>CM060941.1:342839771-352839771 GCA_030765085.1 Allium cepa | reverse complement strand
CGTAGCTCCTGATGTCTGAGCGTTTTACCAGACGTCTGAGCTGAAGCTCAGGGAAATTTTTTAGCTTGGCCAGTGATGGCCAAATCAACTTCAATGCAATTGAGTGAGTGATGGTGGCTAAGGATTTATGCCAAGCGACAACCCAGCCCTATAGGCTCTTCAATACACTCCAAACAACATATTCAAACATCCATAGTAGGATTTTCATAGATTTTGACTTCAAAATACCTAATATTGGAAATTCACCAAACCCATTCAATTCAAAAGCAATTGGACATGAAATAGGTGTTAGGAATTCATACTTAACAACAATGAAAGCTATTGACATAGATGTGAGTTAAAGAACTCACCTTAAATTCAAAAATGAGGAATGAGAAGCTCTAAAAAAAGCAAGATCAATCTCTCTTCAACTTCACTTCAAGAACCTTCGATCTATGATCAAATGCAAAGTTTTTCCTAAGTTAGGTTATAGGAAAAATCAAGAATTGAAGAGGAATTGAGATGGAGAAGAAGAAGAGCATGCTTACCTAAGCTTCTCTTTGATCTTAAAACTTGAATTAGAATTTACTAAGAATCTAGGGCTTAGGAATTTTGATTTCCCCTCTTTTTTCCATTTTTCTCCTTTGCTTGTGTGTTAGGAAATGAGGAGTTGAATGAATGAAGAGTAGAGGAGTTAGGGTATTTGGTAGAGGAGTTTGGGTTTTCTTGTTGGGTTAGTGGGCTAGAACACAACCCAAAGCCCAAATGAAAATACCAAAATTCAAATCAACTTCAAACATATCGATGTTTACACTCATATAAGTTGTAAACGTCGTTTTGAACTCAATGGAAGTGATCTTGAGTCCGGATTCGACTGTTTACAAAAGTCACATTTCGAACTTTAAATTCAACTAACGATGATATACTTAAATATAATATTTAAATATATAATCGTAAAATATGCAGGTTGTTACATAGGATGTAATTAATAAAAGAAAAGTAAAAGCCAAAAAGAGTAATTAAAAGGAAAACAACAAATTTAAAGAAAGAGATAGATATGTCAAAAGAAATTTTTTCTTCTGTGAACTGTGCTTGGGAAAGCAAATACAGATTTTTATAGAATAGCAGCATAAGTTCCAAGTATGGAGAAGAGGTGCGCAAAAGTAAAATGGTGAATATGAGATTTTCCGTTTTCTACCATCTTTCTAACATAAGAAATCGAGTTTGAAAAAAATTAGATTTTTCTGAAATTCGAATATTAAATGTTGTGTGGTAGGATTTGGATGTAAAATTCGTTGAATTACGTCCCTATTCAATAGGAGTGTGGGAAAAATTGGATGAAAAACGTTTTGAGTTTTCAAAAGATTGCATTCATATAAAAATTGCAAGTATATTTAGAATGTATGCATCATGTTCTAAAATAAATATTTAAAAAGAAAAGCATTCATATAGGACGTACCGCTTAGAAATTCATCTGCATGCATATATCTTATGTGAAATGACACTTTTCACAAAGACACGGATGGTTGCAAAAATTGGATGTATACAAAATGGATGTGATTGATGCGGAGAATTACATAGTTTTACTCTAATCGAATTTCGGGGACGAAATTTCCTAAAGGGTGGGAGAATGTAACACCTCGCATTTTTAGATAATTAAATGACCAAAATAATTATTAAACCGTGAAAATGAGCGTTTTTGGAATTGTCAGAATTTAGCTACGAGAGTTGCACCATTCGTGGCAATTTATGATTAATTTCCATATATAACTTGTCGAAATTCGAGTTAATATAAAGAAGTTATGAGAAGAATAAGAAATCAGAATTATATAAATATATAAATAATTAAACGAGAAAAAAGAGTAGGACCACACGGGTCGACCTATAGGTCGACCCGCAAAGAACACGGGCCGACCCGCGTTTTACCCTAGATGAGAAATTGTCCAGGGACGTGCCGAAGTTTTATAATTTGATTTTCGTGTAATCTCGAGTGTTGTTATCTGGATCCAACAATCCATAGCAAGCCTACGACGTGATTGCACTAGATTCAATCCTAAAATCTGATGGCCTGAGATCCGTAAGATTCACTATAAATAGAACCGCATGCCTAGCTATTTTCTCACAATCAGATTTTCCTCTAATTGGGCTCATTGCCTAAGGTTGAACCCTAAATAGAAAATATTTATAGGGTGGATTTCTTTTTAATAAAAATAACAGACACCTTAGAAGCGGATCCAGGAAAGCCATCGATAAAAGCTAAGGATGATAGATGAGTGGATCTAAATTATATAACTTTTATGCTAATTAAATATAATATTGTTAGATTCCGGTTAAATATTTTAATTCAGAATTTGAACTAATTTCAGTAATTAGTTCTACTAGTTAGTTATGTTGAAACTGTAAATTTTATAAGAGAAGTGTACTTATATTTAAATGTTATTTATCTGCAAAAAAAAGAATCCAATTAAATATAAGTAATATTAGGCTTAAAAATTATAGAGAAAGGCATAAGCCTAAAAGCGAGAAATTTACAGTAAATTATGTTAAAAATTTTGGAATGAAATAAAAAGGGAAAATCTAATAACTTGATTTGGAAGTTAGTGACAGATTAGTTGGCTGGTTTAGAAAAAGGAATATATTTCCAATGTTTAATATTGCAAGAAAAAGGGTAAAAGTAATTGCAAGAATAAAAGCAAGAAAAATGGAATTTGTGCAAAATAGAGACATTACTGTATTTTGCATTACCCTACAATTAAAGAAACAATAAAAGAAATATCTTGTAGTTATGAGTTATTGTATATAGCATTATTTAGTGTTAAAATATGGAAATCGACTTTTAGCACCGTTTTTGTAACCCACCAAATAGAATTGAACTACTTCCTAGAATAGAATAGAATAACGTGAAGCGTTAAAGAAATTAAAGAAGAAGAAATAATCAAGTTAATTATTTGACAAGCCTAGAAACAATAAATAGAAAATGTGACTAGATTTGCATTTATTGCATAGATAATAGAGTAAAAAGTAAAGCAGTTATTATGATAAGTAACTTATGACAGTTGGACATGGTCCTAATTTAAGACTGTTATATAATATAAGAGAAGTAAAGAAAGTTTAGTGTCATAATAAAAGAAGAAAGACTAGAATAGAAAAGAGACACTTATAGTTACATTTATAACATGTAGATGATAAAAGAAAGAAAAGAATATAAAAGTGACAATTGGAAGTATAATTGTAACATGTAGGTTATAATTAAAAGAAAGAAATAGAAGAGGCTTATTTTATCAAACTTAGATCTTGGATTAAGTTAATAAGCAAAAATAATAAAAGTGGCCCGTACCAGCAGCTTTTCCTTTAAGGTCTAGGACTATTGCTCTCACACATGTGTGGGGCTGGGCATGCTGATTAGGGTAAATAAATAGCCAACATAATAAGAAAAGTAAAGTAAATGCATAATAAAAGATTAGACGTAGGGTCTAATAAAATGGTAAGGTGTGTTTGGAGCAGCCCGAAGGGAAAAGAGCCTAACGAAGCAGTTCATCGCAGATTTTTAGTACAGAAAGAGCACGTCCAACTTAGTTATTTTGTGCCAAAAGGAAGTACAAAATTTCAATGGAACATGAGGATACTCTAAGGTGGCTCTCTAGGGTAGGCCTAATGAAGCTGCACCCCCGGAGGTAGGTCTGTAGGTGTTCCATCAAGAGATATGCCTTGACTACTTTTGCATTACATGTCTAACGAAGCAGACCTTTGTAGGCAGTCAAAATGTTAATGATGGAGTAGGATATTCATATGACATTGCACTCTAGTTTGTGAGTAGGTTATAGTGGGTATGACCCATAAGGATAGCCGCATGCTAATATCCGCATGATTCTTTCATCGAGATATTAGATGAGGGGCATAGCTAATTGGATGTTTAGATTGTTTGAAGTAGGGCACATCCACTTAGCTCTTGATAGGTCTTTCGATTAGTTAAGGGGGGCTGTGTAGGACCGTAGCCATGATGAGAATAGAGACAGACCAAGTAGAATATCTGTATTGTAGGCCTAACGAAGAAGACCTTTACAGATATAGAAAATCCTCAACTAAGTTCCGTACAAGGTAGACCTTGTTGGCGCAATTCAAGAAGTAGACAGAACGATTACGTGTAGTCCTGAAGATATGCACTGGGTGGTACATTGTGGACGTTCGAGCACTAGTATAAGCTAGTGCGCAAGCAGTTTCACATTTTCACAGTAGACGATGGAACTTTTGTATTGTAGGCCTCATGAAGTCGTCCTTTACAGATGTAGTTACAATATGTTCTAGTAGCGAGACGTGGAGTCATTTTTGAGGAGGACACAGAACGTACTACGGGTAATACCTAAGACCGATGCGGTCTTTGGGCATGTAGCTATATATATATATATATATATTGGTTATTATGTCTTAATATACTAGGCAGTAGATGGGTACGATTCACGCACAAAGGCGAGAGTATTACAAACCCAATAAACCTAATATACTAAAAATGTAAATAGAACTGTATATGTAGAATTATGCTTAGAAGTGTATAATTTGTCCATTCACTAGAACTTTATTTCTACCCCCTCCTCATATCATCCCATAGGTCAGATAGATGGCAGAGATTTTCTAGCTTCGTGACACTTGTTTAGAAAGCGTTATTACCTTGGTGGGTATTTACTTAATATTATATTTTAGGCATTCTGCTGTGAGATATTTATTTGAGCTCTGATTTATTTATCTTTTCCTATTTGCAGGTTACCAAATACTCAATTCGAGCTTCAGTGTGCTTGAATTTTAGCATTTTTGCGAAAAATCTGAATCCACTGGAATTCGGGTTGTTACAATGTCCAAAACAATCTATTCAATTTAATTATAGCAGAATGGGGTTTAATTATGCTTTATAGATATCAAAAATAATCTATCAAATTTAATTATAGAAAAGCATGTTTTATTCTGCCAAATAGATATCTCAAACGATGTATAATTAATTTAAGTACGTTATCGTTTAAAACAACGTAATTATATTCAATCGCTACTCTTTTACCATAAATTTATACTTCGTTAAACTATCAACAAGTTATACCATAATGTTTTACTCATCAATAAAAGTCTAATACAAATATCTGCGGGTTAATCGGATTTGAAATTAATAAGATATGGCATTTTAAATTCAACATACTTAGTTTATAATTTAAACGAATAAATTAGAATTCACTCTCACCCAAACTTAAATGGGCCAAGCTCATTAGCACACACCCTGTAATGACCGTGATTTTTGAATTACTGTCGGAGTAAATATTTTAAATAGAAATTTTAAAAATTAAATTCGAAAAAATTAATAATGTAAAAGTGTAGCAAAGTCAGTGGCAAAGTCTTTTGAAAAATAACAAAGATGTGTTAAAAACTTTGTTGCCTTCACGTGTGTGAAGGAGCGATCCATTTTTAAAAAAAAAAACAAAGTTGATCACATTTGTGCTTTGCTTAAAAACAAAGTTGAAACAATTTTCCACTTGACTTTTGTTCACAGCTGCTACCATCTTTTTACTACATGTTCTTTTTTTTCTTCAATTTAGCACGTCTTCATTTAATGCAATGGTACAATGCAAGCCAGCGCACACTCTTTTCTTTGACTATTGCAAATTGAAGAAAAGAGGTAGCTGAAGCATTTATTCCTTTTTCTGAAATAGCTTGAGGAAAATGCATTAATGGCCGAGTGAAGTGGCTCTCTTTCAGATCTGGGGTATCTATTGGTTTTGAAGAAAATAGGTGAGATCACACTCACTTCTCTAATTTATTCTCCTTCGTTCTTGCGTGTATCTGTGTTGTGTGCCTACGAAAACAATTGTCCAGTTATTCGCGTGTATGGGATGTCTGCATACTAGGGGGTATGTACATGCATCAGTGTCCAAAATATTCTATGCGTACGTATAACTGTATGAAAGCTATCTAGACGTCATTAAATTTCTTTAGCTTCGGCGAGGTATTCAAAAATGTGGTCCTGGATGTCATATTTTACAAGTTTACTTATGCATTTACAGAGTAAACATAAGTCATTTACAGAGTAAACATAAGTCATTTACAAAGAGTAAACAGAGTAAACATAAGTCATTTACTTATGCTTCAGCGAGGTATTCGAAACCATGGGATGTCAAATTTTTCGAAAATGTTGCCCAGGATATTTGTTACGTGCAAGTCAAGGCATGAATGCATAGTCGGGTTAAAAAAAAGTGGTTACTTTCATGCAAAATAAGCTCAAGCAAACCATTTTAGTCTAAGTGTATTTTTTTAATTTTGCCAGGTTATTGTGATAACCTCATAAATTGCATGCGTGAAAATATATGAGTCCAGGTCTTCATGTATCTTCGTGCATGCGTTATAGTATTTATAAAATCTGCCTAGCCATATTTACAAACCCATGCATTAAAACTTGGTTCAGGTCAAAAATGTATGCTTGACTTGTTCATTTAAACTTGACGGTATGCTTGATTTATTAGTATCAGTAGCATGCACGTAATCCACCTGTAGCATTGCTTGGCCACCAAAAATGTATGCTTGACTTTTCTTATTTGTATAGCGTGTGCAAGAAATTGCGTGCGTGTTTCACGTATAAACTTGTGTACATAAAAATAGCATATCATGATATTTTAAAACCCATTTGAATGCGTGCGTGTATAACTATTAGTCAAGCCATTTTTGTGTTGCATGGAAATTTATGTTGAGTCCAGGTCTAAACTTTTATTCAATTCCTCTCGCGTGTCATATTGGTGTATGTGTGTGTCATATTGCATTGCACAGTCAGACATTTTGCTCGCATATCAGTTGTTGTTTGAGTGCATTATTCTTGGGTGCACTTAATTTTTGCATGAAGGTTGTAGTAATGTCAGATTACCAAATTTTGGAGATTATTATATGCGAGAACTGATAATATTTTCATATTGTACAAACTTTATTGGATGCTATTTCATGGTGTGAAAGTGGGTAGCGAAATTTTTAATGAAAATATAGTTGTGTAGTCCACTATTTAAATTTGCTTTGAACCGGAGTTTCGTTTGAAATGAATTTTATTACCGTTATTTTTATAACGGAATTTTTACACCGGTATTATATTTTTGAAGCGTGTTGTTTTGACGACATATTTGACGAATATAAATTACTATTATTTTAACGTAGTAACCGTTAATTTAAAGTGAATTTTTAAGCGGTTATCCCGCAACGCTGATTTGGTATCCGTTTTTACGGTGTTTTGTGATGCGCAATTTCCTCGTCGAAATTGCTATAGTTGTTGTTGTTTTGATCACGTGCTTTAAAAATCATTTTAAAATAAAATTGTTTTCAAAAATTTTACAGTTTACGCTTTCAAAAGAATGAGGAATCGATTTAAACGCTTCAGCAAAATTGAGGACTATGAACCCTTACTTTTACTGATTCGCTTAATTCCGGACTTGTCCATTTGAGAACGTAAAATGTTATTTATATAAAATACACAATTTTTCTCTTTCAAGCAAGCAATGAAGAGATTTAAACGATTTAGAAAAAGTGTAGAGTATGGAACCATACTTTTAATATATCGGTTAATTCCGGACTCGTTAATTGAAATATTTGTTGTTTGATGATTTTGATGATTTTGTTGGGCTTTCGAGCCACTTTGTTGGACCTTCGGGTCATTTGTTGGGCTTTCGAGCCACTTTGTTGGACCTTCGGGTCATTTGTTGGACCTTCGGGTCAATTACCAGTACTAGATCTTCGGGTCATTTGTTGGACCTTCAGGTCGTTTGTTGGACCTTCAGGTCATTTGTTCGACGCCAAAAATTATAGTACTTGGTAGGCTTCGGCCATTTGAGATGCACGTGCGGCGTAGCTAAAACTCGCCATCTGCTGGGATCGATCCACTTTTATGTTAATTTTCTAGTTATCTATTTTTGATTTCTAGATTTTGTGAATTGCGGTTTTGAATTCAATCTTGAATTTGAAAGTGATTTTGATGGAGTTTAATAAGTTGAAATTGATGGTTTTTGTTGTGATTTCTTCATTTAAATGATGTTGATTTCTTATGTTGAATAGTCTCATTCGAGACTATTATTATTTTGCTTAATGTTGTTTATGATGCATTTACTTCTAAGAATAAATTAGACTAATCCATTTATTATTTTCTTTTAAATAATACTCGGGTCAGACCGAGTTATTTCAGGATAGTCGCTATCTCTGATTCAGTGCAGCTTCAGCTTTTGGGATTTCACATCATTTTTTATCTAGTCTTCGAGGAGTACTTTTGGTTTATTGATTCTCGTCTCATGTATGTTGATGACATGTATATGCATATTTTGTTCACGTGAACTATCGATTGTTGTAACGTGTATTCCAGACTTGTCTTCCGCTATGTATCTGATATTTTCTGTTCGGATGTGTTTATTCTATCAGTGTTGTTGTTATTATGAGTTGTTCTGGATTTTTCTTTAGCCACCGTAGTTTCATTTTAGATTTAGATTGAATATATATCTTTGGGAGTAATTTATACAACTCCTATCGATGTAATCAATACTCGTCTAAGGCATAACTTACGGATAGTCGCTTCTAACATGCCTTATTCTTCGCAATAGCAGACGTTATTCCTTATAATAACCTTTGTTATTGTGAGCATAGAGGTGGGGCATCACAGCTTGGTATCAGAGCTGAAATTCAAAAAAAAAATACACCGAACAGAAACAGAATGGAACATGTGTTACAACTATTCGAGGGCCTTATTCATGCATTTTCTAATCTATTCTTTCCACTTTAACATATGGAGTACGTCTAGGAATAAAATTATATATTCCGTAGTATTCCATTTATTAAATTTCTTATCAATTGTGTATTGTTTTAACTAATCCTTACCTTCTCTTGTCTCTCAGCCTATGGCTGGAAGAGGTAGAGGGAAGCGTTCTTCTGCAGGCCCGTCTAGTGGTCCTCATCCAGACGGAGTATATATGTCAGCTGATCAGTTTAAGGAGCTATTTCGGGGTACTCAGCCTTCTGTTGCTACTCCCGCAGCTCCTACTCAAAAGTCTACCTTCGCTCGCATGTGTAGTGATTATTCCCACCTTGGAGGCAAGCCTTTCAAGGGTTCGGAAAGTGTAATGGAGGTTCAGACTTGGTTGCGCACTTGTGAGCGCATATTTTCTCGGATGGATCTTTCGGATCATCATCGCATTCTCGTGGCATCTAGCATGTTGCAAGAGCGTGCGCTTGATTGGTATGATCTTTTTATTGTGGAAGTTGATGAGTCCTCTGTAACAACCCTGGTATTGGAGATTACTGATGATATTAAATTATAATGATAGTTATAATTTAATATGGTGAATAAAATGTAATGGAGAAATAAATTTGGTTTAAATTGTGTATTTCAAATAAATGCAAATTGATGGAAATAAAGTTTTAAAAACTATATTTTGAGGTATTGGAGTGAAATTAGTCCATTACTGTATTTTAATTAAGTCAATGTGATAATATTGGTAATTATTGCTAATATTATCCTTTTTATTGAATATAAGAGAAAAATATGAAGAAAACATGTCTTTTATTAAAATAAAAGATGAAACGCGATCTGAGTTTCCGCTTGCTGTAAATCTCTTTCATTATATCTCTTCGGCCTGTCTCTTGTCGCCGAGGATGTTGTCTTCCACACCTTCGCGTGTTCAGGGTGATGTAGTCACGTCTTCTGTTGATCCATGCGAGCCAACGTTGAGTGTTGGGTGCGTCTCTGTTGATGCCTCTGCCAGTGATAACCCAATGGCAATTCTATTGGATGAATTAGCCTATACAAAGCCTCCATCTGCCCTTCTAGATCATGACTGCCCGCTCGTTCCTTCCCCTCTTTCGGCCATGCTTTCGAATCAAGGTTTGTCAACATGGTCTGTTTCTGAGCTTGGGTCGGAAAATTGTGTTGTGCAGTCTGACATTGAACTACATTCTGGTAGTGTTGTGGAAGCAGTTCATAGTGTATGCCTGTCTGATGCTAGAGGTCTCTCCAACGCTCCTGTTGGGGTTCCGGTTGGTTGCTCACCAAGTGTTCGTGTAAATGCTTCAGTCAACAATCTTCTGTCTGCAGTTTCTAATGCTAATTTGTTGGATCCACCTCCGCCACGGCCTGTCCCAAAGTGGACTTCTTTGTTCTCCAAGCTTCCTAATAATGCTGGAAAGTATACTCCTCGTCTCTTTGATAATGTGGAGTCTGAGGGTGTGATGATCCCGCCTTCAGATGTTATTGCAGCTGGTGTTGATTTTTGGAAAGACCACTTAGTTGGATTTTTTCTTGACTCCAATCCTCCCTATCATCTTGTTAAGGCGAGGTGCAGCTCTGTATGGAAGCCAAGAGGTGGTATGAGTGTCCACTTTGATAAAAAATGTTCTTTTTCAAGTTTTCGCGTAGCGATGAAAGACAACGAATACTTGAGGCTGACCCCATTCTTATCGATGGGAAGCCTTTCATTATAACTTCCTGGTGTCCTTCTGTGGATCGTGCGAAGGAGCAAGTACTTTCAATTCCTGTCTGGGCCCACTTTTCTCATATTCCATCTGTTCTCCAGCCTCTTATTGGTATTAACTGGCTAGCTGGTCTTGTGGGCAAGGTGATATGTTATGATGCAAATACTGTTGCCAGGAAGAAGCTAGTCTATGCCAAAGCTCTAATCGAGACTACTCCTGACAAACCTCTGCCTAGTGTATTATTGGTCAGATTAGATGAGAGCCACGTTGATGAGGTCAGAGTTTGCTATAGTTGGAAACCTGAGATTTGTTCTTCATGTCAGTCTTTTGGCCACCTATCAGATTCTTGTTCTTCATCGGTTGTTCCCCTTGTTGTTCGGTCTCCTCTACCACGTCCTCCTCTTCGGAGGTGGGTTCCGAAGGTCTCTCCAGTTGTCCCCTCTGTTGTTGCAGCGGTGCCTCCCATTGCTGCTCCTTCCTTTGTTGATCCTCCTGTTGTTGCTATGGTTTGTGTTTCTCCTTCCTCTTCTTCGCCAGTGAAAGCGCCATCTATTGTTTCTTCTCCAACGGCCTTGGAGGAGTCCCCTCCCTCGTCTGATATTATTTCCTGGAATCCTGTTGAACGTGCTTGGATTCATGCTCCTTCTGATATGAGATATTCCCCTGAGAAGGACATCTTTTATGCTTTTATTAGTGAGACTGAGGGTGAGAGTCGGTGCCTTATCTACCATATTGAGGGAAATGGCTTGTGCCTTACTAGGGTTGGTGTGATTGGTGATGAGAATAAAAGTAAGTTTTATGATGTCACTTGGGATATGAAATTTATCTACTCTCCTGATTCTGTTGGTTATGATCCGCATCTGGTTGCTCTATTTTCGGGATATTCTCATGTATCTGGACAAACTTTGGATGATGATAGTGAGTGTTCTCCCTCTTCGGAGGAAGCATAGTTATGTTGTGATAGTAGTTTAGGCAACTTTGTCTATCTCCTGTGTTTTATTCTGTTTTTGGGTTTTTTTGCCTTTTTAGTTGCTTTTGTGCATGTGCAGAGCACTTGTTTGTTCATTTTTATATACAGTGGCACGGCCCACTTTAAAGCCGGCTAGCCTTGCTAAAAAAAGATAAAATATTGTGTGAAAATATTATTTTGTTGTTTTAAAAGTGTTAGAATGATTTATTACAATTTTTGACTAAGAGAGTAAATTTTGATCAAGTTATACTCTAAAAATAATGTTTTTACACTAAAATTGTGTAAAGTGTTAAATATTGTTAAACAAATGGGGTTTTAATGTTAAAAATAATTTTTTATTATTAAAATAAATTTTATTTTGTTGAGGAAACAATTTTTGTTTACATACACTTTTATGTATAAATTTAACTTTGCTTCAAAATAAGAAAATATGAGTTTATATTGTTAAAAGGGTGAAATGTATGCATTTACTTAGTAAATTTCACTAAGTATTATTATTGGGCTTAATGGGTATATGGGTTAGATCCTAAACCCACTCTAGATGCCTCAGGAAAGAAGAAAATAACTTGTACGTTGTTTTCCTCTTACTCGTTCCTTTCTTCTTCTTCTAAAAACAAAAATAGAAAACTCATGGCTATCTCAATCTAAAACCAAATTTCACCAAATCTTTTGCAAATTAAAGAGGAGAGTCTTCAAACTAGAGTATATACAAGGTAATCACATCCAATACTAGGAATTTATTCATCAAATCTTGAGTTTGTATTGAGGTGTTTGTAACTTTTCCTCTTCTGTTTTGCATGTTCTTATTTTGCAATCTACAGGCTCTTGAAGGCCATTTCCTTTCAAAATTCATCATATTGTTGCTGAAACCATTGCTAAATCAAGTGGTAAGTAAGATAAGAGTTTCTTGTAGCAAGCTAAAGCTAAAAAAATCAAATTTTGCTATCAATTGTTGATGGAATTGCTCAAATTATCGACTTTGTTTTCTGTTTTGCTGGCTGAAAAAACCCTATATTGAAAAAATCATATCTTCTTCAGTTTTAAGCGAATTAATCTCAGATTTTTATATGTTGTTGTAACTGGGTAGCAGTATATTTCTAGAAATTTTCATTGAATTTAGAATTATTTCGCTATAGGAAATTATTGGTTGAAGTCGGCCAAAAATTGATCTTTGTGTTTTGGCCGAAAATAGGTCATATTTGAAAAACCGTATCTTTTTCAATTTTTAGCAAATTGAATTCAGTTTTTTATATGTTGTTGTAGTCAGGGTACTCTGCATTTTTGGAAATTTTCATTTAATTTTGAGTTATTTTTATATAGGAAACTATTGGTTGAAATCGGCCAAGAATTTACATCTGTTTGTTGATCGAAAATGCACCATATTCAGAAAATAATATCTTTTCCAGCTTTGAGCTAATTGATCTTAGTTTTAGATATGTAGTTGTAGTCGGGCAACACTACATTTTTGAAAATTTTTGTTGAATTTTGAGTTGTTTTGATATGGTACAGTAATGCTTGAAATTGGTCAAAAACTGACCTTTCTGTATTGGCCGAAAATACACCACATTAGAAAAATACTACTTTCTTCAATTTTTAGCCAATTGCCTCAAGTTTTTGATATGTTGTAAAAATTTAGTTGCACAATGTTTCTAAAAAAATTCATGAAATTATGAGTTGCTTTGATATAGAAAATCCTTGTTTCAATACAGCCAAAAATCTTGTTTTTTGTGCTTGCTGAAAAGAGCTATGTTTGAAAAATCATAACTCTTTCATTTTGTAGCGAATTGCTCCAAATTTTTGATATGTTATTGTCATCATGAGGTCGTATAATGCAGCAAGCGCTGAAATTTGGATTGTTTTGGTAACCCAAACGACTGTCCAAAGTCAGCCAAAAACTCAGTTTCTTGGTTGATTTTCTTTTGCTTCTAATAGTACTTTCGTTAACTGTTTCACTACATATTTCGATGATTTTAAATATTGTGTGAATTAGTATGATGATGACTGTTTAAATCTTTTATCCGATCATGGTTGGCTTGTTTTGAAAATTTTAAGAATTTAAATTTTATTTAAATTCTGTTTCAATCTAAATATCGATCAATGTCGATATTTGAAAAATTCGGTGGTTTTAATTGATTTTGGTTGCGAATAAGTTTATGTAAATTCTTTATAAGTTATGGTCGATTAAATAAATGTTTTTAAGACATTTTAAAGGGATTTTAAGCAATTATGTTTTAAAGGTATTTTATAAATAGATAATCTATTTAATGAACAGATTTTTCCTTATATAACTTATTTAAAAATCTCTAAAAATTGTTTAAAAATCTTGTTTTCTCTATAAAATTATTCTAAATATATTATAGCCTATTTGGATGATTTTCAGTGTATAAGAATAAGATATTAAGTGACGTTGATATTTTTACCTGCCGAGGACATGAGGCGGGGTTGTTATGATGAATTGATGATGGTTGTGATGTTTAAGATGGACTTTTACTTGTCGATGAAATGAGACAAGTTTTGATGTCACTTTAAACTCATCAAAGTATGAGACATGATGAGTTGGATGCTTTACACTCGCCAATGAGACGAGGCAGTGTATGTTTAATTTTGATTTTTATGACGGTTTTCTAATGTGGCATCGACTGACGATTAGTAAACCAATAGGTGCAAATGTATGGTATGCGACGTACATTAACACCCACTGGGTTCCTATTCGAGATGTTGTGACACATTCAAGATGTTATTAGTACTACAAACCGAGTATAAGATTGGAATCATTACGATGTTCTTGATGTCATTACTAGATTCCAATCATCATGATGTTTGCTCGGATTTTATGATTTGGGTGTCATCGTGATATTCAACTATAGTCAATCAAGATGATCACGATGCTAAGATGTTAATGACCCCAAGTCATCACGACGTATGGTACCAAATAATAGTAGTACTAGTCAAGATAAAAAGCACGTGCAATTTTCTATGAAGTTTTCTATGTTCGATTTCACCTTTTTGTGATGTGTTATTTGAACATGGCCTTGAGTATGACATAGGCTACATTCATATTATTCTATATGGTGATTTTGATTATGATTTCCTTTAACTCTTAATGAGTTCTTATGATAGATAATGATTATTTGATGTTTCTTTATGAAGTTAGTATATGGTTCCCATCCCTTATCCACTTTACTTAGAGATGTCCTTAAGAGAAACCATATGCACGTTACTTATTGAATTCCATTGAAATAGATAGATGAATCCCCGATGTCCCCTTCCTTATAAATGATATGATGAATAACATGTCGTTCTGTTGGCAACAACGGAGTGATTCTCACCATTCCGCTTATTATTGAGATCCTTACTACCGATAAGTTTAGCTTGCCTGACCCGTGTGTTTTTCACTCGGGTCAGACCGAGTTGCAGGTTAGTTTGGATTGCTTCACTTCTTGGATCAACTAGATTGCTTTTGTTGGACTTATCATTTTGGCTTGGATGTCATTATTGGGTCGTCTGCTTTTATGTGTTTTATTGTATATCATTTTTTGGTATGGGTGTATATGTGATTCAGTAGTCCATGCTATATATATATGATGTATTATTATGGAGATGTATGGTGATGTATGTATTTATATATATACTTTGATCTGGGTATGCTGTTCTATGACTGATATTTTTTTATTTGCATGTATATTACATTATTTCTGAAATGGTCCGAATCCACCATAGTGTGCATTAGTTAGGGACTAAGCGTGTCTGCCACTTATGAGGCAATGGAAAAAAAATCAAGACTTAATTGACATGCTTAGCTCTTAACTAATGTATTACTATGATGGTCGCCCTTAACCAGCCCTATTCTCTACATTAGTAGACAGGATTACTTAGTAATTCTCCTTACTAATGTAGGTCTCGGGGTGGGGCGTCACATCCTCTCTCTCGGATTCAGTTTAAGAATGTTTCGAACTTAAGTTCGTTCCTGAATCGGAAAAGGCTAATCTTGCTCGTGGTTTCCTTGATTTGAAGCAAGGAAAGTCCTCAGATTTTTATTATGTTACATCTTTCGAGGCCTTGTCCAAATATGGTGTTGAGTTCATTAACACTTCGCGTAAGAAGAATCTTCATTTTGTGGATGGTTTGAAGAAGAATTTGAAGAAAGTTCTTTTGTTTCAGCTTAAGCTCTCTTTTGAGGAGCTTGTTGATTTGGCTCTTTGCATTGAAGCTGTTGAAAAAGAACGTGATAGTGGTGATGAGGTTGAGGTTTCTAAGAACCCCCAACAAGAAGAGGTTTCCATTTCGTAAGCCTAATTCTTCCAACCAGAAGAAGAAGAAGCAAGCTACCTCTAGTTCTCAGCCTAGTAGTGCACCTTCTATTCAGAGGGCGTGCTATAATTGTGGTTCTTTGGATCATCTTCTTCGTAGCTGTCCTAAGCCTTGCATTTTTCGTTATTGCAAGAAAGAAGGTGATTGGAATTTTGATTGTCCTACTGCTCCTAAGGGTCTCAAATCTAGGAAGCTTAATGTTGCTAAAGCTTCTGCTGATTCTTCTCAGCCCAAAGGTATTACTTCTTCTGTTTTGGAAGGTTTTATTTTATTTCATGGCCGTTCTATTAGAGTTCTTTTTGATACGTGTGCATCACATTCATTCATGTCGAAGGAGCTTGTTGATATTATTCATTTGGATGTTATTACCATTTGTGACCCTTTGAGGATCATAAATCCTATTGGTGGATCTACTACTCTTGATTTGTTGTGTGTTGATGTTGATATTATTCTTTGTGGCTTTTCCTTTCATGCGAATCTACATGTTATGGATCATCTTGATTTTGATATGATATTGGTATGGATTGGCTCGTCCGTTATGAAGTTCAAATTCTATTTCCCGAAAGAACTTTATATCTCAAGCATCCCGATGCTAGTGAGCAATTATCTATTATATTTCGAAGCATGGATCATACTTCGAATGCTTTCATATCTTCCTTCGAATCTGAGGATGACATAGATAATATTCCGGTTGTTTGTGATTTTTCTGATGTTTTCGAGCCTATTTCGAGATTGCCGCCGAAGAGGGCAACAGAGTTCCGTATTGATCTTATCTCTGGTACACATCCTGTCAGTCGTCCTCCCACGAGGATGTCTGCTAAGGAAAATGAGGAACTTAAGCAACAATTATCTGAGTTGGAAGCCAAGCATTTTATTCGTTCTAGCTCATCTCCTTGGGGCGCTGCCGTTGTCTTCGTTAAGAAGCCAGATGGTACTCTTAGTCTTTGCATTGATTATCGCAAGCTTAACGAGCTCACTATCAAAAATAGGTATCCATTACCTAGGATCGATGACATGTTGGATCAATTAAGTGGCGCTAAGCTCTTCTCCCAACTCGAACTTGCTACCGGTTTTCATCAGTTACGAGTGGCGGGAGATAGTATTCCTCTTACAACATTTCATACTCGTTATGGTTCTTCCGAAAGGCTTGTTATGCCGTTCGGTTTGACAAACGCTCCGGTTTATTTTGTAGATCCTATGAATCATATATTCCGTGAATATCTTGATAAGTTCATCTTGGTATTCATTGATGATATTCTTGTTTATTACAAATCTGAAGCCGATCATATTCAACATTTGGAGATTGTTTTGAGCACTCTTCGTCAGCATCAGCTTTATGCCAAATTCTCCAAGTGTCACTTCTGGGAGAATAAGGTGAAGTTTCTCGGTCATATTGTTTCTTCCGATGGTATTTCTGTCGATCCTTCCAAGATCGAATCTATTCTGAATTGAAAGAGGCTCGAGGCCGTTACTGAGATCCATAGTTTTCTTGGATTAGCGGGTTATTATCGCTGGTTTATTAAGGACTTTTCTCGCACTGTTTTACCGCTTACCACTCTCATGAGGAAAGTTGTTCCTTTTATTTGGTCAGATAAGTGTGAGAATTCTTTCTTGAAGTTAAAAGATCTCCTTACTCATGCTCCTATCTAAGTGGTTCCCGAAGGGAATCATGATCTTGTTGTTTATACCGATGCCAGTAGTTATGGACTCGGTGTTGTTCTCATGCAAAAGGATAGAGTAGTTGCCTATGCTTCTAGACAACTAAAGCCTAACGAGATTCGTTATGCTACCCATGATTTGGGGTTAGCCGCTATAGTCTTTGCTTTAAAGTTTTGGCGACATTATTTGTTGGGCGAGCGTTTTATTCTCTTCACTGATCACAAATCTCTGAAGTATTTATTTACTCAGAAAGAGCTTAATATGAGGCAACAACGTTGGCTCGAATTTCTTTCTTCTTATGATTTCGATATTCAGCATACTCCTAGTAAGGGTAATCGAGTTGTTGATGCGCTTAGTCGCAAGTAGCAAGTTATTGTTTCCATGATGCTAGCAGAGTGGAATATGTTGGAAGCTTTATCTCTTTGTGATATTAGAGACCGTCCTTCAGTTTCTGATTCTCTCGTGCTTTTATTTAGCATGGAAGCTCATCCTAGTTTGTTGGATCGTGTTGCCGATGGCCAGAAACAAGATCCACAAGTTGCTTATCTTATTCAGAGTTGTAAATCGGAATCCCGAAGTGATGATCTTAAGGATTTCGATATCGATATTCATGGTTGTATTCGGAAGAAGGGAAGGTTGATCGTGCCTAATGTTTCTAATCTTAGAAATGACATTCTTGAGGAATGTCATCGTTCTAAGTATACTATCCATCTGGGTAGTAGTAAGATGTATGCTGATATGAAATGCTTATACTATTGGGAGGGTATGAAGCGTGATATTGCAAGTTATGTAAGTCGTTGCATGAATTGTCAACTTGTTAAAGAAGAACACCGGCGTCCCAGTGGTCTTTTGCAGCCTCTTGAGATTCCATTATGGAAATGGGATCAGATTTCCATGGACTTCTTTGATGGTCTACCTCTTTCGAGGTCGGGCCATACTAGTATTTGGGTGATTGTTGACAGATTGACTAAATCAGCCCATTTTATTCCTATCAAGTCTAATCGGATTGCTCCTTTGTTGGCTAAGTTGTTTATTAAAGAAGTCGTTCGACTTCATGGTGTGTCTAGTTCTATTGTTAGTGACAGAGATCCGCTTTTTACTAATGGTTTCTGGCAGAGCCTTCAGAAAGCTTTGGGCACTAAGCTCAATCTCAGTACAGCTTATCATCCACAGCCTGACGGTCAGACTGAAAGGGTGAATCAATTTTTGGAAGATCTCCTTCGAGCTTGCATTCTTGATTTTGGTGGTAGTTGGGAAGACCACTTATCTCTTGTTGAATTTTCTTATGACAACAGTTTTCAATCCAGTATCGGTATGGATCCTTTCGAAGCTCTTTACGGAAGGCCATGTCGATCACCATCTTGTTAGTTGGAATCGGGGGAAAAGTTAGTTCTCGGCCCCGATTATATTCATGATTCTTCTGAGAGGATTGATATTATTAGACAGAGAATGAAAGAGGCTCAGAATAGGCAGAAATCTTATGCCGATCATCGTAGGAAGCCTTTGGAATTTTCTGTTGGCGATCTTGTATTCATTCGTGTTTCCCCAATGAAGGGCATGGTGCATTTTAGTAGCTTCGAGAAATTGGCTCCTCGCTATATTGGACAATTTCCTATTACGGAACGCATTGGCCCAGTTGCTTATCGTGTATCGCTACCTGTTCAGTTTTCGGGAATTCATGACGTATTTCATGTATCCCAGTTTTGTTGATGCCTTCGAGATTCAGATTCTGTTATTGATCCTCATGTGCTGCAAGATCTTGAGATCTCACCCGACTTGTCTATTGTGTAAAATCCTATTCGTGTGCTAGCTTCGGAGGTTAAACGCCTTCGGAATAAAGAAGTCCCGCTTGTGAAAATTCAATGGTCCGCAAACCCTAAAGATTTCACTTGGGAAACCAGAGAATTCATCGAGCGTTCTTATCTGGGTTTTCTCTCATCTTCGGGTGGGGGTGAGCATTCTTGATCTATCTTTTCTTTTTAAATCTTTGTTGTGATGAATTATTTGTGTTATTGACTACTTCTAGTATGAAAATTATGGGGACGCAATTTTTATAAGGGGGGAGTCTGTAACGACCGTGATTTTTGAATTACTGTCGGAGTAAATATTTTAAATAGAAATTTTAAAAATTAAATTCGAAAATAATAATAATGTAAAAGTGTAGCAAAGTCAGTGGCAAAGTCTTTTGAAAAATAACAACTTTGTTGCCTTCACGTGTGTGAAGGAGTGGCCCATTTTTAAAAAAAAAACAAGGTTGATCACATTTGTGCTTTGCTTAAAAACAAAGTTGAAACAATTTTCCACTTGACTTTTGTTCACATCTGCTACCATCATTTTACTGCACGTTCTTTTTTTTCTTTTCACTTTAGCACGTCTTCATTTAATGCAATGGTACAATGCAAGCCAGCACACACTCTTTTCTTTGACTATTGCAAATTGAAGAAAAGAGGTAGCTGAAGCATTTATTCCTTTTTCTGAAATAGCTTGAGGAAAATGCATTAATGGCAGAGTGAAGTGGCTCTCTTTCAGATCTGGGGTATCTATTGGTTTTGAAGAAAATAGGTGAGTTCACACTCACTTCTCTAATTTATTCTTTTTCATTATTGCGTGTATCTGTGTTGTGTGCCTGCGAAAACAATTGTCCAGTTATTTGCGTGTATGGGATGTCTGCATACTAGGGGGTATGTAATTGCATCAGTGTCCAAAATATTCTATGCATGCGTATAACTGTATGAAAGCTATCTAGACGTCATTAAATTTCTTTAGCTTCGGCGAGGTATTCAAAAATGTGGTCCTGGATGTCATATTTTACAAGTTTACTTATACATTTACAGAGTAAACATAAGTCATTTACAGAGTAAACATAAGTCATTTACACAGAGTAAACAGAGTAAACATAAGTCATTTACTTATGCTTCAGCGAGGTATTCGAAACCATGGGATGTCAAATTTTTCGAAAATGTTGCCCAGGATATTTGTTACATGCAAGTCAAGGCATGAATGCATAGTCGGGTTAAAAAAAAGTGGTTACTTTCATGCATAATAAGCTCAAGAAGACCATTTTAGTCTAAGTGTATTTTTTTTAGTTTTTCCAGGTTATTGTGATAACCTCATAAATTGCATGCGTGAAAATATATGAGTCCAGGTCTTCATGTATCTTCGTGCGTGCGTTATAATATTTATAAAATCTGCCTAGCCATATTTACAAACCCATGCATTAAAACTCGGTTCAGGTCAAAAATGTATGCTTCACTTGTTCATTTAAACTTAACGGTATGCTTGATTTATTAGTATCAGTAGCATGCACGTAATCCACCTGTAGCATTGCTTGGCCACCAAAAATGTATGCTTGACTTTTCTTATTTGTATAGCGTGTGCAAGAAATGTGTGCGTGTTTCACGTATAAACTTCTGTACATAAAAATAGCATATCCTGATATTTTAAAACCCATTTGAATGCGTGCGTGTATAATTATTAGTGAAGCCATTTTTGTGTTGCATGGAAATTTATGTTGAGTCCAGGTCTAAACTTTTATTCAATTGCTCTCGCGTGTCATATTGGTGCATGTGTGTGTCATATTGCATTGCACAGTCAGACATTTTGCTCGCATATCAGTTGTTGTTTGAGTGCATTATTATTGGGTGCACTTAATTTTTGCGTGAAGGTTGTAGTAGTGTCACATTACCAAATTTTGGAGATTATTATGTGCGAGAATTGATAACATTTTCATATTGTACAAACTTTATTGGATGTTATTTCATGGTGTGAAAGTGGGCAGCGAAATTTTTAATGAAAATATAGTTGTGTAGTCCACTATTAAAATTTGCTTTGAACCGGAGTTTCGTTTGAAACGAATTTTATTACCGTTATTTTTATAACGGAATTTTTACACCGGTATTATATTTTTGAAGCGTGTTTTTTTGACGACATATTTGACGAATATAAATTACTGTTATTTTAACGTCAGTAACCGTTAATTTAAAGTGAATTTTTAAGCAGTTAACCTGCAACGCTGATTTGGTATCCATTTTTACGGTGTTTTGTGATGCGCAATTTCCTCGTCGAAATTGCTATAGTTGTTGCTGTTTTGATCACGTGTTTTAAAAATCATTTTAAAATAAAATTGTTTTCAAAAATTTTACAGTTTACATTTTCAAAAGAATGAGGAATCGATTTGAACGCTTCAGCAAAATTGAGGACTATGAACCCTTACTTTTACTGATTCGCTTAATTCTGGACTTGTCCGTTTGAGAATGTAAAATGTTATTTATATAAAATACACAATTTTGCACTTTCAAGGAAACAATGAAGAGATTTAAACGATTTAGCAAAAGTGCAGAGTATGGAACCATACTTTTACTATATCGGTTAATTCCGAACTCGTTAATTGAAATATTTGCTGTTTAATGATTTTGTTGGGCTTTCGAGCCACTTTGTTGGACCTTCGGGTCATTTGTTGGACCTTCGGGTTAATTACCAGTACTAGACCTTTGGGTCATTTGTCGGACCTTCAGGTCGTTTATTGGACCTTCGGGTCATTTGTTCGGCGCCAAAAATTATAGTACTTGGTAGGCTTCGGCCATTTGAGATGCACGTGCGGCGTAGCTAAAACTCGTCATCTGCTAGGATCGATCCTCTTTTATGTTAATTTTCTAGTTACCTATTTTTGATTTCTAGATTTTGTGAATTGCAGTTTTGAATTCAATCTTTAATTCGAGAGTGATTTTTGATGGAGTTTAATAAGTTAAAATTGATGGTGTTTGTTGTGATTTCTTCATTTAAATTATGTTGATTTCTTATGTTGAATAGTCTCATTCAAGACTATTATTATTTTGCTTAATGTTGTTTATGATGCATTTACTTCTAAGAATAAATTAGACTGATCCGTTTATTATTTTCTTTTAAATAATACTCAGGTCAGACCGAGTTATTTCAGGATAGTCGCTATCTCTGATTTAGTGCAGCTTCATCTTTTGGGATTTCACATCATCTTTTGTCTAGTCTTCGAGGAGTACTTTTGGTTTATTGATTCTCGTCTCATGTATGTTGATGACATGTATATGTATAATTGGTTCATGTGAACTATCGATTGTTGTAACGTGTATTCCAGACTTGTCTTCCGCTATGTATCTGATATTTCTGTTCTGATGTGTTTATTCTATCAGTGTTGTTGTTATTATGAGTTGTTCTGGATTTTTCTTTAGCCACCGTAGTTTCGTTTTAGATTTGGATTGAATATATATCTTTGGGAGTAATTTATACAACTCCTATCGGTGTAATCAATACTCGTCTAAGGCATAACTTACGGATGGTCGCTTCTAACAAGCCTTATTCTTCGCAATAGCAGACGTTATTCCTTATAATAACCTTTGTTATTGTGTGCACAGAGGTAGGGCGTCACACACCCAAACCCATAGCCCCCATCAACATGATTCTTCCCCAACTCAGCACCCTCTTCTTGTATACGAGCATGTGCACTGCCGTGCATGTGCAGCCATACCTCTGTCCACACTCTACTATCCAACAAACTGGGACCGTTGACCTACTCCACTTGCCGTGCTCGACATGTCTGCATCCTTGCATTCACCACCGCTTCGATTATCAACTGCCATCGCCACCTATGCCATCGCGACCGCCACACTCTACCATACCTTTGATCAACTCCATGGCCAGCCTCGCACTCCATCGCCGTTGCATGAAACCCAAAGACGTGAACAAAAAATAATAGCTCCAAAACCCTAAATCGACCTCGTCCCACCGCCGCCGCACACCGGAGCTCCTCCGACCACTTCCATCGTCTCTACCTCGACTAAAGCCTCCTCCAGTCACCATCGCAACCTCCCTAGACCATCATGCCGCCGTAAAACCCAAGATGGTCAAAATATAATTATCTAGCCACCATGACTAACCCAAACCTCCTAAAATCTAGTGACTAGCTCAAAAAATTACTTCTTGCAGAGACGAAGACAATTGTGTACTCCAATCTCCCATTCGTGTTCGTGGAAAAACCATCATCATAAGACAACAACTGTTATCGAACGATTCTTGTGACCACACTCGACGAAAGGATGAACAGTTATTTTAAAAAAAACAATAGCTCGTAACAAACAACTTTGAAATTTGAAGTTTTGGCTAAATATCGTGATTTGAGAGTTACTGATTTTTGGAAGGAGGAGGTGGCTATTTTTTTTCACTTACAAAAAGTAGAATAAGAGAGGAAGAGAAGTGAAGTGAAAGAAATGAAATAAGGTGAGTGAAATGAGATGAGGTGTATAAACGAAGCAGCATAAAGCTCCCAAGAAAAGCAACCATCGAATCAAGATTTGATTTGTTCTTGGTATCCCGCTATATAGTATTCCATTCGCATACAGACCGTGAACGACAGAAATAAAAATACAATCGCATACAACAATGTGACACAATCACAAAACAACATCAAAATACATAGGTTAACTTCTTTTGTGAATTTTAAAAAATATCAATGTTTGCCGCTAAATTACGTCAAACAATAATTTAAATATTTTTCAAATTAAAAATTATGGAATTTGTTTAATACTACGTTATTAAAATCAAGCCGTTTTATGAAAAATGATTTTTTTATATTAATTATGTTTGAATCAAATTTGAATATTTAAAGAAATTAAATATTCTAATTCGAAACATTAAAAATTGTGGGTCGTTACATTCTTCCCCTCTTAAAAGAGTTTTGTCCTTGAAATTTTTATCACTATCAAACTAGAAAGAATTAAGTCCACATAAATACTTAAGATTTCCCATAAGCCTTTACAATTTATATAGATCATTTGTATGCAATATTTGATTCGATCACTTACTCGAATAGATAAATTCTTCTTCCAAACTAGTATCGCTCACTCGACTTCCCTAGTGCAGACTCTAATAGGCTCCTTGATTAGACACCTCTGTTCTCCTTACATAGCGATATATTATGATAGAAAACATCAGTAACACATCAAGAACTCTCAACAAGTGTTCTCCAACAAGAATCTATTGATAAATTCTTATTTTGGTCGGTGTAAATTACCTCAAAGTCATATACTCGAACTGTGGATCAAGAATCGTGCAAAGAAATGATCTACGTACAACTTACGTATTTATTTTTATTGGTTCTTACTTATACCAATTTTGTTTTACTTCCAAAATTATTCATGAAAGCATTTCATAACTTAAGTTTTAAACTTGTACCCCACTACACCTTGAGAGTATATACACTATCTGATTTTATCTTTTATCTTTAACCCATTGAAAATTTCATTCACTAACACATTATTTTATCAAAATGCCTATTTTATTTTGAATCCTTTTTCTTTAAGTAAACTTAAGTACTAACTACCCAACTTTTATTTCAAAACCTTTGAAATAATATGAACTTATAACCTTTTGTGTATCAGATCATACTTTCGGAATTTAAAACAAAATTTGTTTTACCAAAACAATTATGAAGAAAAACTACAATGGTAGCATTCCTCGCTTAGAAACTCGAAAATAAACGCTGATGATACTCCACTCATCACCAGAATTATTTTACAGTGATAGAAGTGAGTTTAGTGCTTTTTATCTCTTTTAAAATCCTTTTTAAAATATTTATACTCATGAATACTTTTAAAATAATACTATTAATATTTTTCCTAAAACTTTGGAATTTTTTTTCAAAAACATCAAGATTTAAGTTCTCAAATTCTCAGCTTTAAATCCTTTTTTTATAAACCATATTTATAAATCTTAATTCCACTTTCTTATATAAAATCATTTCAGAAATTACATCTTTGTTTTGATTATAATAAACAAGTTTTATTAAAATTGAATTTTAACCCAACAGTATCATAGAACGCTTTATAGTTAAATTATGAAACTTAATTCATATGATGTTTATATTAAATCTAAAGAAACAACAATTGCTTATAAACTGGCCGAGCATAAATAATCAATCAGCAAACAATAGTCAATCCTCTAAACTTGACGAGCATGGCTAATCAAAAAATAAATGATAATAATTAAATATTATTATTTCTTAACAAACAAACACTTCATAAATAACTAAACCAATTTTTTAAAATTATTCCTTTATATAAAAAGTATAATCTTATGTAAAGTTATTTCATTTACCAACTCTGAAATAATACTGTGTCGGTTTGCCTTATTCAGGTGTTTAGAAACCCCTAACGATAAGTTTATCGGGCTCATTGATCGGAATTCATACAACACTCAATAGACCAATCAACACAATATAAAATATTTTTATAGCATAAAAAAATACGTGCTCCTAAATGTTATTGATTGAAATAGGTTTATTATAGAATATTAAATAAATTAATTAGTACATAACACTTTGTTGTAAACAATAAATTCAGAAATGTGTGGATAACAAATGTATAAAAATGGTTTTATTTGTCACCTTATTATTTAATCCTTTCGAAATTAGTTGGAAATAAATGAAATTTAATGTAGTTAAATATTGCAGTTAACATAAGAAAAAACGTTAACTACTGAGTGATGAGAATAATAAGATGGAAGCTTATGTTAAATTGATTCATAAGGTAATAGTGATTTAATATAAGAATTCAAATTGAAATAAAAGATTTTGTTTGGAATTTAAATTATAATGAGTGGATTTATTACAGTTGTAATTAAATGCTGAAATTAACTTAATATTTGATTATTGGATTTAACATGAAAAACTGTATTGTAAAAGATTATCAATTCATGTGTAATCAAGAATGATAAAAAATTGTTAATTATTAATTTAGAATTTCAAAGTGATCAAATTGATTTTTAAATAATATTTCATTTAATTAACGTGAAAATTAGCCTTTTGGCCACTGTATTGGATTTCAATGGAACTAGTTTCATCGGATCCATAATGGCGAATTATTGTAGGATTTCAAGTTTCATAGTGATCGGATTTACCATTTGATCGTGCGAGCTCCAAACGCATAGAAATCAATTAATGGAATTTAAATGAATATAATTTGATTTTAAAAGATAACTTCTATATACAATAGAATTTGAGTTTGAAACTAGCTCCATTGAGCTTAAAAATATCAAAAACCTATATTTCAATATATTGGATGACTTATTTTCATTTTGGGAACGAAATGAGCTTTTCGGGTCTTTATTACCGTTTCGACCCAAATCGATCTGCCATCCATTCTCATCCATCTCTGTCTATATAAATAGATATTTTCTGAAACCCTAGCAGCTTCTATTCTGATTTCAGTACGTACAAACTCTATCTCTTGTTCCTTCTCAAATGGTTGCCATTTCAAACCCTAACTCCCAATTCCAAATCAATCGAAAAATTCAAACTCCTCAAACCCTATCATTTTATATATCGTTCTCGACGGAAATCAACATCTGCAGTTCGTTTTTGCAATTAGGTCTCGGTTTGGCCAGAATCTGGCGAAGAAATTTCGACCATCCACATTAGGATTTTGTTTTCAACGGTGGATCTTCGTCGATAGGATGGTTGGAGGTGCCAGTGGGTAGAGGAGGATGAGCAGAGGCGATCCATCACCTCCAATCGCATCAGAGGCGCATGAAATCGCCAGGAACAACAAGTTAAGATAATGGCGGCGCTGTACACCTGGAGGCATCGTGGTTAGCCGCGACTTTAGCCTAGGTGCGGCGTGGCCTGGGGAGTTCAACGGCGAGGCTCGATCTGGACATAGTGATGCGTGGCGGCAGCATTTAGAGCAAGATCGTGGCAGTTGTGTGCTTGTAGGGTATAGGTTAATCGCTTTTAGGGTTTGCAAGGTGAGGAGAACTACATATTTGTCGTCCTATGTTATTTAATTTAATTTTTAAAATTCAAAATTCTAACTCATGTTACTTTTGCATACGAACTCGGATTTAGACGCGGTTTCTTCCATTGGGATCGTATCGAATTTCCGAACAACGTGGAACTATTTTGGCTGCATTTGAAGATTGTTGGAATTTGGGAATTCGTTTGGATTCAACTAAAAATCAAAGGTGGGTATTTAAAAAACTCACGAAATGCTAAAATATTTTGATGTTCATTAAATTGAAATAATGAAGTGGTTTAAATTTATTGATTGTTGTTTGATGGTTTAAAGTTGACATTTATATTGAATTATATCGATGGTGTAATTTAATTAGACAATTAAATTGAAATTGAAATTGACATTTAAATCAAAATTGGATTAATTTGCCAGTTAAACACTCGAGAATTTATAACTAGTAATCCGTTATGATATGTGACTGTTTTGGATGTTGATTGTGATGGATGCCTAATGATTGAAATGTTAGATGTTTGGATATTTGGTTATGCCGATCTATTCCTGTTATTCACCCTGGATGTTTTATGTTGATTTATTCATGTTATTCACCCTGGATGTTACGGACATCAAATAAATCTGAAATTAAATAAATTAAGAAATAGGTTGAAATGATATATACCTATGACACCTAATTTGGATTGAAATTATATATATCCATCCCTGAAATTAAAATTAACTGATCACTTAGCCATAGGATTGAAAATTATATACGGACATCGTTGGTCGATTTTAAATTATTTTCTAAAATTGTAAAGTATGTTTTGATTTAATAAATTTAATTTAAAATTTTTATTTAAAAATTTATATTTTAGTTAATATAAATTTTAAGATTTTAACTTATAATTTTATTTAGTTTAAAATATATGATTTAAATAATGTAATATAATAAAAACACTTTAAAATTTTAATTAATAAAATATTTAATATAGTTTTAAAAGATTTATTTAAAAATTTAATTTAAGATAATAAATATAGACTTTTATAATAACTTTAATAGATAAAGTAATTTCGTAAAAGATTTTAGAATTTTGTAAAAGGTTTTGTAAGGAATTTATAAAAGTTTTGTAACTGATTTTATAATGGATTTTATAAAGGAGTTATAAAGGTTTTGAAGGATTTTATAAAAGAACTTGTATAAAGGGATTTGGAAACGTTTTAAAGGAATTTGCGTGCAAGTTTATGAAAAAGGGAAGAGTTGTAAACTGTTTTGGAATTTATAAATAGCTTTATAAATGGTTCTAAAGCATATAAATAGTTTATAAATGGTTTAACAAAGATTTATAAAGTATTTTCGAAATTGATTGAACGAAACCTTCCTCGACATTTATGAATATATTTATACTTTTAGAATAAGTGTATGGATATCTTGATATGAAGGTATAAACTGTTTTCTAGAATTATTATTAAAAATGTTTTATAAAATGACCACGGTGTGAAATAAGCGTTTGGTTGTTAAAGAGACCTCGGTCGGATATTGTCATACGCTCTACCAATTCTGAAACCACTTTAACAACTGTGCACGTGGTGGAGAATCCAGAACGAAGTAGGATGGTTTGGCGAATGCTACTGGTATGAGGTAAGAATGTAGCCCAGTCCTTCGGGTCAGCATGATATGACTAAAACAGGAGCTATATCAAGTGGGGTCGCTCCCCCTATCGAACATGCTTCTTCGGTACCATATTTGTTACTTTGTGATTGATTGGTTTCCACCCTCGATTTGATTATGGGATTATGTCTCGAGGTAGGTGGTAGTAGCTGCTATGCATTACCACTAGTCTGGGGGTGCAAAATGCTTGAATCCTACCCTGGGCATTGCCTTGCATGCCTTGTCATATGTCTTAACAAGCCCATTATGATGTAGGTTTGAGTCGTACCTATGGAGTGCTCCCTGATAGCCCACCAATTTATGGTGGAGTTTACAGTACTGTATAGACTACGATGCTTATATAAAATATGTTAAGGAGGATATGGGTAACGCCTTAACGCTATTTTTAATATTATACTTTGCTGGTAGACATTACATATATAACACATACTACTACATATAGATAGCTTGACGGATCCTTAAGAGATGGAAAAATCTCGTAACATTTCTTAAATTAATGTACATATGTTGTACACCGGATAGGAGATGAAAATATCGTAACATCTCTGACGCCATTACGCGCATTTTCCATTTGGTATTGATTTGACTTACGTGAGAATATTTTAGTTCTGATCTGAATGTTTTGTCTTTTCATTATGCTCGGGTCAGTTTGAGATTTTTGGCATATTGGAGACCATTTTATTTTTGGAGGATGAATGCAAAGATTAATATACTGTTTATTTTACTTATTCCACTGCATCATGCTATTTCGATGCATTATCCTATTATACTTGTTGTATGTATAACTCTAATTCTATTGTATAAGTGTAATCAAATATTATTTGTAAAATAACTTCATGAACTATTTATTTCATTATCATATTTTGTCATTCCGATGTGAGATTATGTGTTTTGTTTTCATTCTTTCCTTTTATTTTCTTATTAAACCCCACTGATAATCTACCCTTTTGAATGATTTGAGTTTGACATGTGTGATTTATTTTCAATTTAAACTGTCCAAAAAGGTGGGTCATCATAGTTGGTATCAGAGCTTTGGTTATTAGATACCTTAGCATGTTTTAGGTTAACTCATTAGAGATAGGGTTAGTAATACCCCAGAATGAGTCTGAGTGTATGTTTATAAGAGAGCATATTTATTAGTGCTACAAAAAAATATTTTTATATTGTGTTAATTTGTTCTATTTAGTAATATAAATTTCGGTTGGTACATAGGACGCTATGGCATCGATAGAGATTTCTAAGCACTAAATAGGGCATAACGAAAAATATTGTTTTAGAAAAATAGGCAAATGAAATAATCTTACCTAATATTATATTTTATATGTAAAAGAATAATTTTTATAAATGTATATAGTTGTATGTGATATGTTTGTTTGTTAGGAAGTGAAATTTTATAAATATTAATTGCAAAATAGGATTTACAAATAAAATGAATTTAATTGGGAATTGAGAACTTAAATGCTGGTGTTTGAATTTGGTTTTCAAAAATTTGAGAAAAAAACAATATTAGTTGTAACGGCCTGTAAATTTTAATACTTTTTATAACGCATTTAATAGAATTTTTTTGGGAAATTTTAAATAAAAATATTTTAAAATAAAAATTTGATATTTGGAATACATCTAGTTTAACATAACAAATTGTAAATTTCCATCTGATAATATGAAAGTTTATTTTATTGTGTGATTTTATTCTAATTTAAATCAGTTAAAATTTGATGATAATAAAAAAATTTCCATACCTGAATATTTTTACACAATAAATTTGTAAATCGCCTTATGAATGAGTCTTCATATTTCGTTTCTCCAAATTTTGACAATTCTTGCTCCATTCATCTTATTTGTGGCAAATTAGCAGCAATTTTGGTACCGATATCGATTTTGATCGGATAATCGTACCACTGATATCTGTATACCATTTTGATCGTCTCATCATGCTGATTTCTATGGTATATCCACTTCTGTGTTTTGTAGTCTGGAATGCGGCGGAACCCGCGTAACGAATAACTATATCGATACGTTTCTAAAGTCTTTTGGTTCTCTGTCCTTTTGTAACGATCCAGAATATCTAGCCGTTAATTCTGAACATTTAATTCATTTTAAATGTTGGATATGGATTATAATTTGATTTTTGAAGTAAAAAGAGTTTGGTTTAATTAATAAGATTAGTTAAATTTCAAATATGGCAGTTTAATTGGGCTTGAATAATAATAATTAAATGATTGAAATTGGGATAATTGGTGAGTCTGGGTGTAAATAGATATAAAAATAGATTCTAAAATTTAATTTAAGTCTATTTGGATTTAAATAATGATGTAGGACTTTTGGAGGGAATCAAAAGTCGATAGGTTGAATTTGGAATTTTATATTAATTTAATAATGGAATTTAATAATAATATAATGATGCAAATAATCAGATTTTGGTTCAAAATGAATCAGAATGATTTCTAATGTGAATATAAATTCTATACGATTTATAATAGAGTTAATAAAATTTTAAAAGTAAAATTTTAAATGATTTCGACGAATTTGGAAATCGCTCGAGTTAATCAACGAGTTAAAATATCTTTACGGGGCACAGTCTTGGAATTCGACGAAACCAGTTCCATTGGATCCGTAATAGTTAGTTATTATCGGATTTCAAATTTCGTACCGTTTGGAGTTGCCGAGAAACGCGTTGAGATTTAATTCGATAATTTAATATTTTAAATCGATTTAAAAAGCTTTCTTCCACATATGATTGAATTGGGCTCCGAAACACGTTCCTTTGTGTTCGAAATGTGGGTAAAACCTTAGAAACGCCTGTCGGCACGCGTTGTTTGGAGATCGTTTGAAAAGTTGCTTTATAATGGATTTAATATTAAAATAATATTTATTAACATATATATATACACTCAATCAGAGAAAACCCTAATCTATTATTCTCGGTCGCCACTTCTCTTATATCAATGGTCGACAAACATCGCTTTTCAACCCAATTTTCCGAACGATCCATCGAGTTTTAGTTAATTCGTTCAACTGGAAAGATGGAGAGCTCGCTGACCACTTCGATTCGTACGGTGGTGATCAAAAATCATTGAGCGGTTTGTCAGAGATTGCGCCACGAAGGCCGCGAGTTCGTGCACGCAATCCGAGATATCCAGGGCGTCGAGCTTCATGAGGGTTGTGGTGGTGGAAGAGGCGGCGAAGGGCTACGGGATGGTGGTGCTCGATCGACCTATCGACGAGTGACGAAGGTGTGGTTCCTAACCCTATATCGCGACTTTGGGTTCGGCTATCTAGAGCGAACGCGCGAGAAGGAAGATGAAGCTTCGGCCGATTTTTGTTTGGTAATAAAAAAAGAAATTTGTTTTTAAATTGGTAATTGAACTTTATAAATTCATATCTTGTGCGTACGTTATCAGATTTCGACGAAACTGACGATGCCGGAATCGCAGAGACGAGTACTACGCAGTGGAGCAATTCTGGGATCATTCTGTGCAAGTAAAAATTTAGGTTAAATCGAACGTCGTTCGATTTAATTTAAATTTGAACGCTCGTCGAAAACCCAAGGTGAGTCAATCTCACTCACATCTGGATACCAGTTAATTTAAATAGCTAATATTTAAATGTTTGATTGGTTATTTAGCTGAATATGATAATTATTATCAGATTGAATTGATAGTTATTGATTGTGCTAATATCTGTGGATGCAGGGAAAACAGGTTGGAGGGATCCAACTGGATTCCTCACAATATAGAAATTTTCATTATAACATGCGTTGTATTTTATTGATATTGATATCCTGTGATAGTTTAATTTGGAAATTTTGTTCTGCAGTGTTATGGTTGGATTAATATAATCCGGTATTTTTAAATATGAGTAAAATGAATCGGGTTATAAAGGAAACGAAGTGAAAAAATTTATGTAATGAATTTAAGGAAATTAAATTCAGGGAAATTGGTTTGGAATTTGAAGTGTTTTGAAATTTTGATTTAAAAAGAAAATGTGAAATGAAAATTTATAAACTTGGTTTATAAATAAAGTGAAATATTTATCGGGAATAAATATTGAAAGTTTAGGATTCTGGTGGGAATTTCTATAAGAAGTGCATTTTTCCTGGAAATTTAGCATGTTTCAAAGAAAGATTTTCGAAGTCTAAACTGGAAAGTTTTGCAAAGGTATTTTAAAAATATTTTAGAAAGGTATTATTATTTTTAATTGTTTTTAAGTGAAAGAAAATATTTGATTAAGTAATTATGGTATTTAATTATTTTTTAAAAGTAAAGTAGTATTAAGTTTTCAAAGGGAGTTATAATATAAATATTTGATTTAACAACTTTACTTTAAAAATTAAATTTGGCTTAAATTACTTGGAAAACCTCTATATATTTCCTTAAGTATTATTTTAAATATTTTAAACATATGTTTTGAATATGATTTCTGGGAAATAGCAATATGAGGAGTTTATTTCTAAAATATGGAAAGGAATTTACGAGATGAACGTAAAATTGAATTGGGATTAACCGGGTAGGATTTATAAAAGGAATTCTTTGGGTTATCCTTGAATGGAAGTGTATTTCCCTGAAAAGCCAAGTATGTTTTTAAAGCTGATTTTTGAAAATTAGAAGTTTTGAAGTTGTATTAAAGAATGGTTTTAAGAAAATCATTTAAGTGGTAAGAATTTTAAAAGTGAACATCTATCAAATTAGTTATAGAAGTAATTATTTTAAAGGGTAAGCAGTATTATGTTTTAAAGAATATTATTAATATTTATACTTTATAAAATGGGTTTATTTTAGAGATAATTAATTTAAATTTTTATTTGAAAACTTGTATAGGATTTCATAACTTTGTTTTAAAATCTAGTATGACTTAACTTTTATTTTGAAGATAATAGTTTATATTTTATAAAGCAGTTTTATTCGAAGTATTTTAAATTAAGTATGTAAGTAGATTTAATATAAATGTTTTAATGTATTTTCAAGACGAAAGAATTTAAATTATTTTAAATCTTAAGTATGGGTACTTGGATGTTTTCATAGGAAGTAAAGATTGAGAATTTACTCCATGAGAAGAGTTGGGTTTGAAACTATTTAAAAAGGACTGGAAAATGAAATCATATCTTGCAAAGATATTTTTGAAGAAAGTAAATAATGTGAGAAATTATTTATTGTGTGATGGATGTTTGTGAATGTTAATTGATAGTTAAATCACCGACTATCAATATTGGCCAATGCGTTGATCGTTTCGAAGAGACGAGGATCAGGATTAATTTCTCGAAAACCGCTTCGATCCGGTTTGTACGTTTTCGTGGGAAAACGAGTTTGGAGTCGAAGATGGAGCAGTGAAGTGCAAGGGAAAGTCGCTACTAATCTTGAGGATATTTCCAAAATGGATGTAGTAGGAGTAGTGCCTTCGGTTTCGTTCAAACCCGGGACAGACTTGTATGGATGAATGCTTTCGGAACATCATCAGGTAGACGATGGGCACTCTAAGTTAAACGTTCTAAAAGATAACTCTTAGCCTCAAGCCTCATCAACCGGGAATGACTGAAAATCAGGGGTTATGCAGCAAGGCTAGGTGGGTAGCACCCATTTCAGGGTAAGGTCATCCCTGTCTAGATGTCCCTTTTTATTTCGGCTTAGTGGTGCGGTTGCTGATCCCAACCGTAGGATGATCTTACTCGGGATTATCCAGTAAGGGATAGTCCCGGCCTTGTGTTGCAGGGGATCGAGAGTGGTCCTCGGTACGCTGCTCTAGACCAGGTACTGTGACAGGTGGTACCCCAGTGCCTAGTCACTAGTTAGAAATCCATTCTCCCTACGTGCCTTTTACGAGTTTTGTTTTTATTACCCACGATTGTGGCTAGTAGCTGGAATTTAATGAATGTAATAATTTCGGCTATTTTATAAGTATTTGTATATAGACCCTATTATAATATTAGAGGATTTTTATAAAAAGTGTTTTAGCTATCGTAAGGTAAAACCCGACATGTTTATTTGTGGCGTGGTCTTACGAGATGCTTTTGTGGCGTGTTCAGGATAGGATGCTATGGAGCTCAGGAGAGGAGCTGTAGACGAGACGTATTATCCGTACTTGTTTATATCCGCTGCTGCGCTCGTTTTGAAATTGTAAAGCTGGTAATTGTTGTTTATTTGTGATACTCTGATGATATATTGTATAAAACAGTTATAGTTTTCATTTTGTGTAAAGATCTGATGTTATATATTATATTTTGTTCCGCTGCGATTGTGAGATTCTGATATTGTTTAGTTCCTTCTTCTTTCTCCTTTCTTTCCCTTAACAATCTGTCTTTTCCGGCACTTGACCGTCGGCATATTATACTGTGGAGTATTTTGTGTCGATTTTCGAGGGTCGAGAAGGGCGGGTCGTCACACTTTTCATTTTCTGCTGTGGAAATTGAATAGCCTTTGGCTATGAATATTTACATAAATCAATTGGCGTGACCGTTGGAATCTCACCCTTTCAAATATTGGCCAGTTCATTTTGATTTGTTCATAACTTTTGAAAATTTGTTTTATTTCAATTGTAAAACTATTCAAGTAGCCATTCCATTATACGAAAGGCCACGTTCTCTTTTTCCGCAAATCACCATTGCAGATTCACCCTTTTCCAAAAAAAATCTGTTCATGACCGAAACCCAAAACCGAATCACCACTTTTGCAAACACCCAAATTCTTTTTGTCGTTCCCCTCCCTCTCTTTTACCCATCGCTCTCCGTCCCCTCTCCCTAACGCCGTTCCCATCGGCCTCTACCACCCCAGACCCAGCCTAACCTGCCGAAGCACCAATCACCAGCCGCTATCAACCCTAGGCAGCCCTCTAGCTTGCACGCCGACCGAAACTAGAACTCCTCCCCTCTCGACCTAGCACCATTCCTCATATCTCTTTCATGGCCGAAGTCAAGAACGTATATATTTGTTGTGTGCTTGTATTTTGAGTATGTAATAGGTATGCATATATAATTTCTATGTTACATATATATAAGTTATATCATATATTGAGCTATATATACGTTTACAGTATGCTATTAGTTTACAATAGTTTATAATAGTTACAGTATACTGTTTGTTTATAGGATGAGTTTATATAAAGAGTGATATGTTTGTTTATATAATATAGAGATTGGGAAAATTTGTCATATATGTATAACTATTTCACATTATTAAATAAGTACGAATATTTACATTATATTAATATTTGGTTTGTAATATACATTTAGATAATATGCAGGTTATACCTGTTGTTACATATTGATTTTTGTTGTGTATATATTTAAATATATATAAAAGTGGTTTGTTTGTTAGTTATATATAAGTATATATATTAAAGCTAGTTCCTATTTTGACCTCTGTTATATATATATATATATATATATATATATAAAAGCTTGTTTATATGTTATACATATGCCTATAGTTTATAATATGTTAGAGTATATATTAGTTTATATAAATTATACTATATGATAATTATAACCTGCCAGTTTATATACAAATGTTTGTTTATATAAAGTATAAAATAAAGGCAATATCATACATTATCACAATATATATATATATATATATATACACATGAAGAAAATTTTGTGTTTACTGTATTAATATGTTGTTTTACTGTATAATGAAATATGCAATATAGATATTTTAATAACTTACATTTCTAAGGCAAATAATAAAGTGTATTGTTTTTATAGCATACAAGGTATTAGTTCTGGTAACATATATGTTTAATAATGAATAATTTGATACGTAAGTTAGTTATATATAGTTGTCTATCAGTTTATATATATGAGTTTTATAAGTATTGATCCTTGGATTATACATAAATACCCAAAGTTGTTTTATATGTATGTTGTATGATCTGCCAGTATAAATTTTGAATATATTTTATATATGTACGTTGATATAAGAATTGATTTTTAAGTATAACATGTATAAGTCTTAAATATAAGTGACTAGATTTAATGGTGATCTTGAAATATCCATATATAGATTTTGATTCTGATATATGTTATATTGGTTTGCAAAATTATAATTATATATATACGTATACATTTCCCGTTATATCAAGTATTCGATTTGTTTCGTCGATCTCTGTTATCAGATCTGTCCGTCGAATTTGTACCAATCGTGATTTGCTTCGAAATTTGTGCATGGATTCATAACTTATTTCATTGTCAAATTTCTCTAGCCTTGAAAGCTGAGTAATCACTCATGATAAATGTTCTTATATTTATTAAATTTGATTTCAATTAAAACGACAATTGAAATATGTTGTTGTCAGTTATTTACATTGCTATATATATGTTATTATTTGTATCTGTTCACATGTGACATCTGACACCATTATCTGTTATTTACATTGATGATATATGCCTGTTATATTTTTACCATGTATGTTATCACTATGCAAGTTCCCTGTTAGTTTAGAACTCCCTATGGGTCGAAATGATACATACCCGAACGATCTGTAGAATAGGGGAAAATCGCTGTGGGTTGAAATGATAAACCCAAGCGATTTTCATTTGAATTGAATTTGGGATTGCGGGATAAAATGATATATATCCATATATGTTTAAATTGTTGATTGAAATGATAAATATCCGTATCACTTGACCATAGGATAGAAAACTATATACAGACACCGTTGATCTATATATAAATATTTTGAAAGATTTCTATGGTTTTGGAAAGAAACATATGGTTTAATAAATAATGATTTTAAGATATTATAATGTATTTTATAACGTTTTAAATTCTTGATTTTTAAAATTATATGCTTTGAAATTTGTTTAAATTATAACTTAGTTTTGAAATTTTAAATTTTAAGAATTTACTTATAAGTTTACTAATTTAAAATATGTATAATTGGTTTTAATACTAAATAAATTTGATAATAAGATTTTATTTAATAAAGTTTGATTTAATTAAAATATAACATGTTTAAGTATTTGTTTAAAATAATAATTAAAATATATTTATAATGATTTTTATAAGTTAAGGCTGGAAAGATAAATTTAAATTGATTTGAAATCGTATTCTTTAAGAATTATATTTAATTAAAAATCAATTTGAAACTTATTGAAATTGAGATTTTAAAGATATGATTTTATAACTTGATTTGGTTTAGGGTGATTAAATGAATGTTTCAAGTTTAAATAAATTAAAATACTTAGTTTATTTGTAATGAAATTTATTTAAATGATATTGGATTTATTAGGTGGATATTTCATAACCAAATAATAACGATGTTTAATTAAGATATATATGAAATTATCAAATTTAGTTTTGAAATTGTGGAATATTTAAAGCTTTGAAATATATTGAAATTGAAATGGTTTATTTTATGGTTCAAATCTATTTTTTGAAATCGATATAATTTGAAATGGTTTATTGAGAAACTGAATTGAATTGAAATTGATGATTTGAGATTGGATTAAATTTGAGTTTTGGAATTCGAGTTGATTTGGAACCGATTTGTGAAATTTAAGGAAGCTATTTTATTATATAAAGTATTTTTAAATTATATTTAAAAACATTTATATATTTTACTTTATAAATTATTTCATATAAACTATTTAATATAAATCATTTTAATATAAACTATTTTTAATATAAACTATTTTAATATACTAACTATTTTATTATAAACTATTTTAACTTATAACTATTTTATATAAACTATTTTATTGTATAAACTACTTTATTATATATACTATCATTAATATCTAAATGGTTTTAAGGAAAGTCAAAATGTTATGATTTCAAAGTGTTATGATTTCCAAAGTATTATGATTTCTAAATTATGATTTCCAAAATGTTATGATTTCAAAAGTATTATGATTTCTAAGTTATGAATTCTAAAGTGTTATGGTTGTAGAAGCTTTATAATTTCGAAAGTATTATAACTTTGAAGTGCTATGATTTTTGAAATGGATATATTTGAAATGGAAATGATATCGTACTGATATGGTTTTGAAATGGAAATGATATCGTATTTGGTTTTGAAATGGAAAGATATGGTTTTGAAATGGCAATGATATTTTGGTATTGATGTATAAATTATTTTGAAATGACCGTGGTGTGATAATAACGATTGGTTGCTAAAGAGACTGGGATTGAATATTTTCATACTCTCTGCGAATACCGAAAACCACTTTAACAACTGTGTACGTGGTGGAGATTCCAGAATGAAGTGGGAAGGTTGTGACGATCCTATATGAGGTATATATGTGGACCCGACTCCCATGAGTTGGCTTAAGGTGGCTAAAACAAGAGCAATTGACGGGACAAGTAAGGTAGCTCCTCCAATCGGACACACTTCTTCGATTGCCATTCTATTACTTTATGATTGATTTGGTGAGCATCTTTGATTTGGGAGGGTGGCTCGAGGTAGGCGGTAGTTGCGGCTATGCGTTACCACCACCCCGGAAGTGTAATTGATATATCAACCCTGGCATTGCCTAATTGTGCCGTGTCACCAACCTTAGCGAGACCGCTACGAGTTTGTTTTGTGTCGTAGCTATGGAGTATCATCTGGTTGCCTCCCGATCAGGAGGTATTATGGTACTGTATAGACTACTGGCAATATAAAATGTATTAAGGTGGAAATGGGTAACCCCTTAACGCTATTTTAATAGTTTACTTTACTATAGACATATTATAATAGTGTATATTACTACATAGTACATAGTTCCACGGATTCTTAGAGGATGGCTATCCCAAACATCCTTTGAGTTACTTGTATTTCAGTTGATATTTCACTTGAGTTGGATTTATTGATATAAGAATGTTAATCCTGACTCGAGTATTTTGTGTTTTGCTTTACGCTCGGGTTAGACTGAGTGTCACAGCATTTGAGACTCACCTTTGGAGTTGGAGCTTCGCATGGAGATCCAACTATCGATTCAGCTTTCAGTTATTCAGTTGATTCCAGTGATGTATTCAGAATCTGTATTTGACTATTGTATTGAGACTTCTGTGTATTCCAGACTCTATTGTATCTTGTTCAACTCCATTATATATATAGCAACTTCATGAACTACTATTCATTTGTTTCGGCTACTTTTGTTACATTACTCTGTGTCTGTGATACTGTGATTTATTTATTTACTGTATATGCTGAGTTTTTCCAAATATAAATTAACAATCTGATATTTTAAGCAATTCAAGTCCGACATATGGGGATGTGAAAGGTTGAAAACATCGAGACGTTACATTAGTATTATTTGAAAGTATTTTTGTATAGAAACTTTTTTAATAAGATTTGAAAGAAGTGTTTTAAAAGGATTTCAAAAGGAAATAAGTTATGTACTTCTCTCTTCTATCGCTAGAAAATAATTTTGGTGATGATCGCGATATCATTGACATTCATTTTTGAGCTTCAAAGTAGGGGAGGCCATTTAGTAGATTTGCTATGCATTTGGGTCGATGAACAGATTTTGGTTTAAAATTTCTAAATACGATTTGATATTACTTCAAAATGATTTAAAATGAACCCGGTATTTAGTTCTTAATTTTTTGTTAAATTAATGATTTTTAGTTGTGGAAATAAAGTCAAATTTATTAGTTGGAAACTTCTTATAAATAAGAAATTAGAATCTAATTGATTAATGAAACTGTAAAGAAATTGGAGATTTGTCACTTGTAAATTAAAGGATAATGAAAATTAAGAAGATGTAAACTATTGAACATTTTTGTAACGGTCCGTATTTTTAACTATTTTAAATTATGGAATTTGATATAATTATTAAATAAAAATGGTAAAGAAATAAATATTTAATGATTTTGAATGTAAGTTATTGGATATGAGCTTGAATAAAAATTTAAAATAAACTAATTTCGAAGGTTTGGCGGTAACAAGTATTGAAATGAAATTCTATATATTAACTGGTTTTATGATCAATGGCAGATGCTGAATAATAATTGTGAATTATTTAGATAAAAATAAATGATGTTGATAACTAAAATTTATTTGGAACTTGATGATTTATTTATATTGATTTAGAGGATAACTAAATTATTCAAATTTAATATTGGAAATTATTTGAATAATTTCCAATTCTGAATTTAATATGATTGAAAATGATACTAGAAGTTGATTTAAATTTTATTTAAACAACAATGAAGATTGCTAACATTTAAAATTAGATTTTAAAGTGAATAATTAGAAATTGAAAATTTCATATTATAATTAACAAGTAAAAATAACCATTTTGGCTACAGTCTCGGATTTCAACGAAACTTATTCCATTAGATCTGTAATAGCATATTATTATCGGATTTTAAATTTCGTAGCGATTGAAGTTACTGTTTGGTCGTACGGGATAGGAATGCGTTGAAATTAATATCAAAATTTTAATATTATAATTCGATTCAAAAAGCTATCTTTAACACACGATAGGCCTCGAGATTAGTTCCATTATGTTAAGAATAGGAGTAAAATATTATGAATGCCTAGCGGCATGTCTCAATCGGAGTTTGAATAAAATATCTGGATATTTTGGAATTTTAATGATATATTTTAATCGACTTGACTGCGCAGCCTTTTAGTCAATATCTCAGCCACCCTATGACCCACATCAGCTACCCTACACGTAGACCTACATCTCATCTCCTCCTATTTAAATAGAGCATAGGATGAAAAAGAAAAAAAAAAGGACGAAGCTTGTAGTTAAACATCGATATCTCATAAATTACTTAATAAAAAATACGAAACTTGCTACAAAATTCTTCTTTTATGGAGTACTTCGATCTTATATGCTTACTGTATGGTGCGGCCATGATTGGGGAAGGTCGACAATGATGTTGTGAGTAAGATATGAGCTAGGGTTGGGATTTTTGAGGCGTTCGATCATCGATTTGATGTTTGGAGTCTTGATTTGTGTTCGTCGTAGAATGTAGCATTTGGGTGCAGATTTCAATGAGATTCGATCATCTCTGAGGGGTTGCGACTGTGACTACCATAGCCATAACCTATTAGGTCGCGAATGGGTTCGGGTGGCTTGGCTTTGATTTAAGATGTCGACCAAGCGGAGTACGCGTAGAGCAATGTGATGGCGAAAATGATTCGTCGAACGGAGATCTGTAGCTCCGTATCATTAAATTTAGTGCACAAGATGTTGGGTGGAGTGTCTCTGTTCATGTACAGGCATTGATCTATTTGGGGAAGAAGGTTGAGGGGCATAAGGGTAATTATAGTGAAGTTGTTTTTTTTTTATTAGTTTAAATTCCGATAACTTATCAATTGCATAACTCTTACATACGGGGACTGATTGGAACGAAACCTTTCGCGTTGCGATAGTGATGACGAGGGCTTTGTAATGGAATTGGTTTGGACATATTTGGAGATTGTTGAAATTTGGACTAAAATCGGACGTTTTCCTGTTTTAGTTCCAAACCGGAACGTCTCAACGATAATAGAAAATAAAAGGTGAGTGATTTTAACGCTCATGACGTAATATAGTATTTTTGTGTTCGTTAAAATTGAATAGTGAAGTTATCTAATTTTATTGACTATTATTTAAAGATAAAATTGACATATTAATTGACTGTATGCATTAAAATTGACACCTAAATTTGAAATTGGAATTTAATTGCTAGTAAATTACCTGATATTGATAACCATAAAATTGTAGTGGAATATTGGCTGATTTGGATGTTGATTGTGATGGATGCTATTGGTTGATATTTTGGATAATTTATTTATTTTGATATATCATATTATTACCTTGAAAATTATTTACAATATATAAAACTGTAAATTGAATTATTTTGAACAAATCAAGAAATAGGTTGAAATGATATATACCTATGGCATTTGGATTTGGATTGAAGTGATATATATCCATCCTTGAAATTAAATTGAAATAACTGATCACTTGGCCATAGCATCGAAAATTATATATGGACACCGGATTAGTTAAATTAAAGGATTTTAAAAAATTTGATTTGAAATTTATTTAAATGATTTTGATTTAAAGAAATAAAATCAAATTTATAGAAAATTGAATTATTGTCGAACGTGAGCTCGAAATGTTGAAGTTTATGTTTGTTAATAGAAATGATTTAAATAATCGAAGTTGAGATTTTGAAGTTATATTTGAAATATGATTTGAATTTCGGAAACTGGGTTGCTTTAAAGGTTTGGACTTTTATTCGAACTTCGAAATATTGCTAAGTAAAAGTAAATTAAATCGATATTTCAATGATTGAGCTCGAAATTGAATTATTTTGAAGATTTGGATCTTAAATTGAGTATTGAAGTTAAATTTAATTTGGGTGATTTAAATCGATATTTTGAAAATTAAACTCGAATTTCTATAAATTGAAATGGTTTAAATTTTAGAATTTAATTGAAATTTATTCAAGTTGGAATTGAAATTAAATCAATTGGCACTAAAAGTGAAATTGAATTAATTCGAAATCGAAATCGGATTTATTTGAATTGAAATTGAATCAGTTTAACTTTAAAACTATTTCAAATAAATTATTTTAATATAAACTACTTAAAAATCTATCTTTTAAAATATTCAAATTATTTTGATTTCCAAACTATTTTACCTTATAAAACATTTAAAAAAAACTTGAATCATTTTATATCAAACTATTTTAATTATTTAAACTATTTTTAAACAACTTAAATTTTCAAACTATTTTTCTAAAATTCAAACTAGTCAAAGGCAGGAAGGTTTATATTTAAATCATGAATTAAAATATGAATTAGGTTGAATTGACGTTATAACCCAAATTGAAATTCGAAACAATTTTAGAACTGAAATCAAGATATTAAGACGAATATGATACTGAATTGAAATAGTATATTTTGAGTAAATATGATGAATTCGAAATGAATAAAATTTTGAAGCGAATATGATATTCTGATATCAAATACGAGTTGTTTCTGAAATGTAAAAGTACCAACTAGTGTGTAAAACGACGTTTGGTTGTTAAAGAGACCTCTTATTGGCCTACTCTCTATCAATTTTGAAACCACTTTAACAACTGTGTACGCGGAGGAGGCTACAGAACGAAGTGGTTGGATTTGGCGTCGCTTGCTGAATTTGAAGAAAGAGGACGATAATGGATTATCCTAGCACCTGTGCTAAATAGAAATGACTAAAATAGAAGCCGTACCTGCCAAGCAGGCTAGCTACATCGAGTGGAAACACTTCTTCATATTACCATCATTTACATTGTGATTGATTGGTGCGCACCCTCGGATTTTGGGAGTGTTGGATACGGTGGGCGGTTATGGCTATGATGCGTTACCACCATTTGGGAAGGGTAAACTGGTAATATCCTACCTTAGGAATTGCCTCACGTGCCTTGTCATACTTTTGTCCTTATATGATACCCCTACGATTTTGGTTTAGTGTTGTCGTATCATGACGCATCCCTATCCACCGACCATTTACTGGTGTTTTATATGCAAACTGTACGACAATTCTTAAAAACACGTTAAGAGGGATCAACGTAAAGCCTTAACGCTATTTTAAAATTTGTTTTACCGACTAGAAATTATATATGTAGCGTATTCTACTATGTATAAATATTTGTATGGATCCTTAAGAGATGGAAAATCATGTAACGTCTCTTGAGTGATTGCACGCACGTTACACACTGGATAGGAGGTGTGAAATCCCGTAAATAACTCTGACGCTATTAAACTCATGTTGTACATCTTATTTATTTGGCTTAAACAAGGATTTTTTAGTCCTAACTTGAGTATTTTATCTCTTCATTATGCTCGGGTCAACTCTGAGTTTTCAGCTTATTAAAGATTTTTCTCTAGAGGACGAAGACGAAGATTTGGTATATTATTACTATTATTATTCCTGCATCATGTTGTTTTGCTACATTATTTATTTATCCTATTGTATATATAACTCTGATAGTTGTGTAAATTATAATCAAATGTATAATATAAACATCTTCATGAACTATTTATTTGATTATTATATTTTATCATTCCGTTGCAGAATTCTGTGTTTATTTTCTTCTTTTTTTCTTAATTAACCCTATTGATTATCTTTGGACAGGTGTGGATTATTGTCGATTTAAACCTTTTGAAATATGGGTCGTCGCAATTTTTATTAACTAAAATGAATAAGATAATTTGTATAACACTCAATTACATTCTAAAAACATATATAAAACTTACCAAAAATGTTTAAAAGTTGAAATGTTAATATGAATATGTAATACAATATTATACAAATAAAAGCTTAATAACAAAAGTACTTCAAAATGAACATATATTTGTAAATAAAGAATTAATATGTACAAGGAATGTTATAAACTTAAGTTAATAATTTTGAAATGCTTGATAATTAAATTGAATGGTAAAAGTGAAATACTATTTAAGGAAATGAATGTGAAATTAATAAAGTAAACAAATTATAGGGCCATGTCTTGTAAATGGATTGGAAAATAAAAAGTAAGTGCAAAGAATATTGTAAGTTAAGTTGTAGCTTTCTAAGATAATTGTAACGACCCATATATTTTCAATAATTAAATTTGTTAAATTAATAAGATTTTTGTAATTAAATTTAGAAAGAAATAAAAAAATTATAATTTATATTGAAGTAAATGTTAAGAATGAATTGTCGCAATGGTTATTAAAAACTAATTGTTGACAATTGAAGTGAAATCCCAATAAAGAAATAGTGTAAATTGTTGCACTTGGGTATAAAATTTTAAATAAGTAATTAAAGGTAAGCAGTTAATTAACCAATGCAATAATATATTGATTAATAGTAACTGAATGTAAATTAAGGCAATAATGTTAATGCAAGGTAAAAAGACTAATTAAGGTTAATAATAAACGAATTTGAATGAAATTCCAATAAAATAAAATAATTTAAATGTTATGACTTAGTTATAATGGGAATATGAAAACAAGTGTAATTATCGAATTAATTTGTGAAATATTATAATAGATAGTAGTTGTTGGTGAAGAATAAACATACAAGTATTATAAAGGGTATAATAGTGACAAATGGTTGTCGTTACCAGTAATTTACCAATTTAAAAATAAAAGTAATTAAATGTTACTTTAACGATAATTAATATAATAACGGAAAGTGTGAATGTAAATTAAAATAGAAACGGAAATTTATTATAAGGTAGTAATTGGTGTAATAGAAAGCATGAGACCAAGTAAGTAAATTTATTGAGAATATTAACTGTAATTGGATGTAGATTAATGTAATAACGTTAATGCAAGTTGATAAATAACTAATTTAGTGCAATCCCAATTAATTGAAACCAATTGCAATAAATGAAATTAAATATTACATTAGTGTGGATTTAAGGTAATATTTGTAATAATGTATTGTTAGTAGTTTATGAATGAATTGATAATTTAAAATTAAAGGTAGTGATGTTAATATAAGTTGACTATAAAAAAATTGAATGAAATCCCAATAAAAGGAGGTAATGCAAATGTTATATTTGGCAAAGATTTCAATACTAGTGGAAATTATAGTTAATACACAATAAAGAAAGTAAGCGGAGTATATTTATGTAATGTAAATTAAAAACCAGCATTAACTATGTTATTTGAAATTTGTGGATGGGATATAAAGATTGAAATCAAATAAAAACAATTTATTGGAATAAACATTCAATAATTGGATTAATTGCAAATGAATGAAATTAAATATTTAATTATTTAGTTAATTGAAAATAAAGTTGAAATTGGAGAATATTAATGTTATAGATCTTGAGTCCAATGTTAATTTCATCCAATTGACATCAATGAATTGAATAATAGAATGAAAAGTAAATTAATTGGAATTATTATAAATTAAAATTTATAATTTCTGAATGTAAGAAAAATGAAATTTAACGCTGAAATTGATGAATGAATCAACGTTAAATTAACATTTAAATTTGTTTAAATCATTGTAAATGATTAAGAAATTAAAAATGTTGTAATTGGTCAATTAAATAATGGAATTGAAATTTTGATATAATTAGTTAATTTATTAATTTAATCAATTAATGTAAAAATAGCCATTTTGGTCACTGACTCGGATTTCGAAGAAACTAGTTTCATCGGATCCATAACGGTGAATCATCATAAGGTTTCAAGTTTCGTAGCGATCGGACTTGTCGTTTGATCGTACGGACTCGAAACGCCTTGAAATCAATGAAATTGAAATCAATTTAAAATAATTTGATTTGGTCATAACTTCTTCATGCAATGGAATTTGGACTTAAAACCTGTTCCATCGCATTTAAAATATTTAAAACCATCTATTTTGATATATAGGTTGACCCAATTTCGTTCCGGAGTCGAAACGGGCTTTTCAGGGCATTTTATCGTTCAACCCGTATATCCAATCGATCTGATCCATTCTATTTCGGCTTTGTCTATAAATACCCTGTTATAAACCCTAGCCTGCCACTATTCCTCATTTATGTATGTTCTATTAGCTCCTCTTTCCAATGGCTGCAAACCCTAATTCCCAAATACAATTCCAAATCAAATCCAAAGCAAAAATTCAAACTCCACAAACAATATCAAATTATATATCGTCGGAAAGCTCTCAAAGAGCGCATCTCAATTCTGTGATCCGTTTTTCAATTCATTGCACTGTTTAGCCAAAAATCGCAGAACCATTTTCCGCTGTTCATCGCGCATCGATGAACATCGACTGGTCAACGAACCATTTATGGGTTTTGAAGAGTGAACGAAGGGAGTTCATCGGCGTAGGTTGTTAGGCGTTTTGATGGCTGGATCGATGGTAAAAATTCGATTAGTTTTAGACCTAAGTGGCGGCGACTGCCCTATGCCATGGTTTTTGGTCGTCGTCGTTCATCGCAAGGATGACTGGGAGGCGGTCGCGCCGACAATCGAAGTGGCGTGCGGCAAGGCAGTGCGTGGCTCGGTTGTCGATGTCGAAGTTTTGGTCGTTAGGGTTCAAGAGATCTGGAAGTTCGAACGCGAGATAGAAGCGAACAAGGGGATGTAAGGTGGCTCGTTCTGATTGGTCGGTTTGTTCCTCTATTTTATTTTATCATAAATTAAATCGTTCAATGTTCTAATAATCATAACTTTCTCATACGTGGTCAAATTTACGCATGGGTATTTGCGTTGGGATCGTAATAAAATTTCGGATATTTTGACGCTGGTTTGGATGGATTCGAAGACTGTTCAATTTTTGGGTTTAAATTGGATTTGAATTCAATTTAAATTCAAAAGGTGATTGTTTTAACCCACTCACAACTTCTCAAATTTCTTATGTGTGTTAAATTAATTTCTGATGTGATTAGAAATTTATTTAGTGCTATTTGGTATATCTTTATCATCATTCCAGTTAAATTGAATTTATTGAATTAAATTGTTATTCAATTTATTATTGCATATAAACAGCCAGTAATTACTTGTTATTTATTTCTCTTCTATATTGATGTTATTGTTTGAATTGGATGATGATTGTGATAAATGGTTGACGATTGATACTGGGTGAATGGATGCTGTATTTTATGTTGTTATAGACTGCAAGTTGTTATGCATTTTATTTCATTTGGAATTCTGGTTTGAAATGATATATAACCTTATTTTTATTTTAAATTACGGATTGAAATGATAAATATCCGTATCACTTGACCATAGGATAGAAAATTATATACAGACACCGGCGGTTTATATATATATAAATATTTTGAAAATGATTTCTATGGTTTTGGATAGAAATATACGGTTTAAATAAATATTAATTTTTGATATTATATAAATAGTATCTTATATATATAGTTCAATTCTTGAATTTAAGCTATGTATAAATTTGTCTAATAAAAATAAGTTTAATAATGGAGTTTGGTTGTTTTATATTATATGGTTAAGTACCTATTAAGATATTGTATATATAAAGCTTTTAATGACTTAAATAAAAATTTAAGTTGGAAGATAAATATGAAATTGGTTTGAAATGAATTAATTAAGGATTATACTCGAATAAATTTGATTTGAAATATAAATAAAATTGAGATTTTAAAGGGTATGATTCTTATAACTTGATTTGGTTTAGAGTGATTTAAATGAATATAAAGTAGATGAATATATCAAGTTAAATAAATTGAAAGAATATCCAGTTATGTGAAGTTAAAAGTTTCTTAAATGATATTGGATTTATTACGCAAACATTTCAAATCTAAATAATAGTAATTGAATTTGATGTATACGGGATTATCAAAAGAATTAGTTTTGAACCGGTGGAATATTTAAAGCTTTGAAATTTATGGAAATTGAAATGGTTATTTGGGGGTTCAAATCTGTATTTGGAATTGATTTGTGAAATTAAAGAAGCTAATTTATTATATAAAGTAATTTAATATTAAACCATTTAAGTATTGGAAGTTATGTTTCAAAGTTATGGGTTTCAAGGTATTATGATTTGAAAATACTATGATTTTGGGAAAAGAATATATTTGAAATAAAAATGATATTATATTGATTTGCGTTTTATAAATGATATCATATTAATTTGGTTTTTAAAATGAAAAGGATATCGTATTTATATGGTTTTGAAATGAATATTATATCCTGGTTTTGAAGTATAATTATTTTGAAATGACCGCGGTGTTATAATAACGTTTGGTTGTTAAAGAGACCGAGATCGGAATCATACTCTCTACCAACTCGGAAACCACTTTAACAACCGTGTACGCGGTGGAGATTCCAGAATGAAGTAGGATGGTGGCGGCGTTTCCTTTGAGGTATATGCATGGACCCAACTCCCGTGAGTTGGCATAAGGTGACTAAAACAGGAGCGATTCTCGAGACAATGAGGTCATTCCTCTGATCGGACACACTCCTTCGATATTATAGTCTGCCTTTGAGATTTATTTGGTGGCCACTTTTGATTTTTGATTTTGGGGGTGTGGCTTGAGGTGGGCGGTAGTAGCTGCTACGCGTTACCACTAGCCCGGATAGCAATTGGTATATCTACCTTGGCATTGCCTAGTTGTGTCGTGTCACCTACCCTAGCGCGCCTTGTACGAGTTTGGTTTTCTCCCGTAGCCCGTGTGGTAACCTCTGATGGCTTCCCGATCGGGAGGGACTATGATATTGGATGGACTACTGGGACTATTACGTGTTAAGGGGAATATTGGGTCACTCCTTAACGCTATTTAAAAGTAAGTTTATTTTACTATAGACATTATTATAATAGAGAAATATTACTACATAGTAAATAGTTTAACGGATCCTTAGGAGATGTGAATCTCGAACATCTCTTAAGTTACTGCACTCACGTTAGACAATGGATAGGAGATGTCAAATCCTGTAAACATCTCTGACGCCGTTCCACTCATATTATTTACCGTTGATTTAACTTACATAAGATCTTTTAGTTTTGACTCGAGTGTTTTGTCTTTTCAATTCACTCAGGTCATTCTGAGCATTTTAGGATTCGGAGACTTTATTTCTAGAGGACGAAGACGAAGAGTGTATTACTATTATCTATTATATTATTCCACTATACCATTGTATTCCGCTGCATTATTAATATTATCTGGTAAGTGTAACTCTGATACTATTGTATAAGAATAATCGAATATTTTGTAAAATAGCTTCATGAATTGTATATTTGATTATTATATTTTATCGTTCCGCTGCAAGATTCTGTTTGTTTTATTTCTTTCTCTGCTTTTTCCTTATTTACCCCATAACAATCCGCCCTTCTGTATGGTTTAAGTCTGACATGTGTGGTTTATCGTCAATTCAAACCGTGCGAAAAGGCGGGACGTTACATCTGGTATCAGAGCTTTGGTCTAGCGATAAACCTTAACTTTGTGGAGTTTGACTCTTTACTAATAGGGTAGTAATACCCTATGATGAGTCGTTGAGTGTGTATATATATGAGCGAGCGTACTTGTTAGTGTTATAAAAAGGTTTTGATATTGTACTAATTTGTTCCGTTTTGTATTTATAAATTCGGGTTGATGCATAAGACGCTATGACATCAATAGGGATTTCTAAACACTTAATAGGACATACCGACATAATATTTGTTTTGAATATAGGTGAATGAAATAATTTTGCCTATTATATTTTCTATATATAAAATAAATTTTTATAAGATTATATTTGGTTGTAATGTATTGGTTGTTAGGTGGTGAAAATTTTAGATATTAGTTGAAAATAAGATTTCTAATAATATAAATGAAAATGGGAAATTTAGAACGTAAGTTCCGGGATTTCTGAAAATTTCTTTAGAATGATTTGGAATATAATAATAATCATATTATTTAGAAGTATTTTCTGATATAAATATTTCAATATAATTTGAAAAGAATTGTTTTAAAGAAATTTTTAAAGGAATAAATTCCGTACTCCCCTCTCTGTCGCTCGAAAATAATTTCGGTGATGAGTGCACGCATCACCGACATTCATTTTCGAGTTTCGAAGTGGGAAGGCCACTGTAGTAGTTTACTGCAGATTTATTTTGATAAGAAAAAATAAATTTTAAATTGTTTTATATATAATTGGATATATAAGTTGCAAGTATACTTTATCTGTTATTTTAAAATGATTTGAAATTTAACCCGGTATTTAGTTCTTAAGTTTTCGTTAATTGATAATCTCAATTAGTATAGTGAAATGGAGTTTAACTAATAATTGAAACTCTAAATGAAATAAGAGATTTAATGCTAAGTTATAAATAAAAAGAAAGTTGAAATATGTGACCTAAAACAGAAGATATTATTTTTGAACATTTAGTCAATTAAAAGAAATAAGATAAACTTGTATGATTTTAATTACATTCTTAAAGGCATATATATAACTTACCAAAGGATGTAAAAAGTTGAAATGTTAATAAGAAAACGCATTGGATATTATACAAGTAAAGCTTATGAAATAGGAAGGTTCGGTGAAATTCTTTTATAAATAAGAATTTAATGTTGTAATTGTGTGAACTTAAGTTATAATTAAAATACTATGATTTGAAATAGGAAGGTATTATGATTTGACAATACTATGATTTTGGGAAAAGAATATATTTGAAATAAAAATGATATTATATTTATTTGGGATTTATAAATGATATCATATTAATTTGGTTTTTAAAACGAAAATGATATCGTATTTATATGGTTTTGAAATGAATATTATATCCTGGTTTTGAAGTATAATTATTTTGAAATGACCGCGGTGCTATAATAACGTTTGGTTGTTAAAGAGACCGGGATCGGAAGTTGACATACTCTCTGCCAACTCCGAAACCACTTTAACAACCGTGTATGTGTTGGAGATTCCAGAATGAAGTAGGATGGTGGTGGCGTTTCCTTTGAGGTATAAGGTGGCTAAAACAGGAGCGATTCTCGGGCCAATGAGGTCATTCCTATGATCGGACACACTCCTTCGGTATTATATTCTGACTTTGAGATTTATTTAGTGGCCACTTTTGATTTTTGATTTTGGAGGTGTGGCTCGAGGTGGGCTTTAGTAGCTGCTACGCGTTACCACCAGGCCGGATAGCAATTGGTATATCTACCCTGGCATTGCCTAGTTGTGCAGTGTCACCTACCCTAGCACGCCTTGTACGAGTTTGGTTTTCTCCCGTAGCCCGTGTGGTATCCTCTGGTAGCTTCCTGATCAGGAGGGACTATATATTGGATGGACTACTGGGACTATTACGTGTTAAGGGGAATATTGGGTCTTAACGCTATTTAAAAGTAAGTTTATTTTACTATAGACATTATTATAATAGCGAAATATTACTACATAGTAAATAGTTTAACGGATTCTTAGGAGATGTGAATCCCGAACATCTCTTAAGTTACTGCACTCACGTTAGACACTGGATAGGAGATGTCAAATCCCGTAAACATCTCTGACGCCGTTCCACTCATATTATTTACCATTGATTTAACTTACATAAGATCTTTTAGTTCTGACTCGAGTGTTTTGTCTTTTCAATTCGCTTGGGTTAGTCTGAGCATTTCAGGATTCGGAGACTTTATTTCTAGAGGACGAAGACGAAGAGTGTATTACAATTATCTATTATATTATTCCACTACACCATTGTATTCCGCTGCATTATTAATATTCTCTGGTAAGTGTAACTCTGATATGTATTGTATAAGAATAATCGAATATTTTGTAAAATAGCTTCATGTACTGTATATTTGATTATTATATTTTATCGTTCCGCTGCAAGATTCTGTTTGTTTTATTTCTTTCTCTGCTTTTCCTTATTTACCCCATAACAGTCCGCCCTTCTGTATGGTTTAAGTCTGACGTGTGTGGTTTATCGTCGATTTAAACCATGCGAAAATGCGGGATGTTACAATAATTATAAACTTGAATAATGTTGTGAAGGAAATAATCTTCTAAAATGTTAATAGACATAAGAAAATATTTTGGAATAATTTACAAATGGTTCAAAAATAGATTAGTATTAAATGATACTATATATAGGAATAAATGTGAACTGAATTTAAGTGAACCTGAATAATGATTCACCAATGTTAATCAGGTGTGTAAGTAAATAATAAACATGAAATAAACTGCAATGAAATATATGTAATACTTTAATAATGGATTCATTGATGATTTTAATAGTAAATGGAAAAAAAATTGTAAGTAAATGAGTGTAAATTAATAAAAGATAATCTTATATGAATGAATGAAAATTAAAATAAATGAATAGTGAATGATGTGAAAGGAAACCAATAGAATAAACTTAAATAATATTTAAATTCTTTATTGTTTTGGCTTATGGGATGCTTGGGAAATGACACTTCAAATTGTTTAAGGTTGTATGAATAATCTATTAAGTAATTATCTAAGGTTGTTGAGCGTAAGGTACACTTGCTAGTTTATTTATCACCTTTGTGCGATGCAGAGTGTCTAAACCTGAACAAAACATTAGTTTTGAATGCTATGAATGTGCAATGGATTCTTTGATTTCACATAACGGTTGTACTGTTTTGTTTGCATATGAATATTATTATGTTGTGTTGTTTGTATTATTTATCGAAACAACTAATATATAACTCTTTTACATAGTTTTAACTTTTTTGGATTATGTAAGTGTGATCCAGGTTTGTGGAAGCAATAGCTATTGCTTTTTGTAAATAAAGTTATTTGCCCGACGAATAGGTACATTTTCGGATACGGTTATTTTATTGTATTTCCCATGGTTTTGGATGTTTTATTATTTAAATATAATATACATAATGAAATTTTTGATATTGTTGTTTTTCCAGACCTATCCGTGCAAAGGAGACTCTGCCGAAATTTTATGTAAATTTAAGACTTAGAAAATTAATGAAAATTAAGTTATTTTAAAAAAATTATTAAACTTAAGTATGTAAATTTAATTTTTTATAGATGGATTATTTTGATAAAATATATAAAACACCTTGATTATTTCTTGTTCCTTTTTTATGGACGAAAAGTTTTGAGGGGGGGAAATTGTAACGACCCCTAAATTTTAACGATTTTTATAACGTAATTAATTGAATTTTTGTGAAATTTCAAATAATTGAATTTGAAAATAAAATTTTAAAATTTGGTATGTGTCTATTTAAACATAGCAAATGGCAGATTTTTATTGGAAAATATGAAAGTTAATTCTATTGTGAAATTTTTCAGTTTCAATTTAAATCAGTTAAGTTGTTGAAAAATAAATTATTTTCGAAATCTGACTATTTTTATATAATAAAATTTTAAATCATTTTCTGAGTGAGTCGTCATATTTCGTTTCGCCAAATTTGGACTATTATAGGCTCGTTTATCATATTTTCATGAATTAACAACAGTTTGGCAATGAATATCAACTTTTTATACGATGGTCATATAGCTGATATCTGCGTACCATTCTGTTCGTCTTGTCGTGCTAATCTTCGCAGTATATTCATTTGTTCAATTTGGTGTCTGGTACGTGGCTAAAACCGTGAAACAGTTAACCGTATCGATACCGTTTTTGAGCCTTTTGAGTTTTGTGTCTTTTCGTTATTTCCTTAGACAACCAATAGCCGTTAACTTTTGGTATCCAGTGAAAACCCAACCATTGACTTTAGTGATAACTTATAGATCGTCCTTTCATTTTTTTCTTTTCTGTTCGTTTCTCTGGCTTGCTTCATAAAGAAGATATAATATAAATATTTGTTGATATATATTGTCATGTTCATCTTCATTTTCTTGTTGCCTGCTTACCTTCTTTACTTTTTCAACTCAATGCCTTCATGTTGCGTTTACTTATATTTATGAAGCTGCAACATGCTCATCTCCTTGCTCCTCTCCCTTGTTTGCATACTAAGTTAGCCCGCCTCAACTCGATCCACCCACCATAACCTCGACCTGATCCGCCCATGCCCTTCATGCTCTGCCTATCGTCCGCTCCAGCCAATCCCGTGTGCCGCCTTGACCTCCGCCTCCACAGCACCTATCTCCGCCCATACTATCCATTGCCAAAGCCGTGGCAACAGCCAAGGCTAGACCCAGCCAGCGAACCACTCATCTTCCATGCTCTCCCTGCGCTCCACCATGTTTTACCGATCTCACTTAAAGCCACACTCCACTTCCTCCTCTAAACAAAAAAATGAGTATATATGTTAGCAGCATATATATTGAATATCAAGGAAGGCGTGTATTCTATTTGTGTTAATCCTGCTCGTCCCTAGTTTATTTTTGTTTGCCTCTGAAACCTACCTATGATGATCCACTTTCCAAGCATTCTTTTCAAAAAGGTAGATATTATATTTTTGGAGTAGTTTATAATATGTTAAGATATTCATTTGGAACCTTTTGAAAAGAAATATATGGTTTTATAATATATGGATTTTATAACTATTGATTTGAAAGGAAAAATATATACTATATATGCAAATTATAAGTTAGTTTGTATATTATTATATATAAGTCTATATATAACCTGTTTGTGTAGATAAGTATATTTAGAGTTCAAATATTAAAATATTTTGTATATGTATAATATAGTAAGTATTCATACATAGAAGTTTGCACATTAGCTTATGCTAATGGTTTATATATAATAGTAAAGTAAAATTGTATATATATTTTTTGCATGTACAAAAATATTATGTGTGAAAAAAAATTGAATTGATATGCCTGCTTAAATATATGTCTGCCAATGTATATGTTTTATTATATATTATATATATAGGTATTTTGATTTCAAAATGCACATAGATTTTATATTATCATATATATTTTTGTATTTCGATTTTAATATACATATAGATTTTGATCTTTAATATGTACGCATTTTAAAAATTATATTCATTTTCAAATATATATGTGTGTGTATTATTTTTAAATACATGTTTTAGTCAAACATTGATTTTACGAAAGAAAGTAATAAAATATAATATAATAAACATTTTGTTTCGGTTTATATTAAGCTGAATTTGCTTTGTTTTTATCGGTTCCTAATTATCAGCTTTGTTCGTTGAATCCATATTCGCCTTGCTTTGCTTTGAGATTTTTCATTTGGATTGATCAATTGTCTAGTCCGTGATTCAATTCATAGATTGTTTGTTGTAACATCTTCAAGCCTCGAAAGGTGAGAAACCACTCAAGTTTAACATTCTTATATTTAGTAGATTTGATTTTACTTGAAACGACAATTGAAATATGTTGTTAAATTTGAATTCCTAGTTATTTAATTGTTAAATATAATATGCTATTATCTGCAATTGTTCACCTATGACATATGACACCATATCCTGTTGTATATATTTTATTTAATTTGCTACTAATGATATGTGCCTACTGTTGATATGTTAAATTTTTATCATAATTGTTATAACTCTGCAAGTTCCTTATTAATTTAGAATTCCCTATGGGTTTAAATGATACATACCCGAACGATATTATAGATTAGGGAAAAATCATTATGGGTTGAAATGATAAACCCTAGCGATTTTCGTTAATTTTGAATTTTGGGATTGCGAGTTAAAATGTTATATACCCGTAAATATTTAATTTGCGGATTGAAATGATAAATATTCGTATCACTTAACCAGATGATAGAAAATTATATACGGACACAGTTGGTCTATATTTGAAACTGATTTCCATAGTTTTGAAAGGAAATATGTGGGTTTTAATAATAATTGAAAGTAAAATTTAGTTTTTTCTTAAATTATAAGTTTTGGAAATTTTAAGTTGACAAGATAGTTTTGAAAATATTGTTTTTTCTAAGATTATTCTTATAATTTTAGTATTTTACAAATATATAACATAAGATTTAATACAAAATACATTTAATAATAAAATTTAATTTAATAAAATTTAATTTAATTAGTTTATAATATGTTTAAGAATTTATTTAAATTTATATTAATATTTTAAAAATAGATTTTTACTTAAACAATAATGGTAAGGAAGATAAATTAATGTTGACTTGGAATTTAAATTGGTTAATAACCTAATTTGAATAAGAATTGATTTAAATTTTTGATTTTGAGATTTTAAAAGATATGATTTATAACTTGATTTGATAAAAAGTGATTAAATGAATATTCTCAATTTTAAATAAGATTTAGACTGAATATTTAATATTAATTTAAATCTATAAATTGAGATTTCATTTAATTGTTGCTAAAATGATTATTCCAATTTGAATAAAATTAAAGTTAAATGTTGAAATGAAAATGAAACTTATATTGAATGTTTGAATATTTAAACCTTGAATCTTATTAGAATCGAAATGATATTTCAAATTTGGATATGAAATCGATAAAATTGAAAAGGTTTATTAAGAATTTGAATTGACTCTTTAACCCTTTAAATTGAAAGTATTGAACAGGGATTGATTTAAATTGAATGTTAGGATTCAAGCTAATTTGAATCGACTTGTGAAATTGGAGGAAACTATTCTTATTATATAAAGTATTTTAATATATATATATATATATAATATTTTAATATACAAATTGTTTTAATATATATATATATACTATTTTAATTTATAACTATTTTAATATATATACTATTTCAATATCTAAACTATTTAAGTCAAAAGTATAATGATTTTTAAAGTATTATGATTTCAAAAGTGTTATGATTTCCAAAGTGTTATGATTTCGAAAGTGTTATGATTTTGAAAGTGTTAAAATTTTGAAAGTGTTATGATTCTGGAAACGAACATTATTTAAAGTGAATAATGATATCGAATTGATATGGTTTTGAAATGAATATGATATTTTGATATGAAATATTAACTATTTGAAATGAAATGACCACGGTATGAAATAAGCATTTGGTTGTTAAAGAGATCGGGATCGAATATTGTCATACCCTCTACCAATACCGAAAACCACTTTTACAAATGTGTAAGTGGTGGAGATTCCAGAACGAAATAAGATGGTTTGGCGACGATTCTATATGGTATTTACGTAGCCCTGGCTCCCGTGAGTCAGCTTGATATGGCTAAAACAGGAGCTATACCGGGCCAAGTGAGGTCATTCCCCCGACCAGCACATTTCTTTGATACCATTCTATTGGATTTGTAATTTGATTGGGTGCACCTTTGATTTGGGAGTGTGTCACGAGGCGGGCGGTAGTAGCTGCTACGCGTTTCCACCAGTCCGGGAGTGCAATGGTATATCTACCTTGGCATTACCTCGAGTGCCTTGTCGCATGCCTTATCACGCCTTCTACGAGTTTTTTTTGTACCGTACCTATGTGGTGTCCTTTAGGTAAACCACTGGTTTGGTGGAGCATACGACATTGTATAGACTATAGGAATATATAAAATGTGTTAAAGAGGATATGGGTAACGCCTTAAAACTATTTTAATACTTCTACTTTACTGATAGACATATTATAATAGCGTATATTACTACATAGTAGATAGTTTCACGGATCCTTAGAGGATGGAAATCCTAAACATCCTTTAAGTTACTTGTATTTCAGTTGACATTTCAATTGAGTTGAATTTACTAATATAGGAATGTTAATCCTAACTCGAGTGTTTTGTGTTTTGCTTTATGCTCGGGTAAGACAGAGTGTCGCAGCATTTGAGATTCACCTTTGGAGCTTGGAGTTTCGCTTGAAGATCTATCTTATATCTAGTCAGCTTTCAGTTGTTTCTAGTTATTTCTATTCAGCCTTATAGTTACTTTTGTATTTGAGACTACTCTGTATTTGAGATTTCATTTGCATTTTGTTTCAAACTCTTATGTTTATATAGTAGCTTCATGAACTACTATTTATCTACTCCGTTGCTTATTGTTATATTACACTGTGTCTGTGATTCTGTGATTGATTTATTTACTGTATATGCTGAGTTTTGCCAAATATAAATTAACAATCTGTTGTTTTGAGCAATCCAAGTGCGACATGTGTGGATGCGAATGGTTTGAAATACCAGGTCATTACAGTTGGTATCAAAGCTCTGGTTTAGGCAAAACTTAGCATATAGAGTAAATTTAATTACAGAATCCCCTTCGTTCGAGCTTGAATCTCTTCCTCTTTGATTCGGATTTACATTGAATTTTAGAACATTCCTCGTGTATTAAATCCATCCTTGTCTTTTCCTGTTCGTGTTCCTCTTGATTCTGGACCACCTCATGGCTCCACTTCAGGTGATCTCTACAATGAATTTAAAAACATATTGCCACCTCAATTGGAAACTTCATCCTTGTGTGATTCATTCCATCGATGGTCCCGCTAACCTTGGTATGATTTATAAAGGGGTGAAACTCCTTTACAACAGGCGTCGATTCATCAGAGATTTCTACATCCTTGGTTATGATGCTGTTAATTCTTGAAAAGCCTAAAGCATTCCTCTTGTAGATGACCGGGGTAATTCTCTTGGGATCAAATGTCTATTATCTCTGCATTTTGCAGGCAGTACATCTATTAGCTTGATTATCAGTTTAGTGATTTTGACTCCACCCCTGTTATCCCACTCTATCTAGATGTCTTGGGTGAAGCTTCTTTTCCTCCTCCCAAGCGGGAAATTAAAATCCACTTCGATCTTATTCCTAGAATTTTGTTGACCCGGTTAAGGTCGTCGCGATTAATGTGAGTCTATCCATCTTTCCTCTTTGTAATTTAATTATCTTATCTTCCATTTGAATTTATCTTCTTGATTAGAACTTTCTTTGATTAGGATCTATTTGAATTTGAATTTCTATCCTTGTTTCAAAATCCATTCTTGAATCATCTAGTAAGGGATAGTATTTGTTATTTATATAAATTGTTTATATTGTATTGTTTGAATTGTTGAGTTAGTTTGGGGTTTCGATCAATTCGTCTGGCCAACGCTATCGATTGAAATTCCACAACACTTGAATAGAGCAAACTAACACAGTACTGTTTTTGAAATTGGTAGATGAAATAATTTTATGTATGATTATATTCATATAGATATAAGTATAATTTCCTGAAATTTGATAGTTTAATGAATTAGATGTTAGAAATGATAATATTAGATTATCATTTATTGTTTTATTAACATTCCTTAAACTATTAACTATTTTTTTATGTATAAGAAGATGAAATATTATAAAAATGGTTTATAAATCTGATCTGCAAACAAAATGAATTTAAATTAAGGATTTAAGAATTAAATTTTTGGTGCCTTTCCAAATTTGGTTTTCAAAGTTTTGAAATTATATTATTTGAGAGTATTTTCGAATGAAAATTGTTTCCATAGAAATTTTAAAAGAAATGAGTCAGTACTTTCCTCATTTGTCGGTGAAAAATAATTTCGGTAATAACTACAGCATCATCGACATTCAATTTCGAGTCTGTGGAGAGACCACTTAGTAGCTTTGCTGCACTTTTGTTTTGAAGATAGGTCTGATTGGAATTTCTTGAGTATGATTTGATTTATAAAATATATAGATATATGTATACCTTTATTTCAAAATGGTTGGAAGTGAATCCGGAAGTTTAATTTTTATATTATGTGTTAAGTTAAGGTTTCAATTGTTGAAATGAAAAAAAAAATTGAAATATTCTTAGGGCTTAAAAATTAAAATTAGAAATTTAAACAACCAAAATAGTTGAGATGAGATAAAATTTATTTGTATAATAATCAATTGCATTCTAATATATATAACTTACCTAAAATATTCAAAAAGTTAAAATGTTAGGGTGAATATTAAATTGAAGTTATACAAGTGAAAACTTAAGTAATAAATTGCTCAAACTAAAATCTGGCTTAATAAAAATATTGTAAATAAAAGCTAAATTTGTATAGTGTTCAATTATATTCAAGGACATTAATAAAACTTAGTTGGGAGAGTTTTGAATGTAATTGAATATTATACAATAATGAATAAGATGTCCAAAGGAATTTTGTAAGGTAATTTCTAAATAAAATTTAAGTGACTATAATAAATGATTGTATACATATCTAAGCTGCAAGATTGTTAATTGGAGTAAATTGAATAATAAAAGAAATTTACTACTTAAATAAGTAAATATGGACTTAAGAATAGTTGAAATTGAATTTTAGTGGAATCAACTCAAGTAAAGATAAATAGATTTAATAAATGAGTTAAATCAAATAAATTTTGTTTTGAAAGAAACTCTTGTAACAAATATTAATAAAATTGGAACAAACCTGATTGAATGAAAAAAGCTTGAATTGAAAATCAACAAAATATGAATATAAATAAATGTTATTGATTAAATAAAAATGGATTGAAACCAAATTAATTGAACGTAAATCAATTTAAAAACTGATGAAATTTATATGATTTTGAATTTGTTGTGTATCTGATAATATGTATTTCAATCAATCTTTTCTTTCTGGTTGTTTTTATTCTCCTACCCCGTTCCTTTTCGCGGATGAAAAGTTTTGAGTGTGGGAGAGTGTAACGACCCATAAATTTTAATAATTTTTATAACATAATTAACTGAATTTTTGTGAAATTTTAATTAATTGAATTTTAAAATAAAATTTTGATATTTGGTATGCGTCTATTTAAACATAGCAAATGACAGATTTTCATTGGAAAATATGAAAGTTAATTCTAGTGTGAAATTTTCCAATTTCAGTTTAAATCAATTAAATTGATGAAATATAAATTGTTTTTGAAATATATCTATTTTATATAACAAAATTTTAAATCATTTTCTGTGTGAGACATCATATTTCGTTTCGCCTAATTTGGAATGTTATAGGGTCGTTTATCTTCTTTTCGGCAAATTAGCAACAGTTTGGCAGCAAATATCGACTTTTGATACGATGGTTGTATCGTTGATATTTGTGTATTGTTCTATTCATCTCGTCGTGTTGATCTACATAGTATATTCGTTTGTTCAATTCGGTGTCTGGTACGCGGCGAAAACCATGAAACGGTTAACCGTATCGGTATCCGTTTTGAGCCTTTTGAGTTCTGTGTCTTTTCGTTGTTTCCTTAGACAACCAATAGCCGTTAACTTTTGGTCTCCAGTGAAAATCCCATTGTTGACTTTGCTGATAACTTATAGATCGTCCTTTCGTTTTTTCTTTTCTGTTCGTTTCTCTAGCTTGCTTTATAAAGAAGATATAATATAAATATTTGTTGATATATATTGTCCTGTTCATTTCATTTTCGTTTTGCCCGCTTATCTTCTTTACTTTTGCAACTCAAAGCCTTCATTTTACATTTTCTTATATTTATGAAGCTGCAACATGCTCGTCTCCTTGCTCCTCTCCCTCATTTGCGTACTACGTCAGCCCGCCTCTACTTGATCCACCCACTATAACCTCGACCTGATCCGCCCATGCCCTCCATGCTCCACCTATTGTAGGCTCTAGCCAATCCCATGTGTCGCCTTGACCTCCGCCGCCATGGCACCTATCTTCGCCTATACTATCTATCACCGAAGCCGCTACAACGGCCAAGCCTAAACCCAGCCATCTTACCACTCATCTTCTATGCTCTCCCAGCGCTCCACCATGTTTTGTCGGGCTCACCCAAAGCCACACTCATCTTCCTCCTCTAAACAAAAAAAATGAATATATATGTCAGCGGCATATATATTGAATGTCGAGTAAGGCATGTATTCTATTTGTGCTAATCCTGCTCGGTCCTAATTTATTTTTGTTTGCCTTTGAAACCTACCTATATCGATCCATTTTACCAAGCATTCTTTTCAAAAAGGTAGATATTATATGTTTAGAGTATTTTATAATATTTTTAGATATTCGTTTGGAACTTTTTGAAAAGAAATATATGGTTTTATAATATATGGGTTTTATAATTTTTGATTTGAAAGGAAACATATATATTATATATGTAAATTTATATGTTAGTTTGTATATTATTATATATAAGTTTGTATATAACCTGTTAGTGTAGATAAGTATATTTAGAGTTCATATGTTAAAATATTTTGTATATATATATAATATAGTAATTAGTCATACATAAAAGTTTGCACAGTAGCTTATGCTGATGGTTTATATATAATAGTAAATTAAAATTGTATATATATATTTTGCATGTATAAAAATATTATATGTGAAAAAAAATTGAACTGATATGCTCGCTTAAATATATGTTTGCCAATGTATGTGTTTTATTATATATTATATATATAGGTATTTTGATTTCAGAATGCACATAGATTTTATATTATCATATATATATATATATATATATATATATTTCGATTTTAATATACAATATGATTTTTAATATGTATGCATTTTAAAATTTATATTGATTTTCAAATATATATATATTATTTTAAAATACACGTTTTAATCAAACATTGATTTTACGAAAGAAAGTAATAAAATAAAATATAATATAATAAACATTTTGTTTCGGTTTATATCAAGCTGATTTTGATTTGTTTTCATCGGTTCCTAATTATTAGCTTTGTTCGTTGAATTCGTATTTGCCTTGCTTTGCTTTGAGATTTTTCGTTTGGATTGGTCGATTGTCTAGTCCATGATTCGATTCATAGCCTATTTATTTTATCATCTTCTAGCCTCGAATGGTGAGCAACCACTCACGATTAACATACTTATATTTAGTAGATTTTATTTCACTTGAAACGACAATTGAAATATGCTGTTAAATTTGAATTACTAGTTATTTAATTGTCAAATATGATATGCTATTATCTGCAATTGTTCACTTATGATATATGACACCATATCCTATTGCGTAAATTTTACTTAATTTGTTACTGATGATATATGCATGTCGTTGATATGTTATATTTTTATCATAATTGTTCTCACTATGCAAGTTCCCTGTTAATTTAGAATTCCCTACGGGTTGAAATGAAACATACCTGAACGATATTATATATTAGGGTAAAATCATTATGGATTAAAATGACAAACCCAAGCGATTTTCATTGATTTTGAATTTTGGGATTGCGGGTTGAAATGATATATACTAGTAAATATTTAATTTGCGGACTGAAACGATAAATATCCGTATTACTTGATCATAGGATAGAAAATTATATAAGAACACCGTTGGTCCATATTTGAAAATGATTTCCAAAGTTTTAAAAGGAAATATATGGGTTTTAATAAATATTGATTTTTAAAAATATAATATATAAACGTTATTTTTATATGTGTGTAAAATTTAGATTTTTTTTAAAATTATATGTTTTGGAAATTTCAAATCTATAAGATAGTTTTGAAAATATAGTATTTTTAAGATTTTTCTTTTAATTTTATTATTTTAAAAATATATAAGGTAAGGTTTAATAGAAAATACGTTTAATAATAAGATTTAATTTAATAAAATTTAATTTAATTATCTTATATGTTTAAGTATTTATTTAAATTTATATTAATATTTTAAACATAGATTTTTACTTAAATAATAAAGGTTGGGAAGATAAATTAATGTTCACTTGGAATTTAAATTGGTTAATAACTGAATTTAAATAAGAATTGATTTAAGTTTATTAATTTGGAGATTTTAAAAGATATGATTTATAACTTGATTTGATAAAAAGTGATTAAATGAATATTCTCAATTTTAAATAAGACTGAGATTGAATATTTAATATTAATTTAAATCTATAAATTGAGATTTCATTTAATTGTTATTAAAAATGATTAAATGAATATTTTCCAATTTGAATAAAATTAAATTTAAATGTTGAAATAAAAACGTAGCTTATATTGAAATTTTGAATATTTAACTTTGAATCTTATTAAAATCGAAATGATATTTCAAACCTGGATTTGAAATCGATAAAATCGAAAAGGTTTATTGAGAATTTGAATTGACTCTTTAACCATTTAAATTGAAAGTATTGAACACGGATTGATTTAAATTGAATGTAGGAATATTAGGTGATTTGAATCGATTTGTGAAATCGGAGGAAACTATTCTTATTATATAAAGTATTTATATATATATATATATATATATAATATTTTAATATATAAATTGTTTTAATATATAGTATTTTAATTTATAACTATTTTAATATATTTATTATTTCAATATGTAAACATTTTTAAGTCGAAAGTGTTATTATTTTCAAAGTGTTATGATTTCAAAAGTGTTATGATTTCAAAAGTGTTAAAATTTTGAAAGTGTTACGATTCTGGAAATGAATATTATTTAAAGTGAATAATGATATCGAATTGATGTGGTTTTGAAATGAATATGATATTTTTGATATGAAATATGAACTATTTGAAATGAAATGACCACGTTGTGAAATAAGTGTTTGTTTATTAAGGAGAACGAGTTCGGATATTATCATACTCTCCGCCAATATCGAAAACCACTTTAACAACTGTGTACGTGGTGGAGATTCCAAAACGAAGTAGGATGGTTTGGTGACGATTCTATAGGGTATTTATGTAGCCCTAACTCCTGTGAGTCAGCTTGATATGGCTAAAACATGAGCTATACCAGGTTAAGTGGGGTCATTCACCCGATCGGACACATTTCTTCGACACCATTCTATTGCTTTTGTGATTTGATTGGGTGCACCTTTAATTTGGGAGTATGTCTCGAGTAGGCGGTAGTAGCTGTTATGCGTTACCACCAGCCTGGGAGTGCAAATGGTATATCTACCCTGTCATTGCCTCGAGTGCCTTGTCGCATGCCTTATCGTGCCTTCTACGAGTTCGTTTTGTACCGTACCTATATGGTGTCCTCTGGGTAAACCATCGGCTTGGTGAGGCTTATGGTAGTGTATAAACTATGGAAATATATAAAATGTGTTAAAGGGGATATGGGTAATGCCTTAACGCTATTTTAATACTTTTACTTTACTGATAGACATATTATAATATATATTACTACGTAGTAGATAATTCCATTGATCCTTAAAGGATGGAAATCCCAAACATCATTTAAATTATTTGTATTTCAGTTGACATTTCACTTGAGTTGAATTTACAGATAAAACAATGTTAATCCTGACTCGGGTGTTGTGTGTTTTGCTTTATGCTCGGGTCAGACTGAGTGTCATAGCATTTGAGACTCACCTTTGGAGCTTGGAGCTTCGCTTGAAGATCTATCTTATATCTAGTCAGCTTTCAATCATTTCCAGTTATTTCTATTCAGTCTTGTAGTTACTTTTGTATTGGAGACTACTTTGTATTTGAGATTTCGGTTGTATTTTGTTTCAAAATCTGATGTTTATATAGTAGCTTCATGAACTACTATTTATTTATTCTGCTACTTATGTTAGGTTAATTAATAAGGTAATAGTGATTTGATATAAGAATTTAAATCAAAATAAAAGATTTTTTTGGAATTTAAATTATAATGAGTGGATTTATTACAATTGCAATTGAACGTTGAAATTAAAGTAATATTTAGATATTGGGTTTAACATGAAAAAACTGTATTGTAAAAGATTATCAATTCCTGTGTAATCAAGAATGATGAAAATTGCTAACATTTAATTTAGAATTTAAAAGTGATTAAATTGATTTTTAAATAATAATTCATTTAATTAACATGAAAATTAGCCTTTTGGTCACTATCCCGGATTTCAACGAAACTAGTTTCATTGAATCTGTAATGGTGAATTATTATCGGATTTAAAGTTTCATAGCGATCGGACTTACTATTTGATCGTGCGAGCTCGAAACGCGTAGAAATCAATTAATGAAATTTAAATGAATATAATTTGATTTTAAAAGCTAACTTCTATATACAATAGAATTTGAGTTTGAAACTAGTTCCATTGAGTTTACAAATATCAAAAATCTATATTTCGATATATTGGATGACTCATTTTCGGTTCGAAAATGAAACGGGCATTTTGGGTCTTTGTCGTTTCGACCCAAATCGATCTGTCCATCCATTCTTATCCATCTCTATCTATAACAATTGATATTTCCTGAAACCCTACCAGCTTCTATTTTTATTTCTGTACGTACAAATTTCTACCTCCTGTTCCTTCTCAAATGGTTGTCATCTCAAACCCTAATTCCCAATTCAAAATCAATTAAAAAATTCAAAATCCTCAAACCCTATCATATTATATGTCGTCGTGAAGCTCTCGACGAGTGTAATCTACATCTTTAGTTCATTTTTGCAATTAACTCTCGTTTTGGCCAGAATCTGGCGAAGAAGTTTCGACCGTCCATATTAGGGTTTTGTTTTCAACGGTGGATCTTCATCGATAGAATGATCAGAGGTGACCAGTAGGTAGAGGAGGATGAGCAGAGGCGATCCATCATCTCCAATCACATCAAAGCGCACGAAATTGCCAGGAACGGTGAGTTAAGTTGGCAGCGGCGTTGTGCGCCTGGAGGCGTCGTGGTTGGTTGCGACTTCGGCCTAGGGGCGGCATGGCTTGGGGAGTTCAACGACCATGCTTGATCTGGACGTAGTGATGCATGGCGGCAGCGTTTGGAGCAAGATTGTGGTGGCTGTGTACTTGTAGGGTACAGGTTGATTGCGTTTAGGGTTTGTAAGGTGAGGAGAATTATGTATTTACCCTTCTATTTTATTTAATTTAATTTTTAAAATTCAAAATTCTAACTGATATTACTTTTGCATACGAACTTGGATTTGGATGCGGTTTCTTCCATTGGGATCGTACCGAATTTCCGGACGATATGGAACTAGATTGGCTGCATTTGAAGACTATTGGTATTTGGGCATTCTTTTGGATTTTAGTTCAACTAAAAATCAAAGGTGTGTTCTTAAAACACTCACGAAATACTAAAATATTATAATGTTCGTTAAATTAAAATCATGAAGTGATTTAAATTTATTGATTGTTATTTGATGGTTTAAGATTGGCATTTATATTGAATTGCATCGATAGTGTAATTTAATTCGACAGTTAAATTGAAATTAACATTTAAATTGAAATTGGAATTTAATTTGCTAGTTAAACACCCGAGAATTTATAACTAGTAATACATAATGATATGTGACTGTTTTGGATGTTGATTTTGATGGATGTCTAGTGATTGATATGTTAAAGTTTGGATGTTTGTTTATGCTGATCTATTCCGATAATTCACCCTAGATGTTTTATGTCGGTTTATTCATGTTATTCACCCTAGATGTTATGGGTATCAAATAAATCTGAAATTAAATAAATTAAGAAATAATTTGAAATGATATATACCTATGACACCTGATTTGGATTGAAATGATATATATCCAACCCTAGAATTAAAATTAAAATTAAAATTAATTGATCACTTGGCCATGGGATAGAAAATTATATACAGACACCATTGGTCGATTTTAAACTATTTTCTAAAATTGTACGGTATGTTTTGATTTAATAAATTTGATTTTAAAATTTAATATAAAGATTTTAACATATAAGTTTTAAAATTGTACAGGATAGTTAATATAAGTTTTAAAAATCTAAGTTTAAAGATTTTAACTTATAATTTTATTTAGTTTAAAATATATTATTTAAATAATGTAATATGATAAAAAAACTTTAAATTTTAATTCAATCAAATATTTAATAGATTTTTAAAAGCTTTATTTAAAAATTTAATTTAAGATAATAAATAGACTTTTATAACAACTTTAATAACTAAAAGATTTTTGAAAAAGATCTTAGAATTTTGTAAAAGGTTTTGTAAGAAATTTACAAAAGTTTTGTAAGAGATTTTATAATGGATTTTATAAAAGGATTTTATAAAAGATTTTTATAAAGGATTTTATAATGGTTTTATAAAAGAGTTATAAAGGTTTTAAAGGATTTTATAAAGGGCTATACAAAAGAACTTGTATAAAGCGATTTGAAAGCGTTTTAAAGGAATTTGCATAGAAGTTTATGAAAAAGGGAAGGGTTGTAAACTATTTTGGAATTTACAAATAGCTTTATAAATGGTTCTAAAGCATATAAATAGTTTATAAATGGTTTAATAAAGATTTATAATTTATTTTCGAAATTGATTGAAAGAAATCTTCCTCGGTATTTATGAGTGTATTTATACTTTTGTAATAAGTATGTGGATATCTTGATATGAAGGTATAAACTATTTTCTGGATTTATTATTAAAAATGTTTATAAAATGACCACGGTGTGAAATAAGCGTTTGATTGTTAAAGAGACCGAGGTCGGATATTGTCATACGCTCTACCAATTTCGAAACCACTTGAACAACTATGCACATGGTGGTGAATCCAGAACAAAGTAGGATGGTTTGGCGAACTCTACTGGTATGAGGTAAGAATGCAGCCCTGACCTTCGAGTCAGCTTGATATGACTAAAACATGAGCTATACTGGGCCAAGTGGGTCACTCCCCCTATCGAACACGCTTCTTCGATACCACATTTGTACTTTGTGATTGATTGGTGGCCACTCTCTATTTGATTATGGGAGCGTGTCTTGAGGTGGGTGGTAGTAGCTGCTATGAGTTACCACCGGTCCAGGAGTGCAAAATGTTAGAATCCTACCCTAGGCATTGCCTCGTGTGCCTTGTCATATGCCTAATCGAGCCCACCACGATTTTGGCTTGTGTTGTACCAATGGAGTGCTCCCTGATAGCCCAATAGTTTACGGTGGAGTTTACAGTACTGTATAGACTACGATGCTTATATAAAATGCATTAAGGGGGATATAGGTAACGCATTAACGCTATTTTCAATTTTATACTTTACTGATAGACACTACCTATATGGAATATACTACTACATATTGATAGTATGACGCATCCTTAAGAGATAGAAAAAATCTCGTATCATCTCTTAAGTTATTGTACTCACGTTATACACCGGATAAGAGATAAAAACCCATAACGTCTCTGACAACATTACACGCATTTTCCACGTGATATTGATTTGATTTACATAAGAATATTTTAGTTCTGATCCGAGTGTTTTGTCTTTTCAATATGCTCGGGTTAGTCTGAGCTTTTTAACATATTGAAGACCATTTTATTTTTGAAGGATGAAGACGGAGATCGGTATACTGTTTATTATATTTATTCCACTACATCATGTTGTTCCGCTGCATTATCCTATTAGACTTGTTGTATGTATAACTCTGATTGTATTGTAAAAGTGTGATCGAATGTTATTTGTAAAACAGCTTTATGAACTGTTTATTTGATTATTATATTTTGTCATTCCGCTATGATATTTTGTGTTTTTTTTCATTCTTTCCTTTTATTTTCTTATTAAACCCCATTGATAATCTACCCTTTTGAATGGTTTGAGTTTGACATGTGTGATTTATTGTCGATTTGAACTGTCTAAAAGATGGGTCGTCATAACAATTATAACAACATGTCCCCACAAATGCTGATAAATACAAAACAAGAAATGCAACAGAAATAAAAGATACATGAATACGTCTTAGAGTCATTCAGCTCGTATCCTGAAGCTCTAAAGCATCCATAACTAAATCTAGAATATGTTAGGGCTAACTCGAGTATTATAAGAAATAATGCCCGAATCAGTCTGGTAAATCAATGTGAGAAACACAAATCATATGGAATTTTACAGTTATGAAATCTTTTAAAAATAAAGGTGTCTTGTAGGACCACACCGCACATAAACACAGATGAGTTTTTACCATACGATGCCCAAACCATTTCTATTAGAAAATCCAGTGATATTATAGTAACTCTAGGGTGTGAAATATAAATAATCAAATAGTTGTGATGCATGTTAGTGTACATCACAACGACAATAGGTATATAACCAAAACCAATAAGGCACGTCCGCTAATTGTGTAGGATTCGAAGAAGGTGCCCTCAGTACTTCCAAAATAGTCCTCATGTACAAGGATTAGAGATATCCTTCTGAAGCATCATACATCTCTAGCTAATGTACCAAAGAAAATACATAGCTGGCCACACATGGACCGAGTTCACCACTGACTGCATGCATAAACTCTAGGAATCTCTAGGGTAGAGTCAACTGCACCCTAATGGGTTAGCTAGACACCCTAGCTATGCACCCTATCTCCGGTTTTAGTTATCTCCGCTGGTGAGGATATGTTTAGCATTTCAGCACACAAGTCATAACTCGAACAGATCTCGGAACCACACATGAATTTCCATACCTCGGTAGGTCTTGGAATCATACATGGATTCCCACATCTGAAAATAGATCACGAACCTCTATATGTGTTTGAGCATCTCAAACGGATCTCGAATCTCTACAAAGATTCTAGCATCTTGAACCAATCTCGAATCTCTTCCAAAGCTAGAACATGTATATGATTTTAGAGTGGTTACGGTTTCAAGTCATCTCACATAAGTAAACTCCCCTGCTTATTGGATGCTCCAAAAGCAATCGATCGATCTCGGTAGACTCAACTCCGGTTCTGTAGGAAATAAACGGATAGTACATAAGAGCGGAGATCACCTCCTAAAAGTTTAAGAATATGGATTTCCTTATCATTTGTCCTAGAAGAGCAAAACGAGTTTATACGTGCAGTATAGCATCACTAAACATAACTGTACCATATAATTTCCGTGTTTCTTCTAGATACTTTTAGAGTTATATTTGTTCGAGATTTGATAGTTGGTTATTTAACTACCAAATAAACAATCAATCAATAATAGGTTTAATTTCATAAGAAACCAAGCACGAATAAACACATAAGTAGCCATTAAGCACTTTCACAAGTTAAAATCACTTTTCAAATGTTCGTATTAAAATACCTTTTTCAAAGGATATATTCATAATCCCTCTCTACTCATTTCAATACTTGGAAAAGTATTTATATACTCATCTCAATGGCATATGTATAATCATAAACCATTTTCTTACAATACTTAGAAAAGTATTTATATACTCGTCTCAAAGTTATAAGTATATTCATAAACCATTTCACTTTCAATACTTAGAAAAGTATTTATATACTTATCCCAATGGTATAGGTATATTCACAAACACTACACTTTCAACACTTAGAAAATGTAACTATATACTTATTTCAACGGTATAAGCATATTAACAAATCTTAAGGCATATTTCCTCTTTTCCAAATTCATATTTAAATGGGCCAAAAACAAATATCATTTAAAACAATGTTTACTACAAACCCAAACCACTTCCCCTTTGGTTTTAAGTATGAAAATAATACTTTCTATACCACCATAAGTTAAAATGGTCATTTATAGAAATCAAAGCTCATTCCTTTTACAAATTCCTTTTTAAACTCATTCCATATTTACTAGTCCTTTTATAAATCTCTAAAATTATTTATATAAATCCTTTTATAAATCTTTAAGATTATTTACAAAACTCCTTTTATAAATCTCAAAAGTTATTTATCTCATATACTTATCATAAATCTTCAATTTCAAGGTAGAACCTAATATTTTCATAAAATGTTAGTTTCATATACTATTATATATTCAAAATGTGATTTATAACTCCAAATTATCAAAAAGATATAATTTTCTTTTTATGAAATAACATTTATAAATCTATTCCTTTATTTATAAAATACCGTTTATAAATCTATTTGTACCAAAATTGGGCACCAACTCTTCGGGCATGTTTGAAGAGATTATAGTGAAGAATATAAATGGAAAATGAGGCTAACCTAACAAACACACCAAAAACAAACAAAAAGAAGTGTAGAAACACAAGGATAGAGTGGTTCGGCACTGTAGTCTACGTCCACTATGGAAAGTTGTTGTTTATTGGTATTGCTTGCTGGTTACAGATGTTTACAACAGTAAAATCGAGATGCAATAATGATTTCGGCAGAGTCTTGGCGTTCCAGAGTCAAAAGTCCATTTTCTGAAGGCCATGGACTGCTATGGTTTGCACCAAAATTGGTCACAAACACCCAATTGCCTATGAAAGCATCCTTTTACAATTCCAGATCATAGATAGTAGAAATGTAGAGAAAATAAATATGAAGAGTGCTCAAAATTTCAAAGGAAACACATAGAAACACATAGATTTAGAGTGTTCGGCGTATGGCCTATGTCCACTATGAAATGGCTGGCTTTTATTGATCTTTGTTCGCTGGTTACAATGAATTACAACAGCAGAATTGAAGTACAAAAGTAATTTCGACAGAGTCTGGACGTAGAAGAGCCAAAAAGATCCTCTTTTTGAAGCTCTTGAATTGCTATTTATAGGTGTAGGCTGCAAATATCCCGCCCAGATCTTGGGAGACCCCTACTGTCACGTGGGTGGGCCCATGTGATTGATCCCGAGCGATTTTTGACTCGATCCATGATTGATACGAACGAGATTCGTATGAATCAAAATCTTACCCAATCGAGTCGGGATCGATCATGAATGTTCTTGTGGTTATGCGTAAGCTCCTGTGAAAATTTGGTGGCATTTGAACTTGTAGATTTTGAGATATGATCGATGCAAGTTTGTATTTTCAATGGGCTACCAAATTCGTATCGGTTCGTATCGATCCCAATCACATCGCTCCTAGGCACGTGCTTGCTAGCTGATGTGGCACTAAATTTCTGGATCGATCCACTTTTCATGCCGAGTAACCAAGTCTTCCCCTTAATTGTGCCTCGTTCGTATCGACCTGATGTGCTCCATGCTTTGCATCGATCCAGGGATGCTTGCTTCATATCTATGATCTCTACTCCAATTCGTATCGATATAGACTTGAACACTTTGTATCGATACCTTTTAGTGTTATCGCGTATCGCTTGTGTGTGGTATACTTCGTGTCGACCCTTGACCGATCGATATGAATTATGTAGATGAATATCGATAGGAGCTGTGCGTTAATGAAAGAGATACGAAATGTCACTAGGCGACGGATACGAACCGGAGTAGATGTGATGGATACGAAGTGGTGCCTTGAGTATAGATCGATACGAAGGGAGGCGTGCTTGATGGATTTTAAGTAGTGTATGTTTGGTGGATACGAACGAGGCCTGCGAGCTGGTGGATACAAAATGAGCAAATTTGGATCGATACGAGTACGATGGATACGAAGAAGGCCACCTCGGATCGATACGAACATGATGGATACGAGTTAAGTTGATCCCTTTGATTTGCATCAATCATATCTGGAGCATATGAACTCCCACTGACTTGAAATTTGTGACGTGGTCTTTCCTAGCCTTGTTCATCATTCCCAATCGATCCCATCTTGATTGGAGCCCGATCAAATTTTGATGATATCGATCACAGACTTATTTTGAATCGATCTCCAATCCTGATATTCATCCTTTCTAGCCAATTTGTTGATATCCCAGGCTTGACCAAAAGGCGGGGTAACATTTTCCCCCCAAAACGTGCCTTGTGGTAAGAAGGCATGTTTTGAATAGCTCCGAATCCAATATCTGAAGTCCATATTCCATTCTTAGCCAATTCCATAGCTATCTGAATCCATCAACCGAGCTTTAGTCTATCCATATCCAATGACCAATGACCAAATCCATAACCTTTCTGGGTTGATATTTAAATCCAGAACCGCACCGGGCCCTTTTCCAAATCCGAGACCGCTCCGGGTCCATTTATCCCAAGCCGAAATCTGAATCCACGACCTCTCCGAGTTTATCTTTAAATTCATAGACCTCTCTGGCTCAGGTTATCCTGCTCTGACCACGACTCTCCGGTTAAGGGCTTTTATGTCCTCCGGCCTCGGCTCTCCGCCAAGGACTTTTATATTCTCCGGCCTCGGCTCTCTGGCCAAGGACTTTTATATTCTCCGGCCTCGGCTCTCCGGGCAAGGACTTTTATATTCTCCGACCTTGGCTCTCCAACCAAGGACTTTTATATTCTATTTGATTCCATTCCATCGCTCTCCAGTGAAGGGATTCGTAATTTGCGATTACTGCCTCGACTCTCCAATCAAGAACGTAATCGCGAGGCCTGTATTATTTGTTACATTAACTTGAATCCAATCATCAAAATAAAAAGGATTTGCATACAGGGATAATCAAATAAATGTTTGTACATCCGAGGGAGAAACCAAATTTTTCAGGAAAACGAAAAGAAAAATAGGATTTCATAGATTTGAGCCACACAGTTTATTATCGTCTCAAAGCATGCCTAAGGACCGTCCTTGATCTCGTACATGTGTAAGTGACTTAGCCGTATTACTTCGAGCTCTATTACTTATTCAATGCCATAAATTTATTTAGTTGATAAAAAGCTGACTTTGCCTAGATCCAGCGCCATCTTCATTTAAGGTGGGCAATGGCCGCTCCTATTCCACTGCCATAACTCGATTCCTTACATCTTATTGTAGATGACCATTCCTTACATGCTCCTCAACGATATCCTTTAAATGCCTGCAGTCGTTCGTGTTGTGCCCATCCAGCTCATGGAATAGGTGCCTTCCCGATGCTCGCTCGTAATCAGAAGGTTCCCTTCTTGCCGGCCTTCGATACTGGAGGCGCCCTCGAGTATCTAAGTAAATCCTTTCTAGAGTTTCAGTTAGATCTGTGTAAGAAGAAAACTTTGACTCCCTCTGTGGCCTTTTCGGAGTGCTACCGTTGTCATTCATTTTCCTTTTTCCTTTATCATCTTTGACTTGTACCTCCCTAGGTGGACCTCCACCCCTTATTGCATAAGCTTCAGCCTCTCTCGCTTCTCTCTCGGCCTGCGTATCTTCTTGCCTCAGAAACCTTTTCGCCTCATGGTAGAACTCCCCGAGATCCCTCGGTGGGTCCCTTTCCAATAATATCTTGAAATCTAAATTATCTATAATTCCCAAAACTGCCGCCATCAAAACCATCGATGGATCAAGTCGATCCACTAAAGCCATTGCCGCATTGAATCTGGTTAAGAAATCCCTAAGCGACTCTCCTTTTCATTGTTTCATCGATGTCAAAGTCATCATGTTCTTGGGTCGGACTATGTGGACCCGAAACTATCTCATAAACCTTTCAATAAGCTCTATCTATGTGCCAATAGAGCCACTTTCCGGCTGTCCATACCATAATGCTGCAATATATGTCAAATACAAAAGAAAGCATCGTGTTATGACCTCCTCCGATGCCCCCAGCACTTCCATATGCCTCTTGTGCCTTGTCAAGTGAACAGTAGGATTCGTTCTCCCGTCGTACATCTCCAGTGTCGGTAATTTGAAATCTGGAGGGTTCCTATCTTGCCTGATCATTGGAGCAAAAGGACTCCTATTGACATCCTCCAAGTCTCTATTCACCAATCCACCTCTCATGGCTTGCCTAACCATCCCTACCATTCTATCGCTATCCAAGCTATAGTCCTCATCCGTTGCCTCCGATCTGCCTCCCGAATTCACGAGGGAATCCTGGAATCTGCTCTCCTGGACGAGCATTCATTCCTTAATCAATGACATGTTGCTCGGCTCCACCTGGTACTCTTACCGAGATTGGATCATGCTTTGGGTGAGTGCCCCGTAGTTCGGGTACTGGGCCAGATTGTCCTGCTCCATTCTGAACTCTGGTTTCTCCATGCTCCCCATCCTAATCTCCAGCATCTCCTATAGTTTCGTTCCATTGATTCTGCACTCCAACTTATCGAAGTAGGTTCTTCAATATTTCCTCTTGTCTCTTGAGCATCGTTTCCATCTCGTCTTTGGTGATGAAGATCGACGCCTGATTCGCTCCCAAGGAACCTCCCGACTCCCTTCATGCAGACTCCTTTCAGTCCTTTGTCTTCTTGCTTATTGCCTTGCCATAGCTTTCCAAATCCAAGTCTTTAAGCATTCAAATCTGAAATCTAAGCTTTAGAATCCCCGAGTTCGATTCTCAGTGAAAGCACCAAAATGTTTACGCCAAAATTGGTCACAACACCTAATTGCCTATGAAAGCTCCCGTTTACAGTTCCAGATCATAGATAGCAGAAATGTAGAGAAAATAAATGTGAAGAATGCTCAAAATTTAAAAGAAAACATATAGAAACTCCCAGATTTAGAGTGGTTCGGCGTATGGCCTACATCCACTATGAATAACTTTTATTGATCTTTGTTCGCTGGTTACAATGAATTACAATAGTATAATTAAAGTACAAAAGTAGTTGCGGTAGGGTCTAGATGTAGAAGAGCCAAAAAGATCCCATTTTTGAAGCTCTTGGACTGCTATTTATAGGTTTAGGCTGCAAATGTCCTGCCCAGATCACGAAAGACCACTTCTCTTACATGGGTGGGCCCTCATGATCGATCTCGAGCGATTTCGACTCTATCCATGATCGATACGTACGAGATTCATATCAATCAAAATCTTGCCTAATCGAGTCGGGATCGATCACGAACATTCTTGTGGTTGTGCATAAGCTCTTGTGAAAATTTGGTGGCATTTGGACTTGTGGATTTTGAGATATGATCGATGCAAGTTTGGATTTTCAATGGGCTGCCGAATTCATATCGGTTCATATCGATCCCAATCGCATCACTCCTAGGCACGTGGTTGCTAGCTGATGTGGCGCCAAATTTCTGGATCGATCCACTTTTCGTGCCGTGTAACCAAGTCTTCCCCTTAATTGTGCCTCGTTCGTATCGACCTGATGAGCTCCATGCTTCGCATCGATCCAGGGATGCTTCGATGATCTCTACTCCAATTCGTAGCGATACAGACTTAAACACTTCGTATCGATACCTTTTAGGTATTGCCTCGTATCGGTCGTGTGTTGTATACTTCAAGTCAATCCTTGACCGATCAGTATGAATTATGTAGATGAATATCGATACGATCTGTGAGTTAACGGAAGCGATACGAAATGTCACTAGGCGACGGATACGAACCGGAGTAGATGTGATGGATAAGAAGTGGTGTCTTGAGTATGGACCGATAGGAAGGGAGGCGTGCTCGATGGATTTGAAGTAGTGTATGTTTGGTAGATACGAACGAGGCCCGCGAGCTAATGAATACGAAATAAGCCAACATAGATCGATGCGAGTATGATGGATACGAAGAAGGCCACCTCAGATTGATACGAACATGATGGATACGAGTGAAATTGATCCCTTTGATTTGCATCAATCATGTCTCGAGCATACGAACTCCCGCTGACTTGAAATTTGAAACATGGTCTTTCCTAGCCTTGTTTATCATTTCCAATCGATCTCATCTTGATTGGAGCCCGGCCAAATTTTGATGATATCAATCACAACCTTGTTTCTAATCGATCTCCAATCCTGATATTCATCCTTTCTAGCCAGTTTGTTGATATCCCGGCCTTGACCAAAAGGTAGGGTAACAGCTATTTATAGGTGTATGCTGCAAATATCTCGCTCAGATCTCGAAAGACTCCTTCTCTCATGTGAGTGGCCCACATGATCGATCCACGGACATTTGGACTCAATCCATGATCGATATGCACCAAATTCGTATCAATCCAAAATAGATCTTTTTAGCTTGAGATCGATCATGGACATTATTGAGGCTATACGCAAACTCTTGTGAAAATTTGATGGCATTTGGACTTGTAGATTTTGAGTTATGATCGACGCAAGTTTGTGTTTTCAATGGGTAGCCAAGTTCGTATCGATACATTTATATCGCTTCGATTCGTATCCATGGCACCCACGTGATTGCTAGATGACGTGGCCCTATCTTCTAGAATCGATCCACTTTTTTATGCAGAGCGACCGAGTCTTCCTTCCTTTTAGACTTTATTCGCATCCCTTCATTACATTTCATTTCGTATCAATTGGGTGTAGTCACTTCATATCGTTTGATAGGTAATCCTTTCGTATCGATTATAGGATGATTGATTTTGTATCAATAACTAACGAACGATAAAAAATTAAGTAAATAAGGGACCAATATGAAAGATGCTAATCAGATTCGATACGAAGTGGCTTCAGAATGATGGACATGAAGGATAGCTGTGGGCGACCATACAAACCAAATTGTGATCGTTCGATGGATATGTGCTTAAACTACTTGAGGGATGGATGCGAAATAAAGGTTCATGAGTTGATGGTTATGAAGACCTCATGGATACGAACGTGATTAGCCTTCTTTATTTTAATGGATAGGAATTTACATGGATACGAATGGAGTTGTTTTCCTCAACCTTGATCGATCAATTTCTTGTGCATACGACCTCCGATTGACTTGAAATTTTGGATGTTGGCTTTGATAGCTTTGGTTGTCATACTATATCGATTGTGGCTCGATCCAGACTCGAACAAAATTTACCAGCATCCATCATGAACCTGCGTATAACCGATTTTCGGGACGGGCTGTCCTTGGCTTCTAGTCAAGTCCTTAGTGTCATGACCTTACCAAAAGGCGGGATAACATTTTCCCCCTAAGGTATGTCTCGTGTAAATATGACATGCATTGAAAAGCTGCAACCTTCTGTCTATTATTTGGTTCGATGAGTAGTTGTCTTTTTGCTAAAAGATGTAACTTTTGATTGTTTCTCGACAATATAAATATTGAACTACTGAGTGCCAATGATTGTACTGTGCATTGTTGTGACCGAGTATCGAGCAATAGAAAACTATTTTTCATGGTTGTAATTGTTATCAGGTGAGCATTCAATTCCTATGAATTTTGAAAAAAAATGTTAATTCATCACACATAAATGTATGTTAACCTTACTCCCGTTAACGTTTGCATGTTCACGAACCGTTGTCAAGCTTTCTTGTATTGAATTCTGTATCAATCCTTCCCGGAATCGATGTGAAATTCGAGTTGTAACAACGCTTGAAGGTTGTTCTAAAGCATCTGTTTGTATCAATCCTCTCCTGTATCGATGTGAACAATTGAAATTTTTTTTTTGTATCAATGGATACGAGTCTTTGTGGGTTTTAGTCGATGGACACGAACAAAGCATTTCGTATCAATGTATTTCAAATGGATTCGACTAGTCCAATCGGTCTTTTCTTTGCGCTTCATTTCGATTGTTTGATGGATAAAAATGAGCATTACTCTAGATGGATGGCACATGGATACGAATGGCTACCTCGTATCGGTTGAGGAGGCAGACCGCTTAGCTTGTACTAGGAGATGAATGGTTGCTTTCCAAGTATAAATATCTTGGTATTTAGAATTTTTCCCATTTGTTTGCCTTTCCTCTCTAGCCATCATATCGCTCTGAAAAAAGGAAATCGAAATTTTTTTCGCCTTCAAACCGAGTCAAGCTCTTAATCCCTCAAACCAGTTGTTAGACCTAAGTAACTAGGCAATGAACTATGTTAAAAACGATGAGGCTTGAGATTCATTGTCGTTGCATTCATCTTTGTTGCCGATTCTGGTGAAGTGGTGGTCTTGGATGGCCGGAATGAAATTGAGGATGGTGGAGGCAATCCCTGAGTGGATTTGGAGAAGAAGGAGTGTGAGGACACAAAGAGGATGCTCGTATCGATCTGGGGAGTAGAGTGCGTATCGATCCGAAAATGATGGGTTAAGGGAAGAAGCTGTATTGATCTTAGTTGCAGTGTGATTTCGCATCGAGGAAAACTCATGCTTTGTATCAGTTACTGGTGGAACTATGTATCGATTGACTAATACAAAATGATGATCAATACGAAGGTGTTAACGTTGATCGACATGAAGCAAGTGCTATGGCATCGATATGAAATGACATTTGATGATCGATACGAGATGATACTCTAGTATCGATATTAGGTGATGGTTCCCTGATCGATACGAGTTGAAGGTCTTCTGATCGATATGAAGTAAAGGTTTAGGTGATCAATCCGAGTTAAATTTTGACAAATACGAGACTCCTTGCATACTTGAACACATGAATCCGACGAGCTTCTGCCTTGCATAATTGGACTTAATCATTTCACTACATATTTGACTGCCTTTCGAAGATCGTCGATGGAACTGTAACTTGACGAAATTTAACGAACTTTAGGCCGATTTTCGAAGTCTGGATGGCACGGTTGTGACAATCAGCGATGACGATCACTCCGGTTGAATTTTGAAGTCTCGTCATTCAAACAATTTTTTTAAAATCTTCGTAGAATTTCTTAAATAATATAAAGCATTGCACTGCACAACACATTCATGCACTTCACACTGGAGGAAACACGGGTTTATTGTTATCTAACGAAGATTTTTGCTGAGTTGAATAGTTATGGTACCCATAAGTCCACAACAACCGGAGGCTCAGAGTACGCCTCTTCCCATAATGGAGATGCCGACTATCGCAGTCGAAGTTATAAGTCCAACTCCGAATGAGCTACCAGGAGCAGCCATCATCGGGAATCCACAAGACTCTTTCCATCTAATATCTCTGAGGAAATGCTAGGTAGGATTTGCACAAGGCATAGCTTGTCGAGGGATGACGTCCTACTACCAGGGGCAGAAGACAGACCCCACTCTCCCTCGGATGGGTATACCGCTTTTAATAGATTCTCATGCACAGCTGGGACGCACCCTCCATACAATGAATACATCCAGGAAGTGTTATCCTGCTTAATGATTGCTCCATCACAAATGCACCCGAACAGGTACACTTCGCTGAATAGCTTATTTATCGTCTTCATGGAGCATCTTTTTCGACCCCCAACTCCAAAAGAAGTCGGGTACTTGTTCAATACCAAGAGCCGGGAAAATAATTCATCTTTCACCTTGTTGGAGGCAGTTAGGAACTGTCAAGTCATGGTTGGAGCATAGACCAAATAGATTTACTTCAAGACTAAATGGTTCTACGTCCGATGCCCACTGGGTATCACCAGACAATGGCTAGTCAGGAGCAAGTACTTCAACTTTTATGCCGATTGACTGGATAATCTTATTTGATGTCGAATCCAATACTTTCTTTCTTTCACAACTTTGAATCTGCGACCCGAAGGTGACCAGTTTAAAGAGATTGTAAAGGTTCTTCAAAGAGTGTCTGTTGAGGACATAGAAATTGGCAAAGTTCTAACAGATGAAAATTTGAGAGCCGTCGGGTTGATTGGTGGAAATCAGGGCATCGGGTTTGAAAGGTCTCTTCAGAGGGTTCCGGCAAGGCAAGTTAGGAGGAGAGTTCATGCGATAGTGATCACCGAGCAAGGTGATGATGAGGACACGCCCGCTGGAAACGAACTCACAAAGTCCTCAACACTCGAAGAGGATAAGGAAGGGCAAGGCTGCTGCCCATAAGGCCCTAAGACGCAAGTCTGTTGTCATGTCTCTACTAGCAGCGGGCGTAGGAATTTCAGAGGCTCCCTCCTCGCACATGGATATCCCTTTCAAAGGACTTGCAGATCTCCTAATTCCAAACGATGCATCTCTTCAACAAGACAACGGGTTGGAAGGGCTTCAAGGTGCCTTAGATTTAGGATAGCTAACTTCTCCAAGTACGGCAACAACAACCGGTTGGTTGAGGGGTTAACACATGAATGCATACACTTCACGGCATCACACAAGTGAAATTTATGAGCTATTCAATTTTCGACAATAATTAATTTTGTTTCTCTTTTCACTCTACAGATTCAATGTCAAGGCAACCATCTATGCTTGGCAGCCTCTGCGCCGCACGCTAATCTTCTAGTTCATACAGGGAGTCCTGAGGGCATGATTTTGACCATGATCACCATCATTCCAGCCAAGATAGGGATTACTATGATAGAGAAAGAGCTAGGGAAAGGGAGAGAGAAAGAGAGAGGGAAAGAGAGAGGCGAGATAGGCGCCGCTCTCGATTACGCTCTCCTCCACCCAGGGTTTCATTGCCAACCTCCAGTTCTGAAACACAAACTATTGGATCCTCGCACCAACCAGTGCCTCCACAAGTTCCAAGGCCTGGCGAACATCGCCACACAACAGGGGCGGACACTTCAATCGCTACCACTTCAACAGCTGCAGAGATTACAAGGGAGGGAGCTGCTCGAATTGCCCAATTGAAAAGAGAGTAACCTAACATCTGCTTCAACAACTTCCACTTCCCTCTAAATTTTATGGTGCTTCCAGATACGGTAGAGAAAATTATGCATAACCATGTTTATCATGCCTTTTTCCCAATATCACGAGTAGAAGAAAACAACGGAGAAGGCCTCGGATGTGGAATTTGAGCATACAAAAACAATTGAAGAGCTATAAGGAACTATTTCCAAGAAAGATCGAATACTCACAGTGCTCACTAATGAAAATGACACTTTGAGGAATTATGAAATATAGTCTTTGAAGAAAGTTGGCGAGGCCAACAAGGAAATGGAGTAAATGAGGTAGGAGCATCTAAAGCTGGTGGATGATATGAGCCATAGAAATTTCATCGTTACAGCTGAGTGGGATACTGCACTCAAAGAGCTTAAGGAGCTTAAGGCAAAATACGATGAAGTCATTAAAGAAAAGGATGAGGCAAATAAGGCCACTCAGGAGGCGTGTGACCAGGAGATGGAGCTTAAAGGAGAGCGAGATTCGGCAGTTCTAAAGGTTCAAGAGGCTGAGGCTAGGATTGAAGCCGAGGTCGGGGAAGCCGCAGCTAGATCAGAAGGCGATATGGAAGATCTTTTTATCACTTTTAATGCCAATGTCTTGAAATACCAGAGTCTGAGCTGGCCCGATGATTATCCGAATCACCTACATAATGTCTGGCACTATTTTTTGGTTGATGAGAAGGTAGAGCATTATACTAAATCCGTTGATGAGTTCGTATTGGAAAACTGGGTGCTGACTGAGGACGAGAGAAGAGTTCTCCATAATGTCGCTATCATATTTGAAAAAGAGAGACTCGTCACTCAGCATCTGAAGGTTGGAGAGGGTTCTGGTGTTGAGCATCATGTTACAAGTTTTGAAATCCCTATGCCAACCCAGCCAGAATCTACCCCTACAGTCGATCCTCTACTTGTGCCTGCTTACGATCCCGATCAATTGCAATTTTCTCCGGCTCACGAGCACATCTCCGAAGGAGTCCCAGCTCCACCCATGAGCTAACCTAAGGAAGGGATTTTGAACACTTCTCAAATTCATTCAAAGTTTGGAGTATTATTTCTCTTATCTTCATTCAGTGATAGGAGTAGTACCGGCCGTGCCCCCTGCTATCCAAGTGCGGCATCAAGAGCTGGAGGCAGTCGTGATGGAGGTAACGACTATCACAGCTACTGCATCGACCAAGGAAGTTCATGTGAGTGCTTTTATCTTCAACGAACGGATGATGGAAGAGCTCCTTGGTCATTAGAGCGATCCACTTACAGATTTGCCTTTTATCGTAGGAGAAGGCGTGTTCACGGCCAGCTCTTCGGCCCCAGCTGCCAGCATCCCACCAGACACCCAAATGACTCATGATGAGGCGATAATGGTGGAGATCAGTGCTGATATGTCAAGTTCCACGCTGGGTAGCGATGTTGGAAGTGGAATGGAAAGTCCCGGCCCGACTCCGTTACGTATGGTCTCTCCGGGTGGTACGATCATCATCACCTGGGGTACCCCTGTGTCTCCTTATATAGAAAGTGCCCTCATCCCTCCGACCATGCATTCCGAAAGCATTCCAATTTCCATGAGTTTGGAGGAGGAGATTACAATTCTACATTTGACCGAGGATAATCCGGGCAAAGGCAAGAGTTCAAAATGGCACCACGGCGGTAGCTCTAGTGGATCGACGTCGAAGGGGAAGAAAATAAAGAAACATAAGGAGTAAGCAGGTCTCTTTGTGTCCCTTTTTGGTATATAAGTCGGAATTCCTTTTATTTCCAGCAAGCTGTGTATAGATGCGAGTTCGGCCCCTACTAGCAGGAACTTTTGGAATAATCTTTTTTTGTACTTATTTTGTTTCCAAAGAATAGATGAAATAAAATCTCCTTTCGCTTTCTTGGCATAACCCTGATTTTATTTTCTTAAATGTTTCGGCACTTGAATTTTTATTCAATACACTTGTGACGCTTTAATCTTTGGATAGGACTCCTGTTTGGTCGTTAAGTCTCGGAGTCATGGCTTCGAGCCGTAACCAAACGTGAAGTCGGGTCCTAATATTGTATTATCTCAATTGGTAGCTGGTGCTCGAGTTATGCCCCTAGTCCTGGGGATGAGTTGAAGTGGTCAGACGATGATTTCTTCTCACCTTCGACACTTTTTAATTTCACATAAATGGAACTAAGTTGTTGTGAGATAAGTTTGAGTGGTCAGATCACATTCATCATGTATTAACAACCGCCTCCATGCTCTGGGGATTGGACTCGCATGCTAGCGGTCGATCACGCCTGATTAATGCTTAAAGTTACGTCCACACTCTGGGGACTTGAGTTGTTTTTTGGGCAGTCAGTCATAGCCGTTTTAATAACCATAATTGCATCCACACTCCAGGGACGTAGGTTGATTTATGGGTGGTTAGTCACACCCAATTTGTGTTTAGACTCCAATCCATGCTCTAGGGACTTAGAGTTAGTTGTAGGTGGTCAGTCACACCCAATTTTTGTTTATACTCCAGTCCGTCCTCTGGGGACTTAGATTTAGTTGTGGGTGGTCAGTCACACCCAATTTGTGTTTATACTCCAGTCCACGCTCTAGGGACTTAGAGTTAGTTAACAGATGGTCCATCACATCTGTTTTGAGTTTTGAGATCTCGTTCGCACTCTGGGAACGATAAATTGATCATGATCATAGATGGTCAGATCACATCCATCCTCAATAAACAAGAGAAGTCCCAGATGGACGGATCTATCCTCCTAGAGCTTAGATTGTACATGGGTGAAGTCGTGGGTGGACGGATCCACCCTCCTCGATCCCATGTTTTTATGTCTATACACCAGCTCGCACTCTAGGAGCCGGAGTTAGTTAGAGGACTATCATGTATCAATCCTTGCTGGCTTCGGTCCCTATTTGAATAAGTACCACCGTAGGATGGAACTTAACTCTTTGTAATTGTGATGGTTGCATGATGCATTTCTAGAATCACTACTTTGGCTCGAAGAGATTGCATTTTATTGCTAAAATAAGGAAGTACGGCAAAGTCAGTTGCCTTATTACAAGTTCAAATTTCGAAATACATAAACGAATTATAAATGAAAAGCAAATTAAATGAATAAACAAAGCCTGTTATGTGTAGTAGCGATGAAGACTTTTGTTATTCCAAGCTCTCGGCAAAGTGAAACCATTGACGGTCGATAATCTGAATGTGCCATCTCCAAGTCTCTGATCGATAACATATGGTCCTTCCCATGTTGGCTTTATATGCGAAGGGATTGGATAAATTCTCTTAATCACGAGATCGCCAGGTTCAAATGTTTGGGTCGGACCTTAGCATTGTAAAATCGGGAGACTCGACTTTGGTGTGCAGCTGCCCTCAAATCAGCCTCTTCACGCTTCTCATCTAATAAATCCAGATATTAGGCAAGTAATATAGCATTTGTCTTTGGATCATAGTAAGTCACACGATGAGAAGGTACTTCCAATTCGACCGAAATGAAGGCTTCTAAGCCGTAGGAAAGTAAAAAAGAAGTGTGGCCGATCACAAACTTGTGGGTAGTTCCATATGCACATAGAGCCATGGGAAGCTCATTGACCCATTTGCCTCTGACCTTTTCCAGTCGCTTTTTCAGAATGGATTTGATAACTTTGTTAACAGCTTCGACCTGTCCATTCGCTTGAGGATGAGAAACTACTGAGAATTTCTTATGAATGTGAAAATATTAACAGAAGTTCTTGAACTTGGCACTATCGAATCAGGCTCTATTGTCAGGGATAATGGTATGTGGGAGGCCAAAACAACATATGATGTTGCGGACAACAAAACTGATTTCTTTCTTCATCGTGATAGTAGTAAGGGGCTCAGCTTCCGCCCATTTGGTAAAGTAGTCAACTGCAATGATGGCGTACTTCGTATCATCTTCAGCTAGAGGTAAAGATCCAATTATATCGATGCCCCACGTGGCAAACGGACATGGACTGACAATTTGAGTAATTTCAGTAGGCGGGGCTCTTGGCATCTGAGCATGTTTCTGACATATGTCACACTTCTTGGCATAGTCTAATGCCTCCCGATTCACAGTCGGCTAATAATACCCATATCGGATTATCTTTATAGCAAGGGCTTACCCCTCAGTCTGATCGCCACATTCTCCCTCGTGCACATCATGTAATACATGTTTGATTTTGTCATGGGTGGTACACCGAAGTAAATGAATAGAGAATCCTCTTCTATACATGACTCCATTTTGGATAATTAATTATGAAGCTTTTTGAAGAACTTGTCTTTTCTCACTTCTATGCTCGGGCAAAGCTCCATGCTCGAGATAGTTTCTGAAAGGGGTCATCCATGACTCTTTCTCGGTTGTGGCTTCATGAACCTAGTTTGTCTCCATCTGATCGATACTCGGAGAGTAAGTTTCTCAACAAGGAAAAGTCCCATTTGCTGTGCTTCACCGGTGCTGGCCAGTTTTGCTAGAGAATCGGCCTTCTAGTTATGATCTTGGGGTATGCAATCGATGGCATAATAATCGAATTGATTCAATACTTCTTGGACCCGAGCAAGATAAGCAGCCAACCTCTGGTCCCTAGCTAGGTATTCTCCCCAAACTTGATATATGACCAATTGTGAATCGTAGTAAATCTCCACAACAATAATTCTCAAGTATCTAGCGAGTCTAATTCCGGCAAGTAAAGCTTCGCATTTGGCCTCGTTATTGTTTGCACGGAAATCAAACTTCAAAGCATAAGATATAGATCGACCTTCTGGGGTTTCAAGTGCAACTCCAGCGCCTGAGCAGTGGTCGTTCGATGCGCTATCGGTATAGAGTTTCCATATGTATCTAGGAGATTCACAAATCTCGGGAAAGTCCTCTGAGATAGTGAATTCAGCAATGAAATCTGTCAAAACTTGTCCTTGAATAGCCCGCCATGGTGTGTAAGCAATATCAAATTGACTCAACTCGATGTTCCACTTTAGCAACCTACCAGACGTCTCAGGCTGTGTAAGGACCTATCGTGACAGCATGTCGATGTAGACTGTGATCAAATGAGCTTGAAAGTAAGGACGGAGCTTTCTCGAGGCAATGACGAGACAGTGGCCCACTTTTCCAACTTCGGATAGTTTATCTCTGCTCCGATTAATTGTTTGTTAAAGTAATAGACTGGTTTTTATATCCGATCCTCCTCCCGAATTAATGTAGCACTGATTGCATTCTCCGACACTGCCAGATAGATGTATAGTCTCTCATGATCAATCGATTTTGACAGAATAGGCGGTGTAGCTAGGTGCTGAACCAGTGCTTGAAATGGGCCTTCACACTCCTCAGTCCATTCAAATTTTTGCTTTCCTTTCTTAATCAGATCAAAGAAGGGAATGCAATTGTCAGTGGATTTTGAGATGAACCTGCCCAATGATGCTATCTTCCCATCGAGGCTTTGTACTTGATTTATAGTTATCGGAGTCTTGAGATTCCAAATCGCCTCGGGATTAATTCGATTCCTCGATAATTGACAATGAATCCAAGGAACTTTACAGATGCGACTCCGAAGTGACACTACAATGGGTTGAGATTCATTCGGTACCCTTAGAGGATGTTAAACATCGTTTCTAGGTCCTTGACATGATTGGTAGAGAGTCGCGACTTTACAAGCATATCATCTACGTACAGCTCCATAGTTTTTCGATCTGGCTAGAAACCATTCGACTGACAAGTCTTTGATAGGTTGCCCCGGCTTTCTTAAGTCCAAACGGCATCACTTTGTAACAATAGAGTCCAAGATCGGTGACAAAGCTGGTATGCTCATGATCGAGTAGGTGTATTGGTTTCTGATTGTAGCCGGAATACGCATCCATAAAAGACAAGAGCTTGTGTCTGGCCGTGGAATCTACAAGCTGATCAATTCTGGGAAGCGGAAAGCTATCTATAGGGCATGCTTTATATAGGTTTGAGTAGTCCACAGAAGTTCTCCATTTCCCGTTCGATTTCTTGACAAGCACTGGGATGGATACCCATTTCGGATATAATGCATCTGGGATAAACCCATTCATCTTGAGTTTATCCACCTTTTTTTTTCAGGGCGGCAGATCTCTCTGGATTCATATCGTGCCTTTTCTGCTTGATCGGAACATGCCACGGGTCAATATTCAATGTATGGCTCGCAATGTCCGACGAGATCCCACACATGTCTGAGTGTGTCTAGGAGAACACGTCGAGGTTTGCCCGAAGAAATTCAACCAGTTCCTCTTTCATCTATTGGCTTAGCCGAGACTCGATCTTTATTGTTTTGGAGTCATTATCATCATCGATCGTAACATCGATCGTCAACTCTATCGGGTAAGCCTGACTGTCTTTGACTTCCTCTTCATTATCATCATCTCTTAGATCAAGATCTTTTAGGAATTCGTTATGGCACCCGGGCCTAGGCCCAGGCGTTAGCTGTCAATTGTCGATAAAACGGACATGGAGAGATTCCTCTACGTCCTTTCCCTTCTCTTTCCGCTGCGCCTCCCACAGCTCAGCAACATAACATGCGCGTCCAACTTCCCGATCTCCCTGAATAACTCCGATCACGTTGTCAGCGAGAAATTTCAATGTTAAGCACCTAGGGTCAATAGTTTCCCTGAATTCAGCTAGGGTCGGTTGGCCCAAGAAAGCATTATACGGTGAATTGATATCCAACACAATGAGCTGTAACATTCGAACTCTCCAGCACTCTCCAACTCCCAACTTCCAACTCCACTGGTAATTCTACCATTCCAGTGGGTACTGTTGCACTTCCATTGAAACAATGAATACGAGACTGACACGGCTTTAAGTCCTTTGCTTCCATTTTCATTTGATCATATGATCGCTTGAGAAGAATATTCACGGAGCTTCCACTGTCTACTAAGATCCTCTTCATCCAAGTAGGACCTATCTGAGCTGATATGACTAGTGGATCAATGGTGGGGGCTTCAACTGTATCGCCATATTTGTCTCAAAAAACGATATCATCGTCTTCTGTTGTTTAGCCGGAGCCCCATCGTCAAGATTACTACAACATTCGAAGTCAGCATGCCTAATCGAACTGGCATACGACTCCATTTCCCTCCAGCTCCGATCCGCTTGATGACGACTACCACTAACTATGTTAATCACTAACCCTCCACCAGTATGCGTGGGTTTCTCCAATCTAGCCTGATCCAGTACTTGATTCTGATTTGATATGCACGCGCCTCCACCTGCGGTGCCCGAATGAACTGCTCCAACTTTCTATCTCGGATTAACTTCTCGATGGTATCCTGTAAATGGTGACATTCATTGGTATTATGACCATAGTACTCATGGAATCTACAGAATTTTCCACATTGAATCTGCTTTTCGGATGACTTCTTTGGACCAGGCTTCTTATATTGGCCGGTATTACAGGTTTGCAAGTACACATTCTCCAAGGATGTATTCAAAGAAGCATAGGTGTCAAACATGGGAACTCTACGTCATGGCCCACGATTTTGATCCCGCTTCTTACCTTGACTTCCATCGACTTTCTGCTAATTCTGCTTGTTTTAAATATTCAACTGCACCTTTTCGGAACTCTTACGGGTTTGTTTCACAGCGACATTACTCTGAATTCCTTCCACAATAGGCCCTACATCGTCCTCCTTCCTAGATTGCTTCGCATCTTCCCTCCATAAGAACTGGGCTGCCTTGAAATAAAAACGGTACAATGACGCAGCGGGTTTCCCAGCTAACCAGTTGCCAAATTCGGAATCAGGATCGATTCCTCTAGTCAATGCCATCAATATGGAATTATCATAAGAGTTACTAATTTCTACGCTAGCCACATGGAACCTTTCCAAATAACATCTGAGCATCTCTCCAGAAGCTTGAGTGATGCTGGATAAGATATTAACATCCTTAGGTCTTGTGACATGCATACGAAATTGTTTGACGAATTCCGTAGCTGATTGATCAAAGCATGAAACAGATCAGGATGGTAGGCGAGTAAACCACATGATCGCAATATCCTCGAGGGAGATAGGAAAACTTCTGCATTTGACTACGTCGTCAATTCGTGCGGCATTCATAAGCCATTTATACTTCAAAATGTGTTGGTTAGGGTCTAAACTCCGATCATAAACAGGTAAAGTTGGCATTCTGAATCAGGTGGTTCAGCATAAAGGATGCCATTAGTGAAGGGTGTATAACTCCGAGAGATTCTCCAGTCGTCATTGGAGAGGCCCTAACTTTCGTTAATCATTTGACGAATCGGATGTCTGGCATCTAGACTTTTTGAGAATGCTGGGCCAAGGTGTGATCGGGTTCCACAATGCAAGGATGGCCCGGGCACGGTCGACGGTCCATACCTCGCCTCCTTGGTTCCCGGTCTTTGGGCACATAGGGTTCAGGAGTACGATCGTGTTGACGAAGGTTTGGATCTATTCGGTCTCGAATGTCAGCTTCCAAGTCGATAGCGGCGGTAGCAGCACGGTTATCCCTAATGTGATAAGGAACTGTCCCTCCTCGGGAGGAGGGCCCAGCCTGGTGACTGGCGGATGGACCGGTCCTTGCTTATCCAAGATTGAGAGTGCACTAATGCCCGGGAGTTTGCGTATAGCTTCCATCCAGTCATGGACGTGTAGATCTATGATGGTAACCGGAAGAAGCAGAGCTCTCAGTAGATGAGTAGGAAGCTTGATCCCTCCAGGATCTCCTTCGACTTTCCTGATTCAATCTGTGGGTTAACTCCACATTGGCATGGATCTGCTGGTTAAACTGCTAGAGGCTTTGGGTCAGTTCTTACATCAACATCTGGAACTCCTCCCTAGTGATGGGCATTGTGGATATGAAGGTCCAACTGAGTTCTGGCCTGTAGCGGGTAGCTGCGTAGGATTATGTCTATCTCTTCCTTCCTGATCTGTAGTAGTCGAGGCAGTTCTTGTAGTAACTGGATTTTCTTAGTGAAAAGCACCAGTGTTTGTACCAAAATTACGCACAACACTCTTCGAGAATGTTTGAAGAGATTAAATTGAAGAATAACACACCAAAAACAAACAAACAGAAGTGTAGAAACACAAGAATAGAGTGGTTCGGCGTTGTAGCCTACATCCACTACGGAAAGTTGCTGTTTATTGATATTACTCGCTGGTTACAGATGTTTACAATAGTACAATCGAGATACAACAATAATTTAGCAGAGTCTCGACGTTCCAAAGTCAAAAGTCCATTTTATGAAGGCCTTGGACTGCTATTTATAGGTGTAGGCTGCAAATATCTCGCTTAGATCTCGGAAGACTCCTTCTCTTACATGGATGGGCCCACATGATCGATCTCTAAATGCTTGGACACGATCCATGTTCGATACGCACCAAATTTTTATCGATCCAAAATTGATCATTTTGGCTTAAGATTGATTATGGACATTCTTGAGGCTGTGTGCAAGCTCCTATGAAAATTTGGTGGCATTTGGACTTGTAAATTTTAAGTTATGATAGATGCAAGTTTGTGTTTTCAATATGCAGCCAAGCTCATATCGATACGCTCGTATCGCTTCCATTCGTATCCATGGGACGCGCGTGGATGCTAGATGATGTGGCGCTATCTTCGAGGATCGATCCACTTCTTATGTCGTGCGACTAGTCTTCCTTCCTTTTAGGCTTTGTTCGTATCCATTGGTGTGACTTTATTCTTATCCCTTCATTACATTTCATATCGATTGGGTGTAGTCACTTCGCATCGTTTTAAAGGTAATCCTTTCGTATCGGTTATAAGATGGTTGATTTTGTATCGATAACTAATGAACGATACGAATCAAGTAAATAAGGGACCGAAATGAAATGTGCTAATCACGTTGGATATGAAGTGGGTCCTGACTGTTGGACATGAAGGATAGCAGTGGGCGACCGATAAGAACCAAATTATGATTGTTCGATGGATACATGCTCAAACTGCTTGGGGGATGGATACAAAATAAAGGTGCACGAGTTGATGGTTACGAAGACCTCATGGATACGATCGTGATTAGCCTTCTTGATTTTGATGGATACAGATTTGCATGGATACGAATGGAGTTGTTTTCTAGTTTTCCTCAACCTTGATGGATCAATATCTTGTGCATACGACCTCCAATTGACTTAAAATTTGGAACGTTAGCTTTGATAGCTTTGCTTGTCATACTATATCAATTGTAGCTCGATCCGGACTCGGATAAAATTTACTAGCATCCATCATGAACTTGTGTATAACCGATCTTCGGGACGGACGGTCCTTGGCTTCTAGTCAAGTCCTTGGTGTCACAACCTTGCCAAAAGGCGGGATAGCAAAATCTATCAATCCATATAACATTTTATATAAAACATTTCCCAAATATTTATTCCAAAATATTTCTTTCTTCTTTTAAAACAAAATCACGTTATTATAAAGGATAAGTTCATCTTTTTCTTTATAACTAACATTATAATAAATACTACCAAAAATGCTTTTAAAATATTTCCATATATGCTAGAACAGACTAGCCAAAAGGTTGAAGTAAAATAGAGAAGTTTAGAAAACCCATTTCTCAATAGAATGCCATAGAAAATTTCAAAAGTCACTTTTAAAATCATTCTCTGCATTAAAACCATTTCAAAATTAAACAACAATTAATTGTATTTCCAAATACTATAACAAGGCTCAGGGCTACTATACACTTAACTAATGTTATCGTTGTTTTCATTCTAAAAAAAATTCAACTTTTGTGACACATCAAAGTCGCATCCAATACGGCCAGACTATCAAGCTTCTAGCACTCAACAAATGGCAATCAATGGCTAACACATCATTTATCCAATTTTAATTAATCCACATATTAATTAACTTCAAAAATCATTGTTTTACTTTGCAAGCATAGAATGGGAACTTTTCTTCTTAATAGATGTCCAAAATAATTTATTCAATTTAATTATAGCAAAATGGGATTTTATTCTGCTAAATAGATATCTAAAATAATCTATCTAATTGAATTATCATAGAACGATGTTTCTGCCAAATAGATATCATAAACGAAGTATAATTAATTTAACTATGTTATTATTTAAATCAACGTAATTATATTCAACACTACTATTTTGTCATAAATTAACACTTCGTTAGAACTATCAACAAGTTATGGTTGTACTCGTCAATATGAGTCTAAGCAAAAATTCCACGGGTTAGTCAAACTTAAAATGAAGAAGATATGACATTTTAAATTTAACATACTTAGTTTGTAATTTAAACAAATAAATGAGAATTTATTCTCACCCAAAATAAAATGGGCCAAGCCTATTAGCACACACCCAAACCCATACCCACCATCAATAGTTTTCTTCCCTAAATCAACTCTCTCTTCTTGTACACAAACATGTGCACCACCGTGCATGCACGGCGGTGCCTCCCTCCACACTTCACTATCTGACACACCGAGACCATCGACCGACTACACTTACCATGCTCGACATGTCTACACCCTCTCCACCAAACCCATCAAATTTCGCCCATAGCCGGTAACTTCGACATGATCCCAAATACATACATCCCCCATTCACTTCCGCCTCGATCATCAACCGCCACCGCCACCTATGCCATCGCAACCACTGCACCCTACCACACCTTTGACCAGCTTCACGGCCAGTACGACCTTCTACCACCATCGCATGAAACCCAAACACATGAACCTAAAACAACAACCCCAAAACCCTAGATCGACCTCATCCTACCACCTTCGACCATTAGAACTCCTCCAATCGCTTCCATCGTCTTTGCCTTTACTCAAGCCTTCCCTAGTCAACACCGTTACCTCCCTAGACCACTGTAAAACCCAAGATGATCGAAAAATGATCATCTAGCCACCACGACTAACCCCAACCTTCTAAAATCAAGCGACTAGCTCTAAAAATCATTTCTTGTAGAGATGAATACGACTGTGTACTCCAATCTCCCATTCATGTTCGTCGAAAAACCATCATCATAAGACAATTACTGTTATCGTACAATTCCCGCGACCATACTTGACAAAACTACGAGAAACTATTTTCAAAAATACTAAGGATCGTAACAAACACCTTTGCAGTTGGATGTTTTGGCTAAAAGTCGATGGTTTGAGAGTTATTGATTTTTGAAAGGAGGGGGTGGGTATTTTATTTCACTTACAGGAAGAAGAAAAGTAAGAAGAAGAGAGGAAGAGAAGTGAAAGAAATGGACTAAAGTGAGTGAAATGAAATAAGCTGAGTGAAATGATGTGAAGTGTATAAATGAAACCACACAAAGTTTCCAAGCAAAGCAACCATCAAATCAAGAATTGATTTGTACTGGGTATCCCGCTATATAGTATCCCATTCACGTTTGGACCATGAATTGCAGAAATAAAAATACGGTCGTGTACAAAGATGTGACACGGTCGCAAAACAACACAAAAATATATAGTTAACTTATTCTATAAAGTTTCAAAAATACCAACAGTTGCTGCAAAAATACGTCAAGTGACAATTTAAATATTTTCCAAATTAAAAATGGAAAATTTCTTTAAATTCATTTAAAAATACATCATTAAAATCATGTCGTTTTGTCAAAAATTGATTTTCTTATTGTTATGTATATTTGAATCAAATTTTAATATTTAAATAAATTAAATATTCTCATTTGAAACGTTAAAAATTGTGGATCATTACATAGTCCATTCGTGAATGGATCTGCTATGTAGTCCTTAGTGTGTACTCTTTCAATCACAACTTCTTTATTAGTGATAAACTCTTTAATAAGTGGAACTTTCGAAGAATGTCTCTTGATTTCTTGTGATACTAGGCTCCTTCACAATATGTGTTACTACATTGTTAGTACATAACAATGTTATGGGTTTCTCAATGTTTGAAAACACTCCTAGATCAGTCATAAACTTGCACATCAAGACCACCTCTTTTGCTGCTTTGTTGAGACCAATGACTCAGCCTCCATCGTTGAATCAGCTACTGTCTCTTACTTTAAACTTTTCCACTGACCACTCCACTGTTTAATGTAAATACATAAGCAGACGCCAATTTACTATCATTGATATCACTCCGAAAGCTTGAATCTGTATACCCTTCATAAAGAAGTCTTTATTCCTATATATGAGGAATAATTCTTTAGTATTTATTAAAATTTAAAAATACATTTCATTGCCATCTAATGCTTTTCTACGAGAATAGACTGATATCAGCTTATGCATCCTAATGTGTAAGCTTCATCCAATCTAGTACATTACATGGCATGCATGATAGAACTGATTGTGAATGTGCATGGTACCACTTTATATGCTCCTCCTCATTAATACGAGGAGCGTGCTTCTTAGAAAGGACAATTCTAAATTGCATCGGAATAATTTCACCGCTTGGAATTCTTCATACTAAACGTGTTTGTTATGGTATCTATTATAAGTATTGGGACAATCCCGGCAACCTCATTGATATATCTTTATAGATTCAAATATCAAGTATATAAGTTGTTTCTCTCAAATCCTTCGTTGAGAAGTTCTTAGACAGTCATTCTTTCACCGATTGCAACAACGCAATATCATTACCAATCAGGATAAATCACTAAAAACACGATAGCACTTCCTTGTTATTTCTGATACATGCATGCTACCTATGTACTTTGATAAAAACTAAACTATTTGATTACTTTATCAAAACATTTATTCTAACTCCTTGAAGCTTGTTTAAGTAAATTGATCTTAACCATTTTTATGTCTTTTCCTCGCTCCCACTGACCTCGAAAACCTCAGGCTACAACATGTAAATGGTCTCTTCTAAATCGATAGTTAGAAATGTCGTTTTCACATCCATTTACCATATTTTGTAATCATAGAATGCAACGATAGCAAGCATTATCTGTATGAACTTAAGCATGACTACGGGAAAAAAGTTTCGTCATAATCAACGCCTAGAATCTAACAAAACCCTTACACAGCTAGCCTTGCTTTATAAGTCTTTACGTCTCCATATGCATTTAGTTGTTGCTTAAAAATTTATTTGTAGCCAATGGGTTTTATCCCTCCGAATATGTTAGCCAAGGTCCACATTGTTTTCATACATAGAATTCATCTTGGATTTCATAGTTACAAACCAAACTGCAGAGTCTTTACTTTGTGGTGCTTGTTAGAATGAGGAAGGAGTGTCATCTTGTAAGACATGGTCCTCTTTCTCGCCATCCATTAGAAAGCATGGTATTTCTCTGGTACGCGAGAGTCCTTATTAGACCTTCTAATAGGTTGCCTATTTTCGTATGATGGTAAATTTGATTTTTCTACAAATTCATCCTTCATGTTTACTTTTTGGATCTCATCCAAATCAACAACTTCGTTGTTAATTTCTTTTGATAGAAATTCCTTTTCTATAATGACAATGCATTGAGAAACAATAAACTTTTGTTTCTTGGCGTTATAGAAAATATATCCCATGGACTTATAAGGATATCCTATAAGTTACACAAAGTTGATCCTGCCTCAAGTTTATTTGGGCCAACATCTTAATGTAGGTTGAACAACCCCACGCCTTCAAATACTCTAGGTAGGGTTTCTTCCCATGCTACATCCTATATGGCGTCTTAGGCATAGATTTAGTAGGTATCAAATTCAACACATGTGTTGTGGTTTCTAGCGCATATCCTAAATAGAAAAGAGGTAACTTAGCCTTACTCATCATGAAATAAACCATATCTAATAGGGTTTGATTCCTTATTTGAGAAACACGATTGTATTGCAGAGTATAGGATGAAGTAACCTAAGAGATAATCCTTTTTTTAGTACTATTGGTTCTTCTCCAACATACAAACCACCTCGATCTGTGTGAACTATTTTTATTTTATGGTTTGTATTATTTACTACTTTACTTTTGTACTTTTTAAATTTCTCGCTAACATAGGATTTATTCTACAGAAATATACATATCATACTCTCGAGAAATCATCGGTAAAAGTTACAAGGTAAATTAAAACTTTCATTTCTCACTATAGGCATTGGGCCACATATATTAGTATGTACGGGACCCAAGAGTTTGTTAGCTCTTTCGTGGCCCTCGCAGGCATTGGGCCACAATATAGCCTATCACTGCTTCAATCACACCATAAAGTCCACTGCACTCAGCTATACCAACCTCCCACAGCATAACAGCTCCACCAAACTTCTACTAACCATTCACTTCACTCAGTCAATTACACCACAACCACTCCATTACATTCTCATCTCAAAACAGTTGCACACTTGCCCGCATCCCCTACAAGTCACTCCACCACCACTGTGAATAGCAACATTCTTCATACAACATCATCTCCCCCATCCCACTGCCAGAAAACTTCAACATTACTTGCTGCTACCACAGTGCCCAAACTACTTGCTGCACACTTCATGATCACCTAATCTCTTCACAGTCACCACAACTGTCAACATATACTTATTGCAAACAGTGCCTTTTCAGCTACCACCTCTGCTTGCTGCCTAACTTCAACATCACAACACAGCAACCTTACACACCACCATCACAAACAACAGTTCACTTCCCTGATCAATAAAAAACACATTTACAATAAGTTTTTTTTCTCCTGCACTTCAACTGATCAATAAACAAAACCTCCTCTTCACTACTTCTCCAGAAGCCATTACAAAAACCACCTCTTCCTTGCATCCTTGCCTATACCATTACATCTCTGTACCTTTCCAAACTAACAACTGCAAATCATTTTTCCGCCACTCATAGTTACTGCCATCAAAGCTGCCAAGGTATACTTCACAACAACCACAACCATTTCTACCATTACTATCCTTCTTTATCTCTGACTTGCCATTACCTCCTCTACAACATCTCTGGCCAATCACCACTACTAACCACTCATACTCTCTCTTGAAAACCACCCACAACAACACTTCAGACCATCTTCAAGTGCCACAATCCCTACAGCTTACTTCTACCATATCGCCTGCAAGCTTGCGCTGCACTGCCTCACTGTCCCTACAGCAACTACATCAAATACCACAATCATCTTCCATTCATCTTCCTGTACAAACTCCATACATCACTCTTCACTGCAATATACAGTCTACCACTCTTCACTACAAACTCCATGCATCACTCTGTTATACCACCGCAACCCTCCATCACAACGCTTCAACAATCTCCTGCAACCTCCATGACTTCGAACCACCGTCGCCAAATCGCCTACAACTGCTCAACCCCTCCAGCAAGCTTCGAACGAGCTTCAAATCCACGACCTCTGCAATCCATACTCAAATCTGAATCGAATTCCCCAATTTCATAAACACGACCGAAATCCGACAGTCCCCTTCAAACAACACCTCACCACAACCATTCTCGAACCCAACTCGAACACCTCAGAATCATCACCGTCGATTATTGTCGAACACATACCCCTCCACCCATCCACTTCCTCAAAAATCACAACCCAAACTTGAGAAATTGCACAATCGGACTACCTCATCAACCTAATCGCCTTCAATCACGACTTCAACCTGCAAAGTCGCGTCTTCTATCACAAAGCCTGAACCGCCGCTATATCAAATACAAACTTCCAATTTTGGTTTTGGGAATTTTTATTCGGGGAATTTTGTTTTGGGGAATACATGATTTTTGGGAACGTGAATTTGTAGTTTGATCTTGGGCTTAGCTTGATGGGCTGACTTGATTAATTTGTTTTGATTTATTCTAAATCCTTTTGTTTTTGTTAAATATCTTCTTATTTAAAAAAAACAACAACAAAAAAACAAAACAGAAAAGAGAAATAAAAAAATAATTCAAGTTTTCTTCCGTTAAAACTTGTGTTAAGTTTTCCTTTTGTTTTGTTACGTTTCCTTTGATCTTTTGTTTTTTGTCTTTAAAAAGAATAAATTTTTATTTTTGTCTTTTGCTTTTGTTCCATCCTTATATATAAAAAATTATATATATCTTGTTAGACTCCTTTGTCAGGTTGCCAAAGCAGATGAGGAGAAGAACCACTTACCAAAATAACCGCTCTGCTGTGCTTGCTAAAAAAATCGCAACTTAAAAAAATAAACATAATTGCTAATAATTTTGCACACTCTGGTATCGTGCCTTTTTTCTTTTTTTTTTATTTGCTTTGCATTATGGTTGCTTTCATTTAAAAACAATTCAAAAACAAAAATAAAAAAATTCATTCGTAGTTGCATTGTTAGTACATGTTTAATTTCTGTTTTACATTTCATCTTATAATTTTGAATAATAATAACGGTTAGACAACAAACTTAAGGGTGTCACGAGCTCACCTAGGGCTTAGTTGTATATTTTCAAGTTGTCTTCTTTGAACAATTTAATTTCTTGGTGTTTAGGCTATATAAGAGTAATAATCAGTTATAAATATTACAGTGATTCATAGATATTATACTGATTGTTTCTCTGAAGGTACATAAACCTTCGGTTGCATTGCTACGGTGAATCGTGGTGCACCGATAAATCTTGTCCGTTACCTGGCTGAGAACTATCTTGTTGATTTAAGACTAAGTGTGATTACACAGTTTTGGGTTAGGGGCTACTTAGGATAGAAAACTTGTAATTAAGCCATTGCATTCATTTAGTTGCATTAGTTCATGCATACTTAAAAATAATTCAAAAACTAAAAAAATTGTAAATATTGCTTAACTTAGCTTTTAAATTCTTTCTTTTGAAATTTTTAAATCAAAATTTTTGAGTTAGTTTTTTTTTTAGAAAAGCAAAAATCCAAAAAGTTACAAAACCTTTTCAAAAATAAAAAAAAAAATTGAAAATCCAAAAACAAAACAAAAATCAATTTCCCCTTTGAAAAATAAATTCATTTTAGTAAATATTTTTCCTTTATAAAAAAAACCATTCTTGAAAATGTTTGAGTTTCCCCACCCACATGAATTTTACAATAGTTGTGAAAATCAATATAACCCATTCACTCCAAATTCTTATGGATATTTTAACACAACTATTGTACAAACAATTCGAACTTTGAACAAAATTTTCAAAATTATGACCAACCTTCAACTCTTGAAAATAGCTTTGAAACGATTTCTCTTTACTTGAACTCTCTATACAACAAAATCAAATGATAAATGATTTGTGTAATTCATATTTGTGCAATAACTCAAGTCAAGGATTTCAATTATTCATAATTTGAATTCACTTAAAAATTCAAATGATTTCGAGAATAACCCCATTCCAATTCAATTTCGAACTCCAAAATGAATTTCAAAATCAAAACCAAATTGTCAATCACTATTTGAACGATTTTGGCAATGGGATTGTTTCATTGATAGTGAAATTTTTGTTCTCAACATGTTCAGATCGAAAATTCGCAAGTTAATAATTATAAATTTGACTTTGTTGAGCAAATGGGAGAAATTTACAATGATCACATGGATTTATTGTTTGAAACCTATATGAAATAACATGAGAAACAGAATCAAATCCCAATGTGTGACGAGCCAAATAATAATCCAGTTTTTACCAACATTGATGATTTTCAAATAACGGCTTTTGAAACTGAAAACGACAATCTTAGTGAAGTTGTTGAAAAAATGGTAGTTGAGTTGGATTTCATTTCTTTTGAGGGTAAGAAACTCGATTTGAAATTCGATATTCCTTTCTCCGATTTTGAAATTTTGAATACAACAACTTTGGATTTTGAACTTGATTTATGCAATGAAGTTGTGAATAATTCAACAAAGAAAGACGAATTTTATGAACATGAATTCTTTGGACTTTTTGAAGATGAGTTGTTAAATTCTGAAAGGGAAAATTTAAATCACCATTTTGATTTTGAAATCAATAATTCTGAAAATGTTTTCAATGACATGTTTGAATTTCAATTTGGTGAAAATATACTCGAACTTCAACCGATTGTTTAATCTACCCAAAAAATCATCCTACATAAAACAACTCATACGCTTTTTAATAAAACGACTTTGATTTTTCCAAATCAACATTCAACTTTGAAATCTTTTATGAATTGGTTTTTTGGGATTAAGCTGTGTCTCTCATACTTGACGAGACAAATGAACTGGTCTTTGGAAGACCGGTTTATTTACTTTTTGACGATATATTTTTTGATGTCATGTAAATAATAACTGTTTTATGTAAATATAGGTCATATTATTAAAAAAAAAAAATTCCTTTCACTTGGATTGACTATGGGGACACAGTCAAAATCAACTGTGGGGGGTCTCATCTTCTTTTTTATTTTTCATGATTTATTTATTTATTTTTATTTATTTTGCATTTTCTTTCCTAAACTTTTAAAAAAAATCATAAAAAAGAGTGTGTGTGTGTGTGTGCGCGCACGCGCGCGTGTCTATTTATATATATAACACACAAAAAAGTCCAGAAAAATTTTTCTTTCTAGCATTTTGATTTAGTTTTAAACAAACACTATAGGATAAGTATAGGATTTTGGTTATTGAATTGAAATTTTTAAAAATTTATTTGTCTTAACAAAAATAAAAATAAAGTTTGATTACGAGTAACAATGGTTTATCTAGTATATAGGAAGGTTCATGGTGATATTTATGAAGTATATCCTAACTGAAAAACCTTTGTTTTAAAAAGTGGTGGATTTAAAGAAAAGAATATAACATTTTTTATCTTCTAAGTTAAATAGTGCTAAGATAATTTTGTAAAACTCTCTTTAAAAATAGCAAAAAAAATATAACAAAAAAAAAACAAAATATTTGTATATATGTATATATATTTTTATTAACACCTAGAGTCATGTGTTTACACACAAATGTGTACACTCAGCATGCTTTGTACCCTTCTCACGTAAGCCCGAAAGGCAGTGCATGATCGGCATATCTGGCCTCAGTTTATCTGAGTTAGGTGTATGTATATAAAAATTCTTTTTAATAACGCCTACAGTCGATAGGTGTACATACTTGTGTGCGTTCACTTGTCACGCTCTGTATTCCCCACACGTATGTCCGCAAGACAGTGCATGGGTAACATATCTGGCCTAAGTTTTCTGAGTTAGGCATATGTAAATATTATTAATATCAATAAAAATTTCAAATAAGAGAGAGTAACAAGTGAAATCCAAACACTATTTTAACTTATTTGATTTGACTTGTTATTGAAAAGAAATGAAAATACCACTATTAAAAACTTTGATAATCAACTAAGAATCAATTTCATAGTTACACTATGTTATCAACTGAACAACTAGTCAAACTATAGTCTATTTGTTACGATAACTTAATTTTTATTGGAAATTTTGACAAGTAAAATGACTAAAATTCCATGATGATGACCAAAACTTATATTTAACTTATTAGTGTTAATTTAAAAACTTGCATTCATCCCTTGGTAAATAAATCTTTCATTTAGGAGTTTTCACTTTGCATTTGGATTTTGTGGGTAGTATCTGCTAAAAACCCTCACGAGACAACACTCGTCCTACTAGGGACACATGGAGGTTTAAGGGCTTGTTGCATACGCTCAATTCAATCGTGCTTCCTACGAAAATAGATTTATCTTATGTAACAACCCGCATATTTATCGACTTTTTTTTAAATATTTAAATATTTTATTTAAATATAAAATCTATACTCGGAATTTAGTCCGAAAAGTAATTTTTTGCAAACAGTCGAATTGGGACTCGAGACCCCTTCCATTGAGTTCAAAATGTCGTTTGCGACCTTTTTGGGTATAAGCTTCGATATGTTTGGAGAAAGTTGATTTTTGCTACTTTTCACTTTGGGTTTGGGTTTGGGTTCAGCCCTATGTTTAACTTATACTCAAATCTGAGCCACTCCTCCCCATTCACCCTCACTTTCTCCTCTTTTCAGTTTTAAAGCATCAATGGTGGGAGAGATGGGAAATTAAAACTCCAAAACCCTAGTTTCCTTTTGCAAATCAAGCTCTAGCTCCAAACTAATAGAAGAACCCATTAGTAAGCTTCTCTTCTTCTTCTCCAACTCTTTCTCTCTTTGATTTCAGAAAATTCCTAAACCTAATTTGGGAAATGTTTCTCTTTTTAGCTTAGAATCAAGCTTCTTGAGTTGGATTTGAAGAGTGGTTGATTCTCCTTTGCTTTCAAGCATCTTCTTCAATCGTTTGGGTTCAAAGGTGAGATTTTTATCTCACATCTATGACTATAATTATCTTTGGTTGTTAGGTTTGAATTCCTAACACTTCTTCATGTGCATTTGCTCTTGATTTGGATTGGTTTTGTGAATATTTCAATCTTTGGGTTTTTAAGTCAATTTGTGTGAAAATCCTTTTATGGATGTTTGATCATGCTTTTGGTGATGCATCGAGGAGCATATAGGGTCGGGTTGCCGATTGGCATAAACCCTTAGAGCCAATGTTCGTCCGGTTGCATTTTGGAAGAGTTTGCTCTTGTAGGATCGATTTCACCCTAGAGGGGGGGTGAATAGGGTGATAGTGTAAATTATAAAAATTAATCGCGGAAGCTTATCAATTAATTTCAATTCAAATCACAGAATAGCAGCACAGATATCGCAGAATATAAATAACAGAATAAAACAGAACAACGCAGAATTTACCCAGCTTCGGCAAAACCCTGCCTACGTGCTGCCCCCAAGGTTTCTACTAGAAATTAGATAGTCTCTCGCTTACACACGTAAACTCGCTATACCCGCTATTGACTAATCTAACTCTACGCTCAAAACCCTGACCACAACTCAACCACCGAGTTGCGAATTCCCAAACTACACACCGTAGTTTGTACCCTAGTCACACGACTAGAAAATTAAAAACGGTTTAAAAGAAAAATACAAATTAAAATAACAAAACCCTATTTAAATTTAAACCCTTCTTATAATTTTTTAAAACCCCTTTTAACATAAACAAGGCCGGCCCTTTATTTTCTTCAACCCGTTCCTTTTACTATTATTTTTTCTTCGTGAAAGAAAATGGCCGCCCCTCTTTGTTCCTCTTTGCGAATTAGGGCTTCTGGTAATTTGCTATTGCTCCTTGCGATTTAAACTAGGGTTGAGCAAAATTGAAACGCCGCTCGATTTCGTTCAATAGCAGGCTTCGATGCTTTTGATTTGCTTACGGCTTCTTCAATTTTGGATCGAATTCGTTCTACCTTTTTTTGGGTATGTATTTTCCTTCTTTTGCTTTGCTGGTTGATTCTTGAACTCGATACTCTTGCCGATGATGATTTTGGGTATTATATAGGATTTGATTTCCTAGAATTACGTTCGTATATGTTGATTTGAATTTGTCAAATTCTTCATCTCGGCCACTTGATGATGCTTGAATGATTGAGATCGATTCTGACTTTTTCATATGCGTATAATTTCATTTCTTGCGTCCCACGGCTTTGATGTTGACTTGTTCATATGCATGTATATTCTTGCTTGGTGGTCACGGCTTTAATTCATTTTCGTGATAACCACGATGTTGATTTCTATTGCTTCGGCCTTGACTCGTTCATCTTGTAGTCTTCGTCTCTGGTCATTTGTGTTGAGCATTTCCATACGATGTTTGTCACTGTTGAATTATTGATTCTGCTTGATAGGTTACTGATGCATATAAAGTTGGATTTGTTTCATTTGAAATTCTCATTTGTTAATGCCTGATGCATTCACTTGGTGGTGTGTTGCTGCCTTCACTGTCCACCGCAGTTTGTAGTGATATTGAGCATTGCATTCTATTGCATTTGTGCATTGCCTTGCTGATTCATTTGTTTACACTCATGTGTTTGGTCTGCATGTTATGGCCTGTCCCTTGTTTGGTTTTTGATGATATCTTGTTGGCTGTGCACTTCTGTTTGCTGTCATGTTCTTGTGCTCGAGCTTGCATACTGTTTTCATTTGTTATGTTGTTTGCAACTGTGTTTCATTTGCATAGCTGAACTTCACTGTTGCACTTGAGTTTTTGCTTCTGGCCTGCATGTAGCTGTTGTTCCCAGTGTTGCTTTGTCATTGTGTACTTGATGGTCTAGTTGTGCTTAGTTCATGTGTATGCTGTACACTAAGCATTTCTTAGTTTGCATATCAACTTGTTGTAGTTGGATATCAACTTGTTGCAGTTAATGGTCTGACTTGCTTTGAGTTTTACTGCCATAAGTCGTGCATGTGTGTTTATTTGTGTCCACTGATGCTTTGAGTCTGCAACTTGATTGATGCTGTACATATTGCTGTTATGCAGTAATCGAGTTTCACTTGCATCTGTCTCATTTCAGTTGTGTCTGCATTTGTCACTGTTGCCTTGAATTTGATTTTCTGATGTTGTTTATTACTGCAATACTTGTTGCACTTTTGTGGTCTGCACTGCTTGTTTTAAGTCACTTCTAAATGGTGCATTGTCTTCTGGTCATTTGCACTTGCAGTTGGTTCATTTGCTTTGGCTTCTCTGTACATTATGCTTGGCTTTGGTTCTGCACCATGTTGTAGCAGTATTGTCTCGAGCTCGACAGTGTTGTTTTCTTGCTTTGATGCATTCACATGCTGTGGTCTTGCTGCAGTTTGGTCTCATATTCAATCTTTGATCATGTTGGCTATTTGGTCGAGTTTGCAGAAGTTGTGATAATTGCTTCATGCTGCTGGACTTGTTTTTGTACATTATTTGAATTTGCATTGATGCATTGTCTTTGCATCCCATGTTGCATGCATGAGTCTGGTTCTCGGCCTATTGCATTTGATCACTGAACTTGACTGTTTAGTTTCATGTGTACTTTTGATTTGCGCTTGAGTTGAATCCAGTTACAAAAACTCGGGTTTGACCTTGTGCTCGTGTCCTAGTGTATTGCATGTGAGTTGAACCCGGTTTTTTTTATTTGGGTTTGACCTGTGCTCACCTGTCCCTGTAAATCAATCAAGTGTATATATCGGCGTGCACATCCTTGTGGCATATACAGTAATACACTGTGTATGTCACAAGTTGTTCGTGTATGATGAATTCAAATATAAATGATGACGAACAACCCAAATAACTGAGGCAAAAATTATTTTCAAAAAAAATATTTTATTTTATTATTGCAAAAATATTTCTTTTTCAATTTTACTGCGTTAGTGAATATTTTTGCAGATTTCTCAGATGCTGGATTCAAACTGGAATGAAGTTGAAGATAAATATGAGTGTGAGTGATATGTAGTGAGGTGATGATATGTAAAATAGTGATGTAATTGAATTTGTATCAAAGTTGTATAGTGAATAGTGAGAGCTTGAATTTGTATACTATTCAAAATTGTAATAAATATTTGTTTGAATAAAATATTCGTTTGAATTCAAATTCCGTGTTATTTATTTTATTCAACAAATATTTATTTAATCTATGAAAAATAAAATAGTATATTATCAAATACATTTAAATGAATGTATATATGTTTATTATCATCAAACAAAAATCATATAAGCGCATATTCAACAATCTCCCCCTTTTGATGATAACAAACATATATTTAAGATTTTGAATATGTTAAATGTATTTGATCATTGATATGCTCTAATTGCTCCCCCTATTTAAATGCTTCCTCTCTACATGATGCTCCCCCTACATATATGCATATAAATAAAAATATGTAAATGATCCTAGATGCAAATAATAATCCTAGATGCAAATAGAAAATTATTTGACCTTTGCTTGATTTTATTTGACAAAATCTTAACTTTTCTCTCCCCCTTTTGTTATCAGCAAAAGAATAATAGTGTTAGGGAAAATAGAGATAAAGTAATTGATATTAATCCAACATTAAAACTCAATTGAATATAAATATTAAATTTCAAAAAAAAATCAAACAAAAATCATAAATATTTTGTTAGGCGCATATTCCACTTTTAGAGTGATGGAAATGATGTCATCATATAAAACCATACAGTTGTGTCTATTTGTGGTATATTATATCAGGAATTTGAATAACTACTAACCATGCATAACCGTTAGGACTTTTAAATGAGATTAGTAGTATTCCAATCTTATTTTTTAAAAAAAATGAATTCAAGTATCTTCTAACCACGCATAACCGTGAGGACTTTTAAATGGGATTAGAATCAACTTGTTTATTTTACAAATCAACTTTTGATATGCGTTCCATACATGCATAACCGCGAGGACTTTTAAATGAGCATGGAAGCACATAACAAATTCCAAGTAATTCACCCATGCATAACCGTGAGGACTTTTAAATGAGAGTGAATACTTTGGTATTTATTTATTTATTTAATTTTTTTATTTTTAAAAAAATGTAAAAATGAAAAACGAACGATTCCTGTTTAAAGTACCACATATTGACAAACTATATAGAATTTTGATGAGTGATGGTTGATAGTAAACATGATAGACATAGAGATAGTCATGGAATTTTTTACCAACAAAAATTTTATAACTCTTGTTTAAATTTCTAAAGAAATTTATTAATTATACCGTCTCGAGTCATAATATTTGATCAATATTAACACTCATCACTTTTTCAATCACTATTTTTCTTTTTGATAAACAATAGGAAGTCAGATTAGTCAAAATAGTCATTTAAAATCAATTCAAAAATAATTATGAAATTAATTTTTCAAAATGACTAATCTGAAAATATGGTCAAAAAATGATTTTCTCCAGGGGGTTTTAAAAGAAAATTTTCTGCTATTTGAAAATTATTTTAAATGAAGAATATGCAGATATTTTCTTTGAAAAACGATGCAGTTACTAAGTGTCTTAAAAATCACGTTCAACTAGTAATTTTTCTATCAACTAGATTACCAGTGTAATCTGCATCTGAATTTCTTTTTCACTCAAAATTCTCATCAATTGAATTTTATTGACCAAAACATGAAGTGTGCACCAAAAACTTTCAAATTCAATTTTAACAACAATTTAAATGACATTCTTTTGAATTTGAAATGAAACGGTGTAAATAATCAGAAAACCGTGAATAAAGAGTTAGCCATATTATAACCAATTGTAATAATTATCCAACAAAACACTATTTTTAATCCAAAATGATATATATGAAGTAATTCAAAGAATTTAGAGATTTTTATAAGAATATAATTGGCTTAACTATTTTGAATAAATCAGAATCAAAAATCATCATCTTTTCATCAATCTCAATATTGGCTGAATTAATTCAAAATACGGTGCAGATTATCACATTTAATATATCGTTTAAAACATATCATACCTGTTTTACCTTTACTATATTTTTCGTTGTTGTCCGTTGTGATTCTGTCACCTTTATACTAGGCTAAGGAACTTAGCTTTGTCGCCCGTTGTGTTTCTGGAACAGCCAAAATCCAGAGAACACTATTGTTGTTCCTTAGCCTGCCACCACACCTACACGGAAAAGGATTTATGTGACCTATTTGTTTTTATAGGTCCATGGTTGTTAGTGGCAGAAAATTTTGAAAAATAATTTTGTGTAGACCCAAAACTATTTATAATTGTTCCCTTTGGCACCCAAATTTGTTTAACTTTGAGAGATTTTATATTTGTGCATTTTGGAACCCAAATCGGTATAGTTTTCACATGTTTGGGTCTATACCAACAATTATTGTGATCGTGTCCAAATTTTCTACAAATCGTGCATATTGAATTTTCTTGATTAATCTTGTTTTCAACAATTTTCGAACTATTATATCCAAGTCCTTGTTTAACCGTATTAACAGTTTGCTTTCCTAATAGCATATTCAACGATTTTTCACTTTTTGAAAATTTATCTAAAGTCGTTGACAATTGTTGGACTTGTGATTTGAGAGATTCATTTTCGTTTAACAACTGTGTGCACTTTTTAATAGAATTCTCTCTCCTAGTATTTTCATTCTCCTTTAAAATCAGAATTTCATTTTCAAGCGATTTTATTTTAATTTCTGATTTTTTAATTTCTTCATCAAATGTTGGACACTTATCACACTTAAGGATCCTACTTTGATAGGTTTTAACTAATTGATCAAGTTGTTTATTACATTCTATCAAAGTATCTTTTTGAGATTCAAGTTTGGCGTATTTTTTCCTAAGTCGTTCAAAACAACCGTTTACTTCATGAAAATATATAAGCAACTCAGAATGGGTAAGTTTTGATACCTCACTTGGCTCGTCATCGTCACTGTCAGTTGTATCACCTCGAAGACACAATTCTGCCTTTTCGCTTTCACTGCCAGTGCTTTGATCATTCTCGTCTATTTCATCCCAAGTGGCTGCAAAACTTTTCTTTTTCTGTTTCTTTCCATGGCTGGATTTAATTTGTGGACAATCGGGCTTGATATGGCCGGGTTTGTTGCAACTATAACAAATAAACTTTTGTTTTTTCGAGTAGTCTAGTGCTTTGGCTATTCTGCTTTTTGCTTTTTGAATTCGAGCTGAGTTACCATGTTTTTGATTCCATTTTTTGAATTTCCTTATCAACAGCTCCAATTCTGCTGCTCCATCATCTTCATCGTTATCATCATCACTTTCGGTTGTTCCTTTGAGAGCTATTGATTTCTTTTGAGTGTCAGCTCCTTCACACTCTTCTTTGAATTTCATTTCTAGCTCATAAGTGGTGAGATTTCCGATGAGTTCCTCAACTTTAAGTTGTTTTAAATCTTTCGATTCTTGTATGGCAGTTACTTTTGCTTCAAAGCTTCGTGGAAGGACTCTGAGGATTTTCCGGACTATTTCTAATTCGGTGTATGTTTTTCCGAGAGCTTTTGATTTGTATACGATATTGGAGAGTCGTCCGTACATCTCTTTGACATTTTCTTCCTTCGCCATTTTGAAGTTCTCGTATTCGCTGCTTAGCATTGCAAGGCGAGATTCTTTGACTTGAGATGTTCCTTCGTGAGTCACTTCTAGTATGTGCCATATTTCCTGCGCAGTTAGACAATGTGAGACACGATTAAATTCAAATTGATCCAATGAACAGATAATAGAATTCATAGCTTTGGCATTAGTATTTTGTAATTTATTTTCTAGTTCTGTCCATTGTTCCTTTGGTTTCTCTATTTCCTGATTGTCTACAGTTATAGTTGGTATTCTATAACCTGTCTCAACAATATTCCAAGCGTCAATGGTTTTCAGAAAAATTTGCATTCTATTTTTCCAGTAAGCATATTCACCATTGAACATTGGTGGTCTAACTATCGACTGACCCTCTGCAAAAGCATTATTAAAAGAAGCCATTTTAAAAAATTCAAATTTTTAAAACAAAAACCGATTTTTTTGAAACACAAATTTTTAAAACAAAAATTGATTTTTGAAACACGAATTTCTAAACGAAAATTGGTTTTTGTAAAATCAAAATTTTAAAAACAAAAATGGCTTTTGTTCCTAGCTCTGATACCACTTGTAGGATCGATTTCACCCTAGAGGGGGGGTGAATAGGGTGATAGTGTAAATTATAAAAATTAATCGCGGAAGCTTATCAATTAATTTCAATTCAGATCACAGAATAGCAGCACAGATATCGCAGAATATAAATAACAGAATAAAACAGAACAACACAGAATTTACCCAGCTTCGGTAAAACCCTGCCTACGTGCTGCCCCCAAGGTTTCTACTAGAAATTAGATAGTCCCTCGCTTACACACGTAAACTCGCTATACCCGCTATTGACTAATCTAACTCTACGCTCAAAACCCTGACCACAACTCAACCACCGAGTTGCGAATTCCCAAACTACACACCGTAGTTTGTACCCTAGTCACACGACTAGAAAATTAAAAACGGTTTAAAAGAAAAATACAAATTAAAATAACAAAACCCTATTTAAATTTAAACCCTTCTTATAATTTTTTAAAACCCCTTTTAACATAAACAAGGCCGGCCCTTTATTTTCTTCAACCCGTTCCTTTTACTATTATTTTTTCTTCGTGAAAGAAAATGGCCGCCCCTCTTTGTTCCTCTTTGCGAATTAGGGCTTCTGGTAATTTGCTATTGCTCCTTGCGATTTAAACTAGGGTTGAGCAAAATTGAAACGCCGCTCGATTTCGTTCGATAGTAGGCTTCGATGCTTTTGATTTGCTTACGGCTTCTTCAATTTTGGATCGAATTCGTTCTGCCTTTTTTTGGGTATGTATTTTCCTTCTTTTGCTTTGCTGGTTGATTCTTGAACTCGATACTCTTGCCGATGATGATTTTGGGTATTATATAGGATTTGATTTCCTAGAATTACGTTCGTATATGTTGATTTGAATTTGTCAAATTCTTCATCTCGGCCACTTGATGATGCTTGAATGATTGAGATCGATTCTGACTTTTTCATATGCGTATAATTTCATTTCTTGCGTCCCACGGCTTTGATGTTGACTTGTTCATATGCATGTATATTCTTGCTTGGTGGTCACGGCTTTAATTCATTTTCGTGATGACCACGATGTTGATTTCTACTGCTTCGGCCTTGACTCGTTCATCTTGTAGTCTTCGTCTCTGGTCATTTGTGTTGAGCATTTCCATACGATATTTGTCACTGTTGAATTATTGATTCTGCTCGATAGGTTACTAATGCATATAAAGTTGGATTTGTTTCATTTGAAATTCTCATTTGTTAATGCCTGATGCATTCACTTGGTGGTGTGTTGCTGCCTTCACTGTCCACCGCAGTTTGTAGTGATATTGAGCATTGCATTCTATTGCATTTGTGCATTGCCTTGCTGATTCATTTGTTTACACTCATGTGTTTGGTCTGCATGTTATGGCCTGTCCCTTGTCTGGTTTTTGATGATATCTTGTTGGCTGTGCACTTCTGTTTGCTGTCATGTTCTTGTGCTCGAGCTTGCATACTGTTTTCATTTGTTATGTTGTTTGCAACTGTGTTTCATTTGCATAGCTGAACTTCACCGTTGCACTTGAGTTTTTGCTTCTGGCCTGCATGTAGCTGTTGTTCCCAGTGTTGCTTTGTCATTGTGTACTTGATGGTCTAGTTGTGCTTAGTTCATGTGTATGTTGTACACTAAGCATTTCTTAGTTTGCATATCAACTTGTTGTAGTTGGATATCAACTTGTTGCAGTTAATGGTCTGACTTGCTTTGAGTTTTACTGCCATAAGTCGTGCATGTGTGTTTATTTGTGTCCACTGATGCTTTGAGTCTGCAACTTGATTGATGCTGTACATATTGCTGTTATGCAGTAATCGAGTTTCACTTGCATCTGTCTCATTTCAGTTGTGTCTGCATTTGTCACTGTTGCCTTGAATTTGATTTTCTGATGTTGTTTATTACTGCAATACTTGTTGCACTTTTGTGGTCTGCACTGCTTGTTTTAAGTCACTTCTAAATGGTGCATTGTCTTCTGGTCATTTGCACTTGCAGTTGGTTCATTTGCTTTGGCTTCTCTGTACATTATGCTTGGCTTTGGTTCTGCACCATGTTGTAGCAGTATTGTCTCGAGCTCGACAGTGTTGTTTTCTTGCTTTGATGCATTCACATGCTGTGGTCTTGCTGCAGTTTGGTCTCATATTCAATCTTTGATCATGTTGGCTATTTGGTCGAGTTTGCAGAAGTTGTGATAATTGCTTCATGCTGCTGGACTTGTTTTTGTACATTATTTGAATTTGCATTGATGCATTGTCTTTGCATTCCATGTTGCATGCATGAGTCTGGTTCTCGGCCTATTGCATTTGATCACTGAACTTGACTGTTTAGTTTCATGTGTACTTTTGATTTGCGCTTGAGTTGAATCCAGTTACAAAAACTCGGGTTTGACCTTGTGCTCGTGTCCTAGTGTATTGCATGTGAGTTGAACCCGGTTTTTTTATTTGGGTTTGACCTGTGCTCACCTGTCCCTGTAAATCAATCAAGTGTATATATCGGCATGCACATCCTTGTGGCATATACAGTAATACACTGTGTATGTCACAAGTTGTTCGTGTATGATGAATTCAAATATAAATGATGACGAACAACCCAAATAACTGAGGCAAAAATTATTTTCAAAAAAAATATTTTATTTTATTATTGCAAAAATATTTCTTTTTCAATTTTACTGCGTTAGTGAATATTTTTGCAGATTTCTCAGATGCTGGATTCAAACTGGAATGAAGTTGAAGATAAATATGAGTGTGAGTGATATGTAGTGAGGTGATGATATGTAAAATAGTGATGTAATTGAATTTGTATCAAAGTTGTATAGTGAATAGTGAGAGCTTGAATTTGTATACTATTCAAAACTGTAACAAATATTTGTTTGAATAAAATATTCGTTTGAATTCAAATTCCGTGTTATTTATTTTATTCAGCAAATATTTATTTAATCTGTGAAAAATAAAATAGTATATTATCAAATACATTTAAACGAATGTATATATGTTTATTATCATCAAACAAAAATCATATAAGCGCATATTCAACAGCTCTTCATTTGAATAGGCTGAAAAACAGCCCAGGCATGATTCAGTCGACTGAATCCTCTGTTCAGTCGACTGAACCTGAAACCCGAAAGTTTCCAGGCATGATTCAGTCGACTGAATCTTCTGTTCAGTCGACTGAACCTGGAAACAGAAAGTTTCCTGAACCTGGAAAATTTCCAGGTACAGGGTCAGTCGACTGAAAACTCTGTTCAGTCGACTGAACCTGCTGTTTCAGTCCATTTTGCCTTTTTGGATTGAATTTCCACTTTGAATCGATTCGTGATGATTCCCTTTTGTTATTAGCACTTATTATCGACTTTGACGACATTTTCTTCGTGATTTTTGGGAATATCCATTTTGATGGATTCGGTATCGATTTCTTTGGATTTTATTCACGTCTTCGAATGTGAATTTTTGTGATTGATTGTTCTTACAATCTTCTTTGTGATTTGTCACTTTAAAAATATAAAGGTTTTCTATACTAGTAGTAAATATCAAAACTCTTTCTTCAAATGGTTTCAACACTATTTTATAACAAAGCTCGTTTTCTCAAACCGATTTCCAATCTATTAGTATATACAAACCTTTACCTCACTCGTATGAGAAATCTAATTAAACGACTTAGTAAAACGAGTGGTATGAAACATTCGCGTTTACTTCGTCGGTTAATTCTTGGACTTGTTCGATTGAATCTCTTGTGACAATTTTATAGTGGAGATCTACAGTTTGTTCGTAAATATTTAAGTTAAGCAAGTGGTTATGGGACATGAAGCTAAACTCATATATTTACTAGCTTAGTGTAATTGACGCTTTCTTGATGATCATGACGATCATTTTTGTGATTTAGACTAGCAATGTGCGATGTCTCTTTGTCTGCGAGGGAGACTAAACCCCGTTTTGTGGAGTTTCGACTCAAATTTGGTGGGGTAGCAACCCACGGTCTTCGGGCCGTTTGTGGAGCTTCGGCTCAATTCGTGATGGTTAGCAACCATGGAATTAGCGTTCCATTTGTGATACACGTGTTGGTGAGCTTTATGCTCCCGTTTGTGATAGGCCTTTTCCCCCCTTTTGTGATTTCTGGATTTCTTGAGATGATTTCTAGAATTTGTGTTTCACCAATTTTCGTGATTTCCGTTGATAAGTTTTATCAATATTTGTGCATTGGTGAATTTGTGTGTCATTGACTTTTGTGATTGACATTGATATAATCGTCAATATTTGTGGTTTGATGAACGAAATAAGGAGTATGACATTTCTTTGATTCTTGTGTAGATTTTGTGATATTGATTAATCTCTTGTTGATTTTCAATTACTTATATATATCACAGTTTGGCATTGTGATTATTATGTGTTTAGTCATATCTCTTACTCTATATCGTTTCATCTGATATTTATGGTTAGACTGGTCCGTTTATTGTTTTCTTATTAAATAATACTCGGGTCAGACCGAGATATTACAGGTGCTTCTGTTTGACTTTACATCCGGGATTACCTCCTTGACTATTGGTTAACTACTTAGATTAGTAGTTTTTGTTGTATACATTTGAGATAAAGACTCCATGATGTATACTTATTCTTTTGTGTAGTTCTTGTAACTATTCTTTTGTGATATTGTGGATCTTTTTAGACCACTACTCTGATGTACACTTCCTAGTGTAATATTCATATCTATTTTCGCCTTTGTGATATGAATTGTCTGTGACTGATTTATGTTATGTTTATTTCTATATTTGTTTCTGAAGATATTATAGCCACTGTGTAGTAGCTTTGAGTTTGTGTCGGCATGTCGGATTTCCCTCTTAATAAAGAAATGCATGTTATACTATCTGACATATCGATGCTCGCGCAAAGCAATTACACAGATGGTCGCTTCTCAATAGCCTTATTCTCCATGCTAGTTGACAGCATTACATCGTAGTGTTCTTGGCTAGCGTGGGTATAGAGATGGGGCGTCACAGCTTGGTATCAGAGCCAAACTTCGGAACAATATGGAATATTATAACAAGAATCATCGTCCTAAGTCCATCTTAGGAGTCGTGCTTTAGGATTTAGGATTTAATTCGAGTCTTCGTACCGATTCATCCTATTTTCCTCATGGTTCCTTGTTTATCTATCAAGATTGCTTGATATTCAATTTGGTGAATAATCTTTTTCTTCTTCTTCTTTCTTTCTAAAGGAAGAGAAATGTCTAGACTAGGCCGCCCCAGAGCCGTACCATCTGGCACTCCACCCCAGGATGGAGTTTTTATGACTGCTCAACAGCTTCTTGATTTGGTGACAAATGCTCAAGCAGCTGGAGCTAACCCAGAACCTACTCACCCAAAGTCGGGATTTGCACGCTTGTGCAGCGATTACACTAATTTGGGTGGGGAGCCATTCAAAGGTTCCGAAACTATTATTGAAGTACAGGCTTGGCTAAGGTCATGCGATCGAATCTTTTCTCGCATGAATCTTATTGACCTTCACCGAGTTCAGGTGGCCTCTAGTATGCTCCGAGAAAGAGCATTGGACTGGTACAAGCTTCTTATTTCTGAGACTAATGAAGCGGATCTCATCTGGGAGCAATTCCGGGAATGCTTTGAGTTGAAATTCGTACCAGAAGCTGAGAAGGTGACTTTGGCTCGCCGTTTTATAGACCTTGTTCAAGGTGAATCTTCCGTGGCAGATTATGTCGCGTCTTTTGAATCCCTCTCCAAATATGGGGTTGAATACATCAACACCCCATTGAAGAAAAATTAGAGGTTCGTCTATGGCTTAAACAAAAATCTCAAGAAGCCATTACTTCTAAAATTAGAAGTTTCTTTCGACCAACTCATTGACATCGCTCTTCATCTTGAAGAGGCGGATAGGGAGAATGATGTTGAAGTGGTGGGTTCCAAACCAAACTTCAACAACAACAAGAAAAGGCCCAGTAAATTCAAAGGCCCTTATCCCAATAAGAAAGGGAAGCAAGCAACCTCTGCGGCGAAGACTTCTTCCTTTGGTCATGGGGAATGCTATAATTGTGGTTCGAAGGACCATTACGCGAACAAGTGCCCAAACTCTCTCTCTATTATCGCTACTGCAAAGGTCCCGGTCATGTTATATCTTCATGCCCCAAGCTTCAGGGCAAGAAGGAGGGAAAGTTAAATGTTGCTCAAGCCCCTGGCAACACATCTCGTAGCCAAGGTATTTCTCATTCTATTCTGGATGGAATTATTTTATTTCGTGATCATCCTATTCGAGTTCTTTTTGACACGAGTGCGTCCCATTCTTTTATATCAAAAGAACTGGTTGATACTTTTTCTTTGGATGTTTTGTGTTTAATGACTTCTTTGAGAATTGCGAATCCGGTTGGTGGATCAGCAACGATCAGTTTATTGTGTAAAGATGTCGAGATTATTTTGTGTGATTTTCCTTTCCTAGCCGATTTGCATGTCATGCGTTATTTAGGCTTTTGAATGATTTTGGGAATGGATTGGCTTAACCGTTATGAAGCTCATATCCTATGTCCTGAGAGGACTATTTATCTTCGACATCCTCAATCTGTTAATCAGGTTTCTGTTATTCTTAAAGATTTGGATTCTGCTTTGGTTGCATCTTTATGTTCTTTAAACCCTCGTGATGACGATGATGATGATGAGGGTGATATTATTTCTCTTATTCACGTCGTTCGTGAATTTTCCGACATATTCGAGCCCGTTTTAGGATTACCACCTAAGCGAGCAATTGAGTTCAGAATTAATCTCATTCCTGGAGCTCAACCTATCACTCGCCCTCCTTATCGTATGTCCAATAAAGAAAACGAGGAGATGCGTAAACAATTATCCGAATTGGAGACGAAGCAATTTATTCGCTCTAGTTCCTCGCCTTGGGGAGCTTCGGCTATTTTCGTGAAGAAATCCGATGGTACACTTAGGCTTTGCGTTGACTACCGCAAGCTTAATGATCTTACTATCAAAAATAAATATCCTTTACCTCGGATTGATGATTTATTTGACCAGCTTAGTGGTGCTAGAGTCTTTTCACAACTAGACTTAGCTACCGGTTTTCATCAGCTTCGTATTGCAGAGGATAGCATTCCTTTGACATCGTTCCGTACTCGTTATGGATCTTATGAATGGCTTGTTATGCCATTTGAGTTAATGAATGCCCCGGCTTATTTCGTTGACTTAATGAATCGAGTTTTTAAAGACTTCCTCGATCGATTTGTTCTCATCTTTATTGATGATATTCTTGTGTATTCTAAAACCGAGGAGGAGCATGAAAAGCATCTTCGAATTGTGTTGGAAACTCTTAGGAGTAATCGTTTGAAAGCAAAATTTTCTAAATGCCATTTTTGGCAATCTCGTGTGAAGTTTCTAGGCCATATTATTTCCGAATCCGGAATATCAGTGGATCCTTCAAAGATTGAAGCGATTCAAAATTGGAAGAGACCGGAGAGTGTGACGGAAATCCGTAGCTTTCTGGGATTAGCGGGCTATTACCGTCGTTTCATCAAAGACTTTTCTAAAATTGTCGTGCCTCTCACTAGCTTGACAAAGAAAGGCATTAAATACATTTGATCAGACAAATGTGAAGCTTCTTTCCAGAAATTAAAAGAACTTCTTTCTGATGCTCCTATTCTTGTTATTCCCGGGGGGAATCAAGATTTCGTTGTTTATACCGATGCTAGTCGCGTTGGTTTGGGTGTCGTTCTTATGCAAAAAGAACGTGTTATTGCTCATGCTTCTAGGCAATTGAAGCCGGCCGAGACTAGATATGCCACTCATGATTTAGAACTCGCGGCTATTGTTTTCGCTCTTCGGATTTGGCGTCATTATCTTTTAGGAGAGAAATTTGTTCTTTACACGGGTCATAAGTCTTTGAAATATTTATTTTCTCAAAAGGAACTTAATTTACATCAACAACGTTGGCTCGAGTTCCTTGCTCCTTATGATCTTGATATTCTTTATACACCCGGTAAGGGTAATCGTGTCGCCGATGCTCTTAGCCGTAAACAACAAGCTGTTGTTTCTTTGATGATATCCGAATGGAACGATCTCGAGATCTTATCCACTTGTGAGATTCGAGACCGCGTATCCGATTTATGCTCAACATTTGTTTTATGTATCCTTGAGGCTCATCCTTCTCTTTTAGACTGCATTTTTGAAGCTCAAGGGCTAGATCCTGAATTGGCTCTTCTTGGCCAAAATATTAAGGATAAAATTGATATTTAAGGTTTGAAGGACTTTGATATCGATTCTCGTGGCGACATTCGGAAATTTGGTAGACTTATCGTGCCAAATATTAGTGATCTTCGTAAAGATATTTTAGAAGATTCACATCGTTCTAAATTTACCATTCATCCCGGTAGTAGTAAAATGTACGCGGATATGAGGCGACTTTATTATTGGGAGGGAATGAAACTAGACATCGCTAACTCCGTTAAGCGTTGCATGACTTGCCAACTCGTTAAGGCCGAACATCAAAGGCCCGGTGGGTTATTGCAACCTTTAGAAGTTCCAATTTGGAAGTGGGACCAAATTTCCATGGATTTTATAGATGGCCTTCCCCGTTCTCGTTCGGGTCATGATAGCTTATGGGTGATTGTTGATAGACTTACTAAATCCGCCCATTTTATTCCCGTTCGGTCTAACCGAACCGTTCCTCTTTTGGCCAAACTCTTTATCAAAGAAATTGTTAAATTGCATGGAGTTCCTACTTCTATTGTTAGCGATCGTGATCCATTGTTTACTAGTGCATTTTGGAAGAGTCTTCAAAAAGCTTTGGGAACGAAGCTTAATTTTAGCACCGCTTATCACCCCTAGTCCGATGGACAAACCGATCGTGTGAATCAAACCCTTGAAGATCTTCTTCGTGCATGTGTTCTTGATTTCGGTGGAAGTTGGGAAGATCATATTTCCCTTGTTGAATTTTTCTATAATAATAGCTTCCAATCTAGTATTGGTATGGCACCTTTCGAGGCACTCTATGGAAGGCCATGCCGATCTCCTTCTTGTTGGCTTGAGGCCGGTGAGAAGCTGGTTTTAGGTCCAGATTTTATTCGTGATTCCACAGAAAAAATTGACCTTATTCGTCATAGGATGAAAGAAGCCCAGAGTAGACAAAAATCCTATGCCGATAATCGAAGAAGGAGGTTAGAGTTTTCTGTGGGAGATCTTGTGTTCATTCGTGTGTCACCTATGAAAGGTGTAGTACGTTTCAGTCGATCGGGAAAGTTAGCGCCTCGATATATTGGGCCATTTCCTATCACCGATATCGCCTTTTATTACCGGCTCAATTTTCTGCTATCCATGACGTGTTTCACATTTCTCAACTTCGGAAATGTCTTCGAGATTCCGATTCTATTCTTGAGCCCGGTGTTGTGGAAGAGATTGAAGTTTCACCGAATTTAACTTATGAGTAACATCCTATTCATATCATTGCTTCGGAGGTCAAACGACTTCGAAATAAAGATGTTCCGCTTGTTAAAGTTCAATGGTCTTCAAATCCTAAGGATTGTTCTTGGGAATCTAGAGAGTTCATCGAGCGAACACATCCGGACTTACTTTCTCGTGCCCTTTGAGGTGAACTTCTTATTTCAAACTTCTTTTGTGTTGAATATGCTTTTATGGTTGTTACTTTATATTTTCTTCTTAAATATTGCGAGGACGCAATTTCTTTAAGGAGGGGAGTCTGTAACAACCAGCATATTTATCGATTTTTTTATATATTTAAATATTTTATTTAAATATAAAATCGATACTCGGAATTTAGTCCGAAAAGTAACTTTTTGCAAACAGTCGAATTGGGACTCGAGACCCCTTCCATTGAGTTCAAAATGCCATTTGCGACCTTTTTGAGTATAAGCTTCGATATGTTTGGAGAAAATTGATTTTTGCTACTTTTTCACTTTGGGTTTGGGTTTGGGTTCAGCCCTATGTTTAACTTATACTCAAATCTGAGCCACTCCTCCCCATTCACCCTCACTTTCTCCTCTTTTCAGTTTTAAAGCATCAATGGTGGGAGAGATGGGAAATTAAAACTCCAAAACCTAGTTTCCTTTTACAAATCAAGCTCTAGCTCCAAACTAATAGAAGAACCCATTAGTAAGCTTCTCTTCTTCTTCTCCAACTCTTTCTCTCTTTGATTTTAGAAAATTCCTAAACCTAATTTGGGAAATGTTTCTCTTTTTAGCTTAGAATCAAGCTTCTTGAGTTGGATTTGAAGAGTGGTTGATTCTCCTTTGCTTTCAAGCATCTTCTTCAATCGTTTGGGTTCAAAGGTGAGATTTTTATCTCACATCTATGACTATAATTATCTTTGGTTGTTAGGTTTGAATTCCTAACACTTCTTCATGTGCATTTGCTCTTGATTTGGATTGGTTTTGTGAATATTTCAATCTTTGGGTTTTTAAGTCAATTTGTGTGAAAATCCTTCTATGGATCTTTGATCATGCTTTTGGTGATGCATCGAGGAGCATATAGGGCCGGGTTGCCGATTGGCATAAACCCTTAGAGCCAATGTTCGTCCGGTTGCATTTTGGAAGAGTTTGCTCTTCATTTGAATAGGCTGAAAAACAGCCCAGGCATGATTCAGTCGACTGAATCCTCTGTTCAGTCGACTGAACCTGAAACCCGAAAGTTTCCAGGCATGATTCAGTCGACTGAATCTTCTGTTTAGTCGACTGAACCTGGAAACAGAAAGTTTCCTGAACCTGGAAAATTTCCAGGTACAGGGTCAGTCGACTGAAAACTCTGTTCAGTCGACTGAACCTGCTGTTTCAGTCCATTTTGCCTTTTTGGATTGAATTTCCAATTTGAATCGATTCGTGATGATTCCCTTTTGTTATTAGCACTTATTATCGACTTTGACGACATTTTCTTCGTGATTTTTGGGAATATCCATTTTGATGGATTCGGTATCGATTTCTTTGGATTTTGTTCACGTCTTCGAATGTGAATTTTTGTGATTGATTGTTCTTACAATCTTCTTTGTGATTTGTCACTTTAAAAATATAAAGGTTTTCTATACTAGTAGTAAATATCAAAACTCTTTCTTCAAATGGTTTCAACACTATTTTATAACAAAGCTCGTTTTCTCAAACCGATTTCCAATCTATTAGTATATACAAACCTTTACCTCACTCGTATGAGAAATCTAATTAAACCACTTAGTAAAACGAGTGGTATGAAACGCTCGCGTTTACTTCGTTGGTTAATTCTTGGACTTGTTCGATTGAATCTCTTGTGACAATTTTATAGTGGAGATCTACAGTTTGTTCATAAATATTTAAGTTAAGCAAGTGGTTATGGGACATGAAGCTAAACTCATATATTTACTAGCTTAGTGTAATTGACGCTTTCTCGATGATCATGACGATCATTTTTGTGATTTAGACTAGCAATGTGCGATGTCTCTTTGTCTGCGAGGGAGACTAAACCCCGTTTTGTGGAGTTTCGACTCAAATTTGGTGGGGTAGCAACCCATGGTCTTCGGGCCGTTTGTGGAGCTTCGGCTCAATTCGTGATGGTTAGCAACCATGGAATTAGCGTTCCGTTTGTGATACACGTGTTGGTGAGCTTTATGCTCCCGTTTGTGATAGGCCTTTTCCCCCCTTTTGTGATTTCTAGATTTCTTGAGATGATTTCTAGAATTTTTGTTTCACCAATTTTCATGATTTCCTTTGATAAGTTTTATCAATATTTGTGCATTGGTGAATTTGTGTGTCATTGATTTTTGTGATTGACATTGATATAATCGTCAATATTTGTGGTTTGATGAACGAAATAAGGAGTATGACATTTCTTTGATTCTTGTGTAGATTTTGTGATATTGATTAATCTCTTGTTGATTTTCAATTACTTATATATATCACAGTTTGGCATTGTGATTATTATGTGTTTAGTCATATCTCTTACTCTATATCGTTTCATCTGATATTTATGGTTAGACTGATCCGTTTATTATTTTCTTATTAAATAATACTCGGGTTAGACCGAGATGTTACAGGTGCTTCTGTTTGACTTTACATCCGGGATTACCTCCTTGACTATTGGTTAACTACTTAGATTAGTAGTTTTTGTTGTATACATTTGAGATATAGACCCCATAATGTATACTTATTCTTTTGTGTAGTTCTTGTAACTATTCTTTTGTGATATTGTGGATCTTTTTAGACCACTACTCTGATGTATACTTCCTAGTGTAATATTCATATCTATTTTCGCCTTTGTGATATGAATTGTCTGTGATTGATTTATGTTATGTTTATTTCTATATTTGTTTCTGAAGATATTATAGCCACTGTGTAGTAGCTTTGAGTTTGTGTCGGTATGTCGGATTTCCCTCTTAATAAAGAAATACATGTTATACTATCTGACATATCGATGCTCGCACAAAGCAATTACACGGATGGTCGCTCCTCAACAGCCTTATTCTCCATGCTAGTGATAGCATTACATCGTAGTGTTCTTGGCTAGCGTGGGTATAGAGGTGGGGCGTCACAGCTTAGTTTTAGTTTATTCGAGGACGAATAAAAAGATAAGTGTGAGGGTATTTGATGTGCACGTAAATGTGCGTATTTTTACCACCATATTTAATCTAATTTAATTAAATAAATGATCATATTGGGTGCTTTAACATGTTTAAACCAATATTTCAATTATTTTTAAATCATCATTTATTCATCTTCATATAGCGGCAAAATGGTCATTTTTTGCATATATTAATTTGAGAATTTTTACTTGGGCATTTTTACGTTATTTTATAGGAATTTGCATTTAAATGGAAGAGGTTTTCATGGAAAATATGCATGCACAAGAGAATATAAAGCAAAGAAGACGGAAAAAATTAAGATCATGCAATATGGAGGACCTCACCTACCCACCTACCATGATCTACAGATTAGAAGCTAATGCATATGCTAATGGCCATTAAAGTTTCACGCACAATTAATGGAGGATTATCTCATGCTAATGGTAACTTGGTGGCCACATTTCCTAGAGGGGCAGTTTGGGTAGTTCCCAAAATATGGATTAGAGTTTCGAACTTGTATAAATATCTCATATGTTCATGTAATTAGTCTCTCCTCTTCTTAGCCTCCCTTGAGCCTCCTCTTTAGTTTAGTTTTAGGCTCAAAAATAAAATATAAACTCTCTTTTCTTTTTCATGGCTACTTAGCCATTTTCTTCTTTCATAATTTTCTTTTTTATGCAATTTTAGTTCATCCTCTTTCTTATTTACATGCTCTCTTTCCTCTTATGTTAGTGGCTTAGTTTTATTTCTTATGCAAGTAGATTAGTTTTTATTTTATTTTAATTAGCTTACTTGCTTCTTTACTCTCTTTTTCTTCTTGTTTTTATTTAATGTCGAATGCTATATTTGTTGAAATGATAACAAATATGAGAGGCTAAACCCCTTCAATTTAGGGGCAATGAAGTTCTCTTAATCATGAATATTCAACATTTTGATAATTATTGGTCTCTTTTTGTACTTAATGGAAATGTTTGAATGGGTTAAACTTTGTTTTTTTAGCTTTGAATTTGATAGCTTATGTTGTTGACACTAAATAGGCTGTGCTTAAATTAAAAAAAAAACAGAAATTACCTCTTCATCTACGTATGATTATGGTAATGAAGTGGATATTAAAATCAAAATTTGGTGGTTTGTATTTCTAATCAATAGTTAATACATCATGCTTAGAAAAGATTTTATTTTCAAAGTGATAGTCATTTTTATGAGAATTAAGAAGTGATTTAGTGGGTATGTTAAAGTTTGATGGTTTATATTGGGCTAATTAATAGCACAAATATCACATACTTTTTGATAAACGTAGTAACTAAATTCACCAATGACCAAAAGAGAGATCATTCCATATATGTTGATTTATATGATCATGAGAAGAGATTTACCTCTAAATTGCCTTTGAACATATTTTTGTCTATTTCCTTTTGTTAGTTTTCTTACATTTTCTAGCTTAACACAATCTCAAAACTTGGTTTAATTTGATTGAATAGAAATTTTAAAATCTAAACAATTCCCTGTGGATCGACCCGTACTTGCCACGTACTAACATTGTACGTCGTGCACTTGTAGTTAATTTTTAATTAAAGTTCAATCTGCTATTTTCTAATTCGATAGAGATTTAGCCGTTCGAATAAGTTTTTAGCGTCGTTGCCAAGGAATTAATTTGATTTTAATTTCTATTGTTCGAATTATTTGTTATTTGGCTTTTGTGTGTTTTAATTTGTGTGTTTGCTTGCATTTAAAAAAAATTGTTTTGTGTTTTTATAATTGTTGCTTGCATTTGTTTGTGTGTTTATTTGCATTTGTTGCTTTTCTATTTTGCATTTGAAATTTTCATTTTAAAAAAAGGCATACACAATTTCAAATAAAATTAATTTATTGCATTTACACTTTCACATTTATATTTCATTTGCACTTTCTTCTTTTCTTTACATTGCTTTCAAAATTTTAAAAAAAAAGCACTATGCACATTACTGTGCACTATCATCACTTTACATTGCCTCACAATCACTGCATTTGCCTCAACATTCACAAAATAAAAACTCAACCGCAATAGCCTTACCCACCATATATCCCACAAAACACTCCAGCCACCTTACTAAAGCAGTAAACATCCCCACTGTCTTCGCAAACCACCATAATCAATCCTTCTACAACCATCAGTAAACTCCTCACTGTCGGCCTATCACTGCTTCAATCACATCATAAACTCCACTACACTCAGCTATACCACACCTCCCACTGCATAACAACTCCAACATACTTCTACTAACCATTCACTTCACTTCAGTCAACTACACCACAACCACTCCATTACATTCTTATCTCAAAACAGTTGCCCACTTGCATGCATCCCCTACAAGTCACTCCACCACCACTGTGAACAACAACATTCTTCATACAACAACATCTCCCCTATCCCACTGCCAGAAAACTTCAACACTACTTGCTGCCACCACAGTGCCCAAACTACTTGCTGCACACTACATGATCATCTAATCTCTTCATAGTCAACACAACTGTCAACATGATCACCTTTTCATTCCATCTATTCATTTTTACATCTCATCTTTTCAACAAACCTCCATAACCATTCACTCCTTATAAAGTTCCTTCAGTTTAATCCAAAAGTTCTCAAAATTTGCTAAGCTCATATTCTATCCCTAAGCCACACCGACACCTAAGAGATCTAGACCTTCCTCCTCTTCAGCCGGACCTACCGAATTTCAAATTAGAAGTTGGCTATACAATGATAAAGTCGTTCAAAGGTTTAATAAGATGAAAAAAAGTCCAGGATCGTTGGAGGTTGGTTTGTGAAGTTCCTGATTTTGCTTCTTATGGATTTCAAGATTTACCAAGATGAAGTGGTCTAGAATCATTGCTTGATTTTAATGCCAACAACCTAAAGATAAATCATCTCTTGATCAAGCTATTCTATGCCAATCTTAACTTAGACCATCGCACAATACATAATCCCGATAATTATGTATGGACACTTATGTGTGGAGTGAAGATGTTCTTACCCATCTTTCGAATTGGAAGAATCCTACAATGTCCTTCAAAAGGCAAGGATTTAAACGAAATAGAGGTTGATATGAATCATCGAGATAGAGTAAGACGTCATTTTCTTTTGGATGACTTAAAAGAACTTAAGGCAATATCGCTTCGACTAGAAGCAAAACTCATGCATCATGCTCTTACTCACTACATTAACCCTCGTACTGGAAGTTACGAGAAAATTTATAAGTGAGATTATCACAGTGCTATATAGGGTCAACGATCCGTGAATTGGGCAAAGGTTACTCTCGATGAATTTCAAACCTTTAAGCAAGGCTACATGTAGACCATTCACTATGGAGCTTATATTATGAGACTTATTCTTCATTTTGAAATCCCTCTCCCCTATTCGGACTTCACTGCGGTTGGTTCCTTTAACACCCAGACCTTAAGTCTTATGGGTCTTTCCAAATACTTCTAAAGTCATATAATCATAACATTTGAACATTGGAAAGAGTTTGAAGCTGTGGGCCAACCTCAACCTTCTTCCCATCAACATACTACTACCAGAACTAGTTCTTCTTCTCAAGCTCCATGGCAAGTACGTCAGATTGAAGAAATTGGACCGGATACACAAGCACACCAAGCTTACACGATTATCTCTAGAAACCAAAAGATACTAGACAGGCGACTATCTCGAGTTGCAACTACTGTTACAAAAATAGATTCCAAACTCGATCATATCAAATGTTTCTTAAACAACATATGAGATGTGTTAACTTGTTGTCCATCCTCCTCCACATCAGTCCGTGTTCCAACAGATTCGAGGAAACGACCGCAACCTCATTTCACATGGTCATCCTCCGAAGAAGAAGAAGAAGAAGGCGATGAAGAAGAAGAATCGAGAGGTGATGACGAAGAAGGAGAAGAAAGCTCAAGTGGTGATGGGGAAGAGTAAGCTATTTTCTATCTTTTATTTTGACATTAACTGACATGGTCTATGTCTTAAAGTATGTTGTATTTTTACCTTAAATGTTATTAGTTGTGCTACTCTGTGTTGTTGTCTGTGCTACTTTATGTTAAGTACTTCATTAAATTTGTTCGTTATTGTTATTTTATCTATTGTGTGTTTGTTATATTGTTGTATGTATTATGTGGTTTATCATTGTTGATGTTATAAGTTATCATATAATACCATATAGATCTCTCTTCTTTTTGTCGATGACAACGGGGGAGAAATTATCGCATCGTACTAAAAATTTTTTTAGGATTACAAGATACCGGCACGAATTTAGGGAGAGTTATAGATTTTTGTTGAAATTTATCTCAAATGAAGTTGTCATCAATCAAAAAGGGGGAGAATGTTGGACTTCATGCTTTTGATTCATGACAAGGAGCTCAAGACAAACAAAAGATTATCAAATATTCGACAAGTATGATTTATTATAGTTTAAGTTTAGATTATTAGAGTTTAAGTCAGTATCTATTGTTAAAATCTATCCTCAAGTAAACCTACATATTTTGAAAATGCATAGCATATTTTAAAAATACACATGGTCAGTCGACTAAACACTCATGGTCAGTCGACTAAACTATGTCATAAACTTTTTATATTTTGCATAACTTAGTCAACTAAACACTCATGGTCAGTCGACTAAACTATGTTAATTTTGAACTAATATTTTTCTATTTCAATTCAGTCGACTAACTATTCAATTTCAGTCAACTAAATATGTTCAAACTGCCATATTTTTAAATTTTTTGCAAAGATGCTTCTTCTTCCCGAGGAGGAATCTCTTCCATGAAGAGCTGCAACCATTTCTGTTCTTCGAAACTCTTTACCAACTGTCGTAACTCTTCATTCATTATATATATGCATTACATTTAAGATCAAAGCACTTAATTTTTCTATTCAATACTCTCTTGAATATTCAGAAGTTCTTATTGTTTAGAATTTATGAAATCAAGTTTATAATTCTTCATTTCTAAAGCAATCTATACTTTCCTTATCTTCACGAAAATTCAAATATATATAATACTTGAGGAAAAGATTATAGGAAGGGTGTACTTCATTCGAAAAATCTATGTTGTGACAAGAACACACAGGTCAAGAAAACAATCTATTTGTATCAAAGTCCTATTCGGTGGCTCAGGCGGAAAAATCCTATTCAGTTTCTCAGGTGGTCAAAGCCAAATTCGGTTGCTCAGGGGGTGTAAACGAATTCCTCCGGGTTAAGTGAGGGTGGCTAATTTAATTCCAAAAGAATTCTAGGACTTGACATAGAACAGTAGTTCGAACCAGTATAAAAATATCTGATATCACTTATTTTACTGTTGTATTTAGTTACTTTATATTCCGCACAAGTAGTTTAGATATTATCCATATTACACGATCCTATAGTCACTTTCAATATCAACAAACCAAAAGATATTATTCACTCATACACACCATTTCACGATGGCCTAAGTATAAATGCATGTACCTTGAGGAATATCAACAAGTACATGCATGTAACTTACCTTATATAGTCAAAATATTAATGGTACTACATATAACATTTCTAGCTTGAGGGATATCAACAACTAAAGAGTATGCAAGTAATGTATTAATATATAAATGGTAGAGGACAACTTATATATTAAGGATTTAAAAACTTTTTTATATAAACATTGATTGATATAGATTTAAGGAACAATATATGCATATTAAATATCCTCATGATTCAAGTGTTGGATATATCTGAAATCACGTTATATGTATAATACGTGCGTATGCGTCTATGCAGTTGAAGGCCTGAAAAATCGCTGCTATAGTGCACAAGACTCTTTGGCCGCTATGCTATTTTAATTTAGCGCTATTAAACATTAGATTTGATTTAAACCCTGCTATACCTGCTAAATCAAGGCTTTTTAGCACACGCTTCAGCTACATTAATATACAAAAGTTGATTTGATTGGTTCTCTTCTAAACCAAATCAACAAAGTTACGGTAAATACCTAATTTTAATTCATAAGTGCTCAATATAAGTAAGAAATCTATTGCAGCCACTAAATCTAGTTTTCATAAGTCATGATATTCTTCGGTTTTGCTATTTAAGATTAAACTTTCTTTTTCCTATAAAATGACATGAGAATGAGAATAAATTAACTTTAAATATTTGGTTTTATATCTAATGAAGCTTTCTGCAACTCTGCTATTTTCCGCTATATTCCTACTTTAGCTCGCTATAACTTTTTTCTCCTCCACCTCTATGAAATTACTAAGCACTCAACTGCAAAGGTACTCGTTGCTTAACCTAAATTGGGTTTCTTATAGTTCCACTTATATTATCATTCATATTATATAAGTTTAGTTTAATTATATTATATAATATTCTTATATATATATTATTAATTAAATCACATTTAATTAATTTTTATTAATTGATTTAATTGACTAATAAAATAAATTATTTTAAAATTTAAAATTTTATTTTATTCATCCTAAACAATTTAAGATAAATATGATTATAACATTTATACTTTTATATATATGTATGTGTATATATTATTTTATTAATTAATATTTAATTAATTTATGTTATAATTATATTATTTAATTAAAAAAATTCCAATTAAATAATTAATAAATTTGAAAACATATATTTATTATTTACCTTAATCAATTTAAAATAAGTGTGTGTGTGTGTGTGTTCAACTGCAACATTATACATATATACATATTATATATACATACATATCAATATATATTTATTTATTTTAATTAATTAACTTTGAGTTAATTAATTATTTAATTAATCCAATTAATTAAATTCTTAACTAATTTCAAAAATATTAATTTATTTCCAAACACAATTTTGAAAATTATTTTTAACCATTAAAATTTTATTTTTATATTTTAAATTTTAAACTCAAAATATATATTTAAATTTTCAAACTCAATTTTAAAAATTAGCCCAAGGCCCAAGTCAATTTGGCCTTTACAATAGGACCAAACTTTTGGAGTTATTTATCATTGAGCCAAGTTAGTAGTCAAAGAGGGAAGAATATAGGATTATCCAATCATAAACTTAAACATTACAAATCTAGAAACCTAAATTACTGGTAGGCTTTATTTGTTGGCCGTAAAGTAATAATTTAGGATGCACAAACCATTAGGGCTCTGATACCATTTCTAGAACTGGTTTAGTTAAAAGCAGGTAAAACAGATAGATTTCTAAAAATTTCCTATTTTTGGATCTATTAGGCCTATGAAGTTTAAAGGTTGAATTAGATCCAATTTAATTAATTTAAATAAATCATATTTAATATAATTTCTTATTTAATTAATTGATAAATCTAATTAAAAATAGTGGAAATCAGCCGCAAGGGCCTCTTTAGCAAATGCAATTAGTTTCTAGGACACACAACTCAAATAATTACTTTAAAGGACAAAACGCAAAATAATTAGTTTCTAAGGCCTAAAAACCTATAAAATTATGTCCTTGAAAGTAATTCGACGGCTGACTTTGTCCTTAAAAGTAATTATTCTGCTGACTTTGGTCTTGAAATTAATTTCTCTGGTTGTGTGTCTTAGAAACTAATTTGACTGCAAAGTTTGTCCTTCTGGTGAAATGCCCTTTAAAAATATGTATATAGTTAGGAGTACATCATTATGTACTTATGTCAGTATAATGTGCATGTGCAACATTGCATATGTTTACATGATTAAATATATTCATAGATAGATGTTGGGATTTACATCTATTATGTATATACTTGGCTTTTACATAAATGTTAATTGCCTGAATAAAGAATTTCATATTCAATATATATATATATATATATATATATATATATATATTTGTATGTATATAAATATCTATATATGTATACATATTAATTTTTGAAAATATAATAAAAATTATTCGTAAATAGATATACATAATATTTTACTTGGTCTTTAATTTCAGATTTCAAAATCAAAATATCTAATTTGACTTAGTAGACAATAGCTACCTCTGAAATTTGAAATTCAAATTCTAGAACATCATTATTTTGGCATTGTAATCTTTCAAATGATATACTTGTCCATAAAGTAAAATTTCAAATATTGAAAACAAATACGATTAAAATATTTATATAAATTTTTTTATTAATTAAATTAATATATATATATATTTAAAAGTTGAAATTAAAAATATATTTGTATGATTATATAAATATATAAATTTGAGAAAAAATGTAATATATGTGTATACATGTTTTGGCAATATATATTTTATTTTTCTATAAATCAAAAATAAATATTTATTATTTATAAAATGCATAGTCAAAATAATTTTGTGTGTGTATATATAAACACACACACACAAACATATATTATTTATAGTAATACAGTTTAAAGCTAAAAATATATTTTTTTAAATTAAAACTAATTTTAATAAAAATATTAACATAATATTTTCCTTAATTTTAATTTACATATATCATATTCAATATTACAATCTATGTTTTAAATTAAAATAGTATTATAAAAAACAAAAAACTTTAATCATCGCTTAAACATTTAGTACAAAAATGAAATGGTTTTTCTGATATCATTTGGTAATTAAACAATGTTATGGTGATTCACATAGACTAATAATGTGTATATTAAACTGATATAAATTGGTAGTGTTAGTTCCTGAGATGATGGTTTTGATGACAACAACCTTAGGACTTGTTATAAATTATAAATACAAATATTCTTGTCTAGATATATATGTATATGCAGGTACCGAGAATGAAGACTGTACATTATAGATTCAAGACTGAGTAGAGAGATTCAAGACTGGCGAATTCAAGATTAAAGAAATCAAGACTAAAGACTCATGAGTATCAAGAGTTCAAGATATCAAGATAAGTAATAGAGCCTATATTTAGGTTAAAACTTCATAATAGCACTAAAATCTTTATTTTGATTTTAGATGTGGAATGGAATCCACCTTCTTGCTTTAATAGTGGAATGGAACCCACAACCTCTTTAGTGGGTGGAACCCACGACCTTCCCAAGTGGAATGGAATCCATGAAATTTTCAAAGTGATTTATTTTAAATATTTTTCCAAAAACTTATTAAATTCATCTCTCTTGGTTTAAATATTTTAGTCTTAAACTATTTTTATTATCTTTTATATTTTGATTACAAAATCATCTTTTTTTTAATACTATCTCTTGGTTTTAATATTATAAGCTTTAAATCTCAAAAATATATTCTATACTTAGTTTTTAATATTATTTTTATATTATAGATTATACATTTTTAAGATTACTTTTTAAATCTCTTTTATAAGTTTAAACTATATTCAAAATGGTTTACAAAGTTTAGAAATTGTTTTGATAAGTTTTAGAATAAAAATCATTTTAAAGCAAAATCAATTTTCAAAAAATACATATGCATCTCGACATCCCCCATCTCCACATGTCGACATGGTAGCCGTAGAATTTAAAATTCAAATTTTCAAATGAAGTGTCTATCCATCATAACCTTTCTCGAATGGACATGACTATTGTTCTTCAATAAATACCAGTTGTTTTCAATGAATTTTAAGTTAATTTTCTTTCATTTCTTCACTCCTTCTCCACTCAAGTATTCTTTTATATTTAATAAAACTCTACCGAAATCCTAAGTGAATCAAACCTGATCATCTCTAGTTTGATTCTCTGCCATTCTCTCTCAAAGATCTCGGTGCTATAGTTATAGGATCGTTTGTAATCATAGAAGTGTATCGAGTCTCTCTATCTACCAAAGTGATAGTGGAAACAGTGTGATTATGACTCATAAATCAATTGGGTGTAATTGTAGTCCGTAAATCAATTAGGTGATCTTGTAGCCTGGTTATATCAAGACAGTTTTCCGTGGACTTGAAGATAGGAGGGTGTATCTCGTGGCTTTGAAATCGAGGTTGTAATATAGACATTATATTTGAAAAAAATCTACACAAGAAATTGTGTGGGACTGGATGTATGGTAACTCCGAACCACTATAAAATTCCGGTTTGTTCTTTCCTTTACTGCTTTTATTTACTGTTTGCATCTTTATCTGATTCTGTGATTGTTTATGTATTCGTAAATTGCATCTATTTGGATTTGATTTGAAAAGATTTCAAAATGATTCATAAAATCAGGTAAACACTATTCACACCCCCCTCTAATGTTAATTATGCCTTAAGATCTGTAATCTGCATTTCCAACGTTTGGTATCAGAGCATTGGTTTTTAAAGTAATCATAATCTGAATTTTGAAAAAGTTTAAAATGGCAATTTTGGAGATTTTATTAACACTAGTTCAAAACTGTCAAAATCATCATTGTCTCGTAAGTTTGCATATTGTTATTATAAAAATCAAGTTATCTATCAAATTGGTGTGTTGTGCAGTAATAGATGTGTTACATGGCTTTTGATGAATCAACACTCAATGGACAATTGGTGAAAATCAAGAAAAACAAATGCATAATTGATAGTGGATATTCAAGACACATGAGTGGTAATCTGGAGATACTAAATGACATAATTTATGAAGATGGAGCAATGTTCAACTTTGGAGATAATTCAAAAGGATATGTGATTGACATTGGCAATGTCGGTAACTCTAAAACTCCTATATTTATGATGTTTTGTTAGTTAGGAATCTAAAACACAATTTTCTTATAATAAGCCAACTTTGTGATAAGGGCTGCAAAATTAAATTTGAAAAGGATAAGTGTCACATCGAAGATAATAAATCAAATATTATCTTTGAAGAAATTAGGAAGAAAAATATTTATATTCTCAATATGAAAATATCAAATGATAACCTATATCATTTGGCTAATACAAGTGACTCTTGGATTTGGCATAAAAGATTTAGGCTTTTGAATTTCAAACTCTTATCTAGACTTTCAAAACTTGATCTGGTAAGAGGTCTCCCTAAAATGGATTTTAAATTAAATGGTATATTTGATGCTTGTCAATTAAGAAAACTTAGGAAGAATTCATTAAAATTAAAAGATATGATTTCAACCTCAAAACCTCTTGAGTTACTTCATTTTGATCTGTTTGGCCCATCTCAAATTCAATCAATAGATCACGGTAAATATATTTTTGTAATTGTAGATGATTATTCTAGATTTACATGGACAATTTTTCTAAAACTTAAATGTGATGCTTTTTATTTATTTAAACCTTTTGCAAAAAGAATTCAAAATCAACTTTCTTTAAAAATCAAAAATATTCGTAGTGATCACGGTGGAGAACTTGAAAATGAAAATTTTGAGAATTTATGTAATCAAAAAGGAATAAGTCATAATTTTTCCTTTCCAATAACTCCACAACAAAACGGAGTGATAGGGCTTAAAAATAGGATAATTTAAGAGTGTGCAAGAACTATGCTTTCAGATAGTAGATTACTAAGAAATTTTTGGGCTGAAGCAGTTGCTACAGTTTGTTACATTTCGAATAGGAATTTAATTAGACCTTTAACCAATAAAACACCATATGAACTTCTTTTCAATAAGAAACCAAAGGTTTCTTATTTTAATGTTTTTGGAAGTAAGTGTTTCATTCTAAATACAAAGGACAATTTAGATAAATTTGATCCTAAATCCGACAAAGGAATCTTTATCGGATATTCTAAAAGAAGTAAAGCATACAGAGTTTTCAATTTAAAAACCAACACCATTGAAGAAACAATGCATGTTTCTTTTGATGAAAATTTCAAAGATTTGTTCAAATAAATGATGAAGATTATTTTGTTACTTTAAATAATGAATCAAATGAAAAAAATTGTGAAACTATTCGTCCTAATGAAAAGATGAGGCTTTTAAGAGACCATCCTATAGAAAATATACTAGGAAATGTAGAATCTATTGTTAGAACTAGAAATCAGCTAAACAAGATGAGTAATGTAGCTTTTATGTCAACCGTTGAACCCAAAAATCCAAAGGAAGCATCATCTGATGATTCATGGATTCTTCCTATGCAAGAAGAACTAAATCAATTCACCAGAAATGATGTATGGAAACTTGTTCCTAAACCCGAGGACAAAACTATAATAGGAACTAAATGGGTTTATAAAAATAAAATGAATTAACAAGGTGAGGTCGTTAGAAATAAAGTTCGGTTAGTCATGCAAGGTTATTTTCAAGAGGAAGGAATAGACTACGATGAAACGTTTTCACCCATAGCAAGATTAGAAGCCATTAGAATTCTACGTGCTTTCGCAAACCATAACAATTTCAGATTATTTTGAATGGACGTCATAAGTACATTTTTAAATAGTTTTGTTAAAGAAGATGTTTATGTTGAACAACCCCCACTTTTTGAAGATGAAAAGTTTCCAAATCATGTTTACAAATGAAAGAAAGCTTTATATGGTCTAAACAAACTCCTATAGCATGGTATGATAGACTAAGATCTTACCTATTACAATCAAATTTTGAAACAAAAATGATACCCAATTAGTACAGATTTATGTAGATGGTATAATTTTTGGATCAACAAACAATGAAATGAATAAAGAGTTTTCTGAAATAATGACAAAAGAGTTTGAGATGGGTCATATAGGTTGTAACAACCCTGGGATTTTTGTAACAATAAATTATCGTCAAATGATGATTTAATTTGGTTGCTAATAGCCATTGGCATTTAATCAGTTGAAAATTCTTTTGAATATTGGTCTAACGGTTATGCGGGCTTTAAAGTTGAATTTGTAGCCCACGTTTCCATTCGTTTGTTTTGAGGCCGAGATATTTATCATTATTGTTCCCTCTCTCCTTTCATTTTCTAACCCTAAACTAAAACAAGCGAAAGAATAAAAATGGTGGCGGCTCTGTTCCTTTCTTCGTTCGATCAAAAATAGGGCTTTCGTTCCTTTGTTTCCAATTAGGGTTTTCGAGTAATTCGTGGGTGCCGACTTAGAATACTTCAAATTGTCGTGTGCCTCCGTTTGATTTGGGATTTGTGCTCGTCGAATAAAAGGTGAGTAATTTTATTTACTCACATCTAGTTCATTCTTAGTATGGTGCGTCTGCAATTCAATTTTGATTCGATATTGTTTTATCTCGGCCATTTGTTTTCGTTCGATGTTGGTAATCGATGTTGCTATGTGAATTTCTACTGTGCTTATGTTGTTCAACTTTGTTTGTTGTTGATGATTTCACTGTCTTTATCAATTTTTTTATAATTTGACAATTGATTATACAGTGTGGACTTCCGTAGCTACCACAGTTTTGATTTATGACCTGTTCCACTTTGGGGAAATTGGATTTTTAAAATTGTTGATTCTTTGTAATCCACGGTTTGGTGATTTTCATTTTTGATTCTCTGACAGTTTTAAAAATTAACTTTGTTAAAAAAAAAGGAAATTGACCTTAACGATGATTTATTCAACTTTGTTTTATTTGTATCTGATTTGTGTCACTATGCTCGCTTCGGCTTTGACTCGAAACTCTGTCCATTCGAGTCATGTAGTCTGCATTGCTGTCGCACGATTGTTGTGTGATTCACTGACGCGTCACCGACTTTTTCTTCACTTGATTACTTAATGTATTCTTGTTCTCTTCATTTGAATTGGCTGTATCACTGTATTGGGTTTTATTGTGATACTTGTACATTTGTCACTGGTTCATGTTCATATACATTTTCTATTTGGGTTGCATTGTCCAGTCTCAGGTAGTTGTTACTGGTGACTTCGGCATACCTCAATTTGCACTGCAGTTATGTGTATTGATCTATTTGTGCATTCCCTTGTTGTTGAGCCACTTCATTGTAGTTGTCTTAACCAGTGAGGCAGTCTACACATTTATTTCACTTAGTATTGGGCATATGTAAGGTTGCATTCTTGTATATGCATTTGATTCAGATACTTTTCTAAGTGTTATGTCCAGTTTCATTTAAACTTAGTTGTATTTGCATATTTGATTTCTTTAGAGGCTGTATTCACTGACCTGAGTTGTTGCATTGGTTATCCACTTGACTTGGTTGAGTTAGTACTTGTTGTCACACAAATCTGGTCTGCATATATGAAATGTTCATTTCTGATGGCACTGCCCAGTGTTGTTTGGGGCTATTTACCTCGCGACAGTATCACTTGTGTACTGTCAGGTCCATATTGCATTTTCACTTGGTCATATGTTAGAAACTGATTCATTGCATTATTCATTTGCATTTGGTCTTGATGTTATACTTCATTGTGCATTGTTCACTTTTAACTTGTATTGCATAAAAATGCGGTCACTGCCCTTGTGATCAGACCTGCATATACCTGAACCATTTCTTTGCTTATTTCTGCACATCCCTGGCATACTTGTTTAGGCCTTGGGTATGCTGTTTGGTTCCGACCATATCCTTGTTTGCTTACACCTTCATTCGGCTGTCTCTTCATGTATACTACTGCCATGTGCAGTTCCAGGTTGCACCTCTGATTCATTTTGCCCATGTGCAGTATGTACATTCATTTGTGTACATATTGCATATTCATTTGGTTGAAGCTTTATACTACTGTCACTTGCTTAGTGCATTAGTGCACTATGAATTTTTGTGCATTGGTCTCTGAGCTTTGCCGAGTGTATTTCTTTATACTGTTGCATTGAGTTGAGTCAGATCAGTGACTTGACCTTTGCATTATGTTTGTTTTTTTTTTAATTCACTTGTGTTGAATCGAGTCTGTCGCTTGGGTTTGACCTTGTGCACGTTTGTGAAATTTCCATTGAGCTTTCGTGTACATCATCACTGTAGTGGCAAGGCAGTGCACGCAAGCATGTACTGCAGCCACACGGTATTACTTTTATTGATATTCTATTGCTTTTGAATTATTGATCTTTTGTGTATTTAATCACTGTAGTGGCGAGGCAGTACACGCGTGCGTGTACTGTAGCCCTACCCGAATTGACATTTTAGTTGATATTTCAATATTTTGTGTCGTATTCTGATTTGGTTTAATTTGATGGTTTTGTTGATATCTAATTATCTTTTTGATAATTAGATTATGAATTTCTAATTATTTATTTAATAATTAGAATTTGTCGTTAATTGCCGTTTAGGCGATTCTGTTGTTTTCTAAATTATCTTCATTGATAATCTTTTTAATTTATCTTCGTTGATAATTTGGATTTGCTTATTTGTTGTTTAACACTGTTACGTGTTATATTTATCGTTATCCGATTTCTTTATTTAAGGATCGGATAGACGAGATTTATTATGACTGTCGTCTATTTGTCACTTAATTATTATTACTTCTGTGCACTGATAACTGAGTTTGAATTAGACTGACCCGTGTATTATTTTCTTTGAATTTAATACTCGGGTCAGACCGAGTTATTATAGATTGTAGATATCTTGCTTTGGGTTGCTGCTTGAGTTATGAAGTCTTTTCATATCTTTTGGAGTAGTCATCGTCATTTTATAGTAGTAAGTGTATTTGTATAGGATGATATATATTCATGTATATTATTCACGATAATGTACTTGTATATGTAACTTCCAGAGTTGACAGTTGTAGTTGTATCATATGTACTATATCACATGTATTGTAACTGACATCAGTTATATATATATGAGACTTTTGTTATCTGTGTTCCGCATTTTGTTATCTGTGTTATTATTATATATATTATCCTAAACTATTATGAACCATCGTAGTTCGTTTTATACTGGAATTGGGTGTGTCGATGGGAGTAAATAAATAAGAGATGAAAAATAAAAATATATACCACTCCTATCGAGATAACCAATACTAGTGTAAGGCCTAACTACGGACGGCCGCTCCTATCCAGCCTTACTCTTCGTAATAACAGACAGTATTTCCTTTAATACTCTTCGTTATTGTGAGCGTAGAGGTAGGGCATCACATATATGACTTACTTTCTTTTTAGGATTGCAAATAAAACAATTAGATAGTGGTATTTTCATCAGTCAAGAAAAGTATGTTGGGGATCTAGTTAATAAGTTTGGTATGACCACTGTGAGTGGAAAACCCACTCTTATGGCAACCAATGAAGCCTTGAATAAAGAAGACATGTCAAAAGATGTCGACCAAAAACAGTACAGGGGAATGATTGGATTGCTACACTATATAACTGCAAGTAGGCTTGATATCATGCATAGTGTCTGTCTCTGTGCAAGGTACCAATATCAACCCAAAGAAACCCATTTAAAAGCAGTTAAACATATCCTAAGATATGTTAAACACACTTTAGACTATGGCCTATTTTACCCTAAAACTGATTCATTTGATTTAATCTCATGTTATGATGCTGACTATGCTGGTTGTAAATCAGACCGAAGAAGTACATATGGAACCTGTCACTTTTTAGGACATTCTCTGGTTTCATGGTCTAGTAAAAGGAAAAATACTGTCTCACTATCAACAACTAAAGCAGAATATATCTCTGCTGCTTTGGCTTGTTCTCAATTTATCTATATGCAATAGGCCCTAAAGGATTTTGGATTAAATATTTCAAAATCACCTATTTATTGTGACAATACAAGTGCAATAAATTTATCCAAAAATCATACTTGTCATGTCAGAACCAAACAAATTGATATCAGACATCATTTGCTCAGAGTTAATATAAGTAAAGAGATTATTTCTCTTGAATTTATCAACGCTGAGAATCAAATAGCTGAGATTCTGACCAAACCCTTAAATCAATCAACCTTTACTGAATTTAGAAGAGAATTAGGTATTTTCTCTATAACTGAGATATAGAATATAGTTATAGTAACATATATATTTAAATAAATAGAGAAAAATAAAATTTTCAAAATTCCATAAGGATGTCGACATCCCCCTACCCCCCATGTCGACATACAATGGTAAAATTTGAAATTTTAATTTTCCCTCTAAAATTAGTTTGGTAGTTTTATATTCTCTATATTTCGAATTCTTCTACCTTCTATGTCATTTCTCTCTGTAGTAAACTTCTGAGAATATATGGTATCCTCTCCCAAATCAAACAAAAATACGACCTTTTCTTTCCCTTCTCCTAATGCTGCACCATTTCAATGAACTACACTCGGCCGAGTCATGAAGATAGAGGAAACTTTGAAGGACTCTTTGCAAATGATGACTGAGTTGCAAGTCATGCAAATAAAGATGGCTAAGGAACAAGAGAAATGGAGAAAAATCCTTAGAAATTTGCAAAGATTTCTACTGGATAATCATGCGGACCCGGTCGTGATTGAAAATGACTCCTCTAACATTCATATTCATAATCCATTAGATGAAGAGGAACAAGAAGAAGAAGCGCAAATGAACGAAGACGATAAAGTTATTTGTGTTGGAGAAGTCTGTTTTGTAAAGATGGTAATTTGGTCGAACAACGTGGAAACTTTTGTATCCATTACCCAAATTGTTCGATTCACAAGTCACCAATTATCAAAGACTCTCATTAGATTATTTTAATGTTAATGTATTTATATATTGTGTTTATTTGTATGTATTTGTGTTTATATGTGTAATATAACAACATATATATATATATATATATAATAAAATTATATTTTCATTTTGCTTAATTATACTTCGTTATTAGTATTTAGTTCCATAAGTATTAGTTTAAGGAAGAGTTATGTAGTTTAGGCTTAGTTTTTGTTGATGACAAAAGGGAAAACTAAAAATTAGGTTAGATAGGCTTAGACTAAGGGAGGTTATTAGATTAAAGGGGAGTTGTTGGAATAAGGAGTAATCGGAGTAAAATCAGAGTTTAGGGGAGTAGATTTTATAAACAAAGGCTATCATCATCAAAAAGAGGGAGATTGTTAGTTCCTGAGATGATGGTTTTGATGATGACAACCTTCAGACTTGTTATAAAATATAAATACTAATATTCTTGTCTAGATGTATATGTATATGCAGGATATATATATATCTGTGTGTGTGTGTAGATACTGAGAATGAAGACTGTACAATATGAAGATTCAAGACTGAGTATAGATATTCAAGACTGACGAATTCAAGATTGAAGAAATCAAGACTGAAGACTCATGAGTATCAAAAGTTCAAGATATTAAGAGTTCAAGAGTTCAAGATATCAAGATAAGTAATAGAGTCTAGATTTATGTTAAAACTTCATAATAGCACTAAAATCTTTATTTTGATTTTAATTGTTGAATGGAATCCACCTTCTCGCTTTAATAGTGGGATGGAACCCACGACCTGTTTAGTTGGATCGAACCCATGACCTTCTCTAGTGGAATGGAATCCACGAAATTTTCAAAATGATTTATTTTAAATATTTTTGCAAAAACTTTTTAAAGTCATCTCTCTCGGTTTAAATATTTTAGTCTTAAATTATTTTTATTATCTTTTATACTTTGATATCAAAATCATCCTTTGTTTTAAAACTATCTCTCGGTTTTAATATTATAAGCTTTAAATCTCAAAAATATATTCTATACTTAGTTTTAATATTATTTTTATATTATAAATTATATATTTTTAAGATTACTTTTTAAATCTCTTTTATAAGTTTAAACCATATTCCAAAATGGTTTACAAAGTTTAGAAATTGGTTTGACAAGTTTTAGAATAAAAAACATTTTAAAGCAAAATCAATTTTCAAAAAATACATAGGCGTGTCGATATCTCCCATCCCCCCATGTCAACATGGTAACCGTAGAATTTAAACTTTAAATTTTCAAATGAAGTGTCTATTCATCATAACCTTTCACGAATGTACATGAATATTGTTCTTCTATAAATACCAGTTGTTTTCAATGAATTTTAAGTTAGTTTTTCTTTATTTCTTCACTCCTTCTTATCCACTCAAGTATTCTCTTACATTTTAATAAAACTCTGTCGAAATCATAAGTGAATCAAACCTAATCATCTCTAGTTTGGTCCTCTTCCATTCTCTCTCAAAGATCTCAGTGCTATTCAGAGTTATAAGATCATTTGTAATCACAGAAGTGTATCGAGTTGCTCTATCTATCAAAGTGATGGTAGAAACGGTGTGACTGTGGCACGTAAATTAATTGGGTGTGATTGTAGCCCGTAAATCAATTAGGTGATCTTGTAGCCTGGTTAAATCAAGAGAGTTAATCCTAGACTCGAAGACAGGAGGGTGTATCTCGTGGCCTTGAAATTGAGGTTGTAATATCGACGTTATACTTGAAAAGAAATCTACACAAGAAATTGTATGAGATTGGATGTAGGGTAACTCCGAACCAGTATAAAATTCTGGTATGTTCTTTCCTTTACTGCTTTTATTTACTATTTGCATCTGTGTCTGATTCTGTGATTGTTTCTTTGTTTGTAACTTGCATCTGTTTGGATATAATTTGAAAAGATTTCAAAATATTCATAAAATCAATTAAACACTATTCAACCCCCCCCCCCCATCTAGTGTTAAATCTGCCTTAAAATATGTAATCTGCATTTCCAATAGGAAGGCTGTGACATATATGAAAAAGGTGATATATGACTAATATGATATACAAAGATCAAAACATACCATTGAATGAATTAAGTAAATTATAACTTAGAGATGAGGCCGAAGAATGCATGTTGATCAAACAGACTCATTATGTCTCTTAGATATGCACCTTACTTTGTAAGAGATATGTAACAACCCAGGGTTTTGTACCAGTTAATTATCATCATTGGGCGATTAAATCTAGCTGGCTAATTGCTATTGGGAGTTTTTAATCGGGTTGAAATTCTTTTAAAAAAAATTGTTAAGGGATTATGTGGGCTTTAAATTGAATCTTGGCCCACGTTTCTTTTGTTTTGGTGCTGTGATAATTATCAAGTAAATACCTGGTTCCTCCTTCATTCTTTTGATGGCAAGCCAAAAACAAAACACACGTAACAATGGCAGCGCTCGTTCCTCTTTCTTCAAAAAGTAGGGCTTTCGTAAATTCGAAGATGCCGACTTCAAATGCTCGATTGAATTCGATTTCCTTGCTCTGTTGGTTGATCGTCTCTTGAGATGATTTCTGCCGCTTGATTGAGTTCGTCTCTGCTTCGATACGGGGGGATTTCGGCTGCGAATTGGATCTGTGCACTTCGAAGCAAGGTGAGTGGTTTTCACTCACATTCTAATTCAATCTTAGTACTATGCTTCGGCAGTTCGATTTTGTTTCGATGATTGATGATTTCTCTGACTTAATCGAATTTGTATAATTTGATACTTGCTTCTCACGGTATTGATTTTTGACTTAGTTCGATTTCTTGTTTTCCATGGCTTGATTATCACAGCACGTTTGGTTTTCGTGGTCACCTCGGTTTCACTTGACTTCGGTCATTTGATTTCGTTTGGACGATGTTGATTTCTTTCACGACATCGATTTCTGTTGATCATGGCTTCGACTTGATTACCATCTAAACTTCGGCACTGACTTTTTTAAACTTGATTTTGTAGTTGTCTGCACTTACATGATTTGTTCGATTTTCTGATATATTTGGAAATTTTTGATTCCATATATTTCGAATATATTTGATTCTAGTTGATATTTCAACATGAGAATATACCTTTTTTTATTGTTTATGACTATTTACTCTCATATATGACTTTGTGTATTTTTCTGATGTGTCTTACATGTATTTTGATTGTTTTTGGCTGTTTTGTGGTCACTAATTTTCACATGAGTATTTGTCTAGAAGTTGATCGGAACCTTGCCGTAGGTTGCCCTTTGATTATATATGTTAATAACCGTAGTTGTTGGTTGTGTTGGCAATTTTGCAAACGCTTTGAAATTCTCCTTTATTCTTCACTGATTTTCTGATTACATCTATAACCTTGATTCGAACTCAACAACTTGATTTTTTGTGTGGTTGTTTTGGTGCATGCTGGGTGTGTGTTGATGATGATCTAGTGGTGTTGTGTTCCTTATGTGCATGTATTCCTTTGTGCCCTTCCTTGACGCGTTCTGTAGTTTTGTGTGCACTTTATACCTGTGCACTTGCGATTTTCTGTACATGTCTGCATAATGTTTACTTCACTTGAATCTGCACTAGCCTTTGAACCTGACTTTGTTGCATTGTCTAATACATGTATCATTAGCTTGCCCTTGTGACTTGTTTGGCTTGTTGGATTCATTGTTACTGATATGATTCGTAGCCTTGCCTCACTTGCATTGCTGAGTTTGTTTCTTTGTGTTTGTTGTACATATGAACTTGGTTCATATGTATGCTAAGCATTGCTTCTCAGTGACATTTGCTTGCATTCATATCCTTTAATGTTTTAATTGTTGGTGTGGGTTTGTTGTAGTCTGGTTTGCATTGTGTTGTTACTTCGTTTTACATGTACACGGCTTGCTTCCCAGACCTGTTTCATTATAACTATTGAGGCAGTGGCATTGATATTTTAATCTTTATTTTCTCTTCATTATTGAGGCTATACTTTTGTTTACTGCATTTTGTAGTTGCTTTTAGCTTTGGGTTTCATTGATCACACATGTATGTTGGTATCGACTTGTACATCGAGTCATGTTGAACCCTGTTTGTTTCTGTTGCAGTTGAGTTTGAGTTGCTTGTATAACTTGATCTTGATCTCAATTTGGCGTCATTTGCTTCTGATTCATCGATCTTTTGCATATTTCATCACTGTAGTTGCGAGGCAATGAACGTGAACGTGTACTGCAGCCAAATCAGTATTGACGTTTTAATTGATATTTCAATTGCTTGAATTGTTTCGTGCGTCCAATTCAATATATTTTGAAACTGTATTTTGATTTGGTTTAATTTGATTATTTTATTGTTATCTAATTATCTATTAGATAATTAGATTATATGTTTCTAATTATTTATTTAATAATTAGATTTTGCGGTTAATTGTCGTTTAAGTAACTCTGTAGTTTTCTAATTATCTTCATTGATAATCTTTCTATTTATCTTTGTTGATGATTTGACTTTGCTGATTCGCTGTTTAAGGCTGTTACGTGTTATATTTATCGTTATCCGATTTTCTTATTAAAGGATTGGATATGCGAGATTTATTGTGATTGTCGTCTATTTGTTATTTAATTGTTATTGCTTCCGAGCATTAATTACTGAGTTTGAATTAGACTGACCCGCGTATTATTTTCTTTTGAATTAATACTCGGGTCAGACCGAGTATTACAGGCTGTTGATATCTCGCTTTGGGATGCTGCTTGAGCTATGAAGTCTCTTCATATCTTTTGGAGTAGTCAGTGTTATTTTATAGGATGATATGTATTCATGTATATTATTTACAATAATGTACTTGTATATGTAACTTCCAGTGTCGACGGTTGTAGTTGTATCACATGTATTGTAACTGACTTCAGTTATATATATATATATATATATGAGATTTCAAATTATCTATGTTCTGTGTTTAGCTTATCTGTGTTATTATTATATACGTTGTCCTACACTATTATGAACCATCGTAGTTCGTTTTATACTGAAATTGGATATGTCGATGGGAGTAAATAAACAAAGAGATGAAAAAAAATGAATATATACATATATACCACTCCTATCGAAATAACCAATACTAGCGTAAGGCCTAACTACGAATGGCTGCTCCTATCTAGCCTTATTCTTCGTGATAACAGACAGTATTTCCTTTTAATACTCTTTGTTATTGTGAGTATAGAGGTGGGGCGTCACAATTTGTATCAGAGCAAGGGGTTATGGACATAATATATAACATAACTTAGATGGAACATGCGTTACAACTATTTGTTGATGTTTTTAATTGTGCCTTGATTCAAAACTAAAGTTTTGAAATTATGATGAAATTTTTAAATATTTTTATTTAAAAATAAAAGTGAAAGTGTTTTTTGATGATTGATTAGATTTTTGTTGTTTTGAATTATCTTCATTGAAGATATAATCGAGTGATTTCTTTGTTCATCTTGTAGTGTGCGTGCAAATATGAGTTGCATGTTACTGCATTAATTTTACATTGAATCGGTGTTTGGTTTTAAAACGTATTTTGTTGCCGTTATTTTAATAACGGAATTTTTACGCAGCTTTATATTTTTGGAAGTGTGTTGTTTTGATGGCATTTTTGACGAATAAAAATTTACTGTTGTTTTGACTTCAGTAACCGTCAATTTTAAAGTGAATTTTTAAGCGGTTATCCCGCAATGCTGATTTGGTATCGTTTTTACGGTGTTTTGCGAAGCGAAATTTCCTCGTCGAAATTGTTATGGTTGTTGCTGTTTTAATCACGTGTTTTAAAAATCATTTTAAAATAAAATTGTTTTCAAAAATTTTATAGTTTGCACTTTCAAAAGAATGAGGAAGCGATATAAACGCTTCAGCAAAATTGAGGACTATGAACCCTCACTTTTACTGATTCGCTTAATTTCGGACTTGTCCGTTTAAGAACGTAAAATGTTATTTATTTAAAATATATAATTTTGCACTTTCAAGGAAATGATGAAGAGATTTAAACGATTTAGCAAAAGTGTGGAGTATGGAACCATACTTTTACTATTTTGGTTAATTCCGGACTCGTTAATTGAAATATTTGTTGTTTGATGATTTTGATGATTTTATTTGGCTTTCTAGCCACTATGTTGGACCTTCGGGTCATATGATGGACCTTCGGGTCAAATACCAGTACTAGACCTTCGGGTCATATATTGGACCTTCAGGTCATTTATTAGGCACCAAAATTATGATGACAGTACTTGGTAGGCTTCAGCCATATGTTGTTGCACGTGCGGCGTAGCTTAGACTCGCCATATGATGGGATCGATCCACTTTTATGTTGATTTTCTAGATTTTCTATTTATGATTTCTAGATATTTGTTGTTTCTAATTATCTGCAGGTAATTAGATATTTGTTGATTTGAGTTCTAATTATCTTTGTTGATAATTAGATATTTGTTGTTTTCTGATTATCGTTTTTGATAATTAAATATTTGTTGATTTGAGTTCTAATTATCTTTGTTGATAATTAGATATTTGTTGTTTTCTGATTATTGTTTTTGATAATTAGATATTTGTTGATTTGAGTTCTAATTATCTTTGTTGATAATTAGATATTTGTTGTTTGTTGATTATCGTTATTAGATATTCGTTGATTTGAGTTCTAATTATCTTTGTTGATAATTAGATATTTGTTGTTTTCTGATTATCGTTTTTGATAATTAGATATTTGTTGATTTGAGTTCTAATTATCTTTGTTGATAATTAGATATTTGTTGCTTCTGATTATCGTTTTTGATAATTAGATATTTGTTGATTTGAGTTCTAATTATTTTTGTTGATGATTAGATATTTGTTGTTTTATGATTATCGTTTTTAATAATTAGATATTTGTTGATTTGAGTTCTAATTATCTTTGTTGATAATTAGATATTTGTTGTTTTCTGATTATCGTTTTTGATAATTAGATATTTGATGATTTGAGTTTTAATCATCTTTGTTGATAATTAGATATTTGCTGATTTTACTGATTATGAGATTTTCTAGTCTCTAATTGATTCTAGATTATGTTGATTATATTAAATTGCTGTTTTCTAATTATCTCTGTTGATAGTTAGAGTTTACTGATTATGAAGTTCGTGTTTCCTAATTACCGGGTTGATAACTAGATATTTACGGTTTTGCAATTTGTGATTTGTGTTTTCTAATTATCTTTGTTGATAATTAGATTTTGTTGTTTTCTAATTATCGTATCGATAATTAGATATTGCTGTTTTGTGATTTCTGTATTCTAATTATCTAAGTGATAATTAAATATTGCTGATAATTATGTTTATTCAGGTTTGTTATTTCTGGTCATTTATTTAATAATGAGGTTTTGTTGAGAATTTGTGAAATTCTTTTATGAAATTAAAAGAATTCTTTGGCGTTTGTATTCTTGACCTTTATTTTTCTAGCTTAACCAGTTTATGTTAGAAAAATAATTGTTATTGACAACTTCAATTATGAAAATTGCGGAGACGCAATTTTTATAAGGAGGGGGAGTCTATAACAACCCGGGGTTTTGTACGAGTTAACTATCGTCATTGGGCGATTAAATCTAGCTGGCTAATTGCTATTGGGAGTTTTTAATCGGGTTGAAATTCTTTTTAAAAAAATAGTTAAGGGATTATGTGGGCTTTAAATTGAATCTTGGCCCACGTTTCTTTTGTTTTGGTGCTGTGATAGTTATCAAGTAAATACCTGAATCCTCCTTCATTCTTTTGATGGCAAGCCCAAAACAAAACACATGTAACAATGGCAGCGCTCGTTTCTCTTTCTTCAAAAATTAGGGCTTTCGTAAATTCGAAGATGCCGACTTCAAATGCTCGATTGAATTCGATTTCCTTGCTTTGTTGGTTGATCGTCTCTTGAGATGATTTCGGGCACTTGATTGAGTTCGTCTCTGCTTCGATACGGGGGGATTTTGGGTGCGAATTGGAGTTGTGCTCTTCGAAGCAAGGTGAGTGACTTTCACTCACATTCTAATTCGATCTTAGTGCTATGCTTCGGCAGTTCGATTTTGTTTCAATGATTGATGATTTCTATGACTTAATCGAATTCGTATAATTTGATACTTGCTTCTCACGGTATTGATTTTTGACTTAGTTCGATTTCTTGTTTTCCATGGCTTGATTATCATGGCACTGTTTGGTTTTCGTGGTCACCTTGGTTTCACTTGACTTCGGTCATCTGATTTCGTTTGGACGATGTTGATTTCTTTCACGACATCGATTTCTGTTGATCATGGCTTCGACTTGATTACCATCTGAACTTCGGCACTAACTTTTTTAAACTTGATTTTGTAGTTGTCTGCACTTACATGATTTGTTCCATTTTCTGATATATTTGAAAAATTTTGATTCCATATATTTCGAATATATTTGATTCTGGTTGATATTTCAACATGAGAATATACCTTTCTTTGCTGTTTATGACTATTTACTCTCATATATGACTTTGCGTATTTTTCTGATGTGTCTTACATGTATTTTCATTGTTTTTGACTGTTTTGTGGTCACTAATTTTCACGTGAGTATTTGTCTAGAAGTTGGTTGGAACCTTGCTGTAGGTTGCCCTTTGATTATATATGTTAATAACCGTAGTTGTTGGTTGTGTTGGCAATTTTGCAAACACTTTGAAATTCTCCTTTATTCTTCACTGATTTTCTGATTATATCTATAACCTTGATTCGAACTCAACAACTTGATTTTGTGAGGTTGTTTTGGTGCATGCTGGATGTGTGTTGATGATGATCTTGTGGTGTTGTGTGCCTTGTGTGCGTGTATTCCTTTGTGCCTTTCCTTGACGTGTTCTGTAGTTTTATGTGCACTTTATACCTGTGCACTTGCGATTTTCTGTACATATCTGCACAATGTTTAATTCACTTGAATCTGCACTAGCCTTTGAACCTGACTTTGTTGCATTGTCTAATACATGTATCATTAGCTTGCCCTTGTGACTTGTTTGGCTCGTTGGATTCATTGTTACTGATATGATTCGTAGCCTTGCCACACTTGCATTGCTGAGTTTGTTTCTTTGTGTTTGTTGTACATATGAACTTGGTTCATATGTATGCTAAGCATTGTTTCTCAGTGACATTTGCTTGCATTCATATCCTTTAATGTTTTAATTGTTGCTGTGGGTTTGTTGTAGTCTGGTTTGCATTGTGTTGTTACTTCGTTTTGTTTACATGTACACGACTTGCTTCCCAGACCTGTTGCATTATAACTGTTGAGGCAGTCGCATTGATATTTGAATCTTCATTTTCTCTTCATTATTGAGGCTATACTTTTGTTTGCTTCATTTTGTAGTTTCTGTTAGCTTTGGGTTTCACTGACCACACATGTATGTTGGTATCGACTTGTACTTCGAGTCATGTTGAACCCTGTTTGTTTCTGTTGCAGTTGAGTTTGAGTTGCTTGTATAACTTGAGCTTGACCTCAAGTTGGCGTCATTTGCTTCTGATTCATCGATCTTTTGCATATTTCATCACTGTAGTGGTGAGGCAGTGCACGTGAACATGTACTGCAGCCAAATCAGTATTGACATTTTAATTGATATTTCAATTGCTTGAATTGTTTCGTTTGTCCAATTCAATATATTTTGAAATTGTATTTTTATTTGGTTTAATTTGATTATTTTGTTGTTATCTAATTATCTATTATATGTTTCTAATTATTTATTTAATAATTAGATTTTGCGGTTAATTGCCGTTTAAGTAACTCTGTAGTTTTCTAATTATCTTCATTGATAATCTTTCTATTTATCTTTGTTGATGATTTGACTTTGCTGATTCGCTGTTTAAGGCTGTTACGTGTTATATTTGTCGTTATCCGATTTTCTTACTAAAGAAAAATGGATAAATGCTTTTGGTTCACCATTCATCCATGTTAAGTCGTACTGTCATCAAAGAACTGACGTTGAATTTGGAGGATTGAAGCTTTAGACATAATAAATAATATTATATTATTAGAAAAAAATTCCTTTAAATGAATTTTCTTTTTAATAATATCTTTTCAAACGTCAAGGACTACTAACTCAAGTGGTAAGTGGTATAATGTTTTAGACTGAGGTTCTATAAGTCATGCGTTGAAACCCTTGAGACATCAAAATGAGTGTTTTATTTAAATAAAGTACCACTCCTATTCTAAAAATAATATGTTTTCAAATAGGGTAAGTATTTATAAGGGGGTTAAGTGGTTATAGGCTAATACCCAAAGAAGGAAGTAAAAATGATTAGAGATCTCGAGTAGGCAAACCTACACTTGCCGTCATTTATAGCTTAAAATCCTCATGGTGCTAGAAAGTATCCCTAGTAATAACACCATTTTTTGGGGAAGAATAGATTTCTCACCAGTTCTATAGCACAGCTCGGGTGAACCGCATTGCAACCATTTGTAATAAAATTATAATTTCCTATGCCCTAGATGACCCTTAGTTGAGGTCACAAAAAAGGCACTTAATTTAAAAGCTATCCATGCCAAAGAGGATTACATGAATATGTTATTATCAATTTTTAGTTTAAGATGAAATCAATAAAAGATACAAGTAAAGGATATTATAGCTTGATAAAAAATTATTGACAAGTTCATCAGTCAAAATCCACTTTAAAGTAATTCCAAAAATCGTTCCTACAAAGTGAAATTTGAGGAGGTATATGTGATACTATAAGTTTTACCAAATTAAAATATGCTTTAGGCTCAATAGCCTTAAAATATTCACCTCAATATATAAATTCTAGCCCAAGAACCTCGAGACTTAGCAAGTATCTCAAGCTAACTACCACACCAACCCACGAAGCTATTAGAGCCACCAAGCAAAGAGAAAAGTTAGTCACATTCTCTATCAACAAATAACACATCATCAATTCATGTCATTCAACATGCTACTTGAGTACAACAAATGTCTTCATCGTTGCTCTCCATTTTCAAAATTAGCGATCCACGAGAAGAAGCTCTCCACCAATGGTCGAACTCCAAAACCATTATAAATAGAGGGTCCAATGCACCAAGAAGAGCATCCAAACACCTCTAAAATCAAGTAAATCAAATCAAAATATCTCTAAATCAAGTAAATCTAATCCAAGTATCTTCAATCAAATCCAAACATCCTTATACCAATCGGTATGCAATCAAAATTACTAAGAGCTGAATTAAAACCAAACGAAAGTTAATCATTCCTAAATCAAATTATATAAGTTCATCGACCAACTTGAAATCAAACAAACAGTAGCAATTTGAATTATATCAACACGTAATACAAATATAGCTTGTCCATTAACGTGAATGAAAGGACCCAAATGAGGAATTATTCACTTAGATCACAAAGAAAACAAATCGAAATGACCTCACTTTCCTCCTTGGCAAAATCCAAAATCTCCTATTCAAAGTTTTCTCTCAATGTGCTTCTATCAAATTATCAAATGGTAAAATGAGAGTGATGTAGGTAATGTTGATATATGTAACACATCCAAAATTGGCTTAGAAGTTTGAGGTTTCATTTAGTTGCACCTAAACGAGAATTAACTTTACATCCAAGATCTTAAGAAAATAAGATATCGGTCTTCTCTTGCTTATGTACGGAAAAGATTCAAACTGTGAGGCGTTACCCAACAATCACTCCCAAGCCCACGCAACTCCCATGGACCGCGAGCACCGAATGGTCTAGCAAATCACATTATTCTCTAATTGGCATCCAAAACCCCTACTTTGACTTTGCGCAATTAAAGCACTGCCAATGCCTTGTTAATGCCTCGCTAAAGTGCTTGGCTCACTTCGACTGCTATGATTTTTCAATTTAGCATTACTAAATAATAAATCCGCTTAAAATCTGACTATTTTATGCAACGCCCGCTAAATTAGGTTTTTAGCACCCTCTTTAACAACCTTAATATAAAAAGGTTAATTTGACTAGTTATTTTATAAACTAATTCAAAAAATTTATCATATAACTCTATGTTCATGTTCTAAGTGCTCAACATAAATTCTAACCTAATTTTATTCACCAAGTATGAAATGCATGGCTCATGATATTCTATGGTTTTGTTATATAGAAGGCAAATGATGTTTGGATGAGAATAAATCAACTTTGGAGATTTGATTTTGTCTCATAAAGAATTTTATACCTTCGGTATTTTTTTATATATCCACATTTTTCCTCGCTACATCTTTGTGCATCTCAACTGCTACATACCCACTAAGCAGTTTAATTGCATAGCTTTTACTACTGTCACATATATAACTTAGTAATAGTTTTTGTCACTGCAACTTCTTACATGTATGATGCATTCAAACCTTTTTGCCCTTATGAAATTTCTCAAAATGATAACACTGCCATGAAGAAGAATTTTCACCGAGAATAAAGAGTCAAAGTTAAATCAAACGAATAAATAGACGTAGTTAGTTGATGAAACAAAGAAAGAAGGTTGTTGAAGAAATGAGGACGAAAGAGAGGAGACGAGTTTATTTCAGGTTGAATGTGGAAATTTAATTCTTTAATCAATATCTAAAGAAGTTCACTTGATCTTTAAGCACAAAATCTTAAGTTATGTTTGATAAGATAAGTATCAAACAAATAAACGAGAAAGATGGCTGTAACGACCCACTATTTTGGACCATTCAAATCGACAATAAAACCACACATGTCTGACTTAAATAATTCAAAATAATAGATTGTAATATGATTTGGAGCAAATAAAACCAATCATAGAATCACAGACATAGATAAATCGAAATAACTCGCAGCGGAAATAAAATAACAATAGTAGTTCATGAAGCTACTACAACACAGTCTCAAAACAAGTACAAAATACCATAGTCCGAAAAGTAAATACAACAAAAATCTCAATACATAAATGTCCACTCATACATAAGCTGAATAGAAATATTGAATGGAAATAGATAACAACTAGATAGATAGTCTCCAGCAAATCCTAGCTCCAGAAGGTGAAATCCAAAGCTGATACTCAGGCTGACCCGAGCGTAAAGCAAAACACAAAAAACTCGAGTCAGGACATACATGCTTATATAATGTAAACCAACTTAAGTGAACTGTAATATAAATGCACAAGTAACTTAAAGGATGCTTGGGACCGCCCATCCTTTAAGGATCCGTTAAACTATTTACTATGTCGTAATATATGCTATTATAATAACGTCTACAGTAAAGTACAATATATTTAAAAATAGCGTTAAGGAGTTATCCAATATCCCCCTTAATACATTTTATAGTGCCAATAGTCTATACAGTATCGTCGTACCTCTAGATCGGGAGGCTACCACAAATACCCCATAGGTACGACACAAATCAAACTCATACAAGACGCGCTAGGTAGGTGATACGACACAACTAGAAAATGCCAGGGTAGATATACCAATTACGCTTTCGGTCCGGTGGTAACGCATAGCATCCACTACCGCCCACCTCGAGCCACACTCCCAAAAATCAAAGTGCGCACCAATCAATCACAAAGTAATAGAATGTCATACGAAGAAGTGTGTCCGATTAGAGGAGCTATCTCATTAGCCCGTCAATCGCTCCTATTTTAGCCACCTTATGCCAACTCACGGAATCGGTTCCACGCACATACCTCAACAGAACGTCGCCACCATCCTACTTCATTCTGAAATCTCCTCCACCGCGTACACGGTTATTAAAGTGGTTTTCGGAGTTGGCAGAGAGTATGGCAACTTCCGATCCCGGTCTCTTTAACAACCAAACGTTATTATTACCCATGGATATTTATTTCAAAATCACTTATACTTCAAAAACCAAAATATTATATCCATTTCAAAACTATGTCAATACAATATCATTTCCATTTAAAACCAAATTAATATGATATCCTTTTTAAAAAAACCCAAATTTTCAAATCACTGAATATTTCCTTCAATTTATTTAAACTTGAAATACTCTTTGCAATCATCTTAAACCAAAACCATGATATGAAGTCATATCCTTCTATCTTCAATTTTAATAAGTTTCAAATCAACATCTTTAAAGTCAATTCTAAATTTAGTACAATTTCAAATAAATTCATTTCCAAAATCATAGTACTTTCAAAGCTATAACAACTCTAAAACCAAATACTCTGAAACCATAATACTCGGAAATCATAACACTTGAAATGTTATCATTTGGAAATCATAATACTTAGAAAATCATAACATCTTTAAAACAATATTCCTTACCAAAATTGTAGCATTTTCTAAGTTCATTCGTTCCATTATAACAATTCCAAAGACACTGTATTTTCTGAAAATAGCAGCACTTATAAAATGCTACGGTAGATATATTAATATTTCAAAACAGTTCAATTTCAGAAACTGCAGCACTTGAATATTGCTACTGTAAATATATTAGTATTTCAAAAACAGTTCAATTTCAGAAACTACAGCACTTTAAAAATGCTACTGTAGATATATTAGTATATTCAAAACAGTTCAATTTCAGAAACTGCAGCACTTTAAAAATGCTACTGTAGGTATATTAGTATATTCAAAACACTTCAATTTCAAAAACTGCAGCACTTTAAAAATACTAGTGTAGATATATTTAGTATTTTAGAACATATTTTAATTTCGGAAATGGTAGCACTTAACAAATTCTACCTTAAAACCACGGTATTTAGGAAATGCTACCAATTCAAATTACAGATTTAATATAACATTTCAGAAACATTAAAATTCCAAATATTGTCAACAGCACAATCATCACAAACATAAGTATATAGTTCAACACAAAGATTATAAATTAAAACAATGGGAAAAATATGAATCAAAGTGACCTGGAATTGCTTGACCAAGGCTATTGGGCTCGACCACCATGCAAATTGGTTGGACCGTCTTCATGTTCTGCTCGGCCATGATGGTTTGTGGCATATAGGCTCGGCCATGATGGTTTAAAGGCATACCATGGTTTAGAAATTTAAGAGATAGCATGTTAAAAGAAATAGGAAGGCAAAAGGTCAAAAGGCATGCAACTATTGGTTCGGCCATGGTGCAAAGGGGCTCGGCCTGGGTTGTTTGGTTTGGGTCAGGTCTGGTCACAGCCTAGGGTGTGTGTGGTCAAGGCAAAGCAAGGCAAGGTGGTGGAGGAATGGATGGTGGCCGAGGCTAAAGGGAAGAATTGGATGACAAGGTGGGCTCGGCTAGGTTTCAATCATGATTTGGTGATGGATTCTTGGATCATGGTCACGACAACAAGGGGAAAATGGTGGAGGAAGTGGCTGGTGAATCAGGTGTTGGTGGTTGGTAGATGAGATGGAGGAGATGTCGGCTAAGGAATGGTGAATGGTGAGGCCGAACATAGCATGCTAGGAACAAAAGAAAAGAATAAAAGAAGAGAGAAAGAAGACATGATAGAACTTAGGTTATTCACGCAGAAAAAAAAGAGAAAAGAGAGATGAGAAGTTTTTGCACATGAATGAGAAAGTAAATACATGGCTAAGAAAGAGAAATGAATAGCTATGGAGTTTTGAATGGCTAGGAAAAGGCAACAATTAAAGAAAAGTAACCGAAGTCTCTTGAATTTCCAAGCCTATTATCAAAATAAAACAAGTCAAAACCCAATAAATAAAATCAAAGTCTAAATAAAATAAAATAGAAAATAAAATAGAGAAATGAACATAGGAAAATAGAAAATAAAATACAGAAAATAATTGCGTGTAAAACACTGAATTTTATCAAATTTAAAAAGTATAAAACAGAATTTTATGAAACGAAAAGCAGAAGCAATATTAAAATTAAATTCAACTTCAAAGAAAAAGATTGGAATTTAAAAATTCAAATTTAAAATTTTCAACTGAAAGTCAAAGTTTGACCACAGTTGACCAAAATATAAAATTTCCAGAAAATCTTTATTTTACTATATTTGGAAAATAAATTATAAACAAAATCCAAAATTTCATTGGAAAATTCCAACATTTCAATTTTTAAATGATTTAAAAATCAAAGTCTTCAATTAAATTGAACTAAAAATATTTATAAAATTATGGGTTGTTGCACACTCCCCTACTCAAAACTTTTCATCCTCGAAAAGGAACGAGACACGGAAACAAGGAAAGACGAGATAGAAAAGCAAATAGTACCTGAAACAAATAATTCGGGATTCGAAGCACGCATTCTCTCCTCCGTCTCCTAGGTACAATCCCAATCTTCCGTACTCCACTGCACTTTGACCAGGTTGACAGATTTCCTTCTTAGGTGCTTCGTACCTCTATCGACAACACGAAGTGGCTTCCTCTTGATAGTAAGATTAGGCTCAATATCCAAACTCTCGAGAGCAGAAGGCTGGACAATCAAGATGGATCATGCAGATATCGACGAAGATGCGAAACATGGAATACATTTTGCACTCCAGAAAACTTCTCGGGCAAATCAAGACAATAAGCTAAAGAACCAATCCTCTCAGAGATACAGAAAGGACCAACAAATCTAGGAGCAAGCTCCCCTCATCTTCCACTCTATCCTAAATTAATACTAAATTTACTCCACTTAATATATCTTATCACATATATTAAGTATGTTTACTCCTACCATAACTACTGAAGTTTATTTATAAATTCCTTGAAACCCATTTTATATTGTATATTATTCGATTACATACCTAACTTCTAAATAATTAGGTAAGTTATATTGGAATGCAATTTAGTATTATACAAATAAAATTTTCCAATTCAATTATTTATCAAAAATTTAAATTATTTATCCAAAATTCCTTTCGGTTATAATTGAAATTATCCCTGAATCATACATTTAAGAAATTAAATCTCCGGTTTATCTCAAACAATTAACAGATGATTATATATATATACACACACGCACACACACACTTTATATTAGATCAAATCAATCTAAAATCATATACTTATATATATTAAATCAAACCATACCTCAGAAATTGAATCAAACAAATTTAAATCAAACAAAAGTTTAGCGTAGCTACGAATTGGTCTCTCCTCTTCGAAACTCGAAAATAAATGTCGATGATGCGGCCGTCGTCATCGAAATTATTTTCCAGCGACATAAGAGAAGAGCATAGATTTAAACATTTTAAAATTTAAATTCAAACATACCCTTAAATAATATACATTTTAAAACATTAAAATCAAAGTTTGAGATCACCGGAATTTAATTTTCAAGTCCATAATTTAAATTCATTTAAATTCCAAATTAGTTTATAAACCATGCTTTATAATTTTATTTATTTATATCTTGTGTCAATAGTCATTGGTTTTCAAAATAATAAATGAAATCACATATTATCATTTCAATAACCAATTCAGTTCTCAATAAACCGTTTCAATTTATATTGATTTTCAAAGCTTTAATCTTCCAAAATTTCAAAACTAAATTTTTGATAATTCCCTATAAATATCAAATTTAATTTTACTATTATTTAGTTTTGAAATATTTACTTAATAAATCCTATATCATTTAAATAAAACTTTTAAACTTCGAATAACTGGATATAACTTTAATTTATTAAACTTGATATATATTCATTTAAAAACCTTAAACTAAATCAAGTTATAAAATCATATCCTTTAAGATCTCAAATTTAATAAAATTTAAATTAAATTTATTTGAGTTTAATTTTTAAATAAATCCAATTTCAAACAAAATTTATTCACATCTATTAAAATAAATTTTCAACAGATAATATAAATCTATAAAAGTATTATATATAAATCATATAAAAATTTCTCATTTACTACATTTGAAAACAAAATTGTGTCAGTTTGTTTTGTTATAGTGTTTTGAAAATCTTATCGATATCGTTGATCAGACGGATCGATCGGAATCCCAAATCAACATCAACAACCCAAACAACACAACACATAAAACATCAATATTAATACAAATACACTCCCTCGCTTTATGATTCTAGAATGGTTTTCAAAATAAGGATAGAAATTCAAATTTGGGAGATTCTAATCAAAAGAATTCAAAGATAAAATGAGATAGATAAAGGATTAAGATAAGTTTAAGATAGAAGATTGAAAATGTACCTAATAACGGTTGTTACAGGTGAATTCAACGAGATGAAGAGGATCTTCCCAAGATCCTCCATAATCAAGAACGCAAGCACGAAGAAGATCCTCCAGAATCTGATTCACTCTTTCTGTTTGACCATTGGTCTGCGGATGGTAAGCAGTGCTCAGGCTAAGACGAGTACCCAAAGATTCCTAAAAAGCTTTCCAAAGCTGACTGGTAAAGATGGAATCTCAATAAGGACGAACAATCTTCCTCATCTAGATCTCCGCCAGATAAGAAGCAGAACGGGTAGACTTGACCGGCATGAAATGAGTCGACTTGGTCAATCAATCCACAAAGAGAGAAGAGAAGGGGACTTACATTGATCGCAACGATTTTAACTGGATCAACAGAAACTCCATTACTAGAAACAATATGCATGAGGAATCGGACTTCATCCTTCCAGAAATGGCATTTCGATAATTTAGCTTTCCACTGATGACTCCTAAGTATTCCCAGAACAAACCTAAAATCAACAAAGAAAGCAGGAGCGGGGTAACCGCAAAATACCAGATAGCTTTCCCTTCTGCTAAGTAGGACAGTGGTAATTAAGAAACAAAAGACAAGATTGGATAAGATAAGATAAGATTAGGTTCACTAGAATGAATATCCTAAACAAAGAAATTACTAACAAGGTGGATAAGGAAGGAAAGAAGTTAATAAAAATTGGATTTCAAAACAAGAGAGTTTATATCAAAAATAATTTTTGAAAAATCCTTTGAAAATCATTTGAAAAATCATTTTATACTTTAAAATACGTTCTCTCACAAAGAAATGATTCTGAGATTGATTTCACCCATTCTAGGGTATTTCTATCCTATCTCTAATGAGCTTTTGCTCCGCAGGCTAAGGTTTGCCTAAAACCAAAGCTCTGATACCAAGTGTAAATGCCCGCTATTTTGGACCATTCAAATCAAAAATAAAACCACATATGTCTGACTTGAATAATTAAAAACAATAGATTGTAATATGATTTGGAGCAAATAAAAAGTAACGACCTTGACTCGACCTTAAAAATCGGCACCAAATACATCACCCGTATTCAAATACCGCAGATTCAAACGTCGAATCTGGTTCGTCGAAGCTTATAACACATTAAGTACAACAACACAGCTGAAGAAAATGAATATACTCATTGATACACAATAGTTGATTACAACAATGATACAACGATAATTGATCAATATTTTCAGAGATATAAGATACAGCGGAAAGAATAGCAGCGGAAAGATAATATCTTCATAGACTCCAAGAGAAAAAGAGAATCCAATCGAATGCAACTCCATAGCCAAAGCTCCAAACCAGCAGCTCGAACCACCATCACGTTGTAATGAAGCAAACTAGGTAACGGAATGTTGAAGTGAAACAAATGCGATCGCCAAATTCAAAGGCTTCATAGACCAGAGTATGAAGATGATTTCCAATTGCTACACCTACTAGCTGATTATCTGAAAATATGACTCTAGGCTGCCCGTGTGGAAAATTGTGAGAATCCAAAGTTTAGAAAGGGAACAATAAACTCCAAGTCAGTCATGAAACTGGTGTGAGCAAACAAAAATAGTTTATTTGAACAAAAACAAAAAAAAAGAATTTAAAAATGAAATTCGCTATGCTTTTTGAAAAATGAAACTACCATAAGGCCTCCCGCCACACACACAATGCAAGCGCACAATTGGAGGAGATTTCTCCTTATGATAGTCAAACATGCTTGATACGCGTAAACCTTTTTGATATTATTATTAGTGCATAGTGCTAAAAACATTTCGAAAGTATAATATTAATCTTAGCCAACATACACATTTCGTAGTATACCTACTATAGCTACCAATTAAACGGTAGGTCACCACCGTAAGTAAAAGGCAGGTTATACAACTAAAACCGTACAGGGTGCGTATTATTTCTTTGGATCGCCAACAAATGGTCAGGCTAAGAAACTTCCTAAGCCACTGGGTACGCCTCTGGAGGAATGCCCCGAGAACCTAACCGGATCACTGCCAACACAAAGCCGAGTTACCTCTGTAACTAGGTAACTACTGACACGAGTATGCCATCCCTCGGTCGTTACCGACCTTTATCCGAGGGCCCTCAACACCAATAACCACAAAGCACAAATTTGAAGTAACCAAAGAAGTTAAGTATCTGGGCTCCATACCATGATACCACTTTTTATCCAGAAGGAAATGGACATACCCTAAAGGGCGCTACCCCCAATAACCTTGCCGCATATTTCCTGTTTCGACCATTTCCAGGTTGTGAGGTCCTGATGAGGTCTCGTCCACAAAGCTACGCTTTTCACAAAAGCCATGGTATGATCAACAAATGATCAGCAGCACTTCGTATGCCACATTACTAAATTGGGAAGGTATCACTGGTAACCATCAACTACATAACCTCTAAGCTCGTACGTCTCAGAGAAGGGTGTTAAGCTAAGAGAATAAATTCTCCGCCACCAAACAAAAATGTATTTGATAGAAACCAGCTTTACATCTCAAAGGGTAATTTCAGACGCACATCCATACAAGTCCATTCCGGGTTCGAACAGAATCGAAGGCACTTCAAAAGAAGCCCTTGCAATCCGGGTATTCACAATCTCGATCGGACTCCCCATCACATATGGAGATCTCTATACCGGCTCGACTCAGTGCAGAGACATTCGACGGGTAATCCTTTCGTTCTAAAAAATACCCGGTCTTCACCACCGATCTTCAAATGCTATCCATTTCGTCATATCATTATTCGGAATGGGTTTTATGACACAAAGTCCTCCCCCGGCTAAACCGAATAATGAGCGCTTAATCTTAAAACCATATGGATATATGGGATCTCAGTTAAGTCATAACCTTTAGCCCAAAACCTTTCTTTCAAACGGTTTAACAAATTTCCACTTTTACTCTTTTAAACCAAAAGATTCACTCTTTTAAAATCCACTTCAATTTGAAACCAAGGTTCAACAATCTTTCACAAAGATTCGTTCATAGTTTTCAATCCATTTCAAATCTTTTGTACAAAAGATACACCTTTAAGATCTTCTTTAATTTGAAAACAAAGTTCAACAATCTTTAATAAAGATTCATTCATAGCTTTCAAAACTATTTTCATTTCAAACTTGAAATCCTTTCAGCACAAATTGGAAATCCTTTCCTTATATGAAAGCTATTATTATTTGAAAAACAAGGGTTTTCATTTCGTAAAAATCCGATCAAATACGCACAAGTTATATCCATTAAAGTATAAACTTGGGTTAAATTTAAATCCCCAAAATAATACTTTTAAAATACTTTAAAGATGGTTTTAAAATCCTTATATATATATTATATAAGTTGTATAAACCTTTTAAACCAAATTTCCAAAACAATTTCAAAACTTAAAGCAAGATATATTATATTCAACTAAATTTGAACTTCCAAATTTCCTTTCCAAAAGCTTTCCATATTCAATTCAATTCCTTTTCCAAAACCATTTGGATTCAAAATTAAAATCATTTTGAATAAAACAATATTACATTCAAAATATCTGTGACTTAACCGTTTTCCCGTGAAATCCATATTTGTGTGTGTGTGGTGTAGTCCAGGGGTTTTACACACAATAATACAATATCATCAATCATCACAAAACCAAGCACAACAATATCGATAAGCAGTATAATCCAATAACGCTTATCTTCATTCACAGATTCACAAATAAATAATATAAATTCATCACAAATAAACAAATTACATTCATCACAGCTCAAATCAAAACAATTCATATCATAAAGCATCACACATAAGGGATATCAAACAATTCAAAGCATTTCATACAATACAAACATCCATAAGTAAGATCAATTGATCACCTGATTAATTTAAATCAGATTAATCACTTATGAATAAATTACTAATCTTGGTTAATTAATTATTAATTAATTAATTACAAGCCATTTTAATTAATTATCCTTTAATCATTTATTAATTTACCTTTAATAATAAATTATTTAACCTTTAATCATTAATTAAGCATCCTTAATTAATAAATCAAACAACCTTTAATTATTTAATTATTCTTTAATTAATTATCCTTAATTAATTATATTAATTAATTAACCCTTAATTAATTACTATTTAATTAATTATCCTTAATTAATTGCAATAAGTGATTATCCTTAATCGCTCAATCAACTTTAACCATTAATTAATTACTTTTAATTAATTATCTTTAAGTAATTAACTACCCTTAATTACTTACATTAATTAATCCTAATTAATTAATTACTCTTTAATATAATTACATAAAGTAATTATCTTTAATTACATTAAGTAATAATCTTTTTAATTACTCACCTTAATTTATTTTACTTTTAATTCGTTGTTAATCATATGATTAAGTACATTATTAAATTAACCTTTTACAAATTAATAAATCTTAATTTATTACTTAATAAACCTTTAATTAAGTAATAAATTACAAATTTATAATCCTTTATTCTTAAGATAACCCGATTATCTTAATTAATTTCATAATCTTATTTTAAATAACCTTTGAGATAAATTATCATTAACATTTAACTTAAAACCTTCAAGTAAATCAAAAACATTTAATTTTTCTTAATCAAAAATTCTTAATTTTACTATTACATTTATCAAAATAAATTTAAGAATAACAAAGGATATACACACACACACATCTATTAAAACGCTTAAAATTTGATTAATTACATATTTTAAAATTCCTTAATTAATACCGAAACTAGAAACAAACATTTATTATCTTATAAGAATAAATCAAGAAAAGGTTTTAAAAATTTGATTAAATGAAAAACTTGTTTAATTTAAAATTTTAAAACTTTAAATTTACTAACCCGAGACGACTTCGGGTCTTCACCTGAGTCAAGTACCATATCCTATCCCCCGAGACCCCCTTCGTGTTATCCTATTTCTTCTTGGTTTTAAAACTTTGCTAAGTTTTTAAAAAAAAATTAAAACTGTATAACCCACATGAACGCCCTGGAACAAACTCGAGCCAAATCCGATCCGTTATTTTTCCCACAATCCCCAATACTCCAGCCTCTTCATGCATGACCACGACCTCCATAGTTCACGCGATCGTCGGAAGTTAACAAAAAACACAATTTCGATCAACTTACGAATACTCGATATCCCCAAACTTTAAAATCTTGAAACTATTATCAAAAATCATAATTTTCAAGTTTGAATCCAACTATATATTCAAAACATAAAATTTAGACCATCGATTTATCTGACTTTAAATGATCATCACTACAGTTTATTGTTTTTGAAATAGTTACTCATGTTGATACGCTAAGATTTTGATCAATGACAATGTGCTTCAACAAAAAGGAAGAGATATGTGCAAAGCTAAAGAAAGAACGATGAAGACCAAGAATAAACATAAGTATAATTTTTATATATAGGTCTTAGTTTAGATTTATTGTTAAAATCTATCCTCAAGAGGCTTGCACAAACACTAGAACACATTTTATAAATTTCATTTTTTAGTACACATTCACTGTGCACAGTTTAGTAGCTCAGTCGACTGAACAGGGATGACCAGTCGACTGAACCTGTTACACATATACAAACATGTACAGTTTCAGTCGACTGAAACACCCTGCTCAGTCGACTGAATTTGTTCCTGAAAATTTTACTTCATATTTTCAGTTGACTGAATTCTTTGTTCAGTCGACTGAATTTGAACCTGTGAATTTTCTCTGAATCGACACCTTCTTCCTCCCAAGAGTTGCAACCATTCACCAATGGAAATGGAAGCATCTCTTGTCTGCACCCTTAGCCAACAGATGCACCTCTTCTACAAGTATAAATACATAATTCTAACATCTTCAATTCACCAAATTCTCTTGCTTTAGTCTTACTATTTTCTTGAACTTATTATCTAGAAATTCTCAAAGCAATCACAAATCTGTTGCTTGAATCACTGCTTTTTTTTAACATTCTTTTGATTCATAGCAATTCACATTTCCTAAATCTTCACAAACATATTGCATACTCTCGAGGATAAGATGATAGGAATATTGTACTACATTAGACTCATTAGTGTTGACAAGAACACAACAAGTCGAATATTGTTTTTTTAGTAATTGAGTTGAAGTCCTCTTCGGTAGTTGAGACAAGAAATCCCGTTCGGTTGTTCGGGTAAGTTGTAAACCTATTCCTCCGGGTTAAGTGAGGGTTTTAGTTAGTAGAATTCCTAAGTGAAGCTTAGGGACTGGACATACGACTAGAGGTCCGAACCAGTATAAAATCCTGGTGTCTACCTTGCTTTTACTTACCTTATCTATCTAGACTATTCCATTATTCCATATTACATGATCCTACCGCATAGCCTCTTTCAATTGGTATCAAAGCAAGGTCGTCCTATAACCATAACACCGTTATTAGACATATTGATAATATGGAAAATAACGCAAGTACAAGCACAACATCTTCCTATAGTTCTACATTTGCGGAAGGACAATCTACCTAAAGACCTCCTCTATTCAATGGACTAAAGTACAACTATTGGGCTACAAGGATGAGGATTTATATGCAAGCAACAAGTTTCGAAGCCTGGAATGCTACTCAAGCAGAGTTCGTTGTACCCACAACCGATTATCCTACATGGACACAAACTCAAAAGAATGAAGCTAGTGCAAATGCCAAAGATATGAATATGCTATTTTGCGCCCTGGATAGAAACGAATTCAACCGTGTTAGCATATGTACTACTGCATATCAGATATGAGAAACACTTAAAGTCATACATGAAGGCACAAACAAGGTTAAACAAATAAAGATATCCATGCTGAAGAATCAATTCTAAAACTTTAGAATGCGAAAAAATGAATCCATCAATGACATGTACTCGAGATTTCAAGACATTCATCATGCTTTAATCGGACTAGGAGAAAAATACACGGATTTTGACATTGTGTCTAAAGTTCTAAATTCACTCACTAATGAATGGGAGAGAAAAGTACTAGCAATCAAGGAAGCAAATGATCTATCTACAATGAAACCAGAGGAATTGATTGGAAATCTTATGTCGTATGAAGTAAATATGCAAGCTAAGAAAGATCAAGCTCAAGAAAGAAAGAATGTTGCTTTTCATGCGGAAAAGGAAGAATCAGAGTCTGAAGATGAGGATTTAGCATTCATAGCCAAAAATTTCAAGAAATTATTAAGATATAGAAAAGGAAACAAAAACGGTCATAAAAAGAATTTCTGAACAAACCTGCATCCTCGAATATAGAATGTTTCAACTGTCACAAGAAAGGTCACATGCACAAGGATTGCCTAGAGCAAAAGAAGGAGAATCAGAAAGCTCTCAACAACAAAAACAAGAGAGAGAAATTCAAAAAGAAGGCATTCTCTGTAACATGGGATGATTCGGATTCATCTTCATCTGAAAGTGAAAATGATAGTGACAATGAACAAGCGAATGTATGCTTTATGGCTCAAGAATCTGAGGTTAGTAATTTAACTTTCGATGATTTAATTGAAGCAAACACTGAACTTTTGAACACAATAAAAACTCTTAAAAAGAAACTCAAAGAAACTCATGAAAATCAAAACAAAGCTGAATTTAAAAGGGATATGTTAAAAGATGAAAAGAAAATTTTAGAAGGAGAACTTGAAAAAGTTCAAGAATCTCATTCAAATTCAGAAACTCAATTATCATTTTTAAGTCAAGAAATTGAAACTCAAAAGACAAAGAATGATATAATTGTTTCTGAAAATCATGAGTTAAAAACTAAGATTAGACAAGTTGAGTTAGAAAACAATAGTCTTCAAGCTAGACTAGGTAACATCACTAAAAATGTTTCTAACTTTAACAAAGGAAGAGAAAATTTATCTAAGATTTTAGAAAATTCTCAATCCTCTTCAAATAAACCTGGATTAGGATATAAAAAGAAGTCAAAAATTCCTAAAAAGAAAAATACAAATTTTAAGAGGAATATTGATTCAAAACAACAAATGTTATTAAGAGAACCTATTAAAACAAAAGTAGAAACCAAGATAGTCAAAATTTGGGTTCCAAAGACTAACAATATTTTAATTAGGAATAAATATATTAAAACATTTATGAATAGTGTTCATTATAATAAAAACTATATTTATAAAAAGGATACTGAACCAAATTGGGTTTGGCTTCCTAAGCTCTAACTTTTTAGGACCCTATTAAAACGTGGGTACCAATAATTTTGTATTTATTTTCAGGTCCCACTTAAAAAGAAGAAATGGATATTAGACAGTGGTTGCTCAAAACACATGACCGGAGACAAATATATGCTTACAAACATCACATACTTTGATGGTGGCTCGGTTACCTTCGGAGACAATTCAAACGGCTATATCATTGGCAAAGGACATGTGAGCAATTACGATACATCAAATTTACCTTTTATAACAAATGTTTCATTAGTTGAAAATCTAAAACATAATCTACTTAGCATAAGTCAACTTTGTGACAATGGCTTTAAAATAACTTTTTCGGAAAATAAATGTAGTATTTTTGATCAAAACCAAAATCTTGTTTTTGAAGGAAATAGAGATAGGAATATTTACGTTCTAAATATGAATATTAATCATAATACAAGTATGTGTTTACTATCCAAAGATAATGATCCTTGATTATGGCACAAAAGATTTTGTCATATAAATTTCAAAACTATTAGAAAACTTTCCAAAAATGAATTAGTAAGAGGTTTACCCGAAATAAACTTTAAAATAAAAAAAATCTTTGTGATGGTTGTCAAAAAGGAAAATTAACGAAATCATCTTTCAAATCTAAGAAAAATATTTCGACTTTACAACCATTAGAATTACTACATATGGATTTATTTGGACCAACACAGGTTCAATCCATTAATCATAATCGATACGTGTTTGTAATAGTTGATGATTTCTCAAGATATACATGGACTATTTTTATGAAAAATAAAAGTGATAATTTTGAGCATTTTAAAACATTTGTCAAAAGAATTCAAAACATTAAAGATTTGAAGATTAAAAATATACGAAGTGATCATGGAGGCGAATTCGAAAATGAAGCTTTTGAAACGTTCTGTAAAAAGAAAGGAATAAATCATAATTTTTCATTTCCTAGAACTGCTCAACAAAATGGAGTTGTAGAAAGAAAGAATAGAATATTACAAGAATGCGCTAAGACATTATTAAATGGAAGTTTTCTACCAAAACATTTTTGGGCAGAAGCCGTAGCTACTGCATGTTATGTATTGAATAGAATATCAATTAGACCATTAGCTAAAAATACTTCATATGAACTATTCAACAACAAAAAGCCAAATATATCTTATTTAAAAATATTTGGATCAAAATGTTTAATTTTAAATACAAAAGATCAACTAAGTAAATTTGATCCAAAAGCCGACGAAGGAATTTTTGTAGGATATTCAGAACGACGTAAGGCATGTCGAGTATTTAATAAACGAACAAACATAATCGAAGAAACCTTACATGTATCTTTTGATGAGAATTTCAACAAAGAATTAAGTATAAAATGATGAAGAATTTATAAATATAGAAAATACAAATCTTGAAAATTGTAATAATGAACTAAGATCGTCACCAAGAATATTACGAGATCGCCCTACTCAAAACATAATAGGTGAAATCAATTCTCAAGTTAAGACAAGAAATCAACTAAATCAAATGGGACATGTAGCTTTCATGTCTATAATAGAACCTAAAAATCCTAAAGAAGCATCAAAAGACGATTGTTGGATTATTGCAATGCAAGAAGAATTAAATCAATTTGAACGTAACGATGTTTGGGAATTAGTTCCCCGTCCGAATAATCAATCTGTTATAGGAACAAAATGGATTTACAAAAATAAAATAGATGAACAAGGTAACATAACTAGGAATAAAGCTAGACTAGTAGCACAAGGATATAATCAAGAAGAAGGTATTGATTTTGAAGAAACTTTTGCTCCCGTTGCAAGACTTGAAGCAATACGTATTCTATTAGCTTTTGCATGTTTTCACAATTTTAAACTTTATCAAATGGATGTTAAAAGTGCATTTTTAAATGGTTTTATAAAAGAAAATGTATACGTAGAACAACCTTCTTCATTTATACATGAAAAATATCCAGATCATGTATATAAATTAAAGAAAGCACTATATGGTCTCAAACAAGCACCTCGTGCTTGGTATGAAAGACTTAAAAGCTACTTACTAAATTCGGGATTTCAAATTGGAAAAGTTGATCAAACGCTTTTCATTAAAAATACTACTAAAGATATTTTAATAATTCAAGTATACGTAGATGATATTATATTTGGTTCGACAAATGAAAATTTATGTAAAGAATTTTCAAATATAATGACTAAGGAGTTCGAAATGTCTCATATGGGAATTATCATATTTTCTCGGACTTCAAATTAAACAATTAACAATTGGAATTTTCATAAACCAAGAAAAATACTGTGCTAACCTAATTAAACGTTTCGGAATGGAGAACAATTCTGCTAAAACTACTCCTATGAGTACCACTACTCATCTCGATCGAGATGAAAATGGCAAAAGTATAGATCAAAAATTATTTAGAAGTATGATAGGTTCCTTATTTTACTTAACCGCTAGTGGACCAGACATAATGATGAGTGTATGTTTATGTGCACGTTTTCAATCTAATCCTAAAGCATCACATTTAAGAGCGGTAAAACGAATTATGCGATACCTTAATGATACTAAAGATTTTGGTCTTTTCTATCCAAAAGAGTGTCCATTTGAGTTAGTATCATTCGGTGATGCTGATTTTGATGGATCTCGAACAGATAGAAAAAGTACAAGTGGTACGTGTCATTTCATTGGAAAATCTCTAGTATCTTGGTTTAGTAAGAAACAAAATTGTGTTTCACTTTCCACGTGTGAAGCAGAATATATATCAGCCGCCTTAGCATGTACTCAAGTTATCTACATGCAACAAACACTTAAGGATTTTAATATAAATTTAACAAACTCTACAATATATTGTGATAATACAAGTACAATAAATTTATCTAAAAATATGGTTAATCACTCTCGTACAAAACATATAGATATTCGTCACCATTTTCTACGAGACAATATCGAAAAAGGAATCATAAATTTAGAACATATTTCAACCGAAAATCAAATTGCCGATATATTTACTAAACCTTTATTAGAAAACTCCTTTATAAAGTTACGACGAGAATTAGGAATAATCTCTTTTAAAGATACTTTATAAAGTTATCAAAATTTTTTTTTACAATTCAGTCGACTAAATCTGTATGCTCAGTCGACTGAATGAAGAAAACTATGACTTTCAATTATATTTTCAAATAATGATACATTATAAATAATAATATAAGGGTTATCTCTAATCCATACATTTCAAACTGATTTATTTTAACCATTAAATCATTGATTGATTAAAAAACTTTGATAAATTATCACCACAATATTTTTGAATATTCATCCTATAAATACACGTTTAACATATTTTCAATTTCACAACTCACTTTCACTTACAAAATAAATTGAAAAGTTGATATAAAAATATCCTCAAACAACTCATACTCCCCAATCAACATCACCTCTACGGTCGATAACTCACCAACATCACCAAAACTCCCTACTCCAACACCAAAGCATGAGCCAGCCTATAAATGGGACAACTATCGATCTGGCTACACACCGGAATCGAAGAAGGCTAAACGTGATCTTTTTATCTCACCAGATACGAAAAGAAAGATTGATGAGATTCATCACTTTCAACAACAACAAATTGATCTTCAACGAGAATTATATTTTGAACAAAAAGTAACGGCTAGACGATTAAGCTTCCTAGAGAAAATCGGTTTACGTTTTCGTGGCTCAAAGAAAAACGAAGTGACTGAGCCTCTACCTCCACCGGTTAGTTCGTAAGATCCGTCTTCGTCTTATCGTACACTAACCGATCCCGTGAATCCTTGGATGTCGCCAAAAACTCCTCAATATAGTCCAAATTCATGGGACAAAAACTATATGGCGAATGAAGGAAATAAAAAATAGTCCATCTCCAAAGAAATGATTATTTCGGTGGCAAAATCATGTTATTATATTGTATTATGTCTATACAATTGTAATAGTTTATTGAAATTTTTCTAAAAAACTATAGAATTCCTAAAACTCAAGGTTCAGTCGACTGAACCTTATTACTCAGTCGACTGAACACTAGGCAGAAAACAAATACACAACAATTCAGTCGACTAAAAAACTCTGTTCAGTCGACTGAATTTAACACAGAAAATTTCGGCCAAAATTTCAGTCGACTGAACAAACTTTTTCAGTCGACTGAACGCCAATTCCCAGGCAACTTTTCCCTTTTATCCACCAGTTTTCACCCTTTTACCTTCACTTTTTACCTTCCAAAAGTTCTCTCTTCCCCATTGTTTTTCAAAACCCTAGCCCCCAATTCACAAATTACTCTCAAATCTCACGACAAATGGCCCCAAAAAGATCAAGAGCTTCTTCTTCTTCATCCTCCGAGCCAATTGATGCTCAAATTGCACAATGGCTCTATGATGGCGTAGCTGTAACGAGGTGGAATAAAATGAAGAATTCTTGCATTTTTGAGCACTCCTTCGTTGATTTTCAAAGCCTTCAGAAATACAACATCCAAGCATTAACGGGTCGGGAAGCTTTAACTTCTCTCTTGGATTTGAAAAGAAACGACCATGCAATAAATCATATCATGGTCAAACTATTTTATGCAAATCTTAATCTTGGACACCAAACTCCAAGAAATCCAAATGATAGTGTTTGGAGTATGGTGTGTGGGAAGAAAGTTTGGTTCTTCTTAGATCGAATGGCACACATTTTAGGTTCACCTAATGTAGGGAGAAAGCTTGACGAGGTAGATTTCAATCCACAAATTCGAGATAACATAAACCATCAATTTCTGGATGATAATGTTAATATTCGAGATTTTTAATCCACTTCCCTACAACATAGAGCTAGAATCCTTCACAAAACTCTTATGAGGACAATTACTCCACGAACGGGTTCATATGAACTTGTCTACCCAACCAATTATCGAGCTCTATACGCTATTTGGGGCAATATTCAAGTCAATTGGGTCCAACTAATCCTTGATGAGTTTTTCACATTTAATAATGGAAAAATGCGAATTATATATTTTGGAGAATATATCATGAGACTTCTCCTTAATGTTGATACGCCATTACCCGAGTCCGAAAATACAATGGTCCATCAAATTAACCAACGGACAATAAGCCTTATGCAACTCCCGGATAGACCTCCTTGCATCATATCTCTTGTCGAATGGGAAGCTAGGCATCAAGAACAACAACAACCTCCACAAGCTCCACATGAAGAACCTTTCGACCGAGAAGATGAAATTCGTATCATTGAGCCAAGTTTTACTGCCAATCAATCGTTAGGAATTTTATCAAGAAATCAACAAATTTTTGATAATCGCCTCAAGAAGGTAGATCACAAACTTGATAAAATTAAAGGATTCTTCAATAAATTATGGGATGCCATCTCATGCTCAACTTCCACTACCGCTTCAACATCACGCGGTAAGCGTCCTGCACCTACATTCACATGGACATCATCCGAAGAACATACAAGCAGCAGCACGAGTGGCACTAGTGGTGATCAAAGAGGAAGTTATAGACCTCCCACAGGTGAACCCGTTATCCGCGAACCAAGGGGAGGGAGAGAAACCTCATATGATTGGGACAAAGATGAATAAACTCTTTTATGGTTTTTTTATCATTTCAGAAACACTAATCACAAGGCTTGTATAAATAGCCTTTTATGTTTCATTCATGCTACATTTTATGTTTTCTTCATTCATGCAACATTCTATATTTCTCATGATACATTTTTATGCTATATTCTATGCTACATTCTTAAACGATAGACATGCATATCAGTGATTGTTTTGACAATATACTTCTATGATTATTACTTCCTTTTTGTCGATGACAAAGGGGGAGAAATCTATGTTACTAACCTTGCTTTATAGAAAAGATAGTGCATATATTCAGGGGGAGGAAATAATCTCTACACACATGAGTATTTTCATCAATCAAAAAGGGGGAGAATGTTGATGCGCTAAGATTTTGATCAATGACAATGTGCTTCAACAAAAAGGAAGAGATATATGCAAAGCTAAAGAAAGAACGATGAAGACCAAGAATAAACATAAGTATGATTTTTATATATAGGTCTTAGTTTAGATTTATTGTTAAAATCTATCCTCAAGAGACTTGCACAAACACTAGAACACATTTCATAAATTTCATTTTTTAATACACATTCACTGTGCACAGTTTAGTAGTTCAGTCGACTGAACAGGGATGACCAGTCGACTGAACCTGTTACACATATACAAACATGTACAGTTTCAGTCGACTGAAACACCCTGCTCGGTCGACTGAATTTGTTCTTGAAAATTTCACTTCATATTTTCAGTTGACTGAATTCTCTGTTCAGTCGACTGAATTTGAACCTGCGAATTTTCTCTGAATGAACACCTTCTTCCTCCCAAGAGTTGCAACCATTCACCAATGGAAATGGAAGCATCTTATGTCTGCACCCTTAGCCAACAGATGCACCTCTTCTACAAGTATGAATGCATAATTCTAACATCTTCAATTCACCGAATTCTCTTGCTTTAATCTTACTATTTTCTTGAACTTATTATCTAGAAATTCTCAAAGCAATCGCAAATCTATTACTTGAATCATTGCTTTGCTTTTAACATTCTTTTGATTCATAGCAATTCACATTTCCTAAATCTTCACAAACACATTGCATACTCTCGAGGATAAGATTATAGGAATATTGTACTACATTAGACTCATTAGTGTTGACAAGAACACAACAAGTCGAATATTGTTTTTTTTAGTAATTGAGTTGAAGTCCTCTTCGGTAGTTGAGGCAAGAAATCCCGTTCGGTTGTTCGGGTAAGTTGTAAACCTATTCCTCCGGGTTAAGTGAGGGTTTTAGTTAGTAGAATTCCTAAGTGAAGCTTAGGGACTGGACGTAGGACTAGAGGACCGAACCAGTATAAAATCCTGGTGCCTACCTTGCTTTTACTTACCTTATCTATCTAGACTATTCCGTTATTCCATATTACACGATCCTACCGCATAGCCTCTTTCAACTCAATTTAAACACTCGAATTTATTTTTTTAAATTGATATTATAGTCTTACAAAGATTTTTCATTTGGAAATCAAAGTATAAAATTTATTATGTAAAGAGAAGTTGAATTTTTTCTTTTCTTAATATAAGCCTATATTTTTTATTTTTAACAGAGGTAAGTATGCCTGTAAACAGACATGCATACTTCTAAAGTCTTTAAATGTTCAGGCATGCAATTAGATTTTTACATTTATACAAACCATCATACTTTCAAGTATTATCAAACATCCAGGTAAAATAATAGATTCAATAAGTTTGCTCACCTTGAACAAAGCAGAGAACAAATGGAAAATTTGGAAAATGATTTTGAAACTGATTTGAATTGCACCCCTTGCTTGATTGTTTCGGGTTGAAATTGTTGTTGAATTGAGATGATCTTAGACTTGATCTGACTTTCTGGATTAAGTTTGATTTGCTTTACTTTGCTCAGGTTTGGAGTTTCTTGTTAATCAGAGATGATCAGATCTTTGATTTTGAGTTTTGAGTTTGGCTTTCTTTTCTTTACTTTAATTTGTTTCAGGTTTGAAATGATCTTAGGTTTTTGATTTAGGTTGTTTTTCAGATTTGAAAGTAAATTGAAGAGATAGGGAGATTTTGAGAAGCCTGGTTTGAAAAACTGACTTTCAAGTTTTTGATCTGAGTTTGATTTGAATTCTTGTGTTTGTAAATTTGTTTTCTTTTTCTTTTGATTTGGTTTTTTTATTTTGAAAAATCTAAAACAACAATGAAGAAATAGGATAGTAGTTGTATATATATAACATATTTTCTCTTTACTTATAAATTTCAAAAATAAAAAGAAAAGTAAAACCAAGTATGACATGTGTTATTACATGAAAAAATTTACTTAACACTTGTTAAAATATGATGTATTAAGCTTTCACTTGTTATTTTGTGCGTATGATTAGCTTACACTTGTATTTTTCATGCATTTATGCTTTTAGTTATATTTTAAATATATTTCCTTTTTATATTAGCATATGTTTTACATGTGTGTGTGTGTGTGTGTGTGTGTGTGTGTGTGTGTCTTCATATATTTTTAAATGTTTAATAATATATATATATACACAAATTACAAATATAAAGGAAAAGTGTTTTAAACCTTTTATTAATTTAAACAAATTATACTTAGTTATATTTTTTACATTTTCTATTATTAATATTTGTAAAATTTTCAAAAAATGATTTTAAAATCTAATTATACTTAAATAAATAAACACACATATGTATATTAGATAATACAAAATTTTTAGACAACCTTTGAAAAGAACATTTAAAATATAACTTTCAAAATATATTACATATATATACTATAGTTAGAAAACAAATTTTATAAAGTTTTTAAATCCAACCTTATTTTCAGTATATTTATATTTGAATTTCAAACCAAAATTCTTTCTACAATATATATATAAACAAACACATTTCTTATTAAATTTTAGAAAAAATTCAAATTAATTCACAATTTAATTCCAAAAATCAAATTAATTACTACTTTAAATTTGATTTAAAAACGGGAATGTTACATAAACCAATCACAGAATCACAAACAAAGACAAATCAGAATAACTCGCAGCGGAAATAAAATAACAGTAGTAGTTCATGAAGCTACTACAACACAGTCTCAAAACAACTACAAAATATCGTAGTCTGAAAAGTAAATACAACAAAAATCTCAATACATAAATGTCCACTTACATAAGCTGAATAGAAATACTGAATGGAAATAGATAACAACTAGATAGATAGTCTCCAGCAAATCCTAACTCCAGAAGGTGAAATCCAAAGCTGATACTCAGGCTGACCCGAGCGTAAAGCAAAACACAAAACACTCGAGTCAGGACATACATACTTATACAATGTAGACCAACTCAAGTGAACTGTAATATAAATGCATAAGTGACTTAAAGGATGCTTAGGACCGCCCATCCTTTAAGGATCCGTTAAACTATTTACTATGTAGAATATACGCTATTATAATAATGACTACAGTAAAGTATAATATATTTAAAAGTAGCGTTAAGGAGTTACCCAATATCTCCCTTAACACATTTTATAGTGTCAATAGTCTATACAGTACTGTCGTGCCTCCAGATCTGGAGGCTACCATAAATACTCCATAGGTACGACACAAATCAAACTCGTACAAGGCGCGCTAGGGTAGGTGACATGGCACAAGTAGGCAATGCTAGGGTAGATATACCAATTACGCTTTTAGACCGGTGGTAATGCGTAGCAGCCACTACCGCCCACCTCGAGCCACACTCCCAAAAATCAAAGGTGCGCACCAATCAATCACAAAGTAATAGAATGGCATACGAAGAAGTGTGGCCAATAAGAGGAGCTACCTCATTAGCCCGTCAATCGCTCCTGTTTTAGCCACCTTATGCCAACTCACGGGAGTGGGTCCACGTACATACCTCAATAGAACATCGCCACCATCCTACTTCATTCTGGAATCTCCACCGCATACACGGTTGTTAAAGTGGTTTTCGGAGTTGGCAGAGAGTATGAAAACTTCCGATCCCGGTCTCTTTAACAACCAAACGTTATTATTACTCATGGATATTTATTTCAAAATTATTTATACTTCAAAAATCAAAATATAATATCCATTTCAAAACTATGTCAATACGATATCATTTCCGTTTAAAACCAAATCAATATGATATCCTTTTTAAACAAAACCCAAATTTTCAAATCACTAAATATTTCCTTCAATTTATTTAAACTTGAAATACTCTTTACAATCATCTTTAACCAAAACAACGATATAAAGTCATATCCTTCAATCTTCAATTTCAATAAGTTTCAAATCTACATCTTTAAAGTCAAATCTTAATTTAGTACAATTTCAAATAAATTCATTTCCAAAATCATAGTACTTTCAAAGTTATAACAACTCCGAAGCCAAATACTTTGAAACCATAATACTCGAAATGTTATCATTTGGAAATCATAATACTTAGAAAATCATAACACCTTTAAAACAATATTCCTTGCCAAAGTTGTAGCATTTTCTAAGTTCATTCGTTCCATTATAACAATTCCAAAGACACTGTATTTTTAGAAAACAGCAGCACTTATAAAATGCTACGGTAGATATATTAGTATTTCAAAACAGTTCAATTTCAGAAACTGCAGCACTTGAAAAATGCTACTGTAAATATATTAGTATTTCAAAAACAGTTCAATTTCAGAAACTGCAACACTTTAAAAATGCTACTGTAGATATATTAGTATAATCAAAATAGTTCAATTTCAGAAACTGCAGCACTTTAAAAATGCTACTGTAGATATATTAGTATAATCAAAACAGTTCAATTTCAGAAACTGCAGCACTTTAAAAATTCTAGTGTAGATATATTTAGTATTTTAGAACATTGTTTAATTTTAGAAATGGTAGCACTTAGAAAATGCTACCTTAAAACCACATTATTTTGGAAATGCTACCAATTCAAATTCCGAATTTATTATAACATTTCAGAAACATTAAAATCTCAGTTTTTTTGCCATTTTTAACTTATAAAACATATCTCACGCTTCAGAAAATATTTATTTGGATATCATTTAACTGATGACTAAACAAAATAAAATTTTATAAATAAAATATCCAAATTAATTATAATTCATTTATTAAGTCAAAATTTCACTATTTACTTAACCTTTTTATATTAACAAATAACTTAACACTTAATTTAAAATACCCATTTCATAAACAAAATATTCTTATCACCAAATTAACTTAAATTTCCATTTGAAAACTAAATTTTCAATTATCAAGTTAAGTCGTATTTAAGTTACATTTTTACTTATACCTTTAACTTATAGAAAATCACTACAAAACTTATTATACAAAACATATTCATTTCTAAATAAAAATTGATTACAATTATTAGGTTAGATTTAAAATTCCATATTAAATCAAATTTAAATTATTAAGTTATTTATCATAAATAAAATCTTTAAATTCAACTTAAAACCAATTATTGACTTATAAAATTTGAACTCCTAGGAAACCAATATCTCTTTGTATTTTAAATCATTAAGTCAACTTTTAAGTTAAAATTTCATATATCTGAAAACTCAAAAATACTTAATAATTTTTAGGAAAATATTATTTAAAATTTAACCATGGGTCTGTATAATATTTTCTAACCTAGGGCAAGTGATACGGATATGTATCATTTCAATCTGTAACTTAAAATGAAAAATCCGGGATCAATCCTTTCAAACCCGCAATACCAAGTCAAACAAAATAAAATAAAAATTGCTTGAGCCTATCATTTCAGCTCATAAAGATTTTTCTTTATTCTAATGTCCATTCGGGTATGTATCATTTCAACTCATAGTGATTATATTCTACAAGGAACTTGCAGTGTGAGAAACAGTAAATAAAATAACAGTATAATATAATATAACATATCAGACGATGTAACAGGTATGAAATCATGTTATAACATCATGTAATCATGTCACAGGCATGTATGAACATTTCAACATAGCATATCAATTATTACACATCCACTTGTCATCGTTTCATATATAAGTACGAATGTCAAGAGTGATAAACTCACCTTTTAAAGCTAGAGATGATAAACTAGAGACACACAACCAAACTTCGAAAAGCACGACAAGGCACGAATCAAACTTGAGTAGATGGAGAGTCAAGATCCAAATCTTGTCAACAACACAATCATCACAAATATAAGTATATAGTTCAACAAAAAGATTATAAATTAAAACAATGGGAAAAATATGAATCAAAGTGACCTAGAATTGCTTGACCAAGGCCATTGGGCTCGACCACCATGCAAATTGGCTAGACCATCTTCATGTTCTGCTCGGCCATGATGGTTTGTGGCATATAGGGTCGGCCCTGATGGTTTAAAGGCATGCTATGGTTTGGAAATTGAAGAGATGGCATGTTAAAAGCAATAGGAAGGCAAAAGGTCAAAAGGAATGCAACTATTGTTTCGGCCATGGTGCAAAGGGGATCGGCCTGGCTTGTTTGGTTTGGGTCAGGTCTGGTCACGGCCTAGGGTGTGTGTGGTCAAGGCAAAGCAAGGCAAGGTGGTGAAGGAAAGGATGATGGCCGAGGCTAAAGGGAAGAATTGGATGACAAGATGGGCTCGGCTAGGTTTCAATCATGATTTGGTGATGGATTCTTGGATCATGGTCACAACAACAAGGGAAAAATGATGGAGGAAGTGGCTGGTCAATCAGGTGTTGGTGGTTGGTGGATGAGATAGAGGAGAAGTCGGCTAAAGGAATGGTGAATGGTGATGCCGAACATAGCATGCTAGGAACAAAAGAAAAGAATAAAAGAAGAGAGAAAGAAGACGTGATAGTACTTAGGTTATTCACGCAAAAAAAAGAAAGAGAAAAGAGAGATGAGAAGTTTTTGTACGTGAATGAGAAAGTAAATACACGGCTAAGAAAGAGAAATGAACGGCTATGGAGTTTTGAATGGCTAGGAAAAGAAAAAGGCAACAATTGAAGAAAAGAAGCCGAAGTCTCTTGAATTTCCAAGCCTATTATCAAAATAAACAAGTCAAAATCCAATAAATAAAATCAAAGTCTAAATAAAATAAAATAGAAAATCAAATAGAGAAATGAACATAGAAAAATAGAAAATAAAATACAGAAAATAATTGCAAGTAAAACACTAAATTTTATCAAATTTAAAAAGTACAAAACAGAATTTTACGAAACGAAAAGCTGAACCAATATTAAAATTAAATTCAATTTCAAAGAAAAAGATTGGAATTTAAAAATTCTAATTTAAAAATTTCAACTGAAAGTCAAAGTTTGATCATAGTTAACCAAAATATAAAATTTTCAAAAAATCTTTATTTTATTATATTTGGAAAATAAATTATAAACAAAATCCAAAATTTCATTGGAAAATTCCAGCATTTCAATTTCTAAATGATTTAAAAATCAAAGTCTTCAATTAAATTGAACTAAAAATATTTATAAAATTATGGGTTGTTACACTCTTTCAGGACATTATATGCTTCGAAGTGACTATAAATATCAATTAAAGAAAATTTTGAGGTAACACTAGGAGCAAAACTTTGATAGAGATGTCAAAGTTTGATGCAACCTCCATCTTTTGTTAATATGTGTACTAAACAATGAAATAATACACTATCAAAAAGTATTGCTTGTACAAATTTTTGGCATGTACTACACATGTCATAAACTGAAGAAAAAAAATGTATCAAATAGTTGATACAGAAGGATGTATCTAAGTTTTTTTAACCTCTATTCCTAGTATCCTTTAGTCCTCTAGTTCCACTGATGAAAATTCATCATGCAATAGCTTATTTTTCAAAATAAATCTTTGTTTACCATACCAAAATTTTAAATAAGGTCCTTTTGTATAATACATCAGGATGTGTCAAATAAACATTGGGTAGGACTATAGGACTAGAGGATTTGCACCCCCAAAATAACTATGCCATAATGTGCTCACATAAATGTAGTACAAGGTTTGTAAGATCCATGGGTGATCTTTTTGTTAAGTGAAAGGAGCACCCGAAAGAGATATATTGAACTGGGCACTAAAGGAGAAAGTTTGAGAAAGGGATATGTGTTTTTATGTTACGGACGAGATAGTGAAAGAGAAATGATAGTTTGTAATTGTATTGTAATAATTATTGATAACGGCAATTAATTATTGCTAATGGTAATTAGTTTGTAATTAGAAGTATCATACATGATTAGACAACCCAATAATAAAAGTTTAACATGTCATAACAAAAATAAATGAAACAGATACAGCAATTTAGAAATATGAATACATAAATAATATATATATATATATATATATATATATAATATTTGTTGTAATCCTTTGGTTTCACGCTTTTTTGTAATCATGAACTATCAAAAATGTCCATCTACATATATTACCAACTCTTAATATCACTTGAAAATATGATCTAACAAATCAACTTCCGTTACAAATTCAAAATGCTCCTTTACAAATATTACCAAATCTTACTATCACATTAAAATAGGATCTAATAAATAAACTTTCTTTACAAATTCAAAACCCCCCATCTTTACTAAATCTTAATATCACTTAAAAATAGGATCTAATAATAAACTTCTTTTACGAATGCGTTCTTTATTACTTAATAATAGGAATAAAAATTTAGAGTAACAAAAAAATTAGATGTTGCAACATTGGAATAAAAATTTAAACTAACTACAATAATTTCATCGTAAAAATATGATTAAATATTTGCGCAACCTTTTGAATGTGTTAAACATATAGAATTTATAGAAGAAGAAAAGCAGCGCAAAGTGCATGTCATCATCACGCGTGAAACGCATGCTATAACACATGTGTAAGTTCTACAACAATTATTTCATTCCTTAACTATCTCGAACCAACGCTGTATTATTTTAGACACTTCTACTAAGTGGTTCTTTTTTTCTCCCATCGCTTGAATATTGTAGTATTTTTCCAGGTATTCTTCTAAATAAGACTATGATCTTCATTGTATGGCAAAAAATATGCATCATCCGCTGTTGTATTTCCGCATGAAATTGTGAACAACCATTGTAGCGATGATTACCTCGACTTAAAATGGAAATTGATAAGATCCTATTTGAGATCACAAATTTTATCTTCCATATTCTGAGTGTTCATTCGATTACCATACGTAAACTTGAATGATAAAAAATAAAATTTTCATTATCCGATTTTGGTTCATTTTGAGTTTCACAAAAATCTAAGATATAATATCTCACATTTTAATATGGAGGTATATAACCATCTACTAGCGAATATACTGAATTAATTAAATAATAATGACCGATTTAATTATATCTTTTGACATTAATGTAACAGCTTTTAGAACAACATGAAAAATAAACACAAATGGTGCCACCTGATCTTTGGATGTTTAAATCTTTCTAAGCCTGGCATGTTGAAAGAGACAACGCGATGATATATAAAATATTGCAACTATATCTTAATACTAATATATATTGTGGACTGCAAACCGTAAGATTCCATACAATTTTACAATTTAATAAAACGCAGTCATTTCATACTAAAGTTTTGTTGGCAATGCTTTTGATGTCTGAAAAATATATCGCAAAGCCAAGATATGTTCGTGTAAGTTGAAGTGTGAGTCCTGTTTTTTCTTTCATTCAAAAATTTGTTTATTTCGATCAAATTTTCATAGTCCGATTCAGTATTTGCCATTGATTTAAGAAATGTAAGAAGAAATGTAAAGAAGAGTAAAAAGTGAATTGTAACAACTGAAATGAATGAAATTGGATAGTATAAGTGAAGAGAATTAGATTGTTTGAGCTTGATCCGTTGGACGTCATTGGGACGTGTCAAGCTCAAATAGGTTTTTTTACTATCCATTTGAGTTTGGCGCGTCGAACGGATCTAAGTTCAAACGGTCTAATTTTCTTGCTATCCAACTAGCCAAATGAAGCTAAGCTTAACCTTATTTCAAAACTTCTGTCGCGACAAAAATTTGAAAATTTTGAACTGATCGGTTTGCAAATGTACCCATGCTCTCCATCTAGGCTTAGTTAGTCACGTAACAATCGCAGGATCCAGGATGATTTTAGGAAATCAAGGTTCAAACCCGAAGAAGTTATACGAGCGGTTTCATTCAACCACATAAGAGCAGAAGTACCAAACTGATTCAAATCCAACCATTTTCTTGCAATGCAAATGGTGAGTATTTACTGCACTGATCGTATGATCCAAATCGAAGATCAATCCCATATGTGAGCCACATCTACGTTGTATTTATACTGTACATAGTGCAGATGTTTTAAAATAGAAATCCAACTTCTACCATCTTCCATCCATTAAAAGAATATGCTCAATCATGGAATTGCACCTCGCAACCATCAACCTACTTAAAGCAATCATGAACCCATTCAATACAATTAATAAACACCCAGCTATCATCCCGATATACCTTAAAATTTTCGTTGCAAACAGACTACGTCAAACAACAGATCAAACAAACAGTAAACAGCAACAAAGCATGCAGTGCCGTTAAAAACAGAACAGGACGTGATTATATCTTGTACCCAAATAGAGCACAGAGTACATAGTAACAAATATAATCATGTGACATGCAAAATGACGGTTCCTACAACTTAGGGATTGATAAGTTTACGACTCATTAGTCACATAACTTGAAAAATATAGTTTCCAGCATATCAACAAGATTAATATGTGCAATTCTTGGGCAGGTTCCTGATGACATTACTCTTCATTCCCATCTTCGAACGCATATGTTCCACGCTTCTCTTGTTCATTTCTCTTATAACCTTCAGCCTCACCAAGTTCTCTCTCGACTGCACTGTTGACAGTCCCATGCTTTTATACCTACAAGGTAATAAAATCTTAAGATGTAAGAGATCATCATGTAATGTAAGGGAAATGACTACATTAAATACATTGCATCTTCAACTGATTCCTCTAAATGTACTTATGTTTTAAGATATTTTTTATTTTTTTTAACAAGGTAGAAACCATGCCTGAATAATAAGGCAGAAAAGAATAGTGTGCAAATAAAAAGTGGTTGAATGAGGCAATGAGATAAGGAAAAAAAAAGGCAAATATGCTATAGGCAAGGGCAATCCTGTAATTATCAAAAAAAATCAGATTGTCACATAGACAAGCTATGGTCTGCACATGAGTTGGGCCTTGAAAGTGTTGCTTTGCACTTCATATCTGTCCTCTACTAGTGCTTTACTAGTTTTCATATGTATTGTCGCTTCTATAATTGGTGGTTTTTAAAGGTTCTGTTGCTTTTAAATTTACACACACATTGAGGGAGGGGTACATCCTCTTCTTAGAGGATGTATACCGTCCTCTCTTCAAAGGATAAGCAACAACTGACAACTGGCAGTAAGGCACACAAAATTAAAGGGCTAGGCCTAAAACTAGCAGCAGGTGACAAAATCAATAAGCCTCTAGCTTCCATTCTAAATTAGGATTTAGTTTGTTCTTATATATCCTCTGTATCATGCCATAAAAAGTTATGTTGAGGTAAAACTAGTCTATTTACTAGTCAGCAGCCATGATACATGTCGTGTTTGAACAATGATTGCAACGGCTGCTTCCAAATATCAACCTCAAAAGAAATAGAAAACTGTAGCTATCTATCTATTTATTAAAGATTCCTTCTTTTAACCACTATATCTTACGTAAAATCATCAATCTCAGATTCTCATCTCTCCTACAAAATGCTCAGTTAATTTGATAAACATTAGTAAATCTATAGTACCACCAACTATTTTCTATACAGGACAATTGAGAGACAACGCTTCTTTTATGAGACAGATTGAAATAATGATTGCCTGGGAAAAATATAGTGGAAGTAAAATAGAAGGAATGGTGGATACTGCAGCTGTACACGCTACATGCTATAACTGGTAAAGTAATAGCCGTGCCTCTTAAGGCAAGACACTGCTATGAGATACATGTCTATATGTACATGCACCCTACCATCGAATTAGCATCATTATACCTAGTTTGATATGCAGTTGAGCAGTTCAATGTACTTAACCCTGAAAAATAAGTGGTGTGTAATGATTGCTGCTGCTTGGCTAACCAAGTAACCAATGGTTACTAACCATGATGCTAGCATATTTTAGAAGCATATATACAACACCTATAAAACTAGACATGGATTAAAAAAACATAAGTAGATAAGCAATAAGCATGCACTTGTAATAAAATTCAGCCTAACAGAATTTGTTGGCCACACATAGTACGAAATTATTAATTGATGGTACAATTAATAATATACTATCATAAGTGTACTAAAGAAGAAGAGCAGAACTTGCACAGTGAAATCGAAGTGCCAAAAATGTCTAACATACAGTTTTGGCACTGTTTTCGTATATCTACTTGAGAAATGTAAATGGTAAAATACCTGGATGCCAATGAAGCAGCTAGAGCAACACCACCAGAAGGAGATGGTCGTGGTTTTTGCCGATAGTAACGAAGATATTCACGAGAACCAAGAATGCGAGTTGATGTTTTGTTGCCTGTTTTCCTTGTTATAATGAGCTCAGCTCCTCCACTCCCTAATTCAATGGTGAAGTCCATTTCACCTGAAGTAACCAATTGTTCTCCACTCTCATTCACATAACTGCAAGAATTGAATCCATGATGAAGAATAAAATATATTACAATATACATACATACATTATATGTATGTATGACAAGAACGTAAATTATCCACTTTTAGGAGCATTTGAGAAGTTCCAAACATATGATTACTGCAACAGGAAACTGATCTTCGAGAGTACATAAATATCAAATCAGTTATCCATGAGATAGGAGCAGTCATATTCAAAACATACTAATGTTGATCACAAATTACAAAATACATCAATCCAACTACATATTTATAATTTATGTGAAAACCATATATAGAATGGCATTTTCAATTAGAATACCCTTGTAGCTTGAAATAAAAGTAAAAACATGAACGAAACAAGAGAACTGGGCCAAAATTGGCTAAGGTCGAGAAAGTGATTTCAAAAAGGCAATCTTAGATATCAACAAGATCCAAAATTCTCCGATGATTTCTAATAATAACAAATTGAAGATGTTATTGCAAGCTAGCTGAAATGTCATAACAAAGCTAGTAGCTGTGTTCAATCAATTAAGCTACTTACTGGTCAGAAGTCCATAAACTTACATAATTCATTTTTTCTAAAAGGAAATAAAGTTATTGCAGAAGATAACACAAGCACAGATCAAGATAATAACTAGAGTAGGCTACAAAAAAGTTTGTTACAGTAAAGGATTGATTTCTTTGAACTCACAAGGTGCATATAGTAAAGTTCTATGGCACAAAAAGGTATGTTGCATAGCTTAATCAATATGCTAGGTCGCTATCCTACCAAGATATATATGTTGCACTGTTAGAAGATAAGTAAACAGAACTATATAAAAAGATAGCTACTGTTAACTAGATCCAGTGTAAATTAAGCCACAAACATTTTTTGTTGACACTCTAAAATGGAAGACTATGATGGATGTTCAGTTAAAGGAAACAAAATATCAGGGCTTTTTTTGCAGGTCATTATAGAGCTTCACCGTGTGCATGTGCGTGTGCGCACATGTTAATTTTCTTTGAGGAAACAGAGAACGAAACTTTATTGTAAACTCTTAAAGGATGTGATTAATGCTGCCACAACTCTCAACCTCTAGATCCTCAATTCTATGTCTAACCGCTACACGTGTGTGCGCGCGTCAATTTTCTTTTTTCCTTTGAGGAAACAGAGAACCAAACTTTGTTATAAACTTTTAAGGGAAGTGATTAATGCTGCTAGAACTCTCAACCTCTTGGTTCTCAATTTTATGTTTAACCGCTAGGTTACTCTTCGGAGGCGTTGTGTGTGTGCATATAGATAAGCGGTAAACCTTCAAAATGTGGAACCAGAGGTTCTAGGAACAAATTCATATACATCAATTACCGATTCTCCAAATATACGTGAGAAAATTGCATTTGTGTGTGTAGATATACTGAAGAAATACCTGCTACTGTAATCATAGAATTCCTCATAATCTGCTTCTTCATCGTCCCCACCATCACCAAATCGCATTTTGCAATGAGCTTTTGCCACCATGTGTTTCCGCACGGCTTCTAGACTTTGAAATGGATGGCATCTATCATTGCAATACAGGCACAAGAAATCCCTTTTTACCTACAAGGATATATATTTGACTCAAATACATGAAAGAAATATTTAATTGCTTATATCTCCAATATTTTACTCCAACATTTACAACCCTGCTGCCCAATTATTCGGAAACCAAAAATATTGTTCTAGTTGCAGATTATTAATTGAAAAAATGTGGGAGGTATTTGCTGAACGGCACAGTTTGACTCAAATTTCTCGGCATACCAGACCAAAAAAGAAGTTTGAAGCTAAATTATGGATGATTTGTAGATCTACCAAGTAAAATAGGATCTCACCTTCAGTCCAACATATGTAAGGAGGCCATTGGGATCCTTTAAATATTCAACATCAGGAATAAAGAAACCATGATATTTGTGCATGTGAATCATGCAATTCTCTATGCTATCATGTCTAAGGTCACAGACAAAACAACTAGTTGTGTCTATTTCAACATCATCATACATTTCCTCATCCAAGTTCTCTTCATCAACATTAAGTTGGCTGAATGATTCTGATGCCACGTTCAAGTCATCACTGGAATCAACCTCTTCCCATTCATCTTCACTTTCCTCTGCTACCGTTTGATTGCTTAACTCGCCTGGTTTCTTGAAAGCGTTCTTGATAATGGTAATACTCGGAGCTGAAGCATCTGGCTGTTGGCAAGCCCTCATTGTATGAACACGTGAATTGATATGTTGAGCATGAGCCTTTGCACTTCTATATTGCTTACCACATAAAGAACAGTTGTATGACATTGGCTTTTCACTCAACTTATTACGCTCTTCTGCTACAGCAGCTTGCCTAGCCAGAAATAACGCTTCAGTTACTCCTGGGACACCTGCAACCTGTTTTAAGTATGTGCAGAGAAAATGAATGAATGCAGAAACATGGTAAATGAGTATCAGAAAGAGTTGAGTAACCTTAACGGTTAACTGAGCACAGATTTTACAATACATGATGCGGATATGATAAGCTAAAATAAACATCAGATTTGAAGAAGTAAAAGAATTGCTAACTACATATCTACCTCTAAAATTAACTAAATGGGAGAAGCAAAACATTTTGTTCTGAAAGTAATCGCGTTGGCTTTGGAAAAACAAAAAACAAAAATAATTACAACTTAAAAATAAACTTTTTCTGACAATCCTTTGCCAAAAACATACGTTAAAAGGGTATTTCGAACAATTTTATGCTCTAAGGACAAGAAAAGGGAACAATCAAAATCATTATTTAGAAACGTAAAGTTTACCTTGCGTTTGAGATTGTAGCGATGCCATTCAGATTTGTAATGGAATTTCTGCTCCTCTTCCTCGTCGAATTCTTTGTTACATGCGTTACACGTCAACACCGCCATGGGATCTCTCTTCTTCTGGAGAAAGAATCAGAGAACATACAGATTATGTGCTTTTTTTAAGGCGGTGGCGGCTACAAATGGAGTTAATTTGGAACCATTGATCTATTGGGGTTCTGTAGGCTATTAGATTACTGGACTGGCTTCAAGTTGATTCACGGCCCACTTGATGCCCCAAATCTGAATAGGCTTTGTTCTTGTTAAGCGCCTGGGCCATCCTGGCTGACCAAAGATCTAAAAGTTGAACGAGTTCGCATCGTACCGTTACACAACAGGCCCACACTTCGTACTTACAGTATCTCCTTGTAAAACACTCTCTTCTTCCCTATTCCACCATGAAAAATAAAAAAATTGAAGAAATCTTCCCAAAAAAAAGTTAGCAACAAAGAAAAGGCAAAAAACCTTATTTCCTTCCAAATATCAATATCTCACGTCCTCGTCAACGACAAGTCATATCACCACGTCAACAATATAACTATACTCCACAATCCCAATTTCATAATGTTCTTTCTCAACATCAATACCATAACTTTTTCTTCAATCGCAATATTAAACTAATGTTCCTTAAAGCTTGTCTCCACAACACTATTACAAAACTACCATGTAATTTTATCACAATTGTTTGAACCAAAAATGACACAAACACGTACGAGTTAAAAGTAGAGAATATAAAGTAAAGAATTAAATGGAAAACGATCAAGAAAGAACACACGACAATTTATAGCGGTTCGGCAAATCAAGATCTACGTCCACTTTATAATTTTATTGCTCATATTCTTGACTTGGAGGCGGAAGTTCCTATGCGTCGATAAAACTCCTATGCTTGGTTATAAGAATTAAAGATGGAGAAGAAAAAGGGCCAAAAGATCCTAAAAAATGAGTCATACTCTCCTATTTGTAGAGGTAGAAGGCTACAATCTCGCTCAAAATATCTTTAAACCATTCTCCAAGTAAAAGACTAGTTCTCCATGAAAATAGGATGTCGCATCATCAGTTTGTGTGGGTCAGTACAACTCCAGGGTTAGGGTACGTACCGACCCATAAGATGGCTAATATGGCTGCCTTCAACTATTCATCTTGGCTCGTCTTGTGGTTGGCTTCATGGTTTAATAGTTGTTTGCACCAATATTAGCTCGTCTGAGTCCAAATAATGGAGTTGTAGAAAAACAGAGTTGCAGCTTCAAGTGCTCGTGAAGATTGATGGAGAATTGCATTGGACCAACAAAATGACATTGAAAATAGGTCTTTGGCATCAAGTGGAGGGCATGGGCAGAAGTTGATCATCATTGGAGAAGAAAATAGGTGTTGGTACCGACCCATTGGGTAGGGTCAGTATCAACACATTACTTGGGTGGTTCCATCCTTGTTTTGTTTGGGTTGGTTTAGCTTTGGCCTTGCGACCCTGTATGAGTTTAGTTCTGGACTCTTAGTCTATCTCTTTGGGTTTCCTGCCTTGATAACTTTAAGTTGACTCATCCAATCCGTCCGAATATGGCCTGGTCAAACGGCTGGATAACACTTGCCTCCAAAGTATATCTCGTTTCAAACGTGATGTGCTTTGAATCGAGACAAGTCAAAATTGTCATGAAGGGCTCCACTCTGTGTTTCGAATGGTCGTTATCCTTCCTACGAATCGTTTCTCTAAAAAGCTATATCCATGGTGATTCGTCATGACGCTATACCAACATTCGAAATTATAAATTTGGAATGGATTTTCATGATCTGTCATTCTGAACTCTGTGATCTTGTAATGGTTCCTTTTATGGATTTCCCACGCTTGAATTTGATTTCCTTTGATTCTGGTCGTCGAATATTGGATATAGGCATGTACACTTATTAACGAGTACGCTCTCTATTAGGAATGAATGCACATACATGGTCCATCACATATATACACATAAATGTACATCCATATATATATATATGACCATATATACATATACATATACAAATATATATATATATATATATATAATCAACTCCACAGTTTGAAGAAAACTGTCCTAACGCATTGCTTACAACTTCGGTTCCAAAGTGTGTGTATGACCCATAAGACTCCACTTCCTCTTCACTTTTATGTTGTTGACCACCGACCCAAGCTTCGATCTACCATTAGAGCTTTAGCTTCCAAACTTAACCTCGTCAATCATCCTTGGCAGTGCTCACCGTCACTGACCTCGGCATCGCCAGCGCCGCTATCTTCAAACCCAAATCTCCAATTTTGGACCTGATCCTTCCTTCGATGACCCAAGCCTCTTCGCCCCTGGATTTTTGAATGAACCCGTGCAAGGTTCGTGCAATAGGTAGGTGGAGGAGGACGAGACTATACATGAATGGAGATGAACTTGGATTAGCATTGGTGGCCGTGACCTTGGAGTCGGAGAAGATCGAAAAAAGAGCATGGAATTTTCTTTAAGTGATGGAGTTGTATAACTCCAACACTTAGCCAAATTTCTGAACTTTTGGTTCACATGATAATCCTGCCTTTGAACCAATATCTTCTTCTTGGTCTCGAGCCTTTTCCAAGGCATGGCCAATGATGTTAAACTTATCGGGACGGTCAGCAATGACAGTCACTTCGAGTTATATCCAAAGACTAAAATGAACAATTAAATAATATCTAAAACTTGAACTGCATGACATTACACGACGCCGCGCTATGATACACTTATTATGGGGTAAAATTTGTAATTAATCTAATGTTAATTATCTGCTGATTTTTTTTTATATAGAATTGGATCAGGGACGTTCCAAACGTCTTACCGTTCAAGCCATAGATACGTCCACTTCCAGATATATTGAATCCAATGCTAAATCAAGTTCAACTACAACTCCACATGCACTGCAAACTCCGATATAGCACATAAAAAAAAGAAAATCCACAGACTGAACAATAAATTCCATAGAATCCAGTTGACTTGGCAGATGGGCCAGAAGTAGATCCTATACCTGACACTCGTGGATGTCATAATTTTGAATGATCATGCCGATTCTGTTGCCTCTAAAATCAACGAAGGATCTCTTTAGAGAATTTACAACAAACATGGAATTTCGTTCGATGACGTCCTGGTCCAATCTCACGATCAAAGAGCTCACGATCCTTTAGAGGGTTATATTGCATGCAACAGATATGTATGCTTGGCAGGCTGCATCCCACCATTTAATCAGTTCATCCATCGAGTCCTGAATTTTATAAGACTAGCTTCTACGCAGTCGCATTCGCATAGCTATGCCTTTCTTCTCGGCATATATATGGTCTTTTTCGAGCACTTGCATCGAGCGCCCAGCGACAAGGAGATTCGATACATATACAGCTTCAAGGGCCAAAAAGAAAATCCATCCTTAATTTAACTGAAACTAATATGGGCTTTTAGAGTAGTCTTCGACACATGGACTAAGTTGAGTTATTTCAAAAATGAGTGGTTCTACATTCGTTGTTCGCCTGAGTTCACACGAAGATGGCTGTTCAGATGTAAGTCCCATTCCACGTGCATTATATGGATTTGTTTACTAGTTTGTGGTCTTGACTCACATCTTGTTTTCCAAATCTTCCAATGAGACGTAATAGCTCTACGCTCTTAAATGTTGTTAAAGTTCTTATGATCGTTTCGATAGAGAATCGAGATATTAGAACCCTTCTATTAGACAACGGTCTTCTTGCCCATGGTTTGTTGGAAGTGGCCATAGTACTGGTATAGTCCTAGTGGTTGTCAGTGATGATGACGATGATAATGATCATGAAAACTTTCCTAAAGAAGGCAACATTGATCCAGATGTGCCCCAAGTCCTAAGTCCCGAGGCTAGAGTTGAAGAAAATGTTGAGCAAGTACAAGAACACGCTGAGGAAGACGAGACCGTAGGTGAAAGTGGTAAGGCTGGCCAAGGTAACATTGACGTGGGCCATGAGTCTCAGACTGAGCAATCCAAAGACGGTCAACAGTCTGCTTCGAGGAAGAGGCTAGTAGTGAAGATTTCCAAGGCTCGGACTTCTATGCAGCCTCCGCCAGTCACAATCGTAGAGAAGGCGCCTTTTATTCCATCGACAGGTACATTTAATGTATTAGGGCCAATTTCTTCCGAGTATGACTCCTTCGATGTCAGTAACATTAGTTTGGAAGGCATTACTCCCCTATTCGCTTCAATAAGGATACCATCCCTCTAGGATGGGAGAGATCACTCTCGTAAGCAAAGCTCCAGCTCATGGTCCATTGGAGGGACAATAAGACACTCACATAGATGTACACTTCACAGCATTTGCACTAGACCCACGTCCTTACTCATTGGATTTAACTTGTTCTTATTTCCTTTACAGGATCCATGGTGAAGAGGAAATACATATATCGATCTTTGGAAGATAATATATACCAATCCCAAAGGCATCGTCTGAGCTCGTATCATTAGGGGAGTGGTCGAGATTTTGGATCAGGCTATCGGTATAGCCGTGATAAGGACAATCAAGATAGGAGCAGTTATGATAGAGACTGCTCCTCACATGACTCCGCTTCCAAGCACCACTTTAAGTCTAGGTCACCTCCTCCTAGAGATCTAAACAGGCATTTTGATCATCACCGTGACATCCCGCCAGGTGGTACTTCTCGCACTCTAGCTCCTCCAACTTTTATTCCTACTCAGCAGTCGACACCTCAGCCCACCTCTGTCGATCTTCTTACCGCAGGCACCAAAAGAGTGGTTCAAAGACTTCTCACCATAGCCCTGGCAAGAAACTACTGAAGCTTCGATCATCTCTGTGGAATAACCACCTACTGCTAGCACTCGAATTGCTGAACTGAAGGAGTAATTTCTAAATATCTACTTTGATGGGCTTAAGTTTGCATCCAACTTGAAAAGAATTCCATCTGAAGTCTAAGACATGACCAGTGCTTGCATGATTAACATCCACAATCAATATGATGAATGGTAAAAATTAGCTGAAAAGATCTCCAAAATCTCGAGCGAAAGGGAGCTAAAAAATTAAAATCAAAAACTCATTGAAGCTGACAACAAGAGGATCATAGTCACTCTCGATGCCAAAGTCGAAAACCTAAGGAAATCCAAGCCTTTGTGAAAAAGAATGCCGAGGATGCCGTCAAGGCACTCGAAGAGGATAGGACCAAGCATCAAGACGAGATGGAGAAAGCCTTCCATTAAAACCATGATTTAATACTAGAGATAGATGTCGCGAACAACAATGCGGTTGAACCGAAGACCAAAAATAAGCATGAAAAAAAATAAAAGGATGAAGTTCTCCAACAATCTCAAACTTATTATGATGGGTTTCTCAATTCCAGGGAAGAAAGAGACAAGGCAGTCGAGCACACTAATGACGTAGATGTGCTCATCAAGAGGGAAGTTGATGCCGTAGAACAGCGGGTAGAAGAGCGGGTGATGAAAAATTTTAAGCCACCGCTTATTAAGTACAAAGTTAACGTGCGAAAATTCTGTAACTTAGAGTGGTTCAAAGATAATTATCTCAGAATCCTCACCTTGCCTGGGAGAAAATTGTCAAAGAAGAAAAGCCTTATCTTAAGGGTGGTGAAGTGAATTTGGAGTAGCTCAAGAGAGTAATCCTAGTGGGAGACGAGCCCAAAGTGTTAAAGGATGATCGGCTTATTCTCTACCCAGATCTAGTTGCAACAGTGCAAAAAGACTTATGCAAAGGCTTCGGATCGACGCCACATGATGCTATTGCCAGTCAAACACTTGGATCCCAAGCTGCCCCAGATTCGTCTTCTGATCCCGAGCATGACCCATAACATCCTCAGATGCCCAACCCTCTATTCTTTCTCCCATTCCTGAGGGGAACTCCGACAACAGTTTGGCCCGTACAATACCCTAAACCGAAGAAGGTACCTCGTTGACTTCTCCTGTATTTCAAAGGGTTGATGTGTCGTCGATCAACGTCACTAATCTATCTTTTTTATTTCTAAAATTTCAGGTCGACCCCGAATCACTTCTCTTTCTGATAAGGGTTCTCGGCCGGGACAACAAGCATCTACAACGGAATCAGTAACTGTTACAACTTTAGTAACTATTCCAACCATCCCGGTTGAAGAAACCCCCAGCCATGATGAGCGCATGATTGATGCTTTGCTTGATGAGGAGACTGGTGGGACTCGGGAAGCTAAGTTTGGTATGGATGTTGTGATAACAACAGTTTCTAAGTCCCTATTGGTCGCACCATGAGTCAACTTGAACGGGAACTTGACCTTGCAAAGAGACCAAGCTGGAGAAAATTGAGAAATAAATCCTCCTTACTACAAAGATCAAGCAGGAGAAGTTTGAGGCCATCCCTCCTCCTTTATCGATCGCCTTGCTGAAGAAGTGATCATTTGTCTTCTTTATGCCTTTTGGATGTATAGCAATACTTAAGCTTTTTTCTAGTTCCTCGCTTTTGCTTTTTTCGACCAGTGTTATGTGGATTTGTGCTCCGCTTTGTTTTCTTACTTAGGCATAAATAATTTTTACTTAGCTTTCCAAGTTTCATTTTGAATGTTAATAATAGAAACTTATTTGTTTCGTCAAATCGTTATGTAAAATTGCCTATGCTATTCTATAAATGCATTTTTCATTCAATGCACTTGTGATCCATTTCTTTTAGTGATTATCGTCGGATTAAATACTTAGCCCGCTATGTAGTTCTATCGCTCTTGCGAATGTAAAGTAATTGTTGAAGTGCCAAATTCTAGGAATTAGTTGAGGTTTTACCTGTAATGACCCAAAATTTCTGTCATTTGAAATTCATATATTTAATTGATTTTAAATATTCAAGAGTTAATTTTATAAGCCGAATAACTTATATTTCGAATATAGTGATTTAATTGAATAATTAAATTATTGATTTAATATTTGAATTGTGTAAATAATTGAAATTTGAATTATATATAAATGAAAATGATTTATAAAGTTGAATTAAATTCTATTTGAATTAGAATGATGTTAGAGAACTTTTAAAATTGAATTAAATGTTAATTTACGAAAATTGAATATGTTAATATTTAATTAACATATAAAAATAGTCATTTTTCAAATAGTCTCGAATTTCGACGAAATCAGTTTCATTGGATCCATAATGTTATATTATTGTAGGATTACAAATTTTGTGTCAATCAGATTTACGGTTTAGTTGTGGCAAGCTAAAACGCGTAGAAATTTGTTTAAGTAAATTTTAAATTTAAATAAGTCGATTCAAAAACCTATCTTCCAAATACGATCGAATTGGCTCTCGATATATATTCCATTGTGTTTGGAATAGGGGTAACATTATAAACGTCAGGCGGTATGATGTTTTACGCAACATTTGTTTTGACCCAAATAAATATGTAAAGAGAATGTTTTCCTTACAGAATAAAATATATACTTAATCCTGATTTAAATATATGTAATATTTCTAAGTGTTGAAAATAAAGCGAATTATGAATTACTTATTATTAAATGAGTATATGGAAATGTTTTCTAATATAGGAGTTGAAATGGGTTTTGAGATTATATCTTTTTAAAGATAATTTGATGTGAATATTTGGCAAATGGTTTAATTAATAAAAGATTAATTAAAAGGGCCTAGTGATTGTTTATGGTGCTAAATATTTGGTTGTTGCTTTGATAGTTAAATAACCGACTATCAAATTTGGCCATTTTAGTTCCTCGACTTGATGTGTGAACTATTTAGTCGTACACTTAGTACATAGCCTTTTGTGTAGGCTTGATTATCTTTTGTGTTGAGGATGTTGATTCTTGTAGTGCGGAGTATTAGTCCAATCTACCGTGCTTCCTTCTTGGCCCGAAGGATAGAAATTTGAAAGTTGGAGACATGATAAGTCTGTGAGACTTAATTTCTGTGTGAGGTTGAGAAACGCTTTTGCGTTGTTGGTGCGAAGAGACTGGGATCAGATTTATCTGAAAACCACTTCGGACCAAGGTATATGCGTTCGATTGTGCAGGTTGTTGATGATATTAATATTCAGGATTTTCATAGTAAGGGATTGCTTGTTGATCATTTGGGGCTAAAATCCCAATATATATATATATATATATATATATATATATAGTAGCAGTGGTCTCTTCATTATGAAATATCCAATGCAAGGACTATTCGCTACTAATCCTAGGGATTTCCCGACAGGATGTGGTAGAAAAGTACCTTCAGTTTGTCCTGTTCCTGGACAACTTGTATGAATGTTTATCTGACATTGCATTTCTAAAGATTACGTACATTGGTTTTACAAATGTAAATCAGTGGTGGCAGAGAAGGCAACTTCTCTTAGCTTAACACCCTCCTTGAGACGTATGAGCTTAAGGGTTGTATTTTTATGGAAGACAATTAGTAGTCAACGGAAATGGCCATGTGGCATTCAAAGTGATGTGATTGTGATTTGTGAAAGGTACTCGTTACCTCAGGCCCCATCAATCGGAAATGACCAAAACAGGGTGAAATGCGGCAAGGCTAAGTGGGTCGCTCCCAAGTAGGATATGATCATCCTCTTCTAGATACATCTTTACATGCTATGACGTTGTGTATCTAATTACTATGGTTTTTATGCTATGAGGCCCCTCGGTAAAGGTTGGTAACGACCGAAGAATGATATATTTAGTACTATCTAGTTATAAAGGTGGGTCGGTCTTGTGTTGGTAGAGGATCTTTTGTGATGGTCCTCGGTACATTCTTCTAGAGATGTACTACTGGAAGGTAGTCTCTTCACCTGGTCATTTGTATGGAAATCCAAACTCTACTACGTGCCTGCCATTTTGATTGTATTACCCATTTTGGGCTATATGCTAAAATTTAGTCAATGTAACAATTTCGGCTATGATTAATATTATTTGTGCAATATATATTATTATAATATAAGAGGATTTGATATCGGATGTTTTATTTATCGTAGGGTAAAAACATGTTCGTGTTTATGTGTGGGCATGTCTTATGAGATACTTTTGTTTTGATAAAAGAAAAGTTTGGTAATTTAAAAAGTTCAGTTGAGTGTGTTTTTCACGCTGGTTTACCAGACTGATCCAGGTGTTCTTCCCTTTCAACGCTCCGGTCAGACTGAGTATATTTACAGGTTCAGTTTTGGTGCTTTTGGAGCTTCGACAAAAGAGCTGGAGATCTTCATTTCGTATACACGTATATGTTTTGACTATCTACTGCTTAGTTGTTGTTGATTATCAGCATTTATGAGGACAGATTATTATAACTGTCCAAGCTGATAACTATTATTTGATTGTCGTACTCTAATTGATGTATGTGTATATACAGTTTTTGTTTTTTAAAGAATTATTAATATGATATTATATGTTTTCCGCTGTGATGTGAGATTCTGTGTTGTTCTGTTTGGTTCTATCTTCCCTCTTTCTTCTCTTCTATTCTTCTCTCTTCTTTTCTTTCTCTTGACTTTCAATTAGTCGGTGCTTTTTGGGTCAGACATGTGTGGATTATTGTCGATTCAAAGGGTACGGATTTACGGGTCGTCACATTTGGTATCAAATCTTAGCTTTTGTATATTCCCGAGCTTTGATGTATACTCAGTATAGATAGGGACAGTAGCACCCTAGATTGAGTTTGAGTGTATTATATATATGGGCGTGTATTTGTTAGTAATATAAAATGTTTTATATTGTGTTTGCTTATCCGTTGAGTTGTTTGTGAGTTCTGGGCAGTATATGGGACGCCATATTATCGATAGGGATTTCCAAACACTTAAACGAGATAAGTCGACATAGTATTATTTTAAATTGGGTATATGAAATAATTTTACCTCGATTATATTTTATATATAAAGGAAACAATTTTTCAGAAATATTAAAGTGTATATAATTGATTGTTTGGTTGTTTTAAAATGTAAATATATACAAGTTAATGAAAACTGGTTGAATAATCTAAATATAAGCAACAATTGTAAAAGAATGAAATTATATAAGTAAATGAATTATAAAGTATGGAATTGTAATTAATATGATTTGCAATTGTGAAGTAATCTTATATATAGAAATGAAACTATATGAATATATTTATAAATGTGAGTTATAAATAAAAATGAATTTAAACTAAGAATTTGAGAACTTAAATCCCGTTAAATTTGAAAGTTATTTTTCAAAGTTAATGAGATTGTATTATTATAAATCTAGATAAAATAAATAAATTTGGAATGAATCTTATTTAAGTGAAATGAAATTATATAAGTAAAGATTTATAAATGTGATTTATAAATATAAAAAGGATTTTTAAAAGAATGCAAAACACTGAATTCACTACTCTTGCTGGAAAATAATAAGGGTGATGACAGCAGCATCATCAATATCATTTTCGAATATCTATGTGATGGATTTGCTACCAATAGTAAATTGAAAATTTAAATTTTGTTTTGATAAATAAATTTGAATTTAAAATCCAAGTTGAAATTGATAAATATAAGTGAAATGAGTTTTGGACTTATAATATGAAATAAATTAACTTTAGTGAAGTTAAATAAATTTTAGTTAGCATAATAAATATATGATTTGGAATTTAACTAAAGGAAGGTTAAATAAATTGAATTGGATTTGAACTGGATTAGATAAGTTATTGAAATGGAAATTAAACTTTTAAGTGATTATATAATATGAATTTGGAAGTTTAGATAATAAGTTGTATAACTTGTAAAATGGAAAAAGGTAAGTAAAACCAATAGTTAAAGTGGTTAAACAATTTTGTTAAGCAAAATAAATCTGAATTTGGATAAGTGATATGATTTTGACTAAAGTAAAAGTTAAATAAAATAAAATTTGAATTAAATTAGAAATAAACTTAAGTTGTATAGTGGAAGTAAATGCAAGTGAGAATGAAATGGAAAATAACTTAAGTAATGTTGAATGAGGTTAAATTTAATATCAAAATGAATTAATAAAGTGAAGTGATGAATATGAATTTGAGTTGTATAATGAAATTCAACTTTAATTGTAAAAGTGAATTAGTGAATAAATGTGGAATAGAAATGCTGTTAAGAATTGAATAAAACTTAAGTTAAGAAGTTATGAACTAATAATAATATTGGAAGTGTTGTATAAAAATGTGAATATAGTGAATACTAGAATTCAATCCAAATTAAATTAGTGAATGAAAGTCAATTAGATTTTAAACCAATTTGAAATTAAATGTGTTAAACCAAACTGAATATTAAGGAAGTAAATATGAAAGTTTTATGAGTAATTAAATAAATTTGGTTATGATGGTTATGCATTGGTTGTTAGATGGATGCTAGTTGATTGAATAGAAATTCATATGAAGTCGAATTAACAAAATTAAAAGCTAAATAATTGAATTCAAATTGATAGTGAACAAACTTGAATGTAAATTAGTGAATATAAACTAATTGAATATGAATAAATGAATGTTGGTAAAATCCAATGTAAATGAATCAAATGTGATTAAATTGAAAAATCAATTCAATGAATATTAATAAGAAATGACTGTATATGGATTTGGTTATGGATTTGTTGGATAGAGTTTGGTTTGTTGAATGTTAGTTGGATAATAGTGGTTTGATGGTTGGATTTGTTGCTTATTGGTTGCATTTACTATATTGGCATATATAGTAGTTGCATTGGTATATGTTGTATATCGATATTACTTTCATATATACATGTTTCTCATTTGTTTATTGAGTGTTTCGTAGGTGCGTAAGGCGCTTGCTTCGCATTTGGAGCTCGCTTTCTCGCTATATTAGCCGTATATGCTCGTTAATAATATATAAGGTACATACCTCAGATTACATATCGTACTTTTACACTTTTTTTCCTACGGGGTGCCTCATCCTCGAAGATGAGATGTATATTTGTGATATATATATATATATATATATATATATATATATATATGTTGTGATCCTACTACAATCAAACCGCGCAAAGGATACGCTAGCGATTTTTTTTGAAAATTAAAAGCGTTAGGAATTTTTGGAGAAAATTGGAAATTTTTTGTTAAATAAATTTTTGATTTTGAGTTGAAAGTTGAAATGATATTAGTTGGTTTAAAAAAAATTATGAATGGATTTGGAAACACAGAAAAGTTTTTATAAGAAGTTTAACAAATGGATTTTGGAAAAAAGTTAAAAGATTAAATGAATTTGAAATCTAGTTTGAACAAATTGTTTTGAAAAGTTAATGGATTTTCTGATTTTTTCGTACTTGATAATTTCAAGAACGAAATTCTTTTAAGTAAGAGAGAATGTAACGACCCAGCTTTCATTTGAAATTTGTATATTTAATTAATTTTAAATATTCAAGAGTTAATTTTATAAGCCGAATAACTTATATTTCGAATATAGTGATTTAATTAAATAATTAAATTATTGATTTAATATTTGAAATTGTGTAAATAATTGAGATTTGAATTATATGTGAATGAAAATGATTTATAAAGTTGAATTAAATTCTATTTGAATTAGAAGGATGTTAGAGAACTTTTAAAATTGAATTAAAAGTTAATTTACAGAAATTGAATATTTTAATATTTAATTAACGTGTAAAAATAGTCATTTTCAAATAGTCTCGGATTTCGACGAAACAAGTTTCATTGGATCCGTAATGTTATATTATTGTAGGATTTTAAATTTCATGTCAATCGGATTTACGGTTTAGTCGTGGCAAGCTAAAACGCGTAGAAATTTTTTTAAGTAAATTTTAAATTTAAATAAGTCGATTCAAAAACCTATCTTCCTAATACGATCGAACTGGCTCTCGATATGTATTCCATTGTGTTTGGAATGGGGTAAACGTTATAAACGCCAGGCGGCACGCTTCGTTCGGAGTTCGAAATTTTTTCGGATGAATAGTGTCGTCAAATTTCTATAAAATGCCAAAATATTTCACTTTTTCATCAAAGAAACCCTAGCTAGGGTTAGCCGTCGTTTATTCTTCAATGGCCGAAAATCACTCTTCTTCTCTTAATCTCTCTCAATCCACACGCTTCTGTGAAAAACTTCCAACTACAAAGTGATAGAGCTTCATGAGAACTTCAAATCCATACGGTTTTGATCGTCATCGATGCGTCGTGGTGGTCGAATTTCTGCCGTGAAATCACGATGTTCATACGCGTTTTTCGAGAAGTATGTGCAACCGAGTTCGTCGGCATTCGTGGTGAAGAGGGAGCTCGTGGTGGCCTTTCGAATGAAGGTGTTCGATCGGGTCACGATCGATCGTGGAGGTCGCATTAATTCTAATGGCATCGACAGCCGTGGGTTCTTTTGATAGCCTACGAATTTCGTACGCAAGGAAGAAGAAAAGAATGGTCATCCTAGATCGTGTGTTGAAAATCGAACGGCCTGGAAAAAAGCTAGGTTATAAAAATAAAAGGAAAATATAAATTTTATTATATATAATTCGTACAATCTTTAAAATGCTATAACTTCTTCATACGAGGTCCATTTTTGATGAGACGAATTGCGTTAGGTTCATATTAACGAGCAATACATTTCAGAGCTAGTTTGGAGTTGATTGGAGATAGTATAAATTTTGAGTAAAATTAAATGCTCGTTTAATTTTATTCGGAATAAAACACTGCAACTGCTATTGAAACCAAAGTGAGTACAACTCATTCTTTCTGACTCACCGATATTTTTATATAAGTGAGATTTAAATTTATTTTATGCCGATTGATAATTATTTGGATGAGATATGATATATTATATATATTGATTGATATTTGGATATATTCCTGCCTATTGGAGCAGATGAGACACTATACATTCCCGTGTATGAGTGGATGACCCTTTTGTACGCGCATCTGCCTCGAAGAGGACATTGTACACATATTCTAATACATATATTGGTTGCACGTGACCGGTTGGAGCGATCCAACTGGATTCCTCACCGGTATTCATTTTATTTATAAATATTGTGATATATGCTGTTATCATGTGATGTATGATGTTTTGGATATTGTGATTGATGTATTTAGCGCAGTTGCCACATTGGACCATATTTTGGAATTTTAAAAATGTTAAAGTGTTGATTTTAAAATTTGAAAGGATTTTTAGGCGATTCTGGAAATAGATATTTTATTAATTTTGAATTGTTAAAGGAATTGATTTATTTTAAATAAATAAAAGTTATAATTTTTATGTTATAAAAAGTTATGATTTTTGTGAAATATACTTAAGTATGATTTTTGGAGTTATATAAGTTTTAATAACAATTTGTAAATTATTAAAAGAATAAATTTATTTAAATCGAGATTTTGAAATTATTATAAATGGTGTGTGTATAGGATTTATAAAATTGATATTTTATAAATCAAAATGATAGAATTATAAAGGAACTTTATAAGTGTTAAAATGGAGTTGTAAATGAATCTTATAAGTGAATAAGATTTATAAATTTGTGAAGTTATAAAAGAATGAATTCGTAAAATAAGGAGAATTATAAGTAATTAACTTATAATTTTGATTTTGGCATATAAACGAGATAAATGGAATTTGTTAATAAAGGGATTTTATATATGGAAGTTTTATAAAATAGAAATGTGAATTTATAAACATTGTTTTATAAATGTGAAATCAATTTAAATTGATAAACTAGATATGGATCTTTTTTAAGGAATTTCATCCACGATTTTGGACAGTGGATAATCCTTTAATTAAATGGACTATATCCACGATTTTGGACAGTGAATAATATATTAAATAAAATGGATATGTTTTGGAAAGTGATCTTTTAAAATTAAAGATTGGTTTTGAAAAAGTGATATTTTTAATGGGTAATATGATTTGAAGATGTTTTATAATGTGTTAAATATCGAAACCATATGTGACGCCCCACTTCTATGCTCACAATAACGAATGTTATCATAAGGAATAACGTCTGCTATTGCGAAGAATAAGGCTTGTTAGAAGCGACCATCCGTAAGTTATGCCTTAGACGAGTATTGATTACATCGATAGGAGTTGCGTAAATTACTCCCAAAGATATAAATTCAATCCCAATCCAAAACGAAACTACGGTGGTTAAGAAAAATCCAGAACAACTCATAACAACAACAACACAGATAGTATAATCATATCAAAATAGAAATATCAGATATATAGTAGAAGACCAGTCTGGATACATGTTACAACACTCAATGATTCACATGAACCCAAAGTACATATACAAGACATCATAACATACATGAGACTAGAGTCATGACCAAAAGTAACACCTCGAAGTCTAACAAAAGATGATGTGAAATCCCAAAAGCTGAAGCAGCAACTGAATCAGAGATAGTGATTATCCTGAAATAACTCGGTCTGACCCGAGTATTATTTAAAAGAAAATAATAAATAGATTAGTCTAATTTAAACTTCAGAAATAAGTGTATGATAAACATCACTTAAGAAAATAATTATAGTCTCGAATGAGATTATACAACATAAATGATCAACATAGTTCAATAAAGAAATCTCAATTTAAACACCATCAAAATCAGCTTTTAAATTCACAATTGAATTCAAAACAGAAATACGCAAATTTATAATCTCGGATGAGACTATACACAAAATTATAATCTCGAAAGAGACTATACAACATAGTTTAAAGGAAGAAATCCCATTAAACATCATCAAAATAAATTTTCAAATTCACAATTGAATTCGAAACAGCAATATACAAAAATCTAGAAATCGGTCAAGATAACTAGAAAATCAGCATTCACAAAGTCTAGAAATCAAAATAAGATAACTATAAAATCCACATAAAAGATGGATCGATCCCAGCAGATGGCGAGTTTTAGCTACGCCGCACGTGCATCTCATATGGTCGAAGCCTACCAAGTACTATAGTTTTGGCGCCCAACAAATGACCCGAAGGTCCAACAAATGACCCGAAGATCCAACAAATGACCCGAAGGTCTAGTACTGGTAATAGACCCGAAGGTCCATCATATGACCCGAAGGTCCAGCATAGTGGCTCGAAAGCTCACAAAATCATCAAACATCAAATATTTCAATTAACGAGTTTGGAATTAACCGAAATAGTAAAAGTGTGGTTCCATACTCCGCACTTTTTCTAAATCGTTTAAATCTCTTCATCGTTTCCTTGAAAGTGCAAAATTGTGTATTTTATATAAATAACATTTTACGTTCTCAAACGGACAAGTCCGGAATTAACCGAATCGGTAAAAGTAAGGGTTCATAGTCCTCAATTTTGCTGAATCGCTTAAATTGCTTCCTCGTTCTTTTGAAAGCGCAAACTGTAAAATCTTTGGAAAACAATTTTATTTTAAAACGGTTTGAAAACACGTGATTAAAACAGCAACAACTATGGTAATTTCGACAAGGAAATTGCACTTCACAAAACACCGTAAAAACGGATAACAAAATCCGTGTTGCGGGATAGCCGCTTGAAAATCCACATTAAAATTGACGGTTACTGAAGTCAATCAACACTAAATTTATTCATCAAAAATATCATCAAAACAGCACGCTTCCAAAAATATAAACACCGGTTAAAATTTCCGTTATAAAAATAACAGTGCAAATTACGTTTTTAAAACGTAACACCAGTTCAACAAAATCTAAAATAGTGGACTACACCACTATATTCAACAATTTTTTCACGGTCATAACAATTTTTAAAACATGTTTGCTTGAAATAAAATAGGTAACTTTTACATAAATTTGAATGCATTTAAAATAAAACGTAACCTGACCATATTTACCAAAGCAAATGACCAAGGCAAGGTATAGGCTAAATATAAATTAGCAACTACCAGAGACAAGGCACTGGGACACGTGCCAATGCATAGCATCAATGTAAACCCAATTCAATTTATACATGCCTGGACTTGATTTTTATACAACTATTGTTTGCATGCATTGATGAAGAAATAGAAATAGACCTAGATTTTGCATCCCAACAGACTACTTTTCCACGTAGATACCAAACCCAAACAAAAAAAGAAACTAACATAAACACATGCACGTGAATGAACTAATATTCATGCTTTATCTGTAACCAAACATGCACACGTACCCAAAAACCAAAGTTCGTAAAAACATGTTGAAGCCGAAATAAGTATTCACTTTTCACGTGAATGAACTGTACATGCCAATTTTATACACAAGGGTATAACCAAAGTTTGTAAAAAAATTATGTTGAAGCTGAAACGTTTGTACACATAATAGGCTTAGTCAATGTACAAAATGACTTGGACACATATTTCTTACATGCGACCTAAACTGAACTAAAAAATGGTCATTGACCCGGCAAGGAAAACGTTTGTAGGCACTCACGCATTTGACAAAACCAGAATGGCTTACACGTTTGCATGCAGACCTGGCAACACTATTTTGTATGAACTGCTTACACGTTTGTATTGCTAAATTTTTCAGAAACAAGCTTTCAATTGAGGAATAGTTGGTGAATCCTGTATATACACTGTATGCAAAACATGCATACACATACACCTTTGATCAAGCTACCTGGAAGTAATTTTTAAAACACATTTGCACTGAACCCAAGTACGCAATATGCATGAACTACTTAAAACAAAGCATATGTTGAATGCACAGGATGCTTACTGCCTAATTTTATTACACGCATAAATGAAGTATACAAAAACGAAATGGTGACCTTGGTTTATACTCGTTTTGTGCACTAGTATGCTTGCAACAGAATAATTTCTGGGCAATAAAGTGTGCACACAAGTTGAAGTGATAATTAAATTAGAGATGTGAGTTTAACACTCACCTCTACTTAGATTCGAAAATCATTTTGCACCCAAAAGTCCCAAAAGAGAGCAAAAATCCATCGAGCTGCCATTAAAAGATTTTGCAGTGCTACATGAAAAGTGAAACGAAAGTTGAAGAGAAATGTTTACTTTTCTTCTCACTTTTGTGAACTAGTTAATTGAGGAATGTGAGCTGGCCTTCATATGGTGCAAAGCATTTAAGGCGACGTGCTTCAGAGTAAAACAGTACACAGCTTGATATAAAGATGATGGGCTAAAAGAGTGTTCACATTGTCTTTTGAAACCTGGTGACAACAAACGTTCCATTTGCATAAATAAAAAATGTGACAGCACATCAACAAATAGGTTCACTTTGCTTTTTGAATTAGACCCATTTATTTACACACGTATGAAAGCAAGTGAATTATAGCACAACTTTGCTTTTTTACTTTAAATGTGATACCACATAAAACAAGTAAGCAACTGACTTTGAAGCAATTTTGCACTGCAAATTTATTTTTCAAATTTCAATTTTTAAGATTTCAATTTTAAAATATTTATTACATCAGTAATTCAAAAGTCACGGTAGTTACAGATTTTTAAAATATTTGTTACGTCGGTAATAAAATTATGGTCGTTATTTGAAAAATATTTATTACGTCAGTAATTCAAAAATCGCGGTCGTTACAGATTTTTAAAATATTTATTACGACGGTAATAAAATTATGGTCGTTATTTGAAAAATATTTATTACGTCAGTAATTCAAAAATCGCGGTCGTTATAGATTTTTAAAATATTTTTTACAACGGTAATAAAATTATGGTCGTTACAGACTCCCCCTTATAAAAATTGCGTCCCCGCAATTTTCATACTAGAAGCAGTCAATAACACAAATAATTCATCACAACAAAGATCAAAAAAAAAATGATGGATAAAAATGCTCAACCCCACTCGAAGAGGAGAGAAAACCGGAAGAAGAACGCTCGATGAATCCTTTGGTTTCCCAAGTGCACTCTTTGGGATTTGCGGACCATTAAATTTTCACAAGCGGGACTTCTTTGTTCCGAAGGCGTTTAACCTCCGAAGCTAGCACACGAGTAGGAATTTGCACAATAGATAAGTCGGGTGAGATCTCAAGATCTTGCACACATGAGGATCAATGATAGAATCCGAATCTCGAAGGCATCGACGAAGCTGGGATACATGAAATACGTCATGAATTCCCGAAAACTGAATAGGTAACGATACACGATAAGCAACAGGGCCATTGCGTTCCGTAATAGGAAATTGTCCAACATATCGAGGGGCCAATTTTCGGAGCTACTAAAACGCACCACACCCTTCATCGGAGAAAGACGAATGAATACAAGATTGCCAACAGAAAATTTCAAAGGCTTCCTACGATGATTGGCATAAGATTTCTGCCTAATCTGAGCCTCTTTCATTCTCTGTCTAATACTATCAATCCTTTCAGAAGATTCAAGAATATAGTCGGGGCCAAAAGTTAACTTTTCCCCGGTTTCCAACTAATAGGATGGTGATCGACACGGTCTTCCGTAAAAGGCTTCGAAAGGAGCCATACCGATACTGGATTAGAAACTGTTGTTATAAGCAAATTCAACAAGAGATATGTGGTCTTTCCAACTACCACCAAAGACAAGAAGCAGTCCGTTTGGACTTGGTAGGAATAAAATAGGCTGATTTGGTCAATCGGCCAACAATCCCTCAAATACTAATATGATCCGGCCTCGAACGAGGTAGACCATCAATGAAGTCCAAATAAATTTGATCCCATTTCCATAATGGAATCTCTAGAGGTTGCCAAAGACCACTAGGACGATGGTGTTCTGCTTTAATAAGTTGACAAGTCATACAACGACTCATCTAACTTGCAATATCACGCTTCATACCTTCCCAAAAGTATAAGCGTTTCATATCAGCATACATCTTACTACTACTAGGATGAATAGTATACTTAGAACGATGAAAGTCCTCAAGAATGTCATTTCTAAGATTTGGAACATTAGGCACGACCAACCTACCCTTCTTCCGAATACAACCATAAACATCAATATCGAAATCCTTTGGATCATTACTTCGGGATTCCGATTTACAACTCTGAATAAGATAAGAGAGATCTGGATCTTGTTTCAGGGCATCGGCAACACGATCCAACAAACTAGGACGAGCTTCCATGCTAAATAAAAGCACGGGAGGATCAGAAATGGAAGGACGGTCTCTAATATCACAATGAGATAAAGCTTACAACATATTCCACTCTGCTAGCATCATGGAAACAACAACTTGCTGCTTGCGACTAAGCGCAACAGCAACTCGGTTACCCTTACTAGGGATATACAGAATATCGAAATCATATGAAGCAATAAATTCGAGCTAACGCTATTGTCTCAAATTAAGTTCTTTCCGAGTGAATAGATACTTAGAGATTTATGACTAGTGAAGAGAATAAAACGCTCGCCCAAAAATAATGTCACCAAATCTTTAGAGCAATGACTATAGTGGCTAACTCCAAATCATGGGTAGCATAACGAATCTCGTTAGGTTTTAGTTGTCTAGAAGCATAGGCAACTACTATCTTTTCGCACGAGAACAACACCGAAACCAATACGGCTAGTAACGGTACAAATAATGAAGTATTGATTCCCTTCGGGAATCACAAGGATAAGAGTATCGGAAAATAATCCTTTCAAATAATCTTCTTTCCTGAAAAGCTAAAACTTCCAACATTACAATTATCATTACGAAATCATTTCCTAGAAAAATTTACTTTTTATATGTCAATTTATTGTGTCAATTTGTCTCATCAAAGCGTTTAGGAGATTCCTATCGATAATGTTGATCAAGCGCATCGACCAGAATTCTTAAAACACTCAATGGGCAATACAATCATAAAATCATCTTCTACATGATAAACACAAATCCAATTATACTTGTAAATAAATCTTATGAAAAGGATTTGCAAAAGTTTAAATTTCATTTTTCATTCAAAATCAATAAATACACAAATGGAGTTATCGATATATTCGTAGAATACTCGATTCATAAAATGGATGAAATAAGCTGGGTAAACTGAATGACATAATAAGTCATTTCTAGGAATCACAACGAGTGCGGAATGCGGTAAGTGGAATGCTAACTTCCGCAACTCGTAGCCAAATGAAAACCTATGGCAAGATCGAGTTGGGAGAAGAGCTAGAACGAATAAATCGCTTGGCTTCCAACTCAGATAATTGTTGCTTGAGTTCCTCATTTTCCTTAGCAGACATCCATGGGGGAGGACGACTGACAGGATGAGTACCAAAGATAAGATCAATACGGAACTCACTTGCCCTATTTGGCGGCAAACTCGAAATAGGCTTAAAGACATTAGAAAAATCACAAACAACCGGAATATTAGCTATAATAGCCTCCGATTCGAAGGAAGAATGATAGCATTGGGATGCTTGAGATATAAAGTTCTTTCGGGACGTAGGATTGAACTTTAATATGGACGAGCCAATCCATTCCCAAAATCATATAAAAACCAAGATGATCCATAGCATGCAGATTCGCATGAAAGGAGAAATCACAAAGAATAATCTCAACATAAACACGTAACAAACTAAGAGTAGCGGATCCACCAATAGGATTTGCAATCCTCAAAGGGCTGCAAAGACCAATAATTCGACACGAATGAATGTGATGCACCCGTATCGAAAAGAACTCTAATAGAACGCCAATGAAATAAAACAAAGCCTTCCAAAACAGAAGGAGTAAAACCTTTGGGCTGAGAAGAATCACCAGAAGCTTTAGCAGCATTAAGCTTTCTAGATTTGAAACCCTTAGGAGCAGTAAGACAATCAGAAACAAAGGACTTTCCTTGATTTAACTGAAGGAAACTACAAGTAAGATTGATAAGGAGTTTAACAATTGGAATACTACGAAAATATAAGATATATTCCTAGACATATTCCCACTTGTTAAAGAGGGTAAAAGTTCAAGAACAACGATGGGGTAGATTAGAAAGGCACGAATAAAACCTTCGAATAGTTGTAACACATGTTCCATTCTACTTCTGTTCCATGTTTATTATAATTTGTTCTGAATCTTAGCTCTGATACCAAGTTATGACGCCCCACCTCTATGCTCACAATAACGAAGGTTATCATAAGGAATAACGTCTGCTATGGCGAAGAATAAGGCTTGTTAGAAGCGACCATCCATAAGTTATGTCTTAGAACGAGTATTGACTACATCGATAGGAGTTGTGTAAATTACTCCCAAAGATATAAATTCAATCCCAATCCAAAACGAAACTACGGTGGTTAAGAAAAATCCAGAATAACTCATAATAAAAACAACACAGATAGTATAATCATATCAAAATAGAAATATCAGATATGTAGCGGAAGACCAGTCTGGATACATGTTACAACACTCGATGATTCACATGAACCCAAGTACATATACAAGACATCATAACATACATGAGACTAGAGTCATCACCAAAAGTAACACCTCGAAGTCTAACAAAAGATGATGTGAAATCCCAAAAGCTGAAGCAGCAACTGAATCAGAGATAGCGATTATACTGAAATAACTCGGTCTGACCCGAGTATTATTTAAAAGAAAATAATAAATAGATCAGTCTAATTTAAACTTCAGAAATAAGTGTATGAGACTTGATTTGGGAACTATTTAGTTGTATACTTAGTACGTAGCCTTTCGTGTAGGCTTGATTATCGTTTGTGTTGAGGATGTTGATTCGTGTTGTGCGGAGTATTATTCCAATCTACCGAGCTTTCTTCTTGGCTCGAAGGATAGCAAGTTGAAAGTTGGAGACTGATAAGTATATAAGACTTAGTTTCTGTGTGAGGTTGAGAAACATTTTTGCATTGTTGGTGCGAAAAGTCTAGGATCAGATTTATCTGAAAGCCACTTCGGACCAACGTATATGCATTCAATTGTGCAGGTTATTGATGATATTGATATTCAGGATTTTCATAGTGGGGGACTGCTTATTGATCGTTTGGGGTTAAAATTCCCATATACATATACTAGTAGTGGTCTCTTCATTTGAAGTATCCAATGCAAGGACTATTCGCTACTAATCCTAGGGATTTCCTAACAGGATGTGGTAGGAAAGTACCTTCGGTTTGTCCTATTCATGGACAACTTGTATGGATGTTTGTCCGACATTGCATTTCTAAAGATTACATACATTAGTTTTTACAAACGTACATCAGTGGTGGCGGAGAAGACAACTTCTCTTAGCTTAACACCCTCCTTGAGATGTATGAGCTTAAGGGTTGTATTTTTGTCGAAGGGAATTAGTAGTCAACGGAAATGGCCGTGTGGCATTCAAAGTGATGTGATTGTGATTTGTGAAAGGTAATCGTTACCTCCGGCCTCATCAACCGAAAATGACCAAAACAGGGTTAGATGCGGCAAGGCTAAGTGGGTCGCTTCAAACTAGGAAATGATTATCCTCTTCTAGATATATCTTTACATGCTATGACATCGTATATCTGATTATTGTGGTTTGTATGCTATAATGGGGCCTCAGTAAAGGTTGGTAACGACCGAAGGATGATTTATTTGATACCATCTAGTTATAGAGGTGGGCCGGTCTTGTGTTGGCAGAGGATTCTTTGTGATGGTCCTCGATACATTCTTCTAGAGATGTACTACCGGAAGGTAGTCTCTTCACCCAGTCATTTGTATGAAAATTCAAACTCCACTACATGCCTGCCAGTTTGATTGTATTACCCATTTTGGGCTATATGCTGGAATTAAATCAATGTAACAACTTCGGCTGTGATTAATATTATTTGTGCAATATACACTATTATAATATAAGAGGATTTTATATAAGATGTTTTATTTATCGTAAGGTAAAAACATGTCCGTGTTTATGTGTGGATGTGTCTTATGAGATACTTTTATTTTGATAAAGGAAAAGTTTGGTAATTTAATAAATTCAGTCGAGTATGTTTCTCACGCTGGTTTACCAGACTACTCCGGGCGTTCTACCCTTTCAATGCTCAGGTCAGGCCGAGTACGTTTGTGATGCCCCACCTCTATACTCACGCTAGCCAAGGACATTATGAGGTAATGTCTTCAACTATCACAAAGAATAAGGCTGTTGAGGAGCGACCATTCATGTAATTGCTTTGTGTGAGCACCGATATGTCAGATAGTATAACATGCATTTCTTTTCAAGAGAAAATCCGACATACCGATACAAACTCAAGCTACTACACGGTGGCTATATGATCTTCGGTAACAAATATAGAAATAAGCATAACACAAATCAGTCACAGATATCCATATCACAAAGTCGAAAATAGATATGAATATAACACATAGAAGTGTACATCAGAGTAGTGGTCAAATAAGATCCACAATATCACAAAAGAATAGGTACAAGTGCTAGACAAAAGAATAAGTATACATCAATGAGTCTCTATCTCGAACGTATAACAACAAAAACTACTAAACTAGAGTAGTTAGTCAAAAGTATAATGTTCCCAAAAGAGGAGTCAAGTAGAAGCACTTGTAACATCTCGGTCTGACCCAAGTATTATTTCATAAGAAAATAATAAACGGATCAGTCTAGCTATAAATATCAGGTAAAATGAGATAGAAGAAGAGATACGACAAAAACGTATGATAACAATAATGCCATATTATGAAAATTATACATTAGACAACACAAAAATCATACAATATCTTAAAATATCTCAAAGCACTAAAAATAATGTCATACTCTTTATTTTATTCACCAAACCCCAAATATCGGCAAACATATCATTGCCAATCACAAAAAGAGGTGAAACACAATTTTATAAATCATCAACTAGAAATCCAGAAATCACAAAAGGGGGAGGCCTACCACAAAACAGGAGCATGAAAACTCACCAACACGTTTATCACAAACGGGTCGCTAACCATAGAGCCGGTGGAACAACGTAGTACAACAGTACGCTCGAGGAACTTGAAACTCAAATAATTCGAAACAACGACGTAGTACAACGGTACGTCCGATGAACCTGATAAGCCGGTACAACAACGTAGTATAACGGTACGTTCGATGAACCTGACTCCATAAAAGAAAACATGGTTCGCTAGCCCATAAAAATGAGTCGAAACTCCAAAGAACCAATAGGTCGTTAGCCTATAAAAGAAATGAGACGAAACTCAATAAAACGAGGTACAATCCCTCACATGGACAAAGAGACATAGCTATCGCTAGTCTAAATCACAAAATGATCATCATTGATCAATAAAAAGTGTGAATTAAACAAAGCTAGTAGATAAATGAGTTTACCTTCATGTCGCATAACCACTAGCTTAGCTTAAATATTTACGAATAAATTATAGATCTCCACTCGAAAATTGTCACAAGAGTTTCAATCGAACAAGTCCAAAAATTAACCGACGAAGTAAACACAAACATTTCTTACCACTTGTTTTACTAAGCTGTTTAATTAGATTTCTCAAACGAATGAGGAAAAGGTTTGTATATACTAATAGATTGTAAGATGGTTTTATAAAGAGCTTTGTATTAAAAATAGAGTTGAAATCATCTTTGGAAAAGGGTTTGAATATTTACTACTAGTATAGAAACCTTTGTATTTTAAAGTGACAAGTCACAGAAATGATTGTAGAAACAACCGTTCACCAAAAATTCACATACGAAGACGTGAATCAATTCCATAAAAATCGATACCAATCCATCAAAATGGATATTCCCGAAAATCCCAAAAAAGAAGTTATCAAAGTCAACAAAAGTGATAACAACTAACTGGAGAACCAAGAATTGATTAAAAATTGAAATTTCAAACACAAAAGGCAAAATAGGCAGAGACAGCAGATTCAGTCGACTGGACCAGGGTGGTCAGTCGACTGACACAAATTCTGGAAACATTCTATTTTCAGGTTCAGTCGACTGAACTAGGGTGGTCAGTCGATTGAATCATGCCTAGAAACTTTCGATTTCCAGGCTCAGTCGACTTCCCCAGAGTGGTCAGCCGACTGATACTGGCCCAGGAAAATTCCTGGATTCTGGTTCAGTCGACTGACCTTCTGGTTCAGTCGATTGAACTGGAAATTACAGTATTCTCAGCCTAGCCCTTCCAAGGGCAAAAATCCTAACAATTTGCAATCGGACAAGCGATGGGCGCTAGGGGTTACGCCAATCGACAACCCAGCCCTATAGGCTCTTCGATACGCCACCAAAAGCATGATCAAACATCAAAGCTAGGATTTTTAAAGATTTAACTTCAAAACACCAAAAATTTGAATATCCATAAAACCAATCCAATCCAAAAGCAAATGGACAAGGAATAGATGTTAGGAATCACTTCCTAACTACTATCAAAAATATGGACATAGATGTGAGTTCAAAAACTCACCTATAAACCCAAAAACAATGAAGGAGAAGCTTTTAAAATAAGGAAAGATGAACCACTCTTCAATATCAAATCAAGAAGCTTTAATCTAAGCTCATAAGAAAATATTTCCTAAGTTAGGTTATAGGAAATTTCTGAAATTAGAGAGAGATTGAGATGGAGAAGAAGAAGAGGATGTTTACCTAAGTTTCTCTTTGATTTTGGAGCTAGAACTTGAATTTGCAAAAGAAACTAGGGCTTAGGATTTTAATTTCCAATCTCTTCCTCCATTTTTACTAAAGCTTGAAGTGTTAGGAAATGAGAATGAATGAGAGGAGAGAGGGTGGAGCTAGGGTCTTATGTTAGATTATTGGGCTGAAACCCAAACCCAAAGCCCTAAGTGAAAATGTCAAAATTCAAGCTAACTCCAAACATATCGATGTTTGTACTCAAAAAGGTCGCAAACGCCATTTTGAACTCAATGGAGTGGTCTCGATTCCTAATTCGGCTGTTTGCAAAAAGTAGATGTTCGGACTTAAATCCGACTAACGATGCTATATTTAAACAAAATATTTAAATATACAATCGTAAAATATGTGGGTTGTTACAGACTCCCCTCCTTAAAGAAATTGCATCCTCGCAATATTTAAGAAGCATATAAAAAGTAACAACCATAAAAGCATATCAACATAAAAAAAAATTGAAGTAAGAAGTTCACCTCTAAGGAGCACGAGAGAGTAAGTCCGGATGGGATCGCTCGATGAATTCTCTGGATTCCCAAGAGCAATCCTTAGGATTTGAGGACCATTGGACTTTCACAAGCGGGACATCTTTATTCCGAAGGCGTTTAACCCCCGTAGAAATGATACGAATAGGATGTTGCTCATACGTCAAATTTGAAGAAACTTCAACTTCTTCAATAACACCGGGATCAAGAGTAGAATCGGAATCACGAAGGCATTTCCGTAATTGAGAAACGTGAAACACATCATGAATAGCAGAAAATTGAGCCAGTAATAAAAGGCGATAAGCCATGGAACTAATGCGTTCGGTGATGGAAAATAGACCAATATATCGAGGTGCTAATTTTTCCGATCAACTGAAATGCACAACACCCTTCATAGGTGAAACACGAATAAACGTCAAATCTCCCATGGAAAATTCTAATTTCCTTCTTGGGTTATCGGCATAGGATTTTTGCCTACATTGAGCTTCTTTCATCCTATGACGAATAAGGTTAATCTTTCCTACGGAATCTCGAATAAAATCTGGACCTAAAACCAGCTTCTCACCGGCCTCAAGCCAACAAGAAGGAGATCGAAATGGCCTTCCATAGAGTGCCTCAAAATGTGCCATGCCAATGCTAGATTGGAAGCTATTATTATAGGAAAACTCAACAAGAGAAATATGATCTTTTCAACTTCCACCAAAACCAAGAACACATACACGAAGAAGATCTTCAAGAGTTTGATTCACATGCTCGGTTTGTCCATCGGACTGAGGATGATAAGCGGTGCTAAAATTAATCTTCATTCCTAAAGCTTTTTGAACTCTTCCAAAATCCACTAGTAAACAATGGATCACGATCGCTAAGAATAGAAGTAGGAACTCCATGCAATCTAACAATTTCTCTAACATAAAGTTTGGCCAAAAGAGTTACGGTCCGGTTGGACCAAACGGGAATAAAATGGGCGGATTTTGTGAGCCTATCAACTATCACCTATAGACTATCATGGCCCAAACGAGAACGGAGAAGACCGTCAATAAAGTCCATGGAGACTTGATCCCACTTTCAAATTGAAACGCCAAAGGTTGCAATAACCCACCGGGCCTTTGATGCTCGGCCTTAACAAGTTGGTAAGTCATGCAATGCTTAATGAAGTTAGCAATATCAAATTTCATTCCATCCCAATAATAAAGTCGCCTCTTATCCGCATACATTTTACTACTGGGATGAATGGTAAATTTAGAATGATGAGAATCTTCTAAAATGTCTTTACGAAGATCGCTAAAATTGGCACGATAAGTCTACTAAATTTTCGAATACCGCCACGAGCATCAATATCAAAGTCTTTCAAACCTTCAATATTAATTTTATCCCTACAACTTTGGCTAAGAAGAGCTAATTTGAGATCTAGCTTTTGAGCTTCAAGAATGCAGTCTAAAAGAGAAGGATGAGCCTCAAGGCTACATAAAACAAGAGATGAACATAAATCGAATTCACGATCTCGAATCTCGCAAGTGGACAAAATCCCGAGATCATTCCATTCGGATATCATCATAGAAACAATAGCTTGTTGCTTACGACTAAGGGCATCGGCAGCACAATTTCCTTTTCCAAGAGTATAAAGAATATCAAGATCATAAGATGCAAGAAACTCGAGCCAACATTGCTTATGCAAATTAAGTTCCTTTTGAGAAAATAAATATTTCAAAGATTTATGGTCGGTATAGAGAACAAATTTCTCTCCCAAAAGATAGCGACGCCAAATTCTAAGGGCGGAAATAATACCGCGATCCCTAAATCATGAGTGGCATATGTAGTCTCATCAGGCTTTAATTGCCTAGAAGCATAAGCAATAACACGTTCCCTTTGCATGAAAATGGCTTCCAAACCAACACGACTAGCATCGGTATAAACTATAAAGTCTTGGTTCCCTTCGGGAATCACAAGAATAGGAGCATCAGAAAGGAGTTCTTTTAATTTCTGAAAAAAGATTCACATTTGTCCGACCAAATGTACTTAACTCATTTCTTTGTCAAACTAGTAAGAGGCATGGAAATTTTAAAAAAGTATTTTATAAAACGACGGTAATAACCCGCCAATCCAAGAAAGCTACGGATTTCCATCACACTCTTCGATCTCTTCCAATATTGAATCGCTTCAATCTTTGAAGGATCCATATAAATTCCGGATTGGAAAATATTATGGCCGAGAAATTTCACACGAGATTGACAAAAGTGGCGATTAGAAAATTTTGCTTTCAATTGATTGCTCCTAAGAGTTTCCAACACAATCCGAAGATGTTTTTCATGCTCTTCCTCGGTTTTAGAATAAACAAGAATATCATCTATAAAGATGAGAACAAATTGATCGAGGAAGTCTTTGAAAACTCGATTCATAAGGTCAATGAAATAAGCTGGAGCATTCGTTAAACCAAATGGCATAACAAGCCATTCATAAGATCCATAACGTGTACGGAAAGATGTCAAAGGAATGCTATCCTATGCAATACGAAGCTGATGAAAACCGGTTGCTAAGTCTAACTGTGAAAAGACTCTAGCACCACTAAGTTGATCGAATAGATCATCAATCCGAGGTAAAGGATATTTATTCTTCATGGCAAGATCATTAAGCTTGCGGTGGTCAACGCAAAGCTTAAGTGTACCATCGGATTTCTTCACAAAAATAGCCGACGCTCCCCAAGGAGAGGAACTAGAACGAATAAATTGCTTCTCTTCCAATTCGATAATTATTTACGCATCTTATCATTTTCTTGATTGGACATACGATAAGGAGTACGAGCGATAGGTAGAGCTCCAGGGATTAGATTAATTCTGAACTCAATTGCTCGCTTAGGTCGTAATCCTAAAATATGCTCAAATAAATTCACAAACAACGTGAATGAGAGAAATGACATCTTCCTCATCATCATGAGGGTTTAGAGAATACAAGGATGCTGCCAATTTAGAATTCGAATCCTTAAGAACAATAGAAATCTACTTAACAGATTGAGGGTGTCGAAGATGAATACTCCGCTCAGGACATAGGATATAGGCTTCATAACGGTTAAGCCAATCCATTCCAAAATCGTTCCGAAGCCTAAGTAACGCATGACATGCAAATCGGCTTGGAAAGAATAAACACATAAAATAATCTCGAATCTTTACAAAGTAAACTGAGTGTCACGGATCCTCCAACCAGATTCGTAATTCTCAAAGAAGTCATCAAAGCCATAGCACTCAAAGAAAAGCATCAACAAGTTCTTTTGATATAAAAGAATGGGATACACCCGTATCAAAAAAACTCGAATAGGTTGGTCACGAAACATAATAATGCCATCAAGGATAGAATGAGAAATACCTTGGCCATGAGAAGTGTTACTAGGGGCTTGCACAACATTTAGCTTTCCCTCGCTCTTGCTTTGAAGTTTGGGGCAAGAAGACAAAAGATGACCCGAACTTTTGCAATAACAACAAAAGAGAGGTTTCAGACATCTATTAGAAAAATGGTCCTTAGAACCATAATTGTAGCATTGCCCATGATTAGGCATAGAAGTCTTTGCTATGGAGTTACTTGCTTCTCTTTCTTATTGGGATAAGGACCTTTGAACTTAATAGGCTTCTTCTTGTTGTTGTTGAAGTTCGGTTTGACACCCATAGCTTCAACATCATCTTCTTTATCAGCCTCTTCGAGTCGAAGAGCGATATCAACAAGCTAATCGAAAGAAACTTCTAATTTTAGAAGTAATGGCCTTTTGAGATTCTTATTCAAGCCATAGGCAAACCTCTAATTTTTCTTCAATGGGGTATTATTGTACTCGACCCCATATTTAGAGAGGGATTCAAAAGATGCGACGTAAACCGTTATAGAGGATTCACCTTGAACAAGGTCAATAAAGCGTCGAGCTAAAGTTACTTTCTCAACTTTCGGCACAAACTTTAATTCGCATCGTTCACGGAATTGCTTCCAGTAAGATCCGCTTCAATAATTTCAGAAATCAAAAGCTCATACCAATCTAATGCTCTTTCTTGGAGCATGCTCGAAGCCATTTGGACTCGATACAGATCAATGAGATTCATGCGAGAAAAGATGCGATCGCATGTTCTAGGCCAAGCTTGGACTTTGATAACGCCCTCGGAACCCATGAACGGCTTTCCATCCAAATTTGTATAATCACTGCACAGGCGTGCAAATCCGGATTTTGGGTAAGTTGGCTCTGGAATGGGTACGACACCTTGAGCATTCTTTACAAGTTCTAGAAGCTGTTGGGCAGACATAAATACTCCAACCTGAGTAGTAGCACTAGATTGACCGGCGCTGGGATGGCCTGGTCTAACCATTTCTCTTCTTTAAGAAAGAAAGAAATAAGAAGAAAAAGGTTATTCTCAAAATGAATGTCAAACAATCATGATTGATAAAACAAGGTATCATAAAAGAAAATAGGATAGAACAGGTCCTATGACTCGGATAAATCCTAAAGCACGATTCCTAAGAAGGACTTAGCACAATGGTCCTTGCTAGATTATTCTACATTGTTCCGAAGTTTGGCTCTGATACCAAGCTGTGACTCCCCACCTCTATACACACGCTAGCTAAGGACACTACGAGGTAATGCCGTCAACTAGCATGAAGAATAAGGCTGTTGAGGAGCAAACATACGTGTAATTGCTTTGTGCGAGCACTGATATGTCAGATAGTATAACATGCATTTCTTTTAAAGAGGAAATCCAACATACCGATACAAACTCAAAGCTACTACACAGTGGCTATATGATCTTTGGTAACAAATATAGAAATAAGCATAACATAAATCAGTCACAAATATCCATATCACAAAGGCGGAAACAGATATGAATATAACACATAGAAGTGTACATTAGAGTAATGGTCAAATAAGATCCACAATTTCACAAAAGAATAGGTACAAGTGCTAGACAAAAGAATAAGTATACAACAAGGAGTCTCTATCTCGAATGTATAACAACAAAAACTACTAAACTAGAGTAGTTAGTCAAAAGTCAGATTATGTTCCCAAAAGAGGAGTCAAGCAGAAGCACCTGTAACATCTCGGTCTAACCCGAGTATCATTTCATAAGAAAATAATAAATAGATCAGTCTAGCTATAAATATCAGATAAAATGAGATAGAAGAAGAGATATGACAAAATCGTATGATAACAATAATGTCATTGTAACAACCCGCATATTTTACGATTGTATATTTAAATATTTTATTTAAATGTAGCACGTTAGTCGGATTTTAGTCCGAAATGCTACTTTTTGCAAACAGTCAAATTAGGACTCGAGACCACTTTCATTGAGTCCAAAATGGTGTTTGCAACCTTTTTGAGTATAAACATTGATATATTTGGAGCTAGCTAAAATTTCGACCTTTTCACTTAGGGCTTTGGGTTTGGGTTTCAGCCCATTAACCTAATATATCAACCCAACTCCACTCCACTCCTCTTCATTACTTCATAATATTTCCTACAACTTAAGCTTTAGAAAAAATGATGGTGGAGATGGAAATTAAAATCCTAACCCCTATTTCCTTTAGCAAATCCAAGTTTTAACTCCAAATTCAAAGAGAAGCTTAGGTAAGTATCTCCTTCTTCTTCTCCGTCTCAATCTCTCTCCAATTTCAGAAATTTCCTATAACATAATTTGAAAAATTATTGCTTTTGATCTTAGTTTGGAGCATCTAGAGTTGAGATTGAAGAGTGGTTGATCCTCATTTGTTTTCAAGCTTCTTCTTCCTTGTTTTTGTGTAAAAGTGAGGTTTTTAACTTACATCTACGTCTATAACTTTCATTGTTGTTAGGCATGAATTCCTAACATCTATTCATGTTCATTTGCTTTTGATTTGAATTGATTTGGTGAATTTTCCAATTTTGGTGTTTTGAAGTCAAAATCTTTAAAGATCCTACTTGGATGTTTGAACATGTTATTCGTGGCATATCGAAGAGCCTATAGTGCTGGGTTGTCGATTGGCATAAATCGCTAGCATCCATCGCTGGTTCGATCGCATTTCGCTTTGGATTTGCCCTTTTTTGTCTACACTGTTTTTTTGCCTAGCAGAAAATTTCAGACGCCTGAAATCAATTTCAAACGTCTGAAACCAAATCCAGACGTCTGGTTGAAAAATCCAGACGTTTGAAAAGGGGTCTGGAAGAGGCAGAAGCCAAATCCAGGTGTTTGAAACAAAATCCAAACATCTGAAATTAAATTCAGACGTCTAGTTGAAAATTTCAGACGTCTGAAATGGCCCAGGAATTAAAAACAAAAGGGAGAAAGACACATATACTTCCAGAACCTAGGGTAAGACGTTTGAAAACACCTACCAGATGTCTGAAACTGTTGATTTTCCCTAATTTGCCTATTTTTGAGTAAATTTCCAAGGTTTATCGATTTTTGTTGATCTGGTTGGTTGTTATCACTTATTATCGACTTTGATGACTTCTTTTTATGGATTTTTAGAAATATCCATTTTGATGGATTTGCTATCGATTTCTTTGGATTTAATTCACGTCTTCGTATGTGAATTTTTGGTGATTGATTGTTTCTACAATCATTTCTATGGTTTGTCACTTTAAAAATGCAAAGGTTTCTATACTAGTAGTAAATATTCAAACTCTTTCATCAAAACGATTTCAACATTTACTTTCAATATCAAACTCGCTTTTAAAACCGTTTTCCAGTCTATTAGTATGTACAAACCTTTACCTCATTCGTTTGAGAAATCCAATCAAACGACTTAGCAAAACAAGTGGTATGGAACGCTTGCGTTTACTTCGTCGGTTAATTCTTAGACTTGTTCAATTGAAACTCTTGTGATAATTTTTGAGTGGAGATTTACAATTTGTTCGTAAATATTTAAGTTAAGCCAGTGGTTATGGGACATGAAGCTAAACTCATTTATTTACTAGCTTAGTGTAATTTACACTTATCGATCAATGATGATCATTTTATGGTTTAGACTAGCGTTACGCGATGTCTCTTTGTCCACGTGGGGGACTGTACCTCGTTCTATTGAGCTTCATCTCATTTCTTTATGGGCAAGCGACCCATGTTCTTTTATAGTGCTCGGTTCATCGGACGTACCGTTATTGTACTGCGTCGATGTTTCGGCCTATCTGGATCAATGGATGTACCATTATTGTACTACATCGTTCTTCCGGTTTATCAGGTTCACTGGACGTACCGTTATTGTATTGCGTCAATGTCCTGAATTATTTGAGTTTTGGTTCATCAGACGTACCATTATTGTGCTACGTCGATGTTCCGGCTTATCTAGATCAATGATGTACCATTATTGTACTACATCGTTGTTCAAGTTTATCAGGTTCATTGGACATACCGTTATTGTACTGCGTTGTTGTTCCGAATTTATGGTTAGCGACCGTGGGGTAGCGACCCGTTTGTGATGCACGTGTTGGTGAGTTTTCATGCTTTCGTTTGTGATAGGACTCCCCTTTTTATGTTTTCTGGATTTCTAAGTGATGATTTCTAGAATTTATGTTTTACCAATTTTTGTCATTGGCATTGATATATTTTTCAATATTTATGGTTTGGTGAATAAAATAAAGAATATGACATTCTTTTTGGTGATTTAAGATTCTTGAGACATTATATGATTTTGTTGTTATTTAATGTATACTTGTCACAGTATGGCATTATTGTTATCATACGTTTTTGGTTATATCTCTTCTTATATCTCATTTTTAGATGATATTTATAGCTAGACTGATCCGTTTATTATTTTCTTATTAAATAATACACGGGTCAGACCGAGATGTTACAGGTGCTTCTGCTTGACTCCTTATCTGGAGCCATCATCTGACTTTTGTCTAACTATATTAGATTAGTAGTTTTTGATGTTATACATTTGAGATAGAGACTCCTTGATGTATGCATATTCTTTGTCTTGCACTTGTATCTATTCTTTTGTGATATTGTGGTTCTTGTTTGACCACTACTCTGAGGTACACTTTTATGTGTTATATTCATATCTGTTTCCGCCTTTGAGATATGAACATCTGTGACTGATTTATGTTATGCTTATTTCTATATTAGTTTCTGAAGACCTCATAGCCACTATGTAGTAGCTTTGTGTTTGTATTTGATATGTCGGATTTCCTCTTGAAATGAAATGCATGTTGTTCTATCTAACAATCGATGCTCGCATAAAGAAATTACACGGATGGTCGCTCCTCAACAGCCTTATTCTTCATGCTAGTTGACAGCATTATTCCGTAGTGTCCTTGGCTAGCGTGAGTATAGAGGTTGGGCGTCACAGCTTGGTATTAAAGCCAAACTTCGAAACAATATGAAATATTATGGCAAGGATCATCGTCCTAAGTCCATCTTAGGAGTCGTGCCTTAGGATTCTATGCGATTCATTGGACCCGTTCTATCCTATTTTCTTTGTGATGCCTTGTTTTATCAATCATTATTGTTTGATATTTATTCTGAGAATAACGTTTTCTTCTTCTTTCTTTCGTTCTTAAAGAAGAAAAATGGTTAGACCAGGCCGTCCCAGCGCCGGTCAATCCAGTGCTACTCCTCAGGATGGAGTATTTATGTCTGCATAACAGCTTCTAGATCTTGTTAAGAATGCTCAAGCTGTCGGACCTATTCCAAAGCCTACTCATCCTAGATCCGAATTTTCACGTTTGTGCAGAGATTATACCGATTTGGGTGGAATGCCATTCAAGGGATCCGAAAGCGTTATGGAAATCCAAGCTTGGCTCAAAACATGCGATCGCATCTTTTCTCGCATGAATCTCATTGATCTTCATCGAGTCCAAGTGGCTTCTAGTATGCTCCAAGAAAGAGCATTAGATTGATACGAGCTTCTGATTTTTGAAATTATTGAAGCGGATCTTACTTGGGAGTAATTCCGGGAAATATTCGAATCAAAGTTTATGCCGGAAGCTGAAAAGGTGACTTTGGCCCGTCGTTTCATTGACCTTGTTCAAGGTGAATCTTCTGTGGCAGATTATGTCGCATCTTTTGCATCTGTTTCAAAGTATGGGGTCGAGTATATTAATACCCCATTAAAGAAAAATCAAAGGTTTGTTTATGGGTTGAATAAGAACCTTAAAAAGCCTCTACTTCTGAAACTGGAAGTTTCATTTGATCAGCTTATTGATATCGCTCTTCGACTTAAAGAGGCCGATAAGGAAGGAGATGTTGAAGTTGTGAGTGCCAAACAGAACTTCAACAACAATAGGAAGTGGCCTAATAAGTTTAAAGCCCTTATCCCAACAAGAAAGGGAAGCAAGTAGCTTCTGAAGCAAAGGCTCCTACCTCTAATCGTGGGCAATGCTACAATTGTGGTTCTAAGGACCATTATGCTAATAGATGCCCGAAACCTCTCTTTTGTCGTTATTGCAAAAGTTCGGGTCATCTCTTATCTTCATGCCCCAAACTTCCAAGAAAGAGGGAGGAAAGTTAAATGTTGTGCAAGCGCCTGCTAACATTTCTCGTGGTCAAGGTATTTTTCATTCTATCTTTGATGGCACTATTATGTTTCGTGATCAACCTATTCGAGTTCTTTTTGATACGGGTGCATCCCATTCTTTTATATCAAAAGAACTTGTTGATACTTTTTCTTTAAGTGTTATGGCTTTAATGACTTCTTTGAGAATTGCGAATCCGGTTGGTGGATCCGCAACACTCAGTTTGCTTTGTAAAAATGTCAAGATTATTTTGTGTGATTTTTCTTTCCGAGCCGATTTGCATGTCATTCGTTATTTAGGCTTCGGAATGATTTTGGGAATGGATTGGCTTAACCATTATGAAGCCAACATCCTGTGTCCTGAGCGGACTATTCATCTTCGACATCCTCTAGCTGTTAAAAAGATTTCTATTGTTCTTAAAGATTCGGATTCCAACTTGGCAGCATTTTTATATTCTTTAAATCCTTATGATGACGAGGAGGATGTCATTTCTCTCATTCACGTTGTTTGTGAATTTTCCGACATATTTGAGCCCGTTTTAGGATTACCACCTAAGCGAGCAATTGAGTTCAGAATTAGTCTAGTCCCTGGAGCTCTACCTATCACTCGCCCCCCCTTATCGTACGTCCAATAAGGAAAATGAGGAGATGCATAAGCAATTATTCGAATCGGAAGAGAAGCAATTTATTCGCTCTATTTCCTCTCCTTGGGGAGCTTCATCTATTTTTGTGAAGAAATCCGATGGTACACTTAGGCTTTGCGTTGACTACCGCAAGCTTAATGATATCACCATCAAGAATAAATATCGCTTGCCTCGGATTGATGATCTATTCGATCAACTTAGTAGTAGAGTCTTTTCACAGTTAGACTTAACAACCGGTTTTCATCAACTTCGTGTTGCAGAGGATAACATTCCTTTGACATCGTTCCGTACTCGTTATGGATCTTATGAATGGCTTATTATGCCATTTGGTTTAACGAATGCTCTAGCTTATTTCATTGACCTTGTGAATCGATTTTTCAAAGACTTCCTTGATCGATTTGTTCTCATCTTTATAGATGATATTCTTGTGTATTCTAAAACCAAGGAGGAGCATGAAAAGCATCTTTGGATTGTGTTGGAAACTCTTAGGAGCAATTAATTGAAAGCAAAATTTTCTAAGTGATACTTTTGGCAATCCCGTGTGAAATTTTTCGGTCATATCATTTCTGAATCCGGAATTTTCATGGATCCTTCAAAGATTGAAGCAATTCAAAATTGAAAGAGACCAGAGAGTGTGATGGAAATTCGTAGCTTTCTTGGATTGGAGGGTTATTACCATCGTTTCGTAAAAGACTTTTCTAAAATTTCCGTGCCTCTTACTAGCTTGACAAAGAAAGGAGTTAAATACAATTGGTCAAACAGATGTGAAGCTTCTTTCCAGAAATTAAAAGAACACCTTTCCGATGCTCCTATTCTTGTGATTCCCGAAGGGAACCAAGATTTTATTATTTATACCGATGCTAGTCGGGTTGGTTTAAGTACCGTTCTTATGCAAAGAGAACGTGTTATTGCTTATGCTTCTAGGAAATTAAAGCCTGCCAAGACTAGATATGCCACTCATGATTTAGAGCTCGCGGCTATCGTTTTCGCCCTTAGAATTTGGCGTCATTATCTTTTGGGAGAAAAATTTGTCCACCACACCGATCATAAATCTTTGAAGTATTTATTTTCCCAAAAGGAACTTAGTTTGCGTCAACAACGTTGGCTCGAGTTCCTTGCATCTTATGATCTTGATATTCTTTATACTATCAGAAAGGGAAATCGCGTTGCCGATGCACTTAGTCGTAAGCAACAAGCGGTTGTTTCTATGATGTTATACGAATGGAATGATCTCAAGACTTTATCCACTTATGATATTCGAGGTCGTGAACCCGATTTATGTTCATCTCTTGTTTTATGTAGCCTTGAGGCTCTCCTTCTCTTTTCGACCGCATCCTTGAAGCTCAAAAGCTAGATCCCGAATTGGCTCTTCTTAGCCAAAATTTTGAGGATAAAATTGATATTGAAGGTTTGAAAGACTTTAATATTGATGCTCGTGGCAACATTCGAAAATTTGGTAGACTTATCGTGCCAAATATTAGTGATCTTCGTAAAGACATTTTAGAAGATTCTCATCGTTCTAAATTTACCATTCATCCCAGTAGTAGCAAAATGTACGCGGATATGAAGCGACTTTATTATTGGGATGGAATAAAATCCAACATTGCTAACTTTGTTAAGCGTTGCATGACTTTCCAACTTGTCAAGGCCGTGCATCAAAGGCCCGGTGGGTTATTGCAACCTTTGGACATTCCAATTTGGAAGTGGAATCAAATTTTCATGGATTTTATTGATGGCCTTCCCCGTTCTCGTTCGGGATATGATAGCCTATGGGTGATTGTTGATAGACTTACAAAATCCGCCCATTTTATTCCCGTTCGGTCCAATCAGACCATACCTCTTTTGGCCAAACTCCTTATTAAAGAAATTGTTGGATTACATGGAGTTCCTACTTCTATTGTTAGCGATCGTGATCCATTGTTTGCTAATGGATTTTGAAAGAGTCTTCAAAATGCTTTAGGAACGAAGCTTAATTTCAGCACTACTTATCATCCTCAGTCCGATGGATAAACCGAGTGTGTGAATCAAACTCTTGAAGATCTTCTTCGTATATGTGTTCTTGATTTTGGTGGAAGTTGGAAAGATCATATTTCTCTTGTTTAATTTTCCTATAATAATAGCTTCCAATCTAGTATTGGTATGGCACCTTTCAAGGCACTCTATGAAAGGCCATGCCGATCTCCTTCTTGTTGGCTTGAGACCGATGAGAGGCTGGTTTTAGGTCTAGATTTTTTTCGTGATTCCACAGAAAAGATTGAACTTATTCGTCATAGGATGAAAGAAGCTCAAAGTAGGCAAAAATCCTATGCCGATAACCGAAGAAGGAAATTAGAATTTTCTATGGGAGATTTTGTGTTTATTGGTGTTTCACCTATTAAGGGTGTTGTGCGTTTTAGTCGATCGGGAAAATTAGCACCTCGATATATTGGTCCATTTTCCATCATCGAACGCATTGGTTCCGTGGCTTATCGCCTTTTATTACCGGCTCAGTTTTCTACTATTCATGACGTGTTTCACGTTACACAATTACGGAAATGCCTACGAGATTCCGATTCTATTCTTGAGCCCGGTGTTGTGGAAGAAATTAAAGTTTCACCTAGCTTGACTTATGAGAAACATCCTATTCGTATCGTTGCTTCGGAAGTAAAACGCCTATGAAATAAAGATGTTCCTCTTGTGAAAGTTCAATGGTCCTCAAACCCTAAGGATTGTTCTTGGGAATCTAGAGAATTCGTCGAGTGAACACATCCGGACTTACTCTCTCGTAATCTTTGAGGTGGACTTCTTATTTCAAAATTCTTTTGTGTTGATATGCTTCAATGGTTGTTACTTTTTATTTTCTTCTTAAATATTGCGAGGATGCAATTTCTTTAAGGAGGGGAATCTATAACAACCCGCATATTTTACGATTGAATATTTAAATATAGCATCGTTAGTCGGATTTTAGTCCGAAATGCCACCTTTTGCAAACAGTAATTTAGGACTCGAGACCACTTCCATTGAGTCCAAAATGGCGTTAGCAACCTTTTTGAGTATAAACATTGATATGTTTGGAGCTAGCTAAAATTTTGACCTTTTCACTTAGGGCTTTGGGTTTGGGTTTCGGCCCATTAACCTAACATATCAACCCAACTCCACTCCACTCCTCTTCATTACTTCATAATATTTCCTACAACTTAAGCTTAATGGTGGTGGAGATGGGAAATTAAAATCCTAAGCCCTTGTTCCATTAGAAAATCCAAGTTTTAGCTCCAAATTTAAAGAGAAGCTTAGGTAAGTATCTCCTTCTTCTTCTCCATCTCAATCTCTCTCCAATTTCAAAAATTTCCTATAACCTAATTTGGGAAATTATTGCTTTTGATCTTAGTTTAGAGCATCTAGAGTTGAGATTGAAGAGTGGTTGATCCTCCTTTGTTTTCAAGCTTCTTCTTTCTTGTTTTTGTGTAAAAGTGAATTTTTTAACTCGCATCTACGTCTATAACTTTCATTGTTGTTAGGTATGAATTCCTAATATCTATTCATGTTTATTTGCTTTTGATTTGAATTTATTTGGTGAATTTTCCAATTTTGGTGTTTTGAAGTCAAAATCATTAAAGATCCTATCTTGGGTGTTTGAACATGTTATTTGTGGCGTATCGAAGAGCCTATAGTGCTGGGTTGACGATTGGCATAAATCCCTAGCATCCATTGCTCGTTCGATCGCATTTCGGTTTGGATTTGCCATTTTTTGTCTAGTCTGTTTTTTTTCCTAAAGAAAATTTCAAACGTCTGAAATTAATTTCAGACGTCCGAAACCAAATCCAGACGTCTGGTTGAAAAATCCAGACGTCTGAAAAGGGGTCTGGAAGAGGCAGAAGCCAAATCCAGACGTCTGAAACAAAATCCAAACGTCTTAAACAAATCCAAACGTCTGAAACAAAATTCAGACGTCTGGTTGAAAATTTCAAACATCTGAAATGGCCCAGGAATTTAAAATAAAAAGGAGAAAGACATATATACTTCCAGAACCAAGGGTTAGTCGTCTGGAAACACCTACCAGACGTCTGGAACTGTTGATTTTGCCTAATTTGCCAATCTTTGAGTAAATTTCCAAGGTTTATCGATTTTTGATGATCCGGTTGGTTGTTATCACTTATTATCGACTTTGATGACTTATTTTTATGGATTTTTGGGAATATACATTTTGATGGATTTGGTGTCGATTTCTTTGGATTTAATTCACGTCTTCGTATGTGAATTTTTGATGATTGATTCTTTCTACAATCATTTCTATGGTTTGTCACTTTAAAAATGCAAAGGTTTCTATACTAGTAGTAAATATTCAAACTCTTTCATCAAAACGATTTCAACATTTACTTTCAATATCAAACTCACTTTTAAAACTGTTTTCCAATCTATTAGTATATACAAACCTTTACCTCATTTGTTCAAGAGATCCAATTAAAGACTTAGCAAAACAAGTGGTATAAAACACTTGCGTTTACTTTGTCGGTTAATTCTTAGACTTGTTCAATTGAAACTCTTGTGAAAATTTCGAATGGAGATTTACAATTTGTTCGTAAATATTTAAGTTAAGCTAGTGGTTATGGGACATGAAGCTAAACTCATTTATTTACTAGCTTAGGGTAATTTACACTTATCGATCAATAATGATCATTTTATGGTTTAGACTAGCGTTATGCGATGTCTCTTAGTCCACGTGGGGGATTGTACCTCGTTCTATTGAGCTTTGTCTCATTTCTTTATGGGCTAGCAACCCATGTTGTTTTATCGTGCTCGGTTCATCGGACGTACCGTTATTGTACTGCGTCGATATTTTCGCCTATCTGGATCATGGATGTAACGTTATTGTACCACATCATTGTCTCGGTTTATTAGGTCCATTGGACGTACCGTTATTGTACTGCGTCGATGTCCTGAATTATTTGAGTTTTGGTTCATCGGACGTACCGTTATTGTACTGCATCGATGTTTCGGCTTATCTAGATCAATGATGTACCATTATTGTAATACATCGTTGTTCGGGTTTATCAGGTTCATTGGACGTACCGTTATTGTACTGCGTCGCTGTTTCGAATTTATGGTTAGCGACCGTGGGGTAGCGACCCGTTTCAAATTTATCAGGTTCATTGGCATTGATATGTTTGTCAATATTTGTGGTTTGGTGAATAAAATAAAGAATATGACATTCTTTTTGGTGTTTTGAGATTCTTGAGACATTGTATGATTTTGTTGTTATTTAATGTATACTTGTCACAGTATGGCATTATTGTTATCATACGTTTTTGGTTATATCTCTTCTTATATCTCATTTTTATCTGATATTTATAGCTAGACTTATCCGTTTATTATTTTCTTATTAAATAATACTCGGGTCAGACCGAGATGTTACAGGTGCTTCTGCTTGACTCCTTATCTAGAGCCATCATCTGACTTTTGTCTAACTATATTAGATTAGTAGTTTTTGATGTTATACATTTGAGATAGAGGCTCCTTAATGTATACATATTCTTTGTCTTGCACTTGTATCTATTCTTTTGTGATATTGTGGTTCGTGTTTGACCACTACTCTGAGGTATACTTTTATGTGTTATATTCATATCTGGTTCCGCCTTTGAGATATGAACATCTGTGACTGATTTATGTTATGCTTATTTCTATATTAGTTTCTGAAGACCTCATAGCCACTATGTAGTAGCTTTGTGTTTGTATTTGATATTCCGGATTTCCTCTTGAAATGAAATGCATGTTGTTCTATCTAACAATCGATGCTCGCATAAAGAAATTACACGAATGGTCGCTCCTCAACAGCCTTATTCTTCGTGCTAGTTGACAGCATTACTCCGTAGTGTCCTTGGCTAGCGTGAGTATAGAGGTAGGGCGTCACAGCTTGGTATTAAAGCCAAACTTCGAAACAATATGAAATATTATGGCAAGGATCATCGTCCGAAGTCCATCTTAGGAGTCGTGCCTTAGGATTCTATTCGAGTCCTTGGACCCGTTCTATCCTATTTTCTTTGTGATGCCTTGTTTTATAAATCATTATTGTTTGATATTTATTCTGAGAATAACGTTTTCTTCTTCTTTCTTTCTTTCTTAAAGAAGAAAAATGGTTAGACCAGGCCGTCCCAGCGCCGGTCAATCCAGTGCTACTCCTCAGGATGGAGTATTTATGTCTGCCTAACAACTTCTAGATCTTGTTAAGAATGCTCAAGCTGTCGGACCTATTCCAAAGCCTACTCATCCTAGATCAGAATTTTCACATTTGTGCAGAGACTATACCGATTGGGTGGAATGCCATTCAAGGGATCCGAAAGCGTTATGGAAATCCAAGCTTGGCTCAAAACATGTGATCGCATCTTTTCTCGCATGAATCTCATTGATCTTCATCGAGTCCAAGTGGATTCTAGTATGCTCCAAGAAAGAGCATTAGATTGGTATGAGCTTCTGATTTCTGAAATTATTGAAGCGGATCTTACTTGGGAGAAATTCCGGGAAAGATTCGAATCAAAGTTTGTGCCGGAGGCTGAAAAGGTGACTTTGGCCCGTCGTTTCATTGACCTTGCTCAAGGTGAATCTTCTGTGGCAGATTATGTCGCATCTTTTGAATCTGTTTCAAAGTACGGGGTCGAGTATATTAATACCCCATTGAAGAAAAATCAAAGGTTTGTTTATGGGTTGAATAAGAACCTTAAAAAGCCTCTACTTCTGAAACTGGAAGTTTCATTTGATCCGCTTATTGATATCGCTCTTCGACTTAAAGAGGCCGATAAGGAAGGAGATGTTGAAGTTGTGAGTGCCAAACAGAACTTCAACAACAATAAGAAGTGGCCTAATAAGTTTAAAGGCCCTTATCCCAACAAGAAAGGGAAGCAAGTAGCTTCTGAAGCAAAGGCTCCTACCTCTAATCGTGGGCAATGCTACAATTGTGGTTCTAAGGACCATTATGCTAATAGATGCCCGAAACCTCTCTTTTGTCGTTATTGCAAAAGTTCGGGTCATCTCTTATCTTCATGCCCCAAACTTCCAAGAAAGAGGGAGGGAAAGTTAAATGTTGTGCAAGCGCCTATTAACATTTCTCGTGGTCAAGGTATTTTTCATTCTATCTTTGATGGCACTATTATGTTTCGTGATCAACCTATTCGAGTTCTTTTTGATACGGGTGCATCCCATTCTTTTATATCAAAAGAACTTGTTGATACTTTTTCTTTAAGTGTTATGGCTTTAATGACTTCTTTGAGAATTGCGAATCCGGTTGGTGGATCCGCAACACTCAGTTTGCTTTGTAAAAATGTCAATATTATTTTGTGTGATTTTTCTTTACGAGCCGATTTGCATGTCATTCGTTATTTAGGCTTCAGAATGATTTTGGGAATGGATTGGCTTAACCGTTATGAAGCCAACATCCTGTGTCCTGAGCGGACTATTCATCTTCGACATCCTCTAGCCGTTAAACAGATCTCTATTGTTCTTAAAGATTCGGATTCCAACTTGGCAGCATTTTTATGTTCTTTAAATTCTTATGATGACGAGGAGGATGTCATTTCTCTCATTCACATTGTTTGTGAATTTTCCGACATATTTGAGCCCGTTTTAGGATTACCACCTAAGCGAGCAATTGAGTTCAGAATTAATCTAGTCCCTGGAGCTCTACCTATCACTCGCCCCCCCTCCCCCCTTATCGTACGTCCAATAAGGAAAATTAGGAGATGCATAAACAATTATTCGAATTGGAAGAGAAGCAATTTATTCGCTCTAGTTCCTCTCCTTGGGGAGCTTCATCTATTTTTGTGAAGAAATCCGATGGTACACTTAGGCTTTGCGTTGACTACCGCAAGCTTAATGATATCACCATCAAGAATAAATATCCCTTGCCTCGGATTGATGATCTATTCGATCAACTTAGTAGTAGAGTCTTTTCACAGTTAGACTTAGCAACCGGTTTTCATCAACTTCGTGTTGCAGATGATAGCATTCCTTTGACATCGTTCCGTACTCGTTATGGATCTTATGAATAGCTTGTTATGCCATTTGGTTTAACGAATGCTCCAGCTTATTTCGTTGACCTTATGAATCGAGTTTTCAAAGACTTCCTTGATCGATTTGTTCTCATCTTTATAGATGATATTCTTGTGTATTCTAAAACCAAGGAGGAGCATGAAAAGCATCTTTGGATTGTGTTGGAAACTCTTAGGAGCAATTAATTGAAAGCAAAATTTTCTAAGTGCCACTTTTGGCAATCCGGTGTGAAATTTTTCAGTCATATCATTTCTGAATCCGGAATTTCCATGGATCCTTCAAAGATTGAAGCAATTCAAAATTGAAAGAGACCAGAGAGCGTGACGGAAATTCGTAGCTTTCTTGGATTGGCGGGTTATTACCATCGTTTCATAAAAGACTTTTCTAAAATTTCCGTGCCTCTTACTAGCTTGACAAAGAAAGGAGTTAAATACAATTGGTCAAACAGATGTGAAGCTTCTTTCTAGAAATTAAAAGAACTCCTTTCCGATGCTCCTATTCTTGTGATTCCCGAAGGGAACCAAGATTTTATTATTTATACCGATGCTAGTCGGGTTGGTTTAAGTACCGTTCTTATGCAAAGAGAACGTATTATTGCTTATGCTTCTAGGCAATTAAAGCCTGCCAAGACTAGATATGCCACTCATGATTTAGAGCTCGCGGCTATCGTTTTCGCCCTTAGAATTTGGCGTCATTATCTTTTGGGAGAAAAATTTGTCCTCCACACCGATCACAAATCTTTGAAGTATTTATTTTCCCAAAAGGAACTTAATTTGCGTCAACAACGTTGGCTCGAGTTCCTTGCATCTTATGATCTTGATATTCTTTATACTCTCGGAAAGGGAAATCGCGTTGCTGATGCACTTAGTCGTAAGCAACAAGAGGTTGTTTCTATGATGTTATCCGAATGGAATGATCTCAAGACTTTATCCACTTATGATATTCGAGGTCGTGAACCCGATTTATGTTTATCTCTTGTTTTATGTAGCCTTGAGGCTCATCCTTCTCTTTTAGACCGCATCCTTGAAGCTCAAAAGCTAGATCCCGAATTGGCTCTTCTTAGCCAAAATTTTGGGGATAAATTGATATTGAAGGTTTGAAAGACTTTAATATTGATGCTCGTGGCAGCATTCGGAAATTTGGTAGACTTATCGTGCCAAATATTAGTGATCTTCGTAAAGACATTTTAGAAGATTCTCATCGTTCTAAATTTACCATTCATCCTAGTAGTAGCAAAATGTACGTGGATATGAAGCGACTTTATTATTGGGATGGAATAAAATCCAACATTGCTAACTTTGTTAAGCGTTGCATGACTTGCCAACTTGTCAAGGCCATGCACCAAAGGCCCGGTGGGTTATTGCAACCTTTGGACATTCCAATTTGGAAGTGGAATCAAATTTTCATGGATTTTATTGATGGCCTTCCCCATTCTCATTCGGGATATGATAGCCTATGGGTGATTGTTGATAGACTTACAAAATCCGCCCATTTTATTCCCGTTCGGTCCAATCAGACCGTACCTCTTTTGGCCAAACTCTTTATTAAAGAAATTGTTAGATTACACGGAGTTCCTACTTCTATTGTTAGCGATCGTGATCCATTGTTTACTAATGGATTTTGAAAGAGTCTTCAAAAAGCTTTAGGAACGAAGCTTAATTTCAGCAGTGCTTATCATCCTCAGTCCGATGGATAAACCGAGTGTGTGAATCAAACTCTTGAAGATCTTCTTCGTATATGTGTTCTTGATTTTGGTGGAAGTTGGAAAGATCATATATCTCTTGTTTAATTTTCCTATAACAATAGCTTCCAATCTATTATTGGTATGACACCTTTCAAGGCACTTTATGAAAGGCCATGCCGATCTCCTTCTTGTTGGCTTGAGACCGGTGAGAGGCTGGTTTTAGGTCTAGATTTTTTTCGTGATTCCACAGAAAAGATTGAAATTATTCGTTATAGGATGAAAGAATCTCAAAGTAGGCAAAATCCTATGCCGATAACCGAAGAAGGAAAGTAGAATTTTCTATGGGAGATTTTGTGTTTATTCGTGTTTCACCTATGAAAGGTGTTGTGCGTTTCAGTCGATCGGGAAAATTAGCACCTCGATATATTGGTCCATTTTCCATCATCGAACACATTGGTTCCGTGGCTTATCGCCTTTTATTACCGGCTCAGTTTTCTGCTATTCATGACATGTTTCACGCTACTCAATTACGGAAATGCCTACGAGATTCCGATTCTATTCTTGAGCCCGATGTTGTGGAAGAAATTAAAGTTTCACCTAGCTTGACTTATGAGAAACATCCTATTCGTATCATTGCTACAGAGGTAAAACGCCTATGAAATAAAGATGTTCCTCTTGTAAAAGTTCAATGGTCCTCAAACCCTAAGGATTGTTCTTGGGAATCTAGAGAATTCGTCGAGCGAACACATCCAGACTTACTCTCTCGTAATCTTTGAGGTGGACTTCTTATTTCAAATTTATTTTGTTTTGATATGCTTCAATGGTTGTTACTTTTTATTTTCTTCTTAAATATTGCGAAGATGCAATTTCTTTAAGGACGGGAGTCTATAACAACCCGCATATTTTACGATTGTATATTTAAATATAGCATCGTTAGTCGGATTTTAGTCCAAAATGCCACCTTTTGCAAACAGTAAATTAGGACTCGAGACCACTTCCATTGAGTCCAAAATGGCGTTAGCAACTTTTTGAGTATAAACATTGATATGTTTGTAGCTAGCTAAAATTTTGACCTTTTCACTTAGGGCTTTGGGTTTGGGTTTCGGCCCATTAACCTAACATATCAACCCAACTCCACTCCACTCCTCTTCATTACTTCATAATATTTCCTACAACTTAAGCTTAATGGTGGTGGAGATGGGAAATTAAAATCCTAAGCCCTTGTTCCTTTAGCAAATCCAAGTTTTAGCTCCAAATTTAAAGAGAAGCTTAGGTAAGTATCTCCTTCTTCTTCTCCATCTCAATCTCTCTCCAATTTCAAAAATTTCCTATAACCTAATCTGGGAAATTATTGCTTTTGATCTTAGTTTAGAGCATCTAGAGTTGAGATTGAAGAGTGGTTGATCCTCCTTTGTTTTCAAGCTTCTTCTTTCTTGTTTTTGTGTAAAAGTGAGTTTTTTAACTCGCATCTACGTCTATAACTTTCATTGTTGTTTGGTATGAATTCCTAGTATCTATTCATGTTTATTTGCTTTTGATTTGAATTGATTTGGTGAATTTTCCAATTTTGGTGTTTTGAAGTCCAAATCTTTAAAGATCATATCTTGGATGTTTGAACATGTTATTTGTGGCGTATCGAAGAGCCTATAGTGCTGGGTTGTCGATTGGCATAAATCCCTACCATCCATTGCTCATTCGATCGCATTTCAGTTTGGATTTGCCATTTTTTGTCTAGGCTGTTTTTTCCTAAAGAAAATTTCAGATGTCTGAAATTAATTTCAGACGTCCGAAACCAAATCCAGACGTCTGGTTGAAAAATCCAGATGTCTTAAAAGGGGTCTGGAAGAGGCAGAAGCCAAATCCAGACGTCTGAAAAAAAATCCAGACGTCTGAAACCAAATCCAGACGTCTGAAACAAAATCCAAACGTCTGAAACAAAATTCAGACGTCTGGTTGAAAATTTCAAACATCTGAATTGGCCCAGGAATTTAAAATAAAACGGAGAAAGACATATACACTTCCAGAACCTAGGGCCAATCGTCTGGAAACACCTACCAGACGTCTGGAACTGTTGATTTTGTCTAATTTGCCAATCTTTGAGTAAATTTCCAAGGTTTATCGATTTTTGTTGATCCGGTTGGTTGTTATCACTTATTATCGGCTTTGATGACTTATTTTTATGTATTTTTGGGAATATCCATTTTGATGGATTTGGTGTCGATTTCTTTGGATTTAATTCACGTCTTCGTATGTAAATTTTTGATGATTGATTCTTTCTACAATCATTTCTATGGTTTGTCACTTTAAAAATGCAAAGGTTTCTATACTAGTAGTAAATATTCAAACTCTTTCATCAAAACGATTTCAACATTTACTTTCAATATCAAACTCGCTTTTAAAACGGTTTTCCAATCTATTAGTATATACAAACCTTTACCTCATTTGTTCAAGAGATCCAATTAAAGACTTAACAAAACAAGTGGTATAAAACACTTACGTTTACTTTGTCGGTTAATTCTTAGACTTGTTCAATTGAAACTCTTGTGAAAATTTTCGAGTGGAGATTTACAATTTGTTCGTAAATATTTAAGTTAAGCCAGTGTTATGAGACATGAAGCTAAACTCATTTATTTACTAGCTTAGTGTAATTTACACTTATCGATCAATGATGATCATTTTATGGTTTAGACTAGCGTTATGCGATGTCTCTTAGTCCACGTGGGGGACTGTACCTCGTGCTATTAAGCTTTATCCCATTTCTTTATGGGCTAGCGACCCATGTTGTTTTATAGTGCTCGGTTCATCGGACGTACCGTTATTGTACTGCGTCGATGTTTTGGCCTATCTGGATCAATGGATGTAACGTTATTGTACCACATCATTGTCCCGGTTTATTAGGTTCATTGGACGTACCGTTATTGTACTGCGTCGATGTCCTGAATTATTTGAGTTTTGGTTCATCGGACGTACCGTTATTGTACTGCGTCGATGTTCCGGCTTATCTAGATCAATGATGTACCATTATTGTAATACATCGTTGTTCAGGTTTATCAGGTTCATTGGACGTACCGTTATTGTAATGCGTCACTGTTTCGAATTTATGGTTAGCGATCGTGGGGTAGCGACCCGTTTGTGATGCATGTGTTGGTGAGTTTTCATGCTCCTGTTTGTGATAGGCCTCCCCCTTTTTTGTTTTCTGGATTTCTTATTGATGATTTCTAGAATTTGTGTTTCACCAATTTTTGTCATTGGCATTGATATGTTTGTCAATATTTGTGGTTTGGTGAATAAAATAAAGAATATGACATTCTTTTTGGTGTTTTGAGATTCTTGAGACATTGTATGATTTTGTTGTTATTTAATGTATACTTGTCACAGTATGGCATTATTGTTATCATACGTTTTTGGTTATATCTCTTCTTATATCTCATTTTTATATGATATTTATAGCTAGACTGATCCGTTTATTATTTTCTTATTAAATAATACTCGGGTCAGACCGAGATGTTACATGTGCTTCTGCTTGACTCCTTATCTGGAGCCATCTTCTGACTTTTGTCTAACTACGTTAGATTGGTAGTTTTTGATGTTATACATTTGAGATAGAGACTTCTTGATGTATACATATTCTTTTGTCTTGCACTTGTATCTATTCTTTTGTGATATTGTGGATCTTGTTTGACCACTACTCTGATGTACACTTTTATGTGTTATATTCATATCTATTTCCGCCTTTGAGATATGAACATCTGTGACTGATTTATGTTATGCTTATTTCTATATTTGTTTCTGAAGACCTCATAGCCACTGTGTAGTAGCTTTGTGTTTGTATTTGATATGTCGGATTTCCTTTTGAAATGAAATGCATGTTGTTATATCTAACATATCGGTGCTCGCACAAAGAAATTACATGGATGGTCGTCCCTCAACAGCCTTATTCTTCGTGCTAGTTGACGGCATTACTCCGTAGTGTCCTTGGCTAGCGTGAGTTTTGAGGTGGGGCGTCACAGTCATACTATGAAAAGTATACATTAGGCAACATAAAAATCATACAATATCTCAAAAAATCTCAAAGCACTAAAAGAATGTCATATTCTTTATTTTATTCACCAAACCCCAAATATTGGCAAACATATTATTGCCAATCACAAGAAGAGGTGAAACAAAAACTCTAGAAATCATCAACTAGAAATCCAGAAATCACAAAAGGGGGAGGCCTATCACAAAATGGGAGCATGAAAACTCACGAGTATGTGTATCACAACAGGGTCGCTAACCCATGGTCGCTAACCATAGTGCCGGTAGAACAACGTAGTACAACGGTAAGCCCGAGGAACCTGAAACTCAAATAATTCGGAACAACGACATAGTACAACGGTACGCCCGATGAACCTGATAAGCCGGTAAAACAACGTAGGACAACGGTACGTCTGATGAACCTGATTCTATAAAAGAAAACATGGGTCGCTAGCCCAAAAAAACGAGTCGAACTCCAAAGAACCAATAGGTCGTTAGCCTATGAAAGAAAGGAGACGAAACTCAATAAAACGAGGCACATTCCCCCACGTGGACAAAGAGACATAGCATATCGCTAGTCTAAATCACAAAATGATCATCATTGATCAATAAATAGTGTGAATTACACTAAGCTAGTAAATAGATGAGTTTAGCTTCATGTCCATAACCACTGGCTTAGTTTAAATATTTACGAACAAATTGTAGATCTCCAATCGAAAATTATCACAAGAGTTTCAATTGAACAAGTCCAAAAATTAACCGACGAAGTAAATGCAAACGTTTTATACCACTTGTTTAGTAAGCCGTTTAATTAGATTTCTCAAACAAATGAGGAAAAGGTTTTCAAATACTAATAGATTGGAAAACGGTTCTATAAAGAGCTTTGTATTAAAAATAGAGTTGAAATCATCTTTGAAAAAGGATTTGAATATTTACTACTAGTATAGAAACCTTTGTACTTTAAAGTGACAAGTCACAGAAATGATTGTTGAAACAACCGATCACCAAAAATTCACATACGAAGACGTGAATCAATTCCATAAAAATCGACAGCAATCCATTAAAATGGATATTCTCAAAAATCTCGAAAAAGAAGTTATCAAAGTCAACAAAAGTGATAACAACTAATCGAAGAACCAAAAATCGATTAAAAATTGAAAATTCAAACACAAAAGGCAAAATAGGCAGAGGCAGCAGATTCAGTCGACTGGACCAGGGTGGTCAGTCGACTAAATCATGCTTGGAAACTTTCACTTTCCAGGCTCTGTCGACTGACCCAGAGTGGTCAATCAACTGATACTGGCCCAGGAAAATTCCTGGATTTTGGTTCAGTCGGCTGACCTTCTGGTTTTGTCTACTGAACTGGAAATTCCAGTATTCTCAGCCTAGCCCTTCCAAGGGTCAAAACCCAAACAATTTGCGATCGAACGAGCGATAGGCGCTAGGGGTTTACTCCAATCGGCAACCCAGCCCTATAAGCTCTTCGATATGCCACCAAAAGCATGATCAAACATCAAAGCTAGAATTTTTAAAGATTCAACTTCAAAACACCAAAAATTGGAATATTCATAAAACCAATCCAATCCAAAAGCAAATGGACAAGGAATAGATGTTAGGAATCAATTCCTACTACTATCAAAAATATAGACATAGATGTGAGTTCAAAAACTCACATTTAAACCCATGCTCATAAGAAAATATTTCCTAAGTTAGGTTATAGGAAATTTCTGAAATTAGAGAGAGATTGAGATGGAGAAGAAGAAGAGGATGCTTACCTAAGCTTCTCTTTGGTTTTGGAGCTAGAAATTGAATTTGCAAAAGAAACTAGAGCTTAGGATTTTAATTTCCAACCTCTTCCCCCATTTTTACTAAAGCTTGAAGTGTTAGGAAATGAGAATGAATGAAGAGGAGAGGGGATGGAGCTAGGGTCTAATGTTAGGTTATTGGGCTAAAACCCAAAGCCCTAAGTGAAAATGTCAAAATTCAAGTTAACTCCAAACATATCGATGTTTATACTCAAAAAGGTCGTAAATACCATTTTGAAATCAATGGAAGTGGTCTCAAGTCCTAATTTAGCTGTTTGCAAAAGTAGTTTTTCGGACTTAAATCTGACTAACGATGCTATATTTAAATATACAATTGTAAAATATGCGGGTTGTTACTACATTTACAGGTTTAATTTTGGTGCTTTTGAAGCTTCAGCAGGAGAGCTGGAGATCTTCATTTGTTGTACATGTATACGTTTTTATTATCCTCTGCTTAGTTGTTGTTTATTATCAGCATTTGTGAGGACAGGCTATTATAACTGTCCAAGCTGATAACTATTGTTTGATTGTTGTACTCTGATTGACGTATGTGTATATATAGTTTCTGTTTTATAAAGATCATTGATATGATATTATATATTTTTCGTTGCGGTGTGAGATTTTGTATTGTTCTGTTTGGTTATAAATTCTCTCTTTCTTCCCTTCTCTTCTTCTCTCTTCTTCTCTTTCTCTTGACTTTCCGTCAGTCGGTTCTTTTTGGGTTGGACATGTGTGGACTATTGTCGATTCAAGGGTTATGTATTTGTAGGTTGTCACATTACCACTTAAGATAGTGGTTCGGGTATCTTTTTCCAGGATAATGATAATCAATTGCGCCGAACACCGGGCATTAATTCTAAATCGACTAATTAATAACATAATTTGCACATCCTCATCCTAAATGTTTATTTTCAATCACGTCTAATTCCAGACATCGGTTTAAATTTCATGGGTAAGATCCACCTTACACCAGCTGTGAACCTTCTATTTTGCCTACTCTAGAAAAAAATGTTGAGGATTGGATGGCCTTATCACATCCACTTCGATTTGTATCGACCCCCCATCTGAGGGCAAGAGTTGAGCGAGTAAACGAACGTATCGCTTTTGTTTTGACTTCTACTTCTGCATCCACACCCAGGGCGAGAGTTAGCTGGTATTTATTGAGAAGAACTTCGTGGGTTCGATCACAAACAATAAAAATTTTGGTTGGCACCTAACTCCGGGTACCTACATACCTGCATCGTTCAAATGCAGATTCATTTGATTTAGTCAAGTCACAACTCATAAGTAATAGAAAGATAGAGTCTTGGACTCGAAAAGCTTTTTTGTTCTACAAAAAACGAGAAATGACAAAATCAGCCTAATTACATGGTTCTAGCCAATTATTTGTGAAATAGCATCGTAAGTGCTCGCTATTCCACTCCCTTGGGAGCGAAATCCCATCTACCATTGCAAGATTGAAAGTTCTATCTCTAAGTTTCTGCTCTATTGCGTATGGATCTTCCCAGGTTACGCCCAAGTTTACAGGTCCAGGGAAGTTTCATTCGAGAACCAGATCGCCAATTTTGAAAGTTCGATTCCTAACTTTAATGTTGTGATACTGTGCGGTTTGGTGTCAGTGTGTAGCTGGCCTCAACTCAGCTGCGCCGTTGATTCTCATCGATCATATCAAGAGACTCTAGTAGGAGTTGCTCGTTAATCTATGGATTGCAGTGAATCACTAGATGGGCGGGTACTTCCAGTTGAACTAGAATCGTAGCCTCTGATTCGTTGGCTACAGCAAATGGAGAGTGGCCAGTCGCTGACTTATGAGTTATTCAATAAGCCTCTAGCACTGATGGAAATTCATCGATCTACTTGCCCTTCAACTTTTCCAACCATTTCTTAAGAATGGACTTGATAATCTTATTCACAGCTTCAACCCGTCCATTTGTCTGGGGATGTGCCACCGAAGCAAATCTTTTCTCTATGCGATGCCCATGGTAGAAATCTTTGAACTCGATACTGTTGAATTGGGTCCCTTTATTGGTAACGATTTCCTATGGAACTCAAAAATGACAGATGATATTCCAAACAACAAAATTGATTACTTTTGCAATGACCCCAATTTTGACAAACATTTTTAGAATATTTAGTTAGGTAAATTAAATAAAATGTATAAAAGGATAAGAAAATTGAGATTTGGTAATTAATTTAGGCCGTGCCTTAGTTAATAAACCAATTAGAGAAATAAAATGTTAGGATAAGGAGGAAAATGATAAGGGCAAAATGGGAATAGCCTTCATTCCTAACCCCTTAAACCCTTCTATCTTCATTTCCTTCATTCATTTTACACACATATAAACTAAACTTAGAGAGAGGTTGGCCATAGCAAAGGGAAAACAAGAAGGAAAAACTAAAAAATTAAGGAATAAAAGATAATAGAAATCAAGTCTACACCAAATCTCATTTTTCTCATCCAAATAAAGGTGAATAATGAATATGCATTTCATTTTTTTGGTTTGTTTGGTTTTAAGTGTAAACTCATTTCTTTTGCAAGTATTATGCCATTTTTAGTAGTTTGTATGATTATATGTTGGTTGATATTTTCTAGAATTTAAACATGAAATTTAGTAATATGTTTGAGTTGGAAAACCTACAATATGATATCCAAATAACTTGGGATTTTGGTATGATGTTATAAATATCATTTTAGAATTGGGTTTTTAATTTCATAATTTTCTAAGCAAGTATGGATTATATATGATTTTTCTAAGTGAAGAAATTGGTGAGTTTCAGGTAGTAATTCTTAAAAATAATTAAAATAAGTTCTTGACCCTGAAATTTTTATATGTCGAAGAGTATAGATAAAATGAATTATTATTTTTGGGATTTTTCCCAAGTGTTCAAGAATGATAAATAAATTGTTTAAGTCTAAAGGGTTTATTTGTTTAATTAAAATGTTTATACAATGGGTTGAATTGAAAAATTATTTAGCATAGAAAATTATGCATGCGACAGTTTTACTCAGTAAAGAATGTGATAAAATTTTGATAGCCAATAATATTTTGACAAATTATTGAGGGTTGGTGAAAAGTAACATCATTTTATAGTAATTGGGCAGTTTTAAGTTAATTACAACTTTACCATGTCGATACTGGCTATGTCGACCAACATCTCACCACATCCAAGTGTCATTAACGTGACACAAAACGATGTCACATGATGTCAATGAGCTTGGCATGAAGTAGATTGGTTTGATCCTCGTCGAGGCCGAAGTAATAAAGATAAAGAGATTTGACTCGACATGGGCATGTCGATGCTTATACATGCTACATTTTATACAAAGAGGCATATAGCCACTTATGTTCTACAGGATCGCCAATTTTATAACCTTTATATTTATCTATTTGTTTATGACTCTAAGTTTTTGCCTCGCCGACCCGATGGTTGTCAAGCTTAGCCCCTGCCATTTTAACTTGCCATTGAGCCTAATCTATGTTGCTTTTTAACTTGTCAACAGGCCTAATCTGTGCTGTATTTTAACTTGTCATAATGCTTATCTCTTGTCGTTTTAGCTAGTCATTGAGTTTAACCTATAATGTTTTTAGCCATGTCGATGTCTAAATATCGATGTTGCATATACTAAATTTTGTAACCATGATGAGTCATTGATGCCGAATGTTTTATGTGTTATCGAAGTTCAATTTTTATTGTTGTAACACCATGACTTATAAAGTAATAACTTCAATAATATCCCCATATATTTTCAAATAAAATACTTCGACATGCTTTTGTGCAGGCAAAGATCTGTAATGGGGATGACTTTGTCATGTTTTATAGCTGTAAAGTTATTACATAGTTTTAGCCTTATAGCCAAACTTTTGAGATGGTCAAGGCCCTAATGATTTCAACTTTCATCAACAATGTTTCGTAACCCATATATCATGGCATAAGTATTTTGAGTAAAGTAAAGGTCCAATGTTTTTCTTATTTAACGTATGATTTCAAGGGTTAAATCATACATAAAGATTTTTTTCAAGGAAATATGGATAGGGTAGTTAACCCAAAATTTTACTATAAGAATGACCCAAAGATTAGAAAACTAGACGGGACTAGTGTGGGGTCACATCCTATACTTTAGCTAGTAGCCCCTATATGATAACCCAGATTTTTGGACATCTATAATTGATAAAATAACTTGATTTAATTTGTATAAATATTGATTTATAAGTTAAATAAATAATTCTGATAATATATATATATATATATATATATCAGGATAAGTATTGGTTTAATAATCCTACTAGTATAATTATTTAAAATTGGCAAAATTATTATTTTCCAACAAATTTAATGTGTGTTATTTTAATACATATATATAAGTCAATTTAAAATTAAATTTGATTATTTCAAAGCATATAAGATAAGTGTTTGATTATTTATATATATATATATATATATATATATATATATATATATATATATATGAATATATTGTAATTCGAATTTGACTTTGAAATTCAAAAATAAAATGTCCTAAAAATAATTTGGACTTAAAATAATATATATGATTTTCATTAATGTATAATTAGTTTCAAATTATTTTCTTTAAAATTGTATCAATATTGATATAAGGAATGTATTAATAAAGATATAAAGTTATATTGAAGTGTGTGTACATATAAATATAAACAAAAGATAATAATATAAAGTAATGTAAAAAAAAGGATATATACATTATATAATAACAATTCTCATATAAAAAGACAAGTGTTAAGATTTTAACACACAAATTAACAAATGTAAATCATTTAACATAGAAATATACAAGTGTAACAATTGTAATATAAATTTGAACAAGTGTCAACTATTTCAATTATTTATAAAATAATAAATAAAAAGAAAATGAGATTATATAATATCTTTACTTTCCTCTCTATAATTTTCTTTTACTTTCACATTTCAAAACAAAAGCCTATAAAACAAAATTTAAAACCAGATCAAACAAGAAAACAAAACCTGTAACCTAAAACCAGAAAACAAAATCAAAGAAAACTCAACAATAATCAAAACATGGTAATCAAACATAATCTTCAGCTCATAACAATCAAGTTCAGATCAAAGCAAGAAGATTCAAGATCAATTCAAATCAAAGCGAACTAAGTTCCAGTTTTAAATACAAGAACATATTTCAAAATTTCAAAAGCTCGTTCCCTGTCTTCAAACACAGGTAAGTAAACATCTTTCTTAAAGATTTAAATTAATAAAAATATGATGCATTTGAATACCCTCGAATGTATGATATATAATATGCTTCGCATGGTTGATTTAATGATTATATTTATATATATATGTACGTATATATATATATATATGGATATATTTGTGTGCATGTCTGTGTTTCAGAGTTTTGCACTATTCTTCAATTATAGGTTGCAAATATAATTCAAAGATCAACTGCTCTTTCTCTGATCTGTTATATGTTATGATGTTTAATTTTTAGAAAAAATATATTTAAATTTTAAAAATATTTTAAGCGAGAATTGAAGACAGTTTTAACCAGGATGTAAACATTACAGTAAAAACTTGTACATATCAAAATTTCAACTTGAAAAATTTATGGATTTATGTTTATAATCTGATTTATTTTCGCAAACCATGATTTTTAGAAAAGGAATCATGATTTTTAGTGTTGTAATTCAAGAGAGATCGAGGGATGAACGGGAATCTTGTTTGAGTCGATTTCTGGTGATCGAGGGAATCTGGGCGGTCGAGGCTTTTTCTAAAGTAAGATCAGTGGTCAGAGGTCACGGTAAAAATGGTGGTTGGATTTTACTACTACCGTGGTGGTGGGAGATCGTCGATTTAAGGTTTTAGCACTGATTTTGATCGAGGTGGATAATCGTGCTGCCGCGCCGTCGTCAGTGCATCGGGTTTGTCCGGCCGTAAGGGAAACAAAGTAAGGATCTTGGCGAAGTTTCAAGCGAAGACTCATGATCTCTAGTGGTCGGAGTGATCGCGACAAGGAGGATTTGGTCATGACTTCTATCCAGCTTCGTTCCTGTAGGTCGAATTCGTATTCACGATCGTTGCTAGGCTCGGAGTAGTCGGAATCGTGTGAGAGGATCGTAATAGATTTGCCGACGTGGTCGTCAATGGTCAGAGCAGCGTGGATGAGTTATGCACGTGCACAAGTTCTCCAGTGGGTCGGTGTTGCTGTGAGTTTTGGGAGCGAGGTTTTTCTCGTGTTCGTGCTCGAGTTTCGAAAGGAAGATGAGAGAAATATGGGTTTGGATCGAGTATTTGATTCGGGTATTTTCATTAGTGGCTCGGGTAATATTGGTGTTTTGGCTTGGGTTCACCTTCGTGTTTGTACGCAAGAAAATTAGCATGTTAATGGTTAAAGTTTTAACAGTTTTCAAAATTTATACTAAACAAAATTTAAAATAAAGTGGAAAGTGGATTTTTCTCGGATCTGGGCTCAAGTGTTTTCTGGGTTGAACCTAAGTAAATGTTTTAAACAAGTTTTTAAATTTAAACAAAAGAAAGTTTTAAATTTAAAATGAATCTAGATTAAACTATTTCTTAAATCTAATTCTTTATATAATAAATATTTTTGTATTTGATTTAAGAAAAGTGGTAAGATTTGTTTAACTTAAATTTATTAAGTTAAATTTTTAAATCATTTTTAAACTTAATTTTAAATATAATTAAGTAGTTTACTAAAAGATAAAGTGTTTAAAAATTATGTTTTAATTAATTAATTAATAAAGATAAATGGTTTATCTTAAAGTTAATTAAGGCCATGGATTATTAATGATTAATTAAATTAATTTAAGAGAAATTAATTAACTAATGGTTAAGGATTAATTAATTAAAACTTAAGGTTTATAAATTAATTAATTGGAGATTAATTAATTGGTAATTAGAGATTAATTATTTGGTAACTAGAGATTGATTAATGTAAGTAATTACTCAAATGATAATTACTTAATGTATGTAATTAGGGATTAATTTGTTCAGGGTTAATTAAATAAATTAGTAATTGAAGGTCAAATTAATTAATAATTAAAGGTTAACTAATTGAGGATAATTAACCAATGGGATAATTCTTTAGTGGAAGCAATTATGGATAATTAGTTGGGATGGATAATTAAAGGTTGATTTATTAATTAAAGGTTTGTAATTAATTAATGTTAAGTAAACAGGATTAAAAGTGATTGAAGTAATTAATTTAATTTATTTGAATTGATTAGAAATGGTATAATTAATTAATCTTGCTTATGGATGATTGAATGATATCGAATGCCTTGGATTATTTGATATCTCTGATATGTGATGCTATGTGATATAATATGTTTGGATTGAACTGTGATAATATGGTTTATCCATCTGTGATGAACGACAATGTAAATATGTAATTCTGGATATAAATGGAATTGTCTAAAACTTGAACAGTTGTTATAAGATGATATTGGATTCGAAGAGACCGGGGTCGGGTATCAGTAAATACCCAAAACCACTTCGATTAACAACTTTCACTAACTCTTCATAGATTTGATTTTAAAATCAAATAGGCTGGAATGGAATAATTTAAGTAACTGGACCATTTAAACTAAGTTTGGTACTTAGATATTGATGTGTGAAATAAATGTTGGCTTTAACAAGTTAAGAACCCGTTGTAAGGTACGAGTTACCCCGGGTTTTAAAATAAGTTATATATCTTAGTATTTTATGTTAGATGGGTTTACTCATGCTGGTTTCTAGCCTGACCCGGGTGTTACTTTGATGTAATACTCGGGTCAGACCGAGTATTACAGAATTTCAGGTTAGGACGTTCTGGAGCTCATGAGGCGAGCTGGATGGCAGGATCATATGGAGTTGACCGCTGAGTATTAGAGTTGTATTGATAGTAGTCTGGGACAGGTTGATATAATTGTCTAGTCTATTTGTAAATTGTATGTAACTCTGATGTATTGTTGTAATAGTAACAATTTCAGCTTTCTTTGTAAATGCTATTTTTTGATATTATATCTTGATCCGTTGTGAAATGTGAGATTCTGAGTTTTGTTTTATGTTCTTCTTCTACCTCTTTTCTTCTTAACCTAACAATATGAGATTTCCGGCATCGATTGCTCGACACTTTTACAGTTGAACGTATTAGTGTCGAATACTTGAGGTTGAAAATTTTCGGTCGTTACATTTGGTATCAGAGCAGAAGGTTAAGTGAGAATCTTGGCTCTGATGGGTTTACTCATTAAGGATAGGGTTAACGGTACCCTAGAATGAGTTAGGTGTAGTATATATAAGGGTGTATTTGTTATTTTCTTACATAATGATTTTAAAAATGGTTTTAAGAATGATTTTCATATAAGTCTATATTTTGATATATAAATCAATAGTTTTTCTAATGTATTAAGGTAATTGGTTGATGAATCGTTGGAATTAATAATAATAATAAGAATTAAGTGGTAATAGAAATACAACCAAATTGAAATTGAATGAATATAAGTTTGAAATGGATCCAAACTAAAATTAAAATCCAAAATTTGCAGAAGTATTTTCAGAATAAGATTATAATGAATTGGTTTCCAGATATGATAATCTTGGTTATTATAATAAATGGTTGTTGTGTTTAGTAATGAAATGTTTGTTAATGATTAAGCAAAATGAAATGTTTTAAGGATGTAAACATTTAGGTGAGTATGATTTATAATTTGGAAATGAAGATGATCTAAATTATGATATTTTATAATTTAAGTCCGAAATTTGGAATTTGTTTCAAAGTGTTAAAAGCAATAATAAATAGTATTATTTACAATGTAATTGAATGAAGAAGGCCTGTTTCAAACAAGAGTTGTTTGAAAATTTTAAAGAAATTTGTTTTGAATTAAAACCAAAGGTGGTTTAAAATTTAAAGCATAACTTAGCGTACAAAGGAAATAAATATGTATATATGAGGGATATACATAATATCAAAGATGATTTGAAATAAACTCTAAGTGTTAAGTTTTAAATCTTTACTTGGAATGTGATGTGAAAACACAAAGTGATAAGTTTTTGAACTTATAAGTGGAAGATTATTAATATGAGGTTTAAAATTTGAAATGGGAATTCAAATTAGGTAAAATTGACTGAATTAAACTAAATTGAATTTAACTTAGGAGCAGTTAGATAAGTTGAACAAACAATTTGCATTGGAAATTTCAAGATGAAACTGAGATTTAACTTAGGAAGTTAAATGGTTGATATGAATTGGGATTATGTATGATCTCAAAATGGGTTTGAGATTTGGAAATTGGAATTAGATGCTATTGATGAATGCTTTAAATAATTTGGATATTTATTTATTTTGAATTATCTTAATATCTCCTGTTGTTATTAGTATCTTTGAAAATGAGAGTTGGATTATTTTAAATAAGAAATGGAGGTAATATACACCCATTACTGAAGTAAAATAGAAATAATATTTAACTTATGAAAGGGAAATTACTTTAAACTTAAAGATTTAAAAGTTAGAAATGGGCTTGCTGAAAATTTGTTAAGAAATGGGTTTTGAAGTTAAAATTGGGTAATAAATTGGATTCTGAAGATTAAATCATTTAAAAAGTTTTGAACATTTAAATAAGTTAAGTAAAGGTAATTTAAAATGGAAATTTAAAATTTGGACTCAGGACCAAATGGTTTAAAGATTTAAGTTGTTAATTTAAAAATAAAGGTTGGTTTGATTTAAAGGATTAAATCAACATTTTAAAATTTAACTCGAATTTTTGAAATTAGAGATGGTTTTAAGTTGAGATTTGAATTGTATTAGTTCAAATTGAATTTGATTTTAAATTAAACTGAAGTTGAATAAGTTTGAATTTCAAATGGGTGTTGATTTGAATTTGGGATAAGAATTGAAGTTAATTTAAATTGAAATTGAATCAATTTAAATAGAAGTGGAAATTAGAATTGATTGGAAATGGAGATTGGGAATTGGACAATTTGGCTCTGAACTATTCTTCAAATAAATTGTTTTAATATAACTGTTTTTTTTATTATCTATTTTCCTAGCTATTTACTATACAACTTTTCTTTTTTAAAACCCAAAAATATCTTGTACTTATTTTACAATTACTTTTGGAACTATTTAACTATTTACAACAATTTTACAACTGTTTTATAAACTAATTACTATTGTATAACTATTTTGCAATTATCTAATTATTTTTCAACTATTTGACTATTCTATAACTATTTTACTATTTTACAACTATTTTAAAATTACTTAACTATTTTACTTCTGTTTGCAACTAATAACTATTTTACAAATACTTATCTAGTTTTGAAAATTTTCAAGCTATTTTCTTAATACAAGTTGGTTAGAGTGCAAACTGTCTATAATTGAATGCCGGTCGAGATAAGAATTGAAGTGCTAACCCAAATAGAAATTGGAAGCAATTGTGGATGAGTGAATAGAATCAAAATGAAGGTGAGTAGAAAGGAGAATTGATTTAGCTGATAATCAATGAAGATAAATACGTAGGATGTACATATATTATTCTATTCGCATAGTGATTTGATCCGGATTCGAGCGTAGAATTTCGAGACAGTATATCGATCCGAGTTAGGATTTTTCACTCGATTTTCGACGGCGAACCCTGGATACGGATTTTTGGTTGATTCTGGGAATTCTCTATCATAGTTGCGACTATGCAAGGAGAATGACGATTTTTGATCAAGAAACCGGATCTGAGTCCGCACTAGGAAGTCGGGTGGACGATACTAGTTTGGAAGTGAAATTATGTGATCGAGTGAGCGATCAGATTTGAAATTGCATACCGATGGTATATGTACATTGTACGTGCTTAAGTGAAATTGATATTGGAAATCTTGAATGAAATGAAATATGATTTTTGAAAGAGAAGTATATTTTGAGAAATATACATGTATAAAGGTGGAAGTTGAATATCTTTTGAAATTCACTTTATGAAAAGTAAGTGATATGGTAAGTAACTTTATAAAAGAAAATCAAATTTGAATGTTGATTGGCATAGTAAAATTATATATAAGTGATCCGTAGCCAGAAGAAAGGGTTTTTGATAATATTTGAAGTATAAAGAGGAATCTATATAAGTGGTCCAAAGATTATTTTCAAGTTGGAAAGGATAAGTCGTATATATACATATTTCTATATACGTAAATGGTTTTATGAGAATGATTTTAGAAAAAAAGGTTTTGGAACTTATGGATTTTGGAAAGGCTTTTGATTTTTGGGGAAAATTAAATTATGGGAATTTGGAAAGCCATGTTTAGAACTATCGATTTGAGATATCGATTTTGTGTGAATGAGATTTTGATGTAAATCATAAAGGGTATGATTTGAAAGATACTATAAGTGTATAGTACAAAGTATTTTGAGATTGGCTCTGGGGAAAAAGGCGCTCCCATTGGAATGAACTTCATTAGGAGATCCATGGGGTGGGTCTGCCTTGAGACCTAAGAGGGAGGCTCTAAATTGAATCCTGAGAGAAAGTCCGGACAAACTGAAGTTCCTGAGGATTTTTTGTTGTGGGTAGCGAAAGTCGAGGGCGTTGATGTGTATAGAGAAATTTGGGTTATGCTGTGACGACAGTGTAACTCGATGTCACTACGATCGACTATGGACCATAGCGGAAGTCGTGTGTGCCGTGAGAGCCTACAGTCTACGTTTGATTTTTCCATAATGGTAACGTAACATCAGTAGACTACAACCTAGAGAGACATAGCGATAGTCGAGAGGCCGTGAGAGCCTAAGGCTACATTAGGACTTGAATGATGTAGTCTGCGACCTATGTGGAAGTGGTGAGTTTCATTTGGCAACGAAAATCGAGGGCGCTGATGCCTACAGTTACATGGAATTTTTCCATGATGGCAACGTAACCAAGGATGTAACTGCGATCTGCGGCGGGTTCCATGGTGTAATCGAGGGGTGCGGAGTGCCTATAGTTATCTATGGAATTTTCTGGGATGGCAACGTAACCATCGGGTTAACTACGACAATGGAGGGGGTGATGATTTCCAGAGCATTTCACTAAAGATGTTTTCAACATTTTCAAAAATGTTTTCTATATTTTTACCAAAATATTTTCCAAGTATTTTCACTGGATGTTGTAAACGAGTTTGCTAAGTACTTATAGATTTTCAGTCCTAGGCCTGAACAACGTATGATCGAATTTCTGTGAGAGCGAGGATGGATGTTGGGACATCGAGTTAGAAAGTGTATTTTTGTAAAACTATTCGAGTAATATTATGTAGATTTTGAAGTGTTTTAAAAAAATCTTAAATAAAGGGTTTATAGTTTAAAATATTCAACAGGTAATTTACTGATAATAAGTATTTAATAAATCTTGGTTTCGTTCCTTTTCAAGGACGAAAGATTCAAAGGGGGAAGGAATGCGATAACCCGGATTTTTGGACATCTATAATTGATAAAATAACTGGATTTAATTTGTAGAAATATCGATTTATAAGTTAAATAAATAATTCTGGTTATATATATACATATATATCGGGATAAGTATTGGTTTAATAATCCTCCTAGTATAATTATTCAAAATTGGCAAAATTATTATTTTCAAACAAATTTAATGTGTATTATTTTAATACATATATATAAGTCAATTTAAAATTAAATTTGAATTTTTCAAAGAAAATAAGATAAGTGTTTGATTATATATATATATATATATATATATATATATATATATGTATTTATATGAATAGATTGTAATTTGAATTTGAGTTTGAAATTCAAAAATAAAATGTCTTAAAAATAATTTGGACTTAAAATAATATATATGATTTTCATCAATGTAGAATTAGTTTCAAATTATTTTCTTTAAAATTGTATAAATATTAATATAAAGAAATGTATTAATAAGATATAAAGTTATATTAAAGTGTATATATATATATATATAAATATAAGCAAAAGATAATAATATAAAGTAATGTAAAAAAGAGAGGATATATACATTATATAATAACAGTTCTTATATAAAAAGACAAATGTTAAGATTTTAACACACAAATTAACAAATGTAAATCATTTAACATAGAAGTATACAAGTGTAACAATTGTAATATAAATTTGAACAAGTGTCATCTATTTCAATTATTTCTAAAATAATAAATAAAAAGAAAATGAGATTATATAATATTTTTACTCTCCTCTCTATCATTTTCTTTCACTTTCACATTTCAAAACAAAAGCCTGTAAAACAAAATTCAAAACCAGATCAAAGAAGAAAACAAAACCTGTAACCTAAAACCAGAAAACAAAATAAAAGAAAACTCAAAAACAATCAAAACCTGGTAATCAAACACAAGCTTCAGCTCATAACAATCAAGTTCAGATCAAAGCAAGAAGATTCAAGGTCAATGCAAATCAAAGTAAACTAAGTTCCAGTTTTAAATACAAGAACATATTTCAAAATTTCAAAAGCCTATTCCCTGTCTTCAAAACATAGGCGAGCAAACATCTTTCTTAATGATTTAAGTTAATAAAAATCTGATGCATGTTCACATCCCCTACTTACTCTATTATTGTAAATGGTAGTCCAAGAGGTTTTATTCACAGTAACAGAGGGTTGAGACAGGGAGATCCTCTCTCCCCTTATCTTTTCTGCATAACTATGGAATTTCTATCTTTGATGATGTATAAAGCATACAAGACTGGTAATATACAACCAATATATAATCAAGATCCTTGTGTCACTCACCTTTTGTATGCAGATGATCTCATGATTTTTTCTAAAGCTAAGCTTAAACATGCTAAAGCTATTAAAGTCATGTTACAGAAGTTAAAAGATTTGGCAGGACTAAACATAAACAACTTGAAATCTAAAGCTTATTTTAGCAGAGGTGTGACCAATAGAAATTTTCTGATCAACATGTTGAGTATGAAAGAAGGAACACTGCCTATAAAATATTTGGGAGTTCCTCTTTCACATAATTACATTCACTACAATGATTGTGGAAATCTATTTGACAAGATACAAACCAGAATGAATGGATGGGACTGTAAACTTCTATCTATGGCTGGTAAGATCTAACTGATACACTCTGTTATCACACCTATGGTTCTGTACTGGATGATGATATACCAACTTCCTATTGCTACTATCAATAAAATTAATAAGATATGTGCAAATTTTGTATGGGGTGGCAAAACCCATAAAATTGCATGGGACATCTTATGCAGACCGAAACTTGAAGGAGGGGTGGGCCTGAGAAATTTTGAGGACATTAGAACCGCTTCTGCTCTTAAACTACCGTGGCATTATATTCACAACAAAAATCTGTGATCTAAATGGATGAGAAATAGATACTGCAAAGAAAAACACTTCTGGACTATGGAAATCGATAATAATAGTTCATGCACCTGGAAAACTATCCTTAAGCATAGGCAAAAAGGACTACAACATATTCATAGGAGCATAGTAGACGGTCAAGACACACTGTTATGGCACGACCCATGGATTAACAATGAATTATTAGTCAATATTCTTGGATGGGATGCTCTTGGATTATATGGTGGGGTCAATCTGAAGGTTAGCAGTATAATACAAAATAACTCCTTAAGGCCACAGATACTTCATTTTACTAGTCAAGTAAACCAAATCAGTGAAGTAAAAATGTCTACTACTCATGACTCTGACTACTGGAGCTGGAACAACAAACCAAATGGTTTCAATTTTTACTCTGCATGGGATAGTTCAAGAATACATTCTCAGCCTAATAATTGGACTAAAATTATATGGAACTGTTGTAACAGTCCTAAAATGAGTTTATGTGCATATAAAGTTATTTTAAATAGAATTCCAACTAAAGACAAACAGATGGAATGGGGTTTCTCTATAGATCCTACATGTGTACTATGCAAACGCGAACCAGAAAATAGAAATCACCTATTTTTCCAATGCACATACTCGGCGTATCTCTGGACTCGAAGTAAATTGAAGCTAGGTATGAATCGTAACAGCTCGATGTTGATTGAAGAGGAAGCGACTGATTTGTACAACTTGTTCAATACTGAAAACCAAATCAAAGACCTCGCCTTTTGCAGTTTTGTTACGATTATCTTCCATATTTGGAGAGAGAGAAATGCTAGAATCCATGAAGGCAGAGAGACTGATAAGATTCAACGATGGAACTATGTGGAAATTGATGTCAAATACCTAATGTCGAAAAGCAAGAAGAAGACTAAGAGAACTAAAGAAAATGAGGAAATTTTAGAGAGGTGGGGCATTGACTTAGAGAATAACGGTTAAAGTTGTTTTCTGTTTTCCTAGGTAGACAGGATTTGCTCTGTATTGTTATAGTATCGGACGCATTTGTATGCACTGTTGGGTAGGTTTAATTTGTTTTGTATGGGCACTGTAGCTGATTTTTAAATTATTATATTAAGTGATATATCAATAAAGCACCGCACTCTTTTTTCCATACTAGTTATCACGTTGATAACTAGTAAGGTTTTTAATGAGGCGGTTTACCCAGTTTCAAAAAAAAAAATCCGATGCATGTGAATACCCAGAATGTATGATATATAATATGCTTTGCATGGTTGATTTAATGATCATATGTATATATATATATGGATATATTTGTGTGCATGTCTGTATTTCAGAGTTTTGCTCTATTCTTCAATTACAGGTTGCAAATAAAATTCAAAGGTCAACTGCTCTTTCTCCGATCTGTTACATGTTATGATGTTTAAACAGAAATTGTTAGAAACCACAATATTTAAATTTTAAAAATATTTTAAGTAAGAATTAAAGACAGTTTAACCAGGATGTAAACTTTACAGTAAAAACTTGTATATATCAAAATTTCAACTTAAATAATTTATGGATTCTTGTTTATAATCTGATTTATTTTCACAAACCATGATTTTAAGAAAAGGAATCATGATTTTTAGTGTTGTAATTCAAGAGAGATCGAGGGATGAACGAGAATCTTGTTTGAGTTGATTTCTGGTGATCGGGGGAATCTGGGTGGTCTAGGCTTTTTTAGAAGCAAGATCGGTGTTCAGAGGTCACGGTGAAAATGATCGTTGGATTTTACTACAACCGTGGCAGCGAGAGATCGTCGATTTAGGGTTTTAGCACTAGTTTTGATCGTGGTGGATAATCATGCTGCCACTCAATCATCAGTGCATCGGGTTTGCCGGTCATTGGGGAAACAAAGCTAAGGTTCGTGGCGAAGTTTCAGGCGGAGACTCGTGATCTCTGGTGGTCGGAGTCATCGTGACGAGGAGGATTTGGTCAAGGCTTCTGTCCAGTTTCATTCCTGTAGGTCAAATTCATATTCGTGATCGTTGCTAGGCTCGAGGAAGTCAGAATCTTGTGAGAGGATCGTAGTCGATTTGCCGGCGTGGTCATCAATGGTCAGAGCAGCGTGGATGAGGTGTGCACGTGCACAAGTTCTCCAGTGGGTCGGTGTTACTGTGAGTTTTGGGAGCTTCGAGGAAGATGAGGTTTTTCTCGTATTCGTACTCGAGTTTCGAAAGAAAGAAGATTGGGTTGTTCGCGAGGTCATTAGTGAGGGAAGTGTGGGTTTGGATCGAGTATTTGACTCGGGTATTTTCATTAGTGGCTCGGGTAATATTGGTGTTTTGGCTCAGGTTCACCTTCGTATTTGTACGCAAGGAAGTTAGCATGTTAAAGGTTAAAGTTTTAACAGTTTTTAAAATTTATACTAAACAAAATTTAAAATAAAGAGGAAAGTGGATTTTTCTCGGGTATGGGCTCGAGTGTTTTCTGGGTTGAACCTGAAGTAAATGTTTTAAACAAGTTTTCAAATTTAAATAAAAGCAAGTTTTATATTTAAAATGAATCTAGATTAAACTATTTCTTAAATCTAATTCTTTATATAATAAATGTTTTTATATTTGATTTAAGAAAAGTGGTAAGATTTATTTAACTTAAATTTATTAATTTAAATTCTTAAATTATTTTTAAACTTAATTTTAAATATAATTAAGTAGTTGATTAAAAGATAAAGTGTTTAAGATTTTTACGTGTTAATTAAGTAATTAATAAAGATAAATGGTTTATCTGAAAGTTAATTAAGGTCATGGATAATTAATGATTAATTAAATTAATTTAAGAGAAATTAATTAATTAACGATTAAGGATTAGTTAATTAAAAATTAAGGTTTATAAAATAATTAATTGGAGATTAATTAATTGGTAATTAGAGATTAATTAATTGGTAATTAGAGATTAATTAATTGGTAATTAGAGATTAATTAATGTAATAATCACTTAAATGATAGTTACTTAATGTATGTAATTAGGGATTAATTTGTTAAGGGTTAATTAAATGAATTAGTAATTAAAGGTTAAATTAATTAATAATTAAAAGTTAATTAATTGAGGATAATTAACCAATGGGATAATTACTTAATGGAAATAATTATGGATAATTAGTTGGGATGGATAATTAAAGGTTGATTAATTAATTAAAGGCTTGTAATTAATTAATTTTAAGTAAGTAGGATTAAAAGTGATTGAAGTAACTAATTTAATTTATTTATTTAATTAGAAATGGTATGATTAATTAATCTTGCTTATGGATGATTGAATGATATTGAATGCTTTGGATTATTTGATATCTCTGGTATGTGATGCTATGTGATATGATATGTTTGGATTGAACTGTGATAATATGATTTGTCTATCTGTGATGAACGACAATGTAAATATGTAATTCTAGATATAAATGGAATTATTTAAAACTTAAACAGTTGTTATAAGATGATATTGGATTCGAAGAGACCGGGGTCGGGTATCAATAAATACCCGAAACCACTTCGATTAGAAACTTTCAGTAACTCTTTATAGATTTGGTTTAAAATCAAATAGGCTGGAATGGAATAATTTAAGTAACCGGACCAATTAAACTAAGTTTGGTACTTAGATATTGATGTGTGAAATAAGTGTTGGCTTTAACAAGTTAAGAACTCGTTGTAAGGTACGAGTTATCCCGGATTTTAAAATAAGTTTTATATCTTAGTATTTTACGTTAGATGGGCTTACTCATGCTGGTTTCCAGCCTGACCCGGGTGTTACTTTGATGTAATGCTCGGGTCAGACCAAGTATTACAGAATTTCAGGTTAGGATGTTCTGGAGCTCATGAGGCGAGCTGGATGGCAGGAACGTATGGAGTTGACCGTTGAGTATTAGAGTTGTATTGATAGTAGTCTAGGACAGGTTGATATAATTGTCTAGTCTATTTGTAAATTGTATGTAACTCTGATGTATTATTGTAATAGTAACATTTCAGCTTTCTTTGTAAATGCTATTATTTGATATTATATTTTGATCCGCTGCGAAATGTGAGATTCTGAGTTTTGTTTCCTGTTCTTCTTCTACCTCTTCTTCTTAACCTAACATTCTGAGATTTCCGGCATCGATTGCTCGGCACTTCTACAGTTGAACGTATTAGTGTCGAATACTTGAGGTCAAAAATTTTGGGTCGTTACACCCTAGCTAATATACGTCCAAAACTCTAGTGTGTAGGGCTTCGTCATGGGTTAGACTAAAAGAAGGTTACACATAGAAAGGAATACACAGTAAAGATAGGTTATTGGTGAGCTCGTAAAACCATTAGGCTTAGTGGACCCTAGAAGTAGTAGGTTACGGACATACCGTCTTGTTTTCCTCTAACGGTAAGTTAGAGTATTTATTATATCTGGTAAGCTCGAGTCAGCCATAGGTTTATAGTCAACCTGATAAAACTGTGATGTTGAGACTGATAGTCCACCGATTACCTATTTTGTATGCATACATGTTATTGTATATTGTTTATTATAATCAGTTTGGCTGCGGGATTTTTACTGCAAAAGATATGCTTTAAAAGGATATTAGTAAGGGGAAAACCGTTCTGCTGGGCGGTGTGGTCTCGCGTAATAAAGATAAATCGAGATGTCATATTATTATTCACACCAGGCTTTATTTTTGACTCGAAGTTTATGTCTTCCCCTTAAACTCTTGAGTGCTCAAAATTTAATTTGAGTAGGTTGAGAGTTAAGGTTTTTAGGTTTAGTAGGGTTTAGCGAATAAAGCATCCAAAGCATGCATGAGGTAGATCTAACTATGTAGGAGATTATCTATTTATCTATTCCGCTGTGGTTGAATATTGCATGTAATGGAAGATCTTATAACTATTTATTTAGCAACTCTGATCATCCAAAGGGGACATCTTCATACATCGCTCTTGGCGTATTTTGTAATAATAATACTTATCTGAACTTGGGCAATGTTATGGAATTAAGTGCTGGATATGAAATGCTGATTTGAAATGCAATGAGAAAATTTGTTTTGAAATCGTGTTTGAAATATTTCATATTCTTGTGCTTTTGATATTATGGTTACCATTAACATTATTGGATTTTATCACCAAAAATTAATATTATAGATGACTGCAGCATTTATAGTGGTTAGTTTTGGACCTCAAAATAGAGGATGTTACAACTTCGTATCAGAGCATAGGTTTATGTAAAACTTAAAAGAAATTTAGACCTAAAAAGATTTTTAAACATAATCTAAATGAACCAGAGAGTAAGATTGGGGTATGGAATAATGCTATAGTAACGTACTTGTGTTTGTTATATATAAGTGTATGTTTTATCACTATTCTCCCATCTCTCTTAGACTATTCTTTAGTATCTTACTAAGGTTCGAATGTAGAATCAAAAGGAAAGTAAGATATGGAGTAGGAAACGGAAGAGTGAATCTTGGTGGAGGAAGCACCACAACAAATGAAAACGTTAGACCCAATACTAGAAGGAACCAGCTCAAGCACGAGCTGCTAATGTAGGTGCTGGAACACCGTAGGTTGGCATGGGAGCTATGTATCAGTTCTTTGTCAACATTATGCAAGTAGGAGATGCTGCTAGACTTGTAGGTAAAAATGATGGAGGAGTGAATCAGGAAGCTTCGTTTGTCGACAACTATGCTGAGCTGAGCAGAGATTATGCAAGGCTTGGAAGAAAATCATTAGTTGGAACTGAAGATGCAATTGAAGTAGAGAATTGGTTACTTCATTGAGAGAGGATTATAGTTTATCTTGGACTAAATGATTAGCAGAAGGGAGGTTAGCATCCATGCAACTGTAAGAAGTTGTGTTGTACTAGTGGAACAATGTAGCTATTGGAGTAACGGAGGAAACATTCACTTGGGCAGAATTCAGGAGAAGGTTCGAGGAAAGATTTATGTCAAAAATTGCCAAGTCTACCCTATTGTGAAAGTTTGTTGAGTTGGTATAGGGAGATATGATTGTGTTAGAGTATGCTATGAGATTTGAGGATTTATTGAGGTATGGTTATGCTACCATGGATGCAGTAATTAAGTGGAATAAAAAATTCATCTGGGGACTAAAACTCAAGCTTGCAAGGGCAACTTTTCCACATCTTAAGGATCCACGTGATATAATTGTTGAGATGGCTTTAAGGAATGAAGAGATGATTTTTTTATTTAGTTATAAAAAAGCGGTGTTAAAAAAGCGGTGGAGGCTCAAGGTCGGAAGAATCAGAATATGAAGTTTTTTTTCCACAAGAAGGGATTTCAGAAGAGTTGAGCTGCCAAGAAAGGAAAAATATCTGATTATCTGCTATACGTGTAATAAGAAAAGGCATTTCACAAATGAATGTCGTTCTGGAGGTAGAACGAAAGTGATTGGAAAGAAGAATATTAAGTGCTTCAACTATGATCAGATCGGTCATTATAGGAACTAGTGCAAGGAACCAACTAAAGCTAAGAGGGGCGAGATGTTTGCATTAAAACCAGCTACCTCGAGACCAACATCCAAGGAGAAAGGAAATGCTGTGATGTGAGGTATGCTTTTGATTCATGGTATACCTGCTAGAGTCCTATTTGATACCGGTGCATCACATTCTTCCATATCTCATTAGTTGGTAGTTAAGCTTAACCTATAACCCTCATACCTATTTACTTCCTTGAGGGTCGCAAATTCAATGGGTGGGCATGCAACTCTTGGAATGAGATATGACTAGTTAGAGTTTGAACTGTTAGGTCATATTTTTTCTTGCAATTTGCATATGTTTGATTTCGTAGGCTTCAAAATTATTTTGGGTATGGACTAATTAAGTATGATCCTAGGATATTATGCCATGACAGGAAAATATTAACAAGACATCCTAGTAGTAATCATTGAATTATATATTCTGTAGAAAACCGAAGTTCTTATGTTTGTGCTTTGTTGGGTGTAATGGAGGATGAAGACGAGTTGAATCAAGTTTTCATTGTTAGAGAATTCGTAAACATCTTTGAACCGCTGATAGGAATATCACTGAAACGAGCTACTGAGTTTCAGATAGATCTTGTACCTTAAGTTTAACCTGTTAGTAAATCTCCAAGTAGGATGGCACCTATTGAGATGAAGGATTTAAAGGTGCAATTGGAGGACTTAGAAGGGAAAAGTTTTATCAGATAAAGTAGTTTGTCTTGGGGAGCAGCTGTAGTACTTGTTAAGAAACCAAAGAAATCCTAAAGCTTATGTATCGATTATCGTATGTTAAATGAGAAGATGATAAAGAATCAATATCCGTTGCTGAGGATTGATGATTTGTTTTATTAGTTGAGTGGAGCCAAAGTATTCTCTCAATTGGATTTGGCAACATGGTTCCATAAACTAAGAGTGGTGGAGGATAATATTACTTTGATGGTACTTAGAACCAGGTATAGATTGTATGAATGGTTGGTAATGCAATCAGGACAACTAATGTGCCATCCTTCTTCGTAGACTTAATGAGTCAGATCTTTTGAGAGCATTTGGATAGATTTGTGTTGATGCTTATAGACGATGTTATGTACATTCGAAAGATGAAAGAGATCATGAAGTTCATCCTAGGATGGTACTTGAAACACTGAGACAGCATCAATTAAAAGCAAAGTTTTCAAAATTTCACTTTTGGAAGAAGGAGGTGAAGTTCCTTGGTCATGTAGTCTCAGAAAAAGAGTTGTCGTTAGATCTAGCTAAGATAGGAGCGATTAATAATTATAAGAGACCCAAGACAGTGACCGAGATATAGAGTTTTCTTGGATTAGCTAGACGTTACCAAAGATTCATCAAGGATTTCTCGTGGATAGCAGCATCAATGACTAAGCTAATAAGGAAGGACGTGAAGTATGTTCGGACCGATAAATGTGAGGAAGCATTCCAGAAGCTGAAGCGTTTATTGACCAATGCAACGGTGTTAGTTGTTCCAAATGGGAATTAAGATTTGGTAATGCATACAGATACTTGTGGAAAATGACTAGAAGCTATGTCAATGCAAATGGGTTTGCCTATACTTCTCGATAGCTCAAACCGCATGAGGTTAGATATCTGACACATGACTTAGATTTGGCTGTAGTAGTTTTTTATTATTAAAAGAGTGAAGACATTACCATTTGGGAAAGATATTTGATTTATTTACGGATCACACATCGTTAAGATACTTATTCTCTCAGAAGGAGTTGAATATGAGATAGCAGAGATGGTTAGAGTTTATAGCTGCCTATGATTTTGGAATTGAGTACATGCTAGGAAAAGGAAACAAAGTGGCAAACACACTCAGTATAAGGCATCAGAATATGGTGTTAGCAATAATAGCCAAGTGGAAAGATTTGGAAGCTTTGACTAGATGCAGTAAACAATTAAGATCTACGACAAGTTTGAGTCAAGAAACCGCTATGTTGTTATGTTTGGAAGTTCGACGGGTGATGATCGAAAGTATTGCTTCTAAGAAATGAGATGACCCATTACTAGCTAAACATATCAGAAAGTTAAAGAGTGGAACTGAGATTGATGATTTAAAATTTCAGTCTTGACCAAAATAGATGGTTGAGAAAGAATGGAAGGTTATATATTTCGAATAATGGAAACACAAGGAAGGAATTTCTTAAGGAGTGACATCGATCAAAGTTCACCATTCATCTATGAGAACTAAGATATATCAAGATATAAAAATAAGTTTCTTCTAGGAAGTTATGAAGAAGGTTATAGGCTTATGGGTAAAGCAGTGTTTGAACTGTCCACAAGTAAAAATCGAACATTAGAACCAAGTGGATTGCTTCAGCCTTTAGATATTCCAGTTTGGAAGTGAGATTCTATATCTATGGATTTTATGGATGGGTTGCCAAGGTTGAATAGAGGAAATGCAAATACTCGCATTATAATGAACCGATTGACCATGAGTGCATACTTTATACTCGTTAAGTCGCCTAGAATGACACCAGTCTTCGCTAAGTTATTCATGAAGAATATAGTTAGACTGCATGAGATTCCAAGTATATAGTAAATGACAAAGATTCCTTGTTCACTAGTGAGTTCTGGAAGAGTCTATTGGAAGTTTTAGGTACCAAACTCAAGATGAGCACCGCTTACCATCTACAAACCGATGGACAAACATAAAGAGTTAACAAAGTCTCACAAGATTTGTTAAGAGCTTGTGTCCTAGTTTTGGAGGATCATGGGAAGACCATCTACACTTAGTCGAGTTTTCATATAACAAGAGTTATCATACTAGTATAGGGATGACACCTTTTGAAGCTTTGTATGGAAGGCTATGCAAATCTCCCATATATTGGTTAGAGATCGTTGATAGATTAGTTCTTAGTCCAGATTTAGTGAGAGAAGTCATAGAAAAGATTGAGTTAATTCGAGCTAGAATGAAGGAAGCTCAGTCAAAGCAGAAAAATTATGCAGATAAGAGACGAAAAGATTTAGAGTTCTTAGTCGGAGATCCTGTTTTCATCAAGGTATCACCGACGTAGGGTGTAATGAGATTCAGGAAGTTAGGGAAATTAGCACCGAGGTTCATTGGAACATTTTCTATTATAGAAAGGATTGGGAAGTTTGCTTATAGGATAGAGTTACCGAATAGTTTGGCAGGAATCCACGATGTATTCCACATTTCTAAAGGAAGTGTGTTCGAGATCCAGATACTATTATTACCTCGACCGCATTGAAATACATAGTAATGGAACCAAACACGACTATAGTTAGACAGCCAGTTCACATAGTGGCTAGGGATGAGAAGAAGCTAAGAAACATGACAACCATATTAGTAAAAGTTCACTGGAGCGAGGACGAGAGTGATTTTACTTAGGAAACATAAAGCATGATTAGAGATACTTTTTCTGACTTGTTTGATGGTATGTTTTACCTTTAGGTTTAATTGATGTGTGTACCTTATCGTAAATTTGAGGACGAAATTCCTTGAGAAGGGGAGTCTGTAATGACCTTAATTTTACTAACATTATTTAAAATATTTAATTAGATAAATTAAATAATATAATGTATAAGGGTATTGAGATTTGATAATTAAGTTTAGGTCATGTCTTAGTTGATAAACCAAATAGAGAAGTAAAAGGTTAGGTTAAGAAGGAGGAAAATGATAAAAAAAAACTGGGAATAGCCTTAATTCCTACCCCTTAAACCCCTCCATCTTCATCTCTTTCATTCATTTTATAGACATACAAACTAATTATAGAAAGTGACCTACCATAGAAAATGGTAAACAAGAAGGAAACTAAAAGATTAAGGAGTCAAATCTAAAAGAAATCAAATCTATACCAAATCTCATTTTTCTCATCAAAATCAAGGTGAATAATGAATATACATCTCACATTTTTTATTTGTTTCAGTTTTAAGTGTAAACCCATTCTTTTATATATATTATGCCATGTTTTAGTAGTTGAATGATTGTATGCTTGTTGGTGATTTTCTAATATATAAATATTAAATTTATTGATATGTTTGAGTTGGAAAACCTATCATATGATACCCAAATGACTTGAGATGTTGATATGATGTTAGAAATATCATTTTTGAAGTGGGTTTTAGTTTCATTGTTTTCCAAGTAAGTATGGATTTCATATGATTTTTCTAAGTGAAGAAATTGGTGAATTTTGGGTTATAATTATTAAAACAAATTAAAGTAAGTTTTTAGCCTTGAAATTTTTATATGTCAACCTTTTCCTCCTCCTCCTCCTATTCCTCCTCCTCCTATTCCTCCTATTTCCCCTCCTCCTCCTCCTCCTCCTCCTCCTCTGTCTTCCTCGTTACAGCTTTCTTCGTGTCCTTCTTCCCATTTTCTTTCTCCTACTTCACCTTCGAAACCTCTTCCTTCTGCTTCGTCCCCGAATCCTCTTTCTTCTTCTTCTTTTTCTCTTCCTGCTGTTTCTTCGTCTGTGATTGGGGATTTTCATGTTGTTTCTGAGATAGGGGATTTTCCTGCAGGTCCATCTGATATTCGCCTTTGTTCTGATCTTTCTGATTCTTCTGTTCAGAGTATTGCTGATAAAGGCTTGAATGTTGTTTCTTCTAAAGAGTCTGATCAACTCTTTAAAGATTCTGTTCCTAAGTGGTCTTCTCTTTTCAAGAAAAGGCCTAAGAATGCTGGAGTTTACCTTCCTAGAGACTTCAATATTGATAGAGATGGGAAACCTAAACAATTGCCTGAAGAAGTCAAGAATGAAGGTATCAAATACTGGAGCGATCATTTGGTTGGTTTTTTTCCGGATGGAACGCTTTCTTATCTTACTGTTACTAACCATCTTAAAAGATTTTGGAAGCTAAAAGGTGAAGTTGATATAAAATCTGACAATGAGAATTTTTACTTTAAGTTTTCGAATGAACAAGATAAATTTCATATTCTGCAATCAGATCCAATTTTTATCAAAGGTAAAATGTTCTTTATTAATTTGTGGAATCCTTCTATTGGGTGTGTGCAAGCAAGTATTAGAAGAGTACCAATATGGGTTCCTTTTTATAAAATTTCTACAATTGCGTGGACTCTTATGGGTATTAACTGGCTGGCATGTCATATTGGAAGATTGATATGTTTTGATGAGAATACTGAAAAATTCAAGAGATTTAAATATGCGAAGGCATTGATAGAAATTGAGCCAAATCAAAAATTACCTGAATATATAGAAATTGATGGTTTGGGAGAAAGTGGTTATAAAGTAAGAATTGAATATGATTGGAAACCTAGAATTTGTGACTTTTGCAAAGTTTTTGGACATACTATTGATAACTGTATGGAATCAGCAATGGGGATTTCATATGAGAATTATGATGAAGTGGAATTTGAGAACAAGTATTCAGAAGATAGTAATTTCTGTAGGAAGATTAATGATGTTAATTTGTTGAAGAATAATTCAATGCAAGTTACTCAATCAAGGGATTTGGAAAAGAACATTTTTGTTCCTAAAAAAAGAAAGAATAAGATCGGGAAGAGAAAGGTTAATTTCCAAGTAGATAGTTTGGTGCACAAGGAAATATCAAATGAGAATATACCTGGTATTGAATTAGATGGGCATTCTGGGGATAAGCAAAGTTCAAAAAATGTTAAGGATGTGATCAAGGACCATGCTACTGTGTTTAATATTTCAAAAGGAAAACAGAATGCAGTTCATAAATCTAGTGAGGTGGTTACTTCTAATGCTTTCTCAGTTCTAGCTGAAATGAATGAAGATGATAATAACAATTTTGAATTTAAAATGGTGGATGGCACAAAATCATCTCCGTACTCTCACCTGTCTCCTCCTGATAATATAATTCTTCCTCCTCCTATTTCAGTTAAAATAACACCTCCCATTACACAGCTTACATCTTCTCCAGTAAAATTGATTTCTTCCCTGAATCAAGTCAATATCATTCCTGCTACATCTTTATATGTTTCTATGAATCCTAAACCATCTTTGAAGGATAATCAAGAATCTGAACTTTCATCTATGAAATTGTCAGTTAAAAGAGGAAGAAAAGCAAAGAACAATAATTTGGATCAGGAAGTTGAGGAAATGAACAATGATGTTGATTGCAATATTGATGAAGTTCAACCTAAATCAGACTGCATAGTATTAAATTCTTCAGGAAAATTTACAAGGCATACTAGGAGGCATCCTGATAAGTTATTCTTTCCCAATTCTTGATGATGTTAAAGAATATAGCATACTGGAATATTAGAGGAGGGCACTTGTTCTCCAAGAAAAATGAAATTAAGAATTTGATTAAAAAGGAAAATATTCATGTCATGTGTGTTAGTGAAACCAAGTTGAATGCTGATTTAACAAAAAAAGCTTGCATGTTTATTGCTCCTAATTGGCAACAAGATGATAATCTTTCAAGTGCATCTTATGGAAGACTTATGGTGATGTGGAATATAAAATATTATCAACTGAAAAAATTGGAAGAAACTGACCAATTTCTGCATTATGAAGCTCTTGCTATTGAAACCAATCTCTCCTTTTTTCTTACTTTTGTCTATGCCCAAAACTGCAGTGAGAGAAGGAATTTATTTCTTAATCAATTGCCTAATCTTAATAATTCATCAGTGCCCTGGCTTGTTTTAGGAGACTTCAATTGTATGTATTCATCTTCTCATAAATCTGGGGGTACACCACTCTCTTCCAAAGATATATCTCCCCTCTTTCAAATGTTAAATCATGCATCTCTATCTCCCATTCAATCCGTTGGCCCTTTCTTCACCTGGAACAATAAAAGTAAAGATGGACCTAGAACTTTTTGTAAACTTGATCATGCCTTTCAAAATTCACCTGCTATTTCACTTTGGCCTTCTTTGTACTGTAACACTCTTCTTCCATCAATTTCTGATCACAGTCCTCTGATCTTATCTTGGGGAGAGGTCGCAAAGGCAAAATTTTTCTCTTTTAAATTTTTTAAATTTTGGACTAATCATTTTTCTTTTCAGGAATTAGTTTTACAGGTTTGGCAGGAAGAAATTTTTGGTAATCCTATGTATATCCTCAAGACTAAACTTTTCAAATTAAAGAGCAAACTGAAGACATGGGCTAGGAATAATTTTGGAGCTGGTTCTATTATCTCTTCTGATTTGAGGAAAAGGCTATTAGAGGTACAAAATGATTTACTTTCGGACCCCTTGAATGCTACACTTGCTATGGAGGAAAATGATCTTTCTAAGTCATTGCAAGATACGTTAGAATTTGAACTATCTATGGCTAAAGAATTACTCCATGCTAAATATGATAAATTTGGAGATAGGAATACAAAAGTTTTTCATGATTCTATCAAGGTCAAGCAATCAAAAGAAAGAATTAATTGTATATTTGATATTAATGGTGTTAATCATGATAAAGAAGAGAATATTAATTTAGCTTTTGTGGATTACTTTGCATCCATTCTTGCTAATCCTAAGCCTTATAATGCTGATGTGAGTCCTTTATTTCAACTTCAAACTCCACATTTATCAGAAAAACAAGCTAGTAATCTTATTGAGGAAATCACAAATGAAGAGATTGAGAAAGCAATATTCAATTTGAATAAGGAGAGTTGTGGAGGTCCTGATGGTTTTAACACTAATTTTTTTCAATATTGTTGGAAGACAATTAGATATGAAGTGCTAAGAGCAGTAAAGTATTTTTTCAGTGCTAATAAGCTTTCTAAAGGATTTAACTCTACTGCAATTACTTTAATCCCCAAGATCGATAACCCATCTATTGTTTCAGAGTTTAAACCAATATCTTGTTGTAATGTTGTTTACAAGATTATTTCAAAAATTATATCATCCAGAATGCAAGCAGTCCTCCCTTCAATAATATCTAATAACCAGGTTGCCTTTGTACCCAAAAGGAACATAAGTGACAATATACTGTTGACTCAAGAATTACTAAGGGGTTATGGAACTTCCAATATATCTTCTAGATGTATGTTAAAGCTAGATATTAGGAAAGCTTTTGATACTGTTTCATGGGGTTCTATCATTGCAATCATGGCAAGAATGAATTTTCCAAAACCGCTGCTGGCTTGGATCTTTACATGCATTTCATCTCCATATTATTCTGTTTCTAGAAATGGTTGCTTAAATGGTTTTTTCAAGGGTACGCAAGGAATTAGGCAAGGAGATCCTATCTCACCTTATCTGTTTATCATTGTAATGGAGATTTTGAATGTTCTATTAAAGGAGAGGGTAGGGAATAAATCTTTGGAATTACATCCAAAATGTAAAGATCCTATGATCACTCACTTACTTTTTGCGGATGACTTGGTTTTATTCACAAAGCCTACTATTGCTAATATTCAGACAGTTTTGGAGGTATTAGACAAGTTTGGAAAAATCATTGGTCTGCATATAAATATCAGTAAGTCTAATATACTAATAGCTGGAGTGGAAGAGGAAAACAGAAAGGATTTAATTAAATTTTCTGGTTTAAATATAATGCCTTCCAATGCTACATACTTAGTTCTACCACTGTTAACTTCTAGACTCTCAAAAGTTAGCTGCATGCCTCTGTTTGAGAAAATCACTGAAAAGCTTTCTTCATGGCCGAGTTCAAAATTATCTCAAGCTGGGAGACTAGTGATAATTCAGTCTATTGCAACTGCCATGACAACTTATTGGATGAGACATTATATCTTACCAGTTAAGTTAATTTCCATGATTAATAGTGCTTTGAGCAGATTTCTTTGGCATGGGGATCCTTTCTCCAAGAAATTAATACCTATATCATTCAGGAAGATAATTTTGCCAAAATACAAAGGAGGACTTGGTATTATAAATTTGAAACTCTGGAATCAAGCTGCTATCTCAAAATACATTGACAAAATTCTTAGCAATAGTGTAGACTTATGGACAATATGGATTAATAGAAATTTGATCAAGAGAAAGAATTTTTGGGATATGCTAATTCAGAATAATTCTAGTTGGAGTTGGAGGAATATTTTAAAGTTGAGAGAATTTTTTTTACCAATGATACAGATTAATCCAAAGAGGAATTTTAATTGTTATTTCTGGTCTGATCCTTGGGCTAAACCTGGTTTAATTTTGAAAAAATGTATGAACTACTCTAGTTTTATCTCCACTGGTATACCCTGTCAGTCCAAAGCTTTAAATTTTCTTCTTCATGATGAAATTGTACTTCCTTACAGCAGTTCCAGGGAGGTTAGAATGGTATGGAATGATATTGCAAAGATTAAATTTCCTGAGAGTGATATTCTTGTATTTTGGACAAAACAGAGAAGAAGTCATTCAGTTAAATTAATATATGATATGCTTTTGGATTCTGAATGTAGTGAGAAATTTCTATGGAATGATAGAATATGGAACACTGATAGTCCAGCTAAAGATAATTTCATGTTATGGAAAGTTATGGCCAATGCACTATTAACAAAAGATAAACTTGAGTCATATGGTTTGATTAATAATAGTACTTGTGTTCTATGCAATGATCATATGGAAAGTAATACTCATCTATTCTTTAGTTGTGCGTTTACAGGTGATATTTGGAACAAGTTGATGATATCAGGCAATTTTCATATTCCCAATAATAACTCTAAGGAAGAATGGTTCAATATATACAAAGCTACTAGATGGAGGAATTCCAAAGCTAAAGAATTACTATCTGTTCTTAAAATCTTTGTTAATGCAATATGGAAGGAAAGGAATGAAAGAGTTTTCTCTAATAATTATAAATCAGTCAGTAAATTGTTTGCAAAGATAAAAAACTTGTTTCATAGCAGACAAAATAGATGAGTGATTTCTTTGTAGCTGAATGTTATTACTCTGGTTTGATAGTATCTTTTTATGGGTGCAGATGATAGTAATGGAATTGAGTCATTGAGGCAATAGAATGTGACTGAAGAACAAGAACCAGAAGGTATAGGCAGTAGCATGTTTATGTGAAATATTATGTTTATCTGAAATACATGCATGTCTGAAAGGTTAGAGGCAGTAGCATTGTTATCTGTAGTACAAAAGCAAATTATGGATATGAAGCATAAAGGCAATAGAAAGTTTTTCTCTGAAGTACAAGCAAGGGCGGCATCAAATCATGTTGATTGCAAAATATGTGCAGTTGTATTGAAATGTAAAGCATTGTCAATGTAATTTTTTCTTGTATATTGTTCAATTGTGTAATTGCTTGATATGTGCAGTTGTATTTTGAAATGTAAAGTTGTTGTAATAAACATTGACATAATAAACGGGCAAGGCTCCCTTAGCCTATTGAGTTTCAAAAAAAAAAAATTAATTAAATTATTGTAATTTTTCCTACGTGTTTAGGAATGATAAATAAATTGTTTAAGTCTACAGCGCTTATTAGTTTAATTAAAATGTTTATAATATGGGTTAAATCGATAAATATTTAGCATAAAAAATTATGGCGTGCAGCATTTTTCTCAGTAAAGAATATGATATGTTTTGATAGCCAATATCGTTTTGACAAATTATAGAGGGTTAGTGAAACGTGATATCTTTTTATTGTAATTGAGCAATTTTTAAGTTAATTGCAACTTTACCATGTCGATACTGGCTATGTCGAGCCATATCTCACCGCATCCCAATGTCATTAATGTGACACAAAACAATGCCACATGATTTCAACGAGATTGGCATGAAGTGAATTGGATTTGAACCTTGTTGAGGCTGAAGTAACAAAGATAAAGAGATAAGACTCAACATAGGCATGTCGAGGCATATAGCCGCTTATGTTCTACATGATCGCCAACTTTTATAACCTCGATATTAATCTGTTTTGTTAATGACTTCGAGTTTTTGCCTCGGCGACCCGATGGTTGTCGATCTTAGCCCCTTCTGCTTAACTTGTCATCAAGCCTAATCTGTGCTGCATTTTAACTTGTCATCAAGCCTAATCTATGTTGCATTTTAACTTTTCATCGAGCTTAGCCCCTGTGTTTTTGAACTAGTCATTGAGTTCAACCTATAATTTTATTAACCATGCCGATGTCTTAGATATCGATGTCACACCTACTAAATTTTGTTACCTTGACGAGGCACGGTTACCAAATGTTTTAAGTGTTATTGAAGTTTGATTTTTATAGTTGTAACACCATGACTTATGAAGTAATAACTTTGATATTATCCCCATATATTTTTGAATAAAAGACTTCAACTTGCTTTTGAGTGGGCAAATATCTTTAATGGCAATGACGTTGCTGAGTTCTATAATTACAAAGGTATAGTTTTTGCCTTATAGCCCAAGTTTTGATAGAGTTGAAGACCTTAATGATTTCGAGTTTCATCAACAATGTTTCCTAAAGCAAATATCATGGCATGAGCATTTTGAGTAAAGTAAAGGACCAATGTTTTCCTTGTTTTAAGTGATTTCAAGGGCTATATCATTTACAATGATTTTTTTCAAGGAAATATGGATAGGGTAGTTAATCTAGAATTTTACTAAATGGATTACTCGAAGATTAGAAAACCAGATGGAACACGTATGGGTCATGCCCTATACTTTAGCTCGTATCCCCTAGATAATATAAGTCCTAAATTCCAGTGTGTAGGGCTTTGTTATGGGTAAGAGTAAAGAAGGGTTACACGCAGTAAGGAATGCGTAGTAGAGATTGGTTACTGGTGAGCCCGCAAAACTAGCAGCGTCAGTTGACCCTAGAAGTAGTAGGTTACAGACAGACCGTCCAATTTTCCTCTGATAGAAAGTTAGAGTTTTTATTATATCTAGTAAGCCCGAGGCAACCATAGGTTAATTGTTAGCTGATAAAACTATGATGTTGGGACAGATAGTCCACTGATTACTTATTTTGTATGCATACAAGTTATTGTATATTGTTCATTATAACCAATTTGGTTGTAGGAATTTGATTGCAAAAGATATGCTTTTGAAGGATATTAGTGAGGAGAGAAACCATTCCGCTAAGCTATGTAATCTCACTTAATACCGATAAATCAAGATGTCATATTTTTATTCACACCAGACTTAAACTCTGACCCGAAGTTTGTTTTCCCCTTAAACTCTCGAGCGTTCAAAATTTAATTTGAGTAGGTTAAGAGTTAAGGTTTTCAAGTTTATGGGTTTTTGGGGAATAAAACATCTAAAGACGTGCAGGAGGTAGATCTAATTATGTAAAAGATTATTTATTTATCAATTTCGCTATGATTGAATGTTGTATTTAATGGCAGATGTTATAATCGTTGATTTCATAAGGCTAATCATCCAAGGTGGCATCTTCATATGTCGCTCTTGGTGTATTTTGTAATAATTATATTTATTTGAATTTGGAAACATTATGGGATTATATACTGAATATGAAATGCTAATTTGAGATGTAATAAGTTAAGTTGTTTTGAAATTCTATTTGAAACATTTCATATTCTTGTGCTTCTGATATTATGGATACTATTAACATCACCGCATTTTTTTCCACCAGAAATTAATAATCTAGATGATCGCAGCATCTGTAACGGTTAGCTTCGGGCCTCAAAATAGGGGATGTTACAACTTTCTTTGTGGTGATCGTGGCCAACGGCTCTGCCTCAGCCCATTTGGCAAATTAGTCAACTGTGACAATGATGTACTTCACGCCACCCTTTGACATCGGCAACGCATTGATGATGTCAATTCTTTAAACTACGAACGACCAAGGACAGACCATTTGAGTAATCTCAATTGGCGGTCTCTCGGTACTTTAGCTAACCTCTAGCACTTGTCACACTTTCGAGTGTAGTCAACTGTGCCTCTTTGACATTTGATTTGAATTATCCATAACGAAGGATCTTCTTCGCTAGGGTTTTCCCTTGGTGTGGTCACCATAGGCCCCTTCATAAACTTCTTTTAGAACTTGCTTGGCCTCATCACGGGAGACATGCCGAAGCATAGGGATAGAGAAACCCTTCACGTAAAGTACTCCTTCTTGCATGATATATCTCAAAGCCTTTCGAAGGAGATTTCGTCATTCATTCCTTCTCTTCGAAAGGGTCCCTCTCTACAAATAATCTATTATTGGAGTCATGATGACTCTCTTTCGGGTTCAACCTCTAAGGTCCAATTGACATCTATCTGATCGATGTCAGAGTTGATAGTACTTTCACTAGGAATAGGCCCATGAGCTACGCTTCAGAGCTAGCCAACTTAGCTAGTGAGTCGGCTTTCTCATTTTCCTCTCGAGGAGTACGAGCGATCGTGTAATATAAGATGTCACTTAGCAGCTTAAGGACTCAATTTAGATAAGGAGCTGGTCTCGCTCTTTTGCTTGAAATTCTTTTCTAACTTGGCAAACCACCAGTTGGGAGTCACAAAAAATATGCAAAAGTCTTTAATCCTAGCCTTTTGGCAATCTTGACTCCTGTAATCAAGGACTCATATTTAGCTTCATTCTATATTGCTGGAAGGTCAAGTTTCAAGGCGTAATACATTGGGTATTCCCTGAGAGTGACAAGTACACTTCCAGCATCTAAACACTGTTTGTTAGATGCACCGTCCATGTACATCTTCCACCCAGTGTCTTTCTCACCACTACTCTCCCGAGGATCATATTGCATAGTGAATTTAGCTATGAAATTCGCTAAAGCTTGACCCTAGATAGCTCTTTGAGGGTGATAGGTTATGCTGTATTTGCTTAATGCAATGTTCCATTTCAATAGCTTTCCAAAAGTCTTAGGTCGCTGCATGACTTGTTGCAAAGGCTGGTCGCTGAGAACTTTAATCGGATGAGCTTGAAATTAAGGGTAGAGCTTTCTCAAAGAAATCAAATTGTAGCATGTGTTGCGACTTTTCTATTGATTAGAAAATCACAAATTTTAATAAATTCTACAAGCGCACAGGCGTGTAGTATGCAGGTCGAACACAGGGAATTGTATTTTAAAACAATTAAAATCCATAGTTAAATTTTAGGCGTGTTAAACTAATTCGACGGTGAATTTTGAACAGAAAATAAAAACAATAATATACTCCGAATTGATTTCGAAACTAATCGAAATTGCAACCAAAATATAGAATTGTAAAAAAAAGAAATCAGAACAGAAATTGAAATTGCGGAAAAGAAGATAACGGAGCAAACAACTGAAATAATTATTAACTAACTGAAAAGAGTGCATAAAATAACTAAGAACAAGAATAAATAAATTGCTAAATCTAATCAACAATCCTACGTATTCTGTTCGAAAATAAAAACAGTGCTGAATTTAAATCTAAACTTGAAGAAAAGTGATGAGGTAAGAGATTATCTGAAGGTGCTGTATAATGCTGTATATATAGGCTTCAGCCCCTAAAATCAGTCCATCTTTTAGCAATAGGACCGGTTCTATTCTTAGTATTAGCCAAGATAATTGTACTGACTGGGTCCATTCCTTGAATTGGTGAAGAGTCAAGTTGCCACGTCATTGCTTGAAATACTTTTATATGTGAATTGGTCCAAATTCATACGTAAGATACTTTTGAATGTGTCCCATTTTGCTTCATATCATGGCTATGTATTATGCTACTTGAATTGGCCATGTTTTTTTTTTGATTTACAGGTGGCATTGCTTTGAAATGGATATCCTTGAATTGCGTGAGCTGATATGAATATTTCCAATTGAGTGATATGCTTGATACGTGTTTTCTTTTTGAATCATTCGGTATCCAAAATGTTGCACTCATTATTGCGTGTCTTTTGGAACGGACCAATGCCACAACCGATTAATTTCAACATTGCACTTTGAAATCTATAATCTGCAAAACTACAACAGAATACCCGTATAATACCGCTTTATAAAAATAAAAATATATGAAACAAGCGGTTTAAAATGCGTAAAAATACGTTCATCAAATACCCCCACACTTGAACTTTATTCGTCCTCGAATAAACGAGAAAATAAAAACTAACTAAATCCTTTTTCATAGGAAACACGATTGCATTGAGCGTATGCAACAAGCCGTTAAACCTCTAGGTGTCCCTAGTAGGACGAGTGGTGTCTCGTGAGGGTTTTCAGCGGATACTACCCACAAAATCCAAATGCAGTATGTGATAATTCTAATGTACTACATGAATGCAAAATTCTACACAAATGGAGACTCGATTTACTTCAAAATAGTTGCAACAAAATAATGTATATCAGTTTTAGTCAACTTCTTCAAATTTTTGGTTCCTCACTAATCACAAATTTCAATGTAACTCAAGTTTTCATACATTAGATTCTAGTTTGGCCAGTTGTTTCGGTCGATAACATAGTGCAGCCATGAAATAAATTCTTCACTATTGATCACAGTTTTTTTTTCAAAATGGTATTTTTCATTTCCATTTGTATAACAAGCCAAATCAACAAAGTCAAGAAGTGTTTGGGTTTCAAAGCTTAGTCTCTCTTTACTAGTTTTTTTTTCTTTTCTTCTTCTCTTTTTTTTTACACCTATCCTTTGGACCAAGGTATACCACCCATGCACTGCCTCGTGGGCTTACGTGAGAGTTGGGACAGAGCTTGGCGGATTGTGCAAACCGACGCTGACTATGTCAGAAAAGGTCGATAATCCTTAGGTGATTATTTATTTAATTATTTATACACCTAACTCAGAATGCTGAGGCCAGATATACCATCCATGCACTGCCTTGCGGGCTTACGTGAGAAGAGTATAGAGCGTGGCGAGTGCACACACTTTCACAAGTGTGCACACCTATCGACTCTAGGTGTTTCTTATTAGTTTTTTTTTTGAGAAGAGCTAAAGAGTGTTATGCAAATCAACTTAGCACCATTTAACTTTAATGATTTGAGATGTCAACGCATGTACTTTAAATCTGCCATTTTTTTAAACAAAGACTACAGTTTAGAAAAGATTTCATAACCATCACCTATGATCCCCCTATATACTAACCTCACTATTATCGCTTGTAATTCAACTTTTCATTATATTTTACATTTGAAATTAGTGATTCACAAAAATCTTCATCAATTGACTTCAACTGCTTACTTACTTTGTCTTGACTAATTAAAAGTAAATCGAAGTCCTAAAAATATTGGGAAATGAAAAAAAAATTGAAAGGAAATTTGAAAACAAATAATGAGATGATTTTTTTAATAAAAAATGATGCTACACTATGAAATATGAACAAACAGAATGAGATATGCGTCCCCCCCACACTGGAATGAGACAGTGTCCCAACTGTCAAATAGAATGCATATGCAAAATAGAAGAAAAAAAACTAAAAAAAATACAACCTGATATGTGCAAGATAGTGAGCGGCTCATGCCGAATAGCTAGGTTCGTGAAGATCCACGAACTCATCGTCCTCGTGCTGTTCAAACTCTAGAAATGGCTTCAAGCGTTGTCCATTGACCTTTGAAATGGAACCGTCCCTAAGATTTTCAATTTCAACTGTGCCATAAGGGTATACTGTTTTCACAATATATGGACCTGTCCAACGGGATCTCAATTTTCTCGGAAATAAATGAAGTCTGGAATTATATAAGAGAACTTTCTGACCTACTTCGAATGTCTTACGAAGTATGGATTTATGATGATAGAATTTGGTTTTCTCTTTATAAATCTTTGCATTTTCGTACGCTTCATTTCTTAGTTCTTCTAATTCTGACAATTGTAATTTACGATGCGATCCGGCTTTTTCTATGTCAAAATTAAGGTATTTGATTGCCCAAAGTGCGCGGTACTCGACCTCAACGGGTAAATGGCATGCTTTTCCAAAGACTAATCGGTATGGTGACATTCCTAGATTGGTTTTATAAGCTGTGCGAAATGCCCAAAGGGCGTCTATCAATTTAGATGACCAATCTTTTTTTTGGAGTTAACCGTCTTTTCAAGAATTTGTTTAATTTGTCTATTGGAAATCTCGACTTGACCGTTGGTCTGTGGATGATATGGAGTAGATAGTTTATGAGTGATAAAATATTTCTTAAGAAGAGATTCAAAAGCACGATTACAAAAATGAGAACCGTTATCACTTATAATGGCTCGAGGTGTGCCAAAACGGGAAAATATGTTTTCTTTCAAAATTTGACAATAACTTTATTGTCATTCGTTCTGGTAGGAATGGCCTCAACCCATTTAGACACGTAATCTACTGCAAGTAGGATGTAGAGATTTCCAAAAGAATTAGGAAAAGGACCCATGAAATCGATGCCCCAAACATCAAAAATTTCGATGATAAGGATTGGGTTTAGAGGCATCATGTTACGTTTGGAAATACGACCTGTTTGTTGACATCTAGCGCATTTGGAGCAAAATTCGTGGGCATCACGAAAAAGAGAAGGCCAATAAAAATCGCACTGTAACACCTTGGCAGCAGTTTTCTTTGCTCCAAAATGTCCTCCACATACTTGATTATGTGAAAAAGAGAGGATGCTATGGAATTCATGTTCGGGGACACATCTGCGAATGATTTGATAGGTGCAATATTTGAAAAGATAAGGATCGTCCCAGTAAAAGTTTCGAACGTTGGAGAGAAATTTTTTTTAATCTTGTTTTGACCAATGGGAAGGTGTTTCATTTGTGACAAGATAATTTACGATGTCCGCGTACCATGGTGCACTAGAGAGTGAAAGAATTTGTTCATCGGGAAAATGATCGTTGATTTGAGAGTTATCATAGTTTTCATGAACTATACGAGAAAGATGGTCAGCTACGACATTTTCAGAACCCTTTTTATCTCGTATTTCTAGGTCAAACTCTTGAAGAAGGAGAATCCAACGGATTAAGCGGGGTTTGGTATCCTTTTTCGTGAGTAAATACCGCAAGGCGGCATGATCGGTGTAAACTATGACCTTAGAACCTACGAGATATGATCTAAACTTATCGAGGGAAAACATAACTGCTAAAAACTCTTTTTCTGTGGTTGAGTAATTCAATTGAGCTTCATTAAGAGTTTTGCTAGCATAATAGATGACTTGAGGAAGTTTATCGATTCGTTGACCTAAGATGGCTCCGATGGCATAATTAGAAGCGTCACACATTAATTCAAAAGGCAAGGTCCAATTTGGAGGTTGGATGATAGGTGCAGTGGTCAAGATCGATTTGAGGGTTTCAAAAGACGTTTTACATTCATTGGAAAATTCAAATTTGACGTCTTTAGCCAGAAGATTTGAAAGAGGTTTTGAAATTTTTGAAAAATCTTTAATGAACCTCCTATAAAATCCTGCGTGGCCGAGAAACGAGCGAATGTCCTTTACGGACCTTGGAGGAGGAAGCTCAACAATAAGATCAACTTTAGATTTGTCAACTTCTAGGCCATTTTTAAAAACAACATGACCTAAGACTATTCCTCGCTTAACCATAAAATGACATTTTTCCCAATTAAGAACAAGAAATTTCTCCTTACATCTCTTTAAGACACGTTCTAAACGAAGGAGGCATTGATCAAAAGATGACCCATAGATTGAAAATCGTCCATGAATATTTCTAAGAAATCCTCCACCATATCAGAAAATATACTCATCATACATCTTTGAAAGGTAGCAGGAGCATTACAAAGACCGAAGGGCATGCGACGATAAGCGAAAGTTCCGAAGGGACATGTGAATGTTGTTTTATGTTGGTCCTCTAACGCAATGGGAATTTGATTATAGCCAGAGTAACCATCAAGGAAACAATAATATTCATGACCGGCTAAGCGTTCGAGCATTTGATCAATGAAAGGGAGGGGAAAATGATCTTTTCTTGTTGCTGCATTGAGTTTTCGATAGTCGATGCAAACGCGCCATTTTGTTTTGACCTTTGTCGGAACAAGTTCGTTATTCTCATTTGTTGTCACAGTGATTCCAGACTTCTTTGGTACAACTTGTACCGGACTTACCCAAGTACTGCCGGAGATAGGGTAGATAATGTTATTGTCTAAACATTTGATAATTTCTTCTTTTACCACTTCTCTCATATTAGGGTTTAATCGCCTTTGAGCTTCGCGAGTGGGTTTAGCCTCGTCGACTAAATGTATTCGATGTTCAATAATTGATGGACTAATTCCCTTAATGTCAGCGATTACCCATCCTATTGCCCTTTATTTTCCCTTAAAAATTTCAAAAGTTGTTCTTCTTGGTCCTTAATGAGATCGGATGCCAAGATTACAGGGAAATTTTCCGAAGAATCTAAGTATGCGTACTTAAAATCGTTTGGAAGAGGTTTGAGGTCTAATTTAGGGCGTACTTCTTTTGAGGCTTCAGTAGACATCAACTGATTGAATTCTAGTGAATTATGAAAAGAGCATAGCATATCATTTAATTCATAAATGTATTCATCTTCGTGGAAGTTGGAATTAAAATGATCTAGGCACATGCTAAGAGACTCCGTAGTATCACTAAAATCATTTTCAACAATTGTTTGGATCATGTCAACTTCTTCTGTTTCAAATCCCTTGGTTGTCTGTTAAGATTGAAGATATTTAGTTCAATGGTTAGGTTCCCATAGGAAAGTCGGAGTTGACCATTCCTACAATTTATGATAGCATTTGATGTTGCTAAAAATGGACGACCTAATATCAAAGGAATATGACTATTGGGATTTGAGACAGGTGCAGTCTCTAGGACTATGAAATCGACTGGGAAATAGAATTGCTCGATTTGTATCAAAACATCTTCAACTGTGCCCAATGGTTTTTTTACAGATCGATCAGCTAGTTGAATTATGATGTTTGTAGGTTTTAATTCCCCTAGTCCAAGTTGACAGTACACAGTATAAGGCAAAAGATTCACACTCGCTCCAAGATCGGGTAAGGCATGACTAATGTGAGTGTTACCGATTTTACAACCGATCGTAGGACAACCGGGGTCCTTATACTTGATTGGGGAGGGATTTGAAAGAACAGAGCTAGTGTTTGCAGTTAGAAATGCAGTCTTAGGAACGTTAGTGGCATGTTTTTGAGTACATAGCTCTTTCAGACATTTGGCATATTGAGGAATTTGCTCGATGGTATCAAGAAGTGGAATATTGACTCGAACTTGTTTGAAGATTTCAAGAATTTGGTCAAAATTAGCGGGCTTCTTCTTTTTGTTGAGTCTATGAGGAAATGGAGCTATGGGTTTATAGACTCGTTCGGAAGTTTTTTCATTCGAAGAAGAAGGTGTTATATTAGAGGGTGAAGATAAGGGAGCTGGAATGTTGGGGTTGCCAACATCAGAAGGTGAAGAGTGGTCGGGATTGCCAACCTTAGATGAAGAACTAGAATCGTTTTGATTGACAACCGTGGTTGTCGACTGAGTTTCAGAATTTGGAACATGGGAAGATTTAAGAAGGATGTCGGGGTTGCCGACATGGTTGTCCACCTTCTTTCCAGACCTTAATGTGGTGACAACATTAACCGGATTTACATCTTCGTTCTCACAAAGATTTACTCCTCGAGAGTTATACTTTGGATTCACTTCGGTTTGACTAGGCAATTTACCTTTCTCATTGATTTTCATGAGATCCTTCATCATTATCAACATTTGTTCATTTTGTTTGGTGATTTGCTCAATTCTTGCATCTTGGTTAGTGATTTGTTCATTTTGTTTAGAGAGTTGTTTTTCCAATCGAGCAATTTCTTATGAAGGCTGAGAAGGTTGGGTTGATGGATTGAAATTAGGATGCCTGTACGGTTGATTCGAAGGTTTCGTTTGAGGAGCGGGTTGAGAATTTTGAGCATTAGAGGTTGGGGCTCGATAATTCGGATTTGGTATCATTGGATACATATGTGATGGATTAGCCACGTTGTTAGGATTTGACCATGAAAAATTGGGATGATGCTTCCAGTTAGGATTATATGTGGACGAATAAGGACTGTTTTGAGCTATAGCACTGATTTGGTCTTGTGTGTAGTAATGAGGTAGCCCTTCTCCTTCTTGAGGAATTTGGGCATCTATAGGAAGATGTGATGGGTCAATAGCATGTACTCCTCTGTTTGGAGCACGAATTGGAACACGAATTGTTTCCCATTGCATACCCTTTTCTGAATACTCTTCTAAAAATTCCCAAGCTTCCTCGTCTGTTTTTGCCATGAATTCTCCTCCGCACATTGATTCAATTTGGGATCTTGTTTGATAGTTAAGCCCTTCATAAACGATTTGGCACAAAACGTGCTTAGGGATTACATGATGTGGGAAACTATATAACAGTTGATTGAACCTTTCAAAGTATTTTGAAAAAGTTTCTCCTTCATTCTGAGAGAATTGATTGATTTCGGTTAGAATTTTAAGAGTTTTGTGGAAAGGAAAAAACTTTTTCAAAAATATAGTAACGAAATTGTCCCAACTTTTAATTGAATTTTTAGGAAGAGAATTAAGCCATCTTTTTGCACTTTTTAGAAGCGCGAATGGAATAAGTCTTAGCTTGATGGATTCATTAGAAAGTTGTTGCATTTTAGTTGTAGAAGCATATAACTCAAATTCACTAAGAAATTCATATGCATTTTCAGACCCAGTGAATTTTGGTACCCCTTGGATAAAAGAATGTTTTAGCTCAAAATTATTTCCTTCGGCAGGTGGAAATGAAATAACCGAAGGTTGAACAGTCCGTGTTGGATAGCATCGATCTCTAAGGGATAATGGTCGGTTCTCATGAAATTCATTATTTCCAACATGTGATTTAGGTGATAATTTCGGTGAACTGTGTTGTGAACCGTGTTTGCTCATATTTGTTTGATTTGAATTTTCCGTTGATTTGTTTAATGAGATATTTTGGCTTTCTAAACGATTAAAATTATTTCTTGCCCAAACGCGCATAAACAACCCAAGATGTAATAACAAAAAGTAAATTTAAACAGTTTTCAGTTGGGCACCTGTAGAGTAGAAAATTACTTACAGAGAGGTATGGCTGTCCGTCCAGTGTAACCGAGCAGTGCTAGTGAATGGTTGAGATTTACTAAGTTGGAGCTATTTGACTAACTTTTCTTAGCTTTTAAATTCACTGACTTGGTCTACTCCCTGCGCCTTTAAAACAAACGTGAATATGTTACTTGTTGTGAGTAGCAAAATAAATCAGAGTGTAATGTGCTAAGGGGCACGTAATATGCAGAACACGTAATACTGAAATGGTACTGTAATGAGATGAAATGATACTGGTATGAATGGTACGTAATATGCAGAACACGTAATACGTAATACTGGAACTAGAGGTCACGTGAATGCAACAAGTGGTATGAATGCAGAACGAACATGAATGTATGCACATGCAAAAACATGAAAACAGAGGGTAAAACAGAAACTAAACTAAACAATTCAATGTGAATGTTTTGGAACAAAGACTAAGTAAAATGAAACAACAACTAAGTGGTTACATGTAAATGAAACAGAAATAATGCATGTATAAACAGAAACAAAACAAAGTACAACTACGTGAATATGGTAACCAAACTAACTAATGCATGCAAGAATATGAAAGTGGAACTGCAAGTAACCAAACTAACGTATATGAAAACTAATGCAAAAAAAATTTAACATGAATAGACTTAAAAACGAAAAATCAAAAATCTCAAAATAACAACTCCCCGGCAACGGCGCCAAAAACTTGTTGCGACTTTTCTATTCATTAGAAAAGCACAAATTTTAATAAATTCTGCAAGCGCACAGGCGTGTAGTATGCAGGTCGAACACAGGGAATTGTATTTTAAAACAATTAAAATCCATAGTTAAATCTTAGGCGTGTTAAACGAATTCGACGGTGAATTTTGAACAGAAAATAAAAACAATAATATACTCCGAATCAATTTCAAAACTAATCGAAATTGCAACCAAAATATAGAATTGTAAAAAAAAATCAGAACAGAAATTGAAATTGCAGAAAAGAAGACAACGGAGCAAACAACTGAAATAATTATTAACTAACTGAAAAGAGTGCAGAAAATAACTAAGAACAAGAATAAATAAATTTCTAAATCTAATCAACAATCCTACGTGTTCTGTTCGAAAATAAAAACAGTGCTGAATTTAAATCTAAACTTGAAGAAAAGTGATGAGGTAAGAGATTATCTGAAGGTGCTGTATAATGCTGTATACATAGGCTTCAGCCCCTAAAATCAGTCCATCTTTTTAGCAATAGGACCGGTTCTATTCTTAGTATGTGCCAAGATAATTGTACTGACTGGGTCCTTTCCTTGAATTGGTGAAGAGTCAAGTTGCCACGTCATTGCTTGAAATACTTTTATATGTGAATTGGTCCAAATTCATACGTAAGCTACTTTTGAATGTGTCCCATTTTGCTTCATATCATGGCTATGTATTATGCTACTTGAATTGGCCATGTTTTTTTTTTGATTTACAGGTGGCATTGCTTTGAAATGGATATCCTTGAATTGCGTGAGCTGATATGAATATTTCCAATTGAGTGATATGCTTGATACGTGTTTTCTTTTTGAATCATTCGGTATCCAAAATGCTGCACTCATTATTGCGTGTCTTTTGGAACGGACCAATGCCACAACCGATTAATTTCAACATTGCACTTTGAAATCTATAATCTGCAAAACTACAGCAGAATACCCGTATAATACCGCTTTATAAAATAAAAATATATGAAACAAACGGTTTAAAATGCATAAAAATACGTTCATCAGCATGCGAGCTTTTCCAGCCTCAAGTAATTTCTTTTTGCTCTTATCAATCGCTTACTAATGTAATAGACCAGTCGTTGGATGTGGGACTCCTCTCGCACGAGTGGGGCGCCCGAAGCTTGCACCAACACTGACAGGTATATAAACAGTTCCTCATCGTCCAATGGCTTTGTGAGGATAAGTATCTCTCTAAGTTATCCACCATAGCTTGCAATGCATCTTTACATTCATAGTTCCACTCGAAATTCCTTGTTCCTTTCTTAACGAGGTCAATGAAAGGAATACATTTGCCTATGGCTCTAGGGATGAACCAACTCAGAACATGACCTTACCATTTAAGCTTTAGACCTCCTCGATCATTTTCGAGACCTCAATCTTTCTCAATGCCTCAACCTATTTGGGATTTACTTCAATCCCACGGAAGTTTACAATGAAGCCCAGGAATTTCCGTGATGCAACGCCAAAGGAGCATTTCAATGGATTGAGCTTCGTTCTGTATTTTTGGAGAACGCCAAACATCTCCGCCAGGTCATCAACATGGTTCGTTGAATGCTGCGACTTTACAAGCATGTCATCCATGTAGACTTCCATCGAACATCCAATCTGATCTTTAACATCTAGTTTACAAACCTTTGGTAAGTTACTCCTGCATTCTTTAACCCGAATGGCATGGGTAGATAGCAATAAAACCCAAGTTCGATTATGAAACTAGCGTGTTCTTGACCTGGGATGTGTATTGGGATTTGGTTATATCTAGAGTATGTATCCATGAATAAAAGTACCTCATGTTCAGCTATTGAATCCACCAACTGATTGATCCTCGGAAGTAGGAAGTTGCCTTTCAGGCATGCCTTATTCAAATCAGAATAGTCAATGCATGTCCTCCATTTCCCGTTCGCTTCACTTACCAATACAGGATTAGATATCCACTCCGAGTATATAGCATTGCTGATAAAGCCATTTTCCTTCAGCTTATTCACCTCTTCTTTGAGTGCAACAGATCTCTCCAAACCTAGGCTGTGGATTTTCAGTTTCATAGGAATGCATTTAGGATTTATGATTAATGCATGTCTCGCTATCCCGGGCGAGATCCCATACATGTCCAAGTATATCCTGGAAAACACATCCAGGTTTGCCCGGAGAAAACCAACAAACTCCTTAAGCACTTTTGCATAGAGCTATGATCCAACCTTTAGGACCCGATTTGGATCATCCTGACAAATCGAAACAACAATCATCAACTCGAATGAGGTTACTCTTTCTCCTTCTAGCTCTGTACGTCGGTCCATGTCTTCAGGCAACAGACTAGGATGCCTAAGCCAGGGATCAGACTGTAGTTTCTATGCATCCAAAGCCTTAATGTAGATGATTCCCTCCATATTTTTCTTTTCTCTCTTTGCCATTCCTCCTTTATCTCCACGACGTAGCATTTGCGGCTAGTCACATGATCTCCCTGGATAGTCCCTACACCGTTCCCTGTAGAAAACTTCATAGTCAAACACCAAGGTGCTATAGCCGCTTTGAACTCAACCAAGGCTGGTCGACCTAAAAATGCATTGTAAGCTAAGTAAATATACAACACTAAAAAAGGCACAACTAGCACTCTCTTGCGGCTGCCCTCACCAAGTACCACAGGTAATTCCACATATCCAATCAGCTCAGTTGCCATCCCGTTGAACCTCTATATTCAAGATTTACAAGATTTCAAATCCTTCTCTTCCAACATCATTTGATCATAAGCTTAATAGCGACAGAACTTTCACTCTTCGCATGTTTTATTGCACCAACATTTCTATTTGTCTTAACTAGACTCTTATCAGCTGAGTGTGGCCTACCAATAATTATATTAATCACCAACTATTTTTCTAGCCACCTATATGTATTAGCACCAAGCTCAGCTTAACCCCATTGGGAAGACGACCTATAAGCATTAGAGTTTCCTTAGCCGCCATCCTGTGGTGTTTTCATATATTGTTGTAACCTTTTCTTGCGAATCAACTCCTCAATGATATCCCACTAGTGTCTGCACTCATTTGTATTGTGAGCATAAGTTTCATGGAATCTGTAGAACTTTCCTGACTTTATCTCCTTCTCAGTCGACTCTCTTGGAGCCAGATTTTATACTGCTCGGTGTTTTGAGTTGCCAAATAGATATTGCTTATCGAGTTGTTCAGTTCAGTATAGCTGCCGTACTTAAGAGTCCTAGTACGATTTCGATTATCTAGCTTCTTCTTCTTATCCCCATCATCATTCCATTTTGAATTATTATTTTGGTTACCAACATTCGCATCTACATTTCTAGAGCTTCCTCCAGACTGCTTTACAGTAACATTGCTTTGTATCACTTCATATGAATCACCAACACCAGTCCTTCGTGGACACTTCCATGCTTCCTCCAAATGTAAGTACTGATTAACTTTTCAACAAAAATAATCCATTATCGATGGAGGATTCCTTTCCAACCATTCCCCAAACCCCTCATCGGGATGAATCACCCTAATCAATGCCATCAGCACCAAGTCATCCTTAGAATCCGTAACTTCTATCACGACGGTGTGGAATCGATTTAAGAAATCCTTTAGCGACTCTCCATCAGCTTAGAAGAGGTTTGACAAAGACATCACGTGCTTAGACGTGTAGTATGAAGAAGGAATTGTTCTACAAATTTCTTCGATAATTCAGTGAAGACGATATGGACCTTGACGGAAAGTGAGTAAACCACATCGTAGAAAAATTAGAACATAGCGGCATTTCACAGCATTAGGAGCTCTGGCTGAATCCATATGCTATATGTAGCTCATCAAGTGCTGCCTAGGATCCGTTGTTCCTCCATACAACAGCATAGTTGGCATTACGAATCTTCTGGGGTATCTTTTGCATGGAATATGTAAATGGATTCTGACTAGGAGAGGTACCCCACTCATTATTGCTTCTGAAATAATTTTCGCTAACAAGTCTCCTGACTATATCTTTCAAGTAGTTCGGGTCAATAAGTTTAACTAAAAGGCGATAATCGGGCTTCGCATCGAATGTTCGACCTAGAGAAAGCTCTCGGTTTGGCTCTCGATACCTAAGTTCTCATCCATTCATCTAGTAGTTCCCCCCTGTTTGATTCCCATGAACAGCAGCACAATTTTCCATATTTCAACCATCAATTGTGCCTCTAGTAGTCAAATCCATGCCGCCTTCTAGATGATGGGCTATAGGTAGACCATTGGATGGGTTGGTACCGACCCCTAACCTTGAGTTGGTATCGATTCCTAAATTTATGCTCTAGGTCGATCTTCTTCCCTGGTATGATGGTCCAGCAGCATTTTGAGTCCTCTTTTGCGTACTATCCCTCCGTCTTTGCTTGAACGGTGAGGAACTTTCCAACTCTGAAATGGACTCTCTTCCACTCCTCTTACGACTATTCTAAATTAGTTCATTCAGCAATATCAAGCTCTTCGGCACCATTTGATTCATCTCATTTTGACTAGCCTAGAGTCCTTCTTCCATCTACTTTATCGTCATATCCATCTCCAATCTGGTCATAATATCAATTGGAGTCTGTATCTCCGGTTGAGTTGGTTAGACAACTCTACCTTCATGTCAAGGATTCTGATTATCAGTTTCAGTGGCAGCTCTGGAATTGGTAGAATGTTCTCTTCTCGATAGGGCCATTGCAAATTGCTTCTCTTAGATTATTGAAAATCCAAATAATAGAAAATAAGGTAGGAAAGTTGGATCTATCTCTTAGAATTAGTAAATCCAATAGTAGATGATGGATCCAAATAGTCTGAAAATCTCGTTCTTAGTGAACAAAAATATTTGAATCAAAAATGGCACAAATGCCCAAAAGTTAAAGTAGAGAATAAAAAGGGAAGAATTAAATGGAAATTGGGCAAGAAAGAACGCATAACAATTTATAGTGGTTCGGCAAAATCAAGGCCTGCGTCCACTTCATAATTTTATTGCTTATATTCTGACTTGGAGTCGGTGCAACTCCGACACTTGGTTATAAGAATTAAAGATAGAGAAGAAGAATAGCTAAAAGATCCTAAAAAATGAGTCCTACCCTCATATTTATTGAGGTAGGGCCTAAAATCTCACACAATATATCTCAAAACCATTTTCCATGCAAAAGACTAGTTCTCCATGAAAATAAGATGCTATATCATCAGTTTGTACGGCTCTAAACCACTCTAAGGGTAGGGGCCAGTATCGACCCATAAGGCTAATATGGCTACCTTCAACTCTTTATCTTGGCTCGTCTTGTTGTTAGCTTTGTAATTCCATAGTTGTTTCACCAATATTTTCTCGTCTTTGAGTCTAAATAATGGAGTTATGAAAGAACAAATTTGCTGCTTCAAATGCTTGTGTAGATTGATGGAGAATTGTATTGGACCAATAAAACAACATTAGAAATAAGATTCTAGCATCAGGTAGAGGGCATAGGTAGAAGTTAACAATTATTAGGGAAGAAAATAAGGGTCGATACTGGCCTGTAGGGTGTGGTTGTTACCGATCCATTACTTGGATGGTTCCATCCTTGTTTGGGTTTGGGTTTGTTTGGCTTTAGCCTTGCGACTCTGTCTATATTTGGTTTCTAGACTCTTGGGCAATCTCTCTAGGCTTCCTGCCTAGATAACTCTAAGTTCGACTCATCCAATCTGTCTGAATATGGCTAGGTCAAAAGGCTGGATAACAGTAATATTTCACCTCAACAACAACCACATTACTCTTAATATTATGAACGTGCTTCATTCACTCCATTGATGTCCTAAAATGATCATTCACAAGAACCTTATTAAATTGTTCAACAACATGCAATTCGATACTGAGATGTTATGCGGAACTTAAGTGGGCAGTTTGCTGCAATAGTGGTACCGTGTATCAAAATACTGCTTAAAAAACAGGCATTCTTGAGAAAAGCGGTAAAGAGAATGAAAATAATGGCAAAGAAGCTGAAGAATTTGTAGTCGAAAATGCTGAGTATGCAAAGGGCGAAGAAAAGATCCAAAGACCCAACTAGAAATTAGTAGTGACTCTAAAAGAAAAAAGTCAAAACAAGGAAGACTTACCTTACACAATATTTATCTCTTACCAGAGCTTGGCTTCGAATTCCACTAGAAAATGTAACAGGTCGAACATAAATGGTAAAAAGTTTGGCAAAAAGTGAAAGATTTCGACATCTTGGAAAATGTGCCAAGGACTACTGATTCATGCCGTGGAGACTATAGAGTCGTGAATCGCCAATGTTAAAGACAAAAATGAAAAATATCATATTTTGAAACACAAGTGATGAGTGGAGCAAACTCGAATGACTTCCTAAAATATAACTTACATTTGGTATTTTATCATATTTATTAGTTTCACTCTATGCCATATTTAAACGTGGCTTTTATGGTGTATGAAAAACAAATGCATCAACCATTTAGGTTTCTACAATATCACAAAGTTCTTAGTCAGTATCCAAATTGGATGACTTCTAACAATTTGACCAATGGACAACGAAGTTGATAGAGTTAGTGGTATGACTTGGGGCATATTGTAATTTATTGGAAATTACTGACTCTATAATAAAATATTATTCGAAATAAAAGGTGTTTGTCTATCTATTATGTACTTATCATATTGTAATATGCTAAATCAAATGTATAATGTAAGTGTATTAAATAGAAAATCCATATATGATATGTTATGTGATAGTAATTATAATGTAATGTAATCATGAGTAATTTATCATATTAAAAATAACATATTAATTTAAACAATCCTAGTAATGATGTTTTAAGATAAGATATCGATACATCAATTAAGACTATAGTATGCTCTCCAAGTGTTGGATAGTGTATTACGCATGGTCGTTGGGGGCACCAAGAGGTTGCATATTTATAGTTATTAGATAACCATAGAATGACTCATTTGAGAGTTTTCTATTGGCCAACATAACTACGCTCAATCAGAGAATCTTGAAGTGATAATATTATACAGTTCCCTCGACCTAAGAATACCGTTAAACTTCAATGTGCGCATTACACTTTGATAGTAGTTAAATCATGACATAATGTCCATCGAATAACTACAGTTGGGTCTGAGTTGAAGCATTGGAAGTAAAACAAAATTTAATAGAAAATTAGACTCTTAAGTTATATGAGATTAGTATCACGGTCAATTGTAGTCTACTCAAAGTCAAATTCTCTAACAAGAGCAGTACAGTTAATAATAAATGTTATCATTAAATGAATGATTTTGTGTTAACAAGTTGAATTCGGACGATATTGGAATTTTGACCAAAATCAAATTCCAGAAGTCCTAAAGTGGTATAGTTTTGACAAAGAGAATCGGTGTAAATAATCATTGCTACCAGGTACAACTTATAGTAGTAAAATTGGAGAAGATGTATAAGTAATAAATTCAACTAAAATGTCACACCAATAACTAAGATGACATGTGAACGTTAGTATTTGAATTACTTAATATTAATTGCTGAGTGAATTTACACCTTTGAGGCGCGCAACCATAATAGTGAATACTTTAAATTATCTACAAGATTTAATTAATGCATAATCATCGTAAATTAATCAAACTAATTAATATTTTTAAATTATTAATTATTAAATTTTAATTTATGTTTGAGTACCAATACTATTAATGAATTGCATATATATAACAGTTATGTTTATGCACATCAATATACGATATCAATAAAATATTTAAATTGGATTTAAATAGAACAAATATTAAATGGTTTTGGTAAAATTTTGGACCTAACATGCCTCTTTCTATGGCCAACCAAGGGGGGAGAGGAAGTGTTTCAATTTTGAATTAAAAAGGCAAAGGAGTAACTAAAGGAAGGAAAAAGATCCCTATCCTTTAATTCTTGTTCATGACATTCTTAAAACAACTTCAATTGATTTGATTTTTGCTTTCTTTCTCCATCTAACTACAGTCGAAAATTCCATGGCCTATAGGGCTTAAATATCCCAAAAAAATCTAGTTAAAATCAAATTATTTAAAGTTGTTGTTCTTGATCCTTGCTAAATCCAAAGACTAATTCTACCGAATCTAGGAGCTTTGTTGATCGTTTAAGGTGATTTTTTGCCACATCTTAAGGTGGCATTCAACTTTTAATTAATCATTCGTTCATTATGTTTACATGATTTGGATCCTTTGTAAGCTAGATCTCTATTTATATGATTGTCTTGCAATATGTTTTAGATCCATTTTGTGCCATACCTCGACTAATTATATGCTCATCATATTATTAAAATTTAAATCCCTTTTGTACTACACTTCAAATTATTGTATGTTCATCATGTTTATATATTTATATCCTTCATCTCATTTGATTATTTTTTCATATTGTTAATACAATGTAGATCTTAATTTTTTACAATAAATTTATACATGCCCGCATTGTTTGATCTAATTTGTTATTGTTTTAAAAATTATTGTCTAAAAAACGATTTTAATTGAATTATTTTTAATTAACTAATATAATTTTATAACTTATTGTATGCATAAACATAAATAAGCTACGTGTGTTAATTATTTAAACTTATTGGAAAACTGAATACATATGTTACATGTTTGTTGTTTTGAATATAATTCATTAGGTTTTTTTACATATGTATAAAAGCTGTTTAAATATAAAATTCATAAAAGTTGGATTTAAATTTATCAACTTTAAATTTAAACACATACATTAAATTACAAAATTTACATACATATGTTATTTTAAATTTGAAATATGGCTTGCAATTATTTATATTTGTATATATAAGTTCATGTTATTTTAACTTGAAGTTTAGAAAATGAACTGTAGCGACCCTGAAATTCAGACATTCGTCTTCGAATATCGATACGTTTTGAAATATTGTTAAGTGCTATAATAGGATTTATAATCTTTTCAAACATCATTTAATTAATGAATAATGATAATAAACTTTTTTTGAAATTTGTTTACGAAAATATATTCTTCGAAAAAAAATCAATAATGTGACCAAAAACCGGTTTATCGATAAACAACTTTTTATTCAATATAAGTTATTCGAACTCTTTTGTGTCAAGCTGATATTCATATGAACACATTAGGAAATAATTAACACTTTGATTCATAAAGCAAATGGAAGGTTCTAGAAGCTTCCAAGTGGATAAGAGATAATAAAAATGTAAGGGTATTATGGTTATTTTCTAAAGTAAGAGGTGTAAAAGACAAATGATAGGGCAAGTAAGGGGGTGAGCCTTCCATGCATAAGCGAGGGGTGAGAACAAGCTTTGGGAGCACCATCTTGAGCCTATATTAGGAGAGGCACACCTTTGGATTATAATTACAATTCTACAAAGAAAAAAAGCAAACTCTCTTTAACGTCTTCCTCTTCACAAATTCTAGTTAAAATAGTTGCAAAACACATCCAAATCAACTCGAACTTTGCCAAAAGCCTTAAGAAAACATTACAACACCTTCCACCAACTTAGATTTTGAAGAATTAAAGCCAAGCTCCCTAATCATCAATTTTCGTTAGCAATATAGGGCTATAATAGCCTAAAAATCTAGTGTAAAGCAACGAAGATGGAAGGAGTTAGGCGTTGCAAGGTAGAGTTTGGACTTAGGTTGCTTGGTCTTACTTTTCTTTTCTTAAAGGTGAGCTTACTCACCCCCTTGAATGAAAATATTGTCTATATGTGTTTGCTATTGATTGTTTATATGTTGTGTCAATTGATGACGTATGTTGAAATATTGGTTTAGACTTTTGCTTTAAAAGAAAACAACATATATAATCTATATGTATGGACTTGAATGGAATTAGATGGACTTGTATGACTTATAGCATAGACTTGAAACAAAGCACATAGGTTATAGTTGGAATTTGGTTTAGATTGGACGTGGATTTGAAAGTGCTCTTATAGCAATAGTCACTATAGATGCACTTAGGAATTTTCTTGTATTCAACAATTTTGTGGAACTTTGTAGAGATATCCTTAGGAGTTTCTCATCATATTTTTGGTGTTTTATATGTATGCTTGCTTCTATAAAAAAATTAGACAGTAAAAAGTTAAGAACATTTCGAAAAGTAGACAAAATTTCACTTGTGCAAAACTGCCCCGTTTGACCTTGATTTTTGAACTTCAAATGTTTGAAAAGATCTTTTAACTTAGGTAATTTGTTTCATTCATTTTACAAGTGTTGGCTAACTCATATTAGTGTATTTTAAAATTTTGACATTTTTATGAATTTTTAAGAATTAGCTATGAATTTTTAGAGTAGAAGGATTTATTTCTAATATATGGAAAACATGGTTTTTCTGGCTTAAAGTAAATTAAAAACTAATTGCTTTTAAGTATTATTTTGGGTGAATGTTTTAAAACGTAGATATTTAGTTTCTAAAAAATGTGTTGACTATTTTATCAAAGTATAAATATCTTATGTACTAAAACACCTTTTAAAATTTTCTATTAAATATCTAGTTTTGTAAATAAATTACTATACATATGTATATCATCTCCAAAAGGGTTTTAAAAGTATAAACAAATGACTTAAAAAAGGGACTGGGATTTGCTTAAGTGGATAAATCGTATTTTTTTAATTACTTGTTTGAAAAGTAATTGACAATGCTCAACTCTAAAACCAAACGAAGAGGCTTATCTATTTTTGAGAGTTAACATTGATATTCGAGAAGGGATAGAAGCAATAGAGCTCTAACCTACTGATTTCCCTCTTGACCAAAAAAATAGTTAAATCGGGGATGTCAGAAGCATGATATTCATGTTGATTACTTATTTATGAAAGTCATTAATACTATTCTTAACACTAAAAGCCGATAAAATAGACTAATCTTTTTGTAAGATTCAAGAATGAAGTGTCTAGGCAAGGATTTGATATGCAACCAGTGCTCTAACTTACCTGGCTTCATTTTTACACAATGAATAGTAAAGTTGGAATGTCAGAAATGAGTTAAGTATATGAATCATGATTTCTATAAACAATCACTTTTAATTGGATAGTTGATTAGTCGACTATCAAATTTGGCCAAAATAACTTAGAAAAATATCTAGAAGAAACACGAGGTCTATATGGTACAGTTATCTTTAGAAATGTTATAATGTATGTATAAACTCGTTTTGCTCTTCTTGGACAAATGATAAGAAAATCCATCTGGATAGGAGATTTTCTCCACCTTTATGTATTGTCTATTTATTTTTGAAAGAACCAGGGTTAAGTTAACCAGAAATTTATCAATTGGTTTTGGCACATCCAGTAAGTAGGAGAGTGTACTCATATAAGATGACTCGAAACCATAATCACTCCAAAACCATATACGCGATCCATGTTCTAGAAATAGTTGTGAAGTGAAATGTTATAGAGTTGAACTGTCTATCCTAAGGTTAAGTCCCAACAGAGAGGTGAGCATTAACATTTCAAACAATGATATCATGTAGGGTTGTCTATCTTGAAGAGTATTCCAAGAGAGAGGACAATGCTAGCATTCATCGAAGGACTTATGCAGGAATCTATTTAGAGATTCGAGATCTGTTCGAGTTGCTCGAATCCATATAGCAATTTGTGAATTATTTAAAATGATGGAATCAATTTGGGGATTCGTGTTTTGTTAGAGCGATGAAGACTCATATGAGAGATGTCGAATATAGCCTTAAGAAGTAATTTTATAATCCTTACCATGGAGTTCGGATTTGGCTAGACTAACTCCATGGAGAAATCCATACACGAACATGCCTTAGAGGTATTGATTGTGTACCTATTATTGTTATGTCATATGCACATCAGCTATTTTCTAATTTATATTCTACACCCTAGACATTACCTATTTTACCAACATATTCGCTCATCGGATGGTTGGTTACATTTGAGGGGAAAATAATTATGGTAATCCTACAGTCTCAATTGTTACCATTACATGTCACACATATTTCTTGAGTTTCTCACGCTAGTATACCATACTGATCCGGATGTTATTTTCTCATAATGCTTGGGTCGACGCCGTGTATATTTCCAGATTTAGATATGGATTCTTTGGAGCTTATGGAGATAAGCTGGATGTTTATCTACTGTAGTATTCTCATTTCCGCTGCATTACTGTATTGTATATATCAGCATATGTGAGAATAGGTTTTCATAACTGTCCAAGTTATAGATTCGAGATCTGTTCGAGTTGCTCGAATCCATATAGCAATTCGTGAATTATTCAAGATGATGGAATTAATTTGGGGATTCATGTTTTTTTAGAGTGATGAAGACTCATATGAGAGATGTCGAATATAGCCTTAAGAAGTAATTTTGTAATCCTTGTCATGGAGTTTGGATTTGGCTAGACTAAAGAGATCTCTTGGAGAATCCATACACGAACATGCCTTAGAGGTATTGATTGTATACCTATTATTGTTATGTCATATGCACATCAGCTATTTTCTAATTTATATTCTACACCCTAGACATTACCTATTATACCAACATATTCACTCACCGGATTGTCGGTTACATTTAAGGGGAAAATCATTATGGTAATCCTACAGTCTCAATAGTTACTGTTACATGTCACACATATTTCTTGAGTTTCTCACGCTAGTATACCATACTGATCTAGATGTTATTTTCTCATATTCTTGGGTCGACCCCATGTATATTTCCATATTTAGATATGGATTCTTTGGAGCTTATAGAGACAAGCTGGATGTTTACCTACTGTAGTATTCGTATTTCCGCTGCATTACTGTATTGTATATATCAGCATATATAGGAATAGGTTGTTATAACTGTCCAGGCTAATGATAATACTTAGGTTTCATAACTTTGAAATTCTATACTTTGGGTAACCCTTTGTACTGAACTTTTGATATTATATCTTATTGTTCCACTGTGAGATTCTGATATTGTGTTCTATCTTTCTTATTCTATTCTTTTTTTACCCTAATTTTTTTTTCTTTCTAGCACTTCAGTGCTTGACACACGAATACCATGGATGTATTTAGTTATGATATTCAAGGGTCGAAAAGTCGGGTTGTTACATTTGGTATTAGAGCTCTAGGTTGAGCGAACACCTTGGCTTTGGTTAGGTATGGCTCATTAGAGATAGGGTAAGCGACACTCTAGATTGAGCTAAGTGTATTATACATATGAGAGTGTACTTGTATCTTGAAAACTAGACTTTTAAATTATTTCTTAGGAATATCTCCTTCTTAGTAATCCTTTCTTTGAAATAACTTTATCCTTTAGTTTCCTAAAGTTTTTCTGCTTTGATTAGGTAGTAGAACTATGAATACTAGGGCTTCTAATGATGTGGGAAATGTAGTTGAAGAAGTGTTGCAGGTCCGACCATGGAAAAACTTTGCTTCAACATGGCGTAAGTTTGAGGTGTCAAGCAGAAAGAGGTTCAATGGCACCGAGACCATCATCGAGGTCTGGGCATAGATTAGATTATGCGAATGTTATGTAAGGACATGACAGATCATATCCAAGGAGCATTCAAACATATAAGTACGACTTTTTGGTCCGAGGATTCGGTTGCCAAGCCATCTGTATCTTCATTAACCGAAAGCAACAAGTAGATGTTTCAATCATTAGAGATTAGATCCAACTTTGTTCGCTACGAGTGGCGATGGAAGGGGCATTTTTCTAGGAATTTTAAGACAAAAGGAGGAGGACTAGTAGCTAAAGCATTGATCATAAAGGTTCCAAAGTTAGAGAAGCAAGTGGCCAAGGCACAGTTTGTACCGAAAGGTTGCAAAAGCTGCCATCAACCAGTTCTTTATGGCAGGGATTATCTGATGCTTCAAGTAGGATAATAGCCTAGGGTATTTGTACTTACTTTAACATCTTCCACTTCCGCAGCCACGAAGGAGAAGTAGATTCTTGATGGTATCCTATATGTTTATGGCTTTCTTATTTATGTTTAGTTTGATACTAGTGCCTCTTGTAGTTTTATATCTCGTAACCTCGATTGTTTAGTCATGCTCGACATGTTAGGAAAATGGACAATTGTTTGTTTATTATTAATTTATGATCGACCAGTTTATGAGTAGTTTTACTTTTCTACATCATGGGTTAGGTAGACAGTAACCGTAGGTACATTAAAATGAACACCTTGTGAATTGGGTTTCACGGTTTGACTGTAAAGCGTTCGGTGATAATGTTTGAGTTAGAAGTTTAATTTAGTAAAAGATATTTATTACAATAAAAAAGGAAGATAGAATATTTTGAAAATAAATATTTCTGAGTAGATTTATATAAGAAAGTTATTTTATATAAGTGTGATTTATAAATATATGGTTCATAAAGAGAATTTAAGAACCTAAATCTTGGTGTCCTTGGAAACATTTTTCAAGATTTTAGAGAAAATAATATTTGTATTTTTGAAAGTAAATATTTGGAAATTGGTTTAAATCATGATACTTTGTATTATTATACGAAGTATTTGACACCGCTTGAAATAATTTTAGTTAGGTACCAAAATTATGGTTTGGATGTACTAAATTCAATCCCATCGCTTGAAATAATTTTGGTGATGGCTGCCGCATCATCGACGTTTATTTTTGGGTTTTTAAGTGGGGTTGCTACAAATTTGTTTTAGTAAAAGAAATTTTGATTTAATATCGAAAGTATGGTTTGATATACAAAATTTATATGAATATATTATTTCAAAATGGTTTGAAATAAAAACCGGTGTTTAGTTCTAAAGTTTTCTTATTAAGTTATTTCATGGACACATGCAGCCTTTGCATTAGGAAAGTATGGTATATGCATCATGATATGATATGTGTTTGGTCATTTTCAATTGTTAAAATGAAACAGGATTTTTGGCAATTTTGGATAGACGAAAACTTCTGAATCATTATAGGACATATATTTAAGTGTTTTTAAAATATAAAGTTGAGTTTATATAACACTTGATTTGGAAAAGGTAGTAAGTTAAAACAAGTTTAAATAGTTGAACATACTTGCTCTGTAAAACATATTTTATGTTTTGGTATTTACTCTTAGGATGTTGTTGAGTATTAAATGAGTATGAACTTAAGTTATAAAATGTTTATAAACTTGAAGTTAGGTTTTATGTAATGATTCATAAATGGTTTTAGTATTGAATGACATACTACTTGTATTAGAGAATGTGATATAAAGATATTGGTGTAGTTGAGAAACTAATAGGATAGATACGTAAATTGTATGTAGATCATTTTATTCGCATGACTATTCTTAATCCCGTATTTGAGTACATGTTTTCGAGGTGATTTACACCGGTTCGAAAAAGATTTTTTACTCGATTCTTGACGGCTAACACTTGATATGGATATGTGATACGATACAGATGTTTCCATCATAGTATATGCCTATATAGAAAGAACAGAGATTGTAAAGCCCCTAATTTTTGATAACATTATTCAGCAGATTTAATGGGATAAATTAAATAGAATAATGTAAATGTTAGGTGATATACGGAGTGAGATTTGAATAAATCTAATTAAGGCCAAGCTTAATAAAAGAATTAATGGGCTTAAGAATTGGGTTTTTGTTAATTAAATTACATAAGGGTATGATAGGAATTTTTCGCCCATAACCCTTACCCTTATATATTTCGTTCCTACCATTTTACTTCCCATTCACCTCATTTTGAAAATGCATACCAAAAACTAAAAAGGGGAGCTGGCCATAATCAAGAGAAGAGAAATTAAAAGCCAGAGAATCAAGCTTGGGGAAAATTAATCTCAATCCAATCTCCTTATCTAAATCAAGGTGAATAATAATTCCATCTCTATTTTATTTTGAATCGTATATTTTCGGATTTAAGGGTAAATTCATTTTTATGATGAATTGGTTGATGATATGCTTGAATATTGATCTGTATAATTTAAACAAGATTGTTTAAATGGATTTATACAAGGTTTTAGTGTAAAACCGATATATTTTGATGTTTAAATGCCGTAGAAAAAAATTTATGCTATGTAAAACATGATTTTGGAGTTGGGTTTCAATTTTGATAATTTTCCAAGCTATATAAAGACTGTTATGAAATTTCAAACGAAAATATGGTTGTTTGGTTTATAAATTTATTTTGTAAAATATATTAAAAGTTTGAATCTAAAATTTTAATATGTTAGATAACATGACTAAAGTGAATTTCTGGAATTTTTGGAGATTTTTTCAAAGTGATTTGCTATGCAAATTGAATTATTTGAGAAAAGGGACTTCTTTGCAATATTGGTTTTGCTTAATGGAAGGGCTTATTTGATTAACTTAACCATCGTTTAGATCTGAAATTAGTCGCAGTTATTTTAGTAAATAATTTGAAAAAGTTAAGGCAACCAGTCTGGCGTTGACACGTGGCAGGTTAGTTAGAAAAAGATTTACTTTAAGTAGCATTAAACCAGATTTACTTAGAAAATATGCTATCGCCTGTTTACAAAGATGTTTAGTAGGATTCGAAATCAATGCTTGCGAAAGGTTATTTTAAAACAAGTTTTCAAAGTAGAGTTGCCACCTTTTTTAAAGAAGTAGCTTCAGAAGGAGTACTTAGTTTTTGAAATTGAAGCTATTGTAAGGGGTAGTTTCGACCAAGTCGAAACCCTTCTGCAACTTTAAGCCTTTTGATGGTATTGAAGATATCAATGCTATTGAAAGGTACCTTATGTTTTATAAATATAAGCCACTTCCAATAGATTTCGAAAGGGGTTTCGAAGCCAGTCGTTCAATATTTTACCTAGATGTTTTATGCTTTCGAAAGGATGGTGCCGACGCCATCAGATTTTCCCTAAAAATTTTATATGATAAAGGATGGTTTCCAAAAGAGATGCTTTCGCATATATTCACTTTAACCCAAATAATGTTTTGAGCATAAACCCAATGCATTCGAAAAGGAGATTTTCAATGATTTCGGAAGGATTACTTCCAATGGTTTCGAAAGGGGTACATCCTTTGGTTTCAAAGATATGCTTCTAAATGATTAAATGTTAATGCTTTAATACAATCGAAGGATTTTGAAAGGAAGGTTGTAAAGTTTTAGAAAGGTAGGAGCTTGATGTTTTGACTTTAAGGCTTTCTAAGGAGATCATCCTACGAAGTCGAAAGCCAAGTTTCGAAAGGTTTTATAACCCAAACTCTATTTTAAAAGGAGAAACCCATGGCTAAATTAAAGGAGTTTTTGAAATGATTTTAAGAAGAAGCTTTACTTGATAAAATTATAGGTTAAAGGGATTAACCATATTTTATATGAAAAGTATATCAAGGACATTAAACCCACAGGAGTGGTATTGTTTTGTAATTATGTTTTCTTCTTTAAATAAAAATATATTCACATTATAATGGACCCATACTATATTTGGGGGAAAAGGGCAGAAGAACCAGCTAGGTTGATCCAGTGGTGAATATCAATAAATTAAACTCCTGGATGAGTAGATTTACATCCAAGAGGTCAGAGAGACCAAAACATAGGATGCCTAAATATAGAAGTTGTTAGGGAGACATGTTCATGTTGATCCCATGAAAACTATGATTATAAAGTTATTGGAGGTACCAAAAGGTTCATTGTGATCCCATGAAAACTATGTTATAAAGAGTGATTGGCAGTGGCCAATTGGTTCATAGTGATCCTATGAAAACAATATACGGATTAAGTTATTAACAAATGGCAATAAGTACCTAGTTAACTCATGAAAAATATGATAAGAAGGAAAGATATTGATAGGGGCCAATAGGTTCCTAGTCAACCTATGAAAACTAGGATAAGAGAGAAGTTATTAAGGGTAACCAACAGGTTCAGGGGAACCCATGAATCAACTAAACCCATGGGAGTGGTACTGTTAAGTTAATGGGCATGAGCAATAGGTTCATAAGCACCCATGAAAAGTATGAAATAGGACATGGAGTCCATATACTATGAAAAGGTTATTAGTAAGCCCATGAAAACTATGAAATAGGACATGGAGTCCATATAATATGAAAAGGTTATTAGTAAGCCCATGAAAACTAATAGGTTACTGGTGACCCTAGAATCTATAAATATGATAGGGAGTCAATTAAACAGAGGATGAGAAATCCAATATGTTTTAATGTGTTTGCATATCATCATAATATTTTGAAATAACTATGTTTTTAACCAGTTTGTATGCAGGAGCACAATATACGGTTTTATAATGGTTTTAAGATATTAATGAGGGGAAAACCCATTCCACTAAGCGGCGCGGTCTCACTAGATATATAAATGATCTAAAGTGATAGATTATTATTCATACTAAGATTTATGTCTGATTTGAAGTTTATGTTTTCTTCTTAAACTCTTGAGTACTCAATTGATTTTGAGTAGTTTGAGAGTTGAGGTTTTCAAGTACCTCTTAGACGAGTGAAGCTTCCGGAGACGTGCAACAGGCATGATAGCTATATAGAGTTTTCTTTTATTTAATTCTGCTGTGTTGTTTGTAATGGAAAAGGTATATATATACTCCGATCATCTAAGGGACATCTTCATATGTCGGTTTTGCCGTATGTTGTAATAAATATATTTTCTTTGAACATGATTTGCAGTTGTGGGATTATGTAATGAATTGAAAATGTTTTGATATGGAATGAGATCTTGTTTGAAGTTTTAAATTTTTCCATATTCATGTATTTATGTATATCAATGAATCTAACACTGTCGTATTTGGTCGTCGAGGATTAATATCTATAGATGATTGCAGCATCCGTAGCCGTTAGTTTTTGGGCCTCTAAGTAGGGGAATGTTACAAGTTGGTATCAGCGCATAGGTTTATGAAACTTTAAAAGAAAGTTAAAACAAAACGATTTTCAAACATAATCCAATGAATTTGAAAATATGATTGGGGTTTGGGTTAACGGTACAATAACATACTTGTATTTGATATATATATATATATATATATATATATATATATATATATATATAAGTGTTCCTCTCTCTCTTAGACCATTCTTCTGTATCTTACTAAGGCTCGTAGGTAGATTTATGAGAAAGAAAATATGGAAGCAGGAAACGGAAGATGAAATCTGGGTAGAGGAAGCACTACAATCAATGGAAATGCTTGACCTAATACCAGAAGCAACCAAGGTCGACAGGCTAATGCTAACCCAAATGCTGAAGCCAATGTAGGTGCTGGAAATCTACCAGTAGATGCGGAGATGGTGGATCAGTTGTTAGCCAATCTTTTGCAAGCTGGGGTTGCTGGTAACGTTGGAGGAGCAAATCATGTGGCTTCGGTTAGGAATAACTATGGTAAGTCGAGCAGAGACTACACTAGTTTGGTTGGAAAGCCGTTCGTTGGAATGAAGGATGCTGTTGAAGTTGAGAATTGGCTATTGCAATGTGAAAGGATCTTTAATGATCTAGGATTGGATGATGGGCTAAATAGGAGGCCGGCCTCTAGGCAGTTACAAGGGGTGGCGCTTCACTGGTGGATTAGTGTGACTGCCGGAGTTCTGGAGGAAGAACTAACATGGGCTGATTTTATAAGGAGGTTTGAGTAGAGGTTTCTATCTGAGATTGCTAAGTCGGCATTGATGAGGAAGTTCATGGATTTATTTCAAGGAGAGATGTCGGTAATCGAGTATGCTGCTAAGTTTGATGGGCTATCTCAATATGGATATGCTATGGTTGACATTGACATTAGAAGGAATGAGAGGTTCATTCGAGGACTGAGACCTTAGCTTGCTAGAATGACCATGACCCACATCCAAGAACCTTTTAATGTGGTGATGGAGACGGTCATTCGCCATGAAGAAATGCTGGCTGGTTGTGCTAGAGAAAACCCAGCTGAATCTCAAGGTCGTTAAGAAAGAAGTGGAAATTCTTTAAGAAGAAGGGAGCCCAGAAATGGGATGTTGCCAAGAAGGCAAAGGCCGATCTATTGTGCTTTATGTTTGACAAGAAGGATCATTATGCTCATGAGTGCCGGTCAGGCAAGGGAAAGAAGGCTGCAGATAAGAAGAATGTGAAGTGCTTCAACTATGATCAAGTGGGGGCATTATAAGAACCAGTGTCCAAAGCCAGTCAGGGCGGACAGCGGAAAGTTTTTGCTGTTGGATCATCTGCTAAGCCAACTGCAACTGATAAGGGAAAGAATGCGATGGAAGGCACGCTTTTGATTCAGAGTATACCAGTTAGGATACTATTTGATACCAGTGCATCATTAATTAATATCGCAGTATTTGGTTGATAGGTTATGCTTAGAACCCACATACCCTGTTACTTCCTTAAGGATTGCAAATCCAATAGGAGGGTATGCAATTCAGAAGAATGACATGTGACCAATTAGAACTTGATTTGTTTGGTCATATGTTTGCATGCAGCCTGTATGTTTTCAATTTTTTTGATTTCGAAATCATTTTAGGTATGGATTGGTTGAGGAGGTATGAGGCCTAGATATTTTGCCAGGATGGAGAAATATCTTTGAGACACAATGATAGTCATAACCGAATTATATTCTCAATAGAGAATTCGGACCGGAATAGTCATGCAATGGAAGTGGAAGTGGAAGAAGATCTAAGTCAGGTTCGAATCGCAAAAGAGTTTAAAGATGTTTTTGAACTAGTCACGGGACTACCCCCAAACTAGCTATTGAGTTTCGGATAGATCTTATGCCAAGAGCTGAACCGGTAAGTAGACCACCCAGAATTATCACACCGATAGAGATGAAGGAACTGAAGGTGCAGCTAGTTGATCTAGAAGGAAGGAATTTTATTAGACCAAGCAGTATGCCTTACGGAGCGGCCGTGGTGTTCATGAAGAAGCCAGATGGGTTGTTGAGGACGTGTATCGACTATTGTAAGTTGAACGAAAGGACGATAAGACTAAGTATCCTTTGCTGAGAATAGATGATCCGTTTTATCAACTGAGTGGAGCCAGAGTGTTTTTCCAGTTGGATTTGACAACAGGATTCCATCAGTTGAGAGTAGCGTAGGATAGTATTCCTTTCGAACAAGATATGGTTCATATGAGTGGTTAGTAATGTTATTTGGGTTGACAAATGCACCTGCTTTCTTTGTAGATTTGATGAACCGAGTCTTCCGAGAGTATTTGGATAGATTCATGTTGGTGTTTATAGATGACATTTTGGTATATTTTGTGGATAAAAGAGAGCATGAAGATCATCTTAGAGTTGTGCTTGAGGTGCTAAGGCAGAATTAGCTAAAGGCTAAGTTTTCTAAGTGACATTTTTGAAAGAAAGAGGTTAAGTTTCTTGGTCACGTGGTTTCAGAGAAAGGATTGTCAGTCGATCCAGATAAGATTGAAGCTGTGAACAATTGGAAGAGACTAGAGATGGTGACCAAGATTAAAAGTTTTCTTAGACTTGCTGGCTACTACTGGAGATTCATTAAGGATTTCTTACGGACATCAGTGCCTTTGACTAAGCTTACCAGGAAGGAGGTGAAGTTTGTTTGGTCCGATAAATGTGAGGAAGCATTCCTTAAGTTAAAGCATTTGTTGACCAATGCTCCAGTGTTTGTTGTTCCAGACGGAAACCAAGGGTTGGTAGTATGCATTGACGCATGTGGGATTGGATTAGGAGTAGTGTTGATTCAAATGGGCAAAGTCATTACCTATGAATCTAGGCAACTTAGCCCACACGAAGTAAGCTATCCTACTCATGACTTAGAGTTGGCTGCAGTGATTTTTGCCTTGAAGATTTGGAGGCATTATCTCTTGAGAGTGAGATTTAAGTTGTATACTGGTCATATGTCTTTAAGATATTTATTCTCTCAGAAGGAGTTGAATACATGACAACAAAGATGGATGGAGTTTTTGGCTGCTTAGGATTTTGGTATAGAATATACACCAGGGAAAGGTAATAAAGTGGTTGATGCTCTTAGCAGAAGGCATTAGAATGTGGTGTTGGCTATGTTGTCAGAATGGAAGGATCTAGAAGTTTTGGCTAGTTGTGGTGTGCAGTTAAGATCGACTGCTAGTTTTGGTCAAAGTACTGCCATGTTATCCTGCTTTGAAATTCGACTGGTGTTGATCGAAAGAATTGCTTCTAAATAGAAAGAGCATCCACTATTAGCCAAGAGGATTAGAAGGCTTGAGGTTGGAGCTGAGATCAATGATTTGAATGATTTTTATCTGACCAGAGAGGATGGTTGAAAAAGAAGGGATGATTATGTGTTCTAGATCTTGAGAACTTGAGAAAAGAAGTTCTTGCGGAATGCCATCGATCCAAGTTTACGATTCATCCTAGAGGGACCAAGATGTATCAAGATATGAAGAGGAGCTTCTGCTGGGAAGGCATGAAGAGGGACGTTGGCTTGTGGGTTAGGTAATGTGTAAACTGTCAACAAGTGAAGGCCGAACATCAGAAGCCGAGTGGGTTACTTCAGCCTTTAGAGACTCCAATTTGAAAATGGGATTCGATATCCATGGATTTTATAGATGGGTTGCCAAGTTCAAGTAGAAGAAATGAGATTATATGGGTCATTATGGACAGGTTGACTAAGAGTGCCCATTTTATTCCAGTAAAGTCGACTAGGACGGCACCTGTTTTGGCGAAGTTGTTCATGAAGAACATAGTTAAACTTCATGGAGTTCCTAGTAGCATTGTCAACGATAGAGATGCTTTATTCACTAGCGAATTCTGGAAGAATCTACCAGATGTGTTAGGCACTACACTCAAGATGAGTACCGCATATCACCCTCAGACGGATAGGCAGATAGAGAGAGTCTATAAGGTATTCAAGGATTTGTTGAGAGCTTACGTGATGGATTTTGGTGGGTCTTGGGAGGATCACCTACATTTGGTTGAGTTTTCCTATACTAATAGTTTCCAAACTAGTATACAAATGACGCCTTTTAAAGCATTGTATAGAAGGTCATGCAAATCACCAGTATGTTGGTTGGAGACTGAAGATAGATTGGTCTTGGGTCCAGATATGGTTAGGGAGATGTCAGAGAAGATTGAGTTGATCCGAGAAAGGACGAAGGAAGCTCAATCCAGACAAAAGAGTTACGCAAATAAGAGGCTTAAAGACCTAGAGTTCTCAGTTGGAGATAAGGTTTTCCTTAAGGTATCACCGATGAAGGGTGTGGTACGGTTCGGGAAGTTAGGGAAACTGGCACTGAGATATATTGGTCCATTCTAGATTGTAGAAAGGATTGGAAAGCTCGCATACAAAATAGAGTTGCCGAGCAGTATGGCGGAGTCCATAATGTATTTCATGTGCCTCATCTTCACAAGTATGTACATGATCTAGGAGCCACCATTCCTCTGAAAAGGTTGAAAGATCTAGTAGTAGAGCCTAATTTGACTTATGTTAGACAACCAATCAGTTTGTTACAAGAGATGAAAAAAGATTGAGGAATAAGATTGTCAAGTTGGTGAAAGTTCAGTGGAGCGACAACGAGATGGACTGTACTTGGGAGACAGAGGACAGGATTCGAGATACTTATCCTGATTTGTTTTGAGGGTATGTCTATATACAATTTATATAGATAGTTTCTAGTCCGGTAAACTAGTATGGTTGTTAGGCATTGTTGCAGATGATTTCCATGTTTAGTATTTGGTCCTTACTGAATTTCGAGGACGAAATTCTTAAGGAGGGGAGCCTGTAACACCCATTTTGATAACATTATTCAAAAGATTTAATTAGATAAATTAAATATAATAATGTAAATGTTAAGTGACAAAGGGGGTTGAGACTTGAATAAATCTAATTAAGGCCGAGCTTAATAAAAGAAGTAATAGGCTTAAGAATGAGGTTTTTGTTAATTAAATTACATAAGGGTATATTAGGAATTTGCTGTCCATAACCCTTACCCTTATATATTTTTGTTCCTATCATTTTACTTCTCATTCACGTCATTTTGAAAACGCAAACCAAAAACTAAAAAAGGGAGCCAACCATAACCAAGAGAAGAGAAATTAAAAGCTAGAGATTCAAGCTTAGGGAAAATCAATCTCAATCCAATCTCCTTTTCTAAATCAAGATGAATAATAATTACATCTCTATTTTGTTTTAAATCGTATGTTTTCGAATTTAAAAGTAAATTCGTTTTTATGATGAATTGGTTGACAATATGCTTGAATATCTATTTGTTTAATTTAAACAAGATTGTTAAAATGGATTTATACACGGTTTTAGGGTAAAATCGATATATGTTGATGTTTAAATGCCATGGAAAATTTTTATGTTATGTAATACATGATTTTGGAGTTGGGTTTCAATTTTGATAATTTTCCAAGCTATGGTAAGATTTTTATAAATTTTCAAAGGAAAATATGGTTATTTGGATTTATAAATTTATTTTGGAAAATATATTAAGATTGGGTCTGGAATTTTGATATGCTAGGTAACATGATTAAAGTTAATTTCTATAATTTTTGGGGACTTTTCCAAAGTGATTTTCTATGAAAATTAAATTATTTTAGAAGAGGGACTTCCTTGTAATGTTAGTTTTGCTTAATGGAAGGGCTTATTTGATTAACTTGACCATGGTTTAGATCTGAAATTAGCGGGAGTTACTTTAGTAAAGAATGTGAATAGTTAAGGCAACTAATTTGGTGTTGACACGTGGTAGATTAGTTAGAAAAAGATTTGCTTTAAGTAGTATTAAACCAGGTTTACTCAGAAAACATTATTTCGCCTACTTTGGAAAGGCCTTTCGACATAGAGCTTCCGCCTTCAACCTAGTCGAAACCTACTAAGAGAAAACTAATACACAAAGTATCACAAAGATGGTACACAGTGGATTGGAGAAAGACGGAAGGGAGTGTGTCGAAACATAGCTTCCGAAGGGGTCGAGATCTTTGGATTTGCTATGCAAATTAAATTATTCTAGAAGAGGGACTTCTTTGCAATATTGCTTTTGCTTATTGGAAGGGCTTATTTGATTAACTTAACCATGGTTTAGATCTGAAATTAGTGGCAGTTATTTTAGTAAAGAACTTGAAAAAGTTAAGGCAACCAATTTGGTGTTGACACGTGGTAGATTAGTTAGAAGAAGATTTGCTTTAAGTAGTATTGAACTAGGTTTACTCAGAAAACATGATTTCGCTTACTTTGGAAATACCTTTCGACACAGAGCTTTCACCTTCAACCTTGTCAAAACCTACTAAGCCAAAACCAATACACAAGATATCACAAAGATGGTACGCAGTGGATTGGAGAAAGGCGAAAGGTAGGGTGTCGAAACATAGCTTCCGAAGGAGTCGAGATCTTTGGTTTATTTTCTAAAGAAAAGCGCTGCCTGTTTACAAAGAGGTTGTGAAGGACTCGAAACCAATGCTTGCGAAAGGTATTTTAAAACAAGTTTTCAAAGTAGAGTTGCCACCTTTTTTAAAAGAAGTAGCTTTCGAAGGAGTTACTTAGTATTCGAAATTGAAGCTTTCGAAAGGGGTAGTTTCGACCGAGTCGAAACCCTTCTGTAACTTTAAGCCTTTCGATGGTATTGAAGATATAAATGTTGTCGAAAGGTGCCTTGTATTTTATAAATATAAGCCACTTCTAATAGCTTTTGGAAGGGGTTAGGGGTTTCGAAGGCAATGGTTACGAAAGGGGTTTCGAAGCCAGCCTTCCAATATTTTACCCAGATGTTTTATGCTTTTGCCTATATTCACTTTGACCCAAACAATGTTTTAAGTATAAATCCAATGCATCAGACTTTCAATGATTTCGGAAGGGTTACTTCCAATGGTTTCGAAAGGGTTACTTTCTTTCATTTCGAAGCTATGCTTCGAAATGATTAAATGTTAATGCTTCAATACAATCAAAGGGTTTCGAAAGGAAGGTTGTAAAGTATTAGAAAGGCAGGAGCCTAATGTTTTGAAGATAGACTTTAAGGCTTTCGAATGAGGTCATCCTACGAAATCGAAAGCCAGGTTTCGAAGATTTCAAAAGGTTTTATAAACCATACTCTATTTTTAAGAGGAGAAACCCATGGATAAATTAAAGGAGTTTTTGAAATGATTTTAAGAAGAAGCTTTCCTTGATGAAATTATAGGTTAAAGGGATTAACCATATTTTATATGAGAAGTATTCTAAGGACATTAAACCTACAGGAGTGGTACTGTTTTGTAATTAAGCTTGCTTCTTCAAATATGAATATTCACATTATAATCCACCCATAAATGTATTTTGGGGATAAAAGGTAGAAGAACCAGTTAGGTTGATCTAGTATTTACTAAATATAAATTAATTAAACTCCTGGATGAGTAGATTTCCATCTAAGAGGTTAAGGAGAAAAAAACGTAGAATGCATAAATGTGGAAGTTGTCAAGGAGACAGGTTCATAGTGATCCTATGAAAACTATGATTATGAAGTTATTGGAGTTGCCAATAGGTTTATAATGATCCTATGAAAACTTTTTTGTAAAGAGTGGTTGGCAGAGGCTAATTGGTTCATTGCGATCCCATGAAAACTATGCACGAATTAAGTTATTGAAAGATGTCAATAGCTTCCTAGTCAACCTATGAAAACTAGGATAAGAAGGAAAGATATTGGCAGAGGCCAATAGGTTCCTAGTCAACCTATGAAAACTAGGATAAGCGAGAAGTTATTGAGGTAACCGATAGGTTCAGGGGAACCCATGAATCAACTAAATCCACAAGAGTGGTATTGTTAAGTTAACGGGCATGGGCCAATAGGTTCTTAGTGCACCCATGAAAACTACGAAATAGGACAGGGAGTCTAATAATTTGAAAAGGTTATTAGTAAGACCATGAAAACTAATAGGTTAATGGTGATCCAAGAATCTATAAATATGACAGGGAATCAATTAAAAAGAAGATGGGAAATCCAATATGTTTTAATATGTTTGCATATCATCATAATATTTTGAAATGACTATGTTTTTAACCATTGTGGATGCAAGAGCCATATATGGTTTTATAAAGGTTTTAAGATACTAGCAAGGGGAAAACTCGTTCCGCTAAGCGGTGTGCTTGTTTCATTGTTAAGTTAAAAAGTTTATGGAGCGAGGATGCTCGGGATGGTGCAAAGAAGACAGAGGACAGTTAGAGGAAGATCCTTCCACAGTTGCTTATAGACTAAGGGTTCTTTCTTATCTTAGTATCGTCTATCTTTTGTAATGTTCTCACCATTTAAGGTGGAGTCACTTAGTATGCATTTGGTTTGTAGTTTAGTCTGTATATGATTTCAACAGTATGCTATGTATGTATCTTGTTTCTTTTATTTCCTTTGATTATCATTCTTTTTCAAATTTCAAGGACGAAATGTGCTAAGCGAGGGAGAATGTAGCGACCTTGAAATTTGAACACTTCATCTACGAATATTGAAACATTTTGAAATATTATAAAGTGTTATAAATAGGATTTTATAACATTATTAAACATCATTTAATTAATAAATAATGATAAGAAACTTTTTTTTGAATATTTTTTATAAAAATGTATTTTTCGAAGAAAAATCAATAATGTGACTGAAAATCGGTTTATCGATAAACAACTTTTTATTCAATATAAGTTGTCCGGACTTTTTTGTGGTAAGCTAATGAACATACGAACAGATTAGGAACTAATCGCCACTTTGATTCATAAAGCACATGGAAGGTTCTAGAAGATTCCAAGTGGGTTAGAGATAATAAAAATGTGAGGGTATTAAGGTTATTTGCCAAAGTAAAAGGTGTAAAGGAGAAGTGATGGGGCAACTTTGGAAAGGGGGAGATTTCCATGGAAAAAGCGAGGGTGAGAATAAGCTTAGGGAGCATCATTTTGAGCCTATGTAAGGAGAGGCGCACCCTTGTAGTTTAATTACAAATTTACAAAAGGAAAGATCTCCTTAATATCTTCCTCTTCACAAAATTTCTAAAGAAAATAATTACAAAACACATCCAAATCAAATCAACTAAAACTTTGTCGCAAACCACAGGACAGCACTACAGCACCTTCCACCAAGTTAGATTTTTAAGAAGTGAAGCCAAGCTTCCCCATCATCAATGGCCATGCATTGATGAGAAATATAAGGCTATAATAGCCTAGAAATCTAGTGAAAATCAAGGAAGAAGGAAGGAGTTAGGTGTTGCAAGGTAGAGGTTGGACTTGGGTTTCTTGGGATTACTTGTTTGTTTTCTTAAAGGTGACCTTACGCATCGACTTGAATGAACATATTGTGTATGTGTTTGTTATTGATTGTGTATATGTTGTTTGAATTGATGTTCACATATATTCAAATATTGGTTTTGATTCTTGCTTTGAAAGAAAATGGCATATGTAATCCATATGTATAGACTTGAAAGGAATTGGATGGACTTGTATGACTTGCAGCATGGCCTTGAAACAAAGCACATAGGTTATAGGTGGAATGTGGTTTAGATTGGACATGGATTTGAAAGTGCTCTTATAGCGATAGTCACTATAGATGCACTTAGGAATTGTTTTGTATTCGACAATTTTTATGGAACTTTGTAAAGAGATCCTTTGGGGTTTCTCATCATATTTATGATGTTTTATATGTATGCTTGCTTCCATAAAAAGTTTGGAAAGTAAAAATTTAAGTAACATTTGAAACATAGACAATACTTCACTTGTGCAAAACTGCCCCGTTTAGCATTGATTTTTTAATTTCAAATGTTTGAAAAGAACTTTTAACTTAAGTAATTTGTTTTGGCCTTTTTTACAAGTGTTAGATAACTCATATTAGAGTATTTTAAAAGTGGTTTGACATTTTTATGAATTTTTATATTATATTTAAAATATATAGAAAACATGGTATTTATAGTTTTAAAGTAAATTATAAACATAATGCTTTTAACTGAGATTTTGGACGAGTGTTTTAAAACCTGTTATAAGTATTTTAAAAGTGTTTTAAATGTATTTTTAAGTACATGTAGGTTTAAGAAAATGTGCTGACTATTTTATCAAAGATAATATCTTATGTAATATTTTTTAAATTGTTTTACTAAATATCTAGTTTTGTAAATAAATTACCATACATATGTGTATCGTCTCTAAAAGGGTTTTAAACATATAAAAAAATGAGTTCAAAAAGGGATTAGAAATTTCTTAGATCGCTATGTCGTGTTTTGTTTAATTACTTGTTGAAAAGTAACTAACAATGCTTAACACTAAAAGCCCACGAAGTAGGCTTATCTATTTGTGAGAGTTAAGAATGACGTTAGAGTAGGGACAAAAGTAGTAAATCTCTAATCTATAGACTTCCATCTTAATTGAGGAATATTTAAGTCGGAAATGTTGAAAACATGTTAATCGTGTTGATTACTTACTCGTTTATGAAAGTCACTAATACTATACTTAACAATAAAAGCCAACAAGGTAGACTTATCTATTTTTGAGATTCAAGAATGAAGTTTCTAAGAAAGGCTTTGATATGCAACCGATGCTCAAACTTACCTGACTTCACTCTTGAATGAGGAATAGTTAAGCCGGAATGTCGAAAACGAGTTAAGTATACAAATCACGATTTCAATAAACAATCGCTTTTAACTGGATAGTCGATTAGTCGTCTATCAAATTTGACCAAAATAAATTAGAAAATATCTAGAAGAAACACAAGGTCTATATGGTATAGTTATCTTCAGAGATGATATACTATACGTATAAACCCGTCTTGCTCTTCTAGGATAAATAATAAGGAAATCCATCTAGATAGAAGATTATCTCCAGCCTTCTGTATTGCCTATATATTTTTGAAAGAACCGAGGTTAAGTTAACCGAAAATTTATCGATCGGTTTTAGAGCGTCCAGTAAGCAGGATAGTATGCTCATATGAGATGACTCAAAACCGTAACCACTCCAAAACCATGTACGTGATCAATGTTCTGGAAACAATTATGAAGTGAAATGTTATAGAGTTGAACTATTTACCCTAAGGTTAAGTCCAAAGGAGAGATCAACATTAACATTTCAAACATTGCTATCGCATGGGCTTGTCTATCTAGAGGAGTATTCCAGGAGAGAGGACAACGATAGCTTTCGTCGGAGGACTTATGAGGGAATCTATGTGGAGATTCGAGATCTGTTTAAGATGCTTGAATTATATAGCGATTCATGATCTATTCGGGATTATGGAATCCATTTGGGGATTTGTGTTCAGTTCGAGTGATGAAGACTCATATAAGAGATGCCAAACATAGTTTTGACATTGAAAATGACTAAAACCAAAGTAGGATGCGCAATCTCGGGTTTCGCTTATCCATGAGGGTATATCAACTGCATATCTAGAGCATGCTTTAGATTATTAAGCGTTGGGAGTTGGTTATACTTAGTGCTACACAATTCATCGTTGGGCCAGTTGTATTTACCTTATAGTATATTCTATCTAGAGATATACGAAGCTAAGAAGGAAGTTTCTGATCCTTGTCATGGAGTTTGGATTCGGCTAGACAAAAGAGACCTCTACGGAAAAATCCACACACGAATGCGCCTTAGCGGTATTGATTGTATACCTATTATTGTTGGGTCATACACACAAAAACTATTTTATTATTTATGTTCTACACCGTAGACATTATCTATTATACTGATATATTCAGTTATCAGATGGTTGGTTTCATTTGAGGGAAAATCCATTATGGTAATCTAGAAGGTCTCAATAGCTACTGTTACATGTCACACATTTGTCTTGAGTTTCTCATGTTGGTTTACCAGACTAATCCGGGTGTTATCTTTCTATAATGCTTGTGTCAGCCCAGTGTATATTTGTAGATTTAGCTATGGATGCTTTGGAGCTTACGGAGACGAACTGGATGTTTACCTACTGTAGTATTCTTATTTCCGCTGCATTACTATATTGTATATATCAGCATATGTAAGGGTACGTTGTTATAACTGTCCTAACCGATGATAGTATTTAGGTTTTGTAACTCTAAAATGTCTATATTTGGAGTAACCCTTTGTACTGATCTCTTGATATTATATATTATCGTTCCTCTATGAGATTCTGATGTTATGTTCTTTCTTTGTTGTTTAATTTTTTCTTTATTTTACCCTAACTTTATGTCTTTCTAGCACTTAGGTGCTAAGCACAAGAACGCCGTGGATGTATCTAGTGTCGACATTCAAGGGTCGAAAAATCAGGTCGTGAACTTTTGTGTAAAATCATAAATTTTGAGTAAAAACCTTCCTAATTTCAAACTAGAATAGAAAATTTTAATTTTATGTTTCAAAACATATAAGATAATCAAACTTAACTTTAACATATAGGTATGTATGACTAATTTCAGCAAAACTAACTGGCTTTATAGTGGGCCGGCCCACTGTATAAATAATAGGAGAATAAGTGTCCTGCACATGCATAAAACAGCTAAATGGGAGCAATAATCCCAGCCATAACGAAAAAATAAAGAATATGAGCTAGGCAAAAAAATCCTAGACTACGAAACAACAAGTCTACGCACCCTCCAAAGAGTAGCGACCAGTACAATCGTCAAACGATGGGGCTATAACATGAACTAACCCAGAGAAAAGAGCGGCAAGATTTGGATCATAACCATCAGAAGTGAGGGAGGAAATAGATTTCCTATCCAAAATGAAGTCATAAAATTTACTTTTAATCTCCTCACCAATCTCACCAGTCCCAGTAAGAGATAGACCCTCACCTTCGATATGATACAAAAGACTACAATTCTCATCCCCAACACCACTGATAAAGGCGTACTAAGTGTCAATTACCGACAAGTAATGCATATCAGAAGGAACATGAATCCGTGATTGCTCCTCAGAATTCCAAGAAATAGAATCAGATAGAATTGCATATGCATCCACATACTAGGCCCCACCAATAGGATCAACAATAATAGGAGCGTCAACATGAGGAGACACAATAGCAAAATCGATATTTGGAGCATCAACGGTGGGAGACACATCAGCAGGAGCGACAATAGGAGCATCAACAGCAGGAGACACATCAGCATGAGTGACAACAGGAGGTGAAACAGAGGGAGGCGGAGCAACCTTTGGGACCCACCTCTTGATGGGAGGACGAGGCAAATGTACTCGGTCAGGTAGAGGTAAAATGCCAACAGAGGCTGAACTGGAACATGCCTCTGAAAGATGCCTAAAGGACTAACAGACTGAACAAATCTACGGTTTCCAACTGTACCATACTCTGACTTCAACAAACTGGCCCTCATTGATTTTGACTTTTAGCACCGAAGGTAGAGGTTGGGAAGGGGTTATTTTGGATCAGAGCTTTGGCATAAACTAATCTACTTGTGGCCACTATGTTTGCATCGTAACATATCACCTTACCAACAAGGCTTGCCAGCTAATCAATCTTGATGAGAGGCTGAAGAACAGAAGGAATGTGAGAAAAATGGGCCCAAACAGGAATAGATAAAACCTAAGAACGTGCCCTATCCATTGACAGACTCCGGGTAGTAATAATGAATGGTTTCCCTTCTATAAGAATTGGGCCGGCTTCTAGTAAACACTGTCTTTCGTCACTTCGCGTGAATTTAAAAAAGAACATTTCATTGTCAAAATGAACACCCAAGCCCCCTCTAGGCTTCCATTCATGGTTGCATCTAGCCTTAACAAGGTGATAGGAAGGATTGGAGTTGAGGAAAAAGCCCACCAAAAAATCTTTTCAGTAAACAACTCTGGCCTCACTCACTTCCACCGAAAGAATCATTACACTGTCAATCTCAACATTTTCAAAAGAATGTGGTGAAGGCGCACAGGCATTATTCGGCATTTTGGTGAACAGTGACGACCATGAAAAGGCAGCCATAGGAGAAGAGGGAACCACAGGGATGGAAGAAATTATAGCAGGCGATGGACGACTTAAAGGAGAACATGCCAAGGAGTTTTTGGTTTTGGCATTTCCACAAGAAATTCGAGAGCTACCATGAGAATGAACCCTATGAAATAATTTGGACCCATTTACTTCGTGCATAGACTCACAAACCTCATTTCCCTCAATGGCTTCGTCCATAGACGCATACCCACACTTGTTTATGATAGTTTCGACATCTCCTTGTTTTTTACCATCGTTCAATTCAACATCAGACTGGGACCAAGGATTATTTCCAACAGTAGCCAAAAGGGGAGTTAAGGAGTGCTCACCGACACCCTAGGGAAGACAGGCAAATTGGAAGCGGCATAGTCCAACTCAGATAGCAGATGTGCAAGGGGATTGCTGTGACTCAATATGTTCAATGAATTGTCACTATTGACAATCGTAGTCCCGTTTTTAATTGTCAAAGCTGGATCCAGAAGAGTAGGAAGATCAGTAGACGCACATTCCACTCGGGACGACGCATTAACCAAATGCCTGAACGTGTGACAAAGCAAACCAGATCTAGCAAGGCAGGCTTTGGCTTCTTCTTGAGAGGCATGAGAGAGAGACGAGGCGGTGGAGAAATAGGGAGAGAGGGGGAAAAGACGACGAAAGAGTTCAGATGAGAGAAGCAACATTTTCCTGGAGACGAGCCATTTTGGAGATCCATATTTCCTAGAGACGAGCCATTGATGTTTTGGGTGTGCATGTATAATTACTATTACATACATGTATACACACACACACACACACACATATATATTAAAATAAAAACTATATATGACAAAGACATATATAAAGGGACACATTAGTCAGTTGCAGTGTATATCCTAGCACATATATACAATCATATTAGTCATGCATATCTCATATTTTAACATGTGCACTACATATACAATATAAGTGTATTTGATACAGTTATAGAGTAAAACTTATAAAAAAATTAAAAAAAATTGAACAGAATAGAGATTTTATTTAAAATATTTCAGATTGTATCTAAAATCCATTTAGACTTCATAAGCCCAATAAAGATTTAGAAAGAAAAAAAAATATTAACCTATTTAACCCACTACGACCTAGCTCGATTTCTTCAATGGTACTGGAGTCCAATAGCCTATGCGGTCAAAATTAGCATTGTTAGGGCTAACTGATTAAAGCCTATTAATTTATCAAATTGTCTAGAAAGGTGGTGTTTAAGGTTGATTTCGGGTAATCAAGAACTTTGCCCCAATTAGCTACTGACCTGGTCCGAAAGATGACGTAAGCTCAATGGTTATTCCTGTTGGGCGTATTCTAACTGCCGAACCAACCCTTGCTCCACTAACTACCGAACCAACACGTCTCCAAGGCCCTGCCGAACCAACCCTTGCTCCACTAACTACCGAACCAACACGGCGTATTCTAACTGCCGAACCAACCCTTGCTCCACTAACTACCGAACCAACACGTCTCCAAGGCCCTGCCGATCCAACCCTTGCTCCACTAACTACCGAACCAACACATCTCCTAGGCCTAACCGAACCACTCACCACCGGACCGCTGCACTGCTCCCACAATCACCGGACCAAAGCGTACCGAACCAACTTGGCCAGGCCAGATCACATCAGCCCAGGCCCACCAACAGCTATATACATCCAAGACCCCTACCCTCAGCCTGACTCTATGAATAGAGGGGTAGGGGTACAACAATGACAGACAAGTTTGAGAGCTCAAGCACGGATAGAACTTTAAAAAACTTTCATATACTTGTAATAAAAACTTTGTATTTGCAATCTGAACAGTAAAGGAGAATAACATATAAAGTGGACGTAAGCACATTCCGGCCGAACCACTATAAATCCGTGTGTCTTTTACAGTTTGGTCCCTTTTTTTATGTATTTTCATAAATCACCCAAATCACTAAGAACAACATAAAATCGACTAAATCATACTACTTGGAGGTGTTTTCCCATTTTTTGTGCAAACATTTTTGGTGCTTTCACTGAGAACTCGAGCTAGAAGCTTCAGCTTCCCCCACTTAAACTTCTTCCCGACAGCATCACTCATTGCTTGGAAGACATGCCTCCCAGGCAGAAGAAAGATGTTAGCAAAGGAAAGAGCATCGCAACTAGCAGCGTTCCAGATCCAGTGATCACAGATCAAGAGAACCGTCCCGTTTCAACAGCAGTACGAAATGGAAATCAGGAAAATCCGACAGCCCCTGCCACGGAACAACCGACAGCAATTACTAGGGCAGATTTAGACAGGGTTGTGGCTGAAGTAACTGACCGCTTCACATCCCAACAAGAAGGCTTGGTGGACCGACTCATGTCACGCTTAAGGGATGCTGAAGAATCCAACCGTAACACTGAATCATGGGATGAGTCCCAGTCTGGAGGATCTGGGAGGCGACAAAGATCTCTCTTCTTCGAAGAGGCTAACCACAGAAACAGCAATGGTAGGAGCCGAGCCCAGACTCAGCCCGAATTCCGACCCGAGGAAACACTTGGAACCAAACCCAACGGGGGAGGTACCAGGCAGGGCTCGGATGTAGCTGAGCCTATCATGCTACCTAACCATGGAAACACCAATGGACGGGGCCGAGCTGGAGTCCAGCCCGAAGTTGGACTCGAGGAAGTGCTTAGAACAGAACCCAGCAGGGGAAGATCAAGGCAAGGGCCAACTGTAGCTGACCCCAGCATGCCCCCAGAAGACCAGAGACAGCCACTGGAAAATGATAGGGGTGATAGGCGATACCATCCCTACAGGTCATCTGGACGGAATCAATCCCGCAGAGAAGAACCAAACTCATTTCTATCTACTCCAAATTCTGACGAAAGGATGGCACGCTTGTTCAGAGAGTGCGTCCAACGGGATCAAAGAGATCGAGGGATAGGCGCTAGGATAACCAGCCCTTTCGCCCGCAATATCGAAATTGCCATCACCCCCCGAGAATGGAAAATGCCAACAATGGAACCTTACAGGGGAACCTCTGACCCCGTTGTACACTTGCAGAGATACACACAGCATATGCTCATGAGCGGAGCAACAGAAGGAGTATTGTGCAAATGCTTTCCGCTATTCTTGGCAGATCTACCTACCTCCTGGTTCTGTCATTTACCCCAAGGATCCATCATCTCATGGGAAATGTTGAAAGAAAAGTTCATCAGCTAGTTCCGCATTCATGTGGAACAACCCAAGGACGCTTATTCCTTATCCAATATCAAACAGAAGCCTGGAGAGACAGTGCAACAATATCTAACCCGATTCAATGCCGCAGCGGCTGCAGTCCAAGATGCCGATGAGAGGCTTATCTTAATGGCCCTCTGTAGTGGTGTGCATCCGGATACGAAATTTGCTAGAAGATTAACGAAAGAAAAACCATCTACCTTACCCGATTTCTTCCATGAAGACGGGAAGTATATGAGACTTGAAGACGCTGCCACTGAAAGGCAGACAGGGCAACAAACTAAGGCAACTCATGGCAACACACCCGTTGTAGCAAAGTACGTTCGGAGAAATGACTTTAGAGACAATGTTCGGGGCAAGAAGGGAGAAAAGCGTTTATATCGGCCAGGACCAAGATTTGACACTTACAATCCTTTGAATGAAACAATCGAAAACATCTTCCTGGCCACCCAAGACGAAGTTAAATACAGACGCCCCCCGCACAAGAAGGAATCAGATAACGCAATTAAGTCTAGAAAATTCTGCCGCTTCCACGAATCTCATGGGCATGATACCCATGAATGCCATCATCTCCGGGACTTAATTGAAGAACACATCACAAGGAAGAGGCTGGAGCGCTATGTAAAAGGTCAGAACAGGACTCCAACTCCTGCCAATGAGAACCCAGGGCTACCCCTCGCAGAAATAGGCGGGGGAAATCGCAACACCAGCGGCTCCAGTCAAGAGAAGATTGTGGTCCATACCATATCGGGAGGACCACACATCGCCGACAGAAGCTAGGCGGAGATGGAAAGATACGGAAAGTCACTTAGAAACAATGAAGGCTACGTTAATTCTGTTATGGAGGAACGCCACCCGAAGCGAAAAGAGAATGATGACATCACAGTCAATAGGCGTGACCTAGAAGGAAGGCAGTACCCTCACATGGATCCTATGGTCATCTCTGCCCGGTTCGGCCCAGCCGAAGTTTTCCGAATTCTAGTAGACACTGGAAGCTCAGTAAATATCCTATTCAAGCATGCTTTCGACAGAATGAAGCTGTCAATGAAGGATGTCTCTCCCTGCAACAAACCACTACACGGTTTCACTGGGGACGCGAAGATGCCCCTCGGGCAATTGGACCTTTTTGTTGAAATAGGAAGTCACCCCCGCTACGTTGTGCGGAAACAAACATTTGTGCTAGTAGATGACCACTCGGTCTACAACGTCTTTTTAGGAAGACCAGCCTTGTCTGACTTCCAAATTGTTCTGGCCCCATGGTGCCTGAAAATGAAATTTCTAACAGACAATGGAATTGGGGAAGTAGAGGAAGATCAAGACGCCGCTCGAGATTGCTATGTAGCTGAACTTCGCAATAATCGCAGGAAGGATAGAGGGAAGAATGCAGAGACTACTCTCTGCATGAAAAACTTGGAAGCATAGCAACTAAAGAAAGCCCCTCCTCTTCAATATACCAGTGATCCTTTCAATGAATTAGACCCCAGGGACAAAGAGGAGGCGGCCACCGTCGAGCCTGCAGAGGCTATGGAGTTTGTATCTGTGGACAAACACGACTTGAGTAGACTATTGAAAATCGGATCTCAGCTAAAAGCAGAATTGAAGGATCAACTCATTGATTTTCTCCGCCACAACTTGGATGTATTTGCATGGACGCACGATGACATGACTGGAATCTCCCCAGACATATCATGCCACGTACTGAACATCGATCCTACCAAGGTGCCAGTAAAGCAGAAGAAGAGAAGTATGGGGGCAGAACGATCAGCAGCCCTCGATGAAGAAGTAAAGAACCTACTTGCCAATGACTTCATACGAGAAGCCATCTACCCAGAGTGGATCACTAACCCGGTACTAGTAAAGAAGGCCAATGGGAAGTGGCGAACATGCATTGACTTCTCCAACTTAAATGGTGCTTGCCCGAAGGATTGCTTCCCACTCCTCCGAATCGACCAGCTTGTGGACAGCACAGCCAGGCACGAACTCTTATCATTTATGGACGCATACTCAGGATATAATCAAATTCCTATGCACGCTCCCGATCAAGACCACACTAGTTTCATCACTGACCAGGGATTGTACTGCTACAAAGTAATGCCTTTTGGACTTAAAAACGCCGGAGCTACTTATCAGCGCCTCGTCAACAAGATGTTTGCGGAACTAATAGGGCGAACTATGGAAGTTTATGTAGATGACATGCTAGTAAAGTCAAGAAAAGCCAACGATCACGTAAGCCACCTGGACGAGATGTTTCAAGTACTTCGCCAATATGGGATTAAGCTGAATCCTCTAAAGTGCTACTTCGGAATATCATCAGGAAAGTTCTTGGGATTCATCGTCCATGCCAGAGGAATTGAAGCAAACCCCGAACAAGTCCAGAGATACGAGGATACCTTCCACTCGAAAAGAAATGCAGAGCCTAAATGGGAAAGTGGCCGCCCTAAGTAGATTCATCTCTAAAGCAACTGACAAGTGCGTCCCTTTCTTCGAAGCTCTAAAGAAAGACAAAGGAAAGTTCGAATGGACTGACGAATGCTTAACAATCTTCCTTAACCTAATCGAACACCTCCAAAGACCACCAGTACTCTCAACTCCAAATGAGGGCGAAGAGCTATACCTATACCTTGCTGTGTCGTCTCATGCTCTAAGCGCCGCTTTGGTAAGAGAAGACAACCGCGCGCAACGGCCAGTATACTTTATAAGCAAGAGGTTTACGGGGGCAAAGGCCAGATATCCAAAACTTGAGAAGCTAGCATACTGTCTACTGATCACGTCACAGAAACTGCAACACTATTTCCAATCTCATCCCATCAAAGTTCTAACCAATCAACCGCTGAGGCAGGTACTCCATCGTCCCGACACTTCCGGGCGACTACTTAAATGGTGCATTGAACTGAGTCAATACGATATCACCTACCATCCTCGCACCGCCATCAAGGGACAAGCCATGGCCAATTTCATTGCCGAATTCACTACCAACGAAGGTGAGGAGCAATCTGAAATAGCAAGAGACATCAAGTGGAATCTCTTTATGGATGGAGCATCAAACGAACAAGGCTCGGGGGCAGGTATTGTAATAATCACTCCCAGGGGAAGGAAGCTACACTAATAACGATGCCACCAATAACGATGCAGAATATGAAGCAGTAATAGCAGGATTAGAACTTGCCTTAGAGATTGGAGTGAGTTCTTTATGTCTTCATAGTGATTCTCAACTTATTGTAAATCAAATACTGGGAGAATTTCAGACTCGAGGAGAACGACTCACAGCATATCTAAAGAAGAACAAGCTGCTGCTTGATCACTTGGATCACTATTTAATCAAACACATTCCTCGAGAAGAGAACTAGGAGGCCGACGAACTGGCAAAGAAAGCTAGCATGAGAGACAGAACCATTTCCGGAACAATAGCCATCTCAAAGAAACAAACCCTGAGTTTCGAGCAAGTGAATCTGATAGCTTCAATCGAAGGGGAAACTTGGATGACTCCCATCCGAAAATTCTTACAAGATGGCACACTGCCCGACAAGCGTAACGAAGTTAAGAAAATCTTGAGGAAAGCTTCCCGCTACACAATACAAGAAGGCATCTTCTATCGGCACGGCTTCTCTAACCCCTTATTAAGGTGTGTCGCCAGAAGGGAAGCCAAGGAAATCTTATCCAACATCCATCAAGGAAGCTGCGGAGACCACACTGTAGGACAGACTCTGGCAAAGAAGATACTTCGATATGGATATTTCTGCCCCACCTTAAACAAAGACGCCTTAGACTTCGTCCAAAAATATGACAGATGTCAGAAACTCGCTAGGATTCCTCGACTACCAACAAATGAGATTACTCAAATGACCAGCCATTGGCCCTTTGCAATATGGGGAATTGACTTGATTGGCGAATTGCCGATGGGCCGAGGCGGAGCCAAATATGCTATAGTGGCAGTCGACTATTTTACCAAATGGGTGGAAGCGGAACCTCTAAATAAAATACCTTCGGCAAAAGTTATTAACTTCTTGATAAAAAATGTTCTATGTAGGTACGGAGTTCCACTCAAAATCATATCGGACAATGGACTTCAATTTGACAGCGAGGAGTTCGCCGACTGGTGCCAAGAGCATGGAATTTATAAAAGCTTCTCATCTGTAGCTTATCCCCAGGCAAACGGACAAGTCGAAGCTGTCAACAAAATTCTCAAAACTCTAATCAAGAAGAAACTTGAAAAGTCAAAAGGCGCTTGGGTGGATAAGCTTCCTACGGCACTTTGGGCCTACCGCACATCTTTCAGAACATCGACGGGGCATACTCCTTTCTCTTAGGCATACGGATCGAAAGCCATGCTCCCAGTCAAAACTGTAGTGCCTTCCCATCGTAGAATCCACTATAACCCAGAAGAGAACGAAGAACTCCTTCACATGTCTTTGGATCTAATTGAAGAGAGAAGAAACGATGCAGCGCTCAAAGCGGCAGCTCACAAGCAAAAAGTGGCAGCACGATACAACTCTAAAGTCAAGCATCGTAGCTTACAAGAATGAGATCTTGTCCTCAAGCGGATCTTCCTGTGCCCCGGAGCGCTAGATCCGATCTGGGACGGACCATATGTAATTCATAAAGATCTCCGCAACGGAGCTTATATTTTGTCAACAGTGGACGGAGAGGTGTTCCAGAGGGCATGGAACATCCAACACCTTCGTCGATACTTTTCTTAACTTGTACTGCCCATATGAAGTGAATTAACAAAGAGAATCAGTGGACGTAGGCATTTTTCATGCCGAACCACTTTAAAAAACTTGTCTCTTTTTAACTTGTTCCTTTATATCTTGGCTGCATGTTAACTTTATCCTTTTCTTTTGAACAAAATCCTGTGTAATGGCATTTCCATTCAAGACGCATCACGGCGCAACCTCCCCTGGACAGGACCTAACAGGTACTATACGAATCTATGCCCTCACCAGTGAGACACTTTTGCTCCAGCATCCCTCTGCTGCGGGTTAACTTATTGCTCGCGATCGGCCCTTAAGGCCAACTGTAATGAGCTGATTATAAGCCACCGAGAAGGCCGACTATAGCCGAGGCAACTCATTACGGCGTTCGGCTCGCCGGCGACTGTGAACCTACTTTAAGCCCCAACATAAGGTGTGGCCAGCCAGGGGTAGTTCACGGTTGACGATCGGCACCCACGCTAGCCGGCCACGGTAAATCGAATAATACCCACGATTACGGACCATAATGGCCCGGGTAGTTACTGTGCGCGATCTCGGCTCTGATGTGTCTTAAGTACGACTGTGTTAAAAAAGAAAAACTCCCCGCGGAGGCGTAAAATGGGTGACAAATGTCTCCAAGACCCACAGCTAGGGAAAGTGACTACAAAACCCGTTTTCCATGAACTTAAGCACATCGCAGGCCTTTCGTGATTGGAAGTTTTACTATTTCTTATATTTTCATTTTATTTAAAAAAAAACTTTCCTCATATCCTCTATAACGATCCCTAAGTACAGGACACAAAATAGGAGACACTCACTAATGGAAATAAGAACTCACAACTGGATGATAGGTCATTCAGCTGCATTCCATATTCAATCACACAAGGCGTTCAAAGCTACCATCTACAACTAAAACGTGAAGGGCGGTACTTTCTTCTCTCGTATGTAAATACGTAGCTATAATTTATTCGCACATCACACTAACATTGCAAGACATGAAATTATATTTTAAGAAAGAACTTAGCATCAAACACGATTGAATCATAGGCATGTGCACGGCTATATTTCTTATGCAACGCATCAAGATAACGAGAGCGTTTAAATATACCAGAACCAGATTAAGTTAAAAAATTACATGCCAAAAATGAAGTTGTTCGTTACAAATAACATAATTACAGCCTAAAAGTTACATTAGTGTTTTGGGACTAGCATAGACAACAATATCAGGTAAACCAAAAGATGTCCAGGTCAAGTTAGGGAGTCGGCTGCATCAGAGCTTCATCTCTATCCTACTGGCCCCCCGAGATCTACTTAACCACGGGATCGGAACTCTCAGCATGTTGACCAGAAGTAGTTGGTGCTCCAGGGGTCCCGCCTGTCCAATTCAGGAAATAATACATTAATAGTCACGAACAATAAGCAATCAAGTTACAAAAAGACTGAAAGGGAAGGCTTACCAGCATCTGCTCCTTGATCATCATCCTCCAACTGCACCCCTACCTCCTCAGCAGTAAGCAGCCGCATACCCTCCTTCACCGCTGCTTTCTCCTCCTTGGTGAACTGGGCCGTGACCACGTCCATTCTAAAGGCCACGCCACCCTCCTTATGCGCATCGGCCTTAGCCTCCTCCAGGGCCCTAAGGTAAATCCTGGCCATGACTCGGGGATAATCATCCATCCAGGATAAGTTGCCCTGTTTCCAAGTGCGAAAGTACATATCCTGAAGCATCTCATCCATTATCCCCTCGTTCTCCTCGAACTCCCTTATTCGGTCCCCAGAAGCCAACAGCTTTGCAACGACAGCATCCCTCTCTGATTGGTAGCGCGAGTAGTCAGCCTGAAAGGATTTTCTCATCGCCTCCATCTCCTTCTTCAGCTTGGTTTGAGCAAGCTCTGCGGCTTCAAGCTTCCCAGATAACTCCTGTACCCGCTCAAGATCCGCTTTTCGAACCTCATCCACCGTTGCAATGGCCATATCAATCCGTTCCTTACAAGCAGCCTCCATTTTCCGCAACTCTGCCCTACTGGCCTCTTCCATAGTTCTCTTTAATTGCCTAGAGGCGGCCTCATGTTGAGAGATCTGGATGGCCTGATCAGCGAGTTGTTTGGCCTGATCGAAAACCATTAACCGCAGTCGAATGTTGGCGCTCCCGATTTCTTCCCCAGCCTTGACCAGTCGGGCATGATGCCCCATCAGCTTCCTGGTCTCCTCAGCAACCCGGTCGATGTTTTCCTTTGCTTCGTCCCCCAAAGTAACAACCCAAGTGGTAAGCAAATCAAGGTCCAGGGACTTAGCTTCATCGAGTACCCTTACCATAGGATTACGAGGGAGAAGGAGCTCACCGGTAGCCTCATCGAAGGTAACATCACGAAAACCCGGATCCAGATCCGGATGACCCGCAAACGGATTACGAACTAAACTGGGATGATCTATCTGGGTAATGGTAGGATTTTCAAACGGATGCGGAGAAGGTATAAACCCAGTACTCTCCTCCGTGTTATCCTGGGGACGTTGAGTTGGAAGCTGAGGACCAGGTGAAGATTCAAGCAAGGAGCGATCCTCTTCTTCCTTTGGATATCCTCTTCGATAACTCCAAGAAGAGGACGGTAGCCGATTACGTCTCCGGAGCGGTTAGTCGGAGGTTTTGGTTTAGTAGAAGCCTTGAGAAGTTTGTATTGTTCGAGACGGTGCCGAACGTCTGATGTCTTGGCCACCTTACCTGCTTCTGTGATATGAAACCAAGTGTTACAAGCATACATTGAACTATAATTCAAGAAATATATCAAGTTAAGAAGAGTAAAGAGGTGCTTTGTTATACAAACCCTGGGGAGGAGTAGGATACTGCAATAAGTCCTGGATCTTACTCCAGGACGGAAGCCGATCATAAAAGATTCCTAAATCCCTATCATAAATGGAGTCTGTAGGAGTCAAAAATTCACCTTGAATCGCAGGAGTTGCCTTAGCTGAAATGCTCTTAGAAGATGAATCGGCACCAGTCCTGGCCTTGTCAGCTTTCTTTGGCTTCTCCACCAAGGCCGATCCTTCCTCCAACCCCTCAAAAGCTAGGCGGAAAGCATCATCTGTCCACTCCTGGATCTCACCTGCCTGCCCAGAAGACAAAGCCCTAATGCCATCACCGCTCTGTCCTTCGCCACCATCATCACCGCGACCATCACCATCGCCTTCTCCACCACTCTCCGCCTCATCTCCTTCATCCTCGCCTCTTTCCTCCTCCACATCTTCCTCCTCCGGAACATCTGGACATGTGCTGGGGGAGGGTCCATCGGACTTCTTCAGTTTCTTCCCCCCTGCGACTGGATGTTTCGAAAAGGGTTTCCTTTTGCTGCTCTTCGCCGTAGCCCCTCCTTTAGCTTTGGCAGCCTTCTCCTCGGCTGTGTCTCTTTTCTTGACCACAGACTGGCGTGGCAGAATCAAGTTGAGCTCCAGAAGAGTAGCATTCCTGATCAAATAAGAGGCTGCCCTCTCCCTTTCCGGAATGGCTTCTATCTCCGCAGCCATCTGAACCAGACGATCGTTCTCTACAACCGCAAAGCCACCTGTCGCTAGCAAGAAATAAAGCACATAAGGAGGAGCATTGTAGTCAGAACAGAAATTATAAATAAGATTCAACTTACAGCCAGAGGTGAAGCGGTGGAAAGAAACAGAGTCATCCTTGACAAAGAACCATTCCTTCTTGAACATGCTAAATTTCGAATACAAGTCCAGGACTGGCGTGAAAGACACGGCCGACCCTAAGCTGATATATGGAGACCCCTTCTTATAGCCTCTCAAGTTGTACAGGTACCGAATCTCCCGGTTGGATGTGGGACGCCCGTACTTTCTCTGAAAGATAATAAATAGACTCACCAAGATGGCATAAGAGTTGGGCTGAAGCTGGAAAGGGGCCACCTTCAAATAGGTGATGAAGCTGACTATCCAAGCGTTGATCGGAGGAATGGCCCCGCACATGCAATGGTACCTACTATAAGCGAAATATCCTTCAGGGGGATTATACGGCATCACTCCTTCCCCCGGCAACAACATATGCGCTCTGTCGATCCCGAAAGAGCGAGATATAACATCAAGCTGCTCATCTTTGAGGGAGCTGGGAAAGCAGTCTGGCGGTGAATTCAAGAGCTCTTGAGGACCGTACCCGTCTACTAACGATCTCGGGGTTGGTCCATGACGTTCTGCCCGAACTGGGGGCACTATGGGGGACTCTCCTGTGTCTTTAGATTTCTTCTTATCAGAACGAGTTTCTACTTTATGAGACATTATCTGCAACACGAGAAAACATATTGTTAGAACAAGGAAAGTAGAGATATAAACAAGCAAGTGCGTACAGTCTGGAATTTCATTTGTAATTCAAAACATAAAAGGCTCAAAGTTCATTCGACATTCAAACTCCCCGATCTCATTCGGTATTTCCAACATAAAGTTCGTTCAGCATTCAAACTCCCCGATCTCATTCGGTATTTCCAACATAAAGTTCGTTCGGCATTCAAACTCCCCGACCTCATTCGGTATTTCCAACATAAAGTTCATTCGGCATTCAAACTCCCCGACCTCATTCGGTATTTCCAACATAAAGTTTATTCGGCAGGAGAAAGCCTCACCTGGCCTGGTACTCAAATTTGGTTCGGTACTTGATTGATTCGGCTATTTCAAACGGTAAAGGATAACAGAGGCATGAAGCCCCTACTTATAGGCGAGCGCAGGATGACCGGACCAAACGATTCGGCGCTTAGGAACGAGTGAGACTATCCAAGCTGAAGAAAACAAAGCGCGACACATGCAGGCATATGCCCCACTTAGGGGGGGGGGGAAATGTTGGGCGTATTCTAACTGTCGAACCAACCCTTGCTCCACTAACTACCAAACCAACACGTCTCCAAGGCCCTGCCGAACCAACCCTTGCTCCACTAACTACCGAACCAACACGGCGTATTCTAACTGCCGAACCAACCCTTGCTCCACTAACTACCGAACCAACACGTCTCCAAGGCCCTGCCGAACCAACCCTTGCTCCACTAACTACCGAACCAACACATCTCCTAGGCCTAACCGAACCACTCACCACCGAACCGCTGCACTACTCCCACAATCACCGGACCAAAGCGTATCGAACCAACTTGGCTAGGCCAGATCACATCAGCCCAGGCCCACCAACAGCTATATACATCCAAGACCCCTACCCTCAGCCTGACTCTATGAATAGAGGGGTAGGGGTACAACAATGACAGACAAGTTTGAGAGCTCAAGCACGGATAGAACTTTCAAATAACTTTCATATACTTGTAATAAAAACTTTGTATTTGCAATCTGAACAGTAAAGGAGAATAACATATAAAGTGGACGTAGGCACATTCCGGCCGAACCACTATAAATCCGTGTGTCTTTTACAGTTTGGTCCCTCTTTTTTATGTATTTGCATAAATTACCCAAACACTAAGAACAACATAAAATCGACTAAATCATACGACTTGGAGGTGTTTGCCCATTTTTTGTGCAAACAATTCCCAATTCAAAGGCCTAAATTATTTTTGGGTCTTGGACTAAACTTTCAAAATATGTTTTGAAAATTTAATATAATAATTTAAATTTAAAAGTTGAGTTTAAAATATCACATGCTATAAATGTTATATTTTTTCAGAAAGGTTGTTTTGGGAATTAAAAAATTGATTTCAAAATTTTATTCTAATTTTTTTAATTAATTAGATTAATTATAATTAATTAATAGTTAATTAATTAAATTAGGGCACATATATAACTATATGTGTATAACTATCTTGAAATGTTTAAGGTAAATGATGATAAAATTCAAATTTAACTAATATAATGTTAATTAAAATATTATTTTTATTAATTAAGGGTTGATCAATAATATATCTACATGTATAATGACATATGTATATATAATTACTATAAAGGTTCTGGTTTATATTCACCTTTAAATTGTTAAGGGTGAATGAATTAAAATTCAATGGTCGAAAATTAAAATAAACAAATTAAAGTGTTAATTAAATAAATAATGAAATAAATAAATCAATCAAATATGATTTAAGTAATAAAATTAAATTAAACTAAATATGTAGTGGAACTATAAGGAACCCAAATTGGGTTTAGAAAATAAATACATATGCAAGGTACGTATACCCTGATTTCAGATTTGTTTTACATTTGAACCTCGAGGGTATTCCATAATAAATACATTACTCCCTAAATGATATCACTTGAATAAATATATTAAAAGATTATCCTCTACCATTTATTTTTTAATAATATTCGAACTAGGTTAACTCGCAGCGAAATTAATGGGTGATTTTTTTAAACCATTTTGGATCTGTATTGGGCCTATGAAGTCTAACTTATTTAGAATATTTCTAAATTTCTTTTAAATAAAATCATTATTTTATTTAAATTTATAAAATGATTTTTTAATATTTAATTTATATTATATTATATATAAATATGTGTATCATATACACATATATATGTATGTGCATGTGTAACATATCAGTCTATATAAGGTTAACATATACGTGTATAGATGTTTCGATTTACACCGCAACAGACACGTTAGCTCATCTGATATACTAATATATCTTCTAAATGTATGTTTATATATATATATATATTATATTATTAGTCAGTTTGATTTGTAGAGCGCTGAAGCCTCACTCAAATTTGACAACGAAACGACGCGGTACCTTTTTCTTTACCTCTTGCTTTCGCCTTTCTATTCCCCCCTCTTAGACCGTGTGTTCACCGTCCTCCATTTCGCCAGACCTAAATGAAGGCGGCCCGCTCGGTATGACGCTTATCCACTTCATCCTCCTTAATACACGCTTCTTATCGATCTCACCTCCGAATTCCGAGTGGTCGGAATTGGTTCGACAGGCTATTTTCTGCGCGGCTGCTAGATCTTCTCCCTATGTAAGTGCTTATTGTTCCTTCCTTCTCCTCACCATGTTGCGTTAGTTACGTCCCTGTTTTTTTTCATTTTCGCTTCGACTAGGGTTGTTCGTTTGTTGTGTCAGAAACATGGCTTTCGATTCTTATGTTGCTTCCTTCGCCGTTTTGCAGAAATGGTTGAAACCAAATGTAAGTTTAATTTTACTATAACAATCTAACAAAATTTATGCAGGTAAATGAATGCTAATTACCGGCAAGGAGATAGTGATAGTGATTTCTGGTATCGATTTTGAATAGTAAGTTATTAAGATTAGATTCGCTGCTTAGATTCATTTTTATTAGAGTATTTGTCAATGTTAGCTAATTGAATTAGTATTTTCTTTATCTTTATTTACTAAATTTCTTGATTGACTTATAATATGTCATGGTGTACTGGAACATCCATTTACTGTAATATTTGGAGACAAGGAAAAGAAGCACGTTCATGACCATCGATATAGCTATATGGATTTGAATCATTGCATCTACAAAATGGTAAAAGGATCCTTCTTATTAGTTCATTTGTTTAAACAAGTGCTAACATCAAATTTTCATCACTTGTATATATATATATATATATACTAGTGCGAACCCGTGCTTCGCACACGGATCCGGCGAGCATATTATAATTATATATTACTTTGCATGGAAACATTTAAAATGGGTATGCAGGCAAATTTTAACACGGTGAAAATAGAAGATTATGAAACACATAAGTGTTGTTTATCCTTGTTTCAGAATACTTCAGTGCAAAAATTAGATTTTATCAAAAGCGCGCAACAAAGAATCAGATCAATGAAGATGTAGAAGTTGACTTGCTATTCTTGGACATGCAGATTAAGTAGTCATACGGAAAGTGAACAATAAACATATAATTATGTACAATTAAAAAGAGTGTTAATGGAAACAGGGAATAATGAAAAAAGTAATTGGCTCTGAACTAAAACCATATAATATATATTTTAAATGCAGAGTTACATGAATGAACAGAAAGTCGTAAATTTGTACATGCGATGTGACCAATAAAAATTAGAAAAAAATTATAGTAGTAAAAAAGTAAAGGTGTCCTGGCTTGGGAAAATCCAAATGATGAAGTTATGATTACTCTTTCAATTGGTTTCCTCAATAATAGCTAGGCCTTCCATATCCCAATCTTACCGACCAGGTTGTCGAACCACCATCTGCATTTCGTGAAGGATTTCAGCAACTCAGTAATAATATTAGTAAAAGATAAATAATGCACTACAACTGGAGGAATGAAATTAGGAATGATGAGGAAAAAAACAATATGACAACATGTACAAAATGTGAAACATGTTTTTCTCACATTGTCATAGTCAGTCAGAGCCGTTCTAGTAGTACAATTCACAATTTTCTCACAATCTCATAATCGTTTATATTTTCGAATAACAGCAGTTGAAACGTTTGCATTGATATGTTAATTGCAATTATAGAATGATGTAAAAAAATTGTATGGACCTTAACAATGTCGTGGACGAACATTAAATTTGGTAAATGTAATGTTAACTGCAAACTTACTGATGTTTGAAATTGGGTGCATGGGTAAATTCATTGTACGACGAATTTTCACTGTTAAACCTGTGAGTGCTAAGAACATTCAGCAAGTCTAAGCTTGTAATGCACACACCAGCAGTAGAGTTGTTTAGTCGTACTGTAACCTGTTAAGGAATGAGGTAATGCTATTTAATCTGAGCGATACGAAAGGTAGTCGTGACTCTATTAGGTGGATTACCTTATTCACTCCATTGTCTGATGAGTTTGTGTGGAATGGAATGGAGTTTTCAAGCTCTTTTATTTTTTTGTCCAAAGCATGTTCCGATCAGATGTGTTTAAGAACCTATGTATCAGTTGAAGAAGCGTAGAATGCAATTCGGTGAACGCCTTGATGGTGAAAAGCTATTTCTGGTGCAGGATGGTGTGTACCTTTTTTGAGCGGAGTTGTTGCTTCAGACAGTGAAGACGTCTTTTTTCAATCCTTGCTCGGTCCAAGGTAGAAGCTAGTTCTTGTGGGGCCTGCAGTGAAATAGATGATACCATGAGTATAATATTGAAAATTAAATAGGTTTAGTTACTATGTCTATGTTATATGTAAGTGGAGGACATAACCATTAGTGGGGATATGGTAACTTGGATTCCCCTAGAGCCCAAAATGGATTGTAGTAGCGTTATGTGTTCGTCAACCTGTTGATGATGTCAATGAAATAAAACAGCATGCAGAGTGTAATATCGGTGAAGAGAGGAAGTATAATAACAGGGTAAGGTTATGAACTTACCTGGCCATGGATGTCAACCTAGGATGATGATTATAGATGCATTAGGATAATTACTAATGCGGATAAAAAAAATAAGAGGCGAGAAAATAAGTTTATTTTTTAGGTAAGTATAAGATATTGAATTAATACCTTAGGTATCGGAAGGAAAGATTTGGTGTCCTTGTTATATCGGTTAGTGACAGTTGCTTGTTTGGCTGGAATGTTCGATACATAGAGTTCATAACCCCAGTTCCGTGCATGTATTACATAAGTGTTACCTACGTTAAAATTGATAGAAGAAATGTGGATATGTATGCGAACACAGGATATCAAGAAGTTTGGCTTTTTGATGGGTAATTGAGGAGAGCTTAAATGTTTGAATCATGTATTTTAAGCTAGTTTCCCATATTTGTCCATGTGTTGTTGATAATATTGATTATATTACACTGTACTCCACTTGTGATAGAGATTGTATAATATATAGAAATCGATTAGCTAACAATATTTTTTGAAATGAACAAACTGAATTTATCAGTTGCTGAGGCCTGAACACAGAAAGATTAATATAAACTTAAAAATGTGAAACCACAAGAAACCGCGATTCCATCCATTAGCTGTACAGCACGCAGACGGAAATGATTTAAATCCAAAGAGTTAATTTTCTTCAATAAATGTACGTGTAGCAATCTATTTATAGGCAGTTGTCTAGTAATAATAATGAACAATGCACGGAGGCCAAAAAATATGGAAAATATACTACAATGCACGGGCAAGAATGGCTAACAGTATAAAAGTATGGAGTAGTAAAATATGCAAGTACAGATATGAATAGTTTTACACGCAGTCATGAATAATCCCAGCATAGCAAGCTTTAATCGTATGACTAACAGCTGTCGGTAGTTGTGGCAGTTAGTGGATGTATAGGTTAAAACTCATTGTTGTAACTGCACAGGAGATTTTTAGTTGCTTCCTGAATAAGTATGTTTAGAGATATGTAGTGGATAGAAAGTTATAATACTTTATTTTAAACCAAACAGAGTACGTAACAGAAGTCAGATAACAAAGAAAAGTACTTGCACTACAGCATTAACGATAACATGAGATGTGTTTAAAAACAATGTAGAGTCTAAACGGCAGCCGTACGATTTTTCTTTCTCGGATTTCCTTTAGGCTGATTGATTTTGCTGTCTGAGATAGCTGGACCCTGTAGTGTTATAGCATGTTAGTTAAAGTAAAAATTAGTTTACAAACAAATGGTTTATAGGTACTGGCAAAAAAAGTCAGGTATAAATGTAGTGTGTTGAACATAACAGTTGTTTGCACGAAGACATACGTATATTGATGGTGAAATAGGTACCTTAGGAGTGATTTGTTCAGGTTGCATACTGTTGCTGTTGGTAGATGGAGGAGAAATTTTAGTTGCTGTTAATTTTTTCTTCCCAGCAGAAGTAGTATATGTGTCGACTTTGGCGTGAAAATTTTCAGTTTTACCGACTATTTGTTCGAGAATAGTTGCTACCTTTTTCGCACCCCCAACCTTCATGCAAAATAAATGTTTTGTTACTGGCAAATATCTTGTATAATGTTGCAGCAGAGTAGGTAGATTATCTTAATTTCTAGGATAATTTCTAACATGCTATCTAACTTACCCTCCGCTCAGGATCTAGTTTTGTAGTATGGGTTTCAAGAGTAACGGTTTTAATGTTAATTATCGTAATAATTTTCATTGGGTAATATGAATCCTTATATTTATTCTGTGATTTAGTTCTGAATGTCAGCCTACATTACTGTGAAATTGAGCTAAAACCATGTAGTATGGGATTAAATCACCTGGTACCATATTCCTGTTATGTCGTGTGATCAACTTGCAAAAATTGTTATAGAAAACATAAGTGTGGGAAAAAAACGGGCCACAAATTGAGGTAGAAAAGAAGACGAAGTGTATAAGACGCTTTACTACATTTTTTATTCTTTATAGGAACATCGGTAAACATTCTGCACTTAATATTTCATTTTCTTTGAAAAAGTCTTGGTGGATTTTGACTTATTCAGAGGTTTTTTCTAATCTTCAGTATATTTTTTGCATCTTAATCGTGTGTTAAAAAACAAATTCATTAGTCCTTTTCTACATTATACATGTCAGCGACTACAGCTAGGTGTATAACGTATGCAAATGACGTGACTGATTTTGGAGCATATGCTGACTTAAATAAATTAAGAAGTACCTCATTTCTCTGAATTAGGTATAAAGATTCAGCCTTTTGTGTCACAATAAACTCTGCCAATTTGTCAAATAGAAGGATTGGAACAGACGCGGTGCCATCATCAACGATTACTTCCAAACGAAACCTAGTAATGGAGAAAAGATAAAGGATGATGAGTGGTAAAAGTAGGTATACATGGAAGCGTAATTGTGATGTCATTACCTATGCAATGGAAACTCGACATCTCTGTCGCACTTGCTGCAGTAATTCGTATGTGCCGATGTGCTTATGCGGGATTTGCAAACGTTGCAAGATAAGTATTCCCATCCATTGTCGAGAGAAAGTCCTGTTATTTTAGCTTCAAACGCGTAGATTTTTCCCTAAAATAGAAAGGTTGATGTCGTGAGTGGTTGAAGTAGTATCGTAAATGAAGTAGAAGTCTGTTATGGCTATGATAAGTAAAGCAATACTGTAAATACAGTATGCAAGCATTGTGATGATCAAATATTTATTTGTCATTGTACCAAGAGAAAACAAGTAGTAAAACGTAGTTAGAAAACATAGTTACTGTAAATATGGTAGCCATACAGATATAAGACAGGAAAGATAAATCTGTAAATTATAAACTGTCCAAGTTTAAACTCTTAAAATTAATTTGTTGAAACATGAAAATGGAAGATAAGGATGTAATTTTCCATAATTATAGTCTACGTGCAAGCATAGGGGGAAGTTTAAGGGAGAACTGTAGCATGGTGAGAAGGGAAGAATTACGCTCAGCATGAAAAATTTAGGAATGGACATGACCAGGTAGGTAAGTTGTTGGGGGAGAAAAAATGCCACGCAGTTTAGAAAAGTTAGCTTTTGACGATGAGTATGAACTTATGCATGCAAAGACTTGGCAAAGAGCAGAAGATCAGTTATGTAGGAATACAATTATAACCCCAGGTAAAAGGCAAATGTTGTCACAACCGTAGTGTAAAAACAGTTGGATACACAGATTTTTTTAGGAGTGCAGTGTTTGGAAGGGAAAAAAACTGTACCAGGCAAGGCAGGTAGGCAGGGAGTGAGGTGTAGTGTACTTACCTCGTACGCAGATGGAAGATCCGAGCTGATTATTTCGGATATGCACTTATTAGTGATTATCTTGGCAGGTGTTTTGGACTGAACGTCCTCAGATGAAAACGCAGGGAATTTCCTTTTGCGGAAGCTGGGAAAACAGTAGAAAATGGTAGTGTTAGTAGGAGGCCGAAAGAAGTTTGGTTTTTTCGTAGTAAGTAATATTGATATGCGGTTAGTGGGGTCGACCTCTTAAGCATATCAGATCCCTCAGCAACATCCAAATCGGTGTAAACAAACGTTGCAGTAGTTGAGCTCATGCTTGGTTTACCTGTACGCCAAGGCAGCAGCAATGTGTTAGGGGTAACAAATATATAAACAAAGTACATGAGGATATGTAGATATAGGAAATATACCCCGGTAATTCTTTACGGTCATCGACGTAAGGATAACTGTTTTGGTGGTGTCAGTGACAGCGGAGTCGTCTATCAAGTTTGTTTTGTTGCCCTACAGTGTAGCGGCAATGCGGTTACCACTGTAGGTGAGATAAGTTAATGGTCATCTAAGAATATGTTAGAAGTTAAAAGGCAGTTATGTAGTGGGTTGAAAAAATACAGAAGTAACAGATACCAGTGAAGATATAGGATAAGCTCGCGCTTAGTAGTCACTGAACCATTCCCGACAGACTGGTTGACGACAGCACCAACATGGTGGAGGACTCCAATGACATCTAAGTCGAGGGGTTGAGTCGTATTTGATTTGGAAATAGGTAAGTGGAAGGGTAATATAATAAAATGGAAAGCAGATGGGATGTAGTATACGTACCATTCAAGTATTTAACAGTATCAGTTCTGTTAATTATGGACGGATAGTCTGCAAAGGAAAACTTATGTGCAGGTATGGTGTCATCATGGTTGTCGACCTCTGTCACCTTTGTCAGCGCAGTGAAGTCGATCTTAATTGGGTTGTGGAACGGAAGATAACTGTCACCAGCAGGTGTGACGTTGAAATCAACTATGTCGTAAATCAACCCTTCCTTAAGCTTGCCGAGGAATAGTGGCAAGAAACGGGGCCCTACAACTGCGTGTATTTCTCCATCCTGAAATAAGAGAAAGCATTAGTACGCGACTATGTGTACACTTTCATGTAGTAACGGTGAACCGCAGGTGCAGATGCCTATATGAATGTACTGTCTAAGTAAAAACCTGAGGATGAAAATATATGAGGTTGAAATAGTAGCCATGAGCTATCGCATTGCAGCCGTTGCCATTCTGTGAAGGCAGGCTGCGTGAAAAGTTATTTTTTTTTACGTGTTGAAAAATAAAAGTTGTTAGTACTGTTTTATTATGCAAGGGGAAAGTATAACAGCAGGCGTACAAAAATACTGAACAGTGGGAAATTAATGCAGAGTTGGAGGAATTGAAAATTTATAGGAACAGTAAATGTGAAGTGGGAATATGAATGTTTGAGGTACAATGGATGCGGCAGTATTGGTTTTATATGTACCACGATGAATATCAAAATAATTGGGTAATGAAGATGAAGAAATAGTAGATGAGGCATGATCGACAAAGAATTCACATAAAATGAAGTAAAAGAAGATAGATAATGTAATATATATATATGACCAAATGTTGGGTTAACGAAATTCGTAAGAGCAGTGGGAGAAAAAAAACAATGTAGAAGACGATAGCTTAACATGCACAGTCACATCAATATAAGAACAAAACAACTTCGAATGCTGCATAAACAGCATAGTTAATTTGATTGTTTGTCTGCTAAAAATATGCCAGTTTTATACTTTGATGGAATATGAATATGCACAGAACAAAACAATGACTAATACATGCATGGGGGATGCATGCATCTGTAGCACAAACACTAAACCTGCAAGCATTATTCTCAGCTTAGCATGTATCGAATGTGGTAAATAAAGAAAAACTGATATAACCTATCCGAACTACATGTATTGGTGATGAATCTGTTTCACATGGCATCACACATGTTGGAATATAAATGGGATACATGGTAAATTATCTAGTATGCAATCAATTGCAAAAAAAAAACATGTGTGTATATTTTAATTTTGTAATGGCGAAAGGGACAAAGGAAAGCATACTGTAAGAACATACGATGTTCGAAAACTGAGAAACAATAAAAGGTTGAACATGAAAGGATGAAAAGAGAAAAATGAAATCAGAAGGGGAAGATGTTTTCATTTAAAATGAGACCAAAATATTCTGGAGAACAGTAAAAGCTAAAAGTATAAATTTATGCGGAAACTCGTATATGCAAAACCTTGTAACATTTAACAAACGAAAGCACGGTACAAAATTTGGAAGACCAGTTTAAGCTTTGAAGTCACCATTGGGAGGATAAAAGACATAGTTAACGTGTAATGAAAAAGTACATAAACACATGTATTAAAAATTTGGAATAAAAGACAGATGAGAAATTAAATTTAAAGTAAATATGTAGGAAGATTATCCCAATCTTGTTAGAGGCAATAACCATAAGATTTAAACAAACGGGGATAAAAGTAGGATGTAGAAAATGAACAAAGTCAGAAACGTCGTGAAGGCTAACCTTCTTATCAAGCAACTGCATATTAAACCCAAAAACATCATTCCTTTTTAGGTTTATGGAGTCCCACATCCTTGCAACACGGACTCTGATTGTTGCTCCAACAGTGTCAACAGTCAGTGAGTCTATAGATGAGGGTGAATTTTCCATGACTGAGAGAAGAAAAGAAAATTTGTTGGTTGAAGGTGCTTTGTGTATGAGCAATAGATTGGCAGCAGGTTATAAAAGATTGGAATTGTAATAATGGATGTCTTTTCGTAATCTGTCAGGTTAAATGCGCTGGAGGATAATTATTACAAAAACTGCTAATTTTAATTTATGATGTGTTGTAAATGGCAGGAGGTGCGAAATATAAACAGGCATCATATATTAAATAATGAGTACAGTAACTGCAATGATAGTAGTCCAGAAGTCATACCCGAATGGAAAACTGTATCCTCAATGGAGTGATAAACTCTTCAACTCTTTCACTGTGTTTTCCTGATAAAAGTAAGATGGATAAATGATAAGCCGTACCACATAATATTGTGATAACCTAACATTAATTGCCATATAGTTCGTTACTCAGGAAACAAACACAGTTTTATATATTATGCATGAAAAATGCATATGCAGTATTTCAATTCCATATAAATCCAAACAAATAGGAAACAAAGAAGTAGAATGTAGTACAATGCAACAGCAGCCAAAGAAGAATATGAAAAGAAGTTGAACACAATGTGACACCCAGTAGGAAGACTGAGTGAAACAAAATCAACTTAGTGATTTAAGTATATCTATTATAATATACTCTACACCATCATATGAAATTTTTTGAAATGTATTACATCTTTTATGCACAATTTTGGTGAATCCGACTTGCCATATTTATATCGAATTTATAAATACGGACGAAGAGAAAAAATCAAATAAGCAGAGGAAATGGTTAATGCCTTAAAATAGTTGACAGTTTGGACCAAAGTCAGTAGGCAATGTCTAAATTAGTACAATGATAATAGATAATCATAACAGACAGTTGATGAAAATCATTAGTTCTTAATAGTGACATATGTTAAGTAACGTTATTATTTCATGTGTTTACTAATAAGAAATAGTCACGAAATAAGTTTATAGCATGTGAACATTGACTACATTTCCATGTAAGTACATAACAGGCACTTTTCATTAGTTATACCTGATACAAACTGAATTTTGGGGACCAAAAAAGAAACAAAATTACGGTTGTATTATTGTAAAAATTTCACGCGTATGGTACCTTTATGGAGAGTAAACCTTGGTTCCAGATTCCTATTGCATTGATGTGCCTAACTGCATGAATAAAAGAGTAGAATCCAGTAAAAGTAAAAAAGTGAATAAAAAATCATTAAATTTGAAAGGTGCAAGAATATAAATCAAAATTTTGAGCATTTTTTCGTCCCAGAAAGATCACGTTTGAATGGTTACAGGTCGACACCAACTGCAAAGACATGCAGGGATATATATTATATAAAAGCACATTTTCATAAACCGAAGTGGTCTTTGGTCATGTGATGTGGAAGGAAGATAGGTTGGAGCTAGCAGTATAGGATAAATAAAAAAAGTGAGCAAGATTTTGTAAAAATATAATCCAATGCGCAAAATACTTTTGACGTAAACATGAAATGCAGATGATAAACAACCAAGTTCTAAACTAACGTTCTGAAAAACTAATAGGAACAGTTAAGGTCATATGCGGTAATAAAAAAACCAAAGAGATCAACTTGTAAATAGTAGGCTGAACCCAAAATGCAAATTAAGGTTGCAAAGGAAGATCATGCTAATAGTCGTATGTTAAGAACAATTATTTAATGAGAAAATATACTCTCACGTGCTTGAAGTGAATGAATTTATTTATAGATGGAACTGTATATGTTATAAAACAAAAATAAACGATTTATAATTGCTCCGTGAAAGGATACACCAAAACATTTACACTGTAGATCTATTAATCCTATATTTCCAAACTGTTCTACAATCTAATAATCCTCGTGTTGGTCATTTCAAGCAACACATGCATAGTAAATGTGAATGATATCCAAATCCTTAGGTACTTAAGTAACAGAACTTTATAATTTAATGTGTTTTGTGCTTTAATATAGAGGTCATTGGTGGTTGTTAGGGAATCACCAAATAAAAATTTAAATTGTACAGTTTAAATTCAAGGTCGTTTCTTCAGTTGGCTGAGTTTAAGCAGTTGATCTAGTTTTCAAGTACCGATAAACCATATTTTTTTATCAAAATATGTTGTTCCTTCAAGGAACTATCAACATGTTACTATGCTTTTAATTTATTTCATCCATTAACATGTCACTTCCCTCCTAATTTGATTCAAATTAATAGCAGAAAAAGTGTAATGATAAGAACATCATGGTAGAACATAATAATCATCCATATTCTATTTAGATGGAAAAAGTTTGATTCACTTAGTCTGCTGCATGTGTATAGATCACATGTACAGTATCAGCGTGAAATGTATATAGTTAGTAACAAAACAGTACAGTTGAACAAAATGAACTGAAAACCTAATATAGTTTATCCTGAAATATTTTTCAATCTCTTTTATTACAATACGATATTATACTTATCATTTTCATTGAGTTACCAAAAAATAGTTATAGCTTGGATTACCGCAAGTTATATATTTCATCACAGAACATGTGACTAAAATTGCATATATGGGTAGAATAAAATATACTTTTAATCATAAAAGAAAATGTCACTAAAGCTGTAAGCATTTTAAAGAGCATTAATATATTTAGGTAAGAGTAACAGAAACAAACCCATCGAACCATATATCATTCAGAAGCTTTGCTAATAATACATACCACCCATCGCATGAATGTAGACCAAATCTATAAAGGTCCATATAGCTATTGATAAGAACTCTTCCACTTGGCTCTGATAATAAGTGAATCTGTAAAGTAATTATAGTACAAACATGACTGTTCATATAGCTTATGAAATAAGAAAACAACAAAACAACAGTGTAAAAGCATCTGGATCTTTCCCTTATAATTGTTAAAGGATATTGGGTGCGGCAGAAGACAGTGGAAAACTTTCTCAGCTTGAACGAAAAGGCACAGTAGTAATGTAGATCATTTAATAAAAATTCTAAAGTTATTCCATAAGCTATGCAGACAAATATGCGAACCAACTGATCATTTGATGTAATGCTCCTAAACGAAGATATATATTTGTGCTTCCAGTATTCTATTTGAAACCTAAAATTCTAGTACAAATCCTGAATCACAAATAAAATACTATTCGTTTAAGGAGAATTTGTTAACTGAAATATAGCAACATTTTTTTATAACTCTCTAATAATATGACAGCGGTGAAAAAAATGCGTATAAATTTTTATCCATTCAAAAAGTTAATCAGTGTACTAACTTTATAAAGTCAGGTGTACTTTTATTCTTTGCTCTAACATATTGAAGTGGTAAGAGAAAGACAAATTGTTCCCTGTATATACTAATTCTTGTAGACAAATGGAAACATACTTGTGACATGTAGCACTATACAAAGCTAAAGACAATCAATACTTCTGATATGCATCAGTAGATTATATCCAAAAACACAGTGTAATATTTATTCCAGATATGGTCAGAGCATTATAGACTCAACAAACAGTTTGATTAGCAGCGCATGTTAGACTCAACAAACAGTTTGATTAGCAGCTAACAATTATCAAAAATACCTAAAAATTCAAAATAAACCAGTCCTAATATGAGTAAGAAACAAACCTTCAAACAGGCAAGGAGGTCAGCCTGAAACTACAACAGAAGATGGTAGATCTGAAACCAAAGCCTCGAGAAGACAACCTGTCTACAGTAAAAAAAATTTAAATTTGTACAGTTCAGGCAGAACCAAAACCGAGGAGGAAGCAAATGAGGGCAAATGAATTACCTTCACGGAAAGAGATGGGGATGAGAGATCGGCAGGCCAAAATCAAAACTAACAGCCGAAAAAAATCCAAAAATAGCAGCACCAGTGGAAGAGCACCCAGAAACAGCCTAATACCAGAGGACTTAGAACCGACCACCGTGACAGTAGCAACCATAGAAAACCGTGCGGCAGAAACGGCCGACCTCAGTGCCCCGAAGTCGATAACCTGCCGATTTCATGGTAAAGCAGCGAGTAACGAACGGAAACTGGAGGCATCGAAAGTCACCGTTGAGGCATGAAGATGTACGAAGACACAAAGGTGATAAACGCATGAAAAGAGCGTGAAGGGAAGCGGAGAGATGCGATTAGGAAAGAAGGCGGATTGGTCGACCGATTGGATGGAGGAGCGGAGAAAATTTTGGTTTTAGGGCTTGGGAAATAAGTTGGATATTAAGCGGGGAGATGGCAGGGAAAGAATAAAAGCAATGACTTTCAGATTTGCGAAATTGCAATGAGGGCTTCTCCTATTCTGAAACGGAACAACTTGGGACGACCTAAAAGGAGGAAGAAAAAAGACGTAGGGGAAGGAGGGGAATAGCGAGGACGGGAAGAATATATCAAAAAGTATAAACGTGACTGTTTGGTTGCCAAATTTCAAGGAGGCCTGGGTGAGCTTGAAATTCAACTCACCAATAATAATATAGTATATATATATATATGTGTGTGTGTGTGTGTGTGTGTGTGTGTGTGTGTGTGTGTGTGTGTGTGTGTGTGTGTGTGTGTAAATGTTACAAACACACACACAAACTTTGTTTTCATATAAATAATTATGTATATATATTGAAAATGTGTTCCTTTTATTACTATTATCATATAAATTATAGAGTACAATCAAATAAAAACACCTAGAAATAGTAGGCCTACAAATTGCATAAAGTAAAAATACATATTTGTACATTGTGTTTTAAAACTACTTGAGACGTGCCTATTGCATTCTCCAATTAAATTTCCACATCCGTCTAAGTTAATTGACATCTTTATTCGAATCATTTCTTGCCTTCTACTGTATTACCAGATTGTGCTAATAAGCCCAGTATATCCGAAGCCTAACTCTTCGTTTCCTTTATGTCTGTAGAAGATAACCATCAAAGTGGTATGAATGTGCATAACTTGTACATTTCTTTATGCCAATCTCTGGCCTATGTTCCAGCAATGAGATGATGTAGACCAACGGCTAAATTGTTTTCAGGTCACATGTGCATGTCTCTTGCAACTGAAGTAACCACTCATTCACATGAATAACTACAATGTCACATGACTATTATCTTCGCTAACCACAGTTTGCCCTTTAATGTCGATGACTTTCTATGTCTTTTAGCATAGTCTAGCATTGCACCAGATCTGCAGTTGCAATCCATCATCGCTTACTCTTCTCTACCTAGTTCCAAAAAAACATCGTCTCTCAATTTCCACGTAACTAAATCGAGATTGCAATATGAAAAATAGGGTTCATGTTTTTAAATTGCGAATTGGACTGCAACCTTAGATGTTCTTATCGGCAGTCTATTCCAGTGTATGTCGATTCATTCGAAAATTATTTTCTATTGGAAATCCAAATCTTGTAAAATTGTCTTTATTTGACCGGAGATTGCATTCCTAATCAAATTTGATTTGGTACTTTAGGGACAACAAGGAGTACTTTTCCTTTAGCGATAGAGTGAGGTCTATATTGCCTATGGATATGGAATTATCGCTTAACTTTGCTTTGATAACTGAATCTTGGCGTCTTTCCAAACAACCCCATGAATGATCTCTGCCCAGTCGCATTGGTTCTAAAACATATAAATATATCCATTTTCAAACCTATTGCTTAAGTACATAATCTCTACAACCTTCCCCATTAAGTTTTGGATTTGAGTTCCATGTTGATTTAATATGCGCTTGTGAAAATGATAGTAGTGGAGTAGTATGACAGTAGATTCAGAAGTTAGAAACATCCAAAGGTTAGCGATTTCCTTCTTCTCATCAATTTAGTTATCTTAATAACTTTTATGGCTGTAGTTCCCACTTCTCTATCCTTCGAGCTTTCGAATTTACCACTTCCATCTTCTCTGGCCATCCCTTTTGTCCTTTCTCTGATGCGCCCTTCTCCTTGTCTTGTCTCTCCTACACCTGACCCTCATCCCTTTTCTATTTCCCTATCATGTGTCCTTCTGACATTTCTCCCTCTGATCCTCTGCTTTTTCATTCTTCTTTCCCTGTTCATCCTCTCCCATTTCCTCTTCCTCTTGGAACTCCATTTTTAAATGCAACCAGCGTAATGCGGGTAAGTATAATCCTGTTGAGATTTCTCTTTCCTTTGCTGGGATGCTTTGGTTCCCTCTTCTGATGTGTTGAAGGCAAAAAAAAAAAGAAGTTTGGCAGGACTATCTTGTGGGCTTCTTCCTTGACAAAATTCCATCGTATGTTATTGTTATTCAGCGTCTTAAAAAGGTATGGCATCTTAAAGGATCGATTAAAGTTAAATCTGATGGTTTCCTCTTCCTTATTTTGTTGTCTTATGAAAAGGATAGAAAGATAATTTCTAAAGCTAATTCAATAATCATGAAACATAAATTGTTAATCGTAAAACCCTCGGATCCTTCAGTTGGCAATGGGCGTGGAACTATGAAACTAGTCTATGTTTAGATTAAGCTCAATAATATTCCTCTTTATATCTGGTCTCACATAGGCATTAACTGCTAGCTTCAAGGTTGGGGAAGTTCTTTTGTATTGATGAGTCTACTAAAAGATTTAGAACGGTTGAAAATGCAAAGTGTATGATTGAGGTGTCTGCTGAGAAAGAACTATTTGATCAGTTCCATGTGCAATTTATGGATGGAAGTGAGCAGGTAGTTAATGTGAGTTATCTATTGAAACCTAAAATTTGTGTTATATGTAAAGAGTTTGTTCATGCGAAGGAAAATTGTCTTACTATTAATAATGTGGATGTTGTAAAAAGAAGGAAAAGTCCGTTAAGGAAAAAGTGGAAAATAGAGAAAGCAGGGAGGAAGTTAAGTTGAATAAGGTTAAGAGTAAAAAGGCAAACATAGCTAAGGGTTACGCTTGTTAAGATGAAAAATAGAAATGCTCTAGCTGGAAAACAAGTGAATGCAAGCAAAAAAGGAAAGGAGGTCAAGTTTGCTGTTTGGAGGGTGTAGCCCAGACTCACACGTAAGTCCTCAATATGGTGCACTAAATTTTAATTAACATGCACACTAATGGCACATTCATGCACAGTTCTTGATACAAAAGTAGTTGCATTTATTTCCTTCGACTTTAAAGTATTTGAAGCATCATTACCACAAATAACATCAGTTACTAAATCCTTTTCACCTACAATTTGTCCCTCCTCTTTCATCTCACCCTTTGAAACACACATCTCCTCGCTTACTTGATCCTCCTCATCCATTAAAACAACAAATTTATTAGAAGACGAAGGATCACACCCTTTTGCCTTAGAAATAACTTCACTTTGAACTTGAATCATTGTACCATTACTTGCCTCCTTAACATTTCTTCCTTCTGCGTCCCTCCCCAATGTTCTACTCTCTCATCAACTTTCTGTTTTGGAATTAGAGGATCCCAACTCTTTACTTGCATTAAGGGAAACTGATAAGTTAAATGAGCATGTCTCATGCATTCAACTAATAATAATTCTTCATTTCAAGCCTCCCATTTTTATTGTATCTCCTTCTTTATCTAATTCTACCTCTCTATCTCCTTCTCTTCCTAACATTTCCCTCAAGATGATATTGTCTTGAATGTCAGAAATTCCCTAACCAACTATGATCGTATCTATAACAACCCAGAACTTTACAGCCTTAATTTGCGAATATTTAATCAATTTTAAATATTAAAACAATAGGTTTTATAATTATAATATAACTCTTTTAACTCATAGCAAATGATGGTAAAATAGATTTGTAACGACTCGGGATTTTGCCACTTTGAAATAGGATATCTAAATATATTTTGTATAATTAATAAATGCATTTTTATTAGCAAATAAACCTATTTTAATTATGTAATAATATTGATCAAATAGTTTGTTTACCAATATAGACAATTCAACTAAAAATATAAAATGACCGAAGAACGTTGTCCGAATTTTCGAATTTTCGACACTCGAAAGTCGTCAGGAACGTTGTGCACACTTGGTGCAACATGCACACTTATTAAAACTAGGGTTGACCACATTTACAAATAAACATACATTCATATAAATGTATACATAGTAAATATTTAGTGTATATATACACATACATGCATGATTTGACCTTTATGTACAAATGTATATTATATAACCTAAATTAACCTAAGATATCACACATCCATCACCTATGCAACCTAGATTAGTGCATGAGAGTATGGTGTTGGGGATGTAGCCATGTTGGTAACGTGTATAATAAGGTATGGAGGGAGGAATGGTGATATGCTTTCATGAAAAGTTTATTATTATTTTATACTGAAAGTCATTTCACTAAATTACCCCTCTCATTTTCTATAAATACCTCCTCACTCTCTTTATTTTTACTTTGTTCATACACTTTCTATTTTCAAGTACCTCCACTTCTTTCATTCATGGCTTCCATCTCCTTTTCCTATGAGAAAAGGTTACTTTATTAATAATTTAAAAATCTAGTAAAAACTCCTCCATTTCACTTCCAAATCAATTCTCTGCTAAACAAGGCCCCATACTCCACTAGGCCACAAAGGCCGAGCCTTATTCTAGCCATGGATGTGCCTATTGTTCACTAATCTACGTCCGTTTAGCCTTCCAAGGGTCCACATCTTCGCTTTGTTTTAGCTAGGAGCAAGTGAACTAGGTCGAAAGCAAGTTTAGTTTGATTTAGTGAAAGTTTGTTGAGTAAAGTTCATGTTTTCAAACTCATGTGACTAACTTTTTAAAAGTGGAAAAAATTATGAGTTCAAATGTTGCTTAAGTATATGGTAATAATATATGTTGTGTGCATGCATATATGTTGATTTTCGGTTGATTGCTTATGCCGAAGTTTGAGTATGCGATAAAGATTACACCTTGAATATTGAAAATGTTGGTTAGTATTTGTGATGTAATATTATTGCTTATGATTGTGCTATAATATTATGATGTGGCATTGTGATTGAATGTTGTATTTGTCGTATGTGAGTTCATGATACAAAAGTAACGACTCGCTAACCAAAAGCGACGTAAAATCCGCTTTTTGTTGAAAGTTTGATTTTTGTTTCAAAGTGAAAAGTTTTCAAGTTTAAAACTTTGATTTTGGTTTCAAAAGTTTATTTCCATATTTTAAAGAAGACGAGAGTTCAATGTTAAAGTTTTAAAAATTAGAAAATCAAAATTTCAAGTTTTGAAAATTACGAGTCCGTATAACGATAGTCGTTATATGCGCAGTTAAGAAAATTTAATTATTTTTCTAGTCTAAACTTTTTTTAACTTAAAATCTTTTTAGTAAATGTTTTCTAACTTTAATTTAGTAATTAGAGAATAATTATTTAATTAGTAATGATTTATCTGTTTAATGATATTTTTATTTATTTAATTAATTAATAAAGGTAATTAGTACTTAATCATTTGTGTGTTAATAAAATACTTCAAATGTTAATCAATTAAGTTAATAATGATTTTTTATATAATTAAAGTTGATTATTATTAATTATAACTAATGATTGATTAATTATTAATTAATTGTTTATTTAAAATAATTATTAATTAATTATTATTTTAAAAGGGTTTTATTTAATTAATCTTTGATTAAAGTTAATTATGTTTTAATAAGGTTTGCTTACTTTTAATAGAGCTTAATTACTATTTAAAAAGGATTTGATTCTCATTTATAAGGAATTTTTATTTATATAAAATCATTTTGAGTTTAAGTAATAAGTTTTGGTTTAAACCCATATGATTAGGAAAACTAAATGATATCTATAAGCAGAACAAAGCGTCATTCTGCTATTACCATTAACTTGGACATTTAGTTAAGTTGATTGATTGTTGTGTGTTGATCCCTTATGTACCCGTTGTTATATGATGCCATGTTAAATTGAATAAGTAAAATCAAATTAAAAGCACTATTATGGTTGCTAAGCCTACGTTTGATTTTGTAAAGATAAATATTTCATTTTCTTTTTGAAATGGTTTCAAAGTTATTTCAGTTCGAATAAGATTTTTAAAGAATGATATAGCAAATGGTTTTACTAAAGATGTTTTTAACTAATGAGAATGGTTTTCCATGTTATAAAAAGAAGTTTTTATAAAAAGTTTTATAAAGTACTTTGGAAATTTATAAGGTGTTTTTGGATGGATTTGAGTTTTTAAGCAAAGAAGATTTCATAAATAAGGGAGATTTATAAAATGGATTGCTTATTAAACAAATCTAATTTGATTAAGGTTATTTAGGAAGTTGTTTAAACCGAAAAGTATTATAAATAAGTTTTATAAATGATTTCAAATATTTATAAAAGGGTTTTTATAAATAAATTTGGAAGTTTGGAAATGGATTTGGATTTCAAGTAAATGATATTTCATGAATGAAATAGTTTTGATTAAAAAGGATTTATCAAAATAAATATAAAAAGAATTTGAGATCTGGGTTTCTCTAAACTGACCTTTTAAAAAAGGTGGTATGAAACATCCGTTCCACACTTAACACCGAGGGCATAGTGTTTAGGGTTCTCCTTACCTCTAATTTAAACAACATTTGTTTAATCCTTTTTAACATGATTTGGAAGTAAAAAGTTATTAGCAAATGTTTTGTGAATATACTTATTTCAAAGAGATAAGTATATGAATGTTTTAGCGAACTTTTTTAAAAGAGATTTATTAAATAAAGATTTGTTTTGAGGCTTAGTGGTTGCTATAGATAAATAAATCTTAAATGGTTTCGGTTGTTGTTTGTTTTTTTGATAGTTAAATAACTGACTATTAATTTGGACCTTTTTTGACTCAGGAAGTATGTTGGGTATTTTCAAGTTCCCCGGTGAGGACTCGATCGCTTAGGGCATACTTCCAAAAGAACCAGAATTGACTTAGCCGAAAATTAGCGCTTAGTTTTGGAGATACTGGTCCCCGGATTTATCCAAACCAAATGAAAGTGACTATGCTATAGGATCGAAATGGCCAACAGTTGTAAACAATGTAAATGTAGTGGTAGTGCGATATAAACTTAGTTATCTGCTGATGCGGAATATGAGAATAAAAAGTAAATAGTAAAGTAAAGTAAAAATAACACCAGGGATTTTTATACTGGTTTAAACTTCCCGTTCTACGTCCAGTCTTAGACTCCTTTTGGAATTAAAATTAGCTGCCCTCACTTAACCCGAAGGAGCATGTATTGCACCATATGAACATCCTTCCTATAATCTTTTCCTCAAGAGTAATGTATATGATTGTGCATGTATGAAGAATAGGAAGATTTAGAATTGCTTATAAGATATGGAAGTGAGATTGTAAGCAATGAATATACGAACTTATGTAAGCAATAGATTCGAGAATGTTATGCACGTTAGATCAAGAGAGATAAGAAAATTAAGTTAATTGATCAATGAAACTTGAGTGAATTTATAGTAAATCATAAGTTGCAATGTTTGGTAAAAGTTCTCTGCGAAATGTAATGGTTGCAACACTTGGGAAGGAAGACAACCATTCAAAAGAAGTGTCTTTTTAATTAAAAAAATGACAGTTACAGGATTCAGTCGACTGACCTTGATCATTTAGTCGACTGAATTCAAAAACATGCATAAGTATGATAACATGCACAGACTTGTCGACTGAATAGATGTTGTCAGTCGACTGCTCCGTGTATTTTATAAAAATTATATACACTGGTTCAGTCGACTGAGGGCATCAAGTCAATCTACTGAACTGTGTTGTTCAGTGAAATCTATGTGCATTTGAATCTGGAAAGTGATTGTTTTAAATCGAGTGCAAGTGTTTGTGAGTATGTGAATGAGATTGATGATCCTTGAGGAAATATCTTAACAAAGCAACTAGACTAGACGCTATATACATTTTCATAACTCTAATTAAAATATTGTTAATCCGTCTTTTGGCAAGGTAATATACTGGCAAATTTAACCCACAAAGAATAACATAGTCAACAAACAACAGTGCAAGACATGTAAATATGGTTTCGACGAATATCAAGTCGTTTCAAGTTGCTTGGGGTATGCTCCGAGTCATATTCACATTTGCTTTGGGTTTTTAGATGGTTTACTTCGGGTCAAAAAAGTTTTCACTTCAAGTCTTTGAGGAATGAGCTACTTCGAGTCATCACAGCGCCTGCTTCGAGTCGCCATCAGGTTTACTTAAGGTCAAGAAGGCAGTCGCTTCGGGTCAGAGCAATGGATCAGTTGATCTTCACTTAACTCGCATCGGTTCGTATCCATCAAACCCCACCTACTACTTCGTATCCATCGATCATATTCGTATCCATCCATCATCACCCTTCTGTTCATATCCATCAAGTGACGGCAGCATTCTTCGTATCGATCACTCACTGATTGATACGAAGAAGGGATTTCATCATCGATACGAAGAGGAAAGCAGGGGATGGATACGAAGGAACACAGCTGGCATTCAACGATCGATATGAAGAATGGAGTCAATATCGATACGAAAGGCAGGATGCAAGATCGATACGAAGAACATAACAACTGATGGATGCGGATGAGAAGCGGTCAACTCGGCAAAAAAGGTGGATCGTTCCTGGATCATAGCGCTACGTCATCAACCTGATCAATACGAACAACGATCGATACGAGGCTATCGATACGCATATGACAGGCAACCTACAAACCAAAATTTGCATCAACCATTTCTCACAATCTACAAGTCCAAACGCTGCCAATTTTTCATAGGAGCTTGCGTATAACCTCAAGAATGTCCATGATCGATCCCAACCCAAAAAGAGAAATTCTGGATCGATACGAATTTGGTACGCATCGATCACAGACTGAGTGCAAATGTCATGGGATCAATCATATGGGCCCACCCATGTGAGAGAAGATGTCTTTCGAGATCTGGGCGAGATATTTGCAGCCTACACATATACATAGCGTCCAAGAGCTTAAGAAAAGGGATATTTTGGCTCTTCTACGTCCAGAATCTACTGAAGCTACTTTTGTACTTCAATTCTACTATTGTACTTCATTGTGACCAGCGAACAAAGACCAATAAAAGTCAGCCATTTCGTAGTGGACGTAGGCCATACGTTGAACCACTCTAAATCTACGCGTTTCTGTGTGTTTTCTTTCAAACTTTGAGTGTTCTTCACATTTATTTTCTCTATACTTCTGCTATCTGTGATCTGGAATTGTAAACGAGTGCTTTGATCGACAATTGGATGTTTGTGACCAACTTTGGCATAAACAAATATATAGACTATACGAACCATACTTTGAGTCGTTGAGTCCGGTTGTTGTAGTAGTCGTAGGTTCATGAATCGTTGTTAAATCGTATTGAAGTATGCTTCGGAGTTATATTATTCTTTCTATAGAGTGATTCGAAAACGGAAGATAGTAATGTGGAATGTTTGTTCGATCTCAGAACAACTTAAATAGATGAGTATCGGCATTGTATCTCTGCCAAGAGGGCAGTTGTTTCTGCCAAAACTGGTCACAAACACCCTATTGTATGTGAAAACACCAATTTCCAAAAAAAAATATCCAAATAGAATTATAAGTACGTAAATCATAGAATAGATAGAAGAAAAAGTAAAGGAACACACGAGTTTTATAGTGGTTCAGTAAACTCCGGCCTACGTCCACTCCAATATTCTTTTATTTATTACAAGTACAGGTATTTTTGCCATAGAAACTTAGTGGAGGAAGAGATGAGAAGTGATGAAGGAGAGCCGGCCGAAAACGTCCTTTGTAATGAGCCAAGTTTTTTGTATTTATGGGTGAAGACATGCATGGATCGGGCTGAAATTTTGTCAAAAGAACCTTTACGCCCATATGACCCGACCCATAAAATTTAGGATTGATCAGACACCAAAAATAATTTAGGCCGATCATTCCATACTAACTCCAATGGGGCACGATCATTTTTCTGGGCTCCTCCATACCTTTAGTTCATGCTCCTAAAATTTCGCGTCATTCTAACCTACCTTTTGTAAGATACCGATCGATCTTTACTGTTTTGACCATAAACTGGATCATAGGAGATCATTTCCATGCTTTATCCTTTGAAGCAGTGATTTTCAAATGGGTCCCCATGATGTTAGCTACTTTCTTTCCAAATTTCGTGCAATTCCAACGTTTTATTTGTGAGATATCGCGTTTTTCGTAAAACTATGAATCACCATGCTGATTTGTACGATCATTCCAATAACGATCGACCTATTTTCCAAGATTTCATCCTTTTGAGCTACGATCAATCATGGTGGTGCTCCATAATGTAAGATAGTTGCACTCCAAATTTCGTCCAATTCCGATGTACCGGTTATGAGATATCGTGTTTTCCGTAAAACTATGGATCTTTTTGGCTGATTTGTCGATCGTTCCAATAATGATCAGACTATTTTTGATATTTTATCCTTTTGAGCTGCAATCGATCAAGAGGTGCTCCAGAATATAAGATACTTGCTCTCGAAATTTTGTGCAATTCCGATATACTGTTTGTGAGACATCTTCCGAAAAAATATGGATCATTATGGCGATTTATACGATCGTTCCAATAATGATCGGCCTCTTTTTCCAAGGTTTGGGAGTTTTGTCATGCGATCATTTTTTGAGCTCCACTCTTCAATATGGTGATGCTTTGAAAGTTTCAAGTGCGTTGGCTTTGTAGATTTTGAGATATTGATCGATCTTCATCGATTTACGATAGTTTATGGATCATTCCCGATCGATCCATATAAATTCTTCCTTTTCCCATAACTCGAGCATGAGAACTCTAATTGACTTGAAATTTGGAATATGGCCTTACGGGGCCATCCTTGTCACTTCATATTTATTGCACCTTGATTTAGACCCGGTTGAAATTCGCCCAACTATTGTCCATAGTTCTAAATATCATCTATTTCCGAGCCTAATAACCATCTCTCCGGGCTTCCTGCCTTGATGATCACAGAACCCGTTTAGCCAACTTTTATGATATGCTGCCTGGTCAAAAGAGGATATAACAATAGCGTTAGCATTCCAAGATGATTTACTGGTAAGAAAGAAGGTAAAGCGTAGCCTCAAGCCTTACAGCTAGGAAAATGGCAAAAACAAAGTATGTAGTAGAGCTATGTGGTTAACTACCATTAAGAGCCTCCATACCTTCTAAATTGTCCATATTCGAGTTGTTTTGCGCGCAAACACCGTGTTAATTTAAGGCCTCGATGTTAAAAGGTGATGAGGTAATCCGGTTCGCCATGTTAAAGGGGCAACCGACTCTATGTTGCAGGGGTAGAAGAAGTTCTTGTCAGACTCCAGATGCATTTTCTAGCGATGTACCATCGGAAGGTAATCATTTACCTTGCCATAATATGGAATCCATTCTTTAATATGTGCCTTTACGGTTATAGATGTATCCAATTATGTTGAAATGTGATATGCAAGCATTTCAGCTATATTCATATTTTACTTTGACCCCTAGACATTATTATAATATCAATGGATTTTCTATAGAAAATGTTTTGGCTATTGTAAGATAAAAATCCGTCCGTGTTTGATGTGCACGTAAATGGGTATATTTTTACTTCCATATTTAATTTACTTTTATTTTAAATAAATGTCATAATTGGGTGTTTTTACATTTTTAAAACCAATTTTCAAAAATGCTTTCAGGTCATCATTCATACATCAATTTGGGGGTAAAATGGTAATTTGTACATATATTAATTTTGAGAATATTCACTTGCACATTTTATTTTTACTTGTAGAGTTTTGAATGGAAAATGAAAGAAGCTTTCATGGAAATATGCATGCCAAGGATGTAAGGACAAAGGAATGAAGAAATAAATCAATTCATGAATTAATGGAGGATCCCATCTACCCACTTACCTTAATCTACAATTAGGAGCTAATGCACAAGTTAGTGAGAATTAAAAGCACGTGCACATTTAATGGAAGATTAATTCATGCTAATGATAACTTGGTGGTCACACTTCCTAAAGAGTATTTTGGAAAGCCCCCTAAAATATTGATTAGGGTTTTATGCATGCATAAATAGTCGTCTTATGTTCAGGTAATGGATCTTTAATCACTTATATTATCATGCAAGTTGTAAGCCTCAAAATTATATGAAATAAAATGTATCTACCAAATTTAAAACAATATTATGTTAATAGGACTTGTTCAAGTGTTTAGGAAATCCTTATTGATAACGTTGATCAGGCGCATTGATCACAATTCTTAAGTCACTCAATAGCTCAAACAACACGGTATAAAACATTTTTATTCACTAACAAATATGCACTCATGTATATATTACACCTAGACTCATTCTAGGGAACTACTGACCCAGTTTCTTGACATCATTTTGGAGTTACTCGGACTATACGTATGTTTTCAAAAGGTTTTTGAAATAAACATGGGTATTGTGTTCTTCGATCCCTTAAAAGGAAGACTTTTCAAAATAAAAAACATTTCGATTAAAAAGGTGGATTAGTAAATGAAGTTTTAGCTAGGTTAAGTTTAATTAGGGGATTTAATAAACTTTGTTTATTTAAAACGTGTCTTTTGATTTTAACATCTAGGATGTGAAGAATTATTTGTTGTTGTCCGGCCGACTAATAGACATTTTTACCTTAGTACTGTATAAGAAAATGTAGAATCTAGGATGGAGTTTAGACACCGGCATCATACTCTTATTAGCTACCTACTAGACCAATTAGGGTAAAGAGGTTGGTTTGGTCGGCTTAGTTTCAAGAACCAAATTATTTTTGGTCTACATCTAATAGTTAAAATTAAATAGAATTAAAAATTAGATGTTTGTTTATACTCTTAGAATATAGAAGAGTACTATATAAGTTAATAAGTTTAAAAATTAATTCTTATGAAGCATGGTGGGAGGGTTGAAAGTAGTTAGATAATAAGAATCATTAAATCACTATGCAGATTGTATGAAGATCATTTCTCCTTTTCACATGGTTCTCGATCCTAGAATCGAATATATGACTGGAGGTATTTTATACCATTCCGTATAAGGATTTATCACTCGATTTTTAATTGCGAGTGTTGGTGAGGGTTCTTATATGGAACCAAAAGTTGTCTGTCATAGTTTATGATTATGTAAGGAGAACAGAGATTTCTAATTAAGTGGCCTGATCAAAGTCCGCACTAGGAAGTTAAGTTAGCGATAATAGTTTGGAAGTGAAGTTGTGTGTTTGAGTGAATGATCAAATCACATTTTACATAGGGATGATCTATGTACATCATACAGACCGATGAATAGTTTAAGTGTTTTTTGGGAATTAGGGTTGTGATACAATTTCAGGGACAAAATTCTTTTAAGTGGGGAGAGTGTAACGATTCGGAATTTTACCACATTGATTTGTGAATATTTAATAAATTTTAAATATTAAATAATATATTTTATACTAAAATATAACTCTTTTAGATAATAACAAATGATGGTAAAATAGATTTGTAACGACTTGAGATTTTGCCACTTTGAAATAGGCCATTTAAATATATTTTATAATGGATTTTTATTAGCAAGTAAACCTATTTTAATTATCTAATAATGATGATAAAATATTTTTCAATATAGATAGTTCAAAGAAAAATACAAAATGTGACTGAAGAATATTTTCTGAAATTCTGACTTTTCGACACTTGAAATTCATCGGGAACATTGTGCACACTTGGAGCAACATGCACACACTTATTAAAATTAGGGTTGATCATATTTACAAATAAATATGTATTTACATGCATGTATACATAGTAAATACTCAGTGTATATATACACATACATGCATGATTTGACCTATTATGTACAAATGTATATTATATAACCTAAATTAACCTAAGATATCAGACATCCATCACCTACGCACCTAGGTTAGTATATGAGAGTTTGGTGTGGGGGAGGGGGGGGTATAGCCATGTTGGTAACATGTAAGTATAGCGGGAGGAATGGTGATATGCTTTCATGAAAATTTTATTATTATTTTATACTAAAATCATTTTACTAAATCACCCCTCTCATTTTCTATAAATACCACCTCACTCTCTTTATTTTTCCTTTGTTCATCTCCTTTCTATTTTCAAGTACCTCCATTCCTTTTCCTAAGAGAAAACGTTAGTTTATTCACTTAAAAATCTAGTTAAAACTCCTCCATTTCACTTTCAAATTCATTCTATACTAAACAAGGCCCTATACTCCACTAAACCACCAAGGTCAAGCCTTGTTCTAGCTATGCCGTGCCTACTGTTCACTAGGCCGATCCCATTTAGCCTTCCAAGGGTCCACATCTTCACCTTGTTGAGCTAGGAGCAAGTGAAATAGGTCGAGAGCAAGTTTAGTTTGATTTAGTGAAAGTTTGGTGAGTAAAGTTCACATTTTCAAACTCAAGTTACTAACTATTTTAAAGTTGTAAAATTAACGAGTTAAAATGCTGCATAAGTATGTGGTAATGTTATATGTTGTGTATGCAGGCATATATATATATATATATATATATATATATTTGGGGTCGATTTCTTATGTCGAAGTTTGTGTAGGTGATAAAAATTACACCTTGAATATTAGAAAAGTTGGTTAGTATTTGCGAAGTAATATTCTTGCTTATGATTGTACTATAATGTTATGATATGATATTATGATTGAATGTTGTATTTATTGTATGTGGATTCATGATACAAAGGTAGCGATTCGCACGTAGAAATCCGTTTTTTGTTGAAAGTTTGATTTTTGTTTCAAAGTGAAAGTTTTCAAGTTTAAAACTTTAATTTTGATTTCAAAAGTTTATTTTCATGTTTTAAAGAAGACGAGAGTTCAAAGTTAATGTTTTAAAAGTTATAAAATCAAAATCAAGTTTTGAAAATTTCAGATCCATATATCGATAGTCGTTATATGCGCAGTTCGAAAAATCTAACTGTTTTTCTAATATAAACTTTTTTTAACTTAAAATCATTTTAGAAAATGTTTTCTAACTTTAATTTAGTATAGAGAACAATTATTTAATTATTTAATGATTTTTTAATTAATTAATTAATTAAGGTGATTAGTACTTATCATTTGTTAATAATCGTATTTATACTTCAAATGTTAATCAATTGAGTTAATCGTGATTTGTTAATTAATTAAAGTTAAATATTATTTAATTATTAACTAATGATTCATTATTTATTTATTATTTATTTAAAAAGGATTTTATTTAATAATCTTTGATTAGAATTAATTATGTTTTAATAAGGTTTAATTAAAGTTTAATTACTTTTAATTAGAGTTTAATTTGCTATTTAACAAGAATTTGATTCTCATTTACAAGGGTTTTAATTTATTTTAAATCACTTTGAGTTCAAGTAATCAGTTTTGTTCTAAACTGTTTCTTTTCAAATTTGTTTTAAAATAAGAAATTTCTATTTCACTTACCCTTAAGTGAACCCATATGATTAGGAAAACCAAATGACAACGAAAGAAATATAAAAAGAATTCGAGATCTGGGTTTCTTTAAACTGACCTTTTAAAAATGATGGTTATGGTACACCTGTTCCACACTTAACACCGAGGGGATAGTGTTTAGGGTTGCCCTTATCTCCAATTTAAACCACATTTGTTTAATCCTTTTTAACATGATTTGGAAGCAAAAAGTTATTCGCAAATGTTTTGTGAATATACTTATGCTAGAGAGATAAGTATATGAATGTTTTAGACAAACGTTTTTGAAAGAGATTATTTAAATAAAGATTGTTTTGAGGCATAGTGGTTGTTATGGATAAATAAATCTCAAATGGTATTGGTTGTTGTTTGTTTTACGATAGTTAAATAATCGACTATAAAATCTGGACCTGTTTGACTCAAGGGGTACGTCGGGTATATACGAGTTCCTCAATGAGGACCCGATTGCTTAGTACATACTTCCAAAAGAACCAGAATTGAGTTATCTAGAAATTATCGCTTAGTTTTGGAGACACCGGTCCTTGGATTTATCCGAACCATTTCAAACTAATAACGAACGATTTAAATCATGTTAAAGTATGCTGTGGAGTTATACTATTCTTCCTAAGGGTGATTATAAAATGGAAGATAGTAATGTGGAATGTTTGTTCGATCCCGGAACAACTTGCTCCCGGAAAAACTTGCATGGATGAATGTTGGCATTGTATCTCTGCCTGGAGGGAAGTATTACATTCCAAGATGGTTTGCTGGTATGAAAGAAGGTAAAGCGTAGTCTCAAGCCTCATAACCAGGAAAAAGGCAAAAATAGGGTATGTAGCAGAGCTATGTGGTCATCTACCATTAGGAGCCGCCATCCCATTCTAGATTTTCCATATTCGAGTTGTTTTGCATGCAAACACCATGGTAGTATAAGGCATCGGTGTCAAAAAGGGATGGGGTAATCCGGTTTGCTATGTTAAAGGGGCAGCTGGCTCTGTGTAGCAGGGGTACAAGAAATTCTTGTCAGACTCCAGATGTATTTTCGAGGAATGTACCATCGGAAGATAGTCCCTTACCTTGGCATAATATGGAATCCATTCTCCAATACGTGCCTTTACCATTTTAGATATACCCAACTATATTGAAATGTTAGATGCAAGCATTTCGGCTATATTCATATTTTACTTTGATTCCTAGACATTATTATAATATCAATGGATTTTCTATAGAAAATGTTTTGGTTATCATAAGGTAAAAACATATCCATGATTATGTGAAGTGTGGTCTTACGAGATGCCTTTGATTTAAAGATTTTTATAACGTTAAAGACTTATGCTTTACTCACACCAGACTCATGTATGACCCGGAGTTTATTTTCTCTTTTCATAAATTGTTAGGTGCTCAAATTTGAATGGGCAACTAAGTAGTTCATTTTTTTCGCAGATTCATTTTAGAGGAGTTTGGAGCAAGTGGCTTCATCAATAGCTAGTTGTTTTTCTTGTTTCCGCTGTATTATGTGTATACTGTATCAATTAGGTAGGGACATATGGTTATAACTTTCTTAGGCTAGAATTTGTATTAGCATGACTCTGATGTATAAAATGATTTTGTAATATATTATGTTAAGTAATATATATATATATATGTATATGTATATATGTGTGTGTGTGTGTGTGTGTGTGTGTATTGTTCCATTACGTTGTGAGATTTAGCGTTGTTTAGTTTCTTCACTTCTTATATTTCATTTTCTTTTACCCTTAATGGCCTGTCTTTTGGAGTAAGGAAGGCGGATCGTTACACTATTAGTCCTCCTTTGGGCTGGGCCTCTCCACCTCCTCACAACAGTAGTGCAATTTCCAAAACAAATGTGGCAGTTAGTTCAGCTAAAATAAAATCAATCCGTCAACAAGATAAAAATATTATTCCAGGGAAAAACATGACTCCAGCAAATCTCTAGTTAGTGACGACTTTCTCTCCTCAAGTTAGAAATGAAAAAGTCTCTAACATCACTAACTCTCCTTCAACAAGGAACAAGAAAAAAAGTATCCTTCAATCCCTCCAGTTTCCATTATGTTACACAATCTTGTAGTGTGGAACATAAAGGGTGCTCACAATAACATTAAACTAGATCAAGTCAAAAATCTTATCCATCTTCATGGTTTTCATTTAGGAAATTCTTAAAACTAAGCTAAAATCCCATCTTACCTCTTATGCTACCAATTACATAATCCCCCAGGGTCTCCCTCATAATCTTCTTGATGCCCCTTTGGGAGGATTATGGTCATCACAACCCTCGAATATTCTATCTTACCTCAATCTTAAGCAAAATGCAACTCATGCATTTCCTTGCTCTGCATATCCCATCCTCTACTTAACTTTATATATCTATTATCTATGTTAATAACTCCATAGACTCAAGACAAAGCCTTTTCAATCTTTTTCCTTCCCCCAGGCAAGATTTCCATCTTTATATTGCCATGGGTGATTTCAACTGCTACCATGATTTTGATGATAAGAAAGGTGGGAATCCCCTTACAACTAGAGAAATGTTGCCTCTCATATATAGCTATCTCTAACTCTTCTTTCATAACTTTCAAAAAATCAGTTGTCAAGTTCTCTTGGAATAATAGACCTGGAAGTGGTACTAGTACTTTTACAATAATAGAACATGCATTCTGTAACTCAAATCTCTTTAAACTTCGCATTTCCTCTCTTCATTCCTTCCCCAACCTGTCCTTTTAGATCACTCCCCTCTCGTAACCTATTCTGGATGGTCAACTGTAAAAGTCAAAAGAAGTTTCAAATTTTTTAATGCTTGGGTCATAAACCCTAATTTTTTGAACATAGTAAATTCTGCATGGGATAACAATTTTTTTTGGGTACTACCATGTATATTCTAAGCAGGAAATTGAAGGCTACAAAGAATGCTCTCAATAATTGGGCCCAACACAAATATGGAAATGGTGATCTAATGTCCACTAAACTCAAAGTTGATCTGAAGGCAGCTCAGAATCACATGATGGCCAATCCTGATGATGAACAAGCAGTAATTGAAGAAAGCAGTCTGTTCTCTCCTCTAAATGAAGCCTTACAAAGTAAGGAGAGTATGATGAGACAAAAGTTAAGATAGATGTGGGCTGAGCATGGTGATAGAAATTCAATATATTTCTATGCCTCACTAAGTAAAATCAGACCAAGGAACAGATCACTTCAATTTTGGATGAAGATGGCTTGCTAATTTCCTCTCCCAAAGCTATGGACATGTATTATTGAACTATTTTTCTAGTCTCCTTGGTAACTCTTGCAACGTTTCCTTTGACTTAAACATGATATCTGACATTAATCTCCCTATAATCAAGACTGATGACAAAAATCTCTCCTCTCCTCTTCTATAACTCAGTGCTGGGAGGTTATCACTTCTAATTTGCTAAAAGTAGCACACAATTTATTTAACAAAAAAAATGCTAAGTATTATCCACATATTTTCCAAAGGATACCAGCAAAAGAATTCATGGTGAAATCAAATATTGATGTCAAAGTTCAAAGTCTAATATCGCAGTTAATGGTGTTGGAAGCTAACTGATTTCAAAAGCATATGATTTCAAAGTTTAGGAATTGATGTCAAAGATTTGATGAGGTTGATGAAGAAGCTTCATGTCGAAGCTAGAGGTTGACCTCAAAGTTCAAGGCTTTGGATGCTAAAAGCAGAGGAAAACAATGTTGAACTTATGTACAGATGGAGATATCGGATTTCTAGCAGTATAAACATGATCAATATGGTCGAAGAGAAGACAAGAAAGTACACAAGGGTAAATAATTGATATCAATATCCTATTGCTAATAATGATGTCGTGTTCCATGAATAATGGTAAAAGAGGATACCACATGTCATCCATGCCGCATTTAGTCAATGCCGCATTAATTCCATGCCGTAATTTATCAACATCGCATATCACCCATGCCGCACTTAATCAATGCATAATTGACTCCATACCGTATTTTATCAACACTGCATATCATCCATGCCACGCTTTATCGATACCGCATTCCATCAATATAAAAACAAAGGAAGGTCGTCGCATGCCAACAATGCACAAAAGCATGTTGTGTGCCATTAATTTAGCAAAGGATGCCACCATAATAATAATAGACATCATATTTAATCGATGCCACATTTCATGAATATCATATGTTATGAACATCGTACCTATGGGAATGTCAAAAGTCAAGAACGAGAAAAGAGGATCAAAAACCATCAACACAAGGAGAAAAAAAGTCAACTTGATTTAGTGTATTTCCCTTCATAAAACTTTAAAGGCATTCATGTTGAAACCATCACTAAGATAGCAATCCATGCGAAGTAATCAACCTTAAAGGTATAGCAACAAGCGACACCATCAAGTTTCACATCGTCAATGGAAGCAAGTCTTACCTCCTTCCAACCATCATAAATAGAGATGCACCTTCTCATGAAAAAGCGCCCTTAACTTCTTTCCCTCTCTTAGCTCAAATCGCTTTTTGGATTGGAATCTTCTTTTGGATGTTGAACCAATTTTTGGTTTAATATTATGGTGCTAGAAAGAGGGGCACAACATCCGAATGTTCGAAAAATGACCAAAACACCCTAAGATTTATATTTTATAATGTTTTTAAAATTCATCCCTTCGCTAATTGGACAGCTCACCCGTCCTTAAGCATTTATTTTGATATTAATCCTGCTACTTAAATCTACAATATCAAACTCGTCCACCATCTAACTTATCAAACATCCAACATTCACAATCTCGCTTATCTATGGCTCCTCATAAGCCCTTCAGAATCGATTTCACTCATAAAACATCCTTGTTGTTCCATCAACTGATGACGATCTTATACCAAGTTTTGGATCTAGATGATAATCAAACTTATAGATCTGAATGATTTCAAAGTTGTAGATCCAGGAGGTAATAGATGGCATCAGATGTTGAAGTAACAGAGAATTTCGAGCATCTCAAGATAAACCGCATTTTGAAGTTATCACGTTTTGCACATGTCTGGTCGTCGAATAATAGAGGATGCCAAAATCAATGACATCAAAGACCAAATGATGCCGAAGTTATTAATATTGAAGAACAGATGATCACGATACTTGGTGTTGAAGTTTAAAAATTGACGATGAAGACAATAATACCAGAGGATTACTCATGTCGTAAGTATTTGATACCAAAGTTCAAATTGACGTCGAATGTTAGCTTCATACCAAAGCACGGGGATTGGTAGCGAAGTTCTGAACGATGTTGAAGTTTAGTGTTTAATGTCAAAGTTCAAAAACTGATGTCAAAGGTCATAAGGGAGCATTTCGTAAGCCATCGTGATTTATTTCGAACTCATCAAAGCTCATGTTGAAGGTCTGAAGGCCTCATCATGGAATTAATCATTTCATAAATTAAGAGTTTCAAAAGGATGAGTTTTTAAAAGTTTCAGATTTCAAAAAATTATATTTCAGATTTCAAAAATATACATATCAAATTTCAAAAAACGTATAAGGTTGATTTTATAAGTATTTGTTTTCAAAAATTTACAGATTTATTGATTGAATTTGAAAATAAAGGATTTCAAGCTTATTGATTTCGAAGGTAAAGGATTTCAAAAATGAGGAATTTCAAAGAAATATGATCTTGTAAATAATCAGGCTTCATGTCGCAGTGATCGAATTTTGTGGATTTCAGTTTTTGAATAATGAACGTATGAGTTTAAGAAAATTATATCTAGTTTTAGGCAATGTATGAGGATCGGGCAGGAATCAAGAGATCCCGATGCTCTTGTACAGGTGCCGGCAGGTGGCGAGACGGGACTAGGGAAAAATCCTGTCCCGTTCAAACCAGCATAGGAAAAAAAAGCTATGTGTGATTAATGCAAAGAAGAACAACCACAAGAAAACAACGCAAGGAATCAATTAATCAAAATGTAGCTAAAAAATTCGTGGTGGAAGAAGAGAATCAAAATTCGTGTGTAAATACAGCATTCAAAAACATTAAATTACCAGAATCGATCTTCAACATCCCAATTCGAGCGATTGTGACACCATAGAGAAAATTTGGGGCGAGTTTCACAGAGAAAATCCGGGGCGAGCTTCGAATTCGGCTTCGATTGCAAGAGCTTCGATGCGCGCAGATGATTTTTTTTGCTTTGTCGCCTTCGTTTTCATCGTCGACCATTCTCTTTTTTCTTTTTCTTTTTAATTTTTCGTATTGTATATTGTTCGAAAATTGAATAAGTGAAGTTGAAAATATACGCATAGGCTTTTGGGCTGGGGCAAGGGTTATTTTTATTTTTTAATACGGTAATGGCTACTTGGTATATTAATAACTTTTGTATGGGCTTTGGCCTGCCATTTCTTTTTTGTACGCAAATACTTGTGTATATTATTAAATTTTTTAAATGTATATGCCACTTCATTTTTCTTTCGTATATAAGCTATCTGGATAAATGATCACAAGCTCACATGCACTTCTTAGCATTCTTAATGAGAATATTGCATATACGGTTTGACTCGAATATATTGGACATTTGAATTAACCTGAATATTGACTCACATATGTTGGAATTAGCATATTGAATATGAATGTAAATGTGTTGGACTTAGAATATTGAATATGAACACAAATATGTTGGGCTTGCATATCGAACATGAACATTGAACATGAACATGAATACGTTGGACTTGAATATCGAAATATTTGACTTGAACATTAAACTTTGACGACTTCGATGAATATTTTTTATTCATTTTTATTTTATTTTTGATTTGATATGAAATATTAATTTGTTTACTAACTTTTGTTTAATTATAATGTCTGGTAGATTATGGCAAATCCAACTGAAATTGGTTGGAATTACGGCACTGCGATTAATGACAATCTTTGAAAAAAATGTAACTTCTGCAATAAAATAATTAATGGTGGTGGTGCGACACGTTTGAAAGAACATCTGGGAGGAGTGAGTGGCGATGTGTCAGCATGTTTAATTATCCCTATAGAAGTTAAACAACTTGTACGACACATATCATTCAAAAGAGAAATGAATGAAACAAAGGAAAGCTAGACAAGCAATGCTTATAGGAGGAATCAATGAGTAGACCGCAACAACTATCGAACAATGAAAATGAAGATGATAATGAACTTCAACGTGTCATGCGGAAAAGTAGAGATGAATATAGAGACGAAGAGCTGCGTAGATCTCATACTGTTGGAGATCGGGTGGTGGTTCAAGTCAAACATTGCACAGATCTTATACTATTCGAAAATCTAAGAGTAGATGGCGATTGTGACATTTATGCTGCTGGACGAATCGACTCATATATGCAAAAACAAGGAGGCAAAACTCAACATTCTATTAAATCTGCAATGAAAGGTATTAAAGATGCCAAAAAACATACAGGTCGAGCAATTTCTAAGTTCTTTTTTTTCAACCATATCCCACATAACGTTGCCAATAGTTTATATTATACAACAATGGTTGACGCAATTTCAAAATGAAGTCGTGGAATTGATCCACCAACTGCATATGAAATATCACAGTCGTACCTTGAAATGGAAATAGAAGAAATTGGACAGTATATTAAAACATTGCAAAATTTCTGAGATGAATATGGTTGTATATTAATGTGTGATGGTTGTAGGATACAAAATCAATGAAAAATAATAAATTTTCTCATGTACTCTACCTATGGAATAGTAATTATTAAATCCGTTGATGCCACGAATGAATTCCAAAGTGGAGAATATATTTGTTGATTAACGGATGATGTCATTGAAATAATTGGTGAAATTAGAATAGTGCGAGTTGTTACAGATAACGGAGCAAACTACAATGCTGCCGATCAATTATTGATGTAGAAGAGAAGGAATTTATATTGCACACCATGTGCGGCACACTGCATTGATTTAATTTTAGAAGATATTTCAAAGAGCCAGAGGTAACAACTGTTATCCCAAATTGTCATTTAATAAAAACATTTATATACAATCATGGTGGTTACTTTCCATTATGAGAAAAAGACCAACAATAAAAAATTGATTAGACCGACTGTGACTTGATTTGCAACTCATTTCATCACACTAGACTCTATTCATAAATATAAAGATGACCCGAGACAGATGATTGCTTCAAGAGAGTGGACATCAAGAGTTCTTAGACTCAATACTAAAGACAAAAGAACAGCAAATATTGTCTCTATACTGATTTACAATAATGCTTTTTAGACTGGTGCTAGTTCCATTATCCTTATTTTTGAGCCACTGGTAAAAGTTTTACGAATGGTAGATAGTGACGATAACGCGGATATAAGATATCTTTACGAATCGATGGATTGAGCAAAAGAATCGATTAGAAAAAATGTTGGTGGAAGGCAATGCCAAAAATGGTGGTATATAATAGATAAAAGATGGAAAAGACAATTACATCGATCTCTTCACGCGGTAGGTAATTTGTTTTATCTTATAGTTATACAAACAATGAAATATATAACATTTCAATAATATTTTAAATCTTTTCCATATAGGTTATTATCTTAATCCCAGCATTCAATATGGAGAAGCAACAAACGATGGAGAAGTATTAAACGGAAGTAACAACGTCGTTGAAAGAATGGTGCCGGATATTGCAACACAGATTGAAATTGGAAAAGAGGTAAAATTAACATATACAATAGTTATGTCAAACATTTAACATTCAAAACATATTAAATATTTAAATTAACATCAACAGGTAGAAAAATATAGAATGAAAATTGGTGCATTTGGTTCTGCAAAAGCATATGCAGCTGTAAAGACATGTTTTCCTGCTCAATGGTGGTCAATAATTGGAAGGGAGGATGCTCCAAATTTAACACGTTTAGCAATGCACATTCTAAGCCAAACAGTTTCATCTTCAAATTGTGAAAGAAGCTGGACTACATTTTCAACGATTATGAAATATAAAACATAATTTTTAATGTATATGTATATATTAATATAATTAACTTATATAATTAATTAATTTAAATTTTATTTAAATAACAAAATATATAAACTTCAAAAAAATTATTGCAACCGAAAACATTGTACATATTAAAATTTATATATAAAGTTATATAACCATATTTTATATAAAATATCATGTAGTATTTAAATTATAAACTACAAATATACAAATTAAATTATTTTAAAATTTGTTCTTTTTTATTTTGAGCTATGCTGCATATATGTGCGTGCAGGACTGATTTTTTAAATATAAAAGTATATGTATACATACAACCAATCAAATTGTGACAATATATTTATATATTGGAATCATTATATAACTAACAATATAATATATGATACAAACATTACATATAAATTAATATTCGCAAATATGATAGGAATTGTAACAAATCTGGTGTAAATTAACTAATTAGTTAAATTTAATTAGGAATGATTAATTCTAATTTATGGTTTAGGAAATTCAATTGTGAAATTAAATCATATTCTAAGAATATTTGATTTGATTTATCTAAGGAATAAGTTTTATTTCTTAAATAAATAATTCCAATTTAAATTGGAATATTATTAAATCAATTATATAAAATTTGGTAATTAGAGTAAAATGTTAATATTGTGATTTGTAGTTTAAATTGAGAAATTATACTTTATAATTTATTCTCTTTAAAAATAATGAGAATTTCACCTGTGATTAGTTCTGGTAAAGTTTATAAATCAATTCATATTTTATAAACTATTGGTTAGTGAAGGTTTGTGTTTTATTAGTGCTAAAAACAAAATAAAAAATTAGAAACACTTAGGATTTTGTAACACTTTGTTAATGGGTTTGGGCCTAACCAATATCAACCCATTTGAACAAATAAGAGAATACCTTCTCATTTTTCTTTCTTACTAATTATGTACGATCAAATACATTAGAGAGAAAAACTAGGGCTCATCCTCTTCTTATTCAATCCAAAAGTTTCTTTTGCTTATCAACTTAAGTAATTAACTTCAAGTGTTTTAGTGATTTGTGAATCTTTTGTGTTGTTTATTTCTTTGGAATTCTAGGGTTTCTTCAAGTTGGAATCAAGTGAATTTTGACTGCAAATTTGTTGAGCAAATATAGGAACTAAAATGAGTTAATCACTCACACTAATACCTCTAATTCATAAGAATAATTGTTAGTTGCTGTTTGAATTGAATTGGAAGGTTTTTTGATTGAATTGCTTTCAGTCTGATTGTGAATTGTTTGCTTGAATTTTAAGTGATTATTAGATTGTTTGTTGAAAATGAAGTGTAAAAATCGGTGCTGTAAAACAGCAATATCATAGTCTAAAATAATCCAAAATGACTCAATTGTTTTGTAGTAGAAAATCTTTCAATTAGCAACAAGTTTCCTTTTATTCAAATTTTGAAATTTTGTAGATTAATGGGTCGAAATTGAGTTTGAATCGGATAGTGTAGCTCTTCCCTGTGTATTTGCTAAGTTGAAAGCTAAAATTAAATAACCATATCTTTTGATTGGTAGGTCCAAATTGAGGGAGGTTTGTTTCAATTGAAAGGTATTTTTATAAGGAACAAATTTTATGTTTTTTGTTTTGCATAGCTTTGGAGTTTAATGATAAAACTCATTTCATTGTCGTTGGCCCGTCAATGAATGACAGAGTTAATAAATTTAAATCTAAGAAATTGTTTCAGTCATAACTTTTGTACCGTAAGTCCAAATTGGTTGATCTTTTTCTTGTTTAAAATCTTAGACTGTCTAAAACAACTTTCTTGTTTTGATTTTTGTGGTATTTCATAGTTTACATGGTCGAAAATACGTTTTAGTGTCGTTGTCCTGAGAATAACGACAGTGATAATGAAGTTAAAATCTAAGAATTATTCCAGTCATAATTTTTCGTTACTTATTGGAGTCCGATAATTCTTGATGTTCAAGAAAGCATAAACTTTTATCTACAACTTTCTTGTTTTAATTTTTGTGAAATTATGAGATTAGGTGGTTGAAACTGTAGATCTTTTGACCCAAAATTTGAGTTAAATGAAATAAATAAATAAGCTTTGTACACGAGTAATTTTACGAAAGAGAATTCTTTATATGTATAAATCTTAGAATTATTTCTAAATTAAGTTAATAGATACTATAAATAATTTTGTGCAAGTTATTCTATATATTAAGCATGGTTAGTAAATATATATGGATTTGAAATATGACTTTGGACATACAAACTTAATCTATTTTTACATTCAAAAAAATGATTATGCAATTGGAATATGAGTATTAAAAGGTTATTAAATAAATGATTTAGTATTCAACGAATTGGGAAATGTAATTTGAAAAGTATAAACCTAGTTTATTTCTAAATAAAATGGTTATATTTTAATATGGATTTAGAAGAGTAATTAAATATGATTTTAAAATATGGTTTTGTGAATATTATAACATATGGAAATTTGAGACGACTTTGTGTAAATAATTAAAATCTTAAAACAATTCAGAGTTATGGAATATTTAAGCAAATATATGAATATTTTTATAAAGTTAAATAATGAAAGAATTTATGGAGAATTACAATAAGTTTTTTAAATAATAAACTCAAAAGAGAAAAATATTTTGAGAACCTTTATTTTATAATTTAAGGAGTACTAATAATCGACTTTGTGCCATTGATTGGTTTAAATGCTTTCGAATAATGCTTCGTCGAATATGGTATAAGTCATGGAATAGAATGTTTAAGTGGAACTTACTAGCCCATTAACGAACACTCGTATTTCACCGGGTAGTATGTGATGCCTTGGTTAAATTCGTGTGATTGCTATTAGGAAGTATTTTACACATTAGAGTTGTATTCTCTTTTGGTGTGCAAAAAGTGGTTGTTAGATCCTTAAGAGAATGTAGTTTAGGTTTTTCTGATGGTATCCATAATAAGTGATATTTACTAGCTTTTAGTAAATACTTGGATTTCACCGTACAGTATGGGACGTATTGGTTAAGTTCAAGTGATTACTGAAGGTGATAGTATTTGGTACGTTAAAGTTTACTCTCTTTTGGTGTGCCGTAAGTGGCTGCTAGATCCTTAAGAAGTTTATTTCTAGATTTCTTTTCGAACATAATAATATAATAATATTAAATAAATGTAGATTTATCAAGTCATGGTTTCTACGATAATATGTATGGAATATCCTTGAGATCATTCTATGATTATATTTTCCCGGTTTTAGTATGATCCTTGGTATCAGATCGGTTCGAGTGATACCGATTTGTTTGTTTGTTTGCCATTTGTTTTGAGTACAATCATTACGATTGTTTTTGACGATCATTAAGATCGGTTTGGATTAAGATCTCTTGAATTCTAGAAATTAGGATTTTGTAACTATTCTGTATTAGTGAAATATATATATATATATATATATATATATTCTTGTGCCTTGTGATGGATTCTAAATTGAATTATTGATATTTGTGTGCTTAGAGATGTTGTGCTTTGTTATGGGAATTCAGTGTTTAGTACCTAATCTGTGTTCGTGACCTAAATGTTTAAACATGTGTCTTGTGACGAATTCTAAGTTAGGTTAATCCCGTGACTTGTTATTTCATGGACACTTGTATCACCTATATATTATCTGTTTTTGTTTCATATGTTGTTCTCACCCTATTGGATATTTAGAGATAGTCTAACCCAGGTGTTATTTTGGTCAGGTCAGACTGAGACATTTCAGGTTACAGGACAGGTTAACCTTTGGATGGGTGGGCTAGCAAGGAGATAAACATTTGGACTTTTAGTTTATCCCATTTAGGAAATTTGGAATATATATTAAATGTATAACTAAGATTAGAGAATTGTAAACTCTTATATTATTGAGTCCGGCATTTTATTTTGTAGATTCACAGTTTGTATAAGTATGCATGTTTATTATTCTACTGTGATCTGTGACTGATGTTTATATATAATATTTTTCTAATTTTTAGAAATAGATGTGTTTATTATTTGTATTAATATTGTACACATCAAATTTCAGTTTATATATTAAGTAAAAAGGTATAAATGATGTGTCAGTGTTAGTACAAAGATATATTCACATTCGATCGCCCTTAAGAAGCAGCATTGTCTAGATTAGCAGACAACATTACTTGTACTTTTCTTTGCTAAAATGGGTATAGAAGTGGGTTCATTACATGAATATACCTTATATCTAATGACTATAAGTACACATTAAAACAATGAGATCTGCTCCTCGAACCGATTTCTAATTAAGTAGAGTGCTATTTCCTGAATCGAAGACCACTAGCCATTGAATAGAACTTGATTTGGTTTGAACTTAAATTTATGGAGAATGAAGGATGGAGGAGGTAGGGTTCACCTAGAAATGTAGAGGGTTTGGAGGTTTCAAAATCCTCTACGAAGCATGGGTGTAGATGTTTATATAGAGGAGAGTTTAGAGACAAATTAGAATATATAGCCTCCTTTATCCGTTACAATTCCCTTCTATCTTAGCCATAAAAATTAAAGTCCTCTTGTTCTATCATATAGCCGCACCTATCACCCCTATTAAGGCCGAACCAACCAACGCCCCATATGGCCTTTAAACTCATTTAAAGCCTAAATAAATATTTGCAATTAAATCCAATTTAACACATATCGATATCGTATATCGATTAATAAATTTATTATTGCTATAAATATTAATTAATTTACAATAATTAAAAATTAATTAAATAGTTTGGTCAAAGGAGTATTCATCGTTTCGGTTGTGTATGTGACCTGTTAGGTGTAAATTTATTCAATATTAATATCGAACCATTCGAATGTTAACGTTCATAGATCACTTAGCAAGTGGTGCAACTTTTTGGCCAAATTTATTGCTTACTTCGTTTCAATAAAATCCAAGTTTACTTTGTTAAGCATTACCCGGTTGTGACTATTATTTACAACCAGTTCTCTTTATCAAAACTGTATCACTTTGGGCATATGAAATTTGGTAATGGTCAAAACTCTAGCATCGTCCATATTCAACTCTATAGTCCAAACAAAAAGTCCATGCTTTAATAATAACAATTGTTATTAATAGAACTACTCTTGCGAGAGATTTTGACTTTGTGTTGACTTGAGTTGACCGTGATACTAACTTTATATAACCGAGGAGATGAATCCTCTCTGGAACAGTGTTGCACTTCCAATACTTCAAATCGACCCAACTATTGTTACTCGATGGACACCATACCATGATATGATTATAATCAAAGCAGAGCTTTCATATTGAAGATCAAACAATATTGATAAGTCGAGAGAACTATGTAAGTTAGTCACACCGATATTTTCTGTTTGACCTTAGTTATATTATCCAATAAAAAACTATCGAGTGAGTCATTCTATATATATCCATTAACTACCAGTATGTAACTCTTAGACGTCCCACGCAGTCATGAGTAATACACTGCCTAGCATTTGAAGAGCACCGCGTACTCTAATCTCAATGGAAACATCGATATCCAGTCTCAATGTATCTTGAATATGAATATTTAAAATGATATGTTTATTACATTGTGATACAATACTCATGATTGCAACTGTTTATAATTACTATCACAAACACACATCACTTACAGATTTTCTATTAAATATATTTTAATTAAATATTAATTATTTATAACACTTTATAACATATATAACAGAAAGAAAAAGCACCTTTATTACAAATGAGAATTGATTACAGAGTTAATTAATTTATAGTAAATTACATAATTAGCCTAGGGCATACCCCTAACTCAATCAAACTCTGACTTATACTTGCGGCCAATTATAAAATCTCATTCTCTTCCCTTCACTTAGCTTTTTGAGAGCCGATCGAGTTGGACCCTTAGTGAATGGATCTACTGTGTTGTTCTTGGTATCTACCCTATATATCACAATCTCTTTCTTACTTAATGAATTCTCTAATGAGATGGAACTTCCGAAGAATATGCCTTGACTTCTTGTGTACTTTTGGATCTTTTGCGATCTGCGTCATAACATTATTATCATGGAACAGTATCATAGGATTCTCGGTATAGGGAATCACTCCGAGCTTACGCAAAAAACTTACACATCCCGACTTCCTCTTTAGCCTCTTCATTGAGGGCGATGTACTTGGCCTCCCTCATGGAATCAACTAATGTTTCTTACTTGGAATTTTTCCAACTAATGGTTCCACCGATGAGCGTAAAGACATAACCGAACACTAATTTACTATTACATATATCACTTTGAAAGCTTAAATCAGTATACCCCTTCATAAGGAGGTCACCATTCCCATATATAAGGAATAAGTCCTTAGTATTTATTAAATACTTCAGTATACATTTTACGGTCATCCAATGTTTTTCTCAAAGATTAGACTGGTATCATGTTATGCATCCTAATGTGTATGCCATATCCGGTCTAGTGCATAGCATAACATACACTATGGAACCTATGGTTGAAGCATAGGGGATCCTCTTTATACGCTCTATCTACTCATCGATATGAGGTGAATCCTCCTTCAAAAGGATGATTCCAAACCGCGTTGGAACATTTCCACACTTGGAATTATCCATACTGAACCTTTTCAACATGGAATACATGTAAAGGGATAGGAACAATCCCAATAGCCCCTTAGATCTATTTCCATAGATCATTATACCAAGTATATAAGCTGCTTCTTCTAAATCCTTCATGGAGAAGTTCTTGGAAAGCTGAATTTCAGTGATTGCAACACGAAGTGTCATTGCAAATTAATAATAGATCATCGACATAAAGCACTAGGAATACAATAACGTTGCCCTATTCTTTTCTGCATACACACGCTTCCTCTATGTTTTGATAAAAACCAAACTGTTTGATTACTTTATGAAAACACTTGTTCCAACTTCTTGGAGCTTGTTTAATTCCATAAATGGAATTTAAAAACTTGCAATCCTTGTCCTCATTTCCACTTACCACAAAACCCTTGGGTTGGAACATGCAGACTATTTCTTCTAAATCACCATAACAAAATATCATCTTTACATCCATTTGCCATATGTCTATAGTCATAGAATGCAGCAATGGTTAGCATAATCTTAATGGACTTAAGCATGGCTACAGATGATCTCTTCGTAATCAATACATTGAATTTGACAAAAACCTTTTGTAACTAATATTGTCTTATAACTCTACTTATCCATCAGCAGTTATCTTTTTGGTAAAAATTTATTTGCAGCTAATGGGTTTTATCCCTTTGGGTATGTCTAATAAAGTCCAAACTAGATTTTCGTACATGGAATCCATCTTGGATTTCATTGCTCCAAGCAAAAGTGTAGAGCCTTTGCTCTTTAGTGCTTATTGGAAAGACAATGGAGTGTCATCTTTTAAGACACGGTCTACCTTCTTGCCATCCACCAGAAAATCATAACATCTATCCGGTGCACAAGATTCCCTATTAGTTCCTTCTAATAGGTTGTGTGTTTTCGTACATCGATGAACTTGGTTCTCTTACTTGTTCGGCCTCGGTGTTAATTTCTTGAATCTCACCAAAATCTACATCATTGATATCAAATTCTTTTAACGAAAATTCTTTTTCTCAAAAGATATAGTGTCAAGAAACAATAGTCTTTTGTTACTTTGTATTGTACAATATATATCCCATTAAGTTTTTAGGATATCTTATAAATTTACACACCAGCGATCTTGCCTCTAGTTTATTCGAACCAATGTCTTAATGTATGCCGAACAACCCCACAACTTCAAATATTTAAGTTGGGGCTTCTGACCATGCCACATCTCGTATGGCATTTTAGGCACAGATTTAGTGGGAAACAAGTTCAATATATGAGTTATGGCTTCTAACGCATATGCCTGATAGGACAGAGGTAACTCATCCTTACTTATCATGGAATAACTCAGCCTTACTTATCATGGAACGAACCATATCAAATAAGGTCCAATTCCTTTTCTCAAACACCGTGGTGTTGTGGAGTTTAGGATAGAGTAACCTTAGAGATAATCCCATTATCTTTTAAGTACTATTGGAATTCCTATCCAACATACTCACCTCCTTGATTTAATCGATGATTTTATTCTTATGCCCCATTTGGTTTTCTACTATATTTTTGTATTCCAAAAATTTCTCATGGAAATCAGATTTGTTTTATCATAAAATACACATACTCTTGTGTTGAGAAATCATCAGTGAAGGTGATAAAGTAAAATCTATTATTTTTGGCGATTATAGGCATCAGGCCACATACATCACTATGTACTAACCCTAAGAGCTCATCAACTCTTTCATTGCTCCCACTAAATGGGTGCTTGGTCATTTACCCCTTGTGACACAACTCACATGTGTCAAATGATTCAGAATCGAGTGATGGGAGAAAACCTTCATTTTTAGTATGTATAGTCATTTCTCATTAAGATGACCTAGCCTATAATGCCACAAATATCTATCAATTATATGGTTAGATGTATTATTCACAGAACACATATAATTAGAATTGATCACATAAATGTCATTTTCAAGAATACCATTGCGGATTTTATTTCCATTCAAACTAATGTTCATAGCATTATTTGCATAACAATATATATATATATATATATCCAGTCTCAAACAATCTTATAAATAGAAATAGTCCCACAAATAAAGTTTTTTACAAAATAACATTTATTTAATATAAAAACTACTCTACTACGCAAACATAAACGATAGTCTCCTACTACCGTTGCATCTACGGTAGATCCATAGGCAACTTAGAGCCTCATCTCTTGTTTGGCCATGCAGTGCCAATTCCTAATCCCATATAACGAATTATAAATATAGTTCCAGATCCAATATCTAAGACCCAAGACATTTTATTGATTAGAGAACAATTTTGATTCATAACTGTACCTGATATAACCAAATCATTTTGCTTCTATATTCTAACAATCTTCTAGTAGTCAGGACAATTCCTTTTCCAACGACTTTTCTTATGCCAGTGGTGATATTCACACTTATCATCGGTCTTCTTACTTTTCTTGTTTTTCTTACCTTCCCTTTTCCTCTTCATCAAACTCTTTGAAGATGATGCACTACCTCTAACTGCAAGTACAACCCCTTGTTCCTTTGATGCAGACTCGGTCGACCTTAACATATTGAGAGCTCCATGAGGTTCACATTTAATTGGTTCATATTATAATTCAGTATTAACAGTTCATACATAGATGTAAGAGAACCAAGAATTAAATCAACTTGTAATTCATTGCTTTTCTGTACATCCAACTACAAAAGCCTATTAATATATCCTTTCATCAACAGTACATAATCGTCCACTTTCTATCCTCTGGTTGTTTTGGTATTGAACAGCTTCTTTGTAAGTTCGTACCTTATGAAACGTGACTACTCACCAAACAGGACCTTGAGACTATCAAATATCTTATAGACAGACATATTTTCATGTTGCCTCTGCAATGACATGTCTAACATAGACAACATGAAAACTTGAGCAATCTTTAGGTTTAAGACTCATTTTTCATAAGAAAGTATTAGTTCGCGGTCCGTATCATTAGTGGATTGTTCTTTGGGTTCACATGTAATAGTTGACCATAGGCGCTCATATGTTGGTGCTATTTTAATTACTATTAACCATGGTATAGTTTGGTCTAGTAAGCTTATTATTTTTAGAAAACGGTTTTAGAGTTGTCCTACAACTTTATATGGTAGATTATTAGGATATATCATAGTAGTGTTATTATAATATTCGTAAGGTTAAACTTTATGTTTTATTTTATAATAAGCTCCCACTAGTCTTTTTATGTTTTACCAAAATCTAAGTCAGAATAGAGAAGTCTTTCGACTTTACTAGTAAGTGTTAGGACTAGACCGTTTTGAAATTCCAACCTTGAGTTTGCTTAATAAGTCATAGCTCCACGGACGATGATTAACTCATTATCGATTGTGTCATATACAACTCCTAACCTTCGGTACCTTGTCCTAATTTCACTTCGACCTTGAGTTTTCTCAACGAATCGAAATGATCACTCATACCCACCATATTATAACGGTCTAAGTGTAGTATATGTACCATGAGTTTTCCCAACAAATACATATAGTTATCTTACATCATCTATTCCATATATTATTAAAAATGCTATACATAACATCCCTAGATTGAGTTTGCTCAACAACTAAAGAGTATATATATGATAGAGGACAACTTTATGTTGAAGATTCATAATATCCAATATATTAAAAATTGCGTCATATCAACTTATGGAGTAATGTAATTCTTATGAATTACTTTAGTGATTCAACAGTCATACACATCGGAAATAATAATATACATACATTTATATATGTATTTATTCCTTAAGTCTAGTTAGGGTTTCTTAATGTTCCATCTTTAATTTATACATCCATATTATTTAAGTTTTATTATTATATAACTTTTATGTTTCATATTACTTATATAATAGTTTTACTAGGAACTCTCTCATAGAGAGGAACTCCACAACAATGGTGAGAAGGCGGAGACAAACTTTCCAATCTTCAATTCCTATTTTTAAAAGGTTAGAAGAGGATGTAGGGGTATCTCTACTATATTTGGATTATTATAGAAGCAACAGTTTTGCTACCTTTAAAGTACTCGAACTATGCTGTGGTTGGAAAGCAACTTAAGTTGATTCGAAGGTGATTTTTTAGACCTGGGTACACCGATGATTACCAACGAACTCAACAAGGGATGCTATCCACAGATAGCAAAGTGGTAACCATGAATCCTGGTTTCAAAACGAGTCCCAACTTCACATATGGGAAATGTAGATGCAAAATCGACATAGATTCTGGGTAGAGAGAAAGAACGATGACGAAATCATTTCTCAGTTATGTTATTATCCAACCACAGTTCCAGATTCAAAGCCGTTTATATGTGATGTTGGATCAAAAATGGTGATGGATGATTGATTTGAGATGCAATTTCAAGATAATTCGAGTTGCAGAATTCAAGATGTGAAGAATACTGAAGTGGTTATCGATGTGTTTAGATGATGAAAGTTAGAATAACCGAGCATGATTTGACGTTGGTTCTTACCAGTTATGATAACTACTGCCATCGTGTAGAAGCCACCTTGTTTTTCTTTATGGACTAATTGGGCTTTCAAGACAATTGAATTTGGACCCAAACTGTTACAACATTGGCTGCACAGCTTCTTCTATCACAATGACAACAAAGGCTTTGCACGAGCATATGCTAATGCTTGTATGAAAGTTTAACTAGCTTTGTGTACTTATTTATGTTAGTTTTTAGATATTGTCATATGTATAACTAGGTGACATAACAAGAGTGGAGTAATATGTACTGGTATGGTTCGTATTATAATATATTTTTTAAACTAATAGAGTAACCCATTTCAAAAAAATAGACTTACGTATAATATTACATTAATCAAATCTTATTTTAATTAATTTTAATTAATTAATATTTTAATTAAATTTATATTAATATAAAATTTATATCGAATGTTTATTATATACTATAAGTTTTATAGCATAACACATATGACATATATATACACATGTATTATTTAATTGATTAACCTTTTAATTAATTTATTTAATTAAACAACTTTAATTAAATTATATTAATTTCAAAATTCACTTCTTATACATATATGTATACTTATGTTATTTCAAACATTTTAAAACAACATAACATATACTATAATATACAATACAAGTATGCATTTATTTGTTAATTAACTTATTTAATTAATTCATTTTATTAATCTTGTTAATATATTTTTAAAAACTTTGAAATTTATTTATATTATTTTTCAAACATATTGAAAAATCTTGTTATATTATAACCTATATAATATGTATATATTTTATATTAAATTTAAAATATTATATTTTAATTTTCAAAATTATCTGAAAATTAGTCTAAGACCCAATTTAAATTTTGTCTATTTTATTAGAGGTAAGCTTCGGGCTTACATATCTATTCGGACTAGGCTGGTAGCCAAGTAGGCTAGAGTACTTAATTATCCAAACCCAATCATAAGCACTGCCTTTCTAGAAACTCTACCTGGGCTATGAGCTTAATAGTTAATATGACTAATTTAAACCTCATAGGCTATTTGGCTCTGATGCTATTATTGGAACCAAGCCATCCCGCAACGAAAGTAATGAGTGATTTTTTTTTTACAATTTTGGATCTTTACTGGGTCTATGAAGTCTAATTTATTTAGAACATTTCTAAATTTTCTTTTAAATAAAATCATTATTTTATTTAAATTTATAAAATTATTTTGTATTATTTAATTTATACTATAAACATATATATTGTATCATATGCGCACACACACACACACACACACACACACACACACACATGTTCGTGTGCAACCTATGAACCCGTGCGAGGTATAACATGTCTGTGCATAGATTTTTGGGATTTACACTGCAACAGACATGTTTGTTTATCTAATACACAAATATATTGCCCAAATGTATGTTTACATACTTTTATATATGTGTGTGTGTGTGTGTGTGTGTTACGATTACATATAAATGTAAATACACACACACATATATAATTATATTTGATTTAAATAATCTTATGTAAATATATATATATATATATATATATATATAAACATAAATATGAAATATTAACATTGTATATATTTATAACTATATGAATATATATTTAAATCATTTATAAAATATTATATATATATATATATATATATATTGTAAAGCTGAAAACAATATATATAAATATATATAATTTTTTATTAATATATACATATATATAGCAAGGCTAGCGTGGTTGACTAGTCCCCTACTAGTTTATTGCAAATAATAACAAAATTGGAAAAAAATATATCAAAATAAGCTCCAATCCTTGGATAGAAAGGAAGGTAAATAAAAAAATGCAAAAAACAAGGGAAAAATTGCATGTGAGCAGCAGCAGCAACTAACTTCAACTCATACAAAGGAGTCATCAAAGTTAAAGTTGTTACATATGTTATATATCTAGTATACCAAAACAGAGAATAATCAATTATAAACTCGTCTCACAAGTTTATCAATCAGATTTCCACTACTCTGGAAGTCTGTATTAGCTAATTTAAGCAATAGGTATGTCGTAATTAAATTACAATAACAACGTTATACTATCGTAAAAAAATAACACAGCATAGAAATCGAAAAGATAAAAGAATGATGTATAAGAATATACAAATAGAATAGAATCTAACTACTTAACTAAGGAAATTCCATCTGAGGCTTGTCGTAACAATTACCTTAAGAATTTTTATTCAAATTCTCCCAAGGTACAACAGACGTAATCTGCACGAGATTGTAATGTGTATGTCAACTCTGTGATCTGTATAGAGCAGTAGAGAAGAAGAAGCAGAAGAAAATAGAATTGGAATCGAATGAGAATGTGATCTGTATTCTCTCTTATTTATAATTTCGTCCGCATCCCTTCAAACAGTCGCGTCCGCTTGACGGGTCGCACTCGTTGTCTTTTAACTGTTACTGTTCGTTAACGAGTCGCACCCGCCTGCTACTTGCATCAGGTCGCGTCGCACCTACTTCTGTTCGCCTGCGCTTCTTCAGTCAGGTCGCACCCGCCTACTCGCATCCGCTCGCGTCGCACCTGCTTCTGTTCGCCCTCGCCTCTTCAGTCAATCTGCGTCCGCTTTCGAACAGATCTGTACCTGTTCATATAGCCTGCAACTTTCAGAAAACCCGGCCTAGTTTTGCAGTAAAAATAGGATCATATTAGATCCAAATCCAAACCCAAACCCGAGTCTGGCCCGGTTCGGTCGGACGGACGGAGGCGGCGCGCGCGTGTGTGTGGTGGTGATGAATGATCTCCCTCCTCACAACGAAACAATCATTTGGGTGCCCCAATGCCCCAACCCCTTCATTGCAAAGCTATTAAATTACTAGAATAGCTTTGCAATTTTTGGCGATGTGAGACTATGTTATTTTCATTCAATTTAGTATTAGGAATTCCAACAATCCCCCACATGAATGATATATACATATCCCTTACACAAAACAAAATATCACAGAGTACATATGGAATAATGCTTTATCGTGGATAAGTAGATATTTCACTTTGAACTTTCCCTAGTTAAAACTTATCGGATCTACTTGGCTAATCGATGAATTTTTTCATCTTGAACCGTCGGCCTTTTTTGTATATCCAGACAATAAGCTTTACGAAGCATTGATTCCCTTCTCATCCAATCTCTTGGTTGTGTTCATTTTGGTCTTAAGCACATTTTGGTTCTACGGGTGTTATAGAGAATTTAAGCTTTTAATATTCTCATAGAGCCGACCCAGCTAACGCTAACATAGGTGATCGCAACCATTAAGAGTATCCTACATATACCCTACTTGTTATTTCCAAGATATGGTCAACATTAAAAAAATAGTTTTAACCTTTAACTACTTCTATAGGCATGCATTATATTTTGCACCATAGGAATGGAGTAGGACCAAGTCCAAACAAATGCATTGCTTCTTGAGTTACTCATAACTGGTTTGCCTATTGATCCTAGTCTGTGGGATCTCCAGTTGCCAGGATAGGTTTCCGTATAAGGTAACTCCAGTTGCCAGAATTGATCACCTAGTCTGTGGTTTCTCGATAAACCTTTAGTAAATGGATCCGCTAGGCTATCATTTGTTCTCACATAATCAATGGAAATAGTTTCATTAGAGAGTAACTGCCTAACTGTGTCATGGTGAAGACGAATGTATCGTTATTTGCCATTATACACAAAGTTTTTCGCTCTACTTAGCGCTGCTTGATTATCACAATGAATACATATGGCCGTTACAGGTTTAGGCCAAAAGGAATATCTTCTAAGAATTAACGAAGCCATTATGCTTCTTCGCCTGCTTTATCTAATGCGATAAAATCAGATTCCACAGTGGATCAAGCTATGCATGTTTATTTAGTAGATTTCCATGACACTGCTGCTCCTGCAAGCGTAAAGACATAACCACTTTTGGATTTTGATTCCTCTGAATCTACGATCCAGTTTGCATCACTATATCCTTCTAAGACCGCATGATATTTTCCATAATGTAAGGAAAAATTAGTGGTATTCTTTAAATATCCCAACACTCTCATTAGTACTTTCCAGTGTTCCTTCCCTGGGTTACTTGTATATCTGCTTAGTCGACTTACCGCGTAAGCGATATCTAGTTTAGTGCAATTCATGAGATACATTAAGCATCCTATTACACGAGAGTATTCCAGTTGCATTACACTCCCATTAGTATTTTTATGCAGTACTTCTGATGGATTAAAAGGTGTTCTCACTCCTTTAATTTCACAGTCTTGGAATTTTTCAATCACTTTTTCTACATAGTGTGACTGAGACAATTAAATTCCATTAGTTGTTCTTATTATTTTGATTCCCAAAATAATGTCTGCAACTCCTAAGCCTTTCATATCGAAATTGTTGATTAACATCTTTTTTATGGTCTCTATTACTTTAGTGTTAGGATCAAAGATTAGCATATCGTCTACATATAAACAAATCATAACGTATGATTGTTCAACTTGTTTGTAATAAACACATTTGTCGCATTCATTTATACGAAAACCATTTTTCATCATGACACTATCAAATTTTTGGCGCCATTTTTTTGGAGCTTATTTGAGTCCGTATAGTGATTTTACAAACCGACATACCTTGTTTTCATTTTCTTTGGAAATAAAACCCTCAGATTTCTCCATGTAAATCTCCTCATCGAGATCTCCATTTAAGAATGCTGTTTTTACATCCATCTAATGAATCTCTAGATTATATATGGATGCAATTGCTATTAACATTCTAATAGACGTATTTGTGTAACCGGTGAATAGGTATCAATGAAATCTACACCTTCTTTTTGACGATATCATTTGGTTACTAATCTGGCTTTATATTTATCAATAGAGCCATCTGGTTTCATTTTCTTCTTAAAAATCCATTTGCAGCCAATCGGTTATATTCCAGGTGGAATGTCAACTGTTTTCCAAGTTTTATTACTTAGAATTGAATCAATCTCACTTTGGATTGCTTATTTCCAGTATAAAGATTCAGAAGATGACATTGCTTCCTTGTACGTTTGAGGTTCGTGTCCTAACATATATGTTAAAAAATCCGAACCAAATGTCTTGGAAGTTCTTACCCTTACGCTTCTTCTTGGTTCAACTTCATCTTTGTCCTGATGAGTTTCATCTTCATATCTCTCATCTCTGTTATCTCTTGTCCTCTTTGGGACAAAGTTTCCATCGTTTCTTTTATGTGGGAACACATCTTCAAAGAACGAGGCATCTCTTGATTCCATGATTTTATTTACATGAACATCAGCTATATCAGACTTGAATACCAAAAATCTATAGGCACTACTGTGACGACTTGGATTTTGACGTGTGTTAATCGGACGATTAAATGTATTTAAGTATTGGGGTATTAACATTTATTAAACAAATAAATAAATTTTCTGATATTTAATACAAGAATCTATATTAAATATATATAAGTGTAAACATAGATGTGCATGGCACAATGCAAGTAGAATAGATAAGAAGAAAAAATATATGTATAACTATATACATGTATATGTATAGGTATACATACAAACAATGAATGTATACATATATCAACTCATATGAAACATTTGTAGTCAAAAGGGAGGCAAGCATTTAATGCCAACACATTAAACATCAAATCTAAGCACACAAAATAAGTTATCAAAGTCAAGTTTGCATAAAGAAAAATAAATCTAATTCAAGTCATATGAAAAGTAAATCACCTTTTGTTAAATCAGCCTTAGCTTACACTATACACCTCCATTTTCTTTATAAAAGGCTCTTCCCTTGTCTTGCATTCGAACTGGAGAACCAGCTAAAGAAAAACAAGAACAAAAATTAAACCAATGAAAAACTGAAGCATCTTTAACCTGAGGTAAAAGTTTTAAGCAATCAGAGCTCAACTCAAAATACAAGCAAGACTTAAGATCAGATTAAATTCAACTTCAATAATTCAAAACTCCAGATCAAAAATCAAAAGCATTTTTCTAGATTTCAAAACACTGTCCAGTGTTCTCTGTTCTAGGAGATAAGGTGAGTAAACTAAATTGTTATATTTTGACTTATACCTAAAGTCATGTATGAAATGTTCCATGGATATATGAGTATACTTTGCATGTATAGGTACAAGTTTTATGTGTATATCTGGGTTTTGAATGTGTATGCTTATATTCAAACTGTGGCTCTGTTCTTATGTTCAAGTTTCAGACTTGAGTAAAAATTCTAGATTTTCTACCTGAATCTCTTTCTAGACTTCATTATATAAACAAAAATTGTTGTTATATCAAATTTTTTTTTTTTTAAATATTTCAAAGTTCAAGTTAAAGCTAGTTTGAACAGAAAGGCAAAAGAACAGTAAGAATTAAAAACATATCAGAATCTCGATCTTAAAAAGTGAATGATTCAAGTATATATTCTGATTTGTTATCGAAAGTTATGATTTTTAAAATTATAATCAGGATATTTAGATTTGTAAATCGCGAGTTATTGCAAGTTGATCAGTTTTGGGTAATTTGTCGATTTGTGATGATCTAAAGGATTATAGTTATTGCAATTGATGCTGGAGGAGCTTCAGGGGTAGGCGATGACTAGAAAAATGCTAGATGATTTTTCTATTGAATAGGATGGCTGGTCGATCGTGATTTAGGGTTTTAAGGCTTGGAGTGGTAGAGGGTTTCTACGAGGTATTTTCGAGTTCGTTGAAACATCGAACATGGTCGGGGTGGTTGGGATAGGAGCATAAGTTGTCGGCGAATCTCTGGACCGAGTGTAGAGATTTTCGGTGATCGGCACTAGTGTCGCAGGAGGAGGTTTTGATGATTGCTTAAGTTCCAGTTTTAGGTCGATTGGTTCGATTTCGAAGGGGAGTTTCCAGTGTGGTTCCGGGTTAATGATCGGGGAAGGAAGGTCGTGGTTGATGTTTGAGGATGGTCAGCAACCAAATACGGTGATCGATGGTGAAGTTCATGTGCACGCTGTGCACAGTTTCGTGCACGGTGGTCAGTAGAAGATGCAGATTTAATGGAGTGAAGTTTCGAGTATTGTCTCAGGTATTTTTCTTTAGTGGCTCGTGTGGGTTTCAAGTTGTTTCACGATCATGTTTTGAAGTAACCAGCTGTTAAATTTGAACTATAGCCAAGTTTTCTGTCAAAAAGGAAGAAGAGGAAGTTCACACAAGAGAGGATCGGGGATTGTCTCGAGATTTTGAAATTTAGGACCGGGTCTGAACCCGAAGCATATAGCATAGTGATTAATTAAGTTTTTTTAAAAAAAAATTAAACTTTATTAAGTTCAAAGCAAGTTTCAAAGAAAACATTAACGAGTGTTCAAAGTAAATAAGTTGTCAAATTTTCAAAAGCAAGTTTCGAATATTAAGTATAGGTCTAATGTATATCTTAATTTAATTATGTTATTGGGGGAAATTAGATTAATTAAATTAAGTAAATAAAAGAGGAATTAATTAATTAATTAATTAATTAATTAGCACAATTAAATCAAAGGATTAATTAATTAATATTTGAAGGTTATAAATAAATTAATTAATTAATGGAAGATTAATCAAATGGATAATTAGAGATTAATTATTTAGTTGATAATTACTTAATAAAAGTAATCGAGGATTAATTACTTGGTGTTATTAATTAAAAGATTAATTAAGGAAATTAATTAAAGGTTAGTTAATTATTAATATGAATAATTAAAGGATAATTAATCAATGTGGTGATTATAGAATAATTAACTGGAGTAATTAATTAAGAATGAATGTGATAAATTATTGTTATTTAATAAGAGTAATTAAAGGTTAATTAGTTTGTGTAATTAATTAAAAGCTAATTACTTATTTTAATAAAAGGGAAATTAATCAAGGATGATTAATTAAGATGGATAATTAAAAGATCATTAATTAATTGATTTGAAATTAATTAATGTTAAGTAAAAGTAATCCAAGTGATTAAAGTTAGTGATTAATTTGATTGAGATAAATTTAAATAATTTTAGAAGTGATAAATCTGACTTGTGAAAGATTTAATGAGGTAAATGCCTTGAATTGGTTGATATCTTTGATATGAAATGTTTTCTGATATGATATGTTTGGATGGACAGTGTCAGTATGGTTATCTATCGTTGATGTATTACTGTGTATAAAGGTGACATCCTGTATATAGAGTTGAACTGTATCTCACTTGAATAACTTGGGTTAAAGGTGGTATTGAATTCGAAGAGACCGGGGTCGGGTATCAGTAAATACCCGAACCCACTTCGTTTTGTAACCTATAATTATCCTTTATAGATTGATATGTGAAATCAATTGGTTGAAATGGAATAATATAGACTCTAAACTAAGAGATTGATTTGTGAAATAAGCTTTGACTATCAAATTATGAACTTGTAAAGCAGTATGAGTTACCCGAGTTTTAAATAGTCTATACACATTGGTATTTCTTGTTAGATGGGTTTACTCACGCTGGTTTCCAGCCTGACCCGGGTGTTACTTTGATGTAATGCTTGGGTCAGACCGAGTATTACAGATTTTTAGGTAAGGACGTTCTGGAGCTCAAGAGGCGAGCTAGATGGCAGGAACGTATGGAGTGTTTCCACTATAATATATTTCTAACTTTCTAAGACATATTGATTTGTATATGTCCAGTGTTTAAGTATGTGTGTAACTCTGATGTATTAAAATGTAACCGATAGATATAGTATTCTTTTGTAAACTGTTATTATTTGATATTATATTTCGATCCGCTGCGAATGTGAGAATCTTTGTTGTGTGTCTTCTTCTTCTTCTATCTCTATCTTCTTTCCCTAACTATCTGGAATTTTCGGGATCGGAAATGTCGGGTCGTTATAGTTGGTATCGGAGCTGAAGGTTAAGCGAGAACCTTGGCTTTAGTGGGTGTGCTTATTAAGGAAAGGGTAAGTAGTACCCTAAAATGAGTCGAGTGTATAAGTGTGTGTGTGTGTGTGTGTGTGTGTGTGTGTATGAGAGCATACTTGTTATTTTTATATAGTGCTTTTAAAGGTAAAGGATTTTTATATAAGTTTATACGCATAAGGTAATAATTGGTTGTTGGATATTGAAATTAAGTAAGAATTTAAGTGGTGAATATATATATATATATATATATATATATATATATCCAAATAGGAATTGAATAGAATGTACCATTCATATGAGGAACATTAGAATTATATTGGTTTCAAAATAAAATAAAATAAACTGGTTATTGTATCATATATTGGGATGTTTGTTTCCTAATAATGATAAAGAAAAATGGAAATGTGTTAAGGAAGTAAACTTTTAGATAGGCATGACTTGTAAATTGAAGTGGGGTTTTAAATTGTGAAGTTAGAATCCGAAGATTTAAAAACATTTGAAATTTATTTTCAAACTGTTAAAAGGAATGATAAATAATATTATTCATAATATTTTTGAAAGTAATATTATTTTGGTAGAAGTTGTTTGAAAACTTTATTTGGAATTAAAAACCAAAGGTGTTAAAACATAAGGTAAAACTTGGTAAGCAAATTAATATATATGTATAAGAGTAAAAGTTGAATTCTTCTAATTAAGTCTAATTTATAGTTTAGGAAGTCCCTCTAGAATTCAGTCTTTGGGAGAGATGACTAAGAGTGAAGAATGGAATGTTAGACGCAGAAAGCAAAGAGCAGCTGCACGTAAGGATCGAGAAGAAGCAATTAAAGAATATGAGAAACAGGTTAAGGAAAGGGCTGAACCAGGGCCTTATGACAATATCACCTGCTACAGATGTTTCAATAAGGGACATTACGCAGCCAAGTGCAGTAAAACAAGGGAGGAATTGAAGGGTACATTCCAACGGTTTCGCTCTGAGATCTTGTGTTTTAAGTGCCATAAGAAAGGACATTTCCTAAATCATTGTCCTGAAGTGAGAAAGGCGAAGCGTAAACCAGTTGAACCGGTCAATGAGTCGACTATTTGCTATCATTGCAAGAAGACGAGGCACATTGCTAGGAATCGTTCCGAGAGGCAGAAGAGGAGTAAAGCTGTGGAACGTACTGTTGGAGGCGTGAAGGTTATCCATATTGATAACAGGGTAGAAACATTTTGTGGTAAATGTTATAAGTGGGGACACCCTGTTGAGAAGTGTATGTTTGGGCTTCGCCTTTTGAAAGGAAGTCCATAGAATGGATTCTTGTAAGAATATTAGGGCTCTGCTATTTCCAAACCTTTGGGTAATAGAAAGGCATCTAGATTTATGACTTCGGTAAGACTCTTATTTTGGATAAATGTATGTAATGTATGAACTACTAGTATGTAGCCAATTAATATATGGAATATTTTTTTTGTAGTACAATCTAATATAAAAAATTTCTTTATCTATTGAGAATTGGACTCAGAATTAAATTGCTTAAAGATTTAGATTATTGATTTAAAAATAAAGGTTAATCTGATTTAAGGGGTTAAAACCAACATTTGGAAATTTAACTCGAATTTATATAATTCGAGATGGGTTAAAGTTGAGATTTAGATTTCATTAGTTCAAATTGAATTTAGTTTGAATTAATTAGAATTGAAGATGGATAAGTATAAAATTCAAATGGAAAATTTGAATTGGATTAATTTGAAATAAAATCGAAGATTTGATGAGTTCAAATTCAAATGGGAATTGGGACTAATTCATAGGAATTGAAATGATTTGAAATCTAAGTGGGTTCAATTGATATTTGTCCTAATTGATTGGAATAATTTGGAATTGTAATTAAAGTTGAGTAGGTTTAAAATCAAATGGAATTTGATTTGAAAATTGGAAAGAAATTGAGAATTAATTCAACTTGAATTGGGATAAATCAATTTCAATAGAAATAGAAATTATTCAAATTGGAATTGAGTCAATTTAAATGGAAGTGGAATTTTAAATTAAATTGATGGGGAAGCGAACGGTTTTGACTCTGGACGATTTTCAATGTAAATTGTTTGAATATAAACTTATTTTTCCAAGTTATTTAATACATACAACCTTTCTTTTTAAAGCCAAACATAAAATATTTGTTTTACAATTTTTTTTGGAACTATTTAACAATTTTTCAACTGTTTATAAACTAATTACTATTTTCAACTATTTTACAAATTAATTACTATTTTACAACCATTTTGCAATTATCGAAAATTTCTGATAACTATTTGACTATTTTCCAACTATTTTACAATTACTTAACTATTTTATAGCTATGTTATAAACTAATAATTATCTTTCAATGACTTATCTATTTTAAAATTTTTAAGCTATTTTCTAAAATTTAAGCTGGACAGAGTTTAAACCGTTTATGATTGAATATCCATTTGGGATAAGGATTAAAGTGATAATCAAATGGAATTGAAACAATTGTGATTATGTGTATAGAAATTAAAGGGAATGTGAATAGAAAGAGAAATTGATTTAGTTAATAATCAATGAAAATAAATACGTAGGATGTACATATATTATTCTATTCGCAGAGTGATTTGATCCAGATTCGAGCATATAATTTCGAGATAGTTTATCGATCCGAGTTGAGATTTTTCACTCGATTTTTGGCAGCGGACCTGGATATGGATTGTTGATTGGTTCTGGATATTCTCTACCATAGTTATGGCTATGCAAGGAGAATGACGGTTTCTGATCAAGGAACCAGATCTGAGTCCGCACTAAGAAGTCAGGTGGACAATACTAGTTCGGAAGTGAATTTGTGTGATCGAGTGAGCGATTAGATTGATATTACGTACAGATGATATGTGTACATCGTACGGATTGGAATGAAGTTAATATTGAAAGTTAGTGGATAAGTACTATAAAATGGTTTTTGAAATGAAAGGTATATTTTGTTAAATATATGATGAAGTTAAGTGGAAATTGGAGATTTCTATTATAAAAAAAATTACTTTATGGAAGTGAGTAAATTTGGTAAGTGACTTTATAAAGGAGTGATCAAATTTGAATATTTGATTTTGAATAAACAAAGTTATATATCTTTGTTATATAAGGTAAATCTTTCCTTGTTGAATCTATTGCCAAAAGAAAAGGATTTTGAAAAGTGTTTGAAGTATAAAAGGAGTTTTATACAAGTTTGAAATGATTCAAGTTTTTAAATATATATATATATATATATATATATATAGGATCTTATGAGGATTTTGGAAAAAGGTTTTGGGAACCTTTGGATTTGGAAAGGCTTTTGATTTTTGGGTAAAATCAATATTGGAATTTGGAAAGCCTAATTTGAGAATTATTGATTTTGGGATAATCGATTTTGTGTAAAGGAGCTTTGTATGAGATCATACTAGGTGTGTGATTTGGAAGATACTATATGTATATAGTATAAAGTGTTTTGATAATGGCTCTGGGGAAAAAGGTGCTCCCTTGAAATGAACTTCTCAGGAGTGCCACAGGGTGGTACTGCCTTGAACCTTAAGGGGGGTTTCTAAAGTTGATCCTGTGAGGAGTCCAGACAAAACTAGTTCGTGAGGATTATGTGTAGTATGTAGCGAAATTCGAAGGGCACTGATGCCTACAGAGGCATTTGGGTTATGCTGTGATGAGAGTTTAACTCGATGTCACTGCGATCTACTGCAGACCATAGTGAAAGTCGTGTGTGCTGCTGAGAGCCAACGTCTGCGTTTAATTTTATATCGGTAGACTGCGACCTATGGTAACATAGCGGAAGTCGTGTGTGCTTCCGAGAGCCAATAGTCTGCGTTTGATTTTACATTAGTAGACTTTGACCTATGTGGATGTGGAGAAGTTTCATTTTTGGCAACGAAAATCGAGGGCGCTGATGCCTGCAGTTACATGGACTTTTGCTGTGATGGCAACGTAACCCTGGAATGTAACTGCGATCTGTTGTGGGTTCCCTGGCGTAATCTAGGGGCGTTGATGCCTACAATTACATGGACTTTTGCTGTAATAGCAACGTAACCCAGGATGTAACTGCGACCATGGATGGGGGTGATGATATCCAGAGCATTCTCACCAAAGAAATTTCCTCTATTTTCAAAAACTGTTTTCTATATTTTTAATAAAATTATTTTCTCAAGTATTTTCACTGGGTGTTGAAAATGGGTTTACCAAGTACTTATAGATTTTCAGTCCTACGCCTGATCAACGTATGACCGAATTTCTGTGAGAACAAGGATGGACTGTTGAAACATCGAGTTATAAGAAGTATTTTTATAAAAAGCTATTTTAATAGTATTATGTGAATTTAGAAGTATTTTTATAAAATTATTTTGGTAATATTATGTAGATTTTGAAGTGTTTTAAAATTTTAAAATAAAAAGAGTTAAAAATGTTTAAAGAATAATTTGACTACAATACGCAGTAAATTAAAACTCTCGCTTCGTTTCTTTTCGAGGACGAAAAGTTCTTAAGGGGGGAGGAATATGATGACCCGGATTTTGACGTGTGTTAATCGGACGATTAAATGAATTTAAGTATTAGGGTATTAACTTTTATTAAACAGATAAATAAATTTTCTGATATTTAATACCGAATCTATATTAAATATATATATAAGTGTAAACATAGATGTGCATGGTACAATGCAAGTAGAATGGATAAGAAGAAAAAAAATATATAACTATATACATGTATATATATAGGTATACATACAAACAAAGAATGTAAACATATATCAACTCATATGAAACATTTGTAGTCAAAAAGGGAGGCAAGCATTTAATGCCAACACATTAAACATCAAATCTAAGCACACAAAATAAATTATCAAAGTCAAGTCTTCATAAAGAAAAAATATATCTAATTCAAGTCATATGAAAAGTAAATCACCTTTTATTAAATCAGCCTTAGCTTACACTATACACCTCCATTTTCTCTATAAAAGGCTCTGCCCTTGTCTTGCATTCGAACTGGAGAACCAGCTAAAGAAAAACAAGAACAAAAATCAAACAAATTAAAAACTGAAGCATCTTCAACCCGAGGTAAAAGTTTCCAGCAATCAGAGCTCAACTCAAAATACAAGAAAGACTTAAGATCGGATTAAATTCAACTTTAACGGTTCAAAACTCCAGATCAAAAATCAAAAGCATTTTTCCAGATTTCAAAACATTGTCCAGTGTTCTCTATTCCAGGAGATAAGGTGAGTAAACTAAATTGTTATATTTTGACTTATACCTGAAGTCATGTGTGAAATGTTCCATGGATATATGAGTATACTTTGCATGTATAGGTACAAGTTATATGTGTATACCTGGGTTTTGAATGTGTATGCTTATATTCAAACCGTGGCTCTGTTCTTATGTTCAAGTTTCAGACTTGAGTAAAATTTCTAGATTTTCTACCCGAATCTCTTTCTAGACTTCATTATATAAACAAAAATTGTTGTTATATCAATTTTTTTTTTAATATTTCAAAGTTCAAGTTAAAGCTAGTTTGAACAGAAAGGCAAAAGAACAGTAAGAATTAAAAACATATCAGAATCTCGATCTTAAAAAGTGAATGATTCAAGTATATATTCTGGTTTGTTATCGAAAGTTATGATTTTTAAAATTATAATCAGGATTTTTAGATTTGTAAATCACGAGTTATTGCAAGTTGATCAGTTTTGGGTAATTTGTCGATTTGTGATGATCTATAGGATTATAGTTATTGCAATTGATGCTGGAGGAGCTTCAGGGGTAGGCGATGACTAGAAAAATGCTAGATGATTTTTCTATTGAATAGGATGGCTGGTCGATCGTGATTTAGGGTTTTAAGGCTTGGATTGGTAGAGGGTTTTTGCGAGGCATTACCAAGTTCGTTGAAGCATCGTACATGGTCGGGTGGTTGGGATTGGAGCATAAGTCGTCGGCGAATCTCTGGACCGGGTGTAGGGATTTCCGGTGATCGGCACTAGTGTCGCAGGAGGAGGTTTTGATGATTGCTTAATTTCCAGTTTTAGGTCGATTGGTTGGATTTCGAAGGGGAGTTTCCAGTGTGGTTCTAGGTTGATCATCGGGGAAGGAAGGTCGTGGTTGATGTTTGAGGATGGTCAGCAAACAAATACGGTGATCGACGGTGACGTTCATGTGCACGGTGTGCACAGTTTCGTGCACGGAGGTCTGTAGAACATGCAGATTTAATGGAGTGAAGTTTCGAGTATTGTCTCGGGTATTTTTCTTTAGTGGCTCGTGTGGTTTCGAGTTGTTTCACGATCCTGTTTTGAAGTAACCAGCAGTTAAATTTGAACTGTAGCTAAGTTTTCTGTCAAAAAGGAAGAACATGAAGTTCACGCAAGAGAGGATCGGGGATTGTCTCGAGATTTTGAAATTTAGGACCGGGTCTGAACCCAAAGCATATAGCATAGTGATTAATTAAGTTATTTTTTTAAAAAAAAGTTAAACTTTATTAAGTTCAAAGAAAGTTTCAAAGGCAACATTAACGAGTGTTCAAAGTAAATAAGTTGTCAAATTTTCAAAAGCAAGTTTCGAATATTATGTATAGGTCTGATGTATATCTTAAATTTAATTATGTTATTGAGGGAAATTAGATTAATTAAATTAAGTAAATAAAAGAGGAATTAATTAATTAATTAATTAGCATAATTAAATCAAAGGATTAGTTAATTAATATTTGAGGGTTATAAATTAATTAATTAGTTAATGGAAGATTAATCAAATGGATAATTAGAGATTAATTATTTAGTTGATAATTACTTAATAAAAGAAACCGAGGATTAATTACTTGGTGTTATTAATTAAAAGATTAATTAAGGAAATTAATTAAAGGTTAGTTAATTATTAATATGATTAACTAAAGGATAATTAATCAATGTAGTGATTATAGAATAATTAATTAGAGTAATTAATTAAGAATCAATGTGATAAGTTATTGTTATTTAATAAGAGTAATTAAAGGTTAATTAGTTTGTGTAATTAATTAAAAGCTAATTACTTATTAGAATAAAAGGGAAATTAATCAAGGATGATTAATTAAGATGGATAATTAAAAGATCATTAATTATTGATTTGAAATTAAGTAATGTTAAGTAAAAGTAATCCAAGTGATTAAAGTTAGTGATTAATTTGATTGAGATAAATTATATAATTTTGGAAGTGATAAATCTGACTTATGAAAGATTGAATGAGGTAAATGCCTTGAATTGGTTGATATCTTTGATATGAAATGTTTTTTGATATGATATGTTTGGGTGGACAGTGTTAGTATGGTTATCTATCGTTGATGTATTACTGTGTATAAAGGTGACATCCTGTATATAGAGTTGAATTGTATCTCACTTGAATAACTTGGGTTAAAGGTGGTATTGAATTCGAAGAGACCAGGGTTGGGTATCAGTAAATACCCGAACCCACTTCGTTTTGTAACCTATAATGATCCTTTATAGATTGATATGTGAAATCAATAGGTTGAAATGGAATAATATGGACTCTAAACTAAGAGATTGATTTGTGAAATAAGCATTGACTATCAAATTGTGAACATGTAAAGCAGTATGAGTTACCCGGGTTTTAAATAGTCTATATGCATTGGTATTTCTTGTTAGATGGGTTTACTCACGCTGGTTTCCAGCCTGACCCGGGTGTTACTTTGGTGTAATGCACGGGTCAGACCGAGTATTACAAATTTTCAGGTAAGGACGTTCTGAAGCTCAGGAGGCAAGCTGGATGGCATGAACGTATGGAGTGTTTCCGCTGTAATATATTTCTGACTTTCTAAGACATGTTGATTTGTATATGTCCAGTGTTTGAGTATGTATGTAACTCTGATGTATTAAAATATAATTGATAGATATAGTATTCTTTTGTAAACTGTTATTATTTGATATTATATTTTGATCCGCTGCAAATGTGAGAATCTTTGTTGTGTGTCTTCTTCTTCTTTTTCTATTTCCTTCTTCTTTCCCTAACTATCTAGAATTTTCGGGATCGGAAATGTCGGTTCGTTACAACTACTATTTTTGGCTGGCCCTAGATAGTAACAATCTACTGTTTTTGGTCCAAGTTTGACTCTCTTGGGAGGCGGAACCGGAACTTTTGCCAAGCACCCCCTTAAAGATTGATTTGTGTCCTTTTCAAATCTCATATGGAATCATTCCTGTTTTATTGTGAGGGACTTTGTTTAATATGTGATTAGACATATTTTAGGCTTTCCCCCACAAGTTGGTCGGTAGACCAAAGGTTAAAAGCATGGCATTAATCATGTCTTTTAACGTTTTGTTCTTCCTCTCGGCTACATCATTTTTTATGGTGAATATGGAGCTGTTGTTTGATGAATTATACCATTTTTGACACAGAACTGTTCAAATAGTAATTCATTTTCTCTACCTCGATCAGATCTCAATATCTTGATCTTTTTATTTAACTGATTTTCTACCTCATCCTTGTACTTTATAAATGATGTAATTGCTTCATCTTTACTATTCAAAAGATATACATAGCAATGTCTTCCTTGCTTGGTGCAGGAATCGGCTCCTCCTCCTCGAGATACCATTACAGACCTAGTGTGATGAGATAAAGTAGCATTTGATTTTACCATGTTATGAAGTCATCACCATCTCCTTTGAACGGATTAGGCTTGTTATGAGTAGCCTTTATTGATAGCTCAACTGTTGCCATCTCTGTTTTAGCGAAAATAGAAAAGTCTTAAGATTTTATATATCTAGTATACCAAAACAGAGAATAATCAATTATAAACTCGTCTCACAAGTTTATCAATCAGATTTCCACTTCTCTAGAAGTCTGTATTAGCTAATTTAAGCAATAGGTATGTCGTAATTAAATTACAACAATAACTTTATACTATCGTAAAAAAATAGTACAACGTAGAAACCGGAAAGATAAAAAATGATGTATAAGAATATACAAATAGACTAGAATCTAACTAGTTAACTAAGGAAATTACGTCTGAGGCTTGTCGTAACAATTTCCTTAAGAATTTTTATTCAAATTCTCCCAAGATACAATAGACGTAATCTGCACGAGATTGTAATAAGTATGTCAACTCTGTGATTTGTATAGAGCAGTAGAGAAGAAGAAGTAGAAGAAAATAGAATTGGAATCGAACGAGGATGTGATCAGTATTCTCTCCTATTTATAATTTCGTCCGCATCCCTTCAAACAGTCGCGTCCGTTTGACGGGTTGCACACTTTGTCTTTTTACTGCTACTATTTGTTAACGGATCGCACCCGCCTGCTACTCGCATCCGTTCGCGTTGCACCTGCTTATGTTCACCCGCGCTTCTTCAGTCGGGTCGCACCTGCCTGCTACTCGCATCTTCTCGCGTTACACCTGCTTCTGTTTGCCCACACCTCTTCGGTCAATCTGCATCTGCTTCCGAACATATCCGCACCTGTTCGTATAGCCTGCAACTGTCAGAAAACCCGGTCCAGTTTCGCAGTAAAAATAGGATCATATTAGATCCAAATCCAAACCCAAACCCGAGCCTGGCCCGGTTCGATTCGGTCGGACGAACGGCGGCGTGCACACGCATGTGTGGTGGTGATGCATGATCTCCCACCTCACAACGAAGCAAACATTTGGGTGCCCCAGGGCCCCAACCCCTTCATTGCAAAGCTATTAATATACTAGAATAACTTTGCAATTTTTGGCGATGTGAGACTATGTTATTTTCATTCAATTTAGTACTAGGAATTTCAACAATCCCACACATAAATGACAATATACATACCCCCCACATAAAGTGAAATATCATAGAGTACATATGGAATAATGCTTTATCGTGGATAAGTAGATATTTTACTTTGAACTTTCCCTAGTTAAAACTTATCAGATCTACTTGGCTAATCGGTGAATTGTTTCATCTTGAACCGTCGGCCTTTATTATATATCCAAACAATAAGCTTTACAAATCATTGATTTCCTTCTCATCCAATCTCTTGGTTGTGTTCATTTTGGTCCTGAGCACATTTTGGTTCTGCGAGTGTTATAGAGAATTTAAGCCTTTAATATTCTCATAGAGCAGACCGAGCTCACACTAACATAGGTGTTCGCAACCATTAAGAGTATCCTACATATACCCCACTTATTATTTCCAAGATATGGCCATCATTAAAAAACATAGTTTTAACCTTTAACTACTTCTGTAGGCATGCATATATTTTACACCATAGGAATGAAGTAGGACTAAGTCTAAACAAATGCATTGCTTCTTGAGTTACTCATAATTGGTTTGCCTATTAATCCTAGTCTGTGGGATAGGATAGGTTTCCATATAAGGTAACCCTTGTTGGTTTAGGCTATTAACCCATTCCCCTTGATGCGCAGTCAATTTTCTCTCTCGATAAACCTTTAGTAAACGGATCCGCTAGGCTATCATTTGTTCTCACATAATCAATTGAAATAGTTCCACTGGAGAGTAACTGCCTAACTGTGTTATGGCGACGAAGAATATGTCGTGATTTTTCATTATACACAAAGGTTTTTGCTCTACTTAGCGCTGCTTGATTATCGCAGTGAATACATATGGCCGTTACAGGTTTGGACCAAAATGGAATATCTTCTAAGAATTGACGAAGCCATTCTGCTTCTTCGCCTGCTTTATCTAATGTGATAAACTCAGATTCCATAGTGGATCGAGCTATGCATGTTTTTTTAGTAGATTTCCATGACACTACTGCTCCTGCAAGGGTAAAGACATAACCACTTGTGGATTTTGATTCCTCTGAATCCGCGATCCAGTTTGCATCAATATATCCTTCTAAGACCGCATGATATTTTCTATAATGTAAGGAAAAATTAGTGGTATTCTTTAAACATCCCAACACTCTCATTAGTACTTTCCAATGTTCCTTGCCTAGGTTACTTGTATATCGGCTTAGTCGACTTACCGCGTAAGCAATATCTTGTCTAGTGCAATTCATAATATGCATTATGCATCCTATTACACGAGAGTATTCCAGTTGCTTACACTCTCATTAGTGTTTTTATGCAATACTTTTGATGGATTAAAAGGTGTTCTCACTCCTTTAATTCCATAGTCTTGTAATTTTTCAATCACTTTGTCTACATAGTGTGAATGAGACAATTCAATTCCATTAGGTGTTCTTATTATTTTGATTCCCAAAATAACGTCTGCAACTCCTAAGTCTTTCATATCGAAATTGTTGATTAATATCTTTTTTATGGTCTCTATTACTTTAGTGTTAGGGCCAAAGATTAGCATATCGTCTACATATAAACAAATCATAACGTATGATTGTCCAACTTGTTTGTAATAAACACCTTTATCACATTCATTTATACGAAAACCATTTTTCATCATGACACCATCAAATTTTCGTGCCATTGTTTTGGAGCTTGTTTGAGTCCGTATAGTGATTTTACTAACCGACATACTTTGTTCTCACTTCCTTTGGAAATAAAACCCTCAGGTTGCTCCATGTGAATCTCCTCATCGAGATCTCCACTTAAGAATGTTGTATTTACATCCATCTGATGAATCTCTAGATTATATATGGATGCAACTGCTATTAACTTTCTTATAGAGGTTATTAATGTAACCGGTGAATAGGTATCAAAAAAATCTACACCTTCCTTTTGACGATATCCTTTGGCTACTAATCTGGCTTTATATTTATCAATAGAGCCATCTGGTTTCACTTTCTTCTTAAATATCCATTTGCAGCCAATTGGTTTTATTCCTGGTGGAATATCAACTATTTCCCAAGTTTTATTACTTAGAATTGAATCAATCTCACTTTGGATTGCTTCTTTCCAACATGAAGATTCAGAAGATGACATTGCTTCCTTATACGTTTGAGGTTCGTGTTCTAATATATAAGTTAAAAAATCCGAACCAAATGTCTTGGAAGTTCTTGCCCTTACGCTTCTTCTTGGTTCAACTTCATCTTTGTTCTGATGAGTTTCATCTTCATATGTCTCATCTCTATTATCTTTTGTCCTCTTTGGGACAAGGTTTCCATCGTTTCATTTATGCGTGGACACATCTTCAAAGAACGAGGCATCTCTTGATTCCATGATTGTATTTACATGAACATCAGTTATATCAGACTTGAATACCAAAAATCTGTAGGTACTATTATTTTGGGCTGGCCCTAGATGGTAACAATCTACTGTTTTTGGTCCAAGTTTGACTCTCTTGGGAGGCGAAACTGGAACTTTTGCCAAGCACCCCCACACTTTAACGTATTTAAAGCTTGGTTTTTTTCCTTTCCAAATCTCATATGGAATCGTTGCTGTTTTATTGTGAGGGACTTTGTTTAATATGTGATTAGACATATTTAAGGCTTCCCCCCCACAAGTTGGTCGGTACACCAGAGGTTAATAGCATGACATTAATCATGTCTTTTAACGTTCTACTCTTCCTCTCGGCTACATCATTTTGTTGTGGTGAATATGAAGCTGTTGTTTGATGAATTATACCATTTTCGGCACAAGCCTATTCAAATAGTGATTCATATTCTCCACCTCGGTCAGATCTCAATATCTTGATCTTTTTACTTAACTGATTTTCTACCTCAGCGTTGTACTTTATAAATGATGTAACTGCTTCATCTTTACTATTCAAAAGATATACCTAGCAATATCTTCCTTGTTTGGTGTAGGAATCGGTTCCTCCTCCTCGAGATACCATTGCAGACCGAGTGTGGTGAGATATAATAGCATTTGATTTTTCCATATTACGAAGTCATCACTATCTTCTTTGAACGGATCAGGCCTGTTGTGAGTAGCCTTTGTTGATAGTTCAACTATTGCCATCTCTTTTTTAGCGAAAACAAAAAAGTCTTAAGATGTTATATATCTAGTATAAAAAAGTAGAGAATAATCAATTATTAACTCGTCTCACAAGTGGTGGTGATGCATGATCTCCCTCCTCACAACGAAGCAAACATTTGGGTGCCCCAAGGCCTCAACCCCTTCATTGCAAAGCTATTAATATACTATAATAGCTTTGCAATTTTTGGCGATGTTGGACTATGTTATTTTCATACAATTTAGTGTTAGGAATTCCAACAATCCCCCACATGATTGATAATATACATATCCCCCACACAAAGAGAAATATCATAGAGTACATATGGAATAATGCTTTATCATAGATAAGTAGATATTTCACTTTGAACTTTGCCTAGTTAAAACTTATCGGATCTACTTGGCTAATCGGTGAATTGTTTCATCTTGAACCGTCGGCCTTTATTGTATATCTAGACAATAAGCTTTACGAAGCATTGATTCCCTTCTCATCCAATCTCTTGGTTGTGTTCATTTTGATCCTGAGCACATTTTGGTTCTACGAGTGTTATAGAGAATTTAAGCCTTTAATATTCTCATAGAGCCGACCAAACTCACACTAACATAGGTGATCACAACCAAAAAAGAGAATAATCAATTATAAACTCGTCTCACAAGTTTATCAATCAGATTTCCACTACTCTGAAAGTCTGTATTAGCTAATTTAAGCAATAGGTATGTCGTAATTAAATTACAACAACAACGTTATACTTTCATATAAAAATAGCACAACGTAGAAACCGAAAAGATAAAAGATTGATGTATAAGAATATACAAATAGACTAGAATCTAACTAGTTAACTAAGAAAATTCCGTCTGAGGCATGTCGTAACAATTTCCTTAAGAATTTTTATTCAAATTCTCCCAAGATACAACAGACGTAATCTGCACGAGATTGTAATGAGTATATCAACTCTGTGATTTGTATAGAGCAGTAGAGAAGAAGAAGCAAAAGAAAATAGAATTGGAATCGAATTAGAATGTGATTAGTATTCTCTCCTATTTATAATTTCGTCTGCATCCCTTCCAATAGTCGCGTCTGCTTGCCAGGTCGCACCCGTTGTCTTTTAACTGCTACTATTCGTTAACGGATCGCACCCGTCTGCTACTCGCATCCGCTCGCGTCGCACCCGCTCGCGTCGCACCCGCTTCTATTCACCCATGCTTCTTCAGTCGGGTCACACCCGCCTGCTACTCGCATCCGCTCGCATCGCACCTGCTTCTGTTCACCCGCGCCTCTTCAGTCAATCTGCATCTACTTTCGAACAGATCTGCACCTGTTCGTATAGCCTGCAACTGTCAGAAAACTCGGCCCAGTTTTGCAGTAAAAATAGGATCATATTAGATCCAAATCCAAACCCGAACCTGAGCCTGGCCAAGTTCGGTCGGACGGACGGCGACGGGGCGCGCGCATGTGTGGTGGTGATGCATGATCTCCCTCCTCACAAAGAAGCAAACATTTGGGTGCCCTAAGGTCCCAACCCCTTCATTACAAAGCTATTGATATACTAGAATAGCTTTGCAATTTTTGACGATGTGGGACTATGTTATTTTCATTCAATTTACTATTAGGAATTTCAACAATCCCCCAAATGAATGATAATATACATATCCCCTACACAAAGCGAAATATCATAGAGTACATATGGAATAATGCTTTATCGTGGATAATTAGATATTTCACTTTGAACTTTCCCTAGTTAAAACTTATCGGATCTACTTGGCTAATCGGTCAATTGTTTCATCTTGAACCATCGGTCTTTATTGTAGATCAAGACAATAAGCTTTACGAAGCACTGATTCCTTTCTCATCTAATCTCTTGGTCTTTAACAACCCGAGATTTCACATTTTATTTTATTATCGTCATTAGACGATTAGTCTGTTGGCTAATTGCTGTTTGGAAGCTTTTAAACCGGATTGTGAATTCATTTAAAAAATAATAATTGGCTAAGTGTTGTTGGGCTTTCACTTGAATCTTGGCCCAAGTTCTATGGTGCTTGTTCTATGGTGCTGTGATAATTATCTAAGGCCTTTAACCGTTCCTCTCTACTCATTTTACAATTTCAAACCTAAACCTAAACGTGCGAAAAGAAAGAATAAAAATGGCGGCCTCATGTCCTTTTTCTTCGAAAAACCCTAACCAAAACAGATAAAATAAAAATGGTTGCTTTGTTAGTTCGTGTTCGTCCCTCTATTCGAAAATCAGGGCTTTGCTGTCGATTTCTGGTGCTCGTTCGACCTTCTACAATTAGGGTTTTCGCAAATACGAAGAGTCGAATTCGTGCTCTTCAAAAACAAAGGTGAGTGAAACTTTCACTCACATCTGATTCGAGTTCTATGATTCTTCTATTTTATTCGTATAATTTCGTTGTCGTTTAATATGGCTTCAATTGATTTTTAAGTCTCGAGATCCTTGAATTATCTTGGCTATTCAATTTTGTTTCTGCTGTGATTACATGATAATGTTTCGATGCTTGATGCTGTACATTTACATTTTTACTTGAGTTTACTGGGATTTGTACTGATACACTCACTTGTATCTCGCTGTCTTATGATTCTGGCCATTATGTCCTTGACTCGTTTTGAATTGGTCATTGATTTTGACCTCTCTGTCTTCGGCCACTTGTTTTGGTTTACGTAAAATTGCACTTGATAAATTTGAAACTTCTTTTGCTAGATTTTGTTGGTGACTTCGGCCTTATACATTGTTTGCATATCTGTGCACATTGTAGCCTTGGTCCAAGAGTTTCTCTTGTGACATGCCTGATTTCAGTTACATGATATTATTTTTAAAACCGGTTGTTAGTGCAATATCGGTTACTGTTAGTTCATTGTATACATTGTGTTGTCTGGCCTTTCTATTTGTGCAGTCTTCTCTGGTGCACTTGCTCATTTGAGTTTGTACTGCTTCGGGTTGCCCTTGCTCTTCCACTATTCACTTCGAGCATGGGTTGCTCTGTCCAGTTTAATGCATTCATGCTGTTGTTCCATGGTTTTGGCATTGTAAAGTTTTATTCATCTGTACAGTATGCTTGTTATATATATGCACTGTTGCATTATACCAAGAGCTTGCTGCCTATGTTCATTTGAACTTAGTTGATGTTGGTTTTGGAATTTCTAGTTTCATTTCATTTTAGTTGGCCCCTGTGTCGAATTGACTATGGCCATTGCATTATTGAATTTGAGTTGTACTGTCCAATTCAATTCACTGTTGCATACATGTTGACTTCGTATATTTTTCCACCGAGTGTTATTCACGCTTCCAGATGTGCATTTTCTATTTAAGTTGTAATCTCAGTTTCATGTAGTTGTTACTGTGCCTTGAACTGTTGCCATCATGTTCATGTGCATTAGCTTGCATTATTCACAACTGCATATATGTTTGGGTGGTCATGCCAGTGACCACTCATGTTGTTGCATTGGGTAGTACTTCACTGTGTTCATTTGTCTGTGTTTGCATTGTCCACTTTGACCACTATCCAGTTTTACAAGTGCATCTCATATACATGTTGCAAGTGTTCATGTATGGTTGTTTATAGCTACTTCATTGTTGAGGCTGTGCTTGCATTGTCCACTTAGACTGGTTGCATTAAAGTTGTATTTGCTATCATGTTGAATTGTGAACTTTTGTGTGTTGGTTCTACTGTTGCCGTGTCATTTACTTTGTGCATTAGTTTGCATCTGTTGCATCCATTGTTTTGTTGCATAAATCACTTGTTTGACCCTTGCATATGTTCCCTGATACATATGTGAACTGGCTGTGTCACTTGCTTAGCTGTAGCCTGCATTCCATTTTGGTTTTGCTGTGACTTCTTTTGTGTATTTCATGTGTAGTGGCGAGGCAGTACACGCATGCGTGTACTGCAGCCCTACTAGAATTGATGTTTTTTAGTGATATTTCAATTACTTGAAGTTGTCGTTGATTCAATTCAATATATTTTGAAAGTGTATTTTGATTTGGTTGATTTGATCATTTTTTGGTAGTCTAATTATCAATTTGATAATTAGATTATGAATTTCTAATTATTTACTTAACAATTAGACTTTGTCGTTAATTGCCATTTAGGCAATTCTGTTGTTTTCTAAATTATCTTCATTGATAATCTTTTTAATTTATCTTCGTTGATAATTTGGATTTTCTGATTTGTTGTTTAACACTGTTATGTGTTATATTTATCGTTATCCGATTTCTTTATTTAAGGATTGGATAGACGAGATTTATTGTGACTGTCGTCTATTTGTTACTTAATTATTGCTTGTGTGCACTAATAACTGAGTTTGAATTAGACTGACCCGTGTATTATTTTCTTTTGAATTTAATACTCGGGTCAGACCGAGTTATTACAGGTTGTAGATATCTTGCTTTGGGTTGCTGTTAGAGCTGTGAAGTCTCTTCATATCTTTTGGAGTAGTCGTTGTCATTTTAGTAGTTAGTGTAATTGTATAGGATGTTATGTATTCATGTATATTAATCACGATAATGTACTTGTGTATATAACTTCCAGTGTCGATAGTTGTAGTTGTATCATATATACTGTATCATATGTATTGTAACTGACATCAGTTATTATATATATGAGACTTTTTGTTTTATTTGTGTTCCGCATTTATATTATCTGTGTTATTATTATATTAATTGTCCTAAACTATTGTGAACCATCGTAGTTCGTTTTATATTGGAATTGGGTATGTCGATGGGAGTAAATAAATAAGAGATGAAAAATTAAAAATATACACCACTCCTATCAAGATAACCAATACTAGTGTAAGGCCTAACTACGGATGACCGCTCCTATCCAGCCTTATTCTTCGTAATAACGGACAGTATTTCTTTTAATACTCTTTGTTATTGTGAGCATAGAGGTGGAGCGTCACAGTTGTGTTCATTTTGGTCCTGAGCACATTTTGCTTCTGCGAGTGTTATAGAGAATTAAACCTTTAATATTCTCATAAAGCCGACCCATCTCACACTAACATAAGTGATCGCAACCATTAAGAGTATCCTACATATACTCCACTTGTTATTTTCAAGATATGGTCATCATTAAAAAACATAGTTCTAACCTTTAACTACTTTTGTAGGCATGCATTATATTTTTCACTATATAAATGGAGTAGGACTAAGTCCAAACAATTGCTTCTTGAGTTACTCATAATTGGTTTGCCAATTGATTCTAGTCTGTGGGATCTCCAATTGCTAGGATATGTTCCCGTATAAGGTAACTCTTATTGGTTTAGGCTTTTAAACTCATTCCCCTCGATGCACAGTCAATTTTTTCTCTCGATAAACCTTTAGTAAATGGATCCACTAGGTTATCATTTGTTCTTACATAATCAATGGAAATAGTTCCATTAGAGAGTAATTACCTAACTGTGTTATGGCGACGATGATTGTGTCGTGATTTGCCATTATACACAAAGTTTTTCGCTCTACATAGCGCTACTTGATTATCACAGCGAATACATATGGCCGTTACAGGTTTGGGCCAAAATGGAATATCTTCTAAGAATTGGTGAAGCGATTCTGCTTATTCGCCTGCTTTATCTAATACGATAAATTCAGATTCCATAGTGGATCGAGCTATGCATGTTTGTTTACTAGATTTCCATGACACTACTGCTCCTGCAACGGTAAAGACATAACCACTTGTGAAATTTGATTCCTCTGAATCTGCGATCCACTTTCCATCACTATATCCTTCTAATACCGCAGGATATTTTCTATAATGTAAGGAAAAAATTAGTGGTATTCTTTAAATATCCCAACACTCTCATTAATGCTTTCCAGTGTTCCTTCCCTGGGTTACTTGTATATCTGCTAAGTCGACTTACCGCGTAAGCGATATTTGGTCTAGTGCAATTCATGAAATATATTAAGCATCCTATTACACAAGAGTATTCCAGTTGCATTACACTCTCATTAGTGTTTTTATGCAGTATTTATGATGGATTAAAAGGTGTTCTCACTCCTTTAATTCCATAGTCTTGGAATTTTTTAATCACTTTGTCGGCATAGTGTGACCTAGACAATTCAATTCGATTAAGTGTTCTTATTATTTTGATTCCCACTACAACTCCTAAGTCTTTCATATCGAAATTGTTGATTAACATCTTTTTTATGGTCTCCATTACTTTAGTGTTAGGACCAAAGATTAGCATATCGTCTACATATAAACAAATCATAACGTATGATTGTCCAACTTGTTTGTAATAAACATATTTATCACATTCATTTATACGAAAACCATTTTTCATCATGACACTATCAAATTTTCCATGCCATTGTTTTGGAGCTTGTTTGAGTCCGTATAATGATTTTACTAACCGACATACTTTGTTTTCATTTACTTTGGAAATAAAACCCTCAGGTTGCTCCATGTAAATCTCCTCATCGAGATCTCCATTTAAGAACGTTGTTTTTACATCCATCTGATGAATCTCTAGATTATATATCGATGCAATTGCTATTAACATTCTTATAGAGGTTATTCGTGTAAACGGTGAATAAGTATCAAAGAAATCTACACCTTCTTTTTGACGATATCATTTGGCTACTAATCTGGCTTTATATTTATTAATAGAGTCATCTGGTTTCATTTTCTTCTTAAAAATCCATTTGCAGCCAATTGGTTCTATTACAGGTGGAATATCAACTATTTTCCAAGTTTTATTACTTAGAATTGAATCAATCTCACTTTGGATTGCTTCTTTCCAACATAAAGATTTAGAAGATGATATTGCTTCCTTGTACGTTTGAGGTTCATGTTCTAATATATAAGTTAAAAAATCCAAACCAAATGTCTTGGAAGTTCTTACCCTTACGCTTCTTCTTGGTTCAACTTCATCTTTGTCCTTATGAGTTTCAACTTCATATATCTCATCTCTATTATCTCTTGTCCTCTTTGGGACAAGGTTTCCATCGTTTCTTTTATGTGAGAACGCATCTTCAAAGAACGAGACATCTTTTGATTCCATGATTGTATTTACATGAACATCAGCATATCAGACCTGAATACCAAAAATCTGTAGGCACTCTTATTTTGGGCTGACCCTATATAGTAACAATCTACTGTTTTTGATCGCACTCTAATTTTGGGCTGGCTCTATATAGTAACAATCTACTGTTTTTGATCCAAGTTTGATTCTCTTGGAAGGCGGAACTGGAACTTTTGCCAAGCACCCCCACACTTTAACATATTTAAAGCTTGGTTTTTGTTCTTTCCAAATCTCATATGGAATCGTTTCTGTTTTGTTATGAAGGACTTTGACAGGTCGCACCCGTTGGCTTTTAACTGCTATTCGTTAACGGGTCGCACTCGCCTGCTACTCGCGTCGCACCTGCTTCTATTCGCCCGCGCTTCTTCAGTCGGCTACTTTTGTTCGTCCGTGCTTCTTCAGTCGGGTCGCACCCGCCTGCTCCTCGCATCCGCTCGCATCGCACCTGCTTCTGTTCGCCACGTCCGCTTCCGAACAGATTCGCACCTGTTCGTATAGCCTGCAACTGTCAGAAAATCCGGTCAAGTTTTGCAGTAAAATAGAATCATATTAGATCCAAATCCAAACCCAAGTTCAGCCCGGTTTTGTCGGACGGCGGCGCGCGTGTGGTGGTGATGCATGATCTCCCTCCACACAACGAAACAAATATTTGAGTGCCCTAAGGCCCCGATTCCTTCATTGCAAAGTTATTAATATATTGGAATATCTCTGCAATTTTTGACGATGTAGAATTATGTCATTTTCATTCAATTTAGTGTTAGGAATTCCAACAACATATTAAACCATGCCTAATAGCCGGAAGTATTTCAATCCAAAGCTGCAAGTCCAATTTGGTCTTTCCACTAAACAATGTCTCATTTCTTTCTTTTCATATAGCATGCAAGAATTTTTTCAGAACAAGAACGAGGGACAAGCCTTCATTATTCCTCCACCTTGTAGCCATGTAAATAATATCCTATTCGGTAGCACTAATCCTACTGTAATGAATCCTGCCAAATTTGATCATGAGTTTGCTCCAAATATGAAATATCATACGGCAGTTGAAAACAAATGCAAGTTATCTTCCATTTCATCCTTATAGAACAGGCATGCACCATAAATAGGCATACTACGACGTATCAGATTTGACTTAGTGTGAATGGAGTTTTTCATGACCTTCCATAGAAACAAACTCTCTCTCTCTCTCTCTCCATTAACTGTTCGAAATCCTTTTTGATGTAGCACGATCTAAAGGAGTTTCGGGTTTAACCCGTAAGGCGCGCACGACTCAGGTGAAGGAGTCATATGGGAAAATGGCGACTCTTGACAGCTTAAGTCGTTCGTGCTTGATGAGTCGCACACGACTCAACGGTTCATCCATAAGTCGTTTACGACTTAACATGAAGAAGGATAAAGTTTCAGCGAGTAAAGATCTTGAGTCAGAGGAAGGGCACGAGTTACGACTCAATGGGAGTTTCAATAGTTCGGGATTGATGAGTCGTACACGACCTAACTACATGGCTATGAGTCATCCACGACTCATCAAGAAGCAAAAGGGAATTCCAGTAATTGAAGGCCATAAGTCGGGGACGAGATACGACCTAAGTGATGAGTCGTCGTGTGATGAGTCGTAAGCCGTGACAGGGTGTGTAAACTGTTTGTTTTCTTGAGTCGTGTACTATAATTGAGTCTGTACATGTTTTGAGTCATTTGTTATGATAAGTCGTGAGTCATGGTAGCTGATGAGTCGTGAAGTTTGTTAAGTCGCAGGGTTTTAAGCTGTGTGTTTTTGAGTCGTGAGTCATAGGTCGTTGCCGACCCAGGATGAATCGTAAGTCGTATACGGCTTAAGGGGGCCGGTTGTGACAAGCTATAAATAGGGCATGTGTTGTACATTTTTGGTGGTTGATTTTGGAAATAAAATTTCTTGTTGATTGCTTTGTGCTTTCTTCTCCAATTGGTAGTTGAGTGTAATCTCCTATCTCCACTTACGTCATTCGAGTGCGCTCGAATCCACGTTTGTTGAAGCCGATTCACGGAATCTAGTGCGCTAGATCAACGTGCGAAGAATCGTAGATCTTCTTTCTCGGCATCGTGCGCGATCAACGGGACGAAGATAGCTAGAATCCGGTATCTTTGGATCAACGGATTTGGGCCTTGCAGTATTCTCAACTCACCGATTGCTACATTCTATTGATTAAAGTTTGTTTCGATTTATCCGCTGCGTCATTATTGGTATCAGAGCCATACTTAGCCAATCATAGCTAAGTTGATTCTTGGAACCAAGTATTTGAAGTTGAAGTTTGAAGTTGGAGTTCATCGTGTTCATTTTGAAGTTGCAACAAGAGGGAGAACTTTCGATCCATTCCATTTTGGATCAAAGTGTTGAAAGTGTTTGAATTTGAAGTAGGCCGTGTATACTTGTGAGAAGTAGCCGAGCCTTGTGAAGCTAAGTAGTGAAGTCAAACCGAGACAAGTTAGGCCGTATAAAGCAAGCCGAGTCAAGGGTGAGGCCGTGCATTATTGAGCCGAGATTACTTACTTGTGTTGAAGCTTATAAAGTCTTGTGTTCGAATTGTTGAAGTTTTGTGAGGAGTTTCAATCATGCCACCAAGGAGAGCTAATCGTCATCAAAACGTTGAAGCTTTGTATCGAAGAGAAGAAGCCGAGCTTATGGAACAGCGTATTAATGAGAAGTTTGATGAAGGCATTGGAAAATTGGAGAAATTGATGAATGATTTGAATCAAAAGAGGAGATCACCAAACTCGAACCATGGAGGAAACCGAGTTTCGCCATCGGTTACGGAAGCGAGGAGGGTATCACCACATTCTTGTAGAGATAGAAGAGAAACATCAATTTCATCACGAAGAGATCATCATGACTATGCACATGAAGAGAGAAGAAGTCGACATGAATTTGACAATGAAGCATACAGAGAGGAAGAGAGACATAGTCAAAGAAGCATGCATGATGAAGAGGGTGATAGAGCAAGTATTCATTATCGAGATCGAGATCAAATTCGAAATTCGTACCGGGATGTTGAAGATGATCGTCGTTGGGAATCGGGGATGAAGATGGAAATACCAGAATTTAAAGGAGGGATGGTAGCTGAAGAATTTCTTGATTGGGTATCAAATGTTGAAGAGATCTTTGATTTCAAGGAGGTTCCTGAGCATAGGAGAGTAAAGTTGGTTGCTACTAGATTGAGGGGAAGAGCATTGGCATGGTGGCAGCAAACTAAACTTACACGAGAACGGATGGGGAAGTCGAAGGTCGTTGAGTGGGATAAGATGAAGAAATTGATGCGATCTACTTTCTTACCTTACAACTATCAATCACTTATGTACCAGAGATTACAGAACCTACGGCAAGGGACGAAATCAGTTAATGACTATGCAGATGAATTCTATCAACTCATTGCAAGGAACGATATAATGGAAACGGAGGAACAACTGACTGCTAGGTTTGTTGGAGGGCTGAGGATGCAGATCCAGGATATGGTTAATATGTTTGATCCTAGATCAGTTGCAGAGGCACATCAGAAAGCATTGGCTTGGGAGAAACAAGGAAGACGTGGAGGTAGTGTGTTTACTAATTCCAATAATCAAGCGAGGGGTGTTGGTGGAAGTTCTAATGTTCCTAAAGCTGTTACAAAGCCAGTGGTAAAGGAGGCTGAGAAGGCGAAGGTTAGCAGTGGTTTCAAATGTTATAATTGTCAAGAGTTGGGTCATAAAAGCAACGAATGTCCGAAGCCGAAGAAGAGAGCAATGGTTGCAGAAGTTGAGGAGGATGATGGTGAGGAGGCAGAATGTTCAAATGCACTTTATGTTGAGGAGGAAGAAGAATTGTTTGGAGATGAAGGTTGTAACCTTATGATGAGGAGGCCATGTCTTACACCAAAGCAGGAGGAAGATAGTTGGTTGAGGAGTAACATATTTCAGTCGACATGCACTATTCTGGGAAAAGTTTGCAAGTTCGTTATTGATGCTGGAAGCTGTGACAACATTATTTCTACAGAAGCAGTAAGGAAGTTGAACTTGAAAACTGAGAAGCATCCTAAACCGTACAAGTTAGCATGGTTAAGGAAAGGTGGTGAAGTGAAGGTGTGTCGAAGAGCTTGTGTTAAATTTTCTATTGGGAAGAAGTACAAAGATGAAATTTGGTGTGACGTTGTAGACATGGATATGTGTCATCTGTTGTTGGACAGACCATGGCAGTTTGATAGAGCAGTGCAACATGATGGTCGTGCTAATAGCTATAGTTTCATGTTCGAGGGTACTAAAATCACTTTGGTTCCCAAGAAGCAACAACAGAAGGAGAGCAAGCTGGAGGAGATTGAGGAATTGAAAACTCTGTTGACCTTGAAAGAGTTTGTTAAGGAGGTTGAAGAGTAACCTGAAGTGTTTTTGTTGATTGGGAGAGAGAGCAGTGAAGAGGTTGAAATTCCTGAAGAAGCAAAGCCAGTTTTGAAAGAATTTGAAGACGTATTTCCAGAGGAGTTGCCTAAGGAGTTACCGCCACTAAGAGACATTCAACATCAAATTGATCTTGTTCCGGGAGCAGTTTTACCACATCGACCACATTACCGAATGAGTCCGAAGGAACATGAAGAGTTACGAAGGCAAGTGGAAGAGTTGTTAGAGCAGGGACGTGTTCAGGAAAGCTTGAGTCCTTGTGCAGTGCCAGCATTGTTGGTGCCAAAGAAGGATGGAACATGGAGAATGTGCACAGACAGTAGAGCATTGAATAAGATCACTGTTCGTTATAGATTTCCTATGCCGAGGTTGGATGATTTGTTAGACCAGTTGAGTGGGGCAACTATATTCTCGAAGATTGACTTGAAGAGTGGTTATCATCAAATTCGGATTAGACCTGGAGACGAATGGAAGACAGCTTTCAAGACGAGAGAGGGGTTATACGAATGGTTGGTTATGCCATTTGGTTTATCAAATGCACCTAGTACATTCATGTGGGTGATGAATCAAATCTTTAGACCATTCATTGGGAAGTTCGTGGTGGTTTATTTCGATGATATTATGATCTATAGCAGGAGTATGGAGGAGCATGTTCTACATTTGAGGGAAGTGTTGATTATTCTTCGTGAGGAACAATTTTATGCAGCCACGAAGAAATGTGTGTTCATGACGAGAAGTGTGTTATTTTTGGGATATGTTGTATCTGAGAAGGGAATCCAAGTGGACCAGAGTAAAGTTGAAGCTATTAGAAATTGGCCACAGCCGAGAACTATCACTGAAGTTAGAAGTTTTCATGGATTGGCATCATTCTACCGAAGGTTCATTCCACACTTCAGTAGTGTGATGGCACCAGTTACCGATTGCATGAAAGGAAAATAGTTTGTATGGTCAGAGGAAGCGGGAGTTGCTTTTGAACGAATCAAAGAACTATTGACGACAGCACCAATTCTTGTTTTACCGAATTTTCAGTTGTTGTTTGAATTGCACACTGATGCGTCGAAGGTGGGAATTGGAGGAGTCTTGAGTCAGAATGGAAAACCCGTTGCTTATTTCAGTGAGAAGTTGTCAGGGGCAAAGATGAGATACAGTACATATAACGTTGAATTCTATGCTGTTGTGCAAACGATTAAACATTGGAGACATTATCTATTTCAGAAGGAGTTTGTTCTGTACACTGATCATGAGGCGTTGAAGCATTTGCAGGGACAGGACAAGATTTCAGCGAGACATGCATCATGGATTGCTTATTTACAGCAGTTTACTTTTGTCGTTAAGCACAAATCAGGGGTGACGAATCGGGTAGCTGATGCTTTGAGTAGGAGGAGTCATTTATTAACAACAATGAAGGTTGAAGTGACAGGGTTTGAAATGTTGCCAGAGATGATTGAAGAAGATCCTTACTTTGTGAAATATGTTGAGAAAGTGAAGGAAGGGAGTACTGATGAATTTATGATGATTGATGGATTTTTGTTTAAAGGAAATCGGTTATGTATTCCTGAGAGCAGTTTGAGAATGAAAATTATCAAGGAGTTGCATGAAGAAGGCCATGTGGGTAGAGATCGTACATTGCAATTGGTTTCTCAATCTTATTTTTGGCCGTCGATGAGAAAAGAAGTTGAAAGATTTGTGGAGAGATGCCATATTTGCCAGGTTTCAAAGGGAAAAGCGACGAATGCAGGATTGTATATGCCATTACCTGTACCATCTAAGCCATGGGTTGATATCAGCATGGATTTCGTTTTGGGTTTGCCTAGAACTCAAAGGGGAAATGATTCGATATTTGTTGTAGTGGACAGATTTTCGAAGATGGCACATTTTATAGCCTGCAAGAAGACAGCGGATGCAGTTCGAGTGGCACAATTATTCTTTAAGGAGGTGTATCGATTGCATGGTTTACCAGAATCTATTGTTTCTGATCGGGATACTCGTTTTCTGAGTCACTTTTGGTTAAGTTTGTGGAAGATGGTGGGAACGAAGCTGAAATTTAGTAGTGCTTATCATCCGCAAACTGATGGACAAACAGAAGTTGTAAACAGGTCATTGGGAAATTTGTTGCGATGTCTTGTACAGGATAATTTGAAAAACTGGGACATGAAGTTATGCCAAGCCGAGTTTGCACATAATCATGCAGTGAATCGTAGCACGGGATTCAGTCCATTTCAGATTGTTTATTCAAATTTACCCAGGGGACCGTTGGATTTAGCAGTGGTACCACAACCGAAGGGGACAGTTAAACGAGCTGTTGATTTTGTTGATGAATTAACCGAATATCATAAGATCGTTCAGGAACGATTGGAAAAGTCAAATGAGAAATATAAGAAATTTGCAGATTTGAAACGACGAAATGTTGAATTTAACAAAGGCGATTTGGTGTATGCTGTGTTGACGAAGGATCGTTTTCCAGTGGGCGCTTATAATAAGCTGAAAGACAGAAAAATTGGTCCAGTTGAAGTTTTGAAGAAAATCAATGAGAATGCTTATCGATTAAAGCTACCAGATGATGTTTATACTTCTGATGTTTTTAACGTCAAACATTTAATTCCATATCATGGAGGTGAGATTGTTGAGAAAGAATTTACAAATTCGAGGTCGAATTTTTCTCAACCAAGGGAAGATGATGTAGCACGATCTAAAGGAGTTTCGGGTTTAACTCGTAAGGCACGTACGACTCAGGTGAAGGAGTCATATGGGAAAATGGCGACTCTTGACAGCTTAAGTCGTTCGTGCTTGATGAGTCGCACACGACTCAACGGTTCATCCATAAGTCGTTTACGACTTAACATGAAGAAGGATAAAGTTTCAGCGAGTAAAGATCTTGAGTCAGAGGAAGGGCACGAGTTACGACTCAATGGGAGTTTCAATAGTTCGGGATTGATGAGTCGTACACGACCCAACTACATGGCTATGAGTCGTCCACGACTCATCAAGAAGCAAAAGGGAATTCCAGTAATTGAAGGCCATAAGTCGGGGACGAGATACGACCTAAGTGATGAGTCGTCGTGTGATGAGTCGTAAGCCGTGACAGGGTGTGTAAACTGTTTGTTTTCTTGAGTCGTGTACTATAATTGAGTCTGTACATGTTTTGAGTCATTTGTTATGATAAGTCGTGAGTCATGGTAGCTGATGAGTCGTGAAGTTTGTTAAGTCGCAGGGTTTTAAGTTGTGTGTTTTTGAGTCGTGAGTCATAGGTCGTTGCCGACCCAGGATGAATCGTAAGTCGTATACGGCTTAAGGGGGCCGGTTGTGACAAGCTATAAATAGGGCATGTGCTGTACATTTTTGGTGGTTGATTTTGGAAATAAAATTTCTTATTGATTGTTTTGTGCTTTCTTCTCCAACTGGTAGTTGAGTGTAATCTCCTATCTCCACTTACGTCATTCGAGTGCGCTCGAATCCACGTTTGTTGAAGCCGATTCACGGAATCTAGTGCGCTAAATCAACGTGCGAAGAATCGTAGATCTTCTTTCTCGGCATCGTGCGCGATCAACGGGACGAAGATAGCTAGAATCCGGTATCTTTGGATCAACGGATTTGGGCCTTGCAGTATTCTCAACTCACCGATTGCTACATTCTATTGATTAAAGTTTGTTTCGATTTATCCGCTGCGTCACTTTTGCTCCAAGCAAGCACAGGAAAAACAGTATTTATAGATAAACAACTATAGACAATCCAAAACCAGTGTTCCTTAAAGCAAGGAGACCAGACCACTCTTTCTTTATCAACTACATGATATGGAACCAGCTGAAGGTCATTCCAAATGCTTCTGATAACTTGGTTGGTAGAGAAAGGAAGAGTTACATTCCTATCCTGAATAAAATGTTTGGCATATGCATTAGAGTGTATTTCCAGATTGCATAATTTGTTGGTAAGTCATAATGCTCTTTAAAATTAAACCTAACGTAGCCGATGTATCATCCTAGAATTTTGCATTCCCATCAGCCGTAGTAAGGATTCTGATATGAGGAAGCAAGTAAGGTCTAAGTTTAAGCATATCACACCAAACCCAACTGCAATTCTAAGGAGTCGCCATGGTCCAAAAATTCTTCTCACCAATATTATAAATTTTAGCCCATTGAACCTGTAAGTTACTTTTCTTATTGAGCAAGCTGCAATGTGTTTGCTACAAGCAGCTTTGTTCCAATTGTTTAAGTTCTTCATTCCAAGCCCACCATATTTTCTGGAAGTTCAAACTTATTGAAGGTAATAGGTACAAGTTTTGTAGAATGCATATTGCCTGTCCAAAGGAAATGATTCAAGGCCTTCCCAATCATGCTTATAAGCTTTCTAGGAAGGAGGAAAGACCTGCACCAATAATTTGTCATTGTAAAGGTGATGTAATTAATCAGGGTCTATCAACCAGCTTGAGACAAGAGACCAATCATTCATAAACTTAGTTATTTTAACATACAGACTAAGACATTGGAAGGTTGTAATTTTAGAGGTAGCAAGTGGGATGCCAAGGTAGGAAGTATTGTCAAAGAAAGGCTGAAGGCAAGTCACGGCTTTAATGTTGGCAGCAGTAATTTCAGTTACTCCAGCCGTAAAAATGCTAGATTTTTTGAAGATTGATTATAAGACCAGATAGCTTGTAAAAGTCCTAAAAGACATCAAGAATGCACACAATAGAGGTTACAACTGGCATGGTGAACAAGACAACATCATCAACAAATATCAAGGCTGTTATCATTGGTTCCTTACATTTGGGGTGAAGCAGGATTAGACTACTGGCAACACATTGATTAATCATAAGTGTAAGAACTTCCATAACCAGAATAAAAGGATATGAGGATATAGGATCTCCTCGCCTGATAACCTACTTACTTCTGAAGTACCCTACAGTTTTGCCATTATAGCCTAATGAGAATGAAGAGGTGGAAATACATGCATAGATCCATGCCACAAAATGCTTGGGAAATCTCATCTTAGCCATAATTCTAACAATGGAAGACAACTGAACAATCTTATAGGCCTTTGATATGTCAAGTTTTATCATAGTCCTAGGAGAAATATTAGCATTATTGTAGTTCTTTAATAGCTCATGGGTAATAAGGATGTTGCCCAGAATGCTTCTCTCAAGAAGGAAAGTAGCTTGGTTGGTAGAGGTTAAGGAAAGGAGCACCAATTTTAGTCTAGTAGCAATTATCTTGGAAATTCATTTGTAAATTAGCTTACTACAGGAAACAGGTTCGAATTCAGTTCTATGGGCTGGATGCTCAGTTTTTTTTGAAACAAGTGCAATATTAGTAACATTGATGCCAATTGGATGCTTGTGGTGATTGAAGAATTTTTATTACTGCTTTGCAAACATCCATGGAAATAATATCCCAACAAGTGGTATAAAAAAAAAAACATTAAACCGATCAGGGCCGCCATATGAATCCTTGTTCATGTTAAATATACTATGTTTATTCTCATCATTAGGAATATCAGCAGATAACAAGGATTTTTGGTCATTGGATAAAGAAGGGAGGTCAAAGTTGTTTATGATATTCAATTCAAGACAGAAGTTGTTGGCATTAATAAGCAATTCAGAGAAGTAATTATGAAAGACTCCTCACCAAGCCGAGGACTATAGAAAGATTGCCATATTGATCTATAATGCTGTGAATATGGGATTTGGCTTGCTTGCTTTTTAGAGAGGCGTGGAAAAACTTGGACTTCCTATCACCAAAGGCATCCCATTTTTGCCTTAATTTTTGCTTCTTCATATCACCTTCACATGCTAGGGCATTTACATATTGAGAACTTAGATCATTCACCAGCTTAGAGGCATTGATATATAAAGTATTATTAGTTGATAAGATTTGAGCACACTCTAGTTTGGACTTCAGTTGAGTAGACAAGCACATTCCATCACCACTTTTTCTTTAGCCCAGGCCCTTAGAATTAGGCAAAGGGACAAACTTTGAAAAAAAATCAGGTCGAAGGACACCAAGTTTCATTTTTGGATCGTATGACAACATTTGAAAGAAAATTAGACGGTAGAATAATGCTAGTTATAACTAGCATTATATTCAGTTTTTACACAAAATGCCAGTTATAATAGGTTTATATTCGGTTTTACACTATACAAAATGCTAGCTATATTTAGCATTGTCATTCAGCCTAAAAATGAAACTTATTGTCCTTCAGCCTAATTTTTTTAATTTTGTCCTTGTGCCTATTTTCCACTATACAAAATATATTTATAACAATTATGTATTTACCTAGTCATGTGCACGACTAAGATACTTTCAAAAAAAATTAAATATGCTATATTGTAAATATCAATACTGATATTTTAAATAATAATAAAAAATATTTTCAAAACTTAATTTTGCCAATAAAATTCTAAATAATATTTTGTATTTTGAATATTTATGATATAATTTTATAATTTAAAACATTTTAAAATCTATTTTTAATTCTTAGTTTATATTTAAATATTTTTAAATTATAAAAAATGGTTTTTTTCCTTCATGAGTATGTTATCTGTTAATTTTATTTTATAAAATAATATATATTTATATATTGATATAATTAATTTATATGATTATAGATTTAAACATTATTCAAACAGTAATATATAAAACTAAAAAATATTTTTGTTGTTGCCAAAAACGTTATACCTATTAAACTTTATATATAAAGTTATAAACCAAATTTTGCATAAAGTATGATGTAGTATTTAAATTATAAACTATATGTATATTGTATATTAAATTATTTAAAAACTTTAATTTTTTTTAGCTATACTACATATTTTTGTATACATGACTAATTTTTAAATAATATAAAAGTGTATATATATATACATACAACCAATCAAATTGTGACAACATATTTATATGTTGAAATCATCACATAAATAACAATATGATATATGATATAAAGATTATGTATGTAGATCAATATTCACAAATATGTTAGGACCTTATATCCAATGCCTGTAAGTACACTTTGAACAATGAGATCTGCTCCTCGAACTGATTTCTAATACAGTAGGATGCTAGTCCCTGAACCGAAGACCACCAGCGCTTAAATAGAACTTGATTTGATTTGAACTTGAATTAGTAGAGGACGGAAGAGGTAGGGTTCGGCCAGAAATGTAAAGGGTTTGAGGCTTTAAAAGTCCTTTGACAAGCATCGGTAGAGGTGTTTATATAGAGGCAAGTTTAGAGACAAATTAGCATCTAGATCCTCCTTTATATATTACAATTTCTCTTCTATCTTAGCCATCCAAATTAAAGCTCTCTTATTCCATAATATTGCCATATCACCCCTATTAAAGATGAACTAACCAACCCCCATGCATATGGGTTTTTAATCCATTTAAAACTCGGGTAAATATTTTGCATTTAAATCCTATTTAACATGTATCTATATTGTACATCGATTAATATATTTATAACAATATATTCTATAATATTTGTTAAGCAAATCAAAATAATTTTTTATAATTAATATTTCATAAATATTAATTAATTTATAACAACTACAAATTAATTAAATCATTTGGTCAAATGAGTATTCATCGTTTGGTTGTGTGACCCATTATGTGTAAATTTGGTCAGCAATTAATATCGAACTATTCGAATATTAATGTTCATATGTCATTTAGCAGGTGATGTTACATTTTGGATAAATTTGTTGCTTACTTGGTTTTGGTATAATCCAATTTTAGTTTGTTAAGCGTTATCCGGTTATGACTATTATTTACATCAATTCTCTTCGTCAAAACCATATTACTTTGGACGTATGAAATTTGGTAATGGTCAAAGTTTCAACATCGTGTCCGCGGGTGTGGTGCAGTGGAAATGAGGCTTGGGTTCTAGTAAAAAGACCTAGGTTCGATTCCTACCATGCACTTCCCTATCCTATATAAATTTACCGGGGGTATGGAGGCTTAGATCAGCGGATGGCTTTACTATACCATCCTTAGAAGTCTACCGGCCTGTCGGGTTCTCCTAGGTTTTCAAAAAAAAGTTTCAACATCGTCCATATCAACTCTATAGTCCAAACACAAAGTCCTTGGTTTAACAAGAATAATTATTATTAACTAAACTACTATGACCAGAGGTTTTGACTTTGAGTTGACTTGAGTTGACCGTGATACTAACCCCATATGACTTAAGAGATGAATCCTTTCTTAAATAGTTTTTCAATTCCAATACTTCCACTCGATCCAACTATAGTTACTCGATGGATGTTGTGCTATGATTTGACTTTAATAAAAATAGAGCTTTCAAATTGAAGATCAACAGTATTCTTAAGTCGAGAGAACTATGTAAATCAGTCACATTGATATTATCTATTTGACCTTAGTTATATTAACCGATAGAAAACTATCGAGTGAGTCATTCTATAATTATCCAATAACAACCAGTACATAACCCTTAGGTGTCCCAATAATCATGAGTAATACACTGCCCAACATTTAGACAGCGTTACGTACTTTAGTCTTAATGGATACATCGATATCCAGTCTTAAGAAACCTTGACTAGAAATATTTAAAATGATGTGTTTATTATATCATGATACAATACTTATGATTACAATTATTTGTAATTATTTTCACAGACGCACCACTTATAGATTTTCTATTAAATATATTTAATTAAATATTTAATTATTTATAACGCATTATAACAAATATGTAACAAAAAGAAAAACACCTTTATTACGAACGAGAATTGATTATAGAGTTAATTAATTTACAATAAATTACAGAATTTCCTCTAGGGCATACCCCTAACTCTATCAAATAAATTGCTTGTATGTTATCTAGCTATTTAGCAAACTTAAGCTAGAGTTGTTGTGTATAATATTATTAATATATTGTCTAGATGAGGTCAGATAACTATTTTTATTTTTTGAGAAAACTCAAGGTACATACAATATACTTAAGCCATCATGAATGGTAGGTATGGGTGAATATTCTCTTCCGATTTGTTGAGAAAATTCAAGGTCAAAATGAGATTAGGACAAAGACCACAGGTTATGACTTGTATAATATACAATCGATAATGTGTTATCCATCGCTTGCGGCCTATGATTTGTTATGAAAACTTAAGGCCACAATCCTAAGGCAAGCGAGTCTTAATACTTAAGGAAGTCAAAATCTTTCTATATTTATCTTTGCACTTTAAGAAATATAAAAAATATAGCGGGAGCTTATTAGGAAAATAAAATAAGTCTTTTTAAGTTTATTAACAAAATAAGAACATTTTCTTTGTATTAAAATGTCCTAATTCACTTAAAAGCAATTTTTCAAAAAATGTCCACACCAAGGTTATTTTCAAGCTGGGCCAAATTATGTTGACTGGCTAAGAGTTACCAAAATAGCACTAACTTATGAACATTTATGATCATCTATATAAAAACTTCCAAAAGAAAAACCCATTAAAAATGCGGATCTCGAATTAGTGATTGTTTATAATAAATGGGTGGTTGATCTTGAAATTATTTCTTAAGTTTACGTGTTGTCTACTCTAGACAAACAATTGCAAAGACAACACGAAAGCATGACTGTCCATTAAATTGTCGATGGCCTTAAAGCATTTTTTTAAGGATCAACCTTGTTCTACAAGGTATGAGATTAATAAGAAACTGTATAATATGAAGGCGACAAAGGGCATTCATGTAGAGGATTATGTTTTAATGATGAAAAGCTATATTGATACACTTTCACAGCTAGACATTCCTATACGCAGTTAGTTGCAAGTAGACTTATCTTAGGCTTGTTCACTCCACAGTTCAAGCCATTCATATTGAACTATAACATGAACTAGCTGAATGTAGGCCTGATGAATCTTCTCAATACGCTGAGATCAGATGAGAGCTCATCCAACGATCAAGGCACATTGCTCGCTATAAAGGGAAAGGAATCGTCGTTGATCGATTCAAAGAAGATAAATCATGTTAATAAGAAGAGTAAGAAGACCATTCCTAATGACAATGGTGAATGCTACCATTGCCATAAGAAAGGGCATTGAAAACGGAATGGTCCGGACTACCTAAAGCTTGTCAAGAGAAGAAAATAAATAGTTCTGCCGATCCTACCAATATGTTTATGATTTAAAATTGATTTTCAACTAATAAAATATCATGGGTTTTATATATTATATTTGGGACTCGTATCCACAATTTGTTATAGGGATCTAGGAATGGATAACATGTGTCTAAAGGTGAAATGAGGCTTCAAGTGCTAATGGATCTACTGTAGATACAACTGCAGCTAGAGACTACCATTTACTTTTGCCAATTGGCTTTGATTTAGTTTTGAATAATAACTACTATGTAAGGAACTTTATTTATAGTATTTTATATGTTTGAAAACTGAAACTAGTTATGGTTTTTATTGTAATTGTTTGCACCAAAATTGGTCACAAACCCCGGATGTAGTAAAAGCACCAGTGTTTATACACAAATCCTCCATATCTTAACACAAATCTTAGATCCAGACAATGTAGAGAATAAAAATGAAGAAATAGAAAAATTAAAATGGAAGAAAGTAAGAAAAGACACAAGGTTTATAGTGGTTCGGCTATCTCCGGCTACGTCCACTTTGAATAAATCCTTTTATTCCTTTTTGTATTAAGATTACAGTTACAAGCCTTTGAACATCAATGAACAAAATAACAGAGTTTTGGCGTAAAGAATCAAATAGATCCCCCTTTTTGTTGCCAGAAGACCGCTATTTAAAGGTGTAAATCCTAAAATGTTCACCCTAAAACCAGGAATACCTCTCTTCTTATGTAGGTGGGCCCACCGGATCGACCCAAGGCGGTTTGCGATCGATCCATATCAATTTAGTATCGATCAGGAATCGCTCCGATAGGGGTGGGATCGATCATGGTGAAAGACGGTAGTGCAAAGTCTTGCTCTCCAAATTTCATGAAATTCTGGTATGTTGTTCATAAGATATGATCGATCCAAGTTTTGAGATTGCCAGCATAGGCTGAGCATTTTGTATCCATGAAGAACCCGTATACATCAATTTTCCTCCATCATTTCGTATCCATGCTTCGGCGCTTGTGGTCTTATTCGTATCCATCAATATATTCCTTCCTTCGTATCGATTAGCCGCTACCATCTTCGTATTGATCCCCTGCTCTTCCTGCTCCCTTGTTCGTACCGATCCCACAACACATGCTTTCGTATCCATCAACTGTGCCTTTGTTCGTATCCATCGATCCAAGTTCATTGCCTTTGTATCGATCCTAAATGCCTCTATTCGTATCGATCTAATATCATAGGTTGATATTAAACTCATCGATACAAATTACTATCGGTTCGAAGCCATGCGTGTTATCTATATTCGCATCCATCTATCGATACAAAAGCATTAATGTGTAGGCATCGATCCAGAGCCCATCACCTTGATCGATATGAAGATATCGACCCAGATACATTCCTCACCAATATTGATCCATCCATATCTTGAGCATGCGAACTCCGATTGACCTGAAATTTAAAATGTAGCTTCTCCAAGCCTTGTTCATCGTTCCTATTGATCCCTCTTGATTGGAGCTCGATCAAAGTTTGAAGGTATCGATCATAGCCATGTTTTCCTACCCATATTCATCCCAGCCTTGACCAAAAGGCGAGGTAACATTCCCCCCCCCCCCCCCCCCCAAACATGCCTTTCGATAGGAAGGCATGTTTTGAATAGCCTCAAGTCCAACATCCAAAGTCCATATCCCATCCATAGCCATTTCAACTGATTCACAATCCATTCTATTACCAAGCCATTCTATCAAGTGTCGTAGTCATATCCTTATCTGAATCTGCGATCATTCCGAGCCGATATCCGATTCTGAATCCAGTAACCAAATCCTTAGCCAATTTTATATCCATCTGAACCCGACAACCGAGTTCTAATCCATCCACATCTAATAGCCAATATCGAATCTAGGACCTCTCCAGGTCGATATCCAAATCCAAAACCATTCCGGGCCCTTAGCCGGATCGGGGATCACTCCGGGTCCATACCCAAATTCTTAGCTGTTCATAGCCGATATTCGAATCCATAACCTGTCTAGGTTCTTGCCAAGTGCAACCTATACTCGACGACCTATCTCAAACAATGCCTTGGTGTTCATGGTTCAATGTCTATAAACGCTGTGTAATACCATGGCTTAAGTCCTAAGTCTAATCTTGGTCGCTCTGAAGCCTTGTCGAGCATAGTCCATACTCAACGACCTGCACAAGCCAATTCACCAACTTCGGACGAAGCGCCTTACCCTTTGCCAGGCATAATCCATACCCGACGACCATTTGCCAAAAACCAGATAAAAATCCAATCAAGATCCAATCCAAAATCCTGATTAAATCAGAAATCCAAAAATCCATACCGAAAATCCAAACTAATATCCAAACCGAAAAACAAGCATCCAAACCAAAGTCCACACCAAAAAGCAAACAAAACCAGGAGTTCAAACCAAACTCCGAAACCAAACCAGAAAAAAGAAAATGTCTAAACAAAAAAAGCAGATTTCGCAAACTATAGAGTCAAGGTTTATCATCATCTCAAAGCATGCCTAGGGGCTACCTCCATCCCCGGATATGAGTAAGTGACTTGGTAGTTTGCCCAAAGTTTGCTACTTATTTCATATCATCCTTGTCAGTCGATAACAAACCAACCATCATCCCTGGGCCTCGTGCCATCATCTTTTGAGGTAGACCGTGGCTGCTCCCGTTCCACCGCCGCATTCCGATTACCACCAAATTGCCGCAACTGACCACTCCTTACATGCTCTTCGATTATATCCTTTAGATGCCTGCAGCTATTGGTATCATGCCCGTCCAGGTCATGAAAGAGACAGTGCTTTCCTGATGCCGTCTCACATTCCAAGGGTTCTCTTCTTGTCGGCCTTCGGTAGGGAAGGCGATCCTGGGTTTCCATGTATATCCACTCCAACGTTTCATTCAATCCTGTGTAAGTGGAGAATTTTGGTTCTCCCCAGCGTTTCTTTGCCCTGCCAGAATCATTATCCGACTTCCTCTTCCCTTTATCCTTATCGTTATCCGAGCTCTCACTGGATGGTCCTCCATTCTTAACCACATTTACTTCCTTTGATTTCATATCTGAACTTGCATCCTCCTCCCGAAGGAATCTCTCGGCATTGTGAAAGAATTCCCCGAGATTTATTGGTGGATCCTGTATCAATGATACCTTGAAATCCAAAGTCTGATATAGTGGGCGCTAGTCCTCTCAGTGAAAGAACCAACGTGTTTGTGCCAAAATTGGTCACAAAAACAAATGTAGTGAAAGAACTAGTGTTTATACACAAATCCTCAATATCTTAACATAGATCTCAGATCCAGATAATGTAGAGAATAAAAATGAAGAAATAGTAAAATTAAAATGAAAGAAAGAGAAGACACAAGGTTTATAGTGGTTCGGCTATCTCCGGTCTATGTCCACTTTGAATCAACACTTTTATTCCTTTTTGTATTGAGATTACAGTTACGAGCCTTTGAACATCAATGAAAAAAAGGTTAGAGTTTTGGCATAAAGAGCCAAAGAGATCCCCTTTTTAGTTTCCATTAGACCACTATTTATAGGCGTAAATTAAAAAATATCCACCCCAAAACCCGAAATACCTCTTTTCTTGCGTAGGTGGGCTCACCAGATCAATCCAAGGCGATTTGGGATCGATCCATATCGATTTCGTATCGATCAGGAATCACTCCGATAGGACTGGGATCAATCACGGTGAGATGGTAGTGCAAATTTCTTGCTCTCCAAATTTCATGAAGTGTGTTGTTCATGAGATATGATCGATCCAAATTTGATATTGCCAGCGTAGGCTGAGCATTTCGTATCCATGAAGAACCCGTATCCATCAATTTTCCTCCATGCTTCAGCGCCTGTGGTCTTATTCGTATCCGTCAATCCATTCCCTCCTTTGTATTGATTAACCATTGCCTTATTCGTATCGATCCCCTGCTCTTCCTGCTGCCTAGTTCGTACCGATCCCAGAACACATGATTTTATATCCATCAACTGTGCCTTTGTTCGTATCCATCCATCCAAGTTTATTACCTTCGTATCGATCCTAAATGCCTCTATTCGTATCGATCCAATATCACAGGTCGATACGAAACCCATCGATATGAATTACTTTCGGTTCAAAGCCATGGATATTATCCATGTTCGCATCCATCTACCGATACGACAACATCAACGTGTAGGCATTGAACCGAAGTCCATCACCTCGATCGATACGAAGTTATCGATCCAGATACATTTCTCACCAATATTGATCCATCCATATCTTGAGCGTGCAAACTCCGATTGACCTGAAATTTGAAATGTTGCTTCTCCAAGCCTTGTTCATCATTCCCTATCGATCCCGTCTTGATTGGAGCTCGGTGAAATTTTGACAGTATTGATCATAGCCATGTTTTCCTATCGATCTCTAACCCCCACATCCATTTGCATTAGCCAATTTTGTGTATATCCCAGCCTTGACCAAAAGGCGGTGTAAAAGTAATAATAATATTGTTAATATTATGTTTAGTGGAAATAATATCTACGATGGCGTTTTGGATAATGGCATTTTTGTGTTGAATTTTAATTGAATTTGTGTTGTTAATAGTTCTTAATTTGTGGAATGTGACTTTTTTGAAGTTGGACGAGCCATCTATAGGTCGCGATGCATATCAGTGAGCCAAGCTCCTCAATTTGTGTCTAAGGGTGATGAGCTTGTGTAGAGGGATGTTTTAGTGAAGATGATGTCGAAAATAATCGAGAGGTGAGTGGGAAATCAAGGGACGAAGTTTCGACTATGGGTTAGTATTCACTGATACATGTATAGGTGAGCAAGCTCTTCCAGGAAGAAGATAATTAGCATAAGTAATTAAATTAATTAATTTTTAGATTAGGTTATTTAATTTCTATATAATTTGATTCTTATAAAATTCACGTCTTTTGCATACAAGGTCCATTTTGGATGTCATTTCTTGCATTGCGCTCGTAATGGAAAGCTCCAGGACTTGACATTGGGTTGAATAGATTTAGTTAATGTAAGTGATATTTTCTCTCACTGTACTATGATTGTTAGTGTACTATTAAAAAACATTTTAAAATGCTTTCAAAACATTAAAATGTGATTTATAAAATAGGTAAACCTATATCTTATTTTATAAAAAGAATTAAAAATGTTTTAAAATGGTTTTAAATTATATAGCACATTTTTTCTATTGATGCACATTTTTGACGATGTTGATAGATTTGGGCTATTACTGATATTTATCCCACATTGATTACTTTGGATGTATTATATTGTGTTACTATAGATGTAGGTGGGTTATTATAGACATTTCTATGCTGGTTAGTTGCATGTTTGCTTGTTTGTTAGTTGGTTGAAAACGTCGTCTAAAGGCGATATAGAAAAATCTCATTAGATAGAGTTTAGTGTATATCGATCAAACGCACACATGATGGGGACTCAAATGATGTGATAGAGTTTCATGCATTCGATTAAGCGCACAAATGATGATAAACTCGAATGGATGGGATAAATAAGTGGAAGAGTATTAGTGCATATCGACCGATCTGAATATGAAGGACGACAAACTTAGGTATATGCTTTGACTTCAGGGAAGATGCTGGACATTTTAATTTGATTTGTGTTTAACCATTTTTGGTTAACTAAACTACCAAAGTGGTCGTTATCGACTACTTTAGAGTGGTCGATATCTACCACTATTGATGATGGTCGATTTGGCTAATTTTGACATAGATGATGGAGAGGTTTCGAGGAGCATGATGTGATGGTTCGTTCATTCGTTCAACGTTTGATTTTGATGATAGAACTCTTCGATGAGTGGTTTTAGCGATGAAGCGAAGATGTGATGCTTCTACGTGATGACTCCATTATTCAACGATGATGATTCGGTGATGAGAAGTGTTGGCTTCGATGATGGATAGCTATATTTCTAGAGGCAGAGTAGGCGACGAAAAGTCGGATTAAGAGGACTGTTGGAGGCGGGTTATGGGATGCATAATGACACTTTGTGACATGATGGTTATCTACAGTAGTTCCCAATAGTGATGACTTCATATGGAAGTTATATGGACAGTTCCAAAATGGGCTCTGCTACGGACGACATATGCAAAGTGATCGTTGATGCTCGTAGGTTTCGCAGTGTACTCGTAAAGCGGAGGGTACGTGAGGACGCTCACTTGGGTTGTCTATTGAGGTGAAGGCCTATTGTACCTTGGGCTGTCTATAGAGGAGCAATATAGCTCCTAGTCCACTAAGTAGCAAGGATTCGAGTACAGAGGAATCGAGACGTCGACTAATCTTTGGCTCTATGTAGGTGGACTTATGAGTATCGTATATCCAATGCATTAAGTGAATGAATGTGAGGATGGTTGATGGATGCTTTGTTTATTTGGCTATTTTTATCACTTTAGGTATGCCAATGATATTGATATCACTGATGTCGATATCTAGACACCATTAGTACTTTGATGTATAATACACCCATGATGACTATCATAGAGTAGCATATATCATGTGTTATGTGCTAACTCTGTAGACGCAGGGAATGGTCAGGTATGATTCTCCATACCCTTCGTTCCATATGCTATACTATCTTTAATAGTGTTTTAAGGTTATTTATTGCTCACACCATACAGTTGGTTGACTCGAGATTTTATACTTTGCTTCTTATTATCTCGAGTACTCTTAAATGAGTAAACTAGATAACAGGTGTAAACAATACTTGGAGCTATGCAAATGGACTAGCTGGAGGTGACACTTTCTCATACTTATATTTTGAGACTTATTATTGTTTATCCGTTGTGTGACATAATGGAGCTTTGATAGTGTTGGCTTACTATTATTAGAGGCGGTTTATCAGTTGAGTTTATTTACCATTTGTATAAGCTATATTACTATTTTGTATAACCGAATGAGCCTATGTACTTTGATTATATGGTTCATGTAATTATTACCGTCTCGTCTATTCTATATCTATGATGATTATTATACTTTATTTGATGTGTTGTGAGATATACCACAGGTTATGTGATCGTGTGATGTTTTTCTCTTTTCCCCTTCTCTTCTGTTCTCCTCTCTTCTTTTATATTCATTTTCTCTTCTCTATTTCATTTTCCTTTCCCTTGACTATCATCCTACATCGGTTGAATGCTCCAGCAACGCATTGCTTAGTTATATAAGAATTGGCGGTGCAGGGCAGTCTTCTCATCTACCATCCTGTCAACCCAAAAAATTGATCAACATCCCGGATTGAGTTTGAAAGCACCAACCCTGTTCTTATAGAGCAATAATATAGAAATAAATTTTAAAAGAGAAAAAATAATAAAAAATAAGAAGATTTTTATGTGGTTCGGCTGTTAATGAAGCCTATGTCTACTTTATAACTTTCTATTAACTGACTGTTGTTACAAGTTGAATCGGATTACAATATGAATGAATCTTCTAAGTTATATCAAGTCATAAGTATAAGAGTACACTGGAGAATCAACCCTTAGATGACTATTGTATGGGAGGAGAAGGGTGAAGAATAATCTCTGCTGAGTCAGTCTATAAGATCCCCTTTATGTTGCAGATAGGTGAGTATTTATAGAGTAATTCAACGAGTATTGGGCTAGGCCGCTTTGCCAAAATCTTACACTCAATGATACGAAGACATTCCAAATTTTTCATTGCGATCCAACTTAATGTGATGGATTGCTAGTAATCCATAGGGCATGGATCGCTAGCGATCCATGTACTTAAAGGAACTTTAGATCGTTTCCTATAGGTTGCATTCCTTGCCTCATATAGATGATCACCATGTAACTTGGTAACTAGTTACCTTGCTTTGATGGTGATTCATATACATGTTGCATTAAACTATGAATGGAACCAGATGAGTGCTTGCTTCTTGAACTAGTTTGCTTGGAATACCATGAAACTTGACAGACATCCTTAGAAAAGATATTGGATCATGATGCAAGAAATTTGAAGGGTCTATGAGCAAGCTTTATGGATCACTAGCGATCTATCACCTTAGCTAGTTCTGGCCTCTTTCCTCTTCGGTATTTCTCTTCATTTTATTCTGGTCCTTTTGGTTGATTCTTGAGATGTTCTGACTTGAGGTGGATGTTTTAGTTCCTACTGAATTATGTTGGGTTATGAACCCGTTTAACGTTTGCCCTATAGAGTATGCTTCATTGGAAACAGGGTGTGCTCTGGAAGTAACTTCTTTTGAGTTCCTATTTCATGAAGTTTAATTGATCATGTTGAGGCTATCATATGAATTTGGCTATGGCTATTCTGCCATATGTTGTGTTTCGTTGTGAATCGTCGTTACTCTTAATGATAAATCAATTTCAGTTACACAACTTTCCACACGCTTGAAAACAACACTTAGATCATACTTGGTAAGTATGGAGAAAATCGACTACAACTAGATGGATCGCTAGCAATCCATAGTCCATGGATTGCTAGCAATCCAAGGACTTAGGAGAATTTTTTTCATGCAATCTCCTACTTAACTTCGTTCGAGCCGACTTTCCATCATTCCACATTTTCAATTGCGAACCGAGCCATTTGCCTTGTAACCCAATCCAAATGCCTCCAAACCCTAAACTCACTCCCACCTTCACCGTTGTTGATCTTCACCACCGAAGCTTCTTGCCACCGACCCTACTTGACTTCACTGTCATCTCGAGCCGGCCCTTACCGCCTGAAACATAATCTACCTGGATCACCAAAAACTTAATATTGACCTTATTTGCCTTCTGACTTGAGGTTGATTATGTGGATTTTGGTGTTTATTTAGCGATTTGTTGATGAAGTTATGTCGGTGACGGATGCAATGAAGAATTCGAGTTAATTGCGACTTTGTGGAAGAATTTATGAAATCGAGACTTGAATTCTTTACGGAACGAAGCCCAGGTTTTGCCCTGATGCTAGACATATTTTGTTATCTTCATCCATAGATTCAGAATTAACTTGCACCAAGTTACACCACTAATCTGGCACGGCGTCTTGCATATTGATTTTGATTTTTTGGGAGGTGATAATAGCTTACGGTAGCATCTTGTATGTAGCTCATACTGTTATCACTTTCCAGAGAAGTGAAATCGACTTATGTTGAGAATTCTCTACTCTATTTAGACCCATTGATCTATAGTTGCTCACTTTGGATTGGTCCTATCATCATACAGTCGGTGTACCTGGAATAGGAAGAGTTTTCTGTGTCACTTCAGACATCGGATATGTTATCGATCGTTTATTGGTAACAGGTAAGTTTAGGAGAAATAACTAATGAATGAACAAAATGCTTTTTCCTTTCTTCGCTACAAGTGAACTATCGACACAGGATAAAGCGTTTGTAGTATTCAGGATAATGAGCCCATCCCATATAGACAACACACTGCACTTTCCTCAATCAACACCTGAAATCCGATGAGTTGGCATAAATCAATATGTTTTCGGAATTCAAATGTTAAGCGTAGGGGGACGTTTAATTATAAATAGAATTATCTAACCGCGTTATATACAAGTTATATTATATAGAATGAAGACTCATCATCCCATTGTAAATCCAGTGGAGAAAATCCGACACTCACGAAAGCCGAATCGACATCAGTTATGCCTTCACAAACAGTTTCAGCAGCGCCTACTTCTTCGGCACCACTAATTGAATATGGTCAGTTGGTTCCAGTTGTAGATCGAGCTCCTTCAAACTTTTGAGTTTTACTCAGTCGTTTGGAGAGAGCTTCCACTATAATTTCTACAAAAGTTCTGCCCAACATTGTTTGCAGCATGGCAACCCGGATGATGACATACGCCTTCCATTGGAAAACGAGTTTGCACACATGCCACCTTCGGGGTACACCGCCTGCCATCGGTACATGTGCTTATATGGAGCAGTGCCCCTCTTTAATCCTTTTTTGAGAGAGACTCTGCTAAACTTCGGAATTGCTCTATTTCAAATTCAACCCAACGAATATGCGATTTTGACCTGTCTTCACATTTTGTTTATGCGGATATACAATCGTGGCCCAAGCTTTGATGAGCTGAGATACTTCCTCCCATTCAAGAAGAGAGACGAACATCCGTCTCTTGTGAACATCGAGGCCCAAAGAAATCAAAAAATTATGCTGCGGCTTCAAAGTAATTTGTCCTCATTCAAGACCCAATATTTTTTCATTAGGTGTCCTGAGGGATTTAGCCATCTTTGGACGACTCTTCTCTTTTACTCATTGTGATTTAATACGATGGTGAGAGATTTTCAATAGACTGAATACTCCTTGTATTTATTCTAAGGACAAACAAAGATCCATCACTTGATCCCATCTTCCATACACTGAAGGCCATAGATGCTAGAGATAGATCGATCAAGTCTTTGCTAACAAATGAGAATTTGCTCCTATATGGGTTGTTGCATCTCGGGAGATTTGCCATCGCTATTGAATTTTCATCTCCTTCATGTTCTATGATTCGAGCACACTCCGCTTCTTCATCACATGACTCCAAAGAGAGCGATCTACTAGAAGGAGAAGGTCCATCTGATTGATCAACTTGAAGAAATTCATAAAAGAAAAGGCGTTACGACCGAAACCAGTTACCCAATCAGAATGCTTCCGATCTCGAAGGAAGGAGAAGGGGCGTTCAAGCGGTGTAAGGCCAATGCTGCAGTGATTACAAAAAAGGAGAAGGGTGAAATTAAAAGTAGTAGTAGATATGATTCCTCCTCTATGATGAGGAATTTGATGCATGTTCCAGTGAAGGAGACTTCGAATCATGCGATGAAACTCTGAGAATAAGTCTTACTCTCGGAGTCACCTCCCTAAGAGATTATTGCTAAAGATGCTCAACCAGCAAACGAACAACTTAACGGTTCTCTGCCTAAGGAAATCGATATCAACTTTGGGGACTTCGGCAACGTTTATGTAAACATCGATGAACTCATGGGAGATGATTTCAAGTTCGAGGGATTGTCTTCTTACCCCGATCATGTTGTGTCTAGAGTTAGCCTGATTCCTGCTGTAGTGGCTTCTCGCTCCTATTTGTGAAGTCCTTTTAGGCCGCCTACGACACATCACACATTTCACTATGGTCACGTACACTTATATATGCACTATTTGAGTTCATTTTCTATCGCTAAATTTCTTCATTTATTTTTATATCAGGTACTATAAGAGGCCGTGGAGTTTATATGGACCTTGAACAATTTACGGACGCACAACATAGGTCAAGATGGACTTCAAGCCACCATCGGCCTCAAGAAACCGAGGAAGAGTGCAGAAGGAGGAAAGATTCGAAAGCCGAAATTCATCGTCGGGACGACAGAGACCGTTGCAGAGTTTATAGATGAGAAAAGGAAAACTCCCAACGATTGGGAAACACCATCCAAGAAATCAAAGGTAGATCATGGTTCTCATCCTTCCGGGCACCAAGCATTTGCCTCGGCTCCAGTCTTTGTTGGAATTGAAATTCTGACATCTATTGTTCAATTCTCTCCATCAACCTAGACTTCGTCAACTCACATAGTTTTTTCTTTGGTTCTTCACACCCTCGTTGGAGGCCAACTTATATTCTCATGTCTGGTCCCCCTAAGCTCGAAGCCGCACTCCCTTTGATCATGACCTGCATTCGATTTGTACAAACTCTTATATGCCCCATCTCCAGGCGGTTCAGAGTGATTTGGATCAAGCTTAAGGATGGGAGAAATTAATTATGTAGACAACTAGCGGATACAAACCGTAACAACTACCAAGAGATCCTTTCCTTCAAGTCAGAAAAGGATGATTACGAGGGGATGTTAACGGAACATGATGCCAGAATTGAGCAATTGACCAAGGAGAGGGATGTTGCATTTTGAGAGAGTAAGAGCAATGCTATATTACTGAAGGAATTGAGAGAGTCCCATACAAAAATTGAGATCATGTTCAAAGATAAAATCAAGAAGGCCTATGTGGATGAGGTTAAGTAGAAAAAGGAGCTTAAACTTGAGATGAGATCATCAAAACTTAGAAGAGAACTATCGCTAGTCATGACGAAATCGTTGAAGCTCATAAAAAGACTATTGCTGATTATGCGGGAATGGTGGAATCCCGTGACAAGACCATTTCTGACCAGGCTCGAATGATTGCTTCGCTTCAAGAAAAAGTCACACAACTTAGCTTTGAAAAGACCCAAGTTGAAGTTGATAAGGCTACTGTGATGAAGGACTACTTGAAGCTGCAGGATACCTTTGGAAGGATGATGGAGAAGATGGATAACACCATCTTGAATTTCTTTGTCAACTTTCTACTGCACCAGGGCTGCCTCAGCTATTTGGGCCCTAAATTATGGTGTACTCTTCCTATGGTTTCGGAAGAAATTTTGGCCTGTTTTTGAGAAAATGGGGATGTATACACTAAGCAAGGGTTGGAGGATGCCTATCTCACAAAAAGTCGAAGAAGGCTTTGGTAGAGGGCCGGGAGATTATTCGGATTGAGAAGGAGAAGGAGGTCGTTAATGCTACTACAACTTCAACTACTAAAGCGCTATTAAAGCCTTTCATTTATGGGCCTGGCGAATCATTAAAGAAGCCTGATGATCAGTTAGGAACTATTATGGGTTCAGCCTGTACTGCTTTGTTGTCTGCCCCTTCAATAGCTATTTTGAAAGCCTTGGGTGATCCTGGAACTTCACCAAAAATCGTGCAGCCATTCAAAGAAGGAGACATTGAAGAGTATGAGGTCGAAATTCTCGATCACACTTTCGACGTAGGTAACCTTTTTGTTTCTCCCTAGTTTTAGAACTTTCAGCTCACGCCGCAAGAATAAGACGAATTAAATGCTTTCATTTTTGATCTTGTAGGTCCGTCTTCCTTGCCTATTGAACTACCAAGTTCCTCAGTTTTGGGGCCAGCTGCTATTTCGACCGCTTTGATGCTTGTTTCTATAGTTGCTTCGATCTTCACAGCTAGCACCGAAATCCGAGAAGATTGCTGCACTGCATTGCCTGGATGACCCTTCTATATCTCTGGAGGGCGATTTAATAGCAATTAACATTCAGAAGCAGGCAGACCAAGATAGCCAGATAAGTACGATGGAACAACAAATGGCAGTAGTTAAAAGGGAAAAGATCGAGGAAAGAAAATCTTCAAGGAGCTCCCGCAAGTCTTGGAAGTGCAAGATCGAGGGAGAGTCTTCAAAGTGGGTCGAAGAACAAGGAGGAGACCTGGGCACGGAGTCGATAATTTATATTTCTGGCAGTGACATGACTCCTGGTGGGGATTCTGAGAAGAAGAAGAAGCTTCTGACCAAAGGTAGGAAGGGAAGTGGTGGAAAGAAACACTGACATGCTCGAGTGACTGTGGAGCCGGATATTGGAACATTTCGATTTGTTTGACATGTATTTTGTACAAGTGTAGAGTCAACACTTATTACTTTTGTTGTAGCATCTGTACTTTTCCTTTTGTTGGCCGATATTGTATGGGTATGGCCCTTACTTTTTGACTTTGTATAGAAAATGCTATAAGGAATGAAAAGACTAATGTTTCAACTTTGTATAGAAAATGCTACTAGGAATGAAAAGATTAATGTTTTAAATGTCATCACTTCCGTGTCCTTCCTTATTTATCACGTACTTAGCTTGTTTTTATACTACTTATGTTTGCACATGGCATGATTGCTTGTTCTATAATTTCTATACTTTACATTGCAATGCCATGTTTCGCGGTATATGATGCCTTTATTTATGTGATTTCACGTATTCTGTATGCATTTTTAACTTTATAACTAGATCTGTTGTGATTGCTAAAATTTTTTATTTGGGGAAACGGGCCTGTGGTGTAGTTTTCCTCTCAACTAAATGTTGGTATGTGTGTGCCCCTATTTTACAGTGTTGTTTTCTCCAAACACTTGACAAATGACCGGTTAACCCGAGCGATTCCTCGAATGTCTGTAATCGAATATACTTTGAGGTTCCTATCTACGGGAACTTGTGACTCGAGCGTCTCGATTCCAGAGATTTTATCGGTTAATGATCAGAATTCTTTGCTGATTTTAGTTGTGCGATACCATTGAATTCATGTCAATTACTTTTAATAATGGGAGTGGATTCTTGTTAGTCCTGCAATAGACGAGTTTCCCGATGTTGTCAAGACAATACTAGTACTTACAAGATCTTAATGGATTGCTGATGGTGCCAGAGCAACTTCAAGTACTGCTTGCACGGAATTCGTGGCTTTTAAGAATGTGCATGGCTTACGAAATGCACGACTTTTAAGAGTGAGCAAGTTACGAAATGCGCGGCTTTTAAGAGTGCACAACTTACGAAATGCGTAGATTTTGAGAGTGCACGGCTTATGAAATGCACGGCTTCTGTGATCGATATGACTCGTCGATCTAGAACAATATGAAATTTCTTGACTTACCAATCTTTGGGTAATGTGCAGAGTTCGTGCTTAAGGGCATGGTTCCACGACTTAAGAAGTGATGTGCGGCTCATGCGAGTGCGTGGCTTAACTAATTAGATTTGCTTAGGCGTGTGTCCACAACCCAAGAAGTGGCGCGCAACTTTGATTTGGGCTTTCTCGATGTTGCTGGAGCAACACTAGTTCTTAGAAGGCAAGGATCGAGTTCCGTTGATCCAATGTTTGAGTCAAATTTCTTTTGTCGGCTCGGCGGGTAGATGAGATATACTTGAGCATGATTCCACTATCTCAACTAGCAATTGGATAGTTTTGAGTCGATTTGACCTCGTCGACTCAGCATGTTACTTTAGTGAACACAGTTTTATTGGTTCAGAAAAAGAAATTTTATCAATAAAAGTTGGGCAAGTTCTGTCTATTTACAATGCTTCAGGTATTCTAGGATAACTTATTTGCAGGAAGTAGAAAATACATAAGATAGTCTTAGATAAAGTAATGATGTAGCAATTCGATGTTCTAAGCTAAGGGAATTTGGGTTTCATCAACGGTTGTTAACTTGAATGAGTCATCCCCTAGCTTATGGCCGATCACATGCAGCTTTTCCCAGTTTGGTCCAAACGTTCCTAGTTCACGGTATACACATTTGAGGACAAGGTCTCCCACTTTGAAAGTACGATTGCGGACTTTGGAATTGAAATATCGTGTGATACTTTTCTGGTGAGCGGTAGTCCTTCACTCGGCTTCTTCACTCTTCTCATCGACCATATCGAGTGACTTGCGTAGGAGCTGCTTGTTTTGTCTTTGATTGAAGCTTTGCCTTCAATAAGGGGGCTTCTAGCTCGATTGGGATCATTGCTTCTGAACCATATGCCAAGGCAAACGGGAAGTGCTCGGTTGCAGATTGGTGCATTGTCCTATAAGCCCATAGCGCAAGTGGAAGTGTATCAACCCAATTTCCTTTAGCTTTAGTCAGCCGCTTTTTGATAGTAGGCTTGGTGATCTTGTTCACAACTTCCACTCGCCTGCTTGCCTAGAGATGTGCAACAACGGAAAAGCTTTTCTTGATTCGGAAGTGTTTGCAAAATTCTTTAAACTCAGGACTTTCGATTTGAGTCACATTATCTGTAATGACTTTTTATGGCACTCTAAACCTGTAAATAATGTTTTTAGTGACAAAATTAATAACTTTCTTTATGGTAATATTGGCCAACAGTTTCGCTTCAGCCCATTTGGTGAAATAGTCAACAGCAACGGTAGCATATTTGGCTCCTTCTTTGGCCAATGGTAATACACCAACCAGATCGATTCCCCAGATCGCGAATGACCACGGGCTGACCAACTATGTCAGTTCTGTCAAAGGAGTTCTTTTGATCTTGTTAAATTTTTGGCATTGGTCGCACCATTTGGCATAATCTACTGCATCATGGTTTACTGTTGGCCAAAACTACCCATATCGGAGAACTTTCTTTATGAGGGTTTAACCCTTAGTTTGATCTTCGCAGTCGCCTTCATGAATTTCCCTAAGGATTCTTCGGGTTTCGTCGTTTGGTCACATACATGGGCAAGGGATAGAGAATCCCCTTCGGTAAAGCATCCCATCCTATACTACAAAACATGGTGCCTTTCAAAGGAGCGTTTTCCATTAATTCTTGTCTACGGGGAATGTTCCTCTGAGCAGGTAGTCTTCGATCAGTGTCATCCATGTTTCTGATTCTCCAGTTGTTTCAAAGATCCAATCGATATCCATCTCGCTTACGCTTAGAGCAGTTAGCGTTCCAACTGGGACTAGTCTTAGTGATCGAGCTTCTCCTGAACTAGTTAGTTTGGCTTGATAGTCTGCCTTCGTGTTTTATTCCCTTAGGATATTAGTTATGGTGTAATGTTCGACGTCATTTAGCGTTTCCAACATTTTAGATAGATACGGGGTAAGATTCTCTACCCGAGCTTGGTATTCGCCTTTCACCTGGAAGACTACTAAATGAGAGTCCCTATAGATGTGTACAGACTTTATCCCAAGTTCCTTCGCAACATTCAGCACAACTATCAATGCTTCGTATTCCGCTTCGTTATTTGTTGCAGGGAATACCAAGAGTAAGGCATAGCAAACGAATCGTCCTTCAGAGTTTCGAGAACTATTCCTGCCCTCGAGCCGAAGTTGTTAGATGCATCATTGATGAACAATTTCCAACATATCTCCACTTTCCAAGTGATTTCTTCTTCGTTATCTCGTATCGTAAACTCGATAATAAAGTCTGCCAGTGCCTACTCGTTGATCACCATTCGAGGATGGTATATTATTTTGTACTGATTTAATTTGATGTTTTATTTGATAAGCCATCCAGAGGTGTCAAGGTGGTATAACACTTGCTTCAAGGGTTGATCTGCCAGAACTTTGATCGGGTGTGCCTGGAAGTACGATCGTAACATTTTGGATGTGCTAGTTTTTCCAATTTCAGATTGTTCATCTCCGCTTCAGTGAACCATTTACTGATATATGGGTCGCTGGATCTTAGCGTCTTCTCATACAAGTGCGACACTTAACGCATAGGGCGAGACTGTTAAGTAGATGCTCAAGTCTTCTCTGTCTATCGACTTTGACAAGATTAGAAGGGTTTCCATATGTTGCAGCAGCTCTTTGAATGCAGTTTGACAAGCTTGATTCCATTCGAAGTTCTTCTTTCCCTTCTTTATCCCATCAAAGAACAATATATATTTGTTGGTTGCTTTTGTGGTGAACCGATTTAGTGCTGCAACCTTTCCATTCAATCTTTGTAACTCCTTGTTCCCGTGGGCCTCGACTTCCATAAAGCAGTAATTTGTTTGAGAATTGCTTCGATGCCTCTAGCACTTACTATGAATCCCAAGAACTTTCCAAAGGCTATCCCGAAGTGACATTTAAGTGGATTGAGTTTCGTTCCATATTTGCAGAGTATTTCAAACATTTCGGCGAGCTTGTCCAAGTGATTTGCAGCTATGCACTATTTAACCAACATATCATCTACATAAACTTCCATAGTCTTCCGGATCTGATGTTTAAACATGGTGTTCACTTGTCATTGGCAGATTGTCACAGCATTCTTTAAGCTAAATGGCATCACTTTGTAGCAGTATAGTCCCAGATCAGTAATGAAACTAGTATTTTCCTAGTCAGGTTCATGCATCATGATCTGGTTGTACCCCAAGTAAGCATCCGTAAATGAGAGCGGTTCATTCCAGCTGTCCCGTCCATAAGTTGGTCTAAGCAGAGGAAAGTTGTCTTTTAGGAAAGCTTTGTTTAGGTATGGGTAGTCGATACAAGTTCGCTATTTTCTATTGGACTTCTTGACTAAGACCGGCTTCGATATGCATTTGAGGTAGATTGCATCGAGGATAAAACCATTTTCCATAAGCTTATCCACTTCTTCTCTCAGTGCTTTGGACTATTCGAGTCCTAGGCTGCGTCTCTTCTACTTCACTTGTGTATAATTGGGATTAATATTAAGTGCATGGCATGCAATCTCCGACGAAACCCCAATATATCAGAATGTGTCCAAGAGAATATGTCCAGGTTAGCGTGAAGAAATTTGATGGGTTCCAGTACATCTTATTTTCAAGACGTGATCCAATTTTCAGGACCCATGTTAGGTCATCCATATCAACTGGGACACACTGTCAATTCTGCCGGTGCTGCCCGTTCCTTTCCATAACTCTTCTAGGGTCCAAAGCCTTATCGTATCGGCTATGGTCCCTAACCCAGAGGTGGCTCTGTAGTTTCTACTCAGTAGGTTCATGAATGTGGAGAGTTCTCCACACATTCTTCCCGTTTTCTTTTCTTCTAGACTCGCATAGTTCTACGATGTAGCATTCTCTAGTGGCACATTGGTCTCCTTTGATCACCCAACATTCATTCTCTGTCGAAAATTTCATGGTTAGACACCATTGAGCTAAAGAAATACTAAAATCTGCCAAAGCGGGCCGACCAAAGAAAGCATTATACGTGGCTATTTCATCTACAATCACACAGGTTTGAATTAGGACGATCCTTCGATCACCTTCTCCCAGTTCTATGGGTAAATCGATTGTTCCGACAGGTTGCTTAGGTTCACCGGTGAATCCCTAGATCTTCATTCAGCAAGCGGATATGTCTTTTATATTGATCTTCATTTGGTCAAACGTGTGTTTGAACAGGATATTCACAAAGCTGCCATTGTCCACCAATACACGTTGGACTATGGATGGTCCAATTCCCACTGTCACGACTATGAGTCGAGGGTCGGAGCTTCTATACCTTTGATGTCTCGATTTTGTAATGCTATGTCATTGTTCAAGGTTCTCTACTACTTGGCAACAGTTCCACCTTCGATCATTAAGCATGAACCTTTCGGAGCATGTCTTAGTGAGCTTGCATATCGCTCCATTTCTCCCTAATTCTTTTGTGCGGAATGACGTCCTCCAGATATTGTTTCGATAATGAGTCTCTGATCAGTCCGCCTGGATCCCTCTTCACTGTTTCCAGCTTGGTTTCCCTAGTCTCTAGGAGCTTGGGATGCTACAAGCTAGTCAGGATTTTATGGTTTTCTTACATACTACTGAAGCTTATTTTACCGAATCATCTCTCCAATCAGGTTTTTTACGTAACGACACTCGTTCATGTTGTAACCATGTGTTTCATGGAAGCGATGGTAATTTCCAAAATGCTTTTGCTATTCAGTCACTTGCTTTTTAGGCTGCTTCTTGTACTCTTCCGTCCCTTATGTCGCAAGGTAGATGTTCTCTAGAGTATCATTGAGTAGAATGTAGTCTTCGGGCCTCAAGCCTTTAAGTTACTTATTACTTTCGTTTCGCTTGTTGGAATTTTGATTCTTCCTTTTCTGAATCCCATCATTCCCTGCTTTTCCTGCAGCGTTCCTGGAGGCATTTGCATCTTGGTTCGCCTATACATTTCTTCCCAACGTTGGTTGATTTTAGGTTGGCAAGTTTTCCTTCTAGCTCCTCTGCCTCTTCTAATCTCAAGTACTAGCTCGCCTTTCCATTAAAGTCCTTCCTGGTGGTAGGTTGTTTCATTTTGATCCATTTTTCAAATTCAGTGTCGGAATAGATGGCCCGGACCAAGGCCATGAAGACCATATCTTCGTTTGGGTTACTTACTTCGATGATGGCGATGTTAAATCGACTCATGAAGGATTTCAAACATTCATTTTGTCCCTAGAATAGGCTCGATAAGGACATCACGTCTTTTTGTTGTACCGTGTGAAGCCTAAACTGATCATGGAACCTTGTTGTTAATTCACTAAAAGTGGAGATGGAGTTAGGTAGGAGCTTGATGAACCACATGGAAGCAATTCCCTCCGAAAGATTGGAACACATCTACACTGAACATCATTTGAAGAATTCACTCTGTCCCTATACCAACTGTACTTGTACAAGTGAGGTTTCAAGTCTCTAGTTCCATCATAGGACAAAATAGTTGCCATTGTGAACCTTTTAGTATATCGTTTATTCAAAATGTCATCAGTGAAAGGAGTCCGGCTTGAAGCAGATCCTCATTCATCATCTCTCCTATTCTTACTTTCGTCCATTACGCACTTGATTATGTTCGCGATATATGCCTCGGATGTCCGGTAATCCATAGGATGGCTGTCGGTGACTATACAAAGTGTTTGATTTTGCAAATGGTCTTGGTAAGTGAGCTGAAGCCTAGGCTCTCCTGTCTTCGAGAGAGCCACTTCCTCAGTGTTCCATTGGCTTATGGTTGGTCATATAGGGGTAGTTTTGACCACTGCTAGTATTGAGTGCGTTAGTGTTTTCTTTCATGTCATTGTCGTCTAGTTGTTCACCATCTTCGAAGTTGGAGAGATCCACTACTATATTTTCCAGTAGTGTTTTCGTCCCGAGATTCAAGTTTATAGCAAGCTGCTTTGTAGTTAGTGGAGTGCTTATGTTTCCTTCTATGGTGATTTCTACAGCTCTAACTACTGCTCCTTTTTGCTACTGCTTTATGTTTCTCCTATTTAGGCTAGAAATGGAAGAGTTTTCCTGCTCCATGGCAGCCGCAGGCTTTGGCATGGTTCTTGGAGTAGCTGGTGATTGCAAGGTCAGGAGGGCGTTTGGTTTTTCCATAAAAGCTTTTTGGTTGTTCTCCATCTTTTGATTGATTTCATCAACGATCTTGGTTAGCTTGCCTCTAGTGACAGCTTCATGTTGGATAGAAGATCCCAACCTATGATCTCCTATGTTGGCGCCGTGGTCTTCAACTTACCGAGGATTGGTTTCCTCTCTAGCTATTACAGCTCCTATGGATCTTTGGGAAGCGGTTCTCTTTCTTCCTGGTACCATTGATTCTCAATAGAAAATCTTATAAGTAGAGATTGATGATCAACTTCTAAACTTATCTGATCCAAAGTAGATAGCTAGATCTATGCCTGAGTTGGGTTCTTAGTGAAAGTGCTAAAATGTTAACCAGAAAAATGGATCAACACCTTAAATTGAGTGTGAAAGCGCCAGCTTTGTTCTTAGAGAGCAATAATATAGAAATAAATGTAAAAATAGAAAAAATAGTAAAAAAAAGAAGATTTTTTTTATGGTTCGGCTGTTAATGAAGCCTACAGCTTTATATTAACTAACTGCTATTACAAGTTGAATCGGATTACGATATAATTGAATCTTCTAAGTTAGATCAAATCAAAAGTCAAGAGTTCATTGGAGAATCACAGTGTACCCATAGATGACTATTGTATGGAAGGAGAAGAGTGAAGAATAATCTTTGTTGAGTTTCAACAGTCAGTCCAGAAAATCCCATTTATGTTGCAGATGGGTGGGTATTTATAAGGGAATCCAGTGAGTATTGGGCTAGGCCGCTTTTCCAGAAGCTTACACTCAATGATACAAAGACAATCCAAAAATTTCACTGTGATCCAACTTAATGTGATGGATCGCTAGCGATCCATAGGGCATGGATCGCTAGTGATCCATTTACTTAGGGGAACTTTAGATCATTTTCTTTGGGTTGCATTCCTTGCCTTATGTAGATGCCCTCCATGTAATTTAGTAACTAGTTCCCTTTCTTTGATGGTGATTCATATACGGGTTACATTGAACTAAGACTGGAATCAGATGAATGCATACTTCTCGAACTAGTTTACTTGGAATACCATGAAACTTGGCAGACATCCTATAAAATGATATTGGCTCATGATGCAAAAAGTTTGGAGGATCCATAAGCAAGCCCTATACGAGGTCCATCGGTGGATCTTACTCTAAAGCAACCTTGAAATCAGTCTTATTGGCCACTCCCGATACTGCCGCCATTGAAATGACTGATAGATCCAGCCTACCAACCGCGGCGGCTGCCATATTAAACCTTACCAAAAAACTCCTAAAGGACTCTTCGTCCCTCTGCTTTACACTCGATGGCATCATTTAATTTTTGGGTCGTGAAATATGGACTCAGAACTGCTTCATGAATTTGTCCACCAATTCCGCCCATGTGCTGATGGAACCGTTATTCGGCTGTCTAAACCATAACTTCGCCAAATCTGTTAGATGCAAAGGAAAGTCCTCCCGTCACTTTTTTGGACGCGCCCAATACCTCCATATGTCGGATATACCTCATCAAATGAACTATTTGATCTGTCTTTCCATCATATGTTTCTAACGTTGGCAGCTTTAAATCAAACGAATTCTTATCATACTGAATGATTGGAGAATGGACTCATGTTTACATCCTCTAAGCCTAGTTAAGGTTACCCATCCCTCATTGCTCGGTATCTCTATCTCGACAATTTTGTCTTTATCATCTAAAGGAATTCTCAAGTTTTCATTCTTAGCTCGACCCCTGTTCCCACGAGGGAATTCTGGCACGTACTCCTTTGGTTGTGCATCGACATTCTGATTCACATTGAAACACTCAGCATTATTTCTGAAACGTGCATCATTGCCACCGAAGATAACATTGGCCATGCCTCCATGTTCTTGTGAATCAGTACCGATCCATGCTTGGAGATTGGTATCGATCTGTACAACTCATTCGGGGTTCGTTCAACTTTGTTCCACTCAGCTCCTTAGTGCATTTGCTCCAGCTTCTAGCCTTTAGTGCTGGTTTGCAGCAACTCCAGTTGTTTCTAATTGTCCCATTCTCCTGAAGAAACTCTCCATCACCTCTTCCTAGCTTGCTATTAGCATTTCCTGCATTTCATTCATCATAGCCTTTAGCACATCCTTGGTTATGTAGATGGTAATGCACCAAAATGTTTGAACTAAAAAGTGACACAAACATCCAAATGAGTATAGTAGAGATAAGAATGAAGAAACTAAATAAAAAAAAAGAAAATGCAAGACATTAAAGTTTTATAGTGGTTTGGCTAATCGTTGCCTATGTCCACTTAGCTTTGTTGCTGATTTGGTGGCTATTTACAAGTATAGTTCTTATGGATCGGAACCACTCCATGGGTGATCACAAAGAAATATGTAATAACTGCAAAGAAGCAAAAAAGATCCTAAAAGATAAGCACCTAGCCTCCTATTTATAGCTGTAGACCACCAAGATATGATCCTCTACGATTCTTACCACTTTTTCCCTCTCCTAGCAGCAGTTGAACTCAAAGGAACGTAGCCAAGTCAGCACTTGCTATGGATCAGTACTGATCCATGGGCATGGATTGGTACAGAACCATAAGATAGTCTTATGGAGCAATTTTGATGCCTGGAGTTGTGGTGACTTGTTGTTAAATTTGGGTTTCCATTTTATTTCTACCGCTAGAGGCTTGTTTTTGGGTCAAAGTGATGGATCAGTGATGGAATGAAGTTCCCGACTCCAAGTGCTCAAGGAGATCGATAGTAAATAGCTTATGACTGATTTTGAGAATCTTGAAATGGCTTACTAACACCAAGACTTGGGAGTAGAGGAAATTTGAGATTACATGATGGAGTTTCTACGGATCGATATCGATCCATAGGGATAGATCGGTACCGATCTATCGCTTTGATGGTTCTATGCTTTTTGAATCATGAGATGGCTCTACACTTAGCTTATGATTGATATTCTGTAGCTTGAAGAGGGCTATGGGCATCATGGCTTAGGGGTGCAAGAAGTTTGAGATAATGTGGGTATAAGTTTATGGATCGGTACCGATCCATATGGATGGATCGATACGATCCATAGGCATGGATCCGTAACGATCCATCACTTGATGGATTTTGGTTTTGAAATTTTTGAGATGGCCTTGCTTCCACCTTTTGTTCTTGCTTATACTTGGTGGACTTCTATGGCTATCTCTCTGGGCTTCCCACCTTGATAGCTTTCAATTTTCTTATCCAGTTCATTCGGATATTGCTTGGTCAAAAGGCAGGATAAAGCGTATATACAAGTGGAGAACGACAGAGAATAATTAAGAAGAAGAATATGGTCAAATCAAATCATCAAAGTCAAGATAAATTATAAATTCAGATCTAAAATCTAAATTAAATCCAAATCTCCTCTTTGATTTAGATTTCTAATAAGTATATGTATGCTTGCGGTATATGTATTCAAATAGAGAGAAAAAAGGAGTCAGATTGAATAACAAGGATTGGATCTGGAGATCTAATGACGCAGAATTTTAGGAATTTGAATTTGGAATATTTAATTGATTTTAAGTATTGGAAAAAATTAATTTTTTAGACAAAGTAACTTGAATTTCAAATATAGCGATTTATTGGGTAATTTAATTGCTAGATTTAATAATTGAATTTGTTCAAATAATTGAACATCCGAAATTTTGGTTATTGATTTTGAAATATTTAATTGATTTAAAAATTAACATGATTGGGCTAAAAGGTCAGATAATTCAAAATTCCAAATATTGTGATTTTATTATAATTAGTAATTGAAATTCAAATACGGCAATTATTAAAATATTTGAATTGGTGGATAGAATATTGAATAGTGATTCAACTAACTGGATTTTAAATTGAATATCAATTCAATTAATTTAATGGGCTAATTTAACCCATTTTAAATGAATAGATAATAATGGTGAATTTAAACGTTGATTCAATTGTAGTAATAACAATGGAAATAAATAATCTAAAAATAAATTTCTATTTTTATGACTTGATTTCTATTGACGTATTTCTAATTTTATTTGATTTTTCCATAATTTTTATTTTTGAAGAATGTTAGGATTGTCATTTGATGTTTTATTGACAAACGACAGTGTTTTATTGATTTCATGAAATTCAATAACCTGTGTATGTTATTACTATTTTGGGATCATGTCGTTGTTCTCAACGCGACCTTATTTCTATTTTCGGACTACATACGTGGTTGGAAAGTGGTGCAGCGGGGTATCGGAAAATTTGAATATAAACCTACAACTTAAATGCTCAGCCAACATTATGTCCCTTTATTCCTCGTTCGTACGCACTTCGAATCTGTTCTCTCTAACCAAAGAAAATGAAATTCAAAACAGAAGAAACATAATCATCTTGTTTATTTGGTTATAAAATGAAAATAATTAAACGCATTTTCTACTTTTTTTCCCCTTCCACTCTTTCTTTCTCATTTCCAATTAAGCAACACCAGAGAAAGAGTAATGGCCATGACTTCCAAATTCGAAACTAAAATGATGTAGGCCACTTAAAATCATGAAAATGCACTCGTTGAGCTCGTATAAGGTCAAGTTTTACGTTCTTTGTCTCAATTGTTACTGCGACAGCGATCTGGGACTGACAGATTATTTTTCAACCGACTTAGGGGTTCGGATATAGGGTCTGTCGAGGTGGAGTTAATCCTAACTGATGGCGAGTTTGATTTGGTGATGACAGAAGCGTTGGCGAGGCAAGTTTGGGATGATGCGATGGTCTTAGTCAAATCGTGATTCTGCTTTGGGTGGTCTGATAGCTTCAGGTCGCGGCGAGGTGGCGCATTTCATAGGAGGGTCTCGAGTTCAATCTTACGGTGATGGGAGGATGGAGCAAGTGAAGAGGAAGCTAGTGGAGAAGATGGTGGATCGATTGATGCACGGTGGAGGGAGAACAGAGTGAGAGATGTGGCTGCATGGTGAAATGTTTTCAGCGTATTAGTTTCTTTGAGCATAGAGGGGAAGAAGGAGAAGGAAAGAGGGTAGCGGGTCGGTTTATGGATGGTGGGACGGGTTCTTTTATGTGAGGTGAGGGATTGTTTATGAAGTAATTAAGGTTGTAATTATAGAACTAATAATAATAATAAATCAATATCTTATTTAATGTATATCATGTCCGTTCAAGGTCCGTTCGAGACGCCGTCAGTCGAGTTGGAATCATTTCATCATCCTCTATGAGATGGGATTGAATTGGATGAATTTGGAGCTTGTCACAATTTTGGGTTAAAATTGAATGTCGATTCAATTTTAATTCAAAAACGAAACACTTCGGCGACTACTAAAATCAATGCGAGTAAATCTCACTCGTTTTGGATAACTAGTTTTATTTTAAAATGTTAAAATCATTTATTAGTTAATTGGATGAATTGATAAATTGTTATTGTCAGTTGAATGTTTTATTATATATATTAGTATATATATTAGTAGTTGGGTATATTCCTACAGATTCGAGCGGATGAGACACTATGCACCGCGCATAACAGCGAATGACCCTTTTATTTCGATATCCTGCCTCGAAGCAGGTTTATTATTATTTTATGTTATATAACATCGGTGGTTGTAGGGAAAGTGGTTGGCGGGATCTAATTGAAATCCTCAAAAACGTTGATTTTAATTTCATATATAATGATATACGATGTATGTGAATAATCTGTTATAGATTTTGTTATGATTTGATTTATTGAATGCTAGTAGCACTAGCTTTAATTTTGGTATTATAAATACCATGAATGATACTTTTGAATTGAAAAAGGGAATTCAAAGGCGATTTTGGAAATGAAATATTTATATTGAAATTTGGGATTATTTAAAGAGGAATTGATTTGGATAAAATAAATGATTGATTTTAAATTTGTACCTAACTATTTCGTGAAATACTTTAAATAGAGATTTTGAAATAATGTATATAAAGGTATTTAAACAATAAATCTTAAGTGATATTTGTTTAAATGTAAAAAGGTTTTAAAAATCGATATTACAATAGATTAGGAGAATAAGGGAAATTTATAAAGGACTATATTTATAAATGGAGTTCTTTAATATGAATCTATTATTATCAGAGAAGAATTGGGATTGAGGTTATGGATTTATAAACAATGTAAATAAAGTGGAATGATTATCATTTGAAAATTTGAAAATATAAATTCACAATGTGAAATTGAAAATGAGATAAGGAATGGTTTAGAAAGAAATAGTAAAGTCTATTATGGAATTTGGGAATGGTTATGAAATTTTAAATGTAAATCCATTTGTGATAAATCGAGAGGGACTTAGAGTATAAAAAAGTGAGTATATTGTATTTTAAAAATGTTTTTTTCATAAGAAGTTAAGATTTGTTTTTAGAAAATGATTTTTATTTATTAAACCATGTAGTTTTAAAAACTATTAATTGGAGTTAAATATTTTAGAAAGTTAGTTAATTAAATATTTAAATTTGTTGAAATGAATTCTAAGTTTTATAAACAAGTTTTGAAAACCGATTAGAAATTTTATAAATGAATTGGAATTAGTTATTGACGTTTATTTTAAAAGTGCTTTGATATTTTAAATAATTATTCAACCATGTTTTGAAATTTATTATATATATATGGTTTAAAAGTAAATGATCGAAATTTATTTATAAATGCTCTCAAGATTTGTGATCCGTGTTTTATTTAATTGATGTGATTTTATAAGTGATAATCTTAAATGGAATTCAGGAGCTTAAGAAATTTAAGAAAAGAAAACTTCCAAATTGTTTAGATACGGGAACTTCGAAATGAATCCGAATTCATTAAAGGAGTTATAAATTTTTAGTTGGTTATTAAGTATAATCGATAATTTTTGGAAATTGTAAAGGGAATTAATAAAAACGCCGGAGATTTATGAGATAAGTACGGAATATTTTCCTAAGTATTGGAATTAAAGGTTTGGAGATATTTTGTCGATGAAATGATTACTATAGAAATATTTTTCTAAGTAATGAATTATAAGTTGGATTTGGAAATATTTCTGAGTGTTGATACGATTTTAGAATATCCTATTATGGATATAAGTATTTGAAAGTGTTTTCAAATATTGAAATATTGGAAGAGACTGAACATACATCTTTGTAAAGATATTTTGAGATAAATGTTTGAAAGATTTATAATATGGCCTAGTGACTACTTATGTGTGCAATTTGATAGTTAGATAATCGACCATCAAATCTGGTCAATTTCGTTGATCATTTCGAAGAGACCGATATTAGATTTAATTATCCGAAAACCACTTCGATCCGATTTGAGCGTTGCGGATTGTGATATCATGAAGGTAATAAAGACGGAATTATTCGAGATTTGGTTTGTTTAGTCCTAAAACAACTTATATGGATGAATGCTATCGTTGCATTGCTTGCCTGGAATGCAGTATTAGCATTCCAAGCATGAATGCTATTCTTAAGGTAAAATGTAGCCTTAAGCCTTATCAACCGGGAACGACTGAAAATCAAAGGAGATGCAGCAAGGCTAAGTGGGTCGCACCCATTAGGTTATGTTATCACCTTTCTAGATTACCCTACATCTACATATTTATGGATTGGTTATGCATGAGATCTCAAAAGGGTTGCAAAGCAATCGAGGTGATAACATATTCAGTACTATCCAGTGAGGGATATGCCAGTTTTGTGACGACAGGGATCGATAGGTTCGATCTCGGTACATTTTCTAGACTTGTACCGTGATAGGTGGTACCCCGGTACTTAGTCATTGTATGGAATCCGTTCTCCAAAAAGCACCGTGCGGTTTTGATTGTTCCCAACTATGTTGATATATGAGATGCAAGCATTTTAGCTATTTTAACAAGTATTTGTACTTAGACACTAATATAATATCGCAGGATTTTTTTATAAAAGTGGTTTGGTTATTGTAAGGTAAAAACTCATCGTGTTTATGTGTGGCATGATCTTACGAGATACCATTGATTTTCAAAGATTTTCTTATAACTTTAAATTCAAATTGAGTATGTTTACCCACACTAGTTTTCCAGACTAACCCGGGTGTTATTTTATTATAATGCTCGGGTCAAACCAAGTGTATTACAGATTGGTTTGGATATTTGAAACTTTAGGATACGAGTTGGAGACCTAGAGACGTATTCACGTGGATGGTTATTTTCCACTGTATTCATTGTTGTGTTTATCAGCAATTGTGAGGACAGACTGTTATAACTGTCCAGGCTGAAATAGGTTAGTATACTATGATTGATGTTTGTATGTACATATGTTACAGTTTTGTATTCGTGTAAAGATTTATGGTATATTATAGATTATTTGTTCCACTATGAGATTCTACGTTTTTTAGTTTTCTTCTTATTTTCTTCCTTCTTTGTTTTTCCTCTAACAAATCGGGTTTTTCGGCATTCGATTCCTCGGCATGAAATACAATGGGCGTATGAATGTTGATTTTCTAGGGTCAAAAATCTTGTTCGTTACAGAAGATTTGAACAACTAAAAAAGTTAGTGCAAAATTATATATTTTTATATAATACTTGATTATATTATTGTAAATCTATTTATGCATGCCTAAAATGTAAATTGGAGTTATAGGCTAAAATTGTATAGGTGTAATGAATTTATATGCCATGCCTGCATATTCTATGATCAGTAATTTGATTATACATTACATTTATGTGAATCTATAAAATATTAGATGGAAGTAGTCCCTAAATTTAGGATTGGATAGTAATAGTCCCTGAAACTTATAAATTATGTGATAGATCTAGATTTGTAGATTTAAACGACTTTTGCAAGTAAAACGACAAATTAAGTTATAATGATGAACTATGGGACTTAACTAGTTTTTTAATTCATTGGAATATATGTGTTCCAATGTGAATTTCTATAGATTATCAAGTTTCGATTTATAAATAAAAGTGCATCGGCTATCAAGGAATACACCTAAGAAAGAGTTGTATAAAATAGGAATATTTACCATATTTTGTGTTGTCTGTTTCAATAACTATGGGAAAGATAATTCTTTGTAATTCTAAATGTAACACAAATTTTACCTTTTGATAAGATATAGAAATTTATAGTGTTAACCTTTCTTTTTATGAGAGATGTAATTCTGATACATTAAAGTGTAGAAATACCTAATGATTAATTAAAGAATGGTAAATGCGATAATAATAATGGTCTAAGAGAAGAGTTAATATATGCAATACAAGCAAGACAGAAATCAAGTAATAACGACGAAAATATAGGCAAGTGATAATTTAAAATAAAATGAGTATTGAAAGCTCATTAAACAAGGGATGTAATAAGTATTAAAAAAGAATAGAAAGAAAAGTTCGATAAAAAGAAATGGAGTAAATAGGAAAAGATACTAAGATATTTTAAAAGAAAGTGGTAATTGAGATCCCTGCCGCAAGCTCTCTAGCCAACATAAAGAGAACTATTTCTAAAGGTTGCCCTGCTAGATGACTAGTTAACTGAGATCTAGATGATGTACAGGTAGGCTTTGCTGCAGGCAATATCGTTGAGCTAGATTCAGTATCGGACTCAATGTATCTTGATGTTAAAAGGCCTACTACCATTGTCGAAAGACGTGAGGAATCTACTATCTATAACTATTACAAACTTCACATATAAGTGATATTAAGCATATTAAAAGCTTTGATCTTCATGCTGGAAAGAAAGCCCAGTGTAGTTGATGCTGTGTAGTTAATGCCCCGCTATTACCCCGTTATAACCCCGCAATATCTCATAGCGGATTTTTAGAGCTACAATTTTTCCATATAGCCCTAAAATATAGCCTTTCCGCTTTAATCCCCGCTATTTCCGCTATATCCCATTATTCCCGCTATATTTTGTTATTTCCGCTATATCTTCTTTAATAAAATGAATTAAAAAATTGCATTTATACATTACAAATATTATGAAACTAATTTATTTGACTTAATTTTTAATATATTTTTAGAAATGAAAATACTCTAATATTCTACTAAATTCAATTATCTTATATAACAGTTTTACGTTTATTTAAAGTATATTCGCACTTGTTTTTTGTTTAAAATCATTTATGTATTAATTATAATTCAACTGAATGATAATTTTTCATTTAGTTACCATTTATATATTTGTAAAAACATTAAGTACGAGTTTTATATGCTATTTTAGAACTATCCGCTATATCCCGCTATGTCCTCGCTGTATCCCCGCTTTGACTTTTTGCACCTCCACCGCTTTGAATCCGCCGAGCGCTTTAACTGCACAGAGTTGATGTACCAAGCCCAATGGATGCCAATGTGTTTGACCAATCGAACCTCCTAAATCGACGGGGGGCAATAGTGTGTAGTTAAAGTTGTGCAGCATGTGCATTTTTAGTGTACCTATTTGATAAAACCAGCGACAAACACTCTGTTCAGGTGCTGTTATGCATTCAATGCAATCGTTATTTTAAACCATCCTAATGAATCATAAGGCGATGATAATGGCTTAACCAAATTCACAATGGAACCCCATTTGAAAATTTTGATGGTTTTAAGTCAAATTTGTACTAAAAACTAAGGTTACTTTGAAAATACGAGTTCATTAAGGGTAGGAATCGAAGCTAACTCAAGTCGAAGCTTGTAGAGCCTAAGCACGATTCATATCTGAGAAATTTGCAACTTGCTTTGAGTAAAACCTTTAATTCTTCCAAAATTTGCCCAATTGGACGTGGTCGAGGCTCAAGTTGACGGCGAACATCCCCAAGCCAAGCTCCCACCTATCTAAAGCAGATCGATCTGATTAGCCTCGAGGGCATTTGAATATGAACTTTAAATTGTTCAAATGGTTCAATGTTCGAGAATTTGAATGTGGAGTTAATGACTCTAATGGTGCTAATCATAGGGGAAGATGGAAGCAGCAATATATGGCGATAACTCAAAATTGGAGATTGGATCTGTGATGTGAAGATCGACAATGTGAGTTCAAATGCAAAAATATCAAGGTAGAAAGAAAAAATAGAACAAGTGAAAGTGACTATGTTGGGGATTGTTCTTTAATATGGAGCAACCCATAAGGATAGGGAAAGGAATCACCTAAATTTGAGATACCGATATATGGCCTATGGATCGGTGCTGATCTATGAAATTATTATAAAAAAGAGAGAGTGTGTGTATTTATTTACTTATATGGTAATTAAAATTAATGCAGATGCGATATAGAGGCAACTGGGATCGGAATGGAAAACTTAAAGAACATTCTTTGGTTCTTTTACTACACAAGAGTTGCAATTTCAAAACAGTTCAAAGAAATACAACAATCTGTAAAAGATACGACGCTTCGTGAAAGTGGTTCAAAGGATAAGTAACATCATTTTAGAACAGATCAGCTTGAAACCGATGATATGGAATCCATAGTTTGTCTTGATCCAAATTATATCTTGAAGGATATCTTCTTAACACAAGATATACTTTAGGGAGGCAAATGTTATATAATCTTATGACCAAATCATATTCGGATGAATTAGACCGATCAACAGAAGGATAGCCAAGCAGGAATCCAAAATGATAACTGGCAAACTCAGATGTCAAGTAAGATCAAGAAATGGAGTCATTAGCTTGCTAGGAATTTTCAAAAGTAGCCCACACACCAATCCACTCCAAGTGCCAAGTCCAAAAACCCAAGAATCAAACCAAGTCTTGATTCGGTACTAAACCATAACCATGGATCGATACCGATCCCTAACGCTTGCTAAATTCGCCAAGTGACGCATTCCACACAAAGTTAGAGTGGTCATAAGTTAATACATGTCACAAGTTAATACATGCCATATATGATGGTTCGCTAGCCACACACGATTCAAGCGATCGATGGACAAATCCAGGCTTCAAAATAACTAGACCACATGCTTTTATCTACCTACCAAACCATGAATTCCATTTAAGTTCAAGCCCGCATCGATACATCCAGATCTACATATGAAGATACTAGCCATCCAAGCAACATCAAGGGATCAAATAAGGCTTTATAGCCCATTTTACGGATCGGTACTGATCCATAGGGCACGATTCGATATCACTCAGTAAACCTTGCTGATTTGGTCATGATCTTTTAGAGCGACTCCTTTTGGACATAGGGAACATGAGGAAGAACGCAGTAGAGATGAATCCATTGATCTTCATATATAAATAGAGGGTGATAGACACCATTTCGGGATCTTTTTTTACTTGCATTCTAAATTTCTATACTATTATAGTAATCTTTTGGGTCAATAACGATCCACAGACTACCGATCCATATGATCACTTTTATAAAAACTTTGTAGAATCATAAACAAATGTCAAGTTGCGTAGGCCAATGATTAGTCAAACCACTATAATTGTTGTGTATTGTTTTCTTTCATTTGTATTTTAGTTTCTTTACTTTTTCTCTCCTAAAAATATATTGGTTGTTTGTGCCAACTTGTGGCGTAAACACTATTTAACTGATTTTTGCGTGTATCTTTGGGTTAGTGTATGGTTAACTAACTCTCTCTCTCTCTCTCTCTCCCATTTTTCTTTCTTGTGTGTTGACGAGTTATTTTACGTTTATCTAGCTCTATTGTATGTTAAATCTTGATAAGTTTATAATAGTAATTATCGTATTACGTTTATTACAATGGACTAATTCTATAGATGCAGGTGAAATAGGTCTGAGGGTATAGTAAGTATTAGCTTTCATATGATGTTTATAAAATCATGTCCGTAATATATACTTGGTAATATTTTTACTCATCGGACATGTGTCTAACTCCCCTCCTCATATGCTACAAGTAAATGAAGTAGCAGTGATGGTATGGTGTTTGAAGACGAACACTACGGGGATGTTTACATATGTATATGTTGTTTGTATCCACTATATATGTAGTGTGACACATTGTGTGTATGTATAAAGATTTGGTGTATCTTATCATATATATAGATAGAATCAGAGTATTTTATCTATATTATAATTAGATCCATTTCATCGTCAGTTTTAAAAGATATAGTTAGTTAGTTCAGCTCTTTGTTTACTATTATGTATAAAACAATTCAGCTTTTTATTCAACGATAATTTTATGGCCATAAAAAGTCGGGTTGCTGCACTAGTGGAAACCAAAGGGTTACGTACTGATAGTAATTTGAAAACTATGGAATGACTCACTTGAGAGTTTTCTATTGGTTATGTAACTAAGATCAAACAGAGAATCTAAAAGTGACAATATTAAAAAGTTCTCTTGACTTGGGAATATTGTTGAACTTCAATGTAGACACTCCGCTTTGATTAGAGTTAAATAGTGGCATGACATCCATCAGATGACTATAGTTGAAAGCATCAAAAGTTAAACATTATTCAATAAAAAATTCATTTTCTTGGTTATATAAGGTTAATATCATGGTCAATTGTAGTCAACTCAAATTTAAAGTTTTTAGCCAAAACAGTATAGTTAATAATAACTGTTATTATTGAACCAAAGATTTTATTCTTGGACTTACTATTATACACATAACTTTAATATTGGATGTAATGTTATAAGCAATGACATCATAAAAGGATTAAGGCCACTGAGTCCTGAATTGAAGAATAAAGCAACATATCTCTTCGAGGGAGTCTCTCCACACTTTGTCAATAGCACAGCTTTTCGAAGGCTGGAAACGTGTCTCCTCAATACAGTATCGCATCACACTTCACCACTTTGGCATGGTCCATCTTCATTAACACATTTCATTTCCCCTTTTTACACCGCACTGAACTCCCAAAGACGAGCCAGTCATATCGCATGCTAGTAAGTTTGAGGACTTCGATCCAAATCACGCCACCCATCACCGACACCATACTTAAATGACTTCGAAGGTGCTAAGCATCAATAACAAATTGATAGCGAGTAGGCATCTTGTTGGCAGACTACCAACACCATGACAGCATCCTTTCCTACAAGCACTACAAAGTAGGGCTATCAATTTCCAGCACGACCCAAAACATGACTCAAAGATGACACGAAAATTAGCGGGTTTGGGTGACACAATAACATGGACGGGCAAATTTCAGGTCAACCCGCCATAACCTATTTAATAAATGGGTGTGTTTCGGGTTGACCCATGGACCTGATTTTGACCCGCCAAACCTGTTTATTATAAAATGTTTTTATTTATTTATTTAATTTTTTTTGCAACTTGGGCTGTTTCGAATTTGGGTTGACCCGTGACTTACTGAATTTCATTTTCTGTCCATTATCATTTCCTTACACAGGTCACAGACTCACAGGCAGCTAGGGTTTTTCATTTATGTTTTTTACTACATCGCTCTCCATTTCTCCTTTGTTCTCCTTTTTCAGCTAGCCTCTAAATCTTTAATCGCTCGTGCGGCCGCGTTTGCGCACTAATCGCTCGCGGCCTGGCCGTGCCTTAATCGCCCGCTAATTGCTCGTCGCGCCCTTTTTCCACGTCGCCCCCTAATCACTCCCGCTTGCCATGCCGTCCATCCATAGATCACTCGCGTCACGCCCTGGCCACCTCCTGTCCGTCCATGGTTTTATACATTGATCGTGCCTGCCCTGTCCATCCACAGATCCACTCGTGCCTACCCTGCCGTGTTGTCCATCCATAGATCCAAAGAAGAGTCAGTGAAACATATTGTTTTGTACCTTGTAAGTTTGGTTAAATAAGATTTAGTTTGCTTAGTATTTAAATTCATAATTACAACTGGCCATATTGTTAAAACATCATAAAATTTTAATAGAACAATCATTAGATCCATCACTCAACCATCCTCTTGTTCTCGCCTTTGCATATTGTTTCCCTTCACCTTCAACCATTTTTAGCCGATACATTATTTTATGGACCTTTGTACTCAATGTAGGGTGCCATATATTGGAATCCAAGGGCCACCAAATATTGCAAGCTGTTAGTAAATTATACTGTAAACTTCCCTTTGTAGAGTTCTTCCCAGCCTCAAACTATCTTAGGTTAAATATTTTGACGTTGAACTTTAAGGTAACCGATCATGTTTGCCTCAATAATTTAATGACGTCTTTAGAAATTGGAAAAAAGTAACATTAATTCAAGAAAGACCGAGCAATTATTTACTTTCTATATCTTAGCACACTGTTTAACCGCATGGTTGTTTAGATAATAGTCGTATGATGGACAAATGGCCCTGAATGTTAGTTATAACTGAGCATGACCGAACTACTAGATAATAGTTGTTATTGTTGATTCTGTAGTAATTCTAGGTTAGAGATGTCCAATAAACATACAGAGAAAATGCAATGTTTGCATGCTGTCAGTCAAGGAACATAGGTTGCATACAAGTGCACATAGTCCGACCCGACCTATCTCCTGATAATTAGTAAATGGAAAGAATCACATCTGACACCCTATCAGAACAGTGATACCAAATTCATGTCTTTTATCAGCTAGAAAATATCAAGATGGATATAAATGTCATGCCAAATGTGCATAACCAGTGAATTTTTGGTATGTCTTTAGTACTCTTTTTCGTTCCTTTCCTTTTTAATGTGGCTGAACGTGGAAGTTTTGGTTTGAATGGTAGGTAAATGCGCATTCATCTTCAGTAGGTAGTTAAATCATTTCTTGTAGCAATTTACTTTGTAACGTGATAGGTTAGGTAATTTGAATCTTGAATACTACAACTTCGTTGTCCCACCCATAAGCTCAGTAATTTAAATCTGTTAAATCGTTACCACCTTTTTAGTAGACTATAGGTTTACACATAGAATAGAAGCTTTTATGATAACCCGGAAATTTTGACATGATTACTTATATTGCAATACAGTTTTTATAAACCAAGTCAATGTGATACGATCACTACAAGAAAATGATGAAATAAAGACTGAAAAAATCAGTCTCTTACACCACAATTCAGTCTTTAACTAAGTCGTAAATACTGATCAATGACCGAAATGTTCAATCTTTGATTTTCTAGTCCCAAAAATATTTGTGACAGAAATTTCAGTCTTAAAATTCAAAAACTGAAATTTCGGTCTTAAATGTTTATAGAGACTGAATGTTTGAAACTAAAATACAGTCTTGAACTAGTTTCAAATTACATAAATTCTAAAGAAATTTCATCTTTCTCTCTCTTTTTAGTTTTTTGAATTATTATAATCTGTATAGAAATATATTTGAATACATACATACATAAACATACATACATACATACATATATAATTTTTGCCAACAAAAATGGATGGCTCAAATTATAAGTAATAAAGTTGAATTCTGTATAGATAACGCAAGTAGTTGCTAAAGTTTGAACAAAAGAATCGCAGAAATTTTCCCTGATCTCAAAGTTGCTAAGTTTGAGAAAGATAAGATAATGCCAAACAATTCTCATCTTCCAGATTCAATTGGAAAACTAAATTACAATCATAGAAAAGCCCGCAAATTAAATGCTTTTTCTTTTTTGATACGCTACATATATATAGTGCAACAAGGACGTATGAATTACCCAAAGTTACAAACTGTATTCTCATAGAAAATTAAACATACTACTGCATCTTTAAAATTCACAGCCATGTATCCATTAGAACTGAAATATATTTTTGAAGGTTGGCTATTTCTTTTTTTGAAGGCCAGGCAAAAGTATTCCTTACCCAAAGAAAGTTCACATTCTGCAACCGACATCATTGCTATAGTACATATCCGTATGGTCCACAACTGATTCAAAAGTAGGAAGGAGACTTAAAAACTGCAGGGATAATTTCCTAGCAGAAATAGGTCCGAGCAAAAAATCCATTCTTTTGAAGAAAATCCAGTCGCTCACCCTGCCTTTATTCTTCTCGATCTTGTACTTCTTCAAAGTACCGACACGGTTTCTGCACGGCAAGTCTGTGTGCAGAGGATGACGAGCGTCGCATGGACGAGAGGTGACGACATCGACGATTTCCTTCCATTGACCCTGAAGAAGGCCACCGCGGTTGAACTCCATAAAACGATCGCCCCACTCGACGATCAGTACTGACGTCTCGTCTTCGCTCCAGTAATCTTCTCGAGATGGAAGCGGCCGTGATGACAACATTTGTTATATTTTATTTTCGAAGTTTATTGGGATTTTGGAAGCTGGAACCCTAATTTTTTTTAACGAGTAGATGAAGACTGGTAACTTTATTGAGTGAAAAAAATGCAGTGCGTGAAATGTGGAAAGTGGATTGTACACGAACAGAGTTAGTAGCTGAATCATTCATATTTATTCAAACTTGAGATTAGACACATTTTTAATCGGTGTTAACTAGCACTACATGGATCGCTAATCTAGCCCTTCGATTTTAAGAGCAAGAACATCTTGACCGTTAAATATCTATGTAGCTAAACTGTTATTAAAGACAGGATTAGTGACTGAAATTTAGTATTTAAACAGTTTAGAAATTAAAAACTGGTTAAGGACTGAAACTCAATCTTTAAGTTTAAAATATAAAAGACTGATTTTTTATCAGTTTTTGTTCAGTCCTTATTTAATGACTGGAATACTTAGGTCTTTGATTTTCAGTCTTTAAAGAAGGTTTTTTTTGTAGTGAAAATAAAGTTACTATAATAAAAATCAATATATCACAATGCAAAACAATGTTGAATATTATTCATTGCAAGTTGCAACTACAACTTCAAGTCTTCAAGTACAAAATAAGCAAGATACGTTTATTTTTATACCGGTACATATTTACTGATATTGAAGTAGATATTTACTGGTACATATTTACTGCAACTTCAAGTACAAAACAAGCAAGATATTTACTGACATTGAAGTAAATATATATTGTATTAGTACATATTTACTGCAACTTCAAGTACAAAATAAGCAAGATACCTATATTCAAACCATCTATATATCTATAATAGGTACTGGTACATATTTTACAATGTTAAAATTCATGGTTTTTCCATAACTTCATAGCAAAATTTTCAAATGTTTAATTACTTAAATTTTGTTTATCCCAATAAGTCAATAGTGATTTGTTTGAAATGTGGTGTTGTTTATTTATGTGATAGTACTTATGGCACTGGAAAACTAAAACGTCATATTAAAACTTGTTCTAAAACTACTGATCGTGATCTAGGTCAATTGCTTATAAGTGAGGCCGACGGTTCTATTATAACAAGGTCTTTTAAATTTGATCCGGATAAATTAAAAAAATTATTGATAATGTCAATAATGATGCATGATTTGACATTTTAATTTGTTGAGTATGTAGGAATCAGACAATTATGTTCATATGTTTGTGTGGATGTTAAGTTGATTTCTAGTAATACCGCTAGAGTTGATATGATGAAAATGTACGAAAGGGAGAGACTTAAAGATATGTTAGTTTCAATTCCAGGGAAAATTTGTTTGATTTTTGATTTATGGACTTCTATAGCAACTGACGGGTATATTTATTTGACTGCTCATTTTGTCGATGCTAATTGGATACTTCAAAAAAGAAGTGTTAAATTGTAGTTTTACGTTTCCTCCACATACCGGAGTTGCTTTGTCCGAATTTTTTTTATAATTTGTTGACTAATTGGGGCATTGACAAAAATAAACATTTTCCAATACCTTAGACAATGCTAGTGCATATGATGTATTTGTTAATTTGCTGAAGGAGCAGCTTTTGTTGAGGGAGTCTTTAGTGATGGATGGTGATTTTTTTCACATTATATGTTGTGCTCATATTCTTAATCTTATAGTGCAAGATGTGCTAAAAGAGTTGATATGCGTGTGTCTAAAATTAGGGTGAGCATTAAATATGTAAGAGGTTCACAAGCAACGAAACAAAAAAATTTAGAGTGCATATCTCATGTTTTTCTGGAGTGTAAAAAAGGTTTACGTCATGATATTCCTACTAGATGGAATTCCATATTTCTCATGCTTGAGAGTACTCTTTGTTATCAGCGTAATTTTCTCCATTTACAATTGAGTGATTCTAACTATAAGCACACTCTTTCTCAATCTAAATGGGTGAAAGTGGAACAAATTTGTAAGTTTTTGAAGGTTTTTTGTGATGTGATTTGTCTTTTTCTGGCTCTAAATATCCTACCGCATCTATATTTTCCTCAAGTATTTGTTATTCAAGACACTTTGCAAAGAGCTAGGGCTAATGGCGATAGTTTTATGAGTAAGATTGCATGTGGTATGATTGGAACATCTGAGAAGTATTGGAAGGCATGCAGTCTTATTCTCTCGATTGTTGTTATTCTAGATCCTGTGGAGTTTTCGTATAAGAGGCTTAATTTATGGCGGTGGTTCTGTAGAAATGAATAAAGTTCGTGACACTTTGTTTGCTCTTTTTGATATTTACGTGCAAATATATGATAAAAAAAGACACTGCTTCTAGTAGTCAAAGTCAATCTTCTTCTGGTGATATCTTAGTTTCTAAAGAATGCTTCGATGTTATGAAGGTAGACTTTATATAACGACACATTAAATTTTATAATTTTTTCTCTACTACACTATTTAGTATTTACTATATCTTACATATATGCAGGACTTTGACAATTTTGAGAGTGAAGAATTTACCTTTTCAGCTCAAAAAACTCAATTGGAATTGTACTTGGATGAGCCAAAGTTGGATAGGTAGAAAATTTTGGATATTCTTGAATATTGGAAAGCTAATCAGTTTAAATTTCGAAAATTGTATATTATGGCTCGTGATGTGATATCCATTCCTATATCTATGGTTGCATCAAAGCATCATTTAGTGTAGATGGTTGAGTTCATGATCAATACCGAAGTGCACTTAAGCCCGAAGTTGTTGAGGCAATCATATGTGCATGAGATTGGATATTTGGAGATGGAGGTTATCTTTCTTACCCTATTTTGTATTTTCTACTACATAAAATTTGATTTTCTAAAAATTTAATAACCTGACATGTGCTACTATTTTTCCACCTAATCTTGAAGAGTTAACGGAGGACATTAACAATTTAGAAATCAACGGTGCCCACTCTTAAACCGCCGAGTGTTCTTCTAGCAATCAACATATGGATTAATGATTATGGGCACATATGTATAAGAGGTACGTATTACTTGATTTATTAAACTTCATATTTCATAATTATAAAATCTGTTTCATTTTTAGTTGTAGTAGTATTAGCATAGATTAGATTATACAAAAATGAAAACCAATTCATTATGGAAATGATTTTATTGGTTAGTTAGTTTATTGCATTGCCTTGTATAATGGAAGGTAATATATTTCATATAATTGAATATGGTAGTGTAATTGTTGGTTTGCCATGTACACACAAATCTTGCGTGGGTTTGCGTTTGGGATATTTGCAAGTCTAAAGTTGGCAATCTTTAGTTGAAGATGTTAGTAATGATTTTATGTTACTTTTATGTTATGTATGTAACTTAGATGCATTTACATGGGTTTGTTTCAGTTTATGGCCACTGTAAACTTTAACTGAAGTAAAATGCTGTAGAAATTTCATGACTGTCTGCGCTATAAGCTTATGTTTACTGATATGCACCAATATGTGTACTTGTTGGTTTCATATGTGCAACTCTTGATGATAATCATTTACAATAATCTTCTAAATTTTCCTTGTCAATTTTAAACATAAAATTTTGACTTGGAAACATGATAGACTACATATTTGGTAATTTGTTTATTTTGTATCATTTTCTCTTTTTTGTGTTAGTTAGTTCGTGAACAGTGAACCAAACTTACATAGTTGGTACATGTTTCTTTTACAGTTGCATTAGTGTATTTAATAAATAAAGATATGATACTAGCTATTGAATATTTTAAGAAGTCTTCTACTAAATTGATATCATATTCACGTCCGGGACAATCACATGGCTTTTGTCTTATTTTCATGTCTGAATATTTCATCACTTGACAATCCATGCAAATAAATTTATATCGTGTTATTATCCATGCTTTGTATCAATGGATTAAAACAAATGATGCTTCCATATTTGTGACTCACCATAAATAAATGAAAGTATAGCATAGCAGTTCACAGTTAACAACTGAAAAAAAAAAAATAGATTAAGAGGGGTAGCTAGCAGTTAGTACCAGTACTCTTTACTGTCATTCCATTTTTCTTTGTTTGGTTTTTGCCCATTACCAAAAATTTAATAGAAAAAGAAAATTACATATGCATAGCTACCTATTACCAATTTTTCCACTACCATTCCACTCTAGGTACCTACCCTTGCTATGAAATCATAGCTGCAAATTAAAGATAGATGCAAGAATTATTCATTGAACAATGTACACATTATCGCTGAAATATTTTCTCTCAAGGAAATGCATAAAAAACAGTAGCAATAACAAATTACAAATGCCGCTTTAAAATGACATATGTTAAATGATTAGCTGTACATTGCTTTTCTTTAAAATGAAAGAATTATTTGTTATTCTATCTTTTTTTACAATTATTGCAGGTAGAGCAAGCTATGGGCCAAGTGCAAACAATTCAGGAAAGCTTCTATTATATGTGCTGAATTGCTTGTAAGATTTTTTGTTGTCGTCATGTCGTTGTCATATTGTAGTTGTCATATTGTATTTGAACATCATTTTCATGTTGGTTATTGAATATTTGCAAATTTGGAGGAACTACTTAGGTAGATTTATATGCTCGATTGTTGTGTCATGTTAAATTGTGTTACTCTACTCGTATATGCTCATGTATGCTGTTATTTTCTTATATTTGATGATCTAAATGCTCATGTATGGGTTACAATATGTGTATGCTCTTATATTACTAAACACACCTGAAAAGAATTGCTAATTTTGCAAATATTATGTAAACGGGTTATATGGGTTACACGGGTCAACCTGTTTAAACCCGACCCGACATGACCCGTTTAGTTAAACGGGTTACATAGGTCGTGTCAAGTCAACCCCTTTATAATCGGGTCGAGCTCGGGTTCAAAAAATATGACCCGTTTATTAAATGGGTTGACCCGACCCGTTTAAAAATTAACTCGAACCCGATTTGACCCGACCCGAACCCGACCCGACACTACCCATTGACAGGCCTACTACGAAGCACATCAAATAAATTAAAAGCACCATTAATTAATCGTCATAACCATGCAGGCTCATCGACATGCTGCTCTTCGACCGCTGAAGCACTTCACCACTTAAAAGGAATCCTACGTTTAACCAAAGCAATGTTGATGGTTTGCAATGTCGACGGTAAGCACCATCGATGCCCTCATTAACTTTGACGCTGCTTGAAGGACATCAATGATAGTATCATCAACCCGTTCAAAGACCGTGGCGTTGCATAGAGGCGGCAACATGGTCCACAACACTTCGATGGTACTCTTTTTAACTAGTGATAATCAACAACCTTGGCGATGCCGCCTCTACAAATATTGAAGCGCAAATAACACCGCCGAAGTTGAAGGCTATCAAAGTCCACCTGATCGAAGACGTTAGATTCGCAAAGGGGGGCCGCTTGCCTCTATAAATACAACCCTAGGGGTGCTATTTTATGGGCTGATTTTTCATTTCTCTCTCTCTCTCTCTTCCCAAATTAAAATCTGGTAACCCTAAATTGAATTTGGATAATTCAATTTGATTGTAATCATATTCGAGCTGAATGAACATGAACTTAACCTTGCATATTGACTTGGACTTGCATAATATGAATTTGTCATGAACAAATCGACATGAACCTAATCAAAGTGCCTTAGATTATGATGAATTTTTGTATGCATATTTATACGAGCTATGAATTATGGACTTTGAATATAAGGACTAGATGTCTATCATAATGTCATGCGTGATGGAAAATAGCGTGACTTTGAGACTTATATTCTTTGCCTATTGAATATATGGCATAGCATGAGCCCTTTGGATTATCTTATCTAAAGGCCAACATGGAATCATATATAGATAACACCTCTAATGGCCTTAGAGGACTTCGAGTATATGAAACAATAGTGACGAAGTTGAACTTTTCCTCAAGGCCATTTGTCTTCCATTCTTTGATGATCCTATCATATGATTAGTCTCAAAGTAATAAGTTATACCTTGATGTATCATTATATCAATGCGATGTCCTCAATCACATCAATATGAGGACATTACATATGCACTAATCACGTTGATGTGGTCAGTCTTTTCTTGACTAGGTCTCGGCATATGTACTGGACAAGTCAATGAGATTAGCTTATTATGACTTCGTATATATTCAAATCAAGGAATAACTTATTACATTTGGCATCTGAGGTGTTATACCATTTTTTGGTTTAATATTTTTGGCATTAGAAGGAGGGCTTGAACTCCAGCCATGTTTAACTTCCCTCTCAAACTAGTTATGTTTTTCTTTTAGGAAACAACAAAAGAAAAACGAACTAACGTTGTGAATTAGGATAGAGGAGAACATTAACTCAAATTTCAACTTAGGAAATGCTGAATCGGGACAGTCATCTGCACTAAAACAACTAGCTAGCAACAAGGCAAAAATTAAAAGCATGGAACAACAATTGCTGGATATGAAAGGGCTATTAGAAGGGGCGATCGCTCATAAATCTTCTAAGAATACCAAACCCATAGGTGGAGACGAGTCGGAATCACCAAGGAGAAACTTAAATGCTTTCCTACTCAGAAGTAAAAGAAGAGGCAAGCTTGCTCAAGCTCTGCAAAAAAAGTAAGATGATAAACAAGATAGGACGAACAATCAAGGAAGAATAAACAAGAAACTTGTAGAGCGGTCTGGGAGTTCGATTTCTGAAGGATATAAACCAAAGAGGAGAAATTACCAAAATGATGAGTCTTACTTGAGAGACCTAGCAACCTCAAAGGGAAGATGACTTTAGATGACCGGGCTAATGATAATCAACGAGAGACTCCTTTTACTTACGAGATTATGAGTGAGAAAATTCCATCTTATATGAAGATTCAACTATTAAATGTAGTGGAACCACCAATTCAAACGACCATTTATTAGCCTTTGAAAGTCAAATTAATCTGTATAATGCATCCGAAGCTATTTGCTACAGACTATTCCAATCATGTTCCATAGAGCGCCAACTAAGTGGTATCGAAAGTACTGGAATAAAACCATCTATTCATGGAACCAATTTTCTTACGAGTTCTCGGCACAATTTTGCATCTGCAAAAACCCAACCGTTGATTACACTGTAGTGGCCAATATCAAGCAAAGACCTAGGCTGCTGCTAGGTGATTATTTCAAAAGATTCAATACCGAAGCTTTGAAGGCGAAAAACATGACTAACACAGACAAGTTAGTAGCTGTGCGTTCGGGTTAATTAAGCAAACTCCATTCTTGAGAGAGCTTTACATCGACGGGTGCAAAGACTTGCACAACTTTCATTTTTAGGCTAACAAATTTATCTACATATATGAAATATACCATGCTAGGAAGAAGGCTCAAATCAAGAAGGAAACAGGGAAATTCAACAAAGGCCGTAATCATTAGAAGCCAAGGTAAGAGGAAGATTTGAATGCTAGTCATGTCGCTTTGAATAAGCCACTCTCTTATACATGCCATTATGAAGGCGAAGGATGATTGCCCTATTTATTATAGAGTCAAAACCGATCCTAAACTAAAAAGGAAGGAGATTACTATGCATATTACAAGTTAAATGGGCACAAAATGGATGAGTGTAGGGTGTTAGCAAGAATAATCCACCAGATGATCCATGATGGATGACTGAAGGAATTTATCAAAGATGGACAGAAGACTGCCCGTTCTGGAAACAACAATCAAAAGCTGCCATGCAATACTAAAAATGTGGTGGAAGATGATGTTCAAGTTGACTTCATTTCGCCTCTTAACCGGATTGATGTGATTCATAGAGGCCCGCACTTGGTTGGAAGCATCAAAGGGGCTAGAAGTCGAGATGTCAGAGAAGCGAAGGAAAGAATTTTCTCCATTCATGAAGAACCACTGCTCAAAAATCTAAGACTTTAGATGAAAATACACACTTTGATGATCGCTCCACCAAAACTAAGAGGAGTTCACCAGCTACACGATGATCTGTTGATGATTACCGCACAGACCGGACTCTCTGTGATCTCTAAGATTTAAATAGATATTAGCAGCGTGGTTAATGTAATCTTTAAGCATGCTTTTGACCAGATGGAGATTCCGTAGGAGAAGTTGGAACCAAGCTTGGAGCCTATCTTTGGGTTCAACAACAAGGGGTCAACTCTAATAGGACAAATGAAGCTTCTCGTATCAATGGGAATTCCACCATGTTGCAAGATAGTTGAAACCCCCTTTGCTTTTATGGACCAACCATCTTATTATAATAATTTCTTTGGGAGGCCTGCTCTGGATGAGGTAGATGTCTTTATGTCACCAAAATACTTGGTGATGAAGTTTCTGATGAAGAAAGGATGGGGACTATAAGGGGTGATCAGGTTAGTTTTTGAGAGATGTACTTTGCAACCATTGAACAAAATGAATGAAGCTATCTTTCTCGTTATGATTTGGAGGAAAACCAATTAACTAAGGCCGATATTAAAAAGCCTTTGGATGATGATTCTTTAAACTCATCACCCAAAGCCAAAGCAGAACCTGAAGAAACGATTAGGTATGTGTTGAGAAAATTTAGCTTCTCCAAGGAGAAGAGGAAAAGAGAAGAAGCAAACTTAGTAAAGGAGGAAATAAAGGAAGAAGAGACTAATATTGAGCTAGATTGTAGACATGAGCGGGAAAGAATGAAACCGACAGAAGACCTTGAGGAAGTGTGCACAAATCTGAAAGATAAAATGAAAATGGTTAATATTAAAAAAATTAGATGGTAAAACCAAGGAAGAATTCATTTGGTTTTTCCAATCTAGCAAGGACGTATTTGCTTGGACTCATTTGGATGTGGTCAGGATAGACCCAATCATCATGTGTCATGCCTTGAACATAAATTCAAACTTCACGCCAGTTTGAAAAAAGAAAAGACAATTCAACAAGGTTCAGACTAATGCTCTAAAGGAAGAACCAAAAAGGCTGCTTGAGAATGGTTTCATGAGAGAGGTGTTATATCCAAAATGGTTAGCCAACCTAGTGAATGGAAAGTGGGGAACATGCATTGGTTATATTGACTTGAACAAAGAATGCCTGAAGGATTGTTATCCTTTCCAAAGGATAGACTAGTTGGTTGATGCGACAAGCGAACATCAACTCTTATCTTTTATGGATGCATATTCAGGTTATAATCACATCCCAATATTCAAACCGGATAAAGAACATACCAGCTTCATAAGGATTGGGGAACCTATTACTACACGGTCATGCCCTTTGGCTTAAAGAACTCTGGAGCAACCTATCAAAGGCCAGTGAGTCGAATGTTTAGGGAACAGATAGGCCACAACATGGAAGTGTATGTAGATGAAATGCTTGTTAAGTCTCAAGAAAAATTAGTATATTTAAAGGATTTAGAAGTGATGCTCGGCGTGTTGCGAAGATACCAAATAAAACTTAACCCATAAAAGAGTTGATCTAGTTTGGCAAGTTCCCAGGATATATCATTAGCGCAAGAGGGATTGAAGCCAATCTTGAGAAAATTAAAGTAATTAAAGACATGGTACAACCCAAGCCAAGAAAAGGTGTGATGAGTCTGAATGGAAGAGAAGGAACACCAAACTGATTATTTCTAAGGCCATTGACAAATGCATTCCGTTCTTTAATGTAATAAAAAAGAAAATGAATTTCGAATGGAAAGAGGATTGTCAAAAGGCTTTTAAAGAATTGAAAGATCATCTAGAAAAACCACCGACTCTCTCTAGCCCAGTAGATGAGGAAAGTTTTTATCTCTATGTAATAATTTTCGAACACGCCGTTAGTTCAATATTGGTATAGAAAAAAAAGGGATCCAATTTCCGGTGTATTACACTAGTAAAAGGCTCAAAGATGCGGAAACCAAATATCCAATTATAGAGAAGCTAGCATACTATATAATGCTTACGACGCATAAATTAAGAGCCAACTTTCAGGCACATCCAATCAAAATCTTGACCAACTTTCCACTCAAATTGGTCTTTAGTAAGTCAGAAGCTTCAGGAAGATTAGTTAAGTGAGGGATTGAGCTTAACCAATATGATAATGAATTTCTACAATGGGTATTAATTAAAGATTAGGCTCTAGCCAATTTTTTCAATGAATGCAAAGGATTCATTAAGGAGAAATCAGAAAATGAGAAAGACTTGAACCCTAAATGGCAACTATTTATAGATGGAGCTTCAAATGAATAAGGAGTTGGGGCTGGATATGTAGTTATAACTCCTGATGGACATCACCTACACTATGCAATGAAACAAGGGTTTCCAGCCACCAACAACATGGAAGAATAGGAATTTATGATGGCGGGACTTACCTTAGCTCTTCAATTGAAAATCCTAAGAATAGAAATCTCCTGTGATTCACAGTTGATGGTAAACCAACTAAACCTAAAAAATCAAACAAAGGATCACAAATTGGTGTTATATGTCAAGAAAATATTGAAGATGCTGACCCAATTCAAAGATTTTTCAATACATCAAATACCTAGAGATAAGAACTCACAATCCGACTCTTTAGCCAAGCAGGTAAGCGTACGGGAAGCGCCATAAGCTCAAATTGTGCCAGTGGGAATCCTAGTGTTAAGGAAAATACAACTAACTCAGAAAATGAAGCTTTAGTGCTGATTAGACCTCAGGCTTTAACACATAAAGAGAAGGGAGATAAAGTTGGAATTCCTCAAAAAGAACTACCCCACATAGGAACTAATGATCAATTCAAGAACAATTGGATGACTTGTATTGTTGAGTATATAACAAAAGGAAAACTACTAGCGGATAAAAAGGAAGCGAGAAGGATAAAGCGCCAGTCCCAACCTTTATCATGGCAGACATAATACTCTATAAAAAGGGATATTAACTCCCTTACTTGAGATGTATTAGTCCCAAAATAGGGGACAAACTACTTAAGGGAGCCCATGAAAGATTTTGTGGAGACCACGCCAATGAGGTAAAATTGACTAAGAAAGTTATGAAACAAGACTTCTATTGGCCTCAGATGACTAGTCAAATCGTCGAATATGTAAGAAGACATGATAAGTGCTAGAAATTTAAAAATTCCTCGTTTACCTCCAAGTGGACTAACTAATATATCAAGCCCGTAGCTTTTCGATGTATGGGGAATTGATTTAATAGGACCACTGCCAATGTCCAAAGAGGGAGCTAAGTATGGAGTGGTAGCCATTGATTATTTTACTAAGTGGGTGGAGACTGAACCACTTTCGAATATCACGTTAGGAAAGGTTCTAAGATTTCTAACCAAAAATATCGTTACTCGATTTGGAATCCCGCATAAGATAATTTCTGATAATGGAACCTAAATTAAAGTGAAGATTTCACCCAATTTTGCAACAAAAATGGGATTATTAAAAGCTTTTCATCTGTAGCCCAACCCAAGGCAATTGGAACCGTTGAAGCAACCAAGAAAACTATAAAAATTATTTTAAGAAACGTTTGGACAAAGCTAAATGGAATGGGTGAAGGAGCTACGCCTAGCCTATGGGCATATAGAACTTCTACTTAAACTGCGACTAGCATACTCTGTATTCCCTCACATATGGATGTGAAGCCATGCTTCCAATTGAAGTAGAAGATCCTTCCCATCAAAGGATCGCATATGTCTTTGACCCAAATCAAGAGTTGAAGAAGGAGTCCTTAGACCTAATCAATGAATTAAAAGATGAAGCAGTCGTCCGAACGGTTGAGTACAAATGGAAGGTAACTAAATACTATAATTCAAGAGTAAAAGAACAGATGTTCCAAAAGGATGTCCAATGCTCCGACGAGTCATGGAAAATATCAGGAATCCTATGGATGGATCGCTAGAGCCAAACTAGGAAGGACCCTTAATCATGCACAAAGTAATTCCGCTAGCAGGTTACAAACTTTGTCGACCAGATGGCAATGTCATAGTAAGAACATGGAACGCCAAACACTTACGGCCTTACTTCTCGACAATGGATGAATAAAAAGGAATTATTAGCTTGGTTAGAGAAAGGAGTAGAATTTTCTAAGGGTAAAGGAAAGGCCACAACCATTAAAGGCTTGACCACAAGAGATCCCAGTCATCAAAAGCCCCAACCATCAAAAGCTTGACCACAAGAGGTTTTGACTATCAAATGTCCCAGCCATTAAAAGCTTGACCACAAGAGGTCCCAGCCATCAAAGGGCCTAGCCATCAAAGACTTGACCGCGAAAGGTCTCGGCCATCAAATGCCCCAACAATCAACGGCTTGACCATAAGAGGTCCCAGCCATCAAAGTCCATAAGCCTTTAATGTCATCATCAAAGGCCTCACTGAAGCACCTCCTAGATGGAGGTCGGGTAAACTTTTAATACATGCCATTATATGGCCTCACTAAAGCAATCGAAAAGTCTTCAGTGGTTGTCATTAAAGGCACTACTGAAGCGCCACCTAGAGGGAGGTCGGGTAAGCCTTTAGTGACATCATCAAAGGCCTCACTAAAGCATCGGGAAAGCCTTTAACCCCTGCCTGCGTGGTCTGATTAAAGCGCTTCCTAGAGGGAGGGCCGAGTAAGCCTTTAGTGCTATCATCAAAAGCCTTACTAAAGCATTGGAATTTTCAAAAGGAAGATCGATCAAACTCAAAAGCAAAGCAGTGCTCCCAAATCAATCAAACTTAAGTGCTAAGTAGTGCTCCCAAATCAATCAAAATCAAGAGCCAAATAGTGCTCCTAAATCAATTAATATCAAGAGCCAACTAGTGCTCCCAAATCATTCAAAATCAAGAGCCAAATAGTGCTTCAAATCAAATCAAGTTTCCTAAAGGAAGAAATGGATTTTTGGTCTTCTTATATAGATTTTTGATCTGCTTATATTATCGCTAGAAATGGATTTCAGGTCTTCTACATGGATTTTTGGTCTTCTTATATCATCACCAGAAATGGGTTTTCGGTCTTCTTATATGGATTTCTAGTCTTCTTATATTATCGCCAGAAATGGATTTCTGGTCTTCTTACATGGATTTCTGTTCTTCTTATATTATTGCCAAAAATGGATTTTTGGTCTTCTTATAAAAAGATTTCTTGTCTTCTTATATCATTACTAGAAATGGAGTTTTTGTCTTCTTATATGGATTTCTGGTCTTCTTGTATCATTGCTAGAAATGGATTTTTGGACTTCTTACATGGATTTCTGATCTTCTTGTATCATTGCCAGAAATGGATTTTCGATCTTCTTACATGGATTTCTATCTTCTTTATCATTGATAGAAATGGATTTTCGGTCTTCTTATATGGATTTCTAGTCTTTGTATATGGATTTCTGGTCTTCTATTGTTATCGTATATAGATTTTTAGTCTTCTATTACTATCATATGTGGATTTCTAGTCTTCTTCAGATATGGATTTCTGGTCTTCTTATATTATTACCAAATATGGATCTATGATCTTTTACTCCTATTCTCGGGCATGGATTTATGTACTTCTATCATCATTGACAAACTTAGATTTATAGCATTTCATTAATGTTTCCAAAGTTTGGATTTTCCATTATCTCTAAGACACTTATTTCTGATATGGAAGGATATTTCATCATTAAACGAGTTTTAGGCCTCCTCTTATTGATGAAAAAGGAAAAATTAGGCAATACAAAGAGATTCATGGTTTCACCCTAAAGAGTAAAAGATTCTCTTATACTAGGGGGGGTTAAATGTTATCCATATAATTTTAGTATTGGAATTAATGTTATAAGCAATGGCACCTTAAAGGGATTAAGTCTACTGAGTCCTGAATTGAAGAATAAAGCAACATATCTCTTCGAGGTAGTCCCTCCATACTTTGTCACTTAGTCAATAGCACATCTCTCCGAAGGCTGGAAACATGTTTCTTCGATAGAGTATCGCATCACACTTCACCACTTTGGTGCGGTCCATCTTCATTAACACATTTCATTGCCCCTTTTTACATCGTGTTGAACCCCAAAAGATTGGTCAATCATATTGCACGCTAGCAAGGTTGGGGAAGACTTCGACCCAAATCATGCCAACCATCACCAACACCATACTCAAATGACTTTGAGGGTGTTAAGCATCGACGATAAATTGATATCGAGGAAGCACTTCGTCGGCAGACTACCAACACCATGACAGCATCCCTTCCTACCAGTAATACAATGCACATCAAAGACATTAAAAGAACTGTTATTCAATCGTCATAATCAAGCAGGATCGTCGATATGCTGCTCTTCAACATCTGAAGCACTTCACCGCTTAAAGGGAATCCCACGTTCAACCAAATCGATGTCAATGGTAAGCACCATCGATGCCCTCAAAGACTCTCGCATTGCATAGAGGTGGCAACACAATCTACATCACTTTGATGGTACCGTTTTTAAACTTGTAATGATCAACAACGTCGAGGACATTAAAGTGAGGCGATGCCGCCTCCACAAATATTAAAGTGCAAGTAACAACATCGAAATCGAAGATCGTCGAAGTCCACTTGATCAAAGACTTTAATGCAGAGAGCGGGGCTGCATGCTTCTATAAATACAACCCTAAAGGCCCATTTTAGGGGCTAATTTTTCATTTCTCTCCCTCTCCTCTCAAGTTAGAGTTTGTAACCTTAAATAAAATTGGGTATAATTCAATTTGACTGTAATCATAATCGAATTGAATGACCATAAACTTAGCCTTGCATATTGACTTCGATTATGACTTTATTGAACATTATTGACTTGGGCATGCACAATATGAACTTTTCATTACCAAATCAACATGAACCTATTCAAAGTGCCTTGGTTTATAATGAATTTCTATGTGCATATTTATATGAACTATGAACTATCGACCTTGAATATAAGGAAAAGATGCCCAGCCTAATGTCATACATAATGGACAATAGCTTGACTTTAAGACTTGTATTATTTTCCTATTGAACATATGGTATAGCATGAGCCCTTTGGATTATCTTATATAAAGGCCAACATGGACTCATATATTAACGACACTTCTAATTGCCTTAGAGGACTTCAAGTATATTAAGCAACAGTGACAAAGATGAACTTTTCCTTAAAGGCCATTTGCCTTCCATTCTTTAACGATCTTATCACATGATTAGTCTAAAAGTAATAAGTTATAACTTGATGGATCATCATATCAATGTGATGTCCTCAATTATGTAAACATGAGGATATTTCATATGCATTAATCATGTCGGTATGGTCAGTCTTTTCTTGACTAAGTCTCCGCATATGTACTATACAAGTCGATGAGATTAGCACATTATGACTCGCATATATTCAAATCAAGGAATAATTTATTACATTTGGCATATGAGGTGTTATATACAATTTTTTGGTCTAACACTTAACAAGTTGAATGTGGATAATATTGGAACTTTGATCAAAACCTAATTCCATAAGTCCTAAAGTGGTACAGTTTTAATGAAGAGGACTAGTGAAAATAATCGTTGCTATCAGGTATCGCTTGTAATATAGAATTGGATTTTACCATGAAGATTTGTAAGTGATTAATTCAGGCAAAATGTCACATCGCTAGCTAAGGTGACGTGTGGACATTAATATTCAAATTGTTTGATACTATCCGCTGACTGCATTTGCACCTTTGATTCGCACAACCATAATGGCAGATATTAGTCTATAATCGCTGTAAATTAATCAAAATAATTATTATTCATGAAATATTAATTTTTAAATTTTATTAGATGTTTGAGAACCATTAGTATTCGATGAAATGCATATATATAAAAATTATGTTTACGCATAATCTCTTGACTAATTTTTGGAAATTCCATTTTATTGATATACAATATCAATAGAGTATTTAAATTGGATTTAAACAGGATAAATACTAAATGGTTTTAGGAAAATTCAAGGCCCATCATGCATCTTTCCATGGCTAGCTAAATGGGAAGTGTTTCAATTTTGAATTGAAAATGCAAAAGAGTAATTAAAGGAAGGGAAAAGATCTCTAGCCTTTAATTCTCCTTTCTTACATTCTTAAAAAAAATTCATTCGATTTGTTTTTTGCTCTCTTAATCCATCCAACTACAACTAAAAATTCCATGGCCTATTGGGAAAGTCCTAAAAACAAAATGAAAATAAAAACAAATTATGTAAGGTGGCTGTAGTCACTTGATCCTTTCTAAATCCAAAGGCCAATTCAATCGAATTTAGGAGTTTTGTTCATCATTCAAGATGCAAATTTTATCTACGTCTTATGGTAAAATTCTGATTTTAATTAATCATATGTTCATCATGTTTACATGATTTAGATCCGTTACATGCTACATCTCAATTGTTTATATGTTTGTATTGCGATATGATTTAACTCCTTTTTTTCCGTACTTTAATTAATTATACATTTATCATGTTAATAAAATTTAGATCCCCTTTTTGATACACTTTAATTGATTTTATGTTCATCATATTTATATATTTAGAACCTTCATCTCATTTGATTATTTGTTCATATTGTTTGTATAGTTAAGATCTGAATCTTTTACAACAAATTTATATCTGCCTAAACTCTCCAATCTATTTTAATGTTTTTTACAAACTATTGTTTAAAATGATAAGTTTTTTTAATTAATTGATATAATTTTATGAATTATTTTGTGCACAAACTTAAAAAAGCCACATATGTTGATTATTTAAACTTAATTTGAAAATTGAATACATATGTTACATGTTTGTTGTTTTGAATATAATATTCAAACTCATTTAGGTATGTTTACATAAGCATAAAAATTATTAATTTGAAATTTAAAAAAGGACCCTTGTGCAAAATTGTAAACCTTTTGTTTCCTTCCTAAGTTTATGTTAGATTAAAATTTGTTAGTTTAAATTGAATACATAAACTAGGCATAAACTTCACATACTTATGTTATAGTTTGATATTATATATATATATATATATATTCATGTGTGTGTTATTCTAACTCATTGTTTATAAAATGGACTTTCGGTGAAATCGTAAATTTAATTTAAAACCCTTATTAAGATAAAACTAGATTTGAAATTGTTAATTTTAGATTTCAAAACATATAAGATAGTCATATTGAACTTTAACATATATATCTGTATGTAAATGTGTGTGTATGTAATTACTATTATATATATATATAAAACTATGGGCAATTAAGGCATTTATAAATGGGCAAATATATATGTTACAGTGTAAATCTTAGCACTGATATATGGTCATATTAGCCATGTACACCTTATATTTGTAGTACGTGCACTATATACATATAAGTGTTTGTATCAAAATTGGTCACAACACTCTTCGGATGTGTTTGAAAAAATAAAGCGAAGAAAATAAATTGAAAATGTGGCAGATCTAACAAATACACCAATAATAAGTAAGAAAATCGCACAAAAACACACGGATTAAAAGTGTTTCGGCATATGGCCTATGTCCACTATGAAATAACCAACTTTTATTAACTTTTTGTTGCTGGTTACAATGAATTACAACAGTAAATCTCGAATACAACAGTGATTTCAGCAGAGTCTGGACGTCGAAGAGCCAAAAGTTCCTTTTCTGTAGGTCCTGGGCTGCTATTTATAGGTGTAGGCTGCAAATATCTCGCTCAGATCTCGGATGGCCTCTTCTCTCACATGGGTAGGCCTACATGATCGATCCCATGCTGTTTGCATTCGATCCGTGATCGATACGAACGAATTTCGTATCAATCAATATTTCATCCAATCGAGTTGAGATCGATCATGGACGTTCTTAAGGATGTGCGTAAGATCTTGTGAAATTTTGGTGGCGTTTGGAATTGTAGATTTTGAGTTATGGTCGATGCAAAATTCACTTTGTTTGCTGGCAGATCTGTGCATATCGATACCCTCGTATCGATCGATATTCGTATCGATGCTGTTCGTATCGATAGCTTCGCATCGATGGTTCTGCTCGTGATGCCTGATGACGTGGCACTTACTTCTTGGATCAACCCGCTTTTCATGCCGAACGACAGAGTCTTCTGCCTTTACATGCCGTGTTCATATCGATTTTGAATCGTTCCTCGTAACGGTCTGTTTTACCTTACTTCGTATCGAATCCTGAAGCTATTTCGTATCGATTGCTTAATGGTCATTTTGTATCGATAGATGAATGATCTCTTCGTATCGATCGTAGAGTAGTCGATTTCGTATCGATGGGAGATGATGACTTCGTATCGACCCGTGCCGATCGATACAAACTATGTTTGAAAACTAGATCGATGCAAAATGAACTTTCATGTTACTATCGATGGATACGAAGTAGACGGTCGCTAATGGATACGAAGTGAGCTTGCTCACCGATGGATTTGAGATGAGGTATGAGGGTTAATGGATATGAACAGGATGGTTGCAAGGTGATGGATACGAATATAAGGGATACGAATTAAGGATGTCTCATGTGTAACTTGATCGTTCTATAACTTGAGCATATGAACACCGACTGACCTGAAATTTTGAATGCTAGCTTCCACAGCTTTGCTTGTCCTGTCATATCTATTGTAGCTCGATTCGGATTCGGGAAAAATCTATCAGTATCCATAGTAAACCTGTGTATAATTGATATCCGAGATGGATTGTCCTTGGTCTCTGTTCAAGTCCTTAGTGTCATGGCCTTGCCAAAAGGAGGAATAACATTTGCCCACCAAAGTACGTCTTGTGAGAACATGACATGCTTTGAAAATTTGTAATCTTTATTCCGAATAGTTCAATCTGTTTCGCTAAATAGTCATTGCCTTTTCGTCAAAAAAATGTAACCTTGGTTGACTTCCATAATGCAAATGATGAATTGGAGGGTTTCTAATTGTTGTACTACACATTATTGTAACTGGGTATTAAATGATAGCAAATCGTTGTTCAATATTGTAATTGTCACCAGGTGAGTATTCAACTTCTGTGAATTTTGAAAATTCGAATTTTAATCCATCATACATGTACTTATGTTAACCTGACTCTTGTTAACGTTCGCACGCTTACGAGTCGTCAGCAGTTTTCTCTTATCAAATTCTGTATTGATCCTCTCCTGAATTGATGTGAAATTCGAGTTGTAACAATGCTTGGTGGTTGTTTTGGTGTACTCCTTCGTATCGATCCTCTCCTGGTTTGGCTCGAGGAGCTAAGAAAAAATTTCGTATCGATGGCTATCGATACAAATCGGCTGGCTCTTTGAAATACTTCGTATCGATGAATATGACCCCTATGGTTTTCAGTTAGATGGATACGAAGTTGTTATTTATATAGATGGAATATAAATGGTTCAAAAAAATCTTCGTTGCATCTGTTGTGTCGATGAATCACCGATGGATACGAAAAGCATGCTCTAGATCGAATGCAATTAATGGTTACAAATAGCTGCCCCTTGATCGATATGGGTGAGTAGGTACAACGAAGGCCTTTCGTATCATTCTTGCTTCGACCTTTCCGATCGGTCAATTTTACTGGTTCCTTTGAGTTCGAGTCCATATAAATTCATTTTGCACTTAGAAAAAAAAAATTCCACTTGCTTTCACTCCTACACACCGGCTTCGTATTGATCCCTGTCAAAGCTGATTGAAACTATCTTTGCCTTCAAATCGAACCAAACCTTCAACCCTCTAAACAAATCGTTGAATCTAGGTAAAAAGGCCACGAATTTAAGTTGAAAACGATGAGACTCGAGTTTCATTGCCATCTCATTTGTTTTCGTGACTGGATATGATGAAGTGGAGGTCGAAAATGAGCCAGGACGAGGTTGGGAATGGAGGAGGCGATGCCTGAGTGGTTTTGGAGAAGAAGAAGTGTGGGGATACAAAGGACTCATGGAGTAATGGCTGGCCTCGGCTTCGTATCGATGGGAGAAGGAAAGGAATACCATTTTCGTATCGATTCAAGAAGAATAATTGGTATCGATCTTTGACGTCATACAATTTTGTATTGATAGGAGAGGCTTGCTTCGTATTGATGGCTTGTGGATCTTCGAATCGATAGACCGATACAAAATTTCAAGCAAAATGATCGATATGAAGACGTTGCCGATAATCGATATGAAGCAAAGGATTTTCTATCGATATGAAATCGACTTTGCTGATCGATACGAAATGAAGCCTTATGACCGATACAAAGTGATGGTTCCTAAACTGATATGAAGTGTATCTCTAACAACCGATCCAATTTATAAATTATGATTGATACGAAACTCCTTGCATAACCTAACACTTGACTCCGACGAGCTTTTACCTTGCATAAATGGACTTAACTGCTTCACTGCATATTTGACTACCTTTTGAAGCTCGTCGATGGAACTGTAACTCGAAAAACTTAACATACTTTAACTCGGATTGGTCTTTAAAGTCGGGATGGCATGGTTGTGACGGTCAGCGGTGACGCTTACTCCAGTTTAAGCTTGAAGTCTTGTCATTTGAGCATTCCTTAAATTCTATAGAATTTCTTTAGTATTATGTAGCACTGCACTACACAACACATTCATACACTTCACATTAGGGAACACACGGACTTATTATCATCTAATGAAGGTTTTTGGTGAGTTGATTAGTTATGGAATCAACAAGTTCTCAACAGCGGGAAACTAAATGTTCATCTTCTTCGACAGTAGAGATGCCGGTCATTACAGCCGAAGTAATAGGTCTAGCTCCGGATGAGCTGCCAGGGGCAACTTTTATCGCTAACCCTCAAGATTCTATGCCGTCCGATGTCTCCGAAGATATGTTGGGGAGAATGTGCTTAAGGCACGGTCTATCATTAGATGATGTTTTGCTATCCGACCCGAATGACAGGCCACACGCTCCCCCAGAAGGATTCATAGCCTTTAACCAACATTCATGCACAGCTGGAACACTTCCTCCATTCAACCAGTATATTCGAGAAGTGTTAGCTTTCTTTGGAATCACCCCTTTGCAATTACATCGCAATGGATATGCACTGCTGAACAGTCTATTCATTATATTCATGGAGCATCTTTTCCGACCCCCAACCCCCGGCCCCAGAAGAAATCCGATACTTGTTTAATGTTAAGAGTTGGGGAGACAACACTTCGTTCACATTTCTAGAGGCAGTCAGGAACTGCCAAGTGGTGATGGGATCTTGGACTAGGCTTAGTTATTTTAAGACGGAGTGGTTTTACGTTCGATGCCCTCCAAGGTTCACCAACCGATGGTTAGTCAGACGAAGTGCTGCAACTTTTTCAATAGTTAACAAGATAGTCATAATTGACGTTGAATCTAATATATTATTTCCTTTAAAGCCGCAATTCCATGGCCCAACGATGCTCGATTCAAAGAAATAGCACGGATTCTTCAGCAGGTGCAGGCGAGATGAGGGATATGAACTCGGTGCTCACAAAAAGGAATTTGAGGATTGTCGGGTTACTCGATCGAAAACAAAGCATAAGACTAGAGGGATTGCTTAGGGAAGCCTCGGTGAGATAGGCCAAACATAGAGCGTCCGAGATTGTAATTACTAAGGAGGGCGATGAAGAGAACACGCCTATTGACGACGAACCCATAGCCAGGCCTTCTGGTAGTTTTCAGGACTTAGAGGGAAGGAGGAAAGGCAAGGCAGATGCACATAAGCGTCATAATTCCATGAGATGGAAATCTGTGATCGTGTCTTTACTAGTCTCTGGTGTTAGAATCTCGAAGGCTCCTCCATCGTAAATAGAGAATCCCTTCAAAGGGCTTGCCGACATTCCAATTTCGGACTATGTGTCGCTTCAACACGACACCGAATTGGAAGGGCTTCAAAGTGCCTAAGATTTAAGCGAGTCACTTCCTATAAGTGGGGCCGACATATCCGGTTGGACGGGTGGTTTAACACACGCATACATACACTTCACGGCACTACACGATTTTCAATCATAAGTTATTCATTCCTGGAGATTACTGATCCTGCTTTTCTTTACTTTACAGATACGGTGACTAGACGAGAATCCATGTTAGGAAGTCTTCGCTCAGCACGTCAGTCATCTAGTTCGTACTATGAGTCCCGCCGGAGGGAGGCTGATAGAGACCATGATCGCCGTTATTCCAACCAAGAATTTTACGAGAGGGATAGGGATAGAGAAAAATAATATAGATATCACTCCCGACCCCGCTCTCCACCTCCTTGAGATCCAACACAACCCTTCAGCCATGATAGACAACCCTTGAGCCTCCACGTCAAAAACCATCTTTTCAAGCTCCTAGGCCCGATCCGCAACATCGTAGAACCGAGGCCGAAACTCCCATTGTCATAGAATAAGCCATTACCGAGCCTTTTGGGGAAGGAGCAATCAAAATCGCCTAGTTGAGAAAAGATTTTCCGAACATTTGTTTTGATGGCTTTATCTTCCCTTCACACTTAAAGAAAATTCCTAGATAAGGTGGAACAAACGATGCATGACTACATCCATGATATCTATACCCAATACAAGAAGTGGATGAAAGCCACAGATAAAGCATCGGTAGTGGCTTTTGAGCGAGTAAGAATAATTGAGAAGTTAGAAACTGACCTTGCCCAAAAGGATCGTATAATTCAAGTGCTAAACAATGAAGCTGAATCTTCCCTTAAATCTGAAATAGAGGCCACCAAGAAAGCTGACGAGGTCAATCAGTCCATGGAGAGGATGCGACAAACGCGTTTCGCTTTGGCTGAGGAGATGGGCCAATGGAATACCACAGTTACAATTGAAAGGGACGCTGCATTGAAGGAACTTAACGAGTTTAAAGCCAAGCTCTTTGAAATCATTAAAGAAAAAGATAATGCGAATAAAGAAGCCTAGGAGGTGTGCGAGCAAGCTGTGGTGTTCCGGGGTAAAAGAGATGCGACAGTACTTAAAGTTTGGGAGGCTGAGGCTAGGGTGGCAGACGAAGTTAAGATGGCAGAGGCCAGGCTAGAGACCGATATTGAAGACCTTCTGATCACATACAATGTCAATATTCTGAAGCACGGAAATCTAGCCTGGCTCGATAATTATCCAACGCACATGTACAATGCTTGGGGCCGATTAGTAGAATACCAACTGTCACGACCCGTCTTCCACTAACCAGAAAGACGTATCATGAATTAAGAAAGAAAGAGATAGAAAGAGAAAAAAAGAGAAGAAGAAGAAAACAATAACAGAATCTCAACAGCGGAATGAATAAATTATATTAATAACAAAAGTATTACATAGATATACAACAACTATCAGAGTTACACAGATAATACAACACATAGTAGACAATTATAAACACCTGTCTAGTTATTACAACATAGTACAAAACAACTCAATCAAACGACTCAGAGATACTAACACATCGGAATACTAGATAACTATAATGCAGAAGCCTCCTGCTCCATTTGCTCCTCCATAATTCGTCAAAGCTAACCTGAATCCCTTGGCTACTCGTAAAAATTTGAGTACCCAAGAGTTTAAGAAAAACAGAAATAAACTTCGGGTCAGACATGGGTCTGGTGTGAGTAACAGGTTAAAGTTGCTTAACTTTTGAAAAACCTTTAAAAAGAAAGGTATCACGTAAGACTTTCCACACATAAACATGGAAAAGTTTTTACCTTACGCTAACCAAAACATTGTATGGAATCCAAAATCCAATAAGTGCCGTGCGTATTAGTTGTGCCCAACTATGTTGGAACGTGAGATGTAAGTATTCCAGCTATTTCTGTATTTTATTTGAAAATCCTAGACACTATTATCATATCACCTCATAAACTCTTGGGTACTCAAATTTTTATGAGCAGCCAAGTGATCAGGTTGGGATTGGCAAATAGTTTGGAAGCTGGAGCTGGAGTCCAGGCGTAATTATCTATCTCTATCCGCTGTAGTGACATTTTGATGTTGTGTTTTGGGTTGTATGGTTTGGAAGACTCTTATGAATGTCAGATGTAATGAAGTCGTATTATTTTTTGTACTCTGATATGTAAAACTATGTAATGGATATGTGCAATATTATATTTTTTTCGTTTTCGCTGTGAGATTCTGATGATTGTTGTTCTTTTCTTTCTATCTTTATTTCTTATTGATGATACGTCTTTCTGTGTATTGAAAGACGGGTCATCACAGTTAAAAGGCTGAACACCAAGCCGAGTCGACTGATGAATTTGAGCTCGAGAACTGGGTGTTGAGCGAAGATGAAGGAAAAGTTCTCCATGATACCACGATTGCATATGAAAAGGAGAGAGTTAGCACTCAATGCTCGGAGGTTGGAGAAGGTTCTGCTATTGAGCACCATAACGTAAGTCCTGAAACTCTCATGTCAACCCAGCCTGAAACTACATCTGCGGTTGATCTTCGATCTATGTCTGCATTCAATCCCGATCAACCGCAGTCGTCTTTAGACCAATAGCAAGTATCTGAAGCTGCTCCGCCAACCACAAGTCAAACTGAGGAAGGTACCCTGAACATTTCCTATGCTTGCTCAAAATTAGAAGCGTTACTTGAAGTAATTATTAATAGTTTTCCCTTTGTCTCTGTACAGTGATTGGAGTAGTGTCTGCTATGCTCCTACATCCCAAGAGATGCATCACGAGCAGGACGCTATCATTACGAAAGTGACCATGATAGAGGATACTGCATCTATTGATGGGTTACAAGCGAGCACACTTACCTTTGATTAACAGATGATGGAGGAACTTCTCGGTCATCACGGTGACCCCTTTGCTGACCTGCCATTCATCATGAGTGGAAGGCATCAGCGACCAGCTCCTCAGGCCCAACTGTTAACGCTCCTGGATAGGCTCAGACAATTCACGAAGAGGAAATAATAGTTGAAATTAATGCCGAAATGAAAGCAGCTGCTCGGGCTAGTAGCTTTGAAGATGGAATGGCAAGCCCTGGTGCAGCCATGTTATGAATGATTTCTCCTGGTGGTAGGTCATCGACACCAGTGTGCCTCTCCCACCTCCTATTGTTGATCCTGTCCCTCTGACTCCGCCTTTAAGAAGAATTCCAATACATGTGAGTTCGGAGGAGGAAGGTGATATAATGCCACCAACTAGAGATTGGCTGCCAAAAGGCAATGGCTCAAAAAGGAAACCAAGTGGCAGCTCCGACGGGTCAATGCCGAAGAAGAAGATGAGGAAAAAAAGAAATAGTAGACATGTCTCTTCGGCTCATTTTTGGTAGATAGATGGGAATCTACTTTTGCATTCTTTTTGTAGGCCGTGTATATATGCGGGTTCGGCCCCTGCTAGTAGGATTTTTTGGAACAATTTTGTACTTGTTCTTTTTTTTCAAAGAATAGTAATAGAATTCCATTTTGTCTTTGACACTGTTTGTTTTCATTTCCTTAAGTGTTCTAGTGCTTGAAACTTCAATTCAATGTATTATGAAGTTTAGTCTTCAAATCAACCCCGTGTTTGTCGCTAAGTTCCGGAGCCACAGCTTTCGGTCACGATCGAGCGTTAAGTCGAATTCCGATGCCATACTATCTCAATATACAGATGATACTTAAGCTCTTCCCTCCAGTTTCGGGGATAAAATGAAAAGATTGGTTAAAATCACTATTTTCCTTTAACACATCAACCTCAACCTTTATGAAACGAAGCTGAAACATGGCGAATTCGGGTAGTCGAACCAAACTTGCTCACCAATTGGTGATTGTATCCACACTTTGGGATTGCACTTGTTCGTTGGCGGTCAGTTATGCCCGCTTAAGCTTTAGTGATATATCCATGCTCCGGAGACTTAAATTATTTTCATGGGTAGTTTGTCACACCCGTTCAATATCTATAATTGCATCCACACTCTGGGGACTTTAGATTGATTCGTGGGTGGTCAGTCACACCCGATTTATGTTTATACTCTGACCGCACTTCGAGGACTCAAAGTTACCTCACGGATAATTGATTCGTATCCGGTTTTTGTTTTAAACTCTAGTCCATTCTCTGGGGATTTAGAGCTAGTTGATGTTTATACTCCAATCCACGCTCCAGTGACTTAGAGTTAATTGCTATCGATACTACGGTTCACACTCTGGGAATCCGGAGTTAGTTGACATTTGTACTCTAGTTCGCACTCCAAAAATCTGGAGTTGGTTGATGTTGATACTCCGTTTCGCACTCTGGGAATCCGAAGTTAGTTGATGTTTATACTCCAGTTCGCACTTTAAGAATCTGAAGTTAGCTGACAGATGGTCAGTCACATCTGTTTAGGCTTTGGGATTTTGTTCGCACTTTAGGAACGACGAATCTATGAGGATCGTGGATGGTCGGCTCACATCCACCCTGAGTTAACAAGCAGGGTCATTAGATGGACGGATCCATCCTCCTTAAAATTGGTCAAGATACCGGCAATGTCCTTAGGTGGACGGATTCACCCTCTTCGAAACCGCATTTACAGGTTTATACTCCAGTTCTTGCTTTAGAAATCTAGAGTTAGTTAGAGGATTGTCGTGTACCCATCCTTTTTTGGGTTCAGTGTAATGACTTGTCCCCAAGTTCGGATTTCACTTAGCGAGTGACCGGTCGCATCACAGCCACTTCCTATTTAAATAAATCTCATCGTATGATGGAACTTAACTATCCGTGCATAGTGATTGTCGTATGATGCATTTCAAAAAATCATAGCTCTGGCTCGAAGGGATTGCATTTTGTTGCTAAAATAAGAAAATAAGGCAAAGTTAGTTGCCTTATTACAAATTCAAATTTCGAAATGCATAAACAAATTATAAATGAAAAATAAACTGAATAATAAAACCTGTCATGTGTAGTAGCGACGAAGGCTTTCGCTGTTCCAGGCTCTCGGTAGAGTAAGACCATTAATGGTCGATAATTTAAATGTGCCGTCTCTGAGCTTTTATTTGATGAAATATGGCCCTTCCCATACTGGTTTCATGTGCGAAGGAACCAGGTAGATTCTTTTGAGGGCGAGATCGTCAAGTTTGAAGGTTCGGGGTCTAACCTTCACACTATATATCAGGGCAACTCGACTTCGATATGCGGTTGCCCTCAAATCAGCCTCTTCATGTGTCTCATCCAATAAATCCAAAGATTCGGCAAGTAATATAACATTTGTTTTCGGATCATAATAAGTCACACCATGAGAAGGTACTTCCATCTCGACTGGAAGTACGGCTTCAGAACCGTAGGAAAGAGATAATGGAGTGTGGCCAGTCGTGGATTTGTGGGTTGTCTAGTAAGCCCATAAAGCCATAAGAGGTTCATCGACCCATTTACCCCCGTCCTTTTCCAGCCGTTTCTTCAGATTAGACTTTATGACTTTATTAACAGCTTCAACCTGTCCATTCGCTTGGGGCTGTGCAACTACAGAGAACTTCTGGGTGTGGAATCGTTGACAGAAGTTCTTAAATTCAACAATGTCGAATTGTGCTTCGTTGTCTGCGACGAAGGTATATGGGAGGCCAAATCGGCAGATAATGTTGCGCACTACAAAGTTGATCACTTTCTTCATCGTGATTGTAGCAAGGGGTTCAGCTTCCACCCACTTGGTAAAGTAATCAAGTGCGATGGTGGCGTACTTCGCACCACCTTTGGCTAGAGGTAGAGAACAATAATGTCAATCCCCCATACTGCGAACGTCCATGGACTAACTATCTGAGTTATTTCAATAGGTGGGGCTATAGGAATCCGAGCGTGTTTCTGACATCTGTCGCATTTTCTGGCATAATCTGACGCATCGCGATTTACGGTCGGCCAATAGTATCCATATCGAAGCACTTTCTTGGCAAGAGCTTGCCCTTCGGCGTGATCGCCACATTCTCCTTCATGTACATCATGCAATACTCGTTTGACTTCATCACAAGTGATACACCAGAGTAAAGGAACAAAGTATCCTCTTCTATACATGACTCCATACCAAATAGTGAACCGCATAGCCTTTCGAAGGACTTGTCTCTTTTCACTTCTGCACTCTAGCAGGGTCCCATGCTCGAGATAATTTCTAAATGGAGTCATCCATGACTTCTTATAGGGAACAACCTCAAATTCCCAATTCATTCCCACCTAATCGATGCTCGGGAAAGATTATGTTTCCATGGGAGCGACTCCCATTTGTTGTGCATCAACTGTACTGGCTATCTTTGCTAATGAATCAGCTTTTTGATTGTGCTCTCTGGGGGTGCAATAGATGGCATAATAATCAACCGATTCAATGTCTCTTGGACCCGAGCTAGGTATGCAACCAGCCTTCAGTCTTTGACCTGGTACTCTCCCCGAACTTGACACACGACCAACTGCGAGTCACAATAAATCTCCAGGGCAATAATTCTTAAATCTTTGGCTAGTCTCAATCCAGTAAGTAGGGCTTCATATTCAGCTTCATTGTTGGTCGCACGAAAATCGAACTTTAAAGCATAGCATATAGATCGACGTACTGAAGTTTCAAGTACAACTCCGACACTTGAGAAATGGTCATTTGATGCACCATCAGTATGCTGCTTCCAGATATATTTAGGAGATTCACTTGTTTTAGGCAAGTCCTCGGGATAGCAAATTTAGCTATGAAATCTTCTAGGAATTTTCCTTGAATGGCTCACCTTGGAGTGTAAGTAATGTCAAACTGACTTAACTCGATATTCCACTTGAGTAACCTACCTGACATCTCAGGCCGCGTAAGGACCTGTAGAAATGGCTAATCGGTGTAGGATGTGTGTGGAAATACGGATAGAGCTTCCTTGAGGCAATGATAAGGCAATAAGCCAAATTCTCCAGCTTCAGATAATTTCTCTTTGCTTCTTTTAGTCATTTACTAATATAATAGACCGGCCATTGTATCCGGTCTTCCTTCTGAATTAGGGTAGCATTGATTGCGTTTTCTGACACTGCCAAGTAGATGTACAATCTCTCATGATCAATAGGCTTTGACATAATAGGTGGTGTGGAGAGGTGTTGAATTAGTGTTCAGAATGCGCCCTCACATTCCATAGTCCATCCAAAGTTCTGTTTTCCTTTTCTGATCAAATTGAAGAAGGGAATGCATTTGTCAGTGGATTTTAAGATGAACTTGGTAAATGCGGCAACTTTCCCATTGAGGCTCTGGACTTGCTTTATAGTTCTTGGAGTCTCAAGATTTCTAATTGCCTAGAACTTTTCAAGATTAGCTTCGATCCTCGAGCATTGATGATAAACCCAAGGAATTTTCCGGATGCAACCCTAAAATGGCATTTCAATGGGTTGATCTTCATTCTATATTCTCAGAGGATGTTAAACATTGATTCTAGGTCCTTGATATTGTCAGTGGATAATCGCGACTTTATGAGCATGTTGTCTTCATATACCTCCATGGTTTTTCTGATCTGGTTGGCGAACATTCGATTAACCAATCATTGGTAAGTTGTGCCGGCGTTCTTAAGTCCGAATGGAAAGACTTTATAACAGTAAAGTCCTAGTTCATTTACAAAGTTGGTATGTTCCTAGTCAGGTAAGTGCATGGGTATCTGGTAGTAAGCAGAATATGCATCCATGAAGGATAAGAGTTCATGTCCAACTGTTAAGTCTACGAGCTGATCAATTCAGGGGAGTGAAAAACTATCTTTAGGGCAAGCCTTATTCAAGTCTGAGTAATCAATGCACGTTCTTCATTTCCCATTTGGCTTACAAACGAGTACAGGATTTGACACCCATTCTAGGTATAATTCATCTCGAATAAACCCATTCGATATAAGCTTATCAACCTCTTCTTTAAGGGCGACGGATCTCTCTGGATCCATACAATGCCTTTTTTATTTGACCGGGATATGCAAGAGTCAATATTCAATGTGTGGCTCGGATGTCCGTCGAGATTCTGCACATGTCAGAATGTGTCCAGGCAAACACATCCAATTTTTTCTTGAGAAATTCAACCAATACCTCTTGCATTTGTTGGCTTCGCTGAGATCCAATCTTTATCATTTTAGAATCGTCATCATCGTCGGTTGGAATATCGATCGTCAGCTCGGCTGGGGAAGCTTGACTGTCTTTACTTTCAACTTCACTTTCGGTATCACTTGGGTCAAGATCCCTTGGGAATTGGTCGGGGTGCCCAGTCCTAGGCCCAGGCGTTCGCTGTCAATTTTCAGCAAAGCGGATGCAGAGAGATTCCTCTACACCCTTTCGCTTTTCTTTTTTCTATGCCTCTTGCATCTTAGCAACGTAACCGGCTCGTCCAGCAACCTAGTCTCCTTGAAGGACTCAACCCCATTGTCGATAGGGAATTTTAAAGTCAGACATTAAGGGGCAATGGCAAGCTTGAACTCAATTAGGGCCAGTCGGCCCAAGAAAGCATTGTATGGCGAGTCTATATCTAACACAACAAACTGTAATATCTAACTCTTCGACTTTCTCTAATCCCAAACTCCACTTGCAGTTCCACTACTCCAGTAGGTATTGTTGCACTCCCACGAAGCTAGGGATACAAGACTGACAAGGCTTCAAATTTTTGGTTTCCATCTTCATCTGGTCACAGGCTCACTTAAATGATATGTTAACTGAACTTCCACTGTCTACTAAGATCCTCTTCATCCAAGAAGGACCTACTTGAGCTGATTTGACAAGTGGATCAATGGTTGGGGATTCGACCCTGTCGGCATATCTATCTCGAAATACGATGTCGTCAGTCATCGTCTTCTATTGCTTGGCCAGAGCCCCATCTTCCAATCTACTACAACATTCAAAGCTCGCATGCCTAATAGAACTGGCATACAACTTCATTTCCTTCCAGCTTCGGTCAGCTGAATGAGGACCACCACTAACAGTTTTTATCACCAACCTCCCGTCGGTACGAGCGAGTTCCTCCTGTATTGACTGATTTGGTATACTGATCTGATTCAATGGGCCGTCATCTCCTGACTACGATGCCCACACAAACTGCTCTAACTTTCTCTCACGTATCAACTTTTCAATGATATCCCGCGAATGACGGCACTCAATTTTGTTATGGTCATAGCTCTCGTGGAATCTACAAAACTTCCATGTTTGGATCTGTTTCTCCGATGATTGCTTCGGAGCAGGTTTCTTATATTGAATAGTATTGCAGGTCTGTAAATGCACATTCTCCAATGACATATTCAAAGGAGTACAATTGTCAAACATGGGAGCCCTACGTCGTGGCCCATGATTCCGATCTCGTTTTCTGTTTTGATTTCCATTATCTTTCTGTTGATTTTGTTTATTCTTTATGTTCGATTGAACTTTTCCGGAGCTCTTCTTGGTTTGTTTAACAGTAACATTGCTCTGAATTCCCTCTATACTAGGACCTACGTCATCCTTTTTCGTAGATTGTTTCGCATCCTCCCTTCTCAAGAATTGGGTTGCCTTGGAGTAGAAACAGTCTAATGACACAAGAGGTTTTTCGGTCAACCAGGTACCGAACTCGGAATCGGGATCGATTCCCTTAGTTAGTGCCATCAGAATAGAGTTATCATTGGGATTGCTAATCTCAACGCATGCAGCGTGAAATCTCTCCAGATAACGTCTGAGTGCCTCTCCAAAAGCTTGAGTTACACTGAACAATGTATTAACATCTTTGGGCCTTGTAACATGGATGCGAAACTGCTTAACAAACTTTATCGCCAAATGATCAAAACACGAGATAGATCGAGGTGGTAAATGAGTAAACCACATAGTCGCTATGCCCCCCTAGAGAGATCGAGAAACTTTGGCACTTAAGTGCATCATCATCTCGTGCAGCATTCATTAACCATTCATACTTTAAGATATGCTGATTAGGATCAAAGCTCCCTTTATAAACTGGCGAAGTCTGCATCCTGAATCGTCGAGGTGGTTCAGCATAAGGTATATCATCAGTAAAAGGGGTATGACTCCAGGAGATTCTCCAGTCGTCATTGGTGAGACCCTGACTTTCACGGATCATCTGACGGATCATCGTCGGGATGTTTGGCATTTGGACGTTCTTGGCCTGCTGAATCAAGGTGTGGTCGGGCTCTGTAATGCACGATGGGCCGGATGCGGTCTACGGTCCATGTCTCGCCTCCTTGGTTCTAAGTTCTCTAGAATGTAAGGTTCTGGAGTATATCCATGTCGGCGAAGGTTCAGAACCGTCCGATTTCGAGCATCAACTCCCAATTCAATAGGAGAAGTGATAGCGCAGTTGTCTATAACATGATAAGGAATAGTTCCTCTTTGGGAGGAGGGCCCAGTCTGATGGCTGGTAGACAGGCCAACTCTCGGCTGCCCAAAATTCAGTGTATGCTGATGTCCAGTATCTTGTGCAAAGCTTCCGTCCAGCCGTGGATGCATGGACTATGATGGTAGTCTGAAGAGGCTGAACCCTTGATGGATGAATAGGAAGCCGGATCCCTCCTGGATCTCCTTCGTCTTTGACGATTCATTTGGTTGGTCAATTCCGCATTAGCACGGAGTTGTTGAGTAACTTGTTGGCGGCTCTGAGTCAGCTCTTGCATAAGCAGCTGAAACTCTTCCCTGGTGATAGGGCCTTGTGTATCTGATGGTCCGACAGCATTCTGATCGGTAGAAGGTGGTTGTACGGGGTTCTGTTTGTCCCATCCTTCCGGATCAGCAACTGTTGAAATAGTTCGAGTATTAACCATGATGGATAGCGATGCTCTTTCTTAGACTTGATGCAAATCTGAATAGGATGGAAGAACTTTAAACTTGAAATCTGGATCTTCTTCTTAGATTTATGCAATCCGATATTGATAGTAGATCTAATGAGCAGGAGAAAAACTAGGTTTTCTTAGTGAAAGCACCAAAGTGTTTGTACCAAACACTCTTCAGATGTGTTTGAAGAGATAAAGCAAAGAAAATAAATGGAAAATGAGGCAGATCTAACAAACACACCAATAATAAGTAAGAAAATCGCATAGAAACACATGGATTTAAAGTGATTCGACGTATGGCCTATTATGAAATGACTGACTTTTATTAACTTTTTCTTCCTGGTTACAACGAATTACAATAGTAAAACTCGAGTACAATAGTGATTTCGGTAGATTCTGCACGTCAAAGAGCCAAAAGTCCCTTTTCTATAGATCCTGAACTATTTATAGGTGTAGCCTGCAAATATCTCGCTTAAATCTCGAAAGAACTCTTCTCTCACATGGGTGGGCCCAGACGATCGATCCTATGCAATTTGCATTCGATCGGTGATCGATACGAACGAACTTTGTATCTATCAGTATTTCGTCCAATCGATTCGAGATCGATCATCAACGTTCTTGAGGATGTACGCAAGCTCTTGTGAAAATTTGGTGGCATTTGGACTTGTAAATTTTGAGTTATGATCGATGCAAGATTCACTTTTTATGTTGATTGAGCTGTGCGTATCGTTACCCTCGTATTGATCGCTATTTGTATCGGTGATGTTCGTATCAATAGCTTCGCATCGATGGTTCTACACATGATGTCTGATGACATGGCACCAACTTCTTAGATCGATACACTTTTCATGCCGAACGACCTAGACTTCTACCTTTACATGCCGCGTTCATATCGATTTTGAATCATTCCTTGTACCAGTCTGTTGTACCTTTACATGGTCATATCGTATCGATAGATGAATGATCTCTTCGTATCGATCATAGAGTAGTCGCTTTCGTATCGATGGGAGATGATGATTTCGTATCGACCTGTGGTCGATCGATATGAAGTATGTTTGAAAATTAGATCGATGCGAAATGGACTTTTGTGTTACTGTTGATGGATACTAAGTACACGGTCGCTGATGGATACGAAGTGAGCCGAGGGTTGATGGATACAGAAAGGATGGTTGCAAGGTGATGGATATGAATGTAAGGGATACGAATTAAGCATGTCTCATGTGTAACTTGATCGATCTATAACTTGTGCATACGAACTCCGGTTGACCTGGTATTTTGAATGCTAGCTTCCACAGCTTTGCTTGTCATGTCATATGTGACGCCCCACCTCTATACCCACGCTAGCCAAGAACATTACGGTGAATGCTGTCGACTAGCATGGAGAATTAGGCTGTTGAGGAGCGACCATCCGTGTAATTTCTTTGCGCGAGCACCGATATGTCAGATAATATAACATGCATTCTATTTCAAGAGGAAATCCGACATACCAACACAAACTCAAAGCTACTACACGGTGGCTATATAAATCCTTCGAAAACAAATATAGAAATAAACATAACACAAATCAGTCACAGACAATTCATATCACAAAGGCGGAATAAGATATGAATACTACACATAAAAGTGTACATCAGAGTAGTGGTCTGAAAAGATCCACAACATCACAAAAGAATAGTTACACGAACTACACAAAAGAATAAGTATACATTAAGGAGTCTATATCTCAAATGTATACAACAAAATAACTACTAATCTAAGTAGTTAACCAAAAGTCAAGGAGTTAATCCCGGATGAGAAGTCAAGCAGAAGCACCTGTAACATCTCGGTCTGACCCGAGTATTATTTAATAAGAAAATAATAAACGGATCAGTCTAACTATAAATATCAGATGAAACGATATAGAATAAGAGATATGACTAAACACATAATAATCACAATGCCAAGCTGTGATATATATATATATATACTTAGTTGATAATCATCAAGAGATTAATCAATGTCACCAAATCTACACAAGAATCAAAGAAACGTCATACTCCTATTTCGTTCACCAAACCATAAATATTGACGATAATATCCACGTCAATCACAAAAGTCAATGACACACAAATTCCAGAAGACTACACAAGAAATCCAGAAATCACCAAAGTCAATGACACACAAATTCCAGAAGACTACACAAGAAATCCAGAAATCACCAAAGTCAATGACTCACAAATTCACCAATGCACAAATATTGATAAAACTTATCAATGGAAATCACGAAAAATTGGTGAAACACAAATTCTAGAAATCTACACAAGAAATCCAGAAATCACAAAGGGGGGAGGCCTATCACAAACGGGAGCATAAAGCTCACCAACAGCTGTAACACATGAACGAGAAGCTATCTCATGGTAGCTAACCATAAATTTGACACACGAATGGTCCGAAGACCTGACACACGAATGGCCCGAAGACCGTGGGTTGCTACCCCATAAATTTGACACACGAACGGGGTTTAGTCTCCCACGCAGACAAGGAGATATCTCACATTGCTAGTCTAAATCACAAAAATGATCGTCATGATCATCGAGAAGTGTCAATTACACTAAGCTAGTAAATATATGAGTTTAGCTTCATGTCCCATAACCACTTGCTTAACTTAAATATTTACGAACAAACTGTAAATCTCCACTAGAAAATTGTCACAAGAGGTTCAATCGAACAAGTCCAAGAATTAACCGACAAAGTAAACGCAAGCGTTTCATACCACTTGTTTTACTAAGCCGTTTAATTAGATTTCTCATACGAGTGAGGTAAAGGTTTGTATATACTAATAGATTGGAAAACGGTTTTATAAACGAATTTGGTATTAAAATAGTATTGAAATCGTTTGAGGAAAGAGTTTTGATATTTACTACTAGTATAGAAAACCTTTATATTTTTAAAGTGACAAACCACGAAGAAGATTGTAAGAACAATCAATCACAAAAATTCACATACGAAGACGTGAATAAAATCCAACGAAATCGATAAAGGATCCATCGAAATGGATATTCAAAAATCCCTAAAAAGAGTCATCAAAGTCATAATAGATGATAACAACAAATAGGATTATCACGAATCGATTTAAATTAGAATTTCAATCCAAAAAGGCAAATTAGACTCAAACAGCAGGTTCAGTCGACTGAACAGAGTTTTTCAGTCGACTGACCCTGTACATGGAAATTTTCCAGGTTCAGGAAACTTTCTGGTTCCAGTTTCAGTCGACTGTGCAGAGTTTTTCAGTCGACTGAATCATGCCTGGAAACTCTCGGGTTTCAGGTTCAGTCGACTGACCAGAGATTTCAGTCGACTGAATCATGCCTGGGCTGTTTTTCAGCCTTATTCAAATGAAGAGCAAACTCTTCCAAAATGCAATCGGACGAACATTGGCTCTAAGGGTTTATGCCAATCGGCAACCCGGCCCTATATGCTCCTCGATGCATCACCAAAAGCATGATCTAACATCCATAAAAGGATTTTACACAAATTTGACTTAAAAACCCAAAAATTGGAATATTCACAAAACCAATCCAAATCAAGAGCAAATGCACATGAAGAAGTGTTAGGAATTCATACCCAACAACCAAAGATAATTATAGTCATAGATGTGAGATAAAAATCTCACCTTTTCACAAAATCGAACAAGAAGAAGCTTGAAAGCAAATGGAGAATCAACCTTTCTTCAATCACAACCCAAATGAGCTTGAATCTAAGCTCAAAAACAAGAACATTCCCGAAATTAGGTTTATGAAATTTCTAAAATTGAATGGATAAAGAGTTGGAGAAGAAGAAGGAGATGCTTACCAAGGGGTTCTTCTTGAGTTTGGAGCAAGGAGATGGATTTGCAAGAGAAACTAGGGTTTTGGAATTTTAATTTCCAATCTCTCCCACCATTAACACTCTAAAAACTGAAATGAGAAGAGAATGAGGGTGAGTGGGGAAGAGTGGCTCAGATTTGAGCATAAGTTAACATAGGGTTGAGCCCAAAAACCCAAACCCAAAGTAAAAAGTAGCAGAAATCAACTTTCTCCAAACATATCGAAGCTTATACTCAAAAAGGTCGCAAACGGCATTTTAAACTCAATGGGAGTGGTCCCGAGCCCTAATTCGACCGTATGCAAAAAGTAGCTTTTCGGACTAAAATCCGACTAACGATAAAATATTTAAATAAAATATTTAAATATAAAATCGACAAATATGCGGGTTGTTACAGACTCCCCTCCTTAAAGAAATTGCGTCCTCGCAATACTACAAGAAGAAGATATATAGTAACAACCATAGAAGCATATTCAACACAAAAGAAGTTTGAAATAAGAAGTTCACCTCAAAGAGCACGAGTAAGTAAGTCCGGATGTGTACGCTCGATGTACTCTCTAGATTCCCAAGAACAATCCTTAGGATTTGAAGACCATTGAACTTTAACGAGCGGAACATCTTTATTTCGAAGTCATTTGACTTCCGAAGCAATGATACGAATAGGATGTTGCTCATAAGTTAAATTAGGCGAAACTTCAATCTCTTCCACAACACCGGGCTCAAGAATAGAATCGAAATCTCGAAGACATTTCCGAAGTTGAGAAACGTGAAACACGTCATGCATAGCAGAAAATTGAGCCGGTAATAAAAGGCGATAAGCCATGGAACCAATACGTTCGGTGATAGGAAATGGCCCAATATATCGAGGCGCTAACTTTCCCGATCGACTGAAACGTACAATACCTTTCATAGGTGAAACACGAATGAACACAAGATCTCCCACAGAAAATTCTAACTTCCTTCTCCGGTTATTGGCATAGGATTTTTGTCTACTTTGGGCTTCTTTCATCCTATGACGAATAAGATCAATCTTTTCTATGGAATCACGAATAAAATCTGGACCTAAAGCCAGCTTCTCACCGGCCTCAAGCCAACAAGAAGGAGATCGGCATGGCCTACCATAGAGTGCCTCGAAAGGTGCCATACCAATACTAGATTGGAAGCTATTATTATAGGAAAATTCAACAAGTGAAATATGATCTTCCCAACTTCCACCAAAATCAAGAACACAAGCACGAAGAAGATCTTCAAGAGTTTGATTCACACGCTCGGTTTGTCCATCGGACTGGGGATGATAAGCGGTGCTAAAATTAAGCTTCGTTCCCAAAGCTTTTTGAAGACTCTTCCAAAATCCACTAGTAAACAATGGATCACGATCACTAACAATAGAAGTAGGAACACCATGCAATTTAACAACTTCTTTGATAAATATTTTGGCCAAAAGAGGAACAGTTCGGTTAGACCGAACAGGAATAAAATGAGCGGATTTAGTAAGTCTATCGACAATTACCCATAAGCTATCATAACCCGATCGAGAACGGGGAAGGCCATCTATAAAATCCATGGAAATTTGATCCCACTTCCAAATTGGAATTTCTAAAGGTTGCAATAACCCTCCGGGCCTTTGATGTTCGGCCTTAACGAGTTGGCAAGTCATGCAACGTTTAACGAAGTTAGCGATGTCAAGTTTCATTCCCTCCCAATAATAAAGTCGCTTCATATCCGCGTACATTTTACTACTACCGGGATGAATGGTAAATTTAGAACGATGTGAATCTTCTAAAATATCTTTACGAAGATCACCAATATTTGGCACGACAAGTCTACCAAATTTTCGAATGCCGCCACGAGAATCGATATCAAAGTCTTTCAAACCTTCAATATCCATTTTATCCCTAATATTTTGGCCAAGAAGAGCCAAGTTGGGATCTAGCCCTTGAGCTTCAAGAATGCGGTCTAAAAGAGATGGATGAGCCACAAGGCTACATAAAACAAACGATGAGCATAAATCGGAAACACGGTCTCGAATTTCGCAAGTGGATAAAATCTCGAGATCGTTCCATTCGGATATCATCATAGAAACAACAGCTTGTTGTTTACGGCTAAGAGCATCGGCGACAAGATTACCCTTACCGGGAGTATAAAGAATATCAAGATCATATGGTGCAAGAAATTCGAGCCAACGCTGTTGACGCAAATTAAGTTCCTTTTGAGAGAATAAATATTTCAAAGACTTATGATCTGTGTAAAGAACAAATTTCTCTCCTAAGAGATAATGACGCCAAATCCGAAGAGCAAAAACAATAGCCGCGAGCTCTAAATCATGAGTGGCATATCTAGTCTCAGCAGGCTTTAATTGCCTAGAAGCATAAGCAATAACGCGTTCCTTTTTCATAAGAACGGCACCCAAACCAATGCGACTAGCATCGGTATAAACAATGAAATCTTGATTCCCTTCGGGAATAACAAGAATAGGAGCATCAGAAAGAAGTTCTTTTAATTTCTGAAAAGAAGCTTCACATTTGTCCGACCAAATGTATTTAACACCTTTCTTCGTCAAGCTAATGAGAGGCACAGAAATTTTAGAAAAGTCTTTAATAAAACGACGGTAATAGCCCGCTAATCCAAGAAAACTACGAATCTCTGTCACATTCTCCGGTCTCTTCCAATCTTGAATCGCTTCAATCTTTGAAGGATCCACGGAAATTACGGATTCGGAAATGATGTGACCGAGAAACACACGAGATTGCCAAAAATGGCATTTAGAAAATTTTGCCTTTAATTGATTACTCCTAAGAGTTTCCAACACAATCCGAAGATGTTTTTCATGCTCCTCCTTGGTTTTAGAATAAACAAGAATATCATCGATAAAGATGAGAACAAACCGGTCGAGAAAGTCCTTAAAAACTCGATTCATTAAGTCAACGAAATAAGCTGGGGCATTTGTTAACCCAAATGGCATAACAAGCCATTCATAAGATCCATACCGAGTGCGGAACGATGTCAAAGGAATGTTATCCTCTGCAATACGAAGCTGATGAAAACCGGTAGCCAAGTCCAATTGTGAAAAGACTCTAGCACCACTAAGTTGATCGAATAGATCATCAATCCGAGGTAAAGGATATTTATTTTTGATAGTAAGATCATTAAGCTTGCGATAGTCAACGCAAAGCCTAAGTGTACCATCGGATTTCTTCACAAAAATAGCTGAAGCTCCCCAAGGCGAGGAACTAGAGCGAATAAATTGCTTCGTTTCCAATTCAGATAATTGTTTACGCATATCCTCGTTTTCTTTATTGGACATCCGATAAGGAGGACGAGTGATAGGTTGAGCTCCCGGAGTAAGATTAATTCTGAACTCAATTGCTCGTTTAGGTGGTAATCCTAAAACGGGCTCGAATATGTCGGAAAATTCACAAACGACGTGAATAAGAGAAATAATATCACCCTCATCATCATCATCATCATCACGAGGATTTAAAGAATATAAAGATGCAACCAAAGCAGAATCTGAATCTTTAAGAATAACAGAAACCTGATTAACAGATTGAGGATGTCGAAGATCAATAGTCCGCTCAGGACATAGGATATGAGCTTCATAACGGTTAAGCCAATCCATTTCCAAAATCATTCCAAAGCCTAAATAACGCATGACATGCAAATCGGCTCGGAAAGATAAATCACACAAAATAATCTCGACATCTTTACACAATAAACTGATTGTTGCGGATCCACCAACCAGATTCGCAATTCTCAAAGAAGTCATTAAACACAAAACATCCAAAGAAAAGGTATCAACAAGTTCTTTTGATATAAAAGAATGGGACACACCCGTATCAAAAAGAACTCGAATAGGATGATCACGAAACAAAATAATTCCATCTAGAATAGAATGAGAAATACCTTGGCCACGAGATGTGTTGCCAGGGGCTTGAGCAACATTTAACTTTCCCTCCCTCCTATTTTGAAGTTTGGGACACACATGCATAAAATGGTCCGGGCTTTTGCAATAGCGACAAGTACGAGGCTTTGAACACTTGTTCGCAAAATGGTCTTTCGAACCACAATTATAGCATTTCCCTTGAGTAGAGGAAAAGGTCTTTTCAGCAGGAGTTGCTTGCTTCCCTTTCTTATTGGGATAAGGGCCTTTAAATTTGTTTGGCCTCTTTCTGTTGTTGAAGTTTGGTTTGGAACCCACCACTTCAACATCATTCTCTCTATCCGCCTCTTCAAGACGAAGAGCGATATCAACGAGTTGGTCGAAAGAAACTTCTAACTTTAGAAGTAATGGTTTCTTGAGACTTTTGTTTAAGCCATAAACAAATCTCTGATTCTTCTTCAGAGGGGTGTTGATGTATTCAACCCCATATTTGGAAAGCGACTCGAAGGAGGCGACGTAATCAGTCACGGAGGACTCACCTTGAACCAGGTCTATAAATCGTCGAGCCAATGTCACTTTCTCCGCTTCCGGTACAAATTTCAACTCGAAGCGTTCTCGGAATCTCTCCCAAGTGAGATCCGCTTCATTAATCTCAGAAATAAGAAGCTCGTACCAATCCAATGCTCTTTCTCGGAGCATACTAGAGGCCACCTGAACTCGGTGAAGGTCAATAAGATTCATGCGCGAAAAGATGTGATCGCATGTTCTTAGCCAAGCCTGTACTTCAATAACAGTTTCGGAACCTTTGAATGGCTCCCCACCCAAATTAGTGTAATCGCTACACAAGCGTGCAAATCCCGACTTTGGGTGAGTAGGTTCCGGGTTAGCTCCAGCTGCTTGAGCATTTGTTACCAAATCAAGAAGCTGTTGAGCAGTCATAAAAACTCCATCTTGGGGTGGAGTGCTAGATGGCACGGCTCTGGGGCGGCCAGTTCTAGACATTTCTCTTCCTTAAGAAAGAAAGAAGAAGAAGAAAAGGTTATTCACCAAATTGAATATCAAGCAATCTTGATAGGTAAATAAGGAATCATAAGGAAAATAGGATGAATCGGTACGAAGACTCGAATAAAATCCTAAAGCACAACTCCTAAGAAAGACTTAGGACGATGATCCTTGTTATAATATTCCATATTGTTTCGAAGTTTGGCTCTGATACCAATCTGTGACGCCCCACCTCTATACCCACGCTAGCCAAGAACATTACGGTGAATGCTGTCGACTAGCATGGAGAATAAGGCTGTTGAGGAGCGACCATCCGTGTAATTTCTTTGCGCGAGCACCGATATGTCAGATAATATAACATGCATTCTATTTCAAGAGGAAATCCGACATACCAACACAAACTCAAAGCTACTACACGGTGGCTATATAAATCCTTCGGAAACAAATATAGAAATAAACATAACACAAATCAGTCACAGACAATTCATATCACAAAGGCGGAATAAGATATGAATACTACACATAAAAGTGTACATCAGAGTAGTGGTCTGAAAAGATCCACAACATCACAAAAGAATAGTTACACGAACTACACAAAAGAATAAGTATACATTAAGGAGTCTATATCTCAAATGTATACAACAAAATAACTACTAATCTAAGTAGTTAACCAAAAGTCAAGGAGTTAATCCCGGATGAGAAGTCAAGCAGAAGCACCTGTAACATCTCGGTCTGACCCGAGTATTATTTAATAAGAAAATAATAAACGGATCAGTCTAACTATAAATATCAGATGAAACGATATAGAATAAGAGATATGACTAAACACATAATAATCACAATGCCAAGCTGTGATATATATATATATATATATATATATATATATACTTACTTGATAATCATCAAGAGATTAATCAATGTCACCAAATCTACACAAGAATCAAAGAAACGTCATACTCCTATTTCGTTCACCAAACCATAAATATTGACGATAATATCCACGTCAATCACAAAAGTCAATGACACACAAATTCCAGAAGACTACACAAGAAATCCAGAAATCACCAAAGTCAATGACACACAAATTCCAGAAGACTACACAAGAAATCCAGAAATCACCAAAGTCAATGACTCACAAATTCACCAATGCACAAATATTGATAAAACTTATCAATGGAAATCACGAAAAATTGGTGAAACACAAATTCTAGAAATCTACACAAGAAATCCAGAAATCACAAAGGGGGGAGGCCTATCACAAACGGGAGCATAAAGCTCACCAACAGCTGTAACACATGAACGAGAAGCTATCTCATGGTAGCTAACCATAAATTTGACACACGAATAGTCCGAAGACCTGACACATGAATGGCCCGAAGACCATGGGTTGCTACCCCATAAATTTGACACACGAACGGGGTTTAGTCTCCCACGCAGACAAGGAGACATCGCACATTGCTAGTCTAAATCACAAAAATGATCGTCATGATCATCGAGAAGTGTCAATTACACTAAGCTAGTAAATATATGAGTTTAGCTTCATGTCCCATAACCACTTGCTTAACTTAAATATTTACGAACAAACTGTAAATCTCCACTAGAAAATTGTCACAAGAGGTTCAATCGAACAAGTCCAAGAATTAACCGACAAAGTAAACGCAAGCGTTTCATACCACTTATTTTACTAAGCCGTTTAATTAGATTTCTCATACGAGTGAGGTAAAGGTTTGTATATACTAATAGATTGGAAAACGGTTTTATAAACGAATTTGGTATTAAAATAGTATTGAAATCGTTTGAGGAAAGAGTTTTGATATTTACTACTAGTATAGAAAACCTTTATATTTTTAAAGTGACAAACCACGAAGAAGATTGTAAGAACAATCAATCACAAAAATTCACATACGAAGACGTGAATAAAATCCAACGAAATCGATAAAGGATCCATCGAAATGGATATTCAAAAATCCCTAAAAAGAGCCATCAAAGTCATAATAGATGATAACAACAAATAGGATTATCACGAATCGATTTAAATTAGAATTTCAATCCAAAAAGGCAAATTAGACTCAAACAGCAGGTTCAGTCGACTGAACAGAGTTTTTCAGTCGACTGACCTTGTACATGGAAATTTTCCAGGTTCAGGAAACTTTCTGGTTCCAGTTTCAGTCGACTGTGCAGAGTTTTTCAGTCGACTGAATCATGCCTGGAAACTCTCGGGTTTCAGGTTCAGTCGACTGAACAGAGATTTCAGTCGACTGAATCATGCCTGGGCTGTTTTTCAGCCTTATTCAAATGAAGAGCAAACTCTTCCAAAATGCAATCGGACGAACATTGGCTCTAAGGGTTTATGCCAATCGGCAACCCGGCCCTATATGCTCCTCGATGCATCACCAAAAGCATGATCTAACATCCATAAAAGGATTTTACACAAATTTGACTTAAAAACCCAAAAATTGGAATATTCACAAAACCAATCCAAATCAAGAGCAAATGCACATGAAGAAGTGTTAGGAATTCATACCCAACAACCAAAGATAATTATAGTCATAGATGTGAGATAAAAATCTCACCTTTTCACAAAATCGAACAAGAAGAAGCTTGAAAGCAAATGGAGAATCAACCTTTCTTCAATCACAACCCAAATGAGCTTGAATCTAAGCTCAAAAACAAGAACATTCCCGAAATTAGGTTTATGAAATTTCTAAAATTGAATGGATAAAGAGTTGGAGAAGAAGAAGGAGATGCTTACCAAGGGGTTCTTCTTGAGTTTGGAGCAAGGAGATGGATTTGCAAGAGAAACTAGGGTTTTGGAATTTTAATTTCCAATCTCTCCCACCATTAACACTCTAAAAACTGAAATGAGAAGAGAATGAGGGTGAGTGGGGAAGAGTGGCTCAGATTTGAGCATAAGTTAACATAGGGTTGAGCCCAAAAACCCAAACCCAAAGTAAAAAGTAGCAGAAATCAACTTTCTCCAAACATATCGAAGGTTATACTCAAAAAGGTCGCAAACGGCATTTTAAACTCAATGGGAGTGGTCCCGAGCCCTAATTCGACCGTATGCAAAAAGTAGCTTTTTGGGCTAAAATCCGACTAACGGTAAAATATTTAAATAAAATATTTAAATATAAAATCGACAAATATGCGGGTTGTTACATCATATCAATTGTAGCTCGATACAGATTCGAGCAAAATTTATCAGTATCCATAGCAAACTTATGTACAATCGATATCCGGGACGGATTGTCCTTGGTCTCTATTCAAGTCCTTGGTGTCATGGCCTTGCCAAAAGACGGGATAATAATAAGTGTTTTTGATACATGTATAAATTAAAACTTATCAAAAAGGATTTACAATTTAAATAAAATTAATATTTTATTTTAAATATTTTAAATTAGATGTTAAATTCGTTTAAACTTTGTAGGCCCAATAAAGATTTAAAAGCAATTTTTTTAGAATTCACTCATTTAACCCACTGTGATTCGACCCAATTCCTTCAGAACTATTGCTAGAAGGACAAGTTATGACCAGTCAAGTCCTATTTTAGGGCTTAGATCAAACAAAATATCTTCATTATATGGGAGTGTTGATGGCGTCCAATCGGTAGATATAAAGCGATGTAAATGAAGCAAAGAGTTGCGGAGTATCCAAGTTTCACAAAGTCCCAGTGATAGTTTATTTCAAATAACTATAGAAAAGTAGGGAGTTTGAAGGAAAGTATATTTAATTAAGGAATGACAATGCAATAGCGGTGTCTTGAAGACGTGAATAGAAAGCTAATGAGAGAGAGGATTATAGTAAGCTGATGACTTGTTATTCGAGCAAGTTAAAAAATTGCATCACAAAATGGAGGAGTGGAATTGAATCAATATCGACGTGAAAGTAGAAGTAGAAGACTTTAGGAAGTTGATCCACTATTTCTGTATAAAACGCATGATTTTAGAAGTGATGTATTGCGTAGTACGTTCTAGTCTTTTTTGCTTTTATGTGCAACATATGTCTGGTTTCAGCTGACCTCGTCTAAGTAAGTGACGTACTGTATAGCAGTTTAAGTCTCGATTGTATTTGTGCATAGAATTATGGATTAAATTATAGTATTTGATTTAATATTCATCTTTTAAAATGTTGGCTAAGATTTAATCCAACTAAATCGCTACAACACACCAATGAATTCAACGTTAAAGCATTACAACATATAATAGAACAAGCGTATAACGGTGAACTACAACAAGTAGTAGCTAAACAAACAACCAATTAAAATAACTATATAGGCATAATAAATACGACCATCGTCTTGCTCTTATCGTCCTTCCATTTCACACCCATAGGTGATTCACTAGTTTGTTGTGTAACATATAACGTTCATCTTAATCCTCAATGTGTTTGACTATTGCCATGTACTCTTTCATCGAGTTCTCATCCTTATGTGATCTTCTCATGCCACCTCGAAATATCTCAGAAAATTAATTGTGTTAGCTTCTATATCCAATTCTAATTGACCCAACAATCATGTTATTTATTATGATGCAAGCATACATAATCTGCAAAAGTATAAAGGAACCATGAAAACATGCAGGATTTTTTTGAATTGGTTGTAACAACCTGGTGTTGAGAGGTAATAAATTAAAAATTATTAGTGATGATTTAATTAATTAAAACATATTTTTTAAAATTTAATGAGAATAATTAGATAATTGATTTAATAAATGGGTTAAATATGCGGTAATTAAATTAAAATTAATTAAAATATAGAAATAAAATTTTGTAAAATTATATGTGCAATGAATAATATTGATTTAAGCAAGAAATAATTTTAAAATGAAAATTGGAGTTAATTTGGTGTAGTAAGTGAATTTTTATTATAATGAGCTAAATATAGCAAGCTTGAAATAAATAATTAAAATAAAAGGAATTTGTGGGAAATAAGTTCAATAATTTTATGTAATCGTCAAAGAAATGTAAATATAATTTTTATTTGAATTTTGACAGTGATTTGGGGAGAGTGGAAAATAGATTCGGTAAATGGAAAGAAGAATAAAATAAATGTTTTAGTTATTTACATGAAGACCAAACTAACTATTCAAGCCCAAACCCAAACTTCTAAACCCAAAATCTTTATTGCCATATCAAGACATTCCTAAGTCAAGAAAAATAACTCTTCCTTCGTACTTCATTCACGTATACTACTTCCTCTAGAAAATAATAAAATCCGCTTCTCCTTCATTCTTTCAAAATTAAAATAAATAAATAAAAAACATTCTAGAAATACCCAAATCAAAGCATGTTCATTTCAATACTACACTACATCACTAGCTAGGAAGAAATTGCCAGATTTATTAAGGTTTGGAGCATTGGAAAATCTACAATAAAGGAAAAGAGGAGTTAGGATGAGCTTAGAACTTGGCTAGTCAAGGTGAGTGATCTTACTCATGTATCTATGTCTACTTCAATTCTATAACATATAGAATCATGATCCTATAATTGTGCAAAGTAAAATACTCATTTACAGCAAAACCTAAATCACCAACTTCGTTGAATTTGAGTTGATATTGCGTGTTTGATTGAATTTTTGGACATGTTTGTATTGTAGCCTATATGTGCACTTGTGTATATATCAATTTATGAAATAACAAGAGATGGAGGATAGCAAGCCAAAATTTAATTAAAAGATTGAATTTAAGGCACACCGGTAGCATGCACCGGTCAAACTCTAATCGGTCCACCGATGGTGCACAAGCCCGTGTGTTTTAAAAAAAACTAAAATATACTTTTCATTGATAATTAAAAGGAGATTTTGTATAATGTAAATATATAAATTTATGAAGAAAGGTTTTTATTAAAATTTAGTATATCTATAAGATTAAGGTTATTAATTTATTAAAAGAAAATCTATTTTTGAGTTTAAATAATCATTTAAAGATTTTATATAATTTTTGAAATTAAGAAGTATTTTCTAATTAACATTCTCCGTATTTATAAAGTCTATTTTATAATTAATATGTTTAATTAACAAATTATAAAATAATGTTCTATATATTTGATTGAAGAAGATATAATTTAATATTTGAAAATTTATTGAAATAGACTATTTAATTCTAATACTTCATGGGATGATTCTAAAGTGATATTTATAGATTTTGTTAGTGTTAGTAATGGTTTTGTTTATAAAGTAATGGTTATATAGGTTATACTTTACGGCTTCGAAAAAAAAGAAATTATACTAAAGTTTAAGAATTTAGTTTTTATTATAGTTTATAAGTATGGTAAATAAAGGAAAGACCTTTAAAAGTCATATTTTGAATTTTTAAATTATTTTGGAACTTTTATGCATAAATCTAGGTTTACTAGAATGAATTAACTTGTAGACCTATCATATATTTTATTGTTTATTTTAAAAGGATTTATTATATTATTCTTATCTGTTCTGTAGATTGAATTTAAATGTTATTGATTATTTTCTTTCAATAAAATAAGGAATCTAAATAAACGGAGTTATAATACTGTTTGGTATGGGACTTACGATAATATTTGTTCGATTATTTTTTGGATTTGTTATATAAAATACTATTATCGAGATTCTAGATTATGAGGAATTTCAATAAACGGACTAGTAATACCATTTGGTAATACATATCTAGTTACTACTATGACTCATGGTATAGGACATTATGGATATTGAGTGTAGTTTATGAGCAGTGAATAAATGATTGAGTGACAGGCTGTGGTATGGGATGCCGTCGTGATATTTATTCGGTTATTCTTTGCTCTTAGATGATACTCATATGGGGATAAGCATGATTAGACTTTGATGTGAAGCTTGTTGTGGTGAGGTAGGCTTCATGTCTATTGCCATGTGTCGGGATGTTTACATGGCTATATGTTAGCCAATATATATAGGTAGTATTTGTTTGTCTATCCCCGTCCAACTTCCTTTATGATTTGGGAGTGAGCCAAATTAAGCTAGTATTCGCCTTGGCGGCCTGATTGTAGGGCTTGCTCCGAATCTATGACACCATTATATTTATATGGCTATATGTTATAGTTGTGTGCCTTCGGCCCTATGTCACCTAGGCTAGTAGTCTGTTACTGTGAAGATCTAGAAATTTTTAACATTTGAAATCGAAATATTTAATTGATTTTAAATATTTGGTAGTTAGTTTAACTTGAATTTCAAAAAAATTAACTATGAATTTGGCAATTTAATTATTAAATTTAACTTATTGAAGTTGGATATAAATTTGTATCTTCAATATTAAGCTGATTTAAACTATTTCCAAGGCTTAGGAAATCCATATTGATAATATTGAAGATAATAGAAACTACAGAATTGAATTTGAAAGTGAATTGTTCAGTTTTGAAATTATATAGTTTGAATCGATATTTAAAAATAGCCTTCTAAGGCACAGTCTCGGAATTCGACAAAACCAGTTCCATTGGACCCGTAATATTGTACTATTATCGGATTTCAATTTTTGTAATGTTTGAAGTTGTCGTTTGGCCGTACGATACGCAAACCCGCTAAATTTAAATCGAAAGTTCGATATTTTAACTAGTTCAAAAAGTTATCTTCTCCATACAATCGAATTTGGACTCGAAACCTTTTCCATTGTGTTCGGAATAAGGGTAAAACATTATAAACGCCTAGCGGCACATCTCGATAGGAGGTTAAGTTTTTAAGTTGCATTTATCAGAACGGTTCCAATTTGAATTTAAATTGAATATTTATATTAGTCAACCGCAGTTGAAATTATCTCACATCAACCCTTTTTCCTTTCCATTCAAAACACTGTAGCTTGTTAACTCGAGCAAGCTAACGTCTTTTCTTGTCTCCCCCGTTTTCCCTTTTAATCACATAAAGCAGAGAATCAAAATGATTCATAAGCCGCAGTTCTTTGTAGAATAAAAAATCGATATCATAAATCAAAGAAATCCAATCTCGTTCCCATGAAATCGAGCCTGCCTCGTTTCTCTTTGAAGCATCGCGCGTGTCCGTGGCTCGACAGCAATGACGAGAAGACGGGTTTTAGGCGAAGGCGTGTCGCGTGAAGCAGCGACGAAGGCGGCGATGGCGAATTCGACTTTTCCTCCCTCCTCTATTGAACCGTGTCGTTCGAGCTTTCTCAAATCAACGCGCCGATGATTTCTCGCTCGAGCTCGAGGTTTCAAATGGAGGTTTCGCGACGTTCATGGCCGCCTCCTAGCTCGATTTGTATGGCCGATAATGATAATATAGGTCACCAAATGCATCCTATTCATCGTATGGAATCTAAAATTGCCACAGTTAGTGGTTATCATGGTACCGAGAGGTTTAAACTCAATAGATGCTAGATTTTGATTGCTTTGAGTTTCTTCTTTGTTAAGCAAGAATTCCTTACCCAATGGCAGTTGAAAAAAACTATAGGGGGATTAAAGAAGTTTGGAAGTTTCAGAAGACCTTTGACACGCAGTTTTTCTTGAACAACCTACTGGTAAACAAGCTCGAACATTTTATGGGCTAGAAGGTGATGTAGTAGTAGATGATGTTGTAGAGTTTGGTTCTAAGGCCGAGTTGTGCTTCCAGCGACGAGAGCTAGGGCTAATACATCAGTTGGAGATGTCAAAGTGGGCTGTGAGGTATTTTTTGTTTGTTTAATTTAATTTAATAGACTGATAATCTTAATTTAATACAAAACTGGAAATAAATATACATTTACATATCTTAATACACTAGCTTGTTTTAAATTAATGTATTTGGTGAATAAATTGCTAAGTTAACTTATTTATTTATTTTAATTACCAAAAGATTTTAAAGGAAAGTTAGCTTTAATTTTTTTTAGTTATTTGTTTAAATTAAATCATTAGTTAAGAATTAAAACTATTAAACGGTAATTAATTTGTTCGATCTATTCAAATATTAATAAAAAATTATAATGTTTATACAAGGTCAAAACTGTGGGAAAACAAGCCAAGATTTGGAAACGGATTGCAAATAAAAATCAAAGGTGAGACCTTCTCACTCAATCAATATTGTTCTGATTGAAATTTTGAATAATTAGATTTAAAATTGATTGACCGTGTGCTTGGATGATTTATTTATAATAATTATTCACCAGACGATATTATATATATATAGCAGTATATAGCACATATTGGGTGATTGATTTCCCGCATTATACAACGGATGAGACCCTATGCGCCGTATAATAACGGATGATATTTTATAAATCACACATACCGTGTATTCCACCTCGAAGTGGAATTGGTATTTAATTGTTGTGCTAACGTCTGTGGATGCAGGGAAACAGGTTGGAGAGATCCAACTGAATTCCTCAAACATTTGATTTTGTTTCATATGTTGTGTGTTTACCTATTTATAATCTGTGTGATCATATTGTGATTTAAATCGTGGAGGGCTATAATTTAGCCGAATATATTTTTGGTATCGTAGGATACCAGAAATAGATAGAATTGGATTTTTGAAAATGTAGTAGAAAATTTATAGTAAATTAATTTTAGAAAATTGAATAAATTTAAAAGAAGGAATTTGTTTCAAAAAATAATAAATTTGGTGTTTGAAATAAATTTGGAAATCAACTGAAATTTGATTTGGTGTTAAAAGAATAAACCCTTGGGAAATCAATATGAAAACTGATTAGAAATAAATTTGGAATTGGATGTGGTAATTGAAATAAATTGGGGAATAAATTTGAGAATTGATTTGGTATTTGAAAGTGAATATTTGGGAATTGATTTGAATATCGTATATCAATGGATATTTAGAAGTTAAATTCACAATGGGAATTTATAAAGGAAAGGAAAATTTGTTTTAAAAATAAACATTTGGTTAAAAGTGTGAAAAGAATTTACGGATTCGGAACGTAAATTTAAAATAAATCAAGAAAGATTTATTAATTGATTTGAATGAACCATTTTGAAATGGAAAATGTATTTTACCTGGAAAGCTGAGTATGATTTCGAAGTAGCCTATAAATATAAACTGAAATTTTTTAAGAATGGTTTTAGAAAGGATACTTTGAATAAAATATTTTAATAGCTGGTTTCAAATCATTAAAGTATGGATTTATTTAATTACTTATAGAAGGGGTTATTTTAAAGATTAAAATTGATATTTGTTTAGGAAACGATTATTTAAATATTATACATTATCCACTAATTTTATTTTAAAATTAGTTGGGAGTTGAAATTTTATATGAGACATTTATATAACATTTTCATAACTAATATTTAAATAAATCTTTTAAAATAGTTTTATCTAAATGTTTCCAAGTATATATATTTTGGATAAGTGATTTAAAGTATTTTAAAGTATTTGAACTCGGCAGACTTTCAATGGAAATAAATAAATAATATCGAGACTCTTATTCCGCGAGTGAAAAGTGATTTGAAATTAGTTTTCAAATGATTGAAGTGTTAAAAATATATATCCTGCGAAGATATTTTGATAATAACTGGGAAATTATTTAGATCTTTGTGATTGTTTTGGATATTTATTGATAGTTAAATAACCGACGATCAATATTTTCCTTTAAACGACATTTGAATTTCGATGCGACCGGGGGTCGGATTCTAAGCGATTATCTGAAACCCACATCGAACCTTTGTGATTGTGATGGATCTTTTGTTTAAGAAGATCAACCTGGAAATTGTTGTGATTTGTTTGAAATCTGAATGAACACTTATTTTTAAAAATTAGCGCTCATTATTCAGATTAGCGGGGAGAGGACCTTGTGTCATAAAACACATTCCGAATAATGATACGACGAAATGAGATTGCATTTGAAGACGGTGTTGAAGACCGGGTATTTTCTAAAGCGAAAGGATTACTTGTCGAATGTCTTTGCATCGGGTTGCTCTGGTATAGAGATTTTTATCACCCTTTGTGATGGGGATTCCGGACGTGATTAGTGAATATCCGGATTGTAAGGGCTTCTTTAGAGGTGCCTTCGGTTCCGTTCGATCCCGAAACGGACTTGTATGGATGTGTGTTGACATTACACTTTGAGATATAAAGCTGATTTCTATCAAATACATTTCTGTTGGTGGCGGAGAATTTATTCTCTTAGCTTATCACCCTTCTCTGAGACGTACGAGCTCAGAGGTTATGTAGTTGATGGTTATTAGTGATATTCCCAATTTGGTAATGTGACATACAAAGTGTTGCTGATCATTTGTTGATCAAAGCATGACTTTGTGAAAAGTGTAGCTTTGTGGACGAGACCTCGTCGGACCTCACAACCCGAAAATGGTCAAAATAGGAAGGATGCGGCAAGGTTATTTGGGGGTAGCTCCCCCCGAGGGTATGTCATTTCCTTTTGGAAAAGGGTAGTATCATGGTATGGAGTCCAAATATTTTACCTATGTTGGTGCTACAAATTTATTATACTTTGTGGTTGTTGCTTTGTAGTTTAGGATCCTCGGTTAAAGGTCGCAAACGACCGGAGGATGGCATACTCGTGTAGTAGTTACCTAGTTACAGAGATAACCCGGCCTTGTGTTAGCAGAGATCCGGTTACGTTCTCGGGGCTTCCATCCAGAGACGTACCCATGTGGCAATAGGAAGTTCCTTAGCCTGACCATTTGTTGAAAATCCAAAGAAACAATACGAGCCCTTATGATAGCAATTGTATAACCTGCCACCTCAGGAGGTAGCTATAGCAGGCATAATATAATGGTACCTATGCTGGCTAAGATTAATAGTATACTTTCGAAATGTTTTCCACACTATGCACTAATGATAATATTAAAAAGGGTTTTTGCGTATCAAGCATGTTTGACTATCATAAGGAGAAATCTCCCCCAAGTCTGCGATTGCATTGTGTGTGTGCCGGGAGGCCTTATGGTAGTTTCATTTTCCAAAAAAGCATAGCGGATTTCTTTTTATTTTCTTTGTGAAAATAACTGTTTTTAAGATTTCACACCAGTCTCACGACGGATGTAACTCCCCGGAAATTTTCGACTTTCGAAAATTCAACATCGATACTCACTTTATCGACTGCCGAGAAATCGAGGGTCGGAAACTCGAAATGTTATGGTTTAAGAAAAAGAAAAAGAGAGAAGAAGAGATAAGAAGGTAGAAAATAGAGAGAAAAGAAAATGGAAAATAAAAGAATATAGAACATTTTAAAATAGAAGAAAAAGAGAATAGAAACGGAAAGAACAGAAAGGAAACAGAGAACATAGAATGGAACAGAAAACAACAGAACAACATCAGAATCTCACAATTCGCAGCGGAACAACATATAATAATAAATGAATAATCTTTAAACAAAGAACTATATCAGTCATTACATTTTATACATTTCATTACATCACATCATCATCAGAGTGTACAACAACAACAACAAACTGTGCAGTGGAAAAAGAAATACTATATAAACTAGTAATACGCCATGCCATCCAGCTTGCCTCCAGCAACTCCGGAATATCCAGAATATCCTGATAAACCTAACTCTTAACTGCCCGTGCGGAAATTGGTGGGCACCCAGAGTTTAGGAAGGAAAACAATAAACTCCGAGTCAGTCATGTGACTGGTGTGAGAACTCAAAACAGTTTATTTATCTTTAAAATCAAAATAGAGGAATATTTTTAAAGTCAATTCGCAATGCTTTTAAAAATGAGACTACCATAAGGCCTCCCGCACACACACACAATGCAAACGCAGAATCGGAGGAGATTTCTCCTTATGATAGTCAAAGATGCTTGATACGCATTAAAAAGAGCATTTGATATTATTATTAGTGCATAGTGTAGGAAAAATTCACTTCGAAAGTAGAATATAAATCTTAGCCAACATACGACCATTATCGTATGCCTACTATAGCTAACTATGTTCAATAGCAGGTTACCGCCACATTCCATAGCAGGTTATACAACTAAAACCGTACAAGTCACGTATTGTTTCTTTGGATTTCCAACGAATGATCAGGCCAAGGAACTTCCCATTGCCACATGAGAATGCCTCTGGATGGACATCCCCGAGAACCAAACCGGATCTCTACCAACACAAGGCCGGGTTACCCCTAACTGAGTAACAACTGACCGAATATGCCATCCCCCGGTCCTTTGGGACCTTTTCACCAAGCGCTCGCAATCAATTCACACAATCATAACAAAGTGTTTTCAACATGAGTAAGTATCTGGGCTCCATACCATGATACCACCCTTTTCCAGAAGGAAATGCACACATCCTAAAGGGCGCTACCCCTCATAACCTTGCTGCTTCTTTCCTGTTTTGACCATTCACGGGGTGTGAGGCTCGACGAAGTCACGTCCGCAAAAACATACTTTATACAAAAGCCATGCTTTGGGTCAACAAATGATCATAGAGATGATCACAAAGATAGACGATCAAATAAACGATCCTATCACAAATAATCAACACAATGATCATTTATAGCAACACTCAACATGTCACATTACCAAATTGGGAATATATCGCTGATAACATTCAACTACATAACCTCTGAGCTCGTACGTCTCAAAGAAGGGTGTTAAGCTAAAAGAATAAATTCTTCGCCACCAACAGAAATATATTTGAAAGAAATCGGCTTTATATCTCAATTTGTAATGTCAGAAATACAATCCATACAAGTCTGTTCCGGGCTCGAACAAAACCGAAGGCACTTACAAAGAAGTCCTTGCAATCCGGATATTCACAATCCTGATCGGATTCACCATCACATATGGAGAACTCTATACCGGAGCAACTCGGTGCAGAGTCAATCGACAGGTCATCCTATCGCTCTCGCAAATACCGGGTCTTCAACACCGATCTTCAATGCAATTCACAACAACGTATCACATATTCGGAATGGGTTATACGACCCCATGGTCCTTTCCCGGTTAACCCGAATAGTGAGCGCTTATTCAAAAATAAGTGTGGCATTCAAATTCAAACAAATCACAACAATTACCCATTCAAAGGGAAATATTGATAGTCGGTTATTGAACTATCAATGGATATGCACACATCACCAGATTCCAAATAATTTTCCAAATTATTTATTTTCCAAAATATCTTTACAAGATATATAATTTTCACACTTCAAAAATAAATCAATATTTATTTTTAAACAAGTCCCATTTTTATTCATAAATTCCATAGTGAATTTTCATTCCAAAATATCCATGCATATACGATTTCAATTATTCACTTTAATGTATCTTCAAAAAGATACATTCTCAAAGTATTCACTTTATATTGGAAAACATTTCCATACTTATTTAATAAGTAATTCACAAATTTTATTTATTTTCAACACTTAGAAAATATTCAATATACTTAAATCGAGATTAAGTATATATTTCATTCTTTAAGGAAATCATTCTCTTAAACATATTTATTTGGGCCAAAACGAATGTTGCGTAAAACATTGTTACGACAACCCAAAATCACTAGTATAGGGATTCGAAATTAAAATAGATATATAAATCCCAATACTATACAAAACATTTCCTTTCGGAAATCATTTACTATAACAACAGTGTTATAGTCCACCATTTCCTTTTATTTCTCGAAAACGTCTATTTCAACAATAAATGTTGAAATCTATGGTTTCGAATCTCAACACATTTAAAACATCGTTAGATCATTTTAATTCTATTTAAAATATCACATTCTAAACATTTTCTTTAACATATTATTCACTATTCAAAAACGTGAATATACTACGTTAACAATTTCATCATTTCTATTCATTTTTAAAGGATTATTCACAGTTCAAAAACGTGAATATAACTCCATAAATAAGTTTCAACAATTTACTTCTTAAAATAAGTCGTTTGCGAATTTATAAAACAACGTTTATAAATTCCTTTTCTATTTATTTTATAACAACTCCTTTTATAAATTCCTTTATTAACCTATTCAATTTATAACTCAATTATAAAACTAAAGGTTCATATTATAAGTTAAATACTTATAATTTATTCGTTCACAAAAATCGTTCCTTTAAACTTCATAATTATAAATCTTATAACTTATAAGATTGTTTATTTATCCAAAATTCATTCTTTCAATAACTTTATAAATTTTATAAACCTACTGTTTATAAAATTTCATTTATAACTTCACTGTTTAAAATTCTATAAATTCCATTCTATTACGAAATTCATTTTCACTTCATTCAAACACTTATAAAAACTCATTTTATAATGTCCATATTTCAATTTATAAATATCCATTTATAAATCTCTTAATATAAATCAATTTATATTATTCTTTTAAAACGTCTTTAATCTCCTTTATTATTTCACCATTTTGATTCATAAAAAAATTAAATTTTATAAATCCTATATTCAAACTTTTCACAATAAATTCTAAAATCCCGATTAAACTATTTTATAAAATCATTGGCATTATATTCTCAAAAATCAGTTTTTTAACTATATTTCCCAAAAATCATAATTTTTATAACTTTAAAAATTATAACGTTTATTTATATAAAATGGATCAATTCCAAAAATATTTTATATTTTCAAAAATCACTTTAAAAATCATTTTAAAATCCCAAAATCTGGGTCCAATGATGCTACACACCAAATAGTCAATCACGACTACAACGATATCATATATCGATATGATAATCCATCAAATATCAAAATATCTGAATTCAAATAAATACTGTTGAGGAATCCAGTTGGATCCCTCCAACCTGTTTTCCTGCATCCACAAACATTAGCACAATACCAATTTCGCTCCAGTACGAAATTATCGCGGTATATGGGATTTTAAATATTATCCGCTTAATAACGGTGTAATAGGGTCTCATCCGCTAAACAAAAAATGCGGAAATCAATAACTCCAATATATACATATGCCAATATATATATATTGCTATTATATATAATACCAATTTCACTGTTTATGAAGTATTCGCGGTATATGTTTTTATTAAATAACATCCGCTTACTAACGGCGTATAATGTCTATTTTAACAATCAGTAGATAACAATCATCATTCAAACATGCATTCAAATATTTTAAATCTAACTATTTAAAATAAAATCGAAACTGATTCGATTGAGTGAGAAGTTCTCACCTTGATTTTATTTTGTTTTAGCGATTTATTTCGAATAAAATTAAACGGACGTTTAATTTTACCCAAAATTCTCACTAACTCCAAACGACTCCAATCCAATTTCATCGCGTAGTGCTCGACGATACGATTCCAACGCGACTGGTTTCGCGCGTTTTCGACCTCGTATGAAAAAGTTATACAATTTTCAAGTTTACATGATTTTATATATATATAAATTACAACATAATTATATAATTTTTTTAACCTAGCTTATCCCTAGCCACAAGATCCCCAGCCTCCAAATCACGACCGTCCACTGCATCTCCTTCACCACGCGACATTCTACAGGAAGCCGTTCGAACCCATTATCAAATTTTAGGGTTAAAATTTGCAACCTCTTCATTGACTTCTAGCTCGATCAGGTATCTTCGTTCAACTCGCCTACGCAAGAGCTATCCACGGCCAGAAGGGAACAGAGCTCGGTCGCCATATGTGCCTCGTTTTGCGTGCACAGTCGGCCCCCTTCCACCTCGATTTGCCGCCAATCCGTTACGCCATTTACGATCATAACCGTTGATCTCGTAGAACTCACGAAGCTCTACAATCTTCCAGTTAGAAGTTATTCGATTCGATGCATGGATTTTGAGAAATTGAAGGAAGAATATATGAAACTTTCGGCCATTGATTGTTGCTACTGGCGGCTACAAATATTAGGGTTAGGTTTAGATAATATTTTATTTTCTTGTGATTTATGGGGTATTTATAGGAGATTTTCAATCACTATTCATCCGGGATTTCTAAACTCCAATTTACGTGCCGAAACTGACGTTCCTAGGGTTTATCCTGCGTTCCGGACACAATGGAAGAGGTTTCGAAAGCTAATTCGGACATCTGTGCGAGTTATGGCTACAAACGCTCAATTTGAATTAAACCGATTTAAACGATTTTCTAGGCGTTTTAATTTGTACCGGACAAACGGTAAATCCAATTGACTTGAAATTTGAAACCTTACAATAATATCACATTACGGATCCGATGAAACTGGTTTCGTCGAAATCCGAGACTTTTTGAAAAATGGCTATTTTAACTCGCCAAATTAAAATTAAAAATAAATCGATGCGTTTCGAGCTGCCACGATCAAACGGTAACTCCGATTGCCACGAAATTTGAAATCCGGTAATAACTAACTATTACGGATCCAATGGAACTGGTTTCGTTCAATTCTGAGACTGTTCAAAAATTGACTATTTTCACTAGTCGATTTAATTATTAAAATATTCAATTTTCACAAATAAACTTTTAATTCGATTTTAAAAGTTCTAAAATATCGTTCTAACTTCCATATGATAAAATAAAATTTTACAAATCATTTTCAATCATATTTAACTCAAATTTCAATTATTTCCATAATTTAACATATTAAATTATCGATTTAATTATCCAATTAAATCCAATAATTCAAATAAAAATTTATTTGACTTATAAATTCACTTATTAATATTTAAAATAAATTAAATATTCAAATTTTAATTATCTAAAAATTTTGGGTCGTTACAACGGACCTTGGGTTTATTGTTCCCTTTCTAAACTTTGAGTACCCATAATTTTTCTACACGGGCAGCCTAGAGTCAGGTTATCATTATTAAGGGAGCGAAGTCTATCAAGAGTTACTGTGGAGAATCAGGAGTTGAAGCTGGACGGCGAGGCGTATCACTTATATATGTAATATTTCTTTTCCGCTGTTTTGTTGTTGTAACACTCTGATAATGTAATGTGATGTAATGTAATAACTGATATAGTTCTTTGTTTCAAAGATATTCATTTATCTATTTTATTTGTCCCGCTGCGATATGTGTGATTCTGTTATTGTTTTCTTTTCTTCTTCTTCTACCTCTTTCTTCTTTAAACCCTAACAGTTCGATTTTCCGGCATTCGATTGTGTGGCATTCGATACAGTGGACGTATTGATGTCGACTTTCGGGAGTCGAAAAATTGGGTCATTACAATTTGGTATCAAAACATTTGGTTAAGCGATAACCTTGGCTCTGTTGGGTGTTACTCATTAGAGATAGAGTCAGCAGTACTCTAGAATGAGTTGAGTGTAATAATAGATATGTGCGCGTATTTGTTAGTGAATATAAAAAAATTGTTTTATATTGTGATGATTGGTTTGTTGAGTGGTATATTGATTGTGGTCGGTATAGTCTGTAAAACTCTATCGATAGGGATCTCTAAACACTCGTACAGAACAATTCGACACGATGTTGTTTTAAAATTAGGATAAATGAAATAATTTTACCCAAACTATTTTCGTAGATAAAGGAAATAATCTTTGTAAATTATTACAGTATATGGTTGCTTGATTGTTAGGAAGTGATAATGTTATTATCATTTGAATAGAAATTGAAATCGTAACTCCAAAATTAAGAAATAAAATCACATTCAAATGGAATTTGAGAATGTAAATTGTAAATGTGATTTATAATTTGAAATGGAATTCCAGAGGAATGTTTTGAAAAGAATTTGAAAATTTTGGAAATTTGGAAAGTTTAAATCCCTTTTGATTTTGAAGATGATTTTCAAAGGTTTTGGAAAAGTGTTTTGAAGGGATGAAAGCTCTAAACTCTTTTAGGTTGCTGGAAAATAAACTCGGTGATGGCTGCAGTATCATCGATGTTCATTTTCGGGTTTCCAAAAGAGGAATTGTTGCCAAATGATTACTGCCAAATGATTTTAAATGAAAGTTGTTGCAAACTGGGCATGGTTTTGGGAATTCAAAATATAATTTGAATTGATTTCAAAAATGATTTTTGAAGGTTGAAAAGACTCTAGAATCTTATTAAAAATAGATATATTTGGAATAAAATTATTAAGATGGAAAATAAATTGTGAATGAATGAATAAATTTGCAATTGCAAGTAAATGGAAGTGAATTAAATGTTGAAATTCATTTCGAAATTGTAAGTAAATAGAACTGGAATTAGAATTGAATTTGGTTTGTATTAAACAAAGTGAAATATTGAAATAAAATTAGTAAATAAAACTAATTAAAGGAATGACGAAATTGAATATGGTTTGAAATGAATTGAATTCAATAATTATAAATGAAGGATAAATTAAATTTATATGGAATTTGAAATCCAGTTTAATATAAGTGGTTGTAAACCAAAATGGTGAATTGAAAATAAATTTTTGAATGAGTAAAAGAATATAACTGGAATTGAAAACTGAATATTGAAAACCAATTTGATTTGTGTGAAATAAAATGAAGTTGTAAAATTGGTTCGAAGTGAACTAAAGATAATAAAGGTGGAAATATAAAAAATGGTTTGAGATTACATGAATTCGAATTTGTAATGAATTAGTAAATAAAACTAATTTAAAATAGTGATATGAATTAGTTGTGAATGAAAGATAATTGATAAAATTCAATATTCAGAAGATAAATTAAATCCAAATAGAATTGAAATTGTGAATTGAATTCAAAGGAAATTGAAAATGCAAGATTGAATGAAAATAGATATATAACTTCAATAGTAAAGTAAAAATGGTGTAAGAAGTATATATTGAAAATTTTGTAAAGGAATGTCCAAAATAAATTTGAATGTTGTAATTGGATATTATGGCTAGCAGGATATACAGGTGTATTGAAGGAAATGGAATTGGAATTTGGATTTCGAAGATAAATTTGAATTGCTCGACAAAAAGTTATGTATTTAAATTTCAGTATGAGATTTGATGATTTTCTCGTCTAGCCACTTGGCTTTTTGTTTTCTTTTTGAATCCGAGGGCCTGTGGTGCCATTTTGTAGTCGTACCGAGCTAGCTACGCAAAGGAGACGCTGGTGAAATTTTTCGAAAATTTAAGGGTTAGAAAATTTTGAGAAGTTTTGAAAATTTGAAATTTGAATTGTTGAGAAAACAATGTTGTTTGGAACTTTTAATAGAAGTTGGAAAGTTAGTTGAATTAATGATGGGTCTTAAATAAATAAAAAAAAATTGATTTGGCAAGTTGATAAAACTGTTTAGTTTTGGAAAGCTAGCGAATGGGTTAACGATCATTCTTCTTAACCAGTAATTTCAAGACGAAATTCTTTTAAGGGGGGAAGGATGTGACGACCCAGAAATTTTTAACATTTGAAATCGAAATATTTAATTGATTTTAAATATTTGGAAGTTAGTTTAACCTGAATTTCAAAAAAATTAACTATGAATTTGGCAATTTAATTATTGAATTTAACTTATTGAAGTTGGATAAAAATTTGTATCTTTAATTTTATGCTGATTTAAAATATTTCAAAGGCAAAGTGAATTGTTCAGTTGTGAAATTATGTAGTTTGAATCGATATTTAAAAATAGCCTTTCGAGGCACGGTCTCGGAATTCGACGAAACCAGTTCCATTGGATCCGTAATATTGTATTATTATCGGATTTCAATTTTTGTAATGTTTGGAGTTGTCGTTTGGTCGTACGATACGCAAACACATTAAATTTAAATCGAAAGTTCGATATTTTAACTGGTTCAAAAAGCTATCTTCTACGTACGATCGAATTTGGAATTGAAACCTTTTCCATTGTGTTCGGAATACGGGTAAAACACTATAAATGCCTAGCGGCACACCTCGATGGGAGGTCAAGTTTTTAAATTGCATTTATCGGAATGGTTCAATTTGAATTTAAATTGAATATTTATATTAGTCAACCGCAGTTGAAATTATCTCACATCAACCCTTTTTCCTTTCCATTCAAAACACTGTAGCTTGTTAACTCGAGCAAGCTAACGTCTTTTCTTATCTCCCCTGTTTTCCCTTTTAATCACGTAAAGCAGATGGAATTAAAATCATTCATAAGCCGCAGTTCTCTGTAGAAAAAAAATTGATATCATAAATCAAAGAAATATAATCTTGTTCCCATGAAATCGAGCCGGCCTCATTTCTCTTTGAAGCATCGCGCATGCTCGTGGCTCGACAGCAACGACAAAAAGACGGGTTTTAGGTGAAGGCGTGTCGTGTGAAGCAGCGACGAAGGCGGCGATGGCGAATTCGACTTTTCCTCCCTCCTTTGTTGAACTGTGTCGTTCGAGCCTTCTCAAATCAACGCACCGATGATTTCTCGCTCGAGCTCGAGGTTTCAAATGGAGGCTTCGCGACGTTCATGGCTGCCTCCTTGCTCGATTCGTATGGCCGATAATGATAATATAGGTAACCAAATGCATCCTATTCATGGTATGGAATCTAAAATTGCCACAGTCAGTGGTTATCATGGTACTGATAGGTTTAAACTCAGTAGATGCTAGATTTTTATTGCTTTGAGTTACCGAGCTTGAAGAGGTTCAGTTCTTCTTTGTTAAGCAAAAATTCCTTACCCAGTTGCAGTTGAAAAAAATTATAGGGGGGATTAAAGAAGATTGGAAGTTTCAGAAGACCTTTGACACCAGGGCACAGTTTTTCTTGAACAACCTACTGGTAAACAAGCTCGAACATTTTATGGGCTAGAAGGTTATGTAGTAGTAGATGATGTTGTAGAGTTTGGTTCTAAGGCTGAGTTGTGCTTCCAGCGATGAGAGTTGGGGCTAATACAACAGTTGGAGATGTCGAAGAGGGCTATGACGTATTTGTTGTTTGTTTAATTTAATTTAATAAACCGATAATATTAATTTAATACAAAACTGGGAACAAATATACATTTACATATCTTAATATACTAGCTTGTTTTAAATTAGTGTATTTGGTGAATAAATTGCTAAGTTAACTTATTTATTTATTTTAATTACCAAAAGAATTTAAAGGAAAGTTAGCTTTAATTTTTTTTAGTTATTTGTTTAAATTAAATCATTAGTTAAGAATTAAAACAAATAAATGGTAATTAATTTGTTCGATCAATTCAAATATTAATAAAAAATTATAATGTTTATACAAGGTCAAAACTGTGAAGAAAACAAGTCAAGATTTGGAAACTGATTGCAAATAAAAATCAAAGGTGAGATCTTCTCACTCAATCAATATTGTTCTGATTGAAATTTTGAATAGTTAGATTTAAAATTAATTGATTGTGTGCTTGGATGATTTATTTATAATAATTATTCACCGGACGATATTATATATATATATAGCAGTATATAGTATATATTGGGTGATTGATTTCCCGCATTATACAGCGGATGAGACACTATGCGTCGTATAATAGCGGATGATATTTTATAAATCCCATATACCATGATATTCCACCTCGAAGTGGAATTGGTATTTAATTGTTGTGCTAACGTCTGTGGATGCAGGGAAACAGGTTGGAGGGATCCAACTGGATTCCTCAAACATTTGATTTTGTTTCATATGTTGTGTGTTTACCTATTTATAATCTGTGTGATCATATTGTGATTTAAATTGTTGAGGGCTATAATTTAGCCGAATATATTTTTGGTATCGTAGGATACCGAAATAGATAGAATTGGATTTTTGAAAATGTAGTAGAAAATTTATAGTAAATTAATTTTAGAAAATTGAATAAATTTAAAAGAAGGAATTTGTTTCAAAAAATAATAAATTTGGTGTTTGAAATAAATTTGAAAATCAATTGAAAATTGATTTGGTGTTAAAAGAATACACCCTTAGGAAATCAATATGAAAATTGATTAGAAATCAATTTGGAATTGGATGTGGTAATTGAAATAAATTTGGGAATAAATTTGATAATTGATTTGGTATTTGAAAGTGAATATTTAGGAATTGATTTGATAATTGTATATCAATGGATATTTAGAAGTTAAATTCATAATAGGAATTTATAAAGGAAAGAAAATTTAAAAATAAACATTTGGTTATTTTTAAAAGTGTGAAAGGAATTTATGGATTCGGAACGTAAATTTAAAATAAATGAAGAAATATTTATTAATTGATTTGAACGAACCATTTTGAAATGGAAAATGTATTTTCCCTGGAAAGTTGAGTATGATTTCGAAGTAGCCTATAAATATAAACTGAAATTTTTTAAGAATGGTTTTAGAAATGATACTTTGAATAAATTATTTTCTTGGCTCGTTTCAAATCTTTAAAGTATGGATTTATTTAATTACTTATAGAAGGGGTTATTTTAAAGATAAAGTTGATATTTGTTTAAGAAACGATTATTTAATCGTTATACATTATCTACTAATTTTATTTTAAAGTTAGTTGGGACTTGAAATTTTATATGAGACATTTATATAACATTTTCATAACTAATATTTAAATAAATCTTTTAAAATAGTTTTATCTAAATGTTTCCAAGTATATATATTTTGGATAAGTGCTTTAAAGTATTTTAAAGTATTTGAACTCGGCTGATTTTCAGTGGAAGTAAATAAATAATATCGGGAATCTTATTTCGCGAGTGAAAAGTGATTTGAAATTTGTTTTCAAATATTGAAGTGTTAAAAATATATATCTTGCGAAGATATTTTGAAAATAATAACTGGAAATTATTTAGATCTTAGTGATTGTTATGGATATTTATTGATAGTTAAATAACCGACCATCAATATTTGCCTTTAAACGACATTTGAATTTCGATGCGACCGGGGGTCGGATTTCGAGCGGTTATCCGAAACCCACATCGAACCTTTGTGATTGTGATGGATCTTTCGTTTAAGAAGATCAACGTGGAAATTGTTGTGATTTGTTTGAAATCTGATTGAACACTTATTTTTAAAAATAAGCGCTCATTATTCAGATTAGCAGGAGAGGACCTTGTGTCATAAAACCCATTTCGAATAATGATACGACGAAATGGGATTGCATTTGAAGACGATATTGAAGACCGGGTATTTTCGAAAGCGAAAGGATTACCTATCGAATGTCTTTACACCGGGTTGCTCCGGTATAGAGATTTTTATCACCCTTTGTGATAGGGATTCCGGACGTGATTAGTGAATATCCGGATTGCAAGGGCTTCTTTAGAAGTGCCTTCGGTTCCGTTCGATCTCGAAACGGACTTGTATGGATGTGTGTTGACATTACACTTTGAGATATAAAGCTGATTTCTATCAAATACATTTCTGTTGGTGGCAGAGAATTTATTCTCTTAGCTTAACACCCTTCTCTGAGACGTACGAGCTCAGAGGTTATGTAGTTGATGGTTATCAGTGATATATTCCCAAATTGGTATTGTGACATACGAAGTGCTGGTGATTATTTGTTGATCAAAGCATGACTTTGTGAAAAGTGTAGCTTTGTGGACGAGACCTCATCGGACCTCGCAACCCGGAAATGGTCAAAACAGGAAGGATGCGGCAAGGTTATTTAGGGGTAGCTCCCCCTAAGGGTATGTCATTTCCTTCTGGAAAAGGGTAGTATCATGGTATGGAGCCCAGATATTTTACCTATGTTGATGCTGCAAATTTATTATACTTTGTGGTTGTTACTTTGTGGTTGAGGATCCTCGGCTAAAGGTCGCAAACGACCGAGGGATGGCATACTCGTGTAGTAGTTACCTAGTTACAGAGGTAACCCGGCCTTGTGTTGGCAAAGATCCGGTTAGGTTTTCGGGACGTCCATCCAGAGGCATACCTATGTTGCAATAGGAAGTTCCTTAGCCTGACCATTTGTTGAAAATCCAAAGAAACAATATGAGCCCTTACGATTGCAATTGTATAACCTGCCTCCTTAGGAGGTAGCTATAGCATGCATAATATAATGGTACCTATGCTGGCTAAGATTAATATTATAATTTCAAAATGTTTTCCACACTATGCACTAATGATAATATTAAAAAGGGTTTTTGAGTATTAAGCATGTTTGATTATCATAAGGAGAAATCTCCCCCAAGTCTGCGATTGCATTGTGTGTGCGCCGGGAGGCCTTATGGTAGTTTCATTTTCCAAAAAAGAAAAGAGGATTTCTTTTTATTTTCTTTGTAAAAATAACTATTTTTAAGATCTCACACCAGTCCCATGACCGACCTTGAGTTTATTGTTCCCTTTCTAAACTCTGTGTGCCCACAATTTTTCCACACGGGCAACCTAGAGTCAGGTTATCATTATTAAGGGAGCGAAGTCTATCAAGAAGTTGCTGTGGAGAATCAGGAGTTGAAGCTGGATGGCGAGGCGTATCACTTATATATTTAATATTTCTTTTCCGCTGTTTTGTTGTTGTAACACTCTGATAATGTAATGTGATGTAATGTAATAACTGAAATAGTTCTTTGTTTTAAAGATATTCATTTATCTATTATATTTTTCCCACTGCGATATATGAGATTCTGTTATTGTTTTCTTTTCTTCTTCTTCTACCTCTTTATTCTTTAAACCCTAACGGTTCGGTTTTCCGACATTCGATTGTGTGACATTCGATACAGTGGACGTATTGATGTCGACTTTTGGGCGTCGAAAAATCGGGTCGTTGCAGTTACATAGGGGCATGTGTTGGGTCATGATCGAGTTGAGTTCTTATGTTGATGAGAACACCAGTAGATCTTGTTACGATACCGAGGGAAGGCAAAAAATATTGTAGGTGTCATGTCAAATTGAGGCATGTTTAGCTCTTGGAGCTAACAAATATGCTCTCAGTCTCCTATCTAGTTATGATATATGGTAGATAGACATGAATTACTCATACTCTTCCCTAAGATGATCATATAATTATACCCAGGACAATGTCTAATTTATGGCCAATCCACATTTCTTCAATTTATATGATTGATGGGCAGACAACCTACCATTTTCAAGCAAATGGCCTTTTCTTATTTGATTGAATTTATGGATGTCATTTATTTTATCTTTATGAGTTTGATGGACCCGTGAATGTCTACTTTATATTTTTATTAGGGCATTATTGTATGTTAGCCCAATCTTTCTTGTTGATTTACATGATATGATGATGGTATTTTGTTACTTGAGATTGAGCGATATATTTAGGCACTGTTGTGTGCTAGCCTGGGTATACTTGATGACATCTCATGTATTGGTGATTTCTTGATTTTGATGATGGTTATGTATATGGATGATTTTCCCATTTAACATTGATCCCATGATTTCTTATTTGATGTGATTTATATCGGTAATGACATCTTTATGCATGATGTCATGATGGATGCTATCCTAAGTTATTTTGATGTTGTTTATCATATAATTATACCATGCATATACAGTTATATATATATATGTATATTGACCACATATTTAGAAATAGTCTGACCCATTTATTATTTATGTAATACTCGGGTCAGTCTGAGACATTTCAGTTTCAAGGGTGATGAAACCAATTTGTATTTTATAGGTATAGAGGAGGGTAGTATTCTGCATTGTTGTATATCATCTTATATTATATAGTCTCATGTATGGATATCTTTCTGTTGTATACTGGACATATTTTGTATATTTTATATTATATATTATCGCTGCGATGCTGACGCTATGCTCTCTATCATTTATTACATATCGTTCTATCCTGGAGATGCGCGTATATATTGGTTTATATCGTAGTGTACATTTAGGTGAGTTGTATATTCGATTGTAAAATATATACTACTGTTAGCCCAAAGAAATGTTCATGTGTGTAACCCTATAACCTCATTCTCTATATTATCCGATAGTATTACCTAGTAATACTCATGGATGGTATAGGTATAGAGGTGGGGTATTTCAGTTGTTATCGGAACATGGTTAGAACAATCCATTGTATATTTTAGGATACTAGTCATGACCTTAGATGAGAATTAGAGTCCCTTCCTCCTTGGGTGTATTAGGTAGTTACCTTATAATAAAAGATAATGTGAGTGTTTGTATGTGTGAGTGTGTGTCTATGTATGTATGTATGTACGTACGTGTATATATGTATGTATGTACGTATAATTATTATGTAATCATCTGGGGATGTGTTTGTTATTTTCTATATATACAATACTTTCACTTTTTAACTTTTTTGAAATAATTAGAAGTTGTTGTAAAGGTGGAAGAGTTGCCTCACCAATAGAGTCGATGTTGGTGTTGAATATTAGACATCTGGTGGCTTTGCATTAAATTGTTGTATTGTGGTTTGTTATTGGTTAAAGTGCGTAGCGAAAACTAATGAGTAGTTTCTTTGGTGTGTGCATTGATCATTATTTCTTATGTATGATTATGTGATTGATGATTATTTATGTCGGATTTGTAATTGTTGTTAAGAATAACATTGAGTAGGAATCATTATTTCAAGGCTAGGGACCAACTCAAATATTGATATCAGAACCTTACGGTTTAGTGGTGAAGTTACCACTAGGGAAATTGGGAATTACATTTTGTATATAATAAAATATTATTTACAAATTATAATTAAATTGTGAAATAAATTTCATTTTGGTGTTTATTCTTTGTTATAAAAGAATAAGTATGATGTTGGTTGCTATTGTGTAATGTTTGATATTTGATGTGTGATGTTTGAAATAATAAAAGTAATACATTATTTTAATGTATATTTGGAAAGCTTTTGTAAATATTTCAATGTACAAGGTGTTGAAAATATTTTATCTTAATATATAAATATATTAGACAGTATTTTTTAATACTATTTAAATGTTTTATATTATAATCTTTTGGTAATTTAAATATATACATGGATGATCAATTTGGGTATGTTTTGAAATGAAATCAAATAATTATTTAAGATAGAAGTAAAATTATTGAAAGAATATGTGTGTTATTATTGGAAGAGATTTTGAAAATAAGATTTGTGATAGTTTGTTTGTTGAGTGCTTTAAGAATACTGGTCGAAATTTGTGACGATCTGAATTTCGGTGCTCGAAAATCGACATCCATACTTCACCCGTACTCGAATGTCACAGATTCAAATGTCGAAATCCGAATTGCCGGAGCTTATAACACATTATGTACAACACAGCGGAAGAAAAATGAATAACTTTATTAATATACAACATTAGATACAATGTCTTATACAATATGATACAACAGATCCATAAATATCAGAGCAGAATACAACAACGGAACAAATAGCAGCGGAAAGATAGCACCAAAAGACAGAAGAGTCTCCAAAAGAATCCAATTCCATATTGCAACTGCAACTCCATCTCCAAACCAAAGATAGATCGAACCATCATCACGATGCAAGAAGCAAACTAGGTAACTCCAGAATGAAGCAAATGTGATCGCCAAGATCCAAAGGCTTCAAAGATATCGAATCTACATCTACTATCTGACAATCTGAAAATCTAATTCTAGACTGCCCATGTGGAAAATTATGGGCACCCAGAGTTTAGAAAGGGAACAATAAACTCCAGGTCAGTCATGGGACCATGACTGGTGTGAGCAAACAAAAACAGTTTATCTTTAACAAAAGAAAACAAAAGAATTTTAAAATAAATCCCCAATGCTTTTTGGAAAATGAAACTACCATAGGCCTCCCGACACAACACACAATGCAATCGCACAGTTAGGGGAGATTTCTCCTTATGATAGTCAAACATGCTTGATACGCAAAATTATATTGATATTATTATTAGTGCATAGTGCAGAAAACCTTTCGAAAGTATAATATTAATCTTAGCCAACATAGGCACCATTATATTATGCCTGCTATAGCTACCATTTAATAATGGCAGGTTATACAATTGCAATCGTAAAGGGCGCGTACTGGTGATTAGATTTCCAATAAATGGTCAGACAAGGAACTTCCTAGACCACACGGGTACGCCTCTGGAGGGATGCCCCAAGAACATAACCGGATCTCTGCCAACACAAGGCCGGGTTACCTCTGTAACTAGGTAACTACTACATGAGTATGCCATCCCCCAGTCGTAACCAACCTTTATCCGAGTGCTCGACACCAACAACCACAAAGTAATAAGTTTGCAGTAACCACATAGGTTAAATATCTGGGCTCCATACCATGATACCACCTCCATCCAAAAAGAAATGGACATACCCTCAGGGGGCGCTAACCCCTAATAACCTTGCTGCATCTTTCCTTTTTCGACCATTCCGGTTTGTGAGGTCCAACGAAGTCTCGTCTACAAAGCTACGCTTTACACAAAAGCCATGCTTCGATCAACACATGATCAGCAGCACTTCGTATGCCACATTACCAAATTGGGAATGTATCACTAGTAACCATCAACTATGCAAACTCTGGGCTCGTACATCTCAGAGAAGGGTGTTAAGCTAAGAGAATAAATTCTCCGCCACCAAAGAGAAATGTATTTGATAAAAACCGGCTTTACATCTCAAAGTGTAACGTCATACATACATCCATACAAGACTATTCTGGGTTCGAACAGAATCGATGGCACTTCCAAAGAAGCTCTTGCAATTCAGATAATCCCTAATCACGTCCGGACTCCCCATCACAAAGGGTGATCAAATCTCTATACCCGGGACCAGTCGGTGCAGAGAAATTCGACAGGTAATCCTTTCGCTTTTGAAAATATCCGGTCTTCACCACCGGTATTTTCCAGGTTTTAAACTTTTATTTTGAGAAGCTTTGAACTGAGAAAAATATATACAGGTTTCTCAAATTACTTATTTGTATATATATTTCAATTCCAAGAGAAAGAATTGATTTTTGCCATTTGTTAACTAAACCATGCACTTGTTAGTTTTTTATATAATCTTTTTACAAATGTCTTAATATAATTTAAAAAGGTTACACTTGTTAAAACATGAGCATTTTGCGTTTAAATCCTTACTTTAAATAAATTTATAAATTTTATTTTAAACCCTTGTGCATTTATATTTTATATCTTAATATGTTTTTTTATTTATGTTTTTATTGTTATGTATTTTTACATACAAACCTTTTCATTATTCAAAAATATTTAATTTATATACATTTACTTTTATAACTATTTACGTATCCTTAAGAAAATGATTTTAAAACTAATTTTACATTAATAAGTGATCACACGTATACGTTAGTCCGTGAGATGATGGTTTTGATGACAACAACCTTAGAATAGATTATAAAATATAAATACTAACAGTATAAGTTTAGATATATATGTATATGCAGGATTTAACCATGCAGGTACCAAGAATGCGGACTGTACAGTATAGAGATTCAAGATATCAAGATTGAAGACTCATGAGTACAAGAATATCAAGATTATCAAGAGTTCAAGATTTCAAGTAATTTACTTTTTAATTAGGAATTCTGTTAAAACTCCTAGAAAAGCACTGGCATCTTAAAATAAAATTTATTCGTGGAATGGAATCCACTTCGAGCTCGATAAAGGGATGGAACCCTAAGTTGGATGGAACCTACGGATAATCTAGTGGAACATTGTTTTGTATCCGCTAACCTTTTATTCAAAATGATTTTTCAAAATTATATCTTGTTTTCAAAATGATTTCAAAACCTTCCTTTTAAAAGAATTAAAAACATCTATCCTGATTTCAACTACTTTTAGCCTCAAAGTAATCTTGAATTTCAAAATCAAATTATCCTTGGTTTTAAACTATCTTTTAAAATAAAAGTATATTTAATTTTTTAATATTTATATATTTAGATATAAAATTGTAGTAAAATTTTATATATACCAAAATATTATTCTATATATTTATTTATGTATTTCTACTATATTTAAGTACATTTATAAAAGTTTAAAATAGTTTTAAAATAAGATAAAAGTTATTTTCAAAGAAAAATAAAACATCAAAAATTCCTTTGGGATGTCAACATGCCCAAGTACCCCATGTCGACATAGTGTCAGTTGAGTTCAAAATTTAAATTTCAAAAGAAGTATCTATACGCCATAACTCTTCACGAATGGACATGGCTGCTGTTCTTCTATAAATAAGGGTTAGTTTCAACGAATTTTTAATATATATTTTCTGGTTTTTCACTCCCCTTCTTCTTCCACATTTCTATATACATATTCTTACCATTACTCTGTCGAAATCAACATTGAATCTAACTAGATTATCTCTAGTTTGATTCTCTATCACTATCTCAACAAGATCCTCAGTGCTATTCAGAGTTATAGGCTTTTTGTAATCAACTTAGCGTGAAAAGGTGTTCTTGTAGCCTTGGAAATCAATCAAGCGAGAAAAGGTGTGATTGTAGCCTTGGAAATCAATTGGGTGAACTTGTTGCCGGGAAATCAAGTATCTCTACCTAGAGGATTGTGATTCTGGAGGGTGTACCTCGTTGCCTTGGAATCAAGGGTGTAATTGTACAATTGCTTTTGAAAGGAAATCCTTACTTGTGTGCGAGACTAGATGTAGGGTAACTCCGAACCAGTATAAAATACGGTGTGTTCTTTCCTTTACTGCTTTTACTTTATTTCTGCATCTATGTTTGTTTCTGTGATCATATACATCTATGTTTGTTTCTGTGATCATATCTGTGCCTGAATATTGCATACATCTGTGTTCAAATTAACATAAACTTAAAAAGATTTACTAATTCTTTATAATTCATCCCCCCTCTAGTGTTAGACCTAGCCTTAAGATCCGTAATCCGCATTTCTCACAGTATATTATATATATATATATATATAAGAGAATTTAACTTAAAATAATCTTTTGAAAATTATTACATAAATTCTCAAATCATATCTTCCAAATATTAGTATATATATTAGAAAACAAGTTCTTATTAATTTTTAAAGTATAGTTTTCAAATCCAATTTATTTTCAATACATTTATTCTTGAATTTCAAATCAAAATTTTATTCCAAAATACATATTTTTTATTTATTTCTGGAAAATTTTCATATTAATTCACTAAAAAAAATTCAAAATTAAATTTCAAATTTTAAATAAATCACCAAATTAAATTTGGCTAAAATCCGAGAATGTTACAAATTTCCCTTCCTTAAGAAGATTTCGTCCCTGAAATTTGCTAAGGAGACAATAAAGAACAGATGGAGAATATTCCACCAGATCAAACTGAGTATCTATTCTCCATTTGGCGTACCAAATCTGAATATCAACAATAATATGAGAACGAACCCATTCGATACTTCACGAAGTACTCTCGGGTCATCCGGTCAACAAAATATTTAGGGGCACTGGTTAGTTCGAAGGGACAACTAACCGTTCGTAGCATATATCGGGACCCAAAAGAATAGACAAACGGATATAATTTAATTCAGCTTCATATTTAATTTATCAATTCATTTAAAATAGAATTTTCAAATTTATTAAAGTTAAAAATGAAAAGATGATAGGAAACCGATGAACGAAATACGAAATAAGAATTAGAACCTTTTCTACAACGATTCGCAGGGCCACCATCACACCAAAGCTTCTTCTTCGAGCTGCCACGAAGCATCAAAAGAATTGATATTGGATGATGATCAAAAGAGAGTGATAGGGAAAAAAATTATTTTCTTGTTGTTATAGGGTATTGACCATTTGTAGTGGTACTCCCCTGTCCCCTACCTCGTTCTCTTCTGTCACTCATACTCACTTTCAGTGGATAGTAAGAGAATTTACTGAGGCATACAGACGGATATCTTAGGGAATATTCATTCTTGGGTGTTTACCCTATCTTTAGCGAGTTACCTAATGTGTTATACTCCTGAGCTAAAGCTCAACCTTCAGCTTTGACACCAAATGTGATGATCTGAATTTCGGTGCTCGAAAATGGGCACCCATATTTCACCCGTATTCGAATGCCGCAGATTCAAACGTCGAAATCCGAAATTTCGAAGCTTATAAAACATTAAGTACAACACAGCGGAAGAAAAATGAATAACTTTATTGATATACAACATTAGATACAATGTCTGATACAACAGATCCATAAATATCAGAGCAGAATACAACAGCGGAACAAATAGCAGCGGAAAGATAGCACCAAAAGATAGAAGAGTCTCCAAAAGAATCCAACTCCATATTGCAACTGCAACTCCATCTCCAAACCAAAGATAGCTCAAACCATCATCACGATGCAAGAAGCAAAGTAGGTAACTCCAAAATGAAGAAAATGTGATCGCCAAGATCCAAAGGCTTCAAAGATATCAAATCTACATCTACGATCTGAGAGTCTGAAAATGAAACTCTAGACTGCCCGTGTGGAAAATTGTGGGCACCTAGAGTTTCAAAACGGGAACAATAAACTCCAGGTCAGTCATGGGACTGGTGTGAGCAAACAAAAACAGTTTATCTTTAACAAAAGAACACAAAAGAATTTTAAAATAAATCTACAATGCTTTTTGGAAAATGAAACTACCATAAGGCCTCCCGGCACACACACAATGCAATCGCACACTTGGGGGAGATTTCTCCTTATGACAGACAAACATGCTTGATTCGCAAAATCATTTTGATATTATTATTAGAGCATAGTGCATAAAACTTTTCGAAAGTATAATATTAATATTAGCCAGCATAGGTGCCATTATATTATACCTGCTATAGGTATCATTTAAGAATGGCAGGTTACACAATTGCAATCGTAAAGGGCACTTATTGGTGATTGGATTTCCAACAAATAGTCAGGCCAAAGAACTCCCTGGTCCACATGGGTACGCCTCTGGAGGGATGCCCCGAGAACCTAACCGGATCTCTGCCAACATAAGGTCGGGTTTGTGACGCCCCACCTCTATACCCACACTAGACAAGAACACTACTGTGTAATGCTGTCGACTAGCACAGAGGATAAGGCTGTGGAGGAGCGACCATCCATGTAATTTCTTTGTGCGAGCACCGATATGTCAGATAGTATAACATGCATTTCGTTAAAGGAGGAAATCCGACATACCGATACAAACTCAAAGCTATCACACAGTGGCTATATATAACCTTCGAAAGCAAATATAGAAACAAACATAACACAAATCAGTCACAAACATCCATATCACAAAGGCGGAAAAAGATATGAATATATAACACATAAAAGTGTACAACAGAGTAGTGGACAAAAAGATCCACAATAACACAAAAGAATAGCAATAAGTGCTATACAAAAGAATAAGTCTACATCACCGAGTCTATATCTCAAATGTATACAACAAAAACTACTAATCTAAGTAGTTAGCCAAAAGTCAATGTAATAAATCCCTAGGGAGAAGTCAAGCAGAAGCACCTGTAACATCTCGGTCTGACCCGAGTATTATTTAATGAGAAAATAATAAACGGATCAATCTAGCTGTAAATATCAGATGAAATGATATAGAATAAGAGATATGGTATGAGCGTAAAATAACCATAATGACATACTATGATAAGTATGTAAATGAAGATCAGGAAGAGATTAATCAATATCACAAGAATCTTCTCAAAGATTCAAATTCACCAAAAAGGTAATGACAAACAAATTCACCAATGCACAAAAAAATTGATAAAACTTATCAATGGAAATCGCAAAAATTGGTGAAGCACAAATTCTAGAAATCTACACAAGAAATTTAGAAATCACAAAAAGGGGGAGGCCTATCACAAAACGGGAGTATGAAAACTCACCAACACGTGTATCACAAAACGAGACGCTATCTCATGGTAGCTAACCATTAGTTTTGAGCCGAGGCTCCACAGGAATGGCCCGAAGACCGTGGGGCGCTACCCCACATATGTGAGTCGAAATATCACACAAACGGGGTTTAATCTCCCTCGTAGACAAAGAGACATCGCACAATTGCTAGTCTAAATCACAAAAATGATCATCATTTATCATAAAGAAGTGTCAATTACACTAAGCTAGTAAATATATGAGTTTAGCTTCATGTCCCATAACCACTTGCTTAACTTAAATATTTACGAACAAACTGTTTAATTAGATTTCTCATCGGAGTGAGGTAAAGGTTTGTGTATACTAATAGATTGGAAAACGGTTTGAGAAAAGAGTTTTGTAATTAAAATAGTGTTGAAATCGCTTTGATGAAAGCGTTTTCATATTTACTACTAGCATTGAAACCTTCATGTTTTTAAAGTGTCAAATCACAAAAAATGATTGTAAAAACAATCAATCACAAAATTCAAATTCGAAGTCGTGAATAAAATCCAAAGAAATCAATTCCAAATGCATCAAAGTAGAAATACCCTTGCGACCTAACATGGCCGAGCTAAGGTGCAACGACCTAAGGAGTTAAAGCAGGTCGAGACGTTGCGACCTAATGTGGTGAGCGACCCAACATGGTTGCACATGACGAGCGACCTAGTGGTAGCGACCTATCTTGGTGACATGGCCAAGCGACTTATCAAGGCAATAGGGCGAGCGGCCTATAGGTGAGCGACCTAAGGCCAGAAACGACCTAACAGTGCAAGTGTCTTAGCACATGGTCGAGCCAAAGTGCAACGACCTACGGCCTTGAACGACCTAGGGGTTTGAAGCACAAAATAGGTGCAAGTTAAATAGGTCAAGCGACCTAAGGAGGAACGAGCTAACCGAGGCCCAACATGGCGCGACCTAAGGGGGCGCGACCTAAGGGTGTTGCGACCTAACAGCAGATGATGCTTGAACCAGACCGAGCGACCTAAGTGATGAACGGCCCAGTGTGAAACGAGCTATCTGCCGAACGACCTAACTCATGCGAACGACCTAATGGGTTTGAGGCCGAGCGACCTAAAGCTTTGTGGCCGAGCGGCCTAACGATGGAACGAGCTAAACACACAGGGGCGACTTTTCCCCCTGGCCGAACGACCTAAGCTCAGTAATTTCACTAAAAACGCTAAAAATTGGAGTTTTTCGCCAATCCAATCCAAACCAAATGCAAATGTACATGTTAAGGTGATAGGAAGTCATTCCCAACAATCCAAGATAGTTATAGACAAGAATGTGAGATAAAATCTCACCTTTGGACAAAAATCAATGAAGATGAAGCTTGAAAGCAAAGCAAGAATCAACCACAAGCTTGAATCCAATGTCTTCTCTTTGGATTTGGAGTTAGATGTTGGATTTGAAGTTGAAACCTAGGCTTGTAGTTTTAATTTCCCATTCCCTCCTCCATTTTTGGTGAAGCTTGAATATAAAAGAAAATAGAATGAAGTTATGAAGAGAAGGAGTGAAGGTTGGGCCTAATAGGCTAAGTCCAAAACAAAGTCCAAAGCGAAAAAGTAGTGAAATTCCACTAACTCCAAACATATCAAAGTTTATACTTAAAAGATTGTAAATGGCGTTTTGAACTCAATGTAAGCAGTCTCGAGTCCTAATTCGACCATATGCAAAAAGTAGATTTTCGGGCTAAAATCTGACTAACGATAAAATATTTAATTATAAAATCGATAAATATGCGGGTTGTTACAGACTCCTCACCTTAAAGAAATTGCGTGCTCGCAATATATAAGATGGAAATAAAAAGTAACGACCATAAAAGCATATTAACACAACAGAAATTTGAAATAAGAAGTTCACCATAAAGAGCATGAGAAAGTAATTACGGATGTGTCCGCTCGATGAATTCTCTAGATTTCCAAGAACAATCTTTAGGATTTAAGGACCATTGAACCTTCACAAGCGGTACATCTTTATTTCGAAGTCGTTTGACTTCCGAAGCAATAATACGAATAGGATGTTGCTCATAAGTTAAATTCGGCGAAACTTCAATTTCTTCCACAACACCTGGCTCAAGAATAGAATCGGAATCTCAAAGGCACTTCCATAATTGAGAAACGTGAAACACGTCATGAATGGCAGAAAACTGAGACGGTAATAAAAGGCGATAAGCCATGGAACCAATACGTTCGATGATAGGAAACGGCCCAATATACCAAGGCGCTAATTTTCCCGATCGACTGAAACGTACAACACCTTTCATAGGTGAGACACGAATAAATACAAGATCTCCAACATAAAATTCTAATTTCCTTCTTCGATTATCGGCATAGGATTTTTGTCTATTCTGGGCTTCTTTCATCCTATGACGAATAAGTCCAATCTTTTCCGTGGAATCACGAATAAAGTATGGACCTAAAACCAGCTTCTCACCAGCCTCTAGCCAACAAGAAGGAGATCGGCATGGCCTTCCATAGAGTGCCTGAAAAGGTGCCATACCAATACTAGATTGGAAGCTATTATTATAGGAAAACTCAACGAGAGAAATATGATCTTCCCAACTTCCACCAAAATCAAGAACATAAGCACGAATAAGATCTTCAAGAGTTTGATTCACACGCTCGATTTGTCCATCGGACTGAGGGTGATAAGCGGTGCTAAAATTAAGCTTCGTTCCCAAAGCTTTTTGAAGACTCTTCCAAAATCCACTAGTAAACAATGGATCACGATCACTAAGATTAGAAGTAGGAACACCATGCAATTTAATAATTTCTTTGATAAAGAGTTTGGCCAAAAGGGGAACGGTTCGATTAGACCGAACGGGAATAAAATGGGCGGATTTAGTAAGTCTATCGACTATCATCCATAAGCTACCATGACCCGAACGAGAACGGGGAAGGCCATCAACAAAATCCATGGAAATTTGATCCCACTTCCAAATTAAAATTTCTAAAGGTTACAGCAACCCACCGGGCCTTTGATGTTCGGCCTTGACAAGTTGGCAAGTCATGCAACACTTAACAAAGTTAGCAATATCAGATTTCATTCCCTCCTGATAATAAAGTCGTTTCATATCTGTGTACATTTTACTACTACCGGGATGAATGGTAAATTTAGAACGAAGAGAATCTTCTAAAATATCTTTACGAAGATCACTAATATTTGGTACGATAAGTCTACCAAATTTTCAAATGACGCCATGAGAATCAATATCAAAGTCTTTCGAAGCTTCAAAATCGATTTTATCCTTAATATTTTGGCCAAGAATAGCCAATTCGGGATCTAGCCTTTGAGCTTCAAGAATGCGGTCTAAAAGAGAAGGATGAACCTCAAGGCAACATAAAACAAGAGATGAACATAAACCGGAAATATGATCTCGAATTTCACAATTGGATAAAACCTCGAGATCATTCCATTCGGATATCATCATGGAAACAACCGCCTGTTGCTTGCGACTAAGTGCATCGGCAACTTGATTTCCCTTTCTGGAAGTATAATGGATATCAAGATCATAAGGTGCCAGGAACTCGAGCCAACGTTGTTGACGCAAATTAAGTTCCTTTTGAGAGAATAAATACTTCAAGGACTTATGACTGGTATAAAGAACGAATTTCTCTCCTAAAAGATAATGACGCCAAATCCGAAGAGCGAAAACAATAGCCGTGAGTTCTAAATCATGAGTGGCATATCTAGTCTCGGCTGGCTTTAATTGCCTGGAAGCATAAGCAATAACACGTTCTTTTTGCATAAGAACGACACCCAAACCAATGCGACCAGCATCGGTATAAACAATAAAATCTTGGTTTCCATCGGGAATCACAAGAATAGGAGCATCGGAAAGGAGTTCTTTCAATTTCTGAAAAGAAGTTTCACATTTGTCCGACCAGATGTATTTAACGCCCTTCTTGGTTAAGCCAGTAAGAGGCACGACAATTTTAGAAAAGTCTTTTATGAAACGGCGGTAATATCCTGCCAATCCAAGAAAGCTACCGATTTCCGTTACACTCTCCGGTCTCTTCCAATTTTGAATCGCTTCAATCTTTGAAGGATCCACTGATATTCCGGATTTGGAAATAATATGACCGAGAAACATCACACGAGATTGCCAAAAGTGGCATTTAGAGAATTTTTCTTTTAATTGATTACTCCTAAGAGTTTCCAGCACAATCCGAAGATGCTTTTCATGCTCCTCCTCGGTTTTTGAATACACAAGAATGTCATTAATGAAAATGAGAACAAATCGATCAAGGAAATCTTTGAAAACTCGATTCATGAGGTCAACGAAATAAGCCGGGCCGTTCGTTAAACCAAATGGCATAACAAGCCATTCATAAGATCCATAACGAGCACGGAACGATGTCAAAGGAACACTATCCTCTGCAATACGAAGCTGGTAAAAAACGGTAGCCAAGTCCAATTGTGAAAAGACTCTAGCACTGCTAAGTTGATCAAACAGATCATCAATCCGAGGTAAAGGATATTTATTTTTAATAGTAAAATCATTAAGCTTGCGATAGTCAACGCAAAGCCTAAGCGTACCGTCAGATTTCTTCACGAAAATAGCCGAAGCTCCCCAAGGCGAGGAACTAGAGCGAATAAATTGCTTCGTCTCCAATTCAGATAATTGTTTGCGCATCTCCTCATTTTCCTTATTGGACATGCGATAAGGAGGACGAGTAATAGGTTGAGCTCCAGGGATGAGATTAATTTTGAACTCAATTGCTCGCTTAGGTGGTAGACCTAAAACGGGCTCAAATATGTCGGAAAATTCAAAAACGACGTGAATACGAGAAATGACATCTTCCTCATCATCTTTATCATCATCACCAGGATTTAAAGAATATAAGGATGCAGCCAAAGTGGAATCCGAATCTTTAATAATAATTGAAATCTACTCTACAGATTGTGGATGTTGGAGATAAATAGTCCGCTCAGTACATAGGATATGAGCTCCATAACGGTTAAGCCAATCCATACCCAAAATCATTCCAAAGCCTAAATAATGCATGACATGCAAATCGGCTAGGAAAGAAAAATCGCACAAAATAATCTCCACATCTTTACAAAGCAAACTAAGAGTTACGGATCCACTAACCGGATTCGCAATTCTCAAAGAAGTCATTAAAGCAACAACACTTAAAGAAAAAGTATCAACGAGTTCTTTTGAAATAAAATAATGGGATGCACCCGTATCAAAAAAAACTCGAATAGGTTGATCATGAAATATAATAATGCCATCAAGTACAGAATGAGACATACCTTGACCACGAGATGTGTTGCCAGGGGCTTGAGCAACATTTAACTTTCCCTCTTTCTTGCCCTGAAGTCTGGGGCAAACATGTCTATAATGATCCGGGCTTTTACAATAGTGACAAGATTTGGGCTTTAAACACTTGTTCGCAAAATGGTCTTTAGAACCACAGTTGTAATATTGCCCACTACTAGGGGAAGAAGTCTTTGCAGGAGGAGTTGCTTGCTTACCCTTTTTGTTGGGATAGGGACCTTCCAATTTGTTTGGCCTCTTGTTGTTGTTGAAGTTTGATTTGGAACCCACCACTTCAACATCACTTTCCCTATCCGCCTCTTCAAGACGAAGAGCGATATCAAGGAGTTGGTCGAAAGAAACTTCTAATTTTAGAAGTAATGGCTTCTTAAGATTTTTGTTCAAGCCATAAACAAATCTTTGGTTCTTCTTCAATGGGGTGTTGATATATTCAACCCCATATTTGGAAAGCGACTCGAAAGATGCGACATAATCAGTCCCGGAGGATTCACCTTGAACAAGGTCTATGAAACGACGAGCCAACGTCACTTTCTCAGCTTCTGTTACAAATTTTAATTCGAAGCGTTCCTGGAGTTTCTTCCAAGTAAGATTCGCTTCATTAATCTCAGAAAGTAGAATTTCATACCAGTCTAATGCTCTTTCTTGGAGCATACTAGAAGCCACCTGAACACGGTGAAGATCAATAAGATTCATGCGAGAAAAGATTCAATCGCATGTTCTTAACCAAGCCTGGACTTCGATAATAGTTTCAGAACCTTTGAATGGTTTCCCACCCAAGTTGGTATAATCGTTGCACAAGCGTGCAAATCCAGACCTAGGATGAGTAGACTCCGGATTAGAACCGGCTGCTTGAGCATTCTTCACTAAGTCGAGAAGCTGCTGGGCAGTTATAAAAACTCCATCCTAGGGAGCAGCACTAGATGGTCCGGCTCTGGGATGTCCTGGTCTAGACATTCTCTTCTTTAAGAAAGAGAGAAGAAGAAAAATTATCCTCCAAATAAATATCAAGCAGTCTTGCTAGATAAAACAAGGAATCATAAAGGAAATAGGATGAATCGGTACGAAGACTCGAATTAAATCCTAAAGCACGACTCCTAAGATGGACTTAGAACGATGATCCTTGTTAAGTTATTCTACATTGTTCCGAAGTTTAGCTCTGATACCAAGCTGTGACGCCCCACCTCTATACCCACACTAGACAAGAACACTACTGTGTAATGCTGTCGACAAGCACAGAGGATAAGGCTGTGGAGGAGCGACCATCCATGTAATTTCTTTGTGCGAGCACCGATATGTCAGATAGTATAACATGCATTTCATTAAAGGAGGAAATCCGACATACCGATACAAACTCAACGCTATCAAACAGTGGCTATATATAACTTTCGAAAGCAAATATAGAAACAAACATAACACAAATCAGTCACAAACATCCATATCACAAAGGCGAAAAAAGATATGAATATATAACACATAAAAGTGTACAACAGAGTAGTGGACAGAAAGATCCACAATAACACAAAAGAATAGCAATAAGTGCTATACAAAATAATAAGTATACATCACTGAGTCTATATCTCAAATGTATACAACAAAAACTACTAATCTAAGTAGTTTGCCAAAAGTCAATGTAATAAATCCCTGGGGAGAAGTCAAGCAGAAGCACCTGTAACATCTCGGTCTGACCCGAGTATTATTTAATAAGAAAATAATAAACAGATCAATCTAGCTGTAAATATCAGATGAAATGATATAGAATAAGAGATATGGTATGAGCGTAAAATAACCATAATGACATACTATGATAAGTATGTAAATGAAGATCAGTAAGAGATTAATCAATATCACAAGAATCTTCTCAAAGATTCAAATTCACCAAAAAGGTAATGACAAACAAATTCACCAATGCACAAAAAAATTGATAAAACTTATCAATGGAAATCGCAAAAATTGGTGAAGCACAAATTCTAGAAATCTACACAAGAAATTTAGAAATCACAAAAAGGGGGAGGCCTATCACAAAACGGGAGTATGAAAACTCACCAACACGTGTATCACAAAACGAGACGCTATCTCATGGTAGCTAACCATTAGTTTTGAGCCGAGGCTCCACAGGAATGGCCCGAAGACCGTGGGGCGCTACCCCACATATGTGAGTCAAAACATCACACAAACGGGGTTTAATCTCCCTCGTAGACAAAGAGACATCGCACAATTGCTAGTCTAAATCACAAAAATGATCATCATTTATCATAAAGAAGTGTCAATTACACTAAGCTAGTAAATATATGAGTTTAGCTTCATGTCCATAACCACTTGCTTAACTTAAATATTTATGAACAAACTGTAGATCTTCACTAGAAATTGTCACAAGAGGATCAATCGAACAAGTCCAAGAATTAACCGACGAAGCAAACGCAAGCGTTTCATACCACTTGTTTTACTAAGCCGTTTAATTAGATTTCTCATCCGAGTGAGGTAAAGGTTTGTGTATACTAATAGATTGGAAAACAGTTTGAGAAAAGAGTTTTGTAATTAAAATAATGTTGAAATCGCTTTGATGAAAGAGTTTTGATATTTACTACTAGCATTGAAACCTTCATGTTTTTAAAGTGTCAAATCACAAAAAATGATTGTAAAAACAATCAATCACAAAATTCACATTCGAAGTCGTGAATACAATCCAAAGAAATCAATTCCAAATTCATCAAAGTAGAAATACCCTTGCGACCTAACATGGCCGAGCTAAGGTGCAACGACCTAAGGAGTTAAAGCAGGTCGAGACGTTGCGACCTAATGTGGTGAGCGACCTAACATGGTTGCACATGCTGAGCGACCTAGTGGTTGCGACCTATCTTGGTGACATGGCCGAGCGACTTATCAAGGCAATAGGGCGAGCAGCCTATAGGTGAGCGACCTAAGGCCAGAAACGACCTAACGGTGCAAGCGACCTAGCACATGGTCGAGCCAAAGTGCAACGACCTACGGCCTTGAACGACCTAGGGGTTTCAAGCACAAAATAGGTGCGAGTTAAATAGGTCGAGCGACCTAAGGAGGAACGAGCTAACCGAGGCCCAACATGGCGCGACCTAAGGGGGCGCGACCTAAGGGTGTTGCGACCTAACAGCAGATGATGCTTAAACCAGACCGAGCGACCTAAGTGGTGAACGGCCTAGTGTGAAACGAGATATCTGCCGAACGACCTAACTCATGCGAACGATCTAATGGGTTTGAGGCCGAGCGACCTAACGATGGAATGAGCTAAACACACAGGGGCGACTTTTCCCCCTGGCCGAACGACCTAAGCCCAATAATTTCACCAAAAACGCTAAAAATTGGAGTTTTTCGCCAATCCAATCCAAACCAAATGCAAATGTACATGCTAAAGTGATAGGAAGTCATTTCCAAATATCCAAGATAGTTATAGACAAGAATGTGAGATAAAAATCTCACCTTTGCGCAAAAATCAATGAAGATGAAGCTTGAAAGCAAAGCAAGAATCAACCACAAGCTTGAATCCAATGTCTTCTCTTTGGATTTGGAGTTAGATGTTGGATTTGAAGTTGAAACCTAGGCTTGGAGTTTTAATTTCCCATTCCCTCCTCCATTTTTGATGAAGCTTGAATGTAAAAGAAAATAGAATGAAGTTATGAAGAGAAGGAGTGAAGGTTGGGCCTAATAGGCTAATCCAAACCAAAGTCCAAAGCGAAAAAGTAGTGAAATTCCACTAACTCCAAACATATCAAAGTTTATACTTAAAAGATTGTAAACGGCGTTTTGAACTCAATGTAAGTGGTCTCGAGTCCTAATTCGACCGTATGCAAAAAGTAGCTTTTCGGGCTAAAATCCGACTAATGATAAAATATTTAAATATAAAATCGATAAATATGCGGGTTGTCACAGGGTTACCTCTGTAACTAGATACCTACTACACAATATGCCATCCTTCGGTCGTAACCAACCTTTATCGGAGCGCTCGACACCAACAACCACAAAGTAATAAGTTTGCAGTAACCATATAGGTTAAATATCTGGGCTCCATACCATGATACTACCTCTATCCAGAAAGAAATGGACATACCCTCAGGCTGTGCTATCCCCAAATAACCTTGCTGCATCTTTCATGTTTCGACCATTCCGGTTTGCGAGGTCCGACGAAGTCTCGTCCACAAAGTTACTCTTTACACAAAAGCCATGCTTCAATCAACACATGATTAGCAGCACTTCGTATGCCACAGTACCAAATTGGGAATGTATCACTAGTAACCATCAACTACGTAACCTCTGAGCTCATACGTCTTAGAGAAGGGTGTTAAGCTAAGAGAATAAATTCTCCGCCACCAAATAGAAACGTATTTGATAGAAACCAGCTTTACATCTCAAAGTGTAACGTCAGACATACATCCATACAACTCTATTCCGGATTCGAACAGAACTGAAGGCACTTCCAAAGAAGCCCTTGCAATCCGGATAATCCCTAATCACGTCCGGACTCCACATCACAAAGGGTGATCAAATCTCTATACCAGGGACCAGTCGGTGCAGAGACATTCGACAGGTAATCCTTTCGCTTTCGAACATATCCGGTCTTCACCACCAGTCTTCAAATGGTCTTCACGGTCGATCTTCAAATGCAATCCATAACGTCGTATCATTATTCGGAATGGGTTCTATGAGACAAATTCCTCCCCTGGCTAAACCAAATAATGAGCGCTTAATTTTAAAAGCATATGGATATTGGGATCTTAGTTAAGTCACAACTTATTACCCAAAACCATTCTTCGAATGGTTTAAACAAATTACCATTTACAAATCTTTAAACAAAAAGATTCACTTCACAAAGTTCACCAATCTTTCACAAAGATTCATTCATAGCCTTTCAAACCAATTGAAATTCCAAATCTTTTATACAAAGATACACCTTTAAATTCCCTCTTCAATTTGAAAGCAAAGTTCATTTTTAACAAAGATTCATTCATAGCCTTTCAAAACAATTTCCCTTTCGAATTGGATTAACTCATCCAATCTTTAAATCAAAGACTCAATTCATAGATTCTAAAACCATTTCCAAAGATTCATTCATAACTTGGAAAACCCTTTCAACAAAACTGGAAATCCTTTCTTTATTTCAAAGCCATTATCATTAGAAAACAAAGAGTTTTCGTTTTGGGAAAATCCGATTACAATTGCTCGAGTTAAAGCCCTTCAAGCATAAACTTGGGTTAAATTCAAATTCCCAGAATAATACTTTAAAAAATACTTTAAAGATGGTTTTAAAAATCCATATATATATCATACAACTTGTATAAACCTTTCAAACTAAGTTTCCAAAACAATTTCAAAACTCAAACAAGATATATTCAAACTAAATTTCAATATCAAACTTCCTTTCAAAAGCTTTTCATATTCAACCCAATTCCATTTCCAAAACCATTTGGATTTAAAATTTAACTTTAAAACCATTTCACAATATTAATTTCAAATATCTGTGACTTAACCAATTTTCTCGTGCAATCCATATTTGTGTGTGTATGGTGTAGTCCAGGGGTTTTACATAATATTGCAATATCATCAATCATCACAGATTCAAGTACATCAATATCGATAAGTGATATAATCTATAACGCTTATTGTTCATTCACAGATAATATACAAATATATCACAGATAAATAAATTATACACAGCACAATTCACAAAATAGAATATCACAGATCAGATAGGACAATCAATTCAAGGCGTCTCATACAATACAAACATTCATAAGCAATCCAAGCATTCAATAATCATTTATAAGCAGGATTAATTAATTTTTCAATCCCTAATTAGTTCAATTTAATTAATTGCTTATGAATTAATTACTCCATCCTGATTAATTAATTACAAATCATTTGATATTAATTAATGAAATTAATTAATCAACTTTAATTACCCATCTTAATTAATTTTCTTTAGTTAATTAATTATTCCTCAATTAATCACATTAATTAAATTAATCTTTAAGTTAATTACATAATTAATTAATTTTCAATTAATTACATTAAGTAATTATAAATTAATCCACCTTTAATCATTAATTAATTAACCTTTAATTAATCTAATTAACTAATCACATAAATTAATTATCCTTTAATTAATTACTTTAATTAATTAATTACTCTTTAATAACTTAATTACCCTTTAAGTAAGTAATTAATATTTAATAAATCATTACCTTTAATTTATTAATCACTTTAGTAATATTCAATAATCATCCATTAATCATTCGCCTTAATATCTTTCAATAAGTAATTATCCTTAATTTCTTACATCAATTGACTACCATTTAATTAAATATAGCGTAATTAAGCCCTTTAATCACTTCTTAATTCAAACCACATCTTATTATGTTTTTAAAACCATATGAATTTAATTACTTAATTAATCTAATATGTAATTACTTTTAAAACAAATAATTTTTAAAACATTTTACTCTTTGTAAACACTTAGAAATTGATTCCAAAATTACCTAATTATAAAATTTATTTAAAAAACAAATTTAAAATATTTAACTTAAAAACTTAATAACATTTTTATTTCTCTTTCATTTTTCAAATATGGTTAACTTAGCTTCCACAAAACCCGAGCAAATTCATAATTTTACCGAGCCCAACATCTAAATTCCCTAGCAAACTTATTTCAATTTTACTTCGAGCAATCCATCATTTTTCTCGAACCCAAACCCGAGTCATCTTTGTCTTCCACAACACATAAAGCAACCAGATACAAACGATATACTATGCACGTATACAATCGTTTCGATCACCTCCGACCATCACCACATCCTCCGACAAGTCGCTGGCGAACCCCTCAAGCCTCGCAAGCACCCAAATTCCGCAATTTCATCGTCGACGAAATCGAGGTAACCCACTTCTTCCTGAAACCAACCTCGTCAAAGAAATTATCCTCGCCTCGACGATTCTAACCACCAGTGATCATGCGGTCTCGCCTGAACCACCGCCTCAGTTCCCTCCTTCTATTTCCCCGTCGCGATGCATCCCCATGCGATATCGACGATGAAATCGTCGCATCTTCAAAACTAAACGAAACTGGGCCAAAACCCTAGTTTGTCGAACCCAAGACCATTTGATCATTTGGAAAATTTTGTACCATTTTTCCATCGATCTACACAACATCATCTACCTTCAAACTTAAACCCGAAGCTCAAATCCACCTTGATCGTCGAAAATTTATGATTTTACATTTTCCATTCATCTCGAAATGTCTTACTAATTACATTATTAAAAATCTTGAAAATTACATCAAAATTCATGGATTTGCAATACGAATCCATTCATATAATTAAAATTTGAAATCCCGATGTATAATTTTGAACAATTTTTATTTTCTACTGTTATTTAACTTTTTCCAAAATATTACTAAATATTCTTGCTTAAAACTATTTTTAAAATTTAAATTACAATGTTACAAACATTTCCTTTTTAGAGATCAAAGCCTAATTTTGATTTTATAAAGAGTAGTCTGAATTTGATTTGGAGGGGTTGGAGCCTATATATAACAGAATGATATTATATCTGTTTATATAAACATGCCCAGGCATCTTAAAATTTATATACATGCATTTTTTTTCACAACTAAAACATTTTCAAATCACCATTCACATCCATTGTCACAAGCAAATCAAAACTTATATACACAGGTTCAAAGGTTTACCCACCTTGGAAAGAAGAATAGAGGACAAACTTGATTATTTTGAACAGAGACTTGTTTTTTTTTTAAATTTTCTTTGTTAATTTGAACTTGTTGTTGAGATGATCTGCTAGCTTACATTTGAATCCTTGCTTTACATTTGAGTTGAACTTGTTCTTATTGCTTGATTTGAATTTCCAGATTTTGGTTTTCTTTTCTTAATTTGTTTTGTATTTTGATTCCCAAGTTTTGATTTGAATTTGCACTGATTTATTTTGATCTGATTTGTTACTTGTACTTTGATCTATTGCTTGATCATGTTGAATTCTGGTTTCAAGTTTGCTTTCAGATTTTGATTGATTTTTTCTTTTCCAGGTTTTAAGCTTTTATTTTGAGAAGCTTTGAACTGAGAAAAATATATACAGGTTTCTCAAATTACTTATTTGTATATATATTTCAATTCCAAGAGAAAGAATTGATTTTTTTCCATTTGTTAACTAAACGATACCCTTGTTAATTTCTTATATAATCTTTTTACAAATGTCTTAATATAATTTGAAATGTTTACACTTGTTAAAACATGAGCATTTTGTGTTAAATCCTTGCTCTAAGTAAATTTACAAATTTTGTTTTAAACCCTTGTGCATTTATATTTTATATCTTAACATATGTTTTTTTATATATATGTTTTTATTGTTATGTATTTTTACATACAAACCTTTTCATTATTCAAAAATATTTAATTTATATACATTTACTTTTATAACCATTTACGTATCCTTAAGAAAATGATTTTAAAACTAATTTTACAGTAATAAGTGATTACACATATATTTCATATATATAAGAGAATTTAACTTAAAATAATCTTTTGAAAATTATTACATAAATTCTCAAATCATATCTTTCAAATATTAATATATATATATATATATATATATTAGAAAACAAATTCTTGTTAATTTTTAGAATATAGTTTTCAAATCCAATTTATTTTCAATATATTTATTCTTGAATTTCAAAAAAATCCAGGAATGTTACAAAATTCCAAAAAAAAAGAATTCCGGTCGAGTGCGTCTGGTCAAAGTTACCAATGGGAATTCCTAAACACAAGGATAAGTGATTTGGACACATTTTTTTAGAAGTTAAAACATCTTGTTGAGATTTTAATGTTTCAAAAAAAATATTTTAAAAATATAAAAGTGATATTTTAAGTAATAGTGTGATTGTTCGGAAAATTTATAAACTATATTTTTGAATAAAAACAAGCGTTTTGAAAAAAAAATATTGTATGATTTTGGAAAACATGTTTGAAGATAATGTTACATTTTAAAAGAAACATTACAAGCTATATTTGAAAGGAGAAACCATAGATAGTTTTAATAAATCATATAAAATAGATTGATATGTAAATGTATATTATTTGGAAAGGTAAAAATATGATTTAGGGAAAATATTTTGGTGAATATTTTGACATGAAAGTATATATTATTCTGTTATAGAAATGGATTGTAAAAGATACTTTGAACCCCCTCCAATCTAGTATCTTGTTGGAGTGACATATAATCCGGAATTGGAATGTTTGCAAGCCTTCGAAAGGATTCTAATTGTGTAAGGAAGGAGCCTTCGAGATTATAACACCGGCCGATGGTAGGGACATGACTACAGATTTCCACCTTGTAGACTTGTGAAGCTTATAAGCAACTGCCTTACCTTTCCTATTTCCCTCTGAATGTCGAGGATTATCTGAGGACCCGGCTGTAATAATCTCGGCTTTTAAGTCAAATTTAAATTGGTAATTAATATAAATTTTTGATTAGTTTGTGAATTAATTTGGAATTTTCCAAAAATAAATAAGATAAGTGTTTATTTATATATATATATATATAAATAGATTTGTAATAGAATTTTGTATTTGAAAATTCAAATGAAAATATCTTGGGAATTAAATTGGATATAAAAATTCTATATTTCAAAATTAGTAAAATTTTGTTTTCAAATTGTAATTATACATATATGTATATACATTGTGATTTGAAAGTTATATTTTGAATTTAAATATAATAATTTTTCAAAAGACATTTAGAGTTAAATTCTAATATATATATATATATATATATATATTTGTGTGTTTGTGTGTGCGCGCGAATTTATTAATGTGTAATTAGATTTTTAAAATCAATTTCTTAAAGTTATAAACATTTATAAAAAGAAAATGCATTAATTATATAATAGTAAAATGTATAAAACATACATATACATATATATATATATCTGTGTGTGTGTGTGTAAAACTAAATAGGAAAATATAATACATAAATTATATAAACATATTAAAACATTTAAGGCATGCAAATTGATATTTGTAAGACCATAAATACATGTTTAAACATTTGTAAGCTTATGAATACATATGGATACAAATGTTAAGTAAATTATGTCATGCATAAACATGTGGTATTTATTTTCTTTGTATTTTTAATAAAGAGGAAATTCAAGTGTATATATATATACATATCTCCTTACTTCTACATTTCATTTCCTTTGATACATTTCAAAAGGTTAAAAATCTGAAAACACAAACCTGAAATAAAAGGAAAACCAGAAAAACAAAATCAAATCAAAACAATGATTTGATCATTTCAGAGCAAAAGCAAATTAATGATCAAACTCAAAAGAAAGCAATCAAGCAAAGCAAAGTTTTCAACTAAGCATACCTGAAAACAAATCAGATCAAGTTTCAACTTGATCAAGTAATGATTCAAAGCTCAACTCAAACAATCTTCATCAAATTAAAACCAAGTATCAGATCAAAATAAGTCAAAGACAGGATCAATCCAAGTTCTACTCAGTTAATTAAAGTGAAGATCAGATCAACTTTCATTTCAACACAAAGTACAGATCAAATTCAACAAGAATTCCAAATCATTTTCCAAGTTTTCAAAGATCAACTACAGGCTTCTCTGTTTCTTTCAATTGTCAAGTGAGTAAACCACCTTTAAAAATCTTAAAACCTGTTATATCTTGATAATCTTTGAAGTATGATGTGAAATGTGCTTGGGTGATTGTGTAAATATGTTTGCATGTATGAAATTGATGTGGATGTATGTATATATATTGTGATATGTCTGGGAATATCTGTATATATTTATATATAAGCCTTTGTTGTTTTCACAGGCTTAAGAACAACCTTTAAAAATTCATATCTTCTCATGTATTTGATTTTAGGCTTTGATTCCTAAATGAAAAATGTTTATAACAATGTAAAATCAACTCTAAAAATAGTTTCAGGTATTTAAATATAGTAATTATTTCAAGAATTGAAAATTACAGTAATAAACATATATATGTCAAAAATCAGTATTCTTAATTTTATGCTTCGATTATCTAAACCGAATCGTGTTGTGAAATGATGATTTTTTACATTAATATCATGATTTTTAGCATTGTAATTGATGAGATATTCTGGGTTGATCAGATTCAACATTTTTGTCGATTGCCGATGAACGGCGATGAGTTTTGCGTCGGGATTTGGTCTGGAGATAGCCGGTATGTTGAGGATTGAAGGAAAAATGGTCATAGATTGGATTGAATGTCATGGAGGTGGTGAGGTGTCGATCTAGGGTTTCAGACCGAGTTTGGTCGATGAAGTTTAAAAGGAAAATGCACCGTCGAGAGAGGATCGGGTTCGATCGCAGGTGGTAGAATTGATGTGTGGGACTGCGACGAAGTTTTGAGTGGATCGGCGAGGTTCCAAATGGCTGGGATCGTCGGTGTGAGGTGGATTTGTCTACTGGTGTTTGGGTTCCAGTGCAATCGAGCAGCTCGATTCTGTTTTCCAGTCATATTGGTCGAAGTTGGGAGGTCAGGTTGTCATCGAGGTCACCAGCGACTTATCGAAGGCCTCAGCGATGATCAAAGATGGTCAGGATGGTCGTGCACGTGCACGCGTGCATTTGGCTGTCTGGGTTGTTGATTGATTTGGGGAAGATGGATATTTCTTGGGGATTGACTCGAAGTGTTGTTCGAGTTAACTCAAAGGAAAGTGAAGACGTGAGTTTCTCAAGAATGAGCTCGGGAAATGTAAGGGTTGGCTCAGGTTTTATTTAAAAGGTGATGATTCAATAAGTTTTTTTTCAAACAAATGTTAACCAAGTTTTAAAGTTTATTAATTTGAATAAGTTTTTAAAGGAATATAAACCAATTTTTTCAAAGTAAATTATTAACAAGGTTTTAAACAAATTTCAAGATTTATTTCTAAAGATTAAATGTTTTTTAAATCTATTGATATGGTTTTGTAATGATTTTATTAAGTAAATTTCCAAGTGTTTTCAAATGTAATAAAATAACGAAATCAAGAAGTGATTAACCAAAAGTTTCTCAAGTAATTTTGTATCGAACTAATGTTAAACATTTAATTTAATTAAGTAAGTAAAGTAATTAAGATAAGGGTTACTTTAAATAAATAAAAGAGCTTAAGTGTTTTTGAATAAATTAATTACCTACATTTCATTTAAATGAGATTTAAATGATAATTAAAGTAATTAATCAAGATAATGATTTATCTTTAAAGTCTTGAGTAATTAAAGATTGATTGATTACTTAATAATTAAGGATTAAATAATTAATTAAAGAATAATTAATTGATGAAAGTAATTAAAAGATAAATTACTTAATGAAAGTAATTATAGGTTAATTATTTAATGTCATTAATTAAGATGATTAATTAATGTTATTAATTAACTAATGTTATTAATTAAAGGTTTACTTACTTAATTACTTTAAGAATAATTAATTAATGTGATTAATTATTTAGTATGATTAGTTAAAGGTTAATTTATTGAATAGATAAAGGTTAATTAAATTATGGTTAAAGGATATTTGATTAATGATCGAAGGTAATTAATTAAGTGATTATGGTAAAATTACTTAATTAAAAGTGTTAATTAATTAATGTAATTAATTAAGGATGATTAATTAATGATTAAGGTTTAATCAATCTAGTAATTACTCAATAAAATTAATTGAGGATAATTAATTAATTTATAATTAATTAAGGATAATTAATTAAAGGATAATTGATTAATGGTTAAATAATTTATTTGAGGTTAATTAATCTGGTTAATTAAGAGATAATTAATTAATGTAAGTAATTAAGGATAATTACTTGAGATGGATAATTAAGGATTGATTAATTAATTCTTATTAAATAAATAATAATAAATGGTTTGTAATTAATTAATGCTAATTAACCAGGATTAGAAATTTGCTCATAAGTAATTAATCTGGTTTAAATTAATTATAATCAGGTGATTAATTAATTATAATCAGGTGATAATTGATTAAGGGTTAAATAATTTATTTGAGGTTAATTAATCTGGTTAATTAAGGGATAATTAATTAATGTAAGTAATTAAGGATAATTACTTGAGACGGATAATTAAGGGTTGATTAATTAATTCTTATTAAATAAATAATAATAAATGGTTTGTAATTAATTAATGTTAATTAACCAGGATTAGAAATTTGCTCATAAGTAATTAATCTGGTTTAAATTAATTATAATCAGGTGATTAATTAATTTGCTTATGGACGATTGAATTCTATTGTCTGCCTTGAATTGTTTGACATCTCTGATGTGTGACACTCTGTGATATGATTGCTTTGAATTGAGCCATGAACTGTGATTTATTTATCTGTGATGATATTACTTGTTTATCTGTAAATGAAAGATAAGCGTTATAGGATTATACCGCTTATCGATATTGTTGTGCTTGAATTGATGATGGTTGTGATATTTTATTGTTGCCTGTGAAAACCTTGGACTACACCATACACATACAAATATGGATTTCACGGGAAATTGATTAAGTCATGGGTTTTTGAATTTAATATTATTTTAAAATGGTAAAAGAATTTCAAAGTTGAATTGTGAATCCAAAATGGTTTGGAAGTGGAATTGAGTTGAATATGAAAAAAATTTGGAAAGAAGTTTTGAAGTTAAAAATTATTTGAATGGTTGTTAAAGTTTTGAAATTAGAATAATTTAATTTGAATTTGAATTCAAGATTTTGAAGTTGAATTCTATATACATTTGGAAACTATGGTTTAAAGTACAGGTTATAAATTGTATATATATGGATTTTAAACCATTTTTAAAGTATTTTGAATGAATTATTTTGGGAATTTAAATTTAACCCAAATAGAACTTGCAGAAGATACGACAATTCGATGATTTTCCTTTGAAAGGCTATAACTTGAGCATATTTAATCAGATTTTTCCAAAATGAAAATCTTTGTTTTCAAATGATAATGACTTTCATATAAAGTAAGAATTTCCAGTTTTGTTGAAAGATTTCAAGTTGTGGGTAAATCAAATTTGAAATGAAAATTGTTTGAAAGCTATGAATAAATCTTTGTTAAAGATTGGTGAATCTTGTTTTCAAATTGAAGAGGATCTTAAGGGGTGAATCTTTTGTTTAAAAGATTGAAAGTGGAAATTTGTTTAAACCATTCACAGGAAAGGTTTTGGGGGCTAAAAAGTTATGACTTAACCAAGATACCAATATATCTATATGTTTTTAAAATAAGCGCTCATTATTCGGTTTAGCCCGGAGAGGACTTTATGTCATAAAACCCATTCCGAATAATGATACGACGAAATGGACAGCATTTGAAGATGGTGGTGAAGACCGGGTACTTTCGAAAGCGAAAGGATTACCTGTCGAATGTATCTACACCAAATGACCCCGATATAGAGATTTTGTTTACCCTATGTGATGGGGAGTACGGACGTGATTAGGGAATATTCGAATTTGCAAAGGCTTCTTTGAAGTGCCTTCGGTTCCATTCAGACCCAGGATGGACTTGTATGGATGTTTTTCTGACGTTACACTTTGAGATGTAAAGCTGGTTTCTATCAAATACTGTCGGAGAATTTATTCTCTTAGCTTAACAGCCTTCTCTGAGACGTATGAGCTCTGAGGTTATGCAGTTGATATTTACTAGTGATGTATTCCCAATTTGGTAATGTGGCATGCTAAGTGCTGATCATTTGTTGATCGAAGCTGGCTTTTGTGAAAAGCGTAGCTTTGTGGACGAGACTTCGTTGAACCTAACATCTAGAAAATGGTTGAAACGGGAAGGATGCAGCAAGGTTACGGGGGTTGCACCCCTTAGGGTATGTGCATTTATTTTTGGATAAAAAGTGGTATTAAGGTATGGTGCCTAGATATTTAACTTATATGGTTGTTGGAATTTATTGGTGTAGAGATACTTTGGATAAAGGTCAGTGACGACTGGGGGATTGCATACTCGTGACAATTAGTTACCCGGTTACAGAGGTAACCCGGCCTTGTGTTGGTAGAGGTCCGTTAGGATTCTCGGAGTGTCCCTCCAGAGGCGTACCCATTCGGTGAAGGAAGTTCCTTAGCCTTGACCATTTGTTGGAAATCCAAACAAAACAATACGAGCCCTTTACGATTACAGTTGTATAACCTGCCACCTCAGGTGGTAGCTATAGTAGGCATAATATAATGGTATCTATGCTGGCTAAGATTAATATTATACTTTCGAAATGTTTTCTGCACTATGCACTAACGATAATATGAAAAAGGATTTTACGTATCAAGCATGTTTGACTATCATAAGGAGAAATCTCATCCAATTGTGCGATTGCAATGTGTGTGTGGCGGGAGACCTTATGGTAGTTTCATTTTCCAAAAAGCATAGCGAATTTCTTTTTATTTCTTTTTGTTAAAGATAAACTATTTTTGTTTGCTCACACCAGTCCCATGACTGACCTGGAGTTTATTGTTCCCTTTCTAAACACTAGGTGCCCACAATTTTCCACGCGGGCAACCTAGAGTCAGGTTATCAAATAGTCAGCTAGTAGATGTAGTTTTTGGCAATCTTCGAACTCTTTGGTTTGGCGATTGGATTGTGCACCGGATTTGCTACAAGTTCAGCATAATGGTGGTTCGAGCTTGAAGTTTGGAACTTTGGCATTGAAGATATTATCTTTCCGCTGTTGTGTTTTCCGATGTTGTATCTATCTCTAATAATGTTGATCATTTCATTTGTATCATTGTTGTATCAAATGTTGTGTATCAATAAAATTGTTCTTCTGTTTCTGCTGTGTTGTTATTACCTAATGTTGTTATAAGCTCCGGCGAGCCAGACTCAACGTTTGAATCTACGACATCCGAATATGGGTGAATTATGAATGTCGATTTTCGAAGGTCGAGTCAGGATCGTTACACCGGCCATAGGTTAATCTTCAATGGGCGTGTTCTCTTCGTCACCCTGCTTTGCGATTACAACTCCACCAGCCCTACGCCTAGCCCGTCTTTCCGGAGCTTCCCTAAGAGATCCTTCAAGCCCTATTCTCTGGTCTCCGTCAATTAGCCCGACAGCCCTCAAATTTTCATCTGTAAGCACCGGGTCGATCTTTCTAATCTCACCAGGTACCTCTTGAAGAATTCACACTATTTCCTTAAAGCGAGCACCTTCGGGACGTGGAATTGCGGCTATAAGAGAAAGAAAATGTTAGACTCAATGTTGATTGCAACTATCCCATTAGTCGCCAGAGAAATAGTGGCACTTACGTTTGACTAACCATCGTCTAGCGAATCCTGACGGACATCGGACATAGAACCATTCGGTTTTGAAATAGCTAAGTCTGGTCCAAGTTCCAATTATGATTTGAAAATTTCCGGCTCCCTCTAAGAAGGTGAAAGAGGGATTGTCTCCCTGAATCTTTACATTGAACAAGAATATGACTTCACCTGGAATCGAGGGCCGAAAAAGATGCTCCATGAAGATAATAAATAAGATGTTCAGCAATGTGTATCTGTCACGACCCGCAAATCCGTACCCCTTGAGTCAACACTATTCTACATAAATCAACTCAAGTTGTACAGAAATACGAACCATTCATCGTAGTGGAATAAAATGTAATAGATAATAAATGATCTTTACAAAAAAAACAAATACTATATCTGTTTATACATACATCATCAGAGTACATCATCAGAGTTCCACATCAATAACATACAACTGGATACACAGCGGAATAACAATCATATACGGAAGTATGTATCGCCATCCAGCTCGTCTCCTGAGCTCCATAGCATCATATCCTATATCCTATAATACTCGAGCATTATAGTTAAATAACACCCGAGTCAGTCTGGAATACCAGCGTGAGAAAACCACACTCAATTGGATTATTCAAGTTTCAAAAATCCTTTGAAAACAAAAGCGTCTAGTAAGACCACACCACAGATAAACATGTCGGATTTTTACCTTACGATAGCTAAATCACTTTTTATTAAAATCCTCTGATATTATAATAACCTCTATGTACAAATACTTATTAAAATAGCCGAAATTGTTACATCTATTAAATTCCAGCTACTAGCCACAGAGTGGGTAATACAAACAAAACTCGTAAAAGGCGCGTAGGGAGAATGGATTTCCAACTAATGACTAGGCACTGGGGTACCACCCGTCACGGTACCTGGTCTAGATCAGCATACCGAGGATCACTTCCGACCCCCTGCAACACAAGACCGGGACCACCGCTTACTGGATAATCCGAGTAAGATCACCCAACAGTTGTGATCAGCAACCGCACCACTAAGTCGAAATAAAAAGGGACATCTAGACAGGGATGACCTCACCCTGAAGCAGGTGCTACCCACCAAGCCTTGCTGCATAACCCCTGATTTTCAGTCATTCCCGGTCGATGAGGCTTGAGGCTAAGCGTTACATTTTTAGAACATATCCCTTAGAATGCTCATCGTCCACCCGACGATGTTCTGAAAGCATTCATCCATACAAGTCCGTCCTAGGTTCGAACGGAACTGAAGGCACTACTCTTACTACATCCATTTTGGAAATATCCTCAGTATTAGTAGCGACTAGCCCTTGCACTTCACTTCTCCATCTTCGACTCCGAACTCGTCTTCCTCACGAAAACATTCAAACCAGATCGAAGTGGTTTTCGAGAAATTAATCTCGATCCCGGACTCTTCGAAACGATCATCGCATTGGCCAATATTGATAGTCGGTTATTTAACTATCAATTAACATTCACAAACATCCATCACAAAATAAATAATTTCCCAAATTATTTATTATTCTCTAAATATCTTCGCAAGATATATTTCTATTTTCAACCCTTTTGAAAACAGTTTCAAACCATACTTTTCTCATAAGATAAATTTTCAAATATTCATTTCACTGAAACAACCAAGCATAAAACTTAAGATTTTTATAAATAATTTAAAACTCTTTATTATAAATTATCCTTTAAAACATTTAAATTAAAATTACTTTAATTCTTTATTAAAAATATATATTACAGGAATTAAAATGAGGCTACTTTATAAAATATAAACTAGATTTTCCCTTTAAAATAAATACCAAGTCAGTTTTAAATAATTACTACTATCATAGATTAAAAGAAAATACTTGCTTTAGAATTTAAATATTTTAGAAATAATAAATTTTCCAAAACTTTCTTTTTAAAATAACTTTTGAACTTTTAACTTATATTTAAAAATTTGCTTTGAAAACGTACTTGGTTATCCATGGAGAACTTCCAATTTCAATCACTTAAATCAATTTTTCCAAATTGATTTCCAATTTATTTCATTTGAAATAAATTTCTTTACTTACTCGATTCAATTCAAAATCCATTAATTTGTAGACTTTATTCATTTATATTTTTTTCGTTTTGATTTTAAATCTTTTAACTGAAACATACCAATTTCAGATGCTCCAAATTTCTTCTTTATTCTTTTCAATAATTTAAATCTTAAATTTAAAATAAATGCTTTATTCTTTTAAATAATAACGCTGAAATTTTAAATTTCATTATCTTCCTGTTTATTCAAAATTCCCTTTCATACACGGAATTATTTATTAGAATTTTATAACCACTAATATTCTTCTCCAGTTCATTTTTAATTTATTTAAATTCTCTATAATTATTCCACTTACAAATTCTATTCCTTTTATTTTCAAAAATCCAATTCCATATATTTTGATGACTCAGTGTACCGGAATATATTCAAGTAAACTATAGCATTCAATATTCCAATATAATTCATCACCGAATATAAAATAATCATGACAGAGAATATTAAATAATTAAATAAATATTGAGGAATCCAGTTGGATCCCTCCAACCTGTTTTTCTGCATTCACAGACGTTAGCACAATACCAATTCCACTTCAAGGTGGAATATCGCGGTATATAGGATTAATATAAAATATCATCCGCTATTATGTGGTGCATAGGGTCTCATCCTCTATATAATGCGGGAAATCAATCATTCCAAGATATATTATATACTATAATAGAACACATCAAATCAATTCAACCATTCAACCAAATTATTTAAATTTAATCATTTAAATTTAAATCGAACCAAATGAGTGAGATTAACTCACCTTTGATTTTGTTTTGCAATCCAATCCACACCGGCTTGTCCCTTCACGATTTTGGACCTTGTATAGACAATTCACGATTTATTACTAATTGAATTAATCGAGCAATCTATTGTCATTTTGTAGATTTAATTAACTAACTTTTATATAAACCCTCATATATTTTTCCAAAATTCTGTATATACATATTCATATATACTTATTTCTGTATTAAAATATGTATGTTCACTTATATTATACATGAAAATCTGTTTTCTTTAGAAAATAACAAAACTGTAGTTTTTTTATAGTAAACTTCCTCTAATAAATTATTCTTAGGGACTAATATAAAATAAATAACTCTTTTAAACAAGTCAATCACTATAATTCCTCAATATAAAAACTCCTATGTATATATATTTTACTTTGCTTTTTACTAATTTTTTTCCATCTGTATATATATTAAAACAAAAATCCCCCTTTTCTAAAAAAAATATACATATGTTATGAAGTTAAATTGAATTAAAGGTACAACATTATACCTAACAACCTGCTGAAACACCTCTGCAAGCGGCGTCGAGCTGCACCCAAGGGTTTCCCCCCTCCTCCGAGCATACATTCCCCATCGCGATGCCAAATCTCACGCGCCCTTGATTTGACTGCAGCCGTGACCTCGATGAATCCTTCAGCTACCCTACGCCGCAAACCCTAACTCATACGAGCCCACAACTGTTGAAGATCATCGCGAACGACGCGATTGCCACAAGGTCGAGCCCTCCAACTGCTCGAACACGCAAATCCCTAACTCGATTCCACTCCTGGCCGTGCACGCGAATGTGCGGTGCCTTCACCGCTTGGCTGTGGCTTCGGCCCCAGCTTCAACTAGGGTCGCGATCGATTTGAACGGCTTTGGATTTTCTTTATATTTTAATTGAGAGGATTTGATTTTAGGCTTCGGCCATGCCATTTTTTTGTTCTATTCGGATGAACAGAGGAAGAGAAGGGAAGCTTCGCGTTTTAAATTGAAGATAGCAGAAAGGAACTACGTAAGGAGGTTGCGTGCTTTCTCTCTAATTGATTGGTCGGCTGCGATTATGAAAAGGGGACAAGCGTGCCATCATTAACTGGCCGCGGTCCCTTGAAAGATGTAAAAGCTGTAGGGGAGAAAAAGACTTGATGTTGATATAATTTCAACTGATGTGAAAATTTTGACCAAAATATATTATATTTATTTTTTATTTTATTAAATTTAAATTCAAATCATCTCGATTTACGCAGTCTAAAATTTCGAACCCCTATCGAGGCATGCCTCTAGACGTTTAAAATGTTATACCCCTATTTTGAGCGCAATGGGAAAGGTTTCGAGGCCTAACTCGATCGTATGGAGAAGATAGCTTTGTGAGCCCAGTTATAAAATTGAATTTCCGATTTAATTTTCAATGCGTTTACTTATCGTACGCTCACACAACAACTCCAAACATTACAAAATTTGAAATCCGATAATAATACAATATTACGGATCCAATGGAACTGGTTTCGTCGAAATCCGAGACTACGCCTTGGAAGGCTATTTTTCAATATCAATTTAAACGATAAAATTTCAAAACTGAACAAATCACTGTTAAATTCAATTTTAAAACTTCTATTATCCTCAGCATTATCAATATAAATTTAACGAGCCTTCAAATTATTTTTAACAGGCTTAAAACTCTAGATTCAACATTTTACCCAACTTCAAATTATTTAATTCAATAGTTTAATTATCAAATAAACAGTGATATTTGAATTCAAGTTAAAATTAACGTTTCAAATATTTAAAATCAATCAAATATTCTAATTTCAAATGTTCAGAAATTCTGGATCGTCACAGTATCCATGTGGATGCAACTGTGATGGAGTGACTCTTAAGTAAGATAACACCTCTTGGATATACTGATTGAATGGTGGAAGTGTCTCGACTGTGCAGGAAAATCGGTTAAAAGCAGTTTACCCTTCCGGGGGAGTATGTGGCATGTCGTTTGGCCTCGGTAACAAGACATCATCCAACGATAGCCCTTGGCACAAACAAATTCTCCTTAGTTTATCTTCGAAGACATTAGATGGTACAGAATCTTATGGATTCCCAATAATGTTTGCTCCTGGTAGCTCGTCCGGAGCTGGACTTACGACTTAGACCGCAATGACCGGCATCTCTATTACCAAAGGAGGTGGACTCTGAACCTTCTGTCGCTGTGAACTATCGGGTTCCATAATTAATCAACTCATCAAAAATCATCATTAGGTAATAATAATCCTGCGTTTTCCCCAGTATGAAGTGCATGAATATAACACAGTGCAATGCTACATATAATTAGTAAAATACAAGTTATAGAAGAGTGTTTGAACGAGAAGACTTCAAAATTCTATCGGAGTGACCGTCATCGCTGATCATCACAGTGTGCCATCCCGACTTCGAAAACCGATCCAAGTTAAAATTTGTTAAATGTTGTCAAGCTTCAGTTCCATCGATGAGCTTCAAAATGCACTCAAATATGCAGTGAAACGACTAGGTCCAATTATGCAAGGTTGAAGCTCGTCGGAGTCAGATGTTCAAATATGCAAGGGGTTTCATCTCCATCAAGTTCAAACTTAGATTAATCTCTACGCAGACAACTCGTATCGATGAGAGGAAGAAGCTGTTCGTATTGGTTGTTTGTGCTTCAATTCGTGTTGATCAAAAAATCCAAGTTCGTATCGATTACATTGAGAAGTTCGCATGGATCATATCATGGAGTTTCATGTCGATCACTTTATGGGGTTTCGTATCGATCACAAAAACCACTTTCTTATCGATCGCCTTTGCATCACTTCGTATCGGCCTAAACATTGAAAAACGATCGATATGAAACAACGTGAATCCAAAAGCGATACGAATCCCCCTCGTGACCCTCGACTGCCGATCGATAAGAATCTTCCTTAGTAGAACGATACGAACATACCTTACACTCCCTTCTCCCATCAATACAGGTTCGAATCCAGGCAACCCTTCCACAAACTCCTTCATTTCCCTCTGCCCTTCTTCTTCCACAAACTGCTCAAACATCATTGCAGTTTTCCTCAACCTTGCTCCAGCCATCCACGACCACCGCATCACCAAAATTAGTCACAAAGGCATATCAAATGGCATAAGAATTCAAGTCCCATCATTTTAAATCGAATGCTATAGGTTAATTACCTAATTAGAGCGAGTAATTCAAGGAATTATTAGGATGATTGGTTTGAAGATGATGATTTTCTTTTCTCAAACAATTTAGTGATACGAAGACAGAAACTAAGGGTTAGGTTCGGTTCGAAAGCAAAGGCAACGTGAGTTCTTTCGGCTAAGAGTGACATGAAAGCAAGAAAAAGTGAGCGAGTAACCAACAAAATTCTAAGATACCGGTTGAAACGGTTGGGCTTGGACTGATACAAAGACGTTATTCGTATCCATCAATCAAGTGTAATCTGGAGTTTAGCTACCGTTATCCATCATCGCTCTATCGATACAAAGTGACGACTTCGCATCTATCACTTTGAATTCCACTAATACTTGTATCCATCGATACGAGGCGTGTAAAAAAAATCAACCAATATGTATCGATCTACATCGATACGAGGACGGTTTTTTCCGCTTTACAAATCAATCTTGGAGGGGATCGATACGAAGAAGTGCACCAAAACAACCACCATGCGTCGTAACAACTCGAATTTCACATCGATTCAGGAGAGGGTTAATATGAAATTCGATAAGAGACAATTGACAATGACTCGTGAATGTACGAACGTTAATGGGGGTCAGGGTAATATATGATTTATGTGCAACAAATTAACATTTAATTTTCAAGATTTATAGAAATTAAATGCTCACCTGATGACAATTACGACCTTGAACAACAATTACTATCACTCAACACTCAGAATAAAAGAAAGAAAAAAGAATTAGTGCAAAATAGAGACATTACAGTATTTTTCATTATCCAACAATTATAAAAGAAATATCATACAGTTACGAGTTATTGATATAGCATTATTTAGTATTAAAATAGAGAAATAGTTTTTTAGCATAGTTTTTGCAACCAACCGAATAGAACTATTTCCTATAATAAAGAAGAATAACATGAAGCGTTAAAGAAATTAAAGAAGGAGAAATAATCAAGTTAATGTTAGATAAGACTAGAAATAATAAATAGAAGATGTGAATAGATCTGCATTTACCGCGCAGATAATAGAATAAAAAGTAAAGCAGTTATTATGATAAGTAATTTGTGACAATTGGACGTAGTCCCAAGCTAAGACTATCATATAATATAAGAGACCTAAAAAGAATTTAGTGTCATAACAAAAGAAGACAGACTAGAATAGAAAAGAGATACTTACAATTATATTTATAACATGCAGGTTATAAAAGAAAGAGAAAATCATCGAAGTGACAATTTCAAGTATAATTGTAACACGTAAGTTATAATTAAAAATAAAGATACGGAAGTGGATTGTTTTATCAAACTTAGATATTGGATTAAGTTAATAAGCAAGAATAATAATAGTGGCTCGTACTGGCAACATTCTCCTTTAGTCAAGAATTGATGGTCTCACAATAGTTAGGTGAGGCTGGGACAAGCTTATGCTGATTAGGGTAATAAATAGCCAACAGATTAAGAAAAGTAAACTAAACTCATAATAAAAGGTTAGATGTAGGGTCTAATAAAATAGTAAGATGCGTTTGGAGCAGCCTAAAAGATGAAGAGCCTAACGAAGCAGTTCATCATAGATTTCAGCATAGAGAAGCACATCCAACTTAGTTATTTTGGGCTAGAAGGAAGTACGAGACTTCAATGGGACGTGAGGGTACTCTAGGATGGCCCTCTGGGGTAGGCCTAATGAAGCTACACCCCTGAAGGCAGGTCTGTAGGTGTTCCATTAAGAGAGTATGCCTTGACTTCTTTTGCATTGCAGGCCTAACGAAGCATACCTTTGTAAGCAGTCAAAAGGTTGATGAATGGAGCAGATGACACCGTACTCTTACATGCGAGTAGGTTTTAGTGGGCAGAACCCAAAAGGATAGTCGCATGTGGAGATCAAGCCATCATTAAACCAAGAGCGAGTTTGTAAAAGACTAGATTAAACCAACAAACCAATTATTCTTTCACTATCAAGACATTGGATGAGGGGCGCAACCAATTGGATGTTTAGATTGTTTACAGTGGGGCACAACCACTTAGCTCTTTAGAGGTCTTTCGATTAGCCGAGGGGTGGCTGTGTAGGGCCATAGCCATGATGAGAAAAGAGATAGATCAAGTAGAATATATGCATTGTGGGCCTAACGAAGCAGTCCTTTATACATATAGAAAATCCCCGACTGAGTTCGGTACAAGGTAGGCCTTATTAAGTAGGGTTCTGGGAGTAGATAGAACGATTACGTATAGTCCTCAAGGTAAGTACTGGGTGGTACATTGTGGATGTACGAGCATTAGTATAGGCTAGTGTGGACGCAGTTTTACGTTTTCATAGCAAACGATGGAACATCTGTACTGTAGGCCTCAGGAAGCTGTCTTTTGTAGATGTAGGCACAGAATGCTCTAGAAGCAAGATGATGGAGTCCTTTCTGAGGAGGCTACATAAGGTACTTGTAATGACCCGATTTTTCTGTGCCCGAAAAATCGAACCATTAGGGTTAAAGAAGAAGGAGGTAGAAGAAGAAATAGATAACAACATCAGAATCTTACCAACACAGCAGAATAAAATATGATATATGACATCGACTTTAAATATAAAGAATATGTATCATCATAATACATACATTTCTCAGAGTACAACAATCATTTCATCATATCCAGACAGTTCAGTAACATGTCCTTACACAGTGGATTAATATTCAAGTACGGAAGTACGTCTCTCCATCTAGCTCGTCTCCTGAACTCCATAGCAGTCCATCCAAAATCTGTACTCTATAATACTCGGTCTGACCCGAGAATTATAGTTAAATAATACCCGAGTCAGTCTGGAATACTAGCAAGAGAAAATACATCCATTTGGATTATTAAAGTTTTCATAATCATTTGTAATCAAAGGTATCTCGTAAGACCACGCCACAAATAAACATGTTGGGTTTTTACCTTATGATGACCAAAACATTTCTTATAAAATCCTCTGATATTATAATAGTGTCTATATACAAATACTTATTCAAATAGCTGAAATTGTTACATTATTAAATTACAGCTACTAGCCATAAAGTGCGTTCTACAAACAAAAACCGTAAGGCACGTAGGGAGAATGGATTTCCATCAATGGCAGGGCTACTAGGGTACCGCCCGTCACAGTACGTGGTCAAGATCACCGTACCGAGGATCCACCCTGATCCCTTGCATCACAAGACCAGAGTTACCCTTTACTGGATAGTCCAAATAAGTTCATCCTGCGGTTGGGATCAGCAACCGCCACACAAACGAAATAAAAGGGGCATTTAGACAGGGGCGACCTTACCCTAATTGGTTACTAGCCACTTAGCCTTGTGTGCACCTCCCATATTTTAGCCATTCCCGGTTAATGAGGCTTGAGGCAATGCATTACCTTTTTGGCACACATTCAATTAGAATGCCCATCGTCCTCCTGACGATGTTCTGAAAACATTCGTCCACACAAGTCCGTTCCGGGTTCGAATGGAACCGAAGGCACTACTCTTACTACATCCATTTTGGAATCACCCTCAGGATTAGTAGCGATTATCCCTTACACTTCACTACTCCATCTTTCTACTTCCAACACTTGTCTTCCTCACGAGAATGGTCAAACCAGATCAAAGTGGTTTTCGGGAAATAAATCTCGAACATGGCCTCTTCGAAACGATCAGGGATTGTCCATTATTGATAGTCGGTTATTTAACTATCAAATAACATGCACAAACAACCATCACACATTAATAATTTTTCAAATTATTTATTTCTCAAAATATCTTCACAAGATATCTTCTTCTTCACTTCAATCTTTTGAAATTAGTTTCAAATCTCTTTCACCCGCGGAATAATTTCCCAAAATTTGTTTATTTTCCACTAAAATTACCAAGTCCAAATACTTTAGATTTTAAAATTATTTAAATCACTTTATTCTAAAATATACTTTAAAACATTTAAACTAAAACTACTTAAATACTTTATTCAAAAATATATAATTTAAAACTATTTTATAAAATATTAAAAAAAAATTAAAAATAAAGGTTAAGCCAAACTAAATTCTTTTACCAAACTATCTTTAAAATAAAACTACTTTATAAAATATAAATATTAATAATTATCTTTTTTTTTTGAAAAAAAAAGGTCTAAAGCTTTATTGATATTGAATAATCAATACAAACATAATATATACAAGTAAAAGACATTCAACTGATATTCGGCCCAACACATTCTCGACCAAACCCTAAACACACTGCGAAAAAAAATGCGATGCTCTTTTCCTCATGGCGGCTCGTTTTCTCTGCCTGGCAAACCTTTGAAATAATTACTACTGCAAGTAATTTTAGGCAAATATTTACTTTAAATTTTTAAACTACTTAAATAATAATTTCATAAATAAACATTCTTTCAATACATCTTTAAAACTTTAACTTATACATAAAAATCTGCTTGAAAAACGTACTTGGCTTTCCCGAGAAATACACTTCTCTTTCACACCTTTTAAAATAAACCACTATTTATTTTTAAAACAAATTACCCATTCCTTTATAAATTCCTATCGTGAATTTATACTTCCAAATATCCACTGATGTATTACTTCACTCTTATAAACCTTGTTTATAAATTACATGTTCTTATCCTTCCTTAAAACACAGTTTCAAACACTTTATCAATCTCCAAATCGATTTCCAAATTGCTCCATTTTGAAATAAATTCCTTTACTTCTCAATTTATTTCAAAACCCATTAATTTCATATTTTATTTCTTAATTATGATTTAAAATCTTTTTAACTGAAAATACCAATTTCATGTTTTTTTTCCAAATTCCTTCTTCATCCTATCCAATAAATTTAAACCTTGAATTTTAAAATAAATTCTTTCCTCCTTTTAAATATTATCACTTGAATTTATTTATTCAAAATATCTCTTCCCATACTTTGGATCTATTTGTTACAATTTAAAAATCAACTTTTATTCTTCCAAATCATTTTAATTATCCAAATTCCTTATAACTGTTTTATTTAAAATTACCTTTTTATTTACTTTAAAAATAAAAACTTCATATATATTTCAATTCTCAAAATTCCAGTATATATATTTAACCAAGCCAGTATATTCAATAAATTCCAATTCCCAATATGATCAATATAATTCATCACAAATCATCACATAATCATATCGCTGAATATATAAAATAAATTCAAATGTTTTGAGGAATCCAGTTGGATCCCTCCAACATGTTGTTCCCTGGATCCATAAATGTTAGCACAACATAATAATACCAATTCCACTTCGAGGTGGAATATCACGGTATATGGGGTCATATTATCTCATCCGCTATTATGCGGTGCATAGGGTCTCATCCGCTATATAATGCGGGAAATCAATCACTCCAATATATACTATATACTACTATATATATACACCACATCCAATCAGTTCAATCATTCAACCACATATTTAAATTTAACTATCTAAATTTAAATAACAATCGAGATGAGTGAGATTAACTCACCTTTGACCTTTGATTTCCATCCACTTCAAACTCGACTAGGTTTCCAATATTTCAGACCTTGTATAACATTTTTATGATTTATTAATATTCGAAATAAATCAGACCATTTATCTCATTTTATAAATTACTTAACTAAGGATTTTATTTTGACTACTTTCCCTTTTAAAAAAATCTTTTAGTAACAAAAATAATTAATATAAGTAAATTAAACAATTAATCACTCAATCCATTATTTATAATAATATTTAAAATATTATACTTATTTTATTTTTGAAATTACAAAGATATATATATATAATAAATTATAGACTTCAAAAATCTATTTTCACATAAACATTTTCAAATACCTACATATATATGTGTGTGTGTGTGTGTGTGTGTGTGTGTGTGTGTGTGTGTTCAAATTAACCAGTAAGTTTAATGTCTGAATATATATATTTTCTTAACCTATGTAGATGTCACAGTAAATTCAACAACACTGCTTATTCTCTTATTAAATCCTATCTACAACAATAATTCACAAATTCTAAAAAGCAACATACCCAAAATCGCGACCTAGCTGTGCTCGAACGAAGCACCACCCCAAGTCGCCTCATCTCACCCAAAACCCTAGTCGAGCTCTTCTCCCTAGAACTGCCTCCACCATATACTCGCGCGCGCCCGAGAGCACTTGCCATGCTCATGCATTTCGAGCCCGAACTTGAGCTCATAAGCTTGCGACCCAGCCCTTCCGTCGACGCACGACTTGCCCTCTTCGACACGAACTCGGCCATCACTTCGTGATCCTGACTTACAAGTCGACGTGCCTCGTCGAGCTTTCTGATCTCGATTAAGGGAAAAGAGGAACGCGATGATTTACAAAAGAAAATGTTTCGTTTGGTTTCGGTGGTTTGGACTGGACGAAATTCTCTTTCGTTGTCTGCCATTTTCATTTTTTTATTTCGAGATCGAAGGGGAAAAGTGAATTCAAATCTGAAACCAGCGGAAGTAAAACACGATTTTACTTTATATTTTTTTTTTGATATGCAATGTGCTCAAATTTTTATCGCATGCTTGACAAATGGGTAATGTGTTTTTCTTTTATGTATAGGTGTTAGATTTGCTAAAGTGGTAAAACAAACCGATGTGAATAAATTTGACTAGTCAACTTTTTCAAATTCAAATTTAAATTTGAACTTGAATCGTTTTCGAAATCACCACTTAATATTTGACTTCCTATCGAGGCATGCCGCCAGGTGTTCTTAAGGTTATACCCCATATTCAGAATGCAATGGAAAAAGTTTCGGGTCCTAATTCGATCGTATGGAGAAGATAGCTTTTCTGACCAGTTATTTAATTAAATTTGCGATATTAATTCTCAACGCGTTTACTTACCATACGGCCAAACGATCACGCTAAACACTATGAAAATTGAAATCTGATAATAATACAATATTATAGATCCAATGGAACTAGTTTCTTCGAATTCCGAGACTGTGCCTCAGAAGGCTATTTTTAAATGTCAATTTAAACGATAAAATTTAAAACTGAGCAAACCATCTTTAAGTTAAATTTTAAAAATTCTATTATCTTCAGTATTGTAAATAAAAGTATTCCAAGCCTTTGAAATATTTTTAACCATCTTAAAATCCAAGATTTACCATTTAAACCAATTTCAAATTATTAACTTCAAAAATTTAATTATCCAATAAACAACGATATTTGAAATTCAACTTAGAAACTAACTTTTGAATATTTAAAATCAATTAAATATTTCAATTTCAAATATTCAGAAATTTCGGATCGTCACATTCCCCCCTTAAAATAATTTCGTCCTCGAAATTACTTGTTAAGAGGAATGTTCCACAACCCGTTAATTATTTTCCCAATCCAAATAGTTTTTATCAACTTCCCAAAACCAAACGGTTTTCAATAGTACCCAAAACCATCTTTTTAATAAAGACATTATCACCCTAACTAACTTTCTAAACTTCCTCCATAGGTTCCAACCAATATTACCTACCCAACCATTTAAATTTTAAATTTAAAACCAAATTTTTAATTATCAAAATCTTCTCAAAATTTTCTAACTCTCTAAATTTTCGAAAAATTTCACCAGCGTCTCCTTGGCGCGGCTAGCTCGGTACAACTACAAAATGCCTCTACAGGCCCCAAATCTCAAAAGAAAACAAAAATGCCAAGTAGCTAGACCAGAAAATCTTCAAATTTCATACAGAAATTTAAATACATACCTTTGCTAAGCAAATTCCAATTTACCATCAAAAATCAAAAAATACCAATTCCCTTTTGCTTTTTAACACCTAAATATCCTACTAAGCAATAACATCCAATCATTGCTTTCAAAATCATTTTATACATTTCTTTACAAAAGTTTTCATATCTATTTTACCCACATCCATATGATGCACATATATCATCTGTACGCAATACCCAATTCGATCGCTCACTCGATCACACAATTTCACTTCCGATCTAGTATCATCCACCCAACTTACTAGTGCAGACGCGGATCTGGTTTCTTGATTAGAAACCATCATTCTCCTTGCATAGCCACAAACTATGATAGAGAATTTCCAAAATCAATCTAAAATCCATATACAGAGTTCTCCGTCGAAAATCGAGTGAAAAATCCCAACTCGGATCGATATAATTATCTTGAAATTCTGTGCTCGAATCTGGATCAAATCACTATGTGAATAATATATGTACATTTTACGTATTTATATCCATTGATTATTAACTATATCAATTTCCTTTTATTCACATTATTTTGATTTCTATTCACTTATCCTCAATTATCACCTTTCATAACTTTACTTAATCTTCATTCCAAAATTACTTAATATATTACCAATACTAAACTTACTTAAGAATTTCACCATTTATTTCTTAAGTTTAATATAAGCATTTTATATACTCTTATATTATTTCCCTATCACTTTAGCCTTTATATCCACCTATTTTTAAACTGGATCCCCACCTCTATATGAATTCAATTTACCTTCATTTTAGATATTGAATTCTATTTACCTTTATCTCAAACCATATTCAATTAATCATTTCTTTAATTAGTCTCACTATTAATTTATTTAAATCCCAATGGTTTTAAATTATTTTTAGTCAACTACTAATTAATGTTTCAACTTCACTTTATCACTTGGTTTATCTATATTCAATAAATTTGGATTCTAATTCCAAATAGATTCAATTTACTAATTAATCTCAAATCTCAATATCTTTTCCAAATTTTCATCCAGATTTTCATTTTCAATCCTACTTGAACTCAATTCATCTTCAAACTCTGAATATGGAATTTTATCAACTATCTTTCATTTACAACTGGTTCATATCACTATTTTAAATCAGTTCCACTTACTAATTTATTCATATCCCAAACACTTCTATTTCCAAACTTTTACTATTCTTAGTCCACTTAGAACTTATTTTTCAAATTTACTTTACTATTACAAAATTTAAATTAAATAACATCCTAATATTTAATTTTTATTCTTTCGCTTACCATTTAAATCAATCAGTTTACTCACTTATTTTATTCCAGCTCTTTATTTTATTTAGTCAAACCTTGACTAACTTCCATTACACACAATTCAATTAATTCCCAATGTTCAGTTCCAAAATTTAATTACATTTATTAACTAATTTCCAAATTTATTTCATCTCATTGGTTTTCTTCACTGGCTTAATCCATTTTCAATCAAATTTAACTTACAATTTTACTTATCACTTCATTTTCAAATTTAATTCAATACTTTGCTTTCTTTAGTCCAACTAGACTCATTTTCCAATTCGTTTATTTGGCACAATTTCAATTTAATTCAAATATTAAATTTCACTTCCATTTAGATTTTTAAACTTCCTTAAGTTTCCAACTTATTTAAATTCCATAAACAAATTAAATTAACTTCCAGAGTTTAAGAAATTCTTAAATATTTCAAAATAAATTTTGAAGGCATATATATCTAAATCAAACTACTCTTTTGCATTTTCAAAATCAAACCCAATCTTCGCAAACTAACACCAATCCAAAATATCCAATATTCCTTTGTATTTTAAAACCAAAACGGTTTTACCAAACCAAAACTTCAATATTTCAAACATCATATTTGAAATCCATAATTCAATTGCATATCCAATTATTCCTTGAATTTTTAAAACTAACCCAATTTTGCAAACAACTCCAATTTAAACAATTTGACAGTAATTCCTCTCTTGGAAACCCAAAAATGAATATCGATGATGCTGCAGTTATCACCGCTATTATTTTCCAGCGACCGAAAAGAGTTCAATGCTTTTATCTTTTTAAAACCCCTCAATATTTTTAAATTCCAAATCTAACCAGATTTATAATCCAATTCAAAAATATTTCTTAAATAATATCACTATTATTTCTCCAAAATCTTTGAAAACCACTTTCAAATTCAAAGGAATTTAAATTCCCAAATTTTCAATTTCAAATCCTTTTAAAAACATTTTCAAATATTTCTCTGGAATTCTATTTCAGATTATAAATTACATCTACAATTTACATTTACAAATCTCATTTGTATATGATTTATTTCTTAGCTTATAGTTATGATTACAATTCCTTATTCAATTTTTACACAACAATGATAATAATTTAGTATTATCACTTCCTAACAACCAAGCAACCATATATAATTATAATAATTTATGAAGATTATTTCTTTTATATACAAAAATAATTTGGGTAAAATTATTTTATTTACCCTATTTAAAACAATACTATGTTGGTTTATCCTGTTTAAGAGTTTAGAAACCCCTATCGATGACATAGCGTCCCATATATCGAGCAAAATTCATAAACATTCAACTGATAAGTCGGCACAATAAAAAAACAATTTTTATGTTCACTAACAAATACGCGCTCATATCTGTTAATACTCTCAACTCATTCTAGAGTACTACGGACTCTATTTTAATGAGTAATCCCCACTAGAGCCAAGATTCTCGCTTAACCTTCAGCTTTGAAACGAAGTGTAACGAGCCAATTTTTTTATGCTCGAAAAATCAAACCATTAGGGTTAAAGAAGAAGGAGGTAGAAGAAGAAATGGATAACAATATCAGAATCTTACCAACGCAGCGGAATAAAATATAATATATAACATCGACTTTAAATACAAAGAATCTGTATCATCATATATACATACATTTCTAAGAGTACAACAATCATTTCATCAATCCGGATAGTACAGTAACATGTCCTTACACAGTGGAATAATAATCAAGTATGAGAGTACGTCTCGCTATCCAGCTCGTCTCCTGAGCTCCACAACAGTCCTTCCAAAATCTATACTCTATAATACTCGGTCTGACCCGAGCATTATAGTTAAATAACACCCGAGTCAGTCTGGAATACTAGCGTGAGAAAATACACTCAATTGGATTATTAAAGTTTTCAACATAATTTGAAATCAAAGGTATCTCATAAGACCACACCACAAATAAACATGCTGTGTTTTTACCTTAAGATAACCAAAACATTCTTATAAAATCCTCTGATATTATAATAGTGTCTGTATACAAATACTTATTCAAATAGCCAAAATTGTTGCGTTATTAAATTCCAGCTAATGGCCACAAAGTGGCTTCTACAAACCAAAACCGTAAAGGCACGTGGGAGAATGGATTTCCATCAATGGAAAGGCTATTAGGGTACCGCCCATCATAGTACGTGGTCTAGATCACTGTACCGAGGATCCACCATGATCCCCTGCATCACAAGACCGGAGCTACCCTTTACTGGATAGTCCGAATAAGTTAACCCACAGTTGGGATCAACAATCGCCACACAACCAAAATAAAAGAGACATCTAGACAGGGGTGACCTTACCCTAATTGGTTGCTAGCCACTTAGCCTTGTGTGCACCTCCCCTGTTTTGGCCATTCTCGGTTGATGAGGCTCGACGCTATGCGTTACCTTTTTAGCACACATTCACTTAGAATGCTCATCGTCCTCCTGACGATATTCTGAAAGCATTCGTCCATACAAGTCTGTTCCGGGTTCGAACGGTACCGAAGGTACTACTCCTGCTACATCCATTATGGAATCACCTCAGGATTAGTAGCGATTAGCCCTTGCACTTCACTGCTCCATCTTTCGACTTCCAGCTCTTGTCTTCCTCACGAAAATGTTCAAATTGGATCGAAGGGGTTTTCGAGAAATAAATCCCGATCCAGGTCTCTTCGGAACGATTAGCGCATTGGCCATTATTGATAGTCGGTTATTTAACTATCAAATAACGTTCACAAACAACCATCAGACAATAATAATTTTCCATATTATTTATTTCTCAAAATATCTTCTTAAGATTCTTCTTCTTCACTTCAATCTTTTGAAACCAGTTTCAAATCTCTTTCACTCGCGGAATAAATTCCCAAAATTTGTTTTTCCCACTGAAAATTACCAAGTCCAAATACTTTAGATTTTAAAATAATTTAAATCACTTTATTCTAAAATATACTTTAAAACATTTAAACTAAAACTACTTAAATACTTTGTTTAAAAATATATACTTTAAAACTATTTTATAAAATATAAAACAAATTTTTATAATAAAAGTTAAGCCAAACTAAATTTTAAAATAAGAGCTACGAAATTCTATACAAGTTTTTAATTAAATCTTTAACCAAACTATCTTTAAAATAAAACTATTTTATAAAATATAAATATTAATAATTATCTTTAAAAGCATAATACTTGTCAAACCTTTCAAATAATTACTACTACAATTAATTTTAAGTAAATATTTACTTTAAAAGTTTTAAACAACTTAACTAGTAATTTCATAAAAAACATTCTTTCAAAACATCTTTAAAACTTTTAACTTATACATACAAACCTGCTTGAAAAATGGAGAAATAGACTTCTCTTTCACACCTTTAAAAATAAACCACTATTTATTTTTAAAACAAATTATCCATTCCTTTATAAATTCCCACCGTGAATTTATACTTCCAAATATCCACTGATATATTACTTCACTTTTATAAACCTTGTTTATAAATTCCATGGTCTCATCCTTCCTTAAAACACAGTTTCAAACACTTTACCAATCTCCAAATTGATTTTCAAATTACTCCATTTTGAAATAAATTCCCTTGCTTCTCAATTTATTTCAAAACCCATTGACTTCAGATTTTATTTCTTAATTATGATTTAAAATCTTTTTAACCGAAAATACAAATTTCATATTTTTTTTCAAATTCCTTCTTTATCCTTTCCAATAAATTTAAACCTTGAATTTTAAAATAAATTCTTTCCTCCTTTTAAATATTATCATTTGAATTTATTTATTCAAAATATCTCTTCCCATACTTTGGATTTATTTATTACAATTTAAAAATCAACTTTTATTCTTCCAAATCATTTTAATTTTCCGAATTCCTTATAATTATTTTATTTAAAATTACCTTTTTATTTACTAAAAAATTCAAACTTCATATATATTTCAATTCTCAAAATTCCAAAATATATATTTAACCAAGCCAGTATATTCAATAAATTCCAATTCCCAATATGATCAATATAATTTATCACAAATAATCACATAATCATATCACTGAATATATAAAATAAATTCAAACGTTTTGAGGAATCCAGTTGGATCCCTCCAACTTGTTTTTCCCTGCATTCACAGATGTTAGCACAATATAATAATACCAATTCCACTTCGAGGTGGAATATCGCGGTATATGGGGTCATGTTATCTCATTCGCTATTAAGCGGTGCATAGGGTCTCATCCGCTATATAATGCAGGAAATCAATCACTCCAGCATATAGTATATACTATATACTACTATATATATACCACATCCAATCTATTTAATCATTCAACCAAATATTTAAATTTAACTATTTAAATTTAAATAACAATCCAGATGAGTGAGATTAACTCACCTTTGACCTTTGGTTTCCATCCACTTCAAACTCGATTTGGTTTCTAAGATTTCAAAACTTGTATAACATTTGCATTATTCATTAATATTCGAAATAAATCGGACCATTTATCTCATTTTATAAATTACTTAACTAAGGATTTTATTTTAATTACTTCCCCTTTTTAAATAAAATCTTTTAGTAACAAAAATAATTAATATAAGTAAATTAAATAGTTAATCACTTAATTTATTATTTAAAATAATATTTAAAATATGTATACTTATTTTATTTTTGAGATTACACACACACACATATATAATAAATTATAGACTTCAAAAATCTATTTTCACATAATCATTTTCAAATTCCTGTATATTTATATATATGTGTGTGTGTGTTCAAATTAACCATTAAGTTTAATGTCTGAATATATATATTTTCTTAACCTACGTAGATGTCAGATTAAATTCAACAACACTGCTTATTCTCTTATTAAATCCTATCTAGAATAGTAATTCACAAATTCGAAAAAGCAACGTACCCAAAATCGCGACCTAGCTATGCTCGAACGAAGCACCACCCCAAGTCGCCTCGTCTCGCCAAAACCCTAGTCGAGCTCTTCGCCTTAGAACTGCCTCCACCATATACTCGTGCACGCCCGAGAGCACTTTCCATGCTCACGAGTTTCGAGCTCGAGCTCGAACTTGAGCTCATAAGCTTGCGACCCAGCCCTTCTGTCAACGCACGACTTGCCCTCTTCTACACGAACTCGGCCGTCACTTTGTGATCCTGACTTCCATGTCGACGCGCCTCGCCGAGCTTTCAGATCTTGATTAAAGGAAAAGAGGAACGCGATGATTTATAAACGAAAATGATTTCGTTTGGTTTTGATGGTTTGGACTGGATGAAATTCCCTTTCGTTATCCGTTATTTCCATTTTTTTATTTCAAGATCGAAGGGGAAAAGTGAACTCAAATCTGAAACTAGCGGAAGTAAAACACGATTTTGCTTTATATTTTTTTATTTGCAACGTGCTCAAATTTTTATTGCATGCTTGACAAATGGGCAATGTGTTTTTCTTTTGTGTATAGGTGTTAGATTTGTTAAAGTGGTAAAATAAACTGATGTGAATAAATTTGACTAGTCAACTTATTTAAATTTAGATTTGAATTTCAATCGTTTTCAAAATCACTACTTAAAATTTACTTCCTATCAAGGCGTGCCGCCAGGCATTCATAAGGTTATACCCCTATTCTGAATGCAATGGAAAAGGTTTCGAGTCCTAATTCGATCGTATGGAGAAGATAGCTTTTTGGACCAGTTATTTAATTAAATTTTCAATATTAATTCTCAGCGCATTTACTTACCGTACGACCAAAGATCACTCCTAACACTACGAAAATTGAAATCCGATAATAATACAATATTACGGATCTGATGCAACTAGTTTCGTTGAATTCCGAGACTGTGCCTCAGAAGGCTATTTTTAAATGTCAATTTAAACGATAAAATTCCAAAACTGAACAAACCATCTTCAAATTAAATTTTTAAAATTCTATTATCTTCAGTATTGTAGATAAAAATATTCCAAGCCTTTGAAATATTTTTAACCATCTTAAAATCCAAGATTTACCATTTAAACCAATTTCAAATTATTAACTTCAAAATTTTAATTTTCCAATAAACAGCGATATTTGAAATTCAAGTTTGAAACTAACTTTTGAATATTTAAAATAAATTAAATATTTTAATTTCAAATATCCAGAAATTCCGGGCCGTCACAGTATTATGGGTAGTACCCAGGACCGATGTGGTCATTGGGTATATAGCTACATATATACTAGTTATTACGTTTTAATCTACGAGGGAGTAGATTGGTACAATTCACACATAGAGACAAGAGTATTATAAACCCAATAAACCTAATATAACAAAAATTGGAAATAAAACGGTATATGTAGAATTAAGCTTCGAAGTGTATAATTTGTCCATTCAACAGAACTTTAGTTCTGACCCCTTCCTCATAACATCCTACAGGTTAGGTAGATGACAGAGACTTTCCAGCTTTGAGACACTTGTTTAAAAAGTGTTATTATATTGGTAAGTATTTACTTACTATTATATTTTAGTCAGTCCCGCTGTGAGATATTTATTTGAGCTCTGATATATTTGTCTTTGTTTATTTACAGGATACCAGATACCCAACTTAGGTTTCAGTGGCTTGGATTTTAACATTTTTTGCTAAAAATCTGGTCCTACTGGAATGCCTTTTAGTCTCTATTAACATATGCATGTGCTTTTTATTATGGAGCATTAGTTAGTTGGTAAATGGGCTCCATCATATTGCATGAATTCTTTTATTTTCTTTCTTCATTATCTTTCAACATATGTGCATGCATACATCTATGAAACCTCTTCATATTTGCACTCCATTTCCTACATATAAAAATAAATATGTGCAAATAAATTTTCTCAAAATTAATTCATACAAAAAATTACAATTTTACCCCCAAATGAAGATGAATGAATGATTATTTGAAAAAAAAATAGATTTTGGTTTAAATAGGTAAAATACCCTAATATGCTTATTTATTTTAATAAAGGAATATTAAAAATGGGAGTAAAAATATACACTTTTACATGCACATCATACGTTCATTCTCAACCTTTTGCAAACACAAAACAAAAGATAAAAAAACTAAATTTCCTCTTTTAAACCCAAGAAGCTAATTTGCATATCAAGATAGGAATAAACTGCACATGAATCTAGAGAATCAATGTAATGATTTCAAACTAGAGTAAATACAAATTGAATCTTGTATTTCAGTTTTCATAGTAAAGTGAAATTGGGTTTTTGTTGTGTTTTTATGAATTGAGTTCTAGGGTTTGCGGGTTTGAAATCTTGTGCTGAAGTGATAATCTTCGTTTCTGAATTGAAGAGTAGAGGTGAGTTAATCACTCACACAACTATCTCTAAATATATGAATTGCATATTGACATAATTAGTTGAATTTGGATGCTTTGTGATTGTGTAATTATCTGTTATATTTACAGTAAATAGAGATAAGGAACCCTAAGAAACTTTTTATTGTAAATCGATTTTAACCTATTTTGAGTGTTTTGATTGCTTTGGTCTATACTTAGTTGTTTGCATGCTGAAATCAGATTCCGTAATACAAATTGAATCGTCGGAATGAACAAGGGGCGGACCGGAGAGGATTAACGTCGATGGTGGACATGAAACACACCTGGAACTTGCATTCCTGGTGATCCACCATTCAATAGATTGTGGTAGATCGGTTGATCGGTTAGAGGCCTAGAACTCAAGTTCCAGGTCCTTTCTGCGCCACCTCGCTCTGTCGTCTGTTGATGTGCTTGCTTCCTTGGTTTTGGGGATTTTTCGATGATTTATCTTCTGGATTTTTGAGTTTGAATATACTAACTTAATGGATTAAATTAAATTGATTTTTTGAATTTAATTACTTAATTTATATGGTTTTTAAACAAAATTTTTAATACTATTTAGTGTATTATAATATATGGATTTTAACTTGTTTTCCAAACAATCTTACTTCCTTTTATAACTAATTTTAAATATATATATATATATATATATATATATATATATATTGTTGTCAATAAAGTGGTTATGGATTTTTTGAAATGGTTTTATGGATTTTAGAAATGGTTTTGGAAATATAATTCTAAGTGAATATAAACAAATGCTTTAATACCTATCTGGGTTTAAGATATGAGTGATTTTGGTTCTATAAAATAAATGATAACATATATAAGTGACTATGGAATATGGCCTGTTAATTATGAATCCTTTGGAATAACTATATATATAAAAGTATTTTAGTACTAAATGTGATTTTTAGGCAATTTTACTAAAGGATAAATGTGTGTGTGTGTTTGAGAAATAAATGACTTTATGGTTTTTAAAATAAGAAGTTTAAAAATGTATATAAGTGTTTTGAAAATCTTTTCATATATGGAAAAATAATGTTATTTGCTTTCAAAATACAAAATCTTATTAGATTTTATAATACTTAAATCTTTGGTATTTAAACACTATTTTGGCAATTTGTATAACTCTTGGATTCCGAGAAGATTTTTAAATAAATATTAGTTAGAACCTTAATTCTATAATTTAGGGAATACTAATAATCAACTTAGTATTATTGATTGGTTTAAATGCTTTCCAACAACGCTTTACCAAATATGGTATGACTCATTGAATATAATGTTTGAGTGGAATTTACTAACCCATTAGTGAATACTTGAATTTCACCGAGTAGTATGCGTTGCCTTGGTTAAACTCTTGCGATCGAATTCGGGAAAGTATTTAACACTTTAGGGTTATATTATGCTTTGGTGTTCGGTGGGACCGATATATCCTAAAGAGTGTATAGTTTAGCTTTTCTAGGGTATCCGTAATGAGTGAGATTTACTAGCTTCTAGTAAATACTTGGATTTCACCAAGCGTTATGTGACATTTTAGTTAAATTCTTATGATTACTAAAAAGTGATAGTATTTGGCACTTTAGAGTTTACTATATTTTGGTATTCGGTGGAACCGATAGATCCTTAAGAGGTATACTCATCGACTTCTTCAAATATATATGTATGCATGCATGCATGTATGTATAAGACCATTGAATAATCTGAAGTCGTTGAGTCATGGTTGCTACGATCGTCTTGATCGATATGGACTACCCTTGTAATCAGTTGCGGTTCCGTGTTCCCGGTATGAGTATGATCGTTGGTACTGGATCGGTATGAATGATACCTTTGTTTGTTTGTTTGCGACGGTCTGAGTACAATCATTGCGACTGGTATGGACGATCGGTACAGATTGAGATCTCTTGAATTCTGTGACTATTCTGTGTTCGTGATATATATATATATATATATATATATATATATATTCTTGTACCTTATAATGGATTCTAAGTTAAATTAGTTCCCTGAGTTGTTATAACTTGGACTTCTGGATTTATTTCTATGTCACATATTCTTATGTTATATCGGGTTCTCGCCCATTAGGATATTTAGAGATGGTCTGACCCATATGTTATTTTAATACTTAGGTCAAGCCGAGACTTTTATGTTATAGGATAAGTTAACCTTTGGATGGTTGTGTAGCAAGGAGGTAAACATTTTTGACTTTTATTAAATCTCATTTTCGTGTTTGTATATGAGATGCATATTAGAATTAGGGATTTGTACCGGATGTATATTATGTGAGCCTAGTGTTATATTTGATAGACTCTCAGTTTTGTATACAAATACAAGGATTATTATTCTGTTGTGATATGTGATTACTACTTTATATGATGTACTGTTCTGATTCTGAGAAACCAATGTGTTTATTCTTTGGACAGAGATTGTACATGTCAAATTTTCTTCCAGATATTAAGAAAAACTATAAGTATAACGTGTCAGTGTTACTTTACAAATATATTCAAAGTCGGTCGCCCTTAACAAGCCGTATTCTATGTATCATTAGATAAAAAAAATTATAATGTTCTTTAAAAAGAGGGGCATAGCGGTGGGGTCGTTACAGTTTGGTATCAGAGCTGAGTCCGAACATTATAGCAAACAATATCATAGATTTGAGATCTAGATGACTTAGAGTCCTGTCCCTTAAGGTGTGTGGTAGATAATTACATTAAATATATATATACATAGGGATAGGAATATAAACTGATTATCAATATAATCAATTGGGACGTCATGCGATTTAAAATTTTAATTTGTAAGTTGGAATTTGTGATATTAAACTTTTGGAAAGTAATGTATTAATATCCTCTAGAGTTTGGAAAATTACTTTTGGATGATTGGGAAACTAATTTTAAAAGAGACAGATTGGAATGAATTAATTTGGGAAATTTCGATAATGAGTAAAAAAATTAAATAATCTTATAAATGATCAGAGTGGCACAACGAAATTTTAGAAATAAAATTATTCCGCTGTAAGTCACTATTTAGTTCTAGATGATTGGTTGTTAGGAATTGATTACTTGGTTGTATTTATTTAAATTGGATGCATAGATGCTAGTGATAATAAATAAATAAATATAACTAAGGAAACTTTTGATTATTTATCGTGTTGACTTGTCCAAAAAATGTTTAAGAATTCTAATTAATATGTAGGACGTCATGTTATCGATAGGAGTTCCTAAACATCGAACAAGACATTTTGACATGAGAAATAATTAATTTAGAAATTTGAAAATTTAGAAAATATTTGAGTTTAAAATAATTTTAAATGATATTATAACCATCGAATAAATTATGAGACGTGGATAGCATGGCGAGGCAATGTTGATATTCTATGTAATTAATTTTGCAGCCAAGTGATGAAATAAATCACTAAAATTTCATGGTTTAATATTATTTTACATTGTGAGATAACTTAAGGGAAAGTATTTTAATTATTGGAATTAGGTATATTAAATTTTAATGGAATTTAATTGGAATTTTTTGAAAATAATATAATTGGAAATCTACTTTTATTTATGAATTTCACTTTCAAGTTCTTTGGTTTGAATGGAAATAAATTATTATATATGAATCTTAATTAATAATATGTTAAGAATTAAGAAATTGTGAAAACAAAATTTTGGAAGTGAAAGAATATTTTACGGAAAAAATTATGTGTATTTGTATATTCTAATGGGACAAATATTAAAAGTATGTACTTTGGATATAAATAATATTCAAAAAGGAATTATTTTTAGTTATATGGTTATTTTGGAAAGAAAATATTAATCGGAGTTTTGATAATTATGTTAAGCAAATGATTTGAAGCTTGATATTATTATTTATGGAATTTGAATATTTTGGGGGAAATATTTTTGGGGAATAAATTTAAAAGGGAAATTTACTACTAGTATACATGTGTTTAAAAGTTTAGATGGTTTAAGAAATGAAAATTGAAATTAAGAAAAGTGCACTATATATGTATTACTTTTAGATGACGTATGCAGCCACCGAACCTTAGCAATAACAGAGGTTAGTGGCGAGATCATGTTGACTTCACGATCAACATCGCAACCAATAGACATAAAGATTCGCTATAAATGGATGACAAGGCAACGTCATTAAATTATTTGATATTTGTAAATATTGAATGTTTATTTTGAGATGTATACTATGAAAAATAGTTTGTGAAAATTTTGATTTATTACATATATATTTTTGTACTTTAGATGGATGTTAAATTTGGAATTTTAAATAAGAACTTAATCAAAAAAGGATTGGAACCTTATATTTGGTTATTTAGATTACATTGTTTGGAAAGATGTAAATTTTGGACAGAGTTAATTGGAAGTAATAATTAAAATTTGGAAATTTAATTTACAGGTTTCTTTTGTTAAGGAAATTGCGGGAACACAATTTCTTTAAAGGGAGTCCGAAACAACTCCGTTGTTAATTACCTAATTAATTTAAATTTAATTATGGATAATTAATTCTAATTTATGATTTTGTAAATTTAATTGTGGGATTAAATCCAGTTTTTGAGAATAATCGATTTGATTTATTTAAGAAATGAGTTTCATTTCTTAAAGAGGATTTCAATTTATAGTTGAAATATTATAAAATCAGTTATTTAAATTTGACATTTGGAGTAAATTGTTAATATTAATATTTATGGTTTTAATTGATATTTTTCAATTAATAGTTTATTTTATCAAAAATTAACGAGAATAACTTTTATTTGCAAATGTTATATTTAATTTTTATAAAACTGTCTCAATATTAATAGAAATGAGAATTTTTAATTTATGATTAGTTTGGTAAATTTGGAGTAATCAAGATATGTTAGTAAAATATTGTTTAGTGTAATAGTGTTTTATAATAAGTAAAAGAAAACAAGAATTTAGGATTTTAATTCAAATATGGTAATATAAGAATCTTATTATTGATAAAAGTGATTGAAAAATAAATAAATGTGTAAAATAGTGTAAATGTGGATTTGGGAATTTTGTTTAAAGAATGATTCGATTAAGGAAACTAAATCGAAGAATGTAAGGTCATTGTTCATAAAATAAAATTCTAAAATCTCTTAATGGGTTGGTTTCTGATCCAAGCCCATTAACTTAAAGAAGCCAAACACAAGTTCTCTTCTCATTCCTTTTCTTGTATGTTCATTCTCAACCTTCTGCAAATAGAAAACAAAAGATAGAAAAACTAAAATTCCTCTTTTAAACCCTGAAGCTAATTTGCAAATCAAGATAGGAATAAACGACTAACGAATCTAGGCACTGTATTTCAATTTTTACACTAAAGTGAAATTGGGTTTTTGTTGTGTTATTATGAATTGAGTTCTAGGATTTGTTAGTTTGAAACCTTAGGCAGAAGTGACAATCATGGTTGCTGAATTGAAGAGTAGAGGTGAGTTAATCGCTCACACTATTATCTCTAAATATATGAATTGCATGTTGACATAATTAGTTGAATTTGGATGCTTTGTGATTATGTGATTGTCTGTTGTATTTACAGTAAATAGTGATAAGGAACACTGTGAAACTTTTTACTGTAAATTAGTTTTAACCTATTTTGAGTGTTTTGATTGGTTTGGTCTATATTTGGCTTTTTGCATGCTGAAATTAAAGTCCGTAGTACAAATAGAATCGCCGAAATGAACAAGGATGGGACCAAAGAGGATTAACATTGACGGTGGACATGAAACACACTTGGAACTTACATTTCAGGTAGTCCACCGATCAATCGGTCATGGTATAACTTAATTGAATAGATTATTGTGGACATCTGTTTAGCAAAATAAAACACCGTTCTGTTATTACTTGATTAAATAAAATATAAATGATATCTATTTAGCAAAATAAATCTCACTCTACTATTACATTAATTAGGACATTGAATTGTATGCCACTAAATTCATATTAGATAAGATATGTTCTCTATATGTGCATAGTTGTTATTTGCCTTTGTATTTATACTCATCTTTATGTTATAAGATGTTTGGTTGAATAAGTGACATGAAAAGTGATTATGAAAGTGTCTGTATAGTGACTATTGCTATATCCGCACTTTGAAAATGTTATTCCTTTGGAAAAAATTGGTCAAATCTTATGCTCAGGTTTTACAAAGATAATTATTCAAAAAAAGGGTATGAATAAAGTTAATTATTTATCTTAATAATGGTATTTTAAAATTAATTAATCATTTTAAATATTAATGATTAAGGTTAATTAATTGTTTAAACAATAATGTGATTAAGATTAATTAATCATTTGATTAATGACAGTTAAAAATTTGTTGATCATTTTAACTAATGATGTTTAAGGCTAATTAATTATTTAATTAGTGATAATCAATAATTTTGTTAATGACGTTTGAAGATTAATTAATCAATTTAATAATAATGTTTTAAATTAATTAGTCGTTCTAAATAACAATGTTTAAAATTAATTGATCGTTTTAATAAATGATGTTTAAGGATTAATTAATAATTCTAATAATGATGGTTTAGAGTAAATAAATCATTTAAACAAGGATGTTTAAGGTTAATTAATCTTTTAAAATTTTGTTATTTGAAGTAATTAATCGGGATTAAAACTAATTGATTATTTTAAATAAAAATGTTTGAAGTATTTCATCGTTGATTAATCAATTTAGTAATGGCGCTAAAGGAATCTATTAGTATTTAAAGTTAATAAATCATTTAGATAAAGTTGTTTAAAGTTAATATTTTTAATGTGAAACCTCGGCATAAGTTTGGTTTTAGAAGTAAAAGTTCGATTCGGTTATGGAAAAGTAGTTCTATAAACGATATAACTTGTATGGAAAGGATTTAGTCATACTTTTAACACTAAATGTCGAGGCATAGACTCGTTTCTATCTCAAAAATTAAAAGTGCCATTAAGGCAATGCCTTGAGGTAACACGGCCTTCACTTGCCCGACTTTATTTTTAAATAAGAAATAGTACAAATATAAAATCGATGGGTAATAGAAGGAATAAGAGGTTTGCTATCGATATATGATCATTTTTAATTATTCTCGATAGTTGATTTATTAGTTATCTTTGAGTATCATCAAACTAAGGCGATTTGTTGCTTATTTGAGGACTGTTATCCTTTGTAGAAAATGATTAATCCTAAAAAGTGAGTGAGGGCCAAGTTATGTGGGATTTCTCCCATTAGGGTATATTCATATATACTCTATGTTGGTTTCGGTTATACGTGCACTAAAATGTCAAATAGTCGGATACTCGGTAAGGTTGGTGCGTTTGGCTTGGATTTCCCGATAGTAGTCACATGAGAGAATGACCCTCTCATGTATATTTACTAGAGGTATACTTTCGGTAAGAGAGCACACTCTCCCAATCATTTGTTGGAAACTTCCCTTTCCTTTCCTTTGATTCCAAGTTTTTAAATTAACCTCTTTCTTAAATTCATCGAGAAGTGTTGAGAGCACTTCGCGGTATTTCATTATTTGTATCCATGGTTGAGATTGGATGTTGTTATTGTAAGGGGAAACTCGTTCCCCAAATGGTGGCATAGTCTCGCATATTGTATTTATTTCCACAGTTTTGTTTGATATTTACTCATACCAGACATGTTGTCTAACCTGAGTAGTTTATTTTGCCTAAACTCTCGAGTGCTCAATTATATTTGGGCAGTCCGAAGTAACAATTTTTATTTGGACTCTTTAAAGAAGATAAATGAGCAGGAGGCTCTCTAACTATCTAGTTATTTATTTCTGCTGTTATGTCTATTATGCACGTATATTTTGTTTCAACATGTGTAAAGGCATAGTGTATAACTGCCTAGTTTGAAAGTTGTAGCACTTTTGTGTAACTCTGATGACTCCTTGTAAGGAGTATATATTATTTTGTATTATATGTAACCGTTCCGTTATGAGATTTTTTTATTCTGTCGCATTTTGTTCTTTTATTTTACCCTACGATAACTCATCTTTCGGACACTTAGGCAATGGCAGTGACGACCTGCCTTTTTGACCATAAGAAATCGACATTAATAAATCCATAGTATTCATGTGTTGAATATCCAATTATCGGAAAGACGGATCGATCAAGGGTAAAAGAAAAATAAAGAAAGAAGAGAATCTTACACGAATGGAATAACATACATTATTTCAGTATAATCTTTACAGCGGAAATTTTAAATACATATATTAGAGTCTGTCCTAAGCTCATCCTGGACAGTTATAAATAATTATCCTTACAAATGTTGAAAAACGACAAACACAACAAAAAAGTAAACTACGTCCATACGTTGCTGAAGATCTTTTGCTCCCCTCTAGAAACTCCAAGCGTCTTCAGCTAATCTTGAAACTACTCGGATCTGACCCTAGTATTAAGAACACCCCGATCAGTATGGCAAACCCGTGTGAGAAATGCAAATCATAAATATATATATGACAGTGTCGCAGATCGACTTTGATGCCAAACAAAAAGAAGTGTAACTCATAAGGCCATGCTGCACATAAACACAAACAGGGTTTTACCTTATGAAAACTAAAACACTTCTATCAAATCATTTGATATTATTTCTAATGAAATTGGTTTGAAAACACTTTTCAAATAAATGTATTAATCACACCAAAATTACATTAATTAAATCCAGCATACTGGGTTCTATAATCAACACTGTAAAGGCACGTATTAGAGAATGGATTTCCAACAATGATAAGGTAAGGGACTACCTTTTGATAGTACATCTCTAAAGGAATGTACCAAATCACAACCACACTGCCCTCTACTAACACAGAACCGGCCTACCTCTACCATAAATAGTAACGAATATGACATCACCCTATTGTTTCGGGCCTATCTAAGACGTCTCATAGCATACACAACAAATCTGATATATATAGGGTAATCTAGAAAGGTGATGAACATATCTAATGGGTGCAACCCACTTAGCCCCACCGCATCTACCTTATTTTTGCCATTACCAATGTGTGAGGCTTGAGTTAACATTTTATCTTTCACATGACAAATCCAACTTTGAATGCCGCATTGCCATTTCCGATGACACACTAATCAATTTCCATACAAGTACAACCCCTGAGTTCATATGCCTTAGGGAAAGGTGTTAAATATAAGTGGAGTTACCTCCTATACCACCAAACATATGTATATTTGTAAAAATCAATGTACGTGGTCTTTAAAATGCAATGTCAGACATTCGTCCATACAAGCTATCCAGGAATAGGACAAACTGAAGATACTCCTACTACATCCTATTTGGGAATCACCCCTAGGATTAGTGGCAAGCAGTCCTTGCACTGAAGACTTCAAAATGAAGGTACTACTGCCACCATATATATATATAATATGAGAATAACGAGGTTAATGGCAAGCATCCCTACATTATGAAGATCTCCATTTTCAAAATCATTATCTTCAACATGCCTTCACTTTTGAATGCGTATATTGATTCGAAGTGGTTTTTGGATAGAAATCATCCAAATTTGACCATAGTTTCTCCGAACCAATTATCGATAAAGATGTCAAGTATATGGATGATTATTATTCAATTAATCAATATCTTTTATCCAAGTAAAATATCTTCTTAAAGATATGTCTTTAAACCATTTTCTTTTTCAGCATATACGAAATTATTAGACCTCTTTTATCTAATCCTTTGGTTAATTAAAACCCCTTTTTATCTCTGGAAATACCAAATCATTTTTTCTTAATTATTTAGGAAAAATATTTCCATATTCTATTATTAGCATAATTCTAATCTTAATGAAAATTTCACATTTTCAAAACATATTTTTAATGGGTCAAAACAGTGGTATCTAAGACATCGTTTACTATATACCCAAACCAATTAGTACCGAGTAAAGAGGATTAATAGATTTTAGATTAATTGTACTCAATACTAATGTCCATATTCAACCTATACTATTCGTCGAATAAAGGTGAAATCACCTTTTAAATTTACACGGATAGTATGGGTTCCCTATTTGGAATTAATACAGAATTTAACTAGAACATTCTCTTTACCATCAAAAATTCTATTTGAAATCTTGTTTAACTTTGTGGAAAATTCCGAATCTCTTTTCGTCTACAATTCGAGTAAATCAAATTAACTATCCCGTTCGTCGAGCTAATCCAGATAGCTAGAGTAAGCAATTGGTTTCCCAAACTCCAGCCTAAAGATTACCTGTTTGTCACCCATAAGGCGGTCAAATTATTTGATCGACTCTAAACCCTTTCAAATTAATTAATTTCCTATTTGAAAATAATTTATTAAGGATTTGGGAAGAAAACTCAAGTTTTTAAATCTTATTTCGGAAATTTCCAACTTCCTTTGTTAAATTGCCGATTAATAGTGCTTTTAAGGGCTTCGTATCACAAATCCCATTTTAACCCTCTTATATGTCAATTTTTTCACTTAAAACTCTTTTAAAATATTTTAACATATTTCTATAATTTACTCCATATTTTTAAAGATTAAAAATATCCATTTAAAAAGAATTTGAAACTTTGGTTTTAGAACTGCCAAAATGCGACATTTTTGAAAACTTAATTTAGACGTATCTCAAACTTTACTGAATGGAATTCTCACTTTTTCTTTTTAATTTGAAAAATACAACTCCAAGCGCCCGAAAAAAAATTTATTTCAAATAATTCCAACTTATAATCCAGCCTACACATTTGTTTAACTTTTCTGGTCGCGAAATCGCGAACTGCCGAAACGCGATGGCTTATTTTGACTCTAATTTTGTATCTTTTCAAACTTTGTCGAAATGAGTTTCAATGTTCATAAAACATTTATAAACCATTTTTAAATCATTTTTATCCCTATTTAAAGATATTTATCTATGCGTCAACACTTTTATAATTCATAAGAGAAAGTGTTCTCTTTGTGTAAATTCGACGTGTATTTACATGAATTATTTCTACAACCAAGCAAACATATTATCGCATCCAAAACTTGATGATTAAACAAAAAACATTCATAGAAAAGATATCATGTCATCATATAGTATATAAAATAAACTAGTAGAGTTTCTTACAATTAATCTATCCATTCCGAAACTTCTCGAAATAAATCCGACAGCATTTCTCTCCACTATCTTCACTTCCAATTTTTTTAAACTCCCTCCTTTCTTCCTTGAATGCTTGGCCATAACCTTGGGAAGTGGCTTCTTGGCTAAACGAGGTGGTAGGGGGTAGCCACAGGTTTATAATGGGTAGAGGATTTTTTGGCACTCGTTTGGACTTGAAATGAATTGTGGCTGTGTATATATATATATTCTTCTTGCTATATTTTTTGCATTATTTTTATTAAGAAGAGAGGCCTTCATGTAAGCTATTAGAGAGCTCAAGAGAGAAGAAGAAGCTTAGAGGTTGAATGTGTAAATTATAAGAGGTGTATGTGGACATTTATAGCATTTCCATGCCTTAGCCATGAAGTAATCGCCAAAAATATCTCCAACATCATCATGCACACTCCATCACTTCCTTGGCCATGATTCCCCTCCTCTATGTGCCCGTCCAGGTGCACCTCCATGTGCTTGTAAGTGATGGTGAGTTTTGTTTATAAATATCATGATATTTTCTCTTTTTTTAATTCAAGTAAATTTGTAAATGCACATGGTAACTTATTATATGTATGCATATGTCATGTGCAATTAAATATGCACATATATGTCCCATTTGACTAACCATGCTGAAACATTTCGATACAACTCCTATTCATCAAACTGTTGTGAATCCGGGATTCGAATTCCAGTCATATTTTCAGTTTTTGATCAAACCATTTATTTATGTAAACAAAACATGAAAAATAAATTTTTTATTATCTTTGAATAATTAAAACAAGATTATTTAAGCTATAAAACATATTAAATAATATGTAATCCATTTAAAAAAAATTGACGTCCATCTGCCAAAATGCGATAAAGTTTATATATATAAAACATGAATATATATTTATAAAATTATTATAAATCCATTATTGGAATTATATAATAATTAAAATGAACTATTTGTCATTTAAAGCAATTATTTGAATATTTAAATACCCAAAACACCAAAGCTTTCCTTAAATGCTCATTTATGAAAATGATGACATCATTGATGATGCCATAAATAAATTTTATTTCCAAAAATAAAATAAATAATTTTATTACATATTCTTGCTTAAATGGAGAAATAAGTGTATGTAGAAATGATCGTGCGTGACTTTTGATGGTTAAAAGGACGTTTATCGGTAAAATGATTTTCGGTTAATTTATCGATATTTTTCCAAAGAATACATTTTTCTAAAACAAGATCACCATCATTATTTATCACATAAAACATGATTATTTACGTTTAATAAACCTATATTCAAGTATTTAAAATTATATAAATATTCCAAATCAAAGTCATAAAATTACTGGTCGTTACAACGGCACATAAACACCGAGGTTGTGTTAGGTGTCGTTTCTGATACTGTTGGTTATGCATAGCTTGACAGGGGCTCTCGCATTGCGAACTATGTGATGAAGCTTTGTCTCTCACCCCTCCATGTCCCTTTATGAGTTGGTTGGCAGATGGCCTACGGTCAAGGGACTGGCCGTAAAATCAGAAATGAGATTACCATTTGTGGTCACCACCCTTGAGGCGGGTGAACGCCACATCTGGTATGAGATCATAGGTTGAGCGAACACCTAGGCTTTGGATGGGGTAAACTCATTAGAATAGGGTAGGTGACATAATTTAGTTAATGAGCTTAGGTTGAGAGAACACCTAGGCTCAGATAGTTAATGAGCATTTGTTGTTTAGTTAAATTAAATACGGATACCTTGTAAAATTTAGTTTTACAATTTGACTACAAGGCATTTGGTGATAGTATTGGGGTAAAATTTTAATTCAAATTTGATTTTAATAAGAGTTGTTTATTATAACTTAAACTAAGAATAAACGTTGTGAAATGTTTTTATAAAAAAGTGAAATTATATAAGTATGGTTTATTTTACATGGGTTATGAATGATAGAGGATTCAAACTGAGAATTTGAGAAATAAAAACCCGATGTTTTGGAAATAATTTTTGAAGTTTTGGGAAAGATAATAATGGTATTATTTTGAACATATTTATGAATAAAAGTATTTTGGAATTATTTTAAAAGAGGTAGAAAGCATCGGACTCACTTCGATCATTGGAAAATAATTCAAATGATTACTACAGCATCATTGGTGTTCATTTTCGAGTTTCTAAGTAGGGAAATGCTACCGTAACAATTTGTTATAAGATTGTTTATATAAAGCGAATTTTGATTAAATCCAAAAAGCATGAGTCGATTTGGAGAAAAAATATAGGTATATTATTATTTGAATTGATTTTTGGAGAAAATAATAAATTGTATTACTTTTACAAGTATGAATATGTTGGTAAGAGAATTTTAAGTAAGAAGTGTATGTTTTTCTTATTTTTTTAAAAGGTGGATTTTGAATAGAAGAAGAATTTTATGTTAACTAGTTAGAATGACTAGAAAATAACTAAAAATGGAGAAAGAGATATGTTCGTTAAACTCTTCTCTTAAGTATTACCCTTCTTAGTAAAGAAATATATGATACTGTTTAGTAGTATCCAGTTCCCTAGTATCATTTTATGGTTACTCAAACTATATAAATATATTTTCTGTGGCTAAAATGTATAAAATCATTTCAAAAGAGTTTTGAAGTAAAATCGGGTATTTGAACCTGGAGTTTACTTAAGAGAAGTAAATTCAAATAGAAAAGTTTGAACCAGATAATGTTTAGCTTATTGTAAAAGTATACACTCCCAAGATGTAGTAGAGTATTATAAAAGTTTAGCTTATGTTAGTTCTATGAAATGTTTTCATAAATAATTTTAGCAGAAAAGACTTGGTATTAGTGAAAACCAATAAAATAAGTATGTAAGTTGGACATAGGTCGTTTCTGCTTTTCATAAAAATTTTGTTCCAAGATTCGAGTACATGACTTTGAGATATTTCACACCATTCCAAATAAGGATCTACTGCTCGGTTTTAGATAACGAACACTTGATGAAGGTTCTTGATGTGGAACCAAAATTTTCTATTATAGTATATTACCATGCAAGGAGAACAGTAGTTCTAGATCTAGGAGATTGATCAGAGTCTACACTAGGAAATCGGGTGAGTAATACTAGTTCAGAAAAGGAGTTATGTATTTGAGTAGAGATTGAGTCAGATTTTGCATAGGAACGATCTATGAACATCATGTGAACTTATGAATAATTTTTGGATGTTTCTTTCTAGGTTTGGGTTGTGGTGGAATTTTCGGTTTGAAGTTCTTTTAAAAAGGGAGAATGTAGTGACCCAAAATTTAATCACTTTAAATATGGATATTTAATATATTATTTAAATAATTAATAAATGGATTTTATTATTCTAAATACCCCTTTTTAAATATTAATTAGTGATGGTGAAATAATTTTCAAAATGTGTTTAGAAAAATAATTAGTTCAAAAAAAAATTGTATATGTGACCGAAAATGGTTTTCTGAATTTCCGACATTTCGTTGTTTAAAAGTTGCCAAAAATGTTGTGTACATTTGAATTAGCACATATACACATTTGCAAATGATATGAGTATGGATAAGGATAACTATACTAAGATAAAATAAATATGAGAAGTAAGGTGAGAAGTGACCTTTTCTTAAGTTTAAAGTAAGACAAAAAGCAAATTTCACATTTTATGACACATAAGTATAAGATCATGTAATATCAAGGGATAGTGTAACGACCCATAAATTTTCGTCAATTTAATTTGTCATTTTAATAAGATTTGGTAATATAATTTAGAAAGAAGTAAAGATTTATAATTTATAATGAAGCATATGTTGAAAAAGAAATGAAACCATAGAAATGTAAGCTAAGTATTAACAGTGATATAAAATGACGGATAAATTAAAATGAGGTAAATGGTTATACTAGGCTAAAAGGAGAATATAGGAAAACAAAGGTAAGTTGTGAATTTATTTAATGGACTAATGATATTAGATAGTACATTTGAATTAAATCAATGTCCTGTAAAGGTTGGAGTATGGTTAGTAATAAAAGCTTTTAAAGGAAAACCTTTAATTTATAAATAAAAATCAATGCATTAAATTAGGTGTAACTGAATGTATGTAAATAATTTTGTAAGAATAAGTTAATAAACAATTTATTGTGCATACCCGATTTAATTGAAATAACAGAAAAGACAAGAACTTGATTTGCCTACGCATTTATATATTTATAAACTATAACTAAATAGAAAGTTTGGTATTAAATAGGATATAAGAAGACAAAGGCAACTAGTAAATTTATAAATGGGTTCATAATAATAAGGAGTGATTAATGCATATATATTTGGCATTTGTGATAATTACAAAATTTTACCCATTCCTCTAATTTATTTAATTTAATCTAAATCTATGGCAACATTGTTGTTAATAATGGTTGTAAGTGAATTTGAATGTAAAGGGGTAACTATTATTTAGGTTAAACATTTATTGAGTATATTAAGTTAAGAAGGGCAATCGATTTAAATAAATCTAAATTAATTATTTTGTTTGTTAATGTGTCCTAGTTAATAAAAGGGAATTTAAAAGAAATAAAGCATGCACTAATGAAATGTATTATAATTCAAATGTTATTTATACCCATAAAATGTCTATTCACTGAATAGAAAGATTTTTAAATCAATAAACGAATTTATTTAGGTTCCAATGTATAATTTATAACATTTAATGTAGACTTAATTTCAATTAATTGACTTAAATCGTGCAGTTGGCGTAGATTTATTTTGTAATTGAAGTAGTTAATTCTATAAGATGAAGTTAATGCTAATTCTATTTATAATTGGACCATTTGTTGATATAGATTTTAGAAAGCAGGATTTATAAATTAATTAGAGTATCAAATTCAACCATTGCATTTATTGCATAATAAAAAGGAATTTAACGGTTAAATTTTTCGTTATTGAAATTTAAATGGACTTTGAGGATAATGATGTGAAATCATGAACAAATGTTTGTGGCATCTTTGTTTTGGATAAAAGGTGAGAATATAAAAGTTGAAAAACTAATAAATGGGTTTTTGAGAATTTAATTTATAATTCCTAAATATAAGGAAGTGGAGAAATTAACACTGAAATTGATAGACTTATCAACTTTTAATTCACATCTAAACTTGTTAAATCATTGAAATTGATTAAGGAATATCTAAGCAATAAAATTTGGTCAATTTAAGAAATTAGATATAAAAATTGGATTTTATGATTTATTTTAATTTATTTAATTAATATAAAAATAGTCATTTTGGCCACGGACTCGGATTTTGACGAAACCAGTTTCACCGGATCCGTATCGGTGAATTATTGTAGGGTTTCAAGTTTCGTATCGATCGGACCTGTCGTTTGATCGTACGGACACGAAACGCCTTGAAATCGATATAATTAAAATCAATTTGAAATCAATTTGGAAATTTTGTTCTCCGCATAACTTTTACATACGATCGAATTTGGACGTGAAACTTTTTCCATCGCGTTCAGATTATTTTAAAATACCTATTTGGATATATGGGTTTAATAAATTTCGTTCCGGGGTCAGAACGGGCTTTTTGGGCCAACTTACGTTTAGCACGTTCGTAATTCGTGCCCACCTAGCCTTCTACAATTTGTCTATATATATGCTGTGATAAACCCTAGCCTCCATCTTCTATCATTTGTCTGTACGTTCATTTTCTTCATCTCTTTCTCTTCCTCAATGGTTGCAAAACCTAGATCTATCTACAGTTCAAAATCAAAAGTCAAAATTCAAACTCTCCAGAAAAATTCCATAAAAATATGTCATAGTTCTCGAGATACGTAATCTCCTGGTGGTATCCGTTTTTCGATTGGAGTTTCTGTGTTCCAGATCGGGGCAAAATAGTCTCGGCCGTTCATCAACGCCACGACAAACTTCGTCGGATCGCAAATTGCTTTCTGGGTTTGAGGGAGAGTGACATGCGCTTCGCATCGATGTCATTAGTTTGAGATTTTAACGGTTGGATTTGGAGCATAATTCGAACTAGGGTTCGAAAACCCTAACGGCGGCGGCAACAACCGGGGGGCGCGCGTGGTCTAGCGGCGGCGGCCTGGAAAGGGAAGGCTCGTGGTGAAGTCGGCAGCCTCCTGGTGGCCCCTGGCGGCGTTGGTCGATGGTCAAAGGTTGCTAATTTTCAGTCAAAGGGCATGGGTTTGGGTTCAAGCGTGAATACTGGGTTGCGCGTTCTCTGGTAGCTCGTGAGTGAAGACGTGTTATGGGTGACGTGGCATAGAAAGGTGAAGAATGTGTTCACTTTTATTTTTATTTTTAATTGAAATTCAATCGCAATTTTCGCTATATATTTTGCATACGAACTCCGTTTTACGCGTGGTTTCTTTTGTTAGGATCGTATTAAAATTCCAGACTTGATGACGCTGGTTTGGAAGAATTCTGAGATGGTCAAATTTTTGGGTTTAAATTGGATTTAAATTTAATTTAAATTTAAAAGGTGAGTGTTTTAACCCACTCACAACTTCTAAAAGTTTTTATGTTTGTTAAATTTATTTTAGATATGAGTAGAAATTTAATTATGACTGTTTGGTATGTTTTATTCAGCATATCTGTTAATTCGCATTTAGTTAATTTAAATGATGATTTATTTTATTTATTGCATAAAATTTGACAGTTAGAATTTATTTTTGCACATAAACTGCTAGTTAACAGTCATTTAATTTATTATGGAATATAAACTGTTAGTTAATATCTGTTATTGATTTCTGTATAAATTCATATGCTATGTATCGATGATTGTTTAAAATTGGATAATGATTGCAATCGATGATTGATGATTGATATTTGGATGAATGAATGCTATAATTATATTGGATAAACTGCAAGTCATCATGCATTTTCATTTCATTCGGGATTGCGGTTTGAAATGATATACAACCGCATTTTATTTTAAATTGCGGATTGAAATGATAAATATCTGTATCACTTGACCATAGGATAGAAAATTTTATACAGGCACCGTGGTCTATATATAAATATTTTTAAAGTGATTTCTATGGTTTGGATGGGATACGGTTTATAAAAATTTTAATTTTGATATTTTATAAATAGTATATTTTTCCTATATATATACATATGAAGTTAAAATTTTGAATTCAAGATGGGTATAAATCTGCAAATGAAAATGGAAAATTTTTGAGAAATGGGATTTGATAATTTATATCATATGTTTAATGTTTAAGTTTGGAAATTTTAAGATATGATATTTATAACTGGATTTTTCAAGATAATTAAAAATGAATATGTTAGGATAAATTAAATTGAATAAAATATTTAATTTCTAGAAATTGGAGTTTTATTTATGGATTTTATGTAAATATTCAAGACTAAATAATAGTACGTTTAATTTGCTGAAAGAATAAATTCCAACTTTAGTTTTGAAATATTAATACTCCAAATGGATATATATATATATATATATAGAAATTGAAGTGGTTTTGTAACCTGAAGGGATATTTAAATTTTGGTTTAGACTTTAAATAAAGAAATATATTTGTGAAGCCATGGAAATTATTTTCTTTACAGAGTAACCTTAAAGTTAAACCATTTATTTTATATACTGTTGAATATCCAAACCATTCAAGTTTTAGAAGTATGGTTTTAAAAGTATGAATTCCGAAATATTATGTTTTGAAAGTATAATTCAAATGTTTGGTTTCCAGATATTATAAATTTTAAAGCAGTATGATTTTTGGAAAAGAATTATATTTGGGATAAAATGATATCATATTGTTTTGGGTTTTAATATGATATCGTATTCATAGTTTGAAATGGAAAATTTTATTCTGGTTTTTAAGTATAAAATATTTTTAAATGACCGCGGTGTTATAATAACGATGGGTTGGCAAGGAGACCGGGATCGGATATGGACATACTCTCTGTCGATACCGAAAACCACTTTGACTAACCGTGTACGCGGTGGAGATTCCAGAATGAAGTAGGATGGTGGCGACGTTTCCTGTAAGGTAAATACGTGGACCCAACTCCCGTGAATTGGCATAAGGTGGCTAAAACAGGAGCGATCGACGGGTTAATGAGGTCATTCCTCTGATCGGACACTCCTCTTTGATATTATACTTTGACTTTGGATTGATTCAGTGGCCACTTTTACTTTGATTTTGGAGGAGTTTCTTCGAGGTGGGCGGTAGCTGCGGCTATGCGTTACCATCGGCCCGGAAGCGTAATTGGTATATCTACCCTGGCATTGCCTAGTTGTGCCGTGTCACCTACCCTAGCGCGCCTTATACGATTTTGGTTTTGTACCATACCTATGGAGTGCCCTCTGACGACGCCCAGTACGGGGGAGATTACGGTACTGTATAGACTATGGGAATATATTCTGTGTTAAGGGCTATATGGGTAACCCCTTAACGCTATTTAAAAGTAAGTTTATTTTACAATTAGACACTATTATCATAGCGCAGTATACTATATAGTAAATAGTTTAACGGATCCTTAGGAGATTTAAATCCCGAGCATCTCTTGAGTTACTGCACTCATATTTATTTCTGTAAATTCAACTTACATAAGATCTTTTAGTTCTGACTCGAGTGTTTTTGTCTTTTCAAATTCGCTCGGGTCAGTCCGAGCGTTTCAGGATTTGAAGTTTTAGCTCTGGAGGACGAAGACGAAGATTTTAGTATTATTATCTACTATTTTATATTCCACTACACCGTATTCCGCTGCATTGATATTATTGGTATGTAAACTCTGATATTTAAATGTATAAAGAAGAATCGAATGTTTTGTAAACAGTTTTATAAACTGTATATTTTATTATTATATTTTATCCTTCCGCTGTGAGATTCTATTTTGTTTTATTTCTTCTCTGTTTTCTTATTTACCCCATAACAATCCGCCCTTCCGTATGGTTTGAATCGGCATGTGTGTCGATTTGAAGCGTGCGAAAAGGCGGGATGTTACAGTTGGTATCAGAGCTTTGGTTTAGCGATAAACCTTAGCTTTGTGGGGTTTGACTCTTTGTTAATAGGGTAGTAATACCCTATGGGAGTCGCTGAGTGTATATATATATGAGAGAGCATATTTGTTAGTGTTATAAAAATATTTTGATATTGTGTTAATCTGTTCCGTTTTGTATTTATAAATTCTGGTTGGTGCATGGGACGCTATGACATCAATAGGGATTTCTGAACACTTAATAGGACAGACCGACATAATATTTGTTTTAATATAGGTGAATGAAATAATTTTGCCTATTATATTTTCTATATATAAAATAAAATTTTCAAATGATATCTATATTTGGTTGCAATAGATTGGTTGTTAGGAATAAAATTTATAAATAATAGGTAAAATAAGATTGAAATTAAAATCAATGTAATTTGGAAATTTTAGGACTTAAGTCCGGGATTTTGAAAATTTGCTTTCAAAGGATTTTGAAGTATAATAATATTGTTATATTATTTTTTTTCCGATATAAATATTTCATTTTAAATTCGGAAGAATTGTTTAAAGAAGATTTTGGAGAAAATAAGTTTGTACTTTCCTCTCTGTCGCTGGAAAATAATTTCGGTGATGGCGGCCACATCATCGACTTTCATTTTCGAGTTTCGAAGGGGAAAGGCCACTGTAGTAAATTCTACTGCAGATTTATTTTGGAAATTATCTAAAATTTTATTTGTTCTAAATATAATTGAGATATAAAAGTTGTAAGAAATTATTTATCTATTATTTTTAAAATAATTTGAAATTTGACCCGGTATTTAATTCTTAAATTTCCATTAATTAATTGTTTAAATTATTTTAGTGAAATAAAAGGGTAGTAATAAATGAATTGAAATCTCTAAATTAGGCAAGAAATTAATGCAAAGTTATAAAGGGAAATTTGGAATTTTTAACATATGAGACAAAAAGTAATATTGTTGAACATTAAATTTAATTAAAAGAAGAGATAAAATTTGTATAAGTTCTTTTGCATTTTCTTTAACATATATAACTTACCAAATATGAAAAGTTGAAATGTTAAATAAGAGATTTGAATAGAATATTATACAAGTAGAAAATTTTAGGAAAATGAAGTATTCAATGAATTGCTATTATAAATAAGAATTTAATGGTTATAAACTTAAGTATGATATAAATGCTACTAGTTTAATATAATGGAAAGTAGGAAATATAAATAAATGACTGCAAACCATAGTTAATGAATAAATAAAATCCTTTACTTATAAGAATGAATGTTATAAGGTTAAGAATTTAGTGTAATTAAAAAGGGTTACTGTAATTAAATATAATAGAATGTAAGCATTTAATAAATGATTGAAATTGAGAAGTGCATTAAATGTAATACAAATAACAGAAACTTACATAACCTGAATAGATATAAATGGATAATTCTAAGTAATAAATAGAAATAAGGAAACAACCATTGAATGAGAAATAAAATTTGAAGTTTGTTAGAAATAAATGTAGATTATAAAAAGGAAAATTAATGTGGTATATGAATGAAAATAAATAAAAGATAAACTGTTATATGAGTGAAAAGATCAAACAGCTAATGTATGAAATAAAAATTTATAATGAGTTAATTGATTTGTTGGTTGAATTGTTATTGTTTGATTTATGGTTGGTTGGGTAAGGAAATTTGAAGTTGTTGGATGAATAAATAATCTATTTTGTCCCATCTAAGACTTTGAAGTTGTTGGATGAATAAATAATCTATTTTGTCCCATCTAAGACTGTTGAGTAAATGATGCACTTGATAGTTATTTTTCATTCCGTACCATTTCAAGTTTTGAACCCGAACAACTATTTGCTTGTTTGATTGAATAGTTGTTTTGTTTTGTTGTGTATGCTGTTGGTTGAAATGGATGATTGTTGTATGTTTGTTGTTAGTAGTTATAACAGAAAAGACAAGAACTTGATTTGCCTAGGCATTTATATATTTATAAACTACAACTAAATAGAAAGTTTGGTAGTAAATAGGATATAAGAAGACAAAGGCAACTAGTAAATTTATAAATGGGTTCATAATAATAAGGAGTGATTAATGCATATATATTTGGCATTTGTGATAATTACAAAATTTTACCCATTCCTCTAATTTATTTAATTTAATCTAAATCTATGGCAACATTGTTGTTAATAATGGTTGTAAGTGAATTTGAATGTAAAGGGGTAACTATTATTTAGGTTAAACATTTATTGAGTATATTAAGTTAAGAAGGGCAATCGATTTAAATAAATCTAAATTAATTATTTTGTTTGTTAATGTGTCCTAGTTAATAAAAGGGAATTTAAAAGAAATAAAGCATGCACTAATGAAATGTATTATAATTCAAATGTTATTTATACCCATAAAATGTCTATTTGCCGAATAGAAAGATTTTTAAATCAATAAACGAATTTATTTAGGTTCCAATGTATAATTTATAACATTTAATGTAGACTTAATTTCAGTTAATTGACTTAAATCGTGCAGTTAGCGTAAATTTATTTTGTAATTGAAGTAGTTAATTCTATAAGATGAAGTTAATGCTAATTCTATTTATAATTGGACCATTTGTTGATATAGATTTTAGAAAGCAGGATTTATAAATTAATTAGAGTATCAAATTCAACCATTGCATTTATTGCATAATAAAAAGGAATTTAACGGTTAAATTTTTCGTTATTGAAATTTAAATGGACTTTGAGGATAATGATGTGAAATCATGAACAAATGTTTGTGGCATCTTTGTTTTGGATAAAAGGTGAGAATATAAAAGTTGAAAAACTAATAAATGGGTTTTTGAGAATTTAATTTATAATTCCTAAATATAAGGAAGTGGAGAAATTAACACTGAAATTGATAGACTTATCAACTTTTAATTCACATCTAAACTTGTTAAATCATTGAAATTGATTAAGGAATATATAAGCAATAAAATTTGGTCAATTTAAGAAATTAGATATAAAAATTGGATTTTATGATTTATTTTAATTTATTTAATTAATATAAAAATAGCCATTTTGGCCACGTACTCGGATTTCGACGAAACCAGTTTCATCGGATCCGTATCGGTGAATTATTGTAGGGTTTCAAGTTTCGTATCGATCGGACCTGTCGTTTGATCGTACGGATGCGAAACGCCTTGAAATCGATATAATTAAAATCAATTTGAAATCAATTTGAAAATTTTGTTCTCCGCATAACTTTTACATACGATCGAATTTGGACGTGAAAGTTTTTCCATCGCGTTCAGAATATTTTAAAATACCTATTTGGATATATGGGTTTAATAAATTTCGTTCCGGGGTCAGAACGGGCTTTTTGGGCCAACTTCCATTTAGCACGTTCGTAATTCGTGCCCACCTAGCCTTCTACAATTTGTCTATATATATGCCGTGATAAACGCTAGCCTCCATCTTCTATCATTTGTCTGTACGTTCATTTTCTTCATCTCTTTCTCTTCCTCAATGGTTGCAAAACCTAGATCTATCTACAGTTCAAAATCAAAAGTCAAAATTCAAACTCTCCAGAAAAATTCCAGAAAAATATATGTCATAGTTCTCAAGATACGTAATCTCCTGGTGGTATCCGTTTTTCGATTGGAGTTTCTGTGTGTCTAGATCGGGGCAAAATAGTCTCGGCCGTTCATCAACGCCACGACAAACTTCGTCGGATCGCAAATTGCTTTCTGGGTTTGAGGGAGAGTGACATGCGCTTCGCATCGATGTCATTAGTTTGAGATTTTAACGGTTGGATTTGGAGCATAATTCGAACTAGGGTTCGAAAACCCTAACGGCGGCGGCAACAACCGGGGGGCGCGCGTGGTCTAGCGGCGGCGGCCTGGAAAGGGAAGGCTCGTGGTGAAGTCGGCAGCCTCCTGGTGGCCTCTGGCGGCGTTGGTCGATGGTCAAAGGTTGCTAATTTTCGGTCAAAGGGCGTGCGTTTGGGTTCAAGCGTGAATACTGGGTTGCGCGTTCTCTGGTAGCTCGTAAGTGAAGACGTGTTATGGGTGACGTGGCATAGAAAGGTGAAGAATGTGTTCACTTTTATTTTTATTTTTATTTTTATTTTTAATTGAAATTCAATCGCAATTTTCGCTATATATTTTGCATACGAACTCCGTTTTATGCGCGGTTTCTTTTGTTAGGATCGTATTAAAATTCCAGACTTGATGACGCTGGTTTGGAAGAATTCTGAGATGGTCAAATTTTTGGGTTTAAATTGGATTTAAATTTAATTTAAATTCAAAAGGTGAGTGTTTTAACCCACTCACAACTTCTAAAAGTTTTTATGTTTGTTAAATTTATTTTAGATATGAGTAGAAATTTAATTATGACTGTTTGGTATGTTTTATTCAGCATATCTGTTAATTCGCATTTAGTTAATTTAACTGTTAATTTATTTTATTTATTGCATAAAATTTGACAGTTAGAATTTATTTTTGCACATAAATTGCTAGTTAACAGTCATTTAATTTATTATGGAATATAAACTGTTAGTTAATATCTGTTATTGATTTCTGTATAAATTCATATGCTATGTATCGATGATTGTTTAAAATTGGATAATGATTGCAATCGATGATTGATGATTGATATTTGGATGAATGAATGCTATAATTATATTGGATAAACTGCAAGTCATCATGCATTTTCATTTCATTCGGGATTGCGGTTTGAAATGATATACAACCGCATTTTATTTTAAATTGCGGATTGAAATGATAAATATCCGTATCACTTGACCATAGGATAGAAAATTTTATACAGGCACCGTGGTCTATATATAAATATTTTTAAAGTGATTTCTATGGTTTGGATGGGATACGGTTTATAAAAATTTTAATTTTGATATTTTATAAATAGTATATTTTTCCTATATATATACATATGAAGTTAAAATTTTGAATTCAAGCTGGGTATAAATCAGCAAATGAAAATGGAAAATTTTTGAGAAATGGGATTTGATAATTTATATCATATGTTTAATGTTTAAGTTTGGAAATTTTAAGATATGATATTTATAACTGGATTTTTCAAGATAATTAAAAATTAATATGTTAGTATAAATTAAATTGAAGAAAATATTTAATTGCTAGAAATTGGAGTTTTATTTATGGATTTTATGTAAATATTCAAGACTAAATAATAGTACGTTTAATTTGCTGAAAGAATAAATTCCAACTTTAGTTTTGAAATAATAAAACTCCAAATGGATATATATATATATATATATATATATAGAAATTGAAGTGGTTTTGTAACCTGAAGGGATATTTAAATTTTGGTTTAGACTTTAAATAAAGAAATATATTTGTGAAGCCATGGAAATTATTTTCGTTACAGAGTAACCTTAAAGTTAAACCATTTATTTTATATACTGTTGAATATCCAAACCATTCAAGTTTTAGAAGTATGGTTTTAAAAGTATGAATTCCGAAATATTATGTTTTGAAAGTATAATTCAAATGTTTGGTCTCCAGATATTATAAATTTTAAAGCAGTATGATTTTTGGAAAAGAATTATATTTGGGATAAAATGATATCATATTGTTTTAGGTTTTAAAATGATATTGTATTCATAGTTTGAAATGGAAAATTTTATTCTGGTTTTTAAGTATAAAATATTTTTAAATGACCGTGGTGTTATAATAACGATGGGTTGGCAAAGAGACCGGGACCGGATATGGACATACTCTCTGTCGATACCGAAAACCACTTTGACTAACCGTGTACGCGGTGGAGATTCCAGAATGAAGTAGGATGGTGGCGACGTTTCCTGTAAGGTAAATACGTGGACCCAACTCCCATGAGTTGGCATAAGGTGGCTAAAACAGGAGCGATCGACGGGTTAATGAGGTCATTCCTCTAATCGGACACTCCTCTTCGATATTATACTTTGACTTTGGATTGATTCAGTGGCCACTTTTACTTTGATTTTGGGGGAGTTTGTTCGAGGTGGGCGGTAGCTGCGGCTACGCGTTACCATCGGCCCGGAAGCGTAATTGGTATATCTACCCTGGCATTGCCTAGTTGTGCCGTGTCACCTACCCTAGCGCGCCTTATACGATTTTGGTTTTGTACCATACCTATGGAGGCCCTCTGACGACGCCCAGTACGGGGGAGATTACGGTATTGTATAGACTATGGGAATATATTCTGTGTTAAGGGCTATATGGGTAACCCCTTAACGCTATTTAAAAGTAAGTTTATTTTACAATTAGACACTATTATAATAGCGCGGTATACTACATAGTAAATAGTTTAACGGATCCTTAGGAGATGTAAATCCCGAGCATCTCTTGAGTTACTGCACTCATATTTATTTCTGTAAATTCAACTTACATAAGATCTTTTAGTTCTAACTCGAGCGTTTTTGTCTTTTCAAATTCGCTCGGGTCAGTCCGAGCGTTTCAGGATTTGAAGTTTTAGCTCTGGAGGATGAAGACGAAGAATTTAGTATTATTATCTACTATTTTATATTCCACTACACCGTATTCCGCTGCATTGATATTATTGGTATGTAAACTCTGATATTTAAATGTATAAGGAAGAATCGAATGTTTTGTAAACAGTTTTATAAACTTATATTTTATTATTATATTTTATCCTTCCGCTGTGAGATTCTATTTTGTTTTATTTCTTCTCTGTTTTCTTATTTACCCCATAACAATCCGTCCTTCCGCATGGTTTGAATCGGCATGTGTGTCGATTTGAAGCGTGCGAAAAGGCGGGATGTTACAGATAAAGGGGGAAAAGAGGGGTATCATGTAAAAGAACGAATGGAGGGAGGTAGTGATGATGTGTTTAAAATGTAGTGGAGGTTAGTGGTACTTTAGGGCATTTTTATAATTTGCCTAATCCATTTTATATAAAAGTGATTTCTATTTTCCTCTATCGCATTTTTCTTTCATCCTCATTTTTTCCCTAAGGCTTCATCTCCTTTCTAAGCTTTGAAAAATTCATTAATGGTTTCCATTTTAAATTTTCAAAGTTTATAATCAAAGCTTTTTCCTTTCAGTCCTCTTCAGACTTATTTTTAAACACTTATTCTTCCTTCTACACCTGTCCTTCTTTAAAACAAAATCCAATAGCACTCCAAAAGCCTCATGATTGAGCTTGTTAGGCCCATGGACAAACCTATTTCCCTTTTTAAACCTCCAAAAATCCAATTTTCACCTAAACTAACCAAAGATCTAAGGTCGACCCAAGTTGAAATGGAAGTTCTAGTCGACTTGATTAAGTTTTGGTGGGTAAAAACTCACTTGTTTTCAGGAAATTTTTATCTTTAATTTATGATGTTTAATACGGTGTTAAATATGTTTATTTGACGGGTTTTAGTGATGGTTTGGTTTGGTATATATGTGCTAATGTGTAATGTTGATTCAGGGTTTGAAAATGGAGTCTACTATAGTGATTAGCTAAAAAGTTATGATCTTGCTTGTGCTTATTGTGATGGCTTGTAAATATATGTTATGGTGTTGTATATGCTAAAAAGTTAGCTCTTTGACTTGTAAAACGACTTGAGATCCTTTGGAAAACAAATATTATTTTACTAGTTTTTAACTTACTAAAATGTTTCAAACTTTCAACTTTATTTTAGTTTCAAAACTTCATACCATGTTTTTTAAAGGTAAGTCGAAGGTAAATTTTTTGAAGGATATTAAACCATGAAAACTAGTTTAAAAGGTTATGGTATCCATAGTTATAGTCGTTATAAATGAAGTTTGAGAATAGTTAGCGTTTTAAACTTAAAGTGTTTCCTTTTTAAAATGTTTTTGAAATTGTTTTAGTACTTATTTTGTAATTAAATATCGGTTTAATAATTAGTCAATTAATTGATTAGGAATAATTATTAATTAATTTGTAATTAAGTTAAGCAATTAGTGTTTAAGTACTAATTAAATATATTAGTTATAATTAAATAAGGAAGTTTTAATCAATAATGGATTAAGTTAAAGATTAATTAAGAATCAAATTTATTTAATTCAGTTTAATTATTTAATTAATAATTAATTACTAATTTAGCAGAGTTTAATTAATTAGTCTAGTCATATTTAATTAAGGGTTAATTAAGTTTCATTAAGCTATTAATTAGCGTTAATTATGGTTTAATTAGAACTAATTATGGTTTAAATTTATAATTAAATTAAGATTTAATTATTAATTAATAAAGGTTCAATTTTAAACTCTATCAGTTATTTTTAATCAGCTCTCTTTTATAAGTAAACTGATTTGTAAACAAGAGATCTCTTGTTTGTGCTATTAAGTTAGCCTTATAAGTATGAATGCTTTGTAGAAGACATATGTTTAGTCGAATAAACCCATGTTCTGTTATAACTTAATTGAATAGATTATTTTGGACGTCTATTTAGTAAAATAAAATATTGTTCTGCTATCATTTGATTAGATAAAATATAAGTGACATCTATTTAGCAGAATCAATCCTCATTCTGCTATTATATTGATTTGGACATTGAATTGTATGCCACTAATTTCATATTGGACAAGAAATGTTCACTATATATGTGTTGTTGTTATTTTCCTTTGTATTTGTGATCATCTTTATGTTATGACATGTTTGGTCGAATAAGTGACATATGAAAAGTGATTACGAAATTGTCCGTATAGCGACTATTGTTATATCAGCACTTTGAAAATGTTATTTCTTTTGAAAAAATTTGGTTAAACCTTATGCTCAAGTTTTAAAAGGATAAGCAATTATTCAAATAAAGATATGAATAAAGTAAATTACTAATCTTAATAATGGTATTTTAAAATTGATTAATCATTTTAAATAACGATGATTAAGTTAATTAATTATTTAGATAATGATGTGATTAAGATTAATTAAGCATTTGAATATTGACAATTTAAAATTTATTAATCGTTTTAACTAATGATTTTTAAGGCTAATTAGTTATTTAACTAATGATAATTAATAATATTGTTAATGATATTTTACGATTAATTAATAACTTTAATAATAATGTTTTAAATTAATTAATCATTCTTAATAACAATGTTTAAATTTAATTAACCATTTTAACAAATGTAAGGATTAAATAATTATTCTAATAATGATGGTTTAAAGTAAATAAATCATTTAAAAAAGGATATTTTAAAGTTAATTAATCTTTTTAAATAGTGTTGTTTAAAGTAATTAATAAGGATTAAAGCTAACTGATTATTTTAAATAAAGATGTTTGAAGTATTGATTAAAGTTGACTAATCAATTTAATAATGGTACTAAAGGAATTTATTAGTATATAAAGTTAATAAATCATTTTGATAAAGTTGTTTAAAGTTAATATTTTTAATGTGAAACCCTAAAACAAGTTTGGTTTTAAAAGTAAAAGTTCGATTAAGTTATGGAAAAGTAGTTCCTTAAACGATATTGCTTATATGGAAAAGACTTGGTCATACTTTTAACTAAACTTCAAGTCATGGACTCATTTCTATCTCGAAGGTTAAAAATGTCGTCAAGGCAATGCCTAGAGGTAACACTACCTTCACTTGCCCAACTTCATTTTTAACCAATAAACAGTACAAGTTTGAAATCGACCAGTAGTGGTAGTAATATGAGGTTCACTATCATATACGATCATTTTTAATTATTCTTGATAGTTGACTTATTAACTATCAATTCAGCTTTCTTCTTTAAGAATCGTCAGTCTAATATGATTTGTTACTCATTTGAGTGTTGTCATCCTTTGTCAGAAATGACTAAATCTAGAAAGCGAGTAGGGGCCAAGTTACATGGGTTGCTCCCATTAGCGTATATTCACATCTCTCTAGGTTGGTTACGGTTATACGTGCACTAAGATGTGAAATACTCGAATACTTGGTAAGGTTAACAGGGTCCGGCTTGGAGTTCTCGACAAGAGTCACGGGATAGAATGACCCTCTCAAGTATATTGACTAGAGGTATACTTTGGGTAAGGGAGGCACACCCTCCAAGTCATTTATTGTAAAAAATTCCTTTGCTTTCCTTCAATTCCAAGTTTTTAAATTAACCTCGTTCTTAAATTCATTAGGAAGTGTTAAGTGCACTTGATATTTCATTATTTGTATCCATGGTTGAGATTGGATGTTGTTATGTGAGGGGGAATCCATTCCATAGATGGAGGCATGGTATCACATATCGTATTTATTTCCACCATTCTGTTTGAGATTTACTCATACTAGACATTGTCTGACACGAGTTGTTTATTTTCCCTAAACTCTCGGGTACTCAATTACATTTGAGCAGTCCGAGAGCAGTAGGTTTTCTTTGGGCTCATTGAAGACAATGAAGAGCAGGAGGCTCCGTAGCTATCTGCTTATTTATTTCAGTTGTTATGTCTATTGTGCATGTATATTTTGTATCAGCATGTGTAAAGGCATAGTGTATAACTGCCTAATTTGATGGTTGTTGTACTTTTGTGTAACTTTGATGATTCCATCTAAGGAGTAATCTTTTGTACTATATTATTTTGCATTATATGTAACCATTCCGTTGTGAGATTTTTCTGTTCTGTTATATTCTGTTCTTTTATTTTTCTATTCTATTATTATCAATTTAAATCAAAGGCATTCAAATAATAAAGTTTAAGTTTTGATCTCTCCAAATCGCATAACCATAAATCTAGGTTGACCTTAATCCGCTAACTCTCCGGCGAGGGGAGCTAATATCCAAGCACATCCATCCACTCATTCTCTAATGAGGGGACTTGTTATCTTTTACAAGTCCATCTACTAGTTCTCCAGCAAAGGGGCTTGCACTTCACGGTTCATCATCCCGTCACATCGATCAAGGTAACTATGTCCTATCAGTTTATGTATTGAGTTTAAGGAATAGCCAAGTTTTGTTGGTATCCTATAACAATATAAAATATCATGTTCGAATGATTTCATATTTAAGTATCCATTAACCATTATACGTAGAATCTAAATCAAATGCATCGAGAAAAAAATCAAAAAGTCTAATATAATCAAGGATTACCGTTGAACCTTAACCCAGAGCATGTTTTGGGATCGATCCGGATCCCATACACGTGTAAGTAGTCCGGTTGTAATCTTTCATGGTTTATTCAAAGAAAAAAAATGCAAAAATGAGACCTTATTTCGATTTATCCCAATCATGGGATTACAACACCCGACCTAGATCCTTGGCCGCGTTCAGGTACATCTTGCACAAATAGCGGTCCTTTCAACTGTACTACTATAGTTTGATTATTTAAATACCTTTGGAGCCTTTTACTATGAAATTTCTCCTCAATTAAGTTATGCAAATACCTGCATTTATTGATTTCGTGCCCATCTAGCTCATGGAATGGATAGTATTTTCGAGACATTCTCCCTTAATCTGTGGGTTCTCCCATCATGGGTTTCTATAATAAATCTACTTCCTCGTATCAAGGTAGATCCTCTTAGGGGTATCTATCAATTCAACATAAGAGGAAAATTTTGGATCCTTCTTCATCCTCTTAAATCCTCTAAACCCATCATTAGCTTTTTGCTTTCCCTTATCTTTTCCATATCCTACTTTGGATTTTCCTCCATCTACCACGACGTTGACCTCACCACTCTCGGCTTTTGCATCCTCCTGGTGCAGATATCTCTTAGCTGGATAGTAAAAGTCTAAAAGATCCATTGGTGGATTCCTTTCTAGTGCTATCTTAAAATCAGTTTTATTGGCAACTCTAGAAGAAAGCACTACCATTAGAACTATCGACGGGTCTGGCTTTTGCACCGCAGCGGTTGCTATATTGAATCTAGTCAAATAACTTCGTAAGGTCTCATCTACCTTCTACTTCACACTTGAAAGCATCATCACATTTCTTGTCGTATCATATGAACTTCGAACTAGTTCATAAACATCTCCACTGATCTGATCCATGTTTTAATGGACCTATTCTCTAGTTGACAAAACCATATGGCACCCAAATCAATCAAAAACAATGGGAAGCACACTTCCATAACTTCTTCTGAAGCACCAAATTTTTATATGCTGGATATATCTCATCAAATGAAAAATCGAATCCATCCTTTCATTATACATTTTCAATGTTGGTAGCTTGAAATCAGGTGGATTCCTAGCATATTAGATGTTATAGGTAAATAGGTTCTGTTTACATCCATCAAACTCCAATTCGTAAGTCCACCTCTCATCGCCTGTCTTAACATATCAGTAATTCTATGATTATCATTTAAAGGATATCTCTAGGGCTCATTGCGCCTTTGATTCATATCTTCATCCTACTGCTTTTTCCTATAGGGATTTATGGTCCTAGTCCTTATTGTGGCAAGTTCGCATTCTGATCCTCGCCTCTAACTCCAGCATCACTTGTTCCCAAGAGCCCAGCTCACTCAAAACCCAAATTAACCATGCCTCCCTATCCATTATGGTTGGTACTAACATGATTGTGGTCGGTACCAACCTGTTCGACTGTTAAGGGTTCGTTCCAGTTTTCTCTGCTTACTCCCCGGTGCATCTACTCTATTTTCTAGACTTTGATTTTGATTTTTAGCTGCTCCATCTAACCTCTGTTGTTTCATCCTTTGGAAGAATTCATTAAGCATCTCCTCTTGCTGAGCCATCAATATTGTTCGCATCTTCATCATCATCCCTTCTATCTCCTCTCTAGTAACATAGATAGAAGGTGGATTTTGAATTTTAAGACACTTCCTAGCTACCCCTATGTCCTTGTTGACTTCCTCCAACAATTGCTATCCTTGTAGCTTGCCTTTTCATCTTCTCTAAATCAAACCTCAAGTCTTTTTTGGTGAAAGCGCCAAAACTGTTGCATCAAGAATTGACATGACAGCCTAATAATAATTGAGTCAGAAATAAACAAGCAGAAAAACTAAGAAATTAAAGGAAAGAATGCAAAACATAAGATTTCTATAGTTGTTCGGCTAAATCTCCCACCAACGTCCATTTAATCTTATTATATGATGGGTTCTCATCGGAATACAATAAGTTATTTCCAAATCGAAATTACAATATGATAGATCACGATTTTGTCTAAGTTCTATGAGCCAGAGGAAGAAGAAGGCCGCTCTTATGATGATCAACTATTTTTAAAATCTAAAATCAATTATAAATGACGTCAAACATGCTTATAACTAATTTCGAATACTAAAAGCAGTTGACCGTGGGTAGATAAAATTTTAAAATTCTAAAATAGTGAATAAAAGGGAAAATCTCACAATGGAATCAAACATCAATATAAATAACTATTAATTCAACTATACAGTTATTTTACATCATCACATCAATTTACATTTTATTACAATAGTTATCATCAATACATAAATAATATGACCATGATATAGAAGAATATACTAAATTAGCCATCTCTTATATAGCATACCAATCTCCACTTTTAATTCCCTCTTCTACTTATATTTGCAACTTTAAACCTGTACAGATATATATACATAAAAAGAAGAAAAATGGTTTCATCTATGTTTTGGACTACGCCGGTTTTTATACACTCCAGCCCAACCTAAGGTATCCGGTGGCTTCTACATAGATAAAGGCAACCTACATACTCCTTTTGAGAGATCAAGCCCACGTAGTTATGTTTTCTGCTCTTCTCCTGCATGTAAATACTTATTAGTACATAACACTCATTGCATTCTTTCAACCATCACAACCAATGCAATTCAATACAATCAATGTAATCATTGCAATCAATGAAATTCAATACAATCAACTCAACCATTATAATCAATAAAAGCAGAAAACAGTAACTCTACCCATCCATAACAATGAATCATCATATGGGTAATAACAATAATAATACATTTAGCTATAAACATCATATACATTTGACAATTCAATCATTAAATAAGAAAATAATAACAACACAAATACACTTACATTCATACTAATCATACATTGTACTGATTCTTCATAATATAAATATAAACCATCAAATGTATAAAATGTTCCCATAAATGCCTCAGAACATCAACTATCAAATGTGTACTAATATAAACAAAACTGGTAACACAAACACCAATATAATAAAACCATAGTCAACTACACACAATGTTACTATATATTACATCCATTCAAAACATCACATTTACAATCATTGTTTTGTTTTAAGTATAACATCATTTTCATTATTATTTATTATGAACTCACCTTTTATTTACTTTAAAAACAATAATAATTCTCTCAAATTGATAACATACTTAGAATTACTTTGTTGCAATTTCATTACTCCTAATCTTTCCAAATAATGTGATTTATCAAAAATAGCAATTTCATCAAATTACTTTCAAATCAACTGTATTACTAAAGTAACAAGTTTCATATTAAATCCTTTGAACATATTCCAAAATCAGTTCATTTCCTTTTATTTCAAAATATTGTAATTTTCACTAAAACTGTATTATTATTATTTATAAAATCTCATTTTATTGAATAATAATACATGTTTCAACTTAGTTTAAAATATGTTCTCTGTTATTATTCATAGATTTCCCCAGAAATTCAAAAATAATAACCTTATTAAATTTCTTCACTTCATCTCATTTTATTTCATTCAAACACTGTTATTTACAAACATTATAGAGAAACTATAAATAATCATATTAATCATTTATTTATCCAACTTTATCCCTATTACATAATTTCACTTATGTTACTTTAATAAATAATAATCATATTTTAAAGCCATAACTAATTACCATTAAAATCCAATAAAATAACAATCAATAATGGACAATCAACCCAAGGCTAAGCATATCCAGAATGTCTGAACTTTTAAACAATTATCAATATATCTCAACAAAGATCAATAATTATAGTTTTCCATCAAGAGATATCTGTTTTATACTTCAAATTCAATTATTTAAATTAAGTAAACTATATCAACATGATTTATTCAGTAGTCTCCAAACTCAGCAACACCAAACCCATATCGTCCAGAATTTCACCACGAATCCAATGGAAGAAACCGCGCGTGAATCAGAGTTCATATATATATAAGATATAAAGTTATAAGAAATATTATTAAAATAATAAAAGTAAATATTAGTTTAATCAACATTTAGTAACTCTTGCACCTTTCCCTCCTACTTTGTATGGCCATAAACTGCTACCAAAGATCCTATACAATCCCCTTGAACATGCCTTTGACCGAGCCACTATGACCAGATCTAACACCACCACCACAACCACCATGCCACCAGTAACCCACATCGCCAACACTGGGCCCTACCGACGCCTGAATTGGAGCCACCACCACCTATAGTTTTTTGCACCTTTTGAATTATTTCGGCGAATCAAAATCAATCTAAGATGATTAGCCTCTGCAGATGCATTCCATTCATCTTCCCTTATGCAACGCTACTTCTCGATCGTCAACTGCTTATCATTTCACCATTGTATCAAAACCCATAAAATGAACCGCTAAGAAGAAATCGCTAATATCTGGTCAATCAGAGCTTCAGATTGCAAAATGAATTTCAAACATCGCTTCGCCTTTTCGATAGTTTTCCAATGATATATTATTCAACATAGTTTGGACAATTTGATTTTTAATCACCTTTAATTAATTTGCTAATCACCATTAGACATCAGTTAGGGTTGATTTCAGGATTATGGAATAAAACTAAGAATAGAGATGACTGCTAGGGTTTCATAGTCTTATTTATATAGTTGTTAGGCTATGTGGGTTGCGTATCCAGTTCGATCCAAAACAGCTATCATTGTTTAAACATTATAATGTCTCTATTTCGCAAAATGTAACTCCAAATATATCAAAATCATATGTCAAATTGATCATCTTGGAAAATCCTTCACAATTATTACAAAAGACACCGAATCCACCCATCTATTAAAAATTAATTTTTTATTACCTTAGTTTTAAAAGCATAAAATTTGTAGGTAGTTATAGCTCTCAAGTTCGAAAATCCAATCCCATTTTTATTTGAAGGTTAATTCCTATTTAAGACGAATCCAAGCACGAATCTCATCACTGTAGGGTTGAACGCCTCTACTCTAGATTCGAAGTTCCCAGTATGAAGAACCGGTCGTCATGTACATTGTTCAAACAAATCAACTTGGTATTGGCAATAATATGGTCGGTACCGACATATTTTTATGCCCCACACTTTGGGTTATTCCCTACATAGGTCCCCAATCGTATTACTTGCATCCCAACATTATCCAAAAATTGTTGTTACCAATAATCTATGGTCGATACCATCCAATAATTATTAGTACCAATAAATAATTATCGGTACTAACAAGATTTCGAATTCTATAATTCTAAGCCTTCTTCATGGATGAAGCTCCTAACTCCCATGCGTGCAAAAGAATTTGGTCTGTATCGATAATTAATTATCGGTGCGAATTGTATTCCAATCTTGGCATATTTTCTTGCAATTCTCCATTTTTCCATTCTCATTGTCATCTAAGTCTCTAGATCTATTCATTTATCATTTTATAGTTTATTTTATCTGCTTGACTCTATTCTAAGATTAAGGAAATTTGTTCGAAACATTTGCAACAAGTAAAGAGATATAAGATTTAGAGTGGTTCGACCTAACTCGATCTATGTCAACTATAATGATTTTGTATTACTTTATCTCTCTTATAATGGCTCAGGTTATAAAAGATAACAATAAGAAAATAAATACTTAAGAGTTTGCAGTGTTCGACCCTCGTAGAAGTGCATGATAGGTTGTATTTACAGTTGTTAGGAATTGAAATTGTAACGACCCGCAAATCCGTACCCCTTGAGTCAACACTATTCTATAACAATCAACTCAAGTCCTACAGAAATACGAACCATTGGGTTAAAGAAGAAGAGGTAGAAGAAGAGAATTGAAAACAACAACAGAATCTAACCATCGCAGCGGAATAAAATATAATAGATAGTAAATGATCTTTACTCAAAATCAAATATATCTGTTTACATACATTACATCATCAGAGTACATCAGTCACAACTCACATCAATAACATACAATGGATACACAACAACTCAACAGCGGAATATATATATATATATATATATATATATATATATAAAACAAGTACGAATATACGCATCGTCATCCAGCTCGTCTCCTGAGCTCCACAACATCACGTCCTGTATTCTATAATACTCGGTCTGACCCGAGCATTACAGTTAAATAACACCCGAGTCAGTATGGAATACCAGCGTGAGAAAATCACACCCAATTGATTATTAAAGTTTCAAAAATACTTTGAAAACAAAAGCATCTCGTAAGACCACGCCACAAATAAACATGTCGGGTTTTTACCTTACGATAGCTAAAACATTTTTATTAAAGTTCTCTGATATTATAATAGTGTCTATAGAAAGTAAAATAGAATCTAGCTGAAATGCTTGCATCTCACGTTTCAGCAATAGTTGGGCACAATCAAAACCGTACGGGCGCGTAGGGAAAATGGATTCCAACTAATGGCTAGGCACTGGGATACCACCTGTCACAGTACCTGGTCTAGATCAGCGTACCGAGGAGCCACCCTAACTCCCCTGCAACACAAGACCGGAACCATCCCTTACTGGATAGTCCCGAGCAAGATCACCCCGCGGTTGGGATCAGCAACCGCCCACTAAGCTGAAATAAAGGGACATCTAAACAGGGATGACCTCACCCTCCAGTAGGGGCTACCCACGAAGCCTTGCTGCATATCCCCTGATTTTCAGCCATTCCCATTTGATGAGGCTTGAGGCTAAGCGTTACCTTTAGAACGTTTTCACTTAGAATGCCCATCGTCCACCTGACGATGTTTCGCAATTATTCATCCATACAAGTCCGTCCCGGGTTCGAACGGAACCGAAGGCACTATTCCTAGTACATCCATTTTGAAAATATCCTCAGAGCGAATAGCCCTTGCACTTCACTGCTCCATCTTCGAATCCACAATCATTTACACGAAACGTACAAACCGGATCGAAGTGGTTTTCGAGAAATAAATCTCAATCCCGGTCTCCTCGAAACGATCATCGCATTTGTCCAATATTGATAGTCGGTGATTTAACTATCAATTAATATTCACAAACATCCATCCAACAATAAATAATTTCCCAAATTATTTATTAACCTCAAAATATCTTCACAAGATATATTTCTATTTTCAATCCTTTGAAAACAGTTTCAAAACCATCTTTCTTTTCAGAATAAACTTTCCCAATTATTTTCTATCTCTTTTGAAATCACCAAGCACAAAACTAGATCTTAAAATAATTTAAAACACTTTACTTTGAAATATACTTTAAAACATTTATTCTAAAACTACTTCAATGATTTGAAAAAAATACATAACATATGAATATTTGAAAGTAAGGTTACTTATAAAATTAAATTTTCACATTTTTTTCTTTAAAAAAATAAAAATAAAATTAAAAATAAAATTAAAACTAAAATAAAATACTAACTTACTCTTTAAATTAATTATTGCTATAATAGATTAAAAGAAAATACTTACTTTAGAATTTAGATATTTAGAAATAGTCAATTTTTCAAAACATACTTCTTAAAACAACTTTAAACCTTTAATTTATATTTAAAAATTTACTTTGAAAACATACTTGGTTATTCAGAGAGAAATTTCCAATCTCAATCACTTGAATCAATGTCCCAAATTGATTCCCAATTTACTCCATTTGAAATAAATTTCTTTACTTATCAGTTCATTCAAAATTCATTAATTATGGACTTTATTATTATTTTCAGTTTGATTTTTAAATCCTTTAGCTGAAATATACAAATTTCAGGTGATTCCCAATTTCTTCTTTATTCTTCTTCAATAATTTAAATCCTAAATTTAAAATAAACATTTTGTTCCTTTAAACAATAACATTGAAGTTTAAGTTTCGTTAACTTTCTGTTTATTTAAATTTTCCTTCCCATACACAAGATTTATTTATTAAAATTTTAAAATCGCTTTATTCCCTTTCCAGTTCATTCATAAATTAAATCAATTTTTCTATAATTATTTTACTTACAACCTCACTTCTTTTATTTTCATTCCCAAACTCAAATTATATATTTGGTAATTCATTATTGCCCGATTATAACAATCAAGCCGTAGCATTCAATATTTCCACATAATTCATTACAGAATATCAAATATTCCGAACAGAGAATATTAAATAATTAAATAAAGTTGAGGGGTCCAGTTGGATCCCTCCAACCTGTTTTCCCTGCATCCACAGATGTTAGCACAATATAAAATGCAAATTCCAAATCTATACCACACTACATCACATAAACAATTCAACCATTTCAAACAATTATTTAAATTTAATCATTTAAATTTAAATTTAAACTGAGTGAGATTAACTCACCTTTTGCTATTATTTGCAATCCACTCCAGTCTCGACTGATTTAGACCTTGAATAAACATTTACAGTTTATTAATATTTGAACAATCAAATGACAAATTTATCGTTTAATATTTTAGTTAACTTACAATTTATTTAAGCTATTTATTTTCCGACTACTAACCTTATATAACCAATTATATGAAATTTTATTAATATCCGAACAAATCGAATGATCAATTATGATTTAACTTGAATAAATCAACTTGTCACTTATTAATTCAATTTACTAAATTCCAAATGATCGTTAACTAACTTAGTTAACATTTCTTTTCTGCCCAATCTAGAAATTCAAAGACAGGTTAAATATATATATATATATATATATATATATATATTAACTCCTCACATAAATTTACCGATTACTTAAAGTTGACAGATTTCTATATATAAAATCATATCTATATTTTCCGATCTGTATATATGTACTTATAATTATGAAATTAAATTAAAATATACAACTCTATACCTTACTGCACACAAATGACTTTTAAACAGCAAAGGTATAATAATTTCCTTCTGAACTCATATATCAAAACAAAATTATTTTACTGTAAAATGCCTTTTCTGTTCCTATACATGTTTATATCAATTCATATTTGCCAAATAAACTTTCTGTCTATAATTTAAATCTCAACAGTAATTTTTTTTTAATTTCAAAATTAAATTGAAAATTTAAGAATACCTTGCGGCCTACAGTACGAGCTTCTGCCATCGAACAGCCTTCCTCAATTCTCGTCGAAGTCGCTAACGCCTTCCACCACACGGCTTCCACAAACTTCAACATCCCAACTCCACCACGAAATTGCTCGCGTCCACCCCTCCCATTGCCAGCGACCAACGTAGAACAGCTACCGAACAACAAGAATTGATTGCGATAAAGTCGCGCCGCCCAATTCGATTCGAACACTTTCTGCAAACACAAATTCCAATCGCGTACATGACCTTAAATCAAACTGGGACGAGAAGGAGGTCGATTGATTCGAGCTGAAACGAAGAGGGTTATTAGTTTGGGAATTTTAATTTAAGAGAGAAGGTTTCGGTTTCTTAAGAAAAGGAGCTGCCATTATTTCGTAAGTTCCATAATTTTTTTTTTAAATTGATTAGTTTCGGCTGTACAAAGGAGAAGGGGGACGCGATGTATATAGATGGAAGATGGCTTCACAGAGAAGGGTGACGATAGAGACAGGCTAGGTCTGCTTATAGGGTGGCTAAGGATTTGAAATTTTTATATTTTTATATCCAAAATATCCTGTGGTCCAAAACTCTAAACCCCAAACTCCAATTTATATGCAACGACCAGCGTTCCTAACGTTATCGCTAATCTGAACACGCTGGAACAGGCTTCGAGGTCTAGCTCGACCATATGGGGAAAATAGCTTTTTGGATCCAGTTACTTAATTAAATTTTCGATATAAATTTAAGTGTGTTTATCTACCGTACACTCACACACTAACTCCGATCAACACGAAATTCGAAATCTGATAATAATTCAATATTACGGATCCAATGGAACTGGTTTTGTCGAATTCCGAGACTGTGCCTCGGAAGGCAATTTTTAAATATCGCTTTAAACAATAAAAATTTTCAAATTTAACAAATCATTGTTAAATTCAATTTTACAACTTCTATTATCCTCGGTACTATCAATATAAATTTTTATAAGCCTTCAAATTATTTTTAGTAGGCTTACAATTCTGGATTCAACATTTCATCAAAATTTCAAATTATTTAAATTAAATTATCAAATGAATTGTGATATTCGTAATTCAAGTCAAAATTACTCTATTGAATATTTCAAATCAATTAAATATTCCGATTTAAATGCTTGAAAATTCCGGGTCATCACATTCCTCCCCCCTTAAAAGAATTTCGTCCCCGAAATTACTAATTAGGAAGGATGGTCCAATACCCGTTTACTATTTCCCAAAACCAAACAGTTTAATTAACTTGCCATAACATATCCTTTTTATTATAGACCCACAATTACTCTTATTAACTTCTTAATTCTCCCATAGTTTCAAACTATACTATTCGTTTAACCATTGAAGTTTCAATTTAAAACCAAAGTTTGAAGTATCAAAATTTTCTCAAAATTTTGATAACTCCCTAAATTTTCGAAAATTTTTGCCAGCGTCTCCTTTGCGCGGCTGACTCGGTACAACTACAAAAATGGCTCTGCGGCCTCCCAAATTCCAATAAGAAAACAAAAAGCCAAGTGGCTCAATCCAAATCCAAATCCCAATCAAATTTCATACCAAATTTAAATACATACCTTTTGTCGGGCAATTCAAATTTATCTCTTGAAATCAAATCCAATTTCTTTTCCCCTTTTATAATACCTGCATATCCTGCTTAGCACTAATATCCAATCACAATATTCCCAAAACATTTTATCGACTTTCTGACAAAATGTCAATATCTATTTATTTCGATATTATCTTAGATTATAATTGTAATATCAATTTCCAATCTAGAATTTACCATTCCTTTCTTAAGTTAGTATAAACATTATATATGTTTCCTATATTTATTTTCATTTCCATACGAATTCAGTTTATTTTCAACTCTAAACTTTAAATTTTTATTTTTCATTTATACTAATTCATGTTATGATTTTAATTAGCTCCATTTACTAACTTATTTCGATTGTCCAGTTTGAAATTGTTTTGTCGTTAACCAAAATTTTCAAAAATTTTCTAACTCCAAAAATTTCTGAATTTTTTTGGCAGAGTCTCCTTTGTACGGAGGAGCTTTTGCAATTTGACAAAAGATATAAATATATATACATCTACCCACACGGTCGGAAAAACCAAAAACAGTTCATATTTCCTATTTATATTGCGTGGGCGTACCTTATTTAGCATTTTAAGCAAGCGGCTTATTATTTTTAGCAAATAGCACTACCAAATCCAGCCATACGGCTTCCAAGTACCTGTACTTACTCAATTTAAACATGTAAGTGCCAAATATATGAAGTTTATTAACATTTCACTCTATTTAAACAACTACAACGCATGAATATTTAAAAGCAATGTAACTAGACAATGTTATAAGCAACTTATATAGTTTTTTTTTAACACTTACGCACACCTTTCAAGCAATCTACACGCCATTTCATTTAATTTTAATGGTTTACACTACCATTTCTTACCCTCAATTTATTTTAACTCCAAACAAAATCATATTCAATTCAATCGATTTTAAAATCAATTCTATTTCACTTTTATCGATTCATAGAATTTTAATAACTTCCATTTACATCCAACGACAATTTATTCCATGCAATTCGACGAGATTTATGTGAATAAATAAGTATTTATGTTTATAACCAATTTAAATGGATTTCAACTCAATTTATACTTAATACTATCCCATTTTCAATTTATTCACAATCCATATATTTTCATTTTCATTGTATTTCAGATTTGACTCCATTCACTTGCATTTCATTTTATTAACCAAACTAGTTCATTTAAAACCATTAACAACTTAGATTCATCTTCATTACCAATTAAATTTCCTTTTATTTCAATTCATTCACGACCATTTATTTAGCTCTACACGTTCCATTTAAATTTCATTTACAATCCATTTATTTACATTTCATTCCATATTTGTTTATTCCAAACTATTATATTTAGCTCGAAGACAATCCAAGCTATTGCATTCCATAACCATTTTCCATCTTATTTAAACCACACTTCATTTTGATTCTTATTTATTCTACCCATTTATTTATTCAACAAAATTAGTTTATCCACACAATTCATTAGGATTTTCATTTCTTTAAATACTATTTATAACTTACAAATTCTATTTAATTTATTTTTACTTGCTTCAAAACCAATCCAATATTGTTAAACTTAATTTTAAGTTGAATTCAATTCAACTCCTTTCCATCTTTTAGCTTAAGCTTATTCACTCCAATTTATACTTAAGCTCATTCTCATTTTGCAAACAAAGTTCTCCTTTCAATTTAACTTGATTCTATTTCAATCCAATCCCCCATCAAACTACAAATTTATTAGATAAGTTATTATAAAAATCAAATTTACAAGTTCGATCCATTCTCAGTTCACTTAAATAAATTACAAGGTCATTTCAATTTATTTCTACATATTTGGATTTTATTCACAATACAATCCATTATTATTTTAATCCAATTTCATTTTTTTATTCAATACATTTTCAATTATATTTAATTTGTTAACACTTCACGTTAAATTTTAATTTTAAAACTCAAGTTCTGAATTCACTATCCATTTTCAAATTACCACCTAATTTATGAACTCACGGTTCAATTACATTCTCCATTCATTTATTGCAAGGCCACCTCCAATTATGTTTTCTTCACTCATGAGTCAAGTCGAATTTGATTTATAACTTGAGTTTTATTTCCAATCTTCATCACACTCACAATTCAGCTTCTATTTAACTATAATAGGTTCCATTTACACATTTCATTAACTAATTTATTAACAAATTAGTTCTTCCCTATTTATAGTTCAATCCTTGATTTTTAATTCCAAACACCACTTCATTTTATTTTCTTAGTTTTAATTTTATTATACAATTCAAGTTCGGATTTTCCTTTCATTTTCTAATTCATCGAAATATTTATTTTGGATTTGTATTCCATTTTCAATTTTATAAGTCACAACTTATTATTTACACTATTCCATTCATTATAGGCTTGAATATATTCTTCTTTTATTTTTGACTCGAGTTTTACACTTATTTATAACTCAAGCATATTTTATTCCATGCATTTTTAATTCTTTTATACGCTATTCTGATTTATTTAACTCAATCTAATTCTTATCCAACTTATTTTCCAGTTATCCAGGTAAGAATTTAATTTCATTCACTAATTCAATTGAATCCTCATTCCAATCCAATTTTACTTTAACTCAGATTTATTTGATTCGATTCGATTTCAACTTAATTCGAATACAACTGGATATTATTCCCGCCTATTTAAATTAATTTCAATCCAGTAAAAAATTTATTTCCCAATCCATGTTAATTTCATTTTCATTTAAATTTAATTTCCATTATTCAAAGCTTATGTTTCTTTCATGATTTAAAAATCATCTCCATTTATAAGCTCACAACTATCTCATCAGGATTTCCAAACACCCGGTTTTGGTTTTGAAACATTTTGAAATCTTCAACATCTCAAATCACATTTCTCAAAATTTAATCCAATCCTGGTTTTATCCCAACAAATTCCCTTTTGAAATTTAAAAAAAAAACTAGCTTTTCTGAGCAAATCAATTTTTTGGCAGCAATCCATCACTTAGGAATTCGAAAATGAATACTGATGATGCGGCCGCCATCATCAAAATTATTTTCCAATAATCCAAGTGATTTCAATGCTATTTCACTTTCAAAATCTATTTAAAATAGATTTCCATTCAAAAATATCTCCAAGTCAACAATACTATTATTTATCTCCAAAACAATAATGCCATCATTTATCTGCAAAATATTTCCAAATCTCTGGGATTTAAATTTCCAAATCTTGCTTATATCAATTATAACTATAGTTCATTTGCATAGTTTCCCATTTGATTATAATTCAATTCATAAATTACATTTACAATTCATATTTATAAATTCCATTTTACAATGAATTTATGCTCTTAAATTTTAGTTATATTTCAATTTCTAGTTAAATTTTCACTTAACAATGATAATACTTAAATATTATTCATCCTAACATCCAAACAACCATATATTAGCTAAAATAGTTTACAAAACTTTTATTTATATCAAAATACATTTTGGGTAAAATTATTTCATTCACCCACATTTAAAACAATACCGTGTCGATTGTTCTATTCAAGTGTTTAGAAACCCCTTCAATACAGTTGTCCAGACTGTGCCGACGAAGGTTCATATGCCACTCAATAAACCAATCAACACAATATTAAAAACAATTTATATTCACTAACAAATACGTGCTCATATCTATTAGTACGCTCAAACTCATTCTAGAGTACCATAGACTCTATTAATAATGAGTAGTCCCCACCAGAGCCATGGTTTTCACCAACCTAAGCTCTGATACCAAGTGTAACGACCCGCAAATCCTTACCCCTTGAGTCAACACTATTCTACAACAATCAACTCAAGTCGTACAGAAATACGAACCATTGGGTTAAAGAAGAAGAGGTAGAAGAAGAGAATTGAAAACAACAACAGAATCTAACCATCGCAGCGGAATAAAATATAATAGATAGTAAATGATCTTTACTCAAAATCAAATATATCTGTTTACATACATTACATCATCAGAGTACATCAGTCACAGCTCACATCAATAACATACAATGGATAAACAACAACTCAACAGTGGAATATATATATATAACAAGTACGAATATACGTATCGTCATCCAACTCGTCTCGTGAGCTCCACAGCATCACATCCTGTATTCTATAATACTCGGTCTGACCCGAGCATTACAGTTAAATAACACTCGAGTAAGTCTGAATACCAGCGTGAGAAAATCACACCCAATTGATTATTAAAGTTTCAAAAATCCTTTGAAAACAAAAGCATCTCGTAATACCACGCCACAAATAAACATGTCGGGTTTTTACCTTACGATTGCTAAAAGATTTTTATTAAAGTCCTCTGATATTATAATAGTGTCTATAGAAAGTAAAATAGAATCTGGCTGAAATGCTTGCATCTCATGTTTCAGCAATAGTTGGGCACAATAAAAACCGTACGGGCGCGTAGGGAAAATGGATTCCAACTAATGGCTAGGCACTGGGGTACCACCTGTCACAGTACCTAGTCTAGATCAGCGTACCGAGGAGCCACCCTAACTCCCCTGCAACACAAGACCGGAACCATCACTTACTGGACAGTCCCGAGCAAGATTACCCCGCGGTTGGGATCAGCAACCGCCCACTAAGCCGAAATAAAGGGACATCTAGACAGGGATGACGTCACCTTCCAGTGGGGGCTACCCACGAAGCCTTGCTGCATATCCCCTGATTTTCAGCCATTCCCATTTGATGAGGCTTGAGGCTAAGCGTTACCTTTAGAACGTTTTCACTTAGAATGCTCATCGTCCACCTGACGATGTTTCGCAAGCATTCATCCATACAAGTCCGTCCCGGATTCGAACGGAACCGAAGGCACTATTCCTACTACATCCATTTTGGAAATATCCTCAGGATTAGTAGCGACTAGCCCTTGCACTTCACTGCTCCATCTTCGAACCCACAATCGTTTACACGAAACGTACAAACCAGATCGAAGTGGTTTTCGAGAAATAAATCTCGATCCCGGTCTCTTCGAAACGATCATCGCATTTGTTCAATATTGATAGTCGGTGATTTAACTATCAATTAATATTCACAAACAGCCATCCAACAATAAATAATATCCCAAATTATTTATTAACCTCAAAATATCTTCACGAGATATATTTCTATTTTCAATCCTTTGAAAACAGTTTCAAAACCATCTTTCTTTTCAGAATAAACTTTCCCAATTATTTTCTATCTCTTTTGAAATCACCAAGCACAAAACTAGATCTTAAAATAATTTAAAATACTTTACTTTGAAATATACTTTAAAACATTTATTCTAAAACTACTTCAATGATTTGAAAAAAATACATAATATATGAATATTTGAAAATAAGGTTACTTATAAAATTAAATTTTCGCTTTTTTTCTTTAAAAAAAACAAAATTAAAATTAAAATTAAAATTAAAATAAAATACTAACTTACTCTTTAAAATAATTATTGCTATAATAGATTAGAAGAAAATACTTACTTTAGAATTTAGATATTTAGAAATAGTAAATTTTTCAAAACATACTTCTTAAAACAACTTCAAACCTTTAATTTATATTTAAAAATTTACTTTGAAAACATACTTGGTTATTCAGAGAGAAATTTCCAATCTCAATCACTTGAATCAATGTCCCAAATTGATTCCCAATTTACTCCATTTGAAATAAATTTCTTTACTTATCAGTTCATTCAAAATTCATTAATTATGGACTTTATTATTATTTTCAGTTTGATTTTTAAATCCTTTAGCTGAAATATACAAATTTCAGGTGATTCCCAATTTCTTCTTTATTCTTCTTCAATAATTTAAATCCTAAATTTAAAATAAATGTTTTGTTCCTTTAAACAATAACATTGAAGTTTAAGTTTCGTTAACTTTCTGTTTATTTAAATTTTCCTTCCCATACACAAGATTTATTTATTAAAATTTTAAAATCGCTTTATTCCCTTTCCAGTTCATTCATAAATTAAATCAATTTTTCTATAATTATTTTACTTACAACCTCACTTCTTTTATTTTCATTCCCAAACTCAAATTATATATTTGGTAATTCATTATTGCCCGATTATAACAATCAAGCCGTAGCATTCAATATTTCCACATAATTCATTACAGAATATCAAATATTCCGAACAGAGAATATTAAATAATTAAATAAAGTTGAGGGGTCCAGTTGGATCCCTCCAACCTGTTTTCCCTACATCCACAGATGTTAGCACAATATAAAATGAATATTCCAAATCTATACCACACTACATCACATAAACAATTCAACCATTTCAAACAATTATTTAAATTTAATCATTTAAATTTAAATTTAAACTGAGTGAGATTAACTCACCTTTTGCTATTATTTGCAATCCACTCCAGTCTCGACTGATTTAGACCTTGAATAAACATTTACAGTTTATTAATATTTGAACAATCAAATGACAAATTTATCGTTTAATATTTTAGTTAACTTACAATTTATTTAAGCTATTTATTTTCCGACTATTAACCTTATATAACCAATTATATGAAATTTTATTAATATCCGAACAAATCGAATGATCAATTATGATTTAACTTGAATAAATCAACTTGTCACTTATTAATTCAATTTACTAAATTCCAAATGTTCGTTAACTAACTTAGTTAACATTTCTTTTCTGCCCAATCTAGAAATTCAAAGACAGGTTAAATATATATATATATATATATATATATATATATATATATATATATATATATATTGACTCCTCACATAAATTTACCGATTACTTAAAGTTGACAGATTTCTATATATAAAATCATATCTATATTTTCCGATCTGTATATATGTATTTATAATTATGAAATTAAATTAAAATATACAACTCTATACCTTACTGCACACAAATGATTTTTAAACAGCAAAGGTATAATAATTTCCTTCTGAACTCATATATCAAAACAAAATTATTTTACTGTAAAATGCCTTTTCTGTTCCTATACATGTTTATATCAATTCATATTTGCCAAATAAACTTTCTGTCTATAATTTAAATCTCAACAGTAATTTTTTTTTTAATTTCAAAATTAAATTGCAAATTTAAGAATACCTTGTTGCCTACAGTACGAGCTTCTACTATCGAACAGCCTTCCTCAATTCTCGTTGAAGTCGCTAATACCTTCCACCACACGGCTTCCACAAACTTCGACATCCCAACTCCACCACGAAATTGCTCGCGTCCACCCCTCCCATTGCCAGCGACCAACGTAGAACAACTACCGAACAACAAGAATTGGTTGCGATAAAGTCGCGCCGCCCAATTCGATTCGAACACTTTCTGCAAACACGAATTCCAATCGCGTACATGACCTTAAATCAAACTGGGACGAGAAGGAGGTCGATTGATTCGAGCTGAAACGAAGAGGGTTATTAGTTTGGGAATTTTAATTTAAGAGAGAAGGTTTCGGTTTCTTAAGAAAAGGAGCTGCCATTATTTCATGAGTTCCATAAATTTTTTTTTTAAATTGATTAGTTTCGGCTGTACAAAGGAGAAGGGGGACGCGATGTATATAGATGGAAGATGGCTTCACAGAGAAGGGTGACGATAGAGACAGGCTAGGTCTGCTTATAGGGTGGCTAAGGATTTGAAATTTTTATATTTTTATATCCAAAATATCCCGTGGTCCAAAACTCTAAACCCCAAACTCCAATTTATATGCAACGACCGACGTTCCTAAATATCGCTAATCTGAACACGCTGGAACAGGCTTCGAGGTCTAGCTCGACCATATGGGGAAAATAGCTTTTTGGATCCAGTTACTTAATTAAATTTTCGATATAAATTTAAGTGCGTTTATCTACCGTACACTCACACACTAACTCCGATCAACACGAAATTCAAAATCTGATAATAATTCAATATTACGGATCCAATGGAACTGGTTTTGTCGAATTCCGAGACTGTGCCTCGAAGGCTATTTTTAAATATCGCTTTAAACAATAAAAAATTTCAAATTTAACAAATCATTGTTAAATTCAATTTTACAACTTCTATTATCCTCGGTACTATCAATATAAATTTTTATAAGCCTTCAAATTATTTTTAACAGGCTTAAAATTCTGGATTCAACATTTCATCAAAATTTTAAATTATTTAAATTAAATTATCCAATGAATTGTGATATTCGTAATTCAAGTCAAAATTACTCTATTGAATATTTCAAATCAATTAAATATTCTGATTTAAATGCTTGAAAATTCCGGGTCATCACAGAAATGGACGGCCGAGATTGCGATGCAAAAGTCCAAAAATCACTCTCGGTTATTGCTTTAGGCATTTGGTTGATATGCATGTCAACAAGGATGCCAATTGGATTGTGTGGCTTAGCTGATCGCTAGTCAGTCAGTACTTGAGCATGCCTTGGTTAGAGGTAGGCGACATGGGATTAGGGATAGGTTGTGTTATGGCAATTTGCCAGGGTGGTAGTGAAGGCCGAGGAATAATTATCACATAGTGTTGTTTTTGTTAGATGAATAGTGCCGTATGTTCCAGTCTTCATAGATAAACAATACAGATATTCTTTTTTTGCAAAGGTGATTAGGCACCTATGGCCAAAGCCTACTGAGGCAAGAAAAAAGGGTTTCAAAAGCATGGGTGGTTGAGGTGGAAAGAGAGTATGGGAACTTGTCAAGGAATGAGTGATCTCCATCCAGACTGGTCATCTATGGAGAACCATAGTATATTGGGCTGCCAAGGTGTGGGCGAGGTGATTGACGGAGCGGCCCACCTTTTGAGAACTATTTGCATGTCAGCTGCAATTTGTTTTTACTGTTTGCTAATAGCTACAATGGCTTGATATGGGCTGCACATGTATTTGTGTCAAGTGGACTGCTTTGTAGTAGGATCCATGTGGTTTAAGTATGGTGCGTGCTCTTGGAAATAGGCGAGCCAAGGAATAAGCAACTACAACCATGTAGGTCGGCCTATATTATACTTACAAGAAAATCGAGCAACATCCCCCCCTCAAAGTTTGCGCCTAGGAATAGGTGCAGACTTGTGACTTGCACATTTGATGCTGCTAACGCGTTTTCTCGCTATTTGGGCTAGTGATTGGTTTCTCAAGGCATTGCTAAGATGGTTTAGAGACGTAATAGTTGATTTAACAAGGCAATGGATTAAACCTAAATGGTCTAGATCATATCCCTTTTATTTGGTCTAATAACCCAGATTGAATGCCACAATCTATAAGTACCCATCTCCACTTCTTCTTCACATTTTACTGAGAATTCCAATTTCTTCCATTAAAGATAACTGAGTTTTCTACATCTTATTCTTCAATCAGCAACTTCAAACTTCGATCTGAATTAGTGAGTAATTCTTGATTCGATTTAGATTTCATTTATGCTTCGCCCTTATTTGAATATTTCAATCCAATTAATGTCGATTTGATTTTCCTATTGCTTTCTCTTTATTTTGTTTTTGTTTCGATGATCTGAGTGTCATAGTTGCACTGATGAACTTCCACCAAGCATAGCATCAATCGGTCTTCATTGTGCAATTAACTTTAATCAATTGACATTGGATATTTTCTCGACTACCTAAAACACTAAAGAGTCTTGTCAATATTACTGAACTACCCCTAGATTAGGAAGGTATACATTAGGCATCAACCCACAACTATAATTAAATAAGAAATAGGTAACATATATAGGCCATAAAACCCGCTTAAGGTTAGTTCTTAATGGGTTTGAGTTGGCGAGAGGTTTGCGCTAAAGTTTAAGTTATCCCTAAGTTAACCAGGGTAGTTCAGTGTCTAAGTTGTTTGTTGATTGCAAACGACTGATGTCATGTCTACAGGTGGGCGGTGTTTAGGCCACAAGGTCCGAGAAGGCTAGGTTGACTTCATCAGCTCTTTGGCATGTCGTGTATATAAGGGAAATATCCCCTTTACCCTTTCTTCATCGATAGAGCCAACGAACCTTCGGTCGGTTACTTCATATGGTCGCTCGCGTATATGTAGAGCGTGGCGATGGTTCCTCTCTATTCCTTCTTCTCTGGTTCCTCACCGCATGGAGTCCAAACAAATTTCTTCTAATAGCTACAGCCTTTAAGCCAGGCTGTTCATAGTTTGCTACAACCTGGGTATACCAAAGCCAAACCCGACTTTTGTTGGGTTGGTCTTTAGATTGTATATGCAGGCAAAGATCCTACGAGGAAACCACTACCATCTCCTAGGTATCACAAAACCTCCACTTTTTTTATGGCTTGCCAAGCAAAGAATTGGGCTACAATGAACACTTCTTCTATGTGACTGCAACTATCAACCCAACTCTTACTACATGGGCATTAAATATTGTAGGTATATACCATTCAAAGATTATACTAGTCTTGCATGTTATACGTGTTAACTCTGCCTTTCTTTTGTTGTAGGAACTCCTACCAGGTTCGAATTAGGCATGGTCATCTATAAGGACCACTTTGCGAGGAGACTCCTGAAGATTCTAGTTATCTGGCCGTAATTTTGGTAGATGAGGACCCCCAGCATATGCGATTGTTCGGGCCGAACCAGACCATATGAGATGGTAAATTCATTGCTCGAGCCTCAACCAGATGACCGGCTAGGTCCATAGGGATGGTTACCGGGGAGCTGGTTCTAGGGCCAGTGGTTGATATTGAAGGGGGGATACCATGTCGGACCTTGGCCATAATGATGATGAGCAGGAAGCCTATGATATGTTGCTTTTTTAGGATGAGGTAGTCCTTGAATGCAATGTTGCATGGTCTTTTAGTTATTCTAGCACCCCTGAGATGCCCCAGGCAGCGAGGATGGGTAGGTGGACACGGGAGCCAGATTAGCCGACAAGCGGAGGCATCTTCCCCGATAACCCTCCTACTTGTAATTATTTAACTCAAATTACACACACCCTATCCCCCGTCAAACAAACCTCCAATAAGGCACTTTCTAGAAGTAGCAATGCCCCAAGTTTGGAAAAACTAGCACCCCAATTTGTTGGTCCATTTTCGATGTTGGAGAGGATAGGAAGTTTGACGTATAGAGTGGAGCCTTTAGAGAAGATGGAAGGAGTCCATAATTTAATCCTTGTATCACATTTGAGAAAATGTCTACATGATCTGACTATTATAGTTGAGCCTAGCCAGTTGCAGGAGGTAGGGTTAGAATTTAAGCTAATTTTATCCTATCGTCCTATACACGTTATCGAACATAGGGTGAAGCAACCTAGGAATAAAGTAGTGAAATTGGTTAGAATGCAGTTAAGAAATGATCTGGTTGAGAGTACATGGAAACTAGAAGAGAAGCTGAAGGCTTTTCAACCTAAACTCTTTCCCGGTATGTTCCTTTGTTTAATCATTGTTTCTTTGGATTAGAATATTCTTAGGTAGGATTAGGTGCTTTTGATGATCTAGTTGTTAGGATCAATTTCTGTTAGATTTTGGATTTCCATATATATGCTTAATTGTTGTGACATGACTGTTGCATTCAAAAAGATTTGCATGCTTATATTAAGACGTTGTGCATTCATGCTTGACACTCATCTTATCGCATTCATATAGGATGCATTAACTGTATTGTAATGGCCCTTTTTTCCATACCCTTTGAATCGATAATAAACCACAAATGTCTAACTCAAATTGCACGAAAAGACGGATTATTAAGGGTAGAAAGAAAATAAAGACAGAATAGAATTTCACACGAATAGAATAACATAAATTATTTCAATAATAATCTTTACAGCACAAAATTTTAAATACAATATTAGAGTCTAGCCTAGATTCATCCTAGACAGTTATAACACCTGCTTACAAATGATGACAAACAAAAAAACAAACACAGTAGATGTTGTGGATAATAGAATATGTCCATACGATGATGAAGATCTATAGCTCTCCTCTGGAAACTCCAACCGTCTTCAACTCAAACTGAAACTTCTCGGATCTGACCCGAGTATTAAAAATACCCAGATCAGGCTTGATAAACTAGCGTGACATACTTGAAATTTAAAATGTACAGATCATGACGGTGTTATCAAAACCTTTAAAAAGAAGGGTATCTCATAAGACCACGCCCACACATAAATACAAACAGGTTTTTACCTTTTGATAAACAAAACACTTTTATACCAAAATTCACTTGATATTATTTTTAATGACATTCTTTTGAAAACACTTTTCAAATAAACTTATTCAAATAAGGTATCGATACCCGGACTAAGTCTATGGTAATATATCCGGACTAGGTCAACGGAATATGCCGAACAGAATATACAATACCAAAAAGGGGTAGCCGAAATGTTTGCAATTCATTACAACTATTTGGGAATACAATCAAAACTGATACGTCTCGTATTGGGATAGGATTTTCAACATGATAGGGAACTAGTGGTCTTTTTCTCTGATCTACGTATAACAAACATAGTTCCCACGGTGCCTTAATCGCTTTTCTCAAACTAGTCACTTGGAACTATACTTGCTACATTACTACTGATAACCGGTAGTTCCCTGATTTTCTCAAGCTAACCACTTTATCCAAATGGGGCAATAAATGCCTTGAGGGATGTATCCCTCAAAGTGCCAAACGTATTTGACATCACCATACATACTCACTTATTCTGAATTTGCGCCTGTTAGACCACATAGTATCCCATCATAACCGGGGTGTGAGGCTCGCGAAGCTACGATCAATTTCTTCAAAGCCACGTTTTTCATACAAAACCACGCTTTGATCATAATAGGTTCCACTTTGAATGCCACACTACCTTTCCTTTGATTACTATTTCACTCCCACAAGCATAGAACCTCTGAGCTCGTATGTCTAAGAGAAAGGTGTTAAGCTAAGAGAAGTTGCTTCTCCGCCACTAAGCAGATGTACATTTGCAAAAGTCAAACGTTGTGTCTCAGAAATGCAATGTCGGGCATTCATCCATACAAGTTCATTCTGGGACTAAACGAAACCGAAGGCACTCTCCTACTACCACTAATAGCGAGTAGTCCTTGCAATTCGAAAAATCTCCACAACGGGAGCGACCTAGAGCATGTTCAACAAGCAGTTCTCATGCTATGAAGATCCACTGTCTTCAATAATCATCATCTTCAACATGTCTTCATTTTTGAACGTATACATTGGTTCGAAGTGGTTTTCGAATGGGAATCACCCAAATCCGACTCTGGTTCCTTCAAAACCAATTATCGATAAAAAGATGTTTAGTTCATATGTGGATATCAATCATCAATCAATTACTTCATCTTTTATTTCAATCAAATATCTCTCTTAGATATATTCTTTTCAATCTATTCCATTTTCTTCTCAAATGTATATGGAATCATTCAGCCTCATTTATCAAATCATTTGATTTATTTAAACCTTTCTTAAATCCTAGAATAATCCAAATCATTTTCTTTTTTACTTAGGAAAACCTTTCCTAATCTTTCATTAAATCTTAATCGAAGATTTCTTATATTCAACTTATAACTTTTAACTTAGGGAAAATGTTCCCAAATCATTCATTAAACCTTAATTAAAGATTTCTTTCTTAACTTCAAATCATATTCTTGCAAATTGAAGATTTTTATAACAGAGCACTACTGCCACTTTAAACCTGGTAAATTTCACCTCCAAAGACTAGTGACAAGTAATCCTACATCATGAAGATCTTTGTCATCAATGATCTTTGTCTTCAAGACATTTTATTTTGAAAATTAGTTTGAAGGAGTTTTCGGATATGAATCATCCAAATCCGATCCCGGTTCCTTTGCACTAATCATCGAATAAAAAATGTTAAGTGGTTAGTTAACATTCAAATAATTTATTTCTTTTCTCTTATCTTGGAAAAACTTAAATATGATCTTTTAGAGCATCCGGGATTTCCTTTCAATCTATTCCAACCTTCACCTAAAAAGAGAAAACATAGATCTGGTAAGTTCAGGGCACTGGTTTCTCCATGCCTAACCTTACTTAAACACCTTATTTTACCTTCTAAGATCTCATAGGTGGGATAAATGTATTAGTCGTTTCTGCATACTCAGTTTGTTATTACATTCAATATTCTTCTCTTTTTATTTAAGTGGTATGAACAACTCATCTTAATCATTTATTCAAACTCTTATTAAAACTTCCAAATCCCCTTTAAATTACTTAATTATTCTTTTAAAATCTTTCACAGAAGACTTAGGAAAGAATTATCAAGTTTAAAATTACCTTTCAAAAGTTATTTCAAACTGCTGTGAAAAGTGTTGCAAATAGCATTTCAAAGCTGTATTCTTCAAAACGATTTTTATATCATTTAGAAATCCATATTTTCAACGTAAATCTCTTTTCATACATTTTAAAAGATTTTTAGGATTTATTTCATATTTTTAATTTATTTAAAATATTAAATTTAAATAAACCCTTTTAGGATTCCGAACTGCAAAACCGCGATGTTTTTAGAAATTTTTTTTTAAGATATTTCAAAATCTACTTAATGAAATCCTGATTTTCTTTCTTCCGTTAAAGATTACTGTGATGACCCAGATTTTCACGCTCGATAATTGACATCCATACTTCACTCGTATTCCAATGCCATAGATTAAAACGTTCAAATCCGATTCGCCGGAGCTTATAACACATAAAGTACACAACACAACGGAAGAAAAAGAATATATATATCATTGATACACAATATTTGATACAACAAGATACAACAGATCCAAAAATATAAGAGCATAATATAACAGCGGAATATGACACAGCGGAAAGAAATCTCCAACTTGATCTCAAAGAGAAAGAGAGAAGCCAATATCTGAAACTCCATTTCCAAAGCTCCAAACCTCCAACTCGAACCACCATTCAAGTTGTAATGAAGCAAACTCGGTAACATGAATGCGATTGCCATCATCCAAAGACTTCAAAGATATCGAATCTACATCTACTGACTATTTGAAAATTTTATCTCTAAACTGACTGTATGGAAAAATTGTGGGCACCTAGAGATTAGATAGGGAACAATAAACTCCAGGTCAGTCATGGGACTGGTATGAGCGAACAAAAATAGTCTATCTTTAAAAAGAAATAAAAAGAAATCCACAATGCTTTTTTTTTTAAAATGAAACTACCATAAGGCCTCCCTGCAAACACAATGCAAGCGCACAATTGGAGGAGATTTCTCCTTGTGATAGTCAAACATGCTTGATACGCGAAAACCATTTGATATTATTATTTGTGCATGGTGGAAAACATTTGCAAGTATAATATTAATCTTAGCCAGCATACGTACCATTATAGTATGCCTACTATAGCTACCATGTTAAATGGCAGGTTCTACAACTAAAATTGTACAGGGCGCGTATTTATGATTGGATTTCCAACAAATGGCCAGGCTAAGGAACCTGGGCCACATGGGTACGTCTCTGGAGGGATGCCTCAAGAACCTAACCGGATCTCTGCCAACACAAGGTCGGCTTACCTCTGTAACTAGGTAACTACCACACGAGCATGCCACCCTCCGGTCGTAACCAACCTTTATCCGAGCCTCGATACCAACAACCACAAAGCAATGTATTTGCAATAACCACATAGGTTAAATATATGGGCTCCATACCATGATACCACCTCTATCCAGAAGGAAATGGACATATCCTCAGGGGCGCTACCCCCAAATAACCTTGCCGCATCTTTCCTATTTCAACCATTTCCGGGTTGTGAGGTCCGACGAGGTCACGTCCACAAATCTACGCTTTTCACAAAGCCATGCTTTGATCAACACATGATCAGCAGCACTTCATATGCCACATTACCAAATTGGGAATGTTTCCCTAGTAACCATCAACTATGTAACCTCTGAGCTCGTACGTCTCAGAGAAGGGTGTTAAGCTAAAAGAATAAATTCTTCGCCACCAAACAGAAATGTGTTTGATAGAAACCAACTTTACATCTCATAGTGTAACGTCAGACATACATCCACACAAGTCTGTTCCGTGTTCGAACAGAATCGAAGGCATTTCCAAAGAAGCCCTTACAATCCGGATAATCCCTAATCACGTCCAGATTCCCCATCACAAAGGGTGATCAAATCTCTATACCGGGTATCAGCCAGTGCAGAGACATTCAACGAGTTATCCTTTCGCTTTCGAAAATATCTGGTCTTCACCACCAGTTTTCAAATGCAATCCATAACTTCGTATCATTATTCAGAACGGGTTATTGACACAAAGTCCTCTCTCGGCTAAACCGAATAATGAGCGCTTAATTTAAAAAAGCATATGGATATTGGGATCTTAGTTAATTCATAACTTAAAGCCCAAAACCTTTCTTCAAATGGTTTAAACAAATTACCATTTTCAAATCTTTAAACAAAAAGATTTACTTCACAAAGTTCATCAATCACAAAGATTAATTCATAGCTTCCAAAACAATTCTGTTTCAAATCTTTTATACAAAAGATACACCTTTAAGATCCTCTTCAATTTCAAAACAAAGATCAATAATCCTTCATAACGATTTATTCATAGCTTCCAAAACAATTCTATTTCAAACTTGGAATCTTTTCAACATAAATTGGAAATCCTTTCTTTATATGAAAGCTATTATTGTTTGAAAAACAATCCTTTTCGTTGCAGAAAAATCCGATCAAATATGCACAAGTTATATCTTTAAAGTATAAATTTGGTTTTAAATTTAAATTCCCAAAATAATACTTTTAAAATACTTTAAAGATAGTTTAGAAATCCATATATAAATATATATATATATATATAACTTGTATAAACCTTTCAAACTAAATTTCCAAAACAATTCCAAAACTTAAACAAGATAAATTATATTCAAACTAAATTTCAATTTCAAACTTCATTTTCAAAAGCTTTTCATATTCAATCCAATTCCATTTCCAATACCATTTGGATTCAAAATTCAACTTTTAAAAATAATATTTAGATTTCAAAATATCTGTGACTTAACTGATTTCCTCGTGCAATCCATATTTGTGTGTGTATGGTGTAGTCCAGGGGTTTTACACATAGTGCAACAACATCAATCATCACAGATTTAATCATATCAATATCGACAAGTGGTATAATCTACAACGCTTATCTTCATTCACAGATTCACAGATAATATAAATTTATCACAGATAAATAAGTTACATTCATCCTAGATAATCACATTTATTATAGCTCAAAATCAAAACAGAGCATCACACATTAGGGATATCAAACAATTCAGCATTCAATAAAATCCAACATTCATAAGTAAGATCAATTAATTATCTGATTAATTTAAATCAGATTAATTACTTATGAATAGACTACTAATCCTGGTTAATTAATATTAATTAATTACAAACCACTTTAACTAATTATCCTTTAATCACTTATTAATTAACCTTTAATAATAAATTAATCAACCTTAAATTATTAATTTATCAACCTTGATTAAAAAATAAATCAACCTTTAATCACTAAATTATTAACCATTAATTATTTAATTAATTTTTAATTAATTATCCTTAATTAGTTAATTAACCCCTAATTAATTACTTGGATTAATTACAATAAGTGATTATCCCTATTCACTTTCATTAATTAATCTTTAAATTAATTAATTATCCTCAAATTAATTACCTTAATCAATTAATCTCTCAAATTAATTATCCTTAATTAATCAATCACTCAAATTAATTATCCTTAATTAATTAATCTTTAATCACTTGATTAATTAACTTTAATCATCAACTAACCTTTAATTAGTTAATCTTTCATCAATTTTAATTAATTTTCATTAAGTAATTACCACTTAATTACTTATTTTAATTAATCAACCTTTAATTACATTAATGTAATTTACCTTTAAGTAATCACATTAAGTAATGGTCCTTTAATTAATGAAGATCTTAATAAATCAAAAATAAATCATTACTCTCTTAATTATCATTTAAAACTTTTATTAATTTAAACCTTCGTAATAAATCACCATGCACAACTAAATCAACTTAAGTCCCTTAAGTTAATTTATAATTGAAAGCATTTCATTTCATCAATTAGCTATTCAATTCCAGTATTAGATTTATTTAAAATAAACCTTTAAAATAAGGATTATATATATATAAACACTTAAAAAAACTTATTTAATTTAAAATATTTTTTACTTAAAAAAAAACTTTTAACCAATTCAAACTTGGATAACATCTAATATTAACAAAAGAATTGGTTTTTCTAACAAAATTGTTTCAATAAACCTTGATTTTCATTAAGGTTTAAAACAGTTTTTAATATCAAATCAATAAGCCCGAGCCAGTACTTATATTTCTCGAGAAACAACCCGAGACCCTCACGTCCCTACTTTACTTCGAGACAATCCCTCAACGACTTCGAGTTTGACTTCGAGAAAACTACTTCTTCTCCAATTTCGAAAAACAGTCGGACATCAATGTGCCCGGTGCACATGTACAACCCACCCAGCCAACTCCGACCATCATCGCGACCCATAACATGTCATTTATGACTTCGCCTCTCGGCCCAACCACCCAACGTCAATGATTTCATTGACAAACAAAATCGAGTATATTGACTCCAATCTGGACAACACAGATCGCCAGAAAACCCTCTTGCCTTACCAATCTTGGCCATCAGAACCTTCGCCATCACGCTCATCACTTCGTTGACGAACCACGTTTCAAATTCACCAGCCCGGTCAAGACCGATTCGACGATGGAAACGCAAGTTCTCCGAGAACAGGTTCGACAAAAACTAGGTCTAAACCACTAAAACGTTGTCGCCTGATCGCTCTGATCATCAAAAAAACTTCCCCTTATTTTTCCTCCAATACCCATCTTTCACCCTACCTCCGACATCAAACCCGAGCCACCACACCATGTTGATCATCAGAAATTGATGAAAACCAGTTTCCTGATCAACTCGAGAATTCACACTATTTTCAAATCTAAAAATCTTAATCTTATCATTAAAATTTCTCTTTTTCCAACATGAATTAATTCCTATAATCTAAGCTTGATATAGAGGTGATTAATTTTCTAACCCATTTTAGCTTATCACTGTAATCTATGTATATTAAAATGATTTCTAAATAAAATTTTCTGAAACCATTTTTAAAATTAATCTTACATCATTTTAAACAATTTCCCTTTGAACGTATACACCTATACTGGATTGTTACGAAGAGGGTTTGATTCTTGAAGTGGATTTAATCTGTAATATTTAAATAGAGAGATGTATATCAAAACACAAACATGCATACATGCAGAGATTTATCATTTTTTTCACAACAATTACTTCACAAAGCATCATGGATTCAAATTTTAAAGGGAGGGTTTTCTCACCTGTCAGTGAAGAACAGAGGATAGAAATTTTGAACTTCTGGAAATTTATTCTTTTTACTATGATCTGAAGCTGATGATTATTGAAGTTGATACTTGTATTGTTGAATTGTTTCTCAGGTTGATTTTTTTAGGTTTTAATTCTATGGCTTTTTTATTTGTAGTTTTTTTTCTGTTTCGATTTCCAGGTTTTGAAGCTGAAGCTAATTTTGATTTTCATTTCCATATTTGAGATGATCAACAGCTTCAAGTTTGAAGCCTTTGAATTTGCTTTGATTTTGTTTCCCAGATTTGTTCTTTGTTTTTATTTTGTTTGAAGGATGTTTTGATTTTGTTTTTCATATTTTTCTGGCTTGAGATTTATTTTACAGGCTTTTGAAGTGAAGATAAAAAGGAAAAGAGAAAGAGAGGAAGAAATGTACATATAGCCTATCTTCTTTCTTTAATTAAAAATAAATATTCATGACACTTATACAATTCTGATATTACATGTTTTACATTTGTTAAATCTCTTACTAACACATTTACATTTGTTTAAACTATGTGTTGTGATCTTAACACTTGTTTGTGCATGTTTATTTTGTTCACATTTGTAAATACATGTTTTAAGTTTCTTACAAATGTCCAATGTGATTTAAATTGTGTTTAAACCCCCTCTTTAATCAATTTTTAAATTATGTTTTAAATCCTTGTGTTAATAAATTTACACTTTTGTATTTATACTTTACCTTTTTATATATACAACTATAATTTATTTCAAATATGAAAGAAAGTGTCTTTAAATCCTTTTATTAATCTCATTCTAAATTTTTTAAGTTATTATACTTAAATGGATAACTATAATACTAGTGTTAACAATGAATAATTTAACTTTAATTAACATGTTATAAAATTATTATATTAATCTCAAATTACAACTTCCAAATATAAAGTTTTCAAATCTAATTTATTTTTCAAATATTTATCTTTGAACTTCAAATCAAATCTTCAAATTAAAATCTATATTTATATACATATATATAAGTAACAAACATATTTCTTATTAAATTTGAAAAATTCAAATTAATTCACAATTAATCTCAAAAATTTAAATTGATTATTAAATTAAATTTGAGTAAAAACCGGGATCGTTACAGATCCCCCTCTTAAGAGAATTTCGTCTTCGAAATTTGCTAGATATGGAGACAATTAAGAACAGATGGAGAATGTTTTATCAGATCAAATTGAATATCCATTCTACATTTGGCTCACCAAATCAGAATATCAATAAATACAAGATCGAACTTATTCGATACTTCACAAGATACTCGGGTCATCAGATCTATGAAATATGCAGGGGCATTGATTAGTTCGAAGGGATAACTAACCGTTCGTAGAATATATGAGACCCAAACAATAGATAAATGGATTTAATCTTCCTTGATTCTCAAACACTAGGTATGGATTCCAAACTCAGGTTGGAATACCCCAAAGTATATATTAACTTGTCCCTCTTCGGACTTTGATACTCACAAGAAATTACAATAGAGTTTCAAATTTGGTTTTAATCGAAATCATTTTATCGATACAAATCTTCATATTTTATTCATCAATTCATTTTAAATAGAATCTTAAATTCATTAAAGTTTAAACGAAAGGCTGATAGGTAACCGATGAAGAGAATAGGAATTGAGAACCTTTTCTACAACAATTCGTAGGGCCACCATACCACAGCTTCTCCCTCGAGCTGCCACGATGCCATCAAAGAATTTGAAAGTGGATGATGAACAAAAGAAATTGATAGAGAAAGACTGTTCCTTGTTGTTATAGGGTATTAACCATTTGTAGTGGTACTCCCCTATCCTTTACCTCGTTCTCTTCTTGCCCTCATACTCACTATCAGTGGATAGTAAGAGAACTTACTGAGGTATACGAACGGATATCTTAGGGATTCTCAATCTAGGGCATTTGTAACCCTATCTCTAATGAGTTACCTAATATGTTATACTCCTGATCTAAAGTTTCAATCTTCAGCTCTGATACCAAATGTGACGACCCGGATTTTCGCGCTCGAAAATCGACATCCATACTTCACTTGTATTCGAATGCCGCAGATTCAAACGTTCAAATCCGATTCGCCGGAGCTTATAACACATTAAGTACACAATATAGCGAAAGCAAAAGAATATATATCATTGATACACTATTTGATACAACAAGATATAACAGATCCAAAAATATAAGAGCAGAATATAGCAGTGGAATATGACATAGCGGAAAGAAATCTCCAATTTGATCTCAAAGAGAAAGAGAGAGGCCAATATCTGAAACTCCATTTCCAAAGCTCTAATCCTCCAGCTCGAACCACCATCAAGTTGTAATGAAGCAAACTAGGTAGCATGAATGCGATTGTTAACATCCAAAGACTTCAACGATATCGAATCTACATCTACTATCTGACTATCTGAAAAATCTAACTCTAGACTGCCCGTGTCGAAAAATTATGGGCACCTAGAGTTTAGGTAGGGAACAATAAACTCCAGGTCAGTCATGGGACTTGTATGAGCAAACAAAAATAGTTTATCTTTAAAAAGAAATAAAAAGAAATCCGCAATGCTTTTTTTTGAAAATGAAACTACCACAAGGCCTCCCCGCACGCACACAATGCAAGCGCACAATTGGAGGAGATTGCTCCTTATGATAGTCAAACATGCTTGATACGCGAAAACCATTTGATATTATTATTAGTGCATAGTGGAAAACATTTGCAAGTATAATATTAATCTTAGCTAGCATACGTACCATTATAGTATGCTTACTATAGCTACTATATTAAATGGCAGGTTCTACAACTAAAACCGTACAGGGCGCGTATTGATGATTGGATTTCCAACAAACGGTCATGCTAAGGAACTTCCTGGGCCATATGGGTACGCCTCTGGAGGGATGCCCCGAGAACCTAACCGGATCTCTGCCAACATAAGGCCAGGTTACCTCTGTAACTAGGTAACTACTACAGGAGTATGCCACCCCCGGTCGTAACCAACCTTTATCCGAGTGCTCGATACCAACAACCACAAAGCAATGTATTTGCAGTAACCACATAGGTTAAATATTTAGGCTCCATACCATGATACCACCTCTACCCAGAAGGAAATGGACATACCCTCAGGAGGCGCTACCCCCAAATAACCTTGTCGCATCTTTCCTGTTTCGACCGTTTCCGGGTTGTAAGGTCCGACGAGTTCACGTCCATAAAGCTACGTTTTTCACAAAGCCATGCTTCGATCAACACATGATCAACAACACTTCGTATGCCATATTACCAAATTGGTAATGTATCCCTAGTAACCATCAACTACATAACCTCTAAGCTCGTACGTCTCAAAGAAGGGTGTTAAGCTAAGAAAATAAATTTTCCGCCACCAAACGGAAATGTATTTGACAGAAACCAGCTTTACATCTCAAAGTGTAACGTCAGACATACATCCATACAAGTCTATTCCGGGTTCGAACAAAACCGGAGGCGCTTCCAAAGAAGCCCTCGTAATCCGGATAATCCCTAATCACATTCATATTTCCCATCACAAAGGGTGATCAAATCTCTATACCAGGGATCAGCCGGTGTAGAGACATTTGACGCGTTATCCTTTCACTTTCGAAAATATCATGTCTTCACCACCGGTCTTCAAGTGCAATCCATAACGTCGTATCATGCATTATTCGAAATAGGTTATATGACACAAAGTCCTCTCCTGGCTAAATCGAATAATGAGCGCTTAATTTAAAAAAGCATATGGAGATTGGGATCTTAGTTAAGTCACAACTTAAAGCCCAAAACCTTTCTTCAAATGATTTAAAAAAATTACCATTTTCAAATCTTTAAACAAAAAGATTTACTTCATAAAGTTCATCAATCTTTCACAAAGATTAATTCACAGCTTTCAAAACAATTCCATTTCAAATCTTTTGTACAAAAGATGCACCTTTAAGATCCTCTTCAATTTCAAAACAAAGTTCAACAATCTTTCACAAAGATTTATTCGTATCTTCCAAAACAATTCTATTTCAAACTTGAAATCTTTTCAACATAAATTGGAAATCCTTTCTTTATATGAAAGCTATTATTATTTGAAAAACAATCCTTTTCGTTTCGGAAAAATCCGATCAAATACGCACAAGATATATCTTTGAAGTATAAATTTGGTTTTAAATTAAATTTCCAAAATAATACTTTTAAAATACTTTAAAGATGGTTTTGAAATCCATACATACATATTATATAACTTGTATAAACCTTTCAAACCTAATTTCTAAAACAATTCCAAAACTTAAATAAGATAAATTATATTCAAACTAAATTTCAATTTCAAACTTCCTTTTCAAAAGCTTTTCATATTCAATCCAATTCCATTTCCAAAACCATTTGGATTCAAATTTTAACTTTTAAAAATAATATTTAGATTTTAAAATATCTATGACTTAACCGATTTCCTCGTGCAATTCATATTTGTGTGTGTATGGTGTAGTCCAAGGGTTTACACAATAGTGCAACACCATCAATCATCACAGATTCAATCATATCAATATCGATAAGCGGTATGATCTATAACGCTTAACTTCATTCACAGATTCACAAATAATATAAATTTATCACAAATAAATAAGTTACATTTATCACAGATAAATACATTCATCACAGATAATTACATTCATCACAGCTCAAAATCAAAATAGAGCATCACACATCAGGAATATCAAACAATTCAAAGTTCAATAAAATCCAACATTCATAAGTAAGATCAATTAATTATCTGATTAATTTAAATCAGATTAATTACTTATGAATCGACTACTAATCCTGGTTGATTAATATTAATTAATTACAAACCATTTTGATTAATTATCCTTTAATCACTTATTAATTAACCTTTAGTAATAAATTAATCAACCTTATATTATTAATTTATTAACCTTAATTAATAAATAAATCAACCTTTAATCATTAAATAATTAACCTTTAATTATTGAATTAATTTTTAATTAATTATCCTTAATTAATTAATTAACCCCTAATTAATTACTTTGATTAATTACAATAAGTGATTATCTCTAATCACTTTCATTAATCTTTAAATTAACTAATTATCCTCAATTTAATTACCTTAATTAATTAACTCTCAAATTAATTATCCTTAATTAATTAATCTTTAATCACTTGATTAATTAAATTTAATCATTAACTAACCTTTAATTAATTAACCTTTAATTCATTTTAATTAATGTTCATTAAGAAATTATCCCTTAATTATTTATTTTAATTAATCAACCTCCAATTACATTAAGGTAATTTACCTTTAAGTAATCACATTAAGTAATGATCCTTTAATTGCTCAAGATCTTAATAAATCAAAAATAAATCATTACTCTAATTATCATTTATAATTTTTATTAATTTAAACCTTTGTAATAAATCACCATGCATAAATAAATCAACTTAAGTCCCTTAAGTTAGTTTATAATTGAAAGCATTTCATTTCATCAATTAGTTATTCAATTCCAATATTAGATTTATTTAAAATAAACCTTTAAAATAAGCGTTATATATATAAAAACACTAAAAAAACTTAGTTAATTTAAAATAAATTTTATTTTAAAAAACTTTTAACCAATTCAAACTTGGATAACATCTAATATTGACAAAAGAATTGTTTTTTCTAACAAAATTGTTTCAGTAAAACTTGATTTTCATTAAGGTTTAAAATTGTTTTTAATATCAAATCAATAAACCCGAGCCAATACTTATATTTCCTGGAAAACAACCTGAGACACTCGCGTCCCTACTTTACTTCGAGACAATCCCTCAACGACTTCGAGTTTGACTTCGAGAAAACTGCTTCCTCTCCAATTTCGAAAATAGTCAGACATCAATATGCCCGGTGCACATGTACAACCCATCCAGCCAACTCCGGCCATCATCGCGACCCCTAACATGTCGTTTATGACTTCGCCTCTCAGCCCGACCACCCAACGTCGATGATTTCATCGACAAACAAAATCGAGTATATTGACTCCTGTCTGGACAACACAAGTCGCCAGAAAACCGTCTCACCTCGCCAATTCATGGCCATCAGAACCTTAATCGCGCTCATCACTTCGTCGACGAACCAATGTTTCAAATCCACCAGCCCCAGTCAAGACCGATTCGATGATGAAAACGTAATTTCTCCGAGAACAGGTTCGACAAAAACTAGGTCTAAACCACTAAAACGTTGCCGCCTGATCGCTCCGATCATAAGAAAAACTTCCCCCTATTTTTCCTTCAATACCCATCCTTCACCCTACCGCCGACATCAAACCCAAGCCATTACTCCACATTGATCATCAGAAATTGATGAAAAACAGTTTCCTGATCAACTCGAGAATTCACACTATTTTCAAATCTAAAAATCTTAGTCTTATCATTAAAATTCCTCTTTTTCCAACATCCTATAATCTAAATTTGATATAGATATGATTAATTTTCTAACCCATTTTTGCTTATCACTGTAATCTATATATTTTAAAATGATTTCTAAATAAATTTTCCTGAAACCATTTTTAAAATTAATCTTACATCATTTTAAACAATTTCCCTTTGAACATTTACACCTATATTCGATTATTATGAAGAGGGTTTGATTCTTGAAGTGGATTTAGTTTGTAATATTTAAACAGGGAGATGTATATGCAAAACACAGACACGCATACATCCATTCACTCACATATATACATGCAGAGATTTATCAGTTTTTTACAACAATTACTTCACAAAGAATCATAGATTCAAATTTTAAAGGGGTGGGTTTGCTTACCTGTCAGGGAAGAACAAAGGATAGAAATTTTGAACTTCTAGAAATTTATTCTTTTACTTTGATTGATCAGAAGCTGATGATTGTTGAAGTTGATCCTTGTATTGTTGAATTGTTGCTCAGATTGACTTTTTTTCTTCAGGTTTTAATTCTCAGGCTTTTTGATTTGTAGTTTTGTTTTCAGCTTTGATTTCCAGGTTTTGAAGCTGAAGCTAATTTTGATTTTCATTTCCAGATTTGAGATGATCAATAGCTTCAGGTTTGAAGCCTTTGAATTTGTTTTGATTTTGTTTCCCAGATTTGTTCTTTGTTTTTATTTGGTTTGAAGGATGTTTTGTGTTTGTTTATCATATTTTTATAGTTCGAGATTTATTTTACAGGCTTTTGAAATGAAGATAAAAAGGAAAAGAGAAAGAGAGGAAGAAATGTACATATAGCCTATCTTCTTTCTTTAATTAAAAATGAAAAAGAAAAATAAATATTTATGACACTTGTACAATTCTTATATTACATGTTTTACATTTGTTAAATCTCTTACTAACACACTTACATTTGTTTAAACTATGTGTTGTGATCTTAACACTTGTTTTGTGCATGTTTATTTTCTTCACATTTGTATATACATGTTTTAAGTTTCTTACAAATGTCCAATGTGATTTAAATTGTGTTTAAACCCTCTCTTTAATCAATTTTTAAATTATGTTTTAAACCCTTGTGTTAATAAATTCACTTTTGTATTTATACTTTTACTTATAGACACACACACACATACAACTATATTTATTTCAAATATGAAAGAAAGTGTCTTTAAATCCATTTATTAATCACATTCTAAATTTTCTTAAGCTATTATACTTAAATGGATAACTATAAACAAATACTAGTGTTAAGAATGAGTAATTTAACTTTAATTAACATGTTAGAAAACTATTATATTAATCTCAAATTACATCTTCCAAATATAAGGTTTTCAAATCCAATTTATTTTCAAAATATTTGTCTTTGAACTTCAAATCAAATCTTCAAATTAAAATCTATATTTATATTCATATATATAAATAACAAACACATTTCTTATTAAATTTGAAAAATTCAAATTAATTCACAATTAATCTCAAAACTTACATTGATTATTAAATTAAATTTGACTAAAAACCGAGATCGTTGTAATTATTATCATTTTGGATCAAATAATTTTTATTTTGAAGAAATCCGACTTATAAATCATTCTCTATGTTAATTTGAAGTTACGGGTCGAAATTTACGAACTGCCGCTACGCGACAAGCTCGATTTTGATCAATTTTATGAATTATTTCGAAACTTGTCTGAAATACTTCAAATTTATTTTAAACCATATTTAAACTATTTTAACTTATTTAAAATCTTAAGAGGCTAAATAACTTCCATACACATATTTGTATGGATTTAATTCTCATTTAATTAACTATGGTTAATTACCAATCGTTTCTCTTACCATTTATCAAACAAGTTATCAACCATATAAAACCAATTTTGCAACCAAGTTATCATACATTTAATCGTTCAACATATTTAAACTTTCAAATCATTATGCTTGAAGTAAGTTATGGATTAATTAATAAATATGAGTACTCACCTTTTAACTTAACCAATTCTTTCTACCAACAATTTCATATGCAACAACACTTCACTTAAACTTCAACTAATCAACTTCTATTCCATTTATTTTGTTTAATGCTATCGACCTCTTCTTTCAAACTCTCAAAAACCTGATAGAGCTTCTACAACACCTTGAATTTACTACTAGCTCCTTTGAATGAAATCGGCAGCACTTTCTTCTCTTTTTCTTGCTCCGGAGCTTCACGACTTGCTCCATTTTCTTGCGTAGGTTTGGCCATACTCTATTCTACCTCTTCCTCCATCATTTCTTCACTTATTAGATGCTAAACCAAGTTTTAATGGTATCCTAAGGTCTTTGGCAAAGTTTGGTGATGTTTGGAGTTGATTTGATATGATTTTGAAAAAACTATTAAGGAAATGGAAGAGAAGAAGAAGCCATTAAAGAGAGCTTCAAGGAGGAAGAAGAAGAAGGTATAAATAATGTGAAAAAAAGTGAGAAAGTAGTTGGTATTTATAGAAAAATAAATGAAGTGGTAAGTTACCAAAATATCCCTTTACCAAATTACCAAAATAACCTTGCTTACTTCTTAAGTAACTATATTTTTTTCAACACTTAACATCACATTTCAAATCATTAATTTATGTCATTTTCACTTAAATATTAAATAAAGAAAGTTGTAATTATGTGTCTTTGATTTGATGTTTTACTTTTTGACTTTTGTATTTTTTATCTTTTTGTGCTTACCTTTTGTTAATTATATTCTAGAATTTTGTAAGTATGTTTAGTAAAAGTAAACCTGATTAGTGAATTAATTAATACTTATACTATTTGAATATATTTTCATATATAAGAAAATAAAGGGCGACGACATTGCGATAACTTTTAATAGATAAAATGTCGTTTTTTGACAAAATGTTTTACGGTCACATTTTGACGTTTTAGTTAAACTATTTATTTATGTAAACAAAATTTAAAAATAAATTTGTATTATGCTATTTAAAAATGTAAACACTCATTAATAAATTAAAATAATTTATTTAACCATTGAAACTTATTTTTTGAAGTCAGCATTTTGTCACTTTTGTCGTTATAGGCAAATGTTACTATTTTTGTGTATACTTCTCTCTCCAAATCCTATCTAATATTATTTGAATTATATAACTTTACATATTTTATATTTAAAATCACTTTAAATAGTATATTTTAAAGTGGTCAAATTCTGGATCATTACGTGAATTTTGCATTATAAGTGTAGAAATTGCAGTTATACATGGCAACATTCATGTTCACATGCTCTATATGCCATCTTGCTTGATTCATTTAAGTCATATCCTTCAGTTTCTATGGTTATTTGTTCCATTGCTTATTGCTTAACAATAAGTGATACGAGCAATATATTATGTTTTGTCCTCCTTAGGAGTATTGAGGATGAATTTCTTTTAAAGAAGGGATTTAATATCCCAAAAAATGTAATTTAAAGACTAAAAGGTAATAATAATATAATGATAATAGTTAACTAAATTAAAGTGGTGAATAAAATTTATTTACATATATAGAAGGGAAAAATGGTAATTTTTCTGACTTCGGAATTTGATAACAAAAATTCCACTATTGTGATCGGCTTATTTTTCTAGTCTACATTGTAAATAAACTTGTCCAATTTGGAGGTTGTATAAGAGAGAAATAGGATAATTTTCGATTAGCTAAGTTGGTTCCCAAATTCAAATCTAAATTTAAAACGGCTATTACTTTTCCCTCTTGCTATAAATACCAGCCAAACCATACATTTTCCCTTTTCAAGTCATTCCTCTATTTCACATTTATTCCAACTTTCCTCTCCTTCATCAATCTTCATATACCAATACCTTATTCAATTCTCCATCGTTTTACACAAAATTAATGGAAAATTGAGGAGCATGTAGAGTATTATGATTACATACAAATTTAGAGGTGGAATGCGAAGAATTAGAGGCACTATAGATTGGATTGCAAAGGATAGAAGGAAAGGAGGCAACTTTGTGAGTGATCCTTCTTTGTTCTTTTATATAATGCAAAGTTTGATGATTTAATGGTGGTTTGGATAGTGATTAATGGTTACAAAATAACTTAAATTGTTTTAAGGAACGGATTGGAATGCAAATGGAAGAAATAATAGTGAAATTTTTGTAAAAATGGAAAAATGTATACTTTATCAACTTTGAATGAATCTATAACAAAATTTAATGTTAAACTAATCCTAAACTAGTATATTACCATCATATAATTGAAGTAAATATAAATATGGAGAAGATTTGAAGTGAAACGGTGTAACTAGGTGGAAGAATGAAGGAGAACCGAAGAGGAACAATGTAAAATGCCTAGGACAACCTATAGGTTAATCCCTTCTGACCTAACCGGTCAGCCTATAGGATAGATTAGTTGATCGACCTATGGGATATATCGAGTGATCGGTCGGTTCCATGGAGGTCGCCTGGTGGCATTGATTTGGGTCTAATCTAGGGACGAATATCATCATTGAAGCTTCATGCCTTTTATTTCAAGCAAAATTGGTAGCTATTCTCTGAGTCGATTTCGGTACTATAAAGGCAAGGAGAATTACATTGATGTTTACCATTATATGGAGTTGAATTGTTTATTTTTTCATTGATAGAAATAGTTCGATGTTCATGGCAACGTAGAATCTATGGCGCAAGTAAGCGACCCAAAGATGAACTTGTAGCGCAAGTAAGTGGGTCTAGGTAGCATACTTTCTTGTAGCATAAGGTAGATTTAGAGAGGGGTGCATTAGCAGTCCTATAGCCTATGAAATGGGTCCAGGATGTGAGTCCATTTGATTACTATGTGTAAGCATTAAGCGGTCCTATAGCATATGAGATAGGTATGGAACATCAATCCAGTTTAAGATAGTTTGATGATACAATCCATTAGCTCAGACGACTGGATTGGATGTGTACGATTCGTTTAGTATGGTTCAATTCGTAATATGCTAGTTGGATTACAGACATGTTATACACTAGTAGCAATATAGCATTATCTTTATAGTATATGTGGAGTAGGCATGATTCACCCACATGGACTTATATCTGATCGATTTCTATGTTTCCTAATTATTTATATCACTAGGTTGATGGAGCCTAGAGATGAGATGAAGTTTGAGATGTGCACAATGATGTGTTAGTCCTTGATATGATGGTTTTGATGAAAACAACCTTAGAACTTGTTATAAAATATAAACACTAACTGTAGCGACCCGACCTCCATCTACCCGGAAGTCGCGACGCTAATTAAGAAAGAAAGGGATAGAAGAAGAAAAGAAAGAGAAGAAAGAGAAAACAACACATCAGAATCTCACAGCGGAACGATTTAAATATAATATAGAACATATACATAGTATTATATACATCAGAGTACACAACTAAACATCTCAATTTAGACAGTTATAACATTTCTGTCTAATACAATACAAGACAACACACAGAAAAACACACAGCGGAAACTCTAACCATATATCTACACGCTGAAGCCTCCTGCTCCAAAGCTCCTCCAGAATTCGTCAAGAGATAACCTGAATCACTTGACTACTCATATATAATATGAGTACCCAAGAGTTTAATAAAACAGAAAATAAACACTCGGGTCAGACAGGGGTCTGGTGTGAGTAAACGGTTTAAGATTGCTTAACTTTAGAAAATCCTTTGAAAACAAAAGGTATCACGTAAGACTTCCCACACATAAACATGGAAAAGTTTTTACCTTACGCTAACCAAAACATTTGATAGGAAATCCAGTGATATTATAATAGTGTCTAGGGTTTTCAAATAAATATGAAATAGCCGAAATTGTTACATGATTAAATTCCAGCTACTAGCCACAAAAGTGGGTAATACAAACAAAACCGTAGGGTCTCGTAGGGAAAATGGGTTTCCAACAATGGCAGGGCTACTGGGGTACCGCCCGTCACAGTACGTGGCCTAGATCACCGTACCGAGGATTACTCCCTTCATCCCCTGCAACACAAGACCGGGACCATTCCTTACTGAACAGTCCCGAACAAGACCACCCCGCAGTTGGCTGCAGTTCCAACTGCCCACAAAGCCGAAATATAAAGGGACCTCTAGACAGAGATGTATCTTGCCCTCCAGTGGGCGCGACCCACGAAGCCTTGCTGCACCTCCCCTGTTTTAGCCATTCCCGGTTGATGAGGCTTGAGGCTGCGATTACCTTTATAGGACCAATTATCTTGGAATGCTCATCGTCCGCCTGACGATGTGCTGAAAGCATTCAATCTATACAAGTCCGTTCCGGGTTCGAACGGAACCGAAGGCACTATCTCGTTGCACTCGTTTTGGAATCACCCTCAGAGTCAACGACCATAGCCCTTGCACTCTGATTCACCATCTCGAATCTATAAGCACTATTCCGTCAAACTCATTACGGAATCACCCACAGAGTTATACTGACGTATAGCCCTTACACCTCGAGTCTTCACTTGCTCCATTTGGATTAACGACCTAACGTTTAATTGGAATCGATGTGGTTTTCGGATTCCAAATATGGAAACCCGATCCCGGTCTCACCGAAACCAAACGCCATTTTAATGTCCAAGTTGTACTTAAGGGATTTAAACAATAGATATTCAGAAGTATCACTTAACATAAACGGATGTATTCACAACACAGATAGATAAGCATCTATTATAACATGCATCTATACATATCACAAAGCAGCATATATGTCACAATCACATATAGCATAATCACATCATCACATCTATCAATATCATCCAACAACAATCAATATCATTAACTCATCCAATGATATATAAATCATCCAATCATTAACCATTCATAAACAAATTTGATTCAACCTTGATTAATTTAATTAATCCTTAAATTAAATTAATCCTTAATTAAATACTTGGATTATCTCTAATCCAATACTATTTATTAATTAATTACAAATTAATTAATTAACATCACTTAATTATCCATTTCAATTAATCTTTCCTGATTAATTATCACTTAATTACTTTAAGTAATTATTACTTAATTACCAAATTAATTAATCATCCTGATTAATTACTTCCAAATTATACTAAGTAATTACCTCTTAATTACTTTCTAAATTAATCAACCTTGATTAATTATTCTCTAATTATTCTGGTAATTATTCCTTAATTACCTTTAATCAATTACACTTGATTAATCATTTTTAATTAATCACATTGATTAATTACTTTTAATTAATCATACTTAATTAATTACTTTTAATTAATCACCTTTGATTAATTACTTTAATTACATTTAGTAATTTAAAACTTAATTACAAATTAATTATTCTTAAATTATTAATTAACAATTAATTAATTATTTTCATTAATTAATGATTACATCATTAATTAAATTTCTTCTTAATTAATTACTTTCACAAGTAATTAATTACTTAATTAATTACTCTTAATTCTTTAATTAATTAATCATTAATCAAGTAATTTAAACCTTTAATCAATTATTAATTAAGTCTTTAATTAATAACTAAAGTGATTAACTCTTAATCACATTTACTTAATTACTTTTAATAAAGTAATTATCCTTTATTTAATTACCCTTAGTAATTAACCACTTAATTACTTTAATTACTTTTCCCAAGTAATTATATTAGATTAACCCAAAGTGATTATCTTAATTAATCACAAGTTAATTACTTAATTAACTATTTAACTTAATCATTCAAATTAATTAAATGATTCTTAATCTTATTATATTATAAGATACTTAATTAAGAAATCCTTATCTTAATTAAATCATTTATTCATAATTAAAACTTGATAATTAAAAATGATTTAATTATCTCAATTATCTTTAAAAATTCAAACTTACTAAAGATAATCTTTATTACAATTGATTATCAAATTCTAAATCATTAACTTAATTTAAATAAAATATAATAATTTAGAAAACAATTAAATTTAAACATATTTTAAATTGAACTTTAAATCTTTAAAATCTTTCCAAATTTACTTATTAAAGTTTAATACAAACTCTATTTCAAATCCACTTATCTTATTTAAAACTTTCATATTTAATATATATAAAACTTGTTTAACATAATTTTGAAACAAATTTAGTTTTATATATAAACTTATTTACTTTGTATAAATTTTAGAAACCATACTGTTAAACATTTCAAAACTTCTAAACTCAAACTAAAGTATGCTGGCAACTCGAGAAATCACTCAGAAACTCACACGACAAATTCCCGAGTTCTCCCAACCTCTGCTTCGAGCCATAACGACCAAAACACGGGGTGTACTTCGAGTCTTCCCTCTCTTCACATCCCTGAACCCAATACCCCCTTCTCCTTCCTGATGCACACAGCCGTGCAACGTGCACCGTGTTTCCCATCGCCAACGACCACCATTCCGATCACGACAAGTCACGTTCAACCCCTCCATCCCAATGCTCACCCCAGAAAACAAATTCGAATGTCACTCGAAAATATCACACTCGAACCCATCAGATTCGAAACACTGCAGCCAGAAAATCTCCCACCGCCGACCATCCCCTTTACCGGAGACCACGCCGCCATCGCCGCAGCTTCCTCTCACTTCCCCTCATCTCTCTAACCCCTCGCGATAGCCTCCAGAACACCCTCGAAGTTGCGAAGTCAAGATGAACACAATGGCAAAAAAACAGGTGATAAACCCTATATGATCGAATCACGGCCATCACACTCAATAGAAAATTCAAGGAGCATTTTTCGCATGCTCCCTACAGCCCACTCCACCTTCGAGTTCACCCTCGGCGATCAATTCGCCGCCGTACGCCGTGATTTGGCCAAAAACCCCAAATCAAAGAACCCCAAAATGCTCACTAATTACTCCACTAAAATTCATCATTCAGGTACTAAAAATCATCGTTTTCCATTTGAAATCCACTTATACAATCAAAACTTAAAATTGAATCCATCGAATTTTAACCCAATCTTTATATTTTACTGTAAATTTTAAAAAGAATACTAATTATTTACTTTTAAAACTTACAAGTATTTTTAGATGATAAGTTAGATGATTACAAACATCTTTTATATACAAATCAAAGTCAAATTCGAATCCATTTTCAAGTTATTGATTTTATTTATGAAGTTGAGCCTGATTTATAAATACTGTAATTTTTAAACTGTACAGGTATTTCAAACATATACTCAAACATGAAATCAAACACCCACATACAATCATGCATTAAATTCAATCAAGTAATAGCATGATATTCATTCACAATCCAAGATAAGATTCAAGTTTAAATCTGTTTTTAAAATTCATTTACTCACCTTTGCAAAGAACAGAGAGTAGATAAGAAAACTGTTTCCCAGGCTTTTCAATTATCTTGCATGCTAATGAATTCATCTGCATGATTGTTCCAGGCTTCAATTTCCTTTTGCATGTTGATTTTTATCTTGTTTTAGCCTCTGTTTGAATCCCCAGACTTGCCAATTCATGTTTTACTGATTTCACAGATTTGCTAGTTGATTGTATTGAAAATGAGCTTGCATTGATTACAGAATTTCTACAGATTTCATTTTTTTCTTTTTCCTGAACTTTGTTTTGATTTGCATTCTTTTGTTTTTTCCTTTTGTATTCAGTTTTAAGTTTGAAGAGAAAAAAAAAAATGTTTTTAGCTGGAAGTAAACTATCTCTATCTACAATTTAATTTTAAATAATTATTAAAGAAAATGACATTTGTCACCTTCAAGATCTAATTTACTTACACCTATGCCTAATAATTTACAAATGTCTTTAATGTAAATTAATATCCTTACATATGTTATATAAGTATTATTTATATATTTTGTTAATGTTTTCTTTTAAATCTTATTTATCTTTAACAATTTATTAAATGTATTTATGTAATATAAAATGTACACACTTATACTTTAATAAATATTCATATGAAATCAAGTAATTTACATTTTTAATTCAAAACTAAATATATCCTAGTTTGAAAACTATTATTAAATTCAAATTAATGCAATTCCTATTTCAAATATATATATACAAATATATACACATTTCAAATAGAACATTCAAACCTTAAATTTATTAATTTCCAAATTAAATTTTAAAAACAAATATCAAATCACAATATATACATTCATATATATCATAATTTGAATACAAAGTTTTATTACATCAAAATAAATAATTCCAAATCAGATTATTATAAATTTCAAAAGAATTTAATCTTGCCAATTCATATAGTCAAGAAACTTATTGATAGATATTAACAATTTATTATCATTTATCTTTAAAATAAATTTAACTTGTCAATTTATAATGTAAAATGATCAAATCAATTTAATTATTATCAAAGATTATTAAATTGATATTGCTCAAAATTCCGGGTCGTCACATTCCTCCCCCCTTTAAAAGAATTTCGTCCCCGAAATTTAAAAGCAAAGATAATTTAATAACCCAGCTAAAGAATTTAAATTCCTATCATCAATCAAACAATCAAACATAGCAACCAATTCAAACAAACAATTTATCTATCCAGACAAAATTCTGAATAGAACCTTCTAATATTATCTAGAGTTTTCCAGGTACCTATACTGGAATACTCGCTCTACAGGACCTTAAATAACTATACTATTGAAACCAAGAACTCCCTCACCTGATTCTTCAAATCTGAACAAGATATCAGACTAAACTCAAAACCAGCACAACCACCAGATTTCTTCTGAACTGCTGATTCTATCACTCGAAGAATCATACACATATTCCTCAGAGATATGTGAAATACAATGAATTCCCAGCTATTCAAACTGGCAATTCAATTCTGTAGATCAAAATCAAATCTCTAGAGAACACAAATAAACTCCAAAATACCTCCAGAGCTAAATCTCCAGTTTTACCCAATCTTATATCTCTTTTGATCGGATAAAAACAAATCAAAATCCAAACTCTAACTACACATCCCAAATCCCTCAATTCTAAACTGCACAATTCTTCAGATGTTTCTGAGTCACCTCTAATATCCCTAATCAGCCTAACCCTTGCTGATTGCTCCATGAAACAACAGCACCAACTCAAATCAAAACTCCAGATCCTACTCAACCAAATGGCTCTCCCAAAAATAATCTGCTGAAATCCAATCCACAGCTCTATACCACAAACATCAATGGACTTCAAACCTATATCTCAAATCTAAATAGCCAAACAGTTGTACTTGACAACCAAACCTTCCAAATTCAGAAAATTCCTTCCTACTTGAATTTCCTGTAGAAATTCCTTTACTGCAACATCCGGTTGCTCCATACTAGAATAATTCCCAACTCGCTTCCGCTGCACAACTCTGATCTAGAGCAGATAAAAATGCTATCGAAGAACATAAGCACAATCTTTCTCCATACACAGTTCATCCGACTCATAAAAATCTCAGTGACCATTCCACTTGGTCAAAACATCTTAGCAGAATCTCAACTTGGAATAAGATGATCAATCCAAAGAATCCTGAGCCGCCTCACCAAACTCTTCTCGCTTTAAGAGTCATCCTACTATAAGGTTGAACCATCAAAATTACTCTTAGAGATCCAAGTTGATAAGAAATCTCAATCTTCGATTCAGGTAGACCTCAGATTTCCCCAAAAACATCTAGAGAACCTCCGACTACTTCCATAGCTTCCACCTCTACTTGAGATGCCTCAATATCAAACCAAGGAATGCTCCAAGATTCCCAAACTATTCGCAAGTCACTTTTGCGATCCTACTCAGTTCAAATTCCAAAGAACTGTCTCCCCAACTCGAACAGCTTTTCCTATCCAAGACCAATCTTCAAGAATGGCTTACCTATCAGAAACTGATAGATCCCTTCCAACAAATATCTCGCTTTGCTGAGCCTTCCAAAGAAATGAATAAGCCTTCACCATCTGCCTGGTCTGCTGATAGTAGAATCCCACAGATTACTGAATCATCGAAGAAACAGATCCACACTGCTGCTTCCAAACTTCACTTCAATGATACAGCTAAACCAAAGGTCTTCCTTAACCAAAAGCTTCTTGAAACTCAAAACTAACACCCAAATCCTCTAAAACATCCTTGAGACGAGTAAACATCTCCTCAAGAAACTCGGCTCCAAAAGAAACATCTTCAGAACCATCTATGGATACTGCATCTCATCACATAGCTATTCCTTCTTGAAGCTATCAAGACACCATCACTTGCTTCTGCTCAGCGGACAACTCAACTCCCGGAAATCCCGCTCACTCGAGAGCAAATCAACCTCACACTTCAAGAATATACTTCAATCCTTGAAAAAGACTTCCTTTGGACTCAAAGAAATCCTTTCTACAATCCACCAAACTTATTCGAGACAGTATTAGGTCTACAATCTCGATAAACACCTCCAACTACAACATATAAGCCTCAACCAATAGTGGTAGTCGTGTTCCACACACTCCTACCTTATCTACCTTTTATACCCTATGTTGGAAAATCCAAACAGATAACCCAACAGATTAGGTAGTTATATAAATATATATTTATATAAAAATTACAAGTACGCTCTCTCAAGATAGACACCACTTCAGAGCCTAGGTATTTACTCAACCTAATGCTCTGATACCAACTGTAGCGACCCGACCTCCATCTACCCGGAAGTCGCGACGCTAATTAAGAAAGAAAGGGATAGAAGAAGAAAAGAAAGAGAAGAAAGAGAAAACAACACATCAGAATCTCACAGCGGAACGATTTAAATATAATATAGAACATATACATAGTATTATATACATCAGAGTACACAACTAAACATCTCAATTTAGACAGTTATAACATTTCTGTCTAATACAATACAAGACAACACACAGAAAAACACACAGCGGAAACTCTAACCATATATCTACACGCTGAAGCCTCCTGCTCCAAAGCTCCTCCAGAATTCGTCAAGAGATAACCTGAATCACTTGACTACTCATATATAATATGAGTACCCAAGAGTTTAATAAAACAGAAAATAAACACTCGGGTCAGACAGGGGTCTGGTGTGAGTAAACGGTTTAAGATTGCTTAACTTTAGAAAATCCTTTGAAAACAAAAGGTATCACGTAAGACTTCCCACACATAAACATGGAAAAGTTTTTACCTTACGCTAACCAAAACATTTGATAGGAAATCCAGTGATATTATAATAGTGTCTAGGGTTTTCAAATAAATATGAAATAGCCGAAATTGTTACATGATTAAATTCCAGCTACTAGCCACAAAAGTGGGTAATACAAACAAAACCGTAGGGTCTCGTAGGGAAAATGGGTTTCCAACAATGGCAGGGCTACTGGGGTACCGCCCGTCACAGTACGTGGCCTAGATCACCGTACCGAGGATTACTCCCTTCATCCCCTGCAACACAAGACCGGGACCATTCCTTACTGAACAGTCCCGAACAAGACCACCCCGCAGTTGGCTGCAGTTCCAACTGCCCACAAAGCCGAAATATAAAGGGACCTCTAGACAGAGATGTATCTTGCCCTCCAGTGGGCGCGACCCACGAAGCCTTGCTGCACCTCCCCTGTTTTAGCCATTCCCGGTTGATGAGGCTTGAGGCTGCGATTACCTTTATAGGACCAATTATCTTGGAATGCTCATCGTCCGCCTGACGATGTGCTGAAAGCATTCAATCTATACAAGTCCGTTCCGGGTTCGAACGGAACCGAAGGCACTATCTCGTTGCACTCGTTTTGGAATCACCCTCAGAGTCAACGACCATAGCCCTTGCACTCTGATTCACCATCTCGAATCTATAAGCACTATTCCGTCAAACTCATTACGGAATCACCCACAGAGTTATACTGACGTATAGCCCTTACACCTCGAGTCTTCACTTGCTCCATTTGGATTAACGACCTAACGTTTAATTGGAATCGATGTGGTTTTCGGATTCCAAATATGGAAACCCGATCCCGGTCTCACCGAAACCAAACGCCATTTTAATGTCCAAGTTGTACTTAAGGGATTTAAACAATAGATATTCAGAAGTATCACTTAACATAAATGGATGTATTCACAACACAGATAGATAAGCATCTATTATAACATGCATCTATACATATCACAAAGCAGCATATATGTCACAATCACATATAGCATAATCACATCATCACATCTATCAATATCATCCAACAACAATCAATATCATTAACTCATCTAATGATATATAAATCATCCAATCATTAACCATTCATAAACAAATTTGATTCAACCTTGATTAATTTAATTAATCCTTAAATTAAATTAATCCTTAATTAAATACTTGGATTATCTCTAATCCAATACTATTTATTAATTAATTACAAATTAATTAATTAACATCACTTAATTATCCATTTCAATTAATCTTTCCTGATTAATTATCACTTAATTACTTTAAGTAATTATTACTTAATTACCAAATTAATTAATCATCCTGATTAATTACTTCCAAATTATACTAAGTAATTACCTCTTAATTACTTTCTAAATTAATCAACCTTGATTAATTATTCTCTAATTATTCTGGTAATTATTCCTTAATTACCTTTAATCAATTACACTTGATTAATCATTTTTAATTAATCACATTGATTAATTACTTTTAATTAATCATACTTAATTAATTACTTTTAATTAATCACCTTTGATTAATTACTTTAATTACATTTAGTAATTTAAAACTTAATTACAAATTAATTATTCTTAAATTATTAATTAACAATTAATTAATTATTTTCATTAATTAATGATTACATCATTAATTAAATTTCTTCTTAATTAATTACTTTCACAAGTAATTAATTACTTAATTAATTACTCTTAATTCTTTAATTAATTAATCATTAATCAAGTAATTTAAACCTTTAATCAATTATTAATTAAGTCTTTAATTAATAACTAAAGTGATTAACTCTTAATCACATTTACTTAATTACTTTTAATAAAGTAATTATCCTTTATTTAATTACCCTTAGTAATTAACCACTTAATTACTTTAATTACTTTTCCCAAGTAATTATATTAGATTAACCCAAAGTGATTATCTTAATTAATCACAAGTTAATTACTTAATTAACTATTTAACTTAATCATTCAAATTAATTAAATGATTCTTAATCTTATTATATTATAAGATACTTAATTAAGAAATCCTTATCTTAATTAAATCATTTATTCATAATTAAAACTTGATAATTAAAAATGATTTAATTATCTCAATTATCTTTAAAAATTCAAACTTACTAAAGATAATCTTTATTACAATTGATTATCAAATTCTAAATCATTAACTTAATTTAAATAAAATATAATAATTTAGAAAACAATTAAATTTAAACATATTTTAAATTGAACTTTAAATCTTTAAAATCTTTCCAAATTTACTTATTAAAGTTTAATACAAACTCTATTTCAAATCCACTTATCTTATTTAAAACTTTCATATTTAATATATATAAAACTTGTTTAACATAATTTTGAAACAAATTTAGTTTTATATATAAACTTATTTACTTTTTATAAATTTTAGAAACCATACTGTTAAACATTTCAAAACTTCTAAACTCAAACTAAAGTATGCTGGCAACTCGAGAAATCACTCAGAAACTCACACGACAAATTCCCGAGTTCTCCCAACCTCTGCTTCGAGCCATAACGACCAAAACACGGGGTGTACTTCGAGTCTTCCCTCTCTTCACATCCCTGAACCCAATACCCCCTTCTCCTTCCTGATGCACACAGCCGTGCAACGTGCACCGTGTTTCCCATCGCCAACGACCACCATTCCGATCACGACAAGTCACGTTCAACCCCTCCATCCCAATGCTCACCCCAGAAAACAAATTCGAATGTCACTCGAAAATATCACACTCGAACCCATCAGATTCGAAACACTGCAGCCAGAAAATCTCCCACCGCCGACCATCCCCTTTACCGGAGACCACGCCGCCATCGCCGCAGCTTCCTCTCACTTCCCCTCATCTCTCTAACCCCTCGCGATAGCCTCCAGAACACCCTCGAAGTTGCGAAGTCAAGATGAACACAACGGCAAAAAAACAGGTGATAAACCCTATATGATCGAATCACGGCCATCACACTCAATAGAAAATTCAAGGAGCATTTTTCGCATGCTCCCTACAGCCCACTCCACCTTCGAGTTCACCCTCGGCGATCAATTCGCCGCCGTACGCCGTGATTTGGCCAAAAACCCCAAATCAAAGAACCCCAAAATGCTCACTAATTACTCCACTAAAATTCATCATTCAGGTACTAAAAATCATCGTTTTCCATTTGAAATCCACTTATACAATCAAAACTTAAAATTGAATCCATCGAATTTTAACCCAATCTTTATATTTTACTGTAAATTTTAAAAAGAATACTAATTATTTACTTTTAAAACTTACAAGTATTTTTAGATGATAAGTTAGATGATTACAAACATCTTTTATATACAATCAAAGTCAAATTCGAATCCATTTTCAAGTTATTGATTTTATTTATGAAGTTGAGCCTGATTTATAAATACTGTAATTTTTAAACTGTACAGGTATTTCAAACATATACTCAAACATGAAATCAAACACCCACATACAATCATGCATTAAATTCAATCAAGTAATAGCATGATATTCATTCACAATCCAAGATAAGATTCAAGTTTAAATCTGTTTTTAAAATTCATTTACTCACCTTTGCAAAGAACAGAGAGTAGATAAGAAAACTGTTTCCCAGGCTTTTCAATTATCTTGCATGCTAATGAATTCATCTGCATGATTGTTCCAGGCTTCAATTTCCTTTTGCATGTTGATTTTTATCTTGTTTTAGCCTCTGTTTGAATCCCCAGACTTGCCAATTCATGTTTTACTGATTTCACAGATTTGCTAGTTGATTGTATTGAAAATGAGCTTGCATTGATTACAGAATTTCTACAGATTTCATTTTTTTTCTTTTTCCTGAACTTTGTTTTGATTTGCATTCTTTTGTTTTTTCCTTTTGTATTCAGTTTTAAGTTTGAAGAGAAAAAAAAAATGTTTTTAGCTGGAAGTAAACTATCTCTATCTACAATTTAATTTTAAATAATTATTAAAGAAAATGACATTTGTCACCTTCAAGATCTAATTTACTTACACCTATGCCTAATAATTTACAAATGTCTTTAATGTAAATTAATATCCTTACATATGTTATATAAGTATTATTTATATATTTTGTTAATGTTTTCTTTTAAATCTTATTTATCTTTAACAATTTATTAAATGTATTTATGTAATATAAAATGTACACACTTATACTTTAATAAATATTCATATGAAATCAAGTAATTTACATTTTTAATTCAAAACTAAATATATCCTAGTTTGAAAACTATTATTAAATTCAAATTAATGCAATTCCTATTTCAAATATATATATACAAATATATACACATTTCAAATAGAACATTCAAACCTTAAATTTATTAATTTCCAAATTAAATTTTAAAAACAAATATCAAATCACAATATATACATTCATATATATCATAATTTGAATACAAAGTTTTATTACATCAAAATAAATAATTCCAAATCAGATTATTATAAATTTCAAAAGAATTTAATCTTGCCAATTCATATAGTCAAGAAACTTATTGATAGATATTAACAATTTATTATCATTTATCTTTAAAATAAATTTAACTTGTCAATTTATAATGTAAAATGATCAAATCAATTTAATTATTATCAAAGATTATTAAATTGATATTGCTCAAAATTCCGGGTCATCACACTAACATTATAGTTTAGATATATATGTGTATGCAGAATATAACCAATGCAGGTACCAAGAATGAAGACTGTACAGTATAGAGATACAAGATTGAAGGTATCAAGATTGAAGACTCATGAGTATCAAGATATCAAGAGTTCAAGATTTCAAAGTACAAGATAAGTATTGAGTCTAGAATTATATTAAAACTTCTTGAAAGCACTTATATCTTTATTCCAAAAAAATTCATGGAATGGAATCCACTTCGAGCCTATTAAAGGGATGGAACCCTAGTGGGATGGAACCTACGACAATATCTAGTGGAACATATAATGGTCTTATTTTGATATCCACTAATTTTATAATAAAAAACTTTCAAAAATATATATCTTGTTTTTTACAAATTTTTTCAAAACTTTCTTTTCAAAAAGACATCTCTCTCAGTTTTAAATATTTTAGCCTCAAAACTATTTTTATCATTTTTTATATTTTGGTTTCAAAATTGTCCTTATTTTTAAACCTTCTAATATTTTAAATATTTAGCTTTAAATTATTTATATACTCCGATTTTAATTCGCTTTATAAATTAAGATTATATAATAAAAATTAATTTTATATGTTTAAACTATATTCAAATATGTTTACAAAGTTTAGAAATTATTTTAATAAATTATAGAAACCAATTTTAATAAGAAAATCAAAATCACCAATTTTTCCTAGAGCTTGTCAACATCCTTCAACCTCCTCATGTTGATGTGGTGCCCGTTAAATTCAAAATTCAAATTTTCAAAAGAAGTGTCTATTCGTCGTATCCTTTCATGAATAGATATGGCTGTTGATCTTCTATAAATACCAGTAGTTCTAAACGAAATTTTAGCCAGATTTTCAGTTATTTTCTCTCCTCTTTATCTTCCTCATTTATTCTAAAGAATCCAAAACTATACTCTGCCGAAATACGAAGTGATTCAAACTTGATTATCTCTTGTTTGATTCTCTGCCACTCTCTCCATAAGATCCCAGTGCTATTCAGAGTTATAGAATCATTTGTAAATCAAATTGTTGATTAAAAGGTGCGGTTTAGCCTTGAAATCAATTGGGTATGATCATTGCCTCGGAAATCGATTAGGTGATCGTGTGGCCTTGTTAAATCAAGAGAGTTTGCCCTAGACTTGAATACAGAAGGGTGTAACTCTTAGCCTTGTAATCGAGGGTGTAATCTGGGAGATTATTTTGAAAAGAAATCCGTACAATTGGGCGGGACTGGATATAGGGTAACTTTGAACCAGTATGAAATTCTGGTATGTTCTTTCCTTTACTGCTTTTATTTAGTATTTGCATATGTGTCTGATTCTGTGATTACATCTGTGGTTGTGAATTGCATTTATTGGTGATTAAATTACATAAGTTTCAAAAAGATTTAGAAATTCCATAAAACACTATTCACCCCCCTCTAGTTTATTCCAGCCTTAAGATCAATAATCCGCATTTCTCATATTTGGTATCAGAGCATTGATTGTTAAATTTTCATAATCTGAATTTTAAAAAAGTTTTTAAAATGGCTATTTGTGGAAAAAAATTAACACTAGTTTAAAACTGTTCAAATCATTATTGTCTCATAAGTCTTCATTATAGTTATTATAGAAAATCAAGTTATCTACCGAGTTTGTATTCTATGCAGAAAGGAAAATGTTATATGGCCTTTGAAGAATCAACACTCAATGGACAAATTGTGCAAATCAAGAAGAATAATTGGATTCAAGACACATGACTGGTAATCCAAATATGCTGAAAGATATTATCTATAAAGATAGAGGATTGGTTAATTTTGATGACAACTCAAAAGGATATATGATTGGTATCGACAATATCGCTAACTCTAAAACTCCTTCTATTTCTAACGTTTTATTAGTTAAGAATCTGAAACACAATCTGCTTAGCATTAGTCAACTTTGCGATAAAGGATACAAGATAAAATTTGAAAAAGATAAATGTCACATTGAAGATAATAATTCAAATAATATGTTTGAAGGATTTAGGAAGAAAATTATTTGTATTCTTAGTATGAAAATCTCAAATGACAATCTTTGTCTTTTGGTGAATACAAGTGACCCTTGGATTTGGCATAAAAGATTTAGGCATTTGAACTTTGAGTTACTTCATCTAGATTTGTTTGGTCCATCTCAGATTCAATCAATAAATCATAATAGATATGTCTTTGTAATTGTAGATGATTATTCTAGGTTTACATGGACAATTTTTATGAAACATAAAAGTGATACTTTTGGTTCATTTAAAAAATTATACAAAAAGACTTCAAAACCAACTTTCTTTAAAAGTTATAACTTTTCGTAGTGATCACGGTAGAAAATTTGAAAATGAAAATTTTGAGAGATTCTACAATAAAAAGTGAATAACTCATAATTTCTCTTTTCCAAGAACTCCACAACAAAACGAAGTGGTAGAACGTAAAAATAGAATGATTCAAGAGTGTGCTAGACCGATGCTTTCAAATAGTAATTAATCAAAACATTTTTGGGCTGAAGCAATCGCCACAGCTAGCTACATTTTGAATAGAATATTAGTTAGACCGTTAGCTGGTAAAACACCTCATGAACTTCTTTACAAGAAGAAACCAAAGGTATATTATTTTAGAATCTTTGGAAGTAAATGTTTTATTCTAAATACAAAAGGCAGTTTGGATAAATTTGATCCTTAATCCGACAAATGAATTTTTATCGGATATTCTAATAGAAGTAAAGCATATGGAGTTTTCAATTTAAGAACTAATACCATTGAAGAAACAATGCATGTTTCGTTTGATGAAAATTTTAAAGATGTTTTAATGATGAAGAAGATTTTGCTACCCTAAATAATGAATCAATAGAAACAAATAATGAACTTATTCATCCAAATAAAAAGGTTAAGCTTTTAAAAGATCATCTCATAGAAAATATACTAAGAGATATTAAATCTGATATTAGAACTAGAAATCAACTATATAACATGAGTAATGTAGCTTTTATATCATCTATTGAACCTAAAAATCCAAAGGAAGCATCGTTTGATGATTCATGGATTCTGGCTATACAAGAAGAACTAAATCAATTCACCAGAAATGATGTTTGGGAACTTGTTCCTAGACCCGAGGATAAAACTATAATAGAAACTAAATGGGTTTATAAAAATAAAATGAATGAACTAGGTGAGGTCGTTAGAAATAAAGCTCGATTAGTCGCACAAGGTTATTGTCAAGAAGAAGGAATAGATTTTGATGAAACCTTTGCACCCGTAGCAAGATTAGAAGCCATTAGAATTCTACTTGCTTTCACAAACTACAATAATTTCAAATTATTTCAAGTGATGTTAAAAGTGCTTTTATAAATGGATTTGTTAAAGAGGAAGTTCATGTTGAACAACCTCCACTCTTTGAAACGAAAATTTTCAAACCATGTTTTCAAACTTAAGAAAGCTCTATATGGTCTGAAACAAGCTCTTGGAGCATGGTATGACAGACTAAGATCTTTTTTATTAAAATCAAATTTTGAATTTGGTAAAGTAGATAATACTCTTTTCATTAAAAGAAATAAAAATGATATCCAACTAGTACAAGTTTATGTAGATGATATTATTTTTGGTTGAACTAATCATAAAATGAACAAAGAATTTTCTGAAATAATGACAAAAGAGTTTGAGATGAGTCATATGGGTGAACTTACTTTCTTCTTAGGTTTACAAAAACAATTTGATAATGGTATTTTTATTAGTCAAGAAAAATATGCTTTGGATCTAGTTAGAAAATTTTGGTATGACTATTGCGAATGGAAAACCCACTCCTATGGCAACCAATGAAGATTTAAATAAAGAAGATCTTTCAATAGATGTAAATCAAAAACTATATAGGGGAATGATTGGATCACTACTTTATATCACTACAAATAGACCAGATCTCATGCATAGTGTTGATCTTTGTGCAAGATAACAATCTCAACCCAAAGAGGTCACTTAAAAGCTGTGAAACGTATCATAAGAAATGTTAAACATACTTTTGACTATGGTTTATTTTACCCTAAAAATGATTCATTTGATTTAATCTCTTATTGTGATGCTGACTATGCTATTTGCAAATCTGACCAAAAATACAAGTGAACCTTGTCACTTTTTGGGGCATTCTCTGGTTTAATGGTTTATAAAAAGCAAAACATTGTTTCTTTATCAACAACTGAAGCAGAATATATCTCTACTGCTTTGGCCTGCTCTCAAGTTATTTATATGCAACGAACCCTAAAAGATTTTAGATTAACAGTTTCAAAATCACCAATTTATTGTGATAGTACTAGTGCAATAAATTTATCTAAAAATCCTACTCATCATGCTAGGACTAAAAGGAGATTATTTCTCTTGAATTTATCAACTCCGAGAATCAAATTGCTGATATTCTAACCAAACCTGTGACGCCCCACCCCGAGACCCACATTAACAAAGAGAATTACTAGGTAATTCTGTCTGCTAATGTGGAGAATAGGGCTGGTTAGGAGCGACCATCTATAATCTTGTCTTAAACATCTACTGCATACGTCGATAAATGCTCTATATTTTTTTTTCTATTTCAAGTGAATCGACATATCCAATAAATGCTTAATAAAAAAACTATAGGTGGCTAATGGATCTATCAGAACAAAATACAATAACAGAATGCATATCACATCACAGAACAATAATCATCATATATATAAATACATATACATAGATACATCCTAGTATGATACAAACTGATACACAAAAGTGGTACAAAGGCCACACTATAAACATCTAATCAAATACATATCAGAGTCAAGCGGAAAGAAACATATAAACTGCACAAAAGTACTAGGCTGATATGCAAGAAGATGCATCAAAGCTAAGTCCTGTAACTGATAGCTAACCTGAAACAACTCGGTCTGACCCGAGTACAAAATACACGGGTCGGTCTAGCTAAAACAATCAGTTAATGAGGATAGGCAATAATATGAAGCATAAGATACAAGTGATAATTCTTTTCGAATGAGAGAAGGCAACAGAAAGAATACAACCCATGACTTAAGTGAACTAATGTCACTTAAGTATACAAAGACGTCAAAAGAGGTAAATTCAATAATAATGCTCGAATAATATAAACAATCGCCGATGAAAATCTCCAAATCAAAACTCATGAAACTCAATAAGAGTTTATAATTCCCATATTGAAATCACCATAAAACAACATATATATATATATATGCCTTTCTCTGACACAAGGCTATAAGTAAATTCATCATCTCAAATTGGTGAAATCGAAATCAAAAACTTATAAAAATTCCCCATATTGGCCAAATCCCATTTTCATGCCGAAGCGATGCTGCACGTGCCATTCTCAGATGGCCGAAGCCTCTGACAAGGTCGCTAACACCTCTCAAAACAGTTCGTCCTCATGACAAGGTCGTTGACACCTCTTCAAGCCATTTTGTCAGCCCTAACAAGGTCGCTAACACCTCCCTAAGCAGTTTGTCCTCATGACAAGGTCGCTGACACCTCTCCAAGCTATTTTGTCAGCCCTAACAAGGTCGCTAACACCTCCCTAAGCAGTTCGTCCTCATGACAAGGTCGCTGACACCTCTCAAAGCAGTTATGTTGGGTAAACATCGTGAATGTGTCGCAAACTCACGGATAGGAATCCAAAAAGTGTTAACGTGTATCCCATACCACTCGTTCGCACTTAGCGATTTACTAGCCGCTAGTCGGTGCCACACTAGGAACATCATAAAACTCATAAATCATATCTCACCTCATCTCATTGGCGAGTGATAAAGAGACACCATACTCGTCTCATCTCATCGACAAGTATTAAATAACATCGTAACTTGTCTCATTTCATCGACAAGTGAAAACATCATGATGGTTCCTCATAAACCATAAATCTGAAAATATGAAATCATATACTCAAGACTTGCCTTATATCATTGACAAGTAAATAAAACATCGTGATGGTTCTCATCGACCATACTCTTACATAGGAGATCTCAAACCATAATACTTGTCAAATATTGGCCATCTTAAATAAATCCAATAAATAGGAATTATAAAACTCAAAATACGCCATAAAATGGCAGAACATCTCAGAATCAATAATCTCAAATAGCTTCGATCGTACAAGTCCGGAATTAACCGAAATAGTGAATGCACATGTCCCATACCACGTGTTTTACTAAATTGTTTAATTCTCTTTCTCATATGTTCGAATAGTATAAAAGTGTGTTTTATATTTAAAATAGGTTACTAGAGAAAACAAGCTTTTAAAACTATTTCTCGAAAAGATTAATAAAACCAATTTTTGAAATTCCTTTATTATAGGAAATAAATAGATTTTATATTAGAAAAATAATTTTAAAACTATCTAATGATAATTTGAAATATTCATTTCAAAAATCACTTTAAAAATGGTTTAGTGAAAACTATGCTCGAAAACAAAGAAAAACAAGATAGATAACTCAAGACCGATAACATGAATTCAATACGAATTCAATTCAAATTTAACCCAAAACCAATTCAAATTCTATCAAAATTTGAATTTCAAATTCTCCAAATATAGCTAGCTTATTGATAGGAATCATCGCTCTTAAAACATTTCAAAACCACATCAAATTCGAACAAGAATGAGGGCAAAAATAAACCAGTACAGTTCTGAAGTCAATGATTTATTGCTGTCGTTTTACTCTCGGGACAACAACAAACAAATCTAGTTTTGACCAAGCTAACTTCAAAATTTCAGAAAACTCAAAACAAGAAAGGTTTATAAAATAATCCAAGTTTTCTAAAACATCAAGAATTATCTAAATCCGATAAGAAACGAGAAAGATACGTCTAAGTTACTAACTGTATTTAGTTTAGATAATGTAATTATCAAAGTGACAGAGCTGAGATTTTGCAATAGAATTTTGATCAAGCTATGCTCAAAATATGCAAATGTCTTCAACATGAAAGTTGTCACACACAAAATATGCTTTCCAGAACTTTAAAAATCATCCAAATTGGATAAGAGACAAGGAAGATATGTCTAATTTACTAACTATCTTTAGTTTGGATAACGTAATTACTAAAGTGAGAGCTAAGAGTTTGCAACAGCATTTTGATCAAGCTATGCCCAAAATATGCAAATGTATTCAAGTGGAAAGTTGTCACACATAAAATATGCTTTCCAGAACTTCAAAAATCATCCAAATCCGATAAGAAAAATGGAAGATATGCTCAATTTACTAACTGTATTAAGCACAGTTTTACAATTACAGGCCAGTGAGTTTGTATTGGGTTTTTCGACCTTCTATGATCAAAATTTTCGAAAGTATTTAACGTAAAGTTATCACACTCTCTTCATGCTTTGCAGAACATCAAACAAAATCAAATTCCGATTTAAAATGAAAAAGTTATTCCCAATTTACTGATAGCGGTTTACAAATGAACATGCAATAAAAATCAAATTGAGATTTCTAACCTTGAAATCTCAAATTATGCTAGAAAATGTGAGTTTTCAACTCACCTTTGATTTAGATAACAAATACCCGAATTTGTGAAGAATGATTGAAGCTTCAAGGTGAAATTAGTCTTTAAGAGCCTTTCAATTTACTATCATTTGAAGAAGTTTCATCTTGAATTGAAGAAAATTAGATTGAGGTTTGATTTTGAAAGAAGGGTTTTCTTTTTACTGTTTTTGTCTTAGGGAAGAAAGAAGAAGAGGAGCTGAGTTATGAACGTACAGGTAACTAAATTTCTTCTTTTCTCACCTGGTTAAGACTATAATGGGCCTTGGACCCAAAATGAACAAAAGAAACAATAAGTCCAAGTTTTAATTCATGCTTAAACTAAAATGCATATGTTTATATTTAAACATATGCAATTAGCAAATGCCACTATCTTTCAAATTTTTACACAAATAAAATTCTAAACTTACACACTTATAAACTAAATCATTTTCCACCATATAAAAAGATAAATTTATATTTATAAAACATTTTTATTATTAAAATCTTTTATTTCACAAAAATGCACTATTTCCACAATTAAATGCAAAAGCATACATTTTTTACTTTTAAAATTCCATAAAAATTATTTTCTTACTTAGAAAAATATTAAAAACGGTATCCAAACTTTATTTATAACCAACACTCATTTTTATACCAGTTTCCATCTTTTTACTTAATTAAACTCCCTTCGAAAAAATCAAATACTTCATTTAAAAATTATTAAAAGAAGTAATTGACAATAATTTATAAAAATTATTTCATTTTCTCTAAATAAAGATCATTCTCCATCACTATTAATCCAAATAAATAAAATGAAGTTCCAAACTTTATTTTTCTCATTTTATTTTCAAAATTCATTATTTATTCCAAATAAACAATATAAAACTTCCAATTTTATTAAATTTGCAATATTAAATTATAACTACCGTTATAATTTAATATTAACAGGTAATCTCCAAAAGCAGGGTTGTTACAGACTCTCCCCCTTATCAAAATTGCGTCCTCGCAATTTCTAGAGAAGAGTTTGTATTCAACATAAGTATTTCATCAATCAAAGAAGGATAGACAGGCACAAGATCACAATTCCTCACTTTTAACTCAAGGTAAAAGAAGACTAAGATAAGATTGGCCGATTAATTCTGTGGTTTTTAAAGTGCAGATATGGAATTAGCGAACCACTGAATTTTTCAATCAGCACATAATATTTCGAAGGCGTCTCACCATCGAATAAGAGCACAACAAGATGCAAGAAAAATTATCAATCAAATGAGATTGATTTCTCATAAGCTCCTCAAGTAGAGTCGGGATTTAGCACAACTTCAAACCAAATTCTAATCAACAAGATGATTATCGATATGATCTTTCCGTATGACACTACGGAAGGAACCACATCGATACAAGATAGAAACAAAAGAGACAAGATAGATCAACCAAAAGGTGGTTTATTCTCTAATTCTTCCATAGGTATTCTCTAATTTGCAACACATTTTTTTTTTCAATTTGTTTCTCAAATTTTCTAAGTATTAGAAATTTTTGAAAAAATTGACGGAGTCTCCTTTGTACGGAAGGCCATATACAATATTACAAAAATAAATTATATAATATACATCGACCATTAGGTCGGAAACACAATATATATATATATATATCATTATTTAACACTTAAAATTAATCTGAAAACATACCTTTCCCTTTTAGCATTTTAAAGCGGTTTTGCACAAACTTACATCTATAATATTTTTGATCAAAATATATTCCATCTATCCTCTTTTCACCTGTACTTAACTCAAATAGATGATATTAGTTCATGATCATAAATAAGAAATGCTACACTTAACTATTGAGGGGAAATAAATCAATTTCAGTTCAGACCTGCTGTAAAGAAGACCTATTTTGACCGTGAAAACAACAAATCTGAAGAACTTTATAAAACGAAAGTTGTTCTAATTAGTCTGAGCTTTCTCCAAAAGCAAGGTTGTTACAAAACCCTTAAATCAACCTATATTTAATAAGTTAAGAAGAGAACTAGGAATTTGTTCAATAATTGAGATATAGAATATAGATATAGTAACATATATTTTTAATAAATAGAAATATACAAGAAAACCAAATTTTTCATAAGGATGTCGACATACCCCTACCACCCATGTCGACATACAATGACAAAACTGAAAATTTGATTTTCCCTCTAAAATTAGTTTGGTAGTTATATAAACCTATGTATTTCAAATTTTTCTGTCTTCTCACTTCTCTTTCTCTGTATTAAACTTCTGAAAATTAAAAATAAATCCTCTAAATCAAACCAAAATGACACCATTTCTTTCCCTTCTCCTCATTCTAGTCCATTTCAACGTACTACACTAGCATGTGTGATAAAGATTGAAGAGTCTATGAAGGATGCCATGCAAATGTTGACTGAACTTCAAGTTGTGCAAATAAGGATGGCAAAAGAACAATAAAAGCAAGGAAAAATTCTTCGAAATGTGCAGAAATTCATAATGGATAATCATGCAAATCCTATTATGCTTGAAGAAGATTTTCCCAACATTCAAGTGCATAATCCCTTAGAGCATAGCGAAGAGGAAGAAGAAGAAGAGGAAGAAGCACCTATGGAAGAAGACGACAAAGTTGTCTGCGTAGGCGAAGTCTGTTTTGACAAAGATGGGAATTTGGTTGAATAACATGGGAACTTTTGTTTTCATTATCCAAAATTTTCGATTCACAACTCTTCAATTGTCAAAAACTTTCGTTAGTAGTGTTATTCTATAATTTATGCACTTACATATACTTATGTGTTTATTTTCCATATATACATAACATCATATATAATAAAATATTTGTTTCACTTATTATACTTCCTTATTAGTATCTAGTTTGGATAGTGAAAGGTTAAGGGGGAGTTATATCAGTTTAGAATTAGTTTTTGTTGATGAAAAGGGGGAGAAATACAAAATAAGAGTAGTTAGAGTAGTTAGGCTTAGATTAAGGGGGAGTTAGTTTTAGGGGAGTTATAGTGAAGGTGAAATATATTTTATAAACATAGGTTGTCATCATTAAAAAGGGGGAGATTGTTAGTCCTTGAGATGATGGTTTTGATGACAAAAACCTTATAACTTGTTATAAAATATAAATACTAACATTATAGTTTAGATATATATATGTATATGCAGGATATAACCATGCATGTATCAAGAATGAAGACCGTATAGTATGGAGATTCAAGGCTGAAGATATCAAGATTGAAGACTCATGAGTATCAAGATATCAAGAGTTTAAGATTTCATAGTACAAGATAAGTATTGAGTCTAGAATAATGTTAAAACTTCTTGAAAGCACTTACATCTTTATTCGGAATTTATTCGTGGAATGGAATCCACTTCGAGCATATTAAAGGGATGGAACCGTAGTGGGATGGAACCCACGACAATATCTAGTGGAATATATAGTGGTTCTATTTTGATATCCACTAATTTTATAAAAAAAAATAAAAACATATCTCTTTTTTACAAATGTTTTTAAAACTTTCTTTTCAAAAAGACATCTCTCTTGGTTTTAAATATTTTAGCCTCAAAACTATTTTTAGCATTTTTTATATTATGATTTCAAAATTGTCCTTGTTTTTAAACCATCTCTTGTTTTAAATATTTAACCTTAAATTATTTATATACTCAGATTTTAAATCACTGTATAAATTAAGATTATATATTAAAAATTACTTTTATATGTTTAAACTATATTCAAATATATTTACAAAGTTTAGAAATTGTTTTAACAAATTATAGAAACCAATTGTAATAAGAAAATCAAAATCATCAATTTTGCCTGGAGCACGTCGACATCCTTCAACCCCTCCCCCTAAGTCGACACGGTGCCCGTTAAATTCAAATTTCAAATTTTCAAAAGAAGTGTCTAATCACCGTATCCTTTCACGAATAGATACGGCTGTTGATCTTCTATAAATACCAGTGGTTCTAAAAGAATTTTTAACCAGATTTTCAATTATTTTCTCTCCTCTTCATCTTCCTCGTTTATTCTAAAGAATCCAAAACTATACTCTGCCGAAATACTAAGTGAATCAAACTTGATTATCTCTTGTTTGGTTCTCTGCCACTGACTCCATAAGATCTCAGTGCTATTAAGAGTTATATGACCATTTGTAAATCAAACTGTTGAGTAAAAGGTGCGGTTGAGCCTTGAAATCAATTGGGTGTGATCGTTGCCCGGGAAATCGATTAGTTGATCTTGTGGCCTTGTTAAATCAAGAGAGTTTGCCCTACACTCAAATATAGGAGGGTGTACTTGTGACGACCCTAACTCGACCTTCGAAAATTGGCACCGAATACGACAGTCATATTCAAATGCCATAGATCCAAACGTCGAATCTGGTTCGTCGGAGCTTATAACACATCAAGTAAACAACACGGCGGAAGAACAGAAATGAATATCATATACAATTCCAATGAATACAATATCCAATGATATATAATAATGATATCATATGAATCAATATCATAGGTACAAGATAACAATGCTACAGCGGAAAACGAATAGCGAATGAGATAACACCAATATCAAACTGCAACTCCAAACCAATGCTCCAAAGCAAAACTCCAAACCACTAGCTCGAACCACCATCAAGTTGCACCAAGCTAAGCAAGTCTGGTCTGTCGTCCCAACCAAATACTTCAATATCCAAAGTCTTCAAAGGATACCCAAGAGAAAGCTAAAAGCTACCGAATCGATATCTATATCTATTATCTAAAAAACCCAACTCTAGACTACCCGTGTGGAAAATTGTGGGCACCCAGAGTTTAGAAAGGGAACAATAAACTCCGGGTCAGTCATGGGACTGGTATGAGCAAACAAAAATAGTTTATTTTTAAAAATAAACGAAAGAATTTAAAATTTGAAATCAGTAATGCTTTTTAGAAAATGAAACTACCATAAGGCCTCCCGCCACACACACCATGCAAACGCAGAATTGGAGGAGATTTCTCCTTATGATAGTCGAATATGCTTGATACGCGAAAACATTTTGATATTATTATTAGTGCATAGTGGAACACCATTCGAAAGTATAATATTAATCTTAGCCAGCATATGCATTTTGCACTTATGCCTACTATAGCTACCATGTTTTATAGCAGGTTACCGCCACATCCATGGCAGATTATACAACTAAAACCGTATTGGGCGCGTATTGTTTCTTTGGGTTTTCCAACAAATGGTCAGGCCAAGGAACTTCCCATTGCAACATGGGTACACCTCTGGAGGGACGTCCCGAGAACCATCCCTCAGTTCTCTGCTAACACAAGGCCGGGTACCCCCTTCCCGGGGAATAAAACCTAAGATATGACACCCCTGGTCCTTTGGGACCTTTAACCGAGGATCCTCAATACCAACAACATCACATAGTAATAAATATACTCCAGTGCCCACATGAGTAAGTATCTGGGCTCCATACCATGATACTACCCTTTTCTAGAAGGAATGGTCATACCCTAGGGGCGCTACCCCTGAAACCTTGCTGCATCTTTCCTGTTTCGACCATTACTGAGTTGTGAGGCTCGACGAAGTCTCGTCCACAAAGCTACGCTTTTCACAAAAGCCATGCTTTGATCAACAAATGATCAGCAGCGCTTCGTATGCCACATTACCAAATTGAGAATTTATCACTAGTAACCATCAACTACATAACCTCTGAGCTCGTACGTCTCAGAGTAGGGTGTTAAGCTAAGAGAATAAATCTCCGCCACCAAACAGAAATGTATTTGATAGAAACCAGCTTTACATCTCAAAGTGTAACGTCAGACACACATCCATACAAGTCTGTCCCGGGTTCGAACAGAACCAAAGGCACGTCCGAAGAAGCCCTTGAAATCCGGATGATTTCTAATCACGTCCAGGCTTCCCATCACAATGGATGCTCAAATCCCTATACCGGGGTCATTCGGTGCAATTCGGTGCAGAGACATTCGACAGGTCATCCTTTCACTTTCGAAAGTTTTCGGTCTTCACCACCGGTCTTCAAATGCTACTCATATCATCGTATCATTATTCGGAATGGGTTATATGACACAAGTTCCTCCCCCGGCTAAGCCGAATAATGAGCACAATATTTAAAACATATGGATATTGGGATTTCAGTTAAGTAACAACTTAAAGCCCAAAACCTTTCATTCAAATGGCTAAAACAAATTATCATTTCCAATCTTTTAAAAAAAAATATTCATTTCAAAAACCTTCAATGGTTTAAACAATTTCCATACTTAAATCTTTTAAACAAAAGATTTATTTTTAAGACCCTTTTCAATTTTAAACAAGGTTCACCAATCTTTCACAAAGATTCATTTATAGCCTTTTAAAACGATTCCGTTTCAAATTTGATTAACTCATCTGGTCTTTAAATCAAAGACTCATTTTATAGCTTTTAAAACAATTCAATTTCAAATTTGAAATCTTTTCATCATAATTATTATTCGAAACCACTGGTTTCCGTTTCGGAAAAATTGATTTTATTTGCTCGAGTTAAGGCCTTCCAAGTATAAACTTGGGTTAAATTCAAATTCTCAAAACCATACTTAAAATGGTTTAAAAACCCATATAAATACCTTCTATAACTTGTATAATCTTTTTAAGCCAAAATTTCCAAATCATTGAATTCAATTTCAAATATTGAATTCAACCTCAAATCAAAATATTTCAAATTTCAAACTAAATCAAATTATTTAAAATAACTTTTATCTTCAAAAACTCTTTTTCAAATACTTTTCAAATTTAACCCAATTTCATTTCCAAAATCATTTGGATTCAAAATTCAAACTTTAAAACCATTTCAGAATATTAATATTCAAATATATGTGATGTAACGTTTGCGATTTTTCGACACTCGAAAACCGACATCAATACATACACTGTACCAACTGCCGAGCAATCGAATGCCAGAAAACCGAAATGTTATGGTTAAAAAAAAAAGAAAAAGATAGAAGAAGAGAGAGAAAGATAGAACAAAACAGAAAGAAACAACATAACAATATCAGAATCTCATAATCGCAGCGGAACAACCTATAATAGATAAATGAATATCTTTTAAACAAAGAACTATATCAGTTATTACATTACATTGTCACAGTTTACAACAACAAACAGCGGAAAAGAAATACTATATACTAATTGATACGCCATGCCATCCAGCTTGCCTCTAGATCTCTACAGTCACTCCTGAATTCCAGAATATCTTGATAACCTAACTCTTGATTGCCCGTGTGGAAAATGATGGGCACCCAGAGTTTAGAAAGGAAACAATAAACTCCAGGTCAGTCATGTGACTGGTGTGAGAACTTAAAACAGTTTATCTTTTAAAAATCAACAAAGAAATATTTTTAATATAGATTCGCAATGCTTTTAGAAGATGAGACTACCATAAGGCCTCTCGCATACACACACAATGCAAACGCAGAATCGGAGGAGATTTCTCCTTATGATAGTCAAATATGCTTGATACGCATTAAAAAGAAACATTTGATATTATTACTAGTGCATAGTGTAGAAAACATTTTGAAAATATAATATAAATCTTAGGCAGCATAGGCATTCCGCACTTATGCCTACTATAGCTACCATCTAAACAGTGGTGACCACCATAAGTAAATGGTAGGTTCTACAACTAAAATCGTACAAGATCGTATTGTTTCTTTGGATTTCCAACAAATGGTCAGGCCAAAGAACTTCTCATTGCCACATAGGTACGCCTCTGGAAAGACGACCCGAGAACCTAACCTAACATTACGGTTAGACCTCTACCAACACAAGGCCGGGTTACCCCTAACTGGGTAACTACTGACACGAATATGCCATCCCTCGGTCGTAACCGACCTTCATCCGAGGATCCTCTATTCCAACAACCACAAAGTAATAAATTTGCAGCAACAACATATGTTAAGTATCTGGGCTCCATACCATGATACCACATCTATCCAAAAGGAATGACATACACTAAAGGGGCGCTACCCCCTAATAACCTTGCCGCATCCTTCCTGTCTGACCATTTTCGGGGTGTGAGGTCCGACGAAGGCTCGTCCACAAAGCCACGCTTTATACAAAAGTTGTGCTTTGTTCACATATGCTCAACAGCACTTCGTATGTCACATTACCAATTTGGGAATGTATCACTAGTAACCATCAACTACATAACCTCTGAGCTCGTACGTCTCAGAGAAGGGTGGTAAGCTAAGAGAATAAATTCTCCGCCACCAACAGAAATATATTTGATAGAAACCAGCTTTACATCTCAAATTGTAACGTCAAACACACATCCATACACGTCCGTTCCGGGATCGAACGGAACCGAAGGCACTTCCAAAGAAGCCCTTGCAATCCAGATATTCACTAATCACGTCCGGACTTCCCGTCACTAAGGGTGGTAAAACCTCTATATCAGAGATCAGCCAATGCGGAGTCATTCGACGGTAATCCTTTCGTTTTCAAAAATATCTGGTCTTCAACACCGAACTTCAAATGCAATTCATAACGACGTATCACATATTTGGAATGGGTTATACGACCCAAAGGTCCTTTCCCGGCTAACCCGAATAGTGAGCGCTTATTTTGAAAATAAGTGTGGCACTCAAATTCAAGCAAATCACAACAAATACCCATTTAAAGGTAATTATTGATAGTCGGTTATTTAACTATCAATAGGTATGCACAACATCACCAGATTCCAAATAATTTTCCAAATTATTTATTTTTCAAAAATATCTTTACAAGATATATAATTATTTCCACACTTCAAAAATAAATCAACGTTTATTTTTTTAAACAAATTTCCCCTTTCTTTTATAAATTCCATAGTGAATTTACATTTCCAAAATATCTATGAATATACGATTTTCAAATCGATTTCTAATATTCATTTTCAATTTATCTTTAAAAAGATACAATCTCAAAACATTTCACTTCATATTGGAAAAAGCATTTCCATACTTATTAATAATAAGTAATTCACAAATCTATTCATTTTCAACATTTAGAAAATATTCGATATACTTAAATCACAATTTAAGTATATATTTTATTCTTTAAGGGAAACATCCTCTTAAACACATTTATTTGAGTCAAAACGAATGTTACGTAAAACATCGTTACGACGACCCAAAATCACTAGTATAGGGATTCGAAATTAAGATAGATATAAATCCCAATACTATATAAAACATTTCCTTTCGGAAATCATTTACTATAACAACAGTGTTATAGTCCATCTTTTCCTTATTTCTCGAAAACGTCTATTTCAACAATGAATGTTGAAATCTATGGTTTCGACACTTAATACATTTTAAAACAACTTCAAATCGTTTTAATTCTATTTAAAATATCACTTCCCCAAAACACTTTAATATATTATTCACTGTCCTAAATCGTGAATATTCTTCGTTAACCAAATTCAACATTTTTCTACACATTTTATCTAAAGGATTATCCACCGTCCAAAATCGTGAATATATCACCTTTAAAAATCTAAAATAATTGACTTATCAAAATAAGTCGGTTTCGGATTTATAAAACAATGTTTATAAATTCCATTTCTATTTATAAAAACTTCGATTTATAAATCTCCTTTATTAACCAATTCAATTTATAGCTCAATCATATACCAAAAGTCCACATTATAAGTTAACTACTTATAATTCGTTTATTTACAAAATCGTTCTTTTAAAACTTCACAAATTATAAATCTTATAACTTATAAGATTCATTTATAACTCCCTTTTTACATTTATAAAAACTTCATTAAAATTCCATCATTCTGATTTATAAAAATTCAATTTTATAAATCTTATTTATAAACCGTTTATAATAAGTTCAAAAATCTCCATTTATACTATTTTACAAAATCATTAACCCCATATTTTCAAAAACCAACTTTTAACTATATTTCTCAAAAATCATAATTTTTATAACATTAAAATTATAACATTTATTTACTTAAAATGAACCAATTCCAAAATTAAATAAAACGTATACTTTCGAAAATCACTTTAAAACCCTTTTTAAATTTGAAAATCATCACTTTAAAATCCTCTTAAAATCCAAAATTGGCCCAATGATGCAACACACCAAATAATCAATCACGACAACAAAGACATCATATATCAGTATATGATAATCAACATATATCAAAATATCTGTAATCAAATAAATACTGGTGAGGAATCCAGTTGGATCCCTCCAACCTGTTTCCCTGCATCCACAGACATTAGCACAATACCAATTCCGTTTCCAAACGGAATATCATGGTATATAGGATTTATAAAATATTATCCGCTATTATACGGCGCAATAGGGTCTGATCCGCTATATAATGCGGGAAATCAACTCCAAGTGTATATATAATACCAATTCCGCTTTACGGTGAAATTATCGCGGTATATGTTTTTAATAAATAACCTCCGCTTAATATACGGCGTATAATGTCTATTTCAATGCAACAGATAATAATTTATCATCCAATCAAACAATCAAGCAATTTTAAATTTAACTATTTAAAATTTAAATCGAAACAATTTCGATTGAGTGAGAAGTTCTCACCTTGGTTTCAATAGTAGTTTCAGCATTTTATTTCGAATAAAATTAAACGTGCGTTTAATTTTATTCAAAATTTTCACTAGCTCCAAACGGTTCCAATCCAGTTCCACAGCGTAGTGCTCGACAAACGAAGCCAACGCAAGTCGTTTCGTAATTTTTCGACCTCCTATGAATAAGATATAGCATTACAAAGTTTACACAAATTTTAATATAATTAATTTACACTTAAATTTTATTTTTTCAACCTTAAACACATCTGCGCCGTCCAATGCAAAGCCCTAGAATCTCGGCCGGCCATTCTATTTCTTCTTCCTTCGTTCAAATACGTGCAATCGAACCCAACGAGCCGCCTTAAAACCCTAATTAACGCGACAACCACGTGCAGTTTGAAGATGATCAGGCGATGCCACTTCGAAGGCCTTCAAGGAAGCTACCATCGACCAGAGTAGGGTGGAGCTCGGTCGTGCTCTCGGCCCGGAAAACGTGCGCGACTTCTTGATGAACGCGAGCCATTTGCCATCAATCCATTCGCCTAAATTTGATCTCCACCTTTGGATACGTAGCTCTCGTTGTGCTCTTTAACTTTGCAGTTGCAAGTTTGTAGAATCGGTGTGTGGATTTGAAGAAAATTGGAGGAGAAGGAAGTTAATTTTCGGCCATTGATAGAAAGGAGGCGGCAGCTGTAACTTTGACCTAGGGTTTTCTTTTTTTGTTGCAAATGAAGAATTATCAAGTCCTTTTATAAAAAATTGACGAAAACACTATTCATCTAAAATTTTCCAACTCCAAACGAAGCATGCCGGCTGACGTTTATAGGGTTTACCCCGCGTTCCGGACACAATGGGATAGGTTTCGGAGGCTAATTCGATCATCTGTGCAAGTTACGGAAATAAACGATCAAATTTAAATTAAATCGATTAAACTAATTTCTATGCGTTTTGGCTTGCCTCCGACAAACCGTAAATCTGATTGACACGAAATTTGAAATCTTACAATAATATAACATTACGGATCCGATGAAACTAGTTTCGTCAAATTCTAAGACTATTTGAAAAATGGCTATTTTAACTCGTCAGTTAAATATTAAAATATTCAATTTTCACAAATTAACTTTAAATTCAATTTTAAAAGTTCTATAACATCATTCTAACTCCTATATGATTTATTAAAATTTTAAAAATCAATTATAATCATATTAAACCCAATTTCCAATTATTTCTGTATTTTCAAATATTAAATTATCGATTTAATTATCCAATTAAATCAGATATTCGAATAAAAATTTATTCGACTTACAAATTTTACTTGTTAATATTTAAAATCAATTAAATATATAAATTTTAATTGACAGAAATTCTGGGTCGTTACAAACTTCCCCGCTTAAAAGAATTTCGTCTTCGAAATTACCAAGTAAGAAAAAGTCTAGAAATCCATTAACTTTTCAAAAATCCATAGTTAAACTTCTTATAATAATTTTACTAAGTTCTCAAATCATACTTAGTTTCCTTTCAAAACCAACTATATCGTTTAACTTTTAACTTCAAATCAAAACTTTAGTTATCAAAAGTTTTTCAATTTTTCCAAAAATATTCTAATGCCTTAAATTTTTGAAAAAATTCACCATAGTCTCCTTTGCGCGGCTCGATCCGAAAAAAATGGAAATATATATATATCACAAATATACATCTCATCAAGTAATGAGGCATCCCACAGGGAAAAAAGTGTAAAAGTACGTATGTAATCCGAGATATGTACCTTATATATTATTGGCGAGCATATACGGCTAATATAGCACGAAAGCGAGCTCCAAATGCAAAGCAAGCGCAATCCGCACCTGCTAAACACTCAACAAACCATGAGAAACATGCATATATGAAAGTAATATCAATATACAACACATATCACTACAACAACTACATATGCTAATATAGCAAATGCAACAAAAGCAATAAATGCAACCACCAAACAACTATCATCCAACAAATCCATATCAAATCAATATACATTCACTTCTCATTATTATTCAATGAATTTGTTTTCTTCATTAAATCACATTTGATTCATTAACATTGGATGTTTTTACTAACATTAACTTATTCATATTCAATTAGTTTACATTCACTAATTTATATTCAAGTTAGTTTACTTTCAATTGAAATTCAATTACATAGCTTTCCATTTATCAATTCAATTTCATTAATACTTAATGAATTATATACAATCAACTAACAATCATATAACAACCAAATCATAACCATCGTAACCAAATTATTAAATTTATATTCTATTTGGTTTAACACTTTTTAACTCCAATTGGTTGATATTAAATTGACTTCCATTCAATTATTCAATTTCTCAACTTCAGTAGCTTCTAATGAATTTACACTTACATTCATTATCCCATATCAATTCTTTTACATTCGGTTGATTAACATTCCATCCATTTATCAATTCAATTGCTAATTCCTTTAACAAATAAGGTTGAATTTCATTTATATAACTCAAGTTCATATTCATCACTTCTCTTGATTAATTTACTTCGTTACCAAAATCAACTTTATTCAACTTCACTTAAGTTATATTCCATTTCAAACATCATTTGTTTAACTTAACTTAAAATTCCACTTATAAATCCAATTCAGATTTCAATTCTAAAGTAAATTCTATTTAACTTTTACCAAAGCTAAATTTATTAACTCATATTATAAGTTCAAAACTTATTTCACTTATATTCATCAATTTCAATAGCTTATCTAATCCAAATCAATTTATTTAACTTTCCTTTAGTTAAATTTCATATCACATGTCTTTGATGACAACTCAAATTTATTTTAACTTGGATTTTAATTTCAAATTTGTTTATCACAATCAAACTTCAATTCCCAATTTACTATAGCAGCACATCTATCACATAGAGACTTGAAAATGATACTGATGATGCTGCAGTCATCACCCTTATTATTTCCCAGTAACAGTAGTGAATTCAGTGCTTAATATCCTTTCAAAAAATTTCTTTTATTTATAAATCATATTTACAAATCTTTTACTTATAGAATTTCACTATTTAACTTTTAATTTTGAAAAATAACTTCCAAAACAAACAGGATTCAAAATTTTCAAATTCATAGTCCAACTTCATTTTTATATTTACAACTCATATTAATAAATATATTCATATAGTTTCACCTTTATATACAAGATTATTTCACAATTGTAAATCATATTGATTATAATTCCACACTTATAATTCATTCGCTTATATAATTTATTCTTTTAATTAACTTATATATATTCTAACATTTTCAACAACCAAACGATCAATTTTTATACACTTTAATAACTCTGAAAAATTATTCCTTTATATATAAAATATAATCAAGGTAAAATTATTTCATTTACCCTATTTTAAAATGATATCGTGTCAAATTATTCTGTACAAGTGTTTAGAGATCCCTATCAACAATATTAATTACTCGTATTGACCAGAATCCATATACCACTTAACAAACCAATCATCACAATATAAAACAATTTATATTCACTAACATATACGTGCTCGAATCTATTATTACACTCGAACTCATTCTAGAGTACTACTGACTCTATCTCTAATGAGAAATCCTCAACAGAGCCATGGTTGTCGCTTAACCATATGCTATGATACCAAATTGTAACGTTTGCGATTTTTCGACGCTCGAAAACCGACATCAATACATACACTGTATCAACTACCGAGCAATCGAATACCGGAAAACCGAAATGTTATGGTTAAAGAAGAAGAAAAGGATAGAAGAAGAGAGAGAAAGATAAAACAGAACAGAAAGAAACAACAGAACAATATCAGAATCTCACAATTGCAGCGAAACAACCTATAATAGATAAATGAATATCTTTAAAACAAAGAACTATATCAGTTATTACATCACATCACATTACATTATCAGAGTTTACAACAACAAATAGCGGAAAAGAAATACTATATACTAATTGATACGCCATGCCATCCAGCTTGCCTCCAGATCTCTACAGTCACTCCTGAATTCCGGAATATCCTGATAACTTGACTCTAGACTGCCCGTGTGGAAAATGATGGGCACCCAGAGTTTAGGAAGGAATTAATAAACTCCAGGCCAGTCATGGGACTGGTGTGAGAACTTAAAACAGTTTATCTTTTAAAAATCAACAAAGAAATATTTTTAATATAGATTCGCAATTCTTTTAGAAGATGAGACTACCATAAGGCCTCCCGCACACACACACAATGCAAATGCAGAATCGGAGGAGATTTCTCCTTATGATAGTCAAATATGCTTGATACACATTAAAAAGAAACATTTGATATTATTACTAGTGCATAGTGTAGAAAACATTTCGAAAATATAATATAAATCTTAGCCAACATAGGCATTCCACACTTATGCGTACTATAGCTACCATCTAAACAGTGGTGACCACCATAAGTAAATGGTAGGTTCTACAACTAAAACCGTACAAGATCGTATTATTTCTTTGGATTTACAACAAATGGTCAGGCCAAGGAACTTCCCATTGCCACATGGGTACGCCTCTGGAAAGACGACCCGAGAACCTAACCTAACATTACGGTTAGATCTCTGCCAACACAAGGCCGGGTTACCCCTAACTGGGTAACTACTGACACGAATATGCCATCCCCCGGTCGTAACCGACCTTCATCCGAGGATCCTCTATTCCAACAACCACAAAGTAATAAATTTGCAGCAACAACATAGGTTAAGTATCTGGGCTCCATACCATGACACCCCCTCTATCCAGAAGGAATGACATACACTAAAAGGGTGCTACCCCCTAATAACCTTGCCGCATCGTTCCTGTTTTGACCATTTCCGGGGTGTGAGGTCCGACGAAGTCTCGTCCACAAAGCTACGCTTTATACAAAAGCCGTGCTTTCACATATGCTCAACAGCACTTCGTATGTCACATTACCAATTTGGGAATGTATCACTAGTAACCATCAACTACATAACCTCTGAGCTCGTACGTCTCAGAGAAGGGTGTTAACCTAAGAGAATAAATTCTCCGCCACCAACAGAAATATATTTGATAGAAACCAGCTTTACATCTCAAATTGTAACGTCATACACACATCCATACAAGTCCGTTCCGGGATCGAACGGAACCAAAGGCACTTCCAAAGAAGCCCTTGCAATCCGGATATTCACTAATCACGTCCGGACTTCCCGTCACTAAGGGTGATAAAACTCTATATCGGAGATCAGCCGATGCAGAGTCATTCGACGGTAATCCTTCCGTTTTCAAAAATATCCGGTCTTCAACACCGATCTCCAAATGCAATTCATAACGACGTATCACATATTCGGAATGGGTTATACGGCCCAAAGGTCCTTTCCCGGCTAACCCGAATAGTGAGCGCTTATTTTGAAAATAAGTGTGGCATTCAAATTCAAGCAAATCACAAAAAATACCCATTTAAAGGTAAATATTAGTAGTCGATTGTTTAACTATCAATTGGTATGCACAACATCACCAGATTCCAAATAATTTTCCAAATTATTTATTTTCCAAAAATATCTTTACAAGATATATAATTATTTCCACACTTCAAAAATAAATCAACGTTTATTATTTTAAACAAATTTCCCCTTTCTTTTATAAATTCCATAGTGAATTTACATTTCCAAAATATCTATGAATATACGATTTTCAAATCGATTTCTAATATTCATTTTCAATTTATCTTTAAAAAGATACAATCTCAAAACATTTCACTTCATATTGGAAAAATCATTTCCACACTTATTAATAATAAGTAATTCACAAATCTATTCATTTTCAACATTTGGAAAATATTCGATATACTTAAGTCACAATTTAAGTATATATTTTATTCTTTAAGGGAAACATCCTCTTAAACACATTTATTTGAGTCAAAACGAATGTTACGTAAAACATCGTTACGACGACCCAAAATCACTAGTATAGGGATTCGAAATTAAGATAGATATAAATCCCAATACTATATAAAACATTTCCCTTCGGAAATCATTTACTATAACAACAGTGTTATAGTCCATCTTTTCCTTATTTCTCGAAAACGTCTATTTCAACAATGAATGTTGAAATCTATGGTTTCGACACTTAATACATTTTAAAACAACTTCAAATCGTTTTAATTCTATTTAAAAATCACTTCACCAAAACACTTTAATATATTATTCACTGTCCCAAATCGTGAATATTCTTCGTTAACCAAATTCAACATTTTTCTACACATTTTATTTAAAGGATTATCCACCGTCCAAAATCGTGAATATATCTCCTTTAAAAATCTAAAATAATTGGCTTATCAAAATAAGTCGGTTTCGGATTTATAAAACAACGTTTATAAATTCCATTTCTATTTATAAAAACTTCGATTTATAAATCTCCTTTATTAACCAATTCAATTTATAACTCAATCATATACCAAAAGTCCATATTATAAGTTAACTACTTATAATTCGTTTATTTACAAAATCGTTCTTTTAAAACTTCACAAATTATAAATCTTATAACTTATAAGATTCATTTATAACTCCCTTTTTACATTTATAAAAACTTCATTAAAATTCCATCATTCTGATTTATAAAAATTCAATTTTATAAATCTTATTTATAAACCGTTTATAATAAATTCAAAAATCTCCATTTATACTATTTTACAAAATCATTAACCCCATATTTTCAAAAATCAACTTTTAACTATATTTCTCAAAAATCATAATTTTTATAACATTAAAATTATAACGTTTATTTACTTAAAATGAATCAATTCCAAAATTTAATAAAACATATACTTTCAAAAATCACTTTAAATACCTTTTTAAATTTGAAAATCATCACTTTAAAATCCTTTTAAAATTCCAAAATTGGCCCAATGATGCAACACACCAAATAGTCAATCACGACAACAAAGACATCATATATCAGTATATGATAATCAACATATATCAAAATATCTGTAATCAAATAAATACTGGTGAGGAATCCAATTGGATCCCTCCAACCTGTTTCCCTGCATCCACAGACATTAGCATAATACCAATTCCGCTTCCAAACAGAATATCGCGGTATATAGGATTTATAAAATATTATCCGCTATTATACGGCGCAATAGGGTCTCATCCACTATATAATACGGGAAATCAACTCCAAGTGTATATATATAATACCAATTCCACTTTACGGTGAAATTATCGCGGTATATGTTTTTAATAAATTACCTCCGCTTAATATACGGCGTATAATGTCTATTTCAATACAACATATAATAATTTATCATCCAATCAAACAATCAAGCAATTTTAAATTTAACTATTTAAAATTTAAATCGAAAGAATTTCGATTGAGTGAGAAGTTCTCACCTTGGTTTCAATAATAGTTTCAGCGTTTTATTTCGAACAAAATTAAACGTGCGTTTAATTTTATCCAAAATTTTCACTAGCTCCAAACGGTTCCAATCCAGTTCCATAGCGTAGTGCTCGACAAAACGAAGCCAACACAAGTCGTTTCGTAATTTTTTGACCTTGTATGAATAAGATATAGCATTACAAAGTTTACACAAATTTTAATATAATTAATTTACACTTAAATTTTATTTTTTCAACCTTAAACACATATGGGCCGTCCGATGCAAAGCCCTTGAATCTCGGATGGCCATTCTATTTCTTCTTCCTTCGTTCAAATACGTGCAATCGAACCCAACGAGCCACCTTAAACCCTTAATTAACGCGACAATCACGTGCAGTTTGAAGACGATCAGGCGATGCCACTTCGGAGGCCTTCAAGGAAGCTACCATCGGCCAGAGTAGGGTGGATCTTGGTCGTGCTCTCGGCCCAGAAAACGTGCGCGACTTCCTGATGAACGCGAGCCATTTGCCATCAATCCATTCGCCTAAATTCGATCTCCACCGTTGGATACGTAGCTCTCGTTGTGCTCTTTAACTTTGCAGTTGGAAGTTTGTTGAATCGGTGTGTGGATTTGAAGAAAATTGGAGGAGAAGGAAGTGAATTTTCGACCATTGATAGAAAGGAGGCGGCGGCTGTAACTTTGATCTAGGGTTTTCTTTTTTTGTTGCAAATGAAGAATTATCAAGTCCTTTTATAGAAAATTGACGAAAACACTATTCATCTAAAATTTTCCGAATTCCAAACGAAGCGTGCCGCCTGACGTTTCTGGGGTTTACCCCACGTTCCGAACACAACGGAATAGGTTTCGGAGGCTAATTCGATCATCTGTGCGAGTTACTGAAATAAACGATCAAATTTGAATTAAATCGATTAAATTAATTTTTATGCGTTTTGGCTTGCCCCGGACAAACCGTAAATCTGATTGACACGAAATTTGAAATCTTACAATAATATAAAATTATGGATCCGATGAAACTACTTTCGTCAAATTCCGAGACTGTTTGAAAAATGGCTATTTTAACTCGTCAATTAAATATTAAAATATTCAATTTTCACAAATTAACTTTAAATTCAATTTTAAAAGTTCTATAACATCATTCTAACTCCAATATGATTTATTAAAATTTTACAAATCAATTTTAATCATATTAAACCCAATTTCCAATTATTTCTGTATTTTCAAATATTAAATTATCGATTTAATTGTCCAATTAAATCGGATATTCGAATAAAAATTTATTCGACTTAAAATTTTACTTGTTAATATTTAAAATCAATTAAATATACAAATTTTAATTGACATAAATTCTGGGTCGTTACATGTGACTTAACTGATTTCCTCGTGAAATCCATATTTGTGCGTGTATAGTGTGGTCTAGGGGTTCTACACAATAACAGTGCAACAACATCAACCATTATAGTCCAAATACAGCAATATCAATGAGCGGTATAAACTATAACGCTTATATCAGACAAGAGGTACAAACCAATTATAACGCTTATCTTTCATTCACAAATCACAGATGTATATATCACAGATAATAATTTATATTACAGATAATAATTTCATCGCAGAATAAATTACATCACAGATCATAAAACAAAATAATTCATATCACATATTATCACAAATCAGGCACATCAATCAATTCAAAGCACTTCATAGAATCCTAACATCCATGAGTAAGATCAATTAATTATCTGATTTATTTATATCAGATATATTACTTATGAATAAATTTCTAATCCTGGTTAATTAACCATTAATTAATTTCAAACCATTTTGATTAATTAAAGTTTAATCATTAATTAACCTTTAATTAATAATAATCCTTTGATTAATTATCCTTAATTAATTTCAATAATTAATAAATTAATTCTTAATTAATTATCCTTAATTAAAATAAATGATTATTCCCAATCATCTTCATAAATTAATTAATCTTTAATTAATAATCTTTAATCAATAAATTAATTATCACTAATTACTATTGATCAAATCTTAATCACCATCATAATTTAAATCATTTATTGATTAATTATCTTAATTAATTAACCCTTAATTGCAATTAATTAAATATTAAGTATTTTTATTAATTAATTACTTCTTAATTAATAATTAACTTCACATTAATTTACCTTGATTACTTCTCAATTAATTAGGATTTCTTGATCACTTTAAGTTAATTAACCTTTAATTAATTATTCTTAATTTAATTACCTTAATTAATTAACTACATTAATTAATTATTCTTTTAAAGTAATTAACCCTTAATATTTGATTTATCAATCTTTAATCTACCCTTAATTACTTTCACTAAGTGATTTTTATTTTTATTTAAGCATTCATTGATTACTTGATTAATTAACTTAACAATTTAATGAATCCAATCATTAAATTCTATTTATCTTCAAGATAAAACATTTCTTATTAAATCAAAGCATTTACAAAACAATTTGCTTTCAAATTTACTTTAAATTTAATTTTAAATTTAAGATTTAAAAACGAATACAAATTTAACTTAAACAAAATTTAAAAACAAAAAAATCTTTTTTATCTCACAAGTTAAAGAAATATTCATTTTATAAAAGAATTTTAAAAGAATTCAAAACCAAATTCATTTTTTTTTTAAAAATTAAATTGATTTAAAAATACACTTTAACCAACAGAATTGTTTTAATCATTTTAACTTTTAAAAACTTTCATTTATTTCAAAAATGGAATACGCATTAAATTTTGATTCCAGATTACTTAGATTCAAAACTTACTTATATTTAAACTTCATTTAAAATTTCAAATCATTTAACCATCTTTAAAGTAGTTAAAACAATTTAAATTTAAAAACTTTATTTTTATTTTAAAAACTGAGATTCAAACTCACACTCCAGATTTTATAACTTATATTTAAACTTATTTAAACCTTTACTTTACATTTAAAACTTTTCAGTTTTTAAATTCAAGCCAAATACACTTTAAATACTTAAAAGTGTTAAAACAAATTTAAATTTCAAAAACTTAAATCATTTCAAAACCTAGGGTTCAAACTTACTTGAATTCAGATTCAAACTTAGGTTTAAAGCTTGGTTTAAACTTTGATTTCATTTTTAAATTTAGTTTAAATTTTAAACAAAATGCTACAGGTTTCTAGTAAAAACCTGAAACATTAATTTAACCCGAGGGGAACTTAATTTACTTTGAGCCCCAAACAAAAAAACTTCGAGCCAAACTCTCTTCTGCACGCACACGAGCCCGAGAAAACTCGCGTTCGATCCCTGCACACACCCTTCTTCACAAATTCCAGATCATGGCACCGTGCACGTGCACGTGATCGCCGACCAACTCCAGCCACCTCAGATGGCTTCATCACATCAGCCAACATCCACGCAACAACTTCCGACCATCCAAACTCCTTCACCCGCGTGAAATCAAAATCAAGTTGCTCGAACCTGGAAACGAACAAGAAACACCACCCCAAACTTGGAAACAACCTCGCCCACACGTCTTCGACCACCGGAACATCAACCACTCCGGCCACGTCTTTGACATCGTACTACTTCCATCACCTAAAATCGCATGCAACTCGATGCACGATCGAAGCCACCCCAATCAAATTCCCGATCACAGCCCAAACTAGGTTTAGAAATTAAATCACCTCGCCGCCATCGCCTCGACGAGCTGGAACAACTTCAGCCATTTTTCCCAACCCCACCGATCACTCCTCCATCACCACAGAGAACCCCGACCGTCATCGGTCAAAGAATCACCAGTAATTGCCAAAAAGAAGGAATCGCGACAAACTCGAGCTGCTCTTAAATACTCATTCTAAAAATTATAAATTTTGTTTTAAAAATCATATTAAAGTATAAGAATTCAGTGTATATTACTGAATTTGTAAATTAGAAGGTTTGGATTTTAACTTGTTTAAAACTTCCTCAAGCATTTTGATTTCCAGAGTCATATTAATATCATTCTGACTTATTTTACTTAATCCAAATTTTAAAACTTAGTTTATTTTTAAACACAAAAAATTTGTTTGAATACTACACCCTATAAGGGACCAGATGAGAAGGTTTAAATTTTTAATTCTAAATATAAACTCTGTAAAAAACAGAGTGAACACAGATATACATACTTATTACTTTATTTCAACATGCAATTCTAGTTTCATCTCATGCAAATAGATTATCACATCATAATTTCATAAATCATCACATGTACTAAGTTTAAAACAAGAGGTTGTTTAGTTTACTCACCTTGTATTGATGAAAATAGAGGAACAGAGAAGCTTGACCAATTTTGCAAAACTGGAACTTGCATTTGTTGTTGAATTTAAATCTTGCGTTTAGTTTTAAATCTGTATCTTTAAAGCATGTTGAAGTTGTTTGAATCTGATCTTGATTTTAGCCTGAACTTGATTGAACCTACTCTGGTCACAAGCTTCAGATTTTTTGAATTGAATCTTGCATGCGTAAATTTTGAGATGCATTTTCATGCATCAGGTTGAAGTTTTCAGACTTGTGATGTTTTGAACTGAGATGCTTCTTGCTTTTTAATCTTTGCATTGAATAAGTGATGAATTTATTTTGGTCAGGCATGTTGCATGCTTCCAGGTTGAAAGCTTGAAAATTGTTTGATCATAATTTCTGTTTTTTCTAATTTGTTTTCAGATGTTGAAATTTTTCCAGATTTCCTTTTTTTGATTCTCTTTTATATACAGGTTTCTTTGTTTTGAACCTTTTTTTTTAAATGAAGATAAAAATCAAGTTTGCCACTTGTAAAAATTTGTGAACACTTGTAAACTTCTTTATTAAAAATGCTTACACTTGTTTACATATTTAAATTTATGTTTAATCCCTTACTTTAAATAAATTTATAGATTTTGTTCTAAATCCTATGCTAATGAATTTGCACTTTTGTATTTATATCAAATTCAAAATAAAACTTTCAAATCATCATATTACAAATACAAAGCAAATTTTTTCTATTAGTCCTCAAAGTATAGAGTTTTAAATCAAATTTCAAATTTAAAATTCATTTATATTTTTAAACTTAAGATATTAAACTTATTAACAAATACTTATTTTAAAATTTTCATTTTAAACTTAAGTATCATACTTATTATATTTTTGTTTCAAATATAAAATTTTCTTTAAGTCCAATTAAATTCAAATATAATAACATTTGAATTTCATATTCACGTTTTCAAATTATAATCTATTTATAAAATATTCACTTTTGAATTCCAAATCATTAATCTTTATATATATATATATATATATATGTATGTATGTATGTATATGTATTCATTCAATTTTCAAATTAATCCGCAATTAAACTTGTAATTAAAATATTATTCAAAATATTTATTTCAGAATTTCCAATTAGAAATTTTATTTAAAAATCATATTTACATTCATTTATATTAATAAACAAACAAATATCTATTAATTCTGGAAAACACCAGATTAAACCATAATTTAATTCCAAAAATCAAATTTATTTCCAATTTCAATTTGTTTTAAAAACGGGAATGTTACAGTACCTCATAGCCTTGAAACCGAGGGTGTAATCTGGGAGATTATTTTGAAAAGAAATCCGTACAATTGTGACTGGCTGTAGGGTAACTCCGAACCAGTATAAAATTCTGATGTGTTCTTCCCTTTACTGCTTTTATTTAGTATTTGCATCTGTGTCTGATTCTGTGATTATATTTGTGTCTATGAATTGCATTTGTTGGTGATTGAATTACATAAGTTTCAAAAAGATTTAGAAAATCCATAAAACACTATTCACCCCCCCCCCCCTCTAGTGTTATTCCAGCCTTAAGATCCGTAATCTGCATTTCTCATATTTTATATCCGATTGTAGATAATGTAATTTATATATATATATATATATATATATATATATATATATGTTTGTGTGTGTGTGTATCAACTTGACTATATAGTATGGATTTGGGTTTGGATTGGTATTGTCAGATACAAGTATATATGATATAGTTGATCCAATATATCATTATTTAATACTATAGTTTGTCTCCTTTCGATGTGAGATCTGAAAGTTACAGATAGAATCATATTTATTTCTTATTATCATATTCCAATGATTGATCCTTTTTGGTTTCCAAGGTATTAAGGCTAGTTTGGGCATTAAACCTAAGGGTCAAAAAAGCGGGTTGTTGCATACAATTTAATTGTATATTTGATTTATACTATTTGGTACTTTATATTGTATAGAACCACATAATTCGAAGTGTTATTTGAACTGTGTAATAACACCTTTGATCATTCCTAGTTTACTTCAAAAATATATGTTTTGTGTTCTAAAATATTTTATTCTTTCCATCATTAGTTCAAAAAGCGTAGTTAAAGTAAATAGCTCTATGTACCGTATATATCATATTCTACCATATCGATCCCTTTACGGTCCTTGGGATTTAAGCGTTGATTTGGGCATAGAATCATTGATCCATAGATGGCAGGTTGTTGCACACTTGACACATTAAGAAAATAGCATTCGAATATAGGTTGTAACTATGACAACCTAAAATTTTCAACTAGTTATAAATTATAGGTAGTTGTTTAACCGAAGATCATGCAAACTAATGACTTAAAAGAAGATTTTTTTTAAGATTAATGAATTAGGACTCGAGATCTGTTCTATTGAGTTTATATTGTCATTTGTATATGAAAAACATATAATGTTTGTTAAAATCAATGAAATTTATAAAATGAGAAGAAAAGAGAAGTTGAAGCAGACATATTATTTGGTTAGAATTTTTTTCAATAACAAGCGTAATACTTAATCTAAGCAGAGCATTCATTTTGATGTCTCGAGGATAGAACCCAAGACCTCTAAATCCATAATCTAGAGATCTTATCACCCGAGTTAGTGATCCTAAAAATTTTTTGGCCAGAAATTGGTATTAGTAACTCTGAAATTAGCCTCATATCATTATTCAATTCTTCATTTTATTTTTGATAAAAAGATAACAAAGTTTTCAAGAATTCAATTCAACATAACTTCTTAAAATCTTAACCAAAAATTCAGAATCAAATATCTTAATTCAAACTAGAAGATTCTCTACAAATCCATGCCATCAAATTTGTATTTTGAAGAAGATATAGCCCGGGGTTCAAAAATCAAAGGAAGGCATCAAATTTGGGTTTCATTGAACTTGGATTGCAAAGGGATTTGTTGAGTGTGATCTCTTCTCAAAGCTGTATGATCAATAGACATTTTAAAATTATGGTTTGATGCTAATGTTGTTAGGGCTCAAGTAATGAACTTTATTAAGGGTTTTAGAGATGATAATCTTATTAAATGAATGTTTTAAAGTGTAAGCTCAATAAATTGGTGTTGTTAGGAAATAGATGATCAACGTTGTTTTGGAAAGTTCTAAATTACTTTGATTTTAAGGCCCATTCAGAACCCAGTTTGACTCGTACTCCAATACCATAGACCGAAAGGGTGTATCAGAGAAGTAGAACGATACGAAAATCATAGGTGGTGTTGGATACGTGTTTTGGATTTTTTTATGGCAACTTTTTTACAGTCATTCGATTATTTGGAGACGCAATGGCTAGAGTATTTTGACATATGATTCCATACGATATTATGCATAAAAGTTAAGTTCGTGTCCTTAAGGTTAGGCTTAAGGTTAGATATTTATAGTTTGTGGTATGAGGGATTATCATATCTTGTATGCACCTTCAAGTGTACCAATACTATTAATAGAAGAAGCTTTATCTTAGTAATGCATTTATAACATAGGGCTATAATGTAGTAGTGGTTAAAACTTGAATTTAGTTGCAATTTCCTTCAAATAAAAAACAAATGACAGTGGACAGACATATGTATATCGATTTGGGATCGATACTATTTTATGTGGTGGATGATGCGTTGAAAGCATCATAAGTAGTGATCCTATACTAGTGGATATATCAGAAGGGTTTTGGCCTTACTAAGAGATCCATGGCCTACTAGCCTAGTGTGTGATGTTTGGGTCATGATTGGTGCCATGTGTTTATTTTGTGTTTAATCATATAATGTAGAACTATAATAGAAATGTGCTAACTTTTTGGATGAATATAAAGACGTAGGTTGAGTTATAGTTTCATTATATTGAGTATTACCATTTGGTATTATTCATGACATATTAGAATATTGGTAATCATGCAAAAAAATGATATTTCCTTTTCGCCGGACATTATGTCTGACCCTCTTTTTATTGTTTCTTTATTATCTATTTTTTTAATAAGTTAACATAGATATGTTGATCTATACTAGCTAGAAGCGATTCATAAAGACATAGTGATGTTACCACTATGATTTTATCTATCTAGTGTTTGATCTACTGACATGTAGACATATGTATTATTTTGAGACATGTACTCTTATGGGATTTGATGTTTCTTCTACCATTTTTATTATTGGTGTTTGATCTTATGTCTCTTGACATGATGTGCATTTTGTCTCTACATGTTTATGTTGATATTGTATTTTGTATCTTTTCATGGTAAGAATTGGTTAGTTATGACAGATATGCTCTATGACACTTGCTATTGTTTACATATCTTACCCTTAACGGATTTCGTTGGTGATACTATTCGAAAATGAATATGGAACCATAGGTCTCTACAAATAGTGGAACTATTCAGATTATAGAGAGTTGTGTTAAGAGACTTCGAAACAAGGTTGTGAAGCTTGTTCAGGTTTCCAATAAGGTGAATATTCTAAAAACGACACTTAGGAGCTAAAAGAGAATATGTGTGCATCCAACCTACAACTTTTTACTAGTACATCTCAATTTACTCTAAGTATTTTGTTTCTATTAAGTTGATTTAAACTTCATATTAGTATAGAACTTGTATTACATTGCTATAAATGATTTGCTAGTTTCGCTAAGTATGTGTGAACAGGGCACATGAGCATTAGAGTAGTACATTGCTCCACTCTTGATGATTTTGAGGTAGAAATCTTTTTAGAGGGGGATAATATAACAACAAGAAATTTTCACTTAGTAATAAATTATAATACCATTTAATTGGTGATTAAATGAGCTAAAAACTTAAAAAGAAGACTTTTAAAGATGAATGAATGAGGACTTGAGACGTATTCCATTGAGTTCGTAGTGTGTTTATATATGAAATACATACAAATTTTATTAAAATCAAGCAAAATTTGTAAAACAGAAGAAAAGATAATTAGAGGTAAAAAGGTCTTTTGAACAGAATATGGTATTGCTAGTTCTGGAATTAGCCTTCTTCCTCTGCATCGTCTTCTTTTGATAAAAATAAAATAAAATTTTCGAGAATTCAAATCAACATAACTTCTTTCAACTTTAAATAAAAAATTCAAAATTAAATATCTAAATTCAAGTTAGAATATTCTCTACAAATTAATGTCACCAATTTCATATTTTGAAAATACAGAGTTCTAATTTTAGAAATCAAATGAAACCTTGAATTTTGGTTTCAGTGAACTTGGATTTTTAAAGGATTTAGTGAGCATGATCTCTTCTTTATGGTATATGATCATTAGATATGTTAAAATCATGGTTTGATGCTAATGTTGGTTGGGGCTTGAGTAATGAACTTGAACAGATTTTAGAGATGAGAATCTTGTTAAATGAATGTTTCAAACTATAAACTCTACAAATGATGTGCTAAAATTTAGTAGGAATTGAACGGTTTATAAAAATTTGGTAGTTTTTAGACTACTTTGATTTTGAGACCCATGCGAGACTCACTCTGACATGTACTCTAGAACCATGGATTTTTAGATAGACCGGAAGGGTATATTGCATATGTTGAATGACATGAAGGTCATAGGTGGTGTTGGAGACATGTTTTAATTTGCATGTTAACTCTTTTAGAGTCGTCAAGTGATTTTGAGATGCAGTAAATAGAGTATTTTGATTTACGATTCCATAAGATATTGTGCATATGGAGTATGTTCATGTCCCTTGGGTTCCGCCTTGGGACTAGAAATTTATGGACCATTTGTGGAAGGAGCGGTTGTTGTGTCGAGTATGTGCCTTCGAGTGGACCGGCACTGTTAATAGAAGAAATTTAATCTCGGTAATGCGGCTATAACATAAGGCTATGTTGCAACAAGGGTTATAGGCTTGGATTCACTTGTCATTCTATTTTCATGATAAATAAATGGTAGTGGTTAGATAATTGTATATTGATTTAGATTCAATACAATTTTAAAGTTGGCTATACTTGGCGGGTTATGACTTTACCGGGAGACCCATGGCCCACTAGCCTAGTGTGTGACGTTTGTCGTGATTGGTGCGGTGTTATTTTGATTATGATAGTTTTATCATATAGCGTAGCAGTATATTATAAATGTGCTATCTAGTTGGATGCATCTGAAGATGTGGTTTGAAGTATGACTTCACTATCTCGAGTATTACCATTTGGTGTTATTCATGATATATTATCATATTGGCAATCATGTAGGTTAGTGATATTTACTTTTCACTAGACTTATGTCTAACGTCCTTTTGTTGTTTTTTTATTATCTGTTCTTTGAGTAGGTTGACATAGAGAAAAGGATCTCTGATACCCAAAGGCGATTCATATAGCCATAACTATATTACCGTTATGATTATGTCTATCTAGTTTTTGGCACGTTAACATGTAGACATATGTATTATTTTGAGACACGTACTCTTAAGGGATTTTATGTATCATTTGTTCTTTTTATTATTGATGTTGGATCATACGCCTCTTGATATGATAAGCATTTAGTCGTCTGTATATTTATATTATATTTTATATCCTTCGGTTGTGAGAACTGGTTGGTTGTGACTGATATTTCAATGATATTTATTGTTTCTTACATATCTTACCCTTAATAGAACATCACCTTTGACACTGTTGGGGAATCCATTTGCTTGTATGCATAGATTTTGGGTATTACGGGAGGTAGATTGTTACAAGAACTAGTAGTATTCTTGAGTATTTATTGAGTATCCCTAACACATTGATATAGAATTGACCTTAAAGCTATTATAACATTATAGAGCGTAAATAGTGTTTATCAACAATTTAAAAATTAATCTATGAAATTAAAGTTTATCTACTCAAACCAATAATCAAATTCCAAATAAACTAGATAATCAAAGAATAAATATAAAGTACTGTAAAAAGCAATAAAGTAAATGACACCATGAATTTTTATACTACTTCGAATTCTTAATCCTACATCTAGTCTTGTACCCCATATAAAAGTTCCACTATCACTTTCTTGCTTTCCATGAGTAGTAAATAAACATTTATAATCTCGAGTTCCTTGGGTAGAAAGATACAAATTTCCTCTTAACATTCCTCTGGTGGGCAGAACGCCTTTCACGTTACAATCAACTGTAGACCATGGCAAGTAGTTGTTTTTTTAACACGATTCTTCTAGATTTGGTATAGTGATCCTATAGACCTTTAATAGCAATATAACTTTAAAATATTAGAGGAATAGAATAAGACCGTAGAGGTAATGATCGAGAATTCAAGTACAAACTCTCTGATATTGCATTGTTTGCAAATTCTAGAAGAATTTGAGAGAAAGAGTATGAATTTGAAAAGAGAGTGGAAGAATATTTAATGGAACTTTTCTCACAAGTATAGAAATGAAAGAGTAAGAGAAAATGAGAGAACTATAATAAAATCTTGTTTTCCAAAGCAATTCTATAGAGGATGAAAAGATACGACCGTTTGCGAAAGGTCGAAGAGGGAAGTCCATTCGTTTAAGTTTGAAAACATGTCCAGTGGCTAGTATGTCATCATTTACTTTCAAAGTATATTGACATAACCCAGATCAAAGTATGTCGATGTATAATTTCAGGATATAACGACATATCCGAGTCAACTTCGAAAATCATTTTATAAAAAAAAAAATTGATCTCTATAACTTTAAAATATGCTTTGGTATTTTATAAAAAGTTATTAGAAATGAAAATGGAGTTTAGTAAAAAAGGAACATCAAAGATATTTGATAGGGGTATTTAACATTGATTCCAAGACTCGGACCGACTTAGTAAACACTTCCAATATCTCCATCTATAAAGCATTTTTGTTTATTTTTTCTTGAGTCAGTTTTGCTCTTCCGTTTGCTTTCATATATATATATATATATATATATATATATATATATATATATATATATATGCTTCATTTACTTTCACTAAGCATGTTTATCTTTGTAAGATATCACCATGATATGTCTGAAAATACGCCATAACTCAAAGAAACATTAATAACAATAATCATTTGGTTGTTGTCATCAAAACCAATACTCAAGGTATTAACAATCTTCCACTTTTTGGTGATTATAACCATATAAATATCCAAAAGATAAAATGTAATATTTTTTATATTTGACTCCCTTTAACTTTATGAGTCCTCTATCATTTTGCATAATATATTTATATATCTCCTCCCCTTTTGTCATTAAAATTTTTGGATAGAAAGGTATTATTTTGGCATGACCAAATAATGTGTATAGAGTTTGTCTACAGAGTTTTATATGAAAGTATATAATCAACAAGTACCACGAGAATCAAAATCAATACTTTTAAAACATTAGAATAAAGGATGTTTTAGAGTTATCGATGTTATTGATTTCAATAGCATATCCTTTTGAATAAAGTCCATGGTTCCACCATCTTTGTATGTAATATCACTCAGTTTCTATGGATTTTATGTTACGTGCTTTGAAAATATGTTGTTCGTGTCCATTTCTTTTTCTTTATATTTTTATGATGTTTGATACTTGAAAAATATACAATATGTACACTGATATCCAATATTATTTTGGGTTCGTGGGGTTAACTTTTGGAAAGCCAAATCCACAAAGAGTTAACACCTTTTAAAAATATAATCATTTGATAAATAAATTCTATCAATAAAATCATCAATGTATTTCTCATTTTACTATTATCTAACCTTCTAGGAACCCTTATATTAGTGTATCTATTTTGAGGTTTTAATTTTACTTTCCTAGGTTTTGGTTTGATCTTGGAAGCCTTAATAAAGTTAGTGCTTTAAGTACTAATTTTCTTTTAGTTTTCTTTTAGGGCTATACAAATGTTCATGTTTACTATCTAGGGGTTAAGATGTAAATAATAAATTTTCTAAATTATCCTTTTTCTTTGTTAAACTTGTCAACATCGGTTTTCAATTTGTCAATATCCTTATTACAATTAAGAATAACATTACTTAGAGATGTGATTTAGCCATTAAAATTAGTGATAGATTCTCATTTTCAAGGATTCATTTTCACTTTTTAGTTTTTCAAAATATTCCAGTTTCAAATCCTTTTCGTCATTAATTCTATTAACTCTTTCAATCTCATTTTCTGGACATTATTTTTCTTTAGTTAACATTTCATTAAACATCTTTAATCTATCTTTTTCTACCAAACTTTTCTTATATTGTTTAATAAGAATTTTATATGCCTTATACATATCATTTAAAGCATTCATTATGTTTTTATTACAATTCCATATTTGATCATCATTTGCCATGAAGCACATGTTGGAATTTTCACTTTCTGGTGCACTATCACTTGACGATGTGTTTGAACCATCCCATCGTTCTGTACATTCTCTTCCTCTTCTTATTGAATGTGTCATTATTCGTAGAGCACTTTGATTTCTTTAGTTTAGGGAAACCTCTTTTTAAATGACAGGTTTTATCACTTCGAAACACTTAGCAACATTTTCATTTTTGCTAAGTTGTCAATCTTCTGAAGTTTGTTCATTTTTCTGTATCTCAAGAATCTATAGAAATTCCTCGTAATGAAATCAATTTCCTCATCATCATCATCCGAATCATGATTTTTATTTGTAGCATTGAATGCTAGTGTTTTTTTCCTCATTCGCTCAACTTTTATTTCTATCATGTAATTATACTTCATAGGACATATGATTTCCTTTCCTCTACTTTCATGGCACTAATTTCATTGGCTTCTTCGATGGCTAAAGTCGTTTGATCCCATTCATTAGTGAGTGAATTTAATATCTTTCTGATTTGATCCTCTTTAAAAATAGTCTTTTTTAATGATATTAATACTTAAAAAATATCCTAAAATCTAGAATACATGTCAGATACGAATTCATTTTGTTTTATTTTAAAGTTTTGAAATTAGTTAGTCAATATAGATATCTTAGTTTTTTAAACTTTACTAGTGCCTTCGTTTGTGTCTTATGAAATCCTCCAAATTTCATAGGCATTTTTATAAATAGACACTCTATTGAATTCATTTTTATCTAAGGCATATGATAGAATGTTCATATCCTTTACATCACTGAGTGCTTGCGTCTTTGTTCATTAGCCAATTGTATCACCCTTAATTTTTGTGTAATATTATTCGAGATATATAATTGGATAAATTAAATAGAATAATGTGACATGTGAGGATAAAGAGAATAAGATTTGATAATTAATTGGGTCGGGCCTTAAGTTATCAATTAATAAGATTGATTTAAACGTAGAATAGATGAGCAAATTGGGAATACTTCCTTACTTCATTCCTAAAAGCCTTTTCTCCCTCATTCATTCTCATTTTTTATTTTACATACTCCAAAACCAACATAAGAGGCCGGGCATTACCAAGAAGAGGAAATCTAAAGCATTTAAGGGAAAAAGCTAAAGGGAATTAATCAACAACAAATCTCAATCTCTCCTATCCAATGCAAGAAGAATACTAGCATCCATCTCACTTGTTTATGTTTGATTTTTAATCTAGGCTTATTTTCAAATTTTTTTTTGTGATAATATGTCATGCTATGGTTGATTATATTATTGTTTGGTTGAATAATGATTTATTGGAATTATTATGGAATTATTCTTATGGGTTTAGAAAGTAAAAAACCTAATTTTGAATCTCCAATCGACCTAAAATTTTGATATAATGTATAAAACATTATTTTGTAGATGGATTTTTAATTTCATAATTTTTAATTTTATATGAATATTTTATGAATTTTCTAAGATGGAGAAGAAGTTTATTTTAGGTTTTAATTATTTAAAATAATTATATAAATATTTGACCCAACAATTTCATATATACAAGAATAGGGTAATTCTGATTTTTGGTGAATTTTCCTAAGTGATTATGATTTTCTGTGAATTTATTATTCTACAAAGGCTATTAATTAATAATATTATATACATGGGTTAATAAATTGTTTAGGAAGGTAAAACTAATATTTTAGCAAATTTCTGTAAAGAAAATAAAAACTAATTTATTATCCAATAGAAAATTGACAAGGGATAAGAATTGGTGGAAAGATTTATCTTTAAAAAATAAAATAAATCAGTTCTATATTTATTTACAGAAATGTCACTGTGTTAAACTTAAAGATTCAATACCTCTGCACATGGGAAGATGTGGAGGTTCGAATTTTATCCTTTTATTTGTATTATTGGTTTTTCTTCTTTTTACTATGAGTTTGTTGAATTTGTGAAAAATATGTTTGTATAGCAACATGTCTTTTAGAAGTTGTATAAGCTATTAATTTTTATTTCTAATCTTGATTATTTTAGGTTCGACGTCTATTTGGAGTGATACATACGATATCTACCTTGTAGGTATGTGACGTATCTATTTATACAAAAATTTGGCACCGGGTTCTGTAGGAGTTCGGTATCTTAAGTTATAGAGATTCGGCACCCTATGGTTTTGAAACTCTATATTATTCTTTTAAAATCTCGACATCATTTTTATTTTAGGGGATCGGCACCCCTTAGTTTTTAGGGTTCAGTACCCTTGAGCCTTTTCCAAGATTTGGCATCCTAATTTTTTAAGGGCTCGGCACCCTCTAGTGTTTAGAGGATTGGTATCCCCCAACTGTTTTAAACCTAATACCCTTTGTCACCTATTTATTCTACATTTATTCTTTGGTGACATTGATATCTTATATTTATAAATTCGAAACATATGATTTATAAGTGAAATGGCCTTATGTTTTGTAAATCGAAAGCTTTATTTAATGGCACGATGGCCTATGTGTTTTAGAAATTTGATAACCATATATTTTCTACATTATAACCATATGTTTCACAAATCAGAATAATTATTTTAGAGACTCGATATAGAGGCTTAATGCCCTATTCTAGCGGCATAGATGTCGTATGTTTATAAACTAAATAATTTTATTTAATGGCCCAATAAGCCATATGTTTTAGAGGTTTGACAACTTTGTTTTTTATACTGAATGATTTAAAAGCTATTTGAAGATGATTATATTTTAGCATAGATTTTTTGCTAGGCATTAAGCTATGTTTTCCTAGATTTAAAGAATGATTTTAAGTGGTCAGTCATTTGTAATGATATTGTTTTCTAGGAAATAAAATTGTATTTTAGCCTAAAGTTTTAAATGAATTTGCCAAAGGAAATTATGGCATAAGATTAAATAATTTTGTGATGCCAATGATTGTTAATTTAACATGTTTGAATAAATAATCCTATATGTTCTTGTTACCATATGATCAGTTATATTTATATGATTTTTATGCCATACTCACATTATCACGACCCAACATAATATCTTTGGATGTAAGAGCAGAATTACCAGTTAGGTTGTCTCAGTTGTGAGTATGGTCAGACTTAACTCCTAAGTGAGTAGAATTGCATCCGAGAGATCAAATAGATCAATTGTGTTAGGATTCCTTGAACTGATCAAAAAGATATGAGTCTTGATGGGTTCAGTGTAATCCTAAGAAAACTATGATATGAATTATGGATAGACCATATAATATATAAGACGGATTGCCCATATGATTCTTGTATCAACCTTGTTGTTAACTACTTAATTCATTAAATATAACTAGGGAAAATTAATGTTAAATTGTGATTTGTGAAATTTAATTGTGAAATCAAATTTAGTTTTGAGAATAATTGATTTGATTTATTTAAGAAATGAGTTTCATTTCTTAAAAAGGATTTCAATTTCAATTTGAAATATGATTGAATAAATTATTTAACTTACTTGTTTAGAGTAAAGTGTTAATATTGAGTTTGTTATTGTAATTTTTAGATTTTTTATTGGTTTTGATAAATTGAGAAATTAATTTTATGACTTTTAAAAGATTGTTTAGTGTAAAATAATGAGTTATAATGTGTAAAACAAAATAAAGAAATTAGTAACATTTATTTTTCTTATTGGGTTCAATTGAAAGCCCAAGCCTAAACAAAATAACAAGTTTACCTTAGGGGAAAATCTTCTTTCTCTTATAATTCACGTTTACTTCATTTACAGTTAGAAAAAATAGAAAACGTGTTCCTCCTCAATGTTAAACCGTAGGTTATATAATCAACAAATTCAAATGCAAATCAAAGGGGTTTGTTCAATAATGATAGGGTAAGTATTATAAACTCTATCTCTATCTTTTAGAACCACAAAAGTGTTATTTTGATCTCATTTTTTGACATTTATGCTTCTGGTTGGATTTTTGGTTTTGAGCTTTTAGGTGCAATTGAGGTTAGCAAAAAATTCCATGGTCTAGCAAGGCTTAGGTGAAGATCTAGAAAATCATGGGAGGTTAAAAGGGTGAATTAATCACTCACGTACCTATTTTTAAATCTTTTTTTGCTGCACATAATTGTTTGAATGATTGTTCATTGAATTGTTTGCAATTTGGTTGAAAACTTGGGTGATTGTTGTGTTATTGTTTGTAGGAAATTTGGTGTGAAAATCGCTGCAGTAAAATAGCAATAACATGTGGTAAAATTATCCAAATGGACTCTACTTTTTCTTAATAGAAATATCTTTCAGTTTGCTACAACTTTTCTTTTGGTTACTTTTTGAAATTTCGATGTTTATTAGTTTGAAATCGAGTTTGAATATGATAGTGTTGCTCTATCATGTGTAATTGCTAAGTTGAAACCTGATATTAAAATGGCTATAACTTTTTCCTTACTTATCAAAATTCAATTATTCTTGATGTACTGGAAAGCGTAGATTATTTGCTACAACTTTTTATTTCGAGTTTTTTAATATTTTACTAGATTACATGGTCGAAAATGCATTTTAATTTCGCTATCCCGAGAATAAACGACAGCGGTAATGAAGCTAATAACCAAGAATTGTTTTAGTCATATCTTTTTTTTTCTTACTGAAATTCAATGATTCTAGATGTTTTGGAAAACTTAGATTATCTGCTATAATTTTTATGTTTTTAATTTTGCATAATTTTGAAATTTAAACGATCAAAAATTTGTTTCTTTGTCGCTACCCTGTCAATGAAAGACAGAGTTAACAAATTTGAATCTAAAAATTATTTAGGTCATAACTTTTGAATCGTAAATTCAAATTGTATGATCTTTTTCTTGTTTGGAAGCTGAGACTTTTATCTATAACTTTCATGTTTTAAGTTTGTAAAATTATGCGATTTAGGTGGTCGAAATTGTAGATCTTTAAATATTAAATTTGAGTTAAATGAAATAAATAGATAAGCTTCGTACATAAGCAATTTTGCGAAAGAGATTATTTATATTTATAAATCTTATAATTATTTCTAAATTAAGTTAATAAGTATTAAAAATGTTTTTTAGCAAATTATTTTACATATTAAGCATGTTTAGTAAAATATTTATGGATTTGGAAACATAACTTTGGAAATACAAATTTAATCTATTTTTACATAAAAGTGATTATGGATTTGGAATATAAGAATTACGATTTTATTAAATAAATAATATAGGATTCTTGGAATTAGGAAATGTAGTTTTGAAAAGTATAAACTAATTTGTTTTTGAAATAAAATGGTTATAATTTATAATGGATTTAGAAGAGTAATTAAATATGGTTTTAATGTATAGTTTTGAGAATAATACAACCATCTGGGAATTTGAGACAACTTTGTATATATAAGTAAAATCTTGGAACAATTCAAAGTTATGGAATATTGTTGCAAATATGTGAATATTTTACAAAGTTAAATAATAAGCAGATTTATGGAAGTCTTTTAAATAGTAAACTAAAAAGAGAAAAATATTTTGAGAACCTTAATTCTGTAATTTGAGGAGTACTAATAATCGACTTAGTGTCATCGATTTGTTTAAATGCTTTCGAATAAGACTTCGTAGAATATGGTATAACTCATTGAATAGAATTTTTGAGTGGAACTTACTAGCCCATTAGCAAAAATTCGAATTTCACTGGGCAGTATGGGATGCCTTGGTTAAATTCGTGTGATTGCTATTAGGAAGTATTGTATACTTTAGAGTTGTATTCTCTTCTGATGTGCGACAAGTGGTTGCTGATCCTTAAGAGAATGTAGATCACGTTTTCCAGTGGTATCTGTAATAAGTGATATTTAATAGCTTTTTAGTAAATACTTGGATTTCACCATACGGTATGGGACGTATTGCTTAAATTCTTGTGATTACTAAAGGTCGTAATATTTGGCACTTTAGAGTTTACTCTCTTTTGGTGTGCGGTAAGTGGCTGCTAGATCCTTAAGAAGTTTATTCTTAGATTTATTTTCAAACATAATAATAATAATAATAATAATAATAATAATAATAATAATAATATGAAGCAAATGTTGATTTATCGAGTCATGGTTTCTACGATCACCTTGATCGGCATGAACTATCCTTGAGATCATTCTATGATTTTGTGTTCTTGGTCTGAGTACAATCCGTGGTATCAGATCAGTTCGACTGATACCAATTTGTTTGTTTGTATTCCATGGGTTTTGAGGACAATCATTGTAATTTTTTTGGACGATCATTACGATCTGTTTGGATTAAGTTCTCTTGGATTCTAGATTTTTAGATTCTATGAATATTCTGTGTTCGTAAAATAAATATATTTATTCTTGTGTCTTATGTTAGTGAAATAAATAAATAAATATATATATATTCTTGTGTCTTGTGTTAGTGAAATAAATATACGTTCTGGTGTTTTGTGATGGATGTTAAGTTAATTCTATTATTCTGTGTTTAGTGACTAATATATGTTCGTGACTTAAATGTATAGCCATGTGTGTGACGATCCGGAAATTTTTAACATTTGAAATGGAATATTTAATTGATTTTAAATATTTAGAGGTTAGTTTAACTTGAATTTTAATTATAACTATGAATTTGGCAATTTAAATTTTTGAATTTAATTTATTGAAGTTGGGTAAAAATTTGAATCTTCAGTTTTAAGCTTGTTAAAGATATTTTCAAGGCTTAGAAAATTCGTATTGATAATACTTAAGATAATGGAAGCTTCAGAATTTAATTTGGAAATGTTTTGTTTAATTTTGAATTTATATTGTTTAAATCGATATTTAAAAATAGCCTTCCGAGGCACTATCTCGGATTTCGACAAAACCAGTTCCATTGGATCCATAATATTGTATTATTATCGGATTTCAATTTTCGTAGTGTTTGAAGTGATCGTTTGGCCGTACGATAAGCAAACGCGTTGAAATTTTATCGAAAGTTAATTTAATAACTGGCTTCAAAAAGCTATCTTCTCCATACGATCGAATTTGGACTCGAAACTTTTTTCATTGCGTCCGGAATAGGGGTATAACGTTATAAATGCCTGGTGGCATACCTCGATTGGAGATCGAAATTTTAAGTTATATATATAACAAGATATTTTGGAAATTTTAGAACATAACAAAATTTGAAAGTCAAACATATTATCCATACTCGAGACGCTTCCAGTATAAGTTGCGTATTCATCTTCCTTGTGAAGCTATCCTCGCTCAGATTAAAAGCGTTCAAGAGAAGATTTATCATGCTTAATAAAAAAAGGAACGAAAACATTTCGTTCAGATAGAAATGGCTGATACTTCAATACTTATTCCTCTTCCTCTCCAGTTTTTCAAAAAATCGAAGAAAACAAAATTTAAAACAATGGCCGATCTCTCCTATTTTCAAATCCCAGTTTTTTCGAAATCAAGTTCTTGCCTTTTTCCTTCTCGTCTTCAATTCAAGCTCGAGTGATGGTTTGGTAAATCACGAGATTGTATTGAATCATGGCCAAGGCGAGTGAACGATGGCGTCGAGTATCTGCGGAGGCTCGTGACTTATCGGGGATGTGGATTTCACGCGAGCGAGTTGTGTTCTTGGGGTAGGTTCAGGTTTCTCGATACTGTGGTGGACTTCGGGGCCAGGGCGCGTGAAGGGCGAGGTTGCTCTAGGGCAAAAGGGTTGAAGCACGGTGGCATCGGCAATGAAGCGAGGCAGTTTGTCTGGTTTGATCAGGGATGCATCATTAAAGTAGCCGCATGGGTTGGAGCTAGGAGTTGGCGAGTAGCGATTATTTTTGCCGAGAGATTCTCAAGCTTGCATTAAGGTAATTTTATTTTGTTTTTTTGAATTTCAACATATGGATATATATTAAAGAAAAATGTAAATGAAGATATATGTGGAAAAAATTTGGTTTACAGTAAGTATAAATACATATATACACAGTTCCAAATTTTCTAGTTTATTTTGAAACAAGGAAATTGATAATTCACCTTTAATTAACATTTGTATAGGTTAGAAAATATTTTAACGGTAAGGTATAAAATCATTTTGTTTTTAATTTAGTAAATATACATGCAAATAGATCTAATAATTACTAAAGTTAAAATTTTGAAGATAACTTATTTAATTTATTTTGCTATTAAAAGATTTTAAGAGGAAATTTTTGATCTAAAATAAATTTTAATTAATTAGATTATTTAAAAGGAAATTTAGTTTTAATTTTAAATTTTTGTTAAATAAATTATTAAAAGGAATTGATTTAAAATAAAAGGTATAGTTTAAAATAAAATCACTGGTTAATTAAATTTGTTAAAAGAAAATAATTGTTTAATTTATTCGGATGTTAATAAATTGTATAACTATTTATACAAGGTCTAGAAATCGTTAAAATAAGCTGGATTGGGAATGGATGGCAAATGAAAAGCAAAGGTGAGATCTTCTCACTCAATCAAATATTGTTCTGATTTAAATTTTGAATAGTTAGATTTAAAATTGGTTGACTGTGTGCTTGGATGATTGATTTATAATAATTTATTCACCGGATTATATTATATATATAGTAGTATATATATACATTGGAGTGATTGATTTCCCGCATTATATAGCGGATGAGACCCTATGCGCCGCATAATAGCGGATGATATTTTATAAATCCTATATACCGCGATATTCCACCTCGAAGTGGAATTGGTATTTAATTGTTGTGCTAACATTTGTGGATGCAGGGAAACAGGTTGGAGGGATCCAACTGGATTCCTCAAATATTTGAATTAGTTTCAATATTGTGTGTTGATTTTTTTGTAATCCGTGTGTGACTATTTGTGATTGAAACTGTTGAAGGCTATAATTTAGTCGAATATATTTTTGGTATCGTAGGATATCAGAAATAAATAAAATTGGATTTTTGAAATTTAGTAGAAAATTTATAGTAAATTAATTTTAGAAAATTGAAAAAATTTAAAAGAAGGAATTTGTTTCAAAAGATAATAAATTTGGTGTTTGAAATAAATTTGAGAATCAATTTGAAATTTGATTTGGTGTTTTGAAAATAAATTAGAAAATCAATTTGATATTGATTTGGTTAAAATAATAACTATTTGAAAATCGATTTAAAAATCATATATCTGTGGATATTTGAAAATTTAAAATTCACAATGGGAATATTATAAAAGAAAGGGAAATTTGTTTTAAAAATAAATATTGTTTTGTTTCTAAAAGTGTGAAAGGAATTTACGGATTCGGAACGTAAATTTAAAATAAATCAAGAAAGATTTATTAATTGATTTGAATGAACCATTTTGAAATGGAAAATATATTTTCCCTAGAAAGCTGAGTATGATTTCGAAGTAGCCTATAAATATAAACTGAAAATTTTTAAGGATGGTTTTAGAAAGGATATTTTGAATAAAAAAATTTCTTAACTGGTTTCAAATCTTTAAAGTATGGATTTATTTAATTACTTATAGAATGGGTTATTTTAAAGATTAAATTGATATTTATTTTAGAAAATGGGTATTTAAAATAGTTATACCATATCTACTAATTTTATTGTAAAGTTAGTTTGGACTTGGAATTTTATATGAGACATTTATACAATATTTCCATAACTAATATTTAAATAAATGTTTTAAAATAGTTTTATCTAAATGTTTCCAAGTATATATTTTGAATAAGTGATTTAAAGTATTTTAAAGTATTTGAACTCGACAGACTTTCAGTGGAAATAAATAATATCGGGAATCTTATTCCGCGAGTGAAAAGTGATTTGAATTTTTTTTTCAAATGGTTGAAGTGTTAAAAATATATATCTTGCGAAGATATTTCAAAAATAATAATTGGGAAATTATTTAAATCTCAGTGATTGTTGTTAATATTTATTGATAGTTAAATAACCGACTATCAATACTGGCCTTTAAATTGCAGTAGAATTTCGATGCGACCGGGAGTCGAATTTCAAATGGATATTCGAAACCCACATCGAACCTTTGTGATAGTGGTGGATCTTTTATTTAAAAGATCAAAGTGGAATTTGTTGTGATTTGTTTGAATCTGAATGAATACTTATTTTTAAAAATAAGTACTCATTATTCGAATTAGCCGGGAGAGGACTTTGTGTCATAAAACCATTCCGAATAATGATACGACGAAATGGGATTGCATTTGAAGATGGTGTTAAAGACCGGGTGTTTTCGAAAACGAAAGGACTACCTGTCGAATGTCTCTGCACTGGGTTGCTTCGGTATAGAGATTTTAACACCCTTTGTGATGGGGATTCCGGACGTGATTAGTGAATTTCCGGATTTGCAAGGGCTTCTTTTGAAGTGCCTTCGGTTCCGTTCGATCCCGTAACGGACTTGTATGGATGTATGTCTGACGTTACACTTTGAGATGTAAAGCTAGTTTCTATCAAATACATTTCTGTTAGTGGCGGAGAATTTATTCTCTTAGCTTAACACCCTTCTTTGAGACGTACGAGCTCAGAGGTTATGTAGTTGATGGTTATTAGTGATACATTCCCAAACTGGTAATGTGGCATACGAAGTGCTACTGATCATTTGTTGATCAAAGCATGACTTTGTGAAAGGTGTAGCTTTGTGGACGAGACTTCGTCGGACCTCACACCCGGAAATGGTCGAAACAGGAAAGATGCGGCAAGGTTATGAGGGTCGCGCCCTTTAGGGTATGTCATTTCCTTCTGGAAAAGGGTGGTATCATGGTATGGAGCCCAGATACTTAACCTATGTGGTTGCTGCAAATCTATTACTCTTTGTGGTTGTTTCTTTGTGGTTGAGGATCCTCGGATAAAGGTCCCAAAGGACTGGGGGATGGCATACTCGAGTAGTAGTTACCTCGTTACAGAGGTAATCCGGCTTTGTGTTGGCAGAGATCCGGGTAGGTTCTCGGGACGTCCCTCCAGAGGCGTACCCATGTGGCAGTAGGAAGTTCCTTAGCCTGACCATTTGTTGGAAATCCAAAGAAACAATATGTGCCTTGTACGATTTTAGTTGTATAACCTGCCATGAATGTGGTGGTAACCTGCTATTGAACATGGTAGCTATAGTAGGCATAAGTGCGAAATGCCTATGCTGGCTAAGATTAATATTATACTTTTGAAATGTTTTCCACACTACGCGCATATAATAATAATATCAAAGGATTTTGCGCATCAAGCATGTTTGACTATCATAAGGAGAAATCTCCTCCAATTTGCATTTGCATTGTGTGTGTGGCGGGAGGCCTTATGGTGGTTTCATTTTCCAAAAAGCATAGCAGATTTCTTTTCCTTTCTTTATGAAAAATAACTATTTTAAGATCCCACACAAGTCCCACGACTAACCTTGCTTATCTTTGTGAAATGTGATGGGGGGTTCTCGCTTTTTGTTTGGTGGCGAGCAAGAGACTCTTACCCCTACACGTCCTCTTTAAGGGGTTGGTTAGCCATAAGGCGTGACAGTCGAAAGGCTGGCTGTAAAAAGCAAGGACAGGGTACCGCTGGATGGCGAAGCGTATCATTAGTATATGTTATATTCTTACCGTTGTTTGTTGTTGTAACACTTTGATAATGTAATGTGATGAATGTATCAACTGATATAGTTCTTTATTTTACAGATATTCATTTTTCTATCATATTTGTTCCGCTAGATATGTGAGATTCTGATGTTGTTTTCTTTTCTTCTTCTTCTACCTCTTTCTTCTTTCAACCCGAAGACTCGTACATTTGTTCCACTTTGGGCTGAATTGTTGTGAGATTTTGCCAACTCAAAAGGGGTACGGATTTGCGGGCCTTCACATTTGGTATCAAAGCATTTGGTTAAGCGACAACCTTGGCTCTGTTGGGTGTTACTCATTAGAGATAGAGTCAGTAGTACTCTAGAATGAGTTTGAATGTAATAATAGATATGAGCGCCTATTTGTTAGTGAATATAAAAAATTGTTTTATATTGTGATGATTGGTTTGTTGAGTGGTATATGGATTCTGGTTGGTATAGTCTGTACAACTCTATCGATAGGGATCTCTAAACACTCGTACAGAACAATTCGACACGATATTGATTTAAAATCGGGTAAATGAAATAATTTTACCCAAATTATTTTTGTATACAAAAAGAAATGATTTCCATAAATTATTATAGTATATGGTTGCTTGATTGTTAGGAAGTGGTAATATTAAATTATTATCATTGAATAAGAAATTGAAATCGTGACTCCAAAGTTAAGAAATAAATTCCCATACAAATGGAATTTGAGAATATAAATTGTAAATGTGATTTGAAATTTGAAACGGAATTCCATAGTAGTATTTGGAAATGTTTTGAAAAGAATTTGAAAATTTTGGAGATTTGGGAAGTTTAAATCCCTTTTGATTTTGAAGATGATTTTCTAAGGTTTTGGAAAAGTGTTTTGAAGGAATAAAAAGCTCTAAACTCTTTTAGGTCGCTGGAAAATAACCTCGGTGATGACTGCAGCATCATCGATGTTCATTTTCGAGTTTCCAAGAGAGGAATTGTTGCCAAATTATTTTAAATGGAAGTTGTTTGCAAACTGGGTTTGGTTTTGGAAATTAAAAGGATAATTTGAATTGATTTCAAATATGGTTTTGAATTGTTAAAAAGACTCTGGAATCTTATAAAAAAAATAGTTATGGAATAAAATTTATTAAGGTGGAAAATAAAGTTATGAATGAATAAATAAATTTACAATTGGAATTAAATGAAAGTGAAATTGAATGTTGAAATTCATTTCGAATTTGTAAATAGAACTGGAATTGGAATTGAAAATTGATTTGTGATAAACAAAGTGAAGTATTAAACTAAAATTAGTAAGTGAAACTAATTGAAGAATGACCAAATGGATAAGGTTTAAAATGAATTGAATCAAATATTTATAGATGAAATTAAATTGAATTCATATAGAATTAGAAATCCAGTTTAAATATAAGTGGTTGTAAACCAAATGGTGAACTGAAATTGAATTGTGTTTGGGGATGAACAAAATAATAAAACTGGAATTGAAAACTGAATATCGGAAACCAATTTGAATTATGTGAAATAAAATGAAGTTGTAAAATTAGTTCGAAGTAAACTAAAGATAATGAAGGTGAAATAAAGAAATGGTTTGAGATAAAATGAATTGGAATTTGTAACGAATTAGTAAATAAAACTCATTTAAAATAGTGATATGAATCAGTTGTGAATGAAAGATAGTCGATAAAAAATTCAATATTCAGAAGATAAATTAAATCCAAACAGAATTGAAAGTGTAAATCGAATTCAAATGAAATTAAAAATGCAAGATTGAATGAAAATGGATATATCACTTCAATAGTAATGTAAAAATGGTATAAGAAGTGTATATTGAAATTTTTTTAAAGGAATATGCAAAATAAATTTGAATGTTGTAATTGGATATTATGGCTAGCAGGATATACAGGTGTATTAAAGGAAACGGAATTAGGATTTTGATTTCGAAGATAAAATTGAATTGCTCGACAAAAATGTATGTATTTAAATTTCATATGAAATTTGATGATTTTCTTGTCCAGCCACTTGGCCTTTTGTTTTCTTTTGGAATCTGAGGGCCCGTGGTTCCATTTTGTAGTCGTACCAAGCTAGCCGCGCAAAGGAGACGCTGGCGAAATTTTTCGAAAATTTAGGGAGTTAGAAATTTTTTGAGAAAATTTGAAATTTAAATTTAAATTTGAATTATTAAGAAAACAATGTTGTTTGGATTAATTGAAGTTGGAAAGTTAGTTTAATTAATGATAGGTCTTAAATAAAAAGATTTGTTTTGGTAAGATGATAAAACTATTTGTATTCAGAAAAATAATAAATGGGTTAAGGATCAGTCTTCTTAACTAGTAGATTCAGGACGAAATTCTTTTAAGGGAGGAAGGATGTGACGACCCGGAAATTTTAACATTTGAAATGGAATATTTAATTGATTTTAAATATTTGGAGGTTAGTTTAACTTGAATTTTAATTATAACTATGAATTTGGAAATTTAAATTTTTGAATTTAATTTATTGAAGTTGGGTAAAAATTTGAATGTTCAGTTTTAAGCATGTTAAAGATATTTTCAAGGCTTAGAAAATTCATATTGATAATACCGAAGATAATGGAAGCTTCAGAATTTAATTTGAAAATGTTTTTTTTAATTTTGAATTGATATTGTTTAAATCGATATTTAAAATAGCCTTCTGAGGAACAGTCTCGGATTTTGAGAAACCAGTTCTATTGGATCCATAATATTGTATTATTATCGGATTTCAATTTTCGTAGTGTTTGAAGTGATCGTTTGGCCGTACGATAAGCAAACGCGCTGAAATTTTATCGAAAGTTAATTTAATAACTGGCTTCAAAAAGCTCTCTTTTTCATACGATCGAATTTGGACTCGAAACTTTTTCCATTGCGTTCGAAATAGGGGTATAACGTTATAAACGCCTGGCGGCATGCCTCGATTGGAGATCGGGATTTTAAGTTATATATATAACAAGATAATTTGGAAATTTTAGAATATAATAAAATTTGAAAGTCAAACGTATTATCCATACTCGAGACGCTTCCAGTATAAGTTGCGTATTCATCTTCCTTGTGAAGCTATCCTCGCTCAGATTAAAAGCGTTCAAGAGAACATTTCTCATGCTTAATAGAAAAAGGAATGAAAACATTTCGTTAAGATAGAAATGGCTGATACTTCAATACTTATTCCTCTTCCTCTCCAGTTTTTCAAAAAATCAAAGAAAACAAAATTTAAAACAATGGCCGATCTCTCCTATTTTCAAATCCTAGTTTTTTCGAAATCAAGTTCTTTCCTTTTTCCTTCTCGTCTTTAATTCAAGCTTGAGTAATGCTTTGGGAAATCGCGGGATTGTATTGAAGCGTGGCCAAGACGAGTGAGCGATGGCGTCGAGTATCTGGGGAGGCTCATGACTTATCGGGGCCGTGAATTTCACGCGAGCGAGTTGCGTTCTCGGGGTAGTTCAGGTTTCTCGATACCGTGGTGGACTTTGGGGCCAGGGCGTGTGACCGCGAGGTCGCGTCTAGGGCAAAAGGGTTGAAGCACGGCGGCATCAGCAAAGAAGCGAGGCAGTTTGTCTCGTTTGACCAGGGATGCATCATTGAAGTAGTCGCATGGGTTGGAGCTAGGTGTTGGCGAGTAGCGATAATTTTTGCCGAGAGATTCTCGAGCTTGCATTAAGGTAATTTTCTTTTGTTTTTTTGAATTTCAACATATGGATATATATTACAAAAAAATGTAAATGAAGATATATACGGAAAAAATTTGTTTTACAGTAAGTATAAATACATATATACACAGTTGCAAATTTTCTAGTTTATTTTGAAACAAGGAAATTGATAATTCACCTTTAATTAACATTTGTATAGGTTAGAAAATATTTTAACAGTAAGGTATAAAATCATTTTGTTTTTAATTTAGTAAATATACATGCAAATAGATCTGATAATTACCAAAGTTAAAATTTTGAAGATAACTTATTTAATTTATTTAGCTATTAAAAGATTTTAAGAGGAAATTTTTGATTTAAAATAAATTTTATTTAATCAGATTTATTTAAAAGGAAATTTATTTTTAATTTTAAATATTTGTTAAATAAATTATTAATAGGAATTGATTTAAAATAAAAAGTACAGTTTAAAATCACTGGTTAATTAAATTTTTTAAAAGAAAATAAATTATTCAATTTATTCGGATATTAATAAATTATATAACTATTTATACAAGGTCTAGAAATCGTGAAAATAAGCTGGATTGGGAATGGATGGCAAACGAAAAGCAAAGGTGAGATCTTCTCACTCAATCAAATATTGTTCTGATTTAAATTTTGAATAGTTAGATTTAAATTGGTTGACTGTGTGCTTGGATGATTGATTTATAATAATTTATTCACCGGATGATATTATATATATAGTAGTATATATATATACATTGGAGTGATTGATTTCCTGCATTATATAGCGGATAAGACCCTATGCGCCGCATAATAGTGGATGATATTTTGTAAATCCCATATACCGCGATATTCCACCTCGAAGTGGAATTGGTATTTAATTGTTGTGCTAACATCTGTGGATGCAGGGAAACAGGTTGGAGGGATCCAACTGGATTCCTCAAATATTTGAATTAGTTTCAATATTGTGTGTTGATTTTTTTATAATCCGTGTGTGACTATTTGTGATTGAAACTGTTGAAGGCTATAATTTAGCCGAATATATTTTTGATATCGTAGGATATCAGAAATAAATAAAATTGGATTTTTGAAATTTAGCAGAAAATTTATAGTAAATTAATTTTAGAAAATTGAATAAATTTAAAAGAAGGAATTTGTTTCAAAAGATAATAAATTTGGTGTTTGAAATAAATTTGAGAATCAATTGGAAATTTGATTTAGTGTTTTGAAAATAAATTAGAAAATCAATTTCATATTGATTTGCTAAAAATAATAACTATTTGGAAATCGATTTAAAAATCGTATATCTGTAGATATTTGAAAATTTAAAATTCATAATGGGAATTTTATAAAAGAAAGGGAAATTTGTTTTAAAAATAAATATTGTTTTGTTTCTAAAAGTGTGAAAGCAATTTACGGATTCGGGATGTAAATTTAAAATAAATCAAGAGAGATTTATTAATTGATTTGAATGAACCATTTTGAAATGGAAAATGTATTTTCCCTGAAAAGCTGAGTATGATTCAAAGTAGCCTATAAATGTAAACTGAAAATTTTTAAGGATGGTTTTAGAAAGGATATTTTGAATAAAAAAAATTCTTAACTGGTTTCAAATCTTTAAAGTATGGATTAATTTAATTACTTATAGAAGGGGTTATTTTAAATATTAAATTGATATTTGTTTTAGAAAATGGGTATTTAAAATAGTTATACCCTATCTACTAATTTTATTGTAAAGTTAGTTTGGACTTGGAATTTTATATGAGACATTTATACAATATTTCCATAACTAATATTTAAATAAATGATTTAAAATAGTTTTATCTAAATGTTTCCAAGTATATATTTTGAATAAGTGATTTAAAGTATTTTAATGTATTTGAACTCGGCAGACTTTAGTGGAAATAAATAATATCGGTAATCTTATTCCACGAGTGAAAAGTGATTTGAAATTTGTTTACAAATGGTTGAAGTGTTAAAAATATATATCTTGCGAAGATATTTCGAAAATTATAATTGGGAAATTATTTAAATCTTGGTGATTGTTGTGAATATTTATTGATAGTTAAATAACCGACTATCAATACTGGCCTTTAAATGGCATTAGAATTTCGATGCGACCGGGAGTCGAATCCAAATGGATATTCGAAACCCACATCGAACCTTTGTGATTGTGATGGATCTTTTATTTAAAAGATCAAAGTGGGATTTGTTGTGATTTGTTTGAATCTGAATGTAACACTTATTTTAAAAAAAAAGCGCTCATTATTCGGATTAGCCGAGAGAGGACTTTGTGTCATAAAACACATTCCGAATAATGATACGACGGAATAGGATTGCATTTGAAGATGGTGTTGAAGGTAGGGTGTTTTCGAATATGAAAGGATTACCTATCGAATGTCTCTGCACCGGGTTGCTCCGGTATAGAGATTTTATCACCCTTTGTGATGGGGATTCCGGACGTGATTAGTGAATATCTGGATTTGCAAGGGCTTCTTTTGAACTGCCTTCGGTTCCGTTCGATCCCATAACGGACTTGTATGGATGTGTGTCTGACGTTACACTTTGAGATGTAAAGCTGGTTTCTATCAAATACATTTTTGTTGGTGGCAGAGAATTTATTCTCTTAGCTTAACACCTTTCTCTGTGACGTACGAGCTCAGAGGTAATGTAGTTGATGGTTATTAGTGATACATTCCCAAACTGGTAATGTGGCATACGAAGTGCTGCTGATCATTTTTTGATCAAATCATGACTTTGTGAAAAGTGTAGCTTTGTGGACGAGACTTCGTCGGACCTCACACCCCACAAATGTTCGAAACAGGAAAGATGCGGCAAGGTTGTGAGGGTCGTGCTGTTTAGGGTATGTCATTTCCTTCTGGAAAAGGGTGGTATCATGGTATGGAGCCCAGATACTTAACCTATGTGATTGCTGCAAATCTATTACTCTTTGTGGTTGTTGCTTTGTGGTTGAGGATCCTCGGATAAAGGTCCAAAAGGACCGGGGGATGGCATACTCGAGTAGTAGTTACCTAGTTACAGAGGTAACCCGACCTTGTGTTGGCAGAGATCCGGGTAGGTTATCGGGACGTTCCTCCAGAGGCGTACCCATGTGGCATGTAATGGCCCATACATTTTTAATAATTAAAATTGTTAAATTGATAAAATTTTGGTAATTTAATATGAAGAAAAATAAACTTTGTAATAAAATAAGGAAGGAATGCTAAAGTGGAAATGCATAATTTATTCATAAGGTAATATGAAAGAATGAAACTTATCTGAATGAATTTATTTGAGGATTCAATCATAATAAGTGAACACATTTAACAAATTGAATATAATAAGAACAACTGTTAATACAAAGGAAAGAAATTAATTAAATCCATCAGGTTATTGCTTTATTTCTTGCCTTTTTCTATATGGCCTCTTTATTTCTTGTTTTAGCCATAAAAACTTTTTTCCTAGCCGTGTATTTCTCATTTGCAAATCATGTACATGAAGATTTAATTCTCATTTCAAAACTCCTCATTTTCATTTGCATTTAAGAATAAAAAATATATACGTTTCTTTCTCCTTAACTTATGCCTTTTCTGTTTCTTAGCATTTACTCTCACTTTGCTTGCCATCCAAACCATCTATGTATCAGCCCAAACATTTTAATAAATGTTTTATTTATTTAATTTAGATAATTTGTTTTTGTAAATATAAATTTTGGTGTGGATTAGAATTCCACACATGAATTAATAGAATATTTTTCGGAAATATGAATTTTGTCGATATGGTCAAACTTTGATTTTTAAATTTAAAAATTTAAAAGTTTAAAAAATTTGAATTTTATCTTTTATTTTTAAAATAAATAAAATTTTAAGAATACTACTTTTCGTTTCGTTGAAATTTGATTTATAATGTGAAAGTTATGCCTTTTTGACTATTGGGTGTAATTTGTTGTAGTTAACAAAATTGTTTACTTTAAATTATATAAATAATATTTTATTTAGTCATGTAATGTTATAATTTATGTTTTCTGGGGTAAAATAACTTGTTTTGTACATATTTTGGTTTTAAAACGTTTTCAAAAGCGTAATTGACATTTTTCAGTGTCAGTTGTATTTTGTTTACAATTTCTAATTTCCAACTTCAATTAATTTAAGAAATTCTTTATTTATTTCATATTTTCTTAAGAACTTATTTTATTCTCATTCTCACTTTATTTTATTTCTCAAAGATTTAGTTAAATCATTTTCAAGAAGAGTTATAATTTCCCAAAGTTAAGTGGATTATATTTGCAATTTTCTTAAGCTAGTTTCAATAAATTAACCTATTTTCTTTATTTATCTTTCTATTTTCCTAAAATATAATTATTTATTTTCTTTTTCACTTTATTTTAGTTTTTTTTATTTTATTCACTGATTTTTTTATTTGTTTTAAAGTGTGGTAGAAATTTTTCCAAATTTATTAATTTAACTAAATATATTCGTACAACATTTTATTTCCACTTTTGTCGTTTAAAAATTGGTTATACACCTTTAAATCAAAAATTAATATTTTGTAAAAGAATTAAACTTTATATCTATACACGTTTGTTTCTTAGTTAATGATTAATAAATAAAATTTTAGATTGAATAATATAGATAATGGATAAATAAGCTTTATAAAAGGCACGTTTTAATTTGAATGGTTATACCCGTTTTGATTAATTTGGTGGTATAAATAGTACGTATTTAATAAAATACTCTTTAAACGTGTATTTTACAAATATAAGTAGCAAATAAATAAAAACGTGTAAATTTAAATGCGTTACTTTTATTATTAAATGTGGGAGTACGTTTGATTAAATTATTGCGTCTAAAGTACGCGTTCTTAAAACTCTTACCTTAAATAATAAATAAATAAATTATAGCCGTTCAAATTTATAGTACCCTAAATTCACGTGTAAATGTTATACTTTCCATCATCTTTAATTGTTTTAAATTTGGTATAAAATCTTTGATACAGAGCCATTCCAAAATCAGTTATTACTTATCGAAAATTCAATCATTCAAAATTCAATTTCTGCCGGCCTTTGCCTCTCTAAATCAATGCAAGTTTTCGTGTAAATACTTAGTCACGTACGCAATATTTGGTTTCAATCTGATTTCCTCCTTTATCTTCGCCTTCCCATTTTAGTAATATTTCTTGCGTTTTAATCAACGCATTTACTTCCTAATAAATTTTAAATGCGAACAAAATGTTTGCCAAGATTTTTCTTGCCACTTTATCACTTGATTACGTAACCCACGCATATCAACGCATCCTCCATGATAACATCAAACATCACATATCAATACAAAAATATTGCTTGTCGTTTCATTCTCTTAATTCACGCAATCTACACTGGTAATAAAAATCAATACTCACTATAATTATTTGTTTCCAAATTTTCCTTGCCTCCCGTGTATAATTGATATAAATTTATTTCTTGCCTATTTCTTTCACCTCAATTTAACGCATAGTTTTTTATTTTTACACGTTCACATAAAAAATTTCCAAATTTCCATTTTCGTTTCCAAGCAAAAGATTGCTTGCCGTTTCTTCCTTTAATCAATGCAAATTTCTTTTGTTTTAATATAAACCACGCACCCCTTTGATAATGAAAGAAATCATTTATTTCCTTTAAGGTTCTGAATTTCGAATCCTTGCTTGCCTTAAATTACGCACGCTTTAATTTGTGTTTTCCCATTTTTGCAACCTGCGTTTCACAAATTAATACAAAACCACGCGCAATCTTTCCTTACCGTTTCAAAAGTTGTTGTTTCCATTTATTTATCAACGCAACCTCAGTATAAAGCCTCGCACTAAATAACTTTCTTTTGCAATCTCAACATTTGGCCTTCATCTTCTTCGTGCGTAAGCATCCACATCAGGTATGGCCGCTATATCTATTTTCATTTATATATATATATATATATATATATATATTTCCTCCATGCGTTGTTTCTTCACTTCTACACAAATGCTCAGACACTCACCACCGTTGTACGCCCGCCTACATCCACCTCTCCTCCACCATTAGTGCAACCCTCCCCTTGATGCACCAGTTGGCCGAGTTGCATGAGCTCGTGCTTTAAGAGAGAAAAAATGTGTTGCACCACTTTGAAATTTATCACAGCCCATATACCTTTTAAAAAAAAGGAAAAAAAATTATGTGCATGCACCCAACTTTCCCCGTATGTGCATATGCACAGCCGAGTGATGAGTTTGTCTAAACTTTTGAACCAAAGTTTTCACCACTTTTCTTTCTAATAATAATAATAATAAATATATAAAGTTTAATATCTGCGCCACTTAGAGTTATAGCCCACCACCTTTGTATTTTTGAACGCAACATATATCTTCAATTTTCCCTGGTTTGCATGAATGCGTGCATATACATAGACCAAGACTTGTTTATATGGGTCAAGTCGGGTGGTGAAGTGGTCGAGCGTATTGTGCCAATCTCCCTCTTATTTAATCTCGCTCCAGTTTTTGATTATTTAAAATTTGCTTGGATCGTTTTAAATTCGCGTAATTAGTTATTCGTTTTGTTTTGTGTCAAGATCTGAATCGGATTGGCTCATCTTCCAATAATTGATCGTGCCTTCTGTACACTGTTCTGGTGTGGTTACCGTAGTTTTGAATCAAATCTTCAGGTTCGTAAAAGTGAGTATTCTCACCCGACAAACATACTTATAGATCGGTAAATTAATAACAAGTGTAATTGTAAAATAGTTATATTTTATATTTTGCTTGCCTGTGATATAAATTTATGATGTTAAAAACCCTACTATCACATTTACACATCATCAGTTATATTATCTACTGTTATATGTATGCTGATTTTTATTTATTTATTTACTGTTTATCACACTGCAAGTTCCCTATAGAATAGAATCGTTACGGGCTGAAATGATAGGCCTGAACGACATTTATTTATTTATTTATTTATTATTTAACTTGGGATTGCGGGTTTGAAATGATAGAATCCGGATTTTTTTTGTAAATTACGGATTGAAATGATATATTATCCGTATCACTTGACCTAGGTTAGAAATTAGTATACAGACCCGTGGTTATATATATATATATATATATATATATATATATATTCTAGAAATATCAAATATTTTTAAATTAGAATGTTATAATATTTGGTTTAAAAATGGGATTAAAAATGTTTTTACAAGTATAGTGATATTATACAAGTTGAGTATGTAAATAAATAAATGCTAAAAATTTAAAGTATAAATTTATCTTGTAAATTTTGATTTTGTAAGATAAATGGATCTTAAGTTAAGAAATAAAATATGAAGATTTGGTATAACTTGAATATAAAGCAAATTAATAAAGCTTAAGTTTCTATGAATTAAATAGGTAAATTTGTGAAAAATATGGAAGTTGAAATATAACTTGATTTAGAAATGGGAGGTTGGTTTTAAAATAAAGGTAAGTAAAGAAATTAATTGGAAATTTAGTTTATTTTTGAAACGGTAATTAAACTTAATTGTTAAGAAAATTCATAGAAAATTTTGCACTTGATTTTTTTAAGTAAAGTAAAAAGAAGTTAGATATATATTTGCAAAATTTACTTTATAAAAATCATAAATTTTTGAGTAAATTAAATGACTATTTAAAGGTGGAAATTATGATTTTATAAGTCAAATTTGTTTAAATAAAGGTTTAAAATTTTGTTGAAAGTATATTGAAGTCTAATATTTAATTTACTTGAATCTGTTGTAAAGGATATTTTCGCATTTTGCAAGTGCTGTAATTGATATAAATGAACTAAGGCTAAACCTTTGGGATTTTATATTGGATTTTTGTAAGAATAATAACTTCACTTTTAAATAATTTTAAAAGGTAGTATTTTGATTGGAATATAAAACTATTTTGGATTTTATTAACCACGGGTAATAATAACGTTGGTTGTTAAAGAGACCGGGATCGGATATGGGCATACTCCCTGTCGATACCGAAAACTACTTTGACAACCGTGTACGCAGTGGAGATTCCAGAATGAAGTAGGATGGTGGTGATGTTCTATTGAGGTATGAACGTGGACCCGACTCCCGTGAGTTGGCTTAAGGTGGCTAAAACAGGAGCGATTGACGGGGAGGCAGCACCTCTTATCGGACGCACTTCTTTGTATGTCATTCTATTACTTTTGTAATTGTTTAGTGCACACCTTTGATTTGGGAGTGTTGTTCGAGGTGGGAGGTGGTAGCAGCTACGTGCTACCACCGGTCCGGATGCGTAATTGGTATATATACCCTGGCATTGCCTAGTTGTGCCGTGTCACCTACCCTAGCGAGCCTTATACGATTTTGGTTTTGTACCATACCTATGGAGTGCCCTCCGACGACGCCCAGTACGGGGGAGATTATGGTACTGTATAGACTATGGGAATATATTATGTGTTAAGGGCTATATAGGTAACCCCTTAACGCTATTTAAAAGTAAGTTTACTTTACAAATAGACACTATTATAATAGCGAAATATTACTACATAGTAAATAGTTTAACGGATCCTTAGAGGATGGGCGGTCCCAAGCATCCTTTAAGTTACTTGCCTTTATATTACAATTCACTTGAGTTAGCTTACACTGTATAAGTATGTATGTCCTGACTCGAGTGTTTATGTTTTATTTTACGCTCGGGTTAGCCTGAGTTCAGTTCGGACTTCATCCTTGGAGCTAGGACTTCTGCTGTTCATCTTTCAAGCTGCTGTCAAATTTCCCATTCAGTTCTTTATCTTAGATTTTGTAATGGAGACAAATAAATGTGGATTTTTCTGTGGTTGATTCAAATTATATTTGGTTTTAAAGACTATGTAAAAATTTCTTATTTTGAGACTATTGATAGTGGCTTCATGAACCACTAAGTTATTATAATTCCGCTGCGAGTATTCTGATTTTTGTGTCTGTGATTCTGTGATTATGTATTTACTGTATATTCTAAGATTTGCCAAATTTTATTTACAACGCGGTATTTTGAACAATTCAAGTCCGACATGTGCGGATGCGAAAAGTTGAAAATACCGGGTCGTTACATGGCAGTAGGAAGTTCCTTAGCCTGACCATTTGTTGGAAATCCAAAGAAACAATACGCGCCTTGTACAGTTTTAGTTATATAACCTGCCATGGAATGTGGTGGTAACCTGCTATTGAACATGGTAGCTATAGTAGGCATAAGTGCGGAATGCCTATGCTGGCTAAGATTAATATTATACTTTTGAAATATTTTCCACACTACGCACCAATAATAATAATATCAAAGGATTTTGCGTATCAAGCATGTTTGACTATCATAAGGAGAAATCTCCTCCAATTTTGCGTTTGTATTATGTGTGTGGCGGGAGGCCTTATGGTAGTTTCATTTTCCAAAAAGCATAGCGGATTTCTTTTCCTTTCTTTGTGAAAAATAACTGTTTTAAGATCCCACACCAGTCCCACGACTGACCTGGAGTTTATTGTACACTTTCTGAACTCTGGGTGCCCACAAATTTTTCCACACGGGCAGCCTAGAGCCAGGTTATCATTATTTTGGAGCGAAGTCGAAAAAGAGATGCTGTGGAGATCAGGAGCAAGCTGGCTGGTGAAGCATATCACTAGTATATGTTATATTCTTTTCTGCTATTTGTTGTTGTAACACTCTGATAATGTAATGTGATGTAATGTAACAATTGATATAGTTCTTTATTTTAAAGATATTCATTTATCTATTATATTTGTTCCGCTGCGATATGTGAGATTTTGATGTTGTTTTCTTTTCTTCTTCTACCTCTTTCTTCTTTAAACCCGAAGACTCGTACATTTGTTCCACTTTGGGCTGAATTGTTGTGGGATTTTGCCAGCTCAAAAGGGGTACGGATTTGGGGGCCTTCACAATGTGCCTTATGATGAACTCTAAGTTAAACTAATTACCATGACTTGTTATTTCATGGACATCTATATTTACTTATATGTTGTTTGTTCTTGTGTTATATCTTGTTCTCACCCTAATGGATACTTAGAGATAGTCTGACCCGGGTGTTATTTTGCTCGGGTCAGGCCGAGACTTTTCAAGTTAAAGGACAAGTTGACCTTTGGATGTTTGGGCTAGTAAGAAGATAAACACTTTTGACTATTTAGTTTATCTCATTTAGAAAATTTTGAATATGTTTATAAGATGTACAATTGAGATTAGTGAATTGTAAAATTTGTATAACAATCGAGTTTAGTGTTTCATTTTGTAAACTCAAAATTTGTATATGTGTAAGTTGAGATTTATTCCGCTATGATCTGTGACTGTTATTTATATGATATATTGTTCTAGTTCTGAGAAATGGTGTGTATATTACTTTGTATTAATATTGTACAATTCAAATTCAGTTCAGACATTAAGTGAAAAGGTGTAAATGACGTGTCAGTGTTAGTATAAACATATATTCACATTTGATCACCTTTAACAAGCCGTATTCTCCGGATTAGCAGACGACATTACTTGTAATGTTCTTTGCTAATTTGGGCATCACGGTGGGGTTGTTACAATTCTTGATAGGTTCATAGTAACCCTAGAAAAACTATGATATGCACGATGGATAGTCCACATGACCTGGGACAGATGGTCCATATAAGATGTGTGATGGGTAGTCTGTTGGAGTTGAGACAGATAGTCTATTTGATATGAGACGGATTATCCATTTAATTTGAGATAGATAGTCCGTTTAATTTGAGACTGATAGTCTATTTTATGAGATTGGGTAGAATGTGGAAGTGCATAACCCTATAAGGAAAGATTAGTCAAACTTACCCACATTGCATGCCTGCATATGATTATATTATGATGTTCTAACCATTGTGGTTACAGGTGCATGATTTATGATTGACATATTTGGACAAGATACTAGTGAGGGGAAAACTCGAACCTCCCAAGGCATGGTCTTACTAGATATCTATTTTGACTCGAGATTACATATTGTTATTCACACCAGACTTTGTCTGACCTGAAGTTTTTTTTCCCTTAAACTCTCAGATATTCATTTGAGTAGGGCGGGAGTAGAGAATTTCAAGTTAGACAAATAAGCTTCCGTAGACATGCATGAGGCAAACTAGCTAATATTATAAGTTTGTTTCCACTGTGTTGTTTTAAAGTCTTTACTTTGTTGAATGGATGTAGTGACACGATTTGTAACTGTGAAGTATTTATACTCTGATCACTCAAGGGGGCATTTTCATATGTCGCTCTTGAAATATATTTGTAATTATTATATTTTCTTTGAAGGTGAAATTGATAGGATTATGTAATGGGATGTCACAAATAAGAAGATTGTTAACGAAATGAGTTTTGAAAATTTTCATATGCATATTCTCTTGATGTTATAGATATAATTAGCTGACCTTATTTTGTCACCGGACAATGGTATAACCGGTGACTGCAGCATCAGTAGCGCTTATTTTTGGGCCCCAAAATGGAGGATATTACAACTTGGTATCAGAGCATAGGTTTATATAAAACTTAAAAGGTTTTGAAAGCATAATCCAAATGAATCAGAGAATAAGAATGGAGTATGAGATAATGCTATAGTAACGTACTTGTATTTGTTATATATAAGTATGTATTCTCCCCTCTCTTTTAGACCATTCTTCTGTATGTTATTAAGGCTTGTATGCAGGTTATGAGAAAGCAAGATTGGATGTAGGCAATGGAAAAGTGAATCTAGATGGAGGAAGCACCACAACAAATGGAAATGATCAACCCAATACAAGAAGGAATCTGGTTCGACAAGAAAATGCTAACATGTGTGGTGGAACCCCACCAGTAGATCTAGGGACGATGTATCAGTTCTTTATGAATTTGATGCAAGCTGGAGCTGCTACTGGTTTGGCTGGGGAAAATGTTGCTAACGCGGGTGGAGCTAATCCCATGGTAATGGTTGGCAATAACAATGCTATGTTTAGCAAGGATTATATCAGCCTTGGAGGAAAGCCTTTTCTAGTAATGGAGAATGCTATTGAAGTTGAGAATTGGATGTTGCACTAAAAGGGTCTTTGCTGACTTGGGTTTGAATAATGAGCAGAAGAGGAGGTTGGCATCTAGACAGTTGCAAGAAGCTGCTTTATATTGGTAGAACAACATGACAGTAACAGAGGAGAACTTGATTTAGGTTGAGTTTAGAAGGTGGTTCGAAGAAAGGTTCATGTTTGAGATAGCCAAGTCAACTTTGCTCAGGAAGTTTATGGAATTACAGCAGGGAGAGATGTTCATACTGGAGTATGTAACTAAATCTAATGAGTAGGTTAGATACGGACATGCTGCTATTAACGTTGTAATAAAATGGAATGAGAAGTTCATTCAGGATTTGAATCTCGAGATTTCCGAAGCAACAGTGTCGCATCTCAGAGATCCATGTGATGTAGTAGTACAGATGGCAATAAGGAACGTGGAAATGCTCTCGGCATTTGGAAAGGACAAGCCTGTTCTCAAGGAAAGAAGAGAAAATTCTTCAAAAAGAATGAAGCTCAGAATTAAGGAGCTACCAAGAAAGGGAATGCTGATATTGTTTTTTATAAGTGCGATAAGAAAGGACACTTTGCTAATGAGTGTCGATATGGTGATGAAAAGGTGGTTGTGGAAAAGAAAAACGTGGAGTGTTACAACTACAACTAGGTTGGGCATTACAAGAATAAATGTCTAGAAGCTGTCAAGGCTAATAAAGGGAAGGATTTTGCTCTGGAACCGTCAGCTTTTAAGCCGACTGCAGAGGAGAAATAAAAGTTTGTGATGAGAGGTACGCTTTTGATTCATAGCATACCTGTTAAAGTATTATTTGATACTAGCTCATCACATTCTTTTGTCTCACATTGTTTGGTAGATAAGTTAAATTTACAACCATCGTACTTATTACCATTTTAAAGGTTTTTAATCTGATAGGAGGTTATGCAACTCTTGTGATGAGATGTAACCATTTAGAAATTGCGTTGTTAGATAATGCGTTTACCAATAATTGGCATGTATTTGATTTTGTGGGTTTTGGTATTATTTTGTGTATGGATTGGTTAAGCAGATATGATGATAGGATATTTTGCCTAGATAGGAAGATATCATTAAGACATCCTTATAGCCGTGATCGAATAATATACTCAACAGAAAATTTGAGTTTCAATGTCTGTGCTTTATTGGGTGCAATCAAAGTGGTGGATGAAGTGAATTAGATTTTGTTGTAAGAGAGTATGCAGATGTCTTTGAGCCGGATATAGGACTACCGTCAAAATAAGCTATTGAGTTTCGAGTAGATCTTGTACCTAGAGTTGAACCCGTAAGTAGTACGCCTAGAGACTGACAACTACTGAGGTGAAAGAGTTGAAGGTGCGGGTGGTGGACTTAGAAGAATTTTATCAGACCAAGTAGTTTGTCTTAGCGAACGGTCGTGGTGTTCGTGAAGAAACCTGATGGGTCGTTTAGGATGTGTATCGATTATCGTAAGTTGAATGAGAGGATGATAAAAAATTGATATCCTTTTGTAACATCCCTAATTTTTGATAACATTATTCAGCAAATTCAATTAGATAAATTAAATAGAATAATGTAAGAATTATAGTGAGAAGGAGATTGAGATTTGAATAAACCAAAAGAAGGTCGGCTTAGAGTTAATTAAATGGGCTTAAAAGAGTTTATAAGCTAATTAATTTACATAAGGCCTTATCAGTGAATAGCCGAACCTATTATTCAGTACCTTTTCAATTCTCACGTCCATTCTTCATTTTCACAAACACAAATCAAAAACCTAAAATAGAAGTTGGCCATTGCAAAGAAGAAAGAAGTAGAAAAATTTATTCAAGGCTAAGGATTAAAGTTAGGGGATTTATTCAACAACAAATATCAAAGTCCTTATCATATACAAGGTGAATAATAACTTTTATACCAATTCATTTACATATGAATTTACGCGGTTTTAAGGCAAACCGATTATTAACGACTTTAGAATGCCATGGAAAAATTACATATTATGTAAAACACGATTTTAAAGATGCGTTCAGTTTTGTTAATTTCCAAGCCATAGAAAATTTATTATGAATTTTCAAAGGAAAATATGATAAAATTGGGTTTAAAAATTAATATTGATTATTTGAAGAAGAATTTGGGTCTGAAAGTTTAATACGTTAAATAACACGATTAAAATGAATTTCTGTGATTTTTTAGGATTTTTTCTAATTGATTTGCTATGGGAAATAAAATATGTTAAAAGAAGGACTTATTTGCAATATAGGTTTGCTTAATGGAAGGGCTTAAACGTTAATTTTCCTTGATTTAGATCTGATGAATGTGATAGTTATTTTTGTAAAGGATTTGAAATAAAAGATTACAAATAGGCGGGTTAGCTATAAAGCAATTAATAAAATTAGCATGATTTCAGCGTTTATTCAGAAAAGCAGGTTCTGCCTCCTTTATTAGTGCCTTTCGACTCCAATGCTTCTGCTTTGACTTAGTCGAAACCAACCCAGCCGAAACCTACCTAGTCGAAACCAATACACAACACTTAGATGGTACGTAGTGGATTGGAGGAACAATTAGTGATATAGTGTCGAAAGCAATTCTTCCGATGGGGTCGAAACCTTAGTTTTGTTTTCAAATGTTAAGTGCCTACTTTGTTTAATTTAAAGCTTTCGACCTAGTCAAAATGTATATTTTCAGAAGGGGCTTTCTAAATAGCTTTCGTAGGAGGTTGCCATACTGTATTTTAAAGTAGGAGCTTTCGAACGAGTTCCTTTATTCTTAAATAAGACTTTCGAAGATGATGGTTCCAACCTAATCGAAACCTCATTGTCGTTCATATGCCTTTCGAGTGTATTGAAGTCATCAATGCTTTCGAAGGGTGCCTTTTTTAATACTTATATTGAGTCACTTCTTAAATTCTCTCGAAAGGGCTCAGGGGTTTCGAAGGCAATGATGTAGAAAGGGGATTTCGATGCTATCCTTTAAAATTTTACTCAAAGGTTTTGAGCTTTGGAATAGATGGTTATGACACCATCAAATTTTCCCTAAATAAATTTATTAAGGGTTTCGAAAGAGATACTTTCATATGTAATCACTTTGACCCAAAAGATGTTTTTAAAAGTAAAACCCTATACTTTCGAAAGGGGTACTTTCATTGGTTTTGAAGCTATGTTTTAAGGTAATTATTTGATACATTCGAAAGGTGTATTTTGGTTTCGAAAAGAATAAGTTAAAGAACTTCAAAAGGTATATACTAAATGTTTTGAAAAGAAGTTTTCTATGCTTTCGAAGGAGGTTATCCAAGGGTTTCAAAGTGATGTTTTAAGGTTTCAAAACAAATAACCCAATGTCATTTTTTGTAAAAACCATTGCATAAATAAAGAGTTTTGAAATGAAATTTTTCAAGAAGTTTTCCTTAATTAACATATTAAAGGGATTAACCAAGTTTTATATATATAATGATTTCAAGGATATTTAACTACGGGTATTGGTATTATTATATTGTTATGATTGCTTAATAACCAGCTAGGTTGACCCGGTAGTGAATATAAGTTACGGATGTTAAAATATTAAGTAAAGATATTTGTAGGGGCCAATAGGTTCATATTAAGCTCATGAAAAATGTGTAAAGGAAAAGATATTGGCAGGCGCTAATAGGTTCGTAGTCCGCCCATGAAAACTTTGATTTGGTATTGACATGGGCCAATATGCTTGTACTTAGCCCATGAAGTCAATAGGTTCCTAGTCAACCCATGAAAACTAGGATAAGGTGAAGGATATTGGAGTTACCAATAGGTTTGGGGAGAATACATGAAACAGTAAAGGTATTGGTAGGGGGTAATACGTTCTTAGCGATCCTATAAAAACTATGAAATCGGGCAGGGAGTCCATATACATTAAACAGGTTATTGGTAAGCCCATGAAAACTAATAGGTTAATTGTGATCCTAGAAACTATAAATAAGACAGATAATCAGAACGAATGAGGATGGGTAATCCAAAATTAATTTACTTGTTTGCATATCATCATATTTTTTTGGATTGTTCTTAACCATTGTGGATGCAGGAGCACTGTATATGGTTTTGTAAAGGTTTTAAGATACTAGCGAGGCGAAATCCATTTATGCTAAGCGGCGTAGTCTCACTAGATATCTAAATGATTGATATGGTAGACTATTATTCATATCAGGCTCTATGTCTGACTCGAAGTTTTTGTTTTCCCCTTAAACTCTTGGGTGCTCAATTTAATTTGAGTAATTTAAGGGTTAAAGTTTTTTGGATTTCTTTTAGATGAATAAAGCTTTCGAAGACATGAAGAAGGCATGTTATCTATTTAGAGTTTTTTTATTCTGCTGTGTTTTGGTTGTAAAGGCAAATTTTTTTTATTTCCTTATTATATACCCTGATCAATCAAGGGGGCATCTTCATATGTTTCTCATTGCATATTTTGTATTAATTATATGCTATTTGAACGTGGTCTGCGTATTGGGATTATGTAATTAATTTGAAATATTTTGAAATGGAATATGGAATTTGTTTGTTGTTTAAATTTTTTCTGTATTCATGTGTTTCTGTATATCAATGTATCTAACCTTGTCATATTTGGTCATCGAAGATTTATAACTATGGATGACTACAGCATCCATGGCCGTTAGTTTTAGGCCTCCAAGTAGGGGGATGTTACACATTAGTATAAGAGCATCGGTTTATGAAACTTAAAAGAAATTTAAACCTAAAAGATTTTTAAAACATAATCAAATAAATAAAATAATAAGATTGGGGTTTGGGTTAATGTTATAGTAACGTACTTGTAATTTATATATATATATATATATATATATAGTCATGTATATAAGTACGTATTCCCCGCTCTCTTAGGCCATTCTTTTGCATCTTACTAAGGCTCATATGCATATTTACAAGAAAGGAGATATGGTAGCAGGAAATGGAAGAGGACATCTTAGTGGAGGCAGCACCACAACTAATGGAAATGCTAGACCCACTATCAGGAGGAACCTTAGTCGACCGGCTAATGCTAATAACCAAAATGTTGATGTCAATATGGATGTCTGAAACCCACCAGTAGATATGGTGGCGACGTATCAGTTCTTCGTCAATATGATGTAAGAAGAAGTTGTTGGAAATGTTTGAGGACCTAATCCTGTAGCTCCATTTGGGAATAATTATGCTAAGCTGAGTAGAGACTACACTAGTCTTTGTGGGAAACCATTCATGGGATGGAGAATTCTATGGAAGTTGAGAATTGGTTGTTGCACTGTGAGAGGATATTAGCTGATTTGGGTTTAGATGACGAGAAAGGGAGAAGGTTAGCCTCTAGACAGTTGCAAGAGTCGACGCTTCACTGGTGGAATAGTATTACCGTTGGAGTTTTGGACTTTGGGCCGATTTTCGAAGGAGATTTTAGCAAAAGTTTGTGTTTGAGTTTGCTAAGTCAGAGCTAATGAGGAAGTTCATGGATCTGGAGCTGGGAGAGATGTCAATTGTTGAGTATGCCACTAAGTTTGATGAGTTGTCCCGTCATGGACATAATACTATAGACACCATCATTAGAAGGAACGAGAATTTCATTAAGGGACTGAGGCCCGAGATTGCTAGGGCGACCCTGCCACATCTTCACGATCCTAGTAATTTAGTTGTGGAGATGGCCATTTTCTATGAGGAGATGCTTTCTGAATGAGTTAGAGAGAAGCCAATGGAAATCCAGGGTTCTCAGGGGAAGAAAAGAAAGTTCTTTAAGAAGAAGGGAGCCTACAAGGGAGATGCTGCCAAGAAGGCAAAGGCCGAGTTAGTTTGTTTTAAGTGTGACAAGAAGGGTCATTTTGTGAATGAGTGTCGGTCAGGTAATGGGAAGAAGGATGCAAATAAGAAGAATGTAAAGTGCTTCAACTATGATTAAGTTGGGCATTACAAGAATCAATGTCCAGAGCTAGTCGAAGCGGACAAAGGGAAAGTTTTTGCTTTTGGACCAGCATTAGCTAGGCCTACTGCAGCTGATAAAGGGAAGACTGTGATGGAAGGCACACTTTGATTCAGGATATACCAGTTGGGGTACTTTTTGATACCGTGCATCACATTCATTTATATCTTAGTGCTTAGTTGATAGATTATGCTTAGAACCCACCTGCCTTATTACTTCCTTAAGGGTTGCAAATTCAATAGGAGGGTACGCAACTCTAGGGTTGAGATGTAACTAGTTAGAATTTGATCTATTAGGTAATAAGTTTGCATGCAGCTTGCATGTTATTGATTTCGTAGATTTCAAAATTATTTTGGGTATGGATTTGTCGGGTAGGTATGAGGCTATAATATTTTGCTAAAATAGGGAGATATCACTGAGACACCCTAATAGTCATTATCGAGTAATATTCTCAGTGGAGAATTTCGACCGGAGAGTTAGTGCTTTGCTTAGTGCTATAGAGATAGGAGATGAGTTAAGTCGGGTTCGAGTAGCAAGAGAATTTGCAAATGTCTTTGAGCCGGTTACGGGATTACCATCAAAATGAGCAGTTGAGTTTCGGATAGATCTTATGCCCGGAGCTGAACCTGTGGGTAGACCACCAAGAAGGATGACACCGACTGAGATGAAGGAATTGAAGGTGCAGATAGTGGATCTTGAAGGAAGGAATTTTATTAGGCCAAGTAGTTTGCCTTAGGGAGCGGCAATGGTGTTCTTGAAGAAACCAGATGAGTCGTTAAGGATGTGCATCGACTATCATAAATTGAACGAGAGGACGATCAAGAATAAGTATCCTTTGCCAGGAATAAATGATTTGTTCGATCAGTTGACTGGATCCAGAGTGTTTTCCTAGTTGGATTTGGGATAGGTTTCCATTAGTTAAGAGTGGCAGATGATAGTATTCCTTTGACAGTTTTCATACAAGGTATAGTTAGTTTGAGTGGTTCGAGATGCCATTTGGATTAACGAATGCACCTGCTTTCTTTGTGGATTTAATGAACCGAAATTATTCGAGAGTACTTGGATAGGATTGTGCTGGTGTTTATAGATGGCATTTTAGCATACTCTAAGGATGAAATAGAGCATGAGGATCATCTTAGAGTGATGCTTGAGACACTGAGGCAGAATCAACTGAAGATGAAGTTTACTAAGTGTCATTTTTAGAAAAAAGAGATTAAGTTTCTTGGTCACGTGGTTTCAGAGAAGAGCTTGTCAGTTGTTCCAGATAAAGATCGAAGCTGTGAATAATTGGAAGAGACCAGAGATGGTGACTGAGATTAGGAGTTTTCTTCGGCTCGTTGGCTATTACCAAAGATTCATTAACGATTTCTCGTGGATAGCAGCACCTTTGACGAAGTTAACCAGGAAGAAGGTGAACTTTGTCTAGTCCGACAAAAGTGGGAAAGCATTCCTTAAGTTAAAGCATTTGTTAACAAATGCACCAATGCTAGTAGTTCTAGACAGAAACCAAACGTTGGTGGTGTATATGGATGCATGAGGAATTGGATTAGGAGCGGTGTTGATGCAGAAGGGTAAAGTTATTTCCTATGCTTCACGATAACTTAGACCGCATAAAGTGAGATATCCTACTCATGATTTCGAGGTGGCTGCGGTCTTCGCATTGAAGATTTGGAGACATTATCTCTTAGGGGAGATATTTAAGCTTTACAGGGATCATAAGTCTTTTAAGTATTTATTCTCTCAGAAGGAGTTGAATATGAGACAGGAGAGGTGGCTAGAGTTTTTGGCTGCTTATGATTTTGGAATAGAGTATACACTAGGGAAAGGAAATAAGGTAGAAGATGCTCTTAACAGAAGACAGTGGAAGAATATAGAAGCTTTGAGCAGTTATTGTGTGTAGTTAAGGTCGACTGCTAGTTCTAGTCAAAGTACCACCATGTTATCTTATTTAGAAGTTCGACCAATGTTGATCGAAAAGATTGCTTCTAAGTAGAAGGAGGATCCATCATTGGCTAAGAAGATTAGAAGGCTTGAGGTTGGAACTAAGATCGATGATCTATTGGATTTTATCCTTGACCAGAGGGGATGGTTAAGAAAGAAGGGACGATTTTGTGTTTCGAATGTGGAGGACTTGTGGAAAGAAGTTCTTGGAGAATGTCATCAATCCAAGTTTACGATTCATCTTGGAGGGACCAAGATGTATCAAGATATGAAGAGGAGCTTTTACTAGGAAGGTATGAAGAGGGATGTTAGCTTATGGGTTAGGCAGTGTGCAAACTGTCAATAAGTGAAATCCAAACATCAGAAGCCGAGTGGGTTACTTCAGCCTTTAGAGATTCTAGTTTGGAAATGGGATTCGATATCCATGGATTTTATAGACGGGTTGCTAAGGTCAAATAAGGAAAATGAAAGTATATGGGTCATAATGGATAGATTGACCAAGAGTGCCCATTTCAATCCAGTTAAGTCAACCAGGAAAGCACTTGTATTAGCTAAGTTGTTCATGAAGAATATAGTTAGACTACATGGAGTTCCTAGTAGTATAGCTTGTGATAAAGATGCCTTGTTCACTAGTGAATTTTGAAAGAGTCTACAGGAAGTGTTAGGTACTAAGCTTAATATGACTAATGCATATCACCCTTAGACAGATGGGCATACAGAGAGAGTCAATAAGGTACTCGAGGATTTGTTAAGAGCTTGTGTATTAGGCTTTGGTGGATCTTAGGAAGATCACCTACATTTGGTTGAGTTTTCTTATAACAATAGTTATCAGACTAGTATAGGAACGACGCCTTTTGAAGCTTTGTATAGAAGGCCATGCAAATCACTGGCATATTGGTTAAAGACTGGAGATAGATTAGTCTTAGGTCCAGCTTTGTTTACGGAGGCGTCAAAGAAGATTGAGATGATCCGAGAAAGGATAATTAAGGAATAATCAGGTGTGATTAATTAAAAAGGTGATTAATCAGGTGTGATTAATTAAAGGATAATTAAGGAATAATTATCAGAATAATTAAAGAATAATTGATCAAGTGTGATTAATTTAAAAGGGCAATTAAGAGATAATTACTTGGTATAATTGAGATGTAATTAATCAAGATGATTAATTAAAATTATAATTAAGGAATAATTACTTAAAGTAATTAAGTAATAATTAATCAAGGGAGATTAATTAAAGCGGAGAATTAAGGGATGTTTAGTTAATTAATTTGAAATCAATTAATGAATAAGTAAGCTGAATTGATGATAATCCAAGTGATTAAGTAAGGAACTAATTTAATTAAGAATTAATTAAATTAATTAAGTTTGGATCAATCCTTGTTTATGGATGATTAATGATTGGATGATTAACGATTGGATGATAAATATCATTGGATGAGTTAATGATATTGGATGATATTGAATGTCATTGGTTGATATGTAAAGATGAATGTGATATATGTGAGATGTGAAATATATGCTGCTTTGTGATATGTGTGGTTGAATTTGATTATAATGGATTATCTATCTGTGTGTTATGAATAATTCATTTATTTTAAGTGATATTCTGAATATCTACTATTTAAAACCCTCAAGTACAACTTGGACATTAAAACGACGTTTGGATTCAGTGAGACCGGGATCGGGTTTCCATATTTGGATATCCGAAAACCACATCGATCCAAATTAAACGTTAGGTCGTGAATCCAAGTGGAGTGCAAGTGAAGACTCGAAGTGTAAGAACTATTCGTTAGTATAACTCTGGGGGTGATTCCGCGATGAGTTTGACGGAAATAGTACTTACAGGTTCGAGATGGTGATTCAGAGTGCAAGGGCTATGGTCGTTGACTCTGAGGGTGATTCCAAAATGAGTGCAACGAGATAGTGCCTTCAATTTTGTTCGAACCCGGAACGGACTTGTATGGATTGAATGCTTTTAGAACATCGTCAGGTGGACGATGAGCATTCTAAGATAAATGTGTCCTATAAAGGTAATCGCAGCCTCAAGCCTCATCAACCGGGAATGGCTAAAACAGGGGAGGTGCAGCAAGGTTAAGTGGGTCATGCCCAAGTAGGACGAGATTTACCACTGTCTAGATGTCCCTTTTTATTTCGGCTGAGTGGACGGTTGGATCTACAGCCAACTGCGGGGTGGTCTTGTTTGGGACTGTTCAGTAAGGAATAGTCCCGGCCTTGTGATGCAGGGGATCGGAAGTGGTCCTCGGTATGGTGTTCTAGGCCACGTACTATGACGGGTGGTACCCCAGTAGCCCTGCTATTGATGGAAACTCATTCTTCCTACGAGACCCTACGGTTTTGTTTGTATTACCCACTTTTGTGGCTAGTAGCTGGAATTTAATCATGTAACAATTTCGGCTATTTCATATTTACTTGAAAACCATAGACACTATTATAATATCACTGGATTTCCTATCAAATGTTTTGGTTAGCGTAAGGTAAAAACTTTTCCATGTTTATGTGTGGGAAGTCTTACGTGATACCTTTCTTTTCAAAGGATTTTCTAAAGTTAAGCAATTTTAAATCGTTTACTCACACCAGACCCATTTCTGACCCGAAGTTTATTTCTGTTTTCTTTAAACTCTCGGGTACTCAAATTTTTATGAGTAGCCAAAGGATTATGTTTTGGCTTGACGAATATTGGAAAGCATGGGGCAGGAGTCCAGACGTAGCTATATCTATATTTCCGCTGTGTTGAGTTGTGTTGTAGTTTTTGTCTGTTGTATTTGAAATGTAATAGACAGAACCCTATAACTGTCTAATATGAAAGGTTGTTGTATCTGTATAGCTTTGATACCAACTGTAGCGACCCGACTTTCTATCACCAGAAAGACGCATCGCTATTTAAGAAAGAAAGGGATAGAAGAAGAAAAAAAGAGAAGAAAGAACAACAACGCATCAGAATCTCACAGCGGAACGAATGAAATATAATATATAACATATACATAGTAACATATACATTAGAGTACACAACTATACATCTCAATTTAGACAGTTATAACATTTCTGTCCAATGTACAATACAAGAACAACCATACAGAATAACATCACAGCGGAAACTCTATCTATATACCTACATGTTGAAGCCTCCTGCTCCAAAGCTCCTCCAGAATTCGTCAAAGATAACCTGAATCACTTGACTACTCGTGAAGGAAGCTCTGTTCAGACAGAAGAGTTATGCAGACAAGAGGTGTAAAGACCTAGAATTCTTAGTTGGAGAAGGTTTTCATCAAGGTATCACCGATGAAGGGTGTGGTGCAATTTGGAAAGTCAGGAAAGTTAGCCCCGAGATATATTGGTCCCTTCCAGATTATAGAGAGGATTGGAAAGCTCGCATACAGAGTATAGTTGCCAAGCAGTATGGCAAGTGTCCATAATGTATTTCATGTATCTCATCTTTGCAAGTATGTGCATGATACAGATACTACTATTCCTCTGACGGGATTGGAAGACTTGGTAGTAGAGCCTAATTTGAATTTTATTAGACAACCAGTTTGGGTTGTAGCAAGAGATGAGAAAAGATTGAGGAACAAGACAATCAGGTAGGTGAAGTTTAGTGGAGCGACGACGAGAAGGACTGTACTTGGAAGACAAAAGACAGGATTTGAGATACCTATCCTAATCTGCTTTAAGGGTATGTCTATATTAGATTTATATAGATAGTTGCTAGTCAGATAGGCTAGTATGGTTGTTAGGAGTTGTTACAGATGATTGCTATGTTTAGTATTTAGTTCTTACTAAATTTCGGGGACAAATTATTTAAGGGAAGGGACCTGTAACATTCCAAATTTTTGATAACATTATTGAGGAAATTTAATTAGATAAATTAAATAGAATAATGTAAGAATTGGAGTGATAAGGAGATTATATATATATATATATATGTTGAGTGAGATTTGAATTATATATATATATATACATATATATATATATATTTGTGTATGTGTGCACTTTTACATAGTAACCATGTTAAAGTAATTATCATATGTTTAAATGTTATATCATATAAGCTTTTTATATATACATATATATATATATTATTTTAACTATATGTTTTAAATATATATTTTTGGAAATTTATACAATATGTATATATTTTTGATTTTTAATGTATGTGAGTTTGTATGTGTTTATATATTAATTTATATGGATGAGTATATATAAGTTTGGGTTTTCAAATTTTATATTGATTTCAGAGAAAATTATATACAGATATAATATTTATTTATTTTTAGTTTATGTTAAGATAATTTTGATTTTTCCTCCGCCAATTTCAAACTTCCAGCTTCGCTTTGTTCGTCGATTTCGTGTCCATCGTGCTTTACTTTGGAATTCGTGCTTGGATTCGTAGCTCATTTCATTATCAAAACTCTCTAGCCTCGGAAGATGAGCAATCACTCACGATTAACATTCTTATATTTATTAAATTTGATTTCACTTGAAACGACAATTGAAATATGCTACTTATTTAATTGCTAGTTATTTAATTGTTAAATATGATATGTCATTATCAAAAATTAATCACCTGTCCATATGACACCACATCCTATTGTATATATATTTATTTTATTATTTACTGATGGTATATGTCAGTTGTTGATATTATTATTATCACCACATTTGTTCTCACTGTGCAAGTTCCCTGTTAATTAAAATTCTCTATGGGTTGAAATGATACATACCGGAACGATTTTGTAGAATAGGAGAACATTGTTATGGGTTGAAACTATAAGCCCAAGGGATTTTCATTTATTCTAATTTTTGGGATTGCGGGCGGAAATGATATATACCCATAAATGTTCAAATTGCGGATTGAAATGATAAATATATGTATCACTTGACCATAGGATAGAAAATTATATATGGACACCGTTGGTCTAATTTGAAAAATGATTTTTGAATTTTGAAAGGAAATATATGGATTTTAATAATGTAAAGATATTTTATTTTGAAAATTTTAAATTTTTAAATTTATATGCTTTGGAAATTTATTTTATAAGTTAGTTTGAAATATATAAATTTAAAGATTTTTCTTATAGTTTATTATTTTAAAAATATATAAAATAAGATTTAATACAAAATACAATTATTAATCAGATTTAATTAATTAAATTAAATTAAATTAGTGTATAATATGTTTTAAAATATTTATTTAAAAACTTATATTAACATTTTAAAATAGATTTATAACTTTAACAATAAGGGTTGGGAAGATAAATTAATGTTGACTTGGAATTTAAATTGGTTAATAATTGAATTTAAGAAAGAATTGATTTAAACTTATTAGTTTTGAGATTTTGAAAAGATATGATTACAACTTAATTTATAACTTGAATTGATAAAAAGTGATTAAATGAATATTCTCAATTTTGAATAAAATTGAAATTGAATATTTAATATTGATTTAAATACATAAATTGGGATTTCAATAAATTGTTATGCAAATGGTTAAAGGAATAGTTTCCAATTTGGATAAATTCAAAGTTAAATGTTGAAATACAGTTGAAATTTGCATTGTAAATGTTTGAATATTTAAAACTTGAATCTTTGAACTTTAAATTGAAATGGTTAAAGTGGAAATGATTTAAACTGAATTTTCATATTTAAGATGATTTAGATTAATTTGCGAAATTAAAGGAAACTAATTTTATTATATAAAGTATTTTACTATATATATAAACTATTTTAATTTATAAAGTATTTCATATACAATTTTCAACATCTAAACTGTTTAGGCGGAGAGTGTTATGATTTCCAAACTATTATGATTTCAAAAGTGTTATGATTTCAAAGGTGTAATGATTTCCAAGGTGTTATGATTTCAAATTGCTATGATTTCGAAAGTGTTATAATTCTGAAAATTTTATGATTCTGGAGATGAATATTATTTAAAGTGAAAAATGATATTTAATTGATATGGTTTGAAATGAATACGATATTTTGATATGAAATATGAACTATTTGAAATGAAATGACCACGGTGTGAAATAAGCGTTTGGTTGTTAAAGAGACCGGGATCGGATATTGTCATACTCTCTGCCAATACCGAAAACCACTTTAACAACTGTATACGTGGTGAAGTTCCCAGAACGAAGTAGGATGGTTTGGCGATGATTCCATATGGTATTTACGTAGCCTGACTCCCATGAGTCGACTTGATGTGGCTAAAATAGGAGCCATGCCAGGCCAAGCGGGGTCATTCCTCCGATCGGACACAATTCTTCGAACCATTCTATCGCTTTTGTGATTTGATTGGGTGCACCTTTGATTTGGGAGTGTGTCATGAGGTGGGCGGTAGTAGCTGCTATGTGTTACCTCCAGTCTGGATCCGCAGACGGTATATCTACCCTAACATTGCCTCGAATGCCTTGTCGCATGCCCTATCGCGCCTTCTACGAGTTTATTTTGTGTCGTACCTATGGAATTCTTCCTGATAACCCACTTGCGAGTGGAATTTACAGTTTTGTATAGACTACGACACTATATAAAACATGTTGAGGGGGATATAGGTAACGCCTTAATGCTATTTTAATAGTTTACTTTGCTATAGACATATTATAATAGTGTATATTACTACATAACAGATAGTTCCACGGATCCTTAAAGGACGGAAATCCTAACTATCCTTTAAGTTACTTGATTTCAGTTGACATTTCACTTGAGTTGAATTTATTAGTATAAGAATGTTAATCCTGACTTGAGTGTTTTGTGTTTTGCTTTACGCTCGGGCCAAACTGAGTGTCACAGCATTTTAGACTCACCTTTGGAGTTGGAGCTTCACTTGGAGATCCATCTGTATCTATTCAGCTATCTAGTGGTTTTGTTCAGACTTGTCAACTGTTTGTATTCAAGACTACATTGTATTTGAGATATTCTGTTATATTTTATTTCAAACCCTGTTGTTTTTATAGTAGCTTCATGAACTACTATTTATGTTTTCCGCTACTTATTGTTGTAGTACTCTAAGTTTGTGATTCTGTGATAGATTTATTTACTGTATATGCTGAGTTTTGCCAAATATAAATTAACAGTCTGTTGTTTTGAGCAATTCAAGTCCGACATATGCGGATGTGAATGGTTCGAAATATCAGGTCGTTACAAACTCAAAAACTAACATAAGAGGTCGTCCATTACTATGAAAAGGAAATCTAAAGCATTCAAGGGAAAAAGCCAAGGGGAATTTAATCAACAACAAATCTCAATCTCTCTTATCCAATCTAAGGTGAATAATAGTATCCATCTCACTTATTTATGTTCGATTTTGGATCTGGGATGGTTTCCAATTTTTTTTTGTATAATATGTCATACTATGATTGATTATATCATTGTTTGGTTAAATGATCATTTACTTGAATTATTATGGAATTATTCTTTTGGGTTTAAAAGGTGAAAACCTAATTTTTGATCTCCAATCTATTTGAAATTTTGATATGATGTATAAAACATTATTTTGGAGATGAATTAAAAATTTCATAATTTTTCAAGTTTATATGAATATTTTATGAACAACCAAAAATAGAAAAGGAGTTTCTTTTGGGTTTTAATTATTAAAAACAATTAAAAAAATATTTTGGCTCAGGGCATTTTTATATGTAAAATAATATGGTAATTCTGATTTTTGAGGGTTTTTCCCAAGTGGTTATGATTTTCTATGAAATTAATATTCATGAAAGGCTATTAATTAATAATAATATTTACATGGGTTTGCAAATTGTTTTGGGAAGGTAAAACAGACCTTCCAGCAAATTTCTGAGAAGAAAATGAAAAGTAATTTATTATCCAATAGAAAATTTATAAGGGATAAGAGTTAGTAGAAATATTTATTTTTAAAAAGAAAATAAAATAGTTTTATATTTATTTAAAGACATGGCATTCTGTTAAACTTAAAATTTGATACCCATGCGCTTTTGACATCTACGAAAGTCGATACCTGGAATAACTGTATAATAGTAATACGAGGTATCGACTCTATAGGTTCGAAATCATATGGATTAACACATATGATATATATCTTGTAGATATCTGATGTATCTATTTATATAGAAGTTTAGCACCAAATTCTGTAGGAGTTTGGAATATCAAGCTGTATAGATTTGACACCCAATGGTTTCGAAACTCTATATTGTTCTTTTAAAAGTTCGACATCATTTTTATTTTTGGGAATTGGCACCTTTAGTTTTTAGGGTTCGGTACACTCAAGCCTTTTAAAGATTCAACATCCCAAGTTTTTAGGGTTCAGTACACTTAAGCCTTTTTAAAGATTCAGCATCCTAAGTTTTTCAAGGCTCGACACCCTCTAGTGTTTAGAGGATTGGTATCCCCCAATTGATTTAAACCCAATACCCCTTAGCACCTATTTATTCAACATCTATGTTTTGTGGCATTGATGTCGTATGTTTATAAATTCGACACCTCTGATTTATAGGCACAATGGTCTTATGTTTTACAAACCGAAAGCTATGTTTTAAAGGCACGATAGCCTATGTGTTTTAGAAATTTGATAACCATATATTTTCGGCATTATAGCCATACGTTTCACAAATCAGAATGATTATTTTAGAGACTCGATATAGAGGCTTGGTATCCTATTCTAGCGGCATAGATGCCATATGTTGATAAACTAAATTGTTTTATTTAGTGGTAGGATATGCCATATGTTTTAGAGGTTCGACCACCTTGTTTTTGATACCGAATGATTTAAAAGTTATTTGAAGATGATTGTATTTTGGCATAGGATTTTAGCTAAGTGTTGGACTGTGTTTTCCTTGGTTTAAAGAAAGATTTTAGGTGATTAATCATTTATAATGATAGTTTTTTTAAACGAAATAAAATGGTTAGCCCACAGTTTTATATGAATTTGACAAAGGAAATTAGCACTTGAGATTAAGTAATTTTTTGATGCCAATAATTGTTAATTGAACATATTTGAATAAACACTGTAATATTTCTTGTTACAATATGATTAGTTATATATATATGTATGTATATGTATATGATTTGCATTTTCATACTCACATCACTGTGACCCAACATTATATCTTAAGGTGTAAAGACAGAATTGCCAGTCTAGTTGTCCCAATAGTGAGTATGGTCAGAATTAAATCCCAAGTGAGTAGAATTTCGTCTAAAAGATCAGATAGATCAATTATGTTAAGATGCCTTGAACTGATCAAAAAGATATGATTCTTGATAGGTTCATAGTAATCCCAAGAATACTATGATATATGCGATGGATGGTCCACATGATATATGTGACAGATAGTCCATATGATTCTTGATAGGTTCAAAGTATGTAACGACCCACCTTTTTGGATGGTTTAAATCGACAATAAACGACACATGTCTAATTCAAACCATTAAAAAGAGAGGATTGTTAATGGGGTAAATAAAAAATTAATAGAAAAGAAGGAAAACAAAACACAGAATCACGCAGCAGAATGACAAAAATATAATAATCAAATAAACAGTTCATGAAGCTGTTTTACAAATGACATTTGATTGCACTTTTGCAATTCAATTTAGAGTTATACATACATCGAAAAATAAACAAATAATGCAGCGGAATACATGAAGTAGTGGAATAATTATAATAAATATTAATAATATACTTTCTATTCTCTTCATCCTCCAGAAAATAGTCTTACATACATTGAAAAGCTCAGACTAACCCGAGCGTAGTGAAAATAAAACACTCGAGTCAGAACTAAAAGATCTTATGTGAGTCAAATTAATCAAAAATAAAAATGTGAACACAATGGCTTTAGAGATGTTACAGGATTTTTTATCTCCTATCAAGTGTAAAAATGTGAATATATTTATTTAAAAGGTTTCAAATAAGTCGAAATATCAATTTAATCATCTAATTAAAACCAGTCCAAAATTTGAAATAACTTAAACCCTTCAAATAATTTAGTTCCAACTAAAATCTAATTTCAAGCAATTATATGGTATATGTCATTTTAACCAGTACCAAAAATCAACATTTTTGAATCAATGAAAACCGTTCGTGTTTATCATTTCAACCCATAACTATTTTCCCTTAATCTATATATTGTTCGGGTATGTATCATTTCAACCCATAGTGAACTTGCAGTATTATAGCAATATAAAATACAACATCCACTCATCCAATATCAACAATCAATCATCCATCACAATCATCATTCAAATCAATCAATAAATATCAATATAGAACAAATAATTAATAATGAGTATTTAATTGGAAATCTATATTCAATAATAAATTAAATAACGATTTAATTCAAATAAATTCAAATCAACTGAGATGACATTTAAAATATACCAAACAGCCATAAATAAATTTCTATCACATCATAAATTTAATTTAACAAACAGAAGAAATTTTTTAGAAGTTGTGAGTGGGTTAAACACTCACCTTTGAATTTAAAATGAATTTAAATTGAATTTAAGTCAAATTTAAGCCCAAAATTCAAACAGTCTCTGAATTCTTTCAAGCTAATGTCAAACTGTCCGTAATTTCAATACGATCCCAACGCAAGAAACCACACGTGAAACGGACCTCGTACGTAAAAGTTATTAGGGTTACAACGTTTGAATTTGAGATTTAATAAAAATAAGTAAAATAAAATCTTACTAATAGAAAGCAGCCATGTAAGCGGGCAAAATCTCCACGCGAACCCGCAACCTTCATCCCTCAGGCAATCGTTGACCAGCGTATGAGCTACTTTGACCACCTATTTTGATCTCCATCGGCCTCCAACCGATCGCCGATCATCACTAGCGAACCCTCACGGCCTGTCACATCTCCGTCCAAAACACCTCTACCTCCGATCGTCAGAATTTCGCCGCGCCACCCCCAAATATTCGAACCCTAATTCATATAATCCTGACGATCCAACCGCCCATTCCCCCAACCAACGACTCAGATGAACTCCCTCTTCTCCATCGATGCAACCATATCATCGATTCGTCGATCCATCGACGTTGATCGACGAGCGATGAACGGTCGAAACTAAACCATCAAATTCTAGGCACATAGAAACTCATATCGAGAACAGACAGTTGTTTTGGCTTGCGCTCACCGAGAGCTTCAAATCGATAAATAATTCGATATATTTTAAGGAGTTTAAATTTTGGAATTGAATTTGAAAATAGGGAATTAGGGTTTTGGAACTTATTTCTGCCATTGAGAGGGAGGAGTTTGCTGAAATGTATGTACAGAAAAATGAAAATGGGGAGTGGCTAGGGTTTATAACGATCTATTTATAGGAATAGCTGAAAATAGAAAGAATGAACAAGATTGAATTGGAAATTGGATGATGAACGACCCAAAAAGCCCGTTTCATTCCCGAAGCGGAAATGGGTCATCCCATATATCAATATAGATGTTTTCAGTATTTTTAAACTAAATGGCATAGGTTTCATGTCCAAATTCCATCGAATGAAGAAGTTATGTTAATATCAGCTTATTTCAAATTGATCTCAATTGACTTCAATTAAATTGATTTTCAGTCGTTTCGAGCCCGTACGATTAAACGACAAATCTGATCGCTAAGAAACTTGAAATCCTACAATAATTCACCGTTATGAATCTGATGAAACAAATTTCGTCAAAATCCGAGACCGTGGCCAAAATGGCTATTTTCACACTAATAGATAAATTAATATTGAATTAATTAAATCAAATTTTCAATTTTCAATTCTATAATTGACTAATTTTAACATTATTGATTTCTTAAACAATTACAAAAATTTAAACAAACTTAGATATCAGTTTAAAGTAAATAAATTTACCAATTACAATGTTTAATTCCAACTATTATTAAATCCAATTAATTATAATTTAATTTCAATAAATTAATTTTATTTGATTTCAATCCTTATACTCAATCAATTATTTTCCTGCATACATAGTTAACATTATTATATATTTTACTACATTAATATTTACCATTTTCATCTTTTATTTGTGTTAACTACTATATTTCAATGATATTGGACTTTGTCAATTTTTCACATTAATTATAATTTAAAATCCCAATTAATTATTTATCTCATTTTCATTCTTATATCAGCTCAGTTATTACCTTATGAATAAATTTACATTTCTATTCATTCTATTACATTCACAATTTACAGTTATTGCTTTAATTCCCATTAATATAACATTTATTTACATTTAATTTCAATTGATTTCCAATTGTACTTTATAGACCAATTAAATAGGTAGCTTATAATAATTATTATCATTAACATTTAAATCACACTAGGAATTCATTATTTACAAACAAATGTTACAATTTCTTACCTAACACTAATTTTATTCAATTTCAGTTAATTATATAGTAGTTCATTAATAAATTTAAATATTTACATTTGTTTTCTTACATGCACTTTAAAACTAAGTGTGACCTTCCAATCACTTTAGTTAATTGAAATTTCCATTAAACTTGTTAATAATTGACTTAGATTAACTTTGTTACATTTTCTTTTTATTATTATCCAAGTTATAAATAATAAATTTTAATTTCTTCCAACATTTAATTACAAAAATCTTATTAAATTTACTATTTTAATTGTTGAAAATTATGGGTCGTTACACTCTCCCCCACCCAAAACTTTTTGTTCTCGAAAAGGAAAAAGAAGGGAAAAGAAGAAATTAAATAAGCAATATATCTTATTCAAAATATTAAATCTATAAACAATTTGTCTACATAATAAATAATTTAAATAAAATATATTAATTCATAAACAATTAAATCCTTTTATATTCAAATTAACAAAATTTGGAAAACATTTCACAAAAAATTTCCAAGTCTAAAATATATGGAAAATTTTGGCAGAGTCTCCTTTATACGAAGAGGCTTGGGAGAAATCATAATATCAAAATAAAAAAATATATCATAATTTTTCCAAAATAATATATCCTAATAGTGGGAAAAACAATATAATATCGCTAAAAACCATAATTCGAGAATGTTCCTATTTGTCGGGCAACTAACGCTTATTTAATGAAACTAAAAGCAGTAGCAATTGCTTCCATAACCTGTGTTCCACTTATATAATCCAAAGAGGTTAATAATTATATAGAAGTGTAATAATTATATTGTTTAAATTAATAACAAACATTTGACATAACATAATAACAATCACTTACAACCTAAAGCATACCATCATCACATAAAATCAAAATAAATCAATATAACATAACGACATCCTTTTGCAAACAAGCATACAATAAGGGATCAAAGTAATCAACCATTTTTGAAGTTACAATCATTAAATTTAAATATAGTATTTATTTTATTATTTAATTTAATTATCAATAGCTTCAAACATTAACTTAAGTTCATAATTCTTTGCTTACAATATTCACTTTCTATTTTATTTTATTTAGTAGAATTACAATTATAACTCAGGTTTATAACTATTTTCATATCATATTTCTTATTTATAAAAGTAAATTTCATTGAACCCTTTCATTATTTAAGTTTTTCTTGTATAATATTCCATAACATATCCTTATTTAACATTACAACTTTTAATATTCCGGTAAGTTATATATATATATATATATGTTTCTAAGAATGTAACTGAAAGTTACCCAAGTTTATCTTATTTCATTTTAGTAAATAAATGTTCAATAGTTATCATTTCTTATTTTCATATCCTTTTTCTTTACAAGTTACAAATTCCTTATATATTTCATTTATAACTTAGCATTTTATTTCATACTTTCAACTTTAGGAGTTCCAATTATTAAATGGTTAAAATTATAATCCATTACAATAATTGATATTCTAATTTAAATTTACTTTAGTTTATTCTTCTAGGTTTTTTTCCTTCTCATTATTTACTTTTTCATTCGTTTATTTATATAGAGATCAGTTGCTTACATAATTTTTTTTTCATTAAGGATTTAAGTCATTAATGAATCATTTCAAAAAATATAACTTAAGCTTCTACTACCTTACTTAAGTTTATCACTTAATTTGGTTATTGAATAAAAATTTAATTTTTTGGTATACGCCCTTGAAGAGAAATGAAATATTTCAATATCTTTAAAAAGTCAATTAAAACATTTAACCTTATTCACTTATTAAAAATGTAAGATATATTTAAAACATCCTCATAGCATTATGTAAAGGTTTTTCAAAAGTCTAAAACAATGTTAGAAATTTATATCAAAACATTATAATAAGCTTTTAAAATAAAGTTCCTTAAATCCGAAGATTTATTAGACTCGTTATTTTTAAAATAAGTATAAACTCAAAATTATTAAACTGAAACTAATAGTATACTTAATTCTTACATTAGATTTCTAAATCAAAGTATAAAATTTCATATATTCATAATTAATTTTACAAACTTGTTTTAAATATGAATATTCAAATCATGGAAAAACATTTATTATGGTTTAATACAAAAATTCAAACAGTAAATAAATCAATAAATTAACTATTAGTACTTTAAAATCAAGTAAATATTCCAAATCATACTTCCAAAATAGAGATTCCATTTTTTTGTCAAGTATATTACTATAAATAAGCTTCGCAAATCGATTTTTTTTTCCATTTATACAATATCTTTAAATTATACATTCAAAGAAACTTATATAAATTTTACTTGAAATATTCATTTGAAAGCTTCATTTGCAAATCAACCATCTTTAATAGTTTAATACTTTTCAAAAAAATTCATTTGTAAAATTCCTTGTTTCGTGTATAAATACCATTTAAATATTTAAATAACATCTTTATAAATATATGTAAACTATTTGAAAATAATTATTTACATCATTACTTATATTTACAAAGAAGCTATTGAAAACCTTAAATCCATTATTTATAAATTTATTAATTTTATCTCAAGATACTTTTCAAAATTATTAATAAACCAATAATCATTTACTTTAAGTATGCTTTATTTAATAAATAACTTCTCAAATATTTACAACACTAATAATTTACTAGTAAACCATGCTGTATATAAATAAGCAATATTTTAAACATTTTAAATTATTTAGAAATGAAAAAATGACTAAAATATCTTTTATATAATACTTTATCAAAATACTTTTATACCTCGATGTTTTAACAAGTTTACCCTCGTTCTTGCAGGCTCTAGTCGTACGTTGATCAGGCATAAGACTAGAATTCTCCAAGTACTTAGTAGACCTGTTTCAACACCCAATGAAAAATACTTAAAATAGGTATTAGAAGTACTGCTAAAAATCCAATGTCAAATAATGATAATACGACAGCAGTGGCCCGCTGTTGATCCAGTATTTACGTAGTGGACACAAAACTTTCCAGAAGATCCTTCTACCTTCCGGATTCCAGAAAAATATCGTAGCCGGTTCGTAAACAAGGGACCATCGACCCCTGCTGCAGTGGTACGTTGTTGATTCAATGATTTACACAATGGATGCACTTCCTTCCCGAAAGATCCATAAACACCAAATCCCAGGATCAAAAGCGCCTCCGTAGGGTAAACTAAAGAACCATCTACCTTGAAAAAAAATCGAGGAACTCATGAGTTTAAGTCCGGACAACCATATCAGTTCGAATCCATTTCTGAATTCACACAAGTCCATTAGGTTTATCGGTCTAATCCATTCCTGGATTCCCCAAGTCCATCTGGGTCGAAGCATATCATACTATACTTCTCCACGGAGGGTACTACCCCATACCTCTTAATTTAAAATATAATATACCATATATTGTACCCTTTCAAAATCATAGCTTCAAATATCACACTTATATGAATTCCATTATATATAAGATTTCATTTTCAGACAAAGTACTTTCCAAAATCAATAATCTCAAATATATCAAATCATTATTATATAAATTTCGTTATATATAAGATTTATCTCTTCAGATCGAATACCTTCCAAAATCAACAGTTTCAAAATCACTTGTACTTATATAAAGTCCATCTTATACAAGAATCAAAAAATTTCCAAAATCAATTTCGCTGTATGAGAAGCCATATGGGATTGAACATCTTTGCTTTACAAAAGGTTTTTGAATTTAGAATAGTTTGTAAATCAATATTTTGTAAAATAGGTTCAATATAAAATAGTTATGTAAAATAGTTTGTAAATAAAATAGTTTTGTAAATAAAATTGTTTGTAAAATGTTTGTAAATAAAATAGTTTGTAAAATAGTTTTGTAAATAAAATAGTTTGTAAATAAAATTGTTTATAAAATAGTTTGTAAAACAGTTTTGTAAATAAAATAGTTTGTAAAACAGTTTTGTAAATAAAATAGTTCGTAAAGTAGTTTGTAAATAAAATTGTTTATAAAATAGTTTGTAAAACAGTTTTGTAAATAAAATTGTTTGATAGTTTGTATAAGAAAATAAAATAAAATAGTCTTGAAAAATGGTTTAAATCAATAGTAATTTTGCATACAAGAAAATTCCAATTTAAATTACAAAGATATCCAACCCAACAACTTTCAATTTCAGCGCCAAAGCATATCAATAATATTCGAAGATAAGATGTACATATGTCATCATTTCGCAAAATCACATTCGATCGCTCGCTCGATCACACAAGTTCTCTTTCGAACTAATATTGTTCATTCAACTTCCCTAATGCGGACTACGATATGGTTTCTTGACTAGAAACCATCATTCTCCTTGCATAGCCATATACTATAATAGAGAATTCTAGAACCATTCCAAAAATCCATATCAAATATTCGCCATCAAGAATCGAATGAAAAATCCTAACACAAAGTGGTGAAATTCACATAGAGCTTGTGTACTCAAATCCGGATCAAATTAGTTTTGCGAATAAAATAATATACATACAACTTATGTAATTATTCCAATTTGTTTCATCACAATTGCATTTCAATTTAGATTCATATTTTTAATCTCATTGATTAACACAAATATCACTTCATACTTTAATATTTGTTTCACAGAATTTCTCCATTTAAAATAAAACATTACTATATCCATTCTCATAATATTACTTATATTTCTCTTTAATTTAAATTACATTCATTTCACATGTAATATTTCTCATTTAATACAACATTTATTTGCAAATCATTTCATAAGGAATTTTCTTAATTTTATAACCAATCTATAAAAGTTTATAAGACATTGTTCGAGTTTAAAGTTATCACAACTTAATTTATAACCATTTATTGCAGCATCCATTTATTGCATTACAATATATAAGTCATGGCTTTATTTAATCATTTCGCTTTTGATTTATATTTGCTTAACCCATTTAGTTTCCCCTTTACCTTTTAATTGATTTATGACACATTTTATAAATGTTAATTAAGTTTATAAACATATTTTATCAATTTAATATCATTAACAACATTTCCTTAATCACAATTTCAATTTAAACATCCCAAGGCTTAAAGTTCACACTTGTATATTACCATATTACATGCCAAGAATGTATACAAAAATTCTACTCAACTCTAACAAATTATCCTTATTTCACTTGCTTTCAAATTAAGGTTATCAAATTCAACTGTATAATTCAACCCAACTATTAAGTTTCAACTCATATATTAATTTAGAAGTTTTGACTATCCAAATATTTCATTTTATTTCAATAGTTGAAACAACCAATCAACAAGCAACAAGATTCACAACACAACATTTCAATTTCATAAACAAATATCCTAATTATTCATTTATTCTCTTTAATACACCATTTTTAAACTAGTGTTTAGTCCATTAATTCAACCAACAGTAATTAGCCATTGCTTATAAACGGACAAAAACTCAACTAATTAACAACCAATGATAATAACTAAATATTACCATTTCATAAATCAAACACATTACAAATAACTATATTGGTTATAAAAATTTATCCCTTTATATATATCATATAATATTAGGAAAAATAATTCATTTCAAAATTTATATAAAACATTTTTATAACACTAACAAATACGCGCTCTCGTATATACACTCAAACAACTCATTCTACGGTATTACTACCCTATCTCTAATGAGTTAAATCCAACAAGCTAAGGTATGTCTAAACCAAAGCTCTGATACCAACAGCAACGACCCATCTTTTTGGACGGTTTAAATCGACAATAAACCATACATGTCTATGTTTCATCTTTTATTTGTGTTAACTTCTATATTTCAATGATATTGGATTTTGTCAATTTTTCACATTAATTATAATTTAAAGTCCCAGTTAATTATTTATCTCGGTTTCATTCTTCTATTAGCTTAATTATTACCTTATGAATAAATTTACATTTCTATTCATTTTATTACATTCACAATTTACAGTTATCACTTTAATTCCCATTAATGTAACATTTATTTACATTTAATTTCAATTTGAATTCCAACTGTACTTTATAGACCAATTAAATAGGTAACTTATAATAATTGTTATCATTAACTTTCAAATCACACTATGAATTCATTATTTACAAACAAATGTTACAATTTCTTACCCAACACTAATTTTATTCAATTTCAATTAATCATATACTAATTCATTAATAAATTTAAATATTTACATTTGTTTTCTTATATGCACTTTATAACAAAGTGTAACCTTCCAATCACTTTAGTTAATTGGAATTTCCATTAAACTTGTTAATTATTGACTTAGATTAACTTTATTACATTTTCTTTTTATTATTATCCCAGTTATAAATCTTAAATTTTAATTTCTTCCAACATTTAACTAAAAAATATTATTAGATTTACTATTTTAATTGTTGAAAATTATGGACCGTTACAAAGTAACCTTAGAAAAACTATAATATGTGCGATGGATAATCCACATGATCTGAGACAGATAGTCCACATGAACTGAGATAGACAGTCCATATGAGATGTGTGATGGGTATTCCACAAGAGTTGAGATAGATAGTCCATTTAGTTTGAGACAAATAGTCCATTTGATTTGAGATAAATAGTACATTTTATGAGATTGGGTAGAATGTTGGAGTTCATAGCCCTACAAACACATATTAGTCTGACTTATCCACAAAGCATGCCTGCATATGATTATATTATATGTTCTAACCAATGTGGTTGCAAGTGCATGATTTATAATTGACATATTTGGAAAAAAATACTAGTGAGGGGAAAACCTGATCCGCTCAACGGCGTGGTCTTATTAGATATCTATTTTTATTCGAGTTGGCATATTATTATTCACGCCAAACTTTTTGCCCAGTTTTTGTTTTCCTCCTAAACTCTTGGGTACTCATTTGAGTAGGTCGAGAGTAGGGAATTTCAGGTTAGAAAAATAAGCTTGTGAAGACGCGTAGGAGGCGATATAGATAATATTAGAAGTTTATTTCTCTATGTTGTTTAAAGTTTTTGCTTTGTTGAATAGATGTAATGGCAAGATTTGTAACTGTCAAGTAATTAGACTTTGATCACCCAAGGGGGCATCTTTATATGTCCCTCTTGGAATATATTTATAATTATTATATTTTCTCTAAACATGAAATCAATGAGATTATGTTATGGGATGTAATGAATATGAAAGTTATTAACGAAATATGTTTTGAAATTTTCATATTCATTTGCTCTTTGATGTTGTAAATACAATTAACCGATCTCATTTTGTCATCAAAGAACAATAGTATTGATGACTACAACATCAGTAATGCTTATTTTTAGGCCTTGGAATAGGAGATATTACACCTATTATGCATAGTTTGTTTAGAGCTTAGTGTACTTGGTTTGTGTGATGTTCAAAATATCTTAACTATTGGACTGTAAATAAACTTTCATTGTAATAGACCAATATGCATAATTATTACAATTAAATAGTGGTGGCCTAATAGTTGATTTTCTTTCTTCAAATAAGTTAAAGAGTGCGTTACTTGTGTTATTAGCCATTTAATTTTTCAAAATAAGATGATGGACCATTTTAAAACTTTGCGCTCTGATGCCAAATGAAAGCCCTTAACGCACTGATGCAAAATGGATCTTAAGGCTATTATAACACCAAAGGAGGGTGAATAGTGCTTATCAACTATTCAAAAATTAACTTGAGATATCAATTTTTTTTTACTCATGTCAATAGTCAAATCACAAACAATGTACACAATCAAAAAATAAATATAAAGTAATGTAAAAGAAGTAAAGCAAATGACACCGGGAATATTTATACTAGTTTGGATTCTCAATCTATCATCCAGTCTTGTACCCCATACAGAATATCCACTATCACTTTTTTGCTTTCCATGGGTGGCAAGTACATCTTTAAAATTTTGACTTTCCTTGGGTGGCATGATAAGACTTTCCTCTTGACTTTCCTCTGGTGGTACAACACATTTCCCTTTATAGTCAACCAAAGATTATGGCAAGTGGTTGTATCTTCAATAAGATTCTGAAAGATTCTGCATAATGATCCTATAGACGTCCAATAGAAATATAAGTTTGAAAATTTTGATTAGTAGATGAGATCAAAGAGATAATGGTTGAGAATTCAAGTACTGTGTTGTGTGGTTTTCAAATCCTTAAGGAATTGGAGTGAGTGAGTATGGATTTTCTATGAGAGTCGAAGAATACTTAATGGAACTTTCCTCACAATGTATAAAAATGAAAGAGTAAAAGAAAATGAGGGGATCATTGTAAGAACTCATTTAAAGCCTTTATATAGAGGATGAAAAGATATGATCATTGGCAAAAGGATGAAGAAACGTGTCCATTCGTTTAAATTTAAAAATATGTCCAACATTTGCTATGTCAATATATCCCGGATCAAAGTATGTCGATGCATATATAATCTTGGTTTGTGGCTAAATGGTTTGGAAGGTTGAACTTGAGATGTTGAGAAAGACTTGAGATCCAATTTCGAAAATAAATCATTTACTTGTTTTGATTTAGAAAATGTTTTCTTTTTTTAGTTTCTAACTTTAGTTAAAGATTTAAAATTTTCTTGAATATGTTTTTAAAAAGTAATCATAAGTGAGAATTTAAAGTTTGGATGGTAACTTAGAAAGGTAATTTTGAGTGACGGTATCCATAGCAATAGTCGCCGTAGATGTCGTTCAGAAATACACGATTTTCAAGTTTTAAAGCTTTCTTTTAAAATTGTTTGAAAACCATTTCAAACTTAATTAGAGATTATAAAACTTAATTAACTATTAATTAGTGAGTTACCAAAATAATTTATTTATTAAAAAATCTTATCGATTAATTAAGTAATTAGGATTAAGAATTAATTAATTAAGTTAATCATTGTAGTTAATCAAGAAGTTTTAATTAATGATTATTTAAGTTAAGAGGTAATTATTTTAATTATTTTATTTAAATCAAATTAATTATTTTTTAAGTTAATTATTTAATAAATATTTAATTATTTAATTAATTTTTATTTAATTAAGAGTTTTTTATTTGCTTATTTATTAATTAATTAGGGTTTAATTTAAAATAAATATTTGTTAAATAAAATTTAATTAGTTATTTATTTTTAACTAGTTAGGGTTTAATTATTATTTAATTAGAGCTTAATTATTTAATCACTTTTTAATTAATTAAGGGTAATTATTAGTAATTGATTAAGAATTAAATAAGATTAATTAAGGTTTAAATTTTGAATTAAGTATGATTAATTAAGGATTAGTTAAGCTTTAATTATGAGTTAATAATGATTTATTTACTTTTTTAAGTTATTTTAAACTGCAATAGTTCTTTAGTTTGAATCAACTCTCTTCTTCGAGTGAATTGTTTTTAAACCAAAGGATCTCTTGTTCACACCATTAAGTAGTTAAACAAATTAAAATAGTTAGAATCAAACATTGACACATTTTATTCGAAGTAAGTCGACTTGTACTTATCACCAATACCGCATTTCGAAAACGTGATGAATACAAGGGAGTTAATTTCGATAAGCGAGTTATGATAATTTAAGCACATGAAATATATTTCCATAAGTAAATCTCTACACCCTAATAGTGGAGTTGTCCACTATAAAAACTTAACCCTTTAACATTATCGAATATTGGTTCGAAGAGACCGGGATCAGATAGCAGTTGTTATTCAAAAACCACTTCAAACCAACGTAAGCACTTGAATTAGAAATAGTGAAGGCAACGGTCCAAGATGAAGTCTTTGAAGTGCAAGGACTATTTGATATTAACCTGAGGGAGATTCCAAAATGGGTATAGTGGAAGTAACGCTTTCGGCTTATTCATCTCCTAAACGACTTCTATGGATAAGTGTTGACATTGTGTCAACATCTAGAAGGCAATGTCAACATTCCAAGTTGCAGTGCTATAGTAAAGGTAAACGTAGCCTCATGCCGAAACAACCAAAAATAACCAAAACAGGGTATGCAGCAGGGCTATGTAGGTTGCTCCCATCAAGGTATGTCATCCCCATATCTAGAATCGATATTTGAACATTTTGTATGCTCCGGCAGGGTTGCTGATCCCAACCATGGTGGTGATGTATTTTGTACTACAAGTCAAGTGATAGGCCGGTTCTGTGTAGCAGGGGCATAAGATGCTCTTGTCAGACCCCAGGTTTGTTTTATCTAGAGGTGCACTTCTGGAAGGTAGTTCCTTACTTATCTGTGTTTATGCGCATGTGGTCTTACGAGGTATCCTTGAATTTCAAAGAGTTTTAAAGTAATAATTTAGTTGTTTTGAGTTTACTCACACCAGACCCATGTCTGACCTGGATTTTTATTTTGTTTCCCTAAAACTCTTGGGTACTTATGAGTAGCCAAGTGATCCAGGTTTCTCACAATTGCATTTTGGATGAGCTAGAGAAGGTGGCTTCAATGTTAGCTAGCTACTATTTATATGTTGTGTGTATATGTATGTATTTTGTATTAATGATGTAAGGACAAGTAGCTATAACTATCCCGGTTTGGAACTTGTACTATTATGACTCTGATGTACTATTATGGTAGTATCTATATAAAGTCATATGTTGATTAATACATGTTGTTTCATTCCGTTGTGAGATTTTGTGATTGTTTAGTTTTCTTCTTATCTTCCTTTTTCTTTTTACCCTTAATGGCTCGTCTTTCAAAGTAAGGAAGGCGGTTCTTCGCATTTGGTATCAGAGCTTAGGTTGAGCGAACACCTAGGCTTTGGGTTGAGGTCAACTTCGAGAGAGCGTATCTATAATTTTTATTCGTATACCTATATATATTCCCGATAGTTAGATCAGCTTTGATAGTTTTGATTGGTGTCATTCCTTTAAGATTATCTCCTCTAAGTATCCTAAGAATTACCTTACTATGTCCAGGTAGCAAGACATAAGTAACAGAGGCAGACGAGGCTGGGGAGCATGTAGCACTATGATTACAAATGGTCGAACCATGAATTTAAGAGGAGTTCGGGTTGTCGAAGAGGCAACACCATAGTAGCCAAGAGTGAATTTCGCAACCTTATGCAAGGATTACACTAATCTAGGAGGGAAACCATTTAAAGAAACTAAATCTATCTAGGAAGTGCAAACTTGGTTGCGATCTTGCAAAAAGATTTTTAATGGTCTTGGCTTATCAAATGAGTAGAAAAAGGTTCTTAGTAGCCTAGTAGCTACAAGAGGGGGCAGCAGCTTGGTGGTACTCCCTTACTGCAAATGTTCCAGAAGAAGATTTTTCATGAGCTCGATTTAGAGAAGAATTTGAGGATCAGTTCCTACCTATAGTTGGAAGGACTAGGTTGTACGGGAACTTTATGGACTTGAAGCTGGAGGATCTATCTGTAGCATAATATGAGACAAACTTCAACGAGCTATCTTGTTTTGGACCAGAATTGATCAATACCCCATTGAAAAAAATGAAATGTTCATTATGGGAATGAGGGAAAGTTTCCAAGAGAAGATGACTGCTCATATCAAAGGTTCTTTTGTTGATTTAATTGACATGGCTCTCAGGTATGAGGTCTTGGAAAAGAAGAAGCCAACGTTGGCAATAACCAGTGGGAGTGATAATGGTAACAATTCCAACAAGAGAAGGTTTAATCTTAACTGGAAGAATCAAGGAAAGGGAAAGGTGCACGGTGGGACTCAAGGGAGTCGTTTTAAGGATTTTGTTTGCCATAAGTGTTAGTAGAAAGAATGCATTGCAAAGTTTTGCAAGAATTCTGTAGTTCAGCAACATCAGAAATAGCAAAGTGGATATATCTCCCCAATGGTCCAGAAGACTCTCTATTTTAATTGCCATTAGCCCGAGAATATGGTAAAGGATTGCCCACTCATGATAAAGGTGCGGTAGCCCAACGTGTACGATATTAAGAATGAGCCATCGAATTCAATGGATGTGAAGGGGAAAGGCTTCCTTGAAGGTACTTTACTGATTAATGGTATTTTTGTTCGAAGATTATTTGATACTAATTCTTTTCATAGTTTTGTCTCTTTGAAATCAATAAGAAAGTTCCACCTTATTTCAAGTATTGTAGAAAATCCTATGTATGTATTTTACCCCATAGTCGGGGTAACCTATTTGAATATGATTTGTAAGAATGTGTCAATTTCCTACCTTTCTCATTACTTTTCTTACGACCTGTATGCCTTGGACTTTAAAGGATTTGACATTATTCTAGGCATGGATTGGTTATCAAAGTATAAGGCTATTTAAAATGTAATAAGAAAGATGTATCCTTAGTGATCGATTTAGGAAGAAGGGATAAAGTATCATGTAAGGACTTGGTATTCATATGTGTAGTTTCTTATATGCCTTGGAAGCATCCCAAAAAATTTAAAGTCTATTGAATATGTTAAGAATTTTCCTAATGTACTCGAAGAGAATAAAAGTTTACCCCTACATCAAGAGATAGAGTTTCGCATTGATTTAGTCCCTGGTGCAAAGCCTGTGGTTCAACCTAAGCGAAGGATGGCTCTGAGAGAGAGAAGAGTGAGAAGTTGGTAAGTCAAATACAGGACCTATTACGGAGAGGATTGATTAGACCCAGCCATATGTGTTGGGGGTCCGTTGTGGTGTTTTCGGCTAAGTTTGATGGGTCTTTAAGATTGTGCATGATTATAGAGAGTTGAATAAGCCGATCATTAAGAACAAGTATCCCTTACCCCACATTGACGATCTTTTTGACCAACTTCATGGAGTTATGGTATTTTCTCAAATGGATCCAGCTACTGGATTTCATCAACTGAGGGTTGCTGAAGATAGTATACCCTTAACTACATTTAGGGGCCCTGATTGTTTCTTTGAGTGGTTGGTTATGCCTTTCAGGCTAACCAATGCATCTGCATATTTTGTAGACCTCATGAACCATGTCTTTAGAGATGTTCTTAACAAGTTTGTGTTAGTTTTCATTGATGACATCCTTATCTACTTAAAATCTGAGGAAGAGTGTAAACATTATTTGGAAGTGGTATTAAAGACATTAAGGAGGAATTTTCTTAAGGCAAAGTTTTCTAAGCGCCATTATTGGCAATCATAGGTAAGGTTTTTAAGGCACACTGTATCCAGAGATGGCATTTCGGTGGACCCACTAAAAGTGGAGGCTATTCAAGAATGGAAGTGGACTCCTACTGAAGTTCGTAGTTTCTTAGGTTTGGTAGGGTACCACAGGAGGTTCATTCAGGATTATTCTAAGATTTCCTTCCATTTGACAAAGCTAACTACGAAGGGAGAGAAATTTGTATGGACTCCAAAGTGTTAAGAAGCATTTCTGAAATTGAAGAAGAGATTGACCAGTGCACCAGTTTGGCCGTTCCAGATGGAAATAGTGGATTCACAGTTTACACAATTGCTAGTGGAGTAGGATTAGGTGCTATTTGGATGCAGTATGGTAGAGTGATTGCATATGCAAGCAGACGTCTGAAGCCTCATGAGAAGAACTATGCTACGCATGACCTGGAGTTGTTGGCTATAGTCTTTGCATTGAAAATGTGGAGGCACTACTTGCTGGATAAGGATCCTTCTATTCCTTATTTGGTTTCTTTCTAATCTTTAGAAATTATAGGAGCAAGTTTCTTTCTTTAATTAGGTGAAAAATTCGAGCTCTTCATGGATCATAAGTCCTTGAAGTATCTTTTTACTCAGAAGGATCTGAACCTGAGGCAAAGGAGGTGGTTAGAGTTTCTGGTGTCCTATGACTTGGATATTCTCTATACGCCAAGAAAGGCAAATGTGGTGGCGAACACTTTAAGAAGGATGCATTCATGGTTCTTTAGAGGTTACCCCAACTCTCCTAGAAAGAATAGCGAGCAAGAAAAGAGTGGACAGAAGCTTAGTGGCGATCATCGGGAAGGTTAAAAAGGGATAATGTACAAGTTTTAAGATTGATAACCGAGAAGTTTTGAAGATGAATGGACGAATCAGTGTACCGAATGTTAACATTCTTAGGTAGGAAGTTTTGTCAGAGTAGCATCGTTCTAAGTTGAGTATCCAACCAGGTGTCTCAAAGATGCATATGAACATCAAGCGGATGTTTTTTGTGGAAGGGAATAAAGGGAGATATCTCTATCTTTGTTAGCAGGTGTTCGTACTATCAACAAATAAAAGGTGATCAACAGATGATAGATGGATTCTTACAACCCTTGAAAATACCTAATTGGAAATCAGTAATGATATTAATGGATTTTATCTATGGTTTGCCTAGAACCAGAAAAGGGAATGAAGGAGCATAGGTTATTATGGATCGACTAACTAAGAGCACACATTTTATTTCGGTAAAACCATCAAGAACTGCTGCTTCTTTAGCTAAATTTTTTATGAGAGAGATAGTCGGATTGCATGAAGTTCCAATGAGTACTGTAAGTTATCAAGACCCCATAGCGTTGCAACCAACTCTAGGAACAATGTTGAGCTTAAGCACAGTATACCACCCCTAAATAGATGGACGAACAGAGCGGGTGAATCAGATTCTAGAGGATCTCTTGAGAGCGTGTCTGGATTTTGATGATCATGGGAGGACCGTCTGCATTTAGTTTAGTTCTCCTATAATAATAGCTTCCAAGCAAGCATCGGTATGGCACCTTATGAAGCCCTATATGGAAGACCGTGCAAGTCACCAACATGTTAGGTAGAGATGATAGATAGACTAGTACTTGGGCTGGATATGATCCAAGAGGCTACCGAAAAAGTTGCAATGATTAAGAAAAGGATGAGGGAAGCCCAAGATTGCCAGAAGAGTTATGCTAATAGGAGGCAAAGAGATTTGGAATTTGATGTTGGAGACCTTGTGTTCGTTAAGATTTCGCTAATTAGAGGAGCTGTTAAATTTGGGAAAGCTGAAAAGTTAGTTTTAAGGTATATTGGACCTTTTTGTATTCTTGAAAAGATTGGTTCTCTTGCTTATAATGTTGAGTTGCTGGAGAGATTGGTATGTGTTCATAATGTGTTCCATGTTTCTGATTTGAGAAAGAATGTTCATGACCCATCATTGATTGTGAAGCGTCGGTTCAAGAGGATTTAAAAATAGAACCAAACTTGATAGTGGTTAGATATCCAATGTATATTATAGATCAGGATGAGAAGAGACTTCGAAATAAGGTGGTGAAGTTAGTTAAGATTCAGTGAAGTGAGGATCCTAAAGACTGGGCTTGGGAGACTGTGGATCATATAAGAGAAGACTATCCGGATTTGATGTTAGGATAGCTGTTTATTGGTTGTATGTATAGTATATGCCTTGTTTCCTATGATTACTTAATCTATATCTGGATGTGTTTTATGTTATGTATATATGGCTTTTTGGTAGTCGAGTTATCTCCTTGTTTGCTAATTTCAAGACAAAATTCTTTCAGGAGAGAGAATGTAACGACCTAGAATTTTATCGCTTAAAATATGGATATTTAATTATATCTTTGATAATTAATCAATGGATTCTATAACCCAAATAAACTCCTTTAAAATAATAATAAATGATAGTGAAATAATTTTCAATTTTTTTACAAAAATTATTAGTTTGAAGAAAGATTGAAAATGTGACCGGAATTCTTTTTCAAATTTTCGATTGTCCATCGGCTAAAAGTTATCAAAATTTTTGTAACATTTCTGAATACACATTCATACATTTGCTAATATCTTGGACATAGAAATGTACATGTGAATATACATGTACACTTGTGTATATATGCATATACGATAAGGTATTTTTATGAAAAGTATGTATGTATTATATAATATAAAGATTCCACCTTGGACAAAAAGTATAGTTTACGTAGCGTAAGACCTTTTTCTTTGAAAAAGCGATAGCTAGAGCGAGCGGAATACTTGAAGCGAGTGTATAAAGAACTAGAGTCGAAAAAGCGACTAGTTGGAGAGAGGGGAAGAGCTTCACTCAATCCCTGCCTTTGCATCTTTCTTCTCTGAGCCCGGTATCAAAATGCTTGACTATCTCCCCGAATGAGACAGATTTCCTCTCTCTGCTCTGGAATCAGGAAGGAGAATGTCACTATGGGAAAATTGAAACATGTTTGTTTGATTTAATAGGAAGGTGGCTAAGGGGGGTTGAATTTTGATGAGGTGGAGGTAAGGATGAGGTGGCAGAATTTGTGCGGTGGGCAAAGTACAAGGGGATATTTTGGTAATTTAACTTGTTAACATTTTATAAAAGAAAATTTCCTTAAAGAATTCATATTTTTTCATTCACTTACAACTTCCTAATGCCTGTGAAAATATTTCCATGGCTTCTTAACTATTTTCTTATGTTGTAAAATCCATTCATTTCCACTTTAAATCTCATAAGCAACTTGTTTAAAACACTTCTACATCCTTTTCTTCACTTCCTTTTTCAAGATCAAGCCATCTCCGCTGAAAATAGTCAACGCTATGCCCTTTAGTGCTTATGACCAAACAATGTTATGCTTAGGCTAAGAACATTTCCAAAGTTTTAGGCAAGATCGAGTCCTTTTCAAAAATTCAAAACTAAGTCATTTTGTAAAAAATTTGAAAAGATTTCATTGAATTCGGTGAGTAAAACTCCTAAATTTCGATAAGATCTTACCGTTGTTTATATGATGGTAATGTGGTTATTTATGCATGACATTGATGTTTGGTTTACGATATGTTTTGAATATATGTGTGTGTGTGTGATAGCTTTTTGTTTTAGCTTTGGACTCGAATAGATGGATTAAAGTGATGTGTTAATTATAAATTAATGATCTTTGATGTGTTATGGTAATGATATGACTTGGTATACATATATAATCTTGGTTTGTGGCTAAATGGTTTAGAAGGTTAAACTTGAGATGTTGAGAAGGACTTGAGATCCATTTTTGAAAATAAATCGTTTATTTGTTTTGATTTAGAAAATGTTTTGTCTTATTTTTTTAGTTTCTAACATTAGTTAAAGTTTTAAAGCATTCTTGAAAATGATTTTTAAAAGTAAGCATGAGTGAAAAGTTAAAGTTTTGGATGGTAACCTAGAAAGATAATTTTGAGTTACGACATCCATAGCGATAGTCGCTATGGATGCAGTTCGAAAATATATGATTTTCAAATTTTTAAGCTTTCTTTTAAAATTGTTTGGAAACAATTTCAAACTTAATTATAGATTATAAGACATAATTAAATCTTTATTAATGAGTTTAATAATTAATTAATTTACTAAAAAATATTATTAATTAATTAAGTAACTAGGGTTTAAGAATTAATTAATTTAGTTATTCATTGTAGTTAATTAAGAAGTTTTAATTAATGGTTAATTAAGTTAAGAGGTAATTATTTTAATTAATTTATTTAAATCAAATTAATCATTTTTTAAATTAATAATTTAATAAATATTTAATTGTCTAATTAATTATTATTTAATCAAGAGTTAATTATTTACCTAATTTTTAGTTAATTTGGGTTTAATTTAAAATAAATGTTTATCGAATAAAGTTTAATTATTTATCTATTTTTAACTAATTAAGGTCTAATTATTATTTAATTAGTGCTTAATTATTGGATTACTTTTTAATTAGTTAAGGGTAATTATTAGTAATTATTTAAGACCGAACTAAGATTAATTAAGTTTAAATTTTGACTTAAGTATGATTAATTAAGCTTTAATTTATGATTTAATGATGATTTATTTATTTATCTTAAGTTATTTTAAACTCCAACAGTTCTTTATTTAGATCAACTCTCTTCTCTTATGAATTGTTTTTAAACCAAAGGATCTCTTTGAAAGTCACTATGCTCCGATACCAAATGAAAGTCGCTATGCTCCGATACCAAATGATAGTGACTGCTATGCTATAGGATCAAAATGGACAACAATTGTAAACAATGTAAATGTAGTGGTAGTATGATATAAACTAAGTTATATGCTGATGCGGAATATGAGTATAAAAATAACTAGTGTGGAAAATAATAATAGCAGTAAAGTAAAATAACACCAGAGATTTTTATACCGTTTCGAACTCCCGTTCAACGTCCAGTCCCAGACTCCTTCTGGACTTAAAACTAGCAATCCTCTCTTAACCTGGAGGAACATATATTACACTGCCTGAGCAACCAAATAGGATTTCTACCGCTTGAGTAAACGAGCAAGACTTCCACCGCCTGAGCAACCGAACATGACTTCTACCACCTAGATAACCGTATAAGACTTCTACCGCCTGAGCAACCGAACAGTACTTCCAGTACAAATAGCAAAGTTGTTCTAACTGAGTATGCTCTTGAGTAGCAATGATAAGTCAATAATGTACACCGTTCCTATTATCTTTTCCTCAAGAGTAATGTGTATGATTGTGCGTGTATGAAGAATAGGAAGATTAGAATTGCTTTATTAGATATGAAAGTGAGATGTAAAGTAATGAATGTATGAACTTATGTGAGAAATAGATTCGAGAATGTTATGCATGTTAGATCAAGAGAGATAAGAGAATTAAGTTATTTGATCAATGAAACTTAAGTGTATTTATAATAGGTAATGAGTTGCAACTACTGGTAAAGAGTTCTCTACGAACAGCAATGGTTGCAACCCTTAGGAAGGAAGACCATTATTCAGAAAAGAGGTGTCTTTTCATATAAAAAACGAAAGTTGCAGGATTCAGTCGACTGACTTTGATCATTCAGTTGACTAAATTTAAAAACATGCACATACATCCTAAAATGCACAGACTCGGTCGACTGAATTCTGTTGATAAACAAAAATCAACATAGCTCATTTGGTTAGAGCACTTGCCTTCTAAATTAGTAACCCAGGATTGAGCCTCGCTCCATGCATTTTTTGAAAACTTAATTTTGATTAAAATATGCATCCATTTTTATTTGAATGTGAATGATGAATCTTGAGGAAAGATTTTAACAAAGCATTAAACTAGACTCTATATACGTATTTGATGACTCTTGTTAAAATATATAACTATACAAACCATACTTTGAGTCATTGAGTCTGGATGTTGTCGTAGTCGTAGATTCGTGAATTGTTGTTTCATGTAAGCAATCAAAACCTATGATCCAACATTCTCCCCCTTTTTGATGATGATAACTCCATTTTCTACGGACGAATCTTCGACAAGCTTTGTTGACTTATCTCTCCCCCTGAATATATTCCTGTAATTATGCTATGGATTTCTCCCCTTGAATCTATGCTATATATTCCTATAAATAATTAATCTTTTCTCCCCCTTAATCTGTGCTTGCATTGTTTATTCCTGCAAATAGTGTTAGAGCAATATCTTTCTACCCTTTTGTCATCGGCAAAAAGGAGAGTTTATATGATGAGAAAAGTATATTCCACATAAGTGTTAACATAGAACAATATAGAACAAAATAAATACTACGTATAATGTAAGGTACTATAAAAAATAATATTTAAAGCATGCGATACCCAAGGTTCTTATAATTTCATAATTTTTAGGAAACCGTACCCATTTGTGTGTGGTTGAACCTTTATAAATATAATTTTGATTATTAACTACCATATCAAGATAATCATCAATGTATTTTTCTCTATTTTTCCAACTAACAGGAACCCAAATATTTAGACAATTTTTATTCATATTTCCCATTAATGATTTTGTACTTCTAAAGAAATTATAAACATTATTGGTCATAGCAGTATTTGAATTTCTATAAAAATTGGATTTAGAATTTACTCGTAATCTAGTACTAGCACTAACATATTTACTATACATGAAAGCATGTCTAGTGCTATTTCTAAGATCAATTTTATTATATCCGAAACACTTTATCATGTAAAGGTCTAGAACTAGATAAAGTTGTGTTTAAATCGTTTTGACCTTTATTAAATTTTGTGACTTCAGTGTTAAGTTTATCAAATTTAGCTTCAAAGTCACAATTATTATTTTCAAAAGAAATATTATTATTTTTCAAAATATCAATTTGCTTGTTTAATTAAGAATTATCCTTTTTTAACATACAGTTCTCATTTTCGAGAAGAAAAATTCGAGATCCTGAATTATCTAAAGATGATTGTAATAAATCATTTTGTCTTTTCAAATTCGTAATTTCTTTTGAAAAAATTTCTTTTTCAAACATAGTATTTTGTTCGTCTAGAAAATCTTCAAGAGCCTTAAAATTATTTTTCAAAACACCTTGTTGATTTTCTAAATTTAATTTCTCACTTTTCAATTTCTCATTTTCAAGTTTGATGGTATTCATCTTTTCTAAAATAAGAAAATTAAGCTTTGATATCTTATCGCTTATACTAACTAATTCGTTATTCTCATTTACTAAAATTTGTAAATCAAAAGTACCTTTTTACTTTCCTCTTTGGTCGTGGCTCTGATAGCTTCAGGCTTTTTGCTTGTTGTATTTCAAATGGATCTTTTTCTGGCCAATATTCTATGATGTTGTGACAATCGATAGAATTCCAAGCTCCGATACCAAATGAAAGTGACTGCTATGCTATAGGATCAAAATGGCCAATAGTTGTAAACAATGTAAATGCAGTGTTAGTACGGTATAAATAAGTTATATGCTGATGCGGAATATGAGTATAAAAATAACTAGTGTGGAAAATAATAATAGCAATAAAGTAAAATGACATAAGAGATTTTTATACTGGTTCAAACTCCCGTTCTATGTCCAATCCCAGACTCCTTCTGGAATTAAAACTAACAACCTCACTTAACCCGAAGGAACAGGTAATACACCACTTGAGCACCCGAACAGGACTTCTACCGCCTGAGTAAACGAACAAGACTTCTACTGCTTAAGCAACCGAACAGGACTTCTACCGCCTAGACAACCGAATAGGACTTCTACCACTTGAGCAACCGAATAGGACTTCCAATACAAATAGTATAGTTGTTTCTGACCGAGTATGCTTATGAATAGCACTGATAAGTCAATAATGTACACCATTCCTATAATCTATTCCTCAAGAGTAATGTGTATGATTATGCGTGTATGAAGTATAGGAAGATTAAAATTGCTTTATTACATATGGAAGTGAGATGTAAAGCATCGAATGTATGAACTTACGTAAGCAATAGATTTGAGAATGTTATGCATGTTAGATCAAGAGAGATAAGAGAATTAAGTTATTTGATCAATGAAACTTAAGTGTATTTATATTAGATAATGAGTTGCAACTGCTGGTGAAGAGTTCTCTATGAACAACAATGGTTGCAACCCTTAGGGAGGAAGACAACCATTCAGAAAAGAGGTGTCTTTTCATAAAAAACAACAGTTGTAGGATTCAGTCGACTAACTTTGATCATTAAGTCGACTGAATTTATAAACATGCACATATATGTTAAAATGCATAGACTCGGTCGACTGAATGATCTTGTTCAGTCGACTGAACTCTGTTGATAAACCAAAATCACCATAGCTAATTTGGTTAGAGCACTTGCCTTCTAAACTAGTGACCCGGGTTTGAGCCCCACTCCATGCAATTTTTGAAAATTGATTGATTAAAATATGCATGCAAGTTTATTTGAATGTGAATGATGATTCTTGAGGAAAGATTTTAACAAAGCACTAAACTAGACTCTATACACATATTTGATGACTCTTGTTAAAATATATAACTATACGAACCATGCTTTGAGTCATTGAGTCTGGATGTTGTCGTAGATTCGTGAATTGTGATTTCATGTCGGCAATCAAAGCCTATGGTCCAACACTCTTGTCCATGCCTTTAAGTACCCAAACAAATTAAAATAGTTAGAATAAAACGTTAACACATTTTATTGGAAGTAACTCGACTTGTACTTATTACAAATACTGCATTTTCGAAACTTATGAATACAGGGAGTTAATTTCGATAAGTGGACGATGATAATTTAAGAATATAGAATATATTTCCATTGTGAATCTCTACACCCTAATAGTAGAGTTATCCACTATAAAAACTTAACCCTTTAACATTATCAAATGTTGGTTCGAAGAGGATCGGATAGCAGTTGTTATCCGAAAACCACTTCGAACCAATGTAAGCACTCGAGTTAGAAATAGCGAAGGCAACGGTCCAAGATCAAGACTTTAAAGTGCAAGGACTATTTGCTACTAACACTGAGGGTGATTCCAAAATGGGTATAGTGGAATTAGCGCCTTTGGTTCATTCATCTCCTGAATGACTTATATGGATGAGTGCTGACATTGTGTCACCATCTGGAAGGCAATGTCAACATTCCAAGTGGTAGTACTATAGTAAAGGTAAACATAGCCTCAGGCCTTTTAATCGAAAATGACCAAAACAGGGTATGCAGCAGGGCTATGTGGGTCGCTCCCATCATGGTATGTCATCACTATATCTAGAATCGATATTTGACCCATTTTGTATGCTCTGGTATGGTTACTGATCCCAACCGTGGTGGTATTGTATTCTGTACTACTAGTCAAGTGGTAGGCCGGTTCTATGTAGTAAGAATACAAGATGTTCTTGTCAGACCCTAGGTATGTTTTATCTAGAGGTGCACTTTAGGAAGGTAATTCCTTACCTGGTCATGTATGGAATCCATTTCCTAATAAGTGCCTTCGGTCTTAGTTATATACCTATTATATTGGAATTTAATTAATGCAAAAAATTTGGCATGTTAATTTTTTAGTTGAAAAACCTAGAGATTATGATAATATCACTGGATTTCTATATAAAGTGTTTTGGCCATCGTAAGGCAAAAACCCATCCGTGTTTATGTACGGTGTGGTCTTACAAGGTATCCTTGAATTTCAAAGAGTTTTTAAGGTAATAATTCAGTTGTTTTGGGTTTACTCACACCAGACCCATGTCTGACCCGGAGTTTTATTTTCTTTTCCTAAAACTCTTGGGTACTCAAATTTTTATAAGTAGCCAAGTGATCCATGTTTCTCATGATTGTATTTTGGAGAAGATGGAGTAGGTGGCTTCAATGTTAGCTAGCAACTATCTTATTCCACTGTGTGTATATGAACGTATTTTGCATTAGTGATGTAAGGATAGGTAGTTATAACTGTCCTGGTTTGGAATTTGTACTATTATGACTCTGATGAACTATTATGGAAGTATCTATGTAAAATCTTATGTTGATTAATATATGTTTTTTCGTTCCGTTTTAAGATTCTGTGATTGATTAGTTTTTCTTCTTATCTTCATTCTTCTTTTTACTCTTAATGACTCGTCTTTCAAAGTAAGAAAGGCGGTTCGTTACATTTTAGGTTTATAATAAACAATGTTTTAGTAACATTTATTTTTAACCCTTTTTAATATCCATTTCAATGTAGTTAATTCAATGTAGTTAAATCTTTGAAAAGAATGTTTTAAAGATAATGATAAGTATGAAATGCTTTGGAAGAAGGTTAGGAAAATAAGGATTTAACTTATAAAAGGGATGGGATTTATAGTAACGATGTTCTAGCAACATTTTTTTAACCTCTTTGATTATATTTTAAATTATAAAATATCGTTAAGTGATTTGCGAATATTCTTATACATTTGAGGTAAGTATATGGATGTATTTTGAAGTATTAAAAAGAGTATAAATAGGTAGTGAAATAGAAGTATACATGTATATATCTTTTGTAAAGGTATTTCAAATATATATATAAGTATTCAAAAAGAAGTATTATTTGATATTACTGGGTTAGAAGTCGCTTGTGTGACTTAATCGTGCTTGTGCATTTACTCATTTAGGAAAGTATTAACTCTTGTACTTAGCACTAAAAGTCAACAAAGTCTACCTTGAGAGTTAAGAATTATGTTCGAGTAGGAATTAGAAGGAAGCAGTGCTCTAACCTATCGGGCTTCACACTTGACTGAGGGATAACATAAGTTGTGAAGGTCGAAAACGTGATAAGTATACGGGACCAGATTTCCATATCCGATCATTTTCATTAGTATTGGAATTAACCAAAATTAACCTAAGAAATATATAAAAGCTTTGCAACTTCATACGGTTTGAGATCCCCCAGGGAGGATTAATTAGTACAAATCGTATCTCGCTTTAAGAATGTATATATACGAGATCCTTTAGGGAGGACTCCTTATATCATTCACTCGCTTCTAAAAGAACTTGAGTTGAGTTAACTCGAAATTTACCAATTTGGTTTTGAAGAGTCTGAGACCAGATAAGTATACTTGTGTATTACTTGCAGAATATTACTTCAAAACCAATATACAAGTTCTATGTTGTGGAAGAGATTACGAGGTGAAATGTTATAGAATTGAATTGGCTATCTTATGTCCAAGGGAGAAGTAATCGTTAACATTTCAAACAATGCCAGTGAAGATATTGTCTATCTCAAGGTTGATTCCAAGGAAGAGGACATAGTTAGCGTTCGTTGGACAACTTGTGCTGGAATCCATAGAGATACGAGATCTATTCGAGTGATGAAGACTCGTGTAATGAGATGTTGAAAGTGACTTCATCATCGGTAAGGATAGAAAATAGAGTAAGCCGCATAACCAGTGGGTGTACCAAACCCCAAGGTATATCAACTCCATATCTAGAGATGCTACAGATGTTGATACCTAGAGTTGATGATATTCGGTGTCATGTGTTCAGGCAAGGACCAATTATGTTTACCTTATTGATATATTCTATTTGGAGATATACGATGCTTGAATGGTGGTTATTGACCTTTTAAAGAGACCAGCCTTGATGTACCTAGGAGACCTCCACAAAAATCCGTATGCAAACGTATTTTAGCGGTTCTAGTTGTACTTCAAATATTGTTGTGCTATGAGACGCAAGCAGGATATATTTTTGATTTATATCCTACACCCTAGAAACTATTTATTATATCGTCATGTACTTATTAGATGGGTTTGGTTCGTTCGAAGGGAAAACAATTTTGGTGATTCGATTGGTCTCAATAGATATTGTTATATGCTGATCATTTATTTCTTGAGTTTCTCATACCAAACTTATATCTGACTTATGGTTTTATCTTTTGCTTAATTTATTAGATGCTCTTTCAAATAGTCTGAGAAAGGTAGGTTTTCATTAACATTCTTTGGAGCTCAAGAAGTAAAGCTGGAAGCTTTCACCAACCATAATATTCTTATTTCCGCTGCACTACTATTATATATATTTAGCATTTATGAGGGCATGCTATTACAACTATTTGGGCTGAAAATAGTACTTAGGATTGTAAATCTGAAATACTATGTATCATAGAGTAGCACTTTATACTGTTTGTTGATATTATAAATGTTTATTCCGTTGTGATATTTAGATGTTTTGTTCTCTTGTTTCTTATATTTTTTATTCTTGCTTTTTACCCTAACAATCTGTCTTTGCAGCACTTAGGCGTTCGACACATGAATTCAGTGGATGTATTGGTGTCGATATTTGGGGGTCGAAATTATGGGTTGTTATAGCTAATATCTGAGTTGAAGATTAATTGAGAACCTTGGCTTTGGTTAGGTATAAATCGTTAGAGATAGGATACGTAGTGCCCTATAATGAGTTGAGGGTATTATACATATGAAAGTGTATTTGTATTTATTATAAATGCATGCTTTAAAGGTATTACAACTACGAAAATTAAAAGATCTCATATATGGTAATTTAGATAAGTATGAATTATTAAAATATAGTTTGATTAATTTAGGGATTAATCATGTTCATTCGTTATCCTTCATTGATTAGTTTAGTCATGCCCGACTAATGTATGAGCATTATTACCCTTTATTAGATTGAGACTTGCTCCGCCAGTTTACAAGCATTGTCATCATTTGCTGATTGATTAGTCATGCTCGATTAATTTATGAGCATTGATTACTATTTGGTGATTTTTGATTTGTGCTTGACCATTTTACCAGCGATTTATCTTTTTACTACATGGGTTGGATAGTAATATTTGTGGATGCATCGAAACGAACACTTTGTGAATTGAGTTTCACAGTTTAACTATTAGGCATTCGATGATAATGTTGGGGTAGGAGTTTACTTTAATAAAATATGTTTCATCATATTCATTATGTGTTTACTAGTTTATGGAAAGTATTTGCTCCTTAACTAGCATTAAAAGCCGAAAAGGTATATTTATTCTATTTGTGAGAGTTAAGAATGATGTTCGAGTAAGTCTTAGAAGCAAACAGTGCTCTAATCTACCAGGCTTAACTCTTGACTAAGGCATAACATATGTTGAGAAGATCGGAAACGTGATAAGCATTCGAGACCTGATTTCCATACGCGGTCATTTTCATTGTTATTGAAATTGAGCAAAATTAACTCAAGAAGTATATAAGAGCATCGTGGCTTTATACGATTTGAGATCACTTGAGGAGGACTCATTATTAAATAATGTCTTTTGCTTTAAGAACATATTTTGAGATTCCCCGGGGAGGACTCCTTTATATCGTTCACTTACTTCAAAAGAACTAGAATAGAGTTAACGAAAAATTCATCGATTTGGTTTTGAAGACTCTGGGATCGGATAAGTATACTTATGTATTACTTACAGAATACTACATCAAAACCAATATATGAGTTCTATGTTTTGGAAGTGACTATGGAGTGAAATGTTGTAGAGTTTAATTGTCTATCCTAATGTTAAGTCCAAGGGAGAGGTCAGCATTAATATTTCAAACAATGATAGCGAAGGTATTGCCTATCTTGAGGTTGATTCCAGGAGAGAGAACATAGTTAGCATTCATTGGATGACTTGTGCTTGAATCCACGAGAAGATTCGAGATCTACTCGAGTTATTGTGACTCATGTGTTGAGATGTTGAATGTAACTTCACCATCGATAATGACAAAAAATAGAGTAAGCTGCATAGCCTGTGGGTGTACCTAACCCAAGGTATATCAACTCCATATCTAGAGATGCTCACAGATGTTGATACCAAGAGTTTATGATATTTGGTATCATGTGTTCGGGCATGGACCTGTTGTATTTACCTCATTGGTATGTTCTATCTAGAGATATACAATGCTCGAAAGGTAGTTATTGATTCTTTTCATGAGGTCAGGCTCGATATACAAAGGAAAGCTCTAAGGAAATCCATATGCAAATGTACTTTAGTGGTTTTAGTTGTACTTCAAATATTGTTGTGCTATGAGATGCAAGCAGCATATCTATTTTTTGATTTATATCCCACGCCTTAGAATCTATCTATTATATCGTCATATGTACTTATTAGATGGGTTTGGTTCTTTCGAGGGGGAAACACTTCGGTGATTTGATTGGTCTCAAAAGATACTATTATATGATGATCACGTATTTCATGAGTTCCTCATACCAGACTTATATCTGACTTGTGGATTTAACTTTCGCTTAATTCTTCGGATGCTTTTTTAGGCAGTCTGGAAAAGACAGGCTTTCATTGCTATTATTTGAAGCTTAATGAGTAAAGTTGGATGCATTCACCTACCATAGTATTCTTATTTCCGTTGCACTACTATTATGTATATATCATTATTTATAAGGACGTGCTGTTATAACTATTCAGGCTAATGATAGTACTTAGGATTACAACTATGAAATGTTATGTATCATAGAGTAGCACTTTATACTGTCATTTGATATTATATATTATTGTGTTGCGAGATTTAGATGTTTTATTCTCTTATTTCTTATATTATTTATTTATTTTCTTTTTCTTCTTATCCTAACAATCTGTCTTTCCACCACTTAGATGTTCAACACATGAATACAGAGGATGTATTAGTGTTGACGTTTGCGGGTTGAAAAATGGGTTGTTACAGTTAGTATCAGAGCTAAAGGTAAATTGAGAACCTTGGCTTTGGTTGGGTATTAATCGTTAGTGATGGTGTAAGCGGTGCCCTAGAATGAGTTGAGGGTATATACATATGAGAGCGTATTTGTATTTGTTATAAACTTATGCTATAATGGTATTCCAACTACGAAAATTAAAAGTCTCATATAAGGTAATTGATATAAGTACGAAATATTAAAATGTAGTTTAATTAATTTAGGGATTAACCATATGCATTCATTATCTCTCATTGATTACTTTAGTCTTTCCCAACCAATGTATGAGCATTATTACCTTTATTATATTGAGCCTTGCTCCGCCATTACGAGCATTGTTACCATTTGCTGATTGATTAGCTATGATCGGCCAATTTATGAGCTTTTGTTATTGTTTGGTGATTGTTGATTTGTGCCTGACCAGTTTATCGGCAATTCACTTTTTACTATATGGGTTGGGTAGGTAATATTTATAAGTGCATTGAAACAAACATCTTATGAATTGATTTTCACGGTTTGACTATAAGGCATTTGGTGATAATGTTGGGGTAGAAGTTTACTTTAATAAAAAGATGTTTCACGATATTCTTTATATGTTTACTAGTTTATGGAAAATATTTACTCCATTACTTAGCATTAAAGCCGACAAAGTAGATTTGTTCTATCAATGGGAGTTAAGAACAATGTTCGAGTAAGGCGTAGAAGCAAACGGTGCTCTAATCTACCGGGCATCACTCTTGGTTAAGGCATAACATATGTTGAAAAGGTCGGAAGCATGATAAGTATACGAGACCTTCCATATGTGAGCATTTTCATTATTATTGAAATTGACCAAAATTAACTCAGGTAGTAAATAAAGCTTCGTGGCTTTATATGATTTGAGATCACTCGGGGAGGACTCATTAGTAAGAAACTTCTCTTTCTTTAAGAACGTATTTTAAGATACCTTGAGGAGAACTCCTTTATATCATTTGCTTACTTCTAAAAGAACTGAAATTGAATTAACCGAAAATTCACCGATTTGGTTTTGAGGAGTCCAAGATCGGATAAGTACACTAATGTATTACTTACAGAATGCCCCTTCAAAATCGATATACGAGTTCTATGTTATGTAAGTTATTATGGAGTGAAATGTTTTGGAGTTGAATTGTCTGTCCTAAGGTTAAATCAAAGGGAGAGGTCAGCTTTAATATTTCATACAATGATGGTGAGGGTAATGTCAGTCTTGATGTCGGTACCAGGAGAGAGAACATAGTTAACATTCGATGGACAACTTGTGCTAGAATCCATGAGGAGATTTAGATCTATTTGAACGATTAAGACTCGTGTGTTAAGATATTGAATGTGATTTCACCATCCGTAATAACAAAAAATGGAGTAAGCTGCATTATCAGTGGGTGTACATAACCTAAGGTACAACAACTCCATATCTAGAAATGCTTACGGATGTTGATACTGAGAATTTATAATATTTGGCATCTTGTGTTTGGGCATGGACCAGTTGTGTTTATCTTATTGGCATATTCTCTCTCGAGATATACGATGCTTGAAAGATAATTATTGACCCTTTTTAGGAGGCCAGCCTCGATGTACCGAGGGGACCCCCATGGAAATTCATATGCGAACGTACTTTAGCGGTTTTAGTTGTACTTCAAATATTGTTGTGCTATGAGATGCAAGCATCATAACTATTTTCTGATTTATATCCTATACCCTGGAATCTATCTATTATGTCGTCATATATACTTATTAGACAGGTTTGGTTCTTTTAAGGGAAAAACCATTCGATGATTTGATTGGTCTCAAAAGTTACTATTATATGCTGATCACGTATTTCTTGAGTTTCTCATATTAGACTTATGTCCGACTTGTGGTTCTATCTTTCGCTTAATTCCTCGAATGCTCTTTCAGGCAGTCTGAGAAAAGCAGGTTTTCGTTGATATTCTTTAGAGCTCAAGGATTAAAGCTGGATACTTTCACCTACTATAGTATTCTTATTTTCGCTTCACTATTATTGTGTGTATATCAGCATTTATGAGAACAGAATGTTATAACAATTGAGGTTGATAATAATACTTAGGATTGTAACTTTGAAATGTTATGTATCATAGAGTAGCACTTTATACCTCTTTTGATATTATATATTATCGTTTCACTATGACATTTAGATGTTTTATTATCTTATTTCTTGTATTTTTTATTCTTGCGTTTTCTTTTTACCTTAACAATCTGTTTTTCTAGCACTTAGGTATTCGACATATGAATACCATGGATGTATCAGTACCGAAATTTGGAGGTTGAAAAGATGGGTTATTACGTCTAGTATTAGATTTGAATGTTAATTGAGAACCTTAGTTTTGGTTGGGTATAAACATTAGAGATAGGGTATGCGGTGCCCTAGAATGAGTTGAGGGTATTATACATATGAGAGCGTATTTATATTTGTTATAAACGTACGCTTTAAAGGTATTCTAACTATAAAAATTAAAAGATCTCGTATAAATATATAAGTATAAAGTACTAAAATGTAGTTTAACTAATTTAGAGATTAATCATGTTTATTCGTTATCCCTCATTGATTACTTTAGTCATGCCTGACCAGTGTTTGAGCATTATCACCCTTTATTAGATTGAGCCTTACTCCGCTAGTGTCTAAAAAAAATTATCATTTGCTGATTGATTAGCCATTCTCAGTCAGTTTATGAGCATTGATTATTGTTTGGTGATTGTTGGTTTGTGCTTAACTAGTTTATCAACAATTTACCTTTTTACTGCATGGTTTAGGTAGGTAATATTTGTGGGTGTATTGAAACGAGTACCTTGTGAATTGAGTTTCGCAGTTTGACTATAAGGAAATCAGTGATAATGTTGGGGTAGAAGTTTACTTTACTAAAAGATGTTTCACAGTATGCATTATGTTCTTACTAGTTTATGGAAAGTATTTATTCCTGTACGTAGCATTAACAAAGTAGATTTATTCTATCAGTGAGAGTTAAGAATGATGTTAGAGTAATGCTTGGAAGAAAATGGTGCTCTAATCTACCGGGCTTTACTCTTAACTGAGGAATATCATAAGTTGAGAAGTTCAGAAATGTGATAAGTATACGAGACCTGATTTCTATACACAATCATTTTCATTGTTATTGAAATTGACCAAAATTAACTCAGGAAGTATATAAAAGCTTCGTGGCTTTATATGGTTTGAGATCACTCGTAAAGGACTTATTAGTAAGAAACATATCTCACTTTAAGAATGAATTTTGAGATCTCCCAGGGAGGACTCCTTTATATCATTTGTTTACTTCTAAAAGAATCAGAATTGTGTTAACCTAAAATTTACCAATTTGGTTTTGAAGAGTCCGGGATCACATAAGTAAACTTATGTATTACTTATAGAATACGCTTCAAAATTGATATACGAGTTCTATGTCATGGAAGTGATTATGGAGTGAAATGTTATAGAGTTGAATTGTCTATCCTAAGGTTAAGTCTAAGGAAGAGGTCAGCGTAAATATTTCAAACAATGACGGCGAGGATATTGTCTATCTTGAGGTTGATTACAAGTGAAAGGACATAGCTAGCATTCGCTGGATGACTTGTGATGTAATCCATGAAAAGATTCGAGATCAATTCGAGTGATGAAGACTCTTATGTTGAGATGCAGAATATGACTTTGCTGTCTGTAATGACAGAAAATAGAGTAGGCTACACAGCCAGTGAGTTTAACTAACTCAAGGATATATCAACTCCATACCTAGAGATGCTTACGGATGTTGGCACCAGGAGTTGATGATATTCGGTACCACGTGTTCGGACGTGGACCATGCAACGACCCTAATTTTTAATAACATTATTTAGGGTATTCAATTGGTTAAATTAAAAAAAGGTGATGATTAGGAGATTGATATTTGTGTTAATAGAAGGATATTCATGCCATACAACAGATGAACTAAAAGGGAACTAAAATAAAATAAGTAGGGCAAATAGATGAGGGGTAAAACATGAATAAGCATATTCTTATATCCTAAACCCTTACTCACTCTCATTTTACACGTTCATTTCCACAAACTAAAACTAAACTAGAGGTCGGCCATCATTAAAGAAGATAAATGGGAAGATAAAGCAATCAAAGGAAGGAAGCTCAATCAATTCAAAATCATTCTCAAATCTCAACTCCTTAATCACAAAGCTAAGGTGAATAATGATTAAATCTCATGTTTTTGATTGTTTTTAGTTTTAGATTTAATCCGCACTATTTTGCAAGGTTTTGCCATGTTTTTATTGTTAAATTGAATATATATGCTTGTGGATGATTTATGCTAATTCATATGAATTTTGTGATATGTTTTAATGTGAAAATCCTATTAAATGACATCAAAATTCCTTGCAATTTTAAAACAAGGTTAGAAATGATATTTTAGAGATGGGTTTCAATTTTCATAATTTACTAAATTAATGTGGATTTAATATCAATTTTGTAATGAAGAAAATAGTTGTTTGGATTTGAAATTAATTACGGCTAAAATATGTATGTTTTAGGTCAGAAATTAATATATGTTAGTATACATATCAAAAATGATTTTAGATTTTTCCTAAGTTTTTAATAAGTACATAAAATTATTTAAGTTATGAGACTTAAATGTTTTATATATTTATAAAAGGAGAAGGGGCATTTTGTAAATAATTTCATTTGTTTATTTCAGAAATTTTGGTGGCACTTTTACAAAGAAATTAGCAACCAATCATGTTTTGACAAACAAGGCAGGTTAATTGAAAAGAATTGTTTTAAAAAGTTAAAAATCAATTTATACATGCTTTTTACATGTTTTACCACTTTCGGCATGCAGCTTTCGACTAAGTACTTCCGCCTCCATTACCATCGAGACCAATGCGCACGATATCAAAGATTTGGTACGCAGCGAATTGGACACAGGCAAAGGGTATGTTGTCGAAACATGGGGTTCCAAAGGGGTCGAAGGTTTGGTTTGTTTTAAAAGAAAATGCACCTACTTTGCTTTCGAAAGGAATGCTTTCGACTTGGTTAAATGGTTTTAAGGAATGGTTCCAAAAGAGGTGGCGCCTTTTGTTTTATAAAGAAGCTTTTGACGGGGTCGAAACCCTATGCTGCCGCATCTTACCTTTCTAAGCAATGCCTTCGAAAGGCTTTCTTTGTTTTAAAACCCAAGCCGCTTCTTCAATGCTTTTGAAGGGATTGATTTCGACACCATCCACTTCTTTTTCTTTGGAAATAGCTTTTAAAAGTGTTACTTTCAACTTTCTTCTTTTAAGACCCTTTTGAGATTTTGAAAGATAAACCCAAAGGTTTCGAAAGGTATAGTTTTGAATGGTTTCGAAAGGTTATTTTGCATGTTTTACTTGAACCCACATACTTTTGAAAGGCTTGATGAATTTAATGTTTTCAAAAGGTTTAAGAGAAAGGTTTTGAAGCGGTGGTTCTCAATGTTTTCGAAAGGTTATAAACCGAAGGTTTCCAAGGTATTCGAAAGGCATATTTAAAGTCTTTTGAAAAGAGGATGTTTAAGGTTTTGAAAGGCTTTCAAAAGAGAGGTTTTGCATGTTTTCGAAAGGACTATGTAAATGGTGTTGAAAAGTATGCTCTGGCCTTTCGACCTAAGTTTTACTTGTATCGAAAGGGGCACTTTCAAGGGTTTCGAAAGGGGAACTTTCAATGGTTTTGAAATATATTGTTTAAAGGTTTAAATGAAGGTTTTGATTCTTTCATCAATAATGCTTTGGAAAAAGTATGTATATAACATAGCAAAGTGTTCTAAGTAAAGCATAGAATATTTTCCTTGTTTAAGTATGATTTAAAAGGATTAAATCATTTTGAAAGAAAATGTTTTCAAGGAAAATTTATGGGTAGTTAACCCTAAGTAAAATGACTCAGATAGTAGAATACCAAATGAGGCTGCTATGGGGTAGCACCCTATGCTTTAGCTAGTAGCCCCTAGCTAATATAAGTCTAAAATTCCAGTGTGTAGGGCTTTGTCATAGGTAAGACTAAAATGATGTTACACACAGAAAGGACTCTATAGAGCAGAGATAGGTTATTGGTGTTAGTTCCTGAGAAGTTGGTTTTGATGACAACAACCTTAGAATAAGATTATAAAATATAAATACTAAGATTATTGTTTAGATATATATGTATATGCAGGATATATATACAGGTACCAAAGAATGAAGACTGTACAATATAGAGATTCAAGAATTGATAAACTCAAGATCGAAGATATCAAAATTCAAGACTCATGAGTATCAAGATTATCAAGAGTTTAAGATTTCAATATAAGTAATTTAATTAGGAATTTTGTTAAAACTGGTAGAAAAGCACTGACATCTCAAAATCTATTTTATTCGTGGAATGGAATCCACTTCGAGCCCATTAAAGGGATGGAACCCTAAGTAGGATGGAACCTACGAAAAATCTAGTGGAACATTGTTTTGTATCCACTAACTTTTATTCAATTGTTTTATAAAATTATATCTTATTTTCAAAATGATTTAAAAATCTTCCTTTTGAATCAAAAACATCTATCCTGGTTTTAAAATACTTTTAGGCTCAAAATAATCTTTATTTTCAAAATCAATTTATCCTTGGTTTTAAACTATCTTTTAATTATAATATATTTAACTTTTAATATTTATACTTAGATTTAAAAATAAAATTATAGTAAAATTTTATATATATTATTCTCTATACTTATTTTTGTATTTTAACTATAGTTAAGTATATTTATAAAGTTAAATAGTTTTAGTACAAGATAGAAGTTATTTTCAAAGAAAAACAAATTACCAAAAATTACTTAGGCCTATCGACAACCCCAAGATACCCTTGTCGACAAGGTGACAGTTTATTTCAAAATTTTGAATTTCAAAGGAAGTGTCTATTCGTCATATCCTTTCACGAATGAACATGGTTGTTGTTCTACTATAAATAAGGGCTGTTTTAAACGAATTTATATTCATATTTTCTCTGATTTCACTCCTCTTCTTCTTCCACATTTCTTTATATACATTTTTACCATTACTCTGCCGAAATCACCATTGGATCTAACTAGATTATTTCTGTTTTGATTCTCTATCACTATCTCAACAAGATCCCAGTGCTATTCAGAGTTATAGACTTCTTTGTAATTAATTGAGTGAGAAAAGGTGTGATTGTAGCCTGTAAAATCAATCAAGCGAGAAAAGGTGTGATTGTAGCCTGGGAAATCAATTGGATGAACTTGTTTCCCGTAGAATCAAGTATCTCTACCCAGAGGATTGTGAATCTGGAGTGGTGTACCTCATGGCCTTGAAATCGAGGGTGTAATTGTAAGAATTTATTTTGAAAGGAAATCCGTACTTGTGCTGTAGGACTGGGTGTAGGGTAACTCCGAACCAGTATAAAATCCGGTACGTTCTTTTCTTTATTGCTTTTACTTTATATCTGCATCTGTATTTGATTCTATGATCATATCTGTGTCTGAATATTGCATACATTAGTTTTCAAATTAATATAAACTCAAAAAGAACTAGTAATTCCTTAAAACACTATTCACCCCCCCCTCTTATGTTAATTCTAGCCTTAAGATCCGTAATCCACATTTCTCACATTTGGTATCAGAGCAAGGTTATCAAAGTTTCATAATATGATTTTTGAAAAAGCTTTTAAAATGGCTATGTTTAAAAACCTTGTTAATACTAGTTTAGAAATATTCAGATCATCATTGTCTCTTGAGTCTGCATATAATTAATATTCAAATTCAAGTTGTCTACCAAAATTGTATGATGTGCAGGAAACATGTTTTATGGGTGTTGAGGAATCAATCCACAATGGACAACTTGTGCAGATCAAAAAGAATAAATAGATACTCGATAGTGGATCCTCTAGACACATGACTGGTAATCCAAATATGCTAAATGATATAATATAAAAAGATGGAGGACTGGTTAACTTTGGTGACAACTCAAAAGGATATGTGATTGGCATCGGTAAAGTCGGTAGCTCTGAAACTCATATTATTACTAATGTTTTGCTAGTTAAGAATCTGAAACATAATCTGCTAAGTATTAGTCAGCTTTGCGATAAAGGATATAAAATTAAATTTGAAAAAGATAAGTGCACATTGAAGATAATAATTCAACCATAATATTTGAGGAATTAGGAAAAATAATATTTATATTAGTGTGAAAGTTTCAAATGATAACCTGTGTCTTTGGCACATACAAGTGACCCTTGGATTTGGCATAAGAGATTTGGGCATTTAAATTTCAAACTCTTATCTAGACCGTCAAAACATGATCTAGTAAGAGGTCTCCCTAAAATAAATTTTAAAGTAGATAGTTTATGTGATGCATGTCAATTAGGAAAACTGTAACGACCCAAAATTTTCGAACTCAAAAATTCGATATAGTTCTGAAAAAAAAAAGATAGAAGAAGAAGAAGATCAGAACATCAACATCTCACATGCGCAGCGGATAAAATATAATAATAAATAATAACGGTTTACAAAGTATTTTGTATATGTTAATTACATTTATAGTACATCAGAGTTTCACATATATACAATCACTGAATATGCACAATTTTCATGTCACAGATATACAGAAATAAAATACAACGGAAATACTCCATACGTTCTTGCCATCCAGCTCACCTCCTGAGCTCCAGAACGTCCTTACCTGAAATCTGTAATACTCGGTCTGACCGAGCATTACATCGAAGTAACACCCGGGTTAGGCTGGAAATCAGCGTGAGTAAACCCATCTAACAAGGAATACAAATCATACAGCTATATAAAACTCAAGGTAACTCGTTTCAATTCACAAAGCCACAATTTATTTTAGACATTACTTATTTTACATATAAGTTTTATAAATCCAAGATTTAGATTTAAAATAATCCAATTCCTTTAAACCATTCCACTCCAGCATATAGATTTCTCATATCAATCTAGAAAATTGGAAGTGGTTTCGGGTATTTCTTAATACCCGAACCCGGTCTCTTCGAGTCTCATGTCATCCTAACCCAAGTTATACAAATGAAATAAACAACATTTCATATCAAAGATATCAACTCATTCAAAACATTCAATACCATTCAATCATCCATAAGCAAAGCTTGTTCGCTACCAATATTAATTTAATTAATTCTGATTGAATTCCTAACCTCAACCATTTAGAATTCTTCACTTGTCGTTAATTAATTTCAAATCAATTAATTAATCATACCTTCATCATTCATCTTGATTAATCAACCTAGATTAATTATCCTTCAATTACATCCAAGTAATTAACTTTAATTAATTTCACGATATTAATTTTTCTTAACCAGAATCAATAAGTAATCTTAATTACTTCATGAATTAATTAACTATTTTAATTACATTAATCCTTAATTACTTGTACTAATTAACTTCTCATAAGTCACTTATTACTGATTAATTCATCTTAAATCATCAATCTTTAAGTACATCGTTAATTGTATAAATTTATGATTTCCAATTTTATTTCAATTTATCTTAAGCTAAATTAATTACATTAAATAATTAATCATAAATTAAACCGTAAACATTAATCATTCTTGATTTATCTCAATCTGTAATTATCTACCCTTTTTATTTACTTTAGTAAATAAATTAATTACTCCTTAATTTATTATATTAATAAATCTCTTGATTAATTACACACGTAATTTACCTAGTTTACTTCTATTAACAAATCATCATTCAACTAATAACATCCAATAATTATTTATTAATTACTTCCATACGTAATTATATATCTAATTAATTACATTAAGTAATTACCTATCGAACCACCCAATGATTTTTCTAATTTAATTAAACTTCATTAATTAACTTAAATCCTTAATTAATTAATTCAAACCCTTAATTACTATATTAATTTACTTAAATCATCAATTAATTGAATTAATTCATTATCCGTTTTATTTACTCTACTAATTTAAATGAATCACCAATCATTAAGCCCTTATTAACTTTAAAATGAAAACATTCCTTATTTATGACTTAAGTTTAAAACAATTTAAAATCCCAAATACTTCGAGTCAAACCACAATTAACTCGAGAACCAACCAAACCAAAGTCACATCATCATCAGTGCACATTCAATCAATTTAATCATTCAACCAATTATTTAAATTTAACCATTTAAATTTAAATAAAAATCCAACAGAGTGAGATTTACTCACCTTTTATCCTGCCGTTTGCATTCCATTCCAATTCGATTTTGTCTTCACAGTTTTGACCTTGTATGAACAATTCACGATATGTTAATATCTGAATTAATCAAATAATTTATCTCCATTACTTATTAAATTTTCAACTGATTTAAACTATTTATTTTATTTTACTTTTTTATTTAAACCCCCACAGTAATTTAAAACCCCTTTTTATCTTCCTGTTCGTGTCCATATATATTAAATTGAAATAAACTATATATTCTACTTGTTAAAATCAAATTTTAATTATATTTATTTTCTTTTCTGTAACACACAAAAGTAATTTACTTTACTGTAAAAAAATTTCTCCACATACACTTATTAAATCCTAAAATAAAATCTCTTTCTACCACACACACATATATATATATATATATATATATATATATATATATTAAAAACAGTAAAAACCTGTTTATACTTTAAACTAAGAAGGAAGAGATAATACCCATTGTCTCACGCACGACCTGATGCTCACGGCGACCAAAGCCCAACGCTCGACTTCTGCTCCAAATCGCACGCCATGACAGAAATTGCGACCTCCTAAATCGCTCGCCCCTCCACGAACTGCAGCCACCACACTCGAGCTCGGTTTCGAATCCTCCACAATTGATCGCGACTAACCCTCACCACCATTGCCGAAACCCACCTCCACTGATTGTCGCTGCCACCACTGCTTAGCGTTTCCCCTCTTCCCTCATCGCGTCTTCCCAAAATTACAGCGAACCTTAGCTCGCGCGCGACCCAGGTCGCGATGCTCGGCTGCCAAAACATCGACGCACAAGGCAAAACCTTCGGCCTTCCTTTTTCTCTCGCGACCGTGCCTCTTCCCCTATCGAGTTCGAGTCGAACTCGTTTTCCATTTTTTTTTTCCAGTTTAGTTTCGATTTCGATTAATTTAAGGGGGAAATAGAACAGGGTTTAGGAAAAACAACGGCGACTCCCTTATTTTTTTATCAGTTCGATTTCTCGTTTAAGCTTAGAGAGGAAAACGAAAATAAAATATCGGTTTGGGGGAATAGCTTCTTGAGTACGCTTGATTATTATATAATTGAATATTGAAAATATCTCGTGTTGCATACCGTGAAATTTCGAACTCCTTTTAAGGAATGCAGCTAGGCGATTATAAGGTTTTACCCGCGTTTCGAACACAATGGAACGTGTTACGGAAGCTAATTTAATCGTATGTGGAAGTTAGCTTTATAAATCGATTTAAAATATTAAATTATCTATTTTAATTCCAACGCGTTTCTCACCCGTACGAGCAAACGGTAAATCCAAACGCTACGAAAATTGAAATCTGATAATAACTAACTATTACGGATCCAATGGAACTGGTTTCGTCAAATTCTGAGACTGTGCCTCGGAAGGCTATTTTTAAATATCAATTTAAACGGTATATTATTAAAACTGAACAAAGCACTTCCAAATTCAATTTTAGCACTTTTACTATCTTTAGTATTATCAATATAAATTTTACAAGCTTTTAAATTATTTTCAATAGGCTTAAAATTCCATATTCAACATCTTACCCAATTTCGAATTATATAATTCAATAATTTAATTATCAAGTAAATATTAATATTTGGAATTCAAGTTAAAATTAACCTTTAAATATTTAAAATCACTTAATTATTCCATTTTAAATTGTTAAAAATTATGGGTCATCACATTCCTCCCCCCTTAAAAGAATTTCGTCCCCGAAATTACTAGTTAGGAAGAATGGTCCAAAACCCGTTTACTTTTCCCCCAAAACCCACAATTCAACATCCTACCAACTATCTTTTATTAAAGACCCACTATCACCTCAACCAACTTTCCAAAACCTTCTATAGTTTTCGAACAATACCATTTTGCTCAATCATACAAATTTCAAATTTAAAATCAAGTTTTGAATTATCAATATTTTCTCAAAAATTTTCTAACTCCCTAAATTTTCGAAAATTTTTGCCAGCATCTCCTTTGCGCGGCTAGCTCGGTACAACTAAAAAATGCCTCTACGGGCTCCCAAATTCCAAAAGAAAACAAAAGCCAAGTGGCTAGATCAAAAACCCAATCCAATTTCATACAGAAATTTAAATACATACCTATTAGCCGAGCAATTCAAATTATCTCCTGAAATCAAATCCAAATTTCTTTTTCCTTTATAATACCTGCATAACTTACTTAGCAATAATATCCAATCGTAACTTTAAAAATCATTTATATATTTCCTTACAGAAGTTTCACATCTACTTCTATTTAACTTAGTTTTCCCATTTCCATATGAATTCAATATGTCTTCACTTCTGAGTATTGAATTTTTATCTTTCATTTATAACTGATTCATATTAGTTTCATATACTAATTTACTTTAATTTCCAATTTGAAATCGTTTGTCGTTAACCAAAAATTTTTCCAAAAATTTTCTAACTCGGAAAATTTTGGCAGAGTCTCCTTTGTACGAAGGAGCTTTTGCAATTTGACAAGAGATATAAATATATATACATCGACCCACCCGGTCGGAAAAAACAAAAACAGTTCATATTTCCTATTTTTATTGCGTAGGCGTACCGTTATTTAGCATTTTAAGCAAGCAGCTTATTAATTTTAGCAATTAGCACAACCAAATCCAGCCAAACGGCTCTCAGGTACCTGTACTTACTCAATTTAAATATGTAAGTGCCATATATAGAAAATTTATTAGCATTTCACTTGGTTTCAATAGCTAAACACAAGCATTACATAAACAACAAGCACTAAACGTGTAAAGGCCCGCAAATCCGTAGCCCTTTTAAGCTGGCAAAATCCCACAACAATTCAGCCAAAGAGGAATAAACTTACGAATCTTTGGGGTTTAAAAAGAAGAGGTAGAAGAAGAAGAAAGAAGAAACAGAAACAATAACAGAATCTTACATTTCGCAGTGAACAAATATAATACATAAATAAATATCTTTAAACAGAATCACTATATTAGTTATTACATTACATCACATTACATTATCAGAGTGTACAACAACAAACAGCGGAAAGAAATATTACATATATAGTGATACGCCTCGTCATCTAGCTTCAACTCCTGATTCTCACAGCAACTTCTTGACTTTGCTCCCGAATAACTGCTAACCTGACTCTAGGCTGCCCGTGTGGAAAATTATGGGCACCCAGAGTTTAGAAAGGGAACAATAAACTCCAGTTCAGTCGTGGAACTGGTGTGAGATCTTAAAAACAGATTTTTTCACAAGAAAATCAAAAAGAAATTCGCTATGCTTTTGGAAAATGAAACTACCATAAGGCCTCCCGCCGCACACACAATGCAAACGCGGAATTGGAGGAGATTTCTCCTTATGATAGTCAAACATGCTTGATACGCAAAATCATTTGATATTATTATTAGTGCATAGTGTATAAAACATTTCAAAAGTATAATATTAATCTTAGCCATCATAGGTACCATTATATTATGCCTGCTATAGCTACCTCCTGAGGAGGCAGGTTATACAATTGCAATCGCAAAGGGCTCGTTTTGTTTCTATGGATTTCCAACAAATGGTCAGGCTAAGGAATTTCCTACTGCCACATGGGTATGCCTCTGGCGGGACGTCCCGAGAACTTAACCAGCTCTCTGCCAACACAAGGCTAGGTTACCTCTGTAACTAGGTAACTACTACATGAGTATGCCATCCCCCGGTCCTTTGGGACCATTATCCGAGGATCTTCTACACCAACAACCACAAAGAAAAGTATTTGCAGTAACCACACAGGTTAAATATCAGGACTCCATACCTGACACCACCCTTTTCCAGAAGGAAATGACATACCCTAAAGGACGCGACCCTCATAACCTTGCCGCATCTTTCCTATTTTGACCATTTCCAGGGTGTGAGGTCCGACGAAGTCTTGTCCACAAAGCTACACTTTTCACAAAGTCAAGCTTTGATCAACAAATGATCAGCAGCACTTCGTGTGCCACATTACCAAATTGGGAATGTATCACTAGTAAACATCAACTACATAATCTCTGAGCTCGTACGTCTCAGAGAAGGGTGTTAAGCTAAGAGAATAAATTCTCCGCCACCAACAGAAATGTATTTGATAGAAATCAGCTTTACATCTCAAAGCATAACGCCAGCCACACATCCATACAAGTCCGTTCCGGGATCGAACGGAAACGAAGGCACTTCCAAAGAAGCCCTTGCAATCCGGATATTCCCTAATCACGTCCGGAATCCCCATCACAAAGGGTGATAGAACCTCTATACCGGAGCAACCCGGTGCAGAGACATTTGACAGGTAATCCTTTCGTTTTCGAAAAATACCCGATCTTCAACACCGTCTTTCAATGCAATCCCACTTTGTCGTATCATTATTCGGAATGGGTTTTTATGACACAAGGTCCCCTCCCGGCTAATCGGAATAATGAGCGTTTATTTTTAAAGATAAGTGTTACATTCAGATTTCAACAAACCACAACGATTTTCACTTTAATCCTTTAAATAAAAGATCCATCACAATCACAAAGGTTCGATGTGGTTTTCGGATATCCACTTAGAACCCACCCCAAGCCGCATTGAAATTCAAATGCCATTAAAAAGCCAATATTGATAGTCGGTTATTTAACTATCAATGAATATTCACAACAATTACCGGATTTAAATAATTTTTCCAATTATTTATATTAAAAATATCTTCGCAGGATATATTTTTAACACTCCATCACTTTGAAAATCAAATTTCAAATCGATTTCCCATTCTTTGAAACAAGTTTCAAATGTTTCCACACTTTAAAAATAAACCAATGTTTATTTTAAAACCAATTTCCCTTTCCCTTATAAATTTCCATTGTGCATTTACATTTCTAAATATCAACTGATATACGATTTTAAATCGATTTCCCAACATTCACTCTCGAACACCAAATCAAATTCCAAATTGATTTCTAAATTTATTTTCAAAACACGAAATCAATTTCCCTTCGAACACCAAATCAATTTTCATATTGATTTCCAAAATTTATTTCAATTACCAAATCAATTCCAATTTGATTTCCAAAATTGCTTCAAACACCAAACTAATTACAAATTGGTTTTCCAAGGATTTATTTTCAAATACCAAGTCAATTTTTCCAAATCGATTTCAAAATTTATTTCAACTCCAAAGTAAATCCCTAATTTAATTTCTAAATTTATTTCCTTTTTGAAATAAATCCCATTATCTCTTTCAAATATTTAAAATCCATATTTTAAATAAATTCTTTAACCTTTGAAAAATATTACCTGAAATCCATTTATTAAGCCTTTTCCTCATGTTTTGAAATTTTATTCAATAGGATTAAAAATAAAAATTTATCCCTTTTAAAATTTTCTTCTTTTAAATTTATCCAATTTTCAAAAACAAAGTTTACTATAAACTTTCAACTTGAATTTTCAAAAATCCAATTTTTTATCTATTTCCGGTATCCAACGATACCAAAAATATATTCGGTTAAATTATAGCCTTTAACGATTTTAACCACAAATAAAATCACATAGGGATTATAAATAATCAACACACAGCGTATAAAACAAATTCAATGTTTGAGGAATCCATTTGGATCCCTCCAACCTGTTTCCCTACATCCATAGATGTTAGCATAACAATTAAATACCAATTCCACTTCGAGGTGGAATATCGCGGTATATGGGATTATAAAATATTATCCGCTATTATGCGGCACAATAGGGTCTATTTCAAACAAATGATAACTACCATCACACAAGCACACAATCAACACAAACAACAATTTTAAATTTAACTATTTAAAAATCAAACTGGAAATTCCGATTTAAACTTGAGTGAGAAGATCTCACCTTGGATTATGCATGCAATCCATTTTCCCATTCCGGTTTGTTTCTCGATTTATACCTTGTACAAATATTTACACAGTTAATCAATATTCGAATTAAATCGAATAATTAAATTGTCGTTTAATTTATTTACTTAACTAAAAAAATTATTTTAACAAATTTTCCTTTTATAATTAATTTAGTAGTTAAATAATTGAAATGAATTCATTAACCACATAAGCTACCTTAATAAATTATCTCCAAAATAAACTTACTGTTAATGTTTGATAGCTAAATAAATAAACAATTTATTTAAATTAAATTAAGGTTCACTTAATCTCATATTTAAAATACTGAAATTTAAAAGCAAAGAAACTAATGCCTTAAATTTTTAAACGAACTCTTTTTAATAAATTTATTTAACTAAAGATTAAATTAAAACTAAATTTCCTCTTCTTCTTTTTAGTTAAATACTTCAGCAATTAAAAATAATTACATAAGTTAACTAAGCAAATTAATTACTAAGATAAATTAGTAAATTGTATTTCGTTTCTATCTTCCATTTTTCAAACTGCATAAACTAAGAAAGTGATCTATATTTACTTTAAAAATCTAACAGAAATTTATTTTACTACATACATATAAATATCCAAAACTTTGAAGATTTTAATTATAAAATCTACTGTAATATAATATACATATCGTTTTTGTTTAACCATTTATTTTCTGCATGCTTATATACATATTAAATAAAATTAAAAGACTGCATTCACATTACTGTAAAAATTAAATACTGGGATATATACACACACATATCTATATATATATATATATATATATATATATATATATATATATATATATATCTGTATATATTTATAAAGCAGCAAATCCCTTTTCTAAATCTTACTGTAAAATTTCTTTCCAATTTTAGTTTTACCAAAAAATATATTTCCTAACAGATAAATGCTGAATCAATTAAAGATAAAATCAATATACCCTTCATACATCGCATGCGTGGGAACTGCCATGAAAGAACACGACTCTACTGTCGCAGTTGCTCGCGACATGCCATCGCTTCCCCCCACTATCTTTGGTCAACCCCTTCGCGCAACCCCAGCCGCCGCCAGCGATGAAATGCATCGACCTTCCGCCATAGTCCATCGCGACTTCGGCCTCGACGTCGCCTGCCACCTCCTGATTTACCCAGCTTCATGCACGCGAGCGCGCGACCCTAATCTAGAAATCGCGATCCCCTCACTACTAGCCTCGCCGAACTCATGCTCGAGAATCCACGCGCCTCATGCTTGCGCCACTAGCCACCATCATCGACGATGCTTGCGAACGTCGCCGCTGCCCTCCACGATTCGAGCGAGCGCTCCTTTGATATTTTTTTTTTTTAAATCGAACGAATTTGATTTTCAGGTTTTGATTTTTGGGGGGGAGGGAAATGGATGCAGCCATTGATTTTGTTTTTTATTTTCGTTAGGGAGATTTTTTTGATTTGAACCGAAGGAGATAATCGCGGCCATTTATTTTTCTCTGTTCTACTTTTCTTTCTGCGTTTGAAATGATTTGCATGAGCTTTGTAAAGAAATGGGAAGACAAGGAGTACGTGACTTTGCAGAGAGTAGGTGGGCTTGCTGAGGAATAGAGTGGCTGATGGAAAAAGAATCTTGGCTGGAGTTGATTAAGTAATATAAATTTATATATATTAATTTAAATTCAAATCGTCCCGATAATTGCAACTTAAAATTTTGAACTCCTATCGAGACGTACCGCTAGGCGTTTATAATGTTATACCTCCATTCCGAGCGCAATGGAAAAGGTTTCAAGTCCTAATTCGATCGATGGAGAAGATAGCATTTTGGACCCAGTTATTATATTAAATTTTAATATAGTTTTCAACGCGTTTGCCTGTCGTACGGCCAAATGACAACTCCGAATGCTACGAAAATTGAAATCTGATAATAGTACAATATTATGGATGCAATGGAACTGGTTTCGTCGAATTCCGAGACTGTGCCTCGGAAGACTATTTTTAAATGTCGATTTAAACGATAAATTTCAAAATTGAACAAATCATTCCCAAATTCAATTTTGAAGCTTCTATTGTCTTCAGTATTATCAATATAAATTTTTGAAACCTTGAAAATATTTTTAATCATCTTAAAAATCAAGATTCAATATTTTACCCAACTTAAATAATTAAATTCAATAATTAAATTGACAAATTCATAGTTAAAATTGAAATTCAAGTTTAAAAACAACTTCCAATATCTAAAATCAATTAAATATTTTAATTTCAAATGTTGAAAATTTTGGGTCGTCACATCCTTCCCCCTTTAAAAGAATTTCGTCCCGAAATTACTAGTTAAGAAGAATGGACCTTAACCCACTTACTATGTACCCAAAATAAACAATTTTAACAGCTTGTCAAAATCAATCTTTTATTAATAACCCATCATTGATTCAACTAACTTTCCAACCCCAATCGTAAACTCCAAACAATATTATTTTCTTAACCATTCGAATTTAAATTCAAATTCAAATTTTAAATTTTCAAAAAAAATTCGAAATTTTTCTAACTCCTTAAATTTTTGAGAAATTTCGCCAGCGTCTCATTTGCGCGGCTAGCTTGGTACGACTACAAAAACGGCACCACGGCCGCCAGATTTCAAAAAGAAAACAAAAAAGCCAAGCGGCTAGATAAGAAGATCATCAAATTTCATACTGAAATTCAAATACATACCTTTTGTCGAGCAATTCAAAATTTATCTTCTAAACCAAAATCCCAATTCCTTTTCCTTTAATATACCTGTATATCCTGCTAGCCATAATATCCAATTTCAACATTCAAATAACATTTTACACATTCCTTTAAAAAATCTTCAATATATACTTCTTATACCATTTTTATTTCACCATTGAAGTTATATATCCATTTTCATTCAATTTTGCATTTTCAATTTCATGTGAATTCAATTTTCAATTTCAATTCTATTTGGATTCAATTTATCTCCAACTCTGAATATTGAATTTTATCTTTCAGTTATAATTCATTCACATTATTATTTTAAATTAGTTTCATTCACTAATTTACTTCAATTTCCTATTTGGAATCGTTTGTCGCTAACAAATAAAAAAAAATTCAAAATTTTTTCTAATTCCCAAAATTTTCAGAAAATTTTGGCAAAGTCCCCTTTGTACGGAGGAGCTTTTACAATTTGACAAAAGATATAAGTATATATACATCGACCCACCCGGTCGGAAAAACAAAAACAGTTCATATTTCCTATTTTTTTATTGCGTAGGCGTACCTTATTAGCATTTTTAAGCAAGCGGCTTATTTTTAGCATTTTGCACAATCAAATCCAGCCCAACGGCTTCGCTGAACCTGTACTTACTCAATTCAAATATGCAAGTGCTAAAATCATGAAACTCAACAACATTTTACATATTTAACTAGTAAACATAGAGCTTCTATAAGTAATGCAGGTTAAACAATATTTATAACCAACTTATAGGGTTTCGACATCAAATTTAATTGTTTCAACCAATTTGGTATGCAACTTCATTTTATTTCATACAATTCAAATTGATTTTCGATATTCAGTTTTCAATTCCAGTTTTATTCTTTTGTTCATTCCCAAACACAATGCAATTTCAATTCACCATTTTGGGTTTACAGCCACTTATATTTAAACTGGATTTCAAATTCCATATGAATTCATTTCAATTAAAACCATTTCACAATTTCCAGTTTATCCTTCCAAAAACATTTTTTCTTCATGTAACGATCCCAGTTTTAAAGACGGATTTAAATTTATAATTTAATTGAATTTTTGGATTAAATTATGGATTTGTTTGAATTTTTCAAATTTAATAAGAAATTTATACTTATTTGTTTTTGGATTTGATTTGAAACTCAAATGAATATTTTCAGATGAATTGAATTATAAATAAAATGTTTAAAGTATAAAATAAAATATAACTACGTATCAATATTGAAAATAAGTGATAAGTGTAAAATATAAAATAAAATATAAGTTATAAATCAATGTTTAGTAATCAAACTATAAAATAAAAACAAACAAAACTAGAATAAAATTTACATACATAAATAAAAATATAAGAAAGAGGCTGCAACAAGTAAGGAACATGTTAAGAGAAAAAAAATAGAATACAAAGCATAAAACAAATATGAAAAGTAAGTAAAATGTAAAGTAAACATCAAAAGAAAGAAACCAAAATCTGAAACAAAAAAAAGGTGCAAGCTGAAAATATCAAGTAACCAAAGTAAAACAAGAAAGTAAGTATTTAAAAGAATCAAAACAGCACTTATATATATATAAATCAAATCTAAATATGCAGTATGTATCAAACAAGTATGGATGATCATTAAATGCATATACTGTCTAGCATGGATAAAGATCCTACTAGCCGTAATCAAAGCATGAGCACGGCATGCTGCAAATAAATGAAAGTGTTACTTACATACTTTCATTAAATGATTTCAAACATGCCTATACACAAAGTACAAAGCTAGTATAAAATAATTATACAAAAGAAAGATGCTCAGTGCTGTCTAAAAAAAACTGCACATCTCTTTATATATATGAGTTGCCTCCAATTTGTTCAAAACCTTTTACTGAAGAAAGAAAGAAAAAATAGCAAAGAAAAAAAAACAGAAATTAAAAAGAAAGCAAAAGCAAGTTCAAACCTGGGATTCAAAAAGGAAAAATCAATACTGCAGTTTTCAAAAGCAACAACTCTCTGTTTTTCAAAACTTTTCAATGTGAGCAAACTTTCCACCCATGATCTACTTCTATATCTTGATATTGTGGTTGATACTTGAATGCATAATGAAATGTTGTTTAGCTGTTAAATATGTCTGTATGTTTAGGTGTGTGTATATATATATATATATATATATATATATATATATGTAGATATGGTGTGTATGTTTGCAACATATTTTGTTTACAGGCAACATGCTTCAATCCTGTTTAAAGTAAAGTCAAAAATCTCATTACCCAAAACCTTTTAGACTAGGACTTTTGAAAGAATACATCACTGTAAATTTTGTTTACATGTATTCAACTTGGATTTTGATAAAAAAAATGATCGTTGTAAAAATAATAATAATTCAAGTTCATAATCTAAATCTATACTGAAATTTATGATTTTTAAAATTAAAACGAAGATTTTTAGTTTGGTATTAAGAGTAATGTATATGTGAACCAAATTTGCATTTTGTCCATTTTCAAACAATCAAATCAATTTTAAAAGCTGAAACTTGAATTGAAGCAAGTTTGATCATTGTTGGGTTTGGAAAAATTATTAAAGAAATTTTCTATTGCACGGTTGGATTGGACGAGTTCAATTTAGGGTTTCGACCCCTGTTTTGAACAGAGATGGAAAATTAATTGCTGCGGTTTCATCAAGGCGTCGAGTTCGAACGCACCTATGGGGATGGGCTCGTGGGCGAGTGGCGGAGGGTTGGTCAGGCTCGCGTGGGATCCGGTGATCCGATTGTCGTCGACGAGAATTTTTCTGGCATGGAGTTGTTCCAGGTTCGACTCTGGGTACTCGTTTTCGATTGGAAGCTCGAAATGATACGGTGGTGGTTGGATTGGACTGTCCCATCAAGCGTAATGTGCCGGAGAGTTCGACCGAGATTGGAGGGCCTCCGATGAAGTGTGCACGTGTACGTGCAAGCTTGCGTATTTGGGTGAAGCATTTGGGAAGGAAGAAAGGTACAGGAGTAGGAGTTGTTCGCATGTTCGAACACGTGAAAAACCATATTTGGCTCGAAGCAACCGAAGTTTTACTCGGGTATTTTAATGTTGGGCTCGGGTCTTTGGGTGTTGTCAACCTGTCTTTGAAATTTAGAATGAAAACCAAATCCAGATTTCTTTTTAAAACAAAAGAAAATGCTTCTGTAAATTTTAGAAAATGAAATTTAGTTGAAAGAATATTGGAAATAAAATTAATAAGTTTCAAAGGTATATTAATTAAGTTTTCAAATCAAGCTTTATTACTAATTAATGAATTAAATAAACACTTAACAAAGTTTGGAATCATATTAATATTTTAATCAAGTGATTGATATAAAACCAGTGTTGGAATTTAATTAACATCAAAGTTCTCAAATTTGTAATAAGTTGATTTCAAAGTTTAAATGAGATTTCTTGAAAAATGTTAATTAGTGAATAAATTAATATAAATTGATTATTTTCTGAAGGTAATTAAGAATAATTACTTTTTAATTGTAATTAGTAATGAATTAAGTAATTTAATTATGGATCCATAGTTAGTTAATTAAGTAATTAATGATTAAAAAAAATGGGTAATTAAGTTTGATTTATAATCTAGATTTTTACTTAATGATTTAAAGTAATAAATTTAGTAATTAAGACCTAATAATTGATTTCAAAAAAAAAATTATTAATTCAATAATTTGAAAAGGAATAGGAATTAATTTGTAAATTAAGTAAATTAAAATGGATAATTTATTATTTAAATTAATTAATGATTTGGGTTAATTAAATAAATAATTAAAGATTTAATTACTTAATTAAGGTTTAAAGATTTATTAATTAAGGAGTAATTACTTAGTTATTGCAAATTTATTTAAAGATAATAAATTAAGGATTAATTATTAATAAAGAATCAATTAATGATTTCATTAAAAGATAATTTATTAAATGTTTTGAAATTAATTGATTATTAATTTACTATGACTAGCGAATTTACTCATAGAAGTTAATCTGATTTAAATTAATCAGATAATTTAATTGACCCTATTTAGGGATGTTTGGATCAGATTGGATGATGAATTGTTTGATATCCCTGACACGTGATGCTTTGTGTTATATCCTGATTCGTATTGTGATCTGTAATGTAATTAATTATCTGTGATGTAATTCATCACCTGTGATATGTATATCTGTGATCTGTGAATGAAGACAAGCGTTATAGTTTATATCGCTTATCGGATATATTGTCGTATTTGATCTGTGACGATTGAATGATGTTGCACTATTGTGTTAAATCCCTAGACCACACTATACACACACAAATATGGATTTCACGTGGAAATCGGTTAAGTCACAGATTTTTAAACAAGTTTGAATTCTAATTTTTAAATTCAAATAGTTTTGGAAATAAATTAAGTTATAATGTGGAAAACTTTTGAAAAGCTGTTTTAAGAATAAAAGTTATTTTTGAATAACTAATAAAGATTTGGAATTTGAATAATCGGATTTAAATTGAAATTCAAAAATTTGAAATCGAATTTTATGTTCAGTATTTATGATTTAAAAAGGATTTTACAAGTTATACGGGTTTAAACCATTTTTAAGCGTTGATTTGGAAATTTGAATTAAACCAAAGATTGTAACTTGTATAAATGGAATCGGGGTTTTTTCCGAAATAAAACTATTGTTTCTAAGTGATAAAAAGCTTTCATATGAGTAATGAACTTCCAATTTATATTAAAGAGATTTCAAGTTTGAATCGAAAATAATTTTCCAAAGTAATGAATGAATCTTTGGAAACAAGTTTTGAAAGCTATGAGATAAATCTTTGATTTAAAGATTTAAATGAGTTAATTCAAATGAAACAGAAATTGTTTTGAAATCCGTAAATGAATCTTTGTGAAACTGAGTGAACTTTGTGAAATAAATCTTTTTGTTTAAAAAGATTTGAAATGGTAATTGGTTTAAACCATTTGAAAGAAAGTTTGGAATTATTAAGTTGTGACTTAATTGAAATCCTGTATCCATATGTTTTAAATGTTGCGCTCACTATTCGGGTTAGCCGGGAAAGGACCTTTGGGTCATATAACCCATTCCGAATATGTGATACGTCGTTATGGATAGCATTTGAAGACTGGTGGTGAAGACCAGGTATTTGCGAGAACGATAGGATAACCTATCGATTGTCTCTGCACCGAGTAGCTACGGTATAGAGATTCCCTAAGTGATGGGAAGTTCGATTGGGATTGTGAATACCCGGATTGCAAAGGCTTCTTTGGAAGTGCCTTCGGTTCTGTTCGAACCCAGAACAGACTTGTATGGATTGTTATGTCTGACATTACAATTTGAGATATAAAGCAGGTTTCTTTCAAATATATTTTTGTTGGTGGCGGAGAATTTATTCTCTCAGCTTAACACCCTTCTCTGAGACGTACGAGCTCAGAGGTTATGTAGTTGAAGGTTATCAGCGATATATTCTCATCTTGGTAATGTGGCATGCTGAGTGTTGCTGTGAAATGATCATTGTTTGATCAATTGTGATATGATCATTTGTTTGATCATTTATCTTTGTGATCATTTCTATGATCATTTGTTGACCCAAAGCACAGCTTTTGTATAAAGCGTGGCTTTGTGGACGAGACTTCGTCGAGCCTCACAAACCGGTAATGGTCGAAACAGGAATTGTGCGGCAAGGTTTTCAGGGATAGCTTCCCTAGGGTATGACTATTCCTTCTGGAAAAGGGTAGTATCATGGAGTGGAGCCCAGATACTTACTCATGTGGACACACTATATTAATTACTGTGTGATGTTGTTGGTTAGAGCTCTCGTTTAAAGGTCCCAAAGGACCGAGAGTGGCATATCTGAGGTTTTGTATATTCCCCCGGGAAGGGGGGTAGCCGGCCTTGTTTGGCAGAGATCCAGTTGGGTTCTCGGGGCGTCCTTCCAGAGGCGTTTCCATGTGGCAATGGGAAGTTCCTTGGCCTGACCATTTGTTGGAAAAATCCATTCATCCAATACGAGCCTTGTACGGGTTTAGTTGTATAACCTGCCATGGAATGTGGCGGTAACCTGTTATTGAACATGGTAGCTATAGTAGGCATAAGTGCGAAATGCCTATGCTGGCTAAGATTTATATCTTTACTTTCGAAATGATTTTTACTACACTATGCACTAGTAATAATATCAAATGTTTCTTTTAATGCGTATCAAGCATCTTTGACTATCATAAGGAGAAATGTCCTCCGATTCTGCGTTTGCATTGTGTGTGTGTGCGGGAGGCCTTATAGTAGTCTCATTTCTAAAAAGCATTACGAATTGATTATAAAATATTTCGTTGTTTGTTTTTAAAGATAAACTGTTTTTGTTTGCTCACACCAGTCTCATGACTGACCCAGAGTTTGTTGTTTATTTCCTAAACTCTGGGTGCTCAAATTTTTTCCACACGGGCAGTCTAGAGTTTGTTTTTTCAGATAATTAGGTTCAGTAGATCATATGGAGCTAGTTCAGTCTCTGGATATGGACGAGACTTACTTAGCTTAGTGCTATCTTGATGGTGGATCGAGCTAGGAGTTTTGGATCTTTGTCTTTGGAGCTTTTTTGGATCAGAGTTGCAGTATTATATTCTGAGAAGACTTATTTCATATTGTATCGTGTTCCGCTGTATTTTGTGTTGTATATTCTCTGATGTTGATGATTATCATTGTATCAAATTGATGTATCGGATATTGTATTCATGTTATATCAGTGATATCATCTTTTAATTCCGCCGTGTTATTTATCATTTAATGGTGTTGCAAGCTCCCGCGAAACGAATTTGATGTTGTTTGTCGGACATCGAGTTCGGGTCGTGATACTTCAAACCCTTGAAAACTATTTTCAATTCTTATTCAATAATCAATGATAATAGTTTAATATTATCACTTCCTAACAACCAAGCAACTATATACCATAAAATTTACAGAAAATCATTTCTTTTATATACAAAAATAGTTTTGGGTAAAATTATTTCATTTACCCTATTTAAAATAATACAGTGTCGGTTTATCTTGTTTAAGAGTTTAGAAATCCCTATCGAAACAGTTGGCCAAACTGTACCGACCAGAATCTATAAACAATCAATTGATAAGTCAACACAATATAAAACAATTTTTTATATTCACTAACAAATACGCACTCATATCTATTATTACACTCAAACTCATTCTAGAGTACTACTGAGTCTATCTCTAATGAGTAACACCAAACAGAGCCAAGGTTGTCGCTTAACCAAATGCTCTGATACCAAATGTAAAGGCCTGAAAATCCATACCCCTTTTAAGCTGGCAAAATCTCACAACAATTCAGCCAAAGAGGAACAAACTTATGAATCTTTAGGGTTTAAAAAGAAGAGGTAGAAGAAGAAGAAGAAAGCAGAAATAGAAACAATAACAGAATCTCACATTTCACAGCGAACAAATATAATACATAAATAAATATCTTTAAACAGAATCACTATATCACTTATTACATTACATCACATTACATTATCAAAGTGTACAGCAACAAACAGCAGAAAGAAATATTACATATATAATGATACGCCTCTCCATCTAGCTCCAACTCCTGATCCTCACAGCAACTTCTTGACTTTGCTCCCGAATAACTGCTAACCTGACTCTAGGCTGCCCGTGTGAAAAATTATGGGCATCCAGAGTTTAGAAAGGGAACAATAAACTGCAGGTCAGTCGTGGGACTGGTGTGAGATCTTAAAGACAGTTATTTTCACAAGAAAATCAAAAAGAAGTTCGCTAGCTTTTGGAAAATGAAACTACCATAAGGCCTCCCGCCACACACACAATGCAAACGCGGAATTAGAGGAGATTTCTCCTTATGATAGTCAAACATGCTTGATACACAAAATCATTTGATATTACTATTAGTGCATAGTGTATAAAACATTTCGAAAGTATAATATTAATCTTAGCCAGCATAGGTACCATTATATTATGCCTGCTATAGCTACCTCCTGAGGAGGCAGGTTATACAATTGCAATCGTAAAGGGCTCGTATTGTTTCTTTGGATTTCCAACAAATGGTCAGGCTAAGGAACTTCCTACTTCCACATGGGTACGCCTCAGGCGGGACGTCCCAAGAACTTAACCAGCTCTCTGCCAACACAAGGTCGGGTTACCTCTGTAACTAGGTAACTATTACACGAGTATGTCATCCCCCGGTCCTTTGGGACCTTTATCCGAGGGTCTTCTACACCAACAACCACAAAGAAAAGTATTTGCAGTAACCACACAGGTTAAATATCAGAGCTCCATACCTGACACCACCCTTTTCCAGAAGGAAATGACATACCCTAAAGGGGGCGACCCTCATAACCTTGCCGCATCTTTCCTGTTTTGACCATTTCCGGGGTGTGAGGTCCGACGAAGTCTCGTCCATAAATCTACACTTTTCAAAAAGTCATGGTTTGATCAACAAATAATCAGCAGCAATTCGTATGCCACATTACCAAATTGAGAATGTATCACTAGTAACCATCAACTACATAACCTCTGAGCTCGTACGTCTCAGAGAAGGGTGTTAAGCTAAGAGAATAAATTCTCCGCCACCAACAGAAATGTATTTGATAGAAATCAGCTTTACATCTCAAAGTGTAACGCCAGCCACACATCCATACAAGTCCGTTCCGGGATCGAACGGAACCGAAGGCACATCCAAAGAAGCCCTTGCAATCCGGATATTCCCTACGTCCGGAGTCCCCATCACAAAGGGTGATAGAATCTCTATACCGGAGCAACCCGGTGCAGAGACATTCGACAGGTAATCCTTTCGTTTTCGAAAAATACCGATCTTCAACACCGTCTTTAAATGCAATCCCATTTCATCGTATCGTTATTTGGAATGGGTTTTTATGACACAAGGTCCACTCCCGGCTAATCCGAATAATGAGCGCTTATTTTTTAAAATAAGTGTTACATTCAGATTTCAACAAATCACAACGATTTTCACTTTGATCCTTTAAATAAAAGATCCATCACAATCACAAAGGTTCGATGTGGTTTTCGGATATCCACTTGGAATCCGACCCCGGGTCGCATTGAAATTCAAATGCCATTAAAAGGCCAATATTGATAGTCGGTTATTTAACTATCAATGAATATTCACAACAATTAACGGATTTAAATAATTTTCCTAATTATTTATATTAAAAATATCTTCGTAGGATATATTTTGAACACTCCATCACTTTGACAATCAAATTTCAAATCGATTTCCCATCCTTTGAAACAAGTTTCAACTCTTTCCACACTTTAAAAATAAACCAATGTTTATTTTAAAACCAATTTCCTTTTCCCTTATAAATTTCCATTGTGCATTTACATTTCTAAATATCAACTGATATACGATTTTAAATCGATTTCCCAACATTCACTTTCAAACACCAAATCAAATTCCAAATTGATTTCTAAATTTATTTTCAAAACACGAAATCAATTTCCCTTCGAACACCAAATCAATTTTCATATTGATTTCCAAAATTTATTTCAGTTACAAAATCAATACCAGTTTGATTTCCAAAATTGTTTCAAACACAAAACTAATTACAAATTGATTTTCCAAGGATTTATTTTCAAATACCAAGTCAATTTTTCCAAATCGATTTCAAAATTTATTTCAAGTCCAAAGTAAATCCCTAATTTAATTTCTAAATTTATTTCCTTTTTGAAATAAATCCCTTTATCTCTTTCAAATATTTAAAATCCATATTTTAAATAAATTCTTCAACCTTTGAAAAATATTACCCGAAATCCATTTATTAAGCCTTTTCCTCATGTTTTGAAATTTTATTCAACCGGATTAGAAATAAAACTTTATCCCTTTTAAAATTTCCTGCTTTTAAATTTATCCAATTCTCAAAAATAAAGTTTACTATAAACTTTCAACTTGAATTTTCAAAAATTCAATTTTTTATCTATTTCCGGTATCCAACGATACCAAAAATATATTCGGTTAAATTATAGCCTTTAACGATTTTAACCACAAATAAAATCACACAGGGATTATAAATAATCAACACACAGTGTATGAAACAAATTCAATGTTTCAGGAATCCAGTTGGATCCCTCCGACCTGTTTCCCTGCATCCACAGATGTTAGCACAACAATTAATCAATTCCACTTCGAGGTGGAAATCGCGGTATATGGGATTTATAAAATATTATCCGCTATTATGCGGCGCAATGGGGTCTATTTCAAACAAATGATAACAACCATCATACAAGCACACAATCAACACAAACAACAATTTTAAATTTAACTATTTAAAAATCAAACTGGAAATTCCGATTTAAACTTGAGTGAGAAGATCTCACCTTGGATTATGCATGCAATCCATTTTCCCATTCCGGTTCGTTTCTCGATTTATACCTTGTACAAATATTTACACAGTTTATCACTATTCGAATTAAATCGAATAATTAAATTGTCTTTTAATTTATTTACTTAACCGAAAATTTTATTTTAATAAATTTTCCTTTTATAATTAATTTGGTAGCTAAATAATTGAAATAAATTCATTAACCACATAAGCTACCTTAATAAATTATCTCCAAAATAAACTTACTGTTAATGTTTGATAGCTAAATAAATAAACAGTTTATTTAAATTAAATTAAGGTTCACTTAATCTCATATTCAAAATACTGAAATTTAAAAGCAAAGAAACTAATGCCTTAAATTTTTAAACGAACTCTTTTTAATAAATTTATTTAACTAAAGATTAAATTAAAACTAAATTTCCTCTTCTTCTTTTTAGTTAAATACTTCAGCAATTAAAAATAATTACATAAGTTAACTAAGCAAATTAATTACTAAGATAAATTAGTAAATTGTATTTCGTTTCTATCTTCCATTTTTCAAACTGCATAAACTAAGAAAGTCATCTATATTTACTTTAAAAATCTAACAGAAATTTATTTTACTGCATATATATAAATATCCAAAACTTTGAAGATTTTAATTATAAAACCTACTGTAATATAATATACATATCGTTTCTGTTTAACCATTTATTTTCTGCATGCTTATATACATATAAAAAAAATTAAAAGACCGCATTCACATTACTGTAAAAATTAAATACTGGGATATATACACATACATATATATATATATTTCTGTATATATTTATAAAGCAGTAAATCCCTTTTCTAAATCTTACTGTAAAATTTCTTTCGCATTTTAGACTTTACCAAAAAAAAAATTTCCTAACAGATAAATGTTGAATCAACTAAAGATAAAATCAATATACCCTTCAGACATCGCACACGTGAGAACTGCCATGAACGAACACGACTCCACTGTCGCAGTTGCTCGTGACATGCCATCGCTTCCCCCCACTGTCTCTGGTCAACCCCTTCGCGCAACCCCAGCCGCCGCCTGCGACAAAATGCATCGACCTTCCACCATAGTCCATCGCGACTTCGGCCTCGACGTCGCCTTCCACCTCCTGATTTACCCAGCTTCACGCGCGCGACCCTAATCTGGAAATCGCGATCCCCTCACTACTAGCCTCGCCGAACTCGTGCTCGAGAACCCATGCGCCTCGCGCTTGCGCCACTAGCCACCATCATCGACGATGCTTGCGAACGTCGCCGCTGCCCTCCATGATTCGAGCGAGCGCTCCTTTGATTTTTTTTATTAAATCGAACGAATTCAATTTTCAAGTTTTGATTTTTAGGGGGGAGGGAAATGGATGCGGCCATTGATTTTGTTTTTTATTTTCGTTAGGGAGATTTTTTTTGATTTGAACTGTAGGAGATAATCGCGGCTATTTATTTTTCTATGTTCTACTTTTCTTTCTGCGTTTGAAACGATTTGCATGAGCTTTGTAAAGAAATGGGAAGACAAGGAGTACGAGACTTTGCAGAGAGTAGGTCGGCTTGCTCAGGAATAGAGTGGCTGATGGAAAAAGAATCTTGGCTAGAGTTGATTAAGTAATATAAATTTATATATATTAATTTAAATTCAACTCGTCCCGATAATTGCAACTTAAAATTTCGAACTCCTATCGAGACGTGCCGCTAGGTGTTTATAATGTATACCTTCATTCCGAGCGCAATGGAAAAGGTTTCGAGTCCTAATTCGATGGTATGGAGAACATAGCATTTTGGACCCAGTTATTATATTAAATTTTGATATAATTTTCAACGCGTTTGCCAATCGTACGGCCAAACGACAACTCTGAATGCTACGAAAATGGAAATCCGATTATAGTACTATATTACGGATCCAGTGGAACTGGTTTCGTCGAATTCTGAGACTGTGCCTCGGAAGGCTATTTTTAAATATCGATTTTAAACGATAAATTTCAAAATTGAACAAATCATTCCCAAATTCAATTCTGAAGCTTCTATTATCTTCAGTATTATCAATATAAATTTTCGAAACCTTGACAATATTTTTAATCAGCTTAAAAATCAAGATTCAATATTTTACCCAACTTAAATAAATTAAATTCAATAATTAAATTGAAAAATTCATAGTTAAAATTGAAATTCAAGTTTAAAAACAACTTCCAATATCTAAAGTCAATTAAATATTTTAATTTCAAATGTTGAAAATTTTGGGTCATCATAAAAAACGCTTCCCATAAGTGATTTATATGATTTTAAAGCTTATTCAATTGCTTTCGACCAATTCATATGCCGTTTCATTAAATTTTAATGGTTTTCAACTCAATTTCTTACATTCAATTTATTTTTAAGCAAAACAAACTCATATTCACTTCAAATGATTCAAAAATTAATTTATTTGCTTCTATTAATTCATAGAATTTCTTTACCTTCGTTTACGTCAAACGACAACTATTTTTATGTAAATTCGGCAATATTTGCTTACTAGAGTATCCATTTTAGTTTATAACTACTTCAAATTAATTTCAACTCATTCTGTTTTTAATTCCATTGAGCTTGACAATATTCATTTCTTATATTAATATCATTTTCCAAATAAATTTAACCCAAATCCTTATTTAACAGTCTACTATTCTCACTCGAAACCAAGTTTTTATTTAAGAAATTTTACTTCAAATTAATTCGCCTCATAACTTAAGTCCATTCTGATAATCCAATTCCATTTAAAACTTTGATTCAATTTTTATTCAATCAGACTTCATCCATTTATTATTTAATTCAATTAACCCATTTATTCACCCCATTTTAAAATTTTATTTCACTTACTTAATTCATTTTCGAATTTATTTTATTAATACAAAGCCATTGTCAATTTATTTCTACTTACCTGGGTTTTGTTTGCAACTCAAACCATGTCTATTATAATTCACTTTCATTTCATTCGACAACATTTCCATTATATCTAAGTTACTTGCAAATTACGTTAAATATTACGTATAACACACTTGAATTTTATTTGTAATTCAAACCATCACTATTTCAATCCAACTCTATTTTATTTTTATTTTATTTTTTTACAACATCTCCACTTATTTAAGTCATTATCAAATCCAAGTCGAATTCTATTTACAATTCGAATTCATTTCCAAATTCCATAATTAACTTACAATCCATTTATTTAACCGAGTTAAATTTTATTAATATACTCTACCAAATAATTACATAGCTAATAAGCTTACCTTTAACTTTTAAATCAATATTCGATTTTATTACAAAAAAATCACTTCATTTAAATTTTCCTGAGTTCAAATTTTATTTTATTTTATAATTCCAGTTTGGATTTTCTTTCATCTTCCAAAATTCTAATTCTTTTATTTTAAAATTTTAGAAATGCTTTTTAAATTCAGATAATACTATTAAAATAGCTTTTTATAAAAATACTTCTTATAACTCAATGTCTCAACCAGTCCATCCTTGTTCTCACAGAAATTCAGTCATACGTTGATCAGGCGTAGGACTGAAAATCTATAAGTACTTGGTAAACCCGTTTTCAACATCCAGTGAAAATACTTGGAAAATAATTTTATTGAAAATATAGAAACGGTTTTTGAAAATAGAGGAAATATCTTTAGTGAGAATGTTCTGGAAATTATCACCCCCATTCATGGTCGCAGTTACATCATGGGTTACGTTGCCATCGCAGCAAAAGTCCATGTAACTATAGGCCCTCCGCGCCCCTCGATTACGCCATGGAACCCATAACAGATCGTAGTTACATTCCAAGGTTACGTTGCCATCACAGCAAAAGTCCATGTAATTGTTGGCTCTCAGCGGTACACAAGACTTTCGCTGTCAAAATGAAACTTCTCCACTCCTACATAGGTCGCAGTCTACCGAAATAAAAACAAACGCAGACTATTGGCTCTCAGCGGCACATACGACTTTCGCTATGGTATACTCTACTCATAATCCTCAGGAACTAGTTTTGTCCGGACTCCTCACAGGATCAACTTTAGAACCCCCCCTTGGGCCTCAAGGCAACACCACCCGGTGGCACTCCTGAGAAGTTCATTATAAGGGAGCGCCTTTTTCCCCAGAGCCATCATCAAAACACTTTATACTATACACATATAGTATCCTTCAAATCATGCACCTAATATGATCTCATACAAAGCTCCTTTACACAAAATCGATTATCCCAAAATCGATAATTCTCAAACTAGGCTTTCCAAATTCAATATTGATTTTATCCAAAAATCAAAAGCCTTTCCAAATCCAAAGGTTCCCAAAACCTTTTCTAAAATCCTCATAAGATCCTTTATATATATATATATATATAATTTTTAAAAACTTTGGATTATTTCAAACTTGTATAAAATTCCTTTTATACTTCAAACATTTTCAAAATCCTTTCCTTCTGGCAATAGATGCAACAAGGGGAGATTTATCTTATATAATAAAGATATATAACTTTGTTTATTCGAAATCAAATATTCAAATTTGATTATTCTTTCCAATATCAATTTCATTCAAAACTGTACGATATACACTTATCATCCGTACGCTATACCAATCTGATCGCTCACTCGATTACATAATTTCACTTCCGAACTAGTATCGTCCACCTGACTTCCTAGTGCGGACACAGATCTGATTTCTTGATCAGAAACCATCATTCTCCTTGCATAGCCATAACTATGATAGAGAATATCCAAAATCAATCAACAGACCATATCCAGGCTCGCCGTCGAAAATCGAGTGAAAAATCCCAACTCGGATTGATACAACTATCTCGAAAGTATGTGCTCGAATCTGGATCAAATCACTATGCGAATAGAATGATATACATACATCTTACGTATTTATCTTCATTGATTATTTACTAAATCAATTTCCTTTCTATTCATATTTCCTTAAATTTCCATTCACTTATTTACAATTGCCTCAATTTCATTGGATTATCACGTCAATTCTTATCTCAGTTGGGTATTTAATCAATAACAGTTTGAATTCCGACCAGTTTATTTTTAGAAAATAGCTTGAAAGCCTTAAAAGTAGATAAGTAGTTGGAAAAAATTAATAGTTTGTAAAATGGGATTTTTAGGCACAGGGAAGAAGTTGCAAAAAAATTTAGTCTCAGGGACAGCAAGTTTGTTTTTTAGTCTGAAGGACACTTTCTAGTGTAAATCACAGAATGATAGATGTAGCTATCATTTTCTGTTTACACTATAAAGTGTCCTTCAGACTAAAAAACAAACTTACCGTCCCTGAAACTAAATTTCTTTGTAACTTTTTCCTTGTGCCTATTTTCCTGTTGTAAAATAGCTATAAAATAGTTAAATAATTGTAAAATAGTTGGAAAATAGTCAAATAGTTTCAGAAATTTTAGATAATTGCAAAATAGTTGTAAAATAGTAATTAATTTGTAAATAATTGAAAAATAGTAATTAGTTTATAAAACAGTTGAAAAATGGTTAAATAGCTCTAAAAATAATTGTAAAACAAATATAAATTAATTTGCCTTTAAAAAGAAAGGTTGTATATATTAAATAGCTTGGAAGAATAAGTTCATATTAAAACAATTTATATTGAAAATAGTCCAGAGTCAAAACCGTTCACTTCCCCAACAATTCAATTTGAATTTTCATTTCCATTTAATTGACTCAATTCCAATTTGTAGAACTTCAATTCCCATCGAAATTTATTTAACCCCAATTCAAGTTGAATAAATCTTGATTTCTTTCTCAATCCAAATCAAATTCCATTTGATTTTAATCATGTTCAACTTAAATTATAATTTCAAACTATTCCAATCAATTTGGACTAATATCAATTGAACCCACTTCAATTTCAAATCATTTCAATTTAATCAAATTCAAATTTTCCATTTAAAATTTTAAACTTATCCATCTTCAACCACAAATCCAATTAATTTAAATCAGATTCAATTTGAATGAATTCAATTCCAATTTCAAATTTTAAACCATCTCGAATTATATAAGTTCGAGTTAAATTCTCAAAGGTTGGTTTAACTTTTTAAAACAAATTAACTTTGTTCATTTAAAGTTTTTAAATAATTTAATTTCTGATTTCTAATTCTAGAATTTCATTCTAATTAATTTAATTTTAATTTGGTTGTATTATATTACTTCTTAATTTAATTCCATTAATTTAACATCCAATCACCTTAATATTTATTAGAAGAAAACATTACTTTATATACCAAAATATATTTTATATAAAATCATTAAAAACCTTTATATAAGAAAATAAAAAGTACGCGCTCATATGTATATATATATACTCAACTCATTCTAGAGTACTACGGACACTATTTAATGAGTAATCCCCACCAGAGCCAAGGTTTTCGCTTAACCTTTCAGCTCTGATACCAACTGTAACGACCCGAAATTTTCAAACCCGAAAATTCCAGATAGTTATGAAAAAAGAAGAAAGAGATAGAAGAAGAAGAAGATCAGAACATCAACATCTCACATTCGCAGCGGATAAAATATAATAATAAATAATAACAGTTTACAAAGTATTATGTATCTGTTAATTACATTTATAGTACATTAGAGTTTCACATATATACATTCACTGAATATGCATAATTTCATGTCACCGATATACAGAAATAAAATACAGCGGAAACACTCCATACGTTCTTGCCATCCAGCTCGCCTCCTGAGCTCCAGAACGTCCTTACCTGAAAATCCGTAATACTCGTTCTGACCCGAGCATTACATCGAAGTAACACCCGGGTCAGGCTGGAAACCAGCGTGAGTAAACCCATCTAATAAGGAATACAAATCATACAGCTATATAAAACCCAGGGTAACTCTTTTCAATTCACAAAGCCATAATTTATTTTAGACATTACTTATTTCACATATAAGTTTTCTAAATACCAAGATTTAGATTTAAAATAATCCAATTCCTTTAAACCACTCCACTCCAGCATATAGATTTCTCATATCAATCTATAAAAATTCGAAGTGGTTTCGGGTAATTTTTAATACCCAAACCCGGTCTCTTCGAGTCTCATGTCATCCTAACCCAAGTTATCCAAATGAAATACACAACATTTCATATCAAAGATATCAACTCATTCAAAACATTCAATACCATTCAATCATCCATAAGCAAAGCTTGTTCGCTACCAATATTAATTAAATTAATTATGATTGAATTTCTAACCTCAACCATTTAGAATTCTTCACTTGTCGTTAATTAATTTCAAATCAATTAATCAATCTTACCTTCATCATTCATCTTGATTAATCAACCTGGATTAATTATCCTTCAATTACATCTAAGTAATTAACTTTAATTAATTTCACGATATTAATTTTTCTTAACCAGAATCAATAAGTAATCTTAATTACTTCATGAATTAATTAACTATTTTAATTACATTAATCCTTAATTACTTATACTAATTAACTTCTCATAAGTCACTTATTACTGATTAATTCGTCTTAAATAATCAATCTTTAAGTACATCGTTAATTGTATAAATTTATGATTTCCAATTTTATTTCAATTTATCCTAAGCTAAATTAATTACATTAAATAATTAATCATAAATTAAACCGCAAACATTAATCATTCTTGATTTATCTCAACCTGTAATTATCTACCCTTTTTATTTACTTTAGTAAATAAATTAATTACACCTTAATTTATTATCTTAATAAATCTCTTGATTAATTACACAAGTAATTTACCCAGTTTATTTCTATTAACAAATCATCATTCTACTAATTACATCCAGTAATTATTTATTAATTACTTCCTTACGTAATTATATTTCTAATTAATTACATTAAGTAATTACCTATCGAACCACCCAATGATTTTTCTAATTTAATTAAACTTCATTAATTAACTTAAATCCTTAATTAATTAATTCAAACCCTTAATTACTATATTAATTTACTCAAATCATCAATTTATTGAATTAATTCATTATCCGTTTTATTTACTCTACTAATTTAAATGAATCACAAATCATTAAGCCCTTATTAACTTTAAAATGAAAACATTTCCTTATTTATGACTTAAGTTTAAAACAATTTAAAATCCCAAATACTTCGAGTTAAACCACAATTAACTCGAGAACCAACCAAAACCAAAGTCACATCATCATTAGTGCACATCCAATCAATTTAATCATGCAACCAATTATTTAAATTTAACCATTTAAATTTAAATAAAAATCCAACAGAGTGAGATTTACTCACATTTTATCCTGCTGTTTGCATTCCATTCCAATTCGATTGTCTTCACAGTTTTGACCTTGTATGAACAATTCACGATATGTTAATATCCGAATTAATCAAATAATTTATCACCATTACTTATTAAATTTTCAACTGATTTAAACTATTTATTTCATTTTATTTTTTTATTTAAACCCCCACAGTAATTTAAAACCCCTTTTTTATCTTCATGTTCGTGTCCATATATATTACATTGAAATAAACTGTATATTATACTTATTAAAATCAAACATTTAATTATATTTATTTTCTTTTCTGTAACACACAACAGTAATTTACTTTACTGTTAAAAAAGTTCTCCACATACACTTATTAAATCCTAAAATAAAATGTCTTTCTACCATATTTTAAAAAAAAAACAAAAACAGTAAAAACCTGTTTATACTTTAAACTAAGAATGAAGAGATAATACCCACTGTCTCACGCACGACCTGATGCTCGCGGCGACCAAAGCCCAACGCTCGACTTCTGCTCCAAATCGCGCGCCATGACAGAAATTGCGACCTCCCAAATCGCTCGCCCCTCGACGAACTGCAGCCACCACACTCGAGCTCGGTTTCGAATCCTCCACAATTGATCGCGACTAACCCTCACCACCATTGCCGAAACCCACCTCCACTGATTGTCGCTGCCACCACTGCTTAGCGTTTCCCCTCTTCCCTCATCGCGTCTTCCCAAAATTACAGCGAACCCTAGCTCGCGCGCGACCCAGGTCGCGATGCTCGGCTACCAAAACATCGACGCACAAGGCAAAACCCTCAGCCTCCCTTTTTCTCTCGCGACCGCGCCTCTTCCCCTCTCGAGTTCGAGTCGAACTCGTTTTCCATATTTTTTTGGCAAGGCTAGCCGGTTTTATAGTGGATCGTCCACTTTTTATTACGGACATAATAAAACATGAAGTATAGGAGTAAGGTAAAGGCACCTTAACTGCTAAGAAAGAAGAAAATACAGCACATGAGTGTGACAGACATATCACAGCTACAGCTAATAACTAACAAAACTAGGACTCCTCCAAAGAGTTAGTACAATGTACATCATCTTCCACCTGGGAAGAAACCAAAGAGGCGTTCCCAAGAAGACCAGTATAGGGGCAAAATAGGAGTGCAAGAGAAGGATCATAAATCACAGCATCAAAAGAGTACATAAAAGATCGATCACAGGTAGTATCAGCAAAAATGATAGAATTTAACTCAGCATACGAACCATCCAAGTCAAGAACCAAGGAATCACCCGATGGTCGATAATAAAGGCATCGTAGGTCAATAAGATCATCGGATACAAATCTAAAATAGGAATCATCCATGGGGTTAAATCGCAAATCAGACCGGCGATCAACCCAACATCTCTCAGACTCAACCCATACAACAGGCAACTGAGGCAATGCAAGATCCAGAGCAGCAATGGAATCCGCAGAATCATCACTAGGGACAATGGATGCAGAAGGGGATGCTGGCCGAGCAAGAGAAGACATCGAACCAGGAACAGATAATGGAGCTTCAGGAGGAGGAGCAACCTGAGAGACTTTGGGAACCTATTTCCTGAGCGGAGGCCGAGGCAGTGGAATCTTAGGTGCAGCAGCGGAAACAACAGAATGCGTGCAGGTAGAAACTAAGTGGCCAAAGGAGAGACAGGAGGAACAAATGTCCGGGACCCAACCATATCGAACACAGACTTCCACCACATGGCCAACATCTAGCTGAACATGAATAGAGGTAGGGAGAGGCTTACAGGGGGAAATCTCAATCAGAGCCTTAGCGTACACCAGCTTATCACGTGCAACAGTATTAACATCAAAACATTTCAATTTTCCAACATTGCAAGCAAGCCAATTCAAACCAAGCAGTGGTTGAAGAGCAGAAGGAATTTGAGAAAAATAAACCCAAACGGGGATAGAACGAACTTGTTCACGAGCACTAGCTACTGTTGGAGACCAAGGAGTAATAATAAATGGTTTCCCATCAAAAAAAAAGAAGGCTCGGCCTCAAGAACTCGACTGCGATCCTTAGAGGAGGAGAACAACAGGAAATACATTGAGTCAACCAGCTTAACACGAAGATTCCCGCGAAGCCTCCAAGCCCTACGACAAACTGAAGATGCATCATGAAGGCGTTGTTTTGGGTCCAAAAAGAAACCGACCAAATATCCTGACCGATAGTCCATACCGGCTTGCATAACATTCGGCGGAGGGATCATCACGCCATTTTCCTCAACGATATCAAATTCAACTGGTTCATATGCACCCGCGTTACGAGGCAGAGATGAAAAGAGCGAAGACCATGATTCGGGAACAGCCGGGGAAGGAGCAGCAGGAGGAATCTCCTCCATAATGGGAACGCCAACAGAGGCTGCAAGCACAGGATTGGAGCCAGCTGGGGAGGAGGCCGCAAGCAAAAAATCAGCAGAACTCAATACACAGGAATTGGAAATATCATTCTCAAAACCATTTGGACAAACACCTGAAGTGCATCGTGCTAAATTCATATTTTCAGCAGCGATAGAACATAACCCACTACCAGACACACCAATAACCTCACCATAAGCACCAGAGACAACGACATCATTCACAATCGTAGCCGCAGTACCACATACAGATCTACTAACATAACCAACCTTAGAAATCGATAAATCATGTCGCTTACAAAAGCAAACAACAGCAGCACGAACAGAATTGTTGACGGAAGGCAGAGGAGTAAACTTGGAGTCAGAAAGCATCGGCGATAAAGTACACGAGGACGCTGGATTCCTAAAAGTCCTACTAGATTTAGTTGAAGAGGGTGAAGTAGATGGAGCAACGGGGAGGGACGGAAGTAAAGGAGAGTTAGGCATAGAAAGAACGGAGGGTGAACGATGAGGGAATGGAAGGACGGAGCACTATTGGAAGCTACGGAGGGCAGGACGAACGATACAAGAGCGAACAGAAGTTCGCCATTTTCATGTTTAATTGAAATTTTGAGTTTAGTTTTTTTATTTTGAGTTTAGTTTCTTTATTTTGAGTTTAGTTTCGATTTCGATTAATTTGAGGGGGAAATAGAACGGGGTTTAGGAAAAACAACGGCGACTCCTTCATTTTTTTTATCAGCTCGATTTCTCGTTTAAGCTTAGAGAGGAAGACGAAAATAAAATATAGGTTTGGGGGAATAGCTTCTTGAGTACGCTTGATTATTATATAATTGAATATTGAAAATATCTCGTGTTGTATACTGTGAAATTTCGAACTCCTTTTAAGGAATGCAACTAGGCGATTATAAGGCTTTACCCGCATTCTGAACGCAATGGAACGTGTTTCGAAAGCTAATTTAATCGTATGTGGAAGTCAGCTTTATAAATTGATTTAAAATATTAAATTATCGATTTTAATTTCAACGTGTTTCTCACCCATACGAGCAAACGGTAAATCCAAACGCTACGAAAATTAAAATCCGATAATAACTAACTATTACGGATCCAATGGAACTGGTTTCGTCAAATTCTGAGACTGTGCCTTGGAAGGCTATTTTTAAATATCAATTTAAACTATATATTATTAAAGCTGAACAAAACACTTCCAAATTCAATTTTAGCACTTTTACTATCTTTAGTATTATCAGTATAAATTTTACAAGCTTTTAAATTATTTTCAACAGGCTTAAAATTCCATATTCAACATCTTACCCAATTTCGAATTATATAATTCAATAATTTAATTATCAAGTAACCTCTAAATATTTAAAATCACTTAACTATTCCATTTTAAATTGTTAAAAATTATGGGTCGTCACAAAACTTAGAAAAAGTTCCTCTAAATTAAAAGATATGATTTCAACTTCAAAACCTCTTGAATTGCTTCATCTTGATTTATTTGGTCCATCTCAAATTCTGTCAATAAATCATAATAAATATGTTTTTGTAATTATAGACGATTATTCTAGATTTACATGGACAATATTTTTGAAACATAAAAGTGATACTTTTGAATGTTTTAAGAACTTTACAAAAAGGATTCAAAATCAACTTTCTGTAAAAATTATAACCATCCGTAGTGATCACGGTGGTGAATTTGAAAATGAAAAGTTTGAGGATTCTGCAATAAAAAGGGAATAACTCATAATTTTTCATTTCTAAAAACTCCACAACAAAACGGAGTAGTAGAACGTAAAAATAGGACGATTCAAGAGTGTGCAAGAACTATGCTTTCAGATGGTAAATTACCAAAATATTTTTGGGCAGAAGCAGTTGCTACCACTTGTTATATTTTAAATAGAATTTTAATTAGATCTTTAACTGATAAGACATCTTATGAACTTCTTCACACAAAGAAACCTAAAGTATCTTATTTTAGAATTTTTGGAAGTAAATGTTATATTTTAAATACAAAAGATAACTTAGATAAATTTTATCCCAAATCAGACAAAGGTATCTTTATCGGATATTCTAATAGAAGTAAAGCATACAAAGTGTTTAATTTAAGAACTAACATCATCGAAGAAACAATGCATGTTTCATTCGATGAAAGTCTCAAATTTTTTGAAGATACAAATGACGAAGAGGATTTAATCACTAAAAACCAAGAGTCAACTGAAACTCATAATGAAACTAATCATCCTAATAAAAAGATTAAACTTTTAAAAGATCATCCTATAGAAAATATACAAGAAGATATGAAATCTGTTGTTACAACGAGAAATCAACTAAGTAAAATGAGCAATGTAGCCTTTATATCAACTATTGAACCCAAAAAATCCAAAAGAGGCATCAACTGATGATTCATGGATTTTGACTATGCAAGAAGAACTATATCAATTCACTAGAAATGATGTTTGGGAACTTGTTCCTAGACCTAAAAATAAAATCATAATTGGAACAAAACGGGCTTATAAAAATAAAATGAATGAACAAGGTGAGGTTGTTAGAAATAAAGCTCGGTTAGTCGCTCAAGGTTATTATCGAGAAGAAGGAATAGATTTTGATGAAACCTTTGCTCTCGTAGCAAGATTAGAAGCCATTAGGATTCTACTTGCTTTCGCAAATCATAATAATTTCAAATTATTTCAAATGGATGTTAAAAGTGCATTTTTAAATGGATTTGTAAAAGAGGAAGTATATGTTGAACAACCACCACTTTTTAAAAATGAAAAATTACCAAATCATGTTTATAAACTTAAGAAAGCTTTATATGGTCTAAAACAAGATCTTAGAGCCTGGTATGATAGACTAAGATCCTACTTGTTACAATCAAACTTTGAAATTGGTAAAGTAGATAATACTCTTTTTATTAAAAGAAATAAAAATGATATTCAACTAGTATAAGTCTACGTAGATGATATCATTTTCGGATCAACTAATTTTGAAATGAATAAAGAATTTTCTGAGATAATGACAAAAGAGTTTGAGATGAGTCATATGGGTGAATTAAACTTCTTTCTAGGATTGCAAATAAAACAATTAGATAATGGTATCTTTATCAGTCAAGAAAAATATGCTAAAGACCTAGTTAGTAAATTTGGTTTGACTACCGCAAGTGGAAAATCCACTCCCATGGCAACGAGTACCTAAGTAAAGAAGATCTCTCGAAAGATGTAGATCAAAAATTATATAGAGGAATGATTGGATCACTACTCTATATCACTGCTAGAAGACCTGATATCATGCATAGTTTTTGTCTCTGTGCAGGATATCAATCCCAACCTAAAGAGACCCACTTAAAAGCTGTAAAACGTATCATAAGATATGTTAAACACACCTTAGATTATGGCTTATTTTATCCTAAAAATGATTCTTTTGAATTAATATCTTACTGTGATGCTGATTATGCTGGTTATAAATCATACCGAAAAAGTACAAGTGGAACTTGTCACTTTTTGGGGCATTGTCTTATTTCCTGGTTTGGTAAAAAGCAAAACACAGTTTCTTTATCAACAACCGAAGCAGAATATATTTCTGCTGCTTTAGCTTGTTTCCAAGTAATATATATGCAACAAACTTTAAAAGATTTTGGTTTAAATATCTCAAAATCACCAATTTATTGTGATAATACTAGTGCAATAAATTTATCCAAAAATCCTACTCATCATGCTCGAACTAAACTTATTGATATTAGACAGCATTTTCTCAAAGATAATAAAGTAAGGAAGTAATTACTCTCGATTATATCAATTCCGAGAACCAAATTGTTGATATCTTAACAAAACCCTTAAATGAATCTATATTTACTAAATTAAGAAGAGAATTAGGTATTTGTTCAATAACTGAAATACAGAATATAAATAACAAAATTAAATTAAAATAAATCAAATAGTAAAAATATAGGTACCTTGTCGACAACCCTCCCTTACCCCTATCGACATATAACGATTTTTTTTGAAATTTTCCCACCAAAATTCAAATGAGTGGTTATATATTCTTCTTATTTCAAAATTTTGTTCATTCTTTCTGTCCTTTCTCTAATCTAACATCTGAAAATAATATAACAATGGCCTCTTCCTCCAAATCAAATAAAAATTCAACCTTTTCGTTCCCTTCTCCTTCTACTGGACCATTTCAACGAACTACGCTTGCACGAGTGATAAAAATGGAGGATTTCTTGAAGGATGCACTACAACTTATGACTGAAATTCAAGTAGTGCAAATCAGAATGGCCAAAGAACAAGAATGCAAGGCAAAATCCTTAGAAACTTGCAAAAGTTTCCAATGGACAATCACGCCAATCTAATCTTGATTGATGAAGAATCTTCAGGTGATCAAGTGCAAGAGGACAACGATGATGAAGAAGAAGACTTCATGGAAGAAGAGCACGCTGAAGATGACGACAAAGTTGTTTGTGTTGGCGAAGTGTGCTTTGACAAGGATGGAAATCTAGTCGAACAACATGGAAATTTCTGTTTCCACTACCCAAATTGCTCGGTTCATAGATCTCCCATTTTCAAGGACGCACACTAGTTTCTTTTCTCTCTTTCTTATCGTTATATGATCTTACTTACTTTTTCTATGCAAATGTAAATATAACAATATATTATTAATAAATGATTTGTGTTCTTATATTTGATTTCTCACATTATCTCTATTATAAGTATTATCGTATATGGATTCTTAGTTAGGATAGTTAGTAATTAAGGACTAAGTTTTAGTTTCAGAATTAAGTGTTGATTATTTATGATAACACTATCATTATAATCACATGTCATATAGTATTAGATTAAGGGGGAGTTATATAGTTTGGAGTTAGTTTATTGTTGATGACAAAGGGGGAGAAGTATAAAATAGGATAGTTAGGCATAGATTAAGGGGGAATTATTAGTTTTAGGGGGATTTATTAGGATAGAACTAATATTTTATAAACAAAGGTTGTCATCATAAAAAAGGGGGATATTGTTAGTTCCTGAGAAGTTGGTTTTGATGACAACAACCTTAGAATAAGATTATAAAATATAAATACTAACATTATTGTTTAGATATATATGTATATGCAAGATATATATACAGGTACCAAAGAATGAAGACTGTACAATATAGAGATTCAAGAATTGATGAACTCAAGATCGAAGATATCAAGATTCAATACTCATGAGTATCAAGATTATCAAGAGTTTAAGATTTCAATATAAGTAATTTAATTAGGAATTTTGTTAAAACTCGTAGAAAAGCACTGACATCTCAAAATCCATTGTATTCGTGGAATGGAATCCACTTTGAGCCCGTTAAAGGGATGGAACCCTATGTAGGATGGAACCTACGAAAAATCTAGTGGAACATTATTTTTGTATCCACTAACTTTTATTCAAATGTTTTATAAAATTATATTTTATTTTCAAAATGATTTCAAAATCTTCCTTGTGAATCAAAAACATCTATCCTGGTTTTAAAATACTTTTAGCCTCAAAATAATCTTTATTTTCAAAATCAAATTATCCTTGGTTTTAAACTGTCTTTTAATTATAATATATTTAACTTTTGATATTTATACTTAGATTTAAATATAAAATTATAGTAAAATTATATATATTATTCTCTATACTTATTTATGTATTTAACTATAGTTAAGTATATTTATAAAGTTTAAAATAGTTTTAATACAAGATAGAAGTTATTTTCAAAGAAAAACAAATTACCAAAAATTACTTAGGCATGTCGACAACCCCAACCCTTGTTGACAAGGTGACAGTTCATTTCAAAATTTTGAATTTCAAAGGAAGTGTCTATTTGTCATATCCTTTCACTAATGGACATGGTTGTTGCTCTACTATAAATAGGGGCTGTTTTAAACGAATTTATATTCATATTTTCTATGATTTCACTCCTCTTCTTCTTCCACATTTCTTTATATACATTTTTACCATTACTCTGCTGAAATCACCATTGAATCTAACTAGATCATCTTCTGGTTTGATTCTCTATCACTATTTCAACAATATCCCAATGCTATTTAGAGTTATAAACTTCTTTGTAATTAATTGAGTGAGAAAAGATGTGATTGTAGCCTGTAAAATCAATTAAGCGATAAAAGGTGTCATTGTGGCTTGGGAAATCAATTGGGTGAACTTGTTTCTCGTAAAATCAAGTATCTCTACCCAGAGGATTGTGAATCTGGAGTGGTGTACCTCATGCCTTGAAATTGAGGGTGTAATTGTAAGAATTGATTTTGAAAGGAAATCCGTACTTGTGTTGCGGGACTGAATATAGGTAACTCCGAACCAGTATAAAATAATCCGGTGTGTTCTTTCCTTTATTGCTTTTACTTTATATCTGCATCTGTGCTTGATTCTATGATCATATCTGTGTCTAAATATTGCATACATTTGTGTTCAAATTAATATAAACTCAAAAAGAATTAGTAATTCCTTAAAACACTATTCACCCCCCTTCCCCTATAGTGTTAATTAATTCTAGCCTTAAGATCCGTAATCCGCATTTCTCACAATTGGTTAGCACGCAAAACCATTAGGATCAGTTGACTCCGGAAGAGGTAAATTAGGGACAGACCATCCAGAAGAGGAGTATCTAAGGGAAGTTAGATTATTTGTTTATTTTTTCTGGTAGGCCCGAGTCGGCCAAAGGTTAGTAGTAAGCCAAACATAACTATAGTGTTTGAATGGATAGTCCATTGATTACCTGATTTATATGGTTACATGATACGAATATTATTGTTTTAACTAGTTTGGTTGCAGGGTTTTGGTTTGCAAAAGATATGCTTTTAAAAAGGCATATTAGTGAGGGTAAACCCATTCCGCTAAGCGGCGTAGTCTCACTTAATATCATATAACCAAGATGTATAGTATTATTCACACCAGGCTTTATGTCTGACTCGAAGTTTATGTTTTTCCTCTTAAACTCTCTGGTGCTCAAATAGGTTGAAGATTAAGGATTTTCAAGTTTTAGTAGGTGGACAAATAAAGCTTTCGGAGACGAGCAGGAGGTTGATGCTAGCTATATTTAGGAGTTATTATGTTTTTATTTCCGCTGTGTTGTATTAAGTATGTTATGACTATTTAGTACTCTAGTCATCCAAGGAGGCATCTTTATATATGGCTCTTGGCGTATTTATATAATAATTATATTTGATCTGAACCTGGGAAGCGTTTGGGATTAGGTAACTTGGATATGAAATATTATTTTCAAATGTAATCAGAAAAATGTTTTAATCTATAATGATTTTATTTTATATTCAAGTGCTTCTGATATTATGGATACCATTAACATCACCATATTTGGTCATTGGAAGTTAATACTATGGATGACTGCAACATCTGTAGCGCTTAGCTTCGGGCCTCCAGATAGAGGATGTTACAACTTAATATTAGAGCATAGATTTATGAAAAACTTTAAACTAAAATGATTTTTGAAAACATAATCTTAAGGAATTAGAGATAAGATCAGGGTATGGGATAATGCTATAGTAATGTACATGTATTTTCTATATATATGTATACACTATATCTATATTCTCTTATCTCTCTTAAGCTATTCTTCTGTATCTTACGAGACTAGAATATAGATATGGATCCTAGAAGTGGAACAGTTAATATTGGATGAGGAAGCACTACTACAAATGGAAATGCTAGACCTAATACTAGGAGAAATCAAGGTCAGGCATAAGCTGGAAATGTGGGCGCTGGAGTTCCGCAAGTTGACATGGGATCAATGTACCCGTTCTTTGTCAAGATGATGCAGGCGGGAATTGATGCTGGAGTAGTTGGAGGAAATGCTAGAGGAGGGAACCAAGAAGCTCTAGTGGTGAATAACTATGCTATTCTAAGTGGACATTTTGCTCGGCTGGGAGGAAAGTTTTTTATTGGTACTAAAAACGCAATCGAAGTGGAGAATTGGTTACTTCATTGCGAAAGGATTTTCACTGACTTAGGGCACAACGATGAGCAGAAAAGAAGACTCGGTTCTAGAAAACTTCAAGGGGCAGCACTATTTTGGTGGAACAGTGTGACAATTGGAGTCAACGAGGAGAATATGACTTGGGCTGAGTTCAAGAGGAGGTTCGAGGAAAGGTTTATGTTAGAAATTGCTAAGTCCACTTTGCATAGGAATTTTTCCGAGTTGGAGGACGAGGATATGACCGTGCTCGAGTATGCGACGAGGTTTGAGGAGCTAGCAAAATATGGCTATATCACGGTGAATACGGTGATTAAGAGGAATGAGAAGTTCATCAGAATGAGAAGTTCATCAGGGGGTTGAAGCCTGAGCTTGTTAGGGCTATGTTATCATACATTAGGGATCCGTATGATGTTGTTGTTGAAATGGCATTGAGACACGAAGAGATGTTTGTTTTTTTGGAGAGAAATAATACAAAGGAAATCCGAGTGGAGTAGAGTCAGAAAAGAAAGTTCTTCCATAAGAAAGGAGCTCAAAAGGGTGGAGCTGTAAAGAAGGAAAGTCGGAGGTTGTCTGCTTTAAGTGTGATAAGAAAAGGCATTTTACTAATGAATGTCGCTCGAGTGATGGAAAGAAGGTGATTGCGAAGAAGAATATCAGGTGCTTTAACTGCGATCAAATTGGACATTACAGAACCAATGCAAAGAGCCTGCTAAGGATGGGAAGGGCAAAGTATATGCATTGGAGCCAGCTATCTTGAAGCCAACGGTAGAGGAAAAAGGAAAAGATGTGTTGGGAGGTATGCTTTTGATTCATGGTATGTTAGTTAGCGTTCTGTTTGATACTGGTGCATCACATTCTTTTGTATCTCGATGTTTTGTAGATAAGCTTAACCTAGAACCCTCATATTTAGTTACTTCCTTAAGGGTTGCAAATCCGATAGGAGGTATGCGACACTTAGGATGAAGTTTGACCACCTAGAGTTTGATTTGTTAGGTCATATTTTTGTTTGCAGTTTGCATGTGTTTGATTTCATAGGGTTCAGAATTATTTTGGGTAAGGATTGGTTAAGCAAGTATGATGGTAGGATATTTTTCCATGATAGGAAAATATCGCTTAGACACCCTGACTGTAGCGGTCGAATTGTATATACCATAGAAAACCCTAGTTGTGAGGGAATTCTTTGTTGGGTGTTGTGAAGGTAGATGACGAATTGAATCGCATTTTCGTTGTTAGAGAATTCGTAGATGTATCTGAACTAATATTAGGATTGCCACCGAAACGAGCCATTGAGTTTTAGATAGATTTAGTACCCAAAGAAGAACTAGTAAGTGGACCACCAAGCAAGATGGCACCTACCGAGATGAGGGAGTTGAAGGTGCGTTGGTGGATTTAAAAGGCAAGAATTTTATTAGACCAAGTAGTTCACCTTGGGGAGCAGCTGTAGTGTTTGCTAAGAAGCCGAACGGATCGTTAAGGTTATGTATCGATTATCGTAAGTTGAATGAGAAGACGATAAAAAATTGATATTCATTGCCTAAATTGACGATTTGTTCGATTAGTTGAGTGGAGCCAAAGTATTTTCTCAGTTGAATTTAGCAACAAGTTTCCATCAACTTAGAGTAGTAGAGGATAGTATTCCTTTGACGGCATTTAGAACCAGAATGGATCGTATGAATGGTTAGTAATGTCGTTCGGACTAATTAATGCGCTAGCGTTCTTTGTAGATTTGATAAATGGAATTTTCCGAGAGCACTTGGATAGGTTTGTGTTGGTATTTATAGATGATATTTTGATATACTCTAAAGATGAAAGAGAGTATGAAGTTCATCTTAGAGTGGTGTTGGAAATGTTGAGGCAGCATCAGCTAAAGGCGAAGTTTTTGAAGTGTCATTTATGGAAGAAGGAAGTGAAGTTTCTTGGTCATGTAGTCTCAGAGAAAGGGTTGTCTATCCGACAAAGATTGAAGCGGTGAATAATTGGAAGAGACCGGAGAAGGTGACTGATATAAAGAGTTTTCTTGGATTATCTGGGTATTATCGGAGGTTCATAAAAGATTTTTCATGGATAGTAGCACCGATAACCAAGCTAACACGAAAGGATATGGAGTTTGTTTGGACCGATGAGTGTGAGGAGGCATTCTAGAAGCTGAAATACTTATTGACTAATGCACTTGTGTTAGTTGTTCTAGAAGGGAATCATGATTTAGTGGTGTATACAGATGCATGTGGAACAGGGTTAGGAGCTATGTTAATGCAAAGAGGTAAAGTAATCGCCTATGCTTCTCGACAGCTTAGACCGCATGAGGTGAGATACCCGACACATAATTTGGAATTGGCTACGGTGATTTTGCGCTGAAGGTGTGGAGACATTACCTTTTGGGAGAAAGATCTGAGTTATATACGGAATATAAGTCATTAAAGTATTTTTTTTCTCTTAGAAGGAGCTGAATATAGGACATCAGAGATAGTTGGAATATTAGCTGCTTATGACTTTGGAATTGAGTACATACTAGTAAAAGGCAACAAGGTTGCAAATACACTTAGCAGAAAATATAATAATGCAGTGTTGGCAATGATAGATCAGTGGAGAGATTTGGAAATGTTGGCGATATGTAAAGTACAGTAGAGATCTGATGCAGGACTAATGGAGAAACTGTAGTGTTATCATGTTTAGAGGTTCGACCAACGATGATCGAAATGATTGCTTCTAAACAGATGGAGGATCCAACATTCGCTGAACGGGTCAAGAAGTTAAAGGATGGAACCAAGATCGATGACTTGAAGGATTTTAATCTTGATCAGAATGGGTGGTTGAGAAAGAAAGGAAGACCGTGTTTCTAATGTGGGAGACATTAGGAAGGAGGTATCGGAGAAATGTCATCGCTCGAAGTCCACTATTCATCCAGGAGGAACTAAAATGTATCGGGACATGAAGAGGAGTTTCTTTTGGGAAGGAATAAAGAGGGATGTAGGCTTATGGGTAAAGTGGTGTCTGAACTGCCAACAGGTAAAGGCCAAACATTAGGAGCCAAGTGGGCTACTTCAGCCATTAGATATTCCAGTATGGAAGTGGGAATCTATTTCTATGGATTTTATAGACGGGTTGCCAAGATCTAATAGAGGAAATGAAAGTATATAGATCGTAGTAGATAGGTTAACCAAGAGTGCCAATTTCATTCCAGTTAAGTCAACTAGGACGACACCTATATTGGCTAAGTCATTTATGAAGAATGTAGTTAGACTGCATGAGATTCCTAGTAATATAGTAATTAATAGAGATTCTTTATTCAATGTAGTGTGTTCTGGAGAAGTCTATGGAAATATTGGAAACCAAGCTCAAAATAAGTACCGCTTACCATCCATAAACTGACGGGAGAATAGAAAGATTTAACAAAGTCTTGGAAGATTTGTTACGAGCTTGTGTGTTAGATTTTAGGGGATCATGGGAAGACCATCTACACTTAGTCGAGTTTGCATATAACAACAGTTATCAGGCTAGTATAGGGATGACACCGTTTGAAGCTTTGTATGGAAGGCCATGCAAATCTCCTATTTGTTGGTTAGAGACCGAGGATAGATTAGCTCTTGGTCCAGATTTGGTTAGAGAAGCTGTAGAAAAGATTGAGTTGATTCGGGCTAGGATGAAGGAGCTCAGTCTAGGCAGAAGAATTATGCAGATAGAAGACGGAAAGACTTAGAGTTCTTTGTTGGAGATCATGTTTTCATTAAGGTATCACCGATGAAAGGTGTAATCAGATTTGGAAGGTCAGGGATATTGGCACCAAGATTTGTAGGACGATTTCCTATTATAGAGAGGATCGGGCAACTCGCATATAGAGTAGAGTTACCGAATAGTTTGGCAGGAGTCCATAATGTTTTTCATATTTCTCATCTAAGAAAGTGTATTAGAGATCCCAAGACTACCATAACATCGACTATATTAGAGGACTTAGTAGTAGAGCCGAATTTGACTATAGTTAGAAAGCCAGTTCGTATAGTCACGAGAGATGAGAAGAGGCTAAGGAACAAGACAGTCAGATTAGTTAAAGTTCAGTAGAGCGATGATGAGAGAAACTGTACTTGGGAGACTGAGAGCAGGATTAGAGACGCTTATCCTGATTTATTTGATGGTATATTTTACCTTTTTGATTGATTTGTTGAGCACCTTACCGTAATTTCGATGACAAAATTCTTTAAGGAGGGAAGTTTGTAACGACCGTAATTTTTAGTAACATTATTCAAGATATTTAATTAGTTAAATTAAATAAAATAATGTGATAATTAGGGGATTGAGATTTGTATTAATAGAAGGGTAGCCGTGCCATATAACAAATGAACTAAAAGGGAACTAAAATAAAATAGGTAAGGCAAATAGATGAGGGGTAAAACAAGAATAAGTACATCCTTATACCCTAAACCCTTACCCACTCTCATTTTACACGTTCATTTCTAAAAATTAAAACTAAACTAGAGGTCGGCCACCATTAAAGAAGATAAAACGGAAGATAAAGCAATTAAAGAATGGAAGCTTAATTAATTCAAAATTATTCTCAAATTTCAACTCCTTAATCACAAAGCTAAGCTGAATTATGACTACATCTCATGTTTTTTTATTGTTCTTGGTGTTAGATTTAATATGAACTATTTTGCAAGGTTATTTTATGTTTTTTATTGTTAAATTGAATATATATGCTTGTTGATAATTATGCTAATTCATATGAATTTTATGATAAGTTTTAATGTGAAAACTCTATTAAATGACATCCAAATACCTTGCGATTTTAGAATAAGATTAGAAATGATATTTTAGAGATGGTTTCAATTTTTATAATTTTCTGAATTAATATGCTTTAATATTAATTTTCTAGTGAAGAAAATGGTTATTTGGGTGTAAAATTAATTACGCTAAAATAAGTATGTATTGGGTCAGAAATTAATATATGATAGAATACATATTAAAAATGATTTATGGAAATTTTATAGATTTTTCCTAAGTGTTTAATGAGTACATAAAATTATTTAAGGTATGAGATTTAAATGTTTTATATATTTAGAAACGGAGAAGGGGCATTTTGTAAATAATTTAATTTGTTTATTTTAGAAATTTCGACAGTACTTTTTGAATAGAAATTAGCTACTAATCATGTTTTGACAAATAAGGCAGGTTAGTTGAAAAGAATTGCTTTAAAAAGTTAAAAATGAGTTTAGACATGCATTTTACATGTTTCGCCACTTTCGGCACCCAGCTTTCGACTAAGTACTTCCGCCTTCATCACCATCGAGACCAATGCGCATGGTATCAAAGACTTGGTATGCAGCGAATTGGACATAGGGAAAAGGTATGTAGTCGAAACAAGGGGTTCCTAAGGGGTCGAAGTTTTGCTTTATTTTAAAAGAAAATATGCCTGCTTTGCTTTCGAAAGGAATGCTTTTGACTTAGATAGCTTTCGACTTGATTAAATAGTTTTAAGCAATGGTTCCAAAAGAAATTGCGCCTTTTATTTTATAAAGAAGCTTTTGACGAAGTCGAAACCCCATGTTGTCGCATCTTACCTTTCGGAGCAATGCCTTCGAAAGGCTTTCTTTGTTTTAAAACCCAAGCCGTTTCTTCAATGCTTTCAAAGGGATTGGTTTTGATGCCATCCGCTTCTTTTGGTTTGGAAATAACTTTCGAAAGTGTTACTTTCGACTTTCTTCTTTTAAGACCCTTTTGAGACTTTGAAAGATAAACCCAAAGGTTTCGAAAGGTACAGTTTTGAATGTTTTCGAAAGGTTATTCCATATGTTTTAATTGAAACCAAATGCTTTCGAAAGGTTTGATGAATTTAATGTTTTCGAAAGGTTTAAGAGAAAGGTTTCGAACGGGTGGTTTCCTAATGTTTTCAAAAGGTTATAAACAGAAGGTTTCCAAAGGTTTTCGAAAGGCATATTTAAACTGTTTTGAAAAGAGGATTTTTAAGGTTTTAAAAGGCTTTTGAAAGAGAGGTTTTGAATGTTTTCGAAAGGACTATGTAAATGGTTTCGAAAGGCATGTTTTGGCCTTTCGGCCTAAGGTTTTACTTATATCGAAAGGGGTACTTTCAAGGCTTTTGAATGGGATACTTTCAATGGTTCGAAGATATTGTTTAAAGGTTTAAACAAAGGTTTTGATTCTTTCATCAACAATGTTTTGGGAAAAGTGTATATATGTGTGTGTGTGTGTGTGTGTGTGTGTGTGTGTGTGTGTGTGTGTGTATAACAGGGCAAAGTGTTATGAGTAAAGCATAGAATATTTTCCTTGTTTAAGTATGATTTAAAAGGATTAAATCATTTTGAAAGAAAATGTTTTCAAGGAAAATTTATGGGTAGTTGACCCTAAGTAAAATGACTTAGATAGTAGAATACCATATGAGACTGGTATGGGGTTGCACCCTATACTTTAGCCAGTATCCCCTAACTAATATAAGTCCAAAATTCCAAGTTGTAGGGCTTTGTCACAGGTAAGACTAAAATGATGTTACACACAGAAAGGAATCTATAGAGGAGAGATATATTATCTGTGAGCTTGCAAAACCATTAGGATCAGTTGATCTTGGAAGATGTAAGTTAGAGACAGACTGTCCAGAAGAGGAGTATCTAAGGGAAGTTAGATTATTTATTTTTTTGTATGGTGGGCCTGAGTCATCCAAAGGTTAGTGGTTAGCCAAACAAAACTATAGTGTTCGGACAGATAGTCTACTAGTTACCTGATTTATATGCTTACATGATATTGGTATTATTGTTTTAACCAGTTTGGTTGCAGGGTTTTGGTTTGCAAAAGATATGTTTTTAAAAAGGGATATTATTGAGGGGAAACCTGTTCCGCTAAGCAGCGTGGTCTCACGTAATATTATATAACCGAGATGTATAATATTATTTACACTAGGCTTTACGTCTGACTTGAAGTTTATGTTTTCCCCCATAAACTCTCGGGTGCTCAAAATTGATTTGATTAGGCTAAGGATTGAGGATTTTCAAGTTTTAGCAGGTGGATAAATAAAAGCTTTCGGAGACGAGCAGGAGGTTGATGCTAGCTATATTTAGGAGTTGTTATGTTTTTATTTCCGATGTGTTGTATTAAGTCTGTTATGACTATTTAGTACCCTGTTCATCCAAGGGGGCATCTTCATATATCACTCTTGGCGTATTATTAATGTAATAATTATATTTGATATGAACCTGGAAAGCATTTGGGATTATGTAACATGGATATGAAATGTTGTTTTGAAATGTAATCATAAAAGTGTTTTAATCTGTAATGATTTTTTTTCCATATACAAGTGCTTCTGATATTATGGATACCATTAACATCACCGTATTTGATCACCGAAGTTAATACTATGGATGACTACAACATTTGTAGTGCTTAGCTTCGGGCCTCTATATAGGGGATGTTACAGACCAGTTGTGTTTACCTTATTGGTATACTCTTTTTAAAGATGTACGACGCTCGAAAGGTAGTTTCTGACCCTTGTCAAGAGGCTGGCATCGATGTACTGAGGTGACCTCTATGGAAATTTATATGCGAACTTATCTTAGCGGTTTTAGTTGTACTTCTAATATTTTTGTGTTGTGAGAAGCAAGCAACACGACTATTTTCTGATTCATATTTTACATCATAGATACTATCTATTATATCATCATATGTACTTATTAGATGAGTTTGGTTTTTTTGAGGGGAAATCCATTCCGATGATTCGCTTGGTCTCAAAAGATACCGTTATATGCTAATAATAATTTTCTTGAGTTTTTTATACCAGCCTTTAATTCCTTTGGTGCTCTTTCGGGCAGTTTGAGAAATGCAAATTTTCGTTGATACTATTTGCAGCTCAAGGAGTGGAGTTGGATGCTTCCACCTACCGTAATATTCTGCACTACTATTATATATATCAGCATTTGTCAGGACATGTTGTTATAACTGTCCAGGTTGATGACGGTACTTGGGATTGTAACTTTGAAATGCTATGTATTTAGAGCAGTACTTTGTATTGTCTTTTGATATTATATATTATCGTTCCGTTATGAGATTTAGATGTTTTGTTCCGTTCTTTCTTTTTATTTTTCTTTTTACCCTGACAATCTATCTTTCCGGCATTTGGGTGTTCCGCACATGAATATTGTGGATATATTAGTGTTGAAATTTGGTGGTTGAAAAGAAGGGTCGTTATATTGTATATTTGTCCATACATACATATACCATTTCCATCATTTAATTATTAATTGTTTTATGACATACATTTCTTTATATTTTTATTTTTTTATTGTTAGTAATGCAAATAAGTTATCGTTCCCCTAAATGCTTCAAATTAAATCACTTAAAACTTGCAACAAGTGTTCTTTTACTAAGTTATACCATTGAATGATCAGTTCCTTTGTTGTTTTGTTGGTTCGACTAATTAAATATATTTATATTCTGTCTAAAAATTAAATTATGCATAAAAATAGCTTTTTTGGAAAATGCCTAATATGTTGCCGTTCGCGAAACCAACTATCCCATTTGTGTTGGGATCGGCGTTCGACGAGTCAGACACCAAAACGGAGGTTGGCCCATAAAATGGCACGCTGAGCCGAACAACCAAATTTGGTCAATTTGCAATCTGAACGAATGTTTTAATGTTTTAATAATTTGGAAATTAGGGCCACATTTTAAACTTTATTAGACTAACATTCCTCTACACTTTAAAATATAAATTACATCCCTGAAATTATTTAGTATAGTTAGCGCTAGATCTTGATAACTGGGCATCTTAGTTACATAAATACTTGCAATATTAAAAACGTGATATCTTTCAGTAGATTTGTAGAATTTCAATTTCGTTTTCATCATTAAATCATGAATTTTATTATTTTTCTATTAAGATCAGTGGATGATATGTTTTGACGATTTTTTTCTAAAAAATATTTACGGAGGGAAAATATTTGCTTTTGGGGGGGGGGGGGGGGGTTAAATATTTTTCCCTGCAAAAAAATCGTCAAAATATATGACAGTGGATTTTAATAGAAAGATAATAAAATTTATGACCTAATGGTGGAAATGAAATTGACATTCGATAAATCTACTGAAAGATATCACGTTTTTAATATTACAATTTAACTTCATATAATTGACTATGTGAAAGAGCGTTAAATAGAGTAAATAACTCTAGAGATGTAATTTGTATTTCAAAGTGGACGTAATGTTATTTAAAAAGAGGTATGTGAGTCAAAAGTTTCCTTTAATAATTACGAGCGTTACGGCACGCGCTTCGCGCGTGATGATGACATATGTTTCGCGCACGAATTGTTTCTTCTACAATTTATTTATAATTAACACATTCAAGAGAAAATGATTTGCAAAAATATTTAGCCATATTTTTACGTTGAAATCATGTGTAGTTAATTTAAATTTTTATTTCTAAGTTGCAACATTAAATTTTTTGTTAGTTTGAATTTTATTTATATTATTAGTCAATAAACAATGAATTTGTTAATTCTGTTTATTTGTTGGATCCTATTTTTAAGGTAGATGGATATTTTGAATTTGTAAAAAATTTAACCGTTTTAACTTGGTTTGAATAATTTCTGTCTAGCCTAGAAATAACAGGTTAAAAATAATAGGGATAACATCTACACTTGATTAGAATTTTACCGATTCTTTGTTAGGTATTTGTACGTGAAATAATAGATAATAATTAAATTATATTTAAGTAAAGGCTATTTTGGGAAGTTCACTGTCGGACCAAAAGATTGCATTTCTATTCCAACTATTAATAAAGATAATTAATTTAAAATTAAATTTTTAAAAACTTATAAAACTAATAACTTGTGCAAATGAGGTCCGTTTGAGACACTCTTTTTTGCGTTGCGATCGTATCAAAATGCTCTATGTTATAGAGTTGGTTTGAACTGAACCGGAGCAATTTATAGGTTTTCAATTTTTTTTTTTTGGCAAATTATTGATACATATTATTATAATAGTATGACATTTCTATCCTCTTTCGTTTGATGCATTTAAATATTAGCATATATGCGATATCTGCGCTTGATAGGCATGTAACAGGTTGAAAATGAACAACTATAGAAGAGCCGGTGCAACTTTTGGGTTTGTCCATCATCGGGTATTGACACATATTATTTATTAAAAAGCAAATAATAAATTATAAATCATTTAAATTAAAAATCACAACTTGAATGTCCGGCTCCGCTCGTAATCGCTAATGCATTTTTCATTCGCCAATCTTTCCCATACAGATACCCTGTTTCTGCTTGCAGCAAACTCACTAAGGCTTTATGTGTTCTTCGTTATTGAAAGAGAAGAAAGGCCTTAGCCTATGTAAAAAATACTCCAAAGTTTTGCAGTTTTCATGCGGCCTATTAAAGCTTTTACCAGCAGGCAGCCGAAGTTAAAATCCACTTCGAAATTAAAAATAATAACCTAATTTACTTTCATTTTCCCACTTTCTATTCTCCCAAAAAATAGTAATATTGATTTTCAAATTAATTCGATTTGATCGCTGTTATCTTATTCCAACGAGGAGCATCCATTGATCTCAACCTCAACATTATAAAGTGAGCGTTCCTTTAATTTCAATTAGACTTTTTTTCCTTCAACAATAAAGTAGAATTTATGTTTTCTAAACGCATACAATTTTCGTTTCATTCAATCGGTAGGTCTTTGTGAATTTATTACATTTCATTAATTACTGATGTTTATTCTTGTAGAAAAATTAATTTTTGTGTTGTACATCTGGTTCCGATCAAAATCAATATACGTTCGTTCTTTCGATTTTTTGTTGGAACTTTTTTGCCTCTATAATGGTACATTGTTGTGTCTATTTCCTATCTTTATCTCTAATGAAACCATCTAATGCATACAACGCACAATTGGGTGGTTTGAACACAATGTTGAAGACGAGGAATCAGTGTTCAAATTCGCATAGTTAGGGAATCCCAATGGAGAGGTGAGTCAGTGCAACCCACTCACTACACCAACATTGTTCACAGGGATGAGTCATTGAAGCACAAGTCGATATCTGGCTTTCTAAACCAGTAAACCAGTGCGTATCTGACATTGTTGTGTACAATGCAGCATAAATACTGCCATTTCTACATATTAGTTGTTGCGCCAAAAGTTGACACAACACCCTGAAATCGATTAAATCTAAATCTAGCAAGCATGAAGATGATAGAGACAAAGAACAAACACATAATTTTTATATTGGTTCCACAAATACCGTGGCTTACGTCCACTCAAGGTTTTAAATATCATATTTCGGTCGCGTCTCGTCTCGAAAATTTTGCATACAGTATCTCATACAGTATCTCGTATCGGACGAGATCTCGGGTGAGATGAGTGTATCTTGGGTTTACATCTTGGATTGATGTCTTGGATTTTAAAATTCATATCAGGTTATCTCGGAGTAAGTTAAGAGTTCAAAATTGATATTTTAAAGATTTTTATGATAATTGATATCTAATATAAACTTATTAACATGAACGATTCATAGAAAACAATAGTGTTATTTTTATTTATAGAGGAAAGTGGTTGTATGACTTATTTGGTATTGATTGAATGGATTATACTCATTTGAATATTACAAATAAATCATCTATCTTTCTCAATCATTTAAAAATAAAAAGTAAAATCAGGGAGTTAGTAAAAAGATCATTAAATATGTAAATGGAAAACATCTTCGAACGAGATCTTTTATTGAGATTTATCTTAAATGATGCTTCAGATCTTAGTAACTTGGATGAGATGATTGTCAAATAAGATATAAACAAAATTTAATGTTTTCGAATGAGACCATCTATTGAGATTTATCTCAAATTCTGATTGAGATCTTAGTATTTTGGATGAGATGATGGTCAATAAGATACGAATAAAATTTAGTGTCTCGTTTCGCTAAATCTCGTCTCACTCAAGTTCGAAAATGAGATCTCGCGTGAGGTAAACGAGATTTGAAACAGTGCATCCATTTAATCTTTGTTATTGATAGTTTTTTCTCACGGAATACAATAATCATAATCAAATCCAACCACAATCTAATAGATCTTTGATTTCTTATAGTTCTCTAAAAGAAGAAGAGAAAAGGATCCAAAGTCCCACAAGTCCCTCTATAATTATAGGCTGCTAGGTATTTATAGGCAAATCCCAGCACAAATCTCACTATCCAAGCTTGAAAACGTCTCAATTTCAGATTCAAAAATTCTGTATGAAGAAAAGGTCGTCCCACACAAATATTGAAAAATCAAATCATGTGGGTACCAACATGATTTTGTATACCCATACTCCATTTTTTTCTTGAGTTTCCAAGTCTTCAAAGCTTTGTTAATCCATGCTCCACGACCAAATCATCTCGGTACCGACCTGTCTTCAACTCGGTACCGACATGATTTGAGTTGTCCAAAACTCATCCAAACTTCGTGTGCTCTTTTCCTTTATCAGTCTTGACATTCTTCAAGTTTTTGGGACCATTCCTTCATCATCCTTGGGTCTAAATTTGTCAGTAACACTTGCCCCTTAAAGTACGTCTTGTGAATATAAGGTGTGCTTTGCTCAAGAATAAGTATCGAGACCGACAAATTATCATTAGTTGTGCTCTTTGACGATTCATCGATCCAAATCATGGCGAATCATCCGGTTTCTTCAGATTCACCTGAAAATCAAAGGTTGTTCTGGACTATCGTAGCCAAAGACTCATATTATTGCTTAAGTCTTAGTTATAAATCATAATCATTCCGCGTTTCACTTAGAATTTAACATCTATATATCAATATCATCCCGAGATTTATCCATCTTACGTTAATCATATATCATGCTATCATGCATCATTAGTCATAGGGGTGCATTGCCTCCGATTGGAACGTTATTTATAAGTCTTGTAGTATCGCCTTGCATTCCATTATAAGTAAGTCCAACTGAATCGAGACACTACTATTCATTAATCAATATCAAATCATAAGGCGTTCAAATCCTGAAGTTAAGTTTAGATTCTTCGTATCATGTTATCATTAATCTAGATTGATCCTAATCCGCCCGCTCTTCGATGAGAGGACCAAATATCCGAGCGCATTCATCCGTCTACTCTTCGGTGAGGGGACTTTCTAAATATGTCTATCCGTTCACTCTCTGATAGGAGAACTTGTTATCCTGTATAAGTCCATCCACTCGCTCAATTGCAAGGAAACTTGCAATTCATGGTTCATCACTTCGTCTCTTTGGTTGGAGGAACCAAGTCCTATCAGTTTATATATTAGGTTTAAGGGATAACTAGTTTCGGTAGCATCCATCAGCAATATCAATATCAATTATCATGTTCGAATGATTTTTCAAATCTAGATATCCATCGTACATTTATTCATAAAATTTTGAATCAAATGCATCAACCAAAAATCGAAAAATTTAATCTAGTCAAGGATTATACTCGGATTCTAACCCAGAGCATGCCTTGAAACCGATCGAGATCCTATATATGTATAAGTAGTTTGGTGGTGATCCTTTAAAGTTTATTCAAAACAAAAGCAAAGTACGAAAATTAAACCCGTTTTCAATCCATCATGATCATGGGATAATCATTCTCGACCAAGATCCGCGGCCGTGATTGGGTACATCTGTCGCCGACGATGGTCGTTTCGCTGTGCCACCGCGGTTTGATTCCTTATATATTGTTGAAACGGTTACTTCAAACTCGCTCTTTTATCAAGTTGCGCAGATGCTTGCACTGTTTGGTTTCGTGTTCATCCAGCTTATGGAATATGCAGCATTTTTCAGACTTTCTCTTCCAATCTTTGGGTTATCGCTTCGTTGGATCTCTGTAGGGAATCTGTCCCTTGGTATCTAAGTAAATCCTCTTTGGGATTTCTGTTAATTCGGTGTAAGTGAAAACTTTGGTTCTTTCTTTCGTTGTTTCGATCATTCAAAGTCACAATCAACCTTTCGCTTTCCTTTATCTTTTTCATATCCCATTTTAGATGGTCCTCCATCATCCACGGTGTTAATTTTAGCACGTTCATTTGCTTTAGCATCCTCCTGGCGTAGAAACATCTAACACTTCCGTATGTCTAATATATCTCATCAAGTGCGGTCGTACCTGACCTTCTTTTGTACATCTCCAACGCCGGTAGCTTTAATCTTGTGGGTTCCTTGCGTATTGGATATTTGAAGTAAATGAGTTTCTATTTACATCTTCCAAACTCCGATCCGGAGGTCCACCTTTTAAAACCCATCTTATCATATTAGTAATCATGCCGTTATCGTTTAATAGAAATTCTGGGGCAACGCGCATCCTTTCATCATACCCTTCGTTCCTACGGAGAGTTTTTGGTCCTAACTCTATAGCTGTACGTTTGCATTCAGATCTCGATTCTCAGGCTTAAGACCATTCTTTGGTAGTGCTCCATCACGTCCAAGGTTTAAATCAATTGTGCTTTGATCAAACATGTCGGTACCGACATGATGATGAGGTGGAGGAATGGTTCCAGCTCGCTCTACTCCGATTTCTTGTGCATCCGCCCTGTCTTCTAGCCTTTGATTTTGAGTTTCAGTTGTTCCGTCTGTCCTTTGTTGCTTCATTCTTCTGAAAAATCCATTAAGCATCTTTTCTTGCTGTGCTAGCAATCTAGTTTGCATCTCTGTCATCATCCCTTCCATCTCTTATCTGGTAACGTAAATAGAAGGTGAATTTAAACTTGATTACACCTCTTGGCTGCTCTATGTTCTTGTTGATTTCCTCCAGCAACTGCTTTTGTAGTAGGTCTCTTCATCTTTTTCGAATCTCATATCCAAGTCTTTCTCAGTGAAAACACAAAAAATGTTGCATCAAAATTATTGTGTTAAAAATTGACACATCCCAAAATCAATTAGATCTAAATCTAGCAAGTATGAATAAGATAGGAACAAGAACAAACCACAATTTTTATAGTGGTTCGGCAAATACTCTAAACTACGTCCACTTAATTCTTGTTATTGATAGTGTTCTATCCGGAATACAATAATTATAATCCAAAACCGACCACAATCTAGTAGATTTCAGATTTGTTATAGTTCTCTAAGAGAAAAAGATCCAAAGTCCCAAAAGTCCCCTCTAGTTGTAGGTTGCTAGGTATTGATATGGGCAAATCGCAGCACAAATCTCGCTATACAGACTTGAAAACATTTCAATTTACAGATCCGAAAATCCAACATGAAGAACATGTCGTTTCACACAAATTTCAAAAAATCAAATCATGTTGATGGTGACACGATCATGTCAGTACCGATATGATTTTGTACACTCATACTCCATTATTTTTCTTGAGCTTTCAAGCCTTCAAAGCTTGCTAATCCTTGCTCCGCGATCAAATCATCTCGATACCGATATGTCTTCAACTCAGTACCGACGTGATTCGAGTTATCCAAACTTTGTGTGTTCTTTTCCTTATATCATTTTGATATTCTTAATGTCTCTGGATCCATTTCTTCATCACGCTTTAGTCCAATCTATTCGTTTGAGTCTATGTTTCGAAACTGTGAAAAATTTGCCAGTAACATTACCGAAATTCATGTGAAAGTGGTTCGATATGATATTGTAATTATTCAAATTTTGGCCATATGTGTGGAATGGAAAGAAATTGAACAATACCAGCCTCCATGTGATGAGTTTGGTTGTAGGATTAGAAATATTGATAGAGGTGGTATGTATTGTACCACATCTTATGTTTTCATTTTTACAATCTTTACTTCAATTTTTCCTAGTTGATCAGGAGTAGACTGGGTGTGAGTTGACGTGGTATATACAATTTTCACTTGTTTGTTCTCTTTGTTGGGTCACTTGTGTTTGTCAAAAAATTATTAGACCATCTTTCAATCTTATTGACATTTTTAATGATTTGAAATGAAAGTTGATTACTAAACAGTAAAAACGATACCAAAAAATATCATCAAATAAAATGTCAAGTGCAAGGTTAAGGTGTTGTGACAATTCAATCATTGTCTGAGTCAGAGTTCTTTTGTTGCAATGGGAACAATGATATAAATAATAAGTTTTATAGTTAATTGTATTTCCTGTTGCATTTTTGAAAACCACTCCAGTAAAAAAAAAGTGAAAAATACAAGATAAAAATTAATACTATATAGATAAATCAGATACAATGAATACTATGTAGATTTGATTGTCATCTAGTTATTTGTGGATGACTGGATGCAGTGTTTTTTTATTCAAAAAGTATCAATTAGACAAAAGCATGATTAATTTAAATAATAGTAAGTTGGTCATATGCATAAAATATATAATGATCATTTTTAAAACCAAGAAAATAAATGTTATATGATAGTTTGAAATTACTAGAAGAGAAGACAAATGACTTGTGTGGATTGCAAAGTCATACCTGGAGAATGTGTCGTCTCATAACATCAGCTTTTGATATCCGAATTTCCTCTTCGAATACGTGTTCGACATAATGAAGGAGCCAAGATTAGTCGGACGAAATGGTGGAAGCTTAAAAGAGACGCCTCACGGGTGTTTAAGGATAGAGTGATGACAATGCGCATTCGGAAAGTGACTACTGAGGTGTTTGGCATAACGAAAGAAAATAAACGCGAACTTAAATATTCGTGGTGGTGGAACAGTGGTGTGCAAAAGGCTATCAAAGTGAAGAAGGAATGCTATAAGCGCTTACATCATCACAGGAGCGAGAACAATATGAAAAAGTACAAAGTGGTAAAGAAGAACGCAAAGAGAGCGGTGAGTGAAGCAAGGGGTCGAGCGTATGAAGATCTGTATCAAAAGGCAAGTACGAAGTAGGGTGAAAAACGTCTATGGTATAGCTAAGCTCCGTGAGAGGAAGACAAGAGACTTCAACCAAATACATCAAAGATGATAATAATAGACTTTTGGTGAAGGACGATGCAATAAAAAATAAATTGAGAGATTACTTCGATAAACTATTTAATGAAGAAGGTGATAGCATTACGATCGAGGTAGACGACTCTTTTGATGACACCGGTAGACATTTTGTTCAGAGAATTCAAGAATCTAAGGTAAAGGAGGCGCTAAAACGGATGAAAACGGGCAAGACATTGAGGCCTGATGACATCCTCATTGAGGTGTGAGATGCCTTGGAAATGCAGGAATAGCTGACTAACTAAGTTGTTCAATAATAATTTCAAATCAAATAAGATGTCAGATGAGTGGAGGAGAAGCATATTAGTTCAAATTTTTAAGAATAAAGAAGATATTCAAAGTTGCATAAACTATAGAGGAATTAAGCTTATGAGTCATACAATAAAGTTTTGAGGGAGAGTCATTGAACATTGATTAAGAAGAATGACAAGCGTTTCAAAAAATCAATTTGGTTTCATGCCTGAGAGGTCGACCACAAAGACGATTTTCTTGATAAGACAACTTATGAAGAGGTTTAGGGAGCAAAATAAGGATCGACATATGATATTTATCGATTTGGAGAAAGCTTATGACAAAGTACCGCGAAAGGTTACGTGGTGGGTTCTGGAAAAGAAGAGAGTTTCAACAAAGTACATTACCCATACCAAGGATATATACGATGATATTGTGATTAATATCAGAGCATGCGATGGTGAAAACAGTGACTTTCTCATTAACATAAGATTACATCAAGGGTCAGCTTTGAGCCTCTACATTTTTGTTCTAGTGATGGATGAGGTTACGAAGGGTATACAAGGTGAGATTCATTGGTGTATGCTTTTTGCTGATGATGTTGTGTTAAGTGATGAAAGTAGGATGTGGTTGATAGACAACTGGAGCTGTGGAGACAGACTTTAGAATCAAATGGATTTAAGCTTAACAGAACTAAAACATAGTATATGAAGTGCGAGTTCAACAGTGTCAGGTCACAAAATGGAGATGTCACTCTGGCCGGACAAATAGTTCCCAAGGAATCCTTTTGATATTTAGGATCAATGTTGCAGTATGATGGTGTTGTTAATGAAGAAGTTAGTTTTAGAATTCGAATGTGTTGGGTGAAATGGCGACAATCATCTGGCATGCTCTGTGACAGGAAAGTCCCACAGAAGCTTGAATAAAAATTCTACAGAACGACAATCGAGCCTATGATGTTGTATGGTGCATAATATTGGCCTACTAAAAGTCAACATGTCCAGAAGATAAGTATAGCAGAGATGCACATGTTGCGACGGAGCTGCGGTCATACAAGAAGAGACTGAATTATAAATGACGATATACGTGATAAATTTGAAGTAGCATCAATTGAAGAGAAGCTACTTCAACATCGCTTAAGATGGTTTGAACATCTCCAGCGGAGGCCATCTGAGGCATCTGGGCATGTTGAAATTATAGGCCACGTCGAATGCTCAAGGAAAGGTAGATGTCCACCAAGGTTGACATGGAAGGAAGTAGTTAAAAAGAACTTGAAGGATTGAAATATATTCGAAGAGCTGGTGACGGACATGAGCGAGTGGAAGTTAGTGATCCACATATCAGAATCATGAACTATAAGTTGTATAAGTTTTAGATTATAGGACTAGAGAACATGAGCCTAAGACGCAGTGTTTGGTCTTCGACCAATATTACTATTAGTACCATTATTACTATTAGTATTATTATTATTATCAATTTATATATATATATATATATATATTAGTTATTATTATTATTAATGTAACGACCCACTATTTTGGATCATTCAAATCGATAATAATCCGCACATGTCAGACTTGAATAATTCAAAATAATAGATTGTAATAAAATGTGGAGCAAATAAAATCATTCACAAAATCAGAGACACAGAAATACCAGAATACTCGCAGCGGAAATAAAATACCATAGTAGTTCATGAAGCTATTATATACATACTCTCAAAACATATACAAAATCTCATAGTAAAATAGATACAATAGAAGTCAGGATACATAAATAACAATACAGAGACAGATACCGAATAGGAACTAACTGGAAGAAGTAGACGAATAGATAGATAGATAAGCTCCAGCAAAACTCTAGTTCCAGAAGGTGAATCCAAAGCCGTGATTCTCAGACTGACCCGAGCGTAAAGTAAACACAAACACTCGAGTCAGGACATACATACTTATAAAATGTAAACCAACTCAAGTGAACTGTAATGACAATACACAATAACTTAAAGGATGCTTGGGATCGCCCATCCTTTAAGGATCAGTCAAACCATCAATTAAGTAGTAATAAACACTATCCTAGAAATATCCATATTAAAGTAAACAATGCAAATAACAGTGTAATTGTGTGTAACATCCCGTCTTTTCGCACACTTTAAACCGACACACGTGCCAATTCAAAGCATACGCAAGGGCGGATTGTTATGGGGTAAATAAGAGAAAACAGAGAAGAAATAAAACAAAACAGAATCTCACAGCGGAAGGATAAAATATAATAATAAATATACAGCTCATGATAATTGTTTACAAAATATTTATTTTACTTATACAATGAATATCAGAGTTACACATACCAATACAATCAATGCAGCGGAAATTTAGAGTGTGGTGCAATACTATAAATAATATAATACGGATTCTTCGTCTTCGTCCTCCAAAGCTAAAATCTTCGATCCTGAAACGCTCGGACTGACCCGAGCGAATTTGAAAAGACAAAAACACTCGAGTCAGAACTAAAAGATCTTATGTGAGTTAAATAAACAGAAATAAATATGAGTACAGTAACTCAAGAGATGCTCGGGATTTACATCTCCTAAGGATCCGTTAAACTATTTACTATGTAGTATATTGCGCTATTATAATAGTGTCTATTTATAAAATAAACTTACTTTTTAATAGCGTTAAGGGGTTACCCATATAGCCCTTAACACAAATAATGCCAATAGTCTATACAGTACCGTAATACCTCCTGATCGGGAAGCTACCAGAGGATACTCCATAGGTACGACACAAATAGAAACTCGTAGTAAAGGCTCGGTATGGTAGGTGACACGGCACAACTAGGCAATGCCAGGGTAGATATACCAATTGCTATCCAGGCTGGTGGAAACGCGTAGCCGCAGTTACCGGCCATCTCGGACTAACTCCCCAAAATCAAAATATAGAAGTGGCCACTGAATCAATCCAAAATCAAAGTATAATATCGAAGAGGAGGGTCCGATCAGAGGAATGACCTCATTGGCCTGAGAATCGCTCCTGTTTTAGCCACCTTATGCCAACTCACGGGAGTCGGGTCCACGTATTTACCTTATAGGAAACGTCGCCACCACCTACTTCATTCTGAAATCTCCACCGCGTACACGATTAGTCAAAGTGGTTTTCGGTATCGACAGAGAGTATGTCAGATATCCGATCCCGGTCTCTTTGCCAACCCATCGTTATTATAACACCGCGGTCATTTAAAAATAGGTGATACTTTAAAAATCAGAATAAACATTCCATTTCATAACCATGAATACGATATCATTTCAAAACCCAAAACCATATTTTATCACTTATCCCAAATATAATTCTTTTCCAAAATCAAAATGCTTTAACTTCATATCGTCTGAAAATCAAATATTTTCAAAGCATAGTATTTTGAAAATCATAATTTAAAACCATAACTTCTATAAAAAAAACTTGAATGGTTTGGACATTCAACGGTATATGAATTAAATGGTTTAACTTAAATGTTACTTTGTAAAGAAAATAGTTCTCATGGCTTTACAAATACATTTCTTTATTAAAGTCTAAACCAAAATTTATATTATCTCTCTCAAGTTCCAAAACCACTTCAATTTATTTATATATACGTATATCCATTTTGAGTAACAATATTTCAAACTAAAATTGGATTTTATTCTTTCAACAGATCAATTGTTCTATTAATTAGTCTTGAATATTCACATAAAATCCATAAATAATAAGTCTTCAATTTCTAGTAATAAAATATATATATTTTCCCAATTCAAATTATACTAGAATATTCATTTCAATTTATTTTGGGAAAAATCCAATTATAAATATCATATCTTAAAATTTCCAAACTTAACATTTAAACATATGATATAAATTATCAAACTCCATTTTCTTAAATTTTTCCATTTTTAATAAAGAGATTTATACACCTTTTAATTTCAAAATTTTCAACTTCATATGTATATATATGGAAGAATAATATTTATACAATATAAAATTTAAGATTATTATAAACCGTATTCCATCCAAACCATAGAAGTCACATTAAAATAGTTATATATATATATGCCGCGGTGCCTGTATATAATTTTCTATTCTATGGTCAAGTGATACGGATATTTATCATTTCAATCCGCAATTTAAAAGATATAAAAATTTGCGGTTATATATCATTTCAAACCACAATCCCGAATGAAATGAAATATGCATGATAATTTGCAATTTAATGATATCCAATAAACATCCATTCATCAACATCATCCATAATCCAAATCGCAATCATCAATCAATATCAATCAATAACAATATTATTTTTGGTACTACATAACAGGTAATACTGGCAATTTTATTCAAATTAAATTTAACAGCTATTAATCTACAGTCTATATTCAGAAATAAATTATATAACTGTTAACTAGCAGTTCATATACAAACAAATAAATTTTAACTGTAAATTTATACGCAATAAATGAATTAAATTAACAGTTAAATTTAATAAATGCATTTCAACAAATATGAGTGAAATAAACATGCCAAATACTCATAAATAAATTTCTATTCATTTCTAAAATTAATTTAACAAACATAAAAGCTTCTAGTAGTTGTGAGTGGGTTAAAACACTCACCTTTTGAATTTAAATCGAATTCAAATCCGATTTAAACCCAAAAATTCGACTATATCCAAATCTGTCCAAACCAGTGTCAAAAGATCTGGAATTTAATTTCGATCCTAACAAAAAAAAATTGCGTGAAACGAAGTCCGTATGTACGAGTTATGATTATTAGAACTAATTGAAATCAAAATTAACAAAAATAAATTAAACAAAAATAAAATACCGTGCCACATGCACTCTTCCCTCGTGAAAAACGCGTATGCTTCTTCTTGATTGCTAACTTTGTTCCGTAATTTTTTCTTTTATTTCGATTTACTTTAATTTTCCTCCTTATTATATGAATGTATGCATTTTCAAAAGGTTTGGAAAAAAAAAGAAGAATTGAAAAAGAAAATGATAAAAATAAAAACTGAAAATGGAAGAGAAAATCTAGATTTGAAAAGAAAGAAGAAGGTTTGAAATAGAAGAAAATTTGAAAAAGAAGTATATTTGAAGAGGAAGGAAAAATTAAAATCAGAGATAATAAGGAGATTTGAAGGAAAAAAAAGAAAAAAAAGAAGAAGATTATAATGGAGGCTGTGGTTTCATTTGCGTCATATCTTATTTATAAGGTTAGAGTTAGGTTTAGGATCAAAGAGATTTGGAAAGAGAGACCGCTATTAATTAGAAATAAATGAAATGACGTTTCAGAAAATGAAGTTGGAAAATGAATGGAAAGAAATAAAGTGAATATGAACAAACTTGGTTTTGAAATATAGCAAATATGAACAACCTTTTTAAAAGTAGAAGGTATTAAAAAGAGGTATTTATTTATTAGAAAGGGAATGAATGGACTAACTCTATACTGTAAACATACTTTTAGGATTCAAATTTCAAAACAATTGTTTACTTAATGAATTTTGTTAACCCTAAACACACCAAAATTAACTTCATTAACTCAAGTAATATTCGAATTTCTACGCATTCGGGTTTTTGTCTATGCATAATAATTTTTTTATAATTACCTTAAAAATGAAAACGTTTGATTTGTTTTTCCCAAAATGATCTCTAATTACCATTAAAACACCCTTTTTGTTTACCATAAAACGCGCGTTTTTTTATTATTATTAAATCTATTAATTGCAATCACCGTTTTCTTTTCTTTTAATTGAAATATTTGAACTACATTAATTGCAATCACACAAAATTAAATTTTAAAACAGACAACTAAAATACATAAAAAAAATAGAAAAATTATTTATACATAAGAGTAATAAATAGATTATTTTCCTATTCTTGTAATTAGTTTGTAAGCTAAACACAGTTCAAATAAACATATATTTCTTTCTTTAAAAATCAATCTTTCTATATTTTTATTTAAATTAAATTAAACCTACATTCATAGATGAAACATTCATTTTATTGATGTAAATGTTTTTTTTTTTTGAATCAAAACTTTTCTTATATTTCACAAAACATAAGCTGCTTTTATTTGCACCTATTACAATTAGTATTCTCTCTCCTATTAATTTCAGTTGATTAAGTTTCAAAATGGGCTAAATGAATGTAATGATAAGTAGAACAATTACTTCCTATTAACGTAATATTTAGATGTTAAATTCTCATTTATTTTTCAATACTTCAATTAAATTAATAAATATTGCTCTCTATACTTAAATCTATATTAACAAAACGTTAGCTTTGGATTGGTAGAATTTGATTTACCAAAGTTTATTTACATAATACAAACTATATTAATTTGCCACCTATTAGTTCTTAATTATATTTTTAGGTTCGTTACCTATCCACCTTGATTAAAATTCCATCTATAAAGCAAATTTAGTTAGCCTTAACATTACTACACTAAATCTACAATCAGTTTCAATTAATATAGAATTATATCTTAAATACTTACCATTTATTTATAAATTAGGTTACCTTCCAATAAATTTTATTCCTAAGTATTTGATTGGATTGCCATCTTTACTATGTCTATTATTAATTAGCTTCAAATTCTCCAATTTCACTTCTTAAATCCACCCTTTGCTATATTATAAATAAAATTTACATTGGTTACATTTCACATAAATGTATCATTTATTTACATTTATTACAAACTTATTTCCAATTCCAACTAAAAATCTAAATAAATGAATAGGCAACCTACCATAAACATTACCGTTACCTTTTTGTCACATACAAAATCTTTTATTACAAAAATCAATTTTTGCATATATTTTCATACTACAAATTCAATTTACTTATGTTCAAATTGTAGCCAAACCTGACTTTTAAATTATTTTATACAAAATTGGGATTTCATTAAGTTTATTAATTATTACCCTTAATTGGCATTTATCACCTTGTATTCTCGTTATCATTTCATAGATATGATTCCCAATTCCTTATTATTGACTTAAATTGGCATTACTAACATTGCATTAAACGTTGTTACTTAAATCTCTACCCAATAGTAACTAATACTCTAAATAAATACGCTTACTCCTTTCGTTATTTATTAATTATCACAAGAAACGTTTAATCATTTCAACAACATTGTAATTTCAAATTACCTACATTGATTGTATACGTTTTTCATTATTATCATTTATTAGAATTCTATTCAACTTTCCATCTTATACATATAGTTAACCTTTCTATTGATTTTTCCTTCAAAATTTTCAGTTACTTCTTAACTTACAAAAAGGCAATGATTAATTACATTTAATCGCTATAAATTAAATGCATTGGTAACGAACAATATCTGTCACCATTATACAATTTATAACATTTGTAATTTATTCTCTACAACAATTATTACCTATCAATATTATTTCGCCCATAAATACAAACTTGCAATTGTTCTTATTATCATATTCCATTTACTGTTAACAATGTTTATTACATTATATTAGTTTAATATTTTCCTCAAATTCCTCATATTCAACTCATATATAGGTAAAATTCTTTTCACCACTTAAAATCATTTGAATTAACTTCGAATTACTATAAGTAGGTTTTTAATTTATTTTTCTTCTAAATTTAATTACAACTTATTAATTTAACCAAATTAAATCCATAAAATCTACGGGTCATTACACTCTCCCCCACTCAAAACTTTTCGTCCCCGAAAAGAAAAAGAAGAGAAAACGAAGAACTAAGAAATCAATATACCTCATTCACACATTAACTTTATAAACAATTAAATTTATAAAATTAATTAATTTAGATAAAATATATCAATTTATAACCATAAAAAAAATTATATCTAAATTACTAAAGTTTGGAAAAACATTTCAAAATACTTCTAAGTTCAAAATTTACGGAAAACTTTTGGTAGTCTCCTTTGAACGGAGAGACTCGGGAGAAAATATAATATCAAAATATAACAATTATATTACACATTTTATCCAAAATATTATATCTCAACCCGGGAAAATATATAAAATAGCGCTATAAATCGTAATCCGAAGCGTACCTATTTGTCGGGCAATTTATGCTTAATTTATGGAACCAAAAGCAGTAGTAATTGCTTCCATAACCTGCATTTCACTTATAAACATCCAAAGGTTTAACAATTTCTATAAAGCGAAATATTTTCATGGTTTCAACTACTAACAACACCAAATATACAATCATAAATTTCAACAAACAGCATACACAACAAAACAACCATTCGATCAAACAAGCAAATAGTTGTTCGGGTTCAAAACTTGAAATGGTACGGAATGAAAAATAACTATCCAGTGCATCATTTACTCAACAGTGTTAGATGGGACAGAATAGCTTATTTATTCATCCTACAACTTCAAATTTCCTTACCCAGCCAACCATAAAGCAAACAATATCGATTTAAACCAACAAATCAATTTAACCTATAAAAATTCATTACATACTTTAGTTGTTTGATTTCCTTTCTTTTATACAAACCGCATAAATTTTCCTTTTTATAGTTTACATTTATTTCTAACAACTTCAAATTTTATTTTCTCGTCAGTGGTTGTATCCTTGATTTTTACTTATTACTTACAATTTATTCACTTTTATTATTTATTTATTCCGGTCATGTAAGTTTCTTTTATATGTATTGTATTTAATACACTTCTAAATTTCAATCTTTTATTCCATGCTTACAATTCTATTACTTATTTATAGTAACCCTTTTTAATTCCCTTAAATTCTTAACCCTAAAATATCCATTCTTATAAGTAAAGGAATTTACAAATTCTTTAACTAGGGTTTGCAGTCATTTATTTATATTACCTACTTTCCATTATATTTAGCTAGTAGTATTTAATTCATACTTAAGTTAATAACCCTACACATCAATCCTTATTTATTAAAGAATTTCATTTTATTCACTTAAGTTTAAAATCACCTATTTATAATACTTACCTTTAATTTTGGTAAAATTTCAATTATAACTTAAGTTTATACCATTAAATTCTTATTTATAATAGCAATTCATTGAATGCTTCATTATTTCCAAAATTTCTACTTGTATAATATTCTATTCCAATCACTTATTTTACATTTCAATTTTTTTTTTTTATACTTGGTAAGTTATTTATGTTAAAGAAAAAGCAAAAGAACTTATGCAAGTTTAGTCTCAACTCTTTTAATTCATTGATTACTTAACCTTTATCTCACTAACCTAAAATATTTTTACAACTAATTAATGGAAATTCAAGAATTAATACCGGGTCAAATTCCAAAATTTCTTTAAAATAATAGATAATTAATTTCTTACAACTTTTATATCTCTAATTACCTTTAAACAATTAAAATTTTAAATAATTTCAAAACAAATCTGCAGTAGAATTTACTACAGTGGCCTTTCCCCTTCGAGACTCGAAAATGAAAGTCGATGATGCGGCCGTCATCACCGAAATTATTTTCCAACGACAGAGAGGAAAGTACAAAATTTATTTTCTTCAAAATCCTCTTTAAACCAATTCTTTCGAATTATACTAAATATTTATATAAGAAAATATTTATAAACCAAATCATTATATTTCATAAATCCTTTGAAAGCAAATTTTTAAAATCCCGGACTTAAGTTCTAAAATCTCCAATTTGATTTATTATAATTTCAACTTAGCTTTAATTCATTACAAATATTTTTATTACCTAACACCCAACTATAGCAACCAAAATATATCTTTATAAAAATATTTTTTATATATAGAAAATATAATAGGCAAAATTATTTCATTCACCTATATTAAAAACAAATATTATGTCGGTCTGTCGTATTAAGTGTTTAGAAATCCTTATTGATGACATAGCGTCCCATGCATCAACCAGAATTTATAAATACAAAGCGGAACAGATTAACACAATATCAAAATCTTTATTAACACTAACAAATACGCTCTCTCATATATATACACTCAGCGACTCCCATAGGGTATTACTACCCTATTAACAAAGGGTCAAACCCCACAAAACCAAGGTTTATCGCTAAACCAAAGCTCTGATACCAACTGTAACATCCCGTCTTTTCGCACACTTTAAACCGACACACGTGCCAATTCAAAGCATACGCAAGGGCGGATTGTTATGGGGTAAATAAGAAAAAACAGAGAAGAAATAAAACAAAACAGAATCTCACAGCGGAAGGATAAAATATAATAATAAATATACAGCTCATGATAACTGTTTACAAAATATTTATTTTACTTATACAATGAATATCAGAGTTACACATACCAATACAATCAATGCAGCGGAAATTTAGAGTGTGGTGCAATACTATAAATAATATAATACGGATTCTTCGTCTTCGTCCTCCAAAGCTAAAATCTTCGATCCTGAAACGCTCGGACTGACCCGAGCGAATTTGAAAAGACAAAAACACTCGAGTCAGAACTAAAAGATCTTATGTGAGTTAAATAAACAGAAATAAATATGAGTACAGTAACTCAAGAGATGCTCGGGATTTACATCTCCTAAGGATCCGTTAAACTATTTACTATGTAGTATATTGCGCTATTATAATAGTGTCTATTTATAAAATAAACTTACTTTTTAATAGCGTTAAGGGGTTACCCATATAGCCCTTAACACAAATAATGCCAATAGTCTATACAGTACCGTAATACCTCCTGATCGGGAAGCTACCAGAGGATACTCCATAGGTACGACACAAATAGAAACTCGTAGTAAAGGCTCGGTATGGTAGGTGACACGGCACAACTAGGCAATGCCAGGGTAGATATACCAATTGCTATCCAGGCTGGTGGAAACGCGTAGCCGCAGTTACCGGCCATCTCGGACTAACTCCCCAAAATCAAAATATAGAAGTGGCCACTGAATCAATCCAAAATCAAAGTATAATATCGAAGAGGAGGGTCCGATCAGAGGAATGACCTCATTGGCCTGAGAATCGCTCCTGTTTTAGCCACCTTATGCCAACTCACGGGAGTCGGGTCCACGTATTTACCTTATAGGAAACGTCGCCACCACCTACTTCATTCTGGAATCTCCACCGCGTACACGATTAGTCAAAGTGGTTTTCGGTATCGACAGAGAGTATGTCAGATATCCGATCCCGGTCTCTTTGCCAACCCATCGTTATTATAACACCGCGGTCATTTAAAAATAGGTGATACTTTAAAAATCAGAATAAACATTCCATTTCATAACCATGAATACGATATCATTTCAAAACCCAAAACCATATTTTATCACTTATCCCAAATATAATTCTTTTCCAAAATCAAAATGCTTTAACTTCATATCGTCTGAAAATCAAATATTTTCAAAGCATAGTATTTTGAAAATCATAATTTAAAACCATAACTTCTATAAAAAAAACTTGAATGGTTTGGACATTCAACGGTATATGAATTAAATGGTTTAACTTAAATGTTACTTTGTAAAGAAAATAGTTCTCATGGCTTTACAAATACATTTCTTTATTAAAGTCTAAACCAAAATTTATATTATCTCTCTCAAGTTCCAAAACCACTTCAATTTATTTATATATATGTATATCCATTTTGAGTAACAATATTTTAAACTAAAATTGGATTTTATTCTTTCAACAGATCAATTGTTCTATTAATTAGTCTTGAATATTCACATAAAATCCATAAATAATAAGTCTTCAATTTCTAGTAATAATATATATATATTTTCCCAATTCAAATTATACTAGAATATTCATTTCAATTTATTTTGGGAAAAATCCAATTATAAATATCATATCTTAAAATTTCCAAACTTAACATTTAAACATATGATATAAATTATCAAACTCCATTTTCTTAAATTTTTCCATTTTTAATAAAGAGATTTATACACCTTTTAATTTCAAAATTTTCAACTTCATATGTATATATATGGAAGAATAATATTTATACAATATAAAATTTAAGATTATTATAAACCGTATTCCATCCAAACCATAGAAGTCACATTAAAATAGTTATATATATATGCCGTGGTGCCTGTATATAATTTTCTATCCTATGGTCAAGTGATACGGATATTTATCATTTCAATCCGCAATTTAAAAGATATAAAAATTTGCGGTTATATATCATTTCAAACCACAATCCCGAATGAAATGAAATATGCATGATAATTTGCAATTTAATGATATCCAATAAACATCCATTCATCAACATCATCCATAATCCAAATCGCAATCATCAATCAATATCAATCAATAACAATATTATTTTTGGTACTACATAACAGGTAATACTGGCAATTTTATTCAAATTAAATTTAACAGCTATTAATCTACAGTCTATATTCAGAAATAAATTATATAACTGTTAACTAGCAGTTCATATACAAACAAATAAATTTTAACTGTAAATTTATACGCAATAAATGAATTAAATTAACAGTTAAATTTAATAAATGCATTTCAACAAATATGAGTGAAATAAACATGCCAAATACTCATAAATAAATTTCTATTCATTTCTAAAATTAATTTAACAAACATAAAAGCTTCTAGTAGTTGTGAGTGGGTTAAAACACCCACCTTTTGAATTTAAATCGAATTCAAATCCGATTTAAACCCAAAAATTCGACTATCTCCAAATCTGTCCAAACCAGTGTCAAAAGATCTGGAATTTAATTTCGATCCTAACAAAAAAAAATTGCGTGAAACGAAGTCCGTATGTACGAGTTATGATTATTAGAACTAATTGAAATCAAAATTAACAAAAATAAATTAAACAAAAATAAAATACCGTGCCACATGCACTCTTCCCTCGTGAAAAACGCGTATGCTTCTTCTTGATTGCTAACTTTGTTCCGTAATTTTTCTTTTATTTCGATTTACTTTAATTTTCCTCCTTATTATATGAATGTATGCATTTTCAAAAGGTTTGGAAAAAAAATGATTTGAAAAAGAAGAATTGAAGAAGAAAATGATTAAAATAAAAACTGAAAATGGAAGAGAAAATCTAGATTTGAAAAGAAAGAAGAAGGTTTGAAATAGAAGAAAATTTGAAAAAGAAGTATATTTGAAGAGGAAGGAAAAATTAAAATCAGAGATAATAAGGAGATTTGAAGGAAAAAAAAGAAAAAAAAAGAAGAAGATTATAATGGAGGCTGTGGTTTCATTTGCGTCATATCTTATTTATAAGGTTAGAGTTAGGTTTAGGATCAAAGAGATTTGGAAAGAGAGACCGCTATTAATTAGAAATAAATGAAATGACGTTTCAGAAAATGAAGTTGGAAAATGAATGGAAAGAAATAAAGTGAATATGAACAAACTTGGTTTTGAAATATAGCAAATATGAACAACCTTTTTAAAAGTAGAAGGTATTAAAAAGAGGTATTTATTTATTAGAAAGGGAATGAATGGACTAACTCTATACTGTAAACATACTTTTAGGATTCAAATTTCAAAACAATTGTTTACTTAATGAATTTTGTTAACCCTAAACACACCAAAATTAACTTCATTAACTCAAGTAATATTCGAATTTCTACGCATTCGGGTTTTTGTCTATGCATAATAATTTTTTTATAATTACCTTAAAAATGAAAACATTTGATTTGTTTTCCCAAAATGATCTCTAATTACCATTAAAACACCCTTTTTGTTTACCATAAAACGCGCGTTTTTTTTATTAAATCTATTAATTGCAATCACCGTTTTCTTTTCTTTTAATTGAAATATTTGAACTACATTAATTGCAATCACACAAAATTAAATTTTAAAACAGACAACTAAAATGCATAAAAAAAATAGAAAAATTATTTATACATAAGAGTAATAAATAGATTATTTTTCTATTCTTGTAATTAGTTTGTAAGCTAAACACAGTTCAAATAAACATATATTTCTTTCTTTAAAAATCAATCTTTCTATATTTTTATTTAAATTAAATTAAACCTACATTCATAGATGAAACATTCATTTTATTGATGTAAATGTTTTTTTTTTTTTGAATCAAAACTTTTCTTATATTTCACAAAACATAAGCTGCTTTTATTTGCACCTATTACAATTAGTATTCTCTCTCCTATTAATTTCAGTTGATTAAGTTTCAAAATGGGCTAAATGAATGTAATGATAAGTAGAACAATTACTTCCTATTAACGTAATATTTAGATGTTAAATTCTCATTTATTTTTCAATACTTCAATTAAATTAATAAATATTGCTCTCTATACTTAAATCTATATTAACAAAACGTTAGCTTTGGATTGGTAGAATTTGATTTACCAAAGTTTACTTACATAATACAAACTATATTAATTTGCCACCTATTAGTTCTTAATTATATTTTTAGGTTCGTTACCTATCCACCTTGATTAAAATTCCATCTATAAAGCAAATTTAGTTAGCCTTAACATTACTACACTAAATCTACAATCAGTTTCAATTAATATAGAATTATATCTTAAATACTTACCATTTATTTATAAATTAGGTTACCTTCCAATAAATTTTATTCCTAAGTATTTGATTGGATTGCCATCTTTACTATGTCTATTATTAATTAGCTTCAAATTCTGCAATTTCACTTCTTAAATCCACCCTTTGCTATATTATAAATAAAATTTACATTGGTTACATTTCACATAAATGTATCATTTATTTACATTTATTACAAACTTATTTCCAATTCCAACTAAAAATCTAAATAAATGAATAGGCAACCTACCATAAACATTACCGTTACCTTTTTGTCACATACAAAATCTTTTATTACAAAAATCAATTTTTGCATATATTTTCATACTACAAATTCAATTTACTTATGTTCAAATTGTAGCCAAACCTGACTTTTAAATTATTTTATACAAAATTGGGATTTCATTAAGTTTATTAATTATTACCCTTAATTGGCATTTATCACCTTGTATTCTCGTTATCATTTCATAGATATGATTCCCAATTCCTTATTATTGACTTAAATTGGCATTACTAACATTGCATTAAACGTTGTTACTTAAATCTCTACCCAATAGTAACTAATACTCTAAATAAATACGCTTACTCCTTTCGTTATTTATTAATTATCACAAGAAACGTTTAATCATTTCAACAACATTGTAATTTCAAATTACCTACATTGATTGTATACGTTTTCCATTATTATCATTTATTAGAATTCTATTCAACTTTCCATCTTATACATATAGTTAACCTTTCTATTGATTTTTCCTTCAAAATTTTCAGTTACTTCTTAACTTACAAAAAGGCAATGATTAATTACATTTAATCGCTATAAATTAAATGCATTGGTAACGAACAATATCTGTCACCATTATACAATTTATAACATTTGTAATTTATTCTCTACAACAATTATTACCTATCAATATTATTTCGCCCATAAATACAAACTTGCAATTGTTCTTATTATCATATTCCATTTACTGTTAACAATGTTTACTACATTATATTAGTTTAATATTTTCCTCAAATTCCTCATATTCAACTCATATATAGGTAAAATTCTTTTCACCACTTAAAATCATTTGAATTAACTTCGAATTACTATAAGTAGGTTTTTAATTTATTTTTCTTCTAAATTTAATTACAACTTATTAATTTAACCAAATTAAATCCATAAAATCTACGGGTCATTACATTGTGACTAGGATAGCATAGAGTTGCAGTAACCGCTCACCTCTAACCACACTCTTAAAATCAAAGGTGTGCATCAAACAATCACAAGGAAATCACAGGACACACAAAGCAGTGTAACCGTGGTTATAAATTTCAAAATGATTTATAATTTCGAATTAAAATCATTCATTTAAACCATTAAAAAGTGAAGTCATTATTCCTTCAAATCAAAGATTCAATTTCCAAAAAATTTAGCTTTTTCTGAGTTCATTTATTCACTCAAGTACATTAAAATAGTAAAATTTCAGCTCTCGTAACACTTAGAAAATGCTACGGTAAGTTACATTTGAAAACAATTCAATTCAGCAAAGACAACATTTAAACTTCAATTTAAACCATTTTAACTTATAAAACATCCATATTTTCCACTATAAAAATGGTCATTTAAATACCCTTGAACTTATGATTTTTATAAAGTAAATTTCACAAATAAATATCAATAATTTCACTTATTAAATTCAAGTGTACAAATTTCCCATTCTTTACCCTTTAACAATTATTTATCACTTAAATTTCAAATTTTCATTTCATACATTAAACTAAATTTCCCTTTTATTTAATTTACTTAAACTTCCATTTTAAAACCAAATCTTACAATTCCAAGTCAAGTTAAATTCTAAAATTTTCATGTAACTATCCATTTATTTAACATTTTAACTAATTACATAAATTCAAAATACACTGTAAGTTGCTTAACTTTATTTTACAATTAACTTGGTATTTTCTTTTACTTTATATTTATCCAATTCCTACATCAATTATATTAATTACCAAGCTAAGCTTATAATTCCATTTTTACTTAAATTCCCATTATTAAGTTAAATCAAATTTTCACACTACAACTCAAGCCATCTAGTAACTTATAACATTTAACCTTTTTGGAAATTACTGCTTAACCATTTTAAATCCAATATAAGTCAAATTTTCTATATATTTTTTCCTTTCATTTACAATACATAAAATTTATAAGAAATCATATTTTGAAATCAACCACGGGTCCGGATAATATTTCACAGCTAAATCAAGTGATACAGAAATTATCATTTAAATCCGTAATCAGTAAAATTTTCAGGTTTTGATTATTTCAAACCCGAAATCCCAAGACAAATACAAATAAAAATCACCCAGGCCTATCATTTCAGCCCGTAATGATTTTTCCTATTCTAAAGTCCGTTCGGGTATGTATCATTTCAACCCATAGTGATTCTATTCTACAGGAACTTGCAATGTGAGAAATAGAAATACAAAGTATAACAGAATAAAATATAACAGATGATGAGACAAGTTTATAACAGGGTTTAATATCATATAATTAACATCACAAGCAGATATAACATGATATAACAATTCTACACATTCACTTGTTGTCATTTCACTAATTGTATAAATATAAATGTCATGAGTGAAAACTCACCTCTTTAAAGCTGGAATTCGCAAATCAAACACACACAAACAAAGATCCAGAAAACACGATAGCACGACTTGATTTGAGTGGAGAGTGAGCCAAGATATAAATCTTGTATTCAACAATGAAACAAACCATATATAAATATTTTTACAATACCAAAAATCTATTGAAACAAAATGGAAATAAAAATAACAAGAGACATCGCCAAGCTTTCCCATCAAATTTGTGTGACCTTTACCCACATAGGCTCGGCCACAAGGCTATATTGGTTCGGCCTTGGATGTTTTTAGGTGGTAATGGTCAGGTTTGGATCTGAAAATAACAAGGCTTGGTTGAGAAGGCAAAGGGTTTGGAGGTTACAACATGAGGAAGGTAAAAAAAGGCAAGCAAAAGGAAGGTGGTTTGTTCATCATTTTGGGCTCGACCTTGACACATTTGGGCTTGGCCAGGGGCTAATTCATGTCAGGTCAGATGTTAGTAATGGTGTTCATGTGTGGTGCTTGCTGGTGGTGGAGGCTAAGGAGGTGGCCGTGGCAAGGAAATGAAATGGATGTGAATATAAGCTTGGCAATGTATAAATTCAAGGAGTTTGACATTGTTTTTGTGGAGTTTTGTGCAAGGGATGATCAAGGCACTTTCAGGTCAGAGGAGAATGATGTCAGGCCGTGGGTTATATGGGAAAAGAAGTGGTGGTGGTCGGTGGAGGAGATGGTAGGGGTATGGGCCGAGCAACATAGGTGAAGATCAAGGCAAATTCAAGTGAAAAACAAAGCAAAACAAAGAAGAAAAAGTGGAAAAAGAAGAAGCCATTACCTCAATCTTTTTGCTGCCGTGAGAAAATGAAGATGGAAAGAGGTTTTCTCACGTGAAAAAAAAGATATAGGCGGCTAGGAATCAAGGAATAAACGGCAACAAATATGGAGGAGTTATGGTATGAAATCAATGGATGGAAAGATAAAGAGGTAATAAATCAAGCGTAACGTATGCCTTTAATTAAAAATAGGTAACGTATCTAAATTTGATTTATTTCCCATCTATTTAATAAAATATATGCCAAAGAAATAATTTAATAAATACATACCGTTTATATAAACATTATAGAAATAAATAAGAAAACAGTTATGGAAACGTATAAATTAATTGCTATTTACATCTTTATATGTTACTTAATTTATAAAGTATATATCCAAATTAAATGAAACAAAAACGGACAAATATTGTAAATATATACATAACATGTAATGTTACATATATACACACAATTATAACATAATATATCAACCAAAAATATTATTTATATTAATTAAAATAAACAATTTTTGTTAAATAAAACAATTTAAACACAATAGTATAAAAAACATAACTTTCACAATATTAATCGGATTTCAACGAAACGAAAAGTAGTATTCTTGAAATTAAATCTATTTCCATAATAAAGATAAAATTAAAAAATTAAAAAATTTAAATTTTATATGTAAAAGTCAAAGTTTGACCATTTTGACCAGAATCCACTTTTTTGAAATATTCCATTTATTCAGGTTTGGAATTATAATTCACACAAAATCAAAATTCATATTTAAAATAACAAAATTTATCCATTTTAATAAATAAAATAAAATTTTTAAATCAGGAATTTCAGTTAAAATAATTAAAATATAAAATTAAAATACTCAAAAAAATACAGGGTTGTTACACTCCTTCACTCAAATCTTTTCGTCCTCGAAAAGGAACGAGGTACGGAAAACACAGAAAAAAATAGAATGAAATAGGACTAAGACAAGATGACAAGAAGATTAAAATTATACCTGATAACTGTTGTTATAGGTAAGTTTAACAAGGTAGAGAATATGAATAGCTAGAAGGGAAAAATAGGTTGAAAGACAAGGATGAACCATTATTTTAAAGCTATATAAATTTCAATTATTTAGAAAGGTAAAATAAACGATCAAAATATTTTTTATATAATACTTTATCAAAATACTTTTATAACTCGATGTCTTAACAAGTTATCCTCGTTCCTGCAGACTCTGGCAGTGCGTTGATCAGGCGGAAAGCTAGAATTCTCCAGTACTTAGTAGACTTGTTTCAACATCCAGTGAAAATACTGGAAAAACTTTTAAAAACAGATATGGAAAGTACAATCCAAACAAAACAACCAACCAAAATCTTTGTCTAACCATGGTTCACAGATACACAATGGTTAACCTGGATCCCTCAGAAAACAATCCATATCCGTAAGCTTTCTCAGCCCTGCGAGTTACGCCATGATGACTAGCAGACCGCAGGATACACAATGATTACGCCTGCATCCCCCATGAAACAATCCGTACCCCTAGGCCTTCTCAGCCAGGCGGATTTCGCTACTAATGCGACCTACGTAGTTCACATGATACATAATGATTACGCCTGAATCTCTCAGGAAACAATCCGTACCCCTAGGCCATCTCAGCCAGACGAATTACGCTATGCAGTCGCGCTCGAAAAAAAACCATGTGTTACGCCACGGTGGGACACTCGAGTATCACATCTGAAAAACCAAAAATCAAAGAGAATAATATCGATAGAATGAATCCACAATATGGCCATAGAGCGGATATCAAGCAGAAGACACTTTCCATATCTTTACTTCGAAAATATATTTCATATAGTACCTTTTTCAAATCACTTTCAAATATCATACTTATATAAAGCCCATTATATATAAGATTCCACTTTCAAATCAAATACTTTCCAAATCAATAGTATATCAAATCACCCTTATATAGACTTCGATTATATAAGATTTCTCTTTCCAAATCGAGTACCTTTCAAATCAATAGTTTTCAAATCAACTTCCTACTTATACAAATCCATTTTATATAAGTTCGACAACTCCCAAATCAAGTACTTAATAATACAAGGTTCTCAATTTCAAATCATTTCAATATCGATTCAGTTTCAAAATCATATACGATTTTACCAAATTTTCTTCCAAATTAAATATCTCAATTTCAAAGTTTCCAAAATAACAGGTTTGAAAAATAATCCCAGTTTCCAAATTAACATAATTCAAGTCAAACAAATTCATTTCCAAAATCATCATATAAATACTGGGTTTTACATTCCAACCTATTTTCAAAACCAAATATTTCTCATAATCAATTATACCCAAAATGGTTTTCAAATTTATAACTATCCCTTAAAAACCTTTAAACTATTTATTTCTATTCAAAAGATCCAATTTACCTTTTGCAAATTATTACTTAACAAAAGTTTTAAATTTATTTAAGTCACACTCTTCATACTTTAAACATACAAAACTAAACTTATATACTTTATTAAATATTTTATACTCTTCGAAATTTCTTAGCTTTAAAAATTAAACCTTGATTTGGAAGTGTTCGAACCTTCAAAATAGTCAATGAAATCAAATTTCAAATCCAAGAGTTAGAAATCAGCAACAAATCAGTAAATCAATTTTATAAATAAAGTTATACTAAATCAAATCTAAAACTCGAGAATTGAACACCGGGCTTACTTCAAATCATTTCAAATATAGATACATACATCTATCGAAAATCAATCATACTTCGAAATCTGAAATCAAAATTGATTTCACAAAATCACTCGCATAGCAAAGCTACTAGAGTGGTCTCTCCCCCACTCTGAAACTCGAAAATCAATGTCGATGATACGTGCACTCATCACCGAGATTATTTTCCAGCGACACAAGTGAGTTCTGGACTTCTATTTTCTTAAAACTTCCTTGAAATTTCTTTGAGATCATTGAAACTCATTTAAAGTCATTTGAAATATTTCTTATCTGAAAAATGCTTTCAAATCATATTATTATATATTTTCAAAACCTTAAAACCAATTTTCAAAATACCGGAGTTCAATCTCTCAAATTTCAAACTGAAAACCCTTCCGTTATAAATCATTTTTATATAAATCAATTTCTTATAAAAATTTCAAAATTTTAAATCCTTTCAAAGCTTCAAATTTTCATTTTTAAAAGGTATATAATCCTTGTCGGAAACATTTCACTCTTATATATAAATGTGGTCATCCTTATCAAACTAATAGTTTCGATGTATACACAATTTCAAAATGCAATCAACAAAAATTTTCAAGGGATGATTCAAGAATGGATTTCAAAACAAAACAGAGATTCAAATTTAGAGGAACCCTAATCAAATAGAATTCTGATTCGAAGATAAGCTCGAACGAAGATGAGATAATTAAATTATCAAATAGAAGATGGATAAGCCCATATAAATCGCGGGCGACCTCAACAGGGTCAACCATGACTTTAGGAATATAATCAATGTGGAAATCTAAGGTAAATCGACATTCGAACGCTAGAGATAGAATCCAGGTATAGCAGAAGGTAGATAACATCGTAAACCGAGGATACAGAAATCTTCGCTGAATCAATGTCAATTGTAAAGGAGTTTCATCCCTTTACAAATCATTCTAAGATTTGCGAAATCATCAATCTTTATAGAGGTCATTCAAAAATGGAGTTATGGAATGCTCCAAAATCAAAGGAATACAAATAGGGGAGACATGGATTTCAGAACAAGTGGAAACGTTCCAAAGTTCAAAGGAATCCAATCGATAAGAATCTTATCCAAGAGATTACTAACATGGTGGATATAGAAGGGATGAAGTTTAGAAAATTTTGATTTCAAAATAAGAAAATTATACCAACATAATCTTTGAAAATCCTTTAAAATCATTTGAAAATCATTTTATACTTCGAAAATACGTTCTCTCACAAAGAAATGATTCTGAGATTGATTTCACTCATTCTAGGGTTTTTCTACCCTATCTCTAATGAGTTTTTGCTCCGCAGGCTAAGGTTTGTCAAAACCAAAGCTTTGATGCCAAATGTAACGACCCACTATTTTGGACCATTCAAATCGACAATAATCCACACATGTCAGACTTGAATAATTCAAAATAACAGAATGTAATAAAATTTGAAGCAAATAAAATCATTCACAGAATCACAGACACATAAACATCAGAATACTCGCAGCGGAAATAAAATACTATAGTAGTTCATAAAGCTACTATATACATACTCTCGAAACATATACAAAATCTCATAGTAAAATAGATACAATAGAAGTCAGGATACATAAACAACAATACAGAGACATATACCGAATATGAACTAACTGGAAGAAGTAGACAAATAGATAGACAGATAAGCTCCAACAAAACTCTAGCTCCAGAAGGTGAATTCATTCTCAGGCTGACCCGAGCGTAAAGTAAAACACAAACACTCGAGTCAGGACATACATACTTATATAATGTAAATCAACCCAAGTGAACTGTAATAGCAATGCACAATAACTTAAAGGATGATTGGGATCGCCCATCCTTTAAGTATCAGTCAAACCATCAATTAAGTAGTAATAAACACTATCCTATAAATATCCATATTAAAGTAAACAATACAAATAAGTGTTATTGTGACTAGGTTAGCGTAGAGCTGCAGTAACCGTTCACCTTTAGCAACACTCTTAAAATCAAAGGGGTGCATCAAACAATCACAAGGAAATCACATGACACACAAAGCAGTGTACCCGTGGTTATAAATTTCAAAATGATTTATAATTCGAATTAAAATCATTCATTTAAACATTAAAAAGTGAAGTCATTACTCCTTCAAATCAAATATTCAATTCCCAAAAATTTAGCCTTTTCTGAGTTCATTTATTCACTTAAGTACATTAAAACAGTAAAATTTCAGCATTCGTAGCACTTAAAAAATGCTACGGTAAGTTACATTTGAAAACAATTCAATTCAGCAAAGACAGCATTCAAACTTTAATTTAAAATATTTTAACATATAAAAATCATATTTTCCACTATAAAAATGGTCATTTAAATACCCTTGAACTTATGATTTTTATAAAGTAAATTTCACAAATAAATATAAATAATTTCACTTATTAAATTCAAGTGTACAAATTTCCCATTCTTTACCCTTTAACAATTATTTATCACTTAAATTTCAAATTACCATTTCATACATTAAACTAGATTTTCCTTTTATTTAATTTACTTAAACTTCCATTTTAAAACCAAATCTCACAATTCCAAGTCAAGTTAAATTTCAAAATTTTCATTTAACTATCCATTTATTTAACATTTTAAACTAAATACATAAATTCAAAATACACTGTAAGTTGCTTAACTTTATTTTACAAATAACTTGATATTTTATTTTACTTTATATTTATCCAATTCCTACATCATTATATTAATTACCAAGTTAAGCTTATAATTCCATTTTTACTTAAATTCCCATTATTAAGTTAAATCAAACTTTCACAGTACAACTCAAACCATCTATTAACTTATAACATTTAACCTTTTTGAAAATTACTGCTTAACCATTTTAAATCCAATATAAGTTAAATTTCATATTTTTTTTCTTTCATTTACAATACATGAAATTTATAAGATATCAATTTTGAAATCAACCACGGGTCCGGATAATATTTCACACCTAAATTAAGTGATACGGAAATTATCATTTAAATCCGTAATCAGTAAAATTTTCGGGTTTTGATTATTTTAAACTCGAAATCCTAAGACAAATACAAATAAATAAAAATCACTCAGGCCTATCATTTCAGCCCGTAATGATTTTTCCTATTCTAAAGTCCGTTCGAGTATGTATCATTTCAACGCATAGTGATTCTATTCTACATGGAACTTGCAGTGTGAGAAATAGAAATAAATACACAGTATAACAGAATAAAACATAACAGATGATGAGACAAATTTATAACAGGGTTTAATATCATATAATTAACATCACAAGCAGGTATAACATGATATAACAATTCTACACATTCACTTGTTGTCACTTCACTAATTATATAATTATAAATGTCATGAGTGAAAACTCACCTCTTTAAAGCTGGAAGTCACAAATCAAACACACGCAAACAAAGATCCAGAAAGCACGATAGCACGACTTGATTTGAGTGGAGAGAGAACCAAGATATAAATCTTGTATTCAACAATGAAACAAACCATATATAAATATTTTTACAATACCAAAAATCTATTGAAACAAAATTGAAATAGAGATAACAAGAGACATCGTCAAGCTTTCCCATCAAATTTGCTTGACCTTTACCCACATAGGCTCTGCCACAAGGCTATATTGGTTCGGCCTTGGATGTTTTCAGGTGGTAATGGGTCAGGTTTGGATCTGAAAATAACATGGCTTGGTCAAGAAGGCAAAGGGTTTGGAGGTTACAACACGAGGAAGGTAAAAAGGCAAGCAAAAGGGAGGTGGTTTGTTCATCGTTTTGGGCTCGGCCTGGGCACATTTGGGCTTGGCCAAGGGCTAATTCAGGCCAGGTCAGATGTTAGTAGTGGTGTTCAGGTGTGGTGCTTGCCGGTGGTGGAGGTTAAGGAGGTGGCCGTGGCAAGGAAATGAAGTGGATGTGAATATAGGCTTGGCTAGGTATAAATTCAAGGAGTTTGACATTGTTTTTTTGGAGTTTTGTGCAAGAGATGATCAAGGCACTTTCAGGTCAGAGGAGAATGATGTCAGGCCGTGGGTTATATGGGAAAGGAAGTGGTGGTGGTCGGTGGAGGAGATGGTAGGGGTATGGGCCGAGCAACATAGGTAAAGATCAAAGCAAATTCAAGTGAAAAACAAAGCAAAACAAAGAAGAAAAAGTGGAAAAAGAAGAAGCCATTACCTCAATCCTTTTGCTGCCGTGAGGAAATGAAGATGGGAAGAGGTTTTCTCACGTGAAAAAAAAGATATAGGTGGCTAGGAATCAAGGAATAAACGGCAACAAATGTGGAGATATGGTATGAAATCAATGGATGGAAAGATAAAGAGATAGTAAATCAAAACGTAACGTATGCATTTAATTAAAAATAGGCAACGTATCTAAATTTGATTTGTTTCTCATCTATTTAATAAAATATATGCCAAAGAAATAATTCAATAAATACATACCGTTTATATAAACACTATAAAAATAAATAAGAAAACGGTTATGGAAACGTATAAATTAATTGCTATTTACATCTTTGTATGTTACTTAATTTACGAAGTATATATTCAAATTAAATGAAATAAAAACGGACAAATGTTGTAAATATATACATAACATGTAATGTTACATATATATACACAATTATAACATGATATATCAACCAAAAAATATTATTTATAATTGAAATAAACAAATTTTGTTAAATAAAACAATTTACACACAATAGTATAAAAAACATAACTTTCACAATATTAATCAGATTTCAACGAAACGAAAAGCAGTATTTTTGAAATTAAATCTATTTTCATAATAAAGATAAAATTCAAAAATTCAAAAATTCAAAATTTAAATTTAAAAGTGAGACGACCCGACTTCCTATCTCCAGGAAATCGCATCATCTTGAAGAAAGAAAGAGATAGAAGAAGAAAAGAAAGAGAAAGAAGAAAGACAACAATAAGAGATAACTCACAGCGGAACGAATGAAATATAATATATCACATAAAATATTACATAGTATCATATTACATCAGAGTACATAACTTATACAACAGATATTAGACAGTTATAAACATCTGTCTAACTATACAATTCAAGTTCAACAGATGCAGATACCAATCAACACAGCGGAACCATAATATCTCTACACGTGGAAGCCTCCTGCTCCATATCTCCTCCAGAATTCGTCAAGCTACCCTGAATCACTTGACTACTCATATATAATATAAGTACCAAGAGTTTAATAAAACAGAAAATAAACACTCGGGTCAGACAGGGGTCTGGTGTGAGTAAACGGTTTAAAGTTGCTTAACTTTAGAAAACATTTGAAAAGAAAAGGTATCACGTAAGACTTCCCACACATGAATATGGAAAAGTTTTTACCATACGCTAACCAAAACATTTGATAGGAAATCCAGTGATATTATAATAGTGCCTAGGGTTTTCAAGTAAATAAGAAATAGCCGAAATTGTTACATGATTAAATTCCAGCTACTAGCCACAAAAGTGGGTAATACAAACAAAACCGTAGGGTCTCGTAGGAAGAATGAGTTTCCATCAATGGCAGGGCTACTGGGGTACCGTCCGTCACAGTACGTGGCCTAGATCAACGTACCGAGGAGTACGCTCGCTTCCCTGCAACACAAGGCCGAGACCATTCCTTACTGAACAGTCCCGAACAAGACAACCCCGGCGGTTGTCCGGAATCAACCGCCCCACAAAGCCGAATAAAAAGGGACTTCTAGACAGGAGTAAATCTTGCTCTCCAGTGGGAGCTACCCACGAAGCCTTGCTGCACCTCTCCTGTTTTAGCCATTCCCGGTTGATGAGGCTTGAGGCTGCAATTACCTTTATAGAACACATCTATCTTAGAATGCTCATCGTCCACCTGACGATGTGCTGAAAGCATTCAATCCATACAAGTTCGTTCCGGATTCGAACGAAACCGAAGGCACTATCTCGTTGCACTCATTTTGGAATCACTCTCAGAGTCAACGACCATAGCCCTTGCACTCTGAATCTCCATCTCGAACCTATAAGTTCTATTCCGTCACAGTTTGGACCCATTGCAGCACCTCTTCTCACTCATCTGCTTTACACGTAATCCTTCGACACATCCAATCTGACACCGTCTTCTTCTTCACCAACATTTATGGCCCACAAAGTTCACAAGAAAGAAGTAAACTCTGGGTGGAATGTTTCTCCTTTGCCTCTTATCTCAACGGCCCTTGGATCGTTGGAGGAGATTTTAACACAACTAGATCACCTTCTGAACGCAACTCGGATAGCTTTTCAGTAGATTCAGACTCCTTCAACTCCTTTATCAACGATTGTTCCCTCATAGACCCTCCGATCAATAACCGCCATTACACTTGGTCCAATCGCAGATCAATCCCCACCCTAGCTAAACTTGATAGATTCCTTTATAATTCCTCATGGGAAGATCTATTCCCCCTTTCCTCGGTCTCCGGTTTGGCTTCATTGATTTCCGATCACTGCCCCATCATTTTAGACACTGGATCTCGGTCCCCCATCTCTCGTCCCTTCAGATTCGAACGCCTTTGGCTAATGGAACCCTCTTTCGATAATTTCATCTACCAACTGTGGTCCCAGCCATCGCCAATTCACTCGGCCTCCGCCAGAATTGTATCCAAACTTCGTTCCCTCAGAAAAATCATCAGACCATGGACCAGATCTATCTGGGGATCCATCCGCAAACGAATCTCATCTACCCAGGATGAGATTCTAAAACTCAACATCATGGAAGAATCTAACCCGTTAACTGACTCGGACCGGGCTCGCCTCCTATTCCTAGAATCAGATCTGGATAGACTGATCAAACAAGAAGAAATAGGCTGGAAACAGAGATCTAAAGAGAGGTGGTTAAAAGATGGAGACAAAAACACCTCATACTTTCATCGAATGGCCAGTGGGCGCCGCAGATCGCTTCTTATCTCAGAACTGCTTCATGACAACTCCTCTTTCTCGGACCCGTCCGACCACCTCCGTCTATTCACCGACTACTTCAGAGACATCCTCGGTAAGAGTTCCCCCCCTCCCTGATATCAATTGGTCACTCCTCTATCCATCCCAACCCAGCATCCACATTGACCACCCCTTTGCTGAAGAAGAAGTATGGGATGCGTTAAATGATATGGCAGATGATAAAGCGCCTGGCCCGGATGGTTTCGGTCCTATTTTCTTCAAACATTTCTGGAATTTGGTCAAGTATGACATTCTAGAAATGTGTAGAGAATTCCAATCTGACCCTTCCACCATCTCAAGATTAAACTACGCTAAAATTATCCTCATCCCCAAGGTCCCTGGCGCTAACTCACTCCTCGATTTCCGTCCAATCAGCCTCCTCAATACAACTTTCAAGATCATTACCAAGGTCCTTGCTAACCGCCTCCAGAGTGTCATCGCCCCTCTAGTCGGCTCTGAACAATCGGCCTTCATACTAGGAAGGAACATCATGGATTGTATTGCCTCGACCCAAGAAATCATCTCTTTCTGTCACCACACTGCCACGCCTGGAGTTCTTCTCAAGCTCGATTTTACCAAAGCCTTCGACACTGTAAACTGGGACTTCATTCTCGAGCTTATGACACACAGAGGCTTTTCCTCCACTTGGTGCTCTTGGATTAAACATATTCTTTACTCGAGCATCTCTACGGTCTCGATTAATGGTGTATCGGGTGGTCACATCAAATCAGCTAGGGGGTTGAGACAGGGCGACCCCCTTTCACCTTTGATCTTCGTTCTAGTGGCTGATGTCTTTAACAGAATGCTGAAATTGGCCTCAGCTAATGGCCTATTCTTAGGAATCTCCCCTCCTGGTTCGTCGGTGTCATTCTCCAACCTGCAGTTCGCAGATGACACTATCATATTTGCATCCCCCCAACAAAAATTTATCCACTGCTTAAAAGTAGCACTATACTCCTTTGAAAGAATATCTGGTCTCTCAATCAATTTCAGCAAAAGTTCAGCCATTATGCTAGGTAAATCAAATCACCTGGGTCCTTACATTTCATCTATGCTTAACTGCAAGATAACAGACTTCCCACTGTCATATCTCGGCATAACCCTCCGGCCCACCAAGCTCATCAGATCTGATTGGCTCCCCCTCATCTCCAGAATTGGTTCCAGGCTCTTGGGCTGGAAGGCCCACTCGTTATCCACCGCGGGCCGTCTTGTCCTCGTTAAATCGGTACTCTCTGCCATTCCATCATACTGGATGTCACTCCATAAGCTTCCTTCTTGGGTCATTAATCGTTTAGACAAAATCAGGAGAAACTTCCTGTGGAACGGGGGTGGTGTTAAAAGACTAGTTAGCTGGGATACCGTTTGCTTGCATAAACGCCATGGGGGCCTGGGCATCTCTAACCTCAGTGACCTCAATATCGCCCTTTTAGCTAAATGACTTTGGAAATGTCTCTGCCCCGATCATTACATTTGGAAAGATTTGGTCCTTTCGCAATACTATCGCTCCAAAATCCACCTTATCCTCCACTATCCTCCAAACATAAGACCCTCACCTTTCTGGGCGGGAGTGATTCAATGCTTACCTCGTGTCAAATCTTTATTCCACATGACCATTGGCAATGGTGAAAACTGCTCTTTCTGGTTTGACACGTGGCTTGATCAGCTCCCCCTCGCCAAAGTCTCACATAATCTCTTCCTCCACTCGTCCGATCCGACGATTACAGTCAGCGATTGTGTTCATCTTGGCCCTGACTCTCTTTGCCCTTCCTCTCTTTTCAGCCCTGCCACCTTCTCCGACCTTATCTCTGCCTCCATCATCCTTCGATCTACTCTCCTCTCCTCTCATCCAGACCGAGTCATCTGGGCGCTTGCACCCTCCAAAGGATTCTCTGTCGCCTCATGCTACGCCTTTCTGACCAACCCCGGTCGCTCCTTCGGTTTCTCCAGACTCTGGAAATGCCCAATTCAGCCCCGAGTTGTATTCTTTCAATGGTGCCTCTCTCACAACCGCGTCAACACTAAAGATCGTCTCACTCGTTTTCTTATTCAAATCAATCCACTTTGTGTCTTCTGCTCAGAACATAATGAAAGCATCCACCATCTGTTAGTCATTGTGACATCACTTACTCAGTTTGGGCCGCCTCTAGCGCCCATACACTTGGATTTGTTCCTGACAGGCCCATCATTTTCGATTACTGGCAGAACAACTCACATGATCCCAACCTCGACATACTCATTTCTATCTTCTGTTGGTGTATCTGGAAAGAGAGAAATGCTCGAGTGTTTGGTAAACCTACATCACATCTTGATGGCCTATGCAGACGTATATCTCACCTATTCAATTTATATACAGGTTGCAGCCACTCAGCGCCTTTCAGGCTTCGCTTACCCTATCGCAGTCCGTCGCCGGCTAACTCACAATGCAGTAGTACAGATTTTCCTCCCGGAGGTGCTTGATAGCAGAAGACTTTATCTCCCTAACAGCTTGCTGTTTTGTTTTGATGTTCTGGTTCTTTTTGCTTGTTCGTAATATGACTTTGGGGTTTTGATGTAGTTTTTATTTTGCCGATGGTGCTACCGATCAAGCAAGTTGATCGGCTATTATACTGCTTTTCATATATATATATATATATATATATATATATCTAACCGGCTATGTAGTCTCGCGCTACATACCCGTCTTTCTCCAAAAAAAAAAGTTCTATTCCGTCAAACTCATTATGGAATCACCCACAGAGTTATACTTACGTATAGCCCTTATACCTCGAGTCTTCACTTGCTCCACTTGGGTTCACGATCTAACGTTTAATTGGAATCGATGTGGTTTTCGGATTCCAAATATGGGAACCCGATCCCGGTCTCACCGAAACCAAACGCCATTTTAATGTCCAAGTTGTACTTAAGGGTTTTAAACAGTTAACTTATATTCAGGATGATATAATAGATAGATGAATCACATTATCACAATAGATAATTCATAACAAATTTTCACCTCACAAAGCAGCATATCACATATCAGATATATCCAAAACATCCAGTATCAACCAAACATCCAATATCAATCACCCAATATCAATTGATCATCCAATATCAATCACCAAATATCAATTACTCAATATCAATTGATCATCCAATATCAATTAATCATTCAAAAACAGAATTGATTAACTCCTAACCAATTGGATTACCATAATCCTTCTTTATTTATTTATCTCAAATAAATAAATTAATCATTCTCAATAATCTTTCTTAATTAATCTTTCTTGATTAATTATAATTTAATTGCATTCAAGTAATTATCCTTAACCAGATTCAGTAATTAACCTTTAATTACTATTATTAATTACAATAATTAATGATCCTTTATTAACTTCCATTAATTAATCAATTATAATTAATTACCTTAAATCTTAATTAATTACAATTAATTAATCACACTTTAATTAATTGTTTTTATTAATCAACCTTGATTAATATCATTTATTAACTAATGATCCTCATTAATTAATTATTCCTTTAATTAATTAGATAATTAACTTATAATTAATCATCTCATTAATCATAAACAGTAATTAACAATTTGCAATTACTTATCTTAATTAATTAACTTCTTAATTAATTATATTTACTTTGATTAATTAATCAAATTAATTAATCTTTAATTACCTCGTTAAGTAATTATTAAACAATTAAATTAATAAATAAATCCTTAATTAATTACCTTATTAATTAATCACAAAATTAATCACATTTATTAATTAATCATATTAATTAATTAACTAAAATAATTAAATAATTAACTCTTAGTTACTTACATAAGTAATTATCTCTAATTGCATCATTATTAAATCTTGATTACTTCTTCATTAATTACCTAACAAGTAAATATTTTCAAACCTTAATTCTTAAATTAATTAATTACTTTATAATTAATTAAAATTAATTAATTTCAAAACAGTTATATTAATCAATTCTTTAATTGACAGCATTAAGTGATTCCATTAATCACTTCAATTAATTACTCCAATGAGTAACTGCTCTAATTACTTTCATAAGTAATTACCATTCTAATTTCATTCAAAAATTAACCATTGATTACTTCACTAAGTAATTACACTTAATTAATTCATAATTAAGTGATTATTTAAAATTAAATAAATAATTAACTAATTATTTAAAATTAATTAAATAATCAATTAATTAACTTATTATATTTCAAAATCTTTAATTAATTAAGAAAACCATAAATCTTAATTAATCTTTTACGTATATACAAATCATATTTTAAATTAAGTATATAACATAGATAAGTTTACCATAATTATCTTTATAAATAAATTATTTGAACTAATCAAATTTTAACAACTTAAAAACAAATTATACTATTTGGATTTCAAAATTAAATAATAACTTTATTTGAAAATAAGGAATTTAGAAATCAAATTTCAAATTTAAAATACTTTAAATTATCTAACTTTAATCTTATTCCTTTGCAATATAAATTTTGAAACCTTGTTATTAAAACCTTACCTTAATATTCACTTAAATCTTGATTTATTCTTAATTTGAAAACACTTCTTTATAATTACAAATTATAAAATTTAGTTAAGTTAATTATTTCCAAAAGAAATCATTTTTAACAAATTTTAAAACTTAAAATAAATTTAATCAATACCTTTTAAAAATTAGATTTACGAACAACGGGTTTTAACTTGTAAGTTTATTTCCTTATAAACTTGTTTAAAATTTTTAGACTTGATCTCAACAACAAGTTAATTTTTTGCAAGTAATCGTTTACAGATCTACCCAGAACAATGTCCAAGCTCGAGTACGAAACCCAAATGACACGCGTTAACCTGCAACTACCATTACCAGTACAACCAGATAACACTCACTACAAAACTCGAGTACGAACCCAGGAACCACTCGCGTCAACCTCGAAGCAACCTGGCACCATCATCTTCGAGTCCAACCCCATGAAAGCTTGAGTGCTCCTTCGGTTCCAACACTTCTTCCCCAATACGAAATTACCCAGTGTACATATCGTACACGGTGCACCTTGCACAGCACCTCTGGCCAGCGACGGTCATCGCGACCACCGTCATCAGTCACTATACCACTCGCGAGCATGCATGTTAACCCAGATCAAACAATTTGCTCGCGAATCAAAATCCAAGCTTCAAACCGAAAACCTGCAGAAGCAACGACCACCAAATTTCCCCACGGCCATCTACCACGACACCGATGAAACATGCCGACCACACCACGCCTTCGTCTTGACCTAAACTTCGTTATCTCCAAATGCTAGTGATTCTGGTCACGACTCCAAATCGCGATCGCCTCAGTAATCAAGCCGTAGCAAAGACCAACAAAAACCCTAGTTGACTCAAATTCAATCAACACAGCCATTAGAAAAATTCTCTGGTGTTTTCCCCTAAATCAACAATCTACAAGCTAGCCTCGACCACAATTTCAAATTAATTTATTGTGTGAATAATCGGCAATTCGCCATAAACCCAAAAACATTCAAACCCCAAATTCACACGTATTAACCAACTAAAAATCACAAATTTCATATCAAAATTCATGATTTACTATCTAGATTACATGCATGTACTTCAAATTAAAATTCAAGGTAGTTGATTTTTTTGACAAAAATTTAGTTTTACTGTTAATTCTTTCTTTTATAATCACTTGTTGCATTTTAAATCATGAAACCATTTTTAAAATCATCAACAAACCATAATAAACAACTTTTATTCAGATTTTCAGATCTAATACAGTTTAGATTAAAAGATTTTTATTTATCTTTGAAATTTCTTTAAGAAAACTGTTTTTCTGTAAAGAACAGAGATGAAAAAGAAAAAAAATATAACAGTTTCCTATTTCAAGCACAACATACATATATAACAGTACAAATATTCATTAACAAGGCCAAATCCAACACATGCAACAATAAATTCAACTACACTAGAATAAAAACTGTTTTTAAAACAACATTTACTCACCTCAATTTATAATATGCAGAGCAGCTTTTATAAACAGAGCAGTTTATGAATTTTCCAGGCCTTGCTTATAAAATCTGAAAATTGCTTCTGATTTGCTTGCTGTTGAAGTTGAATGCATGCTTACAGATTGTTATGTTAAGAGTTGAAACTTCAGAGTTGAATTGCTGATGAAATTGGAATCCTTGCATGCTTTCAATTTGATGGTTTAAGTGCTGTAATTGATGTTGAACTTCCTTTTTAAGTTGCAGGTTTGAAGTTTGCAGCTTTTACTTTCAGATTTGTTCAGCTTTTGGGTTTTAAATTTTCAGGTTTGAAAGTAGGTTACAAGATTTGGAAAAGTTTGAAATAGTTGAAAAGTTTTCTACAAAACTTTGGTTTGAATTCTTTTTGCTTCAGCTGAAAAAAATAAGAAAAAGGATTTGAAGAAGGATATATGCTTTTAAGAACTAAATTATGATAAATTAAAGAAAATAAAATTAGCAGGTGACACTTGTTCTTTAAATAAGACAAATGTCATTAGCATGCATTTCTAATTTTACAAGTGTTAAAATGTTTCATCTTTGATTTACAAGTGTTCTTTTCTTTTAATTAAATCATTTTAAGTTATATATGCATTTAGGAAATATTTTTTTTAATGCATATGGAATGTTTTTATGTTAATAAACTTTGAATTTTAAATAAAATATACAAGTTTAAATCTTTTAATTTACTAAATTACTAAATATTTATTTAGTAAATATAACCTTACTTTTTAAAGAGAATATTCTTAAAACTAATTATAATATAAATGAATTTCTTATGTATTTATTTTTAAAATCTAAAACTTTTATTTTTATATACTTATAACCATTTTAAATTAAGCATTTTAAAAGAAAACAAAACAAAGCTTGTTTAAATTCTTTTTAAACTATCATATTTTTAAAAACAAACAATTATCTTATAATTGAAAACAATTTGATAAATTTAAATTAACTTTTTGGAAATATAAATTAAAACAAAGCTTAAAATCACAATTCATACATGTATGATTATCAATAGATTTAAATTAAATTTCAAAACAACGTCAAATTATAACATATACTTACATATACATTACAATTTGAAGATTTATCTTTATTTTAAACAAAAGATTTCTATCCATAATATATATCAAGTGTATATATTATAAATAGAATAAAATTTCATTAGCTTTGGAAAAATTAATTCTTACCAATTATTGCCAGATTAAAAATTTATCAACCTTAAAAAGAATAAATTTATCAATTCAAATTAAAATTATAAAGAAAATTATCAATCCAATTAAATTATTAATGCAGATTATTAAATTGATATTGCCCAAAATTACGGGTCATTACAAAAAGTCAAAGTTTGATCATTTTGACCAGAATCCACTTTTTTGGAAATATTCCATTTATTCAGGTTTGGAATTATAATTCACACAAAATCAAAATTTATATTTAAAATAACAAAATTTATCCATTTTAATAAATAAAATAAAGTTTTTAAATCAGGAATTTCAGTTAAATAATTAAAATATAAAATTAAAATAATCAAAAAAATACAGAGTTGTTACACTTCTTCACTCAAATCTTTTCGTCCTCGAAAAGGAACGAGGTACGAAAAACACAGAAAAAATAGAATGAAATAGGACTAAGACAAGATGACAAGAAGATTAAAATTATACCTGATAACTGTTATTATAGGTAGGTTTAACAAGATGGAGAATAGGAATAGCTAGAAGGGAAAAATAGGTTGAAAGATAAGGATGAACCATTATTTTAAAGCTATATAAATTTCAATTATTTAGAAAGGTAAAATAAATGATCAAAATATCTTTTATATAATACTTTATCAAAATACTTTTATAACTCGATGTCTTAAAAAGTTTATCCTCGTTCCTGCAGATTCTGGCAGTGCGTTGATCAGGCGCAAAACTAGAATTCTCCAAGTACTTAGTAGACTTGTTTCAACATCCAGTGAAAATGCTGGAAAAACTTTTAAAAACAGATATGAAAAGTACAATCCAAACAAAACAACCAAACCAAAACCTTTGTCTAACCATAGTTCGCAGATGCACAATGGTTACGCCTTGATCCCTTAGGAAACAATCCATACCCGTAAGTTTTCTCAGCCCTGTGAGTTACGCCATGATGATTTGTAGACCGCATGATACACAATGATTACGCCTGCATCCTCCAGGAAACAATTCATACCCCTAGGCCTTCTCAGCCAGGCGGATTTCGCTACTAATGCGACCTGCATAGTTCATAGCATACACAATGATTACGCCTGGATCCCTCAGGAAACAATCCGTACCCCTAGGCCATCTCAGCCAGGCGAATTACGCTATGCAGTCGCGCTAGAAAAAACCATGGGTTACGCCACGGTGGGACACTCAAGTATCACATCCGGAAAACCAAAAATCAAAGAGAATAATATCGATAGAATGAATTCACACTGTGGCCACAGAGTGGATATCAAGCAGAAGACACTTTCCATATCTATACTTCGAAAATATATTTCATATGGTACCTTTTTCAAATCACTTTCAAATATCATACTTATATAAAGCCCATTATATATAAGATCCACTTTCAAATCAAATACTTTCAAATCAATAGTATATCAAATCACCCTTATATAGACTTCGATTATATAAGATTCTCTTTTCAAATTGAGTACCTTTCAAATCAATAGTTTTCAAATCAACTTCCTACTTATACAAATCCATTTATATAAGTTCGACAACTCCCAAATCAAGTACTTAATAATACAAGGTTCTCAATTTCAAATCATTTCAATATCGATTCAGTTTCAAAATCATATACGATTTCACCAAATTTTCTTCCAAATTAAATATCTCAATTTCAAAGTTTCCAAAATAACAGGTTTGAAAAATAATCCCAGTTTCCAAATTAACATAATTCAAGTCAAACAAATTCATTTCCAAAATCATCATATAAATACTGGGTTTTACATTCCAATCTATTTTCAAAACCAAATATTTCTCAAAATCAATTATACCCAAAATGGTTTTCAAATTTATAACTATCCCTTTAAAACCTTTAAACTATTTATTTCTATTCAAAAGATCCAATTTACCTTTTGCAAATTATTTACTTAACAAAAGTTTCAAATTTATTTAAGTCATACTCTTTATACTTTAAACATACAAAACTAAACTTTAATACTTTATTAAATATTTTATACTCTTCGAAATTTCTTAGCTTTAAAAATTAAATCTTGATTTGGAAGTGTTCGAACCTTCAAAATAGTCAATAAAATCAAATTTCAAATCCAAGAGTTGGAAATCAGCAACAAATCAGTAAAGCAATTTTATAAATAGAGTTATACTAAATCAAATCTGAAACTCGAGGGTTGAACACCGGGCTTACTTCAAATCATTTCAAATATAGATACATACATCTATCGAAAATCAATCAACTTCGAAACCTGAAATCAAATTTGGTTTCACAAAATCACTCGTATAGCAAAGCTACTAGAATGGCCTCTCCCCCACTTTGAAACTCGAAAATCAATGTCGATGATGCGTGCACTCATCACCGAGATTATTTCCAGCGACACAAGTGGGTTCCGGACTTCTATTTTCTTAAAACTTCCTTGAAATTTCTTTGAGATCATTGAAACCCATTTGAAGTCATTTGAAACATTTCTTATCTGAAAATACTTTCAAATCATATTATCATATATTTTCAAAACCTTAAAACCAATTTTCAAAATACCGGAGTTCAATCTCTCAAATTTCAAATTCAAAACCCTTCAGTTATAAATTATTTTTATATAAATCAATTTCTTATAAAAATTTCAAAATTTTAAATCCTTTCAAAGCTTCAAATTTTCATTTTTAAAAGGTATATAATTCTTATCGGAAACATTTCACTCTTATATATAAATGTGGTCATCCTTATCAAATTAATAGTTTCGATGTATACACAATTTCAAAATACAATCAATAAAAATTTTCAAGGGATGATTCAAGAATGGATTTCAAAACAAAACAGAGATTCAAATTTAGAGGAACCCTAATCAAATAGAATTCTGATTCGAAGATAAGCTCGAACGAAGATGAGATAATTAAATTATCAAATAGAAGATGGATAAGCCCATATAAATCGCGGGCGACCTCAACATGGTCAACCGTGACTTCAGAAATATAATCAATGTGGAAATGTAAGGCAAATCGACATTCGAACGCCAGAGATAGAATCCAGGTATAGCAGAAGGTGGATTGCATCGTAAACTGAGGATACAGAAATCTCCGGTGAATCAATGTCAATTGTAAAGGAGTTTCACCTCTTTACAAATCATTCTAAGATTTGCGGAATCACCGATCTTTATAGAGGTCATTCAAAAATTGAGTTATGGAATGCTCCAAAATCAAAGGAATACAAATAGGGGAGACATGGATTTCAGAACAAGTGGAAGCGTTCCAAAGTTCAAAGGAATCCAATCGATAAGAATCTTATCCAAGAGATTACTAACAGGATGGATACAGAAGAGATGAAGTTTAGAAAATCTTGATTTCAAGATAAGAAAATTTATACAATTATAATCTTTGACAATCCTTTAAAATCATTTTATACTTCGAAAATACGTTCTCTCACAAAGAAATGATTCTGAGATTGATTTCACTCATTCTAGGGTATTTCTACCCTACCTCTAATGAGTTTTTGCTCCGCAGGTTAAGGTTTGCCAAAACAAAAGCTCTGATACCAAATGTAACGACCCACTATTTTGGACCATTCAAATCGACAATAATTCACACATGTCAGACTTGAATAATTCTAAATAACATATTATAATAAAATTTGAAGCAAATAAAATCATTCACAGAATCACAGACACATAAATATCAGAATACTCGCAGCGGAAATAAAATACTATAGTTGTTCATGAAGCTACTATATACATACTTTCAAAACATATACAAAATCTCATAGTAAAATAGATACAATAAAGTCAGGATACATAAACAACAATACAGAGGCAGATACCGAATAGAAACTAACTGGAAGAAATAGACTAATAGATAGACATATAAGCTCCAGCAAAACTTTAGCTCCAGAAGGTGAATCCAAAGCTGTGATTCTCAGGCTGACCCTACCGTAAAGTAAAACACAAACACTCGAACCAGGACATACATACTTATACAATGTAAACCAACTCAAGTGAACTGTAATAGCAATGCACAATAACTTAAAGGATGCTTGGGATCGTCCATCCTTTAAGGATCAGTCAAACCATCAATTAAGTAGTAATAAGCACTATCCTAGAAATATCCATATTAAAGTAAACAATGCAAATAATAGTGTTATTATGACTAGGGTAGCGTAGAGCTGCAATAACCGCTCACCTCTAGCCACACTCTTAAAATCAAAGGGGTGCATCAAACAATCACAAGGAAATCACATGACACACAAAGCAGTGTACCCGTGGTTATAAATTTCAAAATGATTTATAATTCCGAATTAAAATCATTCATTTAAACCATTAAAAAGTGAAGTCATTATTCCTTCAAATCAAATATTCAATTTCCAAAAATTTAGCCTTTTCTGAGTTCATTTATTCACTTAAGTACATTAGAACAGTAAAATTTCAGCTTTCGTAGCACTTAGAAAATGCTACGATAAGTTACATTTGAAAACAATTCAATTCAGCAAAAAAAAAGCATTTAAACTTCAACTTAAAACATTTTAACTTATAAAAATTTCATATTTTTCACTATAAAAATGGTCATTTAAATACCCTTAAACTTATGATTTTTGTAAAGTAAATTTCACAAATAAATATCAATAATTTCACTTATTAAATTCAAGTGTACAAATTTCCCATTCTTTACCCTTTAACAATTATTTATCACTTAAATTTCAAATTACCATTTCATACATTAAACTAAATTTCTCTTTTATTTAATTTACTTAAACTTCCATTTTAAAACCAAATCTCACAATTCCAAGTCAAGTTAAATTTCAAAATTTTCATTTAACTATCCATTTATTTAACATTTTAAACTAATTACATAAATTCAAAATACACTGTAAGTTGCTTAACTTTATTTTACAAATAACTTGGTTTTTTCTTTTACTTTATATTTATCCAATTCCTACATCGATTATATTAATTACCAAGTTAAGCTTATAATTTCATTTTTACTTAAATTCCCATTATTAAGTTAAATCAAACTTTTACACTACAACTCAAACCATCTATTAACTTATAATATTTAACCTTTTTGAAAATCACTGCTTAACCATTTCAAATCCAATATAAGTCAAATTTCATATATATTTTTTTCTTTCATTTACAATACATGAAATTTATAAGAAATCATATTTTGAAATCAACGACGGGTCCGGATAATATTTCACACCTAAATCAAGTGATACGGAAATTATCATTTAAATCCGTAATCAGTAAAATTTTCGGTTTTGATTATTTCAAACCCGAAATTCCAAGACAAATACAAATAAATAAAAATCACTCAGGCCTATCATTTCAGCCCGTAATGATTTTTCCTATTTTAAAGTCCGTTCGGGTATATATCATTTCAACCCATAGTGATTCTATTATACATGGAACTTGCAGTGTAAGAAACAGAAATAAATACACAGTATAACAGAATAAAACATAACAGATGATGAGACAAGTTTATAACAGGGTTTAACATCATATAATTAACATCAGAAGCAGGTATAACATGATATAACAATTGTACACATTCACTTGTTGTCACTTCACTAATTATATAAGTATAAATGTCATGAGTGAAAACTCACCTCTTTAAAGCTGGAAGTCACAAATCAAACACACACAAACAAAGATCCAGAAAGCACGATAGCACGACTTGATTTGAGTGGAGAGAGAGCCAAGATATAAATCTTGTATTCAACAATGAAACAAACCATATATAAATATTTTTACAATACCAAAAATCTATTGAAACAAAATGGAAATAGAAATAACAAGAGACATCGCTAAGCTTTCCCATCAAATTTGCTTGACCTTTACCCACATAGGCTCGGCCACAAAGCTATATTGGTTCGGCCTTGGATGTTTTCAGGTGGTAATGGGTCAGATTTGGATCTGAAAATAACAAGGCTTGGTTAAGAAGGCAAAGGGTTTGGAGGTTACAACATGAGGAAGATAAAAAGGCAAGCAAAAGAGAGGTGGTTTGTTCATCATTTTGGGCTCGGCCTTGGCACATTTGGACTTGGCCAGGGGCTAATTCAGGTTAGGTCAAATGTTAGTAGTGGTGTTCAGGCGTAGTACTTGCTGGTGGTGGAGGCTAAAGAGGTGGCCGTGGAAAGGAAATAAAGTGGATGTGAATATAGGCTTGGCTATGTATAAATTCAAGGAGTTTGGCATTGTTTTTGTGAAGTTTTGTGCAAGGGATGATCAAGGCACTTTCAGGTCAGAGGAGAATGATATCAGGCCGTGGGTTATATGAGAAAGGAAGTGGTGGTGGTTGGTGGAGGAGATGGTAGAGGTTGGGCCGAGCAACATACGTGAATATCAAGGCAAATTCAAATGAAAAACAAAGCAAAACAAAGAAGAAAAAGTGGAAAAAGAAGAAGCCATTACCTCAATCTTTTTGTTGCCGTGAGAAAAATGAAGATGGGAAGAGGTTTTCTCACGCAAAAAAAAGATATAGACGGCTAGGAATCAAGGAATAAACGGTAACAAATGTGGAGGAGTTATGGTATGAAATCAATGGATGGAAAGATAAAGCGGTAATAAATCAAAACGTAACGTATGCCTTTAATTAAAAATAGGTAACGTATCTAAATTTGATTTGTTTTCCATCTATTTAATAAAATATATGCCAAAGAAATAATTCAATAAATACATACCGTTTATATAAATACTATAGAAATAAATAAGAAAACGGTTATGAAAACGTATAAATTAATTGCTATTTACATCTTTGTATGTTAATTAATTTACAAAGTATATATCCAAATTAAATGAAAAAAAACGGACAAATGTTGTAAATATATACATAACATGTAATGTTACATATATATATATATATACATAATTATAACATGATATATCAAACAAAAGTATTATATATATTAATTAAAATAAACAATTTTTGTTAAATAAAACAATTTACACACAATAGTATAAAAAACATAACTTTCACAATATTAATCGTATTTCAACGAAACGAAAAGCAGTATTCTTGAAATTAAATTTATTTTCATAATAAAGGATAAAATTCAAATATTCAAATATTCAAATATTTAAATTTTAAAAGTCAAAGTTTGACCATTTCGACCAGAATCCACTTTTTTTGGAAATATTTCATTTATTCAGGCTTGGAATTATAATTCACACAAAATCAAAATTTATATTTAAAATAACAAAATTTATCCATTTTAATAAATAAAATAAAAAATTTAAATCAGGAATTTCAGTTAAAATAATTAAAATATAAAATTAAAATAATCAAAAAAATACAGGGTTGTTACAATTAATTTACTTATTTGACTTTATTTTATTACTATTGTTATTGTTGTTATTATGACTTTTAAATTGACTTTGTCATTTAGTTTTGAGTTTCATCTTCAGCCGACCCTAACTTGTTTGGGCATAATGGCTTCGTTGTTGTTGTTGTTGTATAGTTTGAAATTAATTTATATATTTGAGCTGCTTGTTGAATTGTTTTGTTGGGTTATTCGTCATCTGAAAATATGGTAATCAAAACCAGTTAAATATAAATACTCTTTTGTGGTGTAATCTACAAGTCGTGCAAATCAAATTTATCTGACAAAAGTTTGCAATATAAGAAAGAGATTTCAAAGAAAAACAACATAGTTACATTCTGTTTTGAATTTTGGGTTTCACTTGTAAAGGGTAGGGTGAGAAAACTTTTTATTATTAGAGGGGTTAACTCGGCAAAATAAGGGGTATATTGTGTTTTTGTTTTTTTCTTCCTTTTTTCATAGGGCCTACTCTGCGTTTATATGTGTTGGAATAGAATTTGTCATCAAGCATTTGCATAGTTGAAAATGACAGTGATCAAATGCACCAAATGCTTGTCAAAAAGATTTTGTAATAAATCATATGGAGGATTTTGATTTATTAGTAGGAACTACAGGACTTAATTGAGCGGATGATTTAAATACTGAAAGTTGTTTGATATAGTTACTAATTTAATCATAATAATGGAGTAGTTTCTTTATTTGTTTCTTTGATTGAAACGAAGATGTTTCATCAGATAAAGGTGGAAAGATGGAGGATGTCAAAATTTTAAAAAATGTACACACTTTTTAGTTTAGGAATTATTATATAATAAACTTCTTGGTTTTAAGATAAATGACAGAGTCGGATATGCAACTAGATCCTTGTCTAGAAAGGGGATGTGGCCTTGGTGGTTGCTACAGACTTGACTGGATTGAGCATCAGTATGAAAATCTGCTAAGTGAAAACCTGGGAATTAATGAAAACCCATGAATTCAAGATGGACAACCACGAGGAAATTTTGAGTTGGATTTATCCTGTGCATTACTTATATTTATGCACAAGAATTTCTTTTATCATCTATCGCCTTTCCCTCTTTCTAAAACTAAAATCACAAAAAATTATGTTGATTCGATGTCTACGAAATTAAATAATGGGTTTATTTCAATTTACTTGGTGATTTTCCTGTTCAGCTACTAATTTATAACTAACAAAAATGAAAATTAATGGATTTATTTTAATTTACTTGGTGCTTATTGTTCGGTTACTAATTTATTGATAACAAAAATGGAAACTAATGCTCTTCTTTTGTTATTCAATGCCAGCCTATGAAATTGAATAATGGATTCATTTGCAATCTTGATTTTGCATCAAAACGAATTTGTTTGAATGGTGTCCTCTCTACCAGCTTATGTATTAGATAAATCGTTGGATCACAGTATTCTTAGATAATACTTGAATGAAATCTGTTTTTCCCTCCAAAATTTCAAAATAAAAAAGATAGTTAGCACATATCCTGTAGATTAAAGCTGGTATATTACTTAAATTACTAACAAGGACATGTGTCTTTTTGTTAAACTGAATAGATATACACATTAAAAACAGTTGAACAGTTTGCATCAATACATTTTTCTTGCTTTATCTCCTCTATCTCATATCTATACTAATAATAAATTTGATTTTTGATATGCTTAGTACTTTGGTTGTATAGATAGAATTGGGATTTGTTTTCATCAATGAAATATATTCCATATGAACTTTCCAACAACTTTCACCCTGTGTATGTGACAATGTAAAAATTATGGCTCATATGCCAACTAATTGGTGAAGATTAGATATTCTTGAAAGATTAACGGATTAAAATAGTAAAAGAAAAATATGATGAGGCAGTAGTGTTGGAGATCATCTCTCACCATGACACTAGTTATTAATTTTTTTCAGAGCACTAATTTGCGCTGGATTTATTTGTAATTTTCCACTTGATCATGGTAAAGAGATAAAAACTCAAGAAGCTTAAAAATATCAAGGGAAATTCATAGGAGGCTCCAGATATTTGGAAATTAAGAAACTAACTACCTTATTGGAAATTCTATTCAGAAATCACTTAAAAGGATCATCTATGGGTAGATTCGGTTAACATGCTATACAAGTGTACAGCTGTACCTAATAAATACATATATTTTCTTCTTTAGGGAAATGTCATCGTTTGAGAATGTTGTTGGCGGTAAGCTGAAGCTGAAGGGGAAGCCCTTGAACGTCAAGGCTGGTGGCATAAAGAAGAAGAAAAAGTATCACCGGGAAGGAAAATCTGAGCTCAGGAGCAATGAGCTTCTTCGAGAAGGTTTGTTACATATTCCCAGGAACCGTTGAACACATCCCGCATGCATGCACACACACTCAAACACATGTGCGCGCGCATGTAGGGTTTCCTTTTCTTTTTTTTTAGGGGGAGGAGGGGGGGGGGGGGGGTTGTGTGTTTCGAATTTGAATACAAATAGATGACGCAAGTGGTGAGACAAAAGATGTCAACAATTAGATCTCTTGAATTCAATCCCTAGTAAGACCCAAAGATCATTAACTATCTAGATGTTGGTCGTTGGTTATCATTAGGGGTTGAATTCAAGGATCTAATGGTTGACATCTCTTATGTCATCTGTTTGTATCCAAATAGATTATCTCTATGTATGCGCAGGAAATGATTTGTATACTTAACTCAATTTCTTACTCAATTAAATTTAATGGTTAAGATTAAATTTCGAGTTCAGCCACATTAAATTCCTACCTTAATTTTCTCATTTTAATAATTGACTATACGTTTTCTTTGATCCAACAACTATTAATTTAAATTAGATTTTGAATAAGAAAATTGAAGTTTGATAATCGTTTCCTTTCACGCACAAGCACACCCTCTTCAAAATCATTAGTGAATATAAAAACCATTAAAACATATATTTTAACCATTGATTTGAAATTTCAATTTCGTTGAGTTAGAAATATTCGAATAAAAGCTCAAATGGAGACGGTTTAAAATATGATATAAATATAACTACAAAATCTTGTAGCATTTGACACTGGAGCACAAAATGTGATAAAAGTGTTAAATGGGTATTACAAAAGAGGGGTCTCAATGATTGAACCATACACACACATGCACATCTATACACTTGTATATTTTGGTTTTAATATGCCTATTAACATGTAAATCATATATCGTCAGGTGAAAACCTGAAAATCTCAAATGAATTGACCAATGAGAAAATAGAAACCAAAGGGAATGAAGACGAAATGCAGCCACCATCTCTTGATGATATTCTTACCCCAGCCGAGAGAAGATACCTTGAGCAAAGAGAGAGAATTGAAATGCGTAGGCTGGCAAAGACTGCTAACAAGTCACATCGTGATAGGATTCAAGAATTCAATCAGTATTTGGCCAATATGAGCGAGCATTATGACATTCCTAAAGTTGGTCCTGGCTAACAATCTTTTAACCTTTTATTTGAAATGCTGTTTTGGTTTCACATATGAAGATTTCCTTACTAACTGTTATGGGAAATTTTATGGGAACTTAGAAGTTGAAGCGTAAACATGAATTTCAAAAATGCTGTTGGTCGTATATCTCTTGTGTTGAAAAGTTCATCTTTTATTTTTTGGTGGATCTGCTTTAGCTTTTAACAGCAAAGGAGGGGGGGAAAACATGAAATCAATTTGGTTGTGGTAAATTCCTCTAAAAATATGAGTCCCATTTGTTTCCTTAGTTATGCTTTCTATTACGTAATTTGGTACAGAGTGATATTTTGTCTGAGACTGTAACGCTTCTGATTTTTTGCTTTCAGTTTATTATTGCAAACTAAGGTAGTGTTTGGTCTAAAAACGAATTTTATATTTTTGATTTTCAATATGTATCTCAAATATAAGAAGAATGAGGAAACGATGGAGTAAATGAAGAAAAGACGGATGTGGAGGCGAAGGGGATAGAGAGACGTTGGAAGAATGCATTGTTCACGTGCTTGTGTTATTTCTCAAAACGCGGAAAATAAAAAAAGTTGTTTCTATCTTGTATGTTAACTTCGTTTTCTAAATCGGTCGTTTTCGGCAATATAAATGCGTCTTATGCATTTTTGTATGGGTAAAAATCCAAAACTAAAAATAACAAACCAAACAATACCTTGGGCTGCTTACAATTTTTAGTTTTGGATTTTCATCCATATAAAAGTATATACGATGTATGTATACTGCGAAAGATAAACAATTTAAAAAACGAAGTAACATATAAAATAGAGGACAATTTTTTCCGTATTTTGGAAAATAATGAAAATATGAGAAACAATCTCCTCCATCTTCCTCAATTTCTTTCGTCGTCTCTCCACTTTTCTTATATTTTATAATTAATGTTGAGAATTTAGACCACCAAATTCAAAATGAAATCAAATGGATGCTTAGGTAGTGTTTGGTTAGAAACTGCATTTTATGTTTTGTGTTTTAAATATGCATGCTAAATGACATGAGAAATATGGAGTTCAAGAGTTTTAGTCATTCCAACAAAGAGAGAAATGATAAGACGAAAAATAGTTGTTAATATTTTCTAAATGGCAGAAAACATGAAAAAAATCAAGAGATTTCTTTTTGTACAAATGATACTTTAAACTTGAAACTAGCATGAAATTAATTATACTTTTTTTTATCTTGTGAGTTGTTCTGCCGGATTGGTCACTCAAGATCTTTGGTCTTCACCCGGATCCGGTGAAAAAAATAGGACCACTTCAATGCAATGGAGTTGGACCTTCATGTCGATCCGAATGAATCGGTCTTTCCACAGAGGTAAATCTTTGCCTGCTAGGCAAGAGGGCAGCAAGTTACAAACTCCGTTTTTCAATATCATATGTTAAAACCATTTTCAAATTGTCCGTTTTCTATCCCATTCGTCTGTTCAATGTATTTTAAAGTAGACGGTTGAAAATGCAGAACATAACACTTATTTTCAAGCCAAACACTACCTTAAAAATTCTAGATAATATGCGGGGTTGTAAATTTGAATTTGAATATGGTTATTGGTCATCTTTTGAGTTGAAAAGTTCACTTCTCCATTTTGATGAATGAGATTCTGCTTTTACCCGTATAAGGCTGATTTCAACTTTTATTCAAAAATTATCTTTATTAATATTAATAGTTGGAATGTAAACATAATTTTTTGGTACGGCTGTTAACTACCAAAAATACCTTTACAATATATCTCAATCTAGGATCCCATTACAATAAAAAATAATATCTATTTTTTATTTGGAAGGTTAGTATATTAGTAAAGTTATTGGTTTGAATCCTGACAATGGCGACATTTTTCATACGTACATGCACACATGGCATGGGCTACACCTTATTTTTGTTAGATCCCCTCTGATTTCAACTACGTGGTTCGATTTAAATAATTATATAAGTAACACAAGAAAGAAACTATCATTATTTAAATTGAAACACGTTGTTGAAGTCAAATGGATTTGAGGCGTAACAAAAATGAGTGTGCAAAAGAAATTCTATTGGGACACTAAGTTAGGGACACAGTGGATCTCAATAATTACATTGTTTCCCAATTTCAACACAAAGGTGTACCATTGAGATCCATCAGTCCAGATTTATTGTACACATTCTGTTTTTTTTGTATCCAAATAGCCATCTTATACATATAGTTTTATGTTTTTTTCAATTTTAATTCGATATTTGCAAATCATCGCTAATTAAACATTTTTAACTAAATGAAAACAACCAATACTTCATGCACATACGGAATGTATTTTATTTACTTATTGTTTTGCTTTGTAGGAGCCAAGCACATGTTGTTAGATCTCGTTATTTATTGTCGTAGTTATATAAACTTGTTCTAGAGTTGTATTGTCTATACGATAATGCTTCTATATATGTTTTGAAATACATCAACGTGAAATTTATGCCAACCGTTTACAAATTATTATCAAAAGTTATATCCAATAAGACATATCCTAATCAATAAGAGTCCATAAGCTAACTCTACTAAATAAGTCTATATAAGCAATTGTCCACCGAGAAACCGCCCTAATGCCAAGTCACTATAGTATCCAAGTATGGTGCTAGCTAAGCTTGTAATTGCTTTATCTCCCCAAAAATTATGCGATCTCAAGGTGGTACGTATCTTATAAAACCGGTTACAGTCATTGATAGAAATATACAACTATGAGGCACCAAATTAATTCCCTAGAATTCGCATGTTAGATTCATTTCTTTTGGTGCTTTTTTCACCATAGCTTATCCTTTTTTTAGTAATCAGCTGATCAGGCTTTAATCCATTTAGCCTTTTAGATAGAAAGTGAACAAACGAAAGTTCTCCACGAAAGCTATGCTATGTTATTCGCTTCTATCAACTGAAGCTGGGTGCAACACCAACTCACTTGATAGCAAATAAAGCATGGTGACCCATTTGAGTATTCGCAAGCAGAACCCTTTGTATCTATAAGTGATTCTGGTTTAGGCGGGTAGCTTGGCAAATAGAAATCCATGAGAATTAACTTAATGACTCCCATATAAGAATCACTACTTAACATTACATACCCTTTGTAACAGTACAAGTTCCCATAGTAATGACATATTTTGATGTAGTCATTTTTTCATATGATCGCACTAAACATAAAGCCGGATCAATTGCAAGCTACTTGGAGGTTGGATTCATAGATGGACAAATCTGCTCTTCTCTTCATCGGGGATGCCCATAGGGGGCTAATAAAGCAACTAACATGTATGTTTTCAAAGCGTAAAGAGTAATTGATAAGTTTTGTAGACAAAACTGGATGTTAACCTCACTTTTTGGTGCAAGGGAAGCCTCATCCACCTTAATACACGACTTCATCAACACCACTAGGATCCGGTTTGTGTTCACTAATCAAGCCAGTTGGTTTCTTTCTTTTATTGATGTAATTGATTTGCCATTCCTTTCGATTCGGATGGAAATGCATAATATGTATCAGTCACTCTTCCTTTTATCACAAAGACGTCCAAATACTAGGAGGCTATGGACAAAATTTCGTTTGTGAATCTGAAAGTCTTAATCTTTTTTTAGCGCTCATTAAATCAATGCTCAAACCAAGATCCCTGTCAAATAGACATGCAATCTTTGAAGTCTATATTCACCATGCTCTACATTCATAGCCGAGTAGTTTTAAATTTGAAACGACAAATTCAAACCTAATTCAACAATCAAATCATTATTGGAGATATCTTTTGCCAAATTGAATTCCTTTTCTTCATAGAGATGCATTAACGGCTAATTTTAGAGCTTTTGTGTGGAAAGAAATCTAGCTTAAGCAAACCAAATAAGGGTTGAATGATTGATCCATCTTCGACTTTGAATTGATGTTTTATAAATAACTCACCAATACAAGATTGTGAATGTGTTAATATTCTTACAACATGGATGTCAAGGAGTCATGCGTCCAACAACAAATAGTCTTTCATCTAACAAAAAATCACAAAAAATCAGAAAGCAAAAAGCAAAATGTTCACCTTTCGTCATATTCACATTTTCAATCGTAGTCATCCTCTCCTGAAATCATCCCTCGTTCCTACATTTCAAAATCCTAACATGTACTCCCAATATTCTTCATTTTGTCTAAATCAATTTAACCCACATACTCCCAGAAACAATCAGAATTACATATCCTCAAATCTATGCAGTTAAATCCTTGCTAAACCTCGTTAATATCCCTATAAGGCACTTAACGCACTTCAACCAATATGCTTTTTCAATTTTACGCTATTAAATAGTAGATTCGCTTAAATCTCGCCGTGACGACCTCCTTACACCTATGGCACCCAGTATACCTTTATAGTGCACAGTAACAGTGCCCGACCGATGTAGGACGATTATTAAGGTAGTAAAGTAAATAAAAATCCAAATCATAGAACCTATGTCTCACAATATATAGATATAATATAATATAATATAATAATTAAATAGATGTAAAACAAGCGATATGGTAAGATAATCAAATGAACCATAAATAAGAACATTAGATTGCAACAGGTACACATATTATATAAAACATAAACAATAAAGTTTATACATCCCAAATCTCCAAATAAACTCTAACAACTCTCTCAAATAACACAAGTACTGATATAGCTCCATAGTACTATATAAAGAAATATAAGCTATGGTAAGCTCCAAAATATAGATATATGAAATCATAGGCTCCGGCTCATACACCATATAGCTCCATGTACTATCTAGAACTATTGTCCCTAATGTACTCATTTAAGAATACTCGAAATAATAAGAAGTAAAGCATAAAACCTCGAGTTAGACAACAGTTTGGTGTGAGTGATATATCATCTCAAAATAAGCATCATCACCATATGGGTGCACTACAAATCAAAGTATAGTATTAGGTGCCTAGGTATACAAGTCAATAATACTTGCATCGTGTGGCACCCTGGAGTGATAAATAATCATAGTAAAATATGGCATCCATCAAACAATCCTCACATCACTCAGGTGCGTTAATATATGATAACTCATATGACCCAATCATTAGCCAGTGACCTAGTCAAATCTTAGTTTCTTAGTGCTTGAATCCATGCCACTTCGTAAGGCTAGGAACTAGACACACAATCGTAAAGTCCAGGGTAATCCATGGTCATAAGATTTGGACACAATCATGTTGAACTTGCCCTCATAGATCATCATCCCAACTTCCGTTGTTGAGTCATCATCATCGAAACACCTCTAGACATCCCTCATAAGTCGTAGGATTATCATCCCGAAGTTCTGAAATCATCACGTTCGAATGTCATGTCATCACTTCATTGGTCGCAACATAAACCCCAAAGTCATTTTGAGTCATCCCGGAGTCATCCACTTCAACTCCAAGTCAACTTCTTAAAACCACCAAGCAGCTCTAGATCTGACCCGAAGCGACCCCATGCCAGATTCAAAGCACCGCCTAAAGAATCCCATTTCAACCCATCTAGTTTCCTAGGGCCGACTCCGAGCAAATCCACCACTGGACCAAAGCAAAACACCGAGCACCAAATATTTTTCGGTCGTGACCCTCGAACACACTTTTCTGTCCAATAATTCAGATCCACCAAGAGGTGCCTTCGTCAGCCTGAACCAACAACATCACTGGACCAGAGCAAAAACCAAATAGTAATTAGGTCTTTCACCATTGGCTAGCCCGACTCCAATCAAATACCCCCGAACCCGAATCCAACACCGAACGCCACCAAGCCGACCCCAAGCACCTGACCAAATTCCTGTAGCACTCCAACGCCTCGATTTCACACTTGATCCATCGCTACACTTACTACATTGACTCGTGTGCATCCTCTATGCATCGATGCGACCCCAAACACCCTGGAGTCGATCTATCGAAGTTTGATTAAATGTTTACGAATCTCCCGTTGTTTGTGGATCGAATTAGAGAGCATATCACTATTCTTTCTACATGGAGACCCTCAACCATAGAATTTTCCATCACCTCCACTTCACTCCATTGAGAATTTATAACCATTCAAACATTCATACAATATCCAAGCAAGCATCAAACAACATACATTCATCTTTCAAACATGAATCCGCACATCTAAATATGGTAAATCCATTCCAAACACATCTAATACATAGCCTAACATCTATATAAGCCATCACACATCATAGAAACATGATTAAATCATTTTTAAATCATTTAAGACTTAATTTTACTTCTGGTTTTATTTTAAAACAGTCTTAAAACATAAATTTGAGTTTTAAAATGAGTTCAAAACATGTCAAAACATATACGTATAAATATAATATGATGTGAGATAAAAAGTCACTCACCAGACAACTAAAAATCAAAGATTTGCATGCAAAACGAGGTAAATCCGAGAGTAGATGACAAAACCTTGAAATTTCATCTTAAAAAATGTATACTTGAAAGTCACTAAAACCTTTGCTAATTTGCCTTTAGTCTAAAGATCTGACTTGATTTGGAAGAGACTAGAAAAGGTTTTTATCTTAGAGAAGTTTGCTGGAGGTTTAGATCTATTCTGGGGTGATGGAAAAATGATTTGGAGAGGTTATGGTGGTCAATATAACCCAAAACCCAAAATGAGTTGTTAGGCGTCACCCAATAATCATCGATTACTCATTATGCTATCCCAAAATCTATCTAACATCAAATATACAGATCTCTTAAACCATAAGTCCAAAACGCTATTATGACTACTCGACGGAAAGAGAAACCATAGTATATTTCTAGTGGAAATGGTCCCAAACCCTATTTCGTCCCCTATCAAAAGCTATGCCGATATAGTTTTTCAGAGGTAAAATCATCCAATAAAATTTCCAAGGTTCAAAAATATCACTACTCAGTATATCCTAAAGTTATATTTTACGATCCCCCAACATGTAAAATATGACTTGTTACACTCTACCCCTTTAGGAATTTTGCCTTAAAAATCCCCAACACAACCAAGGCTAAGTCCCGAAAGTCAAACGTAGTTAACCTGTATGTCTAATAACCATAAGCAAACACATCAAACATCAAACATGCACACATAAGCAAGAAATAATATCCGTGTCTATCCTAACATGTAGGATGCCAAAGTATTTTGTATGATATCGAAAGTGAAAATAAATGCAACATACACACAGTCTCACCAAGTAAAGAGATCTGGATAAGCGATCCTCATGCTCTTCTTGATCTCCCAAGTGCAATCGCTTTTTCTTTCACCCCACTCAATATTCACCAACTTCAACATCTTCTTCCTAAGATGCTTTATATTACATCCGATGATACAAATAGGCCTATGAGGTCTCGAAGCTTCTGGTTTAATCTTGATATCATCAAGCCTATACAGTGTAATAATCATGCATGAGTAGTGCACAAAATTCCATAAATGAGATACGTAGAATACATAATGCACATCCACCATTTTCTGAGGTAAGTTAACTCTATAAGCTAGGTTTCCAATCCACTCAAGTATTGAAAAATGACCTATAAATCTTGGTGCAACTTTCCATTAGTACTGAATCGAACAATGTTCTTCAATAGAGAGATCTTAATGAACACCATATCGTCAATAGAAAATCTAATATCATGCCTATTCTTATCAATGTAGCTCTTCTATCTTTAGCATTTTTCATTCATCGTTGAATGGTCTCAATCTTCTCACATGTCTCCCTGATCATGCCTGGCCCTAGCACTAGTTTCTCTCTTGCTTCCCACCAATACAAAGGAGCATTGCATGGTCGACCATATAATGTCTCGAATGGTGTCATACCAATGTTGGACTGATAACTATCATTGTATGTGAAATCTACTAATTGCAAGTGAAATTCTATGAGCCTCCAAAGTCGAGAATGCAAGTTCACAAGAAATTAGTTTGTGAGTGAAATGTTGTACTCAGATGCAGCTCTATCCTCAATGCCTCTTGTAAGCTCTTCCAAAACCTGCTAATGAACAAGGGTCTCGATCGCTCACAATGCTCTTTGGCACACCATGGAATCACACTATCCATTTCACATACAACTTGGCCAATTTCGATGTCATTATACTAGACTTATGGGTATAAATCTAACACTCTTCGAAAAACTATTGATATGAAACAAATGCTATCGTGCCTTCCTATGGTCCTCGGCAATCCATTGGAAGTTGTTCCTACTTCAACCCGAGAACCTCTAGTGGTTGCATCAACCCACTTGGCTTCTTCTGTTCCACCTTAACCAACTGACAGTTCATGCACTTCGAGATGAAAGCCCAATGTCCTTCTACATCCCTTCCCAATGAAACATCTACCTCATATCATGGTATATTTTATTGGCTATGGGATGTATAGTTAATCTTGAATAATGTCCTCTCATAGTGCCTCATCTCTCAACCCATCAACAATAGGCACAGATAATCTCTCATCTTTATGGAGCCAACCATCTTGGTCAAGCTCGTACTACTTTATCTCATAAGATTTTACTCATTCCTATATCTTAGCCATGATCTCCATTAGTCTAGCATCTCGCTTCTGACTAGTACTGATCCGCTCAATTAAAGCATGTCTGATAGTCAAACTATTAAAAACATTGTACTCTAGCTCACATCAAGGTCTAAAGTTACAACCGGTAATATACTCAAGTTGCTTCCACTCTAGGAACTTCATTCCCAAACTGGCATGTCTTTTACTCAAAGCATTAATAACTACAATTTCCTTACCAGGCTTAAAGGAAATGTCAAACTTGTAGGAGGCCAGGAACTATAACCATCATTTTTGGTGAAGGATCCTTCTAGGAAAAGAGATACTTCAACGATTTATAATTAGTGAATAGCTTGAACCTCTCCCTAAGTAGTGCCTCCAAATCTTCAAAGCGAACACTATCGCTGCCAACTCCAAGTCATTAATTTGGTACTTCCTCTCATGTAGTTTTAGCTGTCAACTAGCATATACAACTTTTCCCCTATGCATTAACACCACCTCTAATCCAATACCATAGGCATATGTATATACCATCAACTCTTTATTTTCACTTGGAATGACTAACAATGGTGCACTCGGTAACCTTTCCTTAAAACTCAAGAACATATTCTCAAAACTTGCATCTCAAAGTAAAGTCGGATTCTTCTTCGTCAAATGGGTTAACGGTGGTGCTATTTTAGAGGAGTCCTTGATAAAACGTCTATAATATTCCACCATTCCAACGAAACTACTCATTTCTATAATGTTCTTGGATCAATTTTAACCCTAGACTACTGCTACCTTCGTAGGATCTACTGCAATGCCTTACTCAGAAGTAACATGACCTAGAAATCACACTTCTCTCCTCCATAAGAGACACTTAGAAAACTTCTGTAACTTGTCCTTTGTAATACTCTGAAATGAACATCGAGTGACAATGTCTAACTTCTGTATATTATAAAAGACAGTTTGTCGGGGTAAAATTAAAACAAAATACTATGCCAAGGCATAACGATGGGATCCCACAGCGGAATCATAATATATAATATACCAAATATACATGCATAGAACTAGAGAAAAATATATAAGAGGCTGCACCAACGGAAGCAACTGATAAATAAATATCAATATTGAGAGTCTGAATACAATATCTAATACAACAGGTCTCATTTATAAATTACATATTTGTCGCATACTACTATAATATCAAGTATACATATCTAAAATATCGACATCACGCCTCCAAAATGCTTTAGCTACGCTACTTTGATAACGTATCCCCAAAAGCATCTGACTCCAAAATTACTCAATTGAGTATCCGAGAATTTTCATGAAATAAACAGACAAAGACAACGTGTAACAACCGATCATTTTTGACCTCCATATGTAAACAAATGGAAATAAAAAACAATAGATCGTCATGGTTAACATATAGTATAAAGAGAGCTGTATAAACTAAATAAATAAAACATCTAGAATCTCACAATGGAAGGAAACAAACATTAAATATATATATATATATATATATATATATATATATATATATATATATATATATTGAGTATCAAATCATATCCCAATACACGATCAAATCCAAATCCATATACATCAATACATCATACACTAATATTGCCTAGTGATAAATACAACGCACTATATACATAAGCAATGCCATCGTCACTTACACCGTCCACATTACTCATAACCACCATCATAACCTATAAATCCATAAAAAAGGAAACATAAGGGAGGGGGTCAGACATGAGTCTGGTGAGGACGAATAGTACTAAGAATATACTATGGATATGACCGCATGACATTATATAAAGGCTATATCTAAACAAGGACATGCCTCAACCTATTTCGCTTGCATTCACAAAGTGAGCCTGGCATAATAAACATAATATATAGGCCTAAAATACTTTGTGACAATGATACCATAATCGTAGCATACAACGTATGAGTTAGTTAAACATATGGTAACCCATAAATGATCGATGATTAGGTAAATATAACGTAACCATAACTAGTTAAACATAGATTGATTATAAACAGGAATCGTGTTAGATAAATGTAGCCTAATAAAACACGAACATAGAGAACTAATTAACCATATACTTCATGAAGACAAATTTAGGCATAAGTTTCTAATCAATCTTTGGCATCTAAATCATAATTCAATCTTCATGAAGACAAGGTGAGTGTAAAACTCACAAAGCCTAGCTCTTTATATGATCAAAATGTTATAATCAGTGAATTACTGAAGCTGAAACAAATTTAGGCATAACTTTCTCGTTTTTGATCCGATTTTGATAATTTTTGATGTTCCGAAAAGCTTAATTCATGTGCTGCAACTTTCCTGTTTTGAGTTTTCTGCAACTTTAAATTTAGTTATGTCAAAATCTAATTTTTCCACTGCAAACCCGAGAGCAAAACCAATATTTGCTCTGTCATTGAAGCTGAAACGAATTTGACCATAACTACTTCGTTTCTTAACCGATTTTGATAATCCTAGTCATTCCGAAAAGCTTAGAAACTAAGCTACAACTTTTATTTTATTCATTTTTCATGATTTAGAAGTTATCTATGCTAAAATTACAATTGTTTGTCGCTGTCCTGCAAATGCATAAGTTCAGGGTGAGTTTGATTTTTTTTTTTTTATATAGTAATTTGATCATATCTTTCTTGTTTTAAATCAGAATTTAGAAATTTTAGATGTTCTGAAATCCTTGTGAAATATTCCACAACTTTTCCGTTTTCGGTTTTGAATGATTTTGAGGTTTACATAGTGAATAACTGACTTTTTTATCGCTGACCTGTGTTGATAGCCAGTGCACATAATTTTTTTTAAGTAGTATTTCGCTCATAACTTATTCGTTACTAATTGGAATATCGAAATTTTTGATGTTCTGGAAACCTTATGATGTAGGATACAACTTTACTGTTTTGTGTTTTGTGTTTTGTAGAATTTTGAAGTTTAAATGGTGGAAAATTGACGTTTTTACTTCTGGCCTGTCATTGACAGCCACAATATTTATATATTTGTCTGATTTCGACGATTTCTTTTGCATTCTTTTACAATTTTTTTATATGAAATTTGATGCTAATATTTGATCATTTTGTCCAGCAATGGGCTAATCAAGTTAGGATGAGATTTAAATTTAAATTAATTTAAATTCGATTTAAATTTGAATATCGGTTTAGGCCGATTAAAATTGAAAATTGATGTTTTCTTGAGTTTTAAAAAAAATCCGAATAAATTCCAGAAAATCTTCTAACATCATGGTTGGAGTAATAAATGTTTTTATGTATTTTTAGAGGTTTTTAATTAATTATTCTTTATTTTTAAGGCTTTTAAAAATTATTAAAATCCTTTTTAATGAGGTGTTTTCTCTTAAAATCTTTTAGATAAATTTCTAAAATTTGTTTCATAACCCTGTTTTCTCAAGTAAAATTTTTTATAATTAATTTTATTTATTTTAATTACTTTGATGCTTTTTCGGACGTATGAGGAAGTAAATTAAACGATTTAGTAAAAAAATACGTGGTATAGGACATGTATTTTTGCTTTATCGCTTAATATCAGACTTGTACAATCGAAATCAATTTTGAAGTGTTATTTTGAGGTGATTTAGAAGTTACCAAATTTTGGTGAAGATTATTGGTTTGAGAATTACTCTTTGAGTACATTCGACGAGGAACCAATCTAGATACATTTTGTGATGGTCGATGAAATGAGGCAATATTGATGTTAAGTTTTAATTTGCAACTATGGTTAGAAATAACCATCACGATGTTCTTTTACTTGCCTAGGAGATGAGGCAAGTTCTTATGATGGATTGATGATGTTTTCGATATTTATGATGAATTTTTACTTGTTGATGAAATGAGACAAGTCTCGATGTCACTTAAAACTCGTCCAAGTAAGAGATAGGACGAGTTAGGTATCTTTCACTCGCCGATGAGATGAGGCAGTGTTTATTTGATGATGTTTTATGATGGTTTTATAATGTGGCATCGACTAACGATTAGTAAACCAATAGGTACGAACGTATGGTATAGGACGTACGTTGACGCCTATTGGATTCCTATTCGAGATGTTGAGACACATTCACGATGTTACTAGTGCTACAGACCGAGTACTCGATTGGAGTCATCACGATGTTCATGAAATTATTACTCGACTCCAATTATCGCGATGTTATTACTTGGGTTTTTGTGACTGGGTGTCATCAAGATGTTTTCGACTATAGTCAATCAAGATGATCACGATGTTATGATGTTATGTGACCCCAAGTCATCACGATGACTGGTACCAAATAATGGTAGTACTAGTCAAGTTGTATGTGCACGTGCTGTTATCATGAGGTTTTAGGTGTTTCGATTTCACTATTTTGATGATGATGCTTTAGTATAGCCTTGTGTAAGAAAAAGGCTTATTGACATACATGGTTTTATTTGTGATTTCGAATATGATATTTTGGATTTTTTCCAGGCTCTATCAAGATGGATTTGAGACATTATATATATTTACCCCAATGAGATAAGGTATAAATTATGGTAATGCTTTTATGATGAGTGTTGATAATAGATTTAAGATATATTTATATTTATACCAAAGAGATGAGGTATAAATGATTATGGAGATTCCTTTATAATGAGTTTAATGATGGATTTGAGATGTATTTATATTTATACCGATGAGATGAGGTATAATAATTGAGAAGTTTCTATTAGATGAGTTTTATTTATGATGGATTCTTTAAGTTTTAATTATCGTATGAAGATTTACTTTATGGTCCATATCCTCATCCATTTCATTCGGTTATATATATAATTAGATGAACCATGTCTATCTAATATACATATTGTACTCCTCTATGTAATCATGATGAACCATTGATGTATCATTCTAGAAATAACTTGATGACCTATATTATTCCATTGGTAACGATGGAATGGTTTTCCCCTTATCTCTTATCATCACCTTTACTAATGATAAGTTCTAGCTAGCCTGACCCGTGTGTTTTCACTCGGGTCAGACCGAGTTGTTTCGGGTATCATCTATTGGGCTTAGCTTGAAGTTGATGTTGGATATCAGCTCTTCTTTCTCTTGAGTAGTTTATGTTCTTTCGCATACTCTGATGTAGTTATATTTAATTCGATGTATATAGTGTGGTCGAGCACCACCTTTATTGTATTCATATTGTATTGTACTAAACATGTATCAGTGTGTATGTATATGTATGATGTTGATTACTATTCTGTGATGTGATTTACATTCAGTTATTGTATTTTGTTCTGGTAGATCCGTTAGCCACTTATAGTGTTGGATTAAGCATTTATTGGGTATGTCGATGCATTTGAGTTGAAAAAATTAAATTGCATTTATAGACGTATTCAATAGATATTTAAGACAAAATTATAGATAGTCGCCCTTAACCAGCCCTATTCTCCGCTTTAGTAGATAGAATTACTTGTTAATTCTCTTTGCTACAGTGGGTCTCGGGGTGGGGCGTTACAGCTTGGTATCAGAGCTGTGGTCAGAACAAAGTAGAATAAACACAGAACAGTATGTATTTATACATCGAAGTACAATACAGGTGAAACATTGTCCTTTATTCAAGCTTGTTTTTGAATCCAGCCTTGATTCTTTTTTTGAGTTTTGGGATTGTTAAGATGGAATATGTCTAGGAATATAGATATATTGTATTCCGTAGTATTCCATAGTAGAGTTTGATATCATCTTATCTTATATAAAATCATATTTGGGATTATTAGATTCTTATTTTTGTCAATACGAGTGAGTTCGTATTGATAGAGCTGATTGATTTCTTTAGGCATTCTTGTTGCATTCCTTTGAGAGTTGTGAATCATATTGAAGGGATCCACAATGATTGGCTCGTTACGAGCATTCTGAGATTTTTATTTGATGTTGCTTTTGTGAGTATTTGTTTATTACTCACAATCTTGAGATGTATCTGAGTTGAGATGGATTGACTTATTTGATGTAAAGTCTGATCCTTTTGTTGTTATAGGATCCTATATTTATTTTAGCATCCTAATTTGATTGGTTTATTATTTCTGTCACTTTGGAATGTTAATGACGATTCCAAAGTTTTTGATTTCACTCTTGAGTATTAATATGATAACGATCTATCTCAAATTCCTGTCATAGTGACTTTGTTGAGTTTTTTGAGTCCTTTTGGAATTGACATCCAATTAGGCAATCGAGTGTTGAGGTAACCTTACTCCTGGCTCTTAGCTCTTCGGTTATCCTTCCACGAGGATATCCACTAAGGAATGAGGTGAGTTTGTAGATTGTTCAAGTTTGGTTGAGTTATCATTCTGCTTCGTTTGAGTGTTCTTTTCAGATACTCAATCAATGTTATCCTTTAGCATTACTCCGTTTGAAGTAGTGATTCGTGGATTGTGTGTTTCTTCTCCTTCGAGAAGAATTTCTTGCTTATCATGTATCTTGATGATTTTTGGGAGTGGCTCGTGATATCGTAAGATTGACGAACACTCTATCTCCTTCTGTTGATTTTGAGAATTGAGTATTCTAGGAATATCTCGATGCATTCTATTAATGTTCTTTGGTTTGAGTTTTGAAGCTATATAAATATGATTTTTAAAGAGAAATTTGAGCTTTGAGATATTTAAAAAAAATCAAAGAATATTCTGAGAATATATTTATATGAGTAGTATTTCTTTTATTGAAATAATTTGAGAGTGTTGGATTGTCCAACGAGTAGTTAAGAGTTTTGGCCGATACGCCTGATCAACGTTATCGATAGGAATCTCCTAAATGGTATGATGAGGCAATCAGACACATTGGTTTGTGTTTTAAAAATAAAGATTTTGAAAATAATATTTTGAGATTATATATTGAATATATTTTTGAATGGTAATTGCAGCCATTGACATTAGAGATGAGTAACAAAGTGGCGAGGCAGTTTTGGTCATTCGATCGACTCTGGAGCCTACGAATATATTTATTTATTAGAGGTTCAATGGCAAGGCAATTCCATTTATTTTTAAATTATAAAGATAAGAATATAAATGAGATTATTTTTGAGTTGTGCTTTATTGGAAGTATATTTCAAGATTTTGGAATCTATATTGTATACATTGGATGTTTTAAGAGAAGAGTTATAAGAGGGTTTGAAGATTGTTTTAAAATATTTAAGTGGTTAATTTAAACCCTTAATTTATTTTGAGGAATATTATTATGGATTTAAAAAAAATTCTTTGAAAATTAATTTTGAAGCAAGAGAAGAAATTTGGGCTTTTAATTTGAGTTTTAAATTACTTACAAAGTAATATAGTAAAGATTATGAAAATTTTCAAATGTTGGAAATTGAGAATGAAAATTTAAAAATGTTGAGATTTATAAATTGTAAATATCTTGGATTGAAAAGTAATTTGAGCTTATATCCTTGTTTCTTGAGTATATTCTATCCCTAAGCTAATATCAACGACATGCATATTTTGTAGTCGTTCGAGTTTGGTGGCCTTGTGAGAAGCCGTCTTGTGATTTATCTATCTTGTCTATTATGTCTACCCTGTTGTGAGGATGTTCTTTCTGTATAATTGTGCGAAAAATCTTATTGATGATCTTCTTATTTCTTAGAGTTTGGGTTTAAGTGACTTTGATCCCGACTCTATTCGTAGAGTTTTGCGAAATCAATCATTTTTGATTGATTAATTGTTGATTATCATATTGAGTTTTGATTCGAAGACGGGATATCTTCAAAATTCTTATGAGTTACTTGGAAAATTTGATGGTTTGCTAATCGCTATATTAGCATTTGATGGGCCATTGGATTAACCAGTGAATTTTTCCTTGTTTCTATCTACCATTCTATGTTGAGAGTATGAATGGTTTGAGTTCGAGCTTGTCTTTTATCCTTTGTCGATTGAACTTTTGTGTTGTTTACAGCTTTTTCCACTAGAAATTGCGAGGAAGCAATTTGTTAAGGGGAGGAGTCTGTAACAACTCGGGATTTTGGAGATTACTGTTAATATTAAATTGTAATGCAAATTATAATTTAATATTGTGTTTAAAAATGAATTGGATAATAAAATTAGGGATTATATTATTTATTTTATATAAACAATATTTTAATGAATATAATTTGGGATTTGAAATTTAAATAAGTCATATTATTTTATTTGAAACCTGTTTCAACATTTGATGGTTGAAAAAAAAGTGTAAATGAATGAAATAAAGTTTGAAAAAATTAATTTGTGGATTTGGATTGAAAATAAATAATTTTAATGGTTTAAGTTTAGTTCATTAGTAATATTGGAAATTTATTCCAATGTTATCCTTCTATTGTAAAATAAAAGGAATAATATGAAGAAAATAAAATTAAGAAGTGTACTTAGGCTTGAAATGATGTATTAATGTTATAAAAATGCAAAAACATTTTAATACACTTCATTAGACTTAAAAATAAATTTTATTTGGTTGAAATGGATGAAAATAGTGATTTTTCTCTAAAAAAGAGAATATTGGTAAATATTGTTAAAAAATTTGTGTTATACGGGGAAAATAATATTTTAATTGGAAAACTAAAATTTTGATGTCACTAACATGTTCCCTTTATTAAAACATTTAATAGACTTATTTGAGTTAAGAAATAATTTTTATTTGACTCAGATTGTTTAAAATTGTGGTTTTTTGGTCTAAAAATAACAATATTGTCAAATATTGTGTGAATTAATAGTTTATTCGGAAAACAATATTTTTAAGTGTGGAAAAAAAAATTATTGTGTTAATCATGTTCATCTTGTTAAAATATGAAGAATGCATTTTGTCTCATGTAAAAAGAAGTTAATATGAGAAAGTTATGTTAAAAATGGTTTAAAACCTATGTATATTAGCCTAAATAATTTTCTAAGTATGAGAATGGACTAATTGGGTATAGTAAACATCCAATAACCCAAATTCTAGAGTTTTCTAATGATGTACGTTCCTTTTCTCCCAGAACGCATTACAGTAAAACCTAAATCAGAAAAGAAAAAGCTTCAAAGTACAAAACAATGGCTACCCTCTTCAAAATTTTATCTTTCAAGCTCAATCTTTGCAAATTTAAAAGCCTAATTCAAGTTAGAATCATAAAAGAAGGTAATCTCCAACCTATTCCATCTTAGAATCCATCTAAATCCATTCTCTTCATCAAAAATCTATTTTTGTAGTGATAATTGTTTGCCTCTCTCCTTGTTTGCATGTACCTGCTGTTAGTTTTACTGGTTTGCAAGCTCTGTTCTTGGCTAAAAGCATCAATCTTTGGCATCTAAATCATAATTCAATCTTCAAGAAGGTAAGGTGAGTGTAAAACTCACAAACCCTAGCTCTTTATATGATCAAAATGTTATAATCAGTGAATTACTGAAGCTGAAACATATTTAGGCATAACTTTCTCGTTTTTCATCCGACTTTGATAATTTTAGGTGTTCCGGAAATCTTAACTCATGTGCTACAACTTTACTGTTTTGAGTTTTCTGCAATTTTGAAGTTAGCTATGTCAAAATCTAATTTTTCTACTGCAAACCCGAGAGCAAAACCAATATTTGCTCTGTGATTAAAGTGTAACGAATTTGACCATAACTACTTCGTTTCTTAACCGATTTTGATAATCTTAGTCATTCCGGAAAGCTTAGAAACTAAGCTAAAAATTTTAATTTATTCGTTTTTCCTGATTTCAAAGTTATTTATGCTAAAATTGCAATTGTTTGTCGCTGTCCTGTAAATGCATAAGTTCAGGCTGAGTTTGATGTTTATTTTTAAGTAATTTGATCATAACATTCTTGTTTCAAATCTGAATTTAGAAATTTTAGATGTTCTGAAATCCTTGTGAAATATTCCACAATTTTTCTGTTTTCAGTTTTGAATGATTTTGAGATTTACATAGTGAATAACTGATTTTTTTATCGTTGGCCTGTGTTGATAGCCAGTGCACATAAATTTTTCTAATTAGTATTTTGCTCATAACTTATTCGTTACTTATCGGAATATCAAATTTTTTGATGTTCTGGAAACCTTACGATGTAGGCTACAACTTTACTATTTTGTGTTTTGTAGAATTTTGAAGTTAAAATGGTGGAAAATTGACGTATTTACTTCTGGTCTGTCATTGACAGCCACAATATTTATATATTTGTCCGATTTCAACGATTTCATTTGCATTCTTTTGCAATTTTTTTATATGAAATTTGATGCTAATATTTGATCATTTTTTCCAGCAATGGACTAATCAACTTAGGATGAGATTTGAATTTAAATTAATTTAAATTTGAATATCGGTTTAGGCCGATTAAAATTGCAAATTGATGTTTTCTTGAGTTTTAAAAAAAAATCCGAATAAATTCCAGAAAATCTTCTGTAACGTCCCGAAAATTTTCGACTTTCGAAAATTCAACATCGATACTCACTTTATCGACTGCAGAGAAATCGAAGGCCGGAAACCCGAAAGGTTAGGGTTTAAGAAAGAAGAAAGAGAAAGAAGGAGAGGGAAAAGATAGAAGATAGAGAGAAAGAAAACAACTGAACAACATCAGAATCTCACAATTCGCAACGGAACAACATATAATAATAAATAAATAATCTTTAAACAAAGAACTATATCAGTTATTACATTACATTACATCATATCATCAGAGTGTACAACATCATACAACAACAAACAGCGGAAAAGAAATACTATATACTAGTAATACGCCATGCCATCCAGCTTGCCTCCAGCAACTCCAGAATATCCTGATAAACTTTAACTCTTGACTGCCCGTGTAGAAATTAGTGGGCACCCAGAGTTTAGGAAGGAAAACAATAAACTCTGAGTCAGTCATGTGACTGGTGTGAGAACTCAAAACAGTTTATTTATCTTTAAAATCAAAATAGAGGAATATTTTTAAAGTCAATTCGCAATGCTTTTAAAAATGAGACTACCATAAGGCCTCCCGCACACACACACAATGCAAACGCAGAATCGGAGGAGATTTCTCCTTATGATAGTCAAAGATGCTTGATACGTATTAAAAAGAAACATTTGATATTATTACTAGTGCATAGTGTAGAGAAAATTCATTTCGAAAATAAAGATATAAATCTTAGCCGACATAGACATTTCGAACTATGCCTACTATAGCTACAATCCAAACAGTGGGGCGCCACCATAAGTAGATGGCAGGTAATACAACTAATACCGTACAAGGCTCGTATTTGAAGAATGGATTTTCCAACAAATGGTCAGGCCAAGGAACTTCCCATTGCCACATGGAAACGCCTCTGGAAGGACGTCCCGAGAACCCAACTGGATCTCTGCCAAACAAGGCCGGGAACCCCTTTTCCCAAGGGATATTACAAACCCTCAGATATGCCACCCTCGGTCCTTTGGGACCTTTAAACGAGAGCTCTCTAACCAACATCACACCATAATAATAAGTGTTTCAACATGAGTAAGTATCTGGGCTCCATACCATGATACTACCCTTTTCCAGAAGGAATGGTCATACCCTAGGGACGCTATCCCTGAAAACCTTGCCGCACAATTCCTGTTTCGACCATTACCGGTTTGTGAGGCTCGACGAAGTCTCGTCCACAAAAACACACTTTATACAAAAGCCGTGCTTTGGGTCAACAAATGATCATAGAAATGATCACAAAGATAGACGATCAAACAAATGATCCTATCTCAAATAATCAACACAATGATCATTTCACAGCAACACTCAGCATGTCACATTACCAAATTGGGAATATATCGCTGATAACCTTCAACTACATAATCTCTGAGCTCGTACGTCTCAGAGAAGGGTGTTAAGCTAAGAGAATAAATTCTCCGCCACTAACAGAAATATATTTGAAAGAAATCGGCTTTATTTCTCAACTTGTAATGTCAGACATACAATCCATACAAGTCTGTTCCGGGATCGAACAGAACCGAAGGCACTTACAAAGAAGTCCTTGCAATCCGGATAATCTCTAATCACGTCCGGACTTCCCATCACATAGGGAGTCTCTATACCGTAGCTACTCGGTGCAAAGACAATCGACGAGTTGTCCTTTCGCTTTTGAAAATATCCGGTCTTCAACACCGGTCATCAAATGCAATTCATAACGACGTATCACATATTCGGAATGGGTTATACGACCCCATGGTCCTTTCCCGGTTAACCCAAATAGTGAGCGCTTATTCAAAAATAAGTGTGGCATTCAAATTCAAACAAATCACATCAAATACCCATTCAAAGGGAAATATTGATAGTCGGTTATTGAACTATCAATGGATATGCACACATCACCAGTTTCCAAATAATTTTTCAAATTATTTATTTTCCAAAATATCTTTACAAGATATATTATTTTCAATACTTAAAAAATAAATCAATATTTATTTTTAAACAAGTTCCCCTTTCTTTTATAAATTCCATAGTGAATTTATATTTCACAATATCTACTGATATACGATTTTCAATAGGTTTCAATATTCCTTTTCAATTTATCTTCAAAAAGATAAATTCTCCAAATATTCACTTTATATTGGAAAACATTTCCATACTTATTTAATAAGTAATTCACGAACCTATTTATTTTCAACACTTGGAAAATATTCAATATACTTAAATCGAGATTAAGTATATATTTCATTCTTTAAGGAAATCATGCTCTTAAACATATTTATTTGGGCCAAAACGAATGTTGCGTAAAACATCGTTACGACGTCCCAAAATCACTAGTATAGGGATTCGAATTTAAGATAGATATATAAATCCCAATACTATATAAAACATTTCCTTTCGGAAATCATTTACTATAACAACAATGTTATAGTCCACCATTTCCTTCTATTTCTCGAAAACGTCTATTTCAACAATAAATGTTGAAATCTATGGTTTCGAATCTTAATGCATTTAAAACAATCGTTAGATCGTTTTAATTCTATTTAAAACATCACATCCAAAACATTTCTTTAACATATTATTCACTATTCAAAAACGTGAATATATTTGTTAACAAATTTCATCCTTTCTATACACTTTATTTTAAAGGATTATTCACTGTCTAAAACGTGAATATAACCCCATTAATAAGTTATAACAATTTACTTATCAACATAAGTCGTTTGTGAATTTATAAAACAACGTTTATAAATTCCTTTATTAATCTATTCAATTTCATATCTCAATGATATACGAAAAGTTCATATTATATGTTAAACACTTATAATTTATTTGTTTACAAAATCGTTCCTTTAAACTTCATAATTATAAATCTTATAACTTATAAGATTCATTTATTTACAAAAATCTATTCCTTTAATAACTTTACATATTTTATAAACCTACTGCTTATAAAATTCCATTTATAACTTCACCGTTTATAATTCTATAAATTTCGTTCCTTTACGAAATTCATTCACAATTCATTCTAACACTTATAAAAACTCGTTTTATAATTCCAACGTTTTAATTTACAAATATCAATTTATAAATCTTTTATAAATCTCAATTTATATTATTCTTTAAAACATCTTTAAACTCCTTTATAATTTCATCATTTTGATTTATAAAATAATCAAATTTCATAAATCCTATATTTAAACTTTTTAAAATAAATTCAAAAATCCCAATTAAACTATTTTATAAAATCATTAGCCTCATATTTTCAAAAATCAACTTTTAACTATATTTCTCAAAAATCATAATTTTTATAACATTAAAATTATAACGTTTATTTATTTAAAATGGATCAATTCCAAACATATAGTATATTTTCAAAAATCACTTTAAAAATCATTTTAAAGTTCCAAATTTAGTCCAATGATGCTACATACCAAATAGTCAATCACAACAACAACGATATCATATATCGATATGATAATCCATCAAATATCAAAATATCTGAATTCAAATAAATACTGTTGAGGAATCCAGTTGGATCCCTCCAACCTGTTTTCCTGCGTCCAAAAACATTAGCACAATACCAATTCCGCTCCAGTACGGAATTATCGCGGTATATGGGATTTAAAATATTATCCGCTTAATAGACGGCGCAATAGGGTCTCATCCGCTATACAATGCGGGAAATTAATAACTCCAATATATACATATGCCAATATATATATATATATATATATATATATTGCTATTATATATAATACCAATTTCACTGTTTATGAAATATTCGCGGTATATGTTTTTAATAAATAACATCCGCTTACTAACGGCGCATAATGACTATTTTAACAATCAGTAGATAACAATCATCATTCAACATGCATTCAAGTATTTTAAATCTAACTATTTAAAATAAAAATCGAAACTGATTCGATTGAGTGAGAAGTTCTCACCTTGATTTCAATTTCGTTTTAGCGATTTATTTCGAATAAAATTAAACGGACGTTTAATTTTACCCGAAATTCTCACTAACTCCAAACGACTCCAATCCAATTCCATCGCATAGTGCTCATCCATACGATTCCAACGCAACTGGTTTCGCGCGTTTTCGACCTCGTATGAAAAAGTTATGATTTTATGAAGTTACACGATTTAAACTATAATTAATTTACAACTTTAATTGAAATTTTAAACCCTAACTAATCGTGGCCGTGAGATCTCACCCCTCTGCAATCATAGCCGCACGTTGCATCTCCCCCAACTCCATCTTCACGCGCGTGAACTCCTGCAACAGCCGAACCCATCTATGGATAATAGGGTTAGGAAATTCGGCCTCATCGACGAACTATAGCACGATCAAATATGTCCATATCGAAGCCCCCCTCATGCTCCATCTTCGGCCACGACCACCATGAGCTCGGCCCTGACCTGACCTCGAAACACGTGCGTGAGGTTCGGCCTTTCTAGCTTCGATTGCCATTGATTCGTGCCAATAAAGATGATCACACCCGTATAGAATCGAAGCTCTCACTTCACTCTACAATATTGCTGTTGAAAGTTTTCGAAATCATTGAGTGGATTGGGAGAGATTGAGGGGAGAAAGGGAGACAATTTCGGCCATTGATGGCTAAGAGTGGCGGCTGGCTAAAATTAGGGTTAGGTTATTATTATTTTTTTTAAATTTGTGAAGGTGGGCTATTTATAGGAAAACGAACGACACTATTCATTCCGGAAATTCCGAACTCCGATTTACGCGCCGTAACCAGCGTTTCTAGGGTTTACCCCGCGTTCCGGACACAATGGAACAGGTTTCGAAAGCTAATTCGGTCATCTGTGTGGGTTATGGCAATAAACGTTCAATTTAAATTAAACCGATTTAAACGATTTTCTAGGCGTTTTAATCTGTACCGGACAAACGGTAAATCCAATTGACACGAAATTTGAAACCTTACAATAATATCACATTACGGATCCGATGAAACTGGTTTCGTCGAAATCCGAGACTTTTTGAAAAATGGCTATTTTAACTCGCCAAATTAATATTAAAAATAATTCGATGCGTTTCGAGCTGCCACGATCAAACGATAACTCCGATTGCTACGAAAATTGAAATCCGATAATACTAATTATTACGGATCCAATGGAACTGGTTTCGTCCAATTCTGAGACTGTTCAAAAATTGGCTATTTTTCAGTCGATAATTAAATATTAAAATATTCAATTTTCACAAATTAACTTTTAATTCGATTTTAAAAGTTCTAAAATATCATTCTAACTCCAATATGATAAAATAAAATTTTACAAATCATTTTCAATCATATTTAACTCAATTTTCAATTATTTCCATAATTTAACATATTAAATTATTGATTTAATTATTCAATTAAGTCCAATTACTCAAAATAAAATTTATTCGACTTATAAATTCACTTATTATTATTTAAAATTAATTAAATATTCAAATTTAAATTAATAAAATTTCAGGGTCGTTACAATCTTCCCCCCTTAAAAGAATTTCGTCCTCGAAATTATCAAGTAAGAAAAGTTACAGAATCCATTAACTTTCCAAAATTCATAGTTAAACTTCTTACAATTCTTTACTAAGTTTTCAAATCATACTTAGTTATCTTTTCAAAAACAACAACTATTGTTTAACTTTCGACTCCAAAATCAAAGTTAAAGTTTTCAAAATTTTCCAATTTTTCTCAAATTTTTCTAACGCCTTAAATTTTCGGAAAAATTCGCCATAGTCTCCTTTGCGTGGCTCGATCCAAAAAAAAATGACAGTATATATATCACAAATATACATCTCATCAAGTAATGAGGCATCCCGAAGGGAAAAAAGTGTAAAAGTACGATATTTAATCCGAGATATGTACCTTATATTTTATTAGCAAGCATATACGGCTAATATAGCGCGAAAGCGAGCTCCAAATGCGAAGCAAACGCGATCCGCACCTACTAAACACTCAACAAACAACATGAGAACATGTATATATACAATAGTATCGATATACCATATATAGGAACATAATAACTATATATGCCATCATAGCAAATGCAATAAAAGCAATAAATGCAAACATCAACCAACTATCATCCAACAAATTCATAACCAATATATATTCATTCATATTCTCATTAATATCCAATGAAATGGTTTTTCAATTTAAATCACATTTGATTCATTAACAGTGGATGTTTTTACTAACATTCATTTTCAATTAGTTTATATTCACTAATTCATATTCAAGTTGGTTCACTACCAAATCAAATTCAATTCTATTTAAGATTCACTTAACTTCCAATTGAATTTCAATTACTTTTGCTTTCAATTTCATTAACACTTAATGAATTATATACAATCAACTAACAATCATATATCAACCAATGTATATTTATTACAACCAAGTTCCTTTGCTTTCAATTGGTTTAATTAATTGATTTTTATTCAACCATTCAACTTTCAATAACATTAGATTTTAATGAATTACACTTACATTCATTATTCCATATCAACTAAATTCACATTCAATTGATTTACATTCAATCCATTCATTCAATTCAATTTCTAAAGTTGAATTTCATTTACGTAACTTAAGTTCATATCTATCATTTAACTTTATTAATTTTACTTCGATACCAATATCAACTTCATTCAACATTTCTTAAGTTATACTTTTTTTTTAAACATCACTTGTTTTTTCTTAACTTAAATTCCCACTTATAAATCAATTCAAATTCTAATTCTAAAGTAAATTTTCCATTTAACTTTAAATTCATTTTTACTTACAACTCATATTCATAAATATATTCATATAGTTTCACTTCTTATATATATAAGTTTATTTCACAATTGTAAATCACTTTAATTATAATTCAATTTTATAATTATTCTTTATTCAGATTATTCAAACAACTAAACAATCAACAATCTACTTATATACACTTTAATAATTCTGAAAATTTATTGCTTCATATACAAAATATAATCAAGGTAAAATTATTTTATTTACCTAATTTAAAACAATATCGTGTCGGTTTATCTTGTTTAAGAGTTTAGAAACCCCTATCTACGATAGTTAGCTAGACTAGATCGACCGGAATCTATAAACAATCAACCGATAAGTCAACACAATACAAAACAATTTTTATATTCACTAACAAATACGCTCTCATATCTATTATTACACTCAAACTCATTCTAGAGTACTACTGACTCTATCTCTAATGAGTAATACCCAACAGAACCATGGTTGTCGCTTAACCATATGCTCTGATACCATATGTAACGTTCCGAAAATTTTCGACTTTCGAAAATTCAACATCGATACTCACTTTATCGACTGCTGAGAAATCGAAGGCCGGAAACCCGAAAGGTTAGGGTTTAAGAAAGAAGAAAGAGAAAGAAGTAGAGGGCAAAGATAGAAGATAGAGAGAAAGAAAACAACTGAACAACATATAATAATAAATGAATAATCTTTAAACAAAGAACTATATCAGTTATTTATCACATCATATCATCAGAGTGTACAACATCATACAACAACAAACAGCGGAAAAGAAATACTATATACTAGTAATACGTCATGCCATCCAGCTTGCCTCCAGCAACTCCAGAATATCCAGAATATCCTGATAAACCTTAACTCTTGACTGCCCGTGTAGAAATTAGTGGGCACCCAGAGTTTAGGAAGGAAAACAATAAACTCCGAGTCAGTCATGTGACTGGTGTGAGAACTCAAAACAGTTTATTTATCTTTAAAATCAAAATAGAGGAATATTTTTAAAGTCAATTCGCAATGCTTTTAAAAATGAGACTACCATAAGGCCTCCCGCACACACACACAATGCAAACGCAGAATCGGAGGAGATTTCTCCTTATGATAGTCAAAGATGCTTGATACGTATTAAAAAGAAACATTTGATATTATTACTAGTGCATAGTGTAGAGAAAATTCATTTCGAAAATAAAGATATAAATCTTAGCCGACATAGACATTTCGAACTATGCCTACTATAGCTACCATCCAAACAGTGGGGAGCCACCATAAGTAGATGGCAGGTAATACAACTAATACCGTACAAGGCTCGTATTTGAAGAATGGATTTTCCAACAAATGGTCAGGCCAAGGAACTTCCCATTGCCACATGGAAACGCCTCTGGAAGGACGCCCCGAGAACCCAACTGGATCTCTGCCAAACAAGGCCGGGAACCCCTTTTCCTTAAGGGATATTACAAACCCTCAGATATGCCACCCCCGGTCCTTTGGGACCTTTAAACGAGAGCTCTCTAACCAACATCACACAATCATAATAAGTGTTTCAACATGAGTAAGTATCTGGGCTCCATACCATGATACTACCCTTTTCCAGAAGAAATGGTCATACCCTAGGGACGCTATCCCTGAAAACCTTGCCGCACAATTCCTGTTTCGACCATTACCGGTTTGTGAGGCTCGACGAAGTCTCGTCCACAAAAACACACTTTATACAAAAGCCGTGCTTTGGGTCAACAAATGATCATAGAAATGATCACAAAGATAGACGATCAAACAAATGATCCTATCTCAAATAATCAACACAATGATCATTTCATAGCAACACTCAGCATGTCACATTACCAAATTGGGAATATATCGCTGATAACCTTCAACTACATAACCTCTGAGCTCGTACGTCTCAGAGAAGGGTGTTAAGCTAAGAGAATAAATTCTCCGCCACCAACAGAAATATATTTGAAAGAAATCGGCTTTATATCTCAACTTGTAATGTCAGACATACAATCCATACAAGTCTGTTCCGGGCTCGAACAGAACCGAAGGCACTTACAAAGAAGTCCTTGCAATCCGGATAATCTCTAATCACGTCCGGACTTCCCATCACATAGGGAGTCTCTATACCGTAGCTACTCGGTGCAAAGACAATCGACGAGTTGTCCTTTCGCTTTTGAAAATATCCGGTCTTCAACACCGGTCATCAAATGCAATTCATAACGACGTATCACATATTCGGAATGGGTTATACGACCCCATGGTCCTTTCCCGGTTAACCCGAATAGTGAGCGCTTATTCAAAAATAAGTGTGGCATTCAAATTCAAACAAATCACATCAAATACCCATTCAAAGGGAAATATTGATAGTCGGTTATTGAACTATCAATGGATATGCACACATCACCAGTTTCCAAATAATTTTCCAAATTATTTATTTTCCAAAATAACTTTACAAGATATATTATTTTCAATACTTAAAAAATAAATCAATATTTATTTTTAAACAAGTTCCCCTTTCTTTTATAAATTCCATAGTGAATTTATATTTCACAATATCTACTGATATACGATTTTCAATAGGTTTCAATATTCCTTTTCAATTTATCTTCAAAAAGATAAATTCTCCAAATATTCACTTTATATTGGAAAACATTTCCATACTTATTTAATAAGTAATTCACGAACCTATTTATTTTCAACACTTGGAAAATATTCAATATACTTAAATCGAGATTAAGTATATATTTCATTCTTTAAGGAAATCATGCTCTTAAACATATTTATTTGGGTCAAAACGAATGTTGCGTAAAACATCGTTACGACGTCCCAAAATCACTAGTATAGGGATTCGAATTTAAGATAGATATATAAATCCCAATACTATACAAAATATTTCCTTTCGGAAATCATTTACTATAACAACAATGTTATAGTCCACCATTTCCTTCTATTTCTCGAAAACGTCTATTTCAACAATAAATGTTGAAATCTATGGTTTCGTATCTTAATGCATTTAAAACAATCGTTAGATCGTTTTAATCTATTTAAAACATCACATCCAAAACATTTCTTTAACATATTATTCACTATTCAAAAACGTGAATATATTTGTTAACAAATTTCATCCTTTCTATACACTTTATTTTAAAGGATTATTCACTGTCTAAAACGTGAATATAACCCCATTAATAAGTTATAACAATTTACTTATCAACATAAGTCGTTTGTGAATTTATAAAACAACGTTTATAAATTCCTTTATTAATCTATTCAATTTCATATCTCAATGATATACGAAAAGTTCATATTATAAGTTAAACACTTATAATTTATTTGTTTACAAAATCGTTCCTTTAAACTTCATAATTATAAATCTTATAACTTATAAGATTCATTTATTTACACAAATCTATTCCTTTAATAACTTTACATATTTTATAAACCTACTGCTTATAAAATTCCATTTATAACTTCACCGTTTATAATTCTATAAATTTCATTCCTTTACGAAATTCATTCACAATTCATTCTAACACTTATAAAAACTCGTTTTATAATTCCAACGTTTTAATTTACAAATATCAATTTATAAATCTTTTATAAACCTCAATTTATATTATTCTTTAAAACATCTTTAAACTCCTTTATAATTTCATCATTTTGATTTATAAAATAATCAAATTTCATAAATCCTATATTTAAACTTTTTAAAATAAATTCAAAAATCCCAATTAAACTATTTTATAAAATCATTAGCCTCATATTTTCAAAAATCAACTTTTAACTATATTTCTCAAAAATCATAATTTTTATAACATTAAATTATAACGTTTATTTATTTAAAATGGATCAATTCCAAACATATAGTATATTTTCAAAAATCACTTTAAAAATCATTTTAAAGTTCCAAATTTGGTCCAATGATGCTACATACCAAATAGTCAATCACGACAACAACGATATCATATATCGATATGATAATCCATCAAATATCAAAATATCTGAATTCAAATAAATACTGTTGAGGAATCCAGTTGGATCCCTCCAACCTGTTTTCCTGCATCCAAAACATTAGCACAATACCAATTCCGCTCCAGTACGGAATTATCGCGGTATATGGGATTTAAAATATTATCCGCTTAATAGACGGCGCAATAGGGTCTCATCCGCTATACAATGCGGGAAATCAATAACTCCAATATATACATATGCCAATATATATATATATTGCTATTATATATAATACCAATTTCACTGTTTATGAAATATTCGCGGTATATGTTTTTAATAAATAACATCCGCTTACTAACGGCGCATAATGTCTATTTTAACAATCAATAGATAACAATCATCATTCAACATGCATTCAAGTATTTTAAATCTAACTATTTAAAATAAAAATCGAAACTGATTCGATTGAGTGAGAAGTTCTCACCTTGATTTCAATTTTGTTTTAGCGATTTATTTCGAATAAAATTAAACGGACGTTTAATTTTACCCAAAATTCTCACTTAATCCAAACGACTCCAATCCAATTCCATCGCGTAGTGCTCGTCCATACGATTCCAACGCAACTGGTTTCGCGCGTTTTCGACCTCGTATGAAAAAGTTATGATTTTATGAAGTTACACGATTTAAACTATAATTAATTTACAACTTTAATTAAAATTTTAAACCCTAACTAATCGTGGCCGTGAGATCTCACCCCTCTGCAATCATAGCCGCACGTTGCATCTCCCCCAACTCCATCTTCACGCGCGTGAACTCCTGCAACAGCCGAACCCATCTATGGATATTAGGGTTAGGAAATTCGGCCTCATCGACGAACTATAGCACGATCAAATATGTCCATATCGAAGCCCCCCTCATGCTCCATCTTCGGCCGCGACCACCATGAGCTCGGCCCTGACCTGACCTCGAAACACGTGCGTGAAGTTCGGCCTTTCTAGCTTCGATTGCCATCGATTCGTGCTACTAAAAACGATCACACCCGTATAGAATCGAAGCTCTCACTTCGCTCTACAATATTGCTGTTGAAAGTTTTCGAAATCATTGAGTGGATTGGGAGAGATTGAGGGGAGAAAGGGAGACAATTTCGGCCATTGATGGCTAAGAGTGGCGGCTGGCTAAAATTAGGGTTAGGTTATTATATATATATATATTTTTAATTTGTGAAGGTGGGTTATTTATAGGAAAAGGAACGACACTATTCATTCCGGAAATTCCGAACTCCGATTTACGCGCCGTAACCAGCGTTTCTAGGGTTTACCCCGCGTTCCGGACACAATGGAACGGGTTTCGAAAGCTAATTCGGTCATCTATGAGAGTTATGGCAATAAACGTTCAATTTAAATTAAACCGATTTAAACGATTTTCTAGGCGTTTTAATCTGTACCGGACAAACGGTATGTAACGACCCATAAAATTTTAGCAATTTTTAATTGGTATTTAACGTATTGAATTGGATTTTGAGAAATTATTAATAATAAAATTTTGAAAAAAAGAAAAGAAAATATGTTATGTATATTAATGATTTGTAGTACGAGCTGTGTACATATATTTTAAAGTTTGGTTGTGGTTATACCTATAAGATCTAGTACAAAAACTTTATAAACTATTATTTATACTATAATATAAGTTAAGTTTGATGTAAATTTGGTAGCATAGTTCATTTCTATTGGGTATAAATATCAATAGCGTGGGTAATAAATTTACGGTCTCCTTTTGCTTTTCAGCAAGGTGTGTAAATTTTAAGTATGTTGAGTACGTTCCATATATAGTTATTTTGGAAAACCACTGTATATGTATGATGGTCTATTTGAAGTGTATATATAGTAAAGCGTATTTATACCAAGTTTTATTTAATTTATATGTGTTATAATAGCTATATATATATGTTAGTCTTGATACTAGTATATAGTTTTACTGAAGTTTGATTTCTAGTCATGTTAAATATAAATATATATATATATTTGATTTTGGGTTTTTGTGTCACCATTTCCAGTTTATTTTAGTGCATATTTAGTATATCTATACATATGTCGTCAGCTATAAATACGATAGTTAAGGGTTTCATATATCATATGAACCAAAGAAGAAGAGAAGTATATACTATATTTAACTACATATATGAAGTATATGTTTTAAGGGTTGATTTAAGGTCTGCATTAAAAAAAGTAGTTGTGATTACCATTATTTCATATTGTACCTTCTATATTCCTGACTGACTTTCAGCGTTCATTCATTCATTTTTAATTGTGGGTTTTTCTTTTCTCTCTCTTTTCTTATAAATAATTGTACGCATTCATCTCTTTCCCTTTCTTATATTTTGTCCCTTCATCATCTTTTAACCGTTAATTTTGTTTCGAAAATCAAGAAAATTTGTATACGTTTTATTCTTTTTGAACGTTTAATAATAAAGATAAATCTGCATAGTATAATCAGATATGAATTGAGATCTAGGAAATAAATAAATATAAAAACGTATAACATGCCACTAATAATAAATTGCTTTAATAGCTTCTCAATTAGCGTACAGCTGTTTCCATCCCATGCCATGTCAAAAGTTTGAAACGTAATAAATGCTATATGATTATTTCGCATTTATTTTTTTTTCCTTTATTATTTCCTGTACGTTTTCATTCCAATCTAAATTATAACTTTTTGATTTCCATGCCTTTTCGGATCTCAAACGCCCAGCCCAAGGAATATTTCTTTAATAATTTTCCTAAAAATCAGCTTTTGGCCGTTTTATTGCATTGATTTCAAATTGTGCCCGTTTGTTTTTCTCATTCCTCTCATACGTTACCACCTTTATTTATGCTCGGGACACAGCTCATTTTTTTTCCTTCGTTCCCTTTCTTTTATTTGCTTCCTTCGTTTCCATCGGTTCAATTATATAGATTTTTATATTCGTTGCACGTTTACATTCATTTATTTTGACCAGTCCTTTCCTTTGTTATTCCCCTAATTTTGTGCGTTACTTTACCATAACCAATGCTCCGTATTTATTCGCTTTAATCTTTTCAGCTGAATTTGACCATTACTATTCAAATCAATTCATATTTATTGTATACGTTTCGTATGCAACGGTTCTTTTCTTTATTTATTTTGCCTTTATAACCTTGTTTGACTTCGTTTCTTTCATATTGCAAACTGCTGTCACTTCCAATCTCATTCCTCATTTTAAGTTTTCTTCCTCCTCCTTCTTCCATTTTTCTTTCTACAGATCCACCTATTTTCTCCCTTCTTTTACCGTGCTTCCACCTCCCATCGCTTCGTCACCCACCACATCCAACTCATCCCTCTCCCTCCGCGTTTTTCTCTCCTCCTCTCATGCACATATCTCTCTACACGTGTTGTCATCGCCTGCATGCTCAGCCATCCTCAGAGCCTTCACCATCAACAATCATGCCACACGTTATCTTTGAGTAATAGGTTAGCATATATTTATAATATATATGTGTTATTGTATATTTTCTATAAGTCGGTATTTGGAATATGTGATCTGTCCTACATGATTTTAAATTCATGTTAGTTATGTATCATATGGTATTATATATATGAGTTCATAACAGTATTCTTTTTTTTTCTTTTTTTTTCGTTCATAGTGTGTATGATATTATACTATGTATAGAGATTTGATAACTTGATTGTTTTATACTTTATGTGTCACGTTGGTATTCAATTTTAAAAGTTTGAAGGTTATATATTAGTTAATATATAGTTTAATATATGTCAGTAATGTATATCTATGCAGTAATATTGTATGTATTATAGCAAAGTAGGTTTTTTTTTTTTTTTTTTTTTTTTGATTTAAGATATCATATATACATCTTATAAATATAGTATGGTTCCAAGTATGAAATGTTTGCAGTTTTCAGATTCTATATAATATAAAATTTTGTTCGCATGTTATAAAATTTGATAAGTGTATATATAAATATTATATAAAAAGTTAGTACATATATAAAACGTAAAGCATACTCATCTTATCAGTCGATTGTATATGTATTTAAATATATGATATGTTTAAAGCTATGTATTTTGTGAATAACTGGTTATAAGTATATATATACACATTTGATTTAAAGTTATAAAGGTATGCATATTGTGAATTAGACTATATTAATGGTTAGCTTACAAATATTTATATAGTTTTATAGGGAAGTACGAGCTATGTGGGTTATATTTTTAGCAAGCGTATTGTTACCACTTTAAAATGGGTGAAGTTTTACAGTTTACGGTCTATTTGTGTAAGTGTGTAATGTATGTTTAATTTAATAAAGTTATGATAGTTTTGTATAAAATGTTTAACTATTTATATATCTGATATAATGATAGTTCATATCTGATATAGCTTATATATTATAAAGTTACAGGATACGTTAGTTTTATACGCTAGTTAATATATATATTTAATAATTGACTAAAATGTTTTCGGTGTGAGTTTACTTTTTTTAGTGTTGGATTTTATACGGCATAGTATGTATACTTGTTCACAGTCTATATAAGTATATGAGTGCATGTGTCATTATAAGTATTTTGTTGTTTATAAATCTCGAGACATATATATGCGTTTAGGTGTTTGTTTCAGACTTACGTAATATATATATATATATATAACCGAATATAGGCTATGCATTTGGAATTTCTATATATACATTTTTATTATGAACATATATAGGTTGCTTTCATGGTTTTTTTTTAGTAATATATATTACAATAAGTGGTTATATTGTTTTTATAATAATTATTGACTATAAAATATAATACAATGGTTTTTTTTGGACGAATTATGTTTAAATTACATATAGGTATATATAGATTTTAAATATACATTTTTAATTTGAAAATTGGTTTTGGGAGAATTAATATCATAATAATTTATATTTTTTTCTGTAATATCAAAATTGATTCGATTCATTCTCATCGATTTCCCATTATCAGCCTTGTCCGTCGTGCCTATTTTCTGCATCAAATCTTGTCCATCCAGCGTTGCTTTGGATTTCGTAGCTTATTTCATCATCATATATCTCTAGCCTCGAAAGGTGAGCAATCACTCACGATTAACGTTCTTTTATTTATTAAATTTAATTTCAATTGAAATGACAATTGAAATATGCTGCTGTTAGATTTAAATTGTTATATATGCTTTTATCGGTAGCTGTTCACTTATGGGATATGATACCATATCTTATTGTTTATATTTATTTTGATGATATATGCTTGTTGTTATTATTATTTTCATATCTGTTATCACTCTGCAAGTTCCCTATTAGTATTGAAATCACTATGGGTTGAAAAGATACATACCCGAACGGACTTTAGAATAGGATAATTTCGTTACGGGTTGAAATGATAGACCCAAGCGATTTTTGATTTAATTTAAAATTTTGGATTTCGGGTTGAAATGATATCCACCCGAATATATTTAGTGTACGGATTGAAATGATAAATATCCGTAGCACTTGACTATATGGTAGGAAATATATATACAGACACCGTTGGTCCATATAAATATTTTGAAATTATTTCTATAATTTTGGAAAGAAATATACGGTTTAATAAATTTTGATTCTTAAGATATTATATAAATGGAAATTTTATATATAGATTTAGTCGTAATATTTGATTTAAATTAGATTGATTTAATACATATAATATAGTTGAGTATCTATGGAAATCTATATTTCAAATAGATCTTTCTCGTAATAAATTGAAAAAATAGGATTGGGAGGTACATTTGGGTTTATTAAAAATGGTATTTAAATAAGGATTTATTTAATTAAATCGACTTGAATTGAACTTGTAAATATTAAAGCTTTGAGCTATATTGGAATTTAAATGGCGATTTCGAGATTTAGATCTGTATTTGAAATAAATATAGTTGAATTTGTTATTTAGAAACTAAACTGAATTAAAATATAAATTTAGGTTGAACTAAACTTGAATTTATTATTTAGAAGCTAAATTGAATAAAAATTAGTTTGAAACGTTGAATACTTAAAGTTTGAAATATATTGGAATATAAAGGGGGTATTTTGTGATTTCAAATTTGAATTTGAGATTGATAAATTGGGATTTGAATTTAATTTGAATGGGAAGGTTGGGTTAATGTTGAAACGATTTGTTAAGTTGAGGGAATTGAAAATACTTTACTGTATAAATTATTTAATATATATAAACACTATTTGGGAAATATAGAGATATTTGGAGTGAAAATAATGTTTTGGTTTTGAAGTATAAATTAAGATGAAAGAACCACGGTGTTATAGTGTATATTTCTACCCTGTAGATAGTTCCATGGACCCTTAGAGGATGGTTATTCCAAACATTCTTTGAGTTAATTATATTTCAGTTGATATTTCACTTGAGTTAGATTTATAGATATAAGAATGTTAATCCTGACTCGAGTGTTTTGTGTTTTGCTTTACGCTCGGGTCAGACTGAGTGATACAGCATTTGAGACTCACCTTCGAAGTTGGAGCCTTGCTTGAAGATCCAGCTATCTATCCTTTCAGTCATCCTGTTGATTTGTTCAGAGAAGTCATCTGCGCATACTGGAGACTTCACTATATCTAAGATATTCAATTGTATTTATTTCTACCTCCAATGTATATAGTAGCTTCATAAACTACTATTCTTTATCTATTCCGCTGCATTGTATTACTCTGTGTAAGTGATCTATGATTGATTTATTTACTGTATATTTTAAGTTTTGCCAAATTTTTATTAACAATTCGGTATTTTGAATTATTCAAGTCGGACATGTACGGTTTTATTGTCGAATTTGAATGGTCCAAAATAGCGGGTCGTTACAGTTGGTATCAGAGCTTTGGCTCTAGGCAAAACTTAGCATATATGGTAAATTTATTTACAGAATCACTTTCGTTCGAGTTGAATCTCTTCCTTTTTGACTCAATTTCCTTTGAGTTTTGGAATGTCCCTCGGTTTCGAAATTCATTCTGTCTCTCCCTATTTATATTCGTTTGATTCTGGAGTATCCCATAACTCCATTGAATGATTTGTAAAGGGGGTGAAAACTCCTTTTCAATTGGCATTGACTCACCGAAGATTCCTGTATCCTCGGTTTACGATGCTGATATATCTTGTTATGCCGAATTCTATATCTCCGACGATCGAATGTCGAATTGCCTCAGAATTCTACACCGATCTAATTTTGGAATCACGGTTGACAGGTAAAGGTCGCCCGCGATTTATAGAAGTATATCCATCTTCTATTTTGTAACTTAATTATCTCATCTTCGATCGAGTCTATCTTCGAATCAGGATTCTATTGATTAGAGTTCCTTTAAATTAAATCTCTATCTTTGTTTTGAAATCCATCCTTAAATCATCCTTTGAAAATCGGGTTTTGTTTGTATTTTAGAAATTGTTTATACCGAAATTATTATTTTGATAACTATGATTTTATTCTATATATATAAAGAAAATGTTTTCGGTAGAGATTATATACCTATATATAAAGCAAATAAGAAATGTTATTCTATATAAAAAGGGTTTTGAAAGGATTTGAAATTTTGAAAAAATTATAAGAAATTGATTTATATAAAAATGATTTATAATTGAAGTGTTAAATTTGAAATTCGAGAATTGAATTCCGGTATTTTGAAATTGGTTTTAAGATTTTGGAAATTATATATAAATAATACGATTTAAAAGTATTTTTCCGAATAAGAAATATTTCAAATGAATTCAAATGAATTCCAATAATTTTGAAGAAATTTCAAAGAAGTTTTCAAGAAAATAGAAGTCCAGAACTCACTTATGTCGCTGGAGAATAATTTCGGTGATGAGTGCACGCATCATCGACATTGATTTTCGAGTTTCAGAGTGGGGGAGAGGCCACTTTAATAGCTTCGCTATGCGAGTGATTTTGTAAAACCGTTTTTGATTTCAAATTCCGAAGTATAATTTGATATTTTCGAAAGATATATGTATATATTTGAAACAATTTGAAGTAAGACCGGTGTTCAGTCCTCGAGTTTTTGATTTGACTTAGAATAACTCTATTTATAAAAATTGATTTCCATCTCTTGGATTTGAAATTGATTTTCACCGACTATTTTGAAGGTTCGAGCACTTCCAAATCAAGGTTTAAAGGTTTAAAAACCAAGATATTTCGAAAGGTATAAAATATTTGATAAAGTATGCAAGTTTTGTTGTATGAGGTTAAACCTTTTATTAAGTAAGAGAATATGGCTATTTTAATTATACTAATATGGAATTTAGTTTTTAAATGTTTTGAAAGAATTTTAGTTTTAAATAATGGTTTTCAAAAAGGTAAATTGGATATTTCAAATCGAAGTAAATAGTTTAAAGGTTTTAAAGGGATAATTATAAATTTGGAAACCATTTTGAATATAATTGATTTTGAGAAAAATATTTGGTTTTGAAAATTAAATTGAAAAAAAAACCCAGTACTTATATGGTGATTTTGGAAATGAATTTGTTTGACTTGAATTATTTTAATTTGGAAACTGGGATAATTTTCTACACCTATTATTTTGGGAACTTTGAAATTCAGACATTTAATTTGGAAGAAAATTTGGTGAAATCATATATGATTTTGAAACTGAATTGGTATTGAAATAATTTGAAATTGAGAACCTTAGATTACTAAGCACTTGATTTGGGAGTGGTCGAACTTATATAAAATGGATTGTATAAGTATGAGGTTGATTCGAAATCTATTGATTTGAAAGGTACTCAATTTGGAAAGAGATTTTATTTAATCGAAATCTATATAAGTATGATTTGATCTACTATTGATTTGGAAAGTATTCGATTTGAGAAAGGAATCGTATATATATGGACTTTATATAAGTACAATATTTGAAAGTGATTTGAAAAGGTACTATATGATATATATTTTCGAAGTAAAGATATGGAAAGTGCCTTCTGCTTGATATCCTCTTTGTGGCCACATCGTGGATTCATTCTATCGATATTATTCTCTCTGATTTTCGGTTTTCCGGATGTAATACTCGAGTGTTTCCCACCGTGGCGTAACCCATGGTTTTTTTTTTCTCTCGTGAATGCACAGCGCAAGTGCCTGGCTGAGTCTTGCCTAGGGGTACGGATTGTTTCCTGGGGGATCCAGGCGTAACCATTGTGTATCCTGCACTCTACTAGTCATCATGGCGTAACTCGCAGGGCTGAGAAAGCTTACGGATATGGATTGTTTCCTGGGGGACCCAGGCGTAACCATTGTGTATCTGCGAACCATGATCGGACAAAGGTTTTGGTTTGGTTGTTTTGTTTGGATTGTACTTTCCATATCTGTTTTTAAAGTTTTTTTCAAGTATTTTCACTGGTTGTTGAAACAGGTCTACTAAGTACTTGAAGAATTCTAGCTTTGCGCCTGATCAACGCATGGCCAGAGTCTGCAAGAACGAGGATAAACTTGTTGAAACACCGAGTTATAAAAATATTTTTGAAAGAAAAGATTTATTTCGATATAAAAGGTATTTATTATAAAAGTATTTCCAACAAAGAAATTTTGTGTTAATATTTGAAATTGAAACTCTCATGGTTTGAAATGTACGATTCTTGCCCGATTCTATTCTTTTGAATCTACCTTATCTGCCCTGCTTTATTTATTCAACTATATTCTCTTTTCCGAATCCATCTTCTTTCCTTCTTTTGAATATATCCTTTAAAACATTGTTTATTTATATTCTACCTGGTTTAATAAGAGAGAAAAATTAGTGTTTTATAAACAATTGATCTCATAATTAATTGAATGGATTTGATAAAATGAGTAATCTATTAAATATTAATCAATTTAAATAATAACAAAAGAAAAAGTATATGGTTTTAAATAAATTTTTTTTAATTTGTTTTTCAAAGTCTAAATTTTTCATCTGGTTGTTTCTATTCTCCTACTTTATTCCTTTTCGGGGACGAAAAGTTTTGAGTGGGGGAGAGTGTAACGACCCATAAAATTTTAGCAATTTTTAATTGGTATTTAACGTATTGAATTGGATTTTGAGAAATTATTAATAATAAAATTTTGAAAAAAAGAAAAGAAAATATGTTATGTATATTAATGATTTGTAGTACGAGCTGTGTACATATATTTTAAAGTTTGGTTGTGGTTATACCTATAAGATCTAGTACAAAAACTTTATAAACTATTATTTATACTATAATATAAGTTAAGTTTGATGTAAATTTGGTAGCATAGTTCATTTCTATTGGGTATAAATATCAATAGCGTGGGTAATAAATTTACGGTCTCCTTTTGCTTTTCAGCAAGGTGTGTAAATTTTAAGTATGTTGAGTACGTTCCATATATAGTTATTTTGGAAAACCACTGTATATGTATGATGGTCTATTTGAAGTGTATATATAGTAAAGCGTATTTATACCAAGTTTTATTTAATTTATATGTGTTATAATAGCTATATATATATGTTAGTCTTGATACTAGTATATAGTTTTACTGAAGTTTGATTTCTAGTCATGTTAAATATATATATATATATTTGATTTTGGGTTTTTGTGTCACCATTTCCAGTTTATTTTAGTGCATATTTAGTATATCTATACATATGTCGTCAGCTATAAATACGATAGTTAAGGGTTTCATATATCATATGAACCAAAGAAGAAGAGAAGTATATACTATATTTAACTACATATATGAAGTATATGTTTTAAGGGTTGATTTAAGGTCTGCATTAAAAAAAGTAGTTGTGATTACCATTATTTCATATTGTACCTTCTATATTCCTGACTGACTTTCAGCGTTCATTCATTCATTTTTAATTGTGGGTTTTTCTTTTCTCTCTCTTTTCTTATAAATAATTGTACGCATTCATCTCTTTCCCTTTCTTATATTTTGTCCCTTCATCATCTTTTAACCGTTAATTTTGTTTCGAAAATCAAGAAAATTTGTATACGTTTTATTCTTTTTGAACGTTTAATAATAAAGATAAATCTGCATAGTATAATCAGATATGAATTGAGATCTAGGAAATAAATAAATATAAAAACGTATAACATGCCACTAATAATAAATTGCTTTAATAGCTTCTCAATTAGCGTACAGCTGTTTCCATCCCATGCCATGTCAAAAGTTTGAAACGTAATAAATGCTATATGATTATTTCGCATTTATTTTTTTTTCCTTTATTATTTCCTGTACGTTTTCATTCCAATCTAAATTATAACTTTTTGATTTCCATGCCTTTTCGGATCTCAAACGCCCAGCCCAAGGAATATTTCTTTAATAATTTTCCTAAAAATCAGCTTTTGGCCGTTTTATTGCATTGATTTCAAATTGTGCCCGTTTGTTTTTCTCATTCCTCTCATACGTTACCACCTTTATTTATGCTCGGGACACAGCTCATTTTTTTCCCTTCGTTCCCTTTCTTTTATTTGCTTCCTTCGTTTCCATCGGTTCAATTATATAGATTTTTATATTCGTTGCACGTTTACATTCATTTATTTTGACCAGTCCTTTCCTTTGTTATTCCCCTAATTTTGTGCGTTACTTTACCATAACCAATGCTCCGTATTTATTCGCTTTAATCTTTTCAGCTGAATTTGACCATTACTATTCAAATCAATTCATATTTATTGTATACGTTTCGTATGCAACGGTTCTTTTCTTTATTTATTTTGCCTTTATAACCTTGTTTGACTTCGTTTCTTTCATATTGCAAACTGCTGTCACTTCCAATCTCATTCCTCATTTTAAGTTTTCTTCCTCCTCCTTCTTCCATTTTTCTTTCTACAGATCCACCTATTTTCTCCCTTCTTTTACCGTGCTTCCACCTCCCATCGCTTCGTCACCCACCACATCCAACTCATCCCTCTCCCTCCGCGTTTTTCTCTCCTCCTCTCATGCACATATCTCTCTACACGTGTTGTCATCGCCTGCATGCTCAGCCATCCTCAGAGCCTTCACCATCAACAATCATGCCACACGTTATCTTTGAGTAATAGGTTAGCATATATTTATAATATATATGTGTTATTGTATATTTTCTATAAGTCGGTATTTGGAATATGTGATCTGTCCTACATGATTTTAAATTCATGTTAGTTATGTATCATATGGTATTATATATATGAGTTCATAACAGTATTCTTTTTTTTTCTTTTTTTTTCGTTCATAGTGTGTATGATATTATACTATGTATAGAGATTTGATAACTTGATTGTTTTATACTTTATGTGTCACGTTGGTATTCAATTTTAAAAGTTTGAAGGTTATATATTAGTTAATATATAGTTTAATATATGTCAGTAATGTATATCTATGCAGTAATATTGTATGTATTATAGCAAAGTAGGTTTTTTTTTTTTTTTTTTTTTTGATTTAAGATATCATATATACATCTTATAAATATAGTATGGTTCCAAGTATGAAATGTTTGCAGTTTTCAGATTCTATATAATATAAAATTTTGTTCGCATGTTATAAAATTTGATAAGTGTATATATAAATATTATATAAAAAGTTAGTACATATATAAAACGTAAAGCATACTCATCTTATCAGTCGATTGTATATGTATTTAAATATATGATATGTTTAAAGCTATGTATTTTGTGAATAACTGGTTATAAGTATATATATACACATTTGATTTAAAGTTATAAAGGTATGCATATTGTGAATTAGACTATATTAATGGTTAGCTTACAAATATTTATATAGTTTTATAGGGAAGTACGAGCTATGTGGGTTATATTTTTAGCAAGCGTATTGTTACCACTTTAAAATGGGTGAAGTTTTACAGTTTACGGTCTATTTGTGTAAGTGTGTAATGTATGTTTAATTTAATAAAGTTATGATAGTTTTGTATAAAATGTTTAACTATTTATATATCTGATATAATGATAGTTCATATCTGATATAGCTTATATATTATAAAGTTACAGGATACGTTAGTTTTATACGCTAGTTAATATATATATTTAATAATTGACTAAAATGTTTTCAGTGTGAGTTTACTTTTTTTAGTGTTGGATTTTATACGGCATAGTATGTATACTTGTTCACAGTCTATATAAGTATATGAGTGCATGTGTCATTATAAGTATTTTGTTGTTTATAAATCTCGAGACATATATATGCGTTTAGGTGTTTGTTTCAGACTTACGTAATATATATATATATATATATAACCGAATATAGGCTATGCATTTGGAATTTCTATATATACATTTTTATTATGAACATATATAGGTTGCTTTCATGGGTTTTTTTTTTAGTAATATATATTACAATAAGTGGTTATATTGTTTTTATAATAATTATTGACTATAAAATATAATACAATGGTTTTTTTTTGGACGAATTATGTTTAAATTACATATAGGTATATATAGATTTTAAATATACATTTTTAATTTGAAAATTGGTTTTGGGAGAATTAATATCATAATAATTTATATTTTTTTCTGTAATATCAAAATTGATTCGATTCATTCTCATCGATTTCCCATTATCAGCCTTGTCCGTCGTGCCTATTTTCTGCATCAAATCTTGTCCATCCAGCGTTGCTTTGGATTTCGTAGCTTATTTCATCATCATATATCTCTAGCCTCGAAAGGTGAGCAATCACTCACGATTAACGTTCTTTTATTTATTAAATTTAATTTCAATTGAAATGACAATTGAAATATGCTGCTGTTAGATTTAAATTGTTATATATGCTTTTATCGGTAGCTGTTCACTTATGGGATATGATACCATATCTTATTGTTTATATTTATTTTGATGATATATGCTTGTTGTTATTATTATTTTCATATCTGTTATCACTCTGCAAGTTCCCTATTAGTATTGAAATCACTATGGGTTGAAAAGATACATACCCGAACGGACTTTAGAATATGATAATTTCGTTACGGGTTGAAATGATAGACCCAAGCGATTTTTGATTTAATTTAAAATTTTGGATTTCGGGTTGAAATGATATCCACCCGAATATATTTAGTGTACGGATTGAAATGATAAATATCCGTAGCACTTGACTATATGGTAGGAAATATATATACAGACACCGTTGGTCCATATAAATATTTTGAAATTATTTCTATAATTTTGGAAAGAAATATACGGTTTAATAAATTTTGATTCTTAAGATATTATATAAATGGAAATTTTATATATAGATTTAGTCGTAATATTTGATTTAAATTAGATTGATTTAATACATATAATATAGTTGAGTATCTATGGAAATCTATATTTCAAATAGATCTTTCTCGTAATAAATTGAAAAAATAGGATTGGGAGGTACATTTGGGTTTATTAAAAATGGTATTTAAATAAGGATTTATTTAATTAAATCGACTTGAATTGAACTTGTAAATATTAAAGCTTTGAGCTATATTGGAATTTAAATGGCGATTTCGAGATTTAGATCTGTATTTGAAATAAATATAGTTGAATTTGTTATTTAGAAACTAAACTGAATTAAAATATAAATTTAGGTTGAACTAAACTTGAATTTATTATTTAGAAGCTAAATTGAATAAAAATTAGTTTGAAACGTTGAATACTTAAAGTTTGAAATATATTGGAATATAAAGGGGGTATTTTGTGATTTCAAATTTGAATTTGAGATTGATAAATTGGGATTTGAATTTAATTTGAATGGGAAGGTTGGGTTAATGTTGAAACGATTTGTTAAGTTGAGGGAATTGAAAATACTTTACTGTATAAATTATTTAATATATATAAACACTATTTGGGAAATATAGAGATATTTGGAGTGAAAATAATGTTTTGGTTTTGAAGTATAAATTAAGATGAAAGAACCACGGTGTTATAGTGTATATTTCTACCCTGTAGATAGTTCCATGGACCCTTAGAGGATGGTTATTCCAAACATTCTTTGAGTTAATTATATTTCAGTTGATATTTCACTTGAGTTAGATTTATAGATATAAGAATGTTAATCCTGACTCGAGTGTTTTGTGTTTTGCTTTACGCTCGGGTCAGACTGAGTGATACAGCATTTGAGACTCACCTTCGAAGTTGGAGCCTTGCTTGAAGATCCAGCTATCTATCCTTTCAGTCATCCTGTTGATTTGTTCAGAGAAGTCATCTGCGCATACTGGAGACTTCACTATATCTAAGATATTCAATTGTATTTATTTCTATCTCCAATGTATATAGTAGCTTCATAAACTACTATTCTTTATCTATTCCGCTGCATTGTATTACTCTGTGTAAGTGATCTATGATTGATTTATTTACTGTATATTTTAAGTTTTGCCAAATTTTTATTAACAATTCGGTATTTTGAATTATTCAAGTCGGACATGTATGGTTTTATTGTCGAATTTGAATGGTCCAAAATAGCGGGTCGTTACACGGTAAATCCAATTGACACGAAATTTGAAACCTTACAATAATATCACATTACGGATCCGATGAAACTGGTTTCGTCGAAATCCGAGACTTTTTGAAAAATGGCTATTTTAACTCGCCAAATTAATATTAAAAATAATTCGATACGTTTCGAGCTGCCACGATCAAACGATAACTCCGATTGCTACGAAAATTGAAATCCGATAATAACTAATTATTACGGATCCAATGGAACTGGTTTCGTCCAATTCTAAGACTGTTCAAAAATTGGCTATTTTTCAGTCGATAATTAAATATTAAAATATTCAATTTTCACAAATTAACTTTTAATTCAATTTTAGAAGTTCTAAAATATCATTCTAACTCCAATATGATAAAATAAAATTTTACAAATCATTTTCAATCATATTTAACTCAATTTTCAATTATTTCCATAATTTAACATATTAAATTATTGATTTAATTATTCAATTAAGTTCAATTATTCAAAATAAAATTTATTCGACTTATAAATTCACTTATTATTATTTAAAATTAATTAAATATTCAAATTTAAATTAATAAAATTTCTGGGTCGTTACATCTTCTAACATCATGGTTGGAGTAATAAATGTTTTTACGTATTTTTAGAGGCTTTTAATTAATTATTCTTTATTTTTAAGGCTTTTAAAAATTATTAAAATCCTTTTTAATGATGTGTTTTCTCTCAAAATCTTTTAGATATATTTCTAAATTTTTTTTATAACCCCGTTTTCTCAAGTAAAATCTTTTATAATTAATTTTATTTATTTTAATTACTTTGATGCTTTTTCGGACGTATGAGGAAGTAAATTAAACGATTTAGTTAAAAAAATATGTGGTATGGGACATGTATTTTTGCTTTATTGCTTAATATCGAACTTGTACGATCGAAATCAATTTGAAGTGTTATTTTGAGTTGATTTAGAAGTTACCAAATTTTGGTGAAGATTATTGGTTTGAGAATTACTTTTTGAGTACATTCGACGACGAACCAATCTAGATGCATTTTGTGATGGTCGATGAAATGAGGCAATATTGATATTAAGTTTTTTTTGAAAAGCAAGAGTAAAACTCATTTTATTGACTTATATCAAATTACAAGATCAAAAACAGATCACAAATCACTCAGAAATCACTCAATTACAATCACAAGACAATAACCCCTCAGTGCCAATACCTATCAAGACAGAACCACTCATTAACAACCTCACAAGACATTACATTGATTAAAAACAAAACATATACACATAGAAAAATAATACAAACTAACTGAAAGATGAAGAAACCCACTACTGCAGTTCAATCCAGAAATAAGCCCTCTACCAGTTATGAATTACCAAGAACATCAAATAAGATTTGCTTTCAAGTCTCTGAGAATTTTGCCATGTATCTGATTATAAAGTTGTGCCACATTCTTGCATCCCACACCAAAAATTCTATCATTCCTTTCTGACCAAACAGCATGTATCAGTTTCTTAAGCAATTTAAGCAACAGTCTTGTCTTCTGAGTTTTCCACCTTGTAGCTTTAAATATATTGAACCATTCCACTGAGCTAACAGGTGATGGTTTATAATAATCTCCATTAGCAAGTAACCTATACCATATCTGAAATACAAAAGTACAATCAAAAAACAAATGCGTGTTACTTTCTGACTCTGATTTACAAAGAACACATAAGTCATCTGATATGATACCCATTCTACAAAGTTTGTCTTTAGTATTTAATGCATTAGCCATCACCTTCCATAACAGTAAATTATCCTTTGCACTACTACCAGTATTCCATATTCTTGAATGCCAAGGGAATTGCAGACCATTTTGACAGAGAGTATTATACACCAGTTTAATGGAATGTTGTTTACCTTTGTCTGACCAAATTAAAGCATTGCCATTATTGATGAAAGTCTGATCAGTGATAGCATTCCATAAGTTCCTAAGTTGGAAGGAACTAGAATATGGTAAAACAATACTACCATCATGCATAAACTCCTCTACCTTAGCTTGTTCAGAAATTCCAGAACTTCTTCTCAAGTCATAATTCACCACTAAACTTAAAATCATACCTTGTTTAGCCCATGGTGAGTGCCAGAATGATAAATCTTTAATCAAAACATAGTTACACTGAATAAGAGGAATGAAAGTCTCTCTAAGTTTGAGAATACATCTCCAACTCCAACTGCAACTTAGTGGAATAGGCATAATCCAGAAATGTTTTTTACCAATAAGATTATTATTGACCCATTGAGACCATAAGTTCCCATCAGATTCAAAGATTTTGTTGAAATATACTGATATGGCTGCCTTATTCCAAAGAAAAATATTAGTAATACCAAGACCACCTTTCCTTTTGGATTCAAATAATTTGTAGAAAGAGATAGGAATCAACTTTCTAGAAAAAGGGTCACCATGCCAAAGAAACTTATTAAATGCACTAGAGATCATATTAATAAGCTTGACAGGAAGTATGTAATGTCTAGTCCAATATGTTGTGATAGCCATTGCAATTGATTGAATGATTGTTAATCTTCCAGCTTGAGACAGTTTATCTCTTGGCCATAATTGAAGCCTTTCAATTATCTTCTCAAAAAGTGGTAAGCAATTTTGTTTAGTAACTCTAGAGAGAAAAATAGGCAAGCCCAAATAGAAAGAATTTTTGGGTAATTCCTTAAGGCCAGAATAGTTAATAATGTCATTCTTCTTACCAGAATCTAACCCAGCAACTAATATATTGGACTTTTGAAGATTAATCAGAAGGCCAGTAATAGAGTAGAAAAGCTCAAGAGCTGACAGTATACACTGAATATTGTGGTAAGATGGTTTAGTAAAAATGATAAGGTCATCAGCAAAGAGAAGGTGGGTAATAATAGGTCTTTTACATTTAGGATGAAGTTGAAAGTTTCCATTAGCAACCAGATTCATCAAAATGGGATTGAGAAGCTCCATGACAATTATGAACAAGTATGGAGAAATTGGATCACCTTGCCTAACACCTTGTTTATTTTTAAAATAACCAAATAGACCTCCCTCTCTAGAAATTGAAAACATAGGTGATGATATACAAGTGTAAATCCATGCTAAAAATGGCTTAGGGAAGTTCATTCTGGACATGATTGCAATAATTGAATTCCAAGCAATGGAATCAAATGCCTTTTTAATATCAAGCTTTAACATGCACCTTGGAGAAATATTTTTCCTTTCATACCCATACAAAAGTTCTTGGGTTAAGAGAATATTGTCACTTATTGATCTGCCCTTAACATATGCAGCCTGATTGTTTGAGATGATAGATGGCAAAACTTGTTGTAATCTATTAGCTAAAACCTTTGAAATTATTTTATAAATGATATTACAACATGAAATTGGTCTAAAATCACTAACAGAGGATGGATTAACTGTCTTAGGAATAAGTGAAATAGCAGTGGCAACAAGTCCATTAGGTAATCTATTATTTAGAAAAAAATATTGAATAGCCTTGATAATATCATATCCAATTATCTTCCAACTATGCTGAATAAAATGAGCATTATAACCATCTGGACCTCCACAACTATCACTGTCTAAACTAAAAACTGCAACTTCAATTTCATTATTTGAAATAGCACTTATCAGAAAGTTAGATTGAAGATTACTTAATGTTGGAAGAGAGATATCAAAGATTGGTTTAATGTCAGGAATGAATTGATTATCTGGAGCTAAAATGGATGTAAAATACTTCACAAAGGCTTCATTAATACCATCAAAATTATCTACCAAATTTCCACTCATGTCCTTTATCAGAAAAATGCTTTCTCTATTCCTTTTAACTTTCAAGTAATCATGAAAATATTTAGTGTTCCTATCAGCCTCTTTATCCAATCTCAAGTGAATTTTTTGCCTGAGAGCTGATACTTCTTTTTGGATAATTTGCTCCAGAGCATTCTTTAATTGCATTTCAGATTGAAGTAAAATATTATCATAAGGTCTAGCACTGAGTTTTTCTTGTACCATAATCAACTGATTCCTAATTTGAGATGATAGTTTAGAATCCTTACCAAATCTTGCTGAAGACCAATTTCTCAGTTGAAATTTTAAAGCTTTCATCTTAAGTATAATGTTTGTGAGAGGATCCTTTCCAAATTGCATACTCCAGACCTGCTTTAAGATATCATAATATTCCACCTGCTTAGTCCAAAAATTAAAAAATTTAAAAGAGTGTTTCCCTCCACAAAAATCATCAAGACCCCAAAGAAAAATTAATGGTCTATGATCAGATAAAGAAGGTTGACAAATGTTATAGAAAGATTTTGACCAATGCTGAATAAAAGATAGATTAATGAAAATATGATCAATCTTGCATAATGTAGGATTACCACTCCTATTACAATTAGACCAAGTGAAATCAGGACCAAAATGTTTAGCAGGAAAAAGATTGGATTGAATTAAAGCACTATTAAGAGGAGATATATCCTTAAGAGATAATGGACAGCCACCACTCTTTTGATTACTAGCAAACATACAATTAAAATCCCCACCAATAATCCAAGGAACAGTTGAAGATAAGGATGGAAGGTAATCTAAGAAAACCTGTCTCAGAGCTGGGGAATTTTGAGCATACACAGAAGTAAGATGAAAATTGATGTTGGAAGGTAAATGAATACAGTTATAATGGATAAACTGGTCAGAGGCACTAATTCTGGAAAGTTTAAAGAAAAGTGGATTCCACATAGTGAGCAACCTGCCATAATTGGATTCAATGAAATTGTTATCATGCAGCCAAGATGGGGCAATCAAACGAACAGCCTTAATTGTAGAAGTAATGTCAAGTTTAGATTCAGAAATGCACATTAGATGAATGTTATTACTCTCAATAAAATACTTAATCTCTAATTGTTTAGAGGGTAGATTGGCCCCTCTAATATTCCAAAAAGCAATTTTATTCATTTATTAGGAAGGGGAGGGAACAATGAGGAAGGATTCTTCCTAGTGTGTCTTTGATGTGAATTATTCTTTGAAGAAGATAAAGGTTGAACATCAGAAGGCTTGTATTCCTTACCTTTATTAAGATCAACAGAATCCAAATTACTTACTCCACTAGACTTCTTCATTACCACTGCATTACCAGATGAACTAGAAGGAGGTGGAAGTAAAACATTGCTAGGAGGAGATAGATGCAAATATGGAGAAGGATTTATGATATTCATGGAAGGAGATTTAGAACTGAATTGAGAACAACATGAAGTTGATACAGAGTTAGAGGAAACAGTAGAAACAACCCTTGTGACAGAATTAGACAGAATATTGGATGGATTTTCAAGTGATATAGATGAAGAAGAAAGATTAGCATCACAAATTGAATCAGATACAACCCCAACCAAATCACCAGAGTTTGAAACAACAGTTGAGTCACCCTTTGGAACCGAATCAGATAAAGCATTAAAAGGATTTTCAATTGATAAAGATGAAGAAAGAAGATTTACATCACATGGTGATTCAGATACACTAACTTTAGTCAAGGAAGGATTGGAAAAAATTGAAGATGTCTCACACCTCAAGTCATTTGCATCTGAGCAAGAACTAATGTGAATTACTTCTGTAGGAGCTTCCTTACTTCTCTTATCATCAACATTTAACTGAATATTTTCATTATTCAAAGTGACTTTTTTCCTCCAAATCCCTTTATTTTTTTATTCACAACCTTCCAACTTTGATCAATAGAATTAGCAGTATTAGTCCTAACTTCATTCTTCTCCAAAGAATGTATATTATTATCCTTATCATCACTGGCAGAATTAACAAATTCACATGTTGCAGTATCATGTCCAAAAATTCTACAGTGAGTACAAATTTTAGGCTTCCAAACATAGGATAATTGAACATCTGGACAATTATTACCAAGTTGAGGAATATGGATAGATTCAGGTAATTCTTGATCAGGCGAAATTTCCACCAAAGCTTTAGCATACTTAAACCTTTGTAACTTTTCAGCGCTACTGTCAAAGCATATTAATCTCCCAATGTGACATGCCAACCAATTAATACCAACCAAAGTCCACAAGATGATTGGAATCCTATGAAAATGAATCCAAATCGGTACTTTCTTTACTTGAGCCTGAGATAATCCAACTGAAGGATCCCATTTTGTAATGATGAACATCCTACCTCTAATAAAGATAGGGTCCGAATTCAGGATATTATCTTTATCTTCTTGATTGGAAAAGTTGAAGTAAAAATTATACCCATCCGATTTAAAATCAACCTCACCCTTAAGTTTCCAAAACCTATTAAGAAAATTCACAACAGTCAGAAAAGAAAGCGTACCATCAAGAAAGAAACCGACTAAATGATTGTTCCAGTAATTCAGTCCTTCTACTTTAACAAGATCTGGCAGATCCAAAGATGGCTTATCTCGCGAAATATCAAAATGAATTGGCTTATATGACCCAGCATTACGAGGCAAAGATTTGAAAAGATTCGACCAATTTGATTTCGGAATACAAGAATCATTGATAGAGGAAGAAACCACAGAATTTGGACCAGCAGAAGCAAGAAGAGAAGAAGAAGAAAGAACAGAAGAAGAGGAGGAAGAAAGGGTTGCCGAAGAAGATGATAAAGATGAAGAAAGATGAGGAAAAGAAACGGAGTCAAAAGAGAACGAAGAAGAAGAAAAAGAAGAAGACGCCATTAAAAATTCAAAAGCGGGAAGATAAGTTTTAATTTGCAACTATGGTTAGAAATAACCATCACGATTTTCTTTTACTTGCCTAGGAGATGACGCAAGTTCTTATGATGGATTGATGATGATTTCGATATTTATGATGAATTTTAACTTGTCGATGAAATGAGACAAGTCTCGATGTCACTTAAAACTCGTCCAAGTAAGAGATAAGACGAGTTAGGTATCTTACACTCGCCGATGAGATAAGGCAGTGTTTATATGATGATGTTTTATGATGGTTTTCTAATGTGGCATCGACTAACGATTAGTAAACCAATAGGTACGAACTATGGTATGGGACGTACGTTGACGCCTATTGGATTCCTATTCGAGATGTTGAGACACATTCACGATGTTATTAGTGCTACAGACCGAGTACTCAATTGGAGTCATCACGATGTTCATGAAGTTATTACTCGACTCCAATTATCACGATGTTATTACTCGGGTTTTTGTGACTGGGTGTCATCAAGATGTTTTCGACTATAGTCAATCAAGATGATCACGATGTTATGATGTTATGTGACCCCAAGTCATCACGATGACTGGTACCAAATAATGGTAGTACTAGTCAAGTTGTAAATGCACGTGCTGTTTTCATGAGGTTTTAGGTGTTTCGATTTCACTATTTTGATGATGATGCTTTGGTATAGCCTTGTGTAAGAAAAAGGCTTATTGACGTACATGGTTTTATTTGTGATTTCGAATATGATATTTTTGATTTTTTCCAGGCTCTATCAAGATGGATTTGAGACATTATATATATTTACACCAATGAGATGAGGTATAAATTATGGTAGTGCTTTTATGATGAGTGTTGATAATAGATTTAAGATATATTTATATTTATACCAATGAGATGAGGTATAAATGATTATGGAGATTCCTTTATAATGAGTTTAATGATGGATTTGAGATGTATTTATATTTATACCGATGAGATGAGGTATAATAATTAAGAAGTTTCTATTAGATGAGTTTTATTTATGATGGATTCTTTAAGTTTTAATTATCTTATGAAGATTTACTTTATGGTCCATATCCTCATCCATTTCATTTGGTTATATATATAATTAGATGAACCATGTCTATCTAATATGCATATTGTACTCCTCTAGCAATCATGATGAACCATTGATGTATCATTCTAGAGATAACTTGATGACCTATATCATTCCATTGGTAACGATGGAATGGTTTTCTCTTATCTCTTATCATCACCTTTACTAATGATAAGTTCTATTTAGCCTGACCCGTGTGTTTTCACTCGGGTCAAACCGAGTTGTTTCGGGTATCATCTATTGGGCTTAGCTTGAAGTTGATGTTGGATATCAGCTCTTCTTTCTCTTGAGTAGTTTATGTTCTTTCGCATACTCTATGTAGTTATATTTAATTCGATGTATATAGTGTGGTCGAGCACCACCTTTATTGTATTCATATTGTATTGTACTAAACATGTATCAGTGTGTATGTATATGTATGATGTTGATTAATATTCTGTGATGTGATTTACATTCAGTTATTGTATTCTGTTCTGGTAGATCCGTTAGCTACTTCTAGTTTTGGATTAAGAATTTACTGGGTATGTCGATGCATTTGAGTTGAAAAAATTAAATTGCATTTATAGACGTATTCAATAGATGTTTTGAGACAAAATTATAAATGGTCACCCTTAACCAGCCTTATTCTCCGCTTTAGTGATAGAATTACTTGTTATTTTTCTTTGCTAAGGTGGGTCTTGGGGTGGGGCGTTACACTGGCCCTAGAAATTTTTGAATTAGCCCCACAATCCTCCATAGCCTAAAAATGCAGTCAACTACAGTTTCCCAAATCGCCAAACCGATGGTATAATGAACTCCTCTTCTCGCGATGATTAATTTAGTATATATTTGTTGAAATTGGTTGAGTGGTTATGAGACAGCGGAAGAGGAAGAAGACAGTAACAGAGTTGGGAAGAAAATGAAATGTAGCTTTTTCAAAAACTAAGTAAGTGAGGAAGCGAGAATAAAATGTCTATTTCAATTTCAAATTCAAAACTTAACCGGTTAAGCCCGTTTACAAAATCCACAATGTTATATTGTCCATAACTCTCCCATACAATGTCAGATATTTGTTCTCTTATAGTCGGAATCTAGAAAAACATACTATATAAAATGATATAATTTTCGTATCCGAATTCAGCTATTTTTAAAATTACATTTTCCCCCTTTTAGTTAAATTACTAGAATATACTTAATATTAATTTCTAAAATTTACGGGGTATTACAAAGTGCAGGTAAAACATAAGGCTAAGTGTGAGGGAAACTATCTCAAAATACCATATATCAAACTATAAACATGTATAAAATAGGAAGCTATTAAGGCATAGCTGGTCCTCTCCCCAAACGTGGCTCAATAGTAACATGGACTGCCCACAAACAAGTAAAGCAAACCATCTCGAAGGTAGAAAATCATACCATAACTTGCTTTTCCCCTTGAATCAATGAGTCATCACAATATAATGTGATCGATATATAATGGTATATCATGATAAAAGTAATCCAATATATGAATGCGGGGTATTATAAATATCATAACAAAGGTCAATCCTAGAATACACAACAATAATCTCAACCAACTAATATAACACACATAATATAATGATAAGCGATAAATAGAGAATATAAATTGATACTGATCATTGCTGATGTGTGGAGTCCACAATAGACTCATGCTTAAGATAAATAAAGTCAGTACTAAATTGTACCATAGCCCAAGTCGCATTCAGTGTTATCAAACTCATGTAGATCTTAATGTACGCCACATTGAGTATAAGTATATATGATCTACTTTAGATATCTGAAGCCCGAGTCTGTGTTGGACATTCATCAATAATTCAAATTATCATGATCCAATGTTTCCTGTTAAGGGTACAAAATAAATAGAGTTATTACCTAATTGTACCATAGACCCCAAGCCACACCTAGTGTGGAAGGACTCGTGTAGATCTCACCATACCCCACATCGAGCATAAGTGATACATGAACCACTCAAGAGATTTGAAACTTGTATGGATCTCATTGTACCTCATCTTGAGCATAACTGATAAATGAAAAACTCGTAGATGATCGTCATCATCTCCGCTAAATCATCATGGATATCTAAACAAATTCGCATAATGCCTCTGCAAAAAAGATGGCGGGCATGTTCCGTATAATACGCTATCGGGACCATAGAGGAACACCGATGTTGTAGTTATATATTAATCAAATATAACATCATGTAATCAAATACTCCTGTCACAATTGAAGATCAATATCTTGTCATCTTCTATCTACACTGATGGCCACTACTATAAGGCCAATAATACATACCACAACTAATATAAGGCCAATACGAAGTATGATCACTAATATAAGACTAGTACGATGTACCGTCACTACTATAAGACCAATACCATTTATCAAAACATATCTACTCCAAGGTTGAAACCAAGAGGTATGAGCTGACTTTGCTTAATCGCACAAACTCACTAGATGTGACCGTGCAACGAATCACTTTACATGCATCAAAATCCTGATCTGCGCCTTGTATTCCACTTTCCAAAGAGCCCAAAGTCTTCCCAAAGTCATGCCAAAGCCTCATGCCATCCAAAATAGGGAGAAAATCCCTTATTAATGCTCCTGCCTAGGCCACCACCGCTTGGAACCGGTTTTGTACAACTACATCGACGAATCAACCAATTTACACCATCAAGCAACTCCTATAAATCCATCCAATTCAATCAAATACATCTTACTTAAGAAATTAATCTAACAATTATGTTATTTATATTCATTACAACCATATCTCTTTGTATTATTTTATGAAGGTCTCAAACTTATTTTATAAAATAGTATACTTGCCTATCTATCATGTTATAGCTTAATATATGTAACCTTTTATTAAAATTAAGCTTAATCATCAACAAGGCCCCAAAATATTATATGGCTTGTGCATATATTTATATATATGTATGTGCGTATATATAAGAGACTATTTCTTTGGGCCTAAAGTAAATAAATCACATTATAACAATATTCAAAATTTTATAATATTAACCAGAACCTATCAAATAATGCAATACCTCTTTTGTAATTTATTAACTCTTCGAATCTCCTAAATAAAAATTCATTAGTTAGTTAATTATTGAATTAAACTATAATAGACCATTATCAAGGCCAAATAAACTTCAAAGCCATTTTAAAATAAGTTTAACTTGCTTAAACCATCAATTAGCCTTTTAACTTATTTTTAAAAGTCACACTCTTAACTTCCAATTAGTAATAAATTATATAACAATATTTCCATCACTAATATAACAACAAATTAGAGTTTAACTAATTTATAACTATTTTATGAATTAATGTTAACTCTATCGAACTCTGTTTAATACGAGCATAATATAATTTAAATTCGAGAACTTAATCAACTATCTTAAATAGCTACTCAACTAATCCAATCAAATAGGGGAATAATTACACATTCATATTATTCTACCTTTTTTAGGTAACTTTTTTTAATATATATATAATTATGGAGATTTATATACTATAATATAAATTCATAGTATTAATTCTGCTCACCTGAGTTGTAATTTCTCGAGTGTTAGAATCCAATCTAACCCTACACCATGTCCCATATGAGTACAACAGTGAAGACCGCATCTTGATTGCACCTTGTATTCAAAAGATATAAATTTAATACGAAACATGATTAATTGAAATAATTAACTCATTAATTACCTTAATTAACCTTTAATCAAAAAATCAATTCCCTATGCATGAACATGCACAAAATCAACACGTGCACCTTCTCTTCTAATTCCCCACCTACACACCATGAATTGACGCACCATCTTCTCCTACGTGCCACTCTATGCGTCCTCTTCACGATAGTCCCTATCTTGTCAAATATGGCCCCCCTAGCTCAATAGCGACCTGAATCCCCCCAACCGGCATCGATATGTCATGAAACACCAAAGATGGATGGAACTCCGACTGTTTGTAACGACCCAAATTTCAGTCATTTGAATTTGGAATATTTAATTGACTTTAAATATTAAAAAGCTATTTTTATAAGGTAAATAACTTGAATTTCAAATATAGCGATTTATTTAATAATAAATTATTGAATTTAATAATTGAAATTGTTTAAATAATTAAATCTTTGGTTTTAAGTTAGATAAAAATGATTTTAAAGCTTATTTAAATTCTATTTAATAAGAATAAGGATAATAAAACTTTTAAATTGGATTTAAAAGCGATTTAACTAATTTTGAAAACAATTCATTTCAATTAACATTTAATTATAGCCTTTCGGGACACTTTCTCGGATTTCGACGAGCCAGTGTCATTGGATCCGTAATAGTATATTATTATATGATAACGAATTTCATGGCGACCGAATAAATCGTTTGGTCGTGCGAGATCGAAACACATAGAAATTAATTTTAGAAATGATATAATATAATTGATTTTGAAAAGCTATCTTCTGCATACGATCGAATTAGATTTCGAAACAAGTGCCATTGTGTTCGAAATAGGGGTATAACATATAGAACGCAATGCGACACATCTAGTTTGGAGTCCAAAATTTTCAGACGTTTTATAGCTTGACAATTTAAATTTAAATAATATATATAATATATATCGGCCATACCTTCCCATGCCTTAGCCTATATCCTTACCCATGTTTCAACTATGCAAATCATACCGCACTCTCCTTTATACATCACGTCTAAAGTAGAGAGTTTGCTTCTTCCTCATTTCTTATTTCCTGTAATGAAGAAGGAAGGAAAAAATATTTCCATTCACAAATTCAAAAGTCAACACACTCTAAACCCTTCATATTTTGGCCATGTGATCAGCATGAAATTCGTTTTATTAGTCCATAGTATTTTTAAAAATGAACGGATCATGATTTCACTGAGAAACGTTCGAGTTATCGGCTTAAAATAGCGAAAGAGAAAATATATCTACAAACTTCGTAAATTAAATTCTCTCGATCTGGGAAGAATTACTCGATGCCGTAAGCGTCATTGATTTCGCATTGGAGAGTAGTATTTTTGGTAAAGTTTCGGTAAAGTTTGGCGATCGTCATCGGCGATGATCAGAAACAAGGATTAGGGATAGTGGTCGATTTAGGCAGCAATGGGGGAAACAGAGTGTGGCGTTGGCTTCAGGGATGCAACATTTTGGGTAGCAAGTGGTGTAGCAGGTCGGATTTGCAGGTGGAGGTGCGGACAAGGTGAGGCGGTGGGTGATCGGATGCTCTTACAAGAGAGATTCGATAGTGAAGTCAATTCGTCGGCTCATCTAGTATGGAGGAAGATATGGCTGCGCATGCATAATGGATATAGACATATAAACATGTATAGGTTTTGGAATGAAGGAGGAGAAGGAGATGAGGATGTGGCTTAGTGTGATTAATGATGTAATTAATGATTAAATAATATTATTTAAAAAAATCTTGTTTAACTAATAACTTCTTCATACGAGATCAGAATCGAACATGAATTTTTGCGTTGTGCTCGTAATGACGAAAGCTTCGTGATGAGACTAGTTTGGAAATTTTTTGGAAACAGTTAAAAATTGGGCTAAAATCAGACGTCGATCGATTTTAGTTCCAAACCTTAGCGCCTCGATGACAACATAAAATTTTGGTTAGTTAAACTTATCTTTTTGGTTAATTGGTATGATATATAGTTGATAAAAATTATTGGATGATGGTTTGAATAAATTACTATATTTATATTAGTTGGATTGAATATTTCCGCCTATTAAGGCGGATGAGACCCTATTACATTTTCGTGCAAGAGCGGATGACCCCTTTGTGTATGAATTCCACCTCGAAGCGGTTGATTTATATTTTTTGATTATATAACGTTTGTGTTGGAGGGGAAATAGGTCGTAGGGATCCAAAAGGATTCTTCGCAACTGTTGATTTAATTTACATATGTATGTGCAGATATATATAAGTCGTGATGTAGAGGAACATGTTGGAGGGATCCATTGGGATTCCATGCTATTGTTGAATTGGTTCCAATAATATTCAGTTATATGAACTATGGGATAATAAACCTTGTTTGTTGGAAATATGGGTTATAACATTGTTATATGTTTGAAAACTAAAACCCAGTAGTAATAAAAAATCAATATCAATATTGGTTAAGCGTTGGATAGTTATTGGCCTTAAATTAGTATTTTGAAATACTATAAATTGCCATTGAGTTGGAATTGGTTTAGAGACATGAAATGATTTTTAAATCTGTGATTGGGTTTTGGAAATATTTATTTCAAAGTTATTTAATTATTTTAATATTATTTTAAAGTTGTTTAATTAAATTAATTGTGACGACCCGGAATTTTGGGCAATATCAATTTAATAATCTGTATTAATAATTAAATTGATTTGATAATTTTTCTTTATAATTTTAATTTAAATTGGTAAATTTAATCTTTTAAAGGTTAATAAATATTTAATCTGACAATATTGATCAATGTCTTTTTACAATTTAAAATTTGATAAGAATTATTTTTCAAAGCTAATAAAATTTTATTCTATTTATAATATATATATTTGGCATATATATTGTGAATAGAAAATCTTTTCTTCAAAATTAAAGTTGAATTTTCAAATTGTAATATATATGTATGTATATGTTATAATTTGAAGTTGTTTTGAAATTTAATATAATCTATTGACAATTCATATATGTATGAATATATTGTAACTTGAAGCTTTGTTTTAAATTCAAATATTTTTCAAAAATTAATTTAAGATTAATTCAATTATTTTCAAAGTATAAGATAACTATTTATTTTTAAGTATGATAGTTTAAATAAGATTTGATCAAATTTTTATTTTGTTTTCTTTAAAAGTGTTTAAATTTAAAATGGTTATATAAATATATATATATATAAAGTTATTAATAAACTTTCTTTTTAAAATTATCTCTTGAACAATAAAGATAAATTTTAGATTTTAAAATACATGTATAAGAAATTATTTGTATCATAACTAGTTTTATAATATTTTTTTTAAAAAGCAAATTTATATATACATATATAAGTATTTATTAATTTAGTGAATTAAGTAAGTAAGCTTATATTAACATTTAAATTAAATGAAAATTTAATTAAAAATACTTAGGGACATGAATAAACATATTAGCTCATCTTAATAACATGTGTAAGGCAATTAAGTAATATGAGTGACAAATGTAAGTTTTAATTAACAAGTGTCATTTTCACTTTAATTTTCTTTTGTTTTTATATAAAATATAGTTTGAAGAGAAATTTGTTTTTCCTCTTCCAACTCAAAACCTTCTTCTTCTCAATTTCTTTTCTTTTTCTTCTTTCTTTCAAGAATTAATGGTAAAACAGAAAATTATTTTCAAAACCTGAAATTGGAAATCAAAAGCAAAAGACAAATCTGAAATTAAACTGCAACCTTCAAATCTACTGCAACTCTGGAATCAAGATCAACAGCAAGTTCAACATCAGTTTCAACACTTTAAAACAATAATTTGTAGGCATGCAAAGGTTTTCAACAACAAAGCAATCAAAAGCCTTTTTTAGATTAAATTTTCAAGGCCTGGAAAATTAAAACCTGCTCTGCCTCTTCAAAGAAATTGGTGAGTAAATATTCTTAAAAACAGTTAATCTTGTTTAACTTAAGTGCATGTGATGATGTTGGATTGAATTGAATCCTATAGTTCGAAACTTATCTGGATTTGCAAATATATGTATATGAGCATGACTGTATATGTTGATATCTTGTTCTCTGTTTGTCACAGTCTGTGCCTTTTGTTTTCAAAAATCCAAATTTCTCAATTAGATCCATATTAGCCGTGAATATGTAAATGAAAATTGTTTGAGAATGTATAATTAAGATCGCAAAAATATTTCATAATTTTAAATGCAACAGATAATTTTTAATAGTGAAACTAAAATTTTTGTTAAAAATCAACCGCCTTAAATTCTAATTTGAATTACATGCATGTAATCATGATGGAAAATCGTGAATTTTGATATGCATTTCGTAATTTTTAGTTTAGTAATTCTTGAGAATTCGCCCACTGTTCGAATTGGGTGTTTTGGTGGTTTGCCGTTGATCGGCGTGATGATCGAATGTGATACCTTGGTCGAAGGTGGTTGGTTGGAGGATGCATGCGGGAAAAATGCTGGAAATTTTTTCCAATGGCCGACTCGACCAGAATTGGGTCGAGTAGGGTTTCATCGTTCGTTCTGCAGGCCCTTCCGTTTGCGGCTGTTGCTTCATCCTAGGATCACCGGAGGCGATCGCGAGATGGGGGATGGAGGCGTGGTGCTACGGCGTTGCTTTGGTAGGAGAGCCAGGGGTTCCAGGCGTCGGGATTATTGGCGTTGAGGAGTTTTGTGGTCGAGATTGCTTCACTTTTTCGATCAATGGGGGTCGATTTTGATTCGCGTGGTTGTCGTGTGATCTGAGAGTTCGAGGAGGCTCGCGTGCGTTCGTGTGGTCGTGACGATGGTCGCGATGGCCTACGGTGGCCGGAGCCGATGGGGTATGTGCAGCGTGTACGTTTTGTACACTGGAAGTGGTGGAGTTAGGGAAGACGAGGGTGACTCGGGGTGGCACTCGCATTTTCAGGGTATCGACTCGAAGTAGAGGAAGCATGGGGTTTGTCTTCGGGGCAGGCTCGGGTTGTTGTACTGTTCGACTCGTGTTTTTTGGTCGTACGCTTTTCTGGTTTGTACTGTATAATGATTAAAATTGCAAATAAAACTTGTTGTTTGAATAAATGAAATTTAGCTTTAAATTATAAAATAAGTATATAAAAGGAAACAAATTTATAAAAGTTAAAACTTGTTCTTTGATGTAAAAGTAAATCAAACTTTTAAAAGTGTTAATTGAATTTATTTTCAAATTTAAAATGTTTTAAGATGATATTTTTTTGAAAGTAATTAATTTAATTAAATTTTGAATTTTAATTTAAAGGAGTGTTTTGAATTTAAACATTAAATCAAAGTTTTTAAGTAAATTATTAAGTAATGTCTTAAAACTAAAGTTTCAAAATTATATTGAAAATGAATAAGTTTAAATTAGATAATTAAGTGTTTTAAATTTTAAAATTGATTTCTAAATGCTTTATTTTCAAATAAGGTTATGGTTATAATTTTTGTGAACTAATAAAATAGTTTGTCTTTAGTCATTAAGATTTGATTAATTCAAATAATTAATTTGTGGAAATAAATAAGGTTAATTTATTATTGTTATGAACTTAAGAATATTTCATTAATATGATTTGTCAATAAGTAAAAGATTAATTAAGATAAATGATTTTCTTAATTAATTAAGGATTTTTAAATATAAGAAGTTAACTAATTATTTAATTAATTTTAAATGATTAGTTAATTGTTGTTTAATTTTAAATAATCACTTAATTATGAATTAATTAAGTGTAATTATTTAATGAAGGATAATTACTGAAAGTAACTAAGAAGAGAAATTACTTATGGAAGTAATTGAGTGAAGTGATTATAGGATAATCACTTGATGTTATTAATTAAGCGATTAATTAATATAATTGATTTGAAGTTAATTAATTAAAGAGTAATTAATTAATTTAAGAATTAAGGATTATTTAATGATGAGATTAATTACTTGTTAAGGTAATTAATTTAAAGAGTAATCATCTAATGGAAGTAATTAGAAGATAATTACTTACGTAAGTAATTTCGGGTTAATTACTTAGTTAATTTAGTTAGTTAATTAATGTGATTAATTGACTAATGTATGTGAATAATTTAAGACTAATTACTAAATGTAATTAATTAAAAATGTAATTAATTAATAAAGTAATTAATTAAGGATTATTAATTAATGTAATTGAATAATAATTACTTAATGAAGTAATTAAAGATTTATTAATTAATATAATTAATCAAAGGATTAATATAATTAATCAAAGGATTAATATAATTAATTAAGAAGTTAATTAATTAAGACAAGTAATTACAAGTTTGTTAATTACTGTTTATGATTAATTAAGACTAATTAATGAGATAGATAATTATAAATTAATTATTTAATTAATTAAAGGGTTAATTAATTAATAAGGATCATTAGTTAATATAATTCATGAATTAATCAAGGTTGATTAATAAAAGTGATTTATTGAAGTATGATTAATTAATTGTAACTAATAAAGGATTAATGTAATTAATCATAGTTAATTAATTAATGGAAGCAAATGAAGGATCATTAATCAATGTAATTAATGATAGTAATTGAAGGTCAATTACTGTATATGGTTAAGGATAATTGATTTGTAGAATTAATTAAAGAATAATTACTTAAGGTAATTATAATATAATTAATTAAGGAAGATCATTAAGAGATGATTAATAAATTTATTTGTAGTAAATTAATGAAGAAGGATTAAGACAATCCAAGTGATTAAAGGATAGTAATTAATTTAATTAAAGGTTAATTAAATTGATTAAGAGTTAATCAATTCTGCTTATGGATGATTAATTAATATTGGATGATTGATGTTGGATGTTTGAATGATGTTGGATGATTTTGGTGTGATATCTCTGATATGTGATGTGCTGCTTTGTGAGATGAATAGTTGATATGAATTATCTATTGTGATAATGTGATTCATCTATCTGTTATATCATCCTGAATATAAGTTTAAATTGTTTAAAACCCTTAAACAACTTGGACGTTAAAATGGCGTTTGGATTTCGATGAGACCGGGATCGGGTTTCCATATTTGGATATCCGAAAACCACATCGATTCAAATTAAACGTTAGGTCGTGAATCCAAGTGGAGCCTAGTGAAGACTCGAAGTGTAAGAACTATTCGTCAGTATAACTCTGAGGGTGATTCCATGATGAGTTTGACAGAAATAGTACTTTCAGGTTCGAGATGGTGATTCAGAGTGCAAGGGCTATGGTCGTTGACTCTGAGGGTGATTCCAAAATGAGTGCAACGAGATAGCGTCTTCGATTTCGTTCAAACCCGGAACGAACTTGTATGGATTGAATGCTTTCAGAACATCGTCAGATCGACGATGAGCATTCTAAGATATATATGTTCTGTAAAGGTAATCGTAGCCTCAAGCTTCATCAACCGGGAATGGCTAAAACATGGGAGGTGCAGCAAGGCTAGGTGGGTAGCACCCATTTCAGGGTGAGGTCATCTCTGTTTAGATGTCCCTTTTTATTTCGGCTTAATGGGTGGTTGGTCGCGCCAACCACAAGGTGATCTTACTCGGGACTGTCCAGTAAGGGATGGTCCCGGCTTTGTGTTGCAGGGGATTGGGAGTGATCCTCGATACGGTCATCTAGGCCCCGTACTGTGACGAGCGGTACCCCAGTAGCCCTGCCATTGATGGAAACACATTGTTCCTACGAGACCCTACGGTTTTGATTGTATTACCCATCTTTGTGGCTAGTAGCTGGAATTTAATAAATGTAAAAATTTCGGCTATTTCTTATTTACTTGAAAACCCTAACACTATTATAATATCACTGGATTTCCTATCAAATGTTTTGGTTAGCGTAAGGTAAAAACTTTTCCATGTTTATGTGTGCGAAGTCTTATGTGATACCTTTTCTTTTCAAAGGATTTTCTAAAAGTTAAGAAATTTTAACCGTTTACTCACACCAGACCCCTGTCTAACCCGAGTGTTTATTTTCTGTTTTATTAAACTCTTGGGTACTCATGTTATGTATGAGTAGTCGAGGGATTCAGGTTAGCTTGACGTATTCTGGAGGAGTTTTGGAGCACGAGGCTTCCGCGTGTAGATATATTATGGTTTCGCTGTGTTTGTGTGATATCTGTATCTTGTGATATGTTGAGTTGTATAGTTAGTGAGATGTTTATAACTGTCTAATATATGTTGTATAAGTTGTGTACTCTGATGTATATGATACTATGTAATAATTTATGTAATATATTATATTTCATTCGTTCCGCTGTGAGTATCTGATGTTGTTGAGTTTCTTCTTTTCCTATCTTTTCTTCTTCTATCCCTTTCTTTCTTAAATCATGATGCGTTTTTCTGGAGATAGAAAGACGGGTCGTGACAGCATGGTATCAGAGCATTAGGTTGAGTGAATATCTAGGCTCTGGAGTGGTGTCCTTGAGAGAGCGTACTTGTAATTTTTATATATAACTATGTATATGTATATATCTATATCTACCTGATTTGTTGGGTTATCTGTTCGGATTTTCCAACATAAGTTTTAGAGGTAGATGGAGCGGTGGTGTGTGTAACACAACTACCACTAATGGAAGAGGCTCATATGTTTGAGGTTGGAAGTATATTTGTCGAGACTGTAGATCTAATACCGTCTCGAGTGAGCTTTGCAGCTTGGAGTAAGGATTTCTTTGATCTCCGAAGGAAATCTTTAAAAGATTCGAAGTCCATCTTTGAAGTGTAAGTTTAGATTTCGCTCAGGTGAGCGAATTTTTCTAAAGTTTGGATCTGTCGAAAGTGCAGAAGTAAGTGATGGTATCTTGATAACCGCGTGATGAGATGCAGTATCCATGGATAATTTTCGAAGATGTTTTCTCTTGAAGCAGTTTTAGAAGTAGTTGAGGAACAGTCTTTACCTGTCGCAGGGAAGACTCGTCTGTGTAGAAGTTATCTGGATCCCTAGCAAGGAGATTGGCTGTTTTGGAATATGAGACTAAGGTCTATAAGTTGTTTCGCTTCGGCATGGTCTCATTGTCATCCCTTAAGGAGAGCGAGTTGTTTGGTTTGGAGCCCGAATTTCTTGAGAGGTTGTCTGCCATCTCGAAGGTTCTGTTGTGTAGTTTGTTGATGATTTTGGAGTTCGAGGAGCCTTTGGATTAGAAGCCTTTGGTTAGCTGTGGTACCTGTGCAGCTTGAAGTATTCGGTGTGCTGACAAGAAGGTCTTTTGGCTTTGCAGTATCATCGAGGTAGAGTTTCGAAGCAGCAGTGTGGTCGTTCTCCGATGGTTCAGAAATTTTTGTGGTTCTTCTATCAGCAGTCCGGGCAGATGGTGAATGTTTTCTTGAAGGGTTAACCTTGTTTGGAGAAGCTTAAAGCCGTTCTAATTGGTAAAGAGAGGACAATTTCTTTGGAATCCAAACTAGGTAGGATCGCAAAAGTGACTTGTGATTAATTTGGGAATTATCTTGGGCAATCTTTTGTTTGAGACTGAGAGTTCTCATATGGAAGTAGGAGCTACTGAAGTAATCAGAAGTTTGTGTGCATCTGGAGTTGAGTTCCATATTGAATTGGTTCCAGGAGCGATACTGGTGGTTAGCCTGGTAGTAGGGTGGTTCTTGGGGGAAAGAAGAGTTGGTGTAGCAGCTCATAAATTTTTGGAGTTTGGATTGGTCAGGCCTAGTTTTTGAGTTAGATTCTACTATAAGGTTGTGTGACCGTGTCAGATGGGTCACTCAGATTTTATGGATTTGATGAACAAAGTTTCCTGGATATATTGGATAAGTTTGTACTCGTGTTCATCAGCGGTATTCTCATCTATTCAACAATCAGAGTTGTGCAGCGATAGCGAGGAAGCAGCTGTGCGAGGATGGAAGCAAGTTCAGTTTGCTATTGCTTGGGAAGTAGAGCTTGTGTTCTGGATTTCAAAGGATCTTGGAAGACCATTTTGATGAATATGATCCAGAAACTGGTTTGCTTTGGTCTAGTTATTTTTGGAAGCATCAGCACAGGTTGAGCTGATCAAGAAGATGGGCAGCCCAGGATTGTCTGTTGAGTTATGCAGATATGAGATAAGGAGTTTGGAATTCGAAGTTGGAGACTTCGTTGTTGTTAAGATTTCTTGGGTTAAGAGAGAAGTAATTGTATAAGATTAGAAAGCTAGCTCCGACGTATTTGGGATTTCTTATCTGTGTTTTCGATAGGATAAGTTCTTTTAAGATTGAATTGCCAGTTTGGATAGCTGGAATTCATTGTATTTCACATATCTCTGAGGGAGTACGTGTATGATTCATCGTTGGTTGTTGAATATGCAGTTCAGTTGGATTTTGAAAGTTGAGCTAGACTTGAGTATAATATGATGTTCTGTTTAGCTTGGTGGGTCTAGAGAAGAGAGGAGCTCTGGGTTATGGTGGTGTAGTTAGTTTAGATTCTGTAGAACGAGTATCCCAATGATTTATACTTGGGAAACTCTAGATAGTATTAGAGGATCTATTCTGATTTGTGTTAGGATAATTAGTTAGGTTTATTTGTTTGATTGATTGCTATAGTTGTTAGTTACTGGATGTTAAGTATGCTTTGCTATTTGAAATTTAAATCTTTGCTGGGTTATTAAATTATCTTTGCTTTTGAATTTCGGGGACGAAATTCTTTTAAGGGGAAGGAATGTGACGACCCGGAATTTTGGGCAATATCAATTTAATAATCTGTATTAATAATTAAATTGATTTGATAATTTTTCTTTATAATTTTAATTTAAATTGGTAAATTTAATCTTTTAAAGGTTAATAAATATTTAATCTGGCAATATTGATCAATGTCTTTTTACAATTTAAAATTTGATAAGAATTATTTTTCAAAGCTAATAAAATTTTATTCTATTCATAATATATATATTTGGCATATATATTGTGAATAGAAAATCTTTTCTTCAAAATTAAAGTTGAATTTTCAATTTGTAATATATATGTATGTATATGTTATAATTTGAAGTTGTTTTGAAATTTAATATAATCTATTGATAATTCATATATGTATGAATATATTGTAACTTGAAGCTTTGTTTTAAATTCAAATATTTTTCAAACGTTAATTTAAGATTAATTCAATTATTTTCCAATTATAAGATAACTATTTAATTTTAAGTATGATAGTTTAAATAAGATTTGATCAAAGTTTTATTTTGCTTTCTTTAAAAGTGTTTAAATTTAAAATGGTTATATAAAGTTATTAATAAACTTTCTTTTTAAAAATTATCTCTTGAACAATAAAGATAAATGTTTTAGATTTTAAAATACATGTATAAGAAATTATTTGTATTATAACTAGTTTTATAATATTTTCTTTAAAGGGCAAATTTATATATACATATATAAGTATTTATTAATTTAGTGAATTAAGTAAGCAAGCTTATATTAACATTTAAATTAAATGAAAATTTAATTAAAAATACTTAGGGACATGTGTAAACATATTAGCTCATCTTAATAACATATGTAAGGCAATTAAGTAATATGAGTGACAAATGTAAGTTTTAATTAACAAGTGTCATTTTCACTTTAATTTTCTTTTGTTTTTATATAAAATATAGTTTGAAGAGAAATTTTTTATCCTCTTCCAACTCAAAACCTTCTTATTTTCAATTTCTTTTCTTTTTCTTCTTTCTTTCTAGAATTAATGGTAAAACAGAAAATTATTTTCAAAACCTGAAATTGGAAATCAAAAGCAAAAGACAAATCTGAAATTAAACTGCAACCTTCAAATCGACTGCAACTCAAATGGAATCAAGATCAACAGCAAGTTCAACATCAGTTTCAACACTTTAAAACAACAATTTGTAGGCATGCAAAGGTTTTCAACAACAAAGTAATCAAAAGCCTTTTTCAGATTAAATTTTCAAGGCCTGGAAAATTAAAACCTGCTCTGCCTCTTCAAAGAAATTGGTGAGTAAATATTCTTAAAAATAGTTAACCTTGTTTAACTTAAGTGCATGTGATGATGTTGGATTGAATTGAATCCTATAGTTCGAAACTTATCTGGATTTGCAAATATATGTATGTGAGCATGACTGTATATGTTGATATCTTGTTCTCTATTTGTTACAGTCTGTGCCTTTTGTTTTCAAAAATCCAAATTTCTCAATTAGATCCATATTAGCCTTGAATATGTAAATGAAAATTGTTTGAGAATGTATAATTAAGATCGCAAAAATAGTTTCATGATTTTAAATGCAACAGATAGTTTTTAATAGGGGATTAACAGTGAAACTAAAACTTTTGTTAAAAATCAACTGCCTTAAATTCTAATTTGAATTACATGCATGTAATCATGATGGAAAATCGTGAATTTTGATATGCATTTCGTAATTTTTAGTTTAGTAATTCTTGAGAATTCACCCACTATTCGAATTGGGTGTTTTGGTGGTTTTCCGTTGATCGGCGTGATGATCGGAGGTGATACCTTGGTCGAAGGTGGTTGGTAGGAGGATGCATGCGGGAATAATGCTGGAAAATATTTCCAATGGCTGAGTCGATCGGAATTGGGTCGAGTAGGGTTTCATCGTTCGTTCTGCAGGCCCTTGCGTTTGCGGCTGTTGCTTCATCCCAGGATCACCGGAGGCGATCGCAAGATGGGGGATGGAAGCGTGGTGCTACGGCATTGCTCTGGTAGGAGAGCCAGGGGTTCCAGGCGTCGTGATTGTCGGCGTTGAGGGGTTTTGTGGTCGAGATTGCTTCAGTTTTTCAAGCAATGTGGGTCGATTTTGATTCGCGTGGTTGTTGTGTGATCTGAGAGTTCGAGGAGGCTCGCGTGCGTTCGTGTGGTCATTGACGATGGTCGCGATGGCCTACGTTGGCCAGAGCCGATGGGGTATGTGCACGCGTGTACGTTTTGTACACTGGAAGTGGTGGAGTTGGGGAAGACGAGGGTGACTCGGTGTGGCACTCACGTTTTCAAGGTATCGACTCGAAGTAGAGGAAGCAAGGGGTTTGTCTTCGGGGCAGGCTCGGGTTGTTGTAGTGTTCGACTCGTGTTTTTTGGTCGTACGATATTCTGGTTTGTATTGTATAATGATATAAAGTTGCAAATAAAACTTGTTGTTTGAATAAATGAAATTTATCTTTAAATTATAAAATAAGTATATAAAAGGAAACAAATTTATAAAAGTTAAAACTTGTTCTTTGATTAAAAAGTAAATCAAACTTTTAAAAGTGTTAATTGAATTTATTTTCAAATTTAAAATGTTTTAAGATGATTGTTTTTGAAAGTAATTAATTTAATTAAATTTTGAATTTTAATTTAAAGGAGTGTTTTGAATTTAAATATTAAATCAAAGTTTTTAAGTAAAATTTTAAGTAATGTCTTAAAAACTAAAGTTTCAAAATTATATTGAAAATGAATAAGTTTAAATTAGATAAGTAAGTGTTTTAAATTTTAAAATCGATTTCTAAATGCTTTATTTTCAAATAAGGTTATTGTTATAATTTTTGTGAACCAATAAAATAGTTTGTCTTTAGTCAATAAGATTTAATTAATTCAAATAATTAATTTGTGGAAATAAATAAGGTTAATTTATTATTGTTATAAACTTAGGAATATTTCATTAATATGATTTGTTAATAAGTAAAAGATTAATTAAGATAAATGATTTTCTTAATTAATTAAGGATTTTAAATATAAGAAGTTAACTAATTATTTAATTAATTTTAAATGATTATTTAATTGTTGTTTAATTTTAAATAATCACTTAATTATGAATTAATTAACTGTAATTATTTAATAAAGGAAAATTACTGAAAGTAATTAAGAAGAGAAATTACTTATGGAAGTAATTGAGTGAAGTGATTATGGGATAATCACTTGATGTTATTAATTAAGAGATTAATTAATATAATTGATTTGAAGTTAATTAATCAAAGAGTAATTAATTAATTTAAGAATTAAGGATTATTTAATGATGAGATTAATTACTTGTTAAGGTAATTAATTTGAGGAGTAATCATCTAGTGGAAGTAATTAGAAGATAATTACTTATGTGAGCTATTAAGGGTTAATTACTTAGTTAATTTAGTTAATTAATTAATGTGATTAATTAATTAATGGATGTGATAAATTTAAGACTAATTACTAAATGTAATTAATTAAAAATGTAATTAATTAATAAAGTAATTAATTAAGGATTATTAATTAATGTAATTGAATAATAATTACTTAATGAAGTAGTTAAAGATTTATTAATTAATATAATTAATCAAAGGATTAATATAATTAATTAAGAAGTTAATTAATTAAGATAAGTAATTACAAGTTTGTTAATTACTGTTTATGATTAATTAAGACTAATTAATGAGATAGATAATTATAATTTAATTATTTAATTAATTAAAGGGTTAATTAATTAATAAGGATCATTAGTTAATATAATTCATGAATTAATCAAGGTTGATTAAAAAAAGTGATTTATTGAAGTATGATTAATTAATTGTAATTAATAAAGGATTAATGTAATTAATCATAGTTAATTAATTAGTGGAAGCAAATGAAGGATCATTAATCAATGTAATTAATGATAGTAATTAAAGGTTAATTACTGTATATGGTTAAGGATAATTGATTCGTAGAATTAATTAAAGAATAATTACTTAAGGTAATTATAAGATAATTAATTAAGGAAGATCATTAAGAGATGATTAATAAATTTATTTGTAGTAAATTAATGAAGAAGGATTAAGACAATCCAAGTGATTAAAGGATAGTAATTAATTTAATTAAAGGTTAATTAAATTGATTAAGAGTTAATCAATTCTGCTTATGGATGATTGATTGATATTGGATGATTGATGTTGGATGTTTGAATGATGTTGGATGATTTGGGTGTGATATCTCTGATATGTGATGTGCTGCTTTGTGAGATGAATAGTTGATATGAATTGTCTATTGTGATAATGTGATTCATCTATCTGTTGTATCATCCTGAATATAAGTTTAAATTGTTTAAAACCCTTAAACAACTTGGACATTAAAATGGCGTTTGGATTTCGATGAGTCCGGGATCGGGTTTCCATATTTGGATATCCGAAAACCACACCGATCCAAATTAAACAGTAGGTCGTGATTCCAAGTGGAGCCTAGTGAAGACTCGAAGTGTAAGAACTATTCGTCAGTATAACTCTGAGGGTGATTCCGTGATGAGTTTGACGGAAATAGTACTTTCAGGTTCGATATGGTGATTCAGAGTGCAAGGGCTATGGTCGTTGACTCTGAGGGTGATTCCAAAATGAGTGCAATGAGATAGTGCCTTCGGTTTCGTTCGAACCCGGAACGAACTTGTATGGATTGAATGCTTTCAGAACATCGTCAGGTGGACGATGAGCATTCTAAGATAGATATGTTCTATAAAGGTAATCGCAGCCTCCAGCCTCATCAACCGGGAATGGCTAAAACATGGGAGGTGCAGCAAGGCTAGGTGGGTAGCACCCATTTCAGGGTGAGGTCATCTCTGTCTAGATGTCCCTTTTTATTTCGGCTTAGTGGGTGGTTGGTCACGCCAACCACGGGGTGATCTTACTCGGGACTGTCCAGTAGGGGATTGTCTCGGCTTTGTGTTGCAGGGAATTGGGAGTGATCCTCGGTATGGTGATCTAGGCCCCGTATTGTGACGGGTGGTACTCCAGTAGCCCTGCCATTGCTGGAAACCCATTTTTCCTACGAGACCCTACAGTTTTGATTGTATTTCCCACTTTTGTGGTTAGTAGCTGGAATTTAATAAATGTAACAATTTCGGCTATTTCTTATTTACTTGAAAACCTTAGACACTATTATAATATCACTGGATTTCCTATCAAATGTTTTGGTTAGCGTAAGGTAAAAACTTTTCCATGTTTATGTGTGGAAAGTCTTACGTGATACCTTTTCTTTTCAAAGGTTTTCTAAAAGTTAAGCAATTTTAACCGTTTACTCACACCAGACCCCTGTCTGACCCGAATGTTTATTTTCTGTTTTATTAAACTCTAGGGTACTCATATTATGTATGAGTAGTCGAGGGATTTAGGTTAGCTTGACGTATTCTGGAGGAGTTTTGGAGCAGGAGGCTTCCGCGTGTAGATATATTATGGTTTCGCTGTGTTTGTGTGATATCTGTATCTTGTGATATGTTGAGTTGCATGGTTAGACAGATGTTTATAACTGTCTAATATGTGTTGTATAAGTTGTGTACTCTGATGTATATGATACTATGTAATAATTTATGTGATATATTATATTTCATTCGTTCCGCTGTGAGTATCTAATGTTGTTGAGTTTCTTCTTTTCCTATCTTTTCTTCTTCTATCCCTTTCTTTCTTAAATCATGATGCGTTTTTCTGGAGATAGAAAGACGGGTCGTGACATTAATATTATATTAAAGTTATTAAATTATATAAATATTATTTTAAGTTTATTTAATTATTGCAATATTGTTTATAATCAATATTATTTTAAAGAATTTATCAAAATGGTAATATTCTGAAAGGTAAATTATTTTAAGAATAATTATGGTTTGTGATAATAAGGACTATTATTAAGGTTTCGAAAATAAATTAGTATTATTTATAATATGGTAAAGATTTATTATTATTATTTATTTAATAATATTTGAATTTATTATTTTTTAGGATGTTTAGAAGTAAATATTTTTCATTTATTTATAATGTTTATTGTTAATAATTTTTATTATACAATGGTGTTTTGAAGTAAAAGATTTTTAATTGTTTCGGAGATCCATGAATAGAGTTGAAAGACTTGGATTTTATAAAGGAGTTTATAAAATGGTTTGAAGACTTAAGGGAAGGTTATTTACATGGCGAAAAAGCTTATAAACGGTTAGATATTTATAAAAGAATTTTAGAAATGGATTTATAGATTTGTAAAAGGGAGTTTTATACATGGTTTTTATGGATTTATAAAGGGTTTATAAATTATTTTTGAAATGTGCACAGAGTTTATAAGTGATTGAATTTTTGTAAAGGGATTATAAATGGTTTTCAGATATTTATAAAATGGTTTATAAATGATTTTGGAGAATTATACAGAATTTATAAATGATTTGAGAATCGAATAAAAAAATCTTTCTCAATTTTGTGGATATACTTATACGTTGAGATAAGTATATGTATATTTTCTAAGTATTGAAAATATAGGGATTTGTGTATATACCTTTGTAAAAGTATTTTTATACAAGTAATTTACACAATGATTTTAAATAAATGAAAGATTTATTAAAAGGAAGCTAGTGTTTGCTTATGTGCTTAACCAATGTTGCTTTTCCCTATGGAATAATTTTGTTTGAATGTATGTTGTTGATAGTTAAATAACTGACTATTAAATCTTGGCCTAAATATGCAATCCTTCTTCATTTTGGTGGTACGGAAATATTCTCTACATAACACCGAAGGATTGTAACTCAGAAAATATCTAAGAGAAACACGAGAATTACATGGTAAAGTTACCAACGGTGATGCTATACTGCATGTATAAACTCATTTCGTTCTTCTAGGATAAATGTTGAGGAGATCCATCCACTTAAACGGTTAGGGGGTGATACCCATTCTTGTGTATTGCCACGTTCCAAATTTCAGCGTTCGAAAATCGACACCCGTACTTCACTTGTACATGAATGCCGCGGATTCAACCGTTAAAATTTGACTCATGCCGGAGCTTATAACACATCAAGTACAACACGGCGGAAGAAAATGAATAATATCATTTGATATACAATGTTTGATACAATACCTGATACAACAATGAATCCAATAGGATGATACAACAGAATATCAATACTATCAGAGATATAAGAAATAGCAGCGGACAAATAATGTTTTCAACGCCAAACTCCAAATAATCCATCTCCAATCCAGAACTAGCTCGAACAACCATCAAGTTGCATCAAGCTAAGCAAGGTCAGTCGTGAAAGCTGAAGTGTAGAAAATGTATCCACAAATCCAAAAGGCTTCGAAGGCTATCGAATCAATTCCTACTATTCAACTATCTGAAAAACCCAACTCTAGACTGCCTGTGTGGAAAATTGTGGGCACCCAGAGTTTAGGAAAGGAACAACAAACTCCAGGTCAGTCATGTGACTGGTGTGGGTAAACAAAAAAACAGTTTTTATCTTTAAAACAACAAAGGAATTTAAAACATTGAAAACCGCAATGCTTTTTGGAAAATGAAACTACCATAAGACCTCCCACCACACATACAATGCAAACGCAGACTTGGAGGAGATTTCTTCTTATGAATGTCAAATATGCTTAATACGAGAAAACTCTTTTGATATTATTATTAGTGCATAGTGTGGAAAACATTTCGAAAGTATAATATTAATCTTAGCCAGCATAGACATTTCGTACTATGCCTACTATAGCTACCATCTAAACAGTGGTGACCACCATAAGTAAATGGCAGGTTATAGAACTAAAACCGAACAGGGCTCGTATTAGATGTTTGGATTTCCAACAAATGGTGGGGCAAAGGAACTTCCCACAAAAAATGGAACGCCTCTGGAGGGATGCCCCCGAGAACCTAACCGGATCTCTGCTATACAAGGCCGGGTTACCTCTGTGACTAGGTAACAACTGACACGAGTATGCCACCTCCCAATCGTTACCAACCTTTATCCGAAGCGCTTCTCAACCGACAACCACAAAGCAATAAGTTTTCAGCAACCACAAAGTAAGTATCTGAGCTCCATACCATGATACCACTTATAATCCAGAAGGAAATGGACACACCCTCAGGAGGAGCTACCCCCAAATAACCTTGCTACCACTATTCCTGTTTCGACCATTACCGGGTTGTGAGGCCCGATGATGTCATGTCCACAAAGCCATGCTTAGATCACAAATGATCATCAACACACAGTAGCACTTAGCATGCCACACTACCAATTTGGGAGTATATCGCTGATAACCTTCAACTACATAACCTCTGAGCTCGTACGTCTCAGAGAAGGGTGTTAAGCTAAGAGAATAAATTCTCCGCCACCAAGGATATGTGTTTGAAAGAAATTTGCTTTATATCTCTGAGACGACCCGACTTTCCTCTCCCAGAAAGTCGCATCATTAAGAAGAAAGAAAGGGATAGAAAAGAGAAAAGAAAGAAGAGAAGAAGAAACAACACAAGAATCTCAACAGCGGAAACGAATAAATTATATTAATAACAAAGTATTACATAGTATACATCAAATATCAGAGTACACAGACATATACAACACATACTAGACAGTTATAAATACCTGTCTAGTTATTACAACTCAATACAAACTCAAGACTCAGAGATACCAAACACAGCGGAACTAAATAACTATACGCAGAAGCCTCCTGCTCCATATGCTCCTCCACAAATCGTCAAAGCAATCCTGAATCCTAACCTGAATTCCCCTGACTACTCATAAAAATTTGAGTACCCAAGAGTTAAAGAAAAACAGAAAATAACTCCGGGTCAGACATGGGTCTGGTGTGAGTAACAGGTTAAAGTTGTTTAACTTTGAAAAACCTTTGAAAGAAAAGGTATCACGTAAGACTTCCCACACATAAACATGGAAAAGTTTTTACCTTACGCTAACCAAAACATTTGATAGGAAATCTGATGATATTATAATAGTGTCTAGGGTTTCCAAATAAATATGAAATAGCCGAAATTGTTACATTCATTAAATTCCAGCTACTAGCCACAAAAGTGGGTAATACAATCAAAACCGTTGGCACTTATTGGATTTTGGATTCCATACAATGGCAGGGCTACTGGGGTACCGCCCGTCACAGTACGTGGCCTAGATCACCGTACCGAGGATTACTCCCTTCATCCCCTGCAACACAAGGCCGGACCCATTCCTTACTGAATAGTTCCGAACAAGACAACCCCGCAGTTGGTGCGCACTAACAACTGCCCACTAAGCCGAATAAAAAGGGACCTCTAGACAGGGATCAATCTTGCTCTCCAGTGGGGGCTACCCACGAAGCCTTGCTGCACCTCCCCTGTTTTAGCCATTCTCGGTTGATGAGGCTTGAGGCTACGATTACCTTTAGAGGACACATCTCTTAGAATGCTCATCGTCCACCTGACGATGTTCTGAAAGCATTCAATCCATACAAGTTCGTTCCGGGTTCGAACGAAACCGAAGGCATTATTTCGTTACACTCATTTTGGAATCACCCTCAGAGTTAACGACAATAACCCTTGCACTCTGAATCACCATCTCGAATCTATAAGATCTATTCCGTCAAACTCATTACGGAATCACCCACAGAGTTATACTGACGTATAGCCCTTACACCTCGAGTCTTCACTCGCACCATTTGGATTCACGACCTAACGTTATTTGAAATCGATGTGGTTTTCGGATTCCAAATATGGAAACCCGATCCCGGTCTCATCGAAATCCAAAGCGTGTCTTTTAAGGTCCAAGTTGTTTTAAGTTTAAAACAATTCAATTCATTATCTAAACATACACAGATAGATAACTCACAACACAATAGATAATCAACCTTATCATTATCAACAGATAATCATATCAAAATCAGATAATCCATATTATCATCCAAAAGCAACCAATGCATCCATATCTCATACACTACTCATCTCATAACTGGGATTACAAACCATACCAAACAACCAATACCAATCATCAAACATAAGCAAATGATCTAATGATCACACCTCTATAATTAATTTAAAATGAATTAAATTAATTACTCAATCTCTAATTAATTTAAAATGAATTAAATTAATTACTTCATCAATAAAATTCTGCTTAACTTAACCATTCATTGATTTCAAATAAATTTATAAATCATCATCTCAATATTCTTTCCAATTAATCATTACTGATTAACTATCTCTAATTACAATAAGTAATTAGCATTTAATATTAATCACACAAGTTAATTATATTAAACCCTTGCAATTAATTAACTTGAAATTGCTTAATTAATTAATTAATGATTTCTAACTATATTTAATTAGATAAGTAATTAATCTAAATCAATCCCTACAAATATATTAATCACCCTTGATTAATAACCCTTCAGTAATTAACTACATTAATTACTCAACCAAATAATTAATTATTTTTAATTAATTATCTAAATTAATCCCCTTGATTAATTTCTAAGTAACTTAAATCCAAATTACTTCTATATAAAATATCTTTAGTTACATCCAGTAATTATTAATCAATTACTTCCTTAAGTAATTACAAATTCATTAATTACACAAGTAATTATCATCAATTCAACCAATGTTTAAATTAATTAACTAAATTAATTAATCTAAACAAATCACATTAACCTTAATTAATTACATTAAGTAATTAATTCATTAATTATTTTCATTAAGTAATTAACCCTAACCAATTGATTATTAATTAATTAATTAATCTAATTAATTATCAAAATTAAACACATTAATTAATTGTTAATATCTTAAGTTAATGACTTCATTAACATTTCTTAATTACTTAATTAAGAGATTAACTTATATTAATCATCATTAGTTATTAAATATTTAATATTTAATTACTATTTAATTAATCTCTAATTATTAATTAACTAAGTGTTAATTAAAATCTAAATTATCATTAATCACTTGATTAAATAAATCTTAATCCTAAATTAAAATTAAATTAACCATTTTTAATTATGGATTAATTAAACTTAATTAATTAATCTTAAATCAAATTAAAAATCATTAATTATTTAATTAAACATCCACCTTATCAATTAATTAAATAATTAATATTCATCTTAATAACCTTAATAATTAAATGATTCCAATCATTAAACCTTTATTTATCTTTTAGATAAAACATTCCTTATTTAAATCATGCATTTAAAAACAAAAATGTTTTTAAATTTACATTAATTTCCATTTAACATTTCTTTTAACTTTAAGACTCAAACTTATTTAAAACAAGATTTTAAAACAATACAATTTAATCTTATATGTTTACAAGAAACATATACTTAATTAATAAATTGAAAAGGGTTTAAATTTCAATTCAAATCAAATTCAAATCAATTTTAAAAAATTACTTAAAAATCTCAAAATTGAAATATAACTTCCATTCTCAATTTAGTTTAAACACTTTAAAACTCTTCCTACAATTTCACCTTCAATTCAAATGTAAATCATTTGAAACCAATTTAAATTTAAATCTTTATTTAAAAACTGAAGTTTATATTTGAATCCAGATTTTAAAAACTCAGATTGAATTCATTTGAATTTCCTAATTAAATACTTAACTTTCTAACCCAAATGCAAATTACATATGCATTTGTACTTGAGATTTTCAAATCAAATTTAAATTTAAAAACACAATATGGTTTCAAATTACAGACAATTAAAATTTGAATCATTTTCAAATTTCAAACTTAACTCAGTTTAAATCTCACTTAAAAACTTAAACTTACCCTTTTACATTTTAAAAACAGAAACAGTTCTGTTTTATATAAAAAAAAAAAAAAAAAAAAAAAACTTAAACTTTGAAATTTCTAGAATTTAAATAATTTCATAAGAACAGAATTTAAACTTGTTTAGATTCATTATTATATTCAGTTTAAAATCCAATGTTAACATGGTAGTTTGTAATCAAATTTTAAAAACTGGAAACAATTTCCTGTTCTTCTCTCTCTCTTTTTTTTTTTCAACCCAAATTTGAATTTTGCATTTAAATTATTTCAACATCAGAGTTCAAACATTTTGAATTCATCTACAGATTCAAGATTTCATTCTAAGTTCAAATTCCAGACTTAAATTTAAAAAAATTCTAAAACAGAACAGTTCTGTTTTGTACCTGAAACACAAATACCCTGAACCTTACTGTTTGACTTCGAGTCAATACCCTTGCTACTTCGAGTTTCCCTTCCAAAAATATCGAGACCAACCCGAGTAAATTAAACACTGCACCCAAAACAATCACTCACCTGCACAACATCAACCCCATCACCATCACAACATGCATTCAACCCTGTACAACCTTCATCCATCACCAGCCACCTCTGATCTTCACCTCCGACCATCTCCTATCTATCAGGGACCACAGTACATCTTCAAAACTCCTGAGATCAACTTGAATTTGAAATCAAGTTTTAAAGCTAAAAACCTGTAACAGCCTATACCCCACCCTAGTGACAAGCCTGTCAACGCCGGTTCCTCCACTCCTCGACCATCTTGAACTCCCAAACTCCGATGATAGCACCATCACTACACCATCCACCATTACCCCAAAAATCTTTGAACTCGATGCACAGAGGAAGCCGCATCACTCAATTTTTCAAACACAGTAAAACTAGGGCTTTTACTGGAAACTCCCAAATTCCAATACCAAAACCAAATTTCAACTCAATTAAGTAATTTTCCCATGATCATTGATAGCTATATTCATTCAAGAATCAATTTCACTCAAATCCAATGCAAGGATCAATTGATCATGATAAAAATGTAAAATACAGTCAATTTCAATACTGCATTTCCACCTCTTTCTAAAAATATATATTTTGATCTTATAAATCATGTTTTAATATAGGGTTTCACTTTATATTACTGATTTATCAAATCTCCATACTTGAATTTTTTACAAATTTACTTTTTGCTCTGTTATAAATTTTCCAGGCAATTCAAATTTTATTTAACCTAAAATGTTTTTACTTTACTTAATTATGAACCTAACATTTTTCATTCAAATGTTAATACATAATAACATCCAGATCAAGAAGAAAAGCTATTTATCAAATTTGAACTCAACTAAAATAATCAGCACCTTAGAAATCAGGCATGCATTGCATTCATAAATACACAGGCAGTAAAAAAAAGAAAATATGTACAAACATTTAACTTATCAGAAAAACAAGCATCAATCCTACTTAATTTATTTTTAAATTAAGTGTTACTCACCTTATTTTTCAAATGCAGAGCACATTGCAGTTGCAGGTTCCAAACTATGAAATGCAGACTCCCTTCTTGCTTTTAAATGATGCATGCAGGCCTTCAATCTTGATGAAGATTAAAATGCAGAGTACATCCTGATTTTGAAAATGCAGGCAGGCTCCTTTGAATGCTTTTAAAATTGAAATGCAGTAGCTTGAATCCTTCTAAAACTTGAATATTGCCTTTTTAAATGATGCATGCAGATCTTTGAAATGCAGAGCTTTGTTCTCATATGTAAAGAAATGCAGAGCTTTCTTGCATTTCCAGATTTGAAAAGAAATGCAAATGTTTGTTTTTTTTTTTTTTTTCAGGTTTGAGACATGCAGATTTTGTAGAAGTTGCATGCAGGTAGTAATTTGGGGAATGCAGATTTGTTCTGAAAAAAAAAGGAGGAGTTTGAATGCACATGTAAACAGGTTTGAAAAATATGCAGTTTTTCATATTGAAAAGCTTCAGATTTTCTTTTTAGAATGAGGAATGAGAAAGAAATGTATATGAATGAAGAAACTAATTAATATGAATGTAAATTTTCAGAAAATGAATTAAAAGAAAATTAAAATAAAACATTGACACTTGTAAACATAGAGACACTTGTTAGCTTAAATCTCTAATACACAAACACATGTCTTTTTGAATTAAGTTAATGTTTAATTAGAGTTAATAAAGTATTAAGCTTTGTTAATTAAATCTTTATACACAATTATGAACATAAATAAGTTTCTAAAGAAACAAGCAAAGTATTATAAATAAAATAATATACAAATGATTCATTTGAAAAAGAAACCTTTTAAACAAATTTATAAAAGAGTTTGTAACATAATTTAATATACAACTTGAAATAAAAAATGAATTTTAAACTAGTTAAAACATTTATCTCTTATTTAAAAACATATAGTATTTAATTAAATATTTTTGAAAAGCTTAAATTAAAAATAAATCACCATTTCCATTTTCAAAACATTAAAACTATACTATACTAATTTAAATAAAAACAACTTATCTATTTAAAAATATATATAAATACATATACATTATTAAATAGAAAACAATTTATTAACTTATCAAAAATAATTTCACAAATTAAATAATTAAATAAAGAAGATTATTTAAATCAATATCAAATTTATTAATCAAAATTATCAATTCAATATAAATTTAAATCCAGATTATTAAATTTATATTGTCCAAAATTCCGGGTCGTTACAATCCTTCCCCCTTAAAAGAATTTCGTCCCCGAAATTTAAAACAAAGGCAATTTAATAATCTATCTACAGCTTTTATTTTAAAACACTGCATATGTTAAACATATGCCAACAACCAAAGCAACCAATTCACACAATCAGAACAGATCTAATTATCCAAAAGAAATTTGGATAAAACCTTCACGAGTTTCCCCGGTATATATATATATATATATCGGAATACTCGCTCCATAGAATACAATCAATTAATACTACTAAACTATAGAGCTCCTAACAACAATTCTATACAGAATATCAGACAACAGACGAGTCTGACTCAACAAACAAACCATCCTAAACTGCTGGTTCTACAACCAGAAATATCAAACACGTACTCCCTCAGAGATACGTGAAACATACTGAATCCCAGTTATCCAAACTGACAATTCAGCTCTATAAAACCAAACACTGATCTAACCCAACACAGAAGAAACCAAACACTGATCTTACCAATCACAGAAGAAACCAAAACACTTCGGAGCTAGCTTCCCAAACTTATAGCTCCTTGGATCCGAGAAAAAAAAAACTTAACCAAAAACAAATCTCCAATTACAGAATCCAAATTTCTCTGTCTCTTATCCATAAAAATCTCTTCAGACGATCCTCGGCTACCAACATCACTCCTAATCAGCTCAACTCTTGCTGATTCCAAAAGAAACAGACTGAATCAACAACAACCCAATGATCTCTTCAAGATCACACAAAACCAAGAACAAAAACCCTGCTTCTCAACAACAGAAGGCAGAACCAACTTCTCCTCATTCGAGAAACAAACAGAAGCACCTCCAAACTGCTTCCGCTGCACAACTCTGATCCGAAATAGAAGAAAATGCTGACAAAGAACACAAGCACAGACTAGACAACCCAGCACAGAAATATGATTCCACAGATCCATAAAGAAAACTCAGATGTTCCTCCTAAACCTGAGTTGCTTCACCAACTTCTATCTCAAGAAACCATTCTTCTACTAACTGAACCACCAGTTCCAATCCTGGAAAGAAAACTCGATCTCCGGATGCAGACAAACTCTGACTTCCAGAAGACATCCAGACAATCTCCAACGAATACAAGAGAACAATCAACTATCGCAAGTCACTTTTGCGATCAACTCAGCCTAAATCCAAAGAAAACTGCTCTCTCTTAACCAAACTGAACAGCTTATGCTAGCTTAGCCAACTCACCAGAGAAAAGATCTACTCTGCTGCTTCTGAACTCCACTTCAGAAAAACTACTCAGCCAAAAGACTCCTTATCAACTCAGAATACTCAGCTAAACTCAATCACAACACCGGCAGACTCACTTCTTACTCTTGTTCCAAAGAAACATCTTCGGAAATATCCATAGTCACTGCATCTCATCACGCAGCTACTACTTCCTGAGATATCAAGATATCATCACTCACTTGCTTCTGCCCAACCGACAGATCAAAACTCAATTCTGCACTTCAAAGATGAACTCTGAACCTTTACAGATTACCTTCAGAGATCGGTGAAGTACTTCTTCACAACAGAACTCACTCGAGACGGTATTAGGTCTACAGTCTCGACAAAAAAACACTTCTAACCTCATCCATCAAACTCCAACCAATGGTAGTCGTGTTACACACACCACTACCTTATCTACCTTTATAACTTATATTGGAAAAACCTGAACAGGTAATCCAACAAATAGGTAGAACCAATATATATATATATATTAAAAATACAAATACGCTCTCTCAAGATAGACACCACTACAGAGCCTAGGTATTCATTCAACCTATAGCTCTGATACCACAATGTCACGACCCGACTTTCCACTCCCAGAAAATCGCGTCATGAATTAAGAAAGAAAGGGATAGAAGAAGAAAAGAAAGAAGAGAAGAAGAAACAACACAAGAATCTCAACAGCGGAAACGAATAAATTATATTAATAACAAAGTATTACATAGTATACATCAAATATCAGAGTACACAGACATATACAACACATACTAGACAGTTATAAATACCTGTCTAGTTATTACAACTCAATACAAACTCAAGACTCAGAGATACCAAACACAGCGGAACTAAATAACTATACGCAGAAGCCTCCTGCTCCATATGCTCCTCCACAAATCGTCAAAGCAATCCTGAATCCTAACCTGAATTCCCCTGACTACTCATAAAAATTTGAGTACCCAAGAGTTAAAGAAAAACAGAAAATAACTCCGGGTCAGACATGGGTCTGGTGTGAGTAACAGGTTAAAGTTGTTTAACTTTGAAAAACCTTTGAAAGAAAAGGTATCACGTAAGACTTCCCACACATAAACATGGAAAAGTTTTTACCTTACGCTAACCAAAACATTTGATAGGAAATCTGATGATATTATAATAGTGTCTAGGGTTTCCAAATAAATATGAAATAGCCGAAATTGTTACATTCATTAAATTCCAGCTACTAGCCACAAAAGTGGGTAATACAATCAAAACCGTTGGCACTTATTGGATTTTGGATTCCATACAATGGCAGGGCTACTGGGGTACCGCCCGTCACAGTACGTGGCCTAGATCACCGTACCGAGGATTACTCCCTTCATCCCCTGCAACACAAGGCCGGACCCATTCCTTACTGAATAGTTCCGAACAAGACAACCCCGCAGTTGGTGCGCACTAACAACTGCCCACTAAGCCGAATAAAAAGGGACCTCTAGACAGGGATCAATCTTGCTCTCCAGTGGGGGCTACCCACGAAGCCTTGCTGCACCTCCCCTGTTTTAGCCATTCTCGGTTGATGAGGCTTGAGGCTACGATTACCTTTAGAGGACACATCTCTTAGAATGCTCATCGTCCACCTGACGATGTTCTGAAAGCATTCAATCCATACAAGTTCGTTCCGGGTTCGAACGAAACCGAAGGCATTATTTCGTTACACTCATTTTGGAATCACCCTCAGAGTTAACGACAATAACCCTTGCACTCTGAATCACCATCTCGAATCTATAAGATCTATTCCGTCAAACTCATTACGGAATCACCCACAGAGTTATACTGACGTATAGCCCTTACACCTCGAGTCTTCACTCGCACCATTTGGATTCACGACCTAACGTTATTTGAAATCGATGTGGTTTTCGGATTCCAAATATGGAAACCCGATCCCGGTCTCATCGAAATCCAAAGCGTGTCTTTTAAGGTCCAAGTTGTTTTAAGTTTAAAACAATTCAATTCATTATCTAAACATACACAGATAGATAACTCACAACACAATAGATAATCAACCTTATCATTATCAACAGATAATCATATCAAAATCAGATAATCCATATTATCATCCAAAAGCAACCAATGCATCCATATCTCATACACTACTCATCTCATAACTGGGATTACAAACCATACCAAACAACCAATACCAATCATCAAACATAAGCAAATGATCTAATGATCACACCTCTATAATTAATTTAAAATGAATTAAATTAATTACTCAATCTCTAATTAATTTAAAATGAATTAAATTAATTACTTCATCAATAAAATTCTGCTTAACTTAACCATTCATTGATTTCAAATAAATTTATAAATCATCATCTCAATATTCTTTCCAATTAATCATTACTGATTAACTATCTCTAATTACAATAAGTAATTAGCATTTAATATTAATCACACAAGTTAATTATATTAAACCCTTGCAATTAATTAACTTGAAATTGCTTAATTAATTAATTAATGATTTCTAACTATATTTAATTAGATAAGTAATTAATCTAAATCAATCCCTACAAATATATTAATCACTCTTGATTAATAACCCTTCAGTAATTAACTACATTAATTACTCAACCAAATAATTAATTATTTTTAATTAATTATCTAAATTAATCCCCTTGATTAATTTCTAAGTAACTTAAATCCAAATTACTTCTATATAAAATATCTTTAGTTACATCCAGTAATTATTAATCAATTACTTCCTTAAGTAATTACAAATTCATTAATTACACAAGTAATTATCATCAATTCAACCAATGTTTAAATTAATTAACTAAATTAATTAATCTAAACAAATCACATTAACCTTAATTAATTACATTAAGTAATTAATTCATTAATTATTTTCATTAAGTAATTAACCCTAACCAATTGATTATTAATTAATTAATTAATCTAATTAATTATCAAAATTAAACACATTAATTAATTGTTAATATCTTAAGTTAATGACTTCATTAACATTTCTTAATTACTTAATTAAGAGATTAACTTATATTAATCATCATTAGTTATTAAATATTTAATATTTAATTACTATTTAATTAATCTCTAATTATTAATTAACTAAGTGTTAATTAAAATCTAAATTATCATTAATCACTTGATTAAATAAATCTTAATCCTAAATTAAAATTAAATTAACCATTTTTAATTATGGATTAATTAAACTTAATTAATTAATCTTAAATCAAATTAAAAATCATTAATTATTTAATTAAACATCCACCTTATCAATTAATTAAATAATTAATATTCATCTTAATAACCTTAATAATTAAATGATTCCAATCATTAAACCTTTATTTATCTTTTAGATAAAACATTCCTTATTTAAATCATGCATTTAAAAACAAAAATGTTTTTAAATTTACATTAATTTCCATTTAACATTTCTTTTAACTTTAAGACTCAAACTTATTTAAAACAAGATTTTAAAACAATACAATTTAATCTTATATGTTTACAAGAAACATATACTTAATTAATAAATTGAAAAGGGTTTAAATTTCAATTCAAATCAAATTCAAATCAATTTTAAAAAATTACTTAAAAATCTCAAAATTGAAATATAACTTCCATTCTCAATTTAGTTTAAACACTTTAAAACTCTTCCTACAATTTCACCTTCAATTCAAATGTAAATCATTTGAAACCAATTTAAATTTAAATCTTTATTTAAAAACTGAAGTTTATATTTGAATCCAGATTTTAAAAACTCAGATTGAATTCATTTGAATTTCCTAATTAAATACTTAACTTTCTAACCCAAATGCAAATTACATATGCATTTGTACTTGAGATTTTCAAATCAAATTTAAATTTAAAAACACAATATGGTTTCAAATTACAGACAATTAAAATTTGAATCATTTTCAAATTTCAAACTTAACTCAGTTTAAATCTCACTTAAAAACTTAAACTTACCCTTTTACATTTTAAAAACAGAAACAGTTCTGTTTTATATAAAAAAAAAAAAAAAAAAAAAAAAAAAAACTTAAACTTTGAAATTTCTAGAATTTAAATAATTTCATAAGAACAGAATTTAAACTTGTTTAGATTCATTATTATATTCAGTTTAAAATCCAATGTTAACATGGTAGTTTGTAATCAAATTTTAAAAACTGGAAACAATTTCCTGTTCTTCTCTCTCTTTTTTTTTTTTCAACCCAAATTTGAATTTTGCATTTAAATTATTTCAACATCAGAGTTCAAACATTTTGAATTCATCTACAGATTCAAGATTTCATTCTAAGTTCAAATTCCAGACTTAAATTTAAAAAAATTCTAAAACAGAACAGTTCTGTTTTGTACCTGAAACACAAATACCCTGAACCTTACTGTTTGACTTCGAGTCAATACCCTTGCTACTTCGAGTTTCCCTTCCAAAAATATCGAGACCAACCCGAGTAAATTAAACACTGCACCCAAAACAATCACTCACCTGCACAACATCAACCCCATCACCATCACAACATGCATTCAACCCTGTACAACCTTCATCCATCACCAGCCACCTCTGATCTTCACCTCCGACCATCTCCTATCTATCAGGGACCACAGTACATCTTCAAAACTCCTGAGATCAACTTGAATTTGAAATCAAGTTTTAAAGCTAAAAACCTGTAACAGCCTATACCCCACCCTAGTGACAAGCCTGTCAACGCCGGTTCCTCCACTCCTCGACCATCTTGAACTCCCAAACTCCGATGATAGCACCATCACTACACCATCCACCATTACCCCAAAAATCTTTGAACTCGATGCACAGAGGAAGCCGCATCACTCAATTTTTCAAACACAGTAAAACTAGGGCTTTTACTGGAAACTCCCAAATTCCAATACCAAAACCAAATTTCAACTCAATTAAGTAATTTTCCCATGATCATTGATAGCTATATTCATTCAAGAATCAATTTCACTCAAATCCAATGCAAGGATCAATTGATCATGATAAAAATGTAAAATACAGTCAATTTCAATACTGCATTTCCACCTCTTTCTAAAAATATATATTTTGATCTTATAAATCATGTTTTAATATAGGGTTTCACTTTATATTACTGATTTATCAAATCTCCATACTTGAATTTTTTACAAATTTACTTTTTGCTCTGTTATAAATTTTCCAGGCAATTCAAATTTTATTTAACCTAAAATGTTTTTACTTTACTTAATTATGAACCTAACATTTTTCATTCAAATGTTAATACATAATAACATCCAGATCAAGAAGAAAAGCTATTTATCAAATTTGAACTCAACTAAAATAATCAGCACCTTAGAAATCAGGCATGCATTGCATTCATAAATACACAGGCAGTAAAAAAAAGAAAATATGTACAAACATTTAACTTATCAGAAAAACAAGCATCAATCCTACTTAATTTATTTTTAAATTAAGTGTTACTCACCTTATTTTTCAAATGCAGAGCACATTGCAGTTGCAGGTTCCAAACTATGAAATGCAGACTCCCTTCTTGCTTTTAAATGATGCATGCAGGCCTTCAATCTTGATGAAGATTAAAATGCAGAGTACATCCTGATTTTGAAAATGCAGGCAGGCTCCTTTGAATGCTTTTAAAATTGAAATGCAGTAGCTTGAATCCTTCTAAAACTTGAATATTGCCTTTTTAAATGATGCATGCAGATCTTTGAAATGCAGAGCTTTGTTCTCATATGTAAAGAAATGCAGAGCTTTCTTGCATTTCCAGATTTGAAAAGAAATGCAAATGTTTGTTTTTTTTTTTTTTTCAGGTTTGAGACATGCAGATTTTGTAGAAGTTGCATGCAGGTAGTAATTTGGGGAATGCAGATTTGTTCTGAAAAAAAAAGGAGGAGTTTGAATGCACATGTAAACAGGTTTGAAAAATATGCAGTTTTTCATATTGAAAAGCTTCAGATTTTCTTTTTAGAATGAGGAATGAGAAAGAAATGTATATGAATGAAGAAACTAATTAATATGAATGTAAATTTTCAGAAAATGAATTAAAAGAAAATTAAAATAAAACATTGACACTTGTAAACATAGAGACACTTGTTAGCTTAAATCTCTAATACACAAACACATGTCTTTTTGAATTAAGTTAATGTTTAATTAGAGTTAATAAAGTATTAAGCTTTGTTAATTAAATCTTTATACACAATTATGAACATAAATAAGTTTCTAAAGAAACAAGCAAAGTATTATAAATAAAATAATATACAAATGATTCATTTGAAAAAGAAACCTTTTAAACAAATTTATAAAAGAGTTTGTAACATAATTTAATATACAACTTGAAATAAAAAATGAATTTTAAACTAGTTAAAACATTTATCTCTTATTTAAAAACATATAGTATTTAATTAAATATTTTTGAAAAGCTTAAATTAAAAATAAATCACCATTTCCATTTTCAAAACATTAAAACTATACTATACTAATTTAAATAAAAACAACTTATCTATTTAAAAATATATATAAATACATATACATTATTAAATAGAAAACAATTTATTAACTTATCAAAAATAATTTCACAAATTAAATAATTAAATAAAGAAGATTATTTAAATCAATATCAAATTTATTAATCAAAATTATCAATTCAATATAAATTTAAATCCAGATTATTAAATTTATATTGTCCAAAATTCCGGGTCGTTACAATCTCAAAGTGTAGTGTCAGACATAAAACCATACAAGTCTGTTCTGGGTTCGAACAGAACCGAAGGCACTTCCGAAGAAGCCCTTGCAAATCTAGATATTCACAATCCCGATCGGACTTTCCATCACTTAGGAAATCTCTATACCGGCGTGACTCAGTGCAGAGACAATCGATAAGTCATCCTATCGTTCTCGCAAATACCCGGTCTTCACCACCGGTCTTCAAATGTTATCCATATCGACGTATCATTATTCGGCGTGGGTTATATAACACAAAGTCCTCTCCCGGCTAAATCAAATAATGAGCGCAATATTTGAAAACATATGGATAATGGGATTTCAGTTAAGTCACAACTTAAAATCCAAAACTTTCTTTTCAAATGATTTAACAAATCACTATTTCAAATCTTTTTTTAAATAAAAGATTCATTTCACAAAGTTCACATAGTTTCACAAAGATCCACTCATGGATTTCAAAACAATTTCCATTTCAAATTGGATTAACTCATCCAATCTTTCAGTTTAAGATTTAATTCATAACTTTTAAATTCCAATTTAAATCTTATATATGGAAGATATATCATTTAAGATCCTCTTTGATTTTAAAACAAGATTTAATCAACTTCACAAAGGTTAATTCATAGTTTTGCCCAAAGTATTTACAATTTCATTTCAAACTTGAAATTTCCGATACAAATTGGAAATCCTTTCTTTTTATGAAAGCTATTATTATTTGAAATAAATAGTTTTCGTTTTGGAAAAAAACTGATTACAATTTACATAAGTTAAAGCCATCCAAGTATAAAACTTGGATTTAAATTTAAATTTCCAAAACCATACTTTTTAAATGGTTAAAACCCATATAAACATCTTTATAACTTGTATAATATTTTTAGACCATAATTTCCAAATCATTGAATTCAATTTCAAATATTGAATTCAAATTTAAACCAAATCATTTAAATTTCAAGTTTTATTAAGTTATTTACATTAACTTTTGTTTTTGAAAACTCATTTTCAAAAGCTTTCAATTCCAAATCCAAAACTATTATGGATTCAAGAACTCAATCTTTAAAATTGTTAAAAATATGTAACTTAGCTGATTTCCTCATGCAATCCATATTTGTGTGTGTATGGTGTAGTCCAAGGGTTTTACACAATAGTGCAACATCATAAATCATCACATCACATATTTAAGCACATCGATATTGATAAGCGGTGTAATCTATTACGCTTATCATTCATTCACAGATTCACAAATAAATAATATAAATTTATCACAGATAAATAAATTACATCCATTACAGATCACGCTGAAATAATTCATAGCACAAAGCATAGCATATCAGGAATATCCAACAGTTCGACAATCAGTAGAATTCAAACATTCATAAGTAAACCTAATTAATTATCTGATTAATTTAAATCAGATGGGTCATCAATCATGGTTAATTAACATTAATCAATTTCAAATCATTTGATTAATTGTCCTTTAAATCATTTATCAATTAAATTAATCAACCTTTAATTATTAAATAATTAACTTTTAATTATTCAGTTATCCATTAATTAATTTCCTTTAATTAATTCATTAATAAATTAATCAGCCCTTAATTAATTAATTATTCTTAATTAATTACAATAAGTGATTATCCCTAATCACTTAATCAACTTTAATTAAATTAATTACTTTTTTTGATCTTTAATTTATTTCATGAATTATCTTAATTATACTTAAGATAAACATGCTCTTTGTTAAATACTAAATCACATTTCAAAAAATCTTTTACCTTTAATTATAATTTAACTTTATTTATAAAATAATTAAATTTAGAATATTTTTAAGTATTTAACATACTTAATTTAACAATCAATCTGTTTCTTAATTTAGGTTTTGAAAGGCATTTAATTTAAAGAATTTATAAAGGATTAAAACAATTTCATTTTTTATAAAATTTATTAAAGACTGGAATTCAAATTCATTTTAAATTAAAGATTAAATAAATTTGTAATTAAAGATTGATAATAAAATTTTTGTGTTTAATCAATTTGAACTTAAGAATTTTAATTAACTACTTAAAGTCAATTACCATTATAAATTAATTTACATTATTAATTAACTTACAATGTAAATTAATTATTAGTCTTACATTTGCAAATCTCTCTTAATAAATTTTTAAATCAAATCTTAATTTAAACCTTGCCAACATCATTAACTTAATTACTACCAAACTTTGTTTAACAAAATTACTTAGGATTTTATTAGGCTAACCCCTATAAACTGAACCCGAGGGAAATCTTATGTTTACTCGAGTAAAATTCGAGTTTGCCCTTACCTTTCTGGAGTCCCCCTCTCTTCCTTATACCTTTCTTCTTCTTCTACTTATTCTTTTTTTCTTTTTCTTTTTTTATTTAGCTAAGTTATAAACTGCAGTTACACAAACCCTCTCACGCATGCACCCAGGTTCTACTCGAAGCAACCTTCCCACTTTCTCGAGTAATAACTTGCGACAACCATCACACGAAGTCGTTGACACCCATCACTGCCGTGCCTGTGCATGGCAGTTCTCCGTCCCTCAGGCGAACGTCGCCAACACCAGGCGCAACATCACGCCACTCGATTGCCATGGTCGATTCGACGCCAACAGCCCCTAATCGAAATTTGAGTTTCCAGTTCGAATACTCGAACTTTCACCTTCACCCAAAACCGCTCGTCCAACTCACGCCGACCATCAGAAATTCCACAACTTCGACCTCACATCGCCGACACCCCATTCTACTCTCCCCTTCAATTTCGTGCAGCTCGATCACTCTAAGGAGATGCAATCATCTTACTACTGACCCTGTTCAAAACGCGATCACAAACCCTAATTTTGCTTCATCTCATCAACTCGTGCAATGGAAAAAAATTTCAACAATTTTCCTGAAATCGTTGATCAACCAACTAGCTTCAAACGAAAATCCAGCACCTAAGATTTACTTGATCACCTGAAATTGATTAAAATGCATATTCTGTTCTACTGTGAACTTCTCATGGCATACACAACTAAAAATCACCATATTAATTTTAAAATCCTATCTTTGAATGTGTATTCAAGTTAGATAATCAAATTAGTAGTTTAAAATTCTCGAATTAATCATATGATTTCTTTTTCTTCACTGTAAAACTGAGTTACAGAGTCAAATCCTTCATTCCTGTGCTTAAAACAAATTTTAGGCTATAATTTAAGTATAAACAGACTTATTTGTTATAAACTCTAAGCTCATCAATGCCTTGATGAAGATAGATTGAATTCTTTTGTTAGATTTCAATTCTGTAGCAAAATAGAGAAGAAACAGGCATCCCATCATCATGTATATACACAGAATCACAAACTAAAAAGGAATGCACAAGAAAAACACAATATTGTCTAGAAATCATATACATAGGTTTATTTATACTTAAGTCTAAGTATAATATATTTACTCACAGATTTGGGAAGGCAGAACAAAGCTTGCTATGTTGAAACAGAGAACACTTTTGTTGCGAAAACTGCAGTTTTTTTTTTCTTCTTTCTTCCTCTAATCTATTTCCTGTTTTGTTGAATGAATGGTTTGATGAGGCTTCTTATTTTCTGGGGTGTTAAGTTACTTTATTGAATGAACTGGACTGGTATGGATATGCATATAAAAAAGACAGTGTAGTACAGAGGAGGTGTTATCTGGTGTAACTTGTTTCTTTCTTTGTTTTTATATTTTTTTTATTTGATTTGATCAAAGATTTTTATTTTGGAGGCTGATAATCTTACTTTGGTGGCTAATATGATATTGCATTAATTATCATTGTTTTATTTCCCATTTTGTTTACAGCCTCATCACTCCATTTGATTTTTATGTATGTAGATATTTTTGTTTTCTTTCATTTTTTTCCTTGTTCTTTATACATGTACATTTTATCTATCTTCTTTTGCAAGCCTTCCTAAATATTTATATTTTCTTTTGTTCATACTTATCTTTATTTGTTCATATCTGAATGTATTGTTTCTTTTCTCTTATTATCTTGTTAATATCATACTTCATTTATCTTCCATTGGTTATAATTAGCATTTTTATGTTGAAAACCTTTATGTAATTAAATTTAAAATTTATAGTTTAAACCTGGTTTACAAATTTATTTATAACTTTGTTTTTCTCATGAATCAAAAGCTTTTAAATAAATTTTATATTGAATTTTTCTTATTTCATAAATACATCTTTATAGTCATTATTACATACATATTATTAAAAAGAAAATGTTTTTAAACTAACTACCCATAAATCAATTTACATAGATAATAATTTCAAACCCAAATCATTTTTTTTCTAAGTCGTTTACTTAAATTTAAATTCAAATACAAATTCAATCTTCAAATTCAAATTCTCAAGTCAAATTCAAATTAATTCCAAAATTATCCCAAAATTTACATTAACCATTAATTTAAAATTTAATTCAAAACTGGGATCGTTACAGATTCCTCCCCTCAAAAAAAATTTCGTCCTCGAAATTTGCAGGCACGGAAATAACAAAGATAGATACTCATAAAATAAAGAAATAGTTTTCCAGGTCAAACCGGATATCTATTCTATATTTGGCTTACCAAATCAGAATATCACCAATATGAGAACAAACTCATTCGATACTACATAGGATACTCGGCTCTTCAAATCTACGAAATATGCAAGGCACTGGTTAGTCCGAAGGATAACTAACCGTTCGTAGAATATATCGAGACCCAAACAATAGATAAATGGATTTAATTTTCCATAATTCTAAAAAACTAGATATGGATTCCAAATTCAAGTCGGAATATCACAAAGTATGTATAACTTGTCCCTCTTCGGACTTCGATATTCACAAGAAATTACAATAGAAGTTCGAATTTGGTTTTAATCGAAATCGTTTTATCAATACAAATCTTCATATTCAACTTTATATTTAATATTACCAATTTATTTCAAATAGAATTTCAAATTCATTGAAGTTAAAAACGAAAAGCTGATAGAAATTTAACGAAGAGGACACAAAATAGAAACTTATCTACACGATTCGTAGGGGCCACCATCACACCAAAGCTTCTCCCTCGAGCTGCGACGAAGCTAATCAAAGAGTTGAAATCGAATCAAAGGAGATTGATAAGAAAGATAGTTTCCGTTGTTGCAGGGTATTGACCATTCGTAGTGGTATTCCCCTGTCCCCTATATCGTTCTCTTTTTGCACTCATACTCACTATCAGTGGATAGTAAGAGAATTTACTGAGGCATTCAGACGGATATCTTAGGGATTACTCATTCTAGGGTATACTTCACCCTATCCCTAATGAGTTACTTAATGTGTTATACTCTTGAGCTAAAGTTTTAACCTTCAGCTCTGATACCAAGATGTCACGTTCTAAATTTCAGCGTTCGAAAATCGACACCCGTACTTCACTCGTACATGAATGCCGCAGATTCAACCGTTAAAATTTGACTCGTCCCGGAGCTTATAACACATCAAGTACAACACAGCGGAAGAAAACGAATAATATCATTTGATATACAATGTTTGATACAATATCTGATGCAACAATGAATCCAATAGGATGATATAACTAAATATTAATACTATCAGAGATACAAGAAATAGTAGCGTACAAATAATGTTTTCAACGCCAAACTCCAAATAATCCATCTCCAATCCAGAACTAGCTCGAACAACCATCAAGTTGCACCAAGCTAAGCAAGGTCAGCCGTAAAGCTGAAGTGTAGAAAATGCGATCCACAAATCCAAATGGCTTCGAAGGCTATCGAATCAATTTCTACTATTAGACTATCTGAAAAACACAACTCTAGACTGTCCGTGTGGAAAATTGTGGGCACCCAGAGTTTAGGAAAGGAACAATAAACTCTAGGTCAGTCATGGGACTGGTGTAAGTAAACAAAAATGGTTTTTATCTTTAAAACAACAAAGGAATTTAAAACATTGAAAACCGCAATGCTTTTTGGAAAATGAAACTACCATAAGACCTCCCACCACACACACAATGCAAACGCAGACTTGGAGGAGATTTCTTCTTATGATAGTCAAATAAGCTTAATATGAGAAAACTCTTTTGATATTATCATTAGTGCATAGTGTGGAAAACATTTCGAAAGTATAATATTAATCTTAGCCAGCATAGACATTTCGTACTATGCCTACTTTAGCTACCATCTAAACAGTGGTGACCACCATAAGTAGATGATAGGTTGTACAACTATAACCGTACAGGGCTCATATTGGATGTTTGGATTCCAACAAATGGTCGGACAAAGGAACTTCCTACATAAAATGCAACGCCTCTGGAGGGACGCCCCCGAGAACCTAACTGGATCTCTCTACACAAGGTCGGGTTACCTCTGTGACTAGGTAACAACTGATACGAGTATGCCACCTCCCGGTCGTTACCAACCTTTATCCGAAGCGCTTCTCAACCGACAACCACAAAGCAATAAGTTTGCAGCAACCACAAAGTAAGTATCTGGGCTCCATACCATGATACCACTTATAATCCAGAAGGAAATGGACACCCTCAGGAGGAGCTACCCCCAAATAACCTTGCTGCCACTATTCCTGTTTCGACCATTACCGGGTTGTGAGGCCCGACGAAGTCACGTCCACAAAGCTACATTTTTCACAAAGCCATGCTTCGATCACAAATGATCATCAACACACAGCAGCATTTAGCATGCCACACTACCAATTTGGGAGTATATCGATGATAACCTTCAACTACATAACCTCTGAGCTCGTACGTCTCAGAGAAGGGTGTTAAGCTAAGAGAATAAATTCTCCGCCACCAACGATATATTTGAAAGAAATTTGCTTTATATCTCAAAGTGTAGTGTCAGACATACAAACATACAAGTCTATTCTGGGTTCGAACAGAACCGAAGGCACTTTCGAAGAATTCCTTATAAATCCGGATATTCACAATCCCGATCGGACTTCCCATCACTTGGGAAATCTCTATACGGCGCGATTCAGTGTAGAGACAATCGATAGATCATCCTATCGTTCTCGCAAATACCTGGTCTTCACCATCGATCTTCGAATGCTATCCATATCGACGTATCATTATTCGAAATGGGTTATGTGACACAAAGTCCTCTCCCGGCTAAACCGAATAATGAGCGCAATATTTAAAAACATATAGATAATGGGATTTCAGTTAAGTCACAACTTAAAATCCAAAACTTTCTTTTCAAATGATTTAACAAATTACTATTTCAAATCTTCTTTTAAATAAAAGATTCATTTCACAAAGTTCACCCAGTTTCACAAAGATCCACTCACGGATTTCAAAACAATTTCCATTTCAAATTGGATTAACTCATCCAATCTTTCAGTTTAAGATTTAATTCATAACTTTTAAATTCCAATTTAAATCTTGTATATGGAAGATATACCATTTAAAATCCTCTTTTATTTTAAAACAAGCTTTAATCGTCTTCACAAAGGTTAATTCATAGTTTTGCCCAAACTATTTACAATTTCATTTCAAACTTGAAATTTCCGATACAAATTGGAAATCCTTTCTTTTTATGAAAGCTATTATTATTTTAAACAAATAGTTTTCGTTTTGGAAAAAAAACTGATTACAATTTACATAAGTTAAAGCCATCCAAATATAAAACTTGGATTTAAATTTAAATTTCCAAAACCATACTTTTTAAATGGTTAAAACCCATATAAACATCTTTATAACTTGTATAGTCTTTTTAGACCATAATTTCCAAATCATTGAATTCAATTTCAAATATTGAATTCAAATTTAAATCAAATTATTTCAATTTCAATTTCTATTAAGTTGTTTAAAATAACTTTTCTTTTTGAAAACTCATTTTCAAAAGCTTTCAATTGCAAATCCAAAACTATTTTAGATTCAAGAACTAAATCTTTAGAATTGTCAAAAATCTGTGACTTAGCTGATTTCCTCGTGCAATCCATATTTGTGTGTGTATGGTGTAGTCCAAGGGTTTTACACAATAGTGCAACATCATGAATCATCACATCACATATTTAAGCACATCGATATTGATAAGCGGTGTAATCTATAACGCTTATCGTTCATTCACAGACTCACAGATAAATAATATAAATTTATCACAGATAAATAAATTACATTCATTACAGATCACGCTGAAACAATTCATAGCACAAAGCATAGCATATCAGGAATATCAAACAGTTCGACAATCAGTAGAATTCAAAATCCATAAGTAAACCTAATTAATTATCTGATTAATTTAAATCAGACAGGTCATCAATCATGGTTAATTAACATTAACCAATTTCAAATCATTTGATTAATTGTCCTTTAAATCATTTATCAATTAAATTAATCAACCTTTAATTATTAAATAATTAACTTTTAATTATTCAGTTATCCTTTAATTAATTCATTAATAAATTAATCAGCCCTTAATTAATTAATCATTCTTAATTAATTACAATAAGTGATTATCCCTAATCACTTAATCAACTTTAATTAAATTAATTACTTTTTCTGATCTTTAATTTGTTTCATGAATTATCTTAATTATACTTCAGATAAACATCCTCTTTGTTAAATAGTAAATCACATTTCAAAAAATCTTTTACCTTTAATTATAATTTAACTTTATTTATAAAATAATTAAATTTAAAATATTTTTAAGTATTTAACATACTTAATTTAACAATCAAACTGTTTCTTAATTTAGGTTTTGAAAGGCATTTAATTTAAAGAATTTATAAAGGATTAAAACAATTTCATTTTTTATAAAATTTATTAAAGATTGGAATTCAAATTCATTTTAAATTAAAGATTAAATAAATTTGTAATTAAAGATTGATATTAAAAATTTTGTGTTTAATCATTTTGAACTTAAATTTTTTAATTAACTACTTAAAGTCAATTACCATTATAAATTAATTTACATTATTAATTAACTTACAATGTTAATTAATTATTAATCTTACATTTGCAAATCTCTCTTAATAAATTTTTAAATCAAATCTTAACTTAAACCTTGCCAACATCATTAACTTAATTAATACCAAACCTTGATGACTTAGGATTTTATTAGGCTAACCCCTATAAACTGAACCCGAGGGAAATCTTATGTTTACTCGAGTAAAATTCGAGTTTGCCCTTACCTTTCTAGAGTCCCCCTCTCTTCCTTATACCTTTCTTCTTCTTCTACTTTTTCTTTTTTTCTTTTTCTTTTTTTTATTTAGCTAATTTATAAACTGTAGTTACACAAACCCTCTCACGCACGCACCCAGGTTCTACTCGAAGCAACCTTCCCACTTCCTCGAGTAATAACTCCCGACAACCATCACATGAAGTCGCTGACACCCATCACTGCCGTGCACGGCACTTCGCCGTCGCTCCGGCGAACTTCGCCACCTCCAGCAAGTCGCGCAACATCACACACTCGATCGCCATGGTCGATTCGATGCCAACAGCCCCTAATCGAAATTTGAGTTTCCAGTTCGAATACTCGAACTTTCACCTTCACCCAAAACCGCTCGTCCAACTCACGCCGACCAACAGAAATTCCACAACTCCGGCCTTACATCGCCGACACCCCATTCTACTCTCCCCCTCAATTTCGTGCAGCTCGATCACTCTGAGGAGATGCAATCATCTTACTACTGACCCTGTTCAAAACGCGATCACAAACCCTAATTTTGCTTCATCTCATCAACTCGTGCAATGGAAAAATTTTTCAACAATTTTCCTGAAATCGTTGATCAACCAACTAGCTTCAAACGAAAATCCAGCACCTAAGATTTACTTGATCACCTGAAATTGATTAAAATGCATATTCTGTTCTACTATGAACTTCTCATGGCATACACAACTAAAAATCACCATATTAATTTTAAAATCCTATCTTTGAATGTGTATTCAAGTTAGATAATCAAATTAGTAGTTTAAAATTCTCGAATTAATCATATGATTTCTTTTTCTTCACTGTAAAACTGAGTTACAGAGTCAAATCCTTCATTACTGTGCTTAAAACAAATTTTAGGCTATAATTTAAGTATAAACAGACTTATTTGTTATAAACTCTAAGCTCATCAATGCCTTGATGAAGATAGATTGAATTCTTTTGTTAGATTTCAATTCTGTAGCAAAATAGAGAAGAAACAGGCATCCCATCATCATGTATATACACAGAATCACAAACTAAAAAGGAATGCACAAGAAAAACACAATATTGTCTAGAAATCATATACATAGGTTTATTTATACTTAAGTCTAAGTATAATATATTTACTCACAGATTTGGGAAGGCAGAACAAAGCTTGCTATGTTGAAACAGAGAACACTTTTGTTGTGAAAACTGCAGTTTTTTTCTTTTTCTTCTTTCTTCCTCTAATCTCTTTCCTGTTTTGTTGAATGAATGGTTTGATGAGGCTTCTTATTTTGTCGGGTGTTAAGTTACTTTATTGAACGAACTGGACTGGTATGGATATGCATATAAAGAAGATAGTGTAGTACAGAGGAGGTGTTATCTGGTGTAACTTGTTTCTTTCTTTGTTTTTATATATTTTTTTATTTGATTTGATCAAAGATTTTCATTTTGGAGGCTGATAATCTTACTTTGGTGGCTAATATGATATTGCATTAATTATCATTGTTTTATTTCCCATTTTTTTACAGCCTCATCACTCCATTTGATTCTTGTGTATGTAGATATTTTTGTTTTCTTTCATTTTTTTTCTTGTTCCTTATACATGTACATTTTATCTATCTTCTTTTGCAAGCCTTCCTAGTTATTTATATTTTCTTTTGTTCATACTCATCTTTATTTGTTCATATCTGAATGTATTGTTTCTTTTCTCTTATTATCTTGTTAATATCATACTTCATTTATCTTCCATTGGTTATAATTAGAATTTTTATGTTGAAAATCTTTATGTAATTAAATTTAAAATTTATAGTTTAAACCTGGTTTACAAATTTATTTATTACTTCGTTTTTCTCATGAATCAAAAGCTTTTAAATAAATTTTATATGGAATTTTCTTATTTTATAAATACATCTTTCTAATCATTATTACATACATATTATTTAAAAGAAAATGTTTTTAAACTAACTACCCATAAATCAATTTACATAGATAATAATTTCAAAACGAAATCATTTTTTCTCTAAGTCATTTATTTAAATTTAAATTCAAATACAAATTCAATCTTCAAATTCAAATTCTCAAGTCAAATTCAAATTAATTTCAAAATTTATCCCAAAATTTTCATTAACCATTAAGTTAAAATTTAATTCAAAACTGGGATCGTTACAAGTATTGTCTGATTATTTCTTAAAGAACCGGTATTGAGCATTCCGGAAAATTAACGATTGGTTTTTGGTGCGCCAAGGAAAAAAAAGAGTGTACTCGTAAGAGATGACTCGAAAACTGTAACCACTCAGAGATCATATACGGTTCTATGGAGGAGTTGCGTGACATATATTGAAATGTTGGAATCCATACATGATTTCGAGACCCGTTGGGGTATGGGAATCCATGTGGAACTCCGTAATCTAATTTGTGGTGATGCGTAAGCTGGAGTGCTGAACGTAGCCTCATCAGTCGTAATGGCTAAAACCAGAGATATGAGGCATAACCAGTAGAGTTGGAAAACCCATAGGATGCAGTCGGCTCCTCCTAGACATTACTTACAGTTGTTATGCATGCATGGGACGATGCATTCGGTCTTAACAAGACCAACTATGTTTTTTCTATGGTACATCACTAAGGATGTATGCTGCTTCGGAAGGATATATCCAATCCTTGTGCAGGAGAACTATTCTCGAAGTACTGAGGGCGCCTCCATGGAATCCTAAACAATTTGCAAGCGTGCCTTATCGATTTTTGACTATATACCTATTATTGTTGTGATGTACACTTACGAGCATCATAGCTACTTGATAATTATTATTTTCACCACTAGATATTGTTATAATATCATTGGGTTTTCTATAGAGAAGGTCTTGGTTATCATAAGCTAAAAACCCGTCTTTATTTGTGTGCGGCGTGGTCTTACGAGATACTTTGATTTCAAAGATTTTTAATAACTTTAAAATCCAATTGGGTGTGTTTTCTCACAATGGTTTTCCAGACTGGTTTGGATGTTATTTTATTATAATGCTCAGGTCAAACTGAGCATATTTACAGGATTTTAGTTGGAAGCTTTGGAGCTTCAGGAGACGAGTTGGAGGCCCAGAGACCTATTCATGTAAATGGTTATTTTTTCACTATGTTCGTTGTTGTAATTATCAAGCAATTATGAGGACATGTTGTTATAACTGTCCTAGCAGAAATAGGTTAGCATACTCTGATTTATGTTTGTGTGTGTGTGTGTGTATATATTACAATTTGTTTTACGTATAGATTTGATGTATATTATAGATCATTTATTCCGCTATGAGATTATGTATTGTCAGTTTTCTTTTTCCTTCTTTCTTTCTCCCTTAACAATCGGGTTCTCTAGCATTCGATTGCTCGACACTCAATACCGTGGACGTATTAGTGTCTATTTTAGTGGGTCAAAAACACATTCGTTACATTTGGTATCAGAGCTAAAGGTTAAGCGAGAACCTTGGCCCTGTTAGGGTAGTCATAATAGATAGAGTCAAAAGCACCTTAGAATGAGTTTGAGTGTATATATATGAGCGTGTATTTGTTACTGATATAAAAATTGATTTATATTGTGTTGATTGGTCAGTTAAGTGGCTTATGGATTCTGGTCAATTTGAATAATTAACGTTATTGATAGAGGTCTCTAAATACTTGAACAGAGCAATTCGAAATAGTATTATTTTTAAATTTTGGTAAATAAAATAATTTTACCTTTATTATATTTTATATATAAATCATAATTTTCAGAAATTATATAGTATATGTGGGTGCATGGTTGTTAGAGAATAATAATATTTGATTATTATCATTTGTTGGTTGTTGTTGTGATCGATAAAAACGTTATTATTATAATGCAAACAAGATAAACAGTTAAGAAAATGGATTTATATAACCAAAGTAAGATTATATAAATATATGATTTATAAATGTGATTTATGAATTGAAAGGAAATGAAATTTCAGAAGTATATTATAAATATGATTTGTAAGTAAAAATGGTTTAAAAATTGGGAGTTTATAAATTTAAATCCCGTTGGTTTTGGAAATGGTTTTTCAAAGTTTTGGAAAATAATAATATTATTTATTGGGAAATGTTTTGAATAGAAATATTTAAAAAGGATTTTAAAGTGAATAAAAGCATTGAACTCATTTCGGTCATTGGAAATAATTTCAATGATGCCTGCAGCACCATCGATGTTCATTTTTGGATTTCCAAGAGAGGAGTTGCTACCATTGGGATTTTGTTTTGGTAAAACTAGCTTTGATTTTAAAGTTCAAATGTATGATTTGGGAAACCAAGGGGATTATTTGTATATGTATATATATGATTTCAAAATGATTTGAAATGAATAAGAATAAGGTGTTTAAACTCCGGAAATTTTCAGTTAAGTGTTTTATGAAAATATGAAAAATAAGTTTGATAACTTATAAATTTTGATAATTAGTAAGTAAAAAAAAATTCTAAATTTTTTGCATATGAATGTTGAGAAAAGCAAAATTGAAATGGAACTTAAGTTAAGCTAAGTAAAATGAATTCGAAAAGCAATTTAACCTGAGTTAGAGTAAACGAAATAAGTAAAATGGAATAATTTTTGGAAATGGAATTGATTTTGATTTGAAACAAATTGATGAATTAATTAATTAAGTTAATAAAGTGAATATACAATTAAGTTGTAAAGTGATTATATAAATCTGGATTGTAAATATAGTATGTGATTAAACTTAAGTATGATAAATTTCATGAAATTTTAAGTAAGTTGTATAACTTATAGGTTTGAGGAATATTAAGTTGAAAACAAATTTTAGATTTGTTGAATGTGGATGTTAAGAAAAGAAAATATAAATTTGAATTATAAATGAAATTTTAACTCAAGATAAGTAAGGTGGATGAAACGAATTAAATAAATTAGAATTTGACTTTCGAATTAAAGATGAACTTAAATTATAAAATGCAATTCAATTTGAGTTGTAAAATGAATTGAATATGGTTTAGAATGTTGTTTGATAGAAACCAAATTTGAGCTTAAGTTATAAAGTGAAATGAATATGAGAAGTGTTGTATAAAATGTTTATAATAAATTTAAGTAAATTTTTATGAAAATGATTCATAAATGAATTGAGTATGGAATAAAATGTTGTTAAACATAAATTGAATTTAAAGTGAAGATTAATAAGCGAATGTTAATGAATTGAATGTAAGTGAAATTAATACAAATAATGGAATTTGATTTAAATTGAATGTGGATCAAATGAATGAAAAAAGAAGTGAATATAAATCAACTGAATGAAAAAAATACATAAGTGATGCGTATATTGTTTTATTCGTATAACGTTTGATCCATATTTGTACCTGATTTCGAGATGATATACATCGGTCCGAGTTGGGATTTTTCACTCGATTCTCGACGGCGAACGCTGGATATGGATGTTTGATTGATTATGATATTCTCTATCATAGTATATGGCTATGCAAGGGGAATGACGATTTCTAATCAGGGAACCGAATCTGAGTCCGCACTAGAGTGGTCGTGTGAACAATACTAGTTCAGAAGTGAAATTGTGCGATTGAGTGAGCGATCAGATTTGATATTGTGTAGATGATATATGTAAATCGTACGGGCTTTAATAAAGCAGGTGTTGAAAATTGAAAATACATAATAATATGATTATGAACTATATGTTTGGATATCATTGGTAAATAAGATGCAGGTATTTAGAAGCAAGAACTAGTTTGCTGCCTTTGATTTCATAAGTAAAATTTGGTCGTCCGACAAGAAGGTGCATGTTTAAATATTTGTTTGATGGTTTTATGATTTAGCCATTTGGCTTTTGTTTTCTTTGTCGATTTGAGCTGTAGTGGCGAGTTGTAGTTGTTTCGATATGGCCGCGCAAAGGAGACGCTGGTGAATTTTCTTTGAAATTAAGGCGTTAGAAAAATTTTAAGAAATTTTTAATAACTAAAGTATGATTTTGAGTAATACCTTGAAATGATTGAATGAGATAATATTAGTTGGGATCTATGAATGTATTTGGAAACTTAGTAAAAGTAATAAAAAAGTTTCAATGATTTGATTTTTGGGGATATGGAAACTTAGTAAAAGTAATAACAAAGTTCCAACGATTTGATTTTTGGGGGATGTTAAAGACTTAAAAGAATTTGGTAATAGGAATGGGAATGGGGTGGGTTGGGGCGGAATTTTAGTGCCCCATACCCGTCTCAGATTTTTTAGAACTTGCCCCAAACCCGCCCCGTAGACCCAATGCTAGTCTGGAATTTTGCCCCGTACCCGAGACCCGTACAGGTCAGGGTAGACCCGACCCATCCCAAGACCTGATGAGTCTCATGTATTGATTTAAAATTGTGTACCAACGTACATATATTTATTTGTTTATACTCGTTATCACCAAATAATACATGAAATACAAATAACAACGTGTCTAAGGGAAGTTATTAAAAATGATGTGTACAATAACAATTCAGAAAATATATACATATGTTATTGTATAATATCAACGACGCAACTTAATGCTCTAATTTTTTCTATAGATTATTTATTGGAACGTTTTAATATCCATGCTAGAATCACTAATTATCTAAGAAAATTAATAAATCACTATAGTAATAAAGTAGTTTCATGAGATGTTAGTTGTTATCCCGCCTTTTAAGCAAGGCCGTGATATCAAAAGATCGACCGAGAAAACCAAAGATAGCTCGTCTCAAAGATTGGTCAACTCAGCATCTCAATAAGGCAAATTCTGTTGAAAGATTTCTCATCTAAGATCCCCTACGGAGTGGGGGTCCAGGGGGGTGCCAACCCCCAATGTAGGGGTGCGGGGGCAATGCCACCGCTACGGTGTTCGACCTGACCGGTCAGGTCGCAGGGGTCCAGGGGGCAGCTCCCCCGGCGGGGTGCGGGGCAGCGCCCCGTCCAAAACGGTATGCGACCTAGGGCATGGAATATCCAACGAGTTAAAGCGACTCAACCATTTCAGAAGCTACAGTAGCCCCATGACCTAAAAACTCCAGCGGGTTAACAGAACAAAGGTCGAGCGACCTACATCACAGCGACCTAAGATGGTACAAGACCCAGTGCGACCCAACGACTCAAGTATGCAGCGACCTACAACATTTAGCGACCTAACGTGTTAGCAGGGAAGCGACCTATAACATTCAACGTCCTTACGACCTACTGATTAAATGACCTAACGACCTAATAACTACTCAGCTGGGTCGCAATACCCTTAGATCGCCACTCTTTTAGGTCGCGCATTGCCCCTTCGAAGATAGGTCGCTTGCGACCTAAGCATTTTCCTGCCTCTCCTACTAAGTCGCTCACGACCTATCCAAACCGAGACAACTCCAAAACCTTAACCCCTAGGTCGCCCACGACCTAATGATTTCTGATGCCTCCATTCCTTAGGTCGCGACCCCTCATTAGGTAGCTCCATGCCTTCACTCAGTAGGTCGTAATTCCTTAAGCCGTAGCTCCCTATGTCGCAACACCATCTCCTGCCGCTTCTTCGGTCGCCAACCCCTATGCCACGACCTACGATCTACCTTAGGTCGCGCGTGCCGACCTAACTCCAGCAAATCACCTATAAATACGACATGAACTCCAACTAGGGAGGGACTTTTTTCGGGATTTCAAGGCGCGTACACTCTGCTGATTTCTCGACTCTCCGAGCACCTCAACCGTTGAAGATTCTTCATCAATGCATCTACTCCATTCAGCATGGATCCGAGGAACAATCTATGATCAAAGTTCTAATCTCCTTCTTCAATTGTGTTGTAAACCCAAAAGTGAATTGTAAAAGTGTTGTAATCAATCAGTCGTATTGTAAAAGCGTTGTAAGCAATCAATCGTGTTGTAATCAATCAATCGTGTTGTAAACGTGTTGTAATCTTGTAAAAGTGTGCTCGAAGAAGATAATAGAGGATGTAAAGTGGATGTAGGCTTGCTAGAAGCCGAGCCACTATAAAAATCTCTGTCTCTTTTACTTTTCTGCTATTTTTTGTTTACTTTGATTCCCGTGCAAGCGGGTGGTGCTTTCACTTCATCACGATATACACCGGGTGTTAGCGTTAAAGCTATTTTTACCGTTAACATTAGTAGTGCGGGTCGGGTTGGGGCAGGTCAACCGATCGGCAACCCGACCCTAGACCCAGAGCACTCAAGAACGGATCACGGGTCTACCCGCCCCAATGACCCAATGGGGCAGGTCTGGACGGGCCAAAATAGAGGCGGGCCGACCGGGTTTGGACCCTATACTCGCCCCATTGCCATCCCTATTTGGTAATCTATTTCAACTAATTAGTTTTAAAAAGTAACGGGTTTTGACTTTTTTCTTAACTTGGTAACTTCGGGGACAATTTCTTTGTAAAGGGGGAGAGTATAACGATCCAGAAATTTAGTCATTTGAATTTGGAATATTTAATTGATTTAAATATTACAAATTTATTTTTATAAGGTAAGTAATTTGAATTTCAGATATAGTGATTTATTTGATAATTAAATTGTTGAATTTAATAATTGAATTTTTTTAAATAACCAAATCTTGGCTTTTAAGTTGGATAAAAATTATTTCATAGGTTATTCAAATTCTATTTAATAAGGACGAAGATAATAACACCTTTAAATTGGATTCAAAAGTGATTTAACTGATTTTTAAAATAATTCGTTCCAATTAATGTATAAAAATAGTCTTTCGAGTCACTGTCTCGGATTTCGACGAAATTAGTGTCATTGGATCCGTAATAGTATACCAGTGTATGATAAAGAATTTCATGGCGATCGGGCGAATCGTTTGGTCGTGCGAGATCGAAACACATAGAAATATTAATTTCAAAATTTATATAATACAATTGGATTTGAAAAGCTATCTTTTGCATATGGTCGAACTAGGTCTCGAAATTAGTTCCATTGTGTTCATAATAGGGGTATAGCATATAGAACGCCAGATGACATGTCTCGTTGGAGTTTGAAATTTTGGATGTTGTATAGCTTGATGATTTAAATTAAATAATGTATGATATATATCATCCATACCTACCCATGCCTTAGCCTATATCCTTGCCCATATTTCAACGTGCAAACCATACCACACTCTCCTTTATGGATCACGTCCAAAGTATCACGTCCAAAGCAGAGAGTTTGCTTCTTCCTCGTTTCTTATTTCCTAAAATGGGGAAGGAAAAAAACATTTCTATTCACAACATCAAAAATCAACACGCTCCAAACCCTTCATATTTAGGCCCAGTGATCAACACGAAAGTTATTGATAGTATTTTTAAAAATCAACGGATTGAGATTTCACTGAGAAATGTTCGAGTTATCATCTTAAAACAGCAAAAGAGAAAACAAGTCCACAAACTTCACAAATTAAGTTTTCTCGATCCAAGAAGAATTACTCGACGCCATAAGCGTCGTTGAGTTTGCATCAGACAATAGTATTTTTGGTAAAGTTTCGGCAAAGTTTGGTGATCGTCATCGCCAATGATCGGAAATTAGGGTTAAGGATGGTGGTCGATTTAGGCAGCAATGGGGAAACAGAGCGTGGTGTTGGCTTCAGGGATGCACGGCGTGCTTATGAGCCGAATTTGGTGGAGGGAGGTAATCGATTGGGAGGTGCGACATTTTGGGTAGCAAGGGGAGTAGCGGGTCGGATTTGCAAGCGAAGATGCGGACGAGGATGATAGGTGATTAGATGCTCTTGCAAAGAGAGATTCGATGGTGAAGTCGGATCGTTGGTCCGTCGAGCATGGAAGGAGATATGGCCATGCATGCATAATGGGTATATAAACATAAAAGTGTACGGGTTTTGGAATGAAGGAGGAGAAGGAGATGAGGAGGTGGGTTAGTGCAATTAATGATTAAATAATATTGTTTAAAAAGAAATCTTGTTTAATTAACAACTTCTTCATAAGAGATCAGAATTGAACGCGAATTTTTGCATTATGCTTGTAATGACGAAAGCTTTAGGATGGGACTGATTTGGACGAATTTGGAGATAGTTGAAAATTGGGCTAAAATCGGACGTCGTTCGATTTTAGTTCCAAACTGAAACGCCTCGGTAACAACAGAAAATTTTGATGAGCTAAACTCACCTTTTTGGTTAACTAGTATGATATATAGTTGATAAAAATTGTTGGATGATTGTTTGAATGAACTATTATATTTAGTACGATTGAATATTTCCGCCTATTGGAGCGGATGAGATCCTATTACGTTCCCGTGTAAGAGCGGATGACTCTTTGTATACGAATCCTGCTTCGAAGCGGTTGATTTATATTTTATGATTATATAACATTTGTGATGCAAGGGAAATAGGTTAGAGGGATCCAACAGGATTCCTCACAACTATTGATTTTATTTACATATGTATGTGCTAATATATATAAGCTGTGATGTAGGGGAACAAGTTGGAGGGATCCAGCGGGATTCCTCGCTACTGTTGAATTGGTTTCAATAGTATTCAATTATATGAACTATGGGATAATAAACCTGATGTGTTGGAAATATGGGTTATAACATTGTTATATGTTTGAAAACAAAAACCCAGTAGTGATAGAAAATTAATATTGATACTAGTTAAGCATTGAGTAGCTATTGGCCTTAAATTAGTATTTTGAAATACTATAAATTGCCATTGAGTTGGAACTGGTTTTGGGACAGGAAATGATTTTTAATTCCGAGATTGGGTTTCGGAAATATATTGTTTTAAAGTTATTTAATTATATTAATATTATTCTAAAGTTATTTAATTATATTAATATTATTTAAAAGTTATTAAATTATATTAGCATTATTTTATGGTTATTTAATTATAGTAGTATTGTTTAAAGTTATTTGTTTATAGTTAATATTGTTTTAAAGAATTTATCAAAATGTTAATGTTCTGAAAGGTAAATTATTTTAAGAATAATTATGGTTTGTGATGAATAATAAGGACTATTAATAAGGTTTTGAAAATAAATTATTATTATTTATAAAACGGTAAAGATTAATTATTCTTATTTAGTTAATAATATTTCGAAGTTATTAATTTTTAATATGTTTTAAAGTTAATAATTTTCATTTATTTATAGTGTTTATTGTTAATAATTATTATTATATAATGGTTTTTTGAAGTAAAATATTTTTAGTTATTTATAATTATTTTTAAGATCCATGAACAGGGTTGAAAGACTTGGATTTTATAAAGGAGTTTATAAAATGGTTTGAAGACTTAAGGGAAGGTTATTTACAAGGTGAAAGAGCTTATAAATGGTTAGATATTTATAAAAGAATTTTAGAAATGGGTTTATAGATTTATAAAAGGGAGTTTTATAAATGGTTTTTATGGATTTATAAAGGGTTTATAAAGATTTTTGTAATGTACAAAGAGTTTATAAATGATTGAATTTTTATAAAGGGATAAATGGTTTTTCGGAGATTTATAAAATGGTTTATAAATGGTTTTGGAGAATTGTACGGAATTTATAAATGATTTGATAATCAAATAAAAAGAAAATCTTTCTTAATTTTGTGGATATACTTGTACCGTTGAGATAAGTATATGGATATTTTCTAAGTATTGAAAATATTAGGATTGGCTGTTGTAAAGTATTTTTATACAAGTAATTTACAAAGTGATTTGAAATGAATGAAAGATTTATTAAAAGGAGGCTAGTGGTTTCTTATATGCTTAATCAATATTGTTTTTCCCTATGGAATAAATCTTTGTTTGAATGTGTGTTGTTGATAGTTAAATAACCGACTATCAAATCTTAGCCTAAATATGCAATCCTTCTTAATTTTGGTGGTATGAAAATATTCCCTACTTAACACCGAAGGATTTTAACTAGGGAAATATCTAGGAGAAACACGGGAATTATATGATACAGTTACTGTTGGTGGTGCTATACTGTACGCATAAACTCGTTTCGTTCTTCTCGGACAAATAATGAGGAGAACCATCCACTTAAACGGTCAGGAGGTGATCCTTGTTCTTGTGTATTATCTGATTATTTCCTAAAGAACCGGTATTGAGCATCTCGAAAAATTGACGATTATTTTTTGGAGCACCAGGAAAACCGAAGAGTGTACTCATAAGAGATAACTCGAAAACCGTAACCACTCTGAAACCATATATGGTTCTATGGAGGAGTTGCGTGACCAATATTGAAATGTTGGAATCCATGCGTGGCTTCGAGACTCGTTGGAGTATGACAATCCATGTAGGATTTCATAATCTAGTTGGTGGCAATGCATAAGCTAGAGCATCGGATATAACCTCATCGGCGGTAATGGCTAGAACCAGAGATAGAAGACATGGCCAGTAGGGTTGGCAAACCCATAGGATGCAGTCGGCTCCTCCTAGACATTACTTACAGTTGTTATATATGCACGGTACGATGCATTCGGTCTTAGCGAGACCAGCTATGTTTTTCCTATGGTACATCACTAGGGATGTATATTGCTTCAGAAGGATATCTGATCCTTGTGCAGGAGGATCATTCTTGAAGTACTGATGGCACATCCATGGAATCCTACTCAATTAGCGAACGTGCCTTATCGATTTTTGATTATATACCCAGTATTGTTGTAATGTACACTCATGAGCATCACAACTACTTTATTATTATTTTCACTCTTAGACATTACTATAATATCAATGGATTTTCTATAGAAACGGTTTTGCTTATCGTAAAGTAAAAACCCATCTGTGTTTATGTGCTGCATGGTCTTACGAGATACTTTGATTTCAAAGATTTTTTATAACTTTAAAATGCAGTTGGGTGTTTTTTCTCATGCTGGTTTTCCAGACTGACTTGGGTGTTATTTTATTATAATGATCGGATCAGAACGAGCATATTTACAGGATTTTAGTTGGAAGCTTTGGAGCTTTAGGAGATAAGTTGGAGGCCTAGAGACGTATTCACGTATATGGTTGTTTTTCCGCTATATTCATTATTACATTTATCAACAATTATGAAGACAAGTTGTTATAACCATCCTGCCTGAATAGGTTAGTATACTCTGATTGATATTTGCGTGTGTGTTTTACAATTTGTTTTGTGTAAAGATTTAATGTATGTTATAGATCTTTCGTTCCGCTGTGAGATTCTATATTGTTAGTTTTTTTCCTATCTTCTTCCTTCTTTCTTTCTCCCTTAATAATCGAGTTTTCCGGCTTTCGATTACTCGGCACGCAATAATGTGAACGTATTTGTTGAATATGCTAGTATATGATTTTTGCTTGATGATAATAAACATATATATTCATTTAAATGCATTTTTCATTGTACTATTTTATTTTCACATAATTAAAAAATATTTTCTAAATAAAATAAATTACACATAATTTAAATTTAAACAAATATTTGATTCAAACAAATATTTTATTACAATTTTGAATTGTACAAATTTGTGCTCTCACTATGTATAAAAAATTTCAATTACAATATATTTCAATTTACATAATTGTCCTCACTACATGTCACTCATTCACTCGTATTTATCTTCACTATACCAGATTGAATCTAGCATCTAAGCGATCTACAAAATAAACACTGAAGCAGTAAAATTGAAAAAGAAATTTTTTTGCAGTGTAAAATAAAATATGTTTTTGAAATATTATTTGCATCAGTTATTTGGATTGTTCGTCATCATATTCATTTTGAATTCACCATACACGAACAACTTATGACATGCACAGTGCATCACTGTACATGCCACAAGGTTGTGCACACCGATATACACTTGATAAAACTGCAGGGACAGGTGAGCACAAGGTCAAACCCGAGCCGAGGCTAGATTCAACTCAGGTGCAATACAAGTACATCACAAAATTGTTGAATACAGATTCTCGTGCAACAAGAAGCCAAAACTAGACCATGCTAACAAGTGCACAAATGTGTACACGTGAGAACAGACTCAACAGTGGAGTCAAATCAAGATGAAGTTCAAGTGAAACCAAAATGGACATGTCAACAATTGTGACATTAAGACCAAGCAAACCTATCAACAACCCAACCATATGCAAACAAGGCTACAACCCAGTATATACACAAAGGAGCAATTGAAGCAAACGCACAACACAAAAAAATTATAATATTTTATTCCATTAATGTATATACATACATACATACATACATATATATATATATATATATATATATATATATATATATATGTATGTATGTATTTATGTATTAACCAATTATTCGAAACGTAATAAAATAATAATAAAGAGTATTTTCATGTTATATTGGAATTTTAAATTTTTATAAAATCAAGCATGATATTTTAAAGTTACAAATTTTTTTCTAGAATTTTCTTGGTCAAAATTATTTTTTAGTTAATTGATTTCGACTGTTTAGTAAATTGATTTTTTTAAATATAAAAATTGATTTTAAATTCTAATTTTTTTTGGCCAAGATTTTATATAATGATAAAAAGATTAATAAATTAATTTTTGAAACATATTTTATTTTATATAATTTATTTAATTAGTATATTGATTTAAATAATAGTAAATAATAGAAAATAAATATTAAAAATTAATTTGCACCCACTGAAAAATATAATCTGTGTAGATATATGAATTTATAAAATATAATTTCAACTATTACCAGGATACGATTATATAATTAAATCTAAGTCGTGTAATTAAAATTAGGCGGTATATTAATACAAACATTTTTTTGAAAATGGGTAAATAGTCTCATTATAAGCCTTACTAGGACTTAGCGTGAGAACTAGATAGGAAAAAAGAGTGCGGGGTTGTATTGATAACTCATCAATAAAATATGTACATAGTTTATAACTGAAACTGAAGTACATTAAGGCAAGCAAAAAAACCAAAATACAACAAAGCTGCCTAACCCAAGAGTAAAAAACAAAACGGGTTCAAAACCTAACACATTTCCTTCATAAACAGAAAAAAGGAAAGGGGATCTACAAACTCCAGTTCGAACAGAAGATTATCCAGAATCAATTAAATCAATCCCCCAACAATCCCCTAATTTTCCATAACCTCCAAATTTTGAGAAGATCGATTTGTGTTCCGCTTACTTTTCTGCATCAAAAACTTCACATCCATCTCTACGAAGCACCATCTCTGAAATTTATCCCAGGACATGTTCTTGTGAATCCTAGTGCTTCGTTCAATCTAGATGAGGAAGATAACCGCCATAACACTATAGAAGGCAAGATCCTCTACTTGATAAGCAACAGTGAACCGATTCGCCAGATAATTTTCTTCTTCCAACAGAAGAGGATCGGTCGAAACCAATCCTAGCTTTAATTTGCATCACATCCAAAGGTAGGCTAAGTAGGAGCATCAAAAGAACAAGTGATTTATATCCTCATTAACTTGATTGCAAAGCACACATATAGGATCAATATCGTAACCCCAGTCAATAAGTCTATCCCTAGTACTTAATCTGTTAAGATAAGCCTTATAAGCAGATAAGGACATCTTCGAACTATTACAATGGTGCCAAAGAACTTCGCACCAACTTTCTTTAGAAAAATGAATTCTTGACACATCCCACGCTGAGTAGAAGGAAACCTTTAGGATCATTATTCCAACTCCAAAAGTCAGTAGCTGAGTTGGGATGAAAAACCACATCTTTGATTTGCTCCTAAACAATTCTAGCATAGGGTAAGGAGTTAGTATTGAACTCCCCATTCTGAATGATATAATTAACAGTCAAGTTATCACCCTCATATAGAGCCAGAGAGTCCAAACCAAGAATATTAACCATGATGTCATTATTTAACCAAGGGTCAAACTAGAGAAGAGCATTTAATCATCTATAATACATCTCTGAATATGTTGCAACCCCTTTTTCCTATGCTTAAGGATAGATTTCCACATGAAAGAACTATTATTATCTATCTCCATAATCCAGAAAAGTTTGTTACTGCAATATCTACTGAACATCCATTTTTCCCATAGACTATTATGGTTAATAAAATGCCAAAGGAGTTTAAGGGCAGCAACAGTTTTAATATCTTTGAAATTCCTTAGTCCAACACCTCGTTCGAATTTAGGAGTGCATAGAACATCCTAAGAGATTTTATATATTTCTTGCCAGCCCAAATAAAGTTAGCACATGGTTTATTAATTTTGTCTAGGTAGCACTAGAAAGTTGAGAAGTCAGCATCCAATAACGAACCGTAGGAGTGATAACGGAATGGATAAGCTCAATTTCACCTGCCATGGACAAAAGTCTACAATCCCAACTATCCATCCTCCCTTTTATTTTATCAAATAAATTACCACAGTCTGAAAAGTGAAGATGGTTGTTAGATAGAGGGACACCCAAGTATATAATAGGGAGAATACCTTCCTTCATGTCCAATAAATTGAGAGACATAATTTTATCATTGAATCTCCTGATAAAATAGGCTTTAATTTCAAGTTATTGACCTTGAGACCTGCAACCTTTTTCCATTATTCTAAAATTCTTTTAATTTCCCTAACATACTTGATTTTAGCTTTAGAAAAAATCAACAAGCCATCTATATAAATCAAGTGAGTAATATTTGGCTCTTGCTGAATGAAATCAATTTTACAAGCCTTATACATGAGAAGAGAAAAGTATTGTATAGCCACATAGAAAAGATAAGGACAAAGATGATCTCTTTGTCTACCTCTATTACTTTTGATGAACCCTTTAGGACTGCCTTGCATAAGAATAGAAAATATAGGGGTTGAAATACAAGTCTCAATAAGCCATATAAGTAAGTTAGGAAAACCCATCATGCAAAGCATATGAAAAATAAAATTTCTATTGATCACGTCGAAAAATCTTTGAAGATCAATTTTAAGATATAATTTACCATTTTCTTTATGCTTAAATATCTAATTTGTTCATGGGCTAGCAGAATATTTTCTGCAATGGATCTTCCTGAAACAAAAGCATATTGATTTTCATATATAAAATAAGGAAGATACGGCTTAATTCTGTTGCATATGATTTTAGAAATAATCTTATAAATCACATTACAACATGAAATAGGTCTATAATCTGAAATAGAACTAGGTTTATCCACTTAGGCACAAGAGTAATAAAAGTGTGATTAATTCCTTTTATGAGTTTGCTAGTACTGAAAACTTCATGAATCATCTCCAATATTATATATTTAAACTCATCCCAATGGGGCTTATAAAATTTGCAAAGAAACCATCCGATCCCAGCCTCTTACTATCAGGAATTGAGAAAAAACTTTATGGAGCTCCTCCAAGTTAATGCCAGTAGATAAGTGATCTTTTCCCCTTTCATTAATATAGTCATACACTATATATTAGGAAATCTATCTAATAAAGGCCGATTAGTGTTGAAAATATCTGAATAATATGCGATAGCCTCATCTTCAATATTATTAGCATTTTGGATTAACTCATTTTTGACTCCAACTGTTAACATGCCTTCGTAAAGACATTTTAGCATGAAAAGAAATTAGTACATGAATCCCCATCACTAAGCCAACTGATTTTAGCTTTTTGTTTAGCGTTTTTGAATCAACAATATTTTGCTCTTTCTAGTTTTGTAAGCCCGATAAAGCTTATCATGTAGTCCGATTTCAGTTGGATTATCATCTACTTTCTTCAAAGTTTTGAAATACTACACTTTATAAGATTTAAGTAATTGCCCATCTTTCACCCTGCTGTAATTCCATTCTTTCAAAAGGATTTAACAGTGTTTGAGGAATTTTTGAAATCTGGAACTTTTAGAACCATTAACATCATAGTTATAATACTCAAACAAATCCATAGCTTTGTCAAAACATTTTCTATAGTCCTCTAAAGAAGTTCAAGTATTGATTTATCTAAAAGGGATATGTCTTGTGGTTATTCTATCTGTACCAATAAACATGACAAATAATGGAATATGATCATTAATGGATAGCCATATCAAAAACAGATAGGTCAGGGGAGATATGAAGAAAATTATGATTGCAAATAACTTTATTTATTTTCGTGGCTAACCTCTTTTCCTTCATATGTATTTGAAACTGGAAACAGGTAATTCCATCAGCCCGGAAGCGGTAGTATAGTTAACAAAGCCATATGCCTAAAGGGAACTGCATTACTACCTTGTTTATCATTAGAAGACAAAATGTTATTGAGAACCAGCAAAGGTAAGCTGACATTACTAGCTTCATTAATCAAATCTAACCATAACTTCTCTTTATCCTACATGAAGTTACTAGCATAAATAAAAGTCGGTCTATATGCCAAAAACCTAATATTATCAGACAGAATGGATACTGGTAAGATTTATTTTCCACTGAGATATTCCCAATATTAGTGTCCCATAAAATAAGTATACGATCTTTACACCAACGGTATTGTTGTCCACAGAAGGCCAGCAATAGATGGCTTGTGATTTATTAGGAATTTGGCTACTTTAAATTGTTTATCTGAAGCATTCAAACCCCTAATATTCCTAGATACAATGTTCATTTGATTTTGCTTTGGCTCCTTGTTGACATTTTAAAAGGAGCAGTAGTTTTAGTAGTTGACTTTCTTTCCTTCTTATTATGCTTGTCAATGTTATCAATATCCTCAAAGAACTTGTGATTCCTCTTCAAATGCTTAGAAATGTCTTCTTTAATTTTAGATTGACAAGTAACAGCTTTATTTAAACCAAGGTTCTTAACAAGGTTATCTTCAGATTCTGTCACATCCTCCACAATACCCTCAATAAACTCTTGAGGGCTAGCAACTGTCTGATCTGCCTTTGGAGAGAGAGTAGACAACATTTGGACCAAGTTATTAATTAGAGATTTGAATTTGATGAAGAGAAAATCTTTTTATTGATGAACAAATGAAACATTAACTGTATCAATTTGTACATACTTTGAATATCTTTTATATACGAAAGCTATTGACTCAGTCATTTGTACAAGAAATTTACATTAATACCCATATAACCCTATGTATAAAAGCAGAGTAACACAACAGAGATAAGTTATTTTCATTCGACTGCTTCATTTCTCCCCTTTGCTTCGAGCTAGGGTTTATCTCTCGTCCCCAAAATTTGCATCGCTCCTCTTCTCATGAAAAAACATCGGACTTTAGCTGTCAGCAAGTTGTTTCCCTTCTTGATTGCTGGTCAAAGACTCCTCCTTATCTTCGATTTTGCTGCAGTTGCTCTTGATTTTCAACTCCTCCCTCAAACGGGAGAAACTTTTTGCCGACAAGGCTTTTGTAAGTATATCAGCTCTCTGATATGCGGCAGGTATGTGATTTACACTTAATCTTCCAGTGTTTACACGCTCACGAACGAAGTACAAATCGAATTCTATATGCTTTGTTCGTGAGTGTAATACTGGATTCACTGATAACGAGACAGCATTGAGGTTATCGCACCAAATTACTGGCTTTTTGCCTATGTTGATATGTAGCTCTTGAAGTAAGGATTCTAGCCATATAATTTCTGATGTTGCGCTGGCAAGACTTCTATACTCTGATTCGGTACTTGAGCGTGATATTGTGGGTTGATTCTTTGAATACCAGGATACTGGATTTTCTCCAAGGAAAATGCAGTATCCTGTTGTTGACCGACGATCATCTTGATCGGAAGCCCAATCCGCATTAGAGAAGCCAGTGATAGATAGAAATTTGTTTGATTTGAGAATCAGACCATGATTTAAAGTGCCATTTAGATACCTAAGTATTCTTTTCATTGTCTTCCAGTGTTCACTTAACGGTTGATGCATGAATTGACATACCTTATTTACATTGTATGCAAGTTCTGGTCTTGTGATAGTTACATACTGCAGAGCCCCAACAACACTTCTATATTCTTTTTCGTTGGTTAATGCTTCACCCATATGCTTTGATAAGTGAAGATTGCTTGTCATAGGAGTTGGTAATGGTTTGGCTTCATTCATTCCTGTCTTGATAAGTAATTCTTTAATATATTTTGTTTGACATAGATGTAATTCTGAACTTGACATTTGAGTAACCTCTATTCCGAGAAACTAGCTTAGTTGTCCCAAGTCTTTAATTGAGAATTGTTTATCTAGAAATTGAATAACATGATTTATCTCTTCCTTGCAACTGCCAGTGATCAAAAAATCATCAACATAGACCAAAATATATGTTGTATTGTCTTTGTTTGCCTTGATGAAAGGAGAAGTGTCTGATTTTGCTGAGTTGTATCCCAAGTGAATAAGAATGCTCTTTAATTTGTCAAACCATACTCTAGAAGCTTTTTTTAAGCCATAAATTGCTTTATGAAGTTTACACACCATATTACTTTTGTCTGCATGCTTGAATCCTAACTGCTGTTCCATGTAGACTTCTTCTTGCAATTCACCATTTAGGAATGCATTGTTTACATCCAATTGCCTGATATTTCATCCTTTGTGTAGAACAATGGTCAGTATAACTCTTACTGTTGTTGGTTTGACTACTGGGAAAAAGGTATCATAGAAATCAAAATCATATTGCTATGTATACCCTTTTGCAACTAATCTTTCTTTGTATTTCTGAATGGTGCCATCTGGATACTTTTTCAACTTATATGTCCATTTGCATCCTATTGTGTTTTTGTGCTTTGGTGCTGGAACGAGACTCCAAGTTTTATTTCTCATCAATGCAGTGTACTCTTCATTCATTGCTTGTTTCCATTTGTCAACTTTGATGGCCTGCTCATATGTGACTGGCTCTATGTTAGCAGTATATGTAGTATACAGCTTCATATATTCCACTTTTTGATCTGGTTATCATGTGATGCCTCCTGTTTGGTTGTTCTTGCTGCATAATAGTTTGATCTGATGTTTCTTGATGTTCATGCTCTTCACTTCTGTTTTGTTGATTATCTGCATTTGTTGTAGATTGACTGAGATGTTGCAAATGCTCTGAGATGACTTGACCTGGTCTACTGTCTGGCATTGTGAGTTGAGCATCTGAATCATTTTGACTCTCAGCATACTCCTGACTTTCAGTATTGCTGTATATTAGTATAGGTGGTATTGACACCACTTGATTGTATACCTTTTGTGTTGTCACTATGCTGTTGCCTTTGAAAGGAAAAGACTTTTCATTGAACACAACATGTCTTGACACAAATAGTTTCCCATTGTTGTCAAGACATTTGTATCATTTCTGATTCAATCCATATCCTAGAAAGGTACGTGGAGTGGATCTGAAATTTAACTTATGAGTATTATATGGTCTAAGATGAGGGAAGCATAGACATCCAAAAGTCTTTAGTGCTTTGTAGTCTGGCTTTACACCGAGTAGTACTTCCATTGGAGTTTTGCCTTGTAGAATTTTAGTGGGCAATCTGTTGATTAAATAAACTGCAGTTGAGAAGGCATCAGGCCAAAACTTCAATGGAAGTGATGCTTGTGCAAGTAGTGTAAGGCCGGTTTCTACTATGTGTCTATGCTTTCTTTCAACTAATCCATTCTGTTCTGAAGTATAGGGACAAGTTACCCTATGAATTATTCCTTTCTTTTGAAGGAATTCTTTGAGTGGTTTAAACTCTATTCCTCCATCAGTTTGAATGACTTTTACCTGCTGATCTGTCTGCTTTTCTGTCTGTCTTATAAAGTGTATGACTGTATTATATGTTTCAACCTTGGATTTCAGGAAATATATCCAAGTATACCTGGAATAAGCATCTACAAAAGAGATATAGTAATTAAATCCATAGTCTGAATTTATGGGTGCAGGTCCCCATAGATCTATTGCAATCAATTGCAATGGTCTATTATATTCAGACCGTGATTGAGGAAAAGCCAGTTTATGACTCTTCCCCATTTGGCAGTAAGTACAAATAAAAGATATAGGTATATCTCTAACTAGAATCTCATTATCATTCAGTATTTGCTTTACAACTTTTACACTTGGGTGTCCTAGCTTAGAATGCCAGATATTGAAATCACTTTCACTACTCTAGGTACATGATTCTGTTAGATTGCACCATTTTCTTGTACATGATTCAGTGTTATTGAATTGAATTGCTTTTGACAAGTTGAATCTGTACAAACCCTTGTATGTCTCACCCTGCAGTAGAGTTTGTTTAGTCTCAATATCTTTAACTACACAATATTTTGGATAAAATTCAATAAATACATTGTTGTCATGAGCAAACTGTGATACACTAATGAGATTCTTTTTTATTTTTGGAACTCGTAGTAAGTTATTCAAATGTAAAACTTTCTGTCCAAGAATTTATGTGTAACCAGTGTGTGTGATATTAATATTGGTGCCATTACCCATACAAATAGTTTGGTTACCTTTGTATTCCTTGTTTCCAAGATTCAGATTTTGTAGATTGTTGGTCACATGATGTGTTGCACCAGAATCTGGGTACCAGCATTCATTTTGAATCTCTTCACATTTTCCATTTTCACATATGTTTGCACTGTGATCATCTGATGGACCTTTTGAATCATGTTGTGTATTCACCAGGTTTACACTTCCACCATATCCTCTCTGAGCATTTCTGTTTTGAGAAGGGTTGTAGTTAGAGTCATATCTGAAGTAGCATTTGCTTGCAATGTGTCCCACTTTTTCATAGATTTGACACTTTGGCCTATTGTTGTTATTCCATCTACCTCTACCCCTACCTCTGATTGTTGCATTTCCTCTCTAAGATGGCTGGTTACTTTTATTGTTGTATTGATTTCTGTTTTTATGTCCTGTTGTGTAGTTTATGGACATGTCTGAATCAGTAGGTTTCTTGAACTCTATTCTTCCTTCGTGTGCAAGTAAAATAGAATGAACATTTTCAATAGATGGTGTGACTCTTTGAGATGAAATAACTGCCACAACGGCTCCATAATCTTCACTTAGACCACTTAAGATGATCAAAACTTGTTCTGTTACAGGAACTTTGTGTCCTGCTGTTTCAAGAAGATCACATGTAGTTTTAATTTTTGCAAGATAGTCACTCATAGACTGGTTTTCTTTCTTGATACTGTGCAGTAGTAATTTATGATGCATTACTTTTGCTGCTGATTGAGAGTTAAAGATTCTCTCAACAGTTGACCATATGCCATATGCTGTCTTACTACCAATGACTTGTGGTAGCAGTTTGACACTTATAGATGATAGTAACCATGAACAGATTAGACTGTCTTGTCTTTGGTATTTGATGAATTCTGGATTGTTAACTGTCTTGTTTTCTCCATTAGTGATGAATCTTGGAGTAGCAATATGTGTGCCAAGAAGATACTCTTCGAGTCCATAGCCTTTAACTGCAGTTTCAACCTGCACTTTCCAGAGAAGATAATTATCTTCTTCCAAGTGTGTTGTGACAAGCTAACTTTGTGGGCTGACTACAGTTTTAATAAGGTTTTCTGTAGCTGATTGATCCATATTGGGAGTTGCAGAGGTTGCAGAGCTATCTCCCATGATGATGTGATGATACTGAGTGGGAAATTCAACAAGTAAACTGATTCAAGAATAAGAGAAATTGACACCAGTGGGTTTAGGAAAATTCAAGAATTGAATCTAAGTCTTCAGAGAATCAGGTATGTGCGGTCATAAGCCCAAATGATTAAATTTTTTGATGATGGGTTTTTCAGGCATGGCACTTTCTTGATGCACTTGATGATCTTTTGATGCTTTCTTGGATTTTCTTTGAATTTGGATTTGTTTTCTTGATCAAACTGATGCAGCCGGATTTCTTAGTGAGATCTATGGTAGGGTAACTGTTTGATTACTGAATCACTTTAAAATTCTGATCTCAGATGATGATTCACAATTCTGATGAGATTTCTTACAATCTGATTTACTAGATTGTGATATTTGATGGTATTTGGATCGCTGATGAATGTGCCGTTAGGCTGCGATGATTCACGAATGCTCTGATACCAAATTGGAGATTTGAATTTGATGAAGAGAAAATCTTTTTATTGATGAACAAATGAAACATTAACTGATTGTATCAGTTTGTACATACTTTAAATAGCTTTTATATACGAAAGCTATTGACTCAGTCATTTGTACAAGAAATTTACATTAATACCCTTATAACCCTATGTATAAAAGCAGAGTAACACAACAGAGATAAGTTATTTTCATCCGACTGCTTCATTTTTATTGTTAGCATCATAGGTATCCTCATTTCCACTTTTGTTAACAACAAATCTAGTGATTCATCACAAGAAGCTACCGCTTCCATTGTTATATGATTTATTTCTTTACCTTCTGAGGCTACTATATCTGGATTGATAGTATCAACAGGAGATTTGCTAGGATCCTTATCTTTTGAATTAACAGAAATTCCTACTTGAATAAGTTGCTTGAATCAATGTTTCTCTCATTTATATTATGTAATATAATGGGTTGTCATAATCCACTATTTCTGATACTATAGTATTAGTACCATTCGTAAATGATTCAACTTCGGGGTCATCTGTATGTGAAGTGATACATTGTCCAAGAGTGTTATCAGTATTCACTACATTACGTTCTCGATAAATACATTATTATCATCCCCGTTAAAATTCCCTAAAGCATTATTAAGCACATCAGCATTAAGAATCGTAGGGTTCACTATTTTATTGTCCTTTATAATAGTAAGACTATTTTATGTGATTTCTTTGTTAACATCCCCATTACATTTTTTACTTTTTAGAGACATTCTATGCCACATTATTAATTAAATTATTTTTACTTGACTCCTTAGGGACCCATTTATCTTTAGGTTTGGACAAGCACTGTGATGAAGAATGACCGAACACACCACAATACATACAACTCAATAGTCTATAAAGATATTCAACATTGATAATCAATTCCTCTCTCGTATGTAACACAAATTCCACTAAGAAAATCTGAGGTCGCTTCCATTCAATTTCGCAATAAGTATGATTGCCAAAGCGAATTATAAAAAACCATTTTTCTTAGACAAAAGTTCAAAGTTACCCTTTAGTTTTCATATCATTTCAGTATAATTTTTCAAATGAAGGTGATATGGTTTAGTACCGTAAACATAAAAAATAATTGAATTCCCACACTTTCCTTCGGATCTCTTAGCCACCCCTTTAGAGATACCGACCTTCCTTATGTTATTAATCACCAATGGTTTTATGGATTTCCAGTCTAGAAACTCATCTGATTGATTACCAACCCCTCCACTAGCAGCTTGAATCCAAGATCTAGTATTATCTAGTTGAATGTCATTTTGAATTGATTTCCAGTTACCCTCATAATAGGATTTGTTTTTATTATTCATGCAATGGACCATTTGGTTTTTCGATCTAGTTCGGGCATTTTCCACCCTTCTTAGAATTCCCAGGCCAACGCACCACCTTATTAGCAGTATTTGGCTATCAGAAGATAACCCGTCATGCCCAAGGCCATGCCGTATGTCGTCCATAATTATTACAACCGCGAAAAACCCTAGAAGCACCGTTAATGTCAATCGCATCCCTTGGCTTCAAAGTCGACTGATCATGTTGCCTAGCAAATAGTACTTATTTAGGGAAGTTATGCTTCGAAGCCCCAACCTCAGATGGACCTGAAGTCTTCTGATTCCAATCTTACTCAGTCTCCCACATGTACACCCGCCCTATATACCTAGTTGGCCATACTCTTTAAATTAAAGAAGTTTCGCCTGGAACAGTGCTTTACCTCTAGATGTCCAGTCAACTGCTGTGCCTCAATGCATTTCGGGAAGAACCAGCTAGCTCTTGGTTCGAGTGGCATTTCACCCCTAACCACAACTCATCCACTGATTCTTCAACATCCGTCAGCTCGGACCTCCACTTATTTCATCCAAGCTTCATCCTGGTCATGGATAGATCACTGCAAAGGCATAAGGGAGCTTGACTGCAAGACCCACCCGTCGAGCAGGGACGAAACTAGATTAACGGCTCCTTCCCCGACGTCCAATCTAGAGGTCACCCTATATCATCTCCGTCTTGAGGAGTTTAAATAGCAGCAACCGCCCTTGTCGCCAGTTAATTAATGTAATAATTAAAATAAAATGATAATAAGTAAATTTTATTTGGCTATGCACTTTAGATCTGTATATAAAAATATGTTTTTTAATATATAAAAATATGTTTTTTTTGATAAATTAAAATATACATATAACCAATCTAATACGTGACAACATTGATGATACACATAAGAGTCTCACCTAACTAATAATATAACAACAACAATAATATATATATATAATATTATCCATAAATTATAAATCATATAGTATAGTAAATATATACCTAATACCAATGCTTTAGAGCATACCATGTAATGATGGAGAATGCACACCTCGTAATGATGAATTATCCCTCCATAGAAATTTTCTTGATTTGGTAGATCACTAATCCTTAAATCGTGGACCTTTAGCTATCTAATAGTTATCGCCTTTTGAATTAATTTGAGATGAATTTGTTGGAGCTCCTTATTGATGAGGACGATCAGCAATAATGAGGAAATGGCATTTAAAAGCTTTTTTACATTATGGTTAGGGGTCCTTTTATAGTTGAGGAAAATGACAGAAACATGGATCACATCTCATACCATCTGTCATTAAATCTCAACCATCCATCTCCAAACCCCTCTAGCCTTTTTAGCCGCCTCCTATAAGCCCTATTGCTGTCGAAATAACATCTTAACATCATATGTTAATAGCCCATTTAAGCTTAAATAAATATTATTTATTAAATCTAATTTAATTGCTTGTCGATATCGCGTATCAACCGATATATTTATAACTATTATAAATATATACAATAATATTTATTCCTCAAATCATATTCATAATTTTATAATTAGTATTTCATAAATATTAATTTATTTAATTAATTTATAATAATTATAAACAAATTAAATCATTTGGTTTAAAGAGAATTCATCATTACAGTTGTGTGACTCGTCAGGTGTAAATTCAATCAACGGTTAACATCGAACTATTTGAATGTTAATGTTCATGCGTCACTTAGTAGGTACTATGACATTTTGGCTAAATTTATCGCTTACATAGTATTGGTAAATTCCAAATTTATATCATTAAGTGTTACCCGGTTTTGACATTTGTTTACACCAGTTCTCTTCATCAAAACTATATCACTTTGGACCTAAGAATTTTTTAATGGTCACAATTCTAATATCATTCACATTCAAATCTATAGTCCAAATACAAAGTCCTTTGTTCAATAATAATTATTATTATTAACCGAAATACTCTGGCCATAAAATTTGAATTTGACTTGAGTTGACCATAATACTAACCCCATATAACTTAGAAGACGAATGCTCTCTTGAACAGTGTTTCACTTTCAGTACTTCCGCTCGACCCAACTATAGTCACTCGACGGACGTCATGCTATGATTTGACTATAATCAAAGCAGAACATTTATATTGATGATCCACGGTATTCTCAACTCGGTAGAACAGTGTAAATTAGTCACATTGATATTTTCTATATGACCTTTGTTATATTAACCAACATAAGACTATCGAGTGAGTCATTCCATAGTTATCCAATAAATAGCAGTACGTAACCCTTAGGTTCCCCCTACAGTCATGAGTTATACACCGCCCAACATTTGGAGAGCGTTACATACTCTAGTATGTACGGATACATCGATATCTAAACTTGATGCATCTTAACTAGGAACATTTAAAATGGTAAATTTGTTTTTATTGTGATAAATTACTCACAGTTACAATACTTTGTAACTATTATCACAAAACACATCATTTATGGATTTTCTATTAAATATACCTTTAATCAAACTAGTTAATCAATATAATACATTATATCAAGTATACAATAGAAAGAAAACGCTTTATTTAGAACGAGATTGTCAATGATTTAGATATATGTAGAAAATAGCATAATTGCCTCTAAGGCATACCCCTAACTCTTTCACATCCCAACAAGCATCAAACAACATACAATCATCATTCAAACATGAATCCATACATTAAAACATGGTAAATCCACTCCAAACACATCTAACACATAGCCTAACATCTATATAAGCCATCACACATCAAAACGACATGATTAAATCGCCTTAAATCATTTAAATCTATTTTTTACTTCAACCTTGATTTTAAAATAGTCCCAAAACATAATTTTGACTTTAAAAATGGGTTCAAAATGTGTCAATACATATAGATGCATATATAATATGATGTGAAATGATAAATCACTTACAAACACCCAAAAATCAAAGATTTACATGCAAAATGAGGTAAATTCAAGAATAGATAGCAAAACCCCAAAATTTCTTCTTTAAAAAAATTGATTTGGAAGTCTCTAACCATTGCCCTTGCTAATCCACCCTTAATCTAAAGATTTGGCTTGATTTGGAAGAGATTAGAGAAGGTTTTTGGCTATAAGAAGTTTAATGCAGGTGTGGTTTATTTTGGATGGAAAAATGATTTGGAGAGGTTATGGGAGCCAAGCAAGCCCTAAAACTCGAAATGAGTGTATGGCCCTCACCCAAACGTTACTAATTACCTATTTTACTATCCCAAAATCTATCTAACTTCAAACAGACATATCGCCCAAACCAAAAGTTCAAAATGCTATTATGACAATTCAACGAAAAGATATACCATCATATATTTCCAATGGAAGTGGTCTCAGACCCTAATTCAGCCACTATCGAAAGTTATAACCATTACGAGTTTTTAGCGGTAAAATCATCCAATAAAATTTTCAAGGGTTAAAAATATCACTACTCAACATATCCTAAAGTTATAGCATCATATGAGCCAATACAAATCTTTAAAATAATATTTTACAATCATCCAATGTGTAAAATACAGATTGTTACACTCAGTTTGCCCGATGAATCTTGGGTTTTTAGCTTCCACTTTAGCTACTTTAGTATAAAAAGTTCAATCTGATCAGTTCTCTTACAAACCAAATCAACAACTTTAAGGTCCAATTCAAAGATCAACTCATAAGCGCTCAACATAAATTAGAACTCTAACACATTCACCAAGTTTGAACTGCATGGATAATGATATTCATTGGTTTTATTATATTGAAGTGAATAATGTTTCTTTTTTCTAAACAAATGATCTCGGAATGACTTTAAATATTTTTTAATCTCCAATGAATATTTTTACACGTCAACTATTTTTCGATATTTCTCCCTTATACCCACTATAGCTTTTTGCACCTCCACAGATATAGTATTGCTAAATGCATCAACTATATAGTCTCAAATATCATATAGTAATAACTTTAACTAGATTTTCTCCATCCATGCAATATTTTTTGTAAAATGAAAATTCAGTTCAATTCAAAACGTCGATGCTAAACTAGGTTAAATTAGTTTGGCAGTAAAGAAAATAGGATGAGTGTTGTACAACATGCACATATATCCAACTTGTGGTGAATATGGCAGACATGTTAGATATTATAGATGGAAGGTTAGATAGATGAGAATAATATCAATGGAGGTCAAAAGTAGTTGTTCAAACAATGTTAAATGGCACAATGGAAAAAGGGTAACCAATGGAAGAGTGGTTAGAGTTAGCTTTAAGTTGGGTTGAACAATTAAAAATCCCTAATTTAGGAACATGCAAATGAAATGCACTATTTGTGATCCTATTTATCAAATTTTCAACAAGGGATGCCATAGAAGTCTTACAATATGCATCGACTCGTTAGAAGATGAATGTAAATTCGCACATGAAGGTCATCAAAGATGTAAGTCTATTTTGCATGCACGGGAGAGAAGATGTGCTAATCGTTTTGATACATTAACTTATAGAATTTTCAAAATTAATAAATATGTTAATTTTTTAAATATTATGTTTATGTATGCATGTATTTTTGTGTGTGTGTATACACATATGGCATAATCAAACTGAAGAATTGTATTTGGCTAAACTTAAAACACTCGTTTATTCTACACTATCATTAAGAATTTATTCATAAACAAGGCAAATGAAGTCATATTGAATTGGAATGCAATAGCAGTTGACTCCAACCAAGAAAGATGAACATGGATTCTAATTTTGAAAGTTCTGATCCAAACGAATGAACAGTATATGAGTCTAGTGGAGACAAGTATTCCACGTAAAAACATAAAGCCAAGTAAAATGTTGAGTATTACTCTTAGTTCAAAGAGACCATAAAGCGTCCGCGGGTGTGGCGTAGTGCAAAGGAGGCTTGGGTTCTGCTGAAAAGACCCAAGTTCGATTTCTATCATGCGCTTCCCTATCCTATATAAATTTACCCGGGGTATGGGGCTTGGATCAGCGGACGGCTTTACTGTACCCTCCTCAGGAGTTTACCGGCCTGCCGGGTTCTCTTAGGTTTTCAAAAAGAGAGAGACCATAAAGCTTCTATCATTCTCCCATGATGTTGCTATCGAGGTTGAGAAACCTAAATAGGAATGCATTCCATTGAAAACAATTCAGAGGAGGCAGGCAAGAATAGGTTGACAAATGAATAAATTGATTTGGAGACATAAAGCATCATATTCAAGCTCCTAATTTATGTAAAGTGGAATAAATAGAATACACACATACAATGATACAAGTATGACATCTTGAATACTAGGCAAATGCAAAATCAGGAAAAATGCAAATAGATATAAGTAATACCAACATCATCAAATAAAGTATCCATTATATGGAAATGCATATCGTGGCTACCCACAATAAAGCATATAATCATAGTTATTCTAATAGCTTTAATAACACTTGAATTTGCTATGCTAAATACATAGAAACAAAATAAACTGTCATGCGCCATAAACTATATAAAGTTGTTGGTACCTTTGAAATTCTCTAAGCTAGTTTGCTCTTAATGTATCTATCCCTAACTCCTTCCTAGTTAGTCAAGCTAGATCTTACAAAGGATTTCGTCATATGCCACAGGAATAACCTGGCATAATTATAAAAATCTAGATATGCAGTCGATACGGTGCAGGGTGAGGTCTACCACCTCTTCATAGAACCTAAGTGCAATTCTAGGTGACCAGATTGCATCATTAGCGCTTGGGTCCATCCATGAATTACCTAGGCATGTATAGCAAGCCTACTAGTTTTAAGCTTTTAGACCTATCTATTCAGTATAAAAAGTTAGGGTTCTATAGAATAGTTTGATGCTTATCGTAACAATCCATAATTTTAAACTTGGTAAATTACGTAATTTTAGTGTTATATGCAAAATAAATGATTTAATAGTGATTTTTTTATTACAATAATGCATTTTACCTAAAAATTATCTCGTTGAATAGACATTGTTGTATATGGGAAGATAATATTTTACGTTGAAAGTCTGGAGTTATACTTTAGGGTTAATAACAAAATAAGTTCAAGTTGTTCTCTAACACCAATTCTGAATTAATTAATGTTTTGCCTAAATTATCTCATTAGCGTATGAATCTAGGTTAATCCACCACTATTCATTTTCCCGCCTATGTAAAATTCTTTATCATAACTCCTGAACATCATTTGTAAAGAGACTAATGTTTACAAGCCAAAATAAAAATCTTAAAATCACCCTAATTCATAAAGCATGAGCTACACAACCATATAAACAAAAGTAAAATTCAATTCATTTTAGGACTTGTATCATCGTAGCAATAAACAACCCTTTTCTTTCATTTTAGGCATCTAAACCATTTAAGATCAATGGATACAAACCCAAGTAGTATTTTATTGAAATAACATGATTTGGATATCTTACTAGTTTTAGGCTATGTATGAGTGGGTTAGATCGGTTACTAATTTGGTGTATAAATGAATGTTAGGATAATTGCTAGTGGTATTATGATAGGATATATATTCTAAAATAAAAGATTAGTGAATTGTCGAAGACTTGCCAACAAAAGACTCAAATGTTGTACTTTTCATTAAGGCCACCTCTTTAAAAGTTCAAAGAAGAGGAAAAGAGGGATGGATAATAAGGAAAAGTCCAAGAGTCTTGTAGAGAGGGGTCAATGTCACCATTGCCATAAGAAGGGACACTAGAAGGGTAACTGTTCGGATTATTTAAAGACACTCAAAGACTACAAGAAATTTGACTCTACTCCTAAAGTTATTTTAAGGATAGAAAATTATCTTTCTATATACTACTTCTTGGGATTTAGATATTGGAACTAGGAGTCAGATCTGAAATTCGTTATAAGAACTTAGAAGCAGAAGGCCCGTCGCAAAGGGTGCAGTGGAAGTTTCCAATAGAGCTGCACTAAATGTCGCAACAGTGGGAGATTATCGTATGCCCTTTGCAAATGGACATAATTTGATCTTAAATAATTGACAATCTGTACCTGATTTTGTTTATGGGATAAATCCATCTCTCGATTAGCGACAGTTGACTATAATATTATTTGCAATAAATATATTATGCATATTATTTGGAATAATAAGATTGTGTGTAATGGTACTTTAAGAAACGTAATTTATGTTTCAGGTTATAGTCAAGTATTTGCTATTGAAAATTCAATGTCTAAAATAAATAATAGTTACCTTTGGCATTGTAGGCTAGACCATATCAATGAAAAGCAACTTAATAGGTTAATAAACAAGAGTTTTCTATTATAATTTGATTTAGAATCATTTTATATTTGCAAGTCATGTCTTAAAGATAAAACGGCTAGGAACCCATTTACTAGGAGCAACGAAAGAGTCAATGCACTTATAGGACTCGTTTATTCTGATGTATCTGGTCTAATGCTTATAGCCAGTAAAGCTGAAACCTTATACTTCGTTACATTCACCGATAATTAATAACAATATGGTATGTATATCTTATGAAACATAAATAAGAGGTTGCTAGGAAATTCATAGAGTACAGATATGAAGGTAAAAAATAAAACATGCAATGAAATTAAAATACTTCAGTCTGATCGAGAAGGTGAGTACATTGGATGAAAGCTCCAACTATACCTAAAAGATAGAGAGATTATCTCTCAAGTTATGCCTCCATACAATCCACAACACACTAGTGTTTCAAAGAATCGAGCTCTATTAGGCATGGTTCGACGATGATCAATAACTTCTAGTTACCTCTTTCCTTTTGGGGATATACACTCGACATAAAGTGCATATGCTGATATAGTACCATCTAAATATATGCTTAAGATGCCATACAAGTAATGTATTAGGAAAAAACCTCATCTAAGTATCTTAAGGTGTAGGGTTTTCTGGCTTACTGTATGAATGTTCTTCCTAGTAAGCTTGAGGTAAGATCAAATTTACGTAAGTTTGTAAGGTATCCTAAGAATGGTCTAGGATACCTATCATATCATACTAAGGAACAAAGGGTTATTTCATGACACATAACCCTTTTGGAAATGGAGTTTCTTTCTAGGAAACTAATGGATGTATGGTAGACTTGGATGAGATCCAGGATGCTGACTTGGAAATTTATAATGTAGACAACCTCAATTTAACTATACAAGAAGAGACAACACCTATTAGAAGGTCTAGTATGGAATCTCATGCTTTGGAGAGATACTACAATTTTCTTATGGATAACAAGTTTAAGAATTACATTATATCGGATAACGATCCCCTCATTTATCCACAAGCATTATAGGTTAATGACTCTATTATGAGGCTGGACGCAGTAAAGTCTGAGATGGATTCCATGTACTTCAACAAAGTATGGACTTTGGAGGATGACCCGAAGAGGTAAAACCCATCTACTGTAAACATATTTTTAAGAATAAGTGAAATGAAGATGGAAAGGTATAGATTTATGAGTCAATGTTGGTCACGAGATGTTTCCATCGGATTCAAATTGTTGATTATGATAAAATGTCTTGCTAGTCACCATGTTGAAATCTACTTAGATGTTACATGCTAAAGCCACTCACTATGAATGTAAATATGGCAGATGGATGTGAAAACAACTTTTCTAAATAGTGATTTCTAAGAAAATGTTTATATGTTACTGTCAAAGAGTTTTATAGTCAATGGGAGTAGTGGAAGGCTTGTAGACTCCTAAGATCAATATATGGTCTTAAGAAAGCATCCACATTTGTTTTGATAATATTATCAAACTGCTTGGTTTTAGCCAAAATTCAGAGAAAGTAGGTGTGCATAGGAAAGATGAAAAAAGTGTTATGATGTTTCTAATAATATACACTGACGATTTACTACTAATTGGTAATTACGTACTCAGTGAAAGATTGGAAAGTAAAGAATTTCTCAATGGAGGATTTGGGTGAGGCTACTTATATTATAGGCATCATGATCTATAGAGATAGATCGAAAAGGCTTTTGGAATTATCCCAGTCGTCATACGTAGATACCAAACTAAACCATTTAGTATGGTGAATTACAAGCGTGAAGAAGTTCCAACGTGGCATGGAATCATCGTTTCTAAGAAGATGCCCCATATACGGATAAGGAGAGGCAGCGCATGAAGAATATTCCTTATGCTTAGCCATAGGGTCTATCTTGTATACTATGTTATGTAGGAGCCTAGATATTTCTTTTGCACTTGGTGTAGTCAGCCAATAGTAGTCAAATCCTAGAGAAAATTGTAACAATCCACCTTTTTGGAACCCCATAACTATACAATGAAGTCACGAATGGCAAGTCATTGGAAGATAATACATATTATACAAAAAGAGAGAGCATAAGATAAAACTATGTTAACTAAAAGTTCCAGAGTCTCACAGCGGATGGTCATGCAAAATGTCTTATTACACAAATATATATATATATATATATATATATATATATATCTGATTACATATTTGATACCAGTACATAAGTCTATACAATCCAAACCCAAATAACGTTACACGTGTCACATCAAGTCTTTAATACACACTTTATTTACAATATATATACAATATATACAAGTTTTGTCTTCAGGTCCATCACACCTCTAGACTCTATTGACCAGAATAATATAGATAGGAAAATATAGGAGTGAGTAAGACATGCGTCTGCGTGAGTGAAGCAAATCTAATGCATGTATACTACTGTCATAGTGATATAACATGATTTGAGCCAAAGTATAATACCTTTAGTAGCTGCCAGCATTGCACTGCAGAACGATATTATACTTTTTAAATAACCTTAAACGTAATCTGGTCTTGCCCTTTGTGGTAAAGGATTACATGCTAACGACTATCCGGTCTCGCCGTGTGCGGTAAAAGATAGTCACGCATTTGACTCACGCCTAGTCCAGCCACGTACGCTATAGATCGACTATTGTCCACTTCAAAACACTCATGGACCAGCTTAATGCTTTATAAGAGAACGTTATGTCAATACCATCACTGAAGGACCCACCACGTATGCTATTAGAATCCAGTAGTCGTATCACTAACCATTAATTTATACTTTATCGAAGTTACAATATCCAAATATACACCATATTCATATTTCATTGTTTCGTATGGGTCTTACATATTCGTCCAATTACAAAACTACATATTCGAATATCGAGCCTCATCATCATTAAACTACTCACTATACTTGTCTAGATAAATCAACTACCATTCCAAAGCACACGTACCACCTCCATACATCGATCTATTCATCCAAACAACAAGCAAACGAAACCAAAGAAGTCATCAATGAATTATTAGAGAACATCACGAAAAAGTCCAAGTCGTCGTACGTCAATTAGGACTTCAAAAAGCCCAAATATCTCACCTAGAACATGCATTGACTAACCGATTGCACCCACCAGTGGACTAGTGAACATTTCAGATGTGGGTTCTCTTCTTATTTTGTTTATTTTAGTTTCCAGATTTCATTTCTTCTTGCTTTTGATTGATTCTAAAGGCCACTTCATATACACAAAGTATCTATTAAGTCCCTAAAGTCCTAATGCATATATATTCACAAATTTGGGTTGTATCAAGTGTATATATAAAATTTGGTGTTAAAGTTTCTTATTTTGTTTTTCTGAATACAAAAACTATGTTCTTTTCTAAAATTCGTTTTTGGCCTTACTAATAAACTCATATATATGTTAAATAAACATCTTAAATTAGCCTCAAATCATCTTGTGTCAATATCAACATACTATAACGAGACCAGAGAAACCACACTCACCAAACGTCAATACTTTCTCCTTCCTTCGTTGTTTAGCCTATTTCTAGCCAAGAACATTCAATTTTTGACAAAATCCTTTTACAGGTCATAATTCTCATCCATATGATCATTTCGATGGGTGAATCGTCAAAAATTTTCAAGAAATGAAGAAGATATGTTAATTTGAATTTTGATGTTGTTTGTAGGGAATGGGTTACATGATTTTGTTACAGTTTAGCCTTACTGCACCTTCAACCCTCCTACTTTTTTCATCAAACTCATTTTTTGCATAATACTCTTTACATTATTCGATTTGCTGCTAGTTTCATGCAAATCTATTGAGAAACGAAGTAGATATTCCCTTTTGAAGATTGGCATTGAAATGTGAAAAATGTGCATGGAAATTCACCATTTTGCTTTACTATCCGGGCATGCTGCACTTTCACCCTCCAAAATTTTGCCTTCCAATCTAGATCAGTAGCCCTCATAGACAGTTTCGCAATGCCGCCAGCTTCATGGATTTTCGTTAGGATATGAGGGAGATATGAGAGTTTGATCGCAAGTGGTTTGTAGAGTGGGCTAGAGAAGGAAGACGAAGAGAAGTGTCGTTTCTTGCAGAAATGAAGTTACGTATATTCTTAGGTAGTCGAAGGGAAATAGTTAACCGATATTTTCAAATTCAAGTCCAAACTCAAAGCCCAAAGCGCAAAATCCACTTAGCTTCAAAACTTGTTTTCTCATATCTCCTTCATACGACCTTCAAATGAGACAAACAGATATACTATGTAATTCGGAAAAACCAGACGTTTGCAATAGCGTTTATTTTATTTTGAAATTCTTACATTTAAACAATGACCATTTCCCTCTTTAATGGAAATTTACCAAAATATCATCTGGTTCACTTTCAAAATCATTTGTCATCATTTATTATTATTATTATTTAAGTCTTATTTGAAATTCGAGGTATTACATTCTTCCCCACTTAAAGGAATTTCGTCTTCGAAATTCTCAAGGGACGAAGAATGTACCACACTTTCTCATATCACACATATTTCTAACATATAGTCGATCATGCAACCATTCATCCAAACAATCATCTACACACAAACCAAAACAAGCATCCATAATTAGTATACAAAGTTACGAAATTAATTATGATGATTAGTGTACATGTGTGTGTGTCTATGAGCATACACATATGGTGGTGCTTGTGTACTTTATGAAATATAACCAACAACATAGCATGATGATATATATGCAGGTAACATATGATGTTATATATGCAAATATATAATATTTGGGCTCCCCTATATGAACGAGATAATATAAAATACAAAGAATGACACAAGCATCCTAGAGTGATCATATAGATTCTATACCAATGCACAACCAATAACACTAGCATATCACATGGTGAACATGTATATAAAAATAAATCATGAGTAACAACATGCAAAACATATCAAGAAAATAACTTATCCATAACATAAAGAAAAATAATAATGAGTTTAAGAAATAATTCACCAAATCTAGATATTAACTAAACTTAGAACCAACCAAACGGAAAATGCTTTTGAAAGAAATCGAATTGAAAAGATCGAATCTAGTGCTCCTCCACTTTCCAATTTTCCTTAACGAAATCATTATCCTTAACATAATCCAATAAATTCTACTATTGGTATATACTCATTCCTTAATATCAACTACACTCTCTGCTGCCATCTCGAATCTATAATGTCGTAAAATATGACAATGGATAGCCTTAGCACAAAATGCCCAGATAGAATTGCAGCCTCACATACCATCCCTAAAATGCACATATTTAATAACAAAATTACCCAGTAATAGTTTTCTGAATTCATCTTTCAGATTGTTTAGGTAAGGAAACTTAAGAGGATGGTGTCTTACCCAAAAAAGTTCAAAAAGACTTAAATCACCATATTATTCCTTCGTTCACCCAACAACATCCAAAATGATCAATGTTTGAACCTGGTGAACATTATGCATCGTTCATCTAAACCTCTAATCTAACTTAAGTGGTATCATTATGCTTATTATATCACTTCTCCCAATAACTGTCAAGTCTGACATTTAAAGTATCACCTTCTCAGTTATCCAACATTCCAAATTCTATTTTTCATAAAATCGCCTCGGCATCTTCATTGCGTGCAAATCATACATCTTCTCTTCGTTCTTCCAAAAAAATCCTTCAATTACCATAGAACACTAGAATTCAAACCACTTTGTGCTACTTCTTTATTTTACTTCAGTGTCCATTCAATCTAGTACATCTTCCCTTAAATTCCTAAAATCAAGTTCATCTCAATAGCTCAAATCCATTATTGAAATCCTTTATCTACACCAACCAGAAATACCTTTCCTATACAAATTAGAATATGTTTATTTTTGAAATATAAGTCACAATTCTTCCACAATTCTCAACTCTCCAAATCATATCTATCTATATAAAATTCCAAGTACTTCATCCCATTCATGGATAACACAAACTCATATGATCATAAGGCTAATCCAAATTTGAGTACTTTTACAAACTCATCAAATATACCAAAATACTTATCCTCATGTAATTTCATACCAAATCTAGTCCTGAGTATCTTTTAAATTTGAGAATTCACATCTAATACTCTTCACAACCAAAATCCAAACGTAATTCATTTTCTAATAATAACTAAACAATGTTTTCTTTTCCATATATCATCCTACTGAATTACCATTCCTCTATATTATGGATGAGATAACTCAGTAGGGGCAGTGCCTTGCTATAAAAATTAAATAAATAAAATACTATGAATATCATATGCCATTACATATCTAGGAACATTGGAACAAGAAAGATGTCCTAGCATAGTGAATATGTCATCAAGCTCATGTCATACCCAATCCAAATTATATACTTGCAATCATATCCACTACTCAAGTATCGATAACCTATATCCATCACCCTATTAGCGAGGGTACTACTGTCCTTCCTAATATCTTGGCCATCATCACATTCCAAATCGAATGAAATATCATAGCCCATCCGAACATCCTAACCTTTATACTTCATTATATAAAACATTTTCTTTTTATAAATTAGTTTCTATTGAAACATCCCACACAGTCTTATAACATTCAATATAAATAATCACATGCACATAGCAACGAACATGCAGTTCCCAACATGTAGTTCTCCTAAATAATTTTTTATATTACGACCACTTAGCCCAGTACACACAATTCTATATTATGAGCTTTTAGCCGAGAATACACAGTTCCATCTTCAAATCATTTATTAATATAAAAATAATTAGTTATCCATCAACATCCATCCTTTACAATGATATCAAACAAAAAATTATTCTAAATATCTTTTGCTTCCATCTTTGACCATTACCGTAATGACATAGAACAAAAGAATGTGAATGTTAATCATTTAAATTTCTGTACTATGGACTGATCTTCAAATCAGATCGCATAGTATCATCATTGGGTCACCAAATTCTTATCCTAAATAAATTTTAAACCATTCAAAAAAATATTCATCCATGTCTCAAAATATTTATAATCAGTTGGTTAACGGGGTCCAATCAATTGAAACTCCAATATCATTCATTTCTCTTTTACTACCAAAATTTTCTAACTCAACTTTACTTCAAACATATCTTCAAAAAATTTCCAATATCAAATAAGTATAACTTAGGCCCAATTCCCCTTCATATGAATCTTAACTAATTTAACCAGCTTGTATGTAAACATCTTTTCTCTATTTTTCTTCAATGTGCCAATTTGTATTACCTTCTCTTTCCAACAATAATCATAATCTCTCTTTATTCAATTCCTTGCAACTATTGGGATCATGGATTATGATAAAATCGTGCCCAGTCCATTAATCCTTAACCAAGCCACATTTCTGTCTGCATCTAACATCTTTCTATAATGAATCATTCAATCTAATCCAAAATTAATAAATTTACACACCATGTGAGAATTACTCTTAAACTATTCGCCACCACATTTATTATCCAAATCACAACTCATTTCTAATCCACAATTCGTTCTCCTTTCTTTATAGCCAATGATGGCATATTTGCTCTAGGGACCACTTCTATGATCTTTCTCTTACTTATTCTCTTTCAAACCCATCGAACAAACTTTAAATTTGACTACTCGAAATTCCTTTTTGTACTTATAATTTTAAAAAAAAGGATTTGCTATTGGAAACTTATCATATACCTAAGTTAAAATAAACTTCCATCTTTTTTTCAAATATCACTTTTAAAAATATTGTTTTACCTAAAATATTTCGTTTACTTTAAAGCCATGAAATATGATCTTTTAATCAAATAATTATTTGTCTCTATATTTAAATTTCAACACCAACTAATTTCCTTAACTTCAACAACTTAATATTAACTACTTTTAAACACATTAAATAAACTATGGATGTTTTCTAAAATACCCTTGTTTTATTTCAAAATATCATTTCATATAATTTATAGTCATTTTATCGCATATACATAAGTATATATTAATTTATTTTATAAATAGAAAATTTCCAACACCTTTAAATAACATAACTTATATATCAAAGTATACTTTAAATTCACTTTAGTTGCTCACCATATTTATATAAATTTTGAAAACCATTTCCGCGATCTTTTTTCATATTTACTATAAATGTGCCTAAAAATTTCATTTCATGAGTCCTTTCTTATTTAAAAATGAATATATATTCTACTTACTTTGAATTAAAACTTTAAATCCTTTTTTAAAAAATATCCAAATACCAATTATTTAATATAAATATAATATCAATTCATAAATTTTCTATTAAACAAAATTAATAATTCAACTTTTAAACTATTTTCCCTTTTAGACATTTCCTTTAAATTTCCTCTCTTGAAATATTTCACTTTCGAAACTCGGTCCTTTTACCATCCTCACTAGCTTTCTATCTGGCGTGTCCATCAAAACATATCAAATCCAAACGATCACATATACTCTCACAAGTGCTTAGCCACAATTCTAATGTCAATTGGGGTTCACTTCCAATATAATACTAAAAATTGCTCCTCATATACCAAATGCAGATACTGTGGAGTTTACACTGGTTTGACCTTTCGTTTATAGATATCAATGGAACTAAATATGGACATTCACACCGTAATATCCCTAAGAACGACCCCAGTACCATTCAAAATTTTCTCTTATTCCACCAACATTACCTTGTTTCAGTTCCCATCCTTATCAACTTACTCATCCTTAGCTATTCGTAGTTAGGATTAATTAGAAACTCCCCAATAGACAGATAGCTCAACTGGAACAACTACAACTATATCCGACTCATACACATATGTTATAAATTTTATAAACAAATATGCCCTCTCAATACGTTCCATAATTTTATAACCTATGCTCTGATACCAAATGTAACAACCAACATTTTTAGAACCCTATAACTATGCAATGAAGTCCCAAAATGGCGAGTTATTGAAAGATAATACATATGATATACACAGAGGGAGCATAAGATTAAACTGTACTAATGAAAACTTCTAGAGTCTCACAGCGGATGGTCACACAAAATATCATATTACACAAATATATATATATATATGTATGTATGTATGTATGTATATGTATATATATGTACGTATGTATGTATGTATGTCTGATTACATATTTGATACCGCTATATAAGTCTGTACAATCGAAACCCAAAAAACCACACATTGTCACATCAAGTCTTTAATACACACCTTGTTTACAATATATACAATTTTTGTCTCTAGTCTATCATGCCTCTAAATTCCATCAACCTGAATAATATATAGGAAATATAGGAGCGGGTCAGGCATATGTTTTTATGAGTGAAGCAAATCTAATGCAGGTATACTATTGTGACAGTGATACAACAAGATTTAAGCCTAAGTATAATACTTCTAGACCCGCCTATACGATTGTGATAACCCGGATTTTTGGACATCTGATAAGTAATTAACTGGTTTATTTCGATATCTGGAAATATAAATAAATTTGAATCTATAATAAATTTTGAAATATAAATATCTAGAAATAATAAATTTTACAGTAAATTAATATATATAATAGATATATTCAAAATTCCATAATGTTGGAAATCTTAAGTGTATATATATAAGGTCATTGAGAAATAGTAAAGATATTAATATAATTCAAGCAATTTAAAATGCAATGATCACCTTTATTTATTACTTAAAAATTTGTAAAATTGTTATTTACAAACAAAATAATAATATGTTGTGTGTGTATATATATATATAGGTTTTAAATGAAATTATTTTATACAAGTTGAAATTGCATTTGTTTAAATATATGTATATATTAAATTGATTTTTAAATTGGATTTGAAATTGAATTTAAATTAGAATATTTAAATTTGAAATTCAAAGGGTAGATATATATATATATATATATATATATATCTTAAATTATGCTTAGTTTTAAAATGTATTGTATTTGATTTTATTTAGAATACAAATTGTTTATATCATTTTCTTTTTAAAGGAATTTATTTATATAAATTAAAATATGTATTTATAAATTAGAAAAGTAATTATAAAAGCTTTCTAAAAAACATTTAAAAATTTATTTATGCATGCAAGTTACACGTGTTAAGATTTAAACCTCTCTAATAACATGTGTTAACAAATTAAATAAGTTTACAGAAAAGTGTTATTTCTTTTTACAAGTGTCACATTTTTCATTTTATTTTCTTTAATTTTAGTAAATCTAAATTAAATCTATATAACCATACTTCTTCTTCTTCATTTTTCCCCTATCTCATTTTCAAAAGCAAAGAAGAATAAGCTAGTAAATTTACAAACCAGAAAATTGTATCAACTTCCACTCTTTCAACCTAAAATAAAAACAAAGAATCAAATTCATCTCAAAATTCTAAAATCTGCAAACAATTTTCAAAAGCTTGGGTATCAAGCAAGCACTCTTCTCTGATTTTAAAAGCTTCATCAATTCAGTTTTTTTTTAAAAAGAACCTGATCATTTCAACAAAGCAAACAAGAGCAAGATCAAATCATTCAGCAACTAAACCAAGTTTGGGCATCTCAGTTACAACAGATTTCTAGCATTTTTCTGTCAAAAGCTCTTCAGTTTTTAGCCTTTGTTTCAAACAGTAACAGGTGAGTAAACTCTTATAATCTTATTTGACTGAAGGTGCATGTGATTAATCCTTGAAGTATGATATGAACTATGATGTGCATGTCGTTAAAAATGATATTTATGTATATGTATGTGAGTTAGTGGTTGTGTTCATGACTGGAATAGGCAAGCATACCTATGTTTAAGTCATTACAGGTTTTAGACCTGATTTAAAATTTTAAATCTTCCACTTAAATGATTTTTTTTACGCCTTGATCTTTGAGTAAAAAATGTTTTGTATGTGAGCAACGTCAATTGTAAAATTCAATTCAAGTAGAATATTTAGTGAGAATCTCTGGAAATCAAATATTACAGTGAAGAACAAGTCAATGTCAAAGTTTGGATTTTTAAGATTACATGTTTTGATTGTAAAATCGAATTCGTCGATGAAATTGGTGAATTTTAATAGTGACATGGTGATTTTTAAGTTAGTGGATGTCGAGGATTGTCGAGTTGAACGACTCTGGTGTTTTGACCAAATTCCGATGATCGAAGTAATGGGGGTGATTGTGCTCGTTTCTGAAGGAGGAACGAGTGGCAGGGAGCATAGGAAAAATAGTTAGATGATTTTCAGATCACCGGAGCATCTTGGCGATGAGGTTTTAGGGTTTTAAACCCTATCTGAGTTGATGTCGAATTCGAAAATAAGATGGCCTTGTCATCCAGTCAAACTCAATCGGAGGTAGGGGAATGACATCGTAGGTTCTCGACCCAGTTATGGTCATGGTGGCAGGGATGCAAATGGTCGGAGGTTGACGGAGTATGATGTTTTCGTGGCAGCACTATTTGTTCCAGGAATGGTGGGAATGTCGATTTCGTATTGAGCGATGATATCGGATTTCTGGGTGATCAGATCAGGGGAGAGTGTCGTAGGCGATGTGCGGGTGGTCGTAGCATCGGTCCGAAGGGAGCCGACGCCGTGTGCACGTGCACAAGTACCTGATGTATCAGTGACCATTGCTATGATGTTGAAGCTCGTGAGGATGTAATGGCTCGGGACGTGCTCGAGAAATGAGGGGGAGGACTCGAGTGTGGCTTCGGATATATTCGAGTGGGTTTTGGCATGTTAATATCAGTTTTAAAGAAATAAGTATAAATGTTGATCAGGTTTTTTTTTTTGAAAGGCAAGAGCATAAACTCATTTTATTGACTTAAGCAACATTACAACAGATACAATGCCACAAAACTTACAACCTGTTACAACCATCTTGACAGTTTTAATGTAAATAACACAACCAAATATACAAACTTACAATCAGCAAACAAAAAATAAAACTAAGCAACATAATTCACTGCATACAATCTTGAGCGGTGATAATCCAGTAAAAGCATATCTGACATTCCAGAATAAAGCCATCTGCAAGAAGTGATTTAATCCTTTCAAAACTTCAAATAGGATCTGCCTTTAAGTCTCTGAGTATACTGCCATGAATCAAATTATACAGCTGAGATGAATTCTTACTATCAATACAAAAAATTCTGTTGTTCCTTTCAGACCACACTGCATAAATCAATCTCTTAAGAAGCTTTAGCAAAAGCCTAGTCATACGAGTCTTCCATCTAATTGCCTTAAAAACATTAAACCACTCAATTGAACTAACTGGTGAAGGTTTGTAAAATCCACCATTTGATAGTAGCCTATACCATATTTGATATACGAAAGTGCACTCAAAAAATAAGTGAGTATTGCTTTCAGATTCAGATTTGCAGAAAACACATAAATCCTCTGAAATAATACCCATTTTACAAAGCTTTTCTTTGGTGTTTAAAGCATTTGCCATCACTTTCCACAACAACATATTTTCTTTAGCATTACCACCAATTTTCCAAATTCTTGAGTGCCAGGGAAATTGAGAACCATTTTGATAGAGAAAATTGTAAACAAGCCTAATAGAATGATACTTACCCTTTTCTGACCAGATTAGAACATTGTCATTATTATTAATAGGATTACTAGTGATGAGATTCCATAGATTCCTTAGTTGAAAGGAACCGGAATAAGGTAAAACTATACAATCATCATGTATAAACTCATCAACTGTAGCCTGTTCAGAGATTCCTGAACTTCTTCTCAGATTATAATCAACTACAGAACTTAAGATTAATCCCTGCTTAGCCCATGGAGAATGCCAGAAGGACAAACCCTTAATCAAAGCATAATTACATTGTAAGAAAGGAATAAAAGTCTCCCTAAGCTTGAGAATACACCTACAACTCCAACTGCAGTTTTGTGGTATGGGCATAGTCCAAAATTTTCTCTTGGCAATAAGATTGTGATTAACCCATTGAGACCATAAGTTCTTATCATTTGCAAAGATCTTATTGAAGTACACTGAAATAGCAGCTTTATTCCATTGAAAAATATTAGTAATACCAAGTCCACCATACTTTTTGGCATCAAACAGCTTATAATAAGAAATAGGAATAAGCTTTCTAGATAAAGGGTCACCATGCCAGAGATATTTATTAAGGGCACTAGAAATCATATTAATTAGCTTAACTGGGAGAATGTAATGTCTAGTCCAATAAGTTGTTATAGCCACAGCAATTAATTGAATAATTGTTAGCCTACCAGCTTGTGGCAGTTTATCAATTGGCCATATCTGAAGCCTTTCAACTATTTTCTCAAAGAGTGGCAAACAATTTTGTTTGGTAATTCTAGAGAAAAAAATAGGCAAACCCAGATAGTAAGCATTTTTGGATAATTCTTGAAGACCCGAGTACTTAATAATATCATTCCTCTGAATAGTGCTTAAACCAGCAACTAAAATATTTGATTTCGAAAGATTAATTTGAAGGCCAGTGATAGAGTAGAAAAATTGCAGAGAGGAAATAATACACTGAATATTATGATAAGTAGGCTTTGTAAAGATGATTAGATCATCGGCAAAGAGAAGATGAGTAATGAGTGGTTTTTTACATTTGGGATGAAGCTGAAGGGCTTTTTTAACAACAGAATCCACCAATATAGAATTTAGAACCTCCATGACAATTATGAACAAGTATGCAGAAATTGGGTCACCTTGCCTAACACCCTGTACACCTTTAAAATAACCATACAGTCCACCCTCTCTTGAAATAGAGTACATAGGTGATGATATACATGTATAAATCCAAGCTAGAAAAGGCTTTGGGAAATTCATCCTAGACATAATAGCTAAAATAGAGTTCCAAGCAATAGAGTCAAAAGCCTTCTTAATATCTAGCTTTAACATGCACCTTGATGAAATGTTTTTCCTCTCATAACCATACAATAATTCTTGGGTCAAGAGAATATTATCACTAATTGATCTTCCACTAATATATGCAGCTTGATTATTGGAGATAATGGATGGCAAGACTAATTGTAATCTATTAGCTAAAACCTTCAAGATGATTTTATAAATGATATTACAACACGAAATAGGTCTAAAATCAGCAACTGATGTTGGATTAACAACCTTGGGAATTGAAGCAATGGCAGTAGCAGAAAGCCCAACAGAGAGCTTGTTATTAAGAAAAAAGTATTGTATGGCTTTTACAATATCAAACCCAATTATATTCCAACTCTACTGAATAAAATGTGCATTATAACCATCTGGACCTCCACAACTATTACTATCCAAACTAAAAACTGTAGTTTTGATTTCATTAGCTGATATTTCACAAATCAAAGAATTAGACTGAGAGATGGATAAGGTTGGAAGAATAATGTCAAAAAGAGGTTTTATATCAGGAATGAATAAATTGGTTGGAGCTAAGATAGATGTAAAATATTGAACAAAAGAATCATTTATACCATCAAAAGATTTCGCCATATTTCCGTACATATCCTTTATCTGAAAAATGCATTCACGATTTCTCTTTACCTTTAGAAAGTTATGGAAGTACTTAGTATTCCTATCTGCCTCTTTTTCCATTCTCAAATGAATTTTCTGCTTGAGTGATGACACTTCCTTTTCAATAACTTTTTCTAGATCATTCTTTAATTGCAATTCAATATGTTGTAAAATAGAATCAAATGGCCTAGCACTCAAGACTTCCTGTATCCTAATAAGCTCATTCCTAATCCGAGTAGAGAGTTTAGAATCCTTACCAAAATTAGCAGCAGACCAATTCCTTAGGTGAAATTTTAGTGCTTTCATCTTGAGAGTAATATTTGTTAGAGGATCCTTGCCATATTGCATGTTCCAAACCTGTTTTAGAATAACATGATAGTCCACCTGCTTAGTCCAGAAATTAAAAAATTTAAAAGAGTGTTTCCCTCCACAAAAATCATCAACTCCCCATTGAAAAATTAATGGACAATGATCAGATAAAGAAGGCTGTAGTATGTGATAAAATGATTTTGGCCAAAAATGAAGAAAAGGAAGATTAATGAAAATATGATCAAGTTTACATAGAGTTGGATCTCCACTCCTATTACTATTAGACCAAGTGAAATCTGAACCAAAGTATTTAACTGGGATTAGTTTAGATTGAATTATAGCACTGTTTAAAGGAGAAATATCCTTAAGAGATAAAGGACAGCCACCATATTTTTGATTACTTGCAAACATACAATTAAAATCACCACCTATTAGCCATGGAATAGAAGATGAATTTAAAGATGGAAGATGATCCAAAAAGACCTGTCTCAAAGATAAAGAATTTTGAGCATAAACAGAAGTTAGAAAGAAATTGATATTGGAAGGAAAATGAATACAATTGTAATAAATGTATTGATCAGAGGCACTTATTCTGGAAAGCTTGCAAATATGAAGATTCCATAAGGTAAGCAGTCTGCCATAATTAGATTCAACAAAGTTATTATCATGTAACCAAGAAGGAGAAATCAAACGAATAGCCTTAAGGGTAGAAAGAATGTCTAGCTTAGTTTCAGAAACACACATCAGATGAATATCTTTGTCCTTTATAAGATTCTTAATCTCAAACTGTTTAGAGGGTAAGTTAGCCCCCTTTATATTCCAAAAAGCAATATTATTCATTTAATAGGAAGTGGAGGAAGCAAAAGTGAAGGATTCTTCCTTGGATGCCTTGAATGAGAATTATTTTTAGATGAGGATAAAGGTTAGACCTCCTAAGGCTTATAATCTTTTCCTTTATTGAGATCACCTGTTTTCACAGTACTAATAGTACCAGAATTAGTCATGACAACGTACACTCACTTGATTCAGAAGGAGGAGGAAGTATAATATGATTAGGAGGAGACAAATGTAGATAAGGTGAAGAAGAATTAGAACCAAACATGGATGGAGATTTAGAACTAAATTGAGAACTACATGAAGATGAAAAAGAGATAGAGTTATTAGAGAGAACAGATGATACAACTTTAGCAACAGATTCAGATGAAGAATTGGAAAGATTGTCAACTGATAAAGAAGAAACAGATGGAGTAGCATCACTAAAAACACCAGGTATACTATCTCGAGATGTATCAAGAGAAAAGTTTGATAAAACTGAAAATGAATTAGAAGTAACTATAGAGAAAGAACTATTTACATTATGTACTTCAGTCTCTTTTGCTTTGCTATCATCCATGCTACTGATAGGATTAACCATTAATTGAATATTCTCTTTAACCACTGATTCTTTCCTCTTCCATACCCCTTTATTTCTTCTATTAACATTTCTCCAGCTATGATCAATTATATTGGTATCATGATGACCTTGATTCTTATTTACATTCTCCCCAAATCATGCATTTTACTTACATCAACATCTATAGCCTTATTCACAAATTCACAAGAGACAGTGTCATGACCAAAGATTTTACAATGTGAACAAATTTTTGGCTTCCAATCATAAGATAGTTGAACATCTGGACAATTATTACCCAACTGGGGAATATAAATAGATTCAGGTAACTCAAAATCAGGCGAGATCTCCACTAAATAGTTGATCAGGTTTTAGGAAGCAAGAATAACTATGTTGACCTGTTTTGGAAACAAAAATGTTTATAACTGGTTCAAGCAAAAAAAAATTTAAAAACAAGTTCCCAAAATTTGATTTAAAATAAAATGTTTTGAATTGAATTGTTTGCTTTGTTTAATTAGACTAGGATAATCAATTTAATTTAGAACTCCTAAGTATTTTCAAATGAAATTTTCTGATGAAATTAAGTAAGTATTTAAGATTATTGTATTTAACCTTAAATCGAATAAAAGTTCTCTAGTGATTGATTTCAAGCATTAAATTTAAACAAGACATAGATGATGAGTAAGTAATCAATTAAGGTAGATAGTCTATCTTGTTTAATTAAGGTTTTACTTTATTAGGCATAATTAATGTGATTAATTATTGGTTAATATGTTAATGTGATTAATTAATGAGATTGACAAAAGGTAAATTGACAAATGTAATCAATTAAGGTTAATTAATTAGTATAATTAATTAAGGATTGATTAATTAAAGATTCATTAATTAAGGGTAATTACTTAATAAAGTAATTAGTGGATAGTTAATGAAGGTAATTAAGGGAAGAATCGTTAAACTAAGTGATTAAGTGATAATTAATTAATTAATTAATATAATTAATTCAAGTTAATTAGTTAATTAATTAAAGATAGTCACTAATGTAACTGATTCAGTATAATTACTTAGTGAAGTAATTATTAGATAATTACTGAATGTAATTAAGTAGGGAAAATCACTTAATGAAGTAATTGGAAAATAATTACTTAATGGAAGTAATTAAGGATTAATTGCTTAGTGTAATTAACTAAAGGATTTATTAATGTGATTAATTTAAGTGTAATTAATTAATGTAAGTAATTAAAGGGTAGTTAATCACTGGATGTGATTTAATTAATTAAAGTTAATGTGATTTACCAAGATTAATTAATCAAGGTAATTCATTTAAGCAATGGTTTATAATTAACCAAAGTTAATTAAGCAGGATTAAAGATAATTAATTTAATTTATAATGGGTGATCAAATTAAATAAATTAAGAATTGTTTGATTTATCTTTCCTATAGATAATAACTTGAATTGATTACCTTAGTTTGTCTGAATATCTTTGATATTGAGATTGTGATGTATTGAAATATTGTATGATAGGTTGGACTATGATATTATAAGTTATCTATCAATAATTGATTTGTTATGAGAATACGAGAACCTGTATTTAAAATTGATTTGTATCCACTTTAACAAACTGGGTTTAAGATGACAATGAATTCGAATGACTGGGGTCGGGTATCAGTACATACCCGAAACCACTTCGATGTGAAATCTACTAAATTTTTTAAAAAAAATGTGAGATGTGCAATCAATAGGCTGGAATGAAACAATGTAAGAGAAGTAGACCTTTGAATCTAAGTAAAGGTACTTAAGGGACTGATTTGTGAATATAAGTGTTGACCATAACAAGTTGTGAACTTGTAGGGAAGCACAAGTTACCCTGGGTTTTAAATAAGTTTGGTGCATTAGAATTTCATGTTATATGGGTTTACTCACGCTAGTTTCCAGCCTACCCAGGTGTTACTTTGATGTAATGCTTGGGTCAGACCGAGTATTATAGATTTTTAGGAAAGAACGTTCTGGAGCTCAGGTGGCGAGCTGGATGGCAGGAACGTATAGAGTGATTTCCGCTGTGATATATTGTGGTTATCTGGGACATGTGATATTAACTGTCTAGTGTTTGTGTAGATATTGAAAACTCTGATGTATTGTATGTAATTTAACTGATACAGCTTCTTTGTAAAAATGTTATTATATGATATTATATTTTGATCCGCTGCGAATGTGAGATTCTATGTCTTGTTTTCTGTTTACTTCTTCTATCTTTTTTCTTCTTTTCCTAACTATTTGGAATTTTCGGGATCGAAAATTCTGGGTCGTTGCAGCAATGCTACAGAATGATATAATATAATCTAAATAACGATAAATGTAATTTGGTCTTTCCCCTTACCATAAAAGGTTACACATCAACAACTATCCGGTCTCGCCATGTTTACACATCGGACTCTCATCTAGATCCGTGCGCAACAGGCAGACTGTTGTCCACTTCAAAACATTTTTGGACTAGCCTCGAGGTTCTATAGGAGAACGCCACGTCAATGTCATGAATTAAGGACTTACCATATGCTCCATAAGATTCAGGTATTTGTATCACTAACCATACATTTAAACTTTATCGAAGTTACAATCTCCAAAGCCATATACTATTGGAACTGGACCAGCACAAAACTGAAGTTATGAGTGAATTTTTAATTTTTTACTTTACTAGATCTTTATTTGGCCCACAAATTCTAATTTATTTAGAACATTTCTAAATTTTATTTAAATAAAATCACTTATTTTATTTGAGTTTATAAATTATATACAATTTTATTTATTTTATATTTAATTAAATATTAAAGTACATATATGTATCATGTACTTAAGTGTTTATATATGCACGAGTAACATAATAATCCATGCAAAAATAAAATGTCTGTATATATATTTTGGGATTTACATCGCCGGACATGTTACTCATCCTATATATATTAGATGTTGTCCAAATATATGTATGTATGCAAAGTTGTTATTTATATAAATTTTAAAAACTATGTAAATATATATGTGTGTGTATATATATAACTTATACATAAAAATATTAATGATTTATATCTATATAACATCGCATTAAATATTATATATATGTGTGTATATAAGTATGTATATACATAATATAATTTTTGTTAAAAATCATTTTACACATATACATACATACAAACATATATATATGTATGTATGTATGTATATATATACATATGTGTGTGTATCTATATATCAATTACAGAAAAACAAATATTGTTATTATAATTATATATATAAGTATATTTATAATATTTAAATATGTATATGCATATATATAGTATATTAATTATGTATTTAAAAAATAAATATATTTTAAACCATTCCAAATCGATTGCGTAACATAAAAAATTGTATTTATGTTTTATTGCATTAATGTATATATATATATATATATTATATTAAAAATACAATAAAATAATAATAAAAAATATTTTTGTGTTATATTATTTAAATTTTAAATTTTTTAGAAAATTAAGCATGATATTTAAAAGTTACGAAGAATTTTCTAGGTCAAAATAATATTTATAATTAATTAATTGATTTAACCATTTATTATATTGATTTTTTAAAAATATAGAAAGCAATTTTAAAATTTTTATTTTTTGGCTGAGAGTTTATACGATAACAAAAAAAATTTATAAAATTCAAAATCGAATTTTCAAACATATTTTGTTTTAGATGATTTATTTAATTAGTATATTGATATAACTAATATTAAACAATAGTAAATAAATATTAAAAATTAATTTGCAGTCGCCGACAAATATGGTCAATGTAGATATGCATTTCTAAAAAATAAGTTCAAATATTAACATGATATGATGATATAATTAAATACAAGTCATATAATTAAAATTAGGTCATATTAACACACACACACACACACACATATATACATATATATATCATTTTCAAATATATGTATGAATGCGTGTGTGTGTATTAATAAATAAAATGATAATAATTAAAATAAAATTTATTTGGCTGTGCATTTTAGATCTATATATAAAAATGTGTTTTTTTAGTAACTTAAAACATGCATATGACCAATCCAATATGTGACAACATTGATGAAACATATAAGAAACTCACCTGAATAACAAAATAATAATGATATATATAAAAATAATATTATATTATCTAAAAATTATAAACTATATAGTATATTAAATACATATCTAATACTAATGTAACAACCCTAGATTTTTGCCTATATATTTTAAATTTGACTTTATTTTATTTTAAATTTATTTTTATTTCAAATATTTCATTTTAAATATAAATGCTGATCTATAGTTCAAAATAGTATAAATTGGACATTTTACTAAAAAAGTGAATTTCTACCCAAACTGTTTGAACTTTGACTTTTAAAATTAAAATTAAAATCATTCTAAATCTTAAATTTTATCTTTTATTATGAAAATAGATGTAATAACTTGAACACTGCTTTTCGTTTCGTTGAAAACGGAGTTAAACTGTGGAAGTTATGTATATTTCAATATTGAGTGCAATTTGTTTATTCTGCAATTTTGTTATTTTTAAATTGTATAAATTATATTTTCGTCATATTTCATTTTAATCTGGGTCAATATGTTATTGTATGTAAATTTTTGTATTATAATAATTTTAAAATAAAGTAAACAATTTTCCAAAGTCAATGGTTATTTATTTGTAATTTCTGGACACCGTTTTGGATTTTTAAGCAATTTCTTTAAATCTTTTCCTATTTTCTTTAAATTTAATTTTGTTTTATGTGTTAATATTTTATTTTAAGTATATTTTGTCTTTTAATATTTTTAAAGTGATGTTTGAATTTTTCCAAAGCTTATTGAATTTAGTTCCAAATTTTAAGCCTGGTTTTCATTTTTCTGCTATTTTCTTTATTTAAATTATATTTAAATTTAAATTTATATATTTATTTGTGAATGAACCTTTACTTTTATGTTGTTATCCTTGTTATAAATATTTTTACAAGTCCATATAAATTTTTCAAAGTTCATTCTGTTTATTTTCTTTTTTTCTAGACTAGTTTGCAATCTTGTGTTATGTTCTTATTTTAACCTTATGTCATTAATAAATATTTATATATATCTTATATTTTGTTATATTTTAGAATTTGTGACTGAAATCATTATTATTTTCAGTAATGTAAACTTATATGAATAAATAAAGGAAATACCAAAGGTTTTAAAAGCTTTTGAAACGTAAGTCGTTTTTTTTACCGTTTCCTCATTTACTCTTTGGCAGTTTTTATTTATTTATTAGCCTTTACTTCTTTTGGCTGTATATTACTTTGTTTGGCCGTGTATTCCAGTCTTCATTCACTAAAAAAAAAATCCACTTCTCATTCATTCACAGCTAGGAGAAAAAAATTGGGTAATGGCCTCCTCTTTTTGCATTTTTTCTTCCATTTTTTCCATACTTTTGTCTTGTTTCTTTCTTCTATTTGCATGGCCTCCTCACTATTGCCATGGCCACCACTCTCTACATCTATTCCCTTCCATCATCACCACTTACACTCCAGGTCATGACCATATCCGAGCCAACCATGGTGACAAAACCCCTCAAAATCCAACCTATGCCTTGAAAACATGCTAGTTAGAGCCTTGTTGCTTCACCACTTCATTTTCCACCACCAGCACCACCTCTGACCAGACCACCACACACTACTCCAACATCATTCCAGATCTGAACTTGAATGGCCAAGCCAAACCACTCCAAGGCCGAGCCCTTTTGTTGACCAAAAACATGCTATTTTGCCTTAAACCCTTCACCTACCCTAAGTGTAACTTCCTCCACTTGTTTAGCCTTGTAGCCGCACCTTTTGCATACCCATACCTGATCCAAACCATGCTCAAACCTGACCTTATTTATCCCCTAGGCCATGCAAACAAGCATAGAGAGCAAGTGCAAAGTCTTTAGTTTTGTTTTATACATCTATTTCTAACATTGTTTAAGTATATCTTGTTTTTGAAACATATGTTTCATATATTTGTTTGTCTCGTGTATCCAAGGAGATTTATCTTTGGCTCTCTCAAAATCGAATCATTGTCATGCCATAGTGCTTTTGAAGATCTCAGTTTGTGCTTTTGATCGTTGTCTCCAGCTTATACAAGTGAGTAAATCTCACCAGACGTTTATACTTATAGAAATGTGAATTGACATCATTTGAATGTGTAAAACTATTATGTGATGTTATAACTGCCTGTGATTAATTACATATAATGTTAAACCTGTTAAATTTCATGTCGTATCATATGTTATTATATATATGTTGTTACTGTTCATTTATATATGTTTATCACACTGCAAGTTCCCTGTAGATTAGAAGTCACTATGGGTTGAAATGATACATACCCGAACGGACTTTAGAATAGGGAAAAATCGTTATGGGCTGAAATGATAGGCCTGAACAGTTTTTATTTATTTTATTTAACTTGGGATTGCGGGTTTGAAATGATAGAACCCGGATTTTTCTTTTTAAACTGGGATTGAAATGATACATATCTGTATCCCTTGACCTAGGTTAGAAAACTATATACAGACCCGTGGTTATTTTATAAAGTATTTTGGATAATTTTAAGTATTTTAAAATATAAATTTATGAAATTTGATTTAAATAGGTTTTTAAATGTTTAAAATAAAGAAATTATGATTTTTCTATGAGTTAAAAATGTAATCAATGAATGGTTAAATGGGATTATTAAATATAACTTAAGTTCGGAAATTTGGAATTTTGGTTAAAAACGATATTTAGGTTATATGAATAAAATGGAAATTTAATTTTATTGGAAATTGGTAAATATGATAATTTGATTAAATTTGGAATTTAAGTGATTTATTAAAGTATTATTGATTTTTCTATGAATTTAAGTGGTTAAATAAATGAATGTTTAAAAGTGATCTTTCAAAAGTATAACTTGACTTGGAAATGTAAAATTGGCTTTTAGTTAAAGGTTTAAGTTAATAAAAAAATAAAAATAAAAATTAGTTTATTTGAGAAATGGAGGAAAGATAAGTGTTAAGTTGCTTATTTAAAAATATGAAGAATTGGAAACTTTTACACTTGAATTTATTTAGTAAATTGTTGAAAATTGGATGTAAGTATAAGAAATTTATTGTATAAAAATAATATGTTAAATGATATGTTAATGAGCATTTTAAAGGTTAAAATATGATTTTAAAAATGTTTATTGGTTTTAAATTGAAGTTTATTATTGGCTGGAAATACACTAAAATCTGGAATTAACTTTTAATAGCATTCAGAAATGCTATAGTTTTCTGAATTGAATTAAAATTGTGTAAAAAGAGCTATTGCAGCATTTCTGAAATGCTGTAGTTGCTGTAATTGAACTTATAGGCTAATATTGGACTCAGGTCTATTGTAGCATTCTCTGGAAATGCTATAGTAGTCTGCAGTCTTTGCTAAAATCAAATTTAAGCCTTGTTTTGAAATCTGAGCTACCGCAGCATTTCTGGAAATGCTGCCTTTGCTATTTTAAACTAAAATTTAACTAAAACTGAGTTTTAACAGCAGTTTTTAAGAGCTGTCTTTGCTGAATTAAAATATTTTCAAGTATAACTTATAACAGTTTTTTCTAAATGCTACGAAAGGCAGAAATTTTAATAAATATGATTTTTGACCTAGTAAATGAGCTCATAATGACTTGAAACTTCGAAATTTGAATACTTGATTTGAAAGTATAATAATTACACTTTTAAAATGATTTTCATTGAATTAAATTGATGGAATATAAATTGTTTAAAAGGCGATTTGAGATGATAATAAATGAATGTTATCTTTGAGATGTTTAAGATATGATATATTGAAATGATTTGAAATGAAGTTTTGAGAAGATATGATCTTTCGATATATATTAAATGTTTGAAATAAAGTTTTTGAAAGTTATGATATTTTGAAATTAAAATGATTCAAAAATGAAGTTCGAAAGATATGATATTCATGTATTAAAAATGGTTAGAAATGACTTGATATTTTTTTGATAAATATTTGAATTTGAATGATATGGTATGTCGATATATTGAAATGGTTTTGGAAATGATTAAATCTTTATTTTGATAAAGATTTGGAATGAAAAGGATATTTTATTTTGAAGTATAAAATATTGTTTTAAAAGTTATAACCACGGGTTATAATAACGATTGGTTGGCAAAGAGACCGGGATTGGATATCTGGCATACTCTCTGTCGATACCGAAAACCACTTTGACAACCGTGTACGAGGTGGAGATTCCAGAATGAAGTAGGATGGTGGTGGCGTTTCCTTTAAGGTAAATGCATGGACCCGACTCCCGTGAGTTAGCATAAGGTGGCTAAAACAGGAGTGATCAACGGGTTAATAAGGTAGCACCTTTGATCGGACACATCCCTTCGATATTATACTTTGACTTTGGATTGATTCGGTGGCCACTTTTGATTTGATTTGGGGGTGTGGCTCGAGGTGGGCGGTAGCTGCGCGCTACGATTTACCACCGACCCGGAAGCGTAATTGGTATATCTACCCTGGCATTGCCTAGTTGTGCCGTGTCACCTACCCTATCGCGCCTTGTACGAGTTTCTATTTGTGTCGTACCTATGGAATATCCTCTGGTAGCCTCCCGATCAGAAGGTATTACGGTACTGTATAGACTATTGGCATTATTTGTGTTAAGGGCTATATGGGTAACCCCTTAACATTATTAAAAAGGTAAGTTTATTTTACAAATAGACACTATTGTAATAGCGCAATATACTATATAGTAAATAGTTTAACGGATCCTTAGAGGATTGGCGATCCCAAACATCTTCTAAGTTACATGTACTTTTACTACAGTTCACTTGAGTTGGTTCACATTGTATAAGTATGTATGTCCTGACTCGAGTGTTTGTATTTTTATTTACGCTCGGGTCAGCCTGAGTGTTCACAGATTTGGATTTTCACTTTCTAGAGATTGAAATCGCTGGAGATTATCTGCTTGTCAAGTTTTATATTTTGCGGTCTGTTGTTCCTTTCAGCTCTTGTATTAGTAGACTTCTATGTAGTGAGACTTCCTTTGTACTTTATTTCTTCTGTTGTATTTTATGTAACTTCGATATTTTTATATAGTAGCTTCATGAACTACAATTTCTTTTACTTCCGCCGCATTATTATTTCTCTGTGTCCGTGATCTGTGATTTTTTTATTTACTGTATATTCTAAGATTTGCCAAATTTTTATTTACAACGCGATATTTTGAGCAATTCAATTCCGGCAGGAGTGTCTACCTATACACTTATAATGGATGCGAATGGTTGAAAATATCGGGTCATTACAACTAATTCCTTAGAGCACACTTTGTAATGATGAATTCTCCCTCATTAGAAATCTTCTCGATCCAGCAGATTGTTAATCCCCAAACCATAAACTTTAGCTATCCAATAGCAATCGGCTTTTGAACAAATTTGAGATGAATTTGTTGGAAATCCTTATTGATGAGGTCAATCAATAATGATGGGGAGATAGAAGCCAAAAAAATTCATTTTGCATTAGGGTTAAGGGTCCTTTAATAGTGGAAGAAATAGAGAGAAATATGGATCACACTCATACCATTTCTCATCAAATCTCAACCATCCATCTCCATACCCCTAGCCTTTCTAGTCACCTCCTACAAGCCCTATTACTAACAAAGTAACAACTTAACGTCATGGGCTAACAATATATTTAAGCCCAAATAAATATTATTGATTAAATTTAATTTAACCGCTTGTCGATAACGCATATCGATCGACATATTTATAACTATTATAAATATATATAATAATAATAATACCTCAAACTGTATATATAAAATTTTATAATTAATATTTCATAACTATTAATATATTTAATTAATTTATAATTATTATAAATTAATTAAATCGTTTGGCCTAAAGATAATTCATCATTCCAGTTATGCGACTATCAGATGTAAATTTGGTCAGCAATTAACAACAAACTATTCGAATGTTGATATTCTCACGTCACTTAGCAGGCGGTGTAACATTTTGATCAAATTTATTGCTTATTTAGTTTCGATAGAATCCAATTTTCTATTATTAACCATTATGCGGTTGTGACATTTATTTACACCAATTCTCTTTGTCAAAACTATATCACTTTGGACTAATGAAATTTGGTAATACTCAACATTCCAATATCATCTGTATTCAACTCTATAGTCTAAACACGGATCCCTTGGTTCAATAATAACAATTATTATTAACCAAAATTCTCTGGCCAGAGACTTTAACTTTGAGTTTACTTGAGTTGACTGTGATTCTAACCCCATATAATTAAGGAGACGAATCCTCTCTTAAACTGTACTTCACTTCCAATACTTCCACTTTACCCAACTATTGTCACTTGGTGGATGTCGTGCCATGATTTGACTATAGTCAAAGCAGAGCTTACATATTAAAGATTTACAGTAATTCTTAAGTTGAGAGAACTTTGTAAATTGGTCACAATGATATTTTCTGTTTGATCTTAGTTATATTAACCAACAGAAAACTATCGAGTGAGTCATTCCATAGTTATCCAATAACTATTAGTATGTAACCCCTAGGTTCCCGCAGCAGCCATGAGTAATACAATGCCCAACATTTAGAGAGCTTTACGTATTCTAGTCTCAACGGATACATGGATATCTAGTCTTGATTCTTCTTGACTATGAACGTTTAAAATGGTATATTTGTTTTCATTGTGATAAATTACTCACGGTTACAACATTTTGTAACTACTATCACAAAATGTACCATTTATGGATTTTTAATTAAATTAATTAATTAATGTAACACATTTTATCAAGTATATAGTAAAACGAAAACACCATTGTTTCGAACAAGATTGGTCAACAAGGTAAATATATGCAACAAATTACATAATTACCCCTAAAGCATACCCCCAACTCTATTAATCTTCCACTTGCACATGGGGTCAATTATCGAGTCTTATTTCAACTTTTCCAATCAGTTTTCTCAAAACCAATTGGGACAGTCCCTTAGTTAATAGGTATGCTATTATGTTTCAATTATCTAATCTGTCAATCAACTCTCTCCAACACTGATAAACTATCAAATGGAATAATTTAGAGTATATCTCTTGAATTTGTGAGCTTCTGTTATGTATTATATCACGACATTGTTACCATATAATAATGTTATGTGATTCCCAATATTTGGAATCACCCTCGGTTCAATTATGAATTTATGCATTTATTATATATACACACTGTTTTGTTATGGCGTTATTCAAGTCAATGAATCCGCCCAATCTCTCCTATTTTGAGCATTTCCAACTTAAAGATTCTTAATTTATTATTGACATGTCATACTCAATATCACTTATGAAGTTTGAGTTTGAACACTCCTTCATAAGGAGTTCATTATTTCTATAAATAATTCTGTAGTATTTCAAAAATACACGAGTACACCTCAGCCGTTTAGTGATGCCTATTTGGATTTGATATTTGCTTCATGAATAAGATACATAAACAAATGATGATATCATTGACAAAATACATGTATGATAATTCCTATTGCCAATGCATAAGGAATTCATCTTACATGTTCTGTTTTAAACATTTTAGTAACGTGTCTTTGCATATCATTTTGGGACATTCCCAATATCTTCTATACTTACTATAAAGGATATTGTTTACAAATCCAACTTTGAATTTTAAAATAATTAAGGCATATTTTTAACACAAGTACATCTTAAAAATCAGTAATGTGTTGTTTACTTATGATTTAGAAATATCTATGTACCTTTTAATGTTCTTTCTTATGAATGCTTCCTCTGCGTTTGACTAATAATCAAATTATGATACATCTATCAAAACATTTGTTCAATTTTGATGCTTTTCAAAATGATACTTTCACATCTCAAAACCTACAACTCAATATCACTCCAACTGATTTCGAGGCACTTTGGTTATTATGTGCAAAATAACTAGTCTAAACCTATATTCAGAACTTTTAGTTTTAGCACGTATATGCCAAAACATCTAGGCGAAAGTTTTGTGAGTAAAATCCAAACCAATTTGAGCACATCGAATGGTGAATCTATTACTTTAATTTCAACAACTAAAATTCATGGTAATATTCTTATCAATGTGGCTCACTATATTTAACTACATTTGTCTTTCTATTAAAGACACATTTGCGGCCAATGGATCATATCCCTTTGGACACCATCAAAATCATATTTTGATAATGTGCTTGGAATCTATTTTGATTTGTGCATCATAGCATATCATATAGTCAATGCTCTTAATGGCTTAACTTAAAACTGAGGATTTTCTATTCTTGACAAGGTAAGAAGTCATAGTTTCTCTCCAATGTGTGAGAATACTTATTAGACACTCTAATGTGGTCTGTTCATTTAGGTTAGGTTAATTTCATTTCATTCCATGTAACTAGTTTCATCTTTAGATCATATCCAAATCCATTCTAAACCCAATAATTTCTCAAAGAAATTCCTTCGCTATGAAGTTGGTATTTCTTGAAAAAATAGTTATTTATTAATGAAATAAAATGGGTATTCATAAACAACTTATGAATTACCTTATATATAAAACTGATTTGATTTTAGTGTACAATACTTTTGTTTACGACATAAATTAATTATGCAATGAATATCATGCCAAAACTTTTTTTGGGGCGATTTATACAAGAGCAATTATGTATAATTATTACATGCAATCTTTTGACTCACACAATCCGCTAAATCTTTAGCCTAGGACATGATAGGTTTCTTATAAACCCATATCTTGTTTGATTTTGTAAACTATTCTTTAGATCATATTAATTGTAACCATTTGTACCACTCTTAAATATACACCTTATAGAAAGAGTTTAATTCAATCACTCATCATTGATCATGCTTTGTCTAAAAATGTTCGAGTACACCTTATCAATACACCATTATGTATTATAAAGAGAAGTTGCTATAGAGAATGAATCTTTATTCATTTTAGGTAAGTTTGGAACCCTTTCCAGTATACTAAACTATTCGATAAATCGAGTCATTTTAGTTGCATGTTATTTTGTTTACTTCCGTTTTATATTCTATGAGCTTATCTTACACTTATACATGCATATCAAATACACATGTCCAGATCTATGATGACTCATCGATGAATATGATGAAGTACGTGGGACCATTTTGGTATTAATAACTTACGATTGCATACATCTATATGTATCAATCCAAAAACTTCATTAACTCATATGATACTCCTACTAAATGGGTGCATTGCCCTTGAACGTTTGAGATATAATTAACTAGTATCATATGATTCATAATCATGTAATAAAAAACTATGGCTTAGTCTATAATTCCAAAATAATTGTAAATAATTTTAGATACTTCAATATTTTCAATGCATCACTTTTGTTGTGAAAATGAATAACATATTATTTCATAATGAATATTCACATTAAAATATAACTATGTCTATTTTTCGGTCGACACTGATAAATTTCCATTATTTCATAAATAATGTTCGATATATTTTATGAAAACAATTTTCATAATCGGATGCATTTAATAATTACTAATGGCATGCTCCCACTATTTCGGCCATTACTGTAATTGCATACTTAATTCGATGGTCCATCATTCACTTAATATAGGTTATTTATTTTCCATACCGCAGCTAGTTTACACTGGAGAGTTCTTTGATCAAATATCTTGAACTCAAAGAAATAAATCTCATTAAAAAAGCAATTTTCCATATGAAAATACATTTCGAATAGAAATCGTATTTCTTGTACCAATGTTAAGTATCAATTGTTATTATTATAATTCTCATTTTCGATGTTTCTTTATAAAGCAGAAGTGACTATATACTCTTTTCATCCCAACTATACCTTAATCACATCTACATTTGTACACTCATTTTTCTTTCTGAATGGTCAAACAATTTGGAAGAAATATCATGCTAGAATATCATAATGAACTCTTTATAAAAGCACATTCAATTATCCTTAACATTTAAGGACATCAAAAATATTACAATTTGCGTAAACCGGTTAAACTGACATTTCAGTGATCGACTACTTAGATCTATATTGTAGTTTTGATCTTGTGTTACATTTAACACAAATCGATCCTTTTGTAATCAATTAAATTGAATTCCTGATATCATAGTACTTTTTATTGGCTTATTCAAATGAACTAACTTCGTCGAAGTATTGTACATTACGAACTGTAACCATTCCCCCTATAACACTTATATACGATAGTATACAGATCAATGTCCATAGTCTTGTATTGCTTTAGAGTTTGGAACTCATTGAACGCAATATATGGCATCGACCAAATAAACGTGTAAGTGACTAAATTACGTATGTATTTTGTAGTTGGTGCTTGCATGGGAATTGAAACATTAACATGCAAGAAGCGTTTATTAATTAGCATATATATTATACTTTTATTTTTTAATCTTCAATTCAGTTCTTTTGTTTATCTTAATTGATAAAGATTTTATCAATCGTATTAAAAGCACAAATTTATCAATACAGATTATAATAGTGTTATATAACATATGTTCTTACAATATTAGAAAGGTTGAATAGTATCATTTCATTTTTTAATAAGGCTCCCACTAGTCTTCTATGTTTCGACTTAGTCTTTTATGTTTTTCCAAACCCTAAGTCGAAACAAATAAGTCTTTCGACTTCACTAGTAGGTGTAGAGACTCATCCGTCTTGGACTTTTGACCTTTAGTCTGCTTGACAAGTCATAACTCCACGAACGAAGGATAACTCCTTATTTATTGTATCATATACAACTCCTAACTGTTTGGTACCTTGTCTTAATTTTACTTTGACCTTGAGTCTGCTCAACAAATCAAAAATAAATTATTCACTTATGCCTACCATACCATGACGGTCAAATTATTTTAAATGTACGTTGAGTCTGCTAAACAGATACATATAGTTGTCTTAGCTCATCTATTCAATATATTAATAATACTACACATAATATCCCAGATTGAGTCTGCTCAACAAATAAGGAGGATGCAAGTAATTTATATATATATATATATATATATATATATATATATATGGTAAAGGACAACATTATATTGAAGATTCATAATCTTTAATATTTAATAACAAGTGATATCGACGTATGGAATAATATAATTCTTTATGCATTACTCTTGAGATTCAAGTATCGGACACATTTGAAATCACGGTAAATGTACATTTACGTATATATTTATTCCTTAAGTCTATTTAGAGTTTCTTAGATGTTCCGCTTTTAGTTTATACATTCATATCATTTAAGTTTTATATTATATAACATTTATATTTTAATTAACTTATGTAATAGTCTTATGTATAATAATATATTGATTAAATCTTATTTAATTAATTTTAATCAATCAACATTTTAATTAATTTTATATTTTAACATAACATTAATATTAAATATTTATTATATACTATCAACTTTGTAGTATAACACGTATATCCCATATATGTGTGTTTTTATTTGATTAATTAACCTTTAATTAATTTATCCAATCAATTAACCTTTTAATTAATTTTATTTAATTATACTAAATTCAAAATTCAATTCATATACGTATGTTGTTTTAAAAAATTTAAAACAGCATAACATATATCATATATACATGTATACATTTGTCAATTAATTAATTTTATCAATCTTATTAATAAATTTAAAATTTAAAAAGTAATATTTATTTTCAAACATTTTGAAACTTTTTATTATATTATAAATTTTATAATATTTGTATATCTTATTTTATATTTAACTTTTAAATTTAAAATCTTACATTTTAGTTTTCAAACAATTACAAAAAAAATCCTACGGTCCAATTTAAATTTAGGTCTTTTCTTTTAGGGACAACTTTGGGCTGTGAGCTTAATAATTAACCGTAACATGCTAATTTAGATTGCATAGGCTATTGCGCTTCGATACCATTATTGGAATTGGGCCAGCCAATAGCGGAAGTTATGGATGAATTTCAATTTTTGTACCCTATTGGATCTTTATTGGGTAATTGAAGTCTAATTTATTTGGAACATTTCTATCTTTTATTTAAATAAAATCTCTTATTTTATTTAAATTTATAAATTATATACAATTTAATTTAATTCATATCCAATTAAATATAAAAGTACGTATATGCATCATGCACATAAATGTATGTGTGTGCATGTGTAACATAATAATCCGTGCAAGGTATAACATGCCTCTACATAAATGTTGGGATTTACATCACAATGGACATGTTAGCTCATCCTATATGTATTAGATGTTTTCCAAATATATATATATATATATATATATATATATATATATATATATATGTATGTATGTATGTATGTAAACTTGTTATTGATATAAATATTAAAAACTATATAAATAAATATATGTATATATAATTATATGTCAAAATATTAATGATTTATATCTATATACTATTGCATTATATATATATATATCTTTGTGTGTGTGCATAATATAAATTTTTTTAAATCATTTTACACATATACATACATATATATATATGAATTACATTGATAAAATTATTATTATTATATTTAAACTTAAATAAATATGTATATATATAAGTACATTTATAATATCTAGATATGTATATGTATATAGTATATAGTATATTAATTTTGTATTTAAAATATTTATTTAAACTTTCCCAAATCCCATGCACAACGCAAATAAAATTTATTTATATTTTATTGCATTAATATATATATATATATATATATTAATTAATCTAAATACAATAAAATAATAATAAAAAATATTTTTGTGTAATATTATTCAAATTTTAATTTTTTAGAAAATAAAGCACGATATTTAAAGTTATGAAAATTTTTCCAAAATTTTCTAGATTAAAATTATATTTTTAATTAATTAATTGGTTTCGGCTATTTATTAAATTAATTTTTTAAATACCAAAAATGATTTTTTAAATTCTATATCTTTGGCTGAGAGTTTATATGATGATGATTATTTTTGTAAAACTTAAAATTTCATTTTTGAAACATATTTAATTTCATATACTCTATTTGTAACATTCCTGATTTTTAAGCCTAATTTATTTGGAAATTAATATAGAATTTTGGTTAAATTATGAATTAATTGAGAATTTATTCGAAGATTTAGGAATAAAATATAAATTGTGTTTGAATTTTCAAAATTAATAATATGTATGTTTATTTATTATATAAATGAATTTTTAAATTGAATTTGGAATTTGAAATTCAAGAATGAACATTTTAAAATAAATAAATAAATTGGGTTTGAAATTACTATGTTTAGAATTTATAAAATTTGGTTTGTAAAATATAAATATATAAGAAAATGAGTTTAAGACAATTATATAAACACAAGTATACATATATTAAATTAAATTGGAAATAATAATAGATAAATATAAATTGTATAAGGATATAAAAATAAATTTTAAACCAAGGGATTTAAACATAAATATAAAATCATTTACAAGTGTAAACCTTTTAACACACATTTGAACATCTGTAAGCATTTCAATAAATGGAATTAACAAGTGTTAATTTAATGTCCAAGTGGCATTTATCTTTCAATTTGAATTAGAAAAAAAAAGGTAAAAGAATAAAAATCAGGTTATCCTCTTTCATTCATTTGCAAGCTGAAAATAATCATAACAAAACTAGATCAATTCAACTCAAACAAATTCTTCAACCTGAAACAAGTATCAAGAGCAAAGCAAATCAAGAATTCAAAGCAGCTAAGCAACTTTCAAAAACCTGAAGTAACTGAATCAATTCAAAGGATTTTCAAAACCTAGAAATCAAAGAGCAGTTCAAAATCAAAGCCTGTTTTCAAAGCATATAAACCTGGCAAACAATCATCCTGGAATCAAAGAATAATACATTCAAGTTCAAACTGGAAATTCAAAGTCTTCAACTTAGGATCTCAAACAAAAGCTTACAGTTCAAAATTCAAACAGCTAAAGCCAATATGAATTCAAATTGAAGTAGCAGATTAATCAACAGCAGTCTGGTTCTCCGTTCTTCAGTGTCAGGTGAGCAAACTATCATAAATAAAGTTTAAATATGTGTTATACTTTGATATATGTGTTACTTCTGGGGTAAAAAAATTGTTTGCATGGATGATAAATATCTGGAATATAGTATGAATTGTTCTGTAATCCATGTATATGCCTGTGTACATTATATTATATATCTCTGATTTATATACAGGTTCAAGAACATAAGAAAGAAAATGCAATGACCCCTTATATAATCTATTTTAGACTTTAATCCCTAAATGAAAAATGATCATATGAATGTAACATCATTTTTAAAAATTAATTCAAGTGGATTTATCAAGTGATTATTTCAAAAAAACAGGATGTACAGTGATGATCAAATATAAGTTGAAAATCAATCATTTAAATTCCAAGTTTCGAATTCATAACTTCACTCATAATTGAAAATAATGATTTTTGATAAAGGTTTCATGATTTTTAAGTTTGAAAATCAAATGAAATTGCAAGTTGAACGGATAATTCAAGATTGGGTGATTTCTAGCGATTAGAAAAGCATTGGCCGTTGTGATTGAGGTGGAAGGAGGCTGGGGGTCTGGTGGTCGAAGGAAAAATATTTGGAATATTTATCGATGGCCGTAAGGGCCAGAGTACAGCGAAGTAGGGTTTTAGTGGAGTTTTGGGTCGAGGTGGTTCCTGAGATAACTACATCGTCGGCAATGGATTTGGGATGATCGGACTGGAGGGAAAAGCTTCGTGGGTCATCGCAGCAGCCGTAGATGGAGTCTTGTGATCGTTGGTGACTTAACGTGGGGATGCGAGGCGATTTACTGGTGATAGTTGGGTTCCAAGAAATGCTCGAATAACCTAATTTCGATTTCATGGTGGTACTGGGTTTCTGGGTTGTGGAGTTCGTTGATGAGGTCAAGGATGACTCGTGGGTGATCGCGACGTTGGTCGAAAATGATTCTGGTGATCGTGCACGTGCACGCGTAAGGGCTGCATATTTGGGAATAGTGATGATTTGGGAAGAAAAGTTCTCTCGAGTTAAAGCATGAAAAAATGCAGGGTCGACTCGAAGTAGATGTAAGGGGTGGGTTGCCCGAAGTTGATCTCGGGTAAAAATAGTTTTGGCTTGGGTTTTTTCTTATTGAGGTAAGGGTAAGTTTCAAAAGGGAAGAAAGTGATAAAGTTTTGAAATTTAAATTTAATCAAGTTTTGAAATATATTAACTATGTTTTGGAAGCTAAAATGAAAACTAAAACAAGTTTTTATTACAAAGTTTCAAAGTTAATTTAAAATGGATTTGTTTTAAAAGTGATATATGTGAGGTTAATTATATTAGTTTCTAAATGCTTTTCAAATGAAATTTGATGAGTAATTACTTAATAATATAAATCAAAGAATAATTATTTAAAGAATAATTAATTTATGTGATTAATTGATTGAGGATAATTAATTTATTAATTGAAGTGATTAATCAAGGGACAATTAACCAAAGTGATTTATTAGTTAATGTGATGAATTAAAGGTTGATTAATAGATAAATGTTATCAACTAAAGACAAATACTTTATGATTAGGGTGTGACTAATCATATGATTAAAGAATAATTACGCAATGTAATTAATTTGTGATTTATTAATGAAAGTGATTAGGAATAATCACTTATTAATCAAAGATTAATTAATTAAGATAATTAATTAAGAATTATTAATTAAAGCATAATTGAGTAATTAAAGGATAATTACTTAGTAATTAAAGGTTATTAATTAAAGTAATTAATAAGAGGATAATTAATTTAATGTGATTAATTAAAGGTAATTAACTAAATAATTAAGGTTGATTAATTTCATTAATATCAATTGATTTATAATTAATTTATTAAGATTTGATAATTAATTCATGAGTAATTTATTCAATTGGAAATTAAATTGAATTTATTAGGATTTAAACAATTAATTAATCATGTTTATATAAGATTATTGAATGCTTGGATTGCTTATAAATGTTTGCATTGTATGAAATGCCTTGAATTGATTGTGCTCTCTGAATTGTAATATCCTGTTCTGTGAATTGAGCTGTGTGTAATTTATTTATTTATTCATTTTATCTGTGATACATTTATCTATGAATCTGTGAATAAAGATAAGCGTTATAGGATTATACCGCTTATCGAATATTATTGTACTTGAACCTGTGATGATTGATGTTGGTGCACTATTGTGTAAAACCCCTGAACTACACCTTACACACGCAAATATGGATTGCACGAGGAAATTAGTTAAGTCGTAGATTTTTGAAATTGTTTTAAAAAAATGAATTTTTAATCTAAAGGGTTTTTGGAAATGGAATTGGGTTAAATATAAAAAGCTTTTGAAATGGGATTTCAAAGATAAAAGTTGTTTTAAATAACTTGATAAAATTTAGTAATTTAGATAATTTGATTTGAATTTGAATTAAAAAATTGAAATTGAATTCTATGTTGGAAATTATGGTTAAAAATGTTATACAAGTTATAAAAGTGTTTATATGGGTTTTTAAACCATTTTACAAAGTATTGTTTTGGGAATTTGAATTTAACCAAAGTTTGAAGGGCTTTAACTCGTGCAAATATAATTGGATTTTTCCGAAACGAAGACTATTTGTTTTCAAATAATAATAGCTTTCATTTAAAGAAAGGATTTCCAATTTGTATCGAAAGATTTCAAGTTTTAAATGAAATTATGAATTGTTTTGAAAGCTATGAATGAACCTTTGTGAAAGATTATTAAACCTTGTTTTGAAATCGAAAAGTATTTTAAATGGTGTATCTTTTATACAAAATATTTGAATTGGAAACGGGTTTGAAAGCTATCAAATCTTTGATCTAAAGATTGAATGAGTTAATCCAAAATTGAAATGGAAATTGTTTTGAAATCTGTGAATGGATCTTTGTGAAAGATGGGTGAACATTGTGAATTGAATCTTTTTATTTAAAGATTTGGAAATGGTAATCTGTTTAAACCATTTGAAAGAAAAGTTTGGGTTTTTAATAGTGACTTAACTGAAATCCCAATATCCATATGTTTTTAAATATTGCGCTCATTATTCGATTTAGCCGGGAGAGGACCTTTGTGTCATAAAACCCATTCCGAACAATGATACGACGATATGGATAGCATTTGAAGACCGGTGGTGAAGACCGGATACTTTCTAAAGTGAAAGGACAACTCATCGAATGTCTCTGCACCGACTGGTCCCCGGTATAGAGATTTGATCACCCTTTGTGATGGGAAGTCCGGACGTGATTAGGATTTATCCGAATTTGCAAGGGCTTCTTTGGAAGTGCCTTCAGTTCTGTTCAAACTCGGAATAGACTTGTATGGATGTGTGTCTGACATTACACTTTGAGATATAAAGCTAGTTTCTATTAAATACATTTCTGTTTGGTGGGGAAGATTTATTCTCTTAGCTTAATACCCTTCTCTGAGACGTACGAGCTCAGAGGTTATGTAGTTGATGGTTACTAGTGATACATTCCCAAATTGGTAATGTGGCATATGAAGTGTTGCTGATCATTTGTTGATCAAAGCATGACTTTGTGAAAAGTGTAGCTTTGTGGACGAGACTGCATCAGGACCTCACACCCTGGAAATGGTCAAAACAAAAAAGATGCGGCAAGGTTATGAGGGTCGCGCCCTTTAGGGTATGTCATTCCCTTCTAGAAAAAGGTGGTATCATGGTATGGAGCCCAGATATTTAACCTGTGTGGTTGCTTCAAATTCATTACTTTGTGATTTTTTGCTTTGTGATTGAGGGCCCTCGGATAAAGGTCGCAAACGACCGGGCGGTGGCATACTCGTGTAGTAGTTACCTAGTTACAGAGGTAACCCGGCCTTGTGTTGGAAGAGAGCTGGTTAAGTTCTCGGGGCGTCCCTCTAGAGGTGTACCCATGTGGCAATGGGAAGTTCTTTGGCCTGACCATTTGTTGGAAATCCAATCATCCAATACGCGCCCTGTATGGTTTTAGTTGTATAACCTGTCATTTACTTATCGTGGTCTCCACTGTTTAGATGGTAGCTATAGTAGGCATAGTTCGAAATGTCTATGCTGGCTTAGATTAATATTATACTTTCTAAATGTTTTCTGCACTGTGCACTAATAATAATATCAAAATGGTTTTCGTGTATCAAGCATTTTTGAATATCATAAGGAGAAATCTCCTCCAATTCTGCATTTGCATGGTGTGTGTGGCGAGAGGCCTTATGGTAGTTTCATTTTCCAAAAAACATTACGGGTTTTAAATTTTAAAATCTTTTGTTTTTTTTAAAGATAAAATGTTTTTTTGTTTGCTCACACCAGTCCTATGACTGATCCGGAGTTTATTGTTCCCTTCCTAAACTCTGGGTGCCTACAATTTTCCACACGGGCTGTCTAGAGTTGGTTTTTTCTTCAGATAATCAAATAATAGGTGTAGATTCGATAGCCTTCGAAGTCTTTGGTTTGGTAGCTTTCAGTCTTTGGGAATCTTCTTCAGTCTTTGGGTGACTGACCTTGCTTAGTACAACTTGATGGGGGTTCGAGCTAGCTTTGGATTGGAGATGGAGTTTTTGGAGTTTGGCATTGAAGACATTGTCTTTCCGCTGCTATTGTCTTGTATCTATCCTTGATATATTGATAGTCATTTGTATTTGATATTCAGTTGTATCTGATGTTGTATCAACTGTGTATCAATGATATATGATATTATCTGTTTCTTTCGCTTTGTTGTTATACTTAATGTGTTATAAGCTTCGACGAGCCAGATTCGACGTTTGAATCTGCGGCATTTGAGTACAAGTGATGTACGGGTGCCGATTTTCAAAGGTCGAGTCAGAGTCGTTATACTATTTAATTAGTATATTAATTTAAATAATATTAATATTAGTAAATAAATATCAATAATTAATTTACAGCCACAAACATATATAATCTATGTAGATATGCATTTATAAAATATAGGTTCAACTATTAGCATGATATGATGATATAATTAGATACAAGTTACGTAATTAAAATTAGGTAGTATATTAATACACACACACACACACACACACAGATATATTAATAAATGATAATAATTAAAATAAAATTTATTTGGCTATGCACTTTAGAATTATATACAAAAATGTGCTTTTTAAGCAAATTAAAACATACATATAACTTAATATGTGACAACACTAATGATGCATATCAGAATCTCGCCTAACTAGCAATATAATAATGATATATATATATAATATAATATTATCGAAAAATTATAAGTCATATAGTATTTTAAATATATATCTAATACTATTGCTTAAAAGCACAACTTTTAATGATGAAATCTCCGTTCTTGGAAATCTTCTCGATTCGAAAGCTTGCTAATCTTTGAATCGTAGACCTTTAGCAATCCAATAGTTGTTGCCTTTTGAATTGATTTGAGATGAAATTGTTGGAGCTTCTTATTGATGAGGTCATCCATCAATGATGAAGAAACGGCAGCCAAAAAAATTCATTGTGAATTAGCGTTAAGGGTGTTTTTGCAGTAGAAGAAATAGTGGGAAATATGATCAAATCTCATAACATTTCTCATCAAATCTCAACCATTTCATCTTGAAACCCCTCTAACATTTTTAGCAACCTCTTACAAGACCTGTTACTGCTGAAATGACATCTTAACATCATGGGCTAACATCCCATCTATTCCCAAATAAATCTAATTTAATTGCTTATTGATACCGCATATCGATCGATATATTTATAACTGTTATAAATATATACAATAATATTTATTCCCCAAATCATGTTCAAAACTTTATAATCAATATTTCATAAATATTATTTATTTTAATTAATTTATAACAATTATAAACTTATTAAATCGTTGGTCTAAAGAGAATTCATCATTCTACTTATGTGACTCGTTAGGTGTAAAATTGGTGAGCGATTAACATCGTACTATTCGAATGTTAATGTTCACACGTCACTTAGTAGGTGGTGTGGCATTTTGACCAAATTTATCGCTTACTTATTTTAGGTAAAATCCAATTTTATATTATTAAGCATTAGCCGGTTGTGACATTTATTTACACCAATTATCTTCATTAAATCTATATCACTTTGGACTTATGGAATTTAGTAATAGTCAAAATTCCAATATCACCCATATTTAACTCTATAGTCCAAGCACAAAGTCCTTGGTTCAATAATAACAATTATTATTAACCAAAATGCTCTAGCCATATACTTTGACTTTGAGTTGACTTGAGTTGACTGTGATACTAATCCCACATGCCCAAGGAGACGAATCATCCATTGAAAAGTTCTTCACTTCCAATACTTCTACTCGACCCAACTATAGTAACTCAATGGATGCATGACATGATTTAACTATAATCAAAGCGAAGCTTTCATATTGAAGATCCACAGTATTCTTATGTCAAGAGAACTATATTAATTAGTCACATTGATATTTTTTATTTAACCTTGGTTATATTAACCAACATAAAACTATTGAGTGAGTCGTCCCATAGTTATCCAATAACTATCAGTACATAACTCCTAGGTGCTCCAGTAGTCATGAGTAATATACTGCCTAGCATTTGGAGAGTTTTACGTACTCTAATCTTAACGGATACATTGATATCCAGTCTCGATGCATCTTGATTAGGAACATTTAAAATGGTATATTTGTTTTCAACATGATAAATTATTCACAACTACAACACTTTGTAACTACTATCACAAAATATACCATTTACGGATATTATATTAAATATACTTTTAATTAAGTTAATTAGTTGATATAACACACTTTGTTAAGTATATAATATAAGAAAACACTTTTATTTCGAACAAGATTCGTCAACGAGTTAGATATATGTAACAAATTGCACAATTGTCCATAGGGCATGCCTCTAACTCTATTACATAAACCATATTCATATTTCATCGTTTCATACAGGTCTTACATACTCGCTAATTACCATTCCAAAGCACACGTATCAATTTCGTACATGGATCTGTACATCCAAACCAAGCCAAAGAAGTCATCAATGAATTGTCATAGAATACAATAAAAATTCCAAGTCGTCGCACGTTAAATAGACCTCTAAAAAGCTCGAATACCCAACCTAGAACATCCATTGATGGATCAGCGTGCATCCATCGGTCGGTCGGTGCATGTTTTAGATATGGATTCTCTTCTTGCTTTGTTTATTTTTAGTTTCCAACTTTCATTCTTCTTGCTTTTGATTGATTTTAAGGGTCACTGTAATGATATGCCTTTTCGACCCTCGAATGTTGAAACTACTACATTCAAGTTATTCACGTACCGAGCATCCAAGTGCCGGAAAGATGAATTATTAAGGTAAAAGAAAACAAAAAAAGAAATAGAATAAGAAAGAAGAGAACACAATATCAGAATCTCACAGCAAAACAATTATATATAATATCAAAACAAATGCACAAAGAGTTATCTAATATAGAAATTTTGAAGTAACAATACCTAATCACCATCATTAGCCTGGACATGTCTTTCTCAAACAATATAATGCAGTTGAAATAAGAATCTTATGGTAGGTTAAACATCCAGCTCGTTTTCTGGGGTTCCAGAGAACATCAACGAAAACATATCTTTCTCAAACTACTCGAAAAAACACATAAGGAATTTAGGGAAGACAAAAGGCCACGTGTCAGACATAAGTCTAGTATGAGAAACTCAAGAAATATGTGGCTAACGTACAACGGTAACTTTGAGAACACAAGGAATGCCATAACGGTTATTTCCTCAAAAGAACCAACACATAATAAGTACATAAGGTTGTATAATAGATAATGTCTAGGGTGTAGAATATAAATATATAATATAGCCGAAATGGTTACATTGCTTACATTCAATAGCATATTATATGGTACAATCAAAACCGATAAGGTACGTTCCATAATGGATATTCCATGGAGATCTTTCCGGTGAAGCCGAATCCGAACTCCATGCGCAAGGATCAAAAAACACACCTTCCAAGCATCGTATATCACAAGGTAAAATATACCGTAAGGTAAACACAAGCGACTCATCGTCTGAATATAAACATGAACCACACAAAACCAAATATCATCAACTCCCACCAGCCAACAATCGATATGCATCTCTAGATACAGAGTTGATAATACCCTAATGGGGTTCAGCGAAACCCTAGGTTATGCATCCTACTCGGTCTTTAGCCATTTCTAATGTCGAGGTTAAGTTTAGCATTTTTCACATAAGCCTTCATCACTCGAAAAGAACACGAATCCCTATTTGGATTCCCACATCTCGAACATATCCACATTCAACGAATAGAATACGTATTTTGGTCTTGAAGTGGTTTTCGAGAAGTAAAACACTTAACGATCCTGGTCTATTCAAGACCGAATCGACAAATTTGATCATATACAACAATAATGAGAAAGATTGCATATGGAAACCATGTTTTCTATACTTATCACGTTTTCGATATTTTTATCTCACACTATCCCTCGGTCAAGGGTTAAGTCTGTACGTTAGAGCACTATTACTCATATCTCTACACGAACATTAGTCTTAACTCGCATAGAGAAAAGCCTACTTCATTGGTTTTAGTACTAAGTACACGACTAAATGTTTTCCATAAACAAACAAACATAAAAGTATGATCAAGTCATACAAAGCACGATTAAGTCGCATAATCGACTTCTAGTTCCTTTTTTGTTAATTAACCTTTCATTAACTAAAACTTCTTTTATTAATAAATTTTTTTTATCTAATAAAACATCATTTATCAATTTCTACTATTCATTTTCACTCTTTTCAATACTTCAAAAAGTATTCATATACTTATCTCAAATGGTATAATATATTCACAAACCATTACCAAGATTTCCTACTTTAAACCTTTGTTATTTCTTACTTTAACCTTTGTTATTTCTGTTGTTTTCTAAAAGGTTTATAATTTTCTCCCAAATATCTATTTTTAGGATTTAAGTACTTTCACAAATCCATTCAAAAAGGTTTAAAAAAATATACTTAACTCCTTTCTGAGATTCCAACTTAACTATTCCTAGCCTAAGAGTGAAGTAGGTAAGTTAGAGCACTGGTTGCGTATCAAAGCCATTTCTTAACACTTTATTCTTTAATCTCACAAATAGATAAATCTACCTCATCGACTTTAATGTTAAGTACAATATTAATGACTTTCATAAACGAGCAAGTGAACAATATGATTAACACATTTTCGACTTTAGTTTTCCTTGGACAAGAGGGAAGCCGGTAGGTTCGAGCTCTATTGCTCATATCCCAACTCGAACATTAACTTTAACTCTTACAAATAGATAAGCCTACTTCGGCGGCTTTTACTGTTAAGCCTAGTTAATTTCCTTTTTAAAAACTTATACACACACACACACACACACACACACACACTTTAAAAGTACTTGTAAATAGGTTTTAAATATCTATGTAAAATATTACTTAAAAATAACTAATTTATAATTTGACGAATAACATGTTTTATATTATAAAAAATCTTTTCTTTAAAAATACATATATAATTATTAAAAGTATATTTAAACTTTAAAATAATTCAAAATAGGTTAAAAAATATCTAAAAAGAATAGAAAAAATGCCATACTTAAATCTCATTTTTAAACACTTAAAACATAAGCGACCTACTATAGCAATTATAAATGCTCTTAAAAGTCCTATTGAAGAACACATTAAAAAACAGTCTTGATGATTAGTTTTAACCAGATAAACAAGTGATTTTAGACTGGAAATTTTTATAGTAATTACTATCCTTATGGTACTTAAAAACCATGTAAAGAGACCTCTAACAACATCTTCCCATTTATTTACAAAATTTCCTGAAAACAAGCTATATTTACATAGTGTATTTATAACCACATTTTTGCTTCAACTTTCACAACTTGTCTCATAATTTATATAACTTTAGTAACCATTTATTTACTATCAAATGCACCAAAATATGTTTAGATAACAACCAAATCAAATTATTCCAAGTTAAGTACATAGATCTCTAATTTACACAAGTTAAAGTTAAGGGATATCGAAGTGCACGTATAGCAACTATTCTCACTTCAAACACTTTCAAACATACTTCAATTCAATAGCCAATCCAAATAACCATTTAAAAATCAAGTCAAGGATATGTCACAGGTTTAAAAGGGTAATAGAATGATGTTATACAACATAAAGTTGTCATTTTCTTTCAAAAGCAAAAGGGGTCCAAAGTTTATAACTATACTAAGTTAATGTCACTTTAACTTTATATTTCAAGCACACAACATATATGCACAATATATACAAACAAGATAGTGAGATAACTCACTTAGATCCAAGCCAAACACATGCTCAAGCACAATCAAACAAGTCTGAGCTAACCAAGTCCAGCCTCCACCCTGCAACCACCTTCTTCCTTCTCTTTCTTTTACTTTCCACTTGATTTTGCCCTCCAAACACCCATAGATGCTCACGGCCACCCTATGATCGTGGAGTTTGGCTTTGGTTCTTCCAAATATAACTTTGTAGATGGTGTTGTGATGTTGTCCTAACGGTTATCAAAAATTTTGAGTTGATTCGGAGTTTTGCAATTATTTTCTTTAGAAATTTTGTAAAGAGGAAGACATGAAAGAGAACTTGTTTTTGCTTCGTAAATTTATAATTATATATCAAATGTATGCCTCTCCTTATATAGGCTTAATATGGTGTTGCCTAATGTAACAACCCTGTATTTTGTAATTCTGTTAATTGTATATTTTAATTATTTTAAATCGAATTTTGATTTAAAAACTTTATTTTATTTATTAAAATAGATAAAAAATTTATTTTAAAATATAAATTTTGATTTTATGTGAATTAGGATTCCAAACATGAATAAATAGAATATTTTCCAAAAAGGTGAATTTTGGTCAATATGGTCAAACTTTGACTTTAAATTTTTAAAAAAAATAAGTTTTGAAATTTTGAGTTTTGTCTTTATTTTATGAAAGTAAATAAAATTCTAAGGATACTGCTTTTCGTTTCATTGAAACTGATTAATATTGTGAAAGTTGTGTTTTTTACACTATTGGATGTAATTTGTTGTATTTAACAAAATTGTTTATTTTATTTTTATATAAATAATATTTTTGTTTGTCATGTCATGTTATAATTTAGGTTTACATGTGTAAACATGACATGTGATGTATATATTTTAGTTTTAAAAACATTTTTAAAAGTGTAAATGAAATTTTCCAATGTCAGTCGTATTTTGTTTACAATTTTTAATTTCTAGTTTCAATTAATTAAAATAATTCTTTATTTATTTTTCTATTTTCTTAAGACCTTATTTTATTTTCATTTACACTTTATTTTGTTCAACATTTATTTTATTTACTTGACTTTTATTTGTTTAGAAGTGTTGTTGAAATTTTTCAAAGTCAGTTGAATTTTATTTATAATTTTAATTCTAGTTTCCATTAAATAAAGTATTTTCTTTATTTATTTCCTACTTTTCCTAAAACTTTTTGTTTTTTTGTCATAATATATATCTACCTTATTTTTCTTTTTAGAAATTCATTTATTAATTAAATGATTAAGTGTTTAGATTCCTTATTTATTTCTTGGAAAGAAATTTCAAATAGATATACGTTATTGCCTTAAAGGGCATATCTTTTGGAATGTATTTATTAAACATTATTGTATTTACTTGTTTAATGAAGCTTTTTGTATACATCTTCCTTTAATATATAGGAAACACATCAATTAAGATACGTTACCTGTTTTAATTATAGGCATACGTTACGTTTGATTTCTTGCATTTATATCATTCCACGTCTTTGATTTCCTACCATAACTTCTCCACAAATTTTGCCGTATATTAATTAACCCTAGCCGCCTACATCATCTTTTCACTTGAAAAAAATTAACATCTCATCTTTCATTTCTCACGCATACACTCAGATCTGGAGAAAAAGTAATGTCTTCTTCTAATTTTTTTTTTACTTTTCTATTCAGTTTTCTATTGAATTTTGATTTGTTTTGCCTTGCTTCCTCTTGTTTAGCTCGGCCTCAACCACCACCATCTTCTCGAACCACCATCATCATCTCCTCCTCTTCATCACCCAAGGCCAACCATATCCCTGCTGCATGCAGCATGCCTGCCATGCATTTCCACCTGTAGCTTGCGACCTTCACTTCCTCTTTTATATGAAGGTATATACAATAGGTTAGAGTATATAATATGTTAAAAAAAATTATCATATGTTTGTTTCAATTTATCTGAAGCTTTTTACTTCGTATTTATAAATATAACATATACAAATATTTAAAAAAATACGTGGTAATGATTCTAAAGTATGAGTTTTCATTTTATGTATTGATTTTTGTATTGGGTTTGAAATGTAAAGTGTATATACTTTGATTCCAAATATGGGTTTTAAGGATTAAATATTGGCTATAAAATATGATGTATATATACACGCGTTACAGTGTTCATATATTTAAAAAGTTGTTTGATCTAGATTTTATAAGTAGTGGGTTTATCAATGCTTCATTTTATGAACAGTAAAGACCGTGTATATATTTTTTTCATAAAGTAATACATTATATAAAGTAAGTGATGTCGTTTAAATAGATATTGAGATTAATTAAAATGTATGGGTATAGTTTATAAAGTTACGACAGTAGTTTACGTATGCATAGTTGTAGAGATAGGTAGTTTATATTTTACATTTCAGAGATTTTGGGTCTACATATATACCGTATAAGTTATATAAGTATATAAGTATTATATTGCACTACTTAAAGGGTTATGTATTTTCTGTTTTCATCTATGTTTTAAAAATCTATGTTGATTTTAATATATGTGCTCAATTTTAACAACAATGTTTGAAATACATAAATATCAAATTTTATTTGTGTTTGAATTAAACATCGATTTGAAAATATACATTTAAATTGATTTTCAAAATTGTATATATATATATATATATGTAATTTATCTTGTTCATCGATCTCATGCCATCTTTACTTACCATCTCAAATCGATTTATCACAGCAATTCCTAGCTTATCGCTGTTTCGTGTGCTTGTCCGTATCCATTCCTTTCATTTCATCGTTCATTTCTCTAGCCTCGAAAGGTGAGAAATCACTCACGATTAACGTTCTTATAATTATTAAATTTGATTTCAATTGAAACTAAAATTGATATATGTTGCTGTAGCTATTTAAATTGTTATATATATGTTATTATCTGTAACTGTTCACCTATGGGATATGATACCATATCCTGTTGTTTATATTATATTGTTACTGATGATATATGCATGTTGTTATATTTTTATTTTCTGTTATTACTCTACAAGTTCCCTACTAGTATAGAATTCACTATGGATTGAAATGATACACAGCCGAACGGATTTTAGAATAGGAGAAAATCGTTATGGGTTGAATTGATAGACCCAAGCGATTTTCATTTGAATTGAATTTGGGATTGCGGGTCGAAATGATATCTACCCATATATATACATATATAAATTACGGATTGAAATGATAAATATCCGTACCACTTGACTATGGGATAGAAAGTTATGTACAGACACCGTTGGTCTATATATAAATATTTTAAAATGATTTCTATGGTTTTGAAAGGGAATATATATGGTTTTATTTAATATCGGAAATATTTTATATAGAAATAAGCTTTAATATAAAGTAGATTTAATAATAATCTTTAATTTAATAAAGTTTAATTTAATTAACATAATATGTCTAAGTATTATATTTTAAATAGATTTTCAAGGATTTGTATAAATTAAGGAAAAAAGGTTGAATTAATTGAAATTGTTACTAGTTAAGAATGCTACTAAATTAAATCGATTTGAACTATTGAATTTGAAATTTAAGATTTGATTTTATAACTTGATTTTTGATTTAAAGTGATTAAATGGATATTTTAAGTTAAATAAATCAAAGGGAATGTCTAGTCTAAATGTAATTTAAGGTTATTGAAATAATGCAGAATTTATTAAGTGGATATTCAGGACTAAATAATAATGAGGTTAAATCAAGATCTATATGAAACTGTTAAGTTGAACTTTGAAAATGTGGAATATTAAAGCTTTGAAATATATTAGAATTTAAATGTTTATTTGTGATTAAGATCTGTATTTGAAATCAATATAATTTGAATTTGTCATTTAGAAATTGAATTGAATAAAAATGGATAAATCTAGATTTAATTAAATTATTTTAAAAGGACCACGGTGTTATAATGACGTTTAGTCCCATGGATCCTTAGAGGATGGTTATCCCGGACATTCCCTAAGTTACTTGTATTTCACTTGAGTTGGATTTATTGATATGATAATTTTGATCCTGACTTGAGTGTTTTGTTTTTTGCTTTATGCTCGGGTCAGACTGAGTAGTTCAGCATTTGAGACTCACCTTTGGAGTTTGGAGCTTCGCTTGAAGATCCAACTCTTGATTCAGCTTTCAGCTTTTCCAGTTGATTTGTTCAGAGATGTCATCTGGTTATATTCGAGACTTCACTGTATTTGAGATATTATGCAATATTTTATTCCTGACTCTGATGTTTATATAGTAGCTTCATGAACTACTATTTATCTATTCCGCTGCGTTATTATTATATTACTCTGTGTCTATGATTGTGATTGGTTTTATTTACTCCAAATTTTATTACAAACTGTTATTTTGAATTATTCAAGTCTGACATGTGTGGATTATTGTCGATTTGAATGGTCCAAAATAGTGGGTCGCTACACCTATGCTTGTTCTCACCCTTCCTATTATGTCATGGAAGCCTCACCTTCCCACATGCTCATCACTTCTCCGTTGCACCTCTTTCTTTCAGCAAATTCCTTTAATACCCTTAACATGTTAATATCTCTTATCCATTAGAAACTTATAAAACATTCTTTTTTTTATGAATCAAAGTGTGCTAATTAATTCGTAATGTGTTCATTTGATTATTAGACAAGTACAAAAGAGTTCGAACAAATTATATTAAACAAAAAGATGTTTTTCGATAAATCGATTATTGGTCACATTATTGATTTTCTTCAAGGAATATATTTTTGTAAAAAATTTCAAAACAAGTTTACTATCATTAATTATGATTTAAAAGGGGTTAACAAGTTTATTAAATCAATTTAAAACATTTGATTCAAGATTCAAATATATAAATTGTTCAGATATTTAAATACGAAGTGTCCAAAATTTTGGTTCATTACATTCTCCCCCACTTAGAATATTTCATCCTCCAAATTCCAACACGAGCAACCAGGAAATAATCGCTTCCATTCTTAATAGTACCAAAATCACTAGCAAACAAAGCTCACGGCCTTCTCAATCTCAAAAATCCTCTTATCGCACAAGGACGATAAACAATCTACTTAGCGCACCTTAAGCTCAACAGCCTTAGGATATTATTGGTCGGTTATTCATGTTACCTCATAACAAATCGAAGAGCCATCACTTTAACTCTCCACAAGCCCATAAAACATAGTATGCATATACTAAAGCCCGTACGATGTACATGGACCATCCGTACGCAGTGTCATATCCGATCACTTACTCGATCACATAAATTTCACTTCACAACTATTATAGATCACTTGACCTCTCTAGTACGGAATCCAATCAAGTTCCTTGATTAGAAACCTCTGTTCTCCTTACATAACCGTATAATATGATAGAAAACCTTGATATCTTATCAAGAATCCATATCAAATGTTTTCCATTAGGAATCTAGTGAAAAACCTTGTATGGACCGATGTAAACCACCTTGAAATCATGTACTCGAATACTGGATCAAGAGCAGTCATGCAAATAAAATAATCTACGCACATCTTATGTATTTATCCTATTGGTTTCTTAACTACACCAATTTCTTTTTATCACTTTATTTTATTCATTGTCATTCTATACTAGATCATTTATGAACAATTTCATAAAACATAACTTCAAATTATCAACATTTTATAGCTTAGGACTCATTCGTATAATACTCCACTATATCCCAAGAGTATATATACAAAGCATCAAATTTAAAACTGATTTAAATTTTACTATCTTCTATGTTCAAGAGTTATATAAACTCATCTCAATATTTTCGAAAAACACTTAGTTTCAAGTTATATAACGATTTAGAAGTTTTCGACTGTCCAAAATCCTCGAAAAAACTCATTTCATTTTAACATATGAAAACTACCAAACAACATATCATAAAAGGATGCACATATCATACTGTCCTAATGCAGAGGCTATATGTGTCCATAAAATAACTTAGCAAAGTTTCACTTATTTATTAAACACACTTTTCCCAAAAAGAGTAAACATGGAAAGGTTCAACATTTATTCTAGGCTATGCCACTACCACTCGGGCATTCTACATAGTATACATATAAAAAAAAATCTACATTAAAAAGTTCATATCAAATTTCTTTCCAAAGAAAAGTTTAGAACTAAACACCAGATTTTACTTCAAATTATTCGAAATAATAATATATACATATCTCTTTGTATATTAAATCATACTTTCATAATTGAAAAAAAATTATTTTGCCAAAACAACTCTGTAGCATTCCTCCACTTAGAAACCAAAAAATGAATGTCGATGGTGCTAAAGTCATACCAGAATTATTTTCAAGCGACAGAAGTGAGTTCAGTACATCCAAATCATGCCTTTCGGACTCAACCAAAATAGTTTTATAGCAGTATCAAGTACTTCGTAAATATTACTAAGTATGATGATCTCAATTCCAAAACAGTATCAAGTACTTCATAAATACAACTATTATTTTCTCCAAAATTATGAAAAACATTTTCAAAGCCACCGGGATTTAAGTTCTCAAAATATCAATTTAAATCCACTTCATTTATAAATCATATTTTATAAACCATACTAATATAAAATCACTTTCTTATATAAAATCTTTTCACAAATATTTATTCCGAAAATACCTTATCTTTCCTCAGATTAAAATTAACATCTTTTACTAAAGTTAACTTTTAACCCAATATTACCACTGAATGCCTTATAGTCAAATTGTGAAACTTAATTCACAAGGTGTTCGTTTCAATGTTCTAATAATTTACTATCTACCCAACCATGTAGTGAAAAGGTAAAACTTCTCATAAAATGGTCAAGCAAAATCAAAAAAAGAAAGTGAATGCCCATAAACTGGCTGAGCATGACTGAACAAATTAATAAGGGGTAACGAATGAACATCGTTAATCCCTTCATTAATTGAACTACACGTAAACAATTCACACTTATATAAGTTACCTTATATAAGATCCTTAATTTTGTAATTGTAATTACCTTTAAGGTATACGTTTATAACAAATATAAATACACTCTAATATGTATAATACACTGAACTCATGCTAGGACATTCCATTACCATATCTCTTAATGAGTCATACCTGCCAAATCCAAGGTTCTTACTTATCCTTCAGCTCCATTACCACATGTAACGATATGTCTTTTCAACCCCTGAATGTTGACACTAATACATCCACGGTATTCACGTGCCAAGTACCCAAGTTTCTAAAGACGAATTGTTAGGGTAAAATAAATTGAAAAAGAAATAGAACAAGAAAGAAAAGAACACAATATCAGAACCTCATAGTGGAACGATAATATATACTAGCAAAAGAACAGTATAAAGGGTTACTCTGATATAGAAATTTCTAAGTTACAAAATCTAAGTATTATCATCAGCCTGGATAGTTATAACTACATGTCCTCACAAATGTTGATATGTACAATACAGTAATGCAACCGAAATAAGAATACTACGGTAGGTGAAACATCTAACCCATTTTCTCGAGCTCTAGAGAACATCAATAAAAATCTGTCTTTATCAAACTACTCGAAAGAGCATATGAGGAATTTAGAGAAAACAAAAGCCATGTGTCGGACATAAGTCTAGTATGAGAATCTCAAGAAATTTTCAGCGAACATATAATGGTACGTTCGAGATCTCATAGAATTTCATAACCGTTATCCCTTTAAATAAACCACTATCCAATAAGCACATAAGGAGATTTAATAGATAATGTCCAGGGTATAGAATATAAATATATAACATAGCCGGAATGGTTACATTGGTTACATTTAACAACATATTGTAGGGTAAAATCAAAACAGATAAGGAACGTTCGCATAATGGATTTTCCGTGGAGATCTTTTCGGTGAAGCCATATCCAAACTCCATGCACAAGGATCATACACACCTTTCGAGCACTGTATGTTTCTAGAGAAGAATATACCATAAGGTAAACACAAGCGGCCCATCGCCCAAATATGAACATGAACCATGCGAAACCAAATATCTTTAACTCCTATCAGCCAACAATCGATAAGCATCTCTAGATAAGGAGTTGATAATACCATGACGTAGGTCAGCTAAACCCTAGGTTGTGTATCCTACTTTGTCTTTAGCTATTTTTGATGTTGAGGTACCGTTTGACATCTTTCACACGACTCTTCATCACTCGAAAAGAATGTGAATCCTCAATTAGATCCCCACATCTTGAACAGATCCACTTCCAAGAGACAAAATATGTATCTCGGTCTTGAAGTGGTTTTCAATAAGTAAAACACTTATCGATCTCGGTCTCAGGACAAATTTGATCATATTCAGCAATAATGAGAATGATCATATATAGAAACCAATTTCCATATACTTATCACGTTTTTGATAGTTTAATCTCACACTATCCCTTGGTCAAGGGTGAAGCCGGTAGGTTAGAGCATTATTGCTCATATCCCTACTCGAACATCAGTCTTAACTCCCACAGATAGACAAGCTTACTTCATTGGCTTTTATTGTTAAGTATACGATTAAATGCTTTCTATAAACAAGGAAACATACAAAGCACGATCAAGTCATACAAAGCATGATCAAGTCACATAAGCCACTTCTAATTCCATTTTTGTTTTAAAACCTCTTTTATTAGTAAAACTTTTTTTATCTAATAAAACATCGTTTATCAATTTCTACTATTCATTTGTGCTCTTTTCAATACTTCAAAAAGTATTCATATACTTATCTCAAATGGTATAAGTATATTCTCAAATCATTAACAAGATTTCTTACTTTAAACCTTTGCTATTTCTATCTTTTTCCAAAAAAATCCTTGCTTATAATTTCCTCTCAAATATCTGTTTTAGGAATTAAGTACTTTCACAAATCCATTCAAAAAGGTTTAAAACTAACGTTAGTTAAACATTGTCACTACAAACCCAAAACTATTTCACTTATACTTATCTTTAAAACATTATTTTAATGATCTATTTACATTCATAAGTATAACAAAAAAAAGGGTTAAAGAGGAATACTATCAACAAATTGTCACAACAAACCCAAAACCATTTCATACTTATATTATCTTTAAAAACAATCTTTTAAAGATCTAAGATCATATTTGGTTAAGTTCGATAGTCGACTAAGCGACTACCTAGTTTAAAACGATTGCTTACAGAAATCATTGTTTGTATACTTAAATTGTTTTCGACATTCCAACTTAAATATTCCTCATCCAAGAGTGAAGCCAGGTATGTTAGAGCACTGACTCGATATTAAAGCCTTGCATAAACACTACATTCTTGAATCTCATTAATAGATAAATCTACCTCGTTGGCTTTTAGTGTTAAATATAGTATTAATGACTTTCATAAACGAGTAGTAAATAATATGATTAGCAAGTTTTTGACATTCCAGACTTAAATATTCCTTAGCCAAGAGGGAAGCCTATAGGTTAGAGCTCTATTGCTCATATCCCTACTCGAACATCAATCTTAACTCTCACAAATAGATAAACCTACTTCATCAGCTTTGAGTGTTAAGCTTAGTCAATTTCCTTTTTCAAAACTTATACATACATACATACATATATATATATATATATATACACTTGTAAATAGGTTTTAAATATCTATGTAAAATATTACTTGAAAATAATAATCTGTAATTTGATGAGAAACATTTTTATATTATAAAACCTCTTTACTTTGAAAATACATATATAATTATTAAAAATATATTTAAACTTTAAAAAGAACTTTAAAATACTTCAAAATAGGTTAGAAAACATCTATTAAAAGATTAGTGAAAAATACCAGATTTAGATATCATTTATAAACATTTAAAACAACAAGCGCCTTACTACAGCATTTATAAATACAGCTAAAAGTCCTCGTTAAAGAACACATTGAAAAGCATAATCTTTTCGACCAGTTTTAACCACTTAAAAATGATTTAAAACTTGAAATTTTTACAGTAACTACTACCCATAGGGTAGTTAAAAACCATAAAAGTAAACCCCTAAGAATATCTTCCCATTTATGTTAAAAATTTCCTGAAAACAAGCTATATTTACAAAGTGTATTTATAACCACATTTTTGCTTCAAATCTCACAACTTTGGTTCATAATTTCTACAACTTTCCAACTGATTTCTTTGCTGTCCAATACATCAAATAGAGAATAACCAAATCAAATAATCCTAGGTTAAGTTCATAAATCTTCAAATTACACAAACTAAAGTTAAGGGATATCGAAGTGCACTTACAGCGACTATTCTTGCTTCAAACACTTTCAAACATACCTTAATTCGGCACCCAATACAAAAAACCATTTAAACATCAAGTCAAGCCACGCTACATGTTTACAAGGATATTAGAAGTGACGTTATAGAATATGATGTTGTCATTTACTGTCAAAAGCAAGAAAAGTCCAAAATTTATAACTTTACTTAGTTAATATCACATCTTCAACTTTACATTTAAAGTACAACATGTATTCACTGTATACAAACAAGATAGTAAGATAACTCACTTAGATCCAAGCCAAACATATGCTCAAGCACAATCAAACAAGTCCAAGCTAACCAAGTCCAACCTCCATCTTGAAACCATCTTTTTTCTTCTTCTTCTTTTACTTTCCACTTTCATTTTTCCCTCCAAACACCCATGAATGCTCATGGCCATTTCTCGAGGAGGTAGTTTGGCTTTGGTTCTTTCAAATCTAACTTGGTAGAAGATGTTGCAATGTTATACTAAGGCTTTTGGCAAAGTTTGTGTAATCATCTGCCTTTCTTACTACTGACGACGATACTTAATACATCCTCGGTACTCGTGTGCCGATCATTTAGTCGTCCAAAAGACAAGTCATTAGGGGTGAAAGAAAAATAAAGTCAAAACGAAACTAAAGAACAAATAATTTCCCAATGCAAAGGAAAAATATATAATATCAATATAAAATTTTACATAATCATTTCCAAAATGATACATTAGAGTCATAATAGTACAACTTTCTACTTGAGACAGTTATAACCATCTGTCCCTACATAACTAATACAAATTTCATGCAATGTAACGAAAATAAAGAAATACATAGGTACGTCTTTGCCTCCAAATCGTATTCTGAGCTCCAAAGCATCCAAAACTAATCTAAAAACATGCTTGGCCTGAACCGAGCATGAAAAGAAAACAACGCCTGAGCCAGTCTGGTAAAACCAGCATGAGAAACTCAAATTACAAGAAATTTTATTATAACTTATAAAATCCTTTGAAATTAAAAATATCTCGTAAGACCTTGCCACACATAAACACGGATGGGTTTTACCTTAAAATAATAATAAAAAATTATTATAAAATCCAGTGATATTATAATAATGTCAAAGGGTTTAAAATAAATATATCAAGCAGTTGTGATTTGTGTGTATGACAATAATAATAGGTATACAACCAAATATCGAAGGCGCTTATTGGAGAATGGATTTTCAACAAATGGTAAGGTAAGGGCAATCTTCTAAAAATATGTACACCTCTAGATAAAATATATAGTGAGATTGAAAGCCTTTTGACCTCTGCATGACAAGGCAAATCTACCCTTACTGGATAGTACCGAACATGATCACCCCTGGTTGTGATCAACAACCATAAATGGTCCCCGAAGCATACTAGAATATTGACTCTAGATCTTGACAATGTTCATACCCTAATGGGAGAAACCCACATAGCCTTGCAGCCTACCCTGTTTTTGCCATTCCCGGGGTCTGAGACTTTGAGAGGCCACGATTACCTTTTCCTCATAGCAAAATATCTTGGAATGATAACACTACCATCTAGGAAGAAATGCAATGCCAGCATTTATTTGTACAAGTTGTTTTGAGATCGAACAAACATTCAACACTTACTATCTTTCCATTTCACCCTCAGGAAGAATAGTATAACTCCATGGCATACTTCATAATGACCCATCGCAATGTTAATAGTTTGGAGTGGTTTGAATAAATCATATTTGTCTAAAAATGGTGTCTTCCAACTAAGCAACAATTCCCGGTTAACTCAATTTCGGATCTTTGGAGGTATGCGATAAGTACTCGAGCCCTCACTGCGGAACTCGAACATACACAACATACTTCATGAGTTAAAAATAGGTAAAGATTCGATAGTTGGTTACTTAACTATCAAATAAACAAACAAGCAACAATTCAGAGATTTAATTACCCACAGCAACCACTAAGCCTCAAAATAACCTTTCATTTATTTAAATCTCTTTTCAAAACGTTTATCAAAACATTCATACACTTATCCCACTGACATAAGTATATTCACAAAACATTGTTAAAGTTTTCTTATTTCAAAACCATATTAAAATAATCAAAACAAATTTTATTTAAATTAGAGATAAGGATAACCTCAAACACTATTCCTTTGTGTTAAGCATGGAACAATTGCCCACACCACCATAACTAAGAGGCTCGGTTAAGGGAAAATCCCATCTCTAATTCTTTTGTAAATTCCTTCAGTGTATCCTTTTAATAAATCATTTCCATTTATGAAATCTTCTTCTGCTTAAATTCTAAATCCAGTTGTAAACTCTTTTATAAATATCCAATATCCAATAATCATTTATAAAGCTCTTTTATAAATATCCAAAAGTCATTTATAAAGCTTCTTCTATAAATCTTAAATCATTTATAAAACTTCTTCTACAAATATCCAAAATCATTTATAAAAATTCATCCATGGATCTTCAAAATCATTTATAAAACTTCTTCCATAAATACCCAAAATCATTTATAAAATTCTTAACCTCAAATTGATATAGGATTAAAGTCAATTTAAAAGCCATAACTTTTACAGATTTGAAAGGAGGCTTAGTGGCCACAATAGTACAAAATCAAACTACCATTTTTATTGAATATGACCTCCAAGTCACATACCAGTTACTTACATAAACCAATATATATGTAAATAAAATTTATAACAAAATCAGGGAATAATATGTCAATACAAACCAACTGACAGACACATGTCCAATTAATATAATAGCAGGATGGTGATTTGTCCTGCTAAATAGATGTCCAAACAGTCTATTAAGTTTAATAATAGCAGAACGAAGATTTATTCTACTAAAAGATGTCCAAATAATCTACATAATTAAGGTATAGTAGAACGAAAATTTATTCTGCTAACAAACGTCAAAATTTAGTATAACCTATTCACATTCGTATGTTTACTTAACGGTATCGACAATAGAATCCCTTGTGTTCAATAAACGAAAGTTGCCTTTAAATAAATTGATCCTTGGAAAACTAAAGTAATTAAGAACTTGAACCTCTTTTAATAATTAATTATAAGTTAAATCCTTTTTTAAAACATAATTAAATCTTAGTTAAGTATTAACTTAACATAATTATTAATTAAGAAATAATTAACCTTTAATACATAATTTGTTTATAAATTACTCATTAATTTATAATTAGAAAAATTAAACACTTAATAGTTAACCTATTATTTTGGTAAACCATCCACAAAAGAATTTTCTACCATTAGTTATAAATTAAAAGAAGGCTATTTTAATCACAAAAACCATGAATTAAAATTTTAAATCAAGGGTATGCCTCATGTCATTGATGCCTCATCTCCCCACATGCCCATCACTTCTCTTTTACACCACTTTCCTTTAGTTAATTACTTCAATACACTTAACATGTTAATATCTCTTATTCATTAGAAACTTTTAGAACATTCAATTTGCTTTATGAATCAAAGTGTGTTAACTAGTTTTGAATGTGTTCATTTGACCATTAGAAAGGTGCATAAGAGTTCGAATAACTTATATTGAATACAACATTATTTATCGATAAACCAATTTTCGGTCACATTATCGGTTTTTCTTCGAAGAATATATATTTGTAAACAAATTTCAGAAACAAGTTTACCATCATTACTTTTGATTTAAAAGGGGGTTAACAAGGTTATTAAATTAATTTAATAAAATTTAATCCAAGATTCAAATTGTGATGGCCCGCCTTTTCGACTCTTGAAAATCGACATTAATACATCCTCGGTATTCATGTGTTGCAAATTCAAGTGCTGGAAAGCAGATTGATCAAGAGTACAAAGGAAATAACATGGAAAAGAGTAGAAAAAAGAATCTTACATGAATGGAATAATCCTATATTATTAACCATAATATCTTTTATATGAAATTTTCTGAATACAATATCAGAGTCTAAGCTAGATTCAGCCTAGACAGTTATAAATTCGTTATCCTTACAAATGATGAAAAGCAATAAAACAAATGCGGTGGAAAAATAGAATACATCCATATGTTGATTCCAGCTCTCCTTGGGAAACTCGAGGCATCTTTAGCTAAACTAACATTACTCGGATCTGACCCGAGTATTAAAAATACCCGGATCAGGCTTCATAAACCAGCATGAGGAAACCCGAATTATAAACGTATATGACAGTGTCATAGATCAGATTGATGCCAGTCAAAACCTTTGAAAAGTAGGGTATCTCTTAAGACCATGCCACACATAAACACAAACAGGTTTTTACCTTACGATAACGAAAATACTTTATACCAATTTTTTTTTGATATTATTATAAATGACATTGGTTTGAAAACACTTTTCAAATAAATATGTACAGAAAGTAGGTATCAATACCCGGATAATGTCAAACAGCGTATATGGTGCCAAAGGGGTAGCCGAAATGTTTGCAAAGCATTACAGCTATTTTGAGAATACAACCAAAACCATAAAGCTCGTATTGGAATTGGATTTCCAACTTGATAAGGAACTAGTAGCCATTTCCTCCGATGTGAAATCCATGCATAACATCCTAGTCTCCAATGACCATTCACTTTTCTCAAGCAAGCCTCTGTACTACATTGTTAAAATACATAGAAGAGCGTATTTCAATGGCGTTGCTCTTTCTCAGTCAAGCCTCCAATACCTGCCCATTTAAACCACTGAGGGTCCAAACACTAATGGACTCCTCCATCATCAATAAAATTGATGGCTTGAAATATATATCCTACAGACCACATAGTATCCTGTATCATTCATAGGATGCGAGGCTCGTGAAGCTAGCTATTCTTTCCATGAAGCCATGCTTTTCTTTTCACAAAGCAAATTCCACTTAAAATGCTACATTGGCATTTCTAACAACACATTATTGATTTCCACAAAAGTACAATATCTAAGCTCGTACATCTCAGAGAAAGATTTTAAGTATAGGAGGGGTTACCTCCTACACCACCAAACATATGTACATTTGTAGAGATCAATGTACATGGTTTTTAGAAATGCAATGTTAGACACTCATTAGTACAAGTTGTCTGCGTGAAGGAAAAACCAAAGGCACTCCTTCTACTACTTCTTGTTTGTAAATCACCCCTAGGATTAGTAGCGAGTAGTCCTAGCAAATCGAAGATTTTCAGAACGAATGCACTATTGCCACCATATATATATGTGATATGGGTATTAACCCATAGGTTAGTGGCTAGCAGCCCTGCATCATAATGATCTCCGTCTTCAAATCAATGTCTTCAACATGTCTTCACTTTCAAACACGTATCCTGGTCTAAAGTGGTTTTTGGATAGGAATTACCCAAATCCGACCTCGGTTTCTCTGAACCAATCATCGATAAAAATATGTCAAATATATAGATAATTATCAAACAACATACAATCAATTTACCTTTTTATCAAATCAAATATCTTTCGGAGATATATTCTTTTAAACTATTCCTTTATCTATAAGAGTATATGGAATCATTAAGCCTTATTTATCAAATTCTCTGGTGGATTAACCTCTTTAATCTTGGAATAATTCCAAGTCATTTCACCTTTTACTTTGGAAAGCGTTTCCAAATCATTTATTTAAATCTTGACAAAGATTTCTTATTTTCAAATTATTGCATTTAAATGGGTCAAAAACATGTTATTTAAGACAATATTTACCGTAAACCCAAATAGCATTGAGTAGAAAAGGATCTATTGAGATTAGATTAATTATACTCAATACCAATTTCCAGATTCAACCTACACTATTCGTCGAATAATGGTGAAATAACCATTTAAATTCACATGGATAGTACGAGGTCCCTTCTCGGAATTTAATACAGCGTTTGACTAGGGAATTCTCTATAACACCAAAATCATATTTTAAAATCTTATTTAACTTTTGAAAAACTCCAAATCTATTTTCTTTCAACTTAGGAAAATGCGGTCTGAGTAGATCAAATTAACTATCCCCTCCATTGGGCCAATCCGATAGCAAGAGCGGAACCTACACATTGGTAGTCCAAGCTCAGATCTAGAGACTGTTTCTCTATCACACATAAGGTGGTCAAGTTATTTGATCAACTCTAAACTCTTTTATATGGTCTTTTAGAGATGAGTTTCAGTTACTTAACACAATTCCAAATTTTGTTTAAAACAAATTTTCTTTAACCATTTATTTTAAAACTCCTTTGAAATAATTATAAAACTTCCAAATCATCTTCAAATATTTAGTTATTCATTTGAAAAGATTACTGAATAGATTAGGAAAGAATAATTAAGTTAAAACCATAATTTGCAAAAGTTACTTAAACCAGTGTAAAAACTACTATTCTTCTTTATTCAAAACGCTAATTCCATTTTATATATGTCCATTTTTATTAATCAAATACCTTTTAAAACATTTAAACATATTTATGGAATTTATTTCACATTTTTAATGATTTAAAAATACCTATTTTTAAAGAATTTACCACTTTGGTTTCTGAACTGCTAAAACACGATATTTTTGAAAACTTGATTTGGACATATTTTAAACTCTACTAAATGAAATTTTGATTTTCTTCTTTTGTTTGAAAACTGTACCCATATGGGTCTAGAAAATTCTTTTTTCAAAGAATATCGACTTATATTGAATCCTACACATTAATTTAACATTTTGAGATTGAAAAATAAGGAACTACCGCTACGCGACAAGCTCAATTCGACTAAAATTTTCAAACTTTGTTAAACTTTGCCGAAACTTGTTAAAAATACCATAATAAACCATTTTAAATAATTTCAAACTACTACAATAAAAATTCAATTTTCTCTTTATTCCATATTATAATATTATTTTTCAAATTTTTTTATTCAAAACCATAAAGAGGTTTACTAACTCACATACACATATTAGTAGGGATTTATTTACCATGAATTTACTATGGTTAATTAATTAATCATTTCTATTTTGGATAATTATGATTTTATTCGTTATATTTATCATAGCCAAGTTATCAACTATATAATCAGCCAATTTTCAAACATTCATAGATGTTATTTAACAATTACAAATGTCGAATACTCACTATCAGTTTCCACTCCACCAAACTTTTCTAAAGCTTCTGGAATTAAATTCGGCGGCACTCTGGTAGCACTTCCTTCCCTTTATGTTGCTTCAAAGCTTCTTGAACTTGCTCCTCCTTCTTTGAAGTGCTCGGCCTCCCCTTGGAGTGGTGGTGCTTGGCCAAGCTTGATGAAGGAGGTGGCGGTCGTGGGTTTTAAAGGGGAAGTGGTGGAGTTTGGACTTGCTTTTGAGGTGTTTTTCTTTTTTTATGTGTATGTATATATTTATGTATTATTTTACTTCCCTTTGGCTATATTTTTTTCACTATTTTTTATAAGAAAGAAGCCACTAAATTAGCTGAAATGAAGACGAAGAGGATGAAGTAGTGGTGGTGGTGGTGGTGGTGGTGAATGTGTGAACGGATGAATGGATGTGTACATGTATTTACAGGCTTGAACTTGAAAATATCTCCTCCTTCCTCCACCTAATGCTCACGCCACCCCCCCCCATGCCCCTCGATGATGTTACTCATCCCATGTGCTCTTGTCTACCCATGTTTGTATAAGGTGAAGAGATGGTTGCTTTTGACATATGTATGAGAAAATCATGATATTTTATTTATTTTCACATGATATTTTTATTTCTACTTATGTAAATATAAATGTAAATGGGAAAATGTATATATGTATGTATTTATGTATGTACATGTATTTGTATGTGTATGTGAATGTATGACATGTATACATGTGCACAAAACACAAAAACAAGGTTAATGATTTCTATTCGCCAAACCGTTAATAATCAGGAATCCGATTTCTGGTCATATTTTTACTTTTCAGTTAAAAAATATATATTTGTAATCAATGTTTTAAAATAACATTTCTATTATTATTTAATACCTAAAAGGGCCTCGTTTGATTTTAAAATAATCATGAAATTTTTTAACTCAATTTAAATTCAAAAATCAATTATTCAAAAATGACGATATCATTGATGATGTTATAAAGATATTTTATTTCCAAAAATAAAATTAATAATTCTATTTCATATTCTTGCTTAAGTGGAGAACTAAGTGTATGTCAAAAAATATCGCGCACAACTTTTGGTGGTTAAAAAGCTGTATATCGATAAAACAATTTTCGGTCATTTTATCAATATTTTTCCAAAGAATATATTTTTGTAAACGCCTTTCCAAAACATGATCGCCATTATTATTTGTCACATAAAACATGATTATTTATGTTTAATAAACCTATATTTGAATGTTTAAAAATAATTAAATATTCTAATTTAAAGTGATAAAATTTCGAGCTGTTACAGACTTCCCCCTTTAAAAGAATTTCATCCCCGAAATTACAACCTAAAACATGTATTTTTAAACTCAAGTCGGTATGATATAAATAGTACGCAATATTTTATTCGATCTCGTATTTGAATTTATAACTTTACTTCTAAACTAGTATCGATCTCTCGATTCTTTAGTGCGGACTCTGATCAGGCTTTCCGATCAGAACTTCAGTTTTCCTAGCATAGCTCTCAACTATGATAGAAAATGCAAGTATCCAACCACAAAACGTCATCAATATTCAACGCTAAGAATTGAGTGATAAATCTTTTTTCGAACTAGTGTAAACACCTCATAGTTCCGTATTCGAATCTTAGATTAGAATCGTGTGACCAAATGACCTACGTATAACATACATACTTATTAACATTCCCAAAAATCTTATGAAAACATTTCATGAAATAAACTCTTTGAAAATCATTTCAAAATATTCACCCAAAATATTTCTATCTCCTTTCCAATGAAATTAATTATCCTTTACTTGTAATAATACTATTATTATTCTTTTCCAAAATCTTTTTTAATTTCTTTGTTAATAAATTCCCATATAAATTTAATTATAAAATTATTTTATATTAAATAGCTTTCCCTTTATCGCTTTTAAACTTTTTCAAAATACTAAGTACGAGTTCCCAAAATCCCTCTTTTTTATTAAACATTTCAAACCTATCTTTTACAAAATCATTTTTGTAAATTACACTTTATTTTATAAAATATACTTTTATAAATTATATTCTTACATAATTTTCTTGAATTCAAAACTTTTTATAAAGCCATTTCATCATAACATCTCATTAAAAAAATTATGTCTAAATATCTTATTAAATTGATCTGATATAAGATAGAAGAAGTGCACAGAGAGAATAATCCAAAAAGAGATTTATTAATTAACATCATATTTATACACCTACTCTTAACCCTAGCCTGTATCATAGATTTTAAGGAATAAACTTTAGGGAATACAGTCTAGATATACCACCATCATACATATAGATGCTTGAACTACTATACACACAATTCTTGGATCCCTTTTGAGCTAGATGGTGCTTTATCCTTGGTACCTAAGTCATCCAACCTTATCTCTTTCTTTGGACATTCCTTCATTAAATGTCTTCCTCCATAGCACCAACTGCAAGTCTGTTTGGGGCATTCTTTAGCTATACGTCCTAGTCTTTTGCAACGGTAGCAATTCTTTGCCTTTCCTGACTGAATTCTGGGTATCTTCTTTGTTTTAGGACACTCACATAGAAAATTTCCTTGCCTTTTACACCTGAAACAGAATATATCATCCCTAAAATACTCTTCTTTTCCTTTATTTTCCTATTCTTCTTTTCCTTTATTTTCCCATCTTAACACTGAAATGCATAATACTCTTATTTACTGCATTTGTAACAGTATATACCAGCATAAGATCCTAGTCTTAATTTTTCTTCTACTTCTCTTTCTGCACGTACTCTTCGTGCTTGTTTTGGATTCAAGCATAACTCATCACCTAGCATATAAAAAGCCATTCTTCCCTTGAGTGATATACCAAAATATCATCAGAAGTTTTATACCATTAGCCTACGATACCATTAGCCAAAGCCAACATCTAATCGATACTTAGAAGATTATTCCAACCATCACCAAACAGATCAAGACAATATTCATTGAATTTTCCAGAGGGAATACATCTTATAAATTTCCCAATCACACAAATATCTATATTCTTTTTTGTATATAAAATGTAATCCTTTTGAAAATAGTGTATCGATTCTCTTTGTTTAAACATTTAGGAATCCATATTGATTACATGGAGCTCTTCATGCACTGATCATAATGTATAAACCACTCAACAGATTAATCAACACAAAAAGTTTTATATCCAATAACAATTACACACTCATAAATATAATACTCTCAAACTCATTCTAGGATGTTGCTAACCCTATATCTAATGAGTTACTCATTCTAGAGTATTACTAACCCTATCTATAATGAGTTTTACCCCACTAAAGCTTAGGTGTTCGATCAACCCAAATTTTGATACCAAATCCGACAATCGAGCCTTTGGCCCTCTAATAGTGGGTACAACCATCATGGCTCACACTAGTACATCGCCATTTGCTTTTACAGCCAACCTCTTGACTATACCAACAAGGAGGACATGTAGGAGTCTCCTGATCACCACCAAACACAAAGCGAGAACCCCCTATCGTGCTGCACCACGTGTCAAAGCAAGTCTGATCCCGATTTCTCTGAATCAATCATCGATAAAAAGATGTCGAGTATATAGGTAATTATCAAAAAAATCCAATCAATTTATCTTTTTATCAAATCAAATATGTTTAGAAATATATTCTTTTAAACTATTCCATTATCTTTAAGAGTATATTGAATCATTAAGCCTCGTTTATCAAATTCTGTGGTTTATTAAACCTTTTTAATCTTAGTAAATCCAAATCATTTCACTTTTCACTTAGGAAAACATTTCCAAATCATTTATTTAAATCTTAACAAATATTTTTTATTTCCAAATCATAACTTTTAAATGGGTCAAAAACATGTTATTTAAGACAATATTTAATGTAAACACAGATCAATTATCATTGAGTAGAAAAGGATCTATAGAGATTAGACTAATTATACTTAATACCAATCTTCTTATTCAACCAATCACATTTTGAATTCACATGGATAGTACGAGTTCCCTCCTCGAAATTTAATACAGAGTTTAACTATGATTTCACTATACCACCAAAATTGTATTTTAAAATCATGTTTAACTTTTGAATAACTCTAAATCTCTTTTCTTTTAACTTCAGAAAATGCAGTCTGAGTAGATCAAATTAACTATCCCCTCCGTCGGGCCAGCCCGGATAGCTAGAGTAGAACCCAAAGACTAGTTGTCCAAGCTTGGGTCTAGAGATTATTCTCTATCATTCATAAGGTGGTCAAGTTAGTTGATCAACTCTAAACTCTTTTATATGATCTTTTAGAGACGATTTTCATTTACATACACAATTTCAAATTTTGTTTAAAATAAGTTATCTTTACCATTTATTTTAAAACTCCTTTCAAATAGTTATAAAACTTCCAAATCATATTCAAAATACTTAATTATTCATTTCAAAAGATTACGAAAAAGATTGGGAAAGAATAATTAAGTTAAAAGCATAATTTGCAAAAGTTACTAAAACTGCTGCAAATAGTGTGTTTAAAGCTTCTTTATTCAAAACACTAATTCCATTTCATATATGTCCATTTTTATAACTCAAATCCCTTGAAAAACATTTTAACATATTTATGGAATTTATTTCATATTTTTAGTGATTTAAAAATAACTATTTTTAAAGAATTTAGCACTTTGGTTTCCGATGTGCCAAAACGCGATGTTTTTGATAACTTCATTTGGACATATTTCAAAATCTACTAAATGAAATCTTGATTTTCTTCTTTTGATTGAAAACTACCACATGGATCCAGAAAATTCTTATTTCAAAGAATTCCGACTTATATTGAATACTACACATTGATTTAACTTTTCAGATCGAATAATTATGAACTGCCATTACGCAACGAGCTCGATCTGGCTAAAATTTTCAAACTTCGTTAAACTTTGCCGAAACTTGTTAAAATATTTAAAATACCATAACAAACCATTTTAAACTATTTTTACTACAGTAAAATTCATTTTTCACTTTATATTTGTATTACAATATTATATGACTATAATATTCATTTTTAACCTTTATATATTCAAAACCATAAAGAGGCTTACTAACTCTCATACATATATTAGTAGGGATTTATTTTTCCATGAATTAATTATGGTAAATTAATAAACCATTTCTATTTTAGATAATTATGGTTTTATTGGTTATATTTAGCACAACCATTTTATCAACCATACAATCAACCAATTTTCAAACATCCATATAAATCATCCAAGATATTAAATGGTCATATTATCATACTTGAAATAATCATAGATGTTATTTAATGATTACGAATGTCAAGTACTCACTATCGGTTTCTACTCTACCAAACTTTTCCGAAGCTTCTTAAATTAAATTCGACGGCACTCTGGTAGCACTTCCTTCCCTTTTCTTTGCTCCAAAGCTTCTCATACTCGCTTCTCCTTCTTTGAAGTGCACGGCCTCCCCTTGGAGTGGTGGTGCTCGGCCAAGCTTCTTGAAGGGGTGCTGGCCTTGGGTTTTGAAGAGGAAGTGGTGGAGTTTGAACTTGATTTTGAGGTGTTTTTCTTTTTGTATGTGTATGAATATATTTATATATTATTTTACTTCTCTTTGACTATATTTTTCTTCACTATTTTTTTATAAGAAAGGAGCCTTTAAAATAGCTTGAAATGAAGAAGAAGAAGTAGAATGTGTGAATGAATGAGTGGGTGTTTTCTTGTCTTTATAGGTTGAACTTGAAAATATCTCCTCCTTCCTCCGCCTCATGCTCACGCTACCCCCATGCCCCTCCATGGCGTCACCCACCCCATTTTCTCTTGTCCACCCATGTGTGTGTAAGGTGAAGGATGGTTGTTTTTGACTTTTGTATGAAAATATCATGAAATTTTTATTTTTACTTATGTAAATGGAAAATTGTATATATGTATGTATGTGTAGTTGTATGTGTGTTTGCATGTATGACATGCATGCACATGCATAAAACACAAAAACAAGGTTGCAATTGTTGGAATAATTCAGCATTATGGGGCCATATTTTAATATTTGAATGTATGGGCTATCTTGGGATTAAGTTTAATTATGTGATCTATTTGGAATAAATACAACAAGACTTAAGGGGTATATTCGTCATGTAAATTTATAATGTGTGGATACCAGAGTGACAATTTTAGTTTGTTGAAGGGCCGAACTGAAAAATGTCACACACTATATATATGGGGTTATGGTCCCCAAATTACACAAGTCTTATCATATTCTCTCCACCCTCTTCTAAAGAGAATTTTCAGATCTAAGCTTGTGTCAATTTGGAAGATCTAAAACCTAGTTGATCTTCTTTTTGCAAACATCAATGGATTCAGGTACGGCTTCTACTGAACTATTTAATTTCATATATTTGTTTCTCGATAGAATCAATATGGGTTGTATGTATTTAGATCTAGAATTTATTTATTTATTACAACAAGTGGTATCGGAGCCATCCATCATTGATTTTATTGAGAAATTCTTTGGTTTTAAGAACATATGAAATTAGGGTTCTTGGATTTACAATTTTCGGTTGATTCACCTGATCCACTTATTTCATTCTGATTTGTGAATGCTTCAATTATGGTGATTCAAAACATGTTAATAAACAATATTATACATGGATCCATAGATTTAATGAAATATTGGATTCTGTTGATTTGACTAAAAGTTTCCTGAAATGATAGCAATTTAGATTTAATTGAACTGTATCATTGGATTTATGATCTAAGAATTCATCTACATCTTTTATAATAATTATACCATGACATGTTTGTGGTTTTGTTTTCTCCTGCAAAAGCATAAATTATTATTTTATTTGGTTGGTTTTTTTTTCTTAGCATAAAATAGCAACAGGCATTGTTGAAATATTGGCCAAGCTTTTACTATTCATTACTTTTGTACACTATGAATCAGCACATTAATTGATGCTGTCAGATTTGACATTTTTTTTTGTAATTTATTGTTACTACTTAATATGTTTCACCTTCTATTTTGAATAGTAGCAGTTAAATAAAGTACGCAATAATCTGATACTAATTATTTTTGCAAGTATTATTCATTTATGTATTATTACAGTTTCCTTGATGTCAAATTTGACATTGATATTTGTGGCAAATTTATAAATGAAGGAGTTAAAATAAATTCATATACTATTTGGCGTCTTTTTGCAAATTGATTGTGAATATCCTACATTACAAGTGAACTAATTGAAATAATATGTCACCAAAGTGACCTCTCTTATTTTACTTGCTCATGAAAAATGTTAGATATTTGTGTGTATTTATGTGAATATTAGTCGGCCCAAAGGAAGGTTAATATCTGGCCAAATTAGATACACATGTGTGATGATAAATATGTAACAATTGTAAAGCTTTACAAGAAAATAATTAATCGGCCCAAAGGAAGATTATTATTTGACTTGAATTTATTGTTAATATTTGATGATTACAACAAGAATACCACTTACGGTTAATATTACTGTCCAAAGACTTGATATTAATGTTATGCTAGGTATCTTGAGCAAAGACTTACCAATTATTTTAAATTTACTACAGTTGTTTTATAGTGTAAGCATATTTGATTAATTTAAAATTACAGCTAATTTGACTACGGTATCTGCCAATCTGAACAACATTCCTATTCTAACTGGAACAAACTTTAAGGATTGGAAAGAGAACATATTGCTTGTTCTTGGCTGCATGGATCTTGACCTTGCACTTAGGATAGATGAACCCGCCGCTCTTATGGATGAAAGTTCTTCTGATATTATAAAGAACTTTGAGAGGTGGGATCATTCAAACCGCATGAGTCTAATGATCATAAAGCGTGGCATTCCGGAGCCATTTAGGGGTGCGGTATTTGAAAAGATAACCAATGCTAAAGATTTCCTTGCTGAGATTGAAAAACGTTTTGCTAAAAACGATAAGGCGGAAACAAGCACGCTTTTGCAACGCTTGATTTCCATGAAGTATCAAAGCAAAGGAAACATAAGGGAGTACATTATGGAAATGTCTAACACTGCTTCAAAACTTAAGGCACTTAAGTTTGAGCTTTCAGATGATTTGCTCGTGCATTTGGTATTAATCTCTCTTCCTTCACAATACAACTAGTTCAAGATCAGTTATAACTGTCAAAAGGAGAAATGGACTCTTAATGAGCTCATTTCGTATTTTGTACAAGAAGAAGAGAGATTGAAGCATGATAAGGCTGAAAGTGCTCATTTAGCATACACCTCTAAGGGAAAAGACAAAAAGAGAAAGAAGGATAAAGAAACTGCTAAGGGTCCAACTGAAAAGAAACAACAAAAGGAGACTGATGGTTATTACTTTTGCAAAAAGGCTGGACATTTGAAGAAAGATTGTGCCAAATACCACGCATGGTGTGTTAAGAAAGGTACATCTTTTGCTTTGGTCTGTTCTGAAGTAAATTTAGCTACAGTACCTGGAAACACTTGGTGGTTAAATTCTGGTGCTTCTACTCACATAAGTGTTTCTATGCAGGGTTGCCTGAGCTACCGAAATCCAACTGATGCTAAAAGATACATCTATGTGGGTGATGGAAAATTGGTAGAAGCGGAGGCTATTGGGCATTTTAAGTTGTTATTAAGAACTCAGTTTTATTTGGATTTATTTGATACTTTTGTTATACCATCATTTAGACGGAATTTGCTTTCTGTTTCTATGTTGGACAAATTTGGTATTCTTGTTCATTTGGGAATGGTACTTTTAGTTTATCAATGAATTCAACTCTTATTGGAACTGGTTCTCTTAATGTTTACGATAACTTATATATGCTTGATGTTAATACCTCTTATAATGAAGCCTTGCATGTAGAGTCACGTGGTACTAAAAGAAAAGCTAATAAGGAAACTTCAGCCACATTGTGGCACAAGCGCTTAGGTCATATATCTAAAAATAGAATTCAAAGGCTCGTTTCAGATGGCATTTTGGAATCCGTTGATTTTTCAGACCTTGATGTCTGAGTAGAGTGTATCAAGGGAAAACAGACAAAACATAAGAAAATAGGTGCCAATAGAGCAACTGACGTCTTAGAATTAATACATACAGACATTTGTGGGCCATTCCCTAAGGCATCATGGAATGGTCAACAATATTTTATAACATTCATAGACGACTACTCAAGATATGGCTACCTATATCTTATTCATGATAAATCAGAATCCTTAGACATGTTCAAGAAATTTAAGGTAGAAGTTGAGAACCAACTCAACAAAAGGATTAAAACTGTCAGATCTGACCGTGGTGGTGAATATTATGGTAAACCTGACGGATCAGGTGAACAATGTCTAGGACCATTTGCCAAATTCCTAGAGGAATGTGGAATAGTCCCACAATACACTATGCCAGGTTCACCTAGCATGAATGGTATTGCTGAGAGACGAAACCAGACTCTTAAAGACATGGTAAGGAGTATGATCAGTCATTCTACCTTATCAAAATCACTCTGGGGAGAGGCATTAAAGACAGCAGTTTATATCCTTAATAGAATACCCACTAAAGCAGATACTAAAACACCTTATGAGCTCAGGACAGGCAAACAGCCTACTCTAAAGCATTTTCACATTTGGGGATGTCCAGCTGAGGCAAGCCATATAGGCCAAATGAAAGAAAATTGGACTCCAAAATAGTGAGTAGCTACTTTATTGGTTGTTCTGAGCGATCTAGGGGCTATAAATTTTATGAACCCGTACTGAGGAAAATATTTGAGACGGGAAATGCAATATTTTTTGAGGATGTTGAGTTGAGAGGGTGAAATGAAGTAAGGAACATTGTTTTTGAGGAGGAATCATCGTCTATGATTCCTACTACAGTTACTTTTTTGGACAATGTGCAGATTATTATTCCTGTCATTGATCAAGAAGTGAATCCAGAACCCCAACAAAACAATGTTGAAGAAAATCCTCTTCAAGTTGAAGTTAATGTTCTACAAGAACAAATTCAACAACCTCAAAATGAATTGTCATTAAGAAGATCCACTAGGGAAAGAAGAAATGCTATTCTGGATGATTATGTTGTATTTCTTCAAGAGTTAGAGGATAATAATGGATTGATGGAAGATGATCCTATCAACTTTCACCAAGCCATGCAAGATATTAATTCTCAAAAGTGGATTGAAGCTATGAATGAAGAGTATAAATCAATGCAAGACAATAAAGTTTGGGATCTTGTCCCTTTACCTGAAGGTAAGAAGCCCATTGGTTGTAAATGGATATTTAAAACCAAGAGGGATGCAAAAGGTAAAGTGGAAAGATATAAGGCTCGTCTTGTAGCAAAAGGTTTTACTCAAAAGGAAGGCATTGATTTCAAAGAGACTTTCTCTCCGGTTTCATCGAAAGACTCTTTTAGAATAATTTTGTCACTTGTTGCACATTTTGACCTTGAGTTGCATCAAATGGATGATAAGACTGCATTTCTCAATGGAGACATTGAGGAACAATTTATATGGTGCAACCGGAAAACTTTGTCGTCGAAGATCCAAAGAATATGGTTTGCAAACTAAAGAAATCCATTTATGGACTCAAACAAGCTTCTCGTTAATGGTACCACAAATTTCATAATGTAATTACCTCTTTTGGTTTTGAGGCAAACATCATTGATAACTGTGTGTATCACAAGTTTAATGGGAGTAAATTTATATTTTTAATTTTATATGTTGATGATATATTGCTTGCCAGCAATGATTTAAATATGTTGCACGAAACTAAGAGATTTCTTTCAAATAATTTTGAAATGAAAGATCTTGGTGATGCCTCTTTTGTATTAGGGATCCAAATACATCATGATCGTTCACGAGGCATTCTTGGATTGTCACAAAAGAACTATATGGAAAAGGTGTTTAAGAGATTTGGCATGCAAGATTGTAAACCAGGTGATACCCCTGTCACTAAAGGAGATAAGTTTTGTCTCAAACAATGCCCTAATAACATCCTTGAAGTTAATGAAATACAGAAGATGTGAAGACCCGCCCTTCTGCTACCAGAAAGACGTATCATCATAAAGAAAGAAAGGGAAAGAAATAAAAGAGAAAGAGAAAGAAAGAACAACAACATCAGAATCTCACAGCGGAACGGAACAAAATATAATATATCACATAAATATTACATAGTTTTACATATATCAAAGTTATACAATATCAATACATATGATAGTCAGGTATACATCTATCACAATATACAACAGAGGTACATCATACATCAATTACTGACACAGTGGAACTTAGATAGATAGCTACATACGTCTGGAATCTCCTGCTCCAAGCACTCCAGAAACCAAAGCTAACCTGAATCCCTTGACTACCCGTAAAAATTTGGGTACCCGAGAGTTTATGAAAAACAAAAATAAACTCCGGGTCAGACATGGGTCTGGTATGAGTAAACGGTTTAAAGTTGTTTAACTTTGAAAAACATTTGAAAATAAAGGTATCACGTAAGACTTCCCACACATAAATACAGGTAAGTTTTTACCTTACGCTAACCAAAACATTTTATAGGAAATCCAGTGATATTATAATAGTGTCTAGGGTTTTCAAGTAAATAGAAAATAGCCGAAATAGTTACATGATTAAATTCCAGCTACTAGCCACAAAAGTGGGTAATACAAATCAAAACCGTAGGGTCTCGTAGGGAAAATGGATTTCCAACAATGGCAGGGATACTGGGGTACCGCCCGTCACAGTACGGGGCCTAGATCACCGTACCGAGGATTACTCCCTTCATCCCCTGCAATACAAGGCCGGAACCATTCCTTACTGAACAGTCCCAAACAAGATAAACCCCGCGGTTGTAGCTAGCAACCGCCCACTAAGCCGAAATAAAAAGGGACATCTAGACAGGGGAAATATCTTGTCCTGCTTGGGCATGACCCACCTAACCTTGCTGCATCTCCCCTGTTTTAGCCATTCCCGGTTGATGAGGCTTGAAGCTGCGATTACCTTTATAGAACATATTTCTTAGAATGCTCATCGTCCGCCTGACGATGTGCTGAAAGCATTCAATCCATACAAGTTCGTTCCGGGTTCGAACGAAACCGAAGGCATTATCTCGTCACACTCATTTTGGAATCACCCTCAGAGTCAACGACGATAACCCTTGCAATCTGAAAACACCATCTCAATCTTCATTTCAGAGTTCACGACCTAACGTTTAAATTGGATCGATGTGGTTTTCGGAGAATCAAAATTGATTCTTCTGATCCCGGTCTCATCGAATCCAACCGCCATTTTAAGGGCAAGTTGTCTATTTAACTTAACAGTTTAATTCAATATTAAGAATTAACATAACAGATATAACAGATAAATCATACACAGTTATCACAGATATATCCAGAACATCACAGCATATCACAGAAATATCATCAAACAGATTATCAAAGTAAATCAAACAGAATTACCAATGCATACCCAACAGTTTGGTTTCTTGACTTAATTGATTGCTTAAGAATAAACTATTTTTATTCTACTTAATTAATTCCTGAGTAATTAGCTTATTAATGATCAATTAAACAATTAATTATTAATTTATTAGATCTAATCTTTAGTTAATTATTAATTAACTTTTGTTCATCAATTGTTACTTAATTAATTAGCTAATTACTTTATTCTTATTTATTAATTTATAACTTACTTATTATAATTACAATTTTATTACATATTTAATTACCATAAATCATTTATTTAGAATTCATTAATTATGAATTGTCCATTAATGAATTGTTTATCTTCACTTAATTACTTAAGTAACTACCATTGATTTATTAACTTGAAGTAATTAACTAACATTCTTAAGTTAAGTTGATTGAACATATGATTAATGTCTAATTTCAAATGTAATGTAAATTTATCAATTTAATTACAAGAATAAGTTAAATTGTAATAACCTTATATTTTTACATTAATCGTCTTCCTTACAAACCTTACTTCACTAGATTTTTATCAAATATTAACTTAAACTAACCAAGATTATACCCTTAATTACTCTTATTCTTTGTTAATACAAAATACTTAAGTATTTAAGTAAAAACAATCAGACTCAAGACAAGTATTATTTTGACCCGAGAAATTCCCAGGCAAAACTCGGGTTGGACTCGAGCGTTTCAATGTTTTTCCCCGAGTTCTCCCCTGTGTCCCTCTCTCTCACTCTCTATCTTCTTCATTGCCTGTTCCCTTTCTTCCTTCTCTCTCTTTTTTTTTTATAGTTGTAAATTGAACTGCCGTAGCCACTCACGTATCCGACTCGGAGGCAATCAAAGGAAGACTCGAAGCGACCTCACAAAGCCCCCGAGCAACCCACACGCGATAACCAAAAAAAACGAAACCCATGGCACTGATCACCACCGTGCACGTGCACGGTGGTTCACGTTGCCATCGCCGACTCGCACCTACCCCCGCAAACCACAAAACGTCACTACTATCAAAAACCAAACCCAAAACCCTTCGAAGATTTCTAGATCAGAAAATGACCTGCTGCCTGAACACGAACCAAGAACGCCTCACCGTAAATCCCCTCGCGCGGCCACCCTCCATCACCGGAGGTGATGAATCTCCACCAAAACGTCACTCACACCCCCCTATCTCCACCTAAAATCATCTTCCACTCGGTTTCATGATGATGCCGCAATCGCTATTTTACAGAGCCTAGAAAAATATGGGCTTAAACCCTATTCTAGATTCAAACCCAAAATTTATGCATCTTAAAAATAATTTCACATTTTTCTAGTGTTAATATATCTTCAACCTTGCTTCATGCCAAATTCCAGAAATTAAAATTCACTCGAACTTCCAAATTTGACAAATATTCAGTAAAACTTCTATGTAAAACTGCTCTGCTAATCTTTGATTATAAATCAAAATTTTTATGTTAAAAATCATAATTATGTTTATGAAAACTAAATATGCTATTGGATTCACAAATTTAAACACTTGAATTTTCAACTTTGATTTCTTTTTACCTGTAGTTTGATAATACAGTGTTGATAACATGCTGTTAAACTTTAAACTTGTATGCAGGCTTTTGTTTCATATAAACAAACTTGAATTATCTCACTACCAAGTTGAAATGGTTATATAAATAAGTTTTGTAAATTTATTTGCTTTATTTTGTACAAAACTTGAAATATTGATCAACAACAACTATGAAAGCTTCCAGTGCAAACAAACATACACAGAACAGTATGTTTAAACTACATCCACACATATCATAAATAAGCAATATACAAGCTAAAGTTGAAAATTAGTTTGTTTACTCACCAATCAAAACTTTGAACAGAAATGATGTTGAAGAAAACACTTGCAGGTGAAGCTTTCCTGAAACCCTTCTTTGTTTCCCTTTTTTCCTTTGTTTGTTTTTTTCAGTTTTTCCTTTTAGTTTAAGTTTTGTTCAGTGTTAATAAATAAACTGAAAGTTTAAAGGTGATATATGTAGATGCTTGAACAATACAGGTTGTAACTGGACAGTTGCATTTGTTTGTATTGTCATTTTCTTTTAATTGGTTAAGATATAAATACCTGCAGTATGAAATGATATAGGAGATTTCGGCTACATGTACTAGTTAAACAAGATGTTAGGCTAATAATTGTTTATGCTTTTAATCATGATAGCAAGCAATAAATGTTTACTGATAGTTGCAACTTGTACAAAGATATTTATGTTATTTCGGCTAGGCATGCTATGTAAGATACGGGTTTTAATTTTTTTTCTTCTTTTACTGGACAAAGATGTTTGAAACATTTTCAATTGTTCAGTTTCCTATTTGCTTTCATTTAATGAATGCTTCATTTATGCTTAACAAGTAATAAATATTTCAGATTTCTGTTTTGTTTTGTACAAGTCACAGATTTTCCCATTATTAATTTGAACAGAAACCTTTTGTTTCTTATGCATAAAACTGTATACAGTACAAATATTTATTATCTTTGAAGTGAACACTTGGTTTGCTTATACCTATAAACTGTACAAGAGCACAAATATGTTTATTACTGGTTTACATTCATTTTTAGTTTATAAAATTTTCTCTGGACAAAACTTAATTGCTGTACAAATGTATATGTGTATATAGGAAATGCATTTATTTGTTCATACGATCCTTTTTTTTTAACATTTTTATTAAGGATGTTGTGTTGTACAATTTGAATTTTGAAGATTATTGTTTGACTAAATACTTGTATTTATATATTTTAAATTATAATTCATATTTGTATATTTATATTTTTAGCTACATCTTAGTTTTATAATTGTGTTTTATACTAGTTTTATATTTTTATACTTATATTGTTTTGCAGTTCCATATTTATGTTAAATATTTCCATGTTTATTTATTTTAAAACTTATCATTTTAAAAACTAAAATTGTATTCATATAAATTATCAAATAATAAAATATTGAATCTTTGATTTGATTTTATTGAATAAGACAGATTTTGTTTTAAATGGTTTTGAAGTATTTAATTTTAAAATAAACCAAAACTTCTTTTATAAAACATATAACTATTAAATATCCAAGATCTCATTAATTTAAACATTGACAAGCTTATATTTAATTTAAATTAGATTAAATATTTATTAAAATATGCTGTCAAAAATTCCGGGTCGTTACAGAAGATCCCTTATGCATCTGCTATAGGGAGTCTAATGTATGCTCAAGTATGTACGCGTCCGGATATTGCATACATTGTAGGAGTGTTAGGCAGGTATCTTAGTAACCCTGGAATGGATCATTGGAAAGCAGCAAAAAGGGTTATGAGGTATCTTCAAAGAACAAAGGACTATATGCTTACATATAAAAGATCAGATCAGTTGGAGATCATTGGGTATTCTGATTCTGACTTTGCTGGATGTCCGGATAGCAGAAAATCCACTTCAGGATGCATATTTATGTTGAGTGGAGGGGCTATATCATGGAAGAGCATTAAGCAAACGCTTATAGCTTCTTCCACTATGGAAGCAGAGTTTGTGGCTTGCTATGAGGCATCTAATCATGGAAAATGGCTGCGAAATTTTGTCACTGGGCTGCGCATTATAGATAATATTGAAAGACTACTAAAGTTGTTTTGTGACAATAGATCAGCAGTATTATATTCTAATAACAATAGAAGCTCAAGTAAGTCAAATTACATTGACATCAAGTTTCTAGTTGTGAAGGAAAGAGTGCAAAATGGGTTAATATCCATAGAGCATATTGGGACAAATTCCATGTTAGCGGATCCACTTACAAAAGCATTACCGTCCAAGGTATTTCATAAGCATGTTGCTAAAATGGGTGTATCTTTTATGTGGTTTAGGGGGTGTTTGTACTAAGTCATTTCTTTTGTGACATTGCTCTATATTTTGATTGTGGATATGCTTCAGTATTTCTGATCAGAAATAAAGTTTTTTTTTTATTGCACTCAAATTATTTATATATGTTTAGATTTTGATCTCATTAAAGTAAAGTAGGACCAGTTGGAAATAGACATGTAAAGATCACATTTCATGTAATTTCCATGCTACACATACATGATTGATCTATGTCATTTGATTATATTGATATACATGACCATTGATGGATTTAGTTACACTAACGATAATGAAAACCGCTTTGATCCTATGTTAACACAATCAATGGACGAGATTGTTTTGGATATACCATATTGTCAAGATAGCTATTTGAGAGCTCATAAAGTTAAATACATTCTATAAGGTTACATATGTGGCCCGGGGGAGATTGTTGGAATAATTCAGCATTATGGGGCCACATATTTTAATATTTGAATGTATGGGTTATTTGGAATAAATACAACAAGGCTTAAGGGGTATATTCGTCATGTAAATTTACAATGTGTGGATACCAGAGTGACAATTTTAGTTTGTTGAAGGGCCAATCTGAAAAATGTCACACACTATATATATGGGGTTATGGTCCCCAAATTACACAAGTCTTATCGTATTCTCTCCACCCTCTTCTAAAGAGAATTTTCAGATCTAAGCTTGTGTCAATTTGGAAGATCTAAAACCCAGTTGATCTTCTTTTTGCAAACATCAATGGATTCGGGTACGACTTCTGCTGAACTATTTAATTTCATATATTTGTTTCTCGATAGAATCAATATGGGTTGTATGTATTCAGATCTAGAATTTATTTATTTATTACAACAGCAATAACATAGAATGAAATTTATTCGTCAAACCGTTGATCATACAGAATCTGATTTCCAGTCATATTTTTACTTTTCAGTTAAACTATATATATTTGTAATCAATGTTTTAAAATAACATTTCTTTTATTATATAATAATTAAAAGGGCCTCATTTGATTTTAATTTAATTATTAAATCATTTAAACTCAATTCAAATTCAAAAATCAATTATCCAAAAATGATGGTATCATTGATGATGTCATAAAGATATTTTATTTCTAGAAATAAAATAAATAATTTTATTTCATATTCTTACTTAAATAGAGAACTAAGTGTATGTAAAAAAAATCGTGCACGACTTTCGATAGTTAAAAAATTATTTATCGATAAAACGATTTTCAGTCATTTTATCAATATTTTTCCAAAAAATATATTTTTGTAAACATTTTTTCAAAACATGATAGCTGTTATTTCTTGTCGCATAAAACATGATTATTTATGTATAATAAACCTATATTTGATTATTTAACAATAAATAAATATTTCAATTTAAAGTGATAAAATTACGGGTCATTACACAAATATTTAAATAGTTCAAATATTTCAATATGAAATGTCCAAAATTCCGAGTCGTTACAGTCATACTTCATATACACACACTATCTATTAAGTCGCTAAATTACTAGTACATGTATATTCATACATTTGGATTGTATCAAGTTTACATGTAGAATTTGTTGTTAAAGTTTCTTATTTTGGTTTTCTAAATACAAAAAACGATGTTCTGTTCTGAACTTTAGTTTTGGTCTTACTGCTGAACTCGTATGTATGTGAAATTAACATGCTAAACTAGCCCTGAATCTTTTTATGTCAATATCAAAGTACTATAATGAGATCGGAGAAACTACACTCGCTGAAATGCCAAAACTTGCTTCTGCCTTCGCTGTTCAGTCTATTTATGACCTAGAACTTTTATTTTTGTACCCAATCCTTTTCTAGATAATAGTGCTTGTCCATACGATCATTTCTATGGGTGGATCTTCGAATTTCATCAGCAAATAAAGAAGATATGTTAATTTTAATTTTAACATTCGCCGTTGTTTAGCCTTGATGCACCTCCAACCCTCGAATTTCTGCCACCAAACTCACTTTTATGCATGGTACTCTTTGCATGCTTTGATTGCCAATGGTTTCACGCAAATTCGTTGAGAAATGAAGGAAATATGGCCTTTGAAGATTATCTTTGAAATCTGAAAACTATGCACAAAAATTCCCCATTTTGCTTTATTGTTCGAGCCTGTTGCACTTCCACACTCCAAAATTTTGCCTACAATTCACTCCAGATCGGTACCCATCTTTGATAGCTTCGTAAAATCGCTGGTTTCATAAGTTTTTGTTAAGATATAAGGGAGATATGAGAGTTTGACTACAAGTGGTTTTTAAAGAGGGCTGGAGGAAGAAACAAAAGAGAGGTGTCTTTCTGGTAGAAATGAGGTTACGTATATTCTAAGTAATTGGAGGGAAATATTACCATTATTTTTGACTCAAATTCAAACTCAAAACCAAAAGCCCAAAGCTCACTTAGCTCCAAACCTTGTTTCGCTCGTATCTTCTTCATATGACCTCCAAATGAGACAAACAAATATACTACAGGATTTGAAAAAATGAGATGGTCGCAATGGCGCTCATTTCATTGTCAAATTCCAATATATGAAAAATGTCCGTTTTACCCCCTCTAATGGAAATTTACCAAAATATCCTCCAATTCACTTCCAAATTTATTTATTATTTATTATTATTATTATTTAACCCTAAAGTTTTAGGTATTAAAAAAAATCATTGGACAACAGTAAATAAATCCTTAAGTACTTACGAAATACTAAAAATTTGTTTCGGACCTTCGAAAGTAACGAACTCCTTATGAAGTGTTAAATAGTCTCAAGTTTTCAAAGTGAAGTCACTGATAACAAGTCAGTTTCAGGCTTTGTGCTCACCTTAAATAGTGGGTCTATGAGATGAAAAAGTTTCAAACAAAAAGTTGTGGAAGTTCCAATGATGGAGGCTTAGTACATCATCCAAAATGAAGCAGTTAGAGAAGCGGTATGGATGCATAAATTTATAAAAGTTAGGAGTCGTCCCGAGCATGAATGATCTGATGCTTACGTACTATGACAACAATGCAGGAATATTGGTTGTCAAGGAACCAAGATCTCATAAAGACCAAGGCATGCTCTCTACAAGTACCATATTATAAGACATTTTATCAATGACAAAGAGATAACACTCGAATGAGCAGATATTAAGGAAAACATAGTGGATCTGTTTATAAAGGCCCTTTCTCAGTATATCCTTGGACAATTGATCGTAGGAGTGGGAATGAAGTATCATAATTAATTCCAAGTGCAAGTGCGAGATTTTGAGGGTTAAGAATATGTCCTAGGGGCAATTATGTAATTTGTTATGTAATCCTATATCAGTTAATGGGTTCAAAACTTAAAGTATTTTGTAATTTAAGTAAGAAGGGTTGAAGGAATTAGACCTCCATGGGTAAGTAGTACGCTAATCCTCCAATAAAACCCTAATCTTGTTCATTATTTCATCCATTTTCATTTGCTTGAAAAAGGAAAACAAATTTAATGAAAGCAAATTAGAGAATAAAAAGAAAAGGAGAAATAGCTTGTTTGAAAAGGAAGAAGTTTCATTTGAAAAAATCTAACATTTAGTCAACTAAAGAGAAAACTCGATGAGTAATATTCTTCCCTAAACTGTTCATATCCTTATGAGTTTGAATTTTGCTCTATTAAATACAATTTATAATTTTTATTGAATATGAGTGCAACCCATCCTTCGTATACCCTGAACCAATGACAAATGACAACATCTGGCTCCTTTGTATTTCACAAAGACATATTGTCGAGGTAAAATTTAATATATAAAAACAAATCAAGACATCGGTAAAATATCAAAGCCACACCTCCAAAATGCTCTAGCAGCACACCGGAAAGCATATTCCCAAAAGCTACTCAGTCTAGTACCCAAAAGTTGTCATGATATAAAAATACAAAGAAAAATCACGTATCAGACTTAAAGTCTGGTGTAGGGAAACTATCTCAACATTAGGGCTGTTATGATAATGGTTACCATTACCATTTTACAAATACGTTACTATATTATTTTTAAGCTAAAATTGCTTACCATTACTGTTACCGTAGGTTGGTATACTGAAGACTGGTATACTGATAATCTGGCAACCGTTACATTGGTAATGGTAATTACTGTTTTTCTAAAATAATCGTTAATTAACATGTTTTTACACTTTAATAATGCTTCATTTTATAGTGTTACTTAATAAAATATATAAATGAGAAAGAAAATAAGTGTATTTAACATTATTCCACCTGGTTACTAAACTAAATTTATTCATTTGTTTGGTTCTAAATGCATGTAATAAACATGCGTAATAAATTGACTGGTAAAATTATCGTTGCCATTGATTTTGAAGAAATGTTACCGATTCATTAATGTAGAAAATACAATTATCATACCAATTAAACTGATATACTGATTTCACTCGAAAATGATAACTGATTAACTGGTAATGGTATGATAATATCAAATTTACCATTACCATACCAACCCTACTCAAAAAATTGTATCTCAAAACTAAATACAAATAAATAGAAAATTACTAAGGTACAACCTGCTCGGGGTTAATTTGGACTGTTCATAAACAAATAAACATATTCAAGAGATAGAAAATCATATCAGAACATGCTCTTCTCATCTTATCAACAGGTTAGCATAACTAATAAAACGTGATAGCCACGTAACAATATACTATGGTAAAGGTAACTATAAATCCCCACTTCGAGATTCTAAAATAGATATCGATGATGTTGCAGTCATCACTGAAATCATTTTCTAACGACAAAGCAAGATCGATATTTTTTTCCCAACACAAGTAAACAGAGCGGCTGAATATCTTTTTTATTACATCAATTTAAAATACAAGATTCATTGCATCATCACTGCAACAAAATACCTACGGGCAATCCCCATTGTAATATGAGTTTCGCAACGGGTCATCGCCTGTCTTATTATGCGATGTTGCAATAGAGCGAAATGATTTTACAACGGTTTAAAGCCGTTGTAAAAACCCGCTGTAGTAAAGCATTTTTACAACGGTCCAAAACCATTGTAAAAGCTTATAATACAGCTGGCGTGCCTACTGTAATACATCTTAACCACAAAAGACATGAACCGTTGCAATATGCCCCAGCCACAACAGCAACTGTTTTCGACCATTGCAAAATGCAAAATTAAAAATAACCAATTAGCCGCAGCTTTAATACTACACACATATACCAAAATTTAATAATTTAATGACTAATAAATATTATCATAAAACAACCAAAATCACGTATATAAAAAGACTAAATAAAGCTATATTCACAAAGTTCTAACACAAATTCCAAAAAGATAATGTTATATTCACATAGTTCTAAAATAGTACAACACATGATTCATACGGGTGTGCGCGCGCGCACACAACAGACAGTTCCAAAACGATAAATAAAGTTACATTCACAGAGTTCTAACGTAGTTAAACAAATAATCAATAAATATATACACGACAGACATTTCCAAAAAGCAAAACAATACCAAAATACATATCAAGTTCTAAAATAGAATAACGCATAACCCATAAAACCAAAATGCACATACATACTAGGCCAAGGAGATGAAGTCTTTGTGCTACACGACGGTTGATCCAACAACCTCTTTAATAGTAGAGGTCTCTGAATTCGGCCTATATAAAAAAGCTTCAGGCCTATCTACTAGCCTAACAAGTTCATTTCCCCAGTACTGGATGAAAGTGAAATACCACTAATCAGCGCATCTATTTTTATTTAAATGTGAAAATTTATGTTACGTAGATATACATTAATTTGTAATAACAGCAGATAATAATGTCATGGTCAACTACATGTCAAACTTATGCCTGTTGCCATCTTGTCTCTTAAAATACATTTATTTATCCAACTTTTGACTAATGGATTGCAATCTTAAGATAGTATAGCAGTACATTGTGGGAGATGGTTATTATATTGGAAGATTTATGCAAGATTTCACATGATAAAACTATATAATTTTTCCACGCTACAGGCGATGTTGACACATGATAGATCATTGAACTCCCATGTGTATAAGCTATGCTGAAATGTTTAGAAGTGTGATTAAGCACTAAAATTGAACCCAAAAAAAAAATACTGACCCTAACATGTGATTCATCCAGTTTTCATCATCCCTTTTCTGCAAAAGAAGAAGGAAAAGGATCGCGTTATTAAAAATTAGATACAACTAGAAGGAATGAGCATGTGTTTGTGAAGTCAGTCTAACCGTAAAATCTTCATGGACATGTGCTCCTCTGCTCTCCTTTCTAGCCTCAGTTGAATGCATAGTTATGCATGCATTTACCAAACAATTTTCCAGCTCAATAGTCTCGATTAATTCAGAATTCCTATTTAACCAAACATCATAAGATGACATTTATAAGCAAAAACGTTTGAATACATGGACAATATCAAGGGAAATTATATACCGTATCATACTTCTATCCTGGATCTTCACATCATGAAAACCATCCCAGGCTTGGTAAATCAAACGACAACCTATAAACATACGAGTTCAATTAGCTTGTCAGATTTAAGAACGCGTTTATAAATATATCATAGATACATAGACTGCTCTAGTATGACAGATGCAAATACCTTCTTCAAGAGTTTCTTGAGTACGAAAGACAACATTATTCTACATAATTCATTGCATGTTGATTCGAATCTTCAAAGTTGGAATCGAGCCATTTGAGTTTCTTAATTTATCCAACCATGCGATGTTCTTCTCACCCGCATCTTTCTCTAGAGGCTTTTGCATTTGTCTTATTTATGACATCATGATATCGAACAATACATTCAAAACAATAAATGGTGGAAAAATTCCACTTTTGTTTGTAAAGGTGGCAAAAGTATTACCTGGCTTGCTAATTTCTTCCACCCTATTTTCATAGGCTCTTCCAAAGACAACAATGTCAAGAAGAGAATTTGCACCAAGGCGTGCTTCACCTGCAGCCACAAGTCCAGGAACACAAGCATCTGGGTCATCACCTTTAACATCAGTTACTTGGAAAAGAAAGAAAAAAAGTTTAACCAAAAAATATGACCCATGTCTTAAAAATTTTAGGCACCCAAAAACATTGAAATTTGTTACAAGTTTCTTCATATATTGTAAACTGCTTCAAATTGGGATAATGAGAACCATTGTGATTTGAATGGACATTTATTTGCAACTGTCAATATTTTAATTTTTGTCCATAACTTACTGATTTGTTGTTTAAAAATTAGAGAGTGTTGTACATATGTAGTTGTCAAGGTATGAATTATGACGAGCTAATTAATACTAAAATAAGCCAATTTAGTGGATTTACTCAAATACTAATATACAAGATAAACTATTGTGCGGAAATTCAATTGATTCGCACAAACTCCAAAAACGCAGCAGAATGTTAATGCGCGGAAACAATCAAAAGAAGGATTTAGTTTGTCGACTAATTACCAACCACAAATTCAATGAAAAATAATCACCAAATAAAAAAAAATACAGAAGAAAGGAGAACACAGATATTTAACGTGGTTCGGCTAGATTGCCTATGTCCACGGACCCAACAACTATTCTTTATTTCACTGGAAAAAAAAGAGTACAAAAAAGAAAGAGATTACAAAATTATAGGTAGCAGAGTGGAGAGACTAACCTATAATTACAAATTGAATAATCAATTTATCTGAAGACTTATTTACGCTCAAAACCCCTAATTGATTGACTGCAGAAATTAGGGTTTACTGAATAAGAGGATAATGGTGGATGCTCTCTCACACGCTCACACATATATGAAGAAGAACTTCCTTCATTTAAATAGACATGAAAATGAAGGATGCTTGGAGATAGAGAAAATTAACTTTCAAATTATGTGACAACCTTTCCATGTTACTTGATTTGATTCCAATGCACATAAATGACAAAAAATCTATGTTTGCATAAATTTCTATTGCTTAAATTAATCTCCATGTATAAACTTCTCTATCTTCATATAATAAATCTGATTAATTGATTGATTAGCAATTAATTAGTTTACATTCTCTAAAAGATACCACGCATATCTTTCCTCTTTATCTTTCCATTTATAGCCTAATTAATTGATTGACTAAATCAATTAATTATTTTCTTGTCTTCTTTGAAAATATTTGAATCACATAAATTCAACACTCCACCTTGATTCAAATATAACCATCTCTCTGCATCACCACATCTCGACAAATTGTTGGGTCTATGTGAACAAGTTCAATGTGAACTAGTTTGGGCAATATTGCCCAAACAGAGCTTCCAAATCTTTCTCAAGCACAAGAAAGATAGTATGCACATCATCAAATATAATGCATACGAGAAAGTATCAAAATTCTTCAACAAATCCGATGTTGGAGATGAACATGTAGATACTAATCTTCGAGAGACCAATGGAGATTTAACAGCGCGCTTCACCTTCTCCATTCCAAATTGAGTGGGGACATACTCAATATTATCTACTACAATCTCCTCCACAAGAATTTTTCTAGACTTTCCTAAGTCAACATCAACAGACTCACCAACAAGCTCCACAACATTATAAGCATAAGATGAAGAATCATCGCTACAAATATGCTTACAAATAGGACCAACTGAACCAAAAGGCAAATGAGCTCCACCTAGAGTCTGAACCTCTGTAATCTTCTCATCAATCATGGTATCATCTGAAATATCAATATCTTTCTGAATATGGAAACAATCTAATGACTTCAAATGTGTTTGGCAATTTTCTGTCCTCCCAATGTCATCACTTGATAGAGGCTCCACCTTCAACAAAGACCTCTCATCAAATATCGCATGTCTGCTAGTCACAATTCTCTTAGTTGTTTTACACCACAACATATACCACTTCACTCCTTCTCTATAGCCTAACAAAATGTGTTTGCTTTCCCTAGGCTTCAACTTACCATGTCTCTCATCTTCTAAATAAGATGAACAACCAAACACTTTAAGGAATGAATAATCAACAGACTCTCTTTTCCATATCTCTTCTGGAATCTTCATATCTATGACAATAGAATGTGTGCGGTTGATGAGAAATATTGCCATAGATATCGCTTCTGCCCAAAATCCCACTTCTAGACCAGCAGTCATTCTCAAGCTCGTAACTCTCTCCCATAATATCTGACACATGCTCTCCGCCACTCCGTAACAATGTGACTCAATAGAAATAAAAAATCTCTAATTACATGCTCGGACTCACAATAGTTAGTGAATTCTTATGACATAAATTCACTACTATTTCCAACTTTGAAAACCTTCAAACGCTTCCTCGACTGCATCTCTACAAAGGTCTTCAACTTACAAAATTGGGCAAATATTTCATCTTTGGCCTTTAAGAAATAGACCCAAACCTTACGTGAGAAATCATCCATAAATAAGACGAAGTAACTGGCTCCACCAAAAGATGCAACAGGGGTGGGTCCCCACACATAAGAATAAACATACTCTAGAAACTATGTAGTTCTAGGTCTTCCAACATCAAATGTGACATGCTTCTTGTTTCCAAAAGAACAATCTCCACAAGAGCCAGACTTCGACTGACAAACACCATCAATCAACTCACGCTTCTTCAATACTTCAAGATTCTCCTCATCAACATGACCTAAACGAAGATGTCATAACTGAATAAAATCTGAAATACTAGAATCAATAGAAACTACCGACTCTTCTAAGACTGTCTCTCCATAAAGCACATACATATCATTAACTCGCACCCCTTTCATCACTACAAAGGAACCCTTCGCCACTCTCAAATTCTCTTCATCTATTATTATCCTCATACATCCAACTCATAACAAACTTCTATGCAGCATCGAAACATGTTTAACATTCGTGATAGTTCTAACAACACCATTATGCATCCTAAACTTCACGCTTCCAACGCCCACAACATGACAAAATGTGTCATTCCCCATATGAACTGTTCCGCCATCAATTTTCTTGTAACTGACAAAACAGCTCCTATCTGGTGTCATATGACAAGAGGCTCCATAATCAATCACCCAACTTGTATGCTCTAAAGGTGAAATACTGGCTGAAAGTAATGATGTATTACTATCACTTCTATCCGCATCTGATCTAACTGCTGGCAAAACTGAAGCTTTCTCCTTTTCTCTCTTCTTTCTAAGAGTTGGACAATCCCGTATGAAATGTCCCTTCTTCTTACAATAATAGCAAGCACCCCTTCTAGGACCCATGAAATGAGACCTACGCATATCTCTACCTCCAAGGTGCTTTTGGTTTTTATCTCTTCCTTTAGATGAACGAAATTGTTGTTGAAGAATATCGTCATTAGTCTTCACCTTCCATGTCCCAAAAATTCATTTTCTAACAAATTTAGTGATGCCATAATTTTTCATACCACTACTGAAAGAATTTGTCATTGATAACTAATCTAGAACAAGACAGCTAGCTCTGATACCAAACTGTTGTGCGGAAAATCAATTGATTCGCACAAACTCCAAAAACATAGCGGAATGCTAATGCGTAAAAACAATCAAAAGAAAGATCTAGCTTGTCCATTAATTACCAACCACAAATTCAATGAAAAATAATCACTAAACAAAAAAATACATAAGAAAGAAGAACACAGAGATTTAACGTGGTTCGGCTAGATTGCCTACGTCCATGAACCCAACAACTATTCTTTATTTCACTGAAGAAAGAGAGTACAAAAAAAAAAAGATTACAAAATTATAGGTAACAGAGTGGAGAGACTAACCTATAATTACAATTGAATAATCAATTTATTCAAAGACTTACTTACGCTCAAAACCCTTAATTGATTGACTGCGGAAATTAGGGTTTACTGATGAAGAGGATAATGGTGGATGCTCTCTCACGCTCACACACATATGAAGAAGAACTTCCTTCATTTAAATTGACATGAAAATGAAGGATGCTTGGAGATGAAGAAAATTAACTTCCAGATTATGTGACAACCTTTACAGGTTACTTGATTTGATTCCAATGCACATAAATGACAAAAAATCTATGTTTCCATAAATTTTTATTGCTTAAATTAATCTCCATGTATAAACTTCTCTATCTTCATATAATAAATCTGATTAATTGATTGATTAGCAATTAATTAGTTTCCATTCTCTAAAAGATACCATGCATATATTTCCTCTTTATCTTTCCATATACGGCCTAATTAATTGATTGACTGAATCAATTAATTATTTTCTTGTCTTCTTTGGAAATATTTGAATCACATAAATTCAACAAACATCAACACGATGTCACGAATTTTACCTCACCATGATAATTTGTGGGTATACGAGCCATGTTATAGTGCACTGTTGGTAGAACTAGTATAGGCTCTTTGGTAACATCGATACCGACAAATATGGCAGTAGTTTCAGATATGCCAGGAAGTCTTTCCTTAAGAACTTCTGGTGGCAGGTGATTCAAATGTAGATAAATATAATCCTTCAGGGGTCCTAAGAAAAAGGAAAAAAAATTAACAGTCAGGTTGTTAGTGACTTCTAACTTGGTACAATCCTTGATTGAAACTATGAATCGATATGAGAGGTAGGTGATTCGAAATTCTATAGTAACAAGCTTTATGCCTCATTATACTTATTCTAAAGTATTTTTTTACAATTTAAAAAAAAAAGGCAGATGATCATGAAGATGAGCTTAATATGATAAACCGGAATGCCAGCATGAGCTCCATTCACTAGAAACATCAACTGGTAAAAAAGCACTTACCAACACCATGACCTTCCCTAATTTCCATAGTCATACATATTGAAACATCTTCTCAGAAGCAAGGTCTTCGGTGGTAGGTGCGTATCTTTCCATAAAACGTCCACCTTCACTATTTCTTAGGATACCACCTTCGCCGTGAGATCCTGAAATTGCAAAGCACATGGTCAAAATGAACACACGGCCAATTTTTTTTTAAAATATGAAGTTCCAAAGAATGATATCACATTCAAGACCCAATAAACGACCTTTTCTATTAAACGTTGAAAGATGCATGGTTATTTCTAACACGCATTATCAAGATGAATCTTGTCACAGTTGGAATCGTGATCACAATTTCTATCTTATTCTTGTATCAGTCGGTGCATTATGGGTGGCCAACTTAGAGGATACGATATATATGTACATGCTTTTTTTTACTATGTGACGACACTTGAGTTTCAAGTGGAACTTGGCGTAAGATATATAACTACTGGCCTTGTCTACAAGTACAGACCTACAGTAATGAGGCAGTCAACACCATGTACACCAGTAGGGTGGAACCGAACAAACTCGAGATCCTGCATACAAATAGTTAAGCACCACATGCTACTGTACTTGACTAAGAAGGGTATCGTAGTAGACACAAAAGTAACATAAAATATATATACCTCATTTGGCAATCCTGCTCGTGCAACCATGGCATTTCCATCACCAGTGCATTTATGAGCTGAGATAGCAGAAAAGTAAGCTCTTCCATAATCCTAAAAAGGAAATGCAATTATATTTCCAATGGAAGATACATTTCAAGTTTTCAAACAGGAAAAATATGTTTATATTACTAATGATGGTTACCCCAGTGAAAAAAATGATTTAAATTTTTCCTAAGAATTCAGATGTTTCAGAAAAGAGAGCACATTCATGTACTCAACGGCTAAAAGAACGGAAGCTTGTTTTTAAAATAAAGAAACATTGTTAATAAAGACTAAAAGGTTTGTTGTAAATATAAACACATTCAAAATTAAAATACATTCAATGACTGTATGGAACGTGACTTCTTGCTGTATTGGAATCCCATAAATGATCACATGGAGGAGGTGAAAGGATACAAAGAAGGGGACTTGGGAGCACTGAGACTCAAGCAAAGCAAATGGATCTACTATAAATTAAGAGGCCATAGTAATCAAACTCACTAAATAGAGATAACAAAACCCACTACCATAACCAAACCATGAATCTGCATCAGCTAACAGAAACCTAAAATATAACGCACCTAACCTATTCGAGATTTCAATCCACGGTTGAAATAGGCACAAAGGAAAGGTGGATGAATAAGATTCATCTCCTTAAGCGTTCTGACATCTGTCGGACTTCTAGTTCGAAGGAGATGAACGAAGGTCAACTTAGGCACGGGGAAGCAATAACAAGATTACAGAAAAGCGGCACATGTTGATTTTGGTTTGTGGTTTGAGATTTAGGGATTTAGGATCGATGAAGGTAGAGAAGCAAGCTGCGATGAAGGTGAGCGATTTGGGATTGAGGGGATCGATTTGGAATCTAGGGTTCAGGAAAATTAAACTGGTGGAGAGGTGGGCAATTAATTAATGAAAATAAGAGCGGAGTTTGAAATTATGGCGCTAGTGTTTTTTTGTTTGCAAAATGCAGGGTGGATGGTTCATATAGGTTGTAAAAGGTAGAAAAAAGGATGGTTCATATTTATTAGTTAATGTCTAGAAATTAATAATAACTAGTGTGTTACCCGTGCGTTGCACACGGTATGTTGTAGAAAAATAATATTTTAACTATTTTTGAAGAATATAATTTATTGATCAACATCTCATGAATTTGTTAAGATAAATGAATTATAAATGAAATTACAATATTATAAATGTGTATTTTTTATGAGATTCATATTTTTTATATTTGAACGAAAATTAATTTATCATGTTTGTTGATAAAAATGAGTTATATATTAAATTTTTTTTAGGATTTATTATTTATTAATCAAATAAATGAAAATAAGTATTCTTTATAAATTTTAAAATTAATATTTTTACAAAATTTCATAAATAAATATTCATATACATATTTTCTGAATTAGACATTTAGCTTTTGATACACTTGGCTAAAAGATAAATGATGTATACATTAAATATCAAACATTGTTTGAGAGAATGTCGACTATTACCTAAAAATAGAAGTGTAATACCAAAGATTCAATATATTTGTATGCATTTAAAGTTCCTACAGCGCATGTTTATAAAAACGTTTATTAACCATTAAAAGAAACATTAAGTGAAAATAAGATCTAAAACGTTACAAATCACATTGTTTCAAGCCTTACTTTTTTTATTTTATAGTAAAAATTTTCAAAAATATTTAACATTTATGTAAAAAGAATAATAAAATATGAAAGAAAAATATTTCTAATCAAAATATGATACAATTTTTGCCCATTGATCAACTCATATTATGATATAAATAATCAAGCTGTAACTTTTTGTACAAGAACATACTAATTGGAAATATTTATTCTTTCTTCAATAATATAAAATACAAACATTCATCAATTATCATTAATTGTAATGTTATTCTTCATAAAATATAATTTAATGATGATAAAGAGTCCATTTGATTTACCAATTTTAGGAAGAAAAAACATTATATATATTTGTAATGATGTACCAATTTGGAAAGAATATTTTTGTATATATTTGCCTGTAATGAAATAACAACTTTAGAAAGAAAAAATTATGTATACATTTCTTTGTATTAAATAACTAATTTTAGAAATAAAGAAATTTATGAACTTAAATGTAGGAAAATGTAAAAAGTATTAAAGATAATTTTGTATATAAGTATGAAAATATTAGATTATACGGACTTGAGTGAAAAAATAGTTTTACCATTTATATCAGTACAAATGCGGTATACACATTGAATTATCATTTTTTATGATTTATTAAATCAATTAAGAAATGTTTGTTAATTGGATTCAGTTAAAAAGTTTAAATTCAAGATCAATTAATAAATTCAAAATGTGGAGTTGGATGTAAAATAATATAAGAAAATTTAGGAGAGATCCGTAAATAACTGTAAAAATTATTGAATGTTGGCATTTAAATGCAAAATGATAGGAGGGAATATTAGTAGAATATTGTATAATTTGTATATAGTTGTGGAAAATTAAAACTATATGGACTTGAATAAAAAATTAGTTTAATTATTTTTGTCATTATGAATGCAATACGCATATTGAATTGTTATTTTTCAAAATTTATTAGATCAACCAATGAATATTAATTAATTGTTTATTTAAAAAACTTAAATTTAAGACCATTTAACTAAATTTAATATATATATATGGGCTTAAATGTAAAAATAACAAAAAAAACTTGCATGAAATATGTAAATAATTGTAAAACTTAGTATTAAATTTTAATAGTAGAAAAGAGAACCCATAAAAACATTGTAATTATGATAATAACAATAAATTGTGACATGGAAAAAATAAAATATCTGGAGAGAATTAAGGAGAGAGGAGGAAATAGCTAGAATTAATAAGAGAGCTTCAAATTCTTCTGCTTTACTATTATTTAATAGATTAGTTAGAGATAAGAATTTGTAATTTAATCTGAAATGTGAACATGTATTATTAATTATAAATTACTAATTATTAAATATTCCAGTATTTTAAATAAGCATGCATTTATATACATTATAATTTATACATTATTATTATCATTATAAATTATTAACCATGATTTATTAATTATTATAAATTATTAAACAAAATTCAAAATCACAATTTCATTAATTATTATAATATTTAAAGTAGTACTAAATATATATAAAATAATTAACGTTAACTTGGTTTTTTCCAACAGTGAATGTTTCTTTGAAGATTTTTATAACTTATGATTAACAATTTTTACTATAGTAATGTAATATCTACAACTTCTAGGTGAGACCACGCCGCTATGGTAGAATAGATTTTCCCTCATTTCGTCATCGCAACATAATATACACCGGCATATACAACAGCAACGATATATGTATCACAGAAAGCAATAATGTGTCTAGAAATTAATAATAATTAGTTAGAGATAAGAATTTGTAATTTAATCTGAAATGTGAACATGTATTATTAATTATAAATTACTAATTATTAAATATTCCAGTATTTTAAATAAGCATGCATTTATATACATTATAATTTATACATTATTATTATCATTATAAATTATTAACCATGATTTATTAATTATTATAAATTATTAAACAAAATTCAAAATCACAATTTCATTAATTATTATAATATTTAAAGTAGTACTAAATATATATAAAATAATTAACGTTAACTTGGTTTTTTCCAACAGTGAATGTTTCTTCGAAGATTTTTATAACTTATGATTAACAATTTTTACTATAGTAATGTAACATCTACAACTTCTAGGTGAGACCACGCCGCTATCGTAGAACAGATTTTCCCTCGTTTCGTCATCGCTGCATAATATACGCGGCATATACAACAGCAACGATATATGTATCACAGAAAGCAATAATGTGCATATATTTAGTCTGTGAGTGTACCCTACGCTTTTCGTTCAACTATGAACCAAGTCATATAATCATCCACCATTCGTTCATCCATCACCCTATCTCTTGTTTTAGGCTTTCTTCGTTAGTTATCGTGAACTTATATTAGTGATTACCTCCTTAGGCTTGTCTATCCTAATTTACTCTTTTGTTTGAACAACGTCGCCTGGTGAAAGCGAAAACGTTGACTCGTTTCTCCATGGGAGCCACCAACTATAGTCATCCCGACTCTCTTAAGAGGCTGAATGTCAACACCATGAATACATTCTAGTAAGCGTCCTTACTAAGCGTCGATATCTCCACTCAGTCTCTGAACCACTATTGTTTATGTTGCCGAACTAATTTAGACCATCATGATGTTTTTGCACCCTGCCTGTTATTTTTTATTATAACATCACCTTGAAGTTTTGGCACCCTGCCTTAACTCCTTTGTAGAGTTTAAAACGTTCTTATATTGAACCCTATTGTAGCACCCTTTCATATATCATTATATTTTAGACTGATAGTCAAGGCACCCCATCATCCAATAACCTTTCAAGTCGGTATATTTTTACGATCGCGGTTCAATCCATTTCTTTTTGTCATTAATTGCGTACCTGCATATCCATTTGATAAAACATTTTGATCCGTTATTTAAATGACACTATATCATTCATTAGCTTCCTTAAGCTTAATTTAAAAAATAAGTTAACATAATTTTAACTTATAAAATCTTCCATTTATTTCATCTTTATGAAATAATTCAATAACACTTGAAAATTGTTTTCCAAAGTGTCCTAAGTTTTTGTTATTTTACTTAAAAAATATAGCGTTTCAAACTATTACAAGTTGCATTTTGTTATATATTGGTTATCTCATAGCCGTCGCGTTTAATTAAAATCGTTCTTTACAGTTATGTGCAAATCCCATGCTCGCACGTACTACCGTCGCGTTTAATTCATACCTGGTCACCGCATTCAATTTTCAATAGAGTTATCATGAATTATCCAGTTAGATGCCTTATAGTGCATTGTAATCTATTTCATTTTTAGTGCTTGAACATTTCACGCTATGTATTTCGAGGTGATAGTTTAACTGTTTGAGTATATATGATGATATTCACTAATAATTTCAGCATAAGCCCGGTAGTAAAATAAGATCATGGAAGGAAAATCCACATCCCACTTAAGCAAGTAGCAGAGTATGCTCAAATACCGTCGCAGGCTATAATTGAATTAATATGTAGTGTCGCGATTTATTTATTTATTTATGCTTTTATCTGTGCTTCTTCATTTGTAAACAATCTAGACTTGGTGCGCTTATACTACAGCCACGTGCCATTTTTTGTTTAAGTTTAGCTTGCAAAACTCAATTGATTGCCCTCACACGCGCACGCTTGCGCACGCGCACTTGGATATCCAAGTGCCCGTGCTTCACATACGGGCTGATTACGAAATTTAACCATGTTGAATGGTTAGTTGGTGGCATTAGCTTGATAGATTTTAGGTTAACGGATTTTATGTTAGGTTATTATTCTATATGGGTTAGTTTTGTGCATTGTGAGGACATAAACCATTGGAGTAGAAGTTTTACAGAAGTACAACAGTTTTGGTTAGCAATTGAGATTAGTTGTCAGTTACGTAGTAACAGAAGTACAAGGCAGTTAAAAATAGCTAAAATTATTAATAATCAATATCTTTTCAAAACAACAAAACACATGATATGGTCAGAAGCGTTGTAGATGTGTTTTTGCATGACAGTACCGCCTTTTGTTTTATCAATGGTTTTTTTCTTTCTTTCCCGTACAACAAACTGAAACATTGATTAATTTTTTTGCCTTATTGGGATTAGGAAGCTACCACTCGCTAAATGTACATTACTTTTCTGAAGCATTCATTTTACTTCATCACCAATCATGTCTGTTTTTACCTATGAACACTTGTTGAACTATAAGCTGCAAGCCTGCAGGTCAAAAATGATGTACATTGTTCAAACAGACTTGGATATAGTGGGTAGACTATTTGTTGACCCGAAAAATAAATTAACCAACTCCCTGATTTGAATTTGAAAGCATCAGCTCTGTTTTGACAGAGCAATATTACAAATAACAGATATAGAAAAAAAAATAGTAAAAGAAAGGAGATAGAAATTTTATAGTAGTTCGCTGTTAATTAAGCCTACGTCCACTTTATAGCTTTATTAAAAACCGATTGCTGTTACAAGAGATATTTGATTACAAAGCTTTAATCATCTTTTGTTAGATTGAATCTTCAGAGTTGGAATCCACTGGAGAATCATAGTGAATTCCTTTCGAGAATGTTGTGAGGGAGGTAGAGAGTGAAGAATAATTCCAGCAGACCTTCAACAACCAGTCCGGAGAAGATCTCGTTTATGTTGCAGGCAGGATGGTATTTATATGGATCGAAGAGCTTCTGGGCCAGGCCACTTCATCATCTGCTCACAGGTAGGTTGGGAACAACGCAAGGAAGGTTTGGCTCGCAAAACGAGGCAAGAACATGGGTCGTTGGCGACCCATGGTCTATTAGTCGCTAGCGGGTTGCTTGCAAGCCAATGTCTTGGCCTCTTATCCGTGCATCCTTAGCTAGCTTGATTGAAGATTCATGGAAAGGGATGGGTCGCTGATGATACAAGCACTTAGGATTTTTCTAGAGACTGGAATCAAAGATGTTTCCATAGTCTTTTATCGTAGTTGTTTTGTTTTGATGGCAATTCACTAGCTGTTTGTGATCAGCTACTGATTGGACTAAAAGAATGATGATCTCTCAGTTTAGTTGATTCTAATCGTTGCCTTAGTCATATAGCATGGCTCTCACTAATTCCTTGTCCTCGCTTTTCTGGTTAAGTTCTGAACCATCATGTTAACACGAGATTGTTCTGTTTCCTGTTGGTTGTTGCATGGTTAAAAACCTATATAACATTTGCCCAACAGAGTGCACCTTCATTGTCAACAAGACGTGATCTGGAAGTTATTGCTCTCGATATATGTCCATTCATTTCCAAGTGATCGCATTAAAGTTTACGAATGCGTGGCAGGTCATGCTGTCGGTTTCATCTAGCTTTGTTTTTTACTACTATTACTTGTCACAATAAATCAAAATTCTTTCCATAGTTTCCCGGCATGCCTCAGAATGATGAATAGGCCTAGGAGATCGAGTTAGAGGAGAAGAGGTGTAGTCTCTCTTATTTTATTTATTTTTCTTGGAGGGTCGCTAGCGATCAACGTGGGATGGGTCGCTGGCGACTTAACTTTGTGAAGATGGGTCGTCAGCGATCCATGGTGGATCGCGTGCGACCCAACTACTTAGCAAAATTTTCTTGCTTTCTTTTGCTCACCTGTTAATATACGAACCGACCCAACTACTCTTGATTCTTCACAAGATCAAACCTCTGTGCGATTCAATTCCAGACGATCCAAGCTCTTACTCGATCTGATTCATCACTTCACCTGAATTCATTCGCCGCTGATTCGATTCAGGCACTTGCCTCTTTCGTGAAACCCTAGCCGACCCATTATTTCACCGTTGATTCATTTGCTTGAATCCAAGCCATCCAAACCCTAGCTCGCCTTTGAACTATAGCTGACCTATCATTTGCTCACCACTAATCCATTCGTAGCTCGTTGAGTTTGATCTTTGATTCTTCCTGTGCCTTTGAATCCAATTAGAGGTGGGTTTGCTTAATTGGTTTGCTAATTATTGCGTTGGTATAATGATTTGATGATGGGTTTCCATTTGTAATGTTGATAGCGAGTAGTTCGAGTTGATTGCGGTATAATGGAGGAAGATAGTAAATCGAGTCTCGAGTTGTTTCCAGGAATGACATAAGGGCTGCTTGACACGTTTTGATATCTTCGTCCACTAGACTAGAATTGACTTGTGTCCAGTTACGCAGTTGTTACTGTACGTCACATCACCAGTCGATCATGATTCTTTTGCAGAATTTGGACTTATCCTGCTTGCTTGTTGCACGCTCGGCGTTCCTGTAGTGAGAAGATTTTTCCGCGTCGCTTTGGACAACGAATCCATTATCGATCATAGATCGGTACCAAGTAAGTGTATAGGAAGTAGAAACAAAAGCAGAAAACGAAGTGACACGGGAAGTTCTTTTCTTCTTCCACTGCGAGTGAACTATCTACAAGGGATAGGGCGTTTGCACTGTATCGAGCACCGAGTTTACCCCATATAGATAGCACACTTCACTTGCCCCAGTCCACACTTGAAATCCAACGCGACGATTACAAGTTAATGTTTTTTAAAAATTCAAGTGTGGCAGAGGAAGCTATTATTTTAGGATAGATTTACCTGACCATTTTTTGGATATGAGTTCTATTATTTAGAATGAAGCAACCATCCACACGTCGTAAGTCAACTAGGGGAAGCCCGACGCTCTTAGAAGCCGAGTCATCATCCTTTTCGCAAGCTCAATATGCCCAATTAGTCCCAATTGGGCCAATCGTGGATCGTAAGCCTCCCAACTTCATAGTTTTGCTTAATCCATCCAAGAGAGCTTCATCGGTTGTTTCCGCCAAGGTCCTTCGTAACATCGGTGTGCAACATGGAATTCCTGAAGAGGATGTTCGTCTGTTAGAAAAGGACGAATTCGCCCATATGCCTCCCCTGCGGTACACCGCTTGTCATCAATACATGTATTTGAATAGAGTCATGCCTCCTTTCAATGAATTTCTATGTGAGACTCTCTCAAACTTGGGTATTGCCCCATTTCAGCTTCACCCGAATGGTTACGCCATCCTGACTTACTTGCATGTTCTTTTCATGCGGGAGTTCAACCGCACTCCAAGCTTTAATGAGCTATGGTACTTTCTTGTGTTCAAGAGGAGAGATGATTGTCCTTCCTTAATTATAATCGAAGCCTAAAGAAATCAGAAAATCATCCAGCGCTTGCAAAGCAACTTATCGTAATTCAAGACACAATATCTCTTTGTCAGATGCCCCGAGGGGATCAATCGTCGGTGGATGACAGGGGGATAAGCTTCTTTTTTATTCATCGAGCTTTTGATGCGTTACCATGGAGTTCCTAACCAACCATATGTCTCTTGCAGTTATTCCAAGGCCGAACAGAGACGCGACACTCAATGAAGTCTACGAGACTTAAAAGGTGATTGATGTCAAGGAGAGAAGCGTTAAAGTATTAGTGGCTGATGAAAACTTGCATCGCTATGGACTACTGACTTCGGGTAGATCTGCCATTCAAGTTGAAATTCCCTCTCCTGCTCGATCTAGGGTTCATACAAGATCTATTTCCTCCTCCCACGATTCCGAAGAAGACGCCTCTCAAGAGAGAGAAAGTCCGTCTTGAGGATCCACCGACAAAATCCATGAGGGAAAGATGCTATTGCAACTAGATTAAACAATCTAGGTAGAATGCCTACAATCCCAAAGGAAGAAGAAGAGGAGTTCAAACAAAGAGAGGGCAAGGCCGTGGTGGATTCGAAAAAGGAAAAGGAAGAGTTTGAAAGTAGTAGTGATCCAGTGATTACTTCTCGTTTGAATCCAACGGTGGGGACTCAAAGTCTTGTGATGAAACTTCGGGAATGAGTCCCGTTCTCCCGAGTTCACCTCTCCCTGATGCAAAGGGTGAAGGCAAGGCCCCTGAAACTGGAAGACATCAAGATTCGGAGAATAGGGATATCAGAGCGGAGTTCGGAGATTTGAGCGATGTATTTGTCGACTTCGACACATTCATGAATGGAGACTTATTTGATACGACGCTTCCCGGTTCAGGTGATATTGCGCCAGCAGTTTGCTCAGTTCCGCCAACAATAACCGAAGTCAGTCCGATCCCTTCCACTACGGTTCTTCATTCCGGTTCAAGAAGGCCCATATCAGAAACACACTACATGTGCATTAGGATCACACTCACTTCCATTCATCTCTTCATATTTGTTGTGTCACACTCACTTTCATTCTTCTAAGACCTTTTATGTATGCCTCATTTTAGGTATGACGAGCGGACGAGGCTTTTATTACGACTTCGAAGACTTCACCGATTCACAGCGGTATCCTAAGCGCTTCTCCAGCCGCCATCAAGTCCGAGAGACGGAGGAGGAATACAAGCAGAGAAAAGAGCTCGAAGTTGAAACCCGCCACCAAGAAGAAAGAGACCGAGCTCGATCATATAAAGGTGGGTATGAGAAGAGAAGATCTCTTGATGAAAGTGATGAGCCATCAAAAAGTCAAAGTTTGAACATCACCCTCATTCTTTATAGCTCGCTTCAAAACACTCTTCTATGGGCTAAGAAATTCTCATCACTTCTACTCTGATTCCGCCTTCAACTCATATATCATCATCTTCTATTGTTGCTGCTGCCCTAGGTGCTTCTCGCCCCTACCAGAGACTTGCCTATCTCCTTCCTTTGGGTCTCCCTAAACTTGAGGCGACACTGCCTGGTTGGTTCTTAAAGGGGGTCAAGTTTGACCTGGATCTCCACCCCATTCACAACGATTCCTTTAGGCCGCATCTCCAAGCTATCCAGAGTGACCTAGAACATGCCGAACGATGGGAGAACCTATGTAAATAGCTAGCGGATACAAACAAAAATAATTATCAGGAGATTATCTCCTTCAAATCCAAGAAAGATGACTTTAAGAAGGCGTTGGCCGAGCGTGACGTCAAGATTGAGCGATTAGAGGAAGAGAAAGCAGTAGCACTGCAGGATAGCAAAAGAAATGCTGACATGCTGAAAGAGGTGAGAGAAGCTCACAGTCGAATTGAAATCATCTATAAAGACGAGATCAAAAAGGCTCACACGGAGAAGGAGAAGTTAAAACAAGAAGTGAATGCTTGCAGCGCAACGATTGAGGCTTAACGAAAGACCATCGCTAATCATGACCTCATCGTTGAAGGGCACAACAAAACTGTTTCTGACCAGGCTGAGATCATTGCCAATTTACAGGTCAAGGTCGCATAGCTCAGTGCCGACAAGACAGCTGCTGAAGTTGAGAAAGCTGTTGTATGAGCGGATCACTTGGATCTCCAAAGTGCTTTCAAAAGGAAAATGTAGAAGCTGGATGCGACTATTCAGAGTTTCTATCAACTCTTTGTTGTATCAACGAAGCCTCAGCTATCTTGGCCCAAAGTTTTCGTACACTCTCACTCTTGTTTGGGAGGAAATCTTATTTTGTTTTGCCGATAACGGCGATGTTTATTCCAATCGAGAGTTGCGAGATTCCTACCTCAAAGACGAATCTAAGAAGGCGTTACTTGAGGGCCAGGAAATTCTCCGAGTTGAAAGAGAAGAAGGCCACCAATTTTGCTTTAACGACCGCCACCGACGTGCTTATCAAGCCTTCTATTTCTGGCATGGTCGAATTAGTGGGTGAATTATTAGTGCGGTTCCATGACCAGCCAACGAGTTCAGGACTTGAAATTATTCCTCAGGTGGTGGAGCCATCAAAAGAGGATGAGGTGGTGAATACGAAATAGACATTCTCAAGCTTTTCTCTAGCACAGGTAATGTCCTTGTCTCCTCCGAATTTGGGAGTTTCCAACTTACGCCACAAGAGTAAGAGTAGTTTAATGATTTTCATTTTTGATCTTACAGGTCCATTTACTTTTCCTGTTGACGTTCCAGCTACTAGGACGCCCGCGCCTGCAGCCATTTCCACATCTTCGATGGTTATTTTCTGTTCCTGCTACGGCTCCTACTTCCGCATCTGGTTTATAGCCGGGGCCAGAGGCCGAAAATATGGCTATGCTCCATGGCCTGGATGATCCTTATGTGTCTTTAGAAGGCGATATAACAGCTGTAGAGGCCAAGGAGCAAGAGACTCGGATGGAGCTACTGTAGAAGACTCAACACGAGCCGGTTACAATCAAGAGGGAAAAGGTTAAAGCGATCAAAGCCTCCAAAAGCTCCAGCAAATCTCGAGGGTGAAAGATGAAGCGAGTGGCCTCTAAGAAGGTTTTGGAGGAGGATAAGGACATCGCCACCGAGCTATTCGTTGACATTATCGGCAGTGACACCACTCCTGAGAAGAAGCAAAAGCTGTCGATCAAGGGTGGAAAAGAGAGCGGCGACAAGAAACGTTGAGTGACTTGTGTGAGGTTAGCTTGATTTTGGTCAACAGCTTACAGGAAGATTGACTTGTTTTTGTTTATTTTCGAGTCATTCTGTTCAAGTCCAGAGTCTGCACTTTGCATCTTCACTGTAGAGTCTGTATTTTCTTTTAGTTGGCTGGTGTTGTGTGGGTACAACACCCACCTTTTGACCCTGTGTACACAAAATTATAAGCAATATATTGATTTTTTAACTATACTCTTATCTATCAGTTCATCTATGTTCTACGTACTTGTGCTTGTTTTATTTCGTACTTTTCTAATTTTGTGATTATAACCAAAGCTCTTCATTTGAAGCAACAGGACTTAGAGATTAACAACACTTTGGAAGTTGATAGAACCTTTAGAAATTACCAGAACTTAGAAAAATTTTGTTTAGAAATTCATAGAACTTTAGAAAGTAACATAACTTGAAAAATTTTTGTTTAGAAATTCTTTGTTAACTTATTTGTTTAAAAATTCTTTGGAAACTCTTTGTTTGGAGTAACATAACATGTGAACTTATTGTTTTTACGTGTTTGTTTCCAAGTACCGGTATATGCCCCCTAGTTCACAGGTTTGTTTACTTCAATTAATTTTCAAATAATTAGTAACATAGGGTTTACATAATCTTTATTGAAAATTTGGCAAAGTTACGAGTCGATTCTCCTTCTTTGGAAGTTTTGCAACTTTAGCATGCAATCCAAGTTTCTTGTGATATTTCAACAAGTATGCAATACACGCGTATTTTAGAGGCGCGTGGTGCATAGGTTAATTGAGGGCGGTTTTATCTCTTATGTGTCTATAGTCGAGGCTTTTCATTTGGTTTGTGGCATTCCAATCTGTTGGAGTTATGCTCATTATTCTTTAGTATGGGAGCAGCTAGTGCTGGTTATGAGATGCGCGGTTTTTGGAATTTCTTGGCATTGCCTATCTTCGGGCCACGCGAGGAGCGTGTGTTTTAGTTTTCCCCGATGTTGCCTATCTTCTGGCAGGATGAGGAGTTAAGTTTTAAGAATCAATGCGCGATGATTTTTCATGCTCCTCGGAGTTGCCTATCTTCGGGCAACGTGAGGAGCTAGTGTTTTTGAATTTAGTGCGCGGCTTATGTGCATGACCTTTTGTTTTTTATCCGTGTTTCCTATCTTCGGGCAAGGTGAGCAGTTATTATTTTAGTGCGTGGCTTATGGGATGTGCAACTTTTTGTTTTTCCTCGGTGTTGCCTATCTTCAAGCAACATGAGGGGTTATTATTTTAGTGCGTGGCGTTTTGTTTTTCCTCGATGTTCCCTATTTTCGAGCAACGTGAGGAGTTATTAGTTTAATGCGCGGCTTATGGGATGTGCGGCCTTTTCTTTTTCCTTGGTGCTGTCTACCTTCAGACAACGTGAAGAGTTATTATTTTAGTGCGTGGCTTTTTGTTTTTCCTCGGTGTTGCCTATCTCCGGGCAACGTAAGGAGTTATTATTTTAGTGCGCGGCTTATAGGATGCATGGCTTTTGGCACTCCTCGGTGTTGCCTATCTTCGGGCAATGTGAGGATTGTTGATTTTAGCCTTCTCGATGTTGCCGGAGCAATGCCAGTTTTTGGAAGGCCAATAACGGGTTGCGCCGATCTAACTATTTAGGTCGATTAGCGTCCACCGACTCGGCGGGTTATTATTATGAATGGTTCAAGAAGCAAACTTTATTAAGGAAAGCAGGGCAGTTTTTGCCTATATACATTGTCCCCAGTGTCTTGGGATGGGTTATTTGCTAGAAAATAAAAAATATATAGGATTGCTTTCAGACAATGTAATGCGAAGCGATTCTCTATTCCGTGCCTTTGGAACTTGAGCTCCGTCGACGATTGCTAGCTTGAAAGTCTCGTCTCTTAGCTTTTGATTAATGACATATGGTCCCTCCCAGTTTGGTCCGAAGGTCCCCGGAACGAGGTAAATTCGCTTGAGCACAAGATCTCCCACTTTGAAGGTTTGATTGTGAAATTTGGAGTTGACATACCGTGAGACCCTTTTTCTATGGGCGACGGTTCTTAGCTCCGCTTCTTCTCTTTTTTCATCAACCATATCCAGCGATTCCTATAGGAGCTATTCGTTTTGCTTTTGGTTGAAATTCTGCCTTCGATGCAAGGGAACTTCTAATTCAACAGGAATCATTGCTTCTGAACCATATGTTAGGCCAACGGAGTGTGGCCGATTTCCACTTTGTGAGTAGTTCTGTAAGCCCATAGTGCGAGTGGAAGTTCATCAACCCAGTTTCCTTTAGCTTTTGTTAGTCGCTTTTTTATAGTGGACTTGATGATCTTGTTAATTTCCTCCACTTGCCCGTTTGCTTGCAGATGAGCCAATGCGAAGAAGGCTTTTTCGATTCGGAAGCGCTTGTAGAAGTCTTTGAACTCGTCACTTTCGAGTTGGGTTCCATTGTCTGTGATGATTTTTTGCAACACACCAAACATGCAAATGATGTTTTCAGTAAGAAATTTATAACTTTCTTTGTGGTTATATTGACCAGCGGTTCCATTTCGTCCCCACTTTGTGAGATAATCTAAGGCAACTATTGCATATTTGGCCCCTCCTTTAGCTATTGGCAAGACGCCAATCAAGTTGATCCCCCATATTGCGAATGGCTATGAATGACCATCTAGGTTAGCTTCGTTGAGGGAGCTATCTTAATTTTGCCGAGCCATTGGTAGCGATCGCATTTCCTGGCATGATCTGTTGTGTCGCGATTTATCGTTGGCGAGAAATACTCATATCAAAGGACTTTCTTTGCAAGGATCTGCCCCCTATGTGGTCTCCACATTCGCCTTCATGTCATCCTTTAGGATTCTTCGTGTTTCATCATTGGTCACACATCTAAGGAGAAAGGTCGTGAATCCCCTTCAATAGAGTATCCATCCTATATTATGAACCGTGGCGCCTTCTGGAGGAGCTTCTTCCATTGATTTCAGTCAATTGGGAGGGTTTATACAAGTAGATAGTCCTTTTTCGGTGTCATCAATGTATCTGGTTTGGCGGTGGTCTTGAGAATCCAGTCTACGTCCATTTTGTCTATGCTTGGGTTGGTTAGAGTTTCAACCGGGACCAATCCTAACGAGCGAGCTTCTCCGAAACTTACAAGCTTAGCCAAAATAATCTGCCGTGGTATTTTGCTCCCATGGGATGTAAGTTATAGTGTAGTGCTCGATGTCGCTTAGCGGTTCTTGTACTTTGGACAGTCATGGGGCAAGATTTTCTCTACGCGCTTGGTACTCCCTTTTCACTTGACAGACAACCAATTGAGAGTTGTATATGTGAATTGATTATATCTTGAGTTCCTTCACAACCTTTAGTCCAGCGATCAGTGCTTCATATTCTCCTTCGTTATTTGTTGTTGGAAATTCCAAGTGCAAAGCATAGCTAATGGTTCGCCCCTCGGGGGTTTCAAACACTACCCCGTTCCCGAACAGAAATTGTTGGATGCGTCGTAAACGAAGAGTTTCCATTAGGTACTTACTTCTAACTGAAATTCTTACTCATCATCTCTTATAGTAAATTCGGTGATAAAGTCAGCCAACGCCTGCCTATTGAAGGCTTTCCTGGGGTGAAATGCGATGTCATATTGGCTTAGCACTATATTCCATTCGAGTAAATATCCTGGGGTTAGTCAGTCAACACTTTAATTGGATGAGCTTGGAAATATGGTCATAATTTCCGAGAGGCAATCAAAAGGCAATACGCTAGCTTCTCCAGTTTTGGGTAATTCTTCTCAGCTCCAGTGAATCGCTTACTGACGCAGTACATGGGTCGCTGAATTCTCGCTTCTTCCCGCATGAGAGCGGCGCTTAGTACGTGCGAGGAAACTGCTAAATAAACGAATAGGTTTTCTCAATCCACCGTCTCTGATATTATTGGGGGAGCTTCCATGTGTCGTAGCAATTCCTCGAAAGCTATTTGACAAGTTTCACTCAATTCAAAGTTTTTCTTTCCCTTCTTCAGTACATCGAAGAACGGTATCCACTTGTCTATAGCTTTTGAGATGAATCGACTCAGTGCTGCAACTTTTCCATTTAAGCTTTTAAGTTCTTTCTTATTTTTAGGGGCTTAGACTTCCCATACTGCTATTATTTGCTCCGGATTCGCTTCAATGCTCCGAGCACTTACTATGAACCCCAAGAATTTCTCGAAGGCTACACCGAAGTGGCATTTGAGAAGGTTGAGTTTCATCCCATATTTTCGGAGTATCTCAAACATTTCGGTGAGGTTGTTTAGATGGTTAGTAGCTGCTCGAGATTTGACTAACATGTCATCCACGTAAACTTCCATAGTCTTTCCAATCTGGCGTTTGAACATAGTATTTACTAGCCTTTGATACGTTGCCCCTGCATTTTCCAAGCCGAATGGAACTACCCTGTAGAAGTATAATCCTAAATCGGTGATGAAGCTTGTGTTCTCTTGGTCAGGCTCATGCATCAAGATCTGATTGTAGCCCGAGTACACATCCATGAATGACAGCAGTTCATGTCCCGCCGTTCCGTCCACAAGCTGGTCAATTCTAGGGAGCGAAAAGCTATCCTTCGGACAAGCCTTATTTAGGTTCAAGAAATCAATGCAAGATTGTCATTTCCCATTAGACTTCTTGACTAAAACTGGGTTCGATACCTATTCAAGGTACTTGCATCCCGAATGAAGCTATTAGCCATCAACTTGTCAACCTCCTCTCTCAATGCCTTGGACCGTTAGAACCCAAGCTGTGCCTTTTTTGCTTTACCGGTGTGAATTTCGGGTCAATATTGAGAGCATGGCAGGCAATTTTAGGTGATACCCCATACATATCAAAGTGTGTCCAAGCAAATATGACCAGATTGGCACGAAGGAATTTGATTATTTCTGACCGCATCTTGTTTCCAAGCTGCGACCCAATTTTCAGGACCGTGCTAGGTCATCCATACAGACTGAGACGGACATCATCAATTCTACCCGTGCTGCTTGATACTCTCTTGAGCTCTTCTTTCTAGGGTCCAAAGCCTTATTGAATCGACTATGATCCCTAAGCCAAGGGCGATTCTGTAGTTGCTATTCGTAGGATTCACGGATGTGGAGGGTTTTCCCCACATCCTTTCCTTTTTTCTTTCTTCTTGACCCACGCAATTCCGCAATGTAGCATTTCCAAGCGGCGCTTTGGTCTCCTTTCATAATTCCAACTCCGTGTTCTATAGGGAACTTCATTGTAAGGCACATTGGGCCAGTGCTATTCTGAAGTCGGCTAATGTGGGTCGTCCCAAGAAGGCGTTGTATGCTGACATTTCATCCATGATCACAAAAGTCTAAGACCCTTCACTCACCCTCTCCGAGCTACATGGGTAGGTCAACTATTCCCACCAGTTGTTTGTGTTCACCAGTAAACCCCTGAATCTTTGTTTGGCATGCGGATATACTTTTCATACCAATCTTCATTTGATTGAAAGTGTGTTTGAAGAGAATGTTAACGGAGATGCCACTGTCAACCAACACCTGCCGAACTACAGCGGTCCAATTCATACCGTCACCACCATCGGATCAAGAGTTGGAGCTTTGATCCCTTCGATGTCCCAATTCGAAACACAATTTTGTCATTCAAGATCCTTTGCATCTTAACTGGAGTTTCGTCTTCCATAGCCAAACATGATTCCTTCGGAGTATGCCTCAACGAACTTGCATATCGCTCCATTTCACCCCAACTTCTTTGTGCGGGATGTGGTCCCTCGTATATTGTTTCGATAATAAGCCTTTGGTCAGTTCGTTTCGACCCTTCTTTGTTGGTTCCAGCTTGATTCCTTTGTTCTCTTGGGTGCTGAGGAGTCACAGATTGATCGAGGTTTTGTGGCTATTTTACATACTGCTGGAGTTTGTTATTCTGGATCAGTTCCTCAATGAGATTCTTTATGTGGCAGCATTCATTCGTATTGTGGCCATGTGTCTCGTGGAAGCGGCAGAATTTCCTTAAACGCTTATGCTGCTCGGTCGCCTCCTTTTTGGATGGCTTTTTGCATTCCTCGGTTTCTTGAATTGCGAGAAAAATGTTTTTCAGTGTGTCGCTCAAGGAAGTGTACCTTGGGGCCTAAACCCTTTGAGCTTTTTATTACTGCTATTACCATTCTTCTTATTGGAGTTTTGAACTTTTCTCTTTGAATTCCCGTCTTTCCCAATGGTTCCTTCAGCAATTCGAGAAGTGTGCGCATTTTGATTCATTGCTACATCGCTTTGGCTGATGTTCGGCGGTTGTACACTAGTAGGCTTCACTTCCAGTTCTTATGCTTCCTCCAACGTAAGTACTGAATTTCTTTACAATTGAAATCTTTTCCGGTGGTAGGTTGCTTCATCGTAATCCACTTTCCAAATTTGGTTTCAAGGTGAATGGCACAACTTAATGCCGTAAAAACCATGTCTTCATTAGGGTTGCTTGCTTCCATCACCGCGGTGTTAAACTTGTTCATGAAAGATTTTAGTGATTCGTTACGCCCTTGGAACAATCCGGATAGGGACATGACATCTTTTGGCTGCGTAGTATGGAGTCTGAACTGATCAAGGAACCTTGTCGCTAATTGGTCAAAAGTAGAAATAGATCTTGGTGGAAGCCTAGTGAACCACATTAACGCAACCCCTTTGAGAAAGATAGGAAAGCATCTTCATCGAACAGCTTTAGAGGCATTTGCTTCGTCCATATATCAACTGTATTTGTATAAGTGAGGTTTCGGGTCCTTTGTCCCGTCATAGGACAAAATAGTTGGCATAGTGAATTTTTCTGAATATCTCTCATTCAAGATTTCATCGGTGAAGGGAGTCAGACTTGGTGCAGATCCTCATTCATCATCTCTTCTATCTTTACTCTCCCCCATTAATCATTTAACTATGCCCGCTATGTATGCCTCTTATGTCTGATAGTCCTGAGGACGTCAATCAGTCACTGCCAAGTGTTTGGCTTTGCAAACGGTCTTGGTGAGTGGGCTGAGACTTAGGCCCTCCTGTCTTCGGGAGACATGTAGGCTCCCGTTGGCTTGCGGTTGGTCTAACTGGAGCAATTTGGTTATTCCTTGCATTATCAAATGCAAATGGCATTTTCTTCCAATTTGTCATCTGGTTCTCCATCCTCTAAGTTGGAAAGATCCATAACTATGTCTTCTACGGGAGTCTTTGCCCCTTGACTTAAATTCAGAATAGGTTGCCTTATGGCAAATGAAGTACTTGCATTTTCGTCCACATTAAGTCCTGTTGTAACCTTTTTTGTGGCTATTTTCCATTTCTTCTATGTAGACCAGAAATAGAGGAATTCTCTTATTCCATAGCAGCCGTAGTTCGGGCATAATCCTTGAAGCGGGATTTAACTGTAGGGTTAGGAGAGCGTTAAGCTTATCTATTAGAGCCTTTTGGCTACTTTCCATTTTTGGTTAATCTCATCAACCATTTCATTTAACTCATCCCTGTTAACAACTTCATGCTAACTGGGGGAGCTTGGCGCCTGATTCCCTGAGTTAGCGCCATTCACTTTGGTTGGTTGGAGATTAACATCTTCTCTAGCTACTACTTCCCCTATTGACCTTTCAGAGGCAGTTCATCTTCTTCCAGGAATCATTGATTCCAAATAGTGGTTTCTTCAAGTAAGGATCTAACTTCTGGGCCTATAGGATCCAAAGTTGATAGCTAGATATGGGTCCTGAGTTGGAGTTCTCGATTAAAGCACCAAAATGTTGACCCGAAAAATGGACCAACATCGTAGTTTGAATTTGAAAGCACCAGCCTTGTTCTGACAGAGCAATATCACATATAACAGATATAGAAAAAGAACAGTAAAAGAAAGAAGAAAGAAGACATAGAATTTTATAGTGGTTCGGGTGTTAATGAAGCCTACGTCCACTTTATAGTTTTATCAAAGACTGATTGCTGTTACAAGAGATGTTTGATTACAAAGCTTTGATTAACTTTTGCTAGATTGAATCCCCAAAGGTGGTATCCACTGGGGAATCACAGTGAATTCCTTTTGAGATTGTTGTAAGGGAGGTAGAGAGTGAAGAATAATTCCAGTAGAGCTTCAGCAACCAGTCCGAAGAAGATATCGTTTATGTTGCAGGCAGGATGTTATTTATATGGATCGAAGAGCTTCTGGGTCAGGCCACTTCATCACCTGCTCACAGCCAGATTGGGAACGACCTAGGGAAGGTTTGGCTCGCAAAACAAGGCAAGAACATGGGTCGTTGGCAATCCATGGTCTATGGGTCGCTATTGACCCATTTACTTGGCTCGTTTGTGAGCCAGTATCTTGGCCTCTGCATCCTTAGCTAGCTTGTTTGAAGATTCGTGGAAAGGCATGGATCGCCGATGATCCAAGAACTTAGGATTTTTCTAGAGTTTGAAATTGGAAATGTTTCCATAGTCTCTTATCATAATTGTTTTGTTTTAATGGCAATTCACCAGCTGTTTGTGCTCAGCTGCTGATTGGACTAAAAGAATGCTGATTTCTTGGTTTAGTTGATCTCAGTCGTTGCCTTAGTCGTATAACCTGGATTTCGTTAATTCCTTGTCCGTAATTTTCTGGTTAAGTTCCAAACCATCCTATTAAAATGTGGTTGTTCTGTTTCCTACTGGTTCCTGCTGGGTTAAAAACCTGTATAACACTATTGTAAGCAATTTACGGAGCCATGGCTCACCGCGTGTACCACCGAAGTTATAAATTGGCGACAAATAAAAAACTAAGCTCATATATAACCAAAAGTATTATATTTGAGTGAATGCTCAGATGTGAAGCTTAGGAATCATTGACTCAATCGTAATTGATTAAGAAAAATACTTGCATGTATATGATATTGATTTGTACATGGGTAGAGTTTGTTAATATCAAACTTCCCATTATTCAGGTTTTCAAAGTTTACAACTGTGGTAGTCAAATTAGTATTACAATTGAGAGTAGGCTAGATGTATTAGTTTGACGATAAAACAAATTTTAGGAATTTTTTTGAAGGTATTAATGGAAGATCAAAAAGGAAATTTAAAAATGTGGAGTAGAAGTTATGCATAAGTTGAAGTATCATGTTACTTAAAGGCGGATATTCATGTAAGCTCGTCCATATTGTAGTTGCTAATAAAATACATTTAATAAAAGCTGTTACGACCCGTAAATTTTTAATAATTTTACTTGTTTTAATAATATATTTAACTGAGATTTTGTGAAATTTTTTGAATTTGAAAATAAAAATTTATTATTTGGAATACGTCTATTTAAATATAGCAACAAGTAAATTTTCATATGATAATATTGATGTTTATTTTATTGTGAAGTTCTATTTCAATTTAAATCAGTTAAAAATTGATGTTAATAAAATAATTTCCAAACCTGAATATTTTTATATAGAAAATTTGTAAATCATTTTCTGAGTGAGATGTCAAATTTCATTTCATCAAATTTGGACTTATATTGCTCCGTTTATCTTATTTATGGCAAATTTACAGCATTGTCGGTACCGATTATCGACTTTTGATCGGATGATCGTACCACAGAGATCTATATACCGTTTTGATCATCTCGTCGCGATGATCTCCACGGTATATTCATTGGTTTGTTTCGTCGTCCGATGGACAACAGAATCTGTAAAACAGTTCACCGCATCGGTAGCCTTTTTGTCAGTTGTGTCCATTCAAATTTCAAACAGTAGCCACTAGCTTTTATTTTAATATTTATTTCATATGTTACTATAATTCAGCCGTTCCATCGCATCACGTATAAATTTGTGTACGCTTGCATTTATTTATTTTTAAAACGGTCCATATTTTATTAATTTTTTAACTTCATCTGTTTTATTTTGTTCATTTTATATTGCCTGAGAACAGTATCGAACCCATTCTTCTTCTTTCTGGATCCCCTTCCACCATTAAAAAAAAACTTTTTTGAGCGCATAGAAAAAAATCCACCATCCTCTCCATCAACCAACACTTCATCTCTCCACCAGCTTTGTGTGACCCAACTCCGACCCCACGTCCAGCCTACCCACCGCTAGCAGCCTACACCATCGTCCTTTGCCGCTGCCGTGCGAGCACGACGCATCTCCAGGCTATTCTAGCTGAACTTTGGCCTCCCCTCCGCCTCGACAACCACCGTCGCCCCTTGCTTGCCCCGCCCCGTGCGTTGGGAAAACCGGCCACGCTGCCTCCTCAGCAGCTCCGCCCCTCTCTCCAATTCCGAGGCCGAGCCTCCATCTTCCTCCTCTGTCGATTCATCTCAGCCATGTATGAAATATATATTTTGATCCATTCATTCTCTACATATTTTAAAACGATCTGTTGCATATATAAAAAGAAAAAAATACTGTAAATTATACATATTGTATATATGCAATTATATATATTGGATGTTACAAGCTTGTGTAGGTATATGCAAGCTCTATTGTTTATAAATATATAGGTTATTGTAGATCAATGGAAGAATTTGCATTGCATGTACATGATCTGTTAAGAAAATATATTATTATAAAGCAAGTTTATTAAATATTGTGTTCTAAGGGTATAGATATATCACTTTATATATATTTACGTAAATTTTAAACATATAGTTACGGTATATATATATATATATATATATATATATATAGCTAAACTAAGATTTTATGTTAAATGTTCATATCTGTTATATGTATTAGTGCACATGTTATATACTATACTGTTTATAGTTTAAGTATATGGGTTTAGTCATATATATTATGTTAATCTAAATATTTGGTTATAAACGAAATCTGCATTTTACTGTTATAGTCTGCATACCTGTTATATACAGAGATAAGTATATATATTTTTATGCATAGGTATGTTATTACATTATATACATATTGGTGGTTGAAATCTTTCGTGCATGTCTTTGCTGCATACATATAATTTACTTTATTTTGTTTTTTGTCAAGTTTCATATATTTTTCGTATAACATATATACTGATTTTGTTTAAAATTGATGTATATTGATGATTTGGCTTTTAAAATGCGCAAACAATGGTATATTTTGTTTGTATATTTAAAACTGATTTCGTTTGTGTATATATATATATATGTAAGCATTGATTTTTTTTCTTTTCTTTGACTTTATGCATATTTTAAGAACTATGATTTTTATTATATATATATATATTATTCGTCTTAAATTAAATATCGACCTTGGAAAATAATAATACATATTCTGTTCTATCTAGAGGATTCTGATTCGTGCTCATCAATTCAAACTATCAGCCTTGTTCTGTTGTCAAACTCCTCAAACCTCGAAAGGTGAGCAATCACTCACGATTAACGTTCTTATATTTATTAAGTTTGATTTCAATTGAGACGACAATTGAAATATGCTTATGTAGTTATTTATTATATTTATGCTATTATCTGTAACTGTTCACCTATGGGATATGACACCATATCCTATTATCTATATTATACTGTTATTGATGATATATGCCTGTTATATTATTGTATTATCTGTTACCACTCTGTAAGTTCCCTGTAGTTTAGAATTCACTATGGGTTGAAATAATACATATCTGAACGGATTTTAGAATAGGAGAATTTCGTTATGGGTTGAAATGATAAACCCAAGCGATTTTCAATTGAATTGAATTTGGGATTGCAGGTCGAAATGATATCTACCCATATATATTTAAATTACGGATTGAAATGATAAATATCTGTATCCCTTGACCATGGAATAAGAAATTATATACAGACACCATTGGTCCATATATAAATATTTTGAAAATAAATTCTATGGTTTTAGAAAGAAATATATGGTTTTAATAAATGTTGATTCTTAAACTTTTATATATAAATGGTAATGATATATGTAGATTTAATAATGATATTTAATTTAATTAAGATTGATCTAATACATATAATATGTCGAAGTATTTAAATTTATATTTCAAAATAGATTTTGGTAATAATTTGAATAAGTTAAGGTTGGGAAGATAAGTCGAATTTAGTTAAAATTGTATTCAATAAAGAATTTTATTTAATTAAACCGATTTGAAACTTATTGAAATTGAAATTTAAGATATGACTTATACCTTGGTCTTGATTTAAGTAATTTAATGAATATATCTCATAGATAAATTTAAGGAAATATTTAGTAAAAATGTAATCGAAGGCTAGCAAATGATATTGAATTTATTAAGTGAATATTCCTTGACTAAAAAAATAATGAAGTTAAATCAAGGTCTACATGAAACTATTAAATTTAACTTTAAAATATTGAATATTAAAGCTTTGAAATATATTAAAATTTAAATGGTTTATTTTGTGATTCAGATCTGTATTTGAAATCAATATAATTTGAATTTGTTATTTAGAAATTAAATTGAATTAAAATGGAAAAAATTAGATTGAAATAAATTGGAATTTGGGACTCGAGTTGATTTCAATCAATTTGTTTTGAGATTGAGGATATATATATATATATATATATATATATATATATATAATTGAAATGGAAATGATACTTTGGGTTTGAAGTATAAATTATTTTGAAAGGACCACAGTGATGTAATAAAGGTTGGTTGTTGATAGCTTATATTTCTTCATTGTAGATAGTTCCACGGATCCTTAGAGGATGGTTATCCCAAACATCCTTTAAGTTACTTGTATTTCAAATGATATTTCACTTGGGTTGGATTTATTAATATAAGAATGTTAATCCTGACTAGAGTGTTTTGTGTTTTGCTTTACGCTCGGGTCAGACTGAGTAATTCAGCATTTGAGACTCGCCTTTGGGGTTTGGAGCTTCGCTTGGAGATCCGACTATCGTTTCAGGTCCTAGCTTTTCTAGTTGATTTATTCAGAGATATCATCTGTTTGTATTCGAGACTTCAGTGTATTTGAGATATTATGCTGTATTTTATTTCTAACTCTGATGTTTATATAGTAGCTTCATGAACTACTATTTATCTATTCCGATGCATTATTATTATATTACTCCATGTTTGTCATTCTGTGATTGATTTATTTACTGTATGTGCTGAGTTTTGCCAAATTTATATTAACAATCTGATATTTTGAGCAATTCAAGTTCGGCATGTGCGGATGCGAATGGTTGAAAATATCGGGTCGTTACAAAAGTGAGGCAGCAAGTGATTATAGAATGGAATAAACATGGCACAAAAAGTAGGAAAAGAAACATGCTAACCTACAAGACTACAACAATGCCAAATTTAAGCTAGAAGATTTAACAGTCATATTTACAATATACATATTCATTTGATACTCCTACTCTTTTGTGATATCATTGGTTGGTGATCCTATTGCGTAACATTAGAAGTTTGTATACATCAACTAATTTAACACATCAAATTTTGGTACATTAGCAAGAACTAACATATAATAGTAATTAAATTTACATTATTATTTCTTATTTTATGCACAGTTAGAAGAGAAAAAATAGAGAAACAAAATTCAACTTTGTTTTTTAACAGTTCTGAAATCAAAGTATTTGGATTACAAAAGTTAGACAAAAACTCAAAACTTTAGTAATATTACATTTGTAATTTCATCCAAAAAGAAAACAAAAATCAAATATCTGACATTAAATTTGAAATTTTGAAATCAATTTTAATGTAATACATCTAGATACAGTCATTTAATTAAATTCATGAACAATAAATTTTTCTTGTTGATACACATGTGCAACGAACATTCCACTGATTTTTTAATATAACAAATGGAGAAAGTAGACTTTATTTGAGGTCATAAAGCGGGAATCTAGTACTATGAAACACATGTGTAAAGAATCTTTTAATGATTTTTCATCACTCCATGAGTGCAAGGGTTCAACTAAGTGGAACATGTTGGTAGTATAAGACAATTACACATATATATGATCTAAATGCAGTAAAGGATAAAATATTGTTTATAATGCAGTCATTTAGGGTTAGGTTTTAGTTATGTTCAAGCTAAAATGACTATTCAAGAAATAATTTTTTTTATTATCACCTGTACACTCGGTCAAGAACATTTGTGCTCTGAGCAAACCTTACCAACTTCCATTGGATGGACAATGTTGCTTTCTAAAGTGAAGTAGTGATAATAGTTGATGTAATATTAGCTAACCAGTCTCATTAGCTTGGGCAAGAAAAATCTAACCATGCTCATGATCTCATTTGATGTAATCATTATTTATGGAATACGAAAAAATGAAGAATGACCCTATTAAAGCAGAAACTCCTAGAAGTTCTCACAGAACCTTTAAGGTTAAATCCTCCAACTAATCAAATTTGTAGAAAATGCTTGTTAACAAACTTTCTTTTTCTATACTTGAAAATTGTAAATGTTACCAAGATCGAAATGTTGGACACATTGGATCCAAAAAATTGAAAATCAAGTAAGAGTGGGAAAGCACATAATGTACTAAATACATCAGGTTAGCATACCACGGAAGACGGTAATTATTGAACTGCAGATCTCATGCTTGAAAACAGGAGTAGGTACGTCAGTTTCATAAAACCCGTGCAGTGTGAAAATATGAAATAAGAATGTATAAATTCATGTTTAAAACATTTGGTCATTACATTAACACTGTGACACACAAACTTGAAATATGTCGCACTTTGTAATGTAAAACAGCAATCGGCATGAGAAGAATAAACCGTAATATCATTACTTAGTAAGTTGTATAATTGGTAGAGTCTGAGGCATGGTTTCGTTGTGGACTATGGAAGTAAAATATTATGTGTGGTGCTCAAACAGTTTTTATGAAATTAAAAAAACAGCTGAACAAAATTTTGATACAAATTCCATCGTGGCACTTGACTTTTAAACTATAACTTTATGGTTCTCTACTTTTTCAAAGTTAGTATACAAATTCACAATTGTAGTGATTACTGCGACCGTAGAGGTTGGGGACAATATATTGGTATGATCACAAGAGTTAAATTCTTATTTCCCTTTTTAACTAACCACTTTTACATTATTATGTAAAATGCTTAGGCTCAGATTTTTGTTTATTCATCCAAAAATAAGTACAAAGGTGCGTATAAGAGATAGGCATACTAAACATGGCCTGCGTAAATGTTGTGACTAGTTCTGGCACTTTACTTGTTCAAATAATCTCTGGTCTTTAGGACCATGTGTTTTTACTGCTTCCTGTTATCGTGTACCACGTACTACGTGGTTGCTTTTTCAGTTTTCCTTTTGTATGGCTATATATATGCCACTTCCTACAAGTAATAAAGAAAGCATTCTCAGTTTCTCTCAATTTTATATTCCTACCGTTAACAAATCTGGTATCAGAGCATAATGGCAGAGAATAATTTTCTTCAACCAGCCATTCCCAAGTTTGATGGTTTTTACTATCATTGGGCTATGCTTATGGAGAATCTTCTTCGCTCAAAAGACTACTGGTCCATGATTGAAGTAGGAATCCCTGCAGCAGCAGCAGCTAGAGTTAAAGAAACTGAGGCTCAAAGAAAATTGAGAGAGGATGCCAAAATGAAGGTTTTAAAAGTCAAAAACTACTTGTTCCAAGCTATTGACAGAACTATCATGGAGACGATTTTGGACAAGGAGACTGCAAAAGGAATATAGGATTCCATGAAGCAGAAATATCAAGGATCCACGAAAGTCAAACGAGCACAGTTGCAAGCACTTAGAAGAGAATTTGAGATTCTTGGAATGAAAGAGGGTGAGAAGGTGAATGAATATTTTGCTCGCACGCTCGCCATTGCTAATAAAACGAAGACACATGGTGAGAAAATGGAACAGCTGGTGATAGTTGAGAAGATATTAAGATCGATGACATCTAAGTTTGACTATGTTGTATGCTCGATTGAAGAATCCAAAAATATCACAACAATGACTATTGATGAACTACAAAGCAGTCTCTTGGTGCACGAACAACGAATGCTTGCACATGAAGTTGGAAGTGCAGATGAAGAGGTGTTAAAGGTGGCTTTTGAGGACAAGTTTGCAGTAAGAAGCGGTGATACTTCTATGAACAGAGTAAGAGGTCATGGAAGCTTTCGAGGGCGTGGCAGAGGAAGAGGAATGTTAGGTTTTAATAAAGCCTTAGTTGAATGCTACAATTGCCACAAACTAGGGCACTATCAATATGAATGCCCTAATAGAGAAAAGGGTGCAAATTATGTGGAGCTTAATGAAGATGAGGAACTTTTGCTAATGGCTCATGTGGAAATGAATAGTGCGAGTCGAGAGGACGTATGGTTTCTAGATAGTGGATGTAGAAACCATATGACTGGACAGAACAAATGGTTTGCCTCTTTCGATGAGAACTTTCGACATTCGGTCAAACTCGGCAACAACACAAGATTGATAGTGATAGGGAAGGGAAACATCAAGATGGAAGCTGATGGTTTAACTCAAGTAATTAGTGATGTATATTTTATTCCTGAGTTGAAAAATAACTTGCTCAACATAGGTCAATTACAAGAGAAGAACCTAGCAATACTAATACAGAAAGGAGCTTGTAAGGTCTATCATCCAAGCAAAGCACTCATTATGCAAACTTTGATGACTGCAAACCGGATGTTTGTTCTTCTTGCAAATATGGTGTTTAGTAATTCCTCCATCTGCTTACAAGCAACTGCAGATGACATTGCGCATCTATGGCATCGTCGATATGGCCATTTAAGTTGCAATGGTCTTAGAACCTTACATTATAAAAGGATGGTGAAGGGACTTCTAGACTGCTTGGTAGGAAAGCAAAAAAAAGAGTCATTTCCAAAGAAGAGCATATGGAGAGCCACACACAAGCTGCAGTTAGTACATGCTGATATTTGTGGGCCAATTACACCTATTTCGAATGGCAATAAAAGGTACATCCTTACTTTTATTGATGATTACAGCAGGAAAATGTGGACTTATTTTCTTAGTGAGAAGTCAGAAGCTTTCGCTATGTTTAAATACTACAAGGTTCTAGTTGAAAAAGAAGCAGGTTGCTCCATTTGCTGTTTCAGAACTGATAGAGGAGGGGAGTTTACCTCTTTCGAGTTCAATGAATTTTGCAGATCTCATGGAATAAAAAGACAGCTAACAGCTGCATACACTACCCAGAAAAATGGAGTTGCCGAGCGAAGAAATAAAACAGTCATGAATTTGGTGCGAAGCATTTTATCCAAGAAGAAGATTCCTAAGTGTTTTTGGGCAGAGGCGGTGAATTGGATCACATATGTTATCAATAGAAGTCCAACACAAGTGATGCAGGAGACAACTCCCGAAGAGGCCTGGAGCAAAGTTAAACCAAATGTTGATTATTTCAGAGTTTTTGGTTGTATTGGTCATGTACATGTTCCTGCTGCTAAACGAACAAAATTGGATGACCGAAGTTTCAAATGCATTTTCCTTGGTGTTAGTGAAGAATCAAAAGCATACAAAATGTACAATCCAACTTCAGGAAAGATTATTGTAAGTAGAGATGTTGTATTTGAAGAGAACGAGAGCTGGAACTGGGGGAGTAGCATGGAGGAAGTAAAATTAGATGTGCTGACGAGTGAAGATAGTGAGGAAGATGACAAAAACGAGCATAATGATGACAATGAAGGAGACGGTGGGGATGATGATGGTAGTGCACAAGGAAACATAGAGCATGCGCTGTCCAATTCATCAACAAACCCTTCCGATCAAAATACTTCATCAGCTCTGGATGTTGAGAAAAGGTCAAAAAGAGATAGAAGACAACCTGCCTACTTACAAGAATATGTGCCTGGAGAAGGTCTAGGGCTGTTCGATGAAGAAGGAGACTTGCATAGTGTCGTTGCATTCTATGCGAATGAAGATCCTGTTACATATGATGAAGCAGTCAAGTACGCAAGGTGGAGAGATGCAATGAAGTCGGAAATCAGCGCCATCGAAAGAAACAATACTTAGGAGCTTACAGTCTTGCCTGAAGGAGTGAATACAGTTGGAGTCAAATGGATCTTTAAAACGAAATACAATGAATTTGGAGAAGTGGAGAAGTGTAAGGCTCGTTTGGTGGCAAAGGGATATGCTCAAGAATTTGGCATAGATTATACAGAGGTGTATGCTCCTGTAGCTCGTTGGGACACCATTAGAATGATTGTGGCTTTAGCTGCGCAGAAGGGGTGGTGTATTTATCAACAAGATGTAAAAGTGCTTTTTTGCATGGAGATCTCACTGAAGTAGTTTACATCGAGCAGCTTCAGGGATTTGTGAAAAAAGGAGAAGAAGGAAAAGTCTACAAGCTCAAGAAGGCTTTGTATGGTCTTAGACAGGCTCCAAGGGCATGGTTTAGCAAAATTGAAGCTTATTTCATCAAGGAGGGATTCGAAAAATGTGACTTTGAACATACACTTTTCATTAAGCGGGAAGGAGATAAAATTTTGATTGTTAGTCTATATGTGGACGATTTAATTTTCACTGGAAATTGCAAAAGTATGTTTGTCAAATTCAAAAACTCTATGAAACATGAATTTGATATGACGGATTTGGGGAAGATGCGATATTTTCTAGGAGTAGAGGTGATACAATCTGCAGAAGGAATTTACATATGCCAGAGAAAATTTGCAAAAGAAGTATTGAAGAAGTTTGGGATGGCTAGAAGTAATGGTGTGAGTAATCCAATAGTTCCTGGTGTCAAGATAACTAAGAATGAGGAAGGAAATAAAGTTGATACCACTGCATACAAGCAAATGGTGGGAAGCCTAATGTATTTGATAGTGACGAGGCCGGATCTAATGTATGTTGTATGTCTTGCTAGCAGGTTTATGGTAGCTCCAACTGAGATGCATTCATAGGTTGTTAAGAGGGTGCTTCGATACTTGAAGAGTACCACCGAGTGTGGCATATTTTACAAGAGAAATGGTGATGCAAAGCTGACAGCCTATACAGACAGCGATTATGCGGGGGATTTGAACGATCGGAAAAGCACATCTGGTTATATCTTCTCGCTGAGTGGTGGTGCAGTGTCTTGGGCTTCTAAGAAGCAACCTGTGGTGTCCTTGTCAACTACCGAGGCTGAATATATAGCTGCTGTGTCATGTGCCACTCAAGGAATATGGTTGAAAAGAGTGCTTGATAAGCTTGGTCTCTGTCAAAATAATTGCATTACCATCTTATGTGATAATAGTTCTACAATTAAGCTTTCGAGAAATCCAGTCTTACATGGTCGTAGCAAACATATTGATGTTCGTTTTCATTTCTTATGTGAACTCACTAAGGATGGAAAAGTGGAGTTGGTTTATTGTGGCACTAAGGATCAGGTGGCAGACATTATGACTAAACCACTAAAGCTGGATGTGTTTGTTAAGCTAAGATTGAAGCTTGGGGTCTGTGTTGTTCATAGTTTAAACTGATTACTTACAGCAATCAGTTTAGGGGAGGATATGTTGTGACTAGTTCTGGTACTTTACTTGTTCAAATAATCCATGGTCTTTAGGACCATGTGTTTTTACTGCTTCCTGTTATCGTGTACCACGTACTACGTGGTTGCTTTTTCAGTTTTCCTTTTGTATGGCTATATATATGCCACTTCCTGCAAGTAACAAAGAAAGCATTCTCAGTTTCTCTCAATTTTATATTCCTACTGTTAACAGTAAATGCATTCCCCACCGTAATTACTAAAATAATAATGAAAAATGAAGTAAGTTTCAACTACAAACAAAACTTGCAGTTTTTACCTACGAGAAAACAGTTAACTCGCATATGAAACTGCATTATACGGTACTAACTGCAATGACATTGAGAGTGTACACTATGCACACATCGTTAGTAGTAAGTGCCAGCCCTGTTAAACTTTTAATTGTTAATATAATACTTGTACGCAACATCAAAAAATTATGAATGAGTTTGGTGGCACAGAAAATGGTTTGCATAATTTCTGGTTTCATCCAAGAGCACGTTGTTGTTCACATTACAACACACATTGGGGAATGCCAAATTCTCCTAAACCAAAAACAGTAAATTATAGGGGATTTAAACAATTGTTGCTAGAGTACTGGATGTTGATTTGAAAGTGTGAGTAGACATGTAAAAGAAATTGTTAATTAAAATGAGTATAAGTAACTGATAGGGTAAAAAAGTTTCCCTTTTGCAGGCTTGACACAACTATGCTATGAGCGGCAAACCGATGGATACCCCTCCCGTCCGATGCTGAAGTCTGCAGTAACAGTCGAACACTAGAAGCTTATAATTTTGAGCCTAAAAAGTTAGCGTGGGGAAGGTTAGTACTGAAGATTTGATAGAGGAATTTGGTGAACAAATGTTAGTTATCAGAAGAACTTGTAGGATTTGGGTTTGAGTGCGAAAAATCGATTTGGGGAAGGTTAATATCGACAATTGGCTAAATGAATTAGAGGAAGAAGTGGTAGTTAAGGGTTAAAATGCTATGGTTTATGGAGGTTAATGAGAAATGATTTATTGGAGGAAATAGTTTGAGGTTGAGCGGTTGTTATCTAAGGAGGGTGGAAGACGGTTGGTATTAGGGTAAAGATAAAAAGGAATAGAATGTGATTGATTTATTTTAAAATGCTTAACAGTAAGGTTTACACGTAAGCGATGTTTAGTTCCTGTTTTCCTTTAAGTAATAGATAGATAGATAGATAGATATACATACACGCACGCTCGTTTGCCAACACCTATACAACAATATTAATGTCGTTGCGTGCTTTTAAATGTGGTGCCTGCGTTTTCTATATTTCTGATATTGGCGTTGCTATTCTGGTATATTTGTTTTCCTTTAGCTTTGCCTTTTTTTTTGTTTTGCCAACTTGTACATATAAATGTGTTCATTTATATATTTTCCATATTCAGTATGTTATTTACACCTTCATTAATACGCAGATAGACACACAAAATTTTGATCTGATGAGAAGTGTCGAAAATACCCTTATTTATAAATAAGAGGCTAAGAGTTTGAATCACATAAAATTTTGATAAGTAAGCAAAGTTACAAATTCAAAATTTTAATCCGACAAAATGTTACAATTTTTCATCTACATTTCTTAATTTAATTATATCAAAACTAAATATAAATTTTATGATTTCATAAGTATTTATTATATGCACGTGCGTTACATGTGTCATAAAATCTCATCTGTGTGTGTCTATTCCATAGCTGCCGTTATTAGTTTCAAGCCATAGCTAATGGTTTCAAGTCATCCCTACAAGTAATATGTCTTCGCTATGAGTGTGTATAGGGATGCACACTCTCCCTTCTAGTTCGTTGTTTAATAGTCGCATTTAGGCATGCATTATAATTCGCATGATATAAATAACTTTTAACTAGCTTTCGTATAATGTAAGATGAGGTGTCGCATTCTATATATATATGTACATGTTTCTCATTCATTTGCTTGTAGCATCACGAAATATATATAGTTTATATAAAGCGATCGCGTACAATAATGTTTACAACCGATGACAGTTTATATCATTTAGCGTTTTGTGGATTAAAATAACGTGTCTCACGTGGTCCTCGCTTTTCTTTTATAGCTTCTATGCATAGATTTTTTTTGGCTCAATGCAAAGTTTAGACTTGTGGGTAAAATTTTACTTAGTCAAAAATGGTTCGATGGCAGTTTGTAATTAGATTGAAAATTGGTTTAGTATCAACTTAAGCAATAACTTTTTACCCAACCGAATTTGTTGTCAATTTCTCATTGGGAAAATTTTTTATCTTTGCAATTTCGTTTCAGAAAAGATTAAACGTCCAAATTAATTAATTAATTATCCTTGATTATTTAGTGTTTTTCTTGACTAAATAATTCATGTAAACAGAAATTAATGGGAAAAATAACAAAAAATTCACCAAAAATCTCTTTTATCATATTTTACCTCCTGTAAAAATTTCGGATCAAAATAATTAACTAAATCGAAATTAACCATTTTTCTAAATTAGAAAATTCATAAAATATTCCTATTAATTCCAAAAGTTATGAAATTAAATCCTCGCCTCCATTTCATCATTAAGCATATCATATTAAAATTTAGTGGCATTTGGATGTAACTAGACCATGTTTCACCTTAAAACATGTCCTAATTTACCTTAATTAGATTCTAAATAATAATTAGAAATTATAATTAATCGTCCAAACACCTCAAACATCATTCAAACATCCAATCGTAGAAAATTCTAAACTAAAACATGTTAGAGAAGGATTTAATGAAAGATTTTACTCATCTGGCTTAATAAAATTTCCATTTTCTTTAAGTTTAAAAACTCATGATCTTTTTGCTTTGAAATCTTCTTCTTCTTCCTTAAAAAGTGATGATCTTGTTTGGAGTTCTTAGGAATTTTTGTTTTGTGAAATGAAAATGAAAATGAAGGTGGAATGGGAGATTGGGGCTAAAGAATATGGATCACTAGTTTTGTGCCTTATCAACATATTCTTCTTACTTAAATCATTCAAACTAAAACTTAGATTGTATTCTTTCATTAATCAAGGCCTACCAGAATTGCTCTAATTGTCTTGGTCCATCTAATTAAGCTTTTAAAGTGGCCCTCACTTAATTAATTAAATTTTCCTCAAGCACTTCTTACAGTTAAATTACTTTAATAATTAATTAATAATGTCTCCATATTATTAATTCAATTCAATTTAATTTAGTTTTCCATACTGTGGACCCTTCAAAATACATGTTGTTACAGTCTCTCCTCCTATAAAAATTTCGACCTCGAAATTTCGATAAGGAAAACAAAATTTACATCGACACCCTGAAAGTGTGAAGTTATCATCATATAGTACACACAAGTATAAAAGATTACACTAGTACTCTACTAATGTGAACTATCAATCATTAAGCATAAATGTATTAATGCAACAGCTAACACACAATCATATCACACATGAATATTAGTATATTAGTACTATTTACTGGTCCATACAATGGACAAACAATGAATACTGCTATAAATATGAATGTCTAAAACAACTCAGGATAGTTATTTCTAATTTTATCATCTACCTCACATGTACAATCTTCTTTATCACCACGCTCGTGGATGCGAACAAGTCTAATAACTCTGTTCCTCAATTCCTTCATATCATAACCTGCTATTCCTCTCGGTCATCTCACATATGGCACAATAGATAAGTCTAATTTCTCTTTTGGTCCCACTACCGAATCTGGGTCATGCAAACATTTTTTAAATGCGATATATGAAACACCTTATGTACACCTACCGAACTTCTCAGCAACTCGATTCAATACGCAATTTTACCGATCCACTCAGTCATTGGAAATGGTATAACATATTTAGGTACCAACTTCCCTGCTTTCCCAAATCGCATACCTCTCTCATCGGAGAAACCTTCACGAATACATGATCTTCTACGGCGAGCTCAAACTCTTTTCTTTGCTTGTGAGCATAACTCTTCTACCTCGATTGCGCTGCCTTCATTCTAGAGTGAATCAACTCTACCTTCTCAGTAGCATCTCTTACCAAATAGTGTCCTAACACGAGTCTATCTCCAATGTCCAACCAATAAATTGATGACTTACACAATCGACCATACAACATCTCAAACGGGGCCATCCCGATGCTCATTTGGTAACTGTTGTTATAAGAAAACTCTATCTGATGAAAATGATCTTCCCAAGATCCTCTAAAATCCAAGACACATATTCTCAGCAAATCCTTCAATACACGGTTCACCCTTTCCATCTGACCATTTTTTGTGGGTAGTAAGCCGTGCTCAAGTTCACTCCATGCCCAATGCACTATGCAAATTTCTTCACTAGTGAACAATGGGTCTCTATCACTAAGGATACTACTCAGTATCTCATGCAGTTTCACTATATTCTTTATATATAGGTTCACTAAGCTAGCTATCATCCTTGTGGACTTCGCTGGAATAAAGTAGGCACTCTTGGTCAATCTATCGACTTCTACTCAAATGCTATCGTTCCCCATTTTTAACCTAGGTAGTATGTTAATAAACCCATAGATACAGTATAATGTCCTTTTAAGAAAGTTAATATAAAGATTTTTTAGCATAGTGGTTAGTGCATGGTGTTAATTTCTAGGGCGTAGGAGTTTAAATCCCACGGTCGTCACATATGGAATCTCACTTCTAAGTCGGTACTTCCAAAGGTTGAAGCAAACCGCTCGACTTCTAGTGCTTAGCTTTCACTTGTTGGCAGGTCAAACATCACTTCATGCATTCACCTATATTTCTCTTCATCCCTTCCAAAAAGAAGACTCTTTTTCATATCATGATACATCTTCGTATCACCTGGATGATTAATAAACTTTAACCGGTGAATTTCTTCTAAGACCTCCTTCCAAGGTCTTCTACATCCGAAACACACAGTCTTCCTTTCTTTGTTAGCCATCACTTCAAGTCCATCTCGAATCCTTTCAGATCCCCAACATTCACACTAATTTCTAATCACCTCATTCTTTCGGCAATCAACGGATCTTCTCTTTGCGTTTCAATTTTTCTTTCCACAAGTGTTGAACATACCTCCAAACTCGCTAACACGCTTGGATCTCTACTCAATCTAGTATTCCATCTATAATGCACTCCACAAGAGGCTAATTTCTCCAACATATTCCATTCATCAACCATAGCCAACACTGCATTTTGATGCTTCCTACTCAAAGCATTTGCAATCTTGTTCCCCTTTACTGGGTATATTCTGTCCCCAAATCATATGATGCCATGAACTCCAGCAATCTCTGCTACCTCAATTCAACTCCTTCTGAGAGAATATATACTTAAGGGATTTATGGTCCGTATACTACTTGAACCGTTCTTCTAATAAGTAATATCTCCAAATCATTAGTGCGAACACCACCAATGCCAACTCCAAATCATGAGTCGAAAATCTAAACTCATGTGATCTCAACTTCCTTGATGCATAGGCTATCACTCATCCCCTTTTGCATCAACATCGCTCCTAAGCCTGTTCCATAAGCGTCAATATACACTACTAGATCTCCTTTTCCTTTAGGCATGATCAAATCAGGAGCATTCGTTAATAACTTCTTCAACTCCTGAAATGACTCTTCACACTTATTAGTCTGTATGAACTTTTCGTTCTTCCTGGTCGACTTAGTCAAGGGTACCTCTATACACTAAAAATCTTTAATGCATCTGTGGTAATAGCCAGCCAATACTAAGAAAGTTCTAATTTCTATGGCCGTCTCTAGCCTCTTCAAACCGTTAATAGTTTCTATCTTCGACGGATCCACGGCTATTCCATTCTCTGAAACAACATTCACAAGAAACTTTGCCTCCCATTTCTAAAAGCGGCATTTTGAAAATTTTGCCTTCAACTTGTGTTGTCTCAATGTCTCCAACACTAACCTCAGATGAACTTCATGATCTCTCTCATCTTTAGAGTATACTAGAATATCATCGGTGAAGACCAACACAAATCTATCTAACTGATCGTGAAAGATACGGTTAATAAGGTCAATGAAGAACATAGAGGTATTGGTCAGTCCAAAAGACATTGTTAACCATTAATGCGAACCGTACCTTACTCGAAAAATGATTAACGGAATACTTTCTTCCGCTACCCTCGATTGATGGAATCACATTACCAAATTTAGCTGTGAGAATACTCTAGCTCCACTCAACTTGTCAAACAGGGCGTCTATCCTGGGCAAGGGATAACCATTCTTCACTTCAACTCATTCAGTTTTCAATAATCAATACACATCTGTAAAGTTTCATCTGACTTCTTTACGAATAGCATGGATGCTTCCTCGGGCTAATTACTCGGTCTGACGAAACTCTTATGTTCAAGTTCCACCAGTTACTTTTTCAATTCTTCCACCTCCTTGGGTGACATTCTGCTAAGCAGTCGACTAACAGGTTGCGCCCTTAGCATTAAATCTATCTGGAATTCATTTCTCTTCTCGGTGGCAATCCTATTATAATTCAAAAAAGTATGCAAATTCTTGAAGTACTTGCACCTTATAGCTCTCATCCTCTTGATCATCCACGGTACATAAATCTCCCTCATTATGTCCAACGCTATCTCTCTCCTCCCTTGGGATTCCTTAAAGTAATAATCTTGTATGCATAATAAATCCTAGCGTAAATTTGCACCAACCAATCCATAGCCAAAATTACCACATACTCTACGAAGTCAAATACATATGGGTTGCAAGCAAACAAATATCCACACAATTCAAAAGCAAGGTCAGTGCGTCTTCATTTGAGAGTGGCATACCCACCGATCGGATTAACTACACGTAGGGACGTAATCAAATAAGTACCTTCAAGTTCACCTTTGCTTGCATAGCTTCCTGGAAATCCCTCTTCTTATGGCCTAGCCTATTATAGATAAAGCACTTAAACTTATCCTTCTTCTTCGACTAGGTATACTTGGTGGAATAGTGCCCCTTTTGCCACAGTTATAACAAGCCATATCAGCAATATTTGGCTTTTATGTTTCTCCTCCAAAAGACTTTCCTCCCTTCCGATTCTTTTCGTCTTTCTAATACAGTTTGAGTTATTTCTTCTCCCCGCCCTTAAGCTTAACATCAACTCTCTATTCCCGTACTACAAGCTATCATACCTCCTCGCCATTTCCACATCATATCAAACAAATCCAATAAATGAGACATCGCCTTATGATTCAACCAATTCTTCAGTCCTTCAATGAACTTTTAGTTCTTCTTCGAGGGAGTATTGATGTGCTCCCTGTTTATATCAAAATTGGGAAAAACACTCTTCGGATGTGTTTGAAGAGATAAAATGAGGAATATAAATGGAAAAATAGGAAAATCTAACAAACACACCAATGATAAGCATGAAAAACGCGTAGAAACACACGAATTTAGAGTGTTTCGAATATGGCTTACGTCCACTATGAAATTTTGACTTTTATTAATTTTTTCTTGCTAGTTACAACAAGTTACAACAGTAAAATTTGAGTACAATAGTGATTTCAGTAGAATCTGAACGTTGAAGAGGCAAAAGTCCTTTTTAGTAAGTCCTAGGTTGCGATTTATAGGCGTAGGCAGCAAATATCTCGATCAGATCTTGAAAGAGCTCTTCTCTCACGTGGGTAGGCCTATGTGATCGATCCCCGGTTGCTTGAACTCAATCCGTAATTGATACGAATGAAATTCGTATTAATCAATATTTCATCCAATCAAGTCGAGATCGATCATGAACACTCCCGTGGTTGTATGAAAGCTCCTGTGAAAATTTGATGGCATTTGGACTCGTACATCTTGAGTTATGATCGATGCAAGTTTGGATTTTTCGATGGATGTTGAATTCGCATTGCTTCCTGTTCGCATTGATCTGTTTGCATCGCTTCTGGACACGTGATGTCTGATGACGTGGTGCTAACTTTTTGGATCGATCCACTTTTTGTGCCAAGTGACCGAGTCTCTCATTTGAATGTGTCTTGTTCGTATCGACCAAGGGTATTCTTTTCGTATCGTTATATTGCACATAACTTCATATCGATCCCTCATGCCCTATTTCGCATCAATCCTTTATAATTGTTTCGTATCGATATGAATTTATGTTCTTCACATCGATAGCTAAGAGGCCATTTCGTATCTCTTATTGGTTGTTGATTTCGTATCGATACAAAGCATGTTTGGCAGTGGATCGATACGAAGTGGACTCACGTGTTACTGTAGATGGATGCGAGGTGGGTGAGTTTGGATGGATACGAAGTGGCATGCACTTGATGGATACGAACTAGTACTCACCTGATCGATATTAAGCCATGCGCATTTGATTGATTCGAATAAGATCGATGCGAAGGAGGTTTCTCTCTGATTGATTTATGAATATGAACAAGGTTATTACTTGATTCGCAACGATCATATCTTGCTCATATCAACTCCAATTGACTTGAAATTTAGAACGCTGGCTTTCATGGCTTTGCTTGTCATGTCATATTAATTGTAGCTCGATCCAAACTCAGACAAAACTTACCAGCATCCATAGCGAACCAGTATATAACCGCTTTTTGGGATGAATTGTCTTTGATTTTTGGTCGATTCCTCGGTATCATGGCCTTGCCAAAAGATGGGAAAATATTTCCCCCCAAAGTATGTCTTGTGGGAACATAACGTGCTTTGAAAAGTTGCTATCTTCATTCTGAAAAGTTCTATCTGACCTATTGAGTAGTTGTTGTCTTTTCATCGAAAGATGTAACATTTGATTGATCTTTAGTAATATAAATGATGAATTATTGGTGGACAATTGTTGTACTATGCACTGTTGTAACTAAGTGTTGAATGATAGCAAACTGTTGTTTGTTGTTGTAATTGTCATCAAGTGAGCATTCACTTCCTGTGAATTTTAAAAAATTAAATATTAGTCTGACATATATGTACGTATGTTAACCTGACTCCCGCTAACGTTCGCATGCTCACGGGTCACTGTCAGTTTTCTCGTATCAAGTTCTGTATCGACCTTCTCCTGAATCAATGTGAAATTTGAGTTGTAACAGCGCTAAATGGTTATTTTGGCGTTTCCTTTGTATCGATCCTCTCCTGGATCGGTTTGAAGGATTGAAAATTGGTTTTTTGTATCGGTGGCGATCGATACGAATTGGTCGGCCCTAAGGACATCTCGCATCAACGGACACGAATTTGCTTGGAGTCTCGATGTTGTTGTATCGATGGATACGACTTCCAAGGTCTTTGTACAGAGGGATACGAAATTGGCACTTTGTATTGGTGGGTTGTCGATGGGTACGAACAGTTTCGTCTTGGACCGATATCGGATGGATACGAAGACGTCTCCTTGTATCGATAACATAAGAAATTGTTCCCATCGATCATTTAGCACTGGGATACGAATCGTCTTTCACCTTTCATATATATACATGTGATTTTGTACTTAGAAAAATTTACTTGCCAATTTGTTTTCGGCCCTTCGTATCGATTGCCTGACCAAGAGAAAATAAAAACTTTCTTCATTCCCAAATTACTCGATTCCTCAATTCTTCGAATTAGCTACCGAAATTAGGTGATAAACCAACAATCTCTCACTAGAAATGTCAAGACTTGAGCTTTAACGTCATTCCATTCATAATTGTGGCCGACTCTGGCAATTATGTGGCTTGAAATGGAGTTCGATCTGTTTGGAGAAGAACGAGCATGGATGGATATGAAGGAATGGGTGGAAGGGCGCTTATCTTCAACTTCATATCAATGAAAGGATGAGGAAGATTTTGACTTCGTACCAACCTAGAACGAGGGATTCATATCGATCAGGAATCGATGGGTGAAAACATGAGTTTCGTATCGATCTGGTGTGGTGAAAATTCATATCGATTTAAAGCGACCGATACGAAATCAAGGAACCAACTATCGATACAAAATTTACGGTAGGTGATCGATATGAAGTTGCTGGATGGGGATCGATATGAAGCTAATGATTCTTGATCGATACGAAGTCCAACATAAATCAACCGATATGAAATTAACGAATTTCGATCGATACGTAATTAAGTCTTTTTGCAGAATGATCCAAGTTTTAATTTTGATGGATTTGAAATCTTAGCACACTCGAACATTCAATTCCAACGAGCTTCAGCCTTGCATACTCTAGACTTAATTGTTAACTGCATATTTGACTACCTTCGAAGCTCGTTGATGGAACTGGAACTTGAGAAACTTAATGAACTTTAGCATGGATCGTTCTCCGAAGTCCGAATGGCATGGTTGGGACGGTCAACGATGACGGTCGCTCTGACAAAATCTCAAGATCTTATCGTTTAAACATTTTCCTAAATTATGTAGAATTTCTTTAAGTATTATATAGCACCACACTACACAATGCATTCACGCATTTCCCACTAGGGAACACACAGGCTTATTATCATCTAATGATGGTTTTTCTGAGTTGATTAGTTATGGAACCTGGAAGTTCGCAACAACAGGGGGCTCAAAGTCCACTTCCCTCGACAATAGAGATGCCGGCCATTGTAGCCGAAGTCATAGGCCCGGCCATAGACGAGCTGGAAGAAGCAACTTTTATCGCGAATCCACAAGATTCTGTGCCATCCAATATTTTCAAAGATATGTTACGGCGAATATGCTTAAGACATTGCCTGCCGTTAGATGGTGTTCTGTTACCCGGACCGAATGACAAGCCACACGCTCCCAAAAAGGATTCACAGTCTTTAATCGACATTCGTGCACAATGGGAACACTTCCTCCATTCAGCCGGTATATTCGAGAAGTGTTATCTTTCTTTAGAATTGCTTTGTCACAGTTACATCCAAATAGATATGCACTGCTGAACGGTCTATTCATTGTTTTCATGGAACATCTCTTTCGGCCCCGACCCCGGAAGAAGTTAGATACTTGTTTAATGTCAAGAGTTGGGGAGACAATCCTTCATTCACGTTCCTAGAGGTAGTTAGGAATTGCCAAGTGGTTATGGGATCCTGGACCAGGCTGAGCTACTTCAAGACAGAATGGTTTTACGTTCGATGCCCTCTAGGGTTTGCCAGTTCGTGGTTAGTTAGACACAAGTGCTGTAATTTCTCTAGTGGTTAACGAGACAGTTGTAACTGAAATTGAAACTAATATCTTATTTCCTTTGTAGCTGCAATTCCACGACTCGAAGGCGCCTAATTTAAAGCGATGGTATGGATTCTTCAGGAAGTGTCGGGAGAGATGAGAGAGATCGACTCGGTGCTGACAGATAAAACTTGAGGATTGTTGGGATAATCCATCAAAATCAAGCATAAGACTTGAGGGATCGCTTAGGGCATCCCCGGTGAGACGGGCTAAGCATAGAGCTCCCGAGATTATAATTGCCGAGAAGGGCGATGAAGAAAAGACGCCCAGTGAAGACAACCCATAGCCGTGCCTCCAGACAATTATCGAGAGTTAGAGGGAAGGAGGAAAGGCAAGGCAGTATCACATAAATGTCATAAGTCTTCGAGATGGAAATCCACATTTGTGCCCCTGCCAGGGTGTTAGAATTTCGAAGGCTTCTCCCTCGCAAATAGAGAATCCTTTTGAAGGGCTCGCCAACATTCCAACTTCGGACTATGTGTTACTCCAACACGACACCAGATTGAAAGAGCTTTAAAGTGCCTTAGATTTAAGCGAGTCACTTCCTACAAGTGTGGCCGACATAATCGGTTGGTCGGGGGTTTAACATATGCATACATACACTTCACGGCATTACATGATTTTCAATCATAAGTTGTTCATTTCTGGAGATTACTGTTTCTGCTTTTCTTCCTATTTTACGAGTACGATGACTAGGCAAAAATCTATGTTGGGAAGCCTTCGCTCGGCACACAATCGTCCAGTTCATACTACGAATCCCATAAAAGGGAATACGATTGAGACCGCAATCGCGGTTATTCTAGCCAGGAGAGCTATGATAGGGAGAGGGATAGAGGTAGTGAATACAGCCACCGATCCTGGTCACGTTTCCCGCCTCCTCGAGCACTACCCTTCGGTCACGGGAAACAACCCTTAGAGCCTCCATGCCAAACACCATCTTCGCACGCTCCCAGATCCGATTCACAACGCCGTGGAACCGAGGCTAAAACTCCCACTATCATTGAACAAGCCGTTACCAAGCCCACTTGGGAAGTAGCGATCAAAATCGCCCAATTGAAAAAAGACTTCACAAATATTTGTTTCGACAGATTCATCTTCCCTCCACATTTAAAGAGAATTCCAGTTGAGACAGAGCAAATTATGCATGACTACATCCATGATGTCTATAGCCAATACATGGAGCGAATGAAAACCGCGGACAAAGTATCGGTGGTGGCTTTCGAACGAGCGAAGACGATTGAGAAGTTAGAAACTGATCTTGCTTAAAAACCCGCATTATTCAAGTGCTTCAGATGAGAGTGAGTCTTCTAGGAGATCGGAAATAGAGGCTAATAAGAAATCCGATGAGGCAAATCAATCTACGGAAAGGATGTGACAAACGCATTTTCCTTGGTTGAGGAGATGGGCCACCGAAACACCACTGTTGCGGCCGAAAGGAATGTTGCGCTAAAGGAACTTGAGGAGCTTAAAGCTTCCAAAATCGTTAAGGAGAAAGATGATGCAAATAAAGCTGCTCAAGAGGCATGCAAGCAGGCTGTGGTGCTTCGGAACAAGAGAGACACGACAACACTTAAGATTGAGGAGGCCGAGGCGAGGATTGAAAATGAAGTGAGGATGGCAGAGTCCAAGTTGGAGGCTGATATCGAAGATCTTCTTATCACATACAATGCTAATGTTATGAAACACTGAGACCTAAACTAGCTCGATAGCTATCCATCACACTTATATAATGCTTGGGTGGAAGATAAGAAGGCTGAATGACAAGCGGAATCAGTCGATGAGTTCAAATTTGAAAACTGTGTGCTAAGCGAAGATGAAAGAAAAGTTCTCCACGACATCATGATTGCATATGAAAAAGAGAAACTTAACACTCAACACTCGTAGGCTGGAGAAGGTTCTGGTGTTTAGCACCATGATGTATGTTCTGAAACTCTTGCGCTAACTCAGCTTGAATCTACATCCGTAGTTGATCCTCAGTCTGTTCCTGCTTATAATCCTGATCAACCTCGGTTATCTCTAGTTCACGAGCATGTCTCCGAAGCTGCTCCGCCACCTCCGAGCCAAATTGAGGAAGGTATTCTAAACATTCCTTGTGCTCACCCAAAGCTGGAAATGTTGATTGAACTAATCGTTAATTCTTTTTATTTGTCTCTATTCAGTGATAGGAGCTACATCTTCCATTCCCTCTGCAACCCAAGAGTTTCATCACGAGCAGAAGACTATCATAATAGAAGCAACCACGACAATGGCTACTCAACCTACGAACGGGGTATAAGGGAGCATACTTACTTTCGACGAATGGATGATGGAGAACTTCTTGGTCATCATAGTGACCCCTTTGCCGATCTACCATTTGCTATGGGTGGAGGCGTGCCTATGACCAGCTCCTCAGGCCCAACTGCTAGTGCCCCTGGAGATGCCCAAATAGTGCATGAAGAGGAGATCATTGCTGAAATCAACCCTGAAATGGAAGCGGTTGCACGGGCCAGTAGCTTTGGAGGTGGGATGGCAGGCCCTGGTCCAGCTCCTTTACGAATGATTTCTCCTGGTGGCACGATTGTTGACACAAGTGTGCCTCCTCCGCCTTCCAACATTGATCATATCCCTCCGACTCCGCCTTCATAAAGTGTTCCAATTCATGTGAGTTCGGAAGAGGAGGTTATTATAATGCCCTCGACTAAAGATCAACTGCTAAAAGGCAAGGGCTCAAAGAGGAAACCAAGTGGCAGCTCCAGCGAGTCAATGCCGAAGAAGAAGCCAAGAAAAAAGAAAGAATAGATATGTCTTCTTGGCTCAATTTTGATAGATAGATAGGAAGCTACTTTTGCTTTTTATAGGCAGTGTATAGATGTGGGTTCGACTCCGCTAGTGGGATTTTTTTTGCAATGATTTTTTTACTTATTCTTCTCTTCTAAAGAATAGTAGAAATAAAATTTTATTTTGTCTTCAGCTCAGTTTTTGTTCATTTGTTAAAGTATTTCAACGCTCGAACTTCCATTTAATACACTTGTGAAGTTTTAGTCCTTGAACTGGACATGGGTTTAGTTGCTAAGTTCCAGAGCTACGGCATCGGGTTGCGATCGAGCGTTAAGTGGAACTTTTATGCTGCACTAGCTCCATCAGTGGCTGGCACTTAAGTTCTACCCCCAGTTTCGGGGATAAGTCAAAAAGATCAGTTAGCAATCGTCGTTTGCCTTTAACACATCGATCTTAGCTTTATGAAGCAAAGCTGAAGCATGACGAGTACGAGTAGTCGAACCATGGTTGCTCATCAATTGGTAATTGCATCCATAGTTTAGATTGCACTTGTTTGCCGACGGTCAATTATTCCCGCTTGGGATTTAGAGATACATCCACGCTCCGGGGACTTAAGTTATTTTATGAGTGGTCAGTCACACTCGTTTGACATTTAGAACTCTATCCACGCTCTGGGGATTTAGATTGATTCGTTATTGATCAGTCACACCTAATTCATGTTTATATTCCGACCACATTCTGGGGACTCGGAGTTGTCTAAAGGGCGGTCGCTTCACACACGGTTTTTGTTTTACACTCTAATTTGCACTCCGAAGATTTTAGAGTTAGTCGATGTTTATACTCCAGTTCGCACTTTGGGAATACGGATTTAGTTGATGTTTATACTCCGGTTCCCGCTCTGGAAATCCGGAGTTAGTTGATACTTATACTCCGGTTCGCACTCCAGGATTTTGGAGTTGGCCGACAGATGGTCAGTCACATCTGTTTGGGCTTTAGGATATCGTTCGCACTCCGAGAACGACAGATGTATCAGGATCGTGGATGGTCGGGTCACATCCACCCTGAATTAACAAGCAAGGTCGTTAGATGGACGGATCCATCCTCCTCAAATTTGGTTAAATACAGGAGAATTCGTTAGTTGGACGGATCCACCCTCTTCGAAACCACATTTGTAAGTTTATACTCCAGTTTGCATTTTGGGAACCTGGAGTTAGTTAGAGGATTGTCGTGTATCAATCCTTTTTTGGCTTCAGTGTGATGACTTGTCCCTGATCTCGGGTTTCACTTAGCGAGTGACCGGTCGTATCACAGTCAATCTCTATTTGAATAAGTCCCACCTTATGGTGAAACTTAGCTCTTCGTGCATAGTGATTGTCGTATGATGCATTACAAATAATCACAGCTCTAGCTCGAAGAGATTGCATTTTATTGTTGAAATAAGAAAATAAGGCAAATGTTTGCACAAAAAAGGGGCAAACACCTCCAAGTCGTATGAATTAGTTGATTTTATGTTGTTTCTAGTGATTTGGGGGATTTACGCAAATATATGAAAAGCAGGGACTAAACTGTAAAAGACACACAGATTTATAGTGGTTCGGCCAAAACGTGCCTACGTCCACTTTATATGTTATTCTCCTTTTTCTTTCAGATTACAAGTACAAAGCTTGGTATACAAGTATATGAAAGTTGTTTGAAAGTTCCTTCCGTGCTTGAGCTCTCAAACTTGTCTGTCATTGTTGTACCCCTGCCTCTCTATTTATAGAGTGAGGCTGGAGGCAGGGGTCTTGGATGTATATTGCAGCTGACGGGCCTGGACTGAGGCAACAAGGTCTGGCAATCTTGGATCGGCAAGGCCTTGGTTCGGTAGCGAGGGCGTTGCTTGGTTCGATGTTGAATGGTCCGGTGGGGAGCCATCCGGTGATGGTTGGTCCGATGCTTGAATCGGTGGGGCTTGGTTCGATGGGAAGACATCTGGTGAGGGTTGGTCCAGTAGTAGGTGGTGAAAGATGGAGCTTCGGTTGTAGTTGGTTCGGTAGGGAGTCGTTCGGTGATGGTTGGTCCGGTGGGAGCCGATTCGGTAGAGGACATGGATGGTCGACAGTATTTGGTTCGGCTAGGGTTGGACCGGTGGTGAGAATTCTCCCAACATTTACCCCCTAAAGTGGGGCATGTGCCTGCATATGTCGCGCTTTGTTCTTGGTTATCCTCTTTCGGTCCCTATTTGCCGAACCAGTCGGTCCGGTATCCTATGCTTGCCTATAAATAAGGGCGTTAGGCCTTCGTTATTCCTTATTGAACAAAATAGCTGAATCCGTCTCTGAACAGCCGAATCAACTATCGTGCCGAGCCCATTTCAACTGCCGGACTAGGTGAGCTCTCTTCTGCCGAATGATTTTAAAGACTTTTAGTACCGGATGAATTTGGAACCTTCAATACCGAATGAACTGTCATCCTTTAACGCCGAATGAAACTCGAACTTTCAATACCGAATGGAACTTGAACTTTCAATACCGAATGAAACTTGAACTTTCAATACCGAATGAAACTTGGACTTTCAATACCGAATGAAACTATTGGTTTACATTTCCATACTCCTTGTTCTAACGGTGTGCTTTTGCTTTTGTGTTTGCAGATAAATGTCTCACAAAGTGAAAACCCGATCAGATAAACGGAAGTCTAAGGATAGAGCAGAGTCCTCCATACTGCCCCCAGTTCGGGCCGAACGTCCTGGGCCTGCTCCGAGATCGCTAGTAGATGGGTATGGCCCCCCAGGAGCTCTTGAATTCTCCGCCCGATTGTTTTCCTAGCCCCCTAAGGGAGGAGCAGCTCAATGTCATCTCTCGTTCCTTCGGGATTGACAGGGCTCGCATGCTGTTGCCGGGAGAGGGGGTTATGCCATATGACCCTCCTGAAGGATATTTTGCTTACAGCAGATACCATTGTATGTGTGGGGCCATTCCTCCGATCAATGCATGGATAGTCAGCTTCCTTACCTATCTGAAGGTGGTCCCTCTCCAGCTCCAGCCCAATTCCTACGCTATTCTGGTGTGCTTATTCGTTATCTTCCAAAGGAGGTATGGGCGCCCTCCTTCTAACCGAGAAATTCGATACCTGTATAATCTGAGAGGCTACAAGAAAGGGTCTCCGTATGTTAGTTTGGAAGCGGACGTGCCCTTCAAACCGGTCTTGAACTTATACTCAAAGTTCACTATGTTTAAGAAAGAATGGTTTTTTATCAAGGACGATTCTGTCTCCTTCCGCCTCTTCACTTATGGCTGTAAGTTGAATTTTATTTACAGTTTCCTTGTTCCGACTGCAGTGCTTCTTCTGATATGCTTCTATTTCTTGCTAGCGACAGGTGGTTTTGCAGTCGTAGAAAGTGATTCCCTGGTCCAGATGGCTGCGGAAATAAAGGCCATTTCGGGACGGGACAGGTCGGCTTCTTTCCTGATCAGGAATGCTACTCTCCTAGAGCATAACTTGATCCTGCCATACCAGTCCGTGGTTAAGCAGAGAGATACGGCTGAGGAGAAGGCTGCCAAAGCCAAGGAAGGGGCCACGGTGAAGAGTGGCAAGAGGGAACCTTTTACAAAGCCTCCCGTTGTCGGAGGTAAGAAGCTTAAGAAGTCTGATGGTCCCTCTCCTAGCACTTGTCCAATTTCTCCGGGAGAGGAAGATGTGGAGGAAGATAGGGGTGAGGGTGAAGGAGGAGATGGACAGAGCGGTAGTGGCATTGGTGCCTTAATCTCCGGGCAAGCGGGAGAGATTCATGAGTGGACGGATGATGCTTTCCGTCAAGCTTTTGGGGAGTCGGAGGGAGGATCGATTTTGGTTGAGAAGGCAAAGGTGGTTGACAAGGCTGGGGCTGGCGCCGATCCATTCTCTAAGAGTTCTTCAGCTAAGGCGACTCTAACGATTCAAGGTGAACTTTTGACTTCTGCAGACTCCATTTACGATAGGGACTTAGGAATATTTTATGGTTCGCTTCCGTCCTGGAATGAGATTCAGGACTTATTGCAGTATCCTACTCCTCCGCAGGGTTTGTATAATAGATGTGCCTTCTCACTCTTTTTAACTTAACATATTTCTTGAATTATGGATCATTGTATGTTCGTAACACTTGGTTTATTCCAGGAGCAGGTAAGGCGGCCAAGACATCAGATATTTAGTACCTCCTCGAACAGTATAAGCTACTCAAAGCTTCTGCCAAACCAAAGCCGCCAACTAGTAGTCCTGGGGATGTAGTTGGATATCGCCCTCTTCTTGGAGTTATTGAAGAAGATATGCAAAAGAGGAAGAGGGGCCGATCTTCGTTTGAACCTTCACCTGGCCCTCAGCCTCCAGTCCATCCCATCCATGATATTACTGAGGAGGATACTGAGTTTATGCCTTCCCCCCATCCGTCCGAAAATCCAGCCGTCACTCCGATAGACCGTCCTGGTTTGGATCGCAACCCATTTGCCGGCCACCCGGATCTAGACCCGAGTTTTCAGGACATTCTTTTGACGAGGTCATGGGTGAGCATCTTCTTCCCCGCAATCCCATGGTACGGGTGCTTGATGAGGCTAAGTCATCAGACCTCGATTTGCATACTACTCGGATTGTGACCATGGGGAATGAGTCCAAGGCAAGCATCGATAGGGTGGCTGAGGAAACCAAGAGGCTAATGGAGCATCACGCTCGACTGGCCAAGGCTAGGGAGGAAATCGGAAGTGCTAACATCCGGTTGTGGCTACAGGTCTCTGATCAGGCCAAACAGCTTGCCGATCGGGCTATCCAGATATCTCAGCATGAGGCGGCCTCCCGACGGCTAAAGAAAACCATGGAGGAGGCTAGCAAGGCTGAGTTGCGAAAGATGGAGGCCGCCTGCAAGGAGCGGATTGACATAGCCATTTCTACGATGGACGAGGTTCGGAGGGCGGATCTCGAGCAGGTAGAGGAGTTATCTGGGAGGATTGAGGCCGCAGAGCTTGCTCAGGCCAGGCTAAAGGAAGAGATGGAGGAAATGAGGAGGTCTCTCCAGGCTGACCGCTTGAGATATCGATCGGAGAGGGATGTTGCCATCGCTAAGTTGCTGTCCTCCGAGGCCCGGATGAGGGAGTTTGAGGAGAATGAGGGGATGATGGATGAGATGTTGCAGGATATGTACTTCCATACTTGGAAGCGGGGTAATTTATCCTGGATGGATGACTATCCCCGGATCATGGCTAGGATATATCTTCGGGCTTTGGAGGAGGCCAAGGCCTATGCGGACAAGGAAGGTGGAGCGGCATTCAGGATGGACGTGGTTACCGCCCAGTTTTCAAAGGAGGAGAAGGTAGCGGTGAAGGAGGGGATGCGGCTACTTGCTGCGGAGGAAGCCGGTGTGCAGTTGGGGGATGAGGACCAAGGAGCGGGTGTTGGTGAGTTTTCCCTTTTTAGCTTTTCATAACTTGATCGTTCGTCGTCGGTTTAATGGACTCTTTTTCTGAATTGGACAGGTGGGGCCTCTGGTCATCATGTTGGGAGCTCCGATCCTGCAGTTAAGTAGATCCGGAGGGCTAGCGGGATGGAGGCGAAGCTCCGATTTTTTGACTTGACTTGCACATATTTTGGTTGCTGTCTATGTTAGTCCGAAACATTAATGCAACTTGTAATTATATTATTTGTAAAGAATAACTTTCTGTAATTTTATAACATAAACAGATTCTACGATATTTGAATGCTTTTGTTATTCTGTTGTGTTGCATAAGAAATAAAGCTGTGCATGTGCTAGTGATTCAATTGTGTTTAATGCTAAGTTCTTGCTTAATATATAATTTCATATCTTGCAATGTTTGAATAAGTCCTAGCTACATGATTATGTACAAGAGAAAAGAGTACCGCCCTTCATGTTCTGGTTGCGGGGGTAGCTTTGGACACCTTGGGTAATTGACCATGGATGCGGCTGAGTGCCTTGTCACCCAGTTTGCGGGCTCAGATTCTCGTGAGCGAATGCCTCCCATTTAGTGTCCTGTACTTTGGGGACCGTTATGCAGGATACAAGAAAAGTATTTAAATGGAATGGAAATATAGGAAAAGTAAAACTTCCAGTCACGGAAGGCCGTCGATATGCTTAAGTTCGTGGCAAACGGGTTTTGTAGTCACTTTCCCTAGCTGTGGGTCTTGGAGACATTTGTCACCCATCTTACGCCTCCGCGGGGAGATTATCTTTTTTACCACAGCCGCACTTAAGACATATCGGAGCCGAGATCGCGCACAGTAACTACCCGAGCCATTATGGCCCGTAACCGTGGGTATTATTCGATTTACTGTGGCCGGCTAGCATGAGTGCCGATCGTCAACCGTGAACTACCCCTGGCTGGCCACACCTTATGTTGGGGCTTAAAGTAGGTTCACAGTTGCCGGCGACCCGAACGCCGTAATGAGCTTCCATCGGCTATAGTCGGCCTTCTTGATGGCTTATAATCGGCTCATTACAGTTGGCTTTGAGGGCAGTCGCGAGCAATGAGTTAATCCGCAGCAGAGGGATGCTGGAGCAAAAGTGTCTCATTGGCGAGTGCATAGAATCGCATAGTACCTGTTGAGTCTTGTCCAGGTGAGGTTGCGCCGTGAAGTTCCAGTATGAAAATGTCGTCATACACGATTTTGTTCAACAAAAAAGGATAAAGCTTAACAAGCGGCCAAGATATAAAGGAACAAGTTAAAAAGAGACAAGATTTTTTAAAGTGGTTCGGCACGAAAATGCCTACGTCCACTGATTCTCTTTGTTAATTCACTTCATATGGGCAGTACAAGTTAAGAAAAGTATCGACGGAGGTGTTGGATGTTCCATGCCCTCTGGAACACCTCTCCGTCCACTGTTGACAAAATGTAAGCTTCGTTGTGGAGATCTTTATGAATAATATAGGGTCCGTCCCAGATTGGATCTAGCGCTCCGGGGCGCGGGAAGATCCGCTTGAGGACGAGATCTCCTTCCTGTAAGCTGCGGTGCTTGACTTTGGAGTTGTATTGTGCTGCAACTTTTTGCTTGTGAGCTGCTGCTTTGAGTGCTGCATCGTTTCTTCTCTCCTCAATTAGATCCAAAGACGTGAGGAGGAGTTCTTCGTTCTCTTCCGGGTTGTAGTGGATCCTGCGGTGAGAGGGAACTATAGTTTCAACCGGGAGCATGGCCTCCGATCCGTATGCCAAAGAGAAAGGGGTATGCCCTGTTGAAGTTCTGTAAGATGTGCGATAGGCCCAAAGTGCCGTAGGAAGCTCGTCCACCCAAGCGCCTTTCGACTTTTCAAGTTTCTTCTTGATTAAGGTTTTGAGAATGTTGTTGACAGCTTCGACTTGTCCGTTCGCTTGAGGATAAGCTACAGATGAGAAGCTTTTGTGAATTCCGTGCTCTTGGCACCAATCGGCGAATTTTTCGCTGTCAAACTGAAGTCCGTTGTCTGATATGATCTTGAGTGGGACTCCATACCTGCACAGAATATTTTTGATCAAGAAGTTGATAACTTTTGCCGAGGATATTTTATTTAGAGGTTCCGCCTCCACCCATTTGGTGAAATAGTCAACCGCCACTATAGCATATTTGGCTCCGCCTCGGCCCGCTGGCAGTTCGCCAATCAAGTCAATTCCCTATACTGCAAAGGGCCAAGGGCTGGTCATTTGAGCAATCTCATTTGTGGGTAGTCGAGGAATCTTGGCAAATTTCTGACATCTGTCGCATCTCTTGACGATGTCCAAGGCATCTTTGTTTAAAGTGGGCCAGTAATATCCATATCGGAGTTTCTTCTTTGACAGAGTCTGCCCTCCAGTGTGATTTCCGCAACTTCCTTGATGGATGTTGGATAAGACTTCCTTGACTTCCCTTCCAGTGATACACCTTAATAACGGATTAGAGAAGCCGCGTCGATAGAGGATGCCTTCCTGTAATGTGTAGCGGGAAGCTTTCCTCAAGATTTTCTTGACTTCGCTACGCTTGTCGAGCAGCGTGCCATCTTGTAAATATTTCCGGATAGGAGTCATCCAGGTTTCTTCGTCGATCGCAGTTATCAGATTCGCTTGCTCGAAACTTGGTGCCGGCTGTTTTGAGATGGTTAATGCTCCAAAGATAGTGATGTTCTTCATACTAGCTTGTTTTGCTAGTTCGTCGGCCTCTTGATTCTCTTCTCGGGGAATGTGTTTGATTAAATAGTGATCTAATTGATTAAGCAGCAGCATGGTCTTCTTTAGATACGCTGTGAGTCGTTCTCCTCGAGTCTGGAATTCTCCCAGTATTTGATTTACAATAAGTTGAGAATCACTATGGAGACATAAAGAACTGACTCCAATTTCCAGTGCAAGTTCTAATCCGGCTATCACTGCTTCGTATTCTACGTCATTGTTGGTGGCAGCGAATTCCAATCTTAGGGCGTAGTGCAGCTTCTTTCCCCTGGGGGTGATTATCACAACACCTGCCCCCGAGCCTTGTTCGTTTGACGCTCCATCTACGAAGAGATTCCACTTGATATCTTCTGCTATTTCAGATTGGTCCTTACCTTCATTAGTAGTGAATTCGGCAATGAAATCAGCTATGGCTTGCCCCTTGATAGCGGTGCGAGGATGGTAAGTGATATCATATTGACTTAGTTCGATGCACCACTTAAGTTATCGCCCAGAAGTGTTGGGGCGATGGAGCACTTGCCTTAGCGGTTGATCGGTTAAAACTCTGATGGAATGAGACTGGAAATAGTGTCGCAGTTTCCGTGATGTGATAAGCAAACAGTATGCTAGCTTTTCAAGTTTAGGGTATCTGGCTTCTGCCCCTGTGAATCTCTTGCTTACAAAGTATACGGGTCGCTGCGCGCGGTTGTCTTCCCTCACCAAAGCGGCGCTCAAAGCGTGGGACGATACAGCAAGGTATAGGTATAGTTCCTTGCCTTCATTCGGAGTTGAGAGTACCGGTGGTCTCTGGAGGTGTCCGATTAAGTTAAGGAAGGCTGTCGAGCATTCGTCAGTCCATTCAAACTTTCCTTTGTCTTTCTTTAGAGATTCGAAGAAAGGGATGCATTTGTCGGTTGCTTTAGAGATGAACCTACTTAGGGCGGCCACTTTCCCGTTTAGGCTTTGCATCTCTCTTCGAGTGGATGGTATCTTGATATCTTGCAAAGCTCAAACTTGTTCGGGGTTTGCTTCAATCCCCCTGGCATGAACGATGAATCCCAAGAACTTTTCCGATGATACTCCGAAGGAGCACTTTAGAGGGTTCAGTTTCATTCCATATTGGCGAAGTACTTGAAACATCTCGTCCAGATGGTTTATATGGTCGTTGGCTTTCCTCAATTTTACCAGCATGTCATCCACATAAACTTCCATAGATCGCCCTATCAGCTCTGCAAACATCTTGTTGACGAGGCGCTGATAAGTAGCTCCGGCGTTTTTAAGTCCAAATGGCATTACCCTGTAACAGTACAATCCTCGGTCAGTGATGAAGCTAGTGTGGTCTTGATTGGGGGCGTGCATAGGGATCTGGTTATATCCTGAGTATGCGTCCATAAAGGATAAGAGTTCGTGTCCGGCTGTGCTGTCCACGAGTTGGTCGATTCGGGGGAGTGGGAAGCAGTCTTTCGGGCAAGCGTCATTTAAGTTGGAGAAATCGATGCATGTTCGCCACTTCCCATTAGCTTTCTTTGCCAGTACCCGGGTTGGCGATCCATTCTGGGTAGATGGCTTCACGTATGAAGTCATTGGCAAGTAAGTTCTTTACTTCTTCCTCGAGGGCTGCTGATCGTTCTGCCCCCATGCTCCTCTTTTTCTGCTTTACTGGCACCTTGGTGGGATCTATGTTCAGCATGTGGCATGCTACGTCTGGGGAGATTCCCGTCATGTCAGCGTGCGTCCATGCAAATACATCCATGTTGCGGCGAAGAAAATCAATGAGTTGATTCTTTAATTCTCTTTTTAACTGAGACCCGACTCTCAGCAGTCTACTTGGGTCGTGTTTGTCTACAGATATGAATTCCATAGCCTCTGCAGGCTCGGCGGTGGCCTCCTCCTCTTTGTCCCTGGGGTCTAATTCGTTGAAAGGATCACTGGTATATCGAAGAGAATGGGCTTTCTTTAGTTGCTATTCTTCCAAGCTTTTCATGCAGAGAGTAGTCTCTGCATTTTTTCCTTTATCTTTTCTGCGGTTATTGCGAAGTTCAGTTACATAGCAGTCTCGAGCAGCGTCTTGATCTCCCTCTATCTCTCCTATTCCGTTATCGGTTGGAAATTTCATCTTCAGGCTCTACGGGGCTAGGACAATTTGGAAGTCAGACAAGGCTGGTCTTCCCAAAAAGGCGTTGTAGGCCGAATGGCTTTCTATTAGCACAAACATTTGTTTTCGCACAGCGGAGCGAGGATGACTTCCTATTTCAATAAAAAGGTCCAGTTGCCCGAGGGGCATCTTCGCATCTCCAGTGAAACCATGTAGTGGTTTGTTGCAGGGAGACACATCCTTCATTGATAGCTTTATTTTGTCGAAAGCATGCTTGAATAGGATATTCACCGAGCTTCCAGTGTCTATTAAAATTCGGAAAACTTTGGCTGGTCCGAACCAGGCAGAGATGACCATAGGATCCATGTGCGGGTACTGTCTTCCCTCTATATCACGCTTACTGAATGTGATGTCATTCTCTTTTCGTTTCGGGTGGCGTTCTTCCATAACAGAATTAACGCAGCCTTCAGCGTTCCTCAGTGACTTACCGTATCTTTCCATCTCTGCCCAACTTCTGTCGGCGATGTGCGGTCCTCCTGATATGGTGTGGACCACTATCTTCTCTTGACTAGAGCCGCTGGTGTTGCTATTTCCCCCGCCTGCTTATGGGGGAGGGGTAGTCCAGGATTCTCATTGGCAGGAGTTGAAGTCCTGTTCTGGCCTTTGACATAGCGCTCCAGTCTCCTCCTTCTGATGTGTTCTTCAATCAAGTCCCGGAGATGGTGGCATTCATTGGTATCATGTCCGTGGGATTCGTGGAAGTGGCAGAACTTCCCAGATTTGAGTGCGCTATCTGACTCCTTCTTGTGCGGGGGGCGCTTGTATCTAACTTCGTCTTGAGTGGCTAGGAAGATGTTTTCGATCGTTTCATTCAAAGGAGTGTAAGAGTCAAATCTTGGTCCTGGTCGATATAAGCGCTTTTCTCCCTTTTTGCCCCAGCATTGTCTCTAGAGTCATTTCTTCGAACATCCTTTCCTGCAGCGGGGAACCTGTCTGTAGTCGTCTTAGCCTGTTGCCCTGATTGCCTCTCAGTGGCAGCGTCCTCAAGTCTCATATACTTTCCAGCTTCATGGAAGAAATCAGGTAACGTAGCTGGTTTTTCTTTGGTTAGTCTTCTAGCAAATTTAGTATCTGGATGTACACCACTGTAGAGGGCCATTAGGATAAGTTTCTCGTCGGCATCTTGGACTACGGTTGCCGCGGCGTTGAATCGGGTTAGATATTGTTGCAATGTCTCTCCGGGTTTCTGTTTGATATTAGATAAGGAATAAGCGTCCTTGGGTTGCTCCACATGAATGCGGAACTGACTGATGAACTTTTCTTTCAACATTTCCCATGAGCTGATGGACCCTTGGGGTAGGTGGCAGAACCAGGAGGTAGCTAGATCTGCCAAGAATAGTGGGAAGCATTTACATAACACTCCCTCTGTTGCTCCGCTCATGAGCATATGCTGGGTGTATCTCTGTAAGTGTACGATGGGGTCAGAGGTTCCCTTGTAAGGTTCCATCGTTGGCATTTTCCATTCCCGGGGGGTGATGGCAGTTTCGATATTGCGGGTGAAGGGGCTGGTTACCCTAGTGCCTATTCCCCGATCCCTTTGCTCGCGTTGGACGCACTCTTTGAACAATCGCGCCATCCTTTCATCAGAACTTGGAGCGGAAAGAAATGAGTTTGGTTCTTCTCTGCGGGATTGAGTCCGTCCAGACGACTTGTAGGGATGGTATCGTTTGTCACTCCTAACATTCTCCAAAGGCTGCCTCTGCTCTTCTGGGGGCATGCTGGGGTCAGCCATAGTTGGCCCTTGCCTTGATCTTCCCCTGCTGGGTTCTGTTCTCAGTGCTTACTCGGGTCCAACTTCGGGCTGGACTCCAGCTCGGCCCCGTCTACTGGTGTTTTCATGGTTAGGTAGCATGACAGGCTCAGCTACATCCGACCCTTGCCTGGCACCTCCCCCGTTGGGTTTGGTTCCAAGTGTTTCCTCGGGTCGGACTTCGGGCTGAGTCCGGGCTCGGCTCCTACCATGGATGTTTCTGTTGTTAACCTCTTCGAAGTAGAAAGGTCTTTGTCGCCTTCCAGATCCTCCAGATTGGGACTCGCCCCATAATTCGGTGTTGCGGTTGGATTCTTCAGCATCCTTTAGGCGTGACATGAGTTGGTCCACCAAGGCTTCTTGCTGAGATGCGAAGCGGTTAGTTACTTCAGCCACAACCCTGTCTAGATCTGCCCTAGTAATTGGTTGTTCCGCGGCGGGGGCTGTTGGATTTGCCTGATTTTCATCTGGTACTGCTGTTAAAACGGGATGATTCTCTTGATTTGGGGCCACTGGATCTGGGATATTGCTAGTTGCGACGTTCTTTCCTTTGTTAACATCTCTCCTCTGCCTAGAAGTCATGTTGTCAGAGCAAGGGATGATGTTGGGAGGAAGAAGGTTGAGTAGGAGATGTTGTGGCTTCTAGCTCGGTTCTCAGTGAAAGCACCAAAAATGTTTGCACAAAAAATGGGCAAACACCTCCAAGTCGTATGAATTAGTTGATTTTATGTTGTTTCTAGTGATTTGGGGGATTTATGCAAATATGTGAAAAGCAGGGACTAAACTGTAAAAGACACACAGATTTATAGTGGTTCAGCCAGAACGTGCCTACGTCCACTTTATATGTTATTCTCCTTTTTCTTTCAGATTACAAATACAAAGCTTGGTATACAAGTATATGAAAGTTGTTTGAAAGTTCCTTCCGTGCTTGAGCTCTCAAACTTGTCTGCCATTGTTGTACCCCTGCCTCTCTATTTATAGAGTGAGGCTGGAGGCAGGGGTCTTGGATGTATATTGCAGCTGACGGGCCTGGACTGAGGCAACCAGGTCTGGCAATCTTGGATCGGCAAGGCCTTGGTTCGGTAGCGAGGGCGTTGCTTGGTTCGATGGTGAATGGTCCGGTGGGGAGCCATCCGGTGATGGTTGGTCCGGTGCTTGAATCGGTGGGGCTTGGTTTGGTGGGAAGACATCCGATGAGGGTTGGTCCGGTAGTGGGTGGTGAAAGATGGATCTTCGGTTGTAGTTAGTTCGGTAGGGAGTCGTTCGGTGATGGTTGGTCCGGTGGGAGCCGATTCGGTAGAGGACATGGATGGTCGACAGTATTTGGTTCGGCTAGGGTTGGACCGGTGGTGAGAATTCTCCCAACAGCAAAGTCGGTTTCCTTATTACAAATTCAAATTTCGAAATGCATAAACAAATTACAAATGAAAAATAGACTGAATAAATAAATAGAGCATGTTATATATAGTAGCGACGTAGACTTTTGCTGTTCCAGGCTCTTGGCAGAGACCGTCAACAATCGATAATTTGAATGTGCCATCTCCAAGCTTTCATTCAACAACATATGGTCCTTCCTACGTTGGTTTCATATGTGAAGGAATCAGGCAAATTCTCTTGAGGATGAGATCGCCGAGTTCAAAGGTTCGGGGTCGGACCTTGGCATTATATAACCGGGCAACTTGACTTCGGTATGTGGCTGCACTCAAATCAGCCTTATCACGCTTCTCATCCAATAAATCCAAAGATTTAGAAAGTAATATAGCATTCGTTTTCGGATCATAATAAGTCACATGATGAGAAGGTACTTCCGTCTCGACTGGAATTACGGCCTCTGAACCATAGGAAAGAGAGAATGAAGTGTGGTCGGTAGCGGATTTGTGAGTTGTTCGTTAAGCCCATAAAGCCATAGGGAGTTTATCAACCCATTTGCCTCTGGCCTTTTCCAGTCTTTTCTTCAGAATAAACTTTATAACTTTATTAACAACTTCAACCTGTCCATTCGCTTGAGGGTGTATAACTATGGAGAACTTATTCTTGATGTGGAATCATTGACAGAAAATTTTAAATTCAACACCGTCGAATTGGGCTCCGTTGTCTGTTATGATGGTGTATGAGAGACCAAATCGATTGATAATGTTGCGTACTACAAAGTCGATCACTTTCTTTGTCGTGATTGTAGAATGGGGTTCAGCTTCCATCCACTTGGTAAAGTAATCAACTGCGACGATGGCGTACTTCGCACCACCTTTGGCTAGAGGTAGAGAACCAATAATGTTAATTCCCCATACTACAAATGACCATGGACTGACCATCTGAGTTATTTCGGTAGGTGGGGCTCTAGGAATCCGAGCGTGTTTTAGACATCTGTCACATTTTCTGGCGTAGTCCGATGCATCATGATTTACAGTCGGCCAATAACATCCATATCAGAGCACTTTCTTGGCAAGAGCTTGTCCCCCAGTGTGATCGCCACATTCTCCTTCGTGCACATCATGCAAAAATCGTTTGATTTCATCGTGAGCAATACACCGGAGTTAAGGAACAAAGTACCCTCTTCTATACATGACTCCATTCTGAATAGTGAACCGTGAAACTTTTCGAAGAACTTATCTCTTTTCACTCCTGCGCTCCAGCAGGGTCCCATGCTCGAGATAGTTTCTGAATGAGGTCATCCATGACTTCTTATCGGGAATGACCTCAAATACCCAATCTGTTTCCATCTAATCGATGCTCGAGGAAGATAATGTTTCCATGGGAACGATTCCCATTTGTTGTGCCTCTCCTGTACTATCTAACTGTGCTAACAAATTGGCTTTCTGATTGCTCTCTCGGGGTATGCAGTAGATGGCATAATAATCGAACTGATTCAATATCTCCTGAACCCGAGAAAGGTAAGCAGCTAGCCTTCAGTCTTTGGCCTGGTATTCCCCTCGAATTTGACACACGACCAATTGCGAATCACAATAAATCTCCAGAGCAATAATTCTTAAATCTCTTGCAAGTCTCAATCCAATAAGTAGGGCTTTGTATTCGGTTTCGTTGTTGGTCGCACGAAAATCAAACTTTAATGCATAGCATATAGATTGTCCTTTAGGAATTTCAAGTACAACTCTGACGCCTGAGCAGCGGTAATTTGATGCACCATCAGTATCCAGCTTCCAAATATACTTGGGAGATTTACTGGTTTCGGGAAAGTCCTCTGGGATAGTGAATTCAGCGATGAAGCCTGCTAGGACTTGTCCTTGAATAGCTTGCCTTGGAGGGTAAGTAATTCCAAACCGACTTAAGTCGATATTCCACTTGAGTAACCTACCAGACGTCTCAGGCCATGTAAGGACCTGTCGTAACGGCAGGCCGGTGTAGACGATGATAGGATGAGCCTGGAAATACAGACGGAGCTTCCTAGAGGTAATGATAAGACAATAAGCCAACTTTTCCAGCTTCGGATAATTCTCTTTGCTCCCGTTAGTCGTTTACTAATGTAATAGACCGACCGTTGTATCCGGTCTTCCTTCCGAATTAGGGCAGCACTTATTGCATTTTCTAACACTGCCAAGTAGATGTATAATCTTTCATGATCAATGGGCTTTGACACAATAGGTGGTGTGGAGAGGTGTTGAATTAGTGCTCGGAATTCACCCTCACATTCCGTGGTCCATTTAAAGTTTCGTTTCCCTTTTCTGATCAGGTCGAAGAAGGGGATGCATTTGCCAGTGGATTTTGGAATGAACTTGCTCAGTGCTGCTACTTTTCCGTTGAGGCTTTGAACTTACTTTATAGTTCTTGGAGTCTCAAGATTTTCGATCGCCCAGATCTTCTCGGGTTGGCTTCAATCAAGCATTGACGATAAATCCAAGGAACTTTCCAGAAGCGACTCCGAAGTGACACTTAAATGGGTTGAGCTGCATTCTATATTCTTGGAGGATATTGAACATCGATTCCAGGTCTCTGATGGGATCAGTGGAGAATCGCGACTTCACAAGCATGTCGTCCATATATACCTCTATGGTTCTTTCGATCTGGTTAGCGAATATTTGATTAACTAATCATTGATAAGTTGTCTGGTGTTCTTAAGTCCAAACGGCATGACTTTATAACAGTAAAGTCCCAGATCGGTCATAAAGATGGTATGCTCTTGGTTAGGTAAGTGCATGGGTATTTGATTGTAGCCATTATACGCATCCATAAAGGATAAGAGTTTATGTCAAGCTGTTGAGTCTACGAGCTGATCGATTCGGGAAAGTGGAAACATGTCCTTAAAGCAAGCGTTATTCAAGTCTGAGTAATCAATGCATGTTCTCTATTTCCTGTTTGTCTTTCCGACAAGTACAGGATTTGACACCCATTTCGGATATAATGCATCTCGGATAAACCCGTTCGATTTGAGTTTTCTGCCTCTTCTTTAGGGGCGGCAGATCTCTCTGAATGCCTTTTTTATCTGACCGAGACATGGTCAATATTCAATGTGTGGCTCGTAGTGTCTGGGGAGATTCCACACATGTCAGAAAGTGTCCAGGCAAACACGTCGAGGTTTGCTCGGAGAAATTCAACCAATTCCTCTTGCATCTGTTGGCTTAACTGAGATCCAATCTTTATCATTTTAGAATCGTCATTATCGTCGATCGAAACGTCGATCGTCGGCTCGACCGCTTGACTATCTTTACTTTAACCTTCACTTTCGGTATTTCTCAGGTCAAGATCCCTTGGGAATTGGTTGGGGTACCCGGGCCTTGACCCAGGCGTTAACTGTCAATTCTCAACAAAGCCGAGTCTCCCTGAATGACTCCAACTCCATTGTCGGTGGGGAATTTTAAAGTCAAACACCAAGGGGCAATGGCAGCCCTGAATTTAGCTAGGGCCGGTTGGCCCAAGAAAACATTGTATGGCGAGTCTATATCCAACACGACAAATTGTAATCTCCGGACTCTCCGGCGTTCTCCAATTCCCAACTCCACCAGTAGTTTCACCACTCCAGTGGGTATAGTTGTGCTCCCATTGAAGCCATGAATACGAGACTGACAAGGCTTCAAGTTTTTTATTTCCATTTTCACTGATCATAGGCTCGCTTGAATAGTATGTTCACAGAATTGCCACTGTCTACTAAGATTCTCTTCATGCAAGCAGGACCTACCTGAGTTGAAAAGACAAGTGGATCAATGGTCGGGGCTTCGACACTGTCGGCATCCCTGCCTCGAAATATGATGTCATCTATCATCATTTTCTATTGCTTGGCCGAGCCCCATCTTCCAAACTACTACAACATTCGAAGCTCGTTTGCCTAATAGAATTGGCATATGACTCCATTTCCTTCCAGCTTTGGTCTGCTGTATAAGGACCACCACTAACAATATTAATCATCAACCTCCCGGCGGTACGAGCGGGTTCCTTTGGTCTTGCTTGATTTGGTATATGGTTTTGATTTGATGGGCCCGCACCTCCTGACTACGGCGCCCGCACAAACTGTTCCAACTTTCTCTCACGCATCAACTTCTCAATGAGTTCCTGCAAATGACGACAGTCATTCGTGTTGTGGGCATATTTATCGTGGAATCTACAAAACTTCCCCGTTTGAATCTTTTTTTCCGATGATTGCTCCAGAGCAGGTTTCTTATACTGAATAGTATTACAGGTCTATAGATACACATTTTCTAGCGATGTATTTAAAAGAGTATAATTGTCAAACATAGGAGCTCTATGTCGCTGCCCACGATTCTGATCCCGTTTTCGGTTTTGATTTCCATTGCCTTTCTGTTGATTCTATTTATTTTGTATGTTTAGTTGCACCTTTTCGGAATTCTCCATGGTTTGTTTAACAGCAACGTTGCTCTGGATTCCTTCCAGACTAGGTCCTGCGTCATCCTTTTTCCTGGACTGTTTTGCATCCTCCCTTCTCAAGAACTGGGCTACCTTGGAATAGAAACGATCCAATGGCATAGGAGGTTTTCTGGCCAACCAGTTGTCGAATTTAGAATCGAGATCTATTCCTTTAGTCAGTGCCATCAAAATCGAGTTATCGGTGGGATTACTAATCTCAGCACATGCATCGTGAAACCTCTCCAGATAGCGTCTAAGTATCTCTCCAAGAGCTTGAATGACACTAGACAAGGTAATAAAATCTTTCGGCCTGGTGACACGCATGCGAAACTGTTCAACAAACTTTGTCACCAACTGATCAAAACACTAGATAAATCGAGGTGGTAAATGAGTAAACCACATAGTTGTTATACCCTCTATGAAATTGGGAAGTTTCGACGCTTAACCGCATCATCGGCTCGTACAACGTTCGTCAACCATTCGTACATTAAGATATGCTGATTAGGATGAGTGCTCCCTTCATAAATGGGTAGAGTTGGCATCCTGAATCACCAAGGTGGTTCAACGTAGAGTATATCATCAGTGAAAGAGGTATGACTTCGGGAGATTCCCAGTCATTGTTGGTGAGACCATGACTTTCATGGATCATCTGACGGATCTTTGTCGAGATATCTGGCATTTGGATGTTCTAGGCATGCCAAGCCAAGGTATGGTCGGGTTCCACAATGCGAGGATGGGCCAGACGCGGTCGACGGTCCATGTCTCGCCTCCTTTGTTCTAAGCCTTCTAGGACATATGGTTCTGGAGTATATTCATGTTGGCGACGATTTGGATCTGTCCGGTTTCGGGCATCAACTTCCAATTTAGTAGTAATGGTAGCAGTGCGGTTGTCGGTAGCATGATAAGAAACAATACCTCCCCAGGATGAGGGTCCAGCCTGATGGGTGGTTGACGGGCCAGCTCTTGGTTGTCCAGGCTCAAGCTGCGTTGTTATCCGGAAACTTGTGTATACCTTCCATCCCACCATGGGCATGTGGATCTATGATGGCAGTCAGAAGAGGCTGAACTCTCGGTGGATGAATAGGAAGCCTGATCCATTCTGAATCTCCTTCGTCTTTGACGATTCAGCCGATTGGTCAATTCTTTGTTGGCACAGAGTTGCTAAGTAAGCTGCTAGCAGCTTTGTGTCAGCTCTTACATTAGCAATTGAAATTCTTCCCTGGTGACTAGGCCTTGCGGATCTGAAGGTCCGACAGCATTCTGATCGGTAGAAGGAAGTTGTGCGGGGTTTTGTCGGTCCCGTCCTTCTAGATCAGTAGCTGTTGAATTAGTCCTCGTGTTGACCATGATGGATAGCGAAGCTCTATCCTAGACTTGGTACAATTCTAAATAGGATGGAAGAACTTCTAAACTTGAGATCTGGATCTTCTCCTTGGATTCTTGCAATCCGATATAAGTAGTAGATCTGATGAACAGGAGAAAAACTGGGTTTTCTCAGTTAAAGCACTAAAATGTTTGTACCAAAATTGGGCACACATTCTTCGGATGTGTTTGAAGAGATTAAATGAAGAATATAAATGGAAAAAGAGGAAAATCTAGCAAACCCACCAATGATAAGCAATAAAATGCGCAGAAACATACGAATTTAGAGTGGTTCGGCATATGGCCTACGTCCATTACGAAATGATTGACTTTTGTTGATTTTTGCTTGCGGGTTACAACATGTTACAATAGTAAAATTCTAGTACAATAGTGATTTTGGCAGAGTCTGGACGTAGAAGTGCCAAAGTCCTTTTTTAGTAGGTTCTGGGTTGCTATTTATAAGCGTAGGCAGCAAATATCTTGCTCGGATCTCGAAAGACCTCTTCTCTCCGTGGGTGGGCCCACGTGATCGATCCCCGGTCGTTTGAACTCGATCCGCGATCGATACGACCGAAATTCGTATCGATCAAGATTTCGTCCAATCGATTTGAGATCGATCGTGAACATTCCCGAGGTTATATGCAAGCTCCTATGAAAATTTGGTGGCATTTGGACTCGTAAATCTTGAGTTATGATCGATGCAAGTTTGGATTTTTCGATGGCTGTTGAATTCGCATCGCTTTCTATTCGCATCGCTTCTGGACACGTTATGTCTGATGACATGGTGCTAAATTTTTGGACCGATCCACTTTTTATGTCGAGTGACTGAGTCTCTCATTTGAATGCGTCTTGTTCGTATCGACCCAGGATATTCTTTTCGTATCGCTGTATTACAACTTCGTTAGGATGCCTCATGCCCTATTTCGCATCTATCCTTTATAATTATTTTGTATCAATACGAACTTATGTTCTTCGCATCGCTAGCTCAGAGGCCATTTCGTATCACTTATTGGTTGTTGATTTCGTATCGATACGAAGAATGTTTGGCAGTGGATCGATACGAAGTGGACTCACGTGTTACTGCAGATGGATGCAAGGTAGGTGAGTTTGGAAGTATACAAAGTGGCATGCACTTGATGGATACGAACTAGTGCTCATCTGATCGATACGAACCATGTGCATTTGATGGATTCGAACAAGATCGATGCGAAGGAGGTTTCTCTCTAATTGCTTCACGAATATGACCAAGGTTATTGCTTGATTTGCATCGATCTCTTGAGCATATCAACTCCGATTGACTTGAAATTTGGAACGTTGGCTTTCACGGCTTTTCTTGTCATGTCGTATTAATTGTAGATTGATTTGGACTCGAGAAAAATTTACCAGCATCCATAGTGAACTTGTATATAACCGCTTTTCGGGATGAACTGTCTTTGATTTCTGGTAAGTTCCTCGGTATCACGGCCTTGCCAAAAGGCGGGATAACACTCCCTTCCATACTTTGGCAAAGTATTGAATTGCTGGATGTATTCTGCTAGCATCATATCCCCTTGCTTCAAGTCAAGGAACTCTCTACACAAAGCACTCTGCTAATATTCGGGGATGAACTAAGCCTCGAACCACTCCTTAAACTTCTATCAGGTTATCTCCACCTTTGGGACTTCAGCAGTCACTACCTTCCACTACTCTAATGCATCCTCCTAGAGCTGATGAGAGGCCAACCTCCTCTTTTATCATTAGTATATCCCAAGCATCCAAAAGTAGGTTGCTTACTTTCAACTAATTCAGTACCTCCAAGGCAGACTCCTTCCCTATAACTACTTTCCTGGATAGCTCCTGAAAACTTTGTTCATCCTAAAAAAGACTGCTTATCTTACTACCTCCTATCTCGGATCTACAGATCCAGCTAGCCATTGCCTCATTAACTCTGTCATAAACTGGTGGAATAAAACATTCACATCCATTCCTTTTTCAGCCAGGGCAGACACTTGAGTACCAGCTTTACTATGAACTTCCAAAGCTGCCTCCCTTCCTTGGCCGTTAGTTTGGGTATTGTCATCTCCGCTACTAGTATTCGCTCTAGTACTTCCTATAGTCAAACATCGATTATGTAGATCAGTTCTAACCTACTGCATAAGCAAGGGTTCGTAAGAAACGAAAGTATAGAGAGTGGAAACAGTCATAAAGGGGGAGATATATTCTCTTATATGACTATACCAGAATACAAGTATGTTTTATATAACATATACCCTTGTCCAAAGTGTTCGTTTTCTAGTTATAAGTTTCTACTTAGCTCTGTTTTACTTTGGTGTTTCCCTAATCTAGGTTCTACTACAATGTTGTAACATCCCCCACTTCGAGACTCGAAAATAGATGCCGATGATGTTGTAGTCATCATCGAAATCATTTTTTAATGACAAAGTGAGGTCGGTATTTTTTTCCCACAACATAAGTAAATAGAGCAGTTAAATATCGTTTTCGTTACAATAATTCGAAACACAAGATTCATTACATCATTAAATCCAAATCGTTTCCCAAGAAGGGTTAAATGGATAATAAGAAAAATCAGAGTAGTGTGTATCCGACATATGAGGATGCCAACATCACACTTAGCAAGTTATAAATGCTAGTTTTACACAGTGAAAATTTCAAAATACTTATGTACCATCCCCCACTTAGAGGCCTAAAATTAACGACTACGGATGGTGTAGTCATCCATAGTTATCTATCCTCGACGACCAAATACGGTATGGTTAGATACATTGATATAATACAAACATATGGACAAGGAATTTTTTTAAAATCATTAAACAACTTTCACATTCCATTTCAAATCATTTCAACATTCATTACATAATCCCATATTCACGAACCACGTTTAGAGAAAATATAATTATTACAACATACGCCAAGACCGACATATGAAGACGCCTCCGTGGATGATCAGAGTATATATCTAGGAAATCAAACAACTTTGCCTTTACAACAAAACACAACGGAATCAAAATAGAAAAGAATTCTAAATGGCTATCATGCCTTCTGCATGTAACCGAAAGCTTGTTTGTCCAAATAGGTACTTGAAAACCTCAACTCGAAAACTACTCAAAATCAATTGAGCACCCTACAGTTTAAGGGGAAAACATAAACTTCGAGTCAGACATAAAGCCTGGTATGAATAATATTCTACCATCTCAAACCATTTAGATATCTAGTGAGACCACGTCGCTTAGCGGAACGGGTTTTCCCCTCACTAGTATCTTATCCAAAATTTTATAAAAACCATATATTGTGCTTCTGCATCCACAATGGTTAAACTTAACAGCTCAAAATATTATCAAGATATGCAAAACAAGTAAATCAATTCTGGATTACCCATCACCATTCATTTTGACTATCTGTCTCAGTTATAGTTTATAGGGTCACTATTAACCTATTAGTTTTCATGGACTAACTAATAACCTGTTCAATGCTTATGGACTCCTTGTCCAGTTTCATAGTTTTCATGGGATCACCAAGAAACTATTGCCCCTACCAATAACTTCATTGTTTCATGGGTTCTCCTTGAACCTATGAGCATCTCTAATAACTTCCCTCATATCTTAGTTTTCATAGGTTGACTAGGAACCTATTGACTTCTGTCGATAACTTAATTCGAATATAGTTTTCATGGGTTCACTACAAACCTATTGGCCCCTGCCAATAACTCTTTCTAAGTATAGTTTTCAAGGGTTTACTACGAATCTGTCTACCTGACAACTACATTAATCAGTATTTAGGCATCTTATATTCTGGTCTTCTTGACGTCTTACTTGCAATTCTATTCATTCAGGAGTTAACTCAACTTTATATTTACTACTGAGTCAACCTAGCTAGTTATTCTTCCCTTTTCTCCCTAAAATACTATTATGGGTCCATTATACGGTGCACACATATACTAGAAGAAGCAAACATAATAATATAACAACACCTTGGTTTAATATCGTTGAAATCACTTTCATATAAAACATGGTTAATCCCTTTAACCTATTATTTTATCAAGGAAAGTTTCTTTAAAATCTCCATATTTAAAAGTCATTTTAAAAAATCTTTTATTTATGCCATGGTTTTTCATTTAAAAAATGGGATTAGGTTCTTTGTTTTGAAAACTAAGGCTTTTGAAACCTTCCTTTACTTTCGAAACCATTGGATAACCTCCTTCGAAAGCATTCAAATCTTCTTTTCAAAACACTAAGCATATGCCTTTCAAATACTTTAAATCATCTCTTTCGAAACCCTCAAAACATACCTTTCGAAAGTATTAAAGCATTGCTTATTAACTCTTAGAACATAGCTTCAAAACTATTGAAAGTTCCTCTTTCGAAACCATTTGAAAGTATCCCTTTCGAAACCATTGAGTTTATTCTAAAAATATCTTTTGGGTCAAAGTAAATATAAGCGAAACTACCCCTTTCGAAACTAATAACCTTTAAGTAAAAATATTTGGGGGAAAACTGATGGCTTTGAATCCATCTTTTCGAAAGCTTAAATCATTTGAGTAAAACATTTGAAGGCTAGCTTCGAAGTCCCTTTCGAAGCCATTGCCTTCGAAACCATTAAACCCTTTCGAAAGCTTGAGGAAGTGGCTTATTATATTTGTAAACAAAAGCTACCTTTCGAAAGCGTTAATCACTTCAATACATTCGAAAGGTATAAGGTCTGCAGTAGCATTTCGATTGGGTTGAAACTACCCTTTCGAAAGCTTTAATTTACAAACAAGGCAACTTTTTCGAAAGCTTCACTTTAAACAAAAGACAGCAATATATTCAAAAGCAACTTCTTTGAGAGCTACATTGAAGGAGTTATGACTTCTTCGAAAGCATTCTTTTGAAAACAAGGCAAGCATATATCTTTTGAAAGTAAAAATAAAGCTTCGATCCTTTCAAATGTATTGGTTTCGACACCATGCCTTTCGCCGTTCTCCAAATCAACATATTAATAACTTGTGTATTTGTTTCGGCTTGGTTGGTTTGACTTGGTTGAGGCGGAAGCATAGGGTCGAAAGGTTGCTTCTGAAAGAGGCGGAACATAATTTCTGGGTAAAAACTGTTTTAATGCCTTTTTAAGTAATTTTTTTCTAACTAACCTGTCTATTTGTAAACATTTAATTAGTTGCCATAAACTTTTCAAATTCTTTCTTAAAAACTGCCGCAATTATTTCAGATCTAAACAAAAATTATTTTAGCAAATAAACCCATCCATTATGCAAAACAATTAAATCATTTAAGTCCTCTATTTAAAATAAATTAATTTCCATAGTAAATTACTTAGGAAAAGTCCCCCAAAATCATAGAAATTCACTTTTAATATATTATCTAACATAGATAAATTTCAGACCAAATTCCTTCAAATAATAGCCAAAATAATTTTAAACCCAATTTATTCATTTCTTCCTTCAAAAATTCATAATAGATTTTTGATAGCTTGGAAAATTACAGAAAATTAAACCCATCTCCAAAATAATGTTTTACATAATATGTAAATTCCTTATAGCATTTGAAATCCAAATAAATGATTTTAGCCTTAATACCGTTATGAAATAATTATCAAACTAACTTGTTTGAATATATCATATCATGAAATCTAAACATATCACCATCAAAAATCATCATACTGGATTCAAACTTAAATCTGAAATCAAATGATTATAAAAACAAAAATGGTTTTGATTATTATTCACCTTGATTAGGATAAGGAATTTGAGATTTGATCCTTAATTAATTCCCCTAGCTTGATTCATTAGCTTAAATTTGATTTTTTCCTTTTTCTTTCGTAGTTAATGGCTGGCTTTGAGCTTTTGGATTTACGTTTTTAAGTTTTTGAGGAAAAATGAATGTGAATGGTAAAGGAAATGAGATTTAAAGGTAATGGGATTATGGTGCGCAATTTACCCATTAAGCCCTCACATTAATTGCTCCCCTAATTAACATTCAAAACCATTTATAAGCCCATTCTTTAATTTATTAATTAATCTTGGCCTTTATTTTAAATTTTCAAATCTCAATCCCCTTATAACGCTAAAATTTATATTATTCTATTTAATTATCTAATTGAATCTCTTGCATAATGTTATAAAAAATTAGGGGTGTTACATTTTATTTAAACAGCAAGCCTTATATTTCGTCTTTGAAATCTTTACTCGTCTTCAAAAGAGATACCTACCGAATCCATAAACTCGCCTACTCAAATAAGCATCCATAAGTTTATGATAAATAATAAAAACACGGGTAGGATAATAAGTTTGGCATGAGTAAAACCTTTACCCTAAGCATCCATAGTGAGACAGTACCACTATCGTAGAAGGAGTTTTCCCCTCACTTCATCATCACAGCATAATGTACATCAGTATATAACAACAACAATACACACACACACATCGTAGAAGCAACTATGCACATATATTCAATCAGTGGGTGTATCCTAAACTTGTCATCTACATATTAATAGGTCATATAATCATCCATCATTCATTCATCCATAACCCAATCTCTTGTCTAGGCTCTTTTTACTAGTTATCACTAACTTATATTTGTGATTACCATCCTAGGCCAGTCTATCACCAATTTAACATTTTGTTCGAACAGCGTCGCTTGATGAAAACGTCGACTCGTTTCCCCAAAGGAGCTACCCCGACTTGAGTCACGCTGACACTCTTAAGAGGCTGAATGTACGCACCATAAATATATTCTAGCAAGTTTCCTTACTAAGCATCAACAGCTCCTCTTAGTCCCTGAATCGTTATCGTTTACGTTGTCGAATTAATTAGTTTATAACATTACCCTGATGTTTGGGTACCCTGCCAGTTATTTTAGTTATATCATCACCCTGAAGTTTTGGCACCATGCCTTAACTCCTTTATAGAGTTTAAAATGTTCTTAGATTGGACCCTGTCGTAGTACCCTGCCATTTACTGTTGGAATTTAGGCTGATAGTCATGACATCCTGTCATCCAATAACTCTTATATCTTTACGATCGCAGTTTGATTTGTTTTTTTCATTAATTGTGTATTCTACACATCCATTTGATAAAACATTTTGATCCGTTATTTAAATGATACTCTATCATTTATTGGCTTCTTTAAGCTTACTCAATTTAAAAAACAAGTTAACATAATTTTAACTTGTAAAATTTTATATTCATTTCATCCTTATGAAATAGTTCGATAACACTTGAAAACTGTCTTTCAAAATGCCCTAAGTATTTGTTATTTTACTTAGAAAAATACAGCTTTCCAAATGGTTACAAGTTGCATTTACTTGTTGTATATTAGCTATCTCATAGCCGTTGCGTTTAATTAAAACCATTATATATGGTTGCATGCGAATCCCAAGCTAACATGTATTACCATCAAATTTAATTCATACCTGGTCGTCGCATTCAATTTCAATAGAATTATCGTGGATTATCCACTTAGATGCCTTATAGTGCTTTGTAATCTGTTTCATTTTTAGTGCTTGAATATTTCACCTTCACATAGTATATATTTTCATTTTTAGTGCTTGAATATTCCACCTTCACATGGTATATATTTTGAGCTAAGAGTTTAACAGTTTGAGTATGTATGATGATATTCACTAATACTTTCAGTGTGAAGCCCGATGGTAAAATAAGATCATGGAAGGAAAATCCACATCCCACTTAAGCAACTAGTAGAGCATGCTCAAATACTGTCACAATCTATAATTGAATTAATACGTAACGTCTCAATTTATTTATTTATTTATGCTTTCATTTGTGCTTCATCGTTTGTAAACAATATAGACTTCGTGCACATATACTACAACCATGTGTACTTTTTTTTGTTTAAGCTTTCTCTTGCAAAACTCAATTGATAGCCTCCGCGCTATATTTATATATACATGCTACATTCATAAATTCGTGCTATAATATTAATATCATTGCGTGCTTTCAAATGTGGTTCCTTCATTTTTTGTATTTTCGATACTAGGCATTGCTCCCAGTACACATGTATTTGTTTTCCTTAAGCGTCTTGTTTTTTTTCAATTGCCAACTTATACATATAAACGTGTTCATTTTTATATTTTCCATGTTCAGTAGGTTCATTTATATCTTTTATTAATAGTTAGAATAGAAACACAAAGTCGTAATTTGACGTGAAGTTTCAAAAATACTTATGTACAAACATTACACCAAATGTTTATACAAACATTACACCAAATGTAATCTGACATGAAGTTATTAATAGAGAAATGAATTATTATTCAAGTGGATTCAAAAGTTAGTTACAAACATTACACCAAATGACTTATTTACAAACATGCCTCTAATGGGCCGAGCCCACTAACCAAAAATGCAGGAAACCCCAAGAAGAAAATGATGCACAAGAAAATACAAAACATATACACATATTTACATATCTACATTTTTATCACTCATCACAACACTCCCTCTCAAGTTGGAGCATACATATCTATCATGCCCAACTTGCTACATAGAAGCTTCATTCGACCACCATTAAGTGCTTTAGTCATCATATCTGCCACTTGCTCCTCTGATTTTACATAACTGGTTTTGATTAACCCCTGCTGCACTTTTTCCCGTATGAAATGACAGTCAACTTCTATGCGCTTAGTTCTCTCATGAAACACTGGATTAGATGCTATATGCATAGCAGCTTGATTATCACACCACGATAACAAAGGCACTTCAACTGTGAGTTTCAGTTCAGTCATAAAGTGCTTAACCCACATCAGTTCACACACTGCACTAGCCATAGCTTGATACTCTGACTCAGCACTCGATCTCGATACAACATTTTGTTTTTTACTCTTCCATGACACTAAATTTCCTCCAACAAATACATAAAATCCTGAAGTAGACTTCCTGTCCTCCTTTGATCCAGCACAGTCTGCATCTACAAAACTTTCTACTCTGTTGTGTCCATTATTCTTGTAAACAATTCCTTTACCCACTGTTCCCTTCAAGTAACATAGAATCTGCTTTAGTGTATTCCAGTGTTCAATAGTTGGTGCACTCATATACTGACTTACAACACTCACCGAGTAAGCAATGTCTGGCCTGGTCACTACTAAGTAGTTAAGCTTACCAACCAATCTCCTATACTTATCTGGTTCACTGAATTCATCTCCATCTTTGCTTAAAGTAGTATTCACCATCATAGGTGCAGAAGATGGTTTTGCATCCAAGTTCCCAGTTTCTTTCAACAAATCTAACACATACTTCCTCTATGACAAACATACCCTTCCATTGCTTCTCATAACTTCAATTCCTAAGAAGTATCTCAACTCCCCTAGCTCCTTTGTACAAAACTGTGTATGAATAAACTTCTTAAGAGCTTCAATTTTTAGCTCATCATCACCAGTAATCACAATATCATCTACATAGACAACTAATAAGATTGACTTGTCTTGTAAACTTCTGAAAAATACTGAATGATCAGAATTACTCTGCAACAACCCAAACTTCTCCATTGATTTATTAAATTTCCCAAACCATGCACGTGGACTCTGCTTTAAACCATACAAGCTCTTCTTTAGTCTGCATACCTTGCTGTTCTCCCCCCGAGCAACAAACCCAGGAGGTTGTTCCATATATATTTCTTCACCTAGATCTCCATGTAAAAATGCATTTTTAATATTAAGTTGATGCAATTTCCAATTGTGTTTTGCTGCCAGTGATATAAACAACCTTATTGATGTCATTTTGGCCACTGGTGAGAATGTTTCCATATAATCCGTTCCATATGTTTGAGCATACCCTTTAGCAACTAATCGAGCTTTAAACCTAGCAATTGATCCATCTGGATTTAACTTGACTGAATAAACCCATTTGCATCCTATCACTTTCCTATTCTTGGGCAACTGAACTAGATCCCATGTATTGTTCTTGTCTAAAGCATTAATTTCCTTTAGCATCGCTTGTTGCCACTCTGGTTTAAACATTGCTTCCTTGACAGTTTTAGGAAATGAAACTAAATCAAATGCAGAAATGAATAAATATGATTCTGATGATAGACTGTCATATGAAACAAAAGATGAAATTGGATATGTGCACTTTCTTCTCTCTTTTCTGAGAGCAATTGTAAATCCATACTTGGATCTGATTGTGGAGCAGTTGCATGATCACTGATCAATTCATTAGTTTCTGGTTCCTGATTTGATTCATTATCCATATGATGATTAACATTTTCTGAATTTATAACAGGATATAGTAAAAAATTATCATCCTCTGCACACTCTTGATTTGTTGATATAGATGGATAGAAAAATGCTGCATCTTCCACAAAACTAACATCTATAGATACGAAGTATTTTTGTAAACTGGGACAAAAACATTTATATCCCTTCTGTAGTCTAGAATAACCAACAAAGATGCATTTCAAAGATTTTGGATCTAGCTTGGTGAGTTGAGGATTAACACTTCTCACATAACATGTGCAACCAAAAATTCTGGGCTTAATTGGATACAAATGTTTATCTAGAAACAATACTTGAAATGGTACCTTATACTCAAGTATAGTTGATGGCATTCTAGTGATTAAAAAACATGCAGTAGAAACTGCATCTTCCTAAAATACTTTAGGAACTTTCATCTGAAAAAGTAGTGCTCTTGTAGTTTCAAGTAAACGCCTATTTTTTCATTCTGCTACTCCATTCTGTGAAGGGGTATCAACACATGAAGTATCATGTAAAATTCCATTTCGAGCCATATATGTATTGAACTATTCAAATAAATATTCTTTGGCATTATCACTTCTTAGAATTCAAACATTAGTATTGAACTGTGTCTTAATCTCAGAACAAAATGTACAGAAAATGTAAAATAACTCTGATATATTTTTCATTAAAAATAACCATATTACTCGAGAATAGTCATCAACAAAGGTAACAAAGTATCTATAACCTTGCTTTGATACAACTGTAGCAGGTCCCCAAACATTTGAATGAATCAACTCGAATACAGACCTAGCTCTCTTATTTATTCTAGAATAAGAACTACTACGGTGATGTTTAGCAAATTGACATGACTCACAATTCAAAGTAGATAATGAATTAAACTGTGGACATAACTTCTTGAGCAATGACAATGAAGGATGGCCCAACTGAAAATGAGTTTTAAGAGCAGAGTTTACACTTGAACAAGCAATATGGTTAGGTATCTTATCAGTCAGGATATACAAGCCACCAAACTCTTCACCTTTACCAATAATCTTCTTCGTTGTAAGGTCCCGAAACAAACAATGATCAGGGAAGAAGGATATGAAACAACTGAGATCACGAGTGCTCGGACTTACTGATATCAAGTTGAAAGATAAATTTGGCAAATACAATACTGTTTTTAATGGAACTTGAGTATGTGAGTCCACATTTCCAGATCCATAAACTCGTGTTTGTGATCCATCAGCTAGAGTAACCACATGGTTTGATTTATTTAAACGAGGTTCTGAGATCAGACAAAGATTACCTGTCATATGATATGTAGCTCCAGAATCTATGATCCACTTTGACAATTGTTTCTCTGAATTGGCAACAGTAGTTATTGATGATGATGGATTCTGATCAGATACGTTTTTCTTTGATGATTCTTGATACTGTGCATATTTATCATACTCCTCAACTGTCGTCAACACTGTCTTAGTAGAATTTTGTGAATTACTAGATATTGAATTCTTGTATTGCAACTTTCTACACTCAAATTTTGTATAGCCAGGTTTCTTGCAGTATGCACAAAATTTGTTCTGACTATGCACATTTGATCTCTGGTTATTTGATTTTTGATTGTTCCAAGAAGAATTAACCGTACTATTACCAATTAAAGCACTTTTAGGCATTACATTAGATGACTGAGCAACTTCTGTATGAAGAATTCTACTGAAAACGTCTTTAAGTGACACAACATCAGATCCTGATAGAATCTATGATCTTGCTGATTCGAATTCAGATGATAATCCAGCTAGGAAACTCATAATAGCCATTTGTTCTCTCTATTGCTGTTGGACCTTCACATCTGAGCTAAACGGAAGAAGTAGATTGAGTTCCTCATAAGTCTTTTTAAAATTCATAAAATAGTTCATCAGAGTTTGCTCATGTTTTTCTGCCCGATAGAATGATCTACAAACATCATACATTCTAGTTAAATTTCCTTTCCCTGAAAACAAATATTCCAAATATTCCATGAGTTCCTTCACGAATTCACAATGATTTACTAATCCAATGACCTCACTACCAATAGAATTCCTGATTTGAAGAAACAGCCAAGCATCACCTCTCAACCACAATAGGTGCTTATCTTCCTTTGAATCCAGATCTGGTGGATCTTTAGTAAGATGTCGATCTTTATCTATACTTCAAAGATAAAGACGAATAATTTTACTCAAGTTCAGATAATTCAAATTATTCAGTTTATGGTCAGTGATCTTCGGCATCAACTGCATCGCGTCCATTGTAACCTTATTTTCACTCATCGTGATTCAAGATAATCAAACAATAGATCGGAAAGAATAATTTGGGATTGAATCAAATTTTGAGATTTTGAAGCTCTGATACCATGTTATTAATAGAAAAATGAACTATTATTCAAGTGGATTCAAAAGTTAGTTACAAACATTACACCAAATGACTTATGTACAAACATGCCTCTAATGGGCCGAGCCCACTAACCATAAATGCAGGAAACTCGAAGAAGAAAATGATGCACAAGCAAATACAAAACATATACACATATTTACATATCTACATTTTCATCACTCATCACAACACTTATATATAAACAAGAGGACATGAGTTTCAATCCCATAAAATTTTGATAGGTAAATAAATTTACAAATTAGAAACATTTTTATGACAAAAAGTTACAATTTTATCTCTATATTTTTTTAATTTATTTTATCAAAACTAAATAGAAATTTTAAATTTTATGATTTTTTATATGCATGTGTGTTGCACGTGCCATAAAACCTTTCACGTGTTTCCATGGGCCGTCGCTATTACTTTTAGGCCGTAGCTAATGGTTTCAAGTCATCCCTACTAGTAGTATGTCTTCGCTATGAGTATGTGTGTGTTCCATTTGTCGTCTAAGCCATAGTTAATGGTTTCAAGTCATCCTTACTAGTAGTATCTTTTCTCTATGAGTGTGTGTGTGGGGGGGGGGGGCACATACTGTCGCTTTTAGTTTATTGTTTTATAGTCGCATTCAGCTATGTATTATAATTCGCATGATGAAAATAACTTTTAGCTAGCTTTTGTATAGTATAGGTGAGCTGTTGCATTCTATATATGATGTATATAAAGCAATCACGTACAGTAATCTTTACAACTGATGATAGTTAATCTCATTTAGGGCTTTGTGAATTAAAACGACGGGTCTCGCATGGATCCCATTTTTCCATTCTAGCTTCGATGCATAGATTTTGTTGGCTCAATGCAAAGTTTAGGCTTGTGAGTTAAATTTTACTTAGTCAAAAATGGTTCGATGATGTTTTTGTAATTAGATTGAAAACTTGTTTACTATCCACTTAAGCAACAACATTTTACCTAATCGAATTTGTTGTCAATCACTCATTACTAAATTTTTTTGTCATTATAATTTCATTTCAGAAAAGATTAAACATCCAAATTAATTAGTTAATTAATAATTAATTAATTTTCCACAATTATTAGTGTTTTTCTTAACTAAATAATTCATATTAAATAAAAATTAATGGGAAAAATCACAAAAAATTCACAAAAAATATCTTTTATCATATTTTACCTCTTGTAAAAATTTCAGGTCAAAATAATCAATTAGCTCAAAATTTACCAATTTTCTAAATTAGGAAAATTATAAAATATTCCTATTAGTTTCAAAAATATGAAATAAAATCCGCACCTCTATTTCATCACGAAGAGCGACATATTAAAATTTCATGACATTTGGATGTAAATAGGCCACATTTCACCCTAAAATATGCCCTAATTTACCTTAATAGATTCTAAATAATAATTAAAAATTATAATTAATCATCCAAATACCTCAAACATCATTCAAACATTCAATCATAGAAAATTCCAAATTAAAACATGTTATGAAAGGTTTTAGAGAAATATTCTACTCACATATTTTAAGAAATCTTTCATTTTCTTTATGTTTATGGTCTCTTGATCTTTTAGCTTTGAAATCTTCTTCTTCTTCTTCCTTGGAAGTGTTAGCATTGATTAGAGTTCTTTTTAATTTTTGTTTTATGAAATAGAAATGGAAATGAGGATGGAATGAGGGGTTAGGGCTAGGAATAAGGGTTAGTGGTTTGGATCTTACTAACATATTCTCCTTACTTAAATCATTCCCATTAAAACTTAAATTATTATTTTTCATTAATCAAGACCAACAAAAATTCCATACAATTAGGTTTTTAAAGTAACCCTCAATTAATTATATTTCCCTTTGGCAATTCTTGTAATTAAATCATTTTAATAATTTAATTAATAACATCTCTATATTATTAATGCATTTTGATTTAATTTAATTTAATTAAGTTTCCCATATTATGGACTCTCTAGAATATTGGGTGTTACAGTAACCAAATATATAAGTGAAGGGGGGTAATATAGGTATGTAATATAAGTCTACCATGCTACACACAATGATAATATCAATCAACTAGCATAGCACAAGCACAACAAAACAATGTACGCTAAACAGAGAATATCTACTATCATCTTAGACTGAGTGAAATACACGTGGAGCAACTATAGCTTATGTGAATATACATCCTTACCCTTTGAGATTCTGCGAACGGAATTGAGTTTCCTCATACGACATCTTTGCTGTATAGGTGCCCTCATACAGACCTAGGTCGATCACTTAAAAATAATAAAAACCCCTAGCGCTGCAATGCTTCCTAGTTTTTATATCTATGCTACCATAACTGTGTACAAGTACCTCTTAAGCGCTGCTTTAGACCCTTCCAAAGGCTTGGTCCAAAACAATAAAACAACGCATAAACGGATGTGTGGCGTTGGATTCGCCCTACGACCTGAATCTAGTCACTTACTTCACGACTCTACCGTTATGCACTTGTTTCGACCCCAATGGATAACTCAAATACAACAGTGCTTTGAACCATGGACTAATTGTCTGTATCAACGTCTGTCTGATCTCATATCGATCACTACCATCACATGCTTACACATCTGCCTAAGTCTAGAACAGACTCCTTGCCACTATGTGCTACTTCCGATCGCACGTGCTCGTCATATGTGACCGTGAAACTGATCACCATCCTGATCTCATATTTGATTGGCTCTCGATCACTATCTCAATCTTTAGCTATTTCCATGTAGGAATAGTCCATGCCTTGCGTCCCTTGCCTCGATCGCTTCCTCGACTACTTACTTGAACGCCTTATTGATCGTTATCGATCACATGCGCACTGCTTTACTTCCACATCAAATTCTTATGCTTTTCATTGCATCTTACTTTTCCGAGTAGCCCAAAGCCTTCTCGGAGTCATGTCAAAGCCTCACATCGAACTGCATCTAGAACTGGGCAAAAACCCTGTTAATTGGCACTCTAACTGGGCTTCCTGCCTAGGCCTGTGCCATACCGATGCATTGTAGGTATCACCATCGGTGGACCGATGGTGACCTATCCCAAGCTATAAGCCTAGGGAAAGTGCCATCTGCCCATAATGATTGTCGATTCACATGTTGTTTCCTTCGTTGCTTTTCTCGATAATAGGTAGTAAGCTTATAACTCAATTTAAGCCTTTATAACATTTAATTCCTTCATTTAAAATTAAATATTCTTCTTATAATTATTTCATAAAACTTTATAACCATTTTATAAAATATCTTCTTCATATCATTTTATAAAATCTCATACTTAATTATAAAATGTCTCATTCATACCACTTTATAAAATATCATATCATTTTATAAAATACCTCTTTTACTTATAAAATCATTTCTTTTCTTAAATAATATTTATAGTACCAATCAAGCTTCATTTACCCGCTATTCTCTTTATTAATAAGTTCAGAGTTCAAAACTCACTTAACTAGCATACTAACTTTTATAAAACCATTTCAAATAGTTTAATTATCGCTAATTAATGACATGCACATAATCATGTCATCCAATTAGTCTCTAATCCATGACAACATCACATGTAATCATTAAATTAACCCGAAACTCATTTTTAAGCTTACTAACTTTTTCAAAAGTAGTAATTAATGTCATAAACACATAATGAGTTGATATAATTGGGACGACTGAAATTTTAGTCACTTGAATTTTGGATATTCAATTGATTTTAAATATTGAAAAGTTAATATTATAAATTAAATAACTTGAGTTTCAAATATAGTAATTTATTTTATAGATTAAATTGTTGAATTTAATATTGGAAATACTTAAAGTATTTGAAGCTTGGATTTGATTGGATAAAAATGATATCAAGGCTTATTATATTCTATTTTGATGGAGATGAAGATAGTTAACTTCTAAATTTCAATAAAAAGTAAATGAATTAGTTTTTATAATAATTCGTTTTAATTAACATATAAAAATAGTCTTCCGGGGCATTGTCTTGGAATTCAACGAAACCGGTTCCATTGGATCCATAATAGTGGGTAATTGTATGCCGTTGAATTTTATGGCGATTGGACATATCATTTGGTCGTGCGAGTTCGAAACACATAGGATTTAATTGAAGGAATTTAAATTAAAATAATTCGATTTTGAAAAGCTATCTTCTGTATATAATTGAAATGGATCCCGAGACTAGTTCCATTGTGTTCGGAATAGGGGTATAACATATAGAACGCCACGCGACATGCTTCTTTTGGAGTTCGAAATTTTAACATGTGAATAGTGCCGGGTTTATTTTCTATAAATAGCCCTTAACTTTCCTTCATTTTCAAAACCTAACCCTAGAATAGATTTCTAGCTTCCATTAAACCTAGAAATCCAATGGCCATTATTGCACGACGAGCTAGGAGCAAAATTAGCCGAAACGTCCAACATGAAAGTTGGAGAACTCGACTCCACGAACAAATCTATATAGATGGGTCGACGAATCATCAACCAAGGCGATCGAAACCGGCTTCCGTTCATGCTGCAGGTCATGGGTTCGTGCGTGTGAAGCCAGGCGTGGAGCAGGGCGGGGTCATGGCGGAGCAAGTGGCAAGGGGGCGGCGACGCAAGCGGCATCGGCGGCGGCGGTCATGCATTCGAGTGAGGAATGCTTGTTCAAAAGAAGCAAAAACGAATACAAAAAGCAGCGTGTGTGAATAGGAAGCATGAGGGAGGGAGAAGGTTTTGATGTTTATTAAATTTTGTTAATTTATATTTAATTATATCGAGTGATTATTAATTCATAACTTTCTCGTACGAGGTCCGTTTCGAGCGTGACAAGTTGCGTTGCATTCGTATCAGCGGGCACTAAGCTACGGAGTTGGATTGGATGAATTTGGAGCTAGATGGAATTTTAAGATAAAATTGGACTTTTGTTCAATTTTAATTCAAAACGGAATGTTTTGGTGACTATTAAAATCAAATGAGGTAATCTCACCTTTTTGGTTAACCAGGAATAGTTTTGATCGATAAAAATTATCCACTGGATGTTTGGATATTTATTATTGATAGTTATTGACTGTTGGATAATTTACTAATTATTATTAGTTGGATTGGATATATTCTCGCCTACTGAAGCATATGAGGCCCTATTACGTTTCCGTGTAAGAGCGGATAACCCTTTGTATACGAATCCCGCCTCGAAGCAGTTGATTTTTATATTATTGATTTATACTATATGTGATGTAGGGGGACAGGTGGGAGGGATCAAACTGGATTTCTAGCACTATTGATTTTATTTCCATATATATAATGATATATGACTTGTTGAATGCCATATTGTTGACATGGATATAATTTTCCTTAATTAGTGCTTTGGTAGCACTGACCTTACATTTTGATATTTTGAAATACCATAAAATAGTGGTTGATTTTGAAAAGGGATTTCAAAGTTATTTTGGAAATTATATATGTTTAAAATAATTATTCTTGAATAATTTGAAGAAGTAATTTATTTTTAAATTAAAGGTACGGTTTTTAGACATTATAATTTAATAGTTTTATAAAATATTTCAAATGGAGATTTTCGAACTGTAAAATAAAGATTTTAAATCTTAAAACAAATCCATTTTTTATAATAAAGGATACATGCTTAAATAAAATAGAAATATTTTGATATAAATATTTATTAACCAATTTATTTAAAGTAATAAAATATATGTATATGAACATATATTAAAGATTATCAATAAAGGTAAAAATTTATAAATGCGCTAAACTATAAAAGTGATATTTTTCGAATGAAGTGAAGATTTGTAAAATTGTACTGTTATTTATAAAGGGATAGATTTGTAAACAGTGTTTTATAAATTAAAAGGAAAACTATTATCATTTATTAGATTGGAGAAATAAATCAAACAGTGGATTTATTTTAAGATATGGGATGATATTTTAGAAATAACTGATTCTAGTTTGGAAGTTAGAAGTGAGGGTAAATTGGATTTGTTAAACGATATTTTACAAATAAGTGAGATTCATAAAGGAGACAGGGTTATAAATGGGGTTCATAAATAAAGGGATTTTATGAAAGGAAATTTCATAAAATAGAAGAGATTTATAAATATAGTTTATACGTATGGAGATAGTCGTGTGGAAATTAAGTATGAATCTTATCATGGAAATATAATTATGTTTTAAAAGTTGTTAATTTATATCAATATTGTTTTAAAAGTGACCTATCAATATGTTTAATATTTTAAAGGGTTAATTATCTAAAACTGTTATTATGGTTTGAAATTAAACATAATTATATATAAATAAATTTTTGGAGATTAATTATTAGTATTTATAAAAATGTTGAGGATAAATTATTATTGTTTTATTTAGGATGTTTGGAATTTATCAATTACTTTTTAAGAAGTTTTAAAGTTAATATTTATTTAATTATAATTTTACTATTAGTAATGATATTGTTTTATGTAAATGATAGAAATTATGTTTCTAATTTTTTCGAGATTTATAAATAGGGTTTTATAAATGGATGTGGATTATAAGAGGAATCTTATAATATGCTTGGAAAACGTAAAGGAAGATTGTTTGAAAGATAAAAAAGTTTATAAATGGTCTTGAATATTTATAAAAGAATTTTAGAAGTGGATTTATAGATTTATTAAATGAGTTTTATAAATGGTTTCGTAGATTTATGATGGAGTTATGAATGATTTTGGAATTGAACAAAAGGGGGAAATCTTCTCAAATGTTGGTGAATATACTTATACCGTTGAGATATGTATATGGATAATTTTCTAAGTATTGAGAAATAGGGATTGCTGATGTATATATATATCTTCGAAAAAGGATTTTGAGACGAATATTATAAAGTGAATTTAATTAATAAAAGGTTATTAATAAAGGCCTAGTGTTGCTTGGTGCTTAACCATTGTTGGTTTTTTCTATGGAATTAAATCCCTGATTGAATGTTTCTTGTTCGATAGTTAAATAACCGACTATCGAATTTGGAACCAAATATAACTTTGGAAATAATTAGGAGAAACACGTGATTTGTGTGGCATAATCATCTCCGACGATGCTGTACTGTGCATATAAATCTCATTTCATTCTCTTAGGACAATGATAAGGAAATCCATCCACTAACGGTTCGGACGTGATCTCCGATCTTATCTTTGACTACTTAATAAAGAACCGGGGTTGAGTTTACCGAAAACTATCGAATGTTGTTTCGAAGAGACCGTGATCGGATATGCAATTCGAAAACCACTTTGATCCAACTCAAACGTTCGTAGTAAAGACATCTTGAAGATAATGGAATTAGAGACGGAGTTCTCAATTGTTTCGTTCAGTCCTAGAATGAACTTGTATGGATGAATGCTGATATTGCATTGTTGCCTGGAGGGCAGTGTTAGCATTCCAAGTGGGAAGTGCTATATAAATGGTAACAACATGGCCTCTTCGAGCCTCACACCCAGGAAATGAATAAAGCAGAGACATGCGGTAGGTCTAAGTGGGTTGCTCCTAAGTAGGTATGATCATCCCAAATCTAGAGCAATATTCATGTATACTTCAGGATCCTATTGTGTGGTTGTTGATTGCAACCAAGGGGTGATCATATCCGGTGCTACTCGAGAATGGGCTATTTTAAGCTGAACCACTATAAGTCTTGTCTCTTTTGCTTGCTTTCATTTTAATTTGATTATTCTTCGTATTATATTCTCTACATCATGTACTATCTATGATCTGTGATTGGATATTGGTGCTTTCACGTAAAATTAGGTGTTAGTGGTCAATTTTGATGCCAACATTTTGGTGCTTTCACCGAGAAAGCTTGCATCTGTGGATTTGGAAGTTAGGATCTTGAATTTGAAAGCTTAGGAACTTGAATCTAGGAAGCAATGGCCAAACAATCAACAAGGAGACAAAGAACAGAGAAGAGCCATCATGAAAGGAGTCAAGAGGCTTCCTTGGGAGCTAATCAAACATCGATCTTCATTACTAGGGACGAGATGGAAACGATGATTGATGCTATGCAGGAAAGGATGCTGAAGGGACATGAGGAAGTAATGTAGAACCTACTCTGATAGATTATGCAAACAGAAATGCAAGACCAAGGAAATGGAGTAGCAGGAAATGCTGGAAGTATGGATTACGGAGCTGGAGCGGTAGGAGATAAGGAACCCAGAATCAGAACCATGGAAATAAAGCAAACAAGGTACAAGACAGAGTGGAATCACCAGAAGCAACCCCTAAGCAACCGGGAACGATTGACGAAACCATAGCTAATCGTTATAGAATGATCGGTGGTGATCGTTCCACACTCAAAGGCATATCCTCGGGTCATGTTGGCTTGATTTCAAGCAGGATACCAGTTGGTGCTATGCAGCTGGCATTGATCGGAATATGAATGCTCGTCCAGAAGAACAGATTTTCGGATTCCCTTATGGACTCGGGGGCAGGTCGGAGACAATGAACGAAGACTTCCACTTGATGACAATGACAGGTTGGCGGAAATGATCAAATGGGCCATGAAAGGAGGATTGGAAAATAGAGATTTGGAAGATGTGAATAGGCGGCCCTTCACTCCTAGGATTAGGAAAGCTAGGAATCCACTGGCATTCAAACTACCAACGCTTGAGACATACGACGGAAGAACAAATCCCGATGTTCATCTGACGAGATACATGAGGCACATGGAAGTACTTAAGGCATCAAAGGAGGTCATGGCACGGTGCTTCAATTTGTATTTGATGGATATAACTATGCTATGGTTCAGACAGTTGGAAAGCGGCTCTATTGGCACATGGACAGAATTAATTGAAGAGTTTATGAGGCAGTTTGGAGTTCACATCTCGAGACCCAAAAATGTGATGAGTTTGGTAACACTGAAATAGGGGACTAGAGAGTCCCTGAGGAGTTTTCTAACACAGTTTAATGCCATGACGGCATCAGTCGATCATCCGTATTCATCCTTGGTTTTGATGGCGGCTGTATCTGGAATTGCTGATGGCATAGAGTTCAAGGATTCACTAGCATGAGATCCATCTACGGATCTAGGGGAGTTTTACCATGAAGCAGAAAGGTTCCTGCGACAAGAAGATGCACGAGCAAATAAACCAGAGGTGAATGTTGTGCAAAGTGGAGGGTCATTAGGAGTGTAAACAAGAATGATAAAGGCAAATGGAAAATGAATGATGGCAACAATATGTCGAAAAGGCAATGGAGCGAACCGAAATTCTCTTCTTATACGAATTTTACCGAATCTTTAAAAAGGATTTATTTGGATACTCGAGGACGCCTTCATTATCAAAGGCCGGCGAAAAGGTAACCCTTCAAATACGGGAGGGTATTAGGAAAGCATGGCCTATTCCATGAGCTAGATGGACACAATACAAAGGACTATAGGCATTTGAAGGATATCATTGAGGAACATGTGAGGAATGGTCAGTTACAACAATATACAGGGACTCGGGTTGTGGCGGTGGAACAGGAGCACGCCCACCTCAAATGAAGATGTATCAAGGCATCATCATCATCAACTTATCATTAATTGATTAGATTTATGTCATGGAATAAGTAATATACCCTGCAGTAATATAGCTAAGTCACTTACGCATGTATAGGATCGAGGATGGTCCTTAGGCATGCTCTGAAGCGACAATGAATCATAGTGCTTGAATCTATGAATTTTTTTCTCCCATTTACTACAAACTCTGGGTTTTCTGATATTATGTCTACTTGTTTTTCAGTTGTGTGGACTTTTGTTTTATATTTTATCGTATGGACTTTGGAATGGTTAAATCTGGATTAATGTAATAAATAACATAGGTCGCAGTTATGGCTCCGATCGGAGAGACGAGGCAATAACCGTGAGTTACGATCCCTTCGTCGGAGAGCAACAGGATGGGCTCGAACATGGATCAAGTCCTCGACTAGGGATCGAGGACGGATGAGGATACCACACGGATTAAGTCCTCGATTGGGGATCAAGGTTGGAGTGGGATACCCAACGGATCAACTTCTTGACCTAGGATCGAGGCCAGAGTAGGATACCCTATGGACTAATCCTTCGACCAGAGAGTCGAGGCCGGAGAATAGAACACAATAGATCTTTGGGTATAGACTACGCTTGGCAAAGGATAGGCCATTTCACCAGAGAATGACAGGACCGGCCTATTTAGATCATCGAGTATAGATCATGCTCGACAAAGACCTAAAGAGGTCCACGGATTTGGATTTGGACCCGGAGTGGTCCTAGATTTGGATAAAATGACCCAGAGTGGTCTAAGAATTCGAATTTGGACCCAGAGTAGTCCTGGATTTGGATAAAACAACCTAAAGTGGTCTTAGGATTGGGATTTGGACCCGGAGTGGTCGTAGATTTGGATAAAGCGACCTATAGAAGTCTATGGATTTGGATATGGACCCAAAGTGGTCTCGGTTTTGGATAAAATGATCCAAGAGATAGTGGATTTGGTTAATGGATTTGGGATGGATTCGAAATTGGATGTTGACTCGTAATAGTCGTGGATTTCGCTAATGATCCGAAGAGATCAACGAATTGGATTGTCAAGGGATTGGATTATGGATTGGATAGTATGGTAATCAATGGATTACGAACTTTCAGATTTGGGATTTATGGCAATACAAAACACACCTTCCAATCACAAGACATGTTTTGGGGGGCAGGGTGTTAACTCGCCTTTTGGCAAGGCTGTACATAGGCGGATATATCCCAATAGACTTCATGGTTATCAAGGCTAGGATATCATGGATTTGGCTCAAATGGATGGATGGATTATCAACTACAGATAATAACATGACGCCGGGATTAAACTTAATCGATAGATTAATGATGCAGGGTGCTTAAAATGTGAATTTTGGCTTGTAAAAGGAAGGATCTGCATGGGAGGGTTTGGCGTTGTATGGATCGGCATAGGAAAGATTGGCATACTGTGGATTGGCAAAGTTTGGATCGATATAGCATTCAAAATATGGAAGGATCGACATGTTGAGTTAAAGGCTACGTACGAACGAGTATGTATTGGAATAGGAAGGTTCAGCATAATATGGTTTGGCAAAATATGGATCGGCAGAATGCCCTAAAGCATTAAGGATCGGCGTAGCAACCTAAGTGCCATGGATCGACATGCCTTAGAGGGACCCACATACTTACCAGGCTATATAGGGAAGGGTCGGCATATCTTCATGGATTAGGAGGGTTTGGTGTACCTTCATGTGGAAGGATGGATCGATATATCTTCATGGAGGAGATGGATCGGCATGCTTCGTGGAAGATGGTTTGGTATAGTATATTGGGGGAAGAAGGGTCGGTGTAGCACGTGGAAAGGAAGCGATCTGCATTGATTTGGATGAAGGAGGAACGATCGGTATTTATAAGGCTGGTCGTTATTTATGGACGAATTGGACTTGCCGGTCATTATGGTGGGCCCATGTAGGTGAGAAGGCCTTGTAGCCGAAGTTTCACCTATAAATACAGTAGGCTTGGCTTCGGGAAGGGGTCCTCCATTCTGCTTCTCTTCATCTTCTACCTAGGCTATACTGTGCCATTTCTATTCTTGGATTTTGGATTGTAAGTATAATCAAATTTCGATATAATAAAGAGGATTATTCTGGAGTGGACGTAGGCTGGAGTTAGCCAAACCACTATATGTGTTGTCTCTTTTACTTGCTTTCATTTTAATTTGATTAGTCTTCATATTATATTCTCTACATCATATATTATCTGTGATCTATGATCATATATTGGTGCTTTTATGTATAATTGGGTGTTGGTGGTCAATTTTGATGCCAACACGGCTTATGGGAGTGCGTGGCATATGAGATCGATATGATCCATCTATCCGGAGTAGTTTGGAACTTCTCGACCTTGCTAATCTTCAGGTAACGTTAGGAGTTCGTGCTTCGAGAGCGTGGTTCCACGGCTCGAGAAGTGATGCACAGATTATGGAAGTGCGCGACTTTTGGGATCGATACAACCCGTCGATCTAGAACGATTTGAGTCGATTTGACCCCGTTGACTTGGTAGGTTATTTGCTTGAACATGGTGTTATTGGTTTAAGAAGCTTGGTGTGGCTTATAGGATGTGCGTAATGGTTTGGGCCTTCCCGGTGCTGTAGGAGCGATACCAGTTCTTAGAAGGCAAGCTTGATTTTCCCATCAATCCAGCGATTTGACTTTGCTGGAATGCGATTTCGTCAGTTCTTAGAGATAATTGGTTTTTGGATCGGGTAACCATGGCTTGGACAATCCTTCTAGCATTTCGGGAAGATATGCACGACCAAACATATAAGGTTTCCATAGTGGAGAGATTTATATCCGATCGCATGGAGATGGTTATGAAAAAAGAGCTTGTGGGAGTTCAGGGTAAGACTCTTTGTTTTTGGTCCGAACCGCCTTTAGAGAATTATTCTTCAACTGACATATGGTCTAAGTGGAAAAGGAACTAGTCACCAAGGGTTGTAAAGGAGGAGTTGGGAAGAAGTAATCAAGTATTATGCTTCTATTTTGTTTGTTGTACAAGCAAGGTCGTTAAGTCTATAGTTGTCCACATGCCAAAGTTTTTGATCGAGCGTAACAGAACCATGGTATGATTAGTCTTGGCTTTCCTTGTAATAATTCAAGTATGTATGGTTCCCCCATGCCACTGGGCTGTTTGCGTGCTTAAACTATATCCAGGGTTTCCCCATAACCCGTTGGGTTGCACATGGTCCAGTGAATGCAACTGTATCTTCTAGGTGATTAAAGCATGGGAAAGCCTCTATCTTTAGATACTTATATATTAGGGATTTTTGATACTTGGTTCTCCCATGTGCCGAATCTTGGCTTGAATCGGGTTGGCCTCTAATTGGTCACAATGTCGGTTTAGTTTAGTTTTGGTTTAGTTTCTTTGAGCGATTTTGAAGCTCTGGAATTTAGCACTGTTTGTCTCATTGGTCGTTGGAAGTTATTTTGTCAATTTTGCTGAGTGATCGATGTGATTGTCGATTCATGTCCTTGGAGCATGACTTCACTGACTCATATAGTTCCGGATGATATGACCACCAATCTTCCAGCTGGCCTTCGCGATGCTTTAGTTCGTAAAGGATTTTTGGATCAGATGACTGCATATCTACTGGTTTGTCTTAACGACACATTAGTTAATGAAGGAGTTTTTGTAGTCGGATGTCCGGCGACCAGACGGCTTTGGAACGATAATTTATCGATTCTGAGAGGAATTTTGGTTGGATGTCCAACGACCAGATGACCCTATAGCGATTATTCATCGACTCCAAGAAGAGGTTTGGATCGTGTGTCCGACGACCCAACGGTCTTAAAGCGATGATTCATCGACTTCAAAACGAATTTTGGTTGGATGTTTGGTGACCAGACGGCCTTGGAACGATAATTCACGACTTTATTGCTTTCTGGAGACTAAGGGGTTGGATCTGTTTTTCAATGATCCTTTGGACAAGCCTTCTCAACGCTACCAGAGCAACGCAGTTTCTCAGAAGGGGGATTGACATGACTCGTCGAGGGCATAGAAGCATTTCTTTCGTCGTGTTGTCTGCAATACGTCCAGTGTCCTGGTACAGCTCATTTGAGAAAGGAAAGTAAATAAGGATGGATGAGAAGACATCGCTTTAGGTTGCTGCCTCATTCCTTAGTAGGTAGCTAGCCAAAATGTTATTTGATAACCATTCTTTCGTCTGATTTCAGTGCTTGTCGGGGCGCTTTTTTACTGGGTCTTATTGGCTTTGCTTGGGAAGAAGGTCCCTAAGGCTCTGTAGCTCCTTCACCATTTGTATATTCTTTGGAAAATTGTCGAGTTTGCCTTTTGCCAACTTCATTACCTCTAGTCTCTAGAACTGGTTTGCGTTCTCATAGAATTCTTCCAGGGTAGTAGGTCGTTTCATCCTTTACCGATTCATAAAGGCTTTGCAATAGACTGCATCCGTCACCCTCTCTTCATCCATATGCTAGTCATACCTGTAAAAAACAATTTTTAATTAGTTGTACACTGTAGGAAGGTAGAGATGGCTTGATAAACTTCTTTGGATATTCTGCATGTTGAACGACTTCGATGAATGGGTTTCGATTGGCAAAATATGCTTTAATCATTGTTAGTCTACTCCGTTTTCAAGATACGACTGTTTATAATGCTTGAGAATGTTACATGCATGATTGTCGCATGCATGAATGATTGGAAATACCGATTGAATGGAAAATCACTTAGTATGGGGTCATGGATCAGTGACCATTCCCTAAAAAATTTCAAACTATGTGCGATCGATCTTAGACGACAAGGAAGGCTCCATAAGGTTGCACTCCAAATTTCAAGGCATTTTGAGTTCGCATGTTTGAGTTATGGACAAAAGAAGATGGATCGGTGGTATTTTACTTGAAGTCCGACCTGAGAAAATTTGTCATTTTCTTGGAATCAACACATGGTTCGCACGGATCACAGAATTTGAAGTGCTGGGTTGGTGACGAACGGTGCATGGAGCCATTTGCATGTTTGCTTGGAGAAAATCTTGGTTTTACCCAAGTCTGATTTTGGGCCATAATTTCTAGGTTTGCTTCGAGTAATTTGATTGATTATACGAGTTCGACTTTAACTCAGGACTTCCAGAATATGCTTCAAGGCAAATACGATTACTCGAGTTCGACTTTGAATTAACCTCGAAATGAGTTTTTCAATGACTTTATTGACGATTTTTGATAATTTTCGACAACAACCATTTGTGATTCGGCGATGTGAGCTCCATGATGGGATTGGAAGATGGTCAGTTGGGAGTGGTCAAAATATACCACGGAAGCTCGCCTTATAACCGATCCTGGTTTATATCATATCTTCTTGGTTCTCCTGCCTTTAGGAGTACTATTTGAGTAGTCGTTCCTCGTCCATTGCTTGACACCGTGCTGTGGCATGGGTTTTAGAATCTTTTTCTATCATTTTTCACGTTAGCACTTTCATCCAATTTTTTTTCTTCAAATTTTTGACATCTTCTGAGCCAGAGAGAGCCATCATTATATCCGTCCATAGGTTTTCACCCATAAGTTCGGGTTCGTAGGAGGTGCTTTTGCAGTGGGTGGAGTGTTAACGTTTTCTTCCATCATGATTCTTGAGCTCCGCCCACTACTTCATTTTTCTTTTGCCTTTTGTTTTTTGCATTCAAGCCAGAAATAGAAGAATGCTCTCGCTCCATAGAAGCCATGGCTTCAAGCACTGTTCTAGGAGTAGTTAGTGATTGGAGCGCTAAGAGAGTGTCTATAATTTCCATAAGAACCTTATGATTATTTTCCATTTTCTGATTAATTTTATCAACCATCTTGTTCAATTCTCCCTTAGTCACAGCTTCATGTTATGCAGAGGATCCTGGAACCTGATCTTCAGAGTTAGCTCACTATAGTAGGTTATTGGGATTATTGACTACAATTTGCTAAGGATTTGTTTCTTCTCCAACAATGGTAGCTCCTATGGATCTTTCGGAGGTAGTTCTCTTTCTTTTTGTTGCCACCGATTCTCAATAGCAAATCGTCTAAGCAAAGATTGATGATCTAACTTCTAAACCTATCTAATCCAAAGTAGATAGCTAGATCTAAGCCTAGTTGGGTTCTTGGTGAAAGCATTAAAATGTTAACCCAAAAAATGGATCAACATCCTAGATTGAGTGTGTAAGCACCCTCCCTCTTCTTATAGAGCAATAATATTGAAAATAAATGTAAAAGAGAAAAAAAATAGTAAAAAGACACGAAGATTTTTATAATAGTTCGACTATTAATGCAGCTTATGTCCACTTTATAACTTTTTATTAACTGGCTGCTGCTACAAATTGAATCGGATTACGATATGATTGAATCTTCTAAATTAGATCAAGTCACAAGTACAAGAGTTCACTGGAGAATCATAGTGAACCCCTAGATAACTATTATGTGGTAGGAGAAGAGTGAAGAATAATCTCTGCAGAGTTCCAGTAGCCAGTCTAGAAGATCATCTTTATGTTGCAGATAAGTGCGTATTTATAGGGGAATTCGGTGAGTATCGAGCCAGAAGTCCAAGTGTAGAAGAGTCCATTTGTTATGCCAAGTCATCACCGAAAATCTCAAATCAATCTAATTCATTTATATGGATCGTTGGCTATCCATAGAGGATGGATCATTAGCTATCCATCAACTTAGAATATTTTTCTACTAGAAGCCTTTGCTTAGTGCTACGAAGAAGCTTGAAATGTTTGAGGGCCATCCAACCTATCTTGATGGATCTTTAGCTATCCATAGGGAATGGATCACTAACTATCCATAGGGGATGGAATACTAGCTATCCATCCACTTAGCATATTTTTGAGTGATCTTAGTTTGATTGTCTTTCTATCTTCTTTTTAAGTGCCTTGACCAAATATCAAGTTGCTTGGAGTTCGTTTGATTACTCATCTTCATGGGTCATCTGATCCAGATGAATTGTCCATAACTAACTTAGTACTTAACAAAATCATATGAAACTTCACACATGCAATGTAGATGAGTAGGAGAGCCTCCATACAGATCATAGGTTATGGGGCCCACTCCTTATGGGTTGGACCTGATGGATCAAACTGGCCCAATTTGGGGAAGAATCATCTATAACTCACTCAAAACTTAATGAAACCAGACAAAACTTTATGGCTACCCTCTTTAGGTTGTGTGGGACCTAAACTATAAATTTCAGGTTATGGGGGCCAACCTACATGGATCATTAGCAATCCATCTAGTTAGGTTGCTAGTAATCCATCAAATTACATCCAAATGATCCAATTTTTTCTAGAGCGTTCTTTTATGTCTTCTAAGCGTTCTCCCAAAATTTCAATCAAATCCAACTCCGTATGAGTTCTCTAGATCCATTTTAATTCAACTGCTTTTGGTCAAACAGCTTGAATCAGACGAGTCTTCACTTCTCAAGCTAGATTATTTGGCATGCTATGAAACTTGGCAAGAATTCTTAGAAGAGGTAGTACATCGTGATGTAAGAGGTTTGACAACTCATTATGCTTCCTTTTGGATTGCTAGGGTTCTATGGATGATGGATCGCCAGCAATCCATCTACTTAGTGGATTTTGGGCTTGTTTCTCTTATGTTCCATTGGCTTGTCCTTTTAAATTTGTTGATCAAGTTTCAAGTCATTCTGGCTTAGTATGGCTGTTCTAACTTGAATTGAATTCTGCTGGGTTAAAAACTCAGTTAACATACGCAATACTCTTCAAATGTTGGATGGAGAATTACTTATGGCTCCTGGGGGCAACAAGGGGTTATGTACTTGCAATTATTGGATGGTTATAATTCCTCAACTAGGTGTCTTATATAGTTAAATGTATCCAATCAAAACTTTGGATTTTGGAACGACGATGTGAAGTAGTTTTAGACTTGAGAGTACTATGTAGCTTAAATAAGGAGACCATGATGCTTTAATTTTAGAAAACTCATGGCATTACGACCATTCTAAAATCCTTTCGGGCATATGCTAAATTATTTAGAAGAAACACTATTTAATAAAGGATTCTCGTCATTCGATATAGGAGGTTAGTATCACTGTAATTGGAAATTAACTCAAAGTAAAAATCTATGACTATAGTACTTATGATTATTCGATAATTGATATTGTCTGAACAAAGAACATTAAAGTTAGTATTTGCAATTCAGTATGGATATTTTTATTATTTTTATCATCGAATGAACTCCGGACATCTAAGTGATATAGTGATAACAAAAAGAAAATGCGCACATACATCGTCATTTAAGGGTGTATGCTTAAATAAGTTAAAATATGACTTTCCTAGAATATCTATAAACAAATGACCTTGTGCCATAATGCTACAGTAATTTAGTCAAAATCGATGTGACCTTGATATCAAATTTTTGATATTATTCACCGACTAAGTTCTCGCTTATGAGTCATACGACTAAAATTATTCAAGCGAATTTTGAAAGCGAACAATTTATAAATTTCATAAAATAAATGGACAAATTAATATAAATGTTATACTAATTTATATGAGTGATTTAATATTACTAGAGGGCTACCGGTTAACTAAATAATAAACATAAATGTTTATATATTTTTTAGTTAATTAAATTAGTTAAATAGTATTTAACTACATAGAATGGGTTTTTAAATTATTTAAAGATGATTTAATATCATGCTCGGAAATTAATATTGTTAATATAGGCTGATCCACTTTATAAAATACATACTGATGTATTCTTCAATTTAGGAGAGACAGATTTGATCCAGGCCTATTTAAGTGGGCTCGACTACTTTATATATAATAGTATATTAATGAAACCCTAGCTACCCCAGCCATTTCTCTCCCTCTTTCCTTCTCAAATTTAAGATCTATTAGGGCTTGTTTGCCAAGAAAAAAACTTGCAACTTTACTTTAAGGAAGGAAAAAATCTCGAAGTAGGAAACAGAATCAATTCGAGGTGTTAACGAATGGCAAGAAGCTAGATAATTCATCTTTAATCTATAATACATTGTCGTTAATATTACTTTATGATTTTGGCATTATAATTGATTGTACAATAATAAATTCAAATTTTGGTTTGTATATATTTATTACATATACTATTCACCTGAAATAATCAGAATTTATTTATTTATAATACATACAAATATATATAAATTCATGTACATAATTTCGAAACATGTAACATTTACATATATATATATATATATATATAATAGTTTCAGCCTTGATTTAATTACAAGAAAATTAAAGTTTTTCTAAAGTAAAAAAACATTTAGGTCAAAATAATTTTGAAACTATGTTGCAAAGAAAAGGAGTAAAAGAAAGATCATAGATCTAATTACACCTTTCAAATACCTTCCATGAAATATGATGTAATATACTAGTTTATTTGCATCGGCACACTATACGATCTAGTGCTTCAAATTAGTTGCACTTTTTTAATGAAATTTAGCCCAAAATAACCGTTACCTAATGCACTCGAAAGAATGAGGTTGGTGGAGGCATTAACATGGTAATGGTGAGGTTATAAGTTCGATTCCCACCACTAACGTGATAAGGGTTCTCATGATACGATATGTGGTGAAACGTTTGCTCTTACCCCTATAGTCTTAAGAAAGTTGTGTGAGTCGAGAGGCTGCATGTAAAACTCATTCATGAGGGATCTTATGTGGATCACCCCATAGGTGTGTGGGACTGGCAAACAATGGTATCAGAGAGCACAATATGTTAATGTAGATAAATAGCCAGTATTAGGGCTCATTTAAAGAAATGTTCATAAGACATGGGTGTCTGGAAATGGGTTTTTAACTAAGATAAAATGAGAAACGTCAAATCATATATTCCAACCTGTCTCATTGAGCGATTTGAAGTACTAAGATGTACCCTACATATAATGTCCAAAAATGTTTTGGGTCTTGAGCATAGTTTAAATATGCGTATATGAAAAGCAAACAAATGTTTTAAATTTGAAATTGGTTTTTGAATTTCAAATTTTAAATTTCAAATTTTGAATTAAATATCTATGAAGTTTATAAATAATATTGATTTGAAAGAGTTTAAATTAAATTGAATAATTGTAAAAATTATAATTATAAATTAATTTAAAATGTTTGAACTACAAAAGAATTTTAAGCATTTGAAACTTTAATATATTAAATTAATTCGGATTGATTAATTATTTAATAAAGGTTAATCAGCTAAATAAATACATACATATATATAAATTAATAGAAGTTATAAATAAAATTTGACCTTATATAAATAATATACGTATGTATATATAACATGCATAGTGATGTCTTAAATGTTTCTAGGCTGGTAAGTACATTATATTCCCTTATACTTCACAAGGGGTACGCAATTCATACTTAGGCAGTCCCAGAATAATGGGTTAGAGGAAGCGATGTGCTACATGGCTGTTGGTAGTCCCCAATATTATGTAAGGGCCAGGTGCAAAGATAAAGGTTAAGAATCATATATGATATAACTTGCAATGTGTTACCTACCATTTATGGGAGCTTCGATTTTTCGGTACTCCTAAAGTCGTATGCAACATGATAAATGTATCCTAACACTCATTAAAGGAATCAAAAGATTTTCATATGTCTTTAAGGTTTGAAGAGATATATAAAATCTAATGTGAGCTTTATCAGAAAAATAAAATAAATAACATTTAACTATTCTGATAAGTATAAGAACATATGCTAAGTTTAATAATTTACTTGATTAAATTTATGTAGAAAACGGCATTAAAATCGTTCATTGACAAAAACACTCTTGTTGGACCAAACTACGATGACCAAGTAATATCAAAATTTCATAATATACAAAAAATTCTGGCATGTTGTCATGCACCTCCTAGGACAAACACCCCACAATAACTTCCTAAGAAGAGCTCAATTCTTATGCCACTTGGTACTGGACTATAAAAGTTGTTTAGTGAGCAATCTCATTCTACAAATTACAAGACCTATAAGAAATTATTTCATTCGAGGATGATCTAAATTACTGTTGTCCATGACCACATCCTTATGATTATAGGGCAAATAGAAAAGTTAGTTCGATCCATTCATATTGGACTACAACATGTATTCATTGAAGGTGAGTATTGTGGAGCTCCTCGATATGCTATGGACTGCCGAAGGATCATCAACAATATTCAAATGTTTTACTTGCTATCAAGGCCTCCGCTTAAAATAGTTCAAAGAAGAGGAAAAGAGGGAAGGTAATAAGTGGAATTCCAAGAGGCTTATAGAGAAGGGTAAATGTCACCATTGTCACAAGAAGGCACTGAAAGAGTAACTATCCGGATTATCAAAAGACATTAAAGAATAAGAAAATCCAAACTCCTAAAGGTATTTTAAAGATAGAAAATTGTCTTTTTATGTACCACTTCTTGGGCTTTAGATATTGGATCTTAGATTCAAATTTGTAATTCATTATAGGCACTTAGAAGCAGAAGAGCCATCATAAAGGGTTGAGTGGAACATCAAGTTTCTAATAGAGCTATAGTAGCTGTTGCAATGGTGGGAGAGTACCCTATGCTCTTTGTGAATGGATATAATTTTGTAACGACCCCAATTTTGAATTAATATTAAATTGATAGTTAATGTAAATTTTGAACAAATTTTGGAATAAAATTTGAATTCGACTTTGGAATTTGACTTTGGATTCTTGAAATTGAAATACGAAATGTAAATTAAAACAATTAGCATTAAAGTTAAAATAAATATTAAGTTAGAAATTGAAATATATATATATATATATATATATATATATATATAAGATAAACTATAAACTATAAAGTCAACAAAACAAAGTAAGCATATTAAATTAAATTTTAACAACATATTAACGATAGGAATTTATTCAAGAAATAAATAGAAACAAAAGAAGTAATAAAACTTATACCAAATAAAGTTAAATAAGAAATACACTCAAATAAGAAATAGAAACAAATGTATGCATATGAACAAATACAAATATAAATAAGGAATGAAACAAACTAAAAAAAAAGATATAACTAAGCTTACAAAAGGAGAATAAGTCAAACATCTATGTATTTACCAAATAAAACAAATATGAAAAGTAAGTAAATAAACAAAACAAAAGAAGGAAACAAAACAAAATAAAAACAAACAAAACTAGAATAATATCTACAAAGCAAATAAAAAAAAATCTGTGTGCAAACTATCTATGTACAAAAGAATTAAAGAAAAGACTTAAAGTATGTAAACAAAATGCTAAAAGAAAACAATCTCTCAGCTGAAACAAGGACAAGCATGCAGGCTTGGGATGAAACAGTTGCTTCACATATGTACATACATGATTCAAATAGTATAAGCTTATAATCAAGGACTCATGCATTTAATATAACCAGTACACTAGCACAAAAGCAAGATACATCAGCCACGATACAAGATTTTCAGCCTCCATATAGAAATGTATCTCTATCCTATGTTGTACAAGAACATCACCCTGTACAAAATAATGTATATCCCGGTACAATTCCTATATAGCAGCCTTCCATTCATTTCAGTTCGTTCCTCCAAAAGCTAAGTAATGTCTAAAGTAATACTGTCTTAAACTTAAACAAAGATTCAAAATTTAGACAATAATTCAATGAACAACCAGAGAACCAAAAGGCTTCAACTTGCAATTTTTCACAGCAGTTTCAAGCAATAGCAGCCCTCTGTTCTTCTTTTAGAAATCTGTGAGTATCATATTTGTTTTTTTTATTAAAAAGTAAAATAAATAAAAGGAAATGTTGCAACTACATGTCTTTGAATACATAAGTTTTTATATATATGTGTGTGTTCTTGGTGATGAAATTGGTGTGCAGGCTGATATTTAAATACCTTTCTGTTTTAAGTTCATGAACAAAACATCTTTGATTCAAAATTCTTTTTCTTTCAATCTACTTATAGAGTGGACTTAGAATCAAAATGGAAATTGGTTGTTATGGTATAAACTTAAGATTAAAAATTTATATAAGTTAAAACCAAGTTTAACTTTCTCTGGAAAGTAAGTTAACCCAGCTAACTTCAAAAAGAGCAAGAATTCGAACTTCGTAATTTATGAATTCAGATGTATAAATGGGATTGTTATACTTTAATATGATTTTTAAAACTCGAATCAAAATTTTTAGAGCTAGGATTAAGCTACAGTTCCGGGATGAACGGAAATGGGTTATGGTCGATTTTTGGGTGATCGAGTGGACCGGAATGCTCGGCGTTTCGCGTGGGGGTGAAGGAGCCTCCGGAGGAGTTGGGAAAAATATCTGGAGTTGTTCCAGTTCGACGTGGAAGCGGCGGTGGGGTTTTGAATATTTTTAACCTAATTTTGGTGAGGCCGTTTTGTTCGATTCGTTCGCCATCTTGGATTGATCGAGCGTCGCGAGTCTCTGGGAGATGGAAGGAGGAGCATGGACGATGCTCTGACCAGAAGCACGCGACCTCTGATGGTCGGGGGAGGAGGAGCGAAGCGACTTTCGTGGATGGGTTTTTGGGTTCCTGGGTGTCAGGTGTCTCGATTTTGATCTGTCGTTGAATTTGTCAAATTGAATGATCGAAGCATTTGATGAGATGGTCGTCGACTTGGGAAGGCTAGTGGAGTTGATCAAAGGCGATCGTCTTAGGCGTGCATGTGCACGAGATAATTTTTGTGCATATAATTGGGGAAGAAGAAGTTTGCGTGAATAACATGGGAGAGTTGTTTTCTCGAGTAACTCGTATTCCAGGCTCGAAGTAAAGGTGGTTTGGACTCGAAGCTTTTCAATGTCGCCTCGAGTTGTTTTGCAATAGCACAGTTTTAAAAAGAAAACCTTGTAACATTTTAAACTTCAAATCTGGGTTTTTGAACTGAAGGGTAGGGATTTAAGTAAGTTTAAATCCAAGTTAGAATCTGATTTAAATCCATTTTTAAGTTAGTTTCAAATAAACTTTGAATTTAAAAGTTTTAAACAGAAATTTGATTTTAAATCAAATTTGTAAATATTTACAAGGTGGATTTTCAGATTTTAAATCTTATTTTAGAATTTAAATTAAAATCTGAAAACAAGACTTAAATATGGCTTCAAGTTTAAAATCTGGAATTTGAACTAGTTTTCAAATCATATGTGTTTTAAAACAAGTATAAATAATATAGCTTTTTAAAAAGTAAATTTGTTTTCAAACAAATAACTAAACTTGATATTTGGTAATTTGAATCTGCAAGTTAAATAGTGGTGTATTTTAAAGGCTTAATTTTTTTTAAGTAAATTGGGTTAAAGGCTTACATAAGTTCATATATTAATAATAAATGTTCTTTACATTTATTTTAAGATTATAAGTGGATATTTAAATTTGGTTAATATTTAGATATGTAAGCATTTTGAATCATAAATTCAAAATGAAATTTGAGTCTAAATTCAAATTTGAAATGGTTTACACTTAAAATATTGATGAAGTCGTTAATAAGGAAATTAATTATCTTAGAGATAAAGAGGGTAATTAAAATGATTTAATTTATAAGGTAATTAAAGAATGATTTACTAAATTTATAAAAAAAGTAATTTAGATTAATTAATTAGAAATGATTAATAAAGATCTAATCTAAGAAATTTTCTTAAGAAGGTAATTAAAGAAAGTTAATAAAGATAATTACTAAAGATTATCAAGTATTGATTAAAGTGATAAATAATTAATAATTAAATGGATTAATTAATTTAGAAAATCAATTATAAATTGTTAAATATAATTACTTAATGAAAGTAATTAAGGATTAATCACTTATTGTAATAAATTTTAGATATTTTGATTAACTAAAGTATTTGATAAATAAATTAATATCAAATGATTTGTAATTAATTAAATAATCAAGATTTGATAATTAATTCATAAGTAATTGATTAAATTGGAAATGAATTGAATTAATCAGGATTAAACGACTGATTAATCCTGCTTATAAATGACTATTGAATACTTGACCTTACCTATGAATGATTGTATCGTATGAGATGCCTTGGATTGATTGTCTTAACTAATCTGTGATATTTTGTCTGTGGATTGAGCTGTGTATCATTTTATTCATTTATTTACATTTGCATATTATCTGTGATCTGTGAATAAAGGATAAGCGTTATAGTTTATACCGCTTATCAACTATATTTCTCTGTTTTGATCTGTGATGATTGAATGATGTGGCACTTTTGTGTTAAACCCCTGGACCACACTTATACACACACAATGGATTTCACGAGGAAATCGATTAAGTCACAGATTTTGAAATGATTTATAAAAAATTGAATATTTGAATTCAAATGTTTTGGAAATGAAACTGGGTTTAAAGTGAAAAGCTTTAGAAATGGAATTTCAGAGATGAAATTTATTTTGAATAACTTGATTGAGTTTTGGAATTTAAATAGTTTGATTTCAATTTGAATTCAATACTTAAAAATTGAATTCTATGATTTGAAACTAGGGATTAACGATATTATACTAGTTATATATAAGTCAAACCATTTTTAAAGTATTGTTCTTTTGGGAAATTGATTTAACCAAAAGATTATAACTTGTATAAATGAAATCGGGTTTTTCCGAAATAAGGTTGTTTCTAAATGACAAAAAGCTTTCATAAGAGAAATGAATTTCAAATTGTATAAAAGGGATTTCAAGTTTAAACTGAAATAATTTTTCAAGTTATAGATAAACATTTGGAAACGAATTTTGAAAGAGAATATTTGGGAACGATTAGAAAACTATGAAATAAATCTTAATTTTAAGATTTAATGAATTAAATCCAATTGAAATTGGAATTGTTTTGAAATCCAGGAATGAATCTTTGAGAAACTAGGCGAACTTGTGAAATAGATCTTTTTGTTAAAGATTTGAAAATGGCAATGTGCTTAAACCATTTGAAAGAAAGTTTTGAATTATTAAGTTGTGACTTAATTGAAATCCCATATCCATATGTTTTAAATGTTGCGCTCACTATTCGGTTTAGCCGAGAAAGGACCTTTGTGTCGTATAACCCATTCCGAATATGTGATACGTCGTTATGGATAGCATTTGAAGACCAGTGGTGAAGACCGGGTATTTGCGAGAACGATAGGATGACCTATCGATTGTCTCTGCACTGAGTTGCTCCGGTATAGAGATTCCCTAAGTGATGGGAAGTCCAATCGGGATTGTGAATACCCGAATTGCAAGGGCTTCTTTGGAAGTGCCTTCGGTTCTGTTCGAACCCAGAACAGACTTGTATGGATTGTTATGTCTGACATTTCAATTTGAGATATAAAGCAGATTTCTTTCAAATATATTTCTGTTGGTGGCGAAGAATTTATTCTCTTAGCTTAACACCCTTCTCTGAGACGTACGAGCTCAGAGGTTATGTAGTTGAAGGTTATCGGCGATATATTCCCATCTTGGTAATGTGGCATGCTGAGTGTTGCTGTGAAATGATCATTGTTTGATCATTTGTGATATGATCATTTATTTGATCATTTATCTTTGTGATCATTACTTTGATCATTTGTTGACCCAAAGCATGGCTTTGTGGACGAGACTTCGTTGGACCTCACACCCCGGAATGGTCGAAACATGAAAGATGCAGCAAGGTTATTGGGGGTAGCGCCCTTTAGGGTATGTGCATTTCCTTCTGGATAGAGGTGGTATCATGGTATGGAGCCCAGATATTTAACCTATGTCGTTACTGCGAATTTATTACTTTGTGGTTGTTGGTTATCGGGATCCCGAGAAAAGGTCGTTTAGGATCGGGGGATGGCATACTCATGTCAGTAGTTACCCAGTTAGGGGTAACCCGGCCTTGTGTTGGCAGAGATCCGGTTAGGTTCTCGAGGACGTCCTTCCTGAGGAGTTCTCATGTGGCAATGGGAAGTTCCTTGGCCGGACCATTTGTTGGAAATCCAAAGAAACAATATGAGACTTGTACGGTTTTAGTTGTATAACCTGCCATGGAATGTGGCGGTAACCTGCTATTGAACATGGTAGCTATAGTAGGCATAAGTGCGGAATGCCTATGCTGGCTAAGATTTATATCTTTACTTTCGAAATGAATTTTTGCCTACACTATGCACTAGTAGTAATATCAAATGTTTCTTTTTAATGCGTATCAAGCATCTTTGACTATCATAAGGAGAAATCTCCTCCGATTCTGCGTTTGCATTGTGTGTGTGTGCGGGAGGCCTTATGGTAGTCTCATTTTCTAAAAGCATTTCGAATTGACTTTAAAATTCTCTTGCTGTTTGTTTTTAAAGATAAACTGTTTTTGTTGCTCATACCAGTCCCACGACTGATCCGGGGTTTATTGTTTCTTTCCTAAACTCTGGGTGCTCATTATTTTCTACACGAGCAGTCTAGAGTTGGGTTTTTTAGATAGTCAGGTTTAGTAGCTTATCTGGGGTTAGTTCAGTCTTTGGATCACACCAGTCTTGCTTATCTTGGTGCATCGTTATTGGGAGTTCGAGCTATTGCTGGATTGGTTCTTGGAAATGGAGTTGCAGTTCTCGGAGTTCTCTTTTGAAGACTATCTTAGAGTTATATTGTTCCGCTGCTAGATATCATCTATTTTCTTTTCCGCTGCTATTTATTGTATCATATCTTTGATGTATATTGATATCTATTGGATCATCTGTTGTATCAGATATTGTATCAATGCTGTATATCAATGTATTATTCTTATTATTCCGCTGTGTTATTTACTTAGTGTTGTTATAAGCTCCGGCGACTCGGATTTGAACGGTCGAATCTATGGCATTCGAGTACGATATCGAATCTATGGCATTCGAGTACGATGTAAAGTATGGATGTTGATTTTCGAGCGCGAAAAATCCGTAGTCGTCACATGTGGTATCAGAGCTAAGGGTTGAACTTTAGCTCAGGAGTATAACACATTAAGCAACTCATTAGAGATAGGGTGAAGTATCCCTAGAATGAGTAATCCCTAAGATATTCATTTGAATGCCTCAGTAAATTCTCTTACTATTCACTGATAGTGAGTATGAGTGCAAGAAGAGAACGAGATAGGGGACAGGGAAGTACCACTTCATATGGTCAATACCTTGCAACAGTGGAAATAACTTTCTTATCAATTTCTTTGATTCGATTCCAATTTCTTTTGATTGCTTCGTGACAGCTCCAGAAGTAGTTTGGTGTGATGATGGCCTTACGAATCGTTGTAGAAAATCTTTACTTCATATCTTCATCGGTTTCTTATCGATTTTTGATTTTAAACCTTAATGAATATGAATTGAAAATTTGAAACTGAAATTTGGAATAAATTGGAAATTTTAATTTGAGTTAAATTGATTAATAGAATATGAAGAATAAATTGAATTGTATCGATAAATCGATTTCGTTTAAAACCAAATTTGAAATTCTATTATAATTTCTTGTATCTATTGTTGATATTCTGATTTGGTGAGCCAAATGCAGAATTGATATCCAGTTTGATCTGAAAAGATATTTTTCTATCTTTCATCTATCTTCATTAACTCTCTCTGGCGAATTTCGAGGACGAAATTCCTTTTAAGGGGGGAAGTCTGTAACGACCCCAATTTGGAATTAATATTAAATTGATAGTTAATGTAAATTTTGAACAAATTTTGGAATAAAATTTGAATTCGACTTTGGAATTTGACTTTGGATTCTTGAAATTGAAATGCGAAATGTAAATTAAAACAATTAGCATTAAAGTTAAAATAAATATTAAGTTAGAAATTGAAATTGAAATATATATATATATATATATATATATATATATATATATAAGATAAACTATAAACTATAAAGTCAACAAAACAAAGTAAGCATATTAAATTAAATTTTAACAACATATTAACGATAGGAATTTATTCAAGAAATAAATAGAGACAAAAGAAGTAATAAAACTTATACCAAATAAAGTTAAATAAGAAATACACTCAAATAAGAAATAGAAACAAATGTATGCATATGAACAAATACAAATATAAATAAGGAATGAAACAAACTAAAAAAAAAGATATAACTAAGCTTACAAAAGGAGAATAAGTCAAACATCTATGTATTTACCAAATAAAACAAATATGAAAAGTAAGTAAATAAACAAAACAAAAGAAGGAAACAAAACAAAATAAAAACAAACAAAACTAGAATAATATCTACAAAGCAAATAAAAAAAAATCTGTGTGCAAACTATCTATGTACAAAAGAATTAAAGAAAAGACTTAAAGTATGTAAACAAAATGCTAAAAGAAAACAATCTCTCAGCTGAAACAAGGACAAGAATGCAGGCTTGGGATGAAACAGTTGCTTCACATATGTACATACATGATTCAAATAGTATAAGCTTATAATCAAGGACTCATGCATTTAATATAACCAGTACACTAGCACAAAAGCAAGATACATCAGCCACGATACAAGATTTTCAGCCTCCATATAGAAATGTATCTCTGTCCTATGTTGTACAAGAACATCACCCTGTACAAAATAATGTATATCCCGGTACAATTCCTATATAGCAGCCTTCCATTCATTTCAGTTCGTTCCTCCAAAAGCTAAGTAATGTCTAAAGTAATACTGTCTTAAACTTAAACAAAGATTCAAAATTTAGACAATAATTCAATGAACAACCAGAGAACCAAAAGGCTTCAACTTGCAATTTTTCACAGCAGTTTCAAGCAATAGCAGCCCTCTGTTCTTCTTTTAGAAATCTGTGAGTATCATATTTGTTTTTTTTATTAAAAAGTAAAATAAATAAAAGGAAATGTTGCAACTACATGTCTTTGAATACATAAGTTTTTATATATATGTGTGTGTTCTTGGTGATGAAATTGGTGTGCAGGCTGATATTTAAATACCTTTCTGTTTTAAGTTCATGAACAAAACATCTTTGATTCAAAATTCTTTTTCTTTCAATCTACTTATAGAGTGGACTTAGAATCAAAATGGAAATTGGTTGTTATGGTATAAACTTAAGATTAAAAATTTATATAAGTTAAAACCAAGTTTAACTTTCTCTGGAAAGTAAGTTAACCCAGCTAACTTCAAAAAGAGCAAGAATTCGAACTTCGTAATTTATGAATTCAGATGTATAAATGGGATTGTTATACTTTAATATGATTTTTAAAACTCGAATCAAAATTTTTAGAGCTAGGATTAAGCTACAGTTCCGGGATGAACGGAAATGGGTTATGGTCGATTTTTGGGTGATCGAGTGGACCGGAATGCTCGGCGTTTCGCGTGGGGGTGAAGGAGCCTCCGGAGGAGTTGGGAAAAATATCTGGAGTTGTTCCAGTTCGACGTGGAAGCGGCGGTGGGGTTTTGAATATTTTTAACCTAATTTTGGTGAGGCCGTTTTGTTCGATTCGTTCGCCATCTTGGATTGATCGAGCGTCGCGAGTCTCTGGGAGATGGAAGGAGGAGCATGGACGATGCTCTGACCAGAAGCACGCGACCTCTGATGGTCGGGGGAGGAGGAGCGAAGCGACTTTCGTGGATGGGTTTTTGGGTTCCTGGGTGTCAGGTGTCTCGATTTTGATCTGTCGTTGAATTTGTCAAATTGAATGATCGAAGCATTTGATGAGATGGTCTTCGACTTGGGAAGGCTAGTGGAGTTGATCAAAGGCGATCGTCTCAGGCGTGCATGTGCACGAGATAATTTTCGTGCATATATTTGGGGAAGAAGAAGTTTGCGTGAATAACATGGGAGAGTTGTTTTCTCGAGTAACTCGTATTCCAGGCTCGAAGTAAAGGTGGTTCGGACTCGAAGCTTTTCAATGTCACCTCGAGTTGTTTTGCAATAGCACAGTTTTAAAAAGAAAACCTTGTAACATTTTGAACTTCAAATCTGGGTTTTTAAACTAAAGGGTAGGGATTTAAGTAAGTTTAAATCCAAGTTAGAATCTGATTTAAATCCATTTTTAAGTTAGTTTCAAATAAACTTTGAATTTAAAAGTTTTAAACAGAAATTTGATTTTAAATCAAATTTGTAAATATTTACAAGGTGGATTTTCAGATTTTAAATCTTATTTTAGAATTTAAATTAAAATCTGAAAACAAGACCTAAATATGGCTTCAAGTTTAAAATCTGGAATTTGAACTAGTTTTCAAATCATATGTGTTTTAAAACAAGTATAAATCAAATAGCTTTTTAAAAAGTAAATTTGTTTTCAAACCAATAACTAAACTTGATATTTGGTAATTTGAATCTGCAAGTTAAATAGTGGTGTATTTTAATGGCTTAATTTTTTTTTAAGTAAATTGGGTTAAAGGCTTACATAAGTTCATATATTAATAATAAATGTTCTTTACATTTATTTTAAGATTATAAGTGGATATTTAAATTTGCTTAATATTTAGATATGTAAGCATTTTGAATCATAAATTCAAAATGAAATTTGAGTCTAAATTCAAATTTGAAATGGTTTACACTTAAAATATTGATGAAGTCATTAATAAGGAAATTAATTATCTTAGAGATAAAGAGGGTAATTAAAATGATTTAATTTATAAGGTAATTAAAGAATGATTTATTAAATTTATAAAAAAAAGTAATTTAGATTAATTAATTAGAAATGATTAATAAAGATCTAATCTAAGAAATTTTCTTAAGAAGGTAATTAAAGAAATTTAATAAAGATAATTACTAAAGATTATCAAGTATTGATTAAAGTGATAAATAATTAATAATTAAATGGATTAATTAATTTAGAAAATCAATTATAAATTGTTAAATATAATTACTTAATGAAAGTAATTAAGGATTAATCACTTATTGTAATAAATTTTAGATATTTTGATTAACTAAAGTATTTGATAAATAAATTAATATCAAATGATTTGTAATTAATTAAATAATCAAGATTTGATAATTAATTCATAAGTAATTGATTAAATTGGAAATGAATTGAATTAATCAGGATTAAACGACTGATTAATCCTGCTTATAAATGACTATTGAATACTTGACCTTACCTATGAATGATTGTATCGTATGAGATGCCTTGGATTGATTGTCTTAACTAATCTGTGATATTTTGTCTGTGGATTAAGCTGTGTATCAGTTTATTCATTTATTTACATTTGCATATTATCTGTGATCTGTGAATAAAGGATAAGCGTTATAGTTTATACCGCTTATCAACTATATTTCTCTGTTTTGATCTGTGATGATTGAATGATGTGGCACTTTTGTGTTAAACCCCTGGACCACACTTATACACACACAATGGATTTCACGAGGAAATCGATTAAGTCACAGATTTTGAAATGATTTATAAAAAATTGAATATTTGAATTCAAATGTTTTGGAAATGAAACTGGGTTTAAAGTGAAAAGCTTTAGAAATGGAATTTCAGAGATGAAATTTATTCTGAATAACTTGATTGAGTTTTGGAATTTAAATAGTTTGATTTCAATTTGAATTCAATACTTAAAAATTGAATTCTATGATTTGAAACTAGGGATTAACGATATTATACTAGTTATATATAAGTCAAACCATTTTTAAAGTATTGTTCTTTTGGGAAATTGATTTAACCTAAAGATTATAACTTGTATAAATGAAATCGGGTTTTTCCGAAATAAGGTTGTTTCTAAATGACAAAAAGCTTTCATAAGAGAAATGAATTTCAAATTGTATAAAAGGGATTTCAAGTTTAAACTGAAATAATTTTTCAAGTTATAGATGAACATTTGGAAACGAATTTTGAAAGAGAATATTTGGGAACGATTAGAAAACTATGAAATAAATCTTAATTTTAAGATTTAATGAATTAAATCCAATTGAAATTGGAATTGTTTTGAAATCCAGGAATGAATCTTTGAGAAACTAGGCGAATTTGTGAAATAGATCTTTTTGTTAAAGATTTGAAAATGGCAATGTGCTTAAACCATTTGAAAGAAAGTTTTGAATTATTAAGTTGTGACTTAATTGAAATCCCATATCCATATGTTTTAAATGTTGCGCTCACTATTCGGTTTAGCCGGGAAAGGACCTTTGTGTCGTATAACCCATTCCGAATATGTGATACGTCGTTATGGATAGCATTTGAAGACCGGTGGTGAAGACCGGGTATTTGCGAGAACGATAGGATGACCTATCGATTGTCTCTGCACTGAGTTGCTCCGGTATAGAGATTCCCTAAGTGATGGGAAGTCCAATCGGGATTGTGAATACCCGGATTGCAAGGGCTTCTTTGGAAGTGCCTTCGGTTCTGTTCGAACCCAGAACAGACTTGTATGGATTGTTATGTCTGACATTTCAATTTGAGATATAAAGCAGATTTCTTTCAAATATATTTCTGTTGGTGGCGGAGAATTTATTCTCTTAGCTTAACACCCTTCTCTGAGACGTACGAACTCAGAGGTTATGTAGTTGAAGGCTATCAGCGATATATTCCCATCTTGGTAATTTGGCATGCTGAGTGTTGCTGTGAAATTATCATTGTTTGATCATTTGTGATATGATCATTTATTTGATCATTTATCTTTGTGATCATTACTTTGATCATTTGTTGACCCAAAGCATGGATTTGTACCAAAGCATAGCTTTGTGGACGAGACTTCGTTGGACCTCACACCCCGGAATGGTCGAAACAGGAAAGATGCAGCAAGGTTATTGGGGGTAGCGCCCTTTAGGGTATGTGCATTTCCTTCTGGATAGAGGTGGTATCATGGTATGGAGCCCAGATATTTAACCTATGTCGTTACTGCGAATTTATTACTTTGTGGTTGTTGGTTATCGGGATCCCGAGAAAAGGTCGTTTACGATCGGGGGATGGCATACTCGTGTCAGTAGTTACTCAGTTAGGGATAACCGGCCTTGTGTTGGTAGAGATCCGGTTAGGTTCTCGGGGACGTCCTTCCAGAGGTGTTCTCATGTGGCAATGGGAAGTTCCTTGGCCTGACCATTTGTTGGAAATCCAAAGAAACAATACGAGACTTGTACGGTTTTAGTTGTATAACCTGCCATGGAATGTGGCGGTAACCTGCTATTGAACATGGTAGCTATAGTAGGCATAAGTGCGGAATGCCTATGCTGGCTAAGATTTATATCTTTACTTTCAAAATGAATTTTTGCCTACACTATGCACTAGTAGTAATATCAAATGTTTCTTTTTAATGCGTATCAAGCATCTTTGACTATCATAAGGAGAAATCTCCTCCGATTCTGCGTTTGCATTGTGTGTGTGTGCGGGAGGCCTTATGGTAGTCTCATTTTCTAAAAGCATTTCGAATTGACTTTAAAATTCTCTTGCTGTTTGTTTTTAAAGATAAACTGTTTTTGTTGCTCATACCAGTCCCACGACTGATCCGGAGTTTATTGTTTCTTTCCTAAACTCTGGGTGCTCGTTATTTTCTACACGAGCAGTCTAGAGTTGGGTTTTTTAGATAGTCGGGTTTAGTAGATTATCTGGGGTTAGTTCAGTCTTTGGATCACACCAGTCTTGCTTATCTTGGTGCATCGTTATTGGGAGTTCGAGCTATTGCTGGATTGGTTCTTGGAAATGGAGTTGCAGTTCTCGGAGTTCTCTTTTGAAGACTATCTTAGAGTTATATTGTTCCGCTGCTAGATATCATCTATTTTCTTTTCCGCTGCTATTTATTGTATCATATCTTTGATGTATATTGATATCTATTGGATCATCTGTTGTATCAGATATTGTATCAATGTTGTATATCAATGTATTATTCTTATTATTCCGCTGTGTTATTTACTTAGTGTTGTTATAAGCTCCGACGACTCGGATTTGAACGGTCGAATCTATGGCATTCGAGTACGATGTAAAGTATGGATGTCGATTTTCAAGCGTGAAAAATCCGTAGTCGTCACAAATTTAGTCATAAACAATTTCTATTTTTTACTTGATTTCATTTATGGAATAATTTCCATCTCTCGATTAGAGATAGTTAGCTATAGTATTATTTGCAATAATAATTTTATGCATTTTGTTTGAAATAATAACATTGTGCATAATGGTACTTTAAGAAATAGGATTTATGTTTCAGATTATAATCATGTATTTTCTACTAAAAATTCTATGTTTGAAATAAATAATAGTTACCTTTAGGATTGTAGTCTGGGCCTTATTAATAAGAAGAGACTTAATAAGTTAAAAAAGGACGTTTCAATCATTATTTAGTTTATAATCAATTGATACTTACAAGTTACGTCTCAAAGATAAAATGGCTATGAACCCATTTAATGGGAGCGACAAAAGAGTCGACAAACTCTTAGGACTCGTTTATTCATATGTATGCGGTCTAGTGCCTATAGCCACCAAAGGTGGAATCCTATACTTATTACATTCACCAATGATTATTCACAATATTGATATGTGTATCTTATGAAACACAAATCAAAGGTTTCTAGAAAATGAAGTTGAAAATTAGAGCATGTAAGAAAATTAAAATACTTCCTTCTGATCAAGGAGATGAGTACGTCGGACGAGAGCTCTGATAACACCTAAAAGATAGAAAGATTATCGCTCAAGTCATGCCTCCATACAATCTACAATACAATAATGTTTCAAAGAATAGGAATCAAGCACGGTTAGACATGGTTCGATCAATGATGAGTAGCTTTAAGTTACCTCTTTCCTTTTGGGGATATACACTCGATACCAAGAGCATATGCTGAATATGGTACCATTTAAATCTATGCATAAGATGCCATACAAGTTATGGATTAGGAAGAAACCTTATCTTAAGTACATTAAGGTGTATGGTTGTCTGGCCTACTAATAAAACGCTCTCCCTAGTAAGCTTGAGGCAAGATCAATTTCGTGTAATCTTGTAGGGTATCTTACTATAGGATACCTATCCTATCGTACCAAGTAATAAAAATTTGTTGTTTTAAGACAAATAAATTGTTCGAAAGGGAGTTCTTTTCTAAGGAAACTAATAGCAGTATGGTAGACTTTGATGAGATCTAAGAAGTTGACATGGAAATTGATATGTAGAAGACCTTAATTCAACCAAACAAGAAGAGACACCTCCTATTAAAATGTCTAATAGGGAGTCTTATCTAGCATGGAATCTCAAGTACTAGCGAGGTACTGCTTTTTCTCACAGATTACAAGATTAAGGATTATGACATATCAAACGACGATCCCCTCACTTATTGACAAACACTATAAAGTAACGACTCTACTATATGGCTTGACATTACAAATTTTGAGATGGATTCTGTGTACTCCAACAAAGTAAGGACTTTGGAGGATGATGCCCAAGGGGTAAACCCTTGACTGCAAATGGATTTCTAAGAAAAAGTGATCAAATGAAGATGGGAAGGCATAAACTTATAAGGCAAGATTGGTTGCGAGATGTTTCCATCAGATTGTAGGTGTTGGCTATAATGAAATGCTTTTGCCAATTGCCATGCCGAAATCCATTCGGATATTACTTGCTATTTCCACTCACTATGACTAAAAACATGGCAGATGGATGTGAAAACAACTTTTCTAAATGGAGATTTTGAAGAAAATGTTTACATATCACTACCTAAGGGTTTTATAGTCGATTGGAGTAGTGGAAAGGCTTATAGGCTCTTAAGATCAATACATGGTCTTAATCAAGCGTTGCATATTTAGAGTTACTGTTTTGACAATGTTATCAAATGATTTGGTTTTAGCCAAAACTTGAAAGAAGCATGTGTGTAAGGGAAAGAAGAGAAAGGTGTAGTGATGTTCCTAGTATAATACATTGACAATTTAATACTAATTGGTAATGATTTACCAATGTTACAATCGGTGAAAGATTGGCTGATAAGGAATTTCCTAATGAAGGATTTGGGCAAGGCTACTTTTATTCTAGGCATCAAGATTCAAATAGATAGATCGAAAATGCTTTTGGCATTATTGCAATGGACGTACAAAGATACAATATTAAAAACATTTAGAAAGGAGAATAACAAGCATGAAGATGTTCAAACATAGCATGGAATCATCCTTTCTAAGAAGGATGCCTCATATACAGATGAAGAGAAGCAGCATATAAATAATATTCCTTACGCTTCAACCGTAGGTCTAAGAAAACTGGCTTTTTCACTTGGTGTAGTTAGCCTATATTAGTCAAATACTGAAGAAAATTAATTAGGCCAATAGAAAATTCATCCTTAAGTACATGAACAAAGAACCACTCACTTTTAAAAGCACTTAATTTATTCCATGTTCCAGTTAGAATCTAACACTTCTTCGCTGACTCAAGAAATGTAAACGAAAGACTCCATGTCCATCGCTTGAAAGAGAATATGAACCTAATGTCATCGATAGTCGAAAGACGTTGCAAGAATTCCATAAACACCATATAAATACAATTGAGAAGAGTGTAGCCATTTGGATGAAACTGTGCTGAAGCTGTTCTCAAATAATGTAGAATTTCCCGAATGTATGAGTTAAATGGCGGGATGCATCCGGTTCAGCACATGAATTTATTGCACGCCGTATATCCTTTTGGAGGTCTATGAGCCCCATCATCTTGTGATGGAACCAATATATAATCAAAATGAATTCCATGCCATAAGAAGATTTGACGGAGCATCTTCCTTAATTTTGGAGGCTACGGAATTAGCAGGATTCTCCACAATGATGGCATCCTCCAGAGTATCGGGAGTAGGATCAGCAACTTATGATGGAAGAATGGAACCATAGAGGAAAAATCAAATTGTGGGTCTGGGATTTTCGGTTGTTCTGAATGATGACTAAGGCATAGACTATCAGACTCGGTTGCAAAACTTGACTCCACGTCAGGATTATCCTGTTGAGAAGATGGTATAACAGATATAGCCATGAGATGCTCAAAACGTATGGGATCCATTGCTATTAAACTCAGCAAAAATCATGATTAGATAAAGTAATCTGTACCCCCCAATGCATAGTGAGTGCTAGTGTAGTGCGGTGAAGTACTATACAATACAATATAATAACTTGTACAGAATTAAAGACGGAAAAGATGATAAGATTTCGAGGTTCGACCAGAATGACTATCATCCCTATCCATATCAACTGTTTCTCTATATCATTAAGGAACTATCAGTTTGAGTTTCACGATCGATTGTTAGCAAATAAAAGTTCAATTTTAGGACAATCAAAGGCATTGGTTCATATCAAAGTTCAAATGTCATATATTACTTAATATGCAGTTTAAGTCCTATATGAGTCATATGCGTTCACTTAAATATACAAGGCCAAAGCTCATCTTTAGACTAACACACATTTGTTTAGGTTCCATTTTTGGGTTTTGATAGCCGATAACCGATCGTTCAACCTAGTCAAACATGCACATCATTCACATATCCATTTCATCTGATCATTTGCACCACCTATTAATCTAATTGTTTAGTCCAGCATTCTCACCAATCGATTCACCTAAACCATTCCATCTAATCATCCAATCTGATGCATCACTACCCGATCGTTCATACTATCAACGTTTAGCCATCCGTTTGGATTAAATCGATGTTGTATGATTGTTTTACGCTCCATATCACCTTCAGGCGATCATTCTGATGCGATCGATTCATCCCAAAACAACGCCTGACCTTAACTCTATACGATTAATCCATATGACCGTTCTGCTAATTGATCCATTCACTTCAAAATTCACTAAATCCAAAAGTTCAACCGCTACTCCAACTCTTCCAGCTTCATCTCCTCCAACCGCTACTCAATTAATGGCTCGATTCGAACGATATGAGAGTGATGAAACCCAAAGCTCACCATCAAAGCAAAATAAATCAAATTCGACTCACCTAAATCAGAATTCGAAGAGGTGAGTCAATTCAAGTTCGAGTCTATCCGAGATCTAAAGGAGCAAGTACAACAATGGTTAGTATGGAGGAGGGTTAATTATTGTTTCAGAAAATTCAAATTGTTGTTTGAAGCAATAGAGGAGACGAGGGAGGAAGATTCGTTTTTCTTTTCTTGTTGAAAGCTTGAATGATACGAAAGTGAGATGTAGGAATAGAAGTTGCTAAGTGAAATTCTTTTATATGAATAGAGAGGTTGATCCTTTATAGCCTAGCAAATTGCATCGATCGTTTTAGATGATATGGAATTCTGCAGGCCTAGAAACGATCAGACGTGATCATAAAAAAATGATTAAATATGAAAGCTTTTATAGAAAGAGCATATACTCATTGGTCAACCTATGAGATATACCAATCGTTCAAACTGGAATTCCTACTGATCGTCCCATCACCCAGAACGATCTAAAACTCCTCTGTATGTACTAATGATTGGTAATAATCATTAAAAAAACAGGAGAGAAAGAAAAACGATCGATGGTGAACGTTTTTATAAAAAATGGAAATAACGATTGATAGAAATTGTTTATAAAATTTCAAAACTTGATAGCGACCCATGAACGTATAACCGTGATCGAGAGTCGGGTACAAACACGTGTCCTAGTATAAATTTCAAAATTCAATTTTTTATAATGGGCAAAAATTGAATGTTCACGTGAAATTGACTAGAGGAAAGTCAAAACCAGATTGCGGAAGCTTATAAATCCTAGAACCAAAACAAGATGATCATTAATAAGTTGTGATCCCATATTTATGCTATTGGAAATCCACCGATCATTACAACGGATAAGGGAATTATGACCCTCAACAAGAAAGCTACTCGACTAAAGGATAACGACCGTTCGATGAACTTAACAGAATCCTTTTTCGATTATTGAAGTTTGCGACTTTTCAAAGTAGTTCATGCTCGACCAAGACGTACTTTAGGGGGGAAATGTTATCCTGCCTTTGGCAAGGCCGTGATATTATCGACTTGGTTAGAAACGGATGGTTACCAGCTTTGAGAATCAGTTGTATACAATACTATGGATGATGGTTAGGCAGATTCGGACCAAGATCCAATCAAGGTGCAATCAATAAAGACTGACAGACATAGACCTATGAAGCTACATTTCATATTTCAAGTCAACCGAAGGTCGTATGCTCGAATTATGGACAAAGCAAGGATTTATATGGATCGACCGGAAATGATCCATAAAACAGTGCAAATCAACGAAGATCGATCGATATCTCAAAATCCACAAAGCCGATACACTTGAAGCTTTCAGGGCATTAATATATTAAAGGGTACAAAAATGGCTGCATCTCAAAATTCTCAGGTTCAAGAAACCATCGTTCATTTTGTACCGATCGTTCAAAATGATCGGTGTATATTAGCCACATATTTGACGATGATTGATCCATATCTCGCAAACCACAACTCATTATGGCTTCATATTTTAGGAGCATGGTCTAGAGGCATGTGGGACTCCCCACAACGACAGCGTGCCAATTAGATGAAATAATAACGATTGGTGTAATTCTTACCAATTGTTCCAAAACGTTGAGTCACGATTACCGATCATTATGGTGGGCCTCTATGGACCTGGAGAGCCTTCTACCGAAGTCTTAGCGAAATATCCCATCATCTCACCCTAAAGATATAGACCTGTTGGTTTATTTTAAGGATCTTTATGCTGCTTATTACTCTAGATTCCATTGTAATCAAGTGTAAGCTTTGTTCTACTATTGTAATCAGATTCACAAGAAAGTAATAAAATATAATCTTCAAAGTGGACATAGGCGCACAACGCCGAACCACTATAAACCTCTACGTCTTTGATTACCACTTATTCTCTATTGCTTACTTATTTACTCAGTTTAATTTTAATTTTCTTCATTTACTTCTCTATGAAAACTATTCTTCGGTGTTTGTGACCATTTTTGATGCAAACAAAGTCTATCTTTCGTCTTGCACCAACATATTGGAAACTTACAAGGTCTTCAGTACAACATCTCGATAGGTGTCATCCCAATAATTGACCAGTACCTATTGTGTATGAAAATTTACTATGTGTTAACGATTTACCTAAAATCCATCGAATCCAAGTAGACATGCTCGTAAAAAATCCCGAAGCACTTTATTGAACCTTTCGGTTTGTCCATTTTTTTGTGGATGTTAAGCTGTACTCATACACAACTCCAAACCCAATGCACACTGTAGGCTTCACCAAAACTTACTGGCAAACAATGGGTCTCGGTCAATAACTATAGTGACTGGAACTCCAAGTTGTCTCACTATAGATTTCACATACATCTTGGCTAACTTTGTTGTCATCTTCTTGGACTCCACTGGTATGAAATAGGAACGCTTAGTCATTCTATCTACTATGGACCATATACTTTGGCTTTCAGATCTTATCCTAGGCAAACTAATGAATTCCACTGAAACTGAGTATCATTTCCACACTGCAACCTCTAAGGCTGCAGAAGTCCACTTGGTTTTCGGTGATCTACCTTAACATGTCAAACGTATCTTCATAGAATCTCCAACATCTCTCTTTATCCCTTCTCAGTATAAGCTCTATTTCATATCTCAGTACATCTTAGTATCCCCCAAATGGATCGAAAACTTTAAACGATGGCATTCGTCTAAGACCAACCTCCGAATATCTCCACTATTCAGAACATATAACCTTCCCTTCTTCTGAAGCCAACCTTTCTCGTTAATATCGAAGCCCTTTAGCTCTTCGGTCTCGACACCATTCTTTAGGCCATTATCCTTTCATCACATAGTCGTTTTCTTTTTTTCTTCTCGGTATTCATTTCTATAAGGGTTGGATGTACTTTTAAGCATAGCAATGCCCCAAAAGTTTTACTTGGGCCTACACTTGATTGAAAATGAACATTACGTGAAGATAAAGTCTCTAATACATTCCACTCTTCTATTATGGCTAAAACTCATCTCAGCTACCTACGGCTCAAATAATCAACAATCTAAATTTCTTTCCTAGGGGTATACAAAATCCCAAAATCATAAGAAGCAAAAAAAGCCAACTACCTTTGTTGTCTCATATTCGTCTTCTTTTGGAAGAACAACTATTTCAATGACTTATGGTCTAAAAAGTTTGAACCTTTCTCTGAAAAGGTAATGTCTCCAAATCTTTGATGTAAGGATAACTATCGCTAGCTCCAAGTCATGTGTTGGATACTGAATCTTATGGGGTCACAACAGCTAAGATGCATAAGCCATCACCTTGCATCATAATACTGCCCCTATCCCTAAACCTAAGGCATTAGTATAAATTATAATACCTCCATCCCCCTTGGGCATGTGAGCATTCGTCAGCCGAAGCTTCAACTTTTGGAATGTCATCTTACACTTCCTCATTCAAACACACCTCTTAGTCTTCCAAGTAAGTATCATAAGCGGCTTTGCTATATGATAGAATTCCTTAATGAATCTTCGATGGTACCTTACCAATCCTAAGAAAGTCCCCATCTCGGTAACAGTCTCAGTCTCTTCCAACAATTGATAACCTCAACTTTTGAATGATTTAAGGCAAACCCTTCCTCCGAAACTAATCGCCTAGGAAATTAACTTTATATTTTCAAAAGTGACACTTGGAAAACTTTACCTTTAAGTTATTTTTGTCATGGTTTCCAAAACCCATCTGAAATGAACTTCATGATCTCACTCATCCTTATAATATAACAAAACATCATCCATAAAGATTAATACAAGTCTCTTTAACTGATCTCGAAAGACTGATTCATAATATCCTTTAAAAATTATGGAGCGTTGGATAGTCTAAAGGGCATGACTGACCAGTCATATAAACTATATCTCATTCTAAACGTGGTCAAAATAATACTTCATTCAGCAACTCTTAGTTAATGGAATCTCGTAGCCAATTCTAGTTGTGAAAATACTATAGCTCCACTCAAATGATCAAATAAGTCATTTATCATTGCCAAGGGAGAAGTATTTTTATTGTTAATTTATTCATCTTCCTATAGTCAATGCACTGCGAATGCTTCCATGATGAATTAGTCAAGCTAAGGAATCTCTAATGCTTAAGTTCCACTGGCTTTTTCTCTAGCTCTACTATTTCCCTTGGTAATATTTTTCTAAATATTCTACTAATAGGTTGTGCCCATGGTATTTAATTTACATGGAATTCAATCTCTGTTCTGAGAAGGAATCCGATCACAGGGTCAAAAATATATGCAAATTCTTGAACCACTAAAACTTTTTTAATATCCTCTTCCAGATTTTCCATTGCATATAAAGAAATCTTAGGCCTCCCTTTCATCACATCCGAAGTTATCAAAATCCTTTCTCTTTCCTTTAGGTTTCGTAAGGCAATAACCCTCTTAGCATAATAATTTATGGCATATCCATACCTAAAATTACCCCATCTCTTATGAAGTCAAATGCATATGGGTTGCAAGAAAACAAATGTTCACAAATAATAAATTATAAACTAGGTGCACTTTAAGTAGAGAGCGGCATACCCACTAACCGAATTAACAACACTCAAAGATGTAACTAAATACGTAGCATCCAACCCAATTTATCAACCAAATCTTTTGAAAAAAAGAGTAAGTATCTCCAATATCAAATAGAACTATAACTAAAAATTGAAAATCTAAATCATATCTACATACACAACACTCTTGCCTTCTCCTCGATGGATGATCCTCTTTTTTGTCCTTCTAAAGAAAAAAAGCCTTGCTTGCTTCAACATTGGAAAATCCTTCTTCTTATGGCCTGGCTTATAACAATTAAAGCACTTGACCTTGACTATTCCAACTGGTTATGTAATGTTCTGAATTTTCACAACCATATGGTGGAATTTTATGCGTTGTAAATTGAAAAGTGTGATTGTTTTAAACAATAGTGTATAAAGGGTTGAACTAACTAACTACATCTTTCAGAATCATGGAAAAATGGATCATAATATAATATAGAAAATAAATAAATCCCATCTATATACATCATAAGTCATTCGTAGTATATATACATACACACTTTTCACACTATATATATAGTATGTACAATTAAACGGATAACATATGTAAACATTTCCATAGTCCTCGTCTTCAAAGCTACATGTACCAAGCATACTACATTCACCTAAAGTGTCTGAGAAGGGTGGTGAAACACATTCCTAGTGTATAGAAATCATTACCAAGTATATACTGTTAACATGATTTTGTAAACATCATATGAGAGCTTACACTTATAATTCCCCAATCTGTCTCAGCTGCATGTACAAAGTTAGTTCATCATAAAAAAACACAATATAAGAATAACTATTATATACTTAACGACCTTAAACATGCAAGAGAGTTTGTTGAGCATAGATTAACCCATCAACGTATAAGAGAGTTAGCGAGAGACTAATCTTGGTACAGCTAAACGTAGACTAATCCTATAAACATAAACATGAACACGAGTTAGATAAACAAAGACTTACTCACGTACACACGAAAGTAGGTAAACATTACCTAACCCCTTTAACATATAATGTAATATAAACATCGTAATACATAAACCATCTAAAATTCATTTCTGGACGTTAAACGATTTCAAATGTCGTAGTAAAACCAATACTTTATCCATCATCATTTTCATGTAGGTCTCGCTGAAGCCAAAGCACTCCACCCCTAGCCTAGGTTCAACCTAAGCTAGAAAATGCCAACCAATGGACTGGTACATGTAACACCAATGGGCTGGTGACCATGCGAAATGCACTGTAATCATACCATCCTGAAATATCTCTCCCCAATTCAATTTTCATTCATTATTTACTAGTTTGGTTCATTCTTATATCTCCTAAACATCATTTTCCACTACCTTAACCTTCCATATATCACATACAACTATATGCCCTTAGTCTAACCCTAATCATTAAAAATGTAATCCTTTATTCCTAAATTTCATTTAGCATACATTTAATACTAATATAACCCTAAATTCGTTATCATTAACATTATCTAATCCTAAAATTACATCTATGTTTATACTTAAATTAAATCAACCAAAATTTTACATCTACTAACCCTTAATTTGCAACCATGTAATGAAACTACTTTCATGTGAACAATATATATCTAAATAGTGATTCATATTCGTTTGTATATGTTGCCAACCCTTAGGAATCACCTAATAGCCTTCAATCCTTTGTTGTTTCGAAATACGGTCCTCCAAAATTCCTTGAGTCTTCAAATATTGAGTATCTTCCTGTAGCCCTTCTTGTGCTATTCATTATATACATGCATACATACATACATACATACATACATATATATATATATATATATATATATATGTATGTATAGCCACTATAAGGGTAAAATAAAGCCACTATGATAGTTATCCCCTATAGTATCCCATCTTTTATGCGCTGATGATGTAATGTTCTTTATGAAAGCTAATGTTGAAAATGTTATATAATTAAACCTATAGCTTGATGAACTAAGGCTTACTACTAGTTTAAATAAACTAATTAAAGTCTAAAATCCATTTCAATTATCACATGCCTCATAAAGATGAAATAGTGCAGCATTTAAATATGATTGAGAGACAATTACTAGTAAAGTATTTAGGGGTGCCACTATCTTCCGATTATGTTAATGCAGCTGAATGCATTCCATTAGTGTAGCGGATTACTACAAAACTTAAGAGTTAGGATAGTAACTTACTCCCTAGTGCTAGTAGAGATCAACTGATACATAGTGTTATTATTCCCATTGCCTTATATTGGCTATTGGTTTATCATTTACCAAGTTCAGTGATTAGAAAAATTGAATCATCGTGTGCAAATTTCAATATTTCTTGGCATATTCTATGTTGACCTAAGAATGAAGGAGGTACAAGCCTAAGACTGTTAACAGACGTGAGAACTACTACGTGGATAAAGCTTATATGGAATCTTTTACAAAGAAATCATTAAGGTCAGATTGGATGCAAAGTAAATATTCAGCTCATTCTAACTACTGGATGTTGCAAGTTAACAATAAATTTTCATCTACAATTAAGCATATGTTAAGGGAGAGAGATACTGCTATCAATCTATTTAACAGGGTTATTATGAATGGTGATACTATATCCCTATGGTTTGATCCATGGATCAACCAAAAGACATTTGTGGATTTATAGGACTGGCTTAGAGTTGGTATGTTCTCAACAACTAAGCTAAGGGTGTCTTAGATCATCTCAAACAACAGTTTTGATACTCACAAGTACCCAAAAAACTTGAGAGTTACATTAGTATATTATGCAAGTTCATATATATACCCATAGACATGTAGACTATTGGGAAATTTTAGGCGATGTAAATTTCAAATTTTTAGCAGTTTATAATGATATTAGAACTACAGCAGATATAGTAGATTGCATAGTGTTATATTGAATAAAAATAGTGCAAAGAAGGTGTCATCCTATGCTTAAAAGGTATCCGTCGGAGATTACCGATCATTGAGCATTTATCAAACTAGGAAGTACAGCTTGACAAACGTTGCATATTATGCCAGAGCTTTGATGAATCACATGGCCGCTTATTCTTTCACCGCGAGTACATAAAATATTTGCTAGCTTATTTTGGTTTGAAGCTAGGGATCACAACACAATTGGATGGAAACTTTTCAGGTGTAGTCCGGCAGCTCAAGCATCTTTTTTGCCGTCGAAACATCATCCAGAAGTTTGCTTTCACATCATTGGTGACTGCAGTTAGGCCTGTCAAATGGGTCGGGTCGGGTCATAATGGGTTGGATCAAAATTGACTCAACCCATTTTGTGACCCGACCCATTTAATATGCTTGTCAAAAAATAATAATATGACCCAACCCATTTCATATCAGGGTCAACCCGTTTAACCCACTAAAGAAAACTTCCAACATTCTATCAAATAAACATGAAAATTATAGTCGTGCATACAATAATACGTAATACATTGTAAAAAATGAATCAAATGGCTTCATTACAACACTGATAGGTCTTATATTGCACAAATATATCATCAAATACCACAGATGAAGCAGAAAGTGCAGAAGTATAACATTGAGACTCTTTAGACTACAGAGTACTTAATAAGATCATCAAATAACATCTGTAAATGCAAGTAGAAAACAAATACAAGCGAGACAGAATTTCAACAAAACTAACAAATCATACATCATAGAATCAAAATTTTAGTTGCAGTTCAAATTTTCATCCACCTCGAACTGCAGAAAATTTTATACATAAAGAAACATAAGAAAGACACTCAGAAGTGCATTAAAAGAGGCAAAAGAAGAGCATTAAAAGAGGCAAAAGCATAGCATTCAAAATTTAAGATGTGCTACAATCTTAACTATTAAATTCTAAGATGTCATCCCTCAAACAACTGAAGTAAACAACTGAATAAATGTAAAGGAGGAATAAATGTAGATAATAATTACAATGCTGATAACATAAAGTATTGAAGCTATGTATTCTTGAACTGATATAGAAGTCTTATGGTTGAATAACTAAAGCAAAAGTTGGGAGAAGCTTACAACTTCAATCCAATGTTGAAAGTTTCAAAGCTTCAGACACTTTTGGTAATTCTTATCCGACCTGCAAAAAACAATTAATGATATCAAACTTAGAGCTATAAAATTACAACCATGGAGTCATTCATGACCAACTCAATTCCATTAAAAAAATTGTTGATTCGTGCTTCGCATGATGCATTAAAGAAACAATTGCATGCTACAATCGTACAAACTCCAAAATTTGCAACCTTACAAATATTCATTTAAACATAGTGTTATTCTTGTAGCAGGTGATAAAGTATATAAAATGTCCAAAGTATCTCCAGCTTCAATGTGGGAATATGGTATTTCTAGTGTTTTTAGATGTCAATGATGTGGAAATATCTGAAATCTTAGTGTAAATATGATGCTGTGTTCATACCTTTATAAATCATCCAATGCTTCAATTGCTATAAGCCTATAATCTGCATTATTCTTCAAATGAAGATTACAAAAATTAAATTATATCATGAAAAATAAAGTAATAGAAACAAAAAATTGTGGGGCTGGCAGCAACAGCGGAAGGCTTAAGTAAAAAAATTATAGCTCTCAAACAAGACATTGAAACTAAAGAACTTTAGGTCCTTCCAGAGCTACTGTAATAAAGAAATTTGTGGTGTGTTTGTACGAAAATTAAAACTTTGTTTAAAACATCTTTGTACACAAATAGTTTGTAAGTGTTATCAATACAAGAATTAACGTAAAAAAAAAAATAAGATTTACATATACTGCTACAACATTTAAAAAAAACACAAAAATCTTTGGTTTGGTCGTAAAAAAAGTCTTGATTTGCTGTACAAACTGACACAGGTTCATATGTTGGCTAACTAAATTCCCTGTAGGCCATTATACATGACAACTATGTATTAAAAGACTGCTATACCATCTTTACAGTACTCTTAGTCATAAAATTATGTGAAGTAAAACGTAATGGAATATGTTTTTCTAAACCTATCATCATAAGAATAAAGTAGGAAAATGTATTAGCATTAATCTTTAAGAAGGTTAGAAATGTTAGCAAATTTCAGTAGTAAGAATATAGATTAAACACAAATTATGAAAAGAAATTTGCTCTACGAATGTAACCACATTACTAAAGTAGTTTCTATAGTTTCTAACGAAATGAAAGTCAATTTTACTAAAATGCGATTTTATGTGGAGAATAGACCAAAAGAAGCTAAATATGCAGTTTTATATGGAGCCTCGATGAAACATATAATGCTTAGAGGCTTACAGCACTGAAATCTATAAAGCATACTTTTGGCTGGTTTTATCTACCATAGAATGTAGCAAGGGAAATAGGGGTTGTGAAAAAAGTTGATCAAAAGAAGTGAGTCACCCTCAAATCTATCTTTGTTTCTTCATGTTTTTAATTTGTCTAAATCATTCTCAAAAACTCTAAATACTAGTCCAGAACTAAGTGATAAAATAATATCATGTTCCATCTTTTTGAAGCTAAAATATCAACAAACAAACTGAAAATATCATGCTAGAATGCAACATAAATCTTGATTAACCTGTATAAAATACTAATAGTAGTACAACGTTCACTCATACCATTGCTTTATCTCAGTCTAAACTAAAAATATAAAACATCCAATAGGCTTGGTTTAAAGGTAGATAAATAATTACTATAAACAAATAGGACGAATAAACGGTAAGAAACTCAAATTGTGTTCTTATTTACTGTAATTTATGACATAGGAGCAGTTCAAGATGAAATATCTAACAAAATACATGACTAAATAGTATTATACCGCAGTGGTAACATCTTAACCATCAATCAAGCTTCCATCCCCAATTACCATGTATAAACACTACGATGCATGTAATGTTACGGTACTAAATCACGACCAATTAAGGAGATAATAAAGGAAAATATCAAAATGAAGAATCCAAATACCCGAAATATGTTAATCTGATGAAACAAACATTAATGCACTCAAAATGTCTAGCAATCTATCAATCGGCGAGCTTAACCAGACCCTGAGAAATGAAACAAACCCAACTCAAATTGGAAAACCATCTTTTAAATCCAGAAATTTACAAATAAAAATTCATACCATTTTGATTGTCAAAAGATTGTCGTCTTCAGGGTTGGAGCTACTTTAAGATCGAACGAATTTTAGAGAAGAAAATTTACGATCGAGAAAATAGATTTAAAGCTAGAATATATTTTGAAAAAATTGGTCGAAAAAGTCGCCGTGAAATTCTGAGAAGAAAAGGATTTAGGGTTTTGAAGGGTTAGCAGGTAATATGGGTCGGTATGTGTTCCACGTCGGACTGATTGGGTCTTGACCCAATTAAGAAACAATAGAAAATGGGTTTGACCCAGCCTTGTTGAAATAGGGTTATACGGGTTGGGTTAAAGGGTCAATTTGAAATTTGACAGGCCTAACTGTAGTGTATCACATTTGGGTTGAGCGCAATAGACGAATCTTTGAAGGAAGGAGTATGGACAAGCTATGCCGTTCTAAATTAATTGATAAGGAGATTGTATTTCAGATGCTTCGACCTACCTCTGTCCGGCATTACAAAAATGAAGAAGTAGAGTTTTTGGAGAGACGAGGTGTCGATTTATCTAAGTGCGACTAAGGTTGTAAATGATATGGTTTATGATTCAGGTATGTTACGTAGCGGGGTCTTGGTATATGGGTTGGGCCTGGTGGCATTTGATATGAGGTGGTGTATTATTATGTATTTTATACATTTTATTTCTTTGGGTGAGTTGTATTATATCAGTGTCTATTGCGCTCTTTTTCCTTACTATACTAGTAAGGTTTTTTAAAGAGGCCAAGGCATTGTTTATTCTTTATACGTCAATAAATAAAAAATTTCCAAAAAATGATGTGTATGTGTGGGTGTATGAGGTTTAGTGTAGAAATGAGAGAGATAGAATGATGGTAGAGAAGAGGATGAAGAAGAAGAGGTATAACTGAAATTGTATGTCAGAAAATTATTTCAAACTTAAACATTTCATTTTATACATTTAAACCAGTCCTATAGATAAATAGGCTTAGTCTCATTTAAGCTAATTAAAACCCGCTACTTATAGTACGCTTATCTTCTTTATATGGACTCCAGTTCAGACAAATCAATACACCATCTTGATTAGAAAAATGAGCTCTACACAATGATATAATTCCGCTTGCCTAACTCCCACATTTGTAAAATTACTGTTTACCCTTACTAATATAATAAACATCTATTATTATAGGGTATTATCGATAGCGAACATTTTGATGCATAGTATTCCATCTAACTGCAATCATAACAAATAAATTCTGAAATATCCTTTTGGCGTCCTCCCTCTGGAGTTTTCCTTTCTATTGTCGCCCTTTTTGCCTTCTATTATGGATAGAACTCTTCCTCTGCTCCGCCTTTGGCTTTACTTCCACCCTCCTCTACTTTTGATACTTGTATAATTTCATTCCATGTCTACAAAAAATTCAGAAGGAGATGCCAATGTGTCATCACCTTATGATGTCTTCCCTACTTTAGGCCACACAAATGAACTTCTCGTTTTTTTTCAACAGTGTATTAATCATCTCTCGACCATACTTAGCTAAACCATCAAACCTCTGATTATGTTCCTCTACCAGAAGATCTCCTTGCATCAAATCGATGAACTCTCATAGCAATACACAACTTTAAGACTCATAAATAAACTAGCCTCATACCTTTTCTTGAAATGATTCTAGGTATCTCCTCTTCAGGGGTCCTGACGGTCACAGTCTTCCATCAATCTGGAGCATCTTTATGCATCTTGAAGCCACCCTTCGCTTCTATGCATCATCTAACCTTTGGTCTTTAAAGATTTTCTCAGAGATCCTTGACAAATTCAATACCTCAATAATTGGCTCCTTCCCAATAAACATATTACTTCCAAGTTTTGATAACCTTGATTCATCTTTGACAAGTCTTCTCTAGCCACTAGTCATGTCGCAACAGGCTTTGTCACATTCTCCCTCATCACGTATACCATAAATTTTCGAAACAAAGCATTTACGTTTAGGTCCATGATGTTAGAAGGTGGGATATCTTCATTTTAAGCCATTGGTGGTACTTCTATTATGTTTCATCCGTCTGTTAAGTACTTTATGTCTCCCTCCTAACATTAACTCCTCTAACGGTAATCCTTTCACCCCTGATTTCCATTTTGCTTTTCAGTTAAGAAAGTCTTAATCAAAATCGGAAGAAGAGAAGGCGGGACAACAGTTAAAAGACATAAATATATCTACCTTTATATCTATAAGAAAAATATAAGTACGTCTTATAATAACATACCTCCTAAGATGTTACCATCTGATCTTTACCTTAACGTTTACTTAACTCTACTTTGCTTAAGTGTTTGTAACACCCTATAATTTGGCATTAGTTTTTTTTAATTAGTTAGTTAATTAATTAATTAGACTCCAGAAAAGGAATTTGTGAAAATGATGGAATTTGACCAAGGAACTTGCACTACAATTCTATGCAACTTTCATATTTGCAGTTTTACGATCGGAGTCTTTACGAAGAAGTTACGGATGGAAAAAAGTTTGATTGGATAAATTAACATTTCGCAATTCCGAGCCCACAGACCGGCCTGTCATCGGGAATGATTGACCCTTAGCGGTCGACTGTTGCTCTATGGATGGTAATCTAGTCACTTTAGGCGGATGCAATAAACCTAGGCCGCAACGATCCAGATTTAATATTTTAAATCGTACGTTTGTGGTTGATTCTAGCCTATGAATTCAGGTCTAATCCTCCCTTCTCTTCTTATATTTTTCTGAAGGATACAGCGAAGCTCTACCATTTCTTCTTCTTCCCTTTCTTTCCAAACTATAAAAGTAAGATCTTTATATCTATATTCATACAAAATGAAGAAGAATAGAAAGTAATAAAAAGGAGAAAAGAAGAGAATCAAAGATATGAGTATTTAAGGTAATTTATATATATTTTCTCTCTCAGTTACAAATCTCTTCATGGATCTGTAATTCTAATATATGCATATGCCCTTTTTATACATATTTCTTGGATTAAAAAAGATTTAGAGATGGATCAAAGGTTCTACTTATGATTTGGAGATTTGGGTCACTTTTAAAAGGCGAGTAAGAAATTTCATATATTATTTATGACTTTAAATCTATTTCATCGGCATATGTTTGATTTTTATGGCTAAATCAATTTTATTTGTGAACTATAGGCTTAAATTAGTATAGAAAAGTATTGCCTATATATTCTTGTTTTAGGATTAATTTGAAATATGTTTATACCTAGATCTAGAAATCAGTCCCAAAGATTTTAAAATTTGAAATTTGCACATTTTTATTCCATATCTGTACTTTGATGTAAAATAGAATTTTTGGATTATTGCAAGAATTTGTGTTAAGTTGTAGATTTTCCATAGTTTAATTTGTCAGAAGAACATCCGTTTGATTTTTATATATTTGTTTACTTTTTTCACTTTTGATTCAAAAAGGCGATACTTGATTTGATAAGGTGTAAAACAAAAAGGGAAGAGATGTGTAAAGTATAGATTTATTCTTCGTAGTTTACACTGTTTATTCCAACTAAAAATAAATTATTCATTTTTTGTAATTTCAAACGTAGTAAATCTTTCCTTTTGTTTTAAAACCAATTTATGGAAATCATAGCGGAAAATCTTCGTAAGGGATTTAATTATAGCAAATTAAATATGAAAAAACATATTCTGGTTATATATTTATGACTATAATATATTTGGATAAGATAAATACTTTATACATATTTATTGTGTAATAAAGAAGAACATGATTTATTCGTGCGTTACTTATGAGTAGTGATCTTTAGTTATTATTATATGTAGAAACCCGAAAAGGCAGGATTTGGAAATATAGTAATTCCTATTAATGGGCAATAAATTAGTGATTGCCAATAATTAATAGGAAATAACGAATTCTAACCGTGCTTAATGGGAAATTTATGGAAATAATGGATAGGATTAGATAATGGGTTACAATTAATTATTAAAGATTGTAAATCCAATTAACGGGCAATTAATGGAAATGAATTTGGTAGTTATGGATAAAATGGGATGATAAAAATGGAATAGATATGAATGGTTTCTAATCTGAAATTAGTAATCATACATAAATATCGAAGGAAATTTCTATTAGGATTTTATAGGCAAATTGACAATTCTGAGCATAAAAAGAGCATTTATGGATACATAAGTATTTACGGTAAATCTTATTGCCTTAAATAAAAAGAATTAGTAAGCTTAGTCTAAGTCTACCTAAGATAATATAAGTAAAGACTTAGGATGGACTTAGTAGGTTAGTGATGCGAGGTCAATAGAGTCGCTTGACATAAGACCGCCCTTCACCTTAAGGCTACCAGCAGTCGGGTGCACTTACTACTGATATCATATATCACTAATCCTAGGACCTGTGACGATGTGAGAGATTGGGCCTGTTTTCTTAGTTGAAAAATATTAAATGGTCCAAATTTGGAATTAGGAGCGACGATGAATTCTCCATAGGGGTACGCTTCTGGTTTGAGGTATTAAGTAGTTGTATGGTTCGCCTCTCTCCAAAAAAGAAGTATTAAGTAACCTAGTGAGATTCCAAATAAATAAGGATGTCTCTAAAAGGGTTTACTTCAGTGTTAAGGTATTAAGTGACTAGTTTAGGGCCCTCCTCCCTATCGAAAGAAGTAACTTAATAGATTACATATTTGTAATTAAGAGTGATAGTGGATATCTCGGGAAGGGTTCGCTTTAAGTTTGAGATATTAAGTGACTGATCTAAGGGTTCGCAGCTCTCTTAAAAAGAAGTATTAAGTAACCTAGTGAGATTCCAAACGATGCTTGCTAGATAGTACCAATGAGGAGTCTTCCTTGGAGTTAGGTATTAAATGACAAAGGCCAACCTATAAATAGGTATTAAATGGTCAGGGATATACATAGTCCTTATTTATGAGGTATTAAGTGTCTTGGGTATAGTCTTTCATATTGCTAAGGCGGTAACAACGAAAGTACCAATGAGGAGTTCGCCTGGGGATAGGTATTAAGTGACGTAGGACCTGCCTAGAATATAGGTATTAAATGGTTAGAAGTCCACCGGTCCTTTTAAAGGTATTAAGTGGCTTCGGTACCGTATCTTACATGGTTATGATTTATAAGCGGTTGGCCTGGTAATAGTTGGACATTAAATGTCAGAAGCCTTAAATAGTGTTTAGAGGTCTTTGTAGTTAGGACCTACTGACCATTGACAACTTTTTTAGAAAACCACCTTGGGAATAGGTCTTAAATGACGGGGTGTACCTTGATTAAGGTCTTAAAGGGAAGAGTCTGTCTATTTCTCTTTTAAAAGTATATTATGGTGATTATAGAAGTCTTTTTCATATTTATAAGTATTATGTGGCAAATCGGTTCGAAAGTATTGGGTGGTCAATAAGGCTTCATCGGTATTTTGTAGCTTGGGAAGGGGTAAGTAAGTAATCGTGTGTGCAATGCAAGGTTAGATTGAATTGCTAACCTTAATGGACGTAAGAATTAAATGGAAATCGATCGGTAGAAATTTATGTTACGGACGGTTCATTGATTTTCCAATCACCAGAACATGGTTCTTACCCCCTCCTCCTTATAACCCTTAGGACACTGGAGCTAGATGTGTTTTGTTGTTGGAGAAGTCTTCTTTTCTCTCATGCCTGATGTTGATGTGACAACATGTTATCCGAGGAACAACATTTCTGCCAAGGTAGTAGTCATAATCAGTATTCTTATCCTATTATTATTACCACTATGTGTTTGGATTTCTATTAACCTCTGATAATGCTCATGCTTATTTACGGGTACCAAATCCAACGATCTATGCTTTGATGGACTTGGCTTTCGATTTTTGTCAAAATTTAGACCCATTGAGGTATGGGTTGTTATAGTGTTCCCTAACCTAAGCTGTAACATCTTTAATTTTTGTAGAGCATTATTTAGAAATTTATTTAGTTTGTAATTAAATAAATAATGTGGAAACGTAGACAAAGTGTGGAGAATATCTATATTAATAAATTTCAAATGTAAATTAAAAGGTAAACTGGGGTAATGGCGTTCTTTTTGGGAAAGAAATTTAAAGAATTTAATTATAACTAATAAGGAAGGGGTATGGAAGGAAAGTAAAATTCCCTAACAGTTCTGATGTGCATGTAAATATGCATATTTTTACCATCATTATTTAAATTAAATAAGTGATCATATATGGTTTTTTAACTTGTTTAAACCAAAATTCAACTTATTTTCAAACTGCCACATATTTATCTTCATATAGGGCAAAATGGTCATTTTTGTGCATTTATTAATTTGGGAAAATTTACTTGGAATTTTCTATGTTGTTTTGTAGGAATTTTAGTGAATTTTACAGGTGGTTTCATGAAGATATATGCATGCACAAGAGTGAAGAGAACAAACGAAGATGGAAATAATTCAAAGCTGTGATCATGGAGGACCCCACCTATCCACCTACCTTAATGTCCAAATTAGATATAATCCACATGTTAAAAGGCCATTAAATCTTCATGCACGCTTAATGGATAATTATTGGATGCTAATGGTTACTTGGCCACCACACTTCCTAGACGGGTAGTTTAGGCATTCCCCAAAAAAGTGAATTAGAGTTTAGAAGTTGTATAAATACCCCTTATGCTTCATGTTACCTCTCTTCCTCTTAGTTAGTTTCAGAATAGAGTAAAATAAAATAAAAGAAAGCTCTCTTTCTATCTTCATGACTACTTATCCATTTCTTTTTATATAATTTTCCTTTTTTTATGCAATGTTAATTAGTTTTTTTGTTCATTTTATTTACATGCTTCTCTTCTTATGTTAGTAATATAGTATACTTTTCATGCAAGTAAATTAGTATTTACTTCTTTTTACTTAGCTTTTCTTTTCATTTTGGTCTCTTTTTTATCTTCTATTTGTTCAACGTTGCAAGCTACATTTGTTGATTTGATAATAAATATGAGAGGCTAATCCCTTCAATTTAGGGGTAATGAAGCTCTCTGTTAGATAGATCCAGCATTTTGATGTTTATGCTCTCCTTTTGTGCTTTAATGAGAATGCATGAAGTGGTTAACTTGTTGTTTTTGCTTTGAATTTGATAGCTTATATTGTTGACACCAAATACCAAATAGACTATGCTTCAACAATCACTAATTCAAATTATCTCTTCATCTACATATGATGATGGTAATGAAGTGAATGTTAAAATCAAAATTTGATGGTCTATATTTCTAAACAATAGTTAATAGGGCATGCTTAAAATAGATTTTTCTTTCAACTTTGTTGTCTTATTTCATGAGAGTTAAATGTATATTAGTGGTTGCGTTATAGTTGACGGTTTATGTTGGGCTAATTAATAGCACAAATATACCATACTTATGATAAACGTGTCAACTAATTTCACTAATGACCAATCATAACTTCATTTTGTTGATTTATGTGATCTGGAGAGTGGAAATTACCTTTAAATTGTCTTTAAACTCTCATATTTTTATCACCTTCCTTTTGTCATTTTTCTAACATTTTCAGCTTAAACAACTCTTAAATCTTTGGTTAATTTGATTGAATAGAAAATTCAAAACCAACAACTCCATACGGATCAACCCATACTAACTACGTACTATGATAGTTCGCCATGTGTTAGCATCAGAATTGGTCACTAACACCCTTAGAAGAGATTGTGTAGAGAGATTAATGAAGAAAGTAAATTTAAACAGAGAATAATATGCTAAATTAAACTCAGAAAACAAGAACACCAGATTTATAGTGGTTCGGCGTAACTGTCTACGTCCACTTTGAGGTTAATCTTTATTGCTTTACTCAATAATCGATTACAGATATAATCTGTACACCAACTACTTGATTACAATTGTTAAGCGAAGAAGATAAGTCTTGAATAAGTCTTGAATGCGGCAGAGTCTCTCCAGTGTTCTCGAAAAAAGGCACCTTTCACTGTGCCCCTGCATCTTTATTTATAGACGAAGATGGGTTGGACTTCTTTGGTGGGCCTAGTATCAAGATACCTCAGCCCAATATGAATGACCTCTGTGTGCCGAGGCCCAAATGCCGAGCGGCAAATGCCGAGCCATGTCTCTAAATCGAACGAGGCAGTAGTTGAGTGAATCGTGTAGGCCGAACGAGATCTGAAGCCGATCGAGGGGAGAATGCCGAACGAGGCATGAATGCCGAATGAGACTGAAATGCCGAATGAGGCATAATGCAGGTCGAGGCTTGAATGTCGGTCGAGGCTGAATGTCGAACGAGGCTTGAATGCCAATCGAGGCTGAATGTCGGTCGAGGCTTGAATGCCGGTCGAGGCTAAATGCCGAGCGACCCAGTTGCGCCGAACGAGGCTGAATGCCGGTCGAGGCTTGAATGCCGGTCGAGGCTGAATGCCGAGCGACCCAGTTGTGCCGAACGAGGTTGAATGCCGGTTGAGGCTGAATGACGATCGAGGTTGAATGTTGAGCGAGGTCACGTGCCAAGCGACTCTGCTATGCCAAACGGGGTTTTATGTCGAACGGTGCACTAATGCCGAGCGACCTCTGGTTACCTGGTCAAATCTCCAGGTAATACTTGCCCCCTCAAAGTGCATTGTGTGGACGAACATGATGCGCTTTGAATCATGAGTCCTTTGTGCTTTGCTTCGAGCCTTGGCCTTGTCTTCTCGATAGTGTCTTCTTCAGAATACCGAATGAGGCATCATGTGCCGAACGACATGCTAATGCCAAATGACATATAATGCCTAATGGTTTAGCTGGTGCCGAGCGACATACACATGCCGAACGGGGCTAAAAACCGAACGAGATTAATGCCGAGCGAGGGAGATGTTTTGACCGGTTCTACCGGTCGTTGTCTCTTCGACTTCCTTTCTTCCCCCCTATAAAGGTCGACACTTTATTTCTTTTTCTCTTTTCTACTTTTACCTCCGCCCTGTATAACCTAAGGACTTTCCTCTTACCTCTGTGAATTACCTACCCCTTCCTTCTCTTCTCAAACTCGGTACATTGTTTCACCCCTTTCCCAAATCAACGAGTAGAATAGAGTCGTGCTTCCTACCCCAGTACATCCCAAGCTTCGATTCATTTCTTAGGTAAATGTTTTCCTTTTTAACACCTTAATCCCGAATAAGGAACATAGCACGAGATTCGCAATCGTGAATTTCTGTAAGACCGAGGATGGTAGGAAACGTGTGGATAGAGGACAGTGAATTCAAGGTCAAACATGTCTTAGGGATAGGCGGAGTGATGGAAGGAAGGAGGTGTTAGAGGCGTTCAAAGGAAGGTGTTGGTGGAAGGAGCTCTGATGTGGCTCGGTAGGGCTTCCTTATGCCGAGCAAGGAGCAAATGTTCAGAAGTGAAATGGAGTTAAGGTTCGGCGTGCCGAGCGATGCGGCTCGGCACGGCCATGGCTCAGCATGACTCTCTCATGCCGAACGACGTAGGATGGAAAGTAGGAGTGAAGTAGGATCCTGGTTAAATGCCTAACAACATGGCTCGGCATAAGGGTGGTTCGGCATGACTCTCTTATGCCAAATGATGAAAAGGACAATTGGGAGAGTGGTGTATCGAACGGCTTGGCTCGACATGTTTACGGTTCAACATGTCTTGCTGCATGTTGAACGGTGATAATGAGTGGTAGGTGAGTGTTGATGCTGAGGTTAGAATGCTGAGCGAGGTGGCTCGGCATGATTGTGGTTCGGCATGAGTAGGTGAATGTCGAACGATGAAGTGGGTAGGTAGGAGGGTTTTGTACAACAACTATACCAGTCGAACTTAATGCATAATTGGCTCAACACATACCTTATGCCTGGACACATGATAGTGAACAAGGAAAAACTTGAACAACAAAGCATATCGGACAATCTGGACTGACTAATCCCATGTTTAAACAACTGAAAATTTGGACTTGAACTTGATTAACAGTTAATAGCCTTTCAAATGCAGTGACGATGCCGAGTTCAAAATATAAACCATCTTACGATAAGCTTTCGTAGATGGTCAGTGATGACGTCCTTCAAAGACAATAATTCAAAGCTTAGACTTATTTAATCAATCCAGTGTCTTCTCACTGCCCGACACTTACATTTGAATGATCGCACTAGTTCACACTCCACACGGGGGGAATATTTGTGTCGTTGAGTCTAATGTCGATTGTTTTTCAAGTATAGTTCAAACATGTGCCTTGCCAGATTCAACCTTCATTAAAGATGTCTAGGAAATCAAGCTCTGCAACAATCTCCGATAAACCTGGGCCATCCTCTCAACAAGAAGTTGTAGGAACTTCAAATCCATTAACTACCCCTGCTCAAGACTTACCGAGCCCTGCGACTGCATCCGTCGACTTGGCTCCCAACGCTTTGGAGGTAGCTATTTTCCTACATGACCCAATCGACACACATGCCTCAAAGATTAATGAAAGTACACTTCATCGGATATGCTCTATCCATGGAATCTTCTTCGATGATGTGTTAGTTCCATCGAGCATGATCGTTTGCACTTGCCCTCAGTCGGATACACAGCTTGCAACAGATTCATGTGCTGGGTTGGCAGCGTGCCACCATTCAACTCATTTGTTAGGGACGTATTGCAGTGTATCGAGTTTGCCCCATCGCAACTGCATCCGAACAGCCACGCATTTATATACGGCACTTGCATCCTCTTTATGAGTGTCCTCTCCAGGCTTCCGACTCCGAGCGATATCTGATACATCTATCGCATCAAGAGACGGATGGATAGCCCATCTTTCATGTTTCTCGAGCCACACAACAAATGCCAAATTCTGACTGGGGCGTGGGAGTAAATTTGCCCAATATAAGCAAGAGTGGTTCTACGTGCATTGCCCCCTGGCTACGCCAGAAGATGGGTAGAAGGAAGTAAGTTCATTTTCCGGATTGATACTTGAATTTACCGAGACTTACATCGTTTCTGACTCTCCATTCATTTTTTTCAGGTATCAACCCACGTCCCGAAGGCTCCGGGTACTCTGAGGCAGTCGAAGCTATTCAAGCCCTTCCCACGGAAGACCCGGACATCAGATCACTCATTTCAAATGAGTCACTTTCAAAGTTCGGGTTGCTGGCGGAAGGTCGCCGAATAAGCCTCCCCCAAGGTGTTTCCATACCCAAGCCTGCTTTGGGCAAAGGAAAGAAGAAAGCCAAGTCCTCAGCACACAACGCCCCTGAGACGCTAGAGGAGGGGGGATTAAAGAAACCGAAGCGCCCAAAGCACAGGGCAAAAACGTTAGCCCATCCCGGGACCCAATAGTTGAAGTTTATGATATTGAAACGTCCCCTTCCTCTTCGAAGAGGAAGAAACTAACTTATAAGCCGAGGAAGAAAACAGCGGGTGGAACTTCTAAAGTTACCCTTATCCCAACGGAGAAAGAAACTTCCTCTCTGCACTTAGAAATTTCTCTGAAGGGCCTGTCCAACCTCACCATTCCGAAAGATCTTCTCAACTATGGCTTCAACGATCCAGAGGCCCTTAAGCTTAATTCGCCCGCGAGAAGCGATATAAGCATTCAAGCCCATAACCAGGGAGAAAAAAACTCCTATTAGTAAAGAAACTGGTCCGTCGGGGGGAAACACTAGGACACACACAAACACATGCACTTCACCTTGCACTTAAATTTCTATTGTCACCCTACTCCTTGCTAACTCATCATTATTTGAAATTTGTTTAGGTGACATGGGACGCACACATGGACTTGACCGCCTTCGCGGGTCATCGATTTTCTACCAATCTGGCCGAGATTCGGGCTCCGGCAAGTGTCGAGATAAAGATGAATCCGGCTATTGAGACTACCACCGCTGAGAGTCATCACACCGAAGGAAAAATTATAACCAGCCCTCATATCCTTGCGATCCTCCTTCTCAACCGGAGCACAGCAAAGAGAAATCTGGACATAAGGGGTCTCAGCCTGAGGCCCGTTGGGATCAACACTCTGGCACATCGAGCACCAGGCAATCTCGAGACGCCTACAAAATACCCGCAGTCTCCAAGCAGACTCCTCTCACTCCTGTAACTGATCCATCGGTCGTTGAACGACTCGCCGAGCTTAAGGCTTTGTTCCCGAAGATACGCTTCGACGGCTTAAAATTTCTTCCAGCGATTCATCAGATTCCAGGGCACGTTATGCAAAGTGCTATAGCCTGCACTAATGATAACTATGTTCAGCATGATGCATTCGTGCACTTAGCCGAGAAAGTTTCAAAAGTTTCAATAGAGCGTCAGCATGAGATAGATTGCCTGAAGCTTGAGGCCATCCATGATAAAGACATTATTAAAGCTCAGGACAAAGAGCTTGCTTCTTATAAGTCTCAGCTTGAAGCTGCCCAACAGAGCGCTAAAGACACTGCCGAGGCCGTTACTCGTCTGGAGTCAACCCATAAAAAAGAAATCGACGAGGCGGTCCAACGCTGTGGGGCCCTAGCTTTAGAGAATGACTCAGTACAGAAAGAGAGGGATGCATTTGGCCTCCGAGTCAAAGAACAGGAGGAGCAACTCCGCAAAGAAAGAGAAGAAAAGATCGTTGTCCAAGAAGAGTCGCAACGATATTGCGACGAAATCATTGCTACATGACTCCTAAAGGCGAAGCTTGATGATGAACTTTCTAAAGTCAGGATGCTAGAAGATAAAGCCCGTGAAGAGGGCAAGAAAATAGCATATGCGGAGGTTGACTCCCGCCTTGAGGCGGCCAAAGAAGCTGGTAGGGAGGAGGTTAAAAGGATGTTCGACCCAATGATTGCAGAATTCAATGCCCGCGTCCTCATGCACCGAGACTTAACTTTTCTGGGTGAGGGCTACCTCGAATCTTTAGCTGAGGCGTGGGAGACCTTAATAAAAATCAGGAAGGTCAAACTTGGCACCGAGGAGGTTAATGAAGATGCTTTGATAAAAGAATTTCGTAAGGGAAATGAACCTTCAGACCTGTCAGCGGCGAAAGCTCTTTACTGCAAAGGCTCCCCCTCAACGAAAGGGAAAGATGTTATTGCCAGTCCATCCGGGATCGAGTCTCAAGTTCATGCGCCTACTCAGCTGGCCGATCGGCCGATACTCGATCCATTTGAGTAGCATATCGACTATGAACAGGAGGACCCCGGCCTCGGCATTCACATTTTGTCTCCCATTCCAAAGGGTGAGACCTCTCGGACAGCTGAGAGCTAGCAGGAACCTGGTAGATAACCCTTCACTTTAACATTCCAAAAGTCGTCGTTTTTCACCAGGGGATATTGTATTCTAATGCTTGTTTTTCATGATTTTGTGCAGGCCGTTCTGATCCCGAGCCCACTCCGAGGAGCGATATCGCCAAGGAGATGAAGTAAAAGACAAATGAGGCTACTCACGCAGGGGAGGCTCCCGGTCCAGATGCTCAGGTGATCGGAGTGCTTGATGAGGATAAGTCCGAGACTTCCTCTCCGATCAATGGGAGTTATGAAATCGAAATTACAGGCACCTCTGAACACACATCTAAACTGAGCACGAAGGAGTAGCTTAAGAAGGAGAAGAAAAAGACGATCGAGATCAAAGTCGAGCCTCAAGTTGTGGACCTGGACGATCCTCTGAATAAGCCATTGAAGGCCATCCTGCTTGGTGGGTCCAGGCCAATGGAAGTTCCCTGTACGTCTTCAGTTATTACCTCCCCATCAAAGAAAATCACCAAGGGCAAATGCACGGGAGAGGAGTCGTCTAGTAAGAAGTTGAAGAAGTCAAAGAAGTAATCGTTGCTCTCGTTCAACGGGAGTTAGTTTAGATTATGTAATTATTTTTATTTATTCTCATAGTCTATGTAAATAAACTTTTGACTCCGAATTTTGGAGGAGTTGTAGTAGAAACTCATTTTTGAATAAATAAAGCCTAGTTCTTTTGCCTTTCGTAAGGCTTTTATCATTCAGCTTTCTGTATGGTTGTGATCGAAACCCAAGCTACCGTGAGTTACATGAACTTCTCAATTCATTTTTATATAACTCCGAAATCCTTTGGAGTTGCTCATCCTGTGTTCCATGCTTCAAACACTTAGAGTATTTTTTAGTTCGTACGCTGGGGACTTGATGACTTCAAGTCGTTCGTGTCCTGGCTCGCATTCCGGGGACTTAGAGAATTTTAAGTCGTTTATGCTTTGGTCCGCACTCTGGGGACTCAGAGTACTCCAGTCCGCACTCCGGGGACTTGGAGATTTTGAGTCGTTTATACTCTGGTCCGCACTCTGGGGACCCAGAGTACTCCAGTCCTCACTCCGGGGACTCGAAGATTTTGAGTCGTTTATACTTTGGTACGCACTCTAGGGACTCAGAGTACTCCAGTCCGCACTCCGGAGACTTGGAGATTTTGAGTCGTTTATACTATGGTCCGCACTCTGGGGACTCAGAGTACTCCAGTCCGCACTCTAGAGACTTGGAGATTTTGAGTCGTTTATACTCTATTCTGCACTCTGGGAACTTAGAGTACTCCGGTCCGCACTCTGGGGACTTGGAGATTTTGAGTCGTTTATACTCTGGTATGCACTCTGGGGACTCAGAGTACTCCAGTCTGCACTCCGGGGACTTGGAGATTTTGAGTCATTTATACTCTGGTCTGCACTCTGGGGACTCAGAGTACTCCAGTCCGCACTCCGGGGACTTGGAGATTTGAGTCGTTTATACTCTGGTCCGCACTCTGGGGACTCAGAGTACTCCAGTCCGCACTCCGGGGACTTGGAGATTTTGAGTCGTTTATAATCTGGTCCGCACTCTAGGTACTCAGAGTACTCCAGCCCGCACTCCGGGGACTTGGAGATTTTGGTGTCGTTTATACTCTGGTCCGCACTCTGGGGACTCAGAGTACTCCAGTCCGCACTTCGGGGACTTGGAGATTTTGAGTCGTTTATACTCTGGTCCGCACTCTGAGGACTCAGAGTACTCCAGTTCGTACTCCGGGTACTTGGAGATTTTGAGTCGTTTGTACTCTAGTCTGCACTCTGGGGACTCATAGTACTCCAGTCCGCACTTCAGGGACTCGAAGATTTTGAGTTTTTTATACTCTGGTCCGCACTCTGGGGACTCAGAGTACTCCAGTCCGCACTCCGGGAACTTGGAGATTTTGAGTCGTTTATACTCTAGCCCGCACTTTGGGGACTCAGAGTACTCCAGTCCGCACTCCAAGGACTTGGAGATTTTGAGTCGTTTATATTCTGGTCCGCACTCTAGGGACTCAAAGCACTCCAGTCCGCACTCCGAGGACTTGAAGATTTTGAGTGCTCGTGCGCGTTCATACGTCAGAAAGCATAATGTATCTCTTAGTCATTTTTCACAGGGTTGTCATACACAGAAACATCGACAATTCATGGAAAAAATGGCTTTAAGCCTTTATTAATGCAAATAAGCTAAATTGTCTTATTACATGCCGTAAACTAGGAATAAAAACTTGCTGGAAATAATTGCAACTAAAATATGAAAGAAATGAACTAAGTATAATAATGCCGCAAATGCTCGCTATTCCAGGCTCTAGGGAGTGTCGCACCATCAACGGTCGCTAGCTTGAAAGTTCCTTCTCCAAGCTTCCGTTCAATGACGTATGGACCTTCCCATGTGGGGCTCATATGTGATGGAACTGGGAAAATTCGTTTCAAAATGAGATCACCCACACCAAAGATTCTCGGTCGGACTTTTTCATTATAATATCGAGCGACTCGGTGGCTGTAGGCGGTCGCTCTTAAATTAGCTTCTTTGCGCTTTTCATCAGTGAAGTTCAATGATTCCGGCAAAAGATCTTGATTCAACTCAGGGTCATAATAAGTTACCCGATGTGATGGAACTTCAAGTTCTACGGGTATAACAGCTTCCATGCCATATGCCAATGAAATGGAGTATGGCCAGTCGCGGACTTGTGGGTGGTTCTATAAGCCCAAAGCGCTGTTGGAAGCTCATCCACCCACTTGCCTCTAGCCTTTTCCAAACGCTTTTTCAATATGGATTTGATTATTTTGTTCACGGCTTCCACTTGTCCATTGCCTTCGGATGAGCAACTGCTGCAAACTTTTTCTCAATACCATATTTTTGGCAAAATTCCTTGAACTCTTTGCTTTCGAATTGAGTTCCGTTGTCTGTAATGATGGTTTGTGGAAGGCCAAAACGGCATATAATATTTCATACAACGAAATTAATGACCTTTTTGGTGGTAATGGTGGCCAAAGGCTCTGCTTCTGCCCACTTGGTAACATAATCGACCACAACTATCGCGTATTTCCCACCACCTTTGGATATGGGTAAGGAACCGACTATATCGATCCCCTACACTGCAAACGGCTAGGGACTAACCACTTGTGAGTTCCGTTGGCGGAGCTCTCGGGATTTTTGCATATTTCTGACATTTGTCACATCTTCTCACATAGTCTGCGGCGTCCCGATTTACAGTCGGCCAATAGCATCCATAGCGGAGGATTTTCTTCGCTAATGTCTGCTCTCCGGTATGGTCACCACATTCCCCTTCATGGACTTCCTTTAGAACTCGTTTTATCTCATCATGGGCAATGCATCGGAGTAAGGGGGTCGAGAATCCCCTCCGATACATTATCTCATCTTGCATTACATAATGCGAAGCCTTACGAATGACTTGTCGTCTTTTGCTCCTTCTTTCGGGCATGACCCCATGTAACAAGTACTGCTTGAATGGGGTCATCCATGATTCCTTCTTGATTTCTGTTTCTAACATGAAATCTACCTCCATCATATTTATGGCTCGGAACACATAAGGTTTCAACGGGAAACAATCCCATCTGCTGCGCATCGCTAGTGCTTGCAAATTTTGCCAATGAATCGACTGCTCTATTTTGCTCACGCGGGACATGTGAAATATCATAATACTCGAGATTCGCTAGCAGCTGTTAAACCCGGGCCATGTATGGGGCAAGTCTCTGCCCCTTTACCCAATAGTCCCCCCGGACTTGGTACACCACCAGTTGTGAGTCACAAAAGATTTCAATCGATCTTACTCCCCATTCTTTGATAAGTCTCAAGTCAGTAATCAATGCTTCATACTCGGCTTCATTATTCGTTGCTGTGAATTCGAGCTTCAAAGCGTAGCAAACTGATCGGTTTTCAGGAGTCACAAGAACTATGCTAGCCCTCAAACGACGGTCGTTAGATGCCCCATCGGTGTACATCTTCCATCGAACTAGAGGTATGACATTATGGTCGTTTGGTTCGTCTGTCATGGTGAATTCAGCAATGAATTCAGCTAGCGCTTGACCCTGTATGGCCCTTCGTGGCAGATAGGTAATATCAAACCGACTCAACTCGATATTCTATTTTAACATCCTTTCAGAAGTTTTCGATCGTTGGAGTACCTGTCACAAGGGTTAATCAGTGTAAACATTGATCGAGTGTGCTTGGAAGTATGGACGAAGCTTGCATGATGCAATCACCAAGCAGTAAGCTAGTTTCTCGATCCTGAGATAATTTCTTTCTGCCCCCGTCAAACGTTTACTGAAATAATACACTGGCTTTTGAACTCGGTTCTCCTTGCGAATCAGAGCTGTGCTGATAGCATGCTGGGATACAGCCAGGTATACATACAACATTTCATGGTTAATTTGTTTTGATAGCACCGGGAGACTTTCTAGATGTCTAACCAGAGCTTGGAATGCTTCCTCACAGTCAGATGTCCACTCAAAATTCCTCTTTCCTTTCTTTATAACATCAAAGAAAGGAATGCACTTATCCGTACCTCTGGATATGAATCGACTCAACGTGGCCACCTTTCCGTTAAAGCTTTGTACTTTCTTTATAGTTCTGGGCACTTGTATGTCCCAAATAGCCTAAATCTTTTCCGGGTTAGCTTCAATTCCATGTGCATTCAAAATGAAACCCAAGAACTTGCCTGATGCATGCTTTGTTTAAATCAGAATAATCAACCTTTGTTTCGACTAGCTGGTCGATCCTAGGTAAGGGGAAAATATCCTTCTGGCATGCTTTGTTTAAATCGGAATAATCAACGCAAGTTCTCCACTTCCCATTCGCTTTTCTTACCAGCACGGGGTTAGATACTCATTCGGGGTAGAAGGCGTCGCGGACAAACCCATTGGCTTTGAGTTTGTCCACCTCCTCTCTAAGAGCAGCGGACCTCTCTGGGTCCATTCCCCTCTGTTTTTGTTTTACTGGGACGTACTTCGGGTTTATGTTCAACATATGACTGGAAATGGTGGGAGAAATCCCGCACATATCAGAATGTGTCCAAGCGAAAACATCTAGATTCGCTCGGAGGAAATCAGCAAGATCCCGGCCAATGGCGGGTCGAGTTGCGATCCAATCTTAAGTACTCGTGACAGGTCATTCCGGCTAACTGGAATGTCAATCGTCAGCTCAGCCGGTGCTGCATTCACTTCCTTGGGTCCTCCATCATCATCTCTCGGATCTCTGTCTCTGTAGATCCGAGAATGTTGAGACATAGATCCGAGAATGTTGCCCGAGCCAGGGCTCGACACTACTTGTCAACTGTCAGCGTTTTGGATGCGGATGGAGCTGTCCACAACCTTCCCCTTTTCTCTCCGCCGAGCTTCTCTCAGCTCTGCCACATAACATGCACGACCGGTCGCCTGATCGCCATGTACTATGCCGACTCCTTTGTCTGTCGGAAATTTTAATGTAAAACATCATGGGGCCAAAGCTGTCGTAAACTCTGCCAGGGCCGGACGACCCAGAAATACAATGTACAGAGAGTCAACATCCATTACTATGAACGGTAGGACTCACACTCTCCTACGCTCACCTTCTCCTAGTTCAACTAGTAAATCAATATACCCCATTGCGTCAGTTGCGGCACCATTAAAACTGTGGATACGGGCTTTGCATGGTTTTAAATCTTTTGTCTCCATCTTCATTTGGTCATAAGCCTTCTTAAAGATGATGTTGATAGAGCTTTCACAATCAATCAAAATCCTTTTGATGTAAGCTGGCCCGATCATTGCAGATATGACCAACGAGTCGATAGTAGGAGCCTTCACCTTGTCTGCATCTCGACTCCTAAACACTATATCGTCTGTTATCATGCATTGTTGTTTTGCAGGGGTTCCATCTTCCACATTCGAACAACATTCATTATTCGCATGCCTCAAGGACGTAGCATATCGTTCCATCTCCTACCAGAGTACTCCAGTCGCGGACAAGAACATTCAACATTCATTTGAGTCGCTCGGCACGTGACCTCGCTTGGCATTCAGCCTCGATCGTTATTCAGCCTCGACCGGCATTCAACCTCGTTTGGCACAACTCGCTCGCTCGGCATTCAGCCTCGACTGGCATTCAAGCCTCGACCGGCATTCAGCCTCGACCATCATTCAGCCTCGACCGGCATTCAGCCTCGTTCGGCACAACTGGGTCGCTCGGCATTCAGCCTCGACCGGCATTCAGCCTCGTTCGGCACAACTGGGTCGCTCGGCATTCAGCCTCGACCGACATTCAGCCTCGTTCGGCACAACTGGGTCGCTCGGCATTCAGCCTCGACCAGCATTCAAGCCTCGACCGGCATTCGGCTTCGATCGGCATTCAAGCCTCCTTCGGCATTCTGCCTCAACCAGCATTCAAGCCTCGACCAGCATTATGCCTCGTTCGGCAATTCAGCCATTCAACCTCGATCGGCATTCAAGCCTCGTTCGGCATTCAGCCTCGACCAGCATTCAAGCCTCGACCGGCATTATGCCGCGTTCGACATTTCAGCCTCGTTCGACATTCATGCCTCGTTCGACATTCTCCCCTCGATCGGCTTCATATCTCGTTCGGCCTATACGATTCACTCAACATACTGCCTCGTTCGATTTAGAGACATGGCTCGGCATTTTCCGCTCGGCATTTGTGGCTCGGCACACAGAGGTAATTCATATTGGGCCGAGGTATCTTGCTACTAGGCCCACCAGAGAAGTCCAACCCATCTTCGTCTATAAATAGAGAGACAGTGGCATAGTGAAAATGACCTTTTTTTAGAACACCGGGGAGACTCTGCCGCATTCTAGACTTATTCAAGACTTATCTTCTTCGCTTAGCAATTATAATCAAGTAGTTGGTGTACAAATTGTATCTGTAATCGATTATTGAGAAAAGCAATAAATATTAACCGCAAAGTGGACGTAGACTGTTACACCGAACCACTATAAATCTGGTGTTCTTGTTTTCTGCGTTTAATTTAGCATATTATTCTCTGTTTAAATTTACTTTCTTCATTAATCTCTCTACACAATCTCTCCTAAGGTTGTTAGTGATCAATTCTGGTGCTAACACCTTGCGCTTGTAGTTATTTTATTTCTAAATTCGTTCGACGATTTTCTAAACTGATAGAAAAACCATCGTCGAACAAGCTCCCCTTCCCTTCTTTATTTTAGCCATAACAAAACAAATAAAAAGAAAAAGTAATCAATCATTTGCTCTCCATTAGGAAGCAGAAGAGGATAAAGCTTAAGGAAGAAGCTAAGGCAATTATCTCCACACAAAACTAATCTAAGGTGAATAATATTAGCATCTCTTTGTTATTTAGATGTGTATGATTTGGACTTATGTTGAAATATGAATTTATGATGTTATTAATCATGCATTTTGTTGAGATAATCATCTAAATTTTTATGGTTATAATTGGTAAGTTTTATGGAATTTTATAAATAGTTTTTGGGTGAAAAACCTTGGATTTAATCTATAAATTCTTTGAAATATTGATATGATGTTTTGAACATTATTCCAAGGATGGTTTTTTAATTTCAATTTTTTTGAAATAATTTGAATTTTTTTATGAATTTTCTAAGGTGTCAAAATGGATAATTTTGGATTTTAATTACTTAAAATAGAATAAATATATTTTTATCTGAAAATTTTAATGTGATAAAAGGTGGAAACTCTAGTCTTTAGGAATTTTTATATTTTTACTAAGTATTTCCGATTGATTATGAACTATTTGGTGAAGGAAAGTCTTAATTACTAAGTTAATTAATTAGTTATGGTATAAACTAATGATTTTAAAGGAAAAAGGATATTATCTTTGAATTTTTAGAAAGTGGTTTCTGAATAGATTTTGTACAACCAATGGAAATTTGATAAGGATCATGATTTGGTAAAAAATTATTGTTTTTAAAGGAAATAAATCATTTTTCGCGATATTTTGAAAAATGCCATTGTGAGGCATGATAGCTTTATATAGTTTTGACTTACTTTAGCATTTTATAAGTGTGATAGCACTATGCTTTGGCTTATGATAGCCTGCTCTTAACTCTTGATAGCTTTTAAAAGTTAAAGGTGCAATAGCACCATATTTTAGACACTTGATAATTTTGTTTTCTTGACACTTGATAACTTTCACTTCAACAAAATACCATTTCACAACTATAAAAAATAGTTGTAATATGTTTATTACAACGGGGCATCCGTTAGTCGTTATATCCAAAGTTGTAATAGAGATGGATTTTTTTACAACGGTCGTAGACAGTTGCAAAATCAGTTGTAAAAGACTTTTTTACAATTGCTATTGACAGTCGTGGTAAATACATGCAAAATAAAAATAAAAATTCTAAACACATTTTGCTATTAAAGCAAGCAACACATAGATAATAAGCAATTCAAACATTACAATAATATTATCCATAAAACTAATATATCAAACAAACCAAATAACTGAACAAAAGCAAACCAAAATGATACATTAATTTTTTCAATTCCTCATACATATCTTTTTAACATCAATGTAAGAAACACCAATGATTAGGTTACATTTACTTATATGGGCCAACATATTTTGATACAACAAAGTTTCCATCACCATCAGGTAATCCTCTACCCAGACCTCCTCTGCCGTCTCTGAAATAATACCAAAGCCTGAACATAATTCACCTCCTTAAAATCTGGCCACAGCACATCCGCAAATAAAGCTTCAAATAAGCTAAATGCCTAAGCAAGAAATTGCTCAACCTAAGCTCCCCACTCATTCGAATCAACAAATCCGAATTCGAAAACTCAAAAATGTAATTCGTCTCTAGTTCCTCTTCGAACATAGCCTCGTCTATGTCCTCAGGCTCCAAAACCAATTCCTTCACCTTCCCAGCAATTCTCTGGCATGCATGCACTATGTCAAGCCTCCCACTGTAGCTCACTGCTACCACCAAATCCAATTTCGAATTGTTCTTCGTGCTCTCTGTTAAATTGTTCACTGGCTTTTGTAACGTTACAGGTAGGTTTGTCGTCTCTCCTATGATGCATAGTCGTGCGTCTTCCCTACGAAAAACTAATTGCTCAGTGCTATGCATAGAATCGATCAGGAAGAGTGCATTAAAACTCACTTTAGGAAATCATTTAAATTTTCCTTTAGGATGTTCTCGAAGAGCATCATGAGTAAATCGATCCCAACCTTGGGACTGCACCAGTTTTCGAAAGAGAAGGTGAAGATGGTAATAGGTTTGATGCCCCACTCGTAAGATAATTGAACAACATCAGGTAATGTGACGAGAAACTCTAAGCTCGGCAGTGCTAGTTTCGACGTCAGGCAGTAGGAGAAGCTTCGGATCTATGTGACATCAGGCACTTTATCCAAGTACGACACCATCTCCAGATTTGACGCAAGTGGAAAGAGCATCTCCAGGAAGCGGCAATGTTGTGCTTCAATTTCCAGGCAGTAGCGACTCATTGATTTTGAGTTGGGTGGCGAACATTTCTATTTGGTGGCTAAATTAATTTTTGAGGAGAAGAGATTGGAGTTTTTGTGATTAATATTTCTTTTGAGAAATAACTGTGTGCTTTTGAAGGAGTGAAGGGTGGTATTTCTTTAGATGTTTTGACCGTGATGGATGATAGAAGAAGATAAAAAGTGGAAAGAAATATTACATATGTTATAAAATAAACAAAGCAGAAGGTATTAGAAAGAATAATTTTATTCATTCAGAGATTAGTTATTCATTATCATTACATTATCACCTTTATATAAAGACCTAGGAGCTTGAGATAGAACTAATCACACGATGTGAGACTAAATACAAAACAGTATATAGCATATTCACAATTTATATTATAACACTTCCCTTTGAATATGCGTCTTCAAAATCTTGAATTCTTTGATAACTTGAAATTGTCTCTTTTGTAATGTGTATGATGATTGATCCCCTCATTGTTATCTTGCTTGCACTTACTCGTTCTGTCGATCTAGATATTGTCCATTGTCTCATTAAAAAAAAAACCTCTATTAGGAAAACCTAATGGAAAAACCTTGAACGAGAAAAAGAGTTCAACTTGAGATAATAGATATCATACAATGACATTCCTTCTAAGAGTTTGATACTCCAGGATCAATTTAATACCTCGTTAAAACCCTCAATAAGAAAAACCCAATGGGAAAAATCTTAGTAAAGGAAAAAAAGAGCATAATGACATATCTTATTTTCTTATTTCTTTAAATGAAGTTCGATACTTCTGGATCAAAGTAATGCCTCATTAAAATCTTACTAAGAAAAACCCCATGGGAAAAATCTTAGTGAAGGAAAAAGAATACAATATAGTATGAGATGTTTCAATAATTTACAGAATCAAATAGAGTTTGATAATTCTGGATTAATCTAATACTTCATTAAAAACCTTACAAAGGAAAACCCGATGAGAAAAACCTTAGTCAAGAATAAAAATATAATTTAACTTAAATAATATATTTGAGATGTTATTTCTTGAAAATACGATTGATTCTTCTAGATCAACACAATGTCTCGTTAAAACCTTAGTAAGAAAAACCCAGTGGGAAAAATCTTAAATAAGAAAAAAGAGTATATTGTAACTTATTTTCCAATGTTACTGGGGAGTTGATACTTCTAGATCAAGATAATGCCTCATTAAAACCTTACTAATAAAAACCCATTGGGAAAAATCTTAGTTAAGGAAAAAGAGTGCAGTATAAAATACATATGGATGCTCCCCCTAATTTAAAGTTTCCTCTGAATTTGTATTTGTCTTTCGATAACTTAAATTACTTATAGATACTTCTAGATCCATAAATATGTATCTAACTAATAATACAATTTATTAATAGTTTCCTTCGATACAATCGAAATTTCCAATCCAAATATGATTTGCATTTTATGCATTTTGTTTGCTACCTTTATGAAAAACACATCATGTGTTTTCATTTTTGCTTCAAATCAGTTTTGCATATTGCAACTACATCTTTGATGAATATTAAAAGTTCTACTACAACAATACTTAAAAGCAGGAAGTAATCTACTCACCTTAAAGTGCATCAAGATTTTCATTACAACAATACTTAGAAGAAGATTGTAGTCTACATTCCATGTTCTTTGCATTCTTTATAATCATCATAGTTATTTATATTCTTCGGGAATAATTTTTGCATATCACAACTAACATTTCAATGTATATTAAAAATTTCGTTACAATGGTACTTAAAAATAGGAAGTAATCTACTCATCATGAATTATATCAAGATTTTCATTACAGCAATACTCAAAGTACGTTGTAATCTATGTTTCCTGTTCTTTGCATTCTTTATAACCACAAAAGTTATTTATATTCTTCAGGAATTTGTATACTTTCATCATTTAATATGATTCAAACCATATTTATACCTTCGGGGTATATTAAGCATTTCAAGTACTTTCGCTACTTTGCGGACTGCATGTCCATATTTCTCTATTGGTAAAGGATTCATGATGGCCAGTCATGTTTCCCCTAATTCAAGATATTTAATCTTTTTATAAACATAAGCGCTTTATTACTTATAAATTTATCATCGATGATTATTTCTTTGTCAATTCTAGACATGATTTATTGATATCTCTTTAATTATCATGTTTTAGCTACCTAAACCACTTCTAGGGTAATTTGACAATCATATCATTAGTCTTTTCAAGAGCACCCTTAAGTGTTTCTTCAAGAACACTCATCTCTTTTATTTGACATCTTTATTACTTACTCCAGAATTATTTCAAACTGACTTTTTATACAATATTTCAGATGTGGTTTACATATTTTGATCCTTCAGGGATTCAAATCTATATTGGAGAAAGCCTACTGGGGATATTATTGATAATTTATTCAAGTTACTTAATGTTTTGCATCATTGTATATTTTAACAAATATTTAACATTGAAGATCAAAATAAACTTGTATTGCTTTATCCTCCCCCTCAATGTTGGCAAACATTGTCACATTAAATAATAATCATCTTTGGATTCTCATTTTGATCCATTATCATATTGCTACTAGCAAATATACCATACATATGAATGATAAGAGGATAATTCTTTTATCAATTGATAAGATGTATTCTAGTGATATTTGTGAGCTTCTGGCTCATGTTTAAATATGAGATTCAATTATGCCTAATTTTCATGGAATATAATTCAGTTGAAATTATACTAAATTTTCTAAAATAAGCTTCTGGCTTTCAATTTTAGAAATAACGCAAAGATATTCTTTGACGTTTCCATTATAGTTTCAATATGGTAGCTATTCATTTATATATCCTCAAAACTCAACAAATTTCTTTTAAGTTTGCTTGAGTATAATGTATTTTGAATTAAGATATATGTACCATTTGGTAATACTATATGGGCTCTTCCAGACCCTTCAATTATATTAGCAAATTTTCTATGGTTGAAATATTTTTAGCTAAAATATTTTCATATAGTACAGAGAAAAACTTCTGGTTTTTCAAAATCATATGAGTAGTTGCACTATCTAGTAGGCATATATTATCACGCAAATATTGATGGTCCATATCTTAAGAATTAAAGACAATATAGTTAGTCAACTATTAAAATTTGTAAGCATAAATAAATGCTAGTACTTTCCAGAAATTTAAAATAGACTGCTGATTAAAGCCAACATTATCGGTACATTATTTCAATTAGTTATGAAAGGAAAAACATACAAGCACCAACTTTCAACTGATTTATTGAACTGAAATAAAATAAAATCCACATAGCAGACTTCAGACTGCTACAATTGATCAATTCGACCATATCATTTATTATTGCACTTAGATTTTCATCATTAATGAAGTTTTCATCATCAACTTCAAAGAAATGATCTAACTTCAGGTTAGTATTACTAGACAATCCTTTTACATAATTTTAGTTTGGAAGTAATTCTAAATATAGAGGAATTTTATTTCCTAATAGAATATTGTTCATGGGTATATAATAAATGCATTTCATAAATAAGAACCCATATCTGATAGTAATTACAGTGAAAAAAAATATTACTGCAAAATGGTAAAGACAACTAAATATAGTATATAAAAAGTGACTACGATTTCTTATTTACATCCTTTTGATAGCTCTAGATCCAATCTCATTAATTGCATTCATTAATTTCCTTGAAAATGCAAGACTACCCTTGAAAATATGGAAAGACCTTTACATGGATTGATTGGTAGAGAAGGGATGAATTATAATCAAAGATTGTGCTGACTTTATTATGTTTACTTTCATAACATAAGCAGATTTAAAAATATGAATAGGTAGTATTAAATACCATTTATTAATTCTTAACAACTGGAATAGTGAGAAACACAAATATATACCATGTATGTACATTATGATCCTTGTCAACCATATGAGATATAAAAAAAATATGAAGTATTCATATGTATCTTTGATGGATCATTCTTATTAATCAATTATGTTTATTTATAGATTTATTAATTGCTACAGATTAATATATGAATTAATATATGTGGCTACTTACATATTGTAAGTACAGAGAGAGGAAATTTGTACATCAGACAGTGTATGAATAATATCATGTAGTTTGACTTGACAACTAAAAGGTATATTGTATGAGTTACAGCTATTGATAACAATCAATAAGTATATTCTTGTGACATTACAATAATAGGTAAAAGATTAAGCATATGAAATTATAAACATTGGAATACCTCTTTGCTGAAAGAGGAAAGATAATATAACAGAATTAATGGGTGTATAAATATTAACATTCATTTTATGAAGAATCCAAAATACTTACTTGATAAGCCAAAGGAAAGAAACTTGATCTATTACATATTTTACCTTTTGAAAAGCATGATTGGATGAATGGAAGAAGGAAAAAAAATTAGGAAATAAACTTCCTGTTAGAATACCTTATTTTCTATTAAAAAGAAAGAGAGCGAGAGAGTAGATATATTTCTGTGTATTTATTGGTTTAATAAACACATCAAATATATCAACAAATCTCTTCTAGAGACATTTTATCATTACTAAATATACAAATCTCTTCTGGAGATTTTTTATTATTATCACCACTTCTGGAGTGAACAAATTTTTATACATTTATTTGGTTTAGTAGTTAATACTATTGGCAAATATTTTTAGAACTTCAGGTTCCAATTTTACTTTGAAGTAAAGTCTTTGTTTAGTACTTTAGATCATAAATGATACGACTTGATTTTCATTATCAAACTTCAGCTTTGATTGCAAACATGGTTAGAATTTACCATAATCTGAATTAGCTTTTCTAATGATTTAACGCTTCACATCTCAAATTTATAGAGTTTTGATATATAATCCCCTTTTTTAGGAATACAAACTTATATGCATAAATTTTATTTGAGAACTTCAGGTCTCCAATATTAGATAAACATTATGAAACAAGAAGACTCTTCATAATTGTATTTGAACATAAGAATCATAATACTATTTCTCTTCGAGGAAATAGTATTTACCACATTTGTAATGTTATTCCAACATATTGTTTTTATGTTATGTCTTTTGGACATATCAACATACTATTTCTTTTGGAATTGCTCGCTTATTTTCTTCAAGGCTTTATTTCAGCTTATGAAAGCATTAATCTTTCACCTTCGCATAAATGAACTTCAGGTTCTTGCTCTTTCATATAAACTTAATACGGTCTTCTAGACACGTATTATCCTTATATTTGTTTATCTAAGAAACAATAAAATATTTCTTCTGGAAATATAAATCATGTAGCAAAATCATTTCTATAGTTCTTATTCAAACTGAAATCCAAACAAAAAAAAATTCAAAATGAAAACCCCCCCTTTTTATTTTTACCAAACAACGGAATGAGATCTAAAAGTTTAAATCTATGGTAAAATGAGATCTAAAATGATAATATTAATAGAGCAAGATCTATAAGATTATATATATATATATATATATATATTTATATATATAATGAAATCTAGAAAATTAGATATGATAGATAAGATCTAAAAAGAATGCTAACAGAATAAGGTTTGAAATTACATTTTAGTCTATGAAACAATTTTAATTTCAGATCAAATTCAAAATTATCACAAAAAATGGATATACATTAATAAAAATTAATAAGAGATCTGATGATTGAAATCTACAGATCTAAAAATATATATTATTTGAACATTATATTAAAATCTACAAGTGATCTGAAAAATTAGAAGAAAAAAATATAAGATCTACAACAAAACGAGATCTAAAATGCAGTGATGAAAAATAAGTTGTACAAAAAGAATCAGATCTAAATACATAGATCAATGATACAATGAGATCTAAAAGAAATAAAATTAATAGAACGAGATCTGAAAGATTTGATTAATCAGATCAGAAATAGCTTACCGCTTTAAAGATTTATAATCAGATCTGAAATTTTCCTTGTATTTAGTGATCATGCTCATAACATGTTATAAAATAAAGAAAGCAGAAGTCATTAGAGAGAACAATTTTATTCATTCAGAGATTAGTCATTCATTTTCATTACATTAGCACCTTTATATAAAGGCTTATGAGCTTGGAATAGAACTAATCCCACGATGTGGGACTAAATACAAAATAGTATATAGCATATTCACAATTTATATTATAACAACATATGAATTTTGAAGGAATTTTTACTATTTCTGTCCAAATTTCATGCCTTCGCCGCCAATATTTTATTAATTGTCGTAAAGTTTTCGTGAGTCGTGGTAAAATTTTAACCAAATTTGTAAACATAAATACTATAAGTTAGAATAAATAAGTGAAAATTTATATTAAACAAGGTACGAATTTCTTAAAATTATTTTTTATTAAAATATCAAATATTACTTCTAAATTAATATTAATTATTACTTATTCTTCTTAGTTATACTTGAACATTAATTATTAAAAGTTAATTATTATGTGTTTGTTATGAATTATGAATTACTAAATATTTAATAGAAATTATTAAAAACTAATTACTATTTATTAATCATTAAGTATTAAGTTTTTTAATGGTAATCATTAATTATTAATTATTATTCATTTGTAAGGTTATTATTAAATATTCTTCAATATTAATATTATTGATTATTAAATATTATTTATAAAATATTAATTATTATTAATATTTCATAGGCCTTGATTGTAATTGGTAAAAAAAAGAACGGTTTAAAATAAGTTTTTACAACTTTCCTAAAAAAACATTCTAATTATTAATTATTAACTATTATTTATTAAAAATTAATTACAAAATATCGAATATTACTTCTTAATTATTAATATTAATTATTAAAAATTGATTCTTAATTATTAATTATTTAACAATAATTAATAATTTTATTATTGATTATTTATCGAGTAGTAGTTATTAATATTAATCATTAAAAGAGTAGTAATTATTAATATTAATCATTAAAAGCAATTATTTCATATTCAAATTAATTATTAATTATTATTATTTAATAATAACTATTTATTATTATTATATTAATTATTTGACTATCAATTATTTAATTTTTAATTATTAAGTATTATTATTTAATTACAATTATTAATTAATTATTACAATGGGCAAATGAAAAGGCTGTAATAGACATCTATTACAACTGGCAAAAAAGAAGAGTTGTTAAAAATAGGCATTTATTACAACCGGTAAAAAAAGGTTGTAATAGGCATCTATTACAACCTGCAAAAAAAAAAGAGTTGTTGAAAATAGGCATCTATTACAACTGCTAAAAAAAGGGTTGTAATAGGCATCTATTACAACCGGCAAAAAAAAAGTTGTCAAAATAGGCATCTATTACAACTAGTAAAAAAATGTTGTAATAAGCATCTATTACAACTAGAAAAAATAAGAGTTGTTAAAATATGCATATATTACAGCTGGCAAAAAAGAAATGTTGGAATATGCATCTATTACAACTGAAAAAATAAAAAAGTTGTTTTGAAAGTAAGTTTATTACAACTTTCTGAAAAAAGAGTTGTAGAAAACCTTTATTATAACTGACGTTTTGTGAATGTTGTAAAAACGCAGTTATAATAAGGTATTTTTTTGTAGTATTTATATTTTTTAATGTCAATAGCTTTGCACAATTAACGCTCATACATGATAGCTTTGCATGTACAACTCTCAACCAATTGTTAACCAAGTTCTTGACGACTATTAAGCCCAGGACTTGAGACTCTCTCTATGCAAAGAAAGTAAAGCAACTGTTCAACATTTTCATAAGCAGTAATATCGAAAGCATCCCCCGGAATCGAAATGCAATAGTCGACGCCTTAACCAAATGTGCTAGCTCTTGAGATGTTCAAGAGTACTAATTCATTCCAATAGAGGTTTCTGGAAAACCAAGCATGTATGTGTCGGAGAAAGTTCTGGTCATAACTCAAGCCCAAGCAGCCTGCACCGAAACCCCATTACCGATAGTGGCTGAAGTAAGCTGGATGACTCTATATAGCAATCATCTTACCAACAACACTTTACCCTTCAGTCATTTCGAAGCAAGACATATAAAGTATAACGGTCCTAATTTTATTATTACAGAAAGAATAGCCTATAGACGGGCTTATGCAACCCCTTAGTCTAGATGTGTAACTACTACCGAAGGTAAAAGAGTATTGGAAGAAGCATATGATGGCATATGTGAGGATCATTCCAACGGCCATAAATAATCCAAAAGATTACTCAAACAAGGCTTCTATTGGCTTATATTAAATTAAGATGCATTGGAGTATGCTAAGCAATATGGAAAATGTCAATGCTATGCTAAGATTCTGATAGCTCCACCCAATGAGCTAACATTAATGATGAGCCAATGATCATTTAATGTCTAGGGAATTGACCTCATAGGCCCTCTTCCAACTGCAAAAGGAGGATCAAGGTTTGTTATAGTGTCTATTAATTATTTCACAAAATAGGTTGTAGCCGAATCCCTATCAATCATAGTGGCACATCTGATAGTTAAGTTCATCATAAAGAACATAGCGACAAGATTTAATCTTCGCATAAAATTATGACATATACTGATACATAATTCAAAATTCGAGATTCACTTGCTACGGCTGAGACGATGGCATTATCAAAAGTTTCTCCTAAGTGGCTCATCCACAATCTAATGGTGTCATAGAGGCAGCTAATAAGGCAACCAAAACTTGTTAAAGAAACACTTGAACTGGGCTATATGTTAGTGGGTGGATGAACTACCATTGGTCTTATAAATAAGTTCCAAAAGTTCAACGGGCCATACCCTATATTTATTAGTATACAGCTATGAAACCATGCTTCCAATTGAATTTGAAATAGCTTTCTACTGAAGGTCTACTAAATCCCTAACAAAAGTTTGAACTCCGAGATAAGGCTGCCTTAAGAACAACATAATACATTCAGTGAATGACTTGATCCTACAACCAAGGTGTCCGAACCCAAAATTCGAAAGAGGAGATTTCGTCCTCTATAAAATTATGTCGAACACTAAGGATCCAGCCAATGGACCTCTCAGCCCAAACTAGGAAGGACCCTTCATCATCCATCGCATCATTCATTTAGGAGCATATTGGTTACAAAGGCCATACGACAACATAACACCTTGGACATGGAATGTTAAAAACTTAAAGCATTACCATAGCACAAGGAAACCATAGCTATGAGTTTAATTATTAGTTAGCCATGGTCAAGTAGTACCATGTAACTATAATAATTTCAAGTCTATTGAAGTTAGAAGTTCTTCTGAGCTACTTCAAGTATTTTAGCCATGACAAGTAGAATCATGCAACAAAGTTACAATAGCATATATTTTTAAGTTCCTAGCCATGACCAAGTAGTTCCATGTAAAGAGTAAGCCATAGCCAAGTAGTGCAATGTAAACGTTTGTCATGATCAAGAAGTGTCATGTAATCACAGGCAAGAAACTACTAATTGTGGTTTTCGAAAGGGCGTACATTTAAGACTCAATTTAAATAACCATAGCTTGTTTTCAAAAGTTTAAAGAATTAAACTCATGTCATAAGACTGGTCTATTTTTATACAATTCTCAATTTATATTATGGTTTTTGGAACTAACATCGAGGCCTAAAATGACGTTGTTTTTGCTTAGTGCAATCATAGTGAAGTTGTGATCTTTTAAACTACGAATTTGAGCCTTTCGATATTATAAGTTATTCGAAAGCTTTGAACATAAAACCACTTTGGCTCCAGCCTTAAATAGAAAAACTTTCGAAAGATTGCATTTTGACTCTATAGCCAGTAGTAAGGCAATGAGCTCTGATATAATGGACGATCGTAGTAAAATCGATGGACATGTCTATTACAAAGTAGATATAAATAATATTCATGGTTAAATCCACACCAAGAGTGGAAATTTTCTGTCATAATATTTCAAAACTAAAGCAAATATTTGAATAAGTTAGAATAATTAACCGATCAAAAGGACCGAGAACTCAGATTCCTATGAATATTTGCACTTGCCTAGAATCTCCGCTTGAACACATGGGGACATCCATGTAAAATCCTCATGGATGTTGGCAAGTCATCCAAGGAGTAGCACCCTATATGACTTGGATTGATTTCCCTAAATCTAGTCCGACTAGCTAATTATCCTTCCTATATGTAGCTTATGCTTCAAAATCCTCATTGTATAATGAGGTTCAATGTTCAAAATCCTTGCTATATGATGAGTGCAGATTTTCAAAACCCTCGCTATACAACGAGACTAGAATTCCAAAATTCAATTCCAAAACCTCATTACAAGGATAAATTTTAAAAATTCATTTTCAAACCCTCATCGTAAGGTTAGATTTTTAGATTCATTCTCACGGTGAGGTTAAATTTCAAAATTTATTTTCAAATCCTTCCACGAGAGAATGGATTTTGAAAATCACCTTCAAATCCACACTAAACACTGAGATTCGATCTTTGAATCCTCACTAAATGATGAGGTTCGATCTTCACATCCTCACTAACGATGAGGTTAGACTTTCAAATTCTCATCATACAATGAGGTTAGACTTCCAAATCCTCATCATAAGGTTAGACTTTAAAAATCTCATTATATGAGGAGGTTGGACTTTCAAATCCTCATTATGCAACGAGGTTAGACTTTCAATACTTGCTATATGAAAAGGTCAGATTTACAAAATCCTCATTGTACAATGATGTTAGATTTCAAAATTCTATCAGACTTTGATCAAATTTAAATCTATGGGAACCTAACATAAGCTAAAAATAGAGTGATATAGCAAAGTACAAAGTATGATCTGACTCATCCAATAAGATCAAAAGTTCACTTCGTCTTAATCATACTAAGTAAACTTCAAGGGTGCATGTGTCATACCACAAATTTTACTCGGTTATATTCAGTCACTAATAACATAAGCCGAAATTAGAAGGAGGATTCTAAAATATTCATTGCATAAAAATACTAAAAGTAACAAACCTTCGACGTAAGCTCAAAACTCTATTCTGTATTTAACTTCCCATAAATATTAAACATCTATGATAGTTTGTATACAGCTTCATATATCACTCTTCGATATCTCAAACCAAAAACTAAGCCCTCATACCAAATTATTAATATCAAATATAATACTAAGACCTAAAGAGCAGGTCCATAAGCTAATGAAAATTAAGGACTACATGCGCCCTTCATGCCGAAAGGAATCGTCTTGGAACAGTGCTTAAACCGAAAATATAAGCCTCAAGGCAGGTCTTTAATCAAAGGCACAAATTATGAAACTAAACTCATACCGGATGAGTAACAACATTAAGGCATGTTGAACAATTGCAAGATTACATATTATCCTCATGTCATATATCAAGATCCCCTAGTGGTCATACCTAAAATTTAGGCAACCATAACCAAAAGTACAAACCAAAAGCATACAAGATCGGAGCTTTCTCTATGCAAGGCTAAAAAAGCCTCAATGCAGAACCAAAGTCAACGGATAAGATAGCTTCCAAATACTTCAACGGCCCAAGTAGCCTAAAGCTTATACAAAGTACGAGTCAAGCACCCACAACTATATGTTGAAATACCACGTCGTCGATCTACGTCAATATGCATGTAACCAGATGATGAAATGTGTCCAAATCCTAGCCCTACAAGTGAGCACAATCAACAATCCATGTGAAAAGCTCTCAATCAATGGAAAATAACATGATGCCTATAAATACAAGCAACGGATCCTCATAAAGAGGATTTGAATCCTTAAGGGTAGACCACATGCTACTATAATCATTTGGGAATTTAATTTTATAGACTTATGCTTTTTCGATAAAGACCATTAATGGCGATCAGTGCCACTATGACCCTGTATAGCCATTTATGGCTTTATTAATAAAGCACTTGATAAAGTTAGGGGTATGCCCTAGGGGTAATGTAATTTGTTACATATATCTAACTCGTTGAATAATCTTGGTCACAATAAAGGTGATTCTTTTTATTATATACTTCATATAATGTGGTTATATTAATTAATTTAGTTAAATGTATATTTGATAGAAAATTCATAAATGGCATATTTTATGATAGTACTTACAAAGTATTGTAACCATGAGTAATTTATCACAATAAAGCAGATATACCATTTTAAATATTCCTAGCCAAGTTGCATTGAGACTGGATAAATCCGCGGAGACTAAAGTATGTAACGCTCTCCAAATGTTGGGCAGTGTATTACTCATGACTACTGAGGGCACCTAGAGGTTACATACTGATAGTTATTGGATGATTATAGAACGACTCACTCGATAGTTTTTTGTTGGTTAATATAACTTAGGTCAAATAAAAAATATCAGTGTGATTAATTCACACAGTTCTTTTGACTTGAGAATAATGTAGATCTTCAATGTGGAAGCTTCACTTTAATCATAGTCAAATTATGGCACGACGTCCATCAAGTGGCTATAGTTGGGTCGAGTGTAAGTATTGGAAGTGAAACACTATTCAAGAGAGGATTCGTCTCCTCAATTATATGGGGTTAGTATCCCTGTCAACTTAAGTCAACACAAAGTCAAAATCTCTGGCTAGAGTAGTTCGGTTAATAATAATTGTTAGCATTGAACCAAGGTTTTGTGTTTGGATTATAGAGCTGAATATGAATGATACTGAAATTTTGACCATAATCAAATTCAATAAGTCCAAAGTGATATAGTTTTGATCAAGAGAGTTGGCGTAAATAATTGTCATAAAAGGGTAACGCTTAATAAAGTGAAATTAAATTTTACCAAAGTTTAGTAAGCGATAAATTTGGCCATAATGTCACACCACTTTATAAGTGACGTGTGAACGTTAACATTCGAATAGTTCGGTGTTAATCACTGACCAAATTTACACCCAAGAGTTACACAACTGAAATGATGAATTCCCTTAAGATCGAATGATTTAATTAATTTATAATTATTGTAAATAACTAAATTAGTCAAAAATTATGAAATATTAATTGTGAAATTTTAATATGGTTTGAGAAATAAAAATTGTTATATATTCATAATAGTTATAAATGTGCCAATCGATATATATCGATAAGCGATTAAATTAGATTTAATTGCATAACATTTTGGTTTGGGCTTAAATGGGTTTAAACCCCATCATCAGGGAAACAATTTTCGGTTTTGACAAGTTATTGGAGGTGCTAAAACTTAGAATTAGATCTAGAGATGGATGGCTAAGATTAAGAGAGAATAAGCTTTTCTTTCCTTTTAAAAATGGCGACCGCTCCAAATTTTCTTTCCTTTCCCGCTGACCCATCACATCCCCCATCTTCTCTTCATCCTTGTCCTTCCTCTCCAATTCTCGTACCTCCCTTTGTACCACCCATACTACCTCTGACAAACTTTTCTTCTGATGCTCTTCCATCTGACAGTGACGAACTCCCCCTCCCTCATTTCCTGAACTTGCCTCAAATAAGTCTTCACTTCCTTTTCTTTCAAATCCAACCTTGTCAACTTCCTCTCAACCAAAACAATCACTAGCTTGGAACTCTCTATTCAAAGCAAGACCTAACAATGCTGGCTCCTATGTGCCTCGTGATATTCAACTAGATTTTCAAGGAGATGCTATTGTGCCACCTGCTGAAGTCGTCAAGGCAGGTAGTTCTATGTGGAGTGATTATCTTATTGGATTTTTCCTAGATAACCCGCTACCGTACTCAACTGTTCTGTATTATCTCAAGCGTGCATGGAAGCTGGCTGGGTCCATTTCTGTTAAATCATATGGATTCCTGTTCTTGTTTAAGTTTAGTAATGATGATGATAGGAAAAGAATTTCTGAATCAGACCCAGTTGTAATGCGAAATAAGTTATTCATAGTTAAGCCGTAGGATGAAAATATAGGAAATAGCTGTAGTAGTATAAAAGCAGTTCCTGTGTGGATAAAACTATCTAATATACCATTGTATGCATTGTCTCCTTTGGGCATTAATTGGTTAACTGCTAGAGTTGGAAAGCTTGTGTGTATGGATGCATCAACTGAAAAATTTGAGCGTATCTCTTTTGCCAAATGTTTAGTTGAAGTTACTCCATACAATGAACTACCGGATAGTTTCTCAGTGATGTTGCTTGATGGTACTGAACAAATTGTGAAAGTAGAATACTTGTGGGAACCGCAAATCTGCACTTTTTGTAAAGAGTTTGGGCACATGAATAAAAATTGCAAGAAATATGAAAGTGGTGAAATTGTAGAGCAATGTGCAATTAATGAACAAAAGAAATTTAGTGATGATAAAAATAATAAGATGAAGAAGGGGAAAACAAATGAGAAACAAGAGAGAATTAAGAAAGTTTGGCAAAAGGTAAATAAGAACAAGGATAAAAGAAGAATTATGAGTGAAGATGTGGGAGCAAATGTTTTGAAGATGCAAGGAGAAAAGTTAGTTTCTGAGAATGATGGAAGTGGGAAAATTATAGTTGTGCAACATGATGTGCATAAATCTTCAAGTGGAGATCGGGTTTGTTCTGTTTTCACACAAAACAAGTTCCACTTGCTGTACTCTGAAGTGGATGAGGATGACTTACTGGAAATGCTTGAAGTTGAAGAAGGTGAAATAACGAATGAAGACTTAAGTAAAGAACGATGTAATGGTGGACACAAAAATAATTCTTCTACTGCTGATGGTAAAGAATATGTAAATAATGATCTGACAACAACTGATGAAGACCAAAACTTGCTTTCAAAAGATACAAACAGCTCTGAAAATTTCCATGTTAGTGGAATTGGACAATTTGAAGTGCATGTTCCCACCGATTAACATGTAACAGAAATGGATAAAGACTGGTGCAATACTTTTGAGCAGCAAGTAACACAACTAATAACCACCATGAATGAAGATCCTGTTGATGTTCAAGTTTCTGTACCAACACCTTATAACTTTTCTATTGAGTTGCCAGGATGGCCAGCATGTATTTCCAATATCCAAACATCATCAGTTCCTCCGTTTGACCCTACCACCATCCAAACTAGATCCCAACCTCCATCCCCTCGATCTCAAACTCACAGGAAAATAGAAACTAGATCTCTTTCTGCTAAGAGAAGAAATATCACTTCCTTTACTCAATAATTTTTATGTTTAAAAAAATTGCATCTTGGAATCTCATAGGAGCTCACGGTAATTTGAAACTGACCAGGTGAAAAGAACTATCACTGAGTACAATATTTGTCTTTTTGGTCTTCTTGAAACAAAACTAAACTTACCTTTATCAACTAAAGCTGTTTCATATATCAATCCAACCTGGTCCTTTCATCACAAGCTTGATAGTGCCACTTATGGTAGGATTCTAGTTATCTATGACCCTTCTGTAATAACTCTATCTCCCATCCTATCAACTAGACAGTACATCCACTTTCATGTTCTTGAAGTTCAAACCCTTTCCTCCTTTTACACTACCTTTGTTTATGCTGACAACTCGGTCATCTCCAGGAAAGTTTTTTTTAATGCTTTGCCACCTTTAAGGCAATCCACTCATCCCTGGATTGTTTTGGGAGATTTTAACTCCTGTTATGAATATAGTGACAAATCTGGTGGAACTCCACTTACAACGATGAATCTTGATCCTCTCAATCTTGCTGTTTATGAATCTGATTTGATTATGGTTAACAAATCTGGAGCAAAGTATTCTTGGAATAATAGAAGTCGAAGTGGCATGCGTACCTTCACTACTATTGATCACACCTTTTGCAATATTCAAGCAATCACCCACTGTCCTACCATTTCTGTATACCTACCTCAACCAATAATGTCTGATCACTCCCCTTTAATCTTAACACTTGGTCACCATTTTAAAAAGGAAAAAAGAAGTTTTAAATTTTTTAATGCATGCGTAAAACATGAACACTTCCTTGTTTTAGTTACTAAAGTCAGCTCTGATTTTTCATGTTTTGGTAACCCTATGTATAAGTTTTGCAGGAAGCTTAAAAGTATTAAGCAGGAGATTAAATCGTGGGCTTCCTCAACTTTGGCACTGGATGCCTGCTGTCTTCAAGCCTTATGCTAAAGCTGAGGAAACAACAGGATTACATGATGGAGCACCCTCTTGATGTCCAAGCCGTTGAAGAAGAAAGTAAACTATTTACGGAGGTTAATAATGCTCTGTACTTGGAGGCTAGCATGAAGAGACAACAACTGCATAAAAAATGGATAGCTGAAGGAGATAAAAACACCAAGTTTTTTCATGATTCTATAAGGGTTAAGCATGCGAGAGAAAACATTTATAGCATTTTTAATGAGTATGGATCTTTTTTTTCAACTGCAGATTCTGTTGACAAGGCTTTTATTGACTACTTCTCAAATTTGCTTGGTAACTCAGAAGGATTTTTCCCTGATGATCAATTATCTTCACTTGCACTTCCTTATATTTCTTCCATGGAAGCTGCAACTCTCATCAGCCCTGTTACTGATGAGGAAATTAAAACAACACTCTTCTCTATGAACCAGCAATCGTCAGGAGGGCCTGATGGCTTAAATGTGATTTTCTTTATCTCTACGTGGAGTGTGCTGGGTAGTGAGTTCTGTAGAGCCATACACAATTTTTTCAACAAATGCAAGTTGTTAGGTGAAGTTAATTGTACTAATATTGCTCTTATTCCCAAAATCAATCCACCAACTTGTGTCTCCTCTTTCAGACCCATATCAAGCTGTAATGTTGTATACAAATGTATCTCTAAAATTCTTGCTACTCGTTTAGTCAAAGTTCTCCCCTCTGTTGTTTCAAGAAACCAGGCTGCTTTTATACCTTCTAGGAGTATTCTTGATAACCTTCTTCTTGCTCAAGAATTATTGAAAGGATATGGTAAAAATAAGGTACCCACTGCTGCAGCAATTAAAATTGATATATCCAAGGCTTATGATACCATTCACTGGGCTTCAATAGTTAGGGTAATGGCAGAGATGGGTTTTCCTAAAATTTTTGTCTCCTGGATATATGTGTGTATTTCCACTCCATCGTTCTCTGTTGTTATTAATGGAAGACCTGTGGGAAATTTTAGAAGTAGTAAAGGTATTAGACAAGGTGATCCCATATCTTCGTATTTATTCTTGCTTGTTATGGAAGTATTTACTGTTATTCTCCAAAATAAGTATTCTCTGAAGTAAATCAAGTTCCACCCTAAGTGTACACAACATCAAATTACTTCTATCATGTTTGCTGATGATGTGATGATGTTTACAAAACCTGAGATACCTTCCTTAAATGCTATTTCTGAGGCATTGCAAGAATTTTATAGAATGACTGGACTTAAAATAAATAAAGACAAATCTTCTTTGTTGGTTTCTGGAGTTAGTGATGCTCAAGCAGCTGCTTTACAAAGACACATTAGTTTTTCTTCCATGGACACTGATATGAAGTATCTTGGACTACCTTTAATTTCAAAAAGAATAACTAAAGTTGACTGTCTCCCTCTTTACAACAAAATCACTTCTGTTATGAATGCTTGGGAAAATAGGCATCTGTCTCAGAGTGGTAGCTTAGTGCTGATTAAATCTACTGTTTTTTCCTCACTTGTCTACTGGGCACGAGCAATGATTCTCCCAGTCAGGCTAGTGCAACAAGTTAGGTCTGCTATGAACAGATTTTTTTGGACAGGAAGTATACATAATAGGAAACTGTTGCCTTGTTCCTTTACTAAATTTGAAGCCTCTAAGAAAATGAGTGGTCTTGGGGTTATTGATGTCAGGAAGTGGAATATAGCATCAATTAGTAAGCACATTGATGATCTTATCAACAGGAGAGACAGTTTATGGGTCTACTGGGCTTGGCATTACAATACTAAGAATAAGTATTTTTGGTGTATGGCCAATCCTCTGAATAGTAGTTGGATTTGGATAAATATATTGAAATTGAGAGATGTTTTCCTACCTATGATACTATATCCTGTCAAGGCTAATTCTTCTGTCAGTTTCTGGCATGATCCCTGGGTCAGTAAAGACCTTATCTTGTCAACATTGTGTGACTACAACCAGATTATGCAGTCTGGTATACACATTGATGCCAAGGCTATTGATTACATTTATGATGGTAAAATTGTGCTGCCATACAGTAGTAACCAATTTTTAAGGCAACTGTGGAGTGAAATGCAGCTTCAATTCTTCCCTACTACTCATGATTCTGTGGTATGGGATATGAAGCCACATACTATTAAAGGAGTTTACAACTATTACACTATCTCTGCACCTTTGCCTGCATCTAATTGGAGCTCTGTTATCTGGTCTTCTGATTCACAACCTAAAGAAAACTTGATGCTCTGGAAAGTTATTAGCCAGGCCTTTCTAACTAGAAATGTTCTGAGCAAATATGGTATGGGATGCACAATGAAATGCCTGTTTTGTGATCAATATGATGAGACTCCTCAACATATTTTCTTTGAATGCCCTGCACTTCTTTTTCTTTTACATAGAATTGGTTTAAAAACTGGAACTAACCTTCATACTGCTAACTCTGGGGATGTTTGGGATGCTTTCTACACTGCTGCCAAGAAGAAAAATGAAGTGGGTAGATTGCTTGTAGTTTGCATGAAAATATACATGTCAGTCATATGGAGAGAAAGAAATGCAATATTTTTTGAAAATCAAAGAAAGAATGGGGATGAGCTTTGGCACGAAGTTAAGTATGGAACATATTGTCAAATGAAGAATTGTCATACTGTCTTCTCTACTGACTTGATGCAATTTTGGGAATGAGCACTGATTTGTATTTTTTGTTTTGTTTTCCTCTATTTGTTTTCTCATAGTTTTCTTCTGTACCACTTATTGTTTTGCAATAAAACTGGTAGGGGACCAGTTAACCCCGCTGACTTTGCCAAAAAAAAGATTAAGAGAGAATAGATAATGAGATTGTCCTAATATCTCTCTTGTACAAGGCTATACATATGGATCTCTAAACCCTTAATCAAAAACAACTTTTGGCTGCCATAATTATTAAGTTTGCTAGCCAAAATTAATCCACATATCAGTTTTAAGAATCTCAAATCACTTCAAGTTAAGTAAAAGCATTATTTGATAGAAAATGTCGACGATTCCAAACTAGCAATCTAATGGATCGAGCATAACTAGAGAAGGGAATTCATTGATTCAAGTGGACTCAAAGGCATCATCAATTGGTATTTTATTTATAAATTATAGTAATCATATTATATTTTATGATTTAATATTGATTAATCTCAAAACTGTATATATCTTAATGCTGTATATCTAGTTAGGTGAGATTTTCGTAGGTATATGTAATTGTCACAAATTAGTTTAGTTATGTGCATAGTTATATTATTATGTATTATAATTTGTGTATAAATAAATATAATTTGCTGTAAAATTAAATTTTTCAATATTAATTATTTTATGTATATTTACATATTAATTTAAATTTGACTAATGTATATTTTAAACATATAATTACATATATGCATATTTATAATGTATAAATAGCTAGAATATTTATTTACACATACTTATACAAAATATGAATTATCAAACTTGAAAATAACTTTTTATATATATAAATAATTTTAAATTATATTTTATTGATTATTTAAATTTATTATTATATCTAAAATAATTATTGCACTTAAAATTTGATTTTATATTTTTTTAAATTACTACATCTATGCAAAAACCAGTATAAAAAATTTCAAATTTTTTGTTAACATTTAATGTTTTTAATAATTAAATTACTTCGGTTGAATATTTATTTAATTTAATAAAAATAATAATTTATTTCAAAAAATCATGGAAATATTTTAAACCTGTATTTTATGATCCTAATTTTTCGTAAATTTTAAAATTTGATTTTTTAGTATTTATTACTAATATTTTTAATTATTATGATCAAAACTATTAATTAAATATATATATAATAATCATAAAATTATTATTTTATGTTTATTATGCCAATTTTGATCTGGAATTAATTTTAAAATGTGTATAATTATATTTTTAGTATTTGAGTGTAAGTATTTATTCATATATATGCATTTTATTTAAGCTTATATATAAAATTTTAATTATTACATATATATGTGTGTATAATTTTAAATGTTTAATTATGAATATATATTTATACAAATGTTTTAAATTATATGTATATTTAATTTTGACACTTTTAGTGATAAAATATATTTTAAATATATGTATACGTATTTATATAAATATACTTTGCATTATAGATTTATGCACGTATTTAGACAACGTACAATACATACGATATGAGCTAATGTATCCGTTGTGATGTAAATCCCAACACCTGTATACGGGCATGTTATATCCTTCACGGGTTATTATGTTACACATCCACACACATATGTATATGTATGTGATACATGTGTGTGTATATATATATAAATTAAATCATTCAAATTAACTTTACATTATAAAATACTTAGATTTAAATAAAATACATGACTTTATTTAAAAAAAATTAGAATTGTTCTAAATGAATTAGACTTCAAATGCCCAATAAAGATCTAATAGGCTAAAAAAAATTGAAATACACCAACCGCTACCACTGTGGGTTGGCCCAGTTCCAACAATGGTATTGGAGCCCAATAACCTATGCGGTCTAAATTAGTCGTGTTAGGGCTAACTAATTAAGGTTGTGCACCTAGTACGGTGTCTAGAAAAGTGGTGTCTAGGATTGAAATTGGATAATTAAGTACCATGTCCTACTTGGTTACCTGCCTGGCCTAAAAGATGATGTGAGCCCAAAGCTTGCCCTTAATAGAAAATGCCTAATTTAAATTGAACCTTGGGCTAATTTTCAAAATAGTTTTGAAAATTAAGACATGATTTTAAATTTAAAAGTTAAATTTAAAATAAAAACATGTTTATTATAAAAGGTTATAATATAACATAAATTTTCAAAATGTTTGAAAATGTATTGAAAAAGTTCAAAGTGTATGAAACTTTGTAAATATTGATTTCAAAATTTAAATTTTTTAATAAGATTAATAATATAAATTAATTAAATGAGTTAATTAATTAATACTTATACGCATGTACTATATATATGTTATGTTTTTTTAAAGTGTTTAAGATAACATAAGCATACATGTATGTATATAAGATAAAATTTTGAAACTAATATAATTTAATTAAAATTGTTCAATTAATAAATTAATTAAGTAAAAATACACATATATATAAGATATATGTGTTACACTATAAAGGTTATAGTAGATATGTCCAATATAAAAGTTGTATTGGAAAACTAATATAAATTAATTAAAGAGTTAATTAATCAAATAAGACTTAATTAATGAAATATTATACATAAGACTATCATATAAGTAACATGAAATATAAAAGTTATTTAACAACAAAACTTATATGATATGAATGTATAAACTAAAAATGGAACATTAAAGAAACCCAAATAGACTTAACGAATAAACACATACATAAGTGTACGTATACTGTGATATATGATGTGTTTGACAATTGAATCATGAAGGTATTTCATAAGAAATACATTATTCCATAAGTCAATATAACTCAATATAATATATTGAGGATTATGAATCTTCAATATAACATTGTCCTCCACCATATATATATATATATATATATATATATATATTAATAAATTACTTGCATACTCCTTAGTTGTTGAGCAAACTCAAGTTGGAGATGTTATATGTAGTATTATTAATATATTGAACAGATGAGGTAAGATAACTATATGTATTTGTTGAGCAAACTCAAGGTACATATACTATTCTTAGCCCATCACGACATGGTAGGTACGAGTGAATAATCTCTTTCAATTTGTTGAGAAAACTTGAGGTTGAAATGAGATTAGGACAAGAAAACATGGGTTAGGAGTTGTATGTGATACAACCGATAAGGAGTTATCATCGTCTGTGGAGCTATGATTTGTTGAGCAAACCCAAGGTCAGAGTACCAAGGCAGACGAGTCCTAACACCCACTAGTGAAGTCGAGTGACTTCTTTGTTTCATCTTAAGGTTTGGAGAAACATAGAAGACTAGTGGGGGCCTTATTTAGAAAAATGAAATGGTAACATTTAACCTTTCTAAAATTTTAAGAACATATGATAAATAATTTTATAATTATCAACAATGATAAATTTGTGCATTTAATACGATTGATAAAATATTTATCAATTAACGTATATAAACGAACTAAATTGAAAGTTGACAAATGGAAATATAATACCCACTATCAAATTCCTATTGCATGTTAACATTTCAACACCCAAGCAAGTGCCTGATTTTACAACTACTAAATACATTCGTGGTTTGGTCACTTGTGCATTTATTTGGTCAAGATCATGTATTGCATTCTACGATTTTCGAACTCTAAAAGCAATACATGACTATGGATATTTGATACACTTATAATTGCGTATACATGTTATACGGTGAATGGCCAAAGTTTGTAATGTACAATATTTTGGTGAAATTAGTTCATCCAAAAAACCTAGTAAACCTTAGTGCGAGATTGAGTAATCTGCTTGATTACAAAAGAGATCATATTGTGTTAATGTAACACGGGACCAAAAAATACAAGATAGATATAAAAACTCGATCGCTGAAATGTCACACTAGAACAAAATAGCCTTTTAACAGCGTTTGAAAACCATTGTTAAAGGATATAACAATGTTGTTGGAAACGCTAACGACATGCGGTCGTTGATACACGATTTGTAACAACTAAAAGAAAACGCTATCAAAAATAATTTTATACAACTTTATTTTGTTGCTGTTAATTCATTTTCTACAGCGTTTACATTTTCTATTTTGAAATTAAAACATTATTTTCAAGTCGCTGTGAAAAAGTGTTTAGGGTATTATTTTACATTTTCATCAGCGTTTTTAAGTGCTGTTAGTAAGTTATGACAGTGTTTAAAATACGCTATCGAAAGCTTAACAGCAATCTATTAACGCTGTTATTACTTATTTCATCAGCAGTTCCTAAACACTGTAGTATCAATATACTTTGTCTTTTCAAAGAACTCACAGCAAGGTACTAATGTTGTCGTTCTAATATGAATTATTTTTCTAAAAAACTGACCACACATTTTAAACGCTGTCGTTTATGACATGTTGTACCATTGCAATATTCACATATCATTAATCTAATTGCATTTAATTATATTTCAATCGGATAATATACAAAACATATACAAATCAAACTAAAAACTATAAATAAAAGCAGAACAATTAATCATTTTCATAAAATAAGTTGAACACAATATCCATGAACAAAATTTACTCAAACAACGATGAAATTTATAAACCATCTTCATACCACATTAGATAAAGGCACAGTATCTACAAAGTTTGCATCAAATATTAATGCAAAACATGCAATAGAAAAAAATTCATGTGCTAACTAGGTCAAACCTCCAAAAACCTTAAGAGTATCTTGTGCATTTTTTGCATATAAAAACTTCACCTACCTATAACAATGAAATTTAAAAGTTAGTGATCAAATTCACATTTGAAATAACATATTTAATTTGCAACTGCGAAAAAATTGCAACGATAATTTACATTGTAGCATTAACTTAGTTTTGAATGCATTAAAAACACATTTTTTTATCACTGTTACAAGTTAACGCTCAATGTTGAATTGAAACAAGTGAAAGATTGGCTTTGAAACAAATTGAGCATTAGCACAGTTTTGTTTTCAAACTGAGACCTCAGTTTTGAAACAAAATTGAACATCAGCTCAGTTTTGACTCAAAACTAAGCGAGGGCTCAGTTTTGAGTTTTGAAACAAACGGAGAATTAACACTGTTTTGTTCTAAAACCAAGAGCTCGGTTCTCCTCAAAACTGAGAATTTACATCTTGACATAAAAGTATGAAGAGTGACCATACTCCACTGCTGTTGCAACTGACTGATCCTCAATGACAAGTCAAGGGTAGGCCTTTTAGGTATGTTAACTCTTGGTGTCAATTAGATGGGTATGAAGACTGTACTCATAATGGACTTGAAACCGAAACCTATTGTACTCATATGCAAAAATGATTGTTATCATATATTACATAAAATTGTTCTAGTTCTACAAGTAAAACATGGTATCAAAAATCGAAGACATAGTAGTCAAAATGAAATGTTGCACAAAATACTACAGCTCACATACAATACTGCAATGAAAGGAACAACATAAAAGTCTTGCTTTTGAAACTACCAGGAAGCAAGGACAGGCTTCGCTTAACACAAATTTGAACAAATCCTAGGTGATATATACGCATACAACTGCAGCTAGACAAGGACAGGCCACATTTGACAAAAACAAACTGAGGAGTAAGCTTGTAGACACACATACAAAGGTGGCTTCTCAATAGGAACTAGTTGCAAAAGGAAAGGCATGAACACTTTAAAAACAAACCAAGGAGTAAGGTTGTAGACATACATACAAAGGTGGCTTCTAAACAGGAACTAGTTGCAAAAGGAAAAGCATGACAACCTTCTAACATTCTATTGCAAAAGGATGGGAAAGGAGAGGAGGAGGTCCACTCTAGTTTTGGAAGAAGAAGTAGTTCTAAAAGAGAACATGATGAGGTGACAGCAAGTCAAAAGGCATAGGGACCGATTTAAGGTTTAAGATTCGGCCTAAAATTTCGTTTGAAATCAGTTCCACATTAAACATATTTAGTCCAATATCGAACATAATCGACACCAAGCCAAATAGGGCCAAGCTATGGTTGCACCTAACCTCATGCATCACGAATCCATGTCCAAGATGACAGACCTATTGGTGAGAGAGATGGGGCTAAAAGGGAACACTATAAGAGTAGGATTCATGATCATGATTTAAATTAACAGGGCATTACATGCATGATTTTCCAAGGCAACAAAACTCTTAAATGAGTGGCTATCAAATTCAAAAGCAACAGGGACAAAATCAATAACCTAAGCTATGTTCAGTTACATGAACACTTTTATGCATTTTTATAACAAAATTTTATTAACTAAGGTCCTAGGTTGAAGGTCATATTAATGAATATTAGGCGTGTGTGTCTTTGTGTGTATTATAGGCTATAAAAAAATTGTTTTAAAACTAGTTTTATAAATATTTGTATTGTATTTAAATACCAAAATATCAAACATAACTTATAAAAGAAGAACAATAAAATGGTGAATCGACAATGGCCAAATGAACTAATGCCTAGAACCAAAATGGTTCCAGACTTTTTCCACTACCGCACAGGTGGTAAGCCGCCGGTCTAACAGTCGAAACTGCACCTGGAGCCGATGAGGTTCTTGGTGATCTTCGGTGTAACGACGCGGATTTTGCACGCTCGAAAATCGACATCCATACTTCATATCGTATTCGAATGCCATAGATTCGACCGTTCAAATCCGATTCGCCGGAGCTTATAACAACATTAAGTAAACAACACAGCGGAATAAAAGAATAATACATTGATATACAGGTTTGATACAATATCTGATACAACAGATGATCCAATAGATATCAATATACATCAGAGATATGATACAATAAAACAGCAGCGGAAAGAAAATAGATAACATCTAGCAGTGGAACAAATAACTCTAAAATAGTCTTCAAGGAAGAACTCCGAGAACTGCAACTCCATCTCCAAGAATCAATCCAGCAATAGCTCGAACTCCCAATAACGATGCACCAAGCTAGGCAAGACTGGTGCGAACCAAGGGCTGAACTAACTCCAGATAATCTACTAAACCTGACTATCTGAAAAACCCAACTCTAGACTGCTCGTGTAGAAAATATAATGAGCACCCAGAGTTTAGGAAAGAAACAATAAACTCCGGATCAGTCGTGGGACTGGTGTGAGCAACAAAAACAGTTTATCTTTTAAAACATTCAACAAAAGATTTTCAAAGTCAATTCGCAATGCTTTTTAAAAATGAGACTACCATAAGGCCTCCCGCACACACACACAATGCAAACGCAGAATCAGAGGAGATTTCTCCTTATGATAGTTAAAGATGCTTGATACGCATTAAAAGAAACATTTGATATTATTACTAGTGCATAGTGTAGGAAAAATTCATTTCGGAAGTAGAATATAAATCTTAGCCAACATACGACCATTATCGTATGCCTACTATAGCTACCATCTAAACAGTGATGACCACCATAAGTAAATGGCAGGTTCTACAACTAAAACCGTACAGGGTTTCGTATTGGGAATTGGATTTCGAACAAATGGTCAGGCCAAGGAACTTCCCATTGCCACATGAGAACGCCTCTGGAAGGACGTCCCCGAGAACCAAACCGGATCTCTGCCAACACAAGGCCGGGTTACCCCTAACTGAGTAACAACTGACCGAATATGCCATCCCCCGGTCCTTTGGGGCCTTTAACCGAGCGCTCGTAATCAATTCACACAATCATAAAGTGTTTTCAACATGAGTAAGTATCTGGGCTCCATACCATGATACCACCCTTTTCCAAAAGGAAATGCACATACCCTAAAGGGCGCTACCCCTCATAACCTTGCCGCATCTTTCCTGTTTTGACCATTTTCGGGGTGTGAGGCTCGACGAAGTCACGTCCACAAAAACATACTTTATACAAAAGCCATGCTTTGGGTCAACAAATGATCATAGAAATAATCACCAAGATAGACGATCAAATAAATGATCCTATCACAAATAATCAACACAATGATCATTTCACAGCAACACTCAGCATGTCACATTACCAAATTGGGAATATATTGCTGATAACATTCAACTACATAACCTCTGAGCTCGTACGTCTCAGAGAAGGGTGTTAAGCTAAAAGAATAAATTCTCCGCCACCAACAGAAATATATTTGAAAGAAATCAGCTTTATATCTCAATTTGTAATGTCAGACATACAATCCATACAAGTCTGTTCCGGGATCGAACAGAACCGAAGGCACTTACAAAGAAGTCCTTGCAATCCGGATATTCACAATCCCGATCGGATTTCCCATCACTTAGGGAGTCTCTATACCGGCGCGACTCGGTGCAGAAACAATCGATAGGTCATCCTATCGCTTTCGCAAATACCCGGTCTTCATCACCGGTCTTCAAATGCTATCCATAACGTCAAATCACATATTCAGAATGGGTTATACGACACAAAGGTCCTTTCCCGGCTAAACCGAATAGTGAGCACGATATTTCAAAAAAACAAAGGGATAATGGGATTTCAATTAAGTCACAACTTATTACTCAAAACTTTTCTTCAAATGGCTTAACAAATTACCATTTTCAATCTTTAAACAAAAAGATTCATTTTCACAACCTTTAACGGTTTAAACAATATTCACATTTTAATCTTTTAAACAAAAGATTCATTCATAGATTTTCCAAATCAATTTTCATTTCAATTTGATTAACTCGTTAAATCTTTAAATCAAAGATTTAACTTATAGCCTTCAAAACAATTTCATTTCAATTTGATTTAAACAAATCATCAATTTAAATCTGTTAAAAATAAACAGATTTAATTCGTAGCTTTCAAAAAGGATTCATTCATAACTTAGGAAAATCATTTCTCTATTCAATCTTGAAATTCCCCTAATTAACTGGAATCTCAGTTCTTATCTAAAAGTGTTTATCATTTGAAAACAACAGTTTTCATTTTGGAAATCTGATTCATTTATACGAGTTGAAATCCTTGGGTTAAATTCAAATTCCCAAAACCATACCTTTAAAATGGTTTAAATTCATACAAACATGTTTATAATATCTTTAACCATAATTTCCAATCATCGAATTCAATTCCAAATATCGAATTCAAATTCAAATTGAATTATTTAAATTGGAGATTTTACCGAGTTATTCAAAATAGCTTTTATCTTTGAAAACCTTTTTCAAAAGCTTTACCATTTAACCCAAATCCATTTTCAAAACATTTGAATTCAAATATTCAATTTTATAAATCATTTCAAAATCTGTGACTTAATCGATTTCCTCGTGAAATCCATATTTGTGTGTGTAGGGTGTGGTCAAGGGGTTTAACACAATAGTGCAACATCATTCAATCATCACAGATCAAATACAACAATATATTCGATAAGCGATATAAAGTATAATGCTTATCTTTCATCAAAGATCACAGATATATATCACAGATAAGTAAATTACAGATCACAACATAAAACAGGACGTATCACAAAGCATCACAAATCAAAGATGTCAAATAATTCAACATTCAATAGAATCCATACATTCACAAGTGAATTTATTAATCAACTGATTAATTTAAATCAGATGTATCAATTGATTAATCCGGGTTAATTATCATAAGTTAATTTCAATTTGTTTGAAATAATCTTCCTTTCAAATTTTATTAGTTAACCTTTAATTATTAACTAATCATTCTAAATTAATGACCCAATTAATTTCTAATTATTAAATTATCTTAATCTATTTACATTATTAATAAATCTTTTAATTTAACAAATAATTAACTAAAATTTCAAATCATCATTTAATTAATTACTTTCAGTAATTATCTATATATTACTTCACTAGGTAATTAAAATTTCAAAATTATCAAGTGATTATACTGAAGTAATTAACTAAGAATTTATTTTGAACTGATTCGATTATCTCAACAAACTACATTGAATAATTTATTCCTAAATTAATGTTATTAAGTAATCATACTTAATACAATTCACAAATCAATTTATCACATTAATTATCAAGGTTAATCACATTAATTGATTATCAAAATTTCTCAAGTAAATGATCCTCATCAACTATTCATAATTATTTAATTACTATTCTTAAGTAATTAAACTCAATTTAATTATTGTTAATTACCATTTAATTAGCCTTTAAAAAAAAATCTTATAATTAATCACTAATTTCAAATCATTTTAAATAAATTTGTTTTCAAGCTAACAATTTGAATATTTACTTTTTTTTTAAACATCTATTAAGTTAGTTTTAAAACAATTTTTTATTTTAAATATATAAGTTGGGATACTTTTAAACTTCATAATTTTCAAGTAATCATTTCAATACCCTTGTCTTCACCACCTTCCATTAACAACCTATCTTCATTTTCGAGTATCAGGTTATGCCAAGAATTCCCAGGCACAACGTCGACACCGTGCACGTGCACAACTGCCGGAATCACCCACCACCTCCGACGAACCCTCTATCACATCACACATCATCGCGGCAACACACTTCGACCCTCAACCCATCACCATCGGTCAGAAATCAGAATTCGAACAAAAAGTCAATACCTGGAACAAACGAAAGCTCCCACCTCCAACCTGTCAACACCGCGTTTGCCACGCCTCAACCACCTGAAGTCGCGCGACTTCAACCACGCGCCCCCTGGCCACTAACGCTTCATCTCCCCGAATTTTGTACCACTCGATCTCCTATAGAGACCGCGGCAGCATCGCCAATCTCAGCGACCAAATAACGAGTTCGAACCCTAAATCGTTCTCACCCCCAAAATCCTTGCATTAGAAAATTTTTCCAATATTTTTCCTAGATTCTAAAATTCCTCAGCTAGCTACAGCTCCAATCACGAGGCAAACAATGTCGCCGACCACCGTAGTTTGCCCAAATGGTCGAATTCGTTCAACTTGCAATTTCTCACTCGAAATCGCACTAAAAATCTAGATTTTTGTTTTAAAAATCATGATTCGTAAAGGTGAACAAGATCATATACTCGAAACTTAAAATTTAATCAATTACATTTTCACAAAAACATGTGATTCCACTGTGTTTGATATTTTCTAGAAAACTTATTTATTTTCAGTGCCCCCAAATATTTTTAGGGAAGAGTTCCTGGCAATTCTAACAAGTTTCCTTTGAACATCAAGATCAACAGTTGATTAGAGGGGAAGTTCTCGATTTTTAAACAGGATTGAACTCAGTAATACTTTAGAACAGAGACATATATCACAGACAGGCACAAGCATACCCCTCTATACAAAAGTTCATATTCATGCACGCATCCTTTATGTCATTTATTCATAGATCATCAGATGCCAACCAAAAAGATGAACAAATGAGTTCAAGTGTTTGCTCACCTGGAACAGTTTGAACAGAAGACAGGGAACAAAGATTGCAAAAGCCTGAAAGTTGATACTTGAAAACTGGAATTTTCTTTAGCTTTGATTTTTTTTTTCTTTTTATATGCAACAGAGACCCCTTTGTTTTCTTGATTTTGAATCCCTATTTTCCAGGTTGCTTTGGAGCTTCACTTGATTGTTTGATGTGGTTTTGTTCCTTATTGAATTGAATTTGAGCTTGTATAAGTTTTAAACAATGCTTGCTTCAGTTTTCTTAGCTTTGAATAAATGAGACTGAGATGGTATAAGTCTTGATATATCTAAGAAAAAGAATGCACAGGGATATCACTTTGTTTGTACAATAGGCATGGGTGAATATGCTTGCTTGTACTTGTTTATACATATAAATGTGTTTGTTTACTTCAGCCACATCTTTTTAGCTCGGCTGAAGTGATGTATATTTTTATTTCTTTTGTACAATAGATACTTATCTTGTTTTCTTCCTTTATTTACTTAAGTACTTTGTTTTTTTTGTCTTATGGCTTTGTATTGCCTTGCTGTCCCAGGTTGATGCTGCATTACTTGCTTTAACATGCTTTTGTACTTTACTATTTCTACTTACTTTGTTTGTTTGTATTTTTTTTACTTTTTTTTTTGTACAAATTTAATTTGTCTTGCATACTTTATAATATAAATGAATTCTATTCTTTATATGTTGTTATATTTTTAGCTAAGGTGTTACTTCGTACTCATTTTATAGTTTAATTCATTTTATATTTAACTTATACTTTGGAATATGAATAAATTTCTATTGTTAACTTAAAATATTATTTTACTTGTCTTTATTACTTTGAAATAAAATGAAGTTCTACTTTTGTTATGTTGTTATAGTTTATTCTTTTATGTATTTACTTCCTATTTTACACTAATGTGTTACTATATATGTTATTTCTTTTGTTTATTAATATTATTTGTTTCTAACTTAAATAGTTAATTTAACTTACATGTTTTTTTTTCTATTTGAATCGGGGAAACTCGCTGCTATTTATAATCAACAATTATAAATTTTTATTCAGAATTTCATTTAATTATCAATTTAAATTAAATAAAAATCTAGGGTCGTTACAAATTTCCCCCCTTAAAAGAATTTCGTCCCTGAAATTCGTAGGCATGAAAACAACAAAGATAGATAGATTCGATCTTCTATAATTCCTCAAACACAAGATATGGATTCCAAACTCAAATCGGAATACCCCAAAATATAAATAACTAGTCCCTCTTTGGACTTTGGTATTTACAAGAAATTACAATAGAATTTCAAAATTTGGTTTCAAACGAAATCGTTTTATCGATACTATTCAAATTTATCCTTCATCTTCTATTAATCAATTTTAACTCAATTTAAAATTTCTAATTCATTTAAAATTTCCAATTTATATTCATTAAGGTTTAAATCGAAAAGCTGATAAGAAACCGATAAAGATACGAAGTAAAAATTTCTACAACGATCCGTACGACCACCATTATACCGAAACTTCTTCGTGGAGCTGTCACGAAGAATTTCAAAAGAATTTGAAAACGAACCAAAGAAATTGATAAGAAAGTTATTTCCACTGTTGCAGGGTATTGACTATTTATAGTCGTATTTCCCAGTCCCCTATCTCGTTCTCTTCTTGCACTCATACTTACTATCAGTGAATAGCAAGAGAATTTACTGAGGCTTTCAAACGGATATCTTAGGGATTTACTCATTCTAGGGATACTTCACCCTATCTCTAATGAGTTACTTAATGTGTTATACTCCTGAGCTAAAGTTCAACCCTTAGCACTGATACCAAATGTGACGAGACGGATTTTGCCCGCTCGAAAATCGACATCCATACTTCATATCGTATTCGAATGCCATAGATTCGACCGTTCAAATCCGATTCGCCGGAGCTTATAACAACATTAAGTAAACAACACAGCGGAATAAAAGAATAATACATTGATATACAGCTTTGATACAATATCTGATACAACAGATGATCCAATAGATATCAATATACATCAGAGATATGATACAATAAAACAGCAGCGGAAAGAAAATAGATAACATCTAGCAGTGGAACAAATAACTCTAAAATAGTCTTCAAGGAAGAACTCCGAGAACTGCAACTCCATCTCCAAGAATCAATCCAGCAATAGCTCGAACTCCCAATAACGATGCACCAAGCTAGGCAAGACTGGTGCGAACCAAGGGCTGAACTAACTCCAGATAATCTACTAAACCTGACTATCTGAAAAACCCAACTCTAGACTGCTCGTGTAGAAAATATAATGAGCACCCAGAGTTTAGGAAAGAAACAATAAACTCCGGATCAGTCGTGGGACTGGTGTGAGCAACAAAAACAGTTTATCTTTTAAAACATTCAACAAAAGATTTTCAAAGTCAATTCGCAATGCTTTTTAAAAATGAGACTACCACAAGGCCTCCCGCACACACACACAATGCAAACGCAGAATCGGAGGAGATTTCTCCTTATGATAGTCAAAGATGCTTGATACGCATTAAAAGAAACATTTGATATTATTACTAGTGCATAGTGTAGGAAAAATTCATTTCGGAAGTAGAATATAAATCTTAGCCAACATACGACCATTATCGTATGCCTACTATAGCTACCATCTAAACAGTGGTGACCACCATAAGTAAATGGCAGGTTCTACAACTAAAACCGTACAGGGTTTCGTATTGGGAATTGGATTTCCAACAAATGGTCAGGCCAAGGAACTTCCCATTGCCACATGAGAACGCCTCTGGAAGGACGTCCCCGAGAACCAAACCGGATCTCTGCCAACACAAGGCCGGGTTACCCCTAACTGAGTAACAACTGACCGAATATGCCATCCCCCGGTCCTTTGGGACCTTTAACCGAGCGCTCGTAATCAATTCACACAATCATAAAGTGTTTTCAACATGAGTAAGTATCTGGACTCCATACCATGATACCACCCTTTTCCAGAAGGAAATGCACATACCCTAAAGGGCGCTACACCTCATAACCTTGCCGCATCTTTCCTGTTTTGACCATTTCCGGGGTGTGAGGCTCGACGAAGTCACGTCCACAAAAACATACTTTATACAAAAGCCATGCTTTGGGTCAACAAATGATCATAGAAATGATCACCAAGATAGACGATCAAATAAATGATCCTATCACAAATAATCAACACAATGATCATTTCACAGCAACACTCAGCATGTCACATTACCAAATTGGGAATATATTGCTGATAACATTCAACTACATAACCTCTGAGCTCGTACGTCTTAGAGAAGGGTGTTAAGCTAAAAGAATAAATTCTCCGCCACCAAAAGAAATATATTTGAAAGAAATCAGCTTTATATCTCAATTTGTAATGTCAGACATACAATCCATACAAGTCTGTTCCGGGATCGAACAGAACCGAAGGCACTTACAAAGAAGTCCTTGCAATCCGGATATTCACAATCCCGATCGGATTTCCCATCACTTAGGGAGTCTCTATACCGGCGCGACTCGGTGCAGAAACAATCGATAGGTCATCCTATCGCTTTCGCAAATACCCGGTCTTCATCACCGGTCTTCAAATGCTATCCATAACGTCAAATCACATATTCAGAATGGGTTATACGACACAAAGGTCCTTTCCCGCCTAAACCGAATAGTGAGCACGATATTTCAAAAAAACAAATGGATAATGGGATTTCAATTAAGTCACAACTTATTACTCAAAACTTTTCTTCGAATGGCTTAACAAATTACCATTTTCAATCTTTAAACAAAAAGATTCATTTTCACAACCTTTAACGGTTTAAACAATATTCACATTTTAATCTTTTAAACAAAAGATTCATTCACAGATTTTCCAAATCAATTTTCATTTCAATTTGATTAACTCGTTAAATCTTTAAATCAAAATTTAACTTATAGCCTTCAAAACAATTTCATTTCAATTTGATTTAAACAAATCATCAATTTAAATCTATTAAAAATAAACAGATTTAATTCATAGCTTTCAAAAAGGATTCATTCATAACTTAGGAAAATCATTTCTCTATTCAATCTTGAAATTCCCCTAATTAACTGGAATCTCAGTTCTTATCTAAAAGTGTTTATCATTTGAAAACAACAGTTTTCATTTTGGAAATCTGATTCATTTATACGAGTTGAAATCCTTGGGTTAAATTCAAATTCCCAAAACCATACCTTTAAAATGGTTTAAATTCATACAAACATGTTTATAATATCTTTAACAATAATTTCCAATCATCGAATTCAATTCCAAATATCGAATTCAAATTCAAATTGTATTATTTAAATTGGAGATTTTACCGAGTTATTCAAAATAGCTTTTATCTGTGAAAACCTTTTTCAAAAGCTTTACCATTTAACCCAAATCCATTTTCAAAACATTTGAATTCAAATATTCAATTTTATAAATCATTTCAAAATCTGTGACTTAATCGATTTCCTCGTGAAATCCATATTTGTGTGTGTAGGGTGTGGTCAAGGGGTTTAACACAATAGTGCAACATCATTCAATCATCACAGGTCAAATACAACAATATATTCGATAAGCGATATAAAGTATAATGCTTATCTTTCATCAAAGATCACAGATATATATCACAGATAAGTAAATTACAGATCACAACATAAAACAGGACATATCACAAAGCATCACAAATCAAAGATGTCAAATAATTCAACATTCAATAGAATCCATACATTCACAAGTGAATTTATTAATCAACTGATTAATTTAAATCAAATGTATCAATTGATTAATCCGGGTTAATTATCATAAGTTAATTTCAATTTGTTTGAAATAAATCTTCCTTTCAAATTTTATTAGTTAACCTTTAATTATTAACTAATCATTCTAAATTAATGACCCAATTAATTTCTAATTATTAAATTATCTTAATCTATTTACATTATTAATAAATCTTTTAATTTAACAAATAATTAACTAAAATTTCAAATCATCATTTAACTAATTACTTTCAGTAATTATCTATATATTACTTCACTACGTAATTAAAATTTCAAAATTATCAAGTGATTATACTGAAGTAATTAACTAAGAATTTATTTTGAACTGATTCGATTATCTCAACAAACTACATTGAATAATTTATTCCTAAATTACTGTTATTAAGTAATCATACTTAATACAATTCACAAATCAATTTATCACATTAATTATCAAGGTTAATCACATTAATTGATTATCAAAATTTCTCAAGTAAATGATCCTCATTAACTATTCATAATTATTTAATTACTATTCTTAAGTAATTAAACTCAATTTAATTATTGTTAATTACCATTTAATTAGCCTTTAAAAAAAATCTTATAATTAATCACTAATTTCAAATCATTTTAAATAAATTTGTTTTCAAGCTAACAATTTGAATATTTACTTTTTTTTAAACATCTATTAAGTTAGTTTTAAAACAATTTTTTATTTTAAATATATAAGTTGGGATACTTTTGAACTTCATAATTTTCAAGTAATCATTTCAATACCCTTGTCTTCACCACCTTCCATTAACAACCTATCTTCATTTTCGAGTATCAGGTTATGCCAAGAATTCCCAGGCACAACGTCGACACCGTGCACGTGCACAACTGCCGGAATCACCCACCACCTCCGACGAACCCTCTATCACATCACACATCATCGCGGCAACACACTTCGACCCTCAACCCATCACCATCGGTCAGAAATCAGAATTCGAACAAAAAGTCAATACCTGGAACAAACGAAAGCTCCCACCTCCAACCTGTCAACACCGCGTTTGCCACGCCTCGACCACCTGAAGTCGCGCGACTTCAACCACGCGCCCCCTGGCCACTAACGCTTCATCTCCCCGAATTTTGTACCACTCGATCTCCTATAGAGACCGCGGCAGCATCGCCAATCTCAGCGACCAAATAACGAGTTCGAACCGTAAATCGTTCTCACCCCCAAAATCCTTGCATTAGAAAATTTTTCCAATATTTTTCCTAGATTCTAAAATTCCTCAGCTAGCTACAGCTCCAATCACGAGGCGAACAATGTCGCCGACCACCGTAGTTTGCCCAAATGGTCGAATTCGTTCAACTCGCAATTTCTCACTCGAAATCGCACTAAAAATCTAGATTTTTGTTTTAAAAATCATGATTCGTAAAGGTGAACAAGATCATATACTCGAAACTTAAAATTTAATCAATTACATTTTCACAAAAACATGAGATTCCACTGTGTTTGATATTTTCTAGAAAACTTATTTATTTTCAGTGCCCCCAAATATTTTTAGGGAAGAGTTCCTGGCAATTCTAACAAGTTTCCTTTGAACATCAAGATCAACAGTTGATTAGAGGGGAAGTTCTCGATTTTTAAACAGGATTGATCTCAGTAATACTTTAGAACAGAGACATATATCACAGACAGGCACAAGCATACCCCTCTATACAAAAGTTCATATTCATGCACGCATCCTTTATGTCATTTATTCATAGATCATCAGATGCCAACCAAAAAGATGAACAAATGAGTTCAAGTGTTTGCTCACCTGGAACAGTTTGAACAGAAGACAGGGAACAAAGATTGCAAAAGCCTGGAAGTTGATACTTGAAAACTGGAATTTTCTTTAGCTTTGATTTTTTTTTCTTTTTATATGCAACAGAGACCCCTTTGTTTTCTTGATTTTGAATCCCTATTTTCCAGGTTGCTTTGGAGCTTCACTTGATTGTTTGATGTGGTTTTGTTCCTTATTGAATTGAATTTGAGCTTGTATAAGTTTTAAACAATGCTTGCTTCAGTTTTCTTAGCTTTGAATAAATGAGACTGAGATGGTATAAGTCTTGATATATCTAAGAAAAAGAATGCACAGGGATATCACTTTGTTTGTACAATAGGCATGGGTGAATATGCTTGCTTGTACTTGTTTATACATATAAATGTGTTTGTTTACTTCAGCCTACATCTTTTTAGCTCGGCTGAAGTAATGTATATTTTTATTGCTTTTGTACAATAGATACTTATCTTGTTTTCTTCCTTTATTTACTTAATCACTTTGTTTTTTTTTTGTCTTATGGCTTTGTATTGCCTTGCTGTCCCAGGTTGATGCTGCATTACTTGCTTTAACATGCTTTTGTACTTTATTATTTCTACTTACTTTGTTTGTTTGTATATTGTTTACTTTTTTTTTGTACAAATTTAATTTGTCTTGCATACTTTATAATATAAATGAATTGTATTCTTTATATGTTGTTATATTTTTAGCTAAGGTGTTACTTCGTACTCATTTTATAGTTTAATTCATTTTATATTTAACTTATACTTTGGAATATGAATAAATTTCTATTGTTAACTTAAAATATTATTTTACTTGTCTTTATTACTTTGAAATAAAATAAAGTTCTACTTTTGTTATGTTGTTATAGTTTATTCTTTTATGTATTTACTTCCTATTTTACACTAATGTGTTACTATATATGTTATTTCTTTTGTTTATTAATATTATTTGTTTCTAACTTAAATAGTTAATTTAACTTACATGTTTTTTTTCTTTCTATTTGAATCGGGGAAACTCGCTGCTATTTATAATCAACAATTATAAATTTTTATTCAGAATTTCATTTAATTATCAATTTAAATTAAATAAAAATCTAGGGTCGTTACATTCGGTCAATTTTGGATGAGTTCAGGTCGACAATTTTGGATGAGGTTAGGTCAATTGAATAAAATATAAATCAAGAGATGTTGGAACACTGCCATAATAGCACCTGTATTTTGAATTCGGAGTTCAACGTACTTTTATTTTTAACATTGTTCATATTTGATATAAAAATATGTTGTGAAACTTACGTAGAAGTTGAGTCCACTAATATTCACAGTAGGCCATGCTACCGTCGAACCAATAACATCTGATAAGCATTCCATGAATGACATAGGCCTCTATAGAGGTGCATTTGGGACTTTTACAATATCCACCCAAATTCTTATTTGCATTTGGTCCCGATGGAATAGAATGAACCTTGTCATTTGGATCAATTGAAGAAATGGTGCCTTCAACACCTATTTTTCCCCTGCCCTCTATGTCAAACAGCTTGCATTTAGTATTCACTGTGAAATTTGCATCTAATCACATTTAAAAAATGTTGATACATTATCAGAATTTTTTTTATATAAATAAACAAATAAAACTAACCAATTGATGCATTCGAATAAATTAGTAAAGTGGTCCATCCACTAATGCATTGCATGGACAATATTACATGAAAGACATTTTTCAAGTAAATCATATAAGAGGATTTGATTATATGAAAGGCATGCCTATATTTGGCCATTTCAGTTTTATCATTTCAAAGAACTCTTCAATAATTGTTTATAGGATGAATGTAATGACATGCATATAATATTTCAATGGTACAAAAGTAATATTTACTCCTCACTATCCATGTATCAAAAGAAACACTATTTCCCGGAGTCTTTAAAGAAACATGTTTACTTGAACTTTGTTGTTAAACTTTTAATATTATTTGTGTTATACTAGCCATTTTGAAAATCATGAAGGTAAGCTAGTGTTATCAACAGGTAAATAAAAAATCTAGTAAATATTGAACTGTATGTAAACCAAAGGTTACCTAAATAGCAAACGATTGGTCTTTTTCCAAAATAAGAAGAAGAGCAACTACACAGAACCAACGCACCAAGCATGAAAAGCATAAACGTAGAAAGAGAACAAAAACAAGACAAATGAGTATGAAAAAAAATGCACATGATGTTATCAACATTGAATAAGATCTAAGAATATTTGAACACACAACCCATAAATTCCTCATTTGGTGTAAAAACAATTCAATCCTTTAAAAGAACATAGAATACAATAGTTGAACTCCTAGGATATAATCTATGAACAAATTCTTCATTATCAACTCAATCAACAACTTAAAACAAGACTTGAATCTAAAAAAATTATTCCAGCTTCCAGTTAAAAGAGAAAAGCAGATACCATGGTGGCTATAAGTATAGCAGCAATACTGATCTCATTAACCATTCCAGAAATAACAACATTGCCTGATGGAGTAGAAGATGATCCTGAAGGTGTCGCTGTAGTTGTGGATGCTGCAGATACATGTAGTTAAAATTATAATTATCAGCTAATTTCATATCAGAACATTAACATAATTTGAAAAATTGATAGCCAGAAATTAATCTATATTTTTCCACATACAACTATTTACGTGTGAACTAATCTTTGGTGACGTTAGCAAAGATGCCATGGTCAGGTGAACTCGACGATAATTTAAGTAGCTCTATTTACAAATTGAAACCATTAGCAGTAACCAATTTGTCAATACAGAATAAATTAGAAAACATTTCGACCTGGAGTTGAATTATTGTTATTCTTATTTGCTATTTTAGCTTCACCATATTAATTTGAAATTAATATTTGATTTTAAAGTACTAGTTTGTGCTCTGGATCAAAAGAATGGACAATTTAAGTTAACTTGTGCAATTTAGCAATTTTTGAACTTTAAAACTTGAGGGAAAATGCACATCCTCAATTTGGGGATTCATAATTTCATTTGATTTGTCACATTTGTTATATCAAATGCATGTAAAGTAAATTCAAATTCATAATTTTATTTAGTGAGTGCTAAAGGCACTGAGCTAGATGCCAGGGGCTACTACATCCATGATGATAAACCTAAATACCAAAAACAAGACAAACGTCCATGATGATAAACATAAATGATAATAAACTTAAATTGAGGATGGACATGAAGTTAATTACCTCATGTCCACCCTCAATTTAACATCATGCGGCTTTGTTAAATTGTTTTTTCATTTACTTGGGCAGTTTACCTCATGTCCATCCTCAATTCACAATCCAATCAAAATCAAAATAAGACAACTTTCCAAGTAGATGAAAAACATAATTTAAAATCAAATTTATCCATTCACTTGCATTTCATTCACCTCTTCTCCATACATGTATAGAATCCCTATAGAGAAAAAAGATTAACAGAGGAGATCGTTCAAAAAATGTGATTGCACATGGATTGAGCTTGTCTACCTGAGAGTAATCTTATTACTGATACACTACCAAGCTTGCTGTTTTGAGAAGGGACCAAATTACTCAAATAAATCAAACTTCCAGTTTATGGTGGTAAATGATGATCTCTTACTGAGTATTCGTGAGCTCTGCAGCATTAAATATTCAAGCAAAAATAGTTATGTGCATTTACTTAATTTCTAAAGGTTGAGTACGAAATATTGTTTAGTGGTAATGGCACAGAGATCGAGTTGTCAATTTTATCTATACCTAATACCAGTATGCAGGCACATCCGATAGACGTGTGCTTGGAAAATTTTGACCATAGCTGGAAATAAGTTTAAAAATGGATTATTGTTGCATACCTTTTTATTTAATTTTTCGAATTCAATTCAATTCAATGTAGATACATAAATGGTTTGTGTGACGCCCCACCTCTATGCTCACAATAACAAAGGTAATTATAAGGAATAACGTCTGCTATTGCGAAGAATAAGGCTTGTTAGAAGCGACCATCCATAAGTTATGCCTTAGACGAGTATTGATTATATCGATAGGAGTTGTGTAAATTACTCCCAAAGATATAGTCAATCCAAATCTAAAACGAAACTACGGTGGCTAACAAAAAATTCAGAACAACTCATAATAACAACAACACAGATAGTATAATCTCATCAGAATAGAAATATCAGATATATATCGGAAGATAAGTCTGGATACATGCTACAACAATCGATAGTTCATGTGAACCAAATATACATATACGAAGACACCAACATACATGAGATGATAGTCAATATACCAAAAGTACTCCTCGAAGACTAGAAAAAAGATGATGTGAAATCAATAAGCTGAAGCGGCAGCAGAATCTGAGATAGTGATTATCCTGAAATAACTCGGTCTAACCCAAGTATTATTTAAAAGAAAATAATAAACGGATCAGTCTAATTTACATTTAGAATTGAATGCATCATGAACAACATCAAAGAAAATTAATTATAATCTCGAATGAGACTATTCAACATATACAATCAACATAGTTTAAATGAAGAAATCTCATTCAACTCTATCAAATTCAACTCATTAAACTCCATCAAAATCAACTTTCAAGTTCAAAATTGAATTCAAAATAGCAATTCACAAAATCTAGAAACCAAAAATAGATAACTAGAAAAATCAGCTTAAAAGTGGATCGATCCCAGCATATGGCGAGTCTAAGCTACGCCGCACGTGCATCTACATATGGCCGAAGCCTACCAAGTACCGACATCATAATTTTTGGTGCCCAACAAATGACCCGAAGGTCCAACATATGACCCGAAGGTCTAGTACTGGTAATTGACTCGAAGGTCCATTATAGTGGCTCGAAAGCCCAACAAATCATAAAAATCATCAAACAACAAATCCACAACAAATATTTCAATTAACGTGTCCGGAATTAACCGAATTAGTATAAGTATGGTTCCATATTCCGCACTTTTGCTAACTCATTTAAATCTCTCCGTCGTTTCCTTGAAAGTGCAAAATTGTGTATTTTATATAAATAAAATTTACGTTCTCAAACGGACAAGTCCGGAATTAAGCAAATCAGTAAAAGTAAGGGTTCATTGTCCTCAATTTTGCTGAAGCGTTTAAATCGCTTCTTCATTCTTTTGAAAGCGCAAACTATAAAGTTTTTGGAAACAGTTTTATTTTAATATGATTTTTAAAACACGTGATTAAAAAAGCAACAACTATAGCAATTTCGACAAGGAAATTGCGCTTCACAAAATACCGCAAAAAGGGATATCAAATCAGCGTTGCGGGATAACCGCTTAAAAATTCACTTTAAATTGACGGTTACTGAAGTCAAAATAACATAAATTTTTATTCATCAAAAATGTTGTCAAAACAACATGCTTCAAAAATTTAACACCGGACTAAAAATTTCGTTATATAAATAACGGCGCAAAAATGCGTTTTAAAACCATACATTGGTTCAAATATAAATTAATAAACAGTGTTCTACACCATTTATATAATTATCAAAATATTGCACTACCTGGACCATTTTTCTTTTTCCTTTGAAATGGAAACTCATTTTCACATACGCGCACGTATAAAATGCAAAGGAAGGTGACTCAATCTCATGTACATACAAGTTAAACATGTTTCAATGACTCGAACCTGTATAAAAACTACCCAAATTAAATTCAATTCAACACTCACATACTAACATGCATACACGTGCATGCATTATTTATTTAACCCATATTTTCATATATAACAAGTTTGCACGTTAAAAATGCACAACAATCTAACCTGGGCAGTGCTACACTAGGTATGCACGAATTAAAAACATGAATCTGGTCACATTTTCTTGGTGCACACGTAATAAAAATGAAGGATAAATATATGGACTTGATATACATGCACGCTAATATAAATGGGTCTGAGCTTCTTTTGTATACTTTTGTTAAGTTTAACCTTCACATATGTACGGAACAATAAATTACTTTTCCATGCAAGTTGTGCACACGAAAACAGGAATTGACAAATGTGCCTGGACTTTTGCAAAACATGTTTATACTTTCAAGCATGAAGAAAAATGGCCATCGCACACTATCAATTGTTTTCCCATCTTTGGTATATTGGGCACGATCTGTGATTCTTCCTACCAAGCTTCTACACCTTGTTCGATCTGCCATGATCAGATATTTTTGGACTGGTAGTATGTTCAATAAGAAACTACTGCTGTGTTCCTTTGCAAAATGTGAAGCTTCTCTTAAATTGGGAGGTCTGGGAATTATTAATGCTAAAAATTGGAACAGAGCTGCTTTCAGCAAACACTTCCATGATGTAATAATAAAGAAAGACTGTCTATGGGTCAAATGGACATGGGAGTATAATATTAAGCATGGACGTTTTTGGTTGATGGATATAGCTCAAGATTGTAGTTGGACATGGAGAAATATCCTCAAACTCAGGGAAGATTTCCTTCCCATGATCCAATACCACGTTCATCATAACACTAGTACTAGTTTTTGGGATGAACCCTAGCTATAGACCGGTATGATTCTGTCTTCTTTTATTGATCATGCTATGATTATCCAATCTGGAGTTCATCGTGAGGCCAATGTTAGTGATTATTTAACTGATGGTAGAATAAACCTTCCCTATAATAGTAGCCATGTTATTAGGCAGCTGTGGAATACTATCCAGCGTGCTAGGTTTAGTACTGAACAAACTCCAATCGTGACATGGAATAATAAGCACCACAGTATTAAACTTGTGACTAAACTCTTGAGTAATGGCATTGAATACCCTGCCGCTAAGTGGTTCCCTGTTCTCTGGACTAATGATTCACCTACGCGTGAAAATTTAATGTTCTGGAAGGTTGTTAGCAGTGCTCTACTAACCAGAAATGTCTTAATTAGTTATGGGATTAGTAGTACACCGGACTGTGTTTTTTGTGAGCAGCATGTTGAAACAGTTGATCATCTGTTCTTCGAGTGCCCTAGTTTAAGTCCTCTTGTTGCTTTGCTTCTGAGTAATCTTCAAAGTACAGTTGCTACCCCCTTCTCAGCTTTTGTTTGGAATTTAATTCTGAAGGCTACAAAATGGAAGAACAGTGGTAACCGTGTTTTTGTCATTTGCTTTAAAATTTATATGGATGTGGTTTGGAAAGAGAGAAACACCATTTTTTTTGAAAACAAGAGAAGAACTGTCTGTTCTCTATGGACTGACCTGAAGCATCGTGTGTGCATGCAATTAATTAGGAAGGTGTGCATGATCCCTGACATTGTGATTGATTGTTGGAGATAATATTACTCCCTGTTTTTTCTTTGTGTTCTTCTTTGTTAATCCCTATATGTTTTCTTTCTGATTCAAAGCCTGTTTTGAATCATTTTTTATTGTGTTGCAATAAACTGGTAGGGGACCAGTTAACCCCGCTGGCTTTGCCAAAAAATGGCCAGCGCACGCATTTCGTATGTAATATATTTTAACTGGAATGCAGACTGTCTTACTGTAATTACACCATCTCAAAGCAAGTAGCAAGACTATGGGAATCAAAGGACCAGAACACTTAAAGGAGGTCACGCATGAGACAAGACTCCAACCTGAAGTGATAAACGACTCACATACATGCATGATAAGAATACACATGAAGCTTGTAAATCCAAATGCATCAAATCAGCCTCAATGTACCCTGAACACTACAACTATAGTTCAATGATTCAAAAGGTCAGGCAGAATGCATACAATGTCAACAAGACCAGGATTTGAATTAACTCAACGTATACCCACTAGACTTCAAGTCAGACATGAACCAAGTGCAACTGGAAACCCAATAACTGCAAAATATGAAGTTTACAACTCCAAAACATCACAGACGTATGCAGTGCAGATTCAAGTGAACAAGGCCAGAAGAAAATAAGAAATAAAAAAACAGATATGTGGAGGACAGCGACTACAACTAAATGCAAGCCAATATTATAGTATCCCTAAAACATAGACAATGGAGTACATATCTACATGGAACAGCAAGAAAAAAAATCAAACATGTCGAAAGTGCTAACAAAAATAAAGTGGTGTGTAAATTAGCAACGTGAGTTTTACACTCATAACAATTTGCTTCCAAACCAATAAACAACTCAGATCCAAAAGCGAGCAACAAATCGAACTGCCATTAATTCTTTCATCTACTAACCTACTAAAGAATATGGAATAAATGATGCAGCTACTCTTCTTTTCTCCTATTTGTGAACTAGTCAATGAAGGAGGTGTGTTGGATATAATACGGTACAATTGCATTTATGATGATACGTGCATAAGTGAAGAAAAAGGGATGTGCTGTATAAAAATGATGATAGCAACAGTGAACTCAAACTTTGTATAATAAACTTTGTGTGTGAATGCATAGTTTCAATCTTGCTTTATAAAATTGAATGTGACAGCACATGTCATCTTTACCTTACAATATGGACCTTTTTGTTAACACATATGAAGGCAAAAGCAAAGTGTTTCCACTCTTATGATAGCCAATGTGTTCACATATTTTTGCTTTATAAAATTTTGTGTTTACAGCAAGGCAAAAATATGTTCCACTTGCGTTTTGAATTAGACCCATACATGCTACACGTGAAAGGCAAATGATGTTATATTCCACTGACTTTGCAACATTTTTGCATTGCAAATTTATTTTTCAAATTTCAATTTAAAATTCATATTTTAATTTTTATTATGACAGTAATTAAAAATCACGGTTGTTACAAACTCCCCTCTTATAAAAATTGCGTCCCCTCAATTTTCATACTAGAAGAAGTCTATAACACAAATTAATCATCACAACAAAGGTTCAAAAAGGAAAGATGAATAAGAATGCTCCCTCCCACCCGAAGAGGAGAGAAAACCAGGATAAGAATGCTCGATGAATTCTTTGGTTTCCCAAGTGCAATCTTTGGGGTTTGCGGACCATTGAATTTTGACAAGCGGGACTTTTTTATTCCAAAGACGTTTAACCTTCGAAGCTAGCACACGAATAGGATTTTGCACAACAGACAAGTCGGGTGAGATCTCAAGATCTTGCAACACATGAGGATCAATAATAGAATCCGAATCACGAAGGCATCGACGAAGCTGGGACACATGAAATACGTCATGAATTTCCAAAAACTGAATAGGTAGCGATACTCGATAAGCAATAGGGCCAATGCGTTCCGTAATAGAAAATGGTCCAATATATCAAGGAGCTGATTTCCCGGAGCTACTAAAACACACGACACACTTCATCGGAGAAACACGAATGAATACGTGATCGCCAACAGAAAATTCCAAAGGATTCCTACGATGATCGACATAAGATTTATGCCAATTCTGAGCCTCTTTCATTCTCTGTCTAATAATATCAATCTTCTCAGAAGATTCACGAATATAATCGGGGCCGAGAACTAACTTTTCCCCCAATTCCAACCAACAAGATGGTGATCGACACGGCCATCCATAAAGAGCTTCGAAAGGAGCCATACCGATACTGGATTGGAAACTGTTATAAAAAAATTCAACAAGAGATAAGTGGTCTTCCCAACTACCACCAAAATCAAGAATATGAGCTCGAAGGAGATCTTCTAAAACTTGATTCACCCTTTCAGTCTGACCATCAGACTGTGGATGATAACTTGTACTGAGATTGAGCTTAGTGCCCATAGCTTTCTAAAGACTCCGCTAGAAACCACTAGTAAAAAGCGGATCTCTGTCACTAACAATGGAACTAAACTCCATGAAGTCGAACGACTTCCTTAATAAACAGCTTAGCCAATAAAGGAGCAGTCCGATTGGACTTGATAGATATAAAATGAGCTGATTTGGTCAATCTGTCAACAATAACCCAAATATTAGCATGGCCCGACCTCAAACGAGGTAGACCATCAATGTAGTCCATAGAAATCTGATCCCATTTCCATAATGGAATCTCAAGAGGCTGCAAAAGACCATTGGGACGCTGGTGTTCAGCTTTAATAAGTTGACAAGTCATGCAATGACTCACATAACTTGCAACATCATGCTTTATACCTTCCCAAAAGTATAAGCGTTTCATATCAGCATACATCTTACTACTACCCGGATGAATAGTATACTTAGAATGACGACAGTCCTCAAGATTATCATTTCTAAGACTAGAAACATTAGGCACAACCAACCTACCCTTCTTCCAAATACAAACATTAATATCAATATTGAAATCCTTTAGATCATCACTTCGGGATTCCGATTTACAACTCTGAATAAGATAAGAAAGATCTGGATCTTATTTCTAGGCATCGGCAACACGATCCAACAAACTAGGACGAGCTTCCATGCTAAATAAAAGCACGGGAGAATCAGAAACTGAAGGACAGTCTCCAATATCACAATGAGATAAAGCTTCCAACATATTCCACTCTGCTAGCATCATGGAAACAACAACTTGCTGCTTGCTACTAAGCGCATCAGCAACTCGATTACCCTTACCAGGGGTATACTGAATATTGAAATCATATGAAGCAAGAAATTCGAGCCAACACTGTTGCCTCATATTAAGTTCTTTCTGAGTGAATAGATACTTCAGAGATTTGTGATTAGTGAAGAGAATAAAACGCTCGCCTAATAAACAATGTCGCCAATCTTTAGAGCAAAGACTATAGCGGCTAACTCCAAATCATGGGTGGCATAACGAATCTCGTTAGGCTTTAGTTGTCTAGAAGCATAGGAAACTACTCTATCCTTTTGCATGAGAACATCACCAAGTCCATAACCACTGGCATCGGTATAAACAACAAGATCATGATTCCCTTCGGGAACCACTAAGATTGGAGCATGAGTAAGGAGATCTTTTAACTTCACGAAAGAAGTCTCACACTTATCAGACCAAATAAAAGGAACAACTTTTCTCGTAAGAGTGGTAAGTGGTAAAGCAATACGAGAAAAGTCCTTAATAAACCGGCGATAATAACCCGCCAATCCAAGAAAATTACGGATCTCCATAATGGTCTCGGGCCTCTTCCAATTCTGAATAGATTCGATCTTGGAAGGATCGACAGAGATACCATCGGAAGAAACAATATGACAGAGAAACTTCACCCTATTCTCCCAGAAGTGACACTTGGAGAATTTGACATAAAGATGATGCTGACGAAGAGTGCTCAAAACAATCTCCAAATGCTGAATATGTTCTGCTTCAGATTTGGAATAAATAAGAATATCATCAATGAAAACCAAAACGAACTTATCGAGATATTCCAGGAATATCCGATTCATAAGATCTACAAAATATGCTGGAGCGTTCGTCAAACCGAACGGCATAACAAGCCATTCGTAAGAACCATAACGTGTAGGTAATGTGGTAAGAGGAATGCTATCTTCCGCAACTCGTAACTGATGAAAATTGATAGGAAGATCGAGTTGGGAGAAAAGCTTAGCGCCACTTAACTGATCGAACATGTCGTCGATCCTACGTAATGGGTACCTATTATTGATAGTGAGCTCGTTAAGCTTGTGATAATCAATGCAAAGCCAAAGAGTACCATCTGGCTTCTTAACAAAGACAACGGTGGTGCCCCAAGGAGATAGCTAGAACGAATAAAATGTTTGGCTTCCAATTTAGATAATTGTTCCTTGAGTTCCTCATTTTCCTTACCAGACATCCTCGTGGGAGGACGACTGACAGGATGAGCACCAGAGATAAGATCAATACGGAACTCAATTGCCCTCTTTGGCAGAAATCTCAAAATAGGCTCGAAGACATCATCACAAACAATCGTAATATGAGCTATGACATACTCCGATTCGAAGGAAGAAATGAGAGCATTCGAAGTATGGCTCATGCTTCGAAATACAATAGATAACTGCTCGATAGCATCGGGATGCTTGAGATATAAAGTTCTTTCGGGACATAGGATTTGAACTTCATAACGGACGAACCAATCCATTCTCAAAATCATATCAAAACCAAGATGATCCATAACATGCAGATTCGCACGAAAGGAAAAACCGCATAAAATAATCTCAACACCAACACACAACAAATCAAGAGTAGCGGATCCACCAATAGGATTCACAATCCTCAAAGGGTCGCAAAGATTAACAACATCCAAAGAAATGACATCAACAAGCTTCTTTGATACGAATGAATGCGATACACCCGTATCGAAAAGAACTCTAATAGAACGGCCATGAAATAAAATAAAACCTTTCAAAATAGAAGGAGTAATACCTTTGGGCTTAGAAGAATCACCAGAAGCTTTAGCAACATTAAGCTTTCCAGATTTGAAACCCTTAGGAGCAGTAGGACAATCAGAAACCCAATGACCCTCTTTCTTGCAATAACGGAAAATGCTAGGCTTAGGGCAACTACGAAGAAAATGATCCAAAGAACTACAATTATAGCATGCCCTCTAAATAGAAGGTGCACTACTAGGATGAGAACTAGAGGTAGCTTGCTTCTTATTCTTCTTGTTGGAAGAAGAATTAGGCCTATGAAATGGAAACCTCTTCTTGTTGGGGTTCTTAGAAACCTCAACCTCATCACAACTATCACGTTCCTTTTCAACAGCTTCAAGGCAAAGGGCCGAATCAACGAGTTCCTCAAAAGAGTAGCTTAAGCTGAAGCAAAAGAACTTTCTTCAAATACTTCTTCAAATCATCAACAAAACGAAGATTCTTCTTACGCGGAGTGTTAATGAACTCAACTCCGTATTTGGATAAGGCCTCGAAAGATGCAACATAATTAGAAACAGAGGACTTTCCTTGCTTCAACTCAAGGAAACTACGAGCAAGATTAGCCTTTTTTGATTCAGGGACGAACTTAAGTTCGAAACGCTCCTTAAACTGAATCCATGAGAGGAGGATTCATCAACTTCCGCAATAAAAAGCTCATGCCAATCAAGCGTACGCTCTTACAACATGCTAGATGCCACGAGAACGCGATGATGATCAGAAAGAACCATCCGAGAAAATATGCGCTCACAAGCGCACAACCAAGTCTGAACCTCCAATACACTTTCTGATCCCTTAAAAGGCTTGCCTCCAAGGTGGGAATAGTCACTGCATATGCGGGCGAAGGCAGACTTATGAGTAGGAGCTGCATGAGTAGCAACAGAAGGCTGAGTAACCCGAAATATCTCCATAAACTGTTCAGCTAATATATGACTCCGTCTGGATGAGCACTACTAGATGGGCCTGCAGAAGTACGCTTCCCTCTACTTCTTCCAGCCATGGGCTGAGAGAATAAGAGAAGATAAGGATAAGTTAAACAACACACAATTGATAAGAAATTTAACAAATGAGATACTATGGAATATGAGATTTATTCCTAGACATACTCCACATGTTAAAGTGGAAATAATAGATTAGAAAGGCATGAATAAAACCCTCGAATAGTTGTAACGCATGTTTCATTCTGTTTCTGTTCTGTGTTTATTATAATTTGTTTTGAATCTCAGCTTTGATACCAAGCTGTGACGCCCCACCTCTATGCTCACAATAACAAAGGTTATTATAAGGAATAACATCTGCTATTGCGAAGAATAAGACTTGTTAGAAGCGACCATCCGTAAGTTATGCCTTAGACAAGTATTGATTATATCGATAGGAGTTGTGTAAATTACTCCCAAAGATATATTCAATCCAAATCTAAAACGAAACTACGGTGGCTAACGAAAAATTCAGAACATCTCATAATAACAACAACACAGATAGTATAATCTCATCAGAACAGAAATATCAGATATATATCGGAAGACAAGTCTGGATACATGCTACAACAATCGATAGTTCACATGAACCGAATATACATATACAAAGACACCAACATACATGAGACGATAGTCAATATACCAAAAGTACTCCTCGAAGACTAGCAAAAGATGATGTAAAATCCCAAAAGCTGAAGCGGCAACAGAATCTGAGATAGTGATTATCCTGAAATAACTCGGTCTAACCCAAGTATTATTTAAAAGAAAATAATAAACGGATCAGTCTAATTTACATTTAGAAGTGAATGCATCATAAACAAGATCAAATCAAATTAATTATAATCTCGAATGAGACTATTCAACATATGTAATCAACATAGTTTAAATAAAGAAATCTCATTCAACTCTATCAAATTCAACTCATTAAACTCCATCAAAATCAACTTTCAAATTCAAAATTGAATTCAAAACAGCAATTCACAAAATCTAGAAATCAAAAATAGATAACTAGAAAAACCAGCATAAAAGTGGATCGATCCTAGCATATGGCGAGTCTAAGCTACGCCGCATATGCATCAACATATGGCCGAAGCCTACCAAGTATTGACATCATAATTTTTGGCGCCCAACAAATGAGCCGAAGGTCCAAAATATAATCCGAAGGTCTAGTACTGGTAATTGACCCGAAGGTCCATCATAGTGGCTCTAAAGCCCAACAAATCATCAAAATCATCAAACAACAAATCCACAACAAATATTTCAATTAACGAGTCTGGAATTAACCGAATTAGTAAGAGCGTGGTTCCATATTCCACACTTTTGCTAACTCATTTAAATCTCTTCATCGTTTCCTTGAAAGTGCAAAATTGTGTATTTTATATAAATAAAATTTATGTTCTCAAACGGACAAGTCCGGAATTAAGCGAATCAGTAAAAGTAAGGGTTCATAGTCCTCAATTTTGCTGAAGCGATTAAATCGCCTCCTCATTCTTTTGAAAGCGCAAACTATAAATTTTTTGGAAACAATTTTATTTTAAAATGATTTTTAAACACATGATTAAAACAGCAACAACTATAGCAATTCCGACGAGGAAATTGTGCTTCACAAAACACCGTTAAAATGGATATCAAATCAGCGTTGCGGGATAACCGCTTAAAAATTCACTTTAAATTGACGGTTACTGAAGTCAAAATAACAGAAATTTTTATTCGTCAAAAATGTCACCAAAACAACATGCTTCAAAAATTTAACATCGGAGTAAAAATTTTGTTCTAAAAATAACGGCGCAAAAATGCGTTTTAAAACCATACACTTGTTCAAATATAAATTAGTAAATAGTGTTCTACACCATTTATATAATTATCAAAATATTGCACTGCCTGGACCATTTTTCTTTTTCCTTTGAAATGCAAACTCATTTTCACATACGCGAACGTATAAAATGCTAAGGAAGGTGGCTCAATCTCATGCACATACAAGTTAAACATATTTCAATGACTCGAACCTGTATAAAAACTAACCAAATTAAATTCAATTCAACCCTCACATAATAACATGCATACACGTGTATGCATTATTTATTTGACCCATATTTTCATATATAACAAGTTTGCACGTTAAAAATGCACAACAATCTAACCTGGGAAGTGCTACACTAGGTATGCACGAATTAAAAACATGAATCTGGTCACATTTTCTTAGTGCACACGTAATATAAAAATGAAGGACAAATGCATGGACTTGATATACACGCACGCTAATATAAAGGGTCTGAGCTTCTTTTGTATACCTTTGTTAAATTCAACCTTCACAAACGTACGAAACAATAAATTACTTTTGCATTCAAGTTGTGCACACGAAAACAGGAATTGTCAAATGTGCCTGGACTTTTGCAAAACATGTTTATACTTTCAAGCATGAAGAAAAATGGCAAGTGCATGCATTTCGTATGTAATATATTTTAACTGGAATGCAGACTGCCTTACTGTAATTACACCATTTCCAAGCAAGCAGCAAGACTATGGGAATCAAAGGACCAGAGAACTTAAAGGAGCTCACGCATGAGACAAGACTCCAACCTGAAGTGATAAATGACTCACATATATGCATGATAAGAATACACATGAAGACTGTAAATCCAATGCATAAAATCAGCCTCAATGTACATTGAACACTACAGCTATAATTCAATGATTCAAAAGGTCAGGCAGAATGCAGATAACGTCAACAAGACCAGGGTTTGAATCAACTCAACGTATACCCACTAGACTTCAAGTCAGACATGAACCAAGTGCAACTGGAAACCCAAAAGCTGCAAAATATGAAGTTTACAACTCCAAAACATCACAGACAAATGCAGTGCAGATTCAAGTGAACAAGGCCAGAAGAAAATAAGAAAGAAAAAAACAGATATGTGGAGGACAACAGCTACAACTAAATGCAAGCCAATATTATAGTATCCCTAAAACATAGACAATGGAGTACATATCTACATGGAACAGCAAGAAAAAAATCGAACAGGTCGAAAGTGCTAACAAAAATAAAGTGATGTGTAAATTAGCTACGTGAGTTTTACACTCACAACAATTTGCTTCCAAACCAATAAACAACTCAGATCCAAAAGCGAGCAACAAATCGAACTATCATTAATGCTTTCATCTACTGACCTACTGAAGAATATGGAATTAATGATGTAGCTACTCTTCTTTTCTCCTATTTGTGAACTAGTCAATGGAAGATGTGTGCTGGAAATAATATGGTACAATTGCATTTTTGATGATATGTGCATAAGTGAAAAAAATGGATGTGCTGTATAAAAATGATGATAGCAACAGTGAACTCAAACTTTGCATAATAAACTTTGTGTGTGAATGCAAAGTTTCAATCTTGCTTTATAAAATTGAATGTGACAGCACATGTCATCTTTGCCTTACAATATGGACCAATTTGTTAACACACGTGAAGGAAAAAGCAAAGTGTTTCCACTCTTGTGATAGCCAATGTGTTTACATATTTTTTCTTTATAAAGTTTTATGTTTACAGCAAGGCAAAAATATGTTCCACTTGCTTTTTGAGTTAGACCCATACATGCTACACGTGAAAGGCAAACAATGTTATATTCCACTGACTTTGCAACATTTTTGCATTGCAAATTTATTTTTCAAATTTCAATTTAAATTTGTTATTTTAAATTGAAATTACGACGGTAATTAAAAATCACGATTGTTACTGTTTGTGATAGCAGCTTGCTCAAATGCAATGTATAAATATATACATAATTTGTAGACATAGTTAATTTTTATAAATATGTTTAATTTTGTAAATGTATAATTTACAAAACTTGCTTTGCTTTTTATAAAAATAAGTCAATTTTTGCAAAAAATATAAAAGCTTTATAAAATAGAGTAAATTTCATAAATTTAGTTAATTTTTATAAAAATAGTTAAATTAGTTAAAAATATTATTAAAACTAATTAATTATTATAAATTTATTTAATTTTTATAATATTTTGATAGTATATAAAAATTTATTTAATTTTCATGAAACTTCAACTTAGTTATTTTTTATAAAACATAGTCACATTTTATAAATTATTTGTGTTTTATAAAACTTATTTAACTTTTAGAAAATTATTTAATTACTAAAATTGGTTAACTTAGTTAAATTGTTATAAAACTTAATTGTTTCTTATAAAGTAAACTTGTTATATTTTATATTTTATATACTTAGTTAATTTTTGTAAATTAAACTTGTTATCTTTTATAAAACTCAGTTAACTTAGTTGAAATTTTATAATATTTATTTAATTTTAAACTTATTTAATATTTATAAATATTAGTTAACTTAGTAAAATTATAAATCTTACTTAATAATAGTAATAATAATTATAATTGTTATTATTATTATAAAAGATTTAGTTATAGGTTTTTTTACACGCACTTAGTTAATTTTTATAAACAAAACTATTAATTTTTATAAAATCTAGTTAACTTAGTTAAATTTTATAATGCTTGGTTAATTTTTATTTAAACTTATTTAATATTTATAAATCTTAGTTGTTTATTATTATTATTATTTTGTTGTTGTTCTAGAAGATTCTGTTAATTTATATTTTTATATACTTTGTCAAGTTTATTAAATCTTTATAAAACTTAATTAATATTAGAAACTTGGTTTTAAAATAAAACTTTGTTAACTTATTTAAAAATTTACTTGTTCAATTTTTGTAAAACAAAGTTAACTTAGTTAACATAAAACTTATGCCCATGCAACCTACACATGAAAAATGATGCTAACAAGCATTAGTAGCGTTGTCAAACCTGGTCAAGGAATCCTTGATTAGAAGGAACAAATTCACACACTTCCTCGAAAGATTTACTTCTCGACCCGACCACCATTTCTGAACTGCGGTCTTCCACTTGGAATATTAATGCACAACTTACTTACTGTCTGCAAATAAGTGTGTATTCTATCAGTAGATCAATATAGGTTGAAATTAAGGTTTGGAAAAGAAGAAAAAGTGAATAAAATCCCTAAATTGATTAGATGTCATATTAAACCTAAAATTATGTTAACTGGCGGTGATATATAATGTCTAAGGATGAATGAGAGTAGACTGAGGGCCAGGGACTCAAAATGGAAATGTTTTCTAATGAAAGAAGTTTGTTCTTTTTTTTGGTATACTAATTTTCAGAATAACCCATCATAGAAACAATACAAAAATTTGTGTAAAGGTGATATACGTTCTTTGAAACACATATTTAAACATATGCAGTTGGCAAAAGCACTTTATTGTATCAATGAATAGAACTGATGTCAAAGACTATTCTCTCCTAGTCTTTGCATTGTTTATTCTTTTCCAATACCTTATGAAAGTGGTACTGTCCAATTCTTCATTAAGATAATGCAAGTTATATAATAGTTAGCAAGCGAAATAGAGACAATACAGCTGAATTCCAGCGAGGTTTCAGTATTGTACAACAGCATTTGAATACCAAGTGGTACATTTGCAGTCAAAAGCCTAAAATGTAAATTAATTAGTAGATCACTAACCTGGTTAAATTCAGAATCTATGTCCTTTTCAAATTTATTCTGAAGAATACTCTTTATAGCCTGCTCTTTTATTCTTGCATTAGGTTGCAAATTCAAAAATGTCTTGTAGAGGACGATTCTAATAAAATGAAATGCGGAAATAATAGTTTAGAAACATACCTCCTAAGACCTAGAGACCTAGAATTTTGACGCAGTAGGGCACAAGGAGTCAGCACATTCGACCTTTAAAGCATAATTAAAAAAAAGAAGAATGCTGGAACTAAAATTTTCCACCTATCCTATATAAAATGAAATTTACTCTGTTGCACATGATTGTATATCAGTGTTATTGATAGCCTTCATATTTCTCCGGTAGTCATTTGAAAATAACTGTCTACTGAGGGATACTGATATTCTTATAAATGGTGATCGGATCAAGAAGTAAATCTTAGTTAACTTATTATTATTCTTATAAATATTAGTTTATTATTATATAAGATTAAGTTATATTTCACATTTTTATAAACTAAACTTGTTGATTTTTATAAAACCCAATTTACTTAGTTCTATCTCTAGTTATTCGACGATCACTTTGTAGAACTTACATATTAACGTGGTTAAAATAAAAAAAACATATATTGTGCCCTTCGCTGACTTCGTCTCTACAATCAAATATCAATGAAATAACATGCAAGCTGTAATAAATGCGAAACTTAGGTTAATTGATAACTCAATGGTATTCCGATAACATATTCACAAAATATGGGACCGAATCCTGACTAAAATATGCCATAAAATTTGAAAGATGAAACTGTTGCAAAGCATACCAAAAGAAAGCTCAAATGTCATTTTATTTGTCAACCATTCTAAAAACATAAAAACCAAGCCATATTCATTACCTAGTTTTCACAAACAAATGTTTTTGAATAGCTCAAAACATGGAAAATGTTTATTCAAAATTTAAGGAAGATGATATCAGTAAATGACATAAATCTTGCTATTGAATTTTTTTAATGATAGAAAGTAGTACATTCTTAACTAATTTGCATGGAAATAATTTGCATGTTTATACTAACAAAACACGGTATGTACCCAAAGAGAACTAAAACCAAAAAGATCATAAAACCCTTTAAATAGATGTAAATAGTGAGAGTAATACTATTACCTGACAGAGTAAATAAATATATGATCACACACTATTAAACAAAACAATTGCTGCATGTACATCCAGTATTAATCCTTATTATGGCACCAGAATTCTCTTGAATTGTTTAATTGAAGCTCTTTGTTTTACAACCAAATAAGTTGATGAGTCGATGGCACCAATAACTAAATGGTTGTAAAAGTGGAAGATCCTATATTATTTGTTTCAAAGTCGGAAACACGTTTGAATACTCTTATCGCCACATCTATGGCAAGAGAGATTATTGATTCCAGTTCCTCTTTACCAAAACTGAGAACCTAAAGGAACAATAGTTCAATTACTGTCAAGATAAGATAAATATATCTAGGTGCAGAAAAGGAAAGCATTATGTGGAACTGATGGAAAAGGCATGCAAAGTTGTTTAGGTAAACTGCCAAGAGCATCAAGACAGCACTGTTAAAGAAACAATTGTCATCGTATCCAGCTACCAGAGCATACATGTTAATAAGGATAATTAATATTAGTATTTGATCAAAAACTAAATCTTATTATTCTCAGCAAAATCTTTCTCCTGTTGCGTACTTATCTATAACTAATGGACTCTATAAATGATGTGGGTCTTCATAAAAATGATGTAGGTGTCTCCACAGACTTTTGTTTTATTCAGAGTTGTGTAGCTCAAAAAATACATAGGGGCATGAATAGGGTGTAGTGAAACATTTCCGTATGTGTGTATGTGCACACATGTATAGGCATGCATGCATAAATACTTTTGAGTTGCAACTAGTAAAAATCAATTTATATTCGGTTATTATTCACATAATCCCTAAAATCCAGTTTCTTAGAACAAAATATGCAATGTAGCAAGTTTACACAATAAACCTTGACAATAAAACGCTTAAATTTACATATTGTATATTATGAAACCTATAATTTACAAAGTACAAGTTAAAGATGAAAAGGAAAAATGCAAGCTGAAGCATTTGAAAACCTGGTCACATTTTGTCCATGGGTATGCAAATTTCAGAATAAATAAGGGAATAATTTGCATTATATGCTAATCAGTTTTACTGTAAAACTAGTAGACAGTGGACTTCTGTGTATGTTTAATGTATTGACAGGACAAAATGCTGGCTAAATAATTGGAACCATTTTCATTTGTTACAGACTTCACACAATTAGCCAGGGATCCTTCTTCAAGACCCTATGCATACATTACAACAAAATATTAATTTTAAGACAAATTTTAGGGACCCAAAATATTTTTGTCTTTAAATAAGGTCTAATTAAAGACAAAATAATTGGGTCACTAATTATTACTAAAAGATTGAAATTATGGTCTTTAGTGCGTCTCAACATGAAATGCTTTTAATTAATTGCTAAAAAATTTAAACCATAGTGCTCAAGTTGGTCTCAACCTAAGAAAAAGTATCATAAATAAATTATTTACACCTAAAAAACGTTTTATTAGTTAATGCCCCACCCCACCCACGCACGTAAAAAAAAAACCTCGCTCATTTCCTCCGCTCAAACAAAAATACGAAGAAATAAACCTAGCCGCCTCCAGAAAATTTCTTCCCAAAAAATTAGAAGTCGATCCGCGAAGCTCCATTCCTCGACATAGACGAGCTATGGATCTGTAAACACACAGGTTCGTGTTTCAAATTATAAATGATCTGCTACTTGTTTTATGTGGATTTTTTTGATGACTACAAGTAGATATGACGATTAATTTTCTGATTTTTACTTTTCTTGTTCATCATTTTGTGTTCAAGATTCATACCGTTATCAACTTAATTTGAAAGAGCATCTGTGATTTTGTTACGTGCCGACTGTAAAACAAGGTTAAATGATGTATGATAATTATTATTATGTGGTCGAATTTTAAGTTAATTAACAAATGGTTCTTCCAATTTATGAGTCCATGACCATGTCGTTTTCTTAACAAAATTTATATCATCCAACATCAGTTCAGATCCAGTCTACCCTCCTTTTGTAATTGTAATTATTCTTGAAAGCAACGCTGCTAGGATTATAGACCATGCTAAGTCCCTAAAAAAAATCCAGACTTAATTTTGCTAGGATTATAAACGAATTTGACTTAGGTTACTTGGACAAAAAAACATATGCAGGATGAGAATAATACTATGCAAATCAGAAAATAAGCTTAGAAAAATTATTAATAAACAGTAGGCAGATTGAAAGCATGGCTTGTCTGAAGTTTGAATTTGTGTGGAAGAAAGAGTTTGAAAGGGGTGTTCTGGTTTGAAGTTTATGTGACACAGAACGTACATTTTGTAAATTGTTACGATCACTTCCTTTAATCAGTTTACAGTTCTCTGTAACAATTAACTGGTTATCAGCTTAGAAGCATTTTTCGCTCTCTTGAGAAATTAAGTTGATGTTTTAATGTAATTTTCTAAAGTAAAAATACAAAGAGATTGTTGCAACATGTAAAAGCAGACTGTAAGAAAAAAGAAAAACTTTTCCATCATCACTATCATTTAAGTATTTCACCATGCAGAATTTTTCCAACATATGGGTAGCTGTAGTCATCTTGCTGTAGTTTTTGTTTGCAGCATCTTCAGATTTACATTTTAAAGTTCGTTTGTTTCCAGTTTTATGGTTTTTATTTGACTTCCTTAACCACATTTTTTTAACAGGTTTGTTAAATAGAATCGTGATGTTTTAAGTTGGGTGGTACTTCAACAATTCAGGTACAAAATTTGAAATTTAGTTGGTTTAATTAGTTCCTAATAGAATCTGATGGACTATTTTATTTATAATGGTGCTTTTGAACAATTCATTCCCAATCTCCCGATACCAGAAAAGAATTTATTAAATTGCATAGACATGCATTTCCCTTGTGCATACGGTTGCTTCATTATGTATCGTTTGCAACATCTTAAACATATTATAGTGGTGTTAGGAATCAAAACAGTCTGAGGTCTTTTTGAGAATATATGAATTTATTGCAACACTGACTTTCACTATTTACTGAGATTTTATAGGCCCAGGGACTCGCAAAAACCCTTAGACTTCCAAATTAGTATAATAAATAGTTTGGAGCAATCTGCACATGCGTGCGGTGGTGTTCCGTTGGTATTGTTGTAAAAAAGTTTGATCAACTATCTTGATGGTTGAAGATCACCCATTACAGTGTATTTTGGTGACGGATGCAAGAAATTGAAAGCATCACCATGCTCTGCTCCACCAAAAACAATAGATTTATTATTTATTTAATTTTTTTTAAAGAATTTATAGAGATAGAATAAGAATGGAAAATACGCAAAAAATAAAAAAAGCATAATTTTTATTGTGGTTTGATGTTTGTATACTATTTCCACATTCATTATATTTTACTATCATACTTTGCAAATTTTCACAATGATTGAAGCGAAATACAACGATATTTTCATAATCATAACGAGTCAAAGATGAGTAGTGCAAAGGTTTTCTTTCAGTTCACAATTTCAGATTAACATTTGAAGATATCCTAAAATATCAGGGTGTATCCCAATATATTTGGTGTAGTTTGAACATAAGTTAGTTACAATCTGCATGTTCAGACTTGCAACCCCAAATTCTTGATTGATAATTTAAAAAAAGTGCATAAATATCTTTTCTCTTCATGTGAACTAATTCCTGGAGAGGTTTGTAATGAGCTGATTCTTTTGAGGTTCTTTGCGGACTGAGTGGTATGACTTGATTATGGACTACTACGGAAGCGCACTATAGTTCTACTTGCAAGGTTTAGAGAATAGAGTTGCAAGAATAAAAAAAAATGCATGAAAGCAATCACGTGAAATATGGTTACACTAGTGACAAACAGAAGATTCTGATTGCACCTTTTTTCTACTTTTTAAAATTTATATTTTGGTGCAGATTATTATGAAATCATGATGTACTGCCACGTGTCTTCACATGATCAATTACTTTGTAACAAACCTATCTATATAGAAACATGTACATGCAATGAAAAGGGCAACAAAAATTAGCTTGCATTTACTGCATCTGTTTCTCGCCTCTGCCATTCTTTTCTTTGCCTGTTAATATTCTTCATGTCTTTCTCCTCCTAAACACTCTACAATACAAGTTTGGTGCTATTATTTGGTGCTTTCACTCATCTTACCTTCCTTCCAATACCCACCACCATGACCAGACAAATAGATAAGGCCATCACTCAACTACGAGACAACTCCAACCATCAACAACTTGCCATTGATACCATCCAAGCTAACCAAAACTCATACAACACCTTGCTACAAACACAACAGTCCCAAATAAATGACATCCAAGCATCCCTCCAACAAATAACCAAAGCTTTGACCGAAATGATCTGTTCATGGTAACACTAAGCTGCATGTTTTTAATCTGTAATATATTTTATGGATTATGTGTTTTGAATTACTATGTGTTTTTTTAAAACATTTGACTACCAATTAAATATTAAGTAAGTTTTATTTCTTTGTAGGATTAATCTCAAAATGAGTGACCGTTCATGGATGTATCGTAGGCTTAAAGATGGATATATAAATCTAGAATTTGTTAATGGTGTCAACAAATTTATTGATAATGCGTCTTTACAAGTAAATAATGGAGGAACTGTTAGGTGTCCATGCTCAATGTGCAAAAACAAAAAATTTCAGTTAAAGGAAGAAATTTCGAAGCATTTATTACTAAATGGTTTTGTTCCGCTTTGTTCTAAATGGATTTTCCATGGAGAGGAAGAAGTTGATGAACCAACAATGTCGGAGTCAGATACAAATAATCCAAATTATGACAACCCATATAAAGATATGGTGTTAGATGCGATGCGTGTTGGTTGTGATGTTGAAGAGCAACCACCAAACGTTGAAGCTCAAAAGTTCTTACAAATGTTAAAAGCGGCTGATGAACCACTTTGGGATGGATGCAAAAAAGAAACAAAGTTATCTGCGTGTGCGAAAATGATGGCTCTTAAATCTCGACGACGTATGACAGAGGCATGTTTCAAGGACATGAGTGCATTAATTGACAACATGCTACCTGAAGGGCATAAGCTAATTCAAAATTTTTATGAAGCTAAAAAAATGTTGACACCACTTGGACTTGGCTATGACAAAATTGATGTTTGTCAAAATTTTTGCTTGTTGTATTACAAAGAAAATGATATGAAGTTTGAATGCGATATTTGTAAAAGTCCTCGTTACAGGATCGAAGATATAGGAAATAACTGCAAAAACATCGCTGTAAAACAACTTCGATACTTTCCAATCATTCCGAGAGTGAAAAGGTTATTCATGTCACTAAATCATGCTAAAGACATGACATGGCATTATTATAATAAATCAAGTGATGGTTCAATGGCTCATCCAGCTGACGGTGAAGCATGGAAAGAATTTGATCGTCGACATCCGGATTTTGCATCATCTGATAGAAATGTCCGATTGGGTTTATGTACCGACGGTTTTAGTACATTTGGAACTTCTGCAAAAGCTTATTCATGTTGGCCGGTGATTTTGACAGTTTACAATTTACCACCATGGAAGTGCATGAAACAACCATTTTTGTTCTTAAACATGATCATACCAGGGCCTAAAGGCCCTGGAAAGAATTTAGATATTTTCTTACGACCTTTGATTGATGAACTTTTAGAACTGTGGGAAGGTGTTCTTGTTTATGATGTGCACAAAAAAGATAATTTTTTCTTGAGAGCAGCTTTGATATGGACGATTAGTGATTTTCCTGCATATGGTATGTTGTCCGGTTGGAGTACACATGGAAGATTGTCGTGTCCATACTGTATGGAAAAAACAAAGTCTTTTACTCTTCAACATGGAGGAAAGGCTTGTTTTTTTGATTGCCACCGACAATTTTTTCCATTAAATCATCCATTCAGAAGGCAAAAGGACAAGTTCAAAAAAAAATACCATTGAACGTGATACACCACCACCTCGACGTTTTGGTGTTGAGATGAGAGATATAGTGTCCACTTTGCCTAATGTTGAATTTGGATTTAAATCAGGTAATCAAAAAATACCAGGATTTGGTGAATCACACAATTGGGTACGTAGAAGTATATTTTGGGATCTTCCTTATTGGGAATCAAATTTAATTCGTCATAATTTAGATGTTATGCATATTGAAAAGAACTTTTTTGACAACATATTCAATACGTTGATGGACACCGAGAAAACGAAAGACAATTTGAAGACTAGAATTGATCTTGAAAAAATTTGTAGCAAACAAAGGTGGATGAGCTTAATTCAACATTCTAATGGTAATTATTACAAGCCAAAGGCTCCTTTTTGTCTTCCAAAAAAGGATCAAAAAGCTGTTTGTCAATGGGTTAAACGCATAAGTTTTTTAGATGGATATGCCTCTAACATTCAAAGATGTGTCAATGAGTCTGAAACTAAAATTACTGGATTTAAAAGTCACGATTGTCATGTATTCATGCAAAGACTTCTACCTACTGCTTTTCGGTCATTTTTACCAAAAAATATATGGGAAACTTTAGTGGAACTTAGTAATTTCTTCCGTGATATTTGCGCGAAAAATATCAATGTTGAATACATGAGTTTGATGGAAAAAAATATCGTTGAAATAATTTGTAAGCTTGAGAAAATATTTCCTCCTTCCTTTTTTGATTCCATGGAGCATCTGCCCATTCATATTCCGTATGAAGCAAAAGTAGGTGGTCCCGTTCAATATCGATGGATGTATCCTTTTGAGAGGTACGTTCGTTCTTTTTTCAATAATTTTATGGATTATTTTCTAATTTTCATGTATGGTCTAGGTATTTATATTATCTGAAAAAGAAAGTGGGTAACAAGGCGCATGTTGAAGGGTCCATAGCCGAAGCATATCTTATTGATGAGATATCAAATTTTACATCATGTTATTTTGGTTCAAATGTTGAAACTATATGGAATCAAGCTCTGAGAAATGATGATGGAGGAGAGACTATGGCTGATGAAAAACTATCTATTTTTTGTCATTCGGGCAGGGTGTTATCCAATGCATTTGTTAAGAGGAGACTGACCCCAATAGAGCATCGTGCTATGCATAAATACGTAGCTTTCAATTGCCCTGAATCGGAAGATTTGATGATGTAAGTAATATCGAATATCATTATAATTAGATATACATATATAACTTACCAACAAAAATATAATTTTGTGCGTAGAAAATGCAAAGATGAATTAAGAGGCCAATATTCACAAATGGATGAGAATTTCATTGATATGACGTTGGAATCTATATTTCCTGATTGGTTAAAATCTAATGTAAGTTTTTAAAATGGTTGTAAAATTAATTAATTTTTTTACATACAGTTTATGATGTTTATAATGTTCACTTACCATGCGTGTTTTCTTAATAGATTTCATTCCATCCAAATGGTATTATGCATCAACTCTATTTACTTGCACAAGGACCAAGTTATTTAGTGGAGTGTTACAATGGTTACTTTGTAAATGGTTATAAGTTCCACACAATGCAGTATGGAAAGCACAAAAAAACAATGAATAGTGGCGTATGTGTGAAAGGAAGTTGTTATGATGATCTAGAAAGTAATTATTATGGGATGATTAAGGAAGTTATTAAGCTGACATACCTTGGAGAGGAGAACAAATTTTTTATGTTCAATTGTGATTGGTTTGACACATTGTCAAGAGATGGGATAAGAGTGCACCATACAAATGGATTGATTGAAGTAAAAAATAATTCTTGGCTTCAAATAGAAGATGTGTTTGTGTTTGCACATCAATGTCAGCAAGTTTATTTCACATGCCAACCTGGAAATACATCAAATGAATGGTTAACTGTAATCAAAACCACTGCAAGAAATCGGTTTTCGCTTAATGTATTCAACTCAGAGGAGAATACAGATGTGGATCAAGCAAACGATATATCTCGACCCCCTACAGTTATTTCGGATGATAGTCTTGATCAACCATTAATAATTGAACATTATGACATCATTGATAATGAAGAACTGGTTCATGAAATGGAAACGCCTGAGAACAATAGTGATGAGTCAGAAGATGATATAGAAGCTGATAGCGACGAAGATGATGTTGATGAAAGTGATGATGAAGAGAGTGATGATGAAGTAGCTATTGAGGATGAATACTCTGCCTAGTAGCATTAAACTATTATTAGATATTATGATTATTGTTTTATAATTTCTTATTGTCCACAAATAATTTTATTATCTTCTTTTGTTGTTTGAATCATGGTACATTGCAAGTCGGAAAATGTTTCTAGATTACTTACTATTGTTTCTTCCACTCTGGATTGCATGTATGTGAGTAATATATTTTACATTTGTGATGATTTTTTAATGAGGTAAGAATGTATATTTGATTCAGCCCAATGCTCTATGGGCTATATCAGTGATTGATTTCTAGGAGTTATCGTAAAACTAATTGGTTACTTTCAATTACGTAAATCATATATTCCGCTACTATTTTATCTCTATTCGGGCTAATATAGATTTTCGTTTGGATTTAGCGTATTTTATTTTTAGTATGAACATGACATAAAAATTAGAGCTAAATATATTAGGTATTGTTCTATCTTCTAATATACAATGTGGTTTTTTTTTGGCATGCAGGCATACACCATAATATTGCTGACAACACCAACGACAAAGTTTAAAACATCATTATAGTGCATACTTCATCGACGTGCTTCGGTAAGAGTTTTTATCCATTGCTTTGTAATTATAGCATAAATATAAAAGATCTACTTATGCTACGATAATGATTCGTTATCTAAGCGTTATCTAATATTTAACATTCTGTTTTAACCAGAGCTACATGTAGCTAACAAGCGAACAATTTCTCTCTAGTTGAATTTGTACACAGTTGTAAGTTGCTTGCATAGCATTGCTATTTAAAAGTATAGAATTTATGGTTTCCAAATATTAAACCGATAATATATACTACTATCATATAATTCCGCACAATTCTCAACATGAAGATGGGTCATAATGCAGCTAACCATAAACTACATATGTCATTCATTTCAATATTATAAATGGAAATAAACTAAACATGCAATGTCCACATTAGCATACCCGCCATATTTTTTTATGTGCAATAAGATAGTATGTATTTCTTTGTACAGTCATACTCTTCATTAAAATTTCTACACTTTTATAAAATAAACATATGAAATTGTAGATAATTTTGTATATCTGTAAAATCGCATTAACAGATATGCATATGCTATGTATTTAGTCAGTAACATAATCAGTAAAGATATCACTCATGTTTAAAAAAAGTTATCCAATATTCCTGCACATGTTAAACATATCTATTTTTTAATCTTCTTTTATAAAAAATTGATAACTTATATAAATTTAATGTTCATGAATGTATTCTTTCAGTTTATAAATAGATGAATGTGAGTAATTGTAATATGAATAAATAGCATCGAACCAGTCAAACAATAACTACTGAAATTACTTTAGTTAATGCTTGACCCATCCAAAATCGCAATTTCTAATGCTAGGATCACATTCATTTTCTTATCTATAAGGATAGCATACTGTTATACTGAAACATTTACAAAGTAAAGAACTAAAAAATTTGGTCTATTTAAAGAGTAAATGATTGATGTGCGTCCACTCTTATACATAAGTCTATACAAATGTAATATCATGCAAGATTTGATCATCTACTGCACCATGGCTTCACAATCACTCCACTTTTCTATTATCCGATTATACTATGCCAATTAAATCAATTACTTTGCATACTGATTTCAAAAAAAGGTTTGTGGTTTAATATATTTTTACCAATGATATATAACATAATGAACTGAGAAATAGAGGACTATCTTTTGCATCTTTGTAAGCTGGTATTATTTTGTAAAAACAACACTAACAATAATGATGAGATTTTGCACTAATCAGATTTTGTGAAGACATAATGGTAGGTACAAAGTTTTGAGGCCTCATGAGAAAGGTAGCCAGTACAGGATGTAGACAAATCTCCGGAAGATCTGAACGAAATGATAGTCCATCTAACATCAATGAAAATCTACCAAACATATATGAGGGTCAAATTGAACCTGTGGTGGGAATTGGAGGAGAGCAATGCGTTGAAAGAGAAGAAAGAGCACACTCATCTGCTTATGAAGAAAGAGTAGCAAATATTGTTGAAGCTGGAGGAGATCAAGCCGTTGAAGCAGAAGTAGATGTCCAAGAGGGAAACGATGCAGTAGAAATTGGAGAACATGAGGCGGATGGAGCAGAGACAGAAAATATAGTTGATGAAAGGGAGTATATTCCGGTCAGAGGATATGATACTCCAATTGATCCTCTTACGCAAAAAGGGCCACTTGAATGGAAAGGAACTCAGTAAGTTTTACATAGTTTTACATTTACATTAAAAAATAATGTATATCGAATAGTTCATATTTCTTTTGATTATTATAGATTTAAGAATAAATCCGCTGCACGTCTTATTGGATCTATATGGGATATGCGATTTACCGAACCGTGGTATGCATTTTCGAAAGTTCCCCAGGAGAAAAGACTGTTGTTATTTAATGAGTTTAAGGTATCACGATATTTCTGACTCTTGATCAAATAAAAATTCAATTTGTAACATTTCCCTATATTCATTTTAAGAACTATAATTCTCATTTTGCAAACTACTTACCCCTTTATGCAACTCATGACATTCAAGTTGTGCATGTCTTTCTACATTATTATTTTGTTTCTCAAATGCACTTATAATTTTAGTTCACACACTGTCACTGTATTATACTTACTGTATTATGTGATTTACCAATGAGTGGGCTGAAAGCAAATTGATTTAGCAACAAATTGTCCATCGATGATTTGTGATTAGATTGCCTTTTACATACCTACTTCAAGCTATTTAGCAGAACCTCCGTAATTACCTTCAATTGTAACAATTTGTTAACCTTGATAACGACAAGTTTAATTTAATCTCAAGTTAGCTACAATGTGTGTGCATGTATGAACGTACAGTTACCAGATTGTAGCTAGACCACCAGTGATGCAATTTGCAGCATCTTAAAATTTAATTTCAATTATCTTGCTTTTTTTGTAGAGGGCATACACGTATGACTTTATTTATGAGCATAAAGTTTATGAGATGTGGCAAAAGAAAGTAGCTTCTATCTTGAAAAAAAAACTAAATCGTGCACGACAAAGAGCCAAAAGATTAAAGCAAACCACAAAGATGACCGACTGTCGAGACACCCCTCCTGCATGGATACAGGCAGATGTATGGAATAAAATGATTGATATTGAATGGCACAAAAGCGCATATGATGATAAATGTCAAAAGATGAGAGCCAATTGTTTAACAATAAAAGAAGGGACACACACACGTCACACCGCTGGATCTGTGTCTATTGTTTCACATGACGCGCAAGTGGTACGTATATAATTAAAAGTGACAAAATAACTTCATATTTTTATGAGTTGCATTGTGTTTACTCAATGTCATATTTGAATTCAGATTATATTTGTCTCCCTGATATACGGCTTTCTATACGGCTTTCCTTTGTAACAATAGTGCTATACTATGATATTATTTAGCTCTGTTCATTAAATACTGCCGACTGTCATCATCTACTTTTGATTCCTGCACGGGTTCCCTGTATTGCTTAGAACCATTTACAAATATCTACCACACAGTAACATAAATAGGAAAGTAAATAAAGTAATAAAGCTTATGCTAATTAGTTGATATGTATGGAAATCGAAAGAAAATTTTCATGTATATATAATAATCTATGGACCTAATTATTTATCAGATTTGTAGTAGTTTAACATTTAATTTACCATATGCTCATAAACAACATATTCGGCATCATATTAGCTGTTCCATATAAAAATTAGCTAATTACTAAATAAATAGGTCATTATTTCTTCATGGCAATTTTAAATGCTACTTTCCTTGTGCAATAGTTCGTACAAACACTCAGAATTACATATTATGTAGAAGGTGAGAATTATAAAATCTATCTATGATCCTCATCATCATGAGAAAATAAAAAATACTAGCATATTTCAAATGCTACTTTTCTTGTTGCATACTACGGCGAACTCATGAATAAAATAATCGTATTTGTATATCTATATAGCACAAGTGCCTACTGCATTGTTCGGTATTTTACTAATCTCTATATCCTCTATATATAGGAACTTGAGACAGGTAAACCAATGAGTTTCGAGGAAAGTTTCGTGGCTTGGCATACTAAGAGAGAGCAAGCTAAGGAAAAGGGTAAAGCAAAGCGAGCTTCAGTATCAACTTGCGAATTTATTGACAATAAGTCGCGGAAAGTCTATGTGAGTTATTTTAAAATTTATTAGTCTTGTTATGTTCTTTTGTAGGTTGAATTCTAAACTAGTTACATTATTCGTCATTGGAATTAGCATGCATATTTTCTTACTATGATAGCACAAAGTATAGGCTTCAGTGCTTATAAAGACATTATAAATCAAGCCTTGTTCTAGAGACAGTATAAGTCATAGGTTATGCTGCTCAACATGAAACTGTATTGCCAAACAAACTGTACATTTCATGTAAATCAATAAATTTCATGCAACTCAGTTTGTTTGGAGCCTATTAACTAAGTTAAAAACTCAGTTAAGTCAAATTTTTAATTAGTTTAAAACCGAGTTTAATTTTGGTAAAAAAAGAAGTTACCAAGAATTTAAACTCAATTTTAAACTAAGGTAGAACCCAGCTTAAACCGAGTTTTAAACTCTGTTTAAAACCGAGTTTTCAATTCAGTATCCGAGTTTAAACTGAGCTTTAAACTCATAAAAACTGAGTTTAAAACTCAGTTTTAAACCTTATTTTACCTCATTTAACTGGGTTTAAAACTAAGACAGAGTTTTAAACTCAGTTTTTGAGCTTAAGCTGCGTTTCAAACTCATTTTAAAACTGAGTTTTAACTGGGTTTAAAATTTAGTTTTTAAATATAAGTTATAAAACAACTAATTCAAATTGACTTTTAAACTCAATTTAAAACTAATTCAAACTCGGAGCTTAAAACCGAGGTTTTAACTCAGTTTAAATCCAAGTTTTAAACTCGGTTTCTGAGTTTAAGCTGAGTTTTAAACTCGATCAGTTTTTAACTGATTTTAAACTCAGATTGTGAGTTTAAACTGAGTTTTACACTCATTTCAAAACTAAGTTTTAAACTCACTTTTAGCAATGAGTTTTAAACTTAGTTGTTTAATCTCAGCTATAAAACAACTAATTTACTTAAGTTTAAACACTACTAATTAAAAACACCTCTAATATTTAGATGGAAAAATTCTCATTTTATTCATCCAGTCGGTAAGAAGCATAACGTACTGAAAACTACATTTGTTTCGACTTAGTACAGACATTAAATTGGTATACATGTCCAAACAGGAGACATGAAGTAATGACAGTATAAGTCATAGGTTATGCTGCTCAACCTGAAACTGTATTGCCAAACAAACTGTACATTTCATGTAAATCAATAAATTTTATGCAACTCAGTTTGTTTGGAGCCTATTAACTAAGTTAAAAACTCATTTAAGTCAAATTTTTAACTAGTTTAAAACCGAGTTTAATTTTGGTAAAAAAAGAAGTTACCAAGAATTTAAACTCAATTTTAAACTAAGGTTGAACTCAGCTTAAACCGAGTTTTAAACTCTTTTTAAAACCGAGTTTTCAATTCAGTATCTGAGTTTAAACCGAGCTTTAAACTCATAAAAACTGAGTTCAAAACTCAGTTTTAAACTTTATTTTACCTCATTTAACTGGGTTTAAAACTTAGACAGAGTTTTAAACTCAGTTTTTGAGCTTAAGCTGAGTTTTAAACTCATTTTAAAACTGAGTTTTAACTGGGTTTAAAATTTATTTTTTAAATCTTAGTTATAAAACAACTAATTCAAATTGACTTTTAAACTCAGTTTAAAACTAATTCAAACTCTGAGTTAAAACCAAGGTTTTAACTGAGTTTAAATCCAAGTTTTAAACTCGATTTTTGAGTTTAAGCTGAGTTTTAAACTCGATCAGTTTTTAACTGATTTTAAAACTCATACATAGTTTTAAACTCAATTTGTGAGTTTAAACTGAGTTTTAAACTCATTTTAAAACTAAGTTTTAAACTCACTTTTAGCACTGAGTTTTAAACTTAGTTGTTTAATCTCAATTATAAAACAACTAATTTACTTAAGTTTAAACACTACTAATTAAAAACACCTCTAATATTTAGATGGAAAAATTCTCATTTTATTCATCCAGTGGTAAGAAGCATAACGTACTGAAATCTACATTTGTTTCGACTTAGTACAGACATTAGATTGGTATACATGTCCAAACAGGAGACATGATATAATGACAGTATAAGTCATAGGTTATGCTGCTCAACCTAAAACTGTATTGCCACACAAACTGTACATTTCATGTAAATCAATAAATTTCATGCAACTCAGTTTGTTTGGAGCCTATTAACTAAGTTAAAAACTCAGTTAATTCAAAATTTTAACTAGTTTAATACCGAGTTTAATTATAGAATTAGTGTTGTTACTTATACTAATTTTGTAAGCTAGTTTAAACATACCAAGCTGCTATGGTACTAAGTTTACACTTGGGTTGAAAAGTAATTTTAAACTTTGATTACAATAAGTTGCATCAATTTGGTTGGAATTTGTAACTATAGTTAGCACAGTAGCTCGACCACAGTTTTAACTTTTGTTTGCTAAAATTTTAATTTATCTCATTTATTAGTCTATATCAAAATAAAAGATTAGATGTTGCTATCCAACAATCCTATATGTTGCTACCATTTTAACATTTTCAGGAAACATATATGAAGAAAAAGGCCGAGCTACAAGAAGATGAAAACGTATGGAATCCAAGACTTTGGGTTGAGTCATCTGGAGGCCTTACAAGAGGAAGGGTTTATGGAGCACCTTATGTTGATACAAATACTATACTGCGTAAAAGTTCTCAATCCAACTCTCTAGCAGATCGTGCAAGTGAAGAACAATCTGTAATGTCCAGTGATATGTTATTAACGTTGGAGCTTAAGTCGATAATAGAAAGAGAAGTGCAATTGACAGTAACTGGCTTGCTTGGTTCAATGAATCCGACCAATCTTCAAAGCATAACTCAACAATCAAGCTCGTTCAACCAACCATCCGGTCAAACACAACACTTGGGTCAGTTTTCTGTACAGCCGCCAAGTCAAATCCCACAACCGCTTGCTCAGCCATTCGCACCACCATCTGCTCAACTGGTACCACAGCCACCAAATCAAGTGTTGCAGCATCCTCCACAATTTCTACAACCTTCAAGTTTTCTCCCGCAGCCATCATGTCAAATCCTACAACCATGTGAACAACCATTTCTACAAATTCCTAATCATATCCCGCAACCAGCAGGTCAGTCTTCTCAACCGCTTTATCAAATGATACAACCATCAGCCGCTTGTTAACAAACCCCCGAACAATATCAAACAACGCATGTGCCTTTTCAACCAACTTTTGGAAACATTTCAGAACAAGTTGGATCTTTCATGCAACTATTGAGACCTATAACACAAGATCAACCCGATCATTGTCAACTTGGAAATAATCAAGCATCAACCACTCGAGGAAACGTTCGATCGGGTAATGAAGATGATGCATGAATTGCTTGTTAGCTTCTGAAAGTACCAAGTAGGAATTGTTGGAAAACTTGTCATTTCTTTTGAACTTTTATGTCAGTTTTTGTTTTTTCTGCATCTTGTATTAGGACTGTAGTTTGTAGGTGCGAAACTGGATATGCTGTTTTTTGGTTTTCACTTCTGTTTTATGGATATTCTGTTACTTGCTTTGCTTGCAATGAACAATTGGTTACCTTTGTACATGTGCTCTATATGTTACTGTTTGATATTGTATGTATTCTAATAATTGATTTGTGATGAAAAAGTACTGAAATTTTGCTTTATTTCTGTCGTCTAACTGGTTTATAATAACCATTGTAGTTATGAATGATTTGAAACCTTGAATATGGTATCTATAGTTATGCAAGAGACCCATAAAATTGTCTCTAACTAGTTTTTTATGTAGGCATGTATTTGAGACCGTTGGTGAAGTTACTAATATTTTAGAGACGAATGTTTGTAGTCTCTATTTATTTAGAGACCTGATTTTAGAGACCCTACTTATCTGTCTTAAGTGGGTTACAAATACAAAATTAGAGACAAAATCTTGTATTTAGAGACAAAATATAAGAGTCTTTAATAATCTTTTTTTTTGTAGTGATACATACATAATTGCATGTATGTACACAGACACACATATAACAGTCGAATAAATGATTGTGGACAAAATTCGTCAGAACTTCTTGTCCTTATTCTAAGGGTTATCATACTAATGTACTACAGATAGGACACTCAGATTCAAAAAAAATTGTACATTTTAGATGCTTTCCAATTTTTTATTATAAAACTGTAGTAATGAATGATATCAGCCAACTGCACAAGTAATTCAATCACACGTAAAAAATTGAAAAAAATAAGTGAGGCTTTAGGGGACACAGTACATACTCTAGAAAATTGTGGTTGCATTGGTATATGCACAGATAAGTAACTTATCAGTAAATAAATGTTATTAAATGTTATCATATTGGATTTGAACTGAAGCGACTTATTGTTTTATATGTTCATATATATATTAAAATACACCATGTACTTTGTTGAATATGCGATTATATGATTTTTGTTTGATGATAATAAACATATATATATATATATGTATATTCGTGTAAATGTATTTGTTAATGTACTATTTTAGTTTTCATAGACAAAATAAATATTTGCTGAATAAAAATAAATAACACAGAATTTGAATTCAAACAGAATTGTTTTATTCAAACAAATATTTATTACAATTTCGAATAGTATAAATTCGAGCTCTCACTATACATATACAACCTTGATTATATCACAATTTCTAATTTACATCTGACCTCACTACATATCACTCATTCACTCAACTCGTATTTTTCTTCAACTTCATTTCAATATGAATCCAACATCTAAGCAATCTGCAAAAATAAATATTGACGCAGTAAAATTGAAAAGGAAATATTTTTACAGTATAAAATGTGGATTTTGAAAATAATATTGCCTCAGTTATTTGGGTTGTTCGTCATTATTTAATTTTCAATTCATCATACACGAACAGCTTGTGATATACACAGTGTATCACTGTATATGCCACAAGGCCGTGCACACCGATATATACACTTGATAAAATTACAGGGACAGGTGAGCACAGGTCAAACCCAAAATACCGGATTCAACTCAAGTGCAATAAAATAATGTCATAACTTTCAGCACAAATGTCAAATCCGAGCTACAAGCTGGATTCAACTCAGGTGTAATTCGAAAAACAAATTCAAATGCAAATAAGTGGTCAAGACAGCTGCATACAGTCTCAAGTGAAAGATTAGACAGTCCATTCAGACCATCAAGCAAATGCATATCAGACAATGTCACAAGACTCAGCATGTACATGTGTGGTCAGTGAAACCCAAAGCTAACAACAATACAAAGAAATCAACCAATAGCCAGATCCAAACAACACAGTGCACAAGGGAAGTTGTACCAAATACAAGTGCACTAACAACATGAAGGAACCAGACCACAAAGTCAAGCAGTGGACAGGAAAGACAAGTACATGTATGCAACAGTGAAAAGCAACAAACTCAGTGAAGCTCAAAGCCACACGACAATGAAGACTACAAGTACAAGTCCAGTTACAACAAAGATATGGCAACACAGCACCAAAGTACGAAGGCCACAGGTCAGAAACTCCAAGCTAGCAAAACCAAGAACAAGGCACAGTGCAGAAGCAAAAATGAGAAGCAGTGCAAACAAATATACCAAGGCCAACAACATTGAGATGGATCGAGATGTTCAGCCACCAGAATTTCAAATCAAGCAAGACAGTGGCTCAACATCAAAGACCACATTTTTTGAATTCAAACAAAGCCAAGTTAAATACCAGAGTCACAGAAAAAAAGAAATCAACAAATCAAAATCTCTTGGTTGCAAAGTTACAAACTCCAAATTCTTATATATGGTAAATCATGGAATCGCATACACAAGATCATATGACCGAAGTCAAATGCAAATTCAAGATATATGTTTCAAATAAGTCAAGTATGCTACAGGACGCAAATGACCAGAGGCAGTACACACAAATGGCCGGAGTCGAGCATAAACATTAACATCAGTGGCGAGGTCAAGTACAAGTTAAAGCCAAAATAGTCACAGAAATCATCATAGCCAAGGACAACAAGAACGAAATCAAACAGTACCGTGATAACCAAGCAATCAAGGAATCGAACCATGTTAGAGTTCAAAACCGTGTGAATTGAAAAAGTCAGAGAAATCATCAACATCTAAACGAAATCAAATGGCCGAAGCACAATGTTGAAAAAAACAGACGAACGAAAAATAAGGAGATCGAATCCATATATATACCCACAAATCATCATCGGCATATGGCAATCAAGTTCAAGGATATAAACAAATAAATAAAAAGGAAATATACCATATCATTCAGCCGAACTTGAAAAATTGAAGTAGCTGACTGCAATTCATAGTAACACTTGATCGAAAAAGTAAGCAACGTTAAAACATCTGTTTCGATCGAACAACCCGAAGCAGCACTTTAATTTCATCAACAACCCTAAATTGGAATGAAGAAGGAACAAAGCCCTCATTCAATTTCATGAAAAGCCGAAGCCCTAATTTCACAAGACCGAAGCATTAAATCCCAAGACCGATTCCCTTAAAGGAATAAAAGGGGCGAATCCTGATCAAATTCGAAAAGGGCCGAAGCCCTAAGTCAAATCTCGCGAAAGCAATTTTCACAACAGTCATTGATTTTATCAGAAAAGAGAAGGAATCGGCCGAAGATAATAAAAAGATACGAGTTTACGAAAGATTAAGGAAGTCAACCAATTGGGCCGGCCTTGTTTACATTAAGGGTTAATAGTTTAAAAATAGGGTTTTTTTATTTTTAATTTGTTTTTAAATTGTTTGTAATTCCTTTTTAAACCGTTGTAATTTCTAGTCGTGTGACTAGGGGACAAACTACGTGGCGTAGTTTGAGAATTCGCAACTCAATGGCTGAGTTGTGGCAGGGTTTTGAGCGTAGAGTTAGGTTAGTCAGTAGCGGGTGTCGCGAGTTTACGTGTGTAAGCGTGTGACTACTTAATTTCTAGTAGAAACCTTGGGGGCAGCACGTAGGCAGAGTTTTGCCGAAGCTGGGTAAATTCTGTGTCGTTCTATTTCTGCATTTTTTATTCTGCTATTATCTGTGCTGCTATTATTCTGTGATCTTTGTTGAAATAATTTTAAAAGCTTTCGCAATTAATTTTTATAATTAATAGCATCACCCTATTCACCCCCCTCTAGGGTGAAATCGATCCTACAAGTGGTATCAGAGCTAGGAATAGAAGTCAACTTTTGTTTTAAAAAAAATTCATTTTTCAAAAACCAATTTTTGTTTTAAAAATTTGAATTTTTAAAATGGCTTCTTTCAATAATGCTTTTGCTGAGGGTCAGTCTATAGTTAGACCACCAATGTTCAATGGTAAATATGCTTATTGGAAAAATAGGATGGAAATTTTTCTAAAAACCATTGACGCTTGGAATATTGTTGAGACAGGTTATAGAGCACCGACTATGACTGTAGATAATCAAGAAATAGACAACCAAAGGAACAATGGACAGAACTAGAAAATAAATTACAAAATACTAATGCTAAAGCTATGTATTCTATTATCTGTTCGTTAGATTAATTTGAATTTAATCGTGACTCACATTGTCTAACTGCGCAGGAAATAAGTGACTCACGAAAGAACATCTCAAGTCAAAGAACCTCGCCTTGCCATGCTAAGCAGCGAATACGAGAATTTCACAATGGCAAAGGAAGAAAATGTCAAAGAGATGTATGAACGACTTTCCAATATCGTATATAAATCAAAAGCTGTCGGAAAATCATACACAGAGTTGGAGATAGTCCGAAAAATCCTCAGATTCCTTCCACGAAAATTTGAAGCAAAAGTGACTGCCATTCAAGAATCGAAAGATGAAGAACTCATCGAAAATCTCACCACTTATGAGCTATAAATGAAATTCAAGGAAGAGAGTGAAGGAAGTGACACTAGAAAGAAATCAATAGCTCTTAAAGGAACAACAGAAAGTAATCGTGGTGATGATGATGATGCAGCAGCAGAATTGGAGCTATTAATAAAGAAATTCAAAAGGTGGAATTACAAATACCGAAATTCAGCTCGAAATCAAAAAGTGAAAAGCAGAATAGCCAAAGCACTAGACTACTCTGAAGAACAGAAGATCATCTGTCATAAGTGCAACCAACCCGGACACATCAAACCCAATTGTCCTCAAAATCGACGCGACTTTAAAAAGAAATCAAAAAGGAGAATTTTGCAGCCACGTGGAATACAAGTGATGAAGATAATCAAAGTTCTAGCAGTGATATTGAGAAAGCAGATATGTGCCTTCAAGGAAATATAACTGATAGCGACGATGATGAGCCAAGCGAGGTATCAAAACTTACTCACTCTGAATTACTTATTTATTTCCACGAAGTAAATGGCTGTTTTGAATGACTTAGGGAGAAGTATGCCAAACTTGAATCGAAAAAAGATACTTTGATAGAATTAAATGAAAAACTTGACCAATTAGTTAAAACCTATCAAAGTAGGATCCCTAAGTGTGATAAGTGTCCAATATTCAAAGAAGAAATTAAAAAATCAGAAATTAATATAAAATCACTTGAAAATGAAATTCTGATTTTGGAAGAGAGTGAAAATACGAGAAGAGAGAACTCTATTAAAAAGTGCACATAGTTATTGAACGAAAATGAATCTCTCAAAACACAAGTCCAACAATTGTCAACGACTTTAGATAAATTTTCAAAAAGTGAAAAATCGTTGAATATGCGATTAGGGAAGCAAACTGTTAATACAGTTAGACAAGGACTTGGATATAATCAATCCAAAAATGTTAGAAATGAGATTAATCAAGTAAATTCTATGTGCAAAATTTGTAGAAAATATGGACACAATCACGATAGTTGTTGGTACAGACCCAAACACGTGAAAACTATACCAATTTGGGTTCCAAAAGGCACAAATATAGAATCTCTCAAAGTTAAACAAATTTGGGTGCCGAAAGGAACATATATAAATAGTTTTGGGTCTCCACAAAATTATTTTTCAAAATATTCTACCACTAACAATCATGAAGCCTATAAAAACAAATAGGTCACAAAAATCTTTCAACGTGTAGGTGTGGTGGCAGGCTAAGGAGCAACAATAGTGCCATTTGGATTCTGGCTGTTTCAAGGGCACATCGAGTGACAAAGCAAAGTTCCTTAGCCTAGTATAAAGGTGACAGGATTACAATGGACAACAACGAAAAATAACGTAAAGGTAAAACAGGTAATGGTATATTTTGAACGATATATTAAATGTGATAATCTGCACCATATTCTGAATTAAATCAGCCAATAATGTGATAATGATGATTTTGATTCTGACTTATTCAAAATAGTTGGCCAATTATATTCTTATGCCAAAAACACTATAAAATTCTCTAGATTCTTTGAATTACTTCATATATATTAGTTTAGATTAAAAATAGTGTTTTATTGGATGATAATACATTTGGTTGTAATTAGGCTAACTCTATATTCACGGTTTCTGATTATTTACACGGCTTCATTTCAAACTCAAGAGAATGTCATTTAAAAAAAATGTTAAAATTGAGTTTGAAATTTTTGATGCACACTTCATGGTCTGGTCTATCAAATTCAACCAATGATAATTTTGAGTGAAAGAGAAATTCAGATGCATATTACACTGGTAATCTAGTTGATAGAAAAATTACTAGTTGAACGTGATTTTTGTTGAGACATTTAGTAACTGCATCGTTTTTCAAAGAAAATATCTGCATATTTTTCAATTCAAATAATTTTCAAATAGCAAAAATTTTCTTATAAAACCCCTTCGAGAAAATCATTTTTGACCATATTTTCAGATCATTCATTTTTGAAAAATTGAACTTATAATTATCTTTGAATTTGATTTTAAATGACTATTATGACTAATTGGACTCCCTAATAATTATTGAAAAGATAAATAGTGATTGAAAAAGTGATGAGTGTTGATATTTATCATGTATTATTATTCGAGATGGTATAATTAGTAAATTTCTTTAGAAATTTAAATAGGAGTTATAAAACTTTTTGTTGGTAAAAATTCCATGATCATCTCTGTTTCTATCATATTTCTAACGAACATCACTCATCAAAATTCAATATAGTTTGTTGATATGTGGTACTTTAAACATGAATCATTCGTTTTTAATTTTATATTCCTTTTAAAAATAAATAAATAAATAAATAAATACCAAAGTATTCACTCCCATTTAAAAGTCCTCACTGATATGCATGGGTGAATTATTTGGAAATTGTTATGTGCTTCCATACTCATTTAAAAGTCCTCACGGTTATGCATGTATGGAACACATATCAAAAATTGATTTTTAAAATAAACAAGTTGATTCTAACTCCATTTAAAAGTCCTAACGGTTATGCGTGGTTAGAAGATACTTGAATTCATTTTTTAAAAATAAAATTGGAATACTACTAATCTCATTTAATAGTCCTAACAGTTATGCATGGTTAGTAGATATTCAAATTCCTGATATAAATATACCACAAATAGACACAACTGTATGGTTTTATATGATGACATCATTCCCATCATTCTAAAAGTGGAATATGCGCCTGACAAGGGTAGTTATGATTTTTGTTTGATTTTATATTGAAATTTAATATTTATATTCAATTGAGTTTTAATGTTGGATTAATATCGATCACTTTATCTCTATTTTCTCTAACACTATTACTTTTTTGTTGATAACAAAAGGGGGAGAGAAAAGTTAAGATTTTGTGAAATAAAATCAAGCAAAGGTGAAATATTTTCCATTTGCATATAGGCTCATTTGCATAGTATTTAATTGTATGCATATTTGTAGGGAGAGCTTTGTGTAGAGAGGAAGCATTTAAAGAGGGGGAGCAATTAGAGTATATCAATGATCAAATACATTTAACATATTCAAAATCTTAAATATATGTTTGTTATCATCAAAAGAGGAGATTGTTGAATATGCGATTATATGATTTTTGTTTGATGATAATAACATATATATATATATATATATATATATATTCGTGTAAATGTATTGTTAATGTACTATTTTATTTTTCATAGACTAAATAAATATTTGCTGAATAAGAATAAATAACACAGAATTTGAATTCAAACAGAATTGTTTTATTCAAACAAATATTTATTACAATTTTGAATAGTACAAATTCGAGCTCTCACTATACATGTACAACCTTGATTATATCACAATTCATAATTTACATCTGACCTCACTACATATCACTCATTCACTCAACTCGTATTTTATCTTCAACTTCATTCCAATATGAATCCAGCATCTGAGCAATCTGCAAAAATAAATATTGATGCAGTAAAATTGAAAGGGAAATATTTTTGCAGTATAGAACAATATGTGGATTTTGAAAATAATATTTGCCTCAGTTATTTGGGTTGTTCGTCATCATTTAATTTCCAATTCATCATACACGAACAGCTTGTGACATACATAATGTATCACTGTATATGTCACAAGGCCGTGCACACCGATATATACGCTTGATAATATTACAGGGACAGGTGAGCACAGGTCAAACCCAAAATACCGGATTTAACTCAAGTGCAATAAAATAATGTCACAACTTTCAGCACAAAGGTCAAATCCGAGCTACAAGCTAGATTCAAATCAGGTGTAATTCGAAAAACAAATTCAAATGCAAATAAGTGGTCAAGACAGCTACGTACAGTCTCAAGTGAAAGATTAGACAGTCCATTCAGACCATCAAGCAAATGCATATCAGACAATGTCACGAGACTCAGCATGTACATGTGTGGTCAGTGAAACCCAAAGCTAACAACAATACAAAGAAATCAACCAATAGCCAGATCCAAGCAACACAGTGTACAAGGGCAGTTGTACCAAATACAAGTGCACTAACAACATGAAGGAACCAGATCACAAAGTCAAGCAGTGGATAGGAAAGACAAACACATGTTTGCAACAGTGAAAAGCAACAAACTCAGTGAAGCTCAAAGCCACACAACAATGAAGACTACAAGTACAAGTCCAGTTTCAACAAAGATATGGCAATACAGCACCAAAGCACAAAGGCTACAGGTCTGAAACTCCAAGCTAGAAAAACCAAGAACAAGGCATAGTGCAGAAGCAAAATTGAGAAGCAGTGCAGACAAATATACCAAGGCCAGCAACATTGAAATGGATCGAGATGATCAACCACTAGAATTTCAAATCAAGCAATACAGTGGCTCAACATCAAATACCACATTTTTTGAATTCAAACAAAGCCAAGTTAAATACCGGAGTCACAGAAAAAAAAAGAAATCAACAAACCAAAATCTCTTGGTTGAAAAGTTACAAACTCCAAATTCTTATATATGGTAAATCATGGAATCGCATACACAAGATCATATGACCGAAGTCAAATGCAAATTCAAGATATATGTTTCAAACAAGTCAAGTATGCTACAGGACGCAAATGACCAGAGGTAGTACACACAAATGGCCGGAGTCGAGCATAAACATTAACATCAGTGGCGAGGTCAAGTACAAGTTAAAGCCAAAATAGTCACAGAAATCATCATAGCCAAGGACAACAAGAACGAAATCAAACAGTACCGTGATAACCAAGCAATCAAGGAATCGAACCAAGTTAGAGTTCAAAACCGTGTGAATTGAAAAAGTCAGAGAAATCATCAACATCTAAACGAAATCAAATGGCCGAAGCACAATGTTGAAAAAATCAGACGAACGGAAAATAAGGAGATCGAATCCATATATATACCCACAAATCATCATCGTCATATGGAAATCAAGTTCGAGGATATAAACAAATAAATAAAAAGGAAATCACATACCATATCATTCAGTCGAACTTGACAAAATTGAAGTAGTTGACTGCAATTCATAGTAACACTTGATCGAAAAAATAAGCAACGTTAAAACATCTGTTTCAATCGAACAACCCGAAGCAGCACTTTAATTTCATCAACAAGCCTAAATTGGAACGAAGAAGGAACAAAGCCCTAATTCAATTTCATGAAAAGCCGAAGCCCTAATTTCACAAGATCGAAGCATTAAATCCCAAAAGCGATTCCCTTAAAGGAATAAAATGGGCGAAGCCTAATCGAATTCGAAAAGGGACGAAGCCCGAAGTCAAATCTCGCGAAAGCAATTTTCACAGCAGTCATTGATTTTATCAGAAAAGAGAAGGAGTCGAAGAAGATAATAAAAAGATACGGGTTTATAAAAGATTAAGGAAGTCAACCAATTGGGCCGACCTTGTCTACATTAAGGGTTAATAGTTAAAAAATAGGGATTTTTTTAAATTGTTTGCAACTCCTTTTTAAACCATTGCAATTTCTAGTCGTGTGACTAAGGGACAAACTACGTGGCGTAGTTTGAGAATTCGCAACTCAGTGGCTGAGTTGTGGCAGGGTTTTGAGCATAGAGTTAGCTTAGTCAGTAGCGGGTCTTGCAAGTTTACGTGTGTAAGCGTGTGACTACTTAATTTCTAGTAGAAACCTTAGGGCAGCACGTAGGCAGGGTTTTGTCGAAGCTGGGTAAATTCTATGTCGTTCTATTTCTGCATTTTTTATTCTGCTATTATCCGTGCTGCTATTATTCTGTGATCTGTGTTGAAATAATTTTAAAAGCTTCCGCAATTAATTTTTATAATTAATAGCATCACCCTATTCAACCCCCCTCTAGGGTGAAATCGATCCTACATACTTCTTATACTGCTAATAATTATTGACTTCTATAACTTATTTATTGCTGCAAAATCATACATGTTTTGTAAACAACAATCCACCATATTAAACGATCAAGCAGTTGGAATTACTTTTTCTTCGACGGAACTGCATTAACCATAAAAATTTAATTGGGCTTCTCGTCCATTCCCATTGGACCTAATTAATCTAATGCTTATCTGCCTGCATAATATTATCATTCCCGTATAGAGCCATCGGGAAATAACCAAAATATAGTCAAATGTATAATGAAACTGAAGATAAAAAACTCAGTAAACTCTATTAGTATATAACAATTATTAAATAAGCGAGTTGTGATATTACAAATGTACGCTATAATGAGGATATCCACAGGGAAATTAAAATAGGCAAATTTTTGTTAAAATGTATTGGAATGAAATATACATGTACTGATATGCAAGGTGTAAAACATAGCTACCAAATTTTTGGTGATTATGTTTTAAAGAAGGTAAAAAAGAGCAAAATGCTTACGTTTACATGGTTAGATAAGTTTTAGCTTCAATTCATGGTCAGTGTGATCTAGTTCATTTAAATCACAAACTAAGATTAGATAGAATCCTACATAGTAATCAATTAAAAAACTCTGTAAGCGATAAAGTAAGGTAAGTATATGTACCGAGGACATCCGATAGTTGTTTTTCAATTTATTCTTGTCTAAGGATGAATTCAAATGAGTGTCTAATCATTGTTCTTCAATATAGACTGCAGAATGTTTAGGGGGTGTGACTTTGTCTTCGTTGTCTTATGACAGCTACCCCATCACACTATATGAAGTTCTATCAACATGTTTTTTCACTGATAATCTTGATTCAATACGAAATTCTAACACTAAGAACGTTCCAGGATATTTCTTTGCATGTTTCTGTAAACTCACATCTAAAATAACTCAAGTTAATTATGATTATATTACTCATATTTTCCAGTACAGTACTTGACCAAGCACGGCTAATCACGGTAACTAGATCGCATATCAAAGTACATTTTAAACCTAAATAACAAAATTGAAATTGATGTATGAATAAAGAAATACATACTAAAATAACAAAATCGAAACTGATATTGATTAAACTAATCGAAGAACCCAGTTTAAACCTAAATAAAAATCAACCAATCACTGAAAATAAGTACCTGTAGAGGGAGCAGCTAGCGATGATGATTCAGATTCGAAATTAAAAGAATGGTGAAAGGAGATGTCTGAACGACAGAGTAGGGGTGATGAAGGCAAATTTCGGTGATTGGAAGAGAGATTTAATTCGGTTTTAGGTGGTGAAGGTGTTAACGAGATGAAAGGCCAAGAAAAGTAATTTGGGGAAGTGAAAAATGAGTCCCGTTTATTCATACCCTCTGAATCGACAATAAATCACACATGCTGTAACAGCCCATAAATCCGTACCCCTTGATTCGACACCATTCTCCATCAAATCAACTCAAGATGAATGGAAATACAAACCATTTGAGTTAAAGAAGAAGAGAGAAGAAAAACAACGTCAGAATCTAGCCATTGCAGCGGAATAAAATATAATAGATAATAACAGATCTTTACACAAAAGGAACTATATCCGTTTTTATACATACATCACTAGAATACATCATCAGAGTTTAACAACATCAATATCATACAACTGGACAATCATATAAATTTGTCCTCAAAGATGAATACACAGCGGAATAACAATCAAGTACGGAAGTACGTATCGCCATCCAGCTTGTCTCCTGAGCCCCACAGCATCATATCCTGTATTCTATAATACTCGGTCTGACCGAGCATTATAGTTAAATAACACCCGAGTCAGTCTGAAATACCAGCGTGAGAAAATCACACTCAATTTGATTATCAAAGTTTCAATCCTTGAAAACAAAAGCATCTCGTATGACCACGCCACAAATAAACATGTCGGGTTTTTACCTTACTGTAACAACCCCCATATTTAACGATTTTATATTTAAATGTTTATTTAAATATAGCGTCGTTAGTCGGATTTAGGTCCGAAAAGCTACTTTTTGCAAACGGCCGAATTGGTGCTCGAAACCACTTCCATTGAGTCCAAAATGGCGTTTGCGATCTTTTTGAGTATAATCTTTGATATGTTTGGAGTTTGTGAAATTTTGCCCCTTTTTCTACTTGGGCTTGAGTTTGGGTTCAACCCCAATCTCCTCTTAACCCTCTAGCTCACTAACTCTTCATCCATTCATCCTCATTTCATTCCTTTAGCTTAAGAAAACTGAAAATGGGGGAAAGAAAGAAGAATTAGAAACTCCAAGCCCTAGTTCCATTTGCAAACTCCAAATTCTTGCTTGAAATTCGAAGAGAAGGATAGGTAAGCCTCCTCTTCATCTTCTCCATCTCTTCTCCTCTTCAATTTCAGAAATTCCTAAGCTCTAATTTGGGAAATATATGTTTTGGTTCTTAGATTGAAGATTGTAGAGTTGAAGTGAAGAGTGGTTAACCTCCTTCTTGTGTTTGTGCTCTCATCTTTGTTTGTGTGCAAAATGGTGAGATTTTTATCTCACATCTATGACTATAAGTATCTTTGGTTGTTAGGTATGAATTCCTAACAATTATTCATGTGCAATTGCTTTTGAGTTGGATTGGTTTTGTGAACATTACAATTTTTGGTGTTTTGAAGTCAAAAGTTCTAAAAATCATAACTTTGATGTTTTAATCATGTTTTTGGAGGTGTATAAAAGAACCAATAGTGCTGGGTTGTCGTATGGCATAAACCCATAGCATCCATCGCTCGTTCGTTTGCAATTCATTTGGATTTTTGCCTTTATGGGCTTGGCTGATTTTTGCCTATAGGGGGATTTCAGACGTCTGAACTCTAACTTCAGACGTCTGGTTTCAAAATTCAGACGTCTGGTTTGGAAATTCAAACGTCTGGAATTGGTCCCTGGGAGACGCAAAAAGGCAGAGACAAAATCCAGACGTCTGGTAGTGGTTCAGACGTCTGGAAGGTAATTTCAGGCGTCTGAAATGCGCAGTTTTTCCTATTTTGGCTAATTTTGAGTTAATTTCCAACTTTTATCGATTCGTGTTGATTCCAATTAGTTGTTATTGCATATTTGACTTTGATGACTTGTTTTTGACTTCATTCACGGGTTTTATAAATAATCTCTCTAAATCGTATTAAAAGCTCACTTCTCCAAATTATACATTCTATGTATAATGCACACACACAATTTCGAACTTCAAGCGAAGTGGTAGGAAGATTAAATGGTTAGGTAAAACACGGACCATGAATCCGTGCGTTTATCTTCCCGATTAGTCCCCGACCTATTCGATTGATCGTTTTGACCTTTGGGTCTGGTTTATCGATGATATGAGGTAAACTTTGTGCTGCTTTGAGTGTGAAAGTGACTGACGGATAGTAAACCGTTTAGTGCGAATGAGTGGTTATGGGACATACGTTAACACTTTTCGGATTCCTTTTCGAGAGTTGTAACACATTCTGCCAGTTAGTGGTGTCCAGTACTGGGCCTCCGGACCTTCACCACTACGGTTTGTTGCCTTCGGGTATGTTGCCTTCGGGTTTGTACCTTCGGGTTTGTGCCTTCGGGTTTGTTGCCCTTTAGTATCGCTTTCGATGTTGGTCGTTATGAGCCGCATGGGTGATATTGGGTTGCCCTTTAGTATCGCTTCTGATGTTGGTCGTTATGAGCCGCATGGGTGATATTGGGTTTGGAGTCTTCGGGCTCATGGATCGTTGTTTATACAGTACTGAGCTCGAGCAATTTTATGATGTTTCATTGATATGTATATTCCCTTGGTATCGCTCTTCGATGTTGGTCATTTTGAGCCGCATGAAGTATAGCGATTACCTTGTGGAACTTGTATACCTTATGGGTATTTGTTATTTGCCTTTTGGCTTGATTTGGGATAATTGTATCCTTTGTTTATCTATGTCGCCGATGATATGAGGCTTGTTCTATATGATTCATCTTTTGTTGATGATTGTGTTATCTCTTTTAGAGATATTTGCTATACTTTGTAACCTTGCTGGTTTATCGTTGTTCAGTTTATCTAACTGATTTGTTTAGCTAGACTGACCCATGTATTTTATACTCGGGTCAGACCGAGATGTTTCAGGTTAGGTACTTTGGACTTAGCCTATTTTGCTTCCACATGGACTACTTCGCTAGCTTCTTTTTGTCATAGCTTTTGTGTAGCCCTATTATGTTGAAACTCTGATATTTATTCTTCTGGATTTGTCTGTATATTGTGGTTGGCTATACCACTTGACATGTATTATTTTGTATACTCTGCTATGTATCGGTATATATGTATATGATGGTTTACTGTTCTGTGATGTTTCCTACGTTTGAGTTGTTATATTCTGTTCTGATGGATCCTCCAGCCACCTATAGTTTTGTTTTAAGTATTCATTGGATATGTCGATCGGTTTGGTGTGATTATTGTCGACGTATTTAATAGATAGTTAAAGCAAGACTATAGATGGTCGCTCCTATCCAGCCTTATTCTTCGTGTTAGCAGATGGTATTATCTATTAATACTCTTTGCTAGCGTGGGTATAGAGGTGGGGCGTCACAGCTTGGAATCAGAGCTGAGTTCAGAACAAAGTATGGTAAACACAGAATAGAAGCACATATTACGATACATCAAAGTGTATAAGTGATACAAATCTTTGAATCATCGTGTCTCTCTATTCCGTCAAGGTTATATAGAATTTGGGAATACGTCTAGGAATGCATTTTATTCCGTAGTATTCCATATTGTAATATCTACCTTGTGAATAATCTCGTTCTCATCTTACTTTCAGCGTATGGCTGGAAGAGGCAGGGGACGATTTTCGGATGCTAGGCAATCCGGTGGCACACATCCGAATGGCGTTTATATGTCTGCCGATCAGTTTATGGAGTTGTTTAGGAGCACTCTGCCTCCAGTTCCTCCTCGAGTGTCTCCACCTCACAAGTCTGCCTTTGCACGTCAGTGTAGTGATTTTGCTCATCTTGGAGGAAATCTGTTTAAAGGCTCTGAATCCGTTATTGAAGTCCAAGCTTGGTTTCGTACATGCGAGCGTATCTTCTCTCATATGGATCTTTCTGACCATGATAGAGTTCTTGTAACTTCTAGCTTATTACAAGAGCGTGCTCTTGATTGGTATGAGCTTCTTATAGCCGAGATTGATGAGTCTACTCTTTCTTGGACTCAGTTTCGGGAGCGATTTGAACTCAAGTTCATTCCTGAATCTGAAAAAGTTTTATTGACCCGTCGCTTCCTTGAGTTGAAGCAAGGGAAGTCTTCTGTTTCTGAGTATGTTGCATCATTTGAGGCTTTATCTAAGTATGATCTTGAATTTATTAGCACTTCTTATAAGAAGAATTTGAAGTTTGTTTCTGGTCTTAAGAAATATCTTAAGAAATCTTTGTTGCTTCAGCTTAAGCTTTCTTTTGAAGAATTAGTAGATTCGGCACTTCATCTCGAAGCTGTCGAGAAGGAGTGTGATAGTGGTGAGGATGTTGAGGTTTCTAAGAACCCCAACAAGAAGCAGTTTCCGTTTCAGAAGAGGTCTTTTCCTTCTAAGAAGAAGAAGACTGGTGGTTCTAGCTCTCAGACTCAGCCTTCTGGAATACCTTTTATTCGGAAGTGCTTTAATTGTGGCTCTCCGGATCATATTATTCGAGCTTGTCCTAAGCCTCTCTTCTGCCGCTATTGCAAGAAGGAAAGTCATCATGTTTCAGCTTGCCCAACTGTTCCTGATGGTGCCAAGTCTGGCAAGCTTAATGCTGCCAAGGCTTCTGAAGGTCCTTCTCAACCCAAAGGTATATCTCCATCTATTTTGGAAGGTTCTATTTTATTTCATGATCATAGTATTCGATTTCTTTTCGATACGGGTGCTTCACTTCTTTCATATCGAAAAAGCTCGTCGATGATTTATCTTTGGATGTTTCTTGTATGGTTATTTCTTTAAGGATTGCGAATCCTATGGGGGATCCGCGACCCTTAGTTTGCTTTGTGATGATGTTGAGATTGTTTTATGTGGTTTTTCTTTTCGTGCGAATCTGCACGTTATCTCTTGTCTGGGATTTGATATGATTTTGGGTATGGACTGGCTAGTGAGATATGATGCCAGGATTATTTGTTCGAAGAGAATTATATATCTTCGACATCCGGATTCGCCTACTGAGCTATCACTTGTTCTTCGGGATATGGATAATTCCGAGATGGCTTTATATTCTCTTTACTCGCGAGATGATGATGATATATCTCGTATTCCTATTGCTTGTGACTTTTCTGATGTTTTTGAGCCTGTATCGGGTTTGCCACCCAAGCGGGCAATTGAGTTCCACATTGATCTCATTCCAGGTGCGCAGCCAGTTAGTCGTCCTCCTACGAGGATGTCTACAAGGGAAAATGAGGAACACAAGAAGCAGCTTTTAGAGCTTGAGTCCAAGCAGTTGATTCAATCTAGTTTTTCCCCATGGGGATCCACGGTCATCTTCGTGAAGAAATCTGATGGAACTCTTAGGCTTTGCATTGACTATCGCAAGCTTAACGAGTTAACCATCAGAAATAGGTATCCATTGCCTAGGATTGATGATATGTTCGATCTATTGAGTGGTGCTAAGGTCTTTTCTCAGCTTGACCTTGCCATAGGTTTTCATCAGTTACGAGTCGCGGAAGATAGCATTCCTCTTACCGCTTTCCGCACTCGTTATGGTTCTTTTGAGTGGCTCGTTATGCCGTTCGGTTTGACGAGCGCTCATGCTTTCTTTGTTGATCTCATAAATCGAGTATTCCGGGAATATCTCGACAAGTTCGTCCTTGTATTCATTGATGATATCCTTATTTATTCTAAGTCTGAAGCCGAGCATGCTAATCACTTGAGCATTGTCTTGAGCACTCTCCGTCACCATCAGCTTAGAGCCAAATTCTCCAAGTGCCATTTTTAGGAGAATAAAGTTAAGTTCTTAGGCCATGTTGTATCTTCTGACGGCATTTCGGTCGATCCCTCAAAGATCGAAGCCATCCAGAATTGGAAGAGGCCTGAGAATGTGCATGAGATCCGTAGTTTCCTTGGATTGGCGGGTTATTACCGTCGGTTCATCAAGGACTTTTCCCATGTTGTGCTTCCTCTCACCAGCCTTACTCGGAAAGGCATTCGTTATGTTTGGTCCAACAAGTGTGAAGCTTCCTTTCAGACATTGAAGGAACTTCTCACTAATGCTCCTATTCTTGTGGTTCCCGAAGGGAATCATGATCTTGTTGTCTACACCGATGCCTGTGGCAGTGGTCTCGGTGCTGTTCTTATGCAGAAGGATCGGGTAGTTGCGTATGCTTCTAGGCAACTGCGTCCGAGTGAAGTTCGCTATGCCACTCATGATCTTGAGTTAGCCGCCATTGTCTTCACGTTGAAGATTTGGCGACACTACTTATTAGGCGAGCGCTTCATTCTCTATACCGATCATAAATCCTTGAAGTATTTGTTTACTCAAAAGGAACTCAATATGAGACAACAACGTTGGATCGAGTTTCTTGCTTCTTATGACTTTAATATCCAGTATACCCCTGGTAAGGGAAATCGTGTTGCAGATGCGCTTAGTCGCAAACATTCGGCTGTTGTTTCTATAATGCTTGCCGAATGGGATGTTTTGAGACTCTATCTTTTTGTGAAATTCGTGATCGAGGTTCATCTTCTGATTCTCCTATTCTATTATTTAGTTTGGGAGCTCGACCTATTTTATTGGATCGTATTACCGATGCTCAGCGGCGTGATCCTGATTTGTTGCATCTTATTCAGCTTTGTGAGTCTGGATCTTGTGATGAGGCGTTGCAAGATTTCAGCATCGATTCTCATGGGTGTCTTCGTAGGAAGAACCGTCTTTTTGTGCCTTCTGATTTTGCACTTAGGCATGACATTCTTGATGACTGTCACCGTTCTAAGTATACTATTCATCCTGGTGGTAGCAAGATGTATGTCGATATGTGTCGCCTTTATTATTGGAAAGGCATGAAGCGCGATGTAGCGAGTTATGTGAGTAATTGCATAACTTGTCAACGTATTAAGGCCGAACATCAGCATCCTTCTGGTCTTCTTCAGCCTTTAGAGATTCCGTTATGGAAATGGGATCAGATCTCTATGGATTTCATTGACGGCCTACCTCATTCGAGATCGGGCCATTCTAGCTTCTGGGTTATTGCTGATCGCCTCACTAAGTCTGCTCATTTTGTCCCTATTAAGTCTTATAGGACTGCTTCGCATTTGGCTAAGTTGTATGTCAAGGAAATCGTGAGACTTCACGGTGTTCCTAGTTCTATTGTGAGTGACCGTGATCCTTTATTCACGAGTCATTTTTGGAAGAGTCTTCAGCAAGCTTTGGGGACAAAGCTTAATTTTAGTACAGCTTATCATCCGCAGTCTGACGGACAGACTGAACGGGTGAATCGTATCTTGGAAGATCTTCTCCGTATTTCTATTTTTGATTTTGGTGGATGTTGGGAGGATTACCTACCTCTTGTAGAGTTCTCCTACAATAATAGTTTTCAGTCTAGTATCGTTGTGGAGCCTTTCGAAGCCTTATACGGAAGGCCATGTCGATCACCTTCATGTTGGTTGGAATCTGGAGAGAAGCTTATTCTTGGCCCAGATTTTGTTCGTCATTCTTCCGAGAAGATTGATCTTATTCGATTGAGAATGAAAGAGGCACAAAGTCGCCAGAAATCCTATGCGGACGACCGTAGGAAGCCTCTCAAGTTCTCGATCGGTGATCTTGTTTTTATTCGTGTTTCTCCTTTGAAAGGGGTTATGCGCTTCAGTACTACTGGGAAAATTGGCTCCCCGTTATATAGGACCATTTTCTGTTACTGAATGTATTGGCCCTGTGGCTTTTAGAGTTTCACTTCCAGCTCATTTATCTGGTATTCATGACGTGTTTCACGTCTCGCAACTTCGGAAGTGTCTTCAGGAGTCGGATTCTGTTATTGCTTCTCCTGATTTGCAAGAGCTTGAGATCTCACCGGACTAATCTATTGTACAGCAGCCTATTCGCGTACTTGACACGGAGGTGCGATACCTTCGAAACAAGGACGTGCCGCTCGTTAAAGTTCAATGGTCCGCTAATCCCAATGATTGTACTTGGGAAACCAGAGAATTTATTGAGTGATCTTATCCGGGTTTTCTTTCTTCGCTTTGAAACGGTGAGTATGTCTTTTCATCTCAAGCTTATTTCCTTTACTTTTGGATGTTGTATGTTTGTAGTTGTAACAAATATCGTCTCTAGGGATTGCGAGGACGCAATTTTGTAAGGAGGGGAGATCTATACCAACCCACATATTTAACGATTTAATATTTAAATGTTTAATTTAAATATAGCGTCGTTAGTCGGATTTAGGTCCGAAAAGCTGCTTTTTGCAAACGGCCGAATTGGAGCTCGAAACCACTTCCATTGAGTACAAAATGGCGTTTGCGATCTTTTTGAGTATAATCTTTGATATGTTTGGAGTTTGTGAAATTTTGCCCCTTTTTCTACTTGGGCTTGAGTTTGGGTTCAGCCCCAATCTCCTCTTAACCCTCTAGCTCACTAACTCTTCATCCATTTATCCTCATTTCATTCCTTTAGCTTAAGAAAACTGAAAATGGGGGAAAGAAAGAAGAATTAGAAACTCCAAGCCCTAGTTCCATTTGCAAACTCCAAATTCTTGCTTGAAATTCAAAGAGAAGGATAGGTAAGCCTCCTCTTCATCTTCTCCATCTCTTCTCCTCTTCAATTTCAGAAATTCCTAAGCTCTAATTTGGGAAATATACGTTTTGGTTCTTAGATTGAAGATTGTAGAGTTGAAGTGAAGAGTGGTTAACCTCCTTCTTGTGTTTGTGCTCTCATCTTTGTTTGTGTGCAAAAAGGTGAGATTTTTATCTCACATCTATGACTATAAGTATCTTTGGTTGTTAGGTATGAATTCCTAACAATTATTCATGTGCAATTGCTTTTGAGTTGGATTGGTTTTGTGAACATTGTAATTTTTGGTGTTTTGAAGTCAAAAGTTCTAAAAATCATAACTTTGATGTTTTAATCATGTTTTTGGAGGTGTATAAAAGAACCAATAGTGCTGGGTTGTCGTATGGCATAAACCCATAGCATCCATCGCTCGTTCGTTTGTAATTCATTTGGATTTTTGCCTTTATGGGCTTGGCTGATTTTTGCCTACAGGGGGATTTCAGACGTCTGAACTCTAATTTCAGACGTCTGGTTTCAAAATTCAGACGTCTGGTTTGGAAATTCAGACGTCTGGAATTGGTCCCTGGGAGACGCAAAAAGGCAGAGACAAAATCCAGACGTCTGGAAATCCATTCAGACATCTGGTAGTGGTTCAGATGTCTGGAAGGTAATTTCAGGCGTCTGAAATGCATAGTTTTGCCTATTTTGGCTAATTTTGAGTTAATTTCCAACTTTTATCTATTCGTGTTGATTCCAATTAGTTGTTATTGCATATTTTACTTTGATGACTTGTTTTTGACTTCATTCACGGTTTTTATAAATAATCTCTCTAAATCATATTAAAAGCTCCCTTCACCAAATTATAAATTCTATTTATAATGCGCACACACAATTTCGCACTTCGAGCGAAGTGGAAGGAAGATTAAATGGTTAGGTAAAACACGGACCATGAATCCGTGCGTTTGTCTTCCCGATTAGTCCCCGACCTATTCGATTGATCGTTTTGACCTTCGGCTTTGGTTTATCGATGATATGAGGTAAACTTTGTACTACTTTGAGTGTGAAAGTAACCGACGGATAGTAAACCGTTTAGTGCGAATCAGTGGTTATGGGACATACGTTAACACTTTTTGGATTCCTTTTCGAGAGTTGTAAGACATTCTGCCAGTTAGTGGTGTCCAGTACTGGGCCTCCGGACCTTCACCACTACGGTTTATTGCCTTCGGGTATGTTGCCTTCGGGTATGTTGCCTTCGGGTTTGTACCTTCGGGTTTGTGCCTTGGGTTTGTTGCCCTTTAGTATCACTTCCGATGTTGGTCGTTATGAGCCGCATGGGTGATATTGGGTTGCCCTTTAGTATCGCTTCCGATGTTGGTCGTTATGAGCCGCATGGGTGATATTGGGTTTGGAGTCTTCGGGCTCATGGATCCTTGTTTGTACAATACTGAGCTCGAGCAATTTTATGATGTTTCATTGATATGTATATTCCCTTGGTATCGCCCTTCGATGTTGGTCATTTTGAGCCGCATGAAGTATAGCGATTACCTTGTGGAGCTTGTATACCTTATGGGTATTTGTTATTTTCCTTTTGGCTTGATTTGGGATGATTGTATCCTTTGTTTATCTATGTCGCCGATGATATGAGGCTTGTTCTATATGATTCATCTTTTGTTGATGATTGTGTTATCTCTTTTAGAGATATTTGCTATACTTTGTAACCTTGCTGGTTTATTGTTGTTCAGTTTATCTAACTGATTTGTTTTGATAGACTGACCCGTGTATTTTATACTCGGGTCAGACCGAGATGTTTCAGGTTAGGTACTTTGGACTTAGCTTATTTTGCTTCCGCATGGACTACTTCGCTAGCTTCTTTTTTTCATAGCTTTTGTGTAGCCCTATTATGTTGAAACTCTTATATTTATTCTTCTGGATTTGTCTGTATATTGTGGTTGGCTATACCACTTGACATGTATTATTTTGTATACTCTGCTATGTATCGGTATATATGTATATGATGGTTTACTGTTCTGTGATGTTTCCTACGTTTGAGTTGTTATATTCTGTTCTGATGGATCCTCCAGCCACCTATGGTTTTGTTTTAAGTATTCATCGGATATGTCGATCGGTTTGGTGTGATTATTGTCGATGTATTTAATAGATAGTTAAAGCAAGACTATTGATGGTCGCTCCTATCCAGCCTTATTCTCCATGTTAGCAGACGGTATTATCTATTAATACTCTTTGCTAGCATGGGTATAGAGGTGGGGCGTCACACTTACGATAGCCAAAACACTTTTTATTAAAATCTTCTGTTATTATAATAGGGTCTATTTACAAATACTTATTAAAATAGCCAAAATTGTTACATTTATTAAATTCCAGCTACTAGCCACCGTCGTGGGTAATACAAATAAAACCGTAGAAGGCGCGTAGGGAGAATGGATTTCCAACTAATAACTAGGCACTGGGGTACCACCTGTCACAGTACGTGGCCTAGATCACCGTGCCGAGGATTACTCCCAATCCCCTGTAACACACGACCGAGATTACCCATTATTGGATAATCCCGAGTAAAATCACCCTACGGTTGGGATCAGCAGCCGTACCACTAAGCCGAATAAAATGGACATCTAGACAGGGATGACCTCACCCTAATGGGCGCTACCCACCTAGCCTTGCTGCATAGCCCCTGATTTTCAGTCATTCCTGATTGATGAGGCTTGAGGCTAAGCGTTACCTTTTTAGAACATATCACTTAGAATGCTAACCGTCCACCTGACGATGTTCTGAAAGCATTCATCCATACAAGTCCGTCCCGGGTTTGAACAGAACCGAAGGCACTACTCCTACTACATCTATTTTGGAATCATCCTCAGGATTAGTAGCGACTAGACCTTGCACTTCACTGCTCCATCTTCGAATCTAAACTCGTCTTCCTCACGAAAACGTACAAACCGAATCGAAGTGGTTTTCAGGAAAATAAATCCCGATCCCAGTCTCTCCGAAAGGATAAGCGCATTGGCCAATATTGATAGTCGGTTATTTAACTATCAATCAACATTCACAAAAACCATCAACATAAATAATTTCTCCTGAATTAGTTATTAACCTCAAAATATCTTCGCAAGATATATTTCCATTTTCGACCATTTTGAAAACAGTTTTCAAACCATATTTTCCTCATGTAATAATTTCCCGAATATTTATTTCCACTGAGAACACCAAGCATAAAAACTTAGATTTTTAAAATAATTTAAAAACACTTTATTATAAAGTATCCTTTAAAATGTTTAAATTGAGAACTACTTCAATACTTTATTAAAAATATATACTTTAGGAATATTTAAAATGAGGTTATTTTATAAAATATGAAATTAGATTTTCTCTTTTTAAATCAAAACACCAAGTCATCTTTAAATAATTACTATGATAATAGATTTGAAAAATACTTACTTTAGAATTTAAATAATTTAGAAATAATAAATTTTCCAAAACATGCTTTTTTAAAACAACATTAAAGCCTTTATCTTATATTAAAAATTTACTTTGAAAACGTAATTGGCTATCCAGGAAAATATACTTCTCCTCGCATCCTTTTAAAAATAAATCACTATTTATTTCTAAACAAATTTTCCCATTTCCTTAATAAATTCCCATCGTGAATTTATTCTTCCAAATATCCACTAATATATCACTTCACTTTTATAAAACCCAATTTATAAATTTTTTTTTAGTCCATCCTCCTTAATAATTCCAATTTCAAACACTTAAATCAATTTCCAAATTGATTTCCAAATTACTCTATTTTGGAATAAATTCCTTTTACTTACTCATTTACGTCAAAACCCAATAACTTCAGATTTTTAATTCTTACTTATGATTTAAAATCTTTTAACTAAAAATACCAATTTCAGATTTCCCAAATTCCTTCTTTATTCTTTTAAATAAATTTAAACCATGAATTTTAAAGTAAATTCTTTATTCCTTTAAATAATATCACTTAAGTTTTACAATTCATTATTTTCTGTTTATTCAAAATCTCTTTTTTCCCTACTCGGAATTATTTATTACAATTTTAAAATCAGTTTTACTCTTATCCAGTTCATTCTTAAGTTTATTCAAATTCTCTATAATTATTTTACTTAAAAATTCACTCTTTTATTTCCTTTTCAAAAAATCCAATTCTATATAATTTGATAACTCAGTGTACCAAAATATATACAAGCAAATCATAGCATTCAATATTCCAAATATTATTCAGCACAAAATATCAAATATTCATAACGCGGAATATTAAACAATCTAAATAATTTTTTTGAGGAATCCAGTTGGATCCCTCCAACCTGTTTCCCTGCATCCACAGATGTTAGCACAATATAAAATACCAATTTCACTTCAAGGTGGAATATCGCGGTACATGGGATTAATATAATGTCATCCCCTATTATGCGGCGCATATGGTCTCATCCGCTATATAATGCGGGAAAACCAATCACTCCAATATATTCTATATACTACTATATATAATATAGCACATCCAATCAATTTAATCAATTACTTAAATTTAACTATTTAAATTTAAATCAAACCCAGATAAGTGAGATTAACTCACATTTGATTCCTGTTTTGCAACCCACTTCATTCTCGATTTGATTCCACGATTTTCAAACCGTGTATAAACATTATGGGTTTTATTAATACTTGAAATAATTAAATAATCAATTATCATTAATTAATTTAATTTACACAAATTTCTTTTGAAATTATTTACTTATAAAAATAATATCTATATAGATTACAATATCCAATCTTATATAAACTCTTTAATACTCAAAGTTTATTTCCAAATTCTTATACGTATAGTTTCTGTTTGACTGTTTAAAATATATATATCCTTAAACTGAAAAGAATAAATAGTAAATAGACCCAGTTGTAAAAATCAAATACTAAGTTATATATATTTTTCTCTGACCTATATGTATATTTTCTGTTTACCTTTATGTATATATATATATACCTATTTAATTGTAAGAAAAATAAGATTACTTTCTACATGGATATATATATATTGAATCTTTAAACAGAATTCCTTATAGCCGAAATCTAAATTTAGCTATATATGTATTCATTTATTTATTTTCCCAAACCATAGAAAAAAAAGTTTCTGATCTAAACCTTGTATACGTAATAATTATTATTACTTTAAACACTAAATACTTTACATCGGTTAAACCCAAAAGAAACAAATCGATACCTTAAACAAAAATGCGATCCACGACCAAGTACGCCGTCGCCTGACCACCCAAGTTTCGTCGTCGTTCACCTCACGATACCCCAGTCCCACTGACTCCACGCCTGACGAGATCGCAACCCACATTGGCGCGTGCTTCCCATAATCGAGCAGCCCCTTCCCACTATCGCTGCGTTACGCCTCGTAGCCTCCAGCCACCATCGCATGTGAACCCCTAGCGCCTAAACCCTAATGGTGAACGCGCTCCCCTGCTCCTCCAGATCGTGGCGATCTCGAAGTCGAGTCCAACGCCTTCACCATCGCGCCTGCAGCCGCACCTTTAGCACACGCACTTGCGACCATCACCCTCTGACGTACGTGATTCGATGAATTTAACCTTTTTATATAATTTTAATCGATCGCCTGTTTGTTTCTTTTTGGAGGCTTCCAATTTAAACGAGAAGGGAAACTCAGCCATTAATTGATTTTTTTAAAGGCTCGGCTTTGATTTTAAGAAGAGGAAAGAGAGGATAAGGATTGTCGCCATTTATTTTTTGTGATTTCGTTTTTGAACAGGAGAAAGCTTCGGTATGAAGACTAGAGAGGGAGACAAAGATGTAATATAAACTGGGGATGGCTTCTTGAGTACGAGTGTCCATTTATAAAAATATTTTTGACTAGTTTTAATTCATTCAATTTAAATGGTTTGCAACTCAATTGTTTACATTCAATTCATTTATAACCCAAAAAAATCACATTAATTTCAATTGATTCCAAAAATCAATTTTATTTACTTCTACCAATCCATTGAATTTTTATTTTTAATCCAATTCCATAACAACTTTAATTCATGTTTAATTGACTTACAATTCCAAGTTGAATCTCTATTTACAATTCTGGTTCCATTTACAAACCAATCATTAACTCAAATTTCAACTTTTATTTATCCAACTAGTGTTCCATTTCCGTATTACATAATTAATTATCTAGTTGGCTCACTTCCGATTTACAATTCAATCTTTGATATTTTTTTAATCTTCAAAAATTATTTTATTACTTTATTTGAGTTCAATCTAATTTATAATTCGAGTTTAGATTTCTAGTTCACTTTCCAAAATACCAAATATATTTTATTTTGGCTTACCCCTTCCAATATCCAATTTTACTTCATTTACTTACATTTATAAATTCATTTGTTCATTCACAATTTATTTCTAACTAATAAATTTTATTTCACTAACTTATTTCATTTAGCCTACTTAGATTTATTTCCTCACATTCACTTTTTATTTAACTTGGTTTAGTTACATTCTAATTTAATTCAAATTTTAAGTTTCTATAAGTCCTCCAATTTATTTACCTTCCGTTTGCCAATTTCGTTCAACTTACTTAAATTAATTGGCTTACATCTAACTTATTTTCGTTTTCTTACTTACTTCAAATTTTTAACCCTTCCCCAAGTTAAATTTTCCATTCTAAACAAAATTTCAAAAAAAACAATTTTTTTTAAGTTTCCAAACTTATTTACCATTCCATAATCATTTTTAATAAGCTTCCAGAGTTTCATCCAAATATTTCAAACCAACTCCAGAGTTTAAACCATTACTAATATGTTCAAAACTCAATCTTAAAAAAAAAATATCTAAATCAAACTATTCCTTTTCATTTTCAAAATAAAACCCAATTTCGCAAAAAAATGTTAATCCAAAACATCTATAGCAATCCCCCTTTTTGGAAACTCGAAAATGAACGACGATGATGTCGTGGTCATCATCGGAATTATTTTCCAGTGACCAGAAGGAGTTCAATGTTTTAATTCTTTAAAACCCTTCAAATATTTTTAAATCCCAAATCTTACCAGATTTCAAAACCAATTCAAAAATATCTCCGAAATACTACCACTATTACTTCTCCAAAACTTTTGACAACCATTTCCAAATTGAAAGGAATTTAAATTTCTAAAAATTTCAAATCCAAAATTCCTTCAGAAACATTTTCAATATTTCTCTGGAATTCTATTTCAAAATTATAAATCACATTTATAACTAACATTTACAAATCCCATTTATTTTATTAATTTATTCCTTAATCTTTGGTTAATATTTCAATTTCTTATTCAATTATACACATTAATGATATTAATTCAATAATGTCATTTCTAACAACCAAGCGTCCATATATAACTATAATAATTTACGAAAAATCATTTCCTCTATTTTCAAAAATAATTTGGGTAAAATTATTTCATTTACCCTATTTTTAAACAGTAATTTGTCGGTTTATCTTGTTTAAGAGTTTAGAAACCCCTATCAATGACATGGCGTCCCACATATCGACCAGAATCCATAAACACTCAACCGATAAGTCAACACAATATAAAACAATTTTTATATACACTAACAAATACGAACTCATATCTATTAATACACACAGACTCATTCTAGAGTACTACAGACTCTATTTGAGTAATTCCCACCAGAGCCAAGGTTCTCGCTTAACCTCCAGCTCTAAACCAACTGTAACAGCCCACAAATCCGTACCCCTTGAGTCGTTACTATTCTCCATCAAATCAACTCAAGATGAACGAAAATACGAACCATTTGAGTTAAATAAGAAGAGGTAGAAGAAGAGAATAGAACACAACAACAAAATCTAACGATCGCAGCGAAATAAAATATAATAGATAATAACAGATCTTTACACAAAAGGAACTATATCCTTTTTTATACATACATCAGCAGAATACATCATCAGAGTTCAACAACATCAATATCATACAACTGGACAATCATATAAATTTTTCCTCAAAACTTAACAAACAGCGGAATAATAATCAAGTACGAAAGTACGTATAGCCGTCCAGGTCGTCTCCTGAGCTCCACGGCATCATATCCTATATTCTATAATACCCAGTCTGACTCGAGCATTATAGTTAATTAACACCCGAGTCAATCTGGAATACTAGCGTGAGAAAATCACACTCAATTTGATTATTAAAGTTTCTAGATCCTTGAAAACAAAAGCATCTCGTAAGACCACGCCACAAATAAATATGTCGGATTTTTACCTTATGTTAGCCAAAATACTTTTTATTAAAATCCTTTGATACTATAATAGGGTCTATTTACAAATACTTATTAAAATAGCCAAAACTGTTACATTCATTAAATTCCAGCTACTAGCCACCGTCGTGGGTAATACAAACAAAACCGTAAAAGGCGCATATGGAGAATGGATTTCTAACTAATGACTAGGAACAGGGGTATCACCTGTCATAGTACATGGCCTAGATCACCGTACCGAGGATTACTCCCAATCCCCTGCAAAAAAAGACCAGAACTACCCCTTACTGGATAATCTCGAGTAAGATCACACCACGGTTGGGATCTGCAACCGCACCACTAAGCCGAATAAAAGGGACATCAAGACATGGATGACCTCACCCTAATGGGCGCTACCCACCTAGCCTTGCTGCATAACCCTTGATTTTCATTCATTCCTGGTTGATGAGGCTCGAGGCTAAGCGTTATCTTTTTAGAACATATCACTTAGAATGCTCACCGTCCACCCAACGATGTTCTGAAAGCATTCATCCATACAAGTCCATCCTGGGTTCGAACGGAAAGAAGGTACTACTCCTACTACATCCATTTTGGAATCATCCTCAGGATTAGTAGCGACTAGCCCCGGCACTTCAATGCTCCATCTTCGAATCCAAACTCGTCTTCCTCACGAAAACGTACGAACCGGATCGAAGTGGTTTTCAGGAAAATTAATCCTGATCCCGGTCTCTTCGAAACGATCAGCGCATTGGCCAATATTGATAGTCGGTTATTTAACTATCAATCAACATTCACGACAACCATCAACATAAATAATTTCTCCCGAACTATTTATTAACCTCAAAATATCTTCGCAAGATATATTTCCATTTTCGACCCTTTTGAAAATAGTTTTCAAACCATATTTTCCTCATCAAATAAATTCCCAAATATTTATTTCCACTTAGAACATCAATCACAAAAACTTAGATTTTTAAAATAATTTAAACCCACTTTATTATAAAATATCCTTTAAAACGTTTAAATTGAGAACTACTTCAATACTTTATTAAAAATATATACTTTAGGAATATTTAAAATGAGGTTATTTTAAAGAATATGAAACTAGATTTTCTCTTTTTAAATCAAAACACCAAGTCGTCTTTAAATAATTACTATGATAATAGATTTGAAAAATACTCACTTCAGAATTTAAATATTTTATAAATAATAAATTTTCCAAAACATGCTTTTTTAAAACAACATTAAAGCCTTTATCTTATATTAAAAATTTACTTTGAAAACTTACTTGGCTATCCAAGGAAATATACTTCTCTTCACATCCTTTTAAAAATAAATCACTATTTATTTTTAAACAAATTTTCCCATTTCTTTAATAAATTCCCATCGTGAATTTATTCTTCCGAAAATCCACTGATATATCACTTCACTTTTATAAAACCCAAATTATAAATTTTTTTTAGTCCATCCTCCTTAATATTCCAATTTCAAACACTTAAATCAATTTCCAAACTGATTTCCAAATTACTCTATTTTGAAATAAATTCCTTTTACTTACTCATTTACGTCAAAACCCATTAACTTTAAATTTTTAATTCTTACTTATGATTTAAAACCTTTTAACTGAAAAATACCAATTTCAGATTTCCCAAATTCCTTCTTTATTCTTTTAAATATATTTAAACCTTGAATTTCGAAGTAAATTCTTTATTCCTTTAAATAATACCACTTAAGTTTTACAATTCATTATTTTCTGTTTATTAAAAAATCTCTTTTTTCCCTACTCGGAATTATTTATTAGAATTTTAAAATCGCTTTTATTCTTATCCAGTTCATTCTTAAGTTTATTCAAATTCTTTATAATTATTTTACCTAAAAATTCACTCTTTTATTTCGTTTTCAAAATATCCAATTCTATATAATTTGATAACTCAGTGTACCGAAATATATACAAGCAAATCATAGCATTCAATATTCCAAATATTATTTATCACAGATTATCAAATTTCATAACATAGAATATTAAACAATCAAAATAATTTTTTTTAGGAACCCAGTTGGATCCCTCCAACCTGTTTCCCTGCGTCCACAGATGTTAGCACAATATAAAATACCAATTCTACTTCAAGGTGGAATAACGAGGTAGATGGGATTAATATAATATGATCCGCTATTATGCGATGCATAGGGTCTCATTCGCTATATAATGCGGGAAAATCAACCACTCCAATATATTCTATATACTACTATATATAATATAGCACATCCAATCAATTATTTAAATTTAACTATTTAAATTTTAATCAAACCCAGATGAGTGAGATTAACTCACCTTTGATTCCAATTTTTCAACCCACTTCATTCTCGATTTGATTTCACGATTTTCAAACCTTGTACAAACATTATGGGTTTTATTAATACTTGAAATGATTAAATAATAAATTATCATTAATTAATTTAATTTAAACAAATTTCTTTTGAAATTATTTACTTATAAAAATAATATCTATATAGATTACAATATGCAATCTTATATAAACTCTTTAACATTCAAAATTGATTTCCAAAATCTTATACGTATAGTTTCTGTTTGACTGTTTAAAATATATATATCCTTAAACTGAAAAGAATAAAATAGTAAATAGACCCTGTTGTAAAAATCAAATACTAAATTATATATATATATATATATATTTCTCTGACCCATATGTATATTTTCTGTTTAGCTTTATGTATGTATATACCTATTTAATTGTAAGAAAAATAAGATTACTTTCTACCGGTATATATACATATTGAATCTTTAAATAGAATTCCTTATACAAATGCCGAAATCTAAATTTAGCTATATATGTATTCATTTATTTATTTTCCCAAACCAGAGGAAAAAAAAGTTTCTGATCTAAACCTTTTATATGTAATTATTATTATTATTATTTTAAACACTAAATACTTTACATCATTTAAACCCAAAAGAAATAAATCGATATCTTAAATCAAAATGCGATCCACGACCAAGCACGCCGTCGCCTGACCACCCAAGTTTCGTCGTCGTTCACCTCACGACACCCCAGTCCCACTGACTCCACGCCTGACGAGATCGCAACCACATTGGCGCGTGCTTCCCATAATCGACCGGCCACTTCCCACTATCGCCGCGTCACGTCTCGCAGCCTCCAGCCACCATCACACGCGAATCCCTCGTGCCAAGACCCAAATGGTGAACGCGCGCCCCTGCTCCTCCAGATCGTGGCGATCTCGAAGTCGACTCCAACACCTTCACCATCGCCACTGCAGCCGCACCTTTAGCACACACACTCGCGACCATCACCTCCTGATGTACGTGATTCGATGAATTTAACTTTTTTATATAATTTTAATCGATCGCCTGTTTGTTTCTTTTTGGAGGCTGCCAATTTAAACGAGAAGGGAAACTCGACCATTAATTGATATTTTTTTAAAGGCTCGGCTTTGATTTTAAGAAGAGGAAAGAGAGGATAAGGATTGTCGCCATTTAATTTTTGTGATTTCGTTTTTGAACAGGAGAAATCTTCGATATGAAGACTAGAGAGGGAGACGAAGATGTAATATAAATTGGGGATGGCTTCTTGAGTATGAATGTCCATTTATAAAAATATTTTTGACTTGTTTATTTCCAATTTCTATTATATTATAAAACTTCCAAAATGTCTCGTTATACATATCTTGAAATTTTGAACTCGAACAGAGGCATGCTGCTAGGCATTTATAATGTTTACCTTTATTCCGAACACAATGGAAAAGGTTTCGAGTCCTAATTCGATCATATGGAGAAGATAGCTTTTTGGACCTAGTTATTATATTAAAGTTTCGATATAAATTTCAGCGCGTTTATATAACGTACGCTCACACAGCTACTTCAAACATTACGAAAATTGAAATCCGACAATAATACGATATTACAGATCCAGTGGAACTGGTTTCGTCGAAATTCGAGACTACGCCTCTGAAGGCTATTTTTAAATTCAATTTAAACTATAAAATTTTAAAACCAAACAAATCACTGTTAAATTCAATTTTAAAACTTCTATTATCCTCAGCACAGTCAATATAAATTTTACAAGCCTTCAAATTATTTTTAACAGGCTTAAAACTCCAGCTTCAACATTTTATCCAACTTCAAATTATTTAATTCAATAATTTAATTATCAAATAAATAGTTATATTTGAATTCAAGTTAAAAATTAACTTTTAAATATTTAAAATCAATTAAATATTCCAATTTCAAATATCCAAAAATTCCGGGTCGTCGCACATGCTTAACTCAAATTGCACGAAAAGACGAATCATTAAGGGTAGAAAGTAAATAAGACAGAATAGAATCTTACACGAGTGGAATAATATATAATATTGAATAAATATTTTGACAGCGTAAAATTTTACATTACATATATCAGAGTCTCATCTAAATTCAGCTTGGACAGTTATAAACACCTATCCTTACAATTGCTGACAAACATCAAACAAAAACAAAAAACCACAACGGATAATAGATTATGTCAATAGGATACGTAGATGAATATCTCCAGCTCTCGTCTAGAAACTCTAACTGTCTTCAAGTAAACCTGAAACTACACAGATTTGATCCGAGTATTAAAAATACCCGGATCAAGCTTGATAAACTAATTTTAAATGTATAGATCATGATGATAATATCAAACCCTTTGAAAAGAAGGGTATCTCATAAGACCACGTCCACACGTAAACACGGATGAGTTTTTAGCTTATGATAACCTAAACATTTTTACACCAAAATACACTTGATATTATTTTTACTCACATTCCTTTGTAAACTCTTTTCAAATAAACTTATTCAAATAAGGTGCCAATACACCTACTAAATCTAAGGTAATATATCCGGACTGGCTCAACGGAATATACCGAACGAAATACACGATACCAAAAGGGATAGATGAAATGTTTGAAAGTCATTACAGCTATTTTGGGAATAAAATCAAAACCGTAATTCTTGTATTTTGATAGGATTTCCAACATGATAGGGAACTAGTGGCCGTTACCTCAGATCCATGCATAACAAACATAGTACCAACGGTGCCTTAATCGCTTTTCTCAAAATAGTCACTTGGAACTATAATTGCTACTCTACTACTGATAACCGGTTGTTCCCTGCTTTTCTCAAGCTAACCACTTTATCCAAATGGGGCAATAAATGCCTTAAGGGACGTATCCCCCAAAGGGCCCAATGTATTGGACACCACCATACATACTCACTTATTTCGTGTTTGTGTTTGTTAGACCACATATTATCCCATATCATCTTCCGGGATGTGAGGCTTAGTGAGGCTACACTCAATTTCTTCAAAGCCACGCTTTTCATATAAAACCATGCTTTGATCATAACAGGCTCCACTTTGAATGCCACACTGCCATTCCTTTGATCACTATTTGACTCCCACAAGCATACAGCATCTGAGCTCGTATGTCTCAGAGAAGGGTGTTATGCTAAGAGAAGTTGCTTTCTCCTCCACCAAGCAGATGTATATTTGCGAAAGTTAAACATTGTGTCTTAGAAATGCAATGCCAGACATTCGTCCATACAAGTTATTCTGGGACTGAACGAAACCGAAGGCACTTTCGTTGGCCACTACTTAGCGAGAAGCCCTTGCAATCCGAAAAAATCTACACAACAAGGAGACCACAGCTATAAATAACTCTATAATGGGAGCGACCCAGAGCATGTCAACAAGTAGTCCTTACGCTATGAAGATCCACGGTCTTTAATAATCATCGTCTTCAACATGTCTTCACTTTCAAACATATACATTAGCTCGAAGTGGATTTCGGATAGGAATTACCCAAATTCGACCGTGGTTCCTTCGAAACAAATTATCAATAAAAAGATGTTTAGTTCATATGTGGATATATGTCAAGACCCGATTCTTCGACTTTCGAAAGTCGACATTAACACGTCCACTGTATCAAATGCCGAGCAATCGAACGCCGGAAAAATGAACCATGAGTGTTAAAAAGAAGAGGTAGAAGAAAAAGGTAGAAGAAATAAGAAAACAGAACAGAAACAATATCATAATCTCACATATCACGGCGGAATAACATATAATAGATAAATGAACAATCTTTAAAACAAAGAACGATATCAGTTATTACATTACATCACATCATCATCAGAGTGTACAACAACAATATACAACACAATAAAACAATGGACAGTTATACAAACATGTCCTTACAAGTGAATTTACAACGGAAAGATAATATCATATACAAGTAATACGTCTCACCATCCAGCTTGCCACTTGAGCTCCATAGCACTCCTGAATCCAGAATGACCTGATAACCTGACTCTAGGCTGCCCATGTGGAAAATTAGGGGCACCCAGAGTTTAGGAAGGGAACAATAAACTCTAGGTCAGTCATGGGACTGGTGTGAGAACTCAAAACAGTTATTTATCTTTTAAAACAACAACAACAAGGAAAGTGAAAAATATCCGCAATGCTTTTGGAAAATGAAACTACCATAAGGCCTCCCCGCACACACACAATGCAAACGCAGAATTGGAGGAGATTTCTCCTTATGATAGTCAAAGATGCTTACTGCGCAAAACAAATCATTTTTGATATTATTATAAGTGCATAGTGATGAAAGTATTTCGAAAATAGAATATAAATCTTAGCCAACATAAACATTTCGAACTATGCCTACTATAGCTACCATCTAAACATTGGTGACTACCATAAGTAAATAGCAGGTTATACAACTAAAATCGTACTGGGTTCGTATTGGAAATTGGATTTCCAACAAATGGCCAGCTAAGGAACTTCCTACTGCCACATGGGATCGCCTCTGGCGGGACGTCCCGAGAACCTAACCGGATCTCTGCCAACACAAGGCCGGGTTACCTTTGTAACTAGGTAACTACTACTCGATTATGCCACCCCCCGGTCCTTTGGGACCTTTACCCGAGGGCCCTCGATCGCAAAGCAACAACCATACAGAAAATGAGATTGGAGAAACCACATAGGTTAAGCATCAGGGCTCCATACCTGACACCACCCTTTTCCAGAAGGAAATGACATACCCAAAAGAGAGCGACCCTCATAACCTTGTCGCATATTCCTGTTTTGACACGTAACTATACAAGTCTGTTCCGGGTTCGAACAGAACCGATGACACTTTAAAAGAAGCCCTTGCAATCCAGGTATTCACAATCCCGATCGAATTTCCTATCACAAAGGAAATCTGCATACCGTAGCTAACGGTGCAGAGACAATCGACAGGTCATTCTATCGTTTTCACAAATACCCGGTCTTCAATGCTATCCATTACGTCGTATCACTATTCGGAATGGGTAATCCGAATAACGAGCGCAATAATTTAAAAATAAGTGTAGCATTCAATTTCAACGAATTCACAAAAAATAGCCATTTAAGGGTCAATATTGATAGTCGGTTATTTAACTATCAATCAATATTCACAACATCACCCGATTTCAAATAATTTCCCAAATTATTTATTTTCAAAAATATCTTTACAAGGGATATTTTCCACACTTCAACCATTTGAAAACAGATTTCAAATTACTTTCCGCCTTTACAACTTTCAATTCAAAATGGTTCATTTAAACCAATTAAATAAATCCTTACCGATTTGCTTTAAATTTACGTCCCAAACTCGTAAATTTATTTCCACACTTCAAAAATAAATCAATGTTTGTTTTTAAACAAATCTCCCTTTCCTTTATATATTCCATGGTGAATTTAAATTTTCAAATATCCACTAATATACGATTTTCAAATAGATTTCAAATATTCACTTTCAATTTATCTTTAAAAGATATAATCTCAAAACATTCACTTCATATTGGAAAACATTTCCGTACTTATTTAATAATAAGTAATTCACCAATCTATTTATTTTCAATTAATATTTGGAAAATATTCAATATACTTAAATCACAATTAAGTATATAATTTATTCTTTAAGGAAAACTTCTCTTAAACACATATATTTGAGTCAAAATGAATGTTGCGTAAAACATCGTTACGACAACCCAAAATCACCAGTATAGGGATTCGAAATTAAGATAGATATATAAATCTCAATAATATATAAAACATTTCCCTTCGAAAATCATTTATTATATCAACAGTGTTATAGTCCACTATTTCCTTTTATTTCTCGAAACATCTATTTCAACAGTGAATGTTGAAATCTTTGGTTTCGATACTTAACACATTATAAAACATCTTTAAATCGTTTTAAATTCTATTTAAAATATCACTTTCCCAAAACATTTCTTTACTATACTATTCACTGTCCAAAATCGTGAATATACTTCATTTACCAAATTCAACATTTCTACATATTTTATTTAAAGGATTATTCACTGTCCAAAATCGTGGATATATTTCCTTTAATAAGCTATAATAATTAAACTTATCAAAATAAGTCGATTTTGGATTTATAACATAACGTTTATAAATTCCATTTATACTTTATAACAACTTCAACTTATAAAATCACTTTATTAACAATTCTATCCATATACCATTTACGAGCCAAAGTCCAGTTTATAAGTTAATTACTTATAAATCTTTTATTTTACAAAATCTATTCATTTTATAACTTCACAATTTATAAATCTATAGATTTCATCCACTTATGAAACCCATTTATATTTCATTTTAATACTTATAAAAACTCGTTTTATAATTCCAACATTTTAATTTATAAATATCAATTTTATAAATCTTTTATATAAATCATTTATAATAATTCAAAAATCCCAATTTAAACCATTTTAGAAATTAATCAACTACTTATTTCAAAAATCACATTTCGGTTATATTTGATAAAAATCATAATTTTTATAACATAAAAATTACAACGTTTATTTATTTAAAATGAATCAATTCCAAAATTAAATTTTATTATGAATTCTCAACTTTAATTTTCAAAAATCAAATTTTATTTGTTTTCGGCATCTAACGATACCAAAAATATATTCGGCTAAAATTTTGCCTTTAACGATTTCAATCACAAAGATAATCACGCAGATTATAAATAGATCAACACACAACATTCAAACCAATTCAATCATTTGAGGAATTCAGGTTGATCCCTCCAACCTGTTTCCCTGCATCCAAAGATGTTAGCATAATACCAATTCCGCTTCGAGACGGAATATCGCGGTATATGGGATTTATAAAATATTATCCGCTATTATTCGGTGCAATAGGGTCTCATCCGCTATATAATGCGGGAAATCAACTCCAAATACATATATAGTACCAATTCCATATCAAGTTGGAATTATCGCGGTATACGTTTTTAATAAATAACATCCGCTTAATATACGACGTATAGGGTCTATTTCAATACAACAGATAATTATTTATCATTCAATCGCACAACCAAGCAATTTTAAATTTAACTATTTAAAATTTAAATCTAAGAAATTCGATTGAGTGAGAAGTTCTCACCTTGGGTTTCCGATAACAGTTGTAGCGTTTGTTTCGAATAAAATTAAACACGGGTAATAATTAAACACGCGTTTAATTTTACCTGAAATTTTCACTAGCTTAAAACGACTCTAAACCAGCTCCATTGCATAGTGCTCGACAAAATGAATCCAATGCAATTCGTTTCGCACAATTCCGACCTCGTATGACAAAGATACAATGTTTTAAAGTTCGAACGAATTATAATATTATTAAATATTACAATTTCTTTTATAAATTTTAACCTAAACAATCATAGCCGTAGATCTCAAGCCCCTTAGATCCAAGCCGCCGAACGCAGTACGTCTTCTTCCTCCCCAGGTCTCGTTCGTGAAACCGAACCCAACTCAGCCGCCACCAAACCCTAATTCAGGCGGTCAACCCCATCACCTAGAAGTCGATCAACTAGCATCATCATATTGCTCTCCCTCGCCTCTACCCACGGCCACCACGGCACGAAACTCGGCACCCCCTTTTCCTCTGAAAACGTGCACGAACTGTAGGAGGACGCAGCCAATTTCCTTCTCCAATTGACAATGATTCGCTCGATCTACCGTTGGATATATAGTTCTCAAAGTGCTCTACGCTTTTGTAGTTGATAATTTCTTAAATTAAATGATGGATTTAGAGAAATTCAAGGGGGAAAGAACGAGCATTCTCGGCCATTGAATTGGAGGAGGCGGCTGCTGAACTAAACCCTAGTTTGTTTGCAATTTGGTGAAAGTGATGGCCTTTTATAGAAAATTCGCCAAAACACTATTCACCCAAAATTTTCCGAACTCCAAACGAAGCGTGCCGGCTGGCGTTTCTAGGGTTTTACCCGTGTTCCGGACACAATGGAGTAGGTTTCAGAAGCTAATTTGATCGTATGTGCAAGTTACGGAAATAAACGATCAAATTTAAATTAAATCGATTAAATAAATTTCTATGCGTTTTTACTTGCCCCGGACAAACCGCAAATCCGAGTGACACGAAATTTGAAACCATACAAGAATATAACATTACGGATCCGATGAAACTGGTATCGTCGAAATCCGAGACTGTTTGAAAAAAGGCTATTTTCACTAGTCGATTAAATATTAAAATATTCAGTTTTCACAAATTAACTTTTAATTCAATTTTAAAAGTTCACAAACATTGTTCTAACTCCAATACGATTTAATATAACTTTATAAATCATTTTTAGTCACATTAACCCCAATTCCAATTATTTCTGTAATTTTAAATATTGAATTATCGATTTAATTATCCAATTAAATCCAGATATTCGAAAAATAAATTATTCGACTTACAAATTTTACTTGTTAATATTTAAAATCAATTAAATATCTGAATTTCGAACGACAGAAATTCTGGGTCGTTCAATCTTCCCCCCTTAAAAGAATTTCGTCCTCGAAATTACGAAGTAAGAAAAAGTTTTAAAATCCATTAACTTTTCAAAACAAACCGTTCAAATTAGACTTCACAAATCTCTTAAGCGTTTAACTTTTCCAAAAATTCAATAGTTAAACTTCTTACAAAATATTTACTAAGTTTTCAAATCCATATATAGTTATCTTTTCAAAATCAACAATATCGTTTAACCTTTAACTTCAAATCAAAACTTGGTTTTAATAACTTTTTTCCGAACTTTCCCGAAAATTTTCTAACGCCTTAAATTTTCAGAAAATTTCGCCATAACCTCCTTTGTACGGAGGAGCTTTTACAATATCATGATAGATATAAATATATATACATCGACCCACACGGTCGGAAAACAGAAAAGCAGTTCATATTTCCTATTTTTATTGCGTAGGCGTGCCTTTTTGGCATTTTTAAGCAAAGCAATTATTTATTTAGCATTTTGTGCAACCAAATCCCGCTAACGGTAGCCCCGATACCTGTACTTACTCAATATAAACACGTAAGTGACATACATAAGAAGTTATTAACATTTTACTCTTTTAAACAACTACAACACATGCATATTAAAAGAAATGCATACTAAACAAGGTTTATAAGCAACTTATATGATTTCGACATTACTTATAATTGTTTACAACCTATTTATATGCAACGACATTCATTTATTCATTTTCAATTAGTTTACATTCACTAATTTACATTCAAATTGGTTCACTTTCAATTCAATAAATTTCCATTCAATTTAAATTTACTTAACTTCCAAGTTAAATTTAATTGCTTTAGCTTTCAATTTTATTCATTCAATTGCATATGAATTTCTATTCAATCAATTAATAATAATCTAACAACCAATGTATATCCAATACAACCGAATTTATTCACTTTACATTCAACATTCATATTCACTTTGTTTACCTTCAATTTGGTTTAACATTCAATTAGCCTTAAATGAATTTACACTTATATCCATTATGCTATATCAATTCATTACATTCGATTGATTAATATTCAATTCATTAGTTCAATTACTAATTTACTTTACAAATAAAGTTGAATCTCTTTTATATGATTCAAGTTCACATCCATTTAATTCACTTCATTATTTTGCTTCGATACCAAAATCAACTTCATTCAGCATCACTTAAGTTATATTCCATTTCAAATTTCCACTTATAAATCCAATTCAGATCCAACTCCAAAGTAAGTTCTATTTAACTTTTACCAAAGTCAATTTCATCACTTATTCAGATTCATACCTCGTTTTGCTTAACAAAGTTGTTTAACCATTTTAATAATTGGTTTTACTTACATCTCTACATCTAATAAGTTATACAACTTATTATTTAACTTCCAGTTTGATTTAATTTATTTAACTTCCTTTAGTTAAATTTCACATCATACATTTTATCATACTAATTCAAATTTATTTCAACTTTACCAAAGTTAAATCTTTATTATCTCATATTATAAGTTCAAAGCTCATTGCAGTTTTATTTATAAATTACAACTTGGATTTTAATTTCAAATTTGTTTATCACAACAAAATTCAATTTCAATTTACTATGGTAGCAAATCCATCACACAGAAACTCGAAAATGATGCTGATGATGCTGAAGTCATCACCCTTATTATTCCCCAGCAACAGTAGTGAATCCAATGCTTTTTTTTCTTTTAAAATTTTCTTTTATTTATAAATTACATTTATAAATCTTTTCTTATAGAATTTCACTATTTAACTTTACTTATACAAGATCATTCCAAAATTGTAAATCACTTCAATTATAATTTTATACTTATACAATTGTTGCTTTTATATAATTTATTCTTTCACAATTGTTGTTTTTATTCAGATTATTCGAACAACTTTGATTCTCTTATATATATATATTCTTACATTTTCAACAACCAAACAATTCAATTTTACATACACTTTAATAATTCTGAAAAATTATTCCTTTATATATAAAATATAATCGAGGTAAAACTATTTCATTTACCCAATTTAAAATGATACTATGTCGGTTTATCTCGTTTAAGAGTTTAGAAACCCCTATCGATACAGTTAGCTAGACTGCACCGACCAGAATCTATAAACAATCAACTGATAAGTCAACACAATACAAAACAATTTCATATTCACTAACAAATACGCTCTCATATCTATTATTACACTCAACTAATTCTAGAGTACTGCTGACTCTCTACCTAATGAGTAATCCCCAACAGAGCCAAGGTTGTCACTTGACCATATGCTCTGATACCATATTGTCAAGACCCGATTCTTCGACTTCCGAAAGTCGACATTAATACGTCCACTGTATCAAATGCTTAGCAATCGAACGCCAGAAAAATGAACCATGAGGGTTAAAAAGAAGAGGTAGAAGAAAAAGATAGAAGAAATAAGAAAACAGAACAGAAACAATATCAGAATCTCACATATCGCAGCGGAACAACATATAATAGATAAATGAATAATCTTTAAAACAAAGAACGATATCAGTTATTACATTACATCACATCATCATCAGAGTGTACAACAACAATATACAACACAACAAAACAATGGACAGTTATACAAACATGTCCTTACAAGTGAATTTATAACGGAAAGATAATATCATATACAAGTAATATGTCTCGCCATCCAGCTCGCCAGTTGAGCTCCATAACACTCCTTAATCCAGAATAACCTGATAACCTGACTATAGGCTGGCCGTGTGGAAAATTAGGGGCACCCAGAGTTTAGGAAGGGAACAATAAACTCTAGGTCAGTCATGGGACTGGTGTGAGAACTCAAAACAGTTATTTATCTTTTAAAACAACAACAAGGGAAGTGAAAAATATCCGCAATGCTTTTGGAAAATGAAACTACCATAAGGCCTCCCCGCACACACGCAATGCAAACGCAGAATTGGAGGAGATTTCTCCTTATGATAGTCAAAGATGCTTACTACGCAAAACAAATCATTTTTGATATTATTACTAGTGCAAAGCGATGAAAGTATTTCGAAAATAGAATATAAATCTTAGCCAATATAGACATTTCGAACTATGCCTACTATAACTACCATCTAAACAGTGGTGACCACCATAAGTAAATAGCAGGTTATACAACTAAAACCGTACTAGGTTCGTATTGGGAATTGGATTTCCAACAAATGGTCAGGCTAAGGAACTTCCTACTGCCACATGGGATCGCCTCTGGAGGGACGTCCCGAGAACCTAACCGGATCTCTGCCAACACAAGGTCGGGTTACCTTTGTAACTAGGTAACTACTACTCGAGGATGCCACCCCCCTGTCCTTTGGGACCTTTATCCGAGGGCCCTCGATCACAAAGCAACAACCACACAGAAAATGAGATTGGAGCAACCACATAGGTTAAGCATCAGGGCTCCATACCTGACACCACCCTTTTCCAGAAGGAAATGACATACCCTAAAGGGAGCGACCCTCATAACCTTGCCGCATATTCCTGTTTTGACCATTTTCGGGGTATGAGTTCCGACGAAGTCTCGTCCACAAAGCTACGCTTTTTCACAAAGCCATTCTTTGATCAACAAATGATCAATAAATAATCATCACACAACAATACTCAGCATGCCACATTATCAAATTGGGAGTATATCGCTGATAACCTTCAACTACAAAAACTCTGAGCTCGTACGTCTCAGAGAAGGGCGTTAAGCTAAGAGAATGAATTCTCCACCACCAACAGAGATGTATTTGAAAGAAATCTTCTTTATATCTCAAAATGTAATGTCAGACACGTAACTATACATGTATGTTCCGGGTCCGAACAGAACCGATGGCACTTTAAAAGAAGTCCTTGCAATCCGAGTATTCACAATCCCGATCGAATTTCCCATCACAAAGGAAATCTCCATACCGTAGCTAACGGTGCAGAGACAATTGATAGGTCATCCTATCGTTTTCACAAATAACCGGTCTTCAACACCGGTCTTCAATGCTATCCATTACGTCGTATCACTATTCGGAATGGATAATCTGAATAACGAGCATAATAATTTAAAAATAAGTGTAGCATTCAATTTCAACCAATTCACAACAAATAGCAATTTAAGGGTCAATATTGATAGTCGGTTATTTAACTATCAATCAATATTCACAACATCACCCGATTTCAAATAATTTCCTAAATTATTTATTTTCAAAAATATCTTTACAAGAGATATTTTTCACACTTCAACCATTTGAAAACGGATTTCAAATCACATTTCATCTTTACAACTTTCATTTCAAAATGGTTCATTTAAACCAATTAAATAAATCCTTACCGATTTACTTTAAATTTACGTCCCAAACTCGTAAATTTATTTCCACACTTCAAAAATAAATCAATGTTTGTTTTTAAACAAATCTCCGTTTCCTTTATATATTCCATGGTGAATTTAAATTTTCAAATATCCACTAATATACGATTTTCAAATCGATTTCAAATTTTCACTTTCAATTTATCTTTAAAAGATATAATCTCAAAACATTCACTTCATATTGGAAAACATTTCCGTACTTATTTAGTAATAAGTAATTCACCAATCTACTTATTTTCAAATTTGGAAAATATTCAATATACTTAAATCATAATTAATTATATATTTTATTCTTTAAGGAAAACTTCTCTTAAACACATTTATTTAGTCAAAACGAATGTTGCGTAAAACATCGTTACGACAACCCAAAATCACCAGTATAGGGATTCGAATTTAAGATAGATATATAAATCCCAATACTATATAAAACATTTCCCTTCGAAAATCATTTACTATATCAACAGTGTCATAGTCCACTATTTCCTTTTATTTCTCGAAACGTCTATTTCAACGATGAATGTTGAAATCTATGGTTTCGATACTTAACACATTATAAAACATCTTTAAATCGTTTTAAATTCTATTTAAACTATCACTTTCCCAAAACATTTCTTTACTATACAATTCACTGTCCAAAATCGTGAATATACTTAATTTACCAAATTCAACATTTCTACATATTTTATTTAAATGATTATTCACCGTCCAAAATCGTGGATATATTTCCTTTAATAAGCTATAATAATTAAACTTATCAAAATATGTCGATTTCGGATTTATAAAACAACGTTTATAAATTCCATTTATACTTTATAACAACTTCAACTTATAAAATCACTTTATTAACAATTCTATCCATATCCCACTTACACGCCAAAGTCCAGTTTATAAGTTAATTACTTATAAATATTTTATTTTACAAAATCTATTCATTTTATAACTTCACAATTTATAAATCTATAGATTTCATCCACTTATGAAATACATTTATATTTCATTTTAATACTTATAAAAACTCGTTTTATAATTCCAACATTTTAATTTATAAATATCAATTTTATAAATCTTTTATAATAATTCAAAAATCCCAATTTAAACCATTTTATAAATTAATCAACTACTTATTTCAAAAATCACATTTTGGTTATATTTCACAAAAATCACAATTTTCATAACATAAAAATTATAACGTTTATTTATTTAAAATGAATCAATTCTAAAATTAAATTTTATTATGAATTCTCAACTTAAATTTTCAAAAATTAAATTTTATTTATTTTTGGCATCTAACGATGCCAAAAATATATTTGGCTAAAATTTAGCCTTTAACGATTTCAATCACAAAGATAATAATCACGCAGATTATAAATAGATCAACACACAACATTGAAACCAATTCAATCATTTGAGGAATCCAGTTGGGTCCCTCTAACTTGTTTCCCTGCATCCAAAGATGTTAGCACAATACCAATTCCGCTTCGAGACGGAATATCGCGGTATATGGGATTTATAAAATATTATCCGCTGTTATGCGGCGCAATATGGTCTCATCCGCTATATAATGCGGGAAATAACCTCCAAATACATATATAGTACCAATTCCATATCAAGTTGGAATTATCGCGGTATATGTTTTTAATAAATAACATCCGCTTAATATACGGCGTATAGGGTCTATTTCAATACAACAGATAATTATTTATCATTCAATCACACAACCAAGCAATTTTAAATTTAACTATTTAAAATTTAAATCGAAGCAATTCGATTGAATGAGAAGTTCTCACCTTGAGTTTCCGATAACAGTTGTAGCGTTTGTTTCGAATAAAATTAAACACGCATTTAATTTTACCCGAAATTTTCACTAGCTCCAAACGACTCCAAACCAGCTCCATTGCGTAGTGCTTGACTAAACAAATCCAACGCAATTCGTTTCGCGCAATTCCGACCTCGTATGATAAGATACAATGTTTTAAAGTTCGAACGAATTATAATATAATTAAATATTACAATTTCTTTTATAAATTTTAACCTAAACAATCATAGCCGTAGATCTCAAGCCCCTTAGATCCAGGCCGCCGAACGCAATACGTCTTCTTCCTCCCCAGGTTTCGTTTGCGAAACCGAACCCAACTCAGCCGCCACCAAACCCTAATTCACGCGGCCAACCCCATCACTTAGAAGTCGATCAACTAGCATCATCATGTAGCTCTCCCTCGCCTCTATCCACGGCCACCATGGCATGAAACTTGGTACCCCCTTTCCTTTGAAAACGCGCACGAACTGTAGGAGGATGCGGCAATTTCCTTCTCCAATCGACGACGATTCGCTAGATCTACAGTTGGATATATAGTTCGCAAAGTGCTCTATGCTTTTGTAGTTGATAATTTCTTAAATTAAATGATGGATTTAGAGAAATTCGAGTGGGGAAGAACGATCATTCTCAACCCTTGAATTGGAGGTGGCAACTGCTGAACTAAACCCTAGTTTGTTTGCAATTTGGTGAAAGTGACGGCCTTTTATAGAAAATTCGCCAAAACACTATTACCCAAAATTTTCCGAATCCAAACGAAGCGTGCCGGCTGGCGTTTCTAGGGTTTTACCCACATTCCGGACACAGTGTAATAGGTTTCAGAAGCTAATTTGGTCATATGTGCGAGTTATGGAAATAAACGATCAAATGTAAATTAAATTGATTAAATAAATTTCTATGCGTTTTGGCTTGTCCCGGACAAATCGTAAATCTGATTGACACGAAATTTGAAACCATACAATAATATAACATTACGGATCCGATGAAACTGGTTTCGTCAAAATCCGAGACTTTTTGAAAAATGGCTATTTTCACAAGTCGGTTAAATATTAAAATATTCAATTTTCACAAATTAACTTTTAATTCAATTTTAAAAGTTCACAAACATTATTCTAACTCCAATATGATTTAATATAACTTTATAAATCATTTTAATCACGTTAACCCCAATTCCAATTATTTCTGTAATTTCAAATATTAAATTATCGATTTAATTATCCAATTAAATCCAGATATTCGAAAAATAAATTATCCGACTTTCAAATTTTACTTGTTAATATTTAATATCAATTAAATATCTGAATTTCAAATGACAGAAATTTTAGGTCGTTACAATATCAATCATCAATCAATTACTTCATCTTTTATTTAAATCAAATATCATTCTTAGATACATTCCTTTCAGTTTATTCCATTTTCTTTTCAAGAGCATATGGAATCATTATGCCTCATTTATCAAATCCTTTTGTTTTTTTAAATCTTTCTCAAATCCTAGAAAAATTCCAAATAATTTTCTCTTTTGCTTGGGAAAACCCTTCCAAATCATTCATTGAATCTTAATCAAAGATTTTCTTCTTAACTTCAAATCATATTCTTGCAAATCGAAGATTTTCATAACAAAGCACTACTGCCACTTATCATGGTAAATTTCACCTCCAGGGGCTAATAGCAAGTAATCCTACATATTGAAGATCTTTTTCTTCAATGATCATTCTCTTCAATTTATTTTATTTCGAAAACTAGTTTGAAGGGATTTTCAAATAGGAATCACCCAAATCAGATCATGGTTTTCCAGACAGGAATCATCCAAATCCGATCCCGGTTCCTTCGTGCTAATCATCGATAAAATGATGTTAAATTCGTACGGGATTTCAAAAATTAGTTTGAAGTGATTTTCAGATATGAATCACCCAAATCCGATCCCAGTTCTTGGGATAGGAATCATCCAAATCCGATATATTAATTGTGTTTGTTTTGATTTGATGTTTACCTTTTGCTTTGAAATGACATGTTTGTCTTTTTGTGCTTACTTTTTGTTAATTATATTCTGGAATTTTTAAGTATGTTTAGTAAAAGTAAAATTGATTAATGAATTAATTAATACTTATACTATTTGAATATATGTTCATATATAAGAAAATAAAGGGGCTACGACGTTGCGACAACTTTTAATCGACAAAACTTTTATTTTTGACAAAATGGTTTACCGTCACATTTTGACGTTTTAGTTAAACTATTTATTTATGTAAACCAAGTTTAAAAATGATTTTTTTTACTTCTTTAAATAATATAAAACATGTCTCTTTAAATTTTAAAATCATATTTAAATAATATCAAAATCTCTAATTTTACAGTGTATGTAAAACTGACAAAATACGATAAAATTTGGTTATTTTTGTAAAATGATTATTAACATACTTTTAAATATTTTAATATACTTTTATTATCTTTATTAAATGTTTTCAATGAGATTTTTATTTTTAAATAAATATTTAAACCTATTTATTTAAGCCTTTATTTATTTTTAACAAAACTTAACTTTTCTGAAATCAGCATTTTGTCACTTTTGTCGATATAGGAAAATATTACTATTTTTGTGTATGCTACTCTTTTCAAATCATATCTAATTTTGTTTGAATCTTATAACCTTACTTAATTTATATTTAGAATCACTTTAAGTAGTATATTTAAAAGTGGTTAATCTAGTGCTTCCTACGATCGTATTTGAAAATATTTTTATCAAAAGAAAATATTCCAAAGAAACCATTTTTCACTCACAAGCTGATTTATCTATATTATAATTTTTTTCCCCAATCCTCTAACATAGTATATTTCCTTTAACGCTAGTATTATTTATGAATCATTTTGTAAAACTATTACTAAAGTTTATTACATCTTATAACTTATGTAAATCAATTATATTTCAAAAACTTAAGTCCAAATCCTTAGTTAATGCTGGTATTCATTAATAAAACATTCTCCAGGTTGTAATTTCCTTTTTTTTGTATTCACATTTATAAATTACACTTATCCATTTTCATTTACTCAGAGTATTTCATAATCTTCTACCAAAAGTTTTCACAAATTTAATAGCTTTAAGTTAGGTATGATTCGAAAATTTTCGACTGTCTAAAATCGTCCAGAATTTCTGCTTTATCTTATCAATTAGCAATCCCAATTTATCTTTAGTTTAAACAATTTTATAAAGATTACTAATTAGTAATTCACATCATTTCTTTAACTCAAGAAAATTATATAGATCGAGTAACTCCAAAACGATCTAAGGAATTGGGTATTACCAATAGTATCGTACATCCTCTTCTTAGAAGAGTAATACTTAAGAGAAGTGCTTACCATCCGAACACATTTCTTGCCCATTTTTAGTTTTTTTTCGAGCCAATCAAATTAGTTAACATAAAATACCTATTTTTATTTGAAATAATACCATTTTCAAAATCCTTTAAAGATTACTTTATAAAACCTATTTTACAAATTCATTTTATCTTATATTAATTAACTTCATTCAAATTGCAATAATTCTTTTACTTGAATTTAAATTCTCATTCCTTTTATATTTATCTTTTTTACAGAATCATTTAAATACATTTTATCTTATATGTTCAATCCTTAAACAAATCTTATTATCAAACATCTTATAGTCAAATCATGAAACTTAATTCATAAGGTATTTGTACTTAAACTTTTAAATCAAACAATTGATCAATTTATGATAATAACTTAACATCATTTCTTAACTTTTTTTTTGGAATAATTATTAAAGATCTTAATTACCTTATCGGATTTCTTACTTATCGATTATCTTTATGAAACATCTTACAGTCAAACTGTGAAATTCTAATCATCAGATGTTCATATTCAAATTTCACTAATCCTGATTTCTGACAATATAACTTTTTAAAATATATACCTTATATTCCAAATATAATCCTAGGAAAAAATATTTCTTTACCATTTTTTTCAAAATCAGTGTGTCGGTTTGCCTTATTTAAATGTTTAGAAATTCTCATCGATAACGGTGACCAGGCGCATTGATCAGAATCCATAAATCACCCAGCAGATAAATCAACGCAGAATAATTTATTAGTCACTAAAAATACGAACTCATATGTAATAACTCAAACTTATTCTAGGGTGTTACTAACCCTACCTCTAATGAGTTACTCATCCTTGGGTATTACTAACCCTATCTCTGATGAGCCTTTACCCCACCTAAGCCAATGTTCTCGCTTAACCTTCGGCTCTGATACCAAATGTAATGGCCCATTTTTCCTTATCCTTTGAATCGATAATAAACCACACATGTCCAACTCAAATTACACGAAAAGACGGATCATTAAGGGTAGAAAGAAAATAAAACAGAATAGAATCTCACACAAATGTAATAATATATAATATTAATAAATATTTTTACAGCGGGAAACTTTTACATTACATATATCAGAGTCTAACCTAAATTCAACTTGGACAGTTATAAACACCTGTCCTTACAATTGCTAAAAACATCAAACAAAACAAACAAACCACAGCGGATAATAGAATACGTCCACAGGTAGATGAATATCTCCAGCTCTCCTTTGGAAAGTCCAACTGTCCTCAACTAAACCTGAAACTACTCGAATCTGACCCGTGTATTAAAAATACCCGGATCAGGCTTGATAAACCAGTGTGAGATACTCGAATTTGTATAGATCATGACGATGTTATCAAAACCTTTGAAAAGTAGGTTATCTCATAAGAACTGCCCACATGTAAACACTGACGGGTTTTAACCTTATAATAACCAAAACACTTTTATACCAAAATATACTTGATATTATTTTTAATGACATTCCTTTGAAAACACTTTTCAAATAAACTTATTCAAATAAGGTATCAATACCTGACTAAGTCTAAGGTAATATATCTGGACTGGGTCAACGGAATATACCGAACGAAATATATGATACCAAAAGGGGTAGCTGAAATGTTTGCAAGTCAATATAGCTATTTTGGGAATAAATTCAAAACCATAATTCTCGTACTGGGATTGGATTTCCAACATGATAGAGAACCAGTGGTCTTTTTCTCCGATCCACGCATAACAAACATAGTTTCCACGGTGCCTTAATCGCTTTTCTCAAACTAGTCACTTGGAACTATACTTGCTACACTACTACTGATAACTGGTAGTTCCTTGATTTTCTCAAGCTAACCACTTTATCCAAATGGGGCAATAAATACCTTGAGGGACATATCCCCTAAAGGGCCCAACGTATTAGACACCACCATACATACTCACTTATTCCGAATTTATGTCTGTCAAACCACATAGTATCCAATATCATCTTCCGGGATGTGAGGCTTAGTGAGGCTACGTTCAATTTCTTTAAAGCCATGCTTTTCATACAAAACTACACTTTGATCGCAACAGGTTCCACTTTGAATGCCACATCGCCATTCCTTTGATCACTATTTGATTCCCACAAGCATACAACCTCTGAGCTCGAATGTCTCAGAGAAGGGTGTTAAGCTAAGAGAATTTGCCTTCTCCATCAACAAGCAGATGTACATTAGTAAAAGTTAAACATCGTGTCTCAGAAATGCAATGTCAGACATTCATTTATACCAGTTCATTCTGAGACTGAATGAAACCGAAGGCACTTTCCTCAACCACTACTAGCCAGAAGCCCTTGCAATCCGATAAAAAATCTCCACAACAAGGAGAACACTGCTATAAATAACTCTATAATGGGAGCGACCCAGAACATATCAACAAGCAGTCCTCATGCTATGAAGATCCACGGTCTTCAATAATCATCATCTTCAACATGTCTTCACTTTTGAACGTATACATTGGCTTGAAGTGGTTTTCGGATAGGAATTACCCAAATCCGACTCCGGTTCCTTCGAAACCAATTATCGATAAAAATATGCTTAGTTTATATGTGGATATCAATCATCAATTGATTACTTTATATTTTATTTAAATCAAATATCTTTCTTAGATATATTCTTTTCAATTTATTCCATTTTCTTTTCAAGAGTATATGGAATCATTAAGCCTCGTTTATCAAATTATTTTGTTTATTTAAACCTTTCTCAAATCCTGGAATACGTCCAAATCATTTTCTCTTTTACTTATGAAAACATTTTCAAATCATTCTTTAAGTATTAACAAAGATTTTCTTCTTAAATTCAAATCATATTCTTGCAAATCGAAGATTTTCATAACAGAGCACTATTGCTACCTTAAACATGGTAAATTTCACCTCCAAGGACTAATGACAAGTAATCCTACATCATGAAGTTTTTTTCTTCAATGTTCACTCTCTTCAATATATTTTATTTCGAAAATTATTTGAAGGGATTTTCAAAGAGGAATCACCCAAATCAGATCCAAGTTTTCAGACAGGAATCACCCAAATCCGATCCCGATTACTTCATGCTAATTATCGATAAAAAGATGTTAAATTCATACGGGGTTTCAAAAATTTGTTTGAAGTGATTTTCGGATAGGAGTCATCCATATCTGATCTCGGTTCTTCGCACAGGAATCACCCAAATCCGATTTCTGTTTTTTCGTACCAATCATGGAATAAAAATGTTAAGTGGTTAATTAACATCCAAAGAATTGTTTTCTTTTCTTTTATCTTCGATAAACTTAAATATGACCTTTTAGATCATCCGAGCTTTCCTTTCGATCTATTCCACCCCTCGTCTAAGAAGAGAAAACATAGGCAGGGTAAGTTTAGGGCACTGTTGCTCCATCCCTAACCTTTGTTAAACACCTTGTTTTATCTTCCCAGATCTCACAGACGGGACAAATGTACTAGTCATTTCCACATACTCAGTTATTAATTTTCGTTTTAGAAATGATTTATTAAACTTCTAAATCATCATTTAAAATACTTAGTTATTCTTTTAAAAACATTCACAATTGGTTCTGGAAAAAACTGTTAAGTTTAAACCTTCTTTTAAAACGTCATAACAACGCAACATAAAAGTACTGCGGAAAGCGCTTTATCAGATTATTTGATTTAAACAACTTTTTAATATTTCAAAATTCATATTTTCCATTCCAAATATCTTTTAAACCATTTTAATAGATTTATATAATTTATTTCATATTTTCAATCATTTAAAAATATCATTTATAAAGAAATCCCATATTGGATTCCAAACTATAAAACCGCGATGTTTTTAGAAAATTGTTTTGGACATATTTAAAAATCTACTTGATGAAATCTTGATTTTCTTTCTTCATTGAAAAACTATTATCATTATGGACCAAATAATTTTTATTTCGATGAAATCTGACTTATAAATCATTTTATATTAATTTGAAGTTATGGGTTGAAATTGACGAACCGTCGCTACGTGACGAGCTCTATTTTGACTAATTTTGTGAATTGCTTAGCAATTTGTCCGAAACACTTTAATTTTCTTTTAAACTATATTTTAGATCATTTAAAATCATTGAAAGGCTAAATAACTTTCATACACATATTTGTATGGATTTAAATTCTTGTTAAATTAATTATGGTTAATTTCTATTCATTTCTCTTATAATTTATCAAACAAGTTATCAACCACACAAACAATCATATAATCAACCAATTTTACATCCAAGTTATCAAACATTCAAACAATTTATTCAAGTGTTTTAATGGACATATTAAAATAGTTATAAGGATGATTTAACTTTAAATAAACATTGAGTACTCACCTTTAGCTTAACTAATTCTTCATACCAACATTCATACGCAACAACGCTTCACCAAATCCTCTTATCTTCAATAAATCTTTTTCGTAGACTTTCCTTTTGATTTTAGCAGCACTTCCTTCTCTTTTTCTCACTTCGGAGCTCCTTGAACTTGCTCCTCACTTCCAAATGGTTCGGTCTCCATGGGTTTTAACCTCTCCTTCATCATTTCTTTCGTTTTTAGATGCTAAACCATGTTTTAATGGTATTCTAAGGTCATTGGCAAAGTTTGGTGGTGTTTTGACTTTGCTTGGTATGGTTTTGAAAAAGTTAGTAAGGAAAAGAGAGAAAAAGAAGCCATTAAAGAAGTGAAGAAAAGCTTGAAAAAGGAAAAATAAGAAGTGAAAAAAAGTGAGAAAGTGGATACTTATTTATAGAAAAAGTTTTGGATTAAAATAATATTTTGTAAAAAGACCAAAATACTCTTTATTTACTTTTTAAGCAACCTTATTTTTTTAACACTTAACATCACATTTAAAATCATTACTTTATGTCATTTTCACTTAAGTATTAAGTAAAGATTATATAATTATGTCTGGTTTGATTTGATGTTCACCTTTTGCTTTAAAATGACATGTTTGTCTTTTTGTGTTTACTTTTTGTTAATTATATTCTAGAATTTTCTAAGTATGTTTTGTAAAAGTAAACTTGATTAGTGAATTAATTAATACTTATACTATTTTAATATATGTTTCTATATAAAAAAATAAAGGAGCGACGACGTTGCGACAACTTTTAATCGACAAAACGTTGATTTTCGACAAAATATTTTACGGTCACATTTTGACATTTTAATTACACTATTTATTTATGTAAACTGAATTAAAAATGAATGTTTTACTTCTTTAAATGAAGTATAACATGTCTCTTTTTTATTTTAAAATCATATTTAAATAATATCAAAATCTCTAATTTTACAGTGTATGTAAAACTAACAAAATGCGAAAAAATTGGGTTATTTTTGTAAAATGATTATTAACATACTTTTAAATATTTTAGTATTCTTTTATTATCTTAATTAAATGTTTCAAAAATATTTATCTTTTTAAATAAATATTTAAACCTATTTATTTAAGCCTTTATTTATTTTTAACAAAACTTAACTTTTCTGAAATCAGCATTTTGTCACTTTTGTCGATATAGGCAAATGTTACTATTTTTGTGTATACTTCTCTTTCGAAATCCAATCTAATATTTTTTTAATCATATAATCTTACTTAATTTATATTTAAATCACTTTAAATAGCAATTTTAAAGTGGTCAAATTGTGGGTCGTTACAGCACAAACCTGAGAATAACTGCTGTTAATGGGGTTTTTTCTTGTAGTGTCATTTTGATCAGTTTACGTAAAGTGAAACATATTTGACGTCCTTAAATGTTAAGGATAATCGAATGTGCTTTTGTAAAGAGTTTATTATGATATTGTAGTATGGTTTTCTTTTGAATAATTTGACCATTTGAAAGGAAAACGAATGCATAAGAATAAATGTAATTTAAGTTTCAGTTGGAACGAAGATAATGAATACTCACTTCTGCTTCATAGAGAAACATCGAAAATATGAATTGTAATAAATAATTGATACTTAATATTGGAATAAGAAATATGATTTCTATTCTGAAATGTATTTTCGTAAAGAAAATTGTTTTTATGAGATTTATTTCTTTGAGCTCAAGATATTTAATCAACGAACTCTCCACTATAAATAGTTGCAGTGTATGAAATAAACAAATTGTATTAAATGAATGACGGATCTCCAAATTTATACACTATTATAGTAATAGCGGAAATAGTGGGAGCATAAAATATAACACTTATTAATTATATCATAGTACGAAAATTGTCTTCGTATAACTTACCATAAATTATTTATGAAATAATGATTATTTTTTAGCATCGACTGAAAATAAAATAAAAAAATAGGCACAGCTATATTTCAATATGAATATTCTTTGTGAAATAAAACTATAATGTGGTAATTTTTTCTTATAAGAAAAGTGGTGCATTGGAAAATATAAATGTATATAATATTATTTATGGTTGTTTTGGAATTATGAACTAAGCCGTAGTTTTGAGAAATACTTTTGTTGTATGATTTTGAATTATGTGATACTTATTAGTTATATCACAAATAATAAAGGGCTATGCACCCATTCAGTGGGAGTAAATGAACTCCTTGGATTGATACATATGGATGTATGCAATCATAATTCTATAAATACCAAAATAATTTCTTGTACTTCGTCATATTCACCAATGAGTTATTATCGATATGGACATGTGTATTTGATACCCATGTAGTATGTCCACAATAAACTCACAGAGTATGAAACAAACATAGATAAAATTACATGCAATGAGTAAGTATATTGAAAAAAGGTCTGAATGTACCTAAAAATGAATAAAGATTCAATCTCAAAAGTCACTCCTCTCTATGTGATGCATAATGATGCATTAATAAGGGGTAATCGAACTGTTTTGAACGATGTGCGATTAATTGTGAGTGAAGTTGAGTTAGTTTCTTTTTATAAGGTCGTGTACTTAAGAGTAGTACACAAGGTTAATATTATATCATCTAAATAACGGTTTATAAAATCACCCAAGATAATGGTTTGTAAGAAACTCCAACATATCCTAGACCAAGGAGTTGGCAGGTTGTATGAGTCAAAAGACAGCATGTAATAATTTTTCATGAAGAATCTTTTATGAATCTTCCCAAAAGGATTTTGAAAAGTCTGTCATTAGATGACATATTTATGTTTCAAACATAACTTTTGTAAACCAAAACCAAATAAGTTTAATGAATAAGGAAATTCATAAAACGTTATGAATTCCTATTCTATTGCGCTGAGAAACATTTCAAGAAATACCAAATTCATTGTAAGGAATTTCCTTGAGAAATTATTGGTAGTAAAAAGGATTTGGATATGATTCAAAGATATAACTGATTAGATGGATGAAATGAAATTGACTAACCTAAATGAACACATTGCATTAGAATGTGTAATAAGTATTCTTGCTCATTGAAGAGAAACTATGAATTTCTTGTAAATGTCGAAAATATATAATCCTCGATTGTTTAATTGAACAACTATGTTGACTCCATCATATGGTATGATGTGCAAATATGAAATAATTCCAAGTACACTATCATAATATGATTTTGGTAGTCATAACCTAAGGGATGTGATCCACCGACCGTGATTGTGTCTTTATGTGCAAGACTAATGTAGTTTGAATTATAGAGCAACGTTGATAATAATAATATTATAAATTTTAATTGTTGAAATTAGCGTAATAGATTTAGTATTCAATGTGCTCAAGTTAATTCAGATTTACTCACAAAATTACCACTTGATATAACTTTATGTTTGTACGTATGTATTGAAATAGAAAATTCTAAATAATGATTTGTAGCAAACTATTTACACATAATAACCAAAATGCCTCAAAGTTGCTGGAAGAGATATTGAGTTTGTGAGTCTTTGGATATGATCTAAGAAATGATTCGAAAGTATCATTTTATAAGCATCAAGATTGAATAAGTATTCTGATAAAAATACCAAATATTTTGATTTTCAATCAAAGTGCAGAGGAAGCTTGCGTTCATAAGAAAGAATGCTAAACGGTACACTGATATTTCTAAGCTATAAGTAAACAACACATTGTTGATTCTAACGATGTACTTGTGTTTAAATCAGCCCTAGTTGTTCTAATACTCAACATTGGATTAATAAATGATGTCTTTTATAGTAAGTATGAAAGATGTCAGGAATGTCCCAAATGATATGCAAAGACACCTTATTAAAATGTTTAATATGGAACATGTAAGATTGGTTCCTTTGCATTGGCAAAAGGAATTATCATACATGCTGTTTTGTCTATGATATCATGATTTGTTTATGTATTTGATACATGGAAAAAAATATCAAAACCAAATTGATATCACTAACTGGTTGTTGAAGTGTTCTCGTGTATTTATGAAATACTAGAGAATTATTTACAGGAACATAAATTCCTTATGAAGGAATTTTTCAGACTCAAACTTTCACTAGTAATATTGAGTATAATATCTCAATAACAAATCTTTAAGTTGGAAATGTTCCGAATGAAGTATCATGGCTAATTCAATATAAAAGGCTAAGTACATTGCCTAGAACAGCGCCACAATAATGACAATGTATATATAAAAAAATAAAAAAATAAAAAAAAGTGAACAAATTTATAACTGAGCCGATTTCAAATGTTGAGAATTTAATAACATTGTTATATGATGACAATGTCACAATATAGTTTGTAATAGAACTTATAGCTCATTAGATGTCGAGAGACATACTCCGAATTGTTCCACATAATAAAATAGTTTATCACCACCGGAGAGAGATGATTAACAGAGTAGATAATTAAGACATAATAGCATACCCGTTCACAAAGGGACTGATCCAATTGGTTTTGATAAATTGATTGGAGAAGTTGAAATAAGATTCCATAAGTGAAACCCAGTTCAAGTGGGAGATTGATAGAGTTAGGGGTATGCCCTAGGAGCAGTTACGTAATTTGTTACATATATATAACTCGTTGAACAATCTTGTTCATAATAAAGGTGTTTCTTTCTATTATATACGTGGTATAATGTTGTTATATTAATTAATTTAATTAAATATATATTTAATAGAAAATCCATAAATGACATATTTTATGATAGTAGTTATAAAGTATTGTAACCGTGAGTAATTTATCATAATAAAATAAATATACCATTTTAAATGTTCCTAATTGTTTGCACAAAAAATGGGCAAACACCTCCAAGTCGTATGATTTAGTCGATTTTAAGTTGTTCTTAGTGATTTGGGTGATTCATGCAAATATGTAAAAAGCAGGGACTAAACTGTAAAAGACACACAGATTTATAGTGGTTCAGCCAGAATGTGCCTACGTCCACTTTATATGTTATTCTCCTTCACTCTTCAGATTACAAGTACAAAGCTTTGATTACAAGTATATGAAAGTTGTTTGAAAGTTCTGTCCGTGCTTGAGCTCTCAAACTTATCTGCCATTGTTGTACCCCTGCGCCTCTATTTATAGAGTGAGGCTGGGGGCAGGGGTCTTGGATGTATATAGCTGCTGGTGGGCCTGGGCTGAAGTGATCTGGCCTGGCAACGTTGGTTCGGTAGTAGATGGTTGGACTAGCGTTTTGGTCTGGTGGTAGAGGAGATGGGATTGGTTCGGTGTGGTTGATTCGGTGGAGGCTGGTCCGGTGAGGCCTTGGATCGGTGGAGGTTGATTCGGTGGTGAGTTGGTTCGGTGAGGCCTTGGATCGGTGGGGGTTGATTCGGTGGTGAGTTGATTTGGTAGTTAGTGGAGAGTGGATTGGTTCGGTAGGGCCTTCCCTCTTTTGGTTCGGTGATGCTTTCTTTCTTTGGTCCGGTGGTGGAAGCACACCCAACATTTGCCCCCAAAGTGGGGCATATGCCAGCATATGCCGTGCTTTGTTTTAGGCCATTCATCTTTGTCATTCTCATTCGGCAATCATACTTCCCATGGTCATTCGGGAAGCGGGTAGAGGAGTTATCCGGGAAGCTTGAAGCCGCAGAGCTTGCTCAAACCAAGCTAAAGGAGGAGATGAAGGCGATGAGGAAATCCCTTCAGGCTGACCGCTCACGATACTGATCGGAGAGGGAAGCTGCCGTTGCAAAGCTGTTGGCTTCTGAGGTCCGAATGAGGGAGTTTGAGGAGAACGAGGGGATGATGGATGAGGTGCTTCAGGATATGTACTTCCGTACTTGGAAACAGGGCAACTTATCCTGTATGGATGATTACCCCCGAGTCATGGCTAGGATTTATCTCAGGGCTCTGGATGAGGCCAAGGCTGACGCGGATAAGGAGTGTGGCGTGGCCTTCAGAATGGAGGTGGTTACGGCCCAATTCACCAAGGAGGAGAAAGTGGCGGTGAAGGAGGGTATGCAGCTGCTCGCTGTTGAGGAGGTTGGTGTGCAGTTGGAGGATGATGATCAAGGAGCAGATGCTGGTAAGTCTTCCCTTTTAGTCTTTTCATAACTTGGTTGCTTATTGTTTATTTAATGGATTCTTCTCCTGAATTGGACAGGCGGGACCTATGAAGCGCCAACTACCTCTGGTCAACATGCTGGGAGTCTTGATCCTACGGTTAAGTAGATCTCGGAGAGCCAGCAGGATAGAGGCGAAGCCCCGATGCAGCCGACTCCTTGGCTTGATCTGGACATTTTTTGGTTTACTTGACATTGTTGTCTATGTTAGTCTTAAAACATTAATGTAATTTTCAGGTTGTAATTATGTAATGAACAACTTGATTTTTGGCATGTAACTTTTAACTTAGACTGATTCTCCTATATTTGAATGCTTTTGTTATTTTGATATGTTGCATAAGAAATACAGCTGTGCACATGTCTGTGATTCAATTGTGTTTGATGCTAAGTTCTTGCTTAAAATATAATTTCATATCTTGCAATGTTTGTGTGATGTGCGAATAAATTATAGCTACGCATTCATAGACAAAGGAAGAGAGTACCGCCCTTCATGTTTTAGTTGTAGATGGTAGCTTTGAAGTTCTTGTGTGACTGAGTATGGAGTGCAGCTAAGTGTCCTGTCGTCCAGTTGCGAGTTCCTATCCCCATTTGCGGGTGTCTCCTATTTTGTGCCCTGTACTTTAGGGATCGTTATATAGGATAGGAGGAGATTTTTTAAAATAAAATAGGAATATAAGAAATAGTAAAACTTCCAATCACGGAAGGCCTTCGATGTGCTTAAGTTCGTGGCAAACGGGTTTTGTAGTCACTTTCCCTAGCTGTGGGTCTTGGAGACATTTGTCACCCATCTTACGCCTCCGCGGGGAGTTTTCTTTTTTACCACAGCCATACTTCAAACACATCGGAGCCGAGATCACGCACGGTAACTACCCGGGCCATTACGGCCCGTAATCGTGGGTATTATTCGATTTACCGTGGCTGACTAGCGTGGGTGCCGGTCGTCAACCGTGAACTACCCCTGGCTGGCCACACCTTATGTTGGGGCTTAAAGAAGGTTCACAGTTGCCGGCGAGCTGAACGCCGTAATGAGCTGCCTAGGCTATTTTCGGCCTCCTCGGTGGCTTATAATAGACTCATTACAGTTGGCTTTGAGGGCCGTCGCGAGCAATGAGTTAACCCGCATCAGAGGGATGCTGCAGCAAAAGTGTCTCATTGGCGAGGGCATAGATTCGTATAGTACCTGTTAGGTCTTGTCCAGGCGAAGTCGCGCCGTGATGTGTCTTGAATAGAAACACAGGATTTTGTTCAACAGAAAAGGATAAAGTTAACGAGCAGCCAAGATATAAAGGAACATGTTAAAAAAGAGACAAGATTTTTAAAGTGGTTCGGCTCGAAAATGCCTACGTCCACCGATTCTCTTTGTTAATTCACTTCATATGGGCAGTACAAGTTAAGAAAAGTATCGACGAAGGTGTTGGATATTCCATGCCCTCTGGAACACCTCTCCGTCCACTGTTGACAAAATATAAGCTCCATTGTGGAGATCTTTATGAATTACATATGGTCCGTCCCAGATTGGATCTTGCGCTCCGGGGCTTGGGAAGATTCGCTTGAGGACAAGATCTCCTTCTTGCAAGCTGCGATGCTTGACTTTGGAGTTGTATTGTGCTACCACCTTTTGCTTGTGAGCTACCGCTTTGAGTGTTGCATCATTTCTTCTTTCTTCGATTAGGTCCAAAGACATATGGAGGAGTTCTTCGTTTTCTTCCGGGTTGTAGTGGATCCTGCGGTGGGAAGGCACTACAGTTTCAACTAGGAGCATGGCCTCCGATCCGTATGCCAAAGAGAAAGGAGTATGCCCTGTTGATGTTCTGAAAGACGTGCGGTAGGCCCAAAGTGCCGTAGGAAGTTCATCCACCCAAGCGCCTTTTGACTTTTCAAGCTTCATCTTGATTAGAGTTTTGAGAATTTTGTTGACAGCTTCGACTTGTCCATTTGCCTGGGGATAAGCCACGGACGAGAAGCTTTTGTAAATTCCATGCCCTTGGCACCAGCCGGCGAACTTCTTGCTGTCAAACTGAAGTCCATTGTCCGATATGATTTTGAGTGGAACCCCGTACCTGCATAGAACATTTTTGATCAAGAAGTTAATAACTTTTGCTGAAGATACTTTATTTAGAGGTTCCGCTTCCACCCATTTGGTGAAATAGTCGACTGCCACTATGGCATATTTGGTTCCGCCTCGGCCCATTGGCAGTTCGCCAATCAGGTCAATTCCCCATACTACAAAGGGCCAAGGGCTGATCATCTGAGTTATCTCATTTGTTGGTAGTCGATGGATCTTAGCAAATTTCTGACATCTGTCGCATTTTTTGACGAAGTCCAAGGCGTCTTTGTTTAAGGTGGGCCAGAAATATCCATATCGGAGTATCTTCTTTGCCAGCGTCTGCCCTCCAGTGTGATCTCCGCAACTTCCTTGATGGATGTTGGATAAGATTTCATTGGCTTCCCTTCCAGCGACACACCTTAATAAGGGGTTAGAGAAGCCACGCCGATAGAGAATGCCTTCTTGTATTGTGTAGCGGGAAGATTTCCTCAAGATTTTCTTAACTTCGTTACGCCCGTCGGGTAGTGTGCCACTTTGTAAGTATTTCCGGATGGGAGTCATCTAAGTTTCCTCTTCGATTGCAGCTATCAGATTCACTTGCTCGAAACTCAGGGCTAGTTGCTTTGAGATGGTTACTGTTCCGGAAGTGGTGCCGTCCTTCATGCTAGCATGCTTTGCCAGTTTGTCGGCCTCCTGATTCTCTTCTCTAGGAATGTGTTTGATTAAATAGTGATCCAATTGATCGAGCAGCAGCTTGGTCTTCTTTGGATATGCTGTGAGTCGTTCTCCTCGAGTCTGGAATTCTCCCAGTATTTGATTTACAACAAGTTGAGAATCACTATGGAGACATAAAGAACCGACTCCAATTTCTAGGGCAAGTTCTAATCCGGCTATCACTGCTTCGTATTCTGCATCATTGTTGGTGGCAGTGAATTCCAACCTTAGAGTATAGTGTAGCTGCCTTCCCCTGGGAGTGATTATTACAATACCTGCCCCCGAGCCTTGTTCGTTTGATGCTCCATCCACAAAGAGATTCCACTTGATGTTTTCCGCTATTTCAGATTGCTCCTTTCCTTCGTTGGTAGTGAATTCGGCAACGAAATCGGCCATGGCCTGTCCCTTGATGGCAATGCGAGGATTGTTGAATATGCGCTTATATGATTTTTGTTTGATGATAATAAACATATATACATTCGTTTAAATGTATTTGATAATATACTATTTTATTTTTCACAGATTAAATAAATATTTGCAGAATAAAATAAATAACACGGAATTTGAATTCAAACGAATATTTTATTCAAACAAATATTTATTACAATTTTGATAGTACAAATTCAAGCTCTCACTATACATATACATTTTTTATTACATCACAATTACATCACAATTCAGTTTACATTAATAACCTCACTACATATCACTCACACTCGTATTTATCTTCAACTGCATTCCAGTTTGAATCCAGCATCTGAGCAATCTGCAAAAATATAAACTAACGCAGTAAAATTGAAAAAGAAATATTTTTGCAATTCAAAAATAAAAGATAATTTTTGAATATATGATTTGCCTCAGTTATTTGGGTTGTTCGTCATAATTTAAATTTGAATTCATCATACACGAACAACTTGTGACATACACAGTGTATTACTGTATATGCCACAAGGCCGTGCACGCCGATATATACACTTGATAATGCTACAGGGACAGGTGAGCACAAGGTCAAACCCAAATATACGGACAGGTTCAACTCAGGTGCAATAAATTCAAAAATACGACACGAGCACAAGGTCAAATCCGAGTTTTGAAACTGGATTCAACACAAGTGAACATGACAAGAAACAGTTCAATATGAAATGATGAACATGCAGTCAACAAGTGACAACATACTTCAATGACCAAAGTATGGCAAATGCAAAATGCAGATACAAACTACAAAGAACATCAACAATGACCAATGAACAAAGACTCCAAACCTACAAAACTGCATGCACACGGCAGCTACAAAGTGCAAAGGCCATGATCAAGCCAACACAGCAACAAATGAGACAACAACTTCAAACTCACATATGTCCGGATTAGATACAATCCAGATATGCAACTCAAAGCTTCAAGACAGTACAGCAACATCAAAGAGTGCAACACAGTGAAGAGACCAAGTGCACGACTAAACTGACGATGAATACAACATGAAGCACTGCAGGCTCAAGGAGATAGGGTCGACCAAAAATCCAAATGCACAAATGAACAGCTAAGGATAAGAGGTCAATATAACATAAAGAGTGCAACAGGTTATACTACAGAAATGAACACAGTAGGCATGTACAAACTGTAGTGAATGCAGATGGTAAACCAGAGATCAGACAAGACTGAACGAGCAAGGCATAGCTACTGCACAGCAACATGAATGAAGACTACAGGTCTCGATGTAAATGAAATGCACATGATAACATCACTGCAAATTATTCATTCAATAGGCAACAAAGAATGGCAAGACACAAGACATGGGGGCACTGGACTACAGCTCGACCAAATGGCCAACATGATCAAGAAATATAACATGCAGTGCTGTGCAAACACAAATGGAATGCAACAGTGAAGCTCAACATTATCAGAGAGCATATGGAAGGGTCAGACCAACAATGGAACAACAGTTCATATGAACAAGTGTACAAATGCAAAGACCAGTGATATAACTCAGGTGCAACAACCATGGTCAAGTCAACATAAACAATGTCAAACTCAAATGAACACTACAAGTCAGACAAAGCCAAACTGCAACACTGCTTCACTAATTCATGACAAATGGAGTATATATATATGAACTCAGACAAAAGTCAGAGAGTAGTTCAAGTGATGAAGCACTGCAACTCAAAGAGCATCAAAATGCAAATCATGGAAAGGAAACTACAAAAATGTTATACACAGCAACAACCATCAAAATCATACAAGACAAGATGCAGTGAAGCATGTACATAGGCCACCGTTGAAACAACTCATATACAAGAACCATTGAACAACGTGGCAGTAAGGATGTAATGGCTGTGAACAGCAAGAGGGATGCAAGCATCAAGCTGCAGTTTTCAAAACAAATGACCAAAGTCGAGTATGCTACAAAAATAGCAAATCAATTTTATCAAGCATCAGAATTCAAAGACGTGGATATAATGAACAAGTCAAAATTGACCAAGTTAAAAATCAACACCGTGGTCATCACGAAATAATTCAAAACCGTGTCAACCAAGGAGTTGAAATTGATGCCGTGAACATCAAGTAAGCAAGCATCACAAAATATATACGAAGTGACAAAGTCAGAGAGATCATAATCGTTCAAGTATAATCGAATGGCCAAAGCAAATCAGTAGACAAATTCAAACACGAATATACGAACGCAAAAATAGGATTTCGAATCCTTTATAAGCCCAATCATCATTGGCAAAATAATCATCGAGTTCAAGCATTCAATCAGAAATCAAAAGGAATAAAAGTACTCACCAAAATTGTAATCAAACTCGATCAATCGAAGTAGCCGAAGCAAGGTACAAGGAGGCAGTCGATCGACAGGGCAGAAGGACGAAAATCACAAATTCGATCGATTAATATAATATCGGCATCTTCGATTCGAACCCTAATTTATCGAAGGAAGAGGAACAAACAAGAGCCGAAGCCCTAATCTCAGAAGGAAGAACAAGTCGACATTATCACATACGAGATAAAAGAAAAAGGGCCGGCATAGTGAAATAATAAAAAAGGGGATGAACTGTTTTAGTTTGGGCCGGCCTTTTTATTTTTAAAAGGCTTTAGTTTTTAGGGCTGTTTTTATTTACATTGTTTTTAAATTTGTATTTTTATTTTTTAAACCGTTTTAAATTTCTAGTCGTGTGACTAGGGGACAAGCTACGTGGCGTAGCTTGAGAATTCGCAACTCGGTAGTTGAGTTGTGGCAGGGTTTTGAGCGTAGAGTTAGATTAGTCAATAGCGGGTATAGCGAGTTTACGTGTGTAAGCGAGGGACTACCTAATTTCTAGTAGAAACCTTGGGGGCAGCACGTAGGCAGGGTTTTGCCGAAGCTGGGTAAATTCTGTGTTGTTTTGTTTTACTCTGTTATTTATATTCTGCGATATCTGTGCTGCTATTCTGTGATCTGAATTGAAATTAATTTATAAGCTTCCGCGATTAAGTTTAATAATTTACACTATCACCCTATTCACCCCCCCTCTAGGGTGAAATCGATCCTACAAGTGGTATCGGAGCTAGGAACGAAAGCCATTTTTGTTTTAAAATTTTGATTTTACAAAAACCAATTTTTGTTCAAAAATTCGTGTTTCAAAAATCAATTTTTGTTTTAAAAATTCGTGTTTCAAAAAATCAGTTTTTGTTTTAAAAATTTGAATTTTTAAAATGGCTTTTTTTAATAATGCTTTTGCAGAAGGTCAATCCATAGTTAGACCACCAATGTTCAATGGTGAATATGCTTATTGGAAAAATAGAATGCAAATTTTTCTGAAAACCATTGACGCTTGGAATATTGTTGAGACAGGTTATAGAATACCAACTATAACTGTAGATAATCAGGAAATAGAGAAACCAAAGGAACAATGGACAGAACTAGAAAATAAATTACAAAATACTAATGCCAAAGCTATGAATTCTATTATCTGTTCATTGGATCAATTTGAATTTAATCGTGTCTCACATTGTCTAACTGCGCAGGAAATATGGCACATACTAGAATTGACTCACGAAGGAACATCTCAAGTCAAAGAATCTCGCCTTGCAATGCTAAGCAGCGAATACGAGAACTTCAAAATGGCGAAGGAAGAAAATGTCAAAGAGATGTACAGACGACTCTCCAATATTGTATACAAATCAAAAGCTCTCGGAAAAACATACACCGAATTAGAAATAGTCCGGAAAATCCTCAGAGTCCTTCCACGAAGCTTTGAAGCAAAAGTAACTGCCATACAAGAATCGAAAGATTTAAAACAACTTAAAGTTGAAGAACTCATCGGAAATCTCACCACTTATGAGCTAGAAATGAAATTCAAAGAAGAGCGTGAAGGAGGTGACACTCAAAAGAAATCAATAGCTCTCAAAGGAACAACCAAAAGTGATGATGATAACGATGAAGATGATGGAGCAGCAGAATTGGAGCTGTTAATAAGGAAATTCAAAAAATGGAATCAAAAACATGGTAATTCAGCTCGAATTCAAAAAGCAAAAAGCAGAATAGCCAAAGCACTAGACTACTCGGAAGAACAAAAGTTTATTTGTTATAATTGCAACAAACCCGGCCATATCAATCCCGATTGTCCACAAATTAAATTCAGCCATGGAAAGAAACAGAAAAAGAAAAGTTTTGCAGCCACTTGGGATGAAATAGACGAGAATGATCAAAGCACTGGCAGTGAAAGCGAAAAGGCAGAATTGTGTCTTCGAGGTGATACAACTGACAGTGACGATGACGAGCCAAGTGAGGTATCAAAACTTACCCATTCTGAGTTGCTTATATATTTTCATGAAGTAAACGACTGTTTTGAACGACTTAGGGAAAAATATGCCAAACTTGAATCTCAAAAGGATGCTTTGATAGAATGCAATAAACAACTTGATCAGTTAGTTAAAACCTATCAAAGTAAAATCCCTAAGGGTGATAAGTGTCCAACATTCGAAAAAGAAATTAAAAAATCAGAAATCAATATAAAATCACTTGAAAATGAAATTCTGATTTTAAAAGAGAATGAAAATACTAGGAGAGAGAATTCTATTAAAAAGTGCACACAATTGTTAATCGAAAATGAATCTCTCAAAACACAAGTCCAACAATTGTCAACGACTTTAGATAAATTTTCAAAAAGTGAAAAATCGTTGAATATGCTATTAGGAAAGCAAACTGTTAATACGGTTAGACAAGGACTTGGATATAATAGTTCGAAAATTGTTGAAAACAAGATTAATCAAGAAAATTCAATGTGCATGATTTGTAGAAAATATGGACACAATCACAATAATTGTTGGTATAGACCCAAACATGTGAAAACTATACCGATTTGGGTTCCAAAAGGCACAAATATAAAATCTCTCAAAGTTAAATAAATTTGGGTGCCAAAGGGAACAATTATAAATAGTTTTGGGTCTACACAAAATTATTTTTCAAAATTTTCTGCCACTAACAACCATGGACCTATAAAAACAAATAGGTCACATAAATCCTTTTCCGTGTAGGTGTGGTGGCAGGCTAAGGAACAACAACAGTGTACTCTGGATTTTTGGCTGTTCCAGAAACACAACGGACGACGAAGCAAAGTTCCTTAGCCTAGTATAAAGGTGACAGAATCACAATGGACAACGACGAAAAATATCGTAAAGGTAAAACAGGTAATGATATGTTTTAAACGTGATAATTTGCACCGTATTTTGAATAAAATCAGCCAATAAAAGGATGATGAAAAGATGGTGATTTTGACTTTGACTTATTCAAAATAGTTGGCCAATTATATTCTTATGCCAAAAACACTATAAAAATCTCTAGATTCTTTAAATTACTTCATATATATCATTTTGGATTAAAAATAGTGTTTTGTTGGATAATACAATTGGTTATAATACGGCTGACTCTATATTCACAGTTTTCTGATTATTAACACGGCTTCAATTCAATTTCAAAAGAATGTCATTTAAATTGTTGTTAAAATTGAATTTGAAAGTTTTGGTGCACACTTCATGTTTTGGTCTGGTATCAAATTCAATTGATGATAATTTTTGAGTGAAAGAGAAATTCAGATGCAAATTACACTGGTAATCTAGTTGATAGAAAAATTACTAGTGAAACGTAATTTTTGAGACATTTAGTAACTGCATCGTTTTTCAAAGAAAATATCTGCATATTGTTCATTTCAAATAATTTTCAAATAGCAGGAAATTTTCTTTTAAAACCCCCTGGAGAAAATCATGTTTGGCCATAGGTTCAGATTAGTCATTTTTTGAAAAATTAATTTCATAATTATTTTTGAATTTAATTTTAAATGACCATTTTGACTAATCTGACTCCCTAATGTTTATCAAAAAGAAAAATAGTGATTGAAAAAGTGATGAGTGTTAATACTGATCAAATATTATGACTTGAGACGGTATAATTAATAAATTTCTTACACTGATCAAATATTATGACTTGAGACGGTATAATTAATAAATTTCTTTAGAAATTTAAACAAGAGTTATAAAATTTTTTGTTGGTAAAAATTCCATGACCATCTCTATATCTATCATATTTCTAACAACCATCACTCATCAAAATTCTATATAGTTTGTCGATATGTGGTACTTTAAACAGGAATCGTTCGTTTTTCATTTTCACATTTTTTTTTTAAAAAAATTAATTAATAATAATAATAAATAAATACCAAAGTATTCACTCTCATTTAAAAGTCGTCACGGTTATGCATGGGTGAATTACTTGGAATTTGTTACGTGCTTCCATGCTCATTTAAAAGTCCTCGCGGTTATGCATGTATGGAACGCATATCAAAAGTTGATTTGTAAAATAAACAAGTTGATTCTAATCCCATTTAAAGGTCTCACGGTTATGCGTGGTTAGAAGATACTTGAATTCATTTTTTTTTTAAATAAAATTGGAATACTACTAATCTCATTTAAAAGTCCTAACGGTTATGCATGGTTAGTAGATATTCAAATTCCTGATATAAATATACCACAAATAGACACAACTGTATGGTTTTATATGATGACATCATTTCCATCATTCTAAAAGTGGAATATGCGCCTAACAAAATATTTATGATTTTTGTTTGACTTTTTATTGAAATTTAATATTTATATTCAATTGAGTTTTAATGTTGGTTAATATCGATAACTTTATCTCTATTTTCTCTAACACTATTATTCTTTTGCTGATAACAAAAGGGGGAGAGAAAAGTTAAGATTTTGTCAAATAGAATCAAGCAAAGGTCAAATAATTTTCCATTTGCAAAAGGCTCATTTATATATTTCTATTTGTATGCATATATGTAGGGGGAGTTTTGTGTAGAGAGGAAGCATTTAAATAGGGGGAGCAATTAGAGCATATCAATGATCAAATACATTTAACATAATCAAAATCTTAAATATATGTTTGTTATCATCAAAAGGGGGAGATTGTTGAATATGCGCTTATATGATTTTTGTTTGATGATAATAAACATATATACATTCGTTTAAATGTATTTGATAATATACTATTTTATTTTTCACAGATTAAATAAATATTTGCAGAGTAAAATAAATAACACGGAATTTGAATTCAAACGAATATTTTATTCAAACAAATATTTATTACAATTTTGATAGTACAAATTCAAGCTCTCACTATACATATACATTTTTGATTACATCACAATTACATCACAATTCAGTTTACATTAATAACCTCACTACATATCACTCACACTCGTATTTATCTTCAACTGCATTCCAGTTTGAATCCAGCATCTGAGCAATCTGCAAAAATATAAACTAACGCGGTAAAATTGAAAAAGAAATATTTTTGCAATTCAGAAATAAAAGATAATTTTTGAATATATGATTTGCCTCAGTTATTTGGGTTGTTCGTCATAATTTAAATTTGAATTCATCATACACGAACAACTTGTGACATACACAGTGTATTACTGTATATGCCACAAGGCCGTGCACGCCGATATATACACTTGATAATGCTACAGGGACAGGTGAGCACAAGGTCAAACCCAAATATACGGACAGGTTCAACTCAGGTGCAATAAATTCAAAAATACGACACGAGCACAAGGTCAAATCCGAGTTTTGAAACTGGATTCAACACAAGTGAACATGACAAGAAACAGTTCAATATGAAATGATGAACATGCAGTCAACAAGTGACAACATACTTCAATGACCAAAGTATGGAAAATGCAAAATGCAGATACAAACTACAAAGAACATTAACAATGACCAATGAACAAAGACTCCAAACCTACAAAACTGCATGCACACGGCAGCTACAAAGTGCAAAAGCCATGATCAAGCCAACACAGCAACAAATGAGACAACAACTTCAAACTCACATATGTCCGGATTAGATACAATCCAGATATGCAACTCAAAGCTTCAAGACAGTACAGCAACATCAAAGAGTGAAACACAGTGAAGAGACCAAGTGCACGACTAAACTGACGATGAATACAACATGAAGCACTACAGGCTCAAGGAGATAGGGTCGACCAAAAATCCAAATGCACAAATGAACAGCTAAGGATAAGAGGACAATACAACATAAAGAGTGCAACAGGTTATACTACAGAAATGAACACAGTAGGCATGTACAAACTGTAGTGAATGCAGATGGTAAACCAGAGATCAGACAAGACTGAACGAGCAAGGCATAGCTACTGCACAGCAACATGAATGAAGACTACAGGTCTCGATGTAAATGAAATGCACATGATAACATCACTGCAAATTATTCATTCAATAGGCAACAAAGAATGGCAAGACACAAGACATGGGGGCACTGGACTACAGCTCGACTAAATGGCCAACATGATCAAGAAATATAACATGCAGTGCTTTGCAAACACAAATGGAATGCAACAGTGAAGCTCAACATTATCAGAGAGCATATGGAAGGGTCAGACCAACAATGGAACAACAGTTCATATGAACAAGTGTACAAATGCAAAGACCAGTGATATAACTCAGGTGCAACAACCATGGTCAAGTCAACATAAACAATGTCAAACTCAAATGAACACTACAAGTCAGACAAAGCCAAACTGCAACACTGCATCACTAATTCATGACAAATGGAGTATATATATGAACTCAGACAAAGGTCAGAGAGTAGTTCAAGTGATGAAGCACTACAACTCAAAGAGCATCAAAATGCAAATCATGGAAAGGAAACTACAAAAATGTTATACATAGCAACAACCATCAAAATCATACAAGACAAGATGCAGTGAAGCATGTACATAGGCCACCGTTGAAACAACTCATATACAAGAACCATTGAACAACATGGCAGTAAGGATGTAATGGCTGTGAACAGCAAGAGGGATGCAAGCATCAAGCTGCAGTTTTCAAAACAAATGACCAAAGTCGAGTATGCTACAAAAATAGCAAATCAATTTTATCAAGCATCAGAATTCAAAGCCGTGGATATAATGAACAAGTCAAAATTGACCAAGTTAAAAATCAACACCGTGGTCATCACGAAATAATTCAAAACCGTGTCAACCAAGGAGTTGAAATTGATGCCGTGAACATCAAGTAAGCAAGCATCACAAAATATATACGAAGTGACAAAGTCAGAGAGATCATAATCGTTCAAGTATAATCGAATGGCCAAAGCAAATCAGTAGACAAATTCAAACACGAATATACGAACGCAAAAATAGGATTTCGAATCATTTATAAGCCCAATCATCATTGGCAAAATAATCATCGAGTTCAAGCATTCAATCAGAAATCAAAAGGAATAAAAGTACTCACCAAAATTGTAATCAAACTCGATCAATCGAAGTAGCCGAAGCAAGGTACAAGGAGGCAGTCGATTGACAGGGCAGAAGGACGAAAATCACAAATTCGATCGATTAATATAATATCGGCATCTTCGATACCAGCCCTAATTTATTGAAGGAAGAGGAACAAACAAGAGCCGAAGCCCTAATCTTTGAAGGAAGAACAAGCCGACATTATCACATACGAGATAAAAGAAAAAGGGCCGACATAGTGAAATAATAAAAAAGGGGATGAACTGTTTTAGTTTGGGCCGGCCTTTTTATTTTTAAAAGGCTTTAGTTTTTAGGGCTGTTTTTATTTACATTGTTTTTAAATTTGTATTTTTATTTTTTAAACCGTTTTAAATTTTTAGTCGTGTGACTAGGGGACAAGCTACGTGGCGTAGCTTGAGAATTCGCAACTCGGTAGTTGAGTTGTGGCAGGGTTTTGAACGTAGAGTTAGATTAGTCAATAGCGGGTATAGCGAGTTTACGTGTGTAAGCGAGGGACTATCTAATTTCTAGTAGAAACCTTGGGGGCAGCACATAGGCAGGGTTTTGCCGAAGCTGGGTAAATTCTGTGTTGTTCTGTTTTACTCTGTTATTTATATTCTGCGATATCTGTGCTGCTATTCTGTGATCTGAATTGAAATTAATTTATAAGCTTCCGCGATTAATTTTAATAATTTACACTATCACCCTATTCACCCCATGTGAAATCGATCCTACAAGGATGGCAGGTGATATCATGTTGACTCAACTCGATGCACCATTTAAGTAGTCGCCCGGAAGTGTCGGGACGATGGAGTACCTGCCTTAGCGGTTGATCGGTTAGAACTCTGATGGAATGAGATTGGAAGTAGTGTCGCAGTTTTCGTGATGTGATTAGTAAATAGTATGCTAGCTTCTCATGTTTAGGATATCTGGCTTCTGCCCCCGTAAACCTCTTGCTTACAAAGTACACTAGCCGCTGCGCGCGGTTGTCTTCTCTTACCAAAGCGGCGCTTAGAGCATGAGATGACACAGCCAGGTATAGGTATAGCTCTTCGCCTTCATTTGGAGTTGAGAGTACTGGTGGTCTCTGGAGGTGTTCGATTAGGTTAAGGAAGGCTTTTAAGCATTCGTCAGTCCACTCGAACTTTCCTTTGTCCTTCTTTAGAGATTTGAAGAAAGGGACGCACTTGTCAGTTGCTTTAGAGATGAATCTGCTTAGGGCAGCCACTTTCCCATTTAGGATTTGCATTTCTCTTCGAGTGGAAGGTATCCTGATTTCTTTCAGAGCCCGGACTTGTTCAGGGTTCGCTTCAATTCCTCTGGCATGGACGATGAATCCTAAGAACTTTTCCGATGACACTCCGAAGGAGCACTTTAGAGGATTCAGCTTCATTCTATATTGGCGAAGTACTTGAGACATCTTTCTTAGGTGGATTACGTAGTCGTTGGCTTTCCCTGATTTTACTAGCATGTCGTCCACGTAAACTTCCATAGTTCATCCTATTAGTTCTGCGAACATCTTGTTGACGAGGCGCTGATAAGTAGCTCTGGCGTTTTTAAGTCCAAAAGGCATTACTCTGTAGCAGTACAATCCCCGGTCAGTGATAAAACTAGTGTGGTCTTGGTCGGGAGCGTGCATAGGAATTTGGTTATATCCTGAGTATGCGTCCATAAAAGATAAGAGTTCGTGCCCGGCTGTGCTGTCCACTTGCTGATCGATTCGGGGGAGTGGGAAGCAATCCTTTGGGCAAGCATCATTTAAGTTGGAGAAGTCAGTGCATGTTCGCCACTTCCCATTAGCCTTCTTTACTAGTACCGGGTTAGCGATCCACTCTGGGTAGATGGCTTCTCGTATGAAGTTATTGGCAAGAAGGTTCTTTACTTCTTCACCGAGGGCTGCTGATCGTTCTGCCCCCATGCTTCTCTTTTTCTGCTTTACTGGCACTTTGGTAGGATCGATGTTCAGTACGTGGCACGCTACGTCTGGGGAGATTCCAGTCATATCAGCGTGCGTCCATGCAAATACATCCAAGTTGTGGCGGAGAAAATCAATGAGTTGATCCTTCAATTCTGCTTTTAGTTGAGATCTGATTTTCAATAGTCTACTTGAGTCATGCTTGTCTACAGATACAAACTCCATAGCCTCTGCAGACTCGGCGGTGGCCTCCTCCTCTTTGTCCCTGGGGTCTAATTCATTGAAAGGATCACTGGTATATCGAAGAGGAGGGGCTCTCTTTTGTTGCTATGCTTCCAAGCTTTTCATGCAGAAAGTAGTCTTTGCATTCTTCCCTTTATCCCTTCTGCGGTTATTGCGAAGTTCAGTTACATAGCAGTCTCGAGCAGCGTCTTGATCTCCCTCTACTTCTCCTATTCCATTGTCTGTTGGGAATTTCATCTTCAGGCACCATGGGGCCAGGACAATTTGGAAGTCGAACAAGGCTGGTCTTCGCAAAAAGGCGTTGTAGGCCGAGTGGTTTTCTATTAGCATAAATGTTTGTTTCCGTACAACGGAGCGGGGATGACTTCCTATTTCAACAAAGAGGTCCAGTTGCCCGAGGGGCATCTTCGCATCTCCAGTGAAACCATGTAGTGGTTTGTTGCAGGGAGACACATCCTTCATTGACAGCTTCATTTTGTCAAAGCATGCTTAAATAGGATATTTACTGAGCTTCCAGTGTCTGCTAGAATTCGGAAAACTTTGGCTGGACCGAACCAGGCAGAGATGACCATAGGATCCATGTGAGGGTACTGCCTTCCTTCTAGGTCACGCCTACCGAATGTGATGTCATTGTTCTCTTTCCGCTTTAGGTGGCGTTCTTCTATAACGGAATTAACGCAGTCTTCATTGTTCCTAAGCGACTTTCCATATTTTTCCATCTCTTCCCAGCTTCTGTCGGCGATGTGTGGTCCTCCCGATATAGTATGGACCACTATCTTCTCTTGATTAGAGCCGCTGGTGTTGCGATTTCCTCCACCTACTTCCGGGGATGATAGCCTCGGGCTTTTATTGGCAGGAGCTGGAGTCCTGTTCTGGCTTTTTACATAGCATTCCAGTCTCTTCCTTCTGATGTGTTCTTCAATCAAGTCCCGGAGATGATGGCATTCATTGGTATCATGCCCATGAGATTCGTGGAAACAGAAGAACTTTCCAGATTTAATTGCGTTATCTGATTCCTTCTTGTGCGGGGGGGCGTTTGTATTTAACTTCGTCTTGGGTAGCCAGGAAGATGTTTTCGATTGTTTCATTCAAATAAGTGTATGTGTCAAATCTCGGTCCTGGCCAATATAGACGCTTTTTTCCCTTCTTGCCCCCAGCACTATCTCTGGAGTCATTTCTTCGAACGTCCTTTGCTACTGCGGGTGTGTTGCCATGAGCTGCCTTAGTTTGTTGCCCTGTCCGCCTTTCAATTGCAGCGTCTTCAAGTCTCATATATTTTCCGGCTTCATGGAAGAAATCAGGTATGGTAGCTGGCTTTTCTTTCATTAATCTCCTAGCAAATTTAGTATCCGGATGCACACCACTGCAAAGGGCCATTAGGATAAGTTTCTCATCGGCATCCTGGACTGCGGCCGCTGCGGCATTGAATCGGGTTAGATATTGTTGCACCGTCTCTCCGGGCTTTTGTTTGATATTGGATAAGGAATAAGCGTCCTTGGGTTGTTCCACATGAATGCGGAATTGGCTGATGAACTTTTCTTTCAACATTTCCCATGAGCTGATGGACCCTTGGGATAGATGGCAGTACCAGGAGGTAGCTAGATCTGCCAAGAATAGTGGAAAGCATTTACACAATACTTCTTCTGTCGCTCCGCTCATGAGCATATGCTGTGTGTATCTCTGTAAGTGTACGACGGGGTCAAAGGTTCCCTTGTAAGGCTCCATTGTTGGCATTTTCCATTCTCGGAGGGTGATGGAAATTTCGATATTGCGGGTGAAGGGGCTGGTTACCCTGGCGCCTATCCCTCGATCTCTTTGATCCCGTCGGACGCACTTCTGAACAATCGCGCCATCCTTTCATCAGAATTTGGAGCAGATAGAAATGAGTTTGGTTCTTCTCTGCGGGATTGATTCCATCCAGATGACCTGTAGGGATGGTATCGTCTATCACTCCTAATATTTTCCAGTGGCTGCCTCTGGTCTTCTGGGAGCATGTTAGGGTCAGCTGCAGTTGGCACTTGCCTGGATCTTCCCCTGCTGGGTTCTGTTCCAAGCATTTCCTCGGATCCAACTTCGGGCTGGACTCTAGCTCGGCCCCGTTCATTGGTGTTCCCATGGCTAAGTAGCATGACAGGCTCGGCTACATCCGATCCTCGCCTGGTACCTTCCCTGTTGGGTTCGGTTCCAAGCGTCTACTTGGATCGGAATTCGGGCTGAGTCCGGGCTCGGCTCCTACCATTGCTGCTTATATTGTTTGCCTCTTCGAAGAAGAAAGATCTTTGTCGCCTCCCAGGTCCTCCAGACTGGGACTCATCCCATGATTCAGTGTCGCGGTTGGATTCTTCTGCATCCCTTAAGCGTGACATGAGTTGGTTCACCAAGGCTTCTTGTTGGGATGTGAAGCGATCAGTCACTTCAGCCACAACCCTGTCTAGATCTGCCCTAGTAATTGCTGCCAGTTGTTCCGTGGCAGGGGCTGTCGGATTTACCTGACTTCCATTTTGTACAGCTGTTGGAACGGGACGATTCTCTTGATCAGTGATCACTGGATCTGGAATACTGCTAGTTGCGATATTCTTTCCTTTGTTAGCATCTTTCTTCTGCATGGGAGGCATGTTTTCCATGCAATGAGCGATGCTGATAGGAAAAAGGTTAAGTGGGAGAAGCTGAAGCTTCGAGCTCCGCTCTCAGTGAAAGCACCAAAAATGTTTGCACAAAAAATGGGCAAACACCTCCAAGTCGTATGATTTAGTCGATTTTAAGTTGTTCTTAGTGATTTGGGTGATTCATGCAAATATGCAAAAAACAGGGACTAAACTGTAAAAGACACACAGATTTATAGTGGTTCGGCCAGAATGTGCCTACATCCACTTTATATGTTATTCTCCTTCATTCTTCAGATTACAAGTACCAAGCTTTGATTACAAGTATATGAAAGTTGTTTCAAAGTTTTGTCCGTGCTTGAGCTCTCAAACTTGTCTGCCATTGTTGTACTCCTGCCCCTCTATTTATAGAGTGAGGCTGTGGGCAAGGGTCTTGGATGTATGTAGCTGCTGGTGGGCCTGGGCTGAAGTAATGTGGCCTGGAAATGTTGGTTCGGTAGTAGATGGTTGGACTAGCGTTTTGGTCCGGTGGTAGAGGAGATGGGATTGGTTCGGTGTGGTTGATTCGGTGGAGGCTGGTCCGGTGAGGCCTTGGATCGGTGGAGGTTGATTCGGTGGTGAGTTGGTCCGATGAGGCCTTGGATCGGTGGGGGTTGATTCGGTGGTGGGTTGATTCGGTAGCTAGTGGAGAGTGGATTGGTTCGGTAGGGCCTTCCCCCTTTTGGTTCGGTGATGCTTTCTTTCTTTGGTTCGGCGGTGGAAACGCACCCAACACTAATCAAGATGCATCGAGACTGGATATTTGTGCATCTGTTGAGACTAGAGTATGTAACGCTTTCCAAATGTTGGGCAGTGTATTACTCAGGACCGCTGGGGGGCACCTAGAGGTTACGTACTGATAGTTATTGCATAATTATGGAACGACTCACTCAATAGTTTTATGTTGGTTAATATAACTTAGGTCAAATAGAAAATATTGATGTGATTAATTTGCATGGTTCTTTTGACTTGAGAATACTATAGATCTTCAATGTGGAAGCTCCGCTTTAATTATAGTCAAATTATGGCATGACGTCCATCAAGTGGCTATAGTTGGGTCGAGTTGAAGTATTGGAAGTGAAACAGTATTCAAGTGAGGATTCGTCTCCTGGGCTATATGGGGTTAGTATCACGGTCACCTTAAGTCAACACAAAGTCAAAATCTCTGGCCAGAGTAGTTCGGTTAATAATAATTGTTATTATTGAACCAAGGTCTTTGTATTTGGATTATAGAGTTGAATATGGATGATATAGGAATTTTGACTGTAACCAAATTCAATAAGTCCAAAGTGATATAGTTTTGACGAAGAGAATTGGCCTAAATAATTGTCACAAAAGGTAACGCTTAATAAAGTGAAATTGGATTTACCAAAGTTTAGTAAGCGATAAATATGGCCATAATGCCACAACACTTGCTAAGTGAGGTGTGAACGTTAACATTCGAATAGTTCGGTGTTAATTGCTGACCAAATTTACACCCAAGTGTTATACAACTGAAACGATGAATTCCTTTAAGACTGAATGATTTAATTAGTTTATAAAGGTTATAGATAAACTAAATTAATAATTATTTATGAAATATTAGTCATAAAATTTGAATACGGTTTAAGAAATAAAAATTGTTGTATATTTATAATAGTTATAAATGTACCAATTGATATACGATATCGATAAGCATTAAATTAGATTTAATTACATAACATTTTGACTTGGGCTTAAATGAGTTTAGAGCCCATCATTTGCGTGTAAATTTTGGTTTTGACTAGTTATTGGAGGTGGCTAAAACTTAGGATTAGACCTAGAGATTGATGGCTATGATTAAGAGAGAATAGGTAATGAGATTGTTCTAATATCTCTCTTGTACAAGGCTATATATATGGATCTCTAAACCCTTAATCAAAAAAAATTTTTGCTGCCATAATTATCAAGCTTGTTGCTGAAATTAGTCCCCATATCAGTTTTAAGAATATCAAATCAATTCAAGTAAAAGCATTAAAAGGTCGACGTTTCCAGACTAGCAATTTGACGAATCGAGCATAACTAGAGAAGGGAATTCATTGACTCAAGTGGACTCAAAGGCATCATCAATTGGTATTTTATTTATATATTATTGTAATCATATTATATTTTATGATTTAATATTGATTAATCCCAATCTATTTTTGTGTGTGTGCGGGCGTGTATATTAACGTTGTATATCTAGTTAGGTGAGATTTTCGTAGGTATATGTATTTGTCACAAATTAGTTTTTTTATGTGCATGTTTTTATTATTATGTATGATAATTTACATATAAACAAATCTAATTTTCTATAAAATTAAATTTTGTCATCGTTAATTATTTTATGTATATTTATATATTAATTTAAATATAGATTAATGTATATTTTAAACATATAGTTACATATATGTACAACTTAGTTTTTTTACTTATACCTATTTATACATAATATGAATTATCACGTTCAAAAATAATTTTTTTACGTACATAAATAATTTTAAATTATCTTTTATTGATTATTTTAATTTTTTATTATATCTAAAATAATTATTGCATTGAAAATTCGTTTTTATATTTTGTAAAATTTATAAATCTATGCAATAACCTATGGAAAATTTTCATACTTTTTTGTTAATATTTAATATTTTTAATAATTAAATTACTTCGGTTGAACATTTCTTTTATTTATTAAAAACATTATTTTATTTCAGAAAATCATGGAAAAAAATTTTAGCTTGTATTTTATAATCCTAAATTTTTTAAAATATTAAAATTTGATTTTTTAATATTTATTAGTAATATTTTTAAATATTATGATCAAAACTATTTATTAAATATATAAATAATAATGATAAAATTATAAAATTATTATTTTATGTTTTTTATGTCAATTTTCATCTAGAAATAATTTTAAAATATATATAATTGTATTTTAAGTATTTGAATGTAATTAATTATTCATTTATATACATTTTATTTAAGCTTATATATATATAATTTTAATTATTATATATGTGTATGTATAATTTTATACGTTTAATTATGTATATATATTTATACATATATTTTAAGTTATATGTATATTTAAGTTTGAGACTTTTAGTTATAAAATGTATTTTAAATATATGTATACGTATTTATATAAATATACGTTGCATTATAGATTATGCACATATTTAGACAACATACAATACATATGAAATGGGCTGATGTGCCCGTTGTGATGTAAATCCCAACATCTGTATACGGTCATGTTATACCCTTCACGGATTATTATGTTACACATGCACACACATGTATATGATACATGTATATAAAATTAAATCATTCAAATTAACTTTACATTGCAAAATACTTAAATTTAAATAAAATACATGATTTTATTTAAAAAAATAGAATTGTTCTAAATGAACTAGATTTCATAGGCCCAATAAAGATCTAATAGGTTAAAAAAAAATTGAAATACACCAACCACTACCGCTGCGGGCTGGCCCAGTTTCAACAGCATTAAAGAACTTTTCAACAGTAGTATAGTGACAAGCTAATTAACCACTATAAATTTTTTATTCTTACTTTCAACACTTTTCATTTTTAGGATTTTCTATCCCAGCTTTCTGTCTTAGTCTTAATTCTTTTTAATCTACTACTTCTGGAGCATTGCCTTCAGAATTTCTAGGTATTGAATTGTAACCAAAAATTCATTCAACATTTTTAACGTTAAAAGGAGGGTCTAAACCTCCATTCCTGCATATCACTTCTCGTTATTTGCTATTTTTCAATCTTTAACTTGAAAATGAAGTCTAAGTCTACTTAGCCCAAAAACCCTTAGTGTCCAATATTTGAGGAAGAAATCCTCAAACCAATTGAGATGGTAAACCAAACTATTGTTGATGTATCTGCTCCTCCAGTTGCCTTGAAATAACACTTTTGGCAAACGATGTTAGTGTTTGTCAAAAATAGTATGAAGCGCATGGGCAGATGCCATATTTCCCTAAAGCAAACTTTGAAAAGTACGGAGAAAACCGTTGCTTATTTTGTTGACGAAGAAAGTCAACCACCAAGAGCTAACTGAAAACGACAAATGAATCGGGAAGAGCTTCAGGCATAATTTCCTAAAGATGCCTATTATCAAGGCTCGAGGAGAGTCCTCTCGAATAGCCAAAGAGGGTCAAACCAATAAACCCTAACTCCAAGAATCGAAAATATAAGCCTCGATGGGCCTACTAGAGTTTGGTTTGAAAATAGAAATGTTGATATTGAAAATGCTAATTGCTTAAGTTTCGGTGGAGACCGAAATGCAAAATGTTGTGAATGAAATTTGCTGAGCATGTACAAAAATTACAAGAAGAAAGATCTAGCTCTTACATTGAACCAATAGTTAAGAAAATTCAGCCATTTTTTGCAAAAATTAGAGTCCTATTGCTTATGGGATTTTGGATACCAAAGCTATCTTGTGATGGATTAACTTATCTCGAAGACCATATTTCATCATATGAGATACAGATGCAAGAAATTTGGGTCACTGATCAAGTTAAGTGCAGATTCTTACCATCAACCTTGATCGAACCTCCATTAAATAGTCCCATAACTATCCTCCAAATTCAATACATTAATCTGATTAGTTGATTAGAGAATTTATGACAAATTTCTTTACATCAAGAGATACTCGAACCAGGCTGAGTTTGCTTACTGAATCCGAAAATGAAAAGGGGAATCCGAAAAGGATTACTGCCGAAGGTTTATGTTATCATTGCAAAAGTAATAGGAATGTTTATAGAATCAATATTAATAGCTGTCACTTTACGGTTCAAGAAAAGTAACCCATTCTAGAATGACTTAATAAGATAGGACTGCACGTCCTTAAATGAGTTATTTTACAAAGCTCAATGAGAGATCCAAATTAAAGAATCAAAGAGGGCTCTAAGCAAGAGCCAAGAGTGGGTAGGTGAAAGCCAGAACTTCATCTTGGCAAAGTACCAAGACGAGAATAACTCGGAACTTCATCTTGGCAAAGAAACCAAGATGAGAATTCAAAGCCATGGAAACTCTCATTAACCCACTTATTTGCGTAGATCTATGCACTAACTCAAGATATGGTGCAATATTCAGTTGCTAAAAAGGCGGACTAACCAGAGCCCAACCAAAGGGACAAATATTGTTCTTATAGTAAGCAAAATAGACTCCACATGGAAGATTGTAGATTTCTTAAATACTTTATCAACAGGCTTATGAGAGTAGGAAAAGTTGTTGATTTTCTAGGAACTAAGAGTGGCACGCCCTCGGTTGAACCCGAAACCGCGCAACTGTAGTAGCCCGGTATTTTCAACCATTGGCATCCGTACATGTCGGACTTGAATTGCTCTAGATACCAGATTGTTAATTTAAATTTGGCAAATAATCAGCGTATATAGTAAATAAATAAATCACAGAATCACAGACGCAGAGTAATATGAAATAAGCAACGGAAACAAATGAATAGTAGTTCGTGAAGCTACTATATATATATATAACAAAGGTAAAATAAGATACAACAATAGTCTCGAATACAACAATCAATACAATATCTGAATATATCATTAGACCCAATCGAATAACCGAAAGCTGGATAAATGGATCTCCAAACGAAACTCCAACTCCAAAGGTGAGTCTCAAATGCTGTGACACTCAGTCTGATCCGAGCGTAAAGCAAAACACAAAACACTCGAGTCAGGATTAACATTCTTATATCAATAAATCCAACTCAAGTGAAACATCAACTGAAATACAAGTAACTCAAAGGATGTTTGGGATAACCATCTTCTAAGGATCCATGGAACTATCCACTATGCAGTAATATACGTCAATAATAATCAAACGTTATTATAACACCATGGTCATTTCAAAATATCATACTTTAAAACCAAAATATCATATCCATTTCAAAACCATATCAAAGCAATATCATTCTTCACTTCAAATATATGTATTTCCAAATTATAGCACTTTCAAAGTTACAGCCCTTTTGAAACCAAAACACTTTGAAATTATAATTCTTTGGAAAACCATAACTTTGAAATCATAACTTCCACCACTTAAACGGTTTAGATATTAAATAGTATATACAATAAAATAGTTTATAAAGTAAAATAGTTTATATGAAAGAGTTATAAGTTAAAATAGTTTATATTAAAATAGTTAGTATATTAAAATAATTTATATTAAAAATAATTTATATTAAAAATAATTTATATTAGAAATAATTTATATTAAAAATGATTTATATTAAAATAATTTATAAAGTAAAACACAAAATAGTTTTAAATATAATTTAAATATACTTTATATAATAAAATAGTTTCCTCAAATTTCACAAATCGATTCCAAATCAACTCGAATTCCAAAATTCAAATTTAATCCAATCTCAAATCATCAATTTCAGTTTATTTCAGTTTCTCAATAAACAATTTCAAATTATATCGATTTCAAATACATATTCTTAACCACAAAATAAACCATTCAATATCAATATTTTCAAAGCTTTAAATTTTCAAACATTTCAAAACTAGATTTGATAATTCCATATATATATATATATATATATATATATATATAAAAATCAGATTCACTTTACTATTATCTATTTTGAAATATTTACAAGTTTCATTCAAATAACATTTAAATAAAACTTCAAATTTAAAATTTAAATAAAACTAAATATACCATTTCAATTCATGTAAATTTGAAATATTCATTTAAATTACTTTTAATCAAAAATCATATCTTTAAAATCTCAAATTTAATAAATTTCAAATCAAACTTATTTGTGTATAATTCTTAAGTAAATTCAATTTCAAAACCTTGGAAATCATTTCAATATATATATATATATATATGTACACATTGACCAACAGTGTCTGTATATAATTTTCTATTCTATGGTCAGTTATACGGATATTTATCATTTAAATCCGCAATTTAAATATATACGAGTATATGTCATTTCAACCCGTAATCCCAGATTCAATTCAATGAAAATCGCTTGGATTTATCATTTTTACCCATAACAATTTTTTCCTATTCTACAGATCGTTCGAATATGTATCATTTCAACCATAACTAATTCTATACTAATAGGGAACTTGCAGAGTGATAACAAATATGATAATAATATAACAGGCATATATCAACAATATAAATAACAGATAATGGTGTCAGATGTCACAGGTGAACAGATACAAATAATAGCATATTTACTCGATGTAAAAAAAACAGCTGCATATTTCAATTGTTGTTTCAATTGAACTCAAATTTAATAAATATAAGAATGTTAATCGTGAGTGATTTCTCACCTTTCGAGGCTAGAGAGGATAGACAATGAAATTGAGTTGCGAATCCAAGCATGAATTCCAAAACAAAGCAAAATTGGCACGAATTCGATGAACGGATCCGATAACAGAAATCGGTGGAAACAAATAAAATTTTAGTCTAACATAAACTGAAACAAAATTAAATATAATTTTCAAATATATCTTTCTCTAATAACTAATATAAAATTTTAAAATAATATAATGTGTTTCTAAAGAGAAGATCCAAATATCAATATCTATTATAAAATCAATATAACAATTTATTTTAATATATATATATATATATATATATATATATAACTTATATCAATATGTAAACAAACGTTTTATATCCAAACAAAACGTATTACATAAACTTTTTGCATAAAGCCACTTATACATCGAGCAGATGGATGGATATATATATATATATATAATACATATAATAAGACGGACATATCTACATAATAAAATTTGAAATAAATAATAAATATATATACTCAACCATATCATAACTTACATACAAAAACTATATATATAAATCTATATATATAAACAATAATATATATAAACTAACATATATATTCTTAAAATCAAAATGTATAAATTTTAAAATATCACTACGTATGGTAATTGAAACCAATAAATAGTACAGACACACTACCAAATATACATATTATTTAAATAACTATACTTAACAGTATAATAGACAACATTTAAAAGTTTTTATACAAAACAAGAAGTAGAAGGTTTATCAAATACAATTCAAAGTGGATTATATATTGGTATACATTAGTTCACACGTCAAAGCAACTTCAGTTTTTGATTGTACATATATGTATTGCCGAAATAAACTATATACAACCTTGATAATTAGAACAGCAAATAAAACTTTAAAACTTACTCATATATATCTATATATATAATATATATAATTAACATTCCCTATTCACATCCATTGAACACAGATTAGAAAATAAATCGAACTTATACTATTATATAACTAACCTATATACGTTACATGTAAAATACTTCTACAGAAAATATCTTTAATATGTACATATAAACAGTCTAAAACAATATATGTAAAAATATAACTGGTTACTAAAATCTAACTTTATATAGATATACACGTAAAAATCATGTTAGAACAGTTACATGTAGATGCTATTTATAAACAAATATATAAATTAGACTACAATATATATATATATATATATATATATTACTAACCTATATGATATTAAGTATTACAATACTCTTAACTACGTAATATGTCTATATGTATACTTTTTAAACATATTATGCAATACTCTTCCCTATACCTAAACAAAACAAAAGTTTAAAACAAAATTCAAAAAAATAATAAACAAAAAACTACTGCTCACAAATGTACATATATTTTGTCCACTGAATGAACTTAAATTGTAAAATATACTTCCTCAAAACCAAACTGAATGAAAGAAAAGATCAGGCAAAAGAGAAAAGAGAGATGTAACTTTTAAACTTATTTGTACTTACTAAAATTGACATATACAGAGTCACATTCTTGCATCTTGAGTGGCAATGACAAGAACTCGGTATGGCCATGGTGATGATGGCGAAGGAAGGCCGAGCTGGGTGTGCACGTTGGGCCCCGTGCATGGAGGAAAACAGGGTTGGAGGCTCGGCCCCGGGTGCGAGATGGTTAGTGGAGTTGCCAGTTTGATTGGCCGCGTATGGAAATGGTGGGTGGTAGAGGAGGGAGAGGCGGGGGCAGCCAAGCACGGTGGTAAAGCTGGGTTTGCTGGCGAAGGCTAAAGGACGTGGGGTGGGATCTCGGGATCCGAATGGGAAAATGAAGGTGGTCTTCGGTGAAGAAAAGAAAGAAAGAAGGAGTAGCTAGCAAAAGGAAAGGCAAAGTAAAAAACACTAACTGTTATATAAAAATTTAAAAGGAAATAGTGGAACGGTAGAAAAGGAAACGTCAAGAAATAGTAAAAAACAGGGTCGGGTTTTGGAAAAGTTATAAAAGCAATTTATTTGATTCATTGGGCTGCATGTTCAAATTGAAAAGGCAAAGGAAAGCTAAGAGTCACAATTTAGGATACTGATACGACGTACCGTTTTATCGTTTCCATCACGTACCAGACCTCAAAATACAGAATTGAATATACCACAGAGATCAGCATGGCGAAACGATCAAAAGGTATATAGATATTAGTGGTATGATCATCCTATCAAAAGTCAATAATCGATACCGAAAATGCTGCTAATTTTCCAGAAATAAGATAAATGGGGAAATAGCAGTTCAAATTTGAAGAAAAGAAATATGACTTCTTATCTGAAGATGATTTACAATTTTCTATAGAAAAATATTCAGGTTTGGAAAACATTTTATCATCATCAAATATTAACTGATTTAAATTAAAGTAAAATTACAAAATAAAATAAACTTCCATATCTTTTGGTGAAAATTTACCATTTATTATGTTTAAGTAGACGTATTCCAAATATCAAATCTATATTTCAAAAATTTATTATTTAAGATTTCATAAAATTTCAATTAATCAAATAAATAAAACCACTAAAAATTTTCAGGTCGTTACAACAACAATCAGCACAAGTGTTAAGAACATTGTCGATAACACGAAATTTTATTAATGTAACCTTCGGAAGCCTACATGTGGATAGGACAAGTAACTAGAAGAGATATATAAAGAAAGCCCAAGGGGTTAAATAAAATGTGTATGACATGGGCAGATTCGAGAAGTTGAGAAAGCTTGAGCCAAGGATCACTTTTGAAGATCTTGATAAGTAGGATGCTAGCCACTCTCACAATGATCCCTTCATGATTACTACTCAAATTGGTCTTTTGGAAGTCTCCAAAATTGTGGCGGATAATGGAGTTGCTGTGAACATCATCTTAAGAATGTATTTGATAAGATAGGCTTACCCGAGAGCGTATTTAAGCCTAGCCATATACCAACTACGGTTTTAATGATGAAGAATCCATTCTATTTAGGGAATGCTCTCTTATGGTACAGGTTAGTTTCGGTTCATGCTTTTAGATATTTGAAACTATATTTGTTGTAATGAATGTACTCTCGGTAACTAATGCCTTCTTTGGAAGGCCCTCTCTCAATGCCATCGATAGGTATGTTTCGACCAAACACGTAGTTATGAAATTCTCCACCGAGAGTGGCGAGGGATGTATAAAAGGAGACTAATGGTTTTTAGGAAAATTATGCTATGGAGCCTAAACATGATCGATAAAAGAAAAAAAATTGGTGTATGAAAATGATGCCAAACCAAATGATTTTTGTCCTTTCAGCAATAAGAATGAATAGACGGAAGATAATAATTCAGCCTACGTACTCACATCGAAAGACAATCATCATAAAAAAGGAAGACAAAGATCTATTAACTACCTTTGAAGTTATGAGGTATAACTGAAAGTTCTTAAAAATTCCACCAAGAAGTGAAGGTACAACGATAGGAAAAATAGTCCAAAAGCTATGTTAAAGAAAACAATTTGACAAGATACAACTAGGCCAAAGTAGAAAATCTCTCGATCGAAAGAGAAAGTATGCTTACATAGTATGAGAGTGTTTAAAAGAAGAAAGCATTGAATTTGAATTAGATTTTAGAACCAAAATGAAATGGCTTCAGCTAATGCAACCCTTTAAGAGATTTGCATAGGTCCAAAATGCCAAACAAAAACTATAAAGATCGGAACTTACCTTCATCCATTTATTCAAGAGGGAGCAATAAATTTTCTTTAAAATAGTTACATGTGTTCGCATGGACCCTGACGACATGGTTGGAATAGAGCCTGCTGTTATGTGCCATTGCCTAAATATTGATCCAAATATCCCCCATAAAGGAAAAGAGGCAACCTGTAGACAAAGTTTGATGTAAAGCACTACAAGAATAGGTTGAAAAGCTACTAAGAAATAATTTCATAGGGGATGTTTAATATTCGAGATGGATTTCCAATTCAGTATTCATAATGAAGCCAAATGGAAAATGGAGAACTTTCATAGACCTCTCTAATTTAAATAAAGTTTTCTCAAAGGATTACTTTCATTTTCCAAGAATGGTTCGGTTAATTGATGCCACAAGTGAACATAAGTTACTTTTATTCAACATGCTTGTTCTATTCATGACAAAATTCCAATGTTCAAACCAGATGAAGAGCATATAAGTTTCGTAATAAACATAGGATTATTCTGCTAAAAGTAATGCCCTATAGTCTTAAAAATGTTGTGACTACTTACCAGAGACTAGTCAATTGTATGTTCACAAAACACATAGGCCAAAATATGGAAGTGTATATAGATGATATGCTCATAAAATTAAAGCTATCCGGGTACCATATTTGAGATCTAGCCAAAATGTTTGAAATCCTTTGGAAGTATAACATGGTAAGTGCAAAGGAAGGAGAAGTAAATCCTAATCAAATCAAGGCTATAAAAAGTATGAAAGTGCTAACCAATGAAAAAGAACTTATGAGTTTAAATGGGAAGATCATAGCGTTTAACAGGTCCATAAGCCAATTGAGTGACAAATGCATTCCATTCTTCGACCTCATTAAGAAACATACTACTTTTGAGTGGATTACCAAATGCCAAAAAGAATTTGAGAATTTGCATAAGCATCTCAGTAAGACTCCTGTTCTTTCAAAGCTATAGATGGTGTTTGCACAAAAAATGGACAAACACCTCAAAGTCGTATGATTTAGTTGATTTTATGTTGTTCTTAGTAATTTGGGTGAGTTATGCAAATAAGTAAAAAAACAGGGGCTAAATTGTAAAAAGACACGCAAATTTATAGTGGTTAGGCCATAACGTGCCTACGTCCACTTTATATGTTATTCTCTCTTTTCTTTCAGATTACAAGTACAAAGCTTTGTATACAAGTATATGAAAGTTGTTTGAAAGTTCCTTCCGTGCTTGAGCTCTCAAACTTGTCTGCTATTGTTGTACCCCTGCCCCTCTATTTATAGAGTGAGGTTGGGGGCAGGGGTCTTGGATGTATATAACTGCCGATGGGCCTGAGCTGAAGCGATCTGGCCTGGTGCATCTGGTTCGGCAGAGCTTGGTTCGGCCGTGCTTGGTGTGGTTGGTCCGGAGGTTCATTCGGTAGTGAGTGGAAAGATTGTGGTTCGGCATTAGTAGGGAGAGGAGCTGGTCCGGCATTGGTAAGGAGAGATGTTGATTCGGCATGGCTTCTGGACCGGTGTCTTGGTGATTCGGCAGGAGGATGGAGTGACGTTGGTTCGGCATGTGGTGGTTCGGTAGGCTTTAGTTATGTGGTGGTGGGCTTTGGACCGGTGATGGTGGGTTGGTTCGGCAGGCATGGCCGAAGTGGTTGGTTCGGTGGTGCGAGGGAATGTGGTTGGACCGGTAGTGCTTCCTTCCCTTGATTCGGTAGTGCCTTTCCTTGTTGGTTCGGTGGTGGTGTAAAAGCACCCAACACTTGCCCCCCAAAGTGGGGCATATGCCAGCATATGTCGCGCTTTGTTTTCTCGTGGTTTGGATAGCTTCATTCGGTTTTGAGTGCCGAACTGGTTGGTCCGGTTGTCCTGCGCTCTTCTATATATAGGGGCTACACCCCCTGGTTATTCCTTACCGAATCAGAGAGAAACCGAATTGATTGAGTGCCGAATCGACCTTGTGTCGAATATTCATTGTGCCGAATAGACCTTGTGCCGAATCAGGTACACTTTTTGCCGCCGAATGAGCTTAAGTTTCTAGCGCCGAATGAACTTTGGGTTGAGAATGCTGAATGATATTTTAAACCTTTAATACCGGATGGACTTTATGCCAAATGGGCTATGCCGAATGAGCTTTCATATTTAATCTTGAGTGGAACACTAAACCTATATTCACCTGCTCGCTTTATGCGCTTGCTTGCTTACATTTCCATACTTCTTGTTTTAATAACGTGCTTTTGCTTTTGTGCCGCAGATAAATGTCTCGCAAAGCAGAAACTCGATCAGATAGAAAGAAGTCCAAGGACAGAGAAGAGACTTCTACCGTGCCCCCAACCCAGTCAGGACCGGCGCAACATGGACCTGCCCGGGGTCGTTAGTGGATGGGTATGGTCCCCAGGAACTTCTGGTCTCCCCTCCTGACTGCTTTCCTAGCTCCCTGAAGGAGGAGCAACTCGACGCCATATCTCGTTCTTTTGGGATTGATAGAGCGCTCATGGTGCTGCCAGGGGCTGGAGTTATGCCATATGATAGAGCGTCCATGAGTCTCTCTTCTCCTTCTTCTCCATTCTCTCTCTAGTTCCTGAACATTCCTTACGAGAGTCTGCATGCTCTTCATTTGATGATGAGGCCACCTAGGAATTCCCAACTCTCTGCATTTCTTCCTATGTTTAATTCTTTCGCTGCTTGCGATATTGGCAAGTAAAAGTACTTCGATACTAGTTCAAATGTTAAGGTTGTTTTTTCCTTGTTCATCGTTAATTTCTTCTTATTTCTTTTTTTGCCTTTCGATTCTTCCTTCTGATCATCATTAGATATCATGTAGCTCAACTTGGACTTCTCTATCTCATAACTCAAGTTGTTGAAGATGATATTGAACTCTTCAGAAAGGGTCAGAGAAGCTAAACGAGGATCTGAAGGATGGTTTATAGGAATGGCATTGATTATTTCATCCAAATCTGGTACTTCATTGTTCAAACCACTGAATGATCCTTTACTGAAATCTAGTTGAGCATCATCAAATCCACTGGGCAGACCATCAATATCGTTCCAAAGATTATGATCATCTAAGTAGTGCAATTGGTTATTCATGACCGCAGAAGGACTGATCATGTAATTTCGTATACGATGTTGAAATGTGTAGTCAATGCAAAGAAGATTGAAGCTGGTAATGAATGTGTATTTCATCTTGAGTGTTCTGAGTTCAAGCCTTGCTTCCCCATCTTTTCTTTTTAGGTTTTCATAACTTGATCGTTTACTGTTTGTTTAATGAATTCCTCTTCTGAATTGGATAGGTGGGACTTCCGATCAACATGCTGGGAGCTCCGACCCTGTGGCTAAGTAGGCTTGGAGAGTTGGTAGGATGAGGGCGAAGCGTGGACGCAGCTGGTTCCTTGTCCGAATTAGGCCACCTTTTGATTTCTTTTTATTGCGGTTTATGTTAGTCCAAAACATTGATGTGACTGTAATAATATTGTTTGTGATGAATGACTTTATGTAATTTCATAACATAAGCTGATTCCTTTACGTTGGAATGTTATCGCTATTTTGTTGTGCTGTGTAAGTGATGTAACTATGCATGTTACTTGTGGCTTGACTGTGCCTGATGCCAAGTTTTTTGCTTAAAGTATAATTTTCTCATTTTGCAACGTAAATGTGATGTGTGAATATGAACTGCAGCTATGCATTAATGTATAAAAGTAGAAGGTACCGCCCTTCCTGTTTCGGCTGTGGACGGCAACTTCGTGCGCCCTGTAAGACTAAGCACGGAATGCTGATGAGTGTCTCGTCATCCGATCGTAAGTTTCTGTTCCCATTAGCGAGCGTTCCCTATTTCATGTCCTGTACTTTCAAGCACCGTTACGGAGAATAGGAGAAAAGTTTTAAATGAAATGGAAATATAGGAAAAGTAAAACTTCTAGTCACGGAAGGCCGTCGATGTGCTTAAGTTCGTGGAAAACGGGTTTTGTAGTCACTTTCCCTAGCTGTGGGTCTTGGAGACATTTGTCACCCATCTTACGCCTCTGCGGGGAGTTTTCTTTTTTACAACAGCCGCACTTAAGACACATCGGAGCCGATCGCGCCCAGTAACTACCCGGGCCATTATGGCCCGTAATCGTGGGTATTATTCGATTTACTGTGGCCGGCTAGCGTGGGGGCCGATCGTCAACTGTGAACTGCCCCTGGCTGGCCACACCTTACGTTGGGGCTTATGGTCGGTTCACAGTTGCCGGCGAGCCGAATCGCTGTAATGAGCTGCCATGGCATAATCGGCCTTCTCGGTGGCTTATACTTGGCTTATTACAGTCGGCTTTAAGGGCCGAGGCAAACAATGAGTTAACTCGCGGTAGAGGGATACCGGAGCAAAGTGTCTCATTGGCGAGGGCATAGGATCGTAGCGTACCTATTAGATTATGTCCAGGTGGAGTTGTGCTGTGAAGCTCTAAATGGAAATGTCATTTGCAAAGGATTTTGTTCAACAGAAAAGGATAAAGCTTAACAAGTAGCCAAGATACAAAGGAACAAGTTAACAAGAGCCAAGTTTTTTAAAGTGGTTCGGCACGAAAATGCCTACGTCCACTGATTCTCTTTGTTAATTCACTTCATATGGGCAGTACAAGTTAAGAAAAGTATCGACGGAGGTGTCGGATGTTCCATGCCCTCTGGAACACCTCTCCGTCCACTGTTGACAAAATATAAGCTCCGTTGTGGAGATCTTTATGAATTACATATGGTCCGTCCTAGATGGGGTCCAGTGCCCCGGGGCGCGGAAAGATTCTCTTGAGGACAAGATCTCCTTCTTGTAAGCTGCGATGCTTGACTTTGGAGTTGTATAGTGCTGGCACTTTTTGTTTGAGTGCTGCATCGTTTCTCCTTTCCTCAATCATATCCAAAGACATGAGGATAAGTTCTTCGTTTTCTTCTGGATTATAGTGGATCCTACGGTGGGAAGGCACAATAGTCTCAACTGGGAGCATTGCCTCCGATCCGTATGCCAAAGAGAAAGGAGTATGTCCTGTTGATGTTCTGAAAGATGTGCGGTAGGCCCAAAGTGCCGTAGGAAGTTGATCCACCCAAGCGCCCTTTGACTTTTCAAGCTTCTTCTTGATCAGTGTTTTGAGAATTTTGTTGACAGCTTCGACTTGGCCGTTTGCCTGGGGATAAGCCATGGATGAGAAGCTTTTGTGAATCCCGTGCTCTTGGCGCCAGTCGGTGAATTCCTCGCTGTCAAACTGAAGTCCATTGTCTGATATGATTTTGAGTGGTACTCCGTACCTGCACAGAACATTTTTGATCAAGAAGTTAATGATTTTTGTCGAAGATATTTTATTTAGAGGTTCTGCTTCCACCCATTTGGTGAAATAGTCGACTGCTACTATAGCATATTTAGCTTCGCCTCCGCCCATTGACAGTTCACCAATCAAGTCAATTCCCCATACTGCAAAGGGCCAAGGGCTGGTCATTTGAGTAATCTCATTTGTTGGTAGTCGAGGAATTTTGGCAAATTTCTGACATCTGCCACATTTTTTGACGAAGTCTAAGGCGTCTTTGTTCAAGGTGGGCCAGAAATATCCATATCGGAGTATCTTCTTTGCCAGAGTCTGCCCTCCAGTGTGATCTCCGCAGCTTCCCTGGTGGATGTTGGATAAGATTTCCTTGGCTTCCCTTCCAGCGACACATCGTAATAAGGGGTTAGAGAAGCCGCGCCGGTAGAGGATTCCTTCTTGCAGTATGTAGCGGGAGGCTTTTCTCAAGATTTTCCTGACTTCGCTACGCTCGCTGGGCAATGCGCCATCTTGTAGGTATTTCCGGACAGGGGCCATCCAAGTTTCTTCTTCAATTGCAGCTATCAGATCCTCCCGTTCGAAGCTCGGGGCTAGTTGTTTTGAGACGGCTATTGCTCCCGAAAAGGAGTTGTTCTTCATGCTGGCTTGTTCCAGTTCGTCAGCCTCTTGATTCTCCTCTCGAGGAATGTGTCTGATCAAATAGTGATCCAGTTGGTTAAGTAGCAGCTTGGTCTTCTTTAGGTATGCTGTGAGTCGTTCTCCTCGAGTCTGGAACTCTCCTAGTATTTGATTTACAATGAGTTGAGAATCACTATAAAGATATAAAGAACGGACTCTGATTTCCAAGGCAAGTTCTAATCCGGCGATTACTGCTTCATATTCTGCATCGTTATTGGTGGCGGCGAATTCCAACCTCAGGGCATAATGCAGCTTCCTTCCCCTGGGGGTGACTATCACAATGCCTGCCCCCGAGCCTTGTTCGTTTGATGCTCCATCTACAAAGAGATTCCATTTGACGTCTTCTGACACCTCGGATTGTTCCCTACCTTCAACGGTGGTGAATTCGACAATGAAATCGGCCATAGCTTGTCCCTTGATGGCGGTGCGGGGATGGTAGGTGATATCATATTGACTCAATTCAATGCACCATTTAAGTAACCGCCCAGAAGTATCGGGATGATGAAGTACTTGCCTTAGTGGTTGATCGGTTAGAACTCGGATGGAATGAGACTGGAAGTAGTGTCGCAGTTTCCGTGATGTGATTAGTAAGCAGTACGCTAGCTTCTCAAGTTTAGGATATCTGGCTTCTGCCCCCGTAAACCTCTTACTTACGAAGTATACGGGCCGTTGCGTGCGGCTGTCTTCTCTCACCAACGCGGCGCTTAGGGTATGTGGTGACACAACAAGGTATAGGTATAGTTCTTCGCCTTCATTCGGAGTTGAGAGTACTGGTGGCCGCTGGAGGTGTTCGATTAGGTTAAGGAAGGCTGTTGAACACTCATCGGTCCATTCGAATTTTCCTTTGTCTTTCTTCAGGGCTTCGAAGAAAGGAATGCATTTGTCAGTTGCTTTAGAGATAAACCGGCTTAGGGCGGCCACCTTCCCGTTTAGGCTTTGCATCTCTTTTCGAGTGGATGGTATCTTGATATCTTGCAAGGCCCGGACTTGTTCGGGGTTTGCTTCGATCCCTCTGGCATGGACGATGAATCCCAAGAACTTTCCTGATGACACTCCGAAGGAGCACTTTAGAGGATTCAGCTTCATTCCATATTGGCGGAGTACTTGGAACATCTCGTCCAGGTGGCTTACATGATCGTTGGCTTTTCTTGATTTAACCAGCATGTCATCCACATAGACCTCCATAGTTCGTCCCATCAATTCCGCAAACATCTTGTTGACGAGGCGCTGGTAAGTAGCTCCGGCGTTTTTAAGTCCAAATGGCATTACCTTGTAGCAGTACAATCCTCGGTCAGTGATGAAGCTAGTGTGGTCTTGATCGGGGGCGTGCATAGGGATCTGGTTATATCCTGAGTATGCGTCCATAAAGGATAAAAGTTCGTGTCCGGCAGTGCTGTCCACGAGTTGGTCGATTCGGGGGAGTGGGAAGCAGTCTTTCGGGCAAGCGTCATTTAAGTTGGAGAAATCGATGCATGTTCGCCACTTTCCATTAGCTTTCTTTACCAGTACCGGGTTGGCGATCCATTCCGGGTAGATGGCTTCACGTATGAAGTCATTGGCAAGTAAGTTCTTTACTTCTTCCTCGAGGGCTGCTGATCGTTCTGCCCCCATACTTCTCTTCTTTTGCTTTACCGGTACCTTGGTAGGATCGATGTTTAGTGCGTGGCATGCTATGTTCGGGGAGATTCCAGTCATATCAGCGTGCGTCCATGCAAATACGTCCATGTTGTGGCGAAGAAAATCAATGAGTTGATTCTTTAATTCTCTTTTTAACTGAGATCCGACTCTCAGCAGTTTACTTGGGTCGCGTTTGTCTATAGATACGAATTCCATAGCCTCTGCAGGCTCAGCGGTGGCCTCCTCCTCTTTGTCCCTAGGGTCTAATTCATTAAAAGGATCACTGGTATACCGAAGAGGAGGGGCTTTCTTTAGTTGCTATGCTTCCAAGCTTTTCATGCAGAGAATAGTCTCTGCATTTTTCCCTTTATCTCTCCTGCGATTATTGCGAAGTTCGGTTACATAGCAGTCCCGAGCGGCGTCTTGATCCCCTTCTACTTCTCCCACTCCATTATTCGTTGGGAACTTCATCTTCAGGCACCATGGGGTAAGGACAATTTGGAAGTCGGACAAGGCTGGCCTTTCTAAAAAGGCATTGTAGGCCGAGTGGTTGTCTATTAGCATGAATGTTTGTTTCCGAACGGCGGAGCGGGGATGACTTTCCAATTCAACAAAGAGATCCAATTGTCCGAGGGGCATCTTTGCTTCTCCAGTGAAACCGTGTAGCAGTTTGTTGCAGGGAGACACGTTCTTCATTGACAGCTTCATTTTGTCGAAAGCATGCTTGAACAGAATATTCATTGAGCTTTCAATGTCTACTAGGATTCGAAAAACTTCAGCTGGGCTGAACCAGGCAGAGATGACCATAGGATCCATATGAGGGTATTGCCTTCCTTCTAGGTTGCGCCCATTGAATGTGATGTCATTATTTTCCTTCCGCTTAGGGTGGCGTTCTTCCATAACAGAATTGACGCAGTCTCCCTCGCTTCTGAGTGAGTTTCCATATCTTTCCATTTCTGCCCAGCTTTTGTCAGCGATGTGTGGCCCCCCAGATATTGTATGAACCACTATCTTCTCTCGACTGGAACCGCCGATGTTGCGGTTTCCTCCGCCTGTTTCTGGGTGGAGCTGCCCTGGGTTTTCCTTGGCGGGAGATGGAGTCCTGTCCTGGCCCTTTAGATAGCGTTCCAGCCTCTTTCTCCTGATGTGTTCTTCAATTAGGTCTCGGAGATGGCGGCATTCATTGGTATCGTGCCCATGAGACTCGTGGAAACGGCAGAATTTTCCGGACTGGATTGCGCGATCTGACTCTTTCTTGTACGGGGGGCGCTTGTATGTAAGTTTGTCCTGGGTGGCCTAGAAGATGTTCTCGACTGTTTCATTCAAGGGAGTGTAAGCGTCGAATCTCGGTCCTGGTCGTTACAAGCGCTTTTCTCCCTTCTTGCCCCCTGCATTGTCTCTGGAGTCGTTTCTCCGAATGTCCTTCGCTGCGGCAGGGGCGTTTCCATGGGCCGTCTTAGCCTGTGGTCCTGTCTGCCTTTCAGTGGCAGCCTCTTCGAGTCTCATGTACTTCCCAGCTTCATGGAATAAATCGGGCAAGGTAGCTAGTTTTTCTTTAGTTAGTCTTCTAGCAAACTTGGTATCTGGGTGCACACCACTACAGAGGGCCATTAGGGTGAGTTTCTCATCGGCATCTTGAACTGCTGCCGCTGCGGCATTGAACCGGGTTAGCTATTGCTGCAGTGTCTCTCCGGGTTTCTGTTTGACAGTGGATAGGGAGTAAGCATCCTTGGGTTGTTCCACATGAATGTGGAACTGGCTTATAAACTTCTCCTTCAACATTTCCCATGAACTGATGGATCCTTGGGGTAGATGGCAGAACCAGGAGGTAGCTAGATCTGCTAAAAATAGTGGAAAGAATTTGCATAATACTCCTTCCGTTGCCCCGCTCATGAGCATATGTTGTGTGTATCTTTGCAGGTGTACAACGGGGTCAGAGGTTCCCTTGTATGGTTCCATTGTCGGCTTTTTCCACTCTCAGGGGGTGATGGCAACTTAATATCGCGGGTGAAAGGGCTGGTTACCCTAGCACCTATCCCACGATCTCTTTGGTCCCGTTGGACGCATTCTCTGAACAATCGTGCCATCCTCTCATCAGAATATGAGGCAGATAAGAAAGAGCTTGGTTCTTCCCTGCGGGATCGATTCTGTCTGGATGGCCTGTAGGGGTGGTATAGTCTATCACTCCTAACGTTTCCCAGCGGCTGTCTTTGGCTGTCCGGATGCATGCTAGGTTCAGCTATAGTTGGCCCTTGCCTTGATCTTCCCCTGTGGGGTTCTGTTTCAAGCATTTCCTCGGGGTCAACTTCGGGCTAGATTCTAGCTCGGCTCCGTTCATTGGTGTTTCTCCGGCTAGGTAGCATGACCGGCTCAGCTACATCCGATCCTTGCCTAGTACCTCCCCTGCGGGGTTCGGTTCCAAGCGTTTCCGTGGGTCGGAGTTCGGGCTCGGCTCCTACCATTGTTGTTTCTGTTGATAGTTTCTTCGAAGAAGGAAGACCTTTGTCGCCCCCCAGATCCTCCGGATTGGAATTCACCCCATGATTCAGTGCCGCGGTTGGATTCTTCAGCATCCCTTAAGCGTGACATGAGTTGGTCCACCAAAGCTTCTTGTTGGGATGTGAAGCGGTTAGTTACTTCAGCCACAACTCTGTCCAGATCTGCCCTAGTAATTGCTGCCGGTTGTTCTGTGGCAGGGGCTGTCGGGTTTGTCTGATCCTCGTTCGGTACTGCTGTTGGAATGGGATGATTCTCTTGATCTGTGATTACTGGATCCGGAATGCTGCTAGTTGCGATGTTCTTTCCCTTTCTCTGCCTGGAAGTCATGTTGTCCAGGCACCAAGCGATGCTGTTAGGAAGAAGGCTGAGTGGGGGAAGCTTGAAGCTTCGCGTTCGAAGCTCTCAGTGAAAGCAGCAAAAATGTTTGCACAAAAAATGGACAAACACCTCAAAGTCGTATGATTTAGTTGATTTTATGTTGTTCTTAGTAATTTGGGTGAGTTATGCAAATAAGTAAAGAACAGGGGCTAAATTGTAAAAAGACACGCAGATTTATAGTGGTTCGGCCAGAACGTGCCTACGTCCACTTTATATGTTATTCTCTCTTTTCTTTCAGATTACAAGTACAAAGCTTTGTATACAAGTATATGAAAGTTGTTTGAAAGTTCCTTTCGTGCTTGAGCTCTCAAACTTGTCTGCCACTGTTGTACCCATGCCCCTCTATTTATAGAGTGAGGTTGGGGGCGGGGGTCTTGGATGTATATAGCTGCTGATGGGCCTGAGCTGAAGCGATCTGGCCTAGCGCATCTGGTTCGGCGGAGCTTGGTTCGGCCGTGCTTGGTGTGGTTGGTCTGGAGGTTCATTCGGTAGTGGGTGGAAATATTGTGGTTCGGCATTAGTAGGGAGAGGAGCTGGTCCGGCATTGGTAAGGAGAGATGTTGATTCGGCATGGCTTCTGGACCGGTGTCTTGGTGATTCGACAGGAGGATGGAGTGACGTTGGTTCGGCAGGTGGTGGTTCGGTAGGCTTTAGTTTTGTGGTGGTGGGTTTTGGACCGGTGATGGTGGGTTGGTTCGGCAGGCATGGCCGAAGTGGTTGGTTTGGTGGTGCGAGGGAATGTGGTTGGACCGGTAGTGCTTCCTTCCCTTGATTCGGTAGTGCCTTTCCTTGTTGGTTCGGTGGTGGTGTAAAAGCACCCAACAGATGGAGAAGTCCTTTTCTATTACTTAGCTGCATCTAAACAAACAGTAAGCTCAGCAATAGTCCGAGAGGATGATGGAATCCAACACCCTATTTATAATATTAACATGAGGATGAGTCCAACTTAAAAAAAATTATCCGGCCATCAAATTTTTTGCATATTGCGTAATATTTATGACAAGGAAACTTGTGATGTCCCAAAAATTTAAGCAATATTTATTTAATAATTTCATTTATAATTATTTTAAAATGTGAAATATTGATATAATAATTTAATTCAAATAGAATTTATCTTTTGAAAATTAATTATTATTTAGTTTGATAAATGATAAAATTGCCTTTTTAAACTAATTTAAAGAATATTTTATTTATAATGTATATATGTGTATACATTTTAAATAGGAGTTTTGATATTAATTTTAATTTTAATTTAATAAGAATATTTTCCAATTTATTATATATGTATGTGTATAAATTATGAATTGATCAATTTGATTTAAAATTGGTATTGAAAACTTTTCAAAGGTAAATTTAAAAGTCTTTCTTATATCTTCAAAGAAATATAAGTAAATATTTGTTTTGTTTAAAAATATAATAGTTTAAATTGTAATTTATAATAAATTTTGTTTTGTTTTATTTTAAAATTTTGTTCTGAAATAAACTTAGTTCATTTATATTAGAGTATAATATTTTGATTTGGAACTTGGAATAAAATTGTATTCAACATTCTTTTCTTTTTAAAATTTTTCTTTCTTGAAAATTAGCTTTAAAAATATTTATTTAAAAATATTCAAATAAACATTGAGATAGGTAATTTTATAAAGAAGGTTTATATGTAAGCATGTAAAAACTTAATGTAATTAAACATTTAAAACATGTTAAATTAAGTAAGAAATGAATTTAAAAACCTTTATAAAATTAAGAAATTTCTTTTTTTTTTACAAAAATGAATATGTGTTAAACACTTAACACATAGAAAGACACTTGTAAATCATTTGTCTTACTTAAGTAACAAGTGGCATGTTAAATTATTTTTGAAATTTATTATTTTAGATAAGAAAATGTAACAATGCATTTTTGTTCAACCATTTATCTTCAATTGAAAAACTGAAAATCAGATTCAAGTAAAAGTCAAAACCCAAATACCATCTGAAATCTGCAAAACCAATTCTTGTTCAAAATCAAAACCCAAATACAATCTAAATTCTGAAAAACCAAAACTGTGTAAAATCTGCAAATTCAAATTCTCAAATCTGCAATCTGTAAAGACTCAACTTCAACTTCAATTCAAGCAAAGGAAGAATTGTCTGCATGCAGTTTTTAAATCCTACAGCAACAAGTAAATTCAGTTATCAAATGGAAGTTAAAACACAGATTCAACATCAACAAGTAATTTAATGGAAGCAAGCAGATGCAACATGCAAAACAGGTTCCTGGAAATGTGAAAATGCTTCTCTGAGTTGCTTCTCTGCTTCTTCAACTAATAGGTGAGTAAATGTTTTTTTAAAAACAGTTCTTCTTCCTGAAATCATGCTAAAGCAAAAACTAGAACAAAGATCAAATGAAAACTGTTTTTCCAAAAAATCAAACTGCTAAGAATTTAAACTGCAGTGCTTCACTGTTCTTAGATAAATAATTTCATAATTTTAAAGGGAACTTTAAGTTATCAGTTGCATGCGAATATATAGAAATATGTATGTTGTGTGATTTTATGTAGATGAATGTTTTGTGTGAACATATATAAATATGTATATATGTTGTTATTACCTGAAATCTGCATATCTATTTTTTTTAAAAACTAAGCTTTTCCTTTGGTAGAAAAGCTTTATCACTTGAATTGTTTTCAGTTTGAAATTAATGTGTAACAAAATGTGTTTGTTATATAGATTTAGATTTATAAATTATTGTTTAGTTTAACTAAAAATATGTTGCCTCTGAGAAATCCATATTACCAGTCACCATTGATGATAAACAAATATCAATCATCCTAAATCATTAAAACAGTTTTGTGACCTGAATGCATGATTGAAATTGTGAATTTTAATACAAATATCACATTTTATAATTAACTGTTAAGTGTGCTTGTCTGTATTGAGAAAAATTGGGTATTCTGGGTTTATCTGGTGGTTAAGTGGAATTGGGTTGATGTGGTTCTTCGTGGAGATGGAAGATTTATTGGAGAGTGGAGGAAAATTTGGAGATAGATGGCCAGAGGCTGATGGCGATGGAAATTGCTAATTTCAGGTTGCAAGCCCTAGTTTTAAGTGGTTAAAGTTTTGTAACTGTTTGATTTTTGTGATGCATCGAGTGAGGTGGGGTTTTGGGAAGTTGTAGAGGGAAGGTAGATGGAGCTATGGCCGAAGTCGCATCGATCATGATGGTCAGAGTTAGGTTTTCCAACCGTTGACAGGTTTGGAGAGATGCGGTATTTAGATTTCTAGGTTGTATTGTTATCTCGAATTTGATTTCGAGCTAATGGGGTAACTCTGATGGTCGAAATCACGATGGAGGTTGGTCTGCGACTTGGTGGAGGGGATTATGATGGCTGAAGATCGCCGGAGTCCCGGTGCATATGCACCGTGCACATTTGGTTCTGGTAAACTAATTATTTGGGTTGGTGCAGGAAGATGACTCGAGTATTACTCGGGTGGAACAAGCTGTAATCTCGAAGCTTGTAGGTTGATAACTCGAAGTAAAATTTTGAGGTCTCGGGTTAGTGATTGGTTTCAGATTGTAAAACCTGAAATCTGCAGTTTTTAAACTTGAATGTAATTTCAAATTTAAGGCAGGGATTTCAATAGGGGTTTTCAAATTCAAATTTAAAATTTGAATTCAGATGAACTTTTGAATTCAAAGTTTTAAAATGAAAATATTTAAATTTAAGCAAGATTTAAATTAAGTTTAAAATCAAGTTAATTATAGTTTTCAGGTTACATTGAATCCAGTTTGAATTTAAACAGTTTTGAAAATTTTTAAATGTTGATCAAATTCAAATGTTTTAAAGTAGATTTCAAAAAAAATGAATTTGATTTCAAATAAAGATTTAAACTTGAAAGAATTCTTTTCTTTAATATTGAATTAAAGTTATGAAATGTTTAAACTTAAATTTGAAAAGTTATATAATCAATTTATTTTAAGCTTGAATTTCTAAAATAAAAATTTGTTAGTAATTTAGTTTTGAACTTTCTTATATAAATATCTTATATAAGTAATAATTCTTTACTTTTATTTTAAGAATAAATTTATTTAAAATTTGGATAATGTTTAAATGGTTAAACATTTTGAAATCTTGAAACCTTAAAATAGAAATTGAATTTCATTTAAAAGTGTATTGTTTTAAATACATTTGAAGGTTAATGAAGTCATTAATAAGTAAATAAATTATTTTGAAAAATAATTAAGATAATTAAGAATTTACTTATTTATTTGATTTTAATAATGATTTAGATTAATCTTTAATTAGAGATGGTTAATAATAATTAATTTAAGATAATTTTTCTTAAGTAAGTAATAAGGAAATGTTGTTAATTAATAACGATAATTATTTAAGGATAATTAAGTAATTAATTAATATGATAAATTTTGATAATTAATTAGGTTAATTAATTTAAGGTAATTAATTTAAAATTGTTAAGTATAATTACTTGATAAAAGTAATTAAAGGATTAATTACTTATTGTAATTAATTTTGATAATGTGATTTATTAAGTTAATGAATTTAGTTTAATTAATTTAAGAAATCATTTAATGGTTTAATAAGTGTAATTACTTAACGTAATAAATGGAGCAGGATTACTTAGAGAAGTAATAAGTGATAATTACTGGAATGCAATTAGTGGGAAATGGTTTTTAATAAAGTAATTTTGGTAATTACTTTTGTAATTAATCAAGGGATTAATTAATGGAGATAATTAATTATGAAGATAATTAATCTGTTAATGAGTAATTAAGGGCAGTTAATTACTGGATTAATATTAATCAAAGGTGATTAATAATTGTACTTTAATTTTAGATTAATTACTAAATGTAATTAATTTTAAATATAGTTATTAATTTAAATTAGAGGTCATTAATTAATATAATTAATGATGTAATTAAGGATTGTTTAATTAGCAATAATTAATTAATCAGTGATTAATTAATGTAATTAATTAAGGATAAATGTAATTAATTATAGTTAATTAATGAAGTAATTAAATATTAATTACTTATGATTAACGTTAATTAATTTTTGTGAAATTAATTGAAGACTAATTACTTATTGTAATTAGAGAATGATTAATCAATTGTGTTAAATCAAGTTGAATACTTAGTGGATGATTAATTAACTAGGTTAATTAATTAATGGATATTAAGCAGGATTTATAGATGTGATAATTAATTTAATTTATTTAAATTTAATTAGAGATAAAAGCAATTAATTTAATTCATTTTAAATTAATTATAGATGATGGTTAATAAATCTTTGCTTATGGATGATATTGATTGGATGGATGTGATCTCAGTAATGAGATGAGTAGTATCTATATGATATGGATGCATGGTTAAAGTATGATGGTTTGTGATCATTATATGGTTGTGATGGTTATCTGTTGTGTTTATGATACGAGTTACCTGTTATGATGAGAATGTGATTATCTATTGTGATATGTGAAATATCTATCTGTGTGTAATTAGATAATAATGAATTGAATTAATTATTCAAATTAAATTCACTTGGACATTAAGATGGCGTTTGGATTTCGATGAGACCGGGATCGGATTTCCAAATTTGGAATTCCGAAAACCACATCGATCCAAATTAAACGTTAGGTCGTGAATCTCAAGTGAAGAGCGAAGACTCGAGGTGTAAGGACTATTCGTCAGTATAACTCTGAGGGTGATTCCGTGATGAGTTTGACGGAATACTACTTTCAGGTTCGAGATGGTGATTTAGAGTGCAAGGGTTATCGTCGTTAACTCTGAGGGTGATTCCAAAATGAGTGTAGCGAGATAATGCCTTCGGTTTCGTTCGAACCCGGAACGAACTTGTATGGATTGAATGCTTTCAGAACATCGTCAGGTGGACGATGAGCATTCTAAGATTTGATATGTCCTATAAAGGTAATCGTAGCCTCAAGCCTCATCAACCAGGAAGGGCTAAAACAGGGGAGGTGCAGCAAGGCTTCGTGGGTAGCCCCCACTGGAGAGTGAGATTTATCCCTGTCTAGATGTCCCTTTTTATTTCGGCTGTGTGGGGTGATTGCTAGCTAGAATCGCCGGGGTGGTCTTGCTCGAAACTGTTCAGTAAGGAATGGTTCCGGCCTTATGTTGAAGGGGAGCAGGCGTACTCCTCGGTACGGTGATCTAGGCCACGTACTGTGACGGGCGGTACCCCAGTAGCTCTGCCATTGATGGAATCCAATATCCAATAAGTGCCTATACGGTTTTGATTGTGCCCAACTATGTTGGAATGTGAGATGTAAGCATTCCAGCTATTTCTGTATTTTATTTTGAAAACCCTAGACACTATTTTAATATCACTGGATTTACTATCAAACATTTTGGTTAGCGTAAGGTAAAAACTTTTCCATATTTATGTGTGGGAAGTCTTACGTGATACCTTTTGTTTTCAAAGGATTTTCTAAAGTTAAACAACTTTTAAACCCGTTTACTCACACCAGACCCCTGTCTGACCCGAGTGTTTATTTTCTGTTTTATTAAACTCTTGGGTACTTATATTTTGTATGAGTAGTCAAGTGTTCCAGGATTGCTTTGACGAATTTCTGGAGGAGATATGGAGCAGGAGGCTTCAACGTGTAGATATATATAGTGATTCCGCTGTGTTTGAGTTGTATATGTTTTCTCTGATGTACTCGAATTGTAATTGCTAGACAGGTGTTTATAACTGTCTAGTTTGTGTTGTATTAGCTGTAAACTCTGATGTATATGATACTATGTAATATTTTATGTGATATAATATAGTTTATTCGTTCCGCTGTGAGATTCTGATGTTGTCTGTTTCTTTCTTTTCTATCTTTTCTCTTTTCTATCCCTTTCTTTCTTCTTAATGATGTGTCTTTCTATGGAATGAAAGGCGGGTCGTTACAAAACTTGTGTTGTAGGGGAGCGTGCGTACTCCTCGGTATGGAATTGTTCAGTAAGGAATGGTTCCGGCCTTGTGTTGCAGGGGAGCGTGCGTACTCCTCGGTACGGTGATCTAGGCCACGTACTGTGACGGGCGGTACCCCAGTAGCCCTGCCATTGATGGAATCCAAAATCCAATAAGTGCCTATACGGTTTTGATTGTGCCCAACTATGTTGGAACGTGAGATGTAAGCATTCCAGCTATTTCTGTATTTTATTTTGAAAACCCTAGACACTATTATAACATCATTGGATTTCCTATCAAACGTTTTGTTTAGCGTAAGGTAAAAACTTTTCCATGTTTATGTGTGGGAAGTCTTACGTGATGCCTTTTGTTTTCAAAAGATTTTCTAAAGTTAAGCAAATTTTAAACCCGTTTAATCACACCAGACCCCTGTATGACCCGAGTGTTTATTTTCTGTTTTATTAAACTCTTGGGTACTCATATTTTGTATGAGTAGTCAAGTGTTTCAGGATTTCTTTGACGAGTTTCTGGAGAAGATATGGAGCAGGAGGCTTCAACGTGTAGATATATATAGTGATTCCGCTGTGTTTGAGTTGTATCTGTTTTCTCTGATGTACTTGAATTGTAATTGCTAGACAGGTGTTTATAACTGTCTAGTTTGTGTTGTATTAGCTACAAACTCTAATGTATATGATACTATGTAACGTTTTATGTGATATAATATAATTTATTCGTTCCGTTGTGAGATTCTGATGTTGTCTGTTTCTTTATTTTCTATCTTTTCTCCTTTCTATCCTTTCTTTCTTCTTAATGATGCGTCTTTCTATGGAATGAAAGGCGGGTCATTACATTGTGGTATCAGAGCTCTAGGTTGAGCGAATACCTAGACTCTGGAGTGATGTCTATCTTGAGAGAGCGTATTTGCAATTTTGAATATATATATATATATATATATATATACATATATATATTTCTACCTATTTGATTGGGTTACCCGTTCAGGTTTTCCAATAAAAGTTCTAGAGGTAGATAGGGTAGTGGTGTGTGTAACACAACTACCAATGATTGGAGTCGGAGTGTTTGAGGGTGGAAGTGAATCTGCTGGAGTAGTATTAGGCATCTTGAGTAGTTCTACAGTTTGGTGTGAAGGATTTCACCGACCTCTAAAGAAATCTTTTCAAGATTCGGAGTTCATCTTTGGATTGTAAGCTTGGTTGCACTCGTGTGAGTGGATTTTCTTGAGTCTGGATCAGTTGGGAGTACTGAAGCCAGAGATGGTATCTTGGCAATTTTGGGAAGGAAGTTCGGTCTGTATTTGAGTTTGAGACTCAGTTGGCAGAGTGTTTTGTGCTTGGTTTAATATCGAGTTTCCTGAGAGATATCTGTCTTCTGAAGGCTCTATTGTGGAAGTGGATGGTGTAGCTTTGAGGTTCAATGAGCTTTTGGATAAGGAAGTTTTTGGCAGCAGTAACAGTAGTGAGTGGCCTGTTTCTTCGATGGTTTAGAAATCTCTGTGATTCTTCTGTCAGTAGGCCGGGCAGATGGTGAAGCTTGTTCATTTCTTCTGGAAGCACAGCTGAGTGTGACGTTTGTGGTTGGAGATGGACCACTAGTTTCTTCTTTGATTAGAAAGCTTTAGCTGTTCTGATTGTTGAAGTGAGAACGATCTTGGAATCTGAACTGAGTGGGATCGCAAAAGTGACTTGCGATGGTTCGGTAGTTTTTTGAGTAACTTTGTTTGGTTTGAAGCATCTCTAGAGGATGTTTGACTTATCGACGTGGTTTGGTATTTCTCTGGATATCTTCGAAGAAGTCAAGATTGGCATCCGCATCGAGAGATTGAGTTCTGTTTCAACTTGGTTCTTGGAGCTTTACCGGTGGTTCAACTTAGTAGGAGGGCTCTTGAGAGGGAGGTCTGTTTGAGTAGTCAGGTTTGATTGGATCTAGTTTCTGGTTGAATTTTTGCTATGGTGTTTGTGACCGAATCGGATTGGTCACTGAGATTTTATGGAATTTGATGGACAATGTTTCCGGGATAAGTTGATCAAGTTTATACTTGTGTTCATCAACAGCATTCTCAAATCAGAATTGCGCAGCGGAAGCATGGTGGCAGCTATTCTAGAATAGGAACAACACCTGATTCTTTGGGAATGTGAGTTTTGTCTTGGATCAGAAGATTTCTACAGGAAATATATTTTGGAGTCTTCTGATGTTGAGTAGTAGAGTTTGTTTGGTGGATTTTGTTGGGTCTTGAGAGAACCATTTTTTTGAGTAGGATCTGGAGATCATTTATTTCATTGTCCAGATTTGTTCCGTGAAGCATCTGCGAAGATTGGATTGATCTAGAAGGTTGGAGGCAACCCAGGATCGTCAGGAGAGATTTGTGAATAAGAGTATTGGATCTTTCTGTTTTCTCTTAAGGGTTAAGTGTTTGGTCTGCAGGATTGAATTTCCAGTTTGGATGTCTGGAATTCGTTATGATTTTCACGTATCTCTAAGGGAGTACGTGTATGATCTATCACTGGTTTTAGAATCAGTAGTTCTGGAAGATTTGGAAGTTGATCAGGACTTGTCTGTAGTCCTTTATCCTGTTTAGATTTGTAGATCTAGATACATTGGAGCTCTAGATCTGAGTAGTGTAGCTAGTTTAGATTCTATAGAGCGAGTGTTTCGGTGTTTATACTTGGGACACTCTAGAGAAACCTATCTAGAATTTTGTCTGGATAGTTAGACTTTTTTGTTTGAATTGGTTGCTATGGTTGCTAGTATTTGATGGATAGCATATGTTTGCTATTTTAAAATTAAAAATATGTATGGGATTATTAAATTACCTTTGCTTTTAAATTTCGGGGACGAAATCCTTTTAAGGAGGAAGGAATGTGATGTCCCAGAAATTTAAGCAATATTTATTTAATAATTTCATTAATAATTATTTTAAAATGTGAAATATTGATATAATAATTTAATTCAGACAGAATTTATCTTTTGAAAATTAATTATTATTTAGTTTGATAAATGATAAAATTGCCTTTCTAAAGTAATTTAAAGAATATTTTATTTATAATGTATATACATGTATACATTTTAAATAGGAGTTTTGATTTTAATTTAAATTTAAATTCAATAAGAATATTTTCCAATTTATTATATATGTATGTGTATAAATTATGAATTGATCAAATTGATTTAAAATTGGTATTGAAAACTTTTCAAAGGCAAATTTAAAAGTCTTTCTTATATCTTCAAAGAAATATAAGTAAATATTTGTTTTGTATAAAAATATAATAGTCTAAATTGTAATTTATAATAAAAGTTTATTTTGTTTTATTTTAAAATTTTGTTATGAAATAAACTTAGTTCATTTATATTAAAGTATAATATTTTGATTTGAAACTTTGGAATAAAATTGTATTCAACATTCTTTTCTTTTTAAAGTTTTTCTTTCTTGAAAATTAGCTTTAAAAATATTTATTTAAAAATATTCAAATAAACATTGAGATAGGTAATTTTATAAAGAAGGTTTATATGTAAGCATGTAAAAACTAAATGTAATTAAACATTTAAAACATGTTAAATTAAGTAAGAAATCAATTTAAAAACCTTTATAAAATTAAGAAATTTCTTTTTACTATTAAAATGAATATGTGTTAAACACTTAACACATAGAAAGACACTTGTAAATCATTTTTCTTACTTAAGTAACAAGTGGCATGTTAAATTATTTTTGAAATTTATTATTTTAGATAAGAAAATGTAACAATGCATTTTTGTTCAACCATTTATCTTCAATTGAAAAACTGAAAATCATATTTCAGTAAAAATCAAAACCCAAATACCATCTGAAATCTGCAAAACCAATTCTTGTTCAAAATCAAAACCCAAATACAATCTAAATTCTGAAAAATCAAAACTGTGTAAAATCTGCAAATTCAAATTCTCAAATCTGCAATCTGTAAAGACTCAACTTAAAATTCAATTCAAGCAAAGGAAGAATTGTCTGCATGCAGTTTTTAAATACTACAACAACAAGTAATTTCAGTTATCAAGTGGAAGTTAAAACACAGATTCAACATCAACAAGTAATTTAATGGAAGCAAGCAGATGCAACATGCAAAACAGGTTCCTAGAAATGTGAAAATGCTTCTCTGAGTTGCTTCTCTGCTTCTTCAACTAATAGGTGAGTAAATGTTTTTTTTAAAATAGTTCTTCTTCCGAAATCATACTAAAGCAAAAACTAGAACAAAGATCAAATGAAAACTGTTTTTCCCAAAAATCAAACTGCTAAGAATTTAAACTGCAGTGCTTCACTGTTCTTAGATAAATAATTTCATAATTTTAAAGGGAACTTTAAGTCATCAGTTGCATGTGAATATATAGAAATAAGTATGTTGTGTGATTTTATGTAGATGAATGTTTTGTGTGAACATATATAAATATGTATATATGTTGCTGTTACCTGAAATTTGCATATCTATTTTTTTTTAAAACTAAGTTTTTCTTTGGTAGAAATCCTTTATCACTTGAATTATTTTCAGTTTGAAATTAATGTGTAACAAAATGTGTTTGTTAGTATAGATTTAGATTTATAAATTATAATTTAGTTTAACTAAAGATCTGTTGCCTCTGACAAATCCATATTACCAGTCACCATTGATGATAAACAAATATCAATCATCGTAAATCATTAAAACAGTTTTGTGATCTGAATGCATGATTGAAATTGTGAATTTTAAAACAAATATCACATTTTATAATTAACTGTTAAGTGTGCTAGTCTGTATTGAGAAAAATTGGGTATTCTGGGCTTATCTGGTGGTTCGGTGGAATTGGGTTGATGTGGTTCTTCCTGGAGATGGAAGATTTATTGGAGAGTAGAGGAAAATTTGGAGATGGATCGCCAGAGGATGATGGTGATGGAAATTGCTAATTTCAGGTTGCAAGCCCTAGTTTTAAGTGGTTAAAGTTTTGTAACTGTTTGATTTCTGTGATGCATCAAGTGAGGTGGGGTTTTGGGAAGTTGCAGAGGGAAGGTAGATGGAGCTATGGCCGAAGTCGCATCGATCATGATGGTCGGAGTTAGGTTTTCCAGCCATTGACAGGTTTGGAGAGATGCGGTATTTAGATTTCCAGGTTGTATTGTTATCTCGAATTTGATTTCGAGCTAATGGGGTAACTCTGATGGTCGAAATCACGATGGAGGTTGGTCTGCGACTTGGTGGAGGGGATTATGATGGCTGAAGATCGCCGGAGTGCCTATGCATTTACACCGTGCACATTTGGTTCTGGTAAACTAATTGTTTGGGTTGGTGCAGGAAGATGACCCGAGTATTACTTGGGTGGAACAAGCTGTAATCTCGAAGCTTGTAGGTTGATAACACGAAGTAAAATTTTGAGGTCTCGGGTTAGTGATTGGTTTCAGATTGTAAAACTTGAAATCTGCAGTTTTTAAGTTTGAATGTAATTTCAAATTTAAGGCAGGGATTTCAATAGGGGTTTTCAAATTCAAAGTTTAAAATCTGAATTCAGATGAACTTTTGAATTCAAAGTTTTAAAATGAAAATATTTAAATTTAAGCAAGATATAAATTAAGTTTAAAATCAAGTTTAATTATAGTTTTCAGGTCACATTGAATCCAGTTTGAATTTAAACAGTTTTGTGAATTTTAAAATGTAGATCAAATTCATATGTTTTAAAGTAGATTTAAAAAAAAATGAATTTGATTTCAAATAAAAATTTAAACTTGAAAGAATTCTTTTCTTTAATATTAAACTAAAGTTATGAAATGTTTAAACTTAAATTTGAAAAGTTATATAATCAATTTATTTTAAGCTTGAATTTCTAAAATAAAAATTTGTTAGTAATTTAGTTTAGTAATTTAGTTTTGAACTTTCTTATATAAATATCTTATATAAGTAATAATGGTTCTTTACTTTTATTTTAAGAATAAATTTATTTAAAATTTGGATAATGTTTAAATGGTTAAACATTTTGAAATCTTGAAACCTTTAAATAGAAATTGAATTTCATTTAAAATTGTATTGTTTTAAATACATTTGATGGTTAATGAAGTCATTAATAAGTAAATAAATTATTTTGAAAAATAATTAAGATAATTAAGAATTTACTTATTTATTTGATTTTAATAATGATTTAGATTAATCTTTAATTAGAGATGGTTAATAATAATTAATTTTAGATAATTTTTCTTAAGTAAGTAATAAGGAAATGTTGTTAATTAATAATGATAATTATTTAAGGATAATTAAGTAATTAATTAATATGATAAATTTTGATAATTAATTAGATTAATTAATTTAGGGTAATTAATTTAAAATTGTTAAGTATAATTACTTGATAAAAGTAATTAAAGGATTAACTACTTATTGTAATTAATTTTGATAATGTGATTTGTTAAGTTAATAAATTTAGTTTAATTAATTTAAAAAATCATTTAATGGTTTAATAAGTGTAAACTTAACGCAATAAATGGAGCAGGATTACATAGAAAAGTAATACGTGATAATTACTGTAATGCAATTAGTGGGAAATGATTTTTAATAAAGTAATTTTGGTTATTACTTTTGTAATTAATTAAGGGATTAATAAATGGAGATAATTAATTATGAAGATAATTAATTTGTTAATGAGTAATTAAGGGCAGTTAATTACTGGATTAATATTAATCAAAGGTGATTAATAATTGTATTTTAATTTTAGATTAGTTACTAAATGTAATTAATTTTAAATAAAGTTATTAATTTAAATTAGAGGTCATTAATTAATATAATTAATGATGTAATTAAGGATTGTTTAATTAGTAATAATTAATTAATTAAGTGATTAATTAGTGTAATTAATTAAGGATAAATGTAATTAATTATAGTTAATTAATGAAGTAATTAAATATTAATTACTTATGATTAAGGTCAATTAATTTTTGTGAAATTAATTGAAGACTAATTACTTATTGTAAATAGAGAATGATTAATCAATTGTGTTAAATCAAGTTGAATACTTAGTGGATGATTAATTAACTAGGTTAATTAATTAATGGATATTAAGCAGGATTTATAGATGTGATAATTAATTTAATTTATTTAAATTTAATAAGAGATAAAAGTAATTAATTTAATTCATTTTAAATTAATTGTAGATGATGGTTAATAAATCTTTGCTTATGGATGATATTGATTGGATGGATGTGCTCTCAGTAATGAGATGAGTAGTATCTATATGATATGGATGCATGGTTAAAGTATGATGGTTTGTGATGATTATCTGGTTGTGATGGTTATCTGTTGTATTTATGATATGAGTTACCTATTATGATGAGAATTTGATTATCTATTGTGATATGTGAAATATCTATCTGTGTGTAAATAGATAATAATGAATTGAATTAATTATTCAAATTAAATTCACTTGGACATTAAGATGGCGTTTGGATTTCGATGAGACCGGGATCGGATTTCCAAATTTGGAATTCCGAAAACCACATCGATCCACATTAAAATTTAGGTCGTGAATCTCAAGTGAAGAGCGAAGACTCGAGGTGTAAGGACTATTCGTTAGTATAACTCTGAGGGTGATTCCATGATGAGTTTGACGGAATAGTACTTTCAGGTTCGAGATGGTGATTTAGACTGCAAGAGTTATCGTCGTTAACTCTGAGGGTGAATCCAAAATGAGTGTAACGAGATAATGCCTTCGGTTTCGTTCGAACCCAGAACGAACTTGTATGGATTGAATGCTTTCAGAACATCGTCAGGTGGACGATGAGCATTCTAAGATTTGATATGTCCTATAAAGGTAATCGTAGCCTCAAGCCTCATCAACCAGGAAGGGCTAAAACAGGGGAGGTGCAGCAAGGCTTCGTGGGTAGCCCCCACTAGAGAGTGAGATTTATCCCTGTCCAGATGTCCCTTTTTATTTCGGCTATGTGGGGCGATTGCTAGCTAGAATCGCCGGGGTGGTCTTGCTCGAAACTGTTCAGTAAGGAATGGTTCCGGCCTTATGTTGAAGGGGAGCAGGCGTACTCCTCGGTACGGTGATCTAGGCCACGTACTGTGACGGGCGGTACCCCAGTAGCCCTGCCATTGATGGAATCCAATATCCAATAAGTGCCTGTACGGTTTTGATTGTGCCCAACTATGTTGGAATGTGAGATGTAAGCATTTCAGCTATTTCTGTATTTTATTTTGAAAACCCTAGACACTATTTTAATATCACTGGATTTACTATCAAACATTTTGATTAGCATAAGGTAAAAACTTTTCCATGTTTATGTGTGGGAAGTCTTACATGATACCTTTTGTTTTGAAAGGATTTTCTAAAGTTAAACAACTTTTAAACCCGTTTACTCACACCAGACACCTGTCTGACCCGAGTGTTTATTTTCTGTTTTATTAAACTCTTGGGTACTCATATTTTGTATGAGTAGTCAAGTGTTCCAGGATTGCTTTGACGAATTTCTGGAGGAGATATGGAGCAGGAGGCTTCAACGTGTAGATATATATAGTGATTCCGCTGTGTTTGAGTTGTATCTGTTTTCTCTGATGTACTTGAATTGTAATTGCTAGACAGGTGTTTATAACTGTCTAGTTTGTGTTGTATTAGCTGTAAACTCTGATGTATATGATACTATGTAATATTTTATGTGATATAATATAATTTATTCGTTCCGCTGTGAGATTCTGATGTTGTCTGTTTCTTTCTTTTCTATCTTTTCTCTTTTCTATCCCTTTCTTTCTTCTTAATGATGCGTCTTTCTATGGAATGAAAGGCGGGTCGTTACAAAACTTTGGCCTTATTTTCAAGATCATCCCATCAATGTTCTTATTAATCAAACTTTATGACTTGTATTCATTAAACCGAGACCTTGAAGAGATTAATCAAAGGACCAAAAGAACCCAGCAAATATGACATCCGTATATTTCCGGAACTTCTATTAATGCAGAAGTATTGGTTGTTTTTATTTCTAAATGTATGGGTTTTAATGCCTTAACCTCAGAATATGACAAAGACAAAAAAATTTCTTGGAAACTCTATGTTGATGGAGTTTCCAATGAGTGGGGAAAGGAGCAAGCTATGTGCTAGTCAAACCCGATAACCATCAAATATATCGTGCTATCAAATTTTCCTTTTCAGCCACTAATGACATGGAAGTATACGATTATCTAGTTATGGAACTAAAGGTAGAGATCAATATCAATGTTTAAGTACTCATAGGATACAACGAATCTCAACTAATTGTTAACCAAGTTGTCGACATCTATCAAGCCCGAGACTTGAGACCCTCTCTGTGTTTGCAAAGCAAGTAAAGTTACTACTCAATGCTTTTAGAAGTTATAATATCGAAAGAAATCCCTAGGATTAAAATGCAAGAGCCGACGCCTTAGCGAAATATGCCAACTCTCGGGATGTTCAAGAGTACAAATGACTCTAGTAGAGGTTCACAAAAAACCAAGTATACAGGCACCAAAGAAAGTTCTAGTCATAACATAAGCCCAAGCACCCCAAACCGAAAACCCATAGCTGATAGAGGATGAGGAAAGCTGGATGATTCTATATATCTGATATCTTATTGATAATACTTTTCACCAAAGCAAGACGTATAAAGTATAATGCTCCAATTTTTACAATTACAAATGGAATACACTACAGACTGGGTTATGCAACTCCCTATTCTCGATGTGTAACTACCGCCGAAGGTAAAAGACCACTAGAAGAAGCAAATGATGGCGTATACGAAGATCATTCTATAGGTCATATGCTGGCACAAAAGGTACTTTGATAGAGCTTCCATTGGCCTACATTAAATCAAGATGCTTTGAAGTATGCAAAGCAATGTGATAAAAGACAATTTTATGCTAAGGTTCCGAGAGCTCCATGCAGCAAGCTAACTCTAATAAAGAGCTCATGTACATTCAACATCAAGGCATTGACCTTTTAGACCCTCTTCCAACCACAAAAGGATGTGCAAGGTTTGCTATGGTGGCTATTGATTATTTCTCAAAATGAGTTAAAGCCAAACCCATATCAACGAAACGACTAATCTGATCATTAAGTTCATCATAAAGAACATACTAATGAGATTTGGTCTTTCATATAAAATCAGAATAGATAAATCCTTTACCGAATACTGCTGAGACCATGGCGTGATCGAAAGCTTCACCTTAGTGGCTTTTCCATATGCTAATGGTGCCATAGAAGTAGCAAACAAGGCAATCAAAACTTGCCCGAAGAAATCCTTAAATATGGCCGATGAACTACCATTCGTCTTATAGGCTTACCAAACGAGTTCTCAAAATTCAACGAGACATAACCAAATTTCATTAGTATTTAGTTATGAAGTCATGTTTCCGGTAGAACATGGAATAACTTCTCACTGAAGGCTCTAATACAATACCTAACAAAACTCAGAACTTCAAGGCGAGGCTGCCCTAAGAACAATAGAATACATTCGCCAAATGACTTGATACTACAACTAGAGGGTTTGAACTTAAAATTCGAAAGAGGAGATCTTGTGCTCTGTTAAATTATGCCGAACACTAAGGTTTCAGCTGATGAATCTCTCAACCCAAACTTGGAAGGAATCTGCATCATCCATGACATCATTCCTCCAGGATCATATCAGTTAAAAAGGATAGATAACAGCTTAATTCCTAGACATGAATGTCAAACGCTTAAAGCATTACTATGTCACATGGCTGTCATAGTTATGAATACCATTATTGGTTAGCCATAATCAAGCAGTACCATGCATCTATAATGATTTCAAGTATTCAAAGTTGAAATTAATTTATTTCAAGTATTTTAGCCGTGGTAGAGTAGTAACAAGCAAAAAAGTTACTTTAGCTTATATAAAGTTTGTTAGCCATAGCCAAATAGTGTGATGTAAAGAGTAAGCCATGCCCAAGTAGTACATGCAAGAGTGATCCACAACCAAGAAGCCGTGTAATTATAGGCATGAAACTACTGCTAGTTGCTTTCAAACGGGCATACACACAAGATTAGGTCTCAATAATTGAGCAAGTTGACAAAGTGTATGAAGTAAATTCCTACCACAAAGCTGGACTATTTTCATATAATTTCAATCTAAATTATGGTTTTCGAAACTAATAACAAAACAAAAAATGACGTTGCTTTTGATCATTACAATCCATGTGAGGTTGGAATCTCTTTAAATAACAATTTTGAACCTGTTAACATTATCAGTTGTTTGAAAGCTTTAATCATAAAATCATTTCAGCTCCAACCACAAATAAAAAACTTTTAGAAGGTTGCAATTTGACTCCATAGTCCAATTGTAACTCGTCTATCAGGTTTAATTATAGTTTTCATCTAACAGGTGGATATTTTGTCACAATATAGTCCAACAGGTGGGTATGTTTGATCATATTTTTCTATGGCTTGACAGATTTACAAAGCTCGTTTTCTTTTACGGTTTGGGTTTTTGGAGAGGATGGTCATCGTTTGGGGTTTCAATGGGTATGTTGTATTGTTAGGTCGAGGAGCAGGTGGAGTGGGGTTTTGGAAGGATGCGCTTGCATTTCAAGGGAGGCAATAATTGCATGTAGCATTCCCGGGGGATGGTCGCAATCTATTTGGAGAGGCCAAAGACATTGGCGAAGTGGCAGATGGGTCGAGCTCGAGGTGAGGGATGAGTTGACGGTCTTGGATCGACGATTTGGTGGATGTTTGCAACGTGCATGTGCACGTTTATACCGTGCATTTGTGTTACTGAAAGACGCAGTGAAGATGGTTTTGGGAAGATAAAGAAAGGTAAAAGTGTAATTTAAATAATAAATGTTTGATTTAAAATTTAAATTATAAAATCTTTAAAGATGTATATCTTTGTCATACGAGGCCTAAATCAAGCGAAACAAGTGGCGATGGAGTCCTGACGATGAGCACTAATTTGAAACTGATTTAGAGATGTTTGGAACTAGTTAAAATTTTAGGTTAAATCGAACGTCGTTTGATATGATTTAAAATTGAAAACTCAAGGTGAGTGTTTGATAGCTCTCATAACGTACTAGAACATTTTTATGCTAGTTAAATTCGAAATTACGAAGCGATATAAATTTATAGATCGTTGTTTGATAAATTTAATTGTCATTCAAATTGAATGTTAAAATTAAAATTGACGGTTAAATTTGAATTTGGAATTTAATTTCCAGAAAACACCTAATATTGATAATTATGGAAGTGTCGTGAATTATTGGCTGATTTGAATGTTGATGTTGATAGATCTTACTGACTGAAGTTTTGGATGATTTGGATGTTTACTTATTATAATATTTCCTGTTATCATTCTGTATATTATTTATAGTATATAAAAATTTAAATTGATTCATTTCGAATAAATTAAGAAATAGGTTGAAATGATATATACCTATGACATTGTGATTTGGGTTGAAATGATAACCGATCACTTGGCCATAGGATAGAAAACTATATACAGAGACTGGGCTGGTTAAATTAAATGATTAAAAAAAATTGATTTGAAATTTATTTAAATGATTTGATTTTAAGGAAATGAAAATCGAATTTATGGAAATTGAACTATTTTGAAATTGAGCTCGAAATTGAACTATATTAAAGGATTTGGATTTCAAATTGGGTATTGAAAGTAAATTGATTTAACTGTTTTGAATCGATGTTTTGAAAATCAAACTCGGAATAGATAAAAATTGAAATGGTTCAAAATTTTAAACTGAAATTATTTTGGAATTGTAATTGAAATTAATTTGAAACTGGAATCGAAATTAATGTGGAATCGACATCGAAATTAATTTGGAATAAAAGTAAAATTTGACATGAAATCGAAATTGAATCGATTAAATCGAAATGGAAATTTGAAAGTGATTTGAATTGGAAAATTTGGGAATTGAATCAGTTTGACTTTGAAACCGTTTTCAAATAAATTATTTTGATATAAACTATTTAAAGGGGCATTACACTAGAAGGACAAACTTTGCAGTCCAATTAATTTCTAGGACATACAACCACAGAAATTAATTTTAAGGCCTAAGTCGGCAGAATTACTCTTAGTGACAAAGTCAGCAGTCCAATTACTTTCAACGACATAATTTCGTAGGTTTTTAGGCCTTAGAAACTAATTATTTTTCATTTTGTCCTTAAAAGTAATTATTTCAGTTGTGTGTCTTGGAAACTAATTGCACTTGCTAAAGAGGCCCTTGTGGCTAGTTCCCACCTATTTAAATCTATCTTTTTAAATATTCAAATTATTTGGATTTTCCAAACGATCTTGCTGTATAAACTACTTTAACTATTTAAACTATTTTTTATACTATTATAATTATTTAAACCATTTTAAAACTATTCAAATACTTTTCAAAAAAATTCAAACTGGTCAAGGGTGGAATGTTTATTTTTAAATCATGGATTTAAATATGAATTGGGTTAAAATGAAGTTATAAATTATACTAAAATTCGAAACTCTTTTGGACGCGGAATCATGATATTGAAGCGAAAATGATTTTTGAAGTGAAATGGTATATTTTGAGTAAATATGATGATTTCGAAATAGATTTGATTTTGAAGCAAATATGATATTTTGAATCAAATATAAACTGTTTTCGAAATGTAAAAGTACCAACCAGTTGTAGCATACAATAACCTATGATTTTTGTTTGATGATAATAAACATATATATATATATATATATATATATATTTTTAAATGTATTTGTTATTATACTATTTTATTTTTCACATTATTAAATAAATATTTGTTGAATAAAATAAATAACTTAGAATTCATATTCAAACAAATACTTTATTACAAATTCAAATAGTTTAAATTTGAGCTCTCGCTACATATATACGTTTTCAATTATAATGTAATTTCAATTACCACACATCTTTCAATTTACAACTTTCACCTCACTACATATTGACTCTCACTCATATTTTATCTTCAACTCTGTTCCAGTTTGTATCCAGCATCTGGATTATCTGCAAAATAAATACGGACGTAAAATTGAAAAAGAAATATTTTGTAGTGCAAAATGAAGTGTGTTTTGAAATATTGTTTTCCTCGGTTATTTGGTTTGTTCGTCGTCATTTCTTTTAATTCATCTTGCATAAACAACTTATGACATGCACAGTGTATCACTGTACATGCCACAAGGTCGTGCACATCGATATACACTTGCTTGTTGAAATCGTAGGGACAGGTGAGCACAAGGTAAAACCCAAGCCGAGGCTGGATTCAACACAGGTGCAATCCAAAATACAAAACAAAATTAGTTCAGAAAGTACAAAAGACATGTACAAAGGATTAAGGCACTTCTCTAATCAGTGTGCACATGAAGTCTCGACCAAAACAACAAAACATGCTCAGGTCCAACAAATATGACAACTGCCAGCGTAAATGAAACCAGATTCAATATCAAAACACCAAACCATTTCAAGTGGTGAATACAAAGACATCAAGGAAACCAAAGGCATGAACACATTCAAGTCTAACAAGAATTTATTGCCAGCGAATAGGATACAATGAAATGGTCAGAGCATAGCCACAATAATCACAAACTCACTAAGACACATGTATGCATATATGCAAATATATACATACACATATATCAGATCAGAACCAAAATGAACCAGACCAAACAACATGTGGAAGAAAACCCATTGTAGACTCAAATGAACACAATGAGGCAAAGATTCAAAAACAGAAAGGCTAACAAAGACCAAACTTCAAAATCAAGTTCAGTTGTAGCTTGAACATGAATACATGTGAACACAATCACACAACAGACTTCAACATACAATATGGATTCACAAAAAGCTTCAGACTGCACGAACAAGACTCCAAATGTACACAGACTCAGTTCAACATGCTCACATAACAAAGTGGTGAACCAGACAAAGGAAACCAAACTGGAAATGAAAACAGAGAATACAAATATAGTTTTAGATACAATAGAGCATGTAAACATTCATGAATGACTAAAATAACATGAATGCCAAACTTCCACCAGACCAGATTTCAAGTCTAACAAGGCAACATAGGGTAACACACATGAATCATTTCAGACATTTATCAATAGTGGCATTCAGACATTCAACATGCTCACAAGTCTGTACATGCTCATAAGTACATGAATGTAAGGAAATCACGTACATGTATACATGGTCGGTCAAGGCAAGGTTATATTTCAAAAACAATGGTGAAGCAGTTTATAAAAGAAATGATCAAACAATTACAATTCGAACTGTTTAAATGTTTCAAAAATAGTGAAGCAGTTTGCATGTGTACACAGTGAAGCAGCTTACATGTTTACAGTAAAAATAGTTTCATTTCGAACAAAGTAAGAATTGTTTCAGAATGTCAAGCCAGCAAAGAATTGAACGATTGAACAAGTCAAAGTCCAGATCATCTCAAAATTCAAAATGCCAAAGTCGTAGGAGCAAATGAAGAAACCGACTCAAACTATTCAAGCAATATTCAATCGGTGATTATATGAACAAGTCAGATTTATCACAGTCATTAAAGAAAAAATCAAATGGCCAAGCAGATAAATTGAAGAATTTAAAACAAAATATACGAACATGGTTTTAGGGTTTCGTTCCCTATTTAACCCAAATTCATCATCGACATATTTCTATTTGAGTTCAAACAAATCAAAGAGCAAGCATTGAATAAAATCATGAAATTCGAATCGAATTCAAGCATAACCATAACCGAAAAAATGCACGACTAATTGAAGCAACCACATGCACTCAAGGGGATCAATTTAAGACATAAAATAGAGTTGAAATCATCACGTAAATTGATTGATATTAAGGCAGCGACTTCAGTTTTGAGCAAAGCCCAATTCTACGCAAGATCTAATTTCCAGTCCAGATTAACAAAGAAAGATTAGCCGAAGGCATTAATAAGAAGGGAACGGACTTATTTAATTTTATCGCAGTGTTAATTTTTGTGGGGCCGGTATTCTACCATTGTATTGGGCTTTAGTTTAAAACTATAGGGTTTTGTTTTAATTCTGTTTTTAGTCTATTTATATTTGTTTAAATTTCTTTTTAATTTGTGTACTTTCTAGTCATGTGACTCGGTTACGAACTACGATGGTGTAGTTCGGGAATTCGCAACTCAATGGCTGAGTTATGGCAGAGTTTTGAGTGTAGAGTTAGGTTAGTCATTAGTGGGTGTCGTAAATTTACGTGTTTAAGCGTCTGACTACTTAACTTCTAGTAGAAACCTTAGGGCAACATGTAGGCAGGGTTTTGTCGAAGCTGGGTAAATTTGTGTGTGATATCTTCTACATTTTTATTTCCGCATTAATTTTTATTATTATTAGTATCACCCTATTAACCCCCCCTCTAGGTTGAAAACGATCCTACACTGATGTGTAAAACGACATTTTTTTAAAGAAATCGGGGCCGGATGTGGTCATATTATCTATCGATACTAGAACCACTTTGACAACTGTTTACGTGGAGTGATAATCCAGAATAAAGTGGTTGGATTAGGTGTCGTTTGTTAGAGTTGAAGAAAGAGAATGATGATGGATTAGCTTAGCACTTGTGCCAATTTTAAATGACTAAAATAGGAGCCGTATCGGCCAAGTGGGTTAGCTACCCCAAGCAGACTTTTTCATTTACCCATCATCTACATTGTGATTGATTGGTGCGCACCCTTCGATTTTATGGGAGTGTTGGACATGGTGGGCGATCATGGCTATGATGCGTTAGCACCGGCCGGGAAGGGTAAACTAGTAGTATCCTACCTTAGGCATTGCTTTACGTGCCTTATCAGACTTTTATCCCTAAATGAGACCACTACAATTTTGGTTTAGTGTTGTCGTATCACGACTCATCCCTATCCACCGACGGTTTTCGAGTGTTTTATATGCAAATTGTACGACAATGCTTAAAAACACATTAAGGGAGATCAATACAAAGCCTTAATGCTAAGAAAAATATTTATTTTATTGATTAGACATTATAAATGTAGCGTATTCTACTACATATAAATATTTTGATGGATCCTTAAGAGATAGAAAATCCCATAACATATCTAGAATTATCGCACGCATGTTATACACCGGATAGAAGATGTGAAATCCCGTAAACATCTCTGACGCTATCACACACATTTTATATTAATTATCGATTTGACTTACATAAGGATATTTTAGCCCTGACTCGTGTGTTTTGTCTTTTCATTATGCTCGGGGCAGTCCTGAGTTTTTCAGCTTATTGGAGATTTATTCTGGAGAACAAAGATGAAGATTTAGTATACTATTACTATTATTAGTCAAGCATCATCTTGTCTGCTGCATTACCTTATTTATTCCTGATGTGTGTATATATAAATTTGATAAATGTTATATAAATTATAATCAAATGTATACTAAACAACTTCGTGAATTGTTTATTTGATTATTATATTTTATCGTTCCGCTACGAGATTCCATGTTTTTTTCTTCTTTTTTTTCTTTTTTTCTTAATTAACCCCATTGATTATCTATGTTTTGGATTGTTTAAATCGGACATGTGTGAATTATTATCAATTTAAACGTTTCAAAATATGGGTCATCACACAAAACGACCAAAAACTTGGATACCTTGCAAAAATTTGCAGTTGCCTAGAGTAGCGGGTAAAACACAGGGTTTCGTCCATGTTATTCTTAAAGATGCTAGCAAATCATACAAGGAGTAACATCTCGAGTGACTTGGATTAGTTTACCTAAAGTTGATCTGACTAGCATGGATCGCGTTACGGTAGGACATAGTTACCCTTCCTATGGTGATAATTGGTATGTTCGCTACGCCTCAAAATCCTCAGTATGCGACGTGTTTTGAATTTCGAAATCCTTATAATACGGCGATGATAGATTTTAATAACTCTTGCCATATAATGAGACTAGATTTTCAAAATTCATTTCCAAAACTCTCATTGCAAGGTAAAATTTTCAAAATTCATTTTTAAAATTCATTTCCAAACTTTCATCACAAGGACAGATTTTCAAATTCATTTACAAACCAACATAGTAAGGTTAAATTTCCAAATTAATTTTCAAATGCCATCTTACGAGAATATATTTTCAAAATCATATTCAACTTGCCACTAAGAAATGAAGTTAAACTTTTAAATCGTCACTAAACGATGAGGTTCGGTCTTTAGTTCCTCATTAAATGATGAGGGTGGCTTTGAATCCTCACTATATGATGACGTTAAACATTCAAATCCTCACCAATTGATGTGATTAGACTTTCAAACCCTCACTATGCAATGAGATTAGACTTTCTAATCCTCATTAAAGGATGAGGATAGATTTTTTTATTCCTCACTATACAATGAAAATAGATTTTCCAACCTCATTTTATGAGGTTAGTTTTCAAATTCATATTTCAAATCCTCATAATACGACGAGGTTAGATTTACAAAATCCTCACTGTACATAAGGTTATATTTCAAATTTCTATCGGACATTAATCAAATTTAAAGTTACTAGAACATGGATTAAGCAAAATAGCAAATTACAAAGTACGGCCTAACCCATCAAACAAAATCCAAAGTTCGCTTCATATTCATCATATGAACTAAACTTTAAGGGACATGTATTGTATAATAGTTTTTACTTGGTTATATTCAATCATTAACGACATAAGCCAAAGTCCAAAAGAAGGATTCCAAAGTATTCATTGTATATGAATACCGAATATCAACCCTTTGGCCTAAACTCAAAACCTATATTCTATATTTAACTTTCCTATAAATATTAAATATCAATGAGAACTTTGTACATAGCTTTGTATAACACTCTTCATTATCTCAAACAAAAAGCTATGCCATCATATCGAAGACTAGACAAAGATACAAATGATAAATAGCAAATACAATACTAAGACCTAAAGAGCAGGCCCATAAGCTAATGCGAATTGAGGACAATAAGCATCCTTTGTATCGAAAGGTAAGACCACCCTACTAACCTTAAATTAAATATATAAGCATCAAGGCAGGTCTTCAACCAAAAGCATGAATTACGAAACTAACTTTATACTGGAAGACTAGCAATATCAGGGCAATTCAAACAATTCTAAGGCTACATATTGTCTTCATGTCATATATCGAGACCCCTAATGGTCATTACCTAATAAAATGGTTCCAAGCATCCATAACCATGCCAAATGCTTATGTGACCAAAGCTATCTCTACTCAATGCCGAAAGCGCCTCGATACAAAACCAAAATCTATGGTTATGATAGCCTTCATATACATCAACGGCTCAATTAGCCTAAAGATTATATATGGTGTACTGATCAAGGCATCTAAAAGCTTAAAGCTTATATAAGGTATACGGGTCCAGACACTTAAATAAATAAATATATGTATGTAAATAAATGCCATATCATCAATCTACATCAATCTACATGCAGTCAGATGACGCTACATGGTAAATCCTAGCCCTATAAGGTCCATGTCATCATTTCATGAGAAAATCTCTTTCCTAACGGCAAAGGAAAAAGATGCCTATAAATAAAGGGCATAGTTTCCTATAAAGAGGATTCAAATCCTCAAAAGGTTGATATCATACTACTATAATCACTTGGCAATTAATTTAACTTTATAAACTTGAGCTTTTTCAATAAAGCTCATTAACGGCAGACAGTCCTAATCTGACCTTCTAAAGCCCTTTATTGTTTTATTGACAAAGTACTAAATAATCTTTTCAAAAGCGGATGTATGGAAAAGCTCCTAATCCATTATAAATTATGTGTTCTTACTTTCCACGCTTTTTTTACTACTTTCGGTCTGTGCATTTTTTCCTTCAGCCGTGTTTCTTTTAAACTACTGCTTTTGAAACCTTGCCTTTAGATTATTGAGGTATATGATTGTGACCAAAAATCCGTCTAGTGTAAGTATATGTATTTTCTTTTATAAAATTTCTCAAACCCCCTATTTCTTACCATTTTTGTAATATATGGTTCCTTAGATAATTCATATCTGTGGGAAAATTCTACAGATCAACACCTATAAATATATACACACACACACACACATACATACATACATACATACATACATACATATATATCATAATAGCATCATATTTGATTTTCAGATCATTATACTCATAATAAGCATGATAAATACTCTTAATTAGTTATGGCCTTGCCTAATTACAATGGTAAATAAAGACAATAGAATACATTACTTGCCCAGATTGCTTAGTTGATATTTTTTTTAGCTCCCTTAGCTTTAATATACTTCTTTTCCTCTATTTCTTTCTTAGGCTGCCACTACTAAAGTTGCTTCAAGCTAAAGTTTTATTCTAAGAGAGTAAAATGAAAACGAAAAGAGGGAAAGTAGTTAACTTTATTTCCAAGAAAAATTATGTTGTCAATCCATTACTCTTCTTTGTCATTTTATTCATCCTGGTTCATAAAGTAACAAAATAATAAGCAAATGTAAACCAAAATACTTACCATATTATGACCATTATTTACTTCCATAATCGAATCACTTAAATATTTATTCTTGTAATTAATTTTTCAATTAATTATTTATTAATTTATGGAATGTTCCATGCTTCCCCTTATAGGAATTCGTTAAATATATCATTCTAAACCTTTTTAAATTCGAATTTGATGTTTTATTGGCTATTTATGATGGGTATAATCTACTTTCAATGATTATATAGTGGTTCAATATGAAATATGTTGAAAATACCTAAAATGGTGACATAATTAAAAGGGAAACTTGAGCTAATAACCTCCAAAAGACTTTAATTTTTTGTCTGTTGTTTACGGTGTAACATTAGTGTTGCACTTTAAGTTTCGTAATTTTTCCATATGTAGATTAATTATTACAAATTTTTTAAGGTGAAAACATATATTTTTGACGAGAGAATAATGTTTTAAATGGTAAAATTAATATCTCAGACAAATTTTTGTACTGGAGCTAAATAATAGTATTTTCTATAAGTTTATATCAATAGTCTCATAATTTTCCTAATTGATATTAATTTGTAATGAACCGTTTCAACGGTTTAATAACGTAATTAATTGAAATGTTGCTTGAAATTAAACAATAAAATTTGGCAATAAAAATTTGATACTTAAAATGCGTCTATTTAAACATAGCAAATGGTAGGTTTCCATCGGAAAATATGGAAGTTAATTCTATTGTGTAATTTTTAATTTCATTTTAAAATCAGTCAAATTAATGATTTTTTTTTTTAAAAAAAACAGGAACATTTTTGTATAATAAAAATGCAATTCATTTTCTAAGTGAGGCATCTTATTTCGTTTCGCCAATTTTGGGATGTTATAGCTCCGTTTATCTTATTTTCAGCAAATTTGCAGCATTTTCGGCACCGAATATCGGCTTTTGATAAGATGATCGTATCTCTAATATCCCGTCTACCATTTTGTTCGTTTTGTCATGTTGATCTTCATAGTATATTCATTTGTACATTTTGGTGTCCAATACACGGTGAAATCTGGGAAGCGGATAGCCATATCAGTACCAGTTCCGAGTCTCTGGAATTTTCTATGTCCATTCATTTTTCAAACGGCTGAAAATAAATAGTTGTCTGCTTTTATTATTTATAGAAAATTCAATTTTGACTTTCTCTTTTCCAACGTTAAATTATTTATCCCATTTCATTTCTGGTTGTTTACACCGTCTCTATCTCTTCCCGACCCTTTTCTTCCTTCTGCCATATTTATAAAATAATATTTCTCAAAACTTGTATATGTTTGGATCAAAGAAATTGTTCACGCATCGCTCAACTCGCCCACGCTAGCATCATGCATGCAATAAGTCCACCTCCATCATAGCAAACCTATCGACCCTCCCCTCTTCTCCTCCCTCTCCTGCACCAGTGGCCGACCACAACCTTCCACCCTCAGCCCTCTCCGCTCTGTGCCTGTTCGAGTATAATGATATATATAAGTTTATTTATTTTTCTCCTGGATGCTTCATAAAAAAGGAGATGTTTGTATAAAAAGCCACCCAAACGTCGCCTGACCTCTTCCGCCTTGCCGCCGCCGAGTGCTTTGCTCCAACTCTCGAATAACTTCACCCCTTGCCGACCAACCTGCCCACAGCCTCTGGTCGTCCCTTCATGTTGCTGCTTATCTCCATCACCTATCCCCACACCTAAACTCAGCCACCTAAGCAAGAAATTTTCCACTTCCTTTGTTTGTGCTTGAGTTGTAACAGTCGCTCCAAACCTAACTGTGCTCGTCCTCCAATTCGAGCTTCCTTTGAATCACATCAACGTTGTCTCCTGTTGCAGCCCACTCGAATTCAGCCTTCATCTCTTCATCCAATGACAACCTTTGCTGATCACGTCCTCTTTTATTATAAGGCATATATTGTATGTTCATTGTTATAAAATCTGTTTTAAGGGTGTGCATATATATATATATATAATATTTAGAAGTGTTTATTTAAATTTATGATTATTTTTTAAATTTGATTTGTTAATAACTATAATATATATATTATGTTTAAAAACTTATTCGAAAAGTTTTGAATGAAATATTTGAGTTTTATTAAGTATTGATGTGGAAAAAGAGAATGGATTTTTTAAATATTCATTTAAATATATATATATTAATTTAATATGTGTTTAAATTAAATATTGATTAAAGAAATATATATAAAGATTTTTATTTTTTTAATGTGCTTTAAATTGAATATAGATTTTAAGAAAAATATAATATATATTTTGTTTCCATTTATATCGAGCTTTTTGGTTTGTTTTCATCAGATTCGTGTAGTTATTAGCTTTGCTTTGTTCTCTGCTGCCTAGCTTGTTGGAGTCGTCTTTCGTTCGTGTTGTGTCTGTATCCGTATGCTTGTCCTGTTTTCTCTAGCCTCGAAAGGTGAGATACCACTCACGATTAACATTCTTATATTTAGTAAATTCAATTCACATGAAATAATGATTGAAATATGTTGTTAAATTCAAAAATTTTAGTTATTTAATTGTTAAATATGATATGTTATTATCGGCAATTGTTTACCTTTATACATTGACATATGACACCATTACCTGTTATATATATTTTATTTAAATGGTTATTTTTGAGTATATATGCTCATATATATATATATATATATATATATATATATATATATGCCATTTTATTGTTCTTGCTCTACAAGTTCCCTATTAGTTAGAAAAATCACTATGGGTTGAAATGATAAATACCCGAACAATATTATAGACTAGAGAAAATCGCTATGGGTTGAAATGATAAACGCAAGAGATTTTATGGAAATTTTGGGATTGCAGGTTGAAATGATATATACTCGTAAAATATTAAATTTAAATTGGGGATTGAAATGATGAATATCTATATCACTTGACCATAGGATAGAAAATTATATACGGACATAGCTGGTCTATTTTTTGAAAATGATTTCTGTGGTTTTAAAGGGGAATATATGGGTTTATGAATATTAATTTTAAATATGATATAAAGATTTCTATATTAATATGTGTAAAATTTAGATTTTTAAATTATATGATTGGGAATTAAATTTATAAGTTAAGTTTTGAAAATGTTAATTTAAAGATTTTACTTATAATTTTATTATTTAATTATATATAAAATAAGATATAGCTTAATATATTGATATAATAAATTTAACTAATATTTTTAATTTAATTAACACACACACATATATATATGTAATATGTTTAAAAATTTATTTAAATTCATATTATTATTTTGAAATTAGATTATGCAATAAATTTAATAAATTAGGTTGAAAGATAAATTAAATTGATTTGTAATTTAATTTGTAAGAATTGTATTTAAATAAGAATTGCTTTGGACTTATTAATTTTGAGGTTTTAAAGAAATGGAATTTATAACTTGATAATTTGATTTGATAAAAAGTGAATAATTGATTTTTTTTCGACTTTAAATGAATTTGAAATTGAATAGTTAATATTAACTTAAAGTGGTAATATGAGATTTTATTTAAATGTTATAAAAAAAGATTAAGCGAAATTTTGATAGGACTAAAGCTGAATTTTGAAATATAAATGAAATATATTAAATTTAGTATTGTAAGTGTTTGAATAAATAAACTTTGAAACCTATTGAACTTGAAGTGGTTTGAATTTGTAGTTCAAATCTGTATTTGAAATCGATATAGAAACTAAATATGTTTTATTGAGAATTTGAATTGAATTGTAATTGATGGACAGAGATGAGTTTAAATTGAATTTTGAAACTAAAGTTGATTGATTTGATTTGTGAAATTGGAACAAACAATTCTAATTATAAACTATTTTTGATATATATATAATATTTTAATATATATATAATATTTTAATATATATATATACATATATATGTATATATATGTATACATTATTTTAATATATAATAATTATTATTTTTGGCAAAGCCAGCGGGGTTGAATGGTCCCCTACCATTATATTGAAAAACAAAGAATTGTTACACAATGTTACAACAAACACACCAACAAATCAAAGACTAACAACACACAAGGAAAGCTAGAATGCCATAGATCTAATAATTGAAAGGACCATTGGATGTTTAGAGGTAGATCGACCTTTCAACACTCTAATATTCCACTCCATCCAAATTGTTGGGTGTGTTTCGACCGGTCCTATACCACCGAACCAACCATCTCCCCCTACATAGCCGAACCAAGCTTCATCCACTCACCACCGGACCAAGCTACGTCCCCATCACCGAACCATCCTTCTCCAAGTGTCTACCGAACCAAATCAAAGTATCACCACCGGACCAGAAGCAAGAGAAGCACCACCGAACCAATGTAGGGAAGATACCACCGAACCACACCCTCTCCAAACAACGCCGAACCAACCCTCTCCAAACAATGCCGGACCAACCCACTTCTCCTACCACCGGACCAACCTCTACCGGACCAATCCACTTCCATGCATCAACGAACCAAGGCTTTGCCGAACTAACGTTGCCAGGCCAGATAGCATCAGCCCAGGCCCACCAGCAGCTATATACATCCAAGACCCCCACCCCTAGCCTCACTCTATAAATAGAGGGGCAGGGGTACAACAATAGAAGACAAGTTTAAGAGCTCAAGCACGGACGGAACTTTCAAACAACTTTCATATACTTGTATACAAAGCTTTATACTTGTAATTTGAAGAGAAAAAGGAGAATAACATATAAAGTGGACGTAGGCATGTTCTGGCCGAACCACTATAAATCTGTGTGTCTTTTACAGTTTAGTCCATCTATTTTATATATTCGCATAAATCACCCAAATCGCTAAGAACCATATATAATCAACTAAATCATACGATTTGGAGGTGTTTGCCCGTGCAAACATTTTTGGTGCTTTCATTGAGAGCAGGAGCTCGGAGCTTCAGCTTCTCCCACTTAACCCTTTTCCTATAGCATCGTTCATTGCTTGGAAGACATGCCTCCCGGACGGAAGAAAGATGATAACAAAGGAAAGAACATCGCAATTGGCAGTATCCCAGATCATCAGAGACCAAGGCAATCGTCCGGTTCCAACAGAAAATGTAAATCAGGCGAATCCGACAGCCCCTGCTACGAAACAACCAATTACAAGGGTGGATCTAGACAGGGTTGTGGCTAAAGTAACTAACCGCTTCGCATCTCAACAAGAAGCCTTGGTGGATCAACTCATGTCACGCTTAAGGGATGTTGAAGAAACCAACCGCAACACTGAATCATGGGGAGAGTCCCGGTCTGAAGGATTTGGGAGACGACAAAGGTCTTTCTTTTTCGAAGAGGCTAACAACATAAATAGCTATGGTAGGAGCCGAGCTCGGACTCAGCCCGAATTCCGACCCGAAGAAACACTTGGAACCAAACCCAATAGGGGAGGTACCAGGCAGGGGTCGGATGTAGCTGAGCCCGTCATGCTACCTAACCATGGAAACACCAATGGACGGGGCCGAGCCGGAGTCCCGCCCGAAGGTGGACCCGAGGAAGTGCTGAGAACAGAACCCAGCAAGGAAAGATCAAGGCAAGGGCCAACTGTGGCTGAACCCAGCGTGCCCTCGGAAGACCAGAGGCAGCCATTGGCGAATGTTAGGAGTGATAGACGATACCATCCCTACAGGTCATCTGGACTGAATCAATCCCGTAGAGAAGAACCAAACTCATTTCTATCTGCTCCAAGTTCTGATGAAAGGATGGCACGATTGTTCAGAGAGTGCATCCAACGAGAACAAAGGGATCGAGGGACAGGCGCTAGGGTAACCAGCCCCTTCACCTGCAATATCGAAACTGCCATCACCCCCCGGGAATGGAAAATGCCAACAATGGAACCTTACAAAGGAACCTCTGACCCCTTTGTACACTTGCAGAGATACACACAACATATGCTCATGAGCGGAGCAACAGAGGGAGTGTTGTGTAAATGCTTTCCACTATTTTTGGCAGATCTAGCTACCTCCTAGTTCTGCCATCTTCCCCAAGGATCCATCAGCTCATAAGAAATGTTGAAAGAAAAGTTCATGATCCAGTTCCGCATTCATGTGGAATAACTCAAGGACGCTTATTCCCTATCTAATATCAAACAGAAACCCGGAGAGACAGTGCAACAATATCTAACCCAATTCAACGCCGCAGCGGCCGCAGTCCAAGATGCCGACGAGAAACTTATCCTAATGGCCCTCTGCAGTGGTGTACACCCGGATACTAAATTTGCTAGGAGACTAACGAAAGAAAAGCCAGCTACCTTACCCGATTTCTTCCACGAAGCCGGGAAATATATGAGACTTGAAGACGCTGCCATTGAAAGGCAGACAGGGCAACAAGCCAAGGCAGCTCATGGCAACACATCCGCAGTAGCAAAGGACGTTCGAAGGAATGACTCCAGAGATAGTGCTGGGGGCAAGAAGGGGGAAAAGCGCTTATATAGGCCAGGACCGAGATTTGACTCTTACACTCCTCTAAATGAAACAATCGAAAACATATTCATGGCCACCCAGGACGAAGTTAGATACAAGCGCCCCCCGCACAAGAAGGAATCAGATAATGCAATTAAGTCTGGAAAGTTCTATCGATTGCACGAATCTCATGGGCATGACACCAATGAATGCCATCATCTTCGGGACTTGATTGAAGAACACATCGGAAGGAAGAGACTAGAGCGCTATGTGAAAGGTCAGAACAGGACTTCAACTCCTGTCAATGAAAACCCAGGGCTGCCCCTCCCGGAAGTAGGCGGAGGAAATCGCAACACCAGCGGCTCCAGTCAAGAGAAGATAGTGGTCCTTACCATATCAGGAGGACCACACATCGCCGACGGAAGCTGGGCAGAGATGGAGAAATACGGTAAGTCACTTAAAAACAATGAAGGCTACGTTAATTCTATTACAGAAGAACGCCACCCGAAACGGAAAGAGAATGATGACATCACATTCAGTAGGCGTGATCTAGAGGGAAGGCAGTACCCTCACATGGATCCTATGGTCATCTCTGCCTGGTTCGGTCCAGCCAAGGTTTTTCGAATTCTAGTAGGCACTGGAAGCTCAGTAAATATCCTATTCAAGCATGCTTTCGACAAAATGAAGCTGTCAATGAAGGATGTGTCTCGCTGCAGCAAACCGCTACATGGTTTCACTGGAGATGCGAAGATGCCCCTCGGGCAACTGGACCTCTTTGTCGAAATAGGAAGTCATCCCCGCTCCGTTGTGCGAAAACAGACATTTGTGCTAATAGAGAACCACTCGGCCTACCATGCCTTTTTGGGAAAGCCAGCCTTGTCTGACTTCCAAATTGTCCTAGCCCCGTGGTGCCTGAAGATGAAATTTCCAATGGATAATGGAATAGGAGAAATAGAGGGAGATCAAGACGCCGCTCGAGATTGTTATGTGACTGAACTTCGCAATAACCGCAGAAAGGATAAAGGGAAGGATGCAGAGACTTCTCTCTGCAAGAAAAACTTGGAAGCATAGCAATTAAAGAAAGCCCCTCCTCTTCGATACACCAGCGATCCTTTCAACGAATTAGACCCCAGGGACAAGGAGGAGGAGGCCACCACCGAGCCTGCAGAGGCTATGGAATTTGTATCTGTAGACAAACACGACCCAAGTAGACTGCTGAGGGTCGGGTCTCGGTTAAGAGCGGAATTGAAGGATCAACTCGTCGATTTCCTTCGCCACAACATGGATGTATTTGCATGGACGCACGCTGACATGACTGGAATCTCTCCAGACGTAGCATGCCACGTATTGAACATCGATCCCACCAAGGTGCCAATAAAGTAGAAAAAGAGAAGTATAGGGGTAGAACGATCAACAGCCCTCGAGAAAGAAGTAAAGAACCTACTTGCCAATAACTTCATACGAGAAGCCATCTACCCAGAATGGATCGCCAACCCGGTACTGATAAAGAAGGCTAATGGAAAGCGACGAACATGCATCGACTTCTCCAACCTAAATGACGCTTTCCCGAAGGACTGCTTCCCACTCCCCCGAATCGATCAACTCGTGGACAGCACAGCCGGACACGAACTCTTATCCTTTATGGATGCATACTCAGGATATAACCAGATCCCTATGCATGCCCCCGATCAAGACCACACTAGTTTCATCACTGACCGGGAATTGTACTGCTACAAAGTAATGCCTTTTGGACTTAAAAATGCCGGAGCTACTTATCAGCGCCTCGTCAACAAGATGTTTGCGGAATTAATAGGACGAACTATGGAAGTTTATATGGATGACATGCTGGTAAAATCGAGGAAAGCCAACGATCATATAAACCACCTGGACGAGATGTTTCAAGTACTCCGCCAATATGGAATGAAGCTGAATCCTCTAAAGTGCTCCTTCGGAGTATCGTCGGGAAAGTTCTTGGGATTCATCGTCCATGCCAGGGGGATTGAAGCAAACCCCGAACAAGTCCGGGCTTTGCAAGATATCAAGATACCATCCACTCGAAGAGAGATGCAAAGCCTAAACGGGAAAGTGGCCGCCCTAAGCAGGTTCCTCTCTAAAGCAACCGACAAATGCATCCCTTTCTTCGAAGCTGTATAGAAAGACAAAGGAAAGTTCGAATGGACTGACGAATGCTCAACAGCCTTCCTTAACCTAATCTAACACCTTCAGAGACCACCAGTACTCTCAACTCCAAATGAAGGCGAAGAACTATATTTATACCTTGCTGTATCGTCCCATGCTTTAAGCCCCGCTTTGGTGAGAGAAGACAACCGCGCGCAGCGGCCCGTATACTTTGTAAGCAAGAGATTTACAGGGGCAGAAGCTAGATACCCTAAACTTGAGAAGCTAGCATATTGTCCGCTAATCACGTCACGGAAGCTACGACACTATTTCCAATCTCATTCCATCAGAGTTCTAACCGATCAACCGCTAAGGCAGGTACTCCATCGCCCCGACACTTCTGGGCGACTACTTAAGTGGTGCATTGAACCGAGTCAATATGATATCACCTACCATCCTCGCACCGCCATCAAAGGACAAGCCATGGCCGATTTTATTGCCGAATTCACTACCAACGTAGGTAAGGATCAATCTGAAATAGCAAAAGATATCAAGTGGAATCTCTTTTTATATGGAGCATCAAACGAACAGGGCTCGGGGGCAGGTATTGTGATAATCACCCCCAGGGGAAGGAAGCTGCACTATGCCCTAAGGTTGGAATTCGCTGCCACCAACAATGATGCAGAATATGAAGAAGTAATAGCAGGACTGGAACTTGCCTTAGAAATTGGAGTCAGTTCGTTCTCCATAGCGATTCTCAACTTATTGTAAATCAAATACTGGGAGAATTCCATATTCGAGGAGAACGACTCACAGCATATCTAAAGAAGACCAAGCTGCTGCTCAATCAATTGGATCACTATTTAATCAAACACGTTCCTCGAGAGGAGAACCGAGAGGCCGACGAACTGGCAAAGCAAGCTAGCATGAAGAACAGCACCATTTCTGGAACGGTAGCCATCTCAAAACAACTAGCCCCAAGTTTCGAACAAGAGGATTTGATAGCTGCAATCGAAGAAGAAACTTGGATGACTCCTATCCGGAAATACTTGCAAGATGGCACACTACCCAACGAGCGTAACGAAGTCAGGAAAATCTTGAGCAGTGCTTCCCGCTACACGATACAAGAAGGCATCCTCTATTGGCGCGGCTTCTCTAACACCTTACTAAGATGTGTCGCCGGAAGGGAAGCCAAGGAAATCCTATCCAACATCCATCAAGGAAGTTGCGGAGACCACACTGGAGGGTAGACTCTGGCAAAGAAGATACTCCGATATGGATATTTCTGGCCCACCTTAAACAAAGACGCCTTGGACTTCGTCAAAAAATGCGACAGATGTCAGAAATTTGCTAAAATCCCTCGACTACCAACCAATGAGATTACTCAGATGACCAGTCCTTGGCCCTTTGCGGTATGGGGAATTGACCTGATTGGCGAACTGCCGATGGGCCGAGGCGGAGCCAAATATGCTATAGTGGCAGTCGACTATTTCACCAAATGGGTGGAAGCGGAACCTTTAAATAAAATATCTTCAGCAAAAGTTATTAACTTCTTGATCAAAAATGTTTTATGCAGGTACGGGGTTCTAATCAAAATCATATCGGACAATGGACTTCAATTTGACTGCGAGGAATTCACCGACTGGTGCCGAGAGCGTAGAATTCACAAAAGCTTCTCATCTGTAGCTTATCCCTAGGCAAACGGACAAGTCGAAGCTGTCAACAAAATTCTCAAAACTCTAATCAAGAAGAAACTTGAAAAGTCAAAAGGCGCTTGGGTGGATGAACTTCCTACGGCACTTTGGGCCTACCACACATCTTACAGAACATCAACAGGACATACTTCTTTCTCTTTGGCATACGGATTGGAGGCCATGCTCCCAGTTGAAACTGTGGTGCCCTCCCACCATAGGATCCACTATAACCCAGAAAAGAATGAAGAACTCCTACACATGTCTTTGGACCTAATTGAAGAAAGAAGAAATGATGCAGCGCTTAAAGCGGCAGCTCATAAGCAAAAAGTGGCGGCACGATACAACTCCAAAGTCAAGCACCGCAGCTTACGAGAAGGAGATCTTGTTCTCAAACGGATCTTCCCGTGCCTCGGAGCACTAGATCCTATCTGGGATGGACCCTATGTAATTCATAAAGATCTCCACAACGGAGCTTATATTTTATCAACAGTGGACGGAGAGGTGTTTCAGAGGGCATGGAACATCCAACACCTTCGTCGATACTTTTCTTAACTTGTACTGCCCATATGAAGTGAATTAACAAAGAGGATCAGTTGACGTAGGCATTTTCGTGCCGAACCACTTTAAAAATCTTGTCTCTTTTTAACTTGTTCCTTTATATCTTGGCTTCTTGTTAAGCTTTATCCTTTTCTGTTGAACAAAATCCTGTATAACGGCATTTCCATTCTGGACATTTCACGGCACAACCTCACCTGGACAAGACCTAACATGTACTATACGAATCTATGCCCTCGTCAATGAGGCACTTTTGCTCCAGCATCCCTCTGCTGCGGGTTAACTCATTGCTCGCGACGGCCCTCAAAGCCAAATGTAATGAGCCGATCATAAGCCACCGAGAAGGCCGACTATAGCCGAGGCAGCTCATTACGGCATTCGGCTCATCGGCGACTGTGAACCGATTATAAGCCCCAACATAAGGTGTGGTCAGCCTGGGGCAGTTCACAGTTGACGATCGGCACCCACGCTAGCCGGCCACGGTAAATCGAATAATACCCACGATTACAGGCCATAATGGCCCGGGTAGTTACTGTGCGCGATCTCGGCTCCGATGTATCTTAAGTACGGCTGTGGTAAAAAAGGAAACTCCCCGCAGAGGCGTAAGATGGGTGACGAATGTCTCCAAGACCCACAGCTAGGGAAAGTGACTACAAAACCCGTTTGCCACGAACTTAAGCACATCGAAGGCCTTCCGTAATTGGAAGTTTTACTATTTCTTATATTCCTATTGCATTTATAAAAAACTTTCCTCCTATCCTCTATAACGATCACTAAAGTACAGGACACAAAATAGGAGACACTCGCTAGTGGAAATGAGAATTCACAACTGGGTGACAGGTCGCTCAGCTGCATTCCATCCTCAGTCACACAGGACATTCAACGCTACCGTCTACAACTAAAACATGAAGGCCGGTACTTCCTTTTCTTGTACATAAACATGTAGCTATAGCCTATTCACACATCACACTAACATTGCGAAACATGAAATTATATTTTACGCAAGAGCTTAGCATCAAACACGATTGAAGCACATGCATATACACAGCTATATTTCTTACGCAAACATCAAAATAACGACAGCATTCAAATATGACAGAATTAGCTTATGTTATGAAATTATATAAGAATAAAATCATTCGCTACAATGACATAATTACATAATTACATCCTGAAAGTACATTAATGTTTTGGACTAGTATATTCAGGAATGCCAAGTAAAAAGAAAAAAAAAGGGGTGATCGGCTGCAGCAAGGTTCCGCCTCTATCCTGCTAGCCCCCCGGGATCTACTTGACCACAGGATCAGAACTCCCAGCATGCTGGCCAGAGGTCCCACCTGTCCGATTCAGGAGAAGAATCCATCAGATAAATGATACGCAATCAAGTTAAGAAAAGATTGAGAGGGAAGACTTACCAGCATCTGCTCCCTGATCATCATCCCTCAACTGCATACCCACTTCCTCGGCGGTAAGCAGCCGCATGCCCTCCTTCACTGCCACTTTCTCCTCCTTAGTAAACTGGGTCGTGACCACATCCATCCTGAAAGCTACACCACCCTCCTTATCCGCCTCAGCCTTGGCCTCCTCAAAAGCCCGGAGATATATCCTAGCCATGACCCGGGGATAATCGTCCATCCAGGATAGGTTGCCCTGCTTCCAAGTATGGAAGTACATGTCCTGGAGCATCTCATCCATCATCCCCTCTTTCTCCTCAAACTCCCTCATCCGGGCCTCGGAAGCCGACAGCCTTGCGACGGCAGCATCTCTCTCCAATCGGTATCTCGAGCAGTCAGCCTGAAGGGATTTCCGCACCGCCTCCATCTCCTCCTTCGGCTTGGCTTGAGCAAGCTCGGCGGCCTCAAGCCTCCCAGATAACTCCTCTATCTGCTCAAGATCCACTTTCCGAACCTCATCCACCGTGGCAATGGACATATCGATTCGTTCCTTGCAGGTGGCCTCCATTTTATGCAGCTTGGCTCTGCTAGCCTCTTCCATAGTTTTCTTTAGCCGTCTGGAGGCCGCCTCATGTTGGGAGATCTTAATGGCCTGATCGGCAAGCTGTTTGGCCTAATCGGAAACCATTAGCCGCAACCGAATGTTAGCACTTTCGATTTCCTCTCCAGCCTTGACCAGTCGGGCATGATGCGCCATCGGCCTCCTGGTCTCCTCAGCCACCCGATCGAGCTCGCCTTGGCCTCATCCCCCATAGTCACAATCCGAGTGGTCAACAAGTCGAGATCCAAAGACCTAGCCTCATCAAGCACCCTTACCATAGGATTGCGGGGTAGGAGGTGCTCACCGGTAACCTCATCAAAGGAAATATCATGGAGGCTCGGGTCCAGATCTGGATGACCCACAAATGGGTTACGAGCCAAGCCGGGACGATCAACATGAGTAATGGTAGGATTCTCTGATGGATGTGGAGATGGTATGGACTCAGTATCCTCCCCCGTAATATCATGAATAGGCTGGGTTGGAGGCTGAGGTCCAAGCGAAGGTTCGAACATGGAACGCCTCCTCTTTTTCTTTTGAATATCCTCTTCGATGACCCCGAGAAGAGGACGGTAGCCGACTACGCCCCCAGAACGGTCAGTCGAGGGCTTCGGTTTAGCAGAAGCTTTGAGAAGTTTGAACTGTTCGAGACGGTGCCGAATGTCTGATGTCTTGGCCGCCTTACCCGTTCCTGAGGTGAAAACCAAGTATTACAAGCATGTATGAGACTATAATCCAAGAAACATGTGAAGTTAAAAAAGGAGTCAAGAATTCCCCTTGAACCACCGGAGTTGCCCTAGCTGAAATACTCTCAGAAGATAGACTGGCACCAGTCCCGGCCTTATCAGACTTCTTCGGTTTCTCTACCAAGGCCGGCCCTTCCTCCAACCCCTCAAAGGCTTGACGGAAAGCATCATCCGTCCACTCTTGAATCTCACCCGCTTGCCCAGAGGTCAAGGCACCAACGACACTACCACTCTGCCCTTTGCCACCATTACCACCATCACCTTCTCCATCACCTCCGCTCTCGTCCTCGCCTCTTTCCTCCTCTCCACTTTCCTCCTCCGGAACATCTGGGCATGTGCTGGGAGAGGGTCCATCAGATTTCTTAAGCTTCTTCCCCCCGACGACTGGAGGTATCGAGAAGGGCCTCCTCTTGCTACTCTTTGTCGTGGCCCCTCCTTTGGCTTTAGCAGCTCTTTCCTTAGCCGTATCCCTCTGCTTGACCACAGACTGATGTGATAGAATCAAGTTGTGTTCCAGGAGAGTGGCATTCCTGATTAGGTAAGAAGCTGACCTATCCCTTCCCGAATTGGCCTCTATCTCCGCGGCCATCCGAACTAGGTGATCATTCTCCACGACCGCAAAGCCACCTGTCGCTAGCAAGAAATAAAAACACATAAGAAGAAGCATCTCAGTCAGAATGGAAATTATAAATAAGCTTCAACTTACAGCCAGAGGTGAAGCGGTGGATCAAAATGGTGTCATCCTGGACGAAGAACCATTCCTTCTTGAACATGGTGAACTTTGAATACAAGTCCCGGACCGACTTGAAGGACACGGCCGATTCCAAGCTGATGTATGGAGACCCCTTCTTGTAACCCCTCAAGTTATATAGATATCGAATTTCCCGGTTAGAAGGTGGTGCCTGTACTTTCTCTGGAAAATCACGAACAGGCACACCAAGATAGCGTAGGAGTTGGGCTGAAGCTGGAAGGGGGCCACCTTCAAATAAGTAACGAAGCTAATTATCCAGGAATTGATTGGAGGAATGGCCCCACACATGCTGTGGTACCTACGATAAGCAAAGTATTCTTCAGGGGGATTATATGGCATGACCCCCTTCTCTGGCAGCAGCATACGTGCTCTATCAATCCCAAAGGAACGGGAGATAACATCAAGCTGCTCCTCTCTAAGAGAGCTCGGAAAGCAATCAGGAGGAGAGTTCAGAAGCTCTTGAGGACCATATCCGTCCACTAGTGATCTCGGGGTGGGTCCCTGTCGTCCCGGTCCTGGCTGGGCTGGGGGCACCACAGGGGACTCTCTTCTGTCCGTAGATTTTCTCTTTTCTGATCGAGTTTCCACTTTATGAGACATTTATCTGCAACACAAGAAAGTATATCGTTAAAATGGAAGGTATAAACATGCAAGTATATGTAGTCCGGAACTTCACTCGTAATTTAAAACATAAAAGTTCAAGTATATAAGGTTTATTCGGCGCTCAAACCCCCAAGTCTCGTTCGGCAATTCAAAAATGAGAATTCATTTGGTATTCGAACCTCATGTTTCATTCAGTAGAACATCATAAGAACTTATTCGGCAGAAGAAAACTCACCTGGTCCGGCAAGATAGGTTTGATTCGGTACTTGGTTGATTCGGTATTTGAATAATTCAGCACTTGGTTGATTGGGCACTTGGTTGATCCGGTACTCGATTGATTCGGCTATCTCAAGGAATAACGAAGGCCTAACACCCCTACTTATAGACAAGCACAGGATGACCGGACCGGTTGATTCGGCACGTATGACCGGAGGAAAACATCCAAGTTAAAACAAAGTACGTCATCTGCATGCACATGCCCTACTTTGGGGGGCAAGTGTTGGATGTGTTTCGACCGGTCCTATACCACCGAACCAACCATCTCCCCCTACATAGCCGAACCAAGCTTCATCCACTCACCACCAGACCAAGCTACGTCGCCATCACCGAACCATCCTTCTCCAAGTGTCTACCGAACCAAATCAAAGTATCACCACCGGACCAGAAGCAAGAGAAGCACCACCGAACCAATGTAGGGAAGATACCACCGAACCACACCCTCTCCAAACAATGCCGAACCAACCCTCTCCAAACAATGCCGGACCAACCCACTTCACCTACCACCGGACCAACCTCTACCGGACCAATCCACTTCCATGCATCACCGAACCAAGGCTTTGCCGAACCAACGTTGCCAGGCCAGATAGCATCAGCCCAGGCCCACCAGCAGCTATATACATCCAAGACCCCTACCCCCAGCCTCACTCTATAAATAGAGGGGAAGGGGTACAACAATGGAAGACAAGTTTGAGAACTCAAGCACGGACGGAACTTTCAAACAACTTTCATATACTTGTATACAAAGCTTTGTACTTGTAATTTGAAGAGAAAAAGGAGAATAACATATAAAGTGGACGTAGGCACGTTCTGGCCGAACCACTATAAATCTGTGTGTCTTTTACAGTTTAGTCCATCTATTTTATATATTCGCATAAATCACCCAAATCGCTAAGAACCATATATAATCAACTAAATCATACGACTTGGAGGTGTTTGCCCATTTTTTGTGCAAACACAAATGAGATATATAGACTTCTTAAGAATTCTTAACATCAGTTTTCCTCTTTCATTCTTCCATCTAGTGGCTTTGAATATGTTGAACCATTCCATAGTAGACACTCTTCTAGGATTATGCAAGCCATAATGATGTAAAATTCTATTCCAAATGTAGAAAGAAAACTCACATTCAAAATACAAATGTGACAAAGTTTCCACACCAATACCACACAAAATACAAGTATCACTCTGTATCAATCCATAGGCTTTAAGTTTTTGAAGAGAAAGAATACCATTCTTCAAAATTTTCCACATGAACAAGTTTTCCTTAGGGAAAGATTGAGAGTTCCAGATTCTAGAAAACCAAGGAAATAATGGATAATCAATAGTAGAATCGAGAACTTTGTATACTGTTTTAATTGAATGAGACTTTTAATTCCATATGACCTGAACATTGCAAGTGTTAAAAATCTTACTTTAAATAACATTCCAAGTAGATCTAACAACATAGGAACTGCAATAAGGCATGGAAACAGTTCCATCACTCCAATACCTATCAACAAAAGCTTTGTCATGAATACCAGTAATTACTCTAGTCTCATAATCAATAATATTAGCTAGGATTACACCTTTAGCTGACCAAGGATCGTACCAAAAGGAGATTTTGTCAATGTCTTTCATGCCCAGCTAAACCATAGGTAGGAAAACATCTCTACTTCTCAAGATGTTCCTCCAAGACCAACTACAATCAGAAGGTGGAGAGATTGACCCGAAGTTACCATCTTTGATGAGAGATGATCTACACCAAGAAGCCCATAAATTTGAGTCTTTTCTCAATAATTTGTCAACCCTAGATGAAAGAGCAGCAAAGTTCCATCTTTTGATATTCATAATTCCAAGTCCACCCTTATCATAAGAGCAGCATATATGTCTAACAGCAATAGGGGCCATTTTCTTAGAATAAGGGTTTCCATGCCAGCAGAATTGATCATGCTAATAAGCTTGACAGGAAGGATGAAAATTCTGGAATAATATAAGCACATGGAGACAGCAATATATTTAATGATCGCTAACCTTCCAGCCATAGAAAATTTTGAACTATTCCAGCTAGAAATCTTAGAAGTAATTTTTTCAAACAATTACAAACATTGGAATGTCCTTATTTTAGAAGTACACAGAGGAGCTCCTAGATAAATTTCAATGTCATTGAAAGGATATAGACCAGACATGGCATACAAGATCATCTTATCATTATCAGACAGGCCAGCAATTTTAATTCCGGACTTGCTTCTATTAATGGATAGACCAGTCATAACCTGAAAAAGAGTTAGAACATCCAGATCCCCATTAATAGATTTAGAATTAGTCTTAGTGAAAAGAAGCAGGTCATCAGCAAAAAGCAGAGAAGAAATGCTATTCTTCTTGCATAATGGGTGATAATCCATTAGCTTATTAGTCATTGCTGTTGAATTGATTGAAGTGAATAGTTCCATGACACATACAAAAATATAGGGTGAAGCAGGGTCACCTTGTCTAATACCCTTAGTAGCGCCAAACTAGCCAAAGGTGGATCCATTAATGCTGAGAGAACAATTAACAGTAGATATGCAATTGAATATCCAACAAAGGCAAGGGATAGGAAAATTCATTTTATGAAGAATGTATATGACAGATTTCCATTGAACAGAGTCATACGCTTTTTGTATGTCTAATTTAAGAACACATATTGGCGTGATAAAATTCCTATTATAACCCTTCATAAGCTCAAAGGCAAGTAGAATATTATCAGTAATATCTCTAGTTGGAAGAAAGACACTTTTATTAGGAGAAATCAAATCAGCCAGAGAAATCTTCATTCTAGGAGCTAAAATTCCAGAGATGCATTTGTAAATCACATTACGACATGCAATGGGTCTATACCGGTTAACAGAAGAAGACTGAACAATTTTAGGAATCAATGCAAGCTTGGTTGCATTTATTCCAGTGACTAATTTACTATGCTTGAAGAAGTTCTTAATGGCTTTGGTCACATCACCAAATATAATAGTATGTAGTTTTAAAGAAGTGAGCATTAAATCCATCAGGACCCGGAGAGCTATTATATTTCATTCCAAATATTGCTAGTTTAATTTCATCATCATATATTTCCTTGATTAAATCATTCCTCATGTCATTAGAAATGGCAGGGAGATGAATTCGAGAGAACTGTTCCAGTGTGATAGCTGGAATTTAAGGATCACCCAGATTCATTTGAAAGTATTCCAGGAAAGCAGCATGAATAGATTCTTGAGAAGAGCAAGGGAAATCATGCATATCAAGGATGGTAGATACATTTTCAGAAGATTGTTGAACCTTTAAAGCGTTGTGAAAAATGGATGTATTTTTATCACCATTCACATGCCATTCATGTTTTGTTTTTTGCTTTTCCATGATATTTTCTTCCACTAAAGCTTTAGACTAGTCCTTTAAAAGTGATGTTTCAAGTTCAGTCAGATTAGATAGTAGGATTGTATCATGGCAGCTTTGAATATCTATTTGAACTTGATAATATTTTTCTCTAATTGTAGAAGACAAACTACTCCCATTCCTAAAAGTATGCTGAGCCCACTTCTTTAAATTAGCCTTAAGATGCTTGAGTTTAGCCTGCAAAATAAACATAGGGTTTCCAAATGTGTGAAATTTCCAACTTTCTGAAACAATATTTAAGAAATTAGGGTGCTTTGACCAATTATTAAAAAATGAAAATGAAGAACGCCTTCTCACAGAGTTCTTGCCCCAGTCCATAATGAGAGGGGAGTGGTCAGATAAAGATGGAGATGGGATTATGGTGATGAGGTTAGGCCATTTGAAAATAGAGGAAAAATTCTGATATGCTCTATCAAGTTTACAATATGTCCTTTTACCAGTTTTACTAGAATTGTTCCAAGTGTAAAAAGCACCACTTATAGAGGTGGGAAGAAGGTTAGAAGCATAAATAGCATTGTTGAGAGGTCTAGTTTGACTGTAAGTCAGTGGAATTCCACCACTTTTCTCAGATGACAGCTGCATACAATTCCAATCATCAAAACATAGCCATGGTGAATTGGACTGTTGAAGTGTAGGAAGAATGTCAAGGAGAGTTTGCCTATGAGCAGCATTATTATCTACATAAATAGCAGTAAGAAAGAATTAAATAGAAGAGGGGATGTGTATGATCTCAGAGTGAATGAATTGCCTATGAACAGTTAGAGGGGAGAGGGAAAAAACAGAAGGATTCCATAAGATTAAAAGTCTACCAAAAGGGGCTTGAGAGAGATTGTGAATTGAACTCCAGCCATGTTGAATATTTGAGGCAGCACTGATTGTTGTAATATGATGGAGTTTTGTTTCTGCAATTGCCATAAGATCAATTTTGTGAGAAGAAATAAGATTTGCGATTTCTAATTTCTTGGCCATGGAGTTAGCACCCCTAACATTCCAAAAACTTATTTTTCCAATCATTGTGATAATAATATAGAAGAGGCTATGGTCTTAACCCTAGACGAAGAATGTGCAAGATTATTAAGAGGAGGCATGGTCAAACCTGTTTGATCAATAGAGAAATTGATCCCATTGTCCAAGTCAATAGTAGAGCTAGTAGAGGTTTTCTTAGGTCTACCTTTTTTCCTTTTAGAGGAGGAATCAGGAAAGGAAGCGAAGGGAGATTGTTGCAAAGATGAAATAGTTAAAGAAGTAGAATTGACCAAATCATTGAATATTTGGTTAGGTAGAGTGAGGGATGAGTATGGAGAAGATTGCAAAGAATCTAAGGACAATTGATATTGATTAAGAGGTGGAATAGGAGAGGGAATATTCTCAGAAGTAGAGAAAGTGCGCATGTCAGAATTTAGATTGTCATTATGCATGCCAGAGAGTTACTGGAATTGGGAAGAGTTATATCTTTATCAGTAATAGACTGTGGGGAGATATAAGCTACATCACATACATGTTGCAAATCATCATCATCTTCATTAATCTGCTGAAGCATAGAAAAAGCATTATGTGTTGTAACTACTTCACAATCAGATTGCATTGTGGTCACACTTCCTGAAAGAACTTGCATTTTATCAGGACTCAAAGTTCCCCCAGAGCATCAACAGGCTTATTCAAAGTATTACACACATCTGAAAAAGAGATATCATCTTCAGGACTCGAAGCAGACACATGTAAAGCACCTTGCTGACTCGTAATAATACTATTAGTAGCCTTATTCCCTTTTTCATCAGGACACAAACCAAACTCAGACACCACTCCAATCCGACCCAAAACATTTTGGTCAGCAACATCTTCATATTGTTTTCTTAATTGAACCACTTCAGATTGTTTATCTTTCTGTAAAGCTGTGACCTTATTATTATTACTTTCCTCCTTATTAATTTTCTTCCACACCTTTTGCCCAGTTTTAATTCTCTTTTTGTCTCTAACATGAAAGCCCCTTTTTTCTTTAACAATTTGCATATCTTTATCAACCTCGGAACCATCATCAACTGTTACATTTCTATCACTAGAGTTCTCAACTTCTCCTTCAACTTGTATCTCTTTATTCCTCTCACACTGATTAGTGGCATGACCAAAGACTTTAGATGTAACACAAATAAGAGGTTTCCAGGAATATTCAATCAAAATATTGGGACAAGAGTCATCCCCTACTGCAAGAAAATCAGGCGATTCTTTGTCAGGAGACACTTCTATTAAACACTTAGCATATTCAAATCTTTTCATTATTTTTGTATTTTCATCATAGCATACGAGCCTTCCAAGGTGACATGCTATCCAATTATGCCAAGCTGAGACCATAGCATTATTGGAATTCTATAGAAGTGGATCCAAATTGGAACAGACCTAACATTTGCCTGAGCTGATGAAAGGGTCGGATTCCATTTAGAGATAATAAACATTTATCCCCTAATAAATATGGGATCTCTCCTTAAAATAAGATTTTTGTCTTCCTTAGTAGCAAATTTAAAATAATAATTTTGTTTATCAAAGAATATTTCATGTGATCCCTTAAGTTTCCATGATTTTTGTAAAAGAGTTTTAATAGCCATGTAGTTAACATTACTAGCCAAAAAGGTACCAACCAAGCAATCCGACCATGCTTTAATACCTTCATTCAAAACTTCTTGAGGAGGATCAATGGGAGAGCCAGAGTAGGAAACATCAAAATGAATAGGAACATAAGCACCAGCATTCCTAGGTTTAGAACTGAAAAGAGAAGACCAGGAAGAGATAGGAACAGAGGGAAAGGAAGACCCAAGGGAAGGAAAGTGATCAGGAGAAAGGGAAGATATAAGAGGACTAAGTAGAGAAGTAGGAAGAGAAACATGAACAGGAATTGAGACATTAGGCAATGGAGGAGGAGGTAAAGGAGGCGGAGGAAGCGACAGAATGTCAACGATAGGACAGGCAGGGATGGAAGGAACAGAGGGAATGGAAGGGGATGGGCAAGGAACAGGAATACCGGAAGGAAGGACACCATGAGAGGACATAGGACAGTTTTTACTTATATACAATTTGCGACAAAATATAAACTATTTTTAATGTATAACTATTTTTAAATATAAACTATTTTAATTTATAGTTATTTCACTATATGTACTATTTTCAATATGTAAACTGTTTAAGTTGGAACTGTTATAATTTAAATTTAATGGATTTAAATGCAAATATTTTGATATGATGGTTTAAATTAGTTTTTTATGATTTTCAAATGAACTTGATTTAAAGTGATATGATTTCGGAAGTGAATAATGATTTCAAAAATGATATGATTTTGGAATGGGTATGATATTTGATATAAAAATATGAACTATTTGAAATAAAATGGCCATGATGTGAAATAATTATTTGGTTGTTAAAGAGACTGGGATTTGATATTGTCATACTCTCTGCCAATACCGAAAACCACTTTAACAACTGTGTGCGTGGTGAAGATTCCAGGATGAAGTAGGATGGGTTGACAACGATTCTATATGAGGTAATAACGTAGCCCTGACTTCCATGAGTCAGCTTGATGTAGCTAAAACAGGAGCCATGCCGAGCGAAGTGAGGTCGCACCTCCAATCGGGCACATTTCTTTGATACCATTCTATTACTTTGTGATTTGATTTGGATGCACCTTTGATTTGGAAGTGTGTCTCGAAGTGGGCGTTAGTAACTGCTATATGATACCACCATTCCGGATCCGCAAGATGGTAGAATCCTACCCTGGGCATTACCTCGCGTGCCTTGTCACATGCTTTATCATGCCTTCTACGAGTTTGGTTTGCGTTGTACCTATGGAGTGCTCCCTGATAGCCCATCTGTAGGTGGAGTTTACAGTACTGTATAGACTACGACATTAATATAAAATGTGTTAAGGGGGATATGAGTAACGCCTTAATGTTATTTAATAGTTTACTTTACTATATACATTATGTATGTAGCATATTGTACTACGTAAGTAGATAGTTTAACGGATCTTTAGAGAATGGGTATCCCAAACATTTTTTAAGTTATTTGTATTTCAATTGACATTTCACTTGAGTTTAATTTACTGATATAAGAATGTTAATCCTGACTCAAGTGTTTTGTATTTTGCTTTATGCTTAGGTCAGACCGAATGTCACAGTATATTAGATTTACTTTTGGAGTTTGGAGCTTTGGTTGAAGATCTGTCTTTGTCTATTCAGCTTTCCAATTATTTCAGTTTATTCCAGTTGTTTTGTTTAGACTTGTCATTGGCATTTGTATTAGTAACTTCGTTGTATTCAAGATATCAGTTATATTTTACTTTCAACTTTGATGTTTATAATGTAGCTTCATGAACTACTATTTATTTATTCCGTTGCTTATTATTATTACTCTGTGTCTATGATTCTGTGGTTTATTTTATTTACTATACATGCTAAGTTTTGCCAAATATAAATTAACAATCTGTTGTTTTGAGAAATTCAAGTCTGACATGAGTGGATGATTGTCGATTTGAATGGTTCAAAATTGTCGGTCATTACAAGTGGTATCAGAGCTCTAGTTTAGGCAAAACTTAGCATATGGAATAGAAAACTCATTAGAGATAGGGCAGTGATATCCTAGAACGAGTAGAATCAATTATAGAATCATATTCGTCCGAGCTTCGAATTCTTGGTTAGGATCCTTTGAGATTTGGATTTCTTTGAAATTTTGGAACTATCCCTTTGTTCTGAAATTCCTTCTTGTCATGTCCTGTTCATGTTCTTTTGATACTGGAGCATTCCATATGTTCAGCCTCAACTACCAACTTCATCCTTAGGTGTGACTAATCACATCGACAGTCCCGCCAACCTCTGTATGATTTGTAAAAGGGGTGAAACTCTTTTATAACAAGCATCGATTCATCGGAGATTTCTAAGTCCTCAGTTTTGATGATGTTATTTCTTATAAAGCCCATACTGTTTCTTAGCAGACGACTAGGGTAATTCTCTTGTGATCGAATGTCGATTGCCTATGGATTTTGCAGGCAATTTTATCTTTTTGCTTAGTTCTCAGCCTTGTGATCTTGATTCCATCCCAATAGTCAGGGACTATCCTGATATTTTGGTGAAGTCACTCCTCCCTCCTAAGCAGGAAATTAAATTCCAATCGATCTTATTTCTAGAACTCAACCTGTTGTCCTTCCTCCTAAGGAATTGTTTCTTTTAATGGTTAGTCATCCCCTATGAATTAACTAATGCTCGTGCCTTCTTTTTCGATCTCCTGAATCGCGTTTTCCATGATGATTCACAACCAGTTAGTCCGGATTTTCATTGATGGTATTCTCATTTCTATGTCTCTACTGACCCGGTTAAGGTCGCCGCGATTAATGTAAGTCTATCCATTCTTCCTCTTTTGTAATTGAATTATTTTATCTCCCTTCCAAGTCTATTTCCTTAGTTAGAATTCTCTTTGATTAAGGTCCCACAGAATTGAATCTCTATCCTTTTTCTAAAATCCATTCTTGAATCATCTTGTGAGGAAGTGTATTTATAATTAATATAAAATGTTTTATATTATGTTGTTTGAGTTGTTAAGTTTTATTTGGGTTTCGATCGATTCGTCTAGTCAACGCTATCGATAGGAATTTCAAAACACTTGAACAGAGCAAACTGATACAACATTTTTTCGAAAGTTATAAATTAAATAATTTTTGTATGATTATAATCTATATAGAGAGTATAATTCTGTGCAATTAGACAGTTAAATGAAATGGTTATTAGAAATGATAATACTAGATTATCATATATAGTTTTTTCAACGTACCTAAACTGTTAACTATTATTGTATGTATAAGGAGATGAATTTTTAAAACATGCTTTATAAATTTGATTTGGCAAATAAAATGAATTTAAATTAAGAATTTGAGAATTAAAGTTTCGGTGCTTTTCAAAATTCGGTTTCCAAATCTTTAAAAATGTATTATTTGCAAGTATTTTCGAGTAGAAATTATTTCAAAGAATATTAAAATAAAGTAAGTCAGTACTCTCCTCTTTTATCTTTGGAAAATAATTTTGGTGATGACTACAGCATCATCAACATTCATTTTCGAGTCTCAGAGTGGAGAGACCACTTGATAGCTTTGCTACACTTTTGTTTTTGGAAAATGGATTTGACTTGAATTTTCTTGAGTATTATTTGATGTGAAAATATATAAATATATATATGTATGTATGTGTACATTTATTTCAAATGCTTTGAAGTGAAACTGGAAATTAAACTCTTCAGTTTATGTTCAGTAATGATTTTAAATTATTGAAATGAAGCGAATTTTTCTGGATATTAGAGTGTCTAAAATGGAAAATGGAATGTAAATAAGTTGAAACAGTTGAACTAAGATATAATTAATATTGTATAATACTCAATTGCATTCTAAGACATATATAACTTACCTGAAATATTCAAAGGTTAAAATGTATTAAGAACATGTAATTTGTAACAGCCTAATATTTTCAACCATTCGCATCCATACTTGCCAGATTTGAATTGCTCAAAATACCAGATTTCTAATTTTTATTCGGCAAAACTCAACATATACAGTAAATAAATAATCATAGAATCAAAGACATAGAGTAATATACAATATGCAGCGGAAATAAAATGAATAGTAGTTCATGAAGCTACTATATATATATATATATATATATCAGAGTTAAATACGATATAATAGAAGTTTCAAATACAATAGTCAAATACAAGATCAGAATACATCACTGGAATCAACTGACTAACTGCAAGCTAAAATGATGTAGATGGATCTCCAAACGAAGGTCCAACTCCAAAGGTGAGTCTCAAAAGCTGTATTACTCAGTTTGACCCAAGCGTAAAGCAAAGCACAAAACACTCGAGTCAGGATTAACATTCTTATATCGATAAATCCAACTCAAGTGAAATAAAAACTGAAATACAAGTAACACAAAAGATGTTTGGGATATCATCCTCTAAAGATCCGTTAAACTATCTGCTATGTAGTAATATACGCTATTAAAATAATGTCTAAATTAAAGTATACTATTTAAAAATAGCGTTAAGGCTTTTCATTTTCCACCTTAGCACATTTTGTAGTGCCAATAGTCTATACAGTACCGTAATACCTTCAGATTGGGAGGCTACTAGAGGATACTCCATAGGTATGACACAAATCAAACTCGTATAAGGCGTGCTAGGGTAGGTGACACGGCACAACTAGGCAATGCCAGGGTAGACATACCAATTACACTTCCAGGCTGGTGGTAAGGCAAGCAGCCACTACCGCCCACCTCGGAACACACACCCAAATCAAAAATAAAATGTGGGCACCAAATCAATCACAAAGTCAGAATATAGTATCGAAGGAATGTGTCTGATCAGAGGAGCTACCTCACTTGGCCCGTCAATTGCTCCTGTTTTAGTCACCATATGCCAACTCATGGGAGTTGGGTCCATGTATATACCTCATAAAGGATTGTCGCCACCATCCTACTTCATTTTGGAATCTCCACCACGTACACGGTTGTTAAAGTGGTTTTCGGAGTTGGCAGAGAGTATGACAACTTCCGATCTCGGTCTCTTTAACAACCAAATGTTATTATAACAACGCGGTCATTTCAAAATAGTTTATATTTCAAAACCAAAATATCATTGCCTTTTCAAAACCATATCAATATGATATCATTTCCATTTCAAAACCTAATATGATATCATTTCCATTTCAACTATATCCATTTCCAAAATCATAGCACTTTCAAAGTTATAACACTTCTGAAATCAAACACTTGAAATTATAACACTTTCAAAAACATAATACATTGAAATTCATAACTTTGAAAACATAACTTCCACTACTTAAATAGTTTAGATATTAAAATAGTATATATATAATAAAATAGTTTATAAAGTAAAATAGTTTATATAAAAGATTTACAAGTTAAATAGTTTATATTAAATTAGTTTATATGAAAACAATTTATATTAAAATAGTATATAAAATAAAATAGTTTATAAAGTAAAATATAAGATAGTTTAAATATAATTTTAAAGTACTTTATATAATAAAATAGTTTCCTCAAATTTCACAAATCGATTCCAGATCAACTGGAATTCCAAAATTCAAATTTAGTCAAATCTCAAATCATTAATTTCAATTTAGTTTCTCAATAAACCATTTCAAATTATATCGATTTCAAATATAGATTTTTAACCACAAAAATAAACCATTTCAATTTTAATATACTCAAGCTTTAAATATTCAAACATTTCAAAACTAGATTTGATAATTTCACACACACACACACACACACACATATATATATATATATATATCAAATTCACTTTAATATTATTTAGCTTTGAAACATTCACTTAATAAAATCCAATATCATTTAAAGAAACCACAAATTTCCAATCACTAAATATTTCCTTCAATTTATTTAAACTTGAAATATTCATTTAATCACCTTAACCAAAATCAAAATATAAATCATATCCTCTACAAATCTCAAGTTCAATAAGTTCCAAATCGATTTAATTAAATAAATTTCTTAATTAAATATCATTTCAAATCAATTTCAAATCTATCTTCCCAACCTTAATTTATTAAAATTTATTATAAACTCTATATTTAAAAATAAAATTTTAAATAATACTTAAACACAATATATATATATATATATAAATTAAATCAAACTTTATTAAATTATACATATTTTGAATTAGTGAAATTATGAGTACATTCTTAAAAAATTTAATTTTAATACCAACTTATAAATTTAAAATTTCAAAACATATAAATTTAAAATTCAAGAATTTAAACTTTATAATATACATTTATTTATAATATCTTGAAATCAATATAAATTAAACCTTATATTTTCTTCCCATTACCATAGAAATCATTTTCAAAATATTTATGTATAGACCCATGTGTCTGTATATAATTTTCTATCCTATGGAAAAGTGATACGGATATTTATAATTTCAATCCGCAATTTAAATATATGCGGGTATATATCATTTCAACCAACAATCTCAAATTCAATTCAATGAAAATTGCTTGGGTTCCAACCCGTAACGATTTTCTTCTATTCTACAGATCGTTCGGGTATGTTTCATTTCAATCCATAGTGAATTCTATACTAACAGAGAACTTGCAGAATGATAACAAATATGATAATAATATAACGGCATATATCATCAATAGAAATAACAGATAATGGCGTCGGATGTCACAAGTGAACAGATAGCACCTATACATAGCAATGTAAATAACAAACATCAGCATATTTCAATTATCGTTTCAATTGAAATCAAATTTAATAAATATAAGAACGTTAGTCGTGAGTGATTGCTCACCTTTCGAGCCTAGATAGATTTGAAACTGAAATGAGTTACAGATCCCAAAGCAAGACTAGGCTGGCACGAATTCAAAGAACAGACCTGATAGATTGGAATTGACGAAATCAAATCAAAACTGGATTTGATGAAGATAAATGGTAAAAGTAAACTTAGGTATATATAACCGTATATGAAAAAAAATCATATTTTAAATTCAAACACATATTAAATTATATATACATATACTAAAATCATTGTTTTAAAATAAAACTCATGTATTAAAATCAAACATATAATCATAATAAAATTTGAAATCAACAATATATCACTACATACATTGAACTGGATAAAACCAGAACTCATTATTTATATTCAAACAACCAATGCCACTAGTTATATGAAATTAAATTTTATACTTAATTACATTTATTATATTTAAAAGCGACTTATACCCATAACAAGTATATAAGGGTATGAACCATTTATAACTCACGCATACAAAATTTTTCAATGTTTAATAAAAAAATGCATTACTATTTACAATTTCATATATAATATTTTCATAATATAAAATAACGAAAGTCTATGCACAGCAAACTAATATACTATATATGTATAAAGTGTACAGATTTAATTCAATATATATCTTTACTCAAAACTGTACTATAGTATTTATCATTTTTTTTCTATAACAGATTATACATACGTATAAACTTGCGCATATACATATGCGAACCATATACTTTGTAAAACAAAATATCACAATATAAGCTAATATATACATATACTTTATATATATTTAACATTCATATATTAAATTAAGTTTGCTTATGTAAACTGCATTATGCATAAAGTTTAGAAATGTATATTTTTTCAACAGGTTTTCCAACCAAAAAAAACAAAACAAACAATATATATACAAAAATGTGAAACTTGACATAAACCAGACATTTACATATCAAACTAACAGATAAATTTGTATAGAATAAAAACAACTTTATAAAATTGAAAAATCAATATATTACCCATAGATATTAATAAGAAGAATGTTGTATGTAAAGAATGAATTTGCAAGGTGATCGGCAACGAGCTATGCAAGTCGTGCATGTGCATGGATCTCGGCAGGGAGGAGGGAAGGCCAGAGGTTTATGCGGAGATGGCTGACCGATGCACACTAGCAGGTGGATTCAAGCATAAAAGCAAAGCAGGGTGACAGGCAAGGAATGGTTAGTGGCGCTCGATGGCTATGGGCGGTCGGAGATTGGATGATGGCTGATGCGAGTGGTCAGGGGTGTCAACCAACAGATCTTATGGGGAGGCATGGCTGGTTGGTGGGTCAGTGCGTAGAACGGTTGCAAGAGAAGGAAGAGGGTGGGAAGTTGTTGGCGTGGTTGATGGGAATGTCATAGCGACGATGTGATGGTGTGGGTGCGTTCGTAGCAGCAGCTTCAAGCAAAAGAAAAAAACGCGAATAAGGGAGCAAGTTTCTCCAGTATGCGAAACGAAATGTTAAACTATCATCATTTTCTTTCAATTGAGGAAGACAGAGCAGAGAGCAAAGAACTAGAGAATGAAACGAAACAACAAATATATTGAAATACAGGAAGTACGTTGGATTTAGGAAATATAAATGTAGATGGTTGTTGAGTTTATACGGTTGAAATTTGAAAAGGCAAAGGAAACAAAAGGCACAAGAACCAAAAGTCATTAAAACCGGTACCGATATGGTGAACTATTACGCTAATTTTGTCGCGTATTGGACGTCAAAACACTAAATCGAATATACCGTAGAGATCAGCATGATGAGAAGATCAAAACGGTATACAGATATCAGTGGCATGACTATCCTATCGAAAGTCGATATTCGGTATCGAAAATGTTGCTAATTTGCTGAAAATAAGATAAACGTGTTAAATATGCGCTTGTATGTTTTTGTTTGATGATAATAAACATATATATTCATTTAATTGTATTTGGTAATGTACTATTTTGTTTTTCATAGATTAAATAAATATTTGTTGAATAAAATAAATTACACAGAATTTGAATTTGAATTCAAACAGAACAAGTTACACAGATTTTGAATTCAAACGAATATTTTATTCAAACTAATATTTATTACAATTTTAAATAGTACAATTTCATGCTCTCACTATACATATACATTTTTGATTACAATCACATCACATTTCACATTTACAGTTAACCTCACTACATATCACTCACACTCGTGTTTTTGTCTTCAACTGCATTCCGGTTTGAATCCAGCATCTGAGTAATCTGCAAAAATATTCTCAAACGCAGTAAAATTGAAAGAGAAATATTTTTGAAATTTGAAAGAAACGATGATTTTGAAAACATTGTTTGCCTCAGTTATTTGGGTCGTTCGTCATCATTTTTGACTGTGCAATATCTGTGCATATCAGTATTTTTATCAGGGACAGACAATTATAAGTGGCTGCAGTACACACGTGTACATTCGTATAAGTGTGCACTGCCTCGCCAACTCGTGTGCAAAAATCAAACAAATGCACAGACCCAAGATAGGTTCAACTCAAGGCAAATGACACAGACTCAAGTAAATGCACATGTTAACATCACTGGTAATAATTCATTCAAAGCAATAGAACAAAGACCAAGCGTAGCATCAGTCACACTTTATCAAAAACATGCAAGACAGTGGTCATGAATGCAGTAACAACACCAACCAGAGGCAACATCACAAAATTCAACTACAACAAGTCCAAATATACAGAAGTCAGAATCGAGAACTGATACAAATGAATGAAATGAATGCAAACAACTCGACTGCAATAGTACAGTCATGAAGTATGCAAAGAGCTCGAGCATAAGATATGGCAACTACAGTAATGCATCAGTGACCAAACACAGGAACTCAACAAGGCAGAGGAATGTCACAAACATAAAAGCATGGATACAGCAAAGTCAGAGACTACAACATCAAAGTGCAGTGCAACTACAATGAACACCACTGACTAGAATACAATGCAACAACATGGTAAACAAGGCATAGTGCACCGAAGGAGCAGCAACAATGAAACTGACTCGAAGCAGTAGTGACAGTAATCAATGCAGCAACGATGGTCAAGTAATATGCATCAGGCATCAAAACAATGTTCAAGACATCAAGTGATACAAGGTCAGGGAAGCAACCAGGATGGAGCAGAGACAAGTAATGCATCAAAAGTGCACAGCAACCCTCAAGTAGTGTACATGAATACAACTACAACAAATGAACATAATGCCACAGTGCAAGTGAAGATGACACTGAGAAATGCAATGCAAATGCAAATCAAAACCGAGAGTATGGTGATCCAGTCAATAAGGCAACAATGCAGATGAACAACAAAGGGTCAAAGCTCAATACAACATGAACCAACTCCAAAATGTATCACTAGCATATACTACAGGGATGAACACATGAGAATGGACAAGGCACAAATCAAGACAGCTACAACACAGAAGTTTTCAAACCAACTACAAATGCACAGCATACATACGAAACAGAGTACCCAAAGACAATGCCGTGAAAATCAATACTACAGAGATGAACAAATTGTAACAGTGCAGAGATGACCAAGTCAAATAATCAAATATGTGCAAATTTTTGACAAAGTCAAAACAAATAAAAGAAGAAAGATCTCTGTCGTATAAACCAAAGTTGATCAAGTCAATCAAGAGTTCACCGTGATAGCCAAGCAAATTGACCACGAAATCAAATCAATATCGTGTGAATCAAGCTACCAAAAATACGAAATTGACAAAGTCAGATCAATCCCAAGCATCAATACAAGATCGAACGACTATTGACAAATTCAAATATATTTAGACGAACGTAATTCAAGGAATTCGAACGCATATATAACTCAATCATCACTGGCAAATTAATCATTGAGTTCAAGTATCAACTTAGTAAAGCAAAAGGAAACAGTACATACCGAATTCACAAACAACAAGCTCGATCAAGCAACTGCAAACGAGCGATAGTCAACCATCAGAGAAGCAGCGAGCTAGGGCAACATATCTCAGATCGATCGAAGAAATTAAAGCCCTGATTTACACAAAAGCCGAAGCCCTAATTGGAACAAAGGGAACGAAGCCCTAAACAGGACGAAGCCGCCATTATTCTCACGAACGAGACAAAAGGATCGGGTGAAATAAGGGAGTGGGCTGGCCTTATTATTAAAAAAGGGGTTTTGTCTTTTAATTTTTATAATAAGGCTTTATTATATTGTTAATTAGTTTTAGGGTTATTTTCTATTGTTTTTTAATTATTGTTTTTATTTTACGAATCAAAGAATTTGTAAATCACCACCTAGGGTTTAGGTAGTGTCTGATTGTCTATTTAGAGTTAGTTCAGTAAGCAGGGGTTGCGAGTTTGCAAAACTCTATAGGCGGTAGCAGGGTTTGCAAGTCTGTTAGAGTGTTTGTAAGCGTGATACTGTTTAATTCTAATAGAAATCTGGGAATGCAGCAGTAGGCAGGGGTTGCCGAAGCTGGGTAAATTTTGTGTGTGATTTACTTTTCAGTATATTTATTTCTGCAGTTTATTTTTGTGTTTAAATCGAGAAAATTTGCTATAACCCTATTCACCCCCCCCCCCCTCTAGGGTTAATCTAGATCCTACAAGTAGTATCAGAGCCCGGTATATTTTTTATTTAACTCTAGAGTCATGAGTCTACAAAATAATGCTTTTTCTGAGGGGCAATCTATTGCTAGGCCACCCATGTTTAACGGGAACGATTATGCTTATTGGAAAGTTAGGATGGGTATCTATCTTAGTTCTGTTGATTATGATGTTTGGGATATTATTGAAACTGGCTATAAACCCCCCACTATAATCGTTGGTGATACTGAGATTCCTAAACCTAAGGATAGGTGGGATGCTAACGATAAGAAGTTGAAAACGACAAATGCTAAAGCCATGAATGCTTTGATATGTGCTCTTGATAAAAATGAATTTAATAGAATTTCTCATTGTACAACAGCACAGGAAATTTGGCACACTTTGGAGGTGACACACGAAGGAACTTCTCAAGTCAAGGAGTCTCGTCTAGCCCTATTCAGCAATGAATACGAAAACTTTGTGATGGACAAAGGCGAAAGCATAAAGAATATGTTTGGACGCTTTTCAACCTTGGTATACAACGCTAGAGCGCTTGGGAAGGTATTCACTGAGGTAGAGCTTGTGAGGAAGATACTACGAGTCCTACCGATGAACTTTGAGGCAAAAGTCACGGCAATACAAGAATCGAAAGATCTGAGTAAGCTAAGCATGGAGGAGTTGATTGGCATCTTGATGACATATGAGCTTGAGCTAAAAGCAAAGGAAGAACGCAACAACTCCGAATCAAAGAAGAAGACGATTGCCTTAAAGAGTAAAGAAGAAAGTGATGAAGAAGAAGAAGATCCAATTGAAGAGCTTGCAATGGCTGTCAATAATCTTAAAAAATGGTCAAGATTCAAGTCACGAAAGAAGAAAATAAGTGGTAATAGGTCAAAGAATTCTGACGATTCCGATAATGAATTGACATGCTATAACTGCAAGAAGCCTGGCCACTTCAAACAAAAATGTCCACTTCTCAAAAACAACAAAGGAAAGAAAAAGAAAAAGAAGGCCTTTGCAGCAACTTGGGATGATGAAGAAGGAGAGGAAGTTTCGAATAATAGCTCAGAGGAGGCTAACTTGTGTCTTATGTCAAAATCGGATTCAGAAGCAAGCTTAGAGGAATCTAGTGAGGTAAGTGACTATTCTTATAAAGAACTTGTTTCAATGTGTTGTGATCTTACTAAAATGATTGATACTCTTGAATCTAAAATTGAAAAACTAAAATCTGATAGGAGAGAACTTGTCCATGAAAATTCTAGGTTAGAAACTGAAATTGAAAATATTAAAAACCTAGACTATAAAAAATGTAAAACTTTAGATTCAGAATTATCAAGACTTAGAAATAGCTTTGTAAATCTTGAAAAAGAAAATTTGAGTCTTAAGGAAAACCTTGACACTAGGAAAAAGGATTTTATAAATAGGTGCACCTCACTTGCAACTGAAAACACAACACTAAAAACCAAAGTCCAAAATCTTGAAAAATCTCTAAATAACTTTTCAAGAGGAGAAAAATCATTCAACATGTTATTGAGAAATCAAATTTTTGCTAACAACGGAAAAGGACTAGGTTTGGGAAAACACAAGTTGATGATAATGCAAAATATAAGAATGTCTTTGATAGATGTGAAATATTTAGATGTCGTGCTGAAAATTATAGTCATAGGAACAAGAACACAAAATTTATACAAGTTTGGGTTCCTAAGAATTCTACAAACAAATTTCATGTCTATTGGAATAAAAATAAAAGGACTAAACAAGTATGGGTTCCAAAGGGATTGTTTATTCACAATGCTTCTATCACTAATAACATTGGACCTAAGAGTTTCTCTAGGTCATCTTCCTCTCTTTTTATGTAGGTCTGTTGGCGGGCTAAGGAACAACAAGAATGGTTTCTAGATTCAGGTTGTTCTAGACATATGACAGGTGACAAATCGAAGTTCCTTAGCTTAGAGAATTTTAAAGGTGGAAATGTGATCATGGGAGACAATAGCAAGTGTAAGATTATTGGCAAAGGTGAAGTTGGTAACGGTATTTTTTTCCTTGACTAATGTTTTATACGTTGAAAATCTGCATCACAATCTCATTTCTATTAGCCAACTATGTGACAAAGGTTGAACGTGATTTTTGATAGTGATACTTGCAAAATCATTGATAAATCTTCTAATAACATTGTTTTTATGGGCAAAAGAAAAGGGAATGTTTACTCACTTTCATTTGATAATCTAAATCTTTCTAGATGTTTGGTAGCCACTGACGAAGAGGCATATTTATGGCATAGGAGACTTGGACATGCTAGCATGAGTCTCTTAGAAAAACTTGAATGAAAAGAATTAGTCATAGGGTTACCACATCAGAAATTTAAAAATAATAAAGTGTGTAAAGCACGTTCCTTGGGCAAGCTTAGTCGATCATCATTTCATCCTAAAAACATTGTTAGCACATCAAGGGTCCTTGAACTAATTCACATGGACTTATTTGGACCAAATGAAATTTCAAGCTTGAATGGAAAACGTTATTGTTATGTATTGGTTGATGATTATTCTAGATTTACATGGGTTTACTTTTTAGCCAAAAAGTCTGAATCTTTCGACTATTTTTCAAAATTTGCAAAACTTGTTCAAAATGAAAAAGGAGTTACAATGAAAACCTTGAGAAGTGATCATGGAGGCGAATTTGAAAATTTGGAATTTGAAAATTTTTGTGAAGAAAATGGTTTAAAACATGAATTTTCTGCTCCACGAACACCTCAACAAAATGGGGTGGTTGAAAGGAAAAATCGTACATTACAGGAATTGGCTAGATCCATGTTGAGTGAGTATAAGCTACCTCTAATCTTTTGGGCAGAGGCAGTGAATACTTCGTGCTATGTAATGAATAGAGTAATGATTAGACCAATACTTGGCAAAACGTCTTATGAATTGTGGCATGAAAGGAAACCTAACATTTCTTATTTTCGTATATTTGGATGTCCTTGTTTCATTCTTAACACAGGTGATCAACTTGGAAAATTTGAATCAAAGGCTGATGAGGGAATTTTCATGGGCTATTCAACAAGGAGTAAGGCTTACAGGATATACAACAAACGAACAAAGACAATTGTTGAGTCAATCAATGTGAAATTTGATGAATCTGATCTGGAAAGAACGACTGAAAAGATGGTTGACGATGGAGTAGATCCTGAAGGCACTGAAGAAGGGACATTTAGTGAGAAAACTGAAAGAAGGACTGTTGATGCTGATAAATTAAGGTTCAAACCTAATCATCCTCCTGAATTAATTATTGGTGATCCTACGGAAGGTATACGTACTCGTTCTTCATTTGATGAAAATTTGTGTGCGTTTTGTTGTCATAGTGGTTTTATTTCTGAGATTGAACCTGATTCTGTTGAAATGGCTCTTAATGATGAAAATTGGATTTTAGCAATGCAAGATGAACTTAATCAATTTGAGAGAAACAAAGTTTGGAAATTAGTTCCTAGGCCTAATGACTATCCAATTGTAGGGACTAAATGGGTGTTTAAAAATAAACTTGATGAATCAGGAAATGTAATTAGAAACAAGGCTAGGTTGGTTGCAAAAGGTTATAACCAAATAGAAGGCATAGACTTTGATGAAACATTTGCTCCAGTTGCTAGGTTAGAAGCCATTAGAATCTTGCTAAGTTTTGCATGTTACAAGGGTTTCAAACTTAAACAAATGGATGTAAAAAGTGCCTTTTTGAATGGTGATTTAAAAGAAGAAGTTTTTGTTGAACAACCACCCGGTTTTGAAAATCATGAATTTCCAAATCATGTGTATAAGCTAGAAAAAGTATTATATGGTCTTAATCAAGCTCCAAGAGCTTGGTATGACTGCCTCTGTACATATCTTTTGGAAAATAGTTTTAAAAAGGGTAGTGCTGACACGACACTGTTTCTATTACATAAAGAAAGTGATTTTTTGATTGTTCAGATTTATGTGGATGATATTATTTATGGTGCTACTAATGAGCTCTTGTGTGAGAATTTTGAACAAGTCATGCAGGCTAAATTTGAGATGAGTTTGGTTGGTGAATTGAAATACTTTCTTGGATTTCAAATTAAGCAAAGCAGTGATGGTATTTTCATTTCACAATCCAAATATGTGTTGGAGCTATTGAAGAAATTTGGAGTCGAAAATTCCAAACCATTGAGAACTCCTATGAGCCCATCAACAAAGTTGGACAAAGATGAGAAAGGAATTGCAATTGATCAAAAGAAATATCGAGGGATAATCGGTTCACTTCTCTATCTTACTGCTTCTAGACATGATATTATGTTTTCTGTGTGCTTGTGTGCACGTTTTCAAGCTAATCCCAAAGAATCTCATTCAAAAGCTACTAAACGAATTTTGAGATATCTTTCACACACACACAAATTTGGACTATGGTACCCTTCTTGTGAAAATTTTGATTTAGTAGGTTATTCCGATGCTGATTATGCTGGTTCATTAGTTGACAGAAAAATCACTAGTGGGACATGTTTCATGCTAGGACATTCATTAGTCTCATGGTCAAGTCGGAAACAGAATTGTGTTGCATTATCCACCACTGAAGCAGAATATATTGCTTTGGGAAGTTGTTGTGCTCAAATTCTATGGATGATGCAAACTCTTTCTGATTTTGGCTTAGTCTATAAACAAGTTCCATTAAAATGTGATAGTAGGAGTGCTATAGATTTGTCAAATAATCATGTTCATCATTCACGCACAAAACACATTGATGTGAGACACCACTTTCTTAGAGATCACATTGCTAAAGAAGACATTTGCATTGAATATATTTCAACTGAAACTCAACTTGCTGATATTTTCACAAAACCTCTCCCCGAAGACAGATTTTCCAAATTACGTTTGGATTTGGGAATTATAGAGATTGACTAATCATTTTTTTTTAAAAAAAAAATTGATTTTTTAATTTGATTTTAAATGACAAATTTTGACTAATCTGACTCCCTTTGATTATCGAAAAGATGAATAGTGATTGAAAAAGAGATGAGTGTTGATATTTATCATATATTATAACTCGAGAAAGTATAATTAGAAAATTTCTTTAGAATTTCATAACAAGAGTTATAAAAACTTTCTGTTGGGTAAAAAATTCCATGACCATTTCTATTTCTATCATCTTTCTATCGACCATCACTCATCAAGATCATATTTAGTATGTAAATTTGTGGTAGTTTACAAAGGAAATCATTTGTTCTTCAATATCTTTAAATCTGTGAAGGAAATTATTTGTGCTTCAACTTATTATATTTAGCAATAAAAATAAATATCCAAAGTATTCACTCTCATTTAAAAGTCCTCACGGTTATGCATGGGTGAATTACTTGGATTTTTGATTATGTGCTTCCATGCTCATTTAAAAGTCCTCACGGTTATGCATGTATGGAACGCATATCAAAATTAATTGATTCAAATAGACAAGTTGATTCTAATCCCATTTAAAAGTCCTCACGGTCATGCGTGGTTAGAAGATACTTGATTTCATTTTTTAAATTAAATTGGAATACTACTAATCTCATTTAAAAGTCCTAACAGTTATGCATGGTTAGTAGATATTCAAATTTCCTGAAATAAATATACCACAAATAGACAGAATTGTATGATTTTTGATGATTTTATCCCCATCACTTCTGAAAGTGGAATATGCGCTTGACAAGGGTAATTATGATTTTTGTTTGAGTTTTATTGAAATTTGATATTTATATTTAATTGAGTTAAATGTTTGATTCATGTCTATCACTTCATCCCTATTTTTATAACACTATTATTCTTTTGCTGATAACAAAAGGGGGAGAGAAAAGTTAAGATTTTGTCGAATAGAATCAAGCAAAGGTCAAATAATTTTCACTTTGCATATAGGCTCATTTATATATTTCTATTTGTATGCATATATGTAGGGGGAGTATTGTGTAGAGAGGGAGCATTCAAATAGGGGGAGCAAATTGAACGATCAAATACATTTAATACATTCAAAATCTTAAATATATGTTTGTTATCATCAAAAGGGGGAGATTGTTAAATATGCGCTTGTATGTTTTTGTTTGATGATAATAAACATATATATTCATTTAAATGTATTTGGTAATGTACTATTTTGTTTTTCATAGATTAAATAAATATTTGTTGAATAAAATAAATTACACAGAATTTGAATTTGAATTCAAACAGAACAAGTTACACAGATTTTGAATTCAAACGAATATTTTATTCAAACTAATATTTATTACAATTTTAAATAGTACAATTTCATGCTCTCACTATACATATACATTTTTGATTACAATCACATCACATTTCACATTTACAGTTAACCTCACTACATATCACTCACACTCGTGTTTTTGTCTTCAACTACATTCCGGTTTGAATCCAGCATCTGAGTAATCTGCAAAAATATTCTCAAACGCAGTAAAATTGAAAGAGAAATATTTTTGAAATTTGAAAGAAACGATGATTTTGAAAACATTGTTTGCCTCAGTTATTTGGGTTGTTCGTCATCATTTTTGACTGTGGAATATCTGTGCATATCAATATTTTTATCAGGGACAGGCAATTATAAGTGGCTGCAGTACACACGTGTACATTCGTATAAGTGTGCACTGCCTCGCAGACTCGTGTGCAAAAATCAAACAAATGCACAGAAATCAAAAACAAGGTCAAACCCAAGATAGGTTCAACTCAAGGCAAATGACACAGACTCAAGTAAATGCACATGTTAACATCACTGGTAATAATTCATTCAAAGCAACAGAACAAAGACCAAGCGTAGCATCAGTCACACTTTATCAAAAACATGCAAGACAGTGGTCATGAATGCAGTAACAACACCAACCAGAGGCAACATCACAAAATTCAACTACAACAAGTCCAAATATACAGAAGTCAGAATCGAGAACTGATACAAATGAATGAAATGAATGCAAACAACTCGACTGCAACAGTACAGTCATGAAGTATGCAAAGAGCTCGAGCATAAGATATGGCAACTACAGTAATGCATCAGTGACCAAACACAGGAACTCAACAAGGCAGAGGAATGTCACAAGCATAAAAGCATGGATACAGCAAAGTCAGAGACTACAACATCAAAGTGCAGTGCAACTACAATGAACACCACTGACTAGAATACAATGCAACAACATGGTAAACAAGGCATAGTGCACCGAAGGAGCAGCAACATTGAAACTGACTCGAAGCAGTAGTGACAGTAATCAATGCAGCAACGATGGTCAAGTAATATGCATCAGGCATCAAAACAATGTTCAAGACATCAAGTGATACAAGGTCAGGGAAGCAACCAGGATGGAGCAGAGACAAGTAATGCATCAAAAGTGCACAGCAACCCTCAAGTAGTGTACATGAATACAACTACAACAAATGAACATAATGCCACAGTGCAAGTGAAGATGACACTGAGAAATGCAATGCAAATGCAAATCAAAACCGAGAGTATGGTGATGCAGTCAACAAGGCAACAATGCAGATGAACAACAAAGGGTCAAAGCTCAATACAACATGAACCAACTCCAAAATGTATCACTAGCATATACTACAGGGATGAACACATGAGAATGGACAAGGCACAAATCAAGACAGCTACAACACAGAAGTTTTCAAACCAACTACAAATGCACAGCATACATACGAAACAGAGTACCCAAAGACAATGCCGTGAAAATCAATACTACAGAGATGAACAAATTGTAACAGTGTAGAGATGACCAAGTCGAATAATCAAATATGTGCAAATTTTTGACAAATTCAAAACAAATAAAAGAAGAAAGATCTCTGTCGTATAAACCAAAGTTGATCAAGTCAATCAAGAGTTCACCGTGATAGCCAAGCAAATTGACCACGAAATAAAATCAATATCGTGCGAATCAAGCTACCAAAAATACGAAATTGACAAAGTCAGATCAATCCCAAGCATCAATACAAGATCGAACGACTATTGACAAATTCAAATATATTTAGACGAACGTAATTCAAGGAATTCGAACGCATATATAACTCAATCATCACTGGCAAATTAATCATTGAGTTCAAGTATCAACTTAGTAAAGCAAAAGGAAACAGTACATACCGAATTCACAAACAACGAACTCGATCAAGCAACTGCAAACGAGCAATAGTCAACCATCAGAGAAGCAGCGAGCTAGGGCAACATATCTCGGATCGATCGAAGAAATTGAAGCCCTGATTTACACAAAAGCCGAAGCCCTAATTGGAACAAAGGGAACGAAGCCCTAAACAGGACGAAGCCGCCATTATTCTCACGAACGAGACAAAAGGATCGGGTGAAATAAGGGAGTGGGCTGGCCTTATTATTAAAAAAGGGGTTTTGTCTTTTAATTTTTATAATAAGGCTTTATTATATTGTTAATTAGTTTTAGGGTTATTTTCTATTGTTTTTTAATTATTGTTTTTATTTTACGAATCAAAGAATTTGTAAATCACCACCTAGGGTTTAGGTAGTGTCTGATTGTCTATTTAGAGTTAGTTCAGTAAGCAGGGGTTGCGAGTTTGCAAAACTCTATAGGCGGTAGCAGGGTTTGCAAGTCTGTTAGAGTGTTTGTAAGCGTGATACTGTTTAATTCTAATAGAAATCTGGGAATGCAGCAGTAGGAAGGGGTTGCCGAAGCTGGGTAAATTTTGTGTGTGATTTACTTTTCAGTATATTTATTTATGCAGTTTATTTTTGTGTTTAAATCGAGAAAATTTGCTATAACCCTATTCACCCCCCTCTAGGGTTAATCTAGATCCTACAAAACGGAGCAATAGGAGTCCAAATTTGAAGAAATGACGTCTCGCTTAGAATAGGATTTAAAAATTTATTGTCTAAAAATATTCAAATTTAGAAAATATTTTATTATCATTAATTTTAACTGATATAAATTTTAAATAAAATTACACAATAAAACAAACTTCCATAATTTCTTATGAAAATTACCATTTGTTATGTTTAAGTAGACGTAATCCAAATATTAAATATATATTTCTAAAATTTATTATTTAAAATTTCACAAAAAATTAATTAATTAATTAAATAAAACCACTAAAATTTACGGGTCGTTACACTCTCCCCACTCAAAACTTTTCGTCCCCAAAAAGGAATGAGGTATGAGAATAAAACAACCAGAAAGAAAATAGATTGAAATATAAAATAAAAAAATTATTTCAACCATATAAATTTAAATTAATTAATAATCAATAATTGATTTTAAATTCAGGATATTTCAATAAGTTGATTTAATTTCAATTTATTTATATATAATACAAAAAAGTTTCTTTCAAACAAAATTTATTTATTGTACTTCAATTATTTCCATTTAGAATTTAATCTTAAGTATTTAATTATTTACTATCTTACTATTCAATTATCCTCAACAACAATTTCTAAAATCATAAATCTCATTTATTATAATCATATTTTATTCAACAAAATTAATTTTTCTCTAGTCCAAATTATTATTAAATTTATTCCACTTAATATATCTTATCACATATATTAAGTATATTTACACTTATTATAACCACTCAAATTATTTAGAAATTCCCCTGATATTATTTTATATTGTATATTATTCAATTACATAGTTAACTGCTTGATAATTTAGGTAAGTCATACATTAAATGCAATTGAGTATTATACAAATAAAGTTTTACCAATTCCATTATTCAAGTTTAATTATTTATTCTAAATTTAGCTTCATTATATGATTGAAATCATCCTTTAACATAAAATTTAAGAATTTAAAATTTTCGATTCACTACAAACCACTTAGAGATAGATACACACATACACACACACACACACACACACACACACACACACACACACATATATATATCCAGTCAAATTTAAAGTCATATATCTATATATATTATAAACCTAGTCATGCTTTAGAAATTCAAATCAATTGAATTTTCCAAAATGAAAGTGTAGCAAAGCTACGAATTGGTATCTCCATCTCGAAACTCGAAAATGAATGTCGATGATGCTGCAGTCATCATCAAAATTGTTAACAGCCACAATATAGGAGAGTACTAATTTAAACTTTTAAAATTTCTTTGGAAACGATTTCCATTCGAAAATACTTTAAATAATATACGCTTTAAAACTTAAAAACCAAAGTTTGGAGTCACCGAAAATTAAATTCTCAAATTCTAATTTAAATTCATTTAAATTCTAAATCAATTTATGAACCATGTTTAAAATTCCAAATCAATTTATAAACTATGTTTTATAATTCCATTTATTTATTTTATGAGGCAATAGTCATTGGTTTACAAAACAATAAGTAAAATCAAATAATATCATTTGGTTAACCAATTCATTTTACAATTATCTTTTAGAAAATTTACTTATATATGTAATATGATCACAAAAGTTTATTTTATTTACCAAATTTGGAGACAATATTGTGCCAGTTTGCTCTGTTCAAGTGTTTTGGAAATCTTATCGATAGCGTTGATCAGACGAATCGATCGAAAATCCAAATCAGCATTAACAACTCAAACAACATAATATATAAAACATTTTTAATATTAATACAAACACACTCTTTCAAAGCAAGGATAAAGATTCAAATACGAGGAAATTCTAACCAAAGAGAACTCTAATTGGAAGATAGGCTCGAAACAAAGATAAGATGATTAAATTTCGAAGTAGGAAGATGGATAGACTTTTATAAATCGTAGGAAACCTTAACCGGGTCAACCTTGACCTCAAGAATAAGATTAATGTAGAATTCTAAGGAAAATCGACATTCGATCGCAAGAGATTTCGGGCATATCAAAAGGTAGCAACATCTAAACCGAGGGTACAGAAATCTTCCGTGAATCAATGTTGTTGTAAAGGAGTTTCACCCCTTTACAAATCATTCAGTGGAGCTATGTGATACTCTAGAATCAAGGGACACGAAAAGGAAGAAGAAAGAATGGATTTTTAAACCGAGGAGAACATCTCAAAATTCAAAGGAAACCCGAGTCAAAGGGAAAGAAATTCAAGCTTGAACGAATGCGATTCTGTAATTAAATTCACTCCATATGCTGAGTCTTGCCTAAAACCAAAGCTCTGATACCAACTATAACAGCCTGATATTTTCAACCATTCGCATCCACAACATGCCGGATTTGAATTGCTCAAAATACCAGATTGTTAATTTATATTTGGAAAAACTCAACATGTACAGTAAGTAAATAATCACAAAATCACAGACACACAGTAACATACAATATGCAGCGGAAACAAAATGAACCGTAGTTCATGAAGCTACTATATATATATGTATGTATATCAGAGTTAAATACGTTACAATAGAATTTTCAAATACAATAGTCAAATACAAGATTAGAATACATCACTGGAATCAATTGAATAAATGCAAGCTGAAAAGATGTAGATGGATCTCCAAATGAAGCTCCAACTCCAAAGGTAAGTCTCAAAAGCTGTAACACTCAGTTTGACCCAAGTTTAAAGCAAAACACAAAACACTCGAGTCAGGATTAACATTCTTATATCAATAAATCCAACTCAAGTGAAATAACAACTGAAATTCAAGTAACTCAAAGCATGTCTGGGATAACCATACTCTAAGGATCCGTTAAACTATCAACTATGTAATAATATATGCTATTATAATAATGTCTAAAGTAAAGTATACTATTTAAAAATAGTGTTAAGGCTTTACATTTTCCACCTTAACACATTTTATAGTGCCAATAGTCTATACAGTACCGTAATACCTCCAGATCGGGAGGCTACCAGAGGAAACTCCATAGGTACGACACAAATCAAACTTATATAAGGCACGCTGGGGTAGGTGACACGGCACAACTAGGCAATGCCAGAGTAGATATACCAATTACACTTCCGGGCTGGTGGTAACGCATAACAGCCACTACTGCCTACCTCGGAACACACTCCCATATCAAAAATCAAATATGGCCACCAAATCAATCACAAAGTCAGAATATAGGAATGTGTCCGATCCGAGAAGCTACCTCACTTGGCCCGTCGATTGCTCCTATTTTAGCCACCTTATGCCAACTCACGGGAGTTGGGTCCATGTATATACCACATATAGGATCGTCGCCACCATCCTACTTCATTCCGGAATCTACACCGCGTATAGGGTTGTCAAAGTGGTTTTCAGAGTTGGCAGAGAGTATGACAACTTCCAATCCCGGTCTCTTTAACAACCAAATGTTATTATAACACCGCGGTCATTTCAAAATAGTTTATACTTCAAAACCAAAATATCATTGCGATTTCAAAACCATATCAATAAAATATCATTTCCATTTCAACTATATCCATTTCCAAAATCATAGCACTTTCAAAGTTATAACACTTCCGAAACCAAGCACATGAAATTATAACACTTTCAAAAACATAATCTATTGAAATTCATAACTTTGAAAACATAACTTCCACCACTTAAAAAGTTTAGATATTAAAATAGTATATATAATAAAATAGTTATAAAGTAAAATAGTTTATATAAAAGAGTTATAAGTTAAATAGTTTACAGTAAAATAGTTTATATGAAAATATACTAAAATAGTATATAAAATAAAATAGTTTATAAAGTAAAATATAAGATAGTTTAAATATAATTTTAAAGTACTTTATATAATAAAGTAGTTTCCTCAAATTTCACAAATCGATTCCAAATCAACTCGAATTCCAAATTCAAATTTAGTCAAATCTCAAATCATTAATTTCAATTTAGTTTCTCAATAAACCATTTCAAACTATATCGATTTCAAACATAAACTTTTAACCACAAAATAAACCATTTTAATTTTAATATATTCAAAGCTTTAAATATTAAAACATTTCAAAACTAGATTTGGTAATTCCATAAACATTATTTGGCTTTGAAATATTCACTTAATAAAATCCAATATCATTTAAATAAACCCTAAATTTCCAATCACTAAATATTTCTTTTAATTTATTTAAACTTGAAATATTCATTTAATCACCTTAACCAAAATCAAGTTATAAATCTATCCTTTAAAAATCTCAAATTCAATAAGTTTCAAATCGATTTAATTAAATAAAATTCTTAATTAAATATCACTTCAAATCAGTTTCAAATATATCTTCCCAACCTTAATTTATTAAAATTTATTATAAACTCTATATTTGAATAATACTTAAACATTTATATATAAATTAAATCAAACTTTATTAAATTATACATATTTTAAAATATTGAAATTTTGAGTAAACTTTTAAAAAATTTAATTTCAAAACCAACTTATAAATTTAAAATTTCGAAATATATAAATTTAAAATTCGAGAATTTAAACTTTATAAAATACATTTATTTATAATACCATGGAATCAATATTTATTAAACCATATATTTTCTTCCCAAAACCATAGAAATCATTTTCAAAATATTTATATATAGACCCACATTGTCTGTATATAATTTTATATCCTATGGTCAAGTGATACGGATATTTATCACTTCAATCCGCAATTTAAATATATACGGGGATATATCATTTCAACCCGCAATCCTAAATTCAATTCAATGAAAATCGCTTGGGTTTATCATTTCAACCCATAACGATTTTCTCCTATTCTATAGATCGTTCGGTTATGTATCACTTCAACCCATAGTGAATTCTATACTAACAGGGAACTTGCAGAGTGATAACAGATATGATAATAATATAACAGGCATATATCATCAATATAAATAACAGATAATGGTGTCACATGTCACAGGTGAACAGATAGCACATATATTGTAATAACCCACAATTTTATAAATATTTTTAATTAAATTTTTATTTGAAACTTTGATTTTTAAATCATTTAAAATTGAATTTTTAGAATTTTACAATGTAAGTTTGGAATTTGTTTGTAAATTATTTTCCAAAAACCAATAGAATAAACATTTTCTGAATTTTTTATATTTTGGTCAATTAAAAGTCAATGTTTGACCAGAGTTGAAAATTTTAAATTTGAATTTTTAAATTCTAATCTTTTTCTTTGAAACTGTATTTTATCTTAATATTGGTCCTGTTTTTCGTTTCGTCAAATTCTGATTTATATTTTTTAAATTAGATAAAATACAGTGTTTTACACTCAATGATTTCTATATTTTATTTTCTCTTTTTCCTATGTTTATTTCTCTAATTTTTATTTTCTATTTTTATTTGTATAAACTTTGATTATATTTACTTGATTTTTGATTGGTTTTATTTTCAACAATAGCCTTGGAAATTTTAGAAAACTTCGGTTTCTCTTCCATTATTTGGGCCTTTTCCTTTTCCCTGGCCCTTCCTATTCCAAGCCGTTCAAAACATTACATCTATAGCCATTCAAAATCCTTTGGAAAACCCTAGCCGCCACTCCTTTTCTAATTCACGTACATCTCAACTTCTCATTTCCATTTGCGTGAAGAAAATATGCAAATTCTCAATTTCATGGCTTCTCTTTCTCCTCTTCTTCCATTTTGTTTTTCTTCTTTTGTTTTGCCTCAATTTGTTCGTACTTCACCATGTTTTAACCGACCACCACTCCACTCCACCATTACCTAGGATCGGCCACTACCTCCTCATCACCACCTCCAACCTTGCCATGACCCCTAGACGAAGATTACATTACCACATCTCCTTGTAATAACCCTAGCCGAGCCTAGTTTATCACCACTTCCTCTTGTCTTTTGCCTCGGCCACAAACAAAACTCCACCCACATCCACATGCCGTGACCATTCCTTACCTTTTACCATGCCTTATGACCAAGACCAAACCTGGCCGAACCACTAGGACCCAAACCCCTTGACCTTTTAGCCTTCCATTGATTTGTAACTCACCATCTCTTCAAATTCCAAGCCTTAGCCGTGCCTTGCATGATCATAACCGAGCCTATGTTGCCTCAAACATGTTGACGCCGAGCACAATATGATGGTATAGCCCATTGTAGCTATGGCCGAGCCCACTTGCTTGGTGATTGATCATCTTGCTTTGTTTTATCAAAGGTTATGTCACTTTGATTCATATTGTTCATTGTTTTGATTCTAATCTTTGTGTTGAAATTATATACTTATATTGATGATACTATGTTGTATACAAGATTGGATCGTGACTCTTCATTCAATCAAAATTATAGTCGTGCCTTGTCGTGCTTTCTGGAGTTTCGGTTGTGTATTTGAATTATTATCTTCAGCTTTAAAAAGGTGAGTTATTCACTCTAGACATACGTACTTTTATGATTGTGAAATGATAACAAGTGAATATGTAAAACTGATATGTTATGTTTATACATGCCTGTGATATATTTATATGATGTTAAATGATGTTTATATACCTGTTACATCATCTGATGTCATATTATATGCTATACTGTTATTTTATTTCCTATTTATCACACTGCAAGTTCCCTATCACTATAGGTTGAAATGATACATACCCGAACGGACTTTACAATAAGGAAAAAATCATTATGGGCTGAAATGATAGTCCCGAATGATTTTTATTTGTATTTATTTTACTTGGAATTACTAGTTTGAAACGATAGAACCCGGATTTTTCTTTTTAAATTACTGTAGAAATGATACATATTCGTATCACTTGACCTAGGTTAGAAAATATTATACAGGCTCATGGTTATATTTTTAAATAATATTTTCCTAAAAATTTATTAAGTATAATTAAATAATTTTTCCCTAAAAGATTATTAAGTATTTTGAGTTTTGTAAATATATGAAATTTTAACTTAAAATTTGATTTAATGCTTTAATTATAAAGGTGTATTGGTATTTCTATAAGTTAAATTTTTGTAAGTTAATAATTGGTTTTAAGTTGAATTAAAGATCTTTATTGATGATAAATAACTTAATAATTGAATTAGACTTAATATGGAAGTTTTAAATCTAACCTAGTAATTGTTATGAATTTTACTTTATGAAATGGATATGTTTTATATAATAAATAATGTGTTTTGAACTGATAAAATGGAATATAGTTTTAATTGGACATTTTGTAATAAAATTATTTAACTATAAAATCATAGTTAATCGATGTCTAAATGAATAGATCTATAAGGAAAATTAGTTTGTTATATTAACTATGATAAAATGTTCTTTTGTGAAATGTTATGTTTTGTAAAATAAATAGTTATGATTTTAAAATGGAAAAATGTATCTTAAATTACGACTTAACTTGATTATTGGAAATTGGGTTTTAAATAAAATTATTAAGTTAAATAAATAATTGAAATTTAGTTTTATTTATGCAGTGGGTATTTTAAAATAAAGCGTTAGGTTATTTGTTAAAGTAGAGTTAAGGAAGAATGTACTTTTGGCTTAACAAATGAATCTTAGTTTAAATTGGATATTTATTGGTAAAATTTTATTATATTAAATCATAAGTTGAATGATATCCAAATGAATATTTTTGAAGCAAAAAATACGATTTTTATAAATTAAATTGGTTAAATTGAAGTTTTAATATTTTTGAAATTTTATACTAAATCTGGAATTAGTATTGGTAGCATTTCAAAAATGCTCTGGTTTTAAGAGAACATTTGTTAAGTGTTATCATTTCTGAAAACAAACTAAGTTCTGGAATAATAAAGAGCTACTGCAGCACTTTGTAAGTGCTGTTGTTGCTGAAACTAAACTATAATTTGAAATTACTAAAGAGCTACTGCAACACTTTATAAGTGTGTTTTTGCTAAAAGTAAACTATTTTGAGTAACTAAGTAGCACTTGGTAAGTGCTATTGTTGCTGAAAGTAAACTGTTTTGAAATAATAACTAAATACCTACTGTAGAACTTTGTAAGTGCTGCTGTTCTGAATTTGACATGTTTTTGAAATACTAGTATATCTACCGTAACACTTTATAAATGCTATTGTAGCCGAAATTTACAATGTATTGGAAATTTTATAATTAAATGAATGAACTTAGAAATGCTACAGCTTTGAAATGAATATTATTTGACATTGAATTTAAATGGTTTAAATAAATATGTTTCAAAGTGTTTGGCTTCAGAGTTGTTATAACTTGAAAGTAATATGGCTTTGGAAATGAAATTATTGGAAATTGTATTTAATTAAGAATTGTATTTAAATATATTAATTTGGACTTATTGAAATTGAAGATTTAAGAATATGACATTATAAAGTGGTTTGGTTTAAGATGATTTAAAGGAATATTTCTAGTTTAATAAATTGAAGGAATATTCAATGATTTGGAAATTTGGGTTTGTTTAAATGATATGTTGATTTGGCTTTGGAATGAAATAATATAGTATTTAGTTTGAAATGGATATGATATTTTGGTTTTAAAGTATAAGTGATTTTGAGATAAATATCCATGGGTTATAATAACGTTGGGTTGTTAAAAGGACTGGGATTAGAAGTTGTCATACTCTCTGCCCACCCCGAAAACCACTTTAACAACCATGTACACTGTGGAGATTCCAGAATGAAGTTGGATGGTGGCGATCTCAATTAAGGTATATACATGGACCCGACTCCCGTGAGTTGGCATAAGGTGGCTAAAACAGGAGCAATCGCTGGGCTAATGAGGTCGCTTCTCTGATTGGACACACTCCTTCGATGTTATATTCTGACTGGAGATTGATTTGGTGGCCACTTTTGATTCTTTGATTTGGGGTGTGGCTCAAGGTGGGCAGTAGTAGCTGCTACGCGTTACCACCGGCCCAAAAGTGCAATTGGTATATCTACCTGGCATTGCCTAGTTGTGCCGTGTCACCTACCCTATCGCGCCTTGTACGAGTTTGGATTTCTCCCGTAGCTTGTGGAGTATTTAGAGTAGTCTCCCGATCTAGAGATGCACTGATACTGGATAGACTGCTAGGACTATTACGTGTTAAGGTGGAAAATGTGAAGCCTTAACGCTATTTAAAAGTAAGTTTATTTTACTATAGACATTATTATAATAGAGAAAGACTCCTATATAGGAAATAGTTTAATGGATCCTTAGAGGATGAGAGGTCCCAAGCATCCTTTAAGTTACTTGTACCTTATATTGCAGTTCACTTGAGTTGGTTTACATTGTATTAGTATGTATCTCCTGACTCGAGTGTTTTGTGTATTGCTTTACGCTCAGGTCAGACTGAGTGATACAACATTTAAGACTCACCTTCAAAGTTGGAGCTTAGTTTGAAGATCCAGCTATCTATTTCTCTTTCATTTGTTCAGTTAGTTCCAGTTATCCAGTTGATTCCAGTGATGTATTCTGATTTGTACTTGATTATCATATTGAGACTTCTATTGTATCTTGTCTAACTCTGATGTATTTATATGGTAGCTTTATGAACTACTATCTCTTTGCTTCCGCTGCATTATATTGCTATATGTCTGCGATCTGTAATTTATTTATTTGCTGTATATTCTGAGTTTTACCAAATTTAAAATAATAATTCGATGTTTTGAGCTATTCAAGTCAGACATGGATGGTTTTATTGTTGATTTGAATGGTCCAAAATAGCGGGTCATTATAGTTGGTATCAGAGCTTTGGCTCTAGGAAAACTTAGCATATATGGTAAATTTATTTATAGAATCACTTTCGCTTGAACTTGAATCTCTTCCTTTTTGACTCGATTTCCTTTGAATTTTGGAACGTTCCCTATGGTTCCAAATCCATTCTTGTTCCCCACTATTCATCTTCTTTTGATTCTGGAGTATGCCATAACTCCACTTCAAATGATCTTTATAATAAGCAGGCGGTCTCGCCAATCTCCAAAAGACTTGTAAAGGAATGAAACTCCTTTACAATAGGCATTGTTTCATTGGAGAGTTCTATATATCCTCGGTTAGATGCTAGTATCTCTTGTTGTCCTAGATTCTCCCTCTTGAGATTGAATGTAGATTTGCCTTAGAATTCAACATCGATCTAATTCTTGAAGGCGCGGTTGACCCAATTAAGGTTGTCCCCGATTAATATAATCTTATTCATTTCCTTTTTTTATTATTCAATCATTTTACCTTTTGTTTCCAACTTATCTTCAAATAACAATTTCTTTGATTTGAGTCTATCAAATTTGAATCCCTGCCCTTATTTTTGGAAAATTTATCAGTGTACTTGTAAACTAAGATTTAAATGTTTTATATACTGTGGTGTTTGAGTTGTTGACGTTGATTTGGATTTTCGATCGATTCGTCTGATCAACGTTATCGATAGGATCTCCAAAACAGTTGAATAGAGCAAACCGACACAATATAGTCTTCAAATTTAGTAAATGAAATCAATTTTGTATCATTATATTGTATATGTATATAAGTATGATTTTCTGAATTTTGATAGTTAATTGAATTGGATGTTGAGAAATAATATTTGACTTTGTATATATAGCTTGTAACCATTAGCTTTTGTTTCATATATGAATAATTGAACTATAAAATACGGCTATAAATTAATTTGGAAATTTAAATGAATTTAAAAAAAGAAACTAAGAATTTAATTTCTGATGGTATCAACTTTGTGTTTAAAGTTTTAAAGGGTGTATTATTTAAAATATTTCAAGCAGAAATTGCTTCAAAGAATTTTTTTAATTTGTAAACCAGTGCCTTTTTCTTTGTCGTTGGGAAATAATTTCGGTGATGACTGCAGCATCATCGACATTCATTTTCGAGTTTCGAAGTGAAGAGACCATTATGTAGCTTTGCTACAGTCTTGCTTTGGAGAATTCAATTGATTTAAATTTCTAAAATATGACTTGGTTTATAATATATATATATATATATATATATATATATATATATGGGTATATGATTTCTAACTTGATTGGATATGTATTATATATTTATGTATCTCTAAATAGTTTGAAGTTGATCGGAAATTTAATTCCTAAATTTTATCTTAAATGATTTCAATTATAAAATGAAACCAAAATTTTGAATAAATATGTAAACTTGAATAATTGAATTGGGAAATTTTTTATTTGTATAATATTCAATTGCATTCCAATATAACTTACCTAAATCATTAAGATGAATATGTGATGGGATAATATACAATATAAAAAGGATTTTATAAATAAAATTTGAGTGTTCATAATAAATATTATACACTTAAATTTTAGTTATAAAAATATTAATAAAGGTAAATAGAATGAAATGTTAATTGAATAATATACAATATGAAATGATTTTAAAGGAATTAGAGTAGTCATAATAAATGTAAATATACTTAATATATGGGATTAGATATATTAAGTGGAATAAATCGAATAATGTTCTGGAATAAAGAAGGACTTAAATTTATTGAATAAATTGTGAGTATAATAAATGATTTTCAAATCCATAATTTTAGAAATTGTTAATTGGATGACAAGATAATGAAATTAGAAATAGATAAGATTTATTTAACTTAGGTGAAATCAAATAGATGAAATTAATAATTAATTTAAGTTGAAATTTTTATGGTTTTAAATTTATTATCTTATCTTGTTTTCCAATCTCTTTTCTTTCGGGTCTATTCTCTTGCATCCTAAAGCGGGAAATTGAATTCTGAATTGATCTAATTCCTGAAGTTCGACATGTAATTCTTCCTCCCAGAGGAACTTATCTTTACCTTTCAATTTGGAAACTTTTTAAGATTCTTTGGCACTCAATTGAATCTGAACACTGCTTACCATCCCCAGACCGACGGTAAAACGAAAAGAGTGAATCAGATTCTTGAGGATCTTCTTCAGGCTCGTGTTCTTGATTTTGGAGGATCTTGGAAAGATCATCTCCATCTTGTTAAATTTACCTATAACCACAGTTATCAGGTATAACTTCAACCTTCTTTCCTTCTTGTCTAAATCTTATATCGTTCTATCTTGTTTCTCTGTTTTTCATTCCTCGTTCCTTTTCGGGGACGAATAGTTTTGAGTGGGGGAGAGTGTAAGAACTCATAATTTTGTACATATTTTTAATTAAATTTTTATTTGAGAACTTTGATTTTTAAATCATTTAAAATTGAATTTCTAGTATTTTCCAATGTAAGTTTGGAATTTGTTTGTATTTTATTTTTCAAATATAAATATTTTCTAAATGTTTTATATTTTGGTCAACTAAAAGTCAAAGTTTGACCATAGTTGAAAATATTAAACTTGAATTTTTAAAATATAATCTTTTTTTGAAACTGTATTTAATTTTAATATTGGTCTCGTTTTTCATTTCGTCAAATTCTGATTTATACTTTCTAAATTAGATAAAATACAGTGTTTTACACACAATGATTTCCATATTTTATTTTCTCCTTTTCCTATGTTTATTTCTCTAATTTTTGTTAATTTTTATTTGTACAAACTTTGATTATATTTATTTGATTTTTAATTGGTTTTATTTTCAATAATAGCCTTGGAAATTTCAAAAGACTTCGATTTCTCTTACTATATTTGGGCCTTTTTTCCCTGGCCCTTCCTATTCCAAGCCATTCAAAACCCTACATCTATAGCCGTTCAAGTCCTTTGGGAAACCCTAGCCGCCACTCTTTTTCTAATTCACGTACATCTCAACTTCTCATTTCCAATTACTTGAAGAAAATATGCGAGTTCTCAATTTCATGGCTTCTATTTCTCCTCTTCTTCCATTTGTTTTTTTTCTTTTGTTTTGCCTCAAGTTGCTCTGTCTTCACCATGTTTTAGCCGACCACCACTCCACTCCACCATCACCTAAGATCGGCCAGTGCCTCCTCATCATCTCCTCCAACCTTGCTGTGACCCCTAGATGAAGATTATATCACCACGTCTCCTTGTAATAACCCTAACCGAGCCTACTTTATCACCACTTCCTCTTATCTTTTGCCTCGGCCACAAACAAAACTCCACCCACATCCACATGTCGTGACCATTCCCTACCTTTTTCCATGTCTTATGACCGAGAACAAACCTGGCCGAGCCACTTTGAGCCATGGCCGAACCAATAGGACCCAAACTCCCGGACCTTCAAGCCTTCCATTGATTTGTAACTCACCATCTTTTCAAATTCCAAGCCTCAGCCGTGGCTTGCATGATCATAACCGAGCCTATGTTGCCTTAAACATGATGAGGCCGAGCACAACACGATGGTCTAGCCCATTGAAGCCATGGCCGAGCCCACTTTCTTGGTGAATGATCATCTTGCTTTGTTTTATCAAAGGTTATGTCACTTTGATTCATATTGTTCATTGTTTTGGTTCTAATCTTTGTGTTGAAATTATATACTTATATTTATGTTATTGTGTTGTATACAAGATTGGATCGTGACTCTTCATTCACTCAAAATTATAGTCATGCCTTGTCGTGCTTTCCGGAGTTTCGGTTGTGTATTTGAATTGTTATCTTCAGCTTTAAAAAGGTGAGTTATTCACTCTAGACATACGTACTTTTATAATTGTGAAATGATGACAAGTGAATATGTAAAACTGATATGTTATGTTCATACATGCCTATGATATATTTATACGATGTAAAAGATGTTTATATACTTGTTACATCATCTGATGTGATATTATATGCTATACTATTATTTTATTTCCTATTTATCACACTGTAAGTTCCCTATCACTATGGGTTAAAATGATACATACCCGAACGGACTTTACAATAAGGAAAAAAATCATTATGGGCAGAAATGATAGACCCTAGTGATTTTTATTATTATTATTATTTTTACTTGGGATTGCGGATTGAAATGATAGAACTCGGATTTTTCTTTTCAAATTACGGATTGAAACGATGCATATCTGTATCACTTGACCTAGGTTAGAAAATATTATACAGGCTCATGGTTATATTTTTAAATAATATTTTCCTAAAAATTTATTAAGTATTTTTAAATAATATTTCCCTAAAATATTATTAAGTATTTTGAGTTTTATAAATATATGAAATGTTAACTTAAAATTTGGTTTAATGCTTTAATTATAAAGGTGTATTGGTTTTTCTATAATTTAATTTTTTATAAGTTAATAATTGGTTTTAAGTTGAATTAAAGATCTTTATTGATGATAAATAACTTAATAATTAAATTAGACTTAATATGGAAGTTTTAAATCTAACCTAGTAATTGTTATGAATTTTACTTTATGAAATGGACATGTTCTGTATAATAAATAATGTGTTTTGAACTGATAAAATGGAATTCAATTTTAATTATACATTTTGTAATAAAATTTATTTAACTAGAAAATCATAGCTTATCGATGTCAAAATGAATAGATCTATAAGAAAATTTTGATTGTTATATAAATTATGATAAAATGTTCTTTTGTGAAATGTTATGTTTTGTAAAATAAATAGTTATGATTTTAAAATGGAAAAATGTATCTTAAATTATGACTTAACTTGATAATTGGAAATTGGGTTTTAAATAAAATTATTAAGTTAAGTAAATAAATGAAAATTTGGTTTTATTCATGAAGTGGGTATTTTAAAATAAAGCATTAAGTTATTTGTTAAAGTAGAGTTAAGGAAGAATGTACTTTTGGCTTAACAAATGAATCTTAGTTTAAATTGGATATTTATTGATAAAATTTTATTTTATTAAATCATAAGTTGAATGATATCCAAATGAATATTTTTGAAGCGAAAAATACGACTTTTATAAGTTAAATTGGTTAAAATTGAAGTTTTAATGTTTCTGAATTTTTTTATTAAATCTGGAATTAGTATTGGTAGCATTTCAGAAATGCTAAGACAACATTTGTTAGGTGCATCATTTCTGAAAACAAACTAAGTCCTGGAATAATGAAGAGCTACTGCAGCACTTTGTAAGTGCTATTGTTGCTGAAACTAAACTATATTTTGAAATAACTGAGCTACTACATCACTATGTAAGTGTTGTTGTTGCTGAAAGTAAACTGTTTTGAATAACTAAACAGCTACTGTAGCACTTGGTAAGTGTTGTTGTTGCTGAAAGTAAACTGCTTTAAAATAATGACTAAATACCTACTGTAGCACTTTGTAAGTGCTGCTGTTCTGAATTTGATAATGTTTTTGAAATACTAATCTATCTACTGTAACACTTTATAAATGCTGTTGTAGCGGAAGTTTACAATGCATTGGAAATTTTATAATTAAATGAATAAACTTAGAAATGCTACAACTTTGAAATGAATATTATTTGACATTGAATTTAAATGGTTTAAATATATATGTTTCAATGTGTTTGGTTTCAAAGTTGTTATAACTTGAAAGTAATATGGCTTTGGAAATGAAATTATTGGAAATTGTATTTAATTAAGAATTGTCCTTAAACATATTAATTTGGACTTACTGAAATTGAAGGTTTAAGAATATAACTTTATAAAGTGGTTTGGTTTAAGATGGTTTAAAGGAATATTTCAAGTTTAATAAATTGAAGGAATATTCAATGATTTGGAAATTTGGGTTTATTTAAATGATATGTTGATTTGGTTTTGGAATGAAATAATATAGTATTTAGTTTGAAATGGGTAAGATATTTTGGTTTTAAAGTATAAATGATTTTGAAATAAATATTCATGGGTTAAAATAACGTTGGGTTGTTAAAGAGACTGGGATCGAAAGTTGTCATACTCTCTGCCAACCCTAAGAACCACTTTAACAACCGTGTACGCGGTGGAGATTCCAAAATGAAGGATGGTGGCAACATTCAATTAAGGTATATACGTGGACCCGACTCCCGTGAGTTGGAATAAGGTGACTAAAACAGGAGCAATCGACGAGCTAATGAGGTCGCTCCTCTGATCGGACACACTCCTTCGATATTATATTCTGACTGGAGATTGATTCGGTGGCCACTTTTGATTCTTTGATTCGGGGGTGTGGCTCGAGGTGGGCGGTAGTAGCTGCTACGCTTACCATCGGTCTGGAAGTGTAATTGGTATATCTACCCTTGCATTGCGTAGTTGTGTCGTGTCACCTACCCTATCGCGCCTTGTATGAGTTTCGATTTCTCTCGTAGCTTGTGGAGTATTTAGGGTAGCCTCCCGATCTGGAGATGCGCTGATATTGGATACACTACTGAGGCTATTACGTGTTAAGGTGGAAAATGTAAAGCCTTTACGCTATTTAAAAGTAAGTTTATTTTACTGTAGACATTATTATAATAGCAAAATATAACTACATAGTAAATAGTTTAATGGATCCTTAGAGGATGGGCGGTCCCAAGCATCCTTTAAGTTACTTGTACCTTATATTATAGTTCACTTGAGTTGGTTTACATTGTATAAGTATGTATGTCCTGACTCGAGTGTTTTAGGTTTTGCTTTACGCTCGGGTCAGACTGAGTGATACATTATTTGAGAATCACCTTCGGAGTTGGAGCTTTGCTTGAAGATCCAGCTATCTATTTCTCTTTCATTTGTTCAGTTGATTCTAGTTATCCAGTTGATTCCAGTAATGTATTCTTATTTGTACTTGATTATCATATTGAGACTTCTATTGTATCTTGCTTAACTCTGATGTATTTACATAGTAGCTTCATGAACTACTATCTCTTTGCTTCCGCTGCATTATATTACTCTGTGTCTTGCTATATATTCTGAGTTTTGCCAAATTTAAATTAACAATTCGGTATTTTGAGCTATTCAAGTCAGACATGGGTGGTAAATATGGGAAGATATAATACTTTTCATTCCCATAAGTGAAGTATGGATGATAGGTAATATATAATCATTTTTGATTTTTAACGATTTGAACTCAATTTTGTTTCCATAATTATGGGAAACCAGGATGAATGGCACATTTTTCCAGAAGATAATAAACTATTCGATTTTTGAACTTCTGCATAGTTATGGGTCTCTTGTCAGCTTAGCCCCATCGAATCGATGCTTGTTGCCTAGGCAAACATCAGGGAGAATCATAATCTTACAATAGATTCATTCATCTCTCACATCAAAGACTCGAGCTGCAACAAACATTACTTTGTTTGAACGGGGCACAGATGAAGCTATGCTCAAGCTCAATGGCGAGCAGTCACTAGAGAGAAACCAAAACAAATGCTGGGTCTCCAAGTTTTGAGGTATTCTCTCTTATTTAGAAGTGATTGCTTGCCATTGAGCTTGAGCATAGCTTTATCTGTGCCCCCTTCAAACAAAGTAATGTTTATTGCAGCTCGAGTCTTTGATGTGAGAGATGAATGAATCTATTGTAAGATTATGATTCTCCCTGATGTTTGCCTAGGCAACAAGCATCGATTCGATGGGGATAAGCTGACAAGAGACCCATAACTACGCAGAACTTCAAAAATCGAATAGTTTATTATCTTCTGTAAAAATGTGCCTTTCTTCCCATATTGGGGCGTAGTTATGCTGTTAAACTTCTGGTCAAAAGTTTAAAAAAATAAAAATTGAAAACGCACACTATGAACCACTTTCTAGGTAGGCGGGCCCACTCTTCTTACTATTGCATTGGTGGGTTTAGATGTAATTCTTTTTATATCATTCGGTTATTCTACAGCACTTACGGTTCATCTGATCACTCTGATGTTTCATCTTCGCCAGGAGAATCAATCAAAAAGACCTCTGAGACAGTTTTTATTTTTGATTTGAATGGTCCAAAATAGCGGGTTGTTACATATATATAGCAATGTTAATAACAAACAGCAGTATATTTCAATTGTCATTTCAATTGAAATCAAATTTAATAAATATAAGAACGTTAATCGTGCGTGATTGCTCTCCTTTCGATGCTAGATAGATTTGGCACTGAAATGAGTTACAAATTCCAAAGCAAGACTAGGTTGGCACGAATTTGAAAAACAGAGCTGATAGCTTGGAATTGACGAAGTCAAATCAAAATTGGATTTGACGAAGATAAATGGTATAAGTAAATTTAGGTATATATATAGCCATATATGAAAAAAAAAATCATATTTTACATTCAAACACATATTAAATTATATATATATATATATATATATATATTAAAAATCATTGTTTTAAAATAAAACTCATGTATTAAAATCAACCATATATTCATAGTAAAATTTGAAATCAACAATATATCACTACATACATTGAACCAGATGGATAAAACAAGAACTCATTGTTTATATTCAAACAACAAATGCCACTATGTAGATGAAATTAAAATTGATACTTAACATACATATTTTTTTAATATTTAAAAGCGATTTATACCCATAACAAGTTTATATATTAGGCTATGAACCATTTATAACTCACGTATACAAGAAATTTCAGTGTTTAATAAAACAATGCATTACTATTTACAATATCATATACAATATTTTCATAATATAAAATAACGAACGTCTATGCACAACAAACTAATATACTATATATATATAAAGTGTACTGCTTTAACTCAATATATATCTTTACTCAAAACTGTACTATAGTATGTATAATATTTTTCTATGATAGATTATAACATATGTATAAACTTGTGCATATACATATGCGAAGCATATACTTTGTATAACAAAAATATCACAACATAAGCTAATATATATACATATGCTTTATATATATTTAACATATATATCTATTAAATTAAGTCTGCTTATATAAACTGTACTATGCATAAATTTTAGAAATGTATATTTTTTCAACAAGTTTTCCAACCAAAAAAAACAAAACAAACTATATATATAAAAATATGAAATTTGACATATACCAGACATTTACATATCAAACTAACAGATAAATTTGTTTATAGACCAAAAAAACAACTTTATAAAATTTAGAAATCAAAATATATTACCTATAGATATTAATAAGGAGAATGTTGCCTGTGAAGAATGAGTTTGCAAGGTGATCGGTAACGGGTTGTGCAGGTCGTGCATGTGCATGGATCTCGGTAAGGAGGAGGGGATGCTAGAGGTTTATGCGGAGATGGCTGGCCGATGCACACTAGTAGATGGATTCAAGCATAAAAGCAAAGCAAGGTGATAGGCGAGCAATGATAAGGTGGCGCTCGTTGGCTATGGACGGTCGAAGATTGGATGATGGCTGTTGCGAGTGGTGAGGGGTGTCAGACGGCAGGTCTTATGGGGAGGCACGGCTGGTCGGTGGGTTAGTGGGCGGAACGGTTGCAAGAAAAGGCGGATGGTGGGAAGTTTTCGGCGTGGGTGATGGGAAGGTCACAGCAATGAAGTGATAGCATGGGTACGTTCGTAGTAGCGGCTTCAAACGAAAGAAAAAAAAAGAATAGGGGAGCAAGTTTCTCCAGTATACGAACCAAAATATTTTACTACTATTATTTTCTTTCAATTGAGGAAGACAGAGCAGAGAACTAGAGAATGAAACGAAACAACAAATATATTGAAATACAGGGAGTACGTTGGATTTAGGAAATATAAATGTTGATGGCTGTTGAGTTTATACGGTTGAAATTTGAAAAGGCAAAGGAAACAACAGGCACAAGTACCAAAAGTTACAAAAAACGGTGCTGATACGGTGAACCGTTACGCCGATTTTTTCGCGTATCGGATGTCAAAACACAAAACTGAATATACTACAGAGATCAGCACGACTAGACGATCAAAATGGTATACAGATATCAATGGCACAACTATCCTATCGAAAGTCGATATTCGGTATCGAAAATGCTGCCACTTTGCAGAAAATAAGATAAACGGAGCAATAGCAGTCCAAATTTGAAGAAACCAAATATGACATCTCACTCAAAAGAGGATTTACAAATTTATTGTATATAAATATTCAGATTTGGAAAATATTTCATTATCATCAACTTTAACTGATATAAATTTTAAATAAAATTACACAATAAAACAAACTTCCATAATTTCTTATGAAAATTTACCATTTGCTATGTTAAAGTAGACGTCATCTAAATATTAAATAATATTTCTAAATTTTATTACTTAAAATTTCACAAAAAATCAATTAATTAATTAAATAAAACCACTAAAATTTGCGGGTCATTAAATAATTGAATAATATTCAATACAAATATACATAATAGGATGTCCAAAATGAATTTTTGATAAGGGAATTTATAAATAAAAATGAAATGTTATAATGAATGTTAATAAATTTAAATTTTGTTATAAGAAATGTAAGTGAAATAAATTGAATGATAAATAGAAAATGCTATTTAAGTAAATAAATATGAACTTAGGAATAGTAAGATTGAATTTTATGTAGGATTAACTTAAGTTAATTAAATGGATTAAATAAATGAGTTAAATAAAATAAATTGTGTTTTGAAAGAAAAAATTGTAATAACTGTTAATAAATGGAAAACAAAATAGTTATTGAATTGAAATCAAACCCATGTGAATTCGATGGATATTTATTGATTGAATAAGTGAATTCAACAAAATCAGTTAAATATTTACTAATTTAAAGAACTAATGTAATTTATATGGTTCTAAATTAATTGTTGTATTTGTTACTGTATGTTTTGAATCTATCTTTCCTTTCTATTGTTTCTATTTTCCTATATCGTTTCTTTTCAAGGACGAAAAGTTTTGAGTGGGGGACTCGGTGATTTCAAAGATTTTAGTAACGTAATTAACTAAAATTTTGCTTAAAACTAAACAATAAAATTTGGCAATAAAAATTTGATATTTAGAATGTGTCTATTTAAACATAGCAAATGGTAGGTTTCCATCAGAAAATATGAAAGTTAATTCTGGTGTGTAATTTTCAATTTCAATTTAAAATCAGTCAAATTGATGAAAATAAAAATATTTTTGAAACAGGAACATTTTTATATGATAAAAATTTAATTCATTTTCTGAGCGAGATGTCGTATTTCATTTCGCTAATTTTGGACTGTTGTAGCTCCATTAATCTTATTTTCAACAAATTAGCAGCATTTTCGGCACCGAATATCAACTTTTGATAGAATGATCGTATCGCTGACATTTGTTTACCATTCTGTTCATCTTGTCATGCTGATCTTCGTAGTATACTCATTTGTGCAGTTTAGTGTTCGATACACGGTGAAATCTACGAAAAGGATAGCTCTATCGGTACCAGTTTCGAGTCTCTAGAATTTTTTATGTCCATTCATTTTTCAAACGGCTGAAAACAAATAGCCGTCTCCTTTTATTATTTCCAGAAAATTCAATTTTGACTTTCTCTTTTCCAACATTAAATTATATTTCCCATTTCATTTCTGGATGTTTACACTGTCTCTATCTCTTCCCTGCCCCTTCCTTCCTTTTGCCATATTTATAAAATTATATTTCTCAAAACATGTATATATTTGGATTAGAGAAATTGCTCACGTCTCCACCTTTCACCCAAACGACTCCATCACTCAACTCGCCCACGCTAGCATCATGCATGCAACAAGTCCACCTCTATCATAACACACCAGCAGACCCTCCCTTCTTCTCCTTCCTTGCCTGCACTAGTGGCCGACCACAACCTTCTTTCCTCTGCCCTCTCCGCCATATGCATGTTTGAGTATAATGATACATGTAAGTTTTATTTTTTTTCCTCTGATGCTTCATAATAAAGAAGATGTTTGTATATAAAGTCACCCAAACGCCTCCTATCTCCCACCATGCTCTCGACTGCCATCACCATCAGTGCTCCGACCTTCCGCCAACAGGCAGCGCCATCCCCATCGACCAACATCGCCTGACCTCCTCTGCCTTGCCACCGCCGGGTGCTTTGCTCCACCTCTAGAATAACTTCACCCCTTGCTAACCGACCTGCCCACAACCTTTGCTCGTCCCTTCATGTTGCCGCCTATCTCCATCACCGATCCCTATAGACCAGAACTCAGCCACCTAAGCAAGCAGCTTTCCACTTCCCACTATTTATGCTCGAGCAATAGTAGTTGCTTCAAATCCAACTATGCTCATCTTCCAATCCGAGCTTCCTCCGAATCACATCAGCGTCGTTACCTACTACAGCCCACTCAAATACAGCCTTCATCACTTCATCCCATGATAGCTTTTGCCGATCACATCCTCTTTTATTATAGGTATATATTGTATGTTCAGAGTTATATAATCTGTTTTAAGGGTGTATATATATAATATGTTTCAAAAGCATTTATTTAAATTTATGATTATATTTTAAATTTTATTTTTGTAATAACTTTGATATATATATATATATATATATATATATATATATATTATGTTTAAAAAATTATTTGAAAAGTTTTTAATGAAATATATTAGTTTTATTAAGTACTGTTGTGAAAAAAAGAAAAGATTTTTTAAATATTGATTTAATATATATATATATATATATATATATAAATTTAATTTGTGTTTAAATATAATATATATTTTGTTTCCATTTATATCAAGCTATTTTTGATTTGTTTTCATTGGATTCGTGTAGTTATTAGCTTTGCTTTGTTCTCTACTGCCTTAGCTTGTCGCAGCCGTCTTTCGTTCGTATCGTGTCCGTATCCGCGTGCTTGTCCTGTTTTCTCTAGCCTCGAAAGGTGAGTGATCACTCACGATTAACATTCTTATATTTAGTAAATTCGATTCACGTGAAATTACAATTGAAATATGTTATTAAATTTAAATTATTAGTTATTTAATTGTTAAATATGATATGTTATTATCTACAATTATTTATCTTTATACGTTGACATATGACAATATAACATGTTATATATATTTTATTTAAATGGTTAATTAGGAGTATATATGCTTGTTATTGATATATATGTCATTTCATGCTATTTTATTGTTCTCACTCTACAAGTTACCTGTTAGGTAGGAAAATCACTATGGATTAAATGATACATACCCGAACGATATTATAGATTAAGGAAAATCGTTATGGGTTAAAATGATAAACCCCAGTGATTTTGTTGAAATTTTGGGATTTCGAGGTGAAATGATATATACCCATAAATTATTAAATTTAATTTGCGGATTGAAATGATAAATATCTGTATCACTTGACCGTAGGATAGAAATTATATAAGGACACCGTCGGTCTATTTTTTGGAAATGATTTCTATAGTTTTGAAGGGGAATATATGGATTTTAATGAATATAATTTTAAATACAATATAAAGATTTTTATTTTAATATGTGTAAAATCTAGATTTTTAAATTATACGTTTGGAAATTTCAAATTTACAAGTTAAGTTCTGAAATACTAATTTTAAAATTTTACTTATAACTTTATTACTTAAATATATAAAATAAGATTTAGTTTAATATATTAATATAATAAATTTAATTAAAAAATTTAATTTAATTAATATATACATATATATATAATATGCTTACAAATTTAATTAAATTTACATCAATATTTTGAAAATAGATTTTGTAATAATTTTAATAAATTAGGTTGGAAAGGTAAATTAAATTGATTTGTAATAATACTTAAGAATTGTAATTAAATAAGAATTGATTTGCACTTATTAATTTTGAGGTTTTAAAGATATGGAATTATAACTTGATAACTTGATTTGATAAAAAGTGATTAAATGAATATTTTCAAATGAATTTGAGATTGAATAGTTAATATTAACTTAAAGTAGTAATATGAGATTTCATTTAGTATGAGATTTTATTTAAATGTTATAAAAAAATTAAGTGAATATTTTGAAAAATTTTAATAGGAAAAAAGCTGAATTTTATAATATAAATGAAATTTATTAAATTTAGTATTGTAAATGTTTGATCAATTAAACTTTGAAACCTGCTAAATTTGAAGTGGTTTAAATTTGTAATTCAAATCTATATTTGAAATCAATATAGAAATTATAATGGTTTTATCGAGAATTTAAATTGAATTGTATTGATGGACTGAGATGGGTTTAAATTGAATTTTGGAACTAAAGTTGATTGAGTTGATTTGTGAAATTGAAAGAAACAATTTTAATTATAAACTATTTTTGATATATATACTATTTTAATATATATATACACATTATTTTAATATATAATTATTTTAAATATAAACCATTCTAATATATAACTACTTTTAAACATAAACTATTTTAATTTATAGCTAGTTCAATATATATACTATTTTCAGTATGTATACTATTTAAGTTGGAACTGTTATAATTTAAATTTAATGGATTTAAATGCGAATATTTTGATATGATGGTTTAAATTATTTTGTTATGATTTTAAAGTGAATTTGATTTAAAGTGATATGATTTTGGAAGTAATAATGATTTCAAAAGTGATATGATTTTGGAATGGGTATGATATTTTGATATAAAAAGTATGAACTATTTGAAATAAAACGACCACGGTGTGAAATAAGCGTTTGGTTGTTAAAGAGACCAAGATCGGTTATTGTCATACTCTCTGCCAATAAGAAAACCACTTTAACAACTGTGTACGTGGTGAAGATTCCAGAACGAAGTAGGATGGATTGGCGACGATTTTATATGAGGTATTAACGCAGCCCTGACTCCCGCAAGTTAGCTTGATGTGGCTAAAACAGGAGCCACACCTGGCCAAGTGAGGTCGCACCTCCAAACGAGCACATTTCTCCAATACCATTCTATTACTTTTGATTTGATTTGAGTGCACCTTTGATTTGAGAGTGTGTCTCAAGGTGGGTGGTAGTAGCTGCGATGCGTTACCACCAGTCCGGATCCGCGAAATGGTGGAATCCTACCCTGGGCATTGCCTCGCGTGCATTGTCACATGCCTTATTGCGCCTTCTGCGAGTTTGGTTTGTGTCGTACTTATGGAGTGCTCCCTGATAGCCCACCTGCGGGTGGAGTTTACAGTACTGTATAGACTATGGCATTTATATAAAATGTGTTAAGGGGGGTATGGGTAATGTCTTAACGCTATTTTAACAGTTTATTTTACTATATGTAGCATATTGTACTATGTATGTAGATAGTTTAATGGATCCTTAGAGGATGGGTATCCCAAACATCTTTTAAGTTATTTGTATTTCAATTGACATTTCACTTGAATTGAATTTACTAATATAAGAATGTTAATCCTAACTCGAGTGTTTTGTATTTTGCTTTATGCTCGGGTCAGACCGAGTGTCACAGCATATTAGACTCACCTTTGGAGTTTGGAGCTTTGCTTGAAGATCCATCTTTGTCTATTCAGCTTTCCAGTAACTTCAGTTTATTCCAGTTGTTTTGTTCAGACTTGTCATTGGCATTTGTATTAGTAACTTCGGTATATTCAAGATATCTGTTGTATTTTACTTTCAAATCTGATGTTTATATAGTAGCTTTATGAACTACTATTTATTTATTCCATTGCTTATTATTATTACTCTATGTCTGTGATTCTGTGATTCATTTTATTTACTGTATACGGTAAGTTTTGCTAAATATAAATTAATAATCTATTGTTTTGATCAATTCAAGTCCGACATGAGTGGATGATTGCCGATTTGAATGGTTCAAAATAGCCGATCAATATATAATTTATTAGTCAGTAAAAGGAACTATTTTAATTAATAAATTAATCTGTTTAATATTCATGTTAGCGGGAAATTGCTTTCCATAATAGCCTTTTATTGTATAAAATAAAAAAAACTAATATGGTGGTGAAATGTGTAAAGTATGAATCAATGAATCTTTCTTTCCTAGGCCATAAAAGCATTTTTAATTTAATTAAAAAATTGCTATTGTGTCCTTATCACTATGTAATAAAATGTTTCTATCACCAAGTCGTAAAATATGACTATATCCTAAATAATGTCCTTAACACCAAAATGATAAGGATCATTTTTATTAAGGATAAATGCTATGAAAAATTAGAAGTTGAGTTAAGAAAAATTGATGAGAACTTTTTTATAAGATGGTCCCTATCTAAATTTTAACATAAAATTGGTCCCTATCCAAATTTTAACATAAAACACGCACATATTAGGACTTGGGGTAAATCTAGGGAGATCCCCAAGTTAGCGTAAAGTAAACATCACTTGCCGATAAGAACATGATCCTATCGCAAAGATAATGTGCTCATGGTCGACACTATGTCAACTTCAAAGGGAGATTGTCCCCAGCCCGAAATTTAACATTTGTTAGCTCAAAGTGAGCTTGCAATATGATGTCCCCATTGCATATCCTTGGTTTTGAAACCTACTGCACATCATAAATGAGCCCGAGGTCAATGCAAGTCCAACCTGAAGTGAATCATGGTCTGGTCCTAAGATGTGCCTATCACGTGAGTTGATGTGCCTATTTCCTTACCCATTGACTTAGCCAAACTTCATAGTAATAACAATATGGGCCCATGTGATGTGACTATCAGTTTTAGCACTCCTATTGACTATAGAAAGCAGTAAACGGTTATGTGCTAGAAAATGTGATGAGACCCAAGGCAATCCAATGTAGGCCAAGAGTTACCCAATGGTCGGCCTGAAGTTGGAAAGAGGCGGACTGAAGCAAACATGCAAAAATTCAAAAGTAAGTCGAAGCTGATGTGCCTATTACTAATAATTTTAACGTCATATCGATTGATTTGCAAAATACAATTATGATGGGCCATATTAAAAATTAACTCTATGCTCCCGTAAAATTCCATTATGCCCATCACCTTGCATCGAGTCACTATTACATGAGATGCTGAAGCCCGAAGTTAAAGCAGGCTGAGCCAAAAGAAGCCTACTATCTTTCTTAAAGTAATTCATGGCTAGCCTGAAGTCAATCTACAAACTTCTAGGCAAAAAATCAAAGTAACACCATCGATTCGATTTTGTCAAAATGATGTAATTAAGCTAAAAAATTTATTTTTAAGGAAAAAAGTAATTACACAAGTAATTGAAAATGTGATGGTAACTAGAAATTAGCAAATTAATTTCTAAAAATATGGAAATGGAAAATGTAACACCATATATTGAGTGCTATAAAATAACAGTGTGAATTTATTAAATGATAATCAGGTGAATTGATTAAACGAATCATTCAAATGGAAATTAATTAAGTAAGTACTGGATACTTAAGAGGTTAATTGGATGAACCATGAAGTAAATGACATAATTTAGATTTTGGCCTTGAGAAAACAAATAGAAATGGAATGTTATAATAAAAGGATTAAGGGATAAATATGACTAAGATAGAAAGGGAGTTTAGCCTTGTAACGACTTGGAATTTTGAACGCTTCGTATCTAAATATCTGAATTATTTAAATATTTGTGTCCAAGATTTAATTGTAGAAAACTGGGGTGGCTACAGCACAATGTTGGATCTTAAGGCTATTTAGACACTAGAAGTGGCGAAATGTGTATTAGCTACTTACTTATGAATATAAAGAAGAAATCAGAGAATAAGTAAGTAATAAAGTAAAATGCAGTAATGTAAATAACACCCGGATTTTCATACTGGTTCGGATTAATCAATCCTACATCCAGTCCTGCACTCAATCGTGCAGAATTCTACTATAATCGCTTGCTTTCCACGGGTGGCAAGAACACCTTTACAATCTTGGTTTCACGGGCTACAATACACACCCTCTTGATTTTACAGGCTACAAGAACACCTTCTTTTTATCACCAACAACAAACTATGGCAAGTGGTTGTATCTTCAATACAGATTCTTGCAGATTCGGCTATAGACCTCCAATGGTGATATATCTTTGAATTCTTTGAGGAATAGAATGAAATCAGAGAGAGAATGATGTGAATTAAAGTATAACTCTCTGATATTATGTGACTTGCAAATCAGTGAAGAATTCGAGTGAAATAGTATCAATTTGCAAGGAGATTTGAAGAGTATGCAATGGATTTCTTTTGCAAATGTTTGGAGAAGGAATAAGAGAAAATGAGAATTCTTGATGTTAAAATTCGTTTTCAGAGGCCTTTATATAGTAGTTGAAGAGAAGTGTCATTTGGTGAAGAGGTGGAGGGAAATGTCCCTTCATTTAAAATTTGAAATTCTGAAAACTGCTAGTATGTCGACATCCCCCTACCTAGTATGTCGACATGGGTATGTTGAAAAATGAACAGCAGCACTAATAAGTGCTGCAAATTTTCAGCATTTCAATTTATCTTATATTTGTGGATTTTTGTGATTCGGTTGAGGTCAATGGTTGATGATCTTCAAGTATAATTGCCATGAGATCTTTAACAAGATATTCTAAGGTTCAACCAACTCCTCATCACTTCAAACACCTTTATCCTTCAGCATTCTTCTCTAATTGGGATTTGTTCTTCAATTGCTCTGATTGACCTTCTTCTATAATTCATTTGCTTCCACTGTATTCTTGTTTATCTCTAAAATGTCTCCATAATAAATCTGATATGAATGCATAACTCGAAGATATGTTAGTAGTAATATTTATATGGCTGTTGCCTTCAAAATCAATACCTAGGGTATTAACAATCTCCCCCTTTTTGATGATGACAACCATATAAATATTTAAGAGATAAATTATAATAATTTTATATTTGACTCCCCTTAACTCTATGCACTCCCCCTATCATTTTGCCTAGTATATTTATACCTTTTCTCCCCCTTTGTCATCAACAAAAAGGGCGAAAAAGAGTCACTTAAATCACTGCTAGACAATATGTAGAGTTTGTATGTAGAGATAAATGCTTATAAATAAAACACTTGAGGGGAAACCAAATCAATTCAAAACATGAAATAAACTTATGAAGTAATAAGATGAGTTTTAGAGTTATCGACTTTGCCGATGCCAATAACAAATCCTTTTCGTATTTATCCAATGTTCAATAGATTTCTTGTCATATGCTTTGAGCATCTGCTATCTGATATACATTGTTTGGTACCTGAAAAATTATAAAATATGCACACTGTTAACCTTTTTATTCTGGTTCCATGGGGTTAAGTTTTGGGACGCCAAACCCATGAGGAGTTTGAATGTCCTTTCAAAATATAATCATTAGATGAATGAACCTTATTAATAAAATTATCAATATATTTTTCTTTTTCAATATCATCCACCCTTTTTGGAACCCATAAATTAATGAATCTATTAGGAGGTTTTAACTTTAATTTCCTAGGTTTTGGTTTGAACTTGGTAGCCTTAACAAACTTAGTATTTTGAATACCATTTTTCTTTATTTAGCCTTAGGGTGTATCGAAGTCCATGTATATTCCTAGTGTGTTTCGATGTAGATAATAATTTTTCTAGATTATCCTTCCCTTTGTTAAATTTATCAACATCAGTTTTCATTTTGTCAAAATCCTTATTACGGTTAAGAATAACATTGTCTAGAGATGTTATTTTGTCATTCAGATCAGTGATCTGTGACTTCATTGAAAGATTTTTTGATTTTAAGGATTCATTTTCACTTTTTAGTTTTTCAAAACTTCCAAGTGTCAAATCCTTTTCACCATTATACCCATTAAGTCTTTTAATTTCATCTTTTAGACATTGTTTTTCTTCAGTTAATCTTTCATTAAATATTTTTAATCTATCTATCTCCACCAAACTATTGTTGTACTCTTTCTTAAGTATTTTATAACCCTGATTCATATCATTCAAAACATTAGTAATCTCTTTATTAAAATTCCATACCTGGTCATCCTTTGCCATGAAGCATATTTTGGCGTTTTCTGATTCTGAATCACTATCACTTGATGATGTATCTGAATCATCCCATTTAGCATTGAATACCTATTTCCTCTCCTTATTGAAAGTGTTTGACTTTGATTTCATCAGTTTGGGACAGTCTCTTTTCAAATGACCGGGTTTATCACATTTGAAACACTTAACAACATTTCCATTTCTAGAATTATTGTTGTTAGTTTTTCGAAGTTTGTTTGTTATCCAAAACTTCAAGAATTTCTTGAACTTCTTGATCATAAACTCGATATCATCATCAATAGCATCATCATCTGGTTCATCTTTGTCCATCATAGCATTGAGTGCTAGTGATTTCTTCTCATTTGCCTGATTCTCTTTTCTAATCTGCAACTTTACTTCATAAGATATTAGGTTACCAATTAAATCTTTTATTTTCATAATACTAATACCATTGGCTTCTTCAATTGCCAGAGTCTTTTGATCCCATTCACTAGGAAGTGAATTCAAGATCTTTCTGACTTGGTCTTCTTTAGTAATTTTCTTTCCTAATGATATTAAGGCATGTACTATATCTTAAAATCTAGAATACATATTAGAAATAGACTCATTTGGTTTCATTTGAAGGAGTTGAAACTGGTTAGTTAGCATAGATATCTTTGTTTTTTTAACTTTAGTGGTGCCTTCATGTGTGACTTGCAGTGTTCTCCAAATTTCGTATGCAGAATTACAAATAGACATTCGATTAAATTCATTTCTATCTAAGGAGCAAAATAAAATGTTCATGGCCTTAGAGTTATTAAGTGCTTGTGTCTTTTGGTTTAGTGTCCATTTTGAATATTCAGTTTGAGGCTCTATGTACTCTATTTGGGTAATGTTCCAAATATCCAAACCATTAGACTGCAAATAACATTTCATCCTACAAGCCCAATAAGCACAACTACTACCATAAAATAGAGGGGGTCTAGTGGTAGATTTCCCTTCTATGAAAGTGTTAAAAAATGTGTTATTAGTGTCATTAGCCATTTATACTTTTCAAAAACTAAGTTATGAATTTCTGAAAACCAATGCTCTGATACCAAATGTAGAAAACTGGAGTGGCTACAACACAATGTTGAATCTTAAGGCTATTTAGACACTAGAAGTGGTGAAATGTGTATTAACTACTTACTTATAAATATAAAGAAGTAATCAGAGAATAAGTAAGTAATAAAGTAAAATGAAGTAATGTAAATAACACCCGGATTTTTATACTGGTTCGGATTAACCAATCCTACATCCAGTCCTGCACTCAATCGTGCAGAATTCCACTATAATCGCTTGCTTTCCACGGGTGGCAAGAACATCTTTACAATCTTAGTTTCACGGGCTACAAGACACACCCTCTTGATTTTACAGGCTACAAGAACACCTTCTCTTTATCACCAACAACAAACTATGGCAAGTGGTTGTATCTTCAATATAGATTCTTGCATATTTGGAACAATGATCCTATAGACCTCCAATGGCAATATATCTTTGAATTCTTTGAGGAATAGGATGAAATCAGAGAGAGAATGATGTGAATTAAAGTACAACTCTCTGATATTATGTGGCTTGCAAATCAGTGAAGAATTAGAGTGAAATAGTATCGATTTGCAAGGAGATTTGAAGAGTATGCAATGGATTTCTTTTGCAAATGTTTGGAGAAGAAGGAGTAAGAGAAAATTGAGAATTCTTGATGTTAAAATTCGTTTTCAGAGGCCTTTATATAGTGGTTGAAGAGAAGTTTCATTTGGTGAAGAGGTGGAGGGAAATGTCCCTTCATTTAAAATTTGAAATTCTGAAAACTGCTAGTATGTCGACATCCCCCTACCTAGTATGTCGACATGGGTATGTTGAAAAATGAACAGCAACACTACTAAGTGTTGCAAATTTTCAGCATTTCAAATTATCTTATATTTGTGGATTTTTGTGATTCGGTTGAGGTCAATGGTTGATGATCTTCAAGTATAATTGCCATGAGATCTTTAAAAAGATATTCTAAGGCTCAACCAACTCCTCATCACTTCAAACACCTTTATCCTTCAGCATACTTCTCTAATTGGGATTTGCTCTTCAATTGCTCTGATTGACTGTCTTCTATAATTCATTTTCTTCCACCGTATTCTTGTTTATCTCTAAAATGTCTCCATAATAAATCTGATATGACTGCATAACTCGAAGATATGTTAGTAGTAATATTTATATGGTTGTTGTCTTCAAAATCAATACCTAGGGTATTAACATTAATATGCTTACATATGATTTTATAACCTTGTTAAACACTTTTTAATTAATAACTAACGTTGAAAAACTTATTTTTGAAATGTGTTTACAGGAATATACACTTTGGATCAATACTGAAAATGTGACCGGAAAACATTTTGTTAAAAATCAACTTTTTATTCAATGCAAGTTATGTAAATATATCGCAACTTGAATGGTTATCATGTATAAATATATGATAAGAATTAAATGCATTTTTTTCCTAAGCTAAAGGTTCACTAAACTAAGTTTGAATTAATAAAAGTAAGTGCAAACATTATAGACTAAAGGACCCCTAAATTAAGGCTTGATTTAAGGGTATGGTGTGTAAGAGGTAAGGTGTGTGTAAGGGTATGGCTTTGCATGCTTAGAGTCCTTTTGCATAATTGCTAAGGAAGGGGTTTTTCACACCTTTACCTCAAAATCCTAAGCTTATAAATACAAATTCATATGCCCTTCATTTCTACACAAATTCATATATAAACTTATGTCTTCAGTTTTTTTCTCCTCTAAAACTTTCTAGAAAACTATGCGAATCCTATCCAATCACTATCAAACTTTTATGTAGTTATTATATAATCATTAAATCACTATTTATCCTCTAAAAAGTTGAAGAATGATGGAGAAATGGTGGAGTAAGGCCCATGGCTATGAGCATGATGAGGAGGGAGGAAGATGGTGGTCGTCTGCGTAGGGTAGGAGGAGGAGGCCATGGATGTGAGTTTTAGTGGAAGTAGAAAGTGTTTGGATGATTGAATGTTGGTAGGAAGAGATTTGATTTGAGAAATTGAGTTAATCGCACGTTGAATATTGATAATTTCTTGTTAATCACATGTTAATACTCTTGCTATTATATGTAATAGTAGACACTAGCAACTTAAAGTTATACCCTTTTATTATATGCTTCTAAAGCATATGATTTTTAAAGTAGTTGTCTTAAAGAGAATGAGATTATGTTGTTTAAATTAAGCATATTTAAATATTGTAAATGGATATGATTATTAGTAAATATGTTAATACATGTTTATTAGTGATATGGTTTGAATTTGAATTCATATGTGTGTATAAAAGAGAATGACATAAGATATTGAATTGAATATGAAATTGTCCGTATAACGTTAGTCGTTGTAAGCGCACTTTGAATCCCTTAAACTATAACTTATGAAAATGGAGATTTAATGACACAACTTAATAATAACTTGTTTGGTTATTATTTGTACTTGTTGATTATGCTAGTATATGATTTTTGTTTGATGATAATAAACATATATATATACACACACATTTAGATGTATTTGTTATTGTACCATTTTTATTTTCACATAAATAATTAAATATTTGCTGAATAAAATAAATAACGCAGAATCTAAATTCAAACAGTTATTTTATTCAAACAAATATTTTATTACATATTTGAATAGTACAAATTTGTACTCGCACTATATATATAAAATTTCAATTACAATACAGTCCAATTTACGCAAATGTCCTTACTACATATCGTTCATTCACTCGTATTTATCTTCAACTGTATTCCAATTAGAATCCAGCATCTAAGTTATTTGCAAAATAAGCATTGACGTAGTAAAATTGAAAAAGAAATATTTTTGTAGTGTAAAATAAAATGTGATTTTAAAATTATTATTTGCCTCAGTTTTTTGGGTTGTTCGTTATCATTTTTGAATTCATCATACACGGACAACTTGTGACATGCACAGCGTATCACTGTACATGTGCACACACCAATATACACTTGACAAAACTACAAGAACTGGTGAGCACAAGGTCAAACCCAATCAAAAGCTAGGTTAAACTCAAGTTAAATACAAATAAATTTACAAAACGAGCATAAAGTCAAACCCGAGCCAAAGCTAGGTTCAACTCAGGCGCAATACAAAAACACAATTATGTACACATGAATAAAACTCAAGTCAGTGCACATCATTAATGACTGGAACAAGCCTCGACCAAAAACACAATTGTGTACACTTGAATAAAACTCAAGTCAGTGCACCAGTGAAACAAGATCAGGTATAAGCATGGATGTGATAAGCAAAATGAACACAAGTGACTCAAAGCACATGATGCAATACCACGGAATACAAGTGCATATATATGATCGAATGAGCACATGCACCAAGACAACATCTCTACACATAAGAGAATACAAGACCACACAGTCAACAACTCAAATTACAAACAATTAGAGTCAATATCATACCAAAACTGCAACCATACATGATTACCATACATAAATGTCCAAGCTTGGTAGACAAGTGAAAAATGTACAACACATACACACACATATATATGTATGTATACACATGATGCTCGAAAAATTACAAACTGCACATGAAACCAGTGATCATAAGTTCAAAAAAACATATGCATATGTGAAAACATGAAGACTACAGTTCCAAAGCAGACTACATGATGATGCGAGGAAGTGAATGGTGCAACCAAGTAAAATATATGTATGCAACTCGAAGCAAAAAGGTCAAAGGCACAAACACATCAACTTTAATTGGAAACAGTTCAAGAATGAACCAACTACTACAATTCAATCATAGACCAAGGCCAGACAAGATTCAAGTATACATAAGGAATAAAGCAGCACAGACTCAAAGAAAAGGAATTCAAGATGAATGAAAATCATCATTATGGAGTTCAACATGAACTGTATATGAGCTACAGACTTCAAGTACAATGCAACAACTTCAACCAAACCATAAATATATACAGAGCTAAAGTGACAACATACCAGTACATATACATACACAAAAGTGTACACAAACTACATGTATCAAAACCTGACATCAAATGAACAAACATGTATGCATATATATATATATATATATATATATATATATATGAAATGCATAGTGCAGACTCGAATGAACAGTGGACAGAGCTCAATGCAACCTAGACTTTCAATTGATATGAAACTCGAAGTAGTGCAAACAGCAACTCACAACACATATACACACACATACATATGCATGGTGACACACTTCGAGTGGAACAAGAAAATCAGTGCAGACCAACCAAATGGCATAAGAATGCAATCAACTGAAGTGAATACCTTAAGAAAGTGACTATGATCAATCAACACAGAAAGAAGCCATGAAGTTATAAGAAAACAATTTCCAAATGATTGAAGTTCTAGGTTTTTACAAAAATCAAAACAGCAGCAGGTTTTACAAAAATCAGGGTAGATTCGTACAAAACCAAGTGCAAGCTCAAAAAATATAGGTGCAAAAATCAAATGCACAGGTAACTATGATCAAGCATAAATACTAGAGAATCAAAGTCAGATGATAACACATATGAATGGGTCCAGATAATATTGCAAGTAAAATGAACAAGTCAAGATAAATCAACATCGTCAAGTCAGAAATGAAAGCCATGTTTCAAACCAAGTTAATGATCATGCCAAAAATCAAAGCCGTGATGACCAAGAAAAAATCGAACAAGCAAAATTCGAAGCCGTGATAATCAAGCAAAGAATTATTTGAAATAAAACCAGTCAGAAACAATCACAAACATTCAAGTGAAGTCGAACGGCCAAGCATATTAATTGACGAATTCAAATAAATATATTTTAACGATAATTTAGGTTTTTCAACCCTATAAAATCCAATCACCGTCGGCATTTTCCAATCAATCGAGTTCAAGCATATAAACGAAAGCAAAAAGGAAATCACATACCAATCAAATCAAACTCGACGAATTGAAGCTACTGCACTATGCTTAAGCTAGAAGACGATCGAGAAAGCAATGCAAGGACAATCACTCAACTCGGCCGATCTATAGAGCAGCGGCTTCATGAAACCCTAATTTCCTTAAAGAGGTACGAACAAGCAAAGAGACGGCCATTATCACAAATGAAAGAAACCGGGCCAAAGAAATAAAGGAGAAGGGGATTTGTTTTACCACTTTACTTAATTATTGGGCCGACATCTTTTAGTTGGATTTGGGATTTAATTTTTAATATTAGGGTTTTGTATTTTTAAATTGTTTTTAAATTTGTATTTTCTCTTTTAAACTTTGCAAATTCTAGTCGTGTGACTAGGGGATGAACTACGGTGGTATAGTTCGAGAATTCGCAACTCATTGGCTGAGTTGTGGTAGGGTTTTGAGCATAGAGTTAGGTTGGTCGACAGCGGGTGTCGCTAGTTTACGTGTGTAAGCGTTTGGCTATTTAATTTCTAGCAGAAACCCTTGGGGCAACACATAGGCAAGGTTTTCTCGAAGTTAGGTAACACTGTGTTGTTCTTTTTCTGCTTTTTATATTCTGTTATTATCCGTTTTGCTATTATTTTGCTATTATCAATGCTGCGATTATTTTATATACTTCCACATTAAAAAATTTATAATTATTAGTATCGCCCTATTTACACCCCTTAGGGTAAAATCGGTCCTACAAGTGGCATCAAAGCTAGGAAGAAAAGCCAAATTTTGATTTTAAAATTTTGATTTTTCAAAAACAAATTGTTGATTTAAAATTGTTAAATGGCTTCTTTTACTAATGCTTTTGCTGGGGTTAGTCCATAGTTAGACCGCCAATGTTCGATGGTGAATATGTGTAATGACCTGGTATTTTCAACCATTCGCATCTTCACATGCCGGACTTGAATTCTCAAAATATCAGACTGTTAATTTAAATTTGGCAAACTCAACGTATACAGTAGATAAATCAATCACAGAATCACAGACATAGAGTAATACAATAATACGCAGCGGAATCAATAAAGAATAGTAGTTCATGAAGCTACTGTATACATCAGGGTTAGAAAAAAAGTACATCGGAATATCTCAAATACAGTGAAGTCTTCAGTATGAACTGATGACTTCTCTAAACCAATCAACTGGAAAAGCTGAAAGCTGAATCGATAGTAGGATCTCCAAATGAAGCTCCGAACTCCCAAGGTGAGTCTCTAATGCTGTATCACTCCGTCTGACCCGAGCGTAAAGCAAAACATAAAACACTCGAGTCAGGATTACCATTCCTATATCAATAAATCCAACTCAAGTGAAATAACAACTGAAATATAGGTAACTTAAAGGATGTTTGGGATAACCATCCTCTAAGGATCCGTGGAGCTATCTACAATGTAGAAATATACATTATAACACCGTAGTCATTTCAAATTAATTTATACTTCAAAACCGAATTATCATTTCATTTCAAATATAGTTATTTCCAATTTTATCACTTTCAAAGTTACGATTCAAATCTACTCAATTTCCAAATTCAAATTTAGTCCAATCTCAATTTATCAATTTAAATTCAACTCAATTTCTAAATAACCATTTCAAATTTTATCGATCTCAAACCCGGATTTGAAATCACAAAATACCCTACATTTCAATATATTTCAAAACTTTAAATATTCAACATTTCAAACTAAATTTAACAATTTCAGATAGATTTAGTTTATCTCCATTATTATTTAGTCTTGAGATATTCCCTCATTTGATTCAATATCGTTTAAGTAACCTTGAGTTACATTTTACTAAATATTTTCTTTAATTTATTTAAACGTGAAATATTCATTAAATCACTTAAATCAAAAATCCAGTTATAAAATCATACCTTTAAATTTCATATTCAATAATTTCAAATTGATTTAATTAAATAAAATCCTTGATTAAATACCATTCCAAATAAACCCAAATTTATCTTCCCAATCTTACTTATGCAATTTATTACAAGAAAACCTATTTGAAATATAGATTTACATAAATACTTAGCCATATTATATCAATCCAATTTAAATTAAATATTACTACTAAATCTATATATAAAATTACCATTTTTATATAATATCTTAAGAATAAATACTTATTAAGCTATATATTTCCTTCCGAAACCATAGAAATTATTTTCAAAATATTCATATATGGACCAACGGTGTCTGTATATATTTCCTATCCTATGGTCCAGTGATACAGATATTTATCATTTCAATCCGTATACTAAATATATACGGGTGGATATCATTTCAACCCAAAATCCCAAATTCAATTCAATGAAAATCGCTTGGGTCTATCATTTCAACCCATAACGATTTTCTCCTATTCAAAATTTTGTTCAGGTATGTATCATTTCAACCACAGTGAATTCTATACTAACAGGGAACTTGTAGAGTGATAACAGATATGAAAAATAATAATAACAGGCATATATCATCAATAACAATATAATATAAACAGCAGGATATGGTGTCATATCCCACAGGTGAATGGTTACAGATAATAGCATATATGAATATTTAAATAACTACAGCAGCATATTTCCATTGTCGTTTCAATTTAAATTAAATTTAATAAATATAAGAACGTTAATCGTGAGTGATTACTCAACTTTCGAGGCTAGAGAGATTTGACAAGGAAACGAGCTACGAATTCCAAAGCAATGCTAGATGGATATTATTCGATGAAGAAAACAGGCACGACGGATAACTGATAATGAGGAATCGATGGAACGATTAGGATCAGTTTGACATAAATTGAAAATAGACATATTATTAATACATATTCAGTTTCTAATTTAAGACAAAAATCAAAATAATATAAAAATTTCTAAATCAACATTCTTAACTCAAGCATTAAAAATCAAAGATTTTTTTATACTTAAATTATTTCCCACAACAATTTCTTAAACACATATTATATATACACACACACACACATTCCAAAATCCATTGTTTTAGAATATAATGCAATTTATCTAAAACACCTACATTTACCTAAAGTTAGTACTCATCTTATATACAAGCTTTTAAGCGTATTTAAAATATACTTAATACATATCTTAGAATATGAACAACTTAACAAGTATAACATATGCAGACCTAAAAAAATTCATGCTGACGCCTAAAAAAATAAGATGCTGTTTTAAAACAAACCAAATATATATAATAATTAAAATAGCCGATCAAAACAAAATAACTATATATTTTAACTTTAACAATGAGTTACAACACTAAAACAAAAAGTTTATATTTTATATAAAATATTATCATAGAACTTAATATCATTTACTTAAACAGACCAAATGCAAATAAACTATTATAAGCATGTACGCAATCCATCAGCCTCCATATAAACATAAGCATTATGTACATAAATTTGTATATATAAAGCAATAGGTATCAGTGCAGCTTAAACAATGATGCAACTCATTTTATTTTTTCAAAACAAAAATAAACAAATGCCAACATGTTTTAAAAATTCATATACACTAACCTATATATACTAGGTACATCTGCATCTATTTTCTATTTAAATGAATGTTTACAAAACTTCTCACTAACTCAAACAAAACAAAAGCTTAAAGCAAAATTTTACACAAATTTCTTTACACGAAAAAAGACTACTGCTCCCAAATATATACATATATTTATTAAAGAATTAAAACATTAATGTATAATAAAAATCAAAACTGTTATATATATATCTACTTAAACACATTACTAATATAAAACTATAACCAATTTTAATATAACATACTATAACATAATTAATATATGCATGACTGGTAAAATTTGTATAACAGACATATTTAAGATTTATATAAGTTTATATATTATATTAAAACGTATATATATAAAATCAGAAAGCAAAGTATTCATATAAACGAAAATAGAATATATACTACCTTTATATATATAAAGATAGAACTCACACGCAAAACAAAATATAAGTTTGTACATATATTAACCCAAAATTGAAAGCTCTGAGTTATATCTATATATACTAACGTATTTTGATCCAAAACTAACATATACATGCAGCAAATTATATATATGTACTTTAAAATCATAAACAACGGTGATAAAATATACTATGATATAATATACTATACTAGTATATGTAACACACGCATCATACCAAAAAGAAGCAACTTATAACACCATATAAAAAGATTTGATAAAATGAAATATACTATATCAAAAGCATGCAAATCTTGATAACAAAACTACAGAGTAACCCAAAATAAGTTTTAAAACAACTTACTTACTTATATAAGTATATAAATGAGGGGGAAGGAAGCAGAAGGCTTGTTCTAGAATTGGCAAAGGCAACGAGATCCAGGCAACAAAAGATGAAGCAGCGATGCTTTTATTTTTATTAAAAAAAAATTCCTTGCCGAGTGAAAATATGAAGGTGGATTTGGCAAATTTATATTGAAAGCAGAGAACAAGGAGAGGGGAAAGAAAAGAAATATATAAAATGGGTAGAGTGGAAAAACTGAATTGTCAAAAGGTTAAAAATGTTTCAGCGGTTAAAATAAGTAATGTAGGAAAAACGAATAGGCACAAATTAGGAAACGTATCATATAAATAATAAATATAAAGTAGCAGGTGAGGATTTTAGGAAATAAATATTCACGTTGATTTATACACGTAAATAAAATATGAGCTGCATCCAAGTCAAATAATGAAAAAAGGAAAAACGTACGTATGTTATACGTTTTTTCAAGTGATCGTGCAGAACAAAAGATAAAGGAAGTAATAAAGCTAGATAACCGTTTGAATTTGTACTGTTGGCAATAAAATAAATGAGAAGTAACATAAACACTTGATTGACGCAAATAATTAAGCAACTGATATGCGTGTGCATCACGTTTCAAAATTTAAAACCGAAGGAAAATTAACTGTCACAATTAAAGGTACTGATATAAATGTAAAGTAATGAATAATTTGCTACAATGAAATAGCAACGGTTAGAAGCATTGATTCAGGAAAGATTACTAAAGCGATAAATTTGGTTGGACAGGAAGTTTTGAATTTTTTTTTTAAACGGAAGGAGATTGAAGAGTCAAAATAAATGCTTCTGTAAGAGAAAAGAGAAATAATAGAAACGCACATGAAAATTAAGCAGGTGGAATAATACACAAAGAAGGCAACGTATATTTCTTTCCGAAAGCAACAGAGAACCTGAAATATATAAAAAAAAAAATAATGGCAACGGTTCAATCCTTTTGATTTCAGCTGAAAAGCTATTTAATGCACTTTATAATTTGCTTGTAAAGAAGAGGAGCAGACAAAGAAAAGACACATGTAAGGCAAGGAATATATATATATGAATTTTGTACTGAATATGATACGTTTGTTGAAGCCAATAGCACCAAAATCAAGGAATGAAAAGGCAACAAGGAAAAGAACGGAACATAATTAATGGATAGATAATTAAAACAATTGAAATCTTTTTACAATAACTTAAATACATTTATAGAATTGTTGTTTACACATAAGATAATTAAAACAATTGGATTCTTTTTACAGTAACTTAAATACATTTATAGAATTGTTGTTTACATATAAGAGTTATAAATTAACTTGCTTAAATAGTATCAATGACATACAAACAACAAAATTTATTTTTATATTTTATTATTAGCAATTATTAACTGACTTGAATTTAATAGAATTTCACAATGAAATAAACTTTCATAAAATCGGATGAAAATTTACCATCTGCTAAAATAAAATGGACGTATTTCAAATATTAATTTTTTATTTAAAATATTATTGTTTAAAATTTCTCAAAAATCAAATTAAATACGGTATAAAATTTATTAAAATCTACGGGTCGTTACACTCTCCCCCATTCAAAACTTTTCATCCCCGAAAAGGAACAAAGTAGGAGAATAGAAACAATCAAATGAAAAATTAGGCTTTGGAAAACAAATTAAACAATTTATTTAAAACCATATACTTTTTTTATTAATTAATATTTAATAGTTTGGTTAAACTCATTTTATTGAATCCATTCAATTAATTATGAGATCAATTATTTATATAAAACACTAAAAATTTTACTATTAAACCAGGTAGTATATAAATAAACTATAATTTAAAGGATATATTCAAAAGATAGAAAGAAGATAAATTCGAAAAACAGAATATAAGTGAATAAATAAAGCTAGGCAGGTAAGGTAGATTCAAAAGAATAGTATCAGGCTCGAATAGTTAATTTCAAACCAAAAGAATTTCAATTTCAAATATTAATACAAAATTTATATTTCAAATATTTTGGATAAATTGAGGTTAGGAAGATAAATTGGGATTTAGTTCAAATGGTATTAAATTAAGAATTTTATTTATTGGAAATACTTTTATAATAAAATATTTTTATATCGAAACCAATTTTCCTTTCGAAAATACTTTTATAACTCGATGTTTCAACAAGTTTATCCTCGTTCTTGTAGACTCTGGCCATGCGTTGATCAGGCGCAAAGCTAGAATTCTTCAAGTACTTAGTAGACCTGTTTCAACATCCGGTGAAAATACTCGAAAAACCTTTAAAATTGATATGGAAAGTACAATCCAAAAAAAAACACCTGGATCGCAGGATACATAACAATGGTTACGCCTGGATCTTCTAGGAAAGATCCATATCCTTTAAGCATTCATTGCCTTGCGAATTACGCCATGATAAACAAAACCCGTAGACTGCAGTATACATAACAATGGTTTCGCCTAGATCCCCCAGGAAACATCCATACCCTTTAAGAAATCTCTGCCTTGCGGATTACGCCACGACAACAAAACCGGTTGACCACAGGATACATAACAATGGTTACGCCTGGATCCCCCAGGAAACATCCATATCCTTTAAGCAATCTCTGCCTTGCGGATTACGCTACCCCAAAAAAAATGACTATGGGTTACGCCACGGTAGGACACTCGAGTATCACATCGATAAAACCAAAATAAGAGGGAATAATATCGATAGAATGAATCCATAATGTAGCCACAAAGCGGATATCAAGAAGAAGGCACTTTCCATATTATTACTTCGAAAATATATATCTATAGTACCTTTTCAAATCACTTTCAAATATCATACTTATATAAAGTCCATTATATATAAGATTTCATCTTCAAATCGAATACTTTCCAAAATCTATAGTATATCAAATCACACTTATATAGATTTTGATTATAAGAGATTTCACATTTCAAATTGAGTACCTTTCCAAATCAATAGTTTTCAAATCACTTCATACTTATACAAATCAGTTTTATATAAGTTCGACATTCCCAAATCAAGTATTTAGTAAAATAAGGTTCTCAACTTCAATTCGTTTCAAAATCAGTTCAGTTTCAAAATCATATATGATTTCACCAATTTATTTCTTCCAAATTAAATATCTCAATTTCAAAGTTCCTAAAATAATAGGTTTAGAAAATAATCCCAGTTTTCAAATTAACATAATTCAAGTCAAACAAATTCATTTCCAAAATCACCATATAAGTACTGGTTTTAATTCCAATCTAATTTCAAAACCAAAAATTTTCTCAAAATCAATTATACTCAAAATGGTCTCCAAATTTATGACTATCCCTTTAAAACCTTTAAACTACTTATTTCTATTTGAAAATCCAATTTACCATTTTAAAAACTATTATTCTACATATACATATAGTTTTATTATAGTTGTTACTAAGTTAAAACATTTAAAACTAAATTTTAGTCAAACATTTCAAAACTAAATTTCATATTAGTTTAATTCAAAATAGACTTGCCCATTTACTTATCCAAATAGTTTCAAACTATATACTTTATCAATTGATTTGTACTAATCAAAATTTATTATCTTTGAAAATTAAACCTTGATTTGGAAGTGTTCGAACATCCAAAATGGTCGAAGAAATCAAATTTTCAATTCAAAAGTTGGAAATCAGCAACAAATTAGTAAATCAATTTCAATATATAGGGTTATACTAAATCAAACCCGAAACTCGAGGACTGAACACCGGTTCATTCAAATCGTTTCAAATATATACATATATCCTTTGAATATCAAATCATACTTCAGAATTTTAAATCAAAATTGGTTTTATAAAATCACTCGCATAGCAAAGCTACTAAAGTGGCCTCTCCCTCACTCGGAAACTCAAAAATCAATGTCGATGATGCGCGCACTCATCACCGAAATTATTTCCCAGTGACATAAGTGAGTTCTGCACTTCTATTTTCTTGAAAACTTCTTTGTAATTTCTTCAAAATCCTTGAAACCCGTTTGAAGTCATTTGAAACATTTCATATTTGGAAAATACCTTTAAATCCTATTATTATATATTTCAAAATCTAAAAACCAATTACAAAATATCGAAATTCAATCTCTTGAATTTCGAATTTAAAACCCTTTAGTTATAAATTATATTTATATAAATCCATTTCTTAAAAAAATTCAAATTTCAAATCCTTTCGAAACTTCAAATTCTCATTTTTAAACAGGTATATAATCCTTTCGAAAACATTCACTTTCATATATAGAATAAAATCATAGTTATCAAAATAATAATTTCAGTACATAAAACAATTTCCAAAATACGAACATACCTGATTTTTCAAAGGATGGTTCAAGGATGGGTATCAAAACAAAGATAGAGATTCGAATTAGAGGAACTCTAATCAATAGAATTCCGATTCAAAGATCGGCTCGATCGAAGATGAGATAATCAAAATTTCAAATAGAAGATGAATATAATTATATAAATCGAGGGCGACCTTAACTAGGTCAACCGTGACTTCAGGAATATGATCGATGTGGAATTCTAAGGCAAACGACATTCAATCACAGATATAGAATTTGGCACTACTAGAGATAGCAGCATCTAAACCGGTGATACCGAAATCTTCGGTGAATCAATGCCACTTGTAAAGGTGTTTCACCTCCTTTACAATTCATTCAGTGGAGTTATGGGATACTCCAGAATCAAACGAATATAAATAGGGAGAGACCAGAATGGATTTGGAACCGGGGGGAAACGTTCCAAAATTCGAAGGAAACCGAATCAAATAGGAAGAGATTAAAGCTCGAACGAAAGTGATTCTATAAATAAATTTACCATATATGCTAAGTTTTACCTAGAGCCAAAGCTTTGATACCAACTGTAACGGGCTGGTATTTTCAACCATTCGCATCCGCACATGCTGGACTTGAATTGCTCAAAATATCGGATTGTTAATTTAAATTTGGCAAACTCAACATATACAGTAAATAAATCAATCATAGAATCACAAACACAGAGTAATACAATAATACGCAGCGGAATCAATAAAGAATAGTAGTTCATGAAGCTACTATATACATCAGGGTTAGAAATAAAGTACATCGTAATATCTCAAATATAGTGAAGTCTTCAGTACGAACTGATGACTTCTCTGAACCAATCAACTGGAAAAGCTGAAAGCTGAATCGATAGTTGGATCTCCAAATGAAATTCCAAACTCCAAAGGCGAGTCTCTAATGCTGTATCACTCGGTCTGACCCGAGCGTAAAGCAAAACACAAAACACTCGAGTCAGGATTAACATTCTTATATCAATAAATCCAACTCAAGTGAAATAATAACTGAAATACAGGTAACTTAAAGGATGTTTGGGATAACCATCCTCTAAGGATCCGTGGAGCTATCTACAATGTAGAAATATACATTATAACACCGTAGTCATTTCAAATTAATTTATACTTCAAAACCAAAATATCATTTCGTTTCAAATATAGTTATTTCCAATTTTATCACTTTCAAAGTTACGGTTCAAATCTAGTCAATTTCCAAATTCAAATTTAGTCCAATCTCAATTTATCAATTTAAATTCAACTCAATTTCTAAATAACCATTTCAAATTTTATCGACCTCAAATCCGGATTTGAAATCACAAAATACCCTTTTACATTTCAATATATTTCAAAACTTTAAATATTTAACATTTCAAACTAAATTTAACAATTTCAAATAGATTTAGTTTATCTTCATTATTATTTAATCTTGAGATATTCCCTCATTTGATTCAATATCTTTTAAATAACCTTAAGTTACATTTTACTAAATATTTTCTTTAATTTATTTAAACGTGAAATATTCATTAAATCACTTAAATCAAAAATCCAGTAATAAAATCATACCTTTAAATTTCACATTCAATAATTTCAAATTGATTTAATTAAATAAAATCCTTGGTTAAATACCATTCCAAATAAACCCAAATTTATCTTCCCAATCTTACTTATTCATTTATTATAAGAAAATCTATTTGAAATATAGATTTACATAAATACTTAACCATATTATATCAATCTAATTTAAATTAAATATTACTACTAAATCTATATATAAAATTACCATTTTTATATAATATCTTAAGAATAAATACTTATTAAGCCATATATTTCTTTCCGAAACCATATAAATTGTTTTCAAAATATTTATATATGGACCAACGGTGTCTGTATATATTTCCTATCCTATGATCAAGTGATACGGATATTTATCATTTCAATCCGTACACTAAATATATACGGGTGGATATCATTTCAACCCGTAATCCCAAATTCAATTGAATGAAAATCGCTTGGGTCTATCATTTCAACCCATAACGATTTTCTCCTATTCTAAAGTCCGTTCGGATATGTGCCATTTAAACCCATAGTGAATTCTATACTAACAGGGAACTTGCAGAGTGATAACAGATATGAAAAATAATAATAACAGGCATATATCATCAATAATAATATAATATAAACAACAGGATATGGTGTCATATCCCACAGGTGAACGGTTATAGATAATAGCATAGATGACTTTTTAAATAACTACAGCAGCATATTTCCATTGCCGTTTCAATTTAAATTAAATTTAATAAATATAAGAACGTTAATCGTGAGTGATTACTCACCTTTCGAGGCTAGAGAAATTTGATAAGGAAACGAGCTATGAATTCCAAAGCAACGCTAGGTGGATATGATTCAATGAAGAAAACAACCACGACGGATAACTGATAATATGGAATCGATGGAACGATTAGGATCAGTTTGACATAAATTGAAAATAGACATATTATTAATACAAATTCAGTATTCTAGTTTAAGACAGAAATCAAAATAATATAAAAAAAAATTAAATCATCATTCTTAACTCAAGCATTAAAAATCAAAGATTTTTTTTTATACTTAAACTATTTCCCACAACAATTTCTTAAACACATATTATATATATACACACACATTCCAAAATCCATTGTTTTAGAATAAAACGCAATTTATCTAAACACCTACATTTACCTATAGTCAGTACTCATCTTATACTCAAGCTTTTAAGCGTACTTAAAAATATACTTAATACATATCTTAGAATATGAACAACTTAACAAGTATAACATATGCAGACCTAAAAAAATTCATGCTGACGCCTAAAAAATTAAGATGCTGTTTTAAAACAAACCAAATATATATAATACTGAGAATAGCTGATCAAAACAAAATAACTATATATTTCAACTTTAACAATGAGTTACAACACTAACAAAAAGTTTCTTATTTTATATAAAATAGTATAACATATATCACAGAACTTAATATCATTTACTTAAACATACCAAATACAAATAAAGTATTATAAGCATGTACGCAATCCATTGGCCTCCATATAAACATATGCATTATGAACATAAATTTGTATATATAAAGCAATAGGTATCAGTACAGCTTAAACAATGATGCAACTTATTTTATTTTTTCAAAACAAAAAACAAATGATAACATGTTTTAAAAATTCATATACACTAACCTATATATACTGGGTACATCTGCATCTATTTTCTATTTAAATGAATGTTAACAAAACTCCTCACTAACTCAAACAAAACAAAAGTTTAAAGCAAAATTTTACATAAATTTCTTTACACGACAAAAGATTACTGCTCCCAAATATACACATATATTTATTAAAGAATCAAAACATTAATGTATAATAAAAATCAAAACTGTTATATATATCTACGTAAACACATTACTAATATAAAACTATAACCAATTTTAATATAACATACTATAACATAATTAATATATGCATGACTGGTAAAATTTGTATAACAGACATATTTAAGATTTATATAAGTTTATATATATTATATTAAAACGTATATTTATAAAATCAGAAAGCAAAGTATTCATATAAAAGAAAATAGAATATATACTACCTTTATATATATAATAGATAGAACTCACACGCAAAACAAAATATAAGTTTGTACATATATTAACCCAAAATAGAAAGCTCTGAATTATATCTATATATACTAACGTGTTTTGATCCAAAACTGGCATATACATACATCAAATTATATATATGTACTTTAAAATCATAAACAATAGTGATAAAGTATACTATGATATAATATATTATACTATTATATGTAACACACGCATCATACAAAGAAGAAGAAGAAGAAGCAACTTATAACAACATATAAAAAGATTTGATAAAATGAAATATACTATATCAAAAGCATTAAAATCTTGATAACAAAACTGCAGATTAACCCAAAATAAGTTTTAAAACAACTTACTTACTTATATAAGTATATAAATGAGGGGAAGGAAGTAGAAGGTTGTTCTAGAATTGGAAAATTTTTACACAAAATTCTTTAAGTGATCGTGCGGAGAACAGGGAGAGGGTGAAGAAAAGAAATATATAAAATGGTACAGTGGAAAAACTGAACTGTCAAAAGGTTAAAAATGTTTCAGCGGTTAAAACAAGTAATGTAGGAAAAATGAATAGGCACAAATTAGGAAACGTGTCATATAAATAATAAATATAAAGTAGCAGGTGAGGATTTTAGGCAATAAATATTCACGTTGATTTATACACGTAAATAAAATATGATCTGCAGCCAAATCAAATAATGAAAAAGAGAAAAACGTACGCACGTTATACGTTTCTTCAAGTGATCGTGCAGAACAAAAGATAAAGTGAGTAATAAAGCTAGATGACCGTTTGAATTTGTACTGTTGGCAATAAAATAAATGAGAAGTAACATAAACACTTGATTGACACAGATAATTAAGCAATTGATATGCGTGTGCAGCACGTTTCAAAATTTATAACCGAAGGGAAATTAACTGTCACAATTAAAGGTACTGATATAAATGTAAAGTAATGAATAATTTGCTGCAATGCAATAGCAACGGTTAGAAGCATTGATTCAGGAAAGATTATTATAGCAATAAATTTGATTGGACATGAGGTTTTGAATTTTTTTTTAAACGGAAGGAGATTGAAGAGTCAAAATAAATGCTTCAGGTAAGAGAAAAGAGAAATAATAGAAACACGCGTGAAAATTAAGCAGGTGGAATAATACACAAAGAAGGCAACATATATTTCTTTCCGAAAGCAAGAGAGAACCTGAAATATATAAACAAAATAATGGCAACGGTTCAATCCCCTTGATTTCAGCTCAAAAGCTATTTAATGCACTTTATAATTTTCTTGTAAAAAAGAGGAGCAGGCAAAGAAAAGACACAGGTAAGGTAAGGAATATATATATAAATTTTGTACTGAATATGATACGTTTGTTGAAGCCAATAGCACCAAAATCAAGGAATGAAAAAGGCAATAGGGAAAAGAACGGAACATAATTAATGGATAGATAATTAAAACAATTGAAATCTTTTTACAGCAACTTAAATATATTTATAGAATTGTTGTTTACACATAAGATAATTAAAACAATTGGATTCTTTTTACAGTAACTTAAATACATTTATAGAATTGTTGTTTACATATCAGTGTTATAAATTAACTTGCTTAATAGTATCAATGACATACAAACAACAAAATTTATTTTATACTTTATTATTAGCAATTATTAACTGACTTGAATTTAATAAAATTTCACAATGAAATAAACTTTCGTAAAATCGGATGAAAATTTACCATCTGCTAAAATAAAATGGACGTATTTCAAATATTAAATTTTTATTTAAAATATTATTGTTTAAAATTTCTCAAAAATTAAATTAAATACGTTATAAAATTTATTAAAATCTACGGGTCGTTACAATATGCCTACTGGAAAAATAGAATGATTTTTTTTTGAAAACCGTTGATGCTTGGAATATTGTTGAGATAAGTTATAGGACACCAACAATAGTGGTAGATAATCAGAAAATAGGAAAACCGAAGGATCAATGAATAGATCTTGAATTTAATCGAATAGATCTTGAATAGGCAAACCAACTGTTATTTGTTCATTAGATCAAATCGAATTTAATCGTGTCTTACATTGTCTATCTGTGCAGGAAATATGGCACACACTTGAAGTGACTCACGAAGGAATATCTCAAGTCAAGGAATCACGTCTTGCCATGCTTAGTAGTGAATACGAGAATTTCACAATGGCCAAGGATGAAATATCAAAGAGATGTATGGACGACTTTCCAATATTGTATACAAATCAAAAGCACTCGGAAAATCATACATAGAATTAGAAATAGTCCGAAAAATCCTCAGAGTCCTTCCACGAAGTTTTGAAGCGAAAGTTACAACCATTCAAGAATCAAAAACTTGAAACAAATCAAAGTCGAAGAACTCATCGAAAATCTCACTACTTACGAGCTAGAAATGAACTTCAAGGAAGAACGCGAAGGAGATGATACTCAAAAGAAATCAATAGCTCTTAGAGGAACAATGGAAAGTGATGATGGAGTAGCTGAGCTGGCACTATTAACAAATGAATTCAAAGTTGGAACTGCAAATACCGAAATCCAGCTCTAAATCAACAACTAAAAAGAAAAATAGTTAAAGCACTAGACAACTCAGAAGAACATGAAATCATATGTCACAAGTGCAACAAACCCGGTAATATTAAAACCAATTGTCCATAGAATCGACTCGTCCAAGGAAAGAAACCAAAAAACAGAAGCTTTGCAGCCACTTGGGATGAAACTACTAAAGATAATAAAAGCATTAGCAGTGGGAGTGAAAAAGCAGATCTGTGCCTTCGAGGTGATATAACTGACAGTGATGATGACAAGCCAAGCAAGGTATCGAAACTTACTCATTTAGAATTACTTATATATTTTCACGAAGTAAATGGTTTTTTCGAAAGACTTAGGGAGAAATATGCGAAAATTGAATCACCAAGAGATACTTTAAGAGATTTAAATAAACAACTTTATCAATTGGTTAAAAACTATCAAAACAAGTGCCCTAAGTGTGAAAAGTGTCCAACATTCGAAGAAGAAAACAAAATATATTAGATTTTAAAAGAAAGTAAAAATACCAGAAGAGAAAATTCTATTAAAAAGTGCACACAATTTTTAGATGAAAATGAATCTCTCAAAACACAAGTCCAACAACTGTCTATGACTTTAGGAAAATTTTAATATGGTGAAAGATCATTAAATATGCAATTAGGGAAACAAACTGTTAATACTGTTAGACAAGGACATGGATATAATCAATCAGAACGTGATAGAAATGAAATTAAACAAGTCAATTCAAAGTGCATGATATGTGGAAAAATTTGACACAATCAAAATATGTGCTGTATAAACCCAAACATGTGAAAACACTTCCAATTTGGGTTCCCAAAGGCACGAATATAAAATCCTTCAAAGTCAAACAAATCTGGGTGCCGAAAGGAACATATATAAATGGTTTAGGGTCTACATACACATATTTTTAAAAATCAGTTGCCACTAACAATCATAGACCTATAAAAAACAAATTAGTCATAAAAATCTTTTCTCATGTAGGTGTGGTGGCACGCTAAGGAACAATGACAGTGTTACGTGGATTCTGACTGTTCCAGGTACACAATGGATGACAAATCAAAGTTCCTTAGCCTAGTATATAGGTGGCAGAATCACAATGGGCAACAACGAAAAATTATCGTAAAGGTAAAATAGGTAACGGTACATCTATCTTGAATGATATATTAAATGTGATAATCTGCACCATAATCTGAATTAAACCAGCCAGTTATGTGATAATAAATGTTGATTCTGATTTATTCAAAATTGTTGGCCAATTACATTTTTATACCGAGGATACTATAAGTATTTCTAAAGACTTTGAATTAGTTCATATAGATGTGTTTGGACTAATGATGGAGTTTTATTGATTACTGATTACTCATGATACAAGTGGATATATTTGTTTAATTTATCTGCTACGAGGGTCACTTTTTGTGAATTTGCACGATTTCAATTAAAATTCAAGAGAATTTCATTTAAAAGCTATTAAAAATGATTTTAAGGTATTATGTTGCACACTTCACGGTTTAGTCTATGACATCAAACTATTGATAATCTTGAGTCAAAAGGAATCTCGGATGCAGATTATGCAGTAATCTAGTTGATAGAAAAATTACTAGTGGAAGTGATTTATGTTGAGACATTCAGTAGTTGCATCATTTTCAAAGAAAATATCTGCATATCTTTCATTTCAACTGATTTTCAAGTTAGCGGATGTTTTCTTTTATAAAACCCCTTCCAGAAAATATTTTTTTTGTTGACCTTGTTAGGCATTTTAGAAAATTTGATTTTATAATTATTTTATTTCAAATGACTACAATAACTAATCTGACTCCCTACTGATTATCGAAACAATAAATAGTGATTGAAAAAGTGATGAGTGTTGATATTAATCATATAATATGATTTGAGATAGTATATTAGTAAATTTCTTTAGAAATTTAAACAGGAGTTATAAAAGCTTTTTGTTGGTAAAAAATTCCATGACCATCTCTAATTCTATCATATTTCTAACGATTATCACTCATCGAAATCCAATATAGCATGTCAATATGTGGTATTTTAAATGGTAAATCATTCGTTTTTAAATTTATTATATTTTTTAGCTGTAAAAACATCCAAAGTATTCACTCTCATTTAAAAGTCCTCACGGTTATACATGGGTGAATTACTTAGAATTTTTTATTATGTGCTTTCATGCTCATTTAAAAGTCTTCAAATTATGCATGTATGGAACACATATCAAAATTGATTAATTAAATAGACAAGTTGATTCTAATCGCATTTAAAAGTCCTCACGGTTATGCGTGTTTAGAAGAACTTGAGTTTATTTTTTTCCAATTTGGAATACTACTAATCTTATTTAAAAGTCCTAACGGTCATGCAAGGTTAGTAGATATTCCAATTCATGATATAAATATATCACAAATAAACACAGCTATATGGTTTTACATCATCCCTATCATTCTAAAGTGGAATATGTGCCTAAGAGAGTATTTATGATTTTTGTTTGATTTTTTATTGAAATTTAATATTTGTACTCGATTGGCATTAATGTTGTATTAATGTCTATCACTTTATCTCTATTTTTATAACACTATTACTTGTTGTAGATAACAAAAGGGGAGAGAAAAATTAAGATTTTGGAAAATAAAGGTCAAATATTTTATTTTGTTTTTTCAATTTGCTTCTAGGTTTATGTGCATATTTTTATTTATTTTCATGCATATATGAAGGAAGAGATTTGTGTAGAGAGGGGCATTCAAATAGGGGAGCAAATTGAATGATCAAATACATTTATCAAAATCTTAAATATATATTTGTTATCATCAAAAGAGGTAGATTGTTGAATATGCTAGCATATGATATTTGTTTGATGATAATAAACATATATATACTTATTTAAATGTATTTTTATTGTTTCATTTTCATTTTCACATAATTAATTAAATGTTTGCTGAATAAAATAAATAACACAGAATTTAAGTTCAAAAAGATATTTTATTCAAACAAATATTTAATTACAATTTTGAATAGTACAAATTTGTACTCTCATATATATAAAATTTCAATTACAATACAGTTCAATTTACACAAATGTCCTCAATACATATCGCTCATTCACTCGTATTTGTCTTCAAATGTATTCCAATTTGAATCCAACATTTGAGTTATCTGCAAAATAAACAGTAACGTAGTAAAATTGGAAAGGAAATATTTTTGCAGTTTAAAATAAAATATATTTTAAAATTATTATCTGCCTTAGTTATTTGGGTTATTCGTCATCATTTTTGAATTCATCATACGCGAACCACTTGTGACATGCACAGTGTATCACTGTACATGCCACAAGGCCATGCACACCAATATACACTTGATAAAACTGTAGGAACAGGTGAGCACAAGGTCAAACCCAATCAAAAGCTAAGTTCAGCTCTAGTGAAATACAAATAAAGTCACAATACGAGCACAAAGTCAAACCCGAGCCAAAGCTAGGTTCAACTCAGGTGCAATACAAAAATACAATTGTGTACACATGAATAAAATTCAATTCAATGCACATTTTTAATGACTGGAACAAGCCACGACCAAAAACACAATTGTGTGCACATGAATAAAACTCAAGTCAGTGCACCAGTGAAACAAGATCAGGTATAAGCATGAATATGAAAAGCATAATGAACACAAGTGACTTAATGCACGTGATGCAATAACACTGAATACAAGTGCATATATAGGCTCGAATGAGCACGTGCACCAGGACAAAAGCTCTACACATAAGAGAATACAAGACTACATAGTTAACAGTTCAAATCACAAACAACTAGAGTCAATATCAAACCAAAACTGCAACCATACATGATTACTATAACATGAATGTCCAAGCTATGTAGACACGTGAAAAATGCACAACACACACACACAGAGATATATGTATGTATGTATGTATGTATGTATGTATATACATGGTGCTCGACAAATTACATATTGCACATAAAACCATAATCATAAGATCAACAGAACATATGCGTATGTGAAAACATGAAGAATACAGCTCCAAAGCAGACTACATGATGATGCCAGGAAGTGAACAGTGCAACCAAGTAACATATATGTATGCAACTCGAAGCAAGAAGGTCAAAGGCAAAAACACACCATCTTCAATTGGAAACAGTTCAAGAATGAACCAACTACTATCATTCAATCAGAGACTAAGGCCAAGACTAGATTCAAGTATACATGAGGAACAGAGCAGTAAAGACTAAAGAAAAGGAATTCAAGATGAATGAAAATCATCATTATGGAGTTCAACATGAACTGCATACAAGCAATAGACTTCAAGTACAATGCAACAACTTCAACCAGACCATACATATATACAAAGTTGAAGTGACAACAGACCAGTACATATGCATACACACAAGTGTACACAAACTACATGCATCAAAAACCTGACATCAAATGAACACATATGTATGCATATATATGCAGTGCATGCAAAAACTCGAATGAACAGTGGACAAAGCTCAATGCAACCAAGACTTTCAATTGATATGAAACTCGAAGTAGTGCAAACAGCAACTCATAACACACACACACACATATGCATGGTGACACACTTCGAGTGGAACAAGAAAATCAGTGCAGACCAACAAAATAGCGCAAGAATGCAATCAACTGAAGTGAAGACCTTAAGCAAGTGACTATGATCGATCAACACAAAAAGAAGCCATGAAGTTTTAAGGAAATAATTTCCAAATGATCGAAGTTCTAGGATTTTACAAAAATCAAAATAGTAGTAGGTTCTACAAAAATAGGGCAGATTCGTACAAAACCAAATGCAAGCTCAACAAATACAAGTGCAAAAATCAAATGCACAAATAACCGTGATCAATCTTGAATACTAGAGAATCAAAGCCGGATGATAACACATATGAATGAGTCAAGATAATATCGCAAGTAAAATGAACAAGTCAAGATAAATCAACATTGTCAAGTTAGAAACGAAAGCCGTGTTTCAAGCAAAGTTAATGATTATGCCAAAAATCAAAGTCGTGATGACCAAGAAAAAAATCTAACAAGCCAAAATCGAAGCCGAGATAATCAAGCAAAGAATTATTTGAAATAGAACCGGTCAGGAACAATCACAAACATTCAAGTAAAATCGAACGGCCAAGCATATTAATTAACAAATTCAAATAAATATGTTCGAACGATAATTTAGGTTTTTCAACCCTATAAAACCCAATCATCATCGGCATTTTTCAATCAATCGAGTTCAAGCATATAAATGAAAGAAAAAAGGAAATCACATACCAATCAAATTGAACTCGACAAATTAAAGCAACTTTAACTATGCTTAAGCTAGAAGGAGATCGAGAAAGCAACGCAAGGACAATCACTCAACTCGACCGATCTATAGAGCAGCAGCTTCACGAAACCCTAATTTCCTTAAAGAGGAACGAACGAGCAAAGAGACAGCCATTATCACAAACGAAAGAAAGCGGGCCAAAGAAATTTGTTTTATCACTTTACTTAATTATTGGGCCAGCATCTTTTAGTTGCATTTGGGCTTTAATTTTTAAAATTAGGGTTTTGTATTTTTAAATTTGTATTTTGTCTTTTAAACTTTTGTAAATTCTACTCGTGTGACTAAGGGACGAACTACGGTGGTGTAGTTCAAGAATTCGCAACTCAGTGGCTGAGTTGTGGTAGGGTTTGGAGCATAGAGTTAGATTAGTCGATAGCGGGTGTCGTGAGTTTATGTGTGTAAGCGTCTAACTACTTAATTTTTAGTAGAAACCTTGGGGGCAGCACGTAGGCAGGCTTTTGCCGAAGTTGCGTAAAACTATGTTGTTCTAATTTTGCTTTTTATATTCTGCTATTACCTGCGTTGCTATTATTTTGCTATTATCCATGCCGCAATTATTTTATATACTTCCGCATTAAATTTTTATTATTATTAGTATCACCCTATTCATCCCCCTCTAAGGTGAAATCGATCCTACAATTTATACTTCTATAATTTTTTAGAAAAGCAAAGGATGTGTTTTGGAAAGTTATTGAAGAAGTAAATCAAAGTAATAAAATATTGAAGTAAAAAGGTCCTTATAACAACAATTTTTATTTAGCGGAATAACGATATTTTATTACAAACTTATTTGGAGGTTTCTTTTCATATTTAAGGAGTGAATAATATATTATTATTATCGGAAAATTTTTGAATTCTAATTCATTTGATAGCTAGTTGAACAAAATGGAAAATTTTATAGCGAAATAGTCGCTATAAGTGTAGTTTGGTAAAATACCCTGTTTTGGAAAATTCTCTAAAATAATCAAAAGTAATTCTTTTGGATTTTTCTTCATGGTTTCCAAGTACCCAAAGTATGCTAACTAATATAAAATGAATGAATCAATAATCATTTGTATAAGTGTTGAAATCTTGCCTCAAAGTTGTAGCAAAACAATGTTGACAATGGTAATAAAACTTTAGATAGCACTTCTATAAACGTTTCTATTTTGAACTATAAATTGTTTAAAAATGACATTTAAATTATATATTTTTCTCTAATATTTTTAGGATTTGTTTCTAACTTATAAAAGAATGTTTTAAAATTGGTTTCATGTTTAAATATATTTTTAACAATTAATTATGAATTTCTGAACTAAGTAGCTTTTAAAATTAAAAACTTGTTTTCTATTTATTTCAAAATTCCTTATTTTTACATAATATTCTATGTAAATAATTATAATATATTTTAAGTAGTTTAAAAAGTATTTAACATATTAATAAGTATTTTAAAGATATTTCTATATATGTAAGTTTAAATATTAAATTAAGTATTTTATAAATATAATAAAGGGAGTTTGTGTTTTAACACTTAAGTTAAAATAAATGGTTTTGTGGTATTACTTAAAAGTGTATTGCCTTAATTAATAAGTGTGAATATACTTTGATCTTTAAATAAGTGTTATAGTTACTAAAGGATAAGCAAATAGTTTTGGGTTGTTGTAAACAGTGCTTTTAGCGACACTTATTTTTAGCCTTTAATATTAATTATACTTGGGAATATAATCAGATATTTACTAATGGACATTTAGTAGAAAAAAATACAAGTAAATGGGTTTGGTTTGTGGTGACAAATGTTTTGAGCAACACTTGTCTTTAACCCTTAATTCTAATTGAATCTTTAAAAAGGGATTTTTAAAGAGGAATGTTTTCAAAGTGTCAAATGTTTGGGTTTGTTGTGACAATTGTTTTTAGCAACACCTGTCTTTAACCCTTAAATGTAGCTAAACCTTTAAAAGGATAGTTTTAAAGATAAAGATTAAATGGAATGGTTTTGGGTTTGGGTTTGGGTTTGTAGTAAATAATATTTCAGCAACATTTATTTTTAAACCCTTGAATTATATTTTGGTAGAAATATTATAAATCTTTAACAATGGAAATTTAAAGATAATAATAAGTATCGAATTTTTTTATAAAGAGATAGAAAATGTAATATATTTAATTTATAAAAGAAAGGGAGTTTATTATAACAATGTTTTGATAGTAATTATTTTAATCACTTCGATTATATTTCAAGCAAGTAAAACTTATTAAACGATTTCTGAATACACTTATACCATTGGAGTAATTACATGAATATTTTTTAAGTATTAAAAGAATGTGTTGTATGTTTAATTTATGAAGACAAGTATATATCTTTTATAAAGAGAATTCCAACATATTTATACAAGTATATAAAGGAAGTTTTGATTAATAAAAGAGTATTAATTAGTAAAGGAAGTCTTGATTTGTAAATGAATTTTTATTAGATAAAAAGGAGTTTTACTAATAAAAGGGGGTTTTAATTAATGAATAATGAATTAATTAAAATGGGACTAAAAGTAATTATGTGATTTGATCGTGCTTTGGATGAATTTATGGTGCTTGTATGTCTACATGCTTATGGACAGTATACTGGAATTAGTTCCCTAATGCGATCTTTCGCACTATTGTTGAATAATACCAAATTCATTGATTCAGTCTTAGAGAGACCGGGATCGGTAATAGTTCTACTTATGGAAAACCACTTCGAGCATAGATACGTGTTCTCTATTTTGGAAGTGAATGATGGAGACCATTATGTGGTTCTGAAATATGTTAAGATGATGGAATCCATATGGGATTCATTATGTGATCGAGTTTGTGGAAAACTCATGTGAAGATGTCGGACATGACCTAGACATCAAAAATGGCCAAAAACAAAGTAGGCCCATAGCCAACGACGTTTAGCTAATTTTACAGGGTACTAATCAACTCTATTATCTAGAGCATGCTCATTGATTTTGCTAGTGAGAATTGATTGTATTCAGGACACGTTCTTTGTGTAAACGAGCTATGACTTCTTTATTTGGTATATTTTATCTAGAGATATTCGATGCTCGGAAGGCACTTTATGACCCTTGCCAGGAGACTTGACTCGAGGTACTAAGGACCCTCTAATGGAAAAATCCATTTATACGAACATCTCTTAGCGGTTTTTGTTTGTATACCTAAATATTATGTCAAATGTAACCAATGTAACCATTTCAGCTATGATTTATATTTATATTGAACATCCTAGACATTATTATAATATCACTAAATTTTCTTATTAAATGGTTCAGTTATCATAAGGTAAAACCCATCTATATTTATTTGCTACGTAGTCTTACGAGATATCGTATTTCTATAAAAGGATTTGACAAATATAGTAATTCAAATTACTTGAGTTTTCTCATGCTGGTTTACCAGACTGATACAGGTGTTATTCTCCTTATAATGCTCGGGTTAGCCCATGTATATTTCTATATATCGTTGATGATTCATTGGAGCTCTAGGAGAGGAGTTGGATGACTAGCTACCATAGATATTATTGTCGCTGCATTACTTTATTTAGTTTTATATCATTAATTGTGAGGATAGGCTGTTATAACTGTCCAAGCTAATGATAGGCTAGGTTACTCTGATTATAGTATCTATACAGTTTTCCTTTGTAAAAGTATCATATTGACGTTATATGTCATCGTTCTGTAGTGGGATTTCGATATTGTTTTCTCTTCTTTCTTGTTCCTTTTTTTTCTTCTTTTATTTTAACCTAACGTTCTACCTTTTTAGCACTTAGTTCTCGACACGTGAATACCGTGGATGTATTAGCGTTGACATTTGGAGGTCAAAAAGTCATCTTTACATTTTTGGTATCAGAGCTGAAGGTTAAGCGAGAATCTTGGCTTTTGTTGGGTATAACTCATTAAGAGATAAGGTAATGGAATGCCTTATTATGAGTTTGAGTGTATTATACATATGAGAGCGTATTTTTTAGTGCTATAATAAATTTTTGTATTATGTTGATTGGTCTACGGAGTGCTTATGGATTCTGGTTGATACGTCTGATCAGCGTTATCGATAGGGATTCCTAAACACTTAAACAGAATAAACCGACACAATATTATTTTCAAAATTGGTAAATGAAATAATTTAACCTAGGATTATATTTTATATAAAAGAATAATTTTTAAATAATTAGCATAGTTATTTGTAATGTATTTGGTTATTAAAAAATGATAATATTAAATTATTATAATTAATTGCTTAATTAGTCATGCTCGACCAGTTTATGGGCATTGGCTAATGTTTATTGAATTTACCGTTTTCACAACATGGGTTAGGTAGATAGTAATTTATGGAAACATTGAAACGAACTCGTTGTGAATTAAGTTTTACAATCTGACTATAAGGTGATCGATGATAATGTTGGGTTAAAAAAGGTTAACTTTAATAAAAGGTTCTTAGCATAATCCAAAAGAAGGTAAGATATTAAAAAGATAAATGCTTATGAAATGATTTAATATAAGAAAGTAAATTTATATTGATATGACTTATATAAATATGGTTTATATAATTATGACTTATATATATGGTATATTAAAAATGACTTATATAAATATATGATTAATATAAATATACAGTATAAAGGATTTAAATTGATAATTTGTGAACTTAGATCCCGGTGTTTTTGAAAATGGTTCCTAAGGGTTTTTGAGAAAATAATAATAGTATATTTAAAACTATTCTAAAGGACTAATGTTATTAAAAGAGCTTTAAGATTTGTTCAAGTTAGAGATTACTCTCGGAAACAACAAGTCGATACGGGAAATAGAGTATTTTTATGTTAGCTAGTTCAAGTAGCTCAAAAGTGACTAAAATGGGCAGGAGACGTATTCGGTTGGAAAGAACTTCTCTTAAATATTACCCTTTTTAGTAAAGGGGATATATGATACTATTTGTAGAACCCATTTCGTTGTATCATTTTGTTGTTACTCGATCTATATAAATATTTTCCATGGATTTTAAAAGAAAATATTTTAGAAATTGGTTTTGAAAATGATTTTGGTTTCCCGAAAAGTAAGATTTGATATCTAAACATATATGTATATAAAACCTAGAGTTTAAATTCTTAAGTTTTCATTAGAGATATATATGGTTGCATGTATCATTTGCATTAAGGTAGTTTGGATGTGCATCTTATTATATTATGTTATTAATTTTCAATTATCGAAATAAAATAAATTTTTCCACAATTCTAGATGGTCAGAAACTTTCGAATTAATATAATTGAAACTAAGTATTTTTGTGAAAATATAAAATTTAAACTTCTATAACTCTTTATTTGGAAAGATATAAGTTGGAAACAAGTTTAAAATTTGTTAAGCCTCCTTGTTAGAATGAACACTCGATGTTATTGGGACAACTAATAAATGTTTTTACTTTGGCTCTTCTTAGGAAAGTAGACTCTAGTTTTGAGTTTGGATACCAGAGTCCTACTCTACCTAGCTACCTACCTAGCCCGATGAATAAAGAAGTCTAGATGGTTGACCCAACTATAAGATCTAAGTTTGTTTTTGGTCTTCGTCAAAATTTTAGAAAGTGAAATTGTAAAAGAATGTTTTGTATGTACTCTTAGGATATAACAAAGTATTACACGAATAACAAACCTAAGTTTTGAAATGTTTTAATATAAAATTACGTTTGAAGAAATATATTTTTAAAAAAGTGATCGAAGGTCACGAGTTCGAGCCCCGAAACTGACAACCCTGTAACAAGTACCCGAAGTATGTGTTTGGCAGGCACATACTTCCCTAGAGTTTACAGGCGAAGCTTGGTTCTCTAGGTAATTCAAAAAAAAAAAAAGTTATGTCTTTTGGAATGGTTATGTCATTAAGTATATTTTATAAAGAAAAATGTTTATGAAATGTTTATAAACTTAAGTACTATTTTAAGGAATGTTGCACAAATGATTTAATATAATATAAGAAATAAATTTGTGGGAATTAGAAAGAAATTGGCATGGTTATATAACCAATTGAGTTAACTGTGTGAGTTACATTTAGATCATTTTATTCACATGACAATTCTTGATCTATGATTCGAGTACATGATTTCAAGATGGTATACACCGATCCGAACAAGGATTTTTCACTAGATTCTTTATGGCAAACACTTAATATGGATTATATGATCCCTAAGTTTGCTATCATAATTTATCGCTATGAAAGGAGAATGGAGGTGTCCAATCAAGGAACTAGATCGGAGTCGGCACTAAAGAAGTCAAGTGCAATATACTAGTTTGGAAGTGAAATTTTTATGATCGAGCAAGTGATCAGATCGATATTGCGTATAAATGATATATGTACACCGTATAGGCTTAAGTATAATTACAATCTATGTTTTTTTGGCTTGTGGAAAGTTTGGGAAAGGATTCTCCAAATTGTTTGAGGTAGTATAGATAATCGACTATGCAATAACCTGAGGCTATTGAGCGAAAGGTACACTTAGTAGTTTATTTATCATTCTTGTGCGATGAGAAGATTTTTGGTCTTGGCAAACCATTGGCATAGTTTATTACTAAAAGTAATATTGTTAAGTATTATTGTATGGTTGTTTCTTTAAATTGCTTATGTTGGAATTTCGAGGACGAAATATTATAAGGGGGACAATGTAACGTCTCGGAATTTCGAACACTTCATATTTAAATATCTAAGTTATTTAAATATTTATGTCCAAGATTTAATATGATTTTATAATTTTGTTAAACACTTTTAGATTAAATATTGAAAATGTGATCAGAAAATGTTTTGTAAAATATCAACTTTTTATTCAATAAAGTTTTGTAAATATGTTGCAACTTGAATAGTTATCATGTGTGTAAACATATGATAAGAATTAAATACATCTTTTTCCTACGCTAAAGATTGACTAAACTAAGTTTGAATTAGTAAAAGTAAGTGGAAACATTAAGGACTAAAGGACCCCTAAATTAAGGCTCAATTTAAGGGTACAGTGTCTAAGAGGTAAGGTGTGTGTAAGGGTATGGCTTTGCATGCTTGTCGCTTCATGGCTAAGGAAGGGGTTTTACACACTTTTACCTCAAAATCCTAAGCTTATAAATACACATTCATATGCACTTCATTTCTATACAAATTCATATCTAACTTATGTCTTCATTTTCTTATCTCCTCTTTAACTTTCTAGAAAACTATGCGAATCATATTCAATCACCACCAAACTTTGCCATAGTTATTATGTCATCATTAAACATGGTCTATGCTCTAAAAAGTAGAAGAATGATGGAGCAATGGGAGATTAAGGCCCATGGCTGTGAGGATGATGAGGAGGGTGTAAGATGGTAGCTGTGTGCATAAGGTAGGAGGAGAAGGCTATGGATGTGAGTTTTGGTGGAAGTAGGAAGTGTTTCGATGATTGAATTTGGTAGGAAGATATTTGGTTTGAGAAAAGTGAGTTAATCTCATGTTGAATATTGATAATTGCTTGTTAATCACATGTTAATATGTTTGCTATTATATATATATAATAATAGATACTAACTACTTAGGAGGTCAATCGAGAAAAAATGCTAGTAAACGGTGTTTTGTTAAGTTTTTTTATTATGATTCAAAATAAAATAAATGGAAGCACGCTCTGTAGGATTTGAACCTACGACATCGGGTTTCGGAGACCCGCGTTCTACCAAACTGAACTAAGAGCGCTTTCTTATGACAAGAACTACAATTGTAAAGAAAAGTATTTTTTTTACCCCAGTCTTGCATACCAATCCAGGTAAAAAATGAAAGATAATGATTGCCTTATTTTATTTCATTTTTATTTAATTGATCTCACTCAATTAATCTTTCCTGAGTAAAATGAATAAGAAAGATATTGAATTTTCTTTGTTTTCTTTGAACCACTTATAAAAAAAAAGGAGAATTATACTAAAGAAGTAAAACGGGCTTTTTACTGGGGATAGAGGGACTTGAACCCTCACGATTTCTAAAGTCGACGGATTTTCCTCTTACTATAAATTTCATTGTTGTCGCTATTGACATGTAGAATGGGACCTTTTATTATATGCTTCCAAAAGCATATGACTTGTTAAAGTGGTTGCTTTAAAGAGAATGGGATTACGTTGTTTATATTAAGTACATTTAGATATTTAAAATGGACATGATTATTAGTACATATGTTAATACATGTTTTGTAGTGATATGGTTTGAAGTTGGAATCATATATGTGTATAAAAGAGAATGACACAAGATATTGAATTGAATACGGAATTGTCCATATAGCGATAGTCGCTATAAGCACACTTTGAATCCCTTGAATTATAACTTATGAAACTGGAGAAACATAATAATAACTAGTTTGGTTATTTTTTATACTTATATAAATGTTTAGAAAATCAAAAAATATGTTTTGGAAAGTTATAGAAGAAGTAAATAAAAGTAACAAAATATTGAAGTAAAAAGGTCGCTATAACGACACTTTTTATTTAGCGAAATAACGATATTTTTCTACAAATTTCTTTGGAGGTTTCTTTTCATATTTAAATATTAAATAATATATTATTCTTATTGGGAAATTTTGAAGCCTAATTCATTTGATAGCTAGTTGAACGAAATGCAAAATGTTATAGCGAAATAGTCGATATAAGTGTAGTTTGGTAAAATACCCTTGTTTTCGAGAAATTCTCTAAAATAATTGGAAGTATTCCTTTGAGATTTTTCTTCATGGTTTCCAAGTATCCAAAGTATACTAACTAATATAAAAGAGTGAATCAAAAATCATTTCTTTAAATGTTGTAATCTAAGCTCAAAGTTGGAGCAGAACAATGTTGACAACGGAAATAAAATTTTGGATAGCACTTCCATATATGCTACCTTTTCAATCTTGAACTATAAATTATTTAAAATAATATTTAAATTTTACATTTTTCTCCAATATTTTTTAGGGTTGTTTTCTAACTTATAATAGAATGTTTTAAAATTGGTTTCAAGTTTAAATATATTACTAACAATTAATTATGAATTTCTAAACTAAGTAGCTTTTAAAATTAAAACTTGTTTTTGTATTTGTTTCAAAATTCCTTAGTTTTATATAATATTCTATATAAATAATTATCATATATTTTAAGTAGTTTAAAAATTATTTAATATATTAATATGTTTTTTAAAGATATTTTTATATATATAAGTTTTAAATATTAAATTAAGCATTTTATAAATATAATAAAGGGATTTTGTGTTTTAACACTTAAGTTAAAATAAATGGTTTTGTGGAATTGGTTAAAAGTGTATTACCTTAACTAATAAGTGTGAATACGATTTGATCTTTAGATAAATGTTTAAAATTATTAAGGGTTAAGCAAATAGTTTTGGGTTGTTGTAAAGGGTGCCTTTCACAACACTTGTTTTTAACGTTTATTATTAATTACACTTGGGAATATAGTTAGATATTTACTACTGGATTTTTACTAGAAAAAAAAATACAAGCAAATGTTTTTGGTTTTGTTGTGATGAATGTTTTGAGCAACACTTGTCTTTAACCCTTAAATATAATTGAATCATTAAAAAGGGAGTTTGAAAGAGGAATGTTTTCAAAGTGTTAAATGTTTGGGTTGTTGTGCCAATTGTTTTTAGCAACGCTTGTCTTTAACCCTTAAATGTAGTTAAACCTTTAAAAGAGAGTTTTAAAGATAATGATTAAATGGAATGGTTTTGTGTTTGTTGTAATAATGTTTTTGCAACATTTGTTTTTAAACCCTTGAATTATATTTTGGAAGAAATATTATAAATTTTTAACAATGGAATTTTAAAGATAATAACAAGTATCAAAATCTTTTATAAAGAGATAGAAAAATGTAATATACTTAGCTTATAAAAGAAAAGGAGTTTATTATAACAATGTTTTGGTAGTAATTGTTTTATTGTCTTTGATTATATTTCAAGAAAGTAAAACTTATTAATCGATTTGTGAATGCACTTATATTGTGACGACCCGATTTTTCCACTCGCAGAAAATCGCATCATCTTTAAGAAAGAAAGGGATAGAAAAGAGAAAAGATAGAGAAGAAGAGGAAACAACACAGCAGAATCTAAACAGCAGAACGAATAAATTATATTAATCACATATTACTTTACATAGTTTACAACAATATCAGAGTTACACAGCCATACATCCCATACTAGACAGTTATAAACACCCGTCTAGTTATACAACTCCATACAACATCACAGAGAAACACACAGCGGAATACTCTATAGCTATACACAGAAGCCTCCTGCTCCATTGCTCCTTCAGAATTCGTCAAGCCAACTTAAAATCCTAACCTGAATTCCCTTGACTACTCATAAAAATTTGAGTACCCAAGAGTTTATGAAAAACAAAAATAAACTCCGGGTCAGACATGGGTCTGGTGTGAGTAAACGGTTAAAGTTGCTTAACTTTAAAAACCTTTGAAAAGAAAAGGTATCACGTAAGACTTCCCACACATAAACATGGAAAAGTTTTTACCTTACGATAACCAAAACATTTGATAGGAAATTCTATGATATTATAATAGGGTCTAGGGTTTTCAAGTAAATAAGAAATAGCCAAAAATTTTACATTTATTAAATTCCAGCTATTAGCCACAAAAGTGGGTAATACAATCAAAACCGTTGGCACTTATTGGATTTTGGATTCCATACAATGGCAGGGCTACTGGGGTACCGCCCGTCACAGTACGTGGCCTAGATCACCGTACCGAGGAGCCACCCTAACTCCCCTGCAACACAAAGCCGGACCCATTCCTTACTGAATAGTTCCGAATAAGACAACCCCGACGGTTGTAGCTATTCAACCGTCCACACAGCCGAAATAAAAGGGACCTCTAGACAGGGGTAAATCTTACTCTCCAGTGGGTGCGACCCACGAAGCTTTGCTGCACCTCCCCTGTTTTAGCCATTCCCGGTTGATGAGGCTTGAGGTTACGATTACCTTTATAGGATATATCACTTAGAATGCTCATCGTCCACCTGACGATGTGCTGAAAGCATTCAATCCATACAAGTTCGTTCCGGGTTCGAACGAAACCGAAGGCATTATCTCGTTACACTCATTTTGGAATCACCCTCAGAGTTAACGACAATAACCCTTGCACTCTAAATCACCATCTCGAATCTATAAGGTCTATTCCGTCAAACTCATTACGGAATCACCCATAAAGTTATACTGACGTATAGCCCTTACACCTCGAGTCTTCACAAAGCTCCACTTTGACTCGCGACCTAACGTTATTTGGAATCGATGTGGTTTTCGGATATCCAATTATGGAAACCCGATCCCGGTCTCATCGAAATCCAAAGCGTGTCTTTTAAGTCCAAGTTGTTTTAAAGGTTTTAAAACAATTAAATTCAACTATCTATATATACACAGAATAGATAATTCACAGGCCACAATTGATAATCAACATTTTCAAATAACAGGTAATCCCTATAATCCATATCATAATAGATAATCCATATATCAACATTCCAAATTGATAATCACAATTCAACCAAGCATCCATATCACACAACCATACTTATCTCATTTCTGAGATCACATAACATTCAAGATAATCAATGTCATCCAATCATTCATAAGCAATGATTAACTCAAACCACAATATAATTAATTTAAACTGAATTAAATTAATTATCTCTAATTAATTTAAAATGAATTAAATTAATTACCTAATCACTTAATTAATTTAAAATGAATTAAATTAATTACCTAATCACTTAATTAATTTAAAATTAATTAAATTAATTACCTTTATCAAAATAAATCTTGCTTAAATAAACATTAGTTAAATCAATTAATTAATCCTAATCAACCTTGATTAATTAACTCTTAATAAAGTAATTAATCCTTAATTATTTTCATTAATCATGCTTAGATTAATTGCTTTTAATTAATCAACTTAAATACAGTAATTAACTATTCTTAATTACTTCTTAATTATTTTATAAATCCTTTGATTTATTACCAAGTAATAAACCTTTAATTACTTAACAAGTAATTATCCATTTAAAATTACTTCCAATCAGTAATCTACCTAACTCAATTACCTCTGTAATTAATCAATTACTTATCTTAAGTAATTAACCTTATCAAAACTTTATTAAGTAATAATACTTAATCTTTGATCAAGTGACCATATTTAATTAATTAACAAATTAATTAACTTACTTGATTACACTCATCTCATAAAACCACATTGAGTAATCCATCCATAATTACTCATTAACCCAAATTAATCTTAAATTATCAGATTAATTATCTCCAACTATTAATTAATAAACCTTATTATTAATCAATCCTTTAATACAAAGTAATTTATCACTAATTTATTTTTATAATTAATTAATTAAACTTAATTAACTAATTAATTAACTCTTAATCATTAATTAATAAACTTAATTATTAATTATCAATCTTAATTATCCATAAATATAATTAATTAATCCTTAATTAAAATTAATTAACCTTAAATAAAAATAGTTAATTAATTCTTAATTAACTAACATTATAAATTAATAATCCTTTAATTATTAATTAAGAAAACCCAATCAAAACTTAATAAAACCTTTCTTAATTATTAATTAATTACTATTTTAAATTAATCCTTAATTACTTAAATAAATAAGTAATTACAATTTAATCAATCATTTGTCATTAATTAAATTATCAACTTAATTAATAGTTAATTAAATAATTAATTATACTTAATTAATTACTTAATTAAACCCTTTTTAATTAATAATTGAAATAAATTATTTAACTTAAAATTCCTTAATTATCTAACTAATTACCAATTTTTAACACTTAATTATTATTTAAGATAAATCATTATCTTAAATACATCTTTAAATCTTTATTTAACTTAATTAATTAAATTAAATTATAAGAAATCAATAATTACTTTCTTTAATTATTAATTAACAATTTTAAATTCCAAGTTAATAAATTAACTTCCCTTAATTGTTAATTAATAAAATCATTTCCACTAATTTATTTAGATAAAACATTTACTTAAAATTCTCTTTTATATTTCAAAATAAGTTTGAAATAATATTAAGGTTTTAAATTAAGACATTTCAAATTCATTTAAAAAAAATTCAATTCAAACAATAATTTAACTTAGCTTAAATTATTTAGAGTTTAAAACTTCATTTATTTTAAATTAAAACCCGGTTGAAAATTAAATTGGTTTCAACCCATGTATACTTGGATTCAAGTATAAATACCTATTTTATTTTTTTAAACAACCTGCACCTTTAAAATTTTAAAAATGTTTTAACTTAAAACTTAAACTGTTAAACAACAGTTTAACACTGCAGCCCAAACCCAGAGATCAAGCAAGTATTACCCCGAGCCAACAACCAAAATACACGAGTTTTCTTCCCTACTACCCGAGTCCTACTACGAGAAACAAACGAATCCAAACAAACCCAACTACAGTCACCATCTCATCTCCGTGCAACCTGCACCAATGTCGGCTCCCCTCCGACCAACGTCGAGCCCACCAACAAGTCTCCCTACAACCCTACAAACATCTACGATCAACCAAACTTCGATTCATGCCTCGATTCAAAATCGAGAACTTCAGGTGAACTAAGCCCAAAACCCATCACCAACAATCCTCAAAAATCATCGCCTCCGGTCAACTACAAATGCCACAACTCCGGCCATAGGTCACTGACCCACCACGCATCCTTCACCCAAGATTTCATACGTCTCGATGCAAAGAGGAAGATGCAGTAGACCCATTAACAGCAGACCCCAAAAACTAGGTTTAAAACAAATTTTGAGCAAATTCAAATTTCACAGTGTTTTATAAATTCTTCAACTATTTTTGCTAAACTCTCTGATGTCTCACCTAACTCCATCATCCATCTCGAGTCACTCGAATGCACAGATTCAACAGAATTCACCAAAAAACCATTTCTAGATAAAACCCCAATTTCAAATTCAATACCCCATTGAAAATTTTGATTTTTGTTTTAAAAATCATAATTTTTAAAGATGATTCAAAATGTATATCCCAATCAACATAAATTAACATTTGATTTCAATGTTTGGTATAAATTTTGCTACTGCCTTATTTGTTTTCAAATGAAACTTTAAACCAGAACATAGCTTTATTTCTTTGTTCTTAGTTTATATTAATCTAACTTATTTTGCTTGAAACAAAATCCTAACTGTTGTTTAAATATAAGTAACTTGAAGTTCTGATTTCATCTTAAACTCTACAGTAAGTAAAACAGAGAAGTTCAATGCAATCAAGTATGCACAGTTTCAAAGCATACAAAACATATTAACATTTATATCTACACAGAGGCAAACTTATATAAATATAAAATAAACATCATCACAAACTCATAGCAACAGATAATTAACTTCTTAAATTTTTAGTAAAAATGTTTACTCACCTCAATTTAAAAGAAGACAGTGCAGAGATTTGATGATAAACTGGAAACTGCAAAAGACTTTGAACTTGATTTGTTTACAAGGCTTGATGTATAATTGTTTGAGGATTGTTTCAGGTATTTCAACTTGAGTTTAAGGAATTAATGCAAATTTTGGTTTGAGAACAACTGCACGCATGCAGTTTTTGATTTGAGAAATGATCTTTGTTTTGAAAATAAACTGCAGATATGCAGTTTGATTTGCACTTCAATGTTTCAGGTTTTTGATTAACATGGTTTGAATTGAGGTGTGTTTCAAGTTTTCTTTTGAGCATTTGTTGAAGAATAAATTCAGGCTTGCAATATGGTTTGAAAAGTGAATTTCAGGCTTTGCATAAAGATAGTTACAGGGAAAATAAATTTGCAGATTTTGTTTGAGGATTGTTTTTCTGATTTTAGAATGAGTGAATTTGCAAGGACATTCTAATTTCTCTTAGGAATGAATCAAAATGTATAAAGAAAAAGAAAGTGAGGAGAATATAGTGTTTATATAAACAAATTTTCAGATTTATAAATTAAAAAGAAAATAAATAAAAAAACACATGTACACTTGTCTCAATCTCATGCATTTGTCAACACTTGTTAACAAAGTGTTTTAAGATACAACACATGTCCTAGTTTATTTAATTCTATTCTAAAGAAATTTAAAACCTTTTTAAAATAAATTTCCTAATTACTAATATGTTTTCTAAATTTAAAAATACTTTTCTAATTAAATATCTAATAAACAAATACACTTACACATTTATAAATGTTTGCTAAATTTATATATAAAAATACAATCTTTAAAAAGAAAGAAACTCAATAAGATTTAAATAAAATTTACATACAATATTTCAACTCATCTTAAAAATGCTATTTTAAAAACCTTGTATTTATTCTTGTTAAATAAATACCATTTCAAATTTCTAAGATAAATTTTTATAAAACAAAATCTTATTTTTAACTAAAAACATTATCTATATACTTTAAACTCAAACTATATTAGTAATATGTATGTATTTCTTTGAATTCAAATTTATATTCATTTTCAAAGTCAGTTTTTAAAAATCAAATCTAAAATAAATTTTAAATGAATATAAACATCCATTTTAAAACCAATTTATAACCATAATTAAAACATTATATTATTATTACTTGGTTAATTATCTTTGAAAATAACAATTTATCAATTCAAATAATTTTAAATAAAGAGATTACCAGCATTTTAAACTCCTGGAAATTCCGGGATATTACAATCCTTCCCCCTTAACAGAATTTCGTCCTCGAAATTTAAAACAAAGATAATCCAAAGTTTTTATTTTATTTTCAACCAATTCAAACAAATAACATCAGTTATCCGGACACAGATCCAGATAAATTTCCTAAAATATCTCGAGTTTCCCCAGTAAAGACACAGGGATACTCGCTCTACCAAATCCAACTAGCTATACCTATAAGCTACTGAGTTCTCACTCAGCTAGATCTATAATCTACCCAAGATACCAGACCAAGACAAGTCTGATCAACAACTAAAACCTCACAAAACTGCTGGGCTCAAAACCAGTGATAGACCAAACTCGTACTTCCTCAGAGATACGTGGAATAATTCGAATTCCAGTCTTCCAAACTGACAATTCAACCCTTCAATCCAAAGCACTGATCTCTACAAAAACTCAAAAGAATCCAATATACCTCGGAGATCACCTCAAAATCTCATTGCTCCCATTACCAAAGAAAATTCAACAACATCGAAGTCTCCAACTTCGAATTCCAAATTCTTCTGTTACTTAACCTCAAAACTTACCGGATGATCCGGCTGCCTACAGATCCTACCCGATCAGCTCAACCTTCACTGATATTTCTACAAACAAACTGGATCAACTCACAACTGATCCTCACAAGATCAATTCCGAAATCAAACCAAGCTTCACTATCAACAGAGGAAAACTACTTCTCCTATCCAGATAAGACAGAACATAATCACTTGCCAACTTGCCTCTGATTCTGAAAAATCTAGTAGAAACTCTCAAATCCAAAATACTGCAACATCCAGTTGCTTCTACTCAAGAACAACAGCCACCTTGCTTCCGCTGCACAACTCTGATCTGGAGCAGACGAAAATGCAGACTGAACAGTACATCCCAATAATAAAGTTCAACAGAAGTTCCAAGAAATACAGAGCTGCTTCACCAAGCAACCAACCTAGGAGACAACCTTCTACCCAACTGAATCACTTGTATTAATCCTGACATCATGTCGATTCAGAACCCATTCTCCAATGCGGCCAAAATTCTAACTTTCCTGAAGATATATCCAGGAAAACTCAGAGAACCCAAGAGAACACTCAAACAATCGCAAGTCACTTTTGCGATCCACCAAACCAAATCCAAGTAAAACTGTTCTCTCTTTACCAAACAGAACAGCTTATACTTAATTAGCTAACCCATCAAAGAAACGGGTCCACTTATCTGCTTCTGAACTCCATTCCAGAAAAACTGCTAAGCCAAAAGATCTCTTGCCAACACTGAGAACACTCCAAACTGCACTGCTAACACAGATGCCGAAGACTTCTTATCCAAAGTTCTTGAGAAACTCGGACTTCCAACCAAACATATACATCCTGCTGAACTTAGCTACACTCTGAAGCAGACACACTTCCTTAAACTTGCTCCGAAAGAAACGTCTTCGGAGACATCCATAGTCACTGCATCTCATCACGCAGCTACAACTTCCTGAGGTAACAAAATACCATCACTCGCTTCTGCCCAACCAACAGATCCAAATTCTCAAAATCCGCTCACACGAGCGCAAACAAACTTACACTTCAAAGATGAACTCCGAACCTTAACAGGTTTCCTTCAGAGGACAATGTAATCCTTTACCAAACCACAAAGATTATTCGAGACAGTATTAGGTCTACAGTCTCGACAAATACACTTCCAACCTCAACATTCAAACTCCAACCAATGGTAGTCGTGTTACACATACCACTACCTCATCTACCTTTATAACTTATATTGGAAAACCCGAACAGGTAACCCAACAGATAGGTAGAAATATATATATATATATATATATATATATATATATATATATATAGTTATATATAAAAAATTACAAGTACGCTCTCTCAAGAAAGACACCACTACAGAGCCTAGGTATTCACTCAACCTAACGCTCTGATACCAAATGTGACGACCCGATTTTTCCACTCCCAGAAAATTGCATCATCTTTAAGAAAGAAAGGGATAGAAAAGAGAAAAGATAGAGAAGAAGAGGAAACAACACATCAGAATCTAAACAGCGGAACGAATAAATTATATTAATCACATATTACTTTACATAGTTTACAACAATATCAGAGTTACACATCCATACATCACATATTAGACAGTTATAAACACTTGTCTAGTTATACAACTCCATACAACATCACAGAGAAACACACAGCGGAATACTCTATAGCTATACGCAGAAGCCTCCTGCTCCATTGCTCCTTCAGAATTCGTCAAGCCAACTTAAAATCCTAACCTGAATTCCCTTGACTACTCATAAAAATTTGAGTACCCAAGAGTTTATGAAAAACAAAAATAATATCCGGGTCAGACATGGGTCTGGTGTGAGTAAACGGTTAAAGTTGCTTATCTTTAAAAACCTTTGAAAAGAAAAGGTATCACGTAAGACTTCCTACACATAAACATGGAAAAGTTTTTACCTTACGCTAACCAAAACATTTGATAGGAAATTCTACGATATTATAATAGGGTCTAGGGTTTTCAAGTAAATAAGAAATAGCCGAAATTGTTACATTTATTAAATTCCAGCTATTAGCCACAAAAGTGGGTAATACAATCAAAACCGTTGGCACTTATTGGATTTTGGATTCCATACAATGGCAGGGCTACTGGGGTACCGCCCGTCACAGTACGTGGCCTAGATCACCGTACCGAGGAGCCACCCTAACTCACCTGCAACACAAAGCCGGACCCATTCCTTACTGAATAGTTCCGAATAAGACAACCCCGACGGTTGTAGCTATTCAACCGTCCACACAGCCGAAATAAAAGGGACCTCTAGACAGGGGTAAATCTTACTCTCCAGTGGGTGCGACCCACGAAGCTTTGCTGCACCTCCCCTTTTTTAGCCATTCCCGGTTGATGAGGCTTGAGGTTACGATTACCTTTATAGGATATATCACTTAGAATGCTCATCGTCCACCTGACGATGTGCTGAAAGCATTCAATCGATACAAGTTCGTTCCGGGTTCGAACGAAACCGAAGGCATTATCTCGTTACACTCATTTTGGAATCACCCTCAGAGTTAACGACAATAACCCTTGTACTCTAAATCACCATCTCGAATCTATAAGGTCTATTCCGTCAAACTCATTACGGAATCACCCACAAAGTTATACTGACGTATAGCCCTTGCACCTCGAGTCTTCACAAAGCTCCACTTTGACTCGCGACCTAACGTTATTTGGAATCGATGTGGTTTTCGGATATCCAATTATGGAAACCCGATCCCGGTCTCATCGAAATCCAAAGCGTGTCTTTTAGGTCCAAGTTGTTTTAAAGGTTTTAAAACAATTAAATTCAAATATCTATATATACACAGAATAGATAATTCACAGGCCACAATTGATAATCAACATTTTTAAATGACAGGTAATCCCTATAATCCATATCATAATAGATAATCCATATATCAACATTCCAAATTGATAATCACAATTCAACCAAGCATCCATATCACACAACCATACTTATCTCATTTCTGAGATCACATAACATTCAAGATAATCAATGTCATCCAATCATTCATAAGCAATGATTAACTCAAACCACAATATAATTAATTTAAACTGAATTAAATTAATTGTCTCTAATTAATTTAAAATGAATTAAATTAATTACCTAATCACTTAATTAATTTAAAATTAATTAAATTAATTACCTTTATCAAAATAAATCTTGCTTAAATAAACATTAGTTAAATCAATTAATTAATCCTAATCAACCTTGATTAATTAACTCTTAATAAAGTAATTAATCCTTAATTATTTTCATTAATCATAATTAATTAATGAATCTTAATTAATTAATCATGCTTAGATTAATTGCTTTTAATTAATCAACTTAAATACAGTAATTAACTATTCTTAATTACTTCTTAATTATTTTATAAATCCTTTGATTTATTACCAAGTAATAAACCTTTAATTACTTTAACAAGTAATTATCCATTTAAAATTACTTCCAATCAGTAATCTACCTAACTCATTTACCTCTGTAATTAATCAATTACTTATCTTAAGTAATTAACCTTATCAAAACTTTATTAAGTAATAATACGTAATCTTTGATCAAGTGACCATATTTAATTAATTAACTTACTTGATTACACTCATCTCATAAAACCACATTGAGTAATCCATCCGTAATTACTCATTAACCCAAATTAATCTTAAATTATCAGATTAATTATCTCCAACTATTAATTAATAAACCTTAATTATTAATCAATCCTTTAATACAAAGTAATTTATCACTAATTTATTTTTATAATTAATTAATTAAACTTAATTAACTAATTAATTAACTCTAAATCATTAATTAATAAACTTAATTATTAGTTATCAATCTTAATTACAAACTAATTAATCCATAAATATAATTAATTAATCCTTAATTAAAATTAATTAACCTTAAATAAAAATAGTTAATTAATTCTTAATTAATCAACATTATAAATTAATAATCCTTTAATTATTAATTAAGAAAACCCAATCAAAACTTAATAAAACCTTTCTTAATTATTAATTAATTACTATTTTAAATTAATCCTTAATTACTTAAATAAATAAGTACTTACAATTTAATCAATCATTTGTCATTAATTAAATTATCAACTTAATTAATAGTTAATTAAATAATTAATTATACTTAATTAATTACTTAATTAAACCCTTTTTAATTAATAATTAAAATAAATTATTTAACTTAAAATTCCTTAATTATCTAACTAATTACCAATTTTTAACACTTAATTATCATTTAAGATAAATCATTATCTTAAATACATCTTGAAATCTTTATTTAACTTAATTAATTAAATTAAATTATAAGAAATCATTGATTACTTTCTTTAATTATTAATTAACAATTTTAAATTCCAAGTTAATAAATTAACTTACCTTAATTGTTAATTAATAAAATCATTTCCACTAATTTATTTAGATAAAACATTTACTTAAAATTCTCTTTTATATTTCAAAATAAGTTTGAAATAATATTAAGGTTTTAAATTAAGACATTTCAAATCCATTTAAAAAAACAATTCATTTCAAACAATAATTTAACTTAGCTTAAATTATTTAGAGTTTAAAACTTCATTTATTTTAAATTAAAACCCGGTTGAACATTAAATTGGTTTCAACCCATGTATACTTGGATTCAAGTATAAATACCTTTTTTTTTAAAAACAACCTGCACCTTTAAAATTTTAAAACTGTTTTAACTTAAAACTTAAACTGTTAAACAACAGTTTAACACTGCAGCCCAAACCCAGAGATCAAGCAAGTATTACCCCGAGCCAACAACCAAAATACACGAGTTTTCTTCCCTACTACCCGAGTCCTACTACGAGAAACAAACGAATCCAAACAAACCCAACTACAGTCACCATCTCATCTCCGTGCAACCTGCACCAATGCCGGCTCCCCACCGACCAACGTCGAACCCACCAACAAGTCTCCCTACAACCCTACAAACATCTACGATCAACCAAACTTCGATTCATGCCTCGATTCAAAATCGAGAACTTCAGGTGAACTAAGCCCAAAACCCATCACCAACAATCCCCAAAAATCATCGCCTCCGGTCAACTACAAATGCGACAACTCCGGCCATAGGTCACTGACCCACCACGCATCCTTCACCCAAGATTTCATACGTCTCGATGCAAAGAGGAAGATGCAGTAGACCCATTAACAGCAGACCCCAAAAACTAGGTTTAAAACAAATTTTGAGCAAATTCAAATTTCACAGTGTTTTATAAATTCTTCAACTATTTTTGCTAAACTCTCTGATGTCTCACCTAACTCCATCATCCATCTCGAGTCACTCGAATCCACAGATTCAACAGAATTCACCAAAAACCCATTTCCAGATAAAACCCCAATTTCAAATTCAATACCCCATTGAAAATTTTGATTTTTATTTTAAAAATCATAATTTTTAAAGATGATTCAAAATGTATATCCCAATCAACATAAATTAACATTTGATTTCAATATTTGGTATAAATTTTGCTACTGCCTTATTTGTTTCCAAATGAAACTTTAAACCAGAACATAGCTTTATTTCTTTGTTCTTAGTTTATATTAATCTAACTTATTTTGCTTGAAACAAAATCCTAACTGTTGTTTAAATATAAGTAACTTGAAGTTCTGATTTCATCTTAAACTCTACAGTAAGTAAAACAGAGAAGTTCAATGCAATCAAGTATGCACAGTTTCTAAGCATACAAAACATATTAACATTTATATCTACACAGAGGCAAACTTATATAAATATAAAATAAACATCATCACAAACTCATAGCAACAGATAATTAACTTCTTAAATTTTTAGTAAAAATGTTTACTCACCTCAATTTAAAAGAAGACAGTACATAGATTTGATGATAAACTGGAAACTGCAAAAGACTTTGAACTTGATTTGTTTACAGGGCTTGATGTATAATTGTTTGAGGATTGTTTCAGGTATTTCAACTTGAGTTTAAGGAATTAATGCAAATTTTGTTTTGAGAACAACTGCAGGCATGCTGTTTTTGATTTGAGAAATGATCTTTGTTTTGAAAATAAACTGCAGATATGCACTTTGATTTGCACTTCAATGTTTCAGGTTTTTGATTAACATGGTTTGAATTGAGGAGTGTTTCAAGTTTTCTTTTGAGCATTTGTTGAATAATAAATTCAGGCTTGTAATATGGTTTGAAAAGTAAATTTCAGGCTTTGCATAAAGATAGTTACAGGGAAAATAAATTTGCAGATTTTGTTTGAGGATTGTTTTTCTGATTTTAGAATGAGTGAAGTTGCAGGGACATTCTAATTTCTCTTAGGAATGAATCAAAATGTTTAAAGAAAAAGAAAGTGAGGAGAATATAGTGTTTATATAAACAAATTTTCAGATTTATAAATTAAAAAGAAAATAAATAAAAAAACACATGTACACTTGTCTCAATCTCATGCATTTGTCAACACTTGTTAACAAAATGTTTTAAGATACAACACATGTCCTAGTTTATTTAATTCTATTCTAAAGAAATTTAAAACCTTTTTAAAATAAATTTCCTAATTACTAATATGTTTTCTAAATTTAAAAATACTTTTCTAATTAAATATCTAATAAACAAATACACTTACACATTTATAAATGTTTGCTAAATTTATATATAAAAATACAATCTTTAAAAAGAAAGAAACTCAATAAGATTTAAATAAAATTTACATACAATATTTCAACTCATCTTAAAAATGCTATTTTAAAAACCTTGTATTTATTCTTATTACATAAATACCATTCCAGATTTCTAAGATAAATTTTTATAAAACAAAATCTTATTTTTAACTAAAAACATTATCTATATACTTTAAACTCAAACTATATTAGTAATATGTATGTATTTCTTTGAATTCAAATTTATATTCATTTTCAAAGTCAATTTTTAAAAATCAAATCTAAAATAAATTTTAAATGAATATAAACATCCATTTTAAAACCAATTTATAACCATAATTAAAACATTATATTATTATTACTTGGTTAATTATCTTTGAAAATAACAATTTATCAATTCAAATAATTTTAAATAAAGAGATTACCAGCATTTTAAACTCCTGGAAATTCCGGGATATTACATATACCATTAGAATAAGTATATAATTACTTTTAAGTAATAAAAGAATATTTTGTACGTTTAATTTTAAAGACAAGTACATATCTTTCATAAAGAGAAATCCAAAATATTTATACAAGTATATAAAGGAAGTTTTGATTAATAAAGGAGTATTGATTAGTAGAGGAAGTTTTAATTTGTAAAAGAAGTTTTATTAGATAAAAAGGAGTTTTACTAATAAAAAGGGGTTTAATTAATAAAGGATGAATTATTTAAAATAGGATTAAAAGTCGTTGATGTGGCTTGATCGTGCTTTGGATGAGTTGATAGTGCTTGTATGTTTTACATGCTTATGGAGAGTATACGGGAATCAGTTCCCTAATGCGATCTTTTGCACTATTGTTGAATAATACCAAATTCATCGGTTCAGTGTTGGAGAGACCGCGATCGGTAAGTGTTCTACATATCGAAAACCACTTCAAGGCTAAGATACGGGTTCTCTATTTTGGAAGTGAATAATGGAAACCATTGTATGGTTTCGAAATCAGTGGAGATGATGGATTCGTGTAGGATTCATTATGTGATCAAGTTTTGTTGAAAAATCATGTGAAGATGTCGGATATTACCTCAACATCGGACATGGCTAAATACAGAGTAGGCCCATAGCCAACGGGTTTAGCTTACCTCTGAGAGTACTAATCAAGTCTATTATCTAGAGTATGCTCATCAATTTTGCAAGCGTGAGTTGATCATATTCGGGACTCGTTCTCTGTGTGAACCAACTATAGCTTCCTTAGTTGGTATACTTTATCTAGAGATATACGACGCTCGAAAGGTACTTTCTGGCCCTTATCTGGAGACTTGCCTCGAGGTACTGAGGACCCTCTAGGGAAAAAATCCATTTATACGAACGTCCCTTAGCGATTTTTGTTTATATACCTAAATATTATGTCAAATGTAACTAATGTAACCATTTCTACAATCATTTATAGTTATACTAAACACCCTAGACATTATTATAATATCACTAAATTTTCTTATGAAATAGTTCAGTATCCTAAGGTAAAAACCCGTCTGTGCTTATTTGTGACGTGATCTTACGAGATACCTTATTTCTTTAGAAGGGTTTTACAAATATACTAATTCAAATTACTTGAGATTTCTCATGCTGGTTTACTAGACCAATCCGGGTGTTATTCTTTTTATAATGCTTGGGGTCAGCTCGTGTATATTTCTTGATATCGTTGATGATTCATTGGAGCTCTAGGAGAATAGTTGGATGACTACCTATCGTAGATTTATTTTTGCTGCGTTACTTTTCTATTTTTATATCAACAATTGCGAGGATATATTGTTATGACTGTCCTGGCTGATGATAGGCTAGTTTACTCTGATTATAGTATCTATACAGTTTTCCTTTATAGAAATATCATTTTGATACTATATGTCATCGTTCGGTGGTGAGATTCTGATACTGTGTTCTCTTCTTTCTTGGTCGTTTTCTTTTTTTCTTTAGTTTTACCCTAACGTTATGTCTTTCTAGCACTTGGATGCTCGGCATGTGAATACCGTGGATATATTAGTGTTAACATTTGAGGGTCGAGAAGGCGCCCATTACAAGCTTAGTCCTAAATTATTAACCCTTAAACCCCACCCTTTAACCACATTATTCCTGCATTCATTTTACATTTCACCAAAAAAATCATAGTAAAAAGCTATGAATGACCACCATTAACAAAAGAGAGGAAGGGAAAACAAGCTAAAGCAAATCAAGCTTTCTTATTTAAAAAAGAGATTTTAATCAAAGTTTTCAAGTTTAGGTAAGAAACGGTTACCCTACCCTTCCTCAAACATATTTTGGTTCGTTTTTATGTGTTAGATGTTTTAAATGATAATAAACATGTTGCAATGTTAATGGAATGTCAATACATGTCTAGGTGTTAAATTTCATTTATTTTGATATGTTGTAGAGAGGGCATGGATTAACCTTCTTAAATGCTTTAAAATTTTAAAAGTTTGTTGATAACATTAAAATAGAAACGGGTTTTGATTTGTATAACTTTTGGACGAGGAAATTGTTTATTATGAATTTTTTAAGTTGAAAATGGGCAATTATCACTGAAATAATATCTAAAAATATTAAAAATTAATATTTTGATTTGAAATTTTTATTTGATGTTAAGAAAAAAGTTTTCAAATTTCTACAATTTTCCCATCATTTAAAAAAATTTATGAATTATGCGGTAATGTAGAAAATGCCTTAACTAACAAAAATAATTAAGGAAAGTAATTAATCAGGGATTAATTAAAGGAAGGAAATTAGGCTATCTTCAACGATTTCAATACAAGATAAAAGTTAAGAATAAACAAATGACAGGTGTAATGAATTAGTCAAAAGGTAGTTACTTCATTAAGGAAAATATAAGTTTTCCAACTTAATTACAGATTTTCCACTTTAAAAAGTGATGGTCCTTGAATTAAAATAAGTGATAGCCCTTAAATTAAACATGTGATAGCTCTATGTTGAAATATGCCAAAGTTCCATTTTGAGACATGCAATGGCACCATATTTAAACATGTGATATCCAATATTGATACATGCGATAGTATATAGATTATTCTTGATATAGCTGAAAGAATCTGCACATACGTCAGCCTTCAAGTGAGACTTACAATAGCACTTAGGGCAAAACTATGACAGCCCTAGAGTCAGAATTGTGATAGCACTTAAGCTTATACATGCAATAGCTTTGTAATGTGGTTGCAATTGAGTTTATACATGTGATAGTACACTTAAAAGAGGTTAGAACTACGATATCATTTAAGTATATACATAATATTGACACACTTGTGATAACGCTAAAGTGAGATAGCTATACATGTGATAGCTAATGGAGTTAAACATGCGATATCCATTGAAGTTGTACATGCGATAGGTAATGAAGTTAAACATGAGATAGATGAAGAAGTTAAACATGCGATAGCTATGGAGTAAAATGTGATAAATAATGAAATTAGCCATGTGATGGCTATGAAATTATATACATGATAGCTATGTGGTCAAATTATGGTAAGGCAAAGTGGAAATCCAATGTTTAAATGTGATAATTTATTCGTAGGTGTTGGTATAAGAGAAAAGTGGCAATCTAATGTCTAAGCATGAAACTATATTCATTAGCATTGGTATGAGGTCAAAGTAGCAACCCGATGTATAAATATGACATTGTATTCATAAGCGTGTGCGATGACCCGCTATTTCTAAAATCTAATATCAATTATAAATGATGTCAAAAACACTTACAACTAATCTCAGATATTAAAAACGGTGGACTGTGGGTAGATAAAAAGTTAAATTTTCTAAAACAATTAAATAAAAGTAAGAATCTCACAACAGAATTTAAATATCAATATACACAATTTTATATTAGTAATTAAAACATTATAGAAATCTAGTACATCAAGCATTATATATTTCGATACATCAATTATCAATAACTCACAAATAACGTTACCATGGCATACAAGAATACTGTAACACCTCTACTTTTAATAACATTATCAAAAGATTTAATTAGATAAATTAAATAGAATAATGTAAATGTTAAGTGATAAGGAGATTGAGATATGAAAATAAAAATTTAGGCCGTGCTCAATTAATTAAATGGGCTTAAGAACGGTTTTTAGGTTAATTAATTTATACAAGGGCATAATAAGAATGAGCCGCACATAACCTCTTACGCTTATATATTCTCATTATTATAATTTCATTCTCCATTCACGTCATTTTGAAAACAAAATATAAATGTAAGAATAGAGGAGCCGACCATTGCTAGGAAGAAAAGAGAAGAGAAATCAAAGTGAAGCTAAGGATTAAAGCTAGGAGAATAAATCTCAATCTCAATCCAATCTCCTTATCATAATCAAGGTGAATCATAATTTATACCATCTCTATTTTGTTTTATGATCGTATGTTTTTGGATTTAAGATCAAATTTGTTTTTATGATGATTTGGATGATGATATGGCTGAATTGTAATTTTTTTAATTTAAACAAGATTATTTAAATGAGGATTTATGCGGTTTTAGGGCAAAACCAATTGTAAATGATTTTTGAATGCCATGAAAAAAAATCATATTATGTAAAACATGATTTTGGAGTTGGATTTTAATTTCGATAGTTTCCCAAGCGATGGAAGACTATTATGAATTTTCAGAGGAAAACATGGTTAATTGGATTTAGAAATTTATTTCGGAAATTATATTGAGAATTTGGTTCTGAAATTTTGATATGTTAGATAAAATGATAAAAGTGAATTTCTATAATTTTTGTTTTCCTAAATGGTTAGCTATGGATATTAATTTATCTTAGAAAAATTACTTATTTGCAATATTGGTTTTTCTTAATGGAAAGGCTTATTTGCTAAATTAACCTTGTTTTAGAACTGAAATTAAAGCGACAGTTATTTTGGTAAAGAATTTGAAAAGTTAAGCCAACTAATTATATGCTTACACGTAGCAGGTTAGTTAGAAAGTAATTGCTTTAGTGGGCATTAATCAGTTTTCATTCAGAAAAGTTGGTTTCGCCTCCTTTAGAAGTGCCTTTCGACTCCAATGCCTCTGCTTCATCTCAACCGAGACCAACCTAGTCGAAACCCATTAAAGTCGAAACCAATCCAAATTGTATCAATGAGATCGGTACGAAGTGGATTGGTGAAGTGCGAAGGGCAGGGTGTCGAAGGGATTACTTTCAATAGAGACGAACCATTGTTTACTTTTGAAAGATATGCATCTGCCTTGTTTTTGAAGGGTGCTTTCGATCAAATCGTTACCCAGTTGCTCTTGAACTTGTTGCCACCTTTCTTTGTTTAAAAGTAAAGCTTTTGACTAAGAACTTGTTTATAAAAGAATGCTTTCGAAAATGATGGTTCCGACCTAATCGAAACTCTACTGCCGTTTCTATACCTTTCAAGTGTATTAAAGTCATCAATGCTTTCGAATGGTACTTTTTGATTTAAACTTATAGTAAGCCACTTCCTAAATGCTTTCAAAATGGTCCAATGGTTTCGAAGGCAATGGTTTTGAAAGGGGATTTCGATGCTATCCTTCAAAGTTTTACTTAAATGATTTGAATCTTTCGAAAGGATGGTGCCGATGCCAACAAGTTTTTCCCAATACTATTATATAATAAAGAATGGTTTCAAAGAGATACATTTGTTTAGGTTCACTTTGACCCAAATGATATTTTTAAATATAAACCCAGCGATTTCGAAAGAGGAACTTTCAATGATTTCGTAAGGGATACTTCCATAGGTTACAAAAAGGATACTTTCAATGGTTTCGAAGCTATGCTTCTAAGAATTAATAAGTAATACTTTATTACATTTGAAAGGTTTTGAAAGAGAGGTTTTAAAGTGTTTTGAAAGGCAGGGGCCTAATGTTTTGAAAAGGAATTTATATGCATTCGAAGGAGGTTATCCAGTGAGGTCGAAAGCAAGGTTTTGAAGGTTTGGAAAGCCTTAATTTTCAAAATAAATAACCCAATTTCATTTTAAAAGAAAATCATGGCATAAATAAATAAAGTGCTTTGAAATGGAATTTTGAAGAAGTTTTCCTTAATTAAAGAGTTAAAGGGATTAACCAAGCTATATATAAAATTAATTCAAGGATATTAAACCCAAAGGAGTGGCATTGTTATGTTATTATGTTTGCTTCTTCACACACACACACACACACACATTCACATTGCAATGAACTCATAATGTAATTAGGGGAAGGGTAGAATAACCAGGTAGGTTGTTCTAGTAGTGGGTACAACTTGAATTAATTAAAGATATTGGCAGGAGCCAATAGATTCACGGTAAGCCTATGAAAACTATGTACAGGAAAAGATATTGGCTGGGGCCAATAGGTTCATAGTAAGCCCATAAAAACTATGTATAAATGAAGATGTCAGGAAGATAGGTTCATATTTAGCCCATGAAAACTATGATTTGATATTAGCAGGGGCCAATAGGTTTATAATTAGCCCATGAAAACTATATCCGGATTAAGATATTGACAGATGTCAATAGATTCCTAGTCTACCCGTGAAAACAAGGATAAGAGAAAGATATTGGAGTTACCGATAGGTTTAGGGAGAACCCATGAAACAATAAAGATATTGGCAGGGGCCTATAGGTTCTTAGCGATCCCATAGAAACTATGAAATATGATAGCAAGTCCATAAAAATTTTACCGGTTATTAGTCAGCCCATGACAACTATTAGGTTAATAGTAATCCTGGAAAGTATAACTGAGACAGATAGTAAAAACGAATGGGGATGGGTAATCCATAATTGATTCACTTGTTTTTCACACTACAACAAAACAGTCTTTTTACAACGGGCAATGCTCGTTGTAATATGGTTTTCGCATTGGGCATGCGCCCATTGTAATAGGCCTCGTTGTAATAGAACCACCACATTTTACAACGGGCAAAGCACGTTGTAAAAACCGCCTTTTTACAACGGGTTATGACCGTTGTAATAGACTATAATACAACGGCCAAAACCCGTTGCAATAGACTAACCATACTAGTTGCATAGCCTGTATCACAACATGCATTGACCGTTGTAAAAAGCTCACTTAACAACGCACATTGCCCGTTGCGAAATAAATGCAAATTTTAAAAAAATTACAGCAGCATCCATGCAATACATCCATACTAATACTAAATATTGTCGTAAAATAATTAAAATCACATACGAAAAGACTAAAAGCTAGAGTCATAGAATTTTAACACTCCAAAAAGTTAAAAAAGTTTACATGCCAAATACATAAAGCATTAACACATTACAGTTTACATGCCAAATACATTTCTGTTACAATTTACATTGCACTGACATTTCATTGTTACCGTGCTTGTGCACGGTTCTCTGACCACTTGTGCACATCATCATACTTCCTGTTTCCCCTGCATACTACCATTTCTTCAACCACTTCTCCAGATACATCAATCACTTCAAGCATTACATCTCTGCCTTCCAACTCATAGCAGTCTTCACCATACCAGAAGTACACAACCTTGTTGACAGTGTTCAAACATCACCAAGCCCTCCTCCTAACAACCATCTCTTGCCCACTACCATATCACATCTACAAAACTGCTACTGCCTTGGTCTTCTACTACGCTAAACAATCTCAGAATAACCACCAACCTGAAATTGTCATCAACAACCTACATCCAACCCACAACAAACTGATAACATATCACTGTCAACTACCCACTTTCTCCCCCATCTTCTCTGTCAAAACCAACCTCCAATCGCAATGAACAACTTCTGTCAAGACCATTACATCACTTCATCACCCCTACATATCTCCATCCCTTACTACATCACAGCTGACCAAACCCAAAACTAAGTGATAATGAAATATATATCATTAGCGAACAATCAACCAAACCCTGAGACAAAATAAATTCACAATTTTTATATCCTTGTATGTACAGTTTGGCTAATGAGCTAATATACTATTACTAATTAACGATAATATCTAGAAACTTGAAATCATTTATTAATTAGTTACTTAAATTTACATCACCTTACAGCACACAATGCACAAGCAATCAAAATAATTAATCAACTACCATCTGGCTAATGAATCAAATACGTTATGCATGAAAATTTGATAATAGAAAACAGTGAAGAAGTAATATAGTAAATAACAAAGTAAACATGTATTATATTGAAATAAAACTTCATAAATACCTAAACTTCCAAGACATATAGCGGTGGTTTCTCGATGCACAACAAACCTTCACAACTCCTTGCTATTTTCATTTGCTCTCTTATTTTTCTGTAAATGAAAAAGGTAAAGATTAACATGAAACAATAAAGATTAGATTAAGTTTCTTTAAAGAGAAAATTATTGTTTATTTTAAATGTAAGAAAATTGGATTGTATGTAAAGGAAATGAGATGCATCATTGCACAAAAGTAAACAAAAACGTGTGCAAATGCAAATGTTCTAGAGGATATTGCAGTTGTATCTGCCTTTATGTATGAAATTATTTCTGCTTTAGACATCAACCACTTCCAGGACATACATTTCTTTACGTACTCTAAAACTATGATCAATGGTAGGCAAGTGAAAGCGAACAAACTTAGAGCATAATATGTATGGTGATAAAGTAATAAATTCTGTATAGTAGAAAAAAACTTCGTCTACATAGCTTACCAGAGGAACAGATGGATATAGTCCCAAAGTCTCAGTTATGGTTGCATGGAGATATTGCATCTTCTCCAGCGTTTCATCATTGAGATAATTAGTGAATTCACCAAATTCTGTGTTTCCAACATTCTTAACTGCTTCTTTCACTTCGCCAGCTGCCTTTTCTCGTATATATGGATGCTTACATAGCATGTATATGAACCAAGAGAATGCCCCTCCTGTTGTATCTTTACCCGCAATTATAAAATTTAGTACCATTTCTCTTAGGTATTTCCTGGTCACATTCTTTGGATCCTTGTCCATCTTCATTATATCTCTTAGGTTTGTTGCTATCATTGAAGTTAACTTCAATAGTAAAATTGTTGGCGCACGAAGTAGGGCCTGATCTAAGACAACACTGATTCATGTTGAAATCCAGCACTTAAAGAGCATGCATATGCAATGTTTCAGAACCCAAATATAACAAAGATGATGACTAAATCAAACAGAATGTTCGAAAACAGTAACATAATTAAGTCTTAGAAATTTATTTTTTTTACAAATATTTATAGCAATGTCCAACTGAAAATAAAAAAGGTATCTTTTAAGTAAGCTTCTTACACTTTTACCCAAATGATATAATTGTTCTCGGTTTCTAATATCAACCTTTTACATTTCTAAAAATTTCATTAATGCGAACTAAATACAGGAAGATATCAATCAGTTGACTTTAATTGGAATCATTAAAATGCTGCAACTTGACTGCATTTAGAAAGACAAAATAAATAAATTAAAATAAAGAAAGAAAGAAAGAAAGGGAAGGAGAAAAAAAACAATTTGAAGTCTTTTATTTGAGGTATCCAACCTTTTCCATGTATATGACAATATCTTGTATCAATTCAGCATGGTGGTGATACAATCATTGGACATATCAATTCAAGATAATTATTTGAAGGGCATTATTATTTTAGGCTAATTTTCAAAATTTATTGCACTTATATGCTAATTTTGAAACTATTTGCAATTATATGTTGATTTCTAGCACGTCAATGTTGAAGTGTCAGTCTCATATTTTTTACACTGGCATAACTGTCACTTGCACTTATAGAGAACCATATTGACGCAACCGGTCGCCAATGTAAAAAACTATGTGCATAACTCAGTTGCATCCATAAGCTGTTTTCTTTATTAAAAAAACAGAGAGAGAGAACATGACACGTCAGCCAACGTGATAGAAAAATAGTTTCAAAACTAGCTAACGGTGAAATAAGTTTTGAAAATTAGCCTAAAATGAAAATTTATCCTTAGTTAAAACCACATTTTTCTGGGCCACATCTGCCATTAGTTTATCAAGTTGATGTCACAATTTATTTAAGCAATAAAATTGAGATATAGTTTTTCATTTATTTACGTTGTTTTATATCTACGCAGCAATAAGACTGGAAATGCTCCACAAATTCAATGGTTTTACTAGTTTAAAACCGTATTAGATGAAGGATGAACAGTTACAAGTCCAACGCATCCCAACAATGCAATATGATGAGCTTTACAATGTCTTTGAGTGTTCTGCACACTTAGTACCACATTAGGCTAAAACAAAAAATTCTAAATAAACTCTTAGCTATTAACAAAACTAACACCACTGAAGCAATAAAAAAGTAGACTCTCTCGCATTGGTCTGGTGTAAATGGTAGATGTGGATAGATTGGATATATAATATATGTAATACAAAGTGTGAGCGTCACAGCAGGGGTGAAATACTTTCTCCAAAATAAATTTATGTAATCATAAAGTCTACAAAAGTATGGAGGATTTCCCAGTACACCTCTTTATCTTTTACAAACCACTTTGCTAACTAACATAATCCCTGAAGTTCAAACGTTGATATTAAAATACCTCATAAGTGATATGCTTTGAATAACTTGGATTTTGGAACATACAAATATTAAGCTCTCTGTTAAATCAAACTGATACTTTGCATAATTGTTAGAACAAAATTTAAAAAAAGGAACAAAAGATGTTTTAATGGCACATGAGTGACAGGTGAATAACTACAAAAAAATGAATCATGCATCAGTAGACAGACTATATTGCTTTCAAAATCTGACTAGACATTGGATATGGAAGAAGCAACAAGCATGTAATTTAGACACAATGCAAAACAAAACTGTTATTTTTTCAAACACGTTGTGTTCATATGAAACAGATGGTCGCAGAAATAGCGAATGGAGAAAGTATACCATTGAAAGAACTGATTAAGAGAAGCACAATCAAATTTATCGTCCGTCTAGTACCAAGCTGCACCAATATCTATTTGACAAACCTAAAAATATTTTTTAGAGAAGCAGCAGTTGTCTGAAAAAATGTGAACAAAATGAAATCAATCCTCCTAAAAACCAAACATGAAGATAGCAATATCCAACCGTCGAGTTTAAGTGTCAAAAAACCAATCAAACTGGATAAAAGAGATGGCAAACCGGTTATTTGATGGGTTATGTTCGAGAGCCCGAAGTAAACCAACCCTGACATTTTGCGTGGATGCTGGCAGAATTATTTTGCAGCCATTGAGACGCCGACGAAGAGCGTGAATGCGTGCGCTAGTGCAACAGCTACTAATCCAGCTGGATCCGGTGCTGTATCGGCTGTCAACTTGCCTGCAAATTAAAAATGGACCGAATAATGAGATAATGAAAACAAAAAAGGAAAAAAGTTGATTTAGCTTTTTGGACTAAGGAAGACGATTACTGAATGCAATGGCGGATCCAACTCCAGCAAAGACGAAGAGAAGGGTGGCGATGAATTCGGCTAAGTATGATTTTAGTGATACTTTGCTCAGAGAATCGCTGATGCTACCGAATGTCTAAGCATCAACAACAAATTGAAGCGGCAAGTCGATTCCTTAAAAACCCTAGCTTTAGCAAAGAGGATGAACGCCATTTTTTTACACATGCGGCCGAAGAAATAAAATAAAAGGGGACTGTTTTAGTATCTATGTTGGGCCGGTTAAAATTTTATTACAACGGGCATGCATTACAACGGGCATGTGACCGTTGTAAAGTTGGCATCTATTACAACGGGCCTGAATGGACCGTTGTAATAGCCTTCTATTACAACGGGCAACCAATGCCCGTTGTAAAAAGGGTTTGTATATGACATCTTTTACAACGGGCGCAAATGGACCGTTGTAATAGCCTTCTATTACAACGGGCAACCAATGCCCATTGTAAAAACGACGTTGTAATAGGGTATTTTTGTTATAGTGTCATATCATATTATTTTGATATGTTTTAGCCATTGTGGATGCAGGAGCGCAGTATATGATTTTATAAAGGTTTTAGGATACTAGTTGAGGGAATACTCGTTCCGCTAAGTAGCATGGTCTAACAAGATACCTAAATAATTTGAGATGGTAGATTATTACTCATACCTAGTTTTATGTCCGACTCGAAGTTTATGTTTTCCCCTTAAACTCTCGGGTACTCAATTGATTTTGAGTAGTTTGAGAGTTGAGGTTTTTGGGTACCTCTTTAGATGAATAAGCTTCCAAAGACATGCAGGAGGCATGATAGGTATCTAGATTTCTCTTTTGTTTTGATTCCGATGTGTTGATGTAAAGGCAGAGTTGTTAAATTGCCTATATATACTCTGATAATCTAAGAGGGCATCATCATAGGTCGTTCTTGGCGTATATTGTAATAAATATATTTTCTCTCAACGTGGTTGACGATAGTGGGAATTTGAAATGTTTGGGAATAGAATGTGGATCTTGTTTGATGTTTTAAATTTTTTCCATATTCATGTATTTCTGTGTATCAATGTATTTAAATTGCTGTATTTGGTCGCCGAGGATTAATAACTATGGATGGATACAACATCCATAGCTGTTAGTTTTGGGCCACCAAGTAGGGGGATGCTACAAGTTGGTATCAAAGCGTAGGTTTATGAAACTTAAAAGAAATTTAAACTTAAAAGATTTTTAAACATAATCCAATGAATCAGAAAATAAGATCGGAGTTTGGGTTAATGCTATGGTATCATACTTGTAACTGATATATAGATATGAGTTCGATGAATAACCGAAAATTTGTTACCAAAAGTCTTATACCAAACGGTATATCTAAACCGTTTATTCAACTTTCTCGCCATACAGAAATGAAATCTCACAAATCAAATAGAAGGATGTCATCACATATCATCTGAAAATATATCACAAATCAATATCAACGTTGAATCATTTATAATATCGAGATCAATGTAAAAATGAGAAATTGAAAAATAAGATCAGGGTTGGGTTAATGCCATAGTAACGTACTTGTATTTGACATGTAGATACGAGTCCGATAAATAACCGAAAATGCGTTATCAAAAGTCCCATACCAGACGGTATCGCTAAAACGTTTATTCAACTTTCTCGCCATACAGAAATGAAATCTCACATATCAAATAGAAGGATGTCATCACCATATCATCTGAAAATATATCACAAATAAATATCAACAGCGAATCATTCATGATATCGAGATCGATGTAAAAATGAGAAATTGAAAATTAGAAAATCTTACATAAAGTCCCAATTTTAATTCAAACATGATACAATAATAAAGTTCAACAAAATATTTCATTAAACAGTTAAATCTTATATTCAAATGTTAATACAAAACATTCAAATCAACTTATAAATCGAATATCATTTATAATAAAAATCACTTAAAACCATATTACTATTTCCATAATACATTTTGTAAAAGTAACTATATATCACAATTTTCTTTTATAACAAATTAAAAATTATAATTTATTATAATATTGATTCTAAAATGAATTTTATATCCAAAAGAAATCCATATTTATATTTTTAATTAAAAATATTTACAAATTTTTATGTATCTAGATTATTTATAATTTAATAAAATATTCATAAAATACTTTTATTAAGACTTTAAAACTCTTAAATAATTTATCTTTCTAAGCTTTCCAAACATTCATTAAAACAAGCAATAAATAAATATCTATATAAATATAATTATGACATAAAATTACTCCACAAACATTTCAACAAACAACGATATAAATATAGCAAGACCCGAGCGGAGTTCTATCAAACTGCGATCAGACATAAAATTAGCATCCATTGACATATAAATAAATATTTATTTCAATTAGCAAACGAAAAGAAGTCTGCTTGCAATTGATACTTCTAGCCAACACAACATCTACCATTTTCAATTCTAATTTACTCATTAATCTACGCAACAATCTCAACCCATCAAGCAAGTCAATCAATTTATCCAAACGATTCAACAATATATGGGATCAGTCTAACATCAATAGTTGTACGATATAGTTATGGGTATAGAAAACTCACCGAAATGACGAACGCAGAAAATCAAACTCAGCGATAAAATATTGCTACACTTAGAATTTAATGTGCCAAAAATTGCATCGCATCTACATCTTCATCTGGTTGTTTATAGCCCGCATCACATGCACTATTAGCACAGCCTCGCAACTTATTCCATGTCATTGCTGCCAAGACCAAGATCAATGTCAGCCTACAAATACGTACGTGGGTTCCAAATTGCGTCGCTTTCCACGAAGTTTCCACACCTCGTTTCGACTTCCAAAACGTTCCTCTCCTCCGCCCTGAACTAACGTTGCCAGTCCTACGATGACTCACTTTGATTTCTTTTTTTTGTTTAAAGTCTTAATTTAGATTTCAAGAGAAATCTCGAGATTCCCCAAAAGAGGAACCGATTTGGGAATATATGATTTGGGTTAGAAAATAAAGATATGGACTTGGGCTGTATGTTTTTAGGCATTGGTTTTAATTATCCAGTTTTTCATTTATTTTCTTTTAAACGACGCCTTTTATTTATTCATAAATAAATTCCAATTTAATTTAGTTGGATTGACACTTCATTTAAAAACATATATTCGATAATTACCCAAATTGTTTTAATCCAATATTGGATTATTTTATTTTATTATCTAATATAACAATTTATTCGAGTTTAATATATTATTCAAAAATAATTTATTAATTTAATTCAATTTATCAAAATGAAATCTTTTGTTAATTAGTTTTCAAATAAGTAAGAATATAATTTCAAAATAATAATCATTAAAATTCGAATTCGAATATTTCAATTTCAATTAAATTTATTAATTATTACGGTGTACAAAGCAGGGTTGTTAGAGACTCTTATCCTTAACAAAACTGCGTCCTCGTAATTTCTAATAAGGATATGTCAAACAACTAATATTTCGATTTTCTCCATAACAACGGTTTTCTATCGAACTCAACTACTCGATCCTTTATGTGGCTCTATACTCTAACTCATCATATCATATGCTAAGATTTTTAATAAATTTAATTAATGACTTTCTATTCTTTGCATATGATAGATATTGAATTTTTTTTGAAGTTTCGGATTTTTCAAAAAAAAATTGGCAATTTCTTTTGTATGGAGAGCGTCCCTATTAATCACAATATGATAAAAAGATATACATCGAACAAAACATGGTCGAAAATAATATGTACACACATTCTTGCCACTTGACATATAATTTATAGTATATATAACTTTTAAGTAAAAACAATCATGTCTAGCATTTATAGGCGAGTTCGCTTAATTTACATGTAAATTCAATTTTCTATTATGATCTTGTATCTATTGCTTCTTTAATTTATGAAAACATTTCTCAGTCGCTATTTCCAGACTGATAAAATAACAACGCTTCTCCACATTCTTCTTCTGAAACAGATCTACTCCCTGCCAATGCTCAAGGTGGTTGCATGCATATTGTAAAGAAACCAAAAGATAAAAAGATATATGAACCATAAGCTAAGCAAAATATTAAGGAGCATACACACACACTAATTGACCCCATATAGTCGACCTACTATATATAGACGAGGATGTTCAAAAGATACAGACTAGATTTAACTCAAAAGTTATCAGCAGAAAGAAGGCGAAGACATAAATTAACAAGAAAAGAGTCATAGGTCTCTGTTTTTGGTGTTGTTATAAGAAAAGTACATGCAGATATGAATATGTAAATTTGGTCCCTATTTTTGACAAACAGATAATGCAAGGTGCCTTTCACTTTTCTGACAGAAAATGCAAGCTAACTTGCAATTTTATGACTTTGAATTTATTTATTTTCAGAAAATTTTGAAAGCGCAAGTTAACTTACGCTTTCTATCAAGAAAGCACAAGATAGTTTGCGCTTTCTAATTTTGAACTTTTTTCAAAATGTTTGAAATTAATGAAAATTTTGGAATTTTTGAAAAATGTAAGTTAACTTGCACTTTCGATCAGGAAAGCGCAAGCTAGTTTGCACTTTCTGATTTTTAATTTTTTTTCTTTAGATTTTTAAAATTTTCAGAAACTTAAAATTTACGAAAAGCCCAAGTTAACTGGCACTTTTTATTAGGAAAGCGCAAGCTACTTTGCGCTTTTTGATTTTAGATTTTTTTCGAAAATTTTGAAAAGCACAAATTAACTTGCGCTTTCTATAAGAAAAGCGCAAGCTAGTTTGTGCTCTTTGGTTTATAAAAAATAGGGACCTAATTTAAATACTCATTACAACAGAGACTTTTCTTATAACAACAACAACAATAGGGACCTTATGTGCAAAGTCTCTTTAAATCAAATTAGTGATTGCGACTAATTCCTTAAATAGGAAATTGGTCAAATGAATAGTCAAATATCATGGAATTTTGAAAGTTAATGATCAAAACATGTAAATATATGCATCCATGTATGTTGGTTGGTACGCATGTTAACGTTTTCCATATATATATGAAGCAGCCATGCTATTTATAAAAGATTGCTTTCTCTTTCTATTTATCAATATTTATTTTCCAAATATATATATATATATATATATATAATTTTCTCCTTCTTTGGATGGTTAGGATTTCTTTATCTTCTACTATATAACTTAAATTAAACATATCTATAGTTGTATAATAACATGTATAAATGAAAGTAAAAATATAGAATTGTAGGCAAAATGAGCTTTCACACTACCTATTTATGTAAAAATTAGGTCTATTCCTTTCCATATTTTTACTCTGCTTTCACACAACATTTCATAAATTATGATTTGAACACAGCCTTTCTGAACCTATTCAAATCTAAGCCCTGCTCCAAACTTTGATTATATGTTCCCATAAGTGCATTGGGATTTTTCCACATATTTTATTTCACCTTCGGTACATTTTAAAGCCACTTCCGCCTTCTCGCTGTATCATCCTTTAATGTAGAACTTGATAACCATACTTTGAATAATCAAATCATTCTCCATTTTTACAGTTTTTAAGTAAAATTTCATATTTATACATAGTTATAGCTAAATATTCTTCATTTTTTCTATAATATTTTTGATTCATGTATGAAATTGGATTCTTATTCCTTTTCATGCAAGGAACATATGTTAGTTGAAATTATTAACATCACGGAGAAGAAAATAAATATGATTATGACTGTAATATACAATGATTTAAAACTATTTTTGTAAAGTAAATATAACAGAGGAAGACAATATATGAAATGGGATAAGAGTTTGAAGTAGGCTCTACAAAGAGAGAAAATAATTTATGAGATAGATATCTAATTTTCAAATTACAAAGTGATGCGCATTTCCACACATGAATATATATCCTGCTCGAGAATGAGTTTTGCAGGGGTCAAAGAAATATGAATAGTTCACGCAGTTTGGTGTCATACTTTCTTAAAGAAATTATTTGACCCCTGCTCGAGAGCGTTTTTGATAGTTCCTGCTCGAGCAGGGGTCAAAGAAAATTATGTTGGTGTCATACTTTCTTAAAGAAATTATTTGACCCCTGCTCGAGAATAGTTCCTGCTCGAGAGCGTTTTTGATAGTTCACGTTGATATCAAAAAAGTATGACACCAAAGCTGTTGCAACTATTATTAAAGATATAAGTACATATTCGCCTTTCTCTTGGACCATTCTTCTGTATTTTATTAAGGCTCATATGCAGATTGTAACACCCCACCCCGATACCCACCTTAGTAAAGAGAATTAACGAGTAATTCCGTCTACTAAAGCGGACAATAGGGTTGGTTAAGGTCGACTATCTATAACTTTGCCTTAAACATCTACTGAATACGTCGATAAATGCAATATAATTTTTCTCTTTTGTATCTCAATGTATCGACATACACAGTAAATGCTTAATCCAAAGCTATAGGTGGCTAATGGATCTATCAGAACAAAATACAATAACTAAATGTAAAGCAAATCATAGAATAGTAATCAACATCATATATATATACACTGATACATGTTTAGTACAATACAGTGTGAGTACAAATAAGGGTGGTACACGACCACATCATACACATTGAATCAAATATAAATACATCAGAGTATGCAGAAGAACAAAAATTGCTCAAGAAAAAGGAGAGCTGATATCAACATCAACTTCAAGCTAAGACCAATAGACGATACCTGAAAATACTCAGTCTGACCCAAGTATAAATACACGGGTCAGTCTAGCTACACAAATCAGTCAATATCGGTAATATGAAGCAGAATAGACATGAAGATACTTCTTCTCGAAAGAGAAGAATGAATCGATAATCTCATAAGCTCAACACTTAAGTAACAAACACAACTTAAGTGAACAAATACCTCGAAGGAGGTAACTCAAACTCAATACTCAAATCAAACATAAGTGCCTCATATCATCAGCGACATCCCAAAATGTCTACATGGTTTCCATGAACCATATTTCCTCAAAAGGAGAAACACCAACACAAACTCTCGCCAAAATGGCAAACATAAAACATTCTCAAATAGGATAATCCAAAACTCAATTATAGATGAATCTCAAAATTCAATTATACCTCATCTCATCAGTGTAAATGTATATAAATCTCAATCTCAACTCACCAAAATGGCAAAACACAGAATATCCTGTAAAATCCTGAAATTATCAAAACTCATAACTTAAGGAACTCGATAAGAGTTAAAAACATCATAATTGAAATCACCATATATATAACATCTCATATAGCACTAGGCTATCGATGTAATAAAACATCTTAAAAGGGTGAAATCACAATAAAACGGAAAACTCAGAAAATCCGAATTGGCCAAATCCCCGATTATAATGCCGAAGCAATGCTGCACGTGCTAAACTCAGATGGCCGAAGCCTTAGACAAGGTTGCCAACACCTTCCAAAGCAGTTCGTCCTCATGACAAGGTCGCCGACACCTCTTCAGGCCATTTTGTCAGCCCTAACAAGGTCGCTAACACCAACCAAAGCAGTTCGTTCTCATGACAAGGTCGCTGACACCTCTTCAAGCCGTTTTGTCTGCCCTAACAAGGTCGCTAACACCTCCCAAACGAGTTCGTCCTCATGACAAGGTCGCTGACACCTCTTCAAGCCGTTTTGTCAGCCCTAACAAGGTCGCTAACACCTCCCAAAGCAGTTCGTCCTCATGACAAGGCCGTTGACACCTCTCCAAGCAGTTCTGTTAGGTAAACATCGTGAATATGTCACAAACTCGCGGATAGGAACCCGAAAAGTGTTAACGTGTGTCCCATACCACACATTCGCACTTTGCGGTTTACTAGTCGTTAGTCGATGCCACACTAAAAACATCATAAAACTTAGAAATTTATATCTCGCCTAGTCTCATTGACGAGTGATAAAGAGCCATTATACTTGTCTCATCTCATCAACAAGCATTAAATGGCATCGTAACTTGTCTCATCTCATCGACAAGTGAAAACATCATGATGGTCCCTCATAAACCATAAATCTCAAAATATGAAATCATAAACTCAAGACTTGCCTTATATCATTGGCAAGTAAATAAGACATCGTGATGGATCTCATCGACCATACTCCTATATAGGAGATCTCAAACCGTAATGTTTGCCAAATATTGGCCATCTTAGATAATTCCAATAAATAGGAATTATAAAAATCAAAATATGCCATAAAATGGCAAAACATCTCAGAATCATTAATCTCAAATAGCTTCGATCGTACAAGTCCGGAATTAACCGAAATAGTAAACGCACATGTCTCATACCACGTGTTTTACTAAATCATTTAATTCTCTTTCTCATACGTTCGAATAATGCAAAAGTATATGTTTCATATTTAAAATAATTTACTAGAGAAAACAAGCTTTAAAAACTTTTTCCCGAAAAGATTAATAAAACCCATATTTGAAATTCTTTTACTATAGGGAATAAATAGGTTTTTTATATTAGAAAAATAATTTTAAAATACTATATCATAATTTGAAATGTCCATTTATTTCAAAAATTACTTCAAAAATGGTTTAGTGAAAACCATACTCGAAAACAATGAAAAACAAGAAAGATAACTCAAGATGTAACGACCCGTAAATTTCATGGATTTAATTTGGTTAAATTTATAAGTTTGTAATTAAATTTAGTAGAAAAAAAATATAAAATAAATTAAAACCTATTTATAGTAATTCGAAGTTAATTCTAATGATTTTAAGTAGTGAGAAGAATTTTACCTGTATATAAATTGAATATGAGAAATTTAAGGAAAGTATTAAACAGATTTAATGTAATAAACATTGTTAACAGTAAATGGAATATGATAATAAGAACATTTGCAAGTTTTGTATTTAGGGGCGAAACAATATTGATAGGTAATAATTTTTGTAGAGGATAAATTACAAATGTTATAAATTGTAAAATGGTGACAACTATTGTTCGTTACTAATGCATATAATTAATAGCGATTAAATGTAATTAATCATTTCCTTTTGTAAGTTAAGAAATTAACTGAAAATTTTGAAGGTAAAATCAATAGAAAAGTTAACTATATGCATAAGATGGAAAGTTGAATAGAATTCTAAAAAATGATAATAATGGAAAACGTATATAATCAATGTAGGTAATTAGTAATTACAATACTGTTGAAATTAATAAACGTTTTTTTGTTGATAATGAATAACATAACGGAAAGAGTAAATGTATTCATTTGAATATTAATTGCAATTGGATAGGAATTTTAAGTAACAATGTTTATGCAAGGTAAGTAATGCTAAATTAAAGTTAATAATAATGAATAGTGATTAATTCAAAATTTGTAACACATATTATTAATTGCTTATTTGTTAATGGAATTAGAAGTTGAAATAAGCGATAATACAATAAATGAATGTTACACTAATGGAAAATGAAATAACGTTCGTTTAAATGTTGAGTAATTATAGGATCGTATTTATTATAAGTGTTACTTTAATAGCTATGATTAATTGTGAAATTAATACGGGAAGATGTAAAGTAATAACTAGGGAAGTAATACGTTATAAATTAAATATAACCTAAACTTATGTGTAAGGTTGAAATTGACTAATCCGTTTAATTGGAAACTTATTAAAATAAATTGGATTCAGAGTGTAATAAAGGAATTATTTTAAGAGATTGAAGTAAATAATATGATTGGTGAAATAATTTATATTTCAAAATTTGAGATGAGAATTTGTTTAAGGAATTTTAAATTTATAAGTAAATCAAGGTGATAAAATTTATGAATTTTAGAATTTGAATTTTATCGTGAGTTAATTCATTTAATTTATAATAGTTGGGTTTATTGCAATTGAATAAAAATCAAATATATAACTATTACGTTAATTTAAAAATTAAGTTGAAAACTGGAAATATTTATGTAATAATTTTAAATCCAATGGTAAACCCTTATATTTGAAATTAATGAATGGAATAAATAAAGGTTAATTCAATTAAAAGGAAATTTTGGAAATTTATCTATAATTTTGAATTTTATGAAATCGAAGATTTATATTGATTTAATCTTTAATAAATTGACATTTAAAAATTGTTAAATCATTTTAAAATGTTTGAGAATTATTAAGTGATAAAAATTTCCAATTCTAAAACTAAAATATAAAAATTGGATTTATTTACTAATTCTTAATTTATTTAATTAATATAAAAATAGCTATTTTGGTCACGGACTCGGATTCCGACGAAACCAGTTTCATCGGATCCGTATCAGTGAATTATTATAGGGTTTCAAGTTTCATAGCGATCGGACTTGTCATTTGATCATACGAACGCGAAACGCCTTGAAATCGATTTAATTGAAATCAATTTGAAAATCAATTTGGAAATATTGATTTCAGCATAACTTCTTCATACAAAGGAATTTGGACGTGAAACTTTTTCCATCATGTTTAGAATATTTTTAAATACCTATTTCGATATATGGGTTTACCAAATTTCGTTCCGGAGTCAGAACGGGCTTTTTGGGCCAATTGTCGTTCAGCACGTTTGTTTATTGGATCCATCCACTCTATTTCTAACATGCCTATAAAAACCCAGCTATAAACCTTAGTCTATATCTATTCTCATTTGTTTGTACATTCATTTCCTCAGCCCCTCCTCTTTCCAATGGCTGCAAAACCTAGATCCAAATTCAAATTTCAAAAATCAAATCAAAAGTCAAAATTTAAAGTCCTCAGAAAAATTCCAAAAAAATATATGTTGATGCTCTCAACGAGCGAAATTCAATGGTGAAACTCGTTTTTCGTTTCGACGCATGGTTTTTCCAGAAATTAAAGAACAATTCTCGGTGGTTCGTTGGGCTGCGATCAACTTCGACCGATCGTCGAATCGACGGCATGGATTTGTAGAGGTGCTCGAGTGCAGTCCATCCATACAGGTCGCACGGCGTATTGATGGTTGGATTTGGCAGGAAAATTCGAATAGGGTCAAAACCCTAGTGGCGGCCGGCGACTTTTAGGGTGAATCGAAGGCGCAGGGGAGGTTCTAAAGGGCCGAGGCGGTCTCTGGGAGGTCACGGCATGGTTTGGCCGTCGTCGCGGCGCACGAGAGGAGGTTGTTGAGGCGACTAGCATAGGGTTCGTGCGTGCAGTAGGGTTTCGGCAGAGGAAAAAAAATTCCTGTAGCCAAGAACGCGTGAGAAAGAGATGGAAGAGAGGGATGACGTGGCGCATATAATAGTTAGGTAAGTTTAGTTGTTTTGTTTTATTAAACTTTTATTTCAAACAATTTAAATTGATGTAACTCTCGCATACGATATCCGATTCTCGTGCAATTTTTTTGTTAGGATCGTAATAAAATTTCGGATCTGTTGACGCTGGTTTGAACAAATTCTGAGACCGTCGAAATTTTGGGTTTAAATCGGATTTAAATTCGATTTAAATCCCAAAGGTGAGTGTTTTAACCCACTCACAACTTCTAAGGTTTCTTATGTTTGTTAATTTGACTTAAGATATGAGTAGAAATTTATGTATGACTGTTTGGCATGTTTTATTCATCATCTCTGTTAAATCGCATTTATTTAATTTAACTGTTAATTAATTTTATTATTGCATATAAATTGACAGTTAAAATTTATTTATTTGCATATAAACCGATAGTTAAACAGTTAATAAATTTATTTTTGAATATAAACTTTTAGTTAATAACTGTTATTTATTACCTATTATATTATATATATATATATATATATATATTGATGTTTGTTTAAATTGATGATGATTGAAATAAATTGGTTGATGATTGATATTGGGTGAATGGATGATGTGTTCTATCTTATATAAACTACAAGTTATCATGCATTTTTATTTCATTCGGGATTGCGGTTTGAAATGATATACAACCACATTTTTATTTTTAAATTACGGATTGAAATGATAAATATCCGTATCACTTGACCATAGGATAGAAAATTTTATACAGGCACCGCGGTATATATATAAAATTATTTTTGAAATGATTTTTTCTATGGTTTGGATAGGATATGGTTAATAAATATAAATTTTGATGTTTTATAAAATCTTGTTTTATATATACATCTATAATTAAAGTATTGAATTTAAGCTATGTATGGATTTGTTAAATAAAATAAATAAGTTGAATAAATTGAGTTTGATTATTTTATATGGTTAAGTACATGTTAAGATATTGAAAATATATAGAATTTTAAATGATTTAAATCAATTAAGATTGGGAGTTAAATTGGAAAATTTATTTGGAATTGAGCTTAATTAAGAATTTAACTTCATAAGTTAATGTAAAATTTATTAACTTGAAATTTTAAAAAGGGTATGATATTTATAACTGAAATTTATTCAAGCTGAATTAAATAAACATTTCTAGTATAAATAAATTGAAGGAAAATTCTTTTTTAAGTAATTTGAGTTTTACTTTAATGATTACAGGTTTATTATGCAATTATTGCAAACTAAATAATAGGACTTTAAATTGTTGAATAGAAATTTCCAACCTTAGTTCCAATTATTCAATATTCAAGGTTTGAAATATATTGAAACTGAAGTGGTTATTGAAACTGAAAGCAATTTTTAAATCTATGGATTTTGACTTAATATTAAATAAAATAAATTGTAAGTCGCGGAAATTATTTTATTTTATAAAGAAACTTTAAACGCAAACTATTTTATTTTATATACCGTTTGAATATCCAAACCATCCAAGTTTTAGAAGTTATGGTTTTCAAACTATGAATTTTCGAAGTATTATGGTTGAAAGTTATAATCCAAATGTTTGGTTTCCAATTATTATAAATTTTAAAGTAATATGATTGTAGAAAAGAAATATATTTGAAAAAATGATATCATTGATTCGGGTTTTATAAAACTAATGTCAAAATGAATTGTTTTGGAAATGGAAATGATACCGTATTTATGGGTTTTGAAATGGATAATTATATTCTGATTTTAAAGTATAAACTATTTTTAAAAGACCGCGGTGTTATAATAACGTTTGGTTGTTAAAGAGACCGGGATCGGAAGTTGTCATACTCTCTGCCAACTCCAAAAACCACTTTAACAACCGTATACGAGATGGAGATTCCAGAATGAAGTAGGTTGGTGGCGACGTTTCCTGTAAGGCAAATACGTGGACCCAACTCCCGTGAGTTGGCATAAGTTGGCTAAAACAGGAGTGATTGACGGGTTAATAAGGTAGCACCTTTGGTCGGACACATCCCTTCGATATTATACTTTGACTCTTGGATTCATTCGGTGGCCACTTTTGATTTTTTATTTGGGGGTGTGGCTCGAGGTTGGCGGTAGCTACGTCTACGCGTTACCACCGACCCGGAAGCGTAATTGGTATATCTACCCTGGCATTGCCTAGTTGTGCCGTGTCACCTACCCTAGCGCGCCTTATACGATTTTGGTTTTGTACCATACCTATGGAGTTCCCTCTGACGACGCCCAGTACGGGGGAGATTACGGTACTGTATAGACTATGGGAATATATAAATGTGTTAAGGTGGAAAATGTAAAGCCTTAACGCTATCTAAAAGTAAGTTTATTTTACAATTAGACACTATAATAATAGCGCAATATACTACATAGTAAATAGTTTAACGGATCCTTAGGAGATGTAAATCCCGAGCATCTCTTGAGTTACTGCACTCATATTTATTTCTGTTAATTTAACTTACATAAGCTCTTTTAGTTCTGACTCGAGTGTTTTGTCTTTTCAATTCGCTCGAGTTGTCCGAGAGTTTCAGGATTTGAAGATTTAGCTCTGGAGGACGAAGACGAGGATTTGTATTATTATTATTTATATTATTGCACTTCACTCAGACTGTTCCGCTGCATTATTATTGGTATGTGTAACTCCGATATGTATTATATAAATATAATCAAATGTTTTTTTACAGCTTTATAAACTGTATATTTGATTATTATATTTTATCCTTCCACTGTGAGATTCTGTTTTGTTTTATTTCTTTCTGGTTTTTCTTATTTACCCCATAATAATCCGCCCTTCCGTATGTTTTGAATTGGCACGTGTGTCGATTTAAAGAATGCGAAAAGGCGGGACGTTACATCTGGTATCAGAGCTTTGGTTTAGCGATAAACCTTAGCTCTGTGGGGTTTGACTCTTTATTAATGGGGTAGTAATACCCTATGGGAGTCGCTGAGTGTATATATGAGAGCGCGTATTTGTTAGTGTTATAAAAAGGTTTTGATATTGTGTTAATCCGTTCCGTTTTGTATTTATAAATTCTGGTTGATGCATGGGACGCTGTGACCTCAATAGGGATTTCTAAACACTTAATAGGACAGGCCGACATAATATTTGTTTTATATAGGTGAATGAAATAATTTTGCCTATTATATTTTCTATATACAAAATAAAATTTTTCAAATGATATCTGTATTTGGTTGCAATAGATTGGTTGTTAGGTAATAAAGTGTATAAATAATAATAGAAATAAGATTGAAAAATAAAATAAATGAAATTTAGAATTTATGTTCCGGGGTTTTGAAAATTCCTTTCGAATGAATTTTGGAATATAATAATATTGTTTATAAGTATTTTCTATTATAAATATTTATTATAATTTGGAAGAATTGTTTAAAGAAGATTTTGGAGAAAATAAGTTTGTACTTTCCTCTCTGTCGCTGGAAAATAATTTCGGTGATGGCGGCCGCATCATCGACTTTCATTTTCGAGTTTCGAAGGGAAAGACCACTGTAGTAGTTCTACTACAGATTCATTTTTGAAAAATATATAAATTTTGAATTGTTTTAAATATAATTAGAGATATATAAGTTGTAAGAATATATTTATTTATTGTTTTAAAATAAATTGAAATTTAACCCGGTATTAAATTCTTAAATTTCCGTCAATTAATTGTTTCAATTATTGTGGTGAAATAAAAGGTAAGTAATTAATAATTGAAACTTCTAATTTAGGTAAGAGATTTAATGCCAACTTATAAAGGAAATAAAAAGAAAGTTGAAATTGTAACTTATAAGGAAATGGTAAAAATTTATTGAACAATGAATTAATTAAAAGAAATGGGAAAACTTGTATAACTTTTGAATTACACCATTAAATAACATATATATAACTTACCAAATATTAAAAGTTGAAATGTTTAATAAGAGATTGTAATAGAATATTATACAAGTAGAAATTTGAAATAATGAAAGTACTCAATGAAATTGCTGTTAATGAGAATTAAATGTTATAACTTAAGTTATAATTGAAATTTTACTAAGTAATTATAATTAAAGGTAAGTAATTCAAATAGATGATTTTCAACTTAAGTAAATAAAATGGAAATGCTAAGAAATTAAATGGGACATGAATACTATTGATGAACAAATGTAAATAAATAAGGGCATGCAATAACAAAAGAACGAATAATTATAACGAAATAAAAGGAACTGGCATGACCTGAGTTAATGGAATTGAATAATCGTAAGTAATAAGTAAAAATAAATGAAGCAAACATTAATGAGTAAATGTAAATTTAAAGCGATAAATCACTGTATAAGTAAAAAAGAAACACAAACAACAAAGGTATGGAATGAAATTTATAATAAGTTAAGTTGATTGTTGTTTGGATTGTTGTTGTTTGGTTATGGTTGTTTGGGTAAAATACTTTAAAATTGGGTTTGGGTTAATGAATAAACTATTTAGTTTCATCTAAGACTATTGAGTAAATGATGCACTAGTAGTTTATTCTTCATTCCGTACAATTTAAAAGTTTTGGACCTGAACAACTATTCGTTTGTTTGATTGAATGGTTGCTTTGTATTTGTTGTGTATACTGTTGTTGAAATTGATGGTTATTGTATTGATTTGTTGTTAGTGATTGAAACCACTTAAATATTTCACTTTATATAAATTTTTAACCCTTTTAGATTTTATAAGTGAAATGCAGGCTATGGAAGCAATTGCTACTGCTTTTGGTTCCATAAATTAAGCGTAAATTTCCCAACAAATAGGTACGTTTCGGATTACGGTTTATAGCGCTATTTTATATATTTTCCCGAGTGGGATATAATATTGCAGATAATATTTGTAATATAATTGTTATATTTAATATTATATTTTCTCCCGAGCCTCTCCGTACAAAGGAGACTCTGCCAAAATTTTCCGTAAATCTTGAACTTAGAAATATTTTGAAAATGTTTCTCCAAAACATTAGTAATTTAAGTGCAAAAGATTTAATGGTTATAAATTGATATATTCATCTGAATTAATTAATTTTATAAATTTAATTGTTTATAAAGTTAATGTTTGAATAAAGTATATTGATTTCTTAGTTCTTCGTTCCCTTCTTTTCCTTTTCGGGGACGAAAAGTTTTGAGTGGGGGAGAGTGTAACGACCCGTAAATTTCATGGATTTAATTTGGTTAAATTTATAAGTTTGTAATTAAATTTAGTAGAAAAAAATATAAAATAAATTAAAACCTACTTATAGTAATTCGAAGTTAATTCTAATGATTTTAAGTAGTGAGAAGAATTTTACCTGTATATAAATTGAATATGGGAAATTTAAGGAAAGTATTAAACGGATTTAATGTAATAAACATTGTTAATAGTAAATGGAATATGATAATAAGAACATTTGCAAGTTTTGTATTTAGGGGCAAAATAATATTGATAGGTAATAATTGTTGTAGAGGATAAATTACAAATGTTATAAATCGTAAAATGGTGACAACTATTGTTCGTTACTAATGCATTTAATTAATAGCGATTAAATGTAATTAATCATGCCTTTTGTATGTTAAGAAATTAATTGAAAATTTTGAAGGTAAAATCAATAGAAAAGTTAACTATATGCATACGATGGAAAGTTGAATAGAATTCTAATAAATGATAATAATGGAAAACGTATATAATTGTAGGATCTAGATTAACCCTAGAGGGGGGGTGAATAGGGTTATAGCAAATTTTCTCGAGTTAAACGCAAAAACAAACTCAGAAAAATAAATATGCTGAAAGTAAATCACACACAAAATTTACCCAGCTTCGGCAACCCCTGCCTACTGCTGCATTCCTAGATTTCTATTAGAATTAAACAGTCTCCTGCTTACAAACACTCTAACAGACTCGCACACCCTGCTATCGCCTATAGAGTTTTGCAAATTCGCACACCCTGCTCACTGAACTAATTCTAACTAGACAATCTGACACTACCTACAACCTAGGTGGTGATTTACCAAGATTTGAACCTTAAAAGAAAAATTAAAACAAACTTAAAAACAGTTTAAAAACTAAAACCCTATTTGAAATAAAAACTAAAGCCCTCTTTTAAAAATAAGACCGGCCCATTTCTATTTCTTTAACCCGTTCCTCTTTTTATCTTGTCAAGAAAATGGCGTTTCTGTACGATCTGAATTAGGGCTTTGTTACCTTGCAAAAATTAGGGCTTCCTTCAACTTCGATTCTCTGGTTTGTGTTGCGCTTGCTCGCGGCTTCTCTGATGATCAACTCTCTGGTTTGTGTTGCTCTTGCTCGCGGCTTCTCTGATGATCAATTCTCTGGTTGCTTTTGCTTGCCCTTGTTCGCAGCTGCTCCTCTGATCGAGTTCAATAGATTGTGGTATGTAATCTTTTTCGTTGCTGGTTTAATTGCTTGCTTGACTCGACGATCATTGCCAACGATGACTGTGGGTTTATATATGGATTTCGATTTCCTTTAATACGTTCGTCTGATTTGTCACTTTCCTAATTCTCGGTTGCTTGATATTTGCGACTTACTTGATGCGCACGGTCTTGATTTTGTAGCGTTCGATTTTTACTTGAATGATACGAAAAAACTTTCCTCTTTTACTTTTTGACTTTTTCAAAGATACGTATTTGATTTTTTTTTGAATTCGATTTCTCTGGCATCAACTCTATTTCATCTGGACTTCGGCACTTGACTTTTAAACATGAATTTTGTTTGTGTCTGCATTAAATTCTTCGACTTCGACCATGTCAATTTCTGAGTTTCATCATTATACTACCCTTATGCACTTTTGTTATATGAACTTGCGGGATGTAGTTGCTAGCTGCACTGAGTCTTGATAGCTTGCATGATGCATTGTGTTTCATTGTGTATCATGTTCATTGTTTCATTTCTACTGCTGTATCACCACTTGTGTCTGCACTTGCTCGATCCATTTATATTTGTAGCTTGCTGCTGTTGGTCTTCATGTGCCCTTGACTTTGTTATATTTTGCTGTGCATTGCATTGTGAGTTGTATTGATGTTTGATCACTGGGCTTTGCATTGTGTAGTTGCCATATCTTGTGCTCGAGCTCTTTGCATGCTGATGCACTTTGTTGTTCATTGCTTGGTCTCTGTTGCCTTGAATTTCTGGTTGGTGCATTGCCACACTGTACATATGAACTTGGTCTCTGTTGCATGCATTGCTGGTTGCTTTGGGATTGACTTGAGCTTTGTACTGTCAATTGTTGCACTTGTGTTTCTCACTATGTTGCATTGTTGTTCACCTCTCTTGTATCATTGGTGTTTCTGTGTTCATGCTTGTGACATTCATGTTACCACTAGTTTGCTTATTGTTTTGACCTCTGTTTGATCATTGATTGCCACTGGTTTGCTTATTGTTTTGACCTCTGTTTGATCATTGAAGTATTGCTATATCTGTTGCCGTGGTTCTTACCATGTTGCACAATAATCTGATTTTCATTGTTACTGTTATCTTGTACAACTTGTATTTGCTGTTGACTTTGATTTACATACACAAGTACATGCTTTACTTGGTCCTTGACCTTTGTTGCCTCTTTGTGTATGCACTTGCATACTTGTAGTCTTGGCTTTAGTTGTTGTAGTATTCATGTACACTACTGTGTGATCTTGAGATGTTTGCATTGTGCAGTTGGTCTTGATGTTTGGTCTGACCCGAAATTTTGATATTGTATTCTGTTGCACTATGTGTACTTGGTCGAGTTCATTTGCATTCTGCAGTTGGTCTGCATTTCTGGTTACTTGAATACAACAGCTTTCTTTTGTGTCCATGTATATAGTTGTGTAGCTTGCCTTGAGTCACTATGTTGAATCCAGTTTCACAACTCGGGTTTGACCTTGTGCTGAAGTCGAGATTTTATTTTTATTGCACCTGAGTTGGACCCGGCTTTTCATTTGGGTTTGACCTGTGCTCACCTGTCCCTGTAGCATTATCAAGTGTATATCGATGTGCACGGCCTTGTGGCATGTACAATGATACACTGTGCATGTCACATTGTTCGTGTATGATGAATTCAAATGTAAATGATGACGAACAACCCAAATAACTGAGGCAAATAATATTTTCAAAAATCCATATTTTATTTTATTTTGCAAAAATATTTCTTTTTCAATTTTACTGCGTTAGTGAATATTTTTGCAGATTGCTCAGATGCTGGATTCTAACTGGAATGACGTTGAAGATGAAACTACGAGTGTGAGTGATATGTAGTGAGGCATTTATGTAAATATGAAATTGTGATGTATTGTAAATAAAATTGTATATGTATAGTGAGAGCTTGAATTTGTACTATTTAAAATTGTAATAAATATTTGTTTGAATAAAATTTCTGTTTGAATTCAAATTCTGTGTATTTAATTTTATTCAGCAAATATTTATTTAATCTATGAAAATAAAATAGTGCATTAACAAATACATTTAAATGAATATATATATATATATATATGTTTATTATCATCAAACAAAAAATCATATAAACGCATATTCAACAATCTCCCCCTTTTGACGATAACATACATATATTTAAGATTTTGACTATGTTAAATGTATTTGATCAATGATATACTCTAATTGCTCCCCCTATTTAAATGCTTCCTCTCTACACGATGCTCCCCCTACATATATGCATACAAATAGAAATATACAAATGATTATATATGCAAATGGAAAATTATTTGGCCTTTGCTTGATTTCATTTGACAAAATCTTAACTTTTCTCTCCCCCTTTGTTATCAGCAAAAGAATAATAGTGTTGGAGAAAATAGAGATAAAGTGATCAATATTAATCCAACATTAAAACTCAATTTGAATATAAATATTAAACTTCAATAAAAAATCAAACAAAAATCATAACTACCCTTGTTAGGCACATATTCCACTTTCAGAATGATGGAAATGATGTTCTCATATAAAATCATACAGTTGTATCTACTTATGGTACTTTTATATCAGGAATTTGAATAACTACTAATCATGCATAACCGTTAGGACTTTTAAATGAGATTAGTAGTATTCCAATTTAATTTTAAAAATGAATTCAAGTATCTTCTAACCACGCATAACCGTGAGGACTTTTAAATGGGATTAGAATCAACTTGTCTATTTAATCGATCAGATTTGATATGCCTTCCATACATGCATAACCGTAAGGACATTTAGAGCATGGAAGCACATAATCAAAAATCCAAGTAATTCACCCATGCATAACCGTGAGGACTTTTAAATGAGAGTGAATACTTTGGTATTTATTTATTTTTACAAAAAAATGTGAAATGAAAAACAAATGATCCCTGATTATAGTACCACATATTGACAAACTATATTTAAGATTTGATAAACAATGGTCGATAGAAATATGATAGATATAGAAATGGTCATGGAATCTTTACCCAACAAAAAGTTTTATAACTCTTGTTTGAATTCCTAAAGAAACTTTCCAAATATACTTTCTTGAGTGATGTATGTTAAATATCAACACTTATCATCTTTTCAATCACTATTTATCTTTTTGATAATTAGTAGGGAGTCGGATTAGTCAAAATTTGTCATTTAAAATCAAATAAACATGACTAATCTGAAAATATGGTCAAAAAATGATTTTCTTGAAGGGGTTATATGAGAAAATAATTTCTGCTATTTGACAATTATTTGAAATGAAAAATATGCAGATATTTTCTTTGAAAAACGATGCAGTTACTAAATGTCTCACCATACATCATGTTCAACTAGTAAGTTTTTCTGTCAACTAGATTACCAGTGTAATCTGCATCTGAATTTCTTTTTTACTTCAAAACATCACTAACTAAATTTGATAGACTAGATCATGAAGTGTGCATGAAAACTCAAACTCACAAATTTTTACAGCATTCTTGAATTTGAATTGAAGTCGTGTAAATAATCAGAAACAGTGAATATAGAGTTAGTCGAATTATAACCTAATGCATTATCATCCAACAAAACACTAAGCTTAATCCAAACGTATATGTACGAAGTAATTCGAAGAATAGTTCTTTTGGCATAAATATAATTGGCCAACTATGTCGAACAAGTCAGAATCAAAAAACATCATCTTTACAACATCTCAATATTGGCTGATTTCATTCAGAATATGGTGCAGATTATCACATTTAATTTATTGATCAAATAAATATACCTTCACCTGTTTTACCTTTACGATAATTTTTCATGGTTGCTCATTGTGATTCTGTCACCTTTGTACTAGGCTAAGGAACTTTGCTTTGTTACCCGTTGTGTTTCTGGAACAGCCAAAATCTAGTGAACGCTATTGTTGTTCCTTAGCCCGCCACCATACCTACACGATGAACGATTTTTGTGACCTATTTGTTTTTATAGGTCCATGATTGTTAGTGGTTGAAGCATTATGAATAAACAAACCCTTTGGAACCCAAACTTGTTTTGTCATTTCATTCTTGTTCCAATAGACATGAAATTTGTTTGTAGAATTCTTAGGAACCCAAACTTGTATAAATTTTGTGTTCTTGTTCCTATGACTACAGTTTTCAACACGATGTCCAATTATTTCATATCTATCAAAGACACTCTTACCTTTTGCATTATTATCAACTTGTGTTTTTCCAAAGCCTAATCCTTTTCCGTTGTTAGCAAAAATTTGATTTCCCAATAGCTTGTTGAATGATTTTTCTCCTCTTGAAAAGTTATTCAGAGATTTCTTAAGATTTTGGACTTTGGTTTTGAGTGTTGTGTTTTCAGTTACAAATGAGGTGCATCTATTTATAAAATCCTTTTCCCTAGTGTCAATGGTTTCCTTAAGACTCAAGTTTTCTTTTTCAAGATTCTCAAAGCTATTCTTAAGTCTTGATAATTCTGAATCTAAAATTTTACATTTTTTACAGTCTAGGTTTTGAATATTTTCAAATTCAGTTTCTAACCTAAAATTTTCACGAGCAAGTTCTCTCCTATCATATTTCAGTTTTTCAATTTTAGATTCAAGGGTATCAACTTCTTTAGTAAGATCAAGACACATAAAAACAAGTTCTTTATAAGAATAGTCACCTCCCTCACTAGATTCCTCTGAGCTTGCTTCTGAATCTGATTTTGCTACAAGACACAAGTTAGCCTCCTATGAGCTACTATTCGAAACTTCCTCTCCTTCTTCATCATCCCAAGTCACTACAAAGGCCTTCTTCTTCGTTTTCTTTCCTTTGTTGTTTTTGAGAAGAGGGCATTGTTGTTTGAAGTGGCCAGGCTTGTTGTAGTTAAAGCATGTCAGTTCATTATCGAAATTGTCAGAATCTTTTGGCCTATTACCACTTGTTTTCTTCTTGCGTGGCCTGAACCTTGACAATTTCCTAAGATTAGTGACAGCCATTGCAAGCTCTTCAATTGGATCTTCTTATTCTCCATCGCTCTCTTCTTTGCTCTTTAAGGCAATCGTCTTCTTCTTTGATTCAGAGTTGTTGCATTCCTTCTTTGCTTTTAGCTCAAGCTCATATGTCATCAAGTTGCCAATCAACTCCTCCATGCTTAGTTTACTCAGATCTTTCGATTCTTGTATTGCCGTGACTTTTGCCTCAAAGTTCATTGGTAAAACTCGTAGCACCTTCCTCACAAGCTCTACCTCAGTGAATACCTTCCCAAGCGCTCTAGCGTTGTACACCAAAGTTGAAAAGCGTCCAAACATGTCCTTTATTCTCTCGCCTTTGTCCATCACAAAGTTCTCGTATTCATTGCTGAATAGGGCTAGACAAGACTCCTTGACTTGAGAAGTTCCTTCATGTGTCATCTCCAAGGTATGCCAAATTTCCTGTGCAGTTTTACAATGAGAAATTCTATTAAATTCAGCCTTATCAAGAGCACATATCAAAGCATTCATGGCTTTAGCATTTGTAGTTTTTAATCTCTTATCGTTAGCATCCCACCTATCCTTAGGTTTAGGAATCTCAGTATCACCAACAGTTATAGTGGGAGTTTTATAGCCAGTTTCAATAATGTCCCAAACATCATAATCAACAGAACTAAGATAAATACCCATCCTTACTTTCCAATAAGCATAATCATTCACATTGAACATGGGTGGCCTAGCAATAGATTGTCCCTCAGAAAAAGCATTATTTGGTGGATTCATGACTCTAGAGTTAAAGAAAAATACCGTGCTCTGGTACCACTTGTAGGATCTAGATTAACCCAAGAGAGGGGGGGGGGGGTAAATAGGGTTATAGAAAATTTTCTCGAGTTAAACGCAAAAACAGACTGCAGAAAATAAATATGTTGAAAGTAAATCACACACAAAATTTACCCAGCTTCGGCAACCCCTGCCTACTGCTGCATTCCCAGATTTCTATTAGAATTAAACAGTCTCCCACTTACAAACACTCTAACAGACTCGCACACCCTTCTACCGCCTATAGAGTTTTGCAAACTCGCACACCCTACTCACTGAACTAATTCTAACTAGACAATCTGACACTACCTACAACCTAGGTGGTGATTTACCAAGATTTGAACCTTAAAAGAAAAATTAAAACAAACTTAAAAACAGTTTAAAAACTAAAACCCTATTTGAAATAAAAACTAAAGCCCTCTTTTAAAAATAAGATCGGCCCATTTCTATTCTTTAACCCGTTCCTCTTTTTGTCTTGTGAAGAAAATGGCGTCTCTGTATGATCTGAATTAGGGCTTCGTTCCCTTGCAAAAATTAGGGCTTTCTTCAACTTCGATTCTCTGGTTTGTGTTGCGCTTGCTCGCGGCTTCTCTGATGATCAACTCTCTGGTTTGTGTTGCTCTTGCTCGCGGCTTCTTTGATGATCAATTCTCTGGTTGCTTTTGCTTGCGCTTGTTCGCAGCTGCTCCTCTGATCGAGTTCAATAGATTGTGGTATGTAATCTTTTTCGTTGCTGGTTTAATTGCTTGCTTGACTCGACGATCATTGCCAATGATGACTGTGGGTTTATATATGGATTTCGATTTCCTTTGATACGTTCGTCTGATTTGTCACTTTCCTAATTCTCGGTTGCTTGATATTTGCGACTTACTTGATGCGCATGGTCTTGATTTTGTAGCGTTTGATTTTTACTTGAATGATACGAAAAAACTTTCCTCTTTTACTTTTTGACTTTTTCAAAGATACGTATTTGATTTTTTTTTGAATTCGATTTCTCTGGCATCAACTCTATTTCATCTGGACTTCGGCATTTGACTTTTTAAACATGAATTTTGTTTGCGTCTGCATTAAATTCTTCGACTTCGACCATGTCAATTTCTGAGTTTCATCATTATAATGCCCTTATGCTCTTTTGTTATATGAACTTGCTGAATGTAGTTGCTAGCTGCACTGAGTCTTGATAGCTTGCATGATGCATTGTGTTTCATTGTGTATCATGTTCATTGTTTCATTTCTACTGATGTATCACCACTTGTGTCTGCACTTGCTCGATCCATTTATATTTGTAGCTTGCTGCTGTTGGTCTTCATGTGCCCTTGACTTTGTTATATTTTGCTGTGCATTGCATTGTGAGTTGTATTGATGTTTGATCACTGGGCTTTGCATTGTGTAGTTGCCATATCTTGTGCTCGAGCTCTTTGCATACTGATGCACTCTGATGTTCATTGCTTGGTCTCTGTTGCCTTGAATTTCTGGTTGGTGCATTGCCACACTGTACATATGAACTTGGTCTCTGTTGCATGCATTGCTGGTTGCTTTGGGATTGAACTTGAGCTTTGTACTGTCGATTGTTGCACTTGTGTTTCTCACTATGTTGCATTGTTGTTCACCCCTCTTGTATCATTGGTGTTTCTGTGTTCATGCTTGTGACATTCATGTTGCCACTGGTTTGCTTATTGTTTTGACCTCTGTTTGATCATCGATTGCCACTGGTTTTCTTATTGTTTTGACCTCTGTTTGATCATTGAAGTATTGCTATATCTGTTGCCATGGTTCTGACCATGTTGCACAATAATCTGATTTTCATTGTTACTGTTATCTTGTACAACTTGTATTAGCTGTTGACTTTGATTTTCATACACAAGTACATGCTTTACTTGGTGTAACGACCCGTAAATTTTCGATAATTAAAATAGCTAATTTAATAAGTTTTCGTGATTTAGTGTTAGAAAAAAATTTGTAAGTCGTTTGAAATAATAATAATTAGAATGAATTGCAACAATAATTATCCAAGTAACGATAAATAAAAGCTACTTAGTGAATGCCTTTGAAACGAAAAGTTGAATAAGATAATAAATGTTGAATTCATTGGGTAAAATAGAGTAATTGATTGATAAGTAAAATCTATTGAAAATCAAATATGGAATATTGAACACGTAAAGTGTTTAAATTAAATATTTAAAACTTATTGAACAATTGAATAACTGTAAAATGAAAATAGGGTTCTGAGATGTGAATTGGTTTTAAAGGTTAAATTTTATAAGTTCGTTTGAATATTTCAAAGGATAGTGATTTAAGAATAATCAAATTTGTTAAATTTAATATTACGAATGTTTGAATAAATTAAATTTCGAATTTGATATGATTAATTGGATATGGCAATTTAATATATGAAAATAGAGTGAATAATTGGAATTTGATTTAATATAATTCAAATGGGTTTCCAAAATGAATGTAAGTCACATTTGGATTTTAATAGAGTTAATAAGATTTTAAAATTGGAATTTATTGGATAAATTGAGTAACGGGTTTAATATGATTAAAAATGATTTGTAAAATTTTATTTTATCATATTAGAGTTATAGTGATGTTACAGAACTTTTAAAACTGAATTTAAAATTTATTTGTGAAAATTGAATATTTTAATATTTAGTTATCGACTGAAAATAGCCAATTTTCGAACAGTCTCAGAATTGGACGAAACCAGTTCCATTGGATCCGTATTAGTTAGTTATTATCGGATTTCAATTTTCGTAGCAATCGGAGTTGTCGTTTGACCGTGGCAGCTCGAAACGCATCGAAATTGTTTTAATATTAATTTGGCGAGTTAAAAATAGTCATTTTTCAAACGGTCTCGGATTTCAACGAAACTAGTTTCATTGGATCCGTAATGTTATATTATTGTAAGATTTCAAATTTCAAGTCAATCGGATTTACCGTTTGTTCGGGGCGAGCCAAAACGCATAGAAATTCGTTAAATCAGTTTAATTTAAATTTGATCGTTTATTTCCGTAACTCGCACAGATGATCGAATTAGCTCCCGAAACCTATTCCATTGTGTCCGGAACGCGGGATAAACCCTAGAAACGCTGGTCACCGCGCGTAATTCGAAGTTTGAAAAAGCCGGATAAATAGTATTCGTCGTTCCTATAAATAGCCCGTTTACTCAAAAAAAAAAAAAAAAAAAAAAAAAAAAAGAAACCCTAGTTACAATGTCGGCCGCCACTTGTATTTCGAACGGCCTGAAATATTCAACCTTCTTCCCTCGATTTCTCTTCATCCATCAATAATTAGCGAAATCCTTCAACATGAAACTTGTAGAGGGGAGTGAGATCTTTCTATCCTACGGTCATGATCGCGTCTGGGTTAGCGGATTGGTGGCAAATCGTCCTCAAACGGCCGAAAGTCGCGCGCGTATTTCTAGACATGGGGGAGGCCGAGTTGCATGGGGTGGTGGCCGAAGGTAGAGGAGGAGATGCTCTTCAAGATGGAGGCTTCTGATCGTGGTGGATGACGACGAGGAGGTCGCGAAAATTAACCCTAATTTCGGCCTTGGTGGGTTATTTGCGCGTGATGGTTACCTGTAGAAGACGCGTGGGGGAAGAAGGACCTGAGCACGGCCCAGATCTTGGGCAAAGAATTTGGACGGCCACGATCTGTTGGAGGTTGAAATTGAAAAATAATGTTGTAAATTTAGTTTATATAAATCGTGTAAACTTTAAAAATTGATATCTCTTTCATACGAGGTCGGATTCGGACGAAACTTTTTGCGTTGGAATCGTATGGACGAGCCCTACGCGATGCAACTGGATTGGAATCATTTGGAGCTAGAGAAAATTTTGAGTTAAATCGAACGCCGTTCGATTTGATTTAAAATCGTAAAAATCAAGGTGAGTGTTTTATAACGCTCACACCGTACTAAATATTTTTATGCTAGTTAAATTTGATATTATGAAGTGTTATGATTTTATTTGTCGTTGTTTGGTAAAAATTTAATTGTCATATAGCTTGTCATTTGCATTAACCGTTGAAAAAATTAAATTGACAGTTAAATTGAAATAAAAATTGGATTGCGATTAAAATTACCTGACATTGATAACTATGAAACTGCCATGAATTGTATTGTTTATTGGATGATGTATTTTGATGGATGCTATTGGTTGATAATTGAATGTTTGGATGTTTATATGCTTATATATATCCTGTTATGCATACATATGATACTGAGATTTAATTTAAGTAATATATACTCATCCCTGACATATAATTGAAATAAATAATTACTTGGCCCTAGGATAGAAAATTATATACGAACACCGAATTGGCTAAATTAATAATTTTTGAAATCGTCGATTTGAAATTTATTTAAATGTTTCGATTTAAAAGTGATAAATAGAAATCAATTTATAGAAATCGAATTTGTCGAAAATTTGAGTTGGAATGTTGAAATAAATTTTGGTTAAAAGAAATTGGTAAATAATTTAAGTTGTGACTTTAAAATTTAAAATTTGGATATGATTGAATTTCGAAAATCTATTTATTTTAAAGATTGAACATTATTTCGAGCTTTGAATATTACTAAGTAAAAGTGATATGAAAATGATATTTTGAAATCGAGTTTGGAATTGAATCATATTTGGAATTTGGATTTAAACTTGAATATTGTTGGAAATTTTGTTAAGTGTAAAAAAATTGATATTTTGAGAAATCAAGCTCCAAATCGATATAAATTGAAATTGAATTAATTAAAGGTGAATGTAGAAATGAATTGATTTGAAGTAAAAGTTGACATTGTTTTGAATTGAAATCGAAATTGAATCGGTAGAATGGAAATTGAAATTGATTTGAATTGGGAAGTTATAAATTGAAATGGATTGGTTTTGAAGCTGTTTTATTTTGTTTTCCAAATTACTCGGTTATATAAACTATTTTGGATACTTGAACTGTTTTAATCTATTTTAAATCTACTTAACCCGATTTAAATTATTTTAAACTAATTTATCTATTTCAAATCCGTTCTAAGATTTTAATTATTTTTAACTATTTTAATTATTTAAACTACTTTTAAACTACTTAAAACTATTTTCTAAAAATTTCAAGCTGGTTAATAAGGTGGAATGTTTATGTTTAAATCTTGAATTTAAATACGAATTGGGTTAAATGAAGTTGCAACATAAAATTTAAATTCGGAATGATTTTGAAACCGAAATAAGATATTGAGACGCAAAATGATTTTTGAAAAGGAACCTTATATTTTGAATGGCTATGTCGATATTTGAAATGGATTTGATTTTTGAAGCGAATATGATATTTTGATATCATTTATGAATCGATTTGAATGTAAAAGAGCCAACGGTGTAATAATACGTAGTTATTAAAGAGACCGGGATCGGATATGGACATACTCTCTGTCGATACCGAAAACCACTTTAATAACTATTATACGCGGAGTGTTGATCCAGAATGAAGTGGATGGTTTGGTGAACGCGTTGACTGAAGAAAGAGAACGATTATTGGATGACCCCTGACATGACTAAAACAGGAGCCGCGCCGGGCCATTGAGGTTCGCCACCTCTAGCGGACACACTTCTTCGATACCATATCTATTACATTCGTGATGCGATTTGGGTGCACCCCTTGATTTGGGAGTGTTGTTTCGCGGTGTTGGGGTAGCTGCTGGCTATGCCCAACATCAGTCCGGATCACGCAACTACTAGTATCCTAGTTGGTATCGCCTCATGTACCTTGTCATACTGATTATCCTATTCGCGACCACTACGTTTTGATTTGTACCTTGAGTATATGGATTGCCCTCTGGTGACTTCCGGTTTTGGGGAAACTACGGTCTTGTATATGCTTTTGGGAATATAAAATGTGTTAAGGGGGATTATGGTAACGCCTTAACGCTATTTTGATACTTTATATTACTGATAGACATTATCTACTTAGCGTATATTACTACATAGTAGATAGTTTCACGGATCCTTGAGAGATGGAAAATCCCGTAACATCTCTTGAGTTATTGCACGCACGTTGACACTGGATATGAGATGTCAAACCCCGTAAACATCTCTGACGCCGTTACACTCATATTTATTTACGATTGATTTAACTCTCATAAGGATATTTTAGTCCTGACTCGAGTGTTTTGTCTTTTCATTACGCTCGGGTCAGTCCTGAGTTTTCAGTTTAGGTTGAAGATCATTTCCTTGGAGGACGGAGACAAAGATTTGGTATATTATCTACTACTATTATATTCATTCCATTCCGCTGCATTGTTGTATGATATTTGTTGTGTATGTAACTCTGATAAATGTTGTATAATAATAATCAAATGTATTCATTTCAAATGTATTCATTTAATTAACAGCTTCATGAACTGTTATTTTATTATTATACTTTAGCCTTCCGCTGTGAGATTCTGTGTTGTTTCATTTCCTTTATTTCCCTTCCTTTTCTTTTCTTAATTACCCCAATAACTATCTGCCCTTTTAATGGTTTGGAATCGACATGGGTATTTGATCGTCGGTTTAAACTGTCCAAAAAGGCGGGTCGTTTCAGTTGGTATCAGAGCTTTGGTTTAGCGATAAACCTTGGCTCTAGTGGGGAATAACTCATTGAAATAGAGGTAAACTATATGAATGAGTTGAGTGTATATGAGAGTGCGTACTTGTTATTTGATATAAAATGGTTTTATATTGTGTTAATTGGTTCCGTTGAGTATTTATGAATTCTGGTCGATACTTGGGACGCCAAGGCGTCGATAGGAATTTCTAAACACTCGAATAGGACAAACCAACACAATATCGTTTTGGAATATATTTTATATAAAAGAATTATTTGAATATTTATTCATTTTGATTGAATTGATTGTTAGAAGATGATAATATTAGATTATTATCGTTATTGTTTGATCAGTCAATATTTACAACAATTGATTAAATAACAATGGATTTAGGAAAATGAAATCTTATAAACACAATTGATAATGAATATAAATGAATTTTAACTTGGATTTGGGAATTTAAATTCCGGTGCTTGAAATTGACTTACAAGAATATGAAAAACATAATATGAGTATTATATGATGGTATAATTGAGTTGAAATTGTTTTCGAAGGATTTTTTTTTTTATGATAAGTGTTATATTCCCTTCTCTTGACGCTAGAAAATGATTTCGGTGATGAGTGCACGCATCATCGGCGCTTATTTTCGAGAGTCCGAGTGGGGGAGACCACTTAATAGCTTGTCTAAACTTTGTTTTGATTCAAATTTTATTTTATTTTGTACTCTCTATAGTATGATTGGTTATATAAATTATATAAGTATATATTATTTCAAAACTTGATTTGAAATGAAACCGGGATTGGAATTCTTAAGTCCTTTAATAATTAATGATTTTTTTTAAATGAGTGAAATGAATTTAGACTTGAATCATTAAGGAACTTCTGAATTGTGAAATGAGAAATGAACCTAAGAGCTAAGTGAAATATCAATTGAAGTAGAAATCCTTAGAATTAGGAAATTATGAACTTAAAAAAAAAAAATTGAAACTGTAAGACTTGCATAGTATTAAATTTCATTCTATAGCATAGATATAACTTACCAAAATATTTAAGAAGTTCAAAAATGTTATATGAATTGTTAATTGGATAATATACAAGTATAGGTTTGAATAATGAAATATGCATTTAATTAAGGGTTTGCAAATATAAATAAAATTGTTAGTAAATAATTGGAATTTAAATTAACATTTAAAGGTGATTCACAGTTATGTTAATATAAAATGGAAATACTATATGTGAATGTAAACGTGAAATTAAATTATAGTGAAATTTAAGTAATGACTTAAGAATTAATTAATTGAAAATTCAACTTTAAATGAAAAGAAGTTGTATGTTGTTTAACTACATTCTATTTGCATAACTATAACTTACCAAATACTTAAAAGGTTCAAAATGCTAATAAGGATAAGTAGAGAAATAATATACGAGTGTGAGAATGAATAATAAAATGTGTAATAGTTGTAAATATAAAAGAAATTTAAGCTGTAAAATGAAGGATATATATAAGTGAATGAATAAAAATTTAAAATTAATGAAATATAGAATTGGTAAATGGAAACTAATTAAATTTGAATATAACTAAATGTCTATAAGCTTGGAAGTGTATGAAATTAAAATTGACTTGGAAATGTATAATTGATTTAGTGTAGATTTTGGATGGATGTTAATGTTTGATATGCATTGGCTGTTAGATGGATGATAATTGATTAAGTAGAATTCATTAGTGTTAATGGAATTGAATAAACGGAATAAAATTGTAAAATAATTAAATTCAAATTTGAAGCAAAGTGAAATTAAATATAATTGAATTCAATTTAAATTGAAGCAAATTGACTTGAATTTAAAATGTGAATGAAACAAACTTGAATAAATCGGAAACAAATTGAATGCAAACCTATTGCATGGATGAATAAGAAAATAAATGACTTTGTGTTTATGATGGTTTTTTTTTAGAAAATTTGAAGTTTTGATGGTTTGCACTTTGAAATAATAAAAGCAAATTTTTGGGAAAATCCAAAATTGTCCAATGTATGCTGAAACGAAAACAACCATAACTTTTAAATGGCTGAACGGAATTTGACGATCTTTGACTTTTCGAAAAGCATAGAAACTATAGCACAACTTTTATTTAGAGTGTCTTGAGAAATTACTTCGTCTACTAGGTTAAAAATTTGAATGTTACTCGCTGGCCTGTGTAAAATAAGTAAAAAAAAAATCTGTAGTATACACCCTTAGTATTTTCGCCATATATTTTGACTGGTTTATCGTATTTTGATGATCTTGTACTTTCTGGAAAGCTAAGAACTTAAGCTAAAACTTTTGTTTTAAGTGTTTTGTGTTTTGAGGTCGTTTAGAAGGTCAAAACCGTGGGTGAACGTCGCTGGCCTGCGCAATTCATTGCCCAGGCTGAGGCGTATCCGCTAAGTAAAACGGCCGTAATTTTTGAATGAATGATCTGAAATCGATGATTTTGGACATTCCGGAAAGCCTGAAATGAATACAACAACTTTTGTTTAGATTCTGTTGCCGAATTTTATCGTTTGGTGACCTAAAACTTGGATTTATTTGCTGTCCTAAAATTGGAATCTCAGTTTTGAAGCTAAATATGTTATATATATGTTGTGTAGGCTAAGTATATCGATCTATCTTTATATGCATGGTTCTAACTTAGTTATTGAGTGTTTAGTAGGTGCAGATTGTGCTTGCTTCGCATTTGGAGTGCGCTTTCGTGCTATATTAGCCGTATATGCTCGCTAACAATATATAAGGTACATATCTCGGATTATATATCGTATTTTTACACTTTTTCCCTGCGGGATGCCTCATCACTTGATGAGATGTATATTTGTGATATATATACTGTCATTTTTTTTTTTTCGATCGAGCCGCGCAAAGGAGACTCTGCCGAAATTTTCCGAAAATCCGGGTGTTAGAAAAATTTTCAAGTTTTAAAATTTTTTATAACTTGTTTTGATTACTAACTTTTAAAGTTAGGAAGCCGTTTGGAGTAACTTAGTGGAAGCGTAGTTATGACTTTATAAATGGAATTTCATTGTTTTATAAGTGGATAACTTTGAATAAAATATATCTAATGTGAATTCAATACTTAGTTCTTTTCCCTTCTTTTTCCTTTTCGGGGACGAAAAGTTTTGAGTGGGGGAGAATGTAACGACCCGTAAATTTTCGATAATTAAAATAGCTAATTTAATAAGTTTTCGTGATTTAGTGTTAGAAAAAAATTTGTAAGTCGTTTGAAATAATAATAATTAGAATGAATTGCAACAATAATTATCCAAGTAACGATAAATAAAAGCTACTTAGTGAATGCCTTTGAAACGAAAAGTTGAATAAGATAATAAATGTTGAATTCATTGGGTAAAATAGAGTAATTGATTGATAAGTAAAATCTATTGAAAATCAAATATGGAATATTGAACACGTAAAGTGTTTAAATTAAATATTTAAAACTTATTGAACAATTGAATAACTGTAAAATGAAAATAGGGTTCTGAGATGTGAATTGGTTTTAAAGGTTAAATTTTATAAGTTCGTTTGAATATTTCAAAGGATAGTGATTTAAGAATAATCAAATTTGTTAAATTTAATATTACGAATGTTTGAATAAATTAAATTTCGAATTTGATATGATTAATTGGATATGGCAATTTAATATATGAAAATAGAGTGAATAATTGGAATTTGATTTAATATAATTCAAATGGGTTTCCAAAATGAATGTAAGTCACATTTGGATTTTAATAGAGTTAATAAGATTTTAAAATTGGAATTTATTGGATAAATTGAGTAACGGGTTTAATATGATTAAAAATGATTTGTAAAATTTTATTTTATCATATTAGAGTTATAGTGATGTTACAGAACTTTTAAAACTGAATTTAAAATTTATTTGTGAAAATTGAATATTTTAATATTTAGTTATCGACTGAAAATAGCCAATTTTCGAACAGTCTCAGAATTGGACGAAACCAGTTCCATTGGATCCGTATTAGTTAGTTATTATCGGATTTCAATTTTCGTAGCAATCGGAGTTGTCGTTTGACCGTGGCAGCTCGAAACGCATCGAAATTGTTTTAATATTAATTTGGCGAGTTAAAAATAGTCATTTTTCAAACGGTCTCGGATTTCAACGAAACTAGTTTCATTGGATCCGTAATGTTATATTATTGTAAGATTTCAAATTTCAAGTCAATCGGATTTACCGTTTGTTCGGGGCGAGCCAAAACGCATAGAAATTCGTTAAATCAGTTTAATTTAAATTTGATCGTTTATTTCCGTAACTCGCACAGATGATCGAATTAGCTCCCGAAACCTATTCCATTGTGTCCGGAACGCGGGATAAACCCTAGAAACGCTGGTCACCGCGCGTAATTCGAAGTTTGAAAAAGCCGGATAAATAGTATTCGTCGTTCCTATAAATAGCCCGTTTACTCAAAAAAAAAAAAAAAAAAAAAAAAAAAAAGAAACCCTAGTTACAATGTCGGCCGCCACTTGTATTTCGAACGGCCTGAAATATTCAACCTTCTTCCCTCGATTTCTCTTCATCCATCAATAATTAGCGAAATCCTTCAACATGAAACTTGTAGAGGGGAGTGAGATCTTTCTATCCTACGGTCATGATCGCGTCTGGGTTAGCGGATTGGTGGCAAATCGTCCTCAAACGGCCGAAAGTCGCGCGCGTATTTCTAGACATGGGGGAGGCCGAGTTGCATGGGGTGGTGGCCGAAGGTAGAGGAGGAGATGCTCTTCAAGATGGAGGCTTCTGATCGTGGTGGATGACGACGAGGAGGTCGCGAAAATTAACCCTAATTTCGGCCTTGGTGGGTTATTTGCGCGTGATGGTTACCTGTAGAAGACGCGTGGGGGAAGAAGGACCTGAGCACGGCCCAGATCTTGGGCAAAGAATTTGGACGGCCACGATCTGTTGGAGGTTGAAATTGAAAAATAATGTTGTAAATTTAGTTTATATAAATCGTGTAAACTTTAAAAATTGATATCTCTTTCATACGAGGTCGGATTCGGACGAAACTTTTTGCGTTGGAATCGTATGGACGAGCCCTACGCGATGCAACTGGATTGGAATCATTTGGAGCTAGAGAAAATTTTGAGTTAAATCGAACGCCGTTCGATTTGATTTAAAATCGTAAAAATCAAGGTGAGTGTTTTATAACGCTCACACCGTACTAAATATTTTTATGCTAGTTAAATTTGATATTATGAAGTGTTATGATTTTATTTGTCGTTGTTTGGTAAAAATTTAATTGTCATATAGCTTGTCATTTGCATTAACCGTTGAAAAAATTAAATTGACAGTTAAATTGAAATAAAAATTGGATTGCGATTAAAATTACCTGACATTGATAACTATGAAACTGCCATGAATTGTATTGTTTATTGGATGATGTATTTTGATGGATGCTATTGGTTGATAATTGAATGTTTGGATGTTTATATGCTTATATATATCCTGTTATGCATACATATGATACTGAGATTTAATTTAAGTAATATATACTCATCCCTGACATATAATTGAAATAAATAATTACTTGGCCCTAGGATAGAAAATTATATACGAACACCGAATTGGCTAAATTAATAATTTTTGAAATCGTCGATTTGAAATTTATTTAAATGTTTCGATTTAAAAGTGATAAATAGAAATCAATTTATAGAAATCGAATTTGTCGAAAATTTGAGTTGGAATGTTGAAATAAATTTTGGTTAAAAGAAATTGGTAAATAATTTAAGTTGTGACTTTAAAATTTAAAATTTGGATATGATTGAATTTCGAAAATCTATTTATTTTAAAGATTGAACATTATTTCGAGCTTTGAATATTACTAAGTAAAAGTGATATGAAAATGATATTTTGAAATCGAGTTTGGAATTGAATCATATTTGGAATTTGGATTTAAACTTGAATATTGTTGGAAATTTTGTTAAGTGTAAAAAAATTGATATTTTGAGAAATCAAGCTCCAAATCGATATAAATTGAAATTGAATTAATTAAAGGTGAATGTAGAAATGAATTGATTTGAAGTAAAAGTTGACATTGTTTTGAATTGAAATCGAAATTGAATCGGTAGAATGGAAATTGAAATTGATTTGAATTGGGAAGTTATAAATTGAAATGGATTGGTTTTGAAGCTGTTTTATTTTGTTTTCCAAATTACTCGGTTATATAAACTATTTTGGATACTTGAACTGTTTTAATCTATTTTAAATCTACTTAACCCGATTTAAATTATTTTAAACTAATTTATCTATTTCAAATCCGTTCTAAGATTTTAATTATTTTTAACTATTTTAATTATTTAAACTACTTTTAAACTACTTAAAACTATTTTCTAAAAATTTCAAGCTGGTTAATAAGGTGGAATGTTTATGTTTAAATCTTGAATTTAAATACGAATTGGGTTAAATGAAGTTGCAACATAAAATTTAAATTCGGAATGATTTTGAAACCGAAATAAGATATTGAGACGCAAAATGATTTTTGAAAAGGAACCTTATATTTTGAATGGCTATGTCGATATTTGAAATGGATTTGATTTTTGAAGCGAATATGATATTTTGATATCATTTATGAATCGATTTGAATGTAAAAGAGCCAACGGTGTAATAATACGTAGTTATTAAAGAGACCGGGATCGGATATGGACATACTCTCTGTCGATACCGAAAACCACTTTAATAACTATTATACGCGGAGTGTTGATCCAGAATGAAGTGGATGGTTTGGTGAACGCGTTGACTGAAGAAAGAGAACGATTATTGGATGACCCCTGACATGACTAAAACAGGAGCCGCGCCGGGCCATTGAGGTTCGCCACCTCTAGCGGACACACTTCTTCGATACCATATCTATTACATTCGTGATGCGATTTGGGTGCACCCCTTGATTTGGGAGTGTTGTTTCGCGGTGTTGGGGTAGCTGCTGGCTATGCCCAACATCAGTCCGGATCACGCAACTACTAGTATCCTAGTTGGTATCGCCTCATGTACCTTGTCATACTGATTATCCTATTCGCGACCACTACGTTTTGATTTGTACCTTGAGTATATGGATTGCCCTCTGGTGACTTCCGGTTTTGGGGAAACTACGGTCTTGTATATGCTTTTGGGAATATAAAATGTGTTAAGGGGGATTATGGTAACGCCTTAACGCTATTTTGATACTTTATATTACTGATAGACATTATCTACTTAGCGTATATTACTACATAGTAGATAGTTTCACGGATCCTTGAGAGATGGAAAATCCCGTAACATCTCTTGAGTTATTGCACGCACGTTGACACTGGATATGAGATGTCAAACCCCGTAAACATCTCTGACGCCGTTACACTCATATTTATTTACGATTGATTTAACTCTCATAAGGATATTTTAGTCCTGACTCGAGTGTTTTGTCTTTTCATTACGCTCGGGTCAGTCCTGAGTTTTCAGTTTAGGTTGAAGATCATTTCCTTGGAGGACGGAGACAAAGATTTGGTATATTATCTACTACTATTATATTCATTCCATTCCGCTGCATTGTTGTATGATATTTGTTGTGTATGTAACTCTGATAAATGTTGTATAATAATAATCAAATGTATTCATTTCAAATGTATTCATTTAATTAACAGCTTCATGAACTGTTATTTTATTATTATACTTTAGCCTTCCGCTGTGAGATTCTGTGTTGTTTCATTTCCTTTATTTCCCTTCCTTTTCTTTTCTTAATTACCCCAATAACTATCTGCCCTTTTAATGGTTTGGAATCGACATGGGTATTTGATCGTCGGTTTAAACTGTCCAAAAAGGCGGGTCGTTTCACTTGGTCCTTGACCTTTGTTGCCTCTTTGTGTATGCACTTGCATACTTGTAGTCTTGGCTTTGGTTGTTGCAGTATTCATGTACAATACCGTGTGATCTTGAGATGTTTGCATTGTGCAGTTGGTCTTGATGTTTGGTCTGACTTGAACTTTTGATATTGTAGTCTGTTGCACTTTGTGTACTTGGTCGAGTTCATTTGCATTCTGCAGTTGGTCTGCATTTCTGGTTACTTCAATACAACAGCTTTCTTTTGTGTCCATGTATATAGTTGTATAGCTTGTCTTGAATCACTGTGTTGAATCCAGTTTCACAACTCGGGTTTGACCGTGTGCTGAAGTCGAGATTTTATTTTTATTGCACCTGAGTTGAACCCGGCTTTTCATTTGGGTTTGACCTGTGCTCACCTGTCCCTGTAGCATTATCAAGTGTATATCGATGTGCACGGCCTTGTGGCATGTACAGTGATACACTGTGCATGTCACATTGTTCGTGTATGATGAATTCAAATGTAAATGATGACGAACAACCCAAATAACTGAGGCAAATAATATTTTCAAAAATCCATATTTTATTTTATTTTGCAAAAATATTTCTTTTTCAATTTTACTGCGTTAGTGAATATTTTTGCAGATTGCTCAGATGCTGGATTCTAACTGGAATGACGTTGAAGATGAAACTACGAGTGTGAGTGATATGTAGTAAGGCATTTATGTAAATATGAAATTGTGATGTATTGTAAACAAAATTGTATATGTAAGTGAGAGCTTGAATTTGTACTATTCAAAATTGTAATAAATATTTGTTTGAATAAAATTTCTGTTTGAATTCAAATTCTGTGTATTTAATTTTATTCAGCAAATATTTATTTAATCTATGAAAAATAAAATAGTACATTAACAAATACATTTAATTGAATATATATATATATATATGTTTATTATCATCAAACAAAAAATCATATAAACGCATATTCAACAATAATCAACGTAGGTAATCAGTAATTACAATATTGTTGAAATTAATAAACGTTTCTTTGTTGATAATGAATAACATAACGGAAAGAGTAAATGTATTCATTTGAATATTAATTGCAATTGGATAGGGATTTTAAGTAACAATGTTTATGCAAGGTAAGTAATGCTAAATTAAAGTTAATAATAATGAATAGTGATTAATTCAAAATTTGTAACACATATTATTAATTACCTGCTTATTTGTTAATGGAATTAGAAGTTGAAATAAGCGATAATACAATAAATGAATGTTACACTAATGGAAAATGAAATAACGTTCGTTTAAATGTTGAGTAATTATTGGATCGTATTTATTATAAGTGTTACTTTGATAGTTATGATTAATTGTGAAATTAATACGGGAAGATGTAAAGTAATAACTAGGGAAGTAATACGTTATAAATTAAATATAACCTAAACTTATGTGTAAGGTTGAAATTGACTAATCCGTTTAATTGGAAACTTATTAAAATAAATTAGATTCAAAGTGTAATAAAGGAATTATTTTAAGAGATTGAAGTAAATAATATGATTGGTGAAATAATTTATATTGTAAAATTTGAGATGAGAATTTGTTTAAGGAATTTTTAATTTATGAGTAAATCAAGGTGATAAAATTTATGAATTTTAGAATTTGAATTTTATCGTGAGTTAATTCATTTAATTTATAATAGTTGGGTTTATTGCAATTGAATAAAAATCAAATATATAATTATTACGTTAATTTAAAAATTAAGTTGAAAACTGGAAATATTTATGTAATAATTTTAAATCCAATGGTAAACCCTTATATTTGAAATTAATGAATGGAATAAATATAGGTTAATTCAATTAAAAGGAAATTTTGGAAATTTATCTATAATTTTGAATTTTATGAAATCGTATATTTATATTGATTTAATCTTTAATAAATTGACATTTAAACATTGTTAAATCATTGAGAATTATTAAGTGATAAAAATTTATGATAAAAATTTCCAATTCTAAAACTGAAATATAAAATTGGATTTATTTACTAATTCTTAATTTATTTAATTAATATAAAAATAGCTATTTTGGTCACGGACTCGGATTCCGACGAAACCAGTTTCATCGGATCCGTATCAGTGAATTATTGTAGGGTTTCAAGTTTCGTAGCGATCGGACTTGTCATTTGATCATACGAACGCGAAACGCCTTGAAATCGATTTAATTGAAATCAATTTGAAAATCAATTTGGAAATATTGATTTCAGCATAACTTCTTCATACGACGGAATTTGGACGTGAAACTTTTTCCATCGCGTTCAGAATATTTTTAAATACCTATTTCGATATATGGGTTTACCAAATTTCGTTCCGGAGTCAGAACGGGCTTTTTGGGCCAATTGCCGTTCAGCACATTTGTTTATTGGATCCATCCACTCTATTTCTAACCTACCTATATAAACCCAGCTATAAACCCTAGTCTCTATCTATTCTCATTTGTTTGTACGTTTATTTCCTCAGCGCCTCCTCCTCCCAATGGCTGCAAAACCTAGATCCAAATTCAAATTTCAAAAATCAAATCAAAAGTCAAAATTTAAAGTCCTCAAAAAAATTCCAAAAAAATATATGTTGATGCTCTCAACGAGCGAAATTCAATGGTGAAACTCGTTTTTCATTTCGATGCATGGTATTTCCAGAAATTAAAGAATAATTCTCGGTCGTTCATTGGGCTGCGATCGACTTCGACCGATCGTCGAATCGACAGCATGGATTTGTAGAGGTGCTCGAGTGCAGTCCATCCATACAGGTCGCACGGCGTATTGATGGTTGGATTTGGAAGGAAAATTCGAATAGGGTCAAAACCCTAGTGGTGGCCGGCGACTTTTAGGGTGAATCGAAGGCGCAGGGGAGGTTCTCAAGGGCCGAGGTGGTCTTTGGGAGGTCACGGCGTGGTTTGGCCTTCGTCGCAGCGCACGAGAGGAGGTTGTCGAGGCGGCTAGCGTAGGGTTCGTGCGTGCAGTAGGGTTTCGGCAGAGAAAAAAAAATCCTGTAGCCAAGAACGCGTGAGAAAGAGATGGAAGAGAGGGATGACGTGGCGCATATAATAGTTAGGTAAGTTTAGTTGTTTTGTTTTATTAAATTTTTATTTCAAGCAATTTAAGTCGATGTAACTCTCGCATACGATATCCGATTCTCACGTGATTTTTTTTGTTAAGATCGTAATAAAATTCCGGATCCGTTGACACTGGTTTGAATGAATTCTGAGACCGTCGAAATTTTGGGTTTAAATTGGATTTAAATTCGATTTAAATCCCAAAGGTGAGTGTTTTAACCCACTCACAACTTCTAAGGCTCCTTATGTTTGTTAATTTGACTTAAGATATGAGTAGAAATTTATTTATGACTGTTTGGCATGTTTTATTCATCATCTCGGTTAAATCCCATTTATTTAATTTAACCGTTAATTAATTTTATTATTGCATATAAATTGAAGTTAAAATTTATTTATTTGCATATAAACTGATAGTTAAACAGTTAATGAATTTATTTTTGAATATAAACTGTTAGTTAATAACTGTTATTTATTACCGGTTATATTTTATATATATGTATTGATGTTTGTTTAAATTGATGATGATTGAAATAAATTGGTTGATGATTGATATTGGGTGAATGGATGATGTGTTCTATCTTATATAAACTACAAGTTATCATGCATTTTCATTTCATTCGGGATTGCGGTTAAAATGATATACAACCGCATTTTTATTTTTAAATTGCGGATTGAAATGATAAATATCCGTATCACTTGACCATAGGATAGAAAATTTTGTACAGGCACCGCGGTATATATATAAAATTATTTTTGAAATGATTTTTTCTATGGTTTGGATAGGATACGGTTAATAAATATAAATTTTGATGTTTTATAAAATCTTGTTTTATATATACATCTATAATTAAAGTATTGAATTTAAGCTATGTATGGATTTGTTAAATAAAATAAATAAGTTGAATAAATGGAGTTTGATTATTTTATATGGTTAAGTACATGTTAAGATATTGAAAATATATAGAATTTTAAATGATTTAAATCAATTAAGATTGGGAGTTAAATTGGAAAATTTATTTGGAATTGAGCTTAATTAAGAATTTAACTTCATAAGTTGATATAAAATTTATTAACTTGAAATTTTAAAAAGGGAATGATATTTATAACTGAAATTTATTCAAGCTGAATTAAATAAATATTTCTAGTATAAATAAATTGAAGGAAAATTCTTTTTTTAAGTAAATTGAGTTTTACTCAAATGATTACAGGTTTATTATGAAATTATTGCAACTAAATAATAGGACTTTAAATTGTTGAATAGAAATTTCCAACCTTAGTTCCAATTGTTCAATATTCAAGGTTTGAAATATATTGAAACTAAAGTGGTTATTGAAACTGAAAGCGATTTTTAAATCTATGGATTTTGACTTAATATTAAATAAAATAAATTGTAAGTCGTGGAAATTATTTTATTTTATATAGAAACTTTAAATGCAAACTATTTTATTTTATATACCGTTTGAATATCCAAACCATCCAAGTTTTAGAAGTTATGGTTTTCAAACTATGAATTTTCGAAGTATTATGGTTGAAAGTTATAATCCAAATGTTTGGTATCCAATTATTATAAATTTTAAAGCACTATGATTGTGGGAAAGAAATATATTTGAAAAAAATGATATCATTGATTTGGGTTTTATAAAACTAATATCAAAATGAATTGTTTTGGAAATGGAAATGATATCGTATTTATGGGTTTTGAAATGGATAATTATATTCTGGTTTTAAAATATAAACTATTTTTAAAAGACCGCTGCGTTATAATAACGTTTGGTTGTTAAAGAGATCGGGATCGGAAGTTGTCATACTCTCTGCCAACTCCGAAATCCACTTTAACAACCGTATATGCGGTGGAGATTTCAGAATGAAGTAGGTTGGTGGCGGCGATTCCTGTAAGGTAAATACGTGGACCCAACTCCTGTGAGTTGGCATAAGGTGGCTAAAACAGGAGCGATTGACGGGTTAATAAGGTAGCACCTTTGATCGGACACATCCCTTCGTTATTATATTTGACTCTTGGATTGATTCGGTGTCCACTTTTAATTTTTTATTTGGGGTTGTGACTCGAGGTGGGCGGTAGCTGCGGCTACGCGTTACCACCGACACGAAAGCGTAATTGGTATATCTACTCTGGCATTGCCTAGTTGTGCCGTGTCATCTACCCTAGCGCGCCTTATACGATTTTGGTTTTGTACCATACCTATGGAGTACCCTCTGACGACGCCTAGTACGGGGGAGATTACGGTACTGTATAGACTATTGGAATATATAAATGTGTTAAGGTGGAAAATGTAAAGCCTTAACGCTATTTAAAAGTAAGTTTATTTTACAATTAGACACTACTATAATAGCGCAATATACTACATAAGAATTAGTTTAACGGATCCTTAGGAGATGTAAATCCCGAGCATCTCTTGAGTTACTGCACTCATATTTATTTCTGTTAATTTAACTTACATAAGATCTTTTAGTTCTGACTCGAGTGTTTTGTCTTTTTAATTCGCTCGGGTCAGTCCGAGCATTTCAGGATTTGAAGATTTAGCTCTGGAGGACAAAGACGAAGACTTGTATTATTATTATTTATATTATTGCACTTCACTCATACTGTTCCGCTGCATTATTATTGGTATGTGTAACTCTGATATGTATTATATAAATATAATCAAATGTTTTTTTTACAGCTTTATAAACTGTATATTTGATTATTATATTTTATCCTTCCGCTGTGAGATTCTGTTTTGTTTTATTTCTTTCTGATTTTTCTTATTTACCCCATAACAATCTGCCCTTCCGTATGGTTTGAATTGGCACGTGTGTCGATTTAAAGCATGCGAAAAGGCGGGACGTTACACAAGACCGATAACTTGAGTTCAATACGAATTCAATTCAAATTTAACTAAAAATCAATTCGAATTCTATTTAAATTTGAATTTAAAATTCTCCAAATATAGCTAGCCTATTGATAGGCATCATATCTCTCAAAAATCTCAAAAACGTCATCAAAACCGAAAGAGAATAAGAGTAAAAATGAGCTAATACAATTCTAAGGTCAATGTTTGTTGTTGTTGTCATCTTCTTCTCAGGAAAGCAACTTATGACCATAACTTCGACCAAGCAAAATTGAAAATTGCACAAAACAAAATGAACAAAATTTGTAGTACATTATTTAAGCTTTCCGAAACATCTAACATTATCAAAATCGGATAAAAAACGAAGAAGTTATGGCCAATTTAGTTTCAGCCTTAAGCACAGAGCAAATATTGATTTTGCTCTCGGGATTACAGTAGAAAAATCGATTTTGACATAGCTAATCTTAAAACTACAGAAAACTAATGTTTAACACATGAATTAAGCTTTCCGAAACATCTAAAATTATCAAAATTGGATCAAAAACGAAGAAGTTATGGCTAATTTAGTTTCAGCCTTAAGCACGGAGCAAATATTTATTTTGCTCTCGGGATTACAGTAGAAAAATTCGATTTTGTCACAGTTAACCTCAAAATAACAGAAACCTCAAGAAACTAAAGTTGTATTATATGAAATAAGCTTTCGGGAATGGCCAAGATTATCAAAATCTGATCTGTGGTTCAAAAGTTATGGCCGTTTTGCTAACAAATTCAAACTCATCCTGATTTGTTAAAGACAGAACCAGGCTTCTGTCTTCAAACTCATTTCAGGTCAAGCAAATGGAAGAATGTAACGACCCAGAATTTTTAGAAATTAAAATTTGAATATTTAAGTAATTTTTAAATATTAATAAGTGAATTTATAAGTCGAATAAATTTTTATTTGAATTATTGGATTTAATTGGACAATTAAATCGATAATTTAATACGTTAAATTATGGAAATAATTGAAAATTGAGTTAAATATGATTGAAAATAATTTGGGAAATTTTATTTTATCATATGGAAGTTAGAACGATATTTTAGAACTTTTAAAATCGAATTAAGAGTTAATTTGTGAAAATTGAATATTTTAATATTTAAATCCACTAGTGAAAATAGTCAATTTTTGAACAGTCTCAGAATTGAACGAAACCAGTTCCATTGGATCCGTAATGGTTAGTTATTACCGGATTTCAAATTTCATGTCAATCGGAGTTATCGTTTGAGCGTGGCAGCTCGAAACGCATCGAATTATTTTTAATTTTAATTTGGCGAGTCAAAATAGCCATTTTTCAAAAAGTCTCGGATTTCGACGAAACTAGTTTCATCGGATCCGTAATGTGATATTATTGTAAGGTTTCAAATTTCGTATCAATTGGATTTACCGTTTGTCCTGTACAAATTAAAACGCTTAGAAAATCGCTTAAATCGGTTTAATTCAAATTGAGCGTTTACAGCCATAACTCGCACAGATGTCCGAATTAGCTTTCGAAACCTGTTCCATTGTGTCTGGAACGCGGGATAAACCCTAGAAACGCTGGTTACGGCGCGTAAATCGGAGTTCGGAATTTCCGGATGAATAGTGTCGAACGAAACTCTATAAATAGCCCCCCACTTAAAAAAAAAAAAAACTAAAAACCCTAATTACAAACTGCAGCCGCCACCATAGAATTAACGGCCAGGAAACGTTCTCGTTTCCCCTCGATTATCTCTTCATCCACTCTCCGATAGACTTCGACTTCAACTAGAAACTTGTAGATCTCGTCGAGACGAATGTATCCAACGGTGGAGATCTGAAACGGAGTCATGTGGAGGCCAAAATCTGCTCGTATTTGGCTGCGGTTGCGCACGTTTTTTCCGTGCCTAGGGGTGGCCGAGTGGGTGCGGTCTGAGGGTGGAGGTGGAGTCAGGAGCGAGCTTCGCGATGGTGGTTGTGTGATGGAGTTTAGTCGAGAGATGGTGTTGCAAATTGTAACCCTAATCCTAAGAGTTGGGTTCGGCCATAACGTGTTTGACCTGTAGGGTGAGCGCGTGATGTAGGAGATGATGTTGGGAGCGTTGGATTTGAATCTCACGGCCAAGATTGCTTTGGGTATAAAATTAGTAAATTTATATTATAAATTAGTAAGTTTAAATACGTGTAACTTCATAAATTGATAACTTTTTCATACGAGGTTGAAAACGCGCGAAACCAGTTGCGTTGGAATCGTATGGATGAGCACTACGCGATGGAGTTGGTTTGGAGTCGTTTGGAGTTAGTGAGAATTTTGGGTAAAATTAAACGTCCGTTTAATTTTATTCGAAATAAATCGCTAAAACAGAAATGAAACCAAGGTGAGAATTTCTCACTCAATCGAATCAGTTTCGATTTTATTTTAAATAGTTAGATTTAAAATATTTGAATGCATGTTTGAATGTTGATTAATATCTATTGATTGTTAAAATAGACATTATGCGCCGTTAGTAAGCGGATGTTATTTATTAAAAACATATACCGCGAATATTTCATAAACAGTGAAATTGGTATTATAAATAATATCAATATATATATATTGGCATATGTATATATTGCAGTTGTTGATTTCCCGTATTTTTTAGCGGATGAGACCCTATTACGCCGTTATTAAGCGGATAATATTTAATAAGAACATATACCACGATAATTTCGTACTGGAGCGAAATTGGTATTGTGCTAATGTTTTTGGATGCAGGAAAACAGGTTGGAGGGATCCAACTGGATTCCTCAACAGTATTTATTTGATTATGGATATTTTGATATTCGTTGATTATCATATACGATATGTGATATCGTTGTTGTCGTGATTGACTATTTGGTGTGTAGCATCATTGGACCCAGATTTTGGGATTTTAAAATGATTTTAAAGTGATTTTACAAAGTATACGTTTTATAAAATAATTTTGGAATTGATCCATTTTAAATAAATAAACGTTATAATTTTTAATGTTATAAAAATTATGATTTTTGAGAAATATAGTTAAAAACTGATTTTTTTGGAATATGATGCTATTGAGTTTATAAAATAGTTTAATCGGGATTTTAGAATTTTTGTGTAAAGTTTAAAATATAGGATTTATAAAATTTGATTATTTTATAAATCAAGAGAAAGGATGAAATTATAAAGGAAATTAAAGTCGTTTTAAAAGAATAATATAAATTGATTTATATTAAGAGATTTATAAATAGATATTTATAAATTGAAATATTGACATTATAAAACAAGTTTTTATAAGTGTTTGTTGAATGAAGTGAAAATGAATTTCATAAATGAATGAAATTTATAGAATTTTATACGGTGAAGTTATAAATGGAATTTTATAAGCAGTAGGTTTATAAAATTTATTAAGTTATTAAAATAATGATTTTGGATAAATGAATGAATCTTATAAGTTATAAGATTTATAATTATGAAGTTAAAGGAACGATTTTGTAAAATAATCGTTTTATAAGTAATTAACTTATAATATGAACTTTTAGTTTATAATTGAGTTATAAACTGGAATAGGTTAATAAAAGGATTTATAAAAAGGAAGTTTTTATAAATAAATAGAAATGGAATTTATAAACGTTGTTTTATAAATTCGCAAATGACTTATTTTGATAAGTAAATTGTTGAAACCTATAAATGGAGTTATATTCACATTTTTGAATAGTGAATAATCCTTTGAATTAAATTGAATAAAAGGATGAAATTGTTAATGAAGTATATTCACGTTTTTGAATAGTGAATAACACGTTAAAGAAATTGTTTTGGATTTGGATGTTTTAAATAGAATTAAAACGATCGAACAATGTTTTAAAATGTGTTGAGATTCGAAACCATAGATTTCAACATTTATTGTTGAAATAGACGTTTTCGAGAAATAGAAGGAAATAGTGGACTATAACACTGTTGTTATAGTAAATGATTTCCGAAAGGAAATGTTTTGTATAGTATTGGGATTTATATATCTATTTTAATTTAGAATCCCTATACTAGTGATTTTGGGTTGTTGTAACGATGTTTTACGCAACATTCGTTTTGGCCCAAATAAATATGTTTAAGAGAATGATTTCCTTAAAGAATGAAATATATACTTAATTTCGATTTAAGTATATTGAATATTTTCTAAGTATTGAAAATAAATAAAATTTGTGAATTACTTATTAAATAAGTATGGAAATGTTTTCCAATATGAAGTGATATTTAGAATTGATCTTTTTGAAGATAAATTGAAAAGAAATATTGAAATGAATAATTGAAATCGAATATTCATTTATATTTTGGAATTATAAATTCACTAAGGAATTTATAAAGAAAGTGGAATTTGTTTAAAAATAAATATTGATTTATTTTTGAAGTATGAAATTATATATCTAGTGAAGATATTTTGGAAAATAAATAATTTGGAAAATTATTTGGAAACTGGTGATGTGTGCATATCCAGTGATAGTTCAATAACCGACTATCAATATTTCCCTTTGAATGGGTAATTGATGTGATTTGTTTGAATGTGAATGCTATACTTATTTTTGAATAAGCGCTCACTATTCGGGTTAACCGGGAAAGGACCATGGGGTCGTATAACCCATTCCGAATATGTGATACGTCGTTATGAATTGCATTTGAAGATCGGTGTTGAAGACCCGGTATTTGCGAGAGCGATAGGATGACCTGTCGATTTACTCTGCACCGAGTTGCTCTGGTATAGAGTTCTCCATATGTGATGGTGAATCCGATCAGGATTGTGAATATCCGGATTGCAAGGACTTCTTTGTAAGTGCCTTCGGTTTTGTTCGATCCCGGAACAGACTTGTATGGATTGTGTGTCTGACATTACAAGTTGAGATATAAAGCCGATTTCATTCAAATATATTTCTGTTGGTGGCGGAGAATTTATTCTTTAGCTTAACACCCTTCTCTGAGACGTACGAGCTCAGAGGTTATGTAGTTGAATGTTATCAGCGATATATTCCCAATTTGGTAATGTGACATGCTGAGTGTTGCTGTAAATGATCATTGTGTTGATTATTGTGATAGGATCGTTTATTTGATCGTCTATCTTGGTGATCATTGTGTTGATCATTTGTTGACCCAAAGCATGGCTTTTGTATAAAGTATGTTTTTGTGGACGTGACTTCGTCGAACCTCACACCCCGGAAATGGTCAAAACAGGAAAGATGCGGCAAGGTTATGAGGGGTAGCACCCTTTAGGGTATGTACATTTCCTTCTGGATAGAGGTTGTATCATGGTATGGAGCCCAGATATTTAACCTATGTGGTTACTACGAATTTATTACTTTGTGGTTGTTGGTTTTCGGGATCCCGTGAGAAAGGTCGTTTACGATCGGGGAATGGCGTGCTCGTGTCAGTAGTTACCCAGTTAGGGGTAACCCGGCCTTGTGTTGGCAGAGTTCCGGTTTGGTTCTCGGGGATGTCTTTCCAGAGGCATTCTCATGTGGCAATGGGAAGTTCCTTGGCCTGACCATTTGTTGGAAATCCAATTCCCAATACGAAACTTGTACGGTTTTAGTTGTAGAACCTGCCATTCACTTATGGTGGTCACCACTGTTTGGATGGTAGCTATAGTAGGCATAGTTCGAAATGTCTATGTTGGCTAAGATTTATATTCTACTTTCGAAATGAATTTTTCCCTACACTATGCACTAGTAATAATATCAAATGTTATTTTAAATGCATATCAAGCATCTTTGACTATCATAAGGAGAAATCTCCTCCGATTCTGCGTTTGCATTGTGTGTGTGTGCGGGAGGCCTTATGGTAGTCTCATTTTTAAAAAGCATTGCGAATTGATAAAAAATATTCCTCTATTTTGATTTTAAAGATAAATAAACTGTTTTGAGTTCTCACACCAGTCACATGACTGACTTGGAGTTTATTGTTTTCCTTCCTAAACTCTGGGTGCCCACCAATTTCCACACGGGCAGTCAAAAGTTAGGTTTATCAGGATATTCTGGATATTCTGGAGTTGCTGGAGGCAAGATGGATGGCATGGCGTATTACTAGTTATATAGTATTTCTTTTTCCGCTGCACTGTTGTTGTTTGATGTTGTACACTCTGATGGTATGATGTAATGAAATGTATAAAATGTAATAACTGATATAGTTCTTTGTTTAAAGATTATTCATTTATTATTATATGTTGTTCCGCTGCGAATTGTGAGATTCTGATGTTGTTCTTGTTTTCTGTTCTGTTCTATTTTCTATGTTCTCTATTCTCTTCTTCTTTTATCTAAATTTTTTTTTCTATCTTCTTTTCCCTCTATCTTCTACCTTCTTCTTTTTCGATCTTCTTTCTTTTCTTCTTTTTCTTTTCCTAAATTTTTCTTAAACCCCTAAGGGTTCGTATTTTCGTTCATCTTGAATTAAACAAAGGAGATTAGTGTCTATTCAAGGAGTACGGATTTACGGGTCTTTACATCTGGCATCAGAGCTTATGGTTAAGCGACAACCATGGTTCTGTTGGGTATAATTCATTAGAGATAGAATCAGCAGTACTCTAGAATGAGTTTGAGTGTAATAATAGCTATGAGAGCGTATTTGTTAGTGAATAAAAAAAATTGTTTTATATTGTGATGATTGGTTTATTGAGTGGCATATGAACTTTCGTCAGCGTGGTCCGCAAGACTATGCCGAAGGGGTTTCTAAACACTTGAATAGAACAATTCGACACAGTATTGTTTAAAATTGGGTAAATGGAATAATTTTACCTTGATTATATTTTATATATAAAAGAATAATTTTTCAGAATTATTAAAGTGTATATAAGTAGATTGTTTGGTTGTTGAACAAGTTGTTTGAATAATCTAAATTGAAGAATTATTGTATAAACAAAAGAATTATAAGAATTGAATTATAATTAGAGTGATTTACAATTGTGAAATAAAACTTATATGTATAAGAAGTGAAACTATATGAATATTTATGAATATGAGTTGTAATAAAAATGAATTTAAAGTTAAATGGAAATTTACTTTAGAATTTGGAATCTGAATTTATTTACAAGTGGGAATTAAGTTAAGTAAAACAAAGTGATGTTTGTAAATGGAATATAACTTAAGAGATGTTGAATGAAGTTGATATTAGTATCAAAGTAAAGTAATAAAGTAAAATGAAATGTGAACTAAAGTTATGTAAATGAAATTCAACTTTTGTAATTGAATTGAATTAATGGATTAAATGTAAATCAATTGAATGTGAATAATTGATATTGAAATAATGAATATAAGCGTTAATTCATTTAAATCTAATGTTATTAGAAAGTTGAATAATTGAATGAAAATCAATTAAATTAAACCAATTGAAAGCAAAGGAATTTGGTTGCAATTGATATACATTGATTGTTATATGATTGTTAGTTGATTGTATATAATTCATTAAGTGTTAATGAAATTGAAAGCTAAAGTAATTGAAATTCAATTAGAAGTTAAGTGAATCTTAAATGAATTGAATTTGATTTGGAAGTGAACCAACTTGAATATGAATTAGTGAATATAAGCAAATTGAAAATGAATGTTAGTAAAGAACATCCACTGTATATGAATCAAATGTGATTTAAATTGAAAACCATTTCATTGTATATAAATGAGAATATAAATGAATATTTATTGGTTATGGATGTTAGTTAAATGATAGTTGGTTGATGGTTGAATATATATTGCTATTGAATGCATTTGCTAAGTTGGCATATATAGTTATTATGTTGCTATATGTTGTATATCGATACTATTATCTATATGCATGATTCTCATGTTGTTTGTTGAGTAATTAGTAGGTGCGGATCGCGTTTGCTTCGCATTTGGAGCTCGCTTTTGCGCTATATTAGCCGTATATGCTTGCTAATAAAATATAAGGTACATATCTCGGATTAAATACCGTACTTTTACACTTTTTCCCTGCGGGATGCCTCATTACTTGATGCGATGTATATTTGTGATATATATACTGTCATTTTTTTTTCGGATCGAGCCGCGCAAAGGAGACTATGGCGAATTTTTCCGAAAATTTAAGGCGTTAGAAAATTTTTGAGTAAAAGGGAAAATTTTGAAAACTTTAACTTTGATTTGGAATTGAAAGTTAAACAATAGTAGTTGTTTTTGAAAAGATAACTAAGTATGATTTGAAAACTTAGTAAGGTTATTGTAAGAAGTTTAACTATGAATTTTTGGAAAATTTATAAATTCTATAACTTTTCTTACTTGTTAATTTCGAGGACGAAATTCTTTTAAGGGGGGAAGATTGTAACGACCCAGAATTTTTAGAAATTAAAATTTGAATATTTAAGTAATTTTTAAATATTAATAAGTGAATTTATAAGTCGAATAAATTTTTATTTGAATTATTGGATTTAATTGGACAATTAAATCGATAATTTAATACGTTAAATTATGGAAATAATTGAAAATTGAGTTAAATATGATTGAAAATAATTTGGGAAATTTTATTTTATCATATGGAAGTTAGAACGATATTTTAGAACTTTTAAAATCGATTAAGAGTTAATTTGTGAAAATTGAATATTTTAATATTTAAATCGACTAGTGAAAATAGTCAATTTTTGAACAGTCTCAGAATTGAACGAAACCAGTTCCATTAGATCCATAATGGTTAGTTATTACCGGATTTCAAATTTCGTGTCAATTGGAGTTATCGTTTGAGCGTGGCAGCTCGAAACGCATCGAATTATTTTTAATTTTAATTTGGCGAGTCAAAATAGCCATTTTTCAAAAAGTCTCGGATTTTGACGAAACCAGTTTCATCGGATCCGTAATGTGATATTATTGTAAGGTTTCAAATTTCGTATCAATTGGATTTACCGTTTGTCCTGTACAAATTAAAACGCCTAGAAAATCGCTTAAATCGGTTTAATTCAAATTGAGCGTTTACAGCCATAACTCGCACAGATGTCCGAATTAGCTTTCGAAACCTGTTCCATTGTGTCCGGAACGCGGGATAAACCCTAGAAACGCTGGTTACGGCGCGTAAATCGGAGTTCGGAATTTCCGGATGAATAGTGTCGAACGAAACTCTATAAATAGCCCCCCACTTAAAAAAACAAAAACAAAAACTAAAAACCCTAATTACAGACTGCAGCCGCCACCATAGAATTAACGGCCAGGAAACGTTCTCGTTTCCCCTCGATTATCTCTTCATCCACTCTCCGATAGACTTCGACTTCAACTAGAAACTTGTAGATCTCGTCGAGACGAATGTATCCAAAGGTGGAGATCTGAAACGGAGTCATGTGGAGGCCAAAATCTGCTCGTATTTGGCTGCGGTTGCGCACGTTTTTTCCGTGCCTAGGGGTGGCCGAGTGGGTGCGGTCTGAGGGTGGAGGTGGAGTCAGGAGCGAGCTTCGCGATGGTGGTTGTGTGATGGAGTTTAGTTGAGAGATGGTGTTGCAAATTGTAACCCTAATCCTAAGAGTTGGGTTCGGCCATAACGTGTTTGACCTGTAGAGTGAGCGCGTGATGTAGGAGATGATGTTGGGAGCGTTGGATTTGAATCTCACGGCCAAGATTGCTTTGGGTATAAAATTAGTAAATTTATATTGTAAATTAGTAAGTTTAAATACGTGTAACTTCATAAATTGATAACCTTTTCATACGAGGTCGAAAACGCGCGAAACCAGTTGCGTTGGAATCGTATGGACGAGCACTACGCGATCGAGTTGGTTTGGAGTCGTTTGGAGTTAGTGAGAATTTTGGGTAAAATTAAACGTCCGTTTAATTTTATTCGAAATAAATCGCTAAAACGGAAATGAAACCAAGGTGAGAATTTCTCACTCAATCGAATCAGTTTCGATTTTATTTTAAATAGTTAGATTTAAAATATTTGAATGCATGTTTGAATGTTGATTAATATCTATTGATTGTTAAAATAGACATTATGCGCCGTTAGTAAGCGGATGTTATTTATTAAAAACATATACCGCGAATATTTCATAAACAGTGAAATTGGTATTATAAATAATATCAATATATATATATTGGCATATGTATATATTGCAGTTGTTGATTTCCCGTATTTTTTAGCGGATGAGACCCTATTACGCCGTTATTAAGCGGATAATATTTAATAAGAACATATACCGCGATAATTTCGTACTGGAGCGAAATTGGTATTGTGCTAATGTTTTTGGATGCAGGAAACAGGTTGGAGGGATCCAACTGGATTCCTCAACAGTATTTATTTGATTATGGATATTTTGATATTCGTTGATTATCATATACGATATGTGATATCGTTGTTGTCGTGATTGACTATTTGGTGTGTAGCATCATTGGACCCAGATTTTGGGATTTTAAAATGATTTTAAAGTGATTTTACAAAGTATACGTTTTATAAAATAATTTTGGAATTGATCCATTTTAAATAAATAAACGTTATAATTTTTAATGTTATAAAAATTATGATTTTTGAGAAATATAGTTAAAAACTGATTTTTTTAGAATATGATGCTATTGAGTTTATAAAATAGTTTAATCGGGATTTTAGAATTTTTGTGAAAAGTTTAAAATATAGGATTTATAAAATTTGATTATTTTATAAATCAAGAGAAAGGATGAAATTATAAAGGAAATTAAAGTCGTTTTAAAAGAATAATATAAATTGATTTATATTAAGAGATTTATAAATAGATATTTATAAATTGAAATATTGACATTATAAAACAAGTTTTTATAAGTGTTTGTTGAATGAAGTGAAAATGAATTTCATAAATGAATGAAATTTATAGAATTTTATACGGTGAGGTTATAAATGGAATTTTATAAGCAGTAGGTTTATAAAATTTATTAAGTTATTAAAATAATGATTTTGGATAAATGAATGAATCTTATAAGTTATAAGATTTATAATTATGAAGTTAAAGGAACGATTTTGTAAAATAATCGTTTTATAAGTAATTAACTTATAATATGAACTTTTAGTTTATAATTGAGTTATAAACTGGAATAGGTTAATAAAAGGATTTATAAAAAGGAAGTTTTTATAAATAAATAGAAATGGAATTTATAAACGTTGTTTTATAAATTCGCAAATGACTTATTTTGATAAGTAAATTGTTGAAACCTATAAATGGAGTTATATTCACATTTTTGAATAGTGAATAATCCTTTGAATTAAATTGAATAAAAGGATGAAATTGTTAATGAAGTATATTCACGTTTTTGAATAGTGAATAACACGTTAAAGAAATTGTTTTGTATTTGGATGTTTTAAATAGAATTAAAACGATCGAACAATGTTTTAAAATGTGTTGAGATTCGAAACCATAGATTTCAACATTTATTGTTGAAATAGACGTTTTCGAGAAATAGAAGGAAATAGTGGACTATAACACTGTTGTTATAGTAAATGATTTCCGAAAGGAAATGTTTTGTATAGTATTGGGATTTATATATCTATTTTAATTTAGAATCCCTATACTAGTGATTTTGGGTTGTTGTAACGATGTTTTACGCAACATTCGTTTTGGCCCAAATAAATATGTTTAAGAGAATGATTTCCTTAAAGAATGAAATATATACTTAATTTCGATTTAAGTATATTGAATATTTTCTAAGTATTGAAAATAAATAAAATTTGTGAATTACTTATTAAATAAGTATGGAAATGTTTTCCAATATGAAGTGATATTTAGAATTGATCTTTTTGAAGATAAATTGAAAAGAAATATTGAAATGAATAATTGAAATCGAATATTCATTTATATTTTGGAATTATAAATTCACTAAGGAATTTATAAAGAAAGTGGAATTTGTTTAAAAATAAATATTGATTTATTTTTGAAGTATGAAATTATATATCTAGTGAAGATATTTTGGAAAATAAATAATTTGGAAAATTATTTGGAAACTGGTGATGTGTGCATATCCAGTGATAGTTCAATAACCGACTATCAATATTTCCCTTTGAATGAGTAATTGATGTGATTTGTTTGAATGTGAATGCTACACTTATTTTTGAATAAGCGCTCACTATTCGGGTTAACCGGGAAAGGACCATGGGGTCGTATAACCCATTCCGAATATGTGATACGTCGTTATGAATTGCATTTGAAGATTGGTGTTGAAGACCCGGTATTTGCGAGAGCGATAGGATGACCTGTTGATTTACTCTGCACCGAGTTGCTCCGGTATAGAGTTCTCCATATGTGATGGTGAATCCGATCAGGATTGTGAATATCCGGATTGCAAGGACTTCTTTGTAAGTGCCTTCGGTTTTGTTCGATCCCGGAACAGACTTGTATGGATTGTGTGTCTGACATTACAAGTTGAGATATAAAGCCGATTTCATTCAAATATATTTCTGTTGGTGGCGGAGAATTTATTCTTTAGCTTAACACCCTTCTCTGAGACGTACGAGCTCAGAGGTTATGTAGTTGAATGTTATCAGCGATATATTCCCAATTTGGTAATGTGACATGCTGAGTGTTGCTGTAAATGATCATTGTGTTGATTATTGTGATAGGATCGTTTATTTGATCGTCTATCTTGGTGATCATTGTGTTGATCATTTGTTGACCCAAAGCATGGCTTTTGTATAAAGTATGTTTTTTTGGACGTGACTTCGTCGAACCTCACACCCCGGAAATGGTCAAAACAGGAAAGATGCGGCAAGGTTATGAGGGGTAGCACCCTTTAGGGTATGTACATTTCCTTCTGGATAGAGGTTGTATCATGGTATGGAGCCCAGATATTTAACCTATGTGGTTACTACGAATTTATTACTTTGTGGTTGTTGGTTTTCGGGATCCCGTGAGAAAGGTCGTTTACGATCGGGGAATGGCGTGCTCGTGTCAGTAGTTACCCAGTTAGGGGTAACCCGGCCTTGTGTTGGCAGAGTTCCGGTTTGGTTCTCGGGGATGTCTTTCCAGAGGCATTCTCATGTGGCAATGGGAAGTTCCTTGGCCTGACCATTTGTTGGAAATCCAATTCCTAATACGAAACTTGTACGGTTTTAGTTGTAGAACCTGCCATTCACTTATGGTGGTCACCACTGTTTGGATGGTAGCTATAGTAGGCATAGTTCGAAATGTCTATGTTGGCTAAGATTTATATTCTACTTTCGAAATGAATTTTTCCCTACACTATGCACTAGTAATAATATCAAATGTTATTTTAAATGCGTATCAAGCATCTTTGACTATCATAAGGAGAAATCTCCTCCGATTCTGCGTTTGCATTGTGTGTGTGTGCGGGAGGCCTTATGGTAGTCTCATTTTTAAAAAGCATTGCGAATTGATAAAAAATATTCCTCTATTTTGATTTTAAAGATAAATAAACTGTTTTGAGTTCTCACACCAGTCACATGACTGACTTGGAGTTTATTGTTTTCCTTCCTAAACTCTGGGTGCCCACCAATTTCCACACGGGCAGTCAAAAGTTAGGTTTATCAGGATATTCTGGATATTCTGGAGTTGCTGGAGGCAAGATGGATGGCATGGCGTATTACTAGTTATATAGTATTTCTTTTTCCGCTGCACTGTTGTTGTTGTTTGATGTTGTACACTCTGATGGTATGATGTAATGAAATGTATAAAATGTAATAACTGATATAGTTCTTTGTTTAAAGATTATTCATTTATTATTATATGTTGTTCCGCTGCAAATTGTGAGATTCTGATGTTGTTCTTGTTTTCTGTTCTGTTCTATTTTCTCTATTTTCTATGTTCTCTATTCTCTTCTTCTTTTATCTAAATTTTTTTTCTATCTTCTACCTTATTCTTTTTCTCTCTTCTTTCTTTTCTTCTTTTTCTTTTCCTAAATTTTTCTTAAACCCCTAAGGGTTCGTATTTTCGTTCATCTTGAATTAAACAAAGGAGATTAGTGTCTATTCAAGGAGTACGGATTTACGGGTCTTTACAAAGAATTTCAATAGTAACCAAAAGAGAAATTTCATCTCATTGAATCTATTTTCTAGCCTAAAAAGAATGAGCCATTTCGGATAGTTATGCACAAATATATCGTTGTTTTACTACAGCGATTTTCATATAAAATTTTCAGCAAACAATCATTAGATTTATTTAACACATACAATCAATTCACAATCAAAATTGAAAGCAATTCAATCAACAACCATCTAATTCAATCCAAATAACAACTAAAAATCACACACATGAATTAGAGATAGCAAGTGTGAGTTGTAAATAACTCACCTTTTATTTTCCTATAGCTTGCTAAATCCTCTTTTAAGCCTTGCTAACCTCTTATCTTCTCCAAAATCACCTAAAAACTCGAGAACAAAATTTGGAAAGAAAGCATTTGATCAAAAAGGGATCAAAATCATTCTTTTAGAGTTCTAAAGGATAGAGATAGAGTTTAAACACTTACTCTACATTATTGGACAAAATCCCTTTGATTTGAGCTTTGAATTAGGAAATTAGAAACTAGGGTTTTAAAGCTTTGAGAAGAAGGAGTTTTTTTTTTAGTTTTCTCTTTTCTAACTTTAGAATGAAGGTGAATACATAATAAGGGGAGGTACTTTCTCTTATTTGCACTAATGGATCAAGAGAGTTAAGATAGGGATCCACTAACAAGGTGTTGCTAATTCTCCTAAGTGTTGCTAATATTTGTTTAGTTCTATCATTAATAAACCAAATTTTTTTCTAACAATGTTTAACAAAATTTATTCACTAATTTATCAGATTTGACAATACCAAATAACTATTTAAAAATTGCATTTTAACAAAAACTCTCCATATTAACACTTTACTCTAAACACCAAATTCAAATAATTGATTTTATATATATTTCAAAATTTTAAATTGAAATTCTTTATTTAAGAAATAAAAATTATTCCTTAAATAGATCCAACCAAATATTCTTAAAATATGTTTTAATTACTCAATTAAATTTCACAAATCATAAATTAAAATTAATCATTCCTAATTAAATTTAATTAATTAGTGAATTTACACCAGGGTTATTACAGATTCCCTCCCTTACAAAAATTGCGTCCCCGCAATTTTCTAGAAAAAGAGCCATAAACACACAAAAATTCAATCGACAAAGGATAAAAGACATGCTCGAAACTCAAACCATTCATACTCTCAACATAGAATGGTCGAAAGAAATAAGGAAAAACTCACTTGGTTAATTCAATGGCCCATCATATGCTAACATAGTGATTAACAAACCATCGAATTTTCCACATATCTCGAAAGAATTTCGAAGATATCCCGTCTTCGAACCAAAACTCAATAAGGTGCTCAACAATTAGTCAATCGAAAATGGTTGATTTCAAATAACTCTATGAATAAAGTCGGGATCAAACTCACTCAAACCCGAACTCTGAGCAATAAAGAAGATCATCAATAAGGTTTTCCGCATAAATATACGGAAAGAACATCCTCACAACATGATAGACACGAGAGACAAGATTGATAAATCACAAGATGGCTTCTCACAAGGCCATCAACTCGAACGACCGCGAAAAATGCACGTCGTTGATAATAGCTCAAAGATAGAATATACTCAAGAACAAGGATATAAGCTCAAATTACTTTTCAATCCAATATATTTAGAATTTTAAAAAATCAACATCTTTTAAATTTTAAATCTCAGTTTTCAAAATTTGAAAATTTTCAAAATTTTTACTATATTACTTAGTAAGTTATTTAAAACTCAAATTAAAAGTCCAAATTTCTTCTCTTACTTCAAAATTAATTTCCAAAGAAATTTGTAAATCCATAATGTTATTCCTCAAAATAAATTAAGGATTTAAATTCTCTACACTCTTCTAGTAAACCACTTAAATAGTTTTTTAAACTAGTCTTCAAATTCTCTTATTATACTCTTCTCTTAAAACATCCGATGTATATAATATAGATTCTAAAATCTCAAAATATACTTTCAATAAAGTATAGCTCAAGAATATTCTCATTTATTTTCATCTTTACAATTTCAAAATAAATAAATGACATTTCCTCTCCCTTGAATCTCTAATAAATAGATACATCCGTTGGCTACAGAGTCGATCGAGCGATCAAAACTGCCTCGCCACCCAGTTACTCATCTCTGAAATCAATGGATGCAATTACCATTCAAAAATAAATTTCATATATAATCTCAAAATATTATTTTCAAAATCTCAATTTTTAAAACACAAACCATCGTGTCTGATTGTCTCATCATAGCAATTAGGAGATTCCTATCGATAATGTTGATCAGGCGCATCGACCAGAACTCTTAACTACTCGATTGATAACCCAACACTCTCAAATTATTTCTATTAAAGAATACTACTCAATAAATATATTCTCAAAACATTCTTTGATTTTTTTAAATATCTCAAAACTCCAATTTCTCTTTTTAAAACTCATGTTTATATAGCTTTAAAACTCAAACCAAAGAACATTAAGAGAATGCATCGAGATATTCCTAGAATACTCGATTCACAAAATCAACAATAGGAGATGGAGTGTTCGTCAACTCCCACAGGATGATGAGCCACTCTCGAAAATCATCAAGATACAGGATAAGCAAGATATTCTTCTTGAAGGAGAAGAAGCACACAAACAACAAATCATTACTTCAAACAAAGTAATGCTACAAAGGATAACACCGATTGAGTATCCGAAAAGGATAACTCAAAGAAATTATATGATAAACTCAATCAAACTCGAACAATCTAGAAAATCACCTCATTCTTTAGTGGATGTCCTCGTGGGAGGATAGCCGAAGGCTAAAGTCCAGGAATAAGGTTAATTCAACACTCAATTGCCCGATTGGATATCAACCCAAATGGACTCACAAAAATCAACAAAGTCACCTTGACTGGAATTCGAGATATATCATCAATATCTCGACACTCAAGAGTGAATACAGAAACATCGGAATCATCATCAACATTCCAAAGTGATAGAAATAATAAACCAATCAAATTAGGATGCCTAAATAAATATAGGATCCTAACAACGGAAGGATCGGACTTAACATCAAATAAGTTAATCCATCTCAAATCAGATACATCTCAAGATAGTGAGTAATAAACAAATACTCACTAAAGCGGCAACAAATAGAAAACTCAGAATGCTCACAACAAGCCACTCGTTGTGGATCCCCTCAATAAGATTCACAACCCTCAAAGGAATGCAACAAGAATGCTCAAAGAAATCAATCAGCTCCATCGATACGAACTCACTCGTATCGACAAAAATAAGAATAGAATAATCCCAAATAAGATTACTTATAAGATAAGATGGCATCAAACTCTATTATGGAATACTACAGAATAAATTATATATATATATATATATATATATATATATATATATATATATATATTCCTAGACATATTCCACCTCAACAATCCCAAAACTCGAAAAAGAATCAAGGCTCGATACGAAAACAAGCTCGAATAAAGGATAATGATTCACTCGTATTGTACTTCGATGTATCATGATCTACGTACTGTTCTGTGTTTATTCTACTTTGTTCTGACAACAGCTCTAATACCATGCTGTAACACCCCACCCCGATACCCACCTTAGTAAAGAGAATTAACGAGTAATTCCGTCTACTAAAGCGGAGAATAGGGCTGGTTAAGGGCGACCATCTACAACTTTGTATTAAACATCTACTGAATACGTCGATAAATGCAATATAATTTTTCACTTTTCTATCTCAATGGATCGACATACATAGTAAATGCTTAATCCAAAACTATAGGTAGCTAACGGATCTATCGGAACAAAATACAATAACTAAATGTAAAGCACATCATAGAATAGTAATCAACGTCATTTATATATATATATATACACTGATACATGTTTAGTACAATACAATATGAGCACAAATAAAGATGGTACTCGCCACATTATACACATTGAATCAAATATAAATACATCAGAGTATGCAGGAGAACAAAAATTGCTCAAGAGAAAGGAGAGCTGATATCCAACATCAACTTCAAGATAAGACCAATAGATGATACCTGAAACAACTCGGTCTGACCCGAGTATAAATACACGGGTCAGTCTAGCTACACAAATCAGTCAATATCGGTAATATGAAGCAGAATAGACATGAAGATACTTCTTCTCGAAAGAGAAGAATGAATCGATAATCTCATAAGCTCAACACTTAAGTAACAAACACTACTTAAGTGAACAAATACCTCGAAGGAGGTAACTCAAACTCAATACTCAAATCAAACACAAGTGCCTCATATCATCAGCGACATCCCAAAATGTCTACATGGTTTCCATGAACCATATTTCCTCAAAAGGAGAAACATCAATACAAACTCTTGCCAAAATGGAAAACATAAAACATTCTCAAATAGGATGATCCAAAACTCAATTATAGATGAATCTCCAAATTCAATTATACCTCATCTCATCGGTGTAAATGTATATAAATCTCAATCTCAACTTGCCAAAATGGAAAAACACAGAATATCCTATAAAATCCTAAAATTATCAAAACTCATAACTCAAGGAACTCGATAAGAGTTCAAAACATCATAATTGAAATCACCATATATATAACATCTCATATAGCACTAGGCTATCGATGTAATAAAACATCTTAAAAGGGTGAAATCACAATAAAACAAAAAACTCAGAAAATCCGAATTGGCCAAATCCACGATTATAATACCGAAGCAATGTTGCACGTGCTAAACTCAGATGGCCAAAGCCTTAGACAAGGTCGCTAACACCTTCCAAAGCAGTTCGTCCTCATGACAAGGTCGTTGACACCTCTTCAAAACATTTTGTCAGCCCTAACAAGGTCGCTAACACCTCCCAAAGAAGTTCGTCCTCATGACAAAGTCGCTGACACCACTTTAAGCCATTTTGTCAGCCCCAACAAGGTCGCTAACACCTCCCAAAGCAGTTCGTCCTCATGACAATAACAAGGTCGCTAACACCTCCCAAAGCAATTCGTCCTCACGACAAAGTCGCTGACACCTCTCCAAGCAGTTCTATTAGGTAAACATCATGAATATGTCACAAACTCGCGGACAGGAACCCGAAAAGTGTTAACGTGTGTCCCATACCACACATTTGCACTTTGCGGTTTACTAGCCGTTAGTCGATGCCACACTAAAAACATCATAAAACTCAGAAATTTATATCTCGCCAAGTCTCATTGACGAGTGACAAAGAGCCACCATACTTGTCTCATCTCATCAACAAGCATTAAATGGCATCGTAACTTGTCTCATCTCATCGACAAGTGAAAACATCATGATGGTTCCTCATAAACCATAAATCTCAAAATATGAAATCATAAGCTCAAGACTTGCCTTTTTAATCTCAAATAGCTTCGATCGTACAAGTCCGAAATTAACCGAAATAGTAAACGTACATGTCTCATACCACGTGTTTTACTAAATCGTTTAATTCTCTTTCTAATACGTTTGAATAGTGCAAAAGTGTGTGTTTTATATTTAAAATAATTTACTAGAGAAAACAAGCTTTTAAAACGTTTTCTCGAAAAGATTAATAAAACCCATATTTGAAATTCATTTATTATAGGGAATAAATAGGTTTCTTTTATATTATAAAAATAATTTTAAAATACTATATCATAATAATTTGAAATGTCCATTTATTTCAAAAATTACTTCAAAAATGGTTTAGTGAAAACCATACTCGAAAATAATGAAAATCAAGAAAGATAACTCAAGATCGATAACTTGTGTTCAATACGAATTCAATTCAAATTTAACTAAAAATCAATTCGAATTCTATATAAATTTGAATTTAAAATTCTCCAAATATAGCTAGCCTATTGATACGCATCATAGCTCTCAAAAATCTCAAAAACATCATCAAAACCGAAAGAGAATAAGAGTAAAAATGAGCTAATACAATTCTAAGGTCAATGTTTGTTGTTGTTGTCATCTTGTTCTCAGGACAGCAACTTATAAACACAATTTCGACCAAGCAAACTTCAAAACTGTAGAAAACACAATGAACAAAACTTTTATTACATGATCTAAGCTTTCCGAAAAATCTAAAATTATCAAAATCGGATAAAAAACGAAGAAGTTGTGGCCAATTTAGTTTCAGCCTTAAGCACAGAGCAAATATTGATTTTGCTCTCGGGATTATAGTAGGAAAATTCAATTTTGACATAGCTAACCTCAAAATTACAGAAAACACAAACAAGAATGTTGTATCACATGAATTAAACTTTCCATAATATCTAAAATTATTAAAATCGGATAAAAAACGAAGTAGTTATGGCTAATTTAGTTTCAGCCTTAAGCACAGAGCAAATATTGATTTTGCTCTCGGGATTACAGTAGAAAAATTCGATTTTGTCACAGTTAACCTCAAAATAACAGAAAACTCAACAAATGAAATATGTATTATATGAAATAAGTTTTCAGAAATGGTCAAGATTATCAAAATCCAATATGTGGTTCAAAAGTTATGGCTGTTTTGCTAACAAATTCAAACTCAGCCTGATTTGTTAAAGACAGAATCGGGCTTCTGTCTTCAAACTCGTTTCAGGTCAAGTAAATGGAAGAATTTCGAATAGTAACCAAAAAAGAAATTGCATTTCATTGAATCTATTTTCTAACCTAAAAAGGTTGAGCCATTTCGGATAGTTATGCACCAATATATCGCTGTTTTACTACAGTGATTTTCATATAAAATTTTCAGCAAACAATCATTGGATTTATTTAACACATACAATCAATTCACAATCAAATTAAAAGCAATTCAATCAACAACCATCTAATTCAATCCAAATAACAACTAAAAATCACACATATGGATTAACGATAGCAAGTGTGAGTTGTAAATAACTCACCTTTTATTTTCCTATAGCTTGCTGAATCCTCTTTTAAGCCTTGCTAACCTCTTATCTTCTCCAAAATCACCTAAAAACTCAAGAACAAAATTTGGAAAGCAAGCAATTTGATCAAAAAGTGGATCAAAATCATTCTTTTAGAGTTCTAAAGGACAGGGATAGAGTTTAAAACACTTACTCTACATTATTGGACAAAATCCCTTTGATTTGAGCTTTGAATTTGGAAATTAGGAACTAGGGTTTTAAAGCTTTGAGAAGGAGGAGTTTAGTTTTTTTTTCTTTCTCTTTTCTGACTTTAGAATGAAGGTTGAATACATAATAAGCGGAGGTACTTTCTCTTATTTGCACTAATGGATTAAGAGAGTTAAGATAGGGATCCACTAACAAGGTGTTGCTAATTCTCCTAAGTGTTACTAATATTTGTTTAGTTCTATCATTAATAAACCAATTTTTTTTTCTAATAATGTTTTAACAAAATTTATTCACTAATTTCTCAGATTTGACAATACTAAATAACCATTTAAAAATTGCATTTTGACAAAAACTCTCAATATTAACACTTTACTCTAAACACCAAATCAAATACTTGATTTTATAATATTTCAAAATTTTAAATTGAAATTCTTTATTTAAGAAATAAAAATTATTCCTTAAATAGATCCAACCAAATATTCTTAAAATTTGTTTTAATTACTTAATTAAATTTCATAAATCATAAATTAAAATTAATCACTCTTAATTAAATTTAATTAATTAGTGAATTTACACCAGGGTTGTTACACAGATTTACGGGAAAGAAGATATGGAAGCAGGAAACGGAAGAGGAACTCTTAGTGGAGGATGCAACAAAACCAATGGAACGCTCGACCTAATACCAGGAGGAACCAAGATCGACATATTAATGCTAACCAAAATGCTGATGCTAATGTGGCTGTTGGAAATCCACCAGTGGATATGGAGGCGATGTATATGTTCTTCATCAATATGATGCAAGAAAGAGTTGCTGCTAATGTTGCTGGAAATGTTAGAGAAGATAATCATATGACTCCAATTGGGAATAATTATGCTAAGCTGAGCAGAGCTACACTAGTCCTGGTAGAAATCCATTCATGGGGACATAGGATGCTATAGAAATTGAGGATTGGCTATTACATTGCGAGAGAATCTTTGCTTCTTTGGGTTTGGATGATGTGCATAAGAGAAGGTTGGCCTCTAGGAAGTTGTAAGGGTCAACATTTCTTTGGTGGAATAGTGTTACTGCGTGGGTTCCAGAGGAGGAGTTGACTTGGCCAGATTTTAAAGCGAGATTTGAAAAGAGGTTTTTATATGAAGTTGCAAAGTCAGCATTGTTGAGCAAGTTTATGGATTTGGTGCAGGGAGAAATGTCAGTAATTGAGTATGCTACCAAGTTTGATAAGCCGTCCCAATATGGACATGCTACTATAGACATTGGCATTAGAAGAAATGAGAGGCTCATTCTGGGATTGAGACCCGAGCTTGCTAGGGCGATCCTGGCACATATCCATGATCCTTGTAATGTGGTGGTGGAGATGGAAATCCGCCAAAAGGCGATATTTGATGTTTGTGCTAGAGAGAAGCTAGTTGAAACCCAGGGTTCTTAGGGAAAGAAAAGAAAGTTCTTTAAGAAGAAGGGAGCCCAAAAGGTAGATGCTGCCAAGAAGGAAAAGGCTAATTTATTTGCTACAAATGTGACAAGAATGGTCATTATGCAAATGAGTGTCGGTCAGGAAAGAGGAAGAAGACTGCAGATAAGAAGAATGTGTAGTGCTCCAACTGTGATCAGGTTAGGCATTATAAGAATCAGTGTCCAGAACCGATTAGGGCGGACAGAAAAAGCTTTTTGCTGTTGGACCATCATCTGCTAAGCCAACTGCAGCTGATAAAGGGAATATCGTGATGGAAGGTAGGTTTTTGATTCAGAGTATACCAGTTAAGATAATATTTGATACTGGTGCATCATATTTATTTATATCTCGATGTTTGGTTGATAGGTTATGCTTGGAACCCATATACCTTGTTACTTCCTTAAGGGCTGCGAATCCAATTGGAGGGCATGTAACTCTAGGAATGAGATGTGACCAGTAAGAACTTAATTTGTTAGGTCATAAGTTTGCATGCAATCTATATATTATCGATTTTGTAAATTTTGAATTCATTTTTGGTATGGATTAGTTAAGATGGTACGAGGCTAGGATATTTTGCTAGGATGGGGAGATATCACTAAGACACCCTGATAGTCATAATCGAATTATATTCTCAGTAGAGAATTATGACCGGCGTAGTTGTTCTTTGTTAAATGAAATGGAAGTGAATGAAGAACTATGTCAGGTTCAAGTAGCCAGAGATTTTGTAGATGTCTTTGAGCCAGTCACAGGACTACCACCAAATCGAGCTATTGATTTTCGAATAGATCTTGTGCCAGGAGTTGAACCTATAAGTAGACCACCTAGTAGGGTGACACCATCTGAGATGAAGGAACTGAAGACGCAGCTAGTGGATCTAGAAGGAAGGAATTTTATTAGACCAGCAGTTCGCCTTGGGGAGTGACCATGGTATTCGAAGAAATCAAATGGGTCATTGAGGATGTGTATCGACTATTATAAGTTGAAGGAGAGGACGATCAAGAATAATTATCCTTTGTTGAGAATAGATGATCTATTTGGTCAATTGTGTGAAGCTAGAGTGTTTTCCCATTGAATTTGGCGACGAGCTTCCATTAGTTAAGAGTGGCAGAGGACAACATTCCTTTGACATCATTTCGAGCTAGGTATGATTCATATGAGTGGTTAGTAATGCCATTCGAGTCAACGAATGCACCTACTTTCTTCATAGATTTGATGAACCAAGTCTTACGAGATTATTTGGACAGATTCGTGTTGTGTTCATATATGACATTTTGGTATACTCTAAGGATGAAAGAGAGCATGAAACTCAACTTAGAGTTGTGCTTGAGATGCTGAGGCAGCATCAGCTAAAAGCGATGTTCTCCAAATGTCATTTTTGAAAGAATGATTTAAGTTTTTTGGTTACATGGTTTCAGAGAAGGGTTGTCAGTCGGTCTAGATAAGATCGAAGATGTTAATAGTTGAAAGAGACAGAGACGGTGACTGAGATTAGAAGTTTTCTTGGAGTTGCTGGCTATTACCAGAGATTCATCAAGGACTTCTCACTGATAGTAGAGCCTTTGACTAAGCTAACCAAAAAGGAGGTGAAGTTCATTTCATCCGACAAATGTGAGGAAGCATTCCTTTAGTTAAAGCATTTGTTGACCAATACACCTGTTTTAGTAGTTCCAAATGGAAACCAAGGATTGGCGGTGTATACCGGTGCATATGGAACTGGATTGGGAGCTATGTCAATGCAGAAGGGTAAAGTAATTGCCTGTGCTTCACGACAGCTTAGACCGCGTAAAGTGAGATATCCTACTCATGATTTGGAGTTGGTTGCGGTGATCTTCGCATTGAAGATTTGAAAACATTATCTCTTATGTGAGAGATTTGAGTTATACATAGATCATAAGTCTTTAAGGTACTTATTCTCTCAGAAAGGGTTGAATATGAGATAGCAAAGGTAGCTAGAGTTTTTGGTTGCTTATGATTTTGGTATAGAATATACCCCAGAGAAAAGTAACAAAGTAGCGAATGCTTTTAGCAGAAGAAGTCAGAATGTGGTGTTAGCTATTTTGGTAGAATGGAAGGATTTAGAAGCTTTGACTACCTGTAGTGTGCAGTTAAGATCGAATGCTAGTTCTAGTAAGAGTACAACCATGTTGTCGTGTTTTAACGTTCGACCAGTGTCGATCAAGAGAATTGCTTCTAAACAAAAGGAGGATCCATTATTAGCTGAGAAAATAAGAAGGCTTAAGGTTGGAACTGGGATTGATGATCTAAAGGATTTTAGTCTTGACCACAGAGGATGGTTGGGGAAGAAGGGACGATTATATGTTCCGAATGTCGAGGACTTGAGGAAAGAAGTTCTTGGAAAATGTCATTGTAACAACCCTGGATTGGAGATTTCTTGTATATATTAAATTATAACAGAAGTTATAATTTAATATTGTAAATTAAAATATAAACAATGAATTTTGTGAACAAAATGAGAAAAATAAAGTTTGGAACTTTATTTTGTTTATTTAGTTATAAATATGGGATTAAATATTGATTGGATAAGTATTTGGTTTAATAAATTAAAATATTGGATATTCATTAGTTTAGAGCTAATAAATTAACTAGGTGATGTATTTCAACATTTAATTATCGAAATAAATCTAAATTGATGAAAATAAAGTTTTAAAAACTTGATTTTGAGAAATTGGAGTGAAAATAATTATATATTGGATTTTAATTGAGTCAATGTAATAATAATGGTAATTTTTGCCAATATTAACCTTTTATTGAATATAAAAGGAGAAATCCGAAGAAAACGGTATTTTATTAAAATAAAAGATGAAATAATGTTTAAAAAAATATTTTGAAGTTATAATAAAGTTAAAATGATTTGTTATAATTTATTTGATAAGAAAATAATTTTTGTTGTGCTTGTTATGTAAAAAATAGTGTTTTTACACTAAAATAGAGTAAATTGTGAAATATTGTGTAAAATAGGGTTTTACTGTTAAAAATACCTTTCTAATTTTAAATTAAATTTTATTTCGTTATAATAACAATTTTATGTCAATACAATTGGATGAATACATTTTATTGGGCATTTAAAAGATGAAATGTGTGTATATAATGTTATATTAGAGTAAATATGCATATAGCTTCATTATTTCACTATGTATTTTGTTCTTGGCCTTATTTGGGTAGGAATTGGGTCAATTAGCCCTTAATCTAGAGACTTCTAGTAAAAAGGAAAGAGCTGTATGTTAGTTTCATCTCTTTCTTTCTCAACTAAGGTTTAGAGTAAGAAAAAAAAGAAAAAAAATGACTTCTCTCCACTAAATCAATTTCTACTCAATTTTTGCTGCAAAATTCAAAGGGAAATCATTTAAATCCAGAATACAAGGTAATCTCCATCCACTACCTAAGATATTTCATCAAAATCTTTGAATCAAGATATACTTGTCTGTAATAACCTTCTTTTGCTGTGCATGCTTCCTTTTTAGTTTTTACGGGTTGCTAGAGCCACAATTATCCTTCAAAGATCCCCGCTTGCAATCGAAATCTTTTCTAAATCATCATGTGAGTTGTATAAGCTCACAACCTAGCAAAAAAAAGTTCCAAAGCTTAAAACTGAGAAAAATTAGCTTATGTTTGTTATTTCATGTAGTTGAATTTTCCCTGTTTATAATCAGTTTCTCTGTGCATCTTTGAGATTTTATAACTTTGATTCTGGCAACGAAATACTGCCGGATTTCTTGCATTCAATAGCTTGCATGTTGACCTTCGTCTTTGTAAAATTTCATGGAAAAATATTGTTGATTGATATGTCAAAACTGAGCTCAAAATCTGAATCGCGCAAGAGAAAAACGACCTGGAGCTAAAAATTAAATTCACGTATGCATAGTCGACCGAGAGGTCGACCACACACATCCCTAGGTTGACCGTACGGTCAGCCTGCATGTCCTCAAGGTTGAACTAGTGGTCAACCAGAGGAGATGCATAGTCAACCCTTAGGTCGAACTGCATATGGCCGTATCCTATTGTTTTTCGAGATTTTCGCGACTTTTTCGTTTGATACCGAGGCCTTTTGACACCATTTCTGTTGCAACTTTGAGATGATTTTGAATGTGTCATAAGGCTATGATGATTTGGTGGAATTCAAAATTTAAATTTGATTTAAATTTGAATTTAAAATTCGAATATCCGGTTGAGTGATTTTTCTTGTTTTTATTCGTATTAGAGCACAGTTTTCTCCAAATGTTTTAGAAATGATTTTTAATACTAATGGGCATTTCAAAATAATTATTATATAATATTTTAAATTATTTTCAAGTATAAAATCTATTTATTCTATATAATAAGAGAAATTTTCAAATATGGTTTTCAAAATGATTTCAGAAATTAGTTTTAAAAGCTTGTTTTCCAAAGTAAATTATTTTAAATATAAAATATACATTTTTGCACTGTTCGAAAGAATAAGAAAGAGAATTAAACAATTTAGTAAAACACGTGGTATGGGACACGTGCGTTTACTGTTTCGGTTAATTTTGGACTTGTACGATCGAAACTATTCGAAGTTATCGATTCTAAGTAGTTTTGCCATTTTATCTAGGATGGCCAGTATTTGGAGATTTATTATGGTTTTAAATCTCCTACTTTAGGAGTTATAGTCGATGAGAACCATTACGATGTTTCTGTACTTGCCTATGACATGAGAAAGTCTTGAGTTTTTGATTTCTTATTTTAAGATTTATGGTTCATGAGAACTCATCACAAGGTTTATTTATACTTGTCGATGAGATGAGACAAGTCATGAATTCTCTGAGGTTTTTGAGTTTTCTAATGTGGCATTCGCTAGCGGTTAGTAAACCGTTTAGTGAGAATGTGTGGTATTGGACGCACATTACTGCTTTTCGGGTTCCTAGCTGAGAGTTTGTGACACATTTTGAGTTATGCTAATACTAGAGCTGTCGGGCTTATATTGGGCTGTTGGGTCCAATCTTTATCGAGCTGTTGGGCTCAACAAGAGTTTATGGACTTCGGTCGTCTGAGTGAGTTTTGCACATGCATATTTTGAGATTTGAGCTGTTGGGTTATTATTGGGTTGTTGGGTCCATCCTTTTTATTGTGCTGTTGGGTCCATTCTTTCATTGGGTTATTGAGTCCATACTTGAGATTTGAGTTTACCGTCTTCGGCGTTTTTATACCAGATTTATAATCTCCTTCTTGGATATATATGTATATGTATATATAGACATATATACATACATACATATATATATACACATATACATATATACATATACATATATGCATATACATATATACATATATACATATATATGTATACATATATATACTTGAGATTCGAGTTTGCCGTCTTCGGCGTTTTTATATGAGATTTATAATCTCCTTCTTAGAGATATGTATATACATACATATATATACATACATACATATATATACATATAAATATATATATATATATTAATGAATTTTCCTTTTGGCATATTTATAGATTTGAGATCACTCCATTTTGAGTTTATATTTGTGATTGCCATTTATGGCGTTTCTTGAGTTTTGAATTTGAGATTTCTCCTTTTGAGGGGATATGGTTCATCAAAACCATTATGGATGTTTTGGGATGTCGCCGTTGATATAAGGCATTTATTTATATATGTGAGTGTTGTTGTTGAGTTACCTCCTTCGAGGTCTTTCTATACTTAAGTGACAGTGGTCCACTTAAGTCATGAGTGTGTGTTCTTACTATTTCCTCTTCTTATTTGGGAAGAATTATTACCTTGTATCATATGCTTCATATTATCGTCAATTCTTCTTAACTGATTTTTTTAGCTAGGTTGACCCGTGTAATTTATACTCGAGTCAGATCGAGTTGTTTTAGGTTAGCTATCAGTTATTGGACTTTGTTTTAATGCATCTACTTGGATATCAGCCTAGCACTTTTGTATAGTTTATATTTCTTTCCGCTTAACTCTGATGTGTGTTCTGGTTAGATGTATTTAATGTGATCTTTGAACCACTTTTGCATATCATTTTGTATTGTACTGGGATGTGTCAGTGTATATGTATTATGTATATGATGTTTACTGTTCTGTGATGTGATATGCATTCTGTTATGGTATTTTGTTCTGTTAGATCCATTAGCCACCTAAAGTTTTGTATTAAACATTTATTGGATATGTCGATCCACGAGAGATAGAAAAAATATAGAGCACTTATCGGCGTATCCAGTAGATGTTTAAGACCAGATTATAGATGGTTGCTCCTAACCAGCCTATTCTTCGCACTAGCAAACAAAATTACCCGGTAATGCTCTTTGTTAATGTGGGTCTTGGGGTGGGGCATCACGGCTTGGTATTAGAGCTGAGTTCAAATTAAAATAGGATAAACACAGAACAGAACATATATTACGATACATCAAAGTACAATATGAGTGAAATTATCATTCTATATCAAACTTCTTTCGAATCGTGCCTTGACCTTTTCGAGTCCTTAGGTGTAGATGAATGGGAATACGTCTAGGAATGTGATTTTATAATTTCGTAGTATTCCTTAATTGATGAACCTTGTTAATAATATATATCCATGTGAATAATCCATTCTATCTTAACCGTCAGCTCATGGTTGGAAGAGAAAGAAGTCACACCTCGGAGGCTAAGAAGCCTAGTGGCTCATGTCCCAAGGGTATGTACATGTCAACCGATCAGATCTTAGGGCTTGTTTGGAGCATCCAGCCTCTTGCTCCATCAATTCTTCTCCTCCGTCTGTATTTGCGCGTATGTGCAGTAACTATTCTCATTTGGGAGGCAAGCCTTTCAAAGGTTTCGAGACCGTTCTTGAGGTCCAGGCTTGGCTTCGGACATGCGAGTGCATCTTCTCTCGCATGGATTTATCTGATCATCATCGAGTTCTTGTAGCATCGAGTATGATGCAAGAACGTGCTCTCGATTGGTATGAGCTTCTCATTACCGTTATTGATGAGTCCACCCTCACTTGGAAATAAATTAGAGAGCAGTTCGAGCTTAAGTTTGTGACAAATTCTGAGAAAGCTTCCCTTGCCCATCGCTTCATTGGATTGAAGCAAGGGAAATCATCTGTTTTAGAGTATGTTTCTTCTTTCGAATCCTTATCCAAGTATGGGCTCAAATTTATCAGCACTCCTTATAGAAATAATCTTAGATTTGTAATTGGTTTGAAGAAATACTTGAAGAAATCTCTCATGCTCCAGGTTAAGTGATCCTTCGAAGAGCTTGTTGATTCAGCGCTTTACCTTGAAGCCGTCGACAAGGAAAGGGGTAGTAGCGATGAGGCTGAGGTTCACAAGAACCCAAACAAGTGAAAACTTCCCTTCCAAGCATCCCAATCTTTTTCTTGGAAGAAGAAGCATCTTGCCTCTAGTTCTCATTCTGGTGCAAGTCATTGTTCTCACAAGACTTATTTCAATTGTGGTTCTCATGATCACTTTATTCAAGAATGTTCTAAGCCTATCGTTTGCCACACTTGCAAACAAGAGGGACATTGGTCTTCCCAATGCCCCAATTCATCCAAGGTCCTTATTTGGGAACGCTTATCGTGATGGATGCTTCTGGTGGTCCCTCTCAACCTAGAGGTACTCCTTCATCTTTTCATTAGAGATCTATGTTATTTTATGATCATTTTATTTGTGTTCTCTTCGATTTAAGTGCTTTACGGTCACTCATATCGAAAAAGCTTGATGGTGTTTTGCTTTTGATTGTTTCATGCTTTGTCACTTCTTAAGGATTGCGAATCCTATTGAGGGACCCGCAATCTTAGTATTTTGAGTAGAGGGATGTTGAGAATATTTTGATCATTTTCCTTTCATAAGTATTCGCTTATTATTCATCATCTTGAGATTTGTATGTTTTGGGATGGGTGGCTTGCTTATTATCAAGTCCACTCCTATGTTCTAGAAGGATCCTATATATATATATATTAGGTATCCTAATTTAGCCGATTTGTTTTTTCTTGTTCTTCGAAATGTTGATGAAAATTCCGAAGTATCTTTACTTTTTTGTGTTTCGAGGTGATGATGATGTAACTCGAATTCTGGTTATTATGGTTTTGTTGATTTCTGTGAGTCCGTTTTGGGTTTAACACCCAATCGGGCGATCAAGTATTGTATTATCCTTATTCCTGGATCTTAGCCTTTCAGTTATCCTTCCATAAGGATATCCACTAAGGAATGAGGCAATTGATTGAGTTCAAACGATACTATCATTCTTGTTTCTTTCGAGATGTCCTTTTGGGATACTCGTTTGGTATTATATTTTATGGCATTACTTCACTCGAAGTAATGATATGTTGACAATGTGCTTCTTCTCATTTGAGAAGAATATCTTACCCTCATCTTAATATCTCTTTGATTTCTTATTTGATCTATTGTGCGGTGTTCGATTCTTTCTTTAGCTTGACCTTGCATAAATTTTCATTGGCTACAAGTTGCAAAGGATAGCATTCCTATACCTGCATTCCGCACTCATATAAGTCTTGTGAGTGACTCGTTATATCATTCGGATTGATGAAAACTCCACTCTAATTCCATCAATCTTGTAAATCGAGTAGTCTGGGAATATCTCAATGAGTTCTCTTAAGTGTTCTTTAGTTTCGAGTTTATGCAGCTATTTGACATGTATTTTAAGAGTTGGAATTTTTAGTCAATTTGAAATCAAAGAATATTTTATGTATTATATGAGAGATACTTCTTTTAATAGAAATGATTTTTTGTTGGGTTGTCCATCGAGTGCTTTAAGAATTCTTGTTGATGCGCCTGATCAACGTTATCGATAGGAATCTCCTAAATATTGTGATGAGGCAATCAGACATGATAATTGAGTTTTTATGAGATTGAGTCTAGAAATAAATTATTTTGGGAATTGATTATTAAATTATTATTTTGAGTGGTATGTGCAGCCTTTGAACCATAATGAGGGTTAATTAAGTGGCGAGGCAATTTTGATCACTTGATCAACTCTATAGTCAATGGATAGAGTCTTTCACTATAAACCAATGGCGAGGCAATGCCATTATATTGTTTTGAATTTATGGAGTTAAACAGAAATAAGTTTTATTGTTAAAATGTTGTTTACTAGATTAAAAATAGGTTTTAAGTTTTAAAAATAAAATTGTCCATTGGATATTTTAATATGATATAAAAGTTATATGTAATAAATTTTAAGCTTGTTTTCAAAAAAATTGGTGGTTTGAAAAGCAAAGAGTGACAAGATTTTAAATTTTTCTTTAAAAATATATTGGTACAAAATCATAAAAATTCTTGTGGGGATTTAATTTTGTAACAAGAGGAATGTGAATTTAAATTTTAGTCATTGTAATACTTATTAAGTATTATAATAAAGAAGCTTTTAAAAATTGATGTATCGAATTGTGGTTATAAAATATTAAAAATATTGAATTTTGGAACTCTAAGAATTTTGGTTATGAGTTAATCCATATACTTTGTTCCTTATATTTATTTAACTCTTGTGCTATTTTCTAACGACGTGCATTTATGCAGTCGTTTGAGTTTGAAACCACCTTTTGGTTGATCTATCTCGCTTCTATTGTGTCTATCTTGTATCGGTATGGTTCCTTTCATAGTATCATATAGAAAATCACATCGATAATCATCTTGTTGATTAGAGTTCGGGTTGGAGTTATGCTAAATCCTGACTCAACTTGAGAAGCTTATGAGAAATCTCATTTGATTGATCCTTTGTATAGCATCTTGTTGTGCCATCATTCGAAGGTGAGACGCCTTCAAAATCTTGTGTGTTGCTCGGAAAATTCAATGGTTGGCTAATCTCTATATTAGCACTTTGGAAACCATAGAATTAATCGAGTGAGTCTTATCTTGGTTTTCGGTCGCCTTATTTTGAGAGTGTGAGAATTTCTTTTAAACTCGAGCTAGTCTACCCATCCTTTGATTGATGAAATTAATATGTTGAATACAAACTCTTCTCTAGAAATTGCAAGGATGCAATTTTGTTAAGGGGGGTCTGTAATAACCCTGGTTTGGAGATTATCTATATATATTAAAAGAAATTTTCAAATATGGTTTTCAAATTGATTTCGGAAATTGGTTTTAAAAGCTTGTTTTCCAAAGTAAATTATTCTAAATATAAAATACACATATTTTCACTATTGAAAGTATGAAAAAGAGAATTAAACGATTTAGTAAAACACGTGGTATGGGACACGTGCGTTTACTATTTCGGCTAATTCCTGACTTGTACGATCGAAGCTATTATCGATTCTGAGTTATTTTGCCATTTTATGACATATTATGAGTTTCATAATTCCTATATATGGGAATTATCTGGGATGGCTTGGCGAGTTATTATGGTTTGAGATCTCCTATTTTAGGAGTAATGGTCGATGAGAACCATTACGATGTTTTCATACTTACGGATAACATGAGGTAAGTCTTGAGTTTATGATTTCTTATTTTAAGATTTATGGTTCATGAGGAACCATCACGAGGTTTATTTATAGTTGTCGATGAGATGAGACAAGTCATGAGTTTTCTGAGTTTCTGAGTTTTCTAATATGGCATTGGCTAGGGTTAGTAACTTTTTAGTGAGAATGTGTGGTATGGGACGCATGCTACCGCTTTTCGAGTTCCGAGCTGAGAGTTTGTGACACATTCTGAGTTATGCCAATACTAGAGCTGTTGGGCTCTTATTGGGCTATTGGGTCCAATCTTTATCGAGCTATTGGGCTCAACACGAGTTTATTAACTACGATCGTCTGAGTTTTACGACTTCGGTCATCTGGGATTTACAACTTCGATCGTCTGGATAGGTACCTATAATTTAAATAGTACTAGACAAGAGTTCTGCACGTGCTTATTTTGAGATTTAAGCTGTTGGGTTCTTATTGGGTTGTTGGGTCCATCCTTTTTATCGGGCTGTTGGGTCCGTTCTTTCATCGGGATGTTGGGTCCATACTTGAGATTTGAGTTTGCCGTCTTTGGTATTTTTATACAAGATTTATAATCTCCTTCTTGGATATATATATATATATTGATGAGTTTGCCATTTGGCGTATTTTTAGTTTTGAGATCGCTCTATTTTGAGTTTATATTTGTGTTTTCCATTTATGGCATTTCTTGAGTTTTAAATTTGAGACTTCTCCTTTTCAGGGGATATGGTTCATTGAAACCATTACAGATGTTTGGGATGTCGCCGATGATATGAGGGATTTATTTCTATATGTGAGTGTTATTGTTGGGTTACCTCCTTCGAGGTCTTTCTATACTTAAGTGACATTGGTCCACTTAAATCATGAGTGTGTGTTCTTTCTATTTCCTCTTCTCATTCGAGAAGAATTATCACCTTGTATCATATGCTTCACATTATCATTTATTCTTCTTAAATGATTGTTTTAGCAAGGCTGACCAGTGTATTTTATACTTGGGTCAGACCGAGTTGTTTCAGGTTAGCTATAAGTTATGGGACTTAGCTTTGATGCATATGCTTGGATATCAGCCAAGCACTTTTGTGTAGTTTATATTTCTTTCCTCTTGAATCCGATGTGTATTTTGATTAGACGTATTTTGTGTGGTCCTTAAACCACTTTTGCATATCATTTTGTATTTTACTGGGATGTATCGGTGTATATGTATTTATATATATGATGTTTACTGTTCTGTGATGTGATTTGCATTCTATTAGATCCATTAGCCACCTATAGTTTTGTATTAATAATTAATTGGATAAGTTGATCCACGAGGGATAGGAAAAAATAAAGAGAATTTATCGACGTATTCAGTAGATGATTAAGACAAGGTTATAGATGGTCGCTCCTAACCAGCCCTATTCTCTGCATAAGCAGACAAAAATACCCAATAATTCTCTTTGTTAATGTGGGTCTCAAGGTGGGCCGTCACAATCATCAACCTAAGTTTCATCTTGGGGGGACCAAGATGTATCAAGATTTAAAGAGGAGCTTCTATTGGGATGGTATGAAGAGGGATGTTGGCTTGTGGGTTAGGCAGTGTGCAAACTATCAACAAGTGAAAGCCGAACATTGGAAGCAGGGCGGGTTGCTTCAGCCTCTAGAGATTCTAGTTTGGAAATGGGATTCGATATCCATGGATTTTATAGATGGGTTACCAAAGTCAAATAAGGGAAATGAAAGTATATGGGTTATAGCGGACTGATTAACCAAGAGTTCCTATTTCATTCCAGTTAAGTCAACCAGGACGACACTTGATTTAGCTAAGTTGCTCATGAAGAGCATAGTTAGACTTCATGGAGTTCCTAGTAACATAGTCAGTGATAGAGATGATTTGTTTACTAGTGAATTCTGAAAAAGTCTACGTGTTATGCACTAAACTCAAGATGAGTATTGCAAATCACCCTCAGACGGACGGGCAGACAGAGAGAGTCAATAAGGTACTTGAGATTTGTTGAGAGCTTGTGTATTAGACTTTGGTGGATCTTGGGAGGATCATCTACATTTGGTTGAGTTTTCCTATAATAATATTTATCAGACTAGTATAGAAATGTCACCTTTTGAAGCTTTGTATGGAAGGTCATGCAAATCACCGGCATGGTGGTTGGAGACTGGAGACAGATTGGTCATAGGTGTTGATTTGGTTAGGGAGGAGTTAGAGAAGATTGAGTTGATTCGAGAAAGGATGAAGGAAGTTTAGTCCAGACAGAAAAGCTACACAGATAAGAGGCTTAAGGACCTAGAGTTCTCAGTTGAAGATAAGGTTTCCATTAAAGTATCATCGATGAAGGGTGTGGTATGGTTCAGGAAGTTAGGGAAGCTGGCACTGAGAAATGTTGGTCCATTCCAAATTATAGAGAGGATTGGAAAGCTCGCGTACAGAGTTGAATTACCGAGCAGTACAGCAGGTGTCCATAATGTATTTCATGTGTCTCATCTTTGCAAGTATGTGCATGATCCAAAGACTACTACTCCCCCGACAGGGTTGGAAGATTTGATAGTAGAGCCTAATTTGACTTTTGTCAGACAATCAGTTTGGGTTGTAGCGAGAGATGAGAAATGATTGAGGAACAAGACAGTCGAGTTGATAAAAGTTTAGTGGAGTGACAATGAGAAGAATTGTACTTGGGAGACAAAGGACAGGATTTGAGATACTGCTTTGACGGTATGTCTATACTATATAGATAATTGCTAGTTAGGTAGACTAGTATGGTTGTTAGGAGTCGTTACAAATGATTGCTATATTTGGTATTTAGTCCTTAATGAATTTCAAGGACGAAATTCTTTATGGAAGGGAGCCTGTAACACCCATAATTTTTAATAACATTATTTAGGAGATTTAGTTAGATAAATTAAGTAGAATAATATAAATGTTAAGTGATAAGGAGATTGAGATATGAAAATAAAAATTTAGGTTGTGCTCAATTAATTAATTAAATGGGTTTAAGATGGTTTTTAAGTTGATTAATTTACATAAGGGCATAATGGGAATTAGCCGCACATAACCCCTTACCCTTATATGTTCTCATTCCTTATAATTTCATTTCACATTCATGTCATTTCGAAAACAAAATACAAACGTAAGAATAGAGGAGCCGACCATTGCTAGAAAGAAAAGAGAAGAGAAATCAAAGTAAAGCTAAGGATTAAAGTTAAGGGAATAAATCTCAATCTCAATCCAATTTCCTTATCATAATCAATGTGAATAATAATTTATACTATATCTATTTAGTTTTATGATCATATGTTTTCGAATTTAAAATCAAATTCATTTTTATGATGATTTGGATGATGATATGCTTGAATTAGAATTTGTTTAATTTAAACAAGATTATTTAAATGAGACTTTATGCAGTTTTAGGGAAAAACCGATTGTAAATGATCTTTGAATGCCATGGAAAATTTTATGTTATGTAAAACATGATTTTGAAGTTAACTATTAATTTTGATAATTTTTCAAGGTATGGAAAGATTATTATGAATTTTCAACGGAAAATATGGTTAATTGTGTTTAGAAATTTATTTCAGAAGTTATATTGAGAATTTGTGTCTAAAATTTTGATATGTTAGATAACATGATGAAAGTGAATTTCTGTAATTTTTAGGGATTTTTCCTAAGTGATTAGCTATGGAAATTAAATTATTTTAGAAAAGGACTTACTTACAATATTGATTTTGCTTAATGAAAGGGATTATTTGTTAAATTAACCTTGTTTTAGATCTAAAATTAAGCGGCAGTTATTTTGGTGAAGAATTTGAAAAGTTATGGCAACCAATCATATGTTTACACTTGGCGGGTTAGTTAGAAATAATTGCTTTAATGGGCATTAATCAGTTTTCATCCAGAAAAGTTGGTTCTGCTTCCTTTAGAAGTGCCTTTCAACACCAATACCTCCGCTTTATCTCAGTCGAGACCAACTTAGCCAAAAACTATTAAAGTCGAAACCAATCTACATGGTTTTAATGAGATATGTACGAAGTGGATTGGTGAAGTATGGAAGGCAGGGTGTCGAAGGCATTACTTTCGATAGTGATGAACCATTGTATACTTTTAAAAGATATGTGCTTGCCTTATTTTTGAAGGGTGCTTTCGACCAAGTCCATACCCAGTTGCTTTCGAACATATTGTCGCCTTTCTTTGTTTAAAAGTAAAACTTTCGATAAGACCCTTGTTTATAAAAGAATGCTTTGAAAATGATGGTTCCGACCTAGTCGAAACTATGCTGCCGTTTCTATACCTTTCGAGTGTATTGAAGTCACCAATGCTTTCGAATGGTAGTTTTTGTTTTAAACTTATGCTATTCCACTTCCTAAATGCTTTCGAAAGGGTCCAAGGATTTCGAAGGCAATGGCTTCGAAAGGTGGGTTCGATGCTATCCTTCAGTGCTTAAATGATTTGAGCTTTGGAAAAGATGGTGCCAACGCCATCATGTTTTCCCCAATACAATTATATGATAAAGAATGGTTTTGAAAGAGATACTTTCATTTAGATTCACTTTGACCCAGATGATATTTTTAATACAAAACTTATGATTTCGAAAGAGATACTTTTAATGGTTTCGAAAGGTATACTTCCATAGGTTTCAAAATGGGTACTTTCAATAGTTTTGAAGCTAGGCTTCTAAGAGTTAATAAGTAATACTTTATTACATTAGAAAGGTTTCAAAAGAGATGTTTTAAAGTGTTTTGAAAGGTAGGGGCCTAATGTTTTGAAAAGTAATTTATATGCTTTCAAAGGAGGTTATCCAGTGAGATCGAAAAAAGTTTTTGAAGGTTTTGAAAGCCTTAGTTTCCAAAACAAATAACCAAATATCATTTTAAAAGAAAACCATGGCATAAATAAGTAAAGTGTTTTGAAATGGAGTTTTGAAACAGTTTTCCTTGATTAAAGGGTTAAAGGGATTAACCAAGTTTTATATAAAATGAATTCAAGGATATTATACCCACAGGAGTGGTATTGTTATGTTATTACGTTTGCCTCTTCAAATATATATATATATATATATATATATATATATATTCACATCGTAATGGTAATTTGGGAAAGGGCAGAATAACCAGCTAGGGTTGACCCAGTAGTGAATATAAGTTAAGTTAATGAAAGATATTGACAGGGGCCAATAGGTTCACAGTAAGCCAATGAAAACTATGTATAGGAAAAGATATTGGTATGGACCAATAGGTTCATAGTAAGCCCATGAAATCTATGTATAAATGAAGATGTCAGGAAGATAGGTTCATAGTTAGCCCATGAAAACTATGATTTGATATTGGCAGGGGCCAATAGGTTTGTAGTTAGCCCATGAAAACTATATCCGGATTAAGATATTGACAGATGTCAATAGGTTCCTGGTCAACCCATGAAAACTAGGATAACAGAAAGATATTGGAGTTACTAATAGGCTCAGGGAGAACCCATGAAATAATAAAGATATTTGCAGGGGCCAATAGGTTCTTAGTGATCCCATGAAAACTAAGAAATAGGATAGGGAGTCCATAAAAATTTAACCGTTATTAGTCGGTCCATGAAAACTATTATGTTAATAGCAATCCGAGTATAACTGAGCCAGATAGTCAAAATGAATGGGGATGGGTAATCCGTAATTGAATCACTTATTTTGCATATCATCCTATCGTATTATTTTGAGATGTTTTAACCATTGTGGGCGCAGGAGCAAGGTATATGATTTTATAAAGGGTTTATGATACTAGTGAGGGGAAAACCCATTTCGCTAAGCGACGTAGTCTTGATATCTAAATGATTTGAGATGGTAGATTATTACTCATACCTGGCTTTATGTCCGACTCGAAGTTTATGTTTTTCCCTTATACTCTCGGGTACTCAATTGATTTTAAGTAGTTTGAGAGTTGATGTTTTCAGGTACCTCTTTAGACAAATAAGCTTCCGGAGACATGCATGAGGTATGATAGCTATCTAGAGATCTCTTTTACTTTGATTCTGTTGTGTTGATGTAAAGGCAGAGTTGTTAAATTGCCTATATGTACTTTGATCGTCTAAAGAGGCATCTTCATATGTCGCTCTTGGAGTATGTTGTAATAAATATATTTTCTCTCAATGTGGTTGACGATATTGGGATTATGTAATGAATTTGAAATGTTTGGAAATGGAATGTGGATTTTGTTTGATGTTTTAAATATTTTCCATATTCATGTGTTTCTATGTATCAATGTATCTAACATTGTCGTATTTGATTGTCGAGGATTAATAACTATGGATGACTATGGCATTCATAGCCGTTAGTTTTGGGCCTATAAGTAGGGGAATGTTACAGATATACCAAAATAGCTATCTTCGATATAGCCCAACAATCTCCACTTTCAATTCCCTCTTCTGCAATTATGTAACAAGCCTGCTTTATGCACTATATAATCAAATAGATTTAATTAAAATAAAACTTTTTGAATATGAAATTTGATGATTTATAATTTGAAAATAAATTTTAGTTATTTAAATTCTATTTAATATAAGATTTTAATCTAATAAATTGAATTAAATTAAAAATTTCTTTTTAGGTAATTTACTGAAATTAAAAAAACGTTATAAAATTTTATACAAAATATTTTAAAGTGTAAATAATTTTTAAATATGATCAAAAATGGTTGGAAGATAGATTTATTTTGTAATAATAAAATGGTTAACTAAATAAAATAAGCAGGCATTGAACTGAAAATAGTTATCCTATTATCGAAAAGTAAATTGTAGCAGGAAGAGTTAATCAATTCAAACTAGATTGAAATACATTTATCAATAAGTCTTAAGGATTAAAAATTTAAACTTAAGTGTGAAAGAAATTAATCAAAAATATTAAATTAGAATAAATTAGAATTTTAGACCAAAGTAAGTTAAGCCCAAGCCCAAAAACTAAATTCCCTTATTCAAACTCGTTCTAGTGTATTCGCTATCTCGCTAGTACCTCCTTATTCAAAATAGATTTAATATTAACAGGTAATTTTCAAACTAGTGTTGTTACAGTATGTATTACTGGCTAGATGGTTGTTTGATTTTGTAGATGACTTGTGATGATTTTTGGGAAATGAATGAATTAGATGTTTATATACAACAAAAAATGAACTGGATGTTTATATATAAATTTTGGAAATAAATATTTTTATTTAAGCAAGAAAATGATTTGATAAAATATGAATTTGATTCACTACACCATAGATAGGATTTTGGCGCTGCCGTAGGCGGCGCATTTGATACGGCTACAAGCCGTATCAAATATTAATACGGCTTATAGCCGTATCTAAATTGTTTAATACGGCTTTAAGCCGTATTAATATTTGATACGGCTTGTAGCCGTATTAAATTGCATGCCTCTTTTCGTGGGAAAATTTTCCCCAAAACGCACACTCTCCCTCCCTTTCTTTATTTCCACCGCTTTCGTTTTCACTGTTCCTTTTCGAGACCACCGTTTTGTTTCACCCTCCAAATGAATTCCACTGTACGCAACCTCCACAACAAGAATTCGTGAATTTTGGGCTTCGTCTGCGGTTGGTTCAGAGGATTGGAGCAAACGAATTTTGGGCGTGGCTGTTCAATTTGGATTTGGGTGGGTTCGCGTGAACTGGTTCGTGGTTCAAGGGTGTCGAGGTAAACATCAATGTCTTTCAGTTTATTTTATGATTTTGGTAATGCGATTTGTGATTATCGATTGGGAATATTCGTCTTCTGTGTTCGTAGTGGGAAACACATGATTTTGGTGGGAATTTGTTAACGTGAAAATTGAAGAACTTAATTTGGAGTGCATCAATATCAATTTGAAGCGTTGAACTTTGATGATACAAAAACACTTTTTGACATTGAATTCAACATGGTGTAAGTGGTTGATGAATTGATATTTCAGAAATCTTTACTAATCTGCTGATTAAAATTTGGCCACTTATAAAAGATTCGTTAGAAGATTTGTTAATGTCAAGTAATTAAATGAGTGTATACACACTTTGTATCTGCCTGCATTGGAATTTATATTTCATAAACCAAACATTAGAGAAAGGTTAGAAAGAAAATAAAATATTGGATTTCGACAATTTTAGGTCAAGAGTAGCCTATTTCAATCAACTTTCTGAAGAAGAAAAATGGAAGAAGAAGAAGAAGAAAAAGAAAAAAAGAAAAAAAGCCCCAACATTATAACAAAACCAAATTATTTGAAGACTATTTTTACTTGATAATCAAAGAAATGAATTTTTCAACAGCTACACATTTTTACCCTTGGATAGAAATAGACTGCATACTTGTAAATATACATGTGCAATGTCAAATATAAAAAACCTAACATAAATATATGGAAAAAAACAGAATATAGTTCAAAGTGACATCTCTTTGATACTGTAAAATTCAAATACGACAACAAAATATCAAATGCTCAAAATTGTTGGTATAGTATCTAAATTCTAAAATGATCCCAATCAGAAAACTTCCAATAAAAGTCACATGCATTTTTGAATATTATTTGTGTATTATTATTATTATTATTCCAAAAAAATAATTGACCTAACTAGAAGAAAATATGTCATCTTTGAGCAAGGCTCGTTAATAGCCGCTCTCTGATTTTTTTTTCCTCTACAAAAGTTCATTATTCTGAATGCGAGCTGTTCAGCAGGTATCAATCATAAATCATTTGCATCATTTTCATGGTTAATCTAGATGCATTGTTTCTTGGTTCTGATTCAAGGTGATTTAGTTATATCAACACCAAATAATATATAGGGCTTTTTCTTCATGGATTTTGATTTGTCTTCGTTGACCAGTACTCTACGCATCAACCTCTTCAATCACCTGCCCATATTGAGTTACAATGTTATAATGAATTTACAATCAAATGAACTATCCCAGTCGTCCTTGAAGTAAAAATTCTTGGTGTATTCATTATAACAAAACCAAGTGGCTTCTTCAATAAAGTCGTAGATTAACCATGTAACTTGGTAGAGGTTCAATATGATTGGATTTTTTTATCCTTGCATGATTTACAGCTTGGTGCTAATATTGTATATGGTTCTGACATTGCATATGGTTTTGATATTGTTGTATAAGTGGATAAAATTATTGTTAATGGCGCAAGCCAAGTATCAGGAGAGGGGTAATGCATAGACATTACTCCGGTGCTACAAAATAGCGCCGTTGTAATGGCAAATTTTTTGGAAATAGTTTGGTGTTTGCTATTATGATGGAATCGAATTTTTATTGCTTCAAGACTAGGTAAACCTATATTTTAGTAACTATAGTTGAGGAACTGGTGGTTGTTTGACTCGTTTTCCAAGTTACATAGCACGTACGATGGATCATGTACTGTGAACCACTCGTTTATCATCTTCTTCTTACCACTGGTTTATCATCTTGTTCTTGTTCTTGTTCTTCTTCTTTTTTTTTGGGTCAGTAACCTATTGATACTTGCAAAATAGGCTGTTAAGGACATTTTAGGCGAGCAACGGCAGTTCCACACTGCACTTCATCAATTTAGTTCTCCTCTATTTCTGGTTGCTTCCCTTTAGGCAGAGTGTGGTTTTGCTCACTTTGATTGGTCGACGGTATAGGCAATGAGTTCAATGCTATGTACAATTATTAGTTGATCTAGTCTCTCTACCATGCCCAGCCCAAGGGGGAGTCCGGTGAGTCTGTCCACAGGCAACCGATTTAATAGGAGAAACAACCAAAAAGTATTTGTACATAAATTCTTTTCAGTGGGTATATTTTGAAATGATAACGTGGTTGAGTGATGTGATAAAGGGGAGTATGCCAGAGAAGGAGGATGTTAAAGGTGATGCAGATGTTATTGTTGATTATGAGCGGGGTGATGGCAGAGTTTGCTGGAGTTAAGTAGTGGAAGAGGTTTTTGGGTTTGTGGTAGCAGTGGTTATGGGCAGCAAGGATGGAAGTGTTGCTGTTGTTGACAGAGGAGATGGAAGGAAAGGACTATTTTAGTTGAAGGAGATGGCTGGTTTTCTGCTGTTGAAATGGCAGTAAGGGAATTGTTTAATGATGAAATATGTATGGGTGATGTATGTATGGGTGATGAAGTATTGCTTCGATGATGGAGATGAGTGTGCAGGTGGATATGCAGCACTTGGTTGAGTAGGAAGTGTTGATGAGAAAGATGTGCACAGAGGCAGTGGAAGGAAGATGTCAAGTAGTTTGTGGATGGTGTTGGAGTTTGTGAAGTTGGTGAATGCAAATGGATGGTTGTTCAGGCAAATGGATGTGAATTTGTATGTATGCACTATGGATGTAGCAGTGCATAGTGGAAGGCAATGCATAGTTTTGATGGTAGAGTAATGCAACAGTTTTGTAAAAAAAAGAAAGTTGTAAATGTAATGCAAAATGAAAAGGAATATAATTAAAAAAATCTTTTTGAAATGAAATTGTATATAATTTTTTAGCAATTTCATTTTACTTTTAAAATAGATGGTAGCATTACAGTGCAGGTTCTCCCCCTGATGTTCCCTTATGCCACTCCTCTTGATGTACAGTATCCACTAACCTTTACTAATGAAGACAAGACAAAATCTTTATGGCTGTTACTGCTACTAGCATACACATATTGCTTGTTCAACACTATTCTGATATGGTTTACATAGTTTGTAGCACGGGAGCATGAAGTTAGAATTATTATCCCACCAACAAAATTAAACAGTTTACAACTTCTTCTGTGATTTTGTTTACTTAAAAATTTCTGAATTCTTCTTCTGCACTATTACCCAATGTCTTTGCTGACTGCAACCGATAACTAGAGTCCAGGTAGTATGATACTATTGACTTCAACTAAACATATTTGAATGTTACACATTTGCAAAATTGGGTGATGTAGCTAAAAAGTTGAACAACATTAAATATCTAATTTTAATATCCCTGCTAACAATGTTTTGCACACGCAAGCTTCTCCAAACTATTTTCTTATCTGTTCACATTACATATAAACACAATTTCTTTTGATGGCATACATAAATTTCACATCATTGTCGGTTCCATCTTCCTGTGTGCGAAGAACATGCCTCAAACTAGTACTACTATTAAAGTTAATCCATTATTCACTTGAGACAAGCTTAAGCATCAATGGAGTTTTTAGTTTTTACGTACCTCTAAGTCTCGCGTGCAGTAAGGAATTTTTCACGGGGTGATTTATGTTTTTTTTTTCCTTAAAAGAGTCAATACTTCAGAAGCCTGCCAATCAGGTTAGCTTCTACAACAATAAGAATCCACAAAGAAAGGTCGAATTTGCTAAAAGTATTAACAAATTATATAGTTTCATCAGACACATCAAAATTCATCATGACCTTGTTGCTAACAAAAGTAAGGGATTATCTTGCAAAAAGTAATGTTCTCGGTTTCGACACTTCAAACTGAGAGAACATGTTAATATTTGACCATGTTCAGTTATTATTATCAATTAGTAAAATTATGGTTGAAAAGAGTCCTTTAACTATCATTGCCATGGCTATTTTTAAATAACAAAGGACATTCTACAGAATAGAAAGACAAAATAAATAATCATTACATAACTCCTTTGTAAGGAGATTGAAACAAAACGAATGATAATAACTCAAGCGTATATATTCATTAAATAATAGTTGAAATAGAAACACAAATTTTGGTCCGACCGTGAAGTTCCAAAAATACCATTATATGTATTTCTTTATTAATAATTGTACTACATTTGGTATCACACCCTTTTATTGTCAGCATGAAACATCAAAAATGTCTCTTTTTAGATATTATCAAAATTTAGTATCACTTAAAACCAGGATCCAACAATTAATCTTCATTTACAAATTCAAATTTTCCTGTATAAATATTTATTATCACTTAAAAGTAGAATGTAACAAATAAACTACTTTACAAATTCGTTTTTTATATAATATAGCACCATGAAAATTAAAATGAACAAAAATAATAAAATTGAAAAATGATTCAAGTAAATAAAGGAGACGCTCCCATAAAATTAACTTATAAATTCATAATATAACTTGGCAAAGAAAATAATCAAAAATTAAGGCCAATGGACACAGATAAATGCACTTAAAAATTAAGGCCAATGAAATCGAACTTGGGACTTTTAGAGTACGTCCTATATATACACTCATATATATATATATATATATTATATTTACGTTTAATGTTCTAATATATATGATATAGGAGGGAAATATGTCTTTCAGTATAGACAAAAAGTGGATAAATGAATCTGATCAAAGATCTACATACTATATAGACGAGGTGAAGAAGTTTATTAGTTTTGTTGATGAAAATGGTGGTAACAAAGGAGTGTATTTATGCCCTTGCACTCGGTGCAAAAATATGAAGACGATCAAATTAGATGACATTCATTTTCATTTGCTTAGATGGGGTTTTATCCAATCATATACCGTATGGTATTTTCATGGGGAAAAATGGTAGAGAAGGAAAAACAACAACCAGTTAGTCATGCCACAAGTACCGACGAGTCTGAACCTATTATGATGGAAGATCTAGTCAATGATGCAGATAGATTTCATCATTTTCAACCTGAAAATCCATTGTCTGATCATGCTAATGTTGGAGAGCCATCTACGATTGATGGCAGTTGGCAGGCCAATGAAAGTAAGAAGTATAATCACTTTTTGATAGCGCAAAAGAGCCACTGTATCCTTTATGTTCAAAAGGGTTGACGAAGCTGTATGCCATTGTGAAACTGAATAACTTGAAGACCCAATATGGCTTTTCAAATAATGGTGTGACTGCACTCCTCGAACTAATAAAGGAGTTACTCCCCGAAGGTAACACGCTGCCGACAAAGTACTCCGACGTGAAGAAGTTAATTAAGCAAGTTGGGATGAATTACAAAACTTATGATGCATGCATCAATGATTGCATATTATACTGGAAAGATGATGCGAATAGAGTTTCGTGTACAAATTGCAACGAACCAAGATATATGACATCATTCAACGAAGAATGAAAAGGCATCAAAGTAATTCGAAAGACATTAAGACATTTTCCTTTAATTTCTAGATTGAAGAGATTGTATAGTGTACCATGGATAGCAGATGCGATGACCTGGCATGGTCGTGCCAAGTCTGATCCAACCGTAATGCGTCATCCATGTGACAATTCTCAATGGAAAGCCGCAGATTATTTTGACCAAACGTTTGCTGTCGAGCCACGAAATGTCACACTTGGAATAGCAACAGATGGTTTATGTCTACATGCTTCTCTATCTAACCCTTACAATTGTTGGCCAGTAATTGTAGTACCATATAATCTTCCACCGTCTATGTGCATGAAACGAGAGTTTTCAATGTTAAAACTGTTGATTTCTGGGCCAAAACAACCAGGGAAGGATATTGATGTTTATTTATAGCCGTTGATAGACGAGTTAATGCAGTTATGGAAAGGAGTCGTAACATATGATTCATTAAATAAATCCGAATTCACAATGAGAGCTAGGGTGTTATGGGCAATCCATGATCACCCTGCTCTTGGGACTTTATCGGGATGTACAACTCACGGTTATTTTGCATGTCCGGTTTGTGGGGAAAACACTTGTTCTTATCATCTTCTTGAAAGTAAGAAGGTGTGTTACATGGGACATCGAATGTTTCTTCCTAAAGAACACAAGTTTCGATATGACAAGACAAATTTCAACAACGAACAAGAATTTCAACGTCCTAAACGGACATTGACTGGTTTTGAAGTTGAAAAGAAAGTAGCGAATATCAAAATGAAAGTTGGTAAACATAAAGAAGAAATTAGTCGAAAACGGAAAAAGTCAATTTATGAAGAAGTTGACAATGTTTCTGCATGGTACAGGAGGTCTATCTTTTTTGATTTACCATATTGGAAAGCAAATATGATTCGCCATAATATTGATGTTATGCATACGGAGAAAAATGTCACAGAGCATCTCATCAGCACCATTATGGACCATAAAGATAAGTCAAAAGATGGCATCAATGCACGCAAGGATTTGAAAATCATGGGTATAAAACAAAAGTTGTGGGTGATGGAAGATCCTGAAACAAATAAAATAATCATACCAAAGGCAACTTTCACTTTGAGCAAAGAAGAAATGATACGGTTTTGCACCGTTTTTATATAACTATAACATAACAATAACTATTTAATTTATATAAATGATTCCGTTTCAAAATTTTATGAATACAGTTCCCTGTCTTGTATAAATGAACTAATTGTTGTGTACTAATTGCCTACAGAATTAGTTCATTTATATAACTGATTTTGAAACATGGGTATACATGTAATTAATTCTATGAGCATACATCTAATGAAACCATGAGCTTGCATCTCAATGTATGGTAGTTTTAATAGATGGATAAGTGATTCTATACGCAACTGCTTAAGCTTAGGTTTTGTTTATAATATTTCCAAGTGTATTATTTAATTATTTTCTTCTTTGACAGTGTCTCCTTTGCTACAACTTGCTTCATGCTTGCGAACATGCTGGAAACTGCAACTTGCTCCTTTCTGTATTGTAATATTTTGTTGCCTACCTTGCTGAACGTTGTAGTTTGTACTCGATGTATATCTTCTAGTTTGTATTGTATGTAACTTTGATGTATGTGTTGCTGTACATTTATTTACTGTGTTTGAGCTGTGATCGGTGATGACTTGACAATGAAGTTTAATGTATTAAACCATTATGTGTTGTAATGTATTGAAGTATTATACTTTGGCGGAGAATGAAATGTGATGGGTTGAGAATGAAATATAATATTTATTTATCGAATTTGAACTGTAATGGATTGAGAATGAAGTTAACATAATGCTTTGAGTTTTATTTTAAGTGTACAAACGGAATCAGTAATTTTGAAATGGAGTTTTTATTTTACCTGGAGAAATAGATACGGTCCATAGCCGTATCTATTTATCCAGTTAGATACAGCCATGGACCGTATCTAACTGGAGAAATAGATATGGTTCATGGCCGTATCTAAATCTCCAATTAGATACGGCCCATGGCCGTATCTAATCCGACAAGTAGACACGGCCCGTGTCCGTATCTAATTGGAGAAATAGATATGGTCTTGGGCCGCATCTAATGATTAAACACGCTTATTTTTGATACGGCTTATGGCCGTGCCTAATGGTTTTTGATACGGCCCTAAGCACTGCCTAATTAGCCTTTGTGGTGTAGTGATTTGATAAAGTGATTGGAAATTATTTCAGCGGCTAAATATTTTTGTGTTTATTTGTCTATCAAGTGTTTTAAGAATTTTGATCGATGCGTCAGGCCAACGTTATCAATAGGGATTCCTAAACACTAGGACAAGACATTTCGACACAATGGTTTGAGGAGAATAATATGTTTTGGAAAAAGAAAATACAGTTTTGAAAACAATACAATCCATGAATATGTGTGTAAACAATATTTTGAAAAGCTACTTATATTTTTGGAAGATAATTTCTCTTATGATTACTTCAAACCATATTATCTTCATGATATGTTATGCTTCAAAAAAATAAATCTTTAACTTGTTCACATCAAACAAGTTTTAAGAAATTTCAATGTATAAAACGTTTTTCTTTTGCTGTCAATAATTGAATAAATAAATTCGAAGTCGACATTGGGTAAATCTTTAATTTGTTCACATCAAACAAGTTTTAAGAAATTTCTATGTATAAAACGTTTTTCTTTTGCTGTCAAAGTATAAAATGATTTCTTAAAACTATGAAACTAAGAAATTTGCGATATAGAATAAATCTTCATGATTGTGATGGATGTTACTGATTGATGTTTTGGATGATTTGGATGTTTATTCTTTTGCTGTCAATAAATCTTTAATTTCATAGTTTTAAGAAACTTCAAAATTATTTATAACTATGAAAATGTCGACTTCGAATTTAAATTGGTTAATAATTGAATTTAATAAGAATTTATTTGAACTTATTGATTATTAGATATTTAAAATATGATTTATAATTTGATGATAAAAAGTGTTTAAATGAATATTCTCAATTTTGAATAAAATTGAGATTGAATGTATAATATTGGTTTAAACTTACAAATTGGGATTTTAATAATTTGTTATTAAAAAGATTAAGAAAATACTTTCCAATTTGAATAAATTTTAAGTTAAATGCTGAAATATAAATGAAATTTATATTGTAAATGTTTGAATATTTAAACTTGAATTTTTGAACTTTAAATTGAAGTGGTTAAATGGGAATTGATTCAAATAGAATTTTTGGAATTTAAGACGATTGAATCGAATTGCGAAATTTGCGGAAAGTATTGTTATTATATAAATTACTTTTTTACATAAACTATTTTAATATATAAATCATTTTAATACAAACTATTAAATTTATAACTATTTTAGTATATATACTATTTTCAATATCTAAACTGTTTAAGTCAAAAGTGTTATAATTTCCAAAGTGTTATGATTTCAAAAGTGTTATGATTTCCAAAGTGTTATGATTTAATAGTGTTATGATTTCCAAAATGTTATGATTTCAAAAGTTTTACAATTTCCAAAATGTTATGATTTTTGAAAATGAATATGATTAAAGTGTATAATAATATCGAATTGATATGGCTTTAAAATGAATGTAACGACCCGCCTTTTTGGACAGTTTAAACCGACGATCAAATACACATGTCGATTCCAAACCATTCAAAAGGGCAGATAGTTATTGAGGTAAATAAGAAAAGAAAAGAAAGAGAAATAAAGGAAATGCAACAACACAGAATCTCGCAGCGGAAGGATAAAATATAATAGTCAAATAAACAGTTCATGAAGCTGTTTACTATACTTTGACAATTATTTATACAACATTTATCAGAGTTATACATATATAACAGAACAATTTAAATAATGCAGCAAACATCATGATGCACAGATAATAATAGTAGTAGTGTACCAAATCTTCGTCTTTGTCCTTCAGAATAGATCTTCAAAAATCTGAAAACTCAGGACTGACCCGAGCGTAATGAAAAGACAAAACACTCAAGTCAGGACTAAAATATCCTTATGAAAGTTAAATCAATCGTAAACAAATATGAGTGTAACGGCGTCAGAGATGTTTACAGGGTTTGACATCTCCTATCCAGTGTCAACGTGCGTGCAATAACTTAAGAGATGTTAAGGGATTTTCCATCTCTTAAGTATCCGTTAAACTATCTACTATGTAGTAATGTACGCTAAGTAGATAATGCTTATCAGTAATATAAAGTATCAAAATAGCGTTAAGGCGTTACCATAATCCCCCTTAACACATTTTTATAATGCCATAGTCTATACAGCACCGTAAGCCCCACCGTAAACTGGTGGTTATCAGAGGGTACCCCATAGGTATAACACAAAACATAACGTAGTGGTCGCGAATAGGATAATCAGTATGACAAGGTACATGAGGCGATACCAACTAGGATACTAGTAGTTGCGTGATCCGGACTGATGTTGAGCATAGCCAGCAGCTACCCCAACACCGTGAAACAACACTCCCAAATCAAGGGGTGCACCCAAATCGAATCACAAATGTAATAGATATGGTATCGAAGAAGTGTGTCCGCTAGAGATGGCGAACCTCAATGGCCCGGCGCGGCTCCTGTTTTAGTCATGTCAGGGGTCATCCAATAACGTTCTCTTTCTTCCGTCAACGCGTTCACCAAACCATGTACTTCATTCTGGATCAACACTCCGCGTATAATAGTTATTAAAGTGATGTTCGGTATCGACAGAGAGTATGTCCATATCCGATCCCGGTCACTTTAATAACTACGTATTTTTACACCATTGGCTCTTTTATATTTCAAATCGATTCATAATTGATATCAAAATATCATATTCGCTTCAAAAATCAAATCCATTTCAAATATCATCGTATCTATTCAAATGTAAGATTTCGTTTCAAAATCAGTTTTTGCATCAATATCTCATTTCGATTTCAAAATCATTTCGAATTTCAATTTAGGTTGCAACTTCATTTAACTCAATTCGTATTTAAATTCAAGATTTAAATATAAACAATCCACTTTATTGACTAGCTTAGAATTTTAGAAAATAGTTTTAAGTAGTTTAAAAGTAGTTTTAAATAATTAAAATAGTTAAAATACTTAAAATCTTAAAATGGATTTGAAATAGATAAATTTAGTTTAAAATAATTTAAATTGGGTTAAGTAGATTTAAAATAGATTAAAACAGTTTAAGTATCCAAAATGGTTTATATAACCGAGTAATTTGGAAAAAAAATAAAACAGCTCCAAAACCAATCCATTTCAATTATAAATTCCCAATTCAAATCAATTTCAATTTCCATTCTACCGATTCAATTTCGATTTCGATCCAAATCAATGTCAACTTTTACTTCAAATTAATTCAATTTTCATTCACCTTTAATTTATTCAATTTCAATTTATATCGATTTGGAGCTTGATTTCAAAATATCCATTTATAACACTTAACAAAATTTTCCATCAATATTCAAGTTTAAATCCAAATTTCAAATATGGTTCAATTCCAAGCTCGATTTCAAAATATCATTTTTATATCACTTTTACTTAGTAATATTCAAAGCTCGAATTAAGGTTAAATCTTTAAACAAATCAATTTCGAAATTCAATCATATCCTGATTTTAAATTCCAAAGTCTCCACTTAATTATTTAACAATTTCTTTTAACCAAAATTAATTTCAACATTCCAAACTCAAATTCCGATAAATTCGATTTCTATAAATTGATTTCTATTTATAACTTTTAAATCAAAACATTTAAATAAATTTTCAATCGACGATTTTTAAAATTATTAATTTAGCCAATTCGGTGTCCGTATATAATTTTCTATCCTATGGCCAAGTGATTATTTATTTCAATTAAATGTCAGGAATGAATATATATCACTTAAATCAAATCACAGTTTCATATGTATGCATAACAGGATATATAAGCAATTAAACATCCAAACATTCAATATCAACCAATAGCATCCATCGAAATACATCATCCAATAGACAATACAATTCATGGCAATTTCATAGTTATCAATGTCAGGTAATTTAATCGCAATTCAATTTCAATTTCAATTTCAACTGTCAATTTAATTTTCAAAGGTTAATTCAAATGACAATCTATATGACAATTAAATTTTATCAAACAACGACAAATAAAATCAAACACTTCATAATGTCAAATTTAACTAGCATAAAGATATTTAGTACGTTGTGAGCGTTATAAAACACTCACCTTGATTTCAATGCAGTCCCAGCGTTTTATTTCGAATAAAATTAAACGAGCGTTTAATATTACCCGAAATTTTCATTAGCTCCAAACGACTCCAATCCAATTGCATCGCGTAGCATTCGTGAATACGATTCCAACGCACTTCGTCTCGTCAGATTCCGACCTCGTACGAATGAGCTGCACTATTTTAAACATTACCTGATTTGCAATATAATTAATTCACTTTTAATTAATTTCCAAACCCTACTATGCAATCAAGGCCGTAGATTTTCATTCCTCAGATCCTGACCACGTGCCTTTTCTTCTTCGTTACCTAGGCTACGTGAAAATCACGTTCAACCCATTATAGTCGAAACTAGGGTTAACAACTACGGCCACCTCAAAGCTCGAAACATCATCACCCCACCACCATCCGAAAGCTCATCACCTCCTCTATGCTCGGCATGAATATCACCGAGCTGGGTCAAATCATGGCCTCGAAATTCGTGCCCAATTGCCGGCCATTCGAGCTCCCTTTGCCACCAATCCAAAGCACTAGAAACGATCTTAGCCGTTGGATGTCTAGCTCTTGACGAGCTCTACAAGTTTGTTTCAGAAAGTTTTACGAATTAAAGCATGGATTTGAAGAAATTTGAGGAGAAACGAAATGAATTTTCGGCCATTAATATTGTAGCCGGTGGCCACGACCTTGAACCCTAGGTTTCTTTTTATTTTTGCAAAAGTGAAATTTATGAAGTGCTTAAATAGAAAACGACGAACACTATTTATCCGGCTTTTTCGAACTCCGATTTACGCACGGTGACCAGCGTTTCTAGGGTTTATCCCACGTTCCGGACACAATGGAACAGGTTCGGAATCTAATTCGATCATCTGTGCGAGTTACGGAAATAAACGATCAAATTTAAATTAAATCGATTAAACGACTTTCTATGCGTTTTAGCTTGCTCCGGACAAACGGTAAATCCGATTGACACGAAATTTGAAACCTTACAATAATATCACGTTACAGATCCGATGAAACTGGTTTCGTCAAAATCCGAGACTGTTTGAAAAATGACTATTTTAACTCGTCAAATTAATATTAAAATAATTTCGATGCGATTCGAGCTGCCACGGTCAAACGACAACTCCAATTGCTACGAAAATTGAAATCCAATAATAACTAACTATTACGAATCCAATGGAACTAGTTTCGTCTAATTCTGAGACTGTTCAAAATCTGGCTATTTTCCAATCGATAATTAAATATTAAAATATTCGATTTTCACAAATTTACTTTTAATTCGATTTTAAAAGTTCTACAACATCATTCTAACTTTAATATGATAAAATAAAATTTTACAAATCATTTCTTAATCATATTAAACCTGTTATTCAATTATCCAATAATTCCAATTTTTAAATCTTATTAACTCTATTAAAATCCCAATATAACTTACATTCACTTTGGAAACCGATTTGAATCATATTAAATCAAATTCCAAGTATGCACTCTATTTTCATATATTAAATTTCAATATCAAATTAATCATATCAAATTTGGAATTTAATTATTCAAACATTCGTAATATTAAATTTAAACAATTTTGATTATTCTTAAATCACGATCTTTTGAAATATTCAAAACGAACTTATAAAATTTAACTTTTGAAACGAATTGAAATTATAGAACAACCATTTCCATTATACGGTTATTCAATTCCCATTATTAAATTATTCAATAAATTCCAAATATTAAATATAAACAATTTCGCTTATCCAATAATTCATTATCTTCTGAAATATTGGAATTGAACTTATAAGATTTAACTTTTAAAACCAATTCACAATTTAGAACACTATTTTCATTTTACAGTTATTCAATTATTCAATAAGTTTTAAATATTTAATTTAAACAATTTACCTGTTCAATATTCAATATTTGATTTTTAAATAGATTTTACTTATCAATCAATTACTCTATTATACCCAATGAATTCAACATTTATTATCCTATTCAACTTTTGATTTCAAAGGCATTCACTAAGTAGCTTTTATTTTTCATTACTTGGATAATTATTGTCACAATTCATTTCAGTTATTATTATTCCAAACGAATTACAAAAAAATTTCTAAATTAAATCACGAAATCTTTTAAATTAGCTATTTTAATTATCAAAAATTTACGGGTCGTTACACTCTCCCCCACTCAAAACTTTTCATCCCCGAAAAGGAAAAAGAAGGGAAAAGGAACTAAGTATAGAATTCAACATTAGATATATTTTATTCAAAGTTACTAACTTATAAAACAATGTAATTCCACTTATAAAGTCATTACCACACTTCCACTAAGTTACCCTGAACGACTTTCTAACTTTAAAAGTTAGTTATCAAAACAAGTTATATATATATAAAAAAATTTAAAACTTGAAAAATTTTCTAACACCCGGATTTACGGAAAATTTCGGCAGAGTCTCCTTTGTGCGGCTCGATCGGTAAAGCTACAAAACACCTCTACGGGCCCCAAACCATCAAAAGAAAATCAAAAGCCAAGTGGCTCATCAAAAATCACCAAATCCAATGACAAAATAAACATGTACCTTACATTTTATAAGCGAGCATATACGACTAATATAGCGCGAAAGCGAGCTCCAAATGCGAAGCAAGCGCAATCCGCACCTACTAAACACTCAACAAACAATGAGAATCATGCATATATGAAAATAGTATCAATATACATCATATAGCAATACAACAACTACATGTGCCAACCTAGAAAATGCAACAAAACAACAAATGCAACCATCAATAAAGTATCATCCAACAAATCCATAACCAATCAATATAAATTCACTTCTCATTAATATTTATTGACTTGGATTTCAATTTTAATCATAGTTGATTCATTAACGTTGGATTTTACTAACATTCATTCTCAATTCAGTTAGTTAACATTCACTAATTTATATTTACATTAGTTCACTTCCCATTTGAATCAAATTAAATTCTATTTAAATTCATTTAACTTCCAATTTGATTCCAATAACTTATAGCTTTCAATTTACACTTAATGAATTTTATACAATCAACTAACAATCATATAACAACCAAATCAAACCCAACATAACCAAATTATTAATTTTACATTCAATTTGGTTTATCTCTTTTATATATATTTCCTGTTATATAATTTTAAAAGAATCATTTTATATTTGGCATCTTAAATTTCCAATATTAAATTTTAATTAAGTCCGTAAGCCGTACATATATCATCCGTGAGCAATATCAATCTAATCACTTATTTGATCACACAATTTCACTTCCAAACTAGTATCGTTCACACGACTCTCTAGTGCGGACTCAGATTTGGTTCCTTGATTGGAAACTGTTACTCTCCTTGCATAGCCATATACTATGATAGAGAATTCCAGAATCAAATTAAAAATCCATATTTAGGGTTCGCCGTCGAAAATCGAGTGAAAAATCCTTACTTGGATTGATATAAATCATCTCGAAATTTTGTGCTCGAATTTGGATCAAATCGTTATGCGAATAAAATAATATACGTACAATTCGACGTATTACCTTCCAATGGATTTCTATCCAATGTATCTATACTAAATTATTTTATTGAATTTTATATTTATAATTTTTTTTTCTTAATTACTCACAATCCATTATTCAATTAGTATATTCATTTCTTTACATAGCATATTCTTTAACATTGTCTTTTCTTAAACATCATATCGAAGAATTTGCTTACTCAAGTTCATTTTAAACATTCTATATAATTTAATTAAACTCAATTCCTTTCCCAATTGATTCTTAGTTATACCAAATTGTTTTGTTTACATTTACTTCATATTCAGTTTCAGTTAATAACCAATTTATTTGCGGAACATTTTATTAATCATCACTTTAGTTTATAGTCATTCCATAAAAGTCTAACTTCTTATATATGACTTTTCTTAGTTTATAGTTATCTCAAAAGTTACCAATTCAAATTTTTTTTTTCAATCCCTTTGCAATTTATATTTATTTTCTATAACCAATTTACAAAGATATAATACGATTCATTTATCTTCTTTCTTAAGTTCATTTACTTGTTCCATTTATCCATTCATCATTTCATGCTATATTTAAGTTTTTATAATTTTTAGCACAATCAGATTTCCAGTTATATACATTTTAATTCCTTTTGAGTTTTCCTTACTTGTATACTTAAATTATTTCCAGGTTCTGTTTATTTGTACAATATCTCATTACATATCCAAAACATCATTTCAACTTCTTAATATTTGGCAAGTCATATTATATGTTATTAGAATGCAAATTTTTTTTTATTATACAAATTTATAGAATTTCATTTTTACTTGATCATAATGTTCACAAATTTAATTTATTTAAATCCTCTTTACCTTTCAACTTTAAAGGTACACTACAACTCTAAAGTTTTCCCAAACATAAGCTTAGATATCTTAATCCTCTTATTTTATAAATTCTGGTTATTCGCATTTCGTTCAAATAATTTGAAAATAACTAATTAACATAACTTATAAATTTAAATGCCCGGTTCTTTTCAAATCGTTTGAAATAAATATATATACACTCGTATCTTTAATATATTAAATCATACCTTTAGAGTTTAAACCAAAACCCATTTGCCCAAAATAATTTCGAAGAAAAGCAAAGCTTCTTAGAAGTCTCCCCCACTTTGAGACTCGAAAATGAACGTCGATGATGCTGCGCAGTCATCACCGAAATTATTTTCCAGCGACATAAGAGAGGAGTACTGAATTCATTCCTTCCTTTAAAAATCCTTTCAAATATTTCCATAACAATTTCCAACTAATACTACTATATATTTCTTCAAAGCTATTGAAAACCATTTTCAAGATCTCCGGGTCTTAAATTCAAAAACTTCCAATTTAATCTATTTTAATTTATAAGTCACCTTTATAAAATATTCTTATAGCATTTTCTTTCTTAAAACATTCCACAAGTTGTTGTATCATTGTTCATATTGTAATTCATCTTATTTATTAAATTACAATATCCAATTAATGATAATAACCAATATTTTCATTCCTAACAACCAGGTAAGCTAGATAAGTCACAATAATTTATGAAAATTAATCCCTTATATATATAAAATATAATTAGAGTAAAATTATTTCATTTACCCAATTTCAAAACAATACTATGTCGAATTGTTCTGTTTAACTGTTTAGAGATCCCTATTAATAACGTTAATTACTCGTATTGACCAGAATCCATAAGTCACCCAACAAATCAACCGACACAATATAAAACATTTTATATCACTAACAAATACGCTCTCTCATATATATATTCACTCAGCGACTCATCATAGGGTATTACTACCCTATTTATAAAGAATCAGACCCCACAAAGCTAAGGTTATTACTAAACCAAAGCTCTGATACCAACTGTAACGACCCGCCTTTTTGGACAGTTTAAACCGACGATCAAATACACATGTCGATTCCAAACCATTCAAAAGGGCAGATAGTTATTGAGGCAAATAAGAAAATAAAAGAAAGAGAAATAAAGGAAATGAAACAACACAGAATCTCGCAGCGGAACGATAAAATATAATAGTCAAATAAACAGTTCATGAAGCTGTTTACTATACTTTGACAATTATTTATACAACATTTATCAGAGTTATGCATATACAACAGAACAATTTAAATAATGCAGCAAACAGCATGATGCATAGATAATAATAGTAATAGTGTACCAAATCTTCGTCTTCGTCCTCCAGAATAGATCTTCAAAAATCTGAAAACTCAGGACTGACCTGAGCGTAATGAAAAGACAAAACACTCGAGTCAGGACTAAAATATCCTTATGAAAGTTAAATCAATCGTAAATAAATATGAGTGTAACGGCGTCAGAGATGTTTACGGGGTTTGACATCTCCTATCCACTGTCAACGTGCGTGCAATAACTTAAGAGATGTTACGGGATTTTCCATCTCTTAAGGATCCGTTAAACTATCTACTATGTAGTAATGTACGCTAAGTAGATAATGCCTTTCAGTAATATAAAGTATCAAAACAGCGTTAAGGCATTACCATAATCCCCCTTAACACATTTTTATAATGCCATAGTCTATACAGCACTGTAAGCTCCACCGTAAACTGGTGGTTATCAGAGGGTACCCCATAGGTATAACACAAAACCAAACGTAGTGGTCGCGAATAGGATAATCAGTATGACAAGGTACATGAGGCGATACCAACTAGGATACTAGTAGTTGCGTGATCAGGACTGATGTTGAGCATAGCCAGCAGCTACCCCAACACCGCGAAATAACACCCCCAAATCAAGGGGTGCACCCAAATCGCATCACAAATGTAATAGATATGGTATCGAAGAAGTGTGTCCGCTAGAGATGGCGAACCTCAATGGCCCGGCGCGGCTCCTGTTTTAGTCATGTCAGGGGTCATCCAATAACGTTCTCTTTCTTCAGTCAACGCGTTCACCAAACCATCCACTTCATTCTGGATCAACACTCCGCGCATAATAGTTATTAAAGTGGTGTTCGGTATCGACAGAGAGTATGTCCATATCCGATCCCGGTCACTTTAATAACTACGTATTTTTACACCGTTGGCTCTTTTATATTTCAAATCGATTCATAATTGATATCAAAATATCATATTCGCTTCAAAAATCAAATCCATTTCAAATATCATCGTATCTATTCAAATGTAAGATTTCGTTTCAAAATCATTTTTCGCATCAATATCTCATTTCGATTTCAAAATCATTTCGAATTTCAATTTAGGTTGCAACTTCATTTAACTCAATTCGTATTTAAATTCAAGATTTAAATATAAACAATCCACTTTATTGACCACCTTAGAATTTTAGAAAATAGTTTTAAGTAGTTTAAAAGTAGTTTTAAATAATTAAAATAGTTAAAATACTTAAAATCTTAAAATGGATTTGAAATAGATAAATTTAGTTCAAAATAATTTAAATTGGGTTAAGTAGATTTAAAATAGATTAAAACAGTTTAAGTATCCGAAATGGTTTATATAATCAAGTAATTTGGAAAAAAAAAACAGCTCCAAAACCAATCCATTTCAATTATAACTTCCTAATTCAAATCAATTTCAATTTTCCATTCTACCGATTCGATTTCGATTTCGATCCAAATCAATGTCAAATTTTACTTCAAATTAATTCAATTTTAATTCACCTTTAATTTATTCAATTTCAATTTATATCGATTTGGAGCTTGATTTCAAAATATCCATTTATAACACTTAACAAAATTTTCCATCAATATTCAAGTTTAAATCCAAATTTCAAATATGGTTCAATTCCAAGCTCGATTTCAAAATATCATTTTTATATCACTTTTACTTAGTAATATTCAAAGCTCGAATTAAGGTTAAATCTTTAAACAAATCAATTTCGAAATTCAATCATATCCTGATTTTAAATTCCAAAGTCTCCACTTAATTATTTAACAATTTCTTTTAACCAAAATTAATTTCAACATACCAAACTCAAATTCCGATAAATTCGATTTCTATAAATTGATTTCTATTTATAACTTTTAAATCAAAACATTTAACTAAATTTCCAATCGATGATTTTTAAAATTATTAATTTAGCCAATTCAGTGTCCGTATATAATTTTCTATCCTATGGCCAAGTGATTATTTATTTCAGTTAAATGTCAGGGATGAATATATATCACTTAAATCAAATCACAGTTTCATATGTATGCATAACATGATATATAAGCAATTAAACATCCAAACATTCAATATCAACCAATAGCATCCATCGAAATACATCATCCAATAGACAATACAATTCATGGCAATTTCATAGTTATCAATGTCAGGTAATTTAATCGCAATTCAATTTCAATTTCAATTTTAACTGTCAATTTAATTTTCAAAGGTTAATTCAAATGACAATCTATATGACAATTAAATTTTATCAAACAACGACAAATAAAATCATAACACTTCATAATGTCAAATTTAACTAGCATAAAGATATTTAGTACGTTGTGAGCGTTATAAAACACTCACCTTTATTTCAATGCAGTCCCAGCGTTTTATTTCGAATAAAATTAAACGAGCGTTTAATTTTACCCGAAATTTTCTTTAGCTCCAAACGACTCCAATCTAATTGCATCGCGTAGCATTCGCGAATATGATTCCAACGCACCTCATCTCGTCAGATTCCGACCTCGTACGAATGAGCTGCACTATTTTAAACATTACATGATTTACAATATAATTAATTCACTTTTAATTAATTTCCAAACCCTACTATGCAATCAAGGCCGTAGATTTTCTTTCCTCGGATCCTGGCTGCATGCCTTTTCTTCTTCGTTACCCAGGCTACGTGAAAATCACGTTCAACCCATTATAGTCGAAACTAGGGTTAACAACTACGGCCACCTCAAAGCTCGAAACATCATCACCCCACCACCATCCGAAAGCTCATCACCTCCTCTATGCTCAGCATGAATATCACCAAGCTCGGTCAAGTCATGGCCTCTATATTCATGCCCAATTTCCGGCTGTTCGAGCTCCCTTTGCCACCAATCCAAAGCACTAGAAACGATCTTAGCCGTTGGATGTCTAACTCTTGACGAGCTCTACAAGTTTGCTTCAGAAAGTTTTACGAATTAAAGCATGGATTTGAAGAAATTTGAGGAGAAATGAAATGAATTTTCGGCCATTAATATTGTAGCCGGCGGCCATGACCTTGAACCCTAGGTTTCTTTTTATTTTTGCAAAAGTGAAATTTATGAAGTGCTTAAATAGAAAACGACGAACACTATTTATCCGGCTTTTCCGAACTCCGATTTACGCGCGGTGACCGATGTTTCTAGGGTTTATCCCATGTTCCGGACACAATGGAACAGGTTTAGGAAGCTAATTCGATCATCTGTGCGAGTTACGGAAATAAAAGATCAAATTTAAATTAAATCGATTAAACGAATTTCTATGCGTTTTAGCTTGCTCCGGACAAACGGTAAATCCGATTGACACGAAATTTGAAACCTTACAATAATATCACGTTATGGATCAGAGGAAAGTGGTTTCGTCGAAATCCGAGACTGTTTGAAAAATGACTATTTTAACTCGTCAAATTAATATTAAAACAATTTCGTTGCGTTTCGAGCTGCCACGGTCAAACGACAACTCCGATTGCTACGAATATTGAAATCCGATAATAACTAACTATTACGGATCCAATGGAACTAGTTTCGACCAATTCTGAGACTGTTCAAAATTTGGCTATTTTCCAGTCGATAATTAAATATTAAAATATTCGATTTTCACAAATTTACTTTTCATTCGATTTTAAAAGTTCTACAACATCATTCTAACTTTAATATGATAAAATAAAATTTTACAAATCATTTCTTAATCATATTTAACCCGTTATTCAATTATCCAATAATTCCAATTTTTAAATCTTATTAACTCTATTAAAATCCCAATATAACTTACATTCACTTTGGAAACCGATTTGAATCATATTAAATCAAATTCCAATTATTCACTCTATTTTCATATATTAAATTTCAATATCAAATTAATCATATCAAATTCGGAATTTAATTATTCAAACATTCGTAATATTAAATTTAAACAATTTTGATTATTCTTAAATCACGATCTTTTGAAATATTCAAAACGAACTTATAAAATTTAACTTTTGAAACGAATTGAAATTATAGAACAACCATTTCCATTATATGGTTATTCAATTCCCATTATTAAATTATTCAATAAATTCCAAATATTAAATATAAACAATTTCGCTTATCCAATAATTCATTATCTTTTGAAATATTGGAATTGAACTTATAAGATTTAACTTTTAAAACCAATTCACAATTTAGAACACTATTTTCATTTTACAGTATTCAATTATTTATTCAATAAGTTTTAAATATTTAATTTAAATAATTTACCTGTTCAATATTCAATATTTGATTTTTAAATAGATTTTACTTATCAATCAATTACTCTATTATACCCAATGAATTCAACATTTACTATCCTATTCAACTTTTGATTTCAAAGGCATTCACCAAGTAGCTTTTATTTTTCATTACTTGGATAATTATTGTCGCAATTCATTCCAGTTATTATTATTCCAAACGAATTACAAAAAAAATTCTAAATTAAATCACGAAATCTTTTAAATTAGCTATTTTAATTATCGAAAATTTACGGGTCGTTACAATGAATATGTTATTTTGATATGAAGTATGAATTATTTGAAATGAAATGACCATGGTGTGAAATATGCATTCGGTTGTTAAAAAGACCGAGATCGGATATTGTCATACTCTCTGCCAATACTGAAAACCACTTTAACAACTGTGTACGTGGTGGAGATTGCAGTATGAAGTGGGATGGTTTGGTGACGATTCTTTATGGTATTTACGTAGCCTTGAATCCCATGAGTTGGTTTGATGTGGCTAAAACAGGAGCCATGTCAGGCCAAGTGAGGTTACTCCTCCTATCAGACACATTACTTCGATACGATTCTATTACTTTGTGATTTGATTGGGTGCACCTTTGATTTGGGAGTGTGTCACGAGGTGGGCCGTAATAGCTGCTATGCGTTACCACCAGTCCGGATCCACAAACGGTATATCTACACTTGCATTGCCTCGAGTGCCTCGTCGCATGCCCTATCGTGCCTTTTACGAGTTTGGTATGTACCATACCTATGGAATGCCCTTTGATAACCCTCTAGTTTACGGGGGATGTTACGATACTGTATAGACTATGGGAATGTATAAAATGTGTTAAGGGGATTATGGGTAACGCTTTAGCGATGTTTTAATAGTTTTAGTTTACTATAGACATATTATAATAGCGTATATTACTCCATAGTAGATAGTTTCACAGATCCTTAGAGAATGGAAATTCCAAACATCCTTTAAGTTACTTGTATTTCAGTTGATATTTCAGTTGAGTTAAATTTACTATATAAGAATGTTAATCCTGGCTCGGGTGTCTCGTGTTTTGCTTTATGCTCGGGTCAGACTGAGTGCCACAGCATTTGAGACACACCTTTGAAGATTGGAGCGTTGTTTGAAGATCTATCTATCCAGCTTTCGTCTATTTCGATTTATTCCAGTCACTTATGTTCAGACTTGTCAGTTGCTTCTGTACTTGAGGTTACTCTGTATTTGAGATTTCTGTTGTATTTTGTTTTAACTCTGATGTTTATATTGTAGCTTCATGAACTACTATTTATCTATTCCGCTGCTCATTTTATATTTCTCTGTGTCTGTGATTCTGTAATTGATTTATTTACTATATATGTTGAGCTTTGCCAAATATAAATTAACAATCTGATATTTTGAGCAATTCAATTCTAACATGTGTGTCTGCAGATCGTCACAGTTGGTATCAAAGCTCAGGTTTAGGCAAAACTTAGCATATAGAGTAAAATTTAATTACAGCATCACCTTCATTCGAGCTTAAATCTCTTCCTCTTTGATTCGGATTTTCGTTGAATTTTGGAACATTCCTCGTTTTTAAAATCCATTCTTGTCTCTTCCTATTCATGTTCTTCTTGATGTTGGAGCATCCCATGGCTCTATTTTCGTTGATCTCAAAAATCATTTCGAGCACATCTTGCCACTTCAATTGGCAATTTCGTACTTGTATTTGTGTCCAATTCCATCGGCGGTCCCGCTAACCTTAGTATGATTTGTAAAGGGGTGAAACTCCTTTACAACAGGCATCGATTCACTAGAAATTTCTATATCCTCGGTTTGATGCTTTATCTCTTATCAAAGCCCGAGTCGTTTCTCTAGCAAACGACCAGGGTAACTCTCTTGTGATCCAATGTCGAATGCCTCAAGATTTTTGCAGAAGTTTTATCTTTCCAGCCTTTGTGATCTTGACTTCCCAATAGTCAAGGATTATCCGGATGTTTTGGTGCAGTCATTTCTCTCCCATCTAAGCATGAAACTAAATTTCCACATCGATCTTATCCCTAGAATCTCGGTTGACCCGGTTAAAGTCACCCGCGATCAATATAAGTCTATCCATCTCTCTCTTTTGTAATTTAGTTATCTTATCTTCCTTTTGAGTCTATCTTGTTTGTTAAAATTCTCTTTAATTAGGATCCCTCTATATATGAACCTCTACCCATTCTTGAATCATCGAGTAGAGCAGTGTATTCGTATTCAAAATAAATAAATAAATGTTTTATATTGTGTCGTTTGAGTTGTTATGTTTGAAATTTTGGGTTTCGCTCAATTCGTCTAGCTAACGCTATTGATAAGAATTGCAAAACAATTGAACAGAGCAAACTGACATAATATTGTTTTCAAAATTTGTAAATGAAATAATTTTATGTATGATTATATTATATATATAAAGGTATAATTTTCTGAAATTAAATAGTTAAATGAATTGGTTGTTAGAATCGATAATATTTGATTATCGTTTATTGCTTTGTAAACCATTGACTATTGCAATAAGATATAAATAAATGAAATTATAAACATGGTTTGTAAATTGATTTGGAATTGAAATGAATTTAAATTAAGAGTTTGAGAATTTAAATTTTCGGTGTTTTCAAATGTGGTCTTCAAAGTTTGAATTTATATTGGTTAAAAGTATTTTCGAATATAAATTGTTTCCAAAGAATAATTTTAAAAGAAGAAAGTTGTACTCTCATCTTTTGTTGCTGGAAAATAATTCCAGTGATGACTGCAGCATCATCAACATTCATTTTCGAGTCTCGAAGTGGAGAGACTCCTTAGTGTCTTTGCTACACTTTTGTTTTGGGAAAAAATGGATTTGATTTAAATTTGTTGTGTATAATTTGATTTATAAGATATATATGTATATAATTATTTCAAACAGTTTGAAGTGAAACCGAAAATTTGAATCTTAAGTTTTATATTAAGAAATAGTTTCAATTATTGAAATAAAGTGGTGAATAATGGGAATATCTAAAATAATAAATGAAATTAAACCAACTGAAAATAGTTGAATTTGAATAAAACTTATTTGTATAATACTAAGATGACTTCTAATATATATATATATATATATATATATATATATATATATATATATATAACTTACCCAAAATATTCAAAAAGTTAAAATGTTAGGGTGAATATATAATTAAAGGTATACAAGAGAAAACTTTAGAAATAAATTGTTCAAACTAAAGTCTGCCTTAATATAAATGTTGCAAATAAAAGGGAAAATTGTATAGTATTTAATTTAACTCAGAACCTTAATATAACTTACCTAGAAATAGTTAAAATGTTAATGAGAATATGTAACAGAATAGTATACAATATAATTGTGTACAATAGGATATCAAAAATGATATTATGTTAAGGGGATTTATAGATAATAAATGGATCAATAAATTGAATAATAAAAAGAAATTATTTATTAAATAAAATATGATTATAATAAATGTTATACACTTAATATATGTTGCAAAAAAATATGTTGGGTGAAATAAATTAAATAAATAAAAGAGAGTGCTATTTAAGTAGATGAATGTGAACTTAAGGATAGTTGAAATTGAATTTTTGTATAATTAACTCAACTGAAGATAAATAAATTTTATAAATGACTTAAATCATATAAATTTTGTTTTGAAAGAAAATTTTGCAACGAATATAATAATTTAAAACAAATCAAATTGAATGAAAATAGCTTGAATAGAAAATCAACTAAATGTGAATGCAATGAATATTTATTGATTTAATAAAATGGATTGAAACCAATTTGTTGGATTTAAAACAAATTAGAGGATTTAAATCAATTCAAACGGTCCCAACTTAATTGTTGTATTTTGTATTTCAATTAATCTTATCTTTCTAGTTGTTTCTATTTTTCTACCTCATTCCTTTTCGGGGACGAAAATGTTTGAGTGGGGGAGAGTGAGGGAGAATGTAACGTCCTGTAAATCTTAACGGTTTTAATAACATAATTAACTGGAATTTTTGTCAAATTTTTAAATAATTGAATTTGGTAAATGAAAATTTGATATTTGAGATACGTCTATTTAAATGTAGTAAATGTTAGATTTTCATCAGTAAATATGAAAATTAATTCTGTTATGTAATTTCCAGTTTCAATTTTAAATCAGTTAATATTGATGAAACTAAAGTGTTTTCGAAATTTGAATATTTTTGCATAATAAAAATGTTTACAATTTAATGAGCGAGATGTCATCTTTCATTTCATTAAATTTGGACTTCTCTAGCCCCGTTATCTTATTTTTGACGAATTTGCAACAATTTAGCGGTGAAATATTGACTTTTGTTAGGATGGTAATATCGAGGATATCTATATACCGTTCTGTTCGCCTAATCATGCTGATCTCCGTATTATATTCATTTCTGTGATTTGAAGTCCGGTACCAGACGGAAACGATAAAACTGTGCGTCGTATCGGTACCGAAATTTTTGACTTTCGGGATTTCCATGCTTTTCAAATTTGAACCACGCAACCTTGACCACCGTAATAAATTGCTTTAACTTTTTTCAGCTGTATCACTTGTGACCGTTTCCATTTCCTTCCCTTTTCACATTGCTTTATATTTATTATGATTCATTTTCACTTTTGTTCATATGTTAGTGAAATTTATAATGTTTATAAAGTTATTTACAATTACTATTATAATCCAACTGCTTTCTTCCATTTCCATGGCCACAACACAGCACGTCCTCCTCCTCTTCCCCCCCTCTCTCATTCCTCTTCTTCCCTTGCCTCAAGCCTGCCATATGAACCACTGTGATCCCCTCCCTCTTACCGCCACCACCTTCTTCGAGATCAACCTCCATGGTCGCACAGCCTCTGCCACCCCCTGACCTTCCCAGGCCCAAAACCCATCCACCTCTCACCTTCGACCCCCCTTCTGCCTTGAAACCCGATGCCACTTCATTCTCCCTGCCTCCACCTTTAGACTTCTCCTTCCCAGCCTCGGCCATGCAAGCTCCAGGCCGAACTCCATTATAGCTCGTCCCTGTCTTATAGCCTACAGACACGTAAGTTGCAGCCTTCCCTTCGTTTTAAATATATATTGCACATATATCATTTGCACGTGTATTTAGTTGAATATGATTTGGTTAACTATATACATATTATTGATGTTCTATATGTATATTATAACGTATGTACGTTATATATAAACTACTCTTTTGTTTATACGTAGGTAATGTTTAAATAAATTATATGGTTTTGAGTAAGATATATTATGTCAGTTTATGTATATATTGATTATATATGAAGTTGTTTATATGGTATAAGATATGAATACATAAGTTTTATATGATTTGTATATTAGTATTCATGAGTTGATTTTCTTCCATATATACACGCATATGTCTTATTGAGATCTGATGAATGTTATAGATATTTATGTAGTAGTATTATACTTATAACAGTATATGTGTTTTCTTATATTGTTTTATATATAATATATAGTTACTGTGACAATACACGGGTATTTTGATCTCTGCATTTTAAATAGATTTATATATATAGTATATAAATATTGTGATGTATAGGTTACATATGATATGATAGTTATAATACATAAGCCTATACAAGTTTATACACTCCGTTTAGTTATATTTGTAAATTTATATAAGTTATATATATAGGGTGGTGTTATATAGATATATATTGGTTTATTGAATTTCAAGCATACACTGTGTGGATAAGAGTCTGCATATAACGGTTTATGTATATGGAACCTGCATACGTATTTTATTATACATATATACATTCTGTATAAATATATTTTGTTGCAGCTTTCTTTTATTTGCATATATATACTACCTATTTTAGATTGTCTACATATAATATAATGATACTCATACATAGATATATTGATCAATAATCTACAATATAACATGTGTATATAAAGATTTTTATTTTAAAAATATGGGTTTATTTATCGATGTTGGATTTTTAATATATATAGACTTTGTTAATATATTATGTATATATGCATTTACAATATGAAAATTTTATTTTTTAAAATGAGTATTTCTAAATTTAATCTTTAGTTTTATATAATATATATTTTATTTCAGTTATATCTAGATGATTTTGATTCGTTCTCATCAATTCAAACTATCAGCCTTGTTCGTCGAATCTATGTTCACCTCACTTTGCTTTGTGATTTGTTATTTGGATTGGTCGATTGTCTAGTTCAGGATTCAATTCGTAGCTTGTTCTGTTGTCAAACTCCTCTAGCCTCGAAAGGTGAGCAATCACTCACGATTAACATTCTTATATTTATTAAATTTGATTTTATTTGAAATGACAATTGAAATATTCTGCTAGATTGAACAGTTAATTATATGATTGTTATATGTGATATCTGTTATTTGTAATTGTTCACCTGTGAAATATGACACCATATCCTGTTGTTTATATTTTATTTTATTTATCACTGATGATAGATGCCTGTTGTTGATATATTATATCACTATCGTAATTGTTCTCACTCGGCAAGTTCCCTGTTAATTGAGAACTGGCTATGGGTTGAAACGATACATACCCGAACAATTTGTAGGATAGGGGAAAATCATTATGGGTCGAAATGATAAACCCAAGCGATTTTCATTGATTTTAAATTTTGGGATTGGGGGTTGAAATGATATATACCCATAGATATTTAAATTGCAGAGTGAAATGATAAATATTTGTATCACTTAACCATAGGATAGAAACTTATATACAGACACCGTTGGTCTATATTTTGAAAATGATTTCCAAAGTTTTGAAAGGAAATATATGGTTTTTAATAAATACTGATTTTGAAAATATAATATATATATATATATATATATATATATTATTTTTATATATGTCTAAATTTTAGATTTCTAAAATTATCTATTTTGAAAATTTAAAATTTATAAGTTAGTTTTGAAAATATAATTTTTAAGATTTTTCCTATAATTTTATTATAAATATATATATATATATATATATATATATAAGATATAATACAAAATACATTTTATAATAAGATTTAACTTAATAAAATCTAATTTAATTGGTTTATAATATTTAAGGATTTATTTAAATTTATATTAATATTTTGAATATATTTTTATAACTTTAATGATAAAGGTTGGAAAGATAAATTGATGTCGACTTCGAATTTAAATTGGTTAACAATTGAATTTAAATAAGAATATATTTGAACTTGTTCATTTTTAGATGTTAAAAATATGATTTATAATTTGATGATAAAAAGTGATTAAATGAATATTCTCATTTTTGAATAAAATTGAGATTTAATGTTTAATATTGATTTAAACTTATAAATTAGAATTTTAATAATTTGTTATTAAAAAGATTAAGTAAATATTTTCCAATTTGAATAATTTTAAATTAAAATGTTGAAATGTAAATGAAATTTATATTGTAAATGTCTGAATACTTAAACTTGAATCTTTGAACTTTAAATTGAGGTGGTTAAACGGGAATTGATTCTAATTGAATTTTTGGAATTTAAGATGATTTGAATCGATTTGCAAAATTTGAGGAACTATTTTTATTATATAAATTATTATTTTTACATAAACTATTTTAATATATAAACTATTAAATTTATAACTATTTTAATATATATATACACACACTATTGTAAATATCTAAACTGTCTAAGTCGAAAGTGTTATGATCCAAAGTGTTATGATTTCAAAAGTGTTATGATTTTCAAAGTGTTATGATTCCAAAAGTGTTATGATTTCAAAGTGTTATGATTTCAAAAGTGTTACGATTTCCAAAGTGTTATGATTTTTGGAAATGAATATGAAAAAGTGTATAATGATATCGAATCGATATGGTTTTGAAACAAACTTGATATTTTGATGTCAAGTATGAATTATTTGAAATGAAATGACCACGGTGTGAAATATGCGTTTGGTTGTTAAAGAGACCAGGATTGGATATTATCATACCCTCTGCCAATACCGAAAACCACTTTAACAACTGTGTACATGGTGGAGATTCCACAATGAAGTAGGATGGTTTGGTGACGATTCTATATGGTGTTTATGTAACCCTGACTCCTGTGATTCAGCTTGATGCGGCTAAAACAAGAGCCACGCCATGTCAAGTGAGGTCATTCCTCCTATCGGACACATTTCTTCGATACCATTCTATTACTTTATGATTTGATTGGGTGCACCTTTGATTTGGGAGTGTGTCACGAGGTGGGTGGTAGTAGCTACTATGCGTTACCATCAGTCTGGATCCGTAAACATTATATCTACCCTGGCATTGCCTCGAGTGCCTTGTTGCATGCCCTATCACGCCTTCTATGAGTTTGGTTTGTACTACACCTATGGAGTGCCCTCTGATAGCCCTCCAGTTTATAGGCGGAGTTATAGTATTGCATAGACTATGGGAATATATAAAATATGTTAAGGGGGATATGGGTAACACCTTAACGCTATTTTAATAGTTTTACTTTAATATATACATATTATAATAGCGTATATTTAGTAGATAGTTCCATGGATCCTTAGAGGATGGAAATCCCAAACATTCTTTAAGTTACTTGTATTTCAGTTGGTATTTCACTTGAGTTGAATTTAGTATATAAGAATGTTAATCCTGACTTGAATGTTTCATGTTTTGCTTTATGCTCAGGTCAGACCGAGTGTCACAGCATTTGAGACTCACCTTTGGAGATTGAAGCTTTGTTTGAAGATCCATCTATCCAGCTTTTAGCTATTTTGGTTTATTCCAGTCATTTATGTTCAGACTTGTCAATTTCTTCTGTATTTGAGGTTACTCTGTATTTGAGATTTCTGTTGTATTTTGCTTTAACTCTGATGTCTATATAGTAGCTTCATGAACTACTATTTATCTATTTCGCTGCTCATTTTATATTACTTTGTATCTGTGATTCTATGATTGGTTCTTTTACGGTATATGTTGACTTTTGCCAAATGTAAATTAACAATCTGATATTTTGAGCCATTCAAGTTCGACATGTGTGGATGCGAATGGTTCGAAATAGAGGGTCATTACGTTCCTCGTCCATGCCTTCAAAACAAAATGTGACATCATCCAAGACCTACTACGGAGCAAAAATCGCGACCCCTTACTGTTGATCGAACCACCCAGAAATCTTCGCCGAGGTGCTATCTTCTTCGACGAATTCGTATCCAATCACCAAGTCATGAATCGATGCCTTCAACGTCTAGAATCATAAGCCCTAGCTAAACACACTTCACTGCCTAGTCTCAATCGTCCTAAAATTAGAACCGCGAACTACAATTCAAGCATAGGGTGGAAGCTCCAGCCCATATGAATTCGAATATAGTTTTTTAATGTTTTTAAAGTGGGTTTAGATTTTTATTTTTATTTTGAATTATCGTTTCCTTTTTTTCAACCGGAAGCTTTCAACTGGAAGCGGTGAAATAAGGAAGGAAGTGATGGGAGATAAGTAGGGTGGCTTAATCTGAAAAATTGGGCGGCTGAAGGAACATTTTTGTGGCTAATGTGAATGTATGTTCAAGTCAATATATATATATATATATATATATATATATATATATTCTTTAAATTCAAATATCTAGATATTTATTTTGAACCCCTACTAAGGTGTGTCGCTAGGCGTTCATAATGTTATACTCCTATTCTGAATGCAATGCAAAAGTTTTTTATCCCAATTCGTTCGTATGGAGAAGATAGCTTTTTAAACCCAATTATAATATTAAAATTTCGATATTATATTCAACGTATTACTATCCCATACGACCCAACGATAACTCTAAATGCTACATAATTTGAAACTCGATAATAATACTCTAATACGGATCCCATGGAACTAGTTTCGTTGAAATCCGAGACTGTGCCCCAAAAGGCTATTTTTATATGCTAATTTAGATGAGTTATTTTTTAAAGTCGAGTAAATCACTTCTAAATTCAAATTAAAAGTTCTATTACCTTCATTCTTATGAATATAAATTTAATAAGCCTTAAAACTATTTATTTCCAAATAAAAATCCAAGATTCAAATTATTTTAATGATTTCAATTATTTAATTCAACAATTAAATTATCAATAAATCATTACATTTGAAATTCAACGTATTAAGTCGATAAAATTTACTTTTCATCATTTAAAATCAATTAAATAAACATATTCAAATAACCAAAAAATTTGGGTCGTTGCATTCCTCCCCACTTAAAAGAATTTCATCCCGAAATTGCTAAGGTAATAAAAATGACCCAAAACCCATTAACTTTCCCAAAACCAATTAGTTGAAACAACTTCCCAAAATCAATTTGTTGAAACAATATTATTACTTTTACTAAGTTCCCAAATCTATCCATAGATTCCAAATATTATTATCCATATTCTGACTACGGGTTTATGACTCAAAACTAAAATTTTGGTTATTAAAAATTTCTTCAAATTTTCTAACTTCTTAAACTATCAGAAAATTTTGCTAGCGTCTCCTTAGCGCAGCTAGATCCGAACAATTATAAATTGCCACTATGGGCCCAAACTAACAAAGAAAACAAAAGCTAAGTGGCTCAATCATAAAATCATCAAATTCCGAACAATAATTTAAACATGTACCTTTGTTTCGGGCAATCAAATTTTCCTTTTGAAATCAAGACATCAAATTTCCTCTTGCTTTTTAAATACCTGCATCTTATTTGCCAACGATATCCAATCATATAATTCAAAATCATATTATTTAGAAATTTCAATTTCCAATATTTACTTTACTTAAGCCCATACGATGTACATACATCTTCCGTACGCAATGTCAAATCTGATTGCTCACCCGATCACAAAATTTCACTTTTGAACTAGTATCGTTCACACGACCCTCTATGCGGACTCAGATCTGGTTCCTCGATCCAATTCCGTCATTCTCTTTACATAGCCATATACTATGATAGAAAATTCAAAAATCAATCAAAAATCCATATCTAGTGTTCGTAGTCGAGAATCGACCGAAAAATCTTAACTCGAATCAATAAAAATTATCTCGAAATTTTGTGCTCGAATCTGGATAAAGCCGTCATGCGAATAAAATAATATATGTACAACTTATCTATTTATTTACAACTGATTTCTTATCCACACCATCTTCCTTTTATTCACATTTATTTCATTTATATTCGATTATTCGCAGTTATCATTCACATTGCATTGTTCACATTACTTAATTTCTTATTATATTTTCCAATACCAATTATCTCTTAAGAATTTTCTCACCAAATTCTCTTAGGTCTGTTATGAACATTTGATATATGTGTTCTTAGGTTAATTACCACTTAACATCTCAAGTCTATATCCACTTAAACTCAAATCCAATTTCCATGTTTAACATCATTCGCACTATATTATATCCATTAAGAATTATAAAATTCTACATAAGTTTATAAACATTTCATTTAACTCTTCTCATGTTTATTTGTACTTCATAACTTAAGTTTACAGCTATCCCTAATCATATTCAATTTCAATACCATTTATCTCAATTCATTTGTCTAAATTTTAACCATATTCCAAATCAAATTCAACTCACTATTTTAGTTTATTCCTTAATTCATTTCCAAAATTTATTTTATTTAACCTAACTTAGGCTAATCTTTTTTCATAATTCAGTTATACTTATCTTAAGTTAAGTTTAATTCCATAGTTCAAATTCCAAATTTTTACATCCCTTTCATTTGAAATTTTAAAACATTGCTTTAACTTGCAATTTTCAAATTTTATAAGTTATCAAACTAACTCGTATTCCATAAAACATTTTAAATCAAAATCCCAGAGTTTAAACACTTTGTTCCAAGTGTTCCAAACCTTTTTTTGGAAATCATATATGATGCAGAGCATACCTTGATTCGATCAGATGAAGCTGCCCTGAATCGCCACCATCTCCATGAGTCGCCCCACCTTGAGTCGCGCGGCTCCAATAACTCACGACTCATTCCTTTGCCGACTCATCCACTTCCATCTCCAATCGCGGCCGACCTACGACTCATTCCCTCAACCCTAAATCGCGACCGACTCATCCATGGCTCGTCCTCCACCCTAAGTCGCGATCGACTCATCCATGACTCGCCTCCTTCCAAAACCCTAAGTCGCGACACCGCCATGAGACACGAACGACTTATTTTTCCCCCCTTCTCCATATGCCGCGCGCGAGTTATGCCAATTTCCAGTGAGTTGAGAAGATTAAGTCGCGAACGATATATGTTGAGTCGCGTGATAAATTCATTTAGGTCGCGGCAATTTCTTGAGTCGCTGAAGTGACCTATGTCGCAAAGTTACTGAGTCGTTACCGAGTCACTTGAACGTGACCGAGTCACATTAAGTCGATTTCGAGTTATTTTAAGTCCCGAGTCAAGTTGAGTCATGTACTGTTATAGTGTTTAGATTGCTTGTGTGTGTGTTTGTTGTACCGCTTTGTTAAGTCGTGTATTGAGTTGTAAGCCTATAAATAGGCACGTTGTGTCATTTGTAAAGGTAGTTGAAAATTTGAATAAAATTCTTCTTTTGTTAGCTTCGTGCTTTCATTAAATTGGTAGTCGAGTGAAATCTCCTATCTCCACCTACGTCATTCGAGTGCGCTCGAATCAACGATTGTTGAAGCCGACTCGCGGAATCAAGTGCGCTTGATCAACGTCGAAGAATCGTAGATCTTTGTTTCTCGGTATCGTGCACGATCAACGAGACGAAGATAGCAAAAATCCGGCATCTTGGGATCAACGGATTTGGGCATTGCAGTATTCACAACTCACCGATTGCTAATTCCATCGATTTCATTGTTTTCTTAAAATCCGCTGCGTCAGTTTGGTACCAGAGCCAGATTTAGCCAATCATAGCTAAGCCGAGTTTGGAGTTTGAAGTTTGTGTTCGTCGTGTTCATATTGAAGTTGCAACAAGTTTGGGTGTTTGATCCATAAGTGTTTGAATTTGCGTGGGAGAGTTTGCACGCCAAAGTGAAGTTCGAAGCAAGCTTGAAGCCGTACTAGTTGATTTGAATTGTAGTTTTGGAGTTGTTTTTGTTTGAAGATTTTTGAAGTCAAATTTGTTGAAGTTTGATTTGTTGAAATTTGGAGATTTGTTGAATTATTTGTTTGAAGTTCAATCATGCCTCTGAGACGAGCTCAACGTCATCGTAATATTAATGCCTTGTATAGAAGAGAAGAGGTCGATGAAATGGAGCAACGAATCAACGAGAGTTTCATTGAAAAGTTGAATGATGGAATTGGTCGATTAGAGAGAATGATGCTTGAAATGAATCAAAATCGAAGTAGAGTTTCACCACATACAGAACGGGAGAGGGAAGAAAGTTAAGATCATAGAAGTGTTGACAGTCGAAGTAGGAGAAATGCTGATGATCGGGATCGAAGGGATGTTGGTAGTAGGAGTGGTGGTAGTAGAGATGTTGGAGGACGTGAACGACAACGCTATACATCAGACTTTGATGAGGAGTTTGATGGTGAAAGAGGAAGTGTTCATTTCAGAGATAGAGATCAGGGACAACGTCAGTATCGGTTATTGATGATGATCGTCGATGGGAATCGGGAATGAAGACGGAAATTCCTGAATTTAAAGGTGGAATGGTTGCATAAGAGTTCTTGGACTGGTTGTCTAATGTTGAGGAGATTTTTGATTTCAAGGAGGTTCCGAAAGACCGTCGAGTGAAGTTGGTTGCTACTAGGTTGAGAGGGAGAGCATTAGCATGGTGGCAGCAAACTAAACTTACACGAGAACGGATGGGAAAGTCGAAGATTGTAGATTGGGAGAAAATGAAGAAATTGATGAGAGCTACATTTTTACCATACAACTATCAGTCACTTATGTACCAGAGATTGCAGAATCTAAGGCAGGGGACGAAGGCAGTCAGTGACTATGCAGATGAATTTTACCAACTCATTGCCAGGAACGATATAATGGAAACGGAAGAGCAGCTAACAGTAAGATTTATTGGAGGGTTACGAATGCAGATCCAGGATATGGTTAATATGTTTGATCCAAGATCTGTGGCGGAGGCACATCAGAAGGCGTTGGCTTGGGAGAAGCAGGGAAGACGTGGAGGTGGTGTGTTTACTAATTCCAATAATCCAGTGAAGGGTGCCAGTGGAAGTTCTAATGCTCCTAAAGCTGTTACAAAGCCAGTTGTGAAGGAAGGTGAGAAGGCGAAGATTAGCAATGGGTTCAAATGTTACAATTGCCAGGAGATGGGTCATAAAAGCAATGAGTGTCCAAAACCGAAGAAACAAGCTATGATAACTGAGGTTGAAAGTGAGGATGTTGTTGATGGTGAAGATAGTCCAGTTGAGGAGAATGAACAGGACATCGCATCGGGAGACGAAGGGTGTAATCTAATAATGAGGAGGTCTTGTTTAACACCAAAACAAGAGGATGAGGCTAGTTGGTTAAGGAGCAACATTTTTCAATCTACATGCACTATTCTGGGAAAAGTTTGTAAGTTTGTGATTGATGCAGGAAGTTGTGACAATATTATTTCTACTGAAGCTGTGAGGAAGCTGAAGTTGAAGACGGAGAAACACCCTAATCCTTACAAGTTAGCGTGGCTGAGAAAAGGAGGAGAGGTGAAGGTGGATAGGCGAGTTCGAGTTCCATTTTCCATTGGAAAGAAATATAAGGACGAGATTTGGTGTGATGTAGTTGAGATGGATGTTTGTCACTTGCTTTTGGGAAGACCGTGGCAGTATGATCGAGCAGTGCAGCATGATGGTCGGACCAATAGCTACAGTTTTATGTTTGAGGGTGTGAAGATTATTTTAGTTCCAAAGAAAAGGCAACAGGGAGAGAGTAAATCTGAGGAGATTGAAGAGCTAAAAACTTTACTATCGTTGAAAGAGTTTGTTAAGGAAGTTGAAGAGGAGCCTGAAGTATTCCTGTTGATTGGGCGAGATTGTAGTGAAGAGGTTGAAATCCTAGAAGAAGCAAAACCAGTATTGAAAGAATTTGAGGATGTATTTCCAGAGGAGTTGCCCAAGGAGTTACCGCCACTGAGAGACATTCAACATCAAATCGATCTTGTTCCGGGAGCAGTATTACCACATAGACCACATTATCGAATGAGTCCAAAGGAACATGAGGAGTTGCGAAGGCAGGTGGAAGAGTTACTTGAGCAGGGACGTGTGCAGAAAAGTTTGAGTCCATGTGTTGTGCCAGCTTTGTTGGTACCAAAGAAGGACGGGACGTGGAGGATGTGCACTGACAGTCGAGCATTGAATAAGATTACCGTGAGATATAGATTTCCAATGCCGAGGTTGGATGACTTGCTAGATCAGTTGAGTGGGGCGACTATCTTTTCGAAGATTGATTTGAAGAGTGGTTATCATCAAATTCGAATTAGACCTGGAGACGAATGGAAGACAGCCTTCAAGACGAGAGAGGGGTTATACGAATGGTTGGTTATGCCATTTGGTTTATCAAATGCACCTAGTACATTCATGCGGGTGATGAATCAAATCTTTAGACCATTCATTGGGAAGTTCGTGGTGGTTTATTTCGATGATATTCTGATATATAGCAGGAGTATGGAGGAGCATGTTCAACATTTGAGGGAAGTACTGATTATTCTTCGTAAGGAACAATTTTATGCTGCTACGAAGAAATGCGTGTTCATGACGCATAGTGTTTTATTCTGGGATATGTTGTGTCAGGAGAAGGTATACAGGTGGACCAGAATAAAGTTGAAGCAGTCAGGAATTGGCCACAGCCAAAGACAATTACGGAAGTGAGAAGTTTTCATGGGCTAGCATCATTCTACCGAAGATTCATTCCACACTTCAGTAGCGTGATGGCTCCAATTACTGATTGCATGAAAGGGAAACAGTGTGTATGGTCAGAGGAAGCGGGGATTGCTTTTGAGAAAATCAAAGAACTGTTGACAACAGCACCAATTCTTGTTTTACCGAATTTCCAGTTGCTGTTTGAATTACATACTGATGCTTCAAAAGTTGGTATTGGAGGAGTTTTAAGTCAGAATGGAAGGCCAGTTGCTTATTTCAGTGAGAAGTTATCAGGAGCAAAGATGAGGTATAGCACGTACGATGTGGAGTTTTACGCAATTGTTCAGGCTGTTAAGCATTGGAGACACTATCTGTTTCAAAAAGAATTTGTTCTGTACACTGATCATGAGGTGTTGAAGCATATGCAGGGGCAGGACAAGATTTCAGCAAGACATGCATCGTGGATTGCCTATTTACAGCAATTTACTTTTGTTGTCAAACACAAGTCTGGGGTGACGAATCGGGTAGCTGATGCTTTGAGTAGGAGGAGTCATTTATTAACGACAATGAAAGTTGAAGTGACAGGGTTTGAATTATTGCCAGAGCTGATTGAAGAAGATCCTTACTTTGTGAAATTTGTTGAGAAAGTCAAGGAAGGAAGTACTGATGAATTTGTGTTGGTTGATGGTTTTCTGTTTAAAGGAAATCGGTTATGTATTCCAGAGAGCAGTTTGAGATTGAAGATTATCAAGGAGTTACACGAGGAAGGACATGTGGGCCGTGACCGTACTTTGCATTTGATTGCTCAATCATACTTTTGGCCGTCAATGAGGAAGGAGGTTGAACGGTTTGTGGAGAGATGTCATATATGCCAGGTTTCTAAGGGAACAGCGACCAATGCGGGGTTATATATGCCATTACCCGTGCCTATTAAACCATGGGTTGATATTAGTATGGATTTTGTGTTGGGTTTGCCGAGAAATCAGAGGGGGAATGATTCTATATTTGTTGTGGTGGACAGGTTTTCGAAGATGACACATTTTATAGCCTGTAAGAAGACAGCGGATGCAGTTCGAGTGGCACAATTATTCTTTAAAGAAATCTATCGATTACATGGGTTGCCGGAGTCTATTGTTTCAGACAGGGATACCAGATTTTTAAGTCATTTTTGGCTTAGTTTGTGGAAGATGGTGGGAACGAAACTGAAATTTAGTAGTGCTTATCATCCGCAAACAGATGGGCAAACAGAGGTGGTGAATAGATCATTGGGAAACTTGTTACGATGTCTTGTGAAAGACAATTTGAAGAGTTGGGATTTGAAGTTGTGTCAAGCTGAATTTGCTCACAATCATGCAAATAACCGAAGTACAGGTTTCAGTCCGTTTCAGATTGTATATTCAAGTTTGCCAAAGGGGCCGCTGGATTTGACAATAGTGCCACAACCGAAAGGAATAGTTAAGCGGGCTGCTGATTTTGTTGATGGGTTAACAGAATGCCATAGAATCGTTCAGGAACGATTGAAGAAAACGAATGAGAGGTATAAACAAATGGCGGATAAGAAACGAAGAAGTGTAATCTTCAAAGAGGGTGATTTTGTTTATGCCGTTTTGATGAAAGATCATTTTCCGGCTGGCACTTATAACAAGTTGAAAACTCGAAAGATTGGACCAGTAGAAATTATAAAACGAATCAATGAAAATGCTTATAAGTTGAAGCTGCCAGAGGATGTTTACACTTATGATGTGTTTAATATGAAGCACTTAATTCCGTATTATGAGGAGGAACCTATCAAAGATGACGAGAGTATGAATTCGAGGACGAATTCCTTCCAACAGGGGGAGGATGATGCAGAGCATACCTTGATTCGATCAGATGAAGCTGCCCTGAATCGCCACCATCTCCATGAGTCGCCCCACCCTGAGTCGCGTGGCTCCAATAACTCACGATTCATTCCTTTGCCGACTCATCCACTTCCATCTCCAATCGCGGCCGACCTACGACTCATTCCCTCAACCCTAAATCGCGACCGACTCATCCATGGCTCGTCCTCCACCCTAAGTCGCGATCGACTCATCCATGACTCGCCTCCTTCCAAAACCCTAAGTCACGACACCGCCATGAGACGCGAACGACTTATTTTCCCCCCTTCTCCATATGCCGCGCTATGCCAATTCCAGTGAGTTGAGAAGATTAAGTCGCGAACGATATATGTTGAGTCACGTGATAAATTCATTTAGGTCGCGGCAATTTCCTGAGTCGCTGAAGTGACCTATGTCGCAAAGTTACTGAGTCGTTACCGAGTCACTTGAACGTGACCGAGTCACATTAAGTCGATTCTGAGTTATTTTAAGTCCCGAGTCAAGTTGAGTCATGCACTGTTATAGTGTTTAGATTGTTTGTGTGTGTGTTTGTTGTACCGCTTTGTTAAGTCGTGTATTGAGTTTTAAGCCTATAAATAGGCACGTTGTGTCATTTGTAAAGGTAGTTGAAAATTTGAATAAAATTCTTCTTTTGTTAGCTTTGTGCTTTCATTAAATTGGTAGTTGAGTGAAATCTCCTATCTCCACCTACGTCATTCGAGTGCGCTCGAATCAACGATTGTTGAAGCCGATTCGCGGAATCAAGTGCGCTTGATCAACGTTGAAGAATCATAGATCTTTGTTTCTCGGTATCGTGCGCGATCAACGAGACGAAGATAGCAAAAATCCGGCATCTTGGGATCAACGGATATGGGCATTGCAGTATTCATAACTCACCGATTGCTAATTCCATCGATTTCATTGTTTTCTTAAAATCCGCTGCGTCAATATATATACACAATCCTTTGGTATATTAAACTATTCTTTTGAATTTCAAAACCAAAACCAGATTTCCAAAACAAAACTCCAATTGGTAGCAATTCCTCCCTTGGAAACTCGAAAATGAATGTCGATGATGCTGTAGTCATCACCAAAATTATTTTCCAGCAACCGAAGTGAGTTAGTGCTTTTATGCCCTTTAAAACCTTTTTAAATATTTCTATTCAAAATATTTTCAAATAATACTATTACTATTTCCACAACTTTGAAAATCATTTTCAATGCCAATGGGATTTAAATTCCTAAATTTACAACTTTTAAATCGTTTATAAATCATTTTTATAAACCATATCGATTTATAAATCACATTTACATATTATATAGTTATATAATCCCATCTTGGTTATATAAAGTGATTTCTTAATTATTAATCTTGTATGCATTATAGCACTAACAACTTTTATTTGATCACAACAACAATCAATAGATGATAATAGTTTAACATTATCATTTTCTAACAACCAAGCACACCATATATACCCTAATAATTTTCTGAAAATTATTCCTTTATATATAAAATATAATCAGAGTAAAATTATTTCATTTACCCAATTTCAAAACAATATCATGTCGTGTTGCACTATTCAAGTGCTTAGGGATCCCTATTAATAACGTTAATTACTCGTATTAATCAGAATCCATAAGCCACTCAACTGTCCAATCAGCACAATATAAATCAATTTTATATCACTAATAAATACGCACTACGGATGCTGCAGTCATCTAGCATTAATTTTCGACGACTAGATACGGCTATGTTAATGATATTTATAATACCAAAAGTACTTGAATATGAAAAAATCATAGATTTCAAAAAAAAATCTCCATTACATTTGAAACACACGTTCCATTTCATATTACATAATCCCAAAATGTTTCCCAATGACGATAAAATATACTTATTCTAAAATACGCCAAGAGCGACATATGAAGATGCCTCCTTGGATGATCGGAGTCATATAGTCATAATTGACTTAATACATACACGGCATAAATAAATAAATAAACAAAGAACTACAACTCCTAATTGCTATCCATTACCCTCCTGCTCATCTCCGGCAGCTTTATTCATCATCCTACTAAAAACCTGAAAGAACCTCCAACCTCGACCTGCTCAAATCAATTTTGAGCACCCGAGAGTTTAAGTGGAAAACATAAACTTCAAGCCAGACATAAAGCCTGGTGTGAATAATACTATACATCCCGGTTATTAATGTTAAGTGAAACCATGCGGTTTAGTGAAACGGGTTTCCCGTCACTAACATTCTTTTAAAACATATCTTTTGCAAATCTTTTCCTGCAACCAAAACAGGTTAAACATTGTAAAGCTAACTTTAAACTTTTGGCTGACTTGGGCCTACCAGACAATACAACAACATAATCGAACATCTGTTAGACACTCTTCTTTTGGACGATCTCTCTTTAACTATCTATTAAATACTTCTTTTCTAGATGGTCTATCCCTAACTTAACATCTTCTAGGGTCACCTGATCCTAGTGGTTTTGTGGTCTCACCAATAACCTATTTTTATACAAATATATATTATGTTCTGTGTGTAATCATAATTTTAGTCTTACCTGTGATAATGCACTACACACTAGAACTTTTGACTAAATTAGCGGGGGCCAATAACTAATGTATAGGGTGCGATCCTATAACAGTCTCATCTTGTATTTTAATATCTGAGTCATTTTACTTAGGATATCTTCCCAAAATTTTCCTTGAAAACCTTTTCTTAAATAGATTTAAAATCTTTAAATCAAACGCAAACATGGAAAATATGATACTCTATGATTTACTCAAAATCACATTGCCACGTTATATATATAGACACACACACTTTACTGAAAACTTATATACTTTACTCAAAACTTAGTTGATGAAAACATTTAAACACTTTAAAGTACCCATTTCTAAACCATTGAAAGAATCTCTTTCCAAACCAAGTAAATCCCTTTATTTAACTTGGTCGAAAGGCCAAAAACTCCCTTTAGAAACCATTCCTAAAACCCTTACGAAATCTTTGAAAACGTTCCTTTCGAAAGCTTTAAAGCCTTAGACATCGTATCTTAAGACAGTTCAAAACATTGCCTTTGGAAAACCTTGGGAAAACCTTCCATTTCAACCCTTTCAAAACCATCAGAAAATACTTCCTTTCTACTCATTCGAAACCCTTTTCCCTTAGAAACCATTTTAAATACCTTTCAAAAGCATCAAACCTTTAGAAACTCAAACCTTTCAAAAGCACTTAGATTTAATTTAAAACATGTAGAAAATAACACCTTTTGAAGCCATTTAAACCAACTCTTTCGAAACCTTTGGGTTGTACTTCAATCAGAATAAAAAGGGTCTATAAAATCATTTAAGTCGAAAGCCTACCTTTCGAAAGCTATCCCTAAGTAAATAAGTGAAGGTGTTGAAACCATCCCTTCGAAATCATTGGAGAAGTGGCTAATTTTAAAAGCAAAGTGTACCTCACGAAAAAATTGATATCGAAAGGTAGAAAGGCGGCAGCTAGGAGTTTCAACCCCTTCGAAAGCATTACTTAAGACAAATGAGCACAACCCATTCGATACCCTTCCTTTTAAAATATTTGACCCAGTCAAAAGCCAACTGAGTCGAAAACTATCATTTCGAAAGCAAAGCAGGTGCTTCTTTAATTTAAAAAAAGCATACTCCAAACCTTTCGGAACCCCCTGTTTTCGACTCTTACCTTCCACCTTTGTCCAGTTCACTGTGTACCAAGATGTGGATACTATGTGCATTGGTTTGTGGAAGGAGCGGAGGGTCTTAGTCAAAAGATACCTGCACGAAACCAAAATAGGCGAAACATGCTTTTGGCATAAATTTCTGTTTTAAACCTTTTAAAGTAAACTTTTTAACTAACCTGACTTGTTTGTCAAACTCTTATTGGTTGTTAATTTTTCTTTCCTAAGAGTACTGCCATAATTTCAGAATTAATTAATTTAAATCATTTGCAAAACACCCCTTCTCCTTAATTAAATATATAAAACATTTATGTCTCATACCTTAAATAATTTTATATATTCATCTAAATACTTAGGAAAATTCTATAAAAATTCTAGAAAATCCTTTTCAATATGTTTTCTAACATATATAAATTTCAGATACAAATAATTATTTATTTTTCCATAAATAATTTATAACCCAATAAATCTGTTTCTTCACTAGAAAATTAATATAAAATCCACATTGACTCAGAAAATTATGAAAATTGGAACCCATCTTTAAAGTATTATTTCCAACCTATACCCAAAATTGCAAGGCATTTTAATGTCATTTAATAGGGCTTTCTTATCAAAACATGTCCTAAAAACCAATTTGAACATTCATAAATCATCAACAAGTATAGGGCTTTCTTATCAAAACATGTCCTAAAACCAATATGAACATTCATAAATCATCAACAAGTATATATAAACTTTTGATCAATCAAAACATAGCATTCTCATTCAAAAACATTTTGGATTATCCTTGAAATCGAAAATCATAGGAAAATGAGATGTAATAATTATTCTCTTAAGCTTTGTGGTTAAAGATGTGAGATTTGATCTTGATTAAGTTAATTTGGTTTTCCTCTTGAAAACTTTAGCTTTCTCTTCTTCTCCTTTGCTAATGGTGGTCAACATTAGTGTGGTTATTTTCATTTATGATAAAATGAAATGAGGGTGCATTCATTTTCCTAAGGGTTTAGGGTATAAGTTCAATCGTTTTCCTGTTTTGCCCTTCCTTATCTCCTAACACTTAAGTCCATTTTACTTCATTTATCTATTCATTAATAGGGCACAGATACCCCTTAATTTAATCACAAATATTAATCCATTAATCAACATATTATTTTATTTAACTAATTAAATATCCTAAGTAAAGTTACTAAAAACATAGGGTGTTACAATATCCCCACCTTAAAGAATTTTGTCCTCAAAAATAAGGAACATATCAAAACAATCAAAGGTAAAACATACCATTAGAAAAAATACAAATAAGTTGTCTCTAATCCTGCTCTAGGTCTCCGAAGTACAGTCTCTCTCATTGTCACTCCACTGAACTTTCACTAATCTGACTATCTTGTTCCTCAACTTCTGCTCATCTCTCGCGACTATCTAGATAGGCTTTCTAACTATAGTCATGTCTGGTTCCATTGCTAAATCTTCTAACACAGTCGGTGTTATAGTAGTGTATGGATCCTTAACAAACTTCCTCAGATGAGAAACATGGAAAACATGACTCCTGTCAAACTACTCGGTAACTCTACTCTGTATGCTAGTTTCCCTATCCTTTCTAAAATAGGAAATGGTCCTATGAACCTCGATGCTAACTTCCCCATCTTCCCGAACCTGATAACACCTTTCATCGGCGATACTTTGACAAAAACATAATCTCCAATATAGAACTCTAAATCTTTTCGTCTTCTATCTGCATGCCTTTTCTGCCTAGACTGAGCTTCCTTCATTCTCTCTCTTATCAGCTCAATCTTTTCTATACCAAATCAAGACCAAGGACCAATCCATCTCCAATCTTTAACCAACATGCAGGGGATTGTATGGTCTTCCATACAAAGCTTCAAACGGCGCCATCCCTTTACTACTCTGATAACTATTGTTATACTAAAACTCGATTAAATGTAAATGGTCTTCCCATGATCCCCCAAAATCCTATACACAAGCTCTTAACAAGTCCTCCAAGATCTTGTTAAATCTTTTCGTTTACCCATCTAACTGTGAATGGTAAGCGGTACTCATCTTGAGCTTTCCTACAGACTCTTCCAAAATTCACTAGTAAATAAAAAATCTTTATCCCTAACAATACTAGTAGGAATTCCATGAAGTCTAATTACATTCTTCATAAAAAACTTAGCCAATACAGGTGTCGTCCTATTTGACTTAATTAGAATGAAATGGGCACTCTTGGTTAACCTGTCCACTATGATACATATACTTTCATTCCCTCTATTAGATCTTTGCAATCGATCTATGAAATACATAGAAATAGAATCCCACTTCCATACTGAAAATGGCTGAAGCAATCCACATGGCTACTGATGCTCGGCTTTTACCTTTTGAAAGTTCAAACACTATTTCATGCATAAGCCAACATCACTCTTCATGCGTTTCCAGAAGAAACTTCTCTTCATATCCTGATACATCTTTGTTCCTCTTGAATGAATGGTGGACTTCGAACAATGGCATTCCTCCAAAACTTCCTTCCTTATTTTCCCACATCTGGAACAAATAATCTATCTTTCTTTCTCAACCATCCACTTTGGTCAAGACTGAAATCTTTCAAGTCTTTGCTCTCCATTCCATCCTTTAATTTCCCGATCCTTTCAGCTAATATTGGATCCTCTCCCTGTTTAGAAGCAATTTTCTCAATCAATATAGGTCAGACTTCTATGCAAGATAATGTAGCAGATCCTCCACTAACCCAACCTCAGATCTCCACTGTACTCTGCAAGCTTTAGGGCTTCCAAATCTTTCCATTCTGCTATCATAGCAAACACTGTATTTTGATGCTTTCTTCTTAGTGCATATGCATCCTTGTTGCCTTTCCTTGGTGCGTATTCTATTTCAAAATCATAAGCGGCTAAAAAATTCAACCACCTCTGTTGTCTCATGTTCAACTCCTTTTGAGAGAACAAGTACTTCAACGACTTATGATCTGTATAAAGCTCAAACCTCTCTCCCAAAAGGTAGTGCCTCCACATCTTCAACGCAAATATTACTGCATCTAACTCCAAGTCATGCATTGGATATTTAACCTCATGCGGTCTAAGCTGTCTAGAAGCACATGCAATCACTTTACCCCTCTGTGTCAGCACAGCTTCTTAGCCAGTATCACATGCATCAGTATAAACAACTAAATCCTGATTCCCCTCCAAAACCACCAACACAGGTGCATAGTTCAATAAGTACTTCAAGCTCTGGAATGCTTCTTTACACTTATCGGTCCATACAAACTTTACATCCTTTCGTTAGCTTGGTCATCGGCACGGCTATCCATGAAAAATCCTTTATGAACCTTCGGTAATACCCAACCAATCAAAGGAAGCTTATTATCTCAGTTACCATTTCTGGTTTCTTCCAATTATTAACGGCTTCGACCTTATCTGGATCGATTGACAACCCTTTCTCTGAGACCAAGAAACCTCACGTCCTTCTTCCAAAAATGGCACTTCATAAACTTTGCCTTTAATTGATGTTGTCTTAGCGTCTCAAACACAACTCTAAGATGAACTTCATGCACCTTCTCATCTTTAGAGTATATCATAATATCATCTATAAAAACCAACATGAATCTATTTAGGTGTTCTCGGAAAATCCAATTCATCAAATCCACAAAAAATGTCGGCGCATTAATGAGTACAAATGGCATAACTAACCATTCGCCGTCAACGGTATACTATCTTCTGCTACTCTAAGCTGATGAAATCTTGTCGCTAGATCCAATTAAGAGAATATCTGGGCCCTACTCAATTGATCGAACAAATCATCAATCTTAGGCAACAAATATCGTTTCTTTATCATTTTCTCATTCAACTTACGATAATCGATAAATAGCTTTAACGATCCGTTCAGCTGTTGAATATGCGCTTATATGATTTTTGTTTGATGATAATAAACATATATACATTCGTTTAAATGTATTTGTTAATATACTATTTTGTTTTCACAGATTAAATAAATATTTGTTGAATAAATTAAATAACACAGAATTTGAATTTAAATGAATATTTTATTCAAACAAATATTTATTACAATTTTGAATAGTATACAAATTCAAGCTCTCACTATTCACTATACAACTTTGATACAAATTCAATTACATCACTATTTTACATATCATCACCTCACTACATATCACTCACACTCGTATTTCATCTTCAACTTCATTCCAGTTTGAATCCAGCATCTGAGCAATCTGCAAAAATATTCACTAACGCAGTAAAATTGAAAAAGAAATATTTTTGCAATATAAAATAAAAGATGAATTTTGAAAATGATATTTGCCTCAGTTGTTTGGGTTGTTCGTCATCATTTACATTTGAATTCGTCATACACGAACAACTTGTGACATACACAGTGTATCACTGTATATGCCACAAGGTCGTGCACACCGATATACACTTGATAATGCTACAAGGATAGGTGAGCACAAGGTCAAACCCAAATATACGGACAGGTTCAACTCAGGTGCAATATATTCAAAAATACGACACGAGCACAAGGTCAAAACCGAGTTTTGAAACTGGATTCAACACAAGGCGACATGACATGAATGCAACGAAGACCAACATCAAAATGGACTGCAACAATCATGGCATTTCACATGTCAAAAACAGTTGCAACATGGATATCACAAAACAAAACTCACTGGAATGAACAATGCACAGCTAGTCCAAACTCGAGTGCAATAGAGAAGCTATGGTACTATGCAAGTACAAGCTGCAGCATACCAGAGTGATACAGATGCAAGCAAGTTCGACATACAAAAACCATGGTTCAAAATAAATACCAAATACTACAAGATGAACCAGACAGTGATACAAGTTCGAACAATGCTCAATGCACAGCCAACAAGATGTCACCAAAAACCAAACAAGGGACATGCTAACAGGTGCAAACAAAAGATACAGTACAACTACAACTCGATGCAACTGACACAAACAACTACAAAACAATCAAACTGCATCAAGGCAACATGAACTGCAGACCAAACACATGAGTGTAAACAAATGAATCAGCAAGGCAATGCACAAATGCAACAGAATGCTCAAGTGAGGATAACAAATACAACTGATACGCGAACGGTCTCGAATAATAAATGAACATCACATAGGACAGTGAACAATGAAGTAATGCAATGCTCAATAACACTACAAACTACAGTGGACAGCAAAAATGATCAGCCATCAAAGTACAAGAACAAGTTGAGATGCACAATGCCAATCCAAACAACAGCAAAAGGGATGCATTTCATCAAGCTGCAGTTTTTCAAAACAAATGACCAAAGTCGAGTATGCTACAAAAAATAGCAAATCAATTTTATCAAGCATCAGAATTCAAAGCCGTGATCAAAACACACTCATATGAACAAATACAATAATAATGCAGTGAAGCATGTTCATGGAAAACAGCAAATACAAACTGCTACAACACCGAGTAAAGGACACAGCAGTATACAAGTACAAACCACAATATCAAAGCCGTGTTCATACATAAAGTCAAAGACGTGGTCATCACAAAGAAATCAAAATTTCGTTTTGACCAAATATATCGCAATTTCAAATCAAATCAATGCCGTGATGACCAAGTTTTAAAGCCGTGTTATTCAAGTAACATGAACAGGTCAGAATTCATCGCAAACATCCAACAATAATCGAACGGCAAAGCAAGAAAGTTTGAAGCAATCAGACGAACGCAAATCTAGGGTTACAAACCCTATATAAATCATCATCATCGGCAATCTCAAATTCATTGAGTTCAAGAATATTAACTAAAAGCAATAAAGAAAAAAAATCACATACCAATATGTAGTCGAACTCAATCAAATACAAGAAGTCGTGTTCAAATCGAAGATACGGTCGATTGCCGAAGCAAATCAGAGGAACAGTGATTGCAATCAACCGACAAAGGCAGCGACTTCAATTTGAAACCCTAATTTAAGAGCACGGGATCAAAGGGACGAAGCCCTAAATCTGCAAGAGGAGCGGCCATTTTTTTTTCACGAACGAAAAAATAAAAGAGACGGGTCGAGTTACAAAGGGGGCCGGCTTCTAAAGAGTGTTTTATTTTATATAAGGGCATTAAATTTTTAATTAGGGTTATTCTAATTTCGAATTGTTTTTAATTTGTATTTTTTTTAAACCGTTTTATTTTTCTAGTCGTGTGACTAGGGGACAAGCTACGTGGCGTAGCTTGAGAATTCGCAACTCGGTAGTTGAGTTGTGGCAGGGTTTTGAGCGTAGAGTTAGATTAGTCAATAGCGGGTATAGCGAGTTTACGTATGTAAGCGAGGGACTATCTAATTTCTAGTAGAAACCTTGGGGGCAGAACGTAGGCAGGGTTTTGCCGAAGCTGGGTAAATTCTGTGTTGTTCTGTTTTATTCTGTTATTTATATTCTGCGATATCTGTGCTGCTATTCTGTGATCTGAATTGAAATTAATTAATAAGCTTCCGCGATTAATTTTTATAATTTATACCATCACCCTATTCACCCCCCTCTAGGGTGAAATCGATCCTACAAGTGGTATTAGAGCTAGGAATAGAAGTCAACATCTGTTTTAAAAATTCGATTTTTTCTGAAAAAAAATCAGTTTTTGTTTTAAAAATTTGAATTTTTAAAATGGCTTCTTTTAATAATGCTTTTGCAGAGGGTCAGTCGATAGTTAGACCACCAATGTTCAATGGTGAATATACTTTTTGAAAAAATAGGATGAAAATCTTTCTGAAAACCATTGACGCTTGGGATATTGTTGAGACAGGTTATAGAATACCAACTATAACTATAGATAATCAGGAAATAGAGAAACCAAAAGAACAATGGACAGAACTAGAAAATAAATTACAGAATACTAATGCCAAAGCTATGAATTCTATTATCTGTTCATTAGATCAATTTGAATTTAATCGTGTCTCACATTGTCTAACTGCCCAGGAAATATGGCACATACTAGAAGTGACTCACGAAGGAACATCTCAAGTCAAAGAATCTCGCCTTGCCATGCTAAGCAGCGAATACGAGAACTTTACAATGGCGAAAGAAGAAAATGTTAAAGAGATGTACGGACGACTTTCCAATATCGTATACAAATCAAAAGCTCTCGGAAAAACATACACCGAATTGGAAATAGTCCGGAAAATCCTCAGAGTCCTTCCACGAAGCTTTGAAGCGAAAGTAACTGCCATTCAAGAATCAAAAGATTTAAAACAACTCAAAGTTGAAGAACTCATCGGAAATCTCACCACTTATGAGCTAGAAATGAAATTCAAGGAAGAGCGTGAAGGAGGAGATATTCGAAAGAAATCAATAGCTCTCAAAGGAACAACTGAAAGTGATGACGATGACGATGATGATGCAGCAGCAGAATTGGAGCTATTAATAAAGAAATTCAAAAGGTGGAATTACAAATATGGAAATTCAGCTCGAATTCAAAAAGCGAAAAGCAGAATAGCCAAAGCACTAGACTACTCTGAAGAACAGAAGATCATCTATCACAAGTGCAACAAATCTGGACACATCAAGCCCAATTGTCCTCAAAATCAACGCGACTTTAAAAAGAAATCAAAAAGGAAAAGTTTTGCAGCCACGTGGAATACAAGTGATGAAGATAATCAAAGTTCTAGCAGTGAGAGTGAGAAAGAAGATATGTGCCTTCAAGGGAATATAACTGACAGTGATGATGACGAGCCAAGTGAGGTATCAAAACTTACCCATTCTGAGTTGCTTATATATTTTCATGAAGTAAACGGTTTTTTTGAACGACTTAAGGAAAAATACGCCAAACTTGAATCTCAAAAAGATACTTTGATAGAATGTAATAAACAACTTGATCAATTAGTTAAAACCTATCAAAGTAGGATCCCTAAGTGTGATAAGTGTCCAACATTTGATGAAGAAATTAAAAAATCAGAAATTAAAATGAAATCGCTTGAAAATGAAATTCTGATTTTAAAAGAGAATGAAAATACTAGAAGAGAGAATTCTATTAAAAAGTGCACACAATTATTAAACGAAAATGAGTCTCTCAAAACACAAGTCCAACAATTGTCTACTACTTTAGATAAATTTTCCAAAAGTGAAAAATCATTGAATATGCTATTAGGAAAGCAAACTGTTAATACGGTTAGACAAGGACTTGGATATAATAGTTCGAAAATTGTTGAAAACAAGATTAATCAAGAAAATTCATTGTGCACGATTTGTAGAAAATATGGACACAGTCACAATAATTGTTGGTATAGACCCAAACATGTGAAAACTATACCGATTTGGGTTCCAAAAGGCACAAATATAAAATCTCTCAAAGTTAAACAAATTTGGGTGCCGAAGGGAACAATTATAAACAGTTTTGGGTCTACACAAAATTATTTTTCAAAATTTTCAGCCACTAACAACCATGGACCTATAAAAACAAATAGGTCACATAAATCTTTCATCGTGTAGGTGTGGTGGCAGGCTAAGAAACAACAACAGTGTACTCCGGATTTTTGGCTGTTCCAGAAACACAACGGGCGACAAAGCAAAGTTCCTTAGCCTAGTATAAAGGTGACAGAATCACAATGGACAACAACGAAAAATATCGTAAAGGTAAAACAGGTAATGGTATGTTTTAAACGATATATTAAATGTGATATTCTGCACCGTATTCTGAATTAAAATCAGCCAGTATTGAGATGTTGAAAAGATGGTGATTTTGACTTTGACTTATTCAACATAGTTGGCCAATTATATTCTTATGCCAAAAACACTATAAAAATCTCTAGATTCTTTGAATTACTTCATATATATCATTTTGGATTAAAATTAGTGTTTTGTTGGATAATAATATATTTGGTTATAATTTGGCTAACTCTTTATTCACGGTTTTCGATTATTTACACGGCTTCAATTCAGATTCAAAAGAATGTCATTTAAATTGTTGTTAAAATTGAATTTGAAATTTTTGGTGCACACTTTATGTTTTGATCTATAAAATTCAATTGATGATAATTTTGAGTGAAAGAGAAATTCAGATGCAGATTACACTGGTAATCTAGTTGATAGAAAAATTACTAGTGAAACGTGATTTTTGTTGAGACATTTAGTAACTGCATCGTTTTTCAAAGAAAATATCTGCATATTCTTCATTTCAAATAATTTTCAAATAGCAGAAAATTTTCTTTAAAACCCCCTGGAGAAAATCATTTTTGACCATAGTTTCAGATTAGTCATTTTTGGAAAATTAATTTCGTAATTATCTTTGAATTTGATTTTAAATGACTATTTTGACTAATCTGACTCCCTAATGTTTATCGAAAAGAAAAATAGTGATTGAAAAAGTGATGAGTGTTAATATTGATCAAATATTATGACTCGAGACGGTATAATTAATAAAGTTCTTTAGAAATTTAAACAAGAGTTATAAAAAATTTTGTTGGTAAAAATTCCATGACCATCTCTATATCTATCATATTTCTAACGACCATCACTCATCAAAATTCTATATAGTTTGTCGATATGTGGTACTTTAAACAGGAATTGTTCGTTTTTCATTTTCACATTTTTTTAATAATAAAAAAAATTAATTAATAATAATAATAAATAAATACCAAAGTATTCACTCTCATTTAAAAGTCCTCATTGTTATGCATGGGTGAATTACTTGGAATTTGTTATGTGCTTCCATGCTCATTTAAAAGTCCTCACGGTTATGCATGTATGGAACGCATATCAAAAGTTGATTTTTAAAATAAACAAGTTGATTCTAATCCCATTTAAAAGTCCTCACGGTTATGCGTGGTTAGAAGATACTTGAATTCATTTTTTTTTAAATAAAATTGGAATACTACTAATCTCATTTAAAAGTCCTAACGGTTATGCATGGTTAGTAGATATTCAAATTCCTGATATAAATATACCACAAATAGACACAACTGTATGGTTTTATATGATGACATCATTTCCATCATTCTAAAAGTGGAATATGCGTCTAGCAAAATATTTATGATTTTTGTTTGACCTTTTATTGAAATTTAATATTTATATTCAATTGAGTTTTAATGTTGGATTGATATCGATTACTTTATCTCTATTTTCTTTAACACTATTATTCTTTTGCTGATAACAAAAGGGGGAGAGAAAAGTTAAGATTTTGTCACATAAAATCAAGCAAAGGTCAAATAATATTCTATTTGCATCTAGACTCATTTGCATATTTTTATTTGTATGCATATATGTAGGGGGAGCTTTGTGTAGAGAGGAAGCATTTAAATAGGGGGAGAAATTAGGATATATCAATGATCAAATACATTTAACATATTCAAAATCTTAAATATATGTTTGTTATCATCAAAAGGGGGAGATTGTTGAATATGCGCTTATATGATTTTTGTTTGATGATAATAAACATATATACATTCGTTTAAATGTATTTGTTAATATACTATTTTGTTTTCACAGATTAAATAAATATTTGTTGAATAAATTAAATAACACAGAATTTGAATTTAAACGAATATTTTATTCAAACAAATATTTATTACAATTTTGAATAGTATACAAATTCAAGCTCTCACTATTCACTATACAACTTTGATACAAATTCAATTACATCACTATTTTACATATCATCACCTCACTACATATCACTCACACTCGTATTTCATCTTCAACTTCATTCCAGTTTGAATCCAACATCTGAGCAATCTGCAAAAATATTCACTAACGCAGTAAAATTGAAAAAGAAATATTTTTGCAATATAAAATAAAAGATGAATTTTGAAAATGATATTTGCCTCAGTTATTTGGGTTGTTCGTCATCATTTACATTTGAATTCGTCACACACGAACAACTTGTGACATACACAGTGTATCACTGTATATGCCACAAGGTCGTGCACACCGATATACACTTGATAATGCTACAGGGATAGGTGAGCACAAGGTCAAACCCAAATATACGGACAGGTTCAACTCAGGTGCAATATATTCAAAAATACGACACGAGCACAAGGTCAAAACCGAGTTTTGAAATTGGATTCAACACAAGGCGACATGACATGAATGCAACGAAGACCAACATCAAAATGGACTGCAACAATCATGGCAGTTCACATGTCAAAAACAGTTGCAACATGGATATCACAAAACAAAACTCACTGGAATGAACAATGCACAGCTAGTCCAAACTCGAGGGCAATAGAGAAGCTATGGTACTATGCAAGTACAAGCTGCAGCATACCAGAGTGATACAGATGCAAGCAAGTTCGACATACAAAAACCATGGTTCAAAATAAATACCAAATACTACAAGATGAACCAGACAGTGATACAAGTTCGAACAATTCTCAATGCACAGCCAACAAGATGTCACCAAAAACCAAACAAGGGACATGCTAACAGGTGCAAACAAAAGATACAGTACAACTACAACTTGATGCAACTGACACAAACAACTACAAAACAATCAAACTGCATCAAGGCAACATGAACTACAGACCAAACACATGAGTGTAAACAAATGAATCAGCAAGGCAATGCACAAATGCAACAGAATGCTCAAGTGAGGATAACAAATACAACTGATACGCGAACGGTCTCGAATAATAAATGAACATCACATAGGACAGTGAACAATGAAGTAATGCAATGCTCAATAACACTACAAACTGCAGTGGACAGCAAAAATGATCAGCCATCAAAGTACAAGAACAAGTTGAGATGCACAATGCCAATCCAAACAACAGCAAGAGGGATGCATTTCATCAAGCTGTAGTTTTTCAAAACAAATGACCAAAGTCGAGTATGCTACAAAAAATAGCAAATCAATTTTATCAAGCATCAGAATTCAAAGCCGTGATCAAAACACACTCATATGAACAAATACAATAATAATGCAGTGAAGCATGTTCATGGAAAACAGCAAATACAAACTGCTACAACACCAAGTAAAGGACACAGCAGTATACAAGTACAAGCCACAATATCAAAGCCGTGTTCATACATAAAGTCAAAGACGTGGTCATCACAAAGAAATCAAAATTTCATTTTGACCAAATATATCGCAATTTCAAATCAAATCAATGCCGTGATGACCAAGTTTTAAAGCCGTGTTATTCAAGTAACATGAACAGGTCAGAATTCATCGCAAACATCCAACAATAATCGAACGGCAAAGCAAGAAAGTTTGAAGCAATCAGACGAACGCAAATCTAGGGTTACAAACCCTATATAAATCATCATCATCGGCAATCTCAAATTCATTGAGTTCAAGAATATTAACTAAAAGCAATAAAGAAAAAAAAATCACATACCAATTTGTCGAACTCAATCAAAAACAAGAAGTCGTGTTCAAATCGAAGATACGGTCGATTGATGAAGCAAATCAGAGGAACAGTGATTGCAATCAACCAACAAAGGCAGCGACTTCAATTTGAAACCCTAATTTAAGGGCACGGGATCAAAGGGACGAAGCCCTAAATCTGCAAGAGGAGCGGCCATTTTTTTTTCACGAACGAAAAAATAAAAGAGACGGGTCGAGTTACAAAGGGGGCCGGCTTCTAAAGAGTGTTTTATTTTATATAAGGGCATTAAATTTTTAATTAGGGTTATTCTAATTTCGAATTGTTTTTAATTTGTATTTTTTTTAAACCGTTTTATTTTTCTAGTCGTGTGACTAGGGGACAAGCTACGTGGCGTAGCTTGAGAATTCGCAACTCGGTAGTTGAGTTGTGGCAGGGTTTTGAGCGTAGAGTTAGATTAGTCAATAGCGGGTATAGCGAGTTTACGTGTGTAAGCGAGGGACTATCTAATTTCTAGTAGAAACCATAGGGGCAGCACGTAGGCAGGGTTTTGCCGAAGCTGGGTAAATTCTGTGTTGTTCTGTTTTATTCTGTTATTTATATTCTACGATATCTGTGCTGCTATTCTGTGATCTGAATTGAAATTAATTAATAAGCTTCCGCGATTAATTTTTATAATTTATACCATCACCCTATTCACCCCCCTCTAGGGTGAAATCGATCCTACATCAGCTTCTTAGAAAAAACAGATGCCGCTTTCCAAGGCGAACTACTCGGTCTAATAAAAATATTACCTTCCAAATCAGCCAATTGAGTCTTTAACTCTTTCATCTTTTGTTGGTGTCATCCTGCTTGGCAGCCTACTCACTGGTTCTGCCCTTGGCAATAAATCAATCCGAAACAAAATGGCCCGTTATGGAGGCAATCCAACTACAAGCTCAAAGACATCTGCGAATTCTCTAACCATGAAAACTCGACTTAACTCATCTTCCAACTCCATAGCACCCAATAAAGCATTCACCTCGCAACTAGGGTTTTCTACGCTATAAACTATCCGATTACCACAATTAGGGTGTCAAAGCGATATTTTTTTTATCCTGGTAAATATCCTAACATTGTATTTACTTAACCAATCCATGCCTAATATAATTTTGAACCCTACGAAGTCAAATACATGCAAACTGCAAACAAAGGTGTAACCTAACAAGTCAAACTCTAAGTGGTCACACATCATCCCAAACGTCGCATACCCTCCTATCAGATTTGAAACTCTTAAGGAAGTAACTAAATATGTGGGTTTTGTGTTAAGTTTATCTACCAAGCATCGAGATATAAAAGAATGAGATGCATCAGTATAAAAAACGCTAACAGACATACCGTGATTCTGACGCTTATCTCCTAACACCGCCTTTCGCTTCTCCTGCACTGCTGGCCTCGAAGCAGCGGGCTCCAATGCAAACACTTGGCCCTTTCCATCCTTTGCAGGCTCCTCACATTGATTCTTGTAATGGCCGATCTGATCATAATTAAAGCACCTAATGTTCTTCATTCCAATCACATCCTTTCCTTTTCCTTTTCCAATACGACACTCATAGGCATAATGTCATTTCTTGTCGCACTTGTAACAGACCACTTCATACTTTCCCTTCTTTGTTGCTCCTCCCTTCTAAGCATTCTTGTTGTGGAAAAACTTTCTCTTTTGGCCCTATCCAACCTAGACCTCCTTCTCCTTCTTCTTCTCAAAACAAGCTAACATCTCTTCGTCTCTCAGTGCCATCTCCACAACTACATCACATGGGTCTTTGATGTGCAGTAAAGTAGCCTTGGCCCACTCTGGATTCAAACCTCTAATAAATTTCTCAGTCCATTTCATCACTGTATCTATAGTGGCATACCCATATCTTGCCAATCCTTCAAACTTTTTGGCATACTCCAAAACTGAGAATTCTCCTTGTTCCAACTCAGTGAACTTTCTAATCAAGACGAACTGCGCACACCATTACTGACATGAATCTTTCCTGGAACCTTCTCTTGAACTCTACCCATGTTATTTACTCCAGTTGTCACACTGTTCCTCAAAACAAAGCTACCCTTTAAAGCTATCTCGAGGTAGGTCTCATCTTTTATTGGTCATTAAGCCCTAAATCAGCGAATATCCTTTCATAGTGCAACAACCAATTTTCTACATCTATAGCGTCCTCTGTTCCAATAAATGGCTTCCCTACAATCTTATCATAGTCTCTACTCAAATTAGCATACTGGTTGACTACTGGAGCTTCTTGAACTCCTCTCGTAGCATTTCCTCCAACAACTCCAGCTGCGATCCCTACTGCATCATGTATATGAACAACTGATACATAGCCTTCATATCTACTTGTAGGACTCCAACACCTACGTTTTTAGCCTGAGCCTAACCTTGAGTTCTTTTAATATTCGGTCGCATTTCCATTTGTGGCGGTGCTGTCTCATCCTAGATTAACTCTACCTCGTCTTTCATATATATGTATTCAAGCCAAGTGAGATATAGAAGAATAGCCTAACAAAGATAGGAGTATAGAGATAGGGCGTATACTTATATATATATATATATATATATCAAATACAAGTATATTATTATAGCATTATCCCATACCCCGATCTTAACTCTAATTCCGAAGGATTAGGTTTTCAAAAATCATTTTTAGTTAAAGTATTTCATAAACCAATGCTTGTAACATCCCCTATCTAGAGTCCCAAAGCTAAGCGCTACAGATGCTACAGTCATCTATAGTATTAACTTTCGACGACTAAATTGACTATGTTAATGACATCTATAATATCAAAAGCACTTGAATATGAAACAAATTACAGATTTCAAAAAATAATTTTCCATTACATTTCAAAACACATGTTCCATATTCATATTACCAAAACGTTTCCTAGGCAATAAAATATACTTGTTACAAAATACGCCAAGAGTGACATATGAAGATGCCCCCTTAGATGATCAGAGTTATATAGTCATAATTGACTTAATACATATACAGTGGAAATAAATGACAAAACAAAGAACTGTAACTCCTAATAGCTATCTGATAGCCTCATGCTCGTCTCTGGTAGCTTTATTCATCATCCTACTAAAAACCTAAATGAACCTCAACCCTCAGCCTACTCAAATCAATTTTGAGGACTCGAAAGTTTAAGGAAAAAAACATAAACTTCGAGTCAGACATAAATCCTGGTGTGAATAATACTATACATCTCGGTTATTAATGTTAAGAGAGACCATGCCACTTAGCGGAACGGGTTTTCCCTCACTAACATTCTTTTAAAACATATCTTTTGCAAATCTTTTATTGCAAATAAAAGTTTAAATAATGTAAAGCACCATTACATAAACATACATATCGGGTAGAAGAACTATCTGTTCAAGCACTTTAGTTTGTTTGGCTGACTATTAACCTTTGGCTGACTCGGGCCTACTACACAATACAACAACATAATCTAACATCTATTAGACACTCTTCTTCTGGAGAGCCTCTCCTTAACTATCTATTAAATACTTGTCATCTGGACGGTCTATCACTAACTTAACATCTCCCAGGGTCACCTGATCCTAATGGTTTTATGGGCTCACCAATAACCTATCTGTATACAAATATATATGTATTCCGTTCTATGTGTAATCATAATTTTAGTCTTACCTGTGACAAAGCCTTAAACACTGGAATTTTGGACTAAATTAGTTGGTGCCAATAGCTAATGTATAGGGCGCAACCCTATGCCAGTCTCATCTGGTATTTCAATATCTGAATCATTTTACTTAGGGATATCTTTCCAAAATTTTCCTTCAAAACCTTTTCCTAAATTTATTTAAAATATTTAAATCAAACTCAAATAAGGAAAATATAATACTTTATGCTTTACTCAAAATCACCTTGCCATATTACATATACATATACATATACACACACACACACACACACACACACATACTTTACTCAAACCTTAGTTGATGAAAACATTTAAACACTTGAATGTACCCTCTTCAATTCTATTGAAAGTATCTCTTTCTAAACCATTGAAAGCACCTCTTTCAAAACCAAGTAAAACCGTTTATTTATCTAGACTGAAAGGTCAAAATCTCCCTTTTGAAACCACTCTTAAAACCCTTTCGAAATCTTTGAAAACCTTCCTTTCGAAAGTTTTAAAACCTTAGACATCGTATTTTAAAACATTTCAAAACATTGCCTTTGGAAAACCTTGGGAATACCTTCCATTTCAACCCTTTCGAAACCATCAGAAAACACTACCTTTCGACTCCTTCGAAACTTTTTGCCCTTTGAAAGCATCAAACCTTTAGAAACTCAAACCTTTCGAAAGCACTTAGGTTCAATTTAAAACATGCAGGAAAAAACAAATTTTGAAACCATTTAAACAAACCCTTTCGAAACCTTTGGGTTATGCATCAATCTGAATAAAAAGGGTCTATAAAATCATTTAAGTCGAAAGCCAACCTTTCAAAAGTTATCCCTAATTAAAGAAGTGATGGTGTCGAAATCATCCCTTCGAAATCATTAGAGAAGTGGCTAATTTTAAAAGCTAAGTATACCTCTCGAAACCATTGACTTCGAAAGGTAGAAAAGCGGCAACTAAGGGTTCCGACCCCTTCGAAAGCATTTATGATGATCTGCAAATCTGTACCCTTTGATCGACAATAATCGACACATGTCCGACCCAAAAAGCACAGACTGATGGAAAGTTGGGAGAATGAAAAGAAGAGAGAAGAAGAGAAGATACGAAAGAGAGAAGATAGATCCAAACAGAACAATACAGAATCTCACATCGCAGCGGAAAAACATATAATATCATATCAATGACCTTTACAAAATAGAAACTGTATATATATATATATATATATATATATATATCAATCAGATTTCAACAAACAATCACTAATTATCAGCCTGAACAGTTATAATAACCTGTCCTCGAAATTGCTGATAATATACAACAATTAAACAACAATGTAGCGGATAAACAAAACAGATACGCATATACGAAAATGAAGATCTCCAGCTCGTCTACTGAAGCTCGAAAAGCATCAAATCTAAACCTGTAACATAAACTCGGTCTGAACTGAGCATTGAAAAGGAAGAACGCCCAAATCAGTTTGGCAAACCAGCGTGAGAAACACTGAACTGTATTTATTAAATTACCAAACTTTTCCTTTAGTAAAACAAAAGTATCTCATAATACACGCCCACACATAAACACAGACATATTTTTACCTTACAATAACTAAAACTTTTCACATCCAATCCTCTTATATTATACTAGTGTCTAGAATATACAAATAATATTAATCATAGTCGAAATGTTTACCCATATAGCATTTCGAGGCTATTCATTACGCCTTTACAAACAAAACCGCAAGCTCGTAGTGGGTTTTGGATTTCCATACAAATGACCAGGTGAAGGGACTACCTTCCGATGGGTACACCTTTAGATGGATGTCCCGAGGCACAGGACATCTGCCCTCTACCAACACAAGACCGGCCTACCTCTATAACTAAATGGTACCAAATATGTCATCCTTCGGTCGTTACCGACCTTTACCGAGGGCCCTCTAGCATACAAACCACAATGATCAGATTCATGACATCATAGCGTGTAAAGATATATCTAGAAGAGGATGATCATATCCTACTTAGGAGCGACCCACTTAGCCTTGCTGCATCTAACCCTGTTTTGGTCATTTCTGGTTGATGAGACCTACCTTTCACAAATCACAATCACATCACTTTGAATTCCAGATGGCCATTTCCATTCACTACTAATTTCCTTCCATAAAAATACAACCCTTAATCTCATAGGTCTCAAGGATGGTGTTAAGCTAAGAGAAGTTGCCTTCTCCGCCACCACTGATTCACATTTGAAAAAACCAATGTACGTAATCTTTAGAAATGCAATGTCAGACAAACATCCATACAAGTGTCCAAGAACCGGATAAACCGAAGGTACTTTCCTACCATATCCTATCGAGAAATCCCTAGGATTAGTAGTGAATAGTCCTCGCATTGGATATTTTATAATGAAGAGACCACTGCTACTATATGTATATTGAGATTTTAACTCCAAACGATCAACAAGCAGTCCCCCACTATGAAAATCCTAAATTTTGGTATCAATATATAACCTACACAATCGAGCATATAAGTTGGTCCGAAGTGGTTTTCAGATAAACCGATCCTGGTCTCTTCGCACCAACAACGTAAAAGCGTTTCTCAACCTCACACAGAAACTAAGTCTCATAGGCTTATCACGTTTCCAACTTTCAACTTGCTATCCTTCAGGCCAAGAAGGAAGCTCGATGGCTTGGAGTAATACTCCGCACTATACGAATCAACATCCTCAACACAAACGACAATCAAGCCAACACAGAAGGTTACAACTAAGTGTACGACTAAATAGTTCCCACATCAAGTGGAGGAACTAAAATGGCCAAATTTTATAGTCGGTTATTTAACTATCAAAACAAATATACAAATATTTAGCAACATAAGCAATCACTAGGCCCTTTGAGTTAATCTTTTATTAATTAAATCACTTGCCAAATATTCACTTCAAGTTATCTTTAAAAAGATATATTCTCAAAACCACTTCAGCTTTTATATTGGAAAATATTTCCATATACTTATTTGGACTGTATAAGCATATTCACAAATCTCTTTATTTTCAACACTTAGAAAATATTACATATACTTAAATCGGGATTAAGTATATATTTCATTCTTTAAGGAAAACATTCTCTTAAACACATTTATTTGGGTCAAAACGGATGTTGCGTAAAACATCGTTACGACAACCTAAAATCACTAGTATAGGGATTTGAAAATAAGATAGATATATAAATCTCATATACTATACAAAACATCTCCTTTCGAAAATCATTTACTATAACAACAGTGTTATAGTCCATCATTTCCTTTGCTTCTCGAAAACGTCTATTAGAACAATGAGTGTTGAAATCTATATATTCGATACTTAACACATTTTAAAACACCTTTAAAACATTTAAATCCAATTTAAAATATCATTTCCCAAAATATATCCATTTTATTTAATACATTATTCATTGTCCAAAATCGTGAATATAAATCGTTTACCAAATTCAATATTTCTACACATTTATATTAAGGATAATCTGCTGTCCTAAATCATGGATTTAATTCCAATCAAATACGTTTCTTTTACACATTTAATGTCAAGGATTATCCACTGTCCAAAATCATGGACGAATACCCTTTATTAACCAATCTCGTTTATAACTGAATTACATGCGAAAATCCGAATCAGAAGTTAATTACTTATAAATCTCTTTATTTACAAAATCATTCTTTTATAACTTCACACGTTATAAATCTTATTCACTTATAAAATCCAATTATAACTCCATTTTAACTCTTATGAAGATCCTTTATAATTTTATTATTTCGATTTATAAAAATTCAATTTTATAAATCTTATTTATAAACCATTTAATATAAGTTCAAAAATCTCAATTTAAACTATTTGTAAAATAATTAAATCCATATTTCAAAAACCAAATTTCGATTAAATTTCAAAAAAATCATAACTTTTACAATAATAAAAATTATAACTATTTATTTATTTAAAATAAATTCATTTATTTAACTATTCAAAATTAACAAAAATATATTTTCAGAATCACTTGAAAATCTTTTTGAAATCATCACTTTAACATTTTTAGATTATAAAAATAGGCCCGATGCTACAACAACACCAAATGCATCAATCACGGCATCCAAAACATCATATGTCATATGAGAAGAGCGTATATCACAATATCTGTAAATAAAACCAATACCGGTGAGGAATCCTTTTGGATCCCTCCAACCTATCAACTGCAACAAATATACATATTATAGTATGTGTACAACGTCCGCTTCGAGGCAGACGCGTGTACAAAGGGTCATCCCCTCATACAAGGGAATGTATAGGGTCTCATCTGCTCCAATAGGCAGGAATATATCCAAATATCAATTAATATAAAATATATCATATCGCATCCAAACAATCATCAATCGGCGTAAAATATAATATTTCTCACTTATATAAAATATTAGTGACTCAGAAAGAGTGAGTTGTACTCACATTGCTTCCAATAGTTATCGTTGTGTTTTATTCCGAATAAAATTAAATAACCGTTTAATTTTACCCAAAATTTGCACTAGCTCTAATCAATTCCAAACCAGCTCTAAAATATAGTGCTCGTCAGTACGGACCAATGCAAATTGTTTCATCTGCCTCGTATGACAAAGATACGCTATTGTAAAGTTTAAGCGATTTATAATAAAATTAAGTATACAATTTCTTTTCTTTTTATTTATTTTAACCTTGATAATTATCTGGGCCTCGATTTCGTTATTTTCAATCAGGGCCGCAATTTACTTCTTCTTCTTCCATGTTTATTCAATCATGAAAACCCAATATAGCCGCCGATCTTTCTTTGAATTAATGCGCCACCTCCTCCATTTCGACGACGATCAGGCATAACCGATCGATAGCCACCTCCTCGCGCACCACCGCCGCAAAAATCATATACTCAAGCCTGCCCATCACGTTGTAGCACCCTTCGAACTGCCGCACCTTCTCGAGCTCGCCCATGACGATCCACCTCGCTAATTTTGATCACAACCGTTGGATCATAAGATCTCGTCGTCCTCTTCATCTTTGTAGTTGAAAGTTTATGTCGATTGTTCACTGATTGGAGGAAAATCGAGGAAGAAGTTGGTGATTTTCTGACCATTAAACCCAAACTGGCGGCTAGGGTTTCTAACCCAAGGGTTTGTGCCAAATGAAAAAATCTAGGTCCTTTTATAGAAAATTTCGCGACATTATTCACCCGAAATTTTTTTGAACTCGAAACGAAGCGTGCCGCTTGATGTTTATAATATTTTACTCCTATTCCAAACATAATGGAATATATATCGGGACCCAATTCAATCGTATTTGAAAGATAGCTTTTCAAATCGAATTTTTTAAATTTAAAATTCACTTCAAATTTCTACGCGTGCTTGCCTCGGACAAACCATAAATCTGATTGACGCGAAATTCGAAATCTTACAATAATATGATACTACGGATCCAATGAAACTAGTTTCATCGAAAACCGAGACTGTACGAAAAATGACCATTTTCACTCGTCAATTAAATATTAAAATATTCAATTTCTAGAATTTGACTTTTAATTCAATTTCAAAAGTTCTCTAACGTCATTATAATTCAAATAGAATTTAATACAACTTTATAATCATTTTATTTCACATTAAATCCAAATTCCAATTATTTTCACAATTTCAAATATTAAATTAACAATTTAATTATCCAATTTAATCCTTATATTTCAAATATAATTCATTAATCTTATAGCATTAACTTGTGAAGATTTAAAATCAATTATATGTACGAATTTCAAATGACTGAAATTCTGAATCGTTACATTCTCCCCTACTTAAAAGAATTTCGTCCTCGAAATTACCAAGTAAGAAAAAGTCATAAAATCCATTAACTTTTCAAAATCAACTCGTTCAATTAGATATCAAATTCATTTAAACATTTTAACTTTCCTCAAAATCCATTAGTTTAACTTCTTATAAAAACTTTTCTAAGTTCCCAAATCATACTTAATTTTCTTTTCAAAACCAACTAATATCGTTTAACTTTTATAACTCAAAATCAAAATTGTAGTTAGCAAAATTTTCTAACGCCTTACATTTTCAAAAAATTTCGCTAGCGTCTCTTTTGCGCGGTTCGATTGCAGTAGGATCACAACATATATATATATATATATATCACAAATATACATCTCATCTTCAAGGATGAGGCATCCCGTAGGGAAAAAGTGTAAAAGTACGATATGTAATCCGAGGTATGTACCTCATATATTATTAGCGAGAATATATGGCTAATATAGCGTGAAAGCGAGCTCCAAATGAAAAGCATGCGCCATTCGCACCTACTAAACACTTAACAACAAATGAGAAACATGTATACATGAAAGTAATATCAATATACAACACATACCAATACAACAACTATATATGCCACTACAGCAAATACAACGAATCCAACCATCAAACAATTATCATCCAATTAACATCCAATAAATCAATACCTATCTAATCAATCCATAACCAAATCAATATAAATTCACTGCTCATTTATATTCAATGAAATTGATTTTCAATTTATTCACATTATTCATTAACATTGGATTTTTACTAACATTCATTCATTCAAATTCAATTAGTTTACATTCGTTAATTCACATTCAAATTTGTTCACTTTCAAATCAAACCAAATTCAATTCTATTTAAATTTACTTACTTCCAATTTGGATTCAATTATTTAACTTTCAATTTCATTAATTCAACTTCAGTAATATTTAATGAATTTCGATTCATTCAACTAACATCCATCTTACAATCAATGCATATCCAACATTACCAAAAAAAATTAATTCACAACTCATTTAATTTCAACTGGTATAATATTTACTTGACTTTCATTCAATTATTCAATTTCAATTTTCATTATCTTTTAATGAAATAGCACTTACATTCACTATTCCATATCAATTCATTTACAGTCGATTGATTAACATTCAATCCATTTATTAATTTAATCGCTAATCCTTTTTATAACTAAAGTTTGAATTTAATTATATAACTCAAATTCATTTTCATCACTTCACTTTATTAATTCATTTTGATACCCAAATCAACTTCATTCAACATTGCTTAAGATATATTTCTTTTAAAATATCATTTTGTTTCACATAAATTAAATTTCATCTCTAAAGTAATTTTATTTAACTTTTTCTTAAGTCAATTTCATATCGCTATTCAATTTCATATCACTATTCAATCTCATATTTTTGTTCTGCTTAACAAAATTGTTTAACCATTTTCATATTTGGTTTTACTTATCTTTCCCTATTTTCTAAGTTATACAACATAATTATCTAAACTTCCAAATTCATATTATATAATCACTTATCATTTAAGTTTAATTTTCATTTCAGTAACATATCTAATCTAGTTCAAATCTGATTCCAATTATTAACTTTAATTTAGTTAAATTTCAAATCATATAGTTATCGTACTAACTCAAATTTATTTCAACTTTACCAAGTTAAATTTTACATTTCGTATTATAAATCCAAAACTCATTCTACTTATATTTATCAGTTACAACTTGGATTTTTAATTAAATTTGTTTATCACAATAAAACTTCAATTTTAATTTACTGCTGGTAGCAAATCCATCACATAGAAACTCAAAAATGATACTGATGATGCTGCAGTCATCACCCTTATTATTTCCCAGCACAATAGTGAATCCAGTGCTTTATATTCATTTAAAAATTTCCTTTTATATTTACAAATCACAATTATTAATCTATACGCGTATAATTTCTCTATTTTGCTTCACTTATATAAGGTCCATTCCAATTTATTTATCTTATTCATATTTATAACAATATAAGTCTTTTAATTTTAATTTTTTTGAAAAACATCTTTCAAAATCAACGGGATTCAAATTTTCAAATTCTTAGTTTAAATTCATTTTTATTTACAACTCGTATCTACAAATATACTCATATAGTTTCATTTCTTTATATATGAGGTTATGTCACAATGGTAAATCATATTAATTATAATTCCATACTTATAATTCATTTGCTTATATAATTTATTCTTTTATAATTGTTGCTTTAGATTATTCAAACAACTTTTATTAACTTATATATTTTTACATTTTCAAACAACCAAACAATAATTCCTGAAAAATTATTCCTTTATATATAAAATATAATAGAGGTAAAATTATTTCATTTACCCAATTTAAAAAACAATACAATATTGACTTGCCATGTTTAAGTCTTTAGGAATCCCTATCGATAATATGGCGTCCCACATACCGACCAGAATTCACAAACAACTCAACGGATAAGCAAGCACAATATAAAACATTTTGTATCACTAACAAATACGCGCTCATATATATAATACACTCAACCTCAATCTAGGGTGCTGCTGTCCTTATTTATACTGAGTACACATCAAAGATTAGGAATATACAAAATCTAAGCTCTGATACCAAATGCGATGACCCACCTTTGAATCGATAATAATCCACACATGTCCGTCCTAAAAAGCATAGACTGATGGAAAGTCAGGAGAAAGAAAAGAAGAGAGAAGAAGAGAAGAGAAGATAGAACCAAACAGAACAATCCAGAATCTCACATCGTAGCGGAAAAATATATAATATCATATCAATGATCTTCACAAAATAGAAAATATATATAAATATATATCAATCAGAGTTTAACAAACAATCACTAATTATCAGCCTGAACAGTTATAATAACCCGTCCTCACAATTGCTGATAATATACAACAACTAAACAACAATGTAGCGGATAAACAAAACAGATACGTGTATACGAAAATGAAGATCTTTGGCTCGCCTGCTGAAGCTCCAAAAGCATCAAATCTGAACCTGTAAACATACTTGGTCTGACTCGAGCATTGAAAGTGAAAAACGCCCGAATCAGTCTGGCAAGCTAGCATAAGAAACACACTCAACCGAATTTATTAAATTACCAAACTTTTCCTTTATCAAAACAAAAGTATCTCGTAAGACATGCCCACATTTAAACATGGACGTCTTTTTACCTTCCAATAACTAAAACATTTTATATCAAATCCTCTTATATTATACTAGTGTCTAATGTATACAACAAATATTAATCATAGTCGAAATAGTTACCCATACAGCATTTCGAGGATATTCATTACGCCTTTACAAACAAAACCACAAGCTCGTAGTGGGGTTTGGATTTCCATTCAAATGACAAGGTAAAGGGACTACCTTCCGATGGGTACACTCTAGATGGATATCCCTAGGCACAAAACATCTTCCCTCCACCAACACAAAAATGGCCCACCTCTTAAACTAGATGGTATCGAATATGTAATCCTACGGTCGTTACTGACCTTTGCCAAGGGACTCTAGCATACAAACCACAATAATCAGATACATGATGTCATAACGTATAAAGATCTATCTAGAAGAGGATGATCATACCCTACTTGGGAGCGACCCACTTAGCCTTGCAACATCTAACCCTATTTGGGTCATTTCCGATTGATGAGGCCTGAGGTAACGATTACCTTTCACAAATCACAATCACATCACTTTATATGCCACACTGCCATTTCCGTTAATGACTAATTGCCTTCCACAAAAATACAACCCTTAAGCTCATACGTCTCAAGGAGGGTATTAAGCTAAGAGAAGTTTGCCTTCTCCGCCACCACTGATGTACGTTTGAAAAAACCAATGTACGTAATCTTTAAAAATGCAATGTCAGACAAACATTCATATAAGTTGTCCAGGAACAGGACAAACCGAAGGTACTTTCCTACCACATCCTGTCAAGAAATCCCTAGAATTAGTAGCGAATAGTCCTCGCATTGAATATTTCATAATGAAGAGACCACTGTAACTATATGTATATCGGGATTTTAACCCCAAACGATCAACAAGCAGTCCCCCACTATGAAAATCCTAAATATCAGTATCATTGGTAACCTTCACAATCGAACGCATATACTTTGGTCTGAAGTCATTTTCAGATAAACCGATCATGGTCTCTTCGCACAAAAACGAAAAAGCATTTCTCAACCTCACACAGAAACTAAGTCTCATAGACTTATCACGTTTCCAACTTTCAACTTGCTATCCTTCAGGCCAAGAAGGAAGCTCGATAGCTTGGAGTAATACTCCGCACTATACGAATCAACATCCTCAACACAAACGATAATCAAGCCTACATAAAAGGTTACGTACTAAGTGTACGACTAAATAGTTTCCACATCAAGTCGAGGAACTAAAATGGCCAAATTTGATAGTCGATTATTTAACTATCAAAACAAACAAGCAAATATTTAGCACCATAAGCAATCACTAGGTCCTTTTAATTAATCTTTTATTAATTAAATCGCTTGCCAATATCACTTCAAATTATCTTTAAAAAGATATATTCTCAAAACCACTTCAACTTTTATATCAAAAAACATTTCCATATACTTATTTCGACTATATAAGCATATTCACAAATCTCTTTATTTTCAACATTTAGAAAATATTACATAAACTTAAATTGGGATTAAGTATATATTTTATTCTTTAAGGAAAACATTCTCTTAAACACGTTTATTTGGGTCAAAACGAATGTTGCGTAAAATATCGTTACGACAACCCAAAATCACTAGTATAGGGATTCAAAAATAAGATAGATATATAAATCCCATATACTATACAAAACATCTCCTTTCGAAAATCATTTACTATAACGATAGTGTTATAGTCCATCATTTCCTATAGGTGTCGAAAACGTCTATTTCAACAATGAATGTTGAAATCTATATATTCGATACTTAATGCATTTTAAAACATCTTCAAAACATTTAAATCCAATTTAAAATATCATTTCCCAAAATATATCCATTTTATTTAATATATTATTCACTGTCCAAAATCATGAATATAAATCGTTTACCAAATTCAATATTTCTACACATTTATATTAAGGATAATCCACTGTCCAAAATCGTGGATTTAATTCCAACAAAATACATTGCTTTTACACATTTAATTTAAAGGATTATCCACTGTCCAAAATCGTGGATGAAATCGCTTTATTAGCCAATCTCGTTTATAACTAAATTACATGCCAAAATCCAAATTATAAGTTAATTACTTATAAATCTCTTTATTTACAAAATCATTCATTTATAACTTCATACATTATAAATCTTATTCACTTATAAAATCCAATTATAACTCCATTTTAACTCTTATAAAACTCCTTTACAATTTCATTATTACGAATTATCGAAATTCAATATTATAAATCTTATATATAAAAACCATTTGATATAAGTTCAAAAATCTCAATTTAAACTATTTACAAAATAATTAACTCCATATACCAAAAACCATATTTCAATTAAATTTCACAAAAATCATAATTTTTACAACAATAAAAATTGTAACTATTTATTTATTTAAAATAAGTTCATTTCTTTAACCATTCAAAATTAACAAAACATCTATTTTAAAAATCACTTGAAAATCTTTTTTTAAATTTGGAAATCGCCGCTTTAACATTTTTAAATTACCAAAAATAGGCCAATGCTGCAATAGCACTAAATATATCAATCATGGCATCCAAAACATCATATATCATATGATAACAGCATATATCACAATATCTGTAAATAAAACCAATACCGGTGAGGAATACAGTTGGATCCCTCCAACCTGTTAACTGCAACAAATACACATATTAGAATATGTGTGCTATGTCCGCTTTGAGGCAGGCGTGCGTACAAAGGGTCATTCGCTCATACACGAGAACGTATATGGTCTCATCTGCTCCAATAGGAAGGAATATATCCAAATATCACAATACATATAATATATCATATCTCATCCAAACAATCATCAATCAACATAAAATAAATTATTTCTCACTTATATAAAACTACCAGTGAGTAAGAAAGAGTTAGTTGTACTCACATTGTTTCCAATAGCAGTTGTAGTGTTTTATTCCAAATAAAATTAAACGGCCGTTTAATTTTACCCAAAATCTACACTAGTTCCAATCAACTCCACCAGCTCTAAAATGTAGTGCTCTTCAATACAGACCAAACGCAACTTGTTTCGTCTGATTTCGACCTCGTATGATAAAGATGCAGCTATTATAAAGTTTACACGATTTATAATATAATTAAATATATAATTTCTTTTATTTATTTTAACCTTGATAATTATCTGGGCCGTTCGATTTTGTTACCTCCAATCAGGGTCGTAAATTACTTCTTCTTCTTCCAGGTTTGTTCGATCGTGAAAACCCAATTTAGCAGCCGATCTTTCTTTGAATTAACGTGCCACCTCCTCCATTTCGACGACGATCAGGCATAGGCGACCGATAGCCTACCTCCTCGCGCACCACCACCGCAAAAATCATGAACTTCGGCCTCCCCATCATGTCGCAGCAACCCTCGAACTGCTGTGCCTTCTCGAGCTCGCCCGCGACAATCCACCTTGCTAATTTTGATCACAACCATTTGATCGTAAGATCTCGTCGTCGTCTTCATCTTTGTAGTTGAAAGTTTATGTTAATTGTTCATGGATTGGAAGAAAATCGAGGAAGAAGTTGGTGAGTTTATGACCATTAAACCTAAAACTGGCGGCTAGGATTTCTAACCCTAGGGTTTGTGCCAAATGAAAAAATCTAGGTCCTTTTATAGAAAATTTCGCAAACACTATTCACCCGAAACTTTTTCGAACTTGAAACAAAGCATGCCGTCCGGCATTTATAATGTTTTATCCCTATTCCGAACACAATGGAATATATATTGGGACCCAATTCAATCGTATTTGAAAGATAGGTTTTCAAATCGAATTTTTTTAAATTTAAAATTCACTTAAACAAATTTCTACGCGCTTTAGCTTGCCCCGGACAAACCGTAAATCCGATTGACATGAAATTTGAAATCATACAATCATACATCATTATGGATCCAATGAAATTGGTTTCATCAAAATCCGAGACTGTATGAATAACGACCTTTTTCACTCGTCAATTAAATATTAAAATATTCAATTTCTGGAATTCAACTTTTAATTCAATTTCAAAATTTCTCTAACAACATTATAATTCAGATAGAATTTAATACAACTTTATAAATAATTTTAATTCACATTAGAGTCCAAATTCCAATTATTTTCACAATTTCAAATATTAAATTAACAATTTAATTATCCAATTAAATTCTTATACTTCAAATGTAATTTATTCATCTTATAAAATTAACTTGTGAATATTTAAAATCAATATAATATAAGAATTTCAAATGACTGAAATTCTAGGTCGTTACAACATTACTTAAATCAAACGAACGCAACACATTTGAAACCCTTCCTTTTAAAATATTTGACCCAATCGAAAGCTATCCTTTCGACAGCAAAGCAGGTGCTTCTTTAATTTAAAACAAAGCATACTCCAACCCTTTCATAACCCCCTGGTTTCGACTCTTACTATCAGCCTTTGTCCAGTCCACCGTGTACCAAGATGTTGAAACTATGTGTATTGGTTTGTGGAAGGAGGCGGAAGGTCTTGGTCGAAATCTACCTGTGGGAAACCAAAATAGGCGAAACATGCTTTTGGCATAAATTTCTAATTTTAAAGCTTTTTAAGTAAACATTTTAACTAACCTGCATTGTTTGTCAAACTCTTATTAGTTACTAATTTTTATTTCCTAAAAGTACTACCATAATTTTAGAAATAATTAATTTAAATCATTTGCAAAACACCCTTCTCCTTAATTAAATATATAAAACATTTAAGTCCCATACCTTAAATATGTTTATATATTCATCAAAATAGTCAGGAAAATTCTATAAAAATTTTGAAAAATCCTTTTCAATATGTTTTCTAACATATATAAATTCCAGATCCAAATAATTAATTATTTTGCCGTAAATAATTTATAACCCAATAAATCATTTCCTTCACTATAAAATTAATATACAATCCATATTAATTTTGAAAATTATGAAATTTGGAACCCATCTCTAACATATTATTTCTGATCTATACCCAAAAATCACAGGCATTTAGATGTCATTTAATAGGGTTTTCTTATCAAAACATATCCTAAAAACCAATATGTACATTCATAAATCATCAACAAGTATATATAAATTTTTGATTAATCAAAACTTGGCATTCTCATGCAAAAACATTTTGGATTATCCTTAAAACTGAAAACCATAAGAAAATGAGATATATTAATTATCTACCTTAGCTTTGTGATTAAATATGTGAGATTTGATCTTGATTAAGTTGATTCCATTTTCCTTTTGAAAAACTTTAGCTATCTCTTCTTCTCCTTTGCTAAAGGTGGTCGGCCTTAGTGTGGTTATTTTCATTTGTGATAAAATGAAATGAAGGTGTATTCATTTTCCTAAGGGTTTAGGGTATAAGTTTAATCATTTTCCTATTTTCCCCTCCCTTTTCTCTTAACACTTAAGTCCATTTTACTTCATTTATCTATTCATTAATAGGGCTTGACTACCCCTAAATTTAATCACAAATCTCAATCCATTATTCAACACATTATTTTATTTGTTTTAGCTAATTAAATATCCTAAATAAAGTTATTTAAAATATGGGATGTTATAAGAATACAAAAAAGATGGCTTCTTCTTAAAAATGAGGAAGGCCATGTTACTCCGATCTAAGGGAACTATTTTCGAAAGAGAAATAACGAATGATTTCAAACAAATTTTCCTGAAAGTGGGAAAGGATTGTTGATCACTTTTGTAAACCATTTGAAACTCAGGGTTCTTTAAAGAGAAAGTTTATGGACAGTGCCAACAGGCCAATCCAATGTTACAAAAAAGTCAAAAGGAAGCAAAAAGCATCAAACCCTAGAAGTTCTAGATCTACTAAGACTTGTTCCCTTACCACCTCCTACAAGAATGTCTATTTCCTAAATAAGGAGAAATTGAACTATTAGCCTTCTAAGAAAAAGCAACCTAGAAATGAAAGAATCTTGGAGGCGCTTATTGTCATGCCATCGCACAAATAAGCAGGATACTAATCAATGTCAAGCCTTAAATGGAATGGTTGAGAACTTCACGGGAAAAGAAAAGCTCAATGAATTTGTAAGCAAAATTTGAGCAGGTGCATAATAATGTTGAATCCTTGATGAAAAGGATTCAAAAAATAAAGGAAAAACCTTTGATCCCACCATAAGGGCTTGGTCAAAGCACCACCTAGAGGGAAGTCAAAGTAATCCTTTGGTCCCCGCTTAAAATGGTGTGGCCAAAGCATTGCAAGCCTTGGGTCCTGCCTATGTGGTCTTACCGGAGCACCTCTTGGAGGGAGGATGGAGTAAGCCATTGTTCCCACCTAAGAAGTCCTAGCAAAGCACCGACCATCCTTTAGTTTTGCCCATAGGGCCTCACTGGAGTGCCTCCTAGAGGGATGACAAAGTAAGCCTTTGGTCTCGCCTAAGATGGTCTGGCCAAAGTATCGAACAGCATTCGGTTCTGCCTATAAGGCCTGACCAGATCTCCTCCTAGAGGGAGGACGGGTAAGACTTACTCTTCAGATTTTGCAAAAGCAAAATAACCAATTTAAGAAAGAGGTAATTTCTCCAAGTTACAAAAGCCATCATTATTTATTATTTGTTTTTTCAAAGGAGAAGCGAGAACCAAAAAGGCTGATCTTAAGATAATGCAAAAGGAATAAAGATCATGCAAATCTATGCTTAACCAAAGATTACTGATCATATGGAATCGGACTGAAGCATTGAAGTAAGTTGCAAATCTCAAACAATTCAATGATTTTAAATAAAAGATAAAAATAAAGGAGAAAATACAAAGTATTTTCCAGGTATTAACCATACAGGTACAAATTTATCTACCATTTTACATTTTAAGCATCACATACAAAAGTTACAGATAATAAGAAAGATTAATCAACAAGAGCATTTATTCATGAGTTTCTGTGACGACCCGCCCTTTTGACCCCGAAAAATTGACATAAATACGCTCAACATATAACACGTCGAACGATCGAGTGCTGTAAAGACAAATTGTTGAGGGAAAAGAAAAGAGGTAGAAGATGAAGAAACTAAACAGAACAGAATCTCACGACAGACTGAATAACATATAATATCAATAGCCTTTACATAAATCAGAATTGTAATATACATATTTCACATTAGAGTACACAAATTAGTAATTACCAACCTGGACAGTTATAACAACTTGCCCTCACAATTTGCTGGCAATTTCAAACAAAACACTGCATGGTAATAAACAAGTATGAGTAATACGTCTTCGTCATCCAGCTCATCTCCTGAACTCCATAGTATCCAACCCTAAACCTGAAATACTCGGTCTGACCCCAACATTATAATAAAATAACTCCCGAGTCAGTCTGGAAAACGAGCATAAGAAAACGCACTCAATCTGAATTATTAAAGTTTTCAGAAATCCTTTGAAAATCAAAGGTATCTTGTAAGACCATGCCATAGATAAACATGATGGGTTTTTACCTTATGATAACCAAAACATTTCATATCAAAATCCTCTGATATTATAATAGTATCTAAGTACAATACTTATTCAAATAGCTGAAATACTTGCATCTCACGTTTTAGCATAGTTGGGCATAATAAAAACTGTATGGTGCTTATTGGGAATGGATTCCAACTGAACGACTAGGCATTGAGGTACCACCTATTACAGTACATGTCTAGAAACACTGTACCGAGATCGAACCTATCGATTCCTGCTAACACAAGACGGGACTATCCCTGACCTGGATAGACCGAATATGCTACCATCCTAGGTGTTTCCACCCATTTCGAGCTCCTTTCACACGTATTGATAATATCTAAGGTTATCTAGAAAGGTGATAGAAATACACTACTTGGGTGCTACCCACTTAGCCTTCCTGCACCTCCCCTGCTTTTCAGTCATTCCCGATTGATGAGGCTAGAGGCTACAATTCCCATTTTAGAAAAATTCACTTAGAATGCTCATTGACCTCCAATGACAACGTACTAACATTCATCCATACAAGTCCGTTCCCGGTCCGAACGGAACCAAAGGCATTATTCCTACTGCATTCATTTTGGAATAACCCTTAGGTTTAGTAGCGATTAGCCCTTGCACTTCACTTCTCCATCTTCGACTCCATGCTCTTGTCTTCATTACGAAAACGTGCTCGTTGGATCGAAGTGGTTTTCGAATCGCAAATCCAATCTCGATCACTTTGAAACAACGTTTTATATTCTCGGTAAACTCAACCCCGGTTCTCTAGGAAGTAAACAGACAAAGATAAGATTGGAGATCACCTCCAAAATCATTATTTAATGGATTTCCTAATTAACATCCTAGAAGAACGAAACGAGTTTATACATACAGTATAGCACCTCGAATGGTACCATATAATTCCTGTACTTCTTTCAGATATTTCCAAAGTTATATTTGGATCTAGATTTTATAGCCGGTTAATTAACAATCAATTCAACCAAACACTTCATTTTCCACTTAAAAATATTAAACCCCTTTTTAATTTTAATTTAAATACATCAATCTCTTTATCCAAATTATACATACTTCACTTATCGAATTTAGTAAACTTAAAAAAACTATCTTTCAAAAATATATGAAAACCCTTTGAAATGATATAGAAAGTACCACTATGGTATTAAAACCATGGATCACAGCTCATGGTTACATCTCTATCCCAGAGAATTTCAAGACTTAGCTGTAGGCACTCACTACCTCTGATTTATGCTCACGAGTATACCATTACTTTCCGAAAACTTTATTTAAAAAATTTCTCAAAATAATACTTATAAGTTAAAAAATGATTTTCAAGTTAAATCTAGTCAAATATACTTAAGTAAAAGTTATTGCACAAAGAAATATTAATATTTAATAATTATATTTAAAAATAATAATGCTGACTAATGCTTCAAAAAATAATAAATCTTTAATAATCATCATAAAGTAATTAATTTATAATAAAATATGCTTTAAATAATTTAAAATACTTAAAACAACTAATTCTCCAGAATATTTTAATACCATTAAAAAATTATCAAATTAATAATCGAAAATTCTCTTTTTAAAACAAGCACAATTTTCTCGATTTCCAATTTCATTCCGCAAATTTGGAAATCCTACTAAACTCCAATATAACCAATTTTATATTTATTTCCCAATTTGCTTTATCCTTTAAAAATACCTTAAATCTTGATTTTAAAACCTTTTATTTTTAAACAAGTACCTTTTAAGAATTTATTATTTAGAAATCCTATTATATAAATTTATTCCAAAAAAATCCCTGTTTACAATTCCTTACCAATTTAAACCATATTTTTATTGGTATTTAAAAACATCTAAAATCTAGGTTAACTGCCATATCATTCAATCAATTCTGATCACACAATAACCTGTCACGGATTATTCAACAAAACATATTTCACTATATATGGAATTAAATTTTACATTTTTGAGGAATCTAGTTGGATCTGTCCAACCCGTTTCTCTGCATCCACAGATGTTAGCACAACATAAAAAACCAATTCCACTTCGAGATGGAATATCGTGGTATATAGGGTCATCCGCTATTATGTAGGGCGCATAGGGTCTCATCCGCTATATATATATATATATGTATGCGTGTGTGTGTATATATATTTATGTATGTATGTATGTATGTATGTGCGGAAATATCAACCACTCCAATATATATACTACTATATATAATATCACATCCAGCTGATTAAAATGCATCAATTTAACCAATCAATCAATTATTAATTTTAACTATTTAAAATTAATCACTAGCAGTCCGAAATTGAGTGAGATTAACTCACCTTAATTTTACGTTTCCAAACGCTCTAATTTTAAATTAAATCAAATATGTTCGATTTAAACTAAAATTTTCGCTAGCTCCGATCACCTCCAAATCTACACCACAGCATAGTGCTCATCGCTGCAATTTCGGTACCGCTTGGTTCGTCCGATTCCGACCTCGCATGAATGAGATATTCAATTTAAAGTGTATATAAATTAATATAAATAGATTTTTCTTTATTTTTTATAGAAAACCTAACAGCATCCGAGCCGCACATTTTTGCATCAGAATAAAGGCCGTGTACTACATCTTCCCTTGCGATTTCGTTCATATGCACGAACCCATACATCGTCGTTTAGGGTTTTATAGCCGCACCTCCTCGATCGCCTAGGCTACGATCGAAGGCTACTATATTGAAGCCCTCCGCGAACTTTATCTCCTCCAGGAACCCGGTCAAGCTCGACGCCTTCCTTCCCTCGAAATTTGTGAACGAATAGCGGCGCTTTCGGCCTTGATTCCTCATTCCTCGCTGCTTGAAATATGATCACCATCGTTGATAACATAAAGCTCGTCGAGCTCTACAATATTCTGTTAGAAGTCGAAGCCTAATGCCACTGGATGGAGAGAAATCAAGGGAGAAAATTAGAAGATTTCAGCCATTAGTACAAAAACGTTGGCCACGAGAAATAAAGCTAGGGTTGAATAGCTCAACGCATACACACACACATATATTTATATTATTTTAATATTATCTCTGGTTTAAACGTACCTTTTCAAATGAACTCCAAATGAGATGTGCCGCCTGGCGTTTATAACATTTTACCCCTATTTCGAACATAATGGAACATGTTTCATTGCCTAATTCGATTATATATGGAAGATATCTTTTTGAATCAAATTTAAATATTAAATTTTTGATATTTGTTTCAACGTGTTTCCATCCCTTATGACCAAATGGTAACTCCAAATGCTATGAAATAAGAAACCTGATAATAATACGCTATTATGGATCCAATGGAACTTGTTTCGTTGAATTCTGAGACTGTGCCACGGAAGGCTATTTTAACTCGTCGATTAAATCGAGCGATTTTTCAAAATCGTCGAAATTGTTTTATAATTAAAATTTTAAAACTTACTAACTCACTTATAGTTCGAATAGAATCTACATCCATATTTGAAATTTCTATCAATACATTTTTTATATATATTAATTTCCACTATTAAATTAATATATATATATATATATATATATATATTCCAAATTTAAACCTATCGACTTTTTATTCATTCCATAATCCATATTATAATTCCAATCCGAATAGAATTTAAATAAACTCTAGAAATCATTTTCCACTCCCATTTAACTTCAGATTCCCATATTTTCCCAATTCCAAATATTAATTTATATTTACCCAAATCCAATTTATCACTATATTTGAAATTTTAAACCATTTCACTTATTCTTCCGTATTCAAAATCAATTTATAATTCAAATTCAACATTTGAAATAATTTAAATGTTCAAAATTAACGACCGAAATTCCCGGTCGTTACATTAATTCCCTCATATAAACATTTTGTCCTTGAAATTTGCCAAGGTAGGAAAAATGCCTTAAACCCATTAACCTATCCAAAACCCATTTAATTAAAATCCTATATTCACTTCTCCAAACCTTTTTGGTTTTGTCCAACAATTAGCCTCCATTTCTGACTCAAAAGCCTTGGATTTCAACTCAAAACCCAACTTCTCCTAGTTAGAAGAAATTTCTAAAAAAATTCAAAAAATTTCTAACACCCAAAATTTTCAAATTTTTTTACAGCGTCTCCTTTGTACGAAGAGCCTTTTACAATATTACAAGAGAGGTAATATATATACATCATCCCACACGGTCAAAAAACAAAATATATAATAATATATTATCATTTCTTTATTTTATTGCATAGGCATACCTCATATTTGCGTTTTTAAGCAAGTGGCTAATTCTATATGCATTTACGCAACCCAAAATCTATCCAAACAGCTTCCAGTACATGTACTTACTCAAAATAAGAACATAAATTTCAAAATCCTGAAATTTGTAATATTCATTACTTTAACTAGCTAAAGATGTAAACCTCATAACCCAGACATGCCAATCATATATTCACAAGCAACTATAAGGTTCCAACACTAATTTAATTTCCTTTCCATGGGCTTATAAATCATTTATATCATTTGACTCAATTCGAAATGATTTACAACCAAATTTATTGCATTCATTTAAAATTTTACAATAAAAAAACTCATATTTGTTTCACATTGATTTCTATGTGCTTTACTCGTATACATTCACTTTTATTTAATTTCAAATTGATTCACAATCAATTTATTTGCATTCCATTTGTTATTCACTTCCACTATATGCAAATCCATTTTGTTAAACTTCAATTTATTCCCTATTTAAATTGACTTTAAACCAAATTTTCTATTTTCCATTTGATTCCTATTTATGCTATTCACCAACTCTTGTTTGCTTTATTTTACATTAACCACATTCCAATCCATGTTAATTTTATTTATGAATCCATTTCATAATTAACCACTTAAGTTAAATTTTCATGGCAACCAAATTCTAAATTCCTTTTAAATTGATTCATTCAATTTATCCACTTCCATTTACTTAGCATATCTGATTTCATACTATATCACTTGGGGATCATTTCATATAAATCGATCTTCGAACAATTTAGTATATTATAACATGGTTCACACACTCATATTCTTATTAACTTTACTTCCAACTTATATTACATCTTTTCCATTCACTTTGATTTAATTCACATAGACTTATTCACTTCATTTTATAGTGAACGGTATTCCATTATAAGCTAATTTATTACAAACCATTCCACAAAATTACCTACAAGATTTATTATAGACATTCCATATCACTGCTTAAGTTATGCTCAGCTTTAAAATTTATGTTCATACCCAATCTTATCCAACCCATATTCCAAAATCATATTAAATTCATTTCTTATCATTTAATACTTAACTATTTTACTTGGTTATACCCTTTCACTTTTCCAGTTTAATAAGTTATACAACTTGTTTATTCACATATCCCTGAATTTTCCGCTTAAGTTTATTCACATTCTCTATTCATACCATATAGTTATATAATCACTTCACAATTCATAGTTACTTTCAATTTTCTTTATTTCAATTCACCCTTCATTTAGGGTTTCTATTCCATTTCTCAATTCATAAGTTAAAGAATTATTTACTTAAAATCTCATTTTGCTTACTGGAGTCTATTTACATCTTATAATCATAACTCTGGATTGTCTGTATCACTTAATAGCTTAAGTGTATTCATCCTATTCAATAGTTATAACTTATAGTTATATAATTATTCTACATTTCAACTTTATATCCATTTAAATTCAAATCCAATTTCTATTTTATTTAGCTTATCTTAAGTTAAATTTCAACCTATGTTATTCATTTCAACGTACACAAGTTAATTTTTAATTCCAAGATTTAAATTCATTTTCCTTTCTTATTTATATCAACTTCAAATTATAAATTCAATAACTGATTTTCTTAACTTTACAAATCATTTAATTAGAAACCCCAAATTCCAATCATCCGATTTATTTCAAATCATTTTGAAATCATAAACATACTTATATTAAGTTTAGTATATCAACCATGCTTCTAGATTTCCAAAACAACTTGGTTTTACCCAAAACAATTCCCATTTAGAATTTCTAAAACAAACTTGTTTATCAAACAAGTCCAAAACAAATAACCATACTCAATCACCACGGTAGAAATCCTTCACTTAGAAACTCGAAAATGAATCCTCACGATGTGGCCATCATCACTAGGATTATTTTCCAAAGACCTAAGTGAGTTCAGTGCTTCTTTACTTCCAAAAATTCATTTTAAAACAACTTCCTTTTTGAAATATCCCAAAAAATAATACCATTATTTTTCACAAACAATTTTGGAAACTATTCCAAAATTTTCAAGATTTTCAAAATCCCAAACACTTAATTCAAATCATTTTAACCCATTTCCCAAATTTTTCGGGATTTAAATTCGGGTTTTAAGTCAATTTTAGTTATGCCTTGTTGAATAAATTTATTCTTATACCATTTCTATTTGATTATATATAAAACATCTTAACTTTTATAATCTACTTGATTATAATATTAGCAACCAAACATTCCAAGCATATACAGTATAATAATTTCAGAAAGTTTATCCTTTTATATCAAAATATAATTTTGGGTAAAATTATTTTATTTACCCACTTTAAAACAATACTATATCGGTTTACCTTGTTTTAAGATTTTAGAAACCCCTATCGATACGATTGTACTTCCCGTACCAACCAGAATTCACAAACACCCAACCGATAAGTCAACACAATATAAAAACATTTTATACTCACTAACAATTACACGCTCATACTACTGACTCTATCTATAATGAGTAATCCCCATCAAAGCCTAGGTATGTTGCCAACCTAAGCTCTCATACTATTGTGACGATCCACCCTTTCGACCTCTGAAAAATCAACATAAATATGCTCAACGTATAACATGTCGAATGATCGAGTGCCGGAAAGATAGATCGTTGAGGGAAAAGAAAATAGGTAGAAGAAGAAGAAACTAAACATAACAGAACCTCACAACGTACTGAATAACATATAATATCAGTAGCCCTTTACACAAATCAAAACTGTAATATACATATTTTGCATCAGAGTACATAAATCAGTAATTACCACCCAGAACAGTTATAACAACCTGCCTGTAATATCCCGGAATTTATGGCAATATAAATTTAATAATCTGTGTTAAATTTAAATTAATTTGATAATTTTGTTAATAAATTTGATTTGATTTAATAGACTTCTTTAATAAATATTTAATTTGTGAATTTATTTTTAATAAGCTAATAAACTGTTTTCTATTTATAATGTATATATATGTATTTATTTATATGTTTTAAATAGATAAGCTTGGTTTTAAATTTAATTAGTGTATCATATTTTCTAATTTTAATATTTTGAAATTGGGAAATTTTGATTTATTTTTGAATTAAGCTTTTCAAAACTATTTTAATAAAATAACAAAATGATTTAAATATATAAGACAAATGTTTTATTTGTTTAAATTATATTTTGACTTAAGTTGAATATTAAAATAAGTTATAAAAATGTTTGTATTATTTCTTTTTAAAATATTAATTTATAAATGTGATTTGTAAATTTAATATAAGAATTTAAAATACAGTTTATAAATGAAACATGTATTCATTTAAACAACAAATAAGTTATAACCTCTTTCGTAAATTTATTTAAAAAGATTAAAATTATTATTCAAATGATTAATTGGTATATTGTTTTTATTTATAACTATAATTGGTTTATTCTTTAATTATTTATCTATATATAAATAAGTATAAAAACTAATTAACTAAGTTAAACTTTCTTTAACACATAATTAAAAATACAAATTACTTAAATTAACAAGTGTAAGTATCTTAAAGCCTAAACTAACAAATGTAAACTAAATATCATTTTAAAATGACAAGTGTTAAAATACAAGACATGTGTCAAATTTCAATTTTTATTTTCTTTAATTTTAAATTTATAATAAAGAAAGTTATATAAAACCTACATTTTCCCATTTCCTTCCTTTCTCTCGTCTTCATTTCTTAACAAAGAAATTTGTTTTCAGCTAAAACCCATTTTCCTCTAAATGTTCTTCAAAACCATTTCTTTTCTTCTTCAAAATTTCATATCAACTTCTATAAACAAACATGCAAATCTGCATAACTTTTTTTCCACCTCTCCAAAAATCAAACTTTTCATCTTAAAATCAATACATAGCAAATCTGCATTCCATTCAAGCAAGCATCTGCATTTCATTCAAAATCTGGGTAATTAGAATCTGGAAAAGCAAAAAAACCTGCATGCAACAAATAAATCAAGAAGCCTGCATGTAAAAGTCTGGAGACAGGAAACAAGTTTGTAAAAAGAAGTTCAAACAGGATTAAAAAGAAATTCGGGCTCTGTCTGCATCATAAAAAAAGGTGAGTAACTCATTTTTTTTAAAATTAATTTAATAGGTAAAAGTTGTTCCATGTTTTTAAATTAGAAATGAACTTATAATATGATTTTGCTGTGATTATATATACATGTGAAAATATATTGTGTGTGCATGATGATAACTGCTGCATTTCTGTATTTCAATTCCCAAACTCCTGTTTGATTCTAAAATTCTTTTTCTTTTAACTTGTGTGCTGTTATGGTTTAAATATTTGAATGAAACTTGTTTATATAAGATAAGGTAAGTTTTTTTTAAATTTATATAAGTTAAATAAAATTCTATTTTACCTGAAAGAAAGTATAACAGGGTAAAAAAAAATTGTATAATTTGGATATTCAAACAATACAAATCAATGTTTCAGGATTTCAACTCAAAACATCATGCAAAATTATGATTTTTAAAAGTAATATTACAATTTATAATGTTAGAACCAAAGTGCAGTTTTAAATTTACTGTATTATACATATTGGATAAGCATGGTTGATGTTTGCATTCGATTGGGTTGAATTTTCTTCTGAAGAAGGTGGAGCGATCAGAGATTTTGGGAAAATTCTTAGATTAGGTTGAAATTCGTTTTTGATGTTGAGATTGGGTTTTACAGTTTAGAACCCTAGTATTTCCTGTGGCTCGAAGAATTGAACTTTTCAGCTTTGATAATTGATCGAGTGGCTAGGGGTTTTGGTTTCTTGAAGGGGATGCGATGTCGAAGTCATTACCGGAAGCGTAGAGTCTTCGGTGGTCGTGTGGTTGGCCAGTGATTGCCAGAGTAGATGTACAGGTGCACGCTGGAAATGGTGATATTGGTGGTGTTGTTGGCTATAGTTTTTGGTTGCATCGCGATAGTCTCAGGGAAGTTGGGTTTCTGCTCGAAGTAGATGGATGACTGACTCGAAGCAAAATATGGGTTTGCTCGAGTAAAGGCTTGGTTTCAGGTGTTCAATAGAACAGAACTTGTTTCCAGTTTTAAAATTTAAAGGTAAGTTTTTAAATGTAAACTTAAATCTGAAATAAGTTTAAAATTTAAATTGAATTTAGATATGAATTCAATTAGTTTAATTTTAGGTTTTTGAAATAATTTGAACTTTTAAATACTAGTTTGATTTCAAATAAAAACAGAAACTGTTTCTATTTTTAAATTTAAAAGTAAAGTTTAAATGCAGGTTGAAATTTAAACTGGGTTTTTAAATCTGAAATTTGAATATGAATTTAAGTTAGATTGTCTGAAATTTGAAATCATTTATGTTTTTAAAATTTAAATTTGATTTCAAACTCATAAGTGTAAAAGCATATGTGTGCTTTGGGTTTGAACTGGAAGTTTTAAAATTTTAAATTAGAAATTTAAAATGAAATTAAATCTGGGTTTTTAAATCTGTAATTAAATTTGAACTTCAATTTTTAAAATAAAATAAGTTTAAATTTAAATCATTTAATTAAATTGGAAGGTTAAATGATTTGAAGATTTATGTAAGTAAGCTTTCAAGGATTTAAGTTTAAATCTGTAATTAAGGTTCAGGCTGTATTTTCAGTTTTGAAATTTAAAAATAATTTTTAAATTTGATTTAAATAACCTGGAATATTTAGGTGTGTTTTTTTAAGTTGATTTGAATTTAAAATTAAATAGGGATTTAAATTCTTTTAAACTTATTTATAAGGTAGATGTTTCTTTTAACATATGAAATAAAGGTTTTGAGTTGTTTTTAAAATCTTGTTTAAGTTAAAATTTGTATTCATTTTAAATTCTTAAATTTTAAAATGAAATCTAAATGGAATTTAAAGTAAATTTAAAAAAACAATTTGTTTTTAAATGCTTAATCAAGTAAAAATGTTATTTTGAAAGATAAATAAAATTTAATGATCGATTCATTAAATTATTAAGATAATTTAAAATGAATAATTAATAATGTGGATGATTAATTAAGTAATTAATAATTTTAAAATTTGATTAATTAAGATTTGAGATTAATTAATTAAGGTTAATAAATCTATAATAAAGGATTGTTAATTAAATTTTAATTAATGATTAAAATTTATTAATCAAGTGATTAATGACTAATTAAGATTGTAATTAACACTTAACTAATTTATAATTAGAGATTAATTAAATTGTAATTAAATATTAATTAATTGATAATTAATAATGATTTATATAAGTTAATTCTTAATTAAGTAATTAAGAAATGTTAATGAAGGTCATTAACTTAAGATTATTTAATAATTAATTAATGTGATTAATTTTAATAATTAATTAGATAATTAATTAATAATAATCATTTTTGAAATTGTTTAAGTTTAAGTACTTTATGGAAGTAATTAATGAGTTAATTAATTAATGTAATTAATTGGTTTAATGTGATTAGTTTATATTAATTAATTAAGTTTAATTAATTTAAACATTTAATGATTTGATAATTACTTTATGTAATTAATGGGTTTGTAATTACTTAGGGAAGTAATTAATTACTGGATGTAATTAAAGATATTTATTATAGAAGTAATTTGAATTTAAATTACTTTGAAATTAATCAAGGGATTAATGGAGATAATTAATTAAGGGTAATTAATTTATGAGATGAGTAATTAAGGATAGTTAGTTGCTGGATTTGTTATTAATCTAGGGTGATTAATATATGTCGTTAATTGCAGATTAATTACTTAATGTAATTAATTTTAAATAGAGAGATTAATTAAATGGTAATTAGAAATTATTAATTAATAAAATTAATGATGTAATTTAGAATTGATTAATTAAGGAATAATCAATAAATGAGTTAATTAATTAATAAAGGATTATAATAGTTAACTTTAGTTAATTAATTGATTAAGTAATTAAAGGTTAATTATTAAGTATAATTAACTTGTGCAGTTAATTTGTAAGCTAATTACTTATTGTAATTAGGAATTGTTAATCTGAAATGATTAATTGGAAGAATAATGAGATGATGATTTATTAATTGATTTGTAATCAATCGATGATTAAGATAAGCAGAATTTTAATGATGAAGTAATTAATTTAATTCATTTTAAATTAATTAGAGATTAGGTAATTAATTTAATTCATTTTAAATTAATTATAGATGGTGTGATCATTAGATCATTGCTTATGTTTGATGACTGGTATTGGTTGCCATATATGGGTTGTAATCTCAGTTATGAGATGAGTAATGTTATATGATATGTATGCATTGGTTGCAATGTGATGAAGATATGGATTATCTGTTTATAATGATATGGATTATCTGTTGATGATAATGTTGATTATCCATTGTTATGTTGTTAATTATCTATCTGTGTGTATATAGATAACGAATTGAAATTGTTTTAAACTCTAAGACAACTTGGCCTTAAAAGACAAGTTTTGGATTTCGATGAGACCACGATAGGGTTTTCATATTTGGATATCCGAAAACCACATCGGTCCAAATTAACTTAGGTCATGAATCTCAAGTGAAGATGAAGATTTAGAGTGCAAGGGTTATCGTCGTTAACTCTGAGGGTGATTCCAAAATGAGTGTAACGAGATAATGCCTTCGGTTTCGTTCGAACCCGGAACGAACTTGTATGGATTGAATGCTTTCGGAACATCGTCAGGTGGACTATGAGCATTCTAAGTGATATGTCCTATAAAGGTAATTGTAGCATCAAGCCTCATCAACCGGGAATGGCTAAAACAGGGGAGGTGCAGCAAGGCTTCTTGTGTAGCCCCCACTTGAGAGTGAGATTTACCGCTGTCCAGATGTCCCTTTATTTCGGCTTAGTGGTGCGGTTGCTGGTCACAACTGCGGGGTGGTCTTGTTCGGAACTATTCAGTAAGGATGGTTCCGGCTTTGTGTTGCTGGGGAGCGGGCGTACTCCTCGGTACGGTGATCTAGGCCACGTACTGTGACGGGCGGTACCCAGTAGCCCAGCCATTGTATGGAATCCAAAATCCAATAAGTGCCAACGGTTTTGATTGTATTACCCACTTTTGTGGCCAGCAGCTGGAATTTAATGAATGTAACAATTTCGGCTATTTCATATTTACTTGAAAACACTAGACACTATTATAATATCATCGGATTTCCTATCAAATGTTTTGGTTAGCGTAAGGTAAAAACTTTTCCATGTTTATGTGTGGGAAGTCTTACGTGATACCTTTTCTTTTCAAAAGGTTTTTCAAAGTTAAGCAACTTTAACCTGTTACTCACACCAGACCCATGTCTGACCCGGAGTTTATTTCTATTTTTTTTAACTCTTGGGTACTCAAATTTTTGCGAGTAGCCAAGGGATTTAGGTTAGCTTTGACGAATTGGGGAGGAGCAATGGAGTAGGAGGCTTCTGCATATAGATATATAGTTTTCCGCTGTGTTGGTATTTCTGAGTGTTTCTGTATTGTGTATTGAGTTGTAATAACTAGACAGGTGTTTATAACTGTCTAGTATGCATTGTATATGTCTGTGTAACTCTGATATCTGTTGTATACTATGTAATACTTATGTTATTAATATAATTTATTCGTTCCGCTGTTTAGATTATGTTGTTGTTTCTTCTTTCTCTTCTTTCTTTTTCTCTTTTCTATCCCTTTCTTTCTTAAGGATGATACAACTTTTTGTGGAGAAAAAGTCGGGTCGTCTCAGTTGGTATCAGAGCGCTAGGTTGAGTGAATACCTAGACTCTGGAGTGGTGTCTATCTTGAGAGAGCGTATTTGTATTTTTATTACATATATATATATATATATATACAATTGTTTCTGCCTATTATTGGGTTACCTGTTCAGGTTTACCAACATAAGTTATAAAGGTAGATGTGGTAGTGGTGTGTGCAACACAACTACCATTGGTTGGAGTTTGTATGAATGAGGTTCGAAGTGTATCTGTCGAGACTGTAGACCTAATACTGTCTCGAGTGAGTTTTGCTTGGTGTAAGGACTTCATCGATCTCTGAAAGAAACCTGTTAAGGTTCGGAGTTCATCTTTGAAGTGCAGAGTTGAGTTTGGGTCTGTCAATTGGGCAGAAGCAAGTGAATGATGGTATCTTGATATCTCAGGAAGTAGTAGCTGCATGGTGAGATGCAGTGACTATGGATATTTCCGAAGATGTTCCTTTGGAACAAGAGTAAGGAAGTGAGTCTGCTTCGTGTTATGGCTGAGTCCAGCAGGGTGTTCTGTTTGCTTTGAGGTCCGAGTTTCTCGAAGAGCTTTGGATTGAGCATTCTTTGGCTTTGGTGTTAGCGGTGCACCTCGGAGTGATCTGTGTGTGCAGGAAGTCTTTTGGTTGAGTAGTTTTTCTGAAGGTGGAGTTCAGAAGCCGCAGTATGAACCCTTTTCTTCGGTGAATTGGCTAGGCCAGCATCAGCTGTTCTGATTGGTAAAGAGAAAGCATTTTCTTCGGATATTAGGCTGAGTTGATCGCAAAAGTAACTTGCGATAGTTAAGTATTCTTTTGGATTGTTGGAGTTGTCCGGATGTCTTCAGGGAAGTCTGGGGTTTGTCCGCATCTGGAGATCGAGTTTTCTTTCCATGAGTGGAACTGGTGGTTCAGTTGGTAGATGGATGGTTCCTTGAGATAGAAGTGGGTGAAGCAACTCAAGTTTCGGAGGAACATCTGAGTTTTCTTTATGAATATGTGGAACCATATTTCTGTGCTAGGTTGTCTAGTTTGTGCTCGTGCTCTTCATCAGCATTTTATTTTACTTCGGATCAGAGTTGTGCAGCGGAAGCAGTTTGGGGATGTTTGTGTTTTGTCTTTTCCGGATAAGGAGAAGTTTGTTCTGTCTTCTGTTGTTTGTGGAGTAGAGATTGTTCTTGGTTTTGGATTGATCTTGAGGAGATCATGGTGTTGGGTTGTTTTGATCCAGTTTGTTTCTAGTGGCATCAGCAAGAGATGAGATGATCAGAAGGGATGTTGGTAGCCCAGGATCGTCCGAAGAGATTTTATGGATAAGAGACGGAGATATTTGGATTCTGGAGTCGGAGATTGGGTTTTGGTTAAGTTTTCTCCGATCCAAAGAGCTATAAGTTTGGTAGTCTGTGAAGCTAGCTCCGAGGTGTTTTGGGTTTCTTCTGTGATTGGTAAGATAAGTGTTTGGTTTTCTAGAGTTGAATTGCCAGTTTGGATAACTGGGGTTCAGAGTGTTTCACGTATCTCTGAGGGAGTACGTGTTTGATATTTCTGGTTGTAGAACCAGCAGTTTTAGAAGGTTTGGTTGTTGAGTCAGACTCGTCTGTAGTCTGTTATCTTGTTTAGAGTTGTAGATATAGATGAATAGGGACTCTATAGCTTAGTAGTATTGATTGTTTGGATTCTATAGAGCGGGTATCCCGATATTTTTACTGGGGAAACTCGTGAAAGTTCTATCCAAAAATTTTCTGGATAATTAGATTTTTTCTGATTATGTGAATTGATTACTATGGTTATCAGCATATGATTAACATATGCTGTAATTTAAAATTAAATCTGTAAATAGATTATTAAATTACCTCTGTTTTAAATTTCGGGGACGAAATTCTTTTAAGGGGGAAGGATTGTAATATCCCGGAATTTATGGCAATATAAATTTAATAATCTGTGTTTAAATTTAAATTAATTTGATAATTTTGTTAATAAATTTGATTTGATTTAATAATCTTCTTTAATAAATATTTAATTTGTGAATTTATTTTTAATAAGCTAATAAACTGTTTTCTATTTGTAATGTATATATATGTATTTATTTATATATCATAAATAGATAAGTTTGGTTTTAAATTTAATTAGTGTATCATATTTTCTAATTTTTATACTTTGAAATTGTGAAATTTTGGTTTATTTTTGAATTAAGCTTTTCAAAACTATTTTAATAAAATAACTAAATGATTTTAAATATATAAGACAAATGTTTTATATGTTTAAATTATATTTTGACTTAATTTGAATATTAAAATAAGTTATAAAAATGTTTGTTTTATTTCTTTTTAAAATATTAATTTATAAAAGTGATTTGTAAATTTAATATGAGAATTTAAAATACAATTTATAAATGAAACATGTATTCATTTAAACAACAAATAAGTTATAACCTCTTTCATAAATTTATTTAAAAAGATTAAAATTATTATTCAAATGATTAATTGGTATATTGTTTCTATTTATAACTATAATTGGTTTATTCTTTAATTATTTATCTATACATAACTAAGTATAAAAACTAATTGACTAAGTTAAACTTTCTTTAACACATAATTAAAAATACTAATTACTTAAATTAACAAGTGTAAGTATCTTAAAGCCTAAACTAACAAATGTAAACTAAATATCATTTTAAAATGACAAGTGTTAAAATACAAGACATGTGTCAAATTTCAATTTTTATTTTCTTTAATTTTAAATTTATCATAAAGAAAGTTATATAAAACCTACATTTTCCCATTTCCTTCCTTTCTCTCATCTTCATTTCTTAACAAAGAAAACTGTTTTCAGCTAAAACCCCTTTTCCTCTAAATGTTCTTCAAAACCATTTCTTTTCTTCTTCAAAATTTCATATCAACTTCTATAAACAAACATGCAAATCTGCATAAATTTTTTCCACCTCTCCAAAAATCAAACTTTTCATCTTAAAATCAATACATAGCAAATCTGCATTCCATTCAAGCAAGCATCTGCATTTCATTCAAAATCTGGGTAATTAGAATCTAGAAAAGCAAACAAACCTGCATGCAACAAATAAATCAAGAAGCCTGGATGTAAAAGTCTGGAGATAGGAAACAAGTTTGTAAAAAGAAGTTCAAATAGGATTAAAAAGAAATCTTGGCTCTGTCTGCATCATAAAAAAAAGGTAAGTAACTCTTTTTTTTTTTAAATTAATTTAATAGGTAAAAGTTGTTCCATGTTTTTAAATTACAAATGAACTGATAATATGATTTTGCTGTGATTATATATACATGTGAAAATATATTGTGTGTGCATGACGATAACTACTGCATTTCTGTATTTCAATTCCTAAACTCCTGTTTGATTCTAAAATTCTTTTTCTTTTGACTTGTGTGCTGTTATGGTTTAAATTTTTGAATGAAACTTGTTTATATAAGATATGGTAAGTTTTTTTAAAAATTTTATATAAGTTAAATAAAATTCTGTTTTACCTGAAAGAAAGTATAACAGAGTAAAAAAAAATTGTATAATTTGGATATTCAAACAATACGAATCAATGTTTCAGGATTTCAACTCAAAACATCATGCAAAATTATGATTTTTAAAAGTAATATTACAATTTTTAATGTTAGAACCAAAGTGCAATTTTAAATTTACTGTATTATACATATTGGATAAGCACAGTTGATGTTTGCGTTCGATTGGGTTGAATTTGCTTCTGAAGAAGGTGGAGCTATCAGAGATTTTGGGAAAATTCTTAGATTAGGTTGAAATTCGTTTTTGATGTTAAGATTGATTAATTAAGATTTGAGATTAATTAATTAAGGTTAATAAATCTATAATTAAGGATTGTTAATTAAATTTTAATTAATGATTAAGATTTATTAATCAAGTGATTAATGATTAATTAAGATTGTAATTAACACTTAACTAATTTATAATTAGAGATTAATAAAATTGTAATTAAATATTAATTAATTGATAATTAATAATGATTTATATAAGTTAATTCTTAATTAAGTAATTAAGAAATGTTAATGAAGGTCATTAACTTAAGATTATTTAATAATTAATTAATGTGATTAATTTTAATAATTAATTAGATTAATTAATTAATAATAATCGTTTTTGAAATTGTTTAAGTTTAATAACTTTATGGAAGTAACTAATGAGTTAATTACTTAATGTAATTAATTGGTTTAATGTGATTAGTTTAAATTAATTAATTAAGTTTAATTAATTTAAACATTTAATGATTTGATAATTACTTTATGTAATTAATGGGTTTGTAATTACTTAGGGAAGTAATTAATTACTGGATGTAATTAAAGATATTTATTATAGAAGTAATTTGGATTTAAATTACTTTGAAATTAATCAAGGGATTAATGGAGATAATTAATTAAGGGTAATTAATTTATGAGATGAGTAATTAAGGTTAGTTAATTGCTGGATTTGATGTTAATCAAGGGTGATTAATATATGTGGTTAATTGCAGATTAATTACTTAATGTAATTAATTTTAAATAGAGAGATTAATTAAATGGTAATTAGAAATCATTAATTAATAAAATTAATGATGTGATTTAGAATTGATTAATAAAGGAATAATCAATAAATGAGGTAATTAGTTAATAAAGGATTATTATAATTAACTTTAGTTAATTAATTGATTAAGTAATTAAAGGTTAATTATTAAGTATAATTAACTTGTGTAATTAATTTATAAGCTAATTACTTATTCTAATAAGGAATTGTTAATCTGAAATGATTAATTGGAAGAATAATGAGATGATGATTTATTAATTGATTTGTAATCAATTGATGATTAAGATAAGCAGAATTTTAATGATGAAGTAATTAATTTAATTCATTTTAAATTAATTAGAGATTAGGTAATTAATTTAATTCATTTTAAATTAATTATAGATGGTGTGATCATTAGATCATTGCTTATGTTTGATGATTGGTATTGGTTGCCATGTATGGGTTGTAATCTCAGTTATGAGATGAGTAATGTTATATGATATGTATGCATTGGTTGCAATGTGGTGAAGATATGGATTATCTGTTTATAATGATATGGATTATCTGTTGATGATAATGTTGATTATCCATTGTTATGTTGTGAATTATCTATCTGTGTGTATATAGATAATGAATTAAAATTGTTTTAAACTCTAAAACAACTTGGCCTTAAAAGAAACGTTTTGGATTTCGATGAGACCGGGATCGGGTTTCCATATTTGGATATCCGAAAACCACATCAGTCCAAATTAACGTTAGGTCGTGAATCTCAAGTGAAGATGAAGATTTAAAAATGCAAGGGTTATCGTCGTTAACTCTGAGGGTGATTCCAAAATGAGTGTAACGAGATAATGCCTTCGGTTTCGTTCGAACCCGTAACGAACTTGTATGAATTGAATGCTTTCAGAACATCGTCAAGTGGACGATGAGCATTCTAAGTGATATGTCCTTTAAAGGTAGTCGTAGCCTCAAGCCTCATCAACTGAGAATGGCTAAAACAGGGGAGGTGCAGCAAGGCTTCGTGGGTAGTCCCCCCTTGAGAGTAAGATTTACCCCTGTCTAGATGTCCCTTTATTTCGGCTTAGTGGTGTTGTTGCTGATCACAACTGCGTGGTGGTCTTGTTCGGAACTGTTCAGTATGGAATGGTTCCGGTCTTGTGTTGCAGGGGAGCGGGCGTACTCCTCGGTACGGTGATCTAGGCCACGTACTGTGACGGGAGGTACCCTAGTAGCCCAGCCATTGTATGGAATCCAAAATCCAATAAGTGCCAACGGTTTTGGTTATATTACCCACTTTTGTGGCTAGTAGCTGGAATTTAATGAATGTAACAATTTTGGCTATTTCATATTTACTTGAAAACCCTAGACACTATTATAATATCATCGGATTTCCTATCAAATGTTTTGGTTAGCGTAAGGTAAAAACTTTTCCATGTTTATGTGTGGGAAGTCTTACTGATACCTTTTCTTTTCAAAAGGTTTTTCATAGTTAAGCAACTTTAACCTGTTACTCACACCAGACCCATGTCTGACCCGGAGTTTATTTCTGTTTTCTTAAACTCTTGGGTACTCAAATTTTTATGAGTAGCCAAGGGATTCAGGTTAGCTTTGACGAATTGTGGAGGAGCAATGGAGCAGGAGGCTTCTGCGTATAGATATATAGTTTTCCGCTGTGTTGGTATCTCTGAGTGTTTTTGTATTGTGTATTGAGTTGTAATAACTAGACTGGTGTTTATAACTGTCTAGTATGCATTGTATATGTCTGTGTAACTCTGATATCTATTGTATACTATGTAATACTTATGTTATTAATTTAATTTATTCGTTCCGCTGTTTAGATTCTGTTGTTGTTTCTTCTTTCTCTTCTTTCTTTTCTCTTTTCTATCCCTTTCTTTCTTAAGGATGATACGACTTTTTGTGGAGAAAAAGTCGGGTCGTCTCACTGCCCTCACAATTTGCTGCCAATTTCAAACAAAACACTACAGCGGTAATAAACAAGTACGGATAATACATCTTCGCCGTCCAGCTTGTCTGCTGAACTCCATAGTATCCAATCCTAAACCTGAAATGCTCGGTTTGGCCCGAGCATTATAATAAAATAACACCCGAGTCAGTATGGAAAACCAGCATGAGAAAACACACTCAATTTGAATTATTAAAGTTTTCAAAAATCCTTTGAAAATCAAAGGTATCTCATAAGACCACACCACAAATAAACTCGATGGCTTTTTACCTTACGTTAATCAAAACATTTCATATCAAAAACCTCTAATATTATAATAATTTTTAAGTACAATACTTATTCAAATAGCTTAAATGCTTGCATCTCACGTTCTAGCATAGTTGAGCACAATAGAAATCGTACGGCGCTTATTGGGGAATGGATTCCAACTGAATGACTAGGCACCGGGGTACCACATGTCACCATACATGTCTAAAAACACCGTACCGAGATCGAACCTATCGATCCCTACTAACACAAGACCGGACTATCCCTGACCTGGATAGACCGAATATACTATCATCCCGGGTGTTCCCACCCTTTCCGAGCTCCTTTCACATGTAGTGATAATATCCGAGGTTATCTAGAAAGGTTATAGACATACCCTGCTTGGGTGCTACCCACTTAGCCTTGTTGCATCTCCTCTGCTTTTCAGTCATTCTCGTTTGATAAGGCTAGAGGCTACAATTACCTTTTTAGAAATATTCATTTAGAATGCTCATTGACCTCCTAGATAATGTACTGATAGCATTCATCCATACAAGTCTGTTCCCGGTCCGAACGGAACCGAAGGCAGCATTCCTACTACATCCATTTTGAAATACCCTCAGGATTAGTAGAGATAAGTCCTTACACTTCACTGCTCCATCTTCAAATCCATGCTCTTGTTTTCATTACAAAAACATACTCATTGGATCGAAGTGGTTTTCGAATCACAAATATGATCCCGGTCACTTCGAAACAACGTTCGATATTCTCGGTAAACTCAACCCCGGTTCTGTAGGAAATAAACAGACAAAGATAAGATTGGAGATCACCTCCTAATCGTTAGTTGATGGATTTTCATATAATCGTCCTAGAAAAACGAAACGAGTTTGTACATACAGTATAACACCTCGAATGGTAATTGTACCATATAATTCCCCTACCTCTTTTAGATATTTCCAAATTTATATATGGGTTCAGGTTTGATAGTCGGTTATTTAACTATCAAATAAACAATCGATTCAACCAAACACTTCATTTTCCACTTAAAATATTAAATCCCTTTTTAATTTAAATTTAAATACATTAATCTCTTTCTCCAAATTCTCTTATCGAATTTAGTAAATTTAAAAAAACTATCTTTTAAAAATATTTGAAAATAATGTGGAAAGTACCACTGCGGTATCAAACCATGAATCACAGCTAAATGGTTACATCTCTATCCCAAAGAATTTCAAGACTTAGCTGCAGGCACTCATTGCCTTTGGTTTACGCCCGCGAGTATACCATTACTTCCTGAATACTTTATTTAAAAAATTTCTCAAAATAATACTTATAAGTTCAAAAATGATTTGCAAGTTAAATCTAGTCAAATATACTTAAGTAAAAGTTATTGCACAAAGCTATATTAATATTTAATAATTATCTTTAAAATAATAATGCTGACTATTGCTTCAAAAAATAATAAATCTTTAATAATCATCATAAAGTAATTAATTAGTAATAAAATATGTTTTAAACAATTTAAAATACTTAAAACAACTAATTCTCCAGAATATTTTAACACCTTTAAAAAATTATAATTAATAATCAAAAATTCTCTTTTTAAAACAAGTCTAATTTTCTCGATTTCAAGTTTCATTCCGCAAATTCGGAAATCCTACTAAACTCCGGTATAACGAATTTTATACTTATTTCCAAATTCGCTTTTATCCTTCAAAAATACTTTAAATCTTGATTTTAAAGCTTTTATTTTTCAACAAGTACCGTTTAAGGATTTATTATTTAGAAATCCTTTTATATACTTTTATTCCAAAAATTCCTGTTTACAATTCCTTAACAATTTAAACCATATTTTTATTGGTATTTAAAAACACCAAAAATCCAGGTTAACTGCCATAACACTCAGTCAATTCAGATTACACAATAACCTGTCACATATTATTCAACAAAACATATATCACAATATATGGAATTAAATTTAACATTTTTGAGGAATCCAGTTGGATCCCTCCAACCTGTTTCCCTGCATCCACAGATGTTAGCACAACATAAAAATACCAATTCCACTTCGAGGTGGAATATCGCGGTATATTTGATCATCCGCTATTATGCGAGGCATATAAGGTCTCATCCGCTATATGTATGTATGTGTGTTTGTGTGTGTGTGTATTGTGTGTGTGTGCGGGAATATCAATGACTCAAATATATATGGTACTATATATAATACCACGTCCAACTGATTAAAATGCATCAAATTAACCAATCAATTATTTATTAATTTTAACTATTTACAATTAATCATCAGCAGTCCAAAATTGAGTGAGATTAACCCACCATGATTTTACGCTGCCAAACGTTCCAATTTTAAATTAAATCGAACACGTTCCATTTAACTTAAAATTTTCACTAGCCCCGATCGCCTCCAAATCTAACCACAACGTAGTGCTCGTCGCTACGATTCCGATGCCGCTTGTTTCGTCCGATTCCGACATCGCATGAGTGAGATATTCAATTTTAAAGATTATATATAAATTAATATAAATAATTTATTATTTTTAAAAGAAAACCTAACCGCATCTGAGTTGCACATTTTTGCATCAAAAGCAAGGCCATAAACTACATCTTCTCGTGTGATTTCATTCGTATGCACGAACACATTCGCCGCCATCTTGGTTTTATAGCCGCATCTCCTCGATCGCCTAGGCTACGATTGGAGGCCACCATATCAATACCCTCCGCGAACTATGTCTCCTCCAAGAACCCAATCAAGCTCAGCGCCTTTCTTCCCTCGAAATTTGTGAATGAACAGTAGCGCTTTTGTCCTCGCTTCCTCGTTCCTCGTCGCTTGAAACACAGTCATCATCGTTGATACCGTAGAGCTCGTCGAGCTCTACAATATTCCTTTAGAAGTCGAAGCCTAATTGTCGATGGATGGAGAGAAATCGAGGCGGAAAAGTTAGAAGATTTCGGCCATTAATACAATAATGGCGGCCGCGGGAGATAAAGCTAGGGTTGAACTGTCAACGCATATATATACGTGTATATTTATATTATTTTAATATTATCTCCAGTTTTAATGTACTTTTTCAAACGAACTCCAAACGAGACGTGTCGTCTGGCGTTTATAATGTTTTACCCCTGTTTCGAACACAATGGAACATGTTTCGTAGCCTAACTCGATCGTATATGGAAGCCGACTTTTTGAATCGAATTTAAATATTAAATTTTCGATATTTATTTCAATATGTTTCTATCCTGTATGACCAAACGGTAACTCCAAACGCTACAAAATTTAAAATCCAATAATAATACACTATTACAGATCCAATGGAACTAGTTTCATCGAATTCCAAGACTGTCTGGAAGGTTATTTAACTCATCGATTAAATCGAGCGATTTTTCAAAATCATCCGTTTTAGAAGTTAAAATTTTAAAACTTACTAACTCATTTATAACTTAAATACAATCTATATCCATATTTGAAATCATTTTGATTTATATTAAATCAAAATTTGATTATTTGCATTTTTTTCTATATATTAATTTCCACTATTAAATTAATATATAATTCCAAATTTAAGCCAGTTGACTTTTTATTCCATTCCAAAATCCTATTACAATTCTAATCCAAATAGAATTTAAATAAATTTTAGAAATCATTTTCCACTCCCATTTAACTCCGGATTCCCATATTTGCCCAATTTCAAATATTAAATTTGTATTTACACAAATCTAATTTATCACTATATTTGAAATGTTAAACCATTTCACTGATTCTTCCGTATTCAAAATCAATTTATAATTCAAATTCAACATTTAAAATGATTTAAATGTTCAAAATTAACGAATGAAATTCCGTGTCATTACGGTTTCCAAGCGACGCCACATTCTCTATTAAGAATCAAGGTTAGCACTTTTTTCTTCATGTCAATCAGAGAATGTTTGGTGATGTGACTAATCGCAACATCCAAAATTTCCTTAAGTATCTTTTTCTTCTTTCGGATAATATCTGTATCGTCCATAGAGCTAATTTGAACCTTTAATGCATGATCGAGCATTTTATTGGTTCTTTTTGAGACTTTTGACCTTGCTCTATATATCTTTAACTTTCTGCATAAGAATATATTTCTCACATCCAAACTCTCTAACTTGACTTTGATACTTGTTGAGATATTCCAAAACTTTTTCATCCCACTTTCCTTTATAAAATTGGATGCATTCATAGCTAACCTTTTGGCACTATTTGGAGATTTCTCCATGACCAAAAATCAAAGATGGGTCTAACAAGGAAGGGAGTGCCTCTTTGCCAACTAGAGATTGGGACCTAGTTGTTCTCGTAGGAGTAGGAGTGGGAAGGATAGATTCCCCTCCATTTGCAACAAGGTCTAGAGATTGACAAGATATTTGACTATTCAACAAGTCCACTTCAATTTTCTCTATCCTTCTGTGCAATCGAGCAATTTCTGCATTTGTTTCAATTCTTTGGTCTGAATTACTAGATTGGCCAACTGCCTTTAAGCTCTCTTTTCACTCCTGAATCACTTTATCTTTCTCTTTAATTTTCTCCTCTAAGCTCGAGGGCATCTCTTCTATGCACTTATGTTAAACTTAATTTATAATACTTGTTGTACCATTTTCATACTTCTAAGTTATCCAGAATCGGTAAGACTGAAGTTACTTGAGAAGAATGCCTCTTCTCAATGTCCCATAATATTTTGGTTTTAATATTGTCTAGTCAAGAAAGAAAATCCAGATCACTGAATGCCAGCTTCAATTGACTCTCCTATTTAATATAAATAAAAGGAAAAAGAAACCAATACACGAAGAAGCATGCTCTTTTTATTGATAGCAAGAAGATTAAAAGCATGAAGATGGTTAAATTACATTAACAACACAAATTATAAGTTTATAAATAATAGTTTGAGCCTTTTTAAGCGAACCAATGGACATAGGAGTAGTTGAGTTGAAGAAAACGTTAAATCATTAATGGGTACTAATTGGGGAGGATCCAATGGTAATCCATTTGCCAGTAGGGTACTGGCTTCTCCGCATAACAACTTGGCATAGTTAGATCTTACTTCTTTAAGTAAATTGTCCTTCTTATCATTTAAGAAATCAAAATAGAAGTGAGGAAGTTGTGTGTAAACTTCTTGAAGGTCCCTTAGAAAGAATTATTTTGCTAGACGAGAGGTTTTAAGAATTAAGGATTTTGCCATAAAATCCCTTTTTAATTTGACAAATTTACTTATAAGCTCTTTTGAAATGAGGGTACCCAATGGTTCCTTAACTTGTGTATTTCAAGAAAAACAAATTAAGCTACAAAGAAATGGAAATTTCAGTATTTATAAAGATTATTTGAATTACATGATACAACAATGAAATTACTTATAAAGATTGTAAAACTGCAAAATGAATTTCTCCTTGTTGAACTTGACCTACTCAAGAGGAAAATTATTAGGGGAAAGAGGGCGATCGTGATCCTGGTGAGATTGCAGTATCCCCTAGGATAGGGATCAGTTCCATGATCATCTAAATAACTACCATGGAGATGCCCAAATAAACCCGCTCATCTGCCGTAAGAAGGAAAATTCTATCAAAACATTCCTACAGTACACTTTGTAGAGGAATTTCACTAAAATATCGCTATCTTCGATAAGCATCCAAAAGAGTGTGGTTAACTCTGCATCCTCCTTTAGAGCTCTTTTCCAATGAAGGTAGGATCTTCTTAAGAGCGAGACTTCCCATTTTTTCTTTGAAGTCTTTCAATCTATTAGCATAAATACAAAGACGCCTATACTTCACGAATAAACTATTGTAATCTTCAACCGTTTTCTTAATCTCTCTATTTAATAACTGCACTTTCTTCTCGCTCTTCTCATATAAAATCTCTAAATGATACTTGTTTCTTTTTCTTAACTAAAATTGCAAACTTATTAACTAAAGCTAATGAATAATTATAGGACATTTAGAAATGTTAAGTTTTATACCTGCATTGTGGGAGCTTAGGGGATGGTTGTTTGGGTCATCCCATTTTCTTGATAACCAGGAGGAGGTGCATCTTTTGACAAAATATCGTCTTGGGGAAAATTATGAGACCCAAAAAGGTCAAAAAGACCCGCATAAGGAGCTGATGAGTCCAGACCATGACCACCTGACCTATCACCACTATTTCCTAACCCGATAGGATCTTTGCTTCCATCACCTCCATTATTCCCTAAATCATCATCATCTTCATCGTTGCCATCACCGTCTCCTTCATCATCATTGTCCTTATCCTTCTCAGATAGAGTATCATCTAAATATAATTACTTCTAGGGGTCGATAGATTCCTCCTCTAGAAATTTATCTTGCAATAACCCAGGAACTCTCCCTAACTTAAGGTCGAATTTCCTTTTGATATTTTCATTCAGGGATGGGAGTGAGAGAAAATCCATCTTTGGAAAGTTCTTTATATTATAATGGTATGCAATAAAAATGGCCTTTTCATAGCATTGTTCCCTTATCTTTGGAAGAGCTTAACTTCTAGGGTAGATTGAGTAGTGGTGTGTGTAACACGACTACCTGTGGTTAGAAGTATATCTGACGAGACTGTAGACCTAATACCGTCTCGAGTAAATTTGTGATGTAAGGATTTCACCTAATCTCTTGAGGAAACTATTAAGATTTGGAGTCCATTTTTGGTTGTATAAGTTGGGATGAGTAGAATTGGATTTTTGTCAGTTGAGCAGAAGCTAGAAATATTATCTTGGTAACTCAAGAAGTAGTAGTTGTGCGTTGAGATGCAGTAGCAATGGATAGTTCTCAAAGATCTTTGGATAAGGAAGTGTGTTTGCATTAGTTTTGAGGTTGAGTTAAGCAGAATGTTGTGTTTGGCTTTGAGGCCCGAGTTTTCCGAGGAGTTTTGGATTAAGAATTTTTTTTGGCATCAGCAGCAGTGTTGCAGCCCAGATATGTTCTGCCGGCACGCGAGGAGGTCATTTGTCAGCAGTTCTTTTGAGGTGAAGTCCAGAGGCAGTTTTGTGGATCCATTTCTTCAATGGATTGGCTGGATAAGCTTAAGCTGTTCAGATTGGTAAGAAGAGTACAGTTTTCTTTGGATATTAGCCTGGGATTGATCGCAAAAGAGACTTGCGATAGTTAAGTATTCTCTGGGATGACAGAAATTTTTTCCGGATACCTTGGAAGAGGTCAGTGGTTTGCCTTAGCATCTAAGGAGTTGAGTTTGGTATCGACTGGATTTCAGAAGTAGTGCCGATGGTTCAACCTAGTAGTAGAATGGTTTCTAGAGAAAGGAATTGGTAAAGCAGCTCAAGTTTTGGAGGAACTTCTGAGTTTTATTTTGGATCTGTTGAACCATATTTTTGTAATGTGTTGTCCAGTTTGTGCTTATGTGCATCATCAGCGTTTTCATCTACTCCAGATCAGAGTTGTGCAGCGGAAGCAGTTGGGAGTGCATTTGTTTTTATTTTCTGGAAAAGAGAAGTTGTTTTCTATTGATGATAAAGGTTGTGTTCTTGGTTTTGGTTGATTTTGAGAAGCTCATTCTACTGGATTGTTTTTGGATTCAGATTGTTTTAGGAGTTATCAGCAAGGGTTGAGCTGATCCGTAGGGTTGAAGGCAACTCTGGATCATCAGAAGAATTTGGTGGATAAGAGACACAGGAATTTGGATTTCGGAGTCGGAGATTTGATTTTGGATGGATTTTCTCTGATTCAAAGGAGCTCTGTAGATTAGTAGTATAGACTGTTTAGATTCTATAGATCGAGTATTCCGGTATTATACTGGGAAACTCTAGGGAACTCTATCCAGAATTTTGTGTGGATAGTTAGCTTTGTTGATTGAGTTGATTGGTTGTGATGATTGTTAGCATGTGATTGATATATGCTTATGGTTTAAATTAATTAAAATCTTAAATATATTATTAAATTACCTTTGCTTTTAAATTTCGGGGACGAAATTCTTTTGAGGGGGGAGGAATGTGACAACCCGGAATTTTCTAGCAATATCAATTTAATAATCTGCATTAAATATTAAATTGATTTGATATATCTTTATTAATTAGATTTGAATTGACACTTTTCTTTTAATAAATATCTAATTGGTAAATTTTATCTGTTAAAAATTAATTGAATTGTTTTCTATATATAAATGTATATATTTGTATATATTGTAAATAGATGAGATTTGTTTTAAAGTTTAACTAATAAATTATGTTTTAAATACTAACATATATTTTAGTGAATTGGAAATTATGTTTTATTTAATATAAACTTTTCAAAGCTAAATAAATAAATATAGGGTTTTAAATACATAAGATAAATGTTTAAATAGATTGAGACTTATTTTAACTTAAGTTTAAATTTAAATTTATTAACAAAAAAGTTTGTTTTCTTTTCTTTTTAGTATAGCTTGATTAAAATATGGATTTCAAAATATATATGGGTTTTAATATAATTTTGTCAAACGATACTTTAATATATATTATAAAATAAGCAATTTATAATAAAAAGGATAATTTAATTTATTTACCATTTCAAATTGATAAATGAGTTACTTTTAAATAATGTACATATAAAAAATACAAAACTATAAGATAAATTAGGGAAAATATAAAGTAAGTACATTGGTTAAATTACAATAACATAACAACTATAAAGTTCAATTAGTTTTCAAACAACAAAATATACATAAAGCTATAAATTAGAAGTTAAAATACTGTATGTAATAAGTTAAATAAGAAGTAAACATATAGGATAAATTCATAGATTATAAAGCTAAGTATAGAACTTCACAAAATAATGATAAGACAGTAATTAAAACTAGAAACAAAGAATTTACAAGTTTGTAAACCAACATAAGCAAACTGCAGCATATATATATAATATGTTTAAAGCACTAAGGTCGAATATGTGTGCAGGCCAAACTAAGTAAAAGAAAATAAGGACATATACATTTAGTGTTTTCACTTTAGCCTCCAGCAAATAAAATATCTTTGTTTTGTTGTACAAACATCATAATACTATAACTTGTAGATGCAAGTATATATTAACTTATCTACATATCAGTTTGAATGTATCTGGAAAGCAAGATAAAAACAAAATAAAGATATAAAAATATAAATATATGAAGCTTGTTAGGGAAGACATTGTTATGTATTCTTAAACAAACAAACAAAAGTCATTAATGAAAAATCTTTGTAGCACACAATGGTATTACATATCAGCTCTATAATAAAATATCTCTGATAAAATCTGTACAAACAAGATATGTATGCCATATTGTACAAGTGTATGAGGCATAATAGTATTCCCTGTCTGCATATGCCCTGAAAACTTGATTATAAATCAGCTTCACCTTGTTTAGTTCGAGCTGAGCTAAAACTAAAATAAACTTCATTAAAAACCTAAACAAACATTCAAAAACAACTTAGCAAACCAGGGGATTAAACAGAAAAGGGTTTCTGTTGCCTCAGGTTTCAAATTTAAGGGCCTGTTCAAATTTGTAGCCTCTATTCTTTCACAAATGCAGGTGAGTAACATTTTCTTATTTATTATTATTCAATATAACTTAAGTTAAAATGGTGGTATGTGTTTTCTGTGATGATATGTAAGGTAAGCATACAAGTATATGTTGCTGTGAATCACCTGAATGTAGATATATACATATACTGTGCACTATTGTAAAATTGAGAAACTCTGTTCTAATTTTCAAGGCCAAAACTTTGTTCAAAAATTTATTTGATCTTGTTCCAATCCATGTTAAGCCTTAAGCCTTGAATGAAATATATTTGTTACACTATAAACTTTTGTTTAAAAATTTGTTTTAAGAAAATAAACTTGTGTTGTCACTGGAAAGAGCTAAAACACAGAACCATCTTCAAATATGTTAAAATTCAAGTTTATTAAATTACAAATTCATGAATATAAATTGGATTCGTATACAAAAATATGATTTTTAAGGTGGGTGTGAGAATTTTTAATGGTGTAGAATGGGTGCAGCTTGAGTTTTACTGTTTGGAGCATTTCGAGTCGCCATACGCGTTCACGTCGAACTGGTGGTTTGAGTTTCGGTCTGGGGGTGGAGGAAACTACCATGGATCAGGGAAAAATAGTGGGCGGCGGCGAAATGGATCGTGGAAGCGTCGGCGTGGGTTTAAAGTTTTTAAACCTAAATTTTACTGTGTTGGGAATTTTGATCACCGCGGCCACTGCAGGCGATCGAGTGGCACGTGGCTTTGAGGGGAGGTAGAGGGGAGATGGTCGATGACGTAACCGGAGTTTGGTAGCCTCCGGTGGTGGGAGCATCGCGTGCGTAGCGTTGACAGGCATGGAGGGTGTTGTGTTTGCTGTGTTTCCAAGGTTTTGTTTTTTTTTTTCATTTTTGCGTGCATGAGGGAAGACTCGAAGCAAGTTACAGTTTTTCTCGGGAAACTTCGTATGTTACTCGAAGTAAACACAGGGGGGTTGGCTGTAGTATTCAGGTTTTAAAACCTGTAACAGGTTTTAGCAATTTTTCAATTTTTGGTTTTTAAATTTAATCAAAGTCAAGCCTTGTTTTAAATCAGGTTTAAATAATGGATTTAAGTTAGTTTTGAAATGTAGTTGGAAATAATAAAGTTTTCAAAATTTAAATTATTTCAATAACTTAAAAGTGTTTAATAATTAAAGTATTTTCAAACTAGTGCCGAGTTCAAATGAAAATATAAACTGTTAAGAAACGATTGAAACAAGTTAACTCAAAAATTGAGATCAGGACTTAGATATGAAATTCTAAATTTGGACATAAAATAAAGTTTTATAATTTAAATTTATTCAAATAAGTTTTAAGTGCAATTGAACATGTGAGTTTACAAAGGGTTTTGAAAAAAAATTAGTTTTAAAACTTTATGAAGGATAAATTGGTTTTTAGTTAAAAAGTAAATTGAAATAAATGTTTTAAACATATTGGAATTGAAAACATAATCAATAATAAGGATGGTTTACTTTAATTCATGAAGTTTTGGAATTTTATATGCATTAACCTTTAAGTTAATTAAGTAAGAATAATTAATGATGGATATTAATTGATTTAGTAATTAAAGTTAATTAATAAATTAATTAACTAACATGTGATTAAGAACCATAGATTAGGTTTTAATTTAAATTAATAAATTTTAATGGTTAATTAAACTTATAATTAACAATGATAAATAGAAGGGAATAATTAAATAAGTGTTAATTAAGATCATTAACTAGATTATTTATAATTAATTAATGTAATTGATTTTTAATAAATTAATTTGATTAATTAATTCAATAATAATATTGTAAATGTAAATTATTTATTTGAAAAGTAATTAAGAAATTAATTACTTATTAATTGAGAAAATTGATTTAATTTGAGTTAATTAATTTAGTTTAATTAACTGATATTTTGGAAGTAAATTACTTAGTGAAGTAATTGATGAAATCATTGGATGATGGGAAATGGAAGTAATTGGAATATAATTACTTGAAATTAATCAAGGGATTAATTAAGCTTGTTATTGAGAAGTAATTAATTAAGAACGATTAATTACAGTATGAATTAATCAAGAGGGTTAATATATGTGATTTGAAGATTTGTATTTTTAATATAAATTAACAAATGAAAATGTAATTAGAAATCATTAATTAATATAATTAATGATGGGCGTAGGAAGTCGGGGTCGTTACAGTTTGATTCTTCTTCTATAGTCATGGGAATTTGGCCTTCTTCGAGATGAGGCCTCTAATTTTGCGAAGAGCTTAATTATCTGATAAATAATTGAAGTCCCCTTTTCTTTTATGACTCTCAGTGTCAATATTCTTGATCGCTTTAGTAATAGAGTCCTTGATGAGAATAGAAGTAGTAAGTGCAGCCGATGCATAAACACGAATCTCTGCCTTTTTGGATTTAAAGGCTGTAAACCTAAGATAAAAACCTAAGTCAGAGGAAAAATCATAAAATAGATGTAGGATGCTTCGTTGAAAATCATAATAAGAGCTTAGCAGAAGAGTCGTGGAGAAATAGAGAAAATTTAGAAAAAGATTCTTGTTTACTAACAATCACAGCTTGTATCCCATGAGCCTCTTTCTTTACCATAGGAGGCTCCCTATGCACCTTGTACTTATCCAGGATCAATGATTATTTTCTAGGATTGACCTCAGTTATAATCCTACATCTGTCTCTTATACTTTGGGATGCTAAACTCAAACTATCAATTGGATCAATAGTAGAAGGATTTGTCCCTTTAGAGGCAAGATCAAAAAAAGAACGATTATTATAATACAACGATAAAATACAGAAGAAGTAAAGGAAAAGATGACAACACTTACTAGGAACAAGGAAGGACCCTCTAGTTTTAGGAGTGTGTTGAAGAATTGGTTCTTCCAATCACTAGATTTGTTAATCAAGTTGGTGATTAGACTTCTCTGAGGGAGAAGATGATACATAGTACCCATTATCTGATTGGCCACTTTAACACGAATTTCTAAGGAGCAAAGGATATCAACAATGAGAGAAGGAGTTTAGCTTCCCTAAACAAGATTTCAAGGCAGCTTAAATAAGTGTAAGAATTGGGTAGCGTTGTATCGGGGTTATTCCTATATGATCCAAGTACTAACAAAGAAGTTGGAAAGAGGCAGATAGCCCGAATTCCAAATATGGATTGGTGCGAAAGAGGATAACCATTTAGAGGATTATGAAACATATAGGATGGTTTCGCTACTCTGGCCTCTACATTAGTAATCCCAAATTATTGTAGGATAGTGCTGACCTTATCCTGAATGGTTATAAGAGATTGGACAAGCCTATAGTCTTTTTTCTCAAAGGGAGGAGAAGGTTTGGAGCCCTAATTAGATTTCTTGCCAGCTATTTCTCTGCTAGAAGATATTGCACAAGATCAGGGAAGTACTACATATTTTGTAAGAAGTTTGAAATACTTAAGAAAATGTTAAAGATGTGTAGAATTCCTAAATAACGATGCAAAAATGAACAATTGGGTGTCTAATCTATAAATACTTAATAAATTGAAAACCATTAAATTCATGATAAAATGCCATATGATGAACGATTATCGAATTTATAACTACTTGATAGCTCATTAAGAAATTTATTACTAGATATCGATCTATAATAAAAGTCGAGTTGGTAGATGCTTTGCACCTTCGTGACTGATTGAAAACTCACTAACAATTTTCAAGTTCACTTCGAGATACTCAGGTCATAATTATCCACTGGGTTTGTAACAATGTATCAAATACAACATATTGATAAGTTCATAATGGGTTGTCGAACCTGTGACTAGTTGTCAGATCAGTAACAAAGTATCGAGGTCATAAATAGTCAACGAGTCTAGAATTATTTAGAAGTGCCTTAACTAACAATCTAGTTTGTAAAATATCGTATACATAAACCATTAATCAATTTATAACTAGTTGAAATGTTATAATTATTTTTGAACCCATAGTGAGATGAGGAACTATTCATAACTATGTAAAAACCTTTAAGTCATTGCCAAATTTATAGAAGGATATCAACTCAATGTAAGGTTGTCGAGTTTATGATTAAATATCAATCCTTCAAACAATTATTAGATTCATAATCGATTATTAGATTTCTAAATAGTTATCGAATTTTAACTTGTTATGGAGTTTATAACTAGTTGGTGAAACCTTAAAAGTGTGTCGAATTTCAAATTAGGTGTTGAGTTTTAAGACAACTAATGAATATGTGAACCGTAACAAGTTAGCAATAGGTTGTCGAATCTTAAATGGATATTCAGTTTTTAGCAATTAACTAAATTTCTATTTAAGTGTAAAATTTCTAAATAGGCATCGATCCTTATCATTGAAACTCCTGAAAGTTATTAAATTTCTAGAAAGTTGTCAAACACACAATAGCCATCAAATTATTGAAAATAATGTATTGTAATTGACAGTTGAATCTAAACAGTAAGATTCTCAAAATTAAAAAAGTATACAAACCTAATTACCTCAAAACCCTAGTTTAAAAATTAAAAAATTCCCTTCTAAATCTTTTGTTTAGATAAAAAATAGAAGCCTCACCTTAAAATCGAGCTTGAAGCTGAGAAGATCGAAAGTTTTTTATTAAGACGAAGAAACTAAAATTGTTGTTTCAAGTTTAGCTTGACGGTAAAGCTTTATGAAGGAGCAGAAGCAAGTATTTATAAGAGGAGATAGAAGCAGTATAAAGCATTGATCTCAATTTAAATAAATGAATGAGATCAAAGATGAATACTAACAGGCGTCTATGTTGGTATCAAAAGACAGCAATGTCAATATCCAACGATAAAGTTATGTTGAGGAAACAAATGTCAATTTCGATGTGGCAACTTGAAAAGAAAGATTATACTAAAGTTTAATAAGTTTCTTCTACACAAGGGGGACGGTAAATGTTACTACAAACATTCATACCGAGCTTCTGCACAAGGGGAAGGTCCAACAATAAGAGGATATCGAATTTCAGAAAGGCAAGGGGTTTCAAACCAATAAATACTAAGGTTTTTAAGCCTAAAATAGCTGGAAAGACAAAGACATAAGAAGATGACACCAAGCCTCAACAACCATAAAGGTTATCGAGCATCAGGAGTGGAAGATGGTATTGAATGACTAACAATAATGAGAAGGTGTCGATTTTTTGAGAGATGGTGAAGATATCGAATAACTAAATGTCAATGAACTTCCATATAGCACAAAGAACATTAAATCTCTACAACACAGATAATTATAGAGCAAGTAATATAGGAGGGATTCCATGTCAAGATGTCGAGGTTCTAGAAAATGAGAGATGGTGAGCTTATACAAGTCATTGATACAACAACTGATATCGAGTAACAAGCAAGCAAGAGGGGGTTTCGAACTTCTACAAGCATCAATGGATGATGAATATCAACAATATAAAGGATATGAAAAATATCAGCAATACAAAGGAGATAAGGAATATCAACAATGTATAGATGATGTTGAATATCCAACCGATGGACATGTAGCATCCATGTCGCCTGCCTCTATAAATAGACCCCCTTGGCCATCAAATGGGGGTGAATTCTTCTTCTTTTTATTTCTTGCATCTTCAAAGTTAGTAATCCTAAATCAAATTGGGGATTCTAGAGCCAATCGTACATCTTTGCTTTTTTACACATAAGGAATTGGACAAAGAACTTTGCATATCACGTTTCAGTTGAATAAAGATGTTTGACCAATTATTGAGCTTATGACATGCATATGACTTGATTCAGACTATGGATTGTATATTTTATTCTTTTAGACTTAGACTTGAACTTTGACTTACATACTTCACTCGAGCTTTGTATAAGGCTACCTAAGCCCTTGTCTAAACTTGGCTTGCCCTTCCTTGGATATTTGGATTAACAAAAAAATTTGTTAACAAGTACTGTAGGCATGGAATTAAACTTTAGTATGGCTTACCATCCTTAGGCAGACAACGAAATGGAAAGGGTAAATCGAGTTCTGGAAGCTTTTCTTTGAGCATATGTCTTGGGGAGTCTTAGGATAACGACATTTGAGGCACTTGAAGGTAGATCATGTAAGTTAATGATACATTGGTTGGATATGGGAGATAGACCCATGTTAGGAACCAACGTAGTAAGAGATGCTACTAAGAAGATTGATCTAGTTCGTGCTAGGGTAAAAGTTGCTCATGCAAGGAAAAAGAGTTATGCCAACAAAGGAGAAAGGATTTGGAGTTTGTAGAAGGCGATCATATGTTTGTGGAAATTTCACTTAAGTGAAGTATTATGTGCTTTGGGAAGGTGGGAAAATTGACTCTTAGATATGTTGGCCATTTTTTATTGATTGATAGGATTAGTAAACTCGCATATCGAGTTGTGTTGCCAAAGAGTTTGACAAGTGTGCATAATATTTTTCATATACCACATTCAAGGAAATGTGTGCATGACCCTAGTACAATGTTGGAACCAATAGGAATCGAAGATCTATTTATAGAACTAGATTTGAAATAAGTTAGATGATGGAAAATGATAAAGGTTGTGGTAAGAAATAATTAAGCAACAATTATTAGACTTGTTAGTGTCTAGCTTAGTGACGATATAGATGATTGTATTGGAAGGTAGAGGATAAGATTAGGAATATCTACCTTGAGTCGTTTTAAACATGTATGCTTAAGTAACATGCTTTATTTGCCTATTGTATGAACTAGTAATGGAATTAGTATATATTATGTTTATGATTTGATTATGTATCAGTAGTTGCACTAATGAATTATGAGTTATGATTGGTGATTTACATTAGTAGAAACTAGTGTAATGGTTGTAATGTGTGTACATCTATATTGATGAAGGTGGTCATTTTCTTGCCTTATCCGAATTTCAAGGATGAAATTCTTATAAGAAGGGAATATTGTAACAACCTATATTTTCAACAGCCATAACATGACAATTTAATTAACAATGAGAATTTACTAAATGATAATTAAGTGAACCTAATTAAAAGAATTATTCAAAGAAAAATGAATTAATCAGGCATGGGACATTTTAAGAGGTATTGAACAAAAAAGATGTCCCATAATTAAAATTTTGGCCATGGGTAAAGAAATAGGAAGGGAGTGCTATGGTGAAGGGAATAGGACAAAGCTGGAAAGGGATTTTACCCCAAGCCCAAATTATTAACAGTTGCATCCTAAGCTCATCATTCCCTTATTCATTTTAATTTCACCAAAAAAATAGTAAAAACCTAAGGTCGGCCAACATTAATAAGGTAGTGGAAGAAGAAACTAAAGCAAATCAAGCTTTCATTTCCAAGAAGAGAAGAGATTTAATCAAAGTTTTTAGATTTAGATAAATAGCACTTACCCTTTTCTCCTACGAACCCATTTAGGTTCTTATTTTTATCCAGTTATATGTTTAGAATGACAATAAACATATTGTGATGTTAATGAAATTAATCTCTACATATTTGGTGTTAAATATCATTTATTATGATAAGTTTAAGAATAAAACATGAATCAAGCTTCTCTAATATGTTTGCAATTTAAATGTGGTTGATAACATTAAATTGAGATGAGTTTTGAATTTTATAAGTTTTGGATCAAAATATTATTTAGTATGATTTTTCTAAGTATAAAATAGGAAATTTGACTATATATATTAATATTTAAAAATATTAAAATTTAATATTTTGGTCTGAATTTTATTAGGGTAAAGAATGTTGTTTTCAAATTTTTGTGAATTTCTATAAAATTTTCTATTATTTTTCAAATTTTTATGAATTAAATATTAACATATAAAATACTTTTAACTAAGAAAATAATTACTAAGATTTAATTAAAGGAAGGAAATTAGGCTATCTTCAATGAAATACACATAAGATAAAAGTAACGAATAAATATAAGAAAAATGTTAGGAAGTAATCAAAAGGTAGTTGTTTATTAAGAAAAATATTAGTTTTCTGCTTAATTACAGCTTTTCCACTTTAAGCAAGTGATAACCCTTGAATTAAACAAGAAATAGAGCTTGAATTAAACATGTGGTAGCTCTATATTAAAACATATGATAACCCTTTATTAATATATGCAATAACTCCATATTGAGACAGGTGATGACCTAATATTGATAAATTTGATTATATATAGGTTATACTTGCGATAGATTAAAAATATACACTTGTGATAGCATTTAAGTGAGACTTATGTTAGCACTTAGGGTAGAAGTGTATTAACACCAGAGTTAGAAGTTTGATAACATTTGAGTTTTTACATGCGGTAACTATAATTGTAACAACCCTGTCACTAATGACCTAATTAATTAGGTTATTGATGACATGGTTGTTACAATACTTATGATAGCTTATAAGTGCGGTAGCACTTAAGTTTATACCTATATAGATTATAAGTGTGATAACACTTAAGCTTGTACCTACAGTAGCTTAGAAGTGCGATAGTAATACATGTGATGGCTAATGGATTTAAAAATGGATAACCATTGAAGTTAAACATGTGCTCGCTAATGAAATTAAATATGCGATAGCTATGGAGTAGATATGCGATAGCTAATGAAATTTAACACGCGAAAGCCATGTAGTCTAATTATGGTATAAGGCCTAAGCAGCAACCCAATATCTAAACACAACCATATTTGTAAGTGTTGGTATTAGGCCTAAGTGGCAACCCAATTTATAAACATGACATTGTATTCATAAGCGTTGGTATACGGCCTAAGTGGCAAATTAATATCTAAATATGACATTGTATTCGTAAACATTGGTATGAGGCCTAAGTGGAAACCCAATGTCAAAACATGACATTGTATTTGAAAGCGGTGACCTAAGGCCTTGGTGATAACTAATTGTGGTATTATTCAAGAATGTGCGTGTAAGGCCTAGGGGGCAACTTAAATATATGTTCGTAATATTATATGAAGGTGATGATAAAAGATCCAAGTTGCAACCTAAATATCAAAACTCGAGCAATAATTTAAGGCCTTAGTGGAAAACTAAAAGAAAATATGACTATAATGTTTAATCACAATGTAATAGTAAGTCAGGGAACACTTATGGATGAAATATTGGACGGTGATTATGAATCATGTTATGATGTTCAATTTATTTGATATGATTATACTGATTACGTTGAATTGGCAAGGGAAAAATTCATTCAACTAAAAGGCATGGTCTCACTATGCTTTGTGTTTAGGTAGTGTTATGCATACCAGGATTTATGTTTCATTCATGTTTTTATTACTGTTTTCCCCATAAACTTACGGATACTCATTCGAGTAGGCCGAATTTATGATTCGTACAAGTTGCTTTTGGAAGATAAATAAAAGCATTGAAGATAAAGTAGGAGGCTTAGTAGATAGTAAAAGTTGCTTTTAAATTCCATTGTTGTGAAACCAGGTTATATGATAGGTTAAGTGCTCGCACCGACATCTTCATATGCCAGGCACAACATTATAATTTATGTTTTAATTATATTACCCCCGCAAGGGCACAATATGGGATTATGGTAATGTAAAGACAATTATGTGTGATGAAATTTATTCAGTTGCTCTATTTACTTAATGTTGTTGACAAAATACCAATCTTATTATGTCACTTGAAAATAATTCCAGTGATGACTATAACATCATTGGCATTTGTTTCCAGGTCTTAAAACGGAGGATGTTATAGTAAAGTAGATAGTCTTATGTTAGTGATTTGAAGATAATTAATGAATTAAGATTAATTCATTTTACATTACCAAAATTATGCGTTATTGGTATTTATATCTATTTGTGACATCATATGGATGTTTTAATTACTTATTTTTATTAAGTAATATGTTGTAACAATGATGACGAATGAATGAACCCAATTATTTATTTTATACTTGCTTGTGAAAATCACTTAATATGTAATATAAACGATTGACGAGTGTTATAAAAGTGGGTATAACTGGTGTTCACTCTCCTGTGAGTAGAATTGCATCTAAGAGACCAATGGAATCAAATGTGCTATGAAATCAACCAATTATAATAAATGAAGTGTAACACAAACCAATGTGTTTTTGAGATTAGGAGAAGCTTCAAAGACTAATAACAAGGAAGTTTGTCAGGTGGTGTAACCCAAGGTTACGAGAGCGTAATAATATCCTAATTGTGAAGTGTAGCCAATTATGGTTAAAACCTCCAAAAATGTGTTGCATGACAAACTAAAGAATGGTAGTAACCTAGGAGTGACGTTAGCTCTTTAATATAATGAACTAATGATATGTAACGACACCTTATTATGATATTTAGGAGATGTCAGATAAATAAACAGTGATTGTGGGACAAATATTAATACTAATTGCTATGGAATGTTTAGTATTAATAGTTGGAGGTATTAAGTACCCTAATTAACTAAAGAGTTACTATGTTCTTATTGCGTTTATGAAACACCACACACTGTTAGTATACCCAAAAAGGGCACACTAAAGAATATGGTGCATTATAGGTATAGCTAAAACTTTGTAGAGACTAAGATTCACAAGAAAAATAAATAAAACAGTGGAAACGTTTAAAATTAAACATCATTACTCCATAAAATTAGTCATAAAACTAAATACATAACATGTCTTAAAAACTCAATACACGTGTCTTATGAAAAATACCATCTCGGTCACATCATCAGAGTACATAAAAAATAATCATCCCTCTCAAAAAGCACTAGTGTAACGACCCAGAATTCCTGTCATTTGAAATTCATATATTTAATTGATTTTAAATATTAACAAGTAAAATTTGTAAGTCGAATAAATTTTATTTCAAATATCTAGATTTAATTGGATAATTAAATCGATAATTTAATATTTGAAATTACAAGAAATAATTGGAAATTGGGTTTAATGTGATTAAATTTTTTTTGTAAAGTTGTATTAAATAATATTGGAGTTAGAATGGTGTAATAGAACTTTTAAAAATTGAATTCAAAGTTAATTTGTAGAAATTGAATATCTTAATATTTAATTGACGAGTAAAAATAGTCATTTTTCAAACAGTCTCGGATTTCGACGTAACCGTTTCATCGGATCCGTAATGTTATATTATTGTAAGATTTCAAATTTCGTGTCAATCGGATTTACGGTTTGTCCGGGGTAAGCTAAAACACACTGAAATCGGTTTAACTGAATTTTAAATTTAAATAGTCGATTTGAAAACCTATCTTTCAAATATGATCGAATTGGCTCCCGATATATATTCCATTGCGTTCGGAATGGGGGTAAAACATTATAAACGCCAGGCGGCACGCTTCGTTTGGAGTTCGAAAAAATTTCGGGTGAATAGTGTTTTGGAATTTTCTATATAAGGCCCCCTATTTCTTTCATTTGCATTCAAAAACCCTAACTAGGTTTCCAACCGCCACTTAAAGTTTTAATGGCCAAAAACTTGTCTCATTCTTCCTTCGATTTCTTCAAATCCATAAATTTATTCGAAAAATTGTTAACTACAACATCGAAGAGGGCGATGAGATCTTTGTTTTCAACGGCTATGATCGAATTTGGAGCAACGAGGAGGATGCTAAGGCGGCGCGTCCATCGTGTGTTCGTGCATGAAAATCAAGGCCTAGGGTTGGCCGAGCTTGCCTATGCTCTGGCCTTGGGTAGCTCTAGTCGAGGGCAGTTAAGTGGAAGTTCCTGATCGTCGTGGAGTTGCTCGAGCTTGGCGCATTAATCTAGGTTTAAATGGCGGCTATGGGTTGTTAGGGGGCACGACTTTGAAATGAAGGAAAGAAGATGGAATCTTCGACCGAGATTTGATGCAGAAGGATGAACGACCAGATTTAACTGAGGTTGAAAATAATAAATTAAAAGTTGAAATTATTATATTGTAAATCGTATAAACTTTGTAATGCTATAACTTTTTCATATGAGGTCCGTTTCGCACGAAATGAATTGCATTGGCTTCGTATTGACGAGCACTACGCAATGGAGCTAGTTTGGGGTCGTTTGGAGATAGTTTGAATTTTGAGTAAAATTAAACGCTTGTTTGATTTTATTTGAAATAAAACACTGCAACTGTATTTGAAACAAGGTGAGAACTCCTCACTCAATCGAATTTGTTTCGATTTAAATTTTAAAAAGTTAAATTTAAAATTTCTTGATTTTATGCTTGCATGATAAATTATTATCTATTGTTTTGAAATAGACCCTATACGCCGTATGTTAAGCGGATGTTATTTATTAAACACATATATCGTGATATTCCACGTTAAAGTGGAATTGGTATTATATATGTACTTGAAGTTGATTTCCCGCATTATATAGCGGATGAGACCCTATTACGCCGCATAATAGCGGATGATATTTTATATAAACTCATGTACCGCGATATCCCGTCTTGAAACGGGATTGGTAACATCTGTGGATGCAGGGAAACTGGTTGGAGGGATCCAACTGGATTCCTCAATTAATTGAATTTGTTTCAATGTTGTGTATTTATAATCTCTGTGTGATTATCTTTGTGATTGAAATCGTTGAAGGCTAAAATTTAGTCGAATAAAATTTTGGTATCGTTAGATACCGGAAATAAATAAATTTTGATTTTTGAAAATTCAGGTTGAAAGTTTTAAAATTTTTGATGTTTTGAGAATTATAGTTTAAAGGTATTTTTGGAAATATGAAGTTGATTATTTTATAAAATAATTTAAATGGTGATTTTTGAATTTATTATAAAAGCTTTATATATAAGATTTAAAAAATTTTGGATTTTTATAAATCAAAATGATGGAATTATAAAAGGAGTTTTAAAGGCGTTTTCAAATGATGTTATAAATGATTTTTTTTAAAAGAATAGGATCTATGATTTGTGAAGTTATAAAATTAATAGATTTTGTGAAATAAAAGATTTATAAGTAATTAACTTATAAATTGGATTTTGGCATTTAAATGAGATATAAATAGAAGTTGTTAATTAAGGGATTTTATAAGTTGAAGTTTTTATAAAATATATATAAATGTGAATTTATAAACGTTGTTTTATAAATCTGAAACCAATTGAATTTGATAAGTAAATATGAAAGCTTATTAAAGAGATATATCCACGATTTTGGACAGTGGATAATCCTTTAAATTAAATATGTAGAAGTGTTGAATTTGGTAAACGATTTATATTCACGATTTTGGACAGTGAATAATATGTTAAAGAAATGTTTTAGGAAGTGATCTTTTAAATAGAATTAAAACGATTTGAAGTTGTTTTAAAATGTGTTAAGGATCGAACCCATAGATTTCAACATTCATTGTTGAAATAGACGTTTTCGAGAAATAAGGAAAAGATAGAGTATAACACCGTTGTTATACTAAATGATTTTCGAAAGGAAATATTTTTGTATTGTATTGGGATTTATATATCTATCGTACTTTTGAATCCCTATACTATTGATTTTGGTTGTCGTAACGATGTTTTACGCAACATTCATTTTGACCCAAATAAATGTGTTTAAAGAGAACGATTTTCTTAAAAGAATAAAATATATACTTAATCTTGTTTTAAGTATAATGAATATTTTCTAAGTATTGAAAATAAATAGATTTGTGAATTACTTATTTTAAATAAGTATTTGGAAATGTTTTCCAATGTAGAAATTGAAATGGTTTAGAGAATATATATTTCAAAGATAATTTGAAGTGAATATTTGGCAAGTTAATTAATTTATGGAAGATTAATAAAAGGGCCTAATGATTTTTATGGTGCTGAATATTTGTTGGTTTGCTTTGATGGTTAAATAACCGACTATTAATATTTACCTTTAAATGGGTATTTGTTGTGATTTGCTTGAATTGAATGCTACACTTATTTTAAAAAAATAAGCGCTCATTATTCGGTTTAGCCGGGAGAGGACCTTTGGGTCATGAATCCCATTCTGAATAGTGATACGTCGTAATGGATAGCATTTGAAGACTGGTGTTGAAGACCAGATATTTTCGAAAACGGAAGGATTACCGTCGAATGTCTCTTCATCGGCTGATCCCCGATATAGAGATTTTATCACCTTTGTGATGGGAATTCCGGACGTGATTAGTGAATATCCAGATTTGCAAGGGCTTCTTTGGAAGTGCCTTTGGTTCTGTTCGAACCCAGAACAGACTTGTATGGATGTGTGTCTGACATTACAATTTGAGATGTAAAGCTGGTTTCTATCAAATACATTTCTGTTGGTGGCAAAGAATTTATTCTCTTAGCTTAACACCCTTCTCTGAGACGTACGAGCTCAGAGGTTATGTAGTTGATGGTTACTAGTGATATATTCCCAATTTGGTAACGTGGCATGCTGAATGCTGCTGATCGTTTGTTGATCAAAGCATGGCTTTTATGAAAAGCGTAGCTTTGTGGACGAGACTTCGTCGGACCTCACACCTCGGAAATGGTCAAAATAGAAAGAATGCAGCAACGTTATTTGAGGATAGCGCCCCCATAGGGTATGTTCATTTCCTTCTGGATAGAGGTGGTATTATGGTATGGAGCCCAAATACTTAACCTATGTGGTTGCTGCAAATTTATTTCTTTGTGGTTGTTGGTGAATCCTGGGATTTAGGTCGGTTACGACCGGGAGATGGCATACTCATGTCAGTTGTTACCTAGCTAGAGGTAACCCGGCCTTGTGTTGGCATAGATCCGGTTAGGTTCTCGGGGCGTCCTTCTAGAGGCGTACCCATGTGGCAATGGAAAGTTCCTTGGCCTGACCATTTGTTGAAAAATCCAAAGAAACAATACGAGCCCTGTACAGTTTTAGTTGTATAACCTGCCATTTACTTATGGTGGCGCCCAACTGTTTAGATGGTAGCTATAGTAGGCATACGATAATGGTCATATGTTGGCTAAGATTTATATTATACTTTCGAAATGTTTTCCTACACTTTGCACTTATAGTAATAATATCAAAGAAATTTGCGTATCAAGCATGTTTGACTATCATAAGGAGAAATCTCCTCCGATTCTGCGTTTGCATTGTGTGTGTGTGCGGGAGGCCTTATGGTAGTCTCATTTTCTAAAAGCATTGCGAATCTAATTTAAAATATTTTTTTGTTTGTTTTTAAAGATATAATTGTTTTAAGTTCTCACACCAGTCACATGACTGACCTGCAGTTTATTGTTCCCTTCCTAAACTCTGGGTGCCCATCATTTTCCATACGGGAAGTTTAGAGTCAGGTTATCAGGTCATTCTAGAATTCAGGAGCTGCTGTAGAGATCTGAAGGCAAGCTGGATGGCGTAGCGTATCACTTGTATATAGTATTTCTTTTCCGCTGTTTGTTGTTGTAAACTCTGATAATGTAATGTGATGTGATGTGATGTAATAACAGATATGATTCTTGTTTTAAAGATTATTCATTGATATATTATATGTTGTTCCGCTGCGATTGTGAGATTCTGATATTGTTTTCTGTTGCTTCTTCTTTCTTTCTTCTTCTACCTCTTCTTCTTTAACCCTAACAATTCGGTTTTCCGGCCTTTGATTGCTCGGAAGTTGATACAGTGTACGTATTAATGTCGATTTTCGGAAGTCGAAAATCCCGTATATTACAACTAGTACATCAAAATCCAAATGAAACGAAAGCTGAAAAGAAGTAGATTACATGAAGAAGTCCGAAAACATCTCCAAGCAAGTCTGAAATCTACTGCCCTTGATTCTGCTGGCCTATGGGGGAAAAGGGCGGAAATAGAGGAGTGGGTCAGACTATATGTCTGGTGACTGGAAGTAATTACTATCACTTTTAAGCAAGGTAAAGATAATAGACTTTGCAATAGTTCTAGTATAAAAGGAAATAAAGGAAAAGATAAAGCTATAATAAAATATTGTTTAAATGTTTGCTTTGATAATGATTGTTTGCACTTGTCGTAGATAGCTGCTTTGATTAGGCTGAAATCCTAATCCTATTTTAATTAGGCCGAAGTCCTAATTCTACCCTTTGATCGGCCTTCTATCTCTGTGGTACCATTGTGAGCTAGTCCCATCCTATGGGTCCCACAGCAAAAAGACACTTATTTAGCGCTTTGGAACTCAATAGCGATTTATCTCCCTACTTCGAGACCGCATGCTCGATCACCGCCAGTTCGCACTATCTGTCACTCCCTCTTTTGACCTCTTATCTACCTGCTTCAGCATAAGCGTGTCCAACCTCACCTGATCTGTTGTGAGACCATCAGTCTTAGTCTGATAAGGTCCTACCCAGTCTCACCCAAGTGTTTGTGAGACCATCAGTCCTAGTGTGAAAGGGAAATGCTGTTGGAAATGGATCCTAACAAACAAAATCTAGTTGCACTCCTTGCACAAATTACCCCCCCTCGGTTCGAGCTTCTATTTATTGACCACTTATCTACCTACTTCAGCATAAGCAAGTCCCAGCCTCGCCTAATCTATTGTGAGACCATCAGTTCCTGACTAAAGGGGAATGCTGCCGGTATGGGTCCTACTTCTATCTTTACTTATTAATTTAGTGTAAGTTTTAAAATAGGCTTCTTCTGTTATTTCCGCTCTGTTTTCTTACTAAATTAATATAAGTCTTAAAATAAGCCTCTTTTGTTATCTCTGCTATATTTGCCTATTAACTTAACTCTAAGTTTTAAAATAAGCCTCTTCTGTTATCTCTACTATATTTTCGTATTAACTTAATATAAGTTTTAAAATAAGCCTTTTCTGTTCATTCTACTAAATCATAACCTACGTTATAATTTCTCTTTTATTCCGCCTTTTTAATTATAACTACTGGTTAAAAAACATGCTTGCAAATGCCTCACATTTACCTATTTCAGCCTATCTTCTTTTACTACGGTTCTTCTTATTTACATTAAATTTCTGTAAATTTAGTGTTCTTATATTTTATTCCATATTAGCGAATTATCCTCTTTTTATTATCTTATTCGCGTAAAAGGAATAAGAAAACTAACATTTTCATACTGAATTCTAATGTAAAACATATGTAAATAAAGTGTAAATAACTATAGATAATAGTAAACAAATGAATAAAATAGCTAAGATAAAAATAGCTGAATAGAATAGATTGAAAAGAACTCTAAAAATTAACTACAATTAACTTGTATAAAAGATGTCTCAAAATTGCAAAAAAAACTACAACTATTGAGAACTTTGTTATTTTAAATTACTTAAAAATTTGAAATAATCACTTAAACACTCACATGTGGTCCTCTGCTCTAGTCCTTGGTCTTTCTTGATCCACTTCTAGAGCGTAGAATATTTTTAACAAAAAGATCTTCTCCTAAGAATATTTTTTAGGGTCCAGCCTCAAGCAATGAACCCTTAAGAGAAAATCTGAATGAGAAAAATAACTAGGCCTAGGGACTTATTTATAGTGTCACTTGGGGATCTCAGACTGTTGGATTTGAAGATCAAATTTGGTGCAACCATGTCATAGGCCCGCTGGGAACCATTGGATGGAAGCACGAACTCACAAGACTGAATAGAAATAGCAAAATGACATGTTCGAATCGAACTGAACGAAGTCGGGCCGGCCTACCTATCGATCAAACATGCTAGGGTCGACCCTAGAGTCGACCTTGCCTATATATTTATACACATACATACATATACATATACATATATATATATATACACATATACATATATATATATATATATATATATATATATCTATGTATGTATGTATGTATGTATGTATGTATTCTCGTTTGTTCTTTTCTTGTTTGTTTCGTAACTCCTTCGTTTTAGCTAGGAATTTTACAAACTATATATGGAAATTGACTAGAAAATCACTACGGACGCAATGGTGCAACTCCTGTGGCTTAATTATAATAGTTTTACAAATTTATTTTATTATTTAACTTATTCTTTAATTAATTATTATAGCTTAAATTCGGGTTATTATAGTTTATGAACATGATGGTATACATATTATGTTGATGATAATGTTATAATTAAGTTAGTAATGGTAAAGCTCATTCCATTTTGTGGTGCGGTCTCACTATCATATTATCATTTACCGTATTTTAAAAGGAGGCCCTAATATTGTTCTCACTACAGACCCTTCTAGGTAAATCAATATGTTGAAAAAATAAGTGAAAAACTTGAAGAACATTTGGAATTGATGCATTATTATACTTCAAGGGCTTCTCGGCTTGACTCTTTTGTAGATTAATTGATTGAGATACCACCTTCAACTGAAAATTTACTTTTCATTTTTAGCCCAGAGAATAATTTATGGGTATCAACTCTTTATGGGTATTCGAATGAAATCAAAGATATCAATAGTCTGCCTATTCTATATAAGGAGGCTGCATCATCAAGAAGAGTCATTCTCGCGCTCCGCATGCTCATCGAAAAGGGAAAAAACTCATGTACCAACATCCTCCATTTTCATATTCACTAGCTCTATAGATTTTAGAGTTTTTCTCCCTGTTTAAATCATAGAAACTTCCCTTTTTCTGGGTTAGTATATTATTTTGGTAGACGTAAAAGGTAAATGCATGTATTGGTCTGTACTATGTAATATGAATGATTGTACTGTAAATCTTCTATAAATGCGTATGGATGCTTTTTGTAAATGATGTGTATTTCCCTTTTTGCGAGTATACTGATTAACCTTTGGTTGTGTTGCAAAAGCTATTTTGACTGTCCCATTTTCTGATCGTCTTATGTATCATCATCCACATTCTTCTTTTTGGATGATTACTTTGATTAGACATGATTGGCAGGACCAAAGGCTTATTAGACCATCTGTACTCACTTTTCTGATTGATTTCTTTGGTCAGGCATAAGTGGTGGGACCAAAGGCTTGTTGGACCATCCATACTCTCTATTTTGGATGGTTGCTTTAGTCGGGCACAAGTGGTGGGGCCAAATGCTTGTTTAAATTCCATATCGTAACTTTTGGATGATTGATTTGGTCTTGCATAAGTGGCTGGAATAAAGGCTTGTTTTCCTAACTCTCTTATTAGGTGCCTTGTAATTTGGTCAATTACGTTAGCATTGTTGGGTGCACGACTTGCCTTTGCTTAAAGAATCTTATCGAACACATCAGGCCGAAAGCTTTGTTAAGCATAGTGCAGCTTGAACCAGGGCCCGCCTCATTATATATACTCACTGAGGGCATGATAATTTCCTTTTGCTTGAGGTAAAGTTCATTTCATAAGTCTTAACTAAATTATTAAATAAGGTATTTATGGGGATTTTGATTTAAATAAGCCCTCCTTATATTAGTTCTCGACTGTTATCTTAATAATAAATTTAAGAAATATGACAATTATTTAAAAATGGATTTTTGAAAAATAACCATTTAAAATTATTTTTTGAAAACACAAATTCATACAAAAATATTTCTTATTTCTAATGACAAGATCCCTTACACAAATTCATACATCTACGGTATTCACGTGTCGGGCACTCAAGTACTGAAAAGATAAATTGTTAGCCAAATAAATAGAAAACGAAAAGGAATAGGAAAGAAAGAACATAGTATTAGAATCGCACAACAGAATAATAAAATATAATATCAAAAGACACTACAAACTGTCACTCTAAGATATATAACATTTTAGAATTACAATCATATGTATTATCATCAGCCCGGACAGTTATAACAGCCCATCCTCACAAATACCAATAAATATGTAAGAGTATTGTAGCAAAAATGTGAATACTATGGTAGGTGAAAGCATCCAGCTCGTCTCTTCGAGCTTCAAAGAATATCAACGAAAACCTTTCCTTTCCCTGACTACTCAAAACCAATGTCATACATAAGTCTGGTATGAAGAACATAAGAAATATGTGATCAACAATAAATAGTACTTTTGAGACGATTTGAATCACCATAACAGTTATCCCCTCAAAAGAACCAAACTATCTAATAAGTACATAAGGTGACATAATAGATAAAGTCTATGTGTAGAATATAAATAAAAAATAGCTGTGATGTTTGTATCTCAAACAAAAAATATTAGAAATACAACTAAAACCATTAAGATACGTTCGCATAAGGATTTCCGTGGAGGTCTCCTTAGTAAAAACTGAAAACAAGTCTCCTGCACAAGGGTCGGAAACTACCTTCTGAAACCACGCATATCTCTAAGTAAAATAAGCCACTAAGAGAAACATATTGGTCAACGTCCGAACACTTGATACCAAATACCAATAACTCCCATGTGCCTTAGTCAAACGCATCTCTAGATATTTGGAGTTCATGTACCCTTAAGTTAGCTAAACCCACTGGCTATGAGGCATACTTTATTTTATGTCATTTCGATGGTGAAGCCACGTTCAGCATCTCAGCATATGAGTTTTCATAACTCGGATAGATCACAAATCCTTCTCTAGATTCAAGCATCTCAAACAGTTCATGAATCTCTCCACGGATCCCAATCATAAGTCGTCCGATGAATGCAAATGTTGATCTCTCTCTTGGACTTAACCTTAGGATAGACAGTTCAATTCTATAACATTCCATTCCACAACCACATCCAAAACATAGAACTCGTATATCAATTTTGAAGAGGTTTTTGACAAATTGTACATTTATTCGATCCCACATTCTTCAAAACTAAATTGATGAATTTCTGATTAACTCACTTTTGGTTCTTAAGAAGTAAATGAATGATATAAAGGGGTCCCCCCCAAGGGATCTCGTATACATACATTCTCAAAGCAAGAGATGATTCATACAAATGAGTCCTCCTCGAGGGATCTCAAACTGTAACCGTATATGATGCTTGCTTATTCTTCCAAAATTTAGTTTGGTCAACTCGATATTTGACTAATAGACTACCTAGTACAAAATAGAAACGATCACATATGAAATCAAGTCTAGTATACCTATCACGTTTCCAACTTTCTCAACTTATACTATCCTTTGGTCAAGATTGTAGCTAGTAGCACTGTTTGCTTCTAAACCCTACTAAAATATCATTCTTAACCCTCACAGATAGACTAAATCAACTTTATTGGATTTTAGTGCTAAGTATAGAGCTAAATACTTTCCATAAACAACACATAAAGCATGATTATGTCACACAAAGCACGATCAATTCACATAAGTGATTTCTAGTCCCTTTTTATTTAATAATTCTTTTATTAATTAAAACCTCTTGGTAAATACTAACATTTGATTCAAACAAACTTAGATTGGATTTGGAAAGAGAACTACACCAAAATAGTAACATTTGCCTATATCGACAAGTGACAAATGCTGATTTTAGAAAAGTAAGTTTCAATAGTTAATAAATTACTTTAATTTATTTTTGAGTGTATATATTTTACATATCATTATACAAATTTATTTTAAATTTGGTTTACATAAATAAATAGTTTAACTCAAACGTCAAAATGTGACCGTAAAACATTTTGCCGAAAATCAATGTTTTGTCGAATAAAGTTGTGGCAACGTCGTCGTACCTTTATTTTCTTATATAGGAACATATATTCAAATAGTGTAAGTATTAATTAATTCACTAATCAAGTTTACTTTTACTAAACATACTTAAAAAATTCTAGAATTTAATTAACAAAAAATAAGCACAAAAAGTCAAACATGTCATTTCAAAGCAAAAGGTAAATATCAAATCAAACCGAGCATAATTATTATATTCTATAGTTAATACTTAAGTGAAAATGACATAAAGCAATGATTTGAAATTTGATGCTAAGTTTTGAAAAAATAAGGTTACTTAAAAAGTAAGTAAAGGGTATTTTGGTCATTTTACATAATAATATTTTATTTCAAACTTTTTTCTATAAACACCTACCACTTCTTTCACAAATTGCATACACTTTTCATTCTTCTTCTTCTTCCTTTTCCAAGCTCTCTTCTTCTCTTCCTTAGAGCTTTAATGGCTTCTTCTTCTTCCATCTTCTTACTAACTTGTCCAAAATCATATCAAATAAAGTCCAAACAACATCAAACTTTGCCTATGACCTTAGAATATTACTAGAACATGGTTCGAAATGCTTCTAAACGCTATGGTTCGATGATGCTTTCAAATGACATCGTACGACGATGCCTCCAAATGTTATGGTTCGGTGATGCTTCTAAAAGCTATGATTCAGAGGATACCTCACATCTATGGGTTAATGGAGCCAAGTTCTCACAAATTTTGGCCAAGTCCGATGGGTTGGTGACGACCCATAGGAGTTCTTTGAAAATTGGTCAAGTCCCATTGGTCGGTACCCACAAATAAGAATTGATCCAATAAGGGCATGACCCATAGGGGAGTTTTGAAGATCGGTAGAAGCTTAAGTATGGAGCCATGGGTCGTTGGGGATTATTTTATGGCCATGGATTGGTGGGGATCGTTTGGTGGCTATGGTCGGTAGTGACCCATGTGTTTTAACCCAAACTTGATGCTATTTATATGGTGTGACAAGGAAGGTCCCATAAGGCTGTATTTCGGGTTTTAAACTGTTTAGAGTTCATACGATCAATTTATGGACATTTATTAATGGATAGATATACTCATAGAGGTCGAATTGGCAACGATGAGTAGGATTAAGGGGACTGCTGGAGGTGGATTACGGAATGCACGATGACAATTTATGACTTACAATGGTTGTCTGGAGTAATTCCCTACTACAATGACTTCAGACGGGAGTTGTAATAACGGTTTCGAGATGAGCTCTGCTATGAATGACATGTGTAAAGGGATCATTGATATCCATAGGTTTTGATGTGTAATCGTAAAACAGGGGTATGTAAGGACACTCACTTGGGCCATAGGTTGTGCCCCGAATCACACAATGTTTCAATCCAAGTACCCTGGTCTGCTACGGGGCACGCAGCCTAGTTCATGGCCTACCGAGTGGCATGGATTTTAGTACCGAGGGACGGGACGCTGAGTAGTCCTTGGCTCTATGGGAGTGGTCATACGAGTATCATATATCAAACGCACTGAGTGAGTGAATATGAGGATGGATGATGGATATTATGTTTGCTTTGATTGTTTTTATTACCTTAGATATGTCACATGATGTGGATATTACCGATATAGATATCTAGACACCCTTAGTATCTTGATATATAGTACACTCATGATGACTATTACAGAGTAGCGTACATCCTTTATATGTGCTAATTCTATGGATGTAGGGACTGATCAGGTATGATTTTCCATACCATTCCTAGTTTACTGCATTTGAAGAATTTGAGATTTCTACCGCTCACACTAGACTGTTGTCTGACCTGGAGTTTTATCCTTTGCTTCCTATTACTTTGGGTACTCTTAAATGAGTAAGTTAGGGATATTAGGTCTAGTGAGAACGTGGAGCTAGACAAGTGGCAAGCAGGAGGCTATTCTCGTATTGTTATATGTACTCATTTTTTATTCCACTACACAACACTATGGAGCTTGCTAGTGCTTTCTATTTAGAGACATCTTTATGGGTTATTATTTAATGTACAACTCTGTTGCTTATGCTATTTACTGTATGGATCTATATACTCAGATGTTGTGATTCATTCAGTTATTTACCTTCTCGCCTATTATATATTTGAGATGTTTTGCTATTATATATTATTCGATGCATTGTGAGATATACAATGGGTTCTGTGTTATATTTACTTTACAACTTATAGATGATCGCCCTGCATCGGTTGAGCACCGCTGTATCACACTATACATGTATATTGGGTGTCGACGGTGTAGGGCAGGTGTCATATTTGGTATTAGAGCTTAAGTTATGTTGTTTAACCTAAGGAATACCATGATCCGATAGAGATAGAGTAGGAATTCTCACCTTAGATTGGATCGAGAGTGTATATATACACGAGAGTGCATACTTGTTATATATTTTGGTTTTCAAAACTGTATAGTAGTATATGTAGTATATAGGTTGCACTACATACACGATTACTACTTAAGCAGGATTACGTATAGAGAGACCGATCGTCCTTATTATAGATTGAACGAAGAGTCGCCAAACATGGAACGCTGCTAGGAACTCCATCTCTGGAGTCAAAGAAGGAACTGACTCGGGAGCTGTTATTCCTCATCCGTAGCCATATTTAATACTATGATAAGGAACATGCTGCAAAGTGCTCAAGTAGCCGTTTTAAATGTTGCTATTAATGTTGGTGCTCCATTAAAGGCGCCCAGAGCCTATTTTACTAAGTTGAATAAGGATTTTACTAGTCTTAGTGGTAAACTGTTCCAAGGGATGGGATCGGCGATGGAAGGGCAGGATTAGCTGGACACCTATGAAAGGACTTTTAAGGACTTAGAGCTGGATGATGCTTTGAAAATGCGATTGGCTTCCCAATAGCTTCAAGAGCAAGCCGTGAACTAGTGGAATGCGGTAAATGCTGCCACTTTTGAGGATTAATTTAGTCAGGACCAGTTCAAAGCCAGGTTCGAGGAGAATTCCTATGACTCAGAGCTCTGTTATATTATGTAAGTTAGCGAATCTGAAGCAAGGGGATATGACTATCTCCGTGTATGTCGCTGAGTTCGATGCTCTGTCAAAATAAAGGATGTCCTTTATTAACACTCCATTAAAGAAGAATAAGAAGTTTATCATTAGCTTGGACGACTGCTTAGGGGAGGGAAGCGTGGGCCATATTGATAAGACATTTGAGATGATAGTCGAGAAGGCCCTGAGGCATGAAAGTGCATATCCGAAACTAAAAGCCATCATTCCCAAAATAGAGTCAAAGCAGCAATCGGCCTGGGGAGGCAAGAAGAGAGGGAACAATAAGAGGAAGTAGTTTCAGAATAAATATGGCCAAACGAAGAGGTCAACTCTGGACCAACTTGCTACAACTATGGAGAGAAGGGTCATTATAGTAGAGAGTACAAAGCTGAAAGGAAATGCTACAATTGCAACAAGTTTGGGCATCTCAAGAAAGAGTATTTGGAGTTGCATAAACAAAAGTAGGCGATGAAAGCATTTGTTATCAATGTCATTCCAACTTCGTCGAAGTCTCCATCGGTAAGAGAAAAGGAAAGCATCGTTATTCAAGGTATGGTCAATTTAAAATATAATTCAATGGGTTTCGGACACTTTGAATTTCTAGAATAATGTTAGAGAAGTTGTCTACCATTAAGGTGTGATTTAGAGGATTTAGGATTAGAGAAGATAAATGATCTAGTAGAGGCTAGGGTCACGGAAGTCTCATATTTATAGCGAATATTAAGATTGGGTCTAAAGCAGTTTTGAGCTTAAAAATACCATTTCAACCAATTTATCCAAACTCTACGAACGCATTATATACTAGAACTCATTTGTCAAACATTCTGAATGCAATGGAAATATCAAAATTTCCTAAAAGAAATCTGCCTAAAAGTGTATTTTGTCATTAGTTTAATTTAAATAGCTATTGATAATCAATTAATAATAATTTTGTCAAATCTGCAGATCGCTACAGTCGCCTTATCTTCTATGAGAATCCAGCAACAGAGATCATGAGAGTGGAAGCTTTACCGGCCCCAAATGGACGAGTGTTGATTGATCCACATAAACAAACTCCACGAAGAGTGAGAATGATAGTGAAGGAATAAGAGACGATGCGGAAGGATAAGAAGAAGAGACTGAAGGATAAGAGGAAGAGGGAGAGGAAGAAGGAGAAAGTGATGACTTTGATGAGGAGTCTACCAGGGAAAATACATAAGAAGATCCCAAATTTCAAATCCCCGTTCAAAAACATCTCTTTAGGGACATCACTGAACCTATGTTGGGCCCATCATTGAGCCATGCCAAAGCTCCTACCCCACCATTCTTTAATTTGGTGATGTAACCAGTTTTTTTTATCACCCTACCTCGATGACCTTGCCAATTCGTATTTCGACTTCAATAACCATAGTGAGGATCTTCTCGCAAGATTAAATGTCGTCGAACCAAACACACGTGTAGGAAGTGATCTTATTCTGTCTGAATAAACTACACCACAAGGTCCATAGCATAAGTAGAATTGTACTTTACATACCAACTAGACATGCACTATGCATTCGCATACACATACAGACCACACTTTTCCTTAATCTATATATCTATATTTTTCCATTTTTCTTTAATGTGCATGCGATATAGGTTGTTATAGTCACACAATACTCTTCGCCAACTCTGAGTAGGCAAATAGTCTATATATCCCTCGAGAGGTTCTCTTTCATGCCATGATGACGATCGTCGAAGGGATGAAAGAGAGCAACATTGTTGTGAATCTTAATCCAAGACATACTCCCAACACCATCGATCACCCATGGGCTCAAGTTCCTACCATGCTAAAAAAACATGCTTCATTTCATTATAACCACCCCTCACAATCAAAGAGAAATCATTTTGTAACACCCCATACCTCCGTAGGCTCAAATTTCAACAAAAATCAAAACCAAGTCCATCAGAGCATAGATCGTTGGATTTGATACCTATAAATAAGCATAAGCATTATTATAGATTGATAGAAATCTAAAATCACAACAGAAACAATAATACTATGGCTGCTACCTTGGAACTAATGGTATTCCTTGGATAGCAGATTGTCACATCAGCATCAAGCATGAGAAAAAAGAAGACTCTTCAACAACAAAGCACATCCAGCTCCAATGACCTGTTCTTTTAAATTTGATCCTGTGGGTTGTAATGAGAAGGGGGTCAGAGCAACGTTCTGGTAATTGGAAATATAAACTTTTCATAAGATAGATTTACACCGATTGGTTTTCAATTAATTGTTATGTCCATTAAGGTTAGCAATTCTAATCTAACATTGCATTGCACACAGAATTACTTACTTAGCCTTTCCCAAGGTACAAAATACTAACGAAGCCATATCGACTATCGAATACTTCCAAACCCATTAGCCACTTAGTACTTCTAAATATGAAGCAGGCTTCTATGATACTTTTAAAAAGAGAAATAGACAGACTCTTCCATTTAACACCTTAATCAACGTTGACAATGTCATTTAAGACATGTTCCTATTGTGGCTTCCTAACAATTTTTGTTAATGGTCGGTGGGTCCTACCTACAAGACTTTAACCGCTATTTAAGGCTTTCGACATTTAATATCCAACTATTACCGCATCTATTGCCAACAAAATCGTAGCCATGTACAATACCCAAGCCACTTAATACCTTTTATTGGAAAAGAGACAGACTTTAGTCATTAAAGACCTTAATTAAGGCAGACAACATCATTTAAGACATATTATCAAGGTGTACTCCTAAGTGGTACTATTGTTATTACGGCCTTAATAATGTGAGAGACTGTACCCAAGCCACTTAATAATTGCAAGTGGAAAAGAGTCAGACTCTGGTCATTTAAGGCCTTAATTAAGGTAGACTCCATCGTTGGAGACTTATTTTCAAAAGCGTGCTCCTCAATGGTACCATCAAGCTGTATTGCTTGGAAATCGTATTAGGCTACAATACTTCTTTATAGAAAAGAGAAAGGTCTACAGTAAATTAAGCCCCATACCTGAAGCGAACCATTCCCGAGATATCTGTTATAACTCTTTAATTAAATATGGCATCTCAATAGGTTACTTCTTTCGGAAGGGAGGCGCACCCTTCAGCCACTTAAAACCTCAACACTGAAGTAAACGCTTTTTGGAGACATCCTTATTTATTTATTTGGAATATTACTAGGTCACTTGATTCTTCTATTTAGAAGAGAGGCAGAACCTTCAACCACTTAGGACCTCAAATCAGAAGCGAACCGCTATGGAGATATCGTTCACCGCTCCTAATTCCAAATTTGGACCATTTAAAAATTTTAAATTAAGAAAGCAAGCCCAATCTCTCTTATCGTCATGGGTCTTAGGATTAACGATATCTTACATCAGTAGTAAGTACACTCGATTGTTGATAGCCTCAAAGTGAAGGGCAATATTCCATCGAGTGACTTTACTGATCTCGCATCACTAACCTACTAAGTCCAATTAACCATCCTAAGTCTTTATTTATACTATATTAGGCAGACATTGGACTTAGCGTACTAATTGCCTTTTTATTTAAGGCAACAGAATTTACCTTAAATATTTAGCTGCACATGAACCCCGTTTAGTGCTCACAAATGTCAGATTGTCTATAAAATCCTATAAGACATTTATGTATGATTACTAATTTCAGTAACCTTTTATATCTATTCCATTTTTATCAGTCCCATTAATCAATTTACCATATCGGATTATTGTTACTCCCATATTTAGTACCATTCATTGGAGTTACAATCTTCTAAATTCTATATCCATTAGTTAATCATCCTATACATGAATATATGTGCAAGCATCGTTATTAGCTTTACATTTAATTATTACAAGCATGGTAAATTATGTATAAATATTTACTTTTATCAAATATGTTCTAATTATATATCTTCACTAGAATATTCTTTTCCATGTTAAATTGTTGGAATTATATCTAAAATGATTTTCCGCTATAATTTCCATAAATTATTCCAAAACAAAAGATTTAACTTTAAAAGATTACATTATTTTTAATTACAAGGAATAATTATTTCTTTTACTACTGAAATAAATAGTGTAAGATACAATGAATTCAGACTACACGTCTCTCTCTCTCTCTTCTATTTACATCTATTCCTTTTTAGATAAAATGCTGCATTTTTTGTTAGGGAAAGAAATCAAACTAATTTACAAATATTAAACGGATCTAAATTCCAACAATTCCAAATGTATAAAAGTTTAGATTCCAATATTAGGGTAATAATCCAAATTTATAACATTGTCGTACAACTTACGTTAGATCTGAAATAAATTTCATTCAAACCAATATTATAAATTCATGCTTTTGGGACTGATTTCCAGATGAGGTTGTAAACAATGCTAAATCAATTCATAAACAAGAATATATAGGCGATATTTATTATATACATCATATTCAATTAGTTGCTTACAACTCATATACAATTATCTAATCAGGCATAAAAATCAAATAAACACAACGAGATAATTTTCATATTATAACAATCTATAAAATTTCCTACTCACCTTTTAAAGGCAATCCAAATCTCCAGATCTCAAGTAAAACCTTTGACTCAACTCCAAATCCTTTTTAATCCAAGAGATATGTATAAAAGGGTATATACATGCATTCTAATTACATATCTGAGAAGAGATTTGGGACTGGAGGAGAAAATAGATACAAATATAAATAATATACAAATTACCTCAAATACGCATATGGTTGATTCTCTTCTCTTCTCCTTTTTATTAGATTTCTACTCTTCTCCGATTTTTATGAATATAGATACAAATATCTGATCTTTATAATTTAGAAAGAATGTGGAGTAGAAGAAATGGCAGAGCTTTGCTACTGCCCCCATAAAAATATGAGAAGAGAAGGGAGGGCTAGGCTTGAATTTATAGGCGCTAGAATAAACTAGACCCGTATGATTTAAAATATTAAATCTAGGCCGTTGCGGCGTAGGTTTATTGTAGCCGCTAGGTCACCACCGATCGATCGCTAGTGGTCGACAGTCCCAAATAACGAGTCGGCCTGTAGGCCCGGGTAATTAATATAAAAACGTTCATTTTACTTATTTAATTATTTTAGTTCTAAATTCATTTTTCATCCATAATTCTTTGTTTGGATTCCGATCGCAAAACTCAAAATATGAAAGTTGCTCATAATTTTACCACGAACGCAATAATGCAAGTTTCGTGGTCAAATACCGCCGTTTGTACAAATTCCACTTTTGGAGCTTAATTAACTAACTAGTTAAAATAACTAACGTCAAATTATGGGGTGTTACATTCTTCCCCCTAAAAAGAATTACGTCCTCGAAATTTGACTAATGACTAAGACATGGTTTTGGCTTCTAATTATCATAAACTACTTAATCAATGAGTGTTCAACAAATTTTCAACCAAATGTGCAAAGTGTATAGTGTATTACTGTATCACCGCACATAAAATACGTATGTAGAATGATTCTAAATCGGATCCCCCTTATATGAATGCATTTCTTTTGAAAACATTTTTGAAACTGTTATGCAAACAACCTACATATATACTGGCAGTTCTACATGTATGTAGCTTTTTGAAAAATCTTTTCAACTAAAACCCTCATACTCCTACAAATAGAAGTATGAAGCAACAAATTTACATCCACTTCTTACCATCCAATAATCTAACGCGTCAAGAAATTGCTTCCTAAACTTTACTCCTATGCCCAAAAAAAGAATCAAGACGGAGAATTTAACATTCTTACCACACTATACTCTTCATATTTCCATAGTACAGTGGAAATTTATTAGCTGCCCCAGATTTACTCCAAATTTTGCACGCATAAAATACATAAGGGGGCTTATTTCAAGCTCTAAAACGGAATTATATCTAAAAATAGATTTGCACGCTTCATCAATAAAGTATGGAAACAGAAATTTCAAGGCTAAAACAATTTTCTCCCTGTTACCACTTGCATTTATCGCATCGTCGACCATAATGCACCGCTAAATTCGTAAATTCTAACTCTATTTTCCTTCCCTACGCCTGGCGTGTAGCCTTCAAAATTAAAGTTTTCACAAAAATGTTCTCCCTTTTAAAATTTGGATGTCATTTGGAAAATAAAATTCTAAAATATTTAGATGCGCATTTTCCCTTGGAATCAAATTTTGAAGAAAAACTCTGAAAACCATTTAAGAGCCAAATTAACTAAAACATAAAACTTTTTTCTTACTTTTTTTTCAAATGGGAACTTTTCAAATCAAGGAGAATTTTTTTAAAATACTTTTCCTTCTCAAAAATTTTGATAAATCAAGCCACAATTAATAACTTTATCATGTCCTTCACTAAAATTTTCAACTATTCTAAACTTCTAGTCTTATATTTTTTACCATTAGTTAAGTGTATTTATGCGATTTCCATATTTGTATTGCTTCTCCATTGTGCTATACATAGGAGCGGTTCGCATATCTAGAAACAGTAACATAGAAAATGAATAGAAACTCATAATATCGTATGTGCCTTCTATAAGGGACAACTAAAAGTTTTACAACCCAAAAGAAATGGATAAATGCTGGAAAAAATGATATAACAATTCTAAATAAAACACTGCCTAAGAATTCTGAGAAGGCCTCGCTCCGCGGCTGGGGCTCGAGCCATCGCCTCGAGCGTAAAATGGTCGTAGCATGGCGGCTATGCTCCTATCTCAAGCCCTTGGCACTATTACTCCGTCCTAATCCCTTGGAGCTCTGCCTAAACCTGACAGATATTAATAATCTCAGGATTCATGTATCCCTCTCGCCTTGCACTATCCCCTACTACTGGTGCTACTGCTTTGGTGCTGGTACAGGTGGTGCGGCAGGCGATGAAGGAATATTCATACTCTTGATGGTGGTCCGGTCGATCGTAGGCGGGACCTTCCTCACTCTTGGCTCTCCACCCAAATTTATCTCGTAATGCCTAAACATTCAAGTGAGCAAGTGACAATATGGAAAGTGATTCCTCGGGGTACTAACTCCCTGATCGACTATATGGAGCGTCAAGATACGAGTCCAATTTACTGCTATGTTGCCAATTATAGCATAGAATGCCCGCACTAAGATATAGATCTGGTTAAGGCTTCTTACCTTCAGAATGATGTTGTGATGAATGATGCGCATGACGAGATGCGAAACCGATCGTAAATTGTCGTTCCTCTAATTAGTGGCATTTCCAGAAAAGATTCACTATAGAAACTCAGGATCGGTCATCTCTATGTCATCCAAATCTGCACCTACTGCAGACAACTCCAAAATCCCAAGGAGATCATCATATGTCATCCCTTTATCCTAGACTTAATGTAGATATTGACATTATCAAAATTCCACACCATTTGTTCATCGAAAAGATGGATGCTGCATGGGTAATATTCCCACTCATAAGTCTCGAAGTGGAGGATCGGTGCAAGTCCTGCCTTGACGAAAAGCTCCTCAAGCCCAAGAGCGGTGAAATCTTCGAATTTCGCTAGTCGCCATGGAGAAAATCAAAGTCTGCCGGGCGGCTTCTTGAGGAGTGAGGTCGTGATGATGAGAGGAAGAGCCATCAGTGCATGGCGGTGCCATAGGCTGAGAGGCGGTTGGAAAAGGGAGAAAGGAGGTTAGATCCGAAGTGGTAGCGAGGCAAGACGTGTAAAGATTTTGTTGTCAGTTGGTGGAGGAATGGAGGAGAGAGGCTTTGTTAAATGGGGGAAGAGGGAGGTGGAAATGGGTTCAGCTAAAAAATGGAGAGGAGGAAGCAAGTGAAGGGGTGCGACGGTTGAAGGTTTGGATGTGACTTGTAATCGCTTTCTAGGTTTGGGTCCAGCTCGAATCCGCCTAGCAGTCAACCACTGTTAGGTCAACTGGTCGACCATTACGGTCGACCACCACGGTCGATCACTAGCCTAAATTTAGGCATGGCCAGACCTTGGACCCAATAGGGCTGGTTAAATTAGTTATCATTCTAATGACCATTTAGCAAACTAACTTCAGCTTAACCTATCCAGAAAAATTCTGCCTTCCACATGACAGTATCTGCCTTACCAAATAGACCCTTTTTTGACAAGATTGTGATAGTCTCGGCACAAGTATTATGACCAACGACACTTACAAAACCCAAAAAATATTCCAGCTGCTATTTCCTGCCTACTTCGCATGGAAATATTTCTTCCAATAGCTGATGGGTACAACAACACTTCAAACTACATACCCTAATGAAATTAAATGTCATTCCTATTTTGTACGTACCTTAAAGAGAGAAAATATAAATACCTTGATTTTATAAACCAAAAAATCACTGAGCAAAATGTATGCTCCTTTATAATTGTTTCTAAATAATAGAAATCATTTCATCCTTTTAAAAATCGAACACACACACATATATACATGCATACATACCTATATATTATTAGGGTCTCCAAAATCCTTCTTTTTGAACATAAATTTTCCAAATTGGAATACTATTTCCTTGCCAAAAATCAAAATCACGCCTTTAATAATATATATAAATATTTAAGGATTTAAAAAATTAATCTTTTATAAACAAAGAATTTCTTAACATGACCAACTTAGTAGTATATGCGTTTCTTTGAAAACTAAAATTTCAAAACTTTCCCAAAACAAATTTCCAAAATAAACCTTTGGGAAAAGAAATCCTTTGAAAACCTTTTTATCAAGATCTAAGGCATTTCCAAAATATACTTTATAAAAATTCCCTCATAGATTTTAGAGTTAGGAATTGACATTGATTATTCAAATAAAAATATGGATTGCCATTAAAGAGATGATCAATGGATGCACCCTAGCACAAACTTACTGTTGTACAATTGCGATACACAGACTCTAATTTCCCATCCATCTGGAATAACTGTGTGATTTTGACCTAAATTCAAAATCCAAAATCACAAGGTAGCTAGAATCTTAACATTCAAGTCAAACACCTCCAGTCTTCGAGATTCTGCCATATGTCGTACTCATGCTCTTCATCAATAGCACTTTACGCATTGTCAACACTCCGTGAGGTACTTCAGAGTCGGCGTGAAAATCTTACCTAAGATGTTTCCAACCCATAGTTGTTTTTCCCATTCCCTAGGGGTGGAACTACAACTACTTCTATAATCAGAACTCTTAGAATCTAGCGTAAAATATAATGTTACTAGACAGGAAAGTACGAATATTTTCTCTCAATTTATCCTAATTCCTCTGATCTACTAACCTAGCCTCTGCTACCAAATGTAACAATCCATACCTCCATGGCCCAAATTTCGACAAAAATCGAAACCTATGTCCATCAAAGCATAGATCATTGGATTTGGTACCGGCAAATATGGATGAGCATTATTAGAGATTGATAGAAATCTTAACTCACAACGGAACAATAACAGGATATGAATACTGACTATCACTACGATCTTGGAACTAATGGTATTCTTTGGATAGTAGATTGTTACAACAGCATCGAGCATGAGAAAAAAGAAGACTCTCTAACAACAAAGCACATCCAGCTCCAATGACATGTAACTCTAAATTATATCCTGTGGGTTGTAATGAGGAGCGAGTCGGAAGAATGTTCTGGTGACTGGAAATATAAACTGTCCATAACATAAACTTACATCGATTGGTTTCCATTTAATTTTTATGTCCATTAAGCTAGCAATTATAATCTAACCTTGCATTACATACACGATTACTTACTTAACCCTTCGCAAGGTATGAAATACTAATGAAGTCATATCAACCACCCAATACTTCCAAACCCATTAGCCATTAAATGCTTCTAAATATGAAGCGGGCTTCTATAATACTTTTAAAAAGAGAAATAGGCAGACCCTATCATTTAAGACCTTAATCATGGTAGATCCCATCATTTAAGACCAATTTCCAAGGTGGTTTCCTAACAATATTGTCAATGGTCGGTGGATCCTAGCTACAAGACCTCTAACTGCTATTTAAGGCTTCCAACATTTAATGTCCAACTATTACAGCATCCAAATCCTATCTATGTAATAAACAATACCCAAGTCACTTATTACCTTTTGTTGGAAAATAGGCAGATTCTGGTCTTTTAAGACCTTAATTAAGGCAGACCCCATCATATAAGACCCATCTCCAAGGCGTGCTTCTAAATGGTATTATTGTTATTACGGCCTTAGCAATATGAGAGATTATATCCAAGCCACTTAATACAATCAAGTGGAAAATAGGCATACTCTGGTCATTTAAGACCATAATAAAGGCAGACCCCATCATGTAAGACTTATTTTCAAAAGCATGTTCCTCAAGGTACTATCTATCTGTCACTGCTTGAAAATATCATTGGGTTACTAATACTTCTTTTATGGGAAAGAGAAGGACCCTACAGTCACTCAAGATCCTAAACCTAAAGTGAACCCTGCTGAATATGCGAGTATATGTTTTTTGTTTGATGATAATAAACATATATATTCATTTAAATGTATTTGTTAATGTACTATTTTATTTTTCACATAATTAAATAAATGTTTGCTAAATAAAATAAATAACATAGTATTTGAATTGAAATAGATATTTTATTCAAACAAATATTTATTACAATTTTGAATAGTATAAATTTTAGCTCTCACTATATATACACTTTCGATTACATCACGTTTCAATTTACATAATTATCATCACTACATATCGCTCATTCACTCGTATTTAATCTTCAGCTTGAATCCAGCATCTGAGCAATCTACAAAAATATTTACCGGCGTAGTAAAATTGAAAATAAAACATTTTTGCAGTATAAAATAAAATGTAATTTTGAAAATATTATTTACCTTAATTATTTGAGTTGTTCCTCGTCGTTTAAATTTGAATTCATCATACACGAACAACTTGTGACATGCACAGTGTATCACTGTACATGCCACAAGGCCATGCACATCGATATATACACTTGATGAAATTACAGGGACAGGTGAGCACAAGGTCAAACCCAAATCAAAAGTCGGATTCAACTCAAGTGAAATAAAAATAATGTCACGATACGAGCACAAGGTCAAACCCGAGATTTAAGCTGGATTCAACTCAGGTGCACTACAAAACATCACAAAACTATGGAGCACAGGAATTCAAATACAACAACTATACATGTGCATAAGGAACAGACTCAATGAAACAACACTGCTACACTACAGATGCAAGCAGATTCAAGTCACAATGCAGCTTGAACCAAAAGGTATACAACAAGTAGATGAACTATGCAACAGAGAGATGTACACATGACTCAAACCAGAACCTAAAGAAGGTCACACAAGCAACAAGACTACACAATGAATGCAAATACAGGTACAACATAATGCATCCAGTGGACAAATAAATGAAACTGACTAGGCAGAACCAAAATGCAACCATATGTGCAAAGAAGCACATAAACCATGGAACAACAAATCATAAATGTGAAATCAAAATATACATAAGGAAATGGTCAACCGAACCAGGTCAGTCCCAAGAATAAACCAGAACAGCAAGTGGAACTGACCACACAAGAAAAGCATGACCAAGAAGTAGTAAACAAACAAAACAACAATGAAAATGGGACAGATAAGAAATGATCTTCATTAAAACCAGAAACTAGATCAAATAAATCAGGCCAGTGTTATGATACAAAACCAGAGACTAAAGAATGGCCAAAAGAAATAATCAGACCATCAAGCAAGTGCACCACTAAACCAACAAAGGAAAAAACAGGCTCTAAGGACCAGAGCACAGATATACAATGACCAATGCAAGTGGTGAATGCAATGATATGGATTGATACAAGTGCAGATAAACACATCAGTAATAATACAACATAGCATTATGGAAGTGAGACTGCAAACCAGGTCACAGTGAAACCCAAATGAACATGACCGAACCCGACACAATGCAACTGAACATTTTTGCCTCGAACCAAAACGGCAACTAGTAATAAGTGTTTCAAGTCCACAACAACTTAACCAAACTCAAAGTATACCAGACCAGGGATGAAACTCATCGTAATTCAAACAGCAACAAATGACAATAGTGGTGCAGCAGACACAAATGAGTATATAAATCAAATGGCCAAGACATATACAAGTGCATCGAACCACAATGCATCAGAAGTCCAGACACTATAAGTTTACACTGACTCAAGTACTATCAGAACTCAAAGGCAACCAAAACCGAGTACAACATCATATATGTATATATGCAACTAGATTATATGTAAATGCAAGGTTATAACTTGTAACGACCCAGAATTTTATTAATTAAAATTTGGATATTTAATTAATTTTAAATATTAATAAGTGGAATTTATAAGTCGAATTAATTTTATTTCGAATAATTGGATTTAATTGGATAATTAAATCGATAATTTAATATGTTAAATTATGAAAATAATTGAAAATTGAGTTAAATATGATTGAAAATGATTTGTAAAATTTTATTTTATCATATTGGAGTTAGAACGATATTTTAGAACTTTTAAAATCGAATTAAGAGTTAAATTGTGAAAATTGAATATTTTAATATTAAAATCGACTAGTGAAAATAGTCAATTTTTGAACAGTCTCAGAATTGGACGAAACTAGTTCCATTGGATCCGTGATAGTTAGTTATTACCGGGTTTCAATTTTCGTGTCAATCGGAGCTATCGTTTGATCGTGGCAGCTCGAAACGCATCGAATTATTTTTAATATTAATTTGGCGAGTTAAAATAGCCATTTTTCAAAAAGTCTCGGATTTCGACGAAACTAGTTTCATCGGATCTGTAATGTGATATTATTGTAAGGTTTCAAATTTCGTGTCAATTGGATTTACCGTTTGTCCGGTACAAATTAAAACGCCTAGAAAATCGATTAAATCGGTTTAATTCAAATTGAACGTTTTTGCCATAACTCGCACAGATGTCCGAATTAGCTTCCGAAACCTGTTCCATTGTGTCCGGAACGCGGGGTAAACCCTAGAAACGCTGGTTACGGCGCGTAAATCGGAGTTCGGAATTTCCGGATGAATAGTGTTCGAAAATTCTCTATAAATAGCCAACCTCTCACAAAAAAAAATATCAAAACCCTAATCTATATGCACAGCCGCCGTTCACTTTCACCAATGGCCAGAAACGTCCCAACTTCTCCTCCTCTTATCTCTTCATCCACTCAACGATTCAAGAAACTTACAACTAGAAAGAAGTAGAGCACGTTGAGATCCTTATATTCAACGGTGGTGATCGTCTATGGAGGCGTAGATCAACGGGAAAGTGGCTGCAAAGGCCATACGTTCGGCCTCATTTTCTGTGCGAATAGCTCGACCGAGCTCTATGATGTTTGGGCCGAAGGTATAGTGTGGGGAGGCGAGGAGAATGCAAGTCTCTGATCGAGTTTTAATCGAGTGAAGAGGCTCGAGTTTCAAACCCTAATTATCTAAAATGGGTTCGGCTATGGTGCGTGTTTCTTCCTGTAGATGGAAGATGATGCGCGCGTGAGAAGGGGGTGTGCACGGCTCTGATGGCTTGGGGTTGGAATCAACGGTGGATGATGAGCTGTAGATTTAAATATAAAAATTTATGTTGTAATTAGTTTATATAAATCGTGTAAAACTTTGAAAATTCATAACTTTTTCATACGAGGTCGAAAACGCGCGAAACCAGTTGCGTTGGAATCGTATGGACGAGCACTACGCGATGGAATTGGATTGGAGTCGTTTGGAGTTAGTGAGAATTTCGGGTAAAATTAAACGTCCGTTTAATTTTATTCGAAATAAATCGCTAAAACAAAATTGAAATCAAGGTGAGAACTTCTCACTCAATCGAATCAGTTTCGATTTTATTTTAAATAGTTATATTTAAAATATTTGAATGCATGTTTGAATGATGATTGTTATCTATTGATTGTTAAATTAGACATTATACGCCGTTAGTAAGCGGATGTTATTTATTAAAAACATATACCGCGAATATTTCATAAACAGTGAAATTGGTATTATATATAATATCAATATATATATTGGCATATGTATGTATTGCAGTTGTTGATTCCCCGCATTTTTTAGCGGATGAGACCCTATTGCGCCGTCTATTAAGCGGATAATATTTTAAATCCCATATACCGCGATAATTTCGTACTGGAGCGAAATTGGTATTGTGCTAATGTTTTTGGATGCAGGAAACAGGTTGGAGGGATCCAACTGGATTCCTCAACAGTATTTATTTGATTTCGGATATTTTGATATTCGTTGATTATCATATCGATATATGATATCGTTGTTGTCGTGATTGACTATTTGGTGTGTAGCATCATTGGACCAAACTTTGGAATTTTAAAATGATTTTTTAAGTGATTTTTGAAAATATGCTATATGTTTGGAAATTGATTCATTTTAAATAAATAAACGATATAATTTTTAATGTTATAAAAATTATATTTTTGAGAAATATAGTTAAAAGCTGATTTTTGAAAATATGGGGTTAATGATTTTATAAAATAGTTAAAATCGGGATTTTTGAAATTATTGTGAAAAGTTTAAATATAGGATTTATGAAATTTGATTATTTTATAAATCAAAATGATAAAATTTATAAAGGAGTTTAAAGACGTTTTAAAATAATAGTATAAATTGATTTATATAAGAGATTTATAAATTGATAGTTTGTAAATTAGAATATTTCAAATTATAAAACGAGTTTTTATAAGTGTTAGAATGAATTGTGAATAAATTTCATAAAAGAATGAAATTTATAGAATTATAAACGGTGAAGTTATAAATGGAATTTTATAAGCAGTAGGTTTATAAAATTTATAAAGTTATTGAAAGAATAGTTTTGGATAAATAATTGAATCTTACAAGTTATAAGATTTATAATTATGAAGTTCAAAGGAACGATTTTGCAAACAAATAAATTATAAGTATTTCACTTATAATATGAACTTTTGGTTTATAATTGAGTTATGAATTGAATAGGTTAATAAAGGAATTTATAAACGTTGTTTTATAAATCCGCAAACGACTTATTTTGATAAGTAAATTGTTGAAACCTATTAATGGAGTTATATTCACATTTTTGATCTGTGAATAATCCTCTGAAATAAAATGAATAGAAGTGATGAAAGTTGTTAACGTAGTATATTCACGTTTTTGAATAGTGAATAATATGTTAAAGAAAATGTTTAGGTGTGTGATATTTTAAACAAAATTAAAACGATCTAACGATGTTTTAAAATGTGTTGAGATTCGAAACCATAGATTTCAACATTTATTGTTGAAATAGACGTTTTCGAGAAATAGAAGGAAATGGTGGACTATAACACTGTTGTTATAGTAAATGATTTCCGAAAGGAAATGTTTTGTATAGTATTGGGATTTATATATCTATTTTAATTTTGAATCCCTATACTAGTGATTTTGGGTTGTCGTAACGATGTTTTACGCAACATTCGTTTTGACCCAAATAAATATGTTTAAGAGAATGATTTCCTTAAAGAATGAAATATATACTTAATTTCGATTGAAGTATATTGAATATTTTCCAAGTGTTGAAAATAAATAAAATTTGTGAATTACTTATGAATAAATAAGTATGGAAATGTTTTTCCAATGTGAAGTGAATATTTTGAGAATTTATCTTTTTGAAGATAAATTGAAAATGAATAATTGAAATCGTATATTCATAGATATTGTGAAATATAAATTCACTATGGAATTTATAAAAGAAAGTGGAATTTGTCTAAAAATAAATATTGATTTATTTTTGAAGTATTAGAATTATATATCTTGTAAAGATATTTTGGAAGATAAATAATTTGGGAAATTATTGGAAACTGGTGATGTGTGCATATCCATTGATAGTTCAATAACCGACTATCAATATTTCCCTTTGAATGGGTAATTGATGTGATTTGTTTGAATTTGAATGCCACACTTATTTTTGAATAAGCGCTCACTATTCGGGTTAACTGGGAAAGGACCATGGGGTCGTATAACCCATTCCGAATATGTGATACGTCGTTGTGAATTGCATTGAAGATCGGTGTTGAAGACCCGGTATTTGCGAGAGTGATAGGATGACCTGTCGATTGACTCTGCACCGAGTAGCTACGGTATTGAGTTCTCCATATGTGATGGGAAATCCGATCAGGATTGTGGATATCCGGATTGCAAGGACTTCTTTGTAAGTGCCTTCGGTTTTGTTCGAGCCCGGAACAGACTTGTATGGATTGTATGTCTGACGTTACAAATTGAGATATAAAGCAGATTTCTTTCAAATATATTTCTGTTGGTGGCGGAGAATTTATTCTTTTAGCTTAACACCCTTCTCTGAGACGTACGAGCTCAGAGGTTATGTAGTTGAATGTTATCAGCGATATATTCCCAATTTGGTAATGTGACATGCTGAGTGTTGCTGTTAAATGATCATTGTGTTGATTATTTGTGATAGGATCGTTTATTTGATCGTCTATCTTGGTGATCATTTCTATGATCATTTGTTGACCCAAAGCATGGCTTTTGTATAAAGTATGTTTTTGTGGACGTGACTTCGTCGAGCCTCACACCCCGTGAATGGTCAAAACAGGAAAGATGCAGCAAGGTTATGAGGGGTAGCGCCCTTTAGGATATGTGCATTTCCTTCTGGAAAAGGGTGGTATCATGGTATGGAGCCCAGATACTTACTCATGTTGAAAACACTTTATGATTGTGTGAATTGATTGCGAGCGCTCGGTTGAAAGGTCCCAAAGGACCGGGGGATGGCATATTCGGTCAGTTGTTACTCAGTTAGGGGTAACCCGGCCTTGTGTTGGTAGAGATCCGGTTTGGTTCTCGGGGATGTCCATCCAGAGGCATTCTCATGTGGCAATGGGAAGTTCCTTGGCCTGATCATTCGTTGGAAATCCAATTCCCAATACGAAACTTTGTACGGTATTAGTTGTAGAACCTGCCATTCACTTATGGTGGTCACCACTGTTTGGATGGTAGCTATAGTAGGCATACGATAATGGTCGTATGTTGGCTAAGATTTATATTCTACTTTCGAAATGAATTTTTCCTACACTATGCACTAATAATAATATCAAATGTTCTTTTAAATGCGTATCAAGCATCTTTGACTACCATAAGGAGAAATCTCCTCGATTCTGCGTTTGCATTGTGTGTGTGTGCGGGAGGCCTTATGGTAGTCTCATTTTTAAAAGCATTGCGAATTGACTTTAAAAATATTCCTCTATTTTGATTTTAAAGATAAATAAACTGTTTTGAGTTCTCACACCAGTCACATGACTGACTCGGAGTTTATTGTTTTCCTTCCTAAACTCTGGGTGCCCACCAATTTCTACACGGGCAGTCAAGAGTTAGGTTTATCAGGATATTCTGGATATTCTGGAGTTGCTGGATGCAAGATGGATGGCCTGGCGTATTACTAGTTTATATAGTATTTCTTTTCCGCTGTTTGTTTGTTGTTGTTGTACACTCTGATGTAATGAAATGTAATGTAATAACTGATATAGTTCTTTGTTTAAAGATTATTCATTTATTTATTATATGTTGTTCCGCTGCGAATTGTGAGATTCTGATATTGTTGTGTTGTGTTCTGTTCCGTTCTATTTTCTTTATTTTCTATTCTCTATCTTCTCTCTATTTTCTACCTTCTCTCTCTTTTTCTGTCTTTTCTTTTTTTTCTTAAACCCTCAGTGTTCGGTTTTCCCGTCGTTCGATTGCTCGGCAGTCGATAAAGTGAGTATCGATGTTGAATTTTTGGAAGACGAAGAATCGGGTCCTGACAATGTGGTATCGGAGCATATGGTTAAGCGACAACCATGGTTCTGTTGGGTATTACTCATTAGAGATAGAGTCAGTAATGCTCTAGAATGAGTTTGAGTGTAATAATAGCTATGAGAGCGTATTTGTTAGTGAATATAGAATTGTTTTATATTGTGATGATTGCTTTGTTGAGTGGCATATGAACCTTCGTCAGCATGGTCTAGACAACTATGCCGAAGGGGTTTTTAAACACTTGAATAGAACAATTCGACACAATATTGTTTTGAAGTTGGGTAAATGAAATAATTTTACCTTGATTATATTTTATATATGAAGAAATAATTTTTCAGAATTATTAAAGTATATAAGTTGATTGTTTAGTTGTTTGAATAATCCAAATAAAAGAATTATAAGAATTGAATTATAATTAAAGTGATTTACAATTATGAAATAAACTTATATATATGAGAAGTGAAACTATATGAATATATTTATGAATATGAGTTGTAAATAAAAATGAATTACCAATTGAATTGAATTAATGGATTGAATGTAAATCAATTGAATGTGAATTAAATTGATATGAAATAAAGGATACAAGTGTAATTCATTAAAATCTAATGTTATTGGAAGTTGAAAGATTGAATGAAAATCAATTTAATAAAACCAATTGAAAGCAAAGGAATTTGGTTGTAATTAATATGCATTGATTGTTATATGGTTGTTAGTTGATTGATTGTATATAATTCATTAAGTATTAATGAAAATTGAAAGTTAATGTAATTGAAATTCAATTGGAAGTTAAGTGAATCTTAAATAGAAGTGAATTTGATTTGGAAGTGAACCAACTTGAATATGAATTAGTGAATATAAACTAATTGAAAATGAATGCTAGTAAGAACATCCACTGTTAATGAATCAAATGTGATTTAAATTGAAAACCTATTTCATTGGATATTAATGAGAATATGAATGAATATTTATTGGTTATGAATGCTAGTTGGATGTTAGTTGGTTGATGTTTGAAAATATTGCTTTTACTACATTGGCTATGTTGGCATATATAGTTATTATGTTGTTATATGATGTATATCGATACTATTATCTATATGCATGATTCTCATGTTGTTTGTTGAGTGTTTAGTAGGTGCGGATCGCGTTTGCTTCGCATTTGGAGCTCGCTTTCGCGCTATATTAGCCGTATATGCTCGCTAATAAAATATAAGGTACATATCTCGGATTAAATATCGTACTTTTATACTTTTTTCCCTTCGGGATGCCTCATTACTTGATAGGATGTATATTTATGATATATATACTGTCATTTTTTTTTTCGGATCGAGCCGCGCAATGGAGACTATGGCGAATTTTTTCGGAAATTTAAGGCGTTAGAAAAAATTTGAGAAAATGGGAAAATTTTGAAAACTATAAATTTTGATTAGGAATTGAAAGTTAAACAATAGTAGTTGTTTTTGAAAAGATAACTAAGTATGCTTTGAAAACTTAGTAAAGTATGGTAAGAAGTTTTAACTATGAATTTTGGAAAGTTAATAGATTCTGTAACTTTTCTTACTTGTTAATTTCGAGGACGAAATTCTTTTAAGGGGGGAAGATTGTAACGACCCTGAATTTTATTAATTAAAATTTGGATATTTAATTAATTTTAAATATTAATAAGTGGAATTTATAAGTCGAATTAATTTTATTTCGAATAATTGGATTTAATTGGATAATTAAATCGATAATTTAATATGTTAAATTATGAAAATAATTGAAAATTGAGTTAAATATGATTGAAAATGATTTGTAAAATTTTATTTTATCATATTGGAGTTAGAACGATATTTTAGAACTTTTAAAATCGAATTAAGAGTTAAATTGTGAAAATTGAATATTTTAATATTAAAATCGACTAGTGAAAATAGTCAATTTTTGAACAGTCTCAGAATTGGACGAAACTAGTTCCATTGGATCCGTAATAGTTAGTTATTACCGGATTTCAATTTTCGTGTCAATCGGAGCTATCGTTTGATCGTGGCAGCTCGAAACGCATCGAATTATTTTTAATATTAATTTGGCAAGTTAAAATAGCCATTTTTCAAAAAGTCTCGGATTTCGACAAAACCAGTTTCATCGGATCCGTAATGTGATATTATTGTAAGGTTTCAAATTTCGTGTCAATTGGATTTACCGTTTGTCCGGTACAAATTAAAACGCCTAGAAAATCGATTAAATCGGTTTAATTCAAATTGAACGTTTTTTGCCATAACTCGCACAGATGTCCGAATTAGCTTCCGAAACCTGTTCCATTGTGTCCGGAACGCGGGGTAAACCCTAGAAACGCTAGTTACGGCGCGTAAATCGGAGTTCGGAATTTCCGGATGAATAGTGTTCGAAAATTCTCTATACATAGCCAACCTCTCACAAAAAAAAAAAAATATCAAAACCCTAATCTATATGCACAGCCGCCGTTCACTTTCACCAATGGCCAGAAACGTCCCAACTTCTCCTCCTCTTATCTCTTCATCCACTCAACGATTCAAGAAACTTACAACTAGAAAGATGTAGAGCACGTTGAGATCCTTATATTCAACGGTGGTGATCGTCTATGGAGGCGTAGATCAACGGGAAAGTGGCTGCAAAGGCCATACGTTCGGCCTCGTTTTCTGTGCGAATAGCTCGACCGAGCTCTATGATGTTTGGGCCGAAGGTATAGTGTGGGGAGGCGAGGAGAATGCAAGTCTCTGATCGAGTTTTAATCGAGTGAAGAGGCTCGAGTTTCAAACCCTAATTATCTAAAATGGGTTCGGCTATGGTGCGTGTTTCTTCCTGTAGATGGAAGATGATGAGCGCGTGAGAAGGGGGTGTGCACGGCTCTGATGGCTTGGGGTTGGAATCAACGGTGGATGATGAGCTGTAGGTTTAAATATAAAAATTTATGTTGTAATTAGTTTATATAAATCGTGTAAAACTTTGAAAATTCATAACTTTTTCATACGAGGTCAAAAATGCGCGAAACTAGTTGCGTTGGAATCGTATGGACGAGCACTACGCGATGGAATTAAATTGGAGTCGTTTGGAGTTAGTGAGAATTTTGGGTAAAATTAAACGTCCGTTTAATTTTATTCGAAATAAATCGCTAAAACAAAATTGAAATCAAGGTGAGAACTTCTCACTCAATCGAATCAGTTTCGATTTTATTTTAAATAGTTAGATTTAAAATATTTGAATGCATGTTTGAATGATGATTGTTATCTATTGATTGTTAAATTAGACATTATGCGCCGTTAGTAAGCGGATGTTATTTATTAAAAACATATACCGCGAATATTTCATAAACAGTGAAATTGGTATTATATATAATGTCAATATATATATATTGGCATATGTTTATATTGCAGTTGTTGATTCCCCGCATTTTTTAGCGGATGAGACCCTATTGCGCCGTCTATTAAGCGGATAATATTTTAAATCCCATATACCGCGATAATTTCGTACTGGAGCGAAATTGGTATTGTGCTAATGTTTTTGGATACAGGAAACAGGTTGGAGGGATCCAACTGGATTCCTCAACAGTATTTATTTGATTTCGGATATTTTGATATTCGTTGATTATCATATCGATATATGATATCGTTGTTGTCGTGATTGACTATTTGGTGTGTAGCATCATTGGACCAAACTTTGGAATTTTAAAATGATTTTTTAAGTGATTTTTGAAAATATACTATATGTTTGGAAATTGATTCATTTTAAATAAATAAACGATATAATTTTTAATGTTATAAAAATTATATTTTTGAGAAATATAGTTAAAAGCTGATTTTTGAAAATATGGGGTTAATGATTTTATAAAATAGTTAAAATCGGGATTTTTGAAATTATTGTGAAAAGTTTAAATATAGGATTTATGAAATTTGATTATTTTATAAATCAAAATGATAAAATTTATAAAGGAGTTTAAAGACGTTTTAAAATAATAGTATAAATTGATTTATATAAGAGATTTATAAATTGATAGTTTGTAAATTAGAATATTTCAAATTATAAAACGAGTTTTTATAAGTGTTAGAATGAATTGTGAATAAATTTCATAAAAGAATGAAATTTATAGAATTATAAACGGTGAAGTTATAAATGGAATTTTATAAGCAGTAGGTTTATAAAATTTATAAAGTTATTGAAAGAATAGTTTTGGATAAATAATTGAATCTTACAAGTTATAAGATTTATAATTATGAAGTTCAAAGGAACGATTTTGCAAACAAATAAATTATAAGTATTTCACTTATAATATGAACTTTTGGTTTATAATTGAGTTATGAATTGAATAGGTTAATAAAGGAATTTATAAACGTTGTTTTATAAATCCGCAAACGACTTATTTTGATAAGTAAATTGTTGAAACCTATTAATGGAGTTATATTCACATTTTTGATCTGTGAATAATCCTCTGAAATAAAATGAATAGAAGTGATGAAAGTTGTTAACGTAGTATATTCACGTTTTTGAATAGTGAATAATATGTTAAAGAAAATGTTTAGGTGTGTGATATTTTAAACAAAATTAAAACGATCTAACGATGTTTTAAAATGTGTTGAGATTCGAAACCATAGATTTCAACATTTATTGTTGAAATAGACGTTTTCGAGAAATAGAAGGAAATGGTGGACTATAACACTGTTGTTATAGTAAATGATTTCCGAAAGGAAATGTTTTGTATAGTATTGGGATTTATATATCTATTTTAATTTCGAATCCCTATACTAGTGATTTTGGGTTGTCGTAACGATGTTTTACGCAACATTCGTTTTGACCCAAATAAATATGTTTAAGAGAATGATTTCCTTAAAGAATGAAATATATACTTAATTTCGATTGAAGTATATTGAATATTTTCCAAGTGTTGAAAATAAATAAAATTTGTGAATTACTTATGAATAAATAAGTATGGAAATGTTTTTCCAATGTGAAGTGAATATTTTGAGAATTTATCTTTTTGAAGATAAATTGAAAATGAATAATTGAAATCGTATATTCATAGATATTGTGAAATATAAATTCACTATGGAATTTATAAAAGAAAGTGGAATTTGTCTAAAAATAAATATTGATTTATTTTTGAAGTATTAGAATTATATATCTTGTAAAGATATTTTGGAAGATAAATAATTTGGGAAATTATTGGAAACTGGTGATGCGTGCATATCCATTGATAGTTCAATAACCGACTATCAATATTTCCCTTTGAATGGGTAATTGATGTGATTTGTTTGAATTTGAATGCCACACTTATTTTTGAATAAGCGCTCACTATTCGGGTTAACTGGGAAAGGACCATGGGGTCGTATAACCCATTCCGAATATGTGATACGTCGTTGTGAATTGCATTGAAGATCGGTGTTGAAGACCCGGTATTCGCGAGAGCGATAGGATGACCTGTCGATTGACTCTGCACCGAGTAGCTACGGTATTGAGTTCTCCATATGTGATGGGAAATCCGATCAGGATTGTGGATATCCGGATTGCAAGGACTTCTTTGTATGTGCCTTCGGTTTTGTTCGAGCCCGGAACAGACTTGTATGGATTGTATGTCTGACGTTACAAATTGAGATATAAAGCAGATTTCTTTCAAATATATTTCTGTTGGTGGCGGAGAATTTATTCTTTTAGCTTAACACCCTTCTCTGAGACGTACGACCTCAGAGGTTATGTAGTTGAATGTTATCAGCGATATATTCCCAATTTGGTAATGTGACATGCTGAGTGTTGCTGTTAAATGATCATTGTGTTCATTATTTGTGATAGGATCGTTTATTTGATCGTCTATCTTGGTGATCATTTCTATGATCATTTGTTGACCCAAAGCATGGCTTTTGTATAAAGTATGTTTTTGTGGACGTGACTTCGTCGAGCCTCACACCCCGTGAATGGTCAAAACAGGAAAGATGCAGCAAGGTTATGAGGGGTAGCGCCCTTTAGGATATGTGCATTGCCTTCTGGAAAAGGGTGGTATCATGGTATGGAGCCCAGATACTTACTCATGTTGAAAACACTTTATGATTGTGTGAATTGATTGCGAGCGCTCGGTTGAAAGGTCCCAAAGGACCGGGGGATGGCATATTCGGTCAGTTGTTACTCAGTTAGGGGTAACCCGGCCTTGTGTTGGTAGAGATCCGGTTTGGTTCTCGGGGATGTCCATCCAGAGGCATTCTCATGTGGCAATGGGAAGTTCCTTGGCCTGATCATTCGTTGGAAATCCAATTCCCAATACGAAACTTTGTACGGTATTAGTTGTAGAACCTGCCATTCACTTATGGTGGTCACCACTGTTTGGATGGTAGCTATAGTAGGCATACGATAATGGTCGTATGTTGGCTAAGATTTATATTCTACTTTCGAAATGAATTTTTCCTACACTATGCACTAATAATAATATCAAATGTTCTTTTAAATGCGTATCAAGCATCTTTGACTACCATAAGGAGAAATCTCCTCGATTCTGCGTTTGCATTGTGTGTGTGTGCGGGAGGCCTTATGGTAGTCTCATTTTTAAAAGCATTGCGAATTGACTTTAAAAATATTCCTCTATTTTGATTTTAAAGATAAATAAACTGTTTTGAGTTCTCACACCAGTCACATGACTGACTCGGAGTTTATTGTTTTCCTTCCTAAACTCTGGGTGCCCACCAATTTCTACACGGGCAGTCAAGAGTTAGGTTTATCAGGATATTCTGGATATTCTGGAGTTGCTGGATGCAAGATGGATGGCCTGGCGTATTACTAGTTTATATAGTATTTCTTTTCCGCTGTTTGTTTGTTGTTGTTGTACACTCTGATGTAATGAAATGTAATGTAATAACTGATATAGTTCTTTGTTTAAAGATTATTCATTTATTTATTATATGTTGTTCCGCTGCGAATTGTGAGATTCTGATATTGTTGTGTTGTGTTCTGTTCCGTTCTATTTTCTTTATTTTCTATTCTCTATCTTCTCTCTATTTTCTACCTTCTCTCTCTTTTTCTGTCTTTTCTTTTTTTTCTTAAACCCTCAGTGTTCGGTTTTCCCGTCGTTCGATTGCTCGGCAGTCGATAAAGTGAGTATCGATGTTGAATTTTTGGAAGACGAAGAATCGGGTCCTGACAATGTGGTATCGGAGCATATGGTTAAGCGACAACCATGGTTCTGTTGGGTATTACTCATTAGAGATAGAGTCAGTAATGCTCTAGAATGAGTTTGAGTGTAATAATAGCTATGAGAGCGTATTTGTTAGTGAATATAGAATTGTTTTATATTGTGATGATTGCTTTGTTGAGTGGCATATGAACCTTCGTCAGCATGGTCTAGACAACTATGCCGAAGGGGTTTTTAAACACTTGAATAGAACAATTCGACACAATATTGTTTTGAAGTTGGGTAAATGAAATAATTTTACCTTGATTATATTTTATATATGAAGAAATAATTTTTCAGAATTATTAAAGTATATAAGTTGATTGTTTAGTTGTTTGAATAATCCAAATAAAAGAATTATAAGAATTGAATTATAATTAAAGTGATTTACAATTATGAAATAAACTTATATATATGAGAAGTGAAACTATATGAATATATTTATGAATATGAGTTGTAAATAAAAATGAATTACCAATTGAATTGAATTAATGGATTGAATGTAAATCAATTGAATGTGAATTAAATTGATATGAAATAAAGGATATAAGTGTAATTCATTAAAATCTAATGTTATTGGAAGTTGAAAGATTGAATGAAAATCAATTTAATAAAACCAATTGAAAGCAAAGGAATTTGGTTGTAATTAATATGCATTGATTGTTATATGGTTGTTAGTTGATTGATTGTATATAATTCATTAAGTATTAATGAAAATTGAAAGTTAATGTAATTGAAATTCAATTGGAAGTTAAGTGAATCTTAAATAGAAGTGAATTTGATTTGGAAGTGAACCAACTTGAATATGAATTAGTGAATATAAACTAATTGAAAATGAATGCTAGTAAGAACATCCACTGTTAATGAATCAAATGTGATTTAAATTGAAAACCTATTTCATTGGATATTAATGAGAATATGAATGAATATTTATTGGTTAAGAATGCTAGTTGGATGTTAGTTGGTTGATGTTTGAAAATATTGCTTTTACTACATTGGCTATGTTGGCATATATAGTTATTATGTTGCTATATGATGTATATCGATACTATTATCCATATGCATGATTCTCATGTTGTTTGTTGAGTGTTTAGTAGGTGCGGATCGCGTTTGCTTCGCATTTGGAGCTCGCTTTCGCGCTATATTAGCCGTATATGCTCGCTAATAAAATATAAGGTACATATCTCGGATTAAATATCGTACTTTTATACTTTTTTCCCTTCGGGATGCCTCATTACTTGATGGGATGTATATTTATGATATATATACTGTCATTTTTTTTTTCGGATCGAGCCGCGCAATGGAGACTATGGCGAATTTTTTCGGAAATTTAAGGCGTTAGAAAAAATTTGAGAAAATGGGAAAATTTTGAAAACTATAAATTTTGATTAGGAATTGAAAGTTAAACAATAGTAGTTGTTTTTGAAAAGATAACTAAGTATGCTTTGAAAACTTAGTAAAGTATGGTAAGAAGTTTTAACTATGAATTTTGGAAAGTTAATAGATTCTGTAACTTTTCTTACTTGTTAATTTCGAGGACGAAATTCTTTTAAGGGGGAAGATTGTAACGACCCTGAATTTTATTAATTAAAATTTGGATATTTAATTAATTTTAAATATTAATAAGTGGAATTTATAAGTCGAATTAATTTTATTTCGAATAATTGGATTTAATTGGATAATTAAATCGATAATTTAATATGTTAAATTATGAAAATAATTGAAAATTGAGTTAAATATGATTGAAAATGATTTGTAAAATTTTATTTTATCATATTGGAGTTAGAACGATATTTTAGAACTTTTAAAATCGAATTAAGAGTTAAATTGTGAAAATTGAATATTTTAATATTAAAATCGACTAGTGAAAATAGTCAATTTTTGAACAGTCTCAGAATTGGACGAAACTAGTTCCATTGGATCCGTGATAGTTAGTTATTACCGGATTTCAATTTTCGTGTCAATCGGAGCTATCGTTTGATCGTGGCAGCTCGAAACGCATCGAATTATTTTTAATATTAATTTGGCAAGTTAAAATAGCCATTTTTCAAAAAGTCTCGGATTTCGACAAAACCAGTTTCATCGGATCCGTAATGTGATATTATTGTAAGGTTTCAAATTTCGTGTCAATTGGATTTACCGTTTGTCCGGTACAAATTAAAACGCCTAGAAAATCGATTAAATCGGTTTAATTCAAATTGAACGTTTTTTGCCATAACTCGCACAGATGTCCGAATTAGCTTCCGAAACCTGTTCCATTGTGTCCGGAACGCGGGGTAAACCCTAGAAACGCTAGTTACGGCGCGTAAATCGGAGTTCGGAATTTCCGGATGAATAGTGTTCGAAAATTCTCTATACATAGCCAACCTCTCACAAAAAAAAAAATATCAAAACCCTAATCTATATGCACAGCCGCCGTTCACTTTCACCAATGGCCAGAAACGTCCCAACTTCTCCTCCTCTTATCTCTTCATCCACTCAACGATTCAAGAAACTTACAACTAGAAAGATGTAGAGCACGTTGAGATCCTTATATTCAACGGTGGTGATCGTCTATGGAGGCGTAGATCAACGGGAAAGTGGCTGCAAAGGCCATACGTTCGGCCTCGTTTTCTGTGCGAATAGCTCGACCGAGCTCTATGATGTTTGGGCCGAAGGTATAGTGTGGGGAGGCGAGGAGAATGCAAGTCTCTGATCGAGTTTTAATCGAGTGAAGAGGCTCGAGTTTCAAACCCTAATTATCTAAAATGGGTTCGGCTATGGTGCGTGTTTCTTCCTGTAGATGGAAGATGATGAGCGCGTGAGAAGGGGGTGTGCACGGCTTTGATGGCTTGGGGTTGGAATCAACGGTGGATGATGAGCTGTAGGTTTAAATATAAAAATTTATGTTGTAATTAGTTTATATAAATCGTGTAAAACTTTGAAAATTCATAACTTTTTCATACGAGGTCAAAAACGCGCGAAACTAGTTGCGTTGGAATCGTATGGACGAGCACTACGCGATGGAATTAGATTGGAGTCGTTTGGAGTTAGTGAGAATTTTGGGTAAAATTAAACGTCCGTTTAATTTTATTCGAAATAAATCGCTAAAACAAAATTGAAATCAAGGTGAGAACTTCTCACTCAATCGAATCAGTTTCGATTTTATTTTAAATAGTTAGATTTAAAATATTTGAATGCATGTTTGAATGATGATTGTTATCTATTGATTGTTAAATTAGACATTATGCGCCGTTAGTAAGCGGATGTTATTTATTAAAAACATATACCGCGAATATTTCATAAACAGTGAAATTGGTATTATATATAATGTCAATATATATATATTGGCATATGTTTATATTGCAGTTGTTGATTCCCCGCATTTTTTAGCGGATGAGACCCTATTGCGCCGTCTATTAAGCGGATAATATTTTAAATCCCATATACCGCGATAATTTCGTACTGGAGCGAAATTGGTATTGTGCTAATGTTTTTGGATACAGGAAACAGGTTGGAGGGATCCAACTGGATTCCTCAACAGTATTTATTTGATTTCGGATATTTTGATATTCGTTGATTATCATATCGATATATGATATCGTTGTTGTCGTGATTGACTATTTGGTGTGTAGCATCATTGGACCAAACTTTGGAATTTTAAAATGATTTTTTAAGTGATTTTTGAAAATATACTATATGTTTGGAAATTGATTCATTTTAAATAAATAAACGATATAATTTTTAATGTTATAAAAATTATATTTTTGAGAAATAAAGTTAAAAGCTGATTTTTGAAAATATGGGGTTAATGATTTTATAAAATAGTTAAAATCGGGATTTTTGAAATTATTGTGAAAAGTTTAAATATAGGATTTATGAAATTTGATTATTTTATAAATCAAAATGATAAAATTTATAAAGGAGTTTAAAGACGTTTTAAAATAATAGTATAAATTGATTTATATAAGAGATTTATAAATTGATAGTTTGTAAATTAGAATATTTCAAATTATAAAACGAGTTTTTATAAGTGTTAGAATGAATTGTGAATAAATTTCATAAAAGAATGAAATTTATAGAATTATAAACGGTGAAGTTATAAATGGAATTTTATAAGCAGTAGGTTTATAAAATTTATAAAGTTATTGAAAGAATAGTTTTGGATAAATAATTGAATCTTACAAGTTATAAGATTTATAATTATGAAGTTCAAAGGAACGATTTTGCAAACAAATAAATTATAAGTATTTCACTTATAATATGAACTTTTGGTTTATAATTGAGTTATGAATTGAATAGGTTAATAAAGGAATTTATAAACGTTGTTTTATAAATCCGCAAACAACTTATTTTGATAAGTAAATTGTTGAAACCTATTAATGGAGTTATATTCACATTTTTGATCTGTGAATAATCCTCTGAAATAAGATGAATAGAAGTGATGAAAGTTGTTAACGTAGTATATTCACGTTTTTGAATAGTGAATAATATGTTAAAGAAAATGTTTAGGTGTGTGATATTTTAAACAAAATTAAAACGATCTAACGATGTTTTAAAATGTGTTGAGATTCGAAACCATAGATTTCAACATTTATTGTTGAAATAGACGTTTTCGAGAAATAGAAGGAAATGGTGGACTATAACACTGTTGTTATAGTAAATGGTTTCCGAAAGGAAATGTTTTGTATAGTATTGGGATTTATATATCTATTTTAATTTCGAATCCCTATACTAGTGATTTTGGGTTGTCGTAACGATGTTTTACGCTACATTCGTTTTGACCCAAATAAATATTGTTAAGAGAATGATTTCCTTAAAGAATGAAATATATACTTAATTTCGATTGAAGTATATTGAATATTTTCCAAGTGTTGAAAATAAATAAAATTTGTGAATTACTTATGAATAAATAAGTATGGAAATGTTTTTCCAATGTGAAGTGAATATTTTGAGAATTTATCTTTTTGAAGATAAATTGAAAATGAATAATTGAAATCGTATATTCATAGATATTGTGAAATATAAATTCACTATGGAATTTATAAAAGGAAGTGGAATTTGTCTAAAAATAAATATTGATTTATTTTTGAAGTATTAGAATTATATATCTTGTAAAGATATTTTGGAAGATAAATAATTTGGGAAATTATTGGAAACTGGTGATGTGTGCATATCCATTGATAGTTCAATAACCGACTATCAATATTTCCCTTTGAATGGGTAATTGATGTGATTTGTTTGAATTTGAATGCCACACTTATTTTTGAATAAGCGCTCACTATTCGGGTTAACTGGGAAAGGACCATGGGGTCGTATAACCCATTTCGAATATGTGATACGTCGTTGTGAATTGCATTGAAGATCGGTGTTGAAGACCCGGTATTTGCGAGAGCGATAGGATGACCTGTCGATTGACTCTGCACCGAGTAGCTACGGTATTGAGTTCTCCATATGTGATGGGAAATCCGATCAGGATTGTGGATATCCGGATTGCAAGGACTTCTTTGTAAGTGCCTTCGGTTTTGTTCGAGCCCAGAACAGACTTGTATGGATTGTATGTCTGACGTTACAAATTGAGATATAAAGCAGATTTCTTTCAAATATATTTCTGTTGGTGGCGGAGAATTTATTCTTTTAGCTTAACACCCTTCTCTGAGACGTACGAGCTCAGAGGTTATGTAGTTGAATGTTATCAGCGGTATATTCCCAATTTGGTAATGTGACATGCTGAGTGTTGCTGTTAAATGATCATTGTGTTGATTATTTGTGATAGGATCGTTTATTTGATCGTCTATCTTGGTGATCATTTCTATGATCATTTGTTGACCCAAAGCATGGCTTTTGTATAAAGTATGTTTTTGTGGACGTGACTTCGTCGAGCCTCACACCCCGTGAATGGTCAAAACAGGAAAGATGCAGCAAGGTTATGAGGGGTAGCGCCCTTTAGGATATGTGCATTTCCTTCTGGAAAAGGGTGGTATCATGGTATGGAGCCCAGATACTTACTCATGTTGAAAACACTTTATGATTGTGTGAATTGATTGCGAGCGCTCGGTTGAAAGGTCCCAAAGGACCGGGGGATGGCATATTCGGTCAGTTGTTACTCAGTTAGGGGTAACCCGGCCTTGTGTTGGTAGAGATCCGGTTTGGTTCTCGGGGATGTCCATCCAGAGGCATTCTCATGTGGCAATGGGAAGTTCCTTGGCCTGATCATTCCTTGGAAATCCAATTCCCAATACGAAACTTTGTACGGTATTAGTTGTAGAACCTGCCATTCACTTATGGTGGTCACCACTGTTTGGATGGTAGCTATAGTAGGCATACGATAATGGTCGTATGTTGGCTAAGATTTATATTCTACTTTAGAAATGAATTTTTCCTACACTATGCACTAATAATAATATCAAATGTTCTTTTAAATGCGTATCAAGCATCTTTGACTATCATAAGGAGAAATCTCCTCCGATTCTGCGTTTGCATTGTGTGTGTGTGCGGGAGGCCTTATGGTAGTCTCATTTTTAAAAGCATTGCGAATTGACTTTAAAAATATTCCTCTATTTTGATTTTAAAGATAAATAAACTGTTTTGAGTTCTCACACCAGTCACATGACTGACTCGGAGTTTATTGTTTTCCTTCCTAAACTCTGGGTGCCCACCAATTTCTACACGGGCAGTCAAGAGTTAGGTTTATCAGGATATTCTGGATATTCTGGAGTTGCTGGATGCAAGATGGATGGCATGGCGTATTACTAGTTTATATAGTATTTCTTTTCCGCTGTTTGTTTGTTGTTGTTGTACACTCTGATGTAATGAAATGTAATGCAATAACTGATATAGTTCTTTGTTTAAAGATTATTCATTTATTTATTATATGTTGTTCCGCTGCGAATTGTGAGATTCTGATATTGTTGTGTTGTGTTGTGTTCTGTTCCGTTCTATTTTCTTTATTTTCCATTCTCTATCTTCTCTCTATTTTCTACCTTCTCTCTCTTTTTCTGTCTTTTCTTTTTTTTCTTAAACCCTCAGTGTTCGGTTTTCCCGTCGTTCGATTGCTCGGCAGTCGATAAAGTGAGTGTCGATGTTGAATTTTCGGAAGACGAAGAATCGGGTCCTGACATAACTTCAATCATGAATACATTGAACAACATGTATTAATATACAATGAATGTATAGGACAAGTGCATAGCATCATCAATGCTCCAGACAAATTCAACATCCGAAGTCACAAAGGCAAAAATCATGGAACGAAAAGTTAAAATCAAACAGGTCGAAAGTGCTATCAGGCATGAAGACAAATCAAAGTCGAGTAATATCAAAATTCAAGTCGAAGCCGACAACTGACTGGAGTCAAAGGGAACAAAGAACGAAATCTACATCAGCAAAATCAATTCAATACCCTGATAGCCAAGGATATTGAATAGCTCAGAATCGAAGCCGTGACAACAAAGAAAAATATACGATTTGGAAAAGGTCAGAAATAAATCGCAGAATTCAAGCAAAATCGCACAGCCGAGACGAATTCAAGCAAAATCGTTGACGAATTCAAATAAATTTATACGAACAAAAATATAGGGAATTAAAACCCTATATAAACGATTAACATCATTGGCAGTTAATCATCGAGTTTAAGTAAGTAAAAACAGTAAAGCAAAAGTAACAAACTACATACCGAAGCAAGTTCGAACTCGATCAAAATTGAAGGAGCCGAGTGCAAAGAGAAGAAAGCATCGATCGACAAAGTTAAGGGACATAAATCATCATTCGATCAAGATACTAATGTCGGCAACTTCAATTTTCCAAAGCTCTAACTTTTGTTAAAGAGGGACGAACGATCAGGAAGCCAATATTTTTTCACAAACAAAAGAAACGGGTCGAACAATATGAAAGACAAAAAGGAGGTTGGCCTTATTTAATTTTTAAAGGCTTTAGTTTATTTTAAATTATGGTTTTGGGTTATTTAATTTGTTTAAACAATTGTATTTTCTAGTCGTGTGACTAGGGGACGAGCTACGGTGGTGTAGTTCGAGAATACGCAACTCAGTGGCTAAGTTGTGGCAGAGTTTTGAGCGTAGAATTAAGGCTAATCAATAGCGGTTGTCGCGAGTTTACGTGTGTAAGCGTCTGACTGCTTAATTTCTAGTAGAAACCTTGGGGGCAGCATGCAGGTAGAGTTTTGCCCAAGCTGGGTAAATTCTGTGTTGTTCTATTTCTGCATTTATTATTCTGCCATTATCTGTTCTGCTATAATTTTGATAAATCTGGGTTGTAATTATTTTATAAACATTAAGTTTTTATAATTAATAACATCACCTTATTCACCCCTCCCCCCTCTAGGGTGAAATCAATCCTACAAGTGGTATCAAAGCTACGAACAAAAACCATTTTTGTTTTAAAATTTTGATTTTTCAAAAACCATTTTTTGTTTTAAAATTTTAAAATTTTAAAATGGCTTCTTTTAATATTGCTTTTGCTGAGGGTCAGTCTATAGTTAGACCACCAATGTTCAATGGTGAATATGCTTACTAGAAAAATAGAATGAAAATTTTTCTGAAAACCACTGATGCTTGGAATATAGTTGAGACAGGTTATAGAGCACCCACTATAGTTGTAAATAATCAAGAAATTGAAAAACCATTTGATCAATGGACGAGGATCTAGAAAATAAGTTACAGAATGCTAATGCTAAAGCTATGAATTATATCATTTTTTCATTGGATCGTACTGAATTTAATCATATCTCACATTGTCTAACTGCATAAGAAATATGGCACACACTAGAAGTGACTCACGAAGGAACATCTCAAGTTAAGGAATCTCGCCTTGCCAAGCTGAGTAGCAAATACAAGAATTTTACAATAGCCAAGGAAGAAAATGTCAAAGAGATGTACGGACGGCTTTCCAACATCGTCTACAAATCAAAAGCTCTTGGAAAATCATATACGAAATTGGAAATAGTCCGAAAAATCCTCGGAGTCCTTCCACGAAGTTTTGAAGCAGAAGTGACAGCCATTCAAGAATCAAAGGATTTAAAACAAATCAAAGTTGAAGAGCTCATCGGAAATCTCACCACTTACGAGCCAGAAATGAAATACAAGGAAGAACGAGAAGGAGTTAATACTCAAAAGAAATCAATAGCGCTTAAAGGAACAACAGAAAGTGATGATGGTGATGATGATGATGATGGAGCAGCTGAGCTGGTACTATTAATGAAGAAATTCATAAAGTGGAATCACAAATACGGAAATCCAGCTCTAAATCAGAAACTGAAAAGCAGAATAGCCAAAGCACTAGACAACCTAGAAGAATGGGAGATCATCTGTCACAAGTGCAACAAACCCAGACGCAGCAAGCCCAATTGTCTTCAGAATCAATATGGCCTGGAAAAGAAATCAAAAAGGAGAAATTTTGCAGCTACGTGGAATACAAGTGATGAAGATTATAAAAGCACTGGCAGTTAGAGTGAGAAAGAAGATGATGATGATGAGCCAAGCAAGGTATCAAAACTCACTCACTCAGAATTACTTATATATTTCCACGAAGTAAATGGCTGTTTTGAAAGACTTAGGGAGAAATACGCTAAAATTGAATCACAAAGAGGTATTTTGATAGAATTAAATAAACAACTCGACCAATTAGTTAAAAACTATCAAAGTAGGATCCCTAAGTGTGATAAGTGTCCAACATTCCAAGAAGAGATTAAAAAATCAGAATTTACAATTAAATTTCTTGAAAATGAAATTCTGATTTTGAAAGAGAGTGAAAATACACGGAAAGAAAATTTTATTAAAAAAGCACACAATTATTAAACGAAAATGAATCTCTCAAAACACAAGTCCAAAAATTGTCTGCAACTTTAAGAAACTTTTCCAAAAGTAAAAAATAATTGAATATGCTATTAAGGAAACAAACTGTTAATACTGTTAGACAAGGACTTGGGTGTAATCATTCTGAACATGTTGAAAGCAAAATTAATCAAGTAAAATCCGAGTGCACAATTTGTAGAAAAATTGGATACAATCAAAATATTTGTTCGTATAGACCCAAACACGTGAAAACAATTCCAATTTGGGTTCCAAAAGACACAAGTATAAAATTCCTCAAAATTAAACAAATCCGGGTGCCAAAGGAACATATATAAATAGCTTTTGGTCTCCACAAAATTATTTTTCAAAATCTATTGCCACTAACAACCATGGACCTATAAAAACAAAAAGGTAACAAAAATCTTTTAACGTGTAGGTGTGGTGGCAGGCTAAGGAACTATAATAGTGTTACTTGGATTCTGGCTGCTCCAGGGACACAACGGGCAATAAAGAAAAGTTTCTTAGCCTAGTACAAAGGTGGCAGGATCACAATGGGCAACAACGAAAAAATATCGTAAAGGTAAAATAGGTAATGGTATATTTATTTTGAATGATTTGTAATATGTGATAATCTACACCATAATATGAATTTAAATCGTCCACTTAGGTAATGATAAATAAACGATGATTTTGATTCTGACTATTTGACTTGTTCTTACTTTTGTTTCAGATTTGAGAAAAAATGTTGACCAATCACTTTTCATCTTTGAACTACTAATTTTTTTTGGTCTTATGATGGAGTTTAATTGATACATGTGGATATATTCGATTTGACATTATATTTTGTGTTTTCTTGTATACACAGCTTGAAATTCAAATTTAAGAGAATCTCATTTAAAAGCTGTTAAAAATGATTTCGAGAAATTATTACAACTTCACAGTCTGGTCTATAACATCCAATTAATAATAATCTTGAGTTGAAGGAAAATTCGGATGCAGATTATACTGGTAATCCAGTTGATAGAAAAATTACTAGTGGAATGTGATTTATGTTGAGACATTCAGTAATTGCATCATTTTAAAGAAAATATATGCATATTTTTCATTTCAAATAATTTTCAAAAAGCAAACATTTTTCTAAAACCCCTTCCAGAAAATCTTTTGTTGAACTTGTTTCAGATTAGTCATTTTGGAAAATTTGATTTAAAATTATTTTTGGATTTGATCTTAAATGATTACATTGACTAATCTGACTCCCTACTAAATATCGAAAAGATAAATAGTGATTGGAAAAACGACGAGTGTTGATATTAATCATATATTATGACATGAGACGGTATATTTAGTAAATTTCTTTAGAAATTTGAACAAGAGTTATAAAAACTTTTTGTTGGTAAAAATTCCATAACCATCTCTATTTCTATCACATTTCAAACGACTATCACTCATCAAAATTCAACATAGTTTGTCAATATGTGGTATTTTAAAAAGGAAATCATTCGTTTTTCATTTTATATATTTTAAAAAAAAAACCTAAAGTATTCACTCTCATTCAAAAGTCCTTACGGTTATGCATGGGTGAATTACTTGGAATTTCTGATTTTGTGCTTCCATGCTCATTTAAAAATCGTCACGGTTATGCATGTATGGAATGCATATCAAAATTGATTTATTAAATAGACAAGTTGATTCTAATCCCATTTAAAGTCCTCACGGTTATGCATGGTTAGAAGATACTTGAATTCATTTTTTAATATAAAAAAATTGGAATACTACTAATCTCATTTAAAAGTTCTAACGGTTATGCATGGTTAGTGGATATTCAAATTCCTGAAATAAATATACCACAAATAGACACAACTATATGGTTCTATATGATGACACGATTCCTATCATTCTAAAGTGGAATATGCGTCAAATATAGTATTTATGATTTTTGTTCAATTTTTGTTGAAGTTTAATATTGATATTCAATTGAGTTTTAATGCTGTATTAATGTTTATCGCTTTATCGCTGTTTTTATAACATTATTACTCTTTTTGCTGATAACAAAAGGAGGAGAGAAAAGTTAAGATTTTGATAAATAAAGGTCAAATATTTTCTATTTGCATCTAGGCTCATTTGCATATTTTTATTTACATGCATATATAAAGGGGAGCTTTGTGTAGAGAGGGAGCATTTAAATAGGAGGAGCAAATAGAGTCTATCAATGATAAAATACATTTACATTCTCTCCAGCTTTTTATTTTTTTAATGTCCTCTGTTCCCACCATTCCCTCCCGACACTTACATTCAAACATCCCTTTCGTCCTTTCCACCATTCCTTCTCCTGTTCACTTTCTGTCACCTCATGTCCCTCCCGATCCCCTCCCGCCTGACCCTCCATAGCCTGCTGCTCCCCCTTCTCCTCCCTCTGTTGTTCCATACCCTCCACAGCCTGCTACTCTGATTGGTCCACCCTTTGTCCTCCCATCTCAGAGTCCTCCCTCTTCCCAGAATGTCATCCCAGCCCAATGGAATTCCCTGTTCAAAGCTAAACCTCGAAATGTTGGTCATCACACGCCGGTTAAAGTGCCTCTGGTCTTTGATGGGCACGTCTTGGTTCCACCAGAGAATGTGATAAAGGCGGGCAATGATATTTGGGGTGACTACTTGGTTGGATTTTTTCTTGATAAGCCTTTACCTTACCTAACTGTAATTGCTCATCTCAAAAAAGTATGGAAACTTAAAGTTCCATTAAAGTGAAATCGGATGAATTTTTGTTCCTATTCAATCTGTCTTGCGAGGAAGACAGAAGGAAAATAATTGCTTCAGATCCAATTATCATGAGGAACAAATTATTCATAGTCAAGCAATGGGATCCAACTGTTGGCAATAGTTCTAGTACGATTAGATCTGTTCCTGTTTGGATTAGACTCTCTAATATTCCTCTTTATGCTTGGTCTCATCTGGGAATAAATTGGCTTGCTTCACGTGTTGGATCATTCATGTGTATGGATGCGCAATCTGAAAAGTTGGAAAGAATAGGATATGCAAAATGTATGGTGGAAGTTACACCAACTGAGGAGTTGCTGGATGAGTTTCCTGTAAGACTAGTGGATGGATCAGAACAAATTGTGAAAGTTGAATACCTGTGGAGACCTGAAATATGCATTATTTGCAAAGAATTCGGCCACAGGACAGAAGTGTGTATGAAAATGGAATTGTACTATGAAGAGAAGGCAGGAGCAAAAGAAGAAGCAAGAAAGGATAGCAAGGGGAATGAAGTTGTTAATGGGAAGGTATCAAAGGTATTTGAACATAAGCAGGAATGGAGAAGGGTGGAAAAGATGAAAAGAGACAAGGGGAAAAATAAGATAACAAAAGAAATGGAAAATGGTACAGGAATTGAAGGGGATGGGGTAAGTACTAGTATTTTGCACTTTTCAAAAACTAGTTCTTTGAGAAAAGGTAATACTTTAAGATCCAATGAAGAAGAGAACAGAGAGACCAATAGATTCAATGTTTTGATGGAAGAAAATATGGCTACTTCATGTTATGAAAATGGTGATAATGAATCAGGCAATGATTACTGTGATAATGAAGAGCAGTTGGAGGAGGGAGAAATTGTAGGAAATACGCAGAAAAAAGTTTTAGTAGTTACTGATCAAGTGCCTAATATAATAATCATGCAAACTGAGAAACATGAACTGGAAAGCAATAAAACCAAAGGAGAAACTTCTCAACTTCAAAACAGAATAGGAAAAGATAAAAATATGCTTGATTTTTCCATTTCTGCTAGAAAGAAATTCACATCAATCCAGAGACGATCAGGATTTGAATGCTAATAATGCCAGCACAAATACTATTCCACATAAAGATGAATCTCAGTTCAGACGTTCTTTGGAAAATGAAATTCTTGCATTGTTGATGGAAGAGCTAGTAGGAAATAACAGCATCCCTTTACATCAATACTCTTTCTCTGGTATCTTGCCTGGATGGAAATCTATGCCAACATCTCCTAATAATACTCAATCATCCAAAGTGGCAGGGATGAGTAGTAATAAAGGACCAAATCTCAATAAACAAGACAAAGTAAATAGAATTACTGAACACAGGGGTTCTCATGTAACTAGGAGCATGAAAAATATCATTCATCAATCCTTAAAGTATACCAAATGATGCACAACTTTGCAACTTGGAAAATAAGAGGAGCCCATTCCCCCAATAAGCTAGATCAAGTTAAGTTTCTTATAATCCAACACAAAGTTTCTCTTTTTGCCATACTGGAAACCAAACTGAATGAAACACTTACAGTTAAAGCTGCAAAGCATATTGAACCATCTTGGATCTTGAACCATAACATGGATCAAGCTTCTTATGGTCGTATCATGGTTATTCATGATCCAAAAGTCATGTCTCTAACCTCTGTTCTCAACACTGATCAAGTAATGCACTTCCATGCCAATATGAATGATAGCTCCACTTCCTTTTACCTATCTATTGTTTATGCCCAAAATTTTGTCAACTCAAGACAAATTTTCCTTGATCTTCTTCCTGCCTTTAGACAAAATTCCCATGGCTTGTCTTTGGGGATTTCAACTGCTGTTTCAAATTACAAGATAAATATGGAGGATCCCCTCTATTACCCAAGGACATTTTCCCACTCAATAAAGCCATTGAAGAATCTTGTCTCCTCCCAATCCCCTCTTTTGGAGCTGAGTACTCATGGAACAACAGGAGTAGATCTGGTACTAGAATCTTCACTAACATTGACCACTCTTTTGCCAACCTCAAAGCCTTATCCACTTGGCCAACCATGTCATCTTTAATTCCCCATCCTGTCCTTTCTGATCACTCGCCTATAATTTTCACTTCGGGACAGAAGTTATTAAAAAGAAAAAAATGCTTCAAATTTTATAATACTTGGGTCCATGATCCTGAGTGTGCTAATATAATTAGTAAAGCATAGTCTGGAAAATTTTATGGAAATCCTATGTTTATTTTTTGCAGGAAATTAAAAGCAACTAAAGATGCATTAAGGGTTTGGGCAAGGAATAAATTTGGTAATGGTACCTTAAATTCAACATTGCTTAGGCAGAAGCTTATTGAAGCTCAAGACTTAATGATGAGCAATCCTGATAATGTAGCTGCTGCTGAGAATGAGAGAATTATATATGATCAATTAAATGAAGCCTTAAAATTTGAAGGTAATATGAAGAGGCAGCAGCTGAGGCAAAAATGGGCTCAAGAGGGGGACTACAATACTGCATACTTTCATGCTGCCATAAAGATTAAGCAAGCCAAGGAGCATATCTCTCATATTTATGATGAGTTTGGTGTCCTCCACTCAAATCCATCTGATGTTGACCATGCCCTGCTCAATTATTTTAAGACGATGCTGGGAAACAAAGATGAATTCAAACCATAGATTGAAGAACTTGACCTTGTGCAAGCGCCCAAAGTGCAGCAAGAGGAAGCTGACAATCTAGTAATTAAGGTAACTGACAAGGAAATAAAAGACACCCTATTTTCCATGAACAAAAATTCTTGTGGAGGACCGGGTGGTTTCAATTTACATTTCTATATTCATAGTTGGGAATTACTCAAGGAAGATATCTTTAAGGTTGTTCACAACTTTTTCACTAAATCCAAACTTTTACTGGAAGTGAATGCAACAAATTTGGTGCTTATACCTAAAGTCCAGCCTCCTTCAACTGTTGAGTCCTTCCGACCCATCTCTTGTTGTAATGTGATATACAAGTGCATTTCAAAGATTTTGTCCACTAGACTTGTTGTGGTGCTTAGCAGGCTCATATCCAGAAACCAATCTGCCTTTCTATCTACGAGGAACATCCTAGATAACATATTACTTTCACATGAATTATTAAAAGGGTATGGTCGTGCTCAAGCTTCCAAAAATGCAATGCTGAAATTGGACTTAAAGAAAGCTTTTGACAGTATTCACTGGAGTTCTATTGTGAGAATTATGGCACTAATGAGATTTCCAAAAGTATTTGTGGTATGGATCTACAACTGTATATCAACCCCTGCTTTCTCTATCAAATACAATGGCTTTTCTTCTGGATTTTTCAGTAGTAAGTAGGGGATCAGGCAAGGGGACCTTATCTCTTCTTACTTATTCATTATTGTTATGGAAGTTTTAACTGCAATGTTGACTAAAAACTATGAGAATAAGGATATTTCGTATCATTCTAAATGTAAATCCCCACAAATAACTTCCCTGCTATTTGCTGATGACATTATGTTATTCACCAAACCAGATCAGAGATCTCTGGATAATATCAAAGATACACTGCACAAATTCTACCTTATGACTGGTCTACACCTAAATATGAATAAATCCCACATCCTTACTTCTGGTATATCTACTGAGCAAGCTAGATGTTTAACTGATACATCTGGTCTTCAAGCTATGAATAATAACATGTGTTATTTGGGTCTTCCTCTATGCACCTCTAGAATCACTACTGCTAATTGTTTGCCCCTGTATGACAAAATCTGTAGCATTATGACATGTTGGGCTAATAAATTTCTCTCTCAAGCTGGTAGACTTGTGCTCATCAAGTCTGTTATATCCTCTATGATGGTGTATTGGTCCAGGGTCTTCATTCTTCCCAATAAGCTGGTTAATATGGTGAGAAATGCCATGTTGAGGTTCTTCTGGACTGGCTCTATTCACTCAAAGAAAATCATTCCCTGCTCCTTTGCCTTAATGGAGCTGCCAAAAAATAAAGGTGGTCTAGGAATATTAAATATGCAAACTTGGAATAGAGCAGCCATTAGTTCTCTATTGAATGCTTTGCTATCTGATGCTGATTCTCTGTGGGTTTAGTGGACCAAAATCCATAACTTGGTTAGAATGAACCTCTGGACTATGAATGCCCCCTAGAATTGTAGTTAGACGTGGAGGAGCTTGCTGAGGCTAAGATCTACCCTATCCCCTATAATTAAAGTCATTCTTTCATCATCCAGTGCTGCTAACTTCTGGACTGTCCCTTGGATGGCTGAAGGACTGATTCTTGGCAAAAAAATTACTCCTCAGCAGATCATTCAATCTGGTATTTGTAAGGATGCTAAAGCAGCTGACTACCTTTATAATGGTAAGTTACAGCTGCCTTATACCAGTAACCAAGTTATTAGGGCTGTCTGGAATAAGTTTCAGGATAAATTCTACCACACCACTCCTTCTGATGAAATACATTGGAATGGTAAGCCTCACTCGATCTCTTCTGTTTATAATCTGCTTGTTAATGTTTCTGGTAACTCTGATATAAAATGGCAAAAGGTTCTTTGGACTAGAAACTCTAATGCCAAAGACAACTTGATGATGTGGAAGGTCATAAATAATGCCCTGTTGACCAAGGAGAAACTGTTGATCTATGGAATGTCAGTTGATACCCTCTGTGTTTTTTGCAAGTTGCAATCTGAATCTGTGGATCACTTATTCTTTGAATGCAATGAGTTAATGGGATTGTGGACTAGGCTGATGAGAAGAATTAATGCAAATCATATTCATGGACTGTCAAGTGTTGAGTGGGCTCTGATAGGCAAAGCTACTAAGTGGAGAAAGAAAGCCAGATACTTTTTCCTCATTAAAAAGTACTTGAAATTTGTATAGGAGGAAAGAAATTTAAGAAGCTTTGAAAATAAGATAAGGAGCAATCACCAACTTTGGGTTGCTTTACAAGCTAGTATAAAGATAGGAATGAGGGAGTGTCAATTTGACTTCAGTGCATATGTTGCTGCACATTGGCCTTAGTTCTTGTTTAATTCTCTTTTATCTTTCCTTTCTTCTTTTGTGTTGTTGATTTCTCCCTCTCCTTATGTGTAACTTTCCTCCTGAGATGTTTGTGCCTTTCTGGGGATTGTGAGCTTGTTCATGGTTTCTTTTTCTTTTTTTCAGTTATCAATAATCTGGTAGGGGACCAGTTAACCCCGCTTGCCTTGCAAAAAAAATACATTTAATATATTAAAAATCTTAAATATATGTTTGTCATCATCAAAAGGGGAAGATTGTTGAACATGTGAGTGTATGATTTTTGTTTGATGATAATAAACATATATATATATTCATTTAAATGTATTTGTTAATGTACTACTTTATTTTTCACATAATTAAATAAATGTTTGCTGAATTAAATAAATAACATAGTATCTAAATTGAAACGGATATTTTATTCAAACAAATATTTATTATAATTTTTAGTGGTGCAAATTTCAGCTCTCACTATATATACACAATTTCGATTACATCACATTTCAATTTACATAATTGTCCTCACTACATATCGCTCATTCACTCATATTTAATCTTCAACTTGAATCCAGCATCTGAACAATCTGCAAAAATATACACTGGCTCAGTAAAATTTAAAATAAAATATTTTTGCAGTATAAAATAAAATGCAATTTTGAAAATATTATTTTCCTCGGTTATTTGGGTTGTTCGTCATCATCTAAATTTGAATTCATCATACACGAACAACTTGTTACATGCAGTGTATCACTGTATATGCCGCAAGGCCGTGCACACAGATATATACACTTGATGAAATTACTGGGACAAGTGAGCATAAGGTCAAACCCAAATCAAAAGCCGGGTTCAACTTAAGTGAAATAAAAATAATGTCACGACACGAGCACAAGGTCAAACCCGAGCTTTAAGCTGGATTCAACTCAGATGCACTACAAAACATCACAAAACTATGGAGCACAAGAATTCAAATACAAAAACTATACATGTGCATAAGGGCTAGACTCAATGAAACAACACTGCTACACTACAGATGCAAGCAGACTTGAGTCACGGTGCAGCTTGAACCAAAAGGTATACAACAAGTAGATGAACTACGCAATAGAGAGATGTACACATGACTCAAACCGGCACCTAAAGAAGGTCACACAAGCAACCGGACTACATAATGAATGCAAATACATGTACAACATAATGCACCAGTGGACAAATAAATGAAACTGACCAGGCAGAACCAAAACGCAACAATATGTGCAAAGATGCACATAAGCCATGGAACAACAAATCATGAATGTGAAATCAAAATATACATAAGGAAATGGTCAACCGAACCAGGTCAGTCCCAAGAATAAACCAGAACAGCAAGTGGAACCGACTACACAAGAAAAGCATGACCAAGAAGTAGTAAACAAACAAAACAGCAATGAAAATGGGACAGATCAGAAATGATCTTCATGAAAACCAGAAACTAGACCGAATAAATCATGATACAAAACTAGAGACCAAAGAATAGCCAAAAGAAATAATCAGACCATCAAGCAAGTGCACCACTAAACCAACGAAGGCAAAAACAGGCCTCTAAGGACCAGAGCACAGATATACAATGACCAATACAAAGTGGTGAATGCAATGATATGGATTGATAGATGTGTAGATAAACACACCAGTAGTAGTACAACATGGAAGTATGGAAGTGAGATTGCAAACCAGGTCATAGTGAAACCCAAATGAACATGACCGAACCCGACACAATGCAACCGAACATTTCTGCCTCGAACTAACGACAACTAGCAACAACTGTTTCAAGTCCACAACAACTTAACCAAACTCAAAATAAACCAGACTAGGGATGAAAATCATCATAATTCAAAGTGCAACAAATGACAATAGTAGTGCAGCAGACACAAATGAATATATAAATCAAATGGTCGAGACATATACAAGTGCATCGAACCACAATGCATCAGAAGTCCAGGCACTACAAGTTTACACTCACTCAAGTACTATCAGAACTCAGAGGTAACCAAACTGAGTACAACATCGTATATGTATGTATACAATTAGATTATATGTAAATGCAAGGTTATAGCTTCAATCATGAATACATTGAAAAGCATTTATTAATATACAGTGAATGTATAAAACAAGTGCATAGCATCATCAATGCTCCAGACAAGATCGATAGCCGAAGTCACAGAGGCAAAAATCATGGAACGGCAAGTAAAATCGAACAAGTAGAAAGTGCTATCAAGCATGAACACAAATCAAAGTCAGATAATATCAAAATTCACATCGAAGCCATGAAAAACTGACCAGAGTCAAAGGGAACAAAGAACGAAATCAACATCAGCAAAATCTATTCAATACCATGATAGCTAAGGATATTGAATAGCTCAAAATCAAAGCCGTGACAACAAAGCAAAAATATATGATTTTGAAATGGTCAGAAATAAATCACAGTATTCAAGCAAAATCGTAGAGCCGAGACGAATTCAAGCAAAATCATTGACGAATTCGAATAAATTTCTACGAACGAAAATATAGGGAATTAAAACCCTTTGTGAATGATTACCATCATTGAATCATCAAGTTCGAGTAAGCAAAAATAGTAAAGCAAAAGTAACAAATTACATACCCAAGCAAGTTCGAACTTGATCAAAATTGAAGGAGCCGAGTGCTAAGAGAAGAAAGCATCGATCAATAAAGCTAAGGGACGTAAATCATCATTCGATCGAGATACTAAAGTCGGTGACTTCAATTTTCCAAAGCCTTAATTTTTGTTTAAGAGGGACAAACGATCAGGAAGCCGACATTTTTTCACAAACAAAAGAAATGGGCCGAACAATATAAAAGAAAAAAAGGAGGCCGACCTTGTTTGTTTTTAAAGGATTTAGTTTATTTTAAATTAGGGTTTTGGGTTATTTAATTTGTTTTTATTGTATTTTCCTTTTAAAAAATTGTAATTTCTAGTCGTGTGACTAGGGGAAGAGCTACGGTGGTGTAATTTGAGAATTCGCAACTCAGTGGCTAAGTTGTGAAAGGGTTTTGAGCATAGAATTAAGGCTAGTCGATAGCAGGTGTCACGAGTTTACATGTGTAAGCGTCTGACTGCTCAATTTCTAGTAGAAACCTTGGGGACAGCACGTAGGCAGAGTTCTGCGGAAGCTGGGTAAATTCTGTGTTGTCCTATTTCTGCATTTATTATTCTGCTATTATCCGTGCTGCTATAATTCTGATAAATCTGTGTTGCAATTATTTTATAAACTTCCGCACTAAATTTTTATACTTAATAGCATCATCCTATTCACCCCCCTCTAAGGTGAAATCGATCCTACAAACCCTTCCTAAGATATCCACTATCGCTCTTTAAATATAAATATGACATCTTATTAGGTTACTTCTTTCGGTAAGGAGGTGGAACCTTCAACCACTTAAGACCTCAACACTGAATCAAACCATTTTTAGAGACATCCTTATTTATTTGGAATCTCAGTAGGTTACTTAATGCTTCCATTTAGAAGAGAGGAGGACCCTTCAGCCACTTAAGACCTCAAAACAAAAGCGAACCCCTATGAAGATATCCCTCACCGCTTCTAATTTCAAATTTGGACCGTTTAATACTTTTCACTTAAGAAAGCAAGCACAATCTCTCACTGTCATCACGGGTCCTATGATTAGTGATATCTTACATCGGTAGTAAGTACACCCGACTGTTGGTAGCCTCAAAGTGATGGGCAGTCTTCCGTCGAGTGACTCTGCTAACCTTGCATCACTAACCTACTAAGTCCAATTAACCATCCTAAATTTTTATTTATGTTATCATAGGTAGATATTGGATTTAGATTACTAATTCCCTTTTTATTTAAGGCAATAAGATTTACCTTAAATATTTATCTATCCATAAATCCCCGTTTAAGATCATAAATGTCAGTTTGTCCATAAAATCCTAACGGACATTTACTAAGACATTTATGTATGGTTACTAATTTCAGATTAGTAACGTTTTATGTCTATTCTAATTTTATTAGTCCTATTAATCCATTTAACCTATCAGATTATTGCAACTTTCATATTTCTTACCTTTTATTGAAGTTACAACCTTTTAAATTCTTTCACCCTTAGTTAATTACCCTAAACGCGAATATTACATGCAAGCATAGTTATTAGCTTTTTATTTAATTATTACAAGCGCATTAAATTACGTACAAACATTTACTGTAATCAAATATGTTCTGGTTATATATCTGCACTAGAATATTATTTTCCACGTTAAATTGTAGGAATCATATATAAAAAGATTATCCGCTATAATTTTGATAAATTAGTCCAAAATAAAAGATTTAACTTTAAAAAATTACATTGTTTGAAATTACAAGGAATGATCATTTCTTTTATTATTGAAATAGACAGTGTAAACTACAATGAATTCGTACTTTGCACATCTCTTTCTTTTTCTACTTGCATCTATTCGTTGCTAGATCAAACGCTGCATTCTTCTAAAAGGGAAAGAAATCAAACAAAATTACAAATATTAAATGGATCTAAATGCTAACAATTCTAAACATATAAAATTTTATATTCCAATAAGGTTAGGGTAATACTCCAAATTTATAACATTATTGTACAACCTATTTTAGATCTGGAATAAATTTTATTCAATCAATATCCTAAATACATACTTTTAGGACTGTTTCTAGATTAGGTTGTAAATGATGCTAAATCAATTCATAAACAAGAATATGCATGCAATATTTATTATATTCAATCATATTCAATTTTTTGCGTACAGCTCATATACAATTATCCAATTAGGCATAAAAACCAAATAAATGCCAACGGGATAATTTTCATATTATAACAATCGATAAAATTTGCCTAAAAGAGATCCTAATCTCTATATCTAAAGTAGATCCTTTGATTCATCTCCAAATCCTTTTTAATCCAAGAGATATATATATAAAAGGGTATATACATACATTAGAATTACAGATCCAAGAAGAGATTTGAGACCAGGAGAAAAACTAGATATATATATAAAAAAAACCTTAAATACGCATATGGTTGATTCTTTTCTCTTCTCATTTTTATTAGATTTTTACTCTTCTTTGATTTATATGAATATAGATACAAATATCTTATCTTTATAATGTAGAAAGAAAGTGAAGAAGAAGAAATGGTAGAGCTTCGCTACTTCCTCCATAAAAATATGAGAAGAATAGGGAGGGCTAGGCCTGAATTTATAGGGGATAGAATCAAGCAGAACCGTACAATTTGAAATATTAAATCCAGGCCGTTGCAGCTTGGGTTTATTGTAGCCGCCGGATCGCCACCAATCGACCTCTTTTGGGTCATTGATTAACCGCTGATGGTCGATCGTCCCCAAAAACAGGTCGGCCTGTGGGCCTAGGCAATTAATATAAAAACGTTAATTTTTCTTATTTAATTATTTTTGTTCTGAATTCATTTTTTTCCATAACTTCTTCATTTGGACTCCGATCGCAAAACTCCAAATAAGAAAGTTGCTCAAAATTCCGCTATAAACTCAATAGTGCAAGTGTCATGGTTAAATTTCATCGTTTGCACAAATTCCACTTTTGAAGTCTAATTAATTAACTAATTATTTAAATGACTATTGCCAAATAACGGGGTGTTACACATTCTCAAAACATGCGCTCTCCTTGTGCACACAACCATAAACATAGCTTATTATATGGGCTCCTCATAGCTCATGCCTTCATACGTACATCTTCTTATAAGGGTATATATCCTTTAACTCTTTCGGCTCCTCCTCAACAAGTCTCAACCTCTGTGGCTCCCCATGCCAAAACTTCTTATGAAAATTGCAGGTCCCAAGCCCAAGGGGCTATTACTAATTCTGCTCTTGTTGTTTGTCACATTTTTCAACTACCACTGTCATCTCTGGGTTGTTGCCTTCATTCAAGCTTAACCTTGATTGAGTTTCATTCCAGTATAACCTTGATTTTCTCCCGAATGGCGCCATTTCTACTTTCGTTGATACCATTAAGATTGTGATGAACGTTCTCCACCTCTGGTACCCAACATACCTGAAATAGTGCATTGCCATAGTACCCAGTCGATGGAGGGAAAGCGTTAAGGGTAAAATACGATTGACTAATCGATAAACTATAATATATCTCATAGCACATAGATAAAATATAATATCAATATAAATATAAAACAGGCGAGACAATAACATAATCAAATGAACCAAAACATCATATGATAGTGTAGCATAGGCTAATCAGATTATATGCATCGAATAATAAGAGTTAATACATCTCCATACATCAAGTAAACTCTACTATCTTTATACAATAATAGTTCTAAATAGCTATATAGCACTGCTCATCAGAAATAAGCGGTAGCATCTCCAATAGTAAAAGCATATATGAGAGTAGCTTAAGTCTCCTGTTTTATCCACCATACTGCTCCATGCACTATCTCATACCTGCCTCTTTAACCTACTCACTTAAGAGTATCTAGAATTTAAGAAATAATGCAAATAAATTTAAGTCAAACAAATTTCTGGTATGAGTGATCTATAATCTCAAAAACAGATACAAAGTCAATATATCGTAATAAGAGCATATAGTATGGAAAATCATACGTGACCTGCTCATGCATTTAACAAGTTAGCACGTAAACATAATATATGGTAAATAACCATCATCATTACAGGTGTAATACTACTCTAAATACAACTAGGGTGTCAAGATATTAGACACAGTAATACCTACATCACATGATATCGATAAAAATAAATAAACCACCACACAATCTCACATCTCTTAACTTATTCCATTAGATATATGATGACTCAAATGATCACATCGTACGATTAACGACTACTTAGCATCTCGGCTCTACCAATGTTTGAATCCTTACCACTCAAATAGCTAGGAACTAGACCGACATCGTAAGGTCCAATGACACAGATTATGCGGTACGACCCATAGCGAGCATTCTCACCTACTCCTTTATGAACATACATCAAGATCTTTAAATCATTAATGATCCCTTATTTCACATATCGATAGTAGAACCCTCTTGTTCTACTATACAAGTCGTCGTCATACTGAACTTACCTGCTCGGAGGGTCACCGGGTGCACCTGCTAGCTTCTCCTTAAAATACTCAACCAAATTCCATTGTAGCATGGATCGGTACCAATCCATTATTGATCATTCATCCTATATACTTAGCTAAATCCACCTCCTAGTTGTTTCACCAAGTCAAGTTAGGTAGATGTAACGTTTCAATAGATCGATGCCAGTACATATGGATCAGTTTATCCATGCCCCCATGCCTTAGCCAAAATTTCACTTAATACCATTATACTGAACCATAAATTTACTAGGTTCCAAACATAGGTATGGATCGATACTAATCCATATAGATCAGTGCCGACCCATCTACTTTGTGAATTTGGATAAGTATTACTGCCTTGGTCCATTTTCTAGGTCGATCCATTTATTTCTGAATTCTTTTATCTATACACAACTCCTTTCGCAGCCATCTAAATCCAGACTCTCTAGAGTTGATCTAGCGAAGCTCATTCTACTAATACGAACCTTCCATCATTTACATAATCCAATCGGGGAGCTTCTCATATAGTTCCTCTATGCACACTCAAAGATCCTCACCCATAGATCGATTTAACCAGGTCCTCTCAACATTCAAACAACATACAAGCATCATATCATGGCAATTCAATTAACTATGCATTCATGCCTTAATCTCACATCAATATAAATATCCATTGCATGAAATAACATGATGAAAATAGTTTATAATCATTTAAATCCATTTTTGTCTCATTATAGAAATCAAATCAGATCAAAAATCATATTTTTAACTTTAAAAATGGATCCAAAGCATTTTTAAACATATATATTAAGTGTGAGATCATAATTCACTCACCAATCAATGTAAAATCGATGAAAATAGCTTAAAATCAAGTGAATCCAGATTTGAATACCAGATCTATGAAATTTATCTTCCTAAAAATCTAATTTGATAATCTCTAGCTGGTATCTTTCTTAATTACTTCTTATTCTCAAGTTTAACTATAAATGGAATGATCTAACAAACGATTTAAGTAGAGAAAGAGTTAATGGAGGTTAAATCTATTTTAGGAAGAAGAATGAAAATTCAGACTACCTCTAACTGTTGTAATTAGCAGAAAACTGAAAATTAATTAATAGATCTAATTATGGGCTTAGCCCTCATTATCACCAAATCTTTCTGAATGCTATCAAACTTAAAAATGCAGTATCTCGCAAAATACTTACCCAAATCACTGTAACGATCACTCTATATAAAGGCAAACCATCAAATCTTTCATTTGGAACATGTTTCGAACTCAAATTCGGCTTCCACCGAAAGTTATAGCCATTACAAGACTCTAGATTAAAAAAGTAAATAATTTATTTTAAGGGTCAAAAATGTCAAAATACAGTTATCTCTAAAGTTTTAGTCCATTCTAAAGTTGTTTAATTATGAAAATAATATTTTTATAATCCATTAAATCTTTTATTTGGAACATGATTCAAACTCAAATTCGGCTTCTATCAAAAGTTATTGCTATTATAAGATTTCTAGGCTAAGAATGCCAATAATTTATTTTAAGGCTAAAAAATGTCAAAATACGGTTATCTTTGAAATTTTAGTCCATTCTAAGGTCGTTTGATTATGAAATAATATTTTCACAATCTATCGATAAGTAAAATGTGAGTCGTTGCAAAGATGCTAGAGGAGAGGTACAATTTCATCATAGCGTGGCCAAGCACCTTAATAATATAGACACCATCAACTAGACCCTCATCTCTAAAAAAAGGTCAAGTTTGAAATAGCGAAAAAAAATTATCAGTCTTGATGCCAAGGTAGCTTCTCTAAAGAAGAATTTTGTTAAAACAAAGTAGTCCTGGGTGAAGCAAAACGAATTTGCAAATCTTATCAAGACATCAAGAAAGAACTAGATGCCATCAAGCGGCAGTTATGTGGTGCCTAAACTAGCAATGTTATTCTAACTAAGGAGAAAAATGAAGTACAAGCCGCTGTAGAGAAAACATCTTTTTGATAACCCGAATTTTTAGGCATCAGGTAATTGGATAATTATCTAAGTTTAACTATTGAAAACACTAATTTATAAGTCGAACAAATAAATCTGATATTAAATGTTTATATCTGGATAGATATTTATTTGATAATCTCCTAATATAATTATTTAAAATTGGCAACCTATTCTTTTAAAACAAATAATAATGTGTTGTGTGTGTGTGTGTGTATGAGTAGATTTTAAATAGAATTGGATTGTAAATTCAAGAATAACTATATATGATTATTATTAGTGTATAATTAAGATTTTAAAATCATTCTCTTTTAAAGTTATATATGTATAAATACTAGAAAATGTATGAATATAAATATAAAACATAAATTGATAAAAAGAAATGTATTTATCTAAAATTGAAAATATAAAATAAAAGATAAGGATAAATAAAAATCTTTAATAAGATTTAAGAAAAGGTTTAATACATATTATTTTTTGAAAATAATAACATGAGATAAAATTTAATTAGTATATATATACAACATTTAAAAACATGATACATGAAATTAATAAATACGCAATACAAATATGAATTAGGATAGAAACATAAATATACATACAAAAATACAAGTGTAAGTAACCAATACATACAAAATACAAGTGTAAGAAAAATGCAACATGAATTAACATGTGTAATCATCTTTACATGCAAATTACAAGTGTTATGTTCTTTATTTTAAAGAAAAATAAAAATAGGAAAACAAGATTGTAAATACTCTACTTCCCCTTCTCTTCACGGTTTCTTTAAAATTTATATACTCACAAATGTAGAAACCTAGAAACTGAAGAAAAAAAATATGCAAACCAGATATTAAAAAACAAAAGCAAAGATAAAAATCTAGTTCAATTCAAAACCAGGGAGCTAAAGCAAAGAAATCAGCAAACAGATCCTCAACCCGAAGCAAAACAGATCAAACAAAATCAAACTTGAAAGCTAGTTGATCATCATCAAAATCAAGTATCGAGTCATCTCAAACAAATCAAACAACTTCCAGATTTTTCAAATTAAGTCTACTCCTCTGTACAAACCCAGACATGTAAGTAAACAAAACAACATTTTGTTTTAACTTAGTGCTTGTGATGATTTATGAAATAATGATGTGGTAAATTGTTTACATGAGTGAAACCAAACCTGCATGTTATAAATATGAAGTGATATAAGTGTGCATGTCTGGATATGTCTATGTTCATCTCTGTTTTAAGTTAGAGGGTTTGGATTTAGATCAAGATTCAATCTCCTCGTCTAATCTCTGATAGGCTTTAGAATTCAAACAAGATATGTTTGTTTAAACCTAAACTAAGTTTTAAAATATATCGAAGTAAAATTTGTTGGAATTTTATCTAGAAATTAAGGAAGATAGTGGAAACCTTAAAACATGTTAAAATCAATCATCATGATTTGTTGATTCAGGTATATAGTCTGAATCGTCTTTGAAAACTAGGATTTTTAAAAGAATAATCATGATTTCTAGTGTTGTATCGAGTGAGGAAGTGGATGAATGTGAATTGGGTTTTAAGGCTTTTTCGGTGATCAGAGGGCTCGGGGTGGTCGAGGTCTCTGTTGGAGGTAGAGGGAAGTTTGGTGGTCTCAGCAAAAATGGTAGGTGGATTTTTAAACCACCGAGGCGGTGTCATGGCGTCAGGTTAGGGTCTAAACCCAAGTTTGGTCGAGGTCTGGAAATCGGGTCACTGCGTCGTCTCTGGTGCATCAGGGTTCATCGAAGTTAGGGGGATGGAAGTGTGGATGGCCAGAGGAGCTATGGACGGAATTTCATGGGTGCTGGTGGTCGGTGTCGTTGGGTCGAGGAGTTTTTAGGTGATGGTTATTGTTCTAGTTTGATCGAATTATCTCGATTTCGATTTTGGTTTTGTGTAAAGTTCTGGGTGGTCGGACGCTTTGAGGATGGGGTCGCCAACATGTAGGAAGTTGCCGTGATAGTCAGAGCTCCAACGATCAAAATGGTGCACGTGCACGGCTGTCTGTATTTTAGGAAGAGGGTAGGCTCGAAGGGAAACTCGACGAAAGGAAGGTTTTGCTTGGGGTTCGTTTCGGGGGAACGTAGTGTTTAATCTTATAACAGGTTTAAACTTTAAATTTAAAACTAAGTTTTGGAGAAAAAGAAAACAGAAATACTCGGGTCTGGACTCAAGTACATACCGGGTTGAACCCGAAGTGAACGATTTTTAACAGTTTTTTTAAAAAAAGTATTTAAATTAGCAAGTTTTTTGAATTTCAAAACAAATCAAGTTTAAACAAATTTTAAAATCAAATTCATTATATTATAAATGTTTAAAGATTTGGTTTATGAAGTTATATGATTTATTTTACTTAGATTTATTAAGTTAAATTCTTAAGTTTATTTTAAACTTAATTTAAATATGTAATTGAGTAAGTTAATTAATGAGGTGAAATGTTTTTATATTATATGTTAATGATAAGTGATTTCAAGATTTATTAAATAAAATCTTAATAATGATTTACAAATTAATTAAGATAAAAGGTTTATCTTAAAGTTAATTAAGGTCTTGGATAATTAATGATTAATTAAATTAATGAAGTAATTTAAGAGTAATTAAGTAATTTAATTAATTAATGATTAAGGATTAATTAATTAATAATTAAGGGTGTAAGTTAATTAATTAAAGATTAATTTAATTTGTAATTAGAGATTAATAAATTAAGTAATTACTTAAATGATAATTACTTAATATAAGTAATTAAAGGATTAATTTGTTAAGGGTTAATTAATTTAATTAGCAATTAGAGCATAATTAATTAATAATTAAAGGTTAATTAATTGAGGATAATTTACCAATAGGATAATTATTTAATGAAAGTAATTATGGATAATTAATTTAGATTTGATAATTAAAGAATGACTAATTAATGGTTGTAATTAATTAACGTTAAGTAAGTAGGATTTAAAAGCAATTAAATTAATAATGGTACAATTAATTTATCTTTCTTATAGATGATTTAAGATATATTAAATGACTTGGATTATTTGATATCTCTGATATGTGATTCGTGATGCTTTGCGATATGAGATACTTTGGTTGAACTGTGATATTGTGGGTTATCTATCTGAGATAAATTGTTGGGTGAATATGAAATCCTGAATATAAATTGTATTGTTTAAACTTAAACATTTGGCATAAAGAATAATATTAGATTCGAAGAGACCGCGGTCGAGTATCAGTAAATACCCGAAACCACTTTGATTTGAAATCTACAATAATTCTTTGTAGATTTGATATGTGAAATTAATAGGCTGGAATGGAATAATTTAAGTAAAATGGATTATTGAAACTAAGTAAGGGTACTTAGGGATTGATTTGTGAAATAACTGTTGACTATAACAAGTTAAGAACTCATAATAAGGTACGAGTTACCCCGGGTTTCAGTTATGCGTTAAAACTTAGTATTTCAAATTTTATGGGTTTACTCACATTGGTTTCCAGCCTGACCCGGTTGTTACTTTGTTGTAATGCTCGGGTCAGACTGAGTATTGCATATTTCCAGGTTAGGACGTTATGGAGCTCAGGAGGCAAGCTGGATGGTACAAACGTATGGAGTTTACCGCTGTGTATTTGAGTTTGATTTGATTATAGTCTGGGACAATTTGCTATAACTGTCCAGTTTATGTATAAATGATTGTACTATGATGTATTATTATAAAATTGACAATTACAACTTTCTTTGTATAAATGCTATTATTTGGTATTATATTTAATCTGCTGCGAATATGAGATGCGGTTGTTTCATGTTCTTCTTCTACCTCCTTCTTCTTTTCTCTAACAATTTGAAATTTTCAGGGTTCAATTGCTCGACATTTCTACTGTGAACATATTAGTGTCGAATTTTCGAGGTCCAAAATTTCGGGTCATTACACTTTGGTATCAGAGCAGAAGGTCAAGCGAGAACCTTGGCTCTGGTGGGTTTACTCATTAAGGATAGGGTCAATAGTACCCTAAAATGAGTTGAGTGTGTATATATATGAGAGCGTACTTTTTATTTTCTTATATAAAGATTTTAATTTGGTTTTACAAATAAATGATTTTTATATAAGTTTATATTTAGATATATAAAGCAATAGTTTTCTATTATATATTAAGGTAATTGGTTGTTGTATTATTTGAATTAAAAGTAATAATAAGAATTAAGTGGTAATAGAAATACAACCAAATAAGAATTGGATAATATGAACTATACAAAAAAGATAAGCTAGAAATGGATTCAAACCAGAGAATGAAATTCTGAAATTTGTAAGAGTATTTTCAAAATGCTGAATTAAGTTACCCTAATTTTATATTCAATAAATTCTGAGAGAATATATAGTGAATTGGTTTCCAGTATGATAACCTTGATTATTATCCTAACATGTTTGTTGTATCTTGATAATGGAATGTTTATTAATGATTAAGCAAAATGAAATGTTTTATGAAAGTAATAATTTATATAAGTACGACTTATAGATTGGAATTAAAGATAATTAAAATTGTGCAGTTTTGAATCTGAGTTCAGAAAATTTAAAATTGATTCGAAATGTTAAAAAGATATAATAATAATATTTTTTAATGAAGGAATCTTATCTTAAAACAAAAACTGTTTTAGATTTTAAAGAAATATGTTTTGAACTAAAAAAAGCTCAGAATGGTTTAAAATCTAAAGTATGACTTGAAATGTAAATGAAACAAATATGTATATATGTGGGATATACATAAGATCAAAGTTGATGGAAAGTAACACTAGGTGTTGAGTTTTGAGTTTTCCCTGAAATTGGGTAAGTTTTTGAACTTATAAGTAAGAAAGGATATTGATAATAATTTTAAAATTTGAAATGGAGAATTCAAATTTAGTAAGATTGACTGGATAAAAATGAATTTAATTTAACTTAGGGGAAGTTAAATGAGTTTAGAAAAAACAACCTGAATTGGAAATTTCAAAATGAAATTGAGATTTAACTTAGGAAGTTAAATGGGTTGATTTGAAATGGGAGTTAGATGCGATCTCAAAATGGGTTTAAGATTTGAAAATTGGAAATGGATGCTATTGATGAATGTTTAAATAATTTGGATGTTTATTTATTATGACTTATCATGATATCATCCTGTTGTTATCAATAATTTCTAAAACTGAGAATTGGATTATTTTAAATGAATTAAGAAATGGATTGAGGTAATATATATCCATTACTGAAATAAAATAGAAATAAGATTTGAACTTATGAAAAGGAAATTGCTTTGAACTTAAAGATTAAAATGCTAGAAATGAGCTTGCTGAAAATTTGTTAAGAATTGGTTTTGAAGATAAAATTAGGTTATAAATTAGATTCTGAAGATTAAATTGTTTTTGAATTCTTATTTGGACTATGAAGTTAAGTAAAGGTAATTTAAAATGGAATTTTGGAATTTGGACTCAGAATTAAATTATTTAAAGATTTAGGCTGTTAAATTCAAAATAAAGGTTGATTTGGTTTGAGAATTCAATCAACATTTAAAAATTTAACTCGAATTTATATAATTCAAGATGGTTTAAAAATTGAGATTGAAATTGAAAGTTTGTTTAAATTGAATTTGATTTGAAATTAATCGAAATTATGATTGATGTTGAATAAGTTTAAACTCAAATGGGAATTGATTTGAATTTGGGAAAGGAATTGAAGTTAATTCAAATTGTATTAGAATTGAATCAGTTTAATGGGATGAGAAATTGATTAGAAGTGGAGATTGGGAAATTGAACCAGTTTGACTCTGAAACTATTTTTGAACAAATTGTTTTAATATAAACTGTTTTAAATCTATTTTCCTAGTTATGTACTATACAACCTTTCCTTTTAAAACCTAAACTATCTTATACTTATTTTACTATTATTTTGAAACTAATTACTATTTTACAAATGTTTTATAAACAAATCATTATTTTACAACTACTTATAACAAATTACTATTTTATAACTATTTTGCAACTATTTAACTATTCTACAAACTATTTAACTGTTTTACAACTATTTTATAATTACTTCACTATTTTATTGCTATTTTACAACTACTTGTCTATTTTAAACTTTTCAAGTTATTTTCTAAATTTAAGTTGGTCAGAGTGCAAACAGTTTAGAACTAAAATGATGACTCGAATGGAAATTGAATCAATTGTGAATAAATGAATAGAAATCAAAAGAAAGGTGAATAGAAAGAATATTGATTTAGCTAATAATAAATAAAGATAAATACGTAGGACGTACGTATATTATTTTATTCGCAAAATGATTTGATCCAAATTCGAGCATAGAATTTCGAGATAGTATATCGGTCCGAGTTAGGATTTTCACATGATTTTCGACTGCGATCCCTGGATATGGATTTTTGATTGATTTTGGAAATTCTCTATCATAGTTAGGCTATGCAAGGAGAATGACAATTTCTGATCAAGAAGCCAGATCTAAGTCCGCACTAGGAAGTCAGGTAGACGATACTAGTTTGAAGTGAAATTGTGTGATCAAGTGAGCGATCAGATTTGATATTGCGTACGGATGGTATATGTACATCTGATGTGCTTAAATGAAATAGATATTGAAATTTTGAAAGAAATGAAAATGATTTTTGAAATATATTTTGAGAAATACATATGAATAAAAGTGGAAGTTGGATATCTTTTGAAATTCACTTTATAAAAAATAAGTGATATGGCAATTAACTTTATAAAAGAAATCAAAATTGAATATTGATTGGCATAGTAAAGTTATATATTTGTTATGTACGATAAGCTCCTCCTATGTTGAATCTAAAACCAGAAGAAAGCGTTTTTGAAAATATTTGAAGTACAAAAGGGGAATTTATATAAGTGACCCAAAGATTATTTTCAAGTTGGAGTATTATGAGAATGATTTTGGAAAAGGTTTTGGAACCTACGGATTTTGGAAAGGCTTTTGATTTTTGGGAAAAATCAATTTTGGGAATTTGGAAAGCCAAGTTTGGAACTATCAATTTAAGATATCGATTTTGTGTAAAGAAGATTTTTTATGTGAATCATAAAGGGTATGATTTGAAAAATACTATATGTGTATAGTATTAAATGTTTTGAGATCGACTCTGGGGAAAAAGGAGCTCCCATGAAATGAACTTCATAGGAGATCCACGGGGTCGTTCTGCCTTGAGCCCTAAGGGGGAGGCTCTAAATTGGATCCTGGAAGGAAGTCCGAACAAACTGAAGTTCCTGAGATTATATGTGTGGGAAGCGAAGGTCGAGGGTGTTGATGCCTACAGAGATATTTGACTTATGCTGTGACGACAGTGTAACTCGATGTCACTACGACCTACTGCGGACCATATCGGAAGTCGTGTGGCCGTGAGAGCCAACAGTCTACGTTTGATTTTGTCGTGATGGCGACGTAACATCGTAGACTGCGATCTATGAAGGTATAGCGAAAGTCGTGAGGCAGTGAGAGCCTAAGGCTACATTAGGACTCGACTGACGTAGTCTACGACCTATGTAGGAGTGGTGAAGTTTCATTTGGCAATGAAATTGGAGGGCGCTAATGCCTACAGTTACATGGATTTTTGTCATGATGGCGATGTAACCCTAGGTGTAGCTACGATCTATGGCGGATTCCATGGCATAATCGAGGGGCGCGGAGTACCTACAGTTATCTATGGATTTTGTCGAGATGGCAACGTAACCATCGGGTTAACTGCGACCATGGAGGGGGTGATGATTTCCAGAGCATTCTCACCAATGATGATTCCTATATTCTCAAAAAAATGTTTTCTATATTTTAAAAAAATTGTTTTCCCAAGTATTTTCATTGGGTGTTGAAAACGGGTTTACCAAGTACTTATAGCTTTTCAGTCCTATGCCTGATCAACGTATGACCGAATTTTTGTGACAACGAGGATGGACTTGTGGAAACATTGAGTTATAAAAAGTATTTTTGTAAAACTATTTTGGTAATATTTTATAGATTTTAAAGTGTTTTAAAAATTCTTAATAAAAGAGTTTATAGTTGAAGATGATTAAAGAGCAATTTAAGCTGACAGTAATCATTTTAATAAATTCTGGCTTCGTTCCTTTTTGAGAACGAAAAGATTTAAAGGGGAAGGAATGTGATAACCCGGATTTTTGGGCATCAGGTAATTGGATAATTATCTGATTTTAACTATTTAAAACACTAATTTATATGTTGAACAAATAAATCTTAAATGTTTTTATCTGGATAAATATTTATTTGATAATCTCCTAATATAATTATTTAAAATTGTTAAATTATTATTTTAAAACAAATAATAATGTGTTGTGTATATATATAAGAGTAGATTTTAAATAGAATTAGATTGGAAATTCAAGAATAAATATATGTGATTATTATTAGTGTATAATTAAGATTTTAAAATCATTCTCTTTTAAAAGTTATATATGTATAAATACTTGAAAATGTATGAATATAAATATAAAACATAAATTGGTAAAAAGAAATGTATTTATCTAAAATTGAAAATATAAAATAAAAGATAAGGATAAATAAAAGCTTTAATAAGATTTAAGAAAAGGTTTAATATGTATTTATTTAAAAAAAATAACATGAGATATAATTTAATTTGTATATATATACAATATTTAAAAACATGATACATGAAATTAATAAATACATAATACAAATATGAATTAGTATAGAAACATAAATATACATACAAAAATACAAGTGTAAGTAATTAATACATACAAAAATACAAGTTTAAGAAAAATACAACATGAATTAACAATGTAATCATCTTTGAATGCAAATTACAAGTATTATGTTCTTTATTTTAAAAATAAAAATAGGAAAACAAGATTATAAATACACTACTTCCCCTTCTGTTCACATTTTCTTTAAAATTTATATACTCACAAATGTTGAAACCTGGAAACTGAAAAGAAAAACATACAAACTAGATATTAAAAAAATGAAAACAAAAGCAAAGATAAAAATCAAGTTCAATTCAAAACCTGGGAGCTAAAGCAAAGAAATCAGCAAACAGATCCTCAACCTGAAGCAAAACGGATCAAACAAAATCAAACTTAAAAGCTAGTTGATCGTCATCAAAATCAAGTATCAGGTCATCTCAAACAAATCAAAGTTCAACATCTAGACAACTTCCAGATTTTTCAAATTAAGTCTGCTCCTCTGTTCAAACCCAGACAGGTGAGTAAACAAAACAACATTTTGTTTTAACTTAGTGCTTGTGATGATTTTATGAAATAATGATGTGTAAATTGTTTACATGAGTGAAATCATACCTGCATGTTATAAATATGAAGTGATATAAGTGTGCATGTCTGGATATATCTGTGTTCATCTCTGTTTTAAGTTATAAGGTTTCAATTCAGATCAAAATTCCAAATCTCCTCATCTAATCTCTGATAGGCTTTAGAATTCAAACAAGTTATGTTTGTTTAGACCTAAACTAAGTTTTAAAAATATATTTAAGTAAAATTAGTTGGAATTTTATCTAGCAATTAAGGAAGGCAGTGGAAACCTTAAAACATGTTAAAAGCAATCATCGTGATTTGCTGATTCAGATATACTCTGAATCGTCTTTGAAAACTAGGATTTTTAAAAGTAGAGTCACAATTTCTAGTGTTGTATCGAGCGAGGAAATTGTGGATGAACGTGAATTGGGTTTTGAGGCTTTTCCTGTGATCGGAGGGCTCGGGGTGATTGGGTTCTCTGTTGGAGGTAGAGAGAAGTTTGGTGGTCTCGGCAAAAATGGTAGGTGGATTTTCAAACCACCGAGGTGGCGTCACGGCATCAGGTTAGGGTTTAAACCCAAGTTTGGTCGATGTCCGAAAATTGGGTCATTGCGTCATCTCTGGTGCATCGGGGTTCATCAAAGGTAGAGGGATGGAAGCGTGGATGGCTTATGGACGCAATTTCATGGGTGCTGGTGGTCGACGTCTTCGGGTCGAGGAGTTTTTAGGTGATGGTTGTTGTTCCAGTTTGATCGAATTATCTCGATTTCGATTTTGGTTTTGTGGTAATGTTCTGGCTAATCAGACTGTTTGAGGAAGGGGTTGCCTACATGTAGGAAGTGGCGGCGATGGTCAGTGCTCCGACGATCAACGGTGCACGTGCACGGCGAGGCTGGTGTGTCTGTGTTTTGGGAAGAGGGTTAGCTCGAAGGGAAACTCGGGGAAAGGTAGGTTTTGCTCGGGGTTCGTTTTGGCGGAACGTGAGTGTTTATTCTTATAACAGTTTTGAACTTTAAATTTAAAACTACGTTTTGGAAAAAAAAGAAAAGTGAAATACTCGGGTCTGGACTCGAGTACATACAACCCGAAGTGAATGATTTTCAACAATTTTTTTAAAGTTTTTAAATAAGCAAGTTTTCTAAATTTAAAAACAAATCAAGTTTAAACAAATTTTAAAATCAAATTCATTATATTATAAATGTTTAAAGATTTGGTTTAAGAAATTATATGATTTATTTTACTTAGAGTTATTAAGTTAAATTCTTCAGTTTATTTTAAACTTAATTTAGATATGTAATTAAGTAAGCTAATTAATGAGGTAAAATGTATATTATCTGTTAATGATAAGTGATTTCAAGGTTTATTAAATAAGATCTTAATAATGATATAGAAATTAATTAAGATAAAAGGTTTATCTTCAAGTTAATTAAGGTCTTAGATAATTAATGATTAATTAAAGTAATGAAGTAATTTAAAAGTAATTAATTAATGATTAAGGATTAATTAATTAATAATTAAGGGTATAAGTTAATTAATTAGAGATTAATTTAATTTGTAATTAGAGATTAATAAATTAAGTAATTACTTAAATGATAGTTACTTAATATAAGTAATTAAAGGATCAATTTGTAAGGGTTAATTAGTTTAATTAGTAATTAGAGGATAATTAATTAATAATTAAAGGTTAATTAATTGAGGATAATTTACCAATAGGATAATTATTTAATGAAAGTAATTATGCATAATTAATTTAGATTTGATAATTAAATAATGATTAATTAATGGTTATAATTAATTAATGTTAAGTAAGCAGGATTTGAAAGAAATTAAATTAATAATGGTACAATTAATTTATCTTGCTTATAGATGATTAAGATACATTAAATGACTTGGATTATTTGATATCTCCGATATGTGATTCGTGATGCTTTGTGATATGAGATACTTTGGTTGAACTGTGATATTGTGGGTTATCTTTCTGAGACAAATTGTTGGGTGAACATGAAATCCTGAATATAAATTGTATTGTTTAAACTTAAACATTTGGCTTAAAGAATAACATTAGATTCGAAGAGACCGGGGTAGGGTATCAGTAAATACTGGAAACCACTTCGATTTGAAATCTACAATAATTCTTTATAGATTTGATATGTGAAATCAATAGGCTGGAATGGAATAATTTAAGTAAACTGGTCCATTGAAACTAAGTAAGGGTACTTAGGGATTGATTCGTGAAATAAGGGTTGACTATAACAAGTTAAGAGCTCGTAGTAAGGTACGAGTTACCTCGGGCTTCAATTATGTTTTAAAACTTAGTATTTCAAATTTTATGGGTTTACTTGCGCTGGTTTCCAGCCTAACCCGGGAGTTACTTTGTTGTAATGCTCGGGTCAGACCGAGTATTGCAGATTTTCAGGTTAGGACGTTGTGGAGCTCAGGAGGTGAGCTGGATGGCAGGAACGTATGGAGTTTACCGCTATGTATTTGAGTTTTATTTGATTATAGTCTGGGACAAGGTGTTATAATTGTCTAGTTTATGTATAAATGATTGTAATCCGATGTATTGTTATAAAATTGACAATTACACCTTTCTTTTTGTATAAATGTTATTATTCGATGTTATATTTAGTCCACTGCGAATGTGTGATACTGTTGTTTCCTATTCTTCTTCTACCTCCTTCTTTTCTCCAACAATCTGAAATTTCCGGCGTTCGATTGCTCGGCATTTCTTCTGTGAACGTATTAGTGTCGAATTTTCGAGGTCCAAAAGTTCGGGTCGTTACATCTTTAAAAGTAACCACATTGTAGGCAGAGTTTGCTAAAACAAAGGACGCCATCTAAGAACTCGAACTCAGTTTCTGATCTTAAAACCGAAGTAGACATGCTTAAGTTTTCTCTTGCCGAATCCCAAATCGATCTCGCACAAGCTCGCTTTGAGATTAAGGAGAACAACACGAATATTGCTTGCTTTGATGATGATCAATTCAACTTCTGTGAGATAGTGTTCTGTACCCGTAGTTTACATTGGCTTAATGGCTATGACCGCATCATCATGGACAATCACGAGAAAATCATCCAAGATGAGCGGGCTCGAGCTAAGCGTGAGGGATACTTGTCCAATCAAACATTCTGGATCTATTTTTCTACTTGTACAGTATGGAAGCTATTAAGAACGGACAAGCTATACTTCTTGAAGAGAATGAAAAACAACCCATCAAGAGGGTCACCCCTAATATTTAGACTAAGGAACCAACGGATAAACTTATTTATGAAGGTTTAAAATAAAAGTGGCATACAACATCTATATTTACTGATCACTCCAATCTGCTGCCTTAGACCGATTCTGGTTACTGCATCTAACCTTTGATCTCGCTTGACTACTTTCATAGGGTCGAATGTCATCACCCACACATTGCTGATCTAATATAACAAGAAACCGATGTCATTTCCACCCTAATATGGCGATTTCGAAGCTTATTCACAAATTTCAGTCACATTGTATGTCTTATCTACTAACAAATTCAACTACAGTGCTCCTATATCTAAAATAAACGTTTTGACATGCATAATGAAACACAAATCGAAAACTTCACTACATTTTAACATTTCGGTGTTTTCACTTAGAACCCAACTTAGGTTTAGATCTAGCTATCTACTTTTGATCGGATATGTTCAAAAGTTAGATCCTCAATCTTTAGAAGAACTACTGTTGAGAATTAATGGTGCCAAGAAGAAGGAGAACTGCTTCTGGAAGATCCACGGGAGCTGCAATGCTCGACAAGAAACCAATCCTCAACAAATTCAAGTCATTGCGCCAACAACCCATTAGTCAGACCAAATTCTAGTGCCAACACAGGAGATCGGGTGCCGGGATCTTCTATTCAGCATGGAGTTGTCACTAGAGATGATTTAAATAAGATGGCTGATGAAATTAATTAGAAGATGAAAAACAACCAAAAAACTCTTATGGACAAATTGAATGCCCTCCTGACCTTACAATCACTTGCTGCTCCAAGAACCATGCCAGAGCTCGGGCTACCATGGAACAAGAAAATTTCTCTATTTCTGTCCTGAAAAGGAGAAATGAAAAGCAACAGTAAAAAGGAATAGTAGGTGGGACTATGGGAATCACCATAGAAGGAAATGCAAGTACTCCATCAACTGCAAAGTAGCTGTCGTAAACTTAAATCCGGGGATGAAAACCCCATGGGAAGATATAGCAGAGGATCTCTCCAACTCTGAAGAAGAGAACAACTTGACGACGACGAGTTGAAAGAGAACACTAACGCACTCAATACTGGTAGAGAGGTCCAAATTGCCCCGGTAAGACCAAGCACAAGCCAATGGAACTTCGAGGGAGTGGCTTTCCCAAAGACAGAATAGCCTAGACTTCAGCCTATTTACCAAGACCGTTTGCAAAATCAAATACTTGGTACAGTCATTGACAGCCAACCCACGGGTTGCTGGACATCCGAGTCATATATCACGGAAATGTCAAGCACGTAATGGATAGAAGTAAGAATAGGAGAGATGATAGGTGGGGATCCGCTAGAAGCCGGACTCCCTTCACTGACGATATTCTGAATGAATGACATCCTAAAAAGTTCACTATGCCTACCATCCCATCATATGATGAAACTAGGGATCTGAAACTATACTTATATAAGTATAGCTAGTATATGGATGGAGCGAATGCTTCAACTGCTGTTCGGCGTAGATGTTTTCCAATCTTTCTATAGGGAATCACTTCCATGTGGTTTACCAGGCTTCCACCTAAATCCATATCCACTTCCGATGAATTAGCAACAAGGTTTCTTGATAAGTTTAGGCTTCATATGGCACAACCAAAAGACACGATGTCCTTATCGGGCCTATTCCAAAGATGAAATGAATCTTTGAAATCCTTCGTGAGTTAGTTTAACACCAAGGCCACTGAAATAAGTAACCCAAACGAAGATATGGTCTTATGGATCTGGTCCACGCCATCCATCCCGACACTGAATTCGGAAAATGAATCAAAGTGAAGCAACCTACCATTAAAGAAGACTTTAATCGAAAGGCCAACCAGTACTTGAGATTGGAAGAAGCAGAGGAGCTAGAAGTAAAACTTGCTAATCTACAATCAACCAACGTTGGGCAGAATGATATGACAACGAACCAAAACGCAAATGCCTCGAAACCACTGCAGGTAACGCGGAGAAGGATGGGAATCAAAAAAGGAAGAATCAAAATTCCAATAAGTGGAATGGAAGTAGCAAGCGACTTAAAGGCTTGAGGCCTGAAGACTACACCAGACTAAATGATACTCCAAAAAACATCTACCTTGCGACACAAGGGATGGAGGAGTAAAAAAAAGCACCTAAAAAGGAAGCGATTAAATATAAAAAGTGCTTCGGAAAGTACTTTTGTTTCCATGAAACACATCGTCACAACACAAATGAGTGCCATCGCTTAAAGAACCTAATTGAAGAACTAATTCGAGAAAATAAACTTCAGCAATATGCAAGGAAGTCGTAAAATCCTGACCAATCTGCAGCACACCGAGCTCCTATAGATCGAAGGAACCAAGACAAAACCAGCGTAGAGAGATACAGACGGATTGACCAGGGACTTATTATCAAAGCAATATCTGGAGGACCTCATCCTGCGCAGAAGGGATGGGGAGAAATAGAGGGATATGCAAGCTCACTAAGACATGTTCCGAAAGATTCGTGCTTTGTGATCGTAGGAAGAACTCCTACCAAGTAGCAGAGGACCCTAAATGACAATATAGTGTTTCAAAATCGAGACACTAAAGGAATAAAAACTCCAACTCTTGACCCCATGGTCAAGACGGTAGGAATCAGATCAGCCATGGTCCGACGAGTATTGGTAGATAGTGGCAGTTTTGTGAATATCCTTTTCAAACGCACCTTTGATCAGATGAAGATCAATATGAAAGATGTATCCGCTTACCGAACAAAAATCTAGAGATTCACCGGTAAACTTAAACAACTTGTGGAACAATAGGTTTACCCGTAGAACTCAGGAAAGGCGACCGAAGAGTCATCCTCAACCAAACCTTTGTAATCGTAGATGGAATATCCCCTACGATGCCTTCTTGGGACAACCTACTTTGGCAGATTTCAAAATTATTTAGCTCAGTGGTGTCTAACAATGAAATTTCTAACAAAGAATGGAGTTGGGGTAATCAAAGAAGAACACAGGGCCGTTATAGAATGCTATATTGCAGAATTATGCGAGTCTAAAAGAATGGAAACGTGGAAGAATGTGGGGAAAACTCTCCACATTCGTGAACCTACTGAATAGTAACTACATAGCCACCCTGGCTTGGGGACCATAGCCAATTCCACAAGGCTTTGTACCCCAGAAAGAGGAGCTTAGGGGAGGATCGAGCAGCACCAACAGAATTGACGGTGTCTATCCCTATCGAAATGGATGACCCAATACGGTTTCTGAAATCAGATCACATCTTGGAAACAAGATGCGACTGGAACTCATTAAATTTCTTTACGGCTACCTAGACATATATGCTTAGACACATTTCGACATGTGCGGGGTGTCATCGAAGATTGCATGCCACGCAACCAACATTGACCCCAAGTATATACCAGTGAAGCAGAAGATGCGCAGCCTGGGTCCCGAACGGTCCAAGCGCTAAGGGAAGAAGTAGATTAGCTGATGGAAAATGGTTTTATCCATGATGCAACAAAGCTGGAATGGGTATCTTACCCAGTCTTGATTAAGAAGTCTAATGGGAAATGGCGAACTTATATTGGCTACTTAGACCTAAATAAAGCTTTCCCAAAGAACAGCTTCCCTCTGCCTAGAGCTAGACAAGAAATGCTATCATTCATGGACGCTTATTCGAGGTACAACCAGATCATGATGCACGAACCTAATCAGGAAAACACCAGCTTCATGACTGATTTGGGATTATACTGCTACAAAGTGATGCCATTCGGCTTAAAGAATGTTGGGGTAACCTATCAATAACTAGTGAACACCATGTCCAGACATCAAATCGGCAAAACTATGGAAGTCTATGTGGATGACATGTTGGTTAAATCACGTATAGCCACAAATTACTTGAGCAACCTTATCGAAATGTTTTAAATACTTCGCCAATATGGGTTGAAACTTGATCCACTTAAATGACACTTCGGGGTAGCCTTTGGAATGTTCTTGGGATTCATCATTAGCGCCAGACGCATTGAAGCAAATCCCAAATAAATTGTTGTTTTACGAGAAGTCGAGGCCCCAAGGAACAACAAAGAGTTACAAAGCCTAAATAGAAAAGTTGCGGCACTAAGCGGTTCATCGTAAAAACAATCGATAAATGTATATCATTCTTTGACGCGTTAAAGAAAGGAAAAAAAAGCACTTTGAATGAAACCAAGCTTGTCAAACTGCAGTCAAAGAGCTGATGCGATAAATGGAAACTCACTAATCCTATCCAAGCCAGTAGACGGAGAAGAATTGTTCATCTATTTAACGGTCTCACCCCATGCATTAAGTGTTGCGCTTATACGAGAAGAACATAAAGTCCAACGACCCGTATATTACATTGGTAAATGATTCACTAGAGCCGAGAAAAACTATCCGAAATTGGAAAAACTAGCATATTGCCTCTTGATCGCATCCAGAAAGTTACGACCATACTTCTAGGCACCCGATCAAAGTGCTAACGGATTAATCTTTAAAGCAAGTGTTGTACCACGCTGAGAACTCTGGAAGGCTTATCAAATGGAACAATGAATTGAGTCAGTATGAAATCATTTACCATCCTCGAAGAGCGATCAATGGGTAGGCATTGGCAAATTTCATTGCCTTGTTTACTATAGAGATAATGATGAAGAAAATACTTCGAAAGTGGAAACATGTTGGAAGCTATTCGTCGATGGTGCATCTAACAACTTCTGCTCGAGGTAGGAGTAGTGCTTGAAACTCCCAAAGGACGGTAAGTTTGCTATGCCTTACACTTGGAATTCCCTGCAACAAATAGTGATGCAGAGTACGAATCATCGATAGGTGGGCTAAAGATTGTGAAGGAACTCGAGATAAATCCGTACACATCTATAGTGACTCTCAACCAGCCGTCTGTCAGGTGAAGGCGAGTACCAGGCTCGAGGAGAGAACCTCGGCCCGTATCTATCTAAAGTGCAAGAGCTGTTGAATAACATCGAACATTAAACCATAACTCATATCTCGAGGGAACAAAATGCGAAGGTGGGCTATCTAGCCAAATTGGCCAGTTTCGGAGAACCTCAGTCATTGGAACTAGTCCCAGTTGAAACTTTGATCGCTCCAAGCACAAGAGAGATGGATACCGATTGGATTTTTGAGACATTTGAAGAGCCAGAAATGTGGATGATGTCGATCAAGGGTTACCTTCTTAGAGGAACATTCCCCTTAGATAATAATTAATGAAAAAAGCCCCTTCGAAAGGCATCATGGTTCATAATGCAAGTGTGATAATCTACGGAAGGGGATTCTTTACCCCCTTGCTCAGACGTGTAACCAACGATAAAGCTCGAAGGATCCTAAGAGATGTTCATGAAGGCGACTGTGGAGATCACATCAGGGGCAAACCGTTGCAAAGAAAGTTCTCCGATATGGATATTTTTGGCCAATAGTAAACCGCGATGCAGCAGATTACGCTAAAAGGTGCAATCGATGCCAAAGGTTCAACAAGATCAAAAGAACTCCTTTAATAGAGCTAACGTAGATGGTCAGCCCGTGGCTATTCACAATCTAGGGAATCGATCTGAATGGTGTATTACCAATGCCTAAAGGAGGAGCCAAATACCCTATCGTTGTTGTTAACTATTTCACCAAACGGACCGAAGCAGGCTGGCCACTTTAACCACAAAGAAAGTTATTAACTTTGTTACTAGAAACATTATTTGTAGGTTTGGGGTGTCATAAAAAATAATCATGGATTACGGGACTCGGTTTGAAAGCACTGAGTTCAAAGACTTTTGCAAACGCTTTCAAATCAAGAAAAACTTTTCTGATGTTGCACATCCATAAGCAAAGGGGCAAGTGGAAGCAATGAACAAGATCATCAAGTCCACCATCAAAAAGTGTCTAACTATAGCTAAAGGAAATTGGGTTGATGAACTTCCGCTCGCGCTATGGGATTATAGGATAATGCACAAATCTGCAAGTGAGCACTCTCCGTGCGCCTTGGCACATGGTTCAGAAGCAATGGTCCCAGTCGAGCTGGAAATCCCTTCTCATCAAAGGCAAAAAATCAATCAAAGGCAAAACGAGCAGCTCACGCTCGAGTCGCTCGATATGGTCGATGAGAAGAGGGAAGAAGCCGAGTTAAGAACTATCACTTACCAAAAAAGGGTCGTACGGTACTTCAACTCCACCATAACCGTACTTTCGAAGTGGGAGACCTTCTTCTCAAACGGGTCTATCCTATACCAGGGATATTCAGACTAAATTGGAAGGGCCCTATGGGATCAGTCAAAAGCTAGAGGATGGCACATTCAAGCTAACAATCATTGATGGAACCCAAATTCTTCGAACATGGAACAGCGAATCGCTACGTCGTTACTTTACCTAAGACTATTTTATGTACTTCTTATTTCAACCAAATAAGCCATCCCAAAATACCAGAGGCGTTATAAATAGGCAGAACTTGCCCAACTTTTATTAATGAAATTACTTTTCTTTCTGAACCAATAAAACTGCGTTCATAAAAGTAATCTGTCGAGTAAACAAGGTCAAATCAACTCAAACTGTTGGATCGATGGAACCCGATCCCTTCCTTTTAAGAACCGTTGTTGCTTCAGCGACACCTGGAAGCCCCAAACCAAAGTTGTGCACCCTCATAAGCCGTGCATTACTTCTTAAGCCTTGGAACCACACACTCAAAGTACAAACTTCTCACATTACTCGAAGATTGGCAATGTCAAGAAGTTTCAAACTGTCCCAGATCACGGGTCGTACTGATCCCACATACGCCGCGCATTTCATAAGCCGTGTACCACTTCTTGGGCTGTGGAATCATGCCTAAGCAAATATAATTACTTAAGCTGCGCATTTCATAAGCTGTGCACTCTTAAAAGTCATGCATTTCATAAGCCGTGCAGTCTTAAAAGCCGTGGATTTTATGCAAACACCGCTTGATATTACTCTGGCACTTTCAGCAAACCATTTAAGATTTTGTAAGCACTGATATTGTACTGGCAACACAGGAAAACTCGTCCATTACAGGACTAACAAGAACCAATCCACTTCCACTCTCAGAAGTAATGAACATGAATCCAGCAATGTTGCACAACTACAAATCGGCAAAGATTTTCGATCGTTAATTGACAAAATCTCTGGAATCGAGAAGCTCGAGTCATAAGTTCTCAAAGATGGGAACCATAAAATAGACTCGGTTATAGACGTTCGAGGAATTGCTTGGATCAACTGGTCATTTGTCAAGTCTTCGGAGCAAACAGTCTCATGAACTAGGAAGCATACACCTACACTCAACCAAAGTAGTAATTATTTCACAGTTATGTTACTCCAAATAAATGGCAGTAGTTATGGGGTTAAATAAAAAAGTGATGAATAAAACCTGCATAAGTGCACAAAACATAGATAAGTAGACAAAATAAAGCTACAATCAAAATTTCAACAGTTTTATTACTTATAATATTTTTGATGTACAACAACAAACAGCGGGGGTCGTGCTTGCACAATATTAGCCAAGAATGAGAAAATACAAATACTACTGTGGCAATAACAAGCAGAAATGCTAAGTGTAGGCTCTTCACTTGTACAGAAATTAATCAAAAAACAAAAGGAGCAAAAAAAAACAAATCAAGGCTTCTTTTCACCGCTTCCTCGGTCGCCTTTTCCGCCATTGATCGGCAACTTCTTAGGTTTGTCCCCTCCCGAGGTAATCTCGCCCTTCGAAACATGGCCATAGGCAGACCCTCCTTTGCCTTTATGCTTGTGAGGTCTGTGATAACTCTTTGATGACCACTTTTGTTCTTTAACCTTCTCCTTCTTCACCGCTATCATCTGTTGCTCAGTCGTCGACTGTTGGGCCTTTTGCTTTGTCTGGTTGAATAGCCTAACCCACTTGCTCTTGTATATCAACAGCTTCCAAGCCTTCCTCTTGAGATACAGAGGGATCTTCCAAACCATGCAGCGCTATAATTTGTTCGGATTGCGAACCGGGCTGTGAGCCGAATGCAAAGATATCAGTTGATTCGGTTAGAATGGCAGCAGATCCAGCATCGTGATGAGGATGCAACTCAGTAGGAAGAGAAGGTTGATCTACAATGTCAGAATAAAGGGAGGTTATCTCGGCAATTTCATCAGGCGTGAATTAAAAGTCTTCAAAAATGGAAAAGATAAGAAAATTACCTGCTGTGGGGGTTTGTTCATACGTAACAGCTTCAAAGCCTTCACCGTTGCCCTCCTTTGACGGCTGCACGATTATAGAAGAAGTAGAAATGACCCCCTCATCAACATGAAGATGTGAAGACGGCTCACCCGGGCATGAAGGAAAATGCTCGGTAACGCCCTTAGCGGTAGCTGTGGCATTGATGGTTTCATGTTCCCTTTCCAGCCTAAAGATTTTCTGGCCTTCCACTAAAGCTAGGCGGAATTCTTCATTCAAATATGCCTGAACGAACTCCTCTTTGGTGTAACCGCTGCCCATGTCTTGAAATCGGGCCAGAACCTCTTCCCAGACTACAGCAAGCGTGCGAGGGGACAGCGGGCCTAAGTAATTGAGGCTCCGCTGATGTAGCATGGAATTAACGTAGAAGCCTAAAATAGTAGCATCCAATCCTTCCATCTTCCTCGCGAAGATGTCTTGAAGTTATGAAAAGCTGACTTCTGTGCTAGCCTTCTCTACCGTTAGCAGGTTTTTCTCAGTGTTTAGAGTCGAAATTTGCTCACGGAGAAAGGCAATTTCTTGGGTTTGATCGGCAATAGTTTTCTTCTCCGTCTTGACCATCGTCTCGTTTATTCTTAATTTTTCTTTTAAGGTCGTCTCGTAAGTGTGGCACTTCTTTATTTAGTCCCTAAAGATGAGTGTGGCCTGGTCCGTGGACTCCTTCGGCCCCGTAAACAAAGAAGCACTTTTATTTTCTCTCTAGAGAGCAACGTCCCTCTCCTTCTTCGGCCTCTCAATCTCTACATCATGATCTGCAAGCTACTATGCGTACTCATCTTTTCAGACTCGAATAAGAGAATTTATTGGTAATTGTTTCGATTAACAGTGGAAAGCTGCATGCGTAGTTTTTCCCACCCCTCGGCTTACTCCGAACCACTCTGAATCGCATGGGGATGAGGTGAATAAGACTCTTCATGGACCGATTTCAAATTAGGCTTATCGAAAACAACCCCCTTAAAAACAAGTTGGGGGATGCAGCCTGCATGTGCAGGTGACCAACAGGGAGAATGTAAGAAGCGTGCCTAGAAACTAGAATAGAGGCAGTCACAGCAACATGAATGGATGAGGTGAGGACCCCGGAAGCAGAAACAGTTATTCCAGAAGAAGCAGGAAGTTGTGAAGCAGGTTCCTACCCTTGCTCTTTTTTCAGCTTCTTTGATAATTCTTCTCGCTCAATCAGGCTCTTCATCTTCTCATGGCCAATTCCTCTATCGTGGCCTTGATCCTTCTCACCAAGATGATGCTCTTTAACCTCCTTGTCCTTCCTCTTCTTCCTTTCCTCATTTAGTATCTTGAGAAGCGTGATACCCGGAATAATGTCCGTATAAACATTGAGACTCCAATACTCAATCAAGATCACTGTAAAAGCCACGAGACATGATTCCTACAGCAAATGATATAAACGGCTTTAGGAAAGAGGCATTTGATAGACTAAAATAACCTAGAAAATAACAATAACATAAAGTGTGTGATCCTAGTGAAATGTGTGATGCAGTTTAATGACCCCAGCAGAATACACAAACTAGATCGGTCACCGACTAGTGCCAGGGCATCTATTCCTCTAGGGATGATTTGATTCAGTAGAGAAGACAACCTTTTTGAAGGGAAGTCATCCATCAAATCACCTATATTTACAAAAATATCGCTCGTATCTTCCAAGTCAATATCCGCACCTTCCAGCAAAGGGATGGGAAGAGGCTTGTTCTTTCAAAGGAAGTGGGGGAGTATGTTATGGACTCAACTTTGAGGCCTCGATGCCTAAATGGACATTACCCTCTTTGGTGTCAGTATCCAGCCCATTTCTCTTCATTTAGACGGTGCACCTTGCTGATCTCTCCTTCCTTCTTCCCTTCAATCAATGGAGCCTTGCCGGTCCGTTGAACAGACTCTTCTTCTTTCTCCTCCGGGATCGATGGCATTTTGAGTGGACCGTCGACCGCGACTTGAACGTGGTTCTCTTCAGTCTTTTTTGACCCGTCGAATGACCCTCATCGTCATCTTCACCAGAATCATGGGAAGAGAAAATAGAGCGGGTCCCGGCTCTTGAGCGGGAAGGAGTGCTAACAAATCCAGCAGACTCCCAGGTGTAAGAATCCATATCGGTGTAGATTTATGTCTATGAGCAAGAACTTGATTGTGCGCTCCTGAGCATCAACCGCTTTCAAGGCACTGACAATAGTGCCAAGTGCCGGATTCTTATTAATCTTCGGAAGAACTGTAACGAATATACGATCAATCAAAAGACATGTAGCAATTAAAGGAAATGCCAAGCACGGTAAAAGAAACTTACCCCCAGCGGCCCATAGACGGATGAATCCTTCTAGACATTTAGCGAAGAAGAACTGATTCTTGAATGAGGGTATCTTGCTGGGAAGATCAAGTACGAGTTCCTAACTGCGTTGCACCTCAATATAAATAAGCGATAGGTTAGCCTCTCTCCTTTTGAATAGTAAAAGGTACCCAACTTGGCAAAGCTCGGGGCACGATAAAGCGCCTGTATAAATAGAACATATAAGCACGTCAGCATGTCATACCTATTTGGAAGAATTTGGAATGGGACCAACCCTATATTTTGAAGCATTGTCATTAAGAAATGATTGAAAGGGGGAACTGCACCGTACATACACATATAGCGGTCACAAGCCATATATCCCGAATGAGGCCTACGAGTGAATTCCCCTTTCGATGGTAGAAGTACGTCATCCTCGGGGATACCATACTACAAGCAGATGCTTCGCAACATCCTGTTTGTAAAGATGGAAGGAGCTTTCTCTGAAGGATCGAGCAAGACTATGAAGTTAGGAGGAGTGCGATCGATGATAGGGCCAGTTGGAATCAGATGACCATATTGACCCGAAGTTATAGGAGCAGCAGACCCCGTTGGAATCGGCGAAGACTCCGCTTCAAAAATAGGAGAGCTTCCCTCAACTGACTTACGTCGAGAAGATTTGTGCATCTTTTATATAAGAAAGGTTGTGTTCAAAAAAGTCAGGTGCGCCAAACCCTAGCATAGTTGATACTTGAAATTCGAAAGTTAATGGACGTGTACCAACCACCGATCGGATTCCAAGTATTAACCATGGGTGTGTGCGATGTGTAATTTAAGTGAGAATAGGTCTGAAGTCCTTACCATTGTGAACAAACCATTCCATATAGATGGCTCACTCACACCGGAAAGAGTGATCCATATCACTTATTAATGTTTTTTCTTCTATACTTACCCATTATCGACCAATGATTGATAAGGAATCCGTTGTCCGAAGCGACATGGAAATCTCTTCCTATTTTAGGTACACCGGTTGTGCAACAATAGGATCAATCCAAAGCGAGCAACTATAGATCGATGGGTCCGAATGGGGAAGACAATTCCCAGCATAGGTCAATTTTAGTTCTTTGGAAAGTGATAATAGAATGAGATGTATACAAGACACTACTCTGAGCTGTTATCACCTCCCAGGAAAGCCACAATCAATCCGCAAGATGTCATGCTAGGACCGACTGTGTAACTCGGTGCAAGTTAATTCTAACTTTGTGGATGAAGATAGCAAAACATGTCGAGCACCGAGGAAAAGCCCTAGCTTCATTCCATGAAGTACTTAAGATTCGATTTACTATATTCTTCCTCAAAATGACAATCAACTTGAATCTTCCACTATATCTGTCGCCAACACAACTTCATTACCAATCGTTGATAATATGCCAAAATCCGCATCACCAACCTTCGAAATGGAGAAAAGTGGGCTGATCTCTTACGCAAAGCAACCCAAACAAGGTTATTGATGGATTGGATTGGTGACGACTGGAAATGGGAGAAGGCATGATAGTAGAATGGCGGCGGAAGCTTCAGGAGGCGGCAACAAGTGGCGCTAGAGGAGAAGATCAATGGCGGCGGCTCTCTGGCGATGGCAGACGTTGGATCGGCAACAACTCAAGATGCTTGGGTCGGCTCGGCTCGGCTTGAAAAGGTAAAGTGGGAGAATAGGATATCCAACACCTTAAAAAAGAAAAGGGGAAAGAAAGAATAAAATTGGAAAATTTGCTAAGCACTTGAATCGGCACCAATCCAAATGTACTCCTCCAAAGATTTCAAATTTCATTTGTTCAGCCTACTCAATGTTTGTATTCATCCTAGAAGTTATCAAGTTAAGATCACTCTGTAATAATGAACAATGGAGATTCACAACTAAGGACTAGACAGTTCTAATATGTCATAGACAACTGTTCAGGATAGCTAGACATGACCGATAAAACTCTAAAAAAAACCAAAAGATAAACAATTCCAGAGCACACCTTGTTTCCAATGAAAGCATGCACTAGGTGGCAAATTTTAACTAGGTTTTTAACCTAACAGAGTTCAAAAGGAGTTAGAAATTAAGCCAGCATGACTCCGGACTTGATTGGAAGGCCTAAAAGCACGGGACAAAGGAACCTTGTCAGTTTGACCCAAAAAAAGGCCAATACTTTGGAACGGTATCGATCTAAAATTTTGGCTTAAGGTTCCTCCAACCACTTATGTTATGTTTTTACCTCTCTACTAAGTCTATCTACCAAGTTTGGTAACATTCCAAGCATTCAAGTTCATGAAGTAAAGACTTATCAGATTCAAACTAAAGTTCAGTCAAACTCATAAGTGAATCATCATCAAAACAAGTCAACAAGCTATGAAATTACATGGAAAGCCTCATAAGTAAGCAGCGATCCAACTAGAAAGAAGTTATGCAAAAACTGCACAACTCTTTGGATCAGTACCGATCTGATACAATTGGATTGATACTGATCCAAAAAGTGAGCTTAGAATCTCTTTAAATTTTTCATGCTTCTTCCTATGGACAATTATAGGCTTATGGTGCAATGATTCTGATCTAAGCGCTCTTTAAATCCTATAAATACCATCCTACATCCAATAGAAAAGGGATTCATAACTTGATCTCTGCTGAAGCTTTGCTATTCTTTCTTCACTCCTCTTCTCCCATACAACAGCCATTAAGAGACAACTGAAATCCTCCTTTTGTTTCTAACAATGGTGGCTTAATCTAACGTGAAGAAGAGGAATTATATTGTAATTCAAGCCCTCTTGTAACAACAATTGATCAATAAAAGCTATGAAGTAGACGTAGGCTTTGTTAACAGTCGAACTACTATAAAAATCTCTTGTCTCTTTATTTTTTCTGCAATTTACTATTGTTTTTCCTATTTTATTTGCCTTGATAAACAGGTCTGGTGCTTTCACGCTCAATATAGGGTGTTAATCCATTTTTTGGGTTAACACATAACGAAACACATATCGTACATTTCACTACCATTTACTATTATTTCTTATCAAATACTATGCCTGTCGACAAACAAACACCACCAACACATTCATTTTATCAAGACAAACAAATCAACATATACTACATCATGTTTTAACCCTGTTGTGGAAACCCCAAAAGTAAATGTCAATTGATAGTTAATTTTTTGGCCATTAGGAGTTATAAGCTCCACTAGAAGGGAAATCACATCCGGATAGAAAAATAGATGAAAAGATTTGAAAACAATGTCCATTATGGTTACACACCATGTATACAAGAACATTATTGGGTTTTGGGTCAGATTGACAAGTCTAAGTGCTACCATATTAGGATACGTGCATTCTGTAAATTAGCCAAACCTCTATCTTGTAATATAACAAATCTCTCATCTCAACAATCCCTACACTATAGGACAGTAAATACGTGCAATAAGGTAACGCACCTTAAAATTTCCTCATTTCACTCTTAGTTTTAAGTGACTGTCATAAATAATTAAAGAAATAATGCATCATTTGTAGATTATTACCTAAATCTATCGCACATATACATGTTAGCAGTATACGACCTAATTCTACATACATCATATGTAATGGTATTATAACTTACCACACTTATATAAGTTAGCTATCATATCATTATATATAAAAATCATCATCATCCAAGTAAGGATCATTAACTCTACTACTGGACAAACATCCTCCAAGATTGCGAAATTCAGATTATGACCCATCACTTTATTATAGAGTTTATAGTCGATTGTCATGGATGATATCCTTTGCTTTGTTACTTACTTTGCTAAATGCAAGTTAGATAATAGGCGTTAATGTACTAAAGGTGATGAATGTGTAACGACCTTAAATTTTAATGGTTTTAATAATGTAATTAATTGAATTTTTGTGAAAATTTAAACAATTGAATTTGAAAAAAAAATTAATATTTGGTATACGTCTATTTAAACATAGCAAATGGTAAATTTTCATCAGGGAATATGAAAGTTTATTTTGCTGTGTAATCTTATTTAAAATTTAAATCAGTTAATATTTGATGATAATAAAATATTTCTCAAACCTGAATATTTTTATATAATAAATTTGTAAATCATCTTCTGAGTGAGATGTCATATTTCGTTTCGTCAAATTTGGATAGCTATTGCTCCGTTTATCTTATTTTCGGCAAAGTATCAGTATTTTCGCTATCGAATTTCGACTTTTGATAGGACGGTCATATCGCAGATATCTGTGTACCGTTTTGATCGTATCGTCATGCTGATCTCCACAGTATATTCATTTGTATATTTCGAGGTCTGATATGCCACGAAATCAGTAAAATGATTTCCGTATCGGTATCCATATTTGTGCCTTTTAGTTTCTCTTGGTCCATTTATCTGCCTACCTCTTGAACACAAACAGCCACTAGTCATAAATATTTATGAATCCAAACCATGACTCTTGTTATTCCTAGCTATTTACTATAATTTCTGGTTTGGTTCGTATATTTTGGTTCTGTCTTCTTCTCTGAGAATTTTTTTATATATTACTATACAAAGTTTATTTTATAACCAGAAACCCATTCATCTTCTTCCTGAAGTTGCTCTCGCCTTCCTCTTCAAGCCCGATCTACCACTTCCCTATAGCCAAACATTCTTTTCCCCAAACTCCACAGCAACTTCCTCCCCTACTCCCTCCACTTGCCGATCATCGCGATGCCTCCCACCTTTTTTCCCTTGTCCCACACCCTTCCCACTCCATGGCCGAAGCCAGCGCGCCTTCCCTCCTCCTTGCCACCCTCTCGCTTGATCACTTCCGTCGTCCATCACGTTTAGCCGCAGCCACCCAAACACCTCAACTGACCTTGACCCTTTCGCCCCTCAAAATGGCCACCAGCACCCACCAAGCGGCAGCACTTCTGCAAGTCCTCCCCACCGAACACACCCTCCAGCCTCACGTCCCCTCGCTGACCATCTTTCAACAGACCAAGCCTCCACCACCACAACTCCGATCATGCCGAGCCTCCAACCTCAAGCAAGCCCGTGACTCCTTACCGCCTTCACCCAAACCCTGCTCGGCCACCCTCCACCGAAACTCCTACCTTGGGGAGCTTCTCTGGTGATATATATTAAGGTATATATATATATATATATATATATATATATATTATTTGTTTGTATATATATGTGTGTTTATGTAGGTATAGGTATATATGAGTTCTGTTTTTATATATATAGTATATGAGTGGTAATTATATGTTGTATATACAAGCGTATTAAGTATATAAGATATATAAAGTTTTTATCGGATTTATAAAATATACATATGTCGGCCTGCATGTTTTATACCGAGATATATATGCGTATGTTAGTTACATATATGTTTACATAAATTTTATATGTTTCAGTTATATATTTGGTTTTATGAAAGTGTATGTGTATGCAAGTTTATATATATGATAAACTGTTGTGTTATAATAGATGTAGTATTATATATATTGGTTTGCATAAATTTGTTTATATAACTTGATTTCATATGTTGTTTATAAGTATGGTTTTGCTAGTATATATTTTATATAAAGTTATACTAGGTTATATATATAGTTATGTCGGTAGTATCTAGTATTATACGATAGTTATATATATATATATATATATATATATATATATATATAGTTTTCTTTTCAATAGTTGTAGTTTGGATAACATGTTAGTTATATATGTTAGATTATGATATTCTGATTTTATTTGTAGAATTTGGTAAACTATAGGTTATTAAATATAGATTTGTAAGTATTTATTTTATAACCAATATTAATTTCTAAGATATAATGTGTATGTAAGTTTATATATTAGTTCATATATATCAAGTTTACTTGAGTTTGGTTTCTAATATATATATATATATATATATATATATATATATATATATATATATTATAGGTGTTTAAGTTAAAATCTTGATTTGAAATTATATATATATACACGTATATATATCTTATTTTGAATATACGTTTTAAATTGATCTTTGAAAATTTATACACACACACACACACACACACACACACACACACACACACACTATATCTTGTTTCAATCGATCTCTTGCCCATCTTGACTTGCCTTCTCAATATCGAATTTGTCGCAGCAATCCCTAGCTTGTCGTTGTTCCATGTGCGTATATGTGTCTGTGTCATCTTCTTGTCTCTCTAGCCTCGGAAGGTGAGCAATCACTCACGATTAACATTCTTATATTTGTTAAATTTGATTTCACTTGAAACGACAATTGAAATATGCTGCTAAATCGAACCGTTAATTTTATAATTGCTATATAGAATATGATATTATCTGTAATTGTTCACCTGTGAGATATGACACCATATCCTATTGTTTACATTTTATTTAACTTATCACTGATGATGTATACCTGTTGATGATACGTTATATTATTTATCACTCTGCGATTTTCCTTTTAGTATAGAATTCCATATGGGTTGAAATGATACATACCCGAACGATGTTATAGAATAAGAGAAAATCGTTATGGGTTGAAATGATAAACTCAAGTGATTTTCATTGACTTTGAATTTGGGATTGTGGATTCAAATGATATATAACCGTAAATATTTAAATTGCGGATTGAAATGATAAATATCTGTATCACTTGACCATAGGTAGAAAATTATATACGGACACCGTTGGTCTATATTTTGAAAATGATTTCTAAAGTTTTGAAAGGAGATATATGGTTTTAAAATATAATATATATATATATATATATGTTATTTTTATATATGTCTAATTTGTAGATTTTAGAAAATTATATGTTTTGGAATTTTAAATTTATATGTTAGTTTGAAATTATAAATTTTAAGATTTTTCTTATAATTTTATTTTCTTTAAAATATATATAATAAGATTAATTCAATAAAATTTAATTTAATTAGTATATAATATGTTCTAAATATTTATTTAAAATTTACATTAATATTTTAAAATAGTTTTATAACTCTGAAAATTAAGGTTGGGAAAGACAAATTGAAATTGATTTGAAAATTTATATTTGTTAAGAATTATACTTAAATAAAATTGACGTGAAACTTATTGAATTTGTGATTTTAAAGATATGATTTGATAACTCGATTTTTGATTTAAGAGGATTAAATGAATATTTTCAAATTTAAATAAATTAAAATGGGATATTTAGTTTTAATTAAATTTGTAATTTGAGATTTTAATTTAATGATTATTGGATCAATTAAGTGAATATTTCAAAACTAAATAATAGTAAAGTTAAAGGTTGAAATATAAATGAAACATGTATTGAAAATGTTTGAATATTTAAACTTTGAATCTTATTGGAACTGAAGAGTTCAAACCTGGATTTGAAATTGATAAAGATTGAAATGGTTTATTTAGAATTTGAATTGAATCTTTGACCTTTAAATTTAAATGGCTAAACTGGAATTGATTTAAATTGAATGATGGAATTTAATATTTTTTGAATCAATTTGCGAAATTGGAGGAAACTAATTTTATTATATCAATTATTTTAATATATAAACTATTATAATTTATAATACTATTTTCAATATCTAAACTGTTTAAGTCGGAATTGTTACGTTTTCGAAAGTGCTATGATTTCAAAAGTGATATGATTTTAAAAGTGTCATGATTTCGAAAGTGCTACGATTTGGAAAGTGTTATAATTTCCAAAGTGTTATGATTCCAAAGGTGTTATGATTTCGAAAGTGTTATAATTTTGGAAGTGTTACGATTCTGAAGGTGAATATTATTTAAGGTGAATAATGATTTCCAAGTGATATGGTTTGGAAATGAATATGATTTTTTGATATGAAGTATGAACTATTTGAAATGACTACGGTGTGAAATAAGCGTTTGGTTGTTAAAGAAACCGGATCAGATATTGTCATACTCTCTGCCAATACCGAAAACCACCTTAACAACTGTGTACATGGTAGAGATTCCACAATGAAGTAGGATGGTTTGGTGACGATTCTATACGGTATTTACGTAGCTCTGACTCCCGTGAGTCAGCTTGATATAACTAAAACAGGAGCTATACCGGGCTAAGTGGGGTCATTCCCCTACTCGGGCACATTTCTTCGATACCATTCTATAGCTATTGTGATTTGATTGGGTGCACCCTTTGATTTGGGAGTGTGTCATGAGGTGGGCGGTAGCAGCTGTTATGCGTTACCACCAGTCTGGGAGTGCAAATGGTATATCTACTCTGGCATTGCCTCGAGTGCCGTGTCACATGCCCTATCGCGCCTTCTATGAGTATGTTTTATGTCATACCTATGGAGTGCTCCATGATAGCCCACTTGCGAGTGGAGTTTACAGTACTGTATAGACTACGACATTATATAAAATGTGTTAAGGGGATTTGGGTAACGCCTTAACATTAATTTAATAGTTTTACTTTATAGACATATTGTAATAGCGTATATTACTACATAGTAGATAGTTCCACTGATCCTTAGAGGATGAGAATCCCAAACATCATTTAAGTTACTTGTATTCATTTCACTTGAGTTGAATTTATTAATATAAGAATGTGAATCCCGACTCGAGTGTTTTGTGCTTTGATTTACGTTCGGGTCAGACTGAGTGTCACAGCATTTGAGACTCATCTTTGGAGTTTGGAGCTTCGCTTGGAGATCCATCTATATCTATTCAGCTTTCAGCTATCCAGTTATTTTGTCCAAACTTGTCATCTGTTTGTATTCGAGACTATATTGTATTTGAGATATTCTGTTGTATTTTGTTTCAGACTTTGATGTTTTATATAGTAGCTTCATGAACTACTATTTATTCTATTCCGCTGCTTATTGTTATATTACTCTATGTCTTTGATTCTGTGGTTGATTTATTTATTGTGTATGTTAAGTTTTGCCAAATATAAAATTAACAATCTACTGTTTTTGAGCAATTCAAGTCCAACATGTGCGGATGCGAATGGTTCGAAATACCAAGTCGTTACAAATGTCTATCTCATAGAAATTATTAACTTTGACGAATTCTATTGTGGAGTATCTATAACTTACAGCCAGTGAGCTTTATTTCCCAAAGGTAAAAATCATCTATCAAAGTATGAACCATCGGCTCTGGTGTTCTCCTGGTATGTGACAATATAGTCATGACCAATAACTATGCTTTTAAAGTGGTAGTCGACAGAATGAATCATCGGCTCTTATTGCTTATCCTACCAGAGTGATCATAAGTCGTGGCTAGTAGGCTTTGATGCTTTAATGGTGGCAACCACTTATCAAATAATAAATCATCCATTATATGTTGTCTGTTATACTGAAGTGACCAAAACTCACGATCCATGGCTTTTCCACCAAAGTGAGTGTATTCTAAAAGTACGTGAAAGTCGCTCTATTGTAGGAAAATGTGCGGCGTGATAATCTAAGACTATGAACAAGCGATGTCTAAAGTTCTACATATGCGATGTAGCAAGAAGCTACTACTAATACCTCTTAACTGCAAGTATATGTGCATTGCGGTACTAAACCAATGCTATATTATTTCCAACACTTCTTTCGATTGGTTTGTTTTCTTTTTCTCTGGTCGCTTTAACATTATAGTATTTTTCAAGCATTCCTCTGAAATAAAATCGAAATTAGCATCAAATGGCATAAAGTATGCATCTCCGTTGTTGTATTTTCGTTTGAAGTTATGGATAACCATTGTAGCGATAACAAACTTAAATTGGAAATTGGTAAATCGGCATGTTACTTAAGATCGTAAATTTTTTTCTTCCGTACTCCGAATGTCTTTTCAGTTACCATATATAAACTTGAATGGTAGAGATTGTTTTTTTATTTTGCTTCATTTTGAGTTTCATGAAGATCGAGTTTATAATAATTCCATTTTGATATGGAAGCGTATAGCCATCTATTAGGGGATGCCCCGAGTCAATTAAATAATACCCAATCTAGTGGAGGATGTGAAAAGTTTGAGTTTCTATCATATAACATAAATTGTACTCTACTATCACGTGCAATTCGTTCTTAACCAGCCATGACATATGCAAAAGTTATTCAAATGAGCATATGACTATAATATTTGTATATCATTTTCATCGACAAATGGTTATGCACTACTAACTATAAAATATGCAGCATGTGTGTACCGTCTACAACCTTGATACAATTTTCGAAAAGGGGTAATATGTATTTGAACTTCTACTTTGTTCCAATATATTTTTTATATCATGAATCGTTCGGTTTATTCATATCTTTAACATTAACATAACAATGATGGGAACAACATGAAAATAAACTCAGATAGTACTATCTAACATTTGAAACATTTTAGCAATCTAATGTGTTGAAAGAGATAGCGATGATGCATACAAACATTGCAACCATTTCTTTAGCGTAAAATCCTACAATAGGTTGCAAACTGTAATACAACGTAATGAAATGACTTTTCAAATGAAAACTTTGTTGGTAACGCTTTTGATATCCAGACAGAAAATTGTCAGTTCAATGCATGTCTGTATAAGTTAAAGCGTGAATGGATGTTTTTGTATTTTCGTCCATTCTTTTTTTTTGATGCGATCAAGTTCTTTAGATCTTCAAATCTGAATCATTATTTACACTCACATGCACATTTATTAACATCACTTAAAATTTTAATATAATTAAATTATAAAACATACTTCAAAAACCCACTTTAAAATTAAAAGAGAATTTCCTGTTTGTTTTCATTTTCATCTTTTCAAATTAAAAGAGGAAATTGCATTTGATTTAACTATTTTCAAATTTGTATTTAAACAAAAATTTCAAAATGAGATGCACAACACAAAAATGGCTATTTTGAAAATTACATTATACTACGGCATTGAATGAATATTTATGATGCTTGATTCAGTTGCATATAATATTACATGAACATATAACTACGCAAAACTCATTCATATAACGTTGTTTAAATGATGATTGAAGTAATCAATAAAATGCAATATCAAGTTTTATTAACAAAAAGTATTCAATCATTCTATAATATATTAAACCTAATTATATTTATGCTTTTGTTATTAAAGAAAATAACAATAAGGACTCCTTGCCTGTGGAATGTGACAAGAAGACTTTTCAGCACAATGTCATCATAGTTGCATATATTACGAATATTGGTCTTCATTGTTGAATGGAAGCAAATTTTCCTTGAAAATTTGGATATAATTACCTGCTCATACAAGTCAGAAAGAGAAAGAGGTTGGCATTATTGAGACTTCCCTTCTGATTATCAATATTTGAGCCTTTCTATTTGAAAATACTATGAGAAAGTGATTCAATATTTTGTAAGAAAGGATTGTAAATTTATAAAGTATGCTTTTAGCCACTCTTTCTTTTTTTGCTGCTAGCTCTCAAAGGGCAATCAAACTTTGAATGAATGTATGGAAAAGAGACTCGATATTTTATCTTCTACATGTGTTGTTTTGTAATGTACTATTTATGCCCAAGATGTGTCAAGATAAAAGTAATTATACACTTTGGGATTTAGTTTCTTATTTTCTTATAAGAACAAAAGGATAAATACAACTCATTACTATGGTTAGTTTTTGTGTTATTAAACATACTATTAAACAACTATCTCTGGTTGAGTTAATTTACGTCCATGCAACCACTCCCTTCAAATACGGATGGCTTTAAAAGAACGAGATTGCACCTCGACCTAAGTAGTTCACATTGGCTACAAAGGTTGTATTGTGTGAGAGTGGCATAGTATAGACATAAGGGAGAACATTATCAGCCACGTATTAATTTCATTTTAATGATAAAAAAGAGAATATGTGTATAATAATGTAGTCTTGGCTTAGATATGGTTAATGAATATATATTCATATGTAATTTCATTATGGAAAGACTCATAATGAGCTGGGATTATAAGATATCATCAAGTTTAATATGATATAATTCATGCGTACCTGTCTCATTATTTTGAAAGCAAGCAAAATCAACTGTTTGATTAAATGTACCACAACATCTAGTATAATCAGCTAAACTTCTATGTTCAATCACAAGCAGCGTTCAAATTACGCCATAACAAAATAAAATAAAAGAGAGACCGAGAAGAGAGAGATAATGCTGCAATCCATAGTCATTAAGTTAAAATAACAACATGTTCCTAAGCATACTACTTAAATTTTACCCTCAACGAATTTATGAAACAAACTTTATAAGAAAAAAAAAATAATGCAATACAGACCCCAGTCAAAATCATCTAAATTGAATAAAGGGCAGCACAAAACATGTATCCCCAAAAGAGATAAACACAAGCACAAATGATATAAAGTATGGGAAGGCATTGCTCTAGGAGTCCAACTAATCTGCACGCAAATGCAACATTTACCAAGTACAACAAAGCATTCTAATGAACTGGAGTGATTTTAAATACGCTAATTGGCATTTTGAATGAACTATGTAATAAGGGAACCCTAATTCATGTATATTAATCAAAGAGATCATCAAATCATTCGCGTTCAACCTTAGATATTGTTAGATTGAAGCAAACGAGATAAGTAAAAAAAAAAAAAAAAATGAGTTCGCCTGATTTTCGATGATTTTGGGATAAATCCGACGAAGAAGATGAATTCGCTCACGGTATAATTTCAGGATTTTACGGCCAAAGAAGAGGAAGAAGTTTTAGCGGTTTGTTTTGCATTTGAATTTTGAGTTTTCGTTCGGCTGAAAACTTGAAAAATAAAAAAACTGTTTTTAATTCTCTATGTTAAGTCCATTTTGAAAAATGGTTGTTTTCAAGAACGAATTTTACAAAATGGTAAAGTAAACGAGTTTTCATTATTTTTCAAAACTAAAAACTGAAAATACTCTGAATATGGGAAACCAAACAAGTCCTAATACGAACGGTTATGTATAATCAAGCAACAAGGAAATAGAATGAAGCCTAATCTTAAAACATAATTATTTTCAATTCTATCATTAAAAGAAAATGAGAAGAACGATTGCATGCACGATATTTAATTAGATTTAGAATTTGCATGCACCGTATTGTTGTAATCCCATTAAGTTTGGGGGACCATAATTACATATTTGACTATAGCGTATTGTTATCCCATAATTATTTTTTCTTCTTTGTGTTCTTATTGAAACTAGAACAAAACTAAATAATAATGGTAGTCTCAATTAGGTTTATTTAAAAAAAAAATAGAATTAAACCCACTGTCAAATTTGAGTCGATTGAGAGAGAGGAATGTTACATCATCTACGTCCGTATAGCATTGATCATAATTGTATCATCTAGCACTTTATTTAGCCCCAAATTCAACATTCGTGCAATCAGATCTACGAAGAACGCTTTAAATATCTACGATCTCTACGAAAATCCTGAATCAGAACCATGATTAATTCGATTGCAAATTACAAAGAAAGTCTCTCCCGAATTGCAAATGAAGTATTCGACGCAGACGAAGATGAGCTTGAGAACTCTCAGTTGATTTACGATTCTCCTTCTTCTGCCCGTAGAAATTCGAGGCGCCGGTCGTCGAGATTCGCGTCTCCAGTTTCTAAATCACCGGTCTCTAATGGGACCGGCAGCGATCCCGGTTCAAACGACGAGGTTTGTTTGAACTTCTAGTTAATAATTACTTTTAGGATTATATTTATTCGTTTGCTTTGTTATAGATTGCAAAATATAAATCAGATATTCAGAGGTTAATGACATCTGAAGCTGAAATTAAGGAATTGGCGTTCAGCTATGCTGCTGTTTTGAAGGAGAAAGAGGTATTTAGAAAACATGAAAGTAGTATTTATTGTGTTAGCATTCACTAAATTTGGTTGGATAATGATTTTCCTTTTCTAAGCATAGGACATGTACGATGTTTCTCATCTGGAGAACCACGCCAAGTTGGATATAAGGAGTAGAGATAAATAAAAACAACTATAGATTCTATTTTACATTGAAGTTTAAAAACGGTTATATTTAGTCTTGGCTCCTTTGTTAGGTGATAGAGTTTTGATATAGCTTTAGAAATACTAGATTTGAGGAGAGAGAACAGAATTGAAGAAGAAGGAACAAGGAAGAGGCATAAGAGAAAACTTGTAAACAGAGGAGAAATTAATTGATAACTTACTTGGTTTGTCCCCATTCGTTGAACCATCTATATAAGCATATTGTTCCAATAAGACAAAAATCTGAAAAGTAGGCTACTAACATTTACCAACCAATTATGCTTTTAGAAGAAAATAGGATCCCATGCCAAATATACTCGGGCAAGTCAGACCGGTCCAGTACATGTATCAACCCATTGTCAACTAATCTTTTAGCATAACCGTATCATTACCGTCCTCTTCAAAATCGACCTTGTCCTCGTGATCGTAAGACGAGCATCATCATATATAAATATCATCTAAAAAATTCTTCACACATAGAATCTACCATCTGGATCAATTATGAAATTTTACTTTCATGTAGCTTTGTTGTATTTTCCACCAAATTCATCAAAAAGAATGTGGCGTTGCTTTCTTTGCACGATAGTAAATACCGGGACTTTGCAATATTTGATTGATCACGATTCTGTATATTCCATTTACTATAGAGGTTCCAGGGAATTCATTAGAGGAATGTTTCCAATAAAAACAGTTTGTTGTTGCATATAATTGGATTTGAATAGGATATAACCCACAATATCAACTTCTTTACGACGTCAACATATGGATTCTTAGTTGCGTCAAAACTAAGATAAACATCGTCATATTTGGATAAATTGCTAAGAATTGAAACATTATCACAAAATTTACAAGCAACTTCAATATAGATAATATTGGAATGGGTTATTGATTGGTTGTATGTGGTATCAAATGAGTGGTGTGAGAAGTTGTGGAGGTGGTGAATGTGATGATTTTAGACGGTAACTAAGTAGGGTTTTTTATAGGGATGGAGTTCGGGATGAGAATAAAAGTGGATTTAGAGGCGTATTAAAGAAACAGTGGTTATTGAATGACTTGAGTGGGTGGTGGTGGATTAAGCCAGAGCAATGTTTTAAATCTCGGATATCGGGCACGTTTCGTCTCGGTGATTTTAGTGACTTGGCATCGTATCGGGGGAGATCTCGAACAGGGGGAGATCTCGAATAAGACGAGTGCATCTCGGATGCCAATATCGGATTTACATCTCGGACCTAAAGTTCATCTCGAGACCATATCGGAGTATAACACGTCAAATAATTTATAGCAAAAAATGCGTAGTATCGGTGTATTTAACATTTATTGAATTATTGCAACTATCTCTAGTATTCTAACTAAAAAAAAGCAATTATACTTCAAATATATGAAATTGTTCAATAAAAGTTACAAAACATCATCAGTTTTAACAATTACATATAAGTAGATGAAAGACGACAAATTAACTGAAAAATGGGTTCTACATGATTACATATATGCAGTAGGAATAACGTAATAACAATATCAAGAACTGATGCAAATAAAAACAAATGCATAGAAGACATATTAGGAATCGAAGGATTTCATGCAATGCAAATCTACTTGCAGAAGGTTATGCAAGTAAAAATAACAAATTAAATCTACTTGTGAATCTACTCTAAATTATACTATATATTCGGTTTTCTAAAAGATTGAATTTCATTAAAATAGAAATAACCCTAATTTACATACATGTAGAGAGTAGAGAGATTGGTCGAAGACGAAGCTGCAGACTGTCAAAAGCGAGATCGAGTAGTCGAGAATTGGAAACAACCGCGAGCTGTCGGATGTTAGAAGAGTGAGTTCAATATTTTGGCCAGGAACGTGATCTTTTGAGAAGTCGAATCAGAAATAAAAGGGCTTTGTTCTTTTTTTTACGATAGACTGAGTTGGGCCAATTTTTTTGAACAAAACAATATATCGTGAATATCTCGGAATATCGTTTCGCTTCAAATATTGGCCGATGTATGTAAATGTGGGCCGATACAATCGAAACGAGATATCAACTGATATCTCATGTTTCGTTTCGCTCAAGCCTTGAACTGAGATCTCGACCGAGATATCGGTCGAGATGACCGAGATTTAAAACACCGAGCCTGAGTAGAAATGATTGTGGGTTAATGGGTCGTGTGAGGGTAATTGTTGGAGTGATTGATGATGGAGGAATGAAGGAAATTTTGGTGGTGAGGTCGGCTAGAGTTTGGTTAAGGTGTTGTAGGATTGTGTTTTGAAAGGCAAGAGTAGATTTTATTTCGACGACATTGGCATGTTGGGATTTGAGCATAGTTTCTTTTTAAAGGAGGATGATTTGGACGGCTTGTGGGGTGGTGCAAATGGCTTGTTGGGAGGGACGGATGACTAGTTTGGAGGGGAAGATGTCTTGTGTTATTTGGACCATGACTTGAATGAGATGTGAGTAAAAAAGAAATTCTTATTCGAAGAGAAGTAAAGCAAGAACTAAAAGATGGAGAGAAGACAATGACAATAGTGAAAACACCAAACGATAAAGTTTTGATATAGCTTTAGAAATAGAAGAATAGAGATGGGAGAATGGAGTTGAGGAAGGAACATGAAAGAGACGAGAAAACTTGTAAATAGAATGGAAATAATTGATAACTCGGTTAGGTTTTACCCATTCATATGCATGTAAAGAGTAAAACTGTGTATTTTCTTTTGCCCTATCTTCTTGGGGACAAACTGGTGGCCATGATTTATGAGTTATTTGTAGTAGTTATATAAAATAAAAAGCAGAAATACTGTATTTTATGTTCTTGCACAAAAACCTCAGTTATAAATGCTAACATTTCTTTATTTTCTTTTATTTTGTGCACAGTCGCTTCATTATCTGTTATGTACCTTGTTTCAGGATAATTTTTATATTTTCGAATTTCAATAATTTAAAACACTTTCTAATGCGGCATTTGCAGTCAGAACATTAACAACTAACTAATAAACTACTAGTCTAAAGTGTATAAGTTATGTTAGTTTTTATTTATGTCATATTGTTGACAAACTTAACTAAATCAGCATTATTGATCTAAGACACATATAACACATGTTTAAAGCATATTAACTTAAGCAACATGAATGACAAACCATAAAGCAAAGCATTGCCAAATAACTTTTTTTTCATAAACATTGCCAACTTTTTAAAAGTAATGTTTGATTAGCAATGGAAGCGAGTTCAACAAATTTTTATTATCAAGGCATGATTGTTGGATATGTTCATAATAAAGATACGAGTTACATCCCTATTATAAACACTTACTTTGTAAGTAATTAAAAGTAGCCATGATTAACATCTTTTAGGCAGTTATGAATAGTAAAACGTAAATTTTTTGGGGTGAGCAAGCTGAAATTATTAAAAAATTAAGTCATAAAATTGAAATAAGTTACGAGGAGGTATTTATTGCTTATGATTTATCAACTTTCGAGCAACTTATTTTTTCATCTTGTAAGTTGTTGGCTAGACATAAAAATAAAAATTAGTAACTTTTAAGTTATTTTAACAGCTTACGACTAAAGCATATATGGTTTGCTTTTCATCTCAAGCTCGATCTAAATACTACATAACCCTGATCTGAATGTAACCCGAATGTGCACACTATTAATCATTTCGAGAGTCTACTTTTAACTATCCAAACTCATACCTGACGTAGGTATTGTAAAATTGTGTATGTTTTCATCACTACCTAGTCCGGTTTAGACCTGATTCAATTGTTCATTGTATAAAATGTGCTTGCGCATCGTTTTTTTTTGTTTGTGAACCTGGTTTCATTATTACTCACTTTGTTCCTAAACTTTGTTTATGTACTATTTTTAAGGAAAATCACGAGTTAGAAAGTGGGTTTAGCATCAATGTTTCAGATCGATATTTGGATTATAAATTTGAAACATGTGACATGTTTGGATCAGGTTTGGGTTGTGATTATAACGACCAGACTTAGATTTTCAGCTATCCTAATCGAGATAAGGTTATTTATAAGCAAAGTTTTGAAGTTTTGACCGGAACCTTGGGATTTCGGCCATCTCGATTCGGTTTCAGTCGCCGTTGAGATGAAACATTGGGCAAATTCTAGTTCTGGTCAACACAACATAATTATCCCGTGAAATTCGATGTTTTATGATGGAAAAAAAAGAAATCAAAAATGAGAAGGAAGAACATCAATTGAAATTATTACAAATATAAATTACAAATCATACCTCGAGATCCTCAATTCCTCTTTGATTTGTCGATCAGATCAAACAAATATAACTAGGGTTTTTAATTTGTTGATTTTGTCCTTTTTTCCGTCTTACTTTCGGGTTTTTGGTTTGTGTGGCTGATAAAGAGAACTAGGAGGCTTATGTGTTATAGCGATATGATGGGCTGAAATGTCATGGGCTTGGTTGTAAGAAGTTTTTTTGACTTTATTATTCATTAAGTCGTAAAATGAAGAGAATTTGAGACTGTAATGTAACTGTGGGCTATGATATATTGGTTTTTGTTAAAGTCTAAATGCATTATAGAACAACAATTTTGTTTTGATCATGTAATCCAATTTTATCTTGGTGAACATGTCATTGTTTTGTGCATATTGCGGAAATCAAAATCCGAAACTGAAATCGATAGTGAAATCTTCAAAATTGGTGAAATCAACTGAGATGACTAAAATCCAAAATGTTCGAAACCGAAACCGAAAACTCAAACTTTGCTATAAGTAGTTTTCAAACAAGCTCTTAGAAGTTTAAAAATAGTTGCGCCACACAAGACAATGGTTGGAGAGTGCCATTTGACATACGTTCATCCAACCTATATCGACATAAGACCATCTACTAACTTTGTTGTTGCATGTTTATTTCTTTATTTGCATTAAACTATTATTTGGTGCTAGTACCAATGATAGTCTCTGGGTATGGTGAAACAATTGATAGAGGCATTTTGAGAACTTCCAAGTTTTTCCTTCAGTTCACGTAATCTTTCATATTAAATACTTTGTCCACTTAACAAAATGTAAAATAGTTACTACACTAATACCTCTAAAGCTCTATTTCTACAATCTATGTTATTTGTTTGTAAATTATATTAACTAATTTATCTACTAGCAACTTTGTACGTCATATGATAACCCAAATTTCTTTCTCTCTTCTTGGCAGGAGCAATTATTGAAATTACGTGACGAAAATGACTCATTAAAGAAAAATTTGGATGTCAAAGAGTCTGTTGGGTTTGTGTCAAAAGAAGAAAACTCTAAAGCATTGTCAAACAGTAGTAAGGTATACAATTACTTGTTCGTCTGTATCCAACTTATACCTCGATGTTTGTTTTTCTTATAATACACTGATTCCATGCGTTGATCTCAACTTTACATGCTTAGAGCTATACATTCTAACACAACAATCTATTATTTAAATATTATGTGCATTTAGAATGCACGAGAATTTTTTGTTATTTTAATGTTTATTCTATAAACTGTTTCTTATTGTTTGCTTCACATCACCAGCTCCTCATCTCCATCAATGTTTTTTTAAGAAACCATTGATGTGTCTCTGATCTCTATTGCGTTGAAATGGTTTATCCTATATACATGATTCGAACTTGTTTCACCCATTTCTCAGTTAGGTACTCAATTACTTGGCTACTCTTTTGTTAAGGCTTATCAGACATTACACATGTTCCATGGCAAGTTATGCACTGCACAGTGTGCTAACTTATCAAAAAGCCATTAAAAGCTGTGTCAATGAAAATTAACCTACTCTCTCTCATATCAACTTGTACTAAATTATACATATAATTGTTTACCAAAGTATTTGCTATATTCCAATATGGTTCTCACATTAAGGTCTTCTCCAAACTTATGAACAACAAAATAAGTATTTTCATTATGAATAAACACGGCCACGATAAAAAATGCACTCACGTTTATTTGAAACTCTTAATCAAGGTTATGATTGACCTATTCTTGAAAAAGCATCCTGCAATTTTATTACTTTTGATATAACAGTTCTTGCAAAGAAAGAGAAGATGTAACTGCAAATGAAAAGAAAAAGAAAAACCATATGCAATGAAAAGTATAATTCAACTTTCAAAGTGAAGATATAGGTTCTTTTTTAATTACGAAAGTGATTCATTATTGAGATTTAGTTATGTAAAACTTAAAAATATATGCATATTACAATGCCATATAATTAAAAAAGAGATGTATTACTTTTGAAACAAAAAACCTGATATATCTGTAGTGCATAATATATTTTAAATGCCATGTTCCAGAGATCACTTCAACTTTGATCATAGACAAAGTAGATCCAAAATTAGCAAACTTCAATGAATACATAGAAATGGAGAAGCGCGTGTAACTGAACAACATCTATTTTCAAATAGAACATCATTTTTCTATTCTTTACTAGTATGTTGATAGCTCATAGCGCATTAAGTATCTAAAGTGCCCTAAGATGCTCTTTTGAGAGCATTACTTCAGCTTGTAAACGCTTAGGAATGTACGATGGTGCTTGGAGCATCATTAAAATAGCATGACAACATGTTTAACTACACCAATTATCTTTTTACCACTTAAGTGAAAATGTATTTAAAACTTTGCAACATTATGGAATGCACCTACTAAAATTGCCAGTTTTTTTTTTCTATTTCCACCATGTTTTATACTTCTTTTGGAATAAGGGAAAAAAAAAAACACAGATCTATATGCATACTAAAGAATGGCACAACTTTATAAAATGTTTTCTCGTTCTAAACGAGGTTTTTCTCTCTTATTGTGACATATTACCATGAATATGACACATTAGTAACTAAAGATAACCATTTAGCCATCTTTCATGGTTTCAGAACTCAAAAATCTCACTCAAACTTCCATGCACAATCTTTACTTTGGGAGAATGTATAGCAAATAGGTTCAAATGATTTTGCTTGATACTAATCCAGATCAAGATATCGAGATACCGATTGAGATCTTGGCTGCATATCTTGACTAAAATAACATGTACAATAGTTTGAAATAATTCTTTTTTACTTGGCAACCCTACTATCTTTTTATTTTTCCAAAGTAGACATGATAATTTAGACTGGTTAAGTTTTTTTTTTTTTCCAAATTAAACATGTTAAATAATTTGGATAAATTATTGTTTACATAATAGTTTCGTAAGAAAGTTCATATAATGCTTACAAACCAAGCAATGATGGATGAAAAATAACGTTTATTATACATATATATTTTTCTATTTTAGTGACATAAGTTACTTCAAGATGGTCTTGAGGTAAAAATTATAATCTAAGGTGAACACCAAAAATATGCTCCCATGCATAAGATTTTATCATACGTGACCGTATATAAATTTTTACATTTGAAACGTGATCAAAAAATGAGATGTAAAACCATATGCTTCCTTTTTATTTACCGGGCGATCCTTAGCACCTTAAAGAAATTAACATGGCAGTATGAAAATCATATTCTTGGTCTTTACCATTTTTTGAACTGGTGTTGTTTACTATTGCTGACAACAAATATTGACATGAGATGAAATAATAAGAAGATGAAAGTGGCTACCCATGTTCACGTTCACTTGTTCAACGTGGTTATTATTTAGCAATTAGCATTCAGTTACAGTATAATGAATTTCGGCAATCAACAATGAGGTTATCTACATAGCAGGCCTTCATTAAAATTTATCGACTACTAAATAAGACATCCGATCACAGTTAAATCATCGAGAAAAAAAACTAGTTGTCAAAAATTATATCCAAAGTATATGCACAAATGTAAACTACTCCAATAAGTAAAATATATTTGTGTTAACAACGAGAAAAGGTTGCATTCTCAACAACCCAGCACAGGGCTACATAATGTATAATTAAACAACATTAATGTCAATTCACTTTTGATGGCCTTGCTTCGAACATCATGTTGCCTAGCTATTTCTAGTAATATTTTACTTGGATGCAAGATGTATGTTAAAGGCGCAAATATGCATATAAGTCCGTTAATTTAAATGCAATAAAAGGGTAGATAGGTTAAATTATCATCAAATACCATGTTCCACTAGCCTTTTGTTTCAAATTTATTTTAGTGTAACTCATGGGGTAATTTGTCATCTTACAAAAATGTTATATATATTACTTGATACGTGGATTGTTGTGGTATTGCATCAATGAGACAAAATTCTGTACACTGCAAAATATGGTACATTAGTGTGCGGGTTAACTGTATCTTCAGTGGGAAAAAAGTTTGTTTTATTTGATGACCGTTTTTGAGAATGCTATGTACTTGTAGCTTTTGGGAACTCAGTTTTGATATCACTTTCAATTCTTATGTATTCAAATATTCAAAAATGAATAGTTGAGATTACGGAGTTTCATTTGAAAGCTCATAATTCATAAATCAAAACTGAAAAGTCTGTGGTAGTTCTGCGCTACCACCAGATAAAACGAATAGGGTCAAAATTTTCAAGTTCCGACCAAATCCTTATCATGACACACACACACAGACACACATATGAGTGTGTCAGTGCATATACACATACATATATATATATATCATACTGTAGGAAAAAAGTCATGTATGGAGTATATAATGCGTATTATAATAGTTCATTTTTTACAATTTAAGAATAGTTCCAGCAATCAACTAAGTTCCAACTTCCAAAACTAGATTTTAGACATGACCAAGATTCTGAGGTTCTATCAAGAAGCTCAATCCTTTTTAAGAATTGTTTATAAGTGATGACTAAGATATTCGTGGTAGGTTCAGGCTGAAACCCATCCGTAGTGATGGCTGGAATTTTCGAATTCTGGCCCTCAAAACATTATTCTAACTGAAGATAAAAATAAGTTGTGTGCTAAATGTTGTTTTCAATTCATAGGACCCTTCAGCTGATTTATCACGAATTATTCATGAAGTTTTAAGCTACTAAATAATCCGTATGCAGTTCTATGTGCAGTTTTAACTTATTGATTCAATGTTATGTCTTCACAGGCATCTACAAGATTACAGAGGAATGTTTCTCTGGGTAATTCCCGTGTAGGAAACAATTTAGGGAGAATGTCTCTTACTAAGCAGGATGGATTCAGCAACGGTTCCCTGCAGACATTGCCATATTCTACGGGGAATGAGAAGGTTTATTTTGTTAATTTGTAATGCATGCGCGCACACACACACACATATAATGATTAGAATAGAAACACAATTTTTTGTCGGGCCGTGAACTTCCAAAATTGCTCTTATGCAAAAGAGACGTCAGAAGGTCAAATCCTATTCTAAACAAAAATTAATATTTAGTGTCAAATAGAAAATTTGGTACACAAATAGGATCACAAGTTCAAATCTCAATCTCAGTGGAAAAAATATATTCTTTTTTCGTTCTATTACTCAATTTATGCTTATTAAAACTATATATAAAATTAAAATTTAATAATTTCAAATACAAGAGCAAGGTTTACAAAACATGATTTAAATCGTAAACCGTAAAGTTCAAACTTAAATCAAAACGGAATTTTAATTGTAAATTGTAGATTCAAGTGATCCATATTTTAAGATGCACTTTAAAATTAATTTTATTGTTTAACTTCAGAACTGAATTTCTCTCCAGTTCTATTTTTATTTTGATTTGGAAACATTAGAATTGGAACGGTAGATCCAAATAATTAATATTAAGTGTGTTAGTTCGAGTTGAATGTCATTGAAAATTGCAGTTTAAACGAATTTTGAATCAAAATGCAAATTGAATCGTAAATGGAGAGATTCGATCTGAAATGAAATTTATCGTAAGATTTTTGACAAGTATTTTAACACATGCAATGTGCCAAAAAATCTCATATGCATATGTGCGCGCGCGCGCGCGCGCGTGTGTGTGTATATATATATATATATATATTCATATATTATTTATTTTATATTTTATCAATAGTTGGAATAGAAACCTAATTTTTTGAATCGACCGTGAATTTTCCGAACTACCCTTACAATATATAGACGAAGTCACGAGTTAGAATCCCGATGACCGCAAAAATTGATCTCTATTTTATTTGAGAAAATAATATTATCAGTCATATAACAATATTTCACATATTTTATCCTTTCTTAAATGTATTTTCATTTTTATTATCAATAAATCAGTATCCATTCTTGGTTTATTTCAGATTTAGGTAGACTTATTTCAGATTTAAGTAGAAGTTGCATTTTATTTTGATCTTTTTGTAGCTTTACCTTTGTGGAAAAAGACTATAAAAAATATGTGAAAGGTAATTTCATCTGGCCATTTGAACTCATTTAAAAAAACCTTTCGCATAACAACCAATTTTTTTCTTATACTTAAACATCTATTTGAAAAAATTATATTACAATTGAAAATCATGATTATATCTTTATATATATTTTTCTCTAATCAATAACACAATATTTTGAAGAAATCACGGCTACTAATATGATTGTATGAAATTTTTATCAAATTGTAAATAACTAGTACATCATGTAAAGTTTGGTTATTTCAAATAAATGTATTTTGTTCAAAATATTTTTGCACAATCAAAGTACTCATAACCTAATATAAACCATGAAATGACTTTCAACTTTATTCGTAAACAAGTTTCAATTAAATAGTTTTTACTTTAATAAACAATGACATTCTTTGAAACTAAGTCTAATATACTTTGAAACAATGACATACTTTTGAAACTAAGTCTAAAAAGAACAATAGTTGTTGAGTTCAATGGTTTGAATAATATTGTGAGTTGCACCATATTATTTAAAAATGTTTTATGCTCCGTCATAAATGCTACTTTTTCTATTGATGCCGCTGTCAAGATTGGACAAATATGGGAAAACAATTGCTACAACAATATTTTATATGCTTTGAACCACCATATTATATTTAAATTAAACATCTTTACATGTTTTCGTATGTTGAACTAATGTTATTATGTCAGTAATTGTCAACTATGTTTTTAATTTTAAATTGTTAGCTTTTGTCGTTTATATGTGGAGCATTTGTCATTTGTACCAATATGCTTTTCATGTGCCTAGCGGGCATCAACTGTATATTTGTTTTTCTTTTTACGCATGGAGCTCGCACTGATTGTATTAATCATGTTGTCTCACAAGTATAGAACACGTACCCTATACACTAATTATTTTGTATATCACGCACGAAGCGCTTGCCGTTAGATTTTGTGTGCGTGTATTGCATGTTCTGTCCGACCTGTATCTTTCTGAGTTGTGATAATGCATTTCATGTTTGATCTGAAGAAGGCACCTCGACTAGCCCTCGTATAATCTTTTTTCAAGCATGTTGGTACAAGTTATTCCAATTTCAAAATTTAAACTTGTTGCTTTATTTATTTATTTTCATTTTTTTTTTGAAATAGGGTACTTAGGTGGTAGTACGTTGCAGTACTACAAGTCTTAGGTAGTATATACCTTACTGCATGTCAATATATTTTGTTTGCCATAATTTATTTGCTATAGTAACTTCTATTGGATCTCTCTCTGTGTGTGGTGTGTAGGCTCACATAATATGAACATTTGGTTGTTTCACAGGCTATTCACGATTCTGAAACTATTCAATTGAAAGCACAGCTGGATAATGGGCGTGAAACTGCATCAGCTATGAAGTTAAAACTACAAGGTAACAATGTGGAGTCATTTTTGTGGTGAATATCATGTTTCCCAAAACGGAAATAATTTTTTAATGTATTTTCCATAGAGGAACGCCAGTTGAGAGAACACTACCAGAGAGAGCTCCAAAATACAAGGAATGAGAAAGAGAGGGTAAGTCCCTGTTATACCTTGTTAAAATTATTTGTTGTACAGATAAGCAATCATAGTAACTATTGTTTGCTATCATATCCTGAGAGGGGTTCTTTCTGTATGCAAAATATGTTTTTGGCATCTGATATATAACCCCCAGTGTTTTTGCTATTAACCCCTATCAGAAAATTTACTTTATCATTTACAATAATACCCCTTTCGTCCCTATAAAATCAAACCATAAAATTAAACCCTATCATCCAAACCTAACCATCATCAAACATCGCACCGTACACTTCCATCAATAACTGCATCCATCCATCATTGTTGTTATCTCTAAACTCTAGTTCAAAGGAAAGCCGTGCAATTTTTTAATCATTCTCTCAAACCCAAAATCAAATAATCAGTGCTTTAATCTAACAAATTAAAGTCATTAATACAATAGTTTTACCTAATGTAAATAAAGATTTAACTTATTTTTTATTTTTAGAATATAATTAATATACATTTTGATAGGGATATTATTGTCGGATTTTGGGGGTTAAAAGGACATACCGGGTTTTTTTAGGACAATGGGAATTAAATATAAATAAATAGGAAAAACATGTACCTAATTCATTTGCATCATGTATAATCACATTTATTGTAACGAGACAAGTTACATGATAAATGTGGTTTAAAAATATGCATGACTCCTCCAATTGAACATTTTGAAATTTAGTTCTTATGAGAAAACTATTGGGTGTTGATTATTTTTCCTTGTAGCAAGGTTTTAAATCTCAGATTTCGGTCGTGTCTTGTCTCGGGAATTTTACATACAATGTTTCATATCGGACGAGATCTTGGGTGAGATGAGTGTATCTCGGGTGTATATCTCAGATTGATATCTCGGGTGTATTCTCGGATTTTAAAGTCCATATCAGATTATCTTGGAGTAAGTTAAGAGTCCAAAATTGGCATTTTAATTTTTTTTTATGATAATTGATATTTAACATATACTTATCAACATGAATAATTCATAAAAAATAATAATATTAAATTTTCTTTTAGAGCATAGTGATTATATAATTGATTTGGTATTGATTAAATGGATTTCACTCATTTGAATATTAAAAAATAAAATAAACAAAGATCATTTATTTTTTCGCACTCGGTAAAAATAAAAAATAAAATTAGAGAGCAAATAAAAAATCGTTAGAGTGCAATGTCTTTTGTATCCACATAAGAAGTTAAAATAATATGTAGATGAAAAACATCTTCGAATGAGTTCTATTAAGATTTATCTTAAATTCTGCTTAAGATCTTAATATCTTGGATGATATGAGTATCAAAAAAGATATAAATTTTTTTAATGTCTTTGAATGAGTACATCTATTGAGATTTATCTCAAATTCCGTTTGAGATCTTAATATCGTGAACGGAATGCGTGTCAAATAAGATAGGAAAAAAAATTTAATATCTCATTTCGCTAAATCTCATCTCGTTCAAGTTCGAAAATGAGATCTCGAGCAAGATCTCGGGCGAGATAAACGAGATTTGAAACAGTGCTTCGTAGACACAAAACATTAAACTACATCTCAGCGTTAATTTTCTAATTCTCGTCAACATAGCATGTTACTTGATTTACGCTTAGGTTTTAAATCTGGGGTTTCGGTCACGTATCTTCTCAGAAATTTTAGAAATCCAATCTCGTATTAGTGGAGATCTTAAACGAGCTGAGTGCATTTTATGCATCCATCTCGGAGCTAAAATTCATCCAGGGACCATCTCAAAGTATACGCTGTCTAAAATTTGTTTGCATACACATTAAAACCTACGAATACTACTTTAAGAAATAATTTTAGCTTACTTGATTTGCTCTTTCATAGTTTTAACTCCAAATTGTTCGATTCCATACCCATTGGCTCCTAATTGATTTATCCAAAGCTATATCATACACACACAAACACACACACACACACATGAGGGTGTTTGTTTTCATGAATTGAATCTCTTATGAAATTCAATCGAACCGATACAATCATATTCGTTTACTTCTCTAAAAAAACCAAATCAACATGATATCACAATCAAATCCTCTTGTAATCTTTCATAAAAAAAATTCCCACTGTAATCGAATTTAGTCATCATCTAACCAAATCAAATCCTCTTCTAACTTCAAAATCAATCGAACACCAACAAAATTCATCATATCAAAGATCATATCAAAGTATAACAGGAAGATAACATTCAATTGCGAATGAGATGGATTGAATGAGAGATTTATTGATCGATTTTTTGTAACCGATATTAGATTCGAATTCTTAATGTTTGGTTTGAAAACGAGTTTTGAATTTGTGTGCAACTGGTCGCATCTCGAGTTGCGTGCATCCGATGATGATTCCGCTGACGTCATTGTTTCTATTAACATTGAAAATCTCTATTTTTACTGGTAGCATGCATGTCTATATGAATTTATGTTTTTCTGGTTATCACACAAATTTTGACTTTCGTCAAAATTTAAACCTCCGCAATTTTTTTTATATTGGCAAGATATCTGATTTTGATCTCGGCCTAGATATGGGCCGAGATATCAATATCGGCCAAGATATCAATTATCAATATCTTGGTCGATTAAAAAAATAAAAATAAAAATCTAAACCGCCAAACTTTGATGCTTTGTGGTATCAGGATCCATAATGAGATCTCGGTAGAGATGATCGAGATTTGAAACATAGATTGTACTATAGTTGTCAAGTATACATGTTATTTTCTACTTCAAAATCGTAGTATTGTATAATGCTTCTACCTTTTCTGACAGACTGCCACTGAGTTGAAAGAAGTGCAAAATGAATTAATGGAGAAAATTGCAGAATTAAGTAAACTGCAAGTGGAAGTGAGCAGGAGGGACACAAAAGGAAACGATTCACTTGAAAAATTGAAAAACGTGATATCAAGACTAGAGAAAGAGAATGAAGTGCTCAAGGTAGACTGCATATCTTTTGGAGTGATAATATTAATATCGTTATGTAAGGTCCTTAAGTATAAAAATTATTATGAATGCATCTTTTAATATTTATAAGATCGCTTTCCTCTCTTAGTATATAGCTCACTGTATTCTTTCTAGACAGAAAAAAAAGAACTTGAATCGGCTCTAAATCCCCGCACTAAGAATTCTCCAGAAATTTCCGGGAACAATGATCCTGGGCTTGTGGATAAGGTATGTCCTCCTTTGTTTAGCAAAATTTATCAATTTATAAGTAAAGCATCTACTGTTCGAATCTGCATGATATATCAATATTTATATCCATGACAAACTATCTTGATATTCTATTTGGCCTGTGGATTATAATCTTTCTGTAGTCTAAGATTTGATAATAATAAGTTGATTTTGGTTTCATATTTTGATGAAAGTCTAATTATTTTCCCATTAGCTGTTGTAAAACATAGATTCTTTTACCATAAACGCGTCTCTCTTCTATCCCATATTATTTCCAAATGCAGGGTTTTTTTTTTCTATCTTCAACAATAACATGATATTTGATATTATCTTCGTGTTGATGATGTAATATTTCAAAATATTATTCAGTCTGTTGTAGAATACTTTGACCCAAAGGACCAAGAGTTATGTCAGTTGTCACCGTTGTCATTTTACTAATTGATTTTCCTTGATAAATTGTAAGATAACGTGTTTCCTTAGTCATCTATCCCCTGAATCAAGAATTTAGCATTAACTTAGAGAACTGGCAGTAAATCTTCCAAATTTGCTTAGACTCTTCTATATTAGTTTTATGGCTACTGGAAATCACTTCATCTGGATTTTACCCTCGATATTTCTGATAGTACATCTTAGATGGCATATTGCTTAATACTCGATAAGTACCGTGTTGTTAGTTGGTGCCCAAATTTATTCCGCATCCAATTTTTTTAATACTAAGTGATATTCGTCTTTTTAAAGTCTAATTGTGTGTAATGCATATGCACAACTTTTTAGTACAGCAGTTACTATAATTGCTGTAAACTACCCACTTGTGTAAAATTTTTAGTGGGAGTGTACCGTTCACTATTCTGTAATAAAAAAATTGATGCCTAATTAATCTTCTCTCATTATTGACTTATTTGATTTAGAAAGCAATTGAAGAAATGGAATCATTAATTCGGAAATTGAAGGAGACTTTAGAACATACATCTAAGGAGAAGGATAAAGCATGGCATGAATTGGATCGACTCAAGCAACATTTGCTTGATAAGGTATTTAATCTCCATTTAGTCATGAGAGATTACACGTCATTTGCAAAATGGGTCATCATTTTCAATCTTTCGTTTCATAATTAGTCTATTTCTTACTACTGATTTCATACTGCACAATTACTGATATTGTCGTGTATATCCTTTGTAACTAATATAGAAAAGAAAATTGCACTTCCATAAGTTATCTACTTTTAAGGGTCTTAACCTATCATCTACTTAGCTAACATGTCTTACATGTTAAAGAATTCCAGTATTTGTTGCTTGACTTCTGTGTTATGTATGTTGATTTTTTAGAAGAAAGTATTCAATTTTTCGTCAATACAGAGAAATTATTCTAATGTCACTATTACAAAATTACAAATTATACGATCTGATGGCTGTTTGATTGCTATTTGATTATTTCTCTTCCAGTATATGTCAAATGCAACAGGCTGGCTTCAAAGTATTCAAGAATACATGTCATGTCATTTTCAAATATTTCGAATTTGACATGATTGAACAAGGGTGCGATTGACTTAAGAAAATTGTTCACCCACTTGTCAGCTTTTACACTCTTTTATTCACAGATATAAATTGCAATTATGGAAACAATTTTCCAATGTATTTTGCCCTTTAATAGTTAGACCCATGTTTTGTTGTGACAGCATCAGTTGTGATTGCTTACTTTAGTTGTAAAGTTATTAAAATTGTAGAAGTGCACAAAATAGTTACGAGTGAATAGGAAATAGTAAGTTGAAGCTTTATGAAAGCTCCACTTTATGATATTTCATGTTAATTTTCGTTTGCCGAATACTAATGATAATGAATAGTGTAATTTCCAAAGTTAGACGTTTCTTTTATATTAATTTGAATAGTTGCGTTTCCTGTAGTCTCTTAGTGATTGTAGCAGTTCCATTGGTCTCAGCATCTGTTCTCCGTTACACGTTTGCTGATACTTTTGGGATCGGGTGCGCAATTTTAGTAAGGTTTTTCTGTTCAAAAATTCTGCAGTAAAATTGAAGATGGTTTGTCTAGGAACTTGAAGAGTCGGACAAGATGGATGAGGACAACAGAATTATCGATGAGCTAAAGGAAACAGCTGAACGCCAAAGAGCTCACATTTCACAGTTGGAGAGTGCTTTGAAGCAAGAATCTTTAAACAAAGAAGAAATAATGAAATTTAAAAGCAATGAGCTTCAAAAGTCAAATGACTTGATTAATGAGCTGAGGCAAAAACTTGCAAATTGTATGAGTGTCGTCGATTCAAAGAACATGGAGCTTCAAAATCTTCAAACTGCACTTGGTCAGTACTATGCCGAAAGCGAAGCCAAGGTAAGGACATGTATTTTATGCATGTCATTATTGAACCTACTTTGCAGTATAGTTTTGAATTTTGTTATCTGTATATTATATTTATTCTTCTTTGGTTGTTGGTTGGTTTTCATAGGAGCGACTGGAAAGAGAATTGGTTGTTGCTAAAGAAGAATCAGCAAAATTGTCTGAAAGCCTAAAGGTACGCTTTAACACAAAAGTGTTCTGCTCAGTAAATTTGTTATGTGGACAGCAAGTAAATCGCTTGACGTTATTCTAAGCATCAAAGTACTTTTTTGTAAGTCGGCGATGGTCAACTTTTCACCCTAATAGTATGAAATGTCTTCCTAGTATTTAACAAAAGAGCCATCTTCGGTTGAAGAGGTCGGCTCATCGGATTGCTAATTGTTTGAAATATGTTTGATTCTAGATATGATGTTAAATATCTTAAATGCTAATATATTCTGGATAAAACAATCATATCTTGTAAATTCTGATATTATCTATTAAATATCAGGCTCAAAATCTGGGTATTGAAATGTCCAGAAGAGAAAAAGAAGAAATATTGTCTAAATTTTCGCAAGCAGAAAGAATGTTATTGGATAGTAAGCGTTCTATGCAGAAGCTAGAGGAAGATAATTCAAAGTTACGACGTGCATTAGAGCAGAATATGACAAGGCTAAATCTGATGTCTCTCGATTCAGACAATTATGTTGACAGGTACTTTAAGGATGTTTATATACACGACTGCATATGATTTGACATATTACTTTTTGCTACGTCTTGATTGTTATATTCGAAAACCATTTCGTAGCACCATTAAGTGCAAAATCAGATAAAATAAAAACATTATGCCTTGCCTGTTTTATTAGTTGTTAAATATACGCATCAACGAAAAACCTAGGTTGGTCTAAAGATTTAGCATATGTAGAATACACTGCCAAGGTTTAATTGGATGTGAATTGACTTGGTCTTTGATAAAACATTATTTGTTATTTCAAGATGGATGACTATATATATATAAAATAAAAAACTTGTCAGTCGCCAGTCATTATACAATTGAACTGTTTCATGTATTCAGGAGGATACATCTCTATATTGATGTTTTCTAAATTATGTTTTTCATTCTCTCAAATGTTCGTTTTCACAGTGATGGTGATGTTATTCTTCATATTGTGTTAATATTGGGATAGGACATCACCTACCTGTTTTATTTCTTTATTGTTTGATGTATGAAAATTAACAATAAAATTCCGATACTGATGACTATTTTGATGGCAGGAGGATTGTGATCAAATTATTAGTGACCTATTTTCAACGAAATCATAGCAAAGAAGTAATCTACTTTTCCTTTTTGTGTCTTTTTGTGTATATAAACTCAAGATGTAACTGGTTTACAAACTTTTGATTATGGTGGCAGGTTCTAGATCTAATGGTTCGAATGCTTGGTTTTTCTGAAGAGGATAAGCAAAGAATTGGCTTAGCTCAGAATGGTGGCGCAGGGAAGGGAGTTGTTCGAGGTGTGCTAGGATTACCAGGACGTCTTGTTGGTGGAATTTTAGGAGGAAACTCTTCTGAAACGTCTCCTCAATCTTCTGATAACCAGGTCAGTTTGTTCACATTTTGAATGCAGAAAAACTCTTTTTTTTGTTACTGAAGACCTTGAAAATGAATCCTGAGCTCTTAAAATCGATTTTGCTTTATGCTGCATCAGTTTAATAGTTGTATCAAAATGCTTACCTTTAATAATGCTATTCTGTTGCAAATGGAAAATTCATTAGTCTCTTTATTTTCAGTTTTTCTTCTTCGGATTATACTAGTGTGTAACCCGTGCGTTGCACATGATTATGTTATTAAAATTATATATATATATATATATATATATATATATATATAATTAGCGAATATTAGGCCGAGGTCCTTAAAATCAAACTTAATACACAAAAACTCCTCCAAAAAAAAGATTGTAAATTAGGTCCCTAGAATTAAGTTACTGAATAATTGCATACATTTATGCAATTATTCAACATTTATGCAATTATATTCGAAAATTGCATAAATGTCTGCAATTATTCAGTGAATAATTGCAGAATTTTCCGCAATTTTTTTGGTGAATAATTGCGGAAATTTTCGCAATTTTTTCATGTGAGCAATTTTTCGGTGAATAATTGCGGAAATTTCTGCAATTTTTCGGTGAATAATTACTAAAATGTCTGCAATTTTTGGATATAATTGCAAAAATATATGCAATTATTCAGTAACTTAATGGTAGAGACATGATTTACACACTTTTTTGGCAAGAATGTTTGGTGTATTTTGAAACTTAATAGAGACTTCAACCAAACTGTCCCTTTTAATTATTGTTGAAAACAGAATTTGATTGTGCAATATATAATAAATTTGTTGAGATAGCTGAATTATAAATTAAAATGACATGCAACCAGCAAGGCAGAGGATTCAATCTTCGCTAACTATGTATCCGTATGTGAATTATCGTCCTAACTCAAAAAAAAAAAGTCAATGTAAATGGTTGATGTTATATGACGTATATTTTGTATAACATAAATGAAAAATATAGCTTTATCATTTCTGGTAGTATGAATATTGTTTATGTGTGTGTGTATTGAATTGTTATTTTTCTTAAGGATTTATAAATTGATTAATGAATATTACATGAATTTATTTTAATATTTTAAATTCATGATTAACTTAACCAGTTAAATGTAAGCAGTTGAACGTAAAAAAGTAGGAGAAAATTGAGAAGAACTTTATATGCAATTGTAGATAAGAGAAGCATCTTATGGTCAGCTTCCACATGTAAATTTTTATCCCTTTTTTACATTTCAATTACTAAATCATCTTAACTTTGCAGCTAGCCATTGATTTTTTATTATCGTAAAAGGGTCATGTTTACAACTTTGATAATGTAGCATTTAGATGAGCAATGAGTTGGATGAGGTTAAATATCATGTTGGAAATTGGGGGTGTTTACATAATCTAATTTTTATCCGTGTAATCCGCGTGTTCAAGTCGCAATGTTGTAAAACATAAATTTATCCATCGAAAGTTTTTGTGATAAATGAATTAAAAATTTTATTGAGATAAATGAGTTAAAAATTATTATTTTCATTATTTATGTATAGATTCTATGTTATGTGATTTATATACTTATACATCTAAATAAAATGATAAGTTTATCTTTTGTTCTCATATTTATGAGTATTGTATGCTTAGATTTGTCTTACTTTTAGGTTCTATTAGATAAATGAATGTTAGTTCATTGAATCTATCTAAATAGTTTAAATTTAAGGTTGCATAATTAGTCCAATATATGTATTTAAATATAAAATATTAGGAAAGAATTGAGAAGGGTTTGCGAGTAGTTGTAGAAATTATAAAATGTAGGTGTATGAAGTTAAAACAGTTTTGTTTCAGCAAATGCATGATAGCTTCATTGAGATAAACAAAATAAATTTGCTATTATTGTATCTAAATGTATAGTTGAATTTACCAAGTTGTTGATGCGGCTATGGTATACAAATTGAAATTGCTATCTTCGAGGATATATTTGATGGATTGAATGTCAGTTAACTGAGTTTATCGAACGGTTTAAATTTTGGATTGTGTAATTAGTTTAAATATATGGACTTTAACGTAAAGTATTAGAAGAGAATTGAGAAGAGATATGTAAATGATCGTAATTTTTTTTAATGTATGTATTTGAATGGAAAATAGTGCGAGAGGCTTAGTAGAATAACTAAAAAGCAATAAATTATAAAAATCTGGAAATAAAATATCTAGAGAATCAATGAGAGGGGAGAAAACACCTAGAATTAACAGAAGAGCTAGAAATTCTTTTGCTTTACTATTATTTAATAGATTGCTAAATAGAAATTGTTTTTTATGTAATGGGCACTTAAACGATAACGTTGTTCTGAAAGTATATTCCTTCTCTAACAACAGGGCATAGTAAAGAATAAATTAAAGTAGTCGTCTAAATGTAAAGCCTGACTGTTATAGGGTCGTATAACAGTTGCTATAGCAATACGCTTATATTAACTATGTTTGCATATATTTAGCAGTCATTTGCAGATCTATGGGTTGATTTCCTACTCAAAGAAACAGAGGAAAGAGAAAGGAGAGAGTCCGAAGAAGCTGCTGCTCGTATGTCATCAAGCACAAAGGATGGCACAAATAGCTCTACAAATACCAGTAACAACACCTTCTCAACTTCAAATCACTCATCAAATCAGTATGTTTCTTCTCGACAGCAAAGTTCATGCGAGAATCCAGAATCTGAATTTGCAACTGTTCCCTTAAATTCTTCATTTCATCCTTCCTCGAAGATGGATTCTTATTCGTATAGAACACCTCCGAGATACTGAGAAGTCACTTTCAAATGCATGCTTGAGGATAATAGATGTGCACACAATTTGTTTGTTTAATATTCCATTTGTTTATTTTAAATTTGTCTTTTCTTATTTTATTTTTTTGTGATATAGTTGTAAAGAGATCAATTATCACAATTAGCATACTGATAGAAAATGTTCCGGTGTTATGATTTTCTTTCGTTTTGCTTGCACTTATTTCATGGCATGCTACATTTCAATCCATGACGCAACCAAAAACGTGTATGACATTTGTTTGACAATTGATCTCAGCCGTGGACGTTTCGTGGCTTGTTTTATGGAGTGTTGATATCCGAAATTGGTTAGATGATGCAACGATATCCGAAATTGGTTAAATGATGCAACGACTTCATCAACGTTAGGAAAGTGCAACAATTCCATGCATAAATTCACAACTGTGTATGAATGGGTTTTGTGGGGTTAGAGAGATAAGAATATACATAGACTCTAAGTTGAGTGATGCAATGATTCTTTTGACTAGAATAAGTCTGTATATAGGACTGTCAATGGATGGTCAAAAAATTCGAAATCCGTCTTCGTCCGCATTCGAAAAGTGGATAAGCATCTGATATCAGGAAAAACGGATGCGGATATGAAGACATCTGCATTCGAAAATTATCCATCCGTTATTTTTCAAGATTATAGTTTAATTTATGTATATTTTAGTATAGTGAAAGATATTTATATATGGTTTTATTAAGTTAGAAGTTTATATTATACGCACTAAATGCATATTAACTACTCAAAACTATTTATTATCGTTATATTTGTTTATTTTTAACACTTTTATAATCAGTATAATCAGTGGGATTGAAAAAAGTTTATGTTAAACTAAAATTTTCTACTTATATTTCTTGATTTATCGATCGTTGGCGGATAAGATAATTATTCGATATCTGTCCGTATCGGTGGATGCAGATGTTCGATATCTGAAAATGATTTCGGATGCGGACGCAGATATGACACTATCCGCATCTGAAAGTAACCGTTGGCAGGCCTATCTGTATTAGTTTAACTACAATGATAGTGAAAATAGATGTTTAACTTTGGTCCAATGTCATTTAATTGGTTCATAATTGAATCTACCTGATAAAATATCAACAAATTCAGCTTCAAGTTTGGTATATAGCGCTAGATACATGGTAAAGCATCAGCTATGCCAAAGCAAGATGCTTTTGGACCTAGACCTTTTCATTGTCTTTCTAGTATGGCAAATTTTTTTTGCATCAAACTATCTAACAACCATGGAACAACTCCAAGAATTGCACCTATCCACCTTAATTTTTTTTTATTTTTTTACTATAGAATTTTTATGTATACATTACTTTATCGATAAGGACTCCATTAAAATCGTGCTAGGACAACAGACCAAGATCTTATTTTTCTTTTCCCTTTTAATCAAGATCTTTCATCCTTAGTTCTTTCTTTAAATGTGCTATAGTTTCATTTAACGCGTCAACGTATATTGTGATGATAACATAACCAAGTTCATTTTTTCTTAACAAATACACTTTGAAGGATAAGATCATTAGTATATTCTTGTTTGATCAAGTACTCATTTATACTATTGTACCATATTCATCTAGATTGTTTTAGTCTATAATATAATGATAGACTAATATAATGATTGTTGGATTTTGATTGAATACTTGGTACATTGTCTTCTTCTTGGTACATTATTTTTTTTTAGAAACTTTTATATGAATTTCAGTATTTGAAGTTCAATAAAAATAGTCAAAATAATTAGTTATCATATCCATTAGGTGCATTTCAAACTCTTTTAATATTTTCAAGCTTATTAAATATCGAAAATTTACTGCCCCTCAAAATCAATCTCAGTTCTATGTAAAAAACCTTGAGTAGCCAGTCGAGCTACAACTTTGACATCGTTGTGTGTGTGGACTATAAGTCCAAATGCTTCTCTTCTATATAGACTTTTGGCTTACTCAATACTTGGATTGTAACGACCCAACTTTTCGATCCTCGAATGTCGACACTAAAATCATCCACGGTATTCGTGTGCTGAACACGCAAGTGCTAGAAAGACAGAATGTTAGGGTTAGAAAAAAGAACAAGAAGGAAAGAACACAACATTAGAATCTCACAGCGGAACGATAATTTATAATATCAAATGAATAGTACAAAGGGTTACTTTGAATACATGATTTTCAAATTTACAAAACCTAAGTACTATCATCAGCATGGACAGTTATAACTATCTACTCTCATAATGTTGATATATGTACATAGCTAAAATGGAACAACTGAAATAGAAATAGATAGATAGATAATGAAAGCCTCCAGCTCGTCTTCTGAACTATGAAGCGTCCAAGGTGAAACATAATACTCAGCTTACTCGAAAGAGTGCGAGGAATTTAGAAAAAAACAAAGACCAAACGTTAGACATAAGTCTGGTATGAGAAAACTCGAGATACATGAATACATGTAATAGTAACTGTTGAGACCATACGGGTCCCATGACAATTTTTGTATCAAAAGAAACCAACCATTTATTAAGTTTAATATAGTGATATGATAGATAATGTTCAAGGTGTACGATATAATGATATCAAATAGTTGTGATGCTTATACTGGTCACACCGCAGCATATTGTACATTCAAAACCACTAAGCTACGTTTGCATAATGGATTTCTTACGGAGACACCTCTAGTAAATTGAAGCGGAGATCCATGCACAAGGATCAGAAAACACCTTCTAAGCGTCATATATCTCTAAATAAAATATACCATAAGGTAAACACAAGCGCCCCATGTTCGAATATAAACATGAACCACCTGGAACCAAATACCATCAGCTCCCATCAACCAACAATCGATAAATATTACTAGACATGGTGTTGATAATACCCTGACACGGGTCAGCTAAAACCCAGATTGTGTAGCCTACTATGTCTTTAGCCATTTTTGACATTGAGGTTACGTTCGACATCTTTTACACGAGTCTTCATCGCTTGAACAAAACACAAATCCTTAATTAGATCCTCACATCTTGAACAGATGTCGAAACCACATATGGATTCTCATATTTCAACAGATCTCGAAATCACACATTGATTCCTACATCTTGAATAGATCACGAACAATTACATGTGTTCGAGCATCTTAAACAGATCTCGAATCTCCAATAGATTTCTTTCTTTAACCGCTTCCAAAACATAAAACCTGTATACTAGTTTTAAAGTGGTGTTCGGTAAGTAGAACACTCACCGATCCCGGCTCTTCAAAACTAATCGATAAATTTTCGGTAAACTCAATTACGGTTCTTTTAGATGTAAATGAGAGCTAGAGATATTTCATACCAATACTCCTCTCTGGGTATTCTTATTGGTATAAAATCGTGAAGCCTTTCGATTACTCCCTAAGTTAATATTAGGTCAAGTTTGATAATCGATTAATCGATTATCTAGTCAAAATAATTGCTTATACAAATCACGAGTATGCTTAACTTGTTTCCAACATCCGTTCCTCGTCCAAGAGTGAAGCAAGGTAAGTTTGGGCACTGGTTGCTCCAAGCCTTGCTTAGACACTCCATTCTTAAATCTCACAAATAGATAAGTCTGCCTTGTCGACTTTTAGTGTTACGTATAGTATTAACGATTTCCATAAACAATAAGAAATCGACTCGATTAACACATTTTCGACATTTTCTACTTGCCTATTCCTCGGTTAAGAGGGAAGCCCGGTAGTTAGAGCTCCATTGTTTTGTTTCTACTCGACATAAATTTTAACCTTCACAAATAGATAAGATTGTTTCGTCGGTTTATTACTGTTAAGCATAGTTAATTGCTTTCCTTATAAATAATTAAACAAAGATCTATTTGGCCATTAAGCAATTACTAACCCCTTTTTATATACATTTAAAATACCACAAAATACTTATAATTGGTTTTAAAATATTTGTCTAAAATATTACTTAAAAATAACAAGTTTGGAAAATCAATAAAACTTGGAAAAAGAACATGTTTTTATTCTAAAATTTCATTCTTTAATGATTCATAACTAATTCATAAAAATTCATAAATTTCTCAAACTACTTTTAAAATACTCTAAAAATATTTAGGCAATACTTTTAAAAAGAATGAAACAAATCGCTCGAACTTAAAGTCCTTTCGGAAACAATTGAAGTCCAAAAATCAAGGTTAAACGGAGCAGTTTTGCACTAGTGATGTTTTGGCGGTTTTCGAGATGTTACTTAACTTTTACTATTCAAGATTTAATAGCAGTAAGCATATATTTAAAACAATGGAAATATGGCAAATAATCCCTATGGATCAAGTTCCATAACAATTGTAAAAAACAAGACAATTCTGAACTGCATCTATAACGATTATTGTTATAAGTGCACTTTCAAATTCAAGTCATATCTTAATCTATGTGCTTTGTTTAAGGCCTAATCATATGATATAAGTCAATTCAAGTCCATATATGGATCTAACGTTCCACTTGTTTTCAAAACAAGAATCAAAATCAATGTTTTCAACATATTTCCAAGCAAATTCAAAAAACTTTAACATAACAAATTATATTCATATATGAGTTATATTATCAATCCAGGTGGTGAGTTAGCTCACCTTAAACCCAAAAAACAACCACGCTTAAGCAGTCAAGTTTAAACCCAAGCTAGAAAACTCCTTTCTCTTCTTCTTTTCCCTGCTTTATTTTTCTCCTAGCCTCCTCTTGCCTCCTCTAGCTCACGGCCTAGGGAGTAGGGGAAGTTTGGCTTTTCTTTTTCACAATCTAACTAGGTAGAAGGTGATGTTATGTGGTGGCACGGATTTCCTCAAAGTTTGAGGTGATTTGGAGATGGTTTGTAAATTATTTTCTTTAGAAAGATAAGAAGAAGAAGATGATGAAAAGAATGAAATTTTAACTCAACACATAGGAATATTTGTGATACATTTCCTAAAGTATGCCACTTCTTATATAGGCACAAGAATGTTGCTCTTTAAGCTTGCCTTCACCCTACACCATGCCATGGAAGGCTCACCTCCCACCACTTCTCCTTTATGTCTCTTTTTCTTTATGTCACTTCTCCTTTACGGCTAATTACTCTTATACCCTTTTCATAATAATATCTCTTTTCCTAATAGAACTTTCCAGAACATTCCATACTTTATGAAGAGGAGAGTGTGTTAGTTAGTTGCTAATATGTTATTTGGATCATTAGTTAAGTGCACGATAGTTCGAACAACTTATATTGATCGAAAAGCTGTTTATAGATTGATCGATTTTCGATCACACTATCGATTTTTCTTTGAAAAAATATTTTTTTGTAAACACTTTTCAAAAACAAGTTTCTTAACATTATTTATTAACTAGATGATGTTAAAAAATGTTATAAAATCATATTTATAACACTTAACTATTTTTCAAAATGTATCAATATTCGAACATGAAGTGTTCGAATTCTCGGGTCGCTAAATTCTCCCATATTTAAAACATTTCATTATCGAAATTCAACAAGAATGATAATCAATGAAGATAAAAGAAAAGATATATATACTACTGAAACTATATACAAACTAAACTGCAAATCAAATACGGACTAAGATAAGAAAACTCCCATCTAAGAACAAATCCATATAGGAGTCCCTTAAACTACCCTCAGTGTCCCAAGACCAGTCCCGATCATCCTTGCTCCATTGTACCTTGACTAACTTTACAACCTTGGTCCTCAGTTTCTTCATATCTCTATCAACAATATGAACATGCTGCCTCAACACAGTCAAATTTGGCTCAATCTCCCAGTCCTCTTGCTGCGGTGCTTCCATTATCATTGAAGGATCATGCATAAACTTACGCAAATGCGATACATGAAATACATTGTACCTACCTGATAGCCTAATCGATAACTTGGCTTCATATGCGAGTGTACCAAATCCCTCAAGAATCGGGAACGGTCCTATATAATGAGGAACCAACTTCCTTGCCCTTCCAAATCGAACAACACTTCTCATCGGAGAAACCTTATAAATACAAAGTCTCCAACCGAGAAATCCAAGTTTCTACGCCTCTCGTCTACATAGCTATTTTGTCGATTCCGAGCTTCCTTGATTCGCTTTTGAATCTCTATAACCTTATCCGACGCCTCTCGAATCATATCAGGTCCAAGCACAAGACGACCCCCAGGTTCTACCTAACACGATGGAGATTTGCAAGGCCTTCCATACAATGCTTCAAATGGTGCCATTTCGATATTGGCTTGATAACTGTTGTTGTATGAAAGCTCAACAAGTGGTAAATTCTCTTTTCACGAACCTCCAAAATCTAAAATGCATGCTCGTAGCAAGTCCTCCAACACTTGGTTCACCCTTTCTATTTACCCATCTGTCTACGGATAGTAAGTGATACTCAAACTAAGCTCAATCCCTAATGCTTCATGCAAACCCTTCCAGAACTGGCTTGTGCATATCAGATCGCTATCACTCATGATATCATAAAGAACATTGTGCAACCTGACGATCTCCTTAACATGTAACTTAGCCAAACTAAAAGCTATCCTTTAGTCTTAACAGGTAAGAAGTGTGCGTTCTTGGTCATTCGATCCATGATAAACCACATACCTTTGTTACCCCTCCTCGACCTAGATAATCCATCGATGAAATCCATAGAAACATGCTCCCACTTCCACTTAGGAATCTTAAGTGCTTGAAGCCACCCGACCATCTTTTGATGACTACCTTTTACCTGTTGGCAGTTACCACACCTGCTTATAAAGGTAGAAACATCTCTCTTCATGCTATCCCACCAGAACGTCCTTTTCATGTGTTGATACATCTTAGTGACCCCAGGGTATATCATCAACCTAGAATGGTGATTCTCCCATAGAACTTCCTGCCTAATCCATCAACATTCAGGACACATAACCTATCACTCATTTTCAGAATGCCATGGCAATCCACCTCGAACCCGAGCACCTTTCCGCTGCCTCATTCTCGCTTACATTCTTAGCTATCCTAGCAAAATGAAGATCTCTAAATTGATTCCCCTCGATACGACTAATCAGAGTTGAAAGAACCTCAATATTTTCCATAACTCCATACCTCCTACTGAGCGCATCAGCTATAACATTGCTTTCCCTACAATATACAAAATATCTATATCATAGGCCGCGAGAAACTCCAACCACCTTTGCTGCCTCATGTTAATGTCTTTTTGCCTATAAAGATACTTCAAAGACTCTGGTCCATGTATAAATCAAACCTATCACCTAGCAAATGATGCCTCCGCATCTTTAATGCAAATACAACTGCTAACAACTCCAAGTCATGAGTTGCGTATCTCGTTTCATGTGGTTTGAGCTGCCGACTCTCATAAGTGATAACTGTCCTATTCTACATCAACACAGCATCTAGACCTATTCCATATGAATCAGTGTAAACATCAAACCCTCACCTCCATCTAGCACGATAATAACATGAGCACTAGTCAACTTTTCCTTTAACTGTAAGAATGCTTACTTGCATTTATCCGTCCAAACAAATTTGACATCTTTCTTCGTCAAAATCTAAGCGAGAGACAATCTTTGAGAAAATCTATATGAATCTCCTGTAATAACCCGCTAGACCCAAAAAGCTTCTAATATCAGTTGCATTTTTGACCTCTTCCAAACCTGAACGGCCACAACCTTAGCGGGATCAACAGAAATACCCTTCCTTGAAACTACATGACCCGAGAATTTAACTTCCGAATGCCAAAAATGACACTTTGAGAACTTAGCCTTCAACGCATGCTCTTTTAGTGTTCCTCCTCGGACTTGAAGTAGACCGGAATATCATTGATAAAAACAAGGACAAACTTATTCAAAACATCTTAGAAAACCCGATTCATTAAGTCTATGAAATATGCTGGAGCATTTTTATAGGCCAAACAACATAAATAACCACTCATAAAACTGGTCGGATCTAAAAGCTTTTAAGGATACACTCTCCTCTACCACCCTCAACAGATGAAACCCTGTAGTAAGGTCAAGCTGAGAGAATACTCGAGCTTTATGGAGCCGATCGAATAAGTCGTCTATCCTAGGCAAAGGATACTCTTTCCAAATTGTCCATTTGTTATAATCTACACACAATCTTTAGGAACCGTCCATCTTCGTAGGCTCGTAGCAAAGACGATGGGCACTACCCAACTTGAACGACTTGGTTGGATCAAGCCTTTTTGCAACAAATCACTAACCTGATTTGTTACTCCACCTTCTCCTTTGGTGCAAGTCTACGATCCGATAATACGATAGACTTCGCATCCTTCACCAAATCAATGCGAAATTTATCCCCTGATGAGGTGGAAAACCTGAAACCTCTTCGAAGATATCTGCAAATTCCTTAACAATAGGGATCGAACCCAACTCCTCCTCCGTCACATCCAGAGAATAAAGAAAACTAGTCATAAGCGAACTAGGCTCTGCATAAGACAAAGTATGAACCTTCCTCCCTTTCTTCAATAAGAGGGTCCCCTTATCACAATCCAAGACTGCGTTATTTCGAGATAACTAATCCATCCCGAGTAGAACATCAAAACCCGCAAAACCCAGAACATACATATCGACAGAGAAGAGTTGGTCAAAAATGAAATCAGAACTCTTAAACCATGCTAAGATTAGCCGAGCCCCCAACAGGGTTCGACACAAAAATATATTTTAAAGCCATAACTGGCTCAAGGTTCAATTTACCAGCAAGGGTATGAGAAATGAAACTAAAAGAAGCACCGGTATCAAATAAGGCATGAATAGGGATGCCAAAAATAGATAGAATATCTTCCAAATCCTGCTTTCCTTTTGCAGTGGCAGAAGTGGACGGTCTAAAGCTTGTGAAAGAGCTCGAGGTTGTTCTCCCTTACGAAGCAATGGACAATCTCTAATTATATGACCGGCCTGATGGCAGTTGTAGCAGCTCCTTGGTGCAAACTCTGCCCTAGCCATTTGCGACTCTATCTTCATCTCCTTAGCAATAGGTGCTTAACTAATGGTGCTTTCAGCGTCGGCCCTCCCTTACTCGACCCACAACTCATAGCAAAGTGCCTTTTTTATCGACACTTATGACAAACTACCCTAAAAAATCTCTTGGCGGTAGAAACTTTCACTTATTATTCCTAGTTGATGTAGAAATAGACGGCTTCGGTGCCAAGTTCTTAAACCTCAACCCCATGTTCACCAGATTCACATATGTCCCCAAGGTGGGATTAATCATATTTCCCTTGAACTTCAAACGCATCCCTGCGATGAATATTCATTCCTCTTTTAGGGCATATCCACCAAACTAGGCCTAAGCTGAGACAAGGCAGTGAATCAGTTATCGTACTCCACCACTGTCATGGATCCCTACTTCAAGTAGAGGAAGCTACTAAACAAAAAAGTCTTCCTGGCTTCAGGAACATACTTCATCTCAAAACCCTCTTTAAATTGGGCCCAAGAGAAGTCATTCTCTTGGACATCTACAGTGATAGTACTCCACCAATCCATGGCAGCATCCATCAGATGTCATGACGCCAACCGATGCTTTATCGCGCCATTAACTCCATACCCTTAAATATATGGTCACATAACTTAATCCAAGTATGGACTTCTATGATCGTCTTTGTACCACCAAAGCTCTTACCTTCCAACCACTCATAATTGCATCAGAGCGAAGCGAGTTCACCTGAGGCGTGACCTGTTTGACCTCCTCTATAATATCCACCCTTGGTTCTCCGACTGGACAAACATTCCCTGGTTCTCGATCTCCACCATTAGTGACGGTACTACCACAGCCACCTCTACCTCATCAAGCATTGATAGCCCTATTACTCATGATGCAAAACCTAGACAAAGCAGAATATATTTAGGATATGAAAGGCTAGAATTATTTTAAAGAAAGAGATTATTCCTAAGGACAGCTAAAAAAAGGGTATAGGTTTGTAGAAAATACAAATACAATCACTTGTATACACTCGACTCATTCTAGGGTGTCGCTTACCCTATCTCTAATGATCCATAACCAACCAAAACCAAGGTGTTCGCTCAACCTTGGGATTCGATACCAAATGTAATGACCTAACTTTTCGACCCTCGAATGTCGACACTAAATACATCTATGGTATTCGTGTGCCAAACACATAAGTACCGGAAAGACAAAAAGTTAGGGTAAAATAAAACAAAATGAGAAGAACAATAAGGAAAGAACACAACATCAAAATCTCACAGCGGAATGATAGTTTATAATATCAAAAGAACAGTACAAAAGGTTACTCTTAATACATTATTTCCAGAGTTACAAAACCTAAGTACTATTATCAACCTAGATAGTTATAACTACATATCCTCACAACGCTAAAATATGTGTATAGTTAAAACAGAACAGTTGAAATAGAAATAGATATATAGATAATGGAAGCCTCTAACTCGTCTTTTAATCTTTGAAGCGTCCAAGGTAAAATCTGATACTTAGCCTACTCGAAAGAGTATGCGAGGAATTTTGAAAAAAACAAAGAGCAAGCGTCAGACATAAATCTAGTTGAGAAAATTCGAGATACAGGAATACATGTAGTAGCAACTATTGAGACCGTACAGATTCCTATGATGGTATTCCCCTCAAAAGAAACCAACAATTTATTAATTTTAATATAGTGATATGATAGATAATGTCTAAGGTGTAGGATCTAATGATATCAAATAGTTATTATGCTTACATTGGTCCCACCATAACATATTATGGTACATTAAAAACTGCTAAGGTATGTTCGTATAATGGATTTCCCACGTAGACGCCCCTAGTAAAATGAAGTTGATCTCCATGAACAAGGATCTAAAAACACCTTCGAGCATCGTATATCATTAGATAAAATATACCATAAGGTAAACAAAAGCGGCCCATACCCGAATAAAAACATGAACCACGTGGAACCAAATACCGTCAACTCCTGTCGGCCAACAATTGAAAAGTATCTCTGAATATGAAGTTGATAATACCCTGACGTGGGTCAGCTACACCCCATGTTGTGCAGCCTACTCTGTCCTTAGCCATTTCTGATGTCGAGTTTACGTTCGGCATCTTTCGTATGAGTCTTCATCACTCGAAAAAATCCCAGATTAGATCCTCACATCTCGAATAGATGTCAAAAGCATACATGGATTTTCATATCTCAATAGACCTCGAAATCATACATGGTTTCCCACATCCTGAATAGATTCGCGATCAACTACATGTGTTCGAGCATCTCTGACGGATCTAAAATCTCCACATAGATTCCTTTCTTCAACCGCTTCCAAAACGTAAAACCAATATACTAGTTTTAAAGTGGTGCTTGGTAAGTGGAACGTTCCACTTACCGATCCCAGGCTCTTTAAAACCAATCAATGAATTTTTAGTAAACTCAATTCTGGTTCTTTTAGAAGTAAGTGAGAGCTAGATATGTTTCATACCAATACTCCTCCCCGGAGGTTCTTGTTGGTATAAAATTGTGAAGCCTTTTGATTACTTCCTAAGTTAATATTAGGTCAAGTTCGATAATCAACTAATCGATTATCCAGTCAAAATAATTGCTTATACAAATCCCAATTTGTACGCTTAACTTATTTCCAACATTCTAACTTAACTATTCCTCGTCCAACAATGAAGCCAGGTAAGTTGATGCACTGGTTGCTCCAAGCCTTGCCTTGACACTCCATTCTTGATCTCACAAATAGATAAGTTTGCCTTGTCGGCTTTTAGTGTTAAGTATAGTATTAATAATTTCCATAAACAATAAGAATCAACTTGATTAATATGTTTTTGACATTTCCACTTACCTATTCCTCGGTAAAGAGGGAAGCCTGGTAGGTTAGAGCTCCATTGCTCCATCCCTACATAACATGAATTTTAACTCTCACAAATAGATAAGATTACTTCATCGGCTTATTAGCGTTAAGCATAATTAATTGCTTTTCTAATAAGTAATTAAACAAAGATCTATTTGGAAATTAAGCAATTACTAACCCCTTCTTATATACATTTAAAATACTTGAAAATACTAATAACAGGTTCTAAAATATTTATCCAAAATATTACCTAAAAATAACAAGTTTGAAAATTAACAAAACTTGGAAAAAGAACATGTTTTTATTCTAAAATTCATTTCTTTAAAAATTCGTAAATAGTTCTTAAAAATTCATAAATATCTCAAACTAATTATAAAATATTCTAAAAATAGTTAGGCAATACTTCTAAAAAGAATGAAACAAATTGCTCGAAGTTAATGTCCTTTTTGAAACAATTGAAGTCTAAAAATCAAGGTTAAGCGGTGCAGTTTTGCATCAGTGATGTTTTGGACGTTATTGAGATGTTACTTAAATTTTTACTATTCAAACTTTTAATAGCAGTAAAAATATATATAAAATAATGCAAATATGGCAAGAAATCCCTATGGACCAAGTTCCATAACAATTATAAAAAACAAGACAATTCCGAACTGCATCTATAGCGACTATCGCTATAAATTCACTTTCAAATCTGAGTCATATCTCAATCCATGTTTATGCCTAATCATATGTCATATAAGTTTATTCAAGTCCATATATGGATCTTATCTTCCACTTTTTTTCAAAACAAGAATCAAAACAAATGTTTTTAACACATGTCCAAGTTAATTCAAACAACTTAAACACAAAAAAATATAATCACATTTGAATTAGATTATCAATCAAGTGGTGAGTTAGGTCACCTTAAACTCAACAACAGCCACATTTAAGCACTCAAGTTCAAACCCAAGCTAGCAAACTCCTTTCTCTCCTTCCTTTTCTTGCTTTGCCTTGCTCCTAGCCTCCTTTATCCTCTAGCTCATGGCCTAACGGCGTGGGGGAATTTTGGCTTTGGTTTTTCACAATCTTGGTAGAATGTTATGTTATGAGGTGGCATGGCTTTCCTTAATATTTGAGGTGATTTAGAGATGGTTTGCAAATTATTTGCTTTAGAATGTTAAGAAGAAGAAGATGATGAAGACACTGAAATTTTAGCTAAAAGCTTTGGAATATTTGTGATATATTTCCTAAGATATGCCTCTCCTTATATAGGCATAAGAATTATGCTCTTCCTTAACCCCCCGTCGTGCCATGGAAGGCTCACCTCCCATTACTTCATCTTTATATCTTTTCTTCTTTATGTCACTTCTCCTTTATGGATAATTACTCTTGTACCCTTCTCATAATAATATCTCTTATCCTAATAGAACTTTCTATAATAGTCCACGCTGTATGAAGCGAAGAGTGTGCTAGTTATTTGCTAACGTATTCATTTAATCGTTAGTTTAAGTGTATGATAGTTCGAACAACTTATATTGATCGAAAAGTTGTTTATCGATAAACCGATTTTCAGTCACATTATTGATTTTTCTTTGAAGGATATATTTTGTAAACACCTTTCAAAAATGAGTTTCATAACATCATTTATTATTTAAATGATGTTAAACAAGGTTATAAAATCATATGTATAATACTTAATTATTATTCAAAATGTATCGATATTCGAAGACGAAGTTTTAAATTTTCGGATCACTATATGAATGGACTAAGAGATTGTTTTAGAATATTCTTCTATGTAACCTTTTGGCTCACTCAATCCATTAGGTCAATTATTTCTTTATCGTCGTTCATTCAAAGAACAAATTTCAATATCATGTTCATAGTAATTTGAATAGCAATTTTGTATGAAATGTATCATTGATGATTATTTCATTTCGATGCCATACTTTATTTGTGTTTGTACAATATAAAATTTCTTCCACTAAAGATACTTCTGACTCTTCAATGGATATGCTATTTATGAGACTTGTTTATTTATGCCCATTTTCTCTTTAGGAGATCCATTATTATTTTTTACTCATTCTCAGGATGAGTTATTTCTTTTGAACCACTTAGTCATCCCCACTTGTAGTAGGCTATGGATGAGACATTAACTGCTATAGTTTAGCCTTGCCCTTATGCATTTAAATGCATGCAGATATATTTATAGCTAGCACATATGATTTAGCATATTTTCAATTTTTATAAATGCTTCAAGTATTTGATTTGAAATTTCATGGAGATAGGTTATCCTTTGTACTACATGTTCACTTAAAAAGGTGTGCGAATCATGATGAGTCAAAATTATCATTTTACCTTTTTTTGAGTAAAATGAGTGATCCTCTAAAGAAGGAGAGCACTCATGTAATTTTATTGTACACTTAAAAGATGTGCTACCAAAAAGCCTAGCAGATAGCAAAATCCCCCTTAGAAAAAGAAAAAGAAAAACCCTCCCAGTCCTAAAGACTAAAGAACTAACATAGCTATTAAGAACATAATAGTATCTACTCTGAGTAGTGCCCAGAGGAGCACGATACAACTGAGGTCGGTGTGCAGTGCGCGGGCATAGCTATCTGTCCAAGTAGGAGCCTAGATCGATCAACATGAGTGCCCGATCAAAGAACTTGGTCATGGCATAATCGATACAATCCATAGCCACCTATTAAACTTGAAAAATTCAACAAAAGAGGTAAGCTGCACACACACACACACACACACACACACACACATATATGCGTATAACAATATGTATATACATACATATGTGTCCGAGCAAAGGAAGACCAAAAGAAGAAAGCCTAGTAATCAAGTAACCGTGAGGTGATTAGGTGGTAATCTTCATTTAAAGGATCCTCTAGATCGGTGCTTATGGCCATATATGTCTCCCTATGTTATGTACAATTTTTATGCAACGATTAGGCTTTTCGACCCTCAAATGTCCACATTAACACATCCACGGTATTCACGTGCCACACGTCCAAATTTCTAAAGGTAAATTGTTAGGGCAAAATAAAAAAACAAAACTGAAAGAAGAACACAACATCAGAACCTAACAGTGGAATGATAATATATAATATATAAATAGATAGTATAGAGGGTTGCTCCAAAATACTAAAAAAACTTCAGAGTTACTAAAGCCTAAGTATTATTACAACTTGGAAAGACGTAAGTCCGGTATGAGAAAGTCAGAAATGCGTATAAGCATAAAAGAATACTTTTGAGACCAATTGAATCACCAGAATGGTTCTCCCCTTAATAAACATACCAAAATAATGCGGTGGAAAAATAATAGTAAATACGGTCTAGCAAACTTCATCTTCATCTTTAAGGAATAATGTCTTCAACACTGAAATACTTAGTCTGACCTGAGTGTAATGAAAAGATGAAGCACTTGAGTCAGAACTAAAAGTTCTTATGCATGTTAAATCAACAACAAGTAAATATGAGGGTAATAGCTTTAGAGATGTTTACGGGATTTTCCATCTTCTATCAAGTGTACAATGTGAGTGCAATAACTTAAGATATGTTATGGGATTTGTCATCTCCTAAGGATCCATTAACCTATCTATATGTAGTAAGTTACGCTATATATGTAGTGTCGATCAATAAAGTAAGATACGCTATATATGTAGTAAGATATGCTTTATATTTATCCCCCTTAACACATTTTTAAGCATTGTCCTACAGTTTGCCTTAGTAGCATCACCGGTAACATCGATAGCCAGGGAGGCGCCGTGATAAGACAACACTAAAATAATCGTAGTGGTCGCGAATAATGATAAAAGTATGACAAGGCAAGTGAGGGAATTCCCAAGGTAGGAATCTACTAGGTTACCCTTTCTGGCTGGTCGTAACACATCGTAGCCACGACTGCCGACCGAGTTCACTACCCTAAAAATCAAATCAATGTGCACTGATCAAGTGAAAAATCAATATAATATAAAGGGGTGGGGCCCCTAAACGTAGCTAAGCCCTTGCCCAGACCTAGGTTCCTATTTTAGTTATTTCAAATTGACACAAGTGTCGGGGTCATCCATCATCGTTCTCTTTCTTCATTCCAGTAAACGTCGCCAATTCAACCTCTACATTCTAGAGAACATCCACCGCGTAGACGGTTGTTAAAGTGGTTCCTATAGAAAACAGAGTATGTCATTCATCCGATCCTGATCTCTTCAACAACCAGTCGTCCATTTTACACACCGTATTAAATTTCAAGAACAAGTCATATTTCATATCAAAATATTAGATTCGCTTCAAAATCATTTCGAATTCAAAACAGGTTATGCCTTCATATCAAAACATTCGCATTTAAATCAATGATTTGAATCTAAATAGTTCCCCTTCAAAATATTTTGAATATTAAAAATGGTTTCAAATAATTAAAATAGTTTTAATATTAAAAATAATTTGAATAATTAAAATAGTTTTAAAGATTGGAAATAATTTTGAATATAAATAGTTTTAATATTAAAAATAGTTTAGATAATAAAAATAGTTAATATATTAAAATAACTTGATTATTAAATAATTTATATATTAAAATAGTTTATATTAAACTATTTCTTCTTTCACAACAATTTGAACTCATATTCCAATTCCAAATCACAACGAATTCAATTCTTCAACTTTCGATTTAAGTAAACTTCATATACAAAATTCAATTTAAAATCAACCCCAATTCAAATGATTTACAACTTTACTTCAAATTCAATTTAAAGATTAATTCAAAGGCTGAAAGTTTCAACTCAAATTCTCATTTTTAAACAATTTATTTTAAATCCATTTCACATCCAAAACTTTGAAATAACAATTTAAACCATTTTAGTTAAACTAAATTCAAAGTTTAAAATCAAAATTTAACCTCTAAAATAATTTGCTTTCAATAAATTTAAGTCATTTCTCAAATTTCAACTTAAGATTTCAGATTAAATCCTTCAAACAGTTTCATTTAAATAGTTTCGATTTCAACATTTCAAATCTCGAATTAGAAAATAATTCAAATCATATAAATCCAAATTTTATTTCTTTAGAAACATATAATTTAAATAAATCCAAATTCAGGATTTTCAAACCATTTAATTTACCAAATCTGGTATCCGTATATGATTTTCTACCCTATGGCCATGTGATCAGTTATTTTATTTTTAATTGCATGAATGGGTATTCATCATTTCAGCCCGTAATTAAATGACATAGGTATATATCATTTCAACCCATTTCTTAATTCATATCAAATATTACAAGTGACAATTTATAAGATGTCAAATAATATATTGGGTAATAACCAGGGATATGCCAAAATAAATAAACAACCATGCATCCAACATCAATCAATAGGCATGCAATAACAATCAACATCCAAATCAACCAATATATCATCACCGTTACTAATTATCAATTTTTGGTGCTTAAGTAGCAATTAAATTCAATATTAATTTAAATGTCAATTAAATTCAATATAAAACTCAAAATAAATTTAAATGACAATTTTAATTACCAAATAGCAATTAACAAAATTCTTATCACTTCATAAATTTAACTCAAATAACATAAGAAGATTTAATATTGCGTTAATGGGTTTAATCACTATCCTTTGATTTACAGCCTATTAAAAATCCAATAAAAGCTCAAAATTTTTAACCGTCTCCAAATTTAACCAAATACGTTTCATGTTGTCCGGAATTTCAATACAAGTCCAACGGAAGAAACCGCGCATGAATCCGAGTTCATAAGAAAAAGACATCGATGTTAGAAGTTTTAAATTTTAAATTTAAATTAAAACGAAGGCAAAAGAGTAAATAGTTTTACCCCAAACCCTAATGGCAGCAATCAAACCCAAATCGACCATTAGCTGATGTGCTTCACCCGATCACCGCCGCTTCCACCAACCACTTCACCAAGATCCGACGTCACTGCTTGAACCACCTCGCCAGACCGCACCTCCCACTACCTCATAATCATCTCTATTCGTGCCTAGAGGCTCCACCGCCGCCGCTGTTTGACGCTGAATTCTGGCAAACCCAAGCGCCAATGACATGATCGGACCATATGGATAAGCTCTGCTTCGTCTCCTTTACAAGCTGCACTTCCCAATCATCGAATGGTCGACGATCCACCTTCGAATCCAAACCCTAGAATGAACGGCTGAGAATGTTTTGCTGCTTTCTGGACAAATGGAGACTCCAATAGAAAAATGAATTGTAGACGCAGATTCCGTTCATTGAGAGCTTCGCGGTGAAATATAATTTGATAGGATTTGAGCAGTTTGAATTTTGGGATTTGATTGAAATTGGGATTTAGGGTTTTGAGATATTCACCATTGACAACGAGCAGATTAGAACCAAAAATGTACGTACAGAAAATAAAATAGAAGGCTGCTAGGGTTTCATAAAAATATATATATAGACAAAGATGGACATGAATGGATAGAACAGATCGATTGGGCCAAAGCGATAACCAAGGCCCAAAAAGCCCATTTCCCGAAAAGAAAATAGGTTATCCTATATATCGAAATATGGGTTTTTAATATTTTTAAACTCACTGAAACCAGTTTCAAATCCAAATTCTTTTGTATTTAGAAGTTAGCTATAATCAAATTATATTCAATTTTCCGCGTTAATTAAGCGAATTATTATTTAATTAATTTAATCACTTTTAAATTCTAAGTTAAAAGTTACTATCATCATTCTTGATTAAACAGGAATTAATAACCTTTTGAAATACAATTTTCAATGTTAACTCCAAGGTTTAAATATTAAATTAATTTCAACATTTACTTACAACTATAATAAAATCCGTTCGTTATATATTAAATTTCAAACAAATTCTTTAATTCTGAATTACATGTTATTATTATCAAATCAAAAAGTACCTATGTGTTCGTTAAACATAAGTTTCCATTTATTACACTCATCGCATAACAGTTAACGTCTCTTCTCATATTAATTGAAATATTTCAATTACATTAATTCCAAATGTTTTCCAAATTAATTTCAAACTAATTTAATAATAAAATGATAAATAAAACAATTGTTATACATTAATAATCTGTACCTATCAACTTATTATTTGCAAACAAGGATTATAAATTACTTACCACATAACTGATTTCATATTCTATATTAAAACCAATTTCAATTAAACAACATATAATTTCACCATTAATACATCATTTATTTTAATCCTTATTTACCTTTGTTATTACAATTGATTGAAATTACATTAAAACGGTAGTCAATTACATTCAATCAATATTATTAAATTATATTATAATAGATGTTACCACCTTATATTTCATTAAAATTAGTTGTTTTAAGATTTGATCTTAAGGTCAAAATTTATAATCTAATAACATTAAAACTAATAAATCATTAATTTTAATTTTTGACAACATTAAATTCTAAAGCCTTATTTAATTGAATATTTTTAATTATGAAAAATATGAGTCGTTACAACCCCTTTTGTTTATGTGCAATTGTTTCATTGATAACCTATTTTCAAGTGTTTTGTCCACAAAATCGGCTTTCCCATCAAAACCTACCAGTAAAAGTTAGACATATACTTTAGAACACATTGGAGATACATGTATCTTTGATGGCTTACGCAAAATAAAAGCTAAAATATATACCAACAGGTGTACACCAAAAATTTAGCATGAAATATAGCAAGCCATAGTAAATTAAGGAATACACAAAAAATGTAGGTCTTTGAACTGACCCAATAAAGAGACGATAACAAATACCTACGTACATGTGAGTATGTAAATATAATATAGAATACGAGTATAAATCAGAGCTTATGTATGATGTGACCCTATACTACCTGCTGGATATGAATCTCAAGTATGTCTACAGTTATAATGCATTATATATGTTGGTCAACATCATAATTATGCCATTCAGACTAGCTGAGTTAACATGCAAATTGTTTGGTCTGCGATCACGGTGTAATACGCTAGTTGAGTGTACATATTTTAATCCTTAGAGCATATGGTATAGGAAATATTGTACAATGACAGTGTAATATACTAGCTGGGTTGACATGCACCATGGTCCAAGTGGTTAATTGATTCGGCTTTGGTGTAACAGGTCACAAGTTCAAAACTTGCTTTCGAACGTTTATTGACATGGAATACGTTGTCTCAATGATTTGTTGTATATAAAGTACCATTTCAAAAAAAAAAAATATATACTAGCTGGGTTTAATGGAAAATATGCTTCCATAATTGTTGAAAGCCAGTATCATTGAAGAGAAAGGTGCACCGGCTTGAACGAACAGTAAGAGCTTGCAACAGAAGAACCTAAGTTAAAGCATGTTAGAGCTCATCGACAAGGAGCCAACCTAAGATGAAGCTAAGATGGGCGCGAAAATGGTAGTAGTCCGGCTAGTTCTCTAGGATCAGTAAGCATATTCATTTGCTATTTTCATTGTATGTTCTTTTAAATCAAATTGTAAGCTGCTACTTAATTGACTGCAATGCAACATTTAGAGGCTTTAATATGTTCTTTGAAAAATTATGTTGTTATGGGTGGAGCTTAATGCCGAAGTCTTTAAGCTTTTAAATAATAATACACATATACGGTTGACACTATAACAAAAGACGTGGAGCTTTACAGGCCCATTAGACATTGAGTTCCAGGTACAAAAATAAAGGATAAACACAGTTGAGATCTAGTTTGTGAAATTCTAATTACTTATTTTTGAATGTATAAAAGTACGGTTGGTAAAAATTTAATTTATGGTTTCCTTAAAAGTAAGGTTTAAATATTTACAATATAGGACCAGCCTTCCTAATTTGAAGTAAATATCTACTCATAATTTTTAGCTGTTTGATTTGCTAATCTAATCAGCACCTTTTGACTACAATTTTCTTTTGGGGACGATATTCTAATTACTTCGCCCTCTTTTGTTTCATTTACTCCTTTACCTTTCAACAAAGCTAGAAGCAATGAGAAAGAATATATTCCTATATTAGGCCCTTAACATAAACTCGAACTATTAGTTAAAGCTGGAATAAAATATTCATAATTTTTTGATGTTGCTTATGTTGACAGCTTTCAAAATATATTTATTAAAGTGCAATAGTTGTTGAAGTTATGACAGTCTTATACTTTACATTCGAAACATGCTAAGGATAAAGACTTCAAAAATCTAAACCAATTTGCATGCAAATGAATTGAAGATCATTATCAACTGAGGACTAAAGTGCAATAGTTGTTGAAGTTATGACAGTCTTATACTTTACATTCGAAACATGCTAAGGATAAAGACTTCAAAAATCTAAACCAATTTGCATGCAAATGAATTGAAGATCATTATCAACCGAGGACGCATAAGTCATGTTGATCTTTTATGGTCGTCAAATTTATTATTCGTTAAGAAAGTGGGTTAACTTCTTTGTATTGCATTTTTTATGTTTTGGGCTAGGCACTATCATGCCATTATGCTTATTTGAATTTTCTATAAATTTGATATTTACTTAAGCATCCAATGTCTAACAAAATGATGGAAAATTCTATTTCAACCCAAGTATTTACTTATTAACCTCCCAAAAATTAAAAAAAATCTATAAACCCAAAAAATAACTTAGTGGCCTTCTACCATTTTCAGAACTACCCTTCCCATCACGTAAAACATGAAAATTGAATTTTTTTTCTTTACTGATTTAGAAACTAAGGTTGTAATTTTTTCTTCATTGATTTAAAAACATAGTAGTGAAAAATTGAATTTTTTTCTTGGCGAAATCTGTAAACCCAAAAAATAACTTAGTAGTAAAAAATTGAATTTCTTCTTCACTGATTTAGAATCCCAATTCATATTTTCTTTAGAACTACAATAAAAAACGTCTGTAAACCCAAATAATAACTTAGTAGCGAAAAATTGAATTTTTTTCTTCACTAATTTAGAAACTAGGGTTTTGAAGAAGTGGTGGTTTAGACAGTAAGAAACTGATGTAAGAAGATAATGGAATTGAGAAGAAAGAAAGTACACAGCTTTCTAAGGATAATTTAGTCTTTAAAATTTTATTTATTTCAAGAGAGGCAGCTAAGTAATTATCTGTGTTCAAAAAGAATTTTCCTAAAATGATTTAGTGTCATGTAATGTTCTCAACTTTTATATATTCTTAAACTAAAAAGCTCTTAATTAAACAATTTATTTTGGATCAAGTAAATTGGATATGATTTATCATGGAAATATAAACATGAAAATTTAAATAAACTTTATGTTCTCCATAGAGCAATTAATATGCTTTATTGTGTGTTCAGTGCTAGTGATTGCACGATTAATATCAAGCGAAAAAATACAGTAATAATGCAAATGAATGCAGTGAGTTAAATGCACAAATATAAAAAGTAACTGGCTAATCCATTTATACATGTGTCTCTAACTTTTAATATTTTGCTGTTCTTTTTAAATAATGCGACCTTAGATGCCGGCACCCGAATTATGCATTCACTGTTATAACTAAAATTTATAACAAATATTCAGCTGATGTGAAATTTATTTCTAAGAGATTTTCACTCGAAGAGCTTCTTTGTGCAGGGTAACAAGTTCTAAGGATGGCAACTATGAAAACTAGTTTTAAGGACAAATTACAGGAAAATGATAAATAAAGTTATCATTTTTAGTTATACAAAAATAATGATAAATGAAATTATTTTTTTCCTGAATAACTTAAAAAGACAAATGAATTTATCATTTTTCCGTAAATTGTCCTTAAAACTAATTATTCAGAATATTTATCCTTAAAACTTATTACCTTGGAATAAGGATCCCTTCAACCTAAGTTTCACTATATTTCAGTGCTGCCAATGTTTTACGTCACTTGATGACAATTTGGTATATTAAAATTAAATAAACTATTATTATTGTAACTATTAAATTCATTTTATTATTAACCCATATGCTCATTATTATTAATTTGATCATATGGTTTTCTCGCATAAAATAACATAAACGGTCATATTAGTTAGCAAATATGATGGAAGAGTGATTGTTATTTAAAATCTGGAGTCTTAAAGTGAAGCATGACATGTGATACTCATTGAAGAAAAAATAAAAGGTGGAGATTTCGTAAATGAAAAGAGAAATGACGTAAAATATAATTTTGATACGAAAAGTGGTTGGTAAAGGAAACTCTATACATAAAAGAATAAGTGGCACATCAATAGTGAAAGGGTATTATGTTGGGTTGGAATTAAACTAAAAATATGCTACTTACTGCTAGTCCATCCTTAATCACAATAAGCAATATTTCTATTTAATAAAAATAAAATCTTTCCTCCATTTCTTCTTTTAAAGTGCATATTATAAAGACTAGTATAACAGCACACACAACACGTGCATTAATTACATAATGCTCAATTAGGAAAAATATTATTTTGAATATGAAGAATTGTAATAACAATTTGATTTATTTAACAATAAGTTCAAGAAATTTAGAAGTTAATAAAATAAAATTTTAAAAAGTTCAATATTCTTTTGGAAATTCGATATTTAGTGAAAGGTCATTATTCACAACATATTTCAAGGACTTTTGAAAAAGAAAAAGAAAATCAAAGTTCTGCAATAAAGTAAAACATTAATAAAACAAATAGCACAATTTAAAGGAGTAGAAAGAGAGTTTGAAGCTTACCCTAGAAGTATAAAAATGAAAAAACAAATAAATAAATCAGACTGTAGGAAAAGAAACATTGTATCAAGAAAAACTCAGAATGTTTTTAAAAAGAACAATCGAACTAAAATTGAAGTTAATTTAGCTTCAGTGTTCATACAGGATAGTAACGAATGTTTGTCTATAACATGATTTGTTATTATAGAACTAACAGATGGATAATAAGGTTAACAGAATGATATAGAACTAACTTATTTTGACTCAATGTTTGTCTATAACATAATTTGGTATTATAGAAGTTTTAAACCAATTCTGCAAAAATATTTTTGTAGTACTTTTCCTATATTTTGTAGCTTTTTCACTATAGAAGTAAAATTTTATAAATAATTTATATTGAGTATTTAAAAAATATATATCTATTGACTACAAAATCTACCAGAATGATGGTTTTTCTTACTATAAAGGGCCACAAAATGATGGTGACACATATCAAGCATTTTATATCAAATAACTAAGCTTACCACATGCAACTTGTAATATTACACACAAATAATGAAATGTTACAATCATTATTTATATAACTCAAAATATTCAATTTTGGGTAACACCACATAGTACATTAGCACTCATTGTGTGCAATGAGAGTTGATTTACGTTGATTTCTTTTTTAAAAAATAATCATGTTCTTGCATACAATATGAAGCAATATGTTCAACTGAGCAAAATAATTATTTAAAAGGAAGAGGATTTCGTGTACCCAGAGTTTTCGAAAACCCAATTGCATTGTCGCACCGATAAATCTGGGCTTATAGGCTTTTCTTCTTGGTTTGTTTCCAAATTTTTCTATTGAAATTATTCATTTTTTTTCCTTTTATAGGTAAAGAGATTGAATTTTTTTTTGGTTGAAAATTACTATTTAGGATTAGATTTCCATATCCTTTTCAATGGGGTGCCCATACATTTGATGCTGGTGAAGCTTTTGAAATGATGGTTGCTGCGTTTGTCGACCTTATAAAGGTTTAGTTATAGTTTTAGATCCTAAAAAATTTATTTTCCAAAAAAATATAAAATTTGGTGAATCTTCTATTTGATTTTCGCTAAAGAACTATGCATTTGTCAAAAAGCCAGTTGATGGTATGACTAGTGACCTTCCATTCTATATAGATTATTTATGCTATTTATTTCTTGATTTGGATTATTCTGAATATATCCTTAATATGTAATATATCTTGAGCCTAACATATGGACATTCCATTAGATGCATGTATTAGCGTATCTTGCAAACGAACTTAGCTCTAATACCAAAAGAGATGAGATAATCGCTCATATATTATAAAACTATTGATAATGCAAACTCTTCTATATTCAGACGTATAGGAATCCATACTTATCAATTCCTTAATGCAAGAATATTCTAAACATCCTTCAAAGCTGAACTATTTCTTTTAATTTTCTAGTCCATGGTACTTTCATTGCGGTTTCAAGATATGCAAGTGCAACCCCTATGCCTTTACCCATTCTGAGCCATGGCATTGGGAGACAGGTACTTACTTTATGCTTATGTATATTGTATTTTTTTTTAGTATTAATCAACTCTTGGTAACATCTAATTCAAAATTGTTGATCCCAGGGGATTGGTGTACTGTTAAATGGTTTATTTGGAACAGCTGCAGGTTCCACTGTATCTATGTAATGCAATTATGCACACATCCCATTCAATATCTAATTATTTGACAAAAAAAGGAAATTGATTACAATTTTGTTTTATATACAGTGAAAACGATGGTTTGTTGGCTCTAACTCATTAGGATGCAGAAGAGTGGTGCGGATATCTACAGAATTTATGATTTTCTTTTCCACTCTCGGCATGCCATTTATAGTCTAATTTTTTTAATGGTATTTCTGTGTTATCCATTATTATACAAAAACTTATTATTTATTATTAACTCATTAAAGAAATACATAACCCGATAATGGTTTATCTCAGCCTTACCTTTTAATATTTTGAAATGGATCGGGAAATATTATATACCATTTCAGGCAAATTTGGAGCAATTTTTTGACTGCAGCTCTATATTGCCTCTTCTTTGTACATGTCGGAATGTTGTTCAATTTTTAGTCCGTTGATTATAAATTTAGTCCCCACATTCATAGAAAAAGGATATATAATTATTAACATGTTTAAATAGGCTTTGTGGATCTCAATCTCCTGCAATTTTGCAATCAGAATAGTTTTAGAATGAAATTCATATTAGGTTTTTCACTTTTCATGGGACTATCAGTACCCAATACTTCAATGCATATACTTATGTCACTGGATATGGTCCAGTTCGCACTCGTGTTCACTGGGTAAGTAAACCAAACATTATCTATCTTACATTTTAGTTACAATATGATACAAGTTCGGTTAAACAATTGCATTGGTCTGTGAAAACAAATATATGCAATGTTCATTATACTATTGTATAGAGAAATTGGCACTTCACTAATGGTTGCCAAACCTTTCTGGTTTTCTTGCAATTTAATGATATAGTAAATGTGATATTCTCATCAAATCCATTTGTGGCGAGCTTCATAGCATTCTTTCTGGATAACACGTCCAAAAAAAGGATGATGCAACAAGAGAAGATAGGGGCTATCATTGTTGGGACAATTTCGGGTCATTTAAGACCGATACCAGAAGCGAAGAATTCTACTCCTTGCCATTCAATCTCAATAAGTTATTCCCTACATTTTGAGATTTCAAACTCATGCAATGCTAATGCTTTTATTTCTATGGTTGGAAGTAAACTATTACCACTTTCTATTGAATTTTTTCCTTTTTAAATGTATATATAATAGATGACACACGATTTAAGTAGGGAGGTTTTTTCTTAGTTGAACATAATGTCTTTGATATGTATTTGGACATCTTTGGTGCAAACAATAACAACACAGTGCAACAAATTATAGGCAAGAAGTTCTTTTTGATGTGATAATCTTTTTGGTTTGCACTCTTGAAACGTTGTCTAGAAATTACTATGAACATTTATTGTGTGTTTTGGTAGATGAATATTATGCACGTTTGGTTACGTTTCTGGATATTGTGAACTTGGTTTATGGATGTCTTTGTTTATGAATATTATGTAAATTGGTCTATGGATGTTGTATGAATATTGTCATAAACTTGGTTTATGGAAATGATTATAGTTATATGTTTATATGATAGTTTTTGAGTTTAAATAGATTATATTATATAAATAGCTACTTTAAATATATCTAAATCCAGTTTATTATTTATATAAATAATGTGATACAACAAAATATGAACGCTGTTAAAATCATATTAACAAAAGACAGTGTTTAATTCTTGCTATCATTACTTCTAACAGCTAATAACAGCACTTATCAATTGCTGTTGAAATTGTAAAATACAAGTGCAACTACTTTTGACATTAAACTGTACATGTTGTAAAAAAATTATAACAGCGTTTATCAAATGTTGATGAAAATGTAAAACACAACTATAAACAGCAAAATGTAAATGCTACAGAACACTATTAATTGCTGATATAAAAGCTATTAAATCGGATTTTTTAAAGTGCTTTTCATTTGATGCTAAAAGTTTTGTATCTATGATAGCATGTCATTATACAACTTCCTAACAAGGCTGTCATATGATATTATAATGTTTTTCGAACGCTGTAAAAAAAATACTTCTGGTGTAGTAATTAACTGCACAAGCATAGAGCAATATCAAATAAGGGTATCTAACTGATGCTAAAAAAATTTTAGCACTACAGTATATATACATATTATGTAATTCTTATATGTCATTTGATAGTCCTCATGATAATGCATGGGTGTAAGTATCTTGAGCTTATTTATAATGAATTAAGGGATAAAAACCATTCTTATACAAATATTTCACTTAGATTATCATCGTAATTTGTTTTGTGGTTAGAACGGTCAAGATACTATATTTGAAACTCACTGTATATAATTATAACTAATTTTTCGTTTTTTTCTTCTAATCAAGGGATATGACTTTATTCAATATAGTCGCCATGACTTATGTTTAAATTTTCATTAAATATTAAGTGCCAAATTTGGATCATGTTTCGCCATTCACTATTCACTTTTCTCACTACGTTAACTCGATATTTGTAACAACCTGCCTTTTTGGATACTTTAAATCGATGATAAACCACACACGTCAGACTTAAACTATACAAAGGGACAAATTGTTATTGGGGTAAATAAGAAAAGAAGAGAAAATAAAGAAAATAAAACAGAATCTCGCAGCAGAATGACAAAATATAATAATCAAATAACAGTTCATGAAGCTGTTTACATAACATTGATTATACTTACACAACATAGAATCATAGTTACATACAACAGAGATAAATAAAAATGTAGAGGAATAGTATAAATGCAGTGGAATAATATAATAAATAATAATAGTAAAATCTACGTCTTCGTCCTTAAGAAAAAAGGTCTTCAAGTCTGGAAATGCTCAGACTGAACCGAGCGTGATGAAAAGTCAAAACAATCGAGTCGGAACTAAAAGATCTTATGTAACTTAAATCAACCGTAAATAAAATGAGTGTAATGGCTTAAGAGATGTTTACGGGGTTTGACATCTCCTATCTAGTGTCAACGTGAGTGTAGTAACTTAAGAGGTGTTCGGGATTACCATCTCCTAAGGATCCGTTAAACTATCTACTATGTAGTACAATACGCTATTATAATAGTGTCTATAGTAAAGTAAAGTATTAAAATAGCGTTAACGCGTTACCCATATCCCCCTTAACACATTTTTGTATATTCACATTGTCTGTACAGTACCGTGATTCCTCCGTAAACTGGAGGGCTATGAAAGGGCTCTCCGTAGGTATGGTACAAAACAAACTCGTAGAAGGCGCTCTAGGGCATATGAATACGGCACTCGAGGCAATACCAGGTAGATATACCAATTGTGCATCCAGACTAGTAGTAACGCATAGCAGCTACTACCGCCCACCTTGGAATACACTCCAAATTAAAATTAAGGGTGGCTACCAAATCAATCACAATGCAATAGATATGGTGTCGAAGAAATGTGTTCGATAGGAGTAATGACCTCATTTGGTCCGACATGGCTCCTGTTTTAGTCACATTTAAGCTGACTCACGGGAGTTAGGGTTATGTCATACCTCATACAGAAATCGTTCGCCAAACCATCTTACTTCATTTCTGAAATCTCCACCATGTACACGGTTGTTAAATTGGTTTTCGGTATTGGCAGAGAGTATGACAATATCTTATCCATGTCTCTTTAACACCCAAACGCTTATTTCACACCAGATGGTTCTTTTAAATTTCCAAAATCATTTCATAATTGATATCTAAATATCATATTCAGTTCAAACCATATCACTTCGAAATTATATTCACTTTGAAATCATATTCACCTTTGAAATCATATCATTTCCGAAATCATAATTTCTTTCAAAAATCATATTTCCAATTAGGTTAAATCCTTACTTCAAAATCATCATATTCAATTAATTATAACATTTAAATCCCAAATTAGGTTATAACATTATTTAACCATATTCTCTTTTAAATCAATGACTTCGGATATAAACACTTCCCCTTTACTTAGTCTTAAAATTTAGAAAATAGTTTAAATAGCTACAAAAGGTTAAAATAGTTATAAATCGTTAAATACTCTAAAATAGTTTAATTATAGGTTAAAGATACCGCTGAATTGATTTAAGATAGTTAAATAGATTTAAAATAGATTAAATATAAATAAAATAGAATAAATAACTTTAAACTAGATTAATTAGATTTAAAATAATTTAAAATGGTTTAATTAGTTTTAAAATAAATTAAATGGCTTAAAATAAGTTAAAATAATTTAATATAGTTAATATATGTTAAAATAGTTTAATAATTTGAAAATCTTAAAATTTAGAATCTTTAAAATAACATATTTTTAAAACAGTTTATATTAAAACATGAATTTGAAATTTATATAAATTTAAACTATCTATTTCATTCTAACACATTAGGACCTTTTCAATTTCTAATGACCCAATTCAAAATTTTCAATTCAAATTCTCAATAAAATATTTAATTCGATATAGCTTCCAATCCATGTTTGGAATATCAATTTAAATTGATCCAATTTCAATATATTTCAAAGTTATATTTCAAAAAAAATTAATAACTCAATTTCGATAAACTTAACTTATACTTCAAATTCAACTTTAAAATTTCAATTTAACTTCTTTAAACAATTCCTTTAAACAATTTAAATTTCAACATGAACCTCGAATTTCGATAATAATTCAGTATATTTGAATCAAATTTTATTCCAAAATATAAATAAATTTTATTCTAAAATATCGTTTAACTAAGTTCAAAAATTAAAGATTTTAAATTGTTTAATTTAACCAGTCCAGTGTCCGTATATAATTCTCTACCATAGGGTCAAGTGATACAGATATCTATCATTTCAATCCGCAATTTGAAATTTTACGGTTATATATCATTTCAAACCACAATCCCAAATTTAATATTAAAAATCCATAAAATCGCTCGAATCTATCATTTCAACCCATAACGATTTTTTCCTAATCTATAGATCGTTCGGGTATATATCATTTCAACCCATAGTGATATTCCAAACAATAGTTAAGGGAACTTGCAGAGTGATAGCAATATATATATTAACATAGCATCCAATCATCCAATATCAACAATCAAACATCCATCATAATCATCATCCAATTCGACCAATAAATATCAACAATTAACTAATTATCAATAATAGGTATTTAACTGGAAATTTAAAGTCAATATTAAATTTAATTGCTATTAAATTCAAAAATAAATTCAATTTAACTAGAATAGCAAATTTAAATATACCAAAAAGCCATAAATAAATTTCTAATCACAATATAAATTTAATTCAACTAACGTAAGAAATTTTAGAAGTTGTAAGTGGGTCAAATCACTCACCTTCAATTTTAAATCGAATTAAAACCCAAATTAGGGCCCAAAATTCAACAGTCTCAGAATTCATTCAAACAAGCTTTAAAATGTTAGTAATTTTGATATGATCCCGGCAAAACAAACCACATCCAAATCCGAGTTCAGATGCAAAAGTTATTCGAGTCAGAAGATTTGAAAACAAAATTTAACTAAATAAAAGTAACATTATAATATTACCACATCAGCATCTTCATCAACATGAGCTACAGAGAAACCCTATCGGTTCGTTCGTTCGCGTGACATAAAACGTCGCCACCAGTGCCACTGCGCCACCGCAGCTACCCTAGGCCTCACCATCACCGCGCAACCCTCCCCCATGGCGTGCGCTCGTGAAGACCACCCCGACCAAGGTCCAAATGCATAGCCGCCGTTGAAAGTTTGCAAACCCTAATGAATTAAATCCACCGATCCAACCATCAAAACTTCAAACAACCCACGCCGATGAACTCCCTTTGGTTATCTATACAAAATTGCATCCTTAGATCGACGATTCATCGTCGTTGATCAAACCCCGAAAGAATGGCTGAGAGTTAGCCTTCTATTTCTAGACAAATAGTGATTCGAGAACAAAAACAAATTGCAGATCTGAGACGCGCTCATCGCGAGCTTCGAAATGGTATATAATCTGATATAGTTTGAAGAAGTTTGAATTTCGATTTGATTTTGAAATTGAAATTGCAATTGGGAATTTGTTTATCTGCCATTGGAAAGTGAGAAACATATGGAATTGTATGTACATACAAAATGAGTTGAGAAACTCTAGGTTTTATAACAGGTTATTTATAGGTGGATCAAAAATATGAAAGAACGGATTAGATTTGATTTGGATTTTGAACGATAAATAACCCGAAAAATGGCACATAACCCGAAAAGCCCGTTTCGCCTCCGGAATGAAAATGAGTAATCTCATATATCAAAATAGATGTTTTGGACAGTTTTAAACTCAATGGAATAAGTTTCAAGTCCTAATTCCATCGTATGAAGAAGTTATCTTAAAAATCATTTTATTTCAAATTGATTTAATTAGTTTTTATGTGTTTCAAGCCCGTACGAGCAAAGGACGGGTCCGATCGATATGAAACTTGAAATCCTATAATAATTCACTGTTATAGATTCGATGAGACTGGTTTCGTCGAAATCCAAGACGATTGCCAAAATGGCTATTTTCATGTTAATTAAATAAATTAATATTAAATTAACTAAATCGCTATTTAAATTCAAATTTAATTACTTAGAAATTCTATCACTTTAGATTACTTAGTAATTTATAACCCTTTGAAATAAATTTCTATATCAATTTTATTGAATATTGCACAATTTACAGTATTTAATTTCAATTTCAATAAATTCAGAGATTATAAATTTAATATCCAATAATTCCATTTAATTTAATTTCCATCTTGTTATTCAATCAATCATCATCTTATGAGTATAGTTAACATTGGTTTATATCTTAGTGCATTAATATTTTACAATTTCATCTTTATTTACATTAACATGATATTCAATTTCATTTAATTGCAATAAATCCAATTATTATAATTGATTAACTTGATTTCAAAGCTTTCTATTCAATCCTTAATTATTCTATGTATACATTTAACATAGATTTCTATCTAATTACATTAATATTCCAAGGTCATTGTCTTAATCCATTTGAATGCTATATCTAATTTCATTCATTGCAATTGATTTGCAATTTAATTTAACTGATTAAATAAATATGCAACATATAATAATTGTTATCATTAACTTTTAATCACACTTATAAGCTACTATTTACAAACAAATGTTACAATTGTTTACATAACACTGATTTTATCCATTTATCATATTTATATACTAATTCATTAATTAATTAAATATTTACATTTGTTTTCTTATATTTAATTTATAGCCAAGTATAACCATTACATTATTTCAATTGATTTGAATTTCATTCAGGTTCCTAATGATTAACTCTAATTAACATTGTTACCTTTCATTTTAGTTATTATTTCATTAATATATCACAAATTTTTATTTCTTCCAACATTAAATCACAGAATCTTATTAAATTAACTATTTTAATTATCGAAAATTTATGGGTCGTTACAATATTTATGTTTTATTACACCATAATTTCTACAATTACAAACACTCAAGAGGAAAGTTCCTTGGCTTGTAATTCCGAGACCCATTGTTTGGTTTGCAATGAAAGCTTAAGTATTGGACTTAGTATCCAAGAGAATGAGTCGAAGTGTCGATCGAGATCAAGAATATTGTCCAGCTAATCCCAAAAGCCTAACCAAGGGCAGTAGTTGTAAGAACCAAAAGATTTCAGCAAGTACCAACAATAATTGGCTCAGATAGCCTAGGCTGAGATCAACGGTCAGGATAGACAGAAGATATCTAAGAAGCTATATATAAAAGCATCACGTTGGTAATCCGCATCAAAATGCATTCAACCAAATGATGACAGTCGTTTAAATCTAAGTCGAACATAGCAAGTCGGGTCATTAATCCAAGAGAAAACACTTGCACCAATGGAAGAACCTTAAATTTTCTATAAATAGAGGACCATCTGCTAAAATAAAAGGGTTCCCCTAACCTCTTCTCTCTTCCAATCCAGTAAATTCAGCAATTGAAAACTCTCAATCAAGCATGAAGTCAAAAGCATCCTCTCGAAAGAACTCTCACTCTCCTACCAAAGATAAAGGAACCGAAGAATTACCTATGACTGGCGAAAATCAGGTAAACCAAGTAAATCAAGCTGTTATTGAAGAAGCTGCTGCTCTAGTTTTTTTTACTGAAGGTGAATTCCGACAAATGATGCTGCAATTCGTTTCCAACACGGGACAACAGTTAGATAATTATCAGATTGAAGTTAAGAGCATTTTCGTTGAATTAAAGAAGAAGGTTTCGACTATACTTGAAGAGGGCGATAATCCTTTAACCTTCGATCGAAATCTTGAAAAATTGCCGATGACTAACGAAACCCTAGAAACCGAGTTCATGATGGCGAAGGAAGCAGGTAAGAAGGCCGAGATTGTAAGAGCGACGAGTACAGGCCCTTCTGAGAGGCCCTTAACTCTAAGTCCCAAAAGGGTAAACTTCGAAGGAAGGTATTAAAATAGGCGAGAATTTCAAGGTGTTGAAGATAAAACCTTAAGGCTCGGCGGGGATCGAGGAATGGAAGCCTTATTAATAAAATTATAAGAGCAAGTACAGAAGCTGCAAGAGCTTCGATCTAACCTTGGTGTTGAGATGAAACTCTGAAAGGTCTAACCTTTCTCCCGAGAAATTATGAGAGCTCCTATGTCTTCGGGATTCAGGATCCTGAAACTTTCTTATAATGGATCACCTGACCCTAAGGATCATGTCAATTTATATGAGGTCCAGATGTAAGCTACCTGGGCTTCAGATGAGATTAAATGCAGATTCTTACCCACTACTTTTAGTGGACTTGCCTTGAAATGGTTCCAAAATTATCCACCAAATTCTATTAGATCATGAGAACAACTAATTACGGAGTTTTTGACACAATTTTTCGCCTTAAAAGATACTAAAACATGACTGAGTATGCTCGTTGATTTTAGATAAGGGATAGGAGAATCTCTAAAGGACTATTGTAAAAGGTTTAATGACGTAGCTGCTCAAGGGCATGACAGACGAGACCAAACTAGTTGCTATCACCTCAGGGTTATGGAGGAATACCCTATTTTGGGATGATCTGCTAAGGCAGGAACGCAAGTCCCTAAATGAGTTCTTTCTCCGAGCCCTAGGGGAAGTTCAAAGTGAAGAATCTAAGGGAGATGTCAGAAAGAACCCAAAACGGAATGGCAACAATAAAAAGTTCACCACGGTTCAGGTGGAAAAACCTATTCCTTGACTCATTCTCATGCTCAAGTCTATGCCATGACTCAATCTCGTACCTTCTAAGAAGAGGGAACGGGCCTTAATTTAACCGAGGAGGAAAATATTGCGGCTACCATCGACAAAATGGTCACAACACTGAAGAGTGTTAGTTTTTGCAGTCTTTCATCAATAGGCGGGTTAGAGAAGGAAAGTTAAACAAGTTCCTGAAAAATGATAATACTCAGGTTCCCCCCACTCTAGTAGGAAACGAAAATGCATAGTCTCAGGCGCCAACTCCAAGGTCTTCACCACTCCCTCGGAATTCTGTTGGCATCATCTTGTGAGGACCCCACATTGTCGGGCAAGTAATGACAGTTGGAAGAGATATATTAATGAAGCCAAAGATGGAAACACCTCAGTGTATAAGATGAAAAGGTTTAAGAAGAAGCAGAAGGTTGGGCCAGAAGTTATATTTGGCGACCTTGATAAGCGAGGTGTCTATTACCCTCACAATGACCCACTTAGAATTACGGCTCAAATTGTACTTCCATAGGTTGCAAAGATAATGGAGCCACTAGTAACATAATCTTCCAGCACCCTTTCAATAAGACAGGGCTACCTGAAAGCACGCTCAATTCCATCCAAGCTCCTATATATGGGTTCAACGGTAATGGAGTCATTCCTCTCGAAGGATGCAATATGATGGTCAAAGTTGGAAGTGACCCTCGCTATAAGGTCTTCGAAACCACTTTTTTATTATGGATGCCCCCTTGGCGTGCAACGCCTTCTTCGAGAGGCCATCTCTTGATGCTATAGATGGTTACCTTTCTACTAAGTACTTACTTTTGAAATTTCTCACGAGAAGGGTGAAGGACTTATAAGGGGAGATAAGTGGATCTTGAGATAGTTGTATTATGCAAGCCTGAACTTGATCAATAAAGGAAAAACTTCGTCTTATGAGAACAATGTCAAATCAAACAAATTTCTCCTCTCAAAGTCAAGGAAATGGTTACCATGCGTTTTGAATTTATGGGAAGCCATAAGAAATCCTTAAGAATTCTTCCAAGTCAAGAAGATTCCATTATCAGAGAATTAATTTACCTATCAAACTATTAAATAGAATATAATGAGATAGAACGGTGGAAGAGTAGTAAGTCTTCTGAGAGAAAGAGAAAGGTTGTTCATATTGTACAAGAAGTTCCAAGGGAAGAAGAAATTGAGCTCGATCTTGATCCGAAACAAGATACTGAGACGGCTTTGGCCGCTAAGATTCTAGAAGAAGTATGCCTCGATGAAAATAAAGAGTCTAAGTTAATTAAGATAGGAACTTGTTTCCACCCTTCTGTCCAAGAAGAGCTAATTTCCTTTCTCAAGTATAACCAAGATGTATTTGCTTGGATTCACAATGACATGGTAGGAATTGACCCCTCATTCATTTGCTATTGTTTAAACATGAATCCGAAGTTTGCTCCCATAAGGCAAAAGAGGAGGCCTTTAGACAAGGATCAATATATGGCTCTACAAGAAGAAATCGAGAGGTTACCGAAGAATAATTTCGTTCGAGACGACTGCTATCAAAAGTGGATCGCTAATCCTATATTATTAAAGAAGTCAAATGGGTAGTAAATAAGTCAAATAGGAAGTGGAGGACTTGCATTACCTTTATGGATTTAAACAAAGTTTGAAAAAAGGATTACATCCCTTTACCAAGAATCGATCAATTAGTAGATGCTACCAATGGGCATCAATTGTTATCGTTTATAGACGCCTATTCCAGGTACAATTAGATCCTAAAGTTTGAATCTGATGAGGAGCATACAAGTTTCGTCACTAACATGGGTTGTTCTGCTATAAGGTAATGCCCTTTGGTCTTAAGAATGCAAGGCGACGTATCAAAGGTTAGTCAATCGAATTTTTATCAAGCAAATAGGTAGAAACATGGAGGTGTATGTTGATGATATGTTAGTTAAATCTAAACAATCATAAAGTAGTGTTTGGAATCTAGTGGAGATGTTTGATGTTCTTCGAAAAGCTAAACCCTCAAAAGTGTACCTACGGTATACAATCTGGGAAATTCATAGGTTTTATAATAAGTGCTAGAGGGACAAAGATAAACCAGGATCCAATAAAAGCTATAACTGACATGAAAGCTCTGATTAATGGAAAGGATTTAATGAGTCTGAATGGAAAGGTCACCACTTTGAATAGGTTTATAACTCGATCAGTCGACAAGTGTATTCCCTTCTTCAACCTTTAAAAGAAGCATGTTATTTTCAAATGGACAGATGAATGCCAGAAAGAATTCAAAGATCTGCAAAAGCATCTAAGTTCTCACTCGGTGTTGTCTAAACCGATAGATGGGGAAACCAGGTTCCTTTGTTTAGCCACCTCAGATCAAACCATAAGTTCAGCCTTAGTGAGAGATGATCATGGGATCCAGAGACCCGTATATTATGTAAATAAAAAGCTGGGTCCAAACGAGAAGCACTACCATGTAATTGAAAAGCTCGCCTATAGTTTGATGTTCACAACAAGAAAGCGTCGACCGTATTTCTAGGCCCATCTTGTTAACGTCCTTATGGATCAACCACTTCGATTAGTTTTTAGTAAATCTGAGACCGCGGGGAGATTAATCAAGTGGGATATAGAGCTCAGCCAGTATGAGATATCGTAAGAGCCAAGGACAGTATTTCAAAGGTCAAGCACTGGCTACCTTCATCACTAAATGCATTGGTTCTAAAATCGAAGCCGAAAAAGAAGACCGCAAGAATAAACAACTCTCTTGGCAACTTTATGTTAAGGGAGCCTCAAATGAACAAGCGGCGGGTGCCCACTATATCTTAGTAACCCGAGACAACCATCAAATTTACTACGCAATCAAGCTCGCCTTCTCAGCAACCAACAATGTAGCCGAGTATAAGCCCCTAATCGTTGGATTAAAAATGGCTATTTCTATCGTGATCTCGAAGATTCGGATATATAGCAACTCCCAAATAGTCGTCAATCAAGTTCTCGATCACTATCAGACCCGAGACCCAAGGTTAGCTCTCTATGTTAAGTAGGTAAAGCAACTACTTGGATCTTTGGAAAGTTACCATATAGAAAGCATTCCTTGAGATTGAAGTGCTAGGGTCGATGACTTAGAAAAACATGCAAGCCTAAGGGATGTAAGAGAGTTTAATTTCATCCCAGTTGAGATCCTAGAGAAACCTAGCATATAGGTATTGGAGAAAGTATTAGTTATAACATGGGCTCAAGTCGCCCGGCGTGGATCTTCAACACCGGTAATAACTGAAGAAAACTGGATGTCTCCATATATCCAATATCTGACCGAGGGTACACTACAGTTGGATGACGCCGAAGCAAAACGGATTAAATATAATGCTCCAAGTTTCAACATTATAGATGGAGTGCTCTATAGGATAAGATTCCCAACCCATACTATCGGTGTGTAACGACCTCGAAAGGTCATCAATTGTTGAAAGATGCCCACGATGGAATTTGTGGTAACCAATACGGAAGCCAAAAGTTAGCAAAAAAATACTAAGGCAAGGCTTCTATTGGCCGACACTAAATCAAGATGCATCAGAATATGCAAGAAACTATGATAAGTGCCATTTTTATGAAAATGCCGAGAGCTCCTCCCAACGAGCTCACACTAATGATGAGTCCATGGCCCTTTTATATCTAGGGCATCGATCTTATTGGTCCCATTACGAAGATTTGAGAGGACAATTCCATGGCTTGTAATTCTGAGACCCATTGTTTGGTTTTGAATGAGAGCTTAAGCACTGGACTTACTATCCGTGAGCATGAGTCCAAGCATCGACCGAGATCAAGAACATTGTCTAACTAAGACAAGAAGTAAGGCTGTCAATGTGTCGATTCGGGTCAAGTGGGGTTCGGGTTGATTTTAAATCGGTCGGGTCAACCCGTTTACTAAACAGATCGAGAATAGTTCAACCCGAACCCAACCCGATTATAAACGGGTTGACCCGACCCGACCCGTGTAACCCGATTATAACCGGGTTGGGTCGGGTTGTAACCGGGTAAATGGGTTATAAACGGGTCGTAAATGGGTTAAAACGGGTCAAATTCGGGTTCACGGGTCATAATCGGGTCGGGTTAACCCATATAAGTATAAACAGGTTATAAATGGGTCAGATTCGGGTTCATGGGTCATAATTGGGTCGGGTCAACCCATATAAGTATAAACGTGTTATAAACAGGTCAATTCGGGTTCACTGGTCCACCCGAAACCCACCCGTTTATAAATGGGTCTAATTCGGGTTGACTCAAAAATGACCTGCCAAGTCGAATTAATCTGCTAATTTCCGTGTAGTCTTCGGGTCGTGTTTCGGATCGTTGTTGGAACTTGACAGCCCTAATAAGAAGCCTAACCAAGGGCAGCAATTGCTGGAACCAAAAGCATTTCAGCAAGTATCAACAATCAATGGCTCAGATAGTCCAGGCCGAGACCAACGGTCAGGATAGATGGAAGATATCCAAAAAGCTATATATAAAAGCATCACATCGACAATCCGCATCAAAACATACTCAACCAGATGATGACAAGCGTTCAAATCTAAGCCGCAAATAGCAAGTCATATCATCAATCCAATAGAAAACACTTGCACCAATGGAAGAACATTATTATTATTATTATTTGGCAAAGCTAGCCTGTTTTTATAGTGGACAGTCCATAATTTATTAAACCAAATCAAATACAAAGATAATAGTCTACAAAGCATGAACAGAAACAACGATACAAACAGTCAAATAACAAAGCGTCACGTTACAACAATTTTTTTTTTAAAAAGAGCGGAAATAGTTATGGAAGACTGCAAGAATCTGCGCGAATTCCTTTCCTCCCAAATCGCTGCTATCGTAAGCTTAAGGTATCGGAAAAGACGAGTGGAAGATATAGATTTCCACCTTGTTCATTGAAAGATACGAACCCATTCAAGATTGAAGTCTCTGAACGGAGGCCTCTCATGAATGTGAAGAAGAACTCGTTTCCATAGATGGAAGGAAAATAGACAGTTGAAAAACAAGTGACCAACATTTTCTGAAGCTCGATTACAAAGGATGCACACAGAGTGATTGATAAATTGCCTTTTGACAAGATTGTCCTGAGTATGAAGAGCATTCATCGGGCATTTCCAGAGAAGGAGGTTGTGCTTAGGTTTCGATCCACACTTCCATATACTAGCATGCTAAGGAAAAGGAGAAGTTTGATACTTTTGAATTATAGCTTTGTAAACCAATGAAGTACTGTGGAGTTTGTCGTTCCATTTTAGTCCCGATTGATCCACATACTTAAATGAAGCAGTAATTAAAGACCAGAGGATGTTCAACGTGGGGGAACTGACTTGAGGCAAAAGGAGATCCTCATTAACAATAAAGGAATTAGCATTAGCATTTTGAGATAGACCAGAGTTATGAATGAGGTTATAATCAATCGAGTGGGCAAGAATCATACCTGGAGCACACCAAGAGGAATACCAAAAAGAATTGTTAATGCTGCATTGCACCATAGGCAGGTAATGTCTTCTATTCTTCATAAGTCTTTTCCAAAGAAAACTAGCTGCTTTATTAACATCCATAGTCCAGTAATTGCCACCTTTAAGGTTGTACTGCCTATTCCATACCTCCCACAACCCCATAGAATTACTAAGTAATCTGTTGACATGTTGAGAAGCAGTGGCAATGTTCCATATTTTAAGATTAATGATACCAAGGCCCCCCATATTAAAAGGGAATATAATCTTCTTATATGCAATCAGTATGAGTTTAGTGGAGTAAATATTTCCATGCCACAGGAAATGGTTAAAGGCCCTATTTAACATGTCAATAAGTTTTGTAGGGATGATGAAAAGCCTAAAATAGTATGCACACATAGAAGTGGCAATGCTTTTTAGGATCACAAGCCTGCCAGCTTGTGAAAGATTATTAGCATTATAATTTTTGAGTCTAGTTGTTATTTTTTTGAATAAAGGAAGGCATTGCGCATTAGAAATTCTGGACTTACACATAGGAGCACCAAGGTACATGGCATTCTGATCCATGACCTGCAGACCAGAAACCAAAAGAATATTCTGGTAATTGATATCAGTAACCCCAGCAATTTTTATGTGAGATTTAATTTTATTTATGTGGAGACCAGTCATCTGATTGAATTTTTGAAGAGTGGAGAACACCCTGGTGATGGATTTAATATTAGGTTTAGTAAAGAGCAAGAGATCATCAGCAAACATTAAAGTGGAGATTTGATGTTTTTGACATTTAGGATGAAAATTAATATTTTTATTTTTGCATTCTAAACTAATCAGGTTTGTAAGAACTTCCATAACTAAGATGAAAAGAGAAGATGAGATAGGATCCCCTTGCCTAATACCTTTTTGAGTTTTGAAATAGCCAAAAGATTCACCATTAAGAGATAATGACACATATACAGTAGATATGCAAGTGTATATCCAGGCTAAAAAAGGAAGGGGAAAGTTCATCCTGGACATAATTGAAATGATAGCCTCCCATCTAACAGAATCATAGGCTTTATGAATATCAAGTTTCAGGAAGCATCTAAGAGAGATGTTTTTTCTATTATAACCTTTAATAAGTTCTTGAGAAAGTAAAATGTTATCAGTAATAGATCTCCCATGTATGAATCCATTTTGATTAGGAGATATAACATCTGCAAGGCAAATTCTCATACGAGTTGAAATAATTTTAGCAATACATTTATATATGACATTGCAACAAGCAATGGGCCTGAATTCAAAAACAGATTGGGGAAGATTAACTTTAGGGATAAGGGCAAGTTTAGTATGATTGATACCATTCAGTAAGGTGTTGGTTTTGAAAAAGTGTTGAATAGCTTTACAAAAATCATGATTTACAATGTGCCGGCATTTTTGGAAAAACATAGCAGAGAACCCATCAGGGCCAGGAGAGCTAGAGGGTTTCAATTTTAAAATAGTTGCATGAATTTCATCTGGAGTAATAAGCTTAATTAAATTACTAGCTTGTTCATTAATGATTGTGTTTAAGGGCAAATCATTAAGGACATGTAAATTATCAACAGAATCAGAGTGATCAAAAAGATGTTTATAATAATTAAGAAAGGAGAGCTTTATACTTGAATGAGTGTTCACTTCAAATCCATGCATATCCTTAATAGTGTGGATTAAGGCAGAAGACTTCTTAAATTTCAAGGAATTATGAAAAGTTTTTGTATTTTTATCTCCTTCTATATTCCATTTTTGTTTATTTTTTTCACGGAGCATAAGGAGCTCAGATTTGATGGCTAATTTCAAGTTTTTGGTAAGCTCATGAACTTTATCAGAAAGTATTAAATTACCGGGATCTGACTGCAACTGTAAATGAACATCATTAAGTTCAGTGCTTAATTTAGAAGAAAATAGGTTACCAGAACCATACTTATTTAATGACCAAGCTTTAATAGAAGCTTTACAATCTTTAAGCTTTGATTGCAGGATATACATTGGATTGCCAAATTTGGGAGAGGCCCAAACATGATCAATCAATGGAAAAAATTCTGGATCAGAAAGCCAGCTATTGAAGAAATTAAATGTAAAAGGACCTTTATTATTTCTAACTCCCCAATCCAAAATGATAGGACTATGATCAGAAAGAGATGGAGTAGGGAAAAAAGAAATAAGTGAAGGCCAAGCATTGAAAGCAGAAGAATTAAAGTAAGAACGATCTAATTTACAAAAAGTTCTTATGCCAGATCTGCTGCAGTTATTCCAAGTATAGAATACACCAGATTTAGGAACTTCATGTAGCTGAGAAAGGAGGATGGCATTATTAAGAGGAGCAACATCACCCAATGACAGGGGCAACCCACCCATCTTATCATCAGAGCTTTGCATGCAGTTAAAGTCACCTAAGCAAATCCAAGGACTGGTAGTGTGCAAAGAAGGAAGTAAGTCAAGAAAGAACTGCCTATTAGCTTTCATGTTATCTGCATACACAAAGGTAGTGTTAAATTTGAAATTAGTAGGTAAGTGTACAATATTGCAGTGGATGAATTGTCTGTGTATTTCAGTAGCATTCATAGTGTAAGTTCTGGAGTTCCACAAAACCAAAAGACGGCCAAAAGGGGCAGCAATATGATTGTGGATAAATTCCCACCCAGGAGCAATGCGTTTAGCAAATATAATAGTTTCTTCTTCAGAATATTTAGTTTCACTGATGCATATTATTCCTAGTTTGTTGCCTTTGATGAGTTGTTTGATTTCATATATTTTGGCTTCATCATGCCCACCACGTATATTCCAATATCCTATATTATCTATCATCACTAATTTATTTTTGTTTTTTTGGCTTTAAATAAAGGACCACCTACTACAATAAAGAGGTTGAAAAATAAAATCGCTGATATCACATTGTCATTCAGTACTTCTTACCCTTTTTAGAAAGCTTTGGCTCAAAAAGATCATTAATGGCGGAATTTGTCTTGAATGTACTTGTAAGTCAAAATAAGCAATAAGGAGCGGAACTTTTAGAGTGGATGTAGGGATTTTGTTTATGAACCACTATAAATCTTGTGTCGCCTTTTCCTTTCGGCATTTATTTCCTGTCAAGTTTAGGTAGTTTTTCAATCATTTGCTTCCTTTCGGAATCAGCTTTCGGAATCTTTGGAGTGCTAGCCAAACAAAAAATCTGTCTAACATGTTTTTTATGAAACAAAGAGAGAGAAAGAGAGGGAGGGGTTAAGATTTGGTGTTATTTGTGAGTTCATTATTAATATTTAAAGAAATATTATTAGTTTAAAATTGATTCATAAACACATATGCAATGTATGTAAGGGGAGCATGTTGTACATATTAAGATATTTTGATATGATTTTGCTTTTATGAACTTGAGTACACACTCTACTATGATTTTGTTTTTTTGATGTCGAGTACACACTCAACATACGTTACGCTTGTCAAATCTTAGTTTGTTGTTTGTTATCATCAAAAGTGGAGACCGTGTAGTGTATGTCTTGTTTGATGATAACAAATGAATAATTTGTATTTGATATTTTTGAAGAGTGTGCTACGAAAAATATCAACAAGCACAATTTTGTCTTCAATCATCTCGTCATCTATTATCTTTCATATGCTTGACACATTCGCATTTTACTTGTAAATCCTAATATATGTTTGTTATTAACACAATAGAGTGGTTGTGAAATATTTAAATTAATTTTTGTGCATCTTGTCCCTGTTTATTTTAGTAGCTTAGGCATGTTGCCTAACTCCTGTGCTATAAGCTAGTTTAGTTCAAATAGTAGTTTAGGCATTTGGCCTAACTCCCGGTTCTAATATATATTTATTACTTTGTTGTAATAAAAAGTGGACGGTCCACTATAAAAACCGGACGGGTTGCAACGAAAATAAATAAGTAAACAAACATGTGTCTATGATTAACGTGTTTCTTTACTTTAGTGTATTTACATGACAACAATAGTTTTCTGTTTTGTTTTAAATATGCATCATTTAATGAGATGGATAGAAATATAACTAATGAAATCAAACAAGCTTTGATTTTTAGCCATAGCAGTCTAAACCTTTGTCGCTACTGCAAATTAATTCAACAAATAAATAGCATGGAGTGCAGATTCATTCAAGCACAGCAAATCCCAATTCTAGTGCAATATTTTGAACTCATTCTTATGTATATATTTCGCTCTTTTCTATCTCAAAAGGATTACTGGATCGAAAATTCTTTTATGCGTCAAACAAAAGCAACACTTCCTCTCATGGGTACAAACCAACTAACCCAATTAGGTGTCCCGACATGCCCAGTCATTTAACACATGACATGTATATAAGTTTTTCTAAACAAATCCACTAAGGAAAAAATAAAATAGACTTATTTATATAATTTCAAATATTCAGATTGGATGGATCACTTGCTCCCTATTCTCATATACAAAGATATCATAGCTATTAAATAATAGTAAAGCAGAATAATTTCTAGCTCTCTTATTAATTATATGAGTTTTCTCCACTCTTTTTAATTTTCTATATATATTTTATTTTAAATTTTTTATAATTTACCACTTTATAATTATTCTATTAAACTTCTTGTACCATTTTTCATTAAAATACATACTTCGCAAAAAAAATTGTAATTATATATAAATTTTGTTCCCAATTATGTTCTAATATTTTACATCCAAACGCATAGATTTAAATTAATTAAATAATTCAAAATTTAGGCCGTTTGATAAACTTAATTAATTAATGTTTAATCCATTAAATAAATCATAAAAGATGACAATTTCAATATATACACCATAGTCAAATTTGTAAAATTAACTATTCATTTCGATATAAAGAAATATAGATCACATAATAGAATTATATACAATAACAACAATAATAAATTTATTTTATAATTTGTTTATCTCAACAAAGTTATCATGCATTGCATTAAAAAAAAGTTCTATTTTCAATTACAAATAACTACATTCTAAAATTTCGACAATTATTTACAAACTCTTCTCAATTCTCTCCTGATATTTTATATCAAAGCCCATAATTTAACTAATTATGTAACATTTAATTTAAACTATTTAAATAAATGCAATTAACTAACACTCGTTAATTCATCTAATAAATCTAAAAAGAAAACAATTTAAATATGCATACAGTTCTCATATAATTTAGCAAAAGTGACAAATTACTTTTTTATTCAGATATAATGATAAATAAATTACGTAATATAAAATGTTTATATAAATAACAATATTTTTTTGAATTATAATTCATTTATCTCAAAAGATTTATCATATCATCCATTGCATAAAAAAAATTCATTTTCTACAACCTCTAAAGGATAAAATTTTATTTTACAACATTGTAATGTAAACACACCATTTACACCAACAAAAATTAGGTTATATAAAATTCTCATTTTCACCGTGATACTAAACCTTACCCAAGTCATAACTCAATTAAATGTTACCGAACATTATTTTGAAATAATTATAGTTGTAAACATGACACTCTTACAATATGAAATCCATGGTTAGCCGCGAAGCTAAAATAGTTTAATAATTGGTATCTCAAATAATGGATAAAGATTGGTGCGTAGATAAGCCAGCCATTAGATGTCCTCAACTATAATTATGTACAAAACTCTTCTTATTTTTCTCCTACGTTTTAACATTCAACTCCTCATAAATTATTTAAATAAATTCAATTATGTAATGTCACTAATTCATTTATAAATCCTAAAACTATATACATACATACACATATAGTTAGGATATCACTTCCACACATATATGTTTTTGTAAAAATTGGACCATTTACCTTAACAAAGCAACCAACGTTCAAACATCATCACTGAGTTTAACAAATCATCCAATTGATATCTATTTCAACTCAAACTCCATGGCAGTACTCAGGAACCTACCCAGAAAACACTTGCATCAGAATTGCAATCCTCTTTGAATAGATACGCAATTAACAACATACCAACATCGATCAACAACTCATATCCGATTAGAAGCACGAAGAATCATCTACAACGAACAATAAAACCAACCAGAAAATCCATATTTTCATCACCACAGCTGGTTCAAGTTCATCAACTGCAATTTTATATCAACCAGAACTCGAAACTAAGTTCGTCAACAATTTCTGACCAAAGCAACCTCATCTCGATGGTGAGGAACTTTCGACGAGCTTCAGACCAATAGATCCTGGTTCAATTATCTACAGCGGCATTCATTAACAAAGACCATCTTGTAGTTAGTTACGATCAACAAATTTTTCAGATTTCATGTCTGATAATCTCAATACATCAAAGTAGGCGGCATCAAACATTGTTAGATCGTACGCAATGCAAAAACAACACCAGCGTGATGTCGCATCCATCTTCAGCAACCCTCTCGTTTGTCGGCACCATATTAGAAACCTCCAAACATCAACGCTCGACGACAGACACTTCAGGTGAATCTCAGGGGCAGCGATAGAATAACGTACCCTTCAAGAACAGCGGCATCTTCTTCAAGAATCTCCATCATCAACGGTTTCAGCATCACTCAACAGCAGTCTCGGCTACACCTCCATCCCTTCTCGGATTCATGAGCCGAGCACCTTCAAGCAAAGGCACGCCATCGTTATCCACAGTCAGTTTCCAAAAGAGGCAATTTCAATTTTTAGGAGGAGGCCACGATTTCTCAAGCACCGATCTGATTTTAGAAGGGGACAAAGTCTTTTGAGAAGGAGCATGAATTATCCGACGAATGGGAGAAGAAGCGTGCTTGATACAAATGGCTGACTTAATTAAAAAGGGGAAATTCTTCTTAGGCTCCTTAATGTTCTATATTAGGGCATCTCCAATCGATTACGGGCTGAATATTCAGCGGGCTGAATATTCAGTCCGTAATTGGGCTAGAATGCCCAATGGCCAGGCGCCCATTTAATGGGCGCCTGGCCTCAGGCGCCCATTTTATGGGCGCCTGAGGCCAGGCGCCCATAAAAGGGCACCGCCCCCTCTCCTCCCCTCATTCCTCCTCACATTTCGTTTTGAAATTTTTTTGAAAATTAGAAAATTTATTCAAAATGCCGCCGCGTCCAACCAAAATCGCCCGAAGAACGGTTCATAGACATCCAGAGGAGCAAGCAGGACCATTACACGTTCCGCCACTGCCTGGAGTTTCACCAGACGATCTACGTGTTCTACATGAGCTGCCAGATGGTTATCGGCATAGAGCCGAAACCGCATTGACGACCATACAGGTATTAATGAACCCTTACTATAATTTGTTATTTTAATTTGTACATTACATACTCATATTGATCAACCCTTACGCTATAAAAAATTGTTGTTTCATTAACTATGTATAGGACCATTACATTCACTGTCGGGGTAGTTGGGCTAAGTGCATTACCCAGTTTTATGACTATCTTCCTGCTCCTATTATTGAGAGGCTACAGGCTAGCCCTTTTGGTCTATTTTTGTCGATTAGGTCTGTTCAGTCCTTTGATCGACCTCTCATCCAGGCATTAGCTGAGAGGTGGTGGCCCACCACGCATACGTTTCATTTTTCAGATTTTGAGCTTGGTATCACCCCAGTTGATTTCTACATGTTCACTGGGATTGAGATTGGACGACAGGGTCTTCGACCTTTTCCATTCGATGATTTATACGAGTCGCCGAATTTGTATACTGTTTTTTTACCACTGATAGATGTTACCCACGTCTCTAGTGGTTCTGTTAAGTTGACGTACCTGCAGCATTACATCACCAGTTATATAGCTAGAGCCGATATGATGGATGCAGTTACTAGAGCATTTTTGTTGTACCTGTTTGGTTCGACCTTTTTTTCGAACCAAAAAGGTACGGTTAGACTTGGCTATTTAGCTTCCCTTGCCCGATTAGACCATCTACATACCATCGACTGGGGCACGGCGATATTAGGTACCCTATATACTGCTCTAGATTCATTTGTGCTTGGCGATGTCAGGCAGATGTATGCTTTTTGGTATATTTTGCCGTTATGGTACTACGAGTACACGGCAAACATGCATCCCCGCATCCAGGACACGGCTAGTCAGGCTGCTGAGCATTACTTCCCTAGGATGAGACGATGGGAGACCATGCAGTACGTACATCATGTCTCCTTAGGTGTACGACATGACTTGATGGAGGCTAGGTCACAGCTGGATATGCGTAGTCGTGGTAACATCATTCGGACTCCTTGGGCCTCACATTGGACTCATCTAGCAGATGCTGGTCTTCTGGTGGACGACCATCCCTTGATGGTTGCGTATTCAGTATCTAGACGTAGGGTTGCTTTGCATACACCTGCATTTATGCCTATGTGGTATTTGGGAGAGAGATGTGCTTATCAGATTACGGGTGATCGTCGTATACCATACGATCCTTTATCCTGCGAGGACATGTTTGGTAGACATAGGGTGATCGGTGATCAGTACTTACATGCTCTACGACAGGCTGGATGGGTGGATAGTAGTACTTTTTTCATCGATGGGGATTACGATGCTTATTGGGCTAGAGTAGCACCCCGTAGATTCATCGTACCAGATTATGTTCGTGGGGTCAACTCTGATCATATAGGACCTCATCTGGCAGCCGGTAGAGTTCAGGTACCACAGGTTTCATTTGACCCGATTCCGTCACAGTTCTCCCAGGCTCCCATGCAGTTGGAGCCTGATACCACTTTTAGAGCGTATGACTTGACAGGTACTTTGATTGAGCAGCCTTTAGTCTTTCCAGATCACCCCGACTATCCTGGTGTGCCTTCAGTCGGTTTATATCCTCCGTATGAGGTACGTTTGTTGTTTACTGTCATTTTTCCTTTATTTTATGCTTGTTTTTTTATGGCTTTTGTCATCTTTATGTAGTATGCTACTAGATTGGATCAGGCCAGAGTAGGGTTTGGTGTGTTTCGCGATATGACTCTTGCACATACACACGCCATGCATGATATGTACATGCAGCATACACAGATGCTAGAGGCTCAGATTGATCAGCTATCAGCTAGACTTGCTGTATATGAGCCTTTCGGATCACAAGGCGGAGGTGATGCTGGTCCCAGTGGGTATGGTGCTGGTGGTGTAGATGAGGACGATGGGGATGATGAGGACGAGGGGGATGATGGTGATGGGGATGACGAGGATGACGATGTAGACGATGATGATGATGATGGAGATGATGATGATGACGGTGACGGAGATGAAGATGATGACAGTGACGGAGATGATGATGACGGTGATGATGTTGACGATGACGACGCTGCCTCCCTTTAGTTGTATACTTTTTAGTTTATGTGTATGAGTATATGTACTTAGGTCATTGTTTCAGTATATTGTGTATTATTTATATGCTGTCACTTTCTTGGATTTTGGGTTATACATGTTGGTGTATATTATTATTTGTAGGTATATTGAGTACTGTGACTTATACATGTTGGTGTATATTATTAGTTGTAGGTATCCGTTTAAATACAAACTATATACGTTGGTGTACAATGTGAATACTTTATGTTCGTTTAACTAGTTAATGATTCAAACATAGAACACTTATAAGAAACGACACAGTAATAATAGACTGCACATATGAAGAAACTGCAACTCATGATACATTAACGAACGTTACGAAATGCATGAAAGCAAGGGCTGGCCTGGAATGCTTGGAAGTCTAGATTGTATGCATTGGGAGTGGAAGAACTGTCCAAAAGCTTTTCACGGAGCATATAACGGCAAGGAAAAAAAACCAACAATCATCTTAGAAGCAGTTGCCTCTCATGATTTGTGGATCTGGCATGCTTTCTTTGGAATGCCAGGTTCTCTTAATGACTTAAACGTTGTCGAACGATCTCATTTGTTCAACGATTTGGCGCAAGGTAAGTCAACTCCCGTATCATTTACTCTTGGTCAGAACACATATGACCATGGATACTATTTAGGAGATGGAATTTATCCCAAATGGAGTACGATTGTGAAGACATTTGCAAACCCAATGACGGCAAAACAGAAACAGTTTGCTGCGATGCAGGAAGGACAAAGGAAGGACGTAGAAAGGGCGTTTGGGGTCCTTCAAGCAAGATTTGCAATGGTAAGCAATCCATGTAGATTATGGAAGAGATCAAAAATGGCTACAATTATGTTTTGTTGTATAATTCTCCATAACATGATCATTGAAGATGAACGCGGTATGGATTATCCTGATTTCGAGTATGAGGGGGCAAGACAACCACCCGAATTGTTTCGCACAACCACGTTATGAAATGAAGAACAGTACGCAATTCATAACGATCATCATGAGGTATATCGTAATGCAGCTATTCATAATAGACTCCAAAGGGATTTAATGGAGCATATTTGGAATTCTCATGGAAATCAGTAGTTGAAGATGGTGGATCTTCGTTTAATTACATATGTTTGCCTTTTTTATTTCTATAACGAAGCGTGTAATGCTTCAATTATTATGTTTGTATTGTCATTTATGTTTGATGAAGTAAATCTATTACGGGCATATACACAATGCTTCGAAAAAATGATAAACCATTAAATATTGTTAAACCGAAAATAACACTTGATTACCTAAATGAACTGAAGGTACATGGAAATGCAAACTGCAATAACTAGAAATATCAAATTAATACGTCAACTACATATGTTTTGTTCCAGATCTACTCTCAACAATGCGCTGTTTGTACTCCATCCAATATTGCAATGTAATTGGATCCATTCCGGTGACATCCTTTTCCATTACTATGGTCTCTTGGCGTTGCCGCTCTAGCTCAAAACGACCCTTCTCAATCTCAGTCAATTCTTTTAACACGGCAAGCTTTTCTGCGCTTCCTTTTTGACGTTCTGCATTTTCTCTCGCATTTTTTCATGCATTAGGGCTAAACGAGAATCGATTTGAGATTGAACAGCAATTTTCTTCTTAGCTGCTCGTTGACCCATCGGTCTAGCGTCCTCATCAAATGCGGGAACTACTTCTTCGTCTTCGATATCTTGGCATTCATTTGAGGCCATATGAGAAGAATTGCCTGGGCTAGAATTGTAAGTAGATCTACTTGCTTTTTTCTTCCCCTTTGACTTCGTCTGCACATCTCTTAAGCCTTTTGCGGTGTTTGAGTTCCATTTTTGTTGACTAACAAGCAAGTCATAGCAGTTTGCAAACTGATAGTAGTGGGGTTTCTTTGTACCATTTTCTCTTGGAAATAATTTCAAGAACTGATCGTTCGCCATTCTCTTCTACAAAAACAGAAAAACAAAATCAAATATTAACAAAGTGACTAGAAATCAGTGTAAATTAAAAATGTGATTTTACCAATTCAGCTTCGCCACCCATTCCACTTGGATTTGTTGTTCTTATTTTGTGGATCTGCGACTCGTAGAATTGTGTTTGTCGATTAATCTTCCCAAAACGACCCGTGATTGCAGACATTGATCTCGTTTTTTCAACATGTTTTTTATTGTACGCACTCATGACTTTTGCCCAAAACGCCTCTCCACTTTGGTCGTTCCCCTTTACCGAGTCGTTAGAAAAATGACAATAAATATAACACAAATCCTTATCTTCATCGCCAGACCATGGAGCAGAAGAATGGAACGATAGAGGGGGGGCGGTTTGGGGAATTCCATTTTGAAAGGGTTGAGAATCTAAATTCCAGCTATCCATATTCATCGCTTCGGTATATGATTGAAACGGATGAGACATACTTTCAATATTAAGGAATTGAGAATAAAATTGTAATAGAAGAAGAGATGTGTGTATTATAATCTGGATAACATTGTGATATATGTAGTGAAATCATAAATATGACCGTTTATAGCCGTTGTAATTTGAAATATGTCCGTTTATAGCTGTTGTAATTTGAAATATGACCGTTTATAGCCGTTAGCGGAGAATTATGGGGGGGATTTTTTGGGGGGGGCTTGGGCGCCCAAGCCCTGGCGCCCATTTTATGGGCGCCAGAGCTCTGGCGCCCATAAAATGGGCGCCAGGGCTTGGGCGCCCATAAAATGGGCGCCCAAGCCCCGTTCAGGATGCTGAATGCGATCCTGAACGTTAAGCTTAATATTAAGCTTGAATCGAACGATTGGAAAAAAAATTTCGCCAAATTCAGCGAATAATGTAACGATTGGAGATGCCCTTAGCAAACATATGTCTTGGTTAAATCTTTACGGGAATCTGTTATTAGTTATTTCGTTTTTTAATTTTATTTCAAACTTGAACTCCAGATTCATTCTAGGTTTGAGTTACTGGGTTTGTAGTTTGAGGATTCTCGACTCAGCATTTGAGTTCGGGCAAGATTTCCTGATAAAGGATTGAAATAGTCATTTTAGCAAAAGGTCGTAAGTTTATGGGTTTGTGAACGGTTGATTATTTAATTATGGTAGTAATCTTTTGGGATAACAATATGCCATAATGAGTTAGTAGTTGAAGTTGGATATATTTGTGTTTTCTACAATCTACATTTACGTTTCTGCACTTCTGTTTATATATTCATTTACGAAATTGTTAAATACATTATTCACCGCTGAGATATATTGCATGATCTTATAGTATAATTGAAAAGTATATACAATGTGATAATATTACATATCCGATAGAGTTAGGGGTATGCCAATGGGGCAATTATGTAATTTATTACATATATCTAACTCGTTAACCAATCTTGTTCAAAATAAAATATTTTTTCTTCCTATTATATGCTTGATATAACATGATTATATTCATCAATTAACTTAATTAAAAGTATATCTAATAGAAAAATTCATAAATGGTATATTTTGTAATAGTAGATACAAAGTGTTGTAACCCTGAGTAATTTATCACAATAAAACAAATATATAATTTTAAATATTCCTAGTCAAGATGCATCGTGACTAGATATCGATGTATCCGTTGAGAGTGGAGTACGTAACGCTCTCCAAATGTTGGGCAGTGTATTACTCATGACTGCTGAGGGCATCTAGGGATTACGTACTAATGGTTATTAGATAACTATGGAATGACTCACTCTATAGTTTTTTCTGTTGGTTAATATAACTATGGTCAAAAAGAAAATATTGATGTGACTGATTTACACAGTTCTCTAGACTTAAGAATACTGTGAATCTTCAATATGAAAGCTCTGCTTTGATTATAGCCAAATCATCGCATGGCATCCATCGATGACTATAGTTGGGTCGAGTGGAAGTATTGAAAGTGAAGCACTATTCAAGAGAGGATTCGTCTCCTTAGTTATATATGGTTAATATCACAGTCAACTCAAAGTCAAAGTCTCTGGACAGAGCATTTCGGTTAATAATAATTGTTATTGTTGAACTAAGGACTTTGTATTTGGACTATAAAGTTGAATATGGATGAGGTTGGAATTTTGACCGTTACTAGATTCCATGAGTCCAAAGTGATATAGTTTTGACTAAGAAAATTGGTGTAAACAAATGTCACAACCGGATAACGCTTATTAGACTAAATTGAATTTCACCGAAAATGGGTAAGCGATAAATTTGACCATAATGCCACACCACCTGCTAAGTGACGTGTGAACATTAACATTATAATAGTTCGATGTTAATCGCGGACCAAATTTACATTCAAGAGTTACACAGACGAAATGATGAATTCTCTTAAGACCAAACGATTTAATTAGTTTATAGCTGTTATAAACTAATTAAACTAATTAATATTTATGAAATAATAATTATAAAATTTTAATACGATTTGAGAAATAAATAACGTTATACACACACACACACACATACATATATATAACGGTTACAAATATATAAATCGATATACAATATCGACAATGATTAAATTAGATTTAATTGCATAGTATTATGACTTGGGCTTAGATGGGTTTAAGGCCCATCATCAGGGCTGCAAAATTTCAATTTTGGGAAAGTCTGGGGGTGGTTAAAACATAGGGGAATGGCTTAGAGATAATGGACTGAGATCAAGTGAGAATGGGTAAAAAGGTTTTCCTCATTTATCTCTAATACAATCCTATATATATTTATATATGTATGTATGTATCTCTAAAATAATAATAATAAACCTTTTTTGGATGTCATTACCTTCTACATTTCTGGTTAAACATAGCTCTCAATCCACTTCAAAATTTTCAAATATATTTCAAATTAAAATAACACTATTCGATAGTTAGAGGTCAATGATTCCAGACTTGCAATCTAACGAATCAAGAACAGTAAAAGGAAGGGAAGTCATTGCTTCAACGTGGATTCAAAAGCATCATTAAATTGGTAATTTTAATTCATATTACAGTAATTAATTATATTCTACGATCCTATAATAGCAATTTCATATTTGTTTAAATATATTGCTAGTATATGTTTAGTTAGGTGAAATTTTTAAATAGATATAGTTGTCACAAATCAGTTTGGCTATGTGTATAATTTGTTTATTATACTATTTGATTGATGTATAGACTACAATATCATTTTTTGTCATTAATAATTGGTTTATATATATTTATTAATAAATTTATATATGTATATATATATATATATATTGTTGTATATTTCTCTCTCATAATAGCATATATGCATATATAAGATATATGTATGATTTAAAAAATTTAATACACTTATTTATATATAATATGAATTTACAAATTTGAAAATTAATTATTATAAAGATATTCATATTTTTATATTAACATTTATTGAATTTTGAATTGTTTATTATATATAAAATAATTATAGCACTAAAATTCAAATTTATATATTTTTAAATATTATAGCATTTCAGAAACGTATAGAAAAATTTATGAATTTTTCAATAAATTTTATTATTTTTAATAATTAATATTATTTCTAAAAACTGTTTATGATTTATTAAAATAATAATTTGATCGAAAGATTCTTCAAAAATATGGTAACCTTTAATTCATAATCCTAGAACTTTCAAAATTTCAAAATTTGAATTTTTTAGTAGTATATTATTTTATATTAAATAATTATTGCTGGAATCAATATATTTGTTTTTAAAAATAATATTTCAACTTTGAAAATCTCCTAATTTTTTCTAAGCTCTATTTTATGGTCCTAGATTATCTAAAATTGGAAAATTTGAATTTTTGTCAATAGATTATTCAATGTTAATTATTTATGGATAAAAACCTTATTTATTCAGAATATATACAAATTAAAATACTAAAATTATTATGTTTGCAAAACTAAATTAATTTTGAATTATAAATAATTTTTAGTAATTGTTATCTCTCTTTCTATATATATATATATATATATATATATATATATATATGTATATATTCATATATTATATATAATATATTTATACATACATATGTGTCTGTATTTTGTAACACGTATACATGCACATATTTGAACAACATACATGAAATAAAAAATGAGCTAATATGTCTGTTGCGATGTAAATCCCAACATCTACATATGGGCATATTATACCTTTCATGGATTATTATGTTACACATGCACTCAAACATATTGTATATGATACATTTATGTATAAATTAAATCAAATAAAATTAATTTATTTAAATTTAAATAAAATAAATTTATTTAAATGAAGTTTAGAAATATTCTAATTTAGTTAGACTTCATAGGCCCAATAAAGATCCAATAGGGTAAAATATTTGAAATTCGACAAGTATCATTGTCCCAGTGGTTAAGTGATTCGACTTTGGTGCGAGAGGTTATAAGTTCGAAACTTGCACAGCGTGATTCGAACATTTATTGACACATGATTTGTGGTTTGTTGTCCTGGTGACATGTTGTATCTAAGTAACATTTCAAAAAAAAATTGAAATTACCCATAACTTTCGCTGCGTGCTAGTCCAGTTCCAATAATGGTATTAGAGCCCAATAGCCTGTGCGGTCTAAATTAGTCATATTAGGGCTAACTAATTAGCTTGCCCACTTAGTACGGTGTCTAGAAATATAATGTCTAGGATTGGAATTGGATAATCAAGTACCTTATCCTACCTGGTTACCGGCTTAGCCCGAAAGGCGAAGTGAGCCCAAAGGTTGCTTCTAATAGAAAAGACCCAACTTAATTTGGGCCTTGGTCTAATTTTCATAATCATTTTGAAAAATAACATTAAAGATTTTAATTTTAATAGTTAAATTTAAAATAATACATGTTTATTATAAAAAATTATAATACTACATAAGCTTTCAAAATGTTTGAAAGGATAATGATAATTTCAAAATGTTTGAAAATATTTATATAATAATTTTAAATTTTAAATTTATTAATAAAATAAATAAAATAAATTAATTAAATATGTTAATTAATTAACGCATATATGCATGCATTATATATGAAAGTTTTTAGGATCGTGTAATATGGAATATACTTAAATCTAAATGTGGAAACAGATGATAATAGCAAAGTAAATGGAAATAAGTAAAATAGAACAAGCACACCAGGAATTTTTATACTGGTTCGAACTTCCCGTTCTACGTTCAGTCCCAGACTCCTTTCTAGAATTTCAACTACAATAACCCTCACTTAACCCGAAGGAACAGGTATATACAGTCTGAGCAGCAGAACAGACACCTAAGCAACTGAACAGGATTTTCGCCTCAGCAGCAGAAGAAGACTTCACTAATACAAAATAATATCTGACAGTGTGTGTTCTTGATAACACTGATTTGTCACTGATAGTACAAACCTCCTATAATCAAATCCTCAAGTATATGAAGCGTATGTGAAGATATGAAGAGAAGGTAATGCAAAGAATCGAAGATTATGAAAGTTTATTTGATGATTCAAAGCAGTAAAAATGTTTGTTCGTTGTTTGAATGCAAATATTAAAGCACAAGAAGAATATTAAAGAGTTAGAATGAAAATCGGTGATTGTGAAGTGTTTGGGAGTATCTATATATAATAGTTGAAGAGTTATTGCCATTGGTGAATGGTTCTGACGAAGAGGAGCACCTATTTCCGTTCAGAGAAGAGTTGCATCCTTTCGAAGAAGAAGATGTCTTTTCGAAAATATGGCAGTTGGTCTCGGGTCAGTCGACTGGTCGTTTATGATCAGTCGACCGACTATGCAGAATATTTAAAAAATAAACAATGCATATGTATATGTACACAGTCAGTCGACTGGATGGTTACGATCAGTCCACTGGCTGTGACATTTTACGTAGTGTGCTTCTATTTTGAATGTTTTTGTGAAATATGAAGTGCGGACTACTTGAGGATAGATTTTAACATATTTCAAAGACTCAATTATACATACTAGTGAAGCATAGATTGATGATATAGCCATAGTCCGTTTTCTTTTTGTTGTGAAATCTCTTTTTCTTCTAACTTGCTTTGTCATGAATCAAAACTAGTGATTCAGCATTCTCCCCCTTTTTGATTGATGACAAACCTATATATATATATATAAAAGTCCTAGAGAACAGATATAAAAACTCCCCCTGAATATATGATACTTCTTGTCCCTGCATAAAGATGATTAGGACAAATTTTCTGCCCCTTTGTCATCGTAAAAAAGGAGATATAGCAAAAATAATTTCAATATAAAGTGCAGAAATAAATATCAAAGTGAGACTATTTAGTACAAGTCTCAAAAGATAAATAATTAGCAAGTTCCAATATGTTTAAATAGACAACAAAGTTATGGATAAGCAAATAGTTCATACCCAACTCACTCACCAAAAGACTTACTCATCAAGATCCCAATTGTATTCTCCCTCCGGTGCTGGCTCTTTTCCTGGTCTAGAAGTGCCTTGAGCACCACTGCCTGCTCCACTAGTGTCGCTACTACTATGTTCCTCGGATGTTGACCATGTAAATCGAGGTGCGGGGCGTTTTCCTTGGGCGATAGATGTGGCAGCGGTTGAAGAAGAACATGATAATGCATCCCATGGTGTAGAAAATAAACCTTTGATTTTATCGAGCTTCTTATCCATTTTCTTGAGTCTAGAATCCAAAATAAGTTGATTGCGAGAGAGAATTTCTATGGATTCATGGGTGCTAGAGGAAGTAGCTAAGCGAATATCGCCTTCTTCTTGTTGCGCAACCGGTTCTTGAATTGTAGGACCTTCAGGTTGTTGTTGTTGAGCCTGTTAATGCTTCCAATCTTCAAATGAAGTAAAAGGTGGCGGTCGTGTTGGTAGCTTCATAAGACTTATGGTCCTTATATTTATCATTCCAACAGTTGAGAATTCGGAATCCGGTTGACGAACACCCGCATCTAGAAGAAGTCGCATAATATAGTCTCCAAAGTAGATAATATGCATATTCCCATGTGTGAAGGTGAGAAATTCATCCATAATACGACGCAACCAATTAACGCGTATATTTCCCCATATGGCATAAAGATCTTTGAAATTTTCCGGATATATAAATTCATATGATCCGGTCCGGGGAAGAATAGATCGCATAAGCGTCTTGTGTAAAATTCTTGCTTTAGGACGAAGAAGCTTAGAACGCAATTCAATCATGTCATCACCCACGAACATATGACTTATTCTATCTCTTTTTCTTGGATTGCATTCGACATCATTTAAATCTATTCCTTCATTCAGAGATTGAAGTATATGTGCCATTCTATTAGGGAAAAGAAAACTTGTTGTCCACATACTAAACTCCACACACAATTATTTGGATTCGATGGTTTTTGGTGACCAAGATTTAAATTGGCGAAGAAAAGTTTTACCATAAGATGATTAATATTGTGGCAGTTTGCATTATAGTCAAGGAGTGACTCTAAACCACATCTTCGCATTAATTCTTGAAGGGAGTAAGCACCAAAATCAGAATAAATCTTGAAGGAGCCTTCAAAGATCCTAGAGTTCTTCATCTTCTCCCATCGTTCAATTGCAGTTGCATCATATAGCCGGTGAGCAACGTGAGTATCAATAAAGGATGAAGAGCTTTGTTTTGAGCATTTAGATCTAGGAGGGGCCATTAATTTTGGTGTTTTTTGGGGAATTTGTAAAAAAAATGGGGGCTAGGGTTTTGGAGGCAGTAAAAACGAAGAAGGTAAAGTGAATAGGTGGTGAAATAAAAGTTTAAAAAGACACAAGAGAAATTTTTTTTGTACAGCCAGTCGACTGGTCGGGGTAGGTCAGTCAACTGGTTGATAACTCGAGAGTATTTTACTCTGTAATCAGTCGACTGACCCATATGACTCAGTCGACTGGTTGACATCACAAGAGGTTTTTTCACCCTGTAAACAGTCGACTGGTTTGAAATATCAGTCGGCTAACTGTAGATAAGAAATGCAGTGAAGCTTTAAAATAAAAATTTTATTAAAAAGTCATATACATAATTGAAATTCAAGTAAACAAGAACAATAATATACTAGAAACAAAGATTATTTAGGAGTTTTTGGAGAGCATTCATGTGGTTCAACCTTGGTGTTCTCAACATAAGGTTGCAAAGGAGACCAATAATTTTGGCGTTCCCATGAGTTTGGAGATGCCGAAGTTGAGGTGGAGTTTTCTCCCATTGTTTCCGGCCTGATGAGTTTGGATGACGAGATGTTGAAGGTTCAACAATGTCATGCTTAGATGATTTTCCACAGAATTTAAGAGCAATTGATTCTATAAGGCTAAGGCGACTGGAGTTCATCCTTTGTTCATAATACATTTCTCTTTGTAGATTGATTTGCTCCTTTTGATAATGATGGATTTCATAAAAAATTTCTTTCGTTTTTGGAGAAACAAACAATGATCTTCGAGACTTCTTAGGTTTTGGAGAAAAACCAGTGTGAAATATACCCGGTTCATGTACAGGGGTAGGAGTTGGCAAGGATGGAGTAGAGCTACTGGAAGAATTATAGCTACTAGAGGATGTTGGAGTAACAAATGACAATTTGGAGTCAGAGGAGTCGTGAGAGGCCATTGAGTGAAACTTGAAGTTTAAAGTTTTTGAAGAAATTGTAAGGATGATTAAAAAAAATGAATCGAATGCAGATTAAATATATGAATTTGAGTTGAGATTGAGTGGTTAAAAGCAGCAGAGCATTAATATCCAGAGAGAGAAAAACGATACAAGGAATGAATGAAATTTGATTGAAAGATGAATGGTTAAGAACGAATGAAGAATAAAACTCAGCAGGAAAAACATACATAGCACAACTGGTAAGACATTGAACTACCAGCTAGGAGACCCAAGTTCAAGCTCCAGTAGCTATGTATTTAATTATTATTTTTTGAACGAAAATATTTCAGAATTATTAAAACCAAACTTCTAAATTGAAACAAGAAACAATCATAGCTCAACTGGTAAAAAGCAATTGAAATACAATAATGGAGAGGTCATTGGTTCAAGTCTCTCTAGAGTCATAATTTTTTTTTAATAAGATTTGAGTGAGACTTATATATATATATATATATATTATATATATATTTTGTCAAGTTTTGTTATGAAAAACTACAAATACAAATAGTATATATATAATTTATAAATTTTTAAAAGAGATAATTCCAAGTTCTCGTCATAAATTAATGAAAGTGTTTTCATTTAAAGGTTTTGTAAAAATATCTGCCAATTGTTTATCAGATGAAATAGATTCTAGTTTTATCAAATCCTTGTCAATATTATCACGGAGAAAATGATGACGAATGTCAATGCATTTTGTTCGTGAGTGATTAACAGGATTTTTATATAAATTAATAGCACTAGAATTATCACAGTAAATAGTTGACTTAGATAAATGAAAACCAAAATCTTGTAGTGTTTGTTGCATATAGATAACTTGAGCACATGCCAGAGCTGCAGAAATATATTCTGCTTCACATGTCGATAATGAAACACTGTTTTGTTTTTTCACTAAACCAAGATATAAGAGACCATCCAATGAAATGACAAGTCCGGCTTGTACTTTTTCTATCTGTTCGACTTCCTCCAAAATCAGCATCACTATATGATACTAATTCAAAAGGACATTCCTTTGGATAGAATAGTCCATAGTCCTTGGTTATATTAAGATACCGTAGTATGCGTTTAACTGCTCGTAAATGTGATTCTTTGGGATCTGCTTGAAATCGTGCACACAAACAAACACTCATCATTATGTCTGGTCTACTAGCTGTTAAATATAGTAACGATCCAATCATACTTCGATATAATTTTTGGTCAATACTTTTGCCATTTTCATCTTTATCAAGGTGTATGGTTGTACTCATAGGAGTTGGTTTGGTAGAAGTATTTTCCATACCAAAGCGTTTAATTAGATTGTTATAATATTTTTCTTGATTAATAAAAATACCATTTTCTAGTTGTTTTATTTGTAAGCCAAGAAAATAATTTAACTCACCCATATGTGACATTTCAAATTCATTGGTCATTATTTTAGAAAATTCTTGACAAAGTCTTTCATTTGTAGATCCAAAAATTATATCATCAACATATATTTGAATAATTAAAATATCCGGTTTATTTCTTTTAATAAAAAGAGTTTGATCAACCTTTCCAGTTTCAAAACCAGAATCAATTAAATATCTTTTAAGACGATCGTACCAAGCACAGGGTGCTTGTTTCAAACCGTATAAAGCTTTTTTAAGCTTATAGACATGGTCAGGAAATTGTTCGTGTATAAATAACGGAGGTTGTTCAACATAAACATTTTCTTTTATAAAACCATTTTAAAAAGCACTTTTGACATCCATTTGATATAATTTAAAGTTATGAAAACATACAAATGCTAGTAAGATTCGTATGCTTCTAGTCTAGCAACTGGAGCAAATGTTTCTTCATAGTCAATTCCTTCTTCTTGATTATATCCTTGAGTAACTAATCTAGCTTTATTTCTATTAATATTTTCTTGTTCGTCTGCTTTATTTTTGTAAACCCATTTTGTACCAATAACTGATTGATTACTAGGACGTGGAACTAATTTCCAAACATCATTTCTTTCAAATTGGTTTAGCTCTTCTTGCATAGCGATTAACGAATTTTCATCTGTAAATGCTTCTTTAATATTTTTAGGTTCAATATGAGAAAGGAAAGCTACATGACCCATTTGATTTAATTGACTTCTTGTTCTAACAGATGAACTTAGTTCTCCAACAACATTAATAGGAGGATGATCTCTTAATACTCTAGGTGGAGATCTTAATTCATTCTTATTGTGAACAATGTTTTCATTAATTTAAAATTTTGAAGTTTCTGTATTTGTGGTATTATCAGGGAAGTCTTCATCAACTCTTATACTTGGAATTGGTTTAAAATTCTCATCGAAAGATACATGAAGAGTTTCTTCGATGATATTTGTTCTTTTATTATAAATTCTATAAGCTTTACTTCGATCCGAATATCCTAAAAAGATTCCTTCATCGGATTTTGGATCAAATTTACCAAGCTGATCCTTTGTGTTTAAAACAAAACATTTTGAACCGAAAACTTTAAAATAAGAAATATTTGGTTTTCGTCCATTAAGAAGTTCATAAGGAGTATTCTTCGTTAGTGGTCGAATAGAAACACGATTCAAAACATAACAAGCAGTTGCAACTGCTTCAGCTCAGAAATGTTTTGATAACGTACTTCCATTTAACAAAGTCCTTGCACATTCTTGTAAGGTTCTAGTTTTACGTTCTACAACTCCATTTTGTTGTGGAGTTCTAGGAAATGAAAAATTATGGAATATTCCCTTTTTCTTACAAAAATGTTCATAGGCTTCGTTTTCAAATTCTCCTCCATGATCACTTCTTATATTTTTGATTTTCAAGCCTTTAAAATTTTGAATTCTTTTGACAATTGTTTTGAAATTATCAAAGGTATCACTTTTATTTTTCATGAAGATAGTCCAAGTATACGTGGAAAAATCATCAACAATAACAACCACATATCTACTATGATTAATGGATTGTATTTGTGTTGGTCCAAATAAATCATATGTAGTAATTCAAGTGGTTGTAAAGTTGAAATGACCGTTTTAGATTTAAAAGATGACTTAGTTAATTTTCCTAACTGACATGCATCACAAATATGATCAATTTTAAAATTCATTTTTGGTAGACCTTTTACTAAATCGTTTTTAGAGAGCTTGTTTATAATTTTGAAGTTAATATGACAAAATTGTTTGTGCCATAACCAAGGATCATTTTCTTTGGCTATTAAACACATATCTGAATTATGATTTATTTTCATATTCAGAACATAGATATTTCTGTCTCTATTTCCTTCAAGGATAAGATTTTGATTTTGATCGAAAATACTACATTTGTTTTCAAAAAAAGTGATTTTGAATCCTTTGTCACACAATTGGCTGACACTAAGTAAATTATGTTTTAAATTTTTGACAAGTAAAACATTTGAAATAAGAGGTAAATTTGAAATACCATTGTTGCTCACATCGCCTTTGCCGATGATATGACTTTGGAGTTGTCTCCAAATGTGACAGAGCCTCCATCTGAGTAAATAATATTTGATAGCATATTTTTGTCTCCTGTCATATGTTTTGAGCAACCACTGTCGAGTATCCATTTTCCTCTTTTCTTGAGTGGGAGCTACAAAAAATATAAGATAACATTGGTACCCACCTTTTTTTATAGGGTCCTAAGAGTTAAGCCTTAGGAAACCAAATCCAAGAAGGTTCAGTGTTCCATTTAAAAATGTAATCTTTATTTTTATGAACAGTTTCTAAAAAGGTGTTTATATATCTCTTCCTAATCAAACCGTTGTTTGTTTTAGGAACCCAAACTTTTATGCTTTTTGGATAAGAATTCCTTTTTGTCTATACTGTAGTAGGATTAACATTTCTCCTAATTTTCTTTTTAGGTGGAGCTGTTGTTTTCTTAACATATCCTAATCCTTTCCTACTTGAAACAGATTGAGAACTATCAATAATTTTTGATAGAGTTTCTCTTCCTTTGTTAAAGTTCGAAACATTTTTGGTGATGCTTTCTAACTTAGTTTTGAAACTAGCATTATCCAATTCTATCAATTTTACCTTTGTTTTTAGTTCATGATTTTCAGAAACAAGAGCGTCATTCTTCTCTTTCTGAGTTTCAATTTCTTGACTCAAAAGAGTGATTTGAGAATTGATATTAGAGAATGATTCTTGTAATTTTTCAAGTTCTTCCTCTAGTATTTTCTTCTCATCTTTAAGCATATCTCTTTCGAATTCTGCTTTGTTCTGATGTTCACGAGCCTCCTTATATTTTCTTTTGAGATTTTTCAGAGTGTCAACTAGTTTTGAATTTATCTCAATCGTATCATCAAAAGTAAAATCACTAACCTCGTTTTCAGTAGCCATGAAGCAGACATTTGCTTGCTCGTTTTCACTTTCACTATGGTTATCTGATGAAGAAGTATCTGAATCATCCCATGTTACGGAGAATGCTTTCTTTTTCTTATCTTTTCTGCTCTTATTGAGGTATTTTTTTTCTTTAATTCTGGACATTCTTCCTGGATATGTCCTTGCTTATGGCAATTAAAGCATTCTAGAATTGAAGATGATGGTTTGTTTGGAAAGTTTCTTTTTCCATTATTTCTATTGTTTTTCCTGAATTTCAAGAACTTTTTGAAATTTTTGGCAATAAATGCTAAATCTTCTTCATCCGAATCTTCATCCTTTTCTTCTTCAGCATGGAAAGCTATGTTCTTTTTGTCTTGTGCTTGTTCTCGTTTTGCCTGCAAATTCACTTCATAGGACATTAGATTTCCTATTAACTCTTCAGATTTTATGGTAGAGAGGTCATTAGCTTCTTCAATAGCCAAGAGTTTTCTTTCCCATTCATCCGTTAAAGAGTTTAGGATTTTTGATACAATATCAAAATCAGTATATTTTTCTCCTAATCCTAATAGTGAATGATAGATATATTGAAATCTAGAGTACATATCATTTAAGGATTCATCTTGTTTCATTCTAAAGTTTTGAAACTGATTTTTGAGCATGGAAATTTTGCTTTGTTTGACCTTATTAGTTCCTTCATGAGTGATTTTAAGCGTTCTCTATATTTCATAAGCAGTTTGACACATGCTAACAAGATTAAATTCGTTTCTATCTAGTGCACAGAATAACATGTTCATAGCTTTAGCATTGGCAGTAGCATCTAATTTTTGTGTGTTTGACCAAGTGGAGTATTCTCCAGTAGGAAGAGTGTATTCATTCTGTGTGATATTCCATGATTCAAAACTATTTGATTGCATGTAGATTCTCATACGAGTAGACCAATAATTATAGTTTAAACCATTAAAAAATGGAGGTCGTGCAGTGGATTGACCTTCAATAAAACTAGTGTTAGTGACAGTATTAGTGGTAGTGCTGGTGTTATTTTCCATATTAGCAAGTTAACAGATAACTTTGTAACGGTTATAAGATGCCTTGCTCTGATACCAAATGAAAGTTTGTAGGATCGTGTAATATGGAATATACTTAAATCTAAATGTGGATACAGATGATAATAGCAAAGTAAATGGAAATAAGTGAAATAGAACAAGCACACCATGAATTTTTATACTGGTTCAAACTTCCCGTTCTACGTCCAGTCCTAGATTCCTTTTTGGAATTTCAACTACAATAACCCTCACTTAATCCAGAGGAACATGTATATACAATCTGAGCAACAGAACAGACACCTGAGCAACTGAATAGGATTTTCACCTCAGCAGCAGAAGAGGACTTCACTAATACAAAATAATATTTGACACTATGTGTTTTTGATAACACTGATTTGTCACTGATAATACAAACCTCCTATAATCAAAGTACGTGAAGATATGAAGAGAAGGTAATGCTAAGAATTGAAGATTATGAAAGTTTATTTGATGATTCAAGGCAGTAAAAATGTTTGTTCGCTGTTTGAATGCAAATATTAAAGCACAAGAAGAATATTAGAGAGTTAGAATGAAAATCGATGATTGTGAAGTGTTTGGAAGTATCTATATATAATAGTTGAAGAGTTATTGCCAATGGTGAAGGGTTCTGACGAAGAGGAGCACCTATTTCTGTTCAGAGAAGAGTTGCATCCTTTCGGAGAAGAAGATGTCTTTTCGAAAATATGGCAGTTGGTCTCGGGTCAGTCGACTGGTCGTTTATGGTCAGTCGACTGACTATGCAGAATATTTAAAAAATAAACAATGCATATGTATATGTACATAGTCAGTCGACTGGATGGTTACGATCAGTCGACCGGCTGTGACATTTCACATAGTGTGCTTCTGTTTTGAATGTTTTTGTGAAATATAAAGTGCGGACTACTTGAGGATAGATTTTATCATATTTCTAAGACTCAATTATACATACTAGTGAAAGCATAGATTAATGATATAGCCATAGTCCGTTTTCTTTTTGTTGTGAATTCTCTTTTTCTTCTAACTTGCTTTGTCATGAATCAAAACTAGTGATTCAACAATATATGTTGATATATGTTATGTTATTTTAAAATGTTTAATTAACATAAGTATACATGTATGTATACAAGACAAATTTTGAAATTAATAAATTTTAATAAAAACTATTTAATTGAATAAATTAATTAAAGGTCAATTAATTAAATAATATACACATATATAAGATATATGTGTGTTATACTATAAAGGTTATAGAGAGGTCAATATAAAAGTTAGATTGGAATACTAAATTTAAAATAATTAAAGAGTTAATTGATTAAAATTAATTAAATAAGATTTAATTAGTAATATATTATATGTAAGACTATCGTATAGGTAATATGAAATATAAAAGTTATATAACAATAAAACTTATATGATATGTGTATAAACTAAACGTAGAACATTAAAGAAACCCAAATAGACTTGAGAAATAAATACATATGTAAATATACATATACCGTGATTTCTGATGTGTCTGACACTTGAATTGCGGGGGTATTTCGTGAGAAATATATTATTCTTAAGTCGATATCACTCAATATATATATTGAAGATTATGAATCTTCAATATAATGTCGTCCTCTACTATATGTATACATATATATTAATAAATTACTTACATACTCCTTAGTTATTGAGCAAACTCAAGCTAGGGATGTTGTGCGTAGTATTATTAATATATTGAACAAATAAGGTAAGATAATTATATGTATTTGTTTAGAAAACTCAAGGTACATATATTATACTTAGGCCATCACGATATGGTAGGTATGAGTGAATAATCTCTTTCGATTTATTAAGAAAACTCAAGGTCAAAATGAGATTAGATCAAGGAAAAATGGGTTAGAAGTTGTATGTGATACAACCAATAAGGAGTTATCCATTAAGGTCGGAATAACAAACAACGAGTCCTAACACCCACTAATGAAGTTGTAAGACTTCTATGTTTCATCTTAGGGTTCGAAGAAACATAAAAGACTAGTGGGAGCCTTATTAGAAAAATGAAATGGTAACATTTAACATTTCCAATATTGTAAGAACATATGCTATATGGTGTTATAATTATATACAATGATAAATTTGTGCATTTAGTATGATTGATAAAACATTTGTCAATTAATATATATATACAAACTAAATTGAAAGTTGGCAAATAGAAATTTAATACATACTTACTAATAATTCTAATTGCATGTTATATAATGTTTCTATACCCATGCAAGTGCTTGATTTCAATTATTCATAAGTTGGTCACTTATATGTTTATTTGGTTTAGACCGTGTATTACATTTCATGAAGTTTCGAACTCTAAACGCAATTCAAGATTATGGATATTTGATCCACATACTTTCACATGTAAATGTTATATGATGAACAGCCATAGTTTGTTGGGTACAATATTTCGATGAAGTTAGTTCATTTGAAGTAAGCCAATAAACAGTATTTTAAGATCATGTATTCAACTTGAATGATTTCAAAAGGATCATATTGTGTTAATGTAACACAAGACAATAAACTATGAGATACATCTAAGAACTCGATCGTTGAAATGTCATCTTGGTCGGTTTACATAAAGTGCAACATATTTGACGTCTTAAATGTTAAGAATAATCGAATGCACTTTTGTAAAAGGTTTGTTACGATATTGTAGTAAGGTTTTCTTTTGAATAGTTTGACCATTTGAAAGGAAAACGAATGTATACGAATATATGTAATTTAAGGTAAAGTTGGAATGAAGAGAATGAATAGTCATTTCTACTTCATAGAGAAACATTGGAAACAAGAATTGTAATACTAATTGATACATAATATTGGAATATGAAATATGATTTTTATTTCGAAATGTATTTTCATATAGAAAATTATTTTCTATAACATTTATTTCTTTGAGTTCAAGATTTGATCAAAAAATTCTCCACTGTAAAGTAGTTGCAGCATATGAAATAAGTCAACAATATTAACAATATTAAGTGAATGGTGGACCTCTAAATTTAGTACGCTGTTCTACTAATGCCGGAAAAAGTGGGAGCATGCCATATAGCACCTAATGATTGCATCAAATTACAAAAATTATTTTCGTAAAATGTATCGAACATTATTTGTGAAATAATGTTTATTTTTGGTATTGACTGAAAAATGGATATAATTATATTTCAATATGAGTATTATGAATATTCATTATGAAATAGAACTATATTATAGAATTTGTTTTCATAGTAAAAGTAACGCAACAAAAAATACATATGTGTCTAATATTATTTACATTTATTTTGGAATTATAGACTAAGTCGTAGTTTTAAGAAATAATTTTACTGTATGATTATGAATCATACGATACAGATTAATTATATCTTAAGCAATTAATGGCTATGCACCCATTCAGTGGGAGCATCATAAGAGTTGATGAACTCTTTGAATTCATACATATTGACACTACAAGAAAACAGTCTTTTATGTGTCATATAGCCGCTATTAAACATAACTATAGCGGTTTGATAAATGCTGTATATCGACATATTATAAAAAAGAATTGCACATTTATAACACAAAAAGCCGCTATAAAGAGCATGATTTCATAGCATATATATACCGCTATAAAATGTGCAGATGTAATAATGCCTATTTGCTGCTATCCTTTGACAGTAACCTCATACATTGCATAATTTTGTTATAGCACTTATATCATATAGTTATAACGCTTTTTAGGAGCTATGCTTTATTTTTACTATATATTTGATGCACCCCACTATTACATTTTAATAATAACAATCAAATTGAATCTTCTTTAAAAAGATAATAATTTGAACAATGTATGAATGAAAAAAAATATAATTATTAGAAAATGGAATTCATATTCATGATAACAAAATAAAGTATCAACTAATAAAAAATAAGTTTAATACATGAGTTACCAAATTCAATACATATTCATGATAACAAAAGACAACATAGTTCAAGGTTAACGTCTATAAGTACCAAATGCATCACTAAGAACTTGAACTGCTCAAAGCCTTTCTTTATGCATGTCTTCGGTCATTGGTAGTACTTCCTGAAAATTCAAAACAATTTAAAAATAATTATATACAATTGTGATGAAAATTACAGGTTATTGGTAGTGTCTTCTATTATTAGATGTATGAAGATTTACATAAGTTTTTTTAAAACGTCAAATTTTTCTAGATGGATGAAGATAATGTATTGTTGCATGTTACATTACAACAGCCCGTGTTTGCTTTTTCTTAATAATACAAGTGCATATACGCACATGCACCAAACTGCGCACATACCTAAACTTGCACAAGCACACATAACATCGTACCTACAACTGTTCAATAATTTAAATGAATCAATAGGCAAAATGAAGCTTTAATACTCTTTGCAACTATTATGGTATTACTAGGAACAGTGCTTAATTGAATCAATTTAAATGAATCAATAAGCAACATGACTGTAAAGTGGTTCTCTTTTTGTATTGGTTTTTGTTTCGGGATCATGGAATACGTTCCCATGGCTAGTGCTTATTTAACTGATAGGTCTTTAAGAATATTTGAAGTCCAGCTCTAAATTATTTATCCGTTTACATTTAAATACCACAATATAAATATACTGAAGACTAGTGGCAGATCATAATCTAAGCATTCAAACATGTGTTCTATGAGCAACCCCAAGAATTGTATGTTCTACATACAACCTGAATTGAAAATGCAGGTAGTGTAAGTAACTACTATCAGGGATGAATTTTCTATGTGCCTGACTATGCCAAGGATTTAAGGCTATTTCCCAATGAATCTACAAAATTTCCCTCAAAAATCAAAACTTTCTAACGTCATCATTGAGCAAGCACCTAAGTACAAAAACCTATAGTTAATTTGTTATTATTGTTATTATAAACTTAGTTAATTTTTATAAAACTTAGCCAACTCGATCAATACTTTATTATTATCCTAAACTAGTTAATTTTTATAGAACTTGATTAATTTTTATAAACATGATTTGTATATTATTGTTATTGTTATTATTATGCCTGCCATTGTCATCATTGTTGTTATTAGTATTATATTATAAAAATTTAAATAATTTTAATAAACTAAATTAATTTATTATTTTTATTATTATATAAATAAATAAATTTAGTTATTTTTTATAAAATTTAGTTAATTTAGTAAGTAATTTGTTATGAGTATTAATATTATTATTGTTATTATTTTAAACATTGTTAATTTTTATAAAATTGGGTTAATTTGTTGTTATTGTTGTTACTATGATTGTTGTTGTTGTTGTTAATATTATTATAATAAATATTAATTTGTATAAAAATCAGTTGAATTATTATTATTATTATCAACTTATGAAACTTAGTTAACTTGGTTAATATTTTATCATTACTACTACTATTATTATTATAGACATAGGTAACTTATTATTGTTGTTGTTGTTGTTATTGTTGTTGTTATTATTATATAAAACTTGGATAATTTATTATTTTGATTTTGACTATTATTATATATATTTAGTTAATTTTTATAAAATTTAGTTAACTGGTTAATATTTTATACTTTATTATTATTACGAGTACCTTGGCACGTGCGATGCACATGCACATAAGGAATTATGTTATAAAACACTATATGTTAGATTTTTTTTCAATCTTACGAAATGATTTGAGGTGTTCGAAATGTTGCATTTTCTATGTGCTAGCATGCATAAATCAACCATTTATCAAAACATGAATGAGACTAAGTTAGTTTAGGAAATAATTAAACGGGCAAAGGGAGTAATCAACCAGTACAATAGTATGTAGAAAAATGTAATAAACATGTAAAGAAATGTAATTAATTGGAAAATTAGCATTGTCTTATTATTTTTCCTTCTATTTTCCTATCTATTTAGTTTAATAGTTGAGTTAGATTCACATGAAATTTGTTCAAGCCGAAAATAATGATATTTTAGTTAGCTGAAGCAACACTTCATATTGTGAATTATAAGCATTCACGCATGCACTAATTACTACTATTACCTATTGGCCCATGAAATCATGAATCTGCATGATCTTGGAACTTTTCATCTTGTTTCATTTAGCCTTTACCCTATATCTTTATCTTTATTGTACTACTTAAAAATACTAAACATATAGCACACCATTGTTATATTTTACTTGTTTTTGAAACATCAGTAAACTTCAAAAAACAACTACTGTACTACTTAATGTCTTAATGTCTCCAGTACTGCTTTGTGAAGCATGTACTTGTTGATGGACTCTTTTGTTTGTAATTTTCTTGCTATAGTTGGTAGGTTATTTTCATATGGCAGTTGTTATCATGGTATATGTTCTTTTTCTGTGTGGTGGCATGGTGTATGGTACGTTTATTGTTGTCAGGTTGTGTAGCGTGTCATGTTTTGGTAGTGCAAGCACATAAAATTGACGTCGTTAACCAAACTTTTCTTTCAAAGGCCTTTCTCCATCAAACCATCAGGAAGTAGTTATATTCATGTTCATGCATTCATCTTATTCAATATACATTATGATTTTTCATTATGAATACTATGTATACTAATGTAATGGAAATGAACCAGGGGAGTCACCATATAGCAAATGTGCTGGACAAATAGAACATGTAAATGGGTTGAAGTATCCAATAGGGATTATACCCTAACAAAAATAGTAATAAATGCAATGAAGATGACATAAAAACTGATAACATTACTGGATATTAACGAACTATCCTGACTGAGAGTAGATAGACACCCGTATAAGTACTATAGGGCTCACTTTAAGAATGGTTGCACACATTGGTGGTTAACGGGAGTTCCTAATACTTGGAATTAACTACTTTATTCTTCCATCTTTATCGAACTACTCCTTTGCATTACATTTTAATATAATTTCCATATATTATGAAGGTGGAGGATCCTACTTATTATTTAATTTTTTATTGAACTTGAAAATATTGCCATAAATTTTTTGTTGATGTTAATGAGTTATTTAATGTTATAAAATTTATGCACTTCTAGATTTAGAATGATAGTTAACAGGATTTCATGAAATCCTTACTTTAGATTTAGAAAGATAAAGTTAACAGGAGTTCCTAATTAACTCCGGTCCTATAGTCGAAGTTTCAGCATTTTAGATTAAAAGCTCTACTTTTTAACTTAATTAAGTAATTGCTTCGGTGGTAGAATCCATCTATAAATGGCTTCATGAAAGCATTCTATGTTGCTACTTGTACAAATACGGTACATATTTTATTTTTTATGTAATAATCTGCTACTAAAAGTACATATACATGAATTTTGCATTTAAATAAGTCACGGTGTTCATGTAAGTACTAATCTCATATAAGGAAAAAATACTTGCTAACCTTTATATTAGGAAGTTGAATATACGAAGCCAATAGGGGCATAAAAAATATTGGGCCTTAAGGTTACATGCAATGGGAGAAAGAAAAAAAATACAAATGGAGGTGCAATGAAAAAAACAACATCTCATAGTTTATCAAACTGTCCTATTCCAAAGAAAGAAATACCGGTGATGAATCGGGTAATTTCTTTGATTATGTAGCATCTTCTTCATCAAATTGTTCTTCACCACATGCAAGCACACATGCTTTTATGTCAGAGGTGCCTACAACAATCAAGTAAATGATACATATAAGAAAACAGAATCACCTCCTCGAACTTTCACACATTCTGGAGGGGCAGGATCAAATGGATTGCATGGAGATGGTTTTAGATTTTGAGTTTTTGCATCTATTGTTAGTAATATAAATCCCTGCACATGAAAAACGAACAAAAAAATTATTAAATTTAAAATATATGACTTTTTCGTGTGTAGCTTAAGCTTATGACAATGATTTTACCAGAATTTTTATAGCTGTAGAAATGATGATCACTTTGTATCTAGCCAAATATGCATCTGATATGTAGGCTGCAATTATGGATAAGATGTAACTTGTTCCCATGAAATTAGCAAGTATTTTGGTGGCCTCATCAATGCCAGAATGCATAACTTCTGTGAAGTATGTGGTTATGTTTACGGCTAGTGCAATTGTTGCAAAACTGTCCATTCCATATAGTGCTACAAAAAATGGATAATATGATTAGCCTTTCTTTTAGTTATATATCTTTTGTTTCCTATAGTTTAACAAAGGTGAAAGTATGAAATGTTGACATATCACTGAATAAAGAACCTTGTGCATGTGTATGTGTTTATCATTGTATCATTTCAAGTGTGATATAAAATATGAGATAGGTCTGAATTCATGTTGCTTTACTGCAACAATACCATGTATAAACAACAAGCTGAAGTCTCCTCCATGTTTATTTTTGCTACCAGGTTTTCCTCTCCAATCCACTTTCCCTTGCACTAATTTTGTATCCTGCACTTAGAAACAATATGAGAAAGAATGAAAAAGTTCATTATCAAAGGGTAAGCAGAGGAATAGAAAAGTGAGTGTATCATGAATTTTTTTGCCATTAACCGATATGCTGATGGTAGTTAAACTTAGCAGACCATTTATATATAGAAATTTATGAGAACACAATTTATATTAGTCTATTTGTTAAGTAAAAGCATTGTGTAATAAAAAATTAGCAACAACATTCAAAGAAAATAAGTGAAAACCCAAACCCCTACCATAACCAAAAAACTCATCATATTTCATGTATATCTTCACTGCAAAGGCATACGGACAAACTTATTACATAACGAACTTTTCAAAAAATGGTAAAATTCAATATTTATACATTTTACGTGATTGGATTCATAGATGCTTCCATCTCCATTCGTATCAGTTGTCGTATCTACAGTATCTTCCACATATAATGCATTAAATTCCATGCCCACCATGTAGTAGTCACCAACATGTACCACTCCACCTGAACCTAATCCCAATCCTTCTTCCATACATACTACCTCACAACCGTATCCACCAAGCACATAATAGAATCTTATGAACCTATATTTTCAAATTAAAACATAGAACCCAACATCCCCTTAACATCTACTTCACCACCATCAGACAAAACAATAGCTCTACTTAACTCATCCACTCCAAAATCAACAACAAAGCAGTCTTCGAATCCACAGAAAAAATTAAAATTTTATCGTGAATCCATCATATTATGTGCATGGTCAAAACTTGTATTGAAATAGACACGACATGTTTCAAACCAAATACAACAGTAAACTCACTTCCTGACTTATGTTCATAGACATGAATCTCCCCATATAGTACTAAAGCTTGAAAAACATCCCCTACAACACCATGTTTAGAATTAGAAAATATACATCACGTTTTCTAAGGCTTGAAAGATATTACGTTGCCATTCTATTTATAAACACCAATGTAATTTAGCATCCCTTATGATGCTAAACTAATGCATTTGTTAATGATTATTCCTTATATTTTAGATTCAGCGTCTCTAGTTAATCAACCCTCAAAAACATTTCTTGTTCATGATGTATGATTTCTTCCAAGGTTTGTTTCACTGAATCTTATCACCAATATTCTTTATATATAGCTAATCTCTCTAAGAGATTTGGGATTCAAATATATACAGTAGGTAACATGATAAAAGAGGTTTTCTTCTCAGGTTATTGTTCAAACAGTAGGTAACCAAATATATTATTCTCATGTTATTTGTTGTCCAATCCTATTTACGTACAATTGCATCTCAGGTTTCTATTCAAGTTATCGTTTTCTTCTCGCTTTTCTTCTTGCAATCTTTTAGTGAATTGAGATAAACTTTAATTTACATAAGGCCTTGTTCTAACTGTCCATGACCTTCAGCGTATTGTCCAAAATAGATATTTATTGTCACCTAATTTCCTATTAATTACAAAACATGAATTACATGAAAAATTTGTAGCATCATGCTTGAAAACTTGAGGATCTAAAGAGTCAAGAAATGTACACTCTAATTTCAAGATCTTTAATTCACTGAAGACCTTGTTCTAACTATCCATGACTTTCAATGTAATGTCCAAAAATGAATGTTTACTTGTTATCTAATTTTCAACCGTTAAAGACATTAACATTGACACAACTTGTACTTGATCAACAAAGTCATCAACAAATTCATCATGGTATTTAAAAAATTCCTGTAAATGAATGAATGTATTGGAAATATGCGTCCAATCAAACTTTTGGTAACCAAACTTCAAATTTTTATCACTGTAATTTGTATGAGATAAAGTTGATGAACACTGCTTATAAAATACAGCTACAGAAGTTGTCCATAGACAGATGCAACCAAAAAAAAGGCCACAGTTATATATAAGTAGGAACTAATGAAAATCACTAATGAATCAGTGAATATGAATGGTTTGACCATAGTTATCAATTACTAGATTATCAATAAGCTACAAAAAAAATTCATAAAATTAAAATTCGAAGGAGTTAATGAAAATAAGTGAATGCTTACATGGGATCGAAGGCTAATGGATGTCGTACAATGATGATTGAGGTTAGTCCATAATCAAACTCAAGAACCGCAGTTTAATGGTTTGACCTTAGTCTTGATCGATTTATAATTGATCCATCAACAATTGATAATAAGTGATAGAAGTTGGAGAAGATTGCACCGAACTAACCCTAGCTTGTTTGCGGAGCTGTGATGGGAAAGAAATTGATTACGCCCTTTTGTAGTTAGGCGGGTTGGAGAGTTAGGGTTTCCTCAGTTTTGGAAGACAGGCAGAAGCGAGCAAGGTGGAGAGGAACATAATGAGAAAGGGTAACATGGAGATTCCAAAAAGACACGGTTGATTTCTATTCATTGAATTATCATTATTAGTAGGAGAGATTATACAAGTAGTTAGTTTTTATAATAAACTTAGTTAATCTTCATAAACTTTGTTAATATTTTATTGTATTGTTATAAACTTATTTAATTTTTATAACGTTGCTTAATAAACAAGGATAGTAACAACTTCCCAAATCAAATTCATTTTATAGTAGCAATTTATTATACTATATAGCTTGTAATAGTAGAAAGTAAAAAATTAAATAATAATACCTCATTTGACACCACATCCTATAAATCATCAATTGCAAGAATGAAGTACTCAAGTAATCCATCAGCCACCTCCTCCTGCATTAGCAGAATGAAAGTTCTTTACTTACAAAAATTACTCGATAATAAGCAGTAAATGCACTTCGATTGCAAAAATACGCATAACTGAATAAGCATTTGAGTGTCTTCTATTTGAAAAATACGATTTCGAATAAAAGTTCCTTTTTTTCTTTATCATAACAGACAATGCTTACATCCTCATGTTTACTATTTGGTTTGCTCAATTGACACACAGAATGCTGACAAAATTTTGTATACCTTCTCAAAGCTGAATCCATCTAAAACAATGACTTCATCTCTTTTACTATTTACATCACATTTCGCTAGTAAGTTCTTAATTGAAATAAAATCATAATTATCCACATCGCTCTTCTTGTCGAAACTATGAAAACTGTCTTCATGGTCACTGTCGGTATCTTGGTTATTTTTGAGTAAGAACTTATTAAATGAGTAAGTATTAAACATAGGATAGTCAAGCTTACTAAACTTTTGCTCGACTTGTGATGCATTGTTGTTTTCTTCACTATCGGTTGGTGATTGAGAGAAGGAAAGCAAATCCGTGGATTTTTCAGGTGCTTCTTCTCCTTCTCGAATAGTTTTCAGCATTAATGTCTTGAGGAAGTCATCACCTGAACTGCATGGATCAATACAATCAATGGATCTGCCATCTGAGCCAAAGATCAATTACAGTTAGCATATAGAAATAAATTTATATTTTTTAGAAGAAAAAGGTTGTAACTTGGGTCATGTCGGGGTGCAAAAACCATAGCAAAGTTTCTTGCATTTATTTTGTTGTATTGTTCATGTTCCACACCAGCCATAAGATTAATTTCCCAATCAAGCAATGCTGCTTCGGCTGGTGGTAGCAACCTCACAGGCTGAGCGAACTCTTCTTTACTATTTCATCGCATAACTTGATATGGTGTCATTGAGCCAAAACTCCCATTGGTAGTTCTCGAAACCATGCCCATCAATGTAATGATGAATTCATAATTTGATTCAAATAACAAAGGAAAAAAAATAATAGCTTAAAAATTATGAAAACAATAACATATAACATTTCATTTCCACTTGTAAATCATAGGTACCATCGATACAATTAATTAGATGTAAAATAACTATTTTATTATTATTATTAACTTAGTTAATCATAGACTTTGTTAATTTATTAGTACTATATATACTTAATTAATTTCTATAAAACATAATTAATGAAGTTAATTTTTACCAACTTGGTTAATTTATTGTTATTATGTAAATTTAGTTAATTTTTTTTAAAACTAATTCAACGTAGTTAATATTTTATAATTTATCATTATTATTTGTAGTAGTATTATTATAAACTTAATTAATTTTTATAAAAATTAATTTATTATTATTGTTGTTATTATTATTACAAATCTTTTATAGCAAAGCTTGCCGGCTTTATAGTGAGTCATGCCACTGTATAAAAATGGAAAAATAGGTGCTCTGTACATGCACAGAACAACTAAAAAGGTTAGAGACTAAACCATAGAAAATAAAAGCACAGGAGCAACATAGAAGTGTCTAGACTACAAAATAGAAAAAGACTAAGTATCCCCAGAAGAGGAGGAACTGCCACCTCTTACCTCCAATGGTGGACCAAAAACGTGCACAAAACCGGAGAAAAGAGCAGCCATATTCAGATCATAGCCCATAGAATCTAGGGAGTTAATAAATTTCCTATCCCAACTGACATCGTAGAAATGACTTTTGTTCGCCTCACCGATCTCGTCAACCCTAGTCAGGGTCAGACCCTACCCTCAATGTGATATGTAATACTACGACTCTCTCCCTCGGTATCGTTGATAAAGTCACAGTAGGTGTCAGACTAAGGAGAGTAACGCATATTAGAAGGAACATGCAGCCATGCCCGTTCTTCAGGGTTCCAAATAATAGAGTCGGTCAAAGAAGTAGAATTAGCTTCAGTTAGTGACAATGACTTACTGGAAGATGGCGGAGTGTCAACAGCGTCAACAATAGGAGTCACGGCAATAATGGCAATAGGGGTAATCGGGTCAGATGAGGGTGGCACAACCTTTGGAACCCATTTTTGAGCCGGCGAACGAGGGAGTGGTAATTGATCAGACAAAGGAACATGGCCAGAGGATTCCGATCTGGAACACACATCCGCAAGATGGCCAAATGATTGGCATGAGGAAAAAATCTCTAGTTTCCAAATGCAGTGGCTCTGACCTCAGCATAAAGGCCTACATCGAGTCTGATTTTCAACACCGAAGTTAAGGGCTTGGCATGAGTTATTTCAGTCAAGGCTTTGGCATATACAAGTTTCTTTCTGTCCATAGTGTTAGCGTCATAGAAAATAACCTTACCAACAAGGCTAGCAAGCCAATAAATCCCAATGAGAGGCTGAAGAACAGAAGGGATGTGGGAAAAGTGTGCCTAGACAGGAATAGATAAAACCTGATCAATAGCCCGATCAACTGATGGACTCCAGGTAGTGATAATGAATTGTTTCCCTTCAATCAGAATAGGATCAGCTTCTAGGATACGTTGTCTTTCCTCAGAGTGGGAAAGTAGAACATGGAATTATCATAATGAACAGGAAATCCCCCCATCGGTTTTCAAACATGATTGCAATGCGCCTTTACAAGGTGATAAGAGGGATTGGAATCAAGGAAGAAACCAACCAAATAATCTTTCCAGCAATCAACTCTGGCATCTATAACCTCCTTCGTAGGTACCATAAATCCATCAATCTCAAATTATCAAAAAATCGCGTAGGAATGAACACCCCGCATTCATAGGAAATTTGGTGAACAAAGACGTCCATAAAGGAGCAGACGTATTTGGAGTAGGCATTGGGCTGTTGCGATTTTATAGGCTTGATGGTATAGGTTTTGGTAAAGAGGAATTTACATGAAAACCATTTGTGCTTGGATGCTTATTACCAACAGGGATTGAATTGAGCAACGTAGCATCAAAATCATAAACTCCATTTCCACTATCATGTGTCGCAGACTGCTCGGTAGATAAAACCAACTTCCCATTAATAATCTCTACCAAACTAACCTCTTCCTGTGACCGCGACACACTGTTCACTGTAGCTAATAGAGGGGAGAGGGAATTATCACCTGGAACCGATTCATTGAGAGCAGCAAAGGAGCAGCATTTGCAGTGGCATCCAGATTGCTAACAAGGCTAGAGAGCAGGTTAATCTCGGTAGATGTGACCAAGACGAGGGGGTTGACCAACGCGCCCAAACACGTAGGCGAAACATTCACAGTTAATGTCGCAGATGAAGATGGATCAAACGCAGCGAGGAAGGCACTAAAGCCATAGTACCATTTGACGAAAAGAAAGTACCGGAGCGTGTTAAGGAAACAACCGGATTTGGAGAAACAACCACAGGTTTTTTCTTCCAGGGCATGAGGGGAAGATGATGTAGACATGGGGCGAGAGGCATTGGGGGAGACGAGGGAAAAGAAAACAAGAAAGAAAAGCGGCTAGAAGAAAGGGAAGGCGGAAGTAACGAATGCCATTAAAATCGCCAAACTTCTAACCTCAAAGCTCTCCGAAATTGTATTTTATTATTATTATAAACATAGTTAACTTGGTTAATACTTTATAATTTATTATCATTATCATTATCATTATTATAATTTCGCTAAATTGGTTAATATTTTGTAATTTATAAGTACTATTATAATGAATATTAGTATTAGTACTATTTTCAACTAAATTAATTGTTATGAAAATTAGTTAATTTTTATAAACTTAGTTATTAGTTGTTATTGTTGCTATTATGATTGTTTTTTTAGCACAATTAGAAGCATTATTATTATAAACTTAGATGAACATTGATTAAATTATTATTATTATTATTATTATTATTATTATTAACTTAGTTAATTTTTATCAACTTATTTAATTTTTATAAAAGTTAATCAGCGAAGTTAATTTTAATCCTAGTTAGTTTAATTTGATTACTATTATAATAATTTAGTTATTTTTTTTATAAAACTTAGTTAGCTTGGTTAATTTATTATTTATTTATTATAATCACTATTACAAATTTAGTTAACTTTTATAAGCTTATTTAATTTTTATATAACTTAATAAACAAAATTAATTTTTATAATCTTAAATAATTTATTATTATTATTATATAAATTTATTTAATTTTTATGAAACTTAGTTAACTTGGTTAATTTATTATTATAATTATAAATGTTGTTAATTTTATAAAACTTATGGTTAATTATTTATTATTATCACTATTATAGATTCATTTAATTTTTACATGCTTATTTAATTTTTATATAATAAAATAAATGAAATTAATTTTATCAGAATAGTGTCAAGGACCAGATCTATCATAGAGGCATTATCAACTTTCATTCTCCTTGCATATGAAGCTTTTAATTCTTGTTTACTAAGCTCTAAGGCACTTGTTTATTAAGTCGAATACTCGTTTTATTTTAATAAATACATAAGAAACGACGAATGAAAATGTTAATGCCTAAATTCAATTCAAAATAAACAAGATAAATAAATGTGGAAGAAAAATAATTGACTTGATCATCAAGTGTTAGAGCATGAAAGAAAATATTGCTGAATTCTTAACAAGCAAAGATTTTCTCTCCTTATAGTAAACATGAAGTAATAAGCTTAAATTTGAATAATACTGTCTTCCCTCATAAATAAAATACCTGATCATCATTTCACTATAATAATAGATATTGGCTGCATCGATCATCATTTTCACTATGCTAATACATACCTGATCATCATTTTGACATTTGAGATCCAAGATTTATACTTAAAAACTATTTTTCCCATAAAATCTTTTAAATTTAAATTGCAAAATTCAAGTATGTGAATTGGACTCTTCCTAAAGTAGAGATACCGAGCCTATAAAAATAAAAAGTTATATGGCGATGTGAACTTTTACTGTCACTTATGACCATAGCTAAATTATAAATTCAGCATCTTAATTGAAGGTTTCATTTGGGGATATTGCTATTCACTTGGGAAACAAGCAGGCTATACAGTAAAGTACTTTTGATGCTTTTATCTTCCATATAGACGGGAACTTCAATACCGAAGGAACTTAAGGGAACAACTGAAAATGGAAACAAATAAACATATATGTTGGCATAAAAGGTGCTTTCATACATAGAAATGCTGGTTTTAAAGTTGTAAGAAGCTCTACTTTATATAATGCATAAGTATAAGGCTTTATCCAATTGAGAATCAATAAGTAACTTGAATTGCAAGCTGAACATGTGTGCGAGCATGCACGTACAAAAGAATGATGTAAAGGATTTCAATAATAATGTATATAAAAAGATTCGGTACCTTGACAAGAATAGCTTCAAAGGGTTGAAAAGAATCAATAGTTGAACCAATCAAAGCAAAGATAAGGTTTTGAATTAACTGAATGTTTCATAATTCTAACATAGTTATACAGGCAGTCCATATATATATGTGAATGCTCATAGTCTAAACGTGTATAAGCAAAGCATGCCCCGTATTGATGAAAATGAAAGGGATAGTTTTGATCACATGAATTCATTGTTTTGTACATTAGTAACTGTGAAGCAATTTTACATATCATGAATCAACATTGTAAAATTTTAAACTACTAATAAAAGGAATAGTTTTGATCGCTTATTCCATGTACTTAGTAAATTCCGTACCACATTAAACATCCAAAACGAACTCTTTCTTTGAATACATGAGTAAATGAGAATGAAGTATGTTGCATGTTGGATGATTTCATATGATAATAACCAAAAAACTTAGGACATGTATAAAATTACAATGATTATTCTATTTGACTACGTATAATTTTCTAAATTTTATGCTATGATTTCACATGGCCTGATTGATAATTTTTCTTTACATTAAAGTGGCGTACTTTTCCGGTATGTTGTTAGTCTAGGAGTATTAAAATGAATTTAGAATAAAATCATTTACAAATATAACCATTTTGCTCTACACCAACTCCCTTACCCCTCCCCAGCAAGCATATGACTTTAGGTTAACAAAGCACTTTAATTTTACACAGGCATTAAAAAGTTCACAAGCTCATGATAAATGTTTTGTTGTTATGCGGGATCTATTACTGCTACAATGTCAGTTGACGTACAAATGAGGCATTTTCTCCCTATACATTATCCAAGGTAGTAATCTGCGATATGGCACCAATCCTGAATAATTACCTATAATCATGTTGTGACAGCATGATATAGTGCCTAAAAAAATTGCTAATAATGTACGTGGATTATCTATCTCAACAACTACCGACAATGCCTTTCCGTAGTAGGTGATATGTACAAAAATAATGAATGCCTTACAGACTAAAAATAAGTTATGCAAACAACTACTACTACAACTGAATCTACGAATATATGTCTCTTATTTTATCCTTTCGCTGATATATTTGAACTTCAAATGAGACAGAGTTTTAAGTTGTTCACTAATCATGACTGATGACTGAAATAGTCCTCAAGTTATTTGCACATTTCAAAATGTTAAGGAAACTTATTACCAAAAGATTTGATCTCTTAGATGTAAAAAAGTTCCTGAAAAGGCAAGGTTATTGATGCTAAAGGATCAATATGCTAATAACAAATAAAGAAAAGTTTCTCTTTGATTTTTCCACCGGTTCTTACAATTTTTCCTTTAAACTTTTTTGATTGCCATGACTATGTAGTAAGCTATAGGATTACTACACTAGGTGATATCCGCTTTGATAATGAAATGAGTTAATTATATGGTCTCAAAGTTGATCCTAATTTTATAGTTTAATTTTATTAGATATTTAGTTGGCTTCGGTAAGTGCTTAAATATTTAGTATAGCCACTATGAAAACAATTAGCCGTGGAAAGAGATTGAAGGATACTAAAATCACAAAGCATCTTCATCTTTTCCATACCAGTGTCTTCCTCCATAGTAACAAAAGGTATAATAATGCTTAAAATACCAAAAAAAATTCACTGTAAAAGTATTCAAATGTCTCTTCCACTTTTGAATAAAAACTAAGTACAAACAATAAATGGTAAATACATACAGCAAAAAAAATAATGTATAAGAAAGTTTAGTAAATGCATACACCAAAATTATTCAAAGATCTCTAAAATTTTAATGACCAGATAGTTAATATAAAACATACTTACAATAGCATAGGATCATTCTAATTGTTTTGGTGAATGTAGAATTTAATAATTGTAGTTTATGTCATTCTTTGCAGTAAAACAACAATTTAACGCCATTTAAGGATAAGGAAATGGAAGGCATAAAACCAATAGATTGGTTGTGAGAAGGATTTCACAGTGAAAAAGAAAAGAATATGATGGTGCATTATAGATTATTGTTTTAAGTATGTTCAAAACTCGGAATTTTATCATAATGAGTATTTCTTTCCTATGAAATAAAAACTACAGATAAATGAGAATAACAGTGAATATGCATTACCTGCATAAGTACAACACCTTTTAGATTTTTCAGCCGATCGTAAAATAATAAATACTCCTTGCCTGTTAATGTTTCCTAGAAAATTTTACTCATGGAAAATTACTCTTGACGTAGAATTACAAGCTACTCATGGAAAATGTTATATACCTGATTAGGAATTGGATTTGAGCTAGTACTAGCGGTAAAAGCAAGGGCTTTTCCTTTTTCACTTTCGTTGCTGCTTATGCTTTCTTTATTTGTAAGAATTTTTTGTGTTGGTTTCATTTGACAATAGTATCTTCTATGGAGCAGCCAATCCAAGGACAATATATTCCTTACAAGTCGCTCTGGATAAATCTGAATTGACATTACTGTTCGAGGAGAAGGTCTGACCCAAAATAGTGAGAGCGGAAGATAGTGTGAACTTCTCTTTCTTGGACGACACCGCTTTCATTTTCTCATCCATATAGCCAATGTTACACAAATGAACAAACCAAACAAGAGCAAACAAAGCATCACTACAATCGCATACCCAGCCTCCAATGTTGCAATCTCCATAAATCCGAGCACAAAGTAGTAGACGCATCCAATCTAGGTGACACAAATAACCTAGTGGCATTTCAACCTTTATGCACACAATTTCAGATTCCAAGACAGACCCTAATCTTAATGACATTATATATGACAACATTGAGTTTATCATTTAGTCAAGGAGCAACATCCGATACGTCAAGTGACGATGTCTAGACTTCGATTACGAGTAAATCGTGACTTACAAATAATTTGACATCATGCAATTACAAAACCTAGTTATTCAGTTTGGTGTAGACTTCTCAGCAGTTGATGGCATCTTCGAATCGGCAGTGAGTCAACTTAGATAGGCATTAGATTCAGTTCTATATAGGATTGTAATTCGAGATTCTGAAATGGAATTTTAAATAGAGAAATCGTTTCTTTTTCAATGAAAGGAAAAGATGGTCTCTTTTGTCCATAAGCAAGGTGCTTGATGCAAGCTGAGTTCCGCAACATGAGGCGGTAGGATGAGTTAGCGGCGGAGGCGGTGATAAGGAGGAAATTTTATGATCGAGGAATTGAGGAAATAATCTCAAGAACAAGGAAGAGGAAAATATTGGAGAAAGAGTGAAGATGGAAATAATTTAAGGAATAGGCGGCCATTAAAATAATTTGGGGAGCCCGCTCTTTTAAAGCGTTACGTAGTTGATCCATTCTTTAAATAAATTAAGTTAAAACAAACAATAACACTATGAAATAAACCGTTATTTATTGGCGTTATAAAAAACAACTTTTCTTGTCGTGTGATGTATGCAAATCACAAGTCTATTAATACCAAAAGGTTTCCACATACTTTGTTATATTCATTGATGATTTATTACCAACACGTACATGTGTATTGGATACACATGTAGTAAGTTTATGATAAAATCATAGAATATAAAAGAAAATTAAATAAAATAACATGCAATAGAATAAATTGATTTGGTCAAATAAGTGAGTATATTGGAAAGAGTTCTAAATGTACCTAAAAATGAACATAGGTTCAATCTCAAAAGTCATTCCTCCATGTGACACATAATGATGCATCGATAATGAGTAATCAGACATTCTTGGACAATTTATGATTAATTGTGAGTGAAGTTGATTTAGTTTCTTTCTATAAGGTCATGTACTTAAGAGTGGTACAAAAGGTTGGTATTATTTCATCTAAACAACAGTTTACAAAATCATACAAGATAAGGGTTTGTAAGAAATCCCAACATATCCTAGGCCAATGAGCTGACAGGTTGTGTGAGTCGAAAGATTGCACGTAATAATTGTTCATGAAGGATCTGGTATAAATATCCAAAAATTTTTTTGGAAAGGTCTGTCATCAAATGACATATTTATGTTTTGAACATAATTTTTGTAAACTAAAATCAGTTTTATAAATAAAAAGGTTCATAAAGCATTTATGAATCCCTATTCTATTTGCACTAAGAAATAATTGTTCTTTCAAGATATATCAACTTCGTTGTAAAGGAATTGCTTTGAGAAATTTTTGATAGTTAAATGGAATTGGATCCAATCCATAGATAGAACTGATTATATGAGGTGAAGTGAAATTAACTAACTAAAATGAATACATAGCATTAGAATGTATAATATGTATTCTTGTACATCGAAGAGAAATTATGAGTTTCTTATTAATGTCGAAAATATACATTGCCCTTGTTTGTTCAATTAAACCATTAAGATTGTTGACTCTGTATGATATGATACGCAAATCTCAAAGAATTCCAAATACGCTATCAAAATATGATTTTGGTGGTCGTAACCAAAGAGATGTGATCCATCGGTCGAGATTGTGTCTTTATTGGAAAGACTAATGTGGTTGGAATTAAATGAGAAATATTGATAAGAATAACATCACAAATTTCAATTATTGAAATTAGCATAACAAATTCGGTATTGAACATGCTCAAGTTAATTCGAATTACTCACAAAATTATCGCTCAATAAAACTTAGTGCTTGGTACTTGTGTATTGAAATAGAAAATTCTAAATAATGATTTAGAATAATCTGTTTACACATATTAACCAAAAATGGCTCAAAGTCAGTAGGAGCGATATTGGGTTTGTGAGTCTTTGGATATGATCCAAGAAATGATATGAATGTATCATTTTATAAGCATCAAGATTGAATAAGTATTTTGATAGAAATATCAAATAGTTTGATTTTCAATCAAAGTGCAGAGGAAGCATGTGTTCATAAGAAAGAACGTTAGAAGGCACATTGATATTTCTAAACTATAAGTAAACAACACGTTGTTGATTTTAACAATATGCTTGTATTGAAATCAACTTTAGTTGTATTAATACTCAATTTTGGATTGTAAATGATGTGTTATATGGTGAGTACAAAAGAAATAGGGATTGTCCCAAAAAGATATAAAAGAGCACACGATTAAAAAGAGAACGTGTATGTTTGCGCAAAAATTGGGCAAACACCTCCAAGTCGTGTGATTTAGTTGATTTTATGTGATTCTTAATGATTTAGATGAGTTGTGTAAATATGAAAAAAGCAGGGGCTGAAATGTAAAAGACACACAGATTTATAGTGGTTCGGCCAGAACGTGCCTACGTCCACTTTATATGTTATTATCTTCTTTCTTTCAGATTACAAGTACAATGCTTTGTGTACAAGTATATGAAAGTAGTTTGAAAGTTCCTTCCACGCTTGAGCTCTCAAACTTGTCTGCCATTGTTGTACCCATGCCCCTCTATTTATAGAGTGAGGTTGGGGGCAGGGGTCTTGGATGTATATAGCTGCTGGTGGGCCCGGGCTGAAGCAATCTGGCCTGGTAGCGTTCTGGTTCGGCGAGGCTTCATTCGGCATGGAGCTTGGACCGGTGATGGAGTGGACCGGTGGTAGGTGGTTTGGAGGTTCGTTCGATGGTGGAGTATGGGGTTGATTCGGTGGTGTTGGTCCGGTCATGGTAGTCCGGTGATGGTGGGAAATGATGTTGGACCGGTGGTGATGGGATAGCCACTTGGTTCGGCAAGGAGGTGGATATGGAGTTGGTTCGGCAGTGGAGGCTTGCTACCGGATGAGGTATGCCGAATGAGAATGAACCGGATGAGGATTTACCCTTCATTGCCGAATGGAGCTTTAAACCCTTGAACTGCCGAACGGACTTAGGAACCGGATGGAATGGAGGTTGCGAACCCAGGTGAAACTGACGCTTCTCGGTCTTGAGATCTTCTGGGTGAAAATTCGCCCAACATTTGCCCCCCAAAGTGGGGCACGTGCTTGCATGTGTCGCGCTTTGTTTCCCTACGGTAGGAAAGCTCGTTTCGTAACGCCATGGGCTGGATGTTCATGTCCTATCGGTGTCCTCATGCCTTGCGGTAGGAAGGCGTGTTTTGTAATGCAATGAGCTGGATGTCCATATCCTGTTGATTTCCTGCAAAGGAATTTACAGTTTTAATGTGATTTCAAATGACGACCGTTCGGGATCGAAATATTTGAGGCGAAGTGAATTGTGCCGTTCAAGGCGAGATGTGGCCGTTCGAGGTCGGGTGCCGTTCGAGGCGAGTAGGTGTGCCCCAAGGGGGCTCAGCATTATTGATGCCAGGTTTTCGTTCGAGTGGGTCCCTGGATCGTTTGTGAAGATGGTTTATCGCCAGCTCAGAGCATGCCTAAGGATCGTTCGTGACCCCGTACATGTTTAAGTAGCTTAGCCATTTCAGAATTAGCAGAGCTAAATATCCATCCAACCGATGAATTTTAAAAGGATGTCGAAGTGTAGATTCTCACAACGATAGGGTTAATAGCCATTCAGAGCATGCCTGTGGACCGTTCGTGGTCGCGTACATGTGTAGATGGGTAACCCATGTTAGTGAGCGATTTACGACTTGTTCATCGTTATCATAATCTCTATTTTATTAGTAGGTCCTAGAGTTCGGTACTTATCTGTGTGAGGTGCCTTGCATGCCACCTGTTTCTGGTTTTTGCTGGCTGAGATGGTTTCATTCGGTTTTTGGTTGGTCCGGTATGCCGAACCGGCTGGACCGGTGCTTCTGCCCTCGTCTATATATAGGGGCTACACCCCCCTTAGTTATTCCTTACCGAACCAACGAGTGCCGAATCGATCTCTAGCCGAACCAACTTCTCTGCCGAACCAAGCTTTTACCGAATCAGGTATAAGTTCCTTTGCCGAATGACCTTTACCACCGAATGTATCTGATTGCCGAATACACGCGTAAGGCTGTTAATGCCGAATGATTTTTGTACCGAATGAATCTGGGATTTTGGTGCCGGATGAACGTTGCACTGTACTACCGAACGAATTCGTATACCGGATGAACTTCCAATGCCGAATGGAACTACCGAATGAGGCATATACCGAATGAGACTCGGAAATTTGAATCTTGAGCGAAATCTTAGGCTTTTATACGCTTGCTTTAGATACTTGCTTGTTTATGTTTCTATACTTCTTGTTCTAACACCGTGTTTTTCTTGTGCTGCAAATAAATGTCTCGCAAAGCGGAAACCCGATCGGATAAAAAGAAGTCTAAAGGTAGAGGAGAGTCATCTTCCTCCGAGCCCCCAGCCCAACCAGGGCCGGTGCGACATGGGCCTGTTCCTAGGTCGTTAGTGGACGGGTACGGTCCCCAGGAACTTCTGGTCTCCCCTCCCGATTGCTTTCCTAGCTCCCTAAAGGAGGAGCAACTTGATGTTATATCCCGCTCCTTCGGGATAGACAGGGCTCGCATGCTGTTGCCGGGAGATGGAGTGATGCCGTATAATCCCCCCGAAGGCTACTTTGCTTACAGCAGATATCATTGCATGTGTGGTGCTATCCCTCCTATCAATGCCTGGATAGTTAGCTTTACCACATACTTGAAGGTGGCTCCATTCCAGCTCCAGCCGAACTCTTATGCCATTCTGGTGAGCCTTTTCGTTATCTTCCAGAGGAGGTACGGGCGCCCTCCTTCTAACCGGGAAATTCGATATTTGTATAACCTGAGAGGCTACAAGAAGGGGTCTCCGTATATTAGTCTAGAAGCGGCCGTGCCCTTCAAACCGGTCTTGGACTTATATTCAAAGTTTACCATGTTCAAGAAAGAATGGTTTTTTATCAAGGACGATTCTGTTTCTTTCCGTCTTTTCACTTCCGGCTGTAAGATGAATTTCATTTATATTTTCCATGTTCTGACTGTAGTGCTTCTTCTGACACGCTTCTATTTCTTGCTAGCGATAGGTGGCATTGCAGTCGTGGAAGATGATTCTTTGGCGCGGATGGCTGCTGAAATAAAGGTCATTCCCGCACAGGACAGGTCGGCTTCATTCCTGATCAGGAACGCTACCCTCCTGGAGTACAACTTGATCCAGCCGCACCAGTCCGTGGTTAAGCAGAGGGACACGGCTGAGGAGAAGGCCGCTAAAGCTAAGGAGGGGGCCACGGTGAAGAGTGGCAAGAGGAAGCCCTTTGCACAACATCCCGTCGCGGGAGGCAAGAAGCTTAAGGAGTCTGAGGGCCCCTCTCCTAGTACTTGCCCGATCATCCCGGAGGAGGAAGGTGTGGAAGAGGGCGAAGGAGGCGATATGGAAGGAGAGTCGGAGGGCGGAGGAGATGGAGATGGTCAGGGTGGTAGTGGTGCTGGTGCCTTAACTTCTGGGCAAGACTCTGAACTGGATGAGGCCCTCCGCCAGGCCTTCGGGGAATCGGAGGGAGAATCGGGAGCGGAGAAGGCGAAGGAGACTGGCAAGGTCGGGGCTGGTGCCGATCTATCCCCTAAGGGCTCCTCAGCCAAGGTGACTCCGGCGGCGCAAGGTGAACTTTTGTCCTCTGTCGATTCCATTTACGATAGGGACTTAGAAATATTTTATGGTTCACTTCCGTCCTGGAATGAGATTCAGGACTTATTGCAGTATCCCACTCCTCCGCAGGGTTTGTATAATAGATGTGCATTCTTACTTTTTCTTTCTTTTTAACTTAACATGTTTCTTGAATTATGGATCGTCGTATGTTCATAACACTTGTTTTTTACTCCAGGGGCAGGCCAGGCGGCTAAAACGTCAGACGTTCGACACCGCCTTGAACAATTCAAGTTGATGAGAGCTTCTGATAAGCCGAAGCCTCTTACTGGTCGTCCTGGGGACGTGGTCAAATACCGTCCTCTTCTTGGGGTCATTGAAGAGAGCATTCAGAAAAAGAAGAGGAGTCGTTCCTTATTTGAGCCTTCCCCTGGTCCGCAGCTTCCTGTTCAGCCTCCTCGTGATACCACGGAGGAGAGCATGGAGTTTATCCCCCCTCCACCTCCTTCTAAGAATCCCACTGTTATCCGTATAAGGCGTCCTGACGTGCCTCGCGACCCCTTTGCCGGTCATCCTGATTTAGATCCAAGCTCTCGGGATATTTCATTTGATGAGGCCACGGGTGAGCACCTTCTTCCCCGCAACCCCATGGTACGAGTGTTAGACGAGGCTAAGTCCCTAAATCTTGATCTGCTTACCACTCGGGTAGTTACCATGGGAGACGAAGCCAAAGCTAATATCGATCGGGTGGCTGAAGAGACCAAGAAGTTAATGAAGTATCATGCTCAATTGGTCAAGGCCGGGGAGGAGATTGGGTGTGCTAATATTCGGTTGCGGCTGAAGGTTGCCGATCAGGCCGAACAGCTTGCCGGTCAAGCCATTCAGATTTCTCAGCACGAGGAAGCCTCCAGGCGGCTGAAAGAGACCATGGAAAAGGCTAGTAGGCAGAATTACGGAAGATGGAGGCCGCCTGTAAGGAGCGGATCGACATGGCCATTGCGACAGTGGATGAGGTTCGGAATGCGGATCTCGAGCAGGTAGAGGAGTTGTCTGGAAGGCTTGAGGCCGCGGAGATGGCTCAAGTCAAGTTAAAGGAGGAGATGGAGGAGATGAGGAGGTCTCTCCAGGCTGACTGCTTGAGATACCGATCAGGGAGGGATGTCGCTGTCGCCAAGTTGCAGGCTTCCGAGGCCCGGGTGAGGGAGTTTGAGGAGAATGAGGGGATGATGGACGAGATGCTGCAGGACATGTACTTCCGCACTTGGAAGGAGGGCATCTTGTCTTGGATGGATGACTATCCCCGGGTCATGGCCAAGATATATTTTCGGGCTTTAGAGGAGGCCAGGGTCAATGCGGGTAAGGAAGGTGGAGTGGCTTTTAGTCTGGATGTGGTCACTGCTCAGTTCTCGAAAGAGGAGCAAGCGGCGGTGAAGGAGGGGATGCGGTTGCTTGCTGCGGAGGAAGCGGGTGTGCAACTGGAGGATGAGGATCAAGCGGCGGACGCTGGTGAGTTATTCTTCTCTTTTCCTTTTCTTTCTGGTTTTCCATAACTTGATCGTTTTATCGTTTGTTTAATGAGTTCCTCTTCTGGATTGAACAGGTGGAACTTCCGATCAACACGCTGGGAGCTCCGACCCTGCGGCCAAGTAGGCTTGGGGGAGTTGGTAGGATGAGAGCGAAGTGTGGACGCGGCTGGTTACTTGTCCGGATTTGGCCACCTTTTTATTTCCCTTTGTCGCTGTTTATGTTAGTCCAAAACATTGATGTGACTGTAATAATATTATTTGCAAAGAATAACTTTATGCGATTTTATGACATAAGCTGATTTTGTTATGTTTAAATGTTGTTGTCGTTTTGATGTGGTGCATGGGAAGTATGCATGTGCCTGTGATTTTAGTTGTGTTTGATGTTAAGCTGTTGCTTGAAATATAATTTCATGTTTTGCAATGTTAGTGTGACGTATGAATAAACTATAGTTACATATTTATGTCCAAGAGAAGAGAGTATCGCCCTTCATGTTTTAGTTGCAGGTGGTAGCTTTGAGCGTCTTGTGTAACTGATCATGGACATAGCTGAGTACCTTACCACCCAGCACGTAGGCTTAGATTCTCATGAGTGAATGCTCCCTATTTGGTTTCCTGTACTTTGGAGTTTGTTATACAGGATAGGAGAAAAGTATTTAAATGAAATGGAAATATGGGAAAAGTAAAACTTCCAGTCACGGAAGGCCGTCGATGTGCTTAAGTTCGTGGCAAACGGGTTTTGTAGTCACTTTCCCTAGCTGTGGGTCTTGGAGACATTTGTCACCCATCTTACGCCTCCGCGGGGAATTTTCTTTTTTTACCACAGCCGCACTTAAAACACATCGGAGCCGAGATCGCGCACGGTAACTACCCGAACCATTATGGTCCGTAATCGTGGGTATTATTCGATTTACCGTGGCCGGCTAGCGTGGGTGCCGTTGGCCGTGAACTACCCCTGGCTGGCCACACCTTATGTTGGGGCTTAAAGTAGGTTCACAGTTGCCGGCGAGCCGAACGCCGTAATGAGCTGCCATCGGCTATAGTCGTCCTTTATGATGACTTATAATCGGCTCATTACAGTTGGCCTTGAGGGCAGTCGCGAGCAATGAGTTAACCCGCAGCAGAGGGATGCTGGAGCAAAAGAGTCTCATTGGCGAGTGCATAGAATCGTAGCGTACCTGTTAGGCCTTGTCCAGATGAGGCCGTGGTGCGCCTTGAGTGGAGATGCTATAGGATTTTTTTCAACAGAAAAGGATAAAGCTTAACAAGCAGCCAAGATATAAAGGAACAAGTTAAAAAGAGACAAGATTTTTTAAAGTGGTTCGGCATGAAAATGCCTACGTCCACTGATTCTCTTTGTTAATTCACTTCATATGGGCAGTACAAGTTAAGAAAAGTATCGACGGAGGTGTCGGATGTTCCATGCCCTCTGGAACACCTCTCCGTCCACTGTTGACAAAATATAAGCTCCGTTGTGGAGATCTTTATGAATTACATATGGTCCGTCCCAGATGGGGTCCAGTGCCCCGGGGCGCGGAAAGATTCGCCTGAGGACAAGATCTCCCTCTTGTAAGATGCGATGCTTGACTTTGGAGTTGTATAGTGCTGCCACTTTTTGTTTGTGAGCTGCTGCTTTGAGTGCTGCATCGTTTCTCCTTTCCTCAATCAGATCCAAAGACATGAGGAGGAGTTCTTCGTTTTCTTCTGGATTGTAGTGGATCCTACGGTGGGAAGGAACAATAGTCTCAACAGGGAGCATTTCCTCCGATCCGTATGCCAAAGAGAAAGGAGTATGTCCCGTTGATGTTTTGAAAGATGTGCGGTAGGCCCAAAGTGCCATAGGAAGTTCGTCCACCCAAGCGCCTTTTGACTTTTCAAGTTTCTTCTTGATTAGGGTTTTGAGAATTTTGTTGACAGCTTCGACTTGTCCGTTTGCCTGAAGGTAAGCTACTGACGAGAAGCTTTTATGAATTCCATGCTCTTGGCACCAGTCGGCGAATTCTTCGCTGTCAAATTGGAGTCCGTTGTCCGATATGATCTTGAGTGGTACTCCGTACCTGCACAGAATATTTTTGATCAAGAAGTTGATAACTTTTGCTGAAGATATTTTATTTAGGGGTTCCGCTTCCACCCATTTGGTGAAATAATCGACTGCCACTATAGCATATTTGGCTCCGCCTCTGCCCGTTGGCAGTTCGCCAATTAAATCAATTCCCCATACAGCAAAGGGCCAAGGGCTGGTCATTTGAGTAATCTCATTTGTGGGTAGTCGAGGAATCTTGGCAAATTTCTGACATCTGTCGCATCTCTTGACGAAGTCTAAGGCGTCTTTGTTTAGTGTGGGCCAGTAATATCCATATCGGAGTATCTTTTTCGCCAGAGTCTGCCCTCCAGTGTGATCTCCGCAACTTCCTTGATGGATGTTGAATAAGATTTCCTTGGCTTCCCTCCCAGCGACGCATCTGAATAAGGGGCTAGAGAAGCCATGCCGATAGAGGATGCCTTCTTGTATTGTATAGCGGGGAGCTTTCCTCAAAATTCTCCTGACTTCATCACGTTTGTCTACAGATACGAATTCCATGGCCTCTACAGGCTCAGCGGTAGCCTCCTCCTCCTTATCCCTGGGGTCTAGTTCATTGAAAGGATCGCTGGTGTATCGAAGAGGAGGGGCTTTCTTTAGTTGCTATGCTTCCAAGCTTTTCATGCAGAGAGTAGTCTCTGCATCTTTCCCTTTATTCTTTCTACAGTTATTGCGAAGTTCAGTTACATAGCAATCTCGAGGGGCGTTTTGATCTCCTTCAACTTCTCCTATTCCGTTATCTGTTGGGAATTTCATCTTTAGGCACCACGGGGCTAGGACAATTTGGAAGTCAGACAAGGCTGGTCTTCCCAAGAAGGCGTTGTAGGCCGAGTGGTTTTCTATAAGTACGAACGTTTGTTTTCGCACAACGGAGCGGGGATGACTTCCTATTTCGGCGAAGAGGTCAAGTTGCCCGAGGGGCATTTTCGCATCTCCAGTGAAACCGTGCAGGGGTTTGTTGCAGGGAGACACATCCTTCGTTGACAGCTTCATTTTGTCGAAAGCATGCTTGAATAGGATATTTACGGAGCTTCCTGTGTCTATTAGAATTCGGAAAACTTTAGCTGGACCGAACCAGGCAGAGATGACCATGGGATCCATATGCGGATACTGTCTTCCTTCTAAATCACGCCTACTGAATACGATGCCGTCACTCTCTTTCCGTTTGGGGTGGCGTTCTTCCATAATGGAGTTAACATAGCCTTCAACATTTCTAAGTGACTTGCCGTATCTTTCCATCTCTGCCCAGCTTCTGTCGGCGATGTGTGGTCCTCCCGAGATGGTATGGACCACTATCTTCTCTTGACTAGAGCCACTGGTGTTGCGATTCCCTCCGGCTACTTCTGGGAGGGGTCGCTTTGAGTTCTCATTGGCAGGAGTTGGAGTCCTGTTCTGACCTTTCACATATCGTTCCAGCCTTCTTCTTCTGATGTGTTCTTCGATCAAGTCCCGGAGATGGTGGCATTCATTGGTGTCATGTCCGTGGGATTCGTGGAAGCGGCAGAACTTTTCAGACTTGAGTGCGTTATCGGATTCTTTCTTGTGCGGGGGGCGCTTGTATCCGAGTTCGCCCTGAGTGGCTAGAAAGATGTTTCGATTGTTTCATTCAAAGGAGTGTAGGAATCAAATCTTGGTCCTGGTCGATATTGGCGTTTTTCAACCTTCCTGCTCCCAGCATTGTCTCTAGATTCATTTCTTCGAGTGTCCTTAGCTGCAGCGGGAACCTTGTCCGAAGTTGTCTTACCTTGTTGCCCTGACTGCCTCTCAGTGGCGGCATCTTCAAGTCTCATATACTTTCCAGCTTCATGGAAGAAATCAGGTAAAGTAGCTGGTTTTTCCTTAGTTAGTCTTCTAGCGAACTTGGTATCTGGGTGTACACCACTACAGAGGGCCATTAGGGTGAGCTTCTCATCGGCATCTTGGACTGCGGACGCTGCGGCGTTGAACCGGGTTAGATATTGTTGCAGTGTCTCTCCGGATTTCTGTTTGACATTGGATAGAGAATAAGCATCCTTGGGTTGTTCTACATGGATGCAGAACTGGCTAATGAACCTTTCTTTCAACATCTCCCATGAGCTGATAGATCTTTGGGGTAGATGGCAGAACCAGGAGGTAGCTAGATCTGCTAGGAATAGAGGAAAACATTTACACAGCACCCCTTCTGTTGCTCCGCTCATGAGCATATGCTGGGTGTATCTCTGTAAATGTACGATGGGGTCGGAAGTTCCCTTGTAAGGTTCCATGGTTGGCATTTTCCATTCCCGGGGGGTGATGGTAGTTTCGATATTGCGGGTGAAGGGGCTGGTGACCCTAGCGCCTATTCCTCGGTCCCTTTGCTCCCGTTGGACGCATTCTCTGAATAATCGTGCCATTCTTTCATTAGAATTTGGAGCGGATAAAAATGAACTTGGTTCTTCCCTGCGGGATCGATCTCGTCCAAAAGATCTGTAGGGATGGTATAGTCTATCACTCCTGACGTTATCCAGTGGTTGCCTCTGGCTGCTCGGATGCATGCTAGGGCCAGCTATAGTTGCCCCCTGTCTTGATCTTCCCCTGTGGGGTTCCGTTTCGAGCATTTCCATGGGATCAACTTCGGGTTGGGTTCTAGCTCGGCTCCGTTCAGCGGGGTTTCTATGATTAGGTGGCATGACTGGCTCAGCTACATCCGACCCTCGCCTGGCGCCTCCCCCACTGGGTTCGGTTCCAAGCGCTTCCTCAAGTCGGAGTTCGGGCTGAGTCCGGGCGCGGCCCCTATCATTGTTGTTCCTGTTGATGGCTTCCTCGAAGAGGAAAGACCTTTGCTGTCTCCGAGATCCTCCAGATTGAGACTCACCCCATGATTCGGTGTTGTGGTTGAATTCTTCGACATCCCTCAAGCGTGACATGAGTTGGTTCACCAAAGCTTCTTGTTGGGATGCGAAGCGGTTAGTCACTTCCACCACAACTCTGTCTAGGTCTGCTCTAGTGATTACTGCTGGTTGTTCCGCGGCCGGGGCTGTTGGAATCGCCTGATCTACATGCGGCACTGTTGCTGTTGTGGGATGGTTCTCTTGATCTGGATCCACTGGATTTGGAGCGCTGCTAGTTGCAACGTTCTTTCCCTTGTTGGCGTCTTTTCTTGGCCTGGAAGTCATGTTTCCTAGGCAATGAAGGGTGCTATTAGGAAAGAAGGTTGAATGAGGGAAGCTGAAGCTTCGAGGTCGAAGTTCTCAGTGAAAAGCACCAAAAATGTTTGCGCAAAAAATGGGCAAACACCTCCAAGTCGTGTGATTTAGTTGATTTTATGTGATTCTTAATGATTTTGATGAGTTGTGTAAATATGAAAAAAGCAGGGGCTGAAATGTAAAAGACACACAGATTTATAGTGGTTCGGCCAGAACGTGCCTACGTCCACTTTATATGTTATTATCTTCTTTCTTTCAGATTACAAGTGCAATGCTTTGTGTACAAGTATATGAAAGTAGTTTGAAAGTTCCTTTCACGCTTGAGCTCTCAAACTTGTCTGCCATTGTTGTACCCCTGCCCCTCTATTTATAGAGTGAGGTTGGGGGCAGGGGTCTTGGATGTATATAGCTGCTGGTGGGCCCGGGCTGAAGCAATCTGGCCTGGTAGCGTTCTGGTTCGGCGAGGCTTCATTCGGCATGGAGCTTGGACCGGTGATGGAGTGGACCGGTGGTAGGTGGTTTGGAGGTTCGTTCGATGGTGGAGTATGGGGTTGATTCGGTGGTGTTGGTCCGGTCATGGTAGTCCGGTGATGGTGGGAAATGATGTTGGACCAGTGGTGATGGGATAGCCACTTGGTTCGGCAAGGAGGTGGATATGGAGTTGGTTCGGCAGTGGAGGCTTGCTACCGGATGAGGTATGCCGAATGAGAATGAACCGGATGAGATTTTACCCTTCATTGCCGAATGGAGCTTTAAACCCTTGAACTACCGAACGGACTTAGGAACCGGATGGAATGGAGGTTGCGAACCCGGATGAAACTGACGCTTGTCGGTCTTGAGATCTTCTGGGTGAAAATTCGCCCAACAGTGTAAGTTGGATTCCTTATGCATTAGCAATAGGAATTATCATACAGGTTATGTTGTGTATGATATTGTGTTTTGTTTATGTATTTGATACATGAATCAAATATAAAATCCAAATTGATATCACTAAATGGTTGTTTGAGGTGTTTTCGTGTATTCATGAAATACTAGAGAATTACTTATAGAAACAACGAACTTGTATGATGGAGCGTTTGGACACAAACTTTTATAAATGATATTGAGTATAACATGTCAATGATAAAATTCAAGTTAAAATATTTAATTTGAAAATGTTTCAAAATAAAGGTGATTGTGGTCGATTCAACGAAATGTTGAGAACATTAACTTGAATAGCATGCTACAATAAACCAATATATATAGATATAAATGCATAAATTTATAGTTGAGCCAAAGTGATTTCAAATGTTGAGAATCCTATAATATTGTTATAAGATAACAATGTCATAAAATTGGTCATGATAGAACTTAAAGCTCACTAGAAGTTGAAATACATACTTTGAATTGTTCCATACGATAAAGGCAGTTTATCAGTATCAGAAAGAGTTAATCGACAAAGTAGATAATTAAAACATAATAGCATACTCATTCACTAAGGGACCGACCTAATTGGATTTGAGAAAACTGATTGAAGAAGTGGGAAATAGATTCCATAATTGACCCCAAGTGCAAGTGCGAGATTGATAGAGTTAGGGGTATGCCCTAGGGGCAATTATGTAGTTTGTTACATATATCTAACTCGTTGACCAATCTTGTTCGAAATAAAAAGTATTGTCTTCCTATTATATACTTGATATAATGTGATTATATTAATTAGTTAACTTAATTAAAAGTATATTTAATAGAAAAATCCATAAATGGTATATTTTGTAATAGTAGTTACAAAGTGTTGTAACCATGAGTAATTTATCACAACGAAACAAATATACCATTTTAAATATTCTTAGTCAAGATGCATCGAGACTGGAGATCGATGTATCCATTGAGACCAGAGTACGTAACACTCTCCAAATGTTGGGCAGTGTATTACTCATGATTGCTGGGGGTACCTAGGGGTTACCTACTAATAGTTATTGGATAACTATGGAACGACTCACTCGATAGTTTTCTGTTGGTTAATATAAATAAGGTTAAACAAAAAATATCGATGTGACTGATTTTCACAGTTTTCTCAACTTGAGAATACTGTGGATCTTTAATATGAAAGCTCCGCTTTGATTAGACCCAAATCATGGCATGGCGTCTATTGAGTGACTACGAGTGGAAGTATTGGAAGTGAAGCACTATTCAAGAGAGAATTCGTTTCCTCGGTTATATGCAATTAGTATCATAGTCAACGCAAGTCAGCTCAAAGTCAAAGTCTCTGGCCAGAGCATTTCAGTTAATAATATTCATTATTATTGAACCAAGGACTTTATATTTGGGCTATAAAGTTGAGTTTGGTTGAGGTTGGAATTTTGACCATTACCAAATTTCATAAGTCCAAAGTGATATAATTTTGACGAAGAGAATTGGTGTAAATAAATGTCACAACCTGGTAACTCTTATTAAAAATTGGATTTTACCGAAAATGAGTAAGCGAAAAATTTGGCCATAATGGCACACCGCCTCCTAAGTGACGTGTGAACATTAACATTAGAATAGTTCGATGTTAATCGTTGACCAAATTTATACACAGCCAAAATAATGAATTCCCTTAAGACCGAACGATTTAATTAGCTTATAATTTTTATAAATTAATTAAATTAATTAATATTTATGAAATATTAATCAAAATTTTTGAATATGATTTGAGAAATAAATAATAATGTTATATATATTTATAACAGTTATAAATATATCAATCGATATACAATATCGACAAGCGATTAAATTAGATTTAATTGCATAGTATTTTGGATTGGGCTTAAATAGGTTTAATACCCATCATTAGGGCTGTAAAATTTCGGTTTTGGAAAGGTCTAGGGGTGGTTAAAACATGGGGAATTGATTTGGAGATAATGGATTGAGATCAGGTGAGAATGGATAAAAAGGTTTTCCTGTTTATTTCTAATACAACCCAATACATGTATGTGTGTATGTATCTCTAAATAATAAAAAAAAAAAATCTTTTTTGGCCGCCACTACCTTCTACATTGCTGGTTAAAACATAACTCTCAATCCACTCCAAAATTCTCAAATATATTTCAAATTAAAATATTACTATTTGATAGTTAGAGGTCGGTGATTCCGGACTTGCAATCTGACGAATCAAGAACAGTTAAAGGAAGGAAAGTCATTGTTTCAATGTGGATTCAAAGTCATCATTAAATTGGCAATTTTAATTCATATTCCAATAATTAAATCACATTCTATGATCCTATAATGAGCAATTTCATATCTGTTTATATATATTGCTACTATACGTTTAGTTAGATGAAATTTTGTTAGTAGATGTGGTGGTCACAAATCAATTTGGTTATGTGCATAATTTGTTTACTATACTATTTGATTTATGTACACAAAAATATTGTTTACTGTAAAAAATCAATTTTTTCCATTAATAATTGTTATATATATTTATTAATAAATTCACACACACACACACACACACATACATATATATACATGCATACACACACACACACACACACACACACACACACATATATATATATTGGTGTATATTTCTCTTTCATAATAGCATATATGCATGTATAAGATTTATGTATGATTTAAAAAATTTAATACACTTATTTATATATAATATGAATTTACAAATTTGAAAAATTAATTATCATACATATATTCATATTTTAAATTAACATTTATTGAATTTTGAATTGTTTATTAAATATAAAATAATTATAACATTAAAAATTCAATTTTATATTTTTTTAAATATATACCATTTCAAAAACATATAGAAAACATTAAGTAATTTTTCAATAAAGTTTATTATTTTTACTAATTAATATTATTTCGAAAAAATTGTTTATGGTTTATTAAAAATAATAATTTAATTGAAAAATTCTTCAAAATTTTTAATCTTTCATTCATGATCCTAGAATTTTTGAAATTTTGAATTTTGAATTTTTAATAATATATTATTTTAAATTAAATAATTATTGGCGAAGTCGATATATTTGTTTTTAAAAATAATATTTCAACTTTGAAAAATCACCAGATTTTTATAAGCTTTATTTTATGATCCTAGACTTTTGAAAATTGTAAAATTTTAATTTTCATCAATAGATTATTTTATTTTAATTATTTATGGATGAAAACATTTTTTATTCATAATATATACAAATTAAAATACAAAAATTATTATGTTTGCAAAACTAAGTTAATTTTGATTATAGTTAATTTTTAATAATTTTTCTCTCTCTTTCTATATATATATATATATATATATATATATAAATGTTTTATGTTCATATATTATATATAATATATTTATACATACATGTGTGTGTATGTGTGCATATTTTGTAACACATATACATGCACATATTTGGACAACATACATGACATGAAAATGAGCTAATATGTCTCTTGCGATGTAAATCCCAACATCTACTTATGGGCATATAATACCTTTCACAGATTATTATATTACACGTGCACTCACACATATATGTATATGATACATTCATGTATAAACTAAATCAAATAAAATTATTTTCATATCTTAATATATTTGTATTTAAATAAAATAAATGATTTTATTTAAATGAAATTTACAAATGTTCTGATTCAGTCAGACTTCATAGGCCCAATAAAGATCCAATACGGAAAAAAAATTAAAATTCACCCATAATTTCTGCTGTGGGATGGTCCATTTCTAACAATATGTACTCAGTAAGGCACTTTCTCGTTTTTTTTCTAGAAAATCTAGTCGAGAATAAGGTTAAAGTCACTATAATTCACCCAAGTGCCAGCTGAAGATTAATAGAGTTAAGGGCGTCGCCTAGCGGAAATTGTGTAATTTGATTATATCGCTTATATCTTATAGTGAATCTTATTCGAAACAAAGTATGATTTTGGTTTTATTTCCTATTGTGTACATTGTTATATTGAAATATAATCAATGCCTTAAATACATTAAATATATATAAGTAGAATTTTTTTACAAATTTCAATTTAGGATGTATTTATAACAATGAGTGTTGAATCATATAAAATAAATATTTGTTCTTATACGTTCCTAATCAAGATATAATGAAAACGAATCGGGCATTATTAAGGATTGTTGCTAACACTGAAAATGGGTAAACAAATTTCATCCAAATCAAAACAATCATTAAGATGATTTCTCCCATATTTTGAGAGTATATTTTTGTAAACAAATCTGGGAAATGAAGAATTATTATGTTTAACTCGTATGCAAATTATGCTTGAGCTTTTCTATTTGCTAGCTATGGCGTCTATTCCTCATCTTCCTTCTCATTAATCCTTTTCTTTTCATCCTTTCTCTCTTAAGCTCTTCTCTTCTCTTTAATCTCTTTAATAGATCTAATCATGAATGATTTGTTGCCAGAGATGCAAAATATATACAAAAAGGTTCTTTCGAAAGTAGATTGGGTTGAAGTATTTGAATCAAAAGAAAAGGTTCCAGGCAAAGTAGAGGATATTATTGGGAATTCTAACACAATACCTAATCAAAAATCAAGGTTGCAGGCAAAGAAGGGTTCATTGCCGAAAACTCAAAACCTAATTTTCATTACGCAAGGGAAGTTGGAAAAAGAGTAGATTTCATTCGGAATCAAAACAAAACTTTTGACGCTAAACCTATTTTTCATCAATCTAGAGTTGAAGGTCATTGCAATGTGAAATTTCAGATTTCTTCGGATGTAAAAATCCTCTTATTCAAAAGTGCTAAAAGGTTCAGACAAAAGTGGCGCTTCTTAACTTGAATTCACTAAACCCTTAATTGCTGAAGGGTTTAGAAAAGGGAGACTCTCACAGGTTGCTCTTGATGTGGTTGAAAATGGATGGCATAATTGCATCATGTTCTATATTGTGGGTCATAAACCATACTTCAAAGCGATTGAAGCATATTCTAAGAGGATGTGGAAAACGTAAGGTAACTTCAAACAAGAGACAATAATTTTTTTGTAGCAAGATTGAGAATATTAGGGATTGTAGGAAAATCCTAGATGGGGTCCTTGGTTTTTCGATAAAAATCTTATTATTATGAAGGAATTATATTCAAACATGAAAACGGATAGAGATCTTTTTATTTCTATCCTAGTTTGGATTAGACTTCCTAGTCTATGTTTTAGATTATAGGATCCTAAAGCTGTTAGGGCTTTAGTGAGTGTTATTGGTAGCTCAATTAAATTGGATGAAGCAACTCTTAATAGGGCTAGAATTTCATTTGCAAGAGTGTTAGTTATATCAAAGCTGAGTATGGCTTCCCTAATTTCTTGAAAGCGGAGGGAGAAAATGGGGACATTTTCAAATAGGAAGTGAGACATGAGAACCCCCCACCAGATGCTCGAATTGTCTGTGTTTTCGGTTATGTAGAGAAGCAATGTCCTATGGTGGTTAACCCTATGGAAATTTAAACAATAGTAGTATAGGGGAAGTAGGTTTACCTATGCAGGAAGAAAAGACAGCTAAAAATGGAAGGGATTGATGACAAAAAGGATAACGTAGAACAAAGCATGAAAGGAATTTTGGTTAAGAGCAACAAAGAGAAGTTGATGGGCACGGTAAAGCAAGAAGAAAAGGATACTAAAACTGAAATATATGAAAATTCCAGTAAGAATAAAAGTGAATCTTTGAAAGAAGAGGAAGAAGCAATCAAGCAATTAAATCAATTTTGTGAAGTCCTAATTGAAGAGACATCGAAGGAAATGTAAGAGACAAATCCGATCAATCTGAGTTTAAAGGCTATAAATAAATTGAAGGAGGAATCTTATAGTTTAAAAGTGGAAGGGGATCCTCATGTACTATTAAGGAGGGGGCATCTCAACACTCGACCGAACCAGTTCAACCAGCTTTGATCCCGTCGGAAGTAGCAATTGGTCCCATCCAGGCTAGTAACGAGCCACCATCAGCTCCAGTTCTTGTGAACGCTGATTCATCATAGGATATCTTGCCTTTCCCGGATAGTACTAACTCTGTTCTTATCTCTGATAATGTTCTGAAATGTTCTGACACAAGTTTGTATAATTTACAGAGGGATATTTCTACCAAGAGCAATGAGGCAATTGTACAGGTCGAAAAGAATGCACATGGTTTTAAGAATGAAGCACAAGCGGAAACTTAGAATATGAAGGATGGTACTCTCAAAATTGACACTGTCAAAAAAGATAAGTTGGTTAAAAAGGATTCGGAATGAAAGAAATGACAACAGAAAAAAAGAAGAGACTGAGGGAAATGTAGCTCAAGGTAGAGAGCTAAGAAGTAGCCACAATAAATCACTTAAACTACGAACAGTTGCATGCTGGAATGTAAAGAGTTTCCACAAACCCAATAGGATGATAGAGATTAATAGACCGATGAAGCTCTAAAATGTTGTAACGATCCGAAATTTTGAATATTTGAAATTGAAATATTTAATTGATTTTAAATATTTAGGAGTTAAGTTTTAATTGGAATTTCAAATATCACTATTTATTTGGTAATTAAATTATTGAATTTAATAATTGGAAAATGGATAAAATATTGAATTAGGAGTTTTAAACTTGTTAAAAATAATTTGGAGGCTTATAAAATTTATATTGATAATACTAAAGGTAATAAAAGTTTTAAAATTGAAATTGGAAGTGATTTGTTCAGTTTTAAAAATATATCATTTAAATTTACATTTAAAAATGTCTTCCGAGGCACGGTCTCGGAATTTGACGAAACCAGTTGCATTGGATCCGTAATAGTGTATTATTATTGGATTTTAATTTTCATAATGTTTGGAGTTATCGTGTGGCTGTACGGAATATAAACGCGCTAGAAATCTGTATCCAAATTCAATATAATAATTGGATCCAAAATGCTATCTTTCCCATACGATCAAATTAAGACTCGAAACCTTTTTCATTGCGTGCGAAATAAGGGTACAATGTTATAATCGTCTAGCTGCATGCCTCGATAGGAGCTGCCAAAACGAGATATTTTGAAATTTAATTTAAAATTTTGTAAAATCAAATAACAATCAAATTAAATCAGAAGCGAGCCGCCCTTTTTCTCACGCAAAGTCCAAATCAAAATCGCGTCCATCTTCTTCATTTCCTTTCAGTTCATTTCAAAAAGAAAAGATCAAGAAATCAAATCGATCAAGCTATATAATCATGTACTACTTCTCTCTGGGAAACGACATTCTCCCTTTCGTTTTTCCTTCCCCTTTCATTCTTCTGATCAAATCGCAGAATGAATTCAAGAGAAGAAAAAAAATCGGTCGAATCTGGTTCCCTCTTCATCTCCATTCAAACCGGCGAAGCCTAGTTTTCCCCTTTCTTTTCTCTAAAAAAACCTCGACTTTCCCCTTTATGTCTGCAGAACGAAATCGACTCGTTCGCATATTTATCAAAAAAATAAAAATAAAGGAAAGGGGAGAATCAAAATCGTATTCGAATCAACGCTCGTCGTTTGTTCGTACTGGGTGCGATTTCGAATCGCGGGGAAACTTCGCGAGTTCGAAAGGGGGGCAACTGCATTGTCCAGTTGGGCCGATCGGCTCGAACGCGCGAGTCTGGTGAGGGGTACTCGAGGCAAGGGGAAGAAGCAAAGCAGCGCTGTGGGGTCGGGGTTCGCGGTCAAGGGTGCAAGGTCTGGTGGTTTCGAGGCGTGGCAGCGGTGTGGTTTAAGTCTCGCGATTGGGGAGGATGTTGGAATATCAGCGAGGGTGAGCTCGTTCGTCAGCAACGGCAGTGAGGTATATGTGTTGTTTTTGGATTAATAAATATATATATGAACATGCAGGATTTAGAAAAATTATTTCAACCGTAAACTGTTTAATTTAAATGTGTATAGATAAACAGAAAGTGTATGTATATATGAGGTTTTAGAAAAATAGAGGAATTTTTAAAATATTGTAGAGTTTACAAAAAGAATAGATTTTAAAAATGTATATAGGTTATTTTTAGCATATAGGTAGTTTCAAAAGAAAATAAATATACATATACACATTTTAATTCTACTGTTTAATTTGAAAAAAAAAAATATTTAGATTGATTAATTTATTTAATAAACTTATTTGACTATTTTAGTTGCTAAAAATTATTTCTTATAGGAAAATTAGTTTAAAAATTAAATTATTAGTTGAATTAAATTATTAAGTGGAAATTGATTTTTTCGATGAGTTCGAATGTTAATATAACCATATAATGTTTATACAAGGTCAAAAATAATGGAGAGACAAGTTGGTTTGGATCGGATTGCGAAACAAAAATAAAAGTGAGTTAATCTTACTCATACTGGATTACTAGTAAATTTAATTAGTTAAAATTAAATTATTGGTTGATTGCTTGAATTGATAATTTATTATCAGTCTGGATGTGATATTATAAATAGTAGTATATGTACTGGAGTGATTGATGTTCCCGCGTTATATGACGGACGAGACCTTATGCGCCCCGCATAATAGCGGATGACCCTATATACCGTGATATCCCCCTTCGAAGTGGGATTGGTATTTTTATATTGTGCTAACATCTGTGGATGCATGGAACATGTTGGAGGGATTCAACTGGATTCCTCAAAAATGTTGATGTTATTTTCATATTCAGTGATATGATTTATTTGAATAATATGTGGTTGATTATACTGAGAATTGAATTTATTGAACGCTATGGTATTGTAGGATATATTTTTGGCATTTTAAAATATCAAAAATATAAGTATTGGATTTTGGAAGAAAATAAAAAGGGAATTTTTAAGTAAACTAATTATAGTGAAGTTGAATAAATAAAAAGGGTGAATTTGAGAAAAGTAAATTGTTGACTTTAAAATCCTATCAAATAAATTTCATCTACGAGGAAAAAAATAGAGATTTTGAATAAATGGGAATAAAGGGGTTTTGGAGACTTAAGTGATATTGTCTCAAAATTAAAGAATTTTTATTTTTAAGATTCATGATTTAAAAATGTTTGGGATGAAATAAAAAGGGAGAATTTTGAAATAAGTATGAAATTGATATTCAGATTTAAATAAGGTTTTAAATTATAAAATAAAGTAGTGAATCTGGAATAAATGGATTTTGGGATAAAATTTGGGATAAATAGAGAAATAAATTTTAAAGGGAATTTAATTTAGAGAATCGATTTAAAGTCGATTAAGTGTTTTGTGACAATGATTAAAACAGAACGAGATTTTGAAATTTGTAAACTGGGTTTATAAATAAAGTGAAATAAATATCAATGGATATTTGAGACTTAAAATTCGTGGTGGAAATTTAAAAGGAGATGGAAATGTGTTTTAAAAATAAATAGTGGTTTATTTTTTATAAATACGGGAAAGGAAATTTACGGGATTGTGACGTAAATTAAATTGGAAATAAATCGAGAAGGATTTATAAATGATTAGATGGGATATATTGGAGTGGAAAGTGTATTTTCCTGAAAAGCTAAGTTAGTTATTTTTAAAGGTTAAATTAGTATTTTGATGTAAAGGATAACTATTAAATATTTATACTTCGTATAATAGTTTTATTTTAAAAGTAGTCTTTGGCTAAGTTTTACTTGGGAAATTATTGTAGAATTTCATAACTATTATTTGAATAAAGTGATTTAAGTAGTTTTATTTTAAATGCTTTAAGTGTATATATTTTGGATAAAGTGATTTAATTTATTTGAAATCTAAATTTAATAAGACTTGGTGCTTTTTAGTGAAAATAAAATAATGGGTTGAATGATTGTTAATTTGATAGTTAAATAACCGACTACCAATATTCGCCAATGCGCTGATCGTTTCGAAGAGATCGGGATCAGGTTTAATTATCCGAAATTCACTTCGATCTGGTTTGAACGTTTGCGAATGAAGACCGTGAAGATGATGAAGACAGTGATTCTGTTTGTCCAGACCCAAGGCAACGTGTAGGGACAAATGCTATCAGACCATCGTTAGGAGGACGATGAGCATTCTAAGTGAAATGTGTTCTAAAATGGCAACGTATAGCCTCAAGCCTTATCAACCGGGAATGGCTAAAACATGAGAAGTGCAGCAAGGCTAAGTGGGTAGCACCTAAGTAGGGTAAAGTCATCCCTGTCTAGAGTCCCTTTTGATCTCGGCTTAGTGTGCGGTTGCTGATCCCAACCACGTGGTGATCTTATTCAGACTATCTAATAAGGGGTAGCTCCGGTCTTGTGTTGCAGGGGATCAGGAATGGTCCTCAGTACGCTGATCTAGGCCAGATACTGTGACGAGCTGTACTCTTGTAGCCCTGCCATTGTATGGAATCCATTCTCCAATAAGCGCCTGCACGGTTTTGATTGTGCCCAACTATATTGGAACGTGAGATGCAATCATTTCAGCTAGATTGTATTTTACTTTCTATAGGCACTATTATAATATCAGACGAATTTGATAAACTGGAAATTGGTGTGAAGGGCCTAATTATACCGCCCAATTTTTTTTCTAAGACACGGGTTTGAAAATATTATTTTCCAGGACAAATATCTAGACAGCGTGCGTCTTTATCTTCTCAAACGACGTTCGTATCTTCTAAAATCTAGTGCTCGTGGAAATTAGGCAAAATTAGGCTGTCGTTTCTTGTGCAATCAAAGCGCTCGTTGATTTTTTTGGAAAAAATTAGGCGTTAGTTTCTTCTGAAATCAAATTCGACTTTAATTGTGGGAAATCATGAGGCGATTTTCTTCGTTTGGATAGGCTAATCGATTTTCTCTATTGGATTGCTTGTTCTTTGGTGAGTCTCGATTTTATTTGGTGTTTTTCATTGTCAATTCGATGTTTTATGATGTTCATGATGTTATTGCATTTTCCTTATCAGGGGAGGCGGTTTTGATCTATTGGAGGAAGGTTTTGTTTGTAGTTTGCATAATGGCCTCCGAATGGTATTCTTTTATTCTGATAACACAACCACTGTGTATTTAGCCTGGTTGCATCATTCACTTTAGATTATGATTTTAGTATTTAGGCTATCACTTCAGATTTGGTTTGAGTAATCGAAACATTTATTTTTGTCAGTCAATTCTATATGTACTCACTTTGGGTATGAAATTGAATCTGAAATAATATTAGTTGACATTGTTTGTTCTTTTGTTCTTGGTGATTTGTGATCTGTAAAAGATAAATTGTTTTATCTTTTTTCGAAAAGTGGGATAGAAAATGATTTGTTATGTCGTATTTTATGCTATTAGTTTCTAATTAAGATCAGCTTCACATAGTTATTTTTTTTTTACATTTTTTTTGCAGGTGTGATTCATTTGTTATAGTTGTGTTTGATTTCAATAACAATTGTTTTAATGCTCATTTTAGATTGGATGCTTCTATTTCTTCTGTTAGGAATAGGATTTGAGAGGAGTGGAATAATTTTAGTCCATTATGCTTTGATATTTTTTTATATTCGAGAATCAAAGACTACCTTTGTTGAAACGGATGGTGATCTTCAAGCTGTATTGTGTTTGTCTTGGTTTAAAAAGGAAAAAATTTTGGTATTTTTTCTACGGTTGAAGAATGATTCAACGGATAATTTTGTTGGTGAAAGTAGCAAGTGTGGTTCAGTAGTTGGTGGTGAGTCAAGTAATAATATGTTAGGTTATGATGATGATTTAGATTCTGGTTTTACTCAACAAAAGGACTTACATGAGTTGTTGAAGAAGAATTCAAATATGGAATTTTTTAATGGGGTTGGTCAACAGTTTGATTCTGCTATTGGATTCCATAGAACGGTTAGTGCTTATTGTTTAAAGAATGGGTATAAAGTACAATATATTAAGAATTGTAAAGAATGATTGACAATTCGCTGTGCTATAGCTAGTTGTCCTTTTAGGATTCATGCTTCTTGCAAACTGAAGCAATTGGACCAACTGTTTGTTAAAAACATTCAGCCGATTCATACTTGTGGTGGTGGATTTCATTCGCTTGGTAGTCCAACTATTAATAGTGATCTTGTGAAAAGTTTAATCGTCAATCAAATTCGTGATGAGCCAAAAAGGAAAACCAAGAATATCATTAAAAGTTTTAGAAGAGATTATGATGTGGAGTTGAGCTATTACTTTGCTTATAAGGGAAAGAAATTGGCTATGAATGATATTTACGATGATGAAAATAAATCTTACAATGAATTAGTTTGGTATTTGAAGGCATTGGAAAGAAATAACCCGAATATTTATTCAAGTATGGATGTGGATTCTGACACTAATCAATTTGAGAGAGTTTTTGTATGTTATGAGGCACGTATATTTGGATTTAGCTATTGTCGTCCTATGGTGTTTAGATGCTACCTTTTTGAAAGGGCGAAGTGGTATTTTGATGGCTGCCACCGCAAAAAATGAGAATCAAGGTACTGATTTTGATCTTTTTTTTGCTGTTGTATTTACTTTGTACTGTTTCCATTAGTTCCTTGTTATAAATTTATGTAACATACTACTGTTTCTTTAAGTGATTGTTCTAGTGAATTTTGTCATGTACATAATACATTTTGTTCAAGTGATTAGTCTACTGTTATATAGTACTGTTTCAAATATAGTGCATTTGGTTGTTTCAAATGTAGTAGTATCCAGTTCAATTCATTATAGTTTCTTCTGCGTTAGGGATTAACATGTGAAATTATTGCAGAAATGAATTCAGACTCACAATTTAGTTCTACTGAAAATTAACGATGATTAACGTTGGTTGTTTTTTTCCTTGACAGATACATAATTTAGATGTTCTATTTTTTCAGTTTAGCTACCAAATGTCATGATACCTACTGTATACTGGATTCACCAGAATTTGTTATATTTCAACGATAAATGCATATATGTTTTTATCTCTAACATCTTCAATCTAGTTGCACTAGTTACAAAGTAAGTACAATTGTTAAATGTACAGCCATGATCCTTCTTATTGTAAATTTGGTCCAAAACAAACAGTGTAAAAGATTTAATGTTCTTTAATTTGATGTACAAAATGTTACTGTATACAGGAGTTAAAAAGGATAAACGCATTTATGTTTTAAGATAAAGAATTAAATAACATATTAAGTCCTACTTATATATCATAGATACTACTACATGTTAAATATATATATCATTTTTCTCTTTATTTGAAGTTCTTACATAAGGTATACAAATGATTTAAACAACATATAGAAAAGATAAAAGCATATATGTTTTAGAAGTTTGAATATAAGTCTTTGTATTGTATACATGAATTATGTATCATATCTTTGCAATTTCTACCCTTTCTGCGTAGACTACACATTCAAGTAGCAAATTTAAAAAAAAGAAAGAAAAAAGGATGAATTGCCTGTAGGAAATTTATTTTTTCTTTTTTATTTGGGCCGAGGGCATAATGTTCATGTGATCGTCTACTATTAGATAATACTGTTTCAAATATAGTGCATTTTGTTGTTTCAATTGTAATACATAAACAGTGAATTATTATTATTTTTCCAGGTTTTTCCCCATTAGCAATGGCTCTTGTTTCCAAAGAAAATGAAGAGCGTTGGAGTTGGTTTTTAAAACACCTAAATAATGCTCTTAGTTGTGATAGAATATTAACTTTTTTAAGTGATAGACACTGAGGTTTATTGTTAAGTATTCCAAATTTTTTTCCAAATAGTCATCATTCTTATTGTTTGCATCACATGCAAAATAATATTGCTAGCATTGTGAAAAGTGGAAGGGGTGTTTAGGTAGCTCATTTACTTGAGCGTTGTGCTATAGCTCCTAATCATCATGAGTTTGAAAAAGCCATGTCCAAGTACAAAGAAATTGGAGGTGCCAAAGCTATAGAGTACTTGAATGATAAACCATATGATCATTGGGCCGATTTGTTTTTTCTTGGAAAGTGATATGGTGAAAATAAGTCCAATGTAGTTGAGAGTTTTAATTCTTGGATTTTGGATGAAATAAGTTTGCCAGTTACTGCCTGTCTTGATGGAGTTAGGGTAAAACGTATGATGCAAATGTCTAATCGTAGAGAAGGGGCATCAAAGTGGACTAGCGTGCTATGTCCAAAAATGGAAGCTCGTTTGTTGAAATTGAAGGAAGAAGGATTTGGGTGGAGTGTTTCTAAATCATCTAGGTATGTATTTCTATTTTTTACATGATGTTCACAGTTTCTGAAAAATGATAAATGCATTTATCTTTTTTCAACTTGCTATGTAGCCTGTGTTATGATTTTATTTAGTTGGTGTCGCTACCTACATATTTTCTCTTTGTCTGCATTGAGGCTTATGATAATATGAATAATGCAAGGACAAAGTAATATAAAGCAAGTATCATTGTAGTGTTTTATTTTTGATATTTTGTTATGGTAAAAACTAATGTTTTTCATAAGAGTATGATGCATTAGTCTGTCTGCTTAGGGTTTATTCACATGCATGTACAATACTGTCAAATTCATGTGCTTTGAACTAATGTTTTATTCACATGCATGAGCATTAGAAACATTAGCCATTACAAATTCATTATCAAAACATAAATGCTTTTATCCTTTTAATAGAGCATATGCATGAGTGTTTTATTTTTGAAAGTATTTATGGTTTTTGGTTTATCCACATGCATGAGTGTTTTATTTTGACAGTATTTATGGTTTTTGGTGTAATTGAAATCTGTAACAAGATATTTCCAAGTTTGTAAATTTAAAGATTAACATAAATATATAATGGAAATATTGAGCAATGCTCGCATGCAGAATTCATGAGCAAACATACATTATCTTTTTTTTGACAGTATTTATGGTTTTTGGTCTAATTGAAATCTGTGACAAGATATTTTCAAGTTTGTAAATTTAAAGATTAACATAAATATATAATGGAAATATTGAGCAACACTCACATGCAGAATTCATGAGCAAACATACATTATCTTTTTTTTCTTCCGTTATAGCATAGATTCTGTGATCTTTAAGAATATGAACAATATAACCGTTGTTAATTGTTTTGGTTTATGAGTCTTATTTTTCACTATTAGTTCAATACACATGAATTGGGTTTTATTTATTAGATAGATTAGAGAGAATATATATAGTGCTAATAATCTTTTTTTGAAAATGCAATCTGCTTATATATTTTAACTGTTTTTTTATTTACATTTTGTAGGTATATTTTTGAAGTTCATTCTCCAACATCTCAAAAGGTTGGTCTTAAAAATCACATTTGCAGTTGCAATCAATGGAAAGTGATAGGTTTTCCTTGTGCGCATGCTTTGAAGTGTATTTCTTTAACCAGAAATTCTGTTTATGAATATATTGAGAATTACTTTACTATTGAGTATTATCGAGCTTCGTATTCACATTTGATCAATCCTATTCCAACTTTTGATAAGGAAGCAATTGAAGCTGAAGAATCATCTATTGTTCTTCCTCCTAAGCCTATTCGTGGAGCTGGTAGGCCTAGGATGAATAGGATCGAAGGGGCTGATTTTCATGCTAAGCAAAATAGATGTGGAAAGTGTTAAAAACTAGGACATAATAGAAGGGGGTGTTCTTTGAATAATTGAGTCGATTGTTTTAGTCCAATGTATTTGATTGGTTGTTCTATGAATACTTTGAGTTGAATAATTGAATTGAATAATTGAGTTGATTATTTTAGTCCAATGTATTTGATTGGTTGTTCTATGAATACTTGGTTATTCTATGAATACTTTGAGTTGAATATTTGGATAATTGCATATGCTGAATTGATTATGATCTGATTTTGATTACTTTTGTTTGTATGCAATTGTTTATGTTTAACTGTTATTTGGAATATAATGTTGTTAGTTCTGTTAAAAAAGATAAATTGATATATCTTTTTAATTCTTATGTATAGCCTTTGTTTTGTTATTATATGTTACTATAGTTATTAGGTCTATTCTTAAGATATAGTCTTTTCTATTCATCCACTCCAGCCTTGATGCTGGTCACTACAACAAAATCAAAATGGTATCAAATAGGACCAGTTTTAATAGCATAATCCAAATCTGCAATGAGATTTTCTATATCCTCAATGCCAACGGATATTCGAACCAAATCATCTGTTAATTCACGAGTTTCACGCACAGCACTAGGAATACAAATCAAACAGAACAACTGGAGATAAGTATGGCTAGCATATTGCTACCCGAAACATACTATCAATAAAAGTGATGTTCTTATGTATAGCCTTTTTAACTAAGCATACGCAGAATTGTCAATAAAAGTGATACAACATACTGTCAACAAAACATAAATGCTTTTATCTTTTTAACAAAGCATTAGAAACATTAGCCATTACAAATTCATTATCAATTACCAGAATTTCATTATCAAATTTAAAATCAGCTGTGTAAGCACTTGCTAGTTAACAATACACAAAAGCAACATAGACTAAAGTGATTATGTAGTTAATATTTCATTTGACAGATGCATTTTTTCTAGACAGTCTTGCCTTCTTGGTTCACAATATCATAACAGTTTGACAATACATCCCATGGTACTGGGCGCACTGGAGATCGATAGCCTCTATAATCGGGGTCGTAGCATTTCTGATAGTAGCCAACCCTTTGAAAATCAACAATGTACATAACATAATTACTTTTATGTTCTCTTCCAATTCGTTCACAATATCTACTTCTGGACATGCTATAAATTATGTAGCTATGTGCAGAAAACTAGTACCACCTTCTGATTTTACCCGAAACATTTCCATGAGAGGCAAAAGATGAAATTTTATCATCTAAAGCTAGAAAGGGAGATTTACCTGAACAATAGGACTTAGGTATATTGCTACCATAAACATGTAACGGCTTATCTCCCTCGGCGTAGGTGCTATTATCATTGATCTTAGATTCAAAATGAAGAATTTTGCAACAGTCCAGATCCATTTTGCACTCTAATAGCTTATCAAAATCAGCATCTATTCTGCAAATAAGTGATTTGATAAACACTTGTTCCTCATTCAGATTCTTACATGCAAAGCGTCCGCTTGGCAAGAGTAAAGCATTCTTCCCTGATTTTGATGAGAAAGGAAGACGAAAACAACGATTACGAGTATAAACTCCAGTATCAACGAAAAGACGCTCCGTATTGTCTGATGAGCTTGAATCTTTCTTGATGTACAGTTTTTCAAACCGTGGATCACTTGCTCTTAAATTTATTATACATGAGCATACCTCAGAGATGAATGCTCCAACATGTGAATTGTCTTTGAAGGCAATATTTCGGATACGAATGATCACATGTCGAGAGAACTTTTCTTCAGTAGATGAATCAAGCTCTATAACCCAATCTTGATTTCCCTGGATTTTGTATTTGTCATTTAGCGCTTTGAAGGTGATAGATATCAGAATATCTACCATTTCATCGACATTTTTTCCGGTGTTAATCTTTTTATTGAACTCCAGGTCATAATACAAAGTGGCAAGGCAGTCTGACTTGAATAACCTCGTAATGGTGGCGTAACTTAGCATTCATGGTTTTGTACCTTCTCCAGAACTCATCATATGTAGAAACAAGGAACCTTCTTTGTGCAGTCAAATGGTCTTGGTAGCAAAAAACATAAGTGTTTGCATTGTTTGGACAAATCTTAAAGCTTCTTCTTGTCTACGAAAAGTAGAACATACTGCATCCTTTTGCTGTGTAGAACAACGAAATTAGAAAACATAACAATAAACATAAAACTAAAAATTATCAATAAAAGATAAAAGGATTTATCTTTCTTAAAAGAGAAGTAGAATCATATTTTGGATTACAAATTCATGATCCACATTTATTCGAATAACATCATCAAATCAACAAAGCCATTAGAAATTCATTATCAAATTCATCATCAAATTTTCAATATCAGTTCGTACAAATTCATCATGTAATTCATTAGTAAATTCAAATATACACCCAAAAATCTATGATCAATTTAGTATCAGCCATTACAAATTCATCACCAAACTCATTATCTAGTTTTTAACATTAGCCATTACAAATTCATCATCTCATTCATCAGTCATTACATTGGGATGAAGAAGAGCTACAAAACTTGTCAAGCCAGCAGTATGGTTCATCAGAGAGTATTTGTGCAGCTATCTGTGCTCTGAATGCATTAACTTGTTCAAGACTAATTTTTGATGTAGTCTACATTCCTTGTGCTATTTTTTGCATGAACATCATCACAAAAATCCACAGTCGTACCTGTATTTCTGAAGTTTAGTACTTTGAATATAATGATAAAACATATTATCTTTTCTTTATTTCGATAATGAATTGTAATTAGTATTATATTTATCTAAGTAATTGTATGTGGGCAAATAATATTATCTAATTATTAATATGTGTGTAGGTAGTTATTGTGTGTCGTGAATTTTTGTATAAAATTCTGAAATATCTTCAGAATTACCAATTGCTTTATTGAGCACAGTCAACATTTTTAAGCACCGAATTTTTGCTGAGAATTGTTTTGTGCCCTTCTTGTAGCTCTTTGTTTAGGTTGTTACTACTTATTTCTGCAAACAGTGAAAGAAAAATTAGAATAAATATAAACACATTTATCATTTTTACTTTTTGTGTATTTTTATGTGCCAATTAATGGAAAATTTTGTATGTCCACTTCTGTAGGATTTTGATCTCGTGGTCAAATGTAGAGAGTCGTAGTGGTTCCAAGTGCATTCTCCAACAACTAGTTTAAGTAGGCTCCAATGTTCATTGCCATGTATTGGGAATAACATTTTGCAACATAATGGATCTAAAAGTGTTCTTTTCATAAAAGGATTGGACATTTGTTTCTTGATATTTTCCAAGCCTCCATCCGTTGCGTTTTTCTGTAAAAAATTTATTTTAGACATTTCATTTTGTATAAAAAATGTTAATTTGAGAATATAGTTCACTTCACTTACTGTCATAGTTGTGTTAACATAGACAATGCTTTTCCTTTCTTCTAGTTGCTTTGTTTTTGGGAACCAAAACCAATCAATGATCTACATTTGAAAAATAATATGGATAAAGTATATAATTTATAATGAAGGAAAATTTAGTTTGTTGTACTTACTTGACCACAAATACTTTGTTGATAGAGGAGGTCTTCTATCATGAATTTTGTTATGGTGATGAAGTTTTCATCATCACAACTAAATGCTTCGTCGCTGAAAAATTGGTCGGTTGTTAATAAAAGAAAGTAAGTTTAGTATGTACTATGTTGTTTGCATTTCGTAGTAAAACAAAATAGAAGTCTTTATGGAAGTATGTATGAAAAGTTAAAAATAAATTAATTTATCTTTCTTAGTTTTATTTAGTTTTTGTTTATTTTTGAGTAAGTGTGTGAGTGTACAGTAGTTGACAGATATACTGATAGTTGACCAAATTAAAACAGAACCAAAATAGAATTAATAATTAATTTAACAAACAGTTGATATATAGTTTGTATGAGTCAAAAGTAGTTTAATTACTTACTTGTTTCCTCCCAAAAAATTTAATTTTTTTTTACATTTTGTTGTTGTTCTTCAGTAAGATGCTTCATGAGTGGACACTTTTCAACATTCTTTTGCTCTTTTTTTTGTTTTTGTTTTTTAGGACTGACATCTTCAACAACAATTGGTTTTTCTGCAGCAATGTCTTCACTATCTTTTTTGATATTTTTAGATTTTAAACCATCTTCGGTTTCTAGAATGAAATCTTGAGTTTGCATCAAATCAAACATGGAAAGTTAGCAGAACTATTTATGTGCATCATACCAACTATCTTTCCTTTTCCTTTACCTTTTTCAGCTTCACCTTTTTCTTTGAAATCGTTTTTTTCTCCACATTATGCTCTTCAAAATTTTCCAGCTTTTGAAGTTTCATTTCAAGATTGTGGAGTCTTTGTTCAGCCAGTTATCTTAAATGTTGTTCCTCATTCAATTGTTCTGCCATACTTTTCATCTCAGGCGATAAAAAGTTCACTTTCGTCTCTAACTCTATTATCCGTAGCATATTTGTCATCTTCCAGCCCATTATATATTTTTTTGAAAGAAATTCTTTTTCCTCTTTAGTTACGTTTGAAAATTTCTTTAAAATCTGCAAAGAAGGTATTTGAAATTAAATTTGGACATGTAATATCATCGAATTACTATGAAGTTAGAAATCAGAAATTATTAGAAATATACAGGTAAGAAAATTTCAAACACTTGATAAATGGATACAACATGTAAGAACACTCATATGGGAAGGAGAGAATACCAGGAAAATCTTTAATGCACACACAATAGTCGTTAGATATAAATATAGATATGTAATTAACTAACCTACAAACTACATAAATTTAGAACACTATCCCTATTAAATAACTAGCATACTTCGTCATTGTCAACTTCAGTGAGGTCCAAATCTTTCAGTTTTGATAAATCCCATTTTCTCATTCTTGGGATTTTGGTTGCAGATTTTCCTTCTCATCAATTATTTATGTTCATTCACAAAACCATTACTGCAAAAAAAAAAAGATAAATACATTTATATTTTTGTAATAACTATAAAGTTGAATATATTTATATTTAGTTAAAGTTATAAAAGCATACCAGTAAGACCACGGTACAGCCTGGTGTACTTCTAGGGTCAGCATGATACTTTTTAACATTTTTTAAAACATTTTCACATATTGCCCGTGGCCAGGAGATTGAATTTAATTTTTTTAAATTTAGTAGCTTTGGGAAGAAACCCCATTGCATATAGCTTTGATTGTTTGAAAAAAGGAAAGTTATAACTAGGAATAATAATAACAATTTCACTAAATCTTTATTTCCTTTTTCCACTTCTAATAGTGTATTCAATTTTTTTGTTTCTGTTTTTTGGCTGATTATGTCTTCTTCTTGAAAATTGGCACTTAAAAAATTGGAGGAACTTTCCATGGCTGATGCTTTGTTAGAAGCTGGTATAGGAAATAAGTCTTCTTCAGCTAATGGCATTCCAAATACGAAACTGACTTCTTCAGGACTTATTGTCAGAAATTTGTTTCCAATTCTGAAAGCATTTTCTTTTGCATCAAAAGAAGTTATGATGTCATATCTAAATTCGAAGCACTTTTCCTTAAATCTTGTCATGCTATTGAATCTTTAAGAAAAACATTGAAGAAGTTTGAATGGTGTTTTTTCTATAAAAGATTTTGCTTCAGGTGAAAGAATGTTTTTCTCCTTTATAATTGACATCACTTTATAGATTGCATCCAAATTACATCTATATGTACCCATGTACTGTTGCCTTTTCTGCTTCTTGAGTATTTTTTTAATTTCATACCGATCGACATCATCTGAATCAGTAGTTTCTTCAGCAAGTTGTTTTGAATTTTTTTTTCTTCATCAAAGTTTTCTAATTGGTCCTTATCTGTGAACTCTTCTTTTTCATCAACATCAGGTAATTCTTGAGTTGGTCTGCTCTGATTCTACATTTACGAAAATCATAAAATCAATCGGTAGGTAAAAATAACAAGTTGATCAAAAAAATATCACACTGAAAAAAAATTGAATAAAAAGATAATATGCTTTATTTTTTAATTATTTTGTATTTTTTGGGATTAAGATATTTTTTAGTATATAAAGTCCTCTTTTTCAAAAAAAAAATAAAGCACTTTTAGTACAAAGTACCTCTTTTTTCATAAAAAAATACAAATTAAATCCAATAGGTTTTTTTGTAAAAAACAAGTGTTTGAAAATTTTCTTTTGCACCAATTTCAATATGCACAATTTAAAATTTTCTTATTATAGATGACATGCAGATATTAAAGTATCTTAAGTAGTTTATCAATGAATAATTGTTCTTTCACAAGGTAAATATCAAACATCTTAACTAAATATTACAGTGTATATTATTGAGAAAGCTTTTTATAATAACGGCTATGCTAAGTTAGTTAGAAAGTTAAACTAAATAAGACTATAGGTGAAAATTAATAAAATAGAAAAGTGAATTTTTACAACTGAAAATTAACAATCATTATTTGATGAAATTAAAATTTACAATTAGAAGCAAGTGAAGAAAGTTTCAAAGTATAGAAAGATAATATGCTTTATCTTTTTTAGTTGTCTAAGTAATGGTCAATTAGAAATATGAAAACTTAAAGAGAACAAAAAACAAAATAGCAAGTATTCACAATTAATAACATGTTTTCAAATAACTAAATATGTTTGTTAATACTCATAGTTTAGAACAGTTATCATTCATAATCAAAAACATTTTTAGGGAGAAGCAATTTTGGTTGTGGTTTCAGCGGGTAGTTGTAATGTCTGGTTGTAGATAGTTGAAGTTTTGGTGTAGTATACCAACTTAATCCGTTCTGATAAGGTGCAATTGATGGTAAGAGATGGAAGTGGTTTTGAACATGGCATCCAACATTATTGAAGTAGTTGAGGTGTATTGTTGAGGAGTTGTTGTTTTTATTTTAGGTTGTAGTTTAGTTGGGGTATGAGAATGTCATATTTCAGGTAGAGGTTTGAGTTTCAATGTATTGGATGGTGATTGGCACAAAAGTTGTTTGAGAAGTAATGGATTGTACTTTGTGAGGAAATTGAATTATGGTGAAGACATGGTTGTAGAAGGTAGAGAGAAATAGAAGGTGATAAGTAAGGAGAAATCGGTGACAAAGATAAAATGTTGTATGGATATTGGAAATAGGAGACAGAAATAGGAATCGCAATGATGAATGTAAAATACTAAGTTGAAAATACAATAGCAATAGTAGAAACACAAAAATGATCATTGTAACAACCGATGAACATTATATAGTGAGTGAATAAAGATATTAATGTGCAGATATCAATGAAGACAGTAAATGAATAATGAAAATTGCAACATGATGACAATAACACATCATGTTATGGAATCTACTTTATAAATAGTACAAAGAGAATGAATAAAGAGTCTAATATGTAAATAGTAAAGAAATAGTAAATGAATATTATGCTACTAATGTGTAAACAGTAAATGAATATTGAAAATTTGTACTTTTTATTATATTACCTCTTAAAATAAAAGATGCAACTTAATAATAACAAGAAATAGTAAATAAAAGTGGTGAATGGAAATTGCAAACTAGATTATAAAAAATGCCAAAATATCTGTACAAGAATTTATATAAAAAGATAATTTGATTTATCTTTTTTAGTTGTCATAACTTTTTTTGAAATTTAACTATTTTTTTATTTAAAGTATGTAATCTAGCTTTCCAATTTAATATGTATATAAAAAATTGAAGAGTACAACTAAATACTATAGGAAACATCAGTAGTAAAACAGTTACCAATAGAGTTAAAGAAAATGATGGTCCTTGGTTGTGTTCGCTGTAGAAAGGACTAGATAAGGGTCCTATGTTTACGCACTGAGTACCTCCTTCGTTTATGAAAATGGAAGTAGCATTTCGAATGAATGGCTTTGATTTAGAAGACCTTGTGTGCATTCTTACACTGCATAAAAATTGTCATATATAATAAATTGTTAGCAATAACGAAGAATAATATTTTTGTACTTAATAGTTTATTAAGTATGTTTGTTTTACATAAATCCTTCAGGGAAACTGCAACTAACTAAAATTCAGTATTTTTTATGTTATATATGTAGTGCTGATATAAAAATTTATCTAGATTTATTATGTATTTTAATGTTTTAGATAAAAACATAAATGCTTTTATCTTTTTGAATTAGGGTTTAAATTAGTTGTATATTTTTTCTAATTACTTAAATCATGATAAAAACAAAATTATATCTAATAAGTAATAGTAATTATGAAACACACCTAGGGTTTAGCGTGCAGTCTAAATGTTTTACAGTAATAGATATATACGTTTGTGTTTTTTAACAGCTAAACAATAATTTGTTCAGTTTAACACCAAGGGTTTAGTATCATCTACAATTGAATATTTATGTATGCTTAATTAAACAAATGTCCATTATGTTAAATTATAACAAGAATTAAAATACCTTAAATCCATTATAAAAACTATTATCAGCATCGGTAAGAATGAAGATTTAACTACAATTTATCATCTAACTAACACATTTACCCAAAATAACTAAGGCTTAAGTTGATTTGAACTAATTATAGTAAAAGATAATTATGTTTATCTTTCGTAGCTGTTGAGCATAGGAACATTACAACATAACTGTATTTACACCATACATACGATTTTGGAAGTACTAAAGTTAAAATTACGTTAAAGCAACTCAAAGATAAACAAATATGTTAAATCTATTACATTCTTGTATTAAATCATTTAGATTAAAAGATAAACAGAATTATCTTTTTAAGCTGTTGAACATGAACAGTTTTAGATCACGCTAAATCATTACAAAAACAACAAACACCTTACATGCATTGCAAAAACTGTAATATATAAACACAATCAATAAAACTTATTTCTTGCTTATTCAAACACAAGCAAAAACAACTCATAAATAGCAAAAAAAATAAATCAGTGAATGACTACTTCAGCCAATAAAAACAATCAATATATAGCAAAAAAAACAATCGATGAACAACAAAAAACAAAGATAAACAAGTATTTATTTTTTCAACAACTACTGAATAGAAATCGCGTCTTGCAACTAGTGAATAGAAATCGCGTCTTAGTTTCTTCAGCTGAAGGAAGGTGAGGCGATTAACAATTTGCTTAGAAATAATCAATTACTTACTGGTTCAACTGAGAAAAGTTAGGTTTACGATTTCTTCAGCCAATCGATAATCCAACTGAGGCAATTTTGTTTCTAAGCCCTAGTTTTGAATATCATTCGGAGGTTTGGCGGCAGATATGGATTAGTGAGAAGCAGTGGGCTTGTTTTCGATCCGTGTCCTGAAAATTAATTTTTTAAACACGCGTCCTAGAAAATAATTAATTGATGGTAATAGGCCCTTATAGTGAAATTTCGCTTTGGTACACATGTTTTGGTTATCGTAAGGTAAAAACCCACCATGTTTATTTGTGACGTGGTCTTACGAGATACCTTTGATTTTCAAAGGTTTTGAAAACTTTAATAATCCAATTGAATGTGTTTTCTCACGCTGGTTTTCCAGACTGACTCGAGTGTTATTTTTTTATAATGCTCGGGTCAAACCGAGTATTATAGATTCATGATAGGATACTGTAGAGCTTAGGAGACGAGCTGGACGGCGAGACGTATCACCCGTACTTGATGTATATTCCGCTGTGTATGGTATGCTGTATAGTCAGCTTTTGTGGGGACAAGTTATTATATCTGTCCAGTAGTGTATTATTGTTTAGTGTTATACTCTGATGATGTAATGTATAAAACAGTAATAGTTCTTTTGTATAAAGATCAGTTGTTATCTATTATATATTGTTCCGCTACGATTGTGAGAGTGTTGTTTTCTATTTCTTCTTCTACCCTTTCTTCTTTAGCCCTCATGGTTCGTATTTCCATCCAATTTGAGTTGAACCGATGGAGAATATTATCGACTAAAAGGAGTACGGGTTTACGGGCTGTGACAAATGTAGACTACGTTAGTGTAGTAGAAAATAAACTCAAATCATTTCAAATTGAGAAGTTGAGGAAATATTTGTTTTGGATTAGGAAGTTGTTAGTAATATTTCATGCTATTTCAAATGTAGAGTTCTTGTTCTTATAAATAAACATGTTTGGATTTAATGTAGTAAGCATGTCCGATCAACACATTACCCTAGAGTTGATGAATTGTGGAGGTGCAAGAATCAACATTATTTTCATTTATGCTTAGTACTTTGATTATCAGAGAGAAAAATTATGGTTTCACATAAAGAAAGATGCACTTCACATTTTTAGACCTTGGATTCTTTTGGACGACTTCAATTGTATAAGGAAATCCAGTGAAAAATAAGAGGGCACTCTGATCCCTCTAAGTAAGATGATGGAACATTCTTACCAAAATTGGACCGATTGATATTCAAGTTAGAGATTTTCAATTCTTTGGTGGTTTGGACCCCATAGAAACATTCTTACCAAAATTGATCGAGTCCTAGTCGATTACGCATGGAAGGAACAATTCAATGAGACATCAATGACTTTTTGCCCTCCCATGTTAGTGACCACTCTCCCATCTTAGTTTCGTCAGTTGATTTGCCTACTAATAAAGGTTAACCTTTCCAATTTATGAATCACTGGACTATTTGTGATGATTATTATATAATATTCGATAAAGACTATAAAATTTCCCGGTACTTCTTTATTTTGTTTACTCTCCAAACAAAAAACTATAAAAGAATCTTTAAAGCAATGGAGGGGGGAAATTCAAACAAAAAAAAAACAAGTAGAATCTTTTAGAAAGAAATGTGGTGAGCTTCAACGCAGACTAGAAGTTTGTAGGGACGAGAATTTTGGTCTTGAATTGAATAGTATGAAACTAAAACTAGTATTTGCTTTAAAATAACAATACTTGGTTACTCTTCAAAAATCAAAATGTGAGTGAATCATGGCAGGAGATGAAGCCACTTCCTTTTTCTATGCTAAAATGTCCAATCAAAGAAGTTTCAATAATTGGACAGTTATATTTCTATTTAAGGGAAGTTATGTCATAACTGGAATGATCTTATGTCGAAGACAACGAACATTACGTTCATAAAAAATGAAATTAGCACCAGCTATTAAAGATTGTTGACATTAACATACTCATACGAGTATGAGGATCAAATTTTATTCGTGGACAAATTTTTAATCGAACTTCTATCTCATTGATGCACGCAAAAGTGTTAAGTCAAAAGTTTTAAATTTTTTATTATTTGTAGTTGTAATAGATTCATAATTTTAAAATCCAACCATAAAATTTTCAAAATGTCATTTTACGTATGTTCGAACACGTCCCTAATATGCATTTTCATTTGAAATTAGATATGTGAACGGTGTTAGAAGCTTGAATCTCAATAGCAATAGGAAATTCACATTCCTTCCCTTTATGATTAAGTTTGATAAAACTGCATGCAAATCAAAATGTATTTCAGTTTTTTAATCTTTCAAATTATATTTATGAAGACGTGTATATAGCGCATTTGGAAAAAAAAAAACTCCTACAAATAGTAGATTCTGTTCGCTCTTGCAATGCAACGAGAACGAACAAATTCATCCTCCGGTCCTCCCTCTACCGTGCTGCAGAAGCAATCGGGTTTGCATCAAATAAAATAAAGTAGAGAAAACTATTCAATTTTCTTTCCAATGGGCCTACCTCACAAAGTCCACGTCCCACATTCCCCAAAATTACATTGAGCCCTTCTTTTCCTTAATTTCCTCTTTTCATTGAAATCCCATCGTCCTTTTCCGATCATTTCAGCACTCCATAACACTCTTAAAACTGGAATGTCCATCGAATAAAAGATATGTGACCATGATTTCGACCATGTATGAATCATATATGCCTATATTATCTTAAAATAACCACACACGCTTCTATATAATTCGCAATTTTAACTATGTTTAATATATTCTCCACCATAATGTCCAATCTTAACTATATTTAGCTGTCTCTGAAATTTGCGATGTAATGAATTGTTATGAGGGAAGCATAGTCAGCTAAATTACATAAAATCTACTATTTTTTTTTTTTTTTTGATGTTTTTAATATAAGGTCTCTACCGACCTTTTCGTTGGACTTTCTGAATATCTCCTTAAATTTAATATCTGTACATAAGCATAAAACACAATCATTTACTTATTAAGAACTACCTTTACTTATTACGTTTTTCCTTTACAGTTCGATGATCCAAACGTGAAAAGTTACTTCTGTGTATACGTGCGTAAAATGGAAAGCTTTTAGTTGAATCATGCATCTCCAATATATAAGAAATTTCCATACACAAAACATTCATGAATCTAAAATAAAAGGACATTGTACCATTTAAGATATATATTAGATTAATTTTAGTTTTTGCTAATTAAATACTTTTTGATACGTATTAAGTAGTAAGGGTTTGTAGGTACATTTTATGTTCTAAGCATATCATATTCACTCTCTGTACATGCGTGTATAGTGTATACAAGGAGGAAGAAGATGAGTTGGTCAATAAAAATAAGTTAATTCAGAAGCGTAGGGTAGCCGAAAGAAAGAAATAAATAAAGAAATAAAAAATTGAAGAACTTCTTCTCTCCTATTAAATGCAGCAGCTGGAACTTACCACCAACCTATAATTAATTCATCAGCCCCAAAACCATGGAGATTCTTCAGTTCACCCTCCTCCTTCTAGATCCCCAAAATGTCCTCTTCCTCATCCTACGTCGCCACGTCATCTCCTTCGCCGTCATCCTCCTCCTCCTTCTTCCTCGCCAACCTTTCCAACCTCGGTCTCGGCTACGCCATCGCCATCGCTCTCGCCGCCCTCGTCCTCCTCTCCTCCCTCCTCCTCGCCTCCTATCTCTGCTTCCGCCGTCAAAACCTTAATCCCAACCTAAACCCTAACTCCGTCAACTCCAACGGAGTATCCGTCCCAAGAATAATTTTCGTCAACGATGAAGATGACGATGACATCGAGCAGCAGGCCCGATCCGGTCTGGATCAAACCGTAATCAACTCCTACCCGAAATTCAAGTACAAGGAAATCAAGGATTCCGATAACAACAATAATCGTAACAGTACCAATCTATGCTCGATTTGTTTGTGCGAATTTAGAGAAGGGGAGATGCTTAGAATGATGGCGGATTGCAAGCATTACTTTCATTTGTGTTGTATTGACGCTTGGTTGAGGCTTAATGGATCCTGTCCTATTTGTAGAAATTCGCCAATGCCTACTCCTTTGAGCACTCCTTTGTCTGAGGTTGTGCCACTTTCTCAGTATGCAGCAGATAGGAGACGGAGATAGAAGGTTGAATTACAAATATGGCGTCAGGTTTGGGAATTTTGTTTGTTCTTATATTTCAGTAGCTTTTAGTTGCTTGTTTAATATATGGTTAGTCAGTAAATTGCGATGATAATGTTGAATTAGTGGTAGTTTGTTATAGGTAATGGAAAATGATGATTTTGATGGTTTAGAAGTAAAAAAGATGGAAAAAGTTTAATGTTATTATGTGAGTTTTCTTTAGTATCACTGTATCAGTATAGTGATGTTAGACGATGTAGATCATAAAACATGAATAATGCAATCTTATGAAACAAATGAGGTCTATGTATGTAAAATAGGGATTTTTGAGTTTAATGTTGTATCCTTGAAATGGATTTTTGAGTTCCTGTTTCAATCATTCATTCGTGTAACTTACTATGTTTCCAATCAACAAAACTGGTTGTCTTTGCGTCTGGCGAATACGACTGTTGAAATTCATCAATCATACGTGATATCACATTTGTTCATTTGGATCATCGTCAATTTTCCTCCTCGAATAGTCATCATCAAAGTGTTCTAGTAGTCGCAACTTGAGACGGACAAATTTGTTATATCTTTAGGGACAGGACATTTCGTTGTAACCGTGAGAAAGGAAACGTCTTTTCAAAGAAACTGGAAATTTTGTCTTGAAGTTCAGATATAATTCTTCTAAGCAATCATATTTTCCGACATTATAGTAGGTGGAATAGTGTTTGAGAATCGGTTTATGTTACAAATTTGTGTTAGACCAACTCCACTACACGCACCAAATCAAACAGTGTAACTGTTTTTTAGATGTTCCAAAATCACATATCAAATATAAGTAGTCCAAACCAAACTTCGAACGAGTATGCAAAGTTGATCCTATGTCATTTTGGATGAAAATTTGATGTTTAACAAGAGAAATCTGATATTTTGATTTTCTTTAGTTCTAATTTAAATGGTCACTTATTTGAATTTTGACGACACTATATGAAGAAATCAAAGTGGTCAAAAGTAGCTTAGTGACAGAGAAACCGGTTTGCAAATCAGGACTCGGGGGAGGAAGACATGATGATGAAAGGGGTTGTTGTGACTAACATCAAGCGACAGACGTCTGTGACTATAGGGTTTGATCCAAGAGTATGGAAAGACGTCTATCACTTTATGACAGACGTCTGTGACTTCAAGAAATTTTTTCTGAGTACAACGTCTGCGATGACTTATGCCTATTTTTGACCAGGTTTATTTGGGGCGAAGATTTGTCATATACGCAAGGCAATTCTGGAACTTTGTCTAGGTTTTCTATTCTTCTATATAAGCCATATTCTGGATTCAAATATGTCGCGCAACTGAAAGAGCGACTGCAATGGTTTTAGCCTCCATTAATTAGGGTTATCAAAACCTAATTTTCTTCAATTCTCTTCTTCACAATTCAATTCTATTAGCTTTTTGATCATTGTAATCAGTCTCTTGTACTCTTCTCATGGGTACTAATAAAAGTTCTCTTTCAAAGTGGATGTACACTAACACAACGTTAGTGAAACCAGTATAAATAAGTGTGTGATTTATTTTTCGTTATTGCTTCTATATTATATTGCTAGTTTGGAGATTATGATTGATCTTGAATTGAATTGAGATTGTGATTGAGATATTGATTGGTTATTTTTACACTTCTTATCACAATCTCGTTTTCCACTTTGCTTTGGTGTTTTGATTTGAGTGGTCTCGAGTTAGAATTTCCCACAACATTTGTATCAGAGCTTTGGTGTTGGTAGGTGGTTGTAGTAATGTCGAAATCAGATAATACCTTAGGTAGTTCCTCAATGGCTAATTCAAGTGGTGTAGCGTCTTATGGACGTAAATCTTATGCGGTTTCATGGTCACAATTGGTTATAGATAAGTGGAATGACGATAATGATTTTGAAAAGTAGTAATGGAATATGAAAGCGGTTTTAGGGAGGAATCAGGTGCATCGGGTAGCGTTTGACGCACATTTGCTGCCGACAGACATCTCAGATGTTGAGAGAGAGGAAACGAAGAGTGACATTCAATACACTTCAACTTATTATGTGAGATAATGTTATCTTCGAAATTAGCGGTGAGACTACCGCTAATGTTATTTGGGACAAGTTGAAAGTGTTGTATATGAACAATTCACTAACTAATTGTTTGATCTTGCTGCGAACGTTCTTCATCTATAAGATGAAGGAAAATACTACGCTTAATGCGCACTTGAACACTATTGATGTTTTGCTAATGAAGATGAAGGCGGTAGATTTGAAGATTGAGGAAAAGAAAAATGCGATGATATTATTGTGTTCGTTGCCGGACCGTTACAAGGGTTTTTCAAATAGTTTGATCTATAGCCTGGATACTTTGACTCTAGATGATGTCAAAATGGGTCTTCTTAGCGAGAAGTCGCAGGATCGGTGATGAAGTAGTGGTGCTAGCAGTGGTCATGGTTTATTTGTAGAGAATGAGAGATATATGAAGAAGGAGAACCGTTGGCGTTCTAAATCAAAGAACCCCGGTTGGAGAGGAAAGTCGAAGTTAAGAAAGGGTTAGTGTTATATTTGTAAAAAGCCCGGCCATTGAAAAAATGAGTGTCCGGACAAGGAGAAGGCAAAGAATGAAGTAACTTCTTCATCAGTAGCGGTGGAGAGTGGAGTTGATGGTGTGTACGTAGATATATTGTCGGCAGTAGCATCAGATATTTCGGGTAGCGAGTGGGTGCTTGACTCGGAGGCGCCCTGTCATATGACGCCGAATAGGAATTGCTTTTCTTCTTATATTCACAAAGAAGGAAATTCAATTGCTATAGGTAATGGTGCTATTTGTAAGTCGAAATGCACCGGTTCCGTGCAAATTCGGATGTTTGATGGGGTGTTTCGTTCTCTCACTAATGTACGCTATGTTTCGAGACTTCAGAAGTCTCTTATCTCTTTGGGGCAGCTGAAATTTTGGGTTGTAAGGTCATTATTGAGAGTGATAGCTTGCGGATTTCAAAGGGTGCGCTTGCGATAATGAAGGGTGTTAGGACTCATGATATTTATTTGCTTCAAGGAATGACTATAGAAGGTGAAACTTGTGTGGGAATTGATAGTTTTCGTAGCTTTGATGCGATTATGTTGTGACATTTGAGGTTAGGTCATGTCTCGGAGAGGAGTTTGGATATTCCTCGGAAGATGGAGATGATCGATGGAGAGAGTTTCAACAAACTAGAGTTTTGCGAGGAATGTGTCATGTGGAAGCAAACTAAAGTTTCATTCGGTGAGGGAAATCATGATTCGAGAAGGGTTCTTGAGTATGTTCACACGGATGTTTGAGGACTGACACCGGTAGCTTCTTTGAGAGGAGCAAGGTATTATATTTCTTTTATTGATGACTTTTTTCGAAAAGTATAGGTGTATGTCATGAAGACCAAGTCGGAGGCATTTGCAAAGTTCAAAGCATGAAAAGCTCTTGTTGAGAATGAGAGTGGTAAGTCTTTAAAGGTTCTAAGGTCCGACAATGACAAAGAGTATGTTTTCGGAGAGTTCTTGGGATTTTGCAAACATCATGGTATTCGGAGGCATTTTACTACATCGGGCGATCCGCAATCGAATAATGTCACGGAGAGAATGAACTATACTCTACTTGAGGAAGTTTGATGTTTGAAATTGACATTGGGTTTGTCTAATGGATTTTGGGCCGAAGCTTTGTCAACCGCGGTGCTTATTATTAGTCGAATTTTGTGCTTGGCTATTGGTAACAAAATTCCATAGGAAGTGTGGAAAGGAAAGACTATTGACTTGAGTTATTTTCATGTATTTGTTAGTCCGATTTATGTGCATGATTTGGAAAATGATAAGCTTGAACCTATATCCTTCAAGGAGATTTTGCTTGGTTATACGGATGAAGTAAAAGGCTATCAGATTTGGAATTCAGAAATGAAGAAGGTTTTGAATTCTCGTCATGTTACTTTTGATGAGTTGGCTTTGTTCAAGAAGAATGAGAGCTCATCGAATGTTCCAGATTTGGTTCATGGTGAATCAAAGGAGAAAGAACTTATTCCCATATTTTGTCCAAGGAACAAAGAGAGTAAAGTAGTTGGAGATGCTTGCGAGGAGGTAGCGGTTGATGTAACATCACATAGTCCACAGAATGCCTCTAGTAGTGTTGGTGATGTGCATGATTGTAGAGAGGATTTAGTTCAAGGTGGAGTCGAAAAGAGTTTGAGTGATAGTATTGCTATTCGGGTTGGTCGTCGTGCTATAAGGCCATCCGAAAGATATGGTGCTTGGAACTATCTTATCTTTTGTGATAATTTGGACTATGCTCTTCACGTTGTCCAAGATTGACCCGATGGATCTTGATGGCATCATGGAGTCGAGTGATAGCTCGAAGTGGATTTGTGCCTTGGAAGAGATGCAATCGTTGTTAAAGAATCTGACTTGGGATTTGGTTCCACTTTCTAAAGAAAACCGTATCATTGGGTGCAAATGGATATAAAAGGTGAAGGACGATGGGAGATACAAAACTAGGGTAGTGGTTAAGGGGTTTGCACAAAGGAAGGGAAATGAGTACGATGAGATATTCACACCGGTTGTGCGCCATACTTCTATCCGGATATAACTTTCCATAGTTGCTATTCACAATTTAGAGTTGGAGCAACTTGATGTGAAAACCGCCTTCTTGCATGGTGACTTAGATGCAGACATCTACATGGAACAACCGGAAGGTTTTGTTGTGGATGGTAAGTCAAATTTGGTTTGCAAGTTAAAGAAATCATTATATGGTTTAAAGCAATCACCTAGACAATGGTATAAGAGATTTGATCATTTTATGCTTGAAAATGGTTTTGATAAAGCAACAAGGATGCTTGTGTATATTTCAAGAAGTTGAAAAATGATTGTTGGGTGTATTTACTCTTGTATGTGGACGACATGCTCATTGCTTCTAAGGATAAAAATGAAATCAACAAGCTAAAACTGAGTTTGAAATCAGAGTTTAAAATGAAGGATCTTGGAGAAGCAAGAAGAATATTGGGCGTGGAAACAGAAAGGGATGGAAAGCGTTTTGAGTTGAAATCGACTCAAAAGGAGTACTAAAGAAAGTGTTTTGCCGGTTAGCATGGAGAATGCAAAGGCGTCAAATACACTTTTGCCTTTGCATATGAAGCTTTCAAGTAAGGGATCACCTATCTTGGAGAAAGACAAGGGTTGTATGACAAATGTGCCATATACTAGTGCGGTTGGAAGTCTAATGTTTGCTATGGTGTGTACAAGGCTCAATATTGCAAATGCCGTTCGAATGGTTAGTCGGTATATAGCTAATCCGGGGAAATCACATTGGGAAGCTGTGAAGCTTATATTGATATACCTTAGAGGTACATCATCTCATGATCTTTTTTTTTTTTGCAGTAGTGGTGGGAAGAATTGCAAGTTGGTTGGTTATTTGATTCGGACTATGCTAGTAATAGAGATCGAAGAAAATCAACTTACGGATATGTCTTCACACTTGGAGGTACAGCCATAAGTTAGAGATCGAGATCGCAGATCGTAGTTGCTTTATTCACTACGAAGGCGGTGTTGATAGCCGCGATGGGGGCAGCAAAGGAGGCACTCTACTTGAGGCGATTGTTGTTTGACTTGGGATACGAGCATGATAGTGTCGATGTTCGATGTGATAGCCAAAGTGTTATTCACTTGGTGGAGAATTTGACGTTTAGCTCATGGACTAAGCATATTGAAGTGAGAGAGGGTCATTTTCTAGTAGGAAGTATATTTTTTGAAATTGCACACAAAGGATAACGCGACAGACATGTTCACTAAGGTATTGCCGTTTGGGAAGTTCGAGCATTGTTCGAACTTGATTCACATGGAGAAGTGCTAAGTGTCACGGGATGACACGGCTGAGGGAGGAGCTTGGTTGTAGATGAGAAAGAGTATCAGTGAGAGATTGAGATTTTATCTTCTTGATGAGTTTTAGTCTTTGGTGAGACGGTTAAGTTTTGTATGTTTTCAACACTTCATTAGCGGGCGGGGGCTTTGCCTGAGCTCGTTGATGATGGAATGCAATGGGTGGTGGCCTTGCTGGAGCTCATTAGGAAAGCATTCATGTTTGGTTGAAGGTAAAAGTGATGATAGTTGGTGTTATCAGTTGTTGTTGATGGTATGGTACCATTGGATTTAAAGATAGATATAGTGTCGAGGTGGAGTGTTGTGGCGACACTATATGGAGGAATTGAAGTGGTAGGAAATAGCTTGGTGATGGAGAAAACAGTTCACAAATCGGAACTCGGAGGAGGAAGATATGACGATGAAAGGGGTTGCTGTGGCCAGCATCAGACGACAGACGTCTGTCATAAAGTGACAGACGTATGTGATTACAAAGTTTGGAACTCGAGAGTATGGACAGACATCTGTCACTTTATGACAGACGTCCGTGGCTTCAGGAAATTTTTCTCAAGATCTATTATAGACGTTTGTCACTTGTGGTGGAGGTTTATGACGACTTCTGCCAATTTTTGACCAAGTATTTTTTGATATGAAGATTTGTGATATTCGCAGGGCAATTCTGGAACTTTACATAGGTTTTCTATTCTCCTGTGTAAGCTATCTTCTGGATTCAGATATGTGGCGTGACTGAAAGTGCGACCGGAAAAGCGACTGCAATGGTTTTAGCCTCCATTAATTAGGATTTATCAAAAATCTATTTTTTTTTCGATTCTTTTCTCTACGAATCAATTCTATTAGAGATCATTGTAATCAATCTTTTATACTCTTCTCATTGGTATTAATTAAAGCCTTTTTCAAAGTGGATGTACACTAACACAACGTTAGTGGAACTACTATAAGTCGATATGTGATTTTTTTCGTTATATATTATATATTATATTAATTGTTTGGAGATTGTGATTGGTCTGAGATTGAATTGAGATTGAGATATTAATTTGTTGTTTTTACACTTCTTACCACAATCTCGTTTTCCGCTGTGGTTTGGGGTTTTGATTTGAGTGGTCTGGAATTAGAATTTTTCACAATAATTTTGGATGAAAATTTGATGTTTAACATGAGAAATTTGATGATTTGATTTTCTTTAAGTGCTTATTTAAATGGTCACTTATTTGATCTGTTGAGTCGGAACAAGTAAATAGTTTGGAAAGTCAAATGGATAAGCAAAATAGCGTATTGGTTGACCAAATGAGTGTTTAATTTTTTGTTTTTGATGTTTCGCATTGGTGAGATGATGTGCATGTACAAAACGCTAATATTTCACCTGGAATAAAAATAAAAGTGCGATGGAAACGCTTTTGTAAAGCGTTGGCCCACTCGATGTAATTGGTTTAAATCCAATGTATCAACTACGTCGGTGTTTATTTTAAAAGCGTTTGATAGCGTCAAAATGAAGCGGTTAGCACGTAAAGCTTACGTTGGACGTAACCCCAAACATGTTCGACGTAAACTTTATGTCCCCTACCCCTGCAAATTGGTCCTCTAAGTTCTCACTTTCTTCACTCTTTATTCGTTTTTTTTTTGCCTTTCAAATTTTAACTATGGAATCGTTGTAGTTGTTCCTAGCAAAAAATAAACATTTTACCGCAATGTCGAACTATCTACTTTATTTGCAAAACTTTGTTAGGAGGAGTTTACAACTCAAAAGAAGGCTAAAACTAGAGTTTGTCAAAAAATTGTTGATAGATTTGCACGATGTTAACTGAAAATGCTTCAAGTAGGAGAAGTTAAGAAATAAGATCGAAGTAGCTTGGAATGCTTAGAGAAACACTGTTGTTGATGAGTTTGGTGGAATGGCTGCCAATGTGTTTCACATTTTTTTTTTTAAATTTATTTGGAAGAAGGAGCCCACATCTCAAGAATGGAGTGATAATTTATGAACACTGTGTTGATGTGGACAATCTTTCTTTAGTTTGTCATTCTGTCGCTGCCCATTCAGCCGTTCATGTTAGTCGAAGATGCATTCAACATATATTTTATGAAGATGGTCACTAGATGGTGGAAATGATGAAAAGAATAACGGGCTTCAAGTCGTCGAGTCCTAGATGGTCACTACATGGTGGAAATGACGTTGAAGTTGAATTTGAAGTGGAAATATTAACTTCTTTATGAAATATTAATCATTAATTGTTAAACTGAGATATCAAATACTAATTACTGAATACTAGTATAACCGCACAACGGTGGAGAAACCGACCGTTCGATTGTATAATTTTGATAATAAATATACATTTAAATTTTTTGTTAATATTACTTAAACATTAAGTGATAATATGTTGGAAAAGAATAAATTGAGATTTGAATCTGAAAATCTGAATATATTGGTAGTGCCTTAACCCATAACACAAACACGTTGTTGCAACTGCATCTCACTCTGCATGTAAGCTTCCCCGATCTCTTTGTTCAACCATCCCCTTATGTCACTAATAAGATACATATTCTCGTGTATAAATAATAATGCATGTCATGCATGAAACTAAATAACCGATAAATAAGAACATCAGTCTCAGCCATCAAAAAGCCTAGCAGCTTAGTAGTACTGTCCTTAAAACATTTGACTCTTAGTCTACTTATTAGACTACCTTAAAGTTGTTATAAAGAGAAATAAATAAAAATAAAGCGTGAGTCATATGTAAGCTTAGTGAGGTAAACCAAAATATGCATGTATGGGCGTACGTGCACATGATTTTAGCAAGCGCCCCAGAGATGTTAGCTGCTATCATATCTCACATGCTTCATCTCGTGCATCAAAGAGTCAACACCATAAGCAAAAATATTGTGTATTTAAAGTCCCACTAAACCCTCACAAGATTCATGTTATAGCTCGTAATACTATTCAACCTATAAGCCTTTTCAGTTTAGCATTATTAAACAATAGATCTGTTTTTAGTTTCGTTATTTTTTGCTGTATCCACTAAATAGCATCCATTTTAGCAACATTAATATAAATAGATTGATTTGACTAATTTTCTTTTAAACCAAATTTGGTAAAGATCCAAATTTAAGGCTCAAATACTCAATATAAGTTAAAAATTTATTGTAGTCATCAAATATGGACCATACAAATCATGATATTCTTTAATTTTGTTATATAAGATTAAACAATATTTCTTTTTCTATAAAATGATGTGAGAATGAAAATTAATTAACTTTAAATATTTGATTTTATATCTAATGAAGCTTTTTGCTCTTTCGTTACCATAACCTTTTGCATCTCTATCGCTATAGAACCGTTAAGCACTTTAACTATTCAACGACGATGCTACAACTGCTAAACGGTACATAATATGATGAACTCATGGTATTGCTAACGAAATACATTGACATTATGAGCTTTAAACTCTAAGGCTTATGGCATCTAGGGTTTCCAAGCCTAGGCATATCTATCACGATTCGAAATCCAGTGTTCAAAAATTGACACTAAATACCTCACTTGTATCGACTGTCAAAGATTCAAATATTGAACTCCAGTCGGATGGAGCTTATAACAACATCAGATGAATATAAAACAGCGGAAACAAAATGAATTCCATGTGTCAACACATATACAACATGATATAATATCCAATACAACATCTATCCCAGCTATCAGAGTGATACAAACATGATACAACAATAATATGATAATAGAAACTTCTACAAATTTCCAACAAACTTCAACTTCGACAAGGTCTTCAAAACTCCAACACTTCAAAAGATTCCCAAAACCAAAACTTCCAGAAGCTTCAAATCCAAGCTAGCTCCAAAACACGGATAACCTGCTTCTAGGCTGCCCGTGGAAAATTATGGGCACCCAGAGTTTAGGAAAGGAACAATAAACTCCGGGTCAGTCATGAGATTGGTATGAGTAAACAAAACAGTTGTTGAAATAAAACAATTCATTTTGATCAAATGCAAAACAAAAGAATTTGAAAGAAATTCACAATGCTTTTTGAAAATGAAACTGCCATAAGGCCTCCCACCACACACACAATGCAAGCGCAATCTTGGAGGAGATTTCTCCTTATGACAGTAAAAAATGCTTGATACGAAGAAACACTTTTAAATATTATTATTAGTGCATAGTGTGAAAAATATTTTCGAAAGTATAATATTAATCTTAGCCAGCATACGTACCATCATAGTATGCCTACTATAGCTACCATGTTAAATGGCAGAACTAAAACCGTATATGGCTCGTATTGTTTTGTTTGGATCTCCAACAAATGGTCGGGCAAAGGAACTTCTCATATAAAATGGAATGCCTCTGGAGGGACGTCCCCGAGAACCTAACCGGATCTCTGCTACACAAGGCCGGGTTATCTCTGTGACCAGGTAATAACTGACACGAGTATGCCACCTCCCGGTGGTTACCAACCTTTATCCGAAGCGCTTCTCAACCGACAACCACAAAGCAATAAGTTGTGCAGCAAATAAAAAGTAAGTATCTGGGCTCCATACCATGATACCACCCCTAATCCAGAAGGAAATGGACATACCCTCAGAGGGAGCTACCCTCAAATAGTCTTGCTGCCACGATTCCTGTTTTGACCATAACCGGGTTGTGAGGTTCGACGAAATCTCGTCCACAAAACTACGCTTTTTCACAAAGCCATGCTTCGATCAACAAAATGATCAACAAATGATCATTAACACACAACACTTAGCATGCCACACTACCAAATTGGGAGTATATCACTACGAACCTTCAACTACATAACCTCTGAGCTCGTACGTCTCAGAGAAGGGTGTTAAGCTAAGAGAATAAATTCTCCTCCACCAACAAATATGTATTGAAAAGAAATCAGCTTTATATCTCAATTTGTAGTCAGACATACAACCATACAAGTCTGTTCCGGGTTCGAACAGAACCGAAGACACTTTTGAAGAAGCCCATGCAATCCGGGCATCCACAATCCTGATCAGACTTTCCATCGCTTAGGGAATCTCTATATCGGAGCAATTCAGTGCAGAGACAATCGATAGGTTGTCCTATCGTTTTCGAAGATACCCGGTTTTCACCACCGGTCTTCAAATGCTATCCATAACGTCGAATAACATATTCAGAATAGGTTATACGACACAAAGGTCATCTCCCGGCTAATCCGAATAGTGAGCTTCAATTTTAAAAACATGTGGATGTCATTCACAAAGATTCACAGGTTCGATGTGGGTTTCGGACAACCAACTGAAATCCGAATCCCCGTCGCATCGAAATTCCAATGCCGTTTTACGGGCCAATGGGTTTTCATAATCGCACAGCAGTATATTCAATACCAATATCACAGCTCAGCACAAAGCATTATTACATAACATCACATCACATAACTGGAATATCAATCCAACACACAGTATTCAAGAACGATCAAAACACCTTTAATTCAGATAAATAAATCATGTGGTTTAAATTTATTTATCACATAATTAATTTCATTAGAATCTTTAATCAATGATTAATTACAATTAATTACAGTTGATTAGATCTTAATCATTTTCATTAACTAATCAGTTCTTAATTAATTATCTTAATTAATTAATCTTAATTATAATTAATCTAAATCTTAATTACCAATTAATTACTCCTTAATTAATTAATAATTAATTACAAATTAATACCTTATTTATGTAATTAATAAATCTTAATATTAAGTAATAAATTAAGTAATCACTTTTTAAAATAATTATATTAACAAAATCATAAATTATTTAATAAAACAAAAGATAAATTAATTACTTGATTATCCTTTTTTAAAACCTTATTTAAGTCATCATCTTATACATTGGTTGCTTTGGAAAGTTGGGATTAATTTAAGTAACATTCCATTTTAATTTCTCTTTATATTTCATTATTTAATATAAATGACTTTATAAAATGATGTATCAAAAATTAAATAAATTAAAATTTAATTGCTTTAAAAATCATCTTACTTAAATACTGAATTTAATTCAAAACTTTGATCAAATCGCCATTTAAAAACATGGTTTACAAGTGTTTAAAATCTGAAAACTTTTACAGTAAAAACTGTTTAATTAGTTAGCCCCGAGACATGCTTCTGGTCACGCACAAGAAGATTTCATGTTTGCTTCGGGTTTCCATCAAAATCATCCTGAGTACCAAAAATTTTTCACTTAAAATTTTTCTAAGTATTTTGACTTATAGTTCAATCATTTTACTCGGGTTAAAACTCGGGCTATCACGCATTTTCCCCATGCTTGCTTCGAGACGAACCCTTCTTCCCCAATCTTCTTCCTCTTACCAAACCATTGACACCATCACAAGGCTGTCGTGCACGTGCATAACTAATACCGCCACCTTCGGCCAACGCCGCGGCCACCATCGGGTCGACGACAACTCACCTGAAACCCACAAGCACCCAGGCATCCCAACGTTGACGAACTCGAAAATTTTGCCATCGACCCAAACTTCATAAAAAAAACCACCAGAAAACTGTCTCGTACCCCTACCTCTGGCCACCAGAGGCCACAAAAATTCGACTGAAGCTTCGCCAAGGTCCGATGCCTCGATTGGCGCAGGTGCGGTTGACTCCGGTTCAACGACGAGTCGCCAACAACCCAAATTCTGATGTTAACTAAACCGCACGCTAAAACCCTAGCTTAGCGATTTCCGGCCACCACGATGGTAAAAAAATTCGTTAAGCATTTTTTCCACACTCATCGATCTCTTGACTAGCTCCAGCTATGATCATGAGGCAATCCATCTCGCCAATCACCGTAGTTTGCCCAAAAACCAAATTTTGTTCACCTCGCAAATCCTCCCTCTATCTCACACTATAAATCTGAATTTTTATTTTAAAAATCATGATTTGCAAACGTAAATAAGATCATGCATTCAAAACTTAAAATTAAATCAACTGAATTTTTCCAAAAATTTAGAATGCACTGTGTTTTGATATTTTCCAGGAAATGCTTAATTTATTCTGCTCAATTTATTTTTTAAAAATTTAAAGCATGATCATACTAACCAAACTTACTTAAACATTGAAGTATATCAAAGGTTGTAGGATAAGAATTTCATTTTCTAACAGGTTTTTGAAACCTGTTAAGCTCTAAAACAGGGACCACTGTCTGTTCACAGACACGCAAAGCAATACACACATATATCCACCAATTTATACACATGCAAGTAGTGTTTCAACCCCATTTTAAACAAGTTTTCAAACATCAGATCAAAAATCCAGAAATCAAAGAGGTTTACTCACCTTTTTTTTAAAAGAGCAGGGGAGAAGAAATCTGGAAGTTGATTATTTGAACTGGAATTGCTATTTTAAACTTGATCCTCAAATATATTTCTTTCCTGCAACTTCAGTTTATAAAAACAGAGAAGAGCTTTTAAATACAGAAAGTTGGAAATAGACTGTTGGAAACTTGCTTTTGTCTGAACTTGATTAAAATGCTCTGATCCTTGTTTAGATGATGAAGCTTGATTTGTTTAAGCTGAAACTTGTGTTGTTTATAGACTTGACTTAAAAAAAAAATTGAAGGAGAAGCCTTTGTTTAATGATGATTTTCTTTCTGTCTTTGCTCTGTTTTTGTTTGAACGAAAGATGATAAGAGTAGATGCTCATATAAGGAAGTTAGTTTGGGTACAGGGTGATTAATTTTCTTTGTACCATCATTAGAGACATTCTTTTATTTGGGCTGATAATCTTGCTTGATGTACTAGATGCGATGGCATTAAATGCCTTGTCCCTTCTTATGTTTACACATATTTTTTTTCTTGCAAGTACAATTCGTATATTTTTTTTCTTGCTTCACTCTTGTATTTGCTGTTTTGGTCTTTCTTCATAGCTTTATGTTTATTTCTTGATTGTTTGTACATAGAAAATTTGCATACATTTTTGTTTTGTTATTATCTTCTTTCATACACTTTGTTTTATCATTATTTTACATACACAAAATTTCACATATATTAACTTATCTGATGTATCCATATTTAACATGTAACTTGAACATATATACATTTTTAATTAATTGCCGTGCTTAATATAAGATTGTCATAGTTATTTTCTTTCACTTACTTTATATATTTAGGTTTTAACCCAATTCTTGTTTGTTATACATTCTTCCTTTATTTATTTAGAGCTTAAACTACCAATATTTTATTTATTATTTATTTAAAACTTAAACTATCAAATATTTATTTATATCCATATAACTTTGTAGTACTAATATTAATAATATTATATTTCTCTTGAAACTTTTCAAATTGAATTTCAAAAATCTAAATAAGCTAACGAATTTAAAATTCAAAATTTTAGGACGTTACAATATCCCCCCTTAAGAAAATTTCGTCCTCGAAATTTGAAAGAAAGAGAAAAACAAACAAAGAATATACGAATTCAAAAAAATTAGGGAAATGGCTTACCAGTTTAAGCCGAGATATCCACTCTGCAATTGGGATATGATTTCTGCACATTACTTCGATTTCCCAAGTGCAGTATTTTGGATCGCCACTCCGTTGAAATTTGACCAGTTTCATAACATTGTTCCTCAATCACTTTTCATCACGATCTACAATCTTTATTGGCTCTCTTTTAACTGCTAAGTTGGGAGTGATCTCAAGATCCTGCCGAGCTGCCTCCTCAATAATACTATCTGGGTCGTGTACAAATTTTCGAAAGTTAGAAATATGAAATACATTGTGCACTCCAGATAACCAGCTTGGTAGCTGCACTCGATATGCCAGAGGACCAATCCTCTCCAGAATAGGAAAAGGACCAATATAACGCGGTGCTAGCTTTCCAGTTTTCCCGAACCTCAATACACCCCACATTGGAGACACTTTCAGAAATACAGAATCTCCAACTTGAAATTCCAAATCTCTTCTTCGGCGGTCATAATAGCTCTTTTGACGACTTTGAGGAGTTATTAATTTCTTTCGAATAAAATCTACCTTTTCCATGGCTTCTTCAATCATGTCTGGTCCAAGGACGAGTCTATCACCTGATTCGATTCAGCATGCAAGTGATCGACATGGACGACCATATAAAGCCTCATAAGAAGCCATTTCAATACTGGCTTGATAACTGTTGTTATAAGAAAATTCTACTAGATGTAAATGGTCCTCCCAAGAACCACCAAAGTCGAGAACGCAAGCACGCAATAAGTCTTCTAAAATTCGATTTATCCTTTCTGTCTGCCCATCAGATTGTGGATGATAAGCAGTACTGAAGTTCAGCTTTGTTCCCAATGCGGCTTGGAATGCCTCCCAAAATCTACTAGTGAAGGTCGAATCACCACCACTCACTATGCTGCTGGGAATACCATGAAGACAAACAATTTCGTTTATATATAGCTCTGCTAAGCTTGCTGTAGTCCGAGTGGATTTCACTGGAATAAAGTGAGCAGTTTTGGTTAGACAGTCCACTATAACCCAAATTGCTTCATTTCCCTTCTTGGTTCGTGGCAATCCGTCGATGAAATTCATCGACACTTGATCCCATTTCCACTTCGATACTTCTAAAGGCTGAAGTAGACTGGCCACTTTCTTTTGATCGCTTTTGATTACTCACATATATAGAGATGTCCCTTTTCATCGTTTTCCACCAGAAAGTCCTCTTGATATCACGATACATTTTATTGACTCCTGGATGGATACAAAGTTTTGACTTGTGGCATTCGTCCAAAACTTCACGTTTCAGCTTCGCAATGTCAGGGACACAAATTCTTCCTTTCAATCTTATAACTCCACTATTATCGATTCCAAAACTGGAATCCTCCCCTCGACGAATCCTTACATATATTCCCTGAAGAAATTTGTCTTCTTTCTGCTTGCTGGCAATCTTTTCAAAGAGAGTAGGAGTGATAACAACATAAGCGAGAATAGTATGCTTTCTACTCAAAGCTCGGCAACTACATTGGCTTTTCCACGCGTATATGGAATATCTAGGTCAAAAGATGCCAGAAATTCCAACCAACGTTGTTGTCGTAGATTCTAATCTTTCTGGATGAAGAGATACTTTAAAGATTTGTGGTCGGTGAATAATTCAAAATTTTCACCTAAACAAGAAGAATTTATTTATATTAAGTTAAGTTGAACTTTAAAGTTTTCTTTTAGAAAAACTGAAGGAGATTCTTACACAGAAGGTAATGTCGCCGGATTTTTAAGGCGAAAATAACAGCCAAAAGCTCCAAAGCATGTGTTGGGTAGTTTCTCTTGTGCGGACGTAATTGTCTACTCGCGTAGGCAACCGCCTTTCCATTTTGCATCAATACTACACCTACCCCATCACCACACGCGCCAGTATAGACAGATAAGCCTGGGTTCCCATTAATGATAGCGAGACCAGGAGCAGTAGTCAATCTCCTTTTCAACTCCTGAAAAGCCTCATCACATTTTGGAGTCCAATTGAATTTGGCATTCTTCATGGTTAGTTAGTTAATGGGCTAGCAATTTTAGAAAAATCCTGAACAAACTTTCGGTAATAGCCTGCTAAACCCAGAAAATTTCAAACTTCTTTCGGTGTCGTGGGTTGCTTCCAGTCAAGAATAGCGGAAATTTTGCTCGGATCAACAGAAATTCCTTCTTCATTAACAACATGGCCAAGAAATCTGACTTTTTTGACCCAAAAGTGACATTTCGAGAATTTAGCGAATAAGATGTTCCTTCTCAAAATTTTCAAATCTGAGATGTTCAGCATGCTCTTCTTCGGTTTTGGAATAGATTAGGATATCATCGACAAATACAAGAACAAATTTATTTAGCACCTCTCGAAACACACGGGTCATCAAATGTACGAAGTACGCAGGAGCGTTGGTTAGTCCAAAAGGCATGACTAACTACTCGTAGAACACATCCGGACCCCTAAAAGCAGTTAGGTGAACACAGTCTTCAGCAATTCGCAATTGATGGAATCCCTGGGCTAGATCCATTTTAGAAAAGAATCATGCACCATGAAGTTGATCGAATAAGTCATCGATCCTGGGTAAATGGAACTTATTCTTTAGAGTTTGCTTATTAAGATCGCATAGTCGACACACAATCTCAAAGACCCATCAGATGTAGCCATAAATACTACCGCCGAGCCCCATTCAGAGACATTAGGACGAATCAATCCCTTTTTTTTTATCAAATCACCTATTTGCTTGACTAGTTCAATTCTTTCCCGCGGTGCCATCCTGCGACTAGCATGAACAACAGGATGAGAATTCGGAATTAAATCAATTTTGAATTCAATCTCTCTACGTGGAAGTGAAGATTCTACTTCTTTGAATACATCGGGAAAATGCTGGACAATAGGAATGGACTCCAAACTAGGTTCTGGATATCCTAACGAATACATCAGTTTATCCTTTTTGGACTAGGGTCTTCACAAGAAATTTCAATGAGATCCCCAAGTTTTGTTTTGACTAGAATCGTTCGATTGCTGCAATCTAACTTGGCTTCGTATCTCGATAACCAATTCATTCCGAGTAGGATTTCAAATTCATTAAAGTCGAGAACATAAAGGTTAATAGGAAATTTATGGCCAGAATAAAAAAATAGGCACTCTCCTATAATATAGACAAAGATTTGCAGGGTCACCAACTGGATTCTTCACGCAAATAGGTTCATCGACAAACTTGAGTTTAAGTTTTAATTCGTCCACGACTGTTGGGAGATAAAGCTATGTGAAGCTCTTGTGTCGAATAAAACTCTAACAACTTTTTCACCAACAATAAGATTACCCTCCAAAACTCCCTTTCCTTCATTTGCCTTAGAAGTTGAGGGGTTATCATTTATTGCGCACACTTTCGCTATTTGTGATCGTTTCTTTTTCGGGCAATTCTTAACTCCATGACCTGGATGGTGGCAACAATAGCATTCCTTGGATCTTCGACTTATCTTTACAGGTTGATCTTTCTTAATTTGTTTCTTTGGCTTCACACAATCATTTGTTAAATGGCCTTTCTCCTGATAATTATAAAAAATAACATTTCAGGCTGAATTCTCTTGGGTACTCCTCTTCTTCTTCTTGCCTCGAACCGGTTTCTTTCCTTCGAATTTTCTTTTCTTCCAATTCGAACTGCTTGAACTCCCCTTCTCTTTCGGAATTTTCTGCATATCTAGAGTAGCATATCGATAACCCATATCAATCAAGTCTGAAAAAGATTCTTTAATGTGGGCTATCATCCTTTTGTGGTACTCCTTATTCATTCCTCGAATGACTCTTTCATTTTTCTTCAAGGGTGTGCTCATAAGTTCTGGACCAAATCGAGACAATTCATTGAATTTATTCAAGTACTCCTCAAATGATAGACTTCCTTGCTTCAAATCTAGGAACTCCTGGTACATTCGAGAGATACCAGAAGATGGAACGTATCGCTGCTCAAACACTTCTTCAAATCGTCTCCAAGTAAACTTATCTTCTGACTCATCCACTGTATGTGTCTCCCACCAAGCCAATGCTTCTTCTTGGAGCTGCCAATAAGTTATTAGTCGCTTTTGATCGTCTTCCAACTTCAATCCTTTAAAAATTCTTTCACAAGACCGAATTCGGGCTTGGGCTTCTACAACAGATTCTTTGCCAGTAAACGGCTTTCCACCAAGTCTCGAGAAGCTTTTATATAGATCGGCCAGATTCGGCTGAGATTGAGTAGACACAGTTGCAGTGGTATTTCCGTGTTCCCTACCTTGTCCTCTCGTTCCGCTCATTCTCATTATCTGTAAATAGCAAGAGAACTTGATTTAGGCATACAGACAAGATATCTTAGGTAACATTAACAGTTTAAAAGGAATAGACCAAGAAATTAGGGGTTTTGGTCTCTCAGTTTATACTCATTTTAGGGTATACTTCACCCCATCTCTAATGAGCCATCTAATGTGTTATACTCCGTAGCTAAAGTTCTTACTCAACCCTAAGCTCTGATACCACTTTGTCACGATCCGAAATCCAATGTTCAAAAATCGACACTAAATACCTCACTAGTATCGACTGTCAAAGATTCAAATATTGAACTCCAGTCGGATGGAGCTTATAACAACATCAGATGAATATAAAACAACGGAAACAAAATGAATTCCATGTGTCAACACATATACAACATGATATAATATCCAATACAACATCTATCCCAGCTATCAGAGTGATACAAACATGATACAACAATAATATGATAACAGAAACTTCTACAAATTTCCAACATACTTCAACTTCGACAAGGTCTTCAAAACTCCAACACTTCAAAAGATTCCCAAAACCAAAACTTCTAGAAGGCTTCAAATCCAAGCTAGCTCCAAAACATGGATAACCTGCTTCTAGGCTGCCCGTGGAAAATTATGGGCACCTAGAGTTTAGGAAAGGAACAATAAGCTCCGGGTCAGTCATGGGACTGGTATGAGTAAACAAAACAGTTCATTTTTATCAAATGCAAAACAAAAGAATTTGAAAGAAATCCGCAATGCTTTTTGAAAATGAAACTACCATAAGGCCTCCCACCACACACACAATGCAAGCGCAAACTTCGAGGAGATTTCTCCTTATGAAAGTCAAAAATGCTTGATACGAGGAAACACTTTTAAATATTATTATTAGTTCATAGTGCGAAAAATATTTTCGAATGTATAATATTAATCTTAGCCAGCTACGTACTATTATAGTATGCCTACTATAGCTACCATGTCAAATGGCAGGTTCTACAACTAAAACCGTACAGGGCTCGTATTGTTTTGTTTGGATCTCCAACAAATGGTCGGGAAAAGGAACTTCTCATATAAAATGGAATGCCTCTGGAGGGATGTCCCCGAGAACCTAACCGGATCTCTGCTACACAAGGCTGGGTTATCTCTGTGACTAAGTAACAATTGACACGAGTATGCCACCTCCCGGTTGTTACCAACCTTTATCCGAAGCGCTTCTCAGCCGACAACCACAAAGAAATAAGTTTTGCAGCAACTACAAAGTAAGTATCTGGGTCCATACCATGATACCACCCATAATCCAGAAGGAAATGGACATACCCTCAGAGGGAGCTACCCTCAAATAACCTTGCTTCCACGATTCCTGTTTTGACCATAACCAGGTTATGAGGTTCGACGTAGTCTCGTCCACAAAGCTACGCTTTTTCACAAAGCCATGCTTCGATCAGCAAAATGATCAACAAATGATCATTAACACACAACAACACTTAACATGCCACACTACCAAATTGGGAGTATATCACTAAAAACCTTCAACTATATAACCTCTGAGCTCGTACATCTCAGAGAAGGGTGTTAAGCTAAGAGAATAAATTCTCTGCCACCAAAAGATATGTATTGGAAAGAAATCAGCTTTATATCTCAATTTGTAATGTCATACATACAACCATACAAGTCTGTTCAGGGTTCGAACAGAACCGAAGGCACTTCCGAAGAAGCCGTTGCAATCCTGGTATCCACAATCCCGATCGGACTTTCCATCACTTAGGGAATCTCTATACCAGAGCAACTCAGTGCAGAGACAATCGATAGGTTATCCTATCATTTTCAAAGATACCCGGTCTTCACCGGTCTTCAAATGCTATCGATAACGTCGAATCACATATTCAGAATGGGTTATACGACACAAAGGTCCCCTCCCGGTTAATCCGAATAATGAGCGTCAATTTTAAAAAATGTGGATGCCATTCACAAAGATTCATAGGTTCGATGAGGATTTCGGACAACCAACTGGAATCCACTCCCTGTCGCATCGAAATTCCAATGCTGTTTTACGGGCCAATGGGTTTTCACAATCGCACAGCAGTATATTCAACAATATCACAGCTCAACAAAGCATTATTACATAGCATCACATCACATAACTGGAATATCAATCTAACACACAATATTCAAGAACGATCAAAACACCTTTAATTCAGATAAATAAATCATGTGGTTTAAATTTATTTATCACATAATTAATTTCATTAGAATCTTTAATCAATGATTAATTACAATTGATTAGATCTTAATCATTTTCATTAATTAATCACTTCTTAATTAATTATTTTGATTAATTAATCTTAATTATAATTAATCTAAATCTTAATTACCAATTAATTACTCCTTAATTAATTACAAATGAATTTACCTTATTTATTAATTAATAAATCTTAATATTAAGTAATAAATTAAGTAATCACTTTTTAAAATAGTTATATTAACAAAATCATAAATTATTTAATAAAAAAAGATAAATTAATTACTTGATTATCTTTTTTATAACCTTATTTAAGTCATCATCTTATACATTGGTTGCTCTGGAAAGTTAGGATTAATTTAAATAACATTCCATTTTAATTTCTCTTTATATTTCATTATTTAATATAAATGACTTTATAAAATGATGTATCAAAAATTAAATAAATTAAAATTTAATTACTTTAAAAATCATCTTACTTAAATACTGAATTTATTCAAAACTTTGATCAAATCGCCATTTGAAAACATGGTTTACAAGTGTTTAAAATCTGAAAACTTTTACAGTAAAAACTGTTTAATTAGTTAGCCCCGAGACCTGCTTTTGGTCATGCACGAGAAGATTTCGTGTTTGCTTTGGGTTTCCATCAAAATCAACCCAAGTACCAAAAAATTTTCATTTAAATTTTTTCTAAGTATTTTGACTTATACTTCAATCATTTTACTTGGGTTAAAACTCGGGCTATCACACATTTTCCCCAGGCTTGCTTCGAGACGAACCCTTCTTCCCCAATCTTCTTCCTCTTACCAAACCACTGACACCATCACAAGGCTGCCGTGCACGTGCACAACTAATACCGCCACCTCCGGCCAACGCCGCGGCCACCATCAGGTCGACGACAACTCATCTGAAACCCACTAGCACCCAGGTATCCCAACGTTGACAAACTCGAAAATTTTACTATCGACCCAAACTTTATAAAAAAACAACCACCAGAAAACTGTCTTGTACCCTACCTCTGGCCACCAGAGGCCATAAAAATTCGACCGAAGCTTCGTCAAGGTTCGATGCCTCGATTGGCACAGGTCCGATTGACTCCGGTTCAACGACGAGTCGCCAGCAACCCAAATTCTGACGTTAACTAAACCGCGCGCTAAATCCCTAGCTTAGCGATTTTCGGCCACCACGATGGTAAGAAAATTCGTTAAGCATTTTTCCCACACTCATCGATCTTTTAACTAGCTCCAGCTCTGATCACGAGGCAATCCATCTTGCCGATCACCGTAGTTTCCCCAAAACCAAATTTTGTTCACCTCGCAAATCCTCCCTCGATCTCACACTATAAATCTGAATTTTTATTTTAAAAATCATGATTTGCAAACGTAAATAAGATCATGCATTCAAAACTTAAAATTAAATCAACTGAATTTTTCCAAAAATTTAGAATGCACTGTGTTTTGATATTTTCCAGGAAATGCTTAATTTATTCTGCTCAATTTATTTATTTTAAATTTAAAGTATGATCATACTAACCAAACTTACTTAAACATTGAAGTATATCAAAGGATGTAGGATGAGAATTTCACTTTCTAACAGGTTTTTGAAACCTGTTAAGCTCTAAAACAGGGACCACTGTCTCTTCACAGACACGCAAAGCAATACACACATATATCCACCAATTTATACACATGCAAGTAGTGTTTAAACCTCATTTTAAACAAGTTTTCAAACATCAGATCAAAAATCCAGAAGTCAAAGTGGTTTACTCACCTTTTTTTTAAAAGAGCAGGGGAGAAGAAACCTGGAAGTTGATTATTTGTACTGGAATTGCTATTTTAAACTTGATACTCAAATATATTTCTTTCCTGCAATTTCAGTTTATAAAAACAGAGAAGAGCTTTTAGATAAAGATAGTTGGAAATAGACCGCTGGAAACTTGCTTTTGTCTGAACTTGATTAAAATGCTCCGATCCTTGTTTAGATGATGAAGCTTGATTTGTTTAAGCTGAAACTTGTGTTGTTTACAGACTTGACTTTAAAAAAAATTGAAGGAGAATCCTTTGTTTAATGATGATTTTTTTCTGGCTTTGCTGTGTTTTTGTTTGAACGAAAGAAGATAAGAGTAGATGCTGATATAAGGAAGATAGTTTGGGTACAGGGTGATTAATTTTCTATGTACCATCATCAGAGATATTCTTTTATTTGGGGATGATAATCTTGCTTGATGTACTAGAGGTGATGACATTAAATGCCTTGGTCCCTTCTTATGTTTACACATATTTTTTTTTCTTGCAAGTACAATTCGTATATATTTATTTCTTGCTTCACTCTTGTATTTGCTGTTTTGGTCTTTCTTCATAGCTTCATGTTTATTTCTTGATTGTTTGTACATAGAAAATTTGCATACATTTTTGTTTTGTTATTATCTTCTTTCATACACTTTGTTTTATCATTATTTTACATACACAAAATTTCACATATATTAATTTATCTGATGTATCCATATTTAACATGTAACTTGAACATATATACATTTTTGATTAATTGCCTTGCTTAATATATGATTGTCGTAGTTATTTTCTTTATATTTTGTAACTTGAACTATCAAATATTTATTTATATCCATATAACTTTGTAGTACTAATCACGCGAGTACAATATTATTTAGGATGTTACAATATCCAATAATGTAAATTATGTCATACCAATACAAAATTGCAGTACAATATTATATTATCATGACATCAAAAAATATCATCATCTATATTTAAACTATGGACTACAAGATCTAACCCTATAAAGCTTGCCATCAATAGCCGAAAGACTGGCATACTAAAAATGGTGCATGAAAATATAAAACAATATACACACAACATTTCACATAATTCTAAACACTAGTCATCTAACCACGTGAGTCGCCCAAGAATCTGACCTATGTCTCTTGCCTCAATCGCGTGTCGATCACTTCTCTGACATCACTAATTTAGAGTATCACCTTGGACTACTTTTCATGGTTGCATTAAAACCCAAAGCATGGGTTGTTACTCATGTAAATCCCAAATTGAGTGGTTCTAAACCTACTAAGGTGAAGTCGGGACCTCCTCTCCTCATCCTAGTCTTTACTTCGGGCCCTTCCTTTATGTCCTAGCTTGTGCTAACACAATCGATTTCATGTGCTAACATGTGGGGCTTATGTCGACATAAGACCTTGTATCGACACATCAAGCCTAGCTAAAACCTATAGCTTTGCCTAGTTCCTTATGTCCATACAAGGGACTTATTGTGTTGACTCATGAGCTTGTGTCAACATAATAGGGTTTCAGTAGCAACCCTCCCTATTACTTGCGATTTCCATTTGTCCCCAAATGCCGAATCTAGATTAATTCTTTCCTTTGAACCTTTTCCTCTATCTTGAAGTTACTTTCCTTTAGTTTCAATACACACTTCTGTGCAGCATTCAAACAAACAACTTCAAACAATATAATAGATTAGCTAACTCCCTAGAGTCGTTATTTGATTTCTTTTAACTTGTAGACAAACAGACATTCATCCCACATATCAAACCAAACACACAAGATATAGTTGAGTCATCTAGAGTTCATTCAACGGTTTACTAATTCTTTCATATATCACTCTTTGGGCATCAAGTTAATAATATCGTTATGTAACTGTATTCAAATAATCAAAATAACCAAAAGGCATTCCAATTCTTAAACTTATTTACTAAGCCACATATTCAACGTGCGTAAATAGGGGTTTCTAAGAAAATATGTCGGAGGAACATTATTCTCACTCACCTAAAAAATAATTTTCACTCAAAAACATCTTAAATCCAATCGTTAAATGGGACAAACAACATAAAACACTACAACTGTAATGACCAGGCTTTAGTGATTAAGCTATTAACGGAGTTTACTGCCCAATAGGCCAGATCAAAAGGCTCGAAATGAGTTATTCTCATACATGCTACTTTTGGTCAACACAGATATGTTACTATACCTAAAAACAGCTGTATAATACGTACTACACCTTGATATAAAGCAATGTATACGAGTTTCCTCAGCCGAACAATATAGTATTGGAGACCTATAAAAGAATAAACCTAAAAAAAATAGAATCAGAGGCGAATAAAAGCGGCACATGGGTGTGTATAACTAATGCCTGATATAGTATCTCATACATCTACATCTCATATAGAATAGAAGACTAAACAACATAATACATCATGCTATCACATCTCATTAGATAGATAATACAAGTGAAACGAATATTTACCACCGCCACTGTAACTTCCCTTATTCCCAAAGATGGAACCCCGGTGCGTTGCAATCATCTTAGGGTTATCTTCGTGATGGAGATGAAATTGGTTATATTATAGAGTCGACAAATAGAGTAGATACCATTAAAATGAAGCACATAATTACATATTTAGTTTTACAATTTTACGTCCCAAATGTGGTACCCATAAGGGTCAAAAATATAGTACAACATAGTTTTTGGTGTCGTGCACCACATATGAAGATGCTGACATGAATAATTTATATAGCGGAATTAATACAACATTAATAACACTCAAGCCTCTTGCTTTGTCCTCGACTTACAATATTTATTCATCCCAAAAAGCAACTTATTTAAACCCTTAAACTTAGTCCACTTGAGTGATTACCCTTAAGTTTATAAGGAATAGATGGCGTGATCTTCGTTTTCATATCTTTACTTTATTCTCCATGCCTAATAATTTATTTCTTCATATAACAGACTAATTAATTGATTTACTAATTAATTAGTTTCCTTAAAATATCCTTCCATATATCAGCTAAATTAATTGATTTGATTGAATCAATTAATTAATTTCTTTCCCTTTTAATGAACATTTGAATCATCCAAATTCAACACTCCACCTTGATTCAAATATAACAATCTCTCTTCATCACCTTATCATCAAATAATCAACATATAAGTTGTTGGGTCTAGCGCCCCATGGCGCTCAAGTAACAGGTATCAAACTGATCAAGTTTGAGCAATGCTCAAACTTGTCCTTAGGAAGTGACTTTGTCATCATATCTGAAGGATTATCCAAAGTACTCACCTTCAACAATTTGATCTTTCTTCGTTCTTCCTCAAGCATAAGAAAGAAACCTCTAACATCAATGTTCTTCGTCCGTGAACTATAAGCTTGATTTTCTACAAGATGAATCGCACTCTGACTGTCTGAAAATAGCTCTACTGTCTGCTGCACCATTGAAAGATCAACCAACAACTGAAGTTAAGTACAATCCTTCCTTTGTTGCTTCCACAATCGATACCAACTCTGCTTCGGTAGTCGATAAAGCTACGATAGATTGCAGCTTTGATCTCCATGAAATCGAGCCTATGCCAAGTGTAAAAACATAGCCCGACACTGACTTCCTAGCATCTCTATCCCCAGCGTAATCAGAATCACAGTATCCTCTAAGAAAGATGTCACCATCCACTCCACCGTATAACAAGCCCACCGAAGAAGTGCCTCGAAGATATCTAAGAATCCACTTCACAGCTTGCCAATGCTCTTTGCCTGGGTTAGACATATATCGACTCACAACACCCACTGCATGGGCCAAATCTGGTCTTGTGCACACCATCGCATACATAAGACTACCAACAGCACTAGAATAAGGTATATCAGCCATATACCTTTTGTCTTCTTCCGATGAGGGAGATAAGTTTTTTGATAACTTAGAATGAGAGCCTAATGGAGTGCCAACCGGTTTAGCTTTCTCCATTCCAAATCGAGCGAGGACCTTCTCGATGTACTGAGCTTGAGTGAGCCTTAACTCTCTCCGCTTCCTATCCCTGCTTATCTCCATACCCAATATTCTTTGTGCCTTTCCCAAATCCTTCATGTCAAACTCTCTACTGAGCTCCGCTTTCAACTCCTTAATTCTGGCCATACTCCGAGATGCAATCAGCATGTCATCAACATATAACAACAAATAAATCATATCACCATCACATTTCCTGAAATAAACACACTGGTCTTTGAAACTTCTGGAGTATCCCTGTGGAAGCATAAACTTATCAAACCTCTTATACCATAGTCTAGGAGACTGCTTCAGTCCATATAGAGATTTGTTGAGTTTGCAAACATAGTCTGGCCTTCTACTGTCAATGAACCCTTCCGGCTGCTTTAAATAAATCTCCTCATCCAGATCACCATGCAAGAATGCAGTTTTGACATCTAGTTGCTCTAATTCCATATCATAATGAGCAACCAATGCCAAAAGAATACGAATAGAAGTATGCCTAACCACTGGAGCAAAGATATCATGATACTCTACCCCTTTCTTCTGAACATACCCCTTTGCGACTAACCTTGCCTTGTATCTGAGATTACCATTTTCGCCGTCTTTCACTCTATAGATCCACTTGCATCCAATAGCTCTCTTGTCGGTGGGAAGAGGCACCAAATCCCAAGTATGATTTCTCTGCAATGATTCAATCTCCTCCTCCATAGCAACTAACCAACTGGAACCGTTAACTGATGCGATGGCTTCTCTATAATCACATGGCTCATCATGGACAACATTCAAAGCATATGTTGCCATATCATCGAAGTTAATATCTTCGATGCTTAATCCAACAAACTCATCAAGCCACTTAGGCTTTCTTCTTTGTCTGACAGGCCTAGGTTCCGAATGAGCTCCACCTTGAGTTTGATCCTCTGTACCAACATCGATATTATCCTCATCAACCACGGTGTCATCGGAAACACCATTTGAACGTCTATGGAAAGAATCAACAGATGACTTGCTTTGTGTCTGGTATTCTTCACATGTCCTCTCATTGTCATCCGATGAGGAAGACTCCACCTTCAACATAGCCTTCTCATCAAAAGTCACATGCCTGCTCATAACGATCTTCTTGCTAATAGGACACCACAACCTATATCCCTTCACTCCTCTTCTATAACCTAGAAAAATACACTTGCGAGCTCTAGGTTCCAGCTTCCCTTTGCTCTCGTGCACATAAGCTGGGCAACCAAACACTCTGAGAAATGAATAGCTAACAGGCTCTCCTTTCCATACTTCTTCAGGGATCTTCATATCTATGGCAGTGGAAGGTGTGCGGTTGATGAGGAAAGCCGCCATAGATAAAGCTTCAGCCCAAAATCCCTTCTTCAATTTAGCAGTCAGTCTAAGGCATCTTGTCCTCTCCAATAATGTCCGATTCATCCTTTCTGCAACTCCATTGGACTGAGGGTCGCCTGGTGTGGTGTAATGCCTCTTAATGCCTTCAGACTCACAATAATCGATGAATTCCTGTGATACAAATTCACCGCCATTATCTGAACGGAGAACTTTCAATTTCTTCCCCGACTGCTTCTCAACCATAGATTTCCACTTCCGAAACTTGGCAAAGGTTTCACTCTTTGACTGAAGAAAGTATACCCATACTTTACGAGAGAAATCATCTATAAATGAAACAAAATATCTGGCTCCACCTAAAGACGGACAAGGGGAGGGACCCCAGACATCTGTATGAACATATTCCAAGATAGCTTTTGCTTTATGCTCTCCTGTACCAAAAGAAATCTTCGTCTGCTTTCCAAGAACACATCCTTCACAAAAACCAAGTTTTGAATGATGAACTCCATCAATCAATCCTCGTTTTCTCAACTCATCCATGCTGCGCTCACCGATGTGACCCATCCGTAAGTGCCATAATCTGGAAGAATCCGAATCAACAGATGTAACAGAAGCTGATTCACCAATTACAGTAGTGCCCTTTAGTAGATAAAGATTTCCTGCCCTCACACCTCTCATAACAATCATGGATCCCTTCGATATCTTCATTTTCTCTCCTTCCACTACAATCTTCAAGCCAAGTCTACTTAACGCCCCAACAGAAATCAAGCTCCTCCTCAAATCAGGTACATGTCTAACATCGGTGATCGTACGAATAACACCATCAAACATCCTAATCATCACGCTACCAACACCCACCATACGGCAAGAAGCATCATTGCCCATTAGAACTTCTCCTTCATCAATTTCACGGTAAGTGGAAAAGCTGTTCCTATCAGGTGTCATATGGTAGGATGCGCCAGAATCAATCAGCCATAAGTTAGTCTTCCCAGAAGAGCCAGAAGCTGTAAATACATCGGTGTCACTTTCTGTATCTGATTTCTCTGCTGTAGAAGCTGAAGCTTGCTTTGGATCTTTTCTTCTACCTTCAAGCTTGGGACATTGTGCTATGAAGTGCCCTGGTTTTTTACAATAATGGCAAGTCAAATTCTTAGGCCCCCTAGACTGAGACCGTGAATAATTCCGTCCTCCAGCTTTCTTCGTCCTGCTTTGGCCTCTACCTCTCTGAACAGATAAGCCTTCAGTATCACTATCCAAGCTAGTACTCGCCAATCTACCTCTCAATACTTCATTATGAAGACCAGCCTTTACATCAGATAGGCTAATTTTACTGCGGCCATAAATCATGGAATTAACAAAAGCAGTATACTCCTTAGGCAAGGAACATAAGAGGATCACAGCTTGAGCCTCATCAGTAATATCAACTTCCGCTGCCTTCAGGTTCATAATCAAAGTCGTCAAAGCATCTACATGCTCCATGAGATCAGCTCCAGGCTTTATCTTGAACGAATAAAGTTGTTGCTGAAGAATAATCCGATTAGCGAGAGACTTGTCTTGATATGCATCCGATAATGCATCCCATAGTTCTTTCGCCGTCTTCTTTTGAGAGAATTCTCTAAGAACTTCATCTGAAAGGCTCAACTGAATTGTTGTAAGAGCTTCATCTTCCATCTCTTCCAAATCAGCTGCATCAATATCTTTCAATTTCTCAGGCGCAGAAACAACCTTGTAAGTCTTCTCCTTCTTCAATACAGCCTCCATCTTCATCTTCCAAGTACCAAAATCTCCTTTTCCGTCAAAACGTGTTACTCCATAATTGACACCAGATCTGCCAACAGACTTACTAGAAGTAGCCATTAATATCCAAACAGAAACAATAACACTAGCTCTGATACCAAACTGTAGTGATTTTTTTTTGAGCGGAAGCGGTTTATTTGTTCAGAATCTAGTATTGCCTATTTAGATATCAATGACACTTAAAAAGAATTATGCAGTCTGACAGAAAAAATAACAGAAATAGAAGACATGAAGATTTAACGTGGTTCGGATATGAATATCCTACGTCCACGGAGACCCAACAACTTTTTATTTCACTAAAGAAGAGAGTACAAAAGAAAGAGGAAAGAATAATGGTGGATACTACACTTGCTTGTTCATATGAAGATAAAGTTCCTTCATTTATATAGACTTGATAATGAAGGGTTGCTTGGAGATTAAGCAAATCAATTTCCTGATTACGCAGATATCTTTCCAATTTGCGTGATTTGATTTTAGTATAAATAGATGGCGTGATCTTCGTTTTCATATCTTTCCTTTATTCTCCATGCCTAATAATTTATTTCTTCATATAGCAGACTAATTAGTTGATTTACTAATTAATTAGTTTCCTTAAAATATCCTTCCATATATCAGCTAAATTAATCGATTTGATTGAATCAATTAATTAATTTCTTTCCCCTTTAATGAACATTTGAATCATCCAAATTCAACAGCATCCTTACATAGCAAAACAAGTGGTTAAGGTCTTTTTTGATGGCATATTTAAACTCTATGGCATGCCAAAAACAATAGCAAGTGAAAGTGATTCAATCTTTTTAAGCAATTTTTAGCAGGAGTTGTTTACTCTTCAAGGATGCACTCTTAAATTCAGCTCAGCCTATTATCCCCAAACAGATGGTCAAACTAAGATCAATAAGAAAGTTTTAGAGACATGCCTGCACTGCTTTGTTTCTCATCAGCCTAGTGAATGGACTAACTGGCTCATCTTCACAGAATATTGGTTCAACACTTCATGGAAGTAAGCTACAAGGTTAACACCATATACAATATTGGAAGACAACCACCAGCACTACTCTCCTATGTCCCTCATACTGCAAAATAGAGCAAGTAGAATATCAATTATTTTCTAGAGATATCACTATGCAATTTTTAAAAGACAGCTTGAAATTAGCGTAAGAGATAATGCAAAAATTTGATAATAGATGAAGGATAGACAGATACTTTTCCGTAAATGATTGAGTATATTTGAAATTGCAACCATGACGACAGATTTCAGTCCGCACAACCAAGGCTAATAATTTATCACCAAAGTGATATGGACCATTTAAGATAAGTCAGAGAATTAGAGGTGTTACATATACACTGAAACTCCAACAGATCATCAAATATGTTGTATTTTTCGCATTAGTCAATTGAAAAAGAAATTGGATCCACATATAATCCATTAACAAGGCGTGCCATCATACAAGGAAGCAGTAGTTAACGAACCAGATAGTATTACTTACAGAAGACTCAAACCAAGAAATAACAAACCAGTAGTTCAAGCTTTGGTCAAATGAAATAAACCAATAATAGATTCTACTTGGTTAGATTATTGGGATGTAGTTAGAAATTTTCCTACCTTAAACCTTGAGACAAGGTCTCTTTTTAAAGGAGTGGGGATTTGTTACATCCAAACATTTCAACAAACAGGCAGTCGACATCAAGCAGAGGACACATTTCATCAAACAGGTAGGGAACGAGATTATCTATGCATCCCAAATACATGGAAGTAGTGAAAAGATCTCTGCACAATTAGTGAAGACTCAGATACAAGTAGAAGCAAATAGCAATGCTGAATCAAGGGTAGAAGATGGAATTTGATGTTGTGCACGCTGTGCGCATATGCATGTGCACGGCCTAGATATATGCTTTTAGCATTTAGGCTAGTTTGAATCATCTAATTCACTGTAATATGATAAAATTATGCTGAGCTGGAATATTTAACAGCTAGTTTGATTCAGTCTCTCTTGGGTAATGTATATATATGATGATAAAAGCATGTACATAGAAGGGGTGAAAGTAAATAAAATTTGTCATCAAACTTTCTTTTACTTGCTGTTTGCATGCATTTCTTCTTACTGTTATACACTATTGTTCTCCTTGTTTTCAACTCCTTCTGTTGAAATATATATTTAAAAAAACGGTTGGATATTTGAGAGAAGAAACTTGTTCTCACAAATAATGCTCTAATATTATTTTTCCTTTGCTAGATTGCTTGATTACAAATGAGGGGAGAGCTCCTCTATTTATAGTCCCTAATAGATCATTCTAGAATTACTTTTGCTTGATTACAAAGAAAACATAATTCTAGTTTTACTTGGTTACAAAGAAAACATAATTCTAGAACTCTCACCCCCCTTTAAACATAATACAAGAATTCTATATAAACCAATAAATCAAGTTTATATTCCAACACCCTCTTTAAACTTGATTTGCCCCCATTTGAGCTAAACTTTTACGCATACCGAGTTTCTTCTTTAACTCCTTGAAAATCTCCAACTTCAAAGGCTTCGCTAAAACATCGGCAATTTGGTCTTGCGTCTTGCAATGCTTGACAACTACTTCTCCTTTCCCAACCAAGTCTTGAATGAAATGATACTTGATTCTTATATGCTTGCTCCTTCCATGAAAAACTGGATTTTCGGAGAGTGCTATAGCAGAATTGCTATCACAATATGTAAGTGGACTTTCTTTTGAAGTATGCTTAAGTTCTTCTAGCACCCATTTAATCCATAAAGCTTGACAGCTAGCTAAAGATAGTGAAATATATTCTGCCTCGGCGGTTGAGAGAGCCATAACTTGTTGTTTCTTTGACATCCACGTGATTGCACTTGATCCAAAGTAGAAAACATTTCCCGAAGTACTTTTACTATCATCAACACTTCCGGCCCAATCACTATCATAATATCCAAGCACCTTAGGATCATTTATCTTTCGATAATAAATTCCATCCCTAAGTGTTCCATGCACATATCTCAAAATTCTTTTTCCGGCATCCCATTGTGTCTTCTTTGGTTTCTCCCTGAACCTACTAATCAAGCTCACACCATATGTAATGTCCGGCCGAGTGGCTGTGAAATACATCGAACTCCCAACAAGACTTCTAAACAATGTTGGATCAATATATTTAGAGTTGTCATCCTTACTTAGTTTCAAGCCAATTTCAACTGGAGTGCTAATTGGCTTTGCCTCTTCCATTCTAAACTTCTTCATCAAATCTTTTACATACTTTTCTTGAGAGATAAATACACCGTCATTATCTTGCTTTACTTCAATACCAAGAAAATAATGAAGTAGACCCAAGTCGGTCATCTCAAATTCTTGCATCATACTTCTCTTAAATTCTTTAATTGTAACGCCCCGAAAATTTTCGACTTTCGAAAATTCAACATCGATACTCACTTTATCGACTGCCGAGAAATCGAAGGCCAAAAATCCGAAATGTTATGGTTTTTAAGAAAAATAATTTAAGAAAAGAAAAAGAGATAAGAAGAGATAAGAGGATAGAAAAATGGAGAGAGAGAAAAGAAAACAGAAAATAGAACAGAAAGAAAATAGATCATTTTAAAATAGAAAGAAAAGAGAATAGAACGGAATAGAAAACAACAGAATCACATCAGAATCTCACAATTCGCAGCGGAACAACATATAATAATAAATGAATAACCTTTAAACAAAGAACTATATCAGTTATTACCTTTTATACATTACATTTCATTACATCATATCATCAGAGTGTACAACAACAACAACAAACAGTGCAGCGGAAAAAGAAATACTATATAAGTAATACGCCATGCTATCCAGCTTGCCTCCAGCAACTCCAGAATATCCAGAATATCCTGATAAACCTAACTCTTGACTGCCCGTGTAGAAATTGGTGGGCACCCAAAGTTTAGGAAGGAAAACAATAAACTCCGAGTCAGTCATGTGACTGGTGTGAGAACTCAAAACAGTTTATTTATCTTTAAAATCAAAATAGAGGAATATTTTTAAATTCAATTCGCAATGCTTTTAAAAATGAGACTACCATAAGACCTCCTGCCACACACACAATCCAAACGCAGACTTGGAGAAGATTTCTCCTTATGATAGCCAAACATGCTTGATACGCATTAAAATCAAATCAATTTTGATATTATTATTAGTGCATAGTGTAGAAGAAATTCATTTCGAAAGTAGAATATAAATCTTAGCCAGCATAGGTACCATTATATTATGCCTACTATAGCTACCTCCTGAGGAAGCAGGTTCTACAACTAAAACCGTACAAGTCACGTATTGTTTCTTTGGATTTCCAACGAATGATCAGGCCAAGGAACTTCCCATTGCCACATGAGAATGCCTCTGGATGGAAATCCCCGAGAACCAAACCGGATCTCTACCAACACAAGGCCGGGTTACCCCTAACCGAGTAACAACTGACCGAATATGCCATCCCCCGGTCCTTTGGGACCTTTTCACCAAGCGCTCGCAATCAATTCATACAATCATAACAAAGTGTTTTCAACATGAGTAAGTATCTGGGCTCCATACCATGATACCACCCTTTTCCAGAAGGAAATGCACACATCCTAAAGGGCGCTACCCCTCATAACCTTGCCGCATCTTTCCTGTTTTGACCATTCACGGGGTGTGAGGCTCGACGAAGTCACGTCCACAAAAAAATACTTTATACAAAAGCCAATCTTTGGGTCAACAAATGATCATAGAAATGATCACTAAGATAGACGATCAAATAAACGATCCTATCACAAATAATCAACACAATGATCATTTCAGCATCACTCAGCATGTCACATTACCAAATTGGGAATATATCGCTGATAACATTCAACTACATAACCTCTAAGCTCGTACGTCTCAGAGAAGGGTGTTAAGCTAAAAGAATAAATTCTCCGCCACCAACAGAAATATATTTGAAAGAAATCGGCTTTATATCTCAACTTGTAATGTCAGACATACAATCCATACAAGTCTGTTCCGGGCTCGAACAAAACCGAAGGCACTTCTTACGAAGCCCTTGCAATCCGGGTATTCACAATCCCGATCGAATTTCCCATCACTTAGGAGATCTCTATACCAGGAGCTACCCAGTGCAGAGACAATCGATAGGTCATCCTATCGCTTTTGCAAATACTCGGTCTTCAACACCGATCTTCAATGCAATTCACAACGACGTATCACATATTCGGAATGGGTTATACGACCCCATGGTCCTTTCCCGGTTAACCCGAATAGTGAGCGCTTATTCAAAAATAAGTGTGGCATTCACATTCAAATAAATCACATCAATTACCCATTCAAAGGGAAATATTGATAGTCGGTTATTGAACTATCAATAGATATGCACACATCACCAGTTTCCAAATAATTTTCCAAATTATTTATTTTCCAAAATATCTTTACTAGATATAAAATTCAATATCTCAAAAATAAATCAATATTTATTTTTAATCAAATTCCACTTTCTTTTATAAATCCCATAGTGAATTTATATTTCACAATATCTATGCATATATGATTTCGATTATTCATTTCAATTTATCTTCAAAAGATAAATTCTCAAAATATTCACTTTATACTGGAAAACATTTCCATACTTATTTATTCATAAGTAATTCACAGATTTTATTTATTTTCAACACTTGGAAAATATTCAATATACTTAAATCGAGATTAAGTACATATTTCATTTTTTTTAAGGAAATCATTCTCTTAAACATATTTATTTGGGCCAAAACGAATGTTACGTAAAACATCGTTACGACAACCCAAAATCACTAGTATAGGGATTCGAAATTAAGATAGATATATAAATCCCATACTATACAAAACATTTCCTTTCGGAAATCATTTACTATAACAATAGTGTTATAGTCCACCATTTCCTTCTATTTCTCGAAAACGTCTATTTCAACAATAAATGTTGAAATCTATGGTTTCGAATCTCAACACATTTTAAAACATCGTTAGATCGTTTTTAATTCAATTTAAAATATCACATTCTAAACATTTTCTTTAACATATCATTCACTATTCAAAAACGTGAATATACTTGTTAACAAATTTCATCACTTCTATTCATTTTATTTCAAAGGATTATTCACAATCAAAAATGTGAATTATAACTCCATTAATAGGTTTCAACAATTTACTTATCAAAATAAGTTGTTTGCGAATTTATAAAACAACGTTTATAAATCCCATTTCTAATTATTTTATAACAACTTCCTTTTATAAATTTTCTTTATTAACCTATTCGATTTATAACTCAATTATAAAACAAAAGTTCACATTATAAGTAAAATACTTATAATTTATTCGTTTACAAAAATCGTTCCTTGAACTTCATAATTATAAATCTTATAACTTATATGATTCAATGATTTATTCAACTATTCTTTTAATAACTTTATAAAATTTATAAATCTTACTATTTATAAATTTCATTTATAACTTCACCATTTAAATTCTATAAATTTCATTCTTATAACTTCACCATTTAAATTCTATAAATTTCATTCTTTAATGAAATTCATTTTCACTTCATTCAAACACTTATAAAAACTCGTTTTATAATGTCTATATTTCAATTTATAAATATCCATTTATAAATCTCTTAATATAATTCAATTTATATTATTCTTTAAAACATATTTAATCTCCTTTATTATTTCACCATTTTGATTCATAAAATAATTAAATTTTATAAATCCTATATTTAAACTTTTCATAATAAATTCTAAAATCCCGATTAAACTATTTTATAAAATCGTTAGCATCATATTCTCAAAAATCAGTTTTTAACTATTTTTCTCAAAAATCATAATTTTTATAACTTTAAAAATTATAACGTTTATTTATTTAAAATAGATCAAATTCCAAACATATAGTATATTTTCAAAAAACACTTTATAAATTATTTTTAAAATTCCAAAACTTGGTCCAATGATGCTACATATCAAATAGTCAATCACGACAACAACGATATCATATATCGATATGATAATCCATCAAATATCAAAATATCTGAATCAAATAAATACTGTTGAGGAATCCAGATTGGATCCCTCCAACCTGTTTTCCTGCATCCACAAACATTAGCACAATACCAATTTCGCTCCAGTACGAAATTATCGCGGTATATGTTCTTATTAAATATTATCCGCTTAATAACGGCGCAATAGGGTCTCATCCGCTAAACAAAATGCGGGAAATCAATAACTCCAATATATACATATGCCAATATATATATATTGCTATTAAATATAATACCAATTTCACTGTTTATGAAATATTCGCGGTATATGTTTTTAATAAATAACATCCGCTTACTAACGGCATATAATGTCTATTTTAACAATCAATAGTTATCAATCAACATTCAAACATGCATTCAAATATTTTAAATCTAACTATTTAAAATAAAATCGAAACCGATTCGATTAAGTGAGAAGTTCTCACCTTGATTTCAATTTCGTTTTAGCGATTTATTTCGAATAAAATTAAACGCGCGTTTAATTTTACCCAAAATTCTCACTAACTCCAAACGACTCCAATCCAACTCCATCGCGTAGTGCTCGTCCATACGATTCCAACGCAACTGGTTTCGCGCGTTTTCGACCTCGTATGAAAAAGATATTGATTTTTGAAGTTTACTCGAATTTTATAAACATAAATTACAACATTTTATTTATAATTTTAAACATACTCCCATCAAGACCGTTCGTTCCAAATCCCCCCCATCTGGACCGTGCATTGCTTTCTCCCCCAACTTCTTCTCTTCTCATTCACGTTGCTCTACAGGCCGTTCGAACCCAACACCATCAATTTAGGGTTTGAATTTTGCACCCAAAACACACAACTATATGTCGATCAGGTAGCTCCATGTCGAAGAGCTCGACAAGTACCGCACTCGGCCCCAATAGGGTGGAGCTCGGCCTCACCCTCTTTCTCGTTTTGCGTGCGCAGGCCAAGGCCGACAGCCTCACTTATCTTCCACTACGATGCTCCATTTACGATCATATCCGTATGGATCTGTAGAACACACTCCCCTCTACAACTCTTAGTTGGTGATTTCGCGTGAATGTTTGTAGATTGAGAGATTATAGAGGAAGAAGACTGTCACTTTCTGGCCATTGATATGTTAGAGGCGGCTGAGCAAAAACTAGGGTTTTGTTTGTTTTTGTTTTTTTTTTAGAGTGAGGGTGCCTATTTATAGAAGAAAATCGAACACTATTCATCCGGAAATTCCGAACTCCGATTTACGCGCCGTAACCAGCGTTTCTAGGGTTTACCCCGCGTTCCGGACACAATGGAACAGGTTTTGGAAGCTAATTCGGACATTTGTGCGAGTTATGGCAACAAACGTTCAATTTAAATTAAACCGATTTAAATCGATTTCTAGGCGTTTTAATTTGTACCAGACAAACGGTAAATCCAATTGACACGAAATTTGAAACCTTACAATAATATCACATTACGGATCCGATGAAACTGGATTCGTCGAAATCCGAGACATTTTGAAAAATGGCTATTTTAACTCGCCAAATTAAAATTAAAAATAAATCGATGCGTTTCGAGCTGCCACGATCAAACGATAACTCCGATTGACACGAAAATTGAAATCCGGTAATAACTAACCATTACGGATCCAATGGAACTGGTTTCGTTCAATTCTGAGACTGTTCAAAAATTGACTATTTTCACTAGTCGATTTTAATATTAAAATATTCAATTTTCACAAATTAACTTTAAATTCGATTTTAAAAGTTCTAAAATATCATTCTAACTTCAATATGATAAAATAAAATTTTACAAATCATTTTCAATCATATTTAACTCAATTTTCAATTATTTCCATAATTTAACATATTAAATTATTGATTTAATTGTTCAATTAAATCCAATTATTCGAATAAAAATTTATTTGACTTATAAATTCACTTATTAATATTTAAATTAAATTAAATATTCAAATTTTAATTAATAAAAATTCTGGGTCGTTACATTAATATTATCAAGACTATTTCCCATAAAATCAAATCATCCACATATAAACCAATGATGAGAATGTTACCTTTGTTCTCTTGATGTAAAGAGTATGCTCAAATGGACACCTCTTGAATCCCATCTTCACAAAATAGTCATCTATGCGACTATACCATGCACGAGGGGGTTGCTAAAGGCCATACAATGCCTTCTTCAACCGATATACTTTATGCTCTTCATCCTTTATCACATAGCCGGAAGGTTGATCAATGTACACCTCTTCTTGTAGTACTCCATTCAAGAAAGCAGATTTAACATCCATTTGATAAACTTGCCACTTATTTTGAGCGGCCAATGAAATTATCAAACGAATTGTTTCAAGACGTGCCACAGGAGCAAAGACTTCTTTATAATCAACACCATACTTTTGCTTGTAGCCTTTCACAACTAATCGTGCCTTATGTTTTTCAACTTCACCTTGTGTATTCAAATTTGTCTTATAAACCCATTTGATTCCAATGGGTTTCTTCCCTTTAGCTACTTCAACCAACTCCCATGTTTGGTTACTTTCAATTGCATCAATGTCTTGATCCATGGCTTGTCTCCATTTGTCTTCCTTGGCGGCTTCTTCAAAATCAACTGGATCCGCAGTTGCATATAAAGAAAAATCAACAAATTCATCTTCTAAAATTCTTCTTGTTTCTCCATAAATCTCCGCAAGAGGTCCTGTCCTTCTAAGTATTGATTTTGAACTTGAAGATGATGAACTTGGAGGAGAATTAGATGGTGGAGTAGGTGTAGTCGATCCTTCTTCTTCAATTGTCTCAAATGCATCATTATCAAGCAAGATACTTGTATTCTTTGTCTCATATTTCCATTCCCATGCTTCTTCCTCATTGAAAATTACATCACGACTAATAATAGTCTTCTTTGTGATGGGGTTATATAATTTATATGCCTTGGATCTTTCACTATAGCCAACAAAGATGCACTTTTCAGATTTGTCATCAAGTTTTCCTCTCTTTTCATCCGACACATGAGAGTAACAAATGCTTCCAAAAAATTGAAAGTGGGAGACACATGGCTTGTGACCGATCCATGCTTCTTGTGGAGTCTTTCCTTGAACACTTTATTTGCCGCACGGTTGAGAACATATCATGCACATGCTACAGCTTTAGCCTAAAATATTTTAGGCGATCCTTTTGTCTTCAACATACTTCGAAAAAGTTCCATGATGATACGGTTCTTTCTTTCGGTCATCCCATTTTGTTGAGGGGTTGAGTGGACCATTAATTGATGATAAATGCCATGATCCTTTAAGAAATTTCTGAATTCTTCTGCCATACATTCTCCACCACGATCGGATCGGAGTGTCTTTATAGAAAAACCACTTTGCTTCTACACAAGTGCTTTAAAATTCTTGAATACTTCAAATACTTGGGATTTTTCTTTGGAAAAGTAAATCCACATCTTGCGACTATAATCATCAATAAAAGTGAGAAAATACCGATTACCTTCAAAAGAGTTTGTGCGCATAGGTCCGCATAAATCCGAATGCACTAGCTCCAAAGGATTCTTTGCTCGCCATGCCTTTTCTTTTGGAAATGGATCTCGATGGTGCTTGCCAAAAACAAAACTTTCACATACTTGATCTTGTTTGCAAATATTTAGGATGCGTCTCACCATATGAATTTTGCAAATTTTGGATAGAGTGCTAAAACTCAAGTGATTATAACGAAGATGCCAAAGCCATGACTTGTCATTAACAATATTAGCAAAACATGGAAATGCTTCGTTTTTAATTTTCAATGGAAACATTTTTGTTGTTGTCATCTTCACTTTTGCAATAAGAACATTAGTTTTGTCTTTGATCTCACATAAATCATTTTTAAAATTCATATTATGTCCCTTCTTTAAAAGTTGCCTAACACTCAAAAGAATGTATTTAAGATCGGGAACATAATAAACATTAGAAATATAATTTGTACCTTGCTTTGTCTGTATCGGGATATCGCCACTGCCTTTGACAATGAGCCTTTTATTATCACCTGTCTTGACTTCTTGTTGGACACTTTCATCAAAATTCACAAAGCAACTTTTATTTCCGGTCATGAGGTAACTACAACCACTATCAATATACCATATATCATCAAAAGAAGCTTCTTGAACATTACAAGCAAGAAGCATACTTTCATCTTGTGTCTCCAGATTCTCATGTAGAAAATTAGAATTATCTTTTTCATCATTGACTCTTTTAAAACAATCTTTTTTCATATGCCCATATTTATGACAATAATGACATTAAATATTATAAGAGTTACCTCTTCCTCTTCCACTGTATCCTCCGCGACCTCTTCCTCTTCCTCCTTGAGATGGACTTGTATTTTCACTTTGAATTTGGCCTCTTCCTTGTCCTATACCACGGGCTGATCTTCCACCTCTTCCTCTAAATCCACCACGGTAGGTGTCTCGAATTTGAAAAGATTGCTCGGAAGGAGAGGAATCAAATTGTTTGATGCGCAACTCATGAGATTGTAGTGAGCCCAACAATTCTTCAAGAGAGAAAGTATTCAAATCTTTTGATTCTTCAATAGCAACAATAGCATGCTCAAATTTCCTTGTCATACTTCGAAGAAATAATTCTTTTATCTGAAATTTCTTCACCATTGATTCGAAGTTGATTAGCAATAGAAATAGTTCTATTATAAAATTCCTCCACCGATTCACTTTCTTTCATTTTGAGTAAATCAAACTCACCTCTTAGATCTTGAAGTCTTACCATGTTTACCTTTTCTTCACCTTTGTACGCCTTGTTGAGGATATCCCATGCCTCCTTTGACGTTGATGCCGAAGAGATCCTTTCAAAAATTTCTTCATCCACCGCTTGATAGATGAAATAAAGAGCCTTCTTGTCCTTCTTTCGAATCTCTTTCAAAGTATTCAATTGTTGTGTTGAAAGTGTTGCTTGATTCTCCGGTTCTTCATATCCATTTTCAACAATCTTCCAAAGATCTTGAGAGCCATACAAGACCTTCATTTGAATGCTCCATTGATTGTATTCTTTCCCGTCAAAAGAGGAAGTTAAGGTTGCAACATATTGTTGGAAGTCATCCCTAAGCCTCGCTTTGATACCACTTTGTTGAAATATATATTTAAAAAAAAGGTTGGAGACTTGAGAGAAGAAACTTGTTCTCACAAATAATGCTTTAATATTATTTTTCCTTTGCTAGATTGCTTGATTACAAATGAGGGGAGAGCTCCTCTATTTATAGTCCTTAATAGATCATTCTAGAATTACTTTTGCTTGATTACAAAGAAAACATAATTCCAGAAATACTTTTACTTGGTTACAAAGAAAACATAATTCTAGAAACACTTTTACTTGATTACAAAGAAAATATAATTCTAGAACTCTCACCCCCCCTTTAAACATAATACAAGAATACTCTAGAAACCAATAAATCAAGTTTATATTCGAACACCTTCTTCTCATTATCTGATACTCACCTTCTTCTTCCCAAAATCTATTTCTCTCTAAGCCCATTCAATCACCAAAAAAACCTCATCACAAACCCACTCCACCATGACCAATATTCAATCAAAAGTCAAGAAATCTAACGAGCCTAGCATCGCCCTTGTCACGAAGTCTGTCGCTTTCTCGTTAGCGATTGCTATGAACAAGCAATGAAGCAATCCAGCGTCAGATCTTCTTTGTGAAAAAATAACCACTTGTGCTTCAGTGTCTAAACAATGATTCACACTGTACCCTAGCTTCTTGAACTATCTTGTTATTGTGAAAACTCTAATTCACTTGATTTATAAATCATGACGTATTCTATTATGTTCCAGTTCATTCAAGCATTGACACTCGACTAACGTAGCTTCATCTCTTTAAAATTGACTTTGTCACTTCGATAGGAAAAAATCTAACCACTCTTCTTTTAAAGGCAGTTGCTCCACCTAAATCCGAATTGCTTTTCAAAACCCACAAAATGGGTGCATGTGAGTTCAAAATCTGCATTCCTAGAGATAGGTGGTACATAACATTCTTCATTATCAAGTGTCTCTAATCACCAGTTTATTCTGCAATTCATCTACGTTGATGGAATCTAACCTTTTTTTTCTGCAATTCATCTAAGCAGGTTATCACAGTTACCAAAAATCAAAAAAATTATCTCAACCTTTGCCCATTTAAACATTAAGTTCCTCATATATATATATATATATATATATATATATATATAAAGTTATTTCATCTCGTAGTTTGAAAATGGAACTTTTGCGTAAAATCTTCGATTTCGTTTTAAAACTTTCCTAAGCTAAAACTAGATTTAAAATTGTTTATTTTATATTTCAAAACAAATTAGTCAAAATTAGAATGTGTTTGGATGTTCAAAATTGTTTTGAAATGACATTAAAGCGTGAGTAAGTGAAAGGAGATAAGTCCGTTGCCTTTTCCTCTCCTTCCTAATTACTTGCTGAAACACAATTGATTGTCATTTTGAATTTAAGTAAGGCTTTTGGTTAGTTAAAATAAAGTTATAACACACACACACACACATATGCATGCAAATATAAATAAACTACACACATACATATTGCTATTTTATGTAGTTTCCATAAAAATACACACCCACACATATGGGTCTATTGCAGCGTAAATGCCAGCACCTATATACGATTATATTAGCCGTGTACACTGCTAATATGTTGCACTTGTACTTTACATACATGAGTGTATTCGATACGTTAATACCTCAGTTATTAATTTTGATGATAACAACCATGATGATAATAATAATACATTCATATAAAATATGGACACAAATTTTTGCCAAGTTATGCAGTGTAAGATATTATACTTGTGTTGAATCAGAGACTGTACATTTATAAAGACTCGTGAGTATAAAAACCAAAACATAAAGATCTCAAGACTATAATAAAGTTTATAGAGTTATAGAATACTGTTTAAGTCTCCGGTAGCAATCTTTGATCTTTATTTCTTAATTTCTAATCCTTATCTTTAGAACAAAATATATTTTTAAAATATTTTTCAAAATATTTTATAAGAGTTTTTCAAAGATTAAAATGCTTATAAACTATGTTTAAACTATTTTATAAAGCATCAAATTATTTTACATAGTATAGGATTTTCAAAACATTTTAAAATAAACAAGTTTTCAAATTACACTAGCCTATGTCGACATATAGGCAGATGATATGTCGACATACATGCTGCATTTTTGAAATTAAATTTTTGAAATGAAGTGTTTGTTCATTGTAACACTTCACGAATGGATATGTCTATTTATTCTCCATATATATGGGGTTTTCAAACAATAATTACTTTCTTATTATCATCTCTACTCTAACTCTATCAAAATTTCTAGTGAGAAATATATTGAAATCTTCTTAAATTTAAATAAAATCAATTCACTTTTCATTGTATTGATTTCCTACTATTTACTCTCTAATTTCAATCATCTCTCACTCTCTGAATCAAAGATCAAAGTACTCTCCAAGTGACTATAGAATTCACTGTAACCAAAGATTAAGAAATTATCTTTGAAAAACCATCAAACTCTAGTTTAATTTGCTTAGGTGTGGTTATAGCCCCTTCAAATCAATTAGGTGCGCTTGGTAGCCTAGAAATCCAAGTAGGCGTGCTTATAACCCATCCAAATTAAGCGTTTGTACCCTAAGCCTGAAAAATCAGGAGTGTATGTCTCGTAGCCTCGTAGTTGAGATTGTAGTTGTGTTTCCTTCTATTTGTTTAGGATTGCATTTGAAAAGAAATCCGTACTAGCAATTATACGGGACTGGACGTAGGGTAACTCCGAACCAGTAGAAAAATACTAGTGTGATCTCTTTAATTCTTTACTTTTTACTTTACTGCAATTATACTTATCTGTGTTTGGTTTGTGATTGTAGATTCTGTATTGGTTAATAATAATCTTAAAGAATTTTAAAAAATTCATAATAATTAGAAAATACTATTCCCACTACTATTGTTTAATTAGCCTTAAGATTCATAATTTCGCAACCCACATTTGGTATCAGGGCACTAGGTTTCCAAACACTAGTAATTTAGTTTTTGAAAAGTTTTAATGGCTAACAACACAGTTAGTACATTGTTATCACTATTGTCGAAGGACAATCTACTGCTATATCCCTACTTTTTAACGGCAATAATTACATGCTTTGGTCATGTAGGATGAAGATCTATTTACAATCTAAGGGTTTAGACATTTGGAATGTTACACAAAATGAGTACATTGAACTAGAAACTAATTTTGCACTATGGACTTCTGATCAAAAGTTGGTTGCATAAAATAATTCTTAAGCCATGAATATTCTATTTATTCACTAGCTGAAAATGAATTTAATAGAGTGTCTATTTGTAAATCTAAGTATGAAATTTGGAGGACAGTACAAGTTACACATGAGGCCACTAGTAAAGTTAAACAAACTAAAATTACCATGTTAACTAATTAGTTTCACTGGTTCAAAATGAATTTCGATGAGTCTATTTCTGACATGTACTATATATTCAAGAGATAGTGCATTCACTGGTTGCATTAGGTAATAAATTTCTTAAGAGGATTAAGTTAGAAAATTCCTCAATTCACTCTCCTCGGAATGGGATCAAAAGACACTTGCAATTGAGGAGGCTAATGATATTAGAACTCTGAAAATTGAAATTTTTCATAAGTAATTAAATGTTCGATGAAGCACAATTGCAGAGCAGAAGAGAAAGTAAGGCAACAAAAAAATAATCCATTACTTTCAGTGCTATAATTGACCACAGATTCCGACGATAACAATGACGAAGAAATTGCTTTCATAACCAGAAATTTTATAAAATTCCTAAAATATAGAAAGATGAACAACTTTTGGAAATCTAAGAATAAGATGTTCGAAACTGGAACTGCAAATAGTTGCTTCAACTAAGGTGAACCCTTTCATTTTCAGAGAGATTGCTCACATTTGAATAAGTCAAAGGTCTCAACAACAAATGATTTATCTAGAAAAAGAAAAGATCTTATACGGAAAATTTTGATAACTCAAACGCTTCCTTTAACGATAATAAACCAGACACTGAGAATGTGGATATTCGTTTCAAGGCAACAAAAGACTAATCATAACTAATCAACAAAAAGCAGAAAAAACGTACCTTTTATTTAATATTTTTTATTTTTTATTTATTAATAACATATAGATTAATAATTATATTGGATGAACATAAGTATATAAGCATATATATATATATATAAATATATTGGAATAGTTTTATTTATGGGAATTTTAGGCTATATGTCGACATACCTCCATGTCATATGTCAACATATATGCCAGAAAACTGAAAGTTGAAATTTGAATTCAAAATTTGAATTTAAAACTTCCCTCTCTTTATGCATTTACTCCTATGCTCTTAAAAAAAGCCTTTCGGACAAGAGAATGTGTCTTTTGATTCTCCACTTATTTACTCCATCTCCATCCTATCATTTCACTCATTTCATTTCAAATTTCAAATATCATTTCACTCTCTTATCTTCCCAAACATTCATAATGGATTCCTCTAGTCAAAATCCAATAACCATTATGCTATCTATGAAACAAAAATCTTACTCTTCAATGAGAAAGATGCCGTTGAAGCTTATATGGAGTACACTACTTCCAGAAAGGTTTCTTCTGGAAGATTTGCTAAATTGAAAGATTTTTCTTCTATGGTTTACATGATCTTTGTTTTGAAAACAATTGGTTTAAGTGAATCTTCTCAAAATAATTTTGTTACTTACCCCAATTTGGTTAAATTGTTTTATGCAAATTTAAACAAAAAATTTTATCTAGGAGAAGAAGGTCAAGTTTGGAGTAGTATTAATGGCACTCAAATTGTTTTAAATTGTGAACATTTGGATCATATTTTTGGTTGTAAATCTACTGGAAATAACCTCTCCACTTTTTAATTTAATATACAAAATCAGGAATTTCTTCACGATATTTTCAAAAGGATGAAGATTTTGAACTTAAACACAAGAATCTTTTGCCAAAATCGAGACTTAGGAGTCTCATTCTACAATAAAGTATTACTCCAAGGACGGGTAATTATAATAACCTTATTCAAAAAAATTCAATGTTTGTTTTGTTATTTATAGTCGCTATGACATAAACTGCGCACAAGTCATTTTGGATGACTTTTTCCAAAAGAACCTTTCTACACATAAGAAATCACTCTTCAATGATATGAATTTTACTAAAATTTTCTCATATTATGGTGTGGATTTAAGAGGAGAAAAATCCATTCCTCGAAAAGTTTTCGACAAATCTAATATATCTCTTATGCACGTTCCACCATTTTTCGAACCAATGAGATTCGTTCCAAAAAGGAGCAAAGGTTGACATAGGAAGAAGAACAAGAAATTCAAAAGGAAGAGGAAGAAGAAGTAGATGCGATGGAAGTGGAAGAAGAAGAGGAGAAGGAGGAAGAAACGGATTCTTCCTTGGAAAGTTTCGAAAAACCATCCCACCCTACCAACAAAGAGATACTGGTGAACTAAGGGAAGCTTCTTAAAAAGAAAAAGAAGCATAAGCATTCATTTAGTAAAAGTTTTCTTCTCTTTCCAACAAAGTAGACAAATACTTTGGAAAGATCATTTGCAAGCTTGTTGGCTCTTCATTAACATGATCTACATCCTTCTAAAACTTATCTAGCTTTTTATTTATGATATATAGCTTTGTATTATGTATTTTTGGTTTAGGCTCATGTCGTGTTTTACGTATATGCTTTTACTAATTATTTAAATCCAGGTATTCTTCAATTTCTAAGTTAACAAATATATTTCTTGCTGTCTTATATTGTTTATTTTCCTTTGAAAGTTATAAATACATACCAGTATAAGATAAAAATAAAAAACATGGCAAATATTCTTGTTCCTAAAATTTGTGTATGCATGTCGATATACATACTATCGATATGTTGACATATAACGGTAGAAAGGAAATTTTTTAAATTTCAAAATATAAATAATTATCAACCATTCATTCATTTCAAATGACTTTCTCCTGTTCTTTAAGCCTATTTCTTCCCAAAAACTCATTATCATTATATTCTATACTCTCTTTTCATTCTCAAACATATTTTCACAAAAATGTCTTCTCTGCATTAAAAATTATGTGAAAATCTTAAACAAACTCTTCTATCTTTCAGCAAGAAAAGCATTTCAATGCCATTCGATGGCTAATTCTTCCTTAATTAAAGGCAAACCAACCAACAACCCAAAGTACACTATTAACTAGGATAATAAAGATTGGAATGACATCAAAGCAGATCCAATCTTCAGGCCTGATGGTTAGGTTGAAGTTCCATGAAACGTCTAGTTATTGGGTTTGGATTTGATGTGTACTCATAGGATTTAGTTTGAATTATTTGAATTATTTTTTTGATTAATTTGGTTTTAATGATTGGATTGTTTTGATTTTGTTTGGAGTTGGATTAGCTTGTACAAATGACTTGAATTTGTATAGTTTGAAATAGAATTTAACTTATAAGTCTTCATTATCATATTTAGTATAAAATACTGCATTATTTATCATATACTTATCATATGTCATTATATATAATCATATCCGTTTAACTCGGATTTTTGATTTTGATTATATGTTTTCTAAACATTTGTGTTAGAGGGGTTTTTTATGCTGATGATAAAGGTGGATAAAGACTCAATGAATGGGCATAAAGACTCATGAGTATAAACACTAAGATTTGAAGATCTCAAGACTATAGTAAAGTTTATAAAGTCATAGAATATTATTAAAGTCCCTAGTAGCAATCTTTCATCTCGATTTCTCATTTCTAATCTGTAAAACGAAATACATTTTTAAAATGTATTTAAAACTATTTTATAAAAAAATTCAATGGTTAAAATGTTTATAAACTATGTTTAAACTATTTTACAAAGTATCAAATTATTTTACATAGTGTAGGGTTTTCAAAACATTTTAAAATAAACAAGTTTTCAAATTACACTAGCCTATATCAACATATAGGCAGATGATGTGTCGACATACATTCCGCAATTTTGAAATTCAAATTTTGATGTGAAGTGTCTATTCATCGTAACTCTTCAGAAATGGACATATCTATTTATTCTCCATATAGAGGGGTTTTCAAATGAAATTTTTATAGCTACTTTCTTATTATCTTCTCTCCTCGTACTCTACCAAAATTTCTAGTGAGAAATATATCCAAATCTTCTCAAATTCAAACAAAATCAATTCAATCTTCATTTTGTTGATTCTCTATTATTTACTCACATCTCTCCCTCTCTCAATCAAAGTTTAAAGTGCTACCCATGAGGTTATAGGATTTATTGCAACCAAAGATTAAGAAATTGTCTTTGGACAAACTATTAACTCTAGTTGTATTTCCTTGAATGTGATGGCAGCATGGTCAAATCAACTGAGTGTGCTTGGCAGCTCAAAAATCCAAGCGGGTGTGCTTGTAGTCCGTCCAAATCAAGTGGGTGTATCCTAAACTCGAAAATCAAGATGGCTGTCTCATAGCCTCGAAATTGAGATTGTAATTGAATTTGCCTTCTAACCATTTAAAGATTAGCATTTGAAAAGAAATTTGTACAAGGAGTTGTATGGTACTAGACGTAGGGTAACTCCGAACCAGTATAAAAATCCCGGTGTGATCTCTCTAATTCTTCACTATTTACTTTACTGCATTTATACTTATTTTTATTTGCATCTGCGATTGTTGATTCTGCATTGGTTAATAATAATCTTAAAAGAATTTTAAAAAATTCATAAAAATTACAAAAACACTATTCACCCCACTTTATTGTGTAATTAGCCTTAAGATCCATAATTCCGCAATCCACATGATACACTCATTACAATGTTCATTTAAATTTAAATTAAATTCAAACTATTTTAAACAATTTAAACATAATAAAGACTTTATTTAAGATATTTTAGGTTAGATCCAAAATCCATTTTGAGTTTATAGGCCCAATAAAGATTTAAAAATGGATTTTTTTTAAATTCACTCATTTAAGCCGCTTTCAACTGGCCTAGTCCCTTCAATAGTTCTAGAGACCTAATGGTCTATGCGGTTAAAATTAGCAATATTATAGCTAACTGGTTAAAGCCAACCAATTTAGTAGGGTATCTAGAAAGGTAGTGTTTAAGATTGGATTTGGGTAAGAAGTACTCTTCCCTACATGGTCATTGGCCTAGCCCGAAGGATGAAGTAAGTCAAAAGGTTATCCCTACTATAAAGGCCCAAATAGATTTTGGGCCTTGGCCTAATCTTCAAAATTAGTTTGAAATTTAGAAGATGTTTAAAATTTAAATGTAAATTTAAAATTAGTAAAAGTTAAAAAATATATTCAATTTTTCCAAAATTATTTTGAGGAATTAAATAATTAATTTTAAAATTTGAAACTTACTAATTAAATTAAATAATTAAAAGTTAATTGATTAAAATCTGTATATTGATATATTTGTATAACTTTAACCATTGTAGTTATTTATTTAACTTAAAAATGTTAATGTTAAATTAAACTGAAATTTCAAATTAGCTAAAATATATAATTAATTTGTTCAATTAAATAAAATTTATTCAATAAAATAAACTAAAATAAATTAAAGTGTATACATACTTTGATACGTTTATATATACAAACTATAAATGGTATAGTTGATTAACTATCTTAAGTAGTTTAAGAAGAGTAACATAATATTTATGAAATTTTATATAAAGTAGAATAAATAAATAAATATGATTTTGTTGATAAAAATTAAAATTAATTAAATAAGATTCAATTATTGAGATTATTGTATATATTATATAATTGAATTAAATTATAGAAGCTAAAAATAAGTCATTGCATATATTAATATATATGTATATAATTAAATGGAGCTGGAAAGAAACCTGAACTGGATTTAAGGAATAAATACATAAGTGTAGCACGTATACCGTGATTACAGATGTGCTTGACACTTGAATCACAAGGGTTTTTCAAAAGAAATATATTATTACCTAAATCGATATCACTCAAAAAATGTATATTAAAGGTTTAAAATCTCTAAAATAAATGTTGTCCTCTACCATTTATATATTAATAAATTACTTTCATACTCCCTAATTGTTGACCAAACTCAACATACAGTTGTTATGTATAGTATGTTGCTAGATGAGATGAGATACATGGATATGTTTGTTGAGCAAACTAAAGGTATATGCATTACACTTAAGCAATCGCGAAATGAGGGGTATAAGTGAATAATCACTTTTGATTTGTTGACCAAACTTAAGGTTAAGGTTGAGATTATGACAAAGACCACGGTTTAGGACTTGTATATGATACAATCAATAAAGTGTTATCCATCACTTGCAGGTCTATGATATGTTAAGAAAATGCAAATTCAGAATCCAAAGGCAAGTGAATCCTAATGTAGCGGCCCATATTTCATGTAAAAACCTGTCTTTTTGGACGTTTTAAGTAGACACACATGTCAAACTCAAACCATTCAAAAGGGCAGATTGTTATGGGGTAAGTAAGAAAAAGAGAGAGAAATAAAACAAATACAGAATCTCAAAGCGAAATGACATAAAAATAATAATCAAATAACAGTTCATGAAGCTGTTTTACAAATACATTTGACTATTCTTTTACAACACAAAATCAGAGTTACAAAAACAGGAATAAGTAAATAAATGGAGCGGAACAACATGATGCAGTGGAATAAATAAAATAATAATAGTACAAATTTTCTTCTTCATCCTCCACAAATAAAGCCTTCAACCTTGAAATGCTCAGGCTGACTCTAGCGAATTGAAAAGACAAACACTCGAGTCAGAACTAAAAGATCTTATGTAAGTTAATCAATGATAAATATGAGTGGGACGGCGTCAGAGATGTCTATGGGGTTTGACATCTCCTATCCAGTATCAACGTGAGTGCAATAGCTTAAGAGATGTTCGAGATTTTCATCTCTTAAGGATCCGTTAAACTATCTACTATGTAGCACAATACGCTATTATAATAGTGTCTACATTAAAGTATTAAAATAGCATTAAGGCGTTACCCATATCCCCTTGACACATTTTTATATATTCCCACAGTCTATACAGTACCATAATTTCTCTGTAAACTGGAGAGCTGCCAAAGGGAACTCTATAGGTATGGTACAAAACAAATCGTAGAAGGCACGATAAGACATGCGCCACGACACATGATGAAGTGCCACGGTAGATATACCAATTGTGGATCCGGACTAGTGGTAATGCATAGAAGCTACGACCACCCACCTCGGAACACACTCCCAAATCAAAATCAAGGGTGGTCACCAAATCAAATCACAAAGTCAGAATATAATATCGAAGAAGTGTACCCGATATGCGAAATGACATCACTCGTCCTGGCATGGCTCTAGATTTTAGCCGCATCAAGCTGACTCAGGGGAGTCAGGGTCACGTAAATACCTCATACATGAATCGTTCACCACACCATCCTACTTCATTTCTGGAATATCCACCACGTACACAATTTTTAAATTGGTTTTCGTTATTGGTAGAGAGTATTCTAGATATTAGCCCAGCATGGCTAATCCGATAGGAGGAATGACATCACTTGGCTCAGCATGGCTCCAGATTTTAGCCGCATCAAGCTGACCCATGGGAGTCAGGGTCACTTAAATACCTCATACAGGAATCGTTCACCAAACCATCCTACTTCATTTCTAGAATCTCCACCATGTAAACCATTGTTAAAGTGGTTTTCGGTATTGGCAGAGAGTATGACAATATCCGATCCCGGTCTCTTCAACACCAAGCGCTTATTTCACTCCAGATGGTTCTTTTACATTTCAAAAAAATCAATTCACAATTTATATCAAAATATCATATACTCAAAACCATTTCGCTTTTGAAATTATATTCACTTTCAAATTCATAGAACATTTGAAATCATATCATTTCTGAAAGCATAATTTCTTTCAAAAATCATATTTTCGAATAGGTTAAATCCTTGCTTCAAAGTCATCATATTCAATTAATTATAAAATTTAAGTCCCAACTTAGGTTATAACATCATTTTACCGTATTCTCTTTTAGCCCAATGAATTTGAATATAAACACATCAACTTTAATTAGTTTAAATTTTTGAAAAATAGTTTAGGTAGTTATAAATGGGTTAAATAGATTTTTTTTAAAAATAGTTAAAATTACTCTAAAATATTTAAAGTAGAGTTTTTTAAAATATTTTTAAATTGATTAAGATAGTTAAATGGATTTAAATTGGATTAAATATAATTAAAATAGATTAAATGGCTTTAAAATAGATTAATTAGATTTAAAATGCATTAAAATGGTTTAGTTAGTTTGAAATAAATTAATTTAGCTTAAAATAGGTTAAAATAATTTATACAGTTAATAATGGTTAAATAATTTAATAAATCTCAAAATCTTAATAATTAACAATTTTAAAATAATATATTTTTAAATAGTTTATATTAAAATATGAATTTGGAATTAATATCGAATTAAAATATTCATTTCATTTCAATACATTTGGACCATTCTCAGTTTCCAAATCAACAAACCAAATTTCGAAACTTTAAATTTTAAATTTCAATAACATATTGAATTTCATATCGTTTTCAGTACATGTTAAAATATCAATTCAAATTACTCCAATTTCAAAATATTTCAAAGTTATATTTCAAAAAAATTCAATAGCTCAATTCCGATAGAATTTCATTTATACTTAAAAATTTAACTTTAAACTTTTAATTTAATTTCTTAAAGCAATTCCTTTAAACCAATTAACATTTGAACATATACTTGATTTTTCCACAGTAATTTAATTTATATAAATCAAATTCTGTTTCAAAATATTATTTAACTAGATTAAGAAATTAAGGATTTTAAAATCATTTAATTTAACCATTCCGGTATCCGTATATAATTCTTTACCCTAGGGTTAAGTGATATGGATATTTATCATTTCAATCTTCAATTTAATATTTTATGGTTGTATATCATTTCAAACCGCAATCCCAATTTAATATAAAAATTCATAAAATCACTTGAGTCTATCATTTCAATCCATAACGATTTTTTCCTAATCTATAGATCATTCGGGTATATATCATTTCAACCCGTGGAGAACTTGTAGAGTGATAACGTACATAAATCAAACATATCATCCAATCATCCAATATTGAAAATTCAAAATCCATCATAATCACTATTCAATTCAATCAATAAATAACAGAAATTTCTAATATGAATAAAAGGTATTTAAATGGAAATTTAGATTCAATAATAAATTAAATAACGATTTAATTCAAGTTAACAGAGATGACGATTTAAAATATACAAAATAGCCGTAAATAAATTTTTAATCACATCATAAATTTAATTTAACTAACATAAGAAATTTTAGAAGTTATGAGTGGGCCAAATCACTCACCTTCGATTTAAAATCCAATTCAGGGCCAAAATTCAAACGACCACAGAATTCATCCAAACTAGCGCCAAAATGTCCGAAATTTCGATACAATCCCAGCAAACAAACTATGCACGAATCAGACCTCGTTTATAAAAGTTATGTAAATTATAACGATTGGAATTCAAATTTAATTAAGTAAATAAATAAAAAAGAACAACCAATCATAACTCACCACGTACAACCCGCCATCCTTCATTCAGCAAACCCTCACATGGCCATCTCGATCGAACACTTGGATAAGCCGCCTCCACCTACTGAATTATTAACCCGCCTACTATTGCCTGAGACCAGACCGACGGCCGCCAACTTCCTACCCACCACGACGGCGCCTTCCAGGGCCATGCGACACCACGCGTTGCTTCCAAGACGAACCCCCCGCCGCCGCCTAGGTTTGGCGTTCATGTCCAAAACGCGACCCTCCGACACTAACGAGCACCGCTAATGATCACTACTCGATCCCTCTATGCAAAGCAATCCTACGATTGTCGATCGGATGACAATCGACTATTGGATCGCCAAAGTTTCATATGGACGACCGGAATTGATTCGCGAATTCTGGGCAAAATGGTGAATCGAATTGAAATACATATCACACCAGTGAATTATGCTCATTGGGAGATTTGCATTGATATATAATTGATATAGTTGGAGGAGTTTGATTTTTGGATTTGATTTTGATTTTGAATTTGCAGTTGAATTAGGGTCTGCGGCCATTGGAAGGACATGAAGCACATAGATGGAGTTGTACGTATTGAAATCAGGAATAAGAAATAACCTAGTGTTTATAACTAGCTATTTATATTGAAATCAGAAATAAGAAATAACCCAGTGTTTTAACTAGCTATTTATAGACATAGTTGAAGTAGAAAAGAATGGACCAGATCGATTTGAATTAGAACGGTAAACGACACAAAAAGCCCGTTCTGCCTCTAGAATGAAAATGGGTCAACCCATATATCAAAACAGACGTTTTTGATAATTTTAAACTCAATGGAACATGTTTCAGGTCCTAATTCCATCATACAAAGAAGTTATGTTAAAATCAGCTTATTTCAAATTGATTTCAATTAAAACGATTTCTAGACATTTCAAGTCCGTACAATCCAACGACAAGTCCAATCGCTACAAAATTTGAAATCCTACAATAATTCACCGTTATGGATCAGATGAAACTCGTTTCGTCGAAATCCGAGTCAGTGGCCAAAATGGCTATTTCCACATTAATTAAATAAAATAATATTAAATTAATTAAATTACTTTTTCAATCAATTTAATAATTTAAAATTTCTATCACTTTGTCTTTACTTAGTGATTTATAATCCTTTAAAACGAATTTCTGTATCAACTCAATGCTAATTATTTTACCAATTACAGTGTTTAATTTCAATTGTAATTAAATCCAATTATTTATAATTATTCCAATAAATTAATTTGATCCAATTTCAATCTTTTTATTAAATCCATTTTTATTCTACAATCGTAGTTAACATTCGTTTTACCTTTCATTACAGTAATATATTCCAATTTTCATCTTTTATTTGCATTTACTACTATATTTCCATTTATATTGAATTTTTTTCAATTTTACACACTAATTAAAATTTAAAATCCCAATTTAATTTATTTATCTTGATTTCACTCTTTTAATATATCAGTTATTTCCTTCTGAATATAATTACATTTCTATATATTTTATTATATTCATAATTTACAGTTATTGTCCTAACTCACATTAATGTAACATTTATTTATATTTAATTATAATTGATTTCCAAATCTTATTTAACAGACTAAGTAAGTCGGTAGAAAATAACAACTTTTCACCATTTGTACATTTAATGACATTTTTAAGTTTATTATTACAAACAAATATCATAGTTACTTGTATAATACCGACTTTATTCAATTACCATTAATTACGTATTTTTCATTAATTAATTTCATATTTACATTTGTTTTCCTATATTCACTTTATAACTAAGTACAACCTTTACGTTATTTGAATTGATTGGAATTCCATTCAAGTTGTTAATAATTAACTTTAATTAACATTGTTACCTTTCATTTTAGTTATTATTTCATTAATAAATCCAATTTTTTTATTTCTTTCAATATTGAATTACCAAAATCTTATTAAATTCACAAATTTAATTATCGAATATTATGTGTCGTTACACTCTCCCCCACTCAAACTTTTGGTCCTCGAAAAGGAAAAAGAAGAGAAAAGAGGAATTTAGTAATCAATATATCTAATTCAAAATATTAAATTTATAAACAATAATTTACATAATTAAAAAAATTTAAATAGAATATATCAATTTACTAACAATTAAATCTTTTCATGTTTAAGTAAATAAAAGATTGGAATACATTTCATAAAATTTTCTAAGTCCAAAATTTACGGAAAATTTCGGCAGAGTCTCCTTTGTACGGAGAGGCTCGGGAGAAATAATAATATCAAAATAATCAATATATATCATATGTACTTCAAATAATATATCCTAACAGTGGAAAAACAATTTAATATCGCTATAAACCGTAATCCGAGAACGTACCTATTTGTCGGGCAAACAACGCTAAATTATGAAACCAAAATCATTAGTTATTGCTTCCATAACCTATATTTCACTTTTATAATCCAAAAGAGTTAGTAATTATATAAAATGAAATATTTAAAGTTCTTTCAACCACTAACAACAAATCAATATAAAGCAACAATCACTTGCAACCAAAGCATGCAATCATCACATGAAAAAAATATAATCAACCATCCGTCCAAAGCAAAATAAATGGTCTGTTTGGGTTTAGACACCTTTAATCGCGTAGAATGACAAATAAACAACTAAGTATACCATCTACTCAATAGTCTTAGGTAAAACTTAACAGATTATCCATACATCCAAACAAATTAGAAGTATCCTTTCCCAATCAATCCATAAGTCAAACAAACAATGAATTATATTGTTATTTAAGTTATTCTTATAAAATTTTCTTCCACAACATTTGCAGTTTATTTTCTTCTTTTTCATTCATATAAGGGTTATTTCTTTAATTTACACTTATTTCTTACAAAATTCTATTTCCTATTCACACTTTACTTAATTTCATTTATTTACATTTATTTATTTACATTTGCTATTTACAATTTCTTACATATATCACTCATACACAATTATTTAAGCATGTGTAAGTCAAATCTTAAAATACTATTTAGGTTTCTTTGTAATTAGTTTTACATTCATTCATTCAATACTTATATCATTTACTCCTATTCATTACTTACAAACTAATTTTTTTTATTTATTCATATAGTGAAAATTTCTTTTATTTCTTTATACTCATTTTCTACATAAGTTATTTCCATTCAATCGATTATAAAATCAACGAATTCATTGTTTAAGTATTTCATACATTTTATTACAGTTTGGCTCGTATTTATTAATTTGTATACTTAATTTTCGTTAGATATTAATATTCATTAGAGGAAAAGTTCATACTTAAGTTTCTTACCTTTTTATTTCCATTCATCCTTCCTTATACAGTATCATTGAATATTGAATCCATTTCCTAAATCATTTCAATTTCTGAAGTTATAATCATTTAATTCAGCATAGTATTCATTTTATTATTTACTTTAGTTATCAATAGCATCAAACACTAAGTCCATGATCTTTTCTTACAGTACTCATTTTCTTTTTTATTTAGTAGCACATCAATTATAACTTTAAGTTTATAACTAGTATAATATCAAAAATTCTTATTTATAAAAGTAAATTCACTGAACACTTCTATTATTTTAGGTTTTTACTTGTATAATATTCCATTACATGTCCTTATTAAACATTACAACTTATACCTCTTGGTAAGTTATATATATGTTTTTAAGAATGCAATTGAATGTTACACAAGTTTATCTTACTTATTTTAATTAACTCAATGTCAATAGGTACCTCTCACTTTTTTATATTCTTTGTAGCATTTAATCGTCTTATTTTCATTTAGAAGTTCCATTTATTAAATAGTCAAATTTCACTCTATTATAATAATCGGAATCTCTAATTAATAGAAATTTAAGAACCAAATGCCAGGTTCCATTTTAATTATTTAAAAAATATATAGATATATACTTACAACTTATATCCAATCATATTTAAGTTTGAAATTAATATTTGTTGGTCAAAATAAATGTGTAGTAAACAACTACATCAGCCTCCCCACTTTGAAACTTGAAAATGAATGTCGATGATGCGTGCACTCATCATCGAAATTAATTTCCAACAACAGAGAGGGGAGTACAAAACTTATTTCCTTCCAAAAATTCTTTTAAAACATTTCCTTAAAATTATACTGAAATATTTATCAGAAAATACTTTCAAATAACATTAATATTATATTCCAAAATCTTTTGAAAGAATTTTCAAAATCCTGGAACTTAAGTTCTGCAATTTTCGATTTATAGTCATTTTATTTGTAAACCTTATTTTTAATCAATATTTATAAAATTTCATTACCTAAAAAAATAATATAACAACCAACTATACGATTATAAAATTTATTGTTTTATATACAAAATATATAGCAGGCAAATTTATTTCATTTATCTATATTTCAAAACAAATGTTATGTCTGTTTGCAATATTAAGCGTTTAAAAATCTCTATCGATGTCACAACGTCTATACACCGACCAAGATTTACCAATACAAAACAAAGCAAATTAACACAATATTAAAAACTTTACAACACTAGCAAGTATGCTCTCTCATATATACACACTCAGCGACTCATTTTAGGGTATTATTACCCTATTTTATATGAGTCAGACCCCACAAAGCTAAGGTTGTCACTAAACCGAAGCTCTGATACCAACTGTAACGACCTGCCTTTTTAGATAGTTTTGAGTAGACACATACGTCAAACTCAAACCATTCAAAAGGGCAGATTGTTATGGGGTAAATAAGAAAAAGAGAAAGAAATAAAACAAATACAAAATCTTGCAACGGAATGACAAAATATAATAATCAAATAACAGTTCATGGAGCTGTTTTACAAATACATTTGACTATTCTTTTACAACACAAAGTCAGAGTTACAGAAACAAGAATAAATAAATAAATGCAGCGGAACAACATGATGCAGTGGAATAAATATAATAATAATAGTACAAATCTTCGTCTTCGTCATCTTGAAATAAAGTCTTCATCTCTGAAATGCTCAGGCTGACCCGAGCGAATTGAAAAGAAAAACACTCGAGTCAAAACTAAAAGATCTTATGTAAGTTAATTAACGATAAATATGAGTGGGACAACGTCAGAGATGTTTACGGGGTTTGACATCTCCTATCCAGTGTCAACGTGAGTGCAATAACTTAAGAGATGTTTGGGATTCTCATCTCTTAAGGATCCGTTTAACTATATGCTATGTAGTACAATAAGCAATTATAATAATGTCTATAGTAAAGTAAAGTATTAAAATAGCGTTAAGGCGTTACCCATACCCCCTTTGACACATTTTTATATATTCCCATAGTCTATATAGTACCGTAATTCCTCCGTAAACTGGAGGGCTATCAGAGGGCACTCCATAGGTATGGTACAGAACAAACTCGTAGAAGGCATGATAGGGCATGCGCCATGGCACACGAGGAAATGCCAGGTTAGATATACCAATTGCGGATCCAGACTGGTGGTAACGCATAGCAGCTACTACCGCTCACCTCGGAACACACTCCCTAATAAAAATCAAGGGTGTCCACCAGACCAAAACACAAAGTCAGAATATAATATCGAAGAAGTGTGCCCGATAGGAGGAATGACATCACTTGGCCCAGCATGGCTCTAGATTTTAGCCGCATCAAGCTGACCCATGGGAGTCAGGGTCACTTAAATACCTCATACATGAATCGTTCACCAAACCATCCTACTTTATTTCTAGAATCTCCACCATGTAAACCATTGTTAAAGTGATTTTCGGTATTGGCAGAGAGTATGACAATATCCGATTTCGGTCTCTTTAACACCAAGCGCTTATTTCACTCCAGATGGTTCATTTACATTTCAAAAAAATCAATTCACATTTATACCAAAATATCATATTCTCAAAACCATATCACTTTTGAAATTATATTCACATTCATAGAACATTTGAAATCATATCGTTTTCGAAATCATAATTTCTTTCAAAAATCATATTTCCGAATAGGTTAAATGCTTGCTTCAAAGTCATCATATTCAATTAATTATAACATTTAAATCCCAACTTGGGTTATAACATCATTTAACCATATTCTCTTTTAGCCTAATGAATTTGAATATAAACACATCAACTTTAGTTTAAATTTTTGAAAAATAGTTTAGGTAGTTATAAATGGTTTAAATAGATTTTTTTAGAAAAATAGTAAAAATCACTCTAACATATTTAAAATAGATTTTTTAAAATGTTTTTAAATTAATTAAGATAGTTAAATGGATTTAAAGTAGATTAAATATAAATAAAATAGATTAGCTAGCTTTAAAATAGATTAATTAGATTTAAAATGAATTAAATTGGTTTAATTAGTTTGCAATAAATTAAATTGGTTTAAAATAGGTTAAAATAATTTATATAGTTGATATTAGTTAAATAGTTTAATAAATTTGTAAATCTTAATTATTAGCAATTTTAAAATAACATATTTTTAAAACAGTTTATATTAAAATATGAATTTGGAATTAATATCAAATTAAACTATTCATTTCATTTCAACACATTTGGACTATTTTCAATTTCTAAATCAACAAACCAAATTTCAAACCTTTCAATTTTAAACTATTGAATTTCATATCATTTTCATTCCACGTTCAAATATCAATTCGAGTTACTCCAATTTCAAAATATTTCAAAGTTATATTTCAAACAAATTTAATAGCTCAATTCCGTAGAATTTCATTTACACTTAAAAAATTTAACTTTAAACTTACAATTTAATTTCTTAAAGCAATTCCTTTAAACCAATTCACATTTCAACATAAACTTGATTTTTCAACAGTAGTTCAATTTATATAAATCAAATTATATTTAAAAATTAAGGATTTTAAAATCATTTAATTTAACCAATTCGGTGTCCGTATATCATTCTCTACCCTATGGTCAAGTGATACGGATATTTATCATTTCAATCCGCAATTTAAGATTTTATGGTTATATATCATTTTAAACCGCAATCTCGAATTTAATATAAAAGTTCATAAAATCGCTCAAGCCTAACATTTCAACCCATAATGATTTTTCCCTAATCTATAGATTGTTCGGGTATATATCATTTCAACCCATAGGGTACTTGTAGAGTGATAACAGTATATAAATCAAACATATCATCCAATCATCCAATATTAACAAACCAAACATCCATCATAATCACTATTCAATTCAATCAATAAATATTAGAAATTTCTAATTATCATTAACAGGTAATTAAATGACAATTAAAATTCAATAATAAATTAAATAACGTTTTAATTCAAATAAATTCAAATTAACCGAGACGATGATTTAAAATATACCAAACATCCATAAATAAATTTCTAATCACATCATAAATTTAATTTAACTAACATAAAAATTTTTAGGAGTTGTGAGTGGGTCAAATCACTCACCTTCGATTTTAAATCGATTTAAAATCCAATTCAAGGCCCAAATTCAAACGACTTTAAAATTCATCCAAACCAGTGTCAAAATGTCCAGAATTTCGAAACGATCCCAACAAAACAAACTGCATGTGAGTTGGACCTCTTACGTAAAAGTTATGTAAATTAGAACGATTGGAATTCAAACTTAAATAAATAAATAAATAAGTAAAAAAGAACAGCCAATCACAACTCACCTCGTACAGCATGCCATCCTTCATTCAGAAAACCCACACGTGGCCATCTCGATCGAACACCAGGGATAACCGCCACCACCTAATCAAGTATTGCGCTGCCTACCGCCGCTTGAGATTAGATTGGTGGCCGCCAACCTTCCTACCTACCTCGGTCGCGCCTTCCAAGGTCATGCGACACCACGCTCGCTTCCAAGACGAACCCGCCACCTAGGTTTGATGTTCATGCTAAAACGCGACCCTCTTACACTAACGAGCACACTGATGATCACTGCTTGACCCCCTCTACGCAACGCAACCCTCCGATCGTCGATCGGACGACAATCGACCGATGGATTGCCAAGTTTCTTATGGACGGCCAAAATTGATTCACGAATTCTGGAAAAATGTGAATTTGATTGAAAACCGAGTCACACCAGTGAATTACGCTCGTCAAGAGCTTCAAACTGATATATAATTCGATATAGTTTGGAGGAGTTTGATTTTTGGATTTGGTTTTGATTTTGAATTTGCAGTTGTATAAGGGTTTGCAGCCATTGGAAGGAATAGGAAGAAAATAGTTGGAATTGTATGTACTAAAATCAGAAATAAGAATTAACCTAGGGCTTATAATGAGCTATTTATAGGCATAGCTGAAATAGAAAATAATGGACCAGATTGATTTGAATCGGAACGATAAACGACCCGAAAAGCCTGTTCTGCCTCCAGAATAGGTTAAACCATATATCAAAATAGATGTTTTTGATTATTTTAAACTCAATGGAATAGGTTTCAGGTCCTAATTCTATCGTATGAAGAAGTTATGTTCAAATCAGCTTATTTCAAATTGATTTCAATTAAATTGATTTGTAGGTGCTTCGAGTCTGTACGATCCAATGACAAGTCAAATCGCTACGAAACTTGAAATCCTACAATAATTCACCGTTACAGATCCGATGAAACTGGTTTCGTAGAAATTCGAGTCCGTGGCCAAAATGGCTATTTCCACATTAATTAAATAAATTAATATTAAATTAATTAAATCACTTTTTCAATCAAATTTAATAATTTACAATTTCTACCACTTTGGCTTTACTTAGTAAATTACAATCCTTTAAAACGAATTTCTGTATCAATTCGATGTTAATTATTTTACCAATTACAGTGTGCAATTTCAATTGTAATCAAATCCAATTATTTATAATTAATTCCAATAGATTGATTTGATTCATTTTCAGTCTGTTTGTTAAATCCATTATTATTCTATAAACATAGTTAATATTCGTTTTACCTTTCATTATAGAATATATTCCAGTTTCCATCTTTTATTTACTGTTATCCCGCCTTTTGGCAAGGCCGTGATACCAAAAGATTGATCGAAAACCAAAGACAGTTCGTCCCGAAGATCGGTTATACATTGCTTTGCTATGGATATCGATGAATTTTGTCCAAGTCCGGATCGGGCCACAATTGACAAGACATGACAAGCAAAGCTATGAAAGCCAGCATTGCAAATTTCAAGTCAACTCGAGTTCGTATGCTCAAGTTATGATCGTTGCAAGATTAAGTAAAAATCCACATTTTCATATCCATCGAGGAACCATAGTTCGAATCCATCCATGTCGCATCCATCATTTCGCGTCGGTCATCTTCGCATCCATCAGCAGGCGGTACATTTCGTATCGATCAACCCATGCCAACTTTGTATCCATTAGGGAATATTGGTTCGTATCCAACATAGAGGACTAGTTCATACCCATTCTGGAGGGCTTCCTTCAGAACCTTCAAAGTTCCTTCTTTCGTATCCATCACACTCCTATTTGAATCCATCGAGACCTCTTTTGCTCGTATCCACTCATCGGTACGAACAAGGGTTGGTCTAGCGGATGCGAACAGAACTATCGATACGAACTTCACTACTTCAATCGATACGAGCTGTACTCCCTTTGGTGATTGATACAAAATAACACCCCAAACATCGATACGAACAAACCCACTTCCATCAATACGAATTGGCAACGGCTATCGAATCGAACAGGGGCAACGGTCATCGATACAAACGAGGCGAAGTTCATTGATGCGACACGGTCAACTCGGAGCACAAGGCAGATCGATGCGAGGAGTGCGCGCCACGTCGCCGCGTTGTCACGTGCTCCATCGATTCGAAGAGCATCGATTTGAGACCATTGATTCGAACTGGACGGCATTCCAAAAATCATAATCTTTCATCGATCAAATCTCACAAACCATAGGTTCAAATGTAACGAAATTTTAACAGGAGTTTACGTACAAGCAAAAGAACAATACTACCAATTTTCAGCTCAATTGGATCATTTTTTGACCGATACGAAATTGATTCGTATCGATCATAGATCGAGTCGAAACTTGATGGGGTCATTTGCATGGGCCCACTCACGTGGCAGAAGAAGTCTCTCGAAGTTTGAGCACGATATCAGCCTCCTACACCTATAAATATCCCCCTAAAGCCTATGGAAAATGGATCTTTTGGCTATTCGACGTCTAGACTCTACCGGATTCAATTCTACATCTTACCATCACCGTTGTATTCAAACTTCAGAGCTATAATCTAATGTAGCCTGCTGTAATGGATTGAAATCATCAAGTGAATCAATAAAGTTATCAAGTTCAGAGTGGACGTACGCAAGATCGCCGAACCACTATAAAATCTGTGTTGTTTATTGCTTTCTTTTGAATTTTTTTGAGTGATCTCCATATTTTTTATTCATCTGAGATATGTGATTGTGAATTACCAACTATCGGGTGTTTGTGACCAATTTTGTCCCAAACATTTTGATCCTTTCACTGAGAAGGCTAATTCAGGAATTCTGTCAGTTGAATTTGAAAGTTTAGAGATTCAGATCCTAAGAGTCATGACAAGGCAATCTAGCAGAAGGCAGAGACCAAAGAGAAGTCAACACGAAGGGAGTCAAGAGGCTTCCTCAGGAGCGAACCAAGCTTCAGTCTTCATCACCAGGGATGAGATGGAGACAATGATGAAAAGACAAGAAGAGATGATCCAGAATTTGTTTCAACAGATTGGCCTGCTTGCAGCGCAAAATCGAGGAGCAGACGGAGTTCAGAATGGAGCAGGACCATCCGTCGTAGCACCAGGACTATGGGGCACACACTTTGAGCATGTTGATCCAATCCCGGGGAGAGACGCAGGGGCATCCGAGCAACCTGATAGTGGTAAAGGGATGAAGCTCGGCCCGGGGGGCCGATTCCTGAAGGCTCTCATGGACTCGGACGGCAGATCAAAGGTAGTGAACGAGGACTAAATTTTGGAGACAATGATAGGTTGGCAGGGATGGTAAAGTGAGCCATGAGGGGCAGATTACTAAATAGAGATCTTGAAGATGTGAATAGGAGTCCCTTTTCTCCTGCGATTAGGATGGCTAGGAACCCACCAGAATTCAAGTTACCATCAGTGGAGATGTGCGATGGGAGGACGGACCCCGCGGTCCATCTGACAAAGTATATGAGGCACATGGAAGTGCTGGGGGCATCACAGGAAGCCATGTCCCGGTGCTTTCCATTGTATCTGACAGATATCGCAGCATTATGGTTTAGGCAGCTGGAAAGCAACTCCATAGGAACGTGGGCTGATTTAGCCAAGAAGTTCATGAGGCAATTTAGGGTTCACATCGCAAGACCCAAGAATGTGATAAGTTTGGTAACTTTAAAGCAGAAAGTTGGGGAGTCATTAAGGAATTTTCTGACGCGATTCAATGCGGTGGCAGCGTCGATGGACCGACCAGATCCATCATAGTTATGATGGCAGCTGTATCCGGAATAGCTGATGGCACAGAGTTTAAAAATTCGTTACTAAAGATCCACCTATGGATCTGGGGGAATTCTATCATGAGGCCGAAAAGTTTTTACGATTGGAGGATGTTAGTGCAGAAAGAGAAGAGGGAATCGATGTTTATGCTGTCAAGGTGGAAACCCATCTGGAAAGGTGCAGAGATTGGTAAAGGGAAACGAAAGGCTGAGAATAACGATGACAGGTCAAAGCGGCCGCGGAGGGAGCTGCGATTCACCACTTATTCGGAGCTGAATGAAAGTTTGGAGCAAATCTATCAGGATACCAAAGAGCAACTTCCCTATCATAGACCAAATGCGAAGGGATCCAACTGTTGACGAGAGGAAATCAGACAAATATTGCTTATTCCACGAACTGAACGGTCATAACACAAACGACGTAGACATCTGAAGGATGAGGTGGAAGGGCGTATCTGGAACGGTAGGCTACTTCAGTATGTGAGGAGGCGAGCTCCGACGGTGGAGCCAGATCGACCACCATCTACATCAGCTAGGGGTGACCCTGAACCGGGACACCGGATGGTTATCAATTGACTGAAATAATGATGAACAAGTCGTAAACTTCTCACTAACGTGGTTAAATCATTTACACATGTACGAGATCGCGAACTATCCACAGGCATGCTCTGAATGACTACTGACCACATCATAGTAAGAGTTTACACTTTGACATCCTTGTCTTGCTTCTGTTTTGTTTTGGTTTGGACATTTGGACTTAGTTTGTTTGTACATTTCAGTTATGGAATTCATGTGAACATTGCTTTAATATTTGTAATTCTATGAAAAAATTTACTTGTATACCCGTTGGATCGCAAACGGTCCACAAGCACAACTTGTATGGCGATGAACCGCCAAAGCCGATAGTTTAGAAATTCACCCGAACGTGATATCCAACTCTTGTAATGCTAAGCCCCCCTCAATAGCTGATCGCGAATGATCACATTCTGCCTCGTACGGCATCCAATTGCGAACGATCACATTCTGCCTTGTGCGGCACCCTACCGCAAACGGTCACAATTCACCCAATATGATATCCGATCGCGAACGATCACATTCTGCCACGTGCGGCATTCGATCGCGAACTATCACATCCTGCCTCATGCGGCATTCGATCACGAACGATCACAATTTATCTCATGCGGCACCCGACCACGAACGGCCACTATTCATCAAGAACGACGCTCGATCGCAAAAAATCGCAAATCGTCTAGAACGACGTCCAACCCCGAACAGCCGCCCTTCGTTTGAAGCGGCATCCGACCACGAACGGTCCCATCCCACCATTTGCCACGAACGAAATTCGACCGTGAACGGTCCCGTTTACCTCAAATGGAATACGATCCCGAACGATCGTCATACGAGGTCATATGAAACTATTAAGTTCTTTATAGGTCATCAACAGGATATGAACATCCAGCTTAGCATTACAAAATACACCTTCCTATCGCAAGCCATGTTTTAGGGGGCAAGTGTTATCCTGCCTTTTGGCAAGGCCGTGATACCAAAAGATTGATTGAAAACCAAAGACAGTTCATCCCGAAGATCGGTTATGCACTTCTTCACTATGGATATCGATGAATTTCGTCCGAGTCCGGATCGGGCCACAATTGACCAGACATGACAAGCAAAGCTATGAAAGCCAGCATTCCAAATTTCAAGTCAATTCGAGTTCGTATGCTCAAGTTATGATCGATGCAGGATTAAGTAAAAATCCACATTTTTGTATCCATTGAGGAACCATGGTTCGAATCCATCCATGTTGCATCCATCATTTCGCATCGGTCATCTTCGCATTCATCAGCCGGCGGTACATTTCGTATCGATCGACCAATGCCAACTTCGTATCCATCAGGGAATATTGGTTCGTATCCAACACAGAGGACTAGTTCGTACCCATTCTTGAGCGCTTCCTTTAGACCCTTCAAAGTTCCTTCTTTCGTATCCATCACGCTCCTATTCGAGCCTATCGAGACCTGTTTTGTTCGTATCCACCCATCGGTACGAACAAGGGTCGGTCTAGCGAGTGCAAACAGAACTATCGATACGAACTTCACTACTTCAATCGATACGAGCTGTACTCCCTTTGGTGATCGATACGAAATAACACCCTAAACATCGATATGAACAAACCCTCTTCCATCAATACGAATTGGCAACGACTATCGAATCGAACAGGGCAACGATCATCGATACAAACGAGGCGAAATTCATGGATGCGACGTGGTCAACTCAGAGCAAAAGGCAGATCGATGTGAGGAGTGCGTGCCACGTCGCCGTGCTGTCACGTGCTCCATCGATTCGAAGAGCATCGATTCGAGACCATTGATTCTGAAAAACATAATCTTGCATCGATCATATCTCACAAACCACATGTCCAAATGCAACGAAATTTTCACAGGAGCTTACGTACAAGCAAAAGAATAATACTGCCAATTTTCAGCTCGACTGGATCACTTTTTGACCGATACGAAATGATTCGTATCGATCATAGATCGAGTCAAAATTTGATGGGGTCGGTCGCGTGGGCCCACTCACGTGGCAGAAGAAGTCTTCCGAAGTTTGAGCGCGATATCAGCCTCCTACACCTATAAATAGCCCCCTGAAGCCTTTGGAAAAGGGATCTTTTGGCTATTCGACGTCCAGACTCTGCCGGATTCAATTCTACATCTTACCATCACCGTTGTATTCAAACTTCAGAGCTATAATCTACTGTAACCTGCAGTAATAGATTGAAATCATCAAGTGAACCAATAAAGTTATCAAGTTCAGAGTGGACGTAGGCAAGATCACCGAACCACTATAAAATCTGTGTTTTTTAAAGCTTTCTTTTGAATTTTTCTCAGTGATCTACATATTTGTTATTCATCTGAGATCTATGATTGTGAATTATCAACTATCTGGTGTTTGTGACCAAATTTGCCACAAATATTAACTACTATATTTCTATTTATATTGAATTTTTGTCAATTTTACGCATTAATTAAAATTTAAAATCCCAATTTAATTTATCTATCTTGATTTCACTCTTAATACATCAGTTATTTCTTTATGAATATAATTACATTTCTTTACATTTTACTACATTCACAATTTATAGTTATTGTCCTAACTCACATTAATGTAACAATTTGTCACCATTTGTACATATAATAACATTTTAAAGTTTATCATTACAGACAAATATCATAGTTACTTATATAATATTGGCTTTATTTAATTACCAATAATTACGTTTTATTTCATTAATTAATTTCATATTTACATTTGTTTTCCTATATTCACTTTATAACCAAGTATAACCTTTACATTATTTCAATTGGTTGGAATTCCATTTAAGTTGTTGATAATTAATTTTAATTAACATTGTTACCTTTCATTTTAGTTATTATTTCATTAATAAATCCCATATTTTTGTTTCTTTCAATTTAGATTACCAAAATCTTATTAAATTAACAAATTAAATTATCGAAAATTATGGGTCGTTACGTTTTACATATCGAAAGATTGTAAATCTTATATTTAAATCCATATGAGGTCGTATGAATCTGTAACTTTAGGAAATGTCAACTATTAACATTCCTTATCCAATGAATTTTTATTGGATGGTTTTGACCTAAAAAATGTTGTTAAGGCTAATAATTTTTGATAAGTGTTTAATTTGTGTCTAAAACCACTTCCATTGGAACGATATGATGGTTTCGCATTCCATAGATTGGTCATAATAGGATTTTGGACTTATCATGTGACGACCCGGAATTTTGGATATTTAAAATAGGAATATTTAATTGGTTTAAATATTCAAAAGTGTAATTTTAACTTGAATTTCAAATATCACCATTTACTCGTTAATTTAATTTTGAATTAAACTATTGGAAATTGGTTAAAATATGAAATCTGGGATTTTCAGCTTGTTAAAAATAATTTGAAGGCTTATAAATTTATATTAACAATAGCGAAGGTGGTAGAACTTTTAAAATTGAATTTAACAGTGATTTGTTCAGTTTAAAAATATATCATTTAAATTGACATTTAAAAATAGCCTTCCGAGGCATAATCAAGGAATTCGACGAAACAAGTTCCATTGGATCTGTAATATTGTATTATTATTGGATTTCGAATTTCGTAGTGATTGGAGTTGTTGTGTGAGCATACGATATATAAACGCATTGAAATTTTATCGAAATTTAATATAATAACTGGGTTCAAAAGTTATCCTCTCCATACGGTTGAATTAGAACTCCAAACCTTTTCCATTGCGTTCGGAATAGGGGTATAACATTATAAACGCCTAGCGGCTTGCCTCGATAAGAGGTCGAGATTTTAGGCAATGTAAATCGAGAGAATTTGAATTAATCGATGTATATACATCCTTGTCAACGTTCAGCTGCATTCCTTTCACATCAATACTTTTCCCCTTCAAATCAATGCAGCCTTTCTCCGCACCCCAACATCAGGTATTGCTCCCCCTTCTCACCTTAAACACGCTACCTCCTGTTATAGAACCCACATCTTCTTCTCCTTTTAAAACATTGCAGCTAAAACAAAAAAGAAAATAAAAGAAGCAAAGAAAAAACATTGCGTGCCGTTCAAATCATTCGTAATTAAATGGACGAAGAGGGTAACTCGATCAAATCGAATTCGCGAATTCGTTCGAAATCGAAAAATAACGAAAGGAAATCGCCGCGTTGTCTTCGGCAACGGCAAGATCGACTTGATTCGTGTTCGTGGCAGAGGGTGGGGTTGTACACGAGGCATCGACGGCGTGGCTGCAGCAGGAAGCATGGCTGCATACACGAGGGATTTATTGAAGGGAAGAGAGCATTGACAGATGACGAGATCGAAGGATTTTGGAAAGCGGGAGGTGGCTGTCTTGAAGTTTGGCGTTCTCGATTGTGGTGACTGTCGCGTTTGGTTTCATGCTCGTCGTCGCCGAGTTTGTTGTGCCAGTGAGGTATTTCGTTTGTTCTTTGCATTTTAAAATTTGAATTAGCCACATAACTTTATGCACAAATTATAAACATAACTTCAAAAAGAAAACTTTTTATTCAGGGAAGTATATATACACGGATTTTTCTTTGTATATATGTGTATATACAGATAAATTGTAGAAAATATTTTTAGGCAGCCTGGTATAAATTTAAAAATATATATTAAACAGGAAATTCTATATACAGTTAGGAAATTACTTTTTATTTTCTAAAAAAAAAGAAAAGGGAATTTTTAAATGTTGAAGAGTATTTATATATAATTAGATTTTTGAAAATCTATATATAATATTTTTATAAGTATATGTATACATATGTATAAATAATTTTAAAGGAAAAGTAAATTTACATAGTCATTTACAGACTTAATTCTGAAATGGTGAAGATTATTTGTTTAATGAAATTTAAATTATTTTAGTCAGTAGGAATAATATATTAAAAGAGAATTTGTTAAAATAAATTATTAGTTAATTGAATTTAATTTAATGGTAATTAACTATTTGACGTTTCAAATATTAACAAATTATATAATGTTATTCGAGGTATGAAACCGTGAAGAAATGGTCGAGATGGAAGTGGAATGCAAACTTAAAACCAAAGGTGAGTTAATCTCACTCATCTGGGTTTAATTTAAATTTAGGTGGAAAAATTTAAATAATAGGTTGAATGATTGAAATTGATTGGATGTGGTATATATTATATATTAGTATATATATATATAGTATATATCGGAGTGATTGATTTGTTGAGTCACAAGTTCTACGAAGTTTTTGATTTCTGACAAAGAAATAAACGCGATCGACAAAACACAGGCATCATGGCTATAAAGAGGCACAAAAGAGCTACATATGGTACTTTAGATTATAGGTTGATTATTTGATATTGTAATAGTGATAAACTTGTGAAAATCTATCCTCAAATAATCTTGCACCTCAATATAATCGATATATATACATTTGAATAGCATTGCACATTCATTGAGCAATTTGACAGGGACCGGTCGACCGGTATTAAATCAGGCGGTCGACCGTTTCTGTGTAAAATGCACAATGAACGTGCACACATGCATATAACGACTATATATTTGAAATCCTGTCTACTGGCCATTTTTTGACCTGTCGACCGTTTTTAAACAGAGAGCAAACAAAAGACACTTCTTTCTCCAATGGTTGCATCTCTTACCTTTCATCAATGATCATATCTATTAATGGCTACTGTTCACAAAGAGTTACAACCATTTTTCTCTATATGAACTCATCTAAATCATTGATTCATATATATGAATATATATCGTTTTTTACTCTAATTTCTGATCTTACTTTCTAAATACTCCTGCATTCTAAAAGCTCTCAGTTATTTTAATTGCTTATTGAATCATTGAAATTATTTCATATATTTTGATTCAATAAGTAATATACTTCCCTTAATCTTCAGAAAACATCATTCACATATTTTGAGGATAAGATTATAGGAAGTTTGTACTACAAGTGACAAAACTGTGTTAGCAAGAACACATACCGTCAACAAACAATTATATTCATCTTTGTTGAAGTCCTCGGTGTTGTAAGAGGCAAGTGTTGAAGTCCTCAGTGTATTAGAGGCGTGAAATCCCGTTCGTTTGCTCGGGTGTTGTAAACCTGTTCCTCCAGGTGAACCGAGGTAGTTAATAGTGAAAATCCTGATAGAAGTCTGGGACTGGACGTAGGACGGTGCTCCGAACCAGTATAAAAATCTCTGGTGTGATTTTTCTATTTTTATTTACTTTGCTATTATCATCTATTTCCGCATTTATATTAGATTCCATATTACACGATCCGTGTGTACTATATTAGCACGTGCACTCGTACACTATCACACTTTTCATTTGGTATCAGAGCACGGTCATCATATAACCGTAACACAGTTATTTGATATATTCTTGTAATATGGCAAATAACGCAAGTACTAGCACTCAAAACACCACTTACATGGAAGGTCAATCGACACAAAGACCTCCATTTTTCAATGGTCTTAACTATAGTTATTGGGCAACACGTATGTCATTCTTTATGCAATCAAATAGTTATGACGCTTGGAATGCAACTCAAAAAGAAATAGTGAATCCAACAACTGATTATTCAGAATGGACTGCGGCTGAGAAAACGGCAGCAGCCGTAAATGCAAGAGCAATAAATATGTTGTTTTGTGCATTAGACCAAAATGAATATAACCGTGTTAGTATCTGCACTACTGCATATCAAATTTGGCAAACGCTAAAAATCACTCATGAAGGTACTAACAAGGTTAAACAAGCCAAAATAGCCATGCTGAAAAGTCAATTTCAAAATTTCAAAATGAAACCAAATGAGACAATTAATGATATGTATTCACGGTTTCAAACTATCCACCATACACTTATTGGCTTAGGACAAAAGTATTCTGATTTTGATGTTGTTTCAACAGTCCTACATTCTCCGACTAGTGAATGGGAAGGAAAAGTATTAGCAATTGAAGAAGCTAATGACCTTTCTGTCATGAAGCCAGATGAATTGATAGGAAATCTAATGTCCTACGAAGCTAACTTGCAGACTAGAAAGGAACAAAAAGAAGAAATGAAAACTTGTCATTCCATGCTGAAAAAGACGAAAATGAATCAGAGTCTGAAGACGAAGATCTGGCATTCATAGCAAAAGGTTTCAAAAAATTCCTAAAACAGCAAAAAGCCAGTCGTTATAACAGAAAGAAATCTGGATCAAATAAACCAACATCATCCTCTATAGAATGCTTCAACTGTCACAAAAAGGGACACATGCACAAGGATTGTCCGGAGAAAAAGAAGAAGTCAGATAATGAAAAATTAAGATATAAGAAGGACAAATCAAAGAAACGAGCATTCTCGGTAACATGGGATGATACAGACTCATCAGAAAGTGATAGTGATACGGAAGATGAACAAGCAAATGTATGTTTCATGGCAACAGAAGATGAGGTACAAATTCCTACATTCGATGAAATGCTTGATATTAATGCTGAATTGATAGTCAAATATAAAGACATAAAACGACAGCTAAAAGAAGCCAAAGCAGATTTGAGTGGAGCAGAATTTGAACGAGATATGTTAAAAGACGAGAAGAAAATATTAGAAGAAGAACTTGAAAATTTTCAAGAATCATCATCTAATGTTGACTCTCAACTAGTTCTTTTGAGTCAAGAAATTGAAACTCAAAAAGAGAAAAATGATGCTCTCACTACTAAAAATCATGGCTTGAGGCAAAAGTCAAGATTTTGGACCTAGAAAAGGCTAGTTTACAAACTAAGTTAGATAACATTACTCAAAATGTTTCTAACTTTAACAAAGGTCGAGAAAATTTGACAAAAATCATTGAAAATTCACAATCTGTTTCAAATAAACAAGGTTTGGGATATAAGAAAAAGGAAACCAAGAAACATCTTGGTAATAAAAGGGAGAAGAAAGTACAAAAAACTGAAGCTAAGAAAAATCTTAGTTTATTATATTCCAAACCAAAACCAGTTGTGAAATTTCAAAAGAAAAATATCAAGACTATCAAAATATGGGTTCCTAAAACAAATAACAATTTGATTAGGAACAAATATATTAGGAATTTCATGAATACTGTGCATCTTAATATTAATTATGTATATAAAGGGGATACCAGACCCGTATGGGTTTGGACTCCTAAGACCTAACTCTTAGGACCCCATAAAAAGTGGGTACCATGGTCTTAATTTTATTTTTTGCAGGTCCCACTTAAGAAAAGAGGAAAGTGGATATTGGACAGTGGTTGCTCGAAGCACATGACTGGAGACAAGAACTTATTGACAAATATTACATACTCAGATGGTGGCTCCGTCACTTTTGGAGATAATTCAAAAGGCTATATCATCGGCAAAGACGATGTGAGCAATTGCGGTACATCTAACTTACCTCTTATTACTAATGTCATGCTAGTTAGAAATTTAAAACACAATTTACTTAGTATTAGTCAGTTATGTGACAAGGGTTTTACAATTTTCTTTTCAAATAATAAGTGTAGTATTTTAGATAAAGACCATAATTTAGTTTTCGAAGGTTATAGAGACAGAAATATATATATATATATATATTCTGAATATGAATATTAATCATAATTCAGATATGTGTCTTGTGGCTAATGATAATGATCCATGGCTATGGCACAAACGCTTCTGTCATATAAACTTCAGAACTATTGACAAGCTAGCCAAAAACAATCTAGTTAGAGGACTACCCAAAATGAGTTTTAAGGTTAACAACATTTGTGATGCATGTCAACTAGGAAAATTGACCAAATCATCTTTTAAATCCAAGAAAGTCATATCAACATTACAACCACTTGAGTTACTACACATGGATTTATTTGGACCTACTAGGATTCAGTCAATAAATCACAGTCGATATGTGCTTGTAATTGTTGATGATTTCTCTCGTTACACATGGACAATTTTATTAAAAAATAAAAGTGACACTTTCGATCATTTCAAATCTTTCGTCAAAATAATTCAAAAATCAAAAGGGATTAAAGTTAAAAATATAAGAAGTGATCATGGCGGAGAGTTTGAAATAATTATTTTGAACATTTTGTACAAAGAAAGGTAAATATCATATTTTTTCGTTTCCCAGAACTCCACAACAAAACGGAGTTGTAGAACGGAAGAACCAAACTTTACAAGAATGTGCAAGAACATTATTGAATGGAACCACCTTACCAAAACATTTCTGGGCAGAAGCCGTCGCAACTGCCTGTTATGTTTTAAATCGTGTGTCCATAAGACCTCTTACCAAGAATACTCCTTATGAATTATTTAACAAAAGAAAGCCTAAAATCTCATACTTCAAAGTCTTTGGTTCCAAGTGCTTTATTTTAAATACGAAAGACCAGCTTGACAAATTCGATCCAAAAGCCGATGAAGGAATATTTGTCGGTTATTCGGAACAAAGCAAGGCCTATCGTATATTTAATAAACGAACCAAAACTATTGAAGAATCACTTCATGTCTCTTTTGATGAATTCTATCAGCATCCTCAAACTATATCAGATGATGACGAAACAATAGTCACCGACAATCCAATCATCACAAATGTTGATTCTGACTCGGAAATAATTACTGAGAATATTCCTCAAATATGTGAGTTACAATCACCACCAAGGATATTAAGAGACCATCCGGCCCAAAATATAATCGGTGAAGTAACATCACATGTCAGAACAAGGAGTCAACTCAATCAAATGGGTCATGTCGCTTTTCTCTCAAATATCGAACCTAAGAATCCAAAAGAAGCTGCTACAGACGATTACTGGATCATTGCCATGCAGGAAGAACTAAATCAGTTCGAGCGCAATGACATTTGGGAACTTGTTCCAAGACTAACTGATCAGTCAGTTATTGGTACTAAATGGGTCTATAAAAATAAGGCTGACGAACAAGGAAATATCACCAAAAATAAAGCAAGATTAGTAGCACAAGGGTATAATCAGGAAGAAGGTATCGATTATGAAGAAACTTATGCACCAGTTGCTCGACTAGAAGCTATTAGAATCCTATTATCTTTTGCTTGTCACCATAATTTCAAACTTTATCAGATGGATGTCAAAAGTGCTTTTCTCAATGGATTTATCAAAGAGAATGTCTATGTCGAACAACCTCCTTTGTTCGTACATGAAAAATATCCTGACCATGTGTTCAAACTTAAGAAAGCTCTATATGGTTTAAAACAAGCACCTCGTGCTTAGTATGAACGATTACGTAGCTATCTTATTAACTCAGGATTTAAAATTGGCAAAGTCGATCAAACTTTGTTTATCAAACATTCTCTAAAGGATATTCTAGTTTTCCAGATATATGTAGACGACATCATCTTTGGTTCAACAAACGATAAACTCTGCAAGGAATTTGCAAGTATTATGACCAAAGAGTTCGAAATGTCTCATATGGGAGAACTGTCATATTTTCTTGGACTTCAAATCAAACAACTTTCGAATGGTATCTTTATTAATCAAGAAAAATACTGCGGAAATCTTATCAATCGCTTCGGGTTAAATAACACATCTGGGAAACCTACTCCTATGAGTACAACTACACATCTTGAAAAATATGAAAAAGGTAAGAGTGTTGACCAGAAACTTTATCGAAGCATGATAGGTTCTCTTCTTTATCTTACAGCAAGTCGTCCGGATATAATGATGAGTGTTTGTCTATGTGCACGCTTTCAAGCAGATCCAAAGGAATCACATCTACGAGCAGTGAAACATATAATTCGTTATCTTAATAATACCAAAGATTTCGGTCTTTTTTATCCAAAAGAATGCCCATTTGGATTAGTATCATATAGTGATGCTGATTTTGGAGGCTCTCGAACGGATAGAAAGAGTACAAGTGGTACGTGCCACTTTATTGGAAAATCACTTGTCTCTTGGTTTAGTAAGAAACAAAATTGTGTTTCACTATCAACATGTGAAGCTGAATATATATCAGCAGCTCTCGCTTGTACTCAAATACTATACATGCAACAAACAGTTCAAGATTTTGATATTCATTTATCAAACTCTATTATATACTGTGATAATACAAGTGCTATAAATCTTTCTAAGAATCCAGTGAATCATTCTAGAAACAAACACATTGATATCCGTCATTATTTCCTTAGAGATAATATTGAAAAAGGATATATATGTCTTGAATATGTCCAAACTGATAATCAATTAGCAGACATTTTTACTAAGCCTCTGCTCGAATCTAGTTTATTAGATTACGAAGAGAGCTTGGTTTAATTTCAAGAAAAGATCTTGACTAGTAATTACTAATGATTGTCTTTTCCTTTGGTTATATTTTAACTATAGCATTTTTTTCTAAGAAAAGCAATTTATTTTCTTTGAATAAGAGCCTTTGCTTGCTTTCACGGTCAAATTTCTTTATTCACTCTCATCCACAGGCTTATGTATAAGGAATTTCTTTATAAGCTTGTCAAAATTTCTCTCTTTATTCATCTTTTCTTATCTGAGCATAAGGCTCTGTACATAATTTTCTATGGCCCACATTTGTGATGAGTGTGCTCAAAAATCACACATTTTCGTTACAAGTTCTGAACCAGAGGAGTATTATTCTCCTGAAACACCAAAACAAAACCCGAAGTATCATCACCAATGCATTCGTACTCCTGGCAGTACACCAACCTCAAAACGAGTAAAGAAGGCGCTGTTTTGTTCTCCTCGTACCAAAGCACAGATCGACGAGATTCACCACTATCAAAAACATCAAATAGATCTTCAAAGACAGCTCCATTATGGGTAAAGCCAGCTTTATCATGAACAACAACGGACATCGGCACGTTTATCTGTTTTAGAAAAAATGGCATCATTCTTCTGTAGTTCAAACAAGCATGATGTGCATGAACTAATGTCATCTAGGCCGTCAACATCTAGGAGTCCTAACTCTTGGGATCGGAATTATAACAGGAATGAAAGTGCTCAGAAAAACTGGAGTCCATGGACACATCGTATTAAAGATAATAAAGAAAATTCTAATGACGATTCTTCCACTCCTCATTAGATTTATATATATACATGTTGTAACGTTTTCTCTCTATCACTCATGTAATAACGTTTGTATTTTATAATAAGAGTGATATATGAATTATATAGCTCGACATATTCTCAAAAAAAACTGCAAAACAGACTGTTCTTCATCAGGCAACAAAATCGGTCGACCACCTATAATAGAACCGGTCGACCGTTTAGCCTCTGGATGAAAACGGTCGACCGACATATTATAAGCGGTCGACCGGTATACGTAGATTCAGTTTTTATATATACGTTGCGTCATTTTTTTCCTTCCTCCTCCTCATTTGTTAAAACCGGTTATTTATCCCCAAATTCCAAAAACCCTACTCTCTCAATTTCAAATTCCAATTCTTCAAAATTTTCTAAAAATGGCTCCTCCGCAAAAGAAACCCAAGAGAGGGTCATCCTCCGGAACTTCATCACTCAATATCTCCGCTAAGAAATGGCTCGAAAATTCGGTAGCTATCACAAGATGGAATCAAATGACTAACTACAAATTTAATCCGGGCTCTTACATCAAATTTGATGATTTCACATCTTATGGAATCCGTAGGTTAGCAAATAACTCCAATCTTACTCCATTGATCGATTTTTTAGATAACAATGTGGAAATAAATCACTTGATGATAAAATTGTTCTATGCCAACATGAAACTGGGCGAGTACAAACCTGATGATCCGAACGGAGTCATTTGGTCTGTCGTATGTGGCAAACAAATTTTTATCACTCATGATAGGATAGCTTCTATACTGGGTATTCCAAATCAAGGCGATGAGTTTTCATCACATTTCTATGAAGTCTTCACTCGCGATAGCATCAGCCATCAATTCATGGAGGACAACAGTGATGGCACAAAATCTATTGGATTTCGACCCACCGCCAGACTACTACATCACGTCTTGATGTTTTCTTTGTTTCCTAGACTAGAAAACTATGACGCTGTATACAAAGAAAACTTCAAGGCCCTTTATGCTATTTATGGAGATATCCAAATCAATTGGGTTCATATGCTGTTTGACGAGATTCTCAAGGTGAACAACTCTACGCGACCTTATTTTTTCTTCAATGAATATATCATGCGTATTTTGCTAGCTTGTGGCGTAAGACCTCCTGACTCTGCCACCTCGAAACCAAAATGTATTGATTCCGTAACCATCAAACGCATGAAGCTTCCTCCTCCTTACCTTCAGATTATGCCGTTTCAACAATGGCAACAAAGAGGTCCAACAAAACAAAAAGCTACTTCCTCTCGACCTCATTCCGAAGAAGTTAAAATGTTGAAATCAAAATCCACCACAAAAGAATCACTTGAAACTATTGCGTGTAATCAATTCTTGCTTGAATCAAGACTCATGCGCATGGACACAAAAATTGATAAACGCTTCAACAAAGTCAAGTCATTCTTTGGTATTTCATGGGATGCTATTTCATGTAGCACATCCATTTCTGCTCGAGATCAGGACCCAGGCAAACGTCCTGCTCCTCCTGTTTTCAACTGGTCATCAACTGAGGAGTCTGCTGGTACTAGTGGACATGGTCGTGGAGAATCATCTAGAGAGGATGATGATGAGGAAGATGATGATGATGATGAAGAAGAAGATGATCAAGAGGAGATAGCATCTGACTCATCCTAGATTCTGTTTTCTATCCCTATATTTTGGTTTAGTAATTTAAAACATCATTCGACACTTGTACTAAATAGTGTCGTTACTTTTATTCGTATGATATTATGGTGTGTATGATACTCTGGTATGTTTGGATATGTTATATATTTTGCTATGCATGAATATTCTGGTTGATATACTCCTATATTATTCCATTATCTATTATTCCTTTTTTCGATGACAAAGGGGGAGAAAGTGCTAACAATTATTTGCAGGAATATATATATATATATATATAAAGAATACAAACAAAATCTCAGGGGGAGATCACATATTCAGGGGGAGATTCAGAACTTCAGATATATGTTGCCATCAATAAAAAAGGGGGAGAATATTGAGTCACGGGTTCTATGAAGTTTTTGATTTCTGACAAAGAAATAAAGGTGATCGACAAAACACAGGCATCATGGCTATAAAGAGGCACAAAAGAGCTACATATGGTACTCTAGATTATAGGTTGATTATTTGATATTGTAATAGTGATAAACTTGTTAAAATCTATCCTCAAATAATCTTGCACCTCAATATAATCGATATATATACGTCTGAATAGCATTGCACATTCATTGAGCAATTTGACAGGGACCGGTCGACCGGTATTAAATCAGGCGGTCGACCGTTTCTGTGTAAAATTCATAATGAACGTGCACACATGCATATAACGACTATATATTTGAAATCCTGTCTACTGGCCATTTTTTGACCTGTCGACCGTTTTTAAACAGAGAGCAACCTTTTCCAAAAGACACTTCTTTCTCCAATGGTTGCATCTCTTACCTTTCATCAATGATCATATCTATTAATGGCTACTGTTCACAAAGACTTACAACCATTTTTCTCTATATAAACTCATCTAAATCATTGATTCATATATATGAATATATATCGTTTTTTACTCTAATTTCTGATCTTACTTTCTAAATACACTTGCATTCTAAAAGCTCTCAGTTATTTTAATTGCTTATTGAATCATTAAAATTATTTCATATCTTTTGATTCAATAAGTAATATACTTTCCTTAATCTTCACAAAACATCATTCACATATTTTGAGGATAAGATTATAGGAAGTTTGTACCACAAGTGACAAAACTGTGTTAGCAAGAACACATACCATCAACGAACAATTATATTCATCTTTGTTGAAGTCCTCGGTGTTGTAAGAGGCAAGTGTTGAAGTCCTCGGTGTATTAGAGGCGTGAAATCCCGTTTGTTTGCTCGGGTGTTGTAAACCTGTTCCTTCGGGTGAAGCGAGGTAGTTAATAGTGAAAATCCGGATAGAAGTCTGGGACTGGACGTAGGACGGTGCTCCGAACCAGTATAAAAATCTCTGGTGTGATTTTTCTATTTTTATTTACTTTGCTATTATCATCTATTTCCGCATTTATATTATATTCCATATTACACGATCCGTGTGTACTATATAAGCACGTGCACTTGTACACCACATACTTTTCATGATTTCCCGCATTGTATAGCGGATGAGACCCTATGCGCCGCATAATAGCGGAGGATATTATATAAATCCCATATACCGCGATATTCCACCTCAAAGTGGAATCGGTATTTTATATTATGCTAACATCTGTGGAAGTAGGGAAAAAGGTTGGAGGGATCCAACTGGATTCCTCAGAATATTTAGATTTGTTTAAAACTTCTATGACATGATTATTTGATATCCCGTGATGAATTATATTGATAATTGGAGTATTGGATGCTATGGTTTACTTGAATATATTTCTGTACACTGAGTTATCAAAATATACAAATTGGATTTTTGAAAAGAAAATAAAAGAAGAGAATTTGTAAGTAAAATAATTATAGAGAATTTGAATTAATTTAAGAATGAACTGGTTAAGAATAAAAGTGATTTTAAAATTCTAATAAATAATTCCGAGTATGGAAAAAGGGATTTTGAATAAACAGAGAAATAATGAATTTTAAAACTCAAGTGATATTATTTTAAACGAATAAAGAATTTATTTTAAAATGTAAGGTTTGAATTTCGTGAAAGGATAAAGAAGGAATTTGGGAAATCTGAAATTGGTATTTTCAATTAAAAAGATTTTAAATCATAACTAGGAATTAAAAATTCGAAGTTAATGGATTTTGAAATAAATTGAGCAAGTGAAGAAATTTATTTCAAAATGGAGTAAATTGAAAATCAATTTGGAAATTGATTTAAGTGTTTGAAATTGGAAATTTAAAAGAGAACGTGACTATGAAATTTATAAACTGGGTTTATAAAGTGAAACGGATATCAGTGGATATTTGAAAGTATAAATTCACGGTGGGAATTTATTAAGGAATGGGTAAATTTGTTTAAAAATAAATAGTGATTTATTTTTAAAAGATGTGAAAGAGAAGTGTATTTTCCTGGATAGCCAAGTACGTTTTCAAAACAAATTTTTAAGTATAAGTTAAAAGATTAAAGTTGTTTTAAGAAGTATGTTTTAGAAAATTTATTATTTTTAAATGTTTAAATTTTAAAGTAAGTCTTTTTCAAATTTATTATAGTAGTAATTACTTAAAGGTGATTTGTATTATGTTTTAAAAGAGAAAATTTTAGTTTATATTTTATTAAGTAGCTTTATTTTAAATATTCTTAAAGTATATATCTTTGAATAAAGTATTAAAGTAGTTTTCAAATTTAAAAGTTTAAAGTGTATTTTATGATAAAGAGTTTTTAAATTATTTTTAAAAGCTAAAGTATTGGTACTTGGTGTTTTCAGTGGAAATAAATATTTGGGAATTCATTCCATGAGAAGAGTGGTTTGAAACTGTTTCAAAGGGTTTGAAAAGTGGAAATATATCTTGTGTAGATATTTTGAGATTAATGAATAATTTGAAGAAATTATTTATGTTTGATGGTTGTTTGCGAATGTTATTTGATAGTTAAATAATCGACTATCAATATTGGCAAATGCCTGATCGTTTCGAAGAGACCGGGATTGGGATTTATTTCTTGAAAACCACTTCGATCCGATTTGAAAGTTTTCGTGTGGAAAACAAGAGTTTGGATTCGAAGGTGGAGTAGTGAAGTGCAAGGGTTAGTCGTTACTAATCCTGAGGTGATTCCAAAATGGATGTAGTAGGAGTAGTGCCTTCGATTTCGTTCGAACCTGGGACGGACTTGTATGGATGAATGCTTTCAGAACTTCGTCAGGTGGACGGTGAGCATTCTAAGTTATATGTTCTAAAAAGGTAACGCTTAGCCTCGAGCATCATCAATAGGGAATGACTGAAAATTAGGGGTTATGCAGCAAGGCTAAGTGGGTAGCACCCATTAGGGTGAGGTCATCCCTGTCTAGATGTCCCTTTTATTCGGCTTAATGGTGCGGTTGCTGATCCCAACCGTGGGGTGATCTTACTCGGGATTATCCAGTAAGGAGTAATCCTGGTGTTGTGTTGCAGGAGATTTGGAGTAATCCTCGGTACGGTGATCTAGGCCACGTACTGTGACTGGTGGTACCCCAATGCTTGGCCATTAGTTGGAAATCCATTCTCCCTACACGCCTGTACGGTTTTGATTGTGCCCAACTATTGCTGAAACGTGAGATGCAAGCATTTGAGCTAGATTTTATTTTACTTTCTATAGACACTATTATAATATCAGACGGATTTAATAGAAAGTGTTTTGGATATCGTAAGGTAAAAACCCGACATGTTTATTTGTGGCGTGGTCTTACGAGATGTTTTTGTTTTCAAAAGGATTTTGAAACTTTAATAATAAAATTGAGTGTGATTTCCTCACGTTGGTATTCCAGACTGACTCGGGTGTTATTTCACTATAATGCTCGGGTCAGGCCGAGTATTATAGAATATAGGATGTGATGCTGTGGAGCTCAGGAGACGAGCTGAATGGCGATACGTACTTCCATACTTGATTATTATTCCGCTGTGTATTCAGTTTTGAAGACAAGTCTATATGACTGTCCGGTTGTATGCTATTGATGTTGTTGAACTATGATGATGTATTCTGATAATGTATGTATAAAACAGATATAGTCTTCTTTTGTGTAAAGATCTGTTATTATCTATTATATTTTATTCTGCTGCGATGGTAAGATTCTATTGTTTTTTTTTCTCTTTTTCTATCTACTTCTTCTTTTACCCTAACGGTTCATATTTCCGTTCACGTTGAGTTGATGTGTTGGAAAATAGTGTTGACTTAAGGGGTAGGGTACCCAGGGCCGTTACAGTGGTATCAGAGCTTAGGTTGGCGATAACCTTGGCTCTGGTGGGGATTACTCATTAAATAGAGTCTATAGTACTCTGGAATGAGTTTGAGTGTAATAATAGTATGAGCGCGTATTTGTTAGTGAATGTAAAAATTATTTTTGTATTGTGTTGATTTATCGGTTGAGTGTTTATGGATTCTGGTCGATGTGTGGGACGCCATGTCGTCGATAGGGGTTTCTAAACTATTAGACAAGATAAACCAACACAGTATTATTTTAAATAGGGTAAATGGAATAATTTTACCCAAATTATTTTTGTATATAAAGGAAATAATTTTTCATAAATTATTGTAATTATATATGGATGCTTGGCTGTTAGGAATGATAATTTTAAATTATTATCATTGTTGTGTAAAATTGAATAAGATATTGAAATCATAACCAAAAGCTAAGAAATAAATTCATATACAAATGGGATTTGTAAATGTGATTTATAATTTGAAATAGAATTCTAGAGAAATATTTGAAAATAATTTGTGATGAAAATTCAAGAGTAATGTTTGAATAATTGCATGGATTTGGAATTTGGAATTTTGAGAAAAGTTTAAATTCCTTTGGGTTGAAAATGGTTTCCAAAGGTTTTGAGAAATGATAGTGATATTAATTCGAAAATATTTTTGAGTTGGGAAAGAAATATGGTGAGATTTGGAATTTAAGAATATTTGAAAATGTTTTTAAAAGAGATAAAAGCATTGAACTCTTTCGGTCTCTAGAAAATAACTTCGGTCATGACTGTAGCATCATCGATGTTCATTTTCGAGTTTCCAAAGGAGAAATTGCTGCTTGAATGTTTTAAATGGGAGCTGTTTGCAAATACTGGGTTTGGTTTTGAAATTCAAAGAGACAATTGAATTTACCAAAGAATTTTGGATATAATTAATTTCAAATGATTTTTGAAATACTTAAGTGATTATTGAAAGCTCTAAAATTGGTTTAAAATGTTTCGAGTGTCTAAGTGATGGTTTAAACTCTAGAGATTTAACTAAAAATGTTTATGGATTATAAAAAGATTTGGAAATTTATAAAGTTTGAAAATTTCCTGGAATGGAATTAACTTGTAAAAAGTTAATGAGTTAGAAGAGTAAGTCGAATTAAATGAACTAATTTGAATAAATTGGTAAAGTGAATATGTTAATGGAATTTTAAATTGGTTAAATAAAAGTTGAATTGTGAGTTAATAAAATTGGTTTGTGAATTAAATGATAGAAATAGAACTTGAGTATAAATAATATTAATCGCATATTGTAAGTGGATTAATTAAGAATCGAAGTTGTCAATGAATGGAATTGGATTATAATAAAAATGATTTGAGTTGCAAATAAAATCCAATTCGAGTATAAATGAGTTAAATATGTGCATTGATATTATTTTAACAAAATGAGAATGGGGTAATTGAATTTGATGAGAATCAAATTAAATAGAAGTGAACTTAAATTATGAAGTTGAAAAAGTTTGAAGAAAGTAAATTAACTGAATTTTAAAAATAATAGAAGGTTGGCTTCGAGTAAGGGTGAAAGCCCATTAAATAAAAGTTTGAGTTAAATTAATTTGGGAAATGGTTATTAATATTAGCGTGGAATGTTGTCAAACTTAATGGAATGGGTTTAAAATGAAACCAATGCGGGAATGAATGAAATGCTGTAAACTTCTTATATATAGTGCTTATATGTTTATATTGAGTAAGTACAGATACCTAAAGGTTGTTTGGCAGGATTTTGGTCACACTAATTGCTAAAATAATAAGCCGCTTGCTTAAAAATGTTGAATAGAGGTACGCCTACGCAATAAAAGTTAGGAAATATGAACTATTGTTTGTTTTATTTATTTTTCCGACCGGGTGGGTCAATGTATATATATTTATATCTCTTGTCAAATTACAAAAGCTCCTCCGTACAAAGGAGACTCTGCCAAATTTTTTTTTAAATATCGGGAGTTAGAAAAATTTTTAGAAAATTTTTTGTTAGAGACAAAACGATTTCAAATTGGAAATTGAAATAAATTAGTGGATGAAACTAATTTAAAATAATAATATGAATTAGTTATAAATGAGAAGATAAAATTTAATATTCAAAGTTGAAGATAAATTGAATTCATATGAAAATGGGAGAACCGATTTGAATAGAAATAGATATAAACTAAAGTGGTGAAGTGAAAATAAATATAAGAAGCGTATAAAATACTTATATTGAATTTAAGAAGAAATGGTAGAATTCTTAAGTAATATGGGTGTTGGGAAAATATATTGAATAAGCATTTGAGTGAAGATTTAATTAAAACAATAAGCATTGATAAGTGAATAGAAATCAAAATGAATGTGAATAAAAAGAAAATTGATATAGTTGATAGTCAATTGAGATAAATATGTAGGATGTGCGTATATTATTTTACTCGCATTGCAATTTGATCCAGATTCGAGCGAGTGATCGAGTTTGATATTGCGTACGAATGATATAGGTACATCCTATGGGCTTGGATGAATAAATATTGACATTTTGTAAAGAAGTGCATAAAATGATTTTGGAATCTGTAGTTGGATATGGTTAAATTGGATATACAGGTATTATAAAGCAGGAGAAAAATTAGTTTTGATTTCAGAAGATAAATTTGAATTGCTCGACAAAAAAGTATGTGTTTAAATTTCTATATGAAATTTGATTGGGTTTTTGATCTAGCCACATTGTTTTTTGTTTTCTTTTGGAATTTGGGAGCCTGTAAAGGCATTTTGTAGTTGTTTCGAGCTAGCCGCGCAAAGGAGACGCTGGCGAAATTTTTCGTAAAATTTAAGGAGTTAGAAAAATTTTGAGAAAATTTTGATAATTCAAAATTATGTTTTAAATTAAATTGTTGGTTTTGGGGAAAAAGAAAACAGGTGTTTGACCATTCTTTCTAACCAGAAATTTCGGGGACGAAATTCTTTTAAGGGGGGAGGAATGTGACGACCCAAAATTTTGGATATTTAAAATAGGAATATTTAATTGGTTTTAAATATTCAAAAGAGTAATTTTAACTTAAATTTCAAATATCACCATTTACTGGATAATTTAATTTTGAATAAAACTATTGGAAATTGGGTAAAATATGAAATCTGGGATTTTTAGCTTGTTAAAAATAATTTGAAGGCTTATAAATTTATATTAATAAAACCGAAGGTGATAAAACTTTTAAAATTGAATTTAACAATGATTTGTTCAGTTTTAAAAATATATCGTTTAAATTGACAATTAAAAATAGCCCTCCGAGCCACAGTCATGGAATTCGACGAAACAAGTTCCATTGGATCTGTAATATTATATTATTATCGGATTTCAAATTTCGTAGTGATTGGAGTTGTTAAGTGAGCATACGATATATAAATGCGCTGAAATTTTATCGAAATTTAATATAATAACTGGGTTCATTCTTCTCCATACGATTGAATTAGGACTCGAAACCTTTTCCATTGCATTTGGGATAGGGGTATAACATTATAGACGCCTAGCGGCATGCCTTGATAGGAAGTCGAGATTTTAGGCTACGTAAATCGAGACAATTTGAATTAATTGATGTGTGTGTGTGTATATATATATATATATCCTTGTCAACTTTCAGTTGTATTCCTTTCACATCAATACTTTTCCCCTTCAAATCAATGCAGCCTTTCTCCGCACGCCAACATCAGATATTGCACCCCCTTCTCACCTTAAACACACTACCTCCTGTTATAGAACCCACGTCTTCTTCTACTTTTAAAACATTACAGCCAAAACAAAAAAGAAAATAAAATAAGAGAAGAAAAACATTGCGTGCCGTTCAAATCATTCGTAATTAAATGGCCGTAGAGGGTAACTCAATCAAATCGAATTCGTGAATTCGTTCGAAATCGAAAAGTAACGAAAGGAAATTGCTGCATTGTCTTCGGCGACGGCAAGATCGACTTGATTCACGTCCGTGGTAGAGGGTGGGGTTGTACGCGAGTCGTCGACGACGTGGCCGCAGTAGGAAGCATGGCTGCATTCGCGAGGGATTTATCGAAAGGAAGTGAGCGTTGACAGATGACCAGATCGAAGGATTTTGGGAAGGAGGGGGCTGTCTCGAAGTTTGGCATTCTCGATTGTGGTGACTGTCGTGTTTGCTTTCGTGCTTGTCGTCGCCGAGTCAGTTGTGCTAGTGAGGTATTTCATTTGTTCTTTGCATTTTAAAATTTGAATTAGCCACATAACTTTAAGCAGAAAACCTTTTATTCAGGGAAGTATATATACACAGATTTTTCTTTGTATATATGTGTATAAACAGATAAACTGTAGAAAATATTTTTAGGCAGCCTGGTATAAATTTAAAAATATATATTAAACAGGAAATTCTATATACAGCTAGAAAATTACTGTTTTTTTTAAAAAAAAGAAAGAAAAGGGAATTTTTAAATATTGAAGGGTATTTATATAAATTAGATTTTTGAAAATCTATATATACACACATATGTATAAATAGTTTTAAAGGAAAAGTAAATTTACATATTCATTCACAGGCTTAATTTTGAAATGGTGAAGATTACTTGTTTAATGAAATCCAAATTATTCTAGTTACTAGGAATAATATATTAAAATAAAATTCGTTAAAATAATTAGTTAATTAAATTAAATTTAATAGTAATTAACTATTTGGCTGTTTCAAATATTAATAAACTATATAATGCTATGCAGGATCTGAAACCGTGAAGAAATGGTCGAGATGGAAGTGGAATGCAAACTTAAAACCAAAGGTGATTTAATCTCACTCATCTGGGTTTAATTTAAATTTAAATGGCTAAATTTAAATAATTGGTTGAATGATTGAAATTGATTGGATGCGGTATATATCATATAGTAGTATATATAGTATATATCGGAGTGATTGATTTCCCGCATCATATAGCGGATGAGACCCTATGCGACGCATAATAGCGGAGGATATTATATAAATCCCATATGCCGCGACATTCCACCTCAAAGTGGAATCGGTATTTTATATTCTGCTAACATCCGTGGGTTCTGGGAAACATGTTGGAGGGATCCAACTGGATTCCTAAAAATATTTAGATTTGTTTAAAAATTCTATGATATGATTATTTGATATCCTGTGATGAATTATATTGATAATTGGAGTATTGGATGCTATGGTTTGCTTGAATATATTTCGGTACACTGAGTTATCAAAATATATAAATTGGATTTTTGGAAAGAAAATAAAAGAACAGAATTTGTAAGCAAGACAATTATAGAGAATTTGAATAAATTTAAGAATGAACTGGATAAGAATAAAAGTGATTTTAAAATTCTAATAAATAATTCCGAGTATGGAAAAAGGGATTTTGAATAAACAGAGAAATAATGAATTTTAAAACTAAAGTGATATTATTTGAAAGGAATAAAGAATTTATTTTAAATATTAGGTTTAAATTTCGTGAAAGGATAAAGAAGGAATTTGGAAAATCTGAAATTGGTATTTTCAATTAAAAGATTTTAAATCATAACTAGGAATTAAAAATCCGAAGTTAATGGATTTTGAAATAAATTGAGTAAGTGAAGAAATTTATTTCAAAACGGAGTAAATTGAAAATCATTTTGGAAATTGATTTAAGTGTTTGAAATTGAAAATTTAAAAGAGAATGTGATTATGAAATTTATAAACTGGGTTTATAAAGTGAAACGGATATCAGTGGATATTTGAAAGTATAAATTCACGGTGGGAATTTATTAAAGGAATGGGTAAATTTGTTTAAAAATAAATAGTGATTTATTTTAAAAGATGTGAAAGAGAAGTGTATTTTCCTGGATAGCCAAGTACGTTTTCAAAGCAATTTTTTATGTACAAGTGAAAGTTTAAAGTTGTTTTAAGAAGTATGTTTTAGAAAATTTATTATTTTTACATGTTTAAATTTTAAAGTAAGTCTTTTTCAAATTTATTATAGTAGTAATTATTTAAAGGTGATTTGGTATTATGAGAAAATTTTGGTTTATATTTTATTAAGTGGCTTTATTTTAAATATTCTTAAAGTATATATCTTTGAATAAAGTATTAAAGTAGTTTTTAAATTTAAATGTTTAAAGTGTATTTTATAATAAAGTGTTTTTAAATTATTTTTAAAATCTAAAGTATTGGTATTTGGTGTTTTCAGTGGAAATAAATATTTGGGAATTCTTTCCATGAGAAGAGTGGTTTGAAAACTGTTTCAAAGGGGTTGAAAAGTGGAAATATATCTTGTGAAGATATTTTGAGATTAATAAGTAATTTGGAAAAATTATTTATGTTTGATGGTTGTTTGTGAATGTATTTGATAGTTAAATAATTGACTTTGAATATTGGCCAATGCGTTGATCGTTTTGAAGAGATCGTGATCGGTATTTATTTCCTACAAAGCACTTCGATCCGGTTTGAATGTTTTCGTGTGGAAAACAAGAGTTTGGATTCGAAGGTGGAGCAGTGAAGTGCAAGGGCTAGTCACTACTAATCCTTAGGTGATTCCAAAATGGATGTAGTGGGAGTAGTGCCTTCGGTTCCGTCCAAACCCGGGATGGACTTGTATGGATGAATGCTTTCAGAACATATTTAGGTGGATGGTGAGCATTCTAAGTGATATGTTCTAAAAAGGTAACGCTTAGTCTCGAGCCTCATCAATCGGGAATGACTGAAAATCAGGGGTTATGCAGCAAGTCTAAGTGGGTAGCACCCATTAGGGTGAGGTCATCCTCGTCTAGATGTCCCTTTTATTTGGCTTAGTCGTGCGGTTGCTGATCCCAACCATGGGGTGATCTTACTCGGGATTATCCAGTAAAGGGTAGTCCCGGTCTTGTGTTGTAGAGGATTGGGAGTAATCCTCGGTGCGGTGATCTAGGCCATGTACTTTGACAGGTGGTACCCCAGTGCCTAGTCATTAGTTAGAAATCCATTCCCCATACGCGCCTGTACGGTTTTGATTGTGCCCAACTATTGCTGAAGCGTGAGATGCAAGCATTTCAGCTAGATTCTATTTTACTTTATATAGACACTATTATAATATCAGACGGATTTAATAAGAAGTGTTTTGGCTATCGTATGGTAAAAACCCGACATGTTTATTTGTGGCGTGGACTTAGAGATGCTTTTGTTTTCAAAAGTATTTTGAAACTTTAATAATCAAATTGAGTGTGATTTCCTCATGCTGGTATTCCAGACTGACTCGGGTGTTATTTCACTATAATGCTCGGATCAGACCGAGTATTATAGAATACAGGGTGTGATGCTATGGAGCTCAGGAGACGAGCTGGATGGCGAAACGTACTTCCATACCTGGTTATTATTCCGCTGTGTATTCAGTTTTGAAGACAAGTCTATATGACTGTCCAATTGTATGCTATTGATGTTGTTGAACTCTGATGATGTATTCTGATAATGTATGTATAAAATAGATATAGTCTTCTTTTGTGTAAAGATCTGTTAATATCTATTATATTTTATTCCGTTGCGATGGTAAGATTCTGTTGTTGTTTTCTTTTCTTTTCTTCTATCTACTTCTTCTTTTACCCTAACTGTTCGTATTCCCGTTCACCTTGAGTTGATGTGTTGGAAAATAGTGTTGACTTAAGGGGTACGGGTTTGCGGACTGTTACATACCATTTAGAATTGCGACAATTTGAAGTTTTGACTGCTTTTGAGTAGATTATTGGGTAATTAGAGGGTGATTAGTGCATCACAATAGCCTAATTCAATATTATGGTTAATACCACTTCCTCCTAACCTACATTAGTTACTCCTCTTTATTTCTAATCACCTCCTAACCTCCACTAATCCAGAATTGACCTGAATTCGTCATTTCCTCATGTTAATTAGCTGAATTAAGCGATTAAAAGGAGATTAGTAAGAAGACATTATGGATCTACTATTTTAGCACCATATAATTCATGAAGCTTGATGTCCTACTTTATATTTTCCTAGGGATTTAGGTAAGTCAGTGCAAAGGGTGTAATTTTACTTCTCTCGCTATACTATGCTTATCAATATAGTTAATATGTGATTTCTGATATGATTATTGAAGTTTAAGTGTTCAAACCTAGATAATATTAATGACACCCTATAATATAGATTTGGATTTTGATATGTTTTACACCATTTACCAACCATAATTACAATTTTCTATAATATTAGATTTTGGACAATCTACGCATATAAATTGCGCTTGGATGAATTGTAGACATTATTTGGATCTTGTATGACTACGTTTGATTTCTATATGAATTATTTTGATGTGTTTGCTAGTTGTTTTGCATAGATGGAGTTATGGTATATCATTTGGCACAAGTTGCATCAAATTGTTCGAATCAAGCCGCTGTTGGAGTATGATGTTGTTTGAAATCTAGGACACCGGAAAAATTGGCATGCGATTTGGAGTTGATTTTGTAGCTCAAATTATCGTCGTCATTTATGGTTGGTAGTGGTGAAATATGGTCGGTGGTGACCAAAATATGGCTTATGGTGGAGTGCTTTGACTGATGGGAAGTCCAACTTTAGGTTTTGAGCACTTAACTTCATGTTAAGGCCTAGAAAGTATAGTCGATGGATTTTTGACTTAGGCAAACTTTTGGTTGGTGGAAAGTAACTCGGTATTGGTGAGCCTTAGGGTAAAGCGGAAGGACCTTTACGTTTTTGGCATAGGCGCTATGGGTAAGGCCTGGAAATGGAGTGGAGAAGCTAGTGTAAACATAGCCAAATTTGGAGATGCGAAACAGGGTTAATACTGACCATGTTCACCCCATGTTTTTTCTTAGCTTGCTTTGGTCTTGGAGGGTTTAAGCTTCGGGCATACCGGGGGAAAATTTGAAGTAACAGGGAACTTCAACATTTGGCCATGATGGCCAAGTGGCTAGCCACACATGATCAGGGCCGACAATACATGGATCGACCATATTGTTGATGAGAAAATGAAGGTAAGGCCTTCTGGGGCATACACGCAACAATTTGGTAATTGTGTACCTCTGTTCATTTGATCATTTGACGTTCGTTTTGATGATTGAGAAGCGATGAAAAACGTTGATAAACTATGAGGCAAAGGTGTGATGCTTCAACATAATGACTTCGGAACTATGATGAAATATCTACAACATGAGAGTGACATGTATAGATATTTTAAACTTTGGCTACGTGGGGCGTTTGATCGGCTAATGCAAGGAGAGAGTATATGTTATGGACTAGGGTAGTCCAAGGAGGCATGGTGGATAAGGCAAAGAAATTGATATGGCATGGGATATTCTGAATAGAGTTGCATGTCGAAGGATTCATTGATAACTCTAGATGAGGGTGTTTCATGGGGCAAGGGTATGTAAGGACGCTTGTCTATGTACCTTGGACCATGGTATGGTCCAACCTATCCTAGGAGGGTAGTAAAAACGTGATAGGTATGTAGATGAATACCAAATCCAGTTATGACATGGAATGTCGCCAACCTGGGAGGTTGTTGAAAGAGTTATCACTTATCTGAGGACCATGGGAAGGTCACGATGAAGCAAGACTTCGGTAAATTCGTGGTGATGAAGACCTCAGGTAGGTTATGGAAAGCCAAGAATTTATGAAATGCATAGGGGAAAGAGAATTTGGGAACATCGTAGTGAAATTGGGCTTTTAGAGCTCATAATGACATAAGACTTTGGAAAAGTCATGGTGATGCAAGCTTTTGGTGATGGCCGTGTTGATGCATATGGACAGGAGACCTTAGTGACAAATGTTGTGATATACCTAGATGAAGATTGTCATTGTGTGTTACCTTATGTTTGTTTAAATGCTATCAATTGTATGATTACTGTATGATATATGGATGTCTTGTGATGTTTATATTCTTGAGATAATTAGCCCCACACCTAGATTATGCTTAGTCTAGTATACCTATATGAGAATAATGGTAGCGTACCATATATGGTGTTACGTGCAAATCTTTTGGATGCAGGTACAGTTTAGGTATGATATCCATACCCTATGTCCTATACTATATTGATTTTTTTAGTATTTCGAGATGTTTGAAACTCATACCGGATAGTTGTTATAATGCCATGAAAATTTAAGTGAAAGTTTAAAAGAAGAATTAAATTAAATAAAATTAGAGCAAAATAACATTTTCATAGATGTCCGAATTTGGATATGAAACTTTGTGACGACCCGCCCTTTTGGACAGTTTAAATAGACAATAAACAACATATGTCAACTCAAACCATTCAAAAGGGAGGAATGTAAATGGGGTAAATAAGAGAATAAGAGAAAAGAATGAAAAACAAAACATAGAATCTCACAACGGAATGACAAAATATAATAATCAAATAAACAGTTCATGAAGCTATTTTATAATATACATTTGATTACACTATTTTTACAACAATCAGAGCACAAACAACGACATACCAAAAATAATGCAGCGGAAAAATTACTAATAATATAATATATCAAACTCTGTCTTCGTCCTCCAGAAATCAAGTCTTCAACACTGAAAAGCTCAGGCTGACCCGAGCGTAATGGAAAGACAAAACACTCGAGTCAGAACTAAAAGATCTTATGTAAGTTAAATCAACAACAAGTAAATATGAGTGAAATGGCTTCAGAGATGTTTATTGGATTTTACATCTCTTATCCAGTGTATAATGTGCATGCAATAACTTAAGAGATGCTATGGGATTTTCCATCTCCTAATGATCCGTTAAACTATCATATGTAGTAACATACGCAATATATGTAATGTCCATCAGTAAAGTATTAAAATAGCATTAAGGCGTTACCTATATCCCCCTTAACACATTTTTATAGGCATCGTGGTCTATACAGTACTCTAAACTCCACCCTAAACTAGTGGGATATTAGAGAGCACTCCATAGGTACGACACAAACCAAAATCGTAGTGGGCTGGATAAGGCATATGACAAGGCACGCGAGGCAATGTCCATGATAGGATTCTATCGTTTTACACACCCGGACTGGTGGTAATGCATAGCAGCTACTACCACCCACCTCGAGACACACTTCCAAAATCAAATGTAGGGTGGCCACCAATCAATCACAAAGTAACAAATATGGTATCGAAGAAGTGTGTTCGATAGGAGGAGCGACCTCATTTGGCCTGGTATAGCTCCTGTTTTAGTCATATCAAGTTGACCCGAAGGTCAGGGCTGCGTTCTTACCTCATAACAGTAGCATTCGCTAAACCGTCCTAGTTCGCTCTAGATTTTCCACCACGTGCATAGTTGTTAAAGTGGTTTCAGAATTGGCAGAGAGTATGACAATATCCGACATTTGCCTCTTTAACAACCAAGCGCTTATTTCACACCGTGGTCATTTTATATAGTATTTTTAATAATATATCCAGCAAACAGTTTATACCTTCATATCAAGATATCCATATACTTTTGGAATACTGAGGAAGATTTATTTCAATCAATCTCGAAAGTAATTTATAAATCTCTCTTAAACCATTTATAAATTATTTATATGCTTTAGAACTAGTCATAAAGCTATTTATAAATTCCAAAACAGTTTACAACTCTTCCCCTTTCATAAACTTCTACGCAAATTCCTTTAAAACGCTTCCAAATCCCTTTATACGGGTTTTTTTTATAAACTCTTTAAAAAATCCTTTAAACCTTTATGACTGTTTTATAAAACCATTATAAAATCCTTTATAAAAATCTTTTATAAAATCCTTTTATAAATCCATTATAAATCTTACAAAATTTTTATAAATTCCCTACAAAACCTTTTACAAAATTCTAAAATCTTTTATAAAATCATTTATCTATTAAAGTTATTATATAAGTTTATATTAATTATCTTAAATCAAAACTACATTTATTATATTAAATTAAATTTAATATTTATATACTAAAACTATGTTAAATATTTTGTTAAATTAAATTTTAAACTGATTAAGATATATATTTAAAAATAAGTTTATAAGTTAAAATCTTAATTTACATTTAAAACCATATATTAACTTATAATTTGAAGCTTAAAACGTATAAAATAAATTATTTTCCAAATATAATTTTTTAAGTAAAATCATTAAATTGAATTTAAAAATCAAATTGGTAGATCAAACATACTTTACCATTTAGAAAATAATTTAAAACCAACCAACGGTGTCCGTATATAATTTTCTACCCTATGGTCAAGTGATTGGGTATGTATCATTTCAACCCAAAATAGTAAATTTTCCGGGTATAAATCATTTCAACCCGTAGCCCAAATCAAAAATTTCCAAATCAATAAAATCGCTTGGGGTATGTATCATTTCAACCCATAATGACTTTCCCTAATCTATAAAATCATTCGGGTATGTATCATTTCAACCCATAGTGATAATAGGGATATAAACATCCAATCATCCAAAATATCAACAAATAAACATCCATCACAATTAACATCAAAATCAGCCACTAAATCACAACAATTACCCTGTTATCATTATCGGGTATTTAACTAACAAATAAAATTCAATATGAATTTAAATGGCAATTTAATACAATATTAAACTCAAATTAAATTTAAATGACAATTTAAATTACTAAACAGCAATCAATAAAATTCTTATTAATTCACAAATTTACTTCAACTAACATAAGAAGATTTAGTATTTTGTGAGTGTGTTAAATCACTCACCTTTGATTTGTCGTCGATTTAAAATCCAATAAAAGTCCAAAAATCCAAAAGTCTCTAAAAATAACTAAACAAAGTTCCATATCATCCTAAATTTCAATACGAACCCAACGCGCAAAACCATGTCCTAATCCGAGTTCGTATGAAAACATTACGATGGTTAGAAGTTATAAAATTTAAATTTAAATAAAATAAATTAGGGGTATTATCGTAAATAAGTTTGCATCTCCCAACTTTAGAGCAACTCATACGCGACAAAACCAACTCAACATCATCCGCCATTCCAAAGCCTCCAACCGTTGCATCTACGTCCACCCATGCTCCGATCAGACAACGCCATCCACATCCTCACCTCCGACCGACCACCCAGGCCCTATGCACATGACTCCGACCTCTCCTGTACGCTGTGCCACATTCATGCTTCACAACTAAATTTTGACGATCTACAGAGCCGCAAACATGAATGAAGACCACACGCCAGCCCCTCTCATCGCCCTTTACGATGCAGTATCCTTCGATCGTCGTATAATCGATGAACCACCGTTGAAAACAAAACCCTAATATGGACGGCCGAAACTTCACCAAATTTTGGCCAAACCGAGACTCATTTGCAAAAATGAACTGTAAATGTAGGTTGTGTTCAAGCAGTACAGACAGAAATAAGATAATAGACTGCTAGGGTTTCGGGAAAAATCTACTTATATAGACAGAGATGGATAAGAATTAATGGACATATCGAATCGGGTTGAAACGATTACAATGACCCAAAAGCCCATTTCGTTTCTCGAAACGAAAATAAATCATCCCATATATCAAAATATAGGTTTTCGATGTTTTCAAACTCAGCGAACTAGTTTCCAACCCTAATTTCATTGTATTTAGAAGTTAGCTTTTAAAATCAATTTATATTCATTTAAATTTTTTCTACGCATTTCAAGCTCGCACGATCAAAATGATAATCACAATCGCTACGAAACTTGAAATCCTATAATAATTCATTGTTACGGATCCGATGAAACTAGTTTCGTCGAAATCAGAGATAGTGTCCAATAACCCAATTTTACACTTTAATTAAATAAATTATTAATTGAAAATCCATTTAATCACCTTTAAATTCTAGATTAAAAGTTAACAATTTTCATCATTCTTGATTAAATAGAAATTTATAGTCTTTTAAAATACAATTTTCCATATAAAATCCGAGATTTAAATGTTACACTAATTTCAGCATCAATTACAACTGCAGTGAATTTGATCGTTAAAATTGAAATTCTAATAAATTCTTTTATTTTGATTCTCACTCTTATTATTGAATCAACTATCACCTTATGAATATAATTAACTTCACTTTGCATTTTATTACATTCATATCCTACTGTTATCATCTTAACTCATATTAATCATAATATTTTAATTACATTAATTCCATTAATTACCAATTTAATTTCAGCTGATTAAATACTAAGGTTAGAATAAAACAATTGTTAAACGTGAGTAATTCATATCTATTAACTTATAGTTTACAACCGAGATTTTAAATTGCTTACCAAAACCGGTATCATATTCTATAATAAACCTATTCCAATTAATAATAGATAATTTCAACATTAAATCCAATATTTAATTTATTCCTTATTTACAATTTTAATCAAATTAACTTTACAATTATTTCAATTGATTGAAATTACATTAAAATAGTTGTCAATGACATTCAAATAACATTATTAAATCATATTATAATAATTTTTCTCATTAATAAATCATAAATTTTAATTTCTCATATTATTAAATTTCAAAATTATATTTAATTTAATGGTTTTAATTATTAAAAATACAGGTCGTTAGACTCTCTCCGACTTAAAACTTTTCGTCCTTGAAAAAGAATAAGAAGGAATTAAGAAACTTGATATAATTTCATTCAAATTATACAATTCATAAGAACTTTAAATTTACATCATTGAGTTTTAACATAACTCTCAAAATAACCACGTTTTCACAAAAAAAAAATCTAAGTCCTAAATTTACAAAAATTTCGGTAAAGTCCCCTTTGTGCGGCTAGGTTCGAAAAAATAATGATATCAAGAATTTAAATATTTATATCATATTTCAACAATAAACACTAGAAACAATGGGAAAAACAATAAAATACTGTTCCAAAACCGTAATCCAAAAGCGTACCTATTTTTCAGGCAAACAACTTTATTTACGAAACTAAAAGCACTAGCTATTACTTACATAAACCTTTATTTCACTTATATAATCTAAATGATAATTATAAAAGAATAATATTTTAGGTTTTTCAATTAATAGCATAATCAGCACATAATATATAATAATCATATGAAAACAAAAGCAGTTCAACCATTATATGTAACAAAATTAACCATCATACATCCATAGCAATCAAAACTAGTGGTTTGTCCAGGTTCAGAAACTTTTCATCTCCAAGAGTGATAAATAAACTACGAAGTGTACCTTAGTTCAACAGCCTTGGATAATTACTTAATAGATTATTCATACAACCTTAAAACAGTTTGAAGTATCATTTCCCAAACTCCCTATCAGCCAAAAGAACAAAGACTTTAAGTATTTTTTTAAATTTGCATGATGTACATAAATCTTTTACACACAATATCCATTCTAATTGCTTGCTTTAATACACATATTCCACTTTCAAACTAGTATTGTTAACTCGACTATTTTGGTGCAGATTTTGATCTAATTTCTTGATTCGAAATTTCCATTTTCCTTGCATAGCCATAACCATGATACAAAATTTCAAATTCATATCAAAATTTCGTATCAATTGTTCGCCGTCAAGAATCGAGCAAAAAATCCTAATTCGAGCTGGTGTGAATTATTTCAAATTTCGTATTCAAATTTGAACAGAACTGTTATGTGAATAAAATGATTTATGTACAATTTACATATTTTATTCTATGGTTTCTTTCCACATCATTATTTACTTTTCATCCATTTTAATTCATTCACACAATAATTCTTTTTTATTAATTTACCTTCGTTACCTACACAATTTATTTCCCTTTCAATATTTGAAATCATCAATAAATCATTATTAAAGTATTACATAAATTTCATTGCAATTTATTTCACATTTATTATTTACTTATATCCTTGATACCCATTTTAATATTAATGTTCATCAATGAATCATTCCAATGATTTTCTTGAGTTTATAGTCATTTACTTAAACGGTATTCACCTTTTTTTCTATTTAGTTTAATTATTAGCATTTCAAAATATAACTCATGCTTAAAATATTTCTTATACATCAGAATTCTTATTTGTAAACATAACTCCATTACTTAAATTTTACTTCTATAAAATTCTATTACATATTCATATGAACGTTTCAACTTTTAAACATTTCTGGTAATTTTTATATATGTTTTTAGAATATAATTGAGTGTTATACAAATTTATTTTATTCATTTTAGTTAGCAAAAGTATTCGATAATGTACATCTTCTAAATCTCATTACCCTTTAATTTACAAGTGCCAAATCTCCAATTTCTTTATAGTTTCATTAATCACTTAGCTTCTAATTTCTTATTTTTCATTTTAGAAGTTTCCAACTATTAAAATTTCACTTTATTTCTACAACTGAAATTATTAATTTAATAGAAACTTAAGAACTAAATACCGGGTTCATTTCAAATCATTTTGAAATAATATATATATATATATATATTCATATCTTTTATATGTATATATATATATATCAAATCATACTTAAGAAAATAAAATATTTTTTTTATCAAGATAAATGTGTAGCAAAACTACTACAGTGGTCATTCATTTTGAAACTCAAAAGTGAACGTCGAAGATGTCACGATCATCACCAAAATTATTTTCCACCGACATAACGGGGGAATACAAAACTTATTTCCTTTTAAAATTCTTTTAAAACATCTTTCAAATCACATTGAAAATATTTATATCCAAAAATACTTCCAAATAATATTAATATTATATTCCAAAAAAACTTGAAAACCAATTTCAAAACCCTGGAACTTAAATTCTCAAATTTCCAATATTCACTTTATTTCTAATCCTATTTTGCAACCAATACTTATAAAATTTCACTTCCTAACAAACAAACGTATCACATACAACTATATCCGTTTATAAAAAATTATTCTTTTATATACAAAAAATAATACTAGTGAAATTATTTCATTTACTTATATTTTAAAACAATAATGTGTCGGTCTTCCCTATTAAGTGTTGAAAAATCCATATCGATGCCCTAGCATTTTATGTATCAACCAGAGTTCATAACTACCCAACAAAACAAATTAACATAATACAAAATAATTTTATGCCACTAACAAATACGCTCACTCATATATACACTCTCAAACTCATTTTAGGGTATTAATAACCCTATCTTTAACGAGTTATTCCGTTAACCAAAGCTCTGATTCCAATTGTGACGACCCACCTTTTTGGACGGTTTAAATCGACAATTAACCACACATGTCAACTCAAACCGTTCAAAAGGGAGCATTGTCAATGGGGTAAATAAGAAAATAAGAGAAAAGAAGGAAAAACAAAAACACAGAATCTCCTAGCGGAATGACAAAATATAATAATCAAATAAACAGTTCATGAAGCTATTTTATAATATACATTTGATTGCATAATTTTTACAACAATCCGAGTACAAACAATGACATATCAAAAATGATGCAGTAGAAAATTTACTAATAATATAATATACCAAACTCTATCTTCATCCTCCAGAAATCAAGTCTTCAACATTGAAAAGCTCAGGCTGACCCGAGCGTAATGAAAGCACAAAACACTCGAGTGAGAACTAAAAGATCTTATGTAAGTTAAATCAACAACAAGTAAAATGTGAGTGTAATGACTTCAGGGATGCTTATGAGATTCAACATCTCCTATCCAATGCATAACGTGCGTACAATAACATAAGAGATGTTATAGGATTTTCCATCTCCTAAGGCTCCATTAAACTATCTATATGTAGTAATATATGCTATATATGTAATATATATGAGTAAAGTAAAGTATTAAAATAACATTAAGGCATTATCCATATGCTCCTCAACATATTTTTATAGGCATCATAGTCTATACAGTACTGTAAACTCCACCGTAAACTAGTGGGCTATTAGGAAGCACTCTATAGGTACGACACAAACCAAAATCATAGTGGGCTCGATAAGGCATACGACAAGGCACGCGAGGCAATGTCTAGGGTAGGATTCTACCGTTTGCACTCCCGAACTGGTGGTAATGCATAACAGCTACTACCGTCCACCTTGAGGCACACTCCAACAATCAAATCGAGGGCGGTCACTAATTAATCACAAAGTAACATATATGTTATTGAAGAAGTATGTTCGATAAGAGGGACGACCTCACTTGGACCAGTATAGCTCCTGTTTTAGTCATATCATGCTGACCAGAAGATCAGGGCTGCGCTTTTTCCTCATACCAGTAGTGTTTGCCAAACCATCCTACTTCATTCTGGATTCTCCACCATGTGCACAGGTGCTAAAGTGGTTTCGGAATTGGCAGAGAGTATGATAATATCTGACCCTATTCTCTTTAACAGCAAAACGTGTATTTCGCACCATGGTCATTTCATAAAACATTTTTAATAATAAATCTAGAAAATAGTTTATACCATCGTACAAGATATCTATATACTTATTCTAAAAGAATAGATACATCCATAAATACTGAGGAAGATTTCTTTCAATCAATTTCGAAAATAATTTATACATCTCTCTTAAACCATTTATAAACTATTTCTATGCTTTAGAACAATTTATAAAGATATTTATAAATTCCAAACAGCTTACGACTCTTCTCCTTTCATAAACTTCTATGAAATTCCTTTAAAACGCTTCCAAATCCCTTTATACAAGTTCTTTTATAAACCCTTAAAAAAATCAATTAAACGTTTATAACTCTTATATAAAACCATTATAAAATCACTTATAAAAATCTTTTGTAGATCCATAATAAAATCTCTTACAAAACTTTTATAAATTACTTACAAAACCTTTTACAAAATTCTAAAATCTTTTACAAAATATTTTATCTATTATAGTTAATATAAAAGTCTATATTAATTATCTTAAATCAAACAACATTTATTATATTAAATTAAATATAATATATATATATACACACTAAAACTATATTAAATATTTTGTTAAATTAAATTTTAAACTAATTAAGATATATATTTAAAACTAAATCAAATTATAAGTTAAAATCTTAATTTACATTTAAAACCATATATTAACTTATATTTTGAAGCTTAAAACATATAAAGTAAATTATTTTTCAAATACAATTTTTTAAATAAAATCATCAAAATTAAATTTAAAATCAAATCTATAGATCAAACATACTTTACCATTTAGAAAATAATTTAAACCAACCAATTGTGTCCATATATAATTTCTACCATATGGTCAAGCGATCGGGTATGTGTCATTTCAACCGAAAATAGTTAAATTTCCCGAGTACATATCATTTCAACCCTATCCCGAATCAAAAATTTCCAAATTAATAAAATGGCTTGGGTATGTATCATTTCAACCCATAACGATTTTTCCTAATCTATAAGATCATTCGGGTATATATCATTTCAACCCATAGTGATAATATGGATATAAACATCCAATCATCCAAAATGTCAACAAATAAACATCCATCATAATCAACATCCAAATCGGCCACTAAATCATAACAATTAAATGGTTATCATTATCAGGTATTTAACTAAAAAATAAAATTCATTATTAATCTAAATGGCGATTTAATTCATATAAATTCAAATTAAATTTAATGAAAATTTAAATCACCAAATAACAACCAATAAAATTCTTATCAATTCATAAATTTAATTCAGCTAACATAAGAAGGTTTAGTATTTCATGAGTGCGTTAAATCAATCACCTTTTATTTATTATCAATTTAAAAATCCAATAAAGCCCAAAAATCCAACAGTCTCCACAAGTAACCAAACCAGTTCCATGATGTCCTAAATTTTGATGCGAACCCAATGCAAGAAACCGCGTCCAAATCCGAGCTCATATAAAAAAGTTATAATAGTTAGAACTTATAAATTTTAAATTTAAATAAAATAAATCAGGGGCATTATCGTAAATAAGTTTATCTCTCACAACCCTAGAGCAACTTATACGTGACCAAACCTATGTAAAAATTGAAACGTTGGCTTTCATAGCTTTGTTTGTCATGTCATATAAATTATAGCTTGATCCAGACTCGGACAAAATTTACCAGCATTCATGGTGAACCTGTGTATAATCGATCTCCGAGATGAATTGTCTTTGGTTTCTAGTTAATTTCTTCGTGTCAAGGCCTTGCCAAAAGGCCGGATAACATTTTCCCTCCAAAGTACATCTTGTGTGAACATGGCCCGCTTTGAAAAGCTATGATCTTTAGTCTGAAAAGTTTTGCCCGATTTGGGGATAGTTGGCTTTTCGTCAAAAGATGTAACCTTCGATTGATTCAGGGTAATATAAATACTGAATTGTTGACTGTCAATGATTATACAGTGCATTTTTGTAACTGAGTGTTGAGTTTTAGGAATCTATCGTTCATCATTGCGATTATCACCAGGTGAGTATTCAATTCCTATAAGTTTTGAAAATTGAATGGTAATTCACCACACATAAACGTATGTTAACCTGGCTCCCATTAATGTTTGCTCGTTCACGAGTCATTGTCAGTTTTTTCTTGTATCGAATTATGTATCGATCCCCTCCTGAATCTATGTGAAATTCAAGTTGTAACAACGCTTAATGGTCGTTTTAGTGTATTTCTTCGTATCGAACATCTCCTAGATCGATGTGAAAAGTTGAAAAATCATATTCGTATCGATGACGATCGACAAGAATTGGTTGGCTTCTCAAAACATTTCGTATCAATCAACACAAATTTTGATAGGCTTTAGGATGAAGGATAGGAATTTTTTTTTTGTATCGATGCAATTCTAATGGGTTCGAACATCCCAAACAAGTTTTGGCTTTGTGCTCCGTATCGATCACTGGATGGATATGAGTTGCTTCCTCCTAGTTGAAAGGTACGAGCAGTGAAGATCACTTCGACTGGTAAACTTGTACTGGGATACGAATCGTCATCTGCCATGTATATATCTTCGACCTTGTACTCAAACCAATCATTACTTGTTCATTCTTCAGCCACCTTCATATCGCTCTCTATCAAAGCCGATTCAAATTATATTTGCCTTCGAATTGAACCAAACCTTCAATCCTATAAACCAATCGTTGAAACTTGGTAAAAGGCCATGAATTTGTGTTGAAAATGATGAAACTCGAGATTCTTTGCCATTTCATTTGTTTCCATGATCGGCTATGATGAAGTGGAGGTCAGAGATGGGCCATAGTGTGGTTGGGAATGGAGGAGGCGATGCCTGAGTGGTTTTGGAGACGAAGAAGTGTGGGGATACGAAGTACTCATGGAGGAATGGCTCGGCCTTGACTTTGTATAGATGGGAGAAGGAAGGGAATAACACTTTCTTATCGACAAGGGAGAATAATTCGTATCGGCCTTGGACATAATACAATTTCATACCAACAGTAGAGGCTTGCTTTGTATCGATGTCTTGTGGATCTTCGTATCTATGGACCGTTACGAAATTTTGGGCAAAACAATTGATATGAAGGCATTGCCGATAATTAGTACGAACCATCGATACGAAATGGACTCTGACGATCGATACGAAATGAAGCCCCATGACCGATAAGAAGTGATGGTTCCTAAACCGATATGAAATGTATCTCCGATGACCGATCTAACTTTAAATTATGATCGATACGAAACTCCTTGCATACTCTAACATTTGACTCCGACGAGCTTCTGCCCTGTATAATTAGACTTAACCGTTTCACTGCATATCTGACTGCCTTTTGAAGCTCGTCGATGGAACTACAACTTGACAAAGTTTAATATACTTTATCTCGGATCAGTTTACGAGGTCTGGATGGCATGGTTGTGACGGTCAGTGATGATGGTCACTCCGATTGAATTTCGAAGTCTAGTCATTCAAACAACCTTCTAATCTTGTAGAATCTCTTAAGTAATATACAACACTTCACTGCACAACACATTCACGCACTTCGCACTGTGGGAAACACGGGTTTATTGTCATCTAATAATGATTTTTGCTGAGTTGATTAGCTATGGAACCTGGAAGTTCGCAACCATAGGAAGCTCAGAGTCCGCCTCTTCCTGTAATTGAGATGCCGGCTATTGCAGCCAAAGCTATTAGTCCTACTCTGAATGAGCTACCGGGAGCAGACTTCATCACGCATCCACAAGTTTCAATTCCGTCCAAAATCTCTGAAGACATTATGGCAGAATTTGCATAAGTCATGAATTGTCAGGAGATAATGTCTTACAGCCGGAGGTAAAATATTGAGCTCATACTCCCCTAAAATGGTACACGGCCCGCAACAGATTTCTTACGTACCCAGGACACTCCCTGCATTTAATCAATATATTTTGGAAGTGCTATTCTATTTAAAGATTCCCCTATCACAACTACACTCGAATGGTTTTGCCTTGCTGAATAGCTTGTTCATCATCTTCATGGAGCACCTCTTCTGACCCCCAACTCCAGAGGAAGCAGATACCTGTTCAATATGAATAGCCAAGGAGATAACCCATTCTTCAATTCCTTAGAGGCGGTCATAATTGTCAAGTTGTGATTGGGGTCTGGACCAAGCTTAGCTATTTCAAGACCGAATGGTTCTACATTCGGTGCCCACCTGGTTTCGCCATACGGTGGTTAGCTAGAATTAAGTGCTTCAACTTCTATGTCGATTAATTGGATAATAGTACTTGATTTCATAGTTTAACACTTCTTTTCTTTCACAGTTTTGATTCCGCGGTCCGAGAGGCTTAGTTTAAGGAGATTGTAAGAGCTCTTCAAGAGATGCCTGCCGAGCGTAGAGAGATCGATGAGGTCCTCACTGATGAAAATCTGAGGGCTATTGGGCTAACTGATAAAGATTAAAGCATTGGTCTTAAAGCATTTCTCAGGACGGCTCCAGCGAGGTAAGTCGGATGGAGAGTTTCTAAAATCATGATCACCAAGCAAGGTTACGATGAAAATATGCCCGTTGGAGATGAGCCCACACCTTGACCTTTGCAAAGTCATCGACATTCAGAGAGGATAAGGAAAGGTAAGGTCACTGCCCACAAAGCTCCAAGATGCAAGTCTGTTGTAATGTCTTTGCCAACAGCGGCTGTTGTAACTTTAGAGGTCCCCTTTTCACAAGTAGAGAGTCCTTTCGAAGGACTTGCAGATAACCCCATTCCGGATGATGCGTCACTCCACCAAGATACCAGAATAGAGGGTATTCAAAATGCCTTAGATTTAGGAGATCCAATCCCTCCGAGTACGGCTGTTACATCTAGTTGGTCGGTGGGTTTACACATGCATGCACACACTACACAACACCGCAACTAATATTCATGAGCTGTTTAATCTCTGGAGATAATTAACTCTGTTTCTTCTTTCACTTCACAGATACAATGTTAAAGAAAGGATCCATGATCAGTAGCCTTCGTGTCGCACGTCAATCTTCCAGTTCATACCGAGAGTCCCGTAGGCACGAGTCTGATAATGGTCGTCGCTACACTAGTCAAGACATGGATCACTACGATAGGGAGAGAGATAGGGAGAGAGATAGAGAAAGAGAGACAGAGAGGGAGAAAGAGTTTGGCGAGATAGGTGTCGCACCCGATGGCGCTTTCCTCCACCTAGAGTTCCCTTGCCACCCTCTAGTTCTGGAACACACACTGTTGAAACTCTGCACCATCCAATGCTTCCACAAACTTCAAGGCCTAGCGATCAGCGCCACAGAACTAGAGCGGACGCTCCTAATGTTACCACATTAACGGCTATAGAGCTCATAAGGGAGGGAGCCGCTCGAAATGCTCAGCTAAAGAAGGAATTCCCTAATATTTGTTTTGACGGCTTCCACTTCCCCCCAAATTTGCAGTTGATTCTAGAAGGTGTAGGGAAAACTATGCAAGGCTATTTTTATCATACCTACAGCTAATTTCGGGAATGGAAGAAAGCTGCAGAGAAAGCCTCAGCTGTGGCCGTTGAACTGGGAAAGGCAATTGAACAGCTGAAAAAACATCTTTCAAGAAGACCACATAGTTTAAGTGCTCATTGGTGAAAACGACACCCTGAGGTACATAGAGACAACAAGAAAATGGAGCTAATGAGAGAAGAGCACTTGAAACTGCTAGATCACATGGGCCACAGAAATGCCATCGTCACAGTTGAAAGAGACAACGCACTCAAAGAGCTTAATGAGCTTAAAGCGAAGTACACCGTAGCCATCAAAGAAAATAATTCAAGAGGCATGTTATCAGACGTTGGAGCTTAAGGGAGAGCGAGATGCGGCAGTTGTAAAGGTTCAGGAAGCAGAAGCTAGGATTAAGGCCAAAGTCGTGGCAGCAAAGGCTAGGCTAAAAGGTGATATATGTGACGATTCAAAGATTTTCGACTTCCGAATATCGACATTAATACGTCCACTGTATCAACTGCCGAGCAATCGAAGGCCGGAAAACCGAATTGTTAGGGTTAAAGAAGAAAAGGTAGAAGAAGAAAGAAAGAAGAAGCAACAGAAACAATACCAGAATCACACAATTGCAGCGGAACAACATATAATAGATAAATGAATATCTTTAGAACAAAGAACTATATCAGTTATTACATTACATCACAGTAAATTACATTATCAGAGTTTACCACAACAAACAGCGGAAAATAAATACTATATACTAGTTGATACGCCATGCCATCCAGCTTGCCTCCAGGTCTCTACATCAACTCCTGAATTCCAGAATGACCTGATAACCTGACTCTAGGCTACCCGTGTGAAAAATGATGGGCACCCAGAGTTTAGGAAGGGAACAATAAACTCTAGGTCAGTCATGGGACTGGTGTGAGAACTTAAAACAGTTATATCTTTAAAAACAAATAAAGAAATATTTTAAAATAGATCCGCAATGCTTTTGGAAAATGAAACTACCATAAGGCCTCCCGCCACACACACAATGCAAACGCAGAATTGGAGGAGATTTCTTCTTATGTTAGTCAAACATGCTTGATACGCAAATTTCTTTGATATTATTACTATAAGTGTAAAGTGTAGAAAACATTTCGAAAGTATAATATAAATCTTAGCCAACATAGACATTTCGAACTATGCCTACTATAGCTACCATCTAAACACTGCTGACCACCATTAGTAAATGGCAGGTTCTACAATAAAACCGTATCTACAATAAAACCATACAAGGTGCGTATTGGAGTTTGGATTTCCAACAAATGGTCAGGCCAAGGTACTTCCCATTGCCACATGGGTACGCCTCTAGAAGGACAACCCGAGAACCTAACCGGATCTTTGCCAACACAAGGTTGGGTTACCTCTGAACTAGGTAACTGCTGACATGAGTATGCCATCCCCCGGTCGTAACCGGCCTTTATCCCGGGATTGACCAACAACCACAAGGAAATAAATTTGCAGCAACCACATAGGTCAAGTATCTGGGCTCCATACCATAATACCACCTCTATCCAGAAGGAAATGTACATACCTATGGGGGTGCTATCCCCAAATAACTTTGCTGCATTCTTCCTGTTTTGACTATTACCGGGTTGTGAGGTTCGACGAAGTCTCGTCCGCGAAGCTACACTTTTCGTAAAAGCCACGCTTTGATCAACAAATGATCAGCAACACTCAACATGCCACGTTACCAAATTGGGAATATATCATTAGTAACCATCAACTACATAACCTCCTAGCTCGTACGTCTCAGAGAAGGATGTTAAGCTAAGAGAATGAATTCTCCGCCACCAACAGAAATGTATTTGATAGAAACCAGCTTTACATCTCAAATTGTAATGTCAGACACACATCCATAAAAGTCCATTCTGGGATCGAACGGAACCGAAGGCACTTCCAAAGAAGCCCTTGCAATCCGGATATTCACTAATCACGTCCGGAATTCCCATCACAAAGAGTGATAAAATCTCTATATCGGAGATCAGCCGATGCAGAGACATTCGACAGTAATCCTTCCGTTTTCAAAAATATCCGGTCTTCAACACCGGTCTTCAAGTGCTATCCATTACGACGTATCACTATTCGGAATGGGGTTTATGACCCAAAGGTCCTCTCCCGGCTAAACCGAATAACAAGCGCTTATTTTAATATAAGTGTAGCATTCAAATTCAAGCAAATCACAATAAATACCCATCTAAAGGTAAATATTGATAGTCGGTTATTTAACTATCAATAGATATGCACAACATCACCAGATTCTAAATAAATTTCCTAAATTATTTATTTTCCAAAAATATCTTTACAAGATATATTTTCCACACTTCAACCATTTGAAAACAAATTTCAAATCACAATTCACCTTTACAACTTTTGAAAACAAATTTCAAATCATTTTCCTTACACGGAAACACTTCCAAATATTTATTCATTTTCATTGGAAATCTGCCGAGTCAAATACTTTAAAATAATTTATAACACTTATCCAAAATATACTGGGAAAACACTTTGAATTCAAACTATTTTCTTTAAACACTTTACTTAAAATATTAGTAATAAAAATAGTACACCAATATTACATATAACTTAAGTCCAAACTAATTTTCAAAATAAAATTAGTAGATAGAGCATAACTATTTAAATAATTATTTTCGAAAACAATTATTGATTAAATCTTAGAAATAATCATTTCTATATCAACCTAATAAATCTGTACTTAAAGGATTTAAAACAATTTAAGAAGTTAATTTCTCCAAAGCATCCTTTTCAAAACCAATTCTAGAATTATATATATGCATGTATGTATATATCTTTCAAAGCTAATCAAAAAATTTATTTGGCTTTCCAGGGAGAATACACTTTCATTTCAAAATAGTTCATTTAAACCAATTAAATAAATCCTTACCGGTTTACTTTAAATTTACGTTCCAAATCCGTAAATTTATTTCCACGCTTCAAAAATACATCAATGTTTATTTTTAAACAAATTTCCCTTTTCTTTATAAATTCCATGGTGAGTTTAAATTTCCAAAATATCAATTGATATACGATTTTCAAATCGATTTCAATTATTCACTTTCAACACCAATTCAATTTTTCAATTGATTTCAAAAACAACCAAATCAAATTCCATATTGATTTTCCAAGAAATTAAACACCAAGAGAATTTCATTCTAATCTCAAATTGAAATCAATTTCTACTAAACCCCAAATCAATTTTCAAATTGATTCCAAATTCTTTTCAAAACACCAAATAAATTTCCAAATGGATTTGTTTAAATTTATTTCCTTTTAAAAAAATTAATTCGTTTTAAAGAAAACCAATTCTTATTTTTCAAACTCATAAAAATCCATATTTTGGATAAATTCTTCAACCTTTGAATAATATTACCCGAAATCCATTTATTAAAGCTTTTCCCATATTTTGAAATTTTATTCAATAAGATTAAAAATAAAACGTTATTATTTTAGAATTCATTCTTTTAAATTTATCCAATTCTAAAAAATAAATTTTAATATAAACTTTCAACCTAAATTTTCAAAAATCAAATTTTTATTTATTTTCGGTATCCAACGATGCCAAAATTATATTCACTAAATTTTAGCCTTCAACGATTTCAATCACAAAGATAATCACACAGAGATTATAAATAATCAACACACAACATTGAAATAAATTCAATTATTTATGGAATCTAGTTGGATCCCTCCAACCTGTTTCCCTGCATCCACAGATGTTAGCACAATACCAATCCTGTTTCAAGATGGGATATCGTGGTACATGGGTTTATATAAAATATCATCCGCTATTATGCGGCGCAATAGGGTCTCATCCGCTATATAATGCGGGAAATCAACTCCAAGTACATATATGATACCAATTCCACTTCACGGTGGAATATCGCGGTATATGTGTTTAATATAATAACCTCTGCTTAATATGCGGCGTATAGGGTCTATTTCCAATACAACAGATAGCAATTTATCATCCAAGCATACAATCAAGAAATTTTAAATTTAATTATTTAAAATTTTAAATCGAAACAAATTCGATTGAGTGAAAAGTACTCACCTTGCTTCAAATACAGTTGCAATGTTTTATTTCGAATAAAATTAAACATGCATTTAATTTTACCCAAAATTATCACTAGCTCCAATCGATTGCAAACTAGCTCCATAATGTAGTGCTCGTCAATACGAACCCGACGCAACTCGTTTCGTGCGAAACAGACCTCGTATCAAAAAGTTATACAGTTTTAAAGATTGAACGAATTTATAAATAAATTTACTATTTTATTTTTATAATTTTAAACCTACTTTCAATCCAGGCCGTTAATTTCATCAACCCTAGATCTCGGCCGTAGATTGCATTTTCTTCCTTCTTCAGGCTAGTACACGCAAAATGACCCAACGCAGCCACCTCTTCTCGCGAATTATCGTGACCAACTCGCCATGTTTGAAGATGATCGGCCAACTCCACGACGAAGTGCATCGTCGACTCCACCTTCAGCTAAGAGCACGTCGAGCTCGGCCCCCTTATCACGTGAATATACGTGCGCAACCAAGGTCGAACGCGAGCGGATATCTCCCCGTACAACACTCGAAATCTCATCATCACCGTATAGATTCGACGATCTCATGAAGCTCTACGTTTTTGTAGTTGAAAGATTTTCGTGAATGTGAATGGATTGGAAGAGATTAAGAGGAGAAGGTGAACATTTGGCCCATTGAATATGGGTAGCGGCTGAAGCTTGAAGCCCTAGGGTTTGTGCAAAACAAAGAAAATGAGGTCCTTATATAGAAAATATTTGCGCACTATTCGCCCGAAATTTTTTCCGACTCCAAACGAAGCATGCCGCCTGGCATTTATAATGTTTTACCCCTATTCCGAACGTAATGGAATATATATCGGGAGCCAATTCGATCGTATTTGGAAGATAGGTTTCCGAATCAAATTATTTAAATTTAAAATTCACTTAAACCGATTTTAGTGCGTTTTAGCTTGCCCCGGACAAACCGTAAATCCGATTGACACGAAATTTGAAATCTAACAATAGTTTAACATTACGGATCCAATCAAACTAGTTTCGTCGAAATCCAAGACTGTTTGAAAAATGACTATTTTTACTCGTCAATTAAATATTAAAATATTCAATTTCCGCAAATTAACTTTTAATTCAATTTTAAAAGTTCTATAACATCATTCTAACTCCAATATGATTTAATACTACTTTACAAATCAATTTTAATCACTTTAAACCCAATTTTCAATTATTTCTGTAATTTCAAATATTAAATTATCGATTTAATTATCCAATTAAATCTAGATATTCGAAATAAAAATTTATTAGACTTAAAAATTTTACTTGTTAATATTTAAAATCAATTAAATATACGAATTTCAAATGACAGAAATTCTGGGTCGTTACAATATAGAAGAACTTCTTATTACTTACAACACCAATGTCTTGAAGTACCATGGCTTGAGCTGGCTCGTTGAATATCCGACTCATTTTCATGATGCCTGGCGCCGCTTGGTGGATGATGAGAAGGCTGAACACCACACTACATCTATTGACGAGTTTGAACTGGAGAGTTGGTTGTCGACTGAGACGAGTGGGATGTTCTCCATGAGGCTATTATTACATTTGAAAGAGTGAAACTCGTCACTCAACGTCCTGAGGTCGAAGAGGGTTCTGGTGTTGAGCATTATGACACAATATATGAAATTCCCATGTCAACCCAACTTGAATCCACCCATGCAGTCGATCCTCCACCTGTGCCTGCATACGATCCCAATCAACCGCAATTGTCTCTGGCTCGCAAGCACATTTTCAAAGGAGTCCTAGCTCCACCCGCGAGCCAACCTGAGGAAGGTATTTCTAACACTTCTAGATTAATTTAATGTCTGGAGTGTTATCATAAGAAGTCACTAATATTTCCTCTTTCTCTATTCGGTTATAGGAGCTGCACCAGCCATGTCCTCTGTAACCCAAGAGCACCATCAAGAGTGGGAGGCTATCCCGATGGAGGCGACGACTACTGCTGCTACCGCTTTGACTGAGGAAGTTCATGTGAGCGCTTTCATCTTCAAAAAACAAATGGCGGAAGAACTCCCCAGTCCTCAAAGTAACCACTCTCTGATTTACCTTTGTTATGGAAGAAGTGTGTTCACAGCCGGCACTTCAGCCCTAACTGCCTGCATCCCGCTGGACACTTAAGCAGCTCATGATTAGGCGATAATGGCGGATATCAGTGCCGAGATGGCAAGTGCCGTGCTAGGTAGCAATATTGGAGGTGGAATGGTAGGTCCTGGTCCTGACCCCTTTACGTATGGTCTCTCCGGGTGGTACAATCACCATCACTAGGGGTACCTTCTATGTCTCGTCATATAGAAAGTGCAACCGTCCCTCCAACCACGCATTCTGAAAGCGTTCCAATTTTCGTGAGTTCGGAGAAGGAGATTATAATTATTTCCAAATCCGGGTAAAGGCAAGAGTTCGTAATGGCACCATAGCGGTAGCTCTAATAAATTGACGCCGAAGGGGAAGAAGAAGAAACATAAGGAGTAGACATGTCTCTTTGTGTCCCTTTTTGCTACATAAGTAGGAGTTCCTTTTTTGCTTTCAATAGGCAATGTATAGATGCGGGTCGGCCCCTACTAGTAGGAATTTTTGGAATAAGCTTTTTTGTACTTATTTTGTTTCTAAAGAAAAGATGAAATAAAATCTCCTTTTGCTTTTGGCATAACTCTGAGATTATTTGCCTAAGTGTTTCAATACTTGAATTTTTGTTCAATACACTTATGAAGCTTTAATCTTTGGATAAGCCTCGTGTTCGCCGTTAACTCTCGGAATCATGGCTCCGAGCCATAACCAAACGTTACGTCAAGTCCTAATATTGTACTATCTCAATCGGCATGTAGTGCTCGAGTTATGCCCTCCAGTCCTGGTGATGAGTTGAAATGGTCGGACGATGATTTCTTTTCACCTTCGACACTTTTAATTTTACTTAATCAGAACTAAGTTGTTGCGAAATAAGTTTGAGTGGTCGGATCACGCTCGCTCATGTATTAACAATCGCATCCACACTCTAGGGATTAAACTCGCATGCTGGCAGTCGGTCATGCCTGCTTAATGTTTAAAGTTATATCCACGCTCCGGGGACATAAGTTGTTTTTTGGGCAGTCAATCACACCCATTTTAATAATTGAAATTGTGTCCACACTATGGGGACTTAGGTTGAACTATGGGTGGTTGGTCACACTCAATTTGTGTTTGAACTCCTGTCCGTGCTCTGGGGACTTAGAGTTAGTTGTGGGTGGTCAGTCACACCCAATTAATGTTTATACTCCAGTTCGCGCTTCGAGAATCTGGAGTTACTTAACAGACGATCGATCACATATATTTTGAGTTTTGAGATTTCGTTCGCACTTTAGGAACAATAAACTGATTAGGATTGTGAATGGTCGAGTCACATCAACCCTGAGTAAACAAGCAAAGTCGTAGTTGGACGAATCCATCGTACTCGAGTTTAGATTGTACATGGGCGAAGTCGCGGGTAGATAGATTCACCCTCCTCGATCCTACATTTTTGGATTTTAAGTTTGTACTCCAGCTTGCACTCTAAGAGATGGAGTTAGCTAGAGGATTGTCGTGTTTCAATCCTCTTTGGCTTCAGTGTGACAACTTGCCCCTAAGCTTGGGTTTCACTTAGCGAGTGACCGGTCGTATCACAGTCACTCCTTATTTGAATAAGTCCCACCATAGCTTGGAACTTAACTCTTCATGCATTGTGATGGTTGCATGACGCATTTTAAGAATCACTACTCTGGCTCGAAGAGGTGGCATTTTATTGCTGAAATAAGAAAGTATGGAAAAGTTAGTTGCCTTATTACTAGTTCAAATTTTGAAATGCATAAACAAATTACAAATGAAAGGCAGAATAAATGAATAAACAAAGCCTGATATGTGTAGTTGTGACGGAGACATTCATTGTTCCAAGCTCTCAGCAAAGTGAGACCACCAACTGTCGATAATTTGAATGTGTTATGTCCAAGTCTTCGTTCGATAACATATGGTCCTTTCTATGCCGGCTTCATATGCGAAGGGATTGGATAAATCCTCTTGAGCACGCGATCACCAAGTTTAAAGGTTCAGGGTCGAACCTTAGTGTTTTATAATCGAGTGACTCGACTTCGGTGCACGGTTTCCCTCAAATAAACCTCTTCATTCTTTTCATCTAATAAGTCTAGAGATTCGGCAAGCAATATGGCATTTGTCTTCAGATCATAGTTAGTCACACGATGAGAAGGTTCTTCTAACTCGATCGGAATGACGACTTCTGAGCTGTAGGAAAGTGAAAATGGAGTGTGGCGTGTGGCCAGTTGCAGACTTATGGGAAGTTCGGTATGCCCATATGGCAATGGGAAGTTCATTGACCCATCTGTCTCTAGCCTTTTCCAAATGCTTCTTCAGAGTGGATTTGATAACTTTATTAACAGCTTCGACTTGTCCATTCGCCTGGTGAGCAACCGCTGAGAACTTCTTCTTAATATGGAAATGTTGACCAAAGTTCTTGAACTCGCTATTGAATTGGAATCCGTTGTCAGTGATAATGGTATTTGGGAGGCGAAAATAATATATAATGTTGCAAACAACAAAGTTGATTACTTTGTTCATCGTGATAGTAGCAAGGGGCTCAGCTTTCGCCCATTTGGTAAAGTAGACAACTGAAATATTGGCGTACGTCGCACCACCTTTAGTCATAGGTAAAGATCCAATTATATCTATGCCCCATAGACTGACCATTTGAGTAATTTCAATAGGTGGGGCTCTTAGTATCCAAGCATGTTTCTAACATCTGTCACATATCTTGGCAAAGTCTAATTCTTCCCGATTCACGGTCGACCAATAGTACCCATATCAGAGTATCTTCTTAGCGAGGGCTTTCCCCTAGTGTAATTGCCGCATTCCTCCTCGTGCACATCATGTAACACTCGTTTGAACTCATTGTGGGCGATACATCGGAGTAAAGGAATAGAGTGTATCCTTTTCTATACATGACTCCATTTTGGATAATGAATTGTGAAGCTTTCTGAAGAACTTGTCTTTTCTCACTTATGCTTCGGGCAAATCTACATGCTCAAGATAATTTCTAAAAAGGGCCATCCATGACTCCATCTCGGGTGTGTCTTTATGAACCCAGTCTGTCTCCGTCTGATCAATACTCGAAGAGGTAAGTGTCTCAATAAGGATGAGTCCATTTGCTGTGCCTTATCGGTGCTGGCCAATTTTTCCAGAGAATCGGCCTTCTGGTTATGCTTTCGGGGTATGCAATAGATGACATAATAATCGAACTAATTCAACACTTCTTGGACCCTAGCAAGATAGATAGCCAACCTTTGATCTCTAGCTTGGTATTCTTCCTGAAATTGACAAGCGATCAATTGCGAGTCGAAGAATATCTCCACAACAATAATTCTCAAATCTCTGGCAAGCTTGAGTCTAGCAAGTAAAGCTTCATATTCGGCCTCATTATTGGCTGTACGAAAATCAAACTTCAAAGCATAACATACGGATCGACCTTCTAAGGTTTTTAGTACAACTCCAGCGCCTAAGCAACGGTCGTTCATTGCACCATCTGTGTATAGCTTCCATATGTGTTTGGGAGATTCATCGGTTTCAGGCAAGTCCTCCGGCTTAGTGAATTCAGCAATGAAATCCACTGAGCTTGTCCTCGGATAGCCCCTTTGGTGTGTAAGCAATATCAAACTGACTCAATTTGATGTTCCACTTTAGCAACCTACCGGACGTCCCAGGCCATGTAAGGACCACTATCGTAATGGATGGTTGGTGTAGACTGTGATATGATGAGCTTGAAAGTAGGGACGGATCTTTCTTGAGGCAATGAGGAGACCATATGCCAACTTTTCCAATTTAAGATAGTTCCTCTCCTCCATGGTCAATCGTTTGCTAATGTAATTGACCGGTCGCTGTATCCGATCCTCCTCCCAAATTAATGCCGCATTGATTGTGTTCTCTGACACTTCCAAATAGATGTATAGTCTCACATGATCAATAAGCTTTGACAGAATAGGCGGCGTAGCTAGGTGCTGAACTAGTGCTTGGAATGCGCCTTCACACTCCTTTGTCCTTTCAAAGTTCCGATTTCCTTTCCTGATCAGATCGAAAAAGTGAATGCACTTGTCGGTGGATTTGGAGATGAATCCGCTCAATGCTACTACCTTCTCGTTGAGTCTTTAGACCTGCTTTGTTGTTCTTGGAGTCTTGAGATTCTGAATCGCCCAGATCTTCTCGGGATTAACTTCAATTCCTCAAGCATTGGCAATAAATCCAAGGAACTGTCCGGATGCGACTCCGAAGTAACACTTCAACTGGTTGAGCTACATTCGGTACTCTTGGAGGATGTTGAACATTGTTTCCAGGTCTTAGACATGATTGATGGAGAGTCACAACTTCATAAGCATATCGTCCACGTACACCCCCTAATTTTCCCGATCTGGCTAGCAAACACATGATTAACAAGTCTTTGTTAGGTCTCCCCAGCATCCTTAAGTCCAAACAGCATCACTTTGTGATAATAGAGTACAAGATCGGGGACAAAACTGGTATGCTCTTGATCGAGTAGGTGCATCACTATCTGATTGTAGCCGGAATACGGATTCATAAAAGAAAAGAGCTTGTGTTCGGCCGTTGAATCTACAAGCCGATCAATTCTTGGAAGCGGAAAGCTATCTTTAGGGCATGCTTTATTTAGGTCTGATTAGTCCACACAAGTTCTCCATTTCTCGTTTTGTTTACCGACAAGCACTAGGTTGGATACCCATTATGAATATATCGCATCTCGGATAAACCGTTCGTCTTGAGTTTATCCACCTCTTCTTTTAGGGCGGCAGGTCTCTTTGGATCCATACCATGCCATTTCTGCTTTACCGGGACATGCCGTGGGACAATATTCAATGTATGGCTCGCGATGTCTGACGAGATCCCACACATGTCTGGGTGCATCCAAGCAAATACGTCGAGGTTCGCCTGGAGAAATTCAACCAATTCCTCTCTCATCTGTTGGCTTAGCTGAGATCCGACCTTTATCTTTCTGGAGTCGTCGTCATAATCGATCGGAACATTGATTGTCAACTCTACCGGGGAAGCCTGACTGCCTTTAACTTCCACTTCATTATCATCATCTCTTGGATCAAGATCCTTTTAGGAATTGGTTGTGGCGCCTAGGCTAGGCCTTGGCGTTAGCTTTCAATTGTTGGTAAAACGGACGTAGAGAGATACCACTACGTCTTTGCCCTTCTCTTTCCGCTGCGCCTCCCATGGCTCAGCAACATAACAGGCATGTCCAACTGCCTGATCTCCCTAAACAACTACAACCCCATTGTTAGTGGGGAATTTTAAAGTTAAACACCAAGGGGCAATAGCTGCCTTTAATTCAGCCAGGGCCGGTTGGCCCAAGAAAGCATTATACAATTAATTGACATCCAACACAATGAACTGTAACATCCGGACTCTTTAGTGATCTTCGATTCCCAATTCCACTGGTAATTCCACCATTCCAATGGGCATAGTTGCACTTCCATTGAAACATGAATAGGAGACTGACACAGATTCAAGTCCTTTGCTTCCATTTTCATTTGATCATACACTCGCTTGAAAAGAATATTCACTGAGCTTCCACTGTCCACTAAGATCCTCTTCATCCAAGCAGGACCTATCTAAGATGATATGACAAATGGATCAATGGTGGGGGTTCGACTTTATCGGCATCTCTATCTTGAAAAAAATGTCGTCCGTCATCATCTTTTGTTGTTTAGCTCGATCCCCATCTCCAGATTACTACAACACTCGAAGTCCGCATGCCTAATCGAACTGGCATACGACTCCATTTCGCTCCAGCTCCGATCTGCTGGATGAGGACCACCACTAACTCTGTTAATAACTAGCCTCCTTCCTGTACATGCGGGTTCCTCCGGTCTAGCCTAATTCTGATTTGATGGGCCCATACCTCCAGCCTGCGGCGCCCGGATGAATTGTTCCAACTTCCTCTCGCGAATCAGCTTTTTAATAATAACCTGTAAATAGTGACATTCATTTGTATTGTGACCATAGCAATCATGGAATCTGTAGAATTTTCTAGATTGAATCTGCTTTTCGGACAACTGCTTCGTAGCAGGCTTCTTACATTGGCCAGTATTACAGGTGTGCAAGCGCACATTCTCTTGGGAAGTATTCAAAGGAGTATATGTGTCAAATATGGGAGCTCTGCATCGCGGTCCGCGACTTTGATCCCGCTGCTTACCCTAACTTCCATCGCCTTTATGCTGATTCTGCTTATTATGTGTATTTAACTGCACTTTACCTAAACTCTCACCGGTTTGCTTCACAGCGATGTTATTTTGAATGCCTTCCATATTGGGCCATACGTCATCTTTCTTCCTGGATTGTTTAACATCTTCTCTTCTTAAGAACTAAGTCGCTTTAGAGTAGAAACGGTCCAGCGACGTAGAGGGTTTCCCAGCCAACCAGTTGCCAAATTCGAAATCAGGATCGATTCGTTCAGTCGGCGCGGTCAATATGAAATTATCATTTGGGTTACTAATCTCTGCACAAGCAACATGGAATCTTTCCAGATAACATCTAAGCGTCTCTCCAAGAGCTTGAGTAAGGCTAGATAAGGTCTTAACATCCTTAGGTCTTGTGATGTGCATAATTGTTCGATGAATTTCGTAGTTAATTGATTAAAGCATAAAGGATCGAGGTGGTAGGCAAGTAAACCACATGGTCACGATACCCCCGAGGGAGATAGGAAAACTTCTTCATTTGAATGCATCGTCATCTCGTGCGGCATTCATTAGCTATTCATACTTTAAGATGTGCTAGTTAGGGTCTGAACTCCCTTCATAAACAGGTAAAGTTGTGAACCGGCGACGTGGTTCATCATAATGGATGTCATTAGTGAAGGGTGTATGACTCCAGGAGATTCCTCAGTCGTCATTGGAGAGGCTATGACTTTCACGAATCATTTGGCAATTCATGGTCGTAATGTCTGGCATCTGGACATTCTGAGCATGTTGGGCCAAGGTGTGGTTGAGTTCCATAATGCGAGGATGGCGCGGGAACGGTTGACGGTCCATACCTCGACGCCTTGGCCCCAGGTCTTCGAGCACATAGGGTTCAGGAGTACGATCGCATTGAGGAAGGTTCAGATCTATTTGGTCTTGAATATCAGCTTCTAAGTCGACTGCGGCGCCATTAACACGGTTATCAGTAATGTGATAAGGAATTGTCCCTACTCGGGAGGAGGATCCTACCTAGTGACTAACAGATGGACCAGGTCCTCCTTGTCCAAGATTCAGAGTGCGTTGATGCTTGAGAGATTATGCGTAGGTTCCATCTAATCGTGGATGTGTGGATCTGTGATAGTAATCAAAGAAAGCCGAGCTCTCAGTGGAAAGTAGGAAGCTTGATCCCTTATGGATCTCCTTCGTCTTTCCTGATTCAGTCGGTTGGTTAACTCCATATTGGCATAGATCTGCTAGGTAAGCTGCTTGCGGCTTTGGGTCAGTTCTTGCATCAACATTTGGAACTCCTTTCTAGTGACAGGGCCTTGTGGATCTGAAGGTCCAGCTGAATTCTGGCTTTTGATGAGTAGTTGTGTATGGTTCTATCTATCCCTTCAATTCTGATATACAGTGGTTGAGGCAGTCCATGTAGTACCATGGTGAATGATGTAGCTCTCTCCTAGATTTGACGCAATATGAATAGGATGGAATAACTACTAGATGTGAGATCTGGATCTTCCCTTTAGATTCTTTTAATCCAATGATGGTAGTAGATACAAATGACAGGGGAAAGCTGGGTTTTCTCAGTGAAAGCACCAAAGTGTTTGTACAAAAATTGGGCACAACACTCTTTGGGCGTATTTGAAGAGATTAAGGTGAAGAATATAAATGTAAAATGAGATAGATCTAACAGATACATCAAAAACAGATAAACATAAGTATGAAAACATATGGATTTAGAGTGGTTTGGCATTATAGCCTATGTCTACTGTAGAAAGTTTGCCTTTTATTATTAACATCCATCCAATTACAATTGTTTGCACCAGAACACTCAAGGTACAATGAAGGTTTTGGCAGAGTATCGGCGTTCCAGAGTCAAAAGTCTCTTTTCTGAAGGCCTAAGACTGCTATTTATATGCGTAGGCTACAAATATCTCGCTCCAATCTCGAAAGACCCCTTCTCTCATGTAGGTGGGCCTACGAGATCGATCCCTGACCATTTTGAATCGATTCATGATCGATACGTGCCAAATTCATATCGATCTAAAACACCTCTTTTTGGGCTTAGATCGATCATGGGTATTCTTTAGGTACTCCTGTGAAAATTTGGTGGCATTTGGACTTGTAGATTTTACGTTATGATCGATGCAAGTTTGTGTTTTCAACATACAGCCGAGCTTGTATCGATACAACTCATATCGCTTGCTTTATATCGATGGGTTGCACATGTTGATCAAGTGAAATATCACTATCTTTTAGGATCGACCCACTTTTCAAGCCGAGTGACTAAGTCTTCCTTTCTTTTAGGTTCTGCACGTATCGTGCAACTTCATTCGTATCCATCTGTCGCGTTCCATTTCGTATCGATCGTTGGTGATCACTCCGTATCGATGGGTGAGTGATCTCTTCGTACCGATTAGAAGCCAGCATCGTATCAATGATGCAGGGCCTCCTTCATATTGATCCGTTATGGACGATATGAACCATGTCGGCGAAATACTGATATGAACTGTCATTTATTTGTGGACATGAAGTGTTGTCATCATGATGGATATGAAAACAAATCTAGTTAGGTGGATACGAAGGAAGGTAGCCTTCGATGGGTACGAACCACATTTCTTTTGGGGAATGGATACGAACGTGGTGTTTCCTCCATCGATACGAACTAGCCATGTTTTGCTCGAGACTTGGTGGTTACGAAATTCCATGGATACAGACATGGTTGGTTTTCTTGATTTTTGATCGATCAATATCTTGAGCATACGAACTCCAATTTACTGGTGATTTGGAACATTGGCTTTCGTAGCTTTGCTTGTCGTGTTATATCAATTGTTGCTTGATCCGGACTCGGGAAAATTTTACCATATCTATAGTGAAATTATGTATAACCGATCTTCGGGGCAAACTGTCTTTGATTTCTAGTTAATTTCTTGGTGCCACGGCTTTGGCTAAAGGCGGGATAATAGTTTCAAACCCTAATTCCATTGTATTTAGAAGTTAACTTTTAAAATCAGTTTATATTCATTATTTGATTTCTACGTGTTTCGAGCTTGCACGATCAAACGATAAGTTCGATCACTATAAATCTTGAAATCCAATAATAATTCACTATTACGGATCCGATGAAACTGATTTTTTCGAAAGTCGAGACTGTGCCCAAGAACCCAATTTTACACGTTAATTAAATAAATTATTAACTTAGAATCAATTTAATCACCTTTAAATTATAGATTAAAAGTTAACAATTTTAACCATTCTTGATTAAATAGAAATTTATAATCTTTTAAAATACAATTTTCCATATTAAATCCAAGATTTAAATATTACATTAATTTCAGCATTCAATTACAATTACAATAAATTCATTCATTATAATTTAAATTCCAGTAAATTCCTTTATTTTGATTCTCACTCTTATTATTGAATCAACTATCACCTTATGAATATAATTAACATTAGTTTATATTTTATTACCTTCATATTCTACAGTTATCAACTTAAATCATATTAATTGTAATATTTTAATTGCATTAATTCCACTAATTACTAATTTAATTCCAATGGATTAAATATTAAGGTGAGAATAAAACAATTGTTATAAATTAGTAATTCATATCTATTAACTTATTGTTTACAACCAAGGTTATAAGTTGCTTACCAAAACTGATTTCATATTCTATAATAAACCTATTTCAATTAATAACAGATAATTTCAATAATTAATCCAGCATTTAATTTATTCCTTGTTTACAATTTTAACCAAATTAACTTTACAATTATTTCAATTGATTGAAATTACATTAAAATAATTGTCAATAACATTGAAACAACATTATTAAATCGTATCCTAATTATTTTTCTCATTAATAAACCATAAATTATAATTTCTTACAATATTAAATTTCAAAATCTTATTTAATTTAATAATTTTAATTATCAAAAATACGAGTCCTTATAAATTTGCACTGTTGTGTTCATAGCGATTTTATGGACAATTTTCCCATATCATACTTTGTATCAGAGTTAGTATAGAGAAGCTATGAGAATTTTAAAAAATGTAACAAAAAAATTAAAATATAAAACTTTACTATATAAATAACCGAAATGGTCGACCCCAAGGTTCTATCGGTCAACCGGTCCATATAAGCTGCCCATCGGTTGATGTTGAAAACCGCATGTAATGCTCCACCCTGAGAACCACACTAACAAAGGATATTACTGGGCAATATTGTCAACTAATGAAGAGAATAGAGCTTATTAGGGGCAACCATTTGTAAAATTGCTTTGGACGAGTATCGAATACATAGAATAATGTGACTATATTTTTCTTTTCTTTTTTGATAAGTGCTAATTCAATATATTCGATCCAATCATATAACAATAGTACAATGATTTAAACTAATTCAAAAATAAATAACATAATGTATAGCACAAAGTCAAGCGTCAAAATAATATACATCGATATCTTCTCAAAAGTATGAATCTATAAAAGAAAATACTAGACACACATTATATGCAGACACATCTATAACACAGACAAGTTTCAAATATATATACAAACTAAAAAGTATACAACATAAATGAGCATTTATAGAAGACTCAAATGGTACATCAAAAATAATAATAACATAAAAATAGACTTCTTAAGCCAGCTCACATCCAAGGTCGCTGAGTCCTTGTACCTGTCATGTCTCGGTCAGACTATCTTTAATTATCAAAAAATGAGATATTGATAAAAATAAACTTGCATAAATGTCAAGGATAATATCTGTATATGTACTTCACTAACAAAATAAAACTTCTTAATGATTCACGATTTTAATTAAGTTTATGCTCATTTACAACATTCATTAAAGTCAAAGTAACCACAACAATAAGAGCATAGATAATCGCATCCCAATATGCGAGTAATAGACATGCACTTCACAAGTCAACATAAGAGGTTGCACTTTGCAAATTATAACTCACTTGAAAACGAGTATCACAAGATGGTCCTAAAAACCCATATAATTCGCCTAAATGGATTTGCCCAAGGTTGAATCTGGAAACTTGACAAATAGATAAGTGTTATCCACTTTCAATTAGTGATTACAATAGTGTAGACTAAAGTTCCATAGCCACTTGACGACGCTCAGATGATTACTAAAAGCTAATAAATTCCACTTGTGCAAATAAATATTCATTTGAACAAGTCCATGAATTAATTGGTGAAATAAATGCAAGCGTTCCATACCATTTGTTTTACTAGGCCGTTTAATTCAATTTCTCATCCAAGTGAGATAGTTTATTTTTATAATAAAACAGCTTTGTTTTGAAATATATTTCGAAACACTAGTTTAAAAGGGTAGTAATAGCTGGTACAAAATTACAATTCAATTTTTATGTGTGTGTTTCTATATACATACATACATACATACATATATATAATCTTGTTTCGCAAACACTTTGAAACCATAAGTATTTATATATCTATTCTACAAAATCATTCATGTTCAAAATACACATATTTTCCATATATATATGTATGTGTGTGTGTATCAATTTATTTCGAAAAGGAATTTCCTTTATAAATAGCTTTACAAATTAGAGCAATCAAATTGTATGTTTATCAACAATCATAGAGGAAGGCTTTCATGTAGACGAGAACATCAAAGTTAAATACAATCATCAACAAATGCACAAATAGTTCATTACAAACGAGCTTCAAGATGACGCTAAAGTCTAAGAAAACAAGGCAAACAAGCGATCAATCGGACAGAGAGTCGGGAGAGTTCTCCTAGAGCTGAAATAGCTCTAGGCTTCTGCCCACCGATGCACCTATTGGAATGAAATGTAGAGCTATTCCAGCTCCATAAACCCCACCGATCGCTTTTTAGTTGATTACATTTCGCACCTGGGTCACGCCTACGTGATTTAAAACATGCATGCAACCAAAATAATCACACAAAGCATCACAATACCAATTTAAATCTTAAGTTTTTAATCAATAAGCATTTGCAACTTTAGCAAATAGGGTTTCATCTTAACAATAATTTGATTTCAGGCTAACAATAAAATAAGAAATTAAATCAAACCAATAAACATGCATGTCAAATTAGAGAATAGTAGCGAGGTTTACACACCTTAGTTCCTTATAATTCTATTGTTTTTCCTTCATCTTCATGTTAGCATTCAGTTTTTCTGAATTTTAAACCTAAAACCCTTTTTTTCAAAAACGCGTAAAAACTAAAATTATGCACTGCAATCAAACAGACAATTTTCTATTTAGATGTAGTTGGACTTCAAGAGCTTACGTAAATTTTCCTGGATTTTTCCTTATTTTAGTTCATTTTTAAAAAAAAAATTGGATTTTTGCTAGAGGTAGGATTTTGAAACTAAGGAGGAAGTGGACATTGTGTTCCTTACAGTAAAAGAAAATAAACATAATTCATTTAATTAAGTTCAAAAATGAGAAATAATTTTCTCCTTAACACACACAAATGGGTTGAAGTAAATTTTAGCCCAAATTACGTATCACAATGTTTACCTCTAAAAGTTCAGAAATGATTTATACCTCTAAAAGTTTACAAAAAATATTATGATCCATTTCAATCTCTGAATTCTTCATTAAAAAGAAAGAAACATATTTTAAGCAATTATTTTAACCTTCATTTTACTATTTAAAACATGACAATGTTTTATTTTCAATCAAAGGCCAAGTATAACACTTTTATTGTTTTAACAAAAACAAACTCATTTTTATCCAAAAGTAAGTTTACCCAATATGTAGAAAACACTAACATATTCTTTAATAAGTTTGAAAATAAGAAATTCACATCATTGAATTCCAAAATGTACTTCACATAGATTATCCATGAAATATATATTAAAAATAAGATTTATTTCATAAGTCCTAAACAGTCCTTTTTATAAATTAAATTCTCCTATATTCTTAAAATTTTTGTATTTGCTTTTCAAAAGAATCTCATTATCTTTAACAATAAATATTAAATTAAAACTTAACATATATTATTTCCTAACTCTAGTTTCAATTATCTTAAAATAAAAAAATTTAATTTTAATTTTTCCAATTTAAATCTTCATTTATTCTATTTAAACAACACCGAAAAATCAGGGTTGTTACAAACTTCCCTTTAAAGAAATTGCATTCTCACAATTTCTATTTCAAAGAAAAGTCCATAATTAACAGGAATATATTACTATAATAGTATTTAATTTTCAAAATGCACACTAACACAAAACAATCAAACAAGAACGCAACCAAATAAACAAGCCATATACAAGAAGATTTTTGCATTTTTTACTCAAATACAATCTTTTGTCTTTCTTTTCAAAGATTAAAACATCCAATTCATTTATTCATCTAAGTTATTCTGTGAGTTGGATTTCTTAAAACAATTACCCAATTTAATTTCTTCTTTTTATAAAAATCCAATTCTTTTAAAATAATAGCACAAATAGTTTTCTTAATAAATTCCTACAAATTTATTCCTCCAAAAAATTTGCATCCCAAATTGTACCATTTCAAAAACAAAGATTGATTTCTTTAAAAATCTGTACTTCGCAAATTGTACTTCATTTAATATATTCTTATGGATCTATATTAACTTATAGTCATACCATGATCACAATCAACGCCTATCATATTTAATCTAACAATCAACTCATATTATCACAAATAAATTGCATGAAAGCAATTTATAAATCCAATATATCAATAATGACATGCTCTTTGCAAGCCAACACAAAAGACAACACTTCGCCTGTCGAATATTCAAAGGCAAGCATTTCACTTCTCTGCACAAATGATTGCACCTCACAAGTCTAGGGTCAAGGTCTATTACAAATGACTGCTTTTCACAAGTCTACCTGGACTTTGCAAGTTTGACACAGATGATTGCACTTCGCAAGTCAACCTACACATTGCAAGTCTAACATATACGTCTTCCCTTCGCAAGTTCACCGGCACATCGCAAGTCTAACCGGATGATTGCACTTTGCAAGTCAACCTGCACAGCGCAAGTCTAACACAGATGACTGCACTTTGCAAGTCTACTTGCACATAAAAAGTCTAATATAGATGATTGCCCTTCGCAAGTCTAGAACCAAGGCCTGTCATAATTAACTGCTCTTTGCAACTCTAAGACATGCACTTCATACATCATCATAAAAGTGTCAAATACCTTCTAATAGTAATCATTCGAGTAACACCCAGGCATCCCATAACCATTTGAGTTCACTTGAGCATTTACTATGAGTCAGTAAGCTCCACTTATTCAAATAATCTATATAACAAGTCATATAATTAACTAGTAAGGCGATCCCGAATGTCCCACAACCACTTGGGATCATCATATCGCTTAATCACAGTTCTTATTTCATAGAAGTAATAATTTACAACCAAACATCATCATCAAAAGGAATTATTTTGCATAACATGAAAATCACAAGTACCCGATCGCTACACATTTTTATTTCCATTTAGTTCAGATTTCTTCATTATAAGGTCTAAAAAATAAATGACCAATTTCTAATAAGAAGTTACATATAATAATCAAACCAAAATATTTTTTCTTCTTTTGTTCTCCAAAATATTAAATTTATGAAATTTTATTTTATTTTACATTTTGAAGCTTTCCTTTCATAATTATAAAATTTCCAGTTTAGTATAAGTTATATCCTTATACTGGAAAACCAAACTATATTCCCTTATGGATCTATTGGTCCCACCGAACACCCAAAGAGAATACAAACCAAAGTGTTAAAAACTTCCTAATAGAAATCATAAAAATTTAACCAAGGCATCACGAGTACCAAGTGAAATTCAAGTATCCACTAATGGGCTGGTAAGAACCAGTGAAATATTATATTTAATGAGTTGTACAATATTCAATGAAGCATTATTAGAGTGCATTTAAACCAATTGTTAACACTAAGTCAATTATTAGTACTCCCCGTATTATAGAACTGAGGCTCCTAAATTATTTATCTTATAAAAGTTTATAGTTTAAACTCCAAACTTCCTTTAAAATTTAAATGGTTTGATTTCAAATTAATTTTTTCTTCCAAAATGATTTTCAAGCTCTATATTCTTCAAGCAATATACTAACTTCTTATGGTATTTATATACAAATTCCAATTAAAGATATATCCTTTTAACTTCCAAATCATCAATTGTAAAATTCAAACTTTCTTCCCATTAATTCTTTACTTTGAAATTCCAAAATTTATTAAACCCATATGCATATATAAAAATAAAATTTCCATTCTTGACTAGTTTTCTGAAAAAGCCCTTCCATAAATTATTCTAATACTATTAATTCCTAAATCATCCAAATAATATTATTACAACTCCATGTAATATCCTTTGAAAATGTTATTTATCTCCACGATACCTTCTTTTAAAACCTTCATATATGCATATATATTTATATGTACATACTTTCCCAATATAGCTTTTCATTTCCAAAAATTCGTTACATAAGCATATATATTTTCCAAGCATTTATCCTATTTAAAAATAATATTTAACTCAATTAAAACTTTATCGTCTTTCTAAATATTACTTATAACTTTTGTAAAACATTTATAAACGATTAAAACTCAAAGCACTTTGTCTGACTATCTCGTCGAAGTGTTTAGGAATCCCCATCAATAATGTTAATCAGGCCCATTGATCAAAATCCATAACGCACTCAACAGACAATTTAACACAACACTAATTTCCAAATATTCCTTTATCAATCTGTATATTTTCAAATAATGGAAAATCTATTAGTAGAAAATTAAGAATACATCCACTCATACATGCATATATTATGCAATCAAACATAATAAGTAATTAATTACGGTGCTCAGCGGAAACAATCTATTAACTTCCGATGTGAAACTCTGATCACTAATAGAATAGGACTCCACTACACAACACTTAGTTTTAAAATCACCTTGTAAAAAAATTTATAATGTAATTCGAAATTTTCGCAAATACATACTAATGAATATTCCAATAATCATTTGTACTTCTATTCTAAATAAGAAATAAATCCTAAACTCTACCCGACACACCCAAGGGACGGGACTCTAAGTCAATCTAGCCCAAGATTTTTGTTTTATGTATTCTATATTATTCTGAACCTTTGCACTAAAACCAACTATATGCCCCACCCGGAGACCTATACTATCAAAGAGTAATACAGGGTAGTACTATATGTTCTTGCAGAAACTAGGGTTGGTTAGGCGCGACCATCTGCAAATTATTTTAGGTGAGTTTCAAATGCATCTATATTTTTCTTTTCTTTTCTGACAGGTGGTAATTCGATATATCCAGTCCAGGCGCAAAATAATAATAGAATGGTTTAATATAATTTAAAATAATACATAACATAACATACAACAAAAAGTCAAGCATCGCAATGGAAATAATGTACATTAATATCTTCTCAAATGTAAAAGTATACAAAAGAAAATATTAGACTCACATTATATACATATACATTTATAATACTGACAAGTCTCAGATATATACATAACCACAAAATTATACAACATAAACAAGCATCAACACAAGACACAAATGCTAGATCGAAAATAACAACAACAAAAAAATAAACTTTTTAAGCAAGCTCACATCCAAGGTCGCTGAGTCCCTGTACCTGTCAAGTCTCGATCTGACCCAAGCATTAAGATAGCTTTTGGGTCGGACTATCTTTAATTATCAAAAAACGTGTGATACTGATAAAAATAAACTTGCATAAATGTCAAGGATAATGTCCATAAATGTACTTCACTAACATAATAAAACTTAATTTATAGATTCATGATATTAATTAAGTTTATGCTCATTTAAAACATTCATCAACGTCAAAGTAACCACAAAAATAAGAGCATAGATAATCACATCCAAATATGCAAGAAATAGACATGAACTTTGCAAGTCAATATAAGAGGGTGCGCTTCACTATTCATAACTCGTTTGAAAACGAGTATCAAAAGAAGGGCTTGAAAGCACATTTTATCCACCTAAATAGATTTACCTAAGATCGAGTCTGAAAACTCGACAAATAAATAAGTGTTTTCCACTTTCAGTTAATGATCATAATAGTGTAGACTAATGTCCCATATCCGCTTGACGATGCTATAATTATTACTAAAGGCTAGTAATTTCCACTCGTGAAAATAAATATTTGTTTGAACAAGTTCATGAATTAATCGGTGAAATAAACGCAAGTATTCCACACCGCCTACTTTACTAGACCGTTTAATTCAATTTCTCATCCAAGTGAGATAGTGCATTTTAATAATAAAATTGCTTTGTTTTGAAATATATTTCGAAACGTTAGTTTACAAGGCTAATAATAACTAGTACGAAATACGATTCGAGTTTCTTTGCGTGTGTGTGTATAAAATCTTGTTTCGCAAAAACTTTGAAACAATGAATATTTATATATCTATTCTTCAAAATCACTCATGTCCAAAATGCACATATTTTTCATATATATATATATATATATATATATATATATATATATATATAAATCAATTTATTTCCAAAAAGAATTTCCATTATAAGTAGCTTTGCAAACTGGAGTAGTTAAATTGTGTATTTAGCAACAATCACAAAGCAAGACTTCCATACCAACAAGAACATAAAAGTTAGATTCAAGCATCTAAAAATGCATATATTGTTCATCAGAAACGAGCTTCAAGATGATGCTAAATTCCAAGCAAAACAAGGAAAATAAGAAATCGATTGGACGGAGAATCGTGTGAGTTTTCCTGTAGCTAAAACAGCTCCAGGCTTTTGCATACCGATCCACTGGTGGCACCACCAGTGTACGGTTGGGGTGAAATTTAGAGATATTGTAGCTCTAAAAACCCCTCAGATAACTCCTTGGTTGATGGAGTTTTGCACCTAGGTCACGCCTATGCAATTTCGAACATGCACGCAACCAAAACAACCATACAAAACATCACAATACCAATTTAAATCTCAAGGTTTTAATCAAAAAGGGTTTGCAACTTTCAGCAAATATGGTTTTATCTTAACAATAATTTGATTTAAATTAGCAACAAAACAAGCAGTTAAATCAAACCAACAAACATGCATCTCAAATTAGAGAATAGTAGTGAGGTTTAATCACCTTAGTTCCTTATTACTCCATTTGTTTGCCTTCATCTTCATGCTAGCATTCGTTTTTTCCCCAATTTTAAATCTAAAGTACAGTTTTTTTCAAAAATGCACAAAAACTGAAATTATAAACTACAGTCAAACAAACAATTTTCTATTTAGATGTAGTTAGATTTTAACAGCTCACCTAATTTTCCTAGATTTTCCTTAAATTATTTGATTTATAAGGGTTCTAGGTTAAATTGTATTCTTATGAATGCTCTGTATTAACCTAGAACCCCTATAAATATACACCTAACCTAAACCCTAATTCATAAGAATATTGTAAACATAGTGAACCTCTGTTAGAATCTCTTCTCCTCCACTTATAAGATTTCTTCAGAAGAAAAATAAAAATAAAATAAACTATGAAGAATACATGTAGATCAGATCAAGGAGGGAGCAAGCTATTGGGTGTCAATTTTCGAACTAAGGTTAGAGTTAGAGCTCGGATCCGAGGTGAGTTAATGTATTTTTAATTTGTTGATTAATTAAATTAAATTTTAGTTTACACTATCCAATCTAGGATGTTACTGTTCACCAATGGAAAATTCTATCAATTAGAATACCGTCGGAAATATATCGTAATAAAAACTGCATGTGCACGGCATACAATCGTAGTACGTATGGGAGTATAAGTCAAACCACAGAGAGAAAAAATTATAATATTACTCAACCAAATTAGCCCAAAGTTGAAAGGAGACTGTTAATTAATTTTGTTTGAAAAATGAACTAAAACTAGAATGAAAATGAGATTAAAACTATTAGATTGAGCAGGAATTTAAAGGTAAATTCACTTTCAATCATTCATTTAAATCAAACATGAAATATATCCATAGCCTCTCATTTATATTTCAAGTAGAGATGAATTACATTTTTATGATAAGCATGGCTTATTTATGCTATTAATTAGCATAATTTAAACCATCAAACTCTAACACAGTATTCAAACCAACTTTTAAAATCTCTTGAAAATGAATCATGTAATTAAAAATAAAATCTAATTTTAGCATAATCTATTTACTACTTTGAGATTCATAATATAGGACATCAAGTACTTATTCTACTTTTAATTCCATAATCAAAATCACTTAGGAAAATGATCAAACGGTTTATCTTTATATTGGATCAAGCATAGCCTATTTGAGATGTCAACAAAGACTATCAAATTCACTGATAAAAACCACATCGTTCTTAGTTTCCATTAAGGACAAAATAGGTGAATACAAAAGCAACCACTTTATATTGATTTAGTATGATTCATGAGAGTTTCATTAGCCCTAAATTGAATGGGTTTAGCTTCTCATAATTGAACTCATCTCAACACAAAATAGTTTCAACATAAACAACATGAAATGAAAAACTAATCAAAGAGAGACAAACTAACTAACTTGCATAAAATAAAAGATCTAACCTACTTGCATTAAAGAAAAGAAGACAAGATATAAAATAATAATAAAAGAAAGCATGAAATTAAAGTGCATGAAAGTAAAGAGAGCAAGGCTAAGAAGCTGTTAAAGAGACATTTTATTTAACATTGATTTTGTGCCACAACTTGCATAAAAGAGAGAGATTAAGAGCCTTCGTTGCATGAAACATAGTAGGTATTTATACATGCCCAAAACTCTAATTCCATTTTTAGAGAGCTACCTAAAATACCCTTGAGTTTGTGTAGCATCCAAATAATCACTAAGGAATTAATTATTCCCCACAATACGTGCACTTGCCTTTAAATCTCCATTAACATGTGCATGTGCTTTTAATTATGGTCTATTAGTTAGTGGGCATGTGGACTCCTTCATGTTGCATTATTTTTTTACTTTTCTACACACTTTTGGCCTCCAACAAATGTGCATGCATATATTCATGTTCTTATTCCAAATTGCACTCAATTTCCTAAAAATTAAAATTAACATGTGGAAATAAATTTTCTCCAATTTAACTCATATATAAAATTATCGTTTTGCCTCCAAATAAAGATGAATGAACGATGTTTTGAAAACATTTTAGATTTTTGTCAAAACATGCAAAATATCATAGTATGCCCATTCATTTTAATAAAATAAGATTAAATATGAGAGTATAAATATACACTTTTACGTGCACATCAATACGCTCACACTTATATTTTTATTCGTCCTAGAATAAACTAAAACTAGAAAATCCATTTTCATAGGAAACACGATTGCATTAAGCGTATGAAATAAGCCGTTAAACCTTTAGGTGTCCCTAGTAGGACGAGTGGTGTCTCGTGAGGGTTTTCAGTGGATACTACCTATAAAATCCAAATGCGATATGCGAAATCTAATGTGACTACATGATGCAAATTTTTGAAAATACTTAAAGTTGAAAATTTTACTTTTAAATTAACATGAGTAAGTTAGATATAAGTTTTGGTTATTATCAAGAATTTTAGTCTTTTTACTCATTAAAACTTTCAAAAAATAAAGTTATCATCACAATTGGACTCTAGTTTGGCTAGTTGTTTGGGTTGACAGCATAGTGCAACTATGAAACGAATCCCTTAGTTGATTATCCAAGTTTTGCAAAGTGGAATTTTTATTTCTTTTGAATAACAAGTTATTGAATTAAGTGAAAAAGTGCTTGGGTTTCAATTGCTTGCTCTCTCTATTTTTAAAAATATTAATATTATTGTCTACACACCTAACTCAGATATATTCAGGCTAGATATACCGATCATGCACTGCCATTCGGGCTTACATGAGAAGAGTGTAGAGCATGGTGAGTTTACACACTTTTGTATGAACACATGATTCTAGATGTTTATTATTATTATTTTAGTTTTATTTAGTTACACCTAACTTAGATATATTAACGCTAGATATACCGATCATGCATTGCATTTCGGCTTACGTGAGAAGGGTACAAAGCATGTGAAGTATACATTTACATGTGCACATATGACTCTAGGCGTTTCTCATTATTATGAAAAATTATTATTATTATTAGAAAAGAGTGAGTTGTGCAAAATCATCTTAGGACAACTTAACTTAGAAGATAAAAAATGTTATCACCTTTACTTTAAATCAATCACTCTTTTAAACAAAGATTAAAATTAGGATATAATTATCACTATTAATCTTCCTATACTAGTTACAGCATAGTTGATTGTAATCAAACTTTTATTTTTATTTTTGTTGAGACGGGTGAATTTTCTAAATTTCCAATTTATTAACCAAGAATGCATACTTATTCTATCGTGTTTCTTCAAAAGTAAATCAATATGCTAAAAAAAATTGTTTCGGTTTTTTTTGAAAAGAAAATGCAAAAAATAAACCATGAGAAATCAAAATACACATGAGACCCCCCATACTTGATTCTGATTGTGTCCCCATAGTCTATGCATGATATAATGAGTGTAATGAAGAAAAATATGTACCTATTTACAATAGAGCATTAATTTTTTTTAATAACTAGGCATGCGTTGCTCTTGAAGAATCATAAGCTCATCTTCTTGATTGCTCACCAACTCCAAGTAAGGTTTTAAATAATGACCCTTTAAAAATCGATCCATCCCAAGGGATTTCTATTTCTATGACGCAATGTGGAAAAATAGTATGTGCCATATATGGTCCTGTCCACCTTGATTTTAAGTTCGAAAGGAACAAATGAAGTCGAGAGTCATAATATAGAACTCTTTGATTTGGCAAAAATGTATTTCTTAGTATTGACTTGTCATGAAAACATTTTTTCCTTGTAATTTTCTCATTTTCATTCGCGTCATTCTTAATCTCCTCTAATTCATTGAGTTGCAATTTTTCATTTTCTCCAACATTTTCAAGATAAAAATTTATGTTCTTAATCATCCCTAATCCTTTATGTTCAAGTTAAACAGGTAAGTGCCATGCTTCCATATACTAACCTAAAAGAAGACATCCTAAGATTAGTTTTATATGCAGCTCAATAAGCCCAAAGCGTATCTGTCAATTTTCATGACCAATCTTTTCGATTATTATTTACAGTTTTATCAAAAATTTGCTTGATTTGGCGATTTGAAATTTCAACTCGACCAAAAGTTTGAGGATGATAAGGGGTGGATAACTTATGGGTTATTGAGTATTTCTTCATTAGACTTTCAAATGATCGATTATAGAATAGGTTCCATTATCGCTTATTATTGTGCAAAGTGTTCCAAAACCCAAAACGACGTTTTCTTTTATGAATTTAAAAACAACTTTGTGGACATTTTTTTACATGGAATAGCTTTAGCCTATTTAGAGACGTAATCAACAACAAGAAGAATGCATAGATTTTCGAAAGAGTTGGGAAACGGTCCCATAAAGTCAATACGATAAACATCAAAGATTTCGTTCTTAAGAATGTGGTTCAGAGGCAGCATATTTTGTCGAGAGATTTTTCCTAACATTTGGTAGTGATCACAAGTTTTACAAAACTCAAATGCATCTTTAAAAAGCGCAGGCCAGTAAAAACTATATTGAAGTTCCTTTTGAGTTGTTTCCTTATGACTGAAACGACCACCACAAGCTTGGGTATTACAAAATGAAAGGACACTCTAAATTTCACAACTTGGTATGCAACATCGAATGATTTGATACAATAATTAAATAAGTATGACTCATCCTAATAGAAGTACTTGACTCAGGAAAGGAATATATATTTCTCTTGTTTCAACCAAAATAAAGGAGTTTCCTTAGTGACCATACAGTTCACTATATCATCATACCATGGATCAATGGAAACGGAAAGGAGTTGTTCATCAGGAATGCTCTCGTTGATTGTAAAGAAGATGGTGCATTTGGAAGATGCGATAAATGATCTTCAATGATGTTGTCGAATCCTTTTTTCCCTTGATCGTAAGGTCAAATTCATGAAGTAAAGGATCCAACGGATAAAATGAGATTTAACATCATTTTTAGCTAATAGGTATGTAAAAGCGGAGTGATCAGTGTAAACCGTAATGTCTAAGCCAATCAAATAAGGTCTGAACATTTTGAGCGCAAAGACTACCGCTAGAAGCTCTTTTCATTGGTCGTGTAATTGAGTTGAGCGTCGTACAAAGTCATACTAGCATAGTAAATGACTTGAGGAATTTTGTTGATGGTTGTCCTAGGACAGCACTGATTGTGAAGTTAGAGACGTCACGCGTATTTTCAATAGGAAGATCCCAATTGGGTGAGCAAATGAGAGGAATGGAAATGAGTTCATTTTTAAGGCATTTAAAAGCGGAAATTTAGGCAGAATTAAAGTCAAATGGAACGCCTTTTCCAAGAAGAGCGGTTATAGGTCAAGAAATTTAACTGAAATCCTTTATAAAACATCGATAGAAGCCATCATGCATAAGAAGTGAATGAATATCCTTGACAGATTTGGAAATGTGTACATTCACAATAATTTCAACTTTCGCTTTATCTAGCTCAATGCCTTTGTTTGAAATGACATGTCTATGGACAATGCCATGTTTGACCACGAAATGCATTTTTCACAATCTAACATTAAGTGTTTTTCTTTGCATCAACTTATAACCATCTGAAGATGATGTAAGCACTCAAAAATGGGGTTTTCAAAGATGGAAAAATCATCCATAAACACTTTCAGAAAGCGTTCGATCATGTCGTAAAAGATACTGACCATGCGTCTTTGAAAAGTAGCGGGGGCGTTGCAAAGGCCAAATGGCATATGTCGATACGCAAAGGTGCCAAAGGGACACAGGAAAGTCATTTTCTCTTAATCTTCGGAAGTAATTAGAATTTGGTTATAACAAGAATAACCATCAGGAAAGCAATAAAATTTATGGTCTGCTAATCGTTCAGGCATTTGGTTAGTGAAAGGAAGAGGGAAGTGATATTTACGTGTTGCAATATTTAATTTTTGATAATCAATGCAAAAACGCCAACCCATTTGAGTACGAGTTGGAATGAGTTCATTAGCGTCGTTCGTGATAACGGTAAGTTCGAAAAAAATTGGCACGGCTTGAATTGGGCAAACCCATGAAATGTCAAAAATAGAGGATATGATTTTGTCATCGAGGAGTTAAAAATTCGTTTTGAACCGCATCCTTCATTTTGGGGGTTAAGCCTTGTTGCACGTCATGAACATAATTGGATTCATCAACTAAGTGGATGCGATGTTGAATAAGAGTGGGAATAATTCCCTTCTATCGACAATCCAATTACCCCTTTGTTCTTTGACAAAATTGAAAGAAAGGAGGCTTCATGATGAAGAGAAAGATTTCAACAAATTATGATAGAAAACGTTTCATTGTCACCTAAGAATGTGTACTTAAGGTGATCAGGAAGAGGTTTGAGTTCCAACCTAGGAGGTTGCTCAATCAATGAATTTGGTGCAAATTTGGAACCAACTATAAGGGGTTCAAACGGAAGCGCGTTTTCGATCTCGTTAGGTTCGTCTCGAATCAGTTTTTCATATTTGGTCTTGTATTCATGGTTAAGGTCAACTATTTCGTTGTCAATATTTTCTTGAATGAAGCTAGCTTCCAATGTTTGATCAAGTGGTTCATTTAATTGATTTTCGAGATTGAAGATGTTAAAGTCCAAAGTCATGTTACCAAAAGAAATTTTCATCGAACCATTTCGACAATTGATTATGGCATTTGAAGTGGCTAATAAAGGTCGTCCTAAAATCAATGGAATTTGACTCATCGAATTATTCACAAATTGTCTCTATAGGACGATAAATCGATGGGGAATATGAATTGACCGATTTTTATGAGTACGTAATCGATTTCTCCCATGGGTTTCTTTATTGAACGATCGGCAAATTGAAGGGTTATTTTCATCAATTTTAGTTCACCCAAGCCAAGTTGCTTGTAAACTGAATAAGGAATCGGATTGACACTCGCACCCAAGTCTAATAAGCATTTATTAATTGTTTTATCTCCTATCCTGCATGAGATCGATGGACATATTGAATCTTTGTATTTTCCGGGAATTGATTGAGATAAGACTTCGCTAAGACCGGAAGTTATGAAAACATTCTTGGGTACATGAGTGTGTCGTTTTCGAGTACACAAATCCTTTAGAAACTTAGCGTAAGTTGGGACTTATTGAACAATATTAAGGAGAGGGATGTTCTCTTTGACTTGTTTGAAAATTTTCAACATCTTTTCCATTTGATCGAAATGTTTCTTAGATCAAAGTCAATGTGGAAATGGAGTTCGATACTTAGTAGGTTGACCTATTTGAGTAGAAAAAGAATTTGGATTGGAATTTAATTCGATATTCGACTTGATGGTTGGCTCAAAATTGCTTGTCGTTTTCGAAGTGTTAAGAGGAGCCTTCAGTAAATCATTTGGATTGACAACTTGGTAATCGATTAGTTTACCGGAACGTAAAGTCGTGATAGCATTCATTTGGTTTACATTGCAATCCTCAATGACATGAGCTTGATTCGAGCTCGTGCTTTGATTTCTAGGGTTCGGAACTGGCTAACTTGGGAACATGCCTCGTTCAGTCACAAAAGTGACTAATTGACTCAGTTGCATTTCAAGTTTAGCAATTGATTAACTCGTATTTTGCATGTACGGGATTTTTTTTTTTTTTTGCAAATTGCTATTTGATTGGAGGTTTTGAGCGGTTGCTTTAGCCAAAGTTTCAGGACTCTTCTCAAGTGAAGTCATTTGTTTATCATGTTGGGGAGCAAAATAATTTTGCGGTTGATTTTGAGATGATGGCGCAAAATTTTGTGGAAAGTGGTTGGGCTGAAAAGAAGGATTCGAAGCATTGTTTGGAAATGCTTAAAAATTGGGTTAAACCAAATTTATGTTGGAGTTATTTTGGTTCCATGCAAAGTTAAGATGATTTCTCCAATCGAGATTGTACAATAGAGAAAAAAATGGATCTTGCTTAACCTTGTTAAAAGCATTGAGTTGTTCTAACGATGATCGACGATGTGATTCGGATCATTACATTTACAACAGAACGATTGGAAGCTTGATTCATTTGATTGGATTAGAAAACATTGTCAAATTTATTGATCATCGCACCGATTTTTGCTTCCAAAGCTAAAGATGATCCCATCAAGTGTGCGTTCGATCGTGAATAGATGGATTTCTCGTTAAAACGTTCCCATCGAGCAGATTTTTCGGCCAAGTTCTCATGGAATTGCCAAGCATCGTCATAATGTTGGACAAGAAAATTTCCTTGGCACATCGATGCAAGCATGGTTCATGAACTATTTTCAAGTCCATCGTATAAGATTTGGTAAAGAGTTCATTTTTCAAAATAATGGTGTGGACATTTAATCAAATGCTCTTTAAATCTCTCAAACTATTTCCCAAAAGGTACACCCCTGAGTTGATAAAAGTTTACAATTTCATTTCGTATTTTGGTTGTTTTTCCTAGGGGTAGAATTCTTTTAAGAAAATTTAACAAATTCATCCCAAGTTTTGATTGAATTAGAAGGCAAACTATACAACCATTTATCTGCATAATCTATAAGGACGAATTGAATTAACCTAAGTTTGATTCCATCCTCACATAATTGTTGAAGTTTAATGGTTGTAAAGATTTGTTGGAATTTTGTTAAGAAGATGTATAGGAAATCATATTCAAAATTGCCAAATTTCGAAAGTGTGGCAATATGATTTGAATGCATTTCAATGTGATTACCCATTGAGGCGGGTAATGTGATAAAAGAAGGAATATAAACTCCGTCAGGAAAGATTCTACCCATGAAAGTTCATGGAGGGTTTAAATTAACCATCGTTTTAGGATCGTTTTTGCGTTTAAACGCGCCATTGTGTCATGAGCCCAGGCACTCATGCACAAGTGAAATGGTTGAGGAGAGAAAGACGTGAAAATCAAGATTAAGAGAATGAAACAGGGTCTACAGAAAGAAATGAAGTAAAAATTCTTTTTTTTAAAGGAAAATATTTACCAAAAAGAAATTATTTTCAAAAGGAAGACTTATTTTTGTTTTTTTTTGGATTTTATAAAAAAAATTCTTTATTAAAGAAATGTTTTTGTTTTTTTTGTCTTTGTTTTTGAAAAGATTTTTTGGATTTTTGTTTAAAAACTAAGATAAGGAAAATGTGATTTTTTTTCTTTGTTTTGGATTTTTTTGTTTTATATGCATGAACTAATGCAACTAAATTAATGCAAGAACTTAACTATAAATTTTCTGTCCTTACTAGCTCCTAACCCAAAATTGTTTAATCATACATTTAATTCAACAAAATATACTTAGCTATGTAACGGACAGGATTTATCGGTGCACCACGAATCACCGTAGCAATGCAGCCGAATGTTTAAGCACCTTTAGAGAAACAATCACTATAATATTTACGAATCGCCGTAATACTTATAAATGATTATTGCTCTGCCGTAGCCTAGAAACCAATAAATAGATTTCTAAAAGAAATCAACTTGTCAAGATATAATTTTTCCCTAGATAAGCTTGCAACTCGCTTAAGTCTAACGTCTAACCATTATTATTAGTTAAATTCTAAAATGATGTGCAATTTGTAGGCCAAATAAGGGGTGATGAAATCCCCCACCTTATGCGAATTTGGATATTTTCCTTACAAAAAAGAAAATAAGATGTAATGAATGAAAAACAGAAATTAAACGTGTATTAACAATGCAAGTAAAAATGAGAATTTTTTATTTATTTATGGATTTTTTTATAAATGCAAATAACCAACAATGCAATTAAAATAAAAGCATAAGATAAAGGAACGGTATCAGAGCGTGCAGAATTATTAGTACATTTATTAAAAGCAGCGATTTTATTTTTAAGCAAGGAAGCTGAGCGATGTAATTATTTAACAAGCAATTACTTTTTGCAATCCTGACTTCCTGCAATCTGCAACTTCAGAATTTGTACAATAATTTTTTTTCTTTTCCCTATTTTTCAAAGATAACACACACACTCCGTAACATAAACAAATAGGCTCACAAGCCCATTTAACAAACACTCCTACACTTAACAAAATATACTCACTTAATCTACCCAAATAAATATGCAAACTTAACAAATTCCCAAAACAGAATGAAAAATAAAAATTCTACCACAATCTAAAAAGAACGAATTCCGAAATAATTCCAAAAATTGTTTCGGATCGTGGTTTCGAGTTTGATTCAGGTAAGTGAGGTGAGGTCATGGGTTTGCGGCAGTTCAGGGAGGTCGGAAGTGGTTGAGGCGATTTTATGTTTTTGGTAATTGGTGAGTCGCGGTGATTGAGGTGAGTAGTGATTTGCTACTGATTTCGTTCTAGCTCGCGATGGCTATACGAATGGGGTTGAGGCAGTTATGAAGGTTGTAGTTGTTTGCTGGTTGATTTGATTTAAGGAAAGGGTGATTTGCAGGTCGTGGTTAAAGAAGGTGGTTCGAAGGGATAATGGGATTGGTTGTTAAGAATCAGACTCGGCTTTGTTGTTGAATTGAGAAAGTGGTTTCTGGTATTGCAAGTTTGAAGTGATGAGAAAGAGGTGTTTGTTAAGGTTTTGGATTGTTGTTTAAAAATTGAGAAAGTGGTTTCTGGTATTGGATTTTTTTTTAAATGCAAACGACCAACAATGCAATTAAAATAAAAACATAAGATAAGGACACGATAGCAGAACATGTAGAATTATTAGCAAATTTAAGGCAGCTGAGCAATGCAGTTATTTAGCAAGTAATTACCTTTTGCAATCTTAATTTCCTGCAATCTACAACGTGAGAATTTTTACAGTAATTTTTTTTTCTTTTCCCTATATTTCCAAAGATAAGAAACACACACTCTATAACATAAACAAACAAAGCTCACAAGCCCATTTAACAAATACTCCCACACTTAACAAAACACACTCACTTAATCTACGCAAACAAATATGCAAACTGATTAAGTTCCCAAAACAGAATGAAAAAGAAAAATTCTACCACAACCCAAAAAAGAGCGAATTCCCAAATAATTCCAATAATTATTTCGGATTGTGGTTTCGAGTTTAATTCAGGTAATTGAGGCGAGGTCATGGGTTTGCAGCGGTTCAGGGAGGTCGGAAGTTGTTGAGGCGATTTTTGTGTTTTTGGTAATTGGTGAGTCACAGTGATTGAGGCGAGTAGTGCTACTGGTTTCGTTCTAGCTCGCGATGGTTATACGAATGGGAGTGAGGCAGTTATAAAGGTTGTAGTTGTTTGCTGGTTGATTTGATTTGAGGAAAGGATGATTTGTAGGTCGTGGTTAAAGAAGGTGGTTCGAAGGGATAATGGGATTGGTTGCTAAGAATCAGACTCGGCGATGTTGTTGAATTGAGAAGATGGTTTCTGGTATTGCAAGTTTGAAGTGATGAGAAAGAGGTGTTTGTTAAGGTTGTGGATTATTGTTTAACAATGGTCGAATTGTTGTAGTTTGTTGCTGGTGAAGGTGTAGTTTGAATGGTATGGCAGCGGATTATGGAGGAAGAGTGGGAGTTGATAAGGCAAGTTGTCATCAGAGAAGTTTGCTGTATGTGTGTGTATTGAAGGAGATGGTTGGTTTGATTGTGGGTTGTTATCAAAGTTGGAGATGGGTAGCGTGGTTCAGGGTTGGAGTTGGTTGCGGTGACTGTCGATTTGTCGCTCTGGATGGTGAGATGCGGTTTTACTTTGATTGCGATTTGAGGCAGAGGAGATGGTCGTGATTGTGGTCGTGTGTTGCTTAGAAGGTTCAAGCACAGGATGTCGTTTGGGATGCGGCAGTTTGGGTTGGGTGTGGGTGTCTGTGGTCTTGATTTGTTGAGGGTGTATTCGGAGATCAGATGAGGCAGTTGAGGTTGGTTGTTGGTTTGCTTCAGGCGATAAGTTTCTGCGGTAGAGGGAGGAAGTGCACAAGGCGATGGTGTATAGGGTAATGCAAGTTTGGTTGTTTTGCTGAGGAGGCAACGGGCTTCAGTTGTAGAGATTGTAGTCGGGGTTTGTGGTAGTGGTTGGTTGTAGGTGGAGTAGCTTGAGGAGGTTAAGGAGGTGGAGGGCGATTTGGTTTGGCAGAGGAAGTGACAGTGTAGTGGATAATTAAATGTAACAAATGCAGTAAAATTCGTCAAATGAAATGAAATGCAAAATGTTTGGTGAAATATGTAGAGAAATGTAACAGTAAAAATGGCTGAAATGTAACATAAAATGTAAAACAGAAAACGCAATGTGTAAAACTATTTTTTCAATGCAGTGCACAATGCAAAATAAGAACAGAGAATATAAAACTGTTTTTGCAAGTAAACTGTTTTTTCACAGTGAAAACTGCCAGCAAACTTTTTTTTGGAAACAAACAAATGCAAATGCACAATGCAAACGAACAGAGAGGGAGAGAAATGGTGATTGAAATGAAATGCATAAAACAGAAAACAGCAGAGTATCAAATGCAATAGGAATTTTTATTGAGAAATAACTCAAATTAAGATAAAATAAAGGTAAAATTAATTCGAAGAGTAAATGAAAATTGAATTGCTTTCCCCAGCAAAGGCGTCAAAAACTTATTTGCCGACGGAAAATTCTGTCGATTAGAATACCATTAGAAATATATTGTAATAAAACAGTAAGCGCATGACATATAATTGTATTACGTACGTGAGTACTGGTCAAACCACGAGAAAAACAAAAATTCTAAGATTACTTACCAAATTAGGCCAAAATTGAAAGGAGATTGTTAACTAATTTTTTTTTTTTAAATGAACTAAAACTAGAATGAAAATAAGAATAAAACTATGAAATTAAGGAGCAATTTAGAGGTAAATGCACTTTCGATCATTCATATAAATCAAAAACAAAATGTACATATACCTCTTATTTATATTTTATATACAAATGAATTATGTGTTTATTATAAGCATGACATATTTGTAGTATTAATTAGCATAACTTAAACTACCAACGCTAACATGCTATTCAAACCCACTTCTAAAATTTCATGTCAATGAATCATATAATTAATAAAAAAAAATCTAATTTAAGCATGATCTATTTACTATTTTGGGATTAGTAATATAGAAATCAAAAATTGATTCTACTTTTAATTGCATGATCAAAATCACTTAGGTAAACGATCATAGAGTTTATGTTTATATTGGAATAAGCATAATCTATTTGAGATGTCAACACAGACCATCATATTCACTAAAAAGAACATAAACTACCATTATTCTTAATTTCATTAAGTACAAAACAAGAGACTACAAATGTAACCATTTTGTGTTAATTTAGCATGTTTCATGGGAGCTCCATTACTCCTAAATTGAAGGGGTTTAGCTTTTCATAGTTGAATTCATCTTAGCACATAATGATTTTAGCATAAACATCATGAAATGAAAAACTAATTAAAGAGAGATAGAAGTAACTATGCATAAAATAAAAAGGTCTAACTAACTTGAATTAAGTAAAAGAGGGCATAAAGTAAAATAACAATAAAAGAAAGCATGAAATTAAAGTGCGTGAAAATAAAGAGAGCAAGACAAAGAAGCGATTAAAGAGACATTTTATTTAACATTGATTTTGTGCTACAACTTGCATAAAAGAGAGAGATTAAGAGCTTTCATTACATGAAACATAATGGTATTTATATATGCCTAAAATCCGATTCCATTTTTAGCGAGCTACCTAAAATACCCTTGAGTCTGTGTAACCTTTAAGTAATTATTATGGACTTAATTAATCCATACTAACATGTACTTTTCCTTTAAATCTCCATTAATATGTGCATGTGCTTTTAATGATGGTTCATTAGTTAGCAGGCATGTGGGCTCCTCCATGTTGCATTATTTATTTTCTTTTCTACATTCTTTTGGCCTCCAATAAACGTGCTTGCATATATCCATGTTCTTCCAAATTGCAATCCATTTCTTACAAAATAAAATTAACATATGCAAATAAAATTTCTCCAATTTAATTCATACATGAAATTACTGTCTTGCTCCCAAATGAAGATGAGTGAATGATGTTCTGAAATATTTTAGATTTTGGTTGAAATATGTAAAATATCATAATATACTCATTTATTTTAATAAAAGAAGATTAAATATGATAGTATAAATATACACTTTTACATGCACATCGTTAGTAATTGGATTGTAAACCTTAATCGTTCGTATCTGAATTTGGTGTTAAATTAGAAAGATGTAAACCTGTTAAATAGGAACTGACCTAGTTTAAATCCCTGTTATAATCAAGTAGAATTCCCTATAAATTGTTAATGATAAGTTAAACAAACCTATTTAAACTGATGTAAATCTTTGAATTTAAATTAAATAAGAAGTAGGGTAAATTGCAAAGATTGTATTACTATAAATTGAAGGTTAGGGTTCACTATCGAAGTCCGAGAGTCAATGAAATATGTATCAAATTCCAAATCGAATAAGTTGTAAGAAAAACCTAAAATTTACTCTATGACCGTTCGACCGTTCATCCTGAGCAGTCAACTGTAGGAGGCCGACCGATATACAACCTAAATACGTATCTGAACCTCAGTCTAAGGTCCAGGTTGAAAATAATTTTTTTTAGTAATTGTATAGCTATATTATTTACATACATGGATGTTAGGGATAATAGGAAAGCTAGTTCTCTATGAGACGACGCTAGGACGTTGCTGGGTTGGGTAAGTGCTTTTTTACCCGATAAAGGGTCGATTAACCGACTAGGGGAAATTCAATCGCAAATAGGACTAATGGGAGGATCTACGATGGGTGCAAAATACTAACTGATGCTTGATAAAGTGTTGGGGCCCGGCACAAAAGATTGTTCCTTAGTATGAACGGATACCGATGCGATGTGACATTCTGTTGTTGATGGATCCCAGCGCGTACAATAAGAGAAGCAAACTTCCATTAAGAGATGGACACGGATGCCAACAATGAGACATATGGATGAGTCAGCATTGCGGGTTCCTCCCTCAATGCATAATTGGAGTACGTGTAGTCGTAGTTTTGGGAATTTAATCTAATATGGAAATTGTACGGGAACCTATGTGAGATATTTATGCTAGTCATAATATGAGATATAGCTTCATAAGGAAATTTTTTAGGATGACCTTAAGTTGATAACTCTAGTAGCAGTGAATTGATTGTTAACCCTTGTTGGATCCATGTAGGAGCTTGCAATAATACTTAGTGTAGGTGTATACTAATTAAAAACCCTTAGGCTAATGACCTTAGAAATACATGGACACTTATTAAGCATCTTAGGACACATAGAGTGGAATTAAAATCAACTGCACTTGATCACCATATATTGAACATGTATCCATTCACCAGATTTTTGTCTGACCCACCATTTTTTTTCTTTACCCCACACCAAGAAGATAGGGAAACAAGTGATTAGCCCAAATTCTGTATGTGGATAGGCAAGCTTATCACAACTATTTCTTATCCTTTTATCTACTATCCATGTAACTGTCTATCTTATCCGTACTAGTATTTTATCAGACTATGGATTGTATTTCTGTGCATGATGTATTTGACTATGTACTGTATTTTTTAGATAAGGTTTTGAGATATTTTCTAAGATGATTATTTTCTATATTTATATTTTGTTTCTCCCGCTGTAAGTATGAAGTGTAGTTTATCTTAGATCATATCTGTTTATTCTAAGTCTTTTTAGTGTTATAAAAACCCGATAACTCATACTTCTTTGCACCAATGCGAGTCTGAAAGTCACCCTAGGCTTTATATCGATGTGTCGAGGGTTATAAGTTGTCGTATTTGGTATCAAAGTGAGGTTCAAAATTCCTTAGGGATAGGGGAGTATTAAGAGAATGTACTTGAAAAAAAAATTAAAAATGGTTTTTCAAAGTGATTTTCGAGAAAACTTTTATAATTGGTTTTTAAAGTATACGCATATATACTTGTATGTATGTATATATATGTATGTATGTATGCATGTATAGAAAAAAGTTTTTCAAATAAAAAGGTTTTCCAAATTCATTTTATGCAAGCATAATCTCTCTATATCTTATCCTTGCCTATGATATCTACGGAAAATCACAAATAGAATATGAGCGATACCGTAGGTTCAGGCTTCGGTGGTGCAGCCGAGATTTCAGACGTAGATGTCCCAATTTGGTTCTTTCAGTATCTTCACACGAGAGGACAAGTCGAGCTTAATCCCATTGGAGGACGAACAAAGAGAGCGAAAGGTCTAGTTCATGTCCACCCACTTGCCATCGATTTTGCTAAGTTATGCAAGGATTTCATGAGCCTTGGAGAAAATCCGTATATGGGGACCAAGTCATATGTAGATTCAAGGATATGGATTCATAATTGTGAGAGAATTTTTTGGTTGGTGGGTCTTGCTGATGAGGTAAGGAGGTTTCTAGCTATTTGGCAGTTATAGGGGGAGGACCTGAGTTGGTGGGAGGTAGTTAAAGCACAGATTAATTGAGGAGAGATCACTTAGGGGGAGTTCCAGAGTTGTTTTGAGATAAAGTTTCTATTTAAAGCGAAGAGGGAGCACAATTGAAGAAATTTATTCATCTAACGCAAGGAGACATATCAGTAAAGGAGTATGTCAATCAATTCAACAAGTTGGCTGGATTCATGATGGAATTGATCAATATCGCATATAAAAAGGCTCTGAAGTTTACTAAAGGGCTGAACCAACCTTTTCAAGGTTTAGCTCTAAGTCACATTCTCATTGTTGCTACATATGAGGGTTTAGTGGAGATGGCCTTGCTAAATTCCATCTTCAAAGAGGAAGCAAAGAAAGAGCCCAAGAAGTTGGGAGGAAAAGCATAGCAGTAGAATATGCGCAAGGGAGGATTTAGACGTAAGGGAAAGATCAAGAAGCATGATGTGCATTATAGGAAATGTGGCAAGAAGGGACATTTCGTGAAGGAGTGCAAGATAGATGGTTCGAAGATCAAGTGTTACAGTTACAATCAGTTGAGGCACATCAAGCAAGAGTGTCCAGTTCCTCAGGAGGCCTCTACTAAGGTGGTCCCAGCTTATGTACTAGACGCAATACCTAGCTCGAGTGTGCTACCAGTTAAAGATAAGGGAAAGACAATCATGATCAAAGGTGTTAACTTTATTTGGTTTATCCTTTCGCACTTTATTAGACACAGTGAATCACACTCTTTCATTTCTAGTAGACTTGTGGATGAGTTATACTATGACATTAGCATAGTTGCGGACCCTGTAGTTGTGTCAAACCTTGTTGGAGGATCGACCTATTTTTCTATGATATGCAGGAGTTTGAAATTATTCATTTTTAGGGTTGAGTTTGATTGCGAGGCTTTTGTGGTAGGATTTTCTAGGTTTGGGTTGATATTGAGCATGGATTGGATGACGATGTATGGAGATATACTAGATTGTGATAGGAAGTTTGTTAGATTGAGCATGTGTAGTGGATGTAGCTTGGAGGTTTATCGTAATCCCCGAGGACCAGTATGTTGAGCTATTTATATTCATTATACCTATCACATGACGAGCATGATTCTATATTTGTAGTTTGAGATTACCCAGATGTCTTTTCCGAGGTTACCGATTTCCCACCCTATAGAGAGATCAAATTACGAATTTACCTTGTAGAGAAGGCCAGACCTATTGCCTTACCCGTTGCATATGACTCCAAAGGAGAGACCGAGTTGAACAAGCAGTTGAATGAGCTATTGGAAAATGGATATATTAGGAGGAGCATTTTGGAATGAGAGCACTAGTCATATTTTCCACCAAGACGGATGGTTCTCTAAGGCCTTACTTCAATTATAGAGAGCCAAATAAACTAACAAAGAAGAATCAATATCCACTACCCTGTATACATGATCTCTTTGATCAGTGGGTTAGAGCGAAGGTGTTCCTACAGCCGGTTCTAGTTGATTCCACCAATTACATATGGTTGAGCATATTATCAAGATGAATACATTTCGTACACCCGATGGACCTTATGAATCGTTATTCATCCCCTTCGGACTGATTACTGCACCGCCTATTTTTTGATCTGATAAGCCAAGTTTTTAGATGTTGCTTAATAAGCTCATTTATTTATTTATGGATGACATTTTAATCTATTCAAAGAGCGAGGAGGAGCAAAGTTTGTACATAGAAGAAATGTCCAATACACTCTATGAACATAAGCAAAAAGCAAAATTTTTGAAGTGTTATTTGTAGGAGGGAGGCAAGCTTTTTGGAACATGTTTTCTTAGAAAGCGGGCTAGCGGTGGATCCCAATAAAGTTTCTATAGTTCAAGATTGGCTGTACTGAAGAATGTCATGAAAGTGAGGATTCTTCTTGGTTTGGCGGGATATTATCAGAAGTTCATCAAGGACTTTATGAAATTCTTTGCCCCTGTGACCTACCTCCCTAAGAAGAATTTAATTTTCACGTGGAACACAAAGCGAGAGGACGCTTTTATTAATTGTAAGAAGGCGTTGACTTGTGCAACCATTTTGGTATTACTCGATGATACAAAAGCATTTATAGTATATATCGATTCTAATGGTATGGGGTCGTGAGCGGTCTTGATACAAGAAGGAAGAATGATGAGTGACATCAGTCGACAGTTGATGGTCCACGAGAGAAGCTACCCTACCTATGATCTTGAGTTAGCAACCATTGTCATTGTGATTAAGTCATGGAGGCCTTATCTTCTAGGGGAGCGGTTTGAGCTATATACGGATCACAAATCTCTTCAGCACTTGTTCTCACAAAAGGACTTGAATTTAAGGCAACAGAGGTGGATGCCATACGATTTATATATCTCATATACCCTAGGAAACTGCAATGTGGTAGCCGACGCCTTAGGTAGACAGAATGCAGCATTGAGTCCTTTATTCTTGGAGTGGGGGTAATTGGAGTTTATTTCTACATTTGATTTCCGACCATCGTCAAACATTAATCCAGGATTATTAACGGCTTTTGATGTGTAACCTACACTTATGGAACAAGTTGGGTCCAGTCATAAGCAAGATGAGGAGCTAGTTGATATATTTGAAAAGCTTTATAGAGGAGAGTAGTCGAGTCAGTTGAGGCATTATGTCATTGACTCAAAGGGATGAATATAGAGAGATGGTCGATTCTATATTCCTCTCATTATAGAGTTGATTGATATGGTACTAACCAAGTCTCTTTGTTCGAGGATGACCATTCATCCCAACAGAGAAAAAATGTGCTATGACATGAAGAGAGTCTTTTATTAACTGAGAATGAAGAAGCATGTAGCGGAGTATGTAGCTCAATGTATTTACTTGTTAGAGGATAAAAGTAGAGTAGAAGGTGCCCGAAAGATTGTTGCATTCTTGGATATTCCTCAATGGAAGTGGGAGAGCATTTCGGTGGACTACATCGATAGTTTACCAAGGAGTAAGAGAGGGAACGAGAGTATTAGCGTCATAGTCGAACGATTGACCAAATACGCAGATATTATTCCAATTAGGAGTACGATGACGGTGACATCATTGACGACTCTATACATGAGTGAGGTATGTAAGTTACGCGGAGTTCCTACTAGCATCATTGGCAACCGAGATCTTCTTTTCATTGGCAAGTTTTGGAGGAATCTACATAAGGCTTAGGCATCGAGTAGAGCTTAAGTACTACTTATCACCTGTAGACTAATGGACAACTCTAAATGGTGAATCGGGTATTGGAGGACTTACTTCGGATGTGCATCTTGGATTTTGGAGGATCTATGGAGGATCACTTGCCCTTGGTGTGAATGTACCTATAATAACAGCTACCAGGCGAGCATTGGGATGACACCATTTTAAGCGCTATACGGGAGACCCTTTATATCACCGTCGTGTTGGTGGGACACTTCATGTAGGATTATTCTTGGACTAGACATAGTGAGGGAGACATCGGAGAAAGTAGAATTCATTTATAAAAGGTTGAAAACCGCATAAGACAAGTATAAATCTTATGCTAGTAAAAGGCATGCAGAGTCACTTGTTTGCCTTACCCCCACTTGTATTCTAGAGCAGGGTACAAAGCGACTCCATAACATGAAAATCAAACTTGTTAAGGTCCAAAGGAGGGATGATCCAACAAAGAGTAAACGGGAGCTTGAAGAGAAGATCCGAGCTACCCGCCCACAACTCTTTTCTAGTATGTTTTTGATTTAATATAATAAGCATATACTACTTATACATGAGGACTTAGCTTAGTACACCCCTTTAGGTAGAGATTATTGGATGGTAGGAATGGTTGCAAACATGTCATTAGGACATTAGGACATGTTATGGATGATAGATGATGGATGCTAGTGGATGTATTATTTGGAGTTTTTTCTTTGACATAACTAGGGAAATATACTCTCTAGGTAGCGCATACGCTCACATCTTCTCTTGTTTATTTGCTTTATCTAGTTGAGTATTATACATATGGATGCTGCATATGGATTAAATGGCTGTGCATACATATAAAGTAGCAAATATATTACTTAGGATATTGCATACATCTGGGACAAGTGGCATAAGCACTTGCATGATAAGAGGTCGACTACATTAGGAAACCGCCTAGTCTTTGCATTAGTATAGGTTCATGTGCGTTTCACACTGATACATATTTTTCATTAGAAATTTACTAGGAACAATGGTCGTCCATGAATGACAGATGAAAATACAGTTGTAGCTATTGATTATTGCACATATGAGTAACATTTATCCGTCCTTTGAGATTTTAGAGAAGAAATTCTTTTAGAAAGTAGAATGTAACCTTTTACCCGCTTTTTGATCAAAGCAGCTAACTTAAAATGGATCTAGAGAACTCATGCCGAGTCAGATTGACTTGAAATTTTTGAGAAACACTCAAAAGACATAAAAGTAGGTACTCACCAAAAATGGGCTTGATGGGATAAGGATAAATGGATGGCTAGCGACCTAACTAGATTAGTCGCTAGTGATCCATGTAGAGGGCGTACCACCACCTGAAATTTTAAAGGTAGGTCTCTAGAGTGTAAATGTGAAGTTTCATCCGATTTTATTAAGTTTTAAGCAAGTTACGGATGATTTTCTGGACCAGGTGACCCATGAAGGCACTGATCTAACTTCAAACAACTTGATATTTGGACAAGACATTCAAATAGACAAAAGAAAGGAAACCCAAATTGGTGGACTTAAAAATAGCTTAAGGGAATAGATCACTAGCAATCCTTCACCCATGGATCGCTAGCAATCCATCATGGTAGCTCGGCTCACCTTGAGTTTTTCTAGACTTCTTCGTAGCACTGAGTAGAGGCTTCTGATAAGTCATCCTTGGCTCAACTGCTTTCCTACCCTCTATAAATACAATCTACCAGCAAGATAAAGAGGATCTTCTAGACCGGCTGTTGGAACTCTATAAAGATTATTCTTTCCTCTTCTTCTCCCATACAATAGTCATTTAGGAGTTCACTATGATTCTCTAGTGAACTCTTGCACTTGTGACTTATTCCAATTGCATCAACTTGTAACAAATTCAACTTGTAATCTCAGTTAGTCGATAGTAAAGCTTATAAAGTGGATATAGGCTTCATTGATACCCGAACCACAATAAAAATCTTCTTGTCTCTTTACTATTTTTTGTTCTTTTTATATTTATTTTCTATATTATTGCTCTATGATAACAGGGCTGGTGCTTTCACACTCAATCCAAGGTGTTGATTCATTTTCTAGGTCAGCATATTTTGGTGCTTTCACTAAGAACCTTAAATGAGATATGAAGTATTGAAATTTGAATCTAAGATTTAGAGAAGATGAGTAGGCCTTATTTAGATTTAGAGTGGTAGCATGTCAATAGAATCCCGTGGGTAGCCAGGAGGTGTCCTCAATTTCTCATCAACACATCTATGTGATTAAAGAAGAAATGGAAAGGATGATGAAGGAGATGCAAGATAGGATCTTGTCTAGGCAACGAGAGATGATGGATAGCTTCCTCAAAAGGATGGTGCAGCAAGAGATAGCTTGATCTAGAGGGTATATGAATCAAATTCAGAGAAATAACAACAAGAGCCGCTGGAGCTAGATTGGAATAGGCTAGTATACGGACTCCACACCTAGAACAACCTATACTTGGGGGCAACGCTGTAATCAATGATAGGACGCTATGCAGGAGCATTTGGAGTTAGAGAAAAAAAAATTGAAACAATACCCACATGACTTGGGGGCACGATAGATTTGGATCTAAAATGAGATTTAATGCCTAGACGAGTGATGTTGGAGCTAGAGTAAAAAAAATCAAAGTATGAATAAATGACCGCATGAGCCGAAACCAGAAGCCCATAGTTGGAATAGAGGGCAAGCTCGTTACTTACTCTCTACCTTCTGCTTTTTCAGCCTTCAGTAACCTCGAATCGTTTACACGTGTACGAGACCAGATCGGCCTCCAGGCATGCTCTGAGTTTGATGTCTGGGGTGGACATTTCGGATTCCCACTTGTTTTGATTTCTTCTTGTATAGATTTCCACTTGTTTTGATTCTACTTGTTTTGATTTCCGCTTGTTTTGACTTCTACTTATTTTGATTTTTGCTTGTTTTGATTTCCACTTATTTTGATTTTTACTTGGTTGATTCTATCTTGTTTGATTTCGGCTTGTTTGCATTGATTTGTACTTGAATTTATATTTCCACTGGAGAGTAATGATTGATATCGATCGCTTTAGAGCTCCGGCACGGGACCGGAGTGCAATGAGCAAGTCCCCTTGCTGGAAAAGCGAGTGGATGGGATTTGTACAATATTAATCGCCATAAAGTCATGATATGGGACCAGAGTGCAAGAAGCAAGTCTCTTTGAATGGACTTGTATGATATTAGATGCCATAGAGTCCTGATCGGAGAGACGGGATCGAAGTGCAAGAAGTAAGTCCCTTCGTCGGAGGGTGAGTGGATGGGCTTACTTAATACCTCTTAACTTCACAAAAAAATGATCCGAAGGGATCATCCCCTTAACTTAAAACATTAAATAATCCGAAGAGATTATGCATTAGACTAAACATAAATGGTCAGGAGAGATTGAGCCTTAAAACAAATTTGATTTAATAAAAGTATTTGAATGCCTTATAAATAGAATAAAATTGATAAATCCTGGATGAAGACAGGATAATTTTGATACATGGTGTAATTCTAATATATGATGTGATTTTGATATATAATGTAATTTTGATATATGATGTGACAACTCTGAATGAGAAGCAAAATGATAATGATGTAAATCTCGAATGAACATAGGACAGTTAGAGATATGTGATGTAATTAGAAATATGTGATGTAATTGGAGATATGCGATGTAAATGGAAAAATGTGATTTATTTCGAGATATGTGATGTAATAACTCCAAATAAAATCAAAATGATTGTGATGTATAGATTACACTTAGGCAGAGTCTAGATTGTTAGGCTATAATAGGTTTGGACTTGTGATTGGCAAGAGAATCCGAAAGAACTAGATGATTCACTAAGTCCGAAGAAGCTAGAAAGCTAAACTATCGAAAATCGGAGATAGGAACTTTTTCTTAAGCATAGCACACCTTTCATTCAAATGCGTACTTTAGGGGGCAAATGTATACCTGCTTTTTGACCAAAGAAGATAACTTAAAATGGACCTACAGAACATACGGAGTCGGATTAACTTGAAATTTTGGAAAAACAGTTAGAATACATAAAATAAGCACTTACCAAAAATGGGCTTGATAGAATAAGGATAGATGGTCTACTAGCTACCTAACTTGATGGATCACTAGTGATCCATGTAGATTGGGTTCAACTACCTAATATTTTTAGGGCAGGTCCCAAACACCTTGTGGAGTGTGCCTGCAAAGTTCCATAAGATTTCATTAAGTTTTGAGCGAGTTATGGATGATTTTGATGGACCAAATGACCCATGAAGACGCACGATTAAACAAACTCCAAACGACATGATATTTAGACAAGGAATTCAAATAGATGAAAGGAAGGCAAATCAAAAGGGTAGACTCAAAAATAGTTTAAGGGCGTGGATTGCTAGCAATCCATCACCCATTGATCACTAGCGATTTACCATGTTAGCTGGGGCCAGCTTGAGTTTTTCTGGACTTCTTCCTAGCACTAAGTAGAGGCTTCTAACAAGTCGGCTTGGCCTAACTGCATTCCTACCCTTATAAATACAATCCTACTTGCAACACAAAAAAGGTCTTCTGGAATGGCTGTAGGAACTCTACAAAAATTATTCTTCACTCTTCTTCTCCTGTACAACAGTCATCCAGGGATTTATTGCAATTCTCTAATGAACTCTTGTACTTGTGATTTATTATAATCTCATCAACTTGTAACCGAATTCAACTTGTAATAACAGCTAGTCGATAATAAATCTTATGAAGTGGACATTGGCTTAATTGATAACCGAACCACTAAAATAATTTCTTCTCTCTTTACTACTTCTGCTTTTTTTACATTTATTTTTTATACTACTGCTCTGTATGAACAGGGTCGGTGCTTTCACACTCGATCCAGGGCGTTGATCCACTTTTTGGGATAACGGTAACACCTCGAAAATTTAAGCAAAAATAAATTTTTCACAAATATCCAAATTTGGCTAAGATACCTACACCATTGGGTTTGCAGCGATTTTCTGGACAATTTTCATATATAATATTTTGTAATCGAAGTTTGTATGGAGAAGCTATAAGCATTTTAAAAAGTTTAGGAAACAAAATAAATTAAAATATAAAACTTCCTTAAACGAAACAGTTGAATTGGTCGACCCTTAGGGTCCATCGGTCGATTGGTCTCTTTAACCGTTTGACCGTTTAACGTTGAAGTTCGTAAATCTGTAGCGCCAAATGGATGGGCGTAATTGAATAAAAGATTTTACTTATGTGCAAAGTAAATGATGAGCATCTGAAATGAAAGCAATTATTATACAAGGGAAAATTAACGCTCTGTATTGACCTAAAACCCTATAGTATACACCTAACATTAACCCTAATTCATTAGAAAACTGTCAACATAGTAAAACTCTGTCAAAATCTCTTCTCTTCGACTTGTAAAATTTCTTCGACAACAAATTAAGAATATAAGTAGATCGGATCAAGGAGGTGCCAAACTATCTGGTATCAATTTTCGAATGAAGGATAGAGTCAGGCTTAGATCCAAGGTGAGCGGGAACATTTTTAATATGTTGATTAATTGTAGGCAATTCTAGTTTACACTGTCTAATCTAGAATATTAGTAATTAAATTGTAAAGCCTGATTGTTCATATCTGAATATGATGTTAAATTAGAACGATGTAAAACTATTAAATAGGAATTAACCTAGATTAAGTCCCTATTTAAATCTAGTAGAAATTCATGTAAATTGCTAATGATAAGTTAAACTAATCTAGTTAAACTTGTGTAAATCTATGAATTTAAATTGAGTAAAAAGTAGGGTAAATTGCAAACATTGTATTATTGTAAATTAAAGGTTCACTGTCAAAGTCCTATAACTTATGAAACTAATAAAGAATTCAAAATCGAATAAACTGTAAGCAAAACCTTAAAATTTGCTCTACGGCCGGTTGATCGTTTACCCTGAGTGGTCGACTGTAAGCGATCGACCGGTAGACAACCCATATGCATAATCTAAATCTAGGCTAAAGGCCTAAGTTGAAAACAAAATATATTAATAATATGTAAGATATATTGTATGCATATGTGAATGTTAGAGATAATAAGGTAGGTAGTTCCCTATGAGACGGCGTTAGAACGTTATGGGGTTGGGTAAGTGCTCTTTACCCAATATAGGGTTGATTATTTAATCGGGGGCAATTCCATTACAAATGGCATGCATAGCAGTTTCGAAGGTGGATGTACACCAATAATGATGCCTGATGAAGTGTTTGGGCCTAGTACAACGTGAGTACTTTGGTATGCATGGATACCGACGCGACATGACACGGTGTTGTTAATTGGTCCCAGCATGAGCTATAATGACTGCCTTACACCACTAACACCCAACATAGCTAAATATTATGCTGTTGTCATACCCGGTCAATGGAGGACAATTTCTAAGGATTTAAAGAAAAGGGAGAACCAATCATGGAATCTACCGTATATCTCATGGCGCATGGAATAAAATATAGTATACATCACAGATATAAAATAGGAGGGACGGTAATAACTAAGTGAACCAAATATAGAGCATAGATCCACAAAGTGATACAACAAAGTTACAGAGGTTATATAAAATGAAAATAAACTCAAATAATTGTTCCGTAGCAATAATAATAAGCAGACACTGCTAAGGCTCTATAGTATTACACAATGGAATAAGCATAATATCCATATATAATACGGTAAAGCTCCATCTTGCTCTTCCTCTACATACTACCGCGTCTCACTTAGACCTGCTATCTAGTCTACACATTTAAGAGTATACAAGATAATAAGGAACAAAGCATAAACCTCAGACCAGACAAATTCTAGTGTGACCAGTAAATAAATCTCAAAATATTATACATGTCGATATAGTAAGGAACAAGGGCATACGAAGCATACCTAACCTGTCCCTGCAACCAAAGATTTAATATATAATGAAAATAATACGCTGCTCTACGAATATCACAAAGGTATAACATGCATTAAGTATAATGATGGATGTCCAGGTATCCCTATCCCTAATACCGATCTCTAGTGACATCCCTAAAGTTATGGACTACGGAAGAAAACAATCAAAGCAGCTATAGCATCCCTAGAGCAATCCTCACCATCAATCAATCTGCTACAGATAAATCATGTGGCCCTTTCCCTGCCAGGGACTAATGGAAATCCTAATTTTTAGTGTACCAGCCTTAGACTAAAGCTGATACTAGAACCATTCCATCGTTTCAGGGTATGTGGATCAAAATAACCAATATAGGGTAGTCCAACAAAGTACCCATGGGCATCCCCATAATACCCCTTCTTTCGAGTGCATCATAAAACACTCTGAGTATCAACTATCCCTTAGAATGCATATCTAAGCGCTATCCTTGCTTCATCTAATTTCTATTAATTTCAAAGAATCATTCAATGTTCCTTCAATCCATGACCGAGCCGTTTAACATTTTATCTATAGTTCACCGTTTCTAGAACCCGCCCTTTGTGAATAACCATCCTCACGATTCCTTTCAACATCGAGCCACCATCAACGGAACCTAACTCCATTCTCTGCTTAGTTTCCATCACCGAAGTCGCGAAGTATCATCGTGCTATTATATTGCCGTCAAACCCCAAGTGAACAAACAAACACCTTTAGCACAACCTGTAGTGCCTATGCTGCCCCTCCTGAAAGTCTCACTCCAATTGCAACCAAAAAGGACCGTTCGATACCAATCAAACCTCTCGATATTGAGTGTTGGATTTAACCCTATCTCTTCTCCTACTTCTTTCCAAAAGTATTTTTCAAATGCTTCAACTTCCAAGCATCAGGACCCTAACCTATATCCAGAAAATCTCTCAGCACCAACTCCTTTCCTCTCCTATCAAGTCCAATATCTAGCAAAAATTTTAGCTTCTAACTCTTGGAACTCCCCTTCATTCAGCTAGCCCAAAATGCTCTAAGTTTAAATTCTCCGCGTGGACACCACCGAGAGGTTTCCACCACCCACTCATGTGCCGATCGAAAATGGCCATGACTTGAACTATAGACTCTTCACATGCTTGAAAGCCCATCCTTCAAGTTTCATCTAATTTCGACTAACTATTCCTTAGATTTGCCAATCCAACCATCTCTTTCCAAACTACCTAAAAGCACTAGCAAACCATATCAAAGCACACCACACAAACATGAAGTATCATCCATATACATCCATACATATATGCAATCCCAAGAACATGATAATCAAGCAAATCCTATTCTAGATCTAACCTTTACACTAGAATGTTAAAAGGAACAAAAGGGGTTATAAAACCGTTTAAAAACTATTTTAGAATCTTTACCCAAAATATCGAATTCTCCACTTAGAACTAAAGTAGACAATAAAGGAGACGAATGCTAATCAGCCAAAAAAGATAATATGCAATCCTTATATGCTAGTCACCCCTATATTGATGATTTGACTAAAATTAGTAAGGAAAAGAGATGATTTTTGAAGAGACTGGAGTTAATGGAGGTTTAGAGCTATTTTGGGTCATATGGAAATGACTTATATCAGTTCCGGTGTCCTCCCTTTAGCGTAGTTTTTGAGATGGTAAGTAGGTCTTAGCATGGACTTAGTTAGTTACCCAATAATACAGGCCAGTAATGGCCAAAATTAAAATAGGTACAACTTTAAACTACAAGTCCATTTTTCTATTATGACAGGCCTAAGGAATGAGAAACCATCATCCTGAAGCAATGGAAGTAGTTAGAGATACTAAGTCGGATCCTATTAAAAGTTATAGTTCAAACAAGATTTTTAGGTTTAAAATTGACACATAGAAATTAGGCAAAAATTGTAGATGGGGAAAATGTTCCTAAGAGTCATTTTCCAAAATTTTAGAGTCATACGACCTCATATGAATAAAATAAAAATGTTTTATGATACTCTGATATGTACACTATCACCTTTAGGTATTTCACCCCAAAAATCCCCAAACATGTCAAAGAAAAGTAAAACATAGTTACCACACATGTCAAACTATAATATACAACTATCATACGTATCAAACAAGCAACCACGACCCCAATAATGTCGGTAAGCCTATCCTAGCATATGAGACACTAATATGCTTTATATGACGACAAAGTTGAAAGTAAATATGATAAAAAGTTGCCTAAATATGTAAAGAGCTCCCGATATATGATCCTTTTGCTATCCTCGGTCTCTAGTACGCAATCGCCTTCACTTTTGTCCCACTAAACCTTCATTAACTCCACCATATTTCTACTAAGACGTTTTGTATCACGTCCAACAATACAAACTGGCTTATGTGGTATCAAAACTTCTAGCTCAATATCAATATCATCAAATTAATCCGGTGCAGACGTCATGCTTGAGTCATGCACAAACTTCTGTAAATGAGATATACAGAAGACGATGTGCATGCTCGCCATCTTCTGAGGTAAGTCGACAATATATACTAGTTCTAGATCCTCTCTGTTATCAAAAAAGGACCTACGAATCTCGAGGCCAACCTCTTACTACTAAATTGAATGACATTCTTCGTGGGAGAAATCTTCACAAACACCGTAGAATCGATTGAGAACTCCAAATCTCATCATCTCCCTTTAGTGTAGTTCTTCTACATATCCTGAGAAACTTTCATTCATTGCAAAATGATCTCTATCTTCTCTTAGCTTTCCCTAATCATGTCTAGCCAAGTATCGATTTTTCGCCCGCTTCCCACTAACATTTAGAAGCATTACACATTCGACCATGCAATGCTTTATATGGTGCCATATCGATACTAACTGATAACTATTGTTGTATGCGAACTGTACCAAATACAAGTGATCATCACACAAGCCTCCGAAATCGAGAATGCAAGCTCGCAAGAGATCCTCCAATATACGATTTACTCTGTTAGTCCGCCCATCTGTTTATGGGTGATAAAGTGTATTGAGATGCAGCTCGGTTCCTAATGCCTCTTGTAAGCTCTTCCAAAACCCAATAATGAGCAATGGGTCTTGGTCGCTCATAATGCTCTTTGGCACATCTATGAAACCATTCTATCCACTTCATATACAACGCGACCAATTTTGATGGCATTCTAATAGACAATAAGGGTACGAATCAGGCACTTTTCGTCAATCTACCGACTATGACCCAAATGCTATTGTACCCTCCTCTGGTCCTCGGCAATCCATTGATATACCCTCCCACTTCCATTCAAGAACTTCAGGCGGTTGCAGTAATCCACTGGCTTCTTTTATTTTGCCTACACCAACAGATAGTGCATACACTTTGACATGAATCTCCCAATATCCTTCTTCATGCCCCCAATAATAGGTCCATTTCATTTCACAATACATCTTATTAATACTGGGATGTGTAGTCAACATAGAGTAGTGTTCTCCCATAGCACCTCATTCTACAGTCCATCAACATCGAGGACAAACAATCTCCCGTCCTTAAGGAGCCAGCCTTCTCGATCGGGTCCTTAATGCTTCATATCTTCAGATTCTACTCCTCCTTCTTTTTTTGTCATGATATCTGCTAGTCTAGGATCTCTCCTCTGACCAGCACTGATCCACTCAATCAAAGTAGTTTTGATCGTCAAACTTGCCAATGACTCTGGTTCTAACTTACAATGAGCTTTGAAGTCATAGCCATCATTATACTCCAACTGCATCCACTCCGGTAACATCGCTCCCAATCAGGCATTTCTTCTACACAATGTATCATTGACCGCATTTCCTTTACTAGGCATAGGAAATGCCAAATTCATGGGAGGCCAAGAATTCCGTCCATCGCTATTGGCATAGGTTGAGATCCTTTTAGAAAAAAGCCATTTCAAGGATTTGTGATCCATGAATAGCTCAAAACTTTCGTCTAATTGATAATTCCTCCAAATATTCAAAGCAAACACTATCTCCACTAACTCCAAATCATGGTTTGGATACTTCCTCTCGTGTGGCTTTAGTAGTTGACTGACATAGGTGAAAACAAATATTTCCTACTACGTTAATACCACACCCAATCCATTACCACGAATGTCAGTGTATACTATCAGCTCCTTATTGCTACTTGGAATGGTCAATGCTAGTGCACTTGTCAACCTTCCCTTCAAACTCATGAATGCAAGCTCACACAACATGTCCCAAATTAAAGTCAAATTCTTCCTCATCAAATTGGTCAATGGTGTGGCTACCCTCAAGAATTCTTTGATAAAGCGTCTATAATTTCCAACCAATCCTAGAAAATCCCTTACATCAATTGCATTCTTGGGCCAGTTCCAATCCTGAACTGCTGCCACATTCATAGGATCAACTGTAATGCCCTACCAAGAGATGACATTACCAAAAAATCTCACTTCTCTTCTCTAGAAGTGATACTTTAAAAACTTCGCTCTCAACCTATGATTCCATAACAGTTCTAGCATAGTCCTCAAGTTCTTCTTATGTTCCTCCTCTATCCTAGAATAGATTAGAATATCATCTACGAACATAAGTATGAACTTGTTTAGCTGATCCTTGAAGATGTGGTTCATGAGATCAACAAAGTATGTTGAAACATTAGTTAGCCCGAACAACCAGCCATTCATAGAAATCAAATGGCGTATGAAACATGGTGATCAGCACACTCTCTTTCGCTACTCTTAGCCGATGAAATCCCAATGCTAAATCCAATCTGGAGAACATCTTCGCACATAGAGATAATCGAAAAAGTCATCAATATGTGGAAGTGGATACATTTTCTTCTTCGTCACCTTATTCAACTCACGGTTATCTACACAACCTTAGAGAGCCGCTGGCCTTAGTTGTGAATATTACGTGTGTGCCCCCACTCATATATGCTTCTACGAATGACCCCCTCTTCAATAGATCATTTACTTGCACCTCCAACTCCTTTGCTCTCTGGTTGTTATATGCCTCAAAAGCATAACTATTGGTTAAACATACTTTACTAAGTCCATATGACACTCAATCTCTTTGTGTGGCAACAATCCCTCCTCAAACACATCCTAATGCTCTCTAACGATGAGCACAGATGATGACCATCTCGTGGAACCTCAAGAGAATATAGAAAGCTAAGAGAAAATCCATTCTCCCACGGGCAGCCAATCATTAACGTTGACCCCTCCACAACTCCGATCGTCACCAACAAATTATTGCAATCCACTACGACCACATACACTCTTAGAGAGTCCATCCCGAAGATAATCTTGAACCCAATGAAATTCAAAACAAAGAAATCACCAGCAAAACAACAACCATTACTTAATAAGTCCGAACCATGACAAACTATACACAGGCTAGTAGAGCCTCTAATAGGGTTCATCGAAATCAAAAGTCGGTCAACTATTCTGGGTTTCTATCCCAATATTTATACTAGGCCGCTAGATATGAAGGAATGTGAAGCCTTGATATCGAATAAAACATGTATGACAACATCATAAATGGAAGTCATACCTTGAATAATGATACCCTTCTTCTTCTCTTTCGTCGAGGGAGCACTCGACGAAGTCAGGACAATATCCAAAGCACGTGCATTCACACCATGTTTCTATTGTGCAGGTTTTGGACAATTTTTCTGCATGTATCCGAGCTTGCCACAGTTATAACAGTTCTTCCTTCCATCAGCTTTGTAGTCTATGACCTAATGACCCTAGTCTCCATAACCATAATAGACGGGTTCTCATTTAGCTTCCTTCTAAGCATTCTTTCCTTGAAGCTACTTACTCTTTTTATTCCATTTCTTTTTGCCTCCACCACCTTGTTGCGGCTTTGGCTCTTCCTTATAGACAGAAGCTAATTTCGACATGGGGTATAACTCTCCTGTGGAAGAGCTTTCTCGATAAGTCTCTTGAATGGCTCGTCGATATGACTCGCCCAATTATCCCCAAAAATAGTTCTCCAAACCCATCAGAAGTTTCTCATTCTTTCTTAATAGAGTGCCATACAATATTCAACAAAGTGTCGAACTTAGCAATATACTTAACAACTGACATGTTCCCCTGCTTTAAATCAACAAATCTTCATAATTGCACCAACTTTTGGATGGCTGGAATGGACTGCTCCTCAAACCTTGCCTTGAGCTGGTCCCAAGCGAACCGATCCTCAAGTGTAGTAATAGTAATGGCATTCAATAATTTATGATCCTCCTTTGAAGCTGTTTAGAGGTCTGCTTCCTTTTCATGGCATCATCTACTTCCGTGTCACTAAAGTTACGCTCGTAGGTGTCTAACTAATCCTGCACTTCGATGGTCGACTCTGTTCCAAGGAATGGTTTGCCTCCTAAGTTACATAGCTTGACAAAGTCAGCCTGGACACCTGACTTGAGCACCACCACTAATAGAAAATTTGGAGCATCCTTTTAATCTTTTTACAGTATGTTTGCCATCACTTCATTGAGCATTGCTTGCAAGTCAAGGTTAGCAGCCCCCTAACCGCTCCTTCCTTAACCTTGGAGACGGAGTTCCTTAGTTTTCTTGTATACCAGCTCATTCTTGAACTACAACAAGCATAATCAGTCTCTTGGATAAGAAAATTGTATCAATGGTACTCATGTGTGCATGTGACTTATATGCTACTATATAGTTTTCGAAACCAAAATATATAACAAGTGGGCACTCTCTTATAAGCACGCGCGCGCGCACACGCACACACATACACGCACGCGCGCACACTCTTAATCTAGTCTATGGTGATAACTACTTCCCTATCTCTATGAGACCATGATATCAATGCAGGTTAATCGTGTAACATATTCTCTGATACCAAATGTGACAATTACCATATACCACCGACACCTAATATAACTAAAAAATGCAATGCTATCGTGCTTGGTCGATGTAGGATGATTGTTAACGGTTAAAAGAAAATGGAAACCAATTGCAGAACCAATCGTAATCTCACAGCGCATGGAACAAAATATAACATAATTATAGATATTAAACAGAAGAGACAGTAATAACGAAGTGAACCAAATATTAGAGCAAGGATCCATAGAGTTATGCAAAAAAGTAATAGAGTATGTACAAAATGGAAATAAACTAAACTAATTATTTCATAGCAATAGTAATAAGTAGACACTGTCAATGTTTTACAACGTCGCATGGCGAAACAAGCATAATATGCATAAACAATACGATAAAGCTCTATCTTATACGTCCTTTGTACAACTACTACGTCTCACCTAGACCTGTTATATTATCTACCCATTTAAGAGTAGCCAAGATAATAAGAAGAAAAGGATAAAACTTATTATTAGACGATAGTTTGGTGTGAGCGGTAAATGAATCTAAAAAATTATACAAGTTGATATAGCAAGGAATATGGGTGTACAAACCATACTTGATCTATCACTGCAACTAAAGAGTTAGCACATAATGACATAATATGATACTTTACCAATATCATAAAGGTATACTACAAACTAAGTATGATGTTGGGTGTCTAGGTATTCATATCCCCAATACCAATCTCCAGTGATATCCCTAGAGTGATTGACTACGGGAAAAAACAATCAAAGCAACCATTGCATCCATCAAGCAATCCTCACTGTCACTTAATGTGCTTCAGTTATATGATAACTCGTATGTACTTTCCCTTGTCAAGGACTAATGGAAATCTCGATTTTTAGTGTACTTGTCTTAGTTTGAAGCTGATATTAGAACCACTCCACTAGTCCAAATATGTGGATCCAAACAATCAATCTAGTGTAGCTAAACAAAGTACCCATGGGTGTCCCCACAATACCCCGACTTTCGAGTACATCATCGAACACTCCAAATATTAACTGTCCCTTACCATGTGTATCCAAGCCCTTTCATTGCTCCATCTAGTTTCCATTATCCTCAATGAACTATTCCCTATTCATTCATTCCAGGATTGAGCCGTTCAATATTCTATCTATGGGTCATCATTTCTAGAATCAGCATTTTATGGATATTCATTCTCACGGCTCATTTCCACAACAAGCCGCCATCATCGAAACCATTGATGCCATCACCGAAGTCTTGAGACAAATCGGTGAGTTTGCATTGTGGGTCCTCCCCTCAAAGCATAGTTGGGGAATGTATAGTCGTAGTTGTGAGAAATTCATTCCCATATGGAAATTGTAGGAAAACCTATGCAAGTTAGTTACGCTAGTTGTAATATGAGATGTAGTCTCATATAGGAAAATTATAGGATGACCCTATGTTAAGAGCTCTAATGGCAGTAACCAATCGTCGGTTATTGAGTTTGATACATAGTTCAATCCCTAAGGAGCTTACACTAGTAGTTAGGATAGGTGTATATTAAATAAAAACCCTTAGGTAAAGGACCCTAGGAATAAATGGACACTTGTTGAGCTCCCTAGGCCACATAGTAAAATTAAAGTGAACTACACTTGATCAGTATATATTAAACATATACTTATTGACCAAATTTTGTCTGACCCGCCCTTTTCATTTCTTTTCCCTACCATTGGAAGACTAGGAAGCAAGTGATTTACCTAATTTCAACACGTGGTGGGGTGATCTCATCACAGAAGTTTCTTATCCTTTTATTTACACTCCATGTAATTGTTTATCGTATCAGTACTTAGAATTTTGTTAGACTATAGGTAGTATTTCTATGTACTCTATATTTTGATCATGTATTGTCTGAGATCGTGTTTTGAGATATTTTCTGAGATGATTATTTTCTATATTTATATTTTGTTCCTTCCGTTGTAAGTTATTCAAATGTAGCATATCTTAGATTATATTCGTTTATTCTTAGTCTTAGTAATGTTATAAAAACCCGATAACTTGTACTTCTTGGCACTGACGCGAGTCTGAAAGTCACCCTGAGATTTGGATCGGTGTGTGGAGGGGTGTGGGTTGTCATGGATGTTTAAAACGAGGCTTTGTGCTTTACTTCTTGTTATTTTGGGAACTCTCAAATGAATAGAGCAGAAACAATCTTGATATTAGTGCATAGAGCAGTACGGCGGACGAGCAGGAGGCTGGCTTATTAATTTTGTTGCTATAGTTTGTTGCTTATTCCACCATACAACACTATGGAGCATTATATATGCTTTTCTTTATTTAGAGTAGGATTTCCTTTAAGTTTATTTCGATGATGTATAAACATTACTCAATATTCTTTATATGGCTACGATTAGCCTTGCATTCTAATATTCGTTCGTGTACATTTAGTTATACAAATTTGTCTTCCCTATATATATATATTATCCTCTCTTTTGGAAAGATCGAGATATCATTGACTTGGCTAGGAATGGATGGGTATCAATCTTAAGAATCAATTATAAAGAATACTACAGACAATGGTCGGGCAGATTCAGAATGGGTCCTAATCGAGGTGTAATCTGCATTGAGTGATTGGAATAGCTTTGTGAAATCACATTTCAAATTTGGAGTCGATCAAAGTTTGTATGCTTAAGTTACGAACATCCGTATATTAAACACTATGGAGTCGATCAAACCATCGGAGATCGATAGATATCTTAAAATACATAAGGCTTATTCACTTGAAACTTTTAGAGCATTAGTATATTAAAGAGTGGGGCCTACAAAAATGATTGCACATCAAGTTCTTTAGATATGAGGATAGCCAATTGTTTTAGGCCATTCGTTATTTTCCAATCCTTCATACCAACTGGTGAACGCTTCAAGTGTAGCAAAGGTTGATCCATATCTCGTAATCTACAACTCAAAATGACTTCATATTTTAAGGACAAGTTCAAGAGGCATGTGGGACTCCCCAAAAATGATCAGTATAAATTGGAGGCAAAAATAACGGCCGGTGAAACTTTCGCTGATCGTTCGAGGATATAAAGTTAGGGCTACCGATCGTTTTGGTGGGTCTATATGGACCTAGAGTGCCTTTTACCAAAATCTTAGCGAAAATTTTCATCATCTCTCCCTATAAATACAGGCCTTTTGGTTCATTTTTAGGATCTTTATGCCGCTTGTTATTTTAGACTCCATTGTAATCAAGCACTTGCTATCTTCTACTATTGTAATAAGATTGAAAAGTGATTAATAAAGGATAATCTTCAAAGTGGACATAGGCATACAACGCCCGGACCACTATAAACTATTATTTCTCTAACTACTGCTTATTCTCTATTACCTGTTGATTTATCTACACAGTTTAATTTTTCGTTCTTCGCCTACTTCTCTACAAAAACTATTCTTGGGTGTTTGTGACCATTTTGGATGCAAACCTTTTGGTGCTTTCACTGAGAAACCTTGGTTTCAGCTTGTTAGGGTCCCTTTGTTGCTACCGCTTGGATAGATCCCCTAAAGGAGATCTAGTGTTATCTTCAAGAAGTTGCTAATACTACTCAGATTTGTAGAAATCTAAGCAAGGCTATTAATAATGGCGAGACATACTAGATCTACTTCTTAGAACGTGGAAGGAAATGGGAATACTAGCATTCAACAAGGAGACCCAAGCAATCAACCAACAAATGTGAATGCTAATCTGGTTGAAGTTTAGAATCCCACCGATTTTCTTACAAGAGCCGAATTTCATAATTTAACGAAGGAGCTGATGGAGAGCTGTCGACAACTAAATCAATAAATTCAGACCAATTTCTACCTGATGAACTAAATCAATCAGAAGCGGTGTGGGAAAGCTTGGGGGAACCCACCCCATACTTGGAATCGGAGAGATCAAGTTCATCAGATGGTTATCATAGACATAGGCACCGCAGAACTGATAGATATCATGTAGAAACTTCAGGCGTTAACAGGCAGACTATCATGGTCTTCCAGAAATGATCGACGTGTATCCCTTCACTAGAGAAGGAAACTTACCTGTACATACCGGGATTCAAATCGGAGCTGCTATAGTTGGTTTGGATGATGGAGTCTGATTCAATGTTGGCCAGGCACTACCCGAGAATAATGATTAAATGAGTTTACAAGATGCATACCGGGAAGATGGTGAACAAAGATGGCTTGAAACGGCCCCCGGACATCGACCAAACCATTCACGTAAGGTGGAGCACGACCACCGCATGGCACCAACCATCCAAACGCCTGACCTACCGTCAATGGTTTGATAGTTAGTGAGGAGAGCTAGGCTTGATTAACGATGACTGGGAATTTTGAGAAGCCATACACCGTTCATCGATGATGTTCTACATGTGGAATATCCAAGGAGGTTCAACATGCCATCAATGCATGCCTACGAGGGAAAAACCGGTCCCAGCAGCATATCATGAGAAACGAATGGCCGATGGATTCTTCGCGAGCGGATGATGCAACCAAGTGTAGATGCTTTCCTATAACTCTCTCAAGAATAGCAATGATGTGGTTCACAAGACTACCCGCATGATCAATTCCTATATTCGATGATTTGGCAACCAAGTTTGTGGAGCAATTCCAAATGCACGCAACTCCTCCAAAAGATGTGATGTCCCTTTTCAGCATGATTCAGGCTCCACGAGTGTCATTGGAAGAATATTTGGAGAGATTTCATACAGCTATTACAGAGGTAAGTAATATGAATGACCATGCAATACTCATGGCCGTGATGAGAGGGATTGATCTGGAGTCTAATTTTGGCAACTGGATAGCCGGTAGGCCACCGAACATTGAAGCGCTTTTATGAAAATGCGCCTCAGTATTTGAGAAAGGGGGAAGCCAGGTCCTCCAGAAAAAAGTATGTTGCACGACCAAGCAGAGAGCGAGTACAGAGTAACATTGCAATAAAACTGTATGATGACAGTTCTGGAAAAGTCAAGTGAATGTCCAGAATAAACCAAATCAGCAAAAGAGAGGCGAAGATAGGAACTGAGAATGAAAGAGGCTGGAAGAGAGACGCCTAAGATTCCAATGTATAATACTTACACGCTGTTGAAAATATGTCCTTGGAGAATATATATCTGTCTACTTACAACATAATGAAGTATAGGAAGCCACCTCCAAAAGAATCAACAAAGAAGTGGAAACATACCGGGAAATATTGTCGGTTTCACGAGTAATGCAGACATCTCCAAGATGTTATAGAAAAATTGATTCAAGAAAGGAATCTATAGTAGTTTGTGAAATCCCTGCAGGATGGCGAGTAGGTGACATCTGACCGCAATCGAGGACAAGCACTATGTAGGGCTGAGGAGTCTATGCAAACAGGTGAAAGATTATTGATAAATACGATAGTAGGAGGACCACGCACAACAGATAAGAGTTGGTAAGAGATGGAGCATTGTGTTAGCGCGATTAGGTATGTGGGCATTGAATGCTGTACGATTACGGAAGATGGAGCTTCGAAAAAATAGCAACTTAAGATGGCGAATGATATTTGTTTAGAAACAGGGATGCGATAGGATAGAGGCTCCGATGATCGACCCAATAGTCATTTTGACCATGATTGGCCCCACGTTGTCGAGAAGGATATAGATTGATTGTGGAAGTACAGTAAATACAGTTTTCAAAAAAGATTACGATCCGATGAGGATGGAAGCCAAAGATTTAAAACCGTCTAAATCCCGTATACACAGTTTTAATGATGTTGCAACTGAAGCTATTAGTTATATGGAATTACCTGTAGAGTTAGGAGAAGGTGAACGAAGGAGAGTCCGAATCTTGCCATTTGTTGTTTTGGATATTGACTCTCCATACAATATTTTTTTGGGTCGACCAGTCCTAACCAAATTTTGGGCTTAATTAAAGGACGTGCTTAATTATCTAAATGGGCTTATAATTTTTTTTTTGTATTAATTAATTAAAAAAGGGTACTAGGGTAATTGCCGGCTACATTTCTATTACGCTTATATTCTTGTTTCATTCCCATTCACGTTCATTTTACAAAATATAAAACGTAAACAAAAGAAAGAGCAGCGTCGGCCATTAGGAGAAAAGAGGAGAAAACCAATTTAAAGCTAAAGATCCAAGCTAGGGAAATTAATCTCAATCAAATCTCAAGTTCCTTATCCCGATCAAGGTGAATAATAATCTAAATCATCTCTATTTATTTTGACAATCATTTGATTTTTGGATTTAAGATTAAATCCATTATAATGATGATTTTGATGATGATATGCTTGAGTTTTATAATGTTTTGATTTGAACAAGATTGTTTGAATATAGTTTTATATAGTTTTAAATGCAAAAACCGATTATAATGAATTTTGAATGCCATGAGGAAATTATATGTTATGTAAAGCATGATTTTGGAGATGGATTTTAATTTTTATAGTTTTCAAAAATATGGAAAATTTATTAGAATTTTTCAAAGGAATTATGTATAATTGAGTTTAGAAATTTATTTCGATAATTTTTTTGAAGAATTTTGGTCTGGAATTTTTGTATGTTAGATAATATATTGGAAGTGAATTTCTATAGTTTTTGGGGATTATTCCAAAGTAATTTACTATGGAAATAAAAATAATTTAGATGATGGACTTAATTGTTTTATTGGTTTTGCCTAATGGAAGGGCTTATTTGTTAAATTAATCCATGTTTAGATATGTAATTATGCAGTAGTTATTTTTGTAAAGTTGAAAAGTTATGGCATCCAATCAAATGTTTGTAAATAAGCAGGTTAGTTATAAAATATTTACTTTAATTGGCATTAAATCAGCCTTTACCCAAAGAAATGGGTTCCACCTCTTTTAGAAGCACTTTTCGACCCCATGCTTCAGCCTTCAATCAAGTCAAAACTAACTAAATTGAAACCAATAGACAATGTATCACAATGACGGTACGTAGACGATTGGAGAAAGGTGGAAGGCATGTGTCGAAACATAGCTTTTGATGGGGTTGAAATCTTTGTTTTACTTTCTAAAGAAATGTGCATTCATGTTTTATTAAATGCTTTCGAAGGGGTCGAAACCTATGCTTTCAAAGGGGACTTTTAACTTACTTTCGAAAGGAGTTGCTGCTTCTTGTTTAAATAGTAGCTTTCGAACGAGTTCTTAGTTTAAATTCAATGCTTTTGAAATGAGTAGTTTCGACCAAGTCGAAACCTTCTGCCATCCCTATGCCTTTTGAATGGATTGAAGTCATCGGCCAATTCGAATGGTAGCTTTTATTTTAAACCTGCACTAAGACAGTTTCTGAAGCTTTCGAAAGGTTTCAATTATTTCGTAGGCAAAGGCTTCGAAAGGGGGTTTCAAAGCTATCATTCCAATGTTTTATCTAAAGGATTTGAGCTTTCGTAAGGATGGTTTCGAAGCCAACAGTTTTCCCCAGTCATCTTATTTAAAGGTAATGTTAGAACCTACTTTTAATGCTTTGATTGTGACAACTATATGAGTAAATAATATGTGAACTAACCATATTTGTAGGAGAAGATACTATTTTACTTGACAAATAGATTGAAGACCAGATTCCAGATAGAAGCTTCAATATTGCCTATGGTTTGTCTATGGTCTAAGTCTAGTAGTTAATTTTTGTTAAAATCTCTCCAAAGTGGTATATGCATGCACATATACATAAAATTCTTTCAAATCATAACTCATATGCCAAGATTTTTAGTAAATAAATTCGTACGCTAAAAGAATTTTTGAAAAATCTTATATACGGCAGAAGATAGGTATTCAGCCGACTGAAATGCATAGGTCAGTGGATTGAACTCCTGTGCACGTGCACAATTTGATATGAATATTCAGTCGACTAAACCATGCATTTCAGTCGGCTGAATAACATGTTTTTTTGCACTATTTCCTCTCTGATTCGAATTTCAATTATTGCAGCTGGCTGAATTATTTCATTCAGTCGACAGAAATTGCATAACAGCTATATTTCCGAAAAGTCACTTCACTTCGACTAACAGAAATAATCCTTGATTCAAGAGTTGTTTCAGTATCTATTGATCACTGCTTTTCATGAATAATTGCAACACTTAAACACTATATATAGCCAAGAAATCAATTTTTTAATCATTCAATTATGATTCTATTCTCACATTCTTATTGTCTAAAAAATGTTGCCATTTGTATTCAAATACTTTCGATTCTAATAATTTTTTCATTCAAGCAAATCTCATTAGTGATTAAATAGACTTCCTATCTTCACGAATTACACTGTATACCACAGAAGAGAAGATTATATGAAGGCTGTATGTTATTGATTTATCAGTGCTACTCAAGAGTATACTTAGTCAGAAGCAATTTTACTGTTTGTAGTAGAAGTCTTATTCGGTTTCTCAGGTGAGTAAAGTCCTATACTATTGCTTAGGCAGTAGTAGTCCCGTTCGGTTCCTCAAATAGTGTAGTACCTGTTCCTCCAGGTTAAGAGAGGGTTGATAGTTAAAATCCAAAAGGAGTGTGGGACATGACGTAGAACGAGAAGTTCGAACCAGTCTAAAAATCCCTGGGTCATTATTTTACTATTTACTTTTATATTTATATTTCGCACTAGTAGATAACTTAGATAATATTCGATATCACGATCCTTAGGCAATTTCACTTAATTTCAGAGCAAGGTCGTCATATAACCATAATATAGTTATTTGCTATTCAGTTAATATGAAAAATAACACTAACACAAGTTTTATTGAAGGTCGATCCACTGCATGACCACCACTATTTAATGGTTTTAATTACAATTGTTGGTCAACTCGCATGAGTATTTATATGCAAGCAAATGGACCCGATACTTGGAATATCACTCAAAATGAATACACTACACCTACCACACCATATGCACAATGGTCAAACACACAAAGAATAGATGCTACTTCAAATGCAAAAGCCATGAATATGTTATTTTGTGTTGTTGATAAGAATGAATTTAATAGAGTTAGTATGTGTAAAATTGCTTATGAAATCTGGTGAACTCTTAAAGTTACACATGAAGGAACAAATAAAGTAAAACAAAGCAAGATTTCCATGCTTAAAAATCAGTTCCAAAATTTCAGAACGAAACCAGATGAAACTATAAATGATATGTATTATAGATTCCAAGACATATATCATTCACTATTGGCACTAGGAGAAAATATACAGATTTTGATATTATCTCGAAAATCATAAACTCTTTAACGGATGAATGGGAAAGAAAAGTCTTAGCTATTGAAGAAGCTATTAAAATTTCCACCATCAAACCTGAAGAGTTGATAGGAAATCTCATGCTAGATAAAGTAATAGGAAATCTCATGCCAGATAAAGTAAATTTGTAGGAAAAATGAGATCAAGCCTGAGATAGAAAGAATATAGCTTTTCAGGCTGAACAAGAAGACTCAGACTCAGATGAAGATGATATGGCATTTATAGCAACGAACTTTAAAAAGCTTTTGAATTTTGGAAAGAACAAGAAATTCGGTAACAATAGAAGTGACGATACCAATAAACTATCAGCTTCAAATCTTGAGTGTTATGAATGTCATAAGAAGGTTTATATAAAGAAAGACTATCGTAATTGAAAGAAAGACAGAAACAACAATAAAAAGAATAAGTATAAAAAGAAGCAAGCATTCTCTGTGACATGGGATGATTCAGCATTGTCTTCATCATTAGATTGTGATACTGACAGTGATTCTGAACAAGCCAATGTCTTTTTTATGGCTTTGACTAACGACATAAGTAATCTAACTTTTGACAATTTAACAGCTATAAACTCAGAGTTGTTAGATAAACTAAAAGAAATTAAAAGAAAATATAAAGATGCTTTAGAAAAATTAAATAAAAGTGAAATAGAAGTTGAAATGCTCAAAGATGAAAAGAAAATCTTAGAAGAAGAACTTGTTAGAACATAAGAGTCTTTGTCTAACGTTGCTTCTCAACCCCTATGCTATCAAATGAAATTGAAGTGGAAAAAGAAAAGAATATGACATTAGCTTCAGAAAATCATGATTTAAAATCAAATGTCTAAATTCTTGAATTCAAAAAATACTAATCTCAAAACTAAGTTAGAGAATATCACTAAAAATGTATCAAATTTTAATAAAGGTAGAGAAAATCTTTTAGGATTATTAATAATTCTCAAACTACTTTTAAAAAAAGGGTTAGGATATACAAATTCTTCAAAATCTAGTTCAAAGAAGAATAACTTATTATATAAAGATTTCAGTGTACTAAGAATTTCGTAAAAGAAAAACTGAAACCAAAGATTTCCATTCAAAAAAAGATAATTGCAACACAAATACTATAAAGGTTTGGGCACCAAAAACTAACAATAATTCAATTAAAAATAAGTATATTTAATCTTTTATAAATTCTGTTCAAAGAATGAATTTTTTTATAAAGGGAACTCTAAACCCTCTTGGATTTTGTTTTCAAAGATCTAACTCTTAGGACCCTGATAAAAGTGGATACGGACATCATTCCTATATTTTTTGCCGGTACCAATTAGAAAAAGAAGAAAGTAGACACTTGACAGTGGTTGCTCAAAACATATGATAGGAAACAAAATTATGCTGACGAACATTATTTACTTAGATGGAGGATCTGTCACATTTGGATATAATTCCAAAGGTTATATCACCGGAAAAAGTGATGTGAGCAACGATGATACATCTAACTTACCTCTTATTAAAAATGTTTTACTATTTGAAAAAAAAATTCTTTGTATATGTCAACTATAGGATAAAAATTTTAATATAACTTTTTCGAAAATAAATGCAACTTATTTGATCGAAACAATAATCTCATATTTGAAGGAACTAGAGAACGAAATATATACATGTTAAATATGAAATTTAATCATAACACAAACAACTGTCTAATAGCCAAAGAAAATGATCATTGGTTATGGCACAAAATATTTTGTCATGTAAACTTTAAAGCAATAAGCAAATTATCTAAGAATAATTTAGTAAAGGTTTACCAAAAATAAAATTTAAAATAAAAGGTATATGTGATGCTTGTCAGATAGGAAAATTAACTAAATCTTATTTCAAATAAAAGAAGATAATTTCTACATTACAACCACTTGAGTTATTACATTTAGATCGTTTTGGACCAACTCAAGTTCAATCTGTAAACCATAACATATATGTTTTCGTGATTGTGGACGATTTCTCTAGATTCACTTGGACAATATTTTTGAAAAATAAAAGAGATATTTTTGAAAATTTAAAATATTTTCTAAAAGAATTCAAAATATTAAAAATTTAAAAATAATCGGAGCGATCACGGTGGCTAATTCGATAATGATTCGTTTGAATAATATTGTAATAAGAAAGGAATTGTTCACAGTTTTTCATTTCCTAGAACTCCACAACAAAATGGAGTTATAGAAAGGAAAAATAGAACACTTCAAGAATGTGCTAAGACTTTATTAAATGAAAGTAATCTACCTAAACATTTCTGGGAAAAAGCTGTAGCAACTGCTTGTTATGTTTTAAATAGAGTTTCCATTAGACCATTAACGAAACATACTCCATGTGAACTTTTTAATGAAAGAAAACCTAACATATCGTATTTTAAATTTTTTGGTTCAAAATGTTTTTTATTAAATACAGAGGATAAACTTAGTAAATTCGATCCAAAATCTGATGAAGGAATATTCATTGGATACTTGGAACAAAGCAAGGCATACAAAGTTTATTATAAAATAAATAAAATTATCGAAGAAACACTTCATGTTTCATTTAGTAAAAATTTCAAATTTAATAATAAAAATAAGTTGAAGAAACAATTCCTAAGTCAAATGTCATGGTAGATGATATTGAAAATATCAAAATAATGCTAAAATTGAAGACAACAATTTACCAAATAATAATGAAATTCGAACTCCACAAAGACTTCTTAGAAATCATCTTATTGAAAGTATCATTGGAGAAGTAAATACTAACGTAAGAACTCGAAATCAACGAAATCGAATAGGTCATGTAGCTTTTCATTCAAACATTGGACCCAAAAATGCTAAAGAAGCCTCAACTAATGATTATTGGATTTTAGCTATGCAAGAAGAATTAAATTAATTTGAACGAAATGAAGTTTGGGATTTAGTTTCTAAACCTTGTAAAGTGGTTATCGGTACCCAATGGTTTACAAAAATAAAGTTGATGAGCAAGGAAATACTATTCGCAACAATGCTAGGTTAGTTGCTCAAGGTTATAATCAAGAAGAAGTAACAGACTATGATGAAACATTTGCTCTTGTAGCTCGTCTAGAAGCTATATGTATTTTATTAGCTTATGCATTTTCAATAACTTTAAACTATATTAAACGGACATAAAAAAGTGAAATTTTAAATTGTTTTATAAAAGAAAATGTACATATAGAGCAACCATAATTTTTTGCATATGATGAATTTCCAGATCATGTTTATAAATTAAAAAAGGCTTTATACATTTAAAATAGGCACCACGTGCTTGGTATGACCATCTTAAGAATTATTTAATAAATTCTGGTTTTAAAATTGAAAAAGTAGATTAAACTTTATTTATAAAACAATATAAAAATGATATTTAAGTAATACAGATTTATGTGGACTAATTATTTTTGGTTCCACAAACAAAATATTATGTCAAGAATATTCAGATTTTATGACAAGAGAATTTGAAATGTCTCACATGGGAGAACTTCATATTTCATGGTTTACAAATTAAAAAATTAAGTAGTGGAATTTTTATTTATCAAGAAAATATGGTAGTAATCTTATAAAACGATTTGGTATGGAAAACACTTCTGCTAAACCGACTCCTATGAGTACTATGGTTCATCTCGATCGAGATGAAAATGGTAAAAGTGTTGAACAAAAACTATATTGTAGTATGGTTGGATCATTACTTTATTTAACTACTAGTAGACCAGATTTAATGATAAGTGTATGCTTTTATTTTCAAGAAAATCCCAAAGAATCACATTTATGGGTAGTGAAACGAATATTGCATTACTTAAGCAAGACTAAAAACTACAGTCTCTTTTATCCAAAAGAATGTCCTTTTGAGTTAGTATCATGCAGTGATGCTGATTTTGGGGATGTCGAACAGATCGAAAGAGTACAAGTGGTACTTGTCATTTCATTGGACAATCTTTAGCATTTTGGTTTAGTAAGAAACAAAATGTCGTTTCACTTTCGACGTGTGAAGCAGAATATGCTTCTGCTACTTTGGCATATGCTCAAGTAATATATATGAAGCACACACTACAAGATTTTGGAACAAAACTTTCTAAATCAACAATTTACTTTAATAATACAATCCCTATAAATTTATCAAATAATCTGTAAATCACTCTAGAACCAAACATATTGATATTAAACATCGTTTTCTTCGCGATAACATAGAAAAAGGAAATATTTCACTAGATTTTGTACCATTAGAAAGTCAAAAAGTTGATATATTTACTAAACCCTTTAATGAAAATGTTTTTATTAAATTAAATCGAGAACTTAGAATTATGTCATTACATGAGTTATAATTCGATATTAATGTGTAAAACTTATATTTTTTAAATAAATAAAAAAACTTTAACAAAGAATTGTTGATGATGGCACTCGAACTCTGCTCTTATAGGAGGAAGTTGCTTGAATTTCCAGTGTTCAAATATGTTTCTTGAATTAACACCATACATAACTTTAATTTCACTTGCGGCCATAATCTCTTACATTTTCCAACTGTAAATTTCTAAAAAAATTAATCTTAACAACAAATAACTTGAAATAGTTAGTCAACTCAGTATATATGTGCATATATATAGTCAAATTTTTTAAAACTTATATGCAAACTTTTCACATAAATTAATCCTCAAATAATATAAACACTTTGCAATGTCGTCACAAGAAAGTTCAAATTAATCCTCAATCGTATTTAGTACCCCTACCTTGGATTCTTCAAACAATTCCAATCCGTTATATATTCCAGTAAAGATTACTCCTTCCCCGAATCATCACACTGGATGTACACCGAAAGGAAAGCGAGCTAAGAGAAACTTAGGTTTTGGTTCTCTATCAACCAAAGAAAAAATTGACAAAATCCATCACTATCAACGAGGGACGTTAGAATTACAACGTGAAATGTACTATGAAAAAATGTCAATGCAAAACGGTTAAGTTTTCTAAAAAAATTCTCTCAAGTTTTACCGGTCGTCTCCTAAGCAAAATGTGTACCAACCGTCTCCCCAACGTCCTCAAGTATATCCAAATTCTTGAGAACTAGGTGTTCAAAGTAATTTTGGGAAATTAAATTATTTTGCTTATAAATTTCAATATTGTACTATGAATAAGTGTTATGTTTCTTGAAAAACTATTATATATTTATGTTTAACATCAGAATAAAACTCAAAAACATATATATATATATATATATGTGTGTGTATGTATGTATGTATATATACATTTAGTTTTTAACTAAGTAAAGGAAAAGCTAGAAGAAAAGTCAACCTCAAACCAAACAACAGATTTAGCCGACTATGAGGACCCTTTCAACAGACTGAAAATTCAAACTCATTCAATTTTTTTACAAAAGACGGTCGACAGAATTATTACCACTAGTCGACTGAATGCATCAAAAATGAACTATATATTTGTGGGTTAACTTTCTTTATAGACCAATTGAATGAACCCCCAAAAAAGTCGATTGAATATTCAAATTTTTTGAATTCTAACTCAGCAAACAACCGACTGACACCAAAATTTCAGTCGACTTAATTTTGATAATTTGCGCTACAAAGTTGCGAGATCAAGAACCCTACATATCAGCCAACTGCCCACCCCATTTCAGTCGACTTCCCTGAGTACTTTTAATTTTTTAAAAGAACTCTACACTATTTCCAATATGACTATTAAATATGACACTACTTAACTCCCATATATTCTTCATTATACCTCTTACCTAAACCTTTTTACTCCAAAAGAAACCCAACTCAAACCCTAGCCTCCTCATAAAAACTACATTTTTTCCTTCAACTTTTATTCAAAAAACGGCATCTATATCCAAATGTGGTCGTGAATCAACTGCCGGCCTAACCAAGAGCCAAATTTGTTCTTGGCTCTACAACAAAATGGAGCTCACCAAGTTCAATTCAACGAAAAATTCATGGACTTTTAAAGATGCTTTCGTGAAATTTGCTAATTTCAATGGCTATGCTATAAGAGAACTTGTCGAAGTTAATGATCTCAACAATATCATAGGTTATGATTGCAACAACGTAAAAATATACGCTCTTTTGATTAAGTTATTTTTTGCTAACACGATTCTAGACCACCAAGATCCCCATAACAATGACGATTGTATTTAGATCTTGGTGTATGGAGTAAAAATTTATCTTCCTTCCCAATGACTTAGCCTAATACTACGATGTCCATTCGAAGGATTGGATATTGATAATATGGAGATTGATATGTATAATTAAGATGAAGTTCCTCATCTTTTTCTGTCGGATGATTTGGCAATTTTGAAATATAGCGCTTTACGTCCAAAAGCATGGATTATTCACTGAGCACTCATTCGATCATTGTAACTCTCCATCGGTAGCTGTTAAAAGGACTATAAGAAGGATTTTCATACCGTCTATGCTAATTGCTCATCCAAAAGAGTAAATTGTGTAAATATTATTTTGGATGAGTTTCTTATAGTCAATCACAAGAGAAACTACAAAACAATCCACTATGGAGCCTATATCATGCGTATTCTACAAAACTTCGGCTAACCTTTTCCCTATGCGGATTTCATGACTATTGGCGAGCTTAACTCAAAGACTCTAAGTCTAATGGGTCTTCCAAAACGCCTCGAACATCAAAAAATTATAAGCTTCCAATAATGGGCCGCAAATCGCGATAAGGGATTCCTCAACTAAGAGACATAAATGTTGCCTCTTCATCCTCTCAGCCTCTTAGACAAGAAGAAGTAGATGGCGATGAGATTCAAGAACTCCATGGTGACATAACTCCGAAACAAGGTCTTACATTTGCTTATTAAATTTTGATGTTGTTATGTAACATTGTCCTTTGTTTCCCGCATTTACATGCTCATGGTTATTTGCTTGCAATATATGATGTTAAGTTTATTTGCATCTCGTAAACTTTATACTTATTTTTGTGTTTATACGTCTATATTTCTCATATTGATTATTTGTTCTCTTTTGTCGATGATATAGGGGGAGAATCTGATTAATAGGGGGAATATTCATTCTGGGGGAGTAAATTGCTTTCATAATTTACAAACTTACATAGTTGTCATCATCAAAAAGGGGAAGAATGTTAGAACCTACTTCTAATGTTTTGATTGTGACAACCATATAAGTAAATGTTATGTTAACTAACCATATTTGCAGGAGAAGATATTATTTTAGTCGACAAATATATTGCGGACCAGATTCTAGATAGAAGCTTCAATACTGTCTATGGTCGAAGTCTAGTAGTTAATTTTTGTTAAAATCTCTACAAAGTGGTATATACACACACGTACTCAAAAGTCTTTCAAATCATAATTCATATGCCAAGATTTATACTAAACAAATTCATACACTAAAAGCATTTTTGAAAAATCTTGAATATGACAGAAGACATGTGTTTTTGAAGAAGCTTTCTTTGATAAAATAATAGGTTAAAAGGATTAACCATGTTTTATATGAAACAGATTTAAAGGACATTAAACCACAGGTATTGGTATTATTATGATAAAACGTTCGCTTCTTATAATGTATATATATTCACATTATAATGGACCCATAGCTGCAATTTAGTAACCAACTAGGTTGACCTAGTAGTGAATATAAATTAAACTAACTTCTGAATGAAAGGAATGGCATCCAGGAGGTCAGATAGACCAGAATGTAGGATGCCTAAATAGCAAAGTTGTCAGAAGGTAGGTTCATAGTAAACCCATGAAAACTATGTTTAGGAAAAGTTATTAGCAGATGCCAATAGGTTCATAGTGAAACCACCAAAACTATGATTAGAAAGTGTAATGGCAAGGGCCAATAGATTTGTAAAAAACCCATGAAAACCTATATTCGCATTAAGTTATTGGCAGAAGTCAATAGGTTCCTAATCAAACCTAGGATAAGAGGGAAGTTATTGGAGATACAAATAGGTTTAGGGAGAACCCAAGAAACAATGAAGTTATTGGCAGGGGTCAATAGGTTCTTAGTGATCTCATGAAAACCATGAAACTAGATAGGGAGTTCATAAACATTAAACAGGTTTTTAGCCAGCCAAGGAAAACTAATAGGTTAATAGTGACTCTAGAAACTATAGCTAAGATAGCTAGTCTGAATGATTGGTGATGGGTAATCTAGAATTGATTTACTTGTTTACATATCATCATAATTTTTTGGATTGTTATTTTTTAACCATTGTGGATGTAGGAGCATAGTATATGGTTCTATAAAAGTTTTGAATAAGATACTAGTGAGTGGAAAACCCATTCCGCTAAGTGGCGTGTTCTCACTAGATTTCTAAATGGTTTAAGATGGTAGATTATTATTCATACTAGGATTTATGTCTGATCGAAGTTTATATTTTCTCCTGTAACTCTTGGGTGCGCAATTGATTTTGACTAGCTTGAGAGTTGAGGTTTTCAAGTACCTTTTTAGATGGATAAGCTTCAGGAGATGTGTAGGAGGCATGATATCTATTTAGAGTTCTTTTCTATTTTGATTCCACTGTGTTTTGTTGTAAAGGCAAATATGTTTAATTTTTAAGTTATATACTCTGATCATCCAGTGGGACATCTTCATATGTTGCTCTTGACATAGGTTGTAGTAATTTATTTTTCTCTGAATGTGGTTCTCGAATATGGGATTATGTAATGAATCTTGAAATGATTTGAAATGGAAAGTGAAAGTTGCTCTATAATTTTTTAAATTTTCCATATCAATATGTTTCTTTATATCAATGTATATAACGTTATCATATTTGGTCACCAAGGATTAATAACTATAGATGACTGCAAGATCCGTAGCTATTAATTTTGGGCCTCCAAGTAGGAGATGTTACAAGTTGGTATCGAGCATAGGTGTACGAAAACTTAAAAGAAATTTAAAATCTAAAATCATTCTCAAAATATAATCCAACGAATCAGAAAATAGGATTTGGGTTTGGGATAATGCTATGGTAACACACTTATATTTGATATAGATATATATAAGTACATATTTCCCTCTCTCATAGACCGTTGATCTTTAACTTATTAAGGCTCGTATGCAGATTTACGAGAAAGAAAATATGGAGGTAGAAAATGGAAGAGGAAATCTCGGAGGAGGAAGCACCACAACCAACGGAAATGTTTGACCCACCAGAAGGAACCCAGGTTGATAGGATAATGTTAACCAAAATGCAGATGCCAATGTGGGTGCAGGTAATCCACCAGTGGATGTAGGGGCGGTGTATAAGTTTTTCGTAATCCGATGCAAGCATGAGTTGCTGCTGGTGTTGTTGGGAATGTAGGCGAAGCTAATCCTATGGCTCTAGTTGGGAATAATTATGCTAATCTGAGCAGAGACTACACCAGTCTTGGTAGGAAACCGTTTATGAAAACAGAGGATGCTGTAGAAGTTGAGGATTGGTTATTGCATTGTGAGAGGAACTTCGCTGATTTAGGTTTGAATGATGAGCAGAAGAGGACGCTGGCCACTAGGCTGTTGCAAGGGGCAACACTTCATTGGTGGAATAGTCTTATTATTAGAGTTTCGAAGGAAGAGTCGACTTAGGCAGACTTTAGAGGGAGATTTGAAAAGAGGTTTTTGTCCGACATTTCTAAGTTAGCATTGTTATGAAATTTCATTGATTTGGTGCAGAGGGAGATATCGGTAATCGTGTATGCTACTAAGTTTGATGAGTTATCCCGATATAGGCATGCAACTATAGACATCGACATAATGGGGAATGAGAGGTTCATTCGGGGATTAAGACCTGAGATTGCTAGGGAAACCCTGACATCTTCGTGATCCTCATAATGTAGTTATGGAGATGGCAATCCGACATGAGGAGATGCTTGCTATTTAAGCGATCCGGTTGAAACCCAGAGTTCTCAAGGAAAGAAGAGAAAGTTCTTTTAGAAGAAGGGAGCCCAGAAGGGAGAGGTTATCAAGAAGGCAAAGGCCGATTTAGTTTGCTTTAAGTGTGAAAATAAAGGTCATTATGCTCATAATTGCCGGTCAAGCAAGGTGAAGAAGGTTGCAGAAAAGAAAGGTGTGAAGTGATTCAACTATGATCAAGTTGGACACTATAAGAATCAGTGTCCAAAGCTAGTCAGGGTGGACAAGGGAAAGATTTTTGCTATTGAACCACCATCTGTAAGGCCAACTGCAGCTGAAAAGGGAAGACTGTGATGGATGGTACGCTTTTGATTTAGAGTATACCGGTTAGGGTATATTTGATAACGACGCATCACATTCATTTATATCTTAGTGTTTGTTAAATAGGTTATGCTTAGAACCAACATGCCTTGTTACTTTCATAAGGGTTGTGAATCCGATAGGAGGGTATGCAACTCTGGGAATGAGATGTGACCAGTTAGAACTAGATTTCTTAGGTCATAAGTTTGCATGCAATCTGTTTGTTATTGATTTCGTAGATTTTGGAATCGTTTTAGGTATGGATTATTTGGGTAAGTGTGAGGCTAGGATGTTTTTCTAGGATAGGAAAATATCACTAAGACACCTGAATAGTCATAACCGAATTATATTCTCAGTGGACAATTCTAACCGGAGTAGTTGTGCTTTGTTAAGTGCTATGGAAGTAGGAAAAGAGTTAGGTCAGGTTTGATTAGCAAGAGAATTTGCATATGTCTTTGACCCTGTTACAGGACTCCCACCAAAAAGAACTATAGAGTTTCAGATAGATCTTATGTCAGGAGCTGAACCTGTAAGTAGATCACCTAGTAAGATGACACCGACTGAGATGAAGGAATTAAAGGTGTAGCTGCTGGATCTAGAATGAAGGAATTTTATTAGGCAAACCAGTTTGCCTTAGGAAGCGGCCGCAGTATTCGTGAAGAAACCAGATGAGTCGTTGGGAATGTGTATCGACTACCGTAAGTTGAATGAAAGGACGATTAGGAATAAGTATCCTTTGTCGAGAATAGATGATATATTTGATCAGTTGTATGGAGCCAGGGTGTTTTCCCATTTGGATTTGGCAACAAGTTACCATCAGTTAAGAGTGGCAGAGGACAGTTTTCCTTTGACAGCATTTTGAACAAGGTATGGTTTGTACGAGTGGTTAGTAATGCCATACGGGTTAACGAATTCACCTGTTTCTTCTTGGATCTGATGAATAGAGATTTCCAAGAGTACTTGGATAGGTTTTTATTGGTATTTATAGATGACATTTTTAGTGTACTCTAAGGATGAAAGAGAGCATGAAATTCATCTTTGAGTAGTGCTTGAGCCGCTGAGGCAGTATCACCTAAAAGAAAAGTTTTTCAAGTCTCATTTTTGGAAGAAAGACATTAAGTTTCTTGGTCAAGTGCTTTCAGAGAAGGGGTTGTCAGTCGATCTAGATAAGATCAAAGCTGTAATAATTGGAAGAGACCAAAGACGATGATTGAGGTTAGAAGTTTTCTTTGACTTGTTGGCTACTGCCGGAGATTCATCAAGGATTTCTCGCTGATAGCAGCACCATTGACTAAGTTAACCAAAAAGGAGGTGAAGTTCGCTTGGTTCGACAAATATGAGGAAGCATTCCTTAAGCTAAAGCATTTGTTGACCAATGCACCTACATTGGTAGTTTGAGATGAAAATCAAGGGTTGGTGGTGTATACCGATGCATGAGGAAATAGACTAGGAGCTCTGTTGATGTAGAAGGGTAATGTGATTGCCTACACTTCACGAAAGCTTAGACCACATGAAGTGAGATATCCTACTCATGATTTGGAGTTGGCTATGGTGATCTTCACATTAAAGATTTGAAGGAATTATCTCTTAGGGGAGAGATTTGAGCTATACATAGATCATAAGTCGTTAAGGTATTTATTCTCTCAGAAGGAGCTGAATATGTGACAACAGAGGCAGGTGGAGTTTTTAGCTCTGTATGATTTTGGTATAGATTATATTCCTAGGAAAGGAAATAAAGTAGCAGATGCTCTTAGTAGAAGACATCAGAATGCGTTGTTAGCTATGTTGGCAGAATGGAAAGATTTAGAAGCTTTGATTACTTGTGTGTGCCGTTAAAATTGTCTGCTCGTTATAGTCAGAGTACCGCCATGTTGTCCTGTTTAGAAGTTCGACCAGTGTTGATCTAAAGGATCACTTCTAAGTAGAAAGCAGATCCAGTGTTAGCCGAGAAGAAAAGAAGGCTTGAAGTTGGAACCAAGACCGATGATCTAAAGGATTTTAGCCTGGACCTGAGAGGATTGTTAAGAAAGAATGGACGATTTTATGTTCCGAATGCTGAGGACTTAAGAAGAGTAGTTCTTGAGACATATCATTGGTCCAAGCTTACGATTCATCCTGGAGGGACCAAGATGTATTAAGATACGAAGAGGAGATTCTATTGAGATGGTATGAAGAGGGATGTTGGCTTGTGGATTAGGCAATTGAAAGCCAAACATCACAAGCCTAGTGGATTGCTTCAACTTTTGGAGATTCCAGTTTGGGAATAGGATTCAATATCCATGGATTTTATAGATGGGTGCCAAAGTCAAATAGAGGAAATGAAATTATACGAGTCATAGTGGAAAAGTTGATCAAAAGTGCCCATTTCATTCAAGTAAAATCAACTAGGATGGCACCTGTTTAGCTAAGTTGTTCATGAAGAACATAGTTAGACTACATGGAATTCCTAGTTGTATAGTCTATGACCAAAATGCTTTGTTTACTAGTGAATTCTGGATGAGTCTATAGGATGTGTTATGTACCAAGCTTAAGCTGAGTATTGCATATCACCCTCAGTCGGATGGGTAGACAGTGAGGGTCAATAAGGTGCACGAGGATTTGTTAAGAGCTTGTGTATTGGACTTCAGTGGATCTTGGAAAGATCACCTACATTTGGTTAAGTTTTCATGTAATAATAGTTATCAGACTAGTATAGGAATGACGCTTTTGATGCTTTGTATGGAAGGTCAGGCAAATCCCCAGCATGTTGGTTAGAAACTGGAGATAGATTAGTCTTAGGTCCAGATCTGGCTATAGAGACGACATAGAAGATTGAGTTGATCCAAGAAAGGATGAAGGAAGCTCAGCCCAAACAAACAGATGAGAGGTATACAGGCCTAGAATTCTCAGTTGGATATAGGAGTTTTGTAAAGTATCACCAATGATGGATGTGGTATGATTTGGAAAGTCAGAAAAACTGGCACCGAGATATGTTGGTACGTTCCAGATTATATAGAGGATTGGAAAGTTCGCATACAGAGTAGAGTTGCTAAGTAGTATGGCAGATGTCCATACTGTATTTCATGTATCTCATCTTCACAAGTATATGCATGACCAAAGACTACTATTCCTTCAACAGAGTTGGAAGATTTGATAGTAGAGCCTAATTTGACTTTTGTTAGACAACCAGTTCAGGTTGTAGCGAGAAATGAGAAAAGGTTGAGGAATAAGGCGGTCAGGTTTGTGAAAGTTCAGCGAAGTGACAATGAGAAGGACTGTACTTTGGAGACAAAAGGTAGGATTAGATATACTTATCCTGATCTGCTTTGAGGGTATGTCTATATTAGCTCTATATATATAGTTGCTAGTAAGGTAGGCTAGTATGTTTGTTAGGAGTGATTACAGATGTTTTCTATGTTTAGCATTTTGTCCTAATTGAATTTCGAGGACAAAATTCTTTAAGGAGGGAAGCCTGTAACACCTCTAATTTTGATAACATTATTCAAGAGATTTAATTAGATAAATTAAATAGAATAATGGAAACATTAAAGTGATAAAGGGATTGATATTTGAATAATAATTAAAGGTTGTGCTTAATTATTTAAACGGGCTTATAAATGGCTTATAAATTAATTAATTAAAACAAAGGTATTAAGGTAATTGCCGCCTACATTTCTATTGCCCTTATATTCTCGTTTCATTCCCATTCACGTTCATTTTACAAAATACAAAACGTAAACAAAAAGAAGAGAAAAGCCGGCCATTAGGAGAAGAGAGGAGAAAATCATTAAAGCTAAGGATCCAAGCTAGGGGAAATCAATCTCAAGTTCCTTATCCCAATCAAGGTGAATAATAATCTAAATCATCCCTACTTTGTTTTTGTAATCATTTGATTTTGGGGTTTAAGATTAAATCCATTATAATAATGATTTCGATGATGATATGCTTGAGTTTTATAACATGTTCGATTTAAACAAGACTTTTTGAATATAGTTTTATACGGTTTTAAGGGTAAAACCAATTATGATGAATTTCAAATGCCATGAGGGAATTATATGTTACGTAAAACATGATTTTGGACAAGGGTTTTAATTTTTACAACTTTCCATGCTGTGGAAAACTTATTAGGAGTTTTCAAAGGAAATTATGTATAATTGGGTTTATAAATTTATTTTGATAATTTTATGAAGAATATGGGTCTGGAATTTTTATATGTTGGGGATTTTTGCTAAGTAATTTGCTATGGAAATAAAAACAATTTAGATGAAGGACATAATTGTTTTATCGGTTTTGCTTAATGGAAGGGCTTATTTGTTAAATTAATCCATGTTTAGATCCAGAATTATGCAACGTTATTTTTGTAAAGAATTTGAAAAGTTATGGCATCTAATCAAATGTTTATAAATAGGCAGGTTAGTTATATAGTATTTACTTTTAGACCCTATGCTTCCTCTTCCAATCAGGTCGAAACTAAATAAACGAAACTAATACACAAGGTATCACAATAATGGTATGTAATGGATCAGAGAAAGGCGGAAGGCATGGTGTCGAAACAGAGCTTTTGATGGAGTTGAAACCTTTGTTTTACTTTCTAAAGAAATGTGCTTGCCTGTTTACTAAATGCTTTCGAAGGGGTCGAAGCCTATGCTTTCGAAAGGGGCTTTTTAAATTGCTTTCGAAAGGGGTTGCTGCTTCTTGTTTAAATAGTAGCTTTCGAATAAATTATTTAGTTCAAAATCAATGCTTTTGAAAAGAGTAGTTTCGACCAGTTGAAACCTTTTGCCGTCCCTATACCCTACGAATGGATTGAAGTCATCAGCCAATTTGAAAGGTAGCTTTTTTTTAAACCTGTACTAAGCCACTTCCTGAAGCTTTCGAAAGGGTTCATGTTTTTCGAAGGCAATGGCTTCGAAAGGGGGTTTCGAAGCTATCCTTCTAATGCTTTATCTAAAAGATTTAAGCTTTCGAAAGGATGGTTTTGAATAAATCCGTTTCCCCAATTATCTTATTTAAAGGTAAATGGTTTTGAAAGGGTTACTTTCGCTTGTATTCACTTAGACCCAAAAGATATTTTAAAGATAAACTTATCGGTTTTGAAAGGTGTACTTTCAAATAGTTTTGAAGCATTGTTTCTATAATTAAATGGTAATACTTTAATACATTTGAAAGGTTTCGAAAGATAGGTTTTGAAGCGTTTCGGATGGAAGGTGCCTAGTGTTTTGAAAACAACATTTGAATGCTTTCGAAAGGAAGTTTTCCAATGGTTTCGAACGTATAGATTAAAAGTTTCGAAAGCCTTAGTTCACAAAACAAAGAACCCAATCTCAATTTTTTAAAGGAAAAACCCATGGCATTATAAAAGAGATTTTAAATGCTTTTAAATTGGAGTTTTTGAAGAAGCATTCCTTGATGATATAATATGTTAAGGGGATTAACCATGTTTTATACGAAATTAATTTCAAGAATATTAAACCATTGGGGTTGGTATTATTATGATAATACGTTTACTTCTTTTAACCTGTATATATATTCACAATATAATAGACCCATAACTGCATTTTGGGGAGAAAGGGCAGAATAACCAGCTGGGTTGAGCCAGTAGTAAATATAAATTGGATTAACTCCAAAATGAGTAGAATTTCATTCAAGTGGTCTAGAATGCTTAAATAGTGAAGTTGTCAGATAGAAAGGTTTATAATAAGCCCATGAAAACTATGTTTAAGAAAAGTTATTGGCATATGCCAGTAGGTTCATAGTAAAATCATGAAAACTATGATTAGTAAGAGTATTGGAAAGGGCCAATTCTTTTATAGTAAACCCATGAAAACTATATCCAGATTAAGTTATTAACAGATGCCAATAGGTTCCTAGTCAACGCATGAAAACTGAGATAAGAGGGAAGTTATTGGAGATACACAAGGTACAGGGGGAATCCATGAAAAAATGAAGTTATTAGCAGAGGTCAATACTTTCTTAGTGATTCCATGAAAACTATGAAACGGGACAGGGAGTCCATTAACATTAAACATGTTATTCGTCAGACCATGAAAACTAATAAGTTAATAGTAAACCTAGAAACTTTAACTAAGATAGATAGTCTGATTGAATGGGGTTGTAAATCCAAAATTAATTTACTGTTTTCACATCATCATAATGTTTTGAATAGTAGTGTTTTAACCATTGTGGATGCAGGAGCACAGTATATGGTTTTATAGAAGTTTTGAATAAGATACTAGAGAGGGGAAAACCTGTTCTGCTAAGCGGCGTGGTCCCATTAGATATCTATTGTTTGAGATGGTAGATTAGTCTTCACACCAGGCTTTAGTTTTTACTCAAAGTTTATGTTTTTCCCTTAAACTCTCGGGTGCTCAATTGATTTTGAGTAGTTTAAGAGTTGAGGTTTTCAGGTACCTCTTTTGACAACTAAGATTTTGGAGACTTGCAGGAGGCATGATAGCTATTTAGAGTTCTTTTCGATTTTGATTCCATTATGTTTTGTTGTAAAGACAAAGATTTTTAGTTGCCTAATTATATACTCTGATCATCCAAGTAGGCATCTTCATATGTCACTCTTGGCGTATGTTGTAATAATTATATTTTCCCTGAACGTGGTTCTCGAATATGAGATTATGTAATGAATGATGAAATGATTTGAAATGGAAAGTGAAAGTTGTTCTATGATTTTTGAAATTTTCCACGTCCATGTGTTTCTGGTATATCATTGTATCTAACATTACCATATTTGGTCGCCATGGATTAATAATTATGGATGACTGCAGCATCCGTAGTTGTTAGTTTTGGGCCTTCAAGTGGGGGATGTTACAAGAAGACCGTCTACATCCAAGCAACCAAAGATTGAAAACTAGCTCCTGAGCCTTGGCTTGGGTGCCATGGTTGGTTCTATAGAGATATAGATATAAGAGATGATGAAGAGGTGCCCAAAGAGACCAAGGTTGCACCGGCTAAGCTGGCAATTAATATCACGGTCAGCCACGATGACCCATCATGAGTCTTAATGATCGGATCACAGCTCATCCCTTCGATGAAGAAATAGCTTGTCGTATTTCTCCGAGCGAATCTTGACGTATTTTCTCAGACTCACTCTGACATGTATGGAATCTCTCCTGCCGTTACGAGCCATGCATCTAATATTGACTCGAGGCATGTCCTAGTCAAACAGAAAAGACGCGGCATGGATTCGAAGAGATCTGCTGCTTTCAAAGAGGAGGTGGATAGACTCAAAAACGACAGGTTTATCGGCGGCGCCTTCTAACCTAAATTCTTATCTAATCCCCTACTTGTGAGAAAAGCGAATGGGAAATGGAGAACATGCATTGACTACTCAGATTTTGAACAAGGCATGTCCAAAAGACAGTATTCCCCTTTCGAGGATTGACTAGCTGATGGATTCAACCGCGAACACGAATTTCTATCTTTATGGATGCGTACTCGGCATATAATCAAATCCTGATGCATATTCCCGAGCAGGAGCACACTCAGTTTCATTACCGATGTTGGATTGAACTGCTATATAGTAATGCCATTTAGATTAAAGAATATAGGAGCTTCTTATCAATGCCTAGTCAACAGGATGTTTAAAGATCGGAATGGAAAAATGATGGAAGTGTATGTGGTTAATATGCTCATGAAATCACGATGATCAAGCGACCACATTAGAGACTTGACAGAAATGTTTGACATCCTCAGACATTACAAGATGAAATCGATCCTTTGAAGTGTTCTTTTGGTCTATGTCTGGGAAATTCTCAGGCTTCATTGTTAAATCCGTGGAATAGAAGCTAATCCCGAGAAGATCCAAGCTACCTGCGATATCCAAATGCCAAGGACTGTTAAACAAGTACAGAGTCTGAATGGAAAAATTGCTGCCTTAAGTCGATTTATTTCCAAAGCTACTGACAAAATGTATTCCTTTCTTTGACTTGATTAGGAAAGGGAAAAGAAACTTCGATGGAAACAGGATTATAAAGATGCATTTCGAGCTTTGGTGAATCATTTGGAGAGACCCCCATCTTGTCAATGCCAGTGGATCATGAAGATTTGTACATTTAGTTGGCCGTATCGGCACACGCTATAAGTGTTGCATTACATCGCGAGGATGATCGAATCCAGAGGCCGATATATTAAGTCAGCAAACGATTAAGGGAGCTAAAATAAATTATCCGTGAATAGAAAAATTAGCATACCGCTTAGTGATTGCATCACGAAAGCTACATCTATGCATCCAGGCACACCCAATCAATGTTTACACCGACCAGCCATTATGATAGGTCCTAAAACAACATGAGATCTCTGGAAGGTAACTCAAGTGGAATATCAAGCTCAGTCAACTCGCTATTACTTATCTCCCTTGGAGGGCTATCTAGGATCAGGCACCAGCAGATTTTATAGCAGAGTTTGCTACACAGGATGATTCTCTGAAAGACAATGAAATCCCAATCGTACGGTGGAAATTGTATACTGATGGAGCGTCCAATGATCATTGTTCTAGAGCTGGAATTGTGCTTGTAAATATGGAGGATCGGTCAATCTTTTATGCATTAAAGCTTGATTTCCTTGCAAAAAACAATGAAGTCAAGTATGAAGCTTTGATTGTCAGACTTAAAATCGCCAAAGAACTGGTAATAAAGTCTCTTGAAATCTTTTTCAATTTCGTAGTTGGTAGTGTACCAAGTTAGGGAAAATTATCAAGCCAAAGGACAATGGCTTGCTTCATGCCTTACTCAAGTCCAATAGTTATTGGAAAAATTTGAGTACTATGACATTTCACATACTCGTGGGAACGAAATAGAGCACCTGGTTTATTGGTAAATTTGGTTAGCACCGGTGATGTACATAGATGCACTTGGTTCCGACTGAAGTATTAAAGGCCCAAGTATAAACATGATTGGAATCGGTCGGATATTGAGCAGGGTCTGAGAGGGAATCTTGGAGGACTTCGATCAAAGACTATTTGCAATAGGGAGTTCTTCCAAAACAAGAAATAAAAAGTGATAAATACTTTGCAAAGCTTCACGTATATCATGCAAGAAGAAATGTAAAGGCCCGCAAATCCACACCCCTTTGGGTCGATAATATTTCATCTCAACCCAAGTCAAATTGGACAGAAGGGTAAAGAAGAAAGATAAAAGAAGAAGTGGAAACAACAACACAGAATCTCACAATCATAGTAGAATAAAATAATGTATAATAACAGATTTTACACAAAGGAAGTTGTAACAGTTTATATACTTACAATCATCAGAGTACAATAATCAATACCTCAGACTGGATAGTTATATAACTTGTCCTTACACATCGGAATATAAGTCAAGTATAGAAATATGTTTGAAACTCCTCTAGCTAGTCTTCCGAGCTCCATAGCGTTTACCTTGAAACTGTAATACTCAGTCTGACCCGAGTATTATAATAAAATAACACCTGAGCCAGTCTGGAAAACCAACGTGAGAAAAACACTCAATTGGAATTATTAGCGTTTTCCAAATCCTTTGAAAACAAAGGTATTTCATAAGACCACGTCACAAACAAACACAACGGGTTTTTACCTTACAATAACCAAACAATTTATATCAAAATCATTTGCTACTATAATAGTGTCTATAGAAAGTAAACAAAAAATTGTTGAAGTGCTTGCAACTCACATTCCAGCATAGTTTGGTACAACCAAAAATGTATGGCGGTTATTGGAGAATGGATTCAATCGAATGACTGGGCCACTGGGGTACCGCCCACCATAGTACACCACTCGAACAATGTATCGAGGACCACACCGGAAACCCCTGCTACACATGACCGGCCTAACCCTAACCTGGATAGACCGAATAAGATTACCCACTGTAGGGATCAACAACCGCACTACACAGTCGAATAAAAGGGACTCTAGATAGGGGTAACTTACCCTACTTGGGTATGACCCACTGAGCCATGCTGCATCTCCCCTATTTTAGTTGTTCCCCGATTGATGAGGCTCGACCCCAATCCTCACCTTTAAAGAACATAATTTTACTTAAAATGCTCATAGTCCTCCAGTGATGATGTTCTGATAGCGGTCGTCCATACAAGTTGCCCGGGGTCTAGACATACCGAATCACCATCTCAATCATCTTCACAGTATTCATTCATTACGTTAAAACCAGATCGAATTTGTTTTCCGATAATTAAACCCGATCCCGGTCTCTTCAGAACGATTAGCGAAATTGGCTAATATTTATAGTCGGTTATTTAACTATCAATTAAACATCCATAAGCAATCATCTTGCCTTAATATAAATTTTTACCAAAATAGTTACGTCCAAAATATCTTTAAAAGATATATCAATTTCTCCCAACATTTGAAATTTTTTTCAAATATTTAAATCTGTAACAGAAAACTTTCCATATTTCAACACTTAGAAATATTTCCATATTTTTATTTTCTATGCTTAAGAAAATATTACAAGTCTTATTTTTCCAAAATCCTTTCAATAATTACGTTCCAGAGGATTATTCCGCAACTTACCCCAAAAATCTCCTAAATCACAAATAAATTTCCTCTCCTCAAAATTATATCCTTTTATAAGCCCCTTTTTTCGAATCTCATGAGAATCTATAAAATAAATTTTCGGTTACTTTAAAACTCTATAAATCTATTAAATATCAAAAACACTTTTATAACATTAATAACTCATCTTTAGTTTAGCAAATAAATTTCCAAAGATGATTTTAAAAGTTAGAATTTACTAAAATAATACTTCATATTTACAAGTCTACTTACCAAGTATTTCAATCTTAACAAGTTTAAAATTCCATAGTTTCAAAATAACAAAATTTTCCTTTTGAAACAAATTCACTTCTTAAAATTAATTTTTTTTAAATCCTCAATAACCAATTTAATTCATACTGCCTCATGATTTGACAACATATCGATTTATCTTTGCTTCCCTAACCATTCCCACTTCAAAAATAGAATCTTCCATTTTTCTTAACCTTTTTCTATATTCTAATATAAATTCCTCCTATGAATTTATATTTCCAATTACCATCTAATACCGAATTTCTTCATTATAAACGTCATTTATCAATTCTTTAATCCCTTTGGTTTTACCTGTTCTTAAAAACAAATCTTATTTATAAAAATCCATTATAAAAAATTATTTCTCATAAACTCCATTAATACTTCCAATATATTTTCAATATAGATTTTAACTCCTTTTTATATTTCCAGAATATCACTTATAAATTCTCTTATATGATTCATTAAAAATCTCCACTTCCAATATATATATATATATATTATCAAATTTCCTTCAATTCCATAAATTTAAAAAATATATTTATAGTATTTAAATTATCAAAATTCAGGCCAGTACTACAATAGAATCCAATAATTTCAATCACTACAATCATCTATACTAGATTATTCTACACAATTCCTATATCATTATATATGAAAAATAAATAATATATTTGAGAAATCCAGTTGGATCCCACCAACCAGTTTTTCTGCATCCACAGATGTTAATACAACATAAAATAAATACCAATCCCACTTCGACGGGGATATTGCGGCATATAGGGTCATCCGCTATTATGCGGGCGCATAGTTTCTCATCCGCTATAATGTGCGGGAATATCACTCCAAATACTAGTATATATACTACTATATATATATATAACATTCAACAGATAATAAATTTTATAAATTCAACTAACATCCAAAATTTCATTTCAACTATTTAAAATTTTGGTAATCCAAATGAGTAAGAGTTTCTCACCTTGATTTATTTGCAATCCGTTCCAGCTTTAACTCCATCACATAGATTTTCTAGCTACAAATTTAAACGGCTGATCACGTTCGATTTTTACATCATACAAGGAAAATTACGGATTCTGTTAACATCAAGATAATTAAATTTGTTTAAATTTAAGTTAACTTAAAAATTTAAACTGTTTTTAACTAATTAAATTTCTCTTTTGAAACCACATATATTAATAAAAATCATCTATATAAATTCTAGAAATTTCAGATTTAAATAATTTTGAAAACTAAGACATTTTAAAATCTTCCTATTTTTCTTTTTTTCTTTTTTTTCATTTACTAAATTAAATACAGTACTTAAGTTAAATTATTCGCAGTGTCATGCCTCCACGTTCATGCAAGACATTACCACTGTCGACTTGAACTGAGTCTCCCACCTCTCCCCATCCATCAACACATCCTTTCGCTCATTCCCATCCACGCTACTCATCCCCATGTCGATCACGATAATAGCCTCCCCTTCTATCTTTTTCACCTACGTGAGATTGAAGTTTGAGAAAGGGGATTGGATTTTTGAACTTCATATACGTTACGGCCATTTCTTTTTTCTTTAAACAAAGTAAGTTCGGCTATGATCCCTTTTTCTTTCTGAACGATTTACGTAAGGAAAGAAGGAACAAAGATGGTTGAATTTGAATTCGAACTGAATGAAAGGAAGCAGTACGTGATTTAAAGGTGAATTGTGGCGTATTACAAAAGGTAAAGTACTTTTGATTTGATTTTAAAAAAAACTATTTAATTATAAAATATCTCATTATAGCAACTTAAAATTTTGATCTCCTTTCGAGGTGTGCCGCTAGACGTTTATAATGTTATACCCTATTTCGAACACAATGAAAAAGATTTCGAGTCCTAATTCGATCGTATGTAGAAGATAGCTTTTTTTGACTCAATTATTATATTGAATTTTCAATATAAGATTCAATGCGTTTACACTCCGTACGACCAAATGATAACTCCAAATGCTAAGACATTTGAAATCCGATAATAATACCATATTACGGATCCAATGGAACTGGTCTCGTCGAATTCCGAGACTGTGCCTCATAAGGCTATTTTTAAATATCAATTTAAGCAAGCTATTTTTAAAATTGAACAGATCACTTTTAATTCAACATTAAAACTTTAGATATCTTCATTATTATTAATATAAATTTACAAGCCTTTAAATTATTTTTATCGAGCTTAAGAATCAAGATACAATAATTTCACCAATATTCAATTAGTAAATTCAATAATTAAATTATTCAATAAATTGCTATATTTAAATCCTGAATTTATTTTATTAAATAAAAACCAATTTTTCATATTCAAAATCAATCTATAAATCAAAATCAATATTTAAAACCATTTAAATATTCCAAATCAAACGTAAAAAAATCTAGGTCGTTACATTCCTTCCCCCTTAAAAGAATTTAGTCCTCGAAATTGCTAAGGTAGGAAAATGCTTCAAACCCATTTTCTAAACAAAAACCCCACTTAGTGAAAACTCGACATTTAACTTTTCAAATCCTTTACCTCCATTTAGAACAATTAGTTTTCCATCCTAAACCAAAACCCTTTTATTTCGATTAATAATTCGAAATCGATTTCCATTAACAAATATTTTTCCAAAACTTTTAAGAAAAATTTCTAGCATCCTGGTTTTCGAAATTTTTTGGCAGAGTCTCCCTTGTAAAGAGGACCTTTTGCAGTATGACAAGAGAGATAAATATATATATACATTGACCCACACAGTTGGATATATATATATATATATATATATATATATATATATATATTCATTCTTTTATTGTGTAGGCGCATCTTTGTTCACCGTTTTTAAGCAAGCGGCTTATCTAACATGCAATTAGTGAGACCAAATTCCGGCCTAACGATCTCCAGATACCTATAATTATTCAATTTAAACACGCACGTACCAAAACATGAAGTTTATTAATATTTCACTTATTTAAAAATCTAAAACATGAATTACATAAGCAATGCATGCTAAACAATTTTCATAAGCAATTTATAAGGTCCTGACACTAAGTTAAATGTTTTCAACCAATCCATATATCATTTTCATTCAGTTCGAATGATTTACAACTCACTTTACATGAATTTAATTTATTTCAAATCAAATAAACTAATATCCATTCCAAATTGATTAAAAATTAGTTTATTCTCATTCTATTTATTCGTAGAATTTTATTTACTTCCGTCTGCGTCAAATGATAACCTTTTTTATTATTATTCACAATCAATTCATTTATTGCATTCCATTCATACCCACCTCCATTTCCTTCAAATCCATTTTATTTAGCCAGAAACATTCCATGCTATTTTATTTAATGGCCATTTCACAAATTTACTTGAAGCCAAGTTTCTATTAAATATCAACTTAAGTTATTTATTTCAATCATCTTAACCAACAACTTAAGTCCTTTCCTATTGAAAAAAAATTCCATCCATATCTACAAATTAATTTGATTAGTTCATTCGCTTCATCCTCTCAAATTTTAATTCCCATATTTGAATTCATTCTTGAATTCATTAAAATAATATGCAAGGCCATATTCAAATTATTTATACCTTTGGATTTATTTATAACTAAGCCCTTTTCTATTTCAATTTTTATCTTTTTATAAGTCACACGACTTATTTACCACTTTTCTATCAATTTTATACTCGAATATATTCACATTTTGAGATATTCACTTATTTATAGCCCAAGCATATTTTTATTCCATAAAATTCAATTTTTATAAGCTATCGAATTTATTTATTCGAAATCAATTTTTATTTCAATTCAATCAAAATTCAGCTCAATTTTATTTAACTTAGCATAAATTAAATTTCAATTCATTCAATTTTAATTTAATTCAAACCCAATCAATCAAAATTTTAAAATAATTTATTCAACTTAACTTGAGCTGAATTCTATTTAATTTTATTTTCCAATTCAATTCATTCACATCCTAATTTAATCCACTTAACTAGTCTACTTCGCTAATTTATTTCATTCAAATAACCATTAATTAAATTTCAAAAATTTAATTTATTCAACTTAATCTAAGTAAAATTTCGTTTTAACTTTTCATTTTTAATTTTAATTCCAACATTCAATCTTCAGATTTTTCTTCAAAATCATTCACCGTTTATAAGTTTATAACTTATCTCTTGATGATCACTACATTATTTAATTAAGGATTTCAGAATTTTTAAACACCCGGTATTTATTTCGAATCATTTTGAAACCTAAATATCATAAATCACACTTTTTAAATTTTTAAACCAAACCTGGTTTTTATCCAAAACAAATTCCCTTCATATTTTCAAATCAAACTTGTTTTTCCTTAAAATAATCCAAAAACAACGACCATGGCAGCAATCCATCACCTAGAAACTCGAAAATGAACACATATGATGCGGCCGTCATCATCAGAATTATTTTCTTGTGACTATAGTGAGTTTCGTGCTATAATATCTTCAAAATCCATTTTAAAGCATTTTCTTTGAAAAAAATATTTTCGAACTAATAATACTATTATTTATCTTTAAAATACTTTGGAAAACACTTCCAAAAATCTTCGGGCTTTAATTTTCCAATTTCTGGTATGTATTCATTTTTAGTTTTCAATCCAATTCCCTACTTATACAATGTCTATTTGGTTATATAAGCTATATTTTAACTTTTTTTAATTATAACATTATCATCAAAACACTCCAAACACACTATATTAATTTTAGAAAATTATTCCATTTATATGCAAATATAGTTTGGATAAAATTATTTCATTTACTCGCTTCAAAGCCATACTATGTTAGGTTATCACGTCCAAGTGTTTAGAAACTCCTATCGATTTAGTGGTGTCCCATTATTCGACAAGAATTTATATACCACTCAACCAATAAGTCAACACAATATAAAACAATTTTATGTTCACTAATAAATGCGTGCTCATATCCATTTTCTAGAGTGCTACCAACTCTATCTCTAATGAGTAGTCCCCACCAGAGCCAAGATTCTTGCTTAACTTCAGCTCTGATACCAAATGCAAAGGCCCGCAAATCCATACCCTTTAAGTCGATAATATTTCTCCTCAGCAAACCTCAAATTGGACAAAAATACGGATCTTTAGGGTAGAGAAGAAAGATAGAAGAAGAAATAGAAACAACAACACACAATCTCACAATCACAGCGGTAAAAAATATAATATATAATAGCAGATTTTATACAATAGTAGCTGTAACAGTTTATTACTTACAATCGTCAGAGTATTACAATCAATAAATCAGACTGGGCATTTATATAAATTTTCCTTACACAACAGAATATGAGTCAAGTATGGAAATACGTTTGAAACTCCTCCAGCTAGTCTCCCGAGCTCCATAGCGTTTACCCTAAACCTGTAATATTCGGTCTGACCCGAGTATTATAGTAAAATAACACTTTAGTCAGTCTGAAAAACCAGCATTAGAAAACACACTCAATTTGTGTTATGCCGCTTTTTGGCAAAGCCGTGATACCAAAGGATTGGTCGAAAACGAGAGACAATTCGCCTCAGAGATTGGTTGCATTCTACTTCACTATGGATATCGATGAATTTTGTCCGAGCCCGGATCAGGCTACAATTGATAGGACATGGCTAGCAAATCCACGAGAGCCAACATTTCAAGTTTCAAGTCAATCTGAGTTCATATGCTCAAGATATGATGGATTCAGTATGAGAGAGATAGCCCTTGTTCGGTTCGAATCCATAGGATACCCCATAGTTCGAATCGATGGCCAAAAATCATGTTCGCATCCATCGGTTCGAATCCATCTACTTCGAACCCATCAAGCTTGGAAGTCCTTCGAATCCATCGAGTTCCTCCTACTTCGAATCCATGGACCTCGCATCGACACCTTCGTATCCATCCCGATGGCCTACCTTCGAATCCATCAAGAGTTAGTCACTTCAAACCGATCTTGTTCGAATCGATCGAGTTCGAACCCATTGGGGTACCTCAGTTCGAATCGGTCACGTTCGATTCCACGAACAATCAATTGTTCGTATCCGCCAAGTCAACTAGCTTGGATGACGTGTCACTCCACGATACGAAGTCGGCAAGATCCAAGGAGACGAAGCACTCAACCTGGAGAGAAGACCGGATCGACTCGAAGGACGCGCGCCACCTCATCACAAGACCACGTGAGCTGATGGAGTCGAAGGGAGTGGATTCGAAGCGATGGATTTGAACTAAACAGCCAACCGAAACACTCCAATTCGAATCGATCGTATCTCCTAAACCACTCATCCAAATGCAACGAAATTTTCACAATAGCTTCCACACAAGGTAAAGATTGTTCATGCCAAGTTTCGGCTCGATTGGATCATTTTTTGATGGATTTGAAATCACTTCGAATCGATCTCAGATCGAGTCGAAACTTGGCGGGGTCAGTCGCGTGGGCCCACTCACGTGCCAGAAAAAGTCTCCCGAAGTTTGAGCGAGATCTGGGCCTCCAACGCCTATAAATAGCACCCTGAAGCCTTAAGAAAGGGGGATCTTCGGCCATTCAACATCGAGACTCTGCTGGATTCAATTCCACACTTCATTGTTGTTGTAATTAGATTTGAAAGCTATCATCAGTTGTAATCTGCTGTAATCGATTGAAATCATAAAGTGAATCAATAAAGACATAAATTTCAAAGTGGACGTAGGCAAGATCGCCGAACCACTATAAATCCTGTGTTTGTGATCGTTATTTGTGAATTATTGTGATTCTTGTTGCTTAGATCTGAGTTCTATATTGATTGTTGCTGGTTTCTGATTATAAACGGGTGCTTTCACGATATCGGGTGTTTGTGGTCAATTCTGACGCAAACATTTGGAATTATTAACTTTTTTCAAAATCTTTTGAAAACAAAGGTATCTCGTAAGACCACGTCACAAAAAAACACGACGGGTTTTTACCTTACGATAATCAAAACAATTTATATCAAATTCATCTAGTATTATAATAATGTCTATAGAAAGTGAATAGAAAATAACTGAAATGCTTGCATCTCACATTCCAGCATATTTGGGCACAATCAAAACCGTACTGTGCTTATTGGAGAATGGATTCCATCGAATAACTAGGCCATTGGTTATCGTCCACCATAGTACAACTCTAGAACAATGTACGGAGGACCACGTCGGGATCCCCTACTACACAAGACCGGCCTACCCCTAACCTGGATAGACTGAATAAGATTACCCGAAGGATGGGATCAGCATCTACATCACACAACCAAATAAAATGGACTCTAGATATGGGTAACCTTACCCTACCTGGGTGTGACCCACTTATCCTTCCTGCATCTCTCCTGTTTTGGTCATTCCCTGGTTGTTAAGGCACAAGGCTAAGAAATACCGTTCAAGAACACAATTTTACTTAGAATGCTCATCATCCTCCAGTGACAATGTTCTGATAGCATTCGTCCATACAAGTAGCCCTGGGTCTGCACAAACCTATTTTAGTCATTCGCCGGTTGATGAGGCTCGAGGCTAAGCATTACCTTTTAAGAACGCAATTTTACTTAACATGCTCATCGTCTTCCAATGACGATGTTTTAATAGCAATCGTCTATACTAGTTGCCCTTGGTCTGGACAAACCGAATCACCTTCTCCACCATCTTCACAGTATTCATTCGTCACATTCAAATTATATCGAAGTGGTTTTCGGATAATTAAATCCGATCTCGGTCTCTTCGAGACGATTAATGAAATTGACCAATATTGATAGTCAGTTATTTAACTATCAATTAAACATCCATACGCAATCATCTCCCAAAATAGTTACTTCCAAAATATCTTTAAAAGATATATCAATTCCTCCCAACATTTGAATTTTTTTCAAATACTTAAATCTGTAATGGGACACTTTTCACGTCTCAACACTTCGAAATATTTCCATATTTCTATTTTCTATACTTAAGAAAATATTAAAAGTCTTATTTTTCCAAAATCCTTTCAATAATATCGTTCTATAGAATTATTCCGTAACTTACCCCAAAAATCTATGAAATCACAAATAAATTTCCTCTCCTCAAAATAATATCCTTTATATGCCCCCTTTTTCAAATCTCGAGAGAATCTATAAAATAAATTTTCAATTACTTTAAAACTCTATATATATAATAAGTATTTAAAAGATTAATAATTTATTTTTAGAACATGTTCGAGTAATTATTTAAAAATATCAAAAATACTTTTATAACATAATAACTCATCTTTAGTTAAACTAATAAACTTCCAAAGCTGATTTTAAAAGTTAGAATATACTAAAATAATACTTCGTATTTAAAAGTCTATATACCAAGTATTTCAATCTTAACTAGTTTAAAATTATGTAGTTTTAAAATAATAAAATGTTCCTTTTGAAACAAACTCATTTATTAAAATTAAAAAAAATTAAAATCCTCACTAACCAATTTAATTCATACTTCCTCTCGATTTCATAACATATCGATTTATCTTCGCTTCCCTAGCCATTCCCACTTCAAAATAGACTCTTCCATTTTTATCAACCCTGTTTTCATATTCTAATATAAATTCTTCATATGAATTTATATACACAGTTATCATCTTATACTGAATTTCTTCATTATAAACATAGTTTATCAATTCTTTAACCTCTTGGGTTTTACCTTTTCATAAAAACAAATCATATTTATAAAATTCCATTATATAAATTTATTTCTTATAAATTCCATTAATACTTCCAATCTATTTTCAATATTGATTTTAAATCTCTTTTATATCTCCAAAATATCACTTATAAATTCTCTTTATAATTCTTTAAAAATCTCCAATTCCAATATATATATATATATATATATATTTATTATCAAATTCCCGTCAATTCCATTAATTTTAAAAATATATTTATAGTTTATAAATGATCAAAATTCAGGCCAGTGCTACGATAATATCCAATAATTTCAATCACTAAAATAATCTATACTAGGTTATTACACATAATTCATGTACCACTATATACGAAAAATAAACAATATGTTTGAGGAATCTAGTTGGATCCCTCCAATCTGTTTCCCTGCATCCATAGATCTTAACATATCATAAAATAAATTCCAATCCCACTTTGAGGGGGATAACGCAGTATTTAGGGTCATCCACTATTATGCAGGCGCATTGGGTCTCATCCGCTATAGTGTGTGGGAATATCACTCCAAATACTAGTATATATACTACTATACATATTTAATATTCAACAGATAATAAATTTTATAAACTCAACTAGCATCAAAAATTTAATTTCAACTATTTTAAATTTCGGTAATCCAAATGAGTGAGATTTTTCCCTCCTTGATTTATATGCCATCCATTAAACTATAACTCCATCACATAGGTCTTCTAGCTACGAATTTAAACGGCTGATCATGTTCGATTTATACCTCGTACAGGGAAAATTACGCGTTCTATTAACATCGAGATAATTAAATTTGTTTCAATTGAGGTTAACTTAAAAATTTAAACTATTTTTAACTAATTAAATTTATCTTTTGCAACCATATACATTGATAAAAATCTTCGATATAAATTTAAATGATTTTAAAAACCAAAACATTTTAAAAATTTCCTATTTTAAATTTCTTCTTCTCTTTTTATTAACTAAATCAAGTACAGTACTTAAGTTAAATTAATCACAGTGTCATACCTCCACGATCACGTTAGACATTACCCCTATCGACTTGAATGGAGCCGCCTACCTCGCCCCGTCCATCACCTGAGTCCTCGCGCGCACCAGAACACTCGCAGCACCAGGTTCGTACGGGAACCCTCCTCTCTACCATTTCGAACACTATCTCCCCTTCGCCTCACGCTCGACCATCGCTTCAAGTCTACGCGACATTGCACTTCGTTCCACTTCGGGTTTCGCTCTCGACCTTCCCTCCCTTTCCGATCGAAATCGTGACCTCCCTCCGACACGCCACGCTGTCGTGTTTGAGCACGACTCAAGAGATTGCCACCTCCGAGCAATCCTGCAAGCGATTTCAAGACCAAACCACATCCTTCCCCTCGAACCAGTCCCCGCTACTCATCCCCACATTGATCATGATAATCACCTACCCTCCTCTCTTTTTCACCTGCGTAGGATTGAAGTTTGAGAAAGGGGATTTGATTTTTGAACATCATATTCGTTACAACCATTTCTTTTTTTTTTCTTTAAAGGAAGTAAGTTCATCTATTATCCTTTTTTTCTTTCTAAACGATTTATGAAAGGAAAGAGGGAAAATAGATGGTTTGATTTGATTTTGAACTGAATGAAATGAAACGGTACGTGATTTAGAGGTGAATGGTGGCATATTACAGAAGGTAAAGTACTTTTGATTTGATTTTAAAAAGAATTGATTTAATTATAAAACATCTAGTTATAGCAACTTAAAATTTTAATCTCCTATCGAGGCATGCCGTTAGGTGTTTATATTGTTATACCCTATTCCGAACACAATGGAAGAGGTTTCAATTCCTAATTCGATAGTATGGAGAAGATAGCTTTTTTGGACCCAATTATTTTATTGAATTTCGATATAAGATGCAACGCGTTTACACTCTATATGACCAAACGGTAACTCCAAATGCTACAAAATTTGAAATTCGATAATAATAACATATTACGGATCCAATGAAGCTGCTCTCGTCAAATTCCGAGACTGTGCCTCGGAAGGCTATTTTTAAAATTTAAACAAGCTATTTTTAAAATTGAACAGACTACTCTTAAATTTAATTTTAAAACTTTCATTATCTTCGTTATTATTAATATAAAATTTACATGCCTATAATTTTTTTTATCGAACTTACAACTCAAGATACAATGATTTAACCAATATTCAATTATTAAATTCAACATTAAATTATCTAATAAATCGCTATATTTAAATCCTGAATTTATTTTATTAAATAAAAACCAATCTTTCATATTTAAAATAAATCTATAAATCAAATTCAATATTTAAAACCATTTAAAATTCCAAATCCAATGTCGAAAAATCCGAGACGTTACAAGAAATTACGTACATGAAAGGTTTTCTTTTCCCCTACTCCAATGTGTCTCTCATAATGAGACAAAACGTGTCTTAGAGAAAGTTCATGAAGGGAATGGACCGATCACACTCTGGGGTAAACTATAGTAAAGAAAATACTCCGTTACTGGTATTGGCTAGCCTTAAATCGAGACACCGTTGACTAGGAAAGGCGATGATATAGATGCCGGATATATGCAAAAGTTCCAAGAGGTCCGGTGATGGAAATCACGCAAATGGTCAACCGACGGCCATTTTCCATATAGGGTATGAACATTGTCGGTTCCTTACCGATCTCAAAAGATGGCGCAATGTACGTTGTCGTCGTAGTTGATTACTTCACCAAATGGGTCGAAGCAGAACCTTTATCCACAATCGCAACCAAGAAACTAATCAACATTATTGTCTGAAACATCATATGTTATTTCGATCTACCATGAACTATTGTAGCAGATAATGGAACTCAATTCGATAGTGCCGAATTCAAAGACTTCTACCAGGGGTATCATATTGAAAAGTGGTTTGCTGCGGTCGCTCACCCTCAGGCTAATGGATAGGGCTAAGCAGTAAATAAAATCATAAATTCCATTCTGAAGAAGTGATTGGAAATGGTTAGAGGCAGGTAGGTGGATGAACTTCCTAAAGCACCGTGGGCTTACAGGATCACCCACAAGTTCATGACCGGCCATACTCCTTTCGCCCTTGCTTATCGTTCCGAAGCCGTCATTCTTGTTGAACTCAAAGTTCCTTCTCATCGAGTCACTTACTACGACCCCAAAGCATAAAAAAGATTTCCTCTTAGAATCTCTCAATTTTATAGATGAGAAGCACGAGGAAGCTGATCTGAGGGTACCTTCGCATCGACGTCGAGTTGCCGATATTACAACATTAAAGTCTAATCTAGAACCTTTGAACTCGACGATCTTATTCTGAAATGTGTTTTTCTTACCCCATCATACATGAATCCAATCTAGGAAGGATTATATATTATTGAGCAGTGGTTTGGAGAGGGAACCATCAACAAGCGATGGTTGATGGCATCACATTCCCAAGGGGGTGAAATCGCGAGCATTTACGACGCTATTTCACTTATTGGATTTCTTTTTTATTTAGTTGTATTTGCTTTCAGAATTTGCTTTAGCATTAGATTTTCTAGGTATGTAATAATACAGATTCCATCATTCTTTTCCGCTTAGCAAATAAAGTCTTGGATTCCCATTGTATATATGTTGTTGTAGCATTACGTATTAGTTACACGACGTGACTGAAATAATATAAGAGCGATTGTGACATGATAGATCGCCTATTAAATTAAACCCCTGACTCCTGGGGGCAAATCAATCAATTATGGAGAATACATTCCAACTCCTTTTTGAAATAATTCTAAGACCTCGAACTATGGACTGGAGTTTAAATGTAAATCGGTTGTGATTCGATCACCCGCGAAATAACTCTAAGTCTCCAAAGTGCGAACTGGAGTCTAAATCGAGTGTGATTTGACCACACGTGAAATAAATCCAAGTCCTAAAGTGCAGATTGGAGTGTAATGATAAATCGGGTGTGAATCGACCATCCTCGAAATAGCACTAAGTCCGCAAAATGCAGACTAGAGTATAAACATAAATTAGGTGTGATTCGACCACCCACCAACTAACTCTTACCCTCAGAGTGCGGTTATGAGTACAAACAAATAGATTAACGTGGTTCGACCGCTCAATATTCCATGACCTCTTGACTGAAAATGACAGAAGGAGTGTAAATTCGTTAAGGATACAGTTCGACCATCCAATACCAAACTCCACCTAACTCGAGACTGGGCGAAAGAGTACAGTTACTCAATCTGTTGAGTTTGACTAGCGTAACGTTAAGCGTAACATTATGGCTCGAGCCTGGTGTTTGATAAGACTCGAGGCCATGACCTCTGGGAGGTCTTGGGGTGGATAAATCAGATCGATATATGATCTAGCGAGCAACGAATAACAAATAAATAAAATCTAAAACGTGATAGCTCGATCGTTTAAACAAATTTGCACAAGAAATATACGCAAATACAAAAGAATTCTTATTTACACTAAACTTGTTATACACAATACAATTTTATCCAAACCGAAAAATAAAATTTGGGGTCGTACCCAAAAAAAAAATGCCCAATGAAAAGAAAAGTTAGCCATCCAAGCTATTTACATATCAATCAAACCAAAATATTATTTCTTGGATTTTCTATCTTTCCTTCACTTCTTTGGAGTGGCTCCTTCCGAACTGCCACTCAACCCTCACTTCGACCCTTTTCCGCCTTGGCTTCTCTTTGAAGAAGCATCTTCAGTTGTATAGATCGAGGTGGTATCACCTTTAGGAATAGAAGGGATCGAGGCACTCTCAACATCAGAAGCAGGCAAATATCATCCCAAGGAATTGTCCCGCCATGGGGGATCATCTGGAGCGGGACAGGAATCGGTTCCTTGAAGTCCAAATCAACAGGCTTAGTTTTTGCCTTCTTTTTCAATAGTTTTTCCCTCCCAACGCAATCTTTCATGCTAAGCTTGTCAGTGGGTTGGAAGAGCATATGATCACAACATCTTCATCAAAGGGAATTTCATGGCGAGGGTCACTCTCTTCCTTGAATAATGCCTATATTAATTGATCATCAATAACAAAGGATTCTCCTTGAGAACCCTGAGCAGCGGCCAAAGTTGTAGCTTTGGTGGATTTTGTCACAGCCGCTTGCGGTTCCAATTGTGGCTCTAGCGAGGGAAGAGGAGTGGCACCAGATAGATTCAAAGTTGAGAAAATACTAGGCGAAAAGATTAGAAATATCAACTAATAACACCCAAAAAATTTTTAAAGACATGAAATGTCGACGGAATACCTTCCACGGAGTGGCTCCCAGGTTGAGCCGAAACATCCTCGGAACAACGTTCGAGAATTGTAGAAAGCTGTGGCCTATCTGGATCATACCCAAGGATGGTTGAAGAGCCTGTTGTGGAGCTAGGGATGACCTGGGGTGCCAGTAGGAATTCAGTTGTACTATCGGTTGTTGCCGACCTAGATCCTTCAACCACTTCATGTGAGGAAGCAACTGCAGATTCTTTCTTGAGTGTAAGTTAGATATCATGTCATATTTTGGGTTCATCGCCCAATAACATTTCACTTTCAAACATAAACAGGTCGATATCCTTTGAATTAATAAGTTTCTTTTCTTCTGCTACAAGAAATTCCCACTCTCACTAGAGATGGTAGGGATAATCATCACCAAGCCATGTTAAATTTCTACGCTTGAGAATGTTGGTGCTGTAAAGAATGAGAAGTAGGTGAAACTTATTCATTATCTCTTCCCTAACCTTGTCTTTGGTAGCTTCTACTACATGCTGAATAAGTGCATCAACATTTTTGGCCCTTTCAATAGCCATATGTTTCTTGAGTCTGGCATTTACCAGCTCCTTACAAGCATCTTTGGCAATTTTCTAGGCATCATCTTTTTCCTTATTTGCATACTCGAGCCTAGCCTAGAGATTCGCTATATCCTTCAAGGTTGTAGATTCAACACTTCGAGTTGTATCCAACTTAAGCGCTATCTCTTGATTTCAATGATGAAACACTTGAACCATGCCAAGATGACTAGATTTCATCTCCTCCATTGATTTGACAGCAGCACTAGCTTTCGTTCGAATTCTATCAGGGAAGTCCTAAAAGCCTTTGGCTCGTTTGTCAAAGTTTCAATAATTCTTTTATCTTGAGCTTCTTAGCGTTTTAGCTTTTCAATCTCCACCGCGCCCTCGAAGGAGACTTTCAACATTTTCTCTAGTGTCTTCATCCATTTGCGGTATTGCATGTTGATGTCAGTGACACAGTCAATAGTTATTTTATGAACATAGAATGGGAATCTCTTTAGGTTGGGAGGGAAAAAGAATCCTTCAAAACATAAGTTTGGAAATTCTTCACAAAGTTGTGCTATACGAGCAGTTGGATTGGCCGTAGGATCTTCAATAGCAGCTTCAAATTCAGTACTTTTCTTTTCCGGGCTTTGGGCAGTAGCATGTTCACTATGGCAACAATGATCGCTTAGCCGCTGAGAATGAGAAGAAATTAAAGGCTGTGGAGACATTGAAGAGGAGGAGGACCTCTAAAGGGGTCGATAAGTAGGTCCTTGTGATCATTTGGCATCTCGGGACAATTTGGAGGGAGGGTCATGACCTTGATCGATGTTTGTATTAGAGTAGCTTATCCTCTCTGTCTTGATGTCTCCGGTCCCGACCAGGGCAATAAGTGGAACCATAATACTCTCGACAACCACCTTGATGGTAAGAGATAGAGCATGAACTAGAGGTTTGGCGGTGCATATCCCAGGGGGAATCAAACATATTCCTTTTCCTCACCATTGTTTCTACAAAGGAAAATAGAAATTAATCAACTTTAATTAATAAAAGGCACAAGTTGAGTATAATGCAACATTAAGGAGTGCGAGTATATGCAAATGTCCTTGTGTAACCCTCCAACAAACCAGGTGCTGGAGCTTTTCTCATCGGAGTAACTTCTCCTTTAGAAGTTGGAATTTCGGTGATCAATATTAGAGGGAGAATCCGACACTCTGATGCTCACATTAGCAAAATGAAAGGCGTCAAGGTCATGCGTAATTGGTAGATCAGACACGGAATCAAGTGGTAAACTTGAATGCTCTAACGGTTGAGAAAAAGATTCATCTTGAACAATCTTAGGAGCCATCGATGACTTGGATTGATCAAAGAGACGACTTTTTGGAAATCTATGAACAGATGTTTTCTTCTTTCTCATATTAGGAATCGAGTGTTGTGAGGTCTACGAGGATCTGACATCAACCCCTAGACCAGATTCGTCACCATTATGACCAGGCGCACTACCTTTATATCCTTCAGCATCGACATCAATGAATTCTTGAGCACTTATGGCTAGGGGCACTGCAGGATCGGTTTGATTGCCCCTTTGACTAACTATGGCCCTTCTCCTTGTCCCTGCTGCTTGGGTGACTTTGGTTAGCCCTACACTAAGGTCCTCTTCTATCAAATAAAAAGTAACAAGACGTCCCTCCGTGAGTAGATATTCGATGTCCCTGTCCTCGGGTGGTGCGTTTTCCAGACTTATGACCGCCTCTTCATAAATACTGCCACTAAGCCAGGTGATGATACCTGTAACGGAGTAATGTAGTCCGGAATATTACCAGAATATTGTTTTCTGTGCTAATGTAAAAAGACTGGATAACACTTATGTATTTCCAACCACCGTCGAGCGAAACTAGGCAGACAATGGACGAAGAATCACTCGCTTTTAAAGGTGCTTAATTTATACCATGTGCAAGACAGAATCTGGCACCTCTTCATCGACTCAAGAAATGTAAATGAAAGACCTCTTTCCGTTGCTTGAAAGTGAATATAAATCGAATGCCACTGATGGTTGGAGGACGGTGCAAGAACTCCATAAATACCATATAAGCGCAGTTGAGAATAGTGTTGCCATTTGGATGGAGCTGCACTGGAGGTTTCCTTAAATAATGAATAATTTCCAAAATTTATGAATTAAATGGCGGGATGCATCCGACCCAGCACATGAATTTGTTGCACAACATATACCCTTCTGAGGGTCTATGAGCACTGTCATCCCACGATGGAACCAACACATCGTCAAAAGGAATTCTGCACAGATTTTGCGAAGGGCAGGTTCCTTAATTTTAGAGGCTAACAAATTAGTAGGGTTCTCCAGAATAACTGCGTTCTCTAGGGTATCGGGAGCAAGATTGGCAACTTCCGGTGAAAGGATGGAAATTGGATCAGAAAGATCAAATTAAGGGCTCAGGCTTTCTAGTTGTTTCGATTAATGACTAGAAGATCGACTATCAGATTTAGTTGCAGAACTTGATTCCACATCAAGGTTATCCTGCTAAAAGATGATCCAACTAGCATAATTACAAGAAGCCCAAAACATCCAGAACTCATTGCTATTAAATTTAGTGCAATCATGGTTAGATAAGGAAACCTGTACCCCCAGTGCATAGTGAGCGCTAGTATGGTACGGTGGAGTGCTATACAATACAGTAATAAGCTGTCAGAAGCTAAAAATGACGATACTATAAAGTTTGACCCGAGTGAACGACATCCCTGACTATTTCAACCAGTTCACTACATCATTAGTGAATGATTTAGCCTGAGTTTCATGATCGATTGTCTGTTTGAGATCATTTTTTATGTTTAAATCAAAGATGAGCATCAAGAGAATTATTTAAGCCATTGATTCACATCATAACTCAAAATGTCATGAATTTCTAAATATGCAATATGATTCATATGAAAGTTCAAATGTACATTCAAGTATGCAAGGCCGAAGCTCATTATTGGGTTCAAGTTAATTTGTTTGAGTTCCATTTTAAAATATTAGTTGCTGAAAGTCGACCCATCCACTAAGACATGGTTGATCATTCTGGGATGGTAGTTTGTACACGATCGTACTATTACGGTCGTCAATAGCCAAGCCAATATCCTATCCCACCGATCGTTCTTCTCCAATCTCCAAGCGACCGTTCTTCTCCAATCTCCAACCGATCGTTCAACTCAACCATTTTATATGATCGTTCTTTCCACTTCACCCCCTTTTTACTAATCATTCACCCCATCATTTCATCCGATCATTCAAGATAGATCATCCAACATCAAGATAGCTACTCTATCTTCTCTAGAATCGATCGGCTGAAGCTTCCATCTCCTCCAACTACTACTTGCTCCACGGATCGAATCGAACATCATGAAATATATGAATACCAAAGTCTCATGCTCGAATCATAAAGCAAATTCAAATCAAATTACCTAGCCGAGAATATGGAAAGGAAAATGAGTTCGAATTCGAAATGAGGTAAGATTTGGAGGAGAACTTGAATGATGATTAACTTGAAGAGATGCGGTTTAGGTTTAGGAATGTGGATCATTTCTTTGATCGGTAAGGAAAGGAAGTAGAACGGTTCATTTTTTCTTCTCAACTGGAAGTGATACGAAATAAAGGATAAAGGGGGAAATGGATAGTTATAGATGCTTAAAGAGGTAGGGTGCATGCCCATCGTTCATGGCCCCGAAGTCATACCGATCGTTTCGAGTAACGATCTTGTGTCGATCATTCCATAAGCGGGCTAGATGTCGATCGTTTTAAGGCAAAGGTTTGACACCGATCGTTCCATAACTAGGAACGATCTGAAGTTTCTTTCTATGAAGAAAACAACTGATGAAATAGTAGTAGTAGTAGTAGTAGTAGTAGTAATAATAATAATAATAATAAATTTAAAACAAAAAGGGAGAGTGTGAATGTGGGAATAACGATCGGTAGAGACTATTTATAAAAATTTCAAAACTTGATAACGACCCGTGAACATGTAACTGTGATCGAGAGTCAAGTATGAATACATATACATGCCAGTACACGTTTATAATTTCAATTTTATGAAATCAAAAAAATTGAATAATCACCTGAAATCAACTGGAGAAAAATTAAAACCAAGTTTCTAAAGCTTATAAATTGCCAGAAACAAAGAAAAATGATCGCTAACAAGTTGTGATCCCGTATTTATACTATTGGAAATTGACTAATCATCACAATGGATAAGGAAGGTATGACCCTCAACAAGAAAACAACTCAGTCGAAGGGCAACGACTATTCGATGAACTATATGGATTTTTTTCCAACGATTCTAGCCTGCGATGATTCAAAGCATGTCATGTTCGAAACACGAAATACTTTGGGGGACAAATGTTATCCTGCCTTTTGGCAAGGTATTGACATCATCGACTTGGCTAGGAACGGATGGTTATCAACCTTAAGAATCAAATATATATAATACTGTGGACAACGGTCGAGCGGATACGAACCAGGTCCCGATCGAGGTGCAATCAGCGTGTAGTGACTGGCATAACCTCATGAAATTACATTTCAAATTAGAAGTCGATCAGTGTTAGCATGCTCAAGTTACAGACGAAGTAAGGGTTTATATGGATCAACCGAAAACGATCCATAAAATAGCTCAAATTAACGAAGATCGATCGATATCTCAAAATCCACAAGGCCAATTCACTTGAAACTTTTAGAGCATCGGTATATTGAAAAGTGGAACCCACAAAGACGATCACAAATCAAGGTTTTCAGATATGAGGACAGCCATTCGTTTTATGCAATCGTTACTTGTCGATCCTTCATAGCGATTGGTGAACGATCGAAGCAGCATAGGTCAATCCATATCTCGTAATCTATAACTCAGAATGACTTTTTATTTTAGGAACAAGTTCGAGAGGCATGTGGGATTGCCTAAAAATGATCGTGCATAAATTGGAGGCAAAATAACGATCGGTGAAACTTTGGCCAATCGTTCCAGGATATCAAGTTAGGGCTACAAGTCGTTATGTTGGGCCCTTATGGACCTAAAAAGCTTTCTACAGAAATCATAGTGAAATACCTCTTTGCTTCTCCCTAATAATACAGGCCTTTTTGTTCATTTTCAGGATCTTTACGCTGCTTGTTGAATATGCGATTATATGATTTTTGTTTGATGATAATAAACATATATATATATATATTCGTTTAAATGTATTTGTTAATGCACTATTTTATTTTCACAGATTAAATAAATATTTGCTGAATAAAATTAAATAACATAGAATTTGAATTTAAATAGAAATTTTATTCAAACAAATATTTGTTACAATTTTGAATATTACAAATTCAAGCTCTCACTATACATATACAACTTTGATAACAATAAAAATTAAACTCAACACAATTTCACATTTACAGTTGACCTCACTACATATCACTCACACTCGTATTTATCTTCAACTTTATTCCAATATGAATCCAACATCTGAGCAATCGGCAAAAATATACACTAACGCAGTAAAATTGAAAAGGAAATATTTTTGCAGCATAAAGTAAAATGTGGATTTTGAAAATAATATTTTCCTCGGTTATTTGGGTTGTTCGTCATCATTTAACTTTGAATTCATCATACACGAACAGCTTGTGACATACACAGTGTATCACTATATATGCCACAAGGTCATGCACATCGAAATATACGCTTAATAAATTTACAGGGACAGGTGAGCACAGGTCAAACCCAAAATACCGGATTCAACTCAAGTGCGATAAAATAATGTCACAACTTTCAGCACAAGGTCAAACCCGAGCTACAAGCTGGATTCAACACAGAAGCAACTCAAATGAATGTTATGATCAAAGTATGTATGCATACATGTCGACCTGGTAGCAAACAAAGTCAACAAAACATATGCACCAGCAGACCAGGCAACTATACTTGAAGCCAATACACTAACACAAATGAACCAAATAGAATATGTACACAAGCACATATCAGCCCATATGTCAATAGTCAATAGTGAAAACGAAGGCTGTGCACATGTGAACCAGACAAGGCACGACCAAATTATATCTGGGATAGATTGGAGCATGAGGTCGAACAAAATAGTCACGGTTTCACATGATCGAAATAAATATGTATGGAATAATGAAGCTGCAGCAACTCAAAGCACCAAAGATATGGCCAGAACCAAACAGCACACTACGTATGGAATAAAGAAGCTACAGTAACTCAAAGCACCAGAGACATGTCCAGACTCAATGCAACATTCACAATACGGTTTCAAGTAACAGAAAAACTCAATACAGATGCTAACTTGCTCAAATATCACAAACATATACATATACATATGCATATACACATGTATGCATACGTGTAGTAAATATGATGACACAGCTAGTCCAAACAAGTATACATGTATCAGAGAGTATGTGCAGAGTCAAGGCAACATGAAGTGAATCACAAACCAAAGGAGTGACATGACCAACAAAACAACTAAACTGTATGCAACAGTTCAAGTTAAAAGTGAAGCAATACAAGACGCAATCATACATATATGCAGCAGACTCAAGTATCCATAATCAAGCAACAACATGTACAGGTCAGTGAACAAAATCAAGTCAAAGTCGAAGTCAACGAGAACGAGAACAAACAAATCAAAGTGACCAAAGTCAAAGCATCAGAGAATTCAAAGCCGTGGTAAACACGAAATCACTAGTTCGAAATCAATGCCGTGGAAATCAAGCAACGAAAATATATTCGTATTAAACAAGTCATAAAACATCTCAAACGCTCAAGCATTATCAAGCGCAGAGCAAAAAATATTGACGAATTCAAATAATAATATACGACGAAAATTTAGGAGAACTAATCCTAAAAATTGCAATCAACATCATCGGGAAATGGTATCGAGTTCAAGCAAGCAAATCAGAAGAAGCAAAGGGATAAATCACATACTACTCAGGCAACTCGATCGAAGATTGGTGGAACCGTGTGCTAAGCAGAGAGATCATCGATTGACAAAGCAACAACGCTAAACCATTTATTCAATCGAGATATTTAATTCGACAGCCACGGTTTTCACTAGCCTTAATTTAGTTGCAAAGAGGAACGAACGAAGATTAACAAAGCCGCCATTCTAAAAGAAAAAAGAACGGACCAGAATAAATAAAGAAATAAAAGGGGCCGACCTTGTTAAAGTATAAAAAGGATTTAGTTTTAATTAGGGCTTTATTATTAAATTTGTTTTCTAATTTTAAATTTTTTTTTAAATCGTTGTATTTACTAGTTGCGTGACTAGGGGACAAACTACATGGCGTAGTTTGAGAATTCGCAACTCAATGGCTGAGTTGTGGCAGGGTTTTGAGCGTAGAGTTAGGTTAGTCAGTAGCGGGTGTCGCTTATTTATGTGTGTAAGCATGTGACTACTTAATTTCTAGTAGAAACCTTGGAGGTAGCACGTAGGCAGGGTTTTGCCGAAGCTGGGTAAATTCTGTGTCGTTCTATTTCTGCATTTATTATTCTGCTATTTTCTATGCTGTTATCATACTGTGAAATAATTTTATAAGCTTTCGCAATTAATTTTAAAGATTAACAGCATCACCCTATTCATCCCCTCTAGGGTGAAATCGATCATACAAGTGGTATGAGAGCTAGAAATAGAAGTCAACATTTGTTTTAAAATTTCGTTTTTTAAAAAATCAGTTTTTGTTTTAAAATTTTGAATTTTTAAAATGGCTTCTTTTAATAATACTTTTGTTGGGGGTCGTTCCAACATTATTCCTTCTATTTTCGATGGAACATATATTTTGAATTCGAAATTGAAAATGGAATTTTATTTAAAATCTGTTAATATTAAATGTTGGGATATTATTGAAAATGGGTGTGATATAACAGATAAGAAAGTTATCTCGATTAATGCTCTTGCTATGCATATATTATATTCTCATATTAATCAAGATAATTTTAGTTTCATTTCTCATTGTGAAAATGCACAGGAAATCTGGAATACTTTCGATGCAATATATGGTGCAAAAGTCAACAGCAATGAGAAATCCTCCACAACCGACTCAGTTAAAGAAATGTGCTTAACAGGATTTGTAAAAAGCAGTTGTGATGAGAATGATGATGATGGAGCAGCTGAGCCGGCATTAAAAATAAAGAAATTCAAAAGATGGAACCACAAATACGGAAATCCAACTCTAAATCAAAAATTAAAAAGCAGAATAATCAAAGCACTAGACAACTCGGAAGTGCACGGGACCATTTGCAACAAACCCGGTGATATCAAGCCCAATTATCCCCGATTTCAACTCGACAAAGAAAAGAAATCAAAAAGGTGTTTTGCAGCCACGTGGAATAAAAGCGATAGCAGTGAGAGTGAGAAAGCAGATATGTACCTTCAAGGAAATATAACTGATAGCGACGATGACAAGCCAAGCGAGGTATCAAAACTAACTCACTCTGAATTACTTATTTATTTCCACGAAGTGAATGGCTGTTTTAAATGACTTAGGGAGAAGTATGCCAACTTGAATCATAAAAAGTCACTTTGATAGAATTAAATGAACAACTTGACCAATTAGTTAAAACCTATCAAAGTAAGATCTCTAAGTGTGATAAGTGTCCAACATTCGAAGAAGAAATTAAAAAATTAGAAATCAATATAAAATCATTTGAAAACGAAATTCAGATTTTGAAAGAGAATGAAAATACTAGGAGAGAGAATTCTATTAAAAAGTGCACATAATTGTTAAACAAAAATGAATCTCTCAAAACACAAGTCCAACAATTGTCAACGACTTTAGATAACTTTTTCAAAAGTGAAAAATCGTTGAATATGCTATTAGGGAAGCAAACTGTTAATACAGTTAGACAAGGACTTGGATATAATCAATCTGAAAATGTTAAAAGCAAAATTTATCAAGTCAATTCTACGTGCACAAATTGTAAAAAATTTGGACACAATCAGAATAATTGTTGGTATAGACCCAAACACGTAAAAACTATACCAATTTGGGTTCCAAAAGGCACAAATTTAAAATCTCTCAAAGTTAAACAAATCTGGATGCCAAAAGGAACATATATAAATAGTTTTGGGTCTCCACAAAATTATTTTTCAATATATTCTGCCACTAACAATCATGGACCTATAAAAAAAATAGGTCACATAAATCTTTCATCTTGTAGGTGCGGTGGCAGGCTAAGGAACAACAATAGTGTCACTTGGATTCTGGTTGTTCCAAAGACACAACGAGCGACAAAGCAAAGTTCCTTAGCCTAATATAAAGGTGACAGAATCACAATGGGCAACAATGAAAAATATCGTAAAGGTAAAACAGGTAATGGTATATTTATTTGAACGATATATTAAATGTGATAGTCTGCACCATATTCTGAATTAAATCAGCCAATAATGAGATGATGAAATAATGATGATTTTTGACTCGGAATTATTCAACATGGTTGGCCAAATTATATTTTTATGCCAAAAACACTATAAAATTCTCTAGACTCTTTGAATTACTTTATATATATTAGTCTGGATTAAAAATAGTGCTTTGATTGGATGATAGTACATTTGGTTATAATACGGCTAACTCTATATTCACGGTTTTCTGATTATTTACACGTCTTCATTTCAAATTCAAGAGAATGTCATTTAAAAAACTGTTAAAATCGAGTTTGAAATTTTTGGTGCACACTTCATGATCTGGTCTATCAAATTCAGTTAGTGATAATTTCGAGTGAGAAAGAAATTCAGATGCAGATTACACTGGTAACCTAGTTGATAGAAAAATTACTTGTGAAACGTGATTTGCTGAGATATTTAGTAACTACATCATTTTTCAAAGAAAATATCCGCATATTTTTCATTTCAAATAATTTTCAAATAGCAGAAATTTTTCTCATATAACCACTCGATAAAATCATTTTTGACCATATTTTCAGATTAGTCATTTTGAAAAATTGATTTCATAATTATTTTTGAATTTGATTTTAAATGACTATTTTGACTAATCTGACTCCGTAATAATTATCGAAAAGATAAATAGTGATTAAAAAAAGGTGACGAGTGTTGATATTTATCACATATTATGACTCAAGACGGTATAATTAGTAAATTTCGCTAGAAATTTAAACAAGAGTTATAAAACTTTTGTTGGTAAGAATTCCATGACCATCTCTATTTCTATCATATTTCTAACAACTTTCACTCATCAAAATTCAATAGATATGTGCTACTTTAAACAGGAATAATTCGTTTTTCATTTTATATTTCTTTTTAAAAAAAATAAAAAAAAGTAAATAAAAAATAAATAAATACCAAAGTATTCACTCTCATTTAAAAGTCCTCACGGTTATGCATGGGTGAATTACTTGGAATTTGTTATGTGCTTCCATGCTCATTTAAAAGTCCTCACGGTTATGCATGTATGGAATGCATATCAAAAATTGATTTTTAAAATAAACAAGTTGATTCTAATCCCATTTAAAAGTCCTCATCGTTATGTATGGATTGAAGATACTTGAATTCATTTTTAAAAATAAAATAAAATTGGAATACTACTAATCTCATTTAAAAGTCCTAACGGTTATGCATGGTTGGTAGATATTCAAATTCCTGATATAAATATACCATAAATAGACCCAACTGTATGGTTTTATATGATGACATCATTCCCATCATTCTAAAAGTGGAATATGCGCCTAACAAAATATTTATGATTTTTGTTTTATTTTTTATTGAAATTTAATATTTATATTCAATTGAGTTTTAATGTTGAATTAATATTGATCACTTTATCTCTATTTTCTCTAGCACTATTACTCTTTTGCTGATAACAAAAGGGGGAGAGAAAAGTTAAGATTTTTGGTCAAATAAAATCAAGCAAAGGTCAAATATTTTCTATTTGCATCTAGGCTCATTTGCATATTTTAAATTGTATGCATATATGTAGGGGGAGCTTTGCGTAGAGAGGAAGCATTTAAATAGGGGGAGCAATTAGAGCATATCAATGATCAAATACATTTAACATATTCAAAATCTTAAATATGTGTTTGTTATCATCAAAAGGGAGAGATTGTTGAATATGCGATTATATGATTTTTGTTTGATGATAATAAACATATATATATATATATTCGTTTAAATGTATTTGTTAATGTACTATTTTATTTTTCACAAGTTAAATAAATATTTACTGAATAAAATTAAATAACGAAGAATTTGAATTTGAACACAGAATTTGAATTTGAACAGAAATTTCATTCAAACAAATATTTATTACAATATTGAATTATACAAATTCAAGCTCTCACTATACATATACAACTTTGATTACAATACAAATTCAATTACATCATAATTTCACATTTACAATTGACCTCACTACATATCACTCACACTCGTATTCATCTTCAACTTTATTCCAATATGAATCCAGCATTTGAGAAATCTGCAAAAATATACACTAACACGGTAAAATGGAAAAGGAAATATTTTTGCAGCAGAAAATAATATGTTGATTTTGAAAATAATATTTGCCTCAGTTATTTGGGTTGTTCGTCATCATTTAACTTTGAATTCATTATACACGAACAACTTGTGACATACACAGTGTATCACTATATATACCACAAGGTCATGCACATCGAAATATATACTTGATAAATTTACAAGGACAGGTGAGCACAGGTCAAACCCAAAATACCGGATTCAAGTCAAGTGTGATAAAATAATGTCACAACTTTCAGCACAAGGTCAAACTCGAGCTACAAGCTGGATTCAACAAAGGTGCAACTCAAATGAATGTTATGATCAAAGTATGTATGTATACATGTCGGCCTGGTAGCGAACAAAGTCAACAAAACATATGCACCAGCAGACCAGGCAACTATACTTGAAGCCAATACACTAACACAAATGAACCAAATAGAATATATACACAAACACATATCAACCCATATATCAATGGTCAATAGTGAAAACGAAGGAAGTGCACACGTGAACCAGACAAGGCACGACCAAATTATATCTGGGATAGATTGGAGCATGAGGTCCAACAAAATCGTCACGGTTTCACATGATCGAAATACATATGTATGGAATAAAGAAGCTGCAGTAACTCAAAGCACCAAAGATATGGCCAGAACCAAACAGCACACTATGTATGGAATATAGAGGCTGCAGTAACTCAAAGCACCAAAGACATGTCCAGACTCAATGCAACATTCACAATATAGTTTCAAGTAACAGCAAAACTCAATACAGATGCTAACTGGCCCAAATATCACAAACATATACATATACATATGTATATACACATGTATACATACATGTAAATATGATGACACAGCTAGTCCAAACAAGTATACATGTATCAAAGAGTATATGCAGAGTCAACGCAACATGAAGTGAATCACAAACCAAAGGAGTGACATGACCTACAAAACAACTCAACTGTATGCAACAGTTCAAGTTAAAAGTGAAGCAATACAAGACGCAATCATACATATATGCAGCAGACTCGAGTATCCATAATCAAGCAACAACATGTATAGGTCAGTGAACAAAATCAAGTCAAAGTCGAAGTCAACCAGAACGAGAATGAACAAATCAAAGTGACCAAAGTCAAAGCATCAGAGAATTCAAAGCCGTGGTAAACTCGAAATCACGAGTTCGAAATCAATGCCATGGAATTCAAGCAGCGAAAATATATTCGTATTTAACAAGTCATAAAACATCTCAAACGTTCAAGCATTATCAAGCGGCAGGGCAAAACATATTGACGAATTCAAATAATAATATACGAAGAAAATTTAGGAGAATGAATCCTATAAATTGCAATCAACATCATCGGCAAATGGTATCAAGTTCAAGCAAGCAAATAAGAAGAAGCAAAGGGTAAATCACATACCACTCAGACAACTAGATCGAAAATTGCGGGAACCGTGTGCTAAGTAGAGAGATCGTCGATTGACGAAGCAACAACGCTAAACCATTCATTCAATCGAGATACTGAATTCGACAGCCCCAGTTTTCACAAGCCCTAATTTAGTTGCAAAGAGGAACGAACGAAGAATAACAAAGCCGCCATTCTCAAAGAAAAAAGAACGGACTAGAATAAATGAAGAAATAAAAGGGGTCGGCCTCGTTAAAGAATAAAAAAGGATTTATTTTTAATTAGTGCTTTATGTTTAAATTTGTTTTAAATTTGTTTTCTAAATTTAAACTCCTTTTTAAATCGTTGTATTTACTAGTCATGTGACTAGGGGACAAACTACATGGCATAGTTTGAGAATTTGCAACTCAATGGCTGAGTTGTGGCAGGGTTTTGAGCGTAGAGTTAGGTTTGTCATTAGCGGGTGTCGCGAGTTTACATGTTTAAGCGTGTGACTACTTAAATTTCTAGTAGAAACCTTGGAGGCAGCACGTAGGCAGGGTTTTGCCGATGCTGGGTAAATTCTGTGTCGTTCTATTTCTGCAGTTATTATTCTGCTATTATCTGTGCTGTTATCATTATTTGATCCGTGTTGAAATAATTTTATAAGCTTCCGCAATTAATTTTTATAATTAACAGCATCACCCTATTCACCCCTCTAGGGTTAAATCGCTCCTACAAGTGGTATCAGAGCTAGAAATAGAAGTCAACATTTGTTTTAAAAATTCTTTTTAAAAAAAATCAGTTTTTGTTTTAAAAATTTGAATTTTTAAAATGGCTTCTTTTAATAATACTTTTGTTGAGGGTCGTTCCAATATTATTCCTTCTATTTTTGATGGAACAGATTTTTTAAATTGGAAATTGAAAATGGAATTTTATTTAAAATCTATTAATATAAATGTTGAGATATTATTGAAAATGGGTGTGATATAACAGATAAGAAAGTTATCTCGATTAATGCTCTTGCTATGCATATATTATATTCTCATATTAATCAAGATAATTTTAATTTAATTTCTCATTGTGAAAATGCACAGGAAATCTGGAGTAATTTCGATGCAATATATGGTGCAATAGTCAACAACAATGAGAAACCCTCCACAACCGACTCAGTTAAAGAAATGTGATTAACATGATTTGTAAAAAGCAGTTGTGATGAGGATGATGATGATGGAGTAGCTGAGCCGGCATTAATAATGAAGAAATTCAAAAGATGGAACCACAAATACGGAAATCCAACTCTAGATCAAAAATTAAAAAGCAGAATAATCAAAGCACTAGACAACTCGGAAGTGCACGGGACCATTTGCAACAAACCCGGTGATATCAAGCCCAATTATCCCTGATTTCAACTCGACAAAGAAAAGAAATCAAAAAGGTGTTTTTCAGCCACGTGGAATAAAAGCGATAGCATTGCGAGTGAGAAAGCAGATATGTGCCTTCAGGGAAATATAACTGATAGCGACGATGACGAGCCAAGCGAGGTATCAAAACTTACTCACTCTGAATTACTTATTTATTTCCACGAAGTGAATGGCTGTTTTAAACGACTTAGGGAGAAGTATGCCAACTTGAATCACAAAAAGAGACTTTGATAGAATTAAATGAACAACTTGACCAATTAGTTAAAACCTACCAAAGTAAGATCCCTAAGTGTGATAAGTGTCCAACATTCGAAGAAGAAATTAAAAAAATCAGAAATCAATATAAAATCACTTGAAAACGAAATTCATATTTTGAAAGAGAATGAAAATACTAGGAGAGAGAATTCTATTAAAAAGTGCACATAATTGTTAAACGAAAACGAATTTCCCAAAACACAAGTCCAACAATTGTCAACGACTTTAGATAAATTTTCCAAAAGTGAAAAATCGTTGAATATGCTATTAGAGAAGCAAACTGTTAATACAGTTAGACAAGGACTTGGATATAATCAATCTGAAAATGTTAAAAGCAAAATTAATCAAGTCTATTCTACGTGCACAAATTACAGAAAATTTGGACACAATCAGAATAATTGTTGGTATAGACCCAAACACGTAAAAACTATACCAATTTGGGTTTCAAAAGGCACAAATATAAAATCTCTCAAAGTTAAACAAATCTAGGTGCCAAAAGGAACATATATAAATAGTTTTGGGTCTCCACAAAATTATTTTTCAATATATTCTGCCACTAACAATCATGGACCTATAAAAACAAATAGGTTACATAAATCTTTCATCTTGTGGTTGTGGTGGCAGGCTAAGGAACAACAATAGTGTCACTTGGATTCTGGCTGTTCCAAAGACACAACGAGCGACAAAGCAAAGTTCCTTAGCCTAGTATAAAAGTGACAGAATCACAATGGGCAACAACGAAAAATATCGTAAAGGCAAAACAGGTAATGGTATATTTATTTGAACGATATATTAAATGTGATAGTCTGCACCATATTCTGAGTTAAATCAGCCAATAATGAGATGACGAAATAATGATGATTTTTGACTCTGACTTATTCAACATAGTTGGCCAAATTATATTTTGATGCCAAAAACACTATAAAATTCTCTAGACTCTTTGAATTACTTCATATATATTAGTCTGGATTAAAAATAGTATTTTGATTGGATGATAATACATTTGGTTATAATACGGCTAACTCTATATTCATGGTTTTTTGATTATTTACACGGCTTCATTTCAAATTCAAGAGAATGTCATTTAAAAAACTGTTTTTAAAATTGAGTTTGAAATTCTTGGTGCACACTTCATGATCTGGTCTATCAAATTCAATTAGTGATAATTTTGAGTGAAAAAGAAATTTAGATGCAGATTACACTGGTAACTAGTTGATAGAAAAATTACTAGTGGAATGTGATTTGCTGAGACGTTTAGTAACTGCATCATTTTTCAAAGAAAATATCTGCATATTTTTCATTTCAAACAATTTTCAAACAGCAGAAATTTTTCTCATATAACCTCCTCGAGAAAATTGTTTTTGACCATATTTTCAGATTAGTCATTTTGAAAAATTGATTTCATAATTATTTTTGAATTTGATTTTAAATGACTATTTTGATTAGTCTGACTCGGTAATAATTATCGAAAAGATAAATAGTGATTAAAAAAGGGTGATGAGTGCCGATATTTATCACATATTATGACTTGAGACGGTATAATTAATAAATTTCGTTGGAAATTTAAACAAGAGTTATAAAACTTTTGTTGGTAAAAATTCCATGACCATCTCTATTTCTATCATATTTCTAACAACCATCACTCATCAAAATTCAATATAGTTTGTCGATATGTGGTACTTTAAACAGGAATCATTCGTTTTTCATTTTATATTTCTTTTTAAAAAAATAAATAAAAAAAACGTAAATAAAAAATAAATAAATAAATAACAAAGTATTCACTCTCATTTAAAAGTCCTCACGGTTATACATGGGTGAATTACTTGGAATTTGTTATGTGCTTCCATGCTCATTTAAAAGTCCTCACGGTTATGAATGTATGGAGCGCATATCAATAATTGATTTTTAAAATAAACAAGTTGATTCTAATCCCATTTAAAAGTCCTCACGGTTATGCACGGTTAGATGATACTTGAATTCATTTTTAAAAAATAAAATAAAATTGGAATACTACTAATCTCATTTAAAAGTCCTAACGGTTATGCACGGTTAGTAGATATTCAAATTCCTGATATAAATATACCACAAATAGACCCAACTGTATGGTTTTATATGATGACATCATGCCCATCATTCTAAAAGTGGAGTATGCGCCTAACAAAATATTTATGATTTTTGTTTGATTTTTTTATTGAAATTTAATATTTATATTCAATTGAGTTTTAATGTTGAATTAATATTGATCACTTTATCTCTATTTTCACTAACACTATTACTCTTTTGCTGATAACAAAAGGGGGAGAGAAAAGTTAAGATTTTGGTCAAGTAAAATCAAGCAAAGGTCAAATATTTTCTATTTGCATCCGGGCTCATTTGCATATTTTTATTTGTATGCATATATGTTGGGGGAGCTTTGTGTAAAGAGGAATCATTTAAATAGGGGGAGCAATTAGAGCATATCAATGATCAAATACATTTAACATATTCAAAATCTTAAATATATGTTTGTTATCATCAAAATGTAGAGATTGTTGAATATGCGAATATATGATTTTTGTTTGATGATAATAAGCATATATATACTCGTTTAAATGTATTTGTTAATGTACTATTTTATTTTTCATAGGTTAAATAAATATTTGCTGAATAAAATTAAATAACACAGAATTTGAATTTAAATAGATATTTTATTCAAACACATATTTATTACAGTTTTGAATAGTACAAATTCATGCTCTCACTATACATATAAAACTTTGATTACAATACAAATTCAATTACATCACAATTTCACATTTACAGTTGACCTCACTACATATCACTCACACTCGTATTTATCTTCAACTTTATTCCAATATGAATCCAGCATCTGAGCAATCTGCAAAAATATACACTAACGCAGTAAAATTGAAAAGGAAATATTTTTGCAGCATAAAATAAAATGTGGATTTTGAAAATATTATTTGCCTCAGTTATTTGGGTTGTTCGTCATCGTTTAACTTTGAATTCATCATACACGAAAAGCTTGTGACATACACAGTGTATCACTTTATATGCCATAAGGTCGTGCACGTCGAAATATACACTTGATAAATTTATAGGAACAGGTGAGCACAGGTCAAACCCAAAATACCGGATTCAACTCAAGTGCGATAAAATAATGTCATAACTTTCAGCACAAGGTCAAACCCGAGCTACAAGCTGGATTCAACATAGGTGTAACTCAAATGAATGTTATGATCAAAGTATGTATGTATACATGTCGACCTGGTAGCAAACAAAGTCAACAAAACATATGCACCAGCAGACCAGGCAACTATACTCGAAGCCAACATACTAACACGAATGAACCAAATAGAATATGTACACAAACACATATCAGCCCATATGTCAATAGTTAATAGTGAAAACGAAGGGAGTGCATATGTGAACCAGACAAGGCACGACCAAATTATATCTGGGATATTGGAGCATGAGATCCAACGAAATAGTCACGGTTTCACATGATCGAAATACATATGTATGGAATAAAGAAGCTGCAGTAACTCAAAGCACCAAAGATATGGCCAGAACCAAACAGCACACTATGTATGGTATAAAGAAGCTGCAGTAACTCAAAGCAGCAAAGACATGTCCAGACTCAATGCAACATTCACAATACAGTTTCAAGTAACAGCAAAACTCAATGCAGATGCTAACTGGCTCAATTATCACAAACATATACATATACATATGTATATACACATGTTTGCATACATGTAGTAAATACGATGACACAGCTAGTCCAAACAAGTATACATGTATCGGAGAGTATATGCAGAGTCAAGGTAACATGAAGTGAATCACAAACCAAAGGGGTGACATGACCAACAAAACAACTCAGCTGTATGCAACAGTTCAAGTTAAAAGTGAAGCAATACAAGACGCAATCATACTTATATGCAGTAGATTCGAGTATCCATAATCAAGCAACAACATGTACAGGTCAGTGAACAAAATCAAGTCAAAGTCGAAGCCAACCAGAACGAGAGCGAACAAATCAAAGTGACCAAAGTCAAAGCATCAGAGAATTCAAAGCCTTGGTAAACATGAAATCACGAGTTCGCAATCAATGCCGTGGAATTCAAGCAACGAAAATATATTCTAATTGAACAAGTCATAAAACATCTCAAATGTTCAAGCATTATCAAGCGGCAAAGCAAAAAATATTGACAAATTAAAATAATAATATACAACGAAAATTTAGGAGAACGAATCCTATAAATTGCAATTAACATCATCGGCAAATGGTATCGAGTTTAAGCAAGCAAATCAGAAGAAGCAAAGGGATAAATCACATACCACTCAGACAACTCGATCGAAAATGGGGTAACCGTGTGCTAAGCAGAGAGATCATCAATTGACAAAGCAACAACTCTAAACCATTCATTCAATCGGGATATTGAATTAGACAGCCTCAATTTTCACAAGCCCTAATTTAGTTGCAAAGAGGAACGAACGAAGATTAACAAAGCCGCCATTCTCAAAGAAAAAAGAACGGACTAGAATAAATGATGAAATAAAAGGAGCCGGCTTTGTTAAAGAATAAAAAAGGATTTAGTTTTAATTAGGGCTTTATTTTTAAATTTGTTTTAAATTTGTTTTCTAAATTTAAACTCTTTTTTAAATCGTTGTATTTACTAGTCGTGTGACTATTGGACAAACTACATGGCGTAGTTTGAGAATTCGCAACTCAGTGGCTGAGTTGTGGAAGGGTTTTCAGCGTAGAGTTAGGTTAGTCAGTAGCGGGTGTCGCGAGTTTACGTGTGTAAGCGTGTGACTACTTAATTTATAGTAGAAACCTTGGGGGCAGCACGTAGGCCAGGTTTTGTCGAAGCTGGGTAAATTCTGTGTCGTTCTATTTCTGCATTTATTATTCTGCTATTATCTGTGCTGTTATCATTCTGTGATCTGTGTTGAAATAATTTTATAAGCTTCCGCAATTAATTTTTATAATTAACAGCATCACCCTATTCACCCCCCTCTAGGGTGGAATCGATCCTACAAGTGGTATCGGAGCTAGAAATAGAAGTCAACATTTGTTTTAAAAATTCGTTTTTAAAAAAAATTAGTTTTTGTTTTAAAAAATTGAAATTTTAAAATGGCTTCTTTTAATAATACTTTTGTTGAGGGTCGTTCCAATATTATTCCTTCTATTTTCAAAGGAACAGATTTTTTGAATTGGAAATTGAAAATGGAATTTTATTTAAAATCTATTAATATTAAATCTTGGGATATTATTGAAAATGGGTGTGATATAACAGATAAGAAAGTTATCTCGATTAATGCTCTTGCTATGCATACATTATATTCTCATATTAATCAAGATAATTTTAATTTCATTTCTCATTGTGAAAATGCACGGGAAATCTGGAATACTTTCGATGCAATACATGGTGCAAAAGTCAACAGCAATGAGAAACCCTCCACAACCGACTTAGTTAAAGAAATGTGCTTAACAGGATTTGTAGAAAGCAGTTGTGGTGAGGATGATGATGATGGAGCATCTGAGCTGGCGTAAATAATGAAGAAATTCAAAAGATGTATTCGTATTGAACAAGTCATAAAACATCTCAAACGTTCAAGCATTATCAAGCAGCAGAGCATAGAATATTGACGAATTCAAATAATAATATACGACGAAAATTAAGGAGAACGAATCCTATAAATTGCTATCAGCATCATCGGCAAATGGTATCGAGTTCAAGCAAGCAAATCAGAAGAAGCAAAGGGATAAATCACATACCACTCAGACAACTCGATCGGAAATTGGGGGAACCGTGTGCTAAGCAGAGAGATCATCGATTGACGAAGCAACAATGCTTAACCATTCATTCAATCGAGATATTGAAGTCGACAACCCCAGTTTTCACAAGCCCTAATTTGGTTGCAAAGAGGAACGAACGAAGATTAACAAAGCCGCCATTCTCAAAGAAAAAAGAACGGACTATAATAAATGAAGAAATAAAAGGGGCCGGCCTTGTTAAAGAATAAAAAAGGATTTAGTTTTAGTTAGGGATTTATTTTTAAATTTGTTTTAAATTTGTTTTTTAAATTTAAACTCTTTTTTGAATCGTTGTATTTACTAGTCGTGTGACTAGGGGATAAACTATGTGGCGTAGTTTGAGAATTCACAACTCAATGGCTGAGTTGTGGCAGGGTTTTGAGCATAGTGTTAGGTTAGCCAGTAGAGGGTGTCGCGAGTTTACGTATGTAAGCGTGTGACTACTTAATTTCTAGTAGAAACCTGGGGGCATCACGTAGGCAGGGTTTTGCCGAAGCTGGGTAAATTTTCAGCATTTGGTATTCTGCTATTATCTGTGCTGCTATCATTCTGTGATCTATGTTGAAATAATTTTATAAGCTTCCGTAATTAATTTTTATAATTAACAGCATCACCCTATTCACACCCCTCTAGGATGAAATCGATCCTACACCGCTTATTATTCTGGACTCCATTATGATCAAGCGCTTGCTATCTTCTACTGTTGTAATCAGATTGAAAAGTGATTAATAAAGGACAAACTTCAAAGTGGACGTAGGCATACAACGCGGAACCAAAAATTTTGTATCTTTGATTACTACTTATTCTCTATTACCTGTTGATTTATCAACTCAGTTTAATTTTTCTTTCTTCACTCATTGCTCTACAAAAACTATTCTTGGGTGTTTGTGACCATTTTGGTGCAAACAATATATATATGTATGTATGTATGTATGCATATGCATATGTATATGTATATATGTATGTATGGATATGTATGTTGATATTATAATTTGTTTGGTTTACTGTGAGAAATATGGTAGGTTATCATAGAAGTTAAAGTTATTTTACCCTTAACAATTGTCCTACATTGGCTTGGTATAGTTACGGTGCATTCTTCAGATATATTGGATACCGAAGGTGTAGGACTGTCGCCAAACTTAATGTCCACTAGAGAAATCAAAAGATTTCTACTTTTTATCCTAGGGTTTTTAGAAACATAAAATTCTAGTAGAGGCCTATTTTGAAAAATGAAATGGTAATGTTTAACAGTCTAGTATTGGACATCTACAATATAAAGTTATAATAATACACATAAATAAACTTGTGTAACCAATAAAAATGATAAAAAATTTATCTGTTAAGATTTATACAAATGAACTAAATTAAAGATTAGCGAAGGAAGGTAAAATATATTTATCTTTAAAAACTTTGGCATGTTATCGCTTCAAGACCCATGCAAGACCCAATTGTAAAAACCATTATAATGTTTATGCCTCGATCGCTAACTATTTATTTGTACAAACTATGTATTGTGTTTTAGCGTATTGAACTTTGATAGCAACACAAGAATATGGATATTTTATCCATATTCGATCACTTATAAATGTTATACAGTAAATGATCGTCATTCATAATGCACAAAACTTCAATAAAATTAGTTCTTCAAAAATAAGCAATAATCCATAATGCGAAATCGTGTATTTGATACGATTGAGTACAGTAGGAATTTACTTTGAATGGTTTGACCATCTCTTGAAGGAAGGTGAATGTATAATAGTGGATCTTACTTAAGTGTGGTTGGGATAAAGTGGGTAAATGTCCACTTCTACTTTATGAAGAGACAACGAAAATGGGAATTGTATAAAATTATAAAAGATACTTAACAAGAAACAAGAAATGTGATTTCCTTTACAAATGTATTTTCCTATAGAAATTCATTTTCTATAAAATTATTTCTTTGTATTTAATATAATTAACCTGACGCTCATGATTGTAACCTTGTTACAGTGAATGAAATAAAATTGTATAATAAGTGTTTGAATAAAGATTCATATTACGTAAGCTGTTATAGTAATCGCGGATATACTTGGAACATACCACATAACACTTCTTAGTGGATGGGTCAAGCTACAAAAAATTATGTAGTAAACATAGCAGTTATTGTTGATGAAACAATAAGTGTTTTCACCATTTGGCTAAAAACAAATCTATTTTTATTTCAATATGAAAATTACGAATATTCGTTATAAGATAACTATACTGACGGTATTTGTTTTCATAATAAAATAATGCATTAGAAAATATAGAAGTGTATGATATCTTAAATTATTTTAGAATTATAGACTAAGCAATAGGTATTAGAAATAACTCTTTAATTATGATTATGAATCATATGGTACCGGTGAATTGTTTCTCAAACAATTAAAGGAAAAGCACCCATTTAGTAAGAGCGGCATAAGAGTTGGTGAAATCATAGGATTGATGCATATAGATGTATGTAATTGAAGGTTTAATGATGCCAAAATGGTCTCATGTACTTTGTTAAATTCACTGATGGTTTATCAGAAGCATGAATAAGTGTATATGGTACACATGTTGTATGTTTATGATGATCTCAAAGAATTTAATATGGAAGTAGAAAACATAAAATGCAATGGTAATAAATATTTGAATTGATAGAATGAGTGAGTGTGTAGGAAAAAATTCCAAATGTACCTAAAAATGAAAATGGTTCGATCTCAAAAGTCACCCCTCCTTATGAAACATAATGATGTATCGTCAAGTAGTACGGACCTTGTTGGACAAAATAGGATTGATAACTAGTGAAGCTGAATTAACTTCTCATGGTAATGATGTCTATTTTAGTTTAATTATATAAGCTTAAATTTAATTTCATCTAAAACAAAGTGTACAAAATCATGCAAGATAAGAGTTGATGACACAATCCATACATATCTTAGGTCAAGGAGTTGATGGGTTGTGTGATTCAATAGACCACATGTATTAATGAGGAAACTTGTTTGGACCACACCAAATGAGTTTGGGACCGACCAATATTGATTGAACCATTTATGTTATGAAATTATATTTCATAAACCTAAACCAACTTAGCTTTCCATATATATAGGCAACTTACAAATTTTTTATGAGCGCCTATTCACTTGTATTGAGAGGCGGTTGTTGTTTCAAGAAATGCCAACTCTATGATGAAGGAATTTCTTTTAGAAATTATTGTTCGTAAAATAAATTTGTATATGATCCAAAGATAAAACTAGTTTCAAAGAATGCAATGAAATTAACTAAATCAAAAAGGACATAACAATTTTGTTTTCTAATAATAACTCTCGCACGTTAAAGAGAAACTACGATTCTCTTATAAATGTCAAGAAAAGAATTTCCTCAATTGTCAATAACCCATTAAGAGAATTGCCTCTGTCCTACGGGATTATACACGAATCCGAAATGGATTCCAAGTACATGTAACACCCCTTAAATTTTTTAAGAATTAAATAAATTAATTAAATAAAGTAAGGGTAAAATGAAAATTTTGTAAAGTTTGGAATTTGGCACTGGAAGTCGTACCATTGCATTCTTGGCAAAATTCTGATCTGTTTCTATATATAATATGATGAAAACGGAACTCGAAAGAAGATGTTATGGGCATTTTAAATTTTAAGTTTAAAATAGTTTAACTAAAATTCAAATAAATAATTAAATTTGAATTTGAAAATTAACTGAGATTAGACTTGAGAGTAAAGGAATCGTCAATGTTAACAATTAAAGTTAAAATAATAATAAAGGAATTAAATAAAACAAGTAGTATAAAAACTAATACGTTCCCAAAATAGGCGAAAGGGTTAATCGCCAACCGCAATCGGTCAACCACTAGCAGTCAACTAGAGCATATAAGGTGGTCAACTGCTCCTGTTCGTGGTGGTTTGGGTTTTCATATCATGAGTGTTCCGGATTTATCGGTTTTTATCCTATTTTCATTATATGGTTTTGGTATGTTTCAAAATATATAAAAAGGACCTTACCCTCTTTACTTTTATTCATAAAAATGTTTGGGAATTCAGCGAACCTCTGCCATTTTCTCTCTTCAATTAGATTCAGAAATTCAATTTGGAACTTAGGTAAGGATTCTTTTTCATTTCTAATTATTCTTTTAATCTATTCTTTTCTCTTTCAACCACTTTGAATCTAACAAAATTATATATACCAATCCCTCGTTGTGTATATATAAAAAGAAGAGATCTAGAAAAGAGTCCTTTGGCATTGCAAATCCATACAAGAAATGCTAAAGATATTCTATTAGTGGAAACCTTAGTATTTTTATTCCAATAACTGTTTAGTATGTTATGGATATGAATATGTGTAACAGCCCGCAAATTCGTACCCCTTGAATCAACATTATTCTACCTCTATTAACTCAAGTGGCACAGAAATACGAACCATTTGGGGTTGAAGAAGAAGAGATTGAAGAAGAAGAAACTAAACAATAACAGAATCTCACAGTCGCAGCGGATAAAATATAATAGTAAATAATAACATCTTTACACAAACTGAAATCTATAACTGTTTATACATCATATCATAAGAGTATCTCATACATCAACAATTACCAATCAGACATACCATACAATCATAGCAGCGGAATATATATATATGTATAGATAATACGTCTCGGACTCTAGCTCCTCTCCTGCTCCATAGCGACCTATCCTGAACATATAATACTCGGTCTGACCCGAGCATTATAATGAAATAACACCCGAGTCAGTCTGGAATACCAGCTGATAATAATGCATCCAAATTGATTATTAAAGTTTCAAAATTCTTTGAAAAACAAAAGCATCTCGTAAGACCACGCCACAAATAAACATGTCGGGTTTTTATCTTACGATAGCTAAATCACTTTTTATAGAAATCCTCTGATATTATAATAGGGTCTATTTACAAATACTTATAAATTAGCCGAAATTGCTACATGATTAAATTCCAGCTACTAGCCACAAAAGTGGGTAATACAAACAAAACTCGTACAAGGCTCGTAGGGAGAATGGATTTCCATAAATGGCTGGGCTACTGGGGTACCGTCCGTCACAGTACCTGGCCTAGATCAGAGTACAGAGGAGTACGCCCGCTCCCCTGCAGCACAAGGCCGGATCCATTCCTTACTGAACAGTCCCGAACAAGATAACCCCGTGGTTTGCGCGACCAACCACCCACTAAGCCGAATATAAAGGGACATCTAGAAAGGGGAAAATCTTGTCCTGCTTGGGCATGACCCACCTAACCTTGCTGCACTCCCCTGTTTTAGCCATTCCCGGTTGATGAGGCTTGAGGTTAAGCGTTACCTTAGAACGTTTGCACTTAGAATGCCCATCGCCCACCTGACGATGTTTCGCAAGCATTCGTCCATACAAGTCCGTCCCGGGTTCGAACGGAACCGAAGGCACTACTCCTACTACATCCATTTTGGAAATATCCTCAGGATTAGTAGCGACTAGCCCTTGCACTTCGCTGCTCCATCTTCGACTCCGAACACGTTTTTCGCACGAAAACGTACAAACCGGATCGAAGTGGTTTTCGAGAAATAAATCTCGATCCCGGTCTCTTCGAAACGATCAACGCATTTGTCCAAAATTGATAGTCGGTGATTTAACTATCAATTTATATTCATAAACATCCATAAGCATCCATCACACAATAAATAATATTTCACATTATTTATTTGCCCAAATATCTTTAAAGGATATAATTTCAAATTTCCAAAGCCCACTTGAAAACAATTCCCAAAGTTATTCTTTTACAAGGTAAATCCTTTACCCTATATTCCCATTGGAAATAACCAAGTTCAAAACATTTAGATTTAAAACAGTTAAAATATTTATACTGAAAGATACTTTAAAATATGCAAATTTACTTCTAGTTATTTACTCAAAATATAATTTCGAAATATTTAAATGAAAACTATTTTATAAGATATAACTTGACTTAAAAATAAGGTTTTAGTTAAACTAAATTTAAAAATAGAGTTGTAAAAGGTTTATACTAATTCCAAATAACTTAGGTCAAAACTAGCCTTTTAAACACATCCATTTGTAAAAATAATTACTAAGGCATTTATAAATATTTACTATCGCTAATTTATTAATAATTACCTTAAAACAATAATTTCCAAAACACTTCTTTAAATAAGTTTGAATTTTAGACTTCCTTTTAATAAAATCTGTTTAAAACTCGAACTTTGTTTTCCCAAGGAACTCATTTCCACTTAAACATCTCAGAAAATCCTTCTTCTAAATTCTGTCGATTTATTCAATTTAGTTTTATGGTTACTAATATAAATTTACCTTTCTCGTTGAAATAACTTCTCACGAAGCTTAACCACATTTCCGTTTCCGGAAATTCAATTCAAAAATTCAGGTTTACAAACCTTTTAAATAAAACATGTGAGAATTTATTAAAGGAAAATAATACTTATGAATTTCTTAAATAAGATCCCGATGGTGAAAATGTATTTCGAATCATTTGCCAAATAATCCCATCGTTATTTTAAAACAAATTTATAATTTCCATAGCATTCACTTTCAGAAATCTATACTTCACATTTATCAATTGATAAATTTTCCATGGTATTTAAAATCCCAAATTTACCAATTTTCAATTTCCATCCAAACAGATTCTAATTTTTACATTCTTTTAAAATTTCTTATTTATTAATTTCTTAATTTCCTTTGAAACCCGATTTAATTCATTTATAATTAAAACTCCAAATTTCTTGATAATTTAACATTCTGGGCTTATAGTTTATCCCACAATTTCACAATACAATGTAATCCAAAATTTATCAATCACAATATAGAACAGACATCATCATCAATTATAAAAATAATTACTTCATCGTGAGGAATCCAGTTGGATCCCTCCAACCTGTTTTCCCTGCATCCACAAATATTAGCACATCACATATATAAATATCAATCCAGGCTGATATAAATAAACATATCAACCAATCACACAATTATTTAAATATTAACAACTTAAATCAGCTAACATTCCAGATGTGAGTGAGAATAACTCACCTTGAGTTCGGCGAGCGTTCGAAATTTAAATTAAATCGAACGATGTTCGATTTAACTCAAATTTCTACTTGCCCGGAATGAATCCGGATCTGAACCATCGCGTAGTACGTGTCTCTGCGATTCCAGCGTCGCAAACTTCGCTGAAATCTGACAACGAATGACAGAGTTATGCTAATTTAAAGATTTGAATTTTAAATTTTAAACAATCCCTTATTTTTTATATTTTTTTTAGCAAATGCAATAGGCCGCACAGGAAAAAAACAAAAGAAGCCCATCCTCTTCCTCACGCGACATCAGGTTACTCGAACCCACCAATCGCCTTGAAAACCTAAGCCACGCTCCATCTACGACCATCGATATGACGATCAGACTCCACTATGTCGAAGGGTGCGTCGCCACGCACCCATAGCCAAGATAAGGCGAAGCTCGGTCCTTCGGTTGCTCCAGAAATAGGCTCGAACGTCCGGGCCGTCACGGCCAAATCGCGGCCACCACGTAGCTCCAATGATGATCTCCTCCGTCGGATGAGTAGATCTCCTTGAGCTCTTCTGTAACGACCCGTTAAATTAATAATATTAAATGAATTGAATTAATATAATTTCTAATCTAATTTGGAATAAATGTAGAAATTTGGTATAGTAGTTGTAATTTAGTGTAACAATAAAATTTTATGACAATAGATTTGGATAATGTAGATTGTCACAATTTGATTTAAAGTTAAATATAAGAAACTGATATAAGGGTTGAATTAGTGAATATCAATAAAAAGATTAAGTAGAATGGAATTCATTTAATATAAAATAAATAGTGGAAGACTTACATTGGATTGTAAAATGGATAGTAACTAAATAAAAGGTGACCGCTGAATAAAGCAATGCAATAAGTGTTGATAAGGAGATTTAATGAATGTTGTCAATAATAAATGGACTTAAGATAGTAATAAAATTTGTTTTGCCTATGTAAATTTTATGTATTGATAAGCTATAATTAAATTTGAAATTTGGTAGTGAATAGGGGATAAGTTGACTAAGGCAATTAGTAATTTAATAAATGAATGCATAGTAAGTAAGTGGAAATGTATGCATAAAAATATTTTCATATATGGGATAATTACAAAAGTTTACCCAGTGTATATAATTGAATCTAAATTTAGGGCAACATTTTGTTATTGATGGTATAAGTGAATTTGAATAAAAGGGTAAAAATTATGTAGATTTAACATGTATTGAGTATATAGCTAAGAAGGGCATTAGATGTAAATGAATCTAAATTAATGTGTCTAGTCAATAAAGGAGAACTTTAAGGGAATAAATATAAATGAATGTATTTGGGGAATGGAGTCCTTTTATATGTTGAATAGTATAACGTTGTTATTAAGAATGACCGTTACTTTAGTAATTATTAATATGGTAACGGAAGAGTGTATAAATTTTATAGTAATGTAAAAACGTATTGTAAGATAATAATTAAGTGTAGACTTATAAAATATATTTATGACAACAAATTTTGTAAGTTATTTATTCTATTAGTTGTTAAGTTTTATTTATGTGTAAGCTAACAATATTACAATTCAATTGAATACAGTAATTTATGCAAACAAAAGATGAACATTTGGAAGTATTACTGTAGTGATATATATATAAGAAATGGTAACTTTGTAGTTGGGGAATAATTGATTTATTTGTGAGTTGTAATCAAATAGAGTCAAATTTATTAGAATTTATTGCAATTTAGGGGATTAATTGCAGTAACCTTTGAAGATTTATTCACTAAAATAATTGACGATGGAAATTATATGTAAATTTGCTTTTAGTTAATATAAAATATCCAGAGGGCTAGAAATGACACAAATCTACTAGTTTAGAAATTTACAATAAAAAGTGGTAAGTAATTTTTCTAAATATTTAGATAGTAGGAAGATGTAGATTTAGATGGAATTTATTATTTAACTATTTCATAAGTTGAGATCTAAGTTTAGAATTGAGATTTTTAATGTATAGATATTGAGCCAATGTTAGTTTCATTAAATTGACATCAATAACCTTGAATAATAGAAAGAAAGTGAATTTAATAAATTTAATCAAACTTATAATGTTGAATTTATTAAAATTGGAATTAATATTGAAGTTAAGAATTCACATTTGAATTGATGAATAGAACAACTATTGACACTTAAATTGTTTAGAATTGGAGTAAATAGTTAAGAAAATTTAAAGGGAGAAAATTTGGTCAATTTTTGAATTTAGATGTAAAAATTGGATTTTTATAATTTATTTAATTTATTTAATGAATATTAAAAATAGCCATTTTGGCCACGGACTCGGATTTCGACGAAACCAGTTTCATCGGATCCGTATCGGTGAATTATTATAGGGTTTCAAGTTTCGTATCGATCGGATTTGTCGTTTGATCGTACGGGCGTGAAACGCCTTGAAATCAATTTTAATAAAATCAATTTGAAATCAATTTGGAAATTTTGTTTTCAGCATAACTTCTTCATACGATCAAATTTGGATGTGAAACTTTTTCCATCGCGTTCAGAATATCTTAAAATACCTATTTGGATATATATAGATTTAATAAATTCGGTTCCGGAGGCATAGCGGGCTTTTTGGGCCATAGTTTGTTTCGTACGTTCACTTATCCGATCCATCTACGCTATCTCTAGTCTACCTATATAAGCACGGTTATAAACCCTAGCCCCATTTTATTTTCCCTTTTGCTGTACGTTCATTTCTCCATCTCCTTCTCCTCCTCAAATGAATGCAACCTAGATCTACCCCAATCCAAATTTAAGTGAAAATGCAAACACTTCAGAAAAATTCCACAAAAATATATGTTAATATTCTCGAGGCACGTAATCTACTGGTGCAATTCATTTTCTGTTTTGAACATTCGTTTGACCAGAATTAATTCAAACAGTCCGTGACCATTCATCATCGTCGTCGCAAACTTCGTCGGATCGTCAAACCTTTTTTGGGTTTTGTAGAGTGGACGATGGGGATCGCATCTATATGGTTTTTGTGTCGCTTCAACGGTTAGATCATCGTAGATCTTCGATTTGGATTTCGAATTATATGGGCGGCTGTTGCTGGGAGCACAGATTTTCGTGCTCGCGTGGCCGTTTGGAGAAAGGCGGTTCGATTTGGGATGATGAGCTTGGCCACGATAGCCTTGTTTGATCGGAGACGAACGTGAAGGTGGCGAATTCTGGCAGCTGCGTTCAAACGTGGGAGGGGTTCACGAATGCATAGGGTTTCTGGAAGGGGGCCGCGTGCGTTTCTGGAAATAGAAGGAGTGACGTGGCACATATATTTGTAAGTGATGAATGTGTGTCGTTTTATTTATTTTCAATGTTGAATTCAATCATCATTTTTCGCCATAACTTTCTCATACGAAGTCGGATTCACACGAAATTTCTTTTGTTAGGATCGTAATTTAATTTCCGGACTTGATGACGCTGGTTTGGACGAATTCCGAGAAGGGCGAATTTTTGGGTTTAAATCGAATTTAAATTCGATTTAAATTCAAAAGGTGAGTGCTTTAACCCACTCACAACTACTAGAAGCTTTTATGTTTGTTTAAATTAATTTTAGAAATGAATAGAATTTATTTATGAGTATCTGGCATGTTTATTTTATTCATATCTGTTGAATTGCATTTATTTAATTTAACTGTTAATTTACAGTTAAAATTTATTTGTTTGTATATGAACTGCTAGTTAACAGTTATATAATTTATTACTGAAAATAGACTGTAGATTAATAGCTGTTAAATTTAATTTGAATAAAATTGCCAGTATTACCTGTTATGTAGTACCAAAAATAATATTGTTATTGATTGATATTGATTGATGATTGCGATTTGGATGATGTTGATGAATGGATGTTTATTGTATATCATTAAATTGCAAATTATCATGCATATTTCATTTCATTCGGGATTGTGGTTTGAAATGATATATAACCGCAAAATTTTATATCTTTTAAATTGCGGATTGAAATGATAAATATCCGTATCACTTGACCATAGGATAGAAAATTATATACAGGCACCGCGGTATATATATAACTATTTAAATGTGATTTCTATGGTTTGGATGGAATACGGTTTATAATAATCTTAAATTTTTTATTGTATAAATATTTTTTCTTCCATATATATATACACATATGAAGTTGAAAATTTTGAAATTAAAAGGTGTATAAAAATCTTTATTAAAAATGGAAGAAAATTAAGAAAATGGAGTTTAATAATTTATATCATATGTTTAAATATTAAGTTTGGAAATTTTAAGATATGATATTTATAATTGGATTTTTCCCAAAATAAATTGAAATGAATATTCTAGTATAATTTGAATTGGGAAAAATATATATATATTATTACTAGAAATTGAAGCCTTATTATTTATGGATTTTATATGAATATTCAAGACTAATTAATAGAACAATTGATTTGTTGAAAGAATAAAATCCAACTTTAGTTTGAAATATTGATACTCAAAATGGATATACGTATCTATAAATAAATTGAAGTGGTTTTGGAACTTAAGAGAGATAATATAAATTTTGGTTTAGACTTTAATAAAGAAATGTATTTGTAAAGCCATGAGAACTATTTTCTTTACAAAGTAACATTTAAGTTAAACCATTTAATTCATATACCGTTGAATGTCCGAACCATTCAAGTTTTTAGAAGTTATGGTTTTAAATTATGATTTTCAAAATATTATGCTTTGAAATATTTGATTTTCAGACGTTATGAAGTTAAAGCATTATGATTTTGGAAAAGAATTATATTTGGGATAAGTGATAAAATATAGCTTTGGGTTTGAAATGATATCGTATTCATGGTTATGAAATGGAATGTTTATTCTGATTTTTAAAGTATAACCTATTTTTAAATGACCGCGGTGTTATAATAACGATGGGTTGGCAAAGAGACCGGGATCGGATATGGACATACTCTCTGTTGGTACCGAAAACCACTTTGACTAACCGTGTACGCGGTGGAGATTCCAGAATGAAGTAGGTGGTGGTGACGTTTCCTGTAAGGTAAATACGTGGACCCGACTCCCGTGAGTTGGCATAAGGTGGCTAAAACAGGAGCGATTCTCAGGCCAATGAGGTCATTCCTCTGATCGGACCCTCCTCTTCGATATTATACTTTGATTTTGGATTGATTCAGTGGCCACTTCTATATTTTGATTTTGGGGAGTTAGTCCGAGGTGGGCGGTAACTGCGGCTACGCGTTTCCACCAGCCTGGATAGCAATTGGTATATCTACCCTGGCATTGCCTAGTTGTGCCGTGTCACCTACCATACCGAGCCTTTACTACGAGTTTCTATTTGTGTCGTACCTATGGAGTATCCTCTGGTAGCTTCCCGATCAGGAGGTATTACGGTACTGTATAGACTATTGGCATTATTTGTGTTAAGGGCTATATGGGTAACCCCTTAACGCTATTAAAAAGTAAGTTTATTTTATAAATAGACACTATTATTATAGCGCAATATACTACATAGTAAATAGTTTAACGGATCCTTAGGAGATGTAAATCCCGAATATCTCTTGAGTTACTGTACTCATATTTATTTCTGTTAATTTAACTCACATAAGATCTTTTAGTCTGACTCGAGTGTTTTTGTCTTTTCAAATTCGCTCGGGTCAGTCCGAGCGTTTCAGGATCGAAGATTTTAGCTTTGGAGGACGAAGACGAAGAATCCGTATTATATTATTTATAGTATTGCACCACACTCTAAATTTCCGCTGCATTGATTGTATTGGTATGTGTAACTCTGATATTCATTGTATAAGTAAAATAAATATTTTGTAAACAGTTATCATGAACTGTATATTGATTATTATATTTTATCCTTCCGCTGTGAGATTCTATTTTGTTTTATTTCTTCTCTGTTTTTTTCTTATTTACCCCATAACAATCCGCCCTTGCTTATGCTTTGAATTGGCACGTGTGTCGGTTTAAAGTGTGCGAAAAGGCGGGATGTTACAGTTGGTATCAGAGCCAGGTTTAGCGCTAAACCTTGGCTTTGTGGGGTTCGATTCTTTGTTAATAGGGTAGTAATACCCTATGGGAGTCGCTGAGTGTGTATATATACGAGAGAGCGTATTTGTTAGTATTAATAAAGGATTTTGATATTGTGTTAATCTGTTCCGCTTTGTATTTATAAATTCTGGTTGATGCATGGGACGCTATGTCATCAATAGGGATTTCTAAACACTTAATAGGACAGACCGACATAATATTTGTTTTTAATATAGGTGAATGAAATAATTTTTCCTATTATATTTTCTATATATAAAAATATTTTTATAAAGATATATTTTGGTTGCTATATTTGGGTGTTAGGTAATAAAAATATTTGTAATGAATTAAAGCAAAGTTGAATTTTAATAAATCAAATTGGAGATTTTAGAACTTAAGTCCGGGATTTTTGAAATCTTCTTTCAAAGGATTTATGAAATATAATGATTTGGTTTATAACTATTTTCTTATATAAATATTTAGTATAATTCGAAAGAATTGGTTTAAAGAGGATTTTGAAGAAAATAAGTTTGTACTTTCCTCTCTGTCGCTGGAAAATAATTTCGGTGATGACGGCCGCATCATCGACTTTCATTTTCGAGTTTCGAAGGGAAAGGCCACTGTAGTAAATTCTACTGCAGATTTGTTTTGAAATTATTTAAAATTTTAATCGTTTAAAGGTAATTAGAGATATAAAAGTTGTAAGAAATTAATTATCTATTATTTTAAAGTAATTTTGGAATTTGACCCGGTATTAATTCTTGAATTTCCATTAATTAGTTGTAAAAAAAAAATTAGGTTAGTAAAAGAAAGGTTAAGTAATCAATGAATTAAAAGGGTTGAGATTAAACTTGTATAAGTTCTTTTGCTTTTTCTTTAACATAAATAACTTACCAAGTATAAAAAGTTGAAATGTAAATTAAGAGTGGAATAGAATATTATGCAAGTAGAAATTTTGGAAATAATGAAGTATTCAATAAATTACTGTTATAAATAAGAATTTAATGGTATTAACTTAAGTGATGATTGGAATTTTACTAAAATTAAAGGTTGTATTATTAATAGGTGATTTTAACCATAAGAAAGTAAAAATGAAATTCCTTAATTTATAAAGTTTGATTGTAGGGTTATTAACTTAAGTACGCCTTAATTTCCCCTATTCTAATATAATGGAAAGTAGGAAAAATATAAATGACAGCAATCCATAGTTAATGAACGAGTAAAATCTTTCACTTATAGGAATGCAGGTTATAAGGTTAATAAATTAAGTGTAAGTAGAGGGTTACTGTAATTAAATATAATGGAAACTTCAACATTAAATAAATGAATGAGATTGAAGGTAAGTTGAAATTGTAATTTATAAAACAAATATATATTAATTAAAGGAATGGAGAAGAAACTTGTAAATTTTCACTTACATTCTTAAAACATACATAACTTACCATATAATAAAAAGTTGCAATGTTAGTAGGAAAATGTAAGGGGAAATCTTACAAGTGAAGAGTAAGGTAATAAAGGTATTCTATTAATTTGCTATTATTAATGAGAATTAATTGTATAGACTTAAGTTAAATTGGAAATTTTACTATAAGTAAAGGTAAGTAGTATAAATATATGATAGAAACTTTAGTAAATAAATTGGAATACGAATATAATGAATTTTGTGATAAATGGAAAATGAAAATTTGTAAGAAATAAAGAAATCACTCCATAAATGAAAGAAAGAAAATCAAACCATTGAAGCATGAGATAAATGTATAATAAATAAATTTGGGTGTTGGTTTAAATTGTGTTGTTTGATTTATGTTGTTGGGTAAGAAATTTGAAGTGGTTAAATGAATAAGTATCTATCTTTGTTCCATCTAAGACTGTTGAGTAAAGGATGCACTTGATAGTTAATTTCATTTCATACAAATTTCAAGTTTGAACCCAAACAACTATTTGTTTGATGGATTAAATGGTTGCTTTGTTTGTGTATGTACGTTGTTTGTAAGGTTGATGGTTGTTGAATTGTTTGGTTGATTAATGATTGAATCCACTTGAATAGTTCACTTTAAAATAAATATTTAACCTTTTAGATTATGTAAGTGAATACAGGTGATAGAAGCAACTGCTAGTGCTTTTGGTTCCAAAATAATAAGCATATATTGTCCGACAAATAGGTGCGTTTTTGGATTACGTTTAAAGCGCTATTTTTCCCGTGTTAGGATATAATATTTTGATAATATATGTAATATATTTGTATATTTTGATATTATATTTTCTCCCGAGCCTCACCGTACAAAGGAGACTCTGCCAAAAAATTTCGTAAATTTTGGACTTAGAATTTTGTTGAATATTTTCCAAACTTTAATTATTTAAGTATAAAAGGTTGTAATGATTATAAACGGGTATATTTCATTAAAGGAAATTAATCCAGTAAATTATTGTTTATAAGTTAATCTTTGAAATAAGATGTACTGTTTATTCTTCCTTCTCCCTTCTTTTTCCTTTTCGGGGACGAAAAGTTTTGAGTGGGGGAGATTGTAACGACCCGTTAAATTAATAATATTAAATGAATTGAATTAATATAATTTCTAATCTAATTTCGAATAAATGTAGAAATTTGGTATAGTAGTTGTAATTTAGTGTAACAATAAAATTTTATGACAATAGATTTGGATAATGTAGATTGTCACAATTTGATTTAAAGTTAAATATACGAAACTGATATAAGGGTTGAATTAGTGAATATCAATAAAAAGATTAAGTAGAATGGAATTCATTTAATATAAAATAAATAGTGGAAGACTTACATTGGATTGTAAAATGGATAGTAACTAAATAAAAGGTGACCGCTGAATAAAGCAATGCAATAAGTGTTGATAAGGAGATTTAATGAATGTTGTCAATAATAAATGGACTTAAGATAGTAATAAAATTTGTTTTGCCTATGTAAATCTAATGTATTGATAAGCTATAATTAAATTTGAAATTTGGTAGTAAATAGGGGATAAGTTGACTAAGGCAATTAGTAATTTAATAAATGAATGCATAGTAAGTAAGTGGAAATGTATGCATAAAAATATTTTCATATATGGGATAATTACAAAAGTTTACCCATTTATCTAATGTATATAATCGAATCTAAATTTAGGGCAACATTTTGTTATTGATGGTATAAGTGAATTTGAATAAAAGGGTAAAAATTATGTAGATTTAACATGTATTGAGAATATAGCCAAGAAGGGCATTAGATGTAAATGAATCTAAAATAATGTGTCTAGTCAATAAAGGAGAACTTTAAGGGAATAAATATAAATGAATGTATTTGGGGAATGGAGTCCTTTTATATGTTGAATAGTATAACATTGTTATTAAGAATGAACGTTACTTTAGTAATTATTAATATGGTAACGGAAGAGTGTATAAATTTTATAGTAACGTAAAAACGTATTGTAAGATAATAATTAAGTGTAGACTTATAAAATATTTTTATGGCAACAAATTTTGTAAGTTATTTATTCTATTAGTTGTTAAGTTTTATTTATGTGTAAGTTAACAATATTACAATTCAATTGAATACAGTAATTTATGCAAACAAAAGATGAACATTTGGAAGTATTACTGTAGTGATATATATATAAGAAACGGTAACTTTGTAGTTGGGGAATAATTGATTTATTTGTGAGTTGTAATCAAATAGAGTCAAATTTATTAGAATTTATTGCAATTTAGGGGATTAATTGCAGTAACCTTTGAAGATTTATTCACTAAAATAATTGACGATGGAAATTATATGTAAATTTGCTTTTAGTTAATATAAAATATCCAGAGGGCTAGAAATGACACAAATCTACTAGTTTAGAAATTTACAATAAAAAGTGGTAAGTAATTTTTCTAAATATTTAGATAGTAGGAAGATGTAGATTTAGATGGAATTTATTATTTAACTATTTCATAAGTTGAGATCTAAGTTTAGAATTGAGATTTTTAATGTATAGATATTGAGCCAATGTTAGTTTCATTAAATCGACATCAATAACCTTGAATAATAGAAAGAAAGTGAATTTAATAAATTTAATCAAACTTATAATGTTGAATTTATTAAAATTGGAATTAATATTGAAGTTAAGAATTCACATTTGAATTGATGAATAGAACAACTATTGACACTTAAGTTGTTTAGAATTGGAGTAAATAGTTAAGAAAATTTAAAGGGAGAAAATTTGGTCAATTTTTGAATTTAGATGTAAAAATTGGATTTTTATAATTTATTTAATTTATTTAATGAATATTAAAAATAGCCATTTTGGCCACGGACTCGGATTTCGACGAAACCAGTTTCGTCGGATCCGTATCGGTGAATTATTATAGGGTTTCAAGTTTCGTATCGATCGGACTTGTCGTTTGATCGTACGGGCGTGAAACGCCTTGAAATCAATTTTAATAAAATCAATTTGGAAATTTTGTTTTCAGCATAACTTCTTCATACGATCAAATTTGGATGTGAAACTTTTTCCATCACGTTCAGAATATCTTAAAATACCTATTTGGATATATAGATTTAATAAATTCGATTACGGAGGCATAGCGGGCTTTTTGGGCCATAGTTTGTTTCGTACGTTCACTTATCCGATCCATCTACGCTATCTCTAGTCTACCTATATAAGCACGGTCATAAACCCTAGCCCCATTTTATTTTCCCTTTTGCTGTACGTTCATTTCTTCATCTCCTTCTCCTCCTCAAATGAATGCAACCTAGATCTACCCCAATCCAAATTTCAGTGAAAATGCAAACACTTCAGAAAAATTCCACAAAAATATATGTTAATGTTCTCGAGGCACGTAATCTATTGGTGCAATTTGTTTTCTGTTTTGAACATTCGTTTGACCAGAATTAATTCAAACAGTCTGTGACCATTCATCATCGTCGTCGCAAACTTCGTCGGATCGTCAAACCTTTTCTGGGTTTTGTAGAGTGGACGATGGGGATCGCATCTATATGGTTTTTGTGTCAATTCAACGGTTAGATCGTCGTAGATCTTCGATTTGGGTTTCGAATTACATGGGCGGCTGTTGCTGGGAGCACAGATTTTCGTGCTCGCGTGGCCGTTTGGAGGAAGGCGGTTCGATTTTGGATGATGAGCTTGGCCGCGATAGCCTTGTTTGATCGGAGACGAACGTGAAGGTGGCGAATTCTGGCAGCTGCGTTCAAATGTGGGAGGGGTTCACGAATGCATAGGGTTTCTGGAAGGGGGCCGCGTGCGTTTCTGGGAATAGAAGGAGTGACGTGGCACATATATTTGTAAGTGATGAATGTGTGTCGTTTTATTTATTTTCAATTTTGAATTCAATCATCATTTTTCGCCATAACTTTCTCATACGAAGTCGGATTCACACGAAATTTCTTTTGTTAGGATCATAATTTAATTCCGGACTTGATGACGCTGGTTTGGACGAATTCCGAGAAGGGCGAATTTTTGGGTTTAAATCGAATTTAAATTCGATTTAAATTCAAAAGGTGAGTGCTTTAACCCACTCACAACTACTAGAAGCTTTTATGTTTATTTAAATTAATTTTAGAAATGAATAGAAATTTATTTATGAGTATCTGGCATGTTTATTTTATTCATATCTGTTGAATTGCATTTATTTAATTTAACTGTTAATTTAATTAATTTATTGCTTATAAATTTACAGTTAAAATTTATTTGTTTGTATATGAACTGCTAGTTAACAGTTATATAATTTATTACTGAATATAGACTGTAGATTAATAGCTGTTAAATTTAATTTGAATAAAATTGCCAGTATTACCTGTTATGTAGTACCAAAAATAATATTGTTATTGATTGATATTGATTGATGATTGCGATTTGGATGATGGATGATGTTGATGAATGGATGTTTATTGTATATCATTAAATTGCAAATTATCATGCATATTTCATTTCATTCGGGATTGTGGTTTGAAATGATATATAACCGCAAAATTTTATATCTTTTAAATTGCGGATTGAAATGATAAATATCCGTATCACTTGACCATAGGATAGAAAATTATATACAGGCACCGCGGTATATATATAACTATTTAAATGTGATTTCTATGGTTTGGATGGAATACGGTTTATAATAATCTTAAATTTTTTTATTGTATAAATATTTTTTCTTCCATATATATATACATATGAAGTTGAAAATTTTGAAATTAAAAGGTGTATAAAAATCTTTATTAAAAATGGAAGAAAATTAAGAAAATGGAGTTTAATAATTTATATCATATGTTTAAATGTTAAGTTTGGAAATTTTAAGATATGATATTTCTAATTGGATTTTCCCCATATAAATTGAAATGAATATTCTAGTATAATTTGAATTGGGAAAAATATATATATTTTATTACTAGAAATTGAAGTCTTATTATTTATGGATTTTATATGAATATTCAAGACTAATTAATAGAACAATTGATTTGTTGAAAGAATAAAATCCAACTTTAGTTTGAAATATTGATACTCAAAATGGATATATGTATATATAAATAAATTGAAGTGGTTTTGGAACTTGAGAGAGATAATATAAATTTTGGTTTAGACTTTAATAAAGAAATGCATTTGTAAAGCCATGAGAACTATTTTCTTTACAAAGTAACATTTAAGTTAAACCATTTAATTCATATACCGTTGAATGTCCAAACCATTCAAGTTTTTAGAAGTTATGGTTTTAAATTATGATTTTCAAAATATTATGCTTTGAAATATTTGATTTTCAGACGTTATGAAGTTAAAGCATTATGATTTTGGAAAAGAATTATATTTGGGATAAGTGATAAAATATGGCTTTGGGTTTGAAATGATATCGTATTCATGGTTATGAAATGGAATGTTTATTCTAATTTTTAAAGTATAACCTATTTTTAAATGACCGCGGTGTTATAATAACGATGGGTTGGCAAAGAGACCGGGATCGGGTATGTACATACTCTCTGTTGATACCGAAAACCATTTTGACTAACCGTGTACGCGGTGGAGATTCCAGAATGAAGTAGGTGGTGGTGACGTTTCCTGTAAGGTAAATACGTGGACCCGACTCCCGTGAGTTGGCATAAGGTGGCTAAAACAGGAGCGATTCTCAGGCCAATGAGGTCATTCCTCTGATCGGACCCTCCTCTTCGATATTATACTTTGATTTTGGATTAATTCAGTGGCCACTTCTATATTTTGATTTTGGGGAGTTAGTCCGAGGTGGGCGGTAACTGCGGCTACGCGTTTCCACCAGCCTGGATAGCAATTGGTATATCTACCCTGGCATTGCCTAGTTGTGCCGTGTCACCTACCATACCGAGCCTTTACTACGAGTTTCTATTTGTGTCGTACCTATGGAGTATCCTCTGGTAGCTTCCCGATCAGGAGGTATTACAGTACTGTATAGACTATTGGCATTATTTGTGTTAAGGGCTATATGGGTAACCCCTTAACGCTATTAAAAAGTAAGTTTATTTTATAAATAGACACTATTATAATAGCGCAATATACTACATAGTAAATAGTTTAACGGATCCTTAGGAGATGTAAATCCCGACCATCTCTTGAGTTACTGTACTCATATTTATTTCTGTTAATTTAACTCACATAAGATCTTTTAGTCTGACTCGAGTGTTTTTGTCTTTTCAAATTCGCTCGGGTCAGTCCGAGCGTTTCAGGATCGAAGATTTTAGCTTTGGAGGACGAAGACGAAGAATCCGTATTATATTATTTATAGTATTGCACCACACTCTAAATTTCCGCTGCATTGATTGTATTGGTATGTGTAACTCTGATACACATTGTATAAGTAAAATAAATATTTTGTAAACAGTTATCATGAACTGTATATTGATTATTATATTTTATCCTTCCGCTGTGAGATTCTATTTTGTTTTATTTCTTCTCTGTTTTTTTCTTATTTACCCCATAACAATCCGCCCTTGCGTATGCTTTGAATTGGCACGTGTGTCGGTTTAAAAGTGTGCGAAAAGGCGGGATGTTACATCTTCCACCTTGCCGTTGAAGATTTCGCCAAACAGTTGATGGATGGGACGATATCGTGAGGGAAAAATCGAGAGCTTTTCAGCCATGGACTATAGCAAGCGACGGCTACTGAGTTGTGATTAGGGTTTGGTAAAGATAACGTGTATATATATTACATTATTTTATATTATTATATTAATAAAATTGTCAATTTAACACCATATGCAAACAAACTCTAAACTACGCATTCCGACAGGTGTTCCAAAGGTTTTTCCGCGTTCCGAACACAATGGAACAGGTTTCGTAAGCTAATTCGATCGTATGTGCGAGTTACTGAATTAAACGATCAATTTTAATTTAAACCGATTAAAACAATTTCGATGCGTTTCAAGCTGCCACGGTCAAACGATAACTCCGATTGCTACGAAAATTGAAATCCGATAATAACTAACTATTACGGATCCAATGGAACTAGTTTCGTCGAATTCCGAGACTGCGCCCCGGAAGGCTATTTTAACTCGTCTATTAAATCAAGCAAATTCCAAAATTAACGAAAACGCTTAAAATTTCACTTTTAATATTTTAATAACTTAATAATAAATCATATAAAATTTATAATCACATTAAAAATCATTCTGGCTCATTCCGGACCAAAATCTGATTAAATTGCATTTCACTAATATTAAATTCATTTTTAAATTAATATAAAATCCCAAATATTCATTTATCAACTTTAAAATTTATTTAAATTTCCCACCATACTATTTACACTCAAACAACTCTAAATAAATTTTTAAAACCAATTCCATCACTATTTACATCCAGATTTACCTTTATTTCAATTTCGAATATTGAATTATTATTGTTCAATTTCAAATTAAATCTCCACCTTAGCAATTTTAACTTGTTATTATGATTTAAACCAATCCTTCAAGTTAAAAATAAATCTTAAAACTATCTTAAACATTTCAAATGAGTTAAACGTTCACAAATCCCGTGTCAAAAATTCCGAGATGTTACAATATGGCTTAGAGGTTTTTGATTTAATAAAACAACACAAAATGAAATGAAACACCCAAAACTCCTATAATTCGAAATGTCAATTTTTGTTGGAATTCTCAATTGTTCGCATTAAATTGTTGGGATATTAGTTTTTGCAGCTTTTGGTGATTTTAATTTCTTTTCCATTCTTTTTTGAATTCTAACTTGATTATCAAGTTTCAATTAAGGGATGTGGTGTATAAGTATGAATTTATTCGTAATTTACACTATCTGTTCCATATGAAAATAAAAGAGAAATCTCGTTGTTTAAATTCTTTGTAAAAAGGGGTTGAATATAGATTGGAATATAGAATTAAAATTTCTATTTTTTGGATTATTCCGTAATTTAGCATGATAGATTGAGTTGATATTTTTACTATTTATAAGTCTATTTATTACAATTTTTGGATATGCATGTTGAATCCTTTGTTAAGGATATTGAAATCCCTTGTTATGAATATTGGAAACTTGGAACCATTGCTAATTTGGAAAAAGACTTGTATTATTGTTATTAAAAAGGAATTAACATTTATGCATTCGTTAAGGCAATATCTCTGCACGCATAAAAAATAATAGGTAGAACTTATTTATATATTAATTACTATAATTACATACGATTATAACATATAATTGTGTAGTTGATTAGGTAATAATTTCATTAAATCCCCCTAAGGAAGGTAATTGATTTGTCAAGGAAAAATAAGAGGGAATTCTTATATAGCCTAACTAATAGAAATGGTGAGGTGTGTGATAATATATTAAGAGTACTATAAAATATGACTATGTCATAAGTGGTGCGAGGTTAGTCAAAAGACACACAGTTGTCCGCCTAGTTAATCTGGCTACCGGAATTGCAACTTTGGGGCTGATCTAAGGCATCACCTATGATAAGTAATGGCGATGACATGAGTGTAGTCCTAATTTTTTAGGGTAAACCTGCTTAGTTAATTTGGCTACCAATGCCTCTGAATAGCCGGGCTAATGTGAGACGTCACCATAGGTATGGTTCATAAGAAGAAGGACTTGCTTTGGGGTTCTGGAATGTATTAGTGGTTGTTTCAGGCCAGCCTTTCTTCCCAAATGAAATATTAAATGGTCGAGATTGGGTTTAGTTACGGTTAAAGACATCTTGGAAGGTCTACTTCAAAAGGAAGTATTAAGTGTTTGAAGAAATTTTTGTGCAATGTCAGCTGCATAGAAATCTATGTGGAGTTCGCCTTGGGAATAGGTTTTAAATGATAGGGCCTACCTTGAATAAATGGTCAGAGTCTGTATATTTTTCATTACAATGTATCAAGTGGCTTGGGCTCTATCTCTCGCATTGTTAGATATTTATGATGTTGGTTATGGGTTATGGGATTAGGGAACGTGCTTCGGGAATGGATGGTATTAAGTGGTTGTTTGAGGGCCCGTCTCCTTTCCTTATACGAAGTATTAAATGGTTTTAGAACATGTAGATATATTCCTGTTTTGACATATACTGCCCAAGTATGAATAAAAAGGCTTGAGGTTTTATTTTCCATACACTTTTTGTTCTAACTCCCTCCTTATTGCAACAGAGGTTAAGGAAGGAATGATGGAAATTATGATGCTTGAAGACAATCTAAGAAAGCTTGTGGCAGTTATTGTTATTTATTTATGATGCTTTTTATTTTTACCCGTGAAAGAATACTTTTGAACGAATGATGTAATTGTTTTAAAAGAATATGTTTTGTTTTGTATTATGACATTTAAATTTATTTTGAAATAAATGGGTACAATTTGCTATTATGCTCTGTTCTTTCGTTGTGGGTACTAAAAGAATAGTGATAACAATTTATTATTATTACTTTACCAACCAACACCCAGCTTTGGAATTGGTCCAAGTTTTGATGGGCCTTCTCTGAGTCAGAATTTAGGTTTATTTCGGGGTGGGTTATTACACTACATCAGCAAAATATCGTATTGACAATTTTATGCAAAAGGATATGATCCAGCGTCCATAAATATGTCTTCATGATGAAGATCGAAGTTGTTGAAATACAAACTGCATTGATATAACAACATTGTAAATTTCAATTGTTGAAACTAATATAACATATTCGTCCTCAAAGTGCTTAAGTAAATTCAGGTTTTACTCGCAAAATCGTCACTTGATATGATATTGATTTTTGGTATATGTTTGCGAAAACAAAAATTATAAATAATGATTAAGAGTAAGTTGTTTGTGCTTAATAACCAAAGTGCCTTGAATTCAGTGAGAACGGTTCTAAGTTTGCAGGTTTTGAATACAATCCTAGAAATGATACGAAAGTATTATTTGATAAGCATCAGAGTCAAGCAAGTATTTTAGAATAGAAATCAAATATTTTGATTTTCCGTAAAAAAAATGTAAAGGATATGTGTGTCCGTAAGTAAGAATATAATTAGGCGCTAAAGTATTTCTAAAACTATAAGTAAACAATAAAGTTATGATTATTAATGATGTATTCGTGTTAAAATCATTTCAATTTGGTTGTTTAATTCTCAGTATAGGATTTGAAAGGACGTCTTTTACAATCGGTACAAAAGGATGTTGGGAATGTCCCAAAATGATATTAATGGACACTATATTAAATTATCTAATATGAAGCATGTAAGATGGGTTCCTCGTGCATCAACAATGGAAATTATCATACATGATATATTATCTATACTATCATACTTTCCTTATATATTTGATACATATAGCAAGTACAAAATTTGAGTTAAGATTACTTTGAAATTGAGAATGTTCTCGAGTGTTGATGAAATACTGAAAATTATTTATGGAAACAATGAACTCTTTCTGAAGGAGTGCATGGACATGAACTTCATATTAGGTACAATATGTCAATCGAAAATTAATGTTCAGGCTTAAGTTAAGAACTACAAGTTAAAATAGTTCCAAATAATATGTAGAGGTTCATTCAACCAAAGGCTAGGTATAGTGACTTGAATAGCGTTGCAATATAAGAAGTGTAGACAAACACACAAATAGGTAATTAAGCTAGGTTTGATTTGAAATGTTGGGAATATTATGAACAATATCCCCATATAGTTCGTAAAAGAAACTAAAGATCACTAGAAGTCGAGAAACTTACTTCGAAAAGTTCCATGTGGTAAAGGAATTTTATCCGTGACAAAGAGAGTTGATTGACAAAGTAGATAGTTAAAACAGTATAGCATACTTATTGACTAAGGGACTAACATGATTAGTCTTTAAGAAAACCGATAGAAGGAGTTAGAATAATATTTCATAACTTACACCAAGTTCAAGTGGGAGACTAATAGAGTTAGGGATATGCCTTACGGAAATTATGAATTTTTTTATGTATATCTAACTCGATAATCAATCTTGTTCGAAATAAAGGACATTTTCTTTCTATTATATATTTATTATATTATGATATAACTACTACTTTAAAGTATTTTAAATCAAAAAATCCTAAAATTATATTTTATGTGATAGTAAGTACAATGTATTATAATCAACAGAAATTTTATCACATTAAAATAACATATTATTTCAAATATTCCTAGTCAAGATGTTTCGAGACAAGATATCGGTACATCCACTGGGACTGGAGTATGTAATGCTCTTCAAATGTTTGGCAATGCATTAATTATATCTGTTAGGGTACCAAGGGGTTACATATTGATAGTTACTAGATAACCATGGAATGGCTCACTCTAGAGTTTTTTAGTTGGTTAACATAACTAGGGTCAAATGGAGAATCTTAGAATGACGATATTACACAATTATCTTGACTGGTGAATACTATTGAACTTCAACATGGACACCCCCACTTTGATTAGATTATAATCATGACATGGAATCTATTGAACGACTATAGTTGGGTCTCAACTGAAGCATTGAAAGTGAGACACTATTCAGTAGAAAATTTCTCTCTTCGATTATATGAATTTAGTATCAGGGTCAACTGTATTCGATTCAAAGTCAACATCTTAGGCTAGAATAGTATAGTTGATAATAAATGTTATTAAACCAAGAATATTTGTCTTTGGACTAGTCATGTTGAATATCAATGTCAGAATTTTGATCAAAACCAAATTCCATAAGTCCTAAAATGATATAGTGTATACGAAAAGAATTGATGTAAATAATCGTTGCTACTAGGTGCTGATAATAATTGTAAAACTAGATTTTCCTAAAAATGTGTAAGCAATATATTCTTCACACCATTAGCTAAGATGATGTGTGAATGTTGTTATTTGAATTGTTTGATATTAGTTGTTGATTGAATTTATACCCTTGATTTGCACAACCATTATGATGAATGCACCAAAACATCAAATGATTTAATTAAGTTCTTATCATTGTAAATTAAATAAATTAATAATTATTTATGAAATATTCTTAAATTTTGTTTTGTTTGTTTAAATTCCATTAGTATTTAATAAAGTGTGTATATAAAAGTTATATATGTATGTATCGGTATATGATATCGATAAACATTTAAATTTATTTTAAATCAATTAATTCCATGTGTTTTTCCATTTTTGAGGGCTTAAATAGCTTCTTTTATGAAAGGATATGCATGTTAAAAGGAGGATTTGTTTGATTCAATTGAATTGAAATTTATTGAAGAATTAAAGAGGAAAAGTTTTAAGGAAGGAATTGGAAAGGTTTCAATTATTTTTTTAAGAAATAAATTCCTTTCATTAAGTCATTCATGCTTCTAATAATTCATCTTTCTTCCTCTCCACCTCTTCCCTTATAGCGAAAAAATAATGGCTTTCTAGCCATAAAAAATCCAAAAAAATAAAATATATCAAAGAAAATAAATAAAAGGTACTTCTTTAGATCGTTGCAAAATCTAGAATTGACTCAATAGGATATAGGAGTTCTATAATTCATTAAAGGTGCAATTTTTTTCTACATCTTTGTGGTAAATTCTAATTTTATTTGATTATGGAATACATGATGATAATAAAGTCGGACCCCATACATGTCATATCTCTTTTGATTGTTTGTTCATCTTGCGTGTATAATTTTGGTTCAAATCATTCTTTAACGAATTTATATATGCCAAAGTTGTCCGATCTATTTTTGTTATTTTGGAATTTATATTTATAATAAAAACCTCTTTTATGGAAAATTAATTATTATAATAATTTAGCTATCATATTCACAAACATTAATATTGAAACCATTTTTAAAGTTGATTTAATGTTTTGTATGCCCATTGGTTGTAATGTAAATGATTTTATTTTATGTTTGAATATGTTTAAAGGTTATTCGGATTCAAAATTTATAAGTTGACTTTTATGAAAAATCCAAATCTACCTTGAATCACTAATTTATAACAAGTTTTCAATCTGTTAAATCTAAGTTTTAAACATATTAAAACTACATACTTCGTATACATATGTTATTTTAAATTTAAAATATAATTTCACACACACATACATACATATATGTACATGTATACATACATACGTACATATATGGGTGTGCTATTTCATCCCATGGTTTGAAAAAGGTGCTTTTATGCAAAATCTTTAATTTAATTTTAAATCTTTCCTGAATTAAAGCTCGATACGAAATTTTTTGTTTTAGATTTCAAAATGTATTAGTCAAAATTAGGATGTTTGGAGTGTTAAAAATGGTTTGGAAATGACATTAAGGGGATGAGTTATGAAAGGAGAAAACTCCGTCGCAATTTCCCGTCCTTCTTAATTTCTTACTTAAACACTACTAATTTTCATTTCAAATATAAGTAAGACTTTTGATTAGTAAAAATTACTTTATAACATATCATGCGTATATATATGTAGATACTTGTAAACTATATATACACACATATAATATTATTTCATATAATTTTCAAAAGAAAACTATAGACAACAACGGCATATATAAAGTGACGAATGGGTCCGTTGCAGTGTAGATACCAACGCCTATATGATGTCACACTAGCCATGTAAACTACTTATATCTCACCGTGCACTTTACACACATGGGTGTATTTGATACACTCATCACAATGTACATTTAAATTTAAATTAATTTCTCTTCTTTTAAACAAATTATAAAAAATAAAGTTTTTATATAAAATATTTCAAATTAGATTAAAATCCATTTAGACTTCATAGGCCCAATAACGATATAAAAATAAAACCAAATTGAAATTCACACATTTAACCCACTTTCGACTGACCTAATTCCTTATTAATTAATTTAATTTAATTTAGAGAAGGAATCCTTTTTTCTCCCTCTAAACTTATACAATTAACTAAAGGAATATTTTTTTATTTACGGAGAAAATCTTTCATTTCTCTCTCTCTTTAATTAAATCAATTGATTTATTAAATGAAATAAATGGCTAGATTTATACGCATATGTTATGAGTATATCCAAATCCAATCTAATGTATATTTTGTAAGTACAAACTTGTCTAATATGACCATATATAGGTGTTGGAATTACGCTGCAATAGACCCATTTGTCCCTTTATATACGTCCATATTATCCATATTTTTTTTAAATGTATATACATTAATGATGCATATTAAAACATATGTGCTAAAATTAAGTTAGACTAATTTGTCTATTTTGAAATATGAAGTTAACTATTTTAAATCTTGGTTTAACTTTGGGTAGGTTTTTAAATTAAATTTATGATTTCACGTATAAGTCCATTTTATGAACTTTGAGCTAAAATAACACACACACACACACATAGATATATATGTATATTAATATGATGTTTATATAAAATAGAGTATATCAAATAAACTCTTATATGTATATGTGTGTAATAATAATTTGTTTAGTCAAATTTAGAGAAGGAAACCTTTTGTTTCTCTCTCTTAACTTATATAATTAATTGGAATAAGATTTTTTTTATAGATACACCATTTTGCATTTCTCTTTCTTTAATTAAATTGATTGATTTTCTAAATGATGTTTATGATCAACATTATACTTGGCATATATTATGAGTATATCCAAATATATGCTAGTGTAAATTTTGTTAGTGCAATATATGATATTATATTAAGGATATCCCTTAGAGGCAATTATGTAATTTGTTACATATATCTAACTCGATAAATATATTCAACTTAAACGATGCTACATAAATGCTCATGCTATGATGATTATTTGCATGATATGATTTCATTGCTATAATGTCGAGTAAGTGAAAAAACCATTCCATGCTTTAGCAGCATGGTCTTGTTATCTATTGTTTAGGTAAACTTTTATATGTACTAGGTTTTATGTCCGACCCGTGTTTTATAATATTTCCCCTAACTGAAGGGTACTCGCGTGAGTAGGCCAAATTTATTGGCTTAAATATTTTACTTTTGGAAGACGAATGAGGAAGTCAAAGATGAAGTATGTGGCTTGTAGCTAATAAAAGTTATTTTGTACCATGTTATTGCGAACCAAGGTATATAACTGGTTAGGTATTCATGTTGGCATCTTCATATATCGGGCATAACACTAATATTTAAGTTATTTTAGTTTTTCACCCTTATGTAGGCAAGTTTTTGGATTTTGAAAATGTAATGACAAGTATGTGTACTGAAATTTGTTTGGGTGCACAGTTTAATTTATGTTTTGAGAAAAATACTAATCATAATTTGTTGCTTAAAAATAATTCAAGTGATGACTACATCATTAATGACATTCATTTTCAGGTCCCAAATTGGCGGATGTTACCAAGACCGATCAAACTTTTTCGCAAACACCACTGGAGCACCACATGGTGAACTACTCTACCTTATAAAGCTCTTACTATCCAATTCGACCAGTTTCTCCTTTAGCTCCTCCATCTCCATAGAAGGCATCCTACGTGAGGCTCGGCCAAACGTTTGGTGCTTTCATTATTAATGACCTGAGATCTAAACTTGTTAAAGAAGAAGAGGCTTAAGACAAAGACTAATTGGAGTTTTTAGGAATGAGAACCATAGGCTAGAAGATGGAGCAGATGCACATAGGAATGCTATAGAACAAAACTGAACCAACCCTCATATACCACAATCGGTCGGTACTGATCGATTCAGATCGGTCAGTACCGACTGATCTTTATTAAGAGGCATTGTTAATTTGGATATTGGCCTTAGAAAGCATGTCAAAGAGATGATATTGAGCCTCATAATCAAGATCGGAATGCAAATTTTCAACCATAAGGACTAGAGCCAAAAGGTCCTCATAGGAATGGATGCTAGGAAAAGGATTTGATCTAAATCGTGTGGATTATCAGAGATGTCAACTGAATCTAGTTGATCGCTTATCCGAGGTAGTAAGACTGTGCTTTAAAGTGGAGCCCTAGTTCGGTGTTTGGAGATGTGAATAGAAACCCATTCACCCTAAACAATTAATATGCTAGGAACCCTCCAGATCTGAAACTACCTACCCTGGAGTCGTATGATGGAAGGACTATCCAACGGTTCACTTAATAGGATACATCTAACAGATAAGAGTGTTGGGAGTTTTGAAAGAAGTGATAGGACAATACTTCCTATTTTTCTAGACTGTATTGGCTGCCATGTGGTTTTTCCTACTGGATAAAAGGTCCACTAGCATATGGACTAAATAAGAGGAAATGATTATGAGCTTGTTCATGGTACATATAATTTGATCGAGTAATATGATGATGCCTTCGAATCTAAAGCAAAGGCAGAATGATACCTTATAGAGTTAGCTGACCAGATTTAATGTAGCAGTCGTTCTATTATCAAGATAAGAGATACTTGCATCAAAAAGACGTGAAAGACAAGAATAGTGGAGTGAATGCTGTGGAGGATTGAGAACCATCCAAGACGGGAACTGGAAGGGATAAAAGAAAATGGACGGCCGATAATAGCTTCGGTGGTAAGGAGCGACCAAAGTGGAAATCAAAGTTCTCTTCTTACATTAACTTAGCTTTGATCCCAAAGAAGATCAATATTAATACTGTGGGGTAGATTTCCTATAGGTTACCCACTAAGAGAGAGCCCATATATTAGGAGAAAATTATGTGAAGTTCTTATTATTCTATGAGCTGGATGGACACTAGGCGAACGAGTGCAAACACTTGAGGGATTTGATTGAAGAACAGGTTCAGAGCTACTAATTGCAATGGTACGTAAGGAATAAGATAGCAGTGGCGCAAATTGCAATGTCGCAGTTGGAGTGACCACCACTTATGGAGAATGTATCCGATCGCAGCCGAGGATCTAGGCTAGTCATAGTTATCCCATGATCGAGATATATTAGAAATATGTTTATTTTTTAGCATTTAGATTTTTTTTTTAATAACTATAATTTACCATTACGCCATTTATACATGTGTGTGATATCTACAACGACCCACCTATTTGGACGGTTTAAATCATAAATAAACCACACATGTCAAACTCAAACCATTCAAAATGGAGAATTGTTAAGGGGTAAACAAGAGAAAGAAAGGAAACAAAACACAGAATCTCACGGAAAAATGACTAAATATAATAATCAAATAAATAGTTCATGAAGCTGTTTTACAAATAACATTTGTTTCACTTTTACAATACAAATCACAGTTACATAGAACATAAGTAAATAACAATGCAACAGAACAACTTAATGTAGTGGTATAAATAAAGTAGATAGTAAAGATATACTGAATCTTCGTCTTCTTCCTCTAGAAAAAAGTCTTCAATACATTGAAAAGCTAAGACTGACTAGAGCGAATTGAAAAGACATAACACTCGAGTTAGAACTAAAAGATCTAATGTAAGTTAAATCAACAGTAAATAAATATTAGTGTAATGGTGTCAGAGCTGTTTACGGTATTTTACATCCCATATCCAGTGTCTAACGTGTGTACAATTACGTAAAAGATGTTCGGGATTCCATCTCCTAAGGATCCGTTAAACTATCTGCGTACATAGTACAATACGCTATTATAATTGTGTCTATAGTAAAGTAAAGTATTAAAATAGAGTTAAAGTGTTACCAATATCCCCTTTAACACATTTTATATAATGTCATAGTTAGGGAGCACTCAATAGGTACGACACAAACCACACACGTAGAAGGCACGATGAGGCATGTGACAAGGCGAGCGAGGTAATGCCAAGGCAGGATTCTACCATTTGCACTCGCAGATTGGTGGTAACGCATAGCAGCAACTACCGCCTACCTCTGAACACAATCCCATAATCAAAATCGAGGGATGGTCACCAAACCAATCACAAAATCATAATATGGTATCGTAGAAATATGCACGATCGAAAGAACAACCTCACTTGGCCCGGTATAGCTCATGTTTTAGCTATATCAAGCTGACTCACGGGAGTCAAGGTTACATAAATACCTCATACAGAATCGTTCGCCAAAACATCCTACTTTATTCTGGAATCTCCATCCCCTACATAGTTATTAAAGTGGTTTTTGATATTGGCAGAGATTATAACAATATCTGATCCCGATCCCTTTAACAACCAAATGCTTATTTCACACTGGATGCATCTATTACATTTCCAAAACCAATTCATGATTTATATCTATTCAATTCATACCATACCACTTTCGAAATCACATTATGTTTCGAAATCATATCACATTCGAAAACATATCGACAAATAGGTTAATTCCTTATTTCAAAATCATCATATTTACTTAACAGATGCCATTTCACTAGATAATATTATTTCAAATCCCAACTTAGGCGATGACATCATTTAACCATATTCGCTTTTAACAAAGGATATAAATCTAAACACTTCAACTTTACACAGTCTGAAATTTTAGAAAATAGTTTAGGTAGTTTTAAAATAGTTTAAATAGTTTATAATACTTTAAATGGTTTAAAATAGATTAAAGTAGTTTAAAAATATTTTAAAATTGTTTAGATCGTTAAAATAGTTTAAAATAGCAAAAATTAGTTCAGAGTACTTTAAAATAGTTTAAATCGTTTAAACGGTTTAAAAATATTTCAAAATAGTTTAGATGGCTAAAATAATTTAAAATAGATTAAATTAGTTTAAATATAGACTAAAATAGATAAATAGTTTGAAATAGGTTTAAATAGTTTAAAATTAGATTTAATATCATTTTAGTAGTTTAATATAAAATTGTTTGATTGTTGGAAATGGTTTATATAGTAAATAGTTTGAAAATCTAAATAAATCAGAATTTAAATTAATATATCTTTAAATAGTTTACATTAAAATAATTAATTTGAAATTGATATCAAATTAAATTATTTCTTCTATTTCAACACAACTGGACCATTTCCAGGTTTCAAATCCATAAAATAAAACTTGTCTTACGATTCAGATTCTCATTTAAAACCATTTGATCAATATCGATTTTAAATCCGTGCTCGAACTGTAAATTTAAACTATTTCACTTTTATTAGATTTCAAAGTTTAAATAATAAAATATTTCAATAACTAAATTTTGATAAATCTCATTTATATATCACAATTCAATTTCGAAATTTCAATTTAATTTGTTTAAGCAAATCCTTTATACCAATCCTAATTTCAACGACTTAAAGATTGGATTTTCGAAAAATAACTCAGTTTATATAAATAAAAAATTATTCCAAAATATCATTTAACCGAATTCAAAATTTAGGAATTAAAAATTTACTTAATTTAACCAATCCGGTGCCCGTATATAATTTTCTACCCTTTGGTCAAGTGGTACGGGTATTTATCATTTCAATCCGCATTTATCAATATTTATGGATATATATCATTTCAACCCGAAATCCTGAATAAAATTTGAAATCCACAAAATTGCTCGGGTTTATCATTTCAACCTAAAACGATTTTTCTCTAATCTAAAGATCGTTCGGGTAAATGTCATTTCAACCCGTAGGGATTTTTCCAACAATAACTAAGGAAACATGCATTGTTATATCAATATAAATTTAATATTCAGTCATCAAATATCAACAGTCAAACATCTATTACAATCACCATTCGAATCCACTAATAAATAACATCAGTTAACTAATTATCATTCACAGGTATTTAATTGACAATTAATATTCAATATTAAATTAAATGGTGATTAAATTGTATAAAAGTTAGATTTCACTAGAATGAAAATTTAAATATACCAAATAGTACCCAATTGATTTCTAATCACATCATAAATTTTATTTAACCAACATAAGATAATTCAGTAGTCGTAGGTGGGATAAAACACTCATTTCAAATCGATTTCAAATCCAAATAAAGGCCCAAAATTGAATATCCTCGAAATTCAACCAAACTAGTCTCATAATGTTCGGAATTTCGAAATGATCGCAATGCACAAAACGGCGTGTAAATCTGATCTCGTATGAAAAGGATATGCTAGTTAGAAGCTTGACGATCTCAATTAAAAAATAAAATAAAGTTTAAAATAAGGTTACACGTGTACCAATTCAACATCGCTCACGCGTTCATGTGCTTTCTTCTAGAAATCACAATCGGTACCTCTATTGCCGCCGCCACAGATCGACCCGTGCCTTGCCATCGCTGGCCGCAGCCAAGCGCCGCCCAACCCAATGCCATGCCACCTCAACACATGGACAACCCCCTCAGCACTCCAATCGACCCCAGAAAAAAGCACAGCCACCACAGATTTTGTAAACCCTAATCCAATTGTTCGAGCCAATCTAACCGCTGATTTGATGAATGACCATCACCGATGTATGAGAAATGCAGATTACGGATCTTAAGGCTGGAATAACACTAGAGGGGATGTGAATTATTGTTTTATGGATTTTCTATATCTTATTGAAACTTATTCATTTAATCACCAACAAATGCAATTCACAAACATAGATATAACCACATAATCAGACACGGATGCAAATACTAAGTAAAAGTAGTAAAGGAAAGAATACATCAGGATTCTATACTGGTTCGGAGATACCCTACATCCATCCCACTAGGATTCCATCCCTTTAACAGGCTCGAAGTGGATTCCATTCCATGAATAAATTTTGAATAAAGATGTATATGCTTTCAAGAAGTTTTAACATAATTCTAGACTCAATACTCATCTTGTACTATTGAAATCTTGAACTCCTGACATCTTGATACTCATGAGTCTGCAAACTTGATGTTTTCGGCCTTGAATCTCTATACTGTGCAGTCTTCATTCATGGTACCTACATGGTTATATCCTGCATATATATATATATATATATATATATATCTAAACTATAATGTTAGTATTTATATTTTATAAGAAGTTCTAAGGTTTTTGTCATCAAAACCATCATCTCAAGGACTAGCAATCTCCCCCTTTTTGATGATGACAACCTATGTTTATAAAATAAACTTCACCTTCACATTACTCCCCCTAAAACTAATAACTCTCCCTTAATCCAAGCCTAACTATTCTAACTACTCTATTTTATATCTCTCTCCCTTTGTCATCAACAATAACTAATACTAAGCTGATATAACTCCCTCTTAGTCTTATACTGGAGTACCTATGACAAATTACGATAGAGTATATATAAAATAACATGAGTTAATAATAAAGACATGATAAATATGAAAGTTTACACCCAATATATACTATGTTTCATGTAATGTTATGCATATCATTCAAACAAAATCAATTTTAATCAAAGCAAATCAACTCAAATCAAATCAAACAATTCAAAAATAAGCAATTCAAATCATAAGGAGATCAAGTATTTCTAGGAACTTCAACCCATCCTTCTTCTCCAAAGATAGGACCTTTTTTAATATCTTCCCAATCTTCATTATCTTGAATTAAAGTTCCTACAGGATTTTCATCGAGATCACCTATGTTGAGGGGAGAAATCATCCAAGAGAGGGCATCGAAATGCTTCTCTTGTTCTTTTGTTATCTGCATTTGACTTAGTTCTAAGTGCCTTTGATTGCAGAGAATAAAAGTAAGTAAACTCTTGAATGAATTGAGAGTTTCTTCAAGATTATCACTTAGAATTCGAGAAGAGGAAGCCATTTTTGATAAGTAGTGAAGAGTTGCAAATAGAGATAAGTAGAAATGAAAAAAGTACTAATTTCTGGAAGAAACAGGTGTTTAAATAGGCAGAAATTCGTTATAACGAATAGACACAAGTTATTTAGTTCAATTTCAAAGTTTGAAAAATAACCAAATTTGTCAGTTATGTGTCGACATAGGGGGTAGAGGCATGTCGACATGGGTATGTTATTTTATGTGTCTTATTTATTTTGTGAATAAGCATGTATATATAAACTTATATACTATACTAACACTTATTCCGGAGACACGATAAGGTAAAAAAACATAAGATGGATAATTTTTATAGACAAATGAGCTAATATTTGAGATACTTCATAACATGATAAAAGAGCAATACAAGTTTATATAAAAAAATAATACATCGCAATCTACTTCTTAGAATGTGCTAGAGGATGAAGTGGATGATGATAAGCCAAATTTTCGAACAACTTTAGCAAAGAATTCGTTCATTTTAGTGGACATTTTATCCAATTTCTTACTAGCGAATCTTTTGAGAATCCGTTGATTTTCCACTATGATCTTTTGATTTTTAAGGAGTGTTTTGTTGGAAGAATTGTTAGTATTGGTAGGATATTCAATACTTTCCAAGGAGGTATCTTCATTTTATTCTTTAATTTCCATTTCCTCCCCTCCTGCTTCTTCTTCTTCCTCATTTTCTTCCTCCATATCTTCATGTGCTAATCTTTCATCCTTTTCGGCAAGAGATTCATATTTTTGAAATATGAAAGGAATTTTCATGAGAGAAATATTGGCATGATTAAATACTTTTCTTGAAACAAATTCTTCCTTTTGTAATCAACACTAAAATAATTAAAAATCTGAGTGAGATAGATTCCATGATATAAAGTATTCTCACCCATTTTCAAATTCTTAGGACGAAGTTCATCCATAATCACTTGCGCCTAATGAATGTCATAATGACCAAAAATAGCAAAATGCACTTTACACACTTTTAAAGTCGGGTTATTGAAATTTCCCAATCTAGGAGTAATAGCAGTTGGAAAAGAAGACTGACAATACGAGCTTTTGGACAAAAGTTAAGATTTTTAAATTCAAAGTTGTCATCTCCTTCGAAATGAAATGTCTCACGATCATGTTCATCAATATTTTAAGTAGAAAGATCCATTCCCGAATTCTTGCAATTGAGAATGTTTCCCAAAATTTCACAATTGAAAACAATTTTAGTGCCTTTAACACCATTCCAAATTTCATTTTCATTTCCTTCATATAAACCACGATTCAAATTCACATAAAACATTTTAACAAGATTTGGGTAACAAACAAAATCATTTTCAGAATTGTCAAAAAGACTAAGAATATGGTTCTCTTCAAGAAGAGTGTTGATTTCATATGTATAGAAATCGCTAAATATGGCAAACATTCCCACATGAACTTTTCCGTAATTAGCATAGCTTATATAAGCCTTGATTGCTTTCGGATCATTATAAAGATACTCTTTAATGGTTTTTGGCAGCCTCATTGTGGATGGAGTGCTTGAAGAAGCCATTTTTGAAGAGAGTATAAAGTTTGAAAGAGTAAAAGAGAGTTTGAATTTTGAAATGAGAGTGAAAAGGTAAGATAAGATAATGGAAATAAATATATATTCAATAGTCATGCTCTCTGGTCAAGAGGTACCTCTCTAAAACATTGGATTTGGTGAAAAGGAAAGTTCAAAGATTTGAATTCAAATTTGAGCTTCGAATTTCTGACAAGGATGTCAACATCATGGGTAGGACCATGTCGACATGGGTCAAAGAATTCATGTGACTTATCTTTTCTTATATACTTTAATATATATATATATATATATATATATATATATTATTTTTAATGTCTATATATTTTTTGAAGTAATTATTAAATATAATAATACTCTTTTAATAAAATATATCGTAATATTAAAGATAAAAATGATGATGATAATAAAAAAGTTTAAAATTCAAACAACACATAATTTCAAAAACAATCAAACAATTTTAAGCAAAACAATTTCAACCTATATATTGTAAATGTTTACCTTTTTCTAGATTCGTATCTCCGAGATCAACGGAATCATGAATAGCCATAAAGCACATATTTGAATTTTCCGTCTTCAAATCATCATCACTTGAGGATGAGTATGAGTCTGAGTCGTCTAGTGTAGCGTTATATGCTCTTTTCCTTTTCTTTATATAATCATTGCTTGTAGGAAACTTTTGCTTATCAGGATGTGGACAGTCTCTTTTGAGATGGCCTGGTTCGTCACAGTTGAAACATTTGACGTGATTTGGTACTTCATTATGATTTCCAGAATTCCTGTGATCATTCTTTTTGAAGTTGTTCATCTTTCTGTATTTTAGAAACTTTTGAAAGTTCCTTGTCATGATAGCTATTTCTTCATCATCATCACTTCCCGAGTCTGATCCATCTGTTAATGCATTGAATGCATTAGATTTTTTCCGAATGCCTTGCTATCTCTTCTCCCTTACATTTGTACTTTAAATGACATTAGATTTTCAATCAATTATTCAATCTTTAAAGTACTGATATCATTTGCTTCTTCGATTGCAAGAGTTTTCTGATCCCATTCCGGAGTAAGAGAATTTAGAATTTTTCTGACTTGGTCTTCTTCGAAAAAAATTGTTCCCAATGATATTGGAGAATGCACAATATCGTGAAATCTACTATACATATCTGAAATGGAATCATTAGAATTCATTTTGAGTAATTGAAACTGATTTGTGAGTATGGATATTTTGGTCTGTTTGACTTTGCTTGTTCCTTCATGTGTAACTTGCAAAGTTTTCCAAATATCATATGCAGACTTACAAACTGATATTCTATTGAATTCATTCCTATCAAATGAACAAAATAAAATATTCATGGCTTTGGAATTATTTTGTGCAATAGTCTTTTGCTCAGCAGTCCACTGTGAAAAACTAGTTGTGGGTTCAAAATATTCAGTTAGTGTGATATTCCAAGTGTCTAATCCTATTGACTGTAAATATATTTTTTCATTCTACGTGCCTAATATGCATAGTTACTGCTACTAAAAAGTGGTATTCTGGCAATAGACTAACCCTCTACAAATGAACTAGTGATAGTGTTAATAGAACCAGTGTTGGTAGCTATTTTTTAAAAACTTTTCAAAATTGAGATTATGAAAACTTTGAAAACCAATGCTCTGACACCAAATATGAGAAATGCGGATTACGGATCTTTAGGCCGGAATAACACTAGAGGGAGGGTGAATAGTGTTTTATGGATTTTCTAAATCTTTTTTAAACTTATGTAATTTAGTCACCAACAAATGCAATTCACAGACATGGATATAATCACAGAATCAGACACAGATGTAAATACTAAATAAAAGCAGTAAAGGAAAGAACACACGAGGATCCTATACTAGTTCGAAGTTACCCTACATCCAGCCTCGCACAATTGTACGGATTTCTTTTCAAAATAATCTCCCAGATTACACCCTCGGTTTCAAGGCTACGAGATGTACCCTCCTATATTCGAGTCTAGGGCAAACTCTCTTGATTTAACCAGGCCACAAGATCACCTAATCGATTTCCGGGGCAACGATCGCACCCAATTGATTTCAAGGCTCAATCACACCTTTTACTCAACAGTTTGATTTCTAAATGATCCTATAACTCTGAATAACACTGAGATCTTATGGAGAGAGTGGCAGAGAATCAAACAAGAGATAATCAAGTTTGATTCACTTGTTATTTCGGCAGAGTATAGTTTTGCATTCCTTAAAATAAATGTGGAAGATGAAGAGGAGAAAAAACAAGTGAAATATAATAATAAATTCGTTTAGAACTACTGGTATTTATAGAAGATCAACAGCCATATCTAGTCGTGAAAGGATACGTCGAATAGACACTTATTTTGGAATTTTCAATTTTGAATTCAACGGACACCATGTCGACATGGAGGGTTGAAGGATGTCGATATGCTCTTGGCAAAATTGATGATTTTTGATTTTCTTATTAAAATTGGTTTCTATAATTTGTTAAAACAATTTCTAAACTTTGTAAATAAATTTGAATATAGTTTAAACATATATAAGTATTTTTTAATATATAATCTTAACTTATAAAGTGTTTTAAAATTTGGTTATATAAATAGTTTAAAGCTAAATATTTAAAACAGAAGATAGTTTAAAAACAAGGACAATTTAGAAATCAAAATATAAAAAATGATAAAAATAGTTTTGAGGCTAAAATATTTAAAAACAGAGAGACGTCTTTTTGACAAGAAGGTTTTGAAAACATTTAAAATAATAGATATATTTTTGAAAAGCATTTTCACAAAATTAGTGGATATCAAAACTGGACCACTATATGTTCCACTAGATATTGTCGTGGGTTCCATTCCACTAGGGTTCATCTCTTTAATAGGCTCAAAGTGGATTCCATTCCACGAATATATTTCGAATAAAGATGTAAGTGCTTCGAAGAAGTTTTAACATAATTCTAGATCAATACTCATCTTGTACTATTGAAATATTGAACTCTTGACATCTTGATGCTCGTGAGTCTTCAATCCTGATGTCTTCGGTCTTGAATCTCTATACTGCACAGTCTTTATTCCTGGTACCTGCATGGTTATATACGGCATATACATATATATATATATATATAAACTATATCGTTATTTATTATATTTTATAACAAGTTCTAAGATTGTTATCATCAAAACCATCATCTCAAGGACTAACACGATGAGCTCCCCTCGAATCGACGATCCATTGCCATTGAGCAATCATCAAACGAACGGTCGAGAATGTTTTGGCCAATTCCGAACAAACCATAACCCGATTGAAAAAACAAAAAGAAAATTTGGGTTGCGCTCGTCGAGTGCTTTCCAATGATATATACTACGATATGTTTGAGGAATTTTAATGTTTTGATTTGATTTCGATTTCAATTGAATCTAGGAATTAGGTTTTCTGCCATTAGAAGGAGTTAAGCAGATAGAATTGTATGTATAGTAAAAAAATAAAGACTACTAGGGTTTGAGAAACAAATCTACTTATATGAACAAAGCCCAATAAGAAAGAATGAACATATCAAATTGGTTCGAAACGAGAATAATGACCTGAAAAGCCCGTTCCGCTTCTGAAATAGAAGTAGATCATCTCATATATCAAAATAGATGTTTTCATTATTTTTAAATTCAATGAAATATGTTTCAAGTCCTAATTCCATTGCATGAAGAAGTTAGCTTTAAAAATTAGCTTAATCTAAACAGAAATCATTCAATTGATTTCTATGCGTTACGAGCCTGTACGATTAAACGACAAGTCTGATTGCTACAACAATAGAAATCCTATAATAATTCACTATTATGGATCCGATGAAATTGGCTTCGTCAAAATTCGAGACGGTGGCCAAATGGCTATTTTCACGTTAATAAATTAAATTATTACTAAATTGATTTAATCGCTTTTCAAATTCATACTTTACAACAAACAATTTTTATGGTTTTTGATTACCTATTGATTTATAATCTTTTAAACCAAATTTCTATGCCAAAACCAATATTAAGTATTGCACAACTTATGGCGTTTAATTACATCTGTAATAAAGATCCAATTAATTATATTTTAATTTCAAATAAATTCTTTCATTTTAATTTATATCTTATTATTCACTCAACTATCATTTTACTAATATAATTAACATTGATTTACAAACTTATTACATCTATACTTTATAATTATCATCATAATTCATATTAATTGCAATATTAAATAGATTAATTGCAATTGATTTCCAATTTAATTTCAATGGATTAAATAATGCAATTATAATTAGATAATTGTTACAGCTTACAATTTTAAACACATTTCTATGTTTATTGTCAACAAACAAAACTGATAAATTCATATACTGGTTAATTATTCTATATTAACTAATTTCAGTTAGTTACATACAATTTCACCATTTAATATAACAATTGGTTTATTTCCTTACTTATAAGTTATAACCAAATTTATCCTTACAATCATTTCAATCAATTGAAATATCAGTAAAATAGTTATCGATTACATTAAATCACATTATTAGATTACATTCTAGTTATTTTTCACATTAATAAATCTTAATTTTTTCACAACATTAAATTCCAAAACTTATTTAATTAATAAATTTAATTATCGAAAATTATAGGTCGTTAAAATATCAATTGGTCATATGGACAAGCTATGAGTTTGAGCTTGAAGGTATTCCATGATTGAACTAGTTATTTTGATTTTCGTTTAGTGCACTTTGATTTGAAGATACATGAATGACCTAATGATAAATATTGATTAGACAAGATATCATATTTTGATATTGTTATGGAATACCGGTTGATGTTGGTTATCCTTTATATTTGATAGATAAATTGATAAATAATAGCCTCCAAACCAGAGGGATTGGGCGGCAAATTGTGGATTATAGGTCCCCTAGCTAAAGAGTGAGTGAAATGGCCTATATAGGAAAACAAGTTCCCACATTGAAGATTAGCGGTGGACTAGCTTTAAACATTAAGCACACTCGTCACAGAGTGAGTGGAAAGGATCAATGTTGATTTATGATCTGAATGGATCAAAAATTAACTGTAACGTATGAATACCATTTGATTGAAATTATTTGATAACAATTATTGAACGATCGATGAACATCATTGATATGACAACCTCCCTATACCTTTCATACCTAATATACTTGTATAATACGTCGTGAAGGTACCCGGCAGGCAAAAGATAGAGCACGTCTAAAGATCCAGACCATAAACTTTGTTCGTGTGCCGACTGAAGCCAAGACCCTAAACGCTCAAGCACGACTCGAATCAAGAGCTGAACTGCATATTTAGGTTAGATACCGAACACGGCATCATTGGACAATATATGTTGTTTGGTCCTTCCTTGTGATGACCCGAAAATTTTAGATATTTGAAACTGGAATATTTAATTGATTTTAAATATTTGAAAGTTAGTTTAAGTTGAATTTTAATATCATTATTTATTTGACAATTAATTTATTGAATTCAATAATTAGAGATTGGGCAAAATATTAAATCCTAGTTTTAGGCTTGTTAAAAATATTTCAATAGCTTATAAAATTTATATTAATAGTATTGTTGATAATAGAAGCTTTAGAATTCAATTTGGTTGTGTTTTGTTAAATTTCGAAATTTATCGTTTAAATCGATATTTAATAATAGCCTTCCGAGACAGTCTTGGAATTTGACGAAAGCAAATCCATTGGAACCGTAATAGTGTATTATTATCGGATTTAAAATTTCGTAGTGTTTGGAGTTATCGAGTGATCATACGGTAAGTAAACGTGCTGAAATCAATATCGAAAATTTAATATAATAACTGAGTCCAAAAAACTATCTTCTCCATACAATCGAATTAGGACTCGAAACCTTTTCCATTATATTCGGAATAGGGGTTTAACATTATAAATGCTGGGCGGCATGCTTCGCTAGGAGTTTGCAATTTTAAGATACAGAATTTAAGGCGATTTAAATTTAAATGGTTTGACTGGTCAAAATGTTCACATCAGTTGAAGTATTCACGTCAAACCTTTTCCTTTCAATTCACCATTACTGTAGCAGAGCAATTCCTTCACTCAACCTTCTTTTCACTTCAGTCTTCTAATATGCCACCCCTTGTTTTTTTTTCAAAACCACGGTTCCACCTTTATAACACATCTCCTCTTCATTTCGATTACCAAACTCAGATCTAATAAAAACAAATATGGCTTCAGCGAATCCCTGTTCCTTTTTTCCAAAAAGACCAATCCCACAATTTAATCAACCACACCGATTCCTTTGCCATTCCGATTATCGAGCGTCGAAAAATCGGGTCGTTACACTTGGTATCAGAGCTGAAGGTCAAGCGAGAACCATAGCTCTGGTAGGGATTACTCATAAAAATAGAGTCCGTAGTACTATAGAATGAGTTTGAGCATATTAATATATATGAACATGTATTTAATAGTGTATATAAAAAATGTTTTTATATTATGTTGACTTATCGGTTGAGTGTTTATAGATTCTAGTCGATATGTGGGATGTTATGTCATCGATAGGGATTCTAAACTCTTAAACAAGATAAACCAACACGGTATTTTTTAAAATAGGGTAAATACAATAATTTTACCCAAATTATTTTTGTATACAAAAGAAGTAATTTTCCATAAACTATTATAGTGTATGGTTGCTTGACTGTTAGGGATTGATAATATTAAACTATTATCGTTGTTGTATAGAAATTAATGTTATATCCAAAGAGTTAAGAGATAAATTCATACAAAATTAATTTGAAATGTAAGATTGAAATTTCAAAATATAATTTCAAAATAAATTGAAAGGATTTGAAAATTCGGGAAATTTAAACTCCTTTGAATTTGAAAATGGTTTTTAAAAGTTTTGGGATAAATAACAGTGATATTATTTTGGAAATATCTTTGAATTGGACTTGAAATCTAGTGAGATTTGGAATTTAAAAATATTTGGAAAGGGTTTTTGGAAAGAATAAAAGCACAGAACTCACTTCGATCATTGGGAACTAACTTCGGTGATGACTGTAGCATCATCGATGTTCATTTCCGAGTTTTTAAGAGAGGAATTGCTGCCAAATTATTTTAAATTGGAACTTTTTTGCAAAACTGGGTTTGGTTTTCAAATTCAAAGGATAATTTGAAAATGCAAAAATAGGGGATTTGGATATATATATATATATATATATATATATATATATATAGTGAGTGTGTGTTTTCAAAATTGATTTTTAATGGTTTGAACTCTGGAATTTTATTTAAAATTTTATGGAAATATTAATGGTTTGATAACTGGTAAAATTTGAGATTTTCTAGAATAGAAAATTTAACTTGAAGAAGAGCTAAATTAAAATAAGTATGAAAACAAAATAAGCTGGTGAAGTAAACCAAATAAATAAAGTAAAAAGATTAGCAAATGAGATGTAATTAAATTTGGAAAACTTATAAAAGTTTAAAATTTTAAATTAAATCAAAGTATAATTAAATCTAGATAATAAGGATGAATGTAAAGTAAAATTCTAGGTGGACTAAGTGAAATGGTTACTTAAATAAAATTTATTAAGGTGAAAATAAATTTATGAATGATAAATGAATTTACAATTTCGAGTAAATGTGACAATGAAATAAGTCATAAAAGCAAGTCAATTAAATGAAGTAAATTCAAAAGGTTGTGAATGGGATATAAGTAAGTTGAAAAACTTACCGAAACTTAAAATTTGGATTGAAACTGAACATTTGAATTATGTTACTTAAAGTGAAGTTGTGAACTAGTTCAAAGTAAATTAAAATAATATAAGTTTGGAAGTAAAAATGATTTGAGATAGGGATAGATTAGTAAGTGGAAATAATTAAAGAAAATTAAATATGATTTGAGATGAATATGATTTGAGATGAATACAATTCAATATTTAAATTCGAAGGTAAATTGAATTCAAATGGAATTGTAAGGGAAAAGTGAATAGAAATGGATATAAACTTCAACAGTGAAGTAAAAATAAAAAAGAAGTTAATAAAATACTTAAACTGAACTTAAAAGATGGATAGTGAAATTCTTAAGTAAAATTGATATTGGAATTACTAAGTTAGAAATGAGTGAAGGTTTAACAAGGTGTGTGAGATGATAAGTGGATAGAAATCAAAATGAATGTGAATAAAAGAGAATTGATATAGGTATTAATCAATTGAGACAAGTACATATGATGGACATATATTATTTTATTCGCATAGCAATTTGATCCAGGTTCGAGCATAAAATTTAGAGATAGTCATATCGATTCAAATTGAGATTTTTCACTCGATTTTGGACGGCGAACCCTGGATATGAATTTATGGTTGATTCTCGAAATTCTCTATCATAGTTTAGGACTATGTAGGGAGAATGATGTTTTCTGATCAAGAAACCGGATCTAAGTCTGCACTAGGGAGTCGGTTGAACATATTAGTTCGAAAGTGAAATTGTGTGATCGAGTGAGCGATCAAAATTGATATTGCGTACGGATGGTATATGTACATCGTATGGGTTTAAGTGACGCTAATGTTGAAAATTTTGAAAGGAAATGTATTAATTAAATTTGGATTCTGTGATTAGGTATAATTGCTAAGTAGGATATACATGTGTTATAAATTAAAAGGGAATTGGATTTTTGATTTCAGAAGATAAATTTAGTTGCTCGACAAAAAAAATATGTATTTAAATTTTTGTATGAAATTTGATGATTTTCTAGTCTAGCCACTTGGCATTTTATTTTCTTTTGAATTCTGAGGGCCGTAGAGGCATTTTGTAGTTGTACCGAGCTAGTCGTGCAAAGGAGATGCTGGCGAAATTTTTCATAAATTTAGGGAGTTAGAAAATTTTTGAGAAAATTTTGGTAATTTAAATTTTGATTTTGAATTTAAATTATAATTTAGTGGTTGAGGAATTAATATTGTTTGGAACTTATGGAGAAGTTTGAAAAAGTTAGTAAGAGTGGTAGCGTGTCTTTGATAAAAAGATTGTGTTGGGAAAGTTGTTAAAACTGTTTGGTTTTGGGAAATAGTAAACGGGTTAAGGACCATTCCTCTTAACTAGTAATTTCAGAGACGAAATTCTTTAAGGGGGAGGAATGTGACGACCCAGAATTTTTAGATATTTGAAATTGGAATATTTAATTAATTTTAAATATTTGGTAGTTAATTTAAATTGAATTTCAAATATCATTATTTATTTAGCAATTAATTTATTGAATTTAATAATTAGAGGTTGGGTAAAGAAATTAAATCCTGAGTTCTAGGCTTGTTAAAATATTTCCAATAGCTTATAAAATTTATATTAATAGTATTGTTGATAATGGAAGCTTTAGAATTTAATTTGGTAGTGTTTTGTTAAATTTTGAAATTTATAGTTTAAATCGATATTTAAAAATAGCCTTCCGAGGCACAGTCTCGGAATTCGACGAAACCAGTTCCATTAGATCCGTAATAGTGCATTATTATCGGATTTTAAATTTCGTAGTGTTTGGAGTTGTTGAGTGATCATACGGTAAGTAAACGCGTTGAAATCAATATAGAAAATTTAATACAATAACTGAGCCCTAAAAGCTATCTTCTCCATACAATCGAGTTATGATTAGAAACCTTTTCCATTTTGTTCGGAATGGGGTTTTAACATTATAAACGCTGGACGGCACGCTTTGCTAGGAGTTTGCAATTTTAAGAGACGGAATTCGAGGCGATTTAAATTTAAAGTGGTTTGATTGGTCAAAATGTTCACATCGGCTCAAGTATTCACATCAAACCTTTTCCTTTCAATTCACCATCACTGTAGCAGAGCAATTCCTTCACGCAACCTTCTTTTCACTTCAGTCTTTTAATACGCCACACCTTGTTTTTTTTCAAAACCACGTTTCCATCTTTATAACACATCTTTTCTTCATTTCGAGGATCGAACTCAGATCTAAAAAAATATGGCTTTAGCGAATGCCTATTTCCTTTTCCCAAAACAAAACCAATCCAACAATTTAATCAACCACATCGATTCCTTTGCCATTTTGTTGAGTGATGTTGAAGTTGTCGTTCACCTGGACCTGTAGCCTCGCATTCATTGATGGAATCATCGCTAGAGAATCTTCATCGTCGCTTAAGAGGTTGACTGGAGAATGAGACGGGCGAGTGCTTGCTTTCTTCTATTAGGATCTGTCATTCGCGTCTGATGTACTTGTGCCCACTTGAGTACCTGAGTTGATAAGCGAAGTTGAGTATGGCCGAGATTTAGAGTTGCTCTTTAATGCTTTGTGCGACTTAAGAGATGCTGCTCTCAGGAAGTGCTGTCGATTTTGGGGCCAACGAGACGTTCGCTCAAGATGTTAGTTAAGATTCGACGAGGGGGGATGCGAAGGCGTCGTCGTGGAGTTTGGTGGTTACGGTCTATAGCACGATTTGGATCAAGTTGAAGCTCGTTGATTTTGGTCTCCGTTTGTTTGAGGTAGTTTATAATTTTAGGCATTTTAATTTAAATGTTCTCAAGTTCATCTGGCAAAAATTTTTGTTTTAAAAAAGAATTTTAAATTTACAGTTTGATTTTATATTCTATTATTAGATACCAACTAGGTTGTTGTACATACATACATACATACATACATACATACATACATATATTAAGAATTTTTAGCAATAAATAAATTATTTCTTTTGGATATTTACAGAAAAAGGAAAGGAAGTATATAAATGTAAATATATCCATAATAAAATAGACATATACACGTATTTTAATATATATATATATATTGGAAAGAAGAGAAATTTTTATAGAGAAGTTTTGGAAAATATAAGGATTTAAAAAAAGATAGATTTTTAAAATCTATATAGATTACTTTTACAAATATATATACATATTTAATCTACAGGATTTGGTGAGTAATTTGTTCCATTAACTTATTTAATTTATTTAATTACTAGAAGTTTTTTTTTTTTGAAAAGGAAATTATATTTATAAGTAAGGTTATGAAAAGAAGGTAGGAATTTTAAATGTTTGAAAGGTTTATATATACATAAAAAACAAATTTTTAAATATGTATATTATTTTATAAATATATACGTGAAGTTTCAAAGATAAAAATGTACTTAGGGTGATTAATTTATTTAATAAACTTGGTTAGTTACTAAAGATTATTTATTAAAAGAAAATTTGTTTAATATAAAATTTTTAGTTAAAAATGACTAGTTTAAATTAAATTATTGGTCAATTTAGTTTATTAAATGGTAAATCATTGTAGATTATCTCAGATGTTGATGAATCATATAATGTTATACAAGGTCTAAAACTATGAAGAAAACGAGCCGGGATGGAGTCAAATTCCAAATTAAAAATCAAAGGTGAGTTAATCTCACTCATCTGAATTCCGTTTAAATTTAAATAGTAAATTTTAAATTATTGGTTATTCTCTTGAATTGATAATTTATTATCAGCTTGAATGTGATATGTTATATATTGTGTGTGTATATATATATTGGAGTGGTTGATTTCCCGCATTATATAGCGGATGAGACCCTATGCGCCCGGCATAATAGCGGATGACCCCAAATACCGTTATATTCCATCTCGAAGTGGAATTGGTATTTTATATTGCTAACATCTATGGATGCAAGGAAACAGGTTGGAGGGATCCATCTAGACTCCTCAAATGTCTGAATTTATTTCATATGCTATGATATGATTTATAGATAATCTGTGATTGATTATATTGGTAATTGAATTTATTGAATGTTGTTGCTTGGTTGAATATACATTGGAATTTGAGAAAATGAAATATATATAAAGTTTGGATTTTTAAAGGAATTTAAAAGGGGAAATTTCTAAGTAAATTAATTATAGTAAATACAAATAATTTAAAGGAATGACTTTGGAAAAGGGATAAAGGTTTGATTTTAAATCCTATATAATAAATTCAAGGATGGGGAAAATAGGGATTTTAAATAAATGAAAAAAATATATTTTTAAAATAAGGACTTAAGCAATATTATTTTATAAAGTACAAAGAAAATATATTTTTAAAATATAAGATCTGAAATGAGTTTGGGAAAATAGAAAGAGAATTTGAAATAAGTATTAATTTGGAATTTTCGACTTAAATAAGAATTTAAATCATAAATATGGTATGGATATGGATAAATGGGTTTTGAAATAAATTTGGTTAAGTAAAGGAATTTCTTTCGAAAATAGAGTTGGTTTTTAGAAATCGATTTAAAAGCCGACTAAGTGTTGAAACTATGAATAAAGGAGAATGATAGTATGAAATTTATAAACAGGGTTTTTGAATGAAGTGGAATGTTTATTAGAGGATAATTTGGAAGCATAAATTCAAGATCAAAATTTATAAAGGAAGGTGATTTGTTTAAAAATAAATAGTGGTTTATTTTTAAAAGGTGTGAAAGGAAAGTGTATTTCCCTAAAAAGTCAAGAACGTTTTCGAAGCAGAATTTTAAGTATAGTTAAAAGTTTAAAAGTGGTTTTAAAAGAATGTTTTAGAGAAATTTTATTATTTTAAATTGTTTTAGATTTTTTTAAAAGTAAATATTTATTTAAACTAATTATAATAGTAATTGTTTAAAGGTTTAACTAATATTGTTGTTTAAAGATAATTATTTAATATTTATACCTTATAGAATAACTTTTATTTTAAAATTAGTTTGGCTTAAGTTCTATATGAGAAATTATCATAAAATTTCATAACTATTATTTTAAATTAAATTTTTTAAGTAGTTTTTATTTTTAAATGTTTTAAAGTGTGTGTGTATATATATATATATTGGATAAAGTGATTCAAATTATTTTAAAAGTTAATTTATTTAGTCTTAGCAATTTTTAGTGAAAAGAAAACAATCGGGCGGAATTTATTCGCAAGAGAAAAAGTGTTTTGAAAACTAATTTTTCAAAGGGTTAAAGTGTAGAAAAAAATTCTTGCGAAGATATTTTGGAGTAAATAATTTGGAAAATTATTTAAAAATCTAATGATTGTTTGTGGATGTTATTTGATAGTTAAATAACCGACTATCAATATTGGCCAATGCGCTGATCGTTTCGAAGAGACCGAAATCAGGATAAATTTTCCAAAAACCACATCGATCCGGTATGAACGTTTTAGTGAGGAAGACATTAGCTTGGTGTCGAAGATGGAACAGTGAAGTGCAAGGGTTAATCGCTACTAATCCTGAGGGTGATTCCAAAATGGATGTAGTAGGAGTAGTGCCTTCGGTTCCGTTCGAACCCGAAACAGACTTGTATGGATGAATGCTTTTAGAACATTGTCAGAAGGACGATGAGCATTCTAAGTGAATATATGCTAAAAATGAAACGCATAGCCTCCAACCTCATCAACCAGGAATGGCTAAAATAGGGGAGGTGCACACAAGGCTAAGTGGTTAGTAACCAATTAGGGTAAGGTCATCCCTGTTTAGAGGTCCCTTTATTTCGGCTGTGTGGGCAGTTGCTGATCCCAACCGTGGGTTGATCTTATTCGGACTATACAGTAAGGGTAGCTCTGGTCTTATGATGCAGGGGATTAGGGTGGATTCTCGGTATGGTGATCGAGACCACTACTATGATGGGCAATACCCTCAATAAACTTGTCATTGTATGAAATCCAAACTCCAATAAGCGCCTGTACGATTTTGATTGTGTCCAACTATGCTGAAACGTAAGATGCAAGCATTTTAGCTAGATTCTATTTTACTTTCTATAGACACTATTATAGTATTTAACGAATTTCATAAAAATGTTTTGGTAATCGTAAGGTAAAAACCCAGCATGTTTATTTGCAGCGTGGTCTTACGAGATACCTTTGATTTGAAAGGATTTTTGAAAACTTTAATAATCCAATTGGGTGTGTTTTCTCACTTTGGTATTCCAGACTGACTCGGGTGTTATTTAACTTTAATGCCCGAGTCAAACTAAGCATTATAGAGTACAGATTTTGGATGGACTACTATGGAGCTCAGAAGACAAGCTGGATGGCGAGACGTATCACACGTATTTGATGAATATTCCGCTGTGCTTGATTGATTATATTGTCAGTTTTGTGAGGACAGGGTATGATAACTGTCCAGTTGGGTGCTATGAATTTTGTTGTACTTTGATGGTGTAATGTATAAACAGATATAATTCTTTTTTCTTATAGAGTAGTCAGTTATCTATCATATATTATTACGCTGTGATTGTGAGATTTTGATATTGTTTCTATTTCTTCTTCTACCTCCTTCTTCTTCAACCCTAATGGTTCGGTTTTTCCGACATTCGATTGTTCGGCATTTGATACAATGGACGTATTGATGTCTATTTTCGAGCGTCAAAAAATTGGGTTATTACATTCCCATGCCAAAATGGCAGTTTTTCAATGAGCAAGGTAACCTCGAACCCAAAGTCCTATCTGAGCCGACCGCTTCAGAACAAACGTCATCGAACGAAAAATGCTATAATTTCTCTAAGTTGTGATTACGATTGATAACATCACTGCACTCTGTTCTTCGACCCTATATCTTTTATAAGCATCGATATGACTCTTAACATTCTCGATCCAGTCCTCCGAAGTTCGGTTTCTCGGTTCCTACCTCTAATTCGCTCCATCATGCCTTTTTAATCATTCAAGCATATGCACAAATGCCATACATGCATCAAATAACATTAAAACATATAAATCATAGACCCAATCATGGTAATCACCATAAAAGGTGTCTATAACATAGCCTAACATATATCAAGGAAACTAAACATGAAAATAACATGTTTAGAACACCAAAATATTCGCATATTTACTACAAGTAGGGTTTTAAAGTAGTGCTAAAAGTTAATTTTGATTTAAAAAATGGATTCAAACATGTTAAAACCTATATATGCATATATAACAAAGTGTGAGATGATAATCACTCACCGAACACCCAAAAATCAAAGTTTTGCATACAAATCGAGGCAAATCTGAGAATAAACTGATAAAGCCCTAATTTTTATTTCCCAAAAATGTGTATTCAAAGATCATTAATGAATACCCTTGCTAACTTATGCTTAATCTACGATTTAGAATTGATGTGGAGAAGGAAGGAGTAGGTTTATGGTCAAGAATGGCTTAATTGAGGCATAGATCTATTTGGGAGATGGTAGAAAAGAGTTAGGGATGTTTATTTCCGCAAATATAGCTTCTAAACCTAAAATGGGTTGTTTTGCCTCTTCTAAACGTACTAGTTACCTACTTAGCTGCTTCAAAAACTACCAAACTTCAAACAGCTCTATCTCTAACCAGAAAGTCCAAATTGCTAGTATGACTACTCTACGAAAGGAAAAACTGTCATGTCTTTCCAATGGAAGTGGTCTCAGACGTCAAGTCGGTTTTTATAAAAAACTATAGCCATTACTACATTTTAGAGGTAAAATCATTTGATAAAATTCTAAAGGTAGGAACTGTCACTAGTAGGTATTTCCTAAAGTTATTGTAACAACCCGTATTATATGTATCGAAGGATCATACGATATTAGCATTAATTTAGGATCGTATGATATATAACGTTGGGAAATGACTACTACTGACATTTTCGACCGATAGAATTTTTTCGGACGATTTTGGCCCATAGAATCTTTTATGGCCTTTGACTTTCAAAAGGAGCCAAAATGTGTCGAAACCACTTCTATTAGATCAGGACGATGATTTCTCCGTAGAGTGGTCATAATAGAAAAATGGATTAACCGTTAGAGAGTTATGATTGTTTGAACTTTCACTTGATTTTGATAGCTTAACGGTAGTTAGTGAATTAATGGCTAAGCACAATGCCCATTTCGAGTTTAGAGTCATGATCGGCCGATGGAACTTCTCCTTCTCATTTTCGCACTTCCCAAAATAGTTAGAGAGCCACCATTAACATTATATAGTCTAATAGTCCAAACCCTACTTTAATTAACCACCACCATTAAGTATATTGAATATTCAAAAGTAAAGATACTTTTTAATGGCTTCCGATAATGGCTTCCGTCCTCCCTCTCCTCTCTATCCCTCCCGTCCCCCTCCTCCTCATTATCCCTCTAGTCCTACCGTCCCTTTTTCTCCCTCACTCTCATTCTCCGGAATCGCATTCGTCCCTCCGAAGTATCGCCATCAATCTCATCACCCAGTTCGTCCCAACTCTGCTCCCACATCCTCATCTAGTGGTATAGCTGATCGAACCACTCCTTTGTATTCTCGACCGGACTCTGGCAAGGTTCGTACCTACGCACAGGTGGCTGCCACGCCCATACAAAAGCCTATTCATCCACCCTCCAATCATCCCAGCCGTAGGCGTTCCCTTCCGGAGTTTGTCTCTTGCCGCCAAACCCTAGAATTTTTAAAAAGTAAAAAAAGATGTTTTCGTTGTGCCGGCTCGGGCCACGTGGCGCAAAACTGTAGGGAGCCAAAGATCTGCTTCTGCTGTAGCTATTATGGCCATAATTACTCCAGTTGTCCCTCCAGGTTTTCGGCATTGGGACACAACAAAAACTCTTCAAATCCACTGAGCACTCACCCAGTCTGCTACATTAAATCAAACCCGATTCCAACAAAATTTAATCATTCTGCATCACGTGATAAGTCATCCACTCATCGTATGCCATCTCATCCCGTCCCCACCACCAAAACTCCTAAAATCAATAATAATTCTCTCCCTCCGCACTCAAACCAAGACACTCTTTCAATTCCTCCTCCCCTGTTCTCTCCTCCACAAAAATTCACAATGAGCGACCTCTCCCTCCACATTACCGCGACCATCATTGATGGTGCCTGGTCAGTTGAGTCCCTGAGCAGAGTGCTTCAAGCCGCTTTTAACCATGAAGAGTGGCCGATCTGGTTCTTAGACGACAATCGTTTCCTAGTAGCTTGCCCCTCCGCATCAGTCAGATACCAGGCCCTTACACGTAAAATAATTTCCAAAGCGGGAGGAACCATTTTTCTGGAGGCTTGGCCAGAATATGAGCGGCCGGCTGAAATCCCTCTAGAACCTCCCTCCTGGGCAACGATTAAAGGTATCCCAGAGATTCTAAGACACAATCCTGATTCCATAAGTGCAGCTATCAATCCAGTCGGAAGATTCATTGAATACGACCGCTGCGATTGGGCGGAATTTGACCGGCGACTTATATATATCAAGATGCAGTTTCTCGTGGGCATCTCCTCAGTATCTTCCTATAGAGTTTGTCTGAATAATGTAGACTATCTCATCACTGTATCAAGATGGGAACATGCACACCCTCGCTCCAGACCTGAGAACCATCTCTTGGGCCTGGACTACGACAGAGATGTGAAGTGTTTTAATGACCCCTTAGATATACCTTCATCCGACCTTTCCTCAGATGAACGCTTCGATGCTATGAACTATGAGCCCATCTCGCCGCCCCCTCCGACGCAAGTTATCTTGGATGAGGAAGCTCACTATATTCCTATCCCCAATGCTGCTCCAACTCCCAACGAGTGGGACCCCTCTTTTGATCTTGACCACCCGTCACCGTTACACCGTCAAGCCACTTCCTCAGAGCCATTTCAACTGGAGGCTTTTCTACCCGCTCCCCACCACTCTCCTAGCCAAGAAGTCAATTCGTTGGTGGACCCCAATCGGGCCTCTTCCTCAAGACCGTGGTCGGCGCTTCCTCACAGGACAGATTTCACTCCAGTGCAAGTCAGAAGGAGCGCTAGAAACTCTGGATCCGTGCCTGGTCACACAGGTTGTTTTTACAAAACTGTAGTTTTTTCATCTGCCAATTCTAATTTAAACAGAAAAATTGCACGTTGCATGGGAATAACTATATCGGATGAACAATATGTCGCCATGCAAACCCTAGAACAGGAGAGAATCTCCTTCTCCCAATGAAAATTGTATCATGGAATGTACGTGGGCTAGGGGACCCTTCCAAAAGACATTCAATATTCCTGTCCTTGTCCCCTATTAACCTAGATATCCTTTTACTTCAAGAAACCAAACTATCCGACCCAACTCCATCTCAAATTAGACAATTAGGGGGTCCCAATCTTACAGACTGTGCTCATTCTAATTCTATCGGCTCTAGGGGTGGATTAATTACCATGTGGAATGAATCCACCTGGACACTCTGTCAAATCATTTCATATCCCTCTGTCCTTCATGTTGCACTAAAACACATGCATTCTGACACTATTTATTTTATTTCAAATATCTATGGTCCCCTTTCACCTCGAGATAGAATTGACCTATGGAAAAGCTGCTCAGATTTCGTGTCTTTTCTGCATGGTCCGTGGATTATGGGCGGAGATTTTAACACAACCAGATTCTCAGAAGAAAGAAGCTCAGGAAACCTTTCTTGTGACTCAGAAGACTTCAATTCTTTTATTAATGCCTGTTCCCTGATTGAGCCCCCAATCAACAACCGTCTTTTCACTTGGTCCAATAAACGTCAATCACCTTCCCTCGCTAAGCTCGATCGTTTTCTTTTCAACGCTCCCTGGGAGGACCTTCATCCTCTTTCCAGTTGTTTGGGCCTGGCCACGACCCTATCGGATCACTGTCCCATCTGTCTCGATACTGGCTCTCCCACTGCATCCAAGCGCCCCTTTAGATTTGAACGACTATGGCTGCTGGAACCGTCTTTTGAAGATTTTATCAAGAGAGCATGGGACCAACCAATTAGAGCCTCCTCGGCCACGGCCCGCATGGTCTGTAAGCTAAGATCTTTGAGAAGACTGCTCAAACCTTGGGCAAAAACTATCTGGGGCTCTCTACGTAGTCGTATAACCAACATCCAAAATGACATCCTAACCCTAAACATACTGGAAGAAGCTTCCCCACTTAGCAACAATGACAGAATTAAACTCTCTAATCTAGAAGTAGAGCTTGAACGATTAATGAAACAAGAAGAGATTGGATGGAAACAAAGATCCAAAACCAAGTGGTTGAAAGAAGGGGACACAAATTCGTCTTATTTTCACAGATGTGCTAATGGTCGCCGCAGATCCTTTTTTATCCCGGAAATCGTTAAGGAGAACGTCTCAGTCACCAGCACTCCAGATATTTTGAATTTGTTCACTATCTTTTACCGTTCCATCCTAGGCAAACCCTCCGCACCCCTTCCGCATATTGACTGGAACCTCCTGTATCCCAACCCTTCACCAATCCCTATTGACTCACACTTTTCGGAAGAAGAGATCTTGGCCGCTCTTAAAGATATGGATGATAACAAATCTCCCGGACCGGATGGTTTTGGCCCTTTCTTTTTTAAGCATTTCTGGAGTGTAATTAAGAGCGATATTCTGGAAATGTGCGCTGAGTTCTGTTCCAACCCACAGTCCATAGCTTGCCTAAACTACGCCAACATCATTCTCCTCCCTAAGACCGCCGGTGCCAACACCCTTTCAGCTTTCCGTCCCATTAGCCTCCTCAATACCACGTTCAAAATTATCACTAAGGTCCTTGCTAATCGTCTTCAAACCTTTATGGAAGCGCTTGTTGGGATTGAACAGTCAGCCTTCATCCACGGTAGAAATATTCTAGACTGTGTGGCAGCGACTCAAGAAGTAATCTCATCTTGTCATTCGACTAATACCCCTGGTGTCCTGCTTAAACTCGATTTTTCTAAGGCATTTGATTCGGTTAATTGGAACTTTATTTTGGAACTCCTAAAACACAGAGGCTTTCCTCCCACGTGGTGCAATTGGATTCAAAGCATTCTATTTTCTAGCACTTCATCAGTCCAGATCGGAGGAGTTTCTGGAGGACATATCAAATCAGCTCGGGGGTTAAGGCAGGGAGACCCTCTCTCGCCTCTCATTTTTGTCCTAGTGGTGGATGTGTTCAATCGCATGATCAAACTAGCGACTTCTAATAACATCCTATCTAGCATCTACCCACCATATTCTCACCTCAGTTCCAGTTCTACCCCTATGATCTCCAATCTTCAGTTCGCAGATGACACAATTCTCTTTGTTTCACCCTCTCCTAACCACATTCACTGTCTCAAGGTCATTCTTTACTCCTTTGAACTAATTTCAGGATTGTCTATCAATTTCAACAAGAGTTCCATTATTATGCTTGGTAATGCAGAGTCCATTGGTCCCTCTATCTCATCCGCCCTCAACTGCCGTCTGGACACCTTTCCCTTAACCTACCTCGGTATCACCTTGCGGCCCTCCAAGCTTCACCGATCTGACTGGACCCCTCTTATAGCCAAAATTGAATCTAGACTAGCTGGATGGAAAGCTCACACCTTATCGTCTTCTGGGAGATTGGTTCTGGTTAAGGCTGTTCTCTCAGCCCTTCCCACTTACTGGCTCTCATTCCACAAGCTTCCTATCTGGGTTTCCAAGAAAATCGATGCCATTAGACGAACCTTCCTCTGGAATGGAGGGAAAATTAAATGTCTCGTCAATTGGAAAACCGTGTGCATGCAGGAAAAACATGGGGGTCTGGGTGTCCCCAATCTGATCGCCTTCAATCAAGCTCTGCTAGCAAAATGGCTCTGGCGCCTGCTCTCGCCGGGACAGTTTATTTGGAAACAGTGGATTCTAGCTGCTCATTATAATGCGGACCCCTTCCTCGTTCTCCATTTCGCTCCTCATCATAGGTCTTCCCCCTTCTGGACTGGTGTTCTTACCTCTGTTGACCGCTTCAACTCCTTTATCCGAATCCATGTTGGCAATGGTGCTAACTGTCTCTTCTGGTTTGATTCATGGCACAGCCTCTCCCCCCTCCACAAATCCTTCCCTCTTCTTTTTTCTCACTCCAACCTCCCCCGCCTGACGGTGGCGGAGGCGGTAGCCCGCGGACTCCCATGCTTTTGCCCCTCAACTCTCTTTTCTCCTGACACACTCTCGGAGCTCTTCTCGTTACTGCGCCTGATTCAACATGTATCACTCGACCCCCTTGTGAAGGACAGTCATGTTTGGTCACTCTCTCCTTCTCATGGTTTCTCTGTCTCCAAATACTCCTTGTTTCTTAATCACCCTGGTCGCCTCTTCGCTTTCGCCCGTGTCTGGAAGTGCCACATCCCTCCCCGCGTCAAATTTTTTCAATGGTGTCTTATTCATGGACACATTAATACCAAAGACCGCATTGTTCGTTTTAACATTTCGTCCGATCAGCTCTGCAGCTTGTGTAAGACTGAAGCTGAATCAATCCGCCACCTCTTCTTCGAATGCGATATATCCTACTACATATGGGTCACAGTCTGTAGTCACATCTTCGGTCGTACTCATTGGATCAACGACTTTTTCGAACATTGGCAGTATGGTGAACCGAATCGACTCCTTGATTCCCTTCTAGCCATTTTCAGTTGGGTCATCTGGAAAGAAAGAAACGCTTTTTTATTCAACAAGCCAACCAGCACCCTTTTTAGCCTTTGTTGCAGAATTGCTTACATTTTCGCTTATTGGACAGGTCATTCTTCTTCCTTAGCACCTTTCAGGTTCCGTCTCCCTGCAGTTCAGTCCTCTTCTGAAGAGGCGGAAGGCAGCGCTTCATCGACATCGCCAGGAGACAACTAAGTCTTAACCTTTCTCCGTCAGTCTCTGAACCTGGTTTAGTAGTAGTTGAAGTGTTTTGACAGTGGAGTTATTGCTGGGAAGTTATTTTTTGTACTAAAATCAGTGATGTTAAAACTAAACTCGAACTATGCTGTTTGGCTATCGACCAGGCTTGTTGGTCGGACTACTTATATATTACTATCATTATAATCGGCTGTGTAGCTCCACGCTACACACCCGTTTGCATCAAAAAAAAAATTAACCAAACCTGATCACTAATAGGTGATAAGCGTAATTAGCACTTGTATTTGAACATTTACTACTGAAGATCACTTGTAGCTGTTGTTCATACTAGGAATTGTGCACCTTTGGACTTGCTTTGGACTAAGGTCAGTGGTTAGGACCTCTCATTAGCTAATTAGTCATTATACACCTTAAAATGATTTTTAAACTAAAATATGTTTTAAACACTTTTTAATCACATATGTATATTTCAAATGATTTCGAAAAGGTTGTAAAATTTGTGTTATTATGGATCGCTTTGTTCTTATGGATTCTGTCCTTTAGATTTAGTCTTTACTTTGATGTGTATAGATGTATGCCTGTTTGGATATATTATATGTAATGCATGCTTAATATGTTGGTTGAATGGTTGAAAATAAGGATCGAATAGCAACTAAATTATTGGAATAAGCAAGGGATTGATGACGGTCCATAGAAATCAGTTTTCCCAAATAACATGTGATCCATAGGGTAAGTCAAGAAGGACCCCAAAAGCTACGTGTCAAGTTTCAAGTCGTTTGGAGTTCGTTTGCTCAAGTTACAGGCAATTGAAAATGGATTGGCACTGATTTGAATACTATGGTCAGTGGGGAGTGGCTTCAAGGCGCTCCCCTATCATGGGATGGATCGCTTTGTGTCTTGAAGGGGAATGCTTCTAGTCACTATCAAGTATTGATGGATCACATGAGAAAATGAGAGAAATTCCAAGCGTTTATTCCACTCTGAGTCATGGATGCGGTTTCCAAGCGTTTGTTCCACTCTGAGTCATGGAGGCGGTGGATCGGGGATTGCTTTGAGTCACGAGACATGCTTGGAGGTATAAACCATTGAAGAAAAAGGAAGATAAAATTTTCTAAGGTATGGATTGCTATAGTACCATAGGATACCGATCGATGATGATGGTTCATGCTAGATGTTTGAACAATGGAGCAAAGTTGAAGAGTTTGCTAAGTGTTGTATCGGTGCTCTTAGACAAGTACTAATCCAAGAAGGTGTAAGGTTGGATTTATTTTTGGGAAATGTAGTGAAATGTTGTATCAAGATAGGTATGATAGATAGAGACTTTGTTTTATGGTGAAGGATCTTGTTTAATGGTTCTGGGATTTATGGTTCAATGATAGGGGTTCACAAGGCGGCTTCGAGTCACACATGCTTGTCTCGAGTCCTAGGAACCTATGCTTCGAGCCTTCACGTTTATACTTACATGAGCTTTAAGTGCTTTTACTTCAGGCTAAGGGATGGATCAGTAGTCGAACCATAAGGTTTGGTGGAGATTTTGACGATGACAAGGTGTTATTTGATAATGATAATTCCATGATGGAAGTTATGGCGTCAACGATAGATAACTATAGTTTGAGATGAAGAGTGGGTGACTACAAGTTGGATTGATGGAACTGTTGAAGGAAAGCTATAGAAAAAACGATGACATTCTATGACTAATGAGGATGTCAAGAATAGTTCTAAACTACGATGAATTTAGAGAAGAGTTGTACGGGCAGTTCCAGGATGATCTCTGCTATGACTGATGTGTGCAAAAGTATTGTCGATACTCGAGTGTTTCTAGAGTACTCATAAAATGGGGTATGCACTTGGGGGGATGATGGCTCCTAGAGCATGATGGTTCCTTATTTCGAGATGAGAGGTTTGTTTGCCTTGGACGAACATGATAGTCAGTCTAGTTCCTGGTCTACTAAGTGGCATCGATTAAATTACCGTAATAATCAGGACGTTAACTATCATGATGTGCGATCAAATCCCTGAGTATGATGGCTTAAGGAACTTATCAATATCCAATGCAGTGAGTAGGTGAATATGAGGATGGATGGTATGTTTTCTTCGGTTGCTTATCACCTTAGGAATGTCACATGATGTCGATATAATCATTATAGATACTTAAACGCCCCTTAGTACGTTGATATAGAGTACATCATGATGATCACGATGTAAAGCAGCACAAATTTTATATTATATGCTAACTATGCGGTTCAATGACAGGTTATATGTGATATTTCGTATTATTTGTCCTACTATGTTGACTTTATAGTGTTTAAGATTATCTACCTCTCCCAACTGACTATTATCTGACTTGGAATTTCATGCTTTGCTTCTTGTTATTCTGGGTACTCTTAAATAAGCATATTAAAGATATTAGGTCTGGTGAGCACGTGGTGCTGGACAGAGGACTGGCAGGTGGTCATAATTTCATATTACTACATTTACTTATTTTGATTTACTATTCCACTACACAACAATAAGGAGCTTCCTAGTGCCTTTATTATCTAAAGACGGTATATTTATGAGTTATTATTTAATGTATTACTCAATCACTTATGCTCCATATTGTATGGATCTGCATATTATGGTTTCTTTATATTATAAGGATCTGAGATGTTTATTATTATATTTTATTCGATGTGCTATGAAATATATGATAGGTTCTGTGAAGATTGATTTAATTTACTACATCCTAGACTATTGTCCCATATCTGTCGGCCACCGTTGCAATGCACTATATAGGTAAATTGGGTGTCGGTGGTATAGGGCGGTCGTCACATTTGGTATCGGCGCGAGATTGCATAGTTTAACCTAAGGGATATCGTGGTCTGGTAGAGACAAGGTAGGAGTTCTTTCCTTAGATTGGTTCGAGTTTGTAGATATAGTATAAAGTCGACACGAGTACTACTTGTGAAGAATTCCTTTAGGGAGATCGATTGTCTTTATTACCGACTAAAAGGATGAGTCGACAAATAAGGAATACCGCTAGGAACTCCATTACTGGAGTCTAAGAAGGAGCTAGCTCGGGAGCTGCTAATCTTGACTTTCAACCATATTTAATACAATGATGCGGAACATGCTGCAAAGAGCCCAAGTTATCACTCGAACGTTGCTTAGATGGTGGCGCTCCAGTTCAGGCGCACAGAGTCGATTTAACTAAGATGAACAAAGACTTTGCTAGTTCAGGAGGCAAACATTTACAAGGAATGGAGTTGGCAATGAAAGTGCAAGATTGGCTTGACACCTGCGGAAGGATTTTTGATGACCTAGAGTTGAATGATGGTACGAAAAGGTGATTGGCTTCATGACAGCTTCAAGGGCGAGCAACGAACTGGTGGAATGTCGTAAAGGTCACTATTCCTAAAGACTTGTTCACATAGGACCTGCTCAAATCCATATTCAAATAAAGGCACGTTCCCACAGCTTAAAAGTCTGTCTTCTTTCATAATTTTGCGGATTTGAAGTAAGGTGACTCATCTGTTTCCGAATATGTTGTCGAGTTCGATACTTTGTTGAACTATAGGATGTCTTCATAGACACTCCATTAAAGAAGTACGAGATGTTCATTATTGGCTCGAATGATTTACTTGGGAGGGAGGCTTGTAGGTCACGGTTATGAGATTTTTGAGATGATAGTTGAGAAGGCGTTAAGGCATGAGAATATCTATCCGAAGCCAAAGATTGGCATTCACAAAGAAATGCCAAAGCCACAATTGGGTGAGGGAGGCACGGAGAATTGGAATAACAACAAGACGAAGCAATGTCAAGGTAAGGATATACTAAGTGCAAAGTTTCGATGGTTTGCTACCAGTGTAATGATAAAGGCTATCACAGTAGAGATTGCAAAGCTGAGTGGAAGGAATGCTATAATTGCAACAAGCTTGGGCATATTCAGAAAGACTATCTAAAGCCATTGAAGCAGAAGTAGATGGTGAAAGCATATGCTCTCAACGTTGTTGCAACTTTTTCGGGTGCCTCATTGGTGAAAGACTAGGGGAATAGAATCATCATTCAAGGTATGATTTCCATTCATGATGTTCCTATATGCGTTTGGTTTGATCCCGGGGCTTCATACTCCTTCATATCTAGTGACTTGGTAGATAGATTAGGATTGAAACCCGAAGTCATTGACAATCTTTAATTGTGATAAACTCTTTTGGAGGTTCTACTTGCTTGTGTATAATTTGTCATGGTTTGGTTCGTTGAATCATGGATGTTCTTTTGATCGTGATTTCTTTGTTTTGGGTTTCTTTAGGTTTGGTATTATATTATGGATGGACTGGCTTCATAGATAAGAGAAGATAGTGGATTGTGAGAGGTCATTATTGACAATAGGGATGGAAAATGGACGGAAGTCAATATTGATCTGCTTACCAGATGACGACATGATGTTTAGTTAGACGATGACATGATGGTTAGTTTTCTATATTCATTCGATATCCCACACGATGAGCTGTCATCAGTGCCTATTGCTAAGGAAAATTCGGACATATTTGAGGAGGTGACAAAACTTTTGCTATGAAAAAAAGTTGAGTTCCGTATTGATTTAGTTAAATATTCTAGACCAATAGTGATGACTTTGAGGAGGATGGTGCCTAGAAAGCAGTGGGAGCTCGAGGTGCAAGTAAATCACCTATTGCGACGAGTGCTCACTCATTGGAGTGCTTCTGAGTAGGAAGCGCCCGCAGCATTTGCCATAAAGGTGGATGATTCCTTTAGATTGTGTATTAATTATCGTGAGCTAAAAAGGTGATGAAGAAGAATAAATATCCACTCCCACATATTGGTGACTTATTCAATTAGCTCAATAGTGCTAGAGTATTTTCTCAATTGAATCTTGCGGCAGGATTTCACCAATTGAGAGTAGCAACAGAGAGTGTGCTAATTACAGTGTTTTGTATGCCATTAGGTTCCTATGAGTGGTTGGTTATGTCGTTTGGGCTAACTAATGTGTCGGTATACATTGTTGATCTTATGAACCATGTCTTCAGAGGTAACCTAAATAAATTATTGATTGTGTTTGTGATGATATTCTTGTTTACTCACAAACAAAGAAAGAACACAAGACAATTTGAGAATCATGCTTGAGGTGTTGAGAGAGAACTAACTAAAAGAAAGGTTTTTGAAGTGCCAATTCTAGAGAAGGGAAGTGAGATTTTTAGGTCACGTTGTTTCTGAGCTAGGCATTACCATGGATCCTCCAAAAGTCGCAGCAATTCGAGACTGGACTAGACTCAAAAACGGTATGGATGCGATAGGTTTCTTTGGATTAGCTGGATATTATAGATGATTCATCTAGGACTTCTCTAAAGTTGCCACACCATTGACTCAGTTGAAGAAAATGAATCAAATTTTTTCTTGGGATGCAAGATATAAGCATGCATCATGTGATAAGTGGTACCAGATTAGGGGTGTTGCTGATGTAGAGAGGCAAAGTTGTTGTATATGCTATTCGACAACTAAAGCCATATGAGAAGAAATACCCGATCTATGTTTTGGAGTTAGCAGCGGTTATTTTTGCACTAAAGATCTAGAGGCACTATGTTTTAGAAGAGAGAATCAAGCGGTTCAGCAACCATAAATCATGAAGTACCTCTTTTTGCAAAAGAATCATAACCTCATCAACATCGATAGTTAAAGTTCCTATCCTCCTATGACTTTGATATGACATATACACTGGGAAAAGGGAATGTAGTTGCTAAAACATTAAGTACGAGACATGCCAGCTTTGGAGATATGTTCCTAAAGTAGGAGACATGCCAGCTCTGGAGCTATGCTCCTGAAGTGGACGTAGTTAGAGTATATTGCTGGTTATGATTTCTGACCAAGAAGAGAGCTAGAGCCAGAGATATTGACAAACTTGACTATTAGGCCTACACCGATTGAGTGGATCAATACTAGTTAGAGGCATGATGCTACATTAGTTGAAATCATTGCTGGGATCGAAGATGAAGTAGAGTTCAAAATGAGGATACAGTATGGACTTGATAGAGAGGATTGGCTTCATAAAGTTGGGAGATTCTTTGAGCCTGATGTCAAGGGTTAAGGGATGAGGTGCTATGAGAGTCCCATCATTCGAGATTGACAATCCATCTCAGTGGCAATAAAATAAACATGCTATGAAGGAGACTTATAATAGAGAAGGGATAAAGAAAGTCGTTGGGATGTTCATCTCAAAATTTATGAACTGCTAGTTGATTAAGCAGGGTAGAAGAAGCCTAGTGGATTAATGCAACTGCTAAAAGTTCCCCAGTTGAAATGGGTACAACTTTTGATGAATTTCATCGGTGAACTATCGAGGATTAGAGCAGGGTATGATAGTATTTGAACGATTGACCAAGAGTGCTTGATTTATACCTATCAAGTCAAGAAGAACGGCAGGAAAACAGGCCGAGTGTATGTGAACTTGATAGTACGGTTCCATGGTGCATCGAGAAGCATTGTATGTGACCAAGAACCGTTGCTTAATAGTGGGCTTTGGGAGATATTGCAAGAGTCGTTGGAGATAAAGTTACATCTGAGTACGGCTATTTTACCTCAAACCAACAGCCAAACTGAGAGAGTGAATCATATCTTAGCGGATCTCTTATGGGCTTGAACTCGACTTTGGAGCCTCGTGGGATGATCACTTACAAGTTGTTGAATTTTCTTACAACAACAGTTATCAATCCAACATCGATATGGCACCATTCGAGGCATTATTCTGCCAGTCTTGCAACAATCCGTTATGTTGGTGGGAAGCAGGTGAAAACTGGCACTTAGACCAGATATGATTAGAGAAACCATGAAGAAGATCAAAATTATCCAGCAATGGATGAAAGCTGCTCAAGATAAACAGAAGAGCTATGCTGATAAGAGATGCAAAGATTTAGAGTTCTCTATCGGCTATATAGTATTTGTCAAGATCTTTCCCTTGAAGAATGTAATTCATTTTAGTAGTAAAGGAAAGTTTGCATAAAGATTCGTATGTCCTTTTTCGATAGTAGAGAGGACTGGAAGGTTTGCTTACAAAGTCGACTTACCTAATAGAATGGCGTGGGTGCACAATATGTTTTACGTTTCTCACTTGCGTAGGTTTGTGCACAACTTAGGCATAACTATCGCACCGGATCAAGTAGATGTTGTAACAACCCATAATTCAACCCGTAAAATTTAATTTTTTAATTAATTAAATAATGAAATAACATTGTGAGATAATCAGAATCAAGCCATGAGGTTGCACCATTGTGTACGTGGTAATATTTGGGTTAATTTCCATATACAGAACGTTAGAGTCCAAGTTAATTTGAGCAATGAATGAAATAACCAAAGAAACGAATATATATATATATATAAACATATATATATATATATATATATATATATATATATATATATATATACGGGCCTGATCGACCCGCCTCTACTAATTATGAACGAACGAACTTTCGTTCGTTCAAACGCTTCAAAGACATTAGCCGATCTGTTTTGAACCGCTTAAACCGATCTGGTCCCTGCGTTTCTGCATCCGATGGCCCCTATTCAACCTATGACGTTGTGGCATCCTGTTCAATCTCCAAATCCAACGGTTCGACATCCACTTCTACACACATAAATTGACTCCTAGACCGAACACTTTTTCTCATTTTAGGTTTTCTCCAATTGGGTTCACCTTTCTAGGAAGGACCCTAAACGGAATAATTTTCTAAGGGAGTAAATCGTTATAAATTAAATTATTTCACAACTCCAATTGGATCCAGGAAGGCCAAAGGAAAAGCTTAGGACTTTGAGGTGGGTGATTGTAATTATTTTAAGATTTCTTTAAGTAATTTAAATTAATAGGTTTTCCAATAGTTGTAGTTTTACTATGATTTTTGGAATAGCCTTTTTAGTAGTTTATTTATAGTTTTTAGAATTATTTTCAATTATTTCCATTCAGCTATTCTTTTAGTAATTTTGGTTTATTTCTATTAAGCATTTTTTATTGATTTTCAATTTACAGTATTTAAGTTTATTTACTGTTGTTTACATCTTTTTTGACGTTTTGGATTTTATGCAAGCGTTTATTCACTTCATCCCCCTTTTCTTCACGTATGGATTATAATAAATTAAACGCGAACATGGATTATATAAGTAAGAATATTGAATGAAGAAAATAAGATGTAAATTATAAAGGCTGTAATAACAATGGAATTAGACTGTAATAAATAATGGAATTGGACTAAAATTACACGTAATTATAATTAGAATTGGACTAATTAAAGGTAACTGGCATAGTTACAACGTAGAATTATAACTAAATAGAGTAAAAGATGAAAGAAGCTTATTTTCACATTTAAACCCTAGTTTAAGTAATAAGCATGATTATAACATAGGTTATAATAAGAAACGAAACAGAATGAGGCTTATTTTAAGACTTAGGAAAAACTAATAAGCAAAGATAGTAGGGATAAATTGCAAAGGCTTATTTAAAATAATTTATCTAAGTTAATAAGCAATGATGAAAGTAGGACCTATACCAAACAGCATTCCCAATTAGACAAAAAGGTGAGCCTAGGGCATGCTTATGCGAAGAATGGTAATAATTGGTCAAATAGAAGTCCAAATCATGGAGGATTTGGATAAGGGGCGCAACTAGATATTGTTTGGATGAAAGGCCAGTACCAACATCATTTCCCCTGTAGATTCTATGGGCCCACGATGATCTCACGGTAGCCTGAAGTGGGATGAGGGACACGCTTGTGCTGGATGTTGAGGTAATAAGAAGACCCAATAGGTGGAGCAAAAGGTAGCTTAGGCATGGTGGCAGTTACGCCTGCGACTTCTATTTGGGAGCTCAGTAATAGCTACGAGTTCCAAGCGATTAGTATGAATGTCTGTCGTAGACATCGATGCCCTGTGTGTAGGGAGCTATATATGTCGTCCAGGTCTACAGTAGTTGCTCTGTGCATCTTTCGTAGAGACCACTGGCTGCTATATGTTGGGAGTTATATTGCAGTTGGTTCGCTGTAAGGTCTATGGAGTAGTAATAAGACGATCAAAAATGGTAGAATTAGGGTCACATCTTAATTAAGTATTAGGAATTAAGCCTAGTTAAAGCAGAAATCAAGGACAAGTGCAAGCAATCATAGTTAACCCATCTTATAAATTGAGCAATATTTAATCATACTTGTTTCCAATTTATCTCTTTCCTATTTCCTTTATTATCCTTATTTATCCTAGAATTTTTATAGAATATATTACTTTATCTTGCTTAAAGGACTCAGGTAATTACGATCATTCACTAGACTTTTAGTCTGACCTACTCCTCTATATTCCCCTTCCCCCCTTAGGCAATCAAGGGAGAAGTCAGTAGATCGCTGCATCTTAGAGTTTCCTTGGAGGAGATTTTTCTATGTATTTCTTTTATTTCAACTTTTGTTCTTTCTATGTACTGGCATATTTTGTGGGATATTATGTACTCTAATTTTGAGACTATGGGAATTTATTTCATGAGACATATTGGATTTTTAGACATGTATGTGATATTTGGTATTTGACTTATTTATGAAGAAATTATGAAGCTTTGCTTTAATTTAGCTATTACTTTAAGTTTCCGCTTTTTTATCTTTATTTTTCTTGTGAATCTTAGTCTCTATTAGTTTTAGTTATACCTACAACGCACCACACCTTTTAATGTGTCATTTTGGGTACATTAAGGGTTGTAGGGTGTTTCACTGGTATAAAAGCCTAAGATTACAGGATTCCAATTTTTTTTAGAAAAAGTAAAGTATTTTCTTCAAAATAACTCGTTTTAAAGGTATATTTCAGAAAAGAACTTTTAAAAATTATTTTGTTTGCTCAAAGTTGGACAAACACCTCTAAATCTGATTTTCTATTTTAGTTAAGTTTCGTTTGATATGATTGACTTCGGGTTTTTTATGTTCTAGCATGTAACAAATGGAATTTCAACAAGTGCGGAGATAGTTCACAAGTGCAAAATTTGAAAAGCGGATAAGGAAAGTTTATAACATAGAGTTTTTATAGTGGTTCAGCCCGAATGTGCCTACATCCACTTTCCATCTTATTATTCTCTCTTTGATTTGATTATAAGTGCAAGATATATTTGAAAAGAGTAAAAACTTTAAGTAGCTGAAGTGATGGATTTTCAGCAAAGTTTTCTCTCTTTTTCTCCAAAAATCAATCTCCATTGTTATTGAGAAGCTTCGGTATTTATAAAATGGAGTTGTGAAGGGTGGGGGAGAAGTTATAGCTTCCTGAGTTTGTTTTGGCATTTGAGTCGGGGATAGTTCGGCATTTAGGTTAGGAAGTTCGCCTGGTTTGGTGGTTCTTTTTTTCTTTAGTTCAGTGATCCAGCCTTGGAGTACCTTACTTGCCGATCAAAATATTTGATTCGGTGTGTTCGTCATGCCGGACCAAATGTTTCGTCCGGCAATTGATGTATTGTGCCAGACCAAATACATTATTTGGCATATCGGAGAATGTCAGACCAAATGTTTGTTTTGGCATCTCTAAGGATACCAGACCAAATACTTGATCCGGTATACCATAGGATGCTGGACCAAATATCTGGTCTAGCATGCCAAGCCATATGTTTGGTTCGGCATTTTTGCAGATGCCGAACCAAGCATCTGGTCCGCTTATTCTATTTCCTATACCCCTGCTTGCCTTTAACTCCTTCCTTCGCTTGCCAGAAAACTGAGCCAACACCGGCCCCCAAGTATGTTATGTAACTGCACAACATGCTTTGTTTTTGTTTCGACGTTGAGCTTCCACGACCGAATGAGACTTGTGACCGTTTATCTTCCCATTTTTCCCTTTAAATACGTATTCTTCCCTTCATTCTTTTACTTTCACTTTCTCTTAATCAAGTTTCCTCAACTTTACTAAGTCGACTACAACTAATTTAAGCCCACTTTCCTCTTATTCGAATTCGTCTTTTCTAATGCCAGTATAGCTTGAGGTAAATCTGTTTTAATTCGATTGCCTATTATTAGAGTTCAAGGGTTTAGATGTGCAGTTGAGTTTTAGCGCACTTGTGCGTGACTTCGGTCTTGAATTGGCGAGGAGGTACTTCGTTTGAACAAGCGCCTTAATGATTATAGTATTTTTATGGTAATGAGGAGTGGTAGATTGAGAGATGTTATAAGGTTGATTGAACGTGAGAGGTTGTGACCGATTTCATGCAGGGCCATTTGCCCATTAGGTGTTCGATAGATTGTTTGACCGGCTAATGGTTATTACATGGGTGTTGAAAGCATAGGTTGGTCATATCAGTCTTACTTGTAATTCGAACCCGTATTGTGTATTGTTTGGGTATGATTTTAAAACTAAGAATAGGTAAGGCCGTTGGGGAGGTGTGCCTTAGGTCAGCGGTTAAGGATTTTGGTTCGGTCGACAATTGAGGATTTTGGTTCGGCATTCGTCATAGGATAATACTGAACAAGATTTGCCGAGTGCATTGTTTTTGAGTTTTCCGAGCAAGAAACAAGTCTTCCGGTGAGATGATTAGGCTAGGGGTATGGATCCAATTGGGCTAGACAATAGGAGATTTCCATGCATATTTTAACTTCTGTTTATGATTTGGACCTCCGCTTGACTTTCATTTTCTTGCACAAGAAATATGTCTTCTTGACGTGAGCTTTGTTCCAAGTTTGCTGCTTCACAGCCTATCGAGGTTGGTACTTCTTATTTTGACGCTCCACCTAGTCCTCCTAAGCAACCCAGTTCTGCTTACTCTTTAGTGGAAGGTTGTGCTCCTAACCAAAATCTGGTTAGGCCTTCAGAGTGTTATCCTAGCATGTTGACGATAGAGAAGCTGAACTCCATAGCTACTACTTTTGGGATAGACCATCGGACATGATATTACCTGGTCCAAATGATAAAGCATGCTTTCCCCCAGGCGGGTATACGGCATATAGCAAGTATCATTATATGTGCGGCATGATTCCTCCGCTTACCAATTGGATTGCCATCTTCGTGATCTATTTGAAGGTTGCTCCTATGCAAATTCAGCCGAACTCTCATGCTATCCTGACATATTTATACCTGATATTTATGAAGCAGTATCGGAAACCACCCACCCATAGAGAGAACAGATATCTGTACAACGTGAAGAGTTATTGGAAGTGAAGTCCTTTTATCAGTTTAGAGTGCGCCCACAACTTCAAACCAGTCTTGGATTTATACTCTAAATTTAGTATGTTCAAGAAGGAATATTTTTTTATACGTGATGATACCATGGCCCAACATACCTTTACTTCTGGCTGTAAGTTATTGCATTATCTTTTTATAAACTTTCTATTGACTTGGCTTCTCATTGCTCCATAATTTTCAGGTTGTGTGAATGCGGCAGAGGATGACAACTTAAAAAAGATGGCCAAGGAAATATTGGATATCTCGAAGGCCGAGATGGAAGCCTCCTTCTTACTCCACAATGTAGCTCTTTGATTCTACAACTTGATTGGCCCTAAATAGTCTGTGTACAAGATTAGGCCAAATTCTGCTAAGAGGGCAGTGAGTGCTAGAGGAGACGGGGGTAACAGAGATAAAGGTAAGGGCCCAGATGAGGAAGGTGGTGTGGCTGAAGCCCTGAAGAAATGAGACATAAGAAGAGCTCAGTTCGTCCTCCCTGCTCGGAGAAATCTCTGCGTATTCGTGATGCTCCTTCCCTAGCGATGAATGAGGTTCTCATTTGGGAGCAGAAAGTAAAGCGGAGAAAGGATCAGAGAGAAATTTTAAAGCAAAGGAAGGGGATGTTCATGTATCTTCAGATGTGGATATTATAAGCAGCGAGAGATTGGGCATGGATCCTTTAAAGAATGCCAAGGTCGTGCGAGAGTGTCCCGAGCAGTTGGAACAATCCAAGCCGGCCCCAAGGCTGTCTTCTTTTGCCGATCTTTCCCGGGAGAATGTAGCTACGGGTGATTTAGGTGGAATATTGTCTCTTCCAGCACAAGGTGTAGCGAGAATCGGCAAGGAGTTCGGGCTTTCTCCAGGTACTTCTGTTTACTATACGGATTATGAGATACTTCTTGAAAACTTTCTTTTTTACGATGAGTCCCGGCGTTTTCTTGCTCCGCAATCTAATAAAGTCTGGTCCTCGTGTGTTATCCTTACTTTGAGTGGAGTCCCATCCCTAGGTATACCTTATTTGAGTAAGACCCCACCCTGACCATATGATCCAGTCTACCTAAGGGTTTGTAGTACCTTGATGTGTCTTAGTATCATGAGCATTTCGTATTTTTTACGCTTTCTTGGATCTAACGTTGTTGCCCGTATTCCAGAGAAAAGGAGAAACCCAAAGAGGAATGAAGTCTCTAGGCGGCTTGAGCAGTTCAAGCGGATAAAAATGACTTCCATTTCTTCCAAGGTGACTTTTCAAGAGGAAAAAACTATGCAAGAGAATATTAGGGAGAGCCGATCAAGCCCGGATAAGGGGAGAGCTATGAGTCATCCTAGAAACATACGAGGTCCCCGCGTATGGAAGCCACCTACCCTGGCTCCTAAACTTCCTCCTGCCATCGGCATTACTATCCGATGGGTTCAAAAGTGCACGAAGTACCGAATGAGTAGGGAGAGGGTAATGCTAATTATTTTTTCTTGGATTATCAACAGCCGTCGTGGATCCCTTTGAGAGTCATCATGACATAAATCCTGACTATACGAATCATCGTGCGACGGATCCTGGCACCGAATTCCTTTTACCTCGAAATCCCTTGGTCCGGATCATAGATGAGGCGAAGACACTCGATTTTGCTAACTTGACAACGAGGATGGTCCAGGTTATAGATGGGACCAGAAACATAGTTGACTATCAGTCCCGTTTAGCTAAAGATAGCAAAGAAAATAGTAGTGACAATGTGCGGTAGAATCTAGAGATGGAGGACCTTCGCAAGGCGCTCTGGGAGAAAGAGGCTAGGTTATAGGAAGTCGTAGCATCCCGCGCCTCCGAGTTAACAAAGGCCAAGGAAAAGGAAAGCAAAGAGGCCGCTGACCTATGTAAGACGCAGATCGAAATGGCTAACATTTCAGTGGATGAGGCTTGGTAGAAGGATCTGGAGCAAATCCGCTCCCTTAAGGGCTAACTGAAGAAATCAAAGGAGGCTAGCCGAGTTGAAGGAGTTTCGGGGCAATTGGCAAAAAAAAATGTCTCATATCAAGCTGAGATCGACAGGTTGAAGGTGGAGTATGCTCAATTTAGGAGGGATAAGGAGCAGTACATGATAAGGTGGTAGCCCTCAGACCAAATTCGATAAATCAAGCGACTTTTGTGACACGATCAACCAGATGCTCAACTGATGGTCGGGATCCATGCTTAGCTTATCAAGGAGACTAAAGTTGTAGTTGTGCAAGAAGAAGGGGTTGTGTACGACATTGGGATGGTGAACAGCAAATTCACAGTGGAGTAGACCAAAGCTATTGGCAAGGGGTATGAGTTGCTGGCTGAGGACGAGGATGATGAGGGCCGATCGGATCTCGAGGGGCTCGGTGATCCAAGTCACGTTGTCGCAGGTATCTCGCCGTTTTACTTTAGCTCTGCCATTATCTATTCTGGATTGCAAAACTTATAATTATTTTTACTTGCCTCATGCAGGGATGTCTTCGGGGCAAGTTGGGCCTTCGCGAAAGGAAGGAGAGTCTCTTGGGCAATCAAAGCTCTCGAAGGACATGGTTGGAGAGAGCGGGCCGAGTGGCAAGGATGTCCCTCCTTCTTAATCAAGGAGATTACTTTTTCCCTTTTTTGCATGCATTTTTGGAGGATGTATGCACATTCTACATGTGTATATAAATATAAGCGATAAGCTTTATACGAGAAAACTTTAACACTGTACTATTCAACTTCTATTGTTTTTCTATATATGTTTGTCTAGGATAACTTTTGTGATGCGTGCTTTTTATAGTTCGGTCTGTCTATTTGTGAACTGTTTACGACTTAGTTATTCGTTATAGTGTTTAGAGATACATAAAACCATAGAAGCGTTGTTATATTCATGGCCATTCGCGAACGATAATTACTCAGGCTAAAGCCCGTGCCGTGAGTATTATTCAATTTATCGTTGCCGGCATGTGTATTGTCGACCGTCAAGTGCAAACTACCTCCGACTACGGCCATGCCTTAATTGTTGGGTTTATAATCGGTTCGTAATTGCCAGCAAGCCGAATGCCAATGATTGACTGCCTAGGCTATAATTTGTGCCTAATTCGTGGCTTATGAGCGGTTCATTATTGTCGACTTGAGGGTGTCAATCGTCCACGGTGAATTTACAAGGCTTGTTTCCTGCCCTTTATTGTGGCTATCTTATTTTCACTACTGCCGACGAGAGTCTACGATTGCTTACGGTGGGAATGGTCATCAGATAAAATTTAAACAAAATAATATTTAAATAAGATAAGTAATATAAGATACCAGATTTTATAATGGTTTGGCCGATATATGCCTACGTCCACTGTCTTTTTTTATTACTTTACTACATGTTTTTTTACAACTCAAGAGAAGTAGTGGCAGAGATGTTGGAGATTCCATGCTTTCTCAAACACCTCTCCATCTACCGTTGACAAGATGTAAGCTCCATTGTGAAGGTCTTTATGTACAACATGTGGTCCTTCCCAAATTTGGTCAAACGCCCTAGGTCGTGGGAAGACTTGTTTGAGAACTAAGTCTCCTTCTTGTAGTGTTCGAGGATTCACCTTGGAATTGTATTGCTTTGCCACATTTTGTCTATGGGTGGCTATTTTGAGGGCTGCATCATTTCTCTTCTCCTCGATCAAGTCGAGTGATATGTTTAATAGCTCCTCATGTTTTTCCCGATTATGGTGTATTCTTCGATGCGAGGGGACAATTATTTCGATATGGCGAATGGATTTGGCTTCATATGCTAGTACGAATTGAGTGTGCCATGTTGTGGTTTTATAAGAAGTTTATAGTAGGCCCACAAAGCCATAGGAAAGTCGTCGACCCAAACCACCTTGGATTTTTCAAGTTTCTTCTTGATCGGCATTTTTAGCACCTTGTTCACTGCATTGACTTGTCCGTTTGACTATGAATGCGCCACAGCTGAGAAGCTTCGGGCGATCCTAAGCTCATGACACGAATTTGCAAATTCCTCGTTGTCAAATTGGAGTCAGTTGTCCGATAAGATTTTCTATAGTACCCCACACCTGCTCAGGATGTTACGTACTAAAAAATTTATCACTTTGATAGATGAGATCTTGTTTAAAGGTTCTACTTCCACCCATTTGGTGAAGTAATCTACTGCCACTATGGCATATTTTGCTCCTCGACCCATAAGGAGTTCCCCGGTTAGGCCGATCCCCAAACGGCGAAAGGCTAAGGACTAAGCATCTTTGTCAGACCGCTGGTGGTCTTGGGATTTTGGAAAATATATAGCACATGTCACATCTTCTAGCAAACTCGGTTGCATCTTTGTTCAGTGTGGGCCAAAAGTACCTATAGTGTAGGATCACCTTGACTAGAGTTTGTTAACCCATATTTTGGTGAGGCTGTAAACAGGCATATTTAACTAAATCGACCACTCTTTTGTCGAGACTGAAATACGATGGGTTTGAGCCAGTTGGATGGATAGGCGATCGGTCATGGATGGTTTGGTATGGGTCGCTCGATCAAGGTGGCTTGGTAGAACATGGCTTGGTCAAGGAGAGGAGATCATGCACGGTTCGGTCTGGTTGGAGTGGATCGACCGAAGGTGGCTCGGCTTCGAGGAGTGCTTCTAGTTGACGCCTTCGTAGCTCTAGTCAGCATAACATTTTACTTGAGTTGGCATTTGGAAATTGGATCGGCATTCTAAGGGATCAGCGTCCTTGGTATACTCCTGGTCAGAGAGTCTCATATCCGGATTAGTAGCTCGGTTTTGGGGATCGGTGAGATGGATCGGCATTTGAGTGGCTCAGCAAGGTGGTGTGGATCGGTAGGATAGTGTGGATCGGCATGTTGAAGCAGCTTGGCATGATGGTACAGATCGGTAGGATGATGTTGGTCGGTAGGACGGAGTGGATCGGCATATCGGAGTGCCTCAGGGTCGACATTGGATTATAAAGGGTCGGCTGCTTCAGGTCATTGAGTTTCAATCGCCGGTCGGCATAGTACAAATTTAGGATCGGTGTTTGAAGGCAAGGGTTCGGTACAATGTTACTTCGAGTCTTAGTGCGAGTTACTTCAAGTCCTACGTATGTTCGCCGAGTCAATCCCGGGTTAATGTTGGGTCGGCATTCTTGGAGCTTGGGGTCAGTCGTAATGATGAAGTCAGGTTCGGCTATGGCCTTGATGGGCCCGGACTACTTAGGAAGCCCAGTAACTTGGGTTTTTAAAATACAGCAGGTGAGGCTTTAGAAAAGGGATCTTCATTCTGTTTCCCTTCATCTTCTTCATTAAGGCTACTCTGCTATTATTGCTTTGGAAAATCTGGATTGCAACTGTAATTGTTTCTGATAGCAATAAAAAGGAAATTTTGGAGTGGGCGTAGGCCAGAGTTAGCCTAATCACTATAAATCCTCTGTTATCACTGGTTTCTTTTTAATTTTAACGGTTCTTCATATTTATACTCTCTACATACATTCTATCTGTGATGTATACTGCAATTTGGTGCTTTCAACGGCGTTTGGGTGTTGATGACCCATTTTGGCACTAACATTTTGGTGCATTCACTGAGAAAGCTAGCACTCAGGGATTCAGAAGCGTGGATTTTGGATTTAAAGGCCTAGGAACTTGGATTCTGGAGATTATGGAAGAGAAATCAAGCCGGAGACAGAGGAAGAAAAGGAGTCAGCAAGAGGGGAGTCAGGAGGCTTCCTTTGGAGCAAAACAAGCCACGATCTAGATCATTAGGGACGGGATACAGGTTATGATGAATTCCATGCAGGAGCAGTTGATAAAAAGGCAAGAGGAAATGCAGCTGACCCTTCTTGGACAATTTGGATAAGCAGGAGCTCAGATCCATAGAGCTGGATTAGAAGGACTCAACCAGCAAGCAAATGGAGTGGTTCAGCAGGGGCCAACCCCAGATCGGCAAACATCTGCCAAATCGGGTGAACCTAGACTTCAAGGCATATCGCCAGGTCATATAGGACCAATCCATGGAGGGATAACAGATGGCACGACGCAGCTTGGCGCCAACAGGGATATAGGAGTGCATGAAGTGGAGTATGTATCGGAATTCCCTCGAGGACTTGGAGGGCAGTTAGGAAATAATGGTGAGGGGAAACCCTTAATAGGTAACACTAGATTAGCTGACATTATCATGCGAACTATTCGCAGAGGTCTGACAATCAGAGATTTAGAAGGAGTCAACAAAAGTTCGTTTAGCTGTAATATCAGGATAGCTAGGAATCTGCCAGATTTCAAGCTTCCCACTCTAGAAGTATACAACGGTAAGACGGATCCCACTGACCACTTAATGAGGTACACAAGACATATGGAAGTGTTAGGGGCATTAGAGGAGGATATGGCTCGGTGTTTCCCCCTGTACTTGGCAGATATAGCTGCTATGTGGTTCAGAGAACTGGAAGATGGATCAATTAGTACATGGACAGAACTGGTGGGTGCTTTCTTGAAGTAGTTTAAAGTTCACATAAAAAGGCCAAAGAATGTGATGACACTGACATCAGTTAAGCAGAGGGCAGATGAATCACTCAGGACTTTTTTAGCTCAATTTCATACAGAAGTTAATTCGGTGGATCAACTGGATCCATCAATGTTTCTAATGGTAGTGGTGTTAGGAGTCAGGGATAATTCAGATTTTAAAGTATCGTTGATACAGGACCCACTAATGGATCTCGGGGAATTCTTTCACGAAGCTGAGAGATTTCTTCGACAAGAGGATGCATGTTTGGATATGAGGTCAAAGGAAGAAAACATGGTTAAGGATGGAGAACCATCACATGAAAGCTTGGGTAAAGATAAGGATAAAGGGAAGAGAAAGCGTTGGGGAGAACCAAAATCCTCCACTTAAACAGGACCGAATGAGACATTGGAGCGGATATACTTGAATACTCGACATCGCCTTCCTTATCGAAGGTCGGCAAGGAGGAAACCCTTAGAACATGAAAGGGCATCAGGAAGGCACTGTCTCTTTCATAACTTGGACGGGAACGATACTAAAAGCAGTAGGCATCTAAAGGATACAATCGAGGAACATGTAAGAAATGGTCAGTTGCGACAATATATCGAAACTCGAAATGCGGTAGTGAAATAGGAGCAGCCGCTGCCTTTCTTGAATGACGAAGGTGCAAGGCCTAGAAATGGTGGTCGGTTGGTCATCAACTAATCGTGATGGTTTTGAATAAATAACTAACTTCGAGCAAACGGCTAAATCACTTTCTTATGTATGGGGATGGAGATAACCCTTAAGCATGCCTTGAGATGATGATAGAGCATGAAGCTCCGATTTGTGAAATCTGTTTATCCTTTATGGCTTGGACACTTGCAATTTCACCTTTGGTTTTGGAGTTCGGTTTGAACTTCCGGTATTTGTTCGTTTTCTAGGTTGGATTTTGGTTTGATGCTTGATTTTTGATTTGGACTTTTGATATTGGTTTCCTGTTTTCTAGTTTGAATCTGGATTTGGGTTTGATTTTAGTTGACCTTTTATTCTGGTTTTTGGTTAAAAGGTGGTCGAGCATGGACTATGCCCGGCAAGGGTCCGGAAAGACCAGGATTCAGCTTAGGACTTGGCCCCATATTATCTATCGAATACCATTTCAGGTCATCGAGTATGGACTATGCTCGGCAAGGGTCCGGAGCTACCAAGATTTGGCTTAGGGCTTAAGCTATGGCATTACTTAGCAGTCAGAGACACCGAACTAGGAACACCATAGCATTACTTAACGCAGGCTGTCGAATGTGGATTGCGCTTGGTTAAAATCCGAAGAGGTTATGAATTTGGATATTGGCCATTAACAGCTAAGTGTTTGGGCGTGGGCCTGGAGCGGTCCCGGATTTGGATATCGACCCAGAGAGGTCATGGCTTTGGTTATTTGTTATTGGATATCGATGGATTAGAGCTCGGCAATCAGATTCGGTTTTCGATTTAGGATCTGGACACGACATGGTCCTCAATTTGTAATATGTGACTCGGAGAGGTCCCGGATTCGCATAAAATGATCCAGAGAGATCGTGGGTTCGGTTAATGAGTTTGGAATGGACTTGGAATTGGATAACGACTTGGAATGGTCGCGGAGTATACTATTGGGTTTGGATGGAATTGCTTGCTAATGAATGTAACATGGACTTCAGATATCGGATTTGAGACTATTCAAAACACACCTTCTAGTAGCAAGGCATGTTTTGGGAGGCAAATGTTAACCCGGCTTTTGATAAGGCCGTAAACAGGCGGATTTAACTAAATCGACCACTCATTTTTCGAGCCGGAATACGATGGGTTTGAGCTAATTGGATAGATAGACGACCGGTCATGGATGGTTCGGTGTGGGCCGCTCGGTGAAGGTGGCTTGGTCGTACATGGCCCAGTCAAGGAGAGGAGATCAGGTATGGTTTGGTCTGGTTGGAGTGGATTGGGAGGATAGTGTGGATCGGCATGTTGAAGTGGCCGGAAAGATGGTGTGGATCGGAGGGATGGTGTGGGTCAGTAGGACAAAGTGGATCGGCATATCGGAGTGGCTCGGGGTCAGCATAGGATTGTACACGGTCGGCTGCTTCGGGTCATTGAGCTTTCAATTCTGGGTCGGCATAGTACAAATTTGGGATCGCTGTTTGAAGGCAAGGGATCGGTACAATGTTACTTCGAGTCTTAGCGTGAGCTACTTCTATTCCTACGTATGTTCGCTTTGAGTCACTTCGAGATAATGTTGGGTCGGCAGGCTCGAAGCTTGGGGTCGGTCGTAATGGTGAAATCGGGTTCGGCAATGGCCTTGATGGGCCCGGACTACTCAAGAAACCCAATAACTCGGGTTTTGCCTATAAATACAGCGGGTGGGGCTTCAAAAAAGGGATCTTCATTGTGATATCCCGGAATTCTAGACATCTATAATTGATAAATAATCGGGTTAATTAATAGGATATTGATTTAACAAATAAATATGATGATAAATATTTATACTTGGATAAATATTTATTTGATATTCTTCTAGTATTATTATTTAAAATTTGCAAAATCATTATTTTCAAACAAATGTAATATGTGTTTGTTTAAATATGTAGGAGTGAATTTAAATTTGGTTTGAATTTGAGATTGAAAATTCAAAAGATAAATATCATGGACTGAATTTGAATTTGAATACATATATGAGAATGTGATAATTTATTTATGCATAAAGTAGTTTCAAATTTATTTTCTTAAAGGTTGTGTAAATACAAATAAAAGAGAAGTATAAAATATAAATAAATAAATATAATATAAGTAACATAAAATATATATACATTATATAATAATAATAATAATAAATTCTCATGCTAAAGACAAGTGTTAAGACTTTAACACACTAAGGAACTAATGTAAATCATTTATCTGAAGAATTGAAACAAGTGCTAGAAATATAGACAAGTGGCATTATGAATTCCTTTAATTTGAATAAGAATTTGATAAATGATTTAACATACACTTGTAAACCATATTACATTTTCTTAGTATATGTATAAACCTTTGAGAGAACATGGTTCATAAATTAATTAAATGAAAGGGGTTAATTTTAAAAATTTAATGAAATTTAGGTAAGTGCTTAAAAACAAAGTTCTAAAATTTATTCAAACAAGGACTTAAACAAATTTATTTAGCAAATGACATTTGTAAAATCTTCAAATAGGAAATAAACGCATGTTAACTTATGATAACAAGTGGCAAAGTTTTTCCTTTTACCGTGAAGAAAAGATAGCCATGCCATTTCTCATTTTTCAAGACTGATCTAAAGAAAATAAAAATCTGTCAAAAATATTCAAACTAGATAAACACCCTGTACAATTTTGAAAGCCGAAAGTTAAGCAATTCCAAATACAAACTGCAGCTGAAAGCAAAACTCAAATAAAATCAAGAACAAATTAACAACAAAGTGCAACTCAAATATTATGCAGGAGCGAACACCAAGCTACAAATCAAATTAAACACCTGATTCAATAATCAAAGTGAATTCCAGTTTACAAGCTACTCCTCTAATTTTTGAAAACACAGTGGCGAGTAACTTTCATCTTTAGATTTGACCTGCCTATTTGTGTGAATGCTTGAAAAAAAAGACCTTGAAATTATGATAGGTAGTTGTTTGCTTAGGGATGAAAACATATATACATGTATGATAATATTGCATGCATGTCTGCTAACAAAATGAATTAGCTCTGTTTTATCAATGTACTGGGAGTAAACTTTGAACTATAACTTAGGTATCAAATAGGAGTTGCATATGAATTACTGTGATTGAGGAAAAGATCTGCATGAATGAATATATGTGTGCTTCTGTGTGTTTACAGGGCATGTTTTCCTGTTGATTCAAAAGCATCTCTGTTCTCATTTTAAGCCTCTGATTTAAAAGCTGTAAATGAATCACCATCTGATTAGATGCATATGTTTAATGGTTGAAGTAAAACTTGTGATTTATTTTTGAAAATGGGTTTGCATGATGGTTATAGGATTCTAAATCATGTTTATATGTATGTGGTTACTTTGCATGTCTGGAAATCGGACATAGGAATTTTCTTTTCTAGATTTATAGGTTCTGATTTATTCAATATCGTTTCCCAAATTCTCTAATTCATTTTAGATAATAGAATTTAAGCAAAATATGTTAGGTCTAATAAGATTTAAATTTTAAAAATAGTTCAAAGTTAAACTAAGCAAAATCTCTGAAATTTTTGGAATAGCAGTCAAAAGCTTAAAATATGTAAAAATTCAAACACTAATATATATTGTTTCCAGAATATAACTTGAATCTATTTGGGAAGCTATGATTTTTTTTAAAACAAAATCAAAATTTTTATAAAGCATAGAGGTTGCATTTTGGGTTTAACTGGAAATCTTACTTGAAGCAATCTCTGGCGATAGAGGAGTAGGCAGGACACAGGGTTTTGTCTAAAGCAAGTTTGAGGACCATGGATGTTGGGAAAAATGGTGGAGGTGGCGACTATAATCTGCGTCGACGGCGGTGTGATGTTTTTGTTTTAACCCTAGTTATTGTCGAGACTGAAAAACTGGGTACTGCGTCGCTTCTAAAGAATCGAGCCGCATGGATTTTGGGAGGTGGTTGCGTGGATGTTGCGCGGAGGTGTGGCTGGAATCGCAGTAAGTTTTGGTGGACGGCGTCGTGGATTCGAGGTGTTTTCTGGTGATGTTGATTCCCTGTTTCCATCTGCACTGCTCGATTTTGTCTTGAGGCTTGTGCTTATGATTTGGTGATTAAGATGGGTTGCCACGATGAAGTTGGATATGCAGGAAGGTTTATCACTGGTTGGAGGAGGCGCCGGTGCTGGTGCACGTGCACCTGCGCAATCAAGTCTGAATTGATGGTTGTTTTGGGGAAAACGTTGTATCCTCGGGTCTGTTTCGAGTAAGTTTGGGTTTTGCCTCGAAGTGGGAAGTTACGCGTCTGACTCGGGGTGAACTATGGGAAAGACTCGGGTTGGTTTCAGGGTGAACCCAAAGAATAGGGTGTTACATATTTTATAAATAAGAGTAGTTCAAAATTTTAGTAATCAGGTTCTACAGATGTTAAAAGATTTAATTCTTTGTGTTATAGTGTTATTATTATTGGTTTAAGAAGGTGTATAATAGGTTTTACTTAAAATAAATTGATTCTTAAGTTATTTAAAACTTAATTAAAGTATGTAATTAAGAAATTAATTAAAGGATTAAGTTATGTGTTATCAAAGATTAAATGATAAATTAGATAAATGGGTTATCTTTAAGTAAATCAAGGACTTTGAAGATTAAAGATTAACAAAATTAAGAAATTTAAAGAGAAATTAAGTTATTAATGATTAAGGGTTATAAATTAATTAATTTGAGATTAATTAATTGGTAATTAGTGATCATTTAATGTAAGTAACTAGAGGTTAATTACTTAAATAGTTAACTACTTAATGTAAGCAATTTAGGAATAATTTGTTAGGAGTTGACTTATTTAATTATGAATAAAAAGTTAAGTTAATTAATGATTAGAGATTAATTAATTGAGGATTATCAACCAAAAGAATAATTACTGGATGAAAGTAATTTAAGAAAATTTCTTAAGGGAAGCAGTGAAGGATTAATTACCTAGTGTAATCAATTAAGGGATATAATGAATAAGAGATTAATTAATGGATAGTTAATTAATAAGTGAGGTCAATAAATGGTTAATTAATCATTGTAAGTGATTAATTTGAGTAATTAATTAGGCATAATTAATTAGGCATTAATGTAATTAATTTGAATAGATAAAGATCAATTAATTTGTGTGATTAATTAAAGGTTAATTACTTAATGAAATTAGAAAGGATAATTTAGACATGTTTTATTAATGGTTTAAATTTAATTAATGTTAAGTAAGCAGGATTAAGGGTGATTAAAATAATTAGACTAATTTGTTTAAATTAATTTAGAATGGTAAGACTAATTTATCTTGCTTACGAATGATTGAATAATATTTCATGCCTTAGATTGACTAATATCTTGGATATGTGTTTTGGAAATGCTTTCTGATATGATATGTTGGGTTTAAACTGAGATAATTTAGTTATCTATCGATGATGAATTAATATGGGTGACACTCTGTATTTGAAGGTTGAATTGTGTTTAACGTGAATAATTTGGGATAAAATGGTATTGAATTCGAAGAGACCGGAGTCGGGTATTAGTAAATACCCAAAACCACTTCGATTCTTTATAAATTGATATGTGAAATCAATAGACTGAAGAGAAATGATTTTAGTGAAATTGCACCACTTGATCTAAGTTTGGGAACTTAGAATTTGATAGGTGAAATAAGTAATGTCTATAACAGTTTGTGAAATTGTATATTGATGCAACTTACCTGGGTTTATATAAGTTGTATGTTTTGTATTCTTTGTTAGATGCTTTTACTGACGCTGGTTTCCAGCCTGACCCGGGTGTTACTTTGATGTAATGCTCGGGTCAAACCGAGTATTACATATTTTCAGGTAAGGACGTTCAGGAGCTCAGGAGGAGAGCTAGATGGCAGGAGCGTATGGAGTGGATTCGTATATAGTATTGTTGTTATCTGGACAAGTTGTTAAACTATCCAGTGTTGTATGGGATATTGTAACTCTGATGTATATAAATGTAAATTGACAGATACGGTTTTCTTTGTATAACCGATATTATTATTTGCTATTATATTTTATCCCCTGCGAATGTGAGATTCTGAGTTTGGTTTTCTGTTTCTTCTTCTATCTCTTCTTCTTTTCCTAACTATCTGGAAGTTTCTGTATCGAAATTTTCGAGTCGTTACATTTGGTATCAGAGCTGAAGGTTAAGCGAGAACCTTGGCTCTGGTGGGATTACTCATTAAGGATAGGGTAAGTGGTACCCTAGGATGAGTTGAGTATATATATATGAGAGAGCGTACTTGTTGTTTTGTTATATAAAGGTTTTTTTAAATGATTTCAAAAGTAAATGAATCTTATATAACAAATAGATTATCTATTAAATTAAGGAAATTGGTTGCAGTATTAATTAAATTAAAAGTAATAGTAAGAATTAAATTAAGAATTAATAGAATGAAACCAAATTGAAGTTGGAATTAAATAAAGATAAGTTTGAAATGGATTCTAACTGAAATTGAAATCTTGAATTGAAGAAGTATTTCGAAATAAGATGAATTAGAATTGGTTTCAAAACGTTAAAGGAAATAATATTATTCAAACTACTTTGAATAATGATCTTATTTTAAAAATAAGAAATGTTTGAAAATTTTAAAGAAAATTTGTTTGAATTGAAACCAAAGGTGGTTTAAATTTTTAACTTTGGCTTGGCAAGCCAAGAAGTAAATATGTATATGTGGATATACATAATATCAAATGTGGTTTGAAATAAACCCTAAATATTGAGTTTAAATCTGGAATGTGATATGATACCCAAAGTGATAAGTTTTTGAACTTAATAAGTAGGAAGATTATTAATGTGAAGTTAAATAAGTTTGAATGATCAAACTAATTTGAAAATTTCAAGATGGAATTGGAATTTAACTTGGGAAGTTAAATGGTTAATCTGAATGGGGAGTTTGTGTGATCTCAAAATGGGTATTGAGATCTGGAAACTGGAAATATTTAAATTGTGAATAATTTGCAATTTGGACTGAAATTAGTTCAAATTGAATTTGATTTCGAATAATTTGTAATTGTAATTAAAGTTGAATAGTTTTAAATTCAAATGGAATTTGAATTGAATTTGGAAGGAAATCAAGAATAATTCAACTTGATTTGGAAATGGATTTTGAAATTGGGATTAATCCTGACTGGAGTTGAAATGGATTGGAATTGAAGTGTGTTCAATTGAATGGATATTAGTCCAAAGTGATTGGATTAACTTGGGATTGTAATTAAAGTTGAATATGTTTAGAATCAAATGGAATTTGATTTAAATATGAAAGGAATAGAGAATTAATTCAACTTGAACTGGGAATAAATCAAGTCCAATGGAAATTGGAGTTATTTAAAATTGGAATTGGGTCAATTTAAATAAAAGTAGGAATTTAAATTGAATTGATGAGAATGGAGGTTGGGAAGTGAACAGTTTTGACTCTGGACTATTTTTAATATAAATTGTTTGAATATAAACTTATTTTCCAAGCTATTCATTATATAAAAACATTTCTTTTAAAAGCCAAACTATCTTATACTTGTTTTACAATTATTTTTGAAACTGTTTAACAATTTTCCAACTATTTTATAAACTAATTACTATATTTCTACTATTTTACAAAACTAATTACTATCTTACTATTATTTTGCAATTATCTAAATTTTACACCTATTTTATAAACTAGTAATTAATTTCTAACTACTTATCTATTTTTAAAATTTTCAAGCTATTTTCTAATTAAAATAGTCGGAGTTCAAACTGTTATTGGTTAAATACCCAATCAAGATAAAAATAGAGATGATAATCCAAATGGATTAAAAGCAATTGGGAGTAATTGAATAAAAATCAAAGTGAATGTGAATAGAAATGGAATTGATTTGGCTAATAGCCAATAAAGATAAATACGTAGGGTGTACGTATGTTATTCTGTTCGCACAGTGATTTGATCCAGATTCGAGCACAGAATTTCGAGATAATTAAGTCGATCCGAGTTGGGATTTTTTACTCGATTTTCGACGGCGAACCTGGATATGGATTGTTGATTGGTTCTGGATATTCTCTATCATAGTTAAGCTATGCAAGGAGAATGACGGTTTCTGATCAAGAAACCAGATCTGTGTCCGCACTAGGAAGTCGGGTGGACGATACTAGTTCGGAAGTGAAATTGTGTGATCGAGTGAGCGATCAGATTAGTATGGCGTACGAATGGTATGTGTACATCATACGGATTTGAATGAAACTGATATTGGAAAGAGTAATCAAATTTGAATATTTGATTTTGAGTAAACAAAGTTAAGTATCTTTGTTTTACAAAATGAAACTCCCCTTGATGAATCTTTTGCCAGAAGAAAAGGGTTTTTGGAAATGTTTGAAGTATAAAAGGAGTTTTATACAAGTTTGAAATGATCCAAAGTTTTAAAAATTGTATATATCTGTATATATATAAAGGATCTTATGAGGATTTTGGAAAAGGTTTTGGGAACCTTTGGAAAGGCTTTTGATTTTTGGGTAAAATCAATATTGAATTTGGAAAGGCTAGTTTGAGAATTATCGATTTTGGAATAATCGATTTTGAGTAAAGGAGCTTTGTATGAGATCATACTAGGTGTATGATTTAAAAGATACTATATATGTATAGTATAAAATGTTTTGATGATGGCTTTGGGGAAAAAGGCGCTCCCTTGAAATGAACTTCTCAGGAGTACCACCGGGTGGTGCTGCCTTGAGCCCAAAGGGGGTTTCTTAAGTTGATCCTGTGAGGAGTCCGGACAAAACTAGTTCCTGGGGATTATGAGTAGAGTATACCATTGCGAAAGTCGTGTGTGCCGTTGAGAGCCAACAGTCTGCGTTTGATTTTATATAGGTAGACTGCGACCTATGGTATAACATAGCGAGAGTCGTGTGTGCCGCAGAGAGCCAGCAGTCTGCGTTTGATTTTATATCGGCAGACTGCGACCTATGTAGGAGTGGAGAGGTTTCATTTCGACAGCGAATATCAGAGGCTGCTGAGAGCCTGCAGTTACATGGACTTTTGCTGCGACGGCAACGTAACCCTGGATGTAACTGTGATCTGTTGTGTGGGATCCATGGCGTAATGGAGAGGCCGCGGAAAGCCTGCAGTTTCATGGACTTTTGTTGCAACGGCAATGTAACCCTGGAATGTAATTGTGACCATGGATGGGGGTGATGATTTCCGGAGCATTCTCACCAAAGATATATCCTCTATTTTCAAAAATTGTTTTCTATATTTTCAATAAAATTATTTTCCAAGTAATTTCACTGGGTGTTGAAAATGGGTCTGCTAAGTACTTATAGAATTTCAGTCTTACGCTTAATCAACGTATGACCGAATTTCTATGAGAACGATGATGGACTGGTTAAAACATCGAGTTATAAAAAGTATTTTTTATAAAACTATTTTGGCAGTATTGCAGATTTTAAAAAGTGTTTTAAAATGATCAACTGGTTTTAAATTATTTTATAAATTCTGGCTTCGTTCCTTTTCGAGGACGAAAAGATTCAAAGGGGAAAGGAATGTGATATCCCGGAATTCTAGACATCTGTAATTGATAAATAGTCGGGTTAATTAATAGGATATTGATTTAACAAATAAATATGATGATAAATATTTATACTTGGATAAATATTTATTTGATATTCTTCTAGTATAATTGTTTAAAATATGCAAAATCATTATTTTCAAACAAATGTAATATGTGTTTGTTTAAATATGTAGGAGTGAATTTAAATTTATTTTGAATTTGAGATTGAAAGTTCAAAAGATAAATATCTTGGAATGAATTTGAATTTGAATACATATATGAGAATGTGATAATTTATTTATGCATAAAGTAGTTTCAAATTTATTTTCTTAAAGGTTGTATAAATACAAATAAAAAGGAAGTATAAAATATAAATAAATAAATATAATATAAGTAACATAAAGAATATATACATTATATAATAATAATAAAAAAAATTTCATGCTAAAGACAAGTGTTAAGACTTTAACACACTAAGAAACTAATGTAAATCATTTATCTTAGGAATTGAAACAAGTGCTAATAATATAGACAAGTGGCATTATGAATTCCTTTAATTTCAATAAGAATTTGATAAATGATTTAACATACACTTGTAAACCATATTACATTTTCTTAGTATATGTATAAACCTTTGAGAGAACATGGTTCATAAATTAATTAAATGAAAGGGGTTAAGTTTAAAAATTTAATGAAATTTAGGTAAGTGCTTAAAAACAAAGTTATAAAATTTATTTAAACAAGGACTTAAACAAATTTATTTAGCAAATGACATTTGTAAAATCTTGAAATAGGAAATAAACACATGTTAACTTATGATAACAAGTGGCAAAGTTTTTCCTTTGACTGTGAAGAAAAGATAGCCAGGCCATTTCTCATTTTTCAAGACTGATCTAAAGAAAATCAAAATCTGTCAAAAATATTCAAACTAGATAAACACCCTGTACAATTTTGAAAGCCGGAAGTTAAGCAATTCCAAATACAAACTGCAGCTGAAAGCAAAACTCAAATAAAATTAAGAACAAATTCACAACAAAGTACATCTCAAATATTATGCAGCAGCGAACACCAAGCTACAAATCAAATTAAACACCTGATTCAATAATCAAAGTGAATTCCAGTTTACAAGCTACTCCTATGATTTCTGTAAACACAGTGGTGAGTAACTTTCATCTTTAAATTTGACCTGCCTATTTGTGTGAATGCTTGAAAAAAAAAAGACCTTGAAAATATGATAGGTAGTTGTTTGCTTAGGGATGAAAACATATATACATGTATGATAATATTGCATGCATGTCTGCTAACAAAATGAATTAGCTCTGTTTTATCAATGTACTGGGAGTAAACTTTGAACTATAACTTAGGTATCAAATAGGAGTTGCATATGAATTACTGTGACCGAGGAAAAGATCTGCATGAATGAATATATGTGCGCTTCTGTGTGTTTACAGGGCATGTTTTTCTATTGATTCAAAAGCATCTATGTTCTCATTTTAGGCCTCTGATTTAAAAGCTATAAATGAATCACCTTCTGATTAGATGCATATGTTTAATGGTTGAAGTAAAACTTGTGATTTATGTTTGAAAATGGGTTTGCATGATGGTTATAGGATTCTAAATCATGTTTATATGTATGTGGTTACTTTGCATGTCTGGAAATTAGACATAGGAATTTTCTTTTCCAGATTTATAGGTTCTGATTTATTCAATATCGTTTCCCAAATTCTCTAATTCATTTCAGATAATAGAATTTAAGCAAAAGATGTTAGTTCTAATAAGATTTAAATTTTAAAAATAGTTCAAAGTTAAACTAAGCAAAATCTCTGAAATTTTTGGAATAGCAGTCAAAAGCTTAATATATGTTAAAATTCAAACATCAATATATATTGTTTCCAGAATATAACTTGAATCTATTTGGGAAGCTATGATTTTTTTTAAAACAAAATCAATTTTTTTTATAAAGCATAGAGGTTGCATTTTGGGTTTAACTGGAAATCTTACTTGAAGCAATCTCTGGCGATAAAGGAGTATGGAGGACACAGGGTTTTGTCTAAATCTAGTTTGAGGACCATGGATGTTGGGAAAAATGGTGGAGGTGGCGATTATAATCTGCGTCGACGGCAGTGTGATGTTTTTGTTTTAACCCTAGTTATTGTCGAGACTGCAAAAGTGGGTACTGCGTCGCTTCTAAAGAATCGAGCCGCATGGATTTTGGGAGGTGGTTGCGTGGATGTTGCGCGGAGGTGTGGCTGGAATCGCAGCAAGTTTTGGTGGACGGCGTCGTGGATTCGAGGTGTTTTCCGGTGATGTTGATTCCCTCTTTCCATCTGCACTGCTCGATTTTGTCTTGAGGCTTGTGCTTACGGTTTGGTGATTGAGATAGGTTTCCACGATGAAGTTGGATATGCAGGAAGGTTTATCACTGGTTGGAGGAGGCGCCGGTGTTGGTGCACATGCACCAGCGCAATCAAGTCTGAATTGATGGTTGTTTTGGGGAAAACGTTGTATCCTCGGGTCTGTTTCGAGTAAGTTTGGGTTTTGCCTCGAAGTGGGAAGTTACGCGTGTGACTCGGGGTGAACTACGGGAAAGACTCGGGTTGGTTTCAGGGTGAACCTGAAGAATAGGGTTTTATAGATTTTATAAATAAGGGTAGTTCAAAATTTTAGTAATCAAGTTCTACAGATGTTAAAAGATTTAATTTTTTGTGTTATAGTGTTATTATTATTGGTTTAAGAAGGTGTATAATAGGTTTTACTTAAAATAAATTGATTCTTAAGTTATTTAAAACTTAATTAAAGTATGTAATTAAGAAAATAATTTAAAGGATTAAGTTATGTGTTATCAAAGATTAAATGATAAATTAGATAAATGGGTTATTTTAATTAAATCAAAGACTTTGAAGATTAAAGATTAACAAAATTAAGAAATTTAAAGAGAAATTAAGTTATTAATGATTAAGTAAATTAATTAATTTGAGATTAATTAATTGGTAATTAGTGATCATTTAATGTTAGTAACTAGACGTTAATTACTTAAATAGTTAACTACTTAATGTAAGTAATTTAAGAATAATTTGTTAGGAGTTAGCTTATTTAATTATGAATAAAAAGTTAAGTTAATTAATGATTAGAGATTAATTAATTGAGGATTATCAACCAAAAGAATAATTACTGGATGAAAGTAATTTAAGAAAATTTCTTAAGGGAAGCAGTGAAGGATTAATTACCTAGTGTAATCAATTAAGGGATATAATGAATAAGAGATTAATTAATGGATAGTTAATTAATAAGTGAGGTCAATAAATGGTTAATTAATCATTGTAAGTGATTAATTTGAGTAATTAATTAGGCATAATTAATTAGGCATTAATGTAATTAATTTGAATAGATAAAGATCAATTAATTTGTGTGATTAATTAAAGGTTAATTACTTAATGAAATTAGAAAGGATAATTTAGACATGTTTTATTAATGGTTTAAATTTAATTAATGTTAAGTAAGCAGGATTAAGGGTGATTAAAATAATTAAACTAATTTGTTTAAATTAATTTAGAATGGTAAGACTAATTTATCTTGCTTACGAATGATCGAATAATATTTCATGCCTTAGATTGACTAATATCTTGGATATGTGTTTTGGAAATGCTTTCTGATATGATATGCTAGGTTTAAACTGAGATAATTTAGTTATCTATCGATGATGAATTAATATGGGTGACACTCTGTATTTGAAGGTTGAATTGTGTTTCACGTGAATAATTTGGGATTAAATGGTATTGAATTCGAAGAGACCGGAGTCGGGTATTAGTAAATACCCGAAACCATTTCGATTCTTTATAAATTGATATGTGAAATCAATAGACTATCTATTAATTTAAGGAAATTGGTTGCAGTATTAATTAAATTAAAAGTAATAGTAAGAATTAAATTAAGAATTAATAGAATGAAACCAAATTGAAGTTGGAATTAAATAAAGATAAGTTTGAAATGGATTCTAACTGAAATTGAAATCTTGAATTGAAGAAGTATTTCGAAATAAGATGAATTAGAATTGGTTTCAAAACGTTAAAGGAAATAATATTATTCAAACTACTTTGAATAATGATCTTATTTTAAAAATAAGAAATGTTTGAAAATTTTAAAGAAAATTTGTTTGAATTGAAACCAAAGGTGGTTTAAATTTTTAACTTTGGCTTGGCAAGCCAAGAAGTAAATATGTATATGTGGATATACATAATATCAAATGTGGTTTGAAATAAACCCTAAATATTGCGTTTAAATCTGGAATGAGATATGATACCCAAAGTGTTAAGTTTTTGAACTTAATAAGTAGGAAGATTATTAATGTGAAGTTAAATAAGTTTGAATGATCAAACTAATTTGAAAATTTCAAGATGGAATTGGAATTTAACTTGGGAAGTTAAATGGTTAATCTGAATGGGGAGTTTGTGTGATCTCAAAATGGGTATTGAGATCTGGAAACTGGAAATATTTAAATTGTGAATAATTTGGAATTTGGATTGAAATTAGTTCAAATTGAATTTGATTTCGAATAATTTGTAATTGTAATTAAAGTTGAATAGTTTTAAATTCAAATGGAATTTGAATTGAATTTGGAAGGAAATCAAGAATAATTCAACTTGATTTGGAAATGGAGTTTGAAATTGGGATTAATTCTGACTGGAGTTGAAATGGATTGGAATTGAAGTGCGTTCAATTGAATGGATATTAGTCCAAAGTGATTGGATTAACTTGGGATTGTAATTAAAGTTGAATATGTTTAGAATCAAATGGAATTTGATTTAAATGTGAAAGGAATAGAGAATTAATTCAACTTGAACTGGGAATAAATCAAGTCCAATGGAAATTGGAGTTATTTAAAACTGGAATTGGGTCAATTTAAATAAAAGTAGGAATTTAAATTGAATTGATGAGAATGGAGGTTGGGAAGTGAACAGTTTTGACTCTGGACTATTTTTAATATAAATTGTTTTAATATAAACTTATTTTCCAAGCTATTCATTATATAAACAACATTTCTTTTAAAAGCCAAACTATCTTATACTTGTTTTACAATTATTTTTGAAACTGTTTAACAATTTTCCAACTATTTTATAAACTAATTACTATATTTCAACTATTTTACATAACTAATTACTATCTTACTATTATTTTGCAATTATCTAAAATTTCTATAATTATTTTAATTGTTTTCTAATTATTTTACACCTATTTTATAAACTAGTAATTAATTTCTAACTACTTATCTATTTTTAAAATTTTCAAGCTATTTTCTAATTAAAATAGTCAGAGTTCAAACTGTTATTGGTTAAATACCCAATCAAGATAAAAATAGAGATGATAATCCAAATGGATTAAAAGCAATTGGGAGTAATTGAATAAAAATCAAAGTGAATGTGAATAGAAATGGAATTGATTTGGCTAATAACCAATAAAGACAAATACGTAGGGTGTACGTATGTTATTCTATTCGCACAGTGATTTGATCCAGATTCGAGCACAGAAATTCGAGATAATTAAGTCGATCCGAGTTGGGATTTTTCACTCGATTTTCGACGGCGAACCTGGATATGGATTGTTGATTGGTTCTGGATATTCTCTATCATAGTTAAGCTATGCAAGGAGAATGACGGTTTCTGATCAAGAAACCAGATCTGTGTCCGCACTAGGAAGTCGGGTGGACGATACTAGTTCGGAAGTGAAATTGTGTGATCGAGTGAGCGATCAGATTAGTATGGCGTACGAATGGTATGTGTACATCATACGGATTTGAATGAAACTGATATTGGAAAGAGTAATCAAATTTGAATATTTGATTTTGAGTAAACAAAGTTAAGTATCTTTGTTTTACAAAATGAAACTCCCCTTGATGAATCTTTTGCCAGAAGAAAAGGGTTTTTGGAAATGTTTGAAGTATAAAAGGAGTTTTATACAAGTTTGAAATGATCCAAAGTTTTAAAAATTGTGTATATCTGTATATATATAAAGGATCTTATGAGTATTTTGGAAAAGGTTTTGGGAACCTTTGGAAAGGCTTTTGATTTTTGGGTAAAATCAATATTGAATTTGGAAAGGCTAGTTTGAGAATTATCGATTTTGGAATAATCGATTTTTAGTGAAGGAGTTTTGTATGAGATCATACTAGGTGTATGATTTAAAAGATACTATATATGTATAGTATAAAATGTTTTGATGATGGCTTTGGGGGAAAAGGCGCTCCCTTGAAATGAACTTCTCAGGAGTACCACCGGGTGGTGCTGCCTTGAGCCCAAAGGGGGTTTCTAAAGTTGATCCTGTGAGGAGTCCGGACAAAACTAGTTCCTGGGGATTATGAGTAGAGTATACCATTGCGAAAGTCGTGTGTGCCGTTGAGAGCCAACAGTTTGCGTTTGATTTTATATAGGTAGACTGCGACCTATGGTAACATAGCGAAAGTCGTGTGTGCCGCTGAGAGCCAACAGTCTGCCCCTATAAACCTCTTGCTGATGAAATATACTAGTTTTTGGATATGGTCATCTTATCATACCAAGGTGGCGCTCAATGAATAAGGGGATACATCTAGGTGCAAGTAGAGGCTTTCTCCATCTACCGGGATGGATAGCACTAGTGGTTTCTGCATGTGTTCTAGCAAACTTTAGAAGGTCGAGTGGCATTCACCGGTCCATTCAAACTTTCCCTTCTCCTTTTTTAGAGCTTCGAAGAATAGGACACATTTGTCTGCAGCATTAGATATAAATCTACTTAAAGTGGCTACCTTCCCATTTAGATTTAACATTTCGCTTCGTATGGTTGGTATTTTGATGCCCTTCAAGGCTTGGACATTTTCGAGATTCGCTTCAATCCCTTGGGCGTGCATAATGAAACCCAAGAATTTTCCCAAGGATACTCCAAAAGAGCATTTCAATGGATTCATCTTCATTTGGTATTTGCGCAATACCTAAAACATTTCATTTAGGTGATGTAGATGATCTGTTTCTTTGCTTGATTCGACAAGCATGTCGTTGACATACACTTCCATGGGATGACTAATCTGTGATTCAAACATCTTATTAACTAAGTGTTGATAGGTTGCACACGCATTCTTAAGCCTCTAGGGCATGACCTTGTAGCCATATAGGCCTAAATCTGTGATAAAGCTAGTATGTTCTTGGTTTGGTACATGCATGGAAATCTAATTGTACCCTGAGTAGGCGTCCATAAGTGATTACAATTCATGGCATGTTGTTCTGTCCATCAGTCGGTCGATTCGAGGTAGGGGAAAATGTTCCTTGGGGCAAGCATCATTGAGATTGGAGAAGTCGATGCAGGTTCGTCATTTTCCATTGGATATTTTCACTAGAACCGGATTGGAGATCCACTTGGGGTAGATAGCCTCGAAAAAAACCGTTGGTGAGTAAATTTTTTACCTCCTCGTTGAGGGCAGTTGAACGTTCCATACTCATGCTCCTTTTCTTCTGGTTGACTAGGATTTTGGTTGGGTCTATGTTTAGGTAGTGACAGGAAATTTCGAGGCATACTCCCACTATGTCTTCATGGGTCCATGCGAACACTTCTAAATTTCTACGTAAGAACCCTATCAATTGGATTTTCAGATTTTTTTTTTTCTAGCCGCGACCCTATCTTGAAAAGCCTTATGCCCTCACGATCATCTCTTGCATCATGTTTCATAGGCTCTATAGGCTAGACGTTGGACTCCTCCTCTTTATACCTCGGATCTAGCATTAAATGGGTCGCTAGTATATTCGAGAGGAATGGCCTTCTTTGATTGTTATGCTTCCACAGTTTTGGCGTAGAGACCAGCCTCTACGTTTCTACCCTTTTCCTTCCTTTGTTCTGGCGGAGTTCCATCACATAACAATCGCGGGCTTCGTCTTGGTCACCATCTACTTCTCCTATTCCCCCATCGGTAGGGAACTTCAATTTCAAGCACCAATGGGCTAAGACTATCTAGAAATCTCATAATGCAAGTCTGCCCAGAAACGTGTTATAAGAAGAATATCTGTCTACCAGCATAAATTTTTGCCTTCGGATAACGGATCGGGGGTGACATCCTAGTTCAACTAACAAGTCCAACTGTCTCGACGGAATCGTGGCTTCTTCAGTGAATCCGTGTAGGGGCTTATTGCACGGCGATACATCTTTCATTGATGACTTCATTTTATTAAAGGCATGTTTGAACAATACAATCACCGAGCGTCCCGTATCGACCGAAATGCGAAACACCCCTGCTGGGCCGATCCATGCTGAGATGACTACAGGATCAGTATAACTGCTATCCAACCAAATCCTCATAGCTGAAGGTTATATTGTCCTTTCTCTTCATTTGGCAAAACGTCCTTCTGTAATGGAATGAACCATTCTCCATCTTTCAAAGATTTTCCATACCTCTCCATCTCGGCCCAACTTCTGCCGGTTGAATACGGGCCTGCTGATATAATATGGACAATTTTTTCTCTTGATTGGAGCGGCTCGCACTTCTTCTACTTTGTTATATCCAAGTCAAGGCGGCCCTGGTCCTTCATGGGTCGGGGCGAGAGAGTTATGCTTTGCTGTACGTACCGTTCCAGTTTCTTTTTTCGGATGTATTCTTCAATAAGGTCCCACAAATGTTGACATTTTTCTATGTTATGTCCGTGAGACTCATGGAAGCGACAGTACGTTCCCATCCTAACCGCATCTATCGATTCCTTCTTATATGGAAGGCGTTTGAACTTCAATTCATGTTAAGTGGTTAAGTAAAAGTTTTCCACAGTGTCATTCAGAGGAATGAAGGAATCAAATCTCGATCTCGGTCTGTATTTTTGTTTATTGCTTTTTTCAGTTTTGGGGTTGTCTTGACGGTTACTTTTATCATCATTGTTTGTTTGCTCCCTTCTCCTCGAGGTCGGACTCTCGTGTTTCCATGGGAGCCGGAACCCCCTACAGGTTGCTCGCCATGCCGGATAGCCGCTGCGTCTTCTAATCTCCTATATTTTCGTACTTCATGGTAGAATTCCTTAAGAGTTAGAGGCTTCTCCTTCATCAGTTTTCTTGCAAGTTTCGAGTCCAGATGGACGCCTCCGCATATGGCCATTAATTTAGTCTTTCATCTGTGTTTTGCACCGCTGCTGCAGCTGCATTAAAACGGGTAAGGTATTGCTGTAGAGGTTCCCTTGATTTTTTTTGCGTCCAACAAGGAATACGCGTCCCTAGGATATTCCACATGAATTCGGAACTGGCTTATGAAATTTTCCATTAACATTTCCCAAGAGTTGATAGATCCGCGTGGTAGGCGACAGAACTATGTGGTTGCTAAATCTGACAAAAATAGCGAAAAGCATTTACATAGTACACCTTCAATTGCTCCATTGATGAGCATGTGCTGAGAGTATCATTGTAGGTGGACGATTGGGTTAGAAGTGCTCTTCTAAGGATCTATGGTGGGCATCTTCCATTCTCGAGGCATGGCTATTGTTTCTATGTCCATAGTGAAAGGGCTGGATACTATGGCACCTATCCCTCTTTCAAGTTGTTTGCGCCTGAGGGGCCCTCTCTTTGATAATGATGGTGTCTGGTGCCTTGATTGAGGCCAGACAGGCGATGATTGGTTTGAAGTGTGACAGGATCAATTACAGATGGTCCGTGTCTAGGGCCTCCTTAACTGGGTCCAGGTCTCGACGACCTTTGTAGACCAGCTTCAGGTTGAGTCCAAGCTCGGCTTTGAGCCCCTGGATCTTCCAGATTAAACTCATCATTCGTGGGAGATATGTTCCTTCTATGTGACTCTCTAGACTGGGATTTACCTTGGGATCCGGTATTGTGAGTGGATTCCACTGTGCTCCTTAAGCGCGTCATGAGTTGGTCCACCAAAGCTCCTTGTTAGGCACCGAAGTGGTCAGTCATCTCATTCGTAACCCTTTCTAAGTCATCTCGAGTGACAACTGAGCCTGGAGGAAGGGAGCGAGTGGTTGGGTTTACAAGATCTTCTTAGATGGGGTTGAGCGTATTTGCAGTAGCTGCATTCTTACCCTTGTCAGCATTTCGCTTAGAGGAAGCCATGTTCTAATGATGCGCTAAAGTTGGAAGAACAATCGACGGGAGAGTTCGGCTTTCTATTCTCACCCGCTCTTAGTAAAGTATCTTAAATTTTTGCTCAAAAGTTGGAAAAACACCTCTAAATCTGGTTTTCTTTTTTAGTTAAGTTTCGTTTGATTTGATTAACTTCGGGTTTTTTATGTTCCAGCACGTAACGGAAGGAATTTCAGCAAGTGCAGAGATAGTTGGCAAGTGCAAAATTAGGAAAGCGGATAAGGAAAGTATATAGCACAGAGTTATAGTGGTTCAGCACAAATGTGCCTACAACCACTTTCCATCTTATTATTCTCTCTTTGATTTAATTACAAGTACAAGAAATATTCGAAAGGGGTAAAAAATTTAAGTATCCGAAGTGATGGATTTTCAGCGAAGCTTTCACTCCTTTTCTCCGAAAATATGTCCTTATTGTTGTTGAGAAGCTCCGATATTTATAGAGTGGAGTTGTGAAGTGTGGAGGAGAAGTTATAGCTTCCTAACTTTGATTCGGCATATGAGTCAGGGATAATGGATCGGCATATAGGTTAGGAGTTTGCTTGGTTGGTGATCCTTTTTTGCTTTGGTTCGGTGATCCTGCCTTGGAGTACCTTACTTGCTGGTCCAAAGATTTGATTCGGCGTTTTTGTCATGCCGGACCAAATGTTTGGTCTGGCAATTGACGCATTGTGCTAGACCAAATACTTTGTTCGGCACATTGGAGAATGCCGGACCAAATGTTTTTTCCGACATCTCTAAGTATACCAGACCAAATACTTGGTCTGATATACCATAGGATGCTAACCAAATATCCAGTCCGGCTTGCCAGTCCACATGTTTGGTTTGGCATTTTTGCAAATACCAAACCAAGCATTTGGTCCGGTTATTCTATTTTCTATACCCCTATTTGCCTTTGCTTCCTTCCTTCGCTTTCCAAAAAACCGAGCCAAAAACTTTTTAAGTGTAAAAAATTTCAAGTACAAAAGAATTTTTATAAAAATTCCGCACATAAGTCCTGTTCAATTTCCCTTTGACTCATTCCTGAACTACCATTTTCTTTTCATAGAATGGCTGATGCCCAAAACCTTCCTGATGGCATTCCAGTCCCGGCATGGTTTCGCAGGTACTTACAAGCCACAACTCCAGATGCGCACGGGAATGCGGCAAATCCTACACCAGCGAGTGGGAATCCCATCAACCTACCTACCACAATCAGTATCTCTAAGCTTTGTAAAGATTTAGTAAGTTTGGGTAGGAAGACTTTTTTTGGTGAGGAGTCTTTTATGGAGGCGAGAGCATGGCTTAGGGACATAGAGAGTATTTTTGGTCTTTGGGATTGGATGGATAGCAGCGAGTTCAGCTAGCCGCTTGGCAGCCGAAGGAGGGGGCATCTTATTGGTGGGAGGTGATCAAGTTGGAGGGAAGGAATATGGAGGGATCCCGAGAGCGATTCGGTAGGAAGTTTCTATATCATGCAAAAGAGAGTGTTTAGTTAGAGAGGTTTATCAATTTGAAGCAAGGGGAGTTTGTCAGTTAAGGAATACATCAATCAATTCAAAGAACTGTCGTAGTTTGGTATGGATTTGGTAAACACATAGCATAAGAAAGCTATGAAGTTTACGAAGGGATTGAATCAACCCCTTCAATGATTATTGCTAACCCATGTATCGATGGGAGTTATTTATGAATCTTTGGTCGAGATGGTGCTTACGTTGGATACGGTCAAGGAGGGAGAGTCTAAAGAGGAGGTTAAGTCACAATGTCCAAAGAAGGAGTGGTGGGAAAAGAATAAGAAGAGAGGTGATGGTCCTCAGAAGAAGATTAAAAAAGGAATAAAGTGCCATGGTTGTGGGAAGGTTGGACATATGGCGAAGTATTATTGGAAGGAGAAGATGAAGTGTAAGTGCTATACTTGCAGGCGGCCCGGTCATATGAGTAGGAGTTGTCCCCAAGGAGAGAGTGCACCAGCTACGCGGATTCAGGCATTAGATGCAGCACCTTCCGGTAGCATTCTATATAGAGGTTGGTAAGTCACAGTTGAAGGTTTGATTTCTATATCTTATTTTTCCATTCAGACTTTATTTTATTCTAGAGCATCACACTCTTTTATCTCTAGCACTCTAGTAGATTGTTTGCACTGGGAAATATCATTAGTAGTAGACCCTAATATTGTTTCAAACCACATAGGAGAATTGGCACACTTATCTATGGTTTGTATGAGTTTTAAAATCTTTATCCTAGGAGTAGAATTTGACTACGACGTCTATGTTTTGAGATTCTTGGGGTATGGGACGATCTTATGATAGAGTGGTTATCCACATACGGAGCTATCTTAGACTGCAAGAAGAGAGCCGTTAGACTTGAGACTTGCAGTGGTAGGACTATAGAGGTATCTTGTGACCTGCAAGGGTCAGTCATGTTGAGTTTTCTCTATTCCCTCGGGTCATCATTGTCGGAGTTGCATTCGGTTCCTGCCATCTGAGATTTTGCAGAAGTCTTTAAGGAGGTTATAGGACTACCCCCTTAGAGAGAGATTGACTTCAGGATTTATTTGGCCGAGAATGCTAAGCTAGTAGCATTACATGTGAGGCACATAGCAACTAGGGAAAGGAAAGAATCGAGCAAGCAAATTTGTGAGGTTTTGGAGATGGGATGCATAAGAAGAACCATATCGGAGTGGGAAACACCAGTCATCCTTGCCACTAAGGTGGATGGTTCTCTTTGACTTTGCGTGGACTATAAGGAATTAAATAAGATCACCAAGAAGAACCGATATCCACTCCCTAGGATTGATGATCCTTTTGACCAATTGGTATGTTCTTCAGTTTTCTCTCAGCTTGATTTAGCCACGGGATTCCATCAGCTTAGGGTCATCAACCAAGGTTATTAAGTGCAAGCTTAGAAGGATCCCAAGAACGTTACCGAGCTTAGGAGCTTCCTATGATTGAAAGACTAATATAAGAATTTCATTAGAGACTTTGCCAAGATTTCGACACCACTCACGTGCTTTACTAAGAAGAATAAAGCTTTCGTGTGGGACGTGGATTGTGAGGATTTCTTCATGAAGCTTAATAGAGCCCTTACTAGTGCACCTGTGTTATTTTTACCCGATGGAACTAAGCCTTTCACTGTATACAGTGATGCATGTGGAATGGGTCTAGGAGCGGTGTTGATGCAAGTAGGGAGGGTAATGTGTTATGGTAATAGGCAGTTGAGGATGCATGAGAAGAACAACCCTACCAACGATTTGAAGTTGGCTGCCATAGTTTTTGCACTTAAGGCTTGGAGGCACTATTTGCTTGGAGAGAGCTTTAAGCTTTTTACCGACCATAAGTCTTTGAAGTACCTATTCTTGCAGAAGAACTTGAGGAAACAGAGGTGGATGGAGTTTTTTACCTTGTATGATTTTGAGATAGCTTATACCCCTAGCAAGGGTAATGTGGTTGCAGATGCACTGAGTACAAAGAAAGCAACTCTTAGTCCTTTGTTCGTAGAGTGGACGAACTTGGAGTTTATTTCTACCTTTGATTTAAAGCCCTCTATGGACATTACTCGTGGATTGTTAACGACATTAAAGGTGAGACCTACCCTTGTGGATCAGATTGGCTCAAGGCAGCAGTAGGATTCTGAGCTCAGGGACATTATGGATAAGATCAGCTAAGGAGAGGTCTCAAGATATCTCCAACGCTATACTATTGATAGCAGAGGGTGACTTAGGAGAGATGGGAAGCTTTGTGTCCCAAACACCAGTGATTTGGTGAGAGTAGTTTTGGAGGAGGCGCACCATTATCGTATGACTAATCATCCTGGTGGTGACAAAATGTATCGTGATATGAAGAGGATGTTCTATTGGGGTTGTATGAAGAAGGACATGGCAGAATTCGTAGTTAAGTGTCCCATATGCCAAAGGGTAAAAGCAAAGTAGTAGAAGCCTAGTGGATTACTTCAGCCCTTAGATATGCCGAAGTGGATGTGGGACGGTATTTCTATTGATTTCATTGATGGTTTACCCCACTTGGGTGATTGTTGATAGATTGACCAAGAGTGCTCACTTCATCCCAGTCAGTAGTAAGCATACGACTTCATATTTGGTGTCCTTGTATATTCGAGAGATAGTATGTTTGCACATAGTTCCTTCTCGTGCTATTAATGGTAGGGATATCTTTTTCACTAGTGAGTTTTGGAGAAGTCTACAAGAGGCGTTAGGGACGCAACTTAGTTTGATTACGGCCTATCATCCCTAGACTGATGGCCAAATGGAGAGGGTAAATATAGTGCTTGAGGATCTGCTAATGATGTACATTTTGGACTTTGGAGGTAATTGGGAGGGGCAGCTTCCATTGGTTGAGCTCTCATGCAATAATAGTTACCAAACAAGTATATGAATGTCATCATTTGAGGCTTTATATGGAGGACCTTGCAAGTCCCCATCATGTTGGATAGAGTCTATGGAGAAGTTATTACTTGGACCCGATATGGTTAGGTAGACCTCTGAAAGGGTGGATTTGATTCGGTAAAGGAAGAAGATGGCTCGAGACAGATAGAAAGCATAAGCGGACAATCGGGGGAGAGACTTAGAGTTTGAGCTTGGAGACTTAGTTTTTTTCGAAGTTTCCCCGCTTAGGAAGGTGGTAATATTCGGATCAAATGGAAAGTTAACCCTAGATTTGTTGGACCATTTCCTATCACAGAGAGAGTTGGAATATGGCTTACCGAGTAAGGCTACCTGATAGCCTTTCAGGAGTGCACGACATTTTCCATGTTTCGCACTTGCGAAAGTGCTTACATGACTCGACGGAGGTTGTGAAGCATAGACAGTTGGAGGAGGTGAAGGTAGAAAGAGAATCTTCTATTCGGTGTATCCCCAGGAAGATTGTTGGAAGAGACATTAAGCGCTTAAGGAATGAGGAGGTTCCACTGGTTAAAGTGCAATGGGGAGCTGATGTTGCAGATGCCGCTTGGGAAGCAAAAGAGAAGATTCGTACTTCATATCCTCATCTTTTTTATGGTAAGTTTTAGAATTCTTTTTCCATCTTTAGATTTGAATAGGTTCCTTCCTTTATTATCCTTTGGGAGAGTAGAACTTAGGATTTAACCTATGGATGGTAGGATTTGATGTCAGCATGTTATAACATGTTATGAATAATGTATGCAAGTGCTTGCAAGTGTTTGCTAGTGGATGCTAAGGGCGCATATAGGTACACTAGGCACTATTATTCCTTAGGAATTGGCCTAACTAGGACACTAGGGCATATGCATATGGATGTGTGCGCATTTTTATTTTGTTTCCATCGTTGCTATAAATAGATGTTTATCACTTGATTATTGCATTTGGGTGATGTTTGTAGAAAGCATATAGAACTATTAGTTATCATTAGGAAATTTTTTCATTCTTTTGGATACATGTCATGGACATGATTTCATAAAAGGAGGTCAACTGAATCAGTGGACCGCCTAATCTTTTGCATTAATTAAGAACAATTACACTACACTAATTGCATAATTATCATAAATTACATTAGAAAAAAAACTTAAGGACAAACGATGAGTGGATAATGATTGAGTAGTTGGTTGTAGAATTGGATGAAAATATTTAGTAGACTCTATTATCCTTAGAGATTTTGGGTATGAAATCCCTCAAGGAGTGGAGAATGCAACAACCCAGAATTTAACCCATAATAATTAATTTTTTAATTAATTAAATAATAAATTAACTTTATGAGATTATCAGAATCAAGCCACGGAAGTTGCACCACTGTGTCCGTAGAAATTTTCTGTTCAATTTCCATACATAGAACGTCAGAATTCGAGTTAATTAGAGCAAAGAACGAAATAATCAAAGAAACGAATATATGTATGTATGTATGTAGGCAGGTCGACCGACCGGTCGACCTGGGCACTAAGGTGGTCGAGCGCTCGGTCGACCTGCCTCTACTAATTTTGAACGAACAAACTTTCATTCGTTCAAACATTCCAGAGTCCTTAACCGACGTGTTTTGCATCGTTTAAACTGATCCGGTCCCTCCGTTTCTGCATCGGATGGCTCCTACTCAGCCTATGACGTCCAAGATCCACTTTCATACCTATAAATAGACCCCTAGACTTAACACTTTTTCTCATTCTATGTTTTCTCCAATTGGGTTCACCTTTCTAGGATGGACCATAAACGGAGTAATTTTTCCAAAGGAGAAAATCGTTATACATTGAATTATTTTACAAATCCAAGTGGATCCGGGAAGACCAAAGGAAAAGCTTAGGACTAAAGGTGGGTGATTGTAATTATTTTAAGACTTTTTTAAGTAATTTAAAGTAATAGGGTTTTCAATAGTTTTAGTTTTACTACGATTTTTGAAATAGCCTTTGCAGTAGTTTATTTATAGTTTTTAGATTTATTTTCCGTCTATTTCCTCTCAGCTATTCTTTTCAGTAATTTTGGTTTATTTCTGTTAATTATTGACTTACGGTTTACAGTATTTAAGTTTATTTACTGTTATTTACGTCATTTTCGATATTTGGAATTTTATGCAAGCATCTATTCTTTTCACCCCCCCCCCTTTTCTTCATGTATGGATTTGAATAAATTAAACGCGAACATGGATTATATAAGTAAGAATATTGAATGAAGAAAATAAGATGTAATTATAACTGTAATAAATCATGTAACTAGACTATAATAAATAATGGAATTGGACTGAAATTACACCTAATTATTATTAGAATTGGACTAATTTAAGATAGCTGGCATAGTTATAACTTAGAATTATAACTAAATAGAGTAAAAGATGAAAGAAGCTTAATTTCATACTTAGACCTTGGGTTAAGTAAAAAGAATGATTATAACATTGGTTTTAATTAGAAACGAAACAGAATGATGCTTATTTCAAGACTTTGGATAAATCAATAAGCAAAGAGAGTAGGGATAAATTGTAAAGTCTTATTTAAAATAATTTATCTGTGTCAATATGCAAAGATGAAAGTAGGACCTGTACCAAATAGCATTCCCTATTAGACAAAAATGTTAGCCTAGGGCACGCTTATGCTAAGGATGGTAGTAATTGGTCAAATAGAAGTCCAAATCACAGAAGATTTGGATAAGGGACGCAACTTGGTATTATTCGGATAAAGGGCCAGTACCAGTAACATTTCCCCTATAGATTCTATGGACACACGCTGATCTCACGTTAATCTGAAGTGGGATAAGGGGCACGCTTATGCCGAATGTTGACGCGATAAGAAGACCCAATAGGTGGAGCAAAAGGTAGCATCGGCATGGTGGCAGTTACATGTGAGACTTCCATTCGTGAGCTCATTTTTGTGAGAAATGCGGATTAAGGATCTTAAGGCTAAGGATAAACACTAGAGGGGGTGAATAGTGTTTTAGAGAACTGTTAAATCTTTTTGAGATTTTGTTAATTTAAACACAAATGTATGCAATATTCATACGCAGATATGATCACAGAATCAAACACAAATGCAAATATAAAGTAAAAGCAGTAAAGGAAAGAACACACTAGATTTTATACTGCTTTGGAGCTACCCTACATCCAGTGCCGCACACAAGTACGGATTTTCTTTCAAAAACAATCTTTACAATTACACCCTCGATTTCAAGGCTACGAGGTACACCCTCCAGAATCACAATCCTCTGGGTAGAGATACTTGATTTCCCGGGCAACAAGTTCACCCAATTTATTTCCCAAGGCTACAATCACACCTAATCTCGCTTGATTGATTTTCAAGGCTACAACCACACCTTTTCTCGCTATGTTGATTACAAAAAGCCTATAACTCTGAATAGCACTGAGGATCTTGTTGAGATAGTGATAGAGAATCAAACCAGAGATAATCTTGTTAGATTCAATGTTGATTTCGGCAGAGTAATGATAAGAATTTGTATATAGAAATGTGGAAGAAGAAAAGGAGTGGAAAACCAGAAAAACTGAACTAAAATTCGTTGAAACTAACCCCCTATTTATAGAAGAACAGCATCCATGTCCATTCGTGAAGAGTTATGACGAGTAGACACTTCTTTTGAAATTTAAATTTTGAACTCAACTTACACCATGTCGACATGGGGTACTTGAGTATGTCGACATTCCAAAGGGATTTTTGGTGTTTTGATTTTCATTGAAAATAACCTTTATTTTATATTAAAACAATTTTAAACTTTGTAAATGTACTTGACTATAATTAAAATACATAAGTAAATATAAAGAATAATATATATACAAAATTTTACTATAATTTTATATTTAAAATCTAAGTATATATATTTAAAAGCTAAATATATTATATTTAAAAGATAGTTTAAAAACAAGAATAATTAGATTTTGAAATTAAAGATTATTTTGAGGCTAAAAGTATTTGAAATCAGGATAAATGTTTTTTGATGCTTTTAAAAGGAAGGTTTTGAATCATTTTCAAAACAAGATATAATTTTGAAAAATCATTTTGAATAAAAATTTAGCGGATACAAAACAATGTTCCACTTGATTTTTCGTAGGTTCCATCCTACTTAGGGTTCCATCCCTTTAACAGGCTCGTAGTGGATTCCATTCCACGAATAAATTGGATGTTAAGATGCAAGTGCTTTTATATGAGTTTCAAAAAAAATTCTAATTAAAAAATAATAAATTACTTGAATTCTTGAACTCTTGATATTCTTGATACTCATGAGTCTTTAATCTTGATATCTTGAATCTCTATACTGTACAGTCTTCAATCTTGTTACCTGCATGGTTAAATCCTTCATATACATATATATCTAAATTTATACTGTTAGTATTTATATTTAATAATCTATTCTAAGGTTGTTTTCATCAAAACCATCATCTCACGGACTAACAATCTCCCCCTTTTTGATGATGACAACCTTTGTTGATAAAATATTACTTCTATCCTAGTAACTCTCCTTAATCTTTGCCTAACCACCCTATTTTATACTTCTCCCCCTTTGTCATCAACAAAAAAAACTAACTCTAAACTATATAACAGCAAACTATATAACTCCACCTCATTCTTGGCGTAAAATACTGCACTAATAAACTTATACAGTGGAATATGGAATTGATAGCCATATTAATGAATCAAAGATTATATACATGTCAATGTATAATTATACATGTTTTGTACAGCATTAATCAATCCACACTAAATATTAATCTAATTCAAACCAAGCCAAAGCAAATGAAATCAAATCAATCGAGGCAAACAATTCAAAGAAAGAAACCAAATAAAATTAAACGTTACGTGGAACTTCCACCCATATTTCTTCTCCAAAGATAGGGTCTGCCTTAATAGCATCCCAATTTTCATTGTCGTTGGTGAGTGAGACTGGAGGATGTGCTTTGTTATCATCCCTGTGTAGGGGGGAAATCATCCATCGTATCGCATCGAAATGCCTTTCTTTCTCCTTGATCATCTGCATTCGACTCAATTCTAAGTGTCGCTGGCTACGAAGAATGAACGAGAGAATATTCTTGAACGAATTAAGAGTTTCTTCAAGATTATCGGATAAGTTATGAATTGGATTAGCCATATTTGGATTTGTGAGAAGAATGAGAGATGGAGTAGATAAGAAATATTTTTAGTGATGAATTTTGGAAGAAATAGGTATTTATAGGTGCAGAAATTCGTTTGAAATGAATATACATATGGTAAATATTCAAAGTTCAAATTCAAAATGAATTGTCATTTCTGACCAGTACATGTCGACATGGTCATGGGGGTATGTCGACATGGTGTAGTGAAATTTGATGATATATTTTGATTTTGTGAATAATTGTGTATATATACACATTTATATAATATACTAACATTTATTCTGGAGACAAGATAAGCTGGATAACAAAAAGAAATTCCATTTCATTTCATACTAAGACGATACAACGAATAATCATAAAGAACTACACGAACATTCAAATCAAAATAAACTAAAACAAATACAACGAGATACGAAAAGGTAAAACTAGTTAGAGGATGATGATGCTGAAGAAAGTCCAAGTTTCTTGCTGACTTTGGAAATGAACTTGTTCATCTTGGATGAAATCTTGACCAACTTCTTACTAACGGATCGTTTAAGAATCCAATGATTCTCAACAATCGTCTTTTGGTTTTTGAGAAGGGTTTTGTTGGATGGATTAGGAGGATAGTCGATGCTTTCCAAAGAGACTTCACCTTCTTCTTCTTCAATTTCCATTTCATCCCCTTCTTCTTCCTCTTCTTCCATTTCCTCATGAGCCAAACGCTCTTCCTTTTCGGCAGAGTCTCATAAGGTTGAAAAGCGAATGGAATTTTCATAAGCGAAATGTTGGAATGATTGAAAACTTTTCTAGAAACAAATTCTTCGCCTTTGAAATCCCCTCCAAAATAGTTAAAAATCCGAGTGTGATAAATTCCATGATACAAAGTATTCTCACCCATTATAAGATTTTTGGGACGAAGTTCATCCAAAATAACTTGCGACCAATTTATGTCATAATTTCCATAAATAGCAAAAAGTGCTTTGCAAACTTTTGAAGTAGGATTGCTAAATTCCCTGATCTTGGGGTCAAAGTATGTTGCAAAAGAAGATTGACAATTCTTGCTTTTAGTCGAAAATTTTGATTTTTGAATTCAAAATTATCATTCCCTTCGAAAATGTGATGAAATGTCTTATGATCATTTTCGTCGATTTTAAAATTAGAGAGATCCATTTCCGTACTCTTGCAATTGAGAATGGTAACCAAAAGATCACAATTCAAAAAATTCTAATGCCTTTGACATTACTCCAAATTTCATCCTCATTTTCGTTATAAAATCCACGGTTTAAATTTGCATAGAAAATTTTGACAAGATTTGGATAGCAAAGAAAATCATTTTGAGAAGCATCAACAAGACTAAAATTTGATTGTTTGCAAAAAGATAATCAATTTCATAAGATGAAATTTTTTGAAAAATAGCAAACTTTTCGAGATGGACTTTGGCATAATTAGCATAATTGATGTATGCTCTTATTGCCTATGGATCATTGAAGAGTTGCTCTTTTATCTTTCTGAAAATTCTCATGGTGGAGGGGTTGCTTGAAGAAGCCGTTAAACAAGAGAGTAGAGAGCATGAAGTTTTGAAGAGTGAGTTTCAGTTTGAAAATGAGAGTGAAAAGATATGATAAAAGATAGTGAATAAATAGACTCAAAGGACATGTTTTCTGGTCAAAAGGTAGCTTTTAAGAGAATTGAATGAAGCGAAAAGGTGGAGGAAAATTCAAACATTTGAAATCAAATTTTGAAATTCAAATTCTGATATCGGTGCCGATATCATGGTAGGGACCATGTCGACATATGCCAGTGAATTTTTGTGATTTATTTTTCCTAAGTTCTCTAATAAATATATATATTTTTAATTATTTTTAATGTCTATATATTTCTGAAATATTATTGGACTTATAGTATATTTCAGAAAGTATTATTATACTATTAACGTAATAAAAAAATAGAAATAAATTTTAAAATTCAAACAACACACCAATTCAAAATAAATCAATCAAGCAATTAAGCATCTAATTCTAAGCAAGCAATTTCAACCAAATGTATTGTAAATGTGTACCTTATTCTGAGTCCATTTCTCTGAATTCGCCGGAATCGTGAACTGCCGTGAAACACAAATTTGAATTATCTATTTTCTGATCATCATCACCTGAGGACGAGTCTGAATCATCTAGAGTAGCAGCAAAAGCATGCTTTCGTTTCTTTGCTGGATCATTGTACATATGAGGATTCTGCCTTTCTGGATACGGACAGTCTCTTTTGATGTGGCCCGGTTCATCACAGTTGAAACATTTGACATTATTTGGCACTACATTCTGATTTCCAGAGTTCTTATAGTTGTTTATCTTGATATTATTCATCCTTTTGTATTTCAGGAATTTCCTAAAGTTTCTGGTCATAAAGGCTATCTCTTCATCATTATCACTGTTTGAGTCTGATCCATCGGTCAATGCATCGAATGGCATTGATTTCTTTTCAGATGCTTTACTTTCTCTACTCCCGATCATTTGGACTTCAAATGACATTAGATTTTCAATTAATTCTTCTATCTTTAAGGTACTGATGTCATTTGTCTCTTCGATCACAAGTGTCTTTTGACACCATTCTAGAGTAAGAGAATTCAAAAAAATTCTGACTTGATCTTCTTCAGAAAATTCCTTTCCCAAGGATATTAAAGAATGCACAATATCCTAAAATCTTCTATACATATCTAAAATAGACTCATTAGGGTTCATTTTGAATAATTGAAACTGGTTTGTGAGCATGGAGATTTTGGTCTGTTTAACTTTGCTTGTGCCTTCGCGAGTTACTTGCAAAGTTTTCCAGATTTCATATGCAGACTTACAAACTGACACTCTACTCAATTCATTTCTATCAAGTGAACAAAATAGAATATTCATTTCTTTAGAATTGTTTTATGCAACAGTCTTTTGATCAGCGGTCCACTGTGCAAAATCAGTTAAGGGTTCAGAATATTCAGTTTGCGTAATATTCCAAGTGTCTAATCCTATAGATTATAAATATATTTTCATCCTAAATGCCCAATATGCATAGTTACTGCCATTAAAAAGTGGTGGTCTGATAGTAGAATGACCTTCTACAAATGAACTAGTGACAGGGATACTAGTGTTAGTAACAATACCAGTGTTTATAGCCATTTTGAAAACTTTTTCAAAAATCAGATTATGACACTTTGAAATCCTTGCTTTGATGCCAAATGTGGGAAATGCGGATTTAGGATCTTAAGGCTAAGGATAAACACTAGAGGAGGGGGTGAATAGTGTTTTAGAGAACTGTTAAATCTTTTTGAGTTTTTGTTAATTTAAACACAAATGTTTGCAATATTCATACACAGATATGATCACAGAATCAAACGCAAATGCAAATATAAAGTAAAAGCATTAAAAGAAAGAACACACCGGATTTTATACTGGTTCGGAGTTACCCTACATCCAGTCCCGCGCACAAGTACGGATTTCCTTTCATAAACAATCTTTACAATTACACCCTCGATTTCAAGGCTACGAGGTACACCCTCCAGAATCACAATCCTCCGAGTAGAGAAACTTGATTTCCCGGACAACAAGTTCACCCAATTATTTCCCAAGGCTACAATCACACCTTAGCTCGCTTGATTGATTTTCAAGGCTATAATCACACCTTTTCTCGCTATATTGATTACAAAAAGCCAATACTCTGAATAGCACTGAGGATCTTGTTGAGATAGTGATAGAGAATCAAACCAGAGATAATCTAGTTAGATTCAATGTTGATTTCGGCAGAGTAATGATAAGAATTTGTATATAGAAATGTGGAAGAAGAAGAGGAGTGAAAAACCAGAAAAACTGAATTAAAATTCGTTGAAACAAACCCCTATTTATAGAAGAACAACAGCCATGTCCATTCGTGAAGAGTTATGACGAATAGACACTTCTTTTGAAATTTAAATTTTGAACTCAACTAACACCATGTCGACATGGGGTACTTGAGTATGTCGACATCCAAAAGGGATTTTTGGTGTTCTAATTATCTTTGAAAATAACCTTTATTTTATATTAAAACTATTTTAAACTTTATAAATATACTTGACTATAATTAAAATACATAAGTAAATATAAAGAATAATATATAAAAAAATTCACTATAATTTTATTAAAATCTAAGTATAAATATTTAAAAGTTAAATATATCATATTTAAAAGATAGTTTAAAAACAAGAATATTAGATTTTGAAATTAAAGATTATTTTGAGGCTAAAAGTATTTGATATCAGGATAGATGTTTTTTGATGCTTTTAAAAGGAAGGTTTTGAAATCATTTTGTAAACAAGATATAATTTTGAAAAATTATTTTGAATAAAAAGTTAGCGGATACAAAACAATGTTCCACTTGATTTTTCGTAGGTTCCATCCTACTTAGGGTTCCATCCCTTTAACAGGCTCGAAGTGGATTCCATTCCACGAATGAATTGGATTTTAAGATGCCAGTGCTTTTCTACGAGTAATAACAAAATTTCCAATTAAAAAATAATAAGTTATTTGAATTCTTGAACTCTTGATAATCTTGATACTCATGAGTCTTCAATCTTGATATCTTAAATCTCTATACTGTACAGTCTTCATTCTTGTTACCTACATGGTTAAATCCTGCATATACATATATATCTAAACTTATACTGTTAGTATTTACTAATTATAATCTATTATAAGGTTGTTGTCATCAAAACCATCATCTCACGGACTAACAAGTAATAGCTGTGAGTTCCAACCACGTAATATGAGTGTCTTTCGTAGACATCATTTCCTTCTGTGTAGGGAGCTAAATAAGTTGTTCGGATCCACAGTAGTTTCTATTTGTATCATTCGTGGATACCGTCGGCTGCTATGTAGGGAGTTATATAGTGATTGGTTCGCAACAAGGTCTATGGAGTCGCAGGCCGATAAAAAATGGTAGAATTAGGTTCGTGTACTAATTACAGGATTAGGAATTAAGCCTAGTTAAAGCAAAAATCGAGGACAAGTGCAAGCAATCAAAGTTAACCTATCTTATAAATTGAGAAATATTTAATCATAATTGTTTCCAATTTATCTCTTTCCTATTTCATTTATTATCCTTATTTATGCTAGAAATGTTATAGAGTCTATTACTTTATCTTGCATAAAAGACTCTAGTAATTACTGTCATTCGCCAGAATTTTAGTCTGACCCACTCCTTTATTTTCCCCTTCCCCCCTTAAGTAATCAAGGGAGAAGTTAGTAGATTGTTGCAGCTTAGAGTTTTCTTGGAGGAGATTTCTTCTATATATTTCTTTTATTTCAGCCTTTGTTCTTTCTATGTACTAGCTTATTTTGTGGGATATTATGTGCTCTGATTTTAAGACTATGGGTTTATGTTTCATGAGACATATTGGATTTTTAGACTTGTATGTAGTATTTGGAATTTGACTTATTTATGAAGAAATTATGAAGCTTTGCTTTAATTAAGTTATTTTAAGTTTCCGCTGTTTTTATCTATATTTATCTTGTAAATCTTAGTCACTGTTAGTATCAGTTATACCTACAATGCACCACATCTTTTGATGTGTCTGTTTCGGTATATTAAGGGATGTAGAGTGTTTTAGAGATTGAACAAGAGGTTCATTTTGCTTAAGATGGCACCTAGAGCGTGATGGTTTCTTGTTTCCAAATGAGAGGTTTGTGTGCCTCGAACTAACTTGATGGTCAGTCTAGTTCCTGGCCTAGTGGCATGGATTAGAGTGCCGTAAAACCAAGACATTGACTATCGTGGTGGGTAGTCAAGTCCCCAAGCGGATGACTTAAACGAACTTTCAAATATCCAATGCACCAAGTGAGTCAGTGTGAGGATGGATGCTATGTTTTCTTCAATTGCCTATCACCTTAGGGATGTCACATGATGTAGATGTTACCGATGTAGATACTTAGATGCCCCTTAGTACTTTGATGTGTAGTACGCCATGATGATCATGATGTAGAGTAGCTTATATTTTATGTTATATACTAATTTTATAGGTACAAGGATATGTCATGTATGTTTTTCCATCCTATTATTCTATGTACCCTTAAATGAATAGATTAGGGATACCAGGTCTGGACAGCATGTGGAGCTGGGCAGAAGACGAGCAAGAGGTCATCCTCTTGTATTACTACATTTATTTATTATGATTTGCTTTTCTACAGCACATCACTTTGGAGCTTGTTAGCGCCTTTATAATATAGAGATAATATATTTATGATTTATTATTTAATGTATAAATTTATCGCATATGTTGTATACTGCATGGTTCTAAGTGCTTTGATTTCTGTGATTCATCCAGTTATTAATGTCTCGCCTATTTTATATCTGAGACATTTATTATTTTATTTTATTCGATGCACTGTGAAATATACGATAGGTTCAATGATGATTGATTTACTTTACTACAAACATGGCTATTGGCCTGTAACACCCTGTGAGTTTTAACAATGAATTAAAATGTTAAAAATGTAAATTTGCATTAAAGAATGAAATAGTAAATTTTCACAAATAAATGAATTTGGGAATTTTGAATTTTCCATTGTATTAAGTAGATTTTTCTAGCCCAAATCCATATATATATATATATATAAATTTTCAGAAATGGATACCGTATAAAGAAGATACTGAGCATTTACTAGAGCTTGCATTTTGCATTTTTTGTCTATTTTGAAAATAAGGGACTAATGCTAGAATAAAGAAAAATTTATTTGTTAGGAAATAAGTTAAATGTTGACGAATTATGCTATAAAGGAAAAGGAAGAAAAAGGGGTACGATAAGGTATCTGCATTTAAAAGAGAAGAATGGAAAGATATTCATGTGCGCAAATGCAAGAGTTTATTTTGTAAAGGGACCATTTCATAAAATTTACATAATTTTTAGTTTGAAAAATAGATGTATAAGAAAGTAGTAATTGTCTTAAAAGAAGTATGCAAACATGGATACAAAATAATAGGGACATTTTTTACCAAACATAGAAAGTTCAGGTTCGAATGGAGATACGTCAATATGTTTACATACAGGTGCATGCCATGTTATTAGAAGGAATGCAATAAATTAATGTAATGAAAAGTTAATCTATGAAAAGGAAGATATTAATGCGTGTTTAAAAAGCATAACAGAGTATGCAAGAGGAAAACGTTTATTTTAAGGGAAATATAGAGAAAAGATGTTAGTTAACAAAATATGAAATGGAAATTAAGAGTATTAATTAAGATTAGAATCTTAATTAGCTAACCTAAGTGGCAAATTTGTTGCACTGATTTGAACAATGTAATTGTTCGAAAAGGAAAATGGTTTCTTATACAAATAAAGAGATACGAATAAAGAAATGAGTTTTGGTATAAATAAATTTTCACTGGAGTTCTTCAATAAGTAAAGAGGAAACCAATATATGTGCGAGTATATGTGTGTGTATTTTGAATTAAATACACGGTACTTTTTTCCATATTTAATTTTAGCAGTAAAGTGTAGAATGTGAATAAGTATTATGGACTAAATTGGTATAAATGAATTAATTAGCGTAACATAAACGATGGTAGTGGGAAGATTTTACTTAGAAAGGAAAGTAAATAAAAATTGATTTATTGATTTATGGACTGATCGATGTTATAGGCATGTACGCTTATTGTTAACCTTGGAAGGTGATTTGACATATTATTTAAAACATGTCTAGGTTCATTGGATTAAATCTAATTGCCTAGGTTTAATAAGATAGGATTACTTGGAAATAAAGCAATCAACCAATGGTTAGGATTAATATAGATCTCCTATCAATTAAACCACTAACCTAACCTAACTTTTCTCTTTAATCCTAGTTGTTGCCATCTTCTTACCTCTACTACATTATTTCTTATATTTACCTATAAATAAAGAAAGATAAAATCAAAATAAAAGAAAGAGATTAAAGATGATCCAGCGATTTAAGAGAAGACTAAGCGGATCTAGGAAGGAAAATAGTAGGATTGGGACTAGATCCAAGTGAAAAGGTACACTATCTAGAGATTGAAATTAAAGCTAAGGATTTAAGCAAGTAGAATTAATCTTAGTCAAATCTCAAAATCCTTGTCCTAGTCAAGGTCAATAATAATCTAAATCAACTCTATTTTATTTTATGATCATTTATTTCCGGGTTTAAGATTAAATCCAATATTACGATAATTTTCGATTGACGATATGCTTGAATTTTGTTGTGTTTGATTTAAGAAAAATATTAGATAATCATTTTACACAACTTTAAGGGTAAAACCGATTATAAATGATTTCGAATACCAAGAGAAAAAGTATATGTCATGTAAAATATGACTTTAGAGATGAGTTTTAATTTTTGTAATTTTCCAAGCTATGGAAAATATAATATGAATTTTCAAAGGAAAATTTGAAGGAATTGGGTTTAAAAATGTATTTCAGTTATTTTATAAAGAAATTGGGTCCGGTAATTTATACGTTAGACAACATATTTAAAGTGAATTTCATTCATTTTTGGGGATTTTTCCTAGGTGATTTTACTATGGAAATTAAATATTTTAGAAGGACTTTATTTTTTATTTGTTTTGCCTAATGGAAGGTCTTATTTGTTAAACTAATCTTTATTTAGATCTAAAATTATGCGATAGTTATTTAGGAAATAATTTAAAAAGTTTATAGCAACTAACTAAATGTTTATAAATAGGCAGGCTAGTTACAAAGTAATTTCTTTAAGTAGTATTAAATCAGATTTTATTCAGAAAAATAGGTTCTGCCTCTTTCAGGAGCCCCTTCCGACCTACGATTTCCGCTGCGACTCAGCCGAAACCAAGCGTATCGAAACAAACAAGCCGAAATCAATACGCGACGTATCACAATGATGGTATATAATGGATTGGAGAAGGGCGGAAGGCATGTATTGTTGAAACATAGCTTTCGATGGGGTTGAAACCTTTTTTTACTTTCAACAGATATGCGGTTGCCTTTGTTTTCAAAAGAATGCTTTCGACCAAGTCAAAACCTATTTAATCTTTCAAAGATGTTGCTTTTGAAAGGTCGCCGCCTCTTCGTTTATATGAAGCTTTCAAATGAGTTCCTTTATTCATAAATCAATGCTTTCGGAAAGGGTGATTTCAACTTGGCCGAAACATTGCTGCCAATCTTATGCCTTTAGAAGGTACTGAATACATCAATGCTTTTGAAAGATAGTTTTGTTTTAAAATTGTACCAAGCCACCTTCTAAAAGCTTTGGATAGGGGTACTTTCATGAGTTTCGAAGCTATGCTTCTAAGAGCTAATAAGTAATGTTTTAACACTTTTGAAAGGTTTGAACCGAGGGTTTCGAAAGAGATTTTGAAGTGTTTCGAAAGGTATGTGTTAGTATTATGAAAAGAATATTTAAATGCTTTCAAAGAAAGTTATCCAAGGATTTCGAAAGTAAAGTTTTAAGGTTTCGAAAGCCTTAGTTTTCAAAACAAATAGTCCAATCTCATTTTAAAGGAAAACCATGGCATAAAAAAAGAGTTTTGAAATGATTTTAAGTGTGGAGTTTTTGAAGAAGTTTTCCTTAATTAATAGGTTAAAGGGATTAACCAAATTTTATATAAAATTATTTCAAGGATATTAAACAACATATGTTAGTATTATTATGTTAACATGTATACTCCTTCTTTTGTGTGTATGTGTGTATTCACATTGTAATAGACCTATAACTGTATTTTAGGGAAGGACAGAATAACCAGCTAGGATGACCCAGTAGTGTATTTAAAGTAAGTTAAATACTGAATAAGCAAATTGCATCCAGGAGATCAGATAGACCAGAATGTAGGATGCCAGAATATTGACTAAAGAAGTTGTCAGGCAGACAGGTTCATTGTAAACCCATGGAAATTATGTTTAGGAAAAGTTATTGGCATGGGCCAATAGGTTCACAGTAAACCCATGAAAACTATGATTAGATTGAGTTATCTGCATAGGCCAACTGGTTTGTAGTGAATCCATGAAACTATATTTGGTTTAAGTTATTGACAGAAGTCAATAAGTTCCTAGTCAACCCATGAAAACTAGGATAAAAGGGAAGTTATTGGAGTTACCAATAGGTTCAGAGAGAACCCATGAAAAAAATAAGTTATTGGCAGGGGCCATAGATTCTTTGTGATCCCATGAAAACTGTGAAACCAGACAGGGTGTCCATAAGTATTAAACAGGTTATTAGTCAGCCCATGAAAACTAAGTAAATAGTGATCCTAGAAACTGTAAATGAGACAGTTTGTTAAATTTAATAGGGATGGGAAATCCAGAATTAATTTACTTGTTTGCATATCATCATATTATTTTATATTGTTATGTTTTAACCATTGTGCATGAAGGAGCACAGTAGCCATTAGTTTTGGGTTTCCAAGTGGGGATGGTACAACTTGGTATCAGAGCATAGGTTTATGAAAGCTTAAAAGAAATTTAAACTTAAAAGATTTTTCAAAACATAATCCAATAAATCAGAAGATAAGATCGAGGTTTAGGATTCCCTAGGATCTAAGCACGTACTAAGTGAACCTACTTGAAAATACTTTGAAAAAATGGATTTTCAAGGAGTTTTCAAAAATGCATTTTGGAAATGTGTGTGTGTGCATATGTCGTGATTTCTTCTATTCGTGCATATACTATCATGGGGGGAAAGTTGAATGAGAACAAGTTTTGGGGAGATAAGATAAACCCTTCCTATATTTCTAGCTGGAATGCTAGTAGAGTTTTCTCATACTAACTAGCAGTGATAAAGAAATTATGTGTTTAAGAGTGAATGAAGACTAGCACCATGTGACTGTTATAATGAGAATAAGATGGAGAGAAAGCTTAAGAATATGAAAAAAGGACTTTATGACCTTAAGAAATATCTCACTCAAAATAGAATCCCAATTGGTACTTGTAGCTTGCTTAAAGGAATAGCTAAAGCATTTCCAATTTTAGTTAAGCACTGTATTTGGAAGCAAAAATTTGATTACACTACCACTAGAAAGAAGAGTGGAAAATTTTGTGCATTTAAGGTATCGATCGGTAGAAGTGGACTTAATAGTAAGGTTCATATCATCTACTCCAATTTAAGTGATAAACTTGTAGAAGCGTTTTCTAAAAATTTGAAATGGTGCATATCTAACATTCTAACCTAAAAAGAAGTGATTTACAATTTTATGTAAAAAAAAAATAGTCAGGTAAATTTTCTGGGATCAAAGAACTTAGTAAAAAGTTTTTTCTCAACAACTATTGTAAAATTTTATTGTTTAAAAACATTGTGATATTCAATGGAAATTTTGGTTGAAAGAGAGAGATTAAAAGAATTTGAAAAAAAGAAGGGTTGGTTTGTAATTTTATGTAAATGATTAAATAAATTATAAGGAATTTGTGTAAGAAGTAAAGGTAGAAGAATGAGTGAATTTTTTTTCAAATAATTGTTTTAAAGCTTCTATTTTGTCTTTCATGTGCACTATTGCACTTAAACTTAATGTAAATTTTGCTTTTAAATATGGAACTTGTGAAATTTTTTGAAAAGCCTGTAAAATACTGCATTTGAACTCTTTGTGTGACTAAGTATTAAGCGTATATTTCACATATTTTAAAAAATATTTTGTCACGTTCTAAATAATATGTTCGCTTATATTCTTACTAATTTTAGTTAATTATTTTTGATGATTTGATTAAAGAAAATATTATGGTCTTTGTAAAAAAAAACATCTCTTAAAATTAAAAGAAAGCATTATAGTTTTAAAAACTTTTTATTTTTGTGCGGAAGAATGTTAAAAACAGAAAGATTTTTAACAAAAAAAAAAGTCAACTTACTAGTTGTATGGAAAGAGTAAAAAATTCAAAAGTTTCGATTTAAACTGTAAAAAAAAAATTGAAAGAAAAGTGGACCTTACATTTTTAGTAACCTAATAAATATGAGATATTATGTTAAAGTAAAAAGATCTTTGTTAAGAAGACAAAGTAAAAAAATGATTTAATTATCGCTCAAAATAAGAGAAGTGGATTTGGAGTTAGATAAATAGGATTAAAAAGCCGCTAGGATAATATTGACTATGGGATTTGAGTAGCATTTTTTCTCATTGGAATGGAATATAGCAATATAAGTTTCCATAAATCATCTAGATTCAATATAAAAGTGTACCGTTTGAAATAATAAAGAATATATCCCAAAAGAAAGAGATGTATAAAATATGGATGATAACCGTACTTTGTGTTTTCTATTTCGAAAATAAGTAAAAAAATAAATAAAATATAATTCTTTATAATGCCAAACATGACACAAATCCTCATTAAAAACTTATGGAAAGTTAAAGAGTCACATTTCCTCTTAGAAAAAAAGATGCAGTTCCAATGCATTAAATGCAAAAAGTCCTAAGTATAAACCTAAATGGTTGATAAGATGGAAAATGAGGCTTTTGAGAGTTCTAAATGCAAAGAGGATATCCAAAAATAATAATTAAGTCAAGATTTTCAGAATGGTTGGTTAATTCAAGAATTTGGGATTTCAATTACGAAAAGGTGTTGTTATTACTTGCGAAGGAATTTTTCATGATCTTGGACTATAACTCTAATGAATTTTAGATGCTTGTGCAAGTGTCTATATGGGTAATTACTTTAATAAAACCGTTTTAGATAGAAAAGCTTAGATTATCCTTGAATTTACAATAAAGTGGGTATACCCTTTAGGCAGAGACTTTTGGATGATAGGAATGGTTGTAAACATACCAACAGAACATGTTGCGGATATTGGATGCCATTGGGTGCCAGTGGATGCCTATAGATGCGAATGGTTGCATTTCACACGTTTGAGTATGCGCTGTTAGGATGATCGGCCAAGTATGAATACGCACTCACGTCTTATGCATATGGTTGTTCATTTTCTGCCGTTTTTTTGTTATCCATGGATGTTATATATATGGATGCTAAATATGATTATATGATGGAGCATACATGTAGAATTATCAGTTATCATTAAGATTTTGCATATATTTGGATGCATAGAATAAGCATACCTACATAAACATGAGGTTGCCAGATTAGTAGACCGACTACCCTTTTTCATTAGATAGGTTCATATGCATTTATGCTGCATAAAAACATAATTGCATTAGAAATTATTAAGGGCAGTGGTTGTTATGGATGATGGATGAGCAAATAGATATAGATTTTGGATGCTGGTTGTAAATTACATTCTTCTATCAATAAAGATTTTGAGGATGAAATCCTTTAAGGAAGGGATATGTAATACCCCGTGAGTTTTAATAACGGATTAACATGTTAAAAATATTAATTTACTAAAAGGATGAAATAGTAAATTTTCACAAAAAAATGAATTTGAGAATTTTGACTTTTCCGTTGAATTAAGTAGATTTTTCTAGCCCAAAGTCATAAAAATAAACTCTACGAAATGGATATCGTATAAAGAAGACACCGAGCATTCATCATAGCTCGCATTTTATGTTTTTCTTCTATTTTGAAAATAAAGGATTAATGCCAGAATAAAGAAAAACTTATTTGTTTAGAAATAAGTTAAATGTGTATGAATTACACTAATAAAAGAAAAGGAAGAAAAGGGGTATGATAAGGTGTACATTTAAAAGAGAAGAATGGAAAGATATTCATGAGCGTAAATGAAAGAGTTTATTTTGAAAAGGGAGCATTTCATAAAAGTTACACGATTATAAGTTTGAAAAATAAATGCATAATAAAGTAGCAATTTTCTCAAAAGAAATATGTAAACATGGAACTAAGTAATAGGGACATCTATTATCAAACATAGGAAGTTCAGGTTTTAATGGAGATATGTCAATATGTTTAAATAAGAGTGCGTGCCACGTTGTAAGAAGGAACGTAATAAATTAAGGTAGTGAAATGTTAATCAAAGAAAAGAAAAATATTAATGCATGTTTGAAAAGAATGATAATTTATGCAAGAGGAAAAGTTCATTTTTAAAATCTAGCATTTAATAAAAGTTAAACATTTTGAAAGATACGCTTAAAAATTATATGTTTGGATAATAAATTGTTTTAAGGTAAATATAGAGAAAAGGAGTTAGTTAACAATATATGGAATAGAAATTAAGAGTATTAATTAAGATAAAAATCTTAATTGATCTTAATCGACTGACCTAAGTGGCAAATTTGTTGCACTGATTTGGTCAATGTATTTATTGGAAAAGGAAAAGGGTTTACTTATACAAATGAAGGGACGCGTACAGAGAAATGATTTTTGGTGTAAGTGAACCTTCGCTGGAGTTCTTCAATAAGTAAAGGGGAAATCAACATGTGTGTGTACGTATGTATGCATATGAATATACTTCTGAAATAAATACATGGTACCTTGCCATATTTAATTTTTATAGTAAAGTGTAAAATGTGAATAACTGTATGGACTAAATTGGTATAAATGAATTAATTGACACAACATAATAATGGTAACGGGAAGATTTATTTAGAAAGGAAAGTAAATAAAAATTGATTTATTGATTTATGAATTGATCGATGTTATAGGCAAGTATACATACAGTTAACCTTTGAAAGAGATTTGACAAATTATTTAAAAACGTGTCTAGGTTTATTGGATTAAATCTAATGATCTAGGTTTAATAAGATAGGATTATTTGGAAATAAAGCAATAAATCAAAGGTTAGGATTAAGATAGATCTCCTATGAATTAAACCACTAACCTAGCCTAACTTTTCACTCTTCTCTCTAATCCTAGTTGTTGTCATCTTCTTACCTCTCCTCCATTATTTCTTATATTCACATACAAACAAGCAAAAATAAAATCAAAATAAAAGAACAAGATTAATGAATATCTAGCAATTTGAGGGAAGACAAAGTGGATCTAGGAAGGAAAATAGTAGGATTGGGACCAGATCCAAAGTAAATTCACTATCTAGAAACTGAAATTAAAGCTAAGGATTTAAGTAAGGGGAATTAATCTCAATAAAATGTCAAAGTCCTTATCCTAATCAAGGTGAATAATAATCTAAATCATTTTATTTTATTTTATAATCATTTGTTTCTGGGTTTAAGATTAAATCCAATATTTCGATAGTTTTTTACTGATGGTATGCTTGGAATTTGGTACGTTTGATTTAAGAAAAATATTGGATAATCATTTCACACAGTTTTAAGGGTTAAACTGATTATAATTGATTTCAAATGCCATGAGAAAAAATTTATGTCATGTACAATATGATTTTGGAGATGAGTTTCAATTTTTGTTATTTTCCATGCTGTGGAAACTTTAATATGATTTTTCAAAGGAAAATTTGAATGAATTGGGTTTAAAAATTTATTTTGATTATTTTATAAAGAAATCGGGTCTATAAATTTTGTACATTAGACAAAATATTGAAAGTGAATTTCAATAATTTTTGGGGATTTTTCCTAAGTGATTTATTATGAAAATTAAATTATTTCAGAAGAAGGACTTTGTTGCTTTATTGGTTTTGCTTAATGGAAGGGATTATTTGTTAAATTAATCTTTTATTTAGATCTGAAATTATGCGGCAGTTATTTAAGAAAGAATATGAAAACTTTATGGCAACCAATTAAATATTTGCAAATAGGTAGGTAATTATAAAGTAATTGCTTTAAATAGTATTAAATCATACTTTATCCAGAAAAATAGGTTACCTCTCTTTCAAAAGCCACTTCCAACCCATTACTCCGCTACGATTCGGTCAAAACCAACTGTCTCGAAACAAATAAAGTCGAAACCAATACATAAGATATCATAAGGATGTTATATAACGGATTAGAGAAGGGCGGAAAGCATGGTGCGGAAACATGCTTTCGATGAGGTTGAAACCATTATTTACTTTCAAAAGATATGTGCATGCCTTTTTATCAAAGAATTCTTTCGAGCAAGTCAAAACCTTTTTAATCATTTGAAGATATTTCTTTTGAATATGTCGCCACCTCTTCATTTAAATGGAGCTTTTGAACGAGTTCCTTTATTTATAAATCAATGCTTTCAAAAAGGGTGGTTTCGACTTGGTCAAAACCTTGCTGCCAATCTTATGCCTTACGAACATACTGAAGTCGTCAATGCTTTCGAAAGGAAGTTTTGTTTTAAAATTATAATAAGCAACTTCTTAAAAGCTTTCGAAATGGGTAATTTCATTGGTTTCGAAGTTATGCTTCTAAGAGTTAATAAGTAACGCTTTAATACTTTCGAAAAGTTTGAACTGAGGGTTTCGAAAGATTTGTTTTAAGGTGTTTCGAAAGGTATATGTTAGTATTTTAAAAATAAGATTTAAATGCTTTGTAGAGGTTATCCAAGGATTTTGAAAGTAAAATTTTAAGGTTTTAAGGTGTTATCATGTTTACTTCTTCGTGTATGTATGTATGTATGTATGTATATTCACATTGCAATGGACATATAACTGTATTTTCGGAAAGAGAAGAATAACCACGTAGGTTTACCCAGTAGTGTATATAGATTAAGTTAGCTCCTGAATGAGTAAAATTGCATCCAGGAGGTCAGATAGACCAGAATGTAGGATGCTAGAATATTGACTAAATAAGTTGTTATGTTGACAGGTTCATAGTAAACCCAAGAAAATTATGTTTAGGAAAAGTTATTGGTATGGGCCAATAGGTTCATAGTAAACCCATGAAAACTATGATAAGACTGAGTTATTGGCAGGGGCTAATAGGTTTATAGTGAACCAATGGAAACTATATCCATACTAAGTTACTGACAAATTTCAATAGGTTCCTAGTCAACCTAGGAAAACTAGGATAAGTGGGAAGTTATTGGAGTTTCCAATAGGTTCAAAGAGAACTCTATGAAACTAATAAGTTATTGGCGGGGGCCAACAAGTTCTTAGTGATCCTATGAAAATTAAGAAACCGGATAGGGTATCCATAAGTATAAAAATATTATTTGTCAGCCCATAAAAACTAATGGGTTAATGGTGATCATAAAAACTATAAATGAGATAGTTAGTCAAATTGAATAGGGATGGGAAATCCAAAATTAATTTACCTGTTTGCATATCATCATATTATTTTATATTGCTATGTTTTTTAACCATTGTGGACGCAGGAGCACAGTGTATGGCTTTATAAAGTTTTAGAATACTAGTGAGGGGAAAAACCCATTCCGCTAAGCGGCGGGGTCTCACTAGATATCTAAATCTTTTGTGATGGTAGATTATTATTCATACCAGGTTTTATGTCTGACTCGAAGTTTATGTTTTTCACCTTAAACTCTTGAGTGCTCAATTGATTTTTTAGTAGTATGAGAGTTGAGGATTTCAGGTTCTTCTTAGACGAATAAGCTTCTTGAGACGTACAGGAGGCATCTAGCTAGTCGAATTACCTTTCTATTTTATATTACGCTGTGTTTTTGGTTGTGAAGGCGAATTTGTTCTATTTCCTAGCTATATACTATGATCATCCAAGGAGGCATCTTCATATGTTGCACTTGGCATGTGTTTTAATAATTATATTTTATCTGAATGTGGTTCTTGCGTTGGCATTATGTAATGAACTTGGAATGGAATGTGAAAATTATTTGATGTTTTAAATAAAATTATATATCCAAGTGTTTATGTTATATCAATGTATCTAACATTACTGTATTTGGTCATCGAGGAGTAATAACGATGGATGACTGTAGCATTTGTAGCCGCTAATTTTGGGCCTCCAATTGGGGGATGTTACATGTCCATCATCGATCTGTCGCCATTGTAGTGCACTATACAGGTGTATTGGGTGTCGGTGGCATAGCGCAGTAATCATAGTTATATAATCCTACAACCCTATATGAATTTAAAAATAATATTTTATGATTGTCCGATTCGTGAAATTCGGGGCTTTACAATTGCCCCATTGTAGGTGTACTAACTTATGATGGAATGCTTAGCAATACTAAATGTTTTATCATACTACACTAATCGAGGGAAATACTCCATCTTGATTTATGATGCATGATAGCATGACATATGATCTATAACATGGTAAATCCTAAGAAAATACATGGTGACAACAATTTATGATTGAGATTTGGTTAAGGATTTGATTCCTTAGCCATAGTGGGTCTATAATAACCATTACTTTGTAGGTGAATCCAAGGGAACCAAATAGTTTGCCCTGACTGGTCTATATATAGCTAGAGAGCGCAATTGATGATAATCTAGTAGTTTCGATGACTGTTTTGGGCAAAAGCATGCTTTCTAGGGCTAATGTTTCTGGAAAATTTTCTATAATCTAAGAATTGAATCAAATAAGGGAAAGTGGACTCCAAAATTGAGGAATGGATCAAGGTGCTTAGAAGAGAGGAAAGATGGGCCTCCAAAAGCAAATTAAAAGTTTGGAACAAACCTGATCGATAGCCAATCGATCGATTAACAGGTACCAATCGATCAAGAACCAGATTTTGGTTTGTTTTGACTACAACTACGGATCTATATGTTATCTAGAATAAAAATATAAGTTTTAACAGGTCGATACATACTGATCGACCCAAATTTCCATTTTCCCTTGGTGGCCGAAAGCTTGAAGACAAACATTTTGAAGAAAGAAGTCGAATATCGATCAGTACCGATAGATCAAATTTTAGGAAACATGTGCATTGTCTTATTGTTCATGCTAGAGTTTTGGATCTCAAGATATTAGTTCATTCAAACTAGATTCATCGATTCTAATGGTGGATTTCACCTATAAATGACAAGCCATCTTCAATAAAAAAAAGATGGAATTCTTCTTCTTCTTTCCTTAACCCATTTAGGCAAAACCATTTTGTATCTTATTTTAATTAGAAATTGATCGTAAATACGGAGAGAATTAAACAATAAAGATAACCAAGTGGACATAGGCCAGAGATTTTGCCAAACCACTAAAACCTCTTGTGTCTTTTCTCTTTGAATTCTTAACTTTTTCCATTTGTTTATGTTGTTTTGCGGGCATTGTACCAATTTTTTAGGAAACAGGTTTCGATCTTGTTATTAACTCAATACGAAACTCTACCGTTCTTTAGGGAATCACAAAAAACGTTTAATCAAATCTAAGAAGTCTCTTTCTACTAGCACTTCTCCCACACTTACTTCATCTGAAACCAAAGAAAACAATACACCTTTGCACCCATGTTTAGGATTCTCTGAAACAACTAGTCTCTTGCATCTCGGTCCTGGTGGCTTAATACTATGATCCATCTATTAGAGTATATTTTGACGCTATGAAGCTCAAACTTGTCTATCCCTAAAATGACTTTAATGCCTATGAAGCCCAACATGTAGGGATCGCACAAGAACTTACACCCTTTTAACTTAATCACCAAGTCAGTGCATCTAAATCCGTGAGCGGTATATCACCGTATTAAATTTGTTACACGAGTGGAAGTGAATAAGCAGGTGATTTCTAACCCAAGTTCATCTACCAAATATTTAGCTAAGTGTAGCACCTATATCAAACAGTATTCCAACTCAAATACCAGAAATCAAAGTCATAACTTCCAAAATAACCTTCTTGCATTTCTCTTCAGCAAATGGTCCTTCCCTTGGTCCCTTCATGGCAAACACTCTAGCATGCAACACCGGACAGTCATCCTTCTAATGCCCAACCTTGTCATAGTTAAAAAGCTTCATCTTTCACTAGGCTTTTAGCAATGTACAGTTAGATGCACAATGCCCCTTCTACCCACGATTAAAATCAGCAACTTTAGCAATAGCAGTTTGTGAATTATGATCCTTCGACAAAGCCTTCTTGGCCTTATACGAAGAGTAAACTTCTTCTTTTGCACAGCCAAGGGTTTCATATCCACTCTCCTCTTTTCTTGATACATTCCATCATACATTTGGGTCATGTCCACCATAAACTCAAAAGGAGAAGTCAAGTATACCATCACCTCATGACCTAGATCATGCTTTATGCCCTGGATGAACTTCCCCATTTTCTTTAGTAGGGTATTAATTTTCTCTCGGCCATACTTAGCTAAACAATTGTATTTATGGATGTACTTTTCTACCAAAAGGGCGCCTTGCTTCAAGTTAATGAACTCCTATAGCAACACACTCTTTTAAAACTCAGATATAAACTAAGGCTCAAACCTCTCCTTAAATTGTTTTCAAGTGATCTCTTCCACCGAGGACTTGCAATTACCGTTTCCCACCAGTCCAAAGTATCTTCATGCAATGTCTCGAATCCAGCCTTCTCCTTTGCGTATCATTCAAACTAGGATCTTCAAAGATACACTCGTGGACACTTGGCCAATATAACACTTCAACTGTTGGATCCTTCCCCATGAACATCTTTCTCCCAAGTTCGATGGTCTTGGTTCATCTTAGAGAAATCCTCTTTTACTACAAGCCATGGCTATACCGCCTGTGTCATATTCTCTCACATTATTTGCATCAAAAATTGATGAACAAGGCATCCATCTCCATATCCATATCATTAACTGGAGGAGTAGCTTCATTTTCAACCACTCGTGGCCCATTTTGGTTTCTCTTGTTAGCCTTGGTATGTTCGGTCTCCCTTGCATTTTCTCCTCCAACTGTAATTCGTCCACATTCTCACCTCCATTTTTTTTTTCTATTAAACGGGCCTTCAATAGATTCGGAAAGAAAAAGAGTGAAACAATAATTGAAGCATAGATATGTCCACCTATGTATCGATATAGCAGAATACAAGTACGTTATATATAATAGCGTATACCCTTCCTAAGGCATTCATTTTTCAACTACGTACTTAATTAGTTCTAGCTCAGTTTTACTTAAGTGTTTTATAACCTAATCTCTAATACCAAACTATAACATTCTCCATTGTATTATCCAAAAAAGAAACCCAATGTGTTGTAGTCACCTTGGTGTTATCCTTCGACGGCAAAATGAGTTCATTATATATATAACAGTCTAGGTAAGCAGGGTAACTAAATAAATCTCATTACATAGAATGGTTGTTACATCAATTTTTTTTTCAAATTCCCAATCTCACCCATGCATGTGTAAAATATAAATCATTAGATGGTAGAATTAAAGATTCAATATATGATGATGTCGAACCCTTGTAATCTCTTCGACTCAACAATTACTTACATTACACTGTAGAATATAACCTACTTCAAAAGTAAATAATAGTAAGGCCACCTGCCCATATTCATTTCCAAAATAGTCTCGGTAATCACTTGCGGCTAAAATCATAATATGAAAACTTGTAAACTCAACCTACTCAAACAAGTATCCATGAGTTTATAAGGGAAATAACAAACACATGGATCAAACATAAGTTGGTATAAATAATATCAATTCTCATTTAGTTCCTCGCTGGTAGGACCGTGGTGCTAAAGCATAGAATGGGTTTTCTCCTGCACTAGCCTTTGTTATAATTAATAAAAGACTATCATTGGTCAAGAATCATAGAAAACTATATGTTCACTTAAACATTCATAAGTATGTCTCAATCAAACCATACCCATTGTCATCTTAGGTTTAGTGTTTGAAAACACAATGCTCAACCTAGGAACATATGCAGGATTTGAAAATATTACTTGTGATTCTTTGGTTTATTTAATATAGTTTCTATATCGAAAGTTACAATCCCTCCCGGTCTCGTTAACTCATTAATTAATCATATTATGCAAGCTGCCACCAAAGTAGTTGAGGTTACTCTTTTAACTTAGTTTATACTACAAGGTACATCCCCAAGCTATTTTGGTTCTTTAAGATTTATATTGTAAAGTAGAACCTTAAGAGATCTCAATTTCTTATATATTTATATTGCAAAGTACAACCCTAAACAGCCTTAGTTCCTTTAGTTTATACTGAAAACTACAACCCTAAGCAGTCTTGGTTTTTTTAGTTATATATTGCAAAGTACTTCCCGAAGTAGTCTCAGTTTCTAACATTTACTAGAAGGTACAACCTAGAGTAGTCTTATTTATATTCATTCTTTATAATGCAAAGTATAACACTAATCAATTTTTTTCTTTTTTTCTTAAGCTTGAACCCAATATGAGAGTCATAACTAGTCTCACGAAAGCATATGACCTGGCTAGACATCCTATGCCCCTTCAGAAGTCAAACGATGAACCATACCAGCTAAAGTAGGTGCGTTCTAGTGTTCATTCCAACTCTGCGTCAATATCCCTTCCAAACCGGCATTATTGATAGCATTTTACTTCTTTACATCTTAGTTATCTTTCACTCTTCATGTCTACCTAATTGTCCATGTATTAGGTTTTGGCTTTAGCTATTCCTTTAGCTTCATTATGTTCGCAACCTACTTTCACCAATCTTGAATTATGGAACAACTTCCATAATGACCTGTGCTTCAAAAACTTCAAAAATTTCCTGTGGCGATCTTAAAGCTAAGGTTTTGGTAGTTGCTTTCTTTTGAAAGCTAATAGATCTCGGTATTGACTCTCGTCAAAGGTCAATAGGTCTCGGCTATCGAATCACTACCCTTAGCTCTCATCCTAGGGAAACATGGTTTATTCACTCTCATTTTGACCCCTATCTTTTGGCACTGGCCTCTGGAACCTTTGGTCATCACCTTCATCTATATTCTTACGTAGTTCTTTGTTTATATCTTCTTTTAGCATTTCTTAATTCATATTAGATTTTCAGTGCTAAACTCCCAACATATCACCTTTGGCCTGATGTAACGCCCCACCCCAATACCCATGCCAACCAAGAGCAATACTAGGTATTACTGTCGGGAAGCATGGAGTATGGGACTCGAAGGGGTAAACGCTATACTCATTCGCTTGAACTAATACTGGCATGAGAAATTTTAGGAATTTTTTCTCATTTTTAACTTACCATTCGTGCTCAGTCTCAATTCAAAGCAATGGTGCAAGAAATTTTTTCCCAGGTTACATTATCCATAATATAATAGAACATATGACTCAGCAAAACAATAATAGCAGAATACATATTACATATCATAATAGTAATATTCATAATACATAGGCCATAGTACATGATATCACTCCCAAAATACATAATAGCATATATACCATAATCGATTGATAAGTACTACTAGGTCCAAAGCTGCATGGTCCCAAACCAAAAAATATGCAAATGAATAAGAGTGGGGCTGCAATCCATGCTAACCTACCTGTCAAAAAATCCTCAAACTAACTCAATGATTTTAAAAACAAATCACAGGGGTCAGACTATATCTAGTGTCAGTGAAGTAAGATCCATGGACAACCAACAACAACTATTGTCATATTTAAAACTGTATGATAGAATAAAAAATCAAGCCAAAGTATCCATAAGCCACTAACTAAAATAATCATACATAAAATAGAATAAAAATAAATAAGTCCAACCAAAGTACCGTATATAAATAAATAAGGTACCAAAAAAATTGGAATAAAATAAATAAATCATTCCAATGTATCGTGTATAAATCAATACAGTATCAACAACCATTAACATAAACATGATAAAAGTAAATCAAGCATGAGTATCTTAAACAATCAACACGAGACCCACAACAATTATCATATATAAAACAATATGATAAATAAATCTAACTGCGGTATCATATATAAGTCAATACGATACCAAAGACAATTACCATGTATAAAATAAAATCATAAAATAAATCTAACCAGAGTACGTATATAAAACAATATGATACCATTAATAATTATCATATGTAAAACAATATGATAATAAATAAATCCAACTAATATATCCTATACCAATATGATCCCAATGACAATTATCGTATATAAATCAAAACGATAAAAAAATATGTCAAACCAAAGTATTGTATATAAGTCAGTACGTTACCAAGCACAATTACCATATGTAAAACAATATGATAATAAAATTAGAAAAATGTAATAAGGTCATAACAAGGCGATCTGAGCTTCTGGGATAGATATAACCCGATTCATAAATACCAAATAAACAGACGTTAATATTGTAGGGTTGTAGTGGCAGAGCTCGAGCGCGCATCAAGACATCAATACCCTAACATACTCATAATTCCATAACACACCTGGTGATCAACTCAGGATAACCAAGACAACCAAACGAAAAGACCATAAGCTGCCCGTTCACAGCACTACATGTAGGACCCCTACACCTTAATCCTTCATAGTGCGTGACCCGTCAGTCGGGAATCCAACAAAAAAGAAAATTAGCCCAATGTAGCAGACCGTTGCCATTGGTGGTAAGTAGGCAAACAAAATACCACCGATTCTGGTAGCAAACCCGAATCAGGTCGATCAAGGTGGAGTTTTGGCCCATTGGTGAAATAGAGTCCAATATATCCCAATCCAAGATCAAAAGGAGATTTAAAAATATTATTTCATATATAACAAAAATCTCATTAAATTCGACAGTGTTATGACAAAATATAATTATGGCTGGAATAAATATGCCGACATTCAATAAAGCAAAATGACAATCACAACCAAAAAATATTCCAAAAATAAAACATAATCAATGCATAACCTCTAATAAAAACACCAAGTCATAAACAAGATCATGCCTATCACAGGCTCATATAGTAATTATGGCGATTTATACTTTAAATAAAACCACAACAGTTGCGATAGAATTAAACAAAAAAGGCACCATCATAAGGATGGCATAAAAGAATATCAACTCAAATATGGCCTCAAAGCACATCAACGCAAAAAGTGTCATATACTTCCAAATAGTAATCATTCAAGTAACACCCATGCGTCCCACACCATATGGTATCACTTGAATATTTAATAAAACGCAGTAAATTCCACATACAAGAAATATAGACAAACAAATATTAAATGTCCCATACCATTTGGTACTGCTAACCGTTACTCAAAATCCACATCATATAGAATTTTAGAAAAATCTTTACAGAAACCAAATTCAATTCAAAACATATATAAATGGAGAAAATATATCTGAAAGCTATTAAAATAAATTTAAATGATCAAAACTCCTCTTTAAATGCCCTTGAACCCTTCTATTAGATATATCTTTTTTTGTACTATAATTTTTCAAAAGTTTATCCATAATTTATTCATATTTAAAAAGAATATTTATTTATTTACACCATTTTAAGATTTAAACAACGATTGTATAATACTTTATTTTCTAATAAAAATCCTTTTCCAACACTTTTTAAATATAATTATGCGAAATGAAATTATTAATCCACTTAAATATTTTATAACTTATTTTTCATTGAAACGGTCTCAATTTAAAAACATACTTGAAATAGGAAACTGTAAAGGATTTGAGATTAAATGAAAACTATATTCATATAATGAAAAAATAGATCTTTTATTTTTGAGAAAATTGCCTAATTAGTTAAAACTTTAACATATTATCTAAAATTCCCTTTTCAAATTCAAAAACCTTGAGGCAATTTATTTTAATACCTTCCAAGACGTTTAAAACCAAAAAATCAATCGAACATCTGAAATATGAATCATTGAGAAATGTCTCAAAAATCATCAATCATCTATATAAATTTTATTTTGTGACCTATATCAAATTACATCAAACCCCAATCATGCTTATAATGCACAAACAACATATAAGTAAACTATAAACGTCAAAATGCAATTAGGCAATATCTTCTTTGCATTTCATCAACATAACCTACACAAAATCTCATCACGAAGCCCAGAATTATGCATTCCACCACATCTTAAATTTTATAAAAAAATAGAAATTTCCTTTTAAAATTACCAAGATATAAAAAATCTAAACCTTCTTTAACAATACCATGGTACAAAGAAAGATTTCACTAATTTATATGTTCTATTTTCATACACAATTTTTTCAAGGATTATAATAATAAGTAAGATGAAAATAAATTATGTTGAATCTTTAAACATTTCAAAATTCTTATTTGAAAGCTTTTCTTTAAATAAACTTATTTTCAAATCATGAATATATAATCACCTTCAAATTCAACGTTACTTTCAAAAAGATTCATCGAATTTTATATCGAACCCACCTCAGTCTATAATTCACAATAAATACAGTAAATTTCGTAAAATTCTAAAATTTTAATATGTTGTTCATAACTCATTTTTAAATCATCACCAAAATTTTCATACAAAAATATGATAATTTGATGGGATAAATCATAGTATTATAGCAGGTATTTTTAGACAGACCCTAGTGCGAAATTATGCACTTACACACCTCTGTAAACAATTGCTTCCACCTATCAAGTCTCATTATTTTTAAATAAAAGTTTTGTATACTTTTCTAATTTGAGTCATAAACAACATATTTAAATTTCAGAATTTTATAAATTTTTCTCCAATTGTTACCAATTTCATACCGACATCCACTGCTGTTATAAAATTTGGGCAAATATAGCATTGTAAATAATTGATTTCACCAGTCAAAACACAATATTTTTCAGTGATATTTTTAGAGATTATGCGCGTACATGTTGAAAATAACATATCAAATTTTCAGCAATTTATGATGTTTTTTCAATTTATTATAATTTCCGAATCAAGTGTTATTTCAACAATATAACAATCAAGTTCCTCAAATTTGTCTAATAGGTGATCTAAAATCAAACTTGCATAAGAAGAAGAAATTATAACAACAAAGGATTTCGTATCACTTGCCTTTGATATTCCCAAATTGATTATAGATTATCAAGCAAGCCCATATCTCGTAACTTTGCTGGAGAATCTTCCTCTTCTCCTACTGTGATTTGATGGAGCTAGCATTCTTCTTATTTTTATTTTGGTTGAAAACAGCAAATTTTATTTTAGCCTTGGTTGAGACAATTGGGTTTCTAGGTTTTCTATTTTTTCCTCTTTTGTTTTTGGTTTAAGAATTGCACGTAGTTTGTCCAGAAAACATGACTAGATAGTATATTTTGCATCTAAGTCTCTCCATCTAGAATTTTCCTCACAAATATTTCCATTATTCACTTTTTTTTATTCTTTCATTTTATTAAACTTATGATTATCTATTGTCCTATATGGAGATATTTTTCCATTTTATTCATATTATATCGTTTCTAGACTTCTCCTACATAACATCAAAATGAAAAACATATTTCATTTGTTTATCGTTATATTTTTCTTCCTTTTTTCTCCATTCATATTAGAATGTAACATAGAAATCAACAAAAGTTCGCATTTTTCTTTGGCTAACATTTTAAACACTTTGTAAAAATAATTTTCATTGCTAGCTAAAATTACCTTATACTGTTTTAGCTTTATATATATGAATTCCTTAATTAAAGTTCCAAACTATTTGCCACTCTTAGTTAACAATTTATTTCACTATTAAGTAAAGAAAAATACTTTCCAAAACTTTTTTTATATATAAATTTTGTACAAAAATGAACAATTTATCGGCCATTGTTCTTCTCTTACCCATAATCAATTATTAATTCTCATTTTCAAAGTGAATAAAATATTTATTTACTTAAAATTAACTGTTAACTTTAAATAGGTTACTCCATTCCAATAATTAGTTAATTGATTGAGTCCTAAATTAGCATCTTTAAAAATTGGGTTGTTACAGACTTCCCCTCTTATAAAAATTATGTTCTCGCAATTTTAACCTAAAGGCAACATCAATAACTTTGATTACTTCTGTTGCACACTCTAATTTAATATATAACACTTATATTTTGTTTTCCTCTTACAAAGCTTTTCGCCTTAGAATAAGTAGAACCATAAAATGAATCAAATAAACTTTAATCATATATTGAACTCAAGAGGTTTAGACTTAAGGTATGTGCAACTGTGACTGTATTATGGGAGTGGCACATGGAAAATATGGCTATGTATGATGTTTCTACTATCTTGTGCTAACTTGAAATCTGAATTATTCTATACTATTATAACCTGGGCTCTCATACCAAAAATGTAACGGCCGGCCCCTATACCCATGCCAACTAAGAGCAATACTAGGTATTACTGTTGGGAAGCACGAAGAATGGGACTTGATGGGGCTAAACATTGTACTCATTCGCTTGAACTAATACCGGCACGAGAAATTTTATGAATTTTTTTCTCCTTTTTAACTTACCATCCACACCCAGTCTCAATTCAAAGCAATGGTACAAGAAAAAATTTCCCAGGTTACATAATCCAAAATATAATAGAACATATGACTCAACAAAACATAAATAGCGGAATACATATTACATATCATAGTAGTAATGTCCGTAATACATAGGCCATAGTACATGATACCACTCCCAAAATTCGTAATAGCATAAATACCACAATAGATTAATAAGTACTACTAGGTCCAAAGCTGCATAGTCCCAAACCCCAAAATATGGAAATGAATAAGAGTGGGGCTGCAATCCATGCTAACCTAACCTGCCAACAAAAACCTCAGACTGACCCGAGGATTATAAAAACAAATCACATAGGTTGAACTATCTCTAGTGTGAGTGAAGTAGGATCTACGGACAACCAACAACAACTATTGTCATATTCAAAACAGTATGATACATTAAAAAAATCAGGCCAAAGTATCAATAAGACACTAACTAAAATAATCATATATAAAGTAGAATAAAAATAAATAAATCCAACCAAAGTACCTTATATAAATCAATAAGATACCATCAAAAATTGGCATAAAATAAATAATCAATTCAATGTATCGTGTATAAATCAATACAATATCAACAACCATTATCATAACATGATAAAAGTAAATCAAGCATGAGTGTCTTACAACAATCAACACGAGACCCACAACAATTATCATATATAAACAGTGATAAATAAATCTAACCAAGGTATCATATATAAGTCAATACGAAACCAAAGACAATTAGCATTTATAAAACAATATCATAAAATAAATCTAACCAAAGTACGCATATAACCAATACGATACCATTAATAATTATCATATGCAAAATAATATGAAAACAAATAAATCCAACTAATATATCATATATTGACCAATATGATACCAATGACAATTATCGTATATAAATTAAAACGATAAAAAAATTGTCAAACCAAAATATTGTATATAAGTCAGTACGATCCAAGCACAATTACCATATGTAAAACAATATGATAATAAAATTAAAAAAAGGTAATAAGGTAATAACAAGGCAATGTGAGCTTCTAGGATATATATGACCCGACTCATGAAATACCAAATAAACAGACGATGGTATTGTAGAATTGCAGTGGTAGAGCTCGAGCGTGCATTAAGACATCAACACCGTAACTTACTCGTAATGCCATAACACACCTAGTGATCCATCCAGGATAACCAAGATGGTCTAAGGCAAAGGCCATAAGCTACCCATTCGCAGCACTACACGTAGGACCCCCATGCCTCTATACTTCATAGTGTGTGACCCGTCGGTCGGGAATCCAAACGAAAAGAAAATTTACCTAATGTAACAGACCGTTGACTATTGGTGGTAAGTGGGCAAACAATATACCACCGATTCTGGTAGCGAACCCGAACCAAGTCGGCCAAGGTGGAGTTTTGGCCCATTGGTGAGACAGAGTCCAATCTATTCCAACCCAAGATCAAAAGGAGATTTAAAAATATTATTTTATATATAACAAAAATCTCATCAAATTCGATAGTGTTATGACTATAATATAATTATGGCTGGAATAATTATGCCAACATTCAATAAAGCAAAATGACAATCAAAACCAGAAAATATGCCAAAAATAAAACATAATTAATGCATAACCGCTAACAAAAACACTATGTCATAAACAAGATCATGCCTATCATTGGCTTATACAGAAATTACGGTGACTTACATCTTAAATAAAACCACAAAATTTGCGATATAGACTTGAACAGAAAAACGGCACCATCATAAGGATGGCATAAAAGAATGTCAACTCAAAGTTGGCCTGAAAGCACATCAACACAAAAAATGTCGCATATTTCCAAATAGTAATTAGTCATGTAACACCCATGCGTCCCATACCACATGGTATTACTTGAATATTTACTAAAAGGCAGTAAATTCAACATACATGAAATATAGACAAACAAATATTGACTGTCTTATACCATTGGGTATTGCTAACCATTACTCAAAATTCACATCATATAGAATTTTAGAAAAATCTTTACAGAAGTCGAATTCAATTCAAACCATATATAAATGGAGAAAATATATTTGAAAGCTATTAAAATAAATTTAAATGATCAAAACTCCTCTTTAAATGCCCTTGAACCCTTCTATGAAATATATCGTTTTTATGTTATAATCTTTCAAATGTTTATCCATAATTTTTTCATATTTAAAAAAGCATATTTATTTATTTATACCTTTTTAAGATTTAAACAACGGTTTCATAATACTTTGTTTTCAAATAAAAATCCTTTTCCAATGCTTTTTAAATAGAATTATGAGAAATGAAATTATTAATCCCTTTATATATTTTGTAGCTTATTTTTCATTGAAACAGTCTCAAATTTAGAAACATAATTAAAATAGAAAATTGTAAAGGGTTTCAGCAATGTTCGTATAATGAAAAAAATAGGTTTTTATTTTGCGAAAATAGCCAAATTACTTAAAATTTTAACATATAATCAAAAATTCCCTTTCAATATTCAAAAACCCTAAGGCAATTTATTTTAATACCTTCCAAGACATTTAAAACCAGAAAATCAATCGAACATCCGAAATATGAATTATAGACAAATTTCTAAAAAAATCATCAATCGTCTATATAAACTATATTTTGTGACCTATATCAAATTATATCAAACCCCAACCACTCTTACAATGCACACACAACATATAAATAAACTATACACATCAAAATGCAATTGGACAATATCTTCTTTGCATTTCATCAAGACAACCCGCACAAAACCTCATCCTAAATCCCAAAATCATGCATTCCAGCACATCTTAAACTTTATACAATAAATAAGGATTTTCCTTTTAAAATTACCAAGACATGAAAAATCAAAACCTTCTTTAACAATACCATGGCACTAAGAAAGATTTCACTAACTTATATGTTCTCTTTTCATACACAATTTTGTCAAGGATTATAATAATAAGTAAGATAAACACAAATTATGTTGAATCTTTAAAAATTTCATAATTATTCTTTGAAATCTTTTCTTTAAATAAACTTATTTTCAAATCACGAATATATAATCAACTTCAAATTCAATGTTACTTTTGAAAAGATTCACTGAATTTTATATCGAACCCACCTTAGTCTATAATTCATAATAAATACTAAATTTCTTAAAATTATAAAATTTTAATAGGTTGTTCATAACTAATTTATAAATCATCACTAAAAGTTACGTAAAAAAATATGATGATTTGATGGGATAAATCATAGTATTACAGCAGGTTTTTTTGGACAGACCCTAGTGCGAATTCTGCACTTACACACCTCTGTAAAAAATTGATTCAACCTATCAAATCTCATTATTTTTCAATGAAAATTTTACAGTATATTCTAATATGAGTTATAAACAATATCCTTAAATTTCAGAATTTTATACATTTTTCTCTAATTGTTATGAATTTCGTATCGACAGCCACTGCTGTTATAAAATCTTGGCAAATATAGCATTGTAAATAATTAATTTCACCGTCCAAAGCACAATATTATTCAGCAAAATTTTTAGAGGATATGCGCATATATGTTGAAAGTAACATATTAAATTTTTAGCAATTTATGATTTTATTTCAATTTATTATAATTTTCGGATCAAGTGTTATATCAACAATATAACAATCAAGTTCCCCAAATTTGTCAAATAGGTGATCTAAACTCAAACTTGCATAAGAAGAAGAAATTATAACAAGAAAAAAGAAGAGAAGAAATACATATTCAATGCAAGAAAAAAGCTAGTTCAACCATAAGAATAAGGATTTCATATCACTTATCTTTTATATTCCCAAATTCATTACAGATTATCAAGCAAGCCCTTATCTCATAACTTTGCTGGAGAATCTTCCTCTTCTCCTACTGTAACTTCATGGAGCTAGAATTTTTCTCATTTTGATTTTGGTTTAAAATAGCAAATTTTACTTTAGCCTTGGTTGAGATAATTTGGTTTTTAGGTTTTCTATTTTTTCCTCTTTTGTTTCTGGTTTGAGAATTGTAGGTAGTCTGTCCAGAAAACATGAATGGATAGTAGATTTTCCATCTAAGTCTCTCCTTCTGGAATTCTTATCACAAGTATCGACATTATTCACTTTTTTTATTCTTTCGTTTTATTAAACTTATGATTATCTATTGCCCTATATGGAGATATTTTTCCATTTTATTCATATTATATTGTTTCTAGACATCTCCTACATAACATCAAAATGAAATACATATTTTATTTATTGATCATTATATTTTTCTTCCTTTCTTTCCATTCATATTAGAATGTAACATATAAATCAACAAATGTTCGTATTCTTATTTAGCTAACATTTCAAACAGTTTGTAAAAACAATTTTCATTCCTAGCTAAAATTACCTTAAAATGTTTTAGCTTTATATATATGAATGCCTTAATTAAAGTTCCAAACTATTTTCCACTCTTAGCTAACAATTTATTTCACTATTAAGTAAAGAAAAATACTTTCTAAAACCTTTTTATATATATAAATTTTATACCAAATTGAAAAATTTATCGGCCATTGTTCATCTTTTACGCATAATCAATTATTAATTCTTGTTTTCAAAGTGAATAAAATATTTATTTACTTAAAATTAATTGTTAACTTTCATTTGGTTACTATATTCCAATAATTAGTTAATTGATTGATCCCTAAACTAGGATCTTTAAAAATTTGGTTGTTACACCTAGTCTCTTTCTTTAGAACATGTACTAAAGCATGCAATGATAACTGGCCACATCGGCAACTCTACGCATAGCTTTATACGGTCGCCTCTTTATTCATCCTGCTTCCACTTTTAATTAGTGGCAGTGTCCTTTAATTATTTTCATAGCAATGTTGTGATACTACCCCCTTACAAATTGTTTATGTACATTGCATGTGTTAATTTGTCTCGGTTGCATTACTTGTCTTGGCATTCCAATTTAGCTTTTAGAAATAATTATTATTGCTTGCAAAACATTTAGAATTTTCCAAAAATTCATATATAGTTAATATTTCACATTTTACTCATATTTTCCTATTTAAGGCATTTTACTTATTTGTTTAATGCATGGATTTCCTTCAAAATTTCATAACTAAATATTTTAATATTGGAAAATTCCCCATGCTAAAACCTATTCCCAAAAAAAGATTTATCCATCATATTAAATTTCCATAATATTTTAAAATCATGTGAGCAAGGAATCATAGCAAAACATCCCTAGTAAGGCTCTTTCAACCTAAAACATTTATTTATTCTAGGACCATCAACTAGAAAAACATATTATATGAACTTCATCATAAAATAACTAAACCGTAACCAACATAGGTTAAAACAACTTAAAAGTAATGTTATTACCCACCTAAATTCCTTGTTTAGTTTTGACGTTTATGTGCTCTACATTTTCCTTAGTCATTTCTTCTTCCTCCTCTTTTTTCTTTTAATAATGGTGACCGACTATTTACTTTTGTTTTAATTTGAAGAGAATGAAAATTGCAGTGGGCAATATATTTAGTGGCATGTATATAGTGAGGGTTTTTGGCTTTCTTGCCCTATTTTATAGATTGGTTTCCCTCTTTACAATATTCTCTCTATTCGAATATTAATTTGATTATCTCATATATGGTAATATTTACTTCTTTCCTATTTCCATTAAAAGTTAATCAATATTTTCCTAGCATAATTTATTTAATTATATATATAATTGGTAAATAAAAATCCCCGAACTATCCACCTTTTTTAATTTATTCATCCTCCTATTCAATTCCTTAATAAAATCAATTACCTTTGCTATCACAATTAAGTCCCTAGTTAATTATTTATTAATTTATGGTTTGTAAAACTTTATATCCATAAAACCATGCTATAAAGGCAAGTGTTATGGGAAAATTTTACGTAGTCTTGGAATTGACTCAAGCTAGAGAAACTGGAACTCAACATGATAAAGGAATTGATAGGGGAGCCTGAAAACTATCGAGATAATTAGTTGGTACCAATCCATTCAAAATAATCATTACCTATATGAAACAAAAATGGACCCACTAACAGCTATGAATAATTTTACATGCAATCTAGGAGAAAATGACAAGTATAGAGGAAGAAAAATCTATCGATCTACTTTGGGGTTGACCATTTTGCACTAAATGTTCCAAAGCCCAAAGGTTTGAAAACATTTAAAGAAAAAGCGAAGTTCAGATCGACGAAGATTTTTCAGTACCAACCGATATCGCTCAGTACATTGGTCAATAATAATTGATTGTAATTTGGGAAATGTTTTTTTGACTTGTTCTTCGTGCTGGAACTTTTGATCTAGATACTTACTTGTTCAAATTCATTCCGTTGACTATAGTGTAACGATCAACCTAAAAATAGAGATTCTTCATAAGAGGGAAGGGAACTTCTTCTTCTCCTAAATATTTGAGATTTTTTCTTCTTTAGACTCCGGGGAAAATGGAAACTTACCATTTTCTAGATTTCATTGTAACTAAAGAGATATGTAAAAATATCAATAAAAATAACTAAGTGGATGTTGGTTAGAAATTTTTTCGAAATATTATAAAACGATGGTGCCTTCTCTCTTTTCTCTCATTGACTCCTCATATTTTTAATTATTTAGTCCATTCCAAAAAAATTGGGGCATTTTCCCATTTCGCATGCAAACAATCACTTTAGTACTCAACTAATTTCTACGACTTCACAAGCATGTCGTTCATATAAACCACCATCATTCGTTTGATCTATTCCTTGAACATATTTTTAAACAAGGCTAATAAGTAGCTCCAACATTCCTCAAATCAAACGACATCACGGTATAGAAATATAGTCCTAAGTCCTTGAAAAAGCTAGTACGCTCTTTATGTGGGACATGCATCATAATTTGATTGTAGCTGGAGCACGCATTCAAAGAAGACAATAGTTCATGTTTGACCATTGCATCCACTAATTTGTCGATCTACAATAAAGGGAAGTAGTTCTTCGAGCATGCCTTTTACAGGTTAGAATAGTGTGTGGATGTCTGTTATTTCTTGTTCTCCTTTTTGACCATTACTTGATTATACACCCACTCCGGTACAGTGCATTTTGGATAAACCCATTTGCATTCAACTTATTTACAACACCCCTTCGATTTAATAACTAATTAGTTAACAAATTCATTATGAAGTTAAGAAAGATAGTTAATGGAAAGAGAATGTGGAAATTTTTATTTACTTATTACGCTTGGATGAATCAAGTGTTACTAGAAAAAACATAGTAGAACATCAAAATTAATGAGAATTAAATGCAATCGTTAGGGTTAACAAATTTATAAGAAAATAGGATAGTGGGCTAGTGGCCTAAATTACCCTTTTAAAGTACAGATAACTACCTCCATTTTACCATTTCATTCCACATACAAAAAATCAAAACAAAAGCTTGAGCTATTTAATAGTGCTTGTAGCCTAAATAAGGAGAAGATAAAGAAAATGATTAGAAAGGGAAATACATACTTCATCAATTAACCGTATAAGTGAGTAATATATTCCCTCATCTTTTCATTCCTGTAATCTTACGGTCGTATTACAATTTGGTCATTCCTCTGATTTTTCTTGATTAGTTGTGAAGTCAAAATGTAGATCAACCTAGCTTACTCTAATCTCAAGTAGTCAACGACACATGAGTGATGGGTACCTGGCTACGTTCTAGCTTTTTGTTCAAAGGAGGTTATTATGCAAATAGTTCCTTATTATAATCCACGATTCAACAATCACAAAGACGAATAATTCCTAATGGCCATAAATGTCTCAATCCAAGCTTTTCTATTATGCTAAAAGAAAAATGAAAATGAAGATGAAGATCAATTAAGAGAATCGCCCCTTTAGGGTACATGCCTATTTATAAAGAACTCCAACCCTTAGATTTGTGATAGTTTCATCTGAAGAAAATGGATTGTTGTGATTTTCTAAATGGCACAAGCTTTGGATAATTTGTAGCATAATCTTTCTCTAGAGTTTTTGGGATGACATGACGTTATGAGCTCAATAGAGGGGTCTATGTGGCAGTTCTGAATTGACTTTGGGTTATCCTTCACCATCCAACAGCTCCAACTGTCAACATGTGATAAACTTCATTATGTAGCAGCTCTCGTCAATGCTCAATAGTTTTTAAAGAATCATTATTCAATAGCCCCATATCAATATGCGATAATCCTATATGGTTGGCAAGTAGTAGCTAAGAAATCCACATCCTTAATTTCTCTAGAATGTATTGACATGTGATGGTTTCTTAATTTCGATTGCTTAATTAGTTAACATGCAATATCTCTAAATATGTCAACCTTCGATAGATTGATTAATAAACATTCGATAGCTTTGGAAAATATCAACCCTTAATAGCTTGATTAATCAATATGTGTTAGCTTTGGAAAATGGCAAACCTCGATAGCTTGATCAATCAACATGCGATAGGTTTGGAAAATGCCAACCCTCGATAGCTTGATTAATCAACATGCGAAGGCTTTTGAAAATGTCAACCACGATAGCTTGATTAATCAACATGTGATAGCTTTTGGAAACATCCAACTTCAATAGCTCATCTAATCGACATGTGATGGCTTTGGAAACATCAACTTTTGATAGCTATTCAGATCAACATACGTCAGCTTAGGAAACATCAGCATCCGACAGCTCATCCAATCAACATGCGATGGCTTTGGAAACACTAACCTTTGATAGCTTATCTCATCAACATGCGATGTCATTGAAAACATCAATCGTTGATAGCTCATCTAATCAACATGCGATGGCTCTGAAACATTGGTCTACAATAGCTTCCCTTTGAACTTTATCACATATCGACCTTACTTATATCATCCTATTATAGTTCCATTCAATATGAGCCTATGATAGCCTGCCTTAGCATTTATTTTGTAATAGCTGTATCAACTATCAACTTGCGAAGGCTCTTTCTACGATCAATTTTCCACTGGCTGTCTCCAACCTATGATAGACGACATTTTGCACATAACATTTGCAATTTTTAAAAAAATTAGTGGTAACACTAGCCCTGCCAATAATAAGTTTCCTTATGCTTTAGCTTAAGTAAACTTCTGTCACTCCTTATTAACGTAATTTTCATCATTAACAGCTTGTGCTCCATAATTTTGTATGGAAAACGTCTTTTAAAGAGAAGAAAGACTTATAAATATTTTGACAGTAATCCCTACAGACGTTCTTTTTGGTGAAAATTTCATAAGTTTAATTGAGGAGAATTTATAATTTTATCTATAAATCTTTTGACGTAAAGAGTGGTCATATATCCATCTATTTATGAGGAACTGTTTAAAAATAAGGAAATGTTTTGGAAATAATTAAGATAATCATTATTATCGTGAAGTGGTAATTTCTTGTGATCTTGAAGGATTATCCTTTATTTTGCTCATTATGGATTTGGATGATTGATTACAGAGGCTTTACCCACTATTTAAGGGTCGTTGATCATTCTCCTTGGATGGATGGACGCTTTTGCCAGGCTTGGACTGGGCCAAAGGCTTAATTTACCATTGCTCTTTGGATGGTTGCATCTGCTATGCTTTGGGGTGGGACCAAAGAATTCTCATCCATCTCCCTCGGATGGGTGCTTTGACCAAGCCCAACGGCTGGACCAAAGGCATAATTTATCATTACTATTTAGATGCTGTCTTTGACCATGCCTTGCAGTGGGATCGAAGGATTCTCGTCCATCTCCCTTGGATGGGTACTTTGAGCAGGACTGGCAATGAGATCAAAGGCTTAATTGACCATCACTCTTTTTATGGTTGTTTTCGCTAGGCCTTACGGTAGGACTGAAGGCTTCTTGTCTATCTCCTTTACATGAGTGTTTTGATCAGGCCTAACAACGGGATTAAAAGCTTAATAACTACTAGTCTTTGGATGGTTGCTTTGACCAGGCCTTACGACGAGCTCAAAGGTTTATCGTCTATAATCCTTTGATGGGTACTTTGACCAAGCCTGACTATGGGATCAAAGGCTTAGTTGACCATAACGTTTTATATGGTCGCTTCTGCCAGGCCTTGTAGTGGGATCAAAAGCTTAGTTATCGTCTTCTAAATATAAGGTGTGCTTTTGCCTAACAAATCTCGCTAACCCCATCAAGTTAGGAGCAAAGTTAAACATATTAGGTTTCAATCCAAGGGCTAACATTTAGGAAATTTCTTTTGATAATCCATTTTATTCATCCAATGTTGTGAAATATGTTCTTAAATGTTCAACGCTGCACATTCTCGACATTATATCTCCATCTAGCCCCCTTAATTGACTAGCCCAAGGGGTAATAACTTCATGAATGGATAGTGGTCCTTCGCAATATGTTCCCGATGGGCCATGCACTGGATGCTCAGTATTTTTCGTTACTCTCGTTATTACCCAGTCTCCTTTCTTGAATGCTCTTTCTTTTACTTTGAATTACAATAGTTGGTGATTCTTTACTGGTATATAGCCATTGGTATGGTAGCTTGATCTCATAATTTGTTAAGCAAGTCAAGAGACTCTTTCTTTATTTCTTGATTTGATTCATAAGCTATGAAATTCATTGATATGGAGGAACTTCAACCTCGACTGGTAGCATGTTCTCAAACTCATAGGTTAAAGAATAAGGAGTATGTCTAATAGTTCTCCTTATCAAAGTTCTTTACGACCATAAAACAAGGGCAAGTTCTTCCACCCAATTTCCTTTTGCTTTATCTAAACATTTCTTTAGGAGGACTTAATTTCTTCTTTTATTGCTCCACTAGTCTTGGGATAGGATACTATCGTAAGGTTTTTTATTATTCCACTCCTGTAACAACCCACCCCGAAATGGACTTAAATTCTAACCTAGAAAAAGGCCCATCAAAACTTATTCCGATCTCGAAGCTGGTTGTTGGTTGGTGAAAAGAACAATATAGTGCTATTTATCAACAAATTAAAATCTCACAATGGAAGTATAATATATAATAACAACAATACACACTTTATTCAACTTCAAAATATCATAAAATACATAATACGATACATATACATAGTGCATCAATTTCAAAATACATCATTATACTTAAATAGGTACACAAAAAATAATGTAAGTAAATAAAAGGTAGACTGCCGCAAGCTTACTACGTGCTTCACCTTCAACATCATCATCATTCTAACCTGTGTTGAAACGAGGAAGTCATAACAAACATATATCTAGTAAATAAAAATATCAAGCCCAACTACATTAGTACTTGGGCAATATAATTCAAGTAGGAATATGTCATACATTTCTACCTATAATATAAGTCTTTTCAAATGTAGGCCCAAAGGGTTTTCTCAAACTTCAATAAAAGGCTTTCCAAATATAAGCTTATAGCTAATGTTTTATCAACCCAGTAACCCATATCTATCATCCATAATGTTCTATCAATGTAAGAGATGGTACTTAAGTCAATAAATACCTTTTAATGGGAATAGGGCACTGTGACCATTTAATACTTATTTAAGACATGTCCACATCATTTACTACCTATAATCCCAAGGCGGATTCCTCAGTAGTAACTATCTAGCTGGCATTGCATCAAATCAATTCAGCCACATAATACTTCATATTGAAGTGAGCCCTTTCATAAGACATCCTCTACTATGTCTAACCCATAACCTCGACCATTTACTACTTTTGTAGAGAGAGGAGGCGGGCACTCACACAACTACTTCATTCCTTCAATCTCTGAAGTAGGTCCTTCGTATTATGACCCGTATCCCACGATGATGTCTTACATTATCCCGACTATTCGTAGGTACTATTAGCAAGTTTAGCTGGGCAGATTTACCCTATAGAATTTGAGACTAACCTCGCGTCATTGTAATTAATTATTATAGGCGATGTCTCACATCAACCCCAAAGTCACACGGTTGGTAGCCATATTAGTTGGTCAGACTTCTGTGTGCTTTTGGCTGACCACGCATCCCTATAACTTAGTTATAATATATACCACACTCTGCATACATTGACACACACCTCACTGTTTCCATAATCAAGGCCTTATAAGAAATCTTCCTTATTTCTCCCTTTAGCAGTAATTACCTTCCAAAGGAGCATTTAATAAAATTAACAATGTATTTAACTACGCAATATTTGTCATAATTATACATTGACTACGCAAATATATTTATATACACACACACGCGTGCACGCCTAGTAAATTCTAAGTATGCAGAATATACGCCTTAAACTAGAATTCATATATCCACACTTTAAACAACTATACAAGTCTCATTCCGTATATTCAACAATACTCAAATTCTAATATTCATATCAAAAAATTTAAATCAACAGACTTATATACAATTAAAGTTTATACTTAAATTATTGCATCAAAGAACGGAATATATTGCCAATAAAAACTGACAATTCTAATTTTTGTGCTCTATTCAACTCCTTTTGAAATAAAAATAAACAAAGGAATTTCTGTTTAATTTAAGGGAATCAGTAGTGAAAACTATGAACAAAAATCGTACCTCGCACATTATTCTGTAATCAAAGTACTTTAATCAAATTTAAAAAAAAAGAATAAGAAGTGGAAAAGAAGGAAAGATTAAAACAACTGCAAATCTACACAATTTCTATTATTTTGGCATAAACAAATTGAGATTTCAACATAGAATTTATAAATCGCATTGAAGGCGTTTTATGGGTTTATAATAAAATGTTTTCGCAAATCCAAATTACACTAATAAATTACTAAAGTATAAAAGCTAAGATTTCAACTCACAACATAGCCTTAGTTTGCCTCCTTTGGATTTGACACGCCTTTGACAATCTCAATCAAATCTCCTATTTTAGTTATATATAATAAGGGATTTGCATATATAGATTAGATTCATAAAGTTGGAGAAGAATTGGTTGGAAAAATAAATAGAAAACAAAATAGATGTATAGGAACTCTTTTTTGAAACCCTATTGAAGTTTTTATGAATCCTAGAAGAGATGACGTAACTACCCTGGTTTTGAAGATTACCTATAATAGTTATAATTTAATATTGTGAATTAAAATAAATTGGAGATTTAAATTATTTATTTTAAATAAATAATGAATTTTGAAAATAAAATGTGAAAATAAAGTTTTGGAAAACTTTATCATGTTTATTAATGAGAATAATGAGTGGAAAATGATTTTATTTAGTGTACATGCAATGATTTTATTAATTATTGCCAATTACATCTTTTAATAATTTTTAAAGGATGTATTTGATTTTTAAATGTTGTTTATTTAAATAAAAAGGTGAATTGGTTTAAAAATGGTATTTGGGTATAAAATTGAGTTTAAAATAGTTTTTTATAATTTACTACATAAGAAAAGAATTATTTATGAAATTTTTGAAGTTAAAAATGAGATTTTAGGTAATTATTTGTGTAAAATTTGTTTTTTAAGTAAAATAAGATAATTTAATAATAAAAAAATGTTTTTAAAACTAAACTTATCTTTTTATATAGTGTAAAATATTTTATTTAATATGTATATAAGTTTACATTAATTGTTTGGATTAAAAATTTGAAGAAAATGCATTGTCTTCTTTGTGTATGAGTAATTTTATTGTTTAAGTGTTGATTTTATTCCTTAGGCTAAAATTAATTCTCTTTAATACATGGGTCCAAAGCCCACTTAGCCGAACACCAGAATTAAGAAGCGAGAATAGAGAAATAACACAACCTATATGTGCACTTCCTATCCCCTTCTTCTTCTCAAAATACAACTTACAGTAAATCCATGGCTTCCTCTTTAAAAAAATTTTTTGCATAGTTTTGCTGAAATAAAAGAGGAAATCATAAAAGGAAAATAATAAGAGAAAGTAACCATGTGACAACCCGCATATTTATCGATCGTATATTTAAATACTTTATTTAAATATTTCATCGTTCGTTGGATTTTAGTCCGAAAACCTAATTTGGGACTCGGGACCACTTCCATTGAGTTCAGAACGCCGTTTGCGATCTTTTTAAGTATAAACTTTGATATGTTTGGAGATAGTAGAATTTTGCTACTTTTTCACTTAGGGCTTTGGTTTGGGTTTCAGCCCATTAACCTAACATATGAACCCAACTCCCCTCCAACTCTTCATGACTTCATTTCTAATTCCTAATACTCAAGCTTTAGCAACAATGGTGGGAGGAATGGGAAATTAAAACTCCAAGCCCTAATCTTTATTGCAAATTCAAGCTTCTACCTCCAAATTCAAGAAGAAGCTCTAGTAAGCCTTCTCTTCATCTTCTCCAACTCTTTCTCCATTCAATTTCAGAAATTTCCTAAACCTAATTTAGGAAAAATTTCTCCTTTAAGCTTAGATTCAAGCTTGTTGGGTTGGAATTGAAGAGTGGTTGTTCTTGCCATTGCTCTATAGCTTCTTCTTCATTGATTTTGTAAAAAGATGAGATTTTTATCTCACATCTACGACTATAATTATCTTTGGTTGTTAGGTATGAATTCCTAACACTTATTCATGTGCATTTTATTTTGGTTTGGGTTGAATTGGTGAATATTCCAATTTTTAGTGTTTTGGGTTCAAATCTTTAAAATCCTAACTTTGATAGTTTGATCATGTTTTGGTGATGCATCGAGGAGCATATAGGGCCGGGTTGCCTATTGGAATAAATCCTTCGAGCCAATGTTCGTCCGGTTGCATTTTGGAAAAGTTTGCTCCTCATTTGGATAGGCTGAAAAATAGCCCGGGCATGGTTTAGTCGACTGAATTCTCTGTTTAGTCGAATGAACCTGGAAACAGAAAGTTTCCAGGCATGATTCAGTCGACTGAATTCTCCGTTTAGTCGACTGAACCTGGAAACAAAATGTTTCCAGGCAGAATTCAGTCAACTGAAAATCTCTGTTTAGTCAACAGAATTTGCTGTTTAGTCAACTGAAATCTCTGTTTAGTCAACTGAATTTGTTGTTTCAGCCCACTTTTGGGATTGAATTTCCAATTTGAATCGATTCGTGATGATCCTATTTGTTGTTATCATTTATTACGACTTTGATGACTCCTTTTTAGGGATTTTTGAATATCCATTTCGATGGATTCTTTATCGGTTTCTTTGGATTTGATTCACGTCTTCGTATGTGGATTTTAATGATTGATTGTTTCTACAATCATTTTTATGTTTTGTTACTTTAAAAATATAAAGGTTTTCAATGCTAGTAGTAAATATCAAACCTCTTTCATCAAAATGATTTCAACACTATTTTATTACAAATCTCATTTCTAAAAACCGTTTTCCAACCTATTAGTATATACAAACCTTTACCTCACTCGTATGATAAATCTAATTAAACGGTTTAGTAAACCAAGCGGTATGAAACGCTTGCATTTACTTCGTCGGTTAATTCTTAGATGTGTTCGATTGAATCTCTTGTGACATTTTCTAGTGGAGATCTACAATTTGTTCGTAAATATTTAAGTTAAGCTAGTGGTTATGGGACATGAGGCTAAGCTCATATATTTACTAGCTTAGTGTAATTTACACTTATCGATCAATGATGATCATTTTGTGATTTAGACTAGCAATGTGCGATGTCTCTTTGTCCACGTCGAGGACGATGCTTCATTTTGTAGAGCTTCGGCTCGGTTGGAGGAGCTTAGGCTCGTTTGGTCGAGCTTCGGCTCGTTTAGTGGAGCTTCGGCTTGTTTGGAGGAGCTTCGGCTCGTTTGGAGGAGCTTCGGCTCGTTTTTTGATACATGTGTTGGGAGTTTTCATGCTCCCATTCTTGTGATCGGCCTCTTTTCCCCTTTTTGTGATTTCTGGATTTCTATTGATTGATTTCTAGAACTTGTGTTTCACCAATTTTCGTGATTTACATTGATTAGTTTTATCAATATTTGTGCATTGATGAATTTGTAAGTCATTAACTTTAGTGATTGGCTTTGATATAATTGTCAATGTTTATGGTTTAGTAAATGAAATAAAGAGTATGACAATCCTTTTTATCTTTGAGAAGATTCTTCTGATATTGATTAATCTCTTGTTGATTTTCAATTACATACTTATCGCAGTATGGCATTTTGGTTATTATACATTTTTGTCATATCTCTTATTCTATATCTTTTCATCTGATATTTATAATTAGACTTAGCCGTTTATTATTTTCTTATTAAATAATGCCCGGGTCAGACCGAGATGTCACAGGCGCTTCTACTTGACTCCTCTTCTGGGGTTACTATTCTGATTTTTGGATGACCACTTAGATTAGTAGTTTATTTTGTTGTATACATTTGAGATAGAGACTCCTTGATGTATACATATTCTTTTGTCTAGCACTTGTATCTATTCTTTTGCGATATTGGGGATCTTGTTGACCACTACTCTGATGAACACCCCTATGTGTTATATTCATATCTATTTCCGCCTTTGTGATATAAACTTCTGTGACTGATTTGTGTTATGTTTATTTCTATATTCGTTTCCGAAGATATTATAGCCTCTTTGTAGTAGCTTTGAGTTTGTGTCGGTATGTCGGAATTCCCTCTTGAAATGCAAGTTATATTTTTATCTGGCATATCGGTACTCGCACAAAGCAATTACACGGATGGTCGCTCCTCAACAGCCTTATTCTCCGTGCTGGTTGACGGCATTACCCCGTAGTGTCCTTGGCTAGTGTGGGTATAGAGGTGGGGCGTCACAGCTTGGTATCAGAGCCAAACTTCGGAACAATATGGAATATTATAACAAGGATCATCGTCCTATGTCTTTCTTAGGATTCGTGCTTTAGGATTTAATTCGAGTCTTCATACCGACTCATCCTATTTTCTTTATGATTCCTTGTTTTATCTATCAAGATTGCTTGATATTTATTTTGAGAATAACTTTTCTTCTTCTTTCTTTCTTAAAGAAGAGAAATGGTTAGATCAAATCGTCCCAGTACCGGACAATTTAGTGCTACTCCCCAGGATGGAGTATTTATGTCTGCCCAGCAGCTTCTTGATCTTGTAAAGAATGCTCAGGCTATCGGACCCATTCCAGAGCCTACTCATCCTAGATCCGGTTTTGCATGCTTGTGTAGAGACTATACCGATTTGGGTGGAAGGCCATTCATGGGATCTGAGAGTGTTATAGAAATTCAAGCTTGGCTCAAATCATGCGATCATATCTTTTCTCGCATGAACCTTATTGATCTACATCGAGTCCAAGTGGCTTCTAGCATGCTCCAAGAAAGAGCGTTAGATTGGTATGAGCTCTTGACTTCGGAGATTATCGAAGCGGATCTTACTTGGGAGCAATTTCGAGAACGATTCGAACTAAAGTTTGTGCCGGAGGCTGAAAAAGTAACTTTGGCCCGGCGTTTTATTGACCTTATTAAAGGTGAATCTTCTGTGACAGGACTACGTCGCATCTTTCGAATCTCTCTCTAAGTATGGGGTCGAGTATATTAATACCCCATTGAAGAAAAATCAGAGATTTGTCTATGGCTTGGATAAAAATCTTAAGAAGCCATTACTTTTGAAACTAGAAGTTTCTTTTGATCAGCTTATTGATATCGCTCTTCGTCATGAAGAGGCCGATAATGAAGGTGATGTTGTAGTTGTGGGTGCCCAACAGAACTTCAACCATAACGTGAAGAGGCCAATTAAATTCAAAGGCCCCATTCCCAACAAGAGAGGGAGGCAAGAAGCTTCGGAAGCAAAGACTCCAATCTCTAATCGTGGAGAATGCTACAATTGTGGCTCTAAGGACCACTATATAAATAAGTGCCCTAGACCTATCTCTTGCCGCTATTGCAAAGGTGTGGACCATTATATGTCTTCATGTCCCAAACTTCAAATCAAGAGAAAGAGGGAGCTAAAAAACACTTCTCTCGGTCAAGGTATTTTCCATTCAATCCTTGATGACATTTGCTTTGTGATTATCTTATTCGAGTTCTTGTTGATATGGGTTTCACCTCATTATTTTTATATCAAAAGAACTTGTGATTCTTTTTCTTTAAACATTTCTGGGCTTGATGACTTCTTTGAGGATTGCGAATCCGGATTGGTGGATCCGCAACTCTCAATTTTCTTTTTATTGATGTCGAAATTATTTTATGTGATTTTTCTTTCCGAACCGATTTTTTTTCTTAGGCTTCGGAATTGATTTTTGGAAAGGATTAGCTTAATTACTATGAATCTATATCCTATGTTCCGTGTGGACTATTTATCTTCGACATTTTCTATATGTTAAGCAGATTTTTCTTTGTGACTCCGATTTCAAATTTTTGGTGGCATCAATTTTTATTCATTAAACCCGCATAATGAGGAAAGTGTTAATTCTCTCATCTAAATAGTTTGTGAAATTTTCCGGTTTATTTGAACTTGTCTTACAATTATCACCTAAGCAATATTTTGAGTGGTGTTAAGGTCTTTTCAGCTTGACCTTGCCACTGGTTTTCATTAGCTAAGAGTTGCGGAAGTTAGCATTCCACTTACCGCATTCCGCACTCGTTATGATTTTTATGAATAACTTATTATGTCATTCAGTTTGTCCGGCTTATTTCATCCATTTTATGAATCGAGTAATTATACGAATATCTCGATGACTCCATTCTTGTATTGATTGATTTTGGATGAAAACAACAATTTAAAATTGTTGCAATTATTTTAAGAAGATATTTTGTAAGTATAGTTGGATTTTGTTCTTAAACGGGCAAAGAATATTCCTAAAGGTTTTTAAGAAACAAGTTTATCATATAGAAGATGATTTTGTGATTGTATTGCTCGTTGAGTGCTTTAAGAATTCTGGTCGATGCGCTTGATCAACGCTATCGATAAGTATCTCCTAAACGCTTTGATGAGACAGTCAGACACGATATATTGACTTGTAAAAAATGTAAATTTTTCTAGAAAGATTTTTACATTAAGATAAATGTAATTTTGAAAGTTTTAGCTTTTCGAGAAAGAAGATTATTTAAAAGAACTCTTTTTCGATACTCTTATTCTTGTGATTCCCGAAGGGAACCAAGACTTTATCTTTTGTACCAATGCTAATCGTATTGGTTTAGGTGTCGTTCTCTTGCAGAAGAGAACGTGCAATCACTTGTGCTTCTAAATCATTAAAGCCGATCGAGACTAGGTATGTCACTCACGAACTAGTGCTTGCGGCTATTGTTTTCGCTTTTAGAGTTTGGCATCATCATTTTTGGGTGTGAAATTTGTTCTCCACCTCGATCATAAATCTTCATAATATTTATTTTCTCACAAGGAACTTAATTTGTATCAACCATATTGGCTTGGGTTCCTTACATCTTATGATCTTGATATTCTTTATACTCCCGAGAAGGAGAATCGTGTTGCCTATGCACTTAGTCGTAAGCAACAAGTGGTTGTTTCTTTGTTGATAACCAAATGAAATGATCTTTTTACCCAGTTCATCGGGCGTTTTGATGTATTTCTTTTTATTGAGATTTATCTCATTTCTTTTATGGACTAGCATCTGTTGTTCTTTTATGGTGTTCGGTTCATTGGACGTACCGTTTTTGTACTACGTCGGTGCTCTGAAATTATTCGAGCTTTCATTAATCTGGCGTACTGTTATTGTACTACGCCGTTGTTTCAAATTATTCGAGTTTCTAGTTTCTCAAGTGTACCATTACATTACTATGTCGTTGCATCGGCTCATTTTTCTACTATTCATGATGTTTTCCACGACTTTTAACTATGGGAATGCTTTTAGGTTTCCTATTTTTATTCTTAAGCCTGATGTTATTGAGGAAAGTGAAGTTTCACCAGATTTGACTTTTGAGCAACTTTCTATTCGCGTAATTGCTTCGAAGGTTGAGCGCCTTCGAAAGAAAGATGTTCTTTTTGTGAAAATTCTATGGTTTTCAAATCCCAAGGATTTCTCTTGGGAAATTTAGAGAATTCATCGAACGAAAACTACCGGATTTACTCTTTCGTGCTCTTTATGGTGAACTTCCTATTTCAATTTTCTTTTGTGTTGATATGCTTTTATGGTTGTTACTCTTTATTTTCTTCTTAAGTATTGCGAGGACGCAATTTCTTTAAGGAGGAGAGTCTGTGACAACCCGCATATTTATCGAATGTATATTTAAATATTTTATTTAAATATTTCATCGTTCGTCGGATTTTAGTCCGAAAACCTACTTTTAGCAAACAGTCGAATTGGGACTCGGGACTACTTCCATTGAGTTCAGAACACCGTTTGTGATCTTTTTAAGTATAAACTTTGATAAGTTTGGAGATAGTAGAATTTTGCTACTTTTTCACTTAGGGCTTTGGTTTGGGTTTCATCCCATTAACCTAACATATGAACCCAACTCCACTCCAACTCTTCATTACTTCATTTCTAATTCCTAATACTCAAGCTTTAGCAACAATGGTGGGAGGAATGGGAAATTAAAACTCCAAGCCCAAATCTTTGTTGCAAATTCAAGCATCTACCTCCAAATTCAAGAAGAAGCTTTGGTAAGCCTTCTCTTCATCTTCTCCAACTCTTTCCCCATTCAATTTCAGAAATTTCCTAAACCTAATTTAGGAAATGTTTCTCCTTTAATCTTAGATTCAATCTTGTTGGGTTGGAATTGAAGAGTGATTGTTCTTGCCATTGCCCTATAGCTTCTTCTTCATAGATTTTGTAAAAAGGTGAGATTTTTATCTCACGTCTATGACTATAATTATCTTTGGTTGTTAGGTATGAATTCCTAACACTTATTTATGTGCATTTGCCTTTGGTTTGGGTTGAATTGGTGAATATTCCAATTTTTAATGTTTTGGGTTCAAATCTTTAAATCCTAACTTTGATGTTTTGATCATGTTTTGGTGATGCATCGAGGAGCATATAGGGCCGGGTTGCCTATTGGCATAAACCCTTGGAGCAAATGTTCGTCCGGTTGCATTTTGGAAGAGTTTGCTCTTCATTTGGATAGGCTGAAAAATAGCCCGGGCATGGTTTAGTCGACTGAATTCTCTGTTTAGTCGACTAAACCTGGAAACAGAAAGTTTCCAGGCATGATTCAGTAGACTAAATTCTCTGTTTAGTCGACTGAACCTGGAAACAGAATGTTTCCAGACAGAATTCAGTCAACTGAAAATCTCGGTTTAGTCAACTGAAATCTCTGTTTAGTCAATTGAATTTGCTGTTTCAGCCCACTTTGCCTTTTGGGATTGAATTTCCAATTTGAATCGATTCATGATGATCCTATTTGTTGTTATCATTTATTACGACTTTGATGACTCCTTTGTAGGGATTTTTGAATATCCATTTCGATGGATTCTTTACGGTTTCTTTGGATTTGATCACGTCTTCGTATGTGGATTTTAATGATTGATTGTTTCTACAATCATTTTTATGTTTTGTCACTTTAAAAATATAATGGTTTTCAATGCTAATAGTAAATATCAAAACTCTTTCATCAAAATGATTTCAACACTATTTTATTACAAATCTCGTTTCTTAAAACCATTTTCCAACCTATTAGTATATACAAACCTTTACCTCACTCGTACGAGAAATCTAATTAAACGGTTTAGTAAAACAGGTGGTATGAAACGCTTGCGTTTACTTCGTCGGTTAATTCTTAGACCTGTTCGATTGAATCTCTTGTGATAATTTTCTAGTGGAGATCTACAATTTGCTCGTAAATATTTAAGTTAAGCTAGTGGTTATGGGACATGAAGCTAAGCTCATATATTTACTAGCATAGTGTAATTTACACTTATCGATCAATGATGATCATTCTGTGATTTAGACTAGCAATGTGCGATGTCTGTTTGTCCATGTCGAGGACGATACTTCATTTTGTGGAGCTTCGGCTCATTTGGAGGAGCTTAGGCTCGTTTGGTGGAGCTTAGGCTCGTTTGGTGGAGCTTCGGCTCGTTTGGAGGAGCTTCGGCTCGTTTGGAGGAGCTTCGGCTCGTTTTGCGATACACGTGTTGGGAGTTTTCATGCTCCCATTCTTGTGATTGGCCTCTTTCCCCCTTTTTGTGATTTCTGGATTTCTATTGATCGAATTCTAGAATTTATTTCCACCAATTTTCGTGATTTACATTAATTAGTTTTATCAATATTTGTGCATTGGTGAATTTGTGTGTCATTAACTTTAGTGATTGGCTTTGATATAACTGTCAATATTTATGGTTTAGTAAATGAAATAAAGAGTATGACAATCCTTTTTATCTTTGAGAAGATTCTTGTGATATTGATTAATCTCTTGTTGATTTTCAATTACATACTTATCGCAGTATGGCATTTTGGTTATTATACATTTTTGTCATATCTCTTATTCTATATCTTTTCATCTGATATTTATAGTTAGACTTATCCGTTTATTATTTTCTTATTAAATAATGCCCGGGTCAGACCGAGATGTCACAGGCGCTTCTACTTGACTCCTCTTCTGGGGTTACTATTCTGACTTTTGGCTAACTACTTAGATTAATAGTTTATTTTGTTGTATACATTTGAGATAGAGACTCCTTGATGTATACATATTCTTTTGTCTAGCACTTGTATCTATTCTTTTGCGATATTGTGGATCTTATTGACCACTACTCTGATGAACACTTCTATGTGTTATATTCATATCTATTTCTGCTTTTGTGATATGAACTTCTATGACTGATTTGTGTTATGTTTATTTCTATATTTGTTTCCGAAGATATTATAGCCTCTGTGTAGTCGCTTTGAGTTTGTGTCGGTATGTCGGAATTCCCTCTTGAAATGCAAGTTATATTTTTATCGGGCATATCGGTACTCGCACAAAGCAATTACACGGATGGTCGCTCCTCAACAGCCTTATTCTCCATGCTAGTTGAAGGCATTACCCCGTAGTGTCCTTGGCTAGCGTGGGTGTAGAGGCGGGGCGTCACAAACCAAATCAAATATTTAATCTGTTTCATCAAAAGAAGTTAGAGAATTGTCTATAACCTTTTTCATTCTTCTTTGCATGTTCTATTTCTAAATTTCTACAGGTTCCAGAGGCCAAATCCAACTCAAAGCTTCAACCTTTTAGCTCTGAATCGGATTTTTACACTTCAAAAATAAGATGAGTTGAATAGCTCACAATTCTATTTGAAGCCAATACTTTAAGTTGCTTAAAACTATAAAAATTTGCATCTTGTACGTTGTTATGTTATCAGTTTACTTCTGTGTCAAAGTCTGTTCTGGGTTGCCTCTTTACATGTCTTTTTCTCTTCAACTCCGGCAACGAAATACTACCGGATTTCCTTCTGATTGAAGTTCATATGCTGTATTTGTAGTGTGACAAATTTCATTGCAAAATATTGTCATTTGATGCTTGAAAATCGCTCTGGAAAATCAAGTCGGAGCTAGAAATTTTAACCTTGGAAGTTCGTAAATGTCGACCTCTGTGCTTTTGTGTTTCTGCACTTGTTTCCTTTGTTTCCTGCTTCTTCTAGCTTGTTTTGCTTACATTTTCTCTTTGCTTTAATGATACTTTTATGTTGTTTTGAAGGCTATGATGCCTATCAATAGGCTCGCTAATTTTTGGAGATTTTGGAATTCAAATTTTAAATTGTTTTGAATTAAATTTGAGTTTAAATTCGAATATCGATTTGAGTGATTTTCTTTATTTTTATTCGCTTTCGAGCATGAATTCGTCCAAACTTCTTTGAAGTGATTTTTAAAATTAATGAGCACTTAAAATTATTATTATATGATATTTTTAAATTATTTTCAAATATAAAATCATTTATTCTCTATATTAAGGGAATTTTCAAATACCGTTTTCTAAATTGATTTCGAAAATTGGTTTTAAATTCTCGTTTTCTCAAGTAAATTATTTTATATATAAAATACACATTTTTGCACTATTCGAGCGAATGAGAAGGAGAATTAAATGGTTTGGTAAAACATGTGGTATGGAACATGTGCATTTATCTTATCGGTTAATTCTTGACTTGTCCGTTTGATCGTTTTGACCTTCGGGTCGTGTTTACCGATGAGATAAGGTAAACTTTTATTGCTTTGAGTGTGAAATTTACTGGCAATTAGTAAATCGCTTAGTGCGAACGTGTGTTATTGGAAACACGTTAACACTTTTTGGGTTCCTATTCGTGAGTTTGTGTCACATTTGTCTTTGAGACGTATTGCCCGTATTAGATCTTTGGGTCATTACCATTGCAATGCTTTCCATTGCAACACATTTTTCCTTGAGATGTTTGCCATTGTGGTGTTTTCCATTGCGGCATATTCCCCAGTGTGCCATATTTGTCATTGTGATGTATTTGCCTTTGGGCGTGGAACCATATTTGAGATCAGTACTTGGTAGGGTCGGCCAAAAGCACGTGCAAATTTTCAAATGTTTTCATTGATTTCTCGAGTGTATCACCCTTTTCATGGATAGCCATTCGAGCCTTTATATATATATATATATATATATATATATATATATATATATATGGCGATTACCTTATGGGAATTTGAGTTGCCTACGCTGGCATTACTTGAGATTTGCCTTTGGCGTTGTTATTGAGATTTGCCTATTGGCGTTATAATATGAGTTTGCCTTTTGGAATTTATTTGGGATTGTATCCTCCTATATGAAGATATATGCACTCATCTTATGGCAAATTTTGAGATGGTGATTTCTTGAATTGCTTTTGAGTTTGCCGATAGGGCGGGTCTTGGATTTCTCCTCTTTGGAGTTATGTTTTTCTCCTAAACCATATTTGATGTTTTGTGATACGCAGATGAGATGAAGCATGCTATTACTATGAGATTTGCTATGAAGTTTTGTCGCCCTTGAGGTGCATTTATATTTAGTCATATCCTTATATCACTTGAAATTGCTATACATACTTAGTTATGCCATGTGAAGTAACCATATAACCTTGAATTATTCCTTCTCACTTAAGAAGATTATCACCTTGACATATGCTTACATCATCACTTATCCTTATAAACTGATTTGTTTAGCTAGATTGACCCATATATTTTATACTAGGTCAGACCGAGTTGTTTCAGCTTTGGAACCTTTGGATCTAGCCTATTTTGCTTCCACATGAACTCTTTCCGGCTATCACATTTTTGATGTAGTTTTTGTGTAGTCCTTTTATAGCTACTCTGATATGTATATTCTCTTGACTCGTGTTTGTATTGTGGTCATCATACCACATATGTGATGTATCATTGTGTATACTCTCTGATGTATACGTACATGTGTATATATGTGATTATCTTCTGTTCTGTGATGTGTTTAGCATTTGAGTTGTTGTATTTTATTCTGATGTATCCTATAGCTACCTATAGTTTTGTATTAAGTATTTATTGGATATGTCGATCCACTTAGGATAGAAAATTATATAAAGCATTCGTCGACATTTTTAATATATAGTTAGGACAATACTATAGATGGTCGCTCCTAACCCGCTCTATTCTCCACATTAGCAGACAATATTACCCAATAATACTCTTTGTTAATGTGGGTCTCGGGGTGGGGAATCCCAGCTTGGTATCAGAGCTAAATTCAAAAAAAACATTGATTAATACAGAATAGAAACACATATTGTGGTACATCCAAATATAGTAGGAGTGTTACAAATCCCTTAATCATCGTGTGCTTTATCTTATCGTGTCCTTTGAGATAGAAGTTTGGGATATGTCTAGGAATATATTTTATTCCATAGTATTTCAAAATTAAATTGATTATATCCTATCTTAAGAGTAATCCTAATTGTGATTGTTTTATTCGAGTCCTCTTCGATATGGATGCTTGACACTCATCTATATTGGAGGAATTTTTTTATGCTTTTTTATGTTCTTATCTTGTGATTTCTTTGAGGATTGCGAATCCTATTGAGGAGATCCGCAATATTTGGTGTTATGTTTGAGGATTTTGGGATTGTTCCTTGTAGCTTATCTTATTGTGCGAATTAGCATGCTACTTCTGTCTAGAGTTTGGTATGAATTGGGATGGAGTGGCTTGCATATCAAGAAGGATTTTGTGATTCGAAGGATCCTATATTCAGGTACTCAAATTTTGGTTGATTTGTTATTTCTTGTATTTTGGAATTATAATAATGATTCTGAAGTATCTATATTCACTCTTGAGTTTCGAGATGTTGATGATATATCTCGAATTCAAGTCATTGTGACTTTGTTGATTTTTGTGAGTCCGTTCGGTATTGTTACTCCATCAGGCAATCGAGAATTGTATTTTCTACATTCCTGGTACTTAGCCATTTGGTCATCCTCCCACAAGGATGACCACTGGGGAAATGAGGTGATTAATTAAATTTAACCGATGTTGTCATTCTTTCCTCCGTTTGAGTTATCCTCTATGGATACTCAATTATTGATATACTTTGTGGAATTACTTCACTCGAAGTAATGATATGTTGTTAGTGTTCTTCTTCTCATTCGAGAAGATATCTTAACCTTACTCTAATATCTCGTTGTTCTCTTTTTAATCCATTAAGTGGTGCTAGGGTTATTCCTCAGCTTGACATTACACCGATTTTCATGAGCTACGAGTTGAGGAGGATAACGTTCCTCTTACCGCATTCTGCACCTATTTTGAATCCTATGAGTGCCTCGTTATACCATGTGGTTTGATGAATGCTCTAACTTAAATCATCAATCTTGTGAATCGAATATTTTGAGAATATCTCGATGACTCTCCTTGATAGTGAATGTAAGAAGCAATAATTTAAATCGTAAATCTTTTCAATAAACGATATATTTATGAGTCTAAAATGGATTCTTTTTATTGAGGTAATCAAAGAATATTTTGTAAAAATTAAAGAGATACATGTTTATCATTTAAAAATGATTTTTTGTTGGGTTGTCCATCGAGTGCTTTAAGAATTCTAGTCGATGCGCCTGATCAACATTGCCGATAGGAATTTCCTATCACTATGATGAGACAGTCAGATGGGGTAAATTGACTTTTAATAAAGCTTGGAAATAATTAATATGGGGGAGTAATAATTTTTATTTTAAATGTTTAATGGAACCATTAAACCATAGTGAGTGTTGGAGGAGTAGCGTGGCAGTTTTGATCATTTGATCAACTCTGCCGTCAATCGATGGGGTCATTAATTGTAAATCAATGGCGAGGCAATACCCTTATATTATTTGAAATTTGGGAAATTAAATATGGTAATTTGGGTAAGTAAAGTGAATAATTCTAATTAAAGGTATGTCTTAATCAAAAGAAAATATCATTTAGTGCTTTGATTAATAAAATGATGTATTTAAGGTAAACGAATACTTTGGTTTGAAAAATTAAAATATTAATTGAATAGTTTAGTACAAGTTATTAATGATGACTATAAAAAAAATTTGGCACTTGGTTATTTAACTAATTGTAGAGGATAGATATAAAACTATGCTAATTTTAAACTTTTAGCACGAAGTTGTAAGCAAGTTTTGTTTTAAATTTTGGCTGTATTAAAAATTGGTTGGTTTGAATTTGTAAAATTCTTTTGAAAACAAGTTTGAATTAATTATCAACTTTAATTACTTTTTTGTTGATAATTAGATGGAAATTTAATTTTGTGAAGAGTGAAAATGTGAATTTGAACTGTTTTTGATAAATGAACAATTCATGTAGTATAATTATTTTAAATTTTGAGAATAATTTTAATCTTTATATATATATATATATATATATATATCTGTGTGTCCCAAAAAGTTACTTTGGTGGATAATCAATAATCATCTCTTAATAATGGAAGAGATTATTTATCACTTTCAAAATGAGTTTTCATAGTTAATTGTTTTTAAAGCTAAATTTTGGAAAGTAATGAAAATATTCCCACATAATGAATTGTTTTTTTTATGATTACATAAAGTTGATCATAATTTTGTATGTCTTAGCTTTCTGGAGAAAAAGAAGATCATTTGATAAATGATATAACAAAAAGCTTGGTTGAAAATGTAGTTTGAATTAAAATGGTTTGGGAGAATTTCAAATTTTAAATTAATTTTGAAAGCTGAAATTTCATTTAAAAAAGTGCCATATTAAAACTACGACAACTTGAAATTTAAAAATTCCATAAGAGCTCAACCTTTTTGCAAATGAAATAGCTTTCAGTAAGCTATAAAGTTTCTTTTTAACGCTTTAAAAGATTTTGCTTTTTACTGAGTCTAAAATGGGTTCGAAGCTGGATACACATTTTTGTCCTCTTAAGAAATTTCTAAGATTAAGCTGAAAATAAATCTAGCATAACTTCCAAACCATAAATTCGATTTTGATGATCTTTATACAGCCTGAAAGCTTAGATTGAGTAGAACAATTTTGAATTTATAAAAAAAAATTAGATTTGGTTGTTCGCTAGGTCAAAACATGGCTTCTTTACAACAGGTCTGAAATGAAATTGATCTATTTTCGCTTAATAATTAAATGTAGCACTTCTTATTTACGAACATGAACTAATATCGTCTATTTGAGTTAAGTACAGGTGAAGGAGGATAGTTGGCCTATATTTTGAGCTAAAAGATTATGTATAAGATTTTGCAAACTTGCTTTAAAGTGCTAAAAAGAAAGGTATAATTTCAGATTAATTTTAAAATTTAAATGATGGTATATTTTGTATTTTCGACCTAATGGTTGATGTATATTATATAAATAATTTTTGTAATATTGTATACGACCCTCCGTACAAAAGAGACTCCGTCGATTTTTCGAGAATTTCTAACACTTAGAAAATTTGAGAAACAAGAAGAAATAATAATATATGTTGCAAATTAGACAATATCTATGGAAGAATTGGTGAATAAACAGCTTGAACTTTATTTACTTTAATAAAGAGTAATGAACTTAAATTTAAAATCTAAGTAAGAAGCTTTAGAAATTTTCATGGGTTGAAAATTGAGAATTTTAAATCTCGAAGATAATGGATTCGAAAACTTTAAGAATATTTGATTGGTAAGAGAGAGTTTAAAAATCTATTCCTTGAGTCTTAGCTTGCCTTTATGCAATTATTTTATGACTTGCATTTATGCAGTCATTTGAGTTTGGTGGTATTGGGGAAAAACAACCTACCTCTTATTGGGTTTTCTTTCCGTAATAGTTGTCAATCTAATATCGGTATGAACCCCTTCGCAGTGTTATACAAAAAGTCGTATCGATTATCATCTTGTGGGTTGGAGTTCGGGATAAAGTTATGACTAAATCCCGACTCTGTTCGTGATGCTTCTTAGGAATCGATCCCACTCGATTAATCTATTGCATAACATCCTATTTGTGTTTTGCTTCGAAGGTGAAATGCCTTCGAAATAAGGATGTATTTCTCGTAGAAATTCAATGGTATGCAAATCCCAGTAATTTCACTTGGAAACATAGAATTAATCGAGCAATCTTATCTTCGTTTTCTATCATCTTATGTTGAAGTTGAGAAATTTTTGATTCAAGCATATCTATCTTGCTTTGCGTGATGAAATTGATACGCTGAATACAAACTCTTCTCTAGAAATTACGTTGACGCAATTTTTATAAGGGGGAGTCTATAACAATCCAAGTTTTGGAGATTACCTATGAACATTAAATTGTAACGGTAGTTATAATTTAATATTGTGAATTAAAATAAGTTGGAGATTTAAATTGTTTATTTTAAACAAACAATGAATTCTGAAACAAAATGTGAAAAAAAGTTTTGAAAACTTTATCATGTTCATTTGTGAGAATAATGAGTGAAAAGTGATTTTATTTAGCGGAAATGCAATAATTTCATTAATTATTACCAGTTACTTCTTTTAATACTTTTTAAAGGAAGTATTTGGCTTCTTAATGATTTTTATTTAAATATAAAGGTGAAATTGGTTTAAATATGGGATTTGGGCATAAAATTGAGTTTAAAATAGTTTGTTATAATTTATTACACAAGAAAATAATTTTTATGAAATTTCTGAAGTTAAAAAAGATTTTATGTAATTATTTGTGTAAAATTGGTTATTTAAGTAAAATAAGATAATTTAACAAAAAAAATGTTTTTAAAACTAAAATTATCTCTTTATATAGTGTAAGATATTTTATTTAATATGTATGTAGGTTTACATTAATTATTTGGATTAAAAAATTGAAGAAAATGCATTGTCTTCTTTGTGTATGAGTAATTATATTGTTTAAGTGTTGATTTTATTCCTTACGCTAAACATGATTCTCTTTAATACTTGGTTCCAAAGCCCGCTTAGCTTAAAACCAGAATTTAGAAGTGAGAAAAGAGAAATAACACAACTTGTACGTACACTTCCTATCTCCTTCTTCTTCTCAAAATACAATTTATAGTAAACCCTTGGCTTCCCCTTTCAAAAAATAAAAACTTTGCTTAATTTTGCTGAAATGAAAGAGAAAATCACCAAAACTAAAAAATATAAGAGAATGTACTCAAATCCAACACTTAATCTATTTCATCAAAAAAAATAGAGAATTGTGTGTAATCTTTTTCCTTCTTCTTTGCATGTTCTGTTTCTAAGTTTCTATAAGTTTTAGAGGCCAATTCCAACTCAAAGCTTGAACTTTTCAGCTCTGAATTGGAATTTTACACTCGAAAAGCAAGGTGAGTTGAATAGATCACAAATTTAACTGAAATCAATGCTTCAATTTGCTTAAAATTATAATTTGCTTCTTGCATGTTGTTTTGTTGTAAGTTTACTTCTGTGTTAAAATATGTTCTGGTTTTCCTCTTTACATGTCGTTTTCTCTCAACTCTGGCAACGAAATGCTCCCGGATTTTCTTTTGATTGTAGTTCATATGCTATATTGCAGTGTGCTAAATTTCATTGCAAAATATTGTCATTTGATGCTTGAAAATCGCTCTGGAAAATCAAGTAAGGCCTGGAAATTTTAACTTAGGAAGTTCGTGACCTAGGTCGACATGCATGTCGACCCAGGTGTCGACCAGAAGCCATTAGGTCGACAAGGCTGTCGACCTAAGTAGTAGCATAGTCGATATGTGGCTTAACCATCATGTCGACCTGTGTGCTTGTGTATTTCTGCACTTGTTTCCTTCATTTTATGCTTGTTCTAGCTTGTTTTGCTTACGTTTTCTCTAGGCTTTGGTGATATTTTTGTGCTATTTCGAAGGCTATGATACCTATAAATAGGCTAGCTAATTTTTGGATATTTTGGAATTCAAATTTTTAATTGTTTTGAATTAATTTTGAATTTGAATTCGAGTATCGGTTTGAGTGATTTTCTTCGTTTTTATTCATTTTCGAGCACGGATTTTTCCATACTTCTTTGAAGTAATTTTTAAAATTATTGAGCACTTAAAATTAGTATTGTATGTAGTTTTAATGTATTTTCAAATATAAAATCTATTTATTCTCCATAATAAGGGGATTTTCAAATACGGTTTTCTAAATTGATTTCGAAAATTCGTTTTAAAAGCTTGTTTTCTTAAGTAAATTATTTTATATATAAAATAAAATTTTGCACTATTCGAGAAAATGAGAAGGAGAATTAAACGGTTTAGTAAAACACATGGTATGGGACATGGCGTTTATATTATCTGTTAATTCCTGACTTGTCCATTTGATCGTTTTGACCTTCGAGTCGAGTTTACCGATGTGATGTGGTAAACTCTTTACTGCTTTAAGTTGAAATATACTAGTGTTTAGTAAACTGTTTAGTGCAAGAGTGTGATATGGGACACACGTTAACAGTATTCGGGTTCCTATCCTAGAGTTGGTGATGCATTTTCCTTCGAGACGTATAGCCAGTACTGGATCTTCGGTTCATTGCCATTGCGGTGTATTTGTCCTCGAGATGTTTGCTATTGCAGCGTTTGCCATTGCGGCATATTTTCCATTGTGACGTATTTGCCTTCAGGCGTGGTGCCATATTTGAGATCAGTACTTGGCAGGATTTGGCCAAAAGCACGTGCAAATTTTGTGATATTTTCATTGATTTCCCAAGTGTATCGCCTTTTTCATGGTTGGCCATTCGAGCCATTATATATATATGGCGATTACCTTATGAGAATTTGAGTTTCCTACACTGGCATTACTTGAAATTTTCCTTTTGGCATTTATTTGGGATTATATCCTCCTATATGGAGATATATGCACTTGTCTTATGGCAAATTATGAGATGTCTAGAGTTGCTTTTGCGTTTGCCGATAGGGCAGGTTTGGGATTTTTCCTCTTTGGAGCTATGTTTTTCTCCTAAACCATATTTTATGTTTTGTGACACGTCGATGAGATGAGGCGTGCTTTTACTGTGAGATTTGTTATGAAGTTTTATCGCCTTTGAATGACATTCATATTTAGCGATATCCTTATATCACTTGAAATTACTATACCTACTTAATTATGCCATGTGAAGTAACCATATATCCTTGAATTATTCCTTCTCACTTAAGAAGATTATCACCTTGCCTTATGCTCATATTATAACTTATCCTTATAAACTGATTTGTTTAGCTAGACTGATCTATGTATTTTATGCTCGAGTCAAACTGAGGTGTTTAAGGTTTGGTACCTTTGGACTTAGCCTATTTTGCTTCCATACGGAATCTTTTCTGCTATCGCCTATTTGATATAGTTTTTGTGTAGTGCTTTTATAGCTACTTTGATATGTATATTCTTTTGACTCGTGTTTGTATTGTAGTCGTTATACCACATATGTGATGTATCATTTTGTATACTCTGTGATGTATCTGTACATGTGTATATATGTGATTATCTTCTTTTCTGTGATGTGTTTAGCATTTGAGTTGTTGTATTTTGTTCAGATGGATCCTATTGCCACCTATAGTTTTGTACTAAGTATATATTAGATATGTCGATCCACTTGGGATAGAAAAAAAATATGTATCACTTATCGACGTATTCAATAGATAGTTAAGACAGGGCTATAGATGGTTGCCCCAAACTAGCCTAATTCTTCGCATTAGTAGACAATATTATCTAAGCTATCAGATTTAAATAATTTAAGTCGAAATGTCCAAAAATAAGAACCTAAGTTGCTGCCTGATATAGAGTGGCCGACCTTCCCTACACCACCAGTCGACCGCTAGAGGTCGATCGGTATATGTCAAGAGGCGACCTCTCCGTCTATTTTGGGAAGGAATTATGCCATTGTTTTATTTATTTATTTTCTTTATTTATTATACTTTAACATCACCATTAATTTTAGTGTTAACTTATTATCTAAGTTTATCTACAATTAATTTTTGGACTTTAATTTTGGGAATTAATTTTTTATTTGAATTTGAATTCTATTTACATTATTTTGAATCTGAAAACTTCAAATTTCCCTAACTTTTCCATTTGAGTTCCATTTTCAATATATTATATATAGAAATTGATCATAATTTTTCCACGAATGCCACGACATAAGTGTCATGGTTAAATTCCAAATTTTGAAAAATTTACATTTACTCTTATCTTACTTAATCTAATATGATCAACTTATTTATTTATGGTTGATTTTACAAGGTTTACAACTCCTTTCAGAAAAATGGGCGAATTTTTTGCTTTTGAATTAAATCTTATTGTAAAACGTAATCTTATTTAGGATTCCAAATCCGGTAGTTATACTATTTATATCGAACTTCAAAGACCTTCCCTGTGGCGATGTTTGGAAAAGGCTTTACTTCTACCCATTTGGTAAAGTGACTGATGGCTACTATAACAAAATTTTCACCCCATTTTGAGCAGAAGAGGTCCAATCAAATCAATTCCCTACACATCAAGACTATGGGCGTGTAATGACAATCGGCTTATTTAGAGATAACCATGGAATCCTATAAAACTTTTGGCACTTATCACACCTTTTAGTGTAGGAAAATGCATCCTTGGTCAGAAGAGGCCAACAATATTGTTGCCTCATTAATTTTTTTGCTGGTTTTATCCCAATTGAATAATCCCCACGGAATCCCTCATGGGTTTCTTCCAACAGTCTTCCACTTGTTTCTAGGGTAACGCGTTGTAGGTAATATGTTGAATACCCTTTTCGATATGATATCTTGTTGATTGGGTTATATAAAGGAACTTGGTATCAAAATTTCTGCAACTCATTCTTTCTCTTGGGCAATGTTCCTTTCCCCAAGTATTCGATTAAGTGCGTCATCCAACTATTAGCATATCGATCCACATAAGTGATTTTTCTCATTCTCTTCAGAGCTCTCTCATGACTACTCACTCCTCTAGGGTCACTTCATTTTATTATGGTTGCTGAGCTTGGGATCAATTTATAACTAAAGCCTTATTATTTGGTTCCTCTTCAAAAATTTAATAAGACCGTTCTTTTCCTGATTCAATACTTGGGTTCCTTTGGAATCCAACGAGAACGATTTTAACTTTCGGTGCCTATTGGAAGTTTGCCAACTTTATAAAGGATATGCTTATGCATTCTTTGCTTTTGGTATTTGATGACTAAAAAAGTCTTCAAACTTAACTCGAATTTCATGAACCCATTCCATTTGTTGGGCCACTCGACCATCTTTCGTTTTATCATTAACTATGTATTGCTAAACATTACAAGGCTTAGGGTTTTTAGATGCCAAGCTGACGTTAACCTCGTTATAATGGATTTGTACTCAGTTGCATTATACGCTGTAGAAAGTCCTAACTTCATTGGATAATGTAGTATACATTCATCACGAGTAATTATTACATAGCTGGACCTCCCTCCTCGTTCATTTAAAGCCTCGTCTATTTATAGTTTCCACATTGGTTCAAGCTTCTTTTCCTCTTCTAATTACTCTACAAGAAAATCTGTACATTCTGCTACGAAGTCGGCCAGAGCTTGTGCAACATCCTATATTTTGAGGATAACATATTATGGAGAAATTTAATTATTCAAACTAAATTATGGGATAACATAAAGAAATCTTAACTAATAGATAGTGAATGAATGTAGGATGAGGAGTTAATTATTTGATAAGAATATGCTAGAATGAGATGTCAGCCAATATACAAACTAATAAACCCTTACACCCCAACTCTTCATTCATTCTCTCATTTTTCTGCGAACTAAAAGAAGAAATCAGGCTTAGGTTGACCATATTTTCAAGGAAAGAAAGAGGAATATTTAAAGGACAAAAAAAGGAGCATCCATTTCTTAAGCAAACCAAGGCTTTGATCAAGTTTAATCAAACTAAAGGCAAGCAATCCTTCTCTAAAAACCTCCCAAATCCATATGGACTATCATCATATGCATGATTAATGCTTTGATGATGGGAACAAATAAATGAATAATAAATAATTTTTGCTCATGTATGGAAATTCAAAGGTGATTTTTTTTTTACATGTTAAGACTAAAATGTGAATCGACCCATGTTTCAATCACTTAAAATTTATGTACGACGTACGAAATAGTAATTTATATTTGATGTGCGAAACAGTAATATTTGAATGGCTACCAAGTATCAAAACCATGACATTATAATTTGTAATGTTTATGGAATAAGGCTTGTGTAGCATCCAATTATCTATTCACAGCAAATAAGCGAGAATGATGGAGTTAGACATGTATAGCATCCAACTGTCCATTCTCGAAAATTAAACTAAAATGATGGAATAAGGCTTATGTAGCATCCCATTGTCTATTCACAGCTTTTAAGCGGGAATGATAGAGTATGTCTTGTGCGGAATCCAATTGTCTATTCACGACAAAATGCAAGAATGATGGTGTGAGGCCTTTTTTGTAACTTAATTATCCATTCACCATAAAATTAAGGTAAAATGCCTAAGAATAATCCTAAAGGGTTAAGTATGAAACTTTGAGGTAGGAGTTAGGCCTATGGGGCAATTTTAGATAGGACTATAGAAATTAATCGAACATGTGCATAAGAAGTCACACATTACGATGAACTAATCATTATGCATGATTGTGATGTAATACTTCCATGAAGCATTCCGTAATTGATAAAGATGTTAGGAATAGTAAGGGGAAACCCATTTCGTGCTTCAGTGGCATGGTCTAACTATATATTTGCTTGTTAGGGTAAAGTTTTACTTATGCCAAACTTTATGTTTGACCAGTGTTTTTATTATTTTCCATAAAATTAAGGGTACTCATTTAGGTGGGCCATATTTATGGTAAAGATATGTATCTTTAGGAAGGACGAATAAGCATTATGATCGATAATTTTTTGTTGTGAAGAAAAACCGTGATTTGTTAACCTCATGCGCAAGGAGTCGATTATAATATTTATGCGAATAGGGGTCGAATCCATAGGGTGTTATTTCATTACTAATGTTTACTTAACTTCTAGGAGAGTAATACAATTTGGGAAGTTGAACATGATTAATTTTAAATAGGAAATTGAAGAAAATGAACTAACTTGGATAAGAAAACATGGAAATAAATATAACAACTATATTTTCTCAGACTGATGGATAGTATAGAGAATTAAAAAGATGAGATCTATTGATCTTTGGCAAATCAACGGATCTGGAATAAAATAAAAACTATGAAGCAAAAAACAAAAGCAAGATAGAAAGGAAGTAAAATAGAAATCAAGCTAAGATTAAGTCACTATTCTATGAATTAAACTAAGAACGATATCAAAAATAAATAATAAAAGATATTTTATTAAATAAATAGAAAAGCTGAAAAAGATAATAAAAATTGGAAGCCCTAAATATAAAGCCCTAAAATTAAAACTACAAGTAATTGACAAGATACTATCAAGTGTGGCTAGGTGGAGATATTTACAGAGCTCTCTACACCTAGGTCTAAAAATAGGAATGCTCTAGAACTTTTTGACTCGGTCTCTAGAAGCTTCTTTACTCCTTGTGTTCCATGGTGTTTTAGAAACCTCATTCTCCAAAGTAATTCAGAAGCTTCTTGATTTAGTGTGTCTAAAAATCTCTAACTCTAGGAGATGTAACTTTTTTTTCGAAAAATATGTATGCCATGAAGGATTCGAATCAGTGACCTCCTGGTGTTCAAATCTTGTTGAACTATAATAGCTAGTTTGCATAAACAGATGCTTTGCTTCTTATCAACAGAGCTTTGAAGTTGAACTGCTGTTTTTGAACCAATTCTTCCATCATTTCTTCATATTCTAAAAATCATGGATCTGCAGTTAATACAGCAAAAATACCAAGTAATACCGTCTTATAGATATTAAAATGTGTAGCTGTGCAGTTTAAATTATTCATAATTTGATGTTCATCAAATATCCCACGAAAGAACTTTTATTTGTCCACGAATATGACCTAACTAAATTTGCTATCCACAATTTCATAGGGAAACACAATTGCATTTAGCATATGCAATAAGCTTTTAAAACCCTAGGCGTTCGAAGTAGGACGAGTCGTGTCTCATGAGGGCTTTCAGCAATACTAACCACAAAATTCAAATGCAGTATGTTATGATCTAATGCAATTTTATGAATGTAAGAAGTTTTGAAAATTAATGGATTGGTTTATTTTTAAATTGTTACAACATTATAGTGTACACATGTTATAGTCAAGATCTAGAAATCCAGGTTCATCACCTAGTCACAAACTTAAACAAAAATCAAGTTCCTATCGCACTCGACTCTAGCTTGCTAGTTGTTTCAGTTGAAACATGGTGCAACTATGAAATTAGTTCTTTAATTGATTATCATTGCAAAGTGATATTTAAATTTCCACTCGTATAATAATTTCAAATCGATAATACTAAAGAGAATGCATTGAATTCAATTTCTTACCCTCTTTTTATTATTTATATATTTTTTTTATGCAACATCTAACCCATGGACAAAGGTATACATAGTGCAACTATGAAATTAATTAATTATTTGGGGGTCAAAGTTGTAAATTTCCACTTGTTGCAAAGTGATATTACAATTTCCACTCGCATAGGAATCTCAAATTAATAAAACTAAAGAGAGTGCATTAAATTCAATTACTTACCCTCTTTTCATTATTTATTTATTTATGATGTTTTTTATGCAACATCTAACCTATGAACCAAAGTATACATCCCATGCACTGCCTTTTGGGCGTATGTGAGAGTGGAATAGAGCTTGGCGGATTGTGCAAACCGAATGTGACAATGTCAGTATAGGTCAGTCATCCTTAGGTGCCAACTCATAATTTGAGACCAAGGTATATCACCCATGCGTTACCCTTTAGACTTAGGTTAGAGTAGTACAAAGCTTAGCACGTGTGCATACCAACGCTATATGTACTAGCAATGTTGGATACCCCTGGTATTTATTATTTTTTTACCACTAATTATTTTTTTCCTTTTTTCATAGTGAGAAAAAAGGAGTAGTGCAAAATTGTTAATATGTGTACTTTAGACATTCCACATTTAAACGATGACAAAAAATTTCAGGAAACTTCATAATCATCACCTATGAGTCAATAGATATACTAGCTTCACTATTATTGCTTGTAATTTAAAATTTTCATTTTATTTCCATTTGAAAGTAGTGATTCAAAAAAATTCCTTCAAGTGGATAAGACAATGCACCTACTCTGTCATACTTGTTCAAAATAAACCGATTTTAATTAATTCTAGAATAAAAGATAGAAAACATGTTATGTCCTAAATGCATATGCCTTAAAAAAATGAGATCTACATGCAAAAACGAATGCAATTATGAGGAAAAAAAAGTGAAACTATGGAAAAAAATGCCGATTTTAGGAAAATGAATGCAATACGAGTCACCCCCCTCCCGACACTTAAATTTGACAATGTTCTCATGGTTCAAAATGTTTTCTAAACTTGAAGGAAAGATTCATTAAAGGATGCAATGCAAATGATTTGTAATATAAGACATAGTTTAACCATATGTTGAAATGGATTATATATGAACTAATATATATATATATATATATATATATATATATATGATTATGACGAATGTGATGCAAATAATACCACCATCCCTTTCTTTCACTCTTTGTTTTAATTTTATTGTTCCCCATGTATTGTGTTTGAGTATGTTTTCAAGTAAGTAAATTTGTTTTACCAACATTTCAAATTTATACTTTAGATTCATAGTCAATTAAGTTGAAATCGAGGTATATTGAAAGAAGAAGTTTTCCCACCTAAGTTTTGCGCATGGTGTGATTCATGCACTTAATATATTTATCAGTGCAATCCTTCAAAAATAGGTGATCATGCACAATTATAGTTGAAATAGTAAAATCAATATGTTGAGTATCTTTTATCCATTTATATATCTTAGGTTCTCCTTTTACAAGATGTAATTCAAGCTTATGTTCAATATCAGTGCTCTCATAAGTTGCCATTTCAACATTGTCATTATGTTCTGAAATAAGTTTGAGTTTACATTCACCACCAGTTTCGTTAATCGACATTTCATTTTCACAAACAAAAGTTTCATGTTTTTCATTGAGTGTGATTTCTTCAAAATTAAAATTCTCAAAATCAAATTGGTGATTTAAATTCAAGTCATCTTTTTGTGGTAATTCATTCTCGAACAGTCCAAAAAAATCATGTTTGTGAAATTCATCTTCTTTAACTAAATCGTTAACAACTTTATTATCCTTAGTTTTTAATCCCAAAATCGTTGTTTCTAGCTTGTTTATGTCAGGCAAAGGGAGATCGAAATTCAAATTCAAACCCCTTTTTTAAAAGAATTGAACTCCAATTTAGTTGTTGAATTCTGATCTACTTTGTTAATGTTACTGACATTCACCAAAGTGAGTACGATTCATTGCATGTTTGGATTTGATTTTTACCCCGTCTTGTTTCAATAAAATTTGAATTAATTTAAACTATTCATCACATTTATCGTCCAATTCTATTTCTCCTTAGTATAAATTACATAAATAATTTTCAATTTATGTATATTGTTCTTTGCAAGCGCTATTTTTAATTTATAATCCAAGTCACTTTCGTGATCAAAATTATTTCCAAGTTGATATTCATTTCATTTTCATACGTATAATTTTCTTGATACAGGTTATTCCTAAATTTATAGTCTAAGTCATATTCATGATCAAAATTATTTCCAATTTGAATTTTGTTTCCATATTCATGAAAATTATAAAGGTCTGAGGAATGGAAATCTATTTAATAATGGAAATTATTTGATGCTGATAATCAGGTTCGTAACCAAGATTGTTGAAGTTGGATGAAAAATTATAATTTTGGTTTTTTTCAAAATCATGACTTGAATTATTTTGAAAATATTGTTCACACTTGGAATCATTTTCAAAATGGTTTATGTATGCGTATTTTCTTGAGAAAATTTGTTTTTTAATTTATTGGATATAACTGTTTCTTTTTTCAATAAATTCCTGACAGGTTTCAGCAAAGTTTGTATAAATTTTCCCATCATATTCACATTCATTTAATCGAAATCTTTTTGATGGTTTAAGATAAAAATTATATTAGAATTATAGTTAAAATCATCCCACGAATAAAAATTATTCTCATACTGATTTTTGCTTCCATTTTCGTAAAAATCATATTGATTTAAAAATCATTTTCAAAATGGAAATTATAATTTTGACAATGAAACTAATTTTGCTGATGGGAAATAGGTATGCAACCAAAATTGTTAATATTGTGGGAAATTTTTTTTTGGTTATTTTCAAAATTTTAGCTTGGGTTATTCTTAGAATTTTGTCCACTTTGAAAATTGTTTATATTATAACCCAAGTCATATCTACTGTCAAAATTTATGTTCAAAGTGATTTTCGTACCCGTGTTGATTTCGAGTAAAATTATTTTCGTTTTCAAAATTATTTTAATGTGGATTAGGTGCATAATCCAATTTGTTAAAATTTGTAAAATATCTGTAATTTGGATTATTCTTAAAATTCTGACTTTTGTTATTTCCGTATAGTATCCCACTTAAATTTTTTTCCTTTTTTGTATAATCGTTTGATGAGGACTCATTACATATATTTTCAAATATCTTATTGAAAGAAAAAATTAAAATAAGCATGGAAATATAATTGAAATAAAAATGAATGCTCGTGGAATTTAATTATTGTCCATAATTGTCTTGACCATACGATTCTGATGCTGCTTCCACTTTCAATGTTCATTTTTCAAGCTTCGATGCTTTTCAAATAGGCCTGTAAACGGTCAGATACAAATTTGGATAGTATAATATCCATATCCGTACTCGAAATCATTTTCGGATATAAACTATACGTATCTGTAGATGTGGATGGATATCAGATATGTATTGGATATTCGACCAATTCACAACTAATAAGTCAAGATAAATAAATAATAATTTTCAATTCATTATAAATCATTTCGGTACTAAATAATAAAGAATAATAAATATGCTATAAAAAATAATTTTAAGCAGCGAATGTTGATTTTTATACGCATGTTTAATATTTTTACCTAGATAAAGTAGTAAATGACAATCATATTATTTAATGAAATACATAAAAAATAATTATAACCTTGATAAAAGCTAGGCGAATAGTTATCGGATGTGGATATGGCCATATCCGTATCCATATCTATTTTTTTAATAACGGATAATTTTTCATATTTTGGATAAAGAAAAGGACAAATTTCTAATTTTTCAAATACTCACTGACAACCATGGACTCAAATACTCCTCTATGTTATGATAGGCTAAGTTTAAATGATTTGGGGCTATTTGCTTTCTTTCTAGAACCCTAACCAAGAAAAAAAAATTAACTTAGGCTATTAGTTCCCTTGCCTTCATTATTTTAGTAGAAGTCATGTTTCCTTTTTTCCGTTTCTTATCGTTCCTTTTATCCTGTGAAGATTTGAGAGATTCTAGAGGTCTTGGGAAAGGAGTGGCTATCGGCGGTGGAATTGTATGGGTGAAAGAGGACGGAGGAGGCGGTTATGGTGTTGGAGAGGCTATGGATTTACTTCGGTAAGAAGGCGTTTCGGCATATAAATGGTGATGCATATAGAAGTTGTTCTCACGATACTGATTTTAATATGTTAGGAGGATCAAATCTGAGGAGGAGAGGAAGAAGGTGGATCTGGTTGCCGATTTGATGACGGAAGAGGTTGTCGCGATTGGTGGCGGTCCCGGATTCGATGGTGGTTCGAGTTTGGGTTTCAGGCTGAAGGTTGTATTTTGGACAGTGGAATTTGCGGATAGGTTTCTTAGAGTGAGGCTTGCTGAGGTTGCAATAGAGGAGGAGGTGATGATAAGGTTGTTTAGAGTGGAGGAGGAAGGTGCGTTGCAAGCAGTTAAGGGATGGTTCGATTGATGGGGTTTCAGTCCAGGGGTTTTTGGGTGATAAGCTGGGTTTAGGCTATGTGTGATGATGAGGGTAAAAGTGGGTTCGGTGAGGCTGTGGAATGACGTGGTGGATGTGCTATTGCGGGTGACTTAATGGGGTCTGGGCATTGTTTGTAGGTCAATTTGAAGGGATTGTGGTGGTCATTGGGTTCAGTCATTTGGGTGGCTGCAGTGGGTGTATGGTGGTGGAGTAGGCAGTTGGTGAGGTGATGATATGGCTGTGGTTTTGGGATAGCTAAGGCAATCTGGTTGAAGTGGTAAAGGGATGGGTGGTTTCGTGAGGAAATGAATGACAATGATGGGAAGAATGAGAAGAAAAAAAAATATAAACTACAAAATTGAATCAAGGAAGATTTCAATGATTTTTTATGTGAACAACATGAAACAAATATTAAATAAACAGTAGAAACTGGTTAAACTCCCTGGTAACAGTGCCAAAAATTTTATCGATGATTTCTTACGTGAATAAAAACCATAGTTTGTTTAACCGCAAGTGCACAACGTCTGTTGTAATAGTTGTGACAGTGCAAGTTGAATCCACGAAGAGTTATATATTAAACTTCTAGGCAAGTTAGATGATTTAAGAAGTTGAATAGGATTAATTTAAATTGGAAACTGCAAGAAAATAAAAGAAAACGAACAAACGTAAATAAAAAAACATAGAAATGGATAATAAAGATCTTATCTCATAATAATAGATAGTATAGAGGAAAAAAAAGATGAGATCTATTGATCTCTTGGCAAATCAAACGATCTCGAATATATTACTCTACGAATTAAAAATAAGAACAAAGAACATAAATAAACGAATAAAAGTTCTGATTTTTTATTAAATAAATAGAAAATTTGAAAGAGATTACAAGCTTTGAAAGCCCTAAATACAAAACTCTAAAAATAAAAACTAAAATTAATTATCAAGGTGCTCTCAAATGTGGCTGGGTGGAGGTAATGATAGAGCTCTCTACATTCAGAACTAAAAATAGAAATGTTCTAGAACTTTTTAACTCGGCCTTTCTCTTGAAGCTTCTTTACTGTGTATGCTTCATATTGTTCTATGGACCTTTGTCCCCAACATACTCCAAACGCTTCTTGTTTCGGTGTGTTCTAGAAATCTCTATCTTTAGGAGATGTAACTGGTTTTTAAAAAAAATGTGTGCCATATAGGATTTAATCCAACGACCTCCTAATTAATGCACCTCTTCAAATCCAATTGAGGTATAATAGCTTTTGTGCATAAATGGATATTTTACTTCTGACCAACAGAGTTTTGAAGTTGAACCTTTGTTTTTGAACCAATCTTCCATAATTTCTTCATTTTGTAAAAATCATGGATCTGCAATAAATACAACAAGAATTCCAAGTAATATTGCCTTATGAATATTAAAACATGTAACCATGTAGTTTAAATATTCGTAATTTGATATTCATTAATGAAGCAGGATTCTTATCTAACAAATAAATATTTTGAAATTTCCACCATGCAAAACCGGGAATTATAACTAGTTATGTGTTATGTTGGCATCTTCGCATATCGGACTCAACACAACTCTTGTTTTCTATTTTATTTACCTCTTCGTGGGAACGGAAAGGGTTAACGATGATGTAATAAATTTTGTAAAAGAATATTGTCCGATGAAAAGTTATTTAGCTACTCTATTTACTTATGTTGTACAAATTAAATATTGAACTCACTTTATCGCTTGAAAATGATTTTGGTGAAAACAGCAGCATCCTAGACGTATTGGTCTCAAAGTGGGAGATGTCACAGCTTGGCATCATAGCTTAGTTTAGAGGACATCTAAGTAAAATAGAGCTAAGTGTAAGTTAGTAAACAAGAAAACAAAGTCATTGGGTAACGTTGTATGCTATATATATTCACAGACATGTTTGTATGTATATGTGTGTGTGTCTAGATATGTGTGTGTGTGTGTATGGATATGTATACGTACGCGTGTGTGCACAACATATTTGTATTTTGATGTATATATAGAAGGATATATCCACCCCTCTATTATTGCTCTTACTCCCTTCTCTTCCGTTTCTAACAAAGTCTTGCTTATGCAGAAAGAAAATGTAACTTCCCCACTTTGAGACCTGAAGATGATGTCGATGATGATGCAGTCAACACCAAAATTATCTTCCAGCGATGGAAGTGAGTTCAATATATTCATCCGTAGTCCCCATTTTTTTATTTTTCTTAAACTTTGCCCTACTATGAAATATCCATCCGTAGTCCGTAAACATCTTTTAATTTGAAACTACTTGGAATTATCCCACCGCAGTCTTAGAGCGTTGAATACCTCTCCTCACCTTCTCAAGGTGTGCATTAGAGTGAGCATCCCTACTCGGCGTTAATAGCCCTTCTAACCTCATCATAACGCATAAGCCTTTTTCCTTTATATCCCTAGGCTCTCCCCAACTCCTACCAGGTTTTCTTTTATTAGGTACCATTCACATCCTTCCATGGTGGAGTACAACCCTGCCCTGACCTATGTGTGCAGTTCACTCTTTACTTATCAAGTGAATATCTCTCAATTACAGTGCAATATGTCTTTAATATATGGCGGCATAGTTTAGTCTCTTTCAACTTTACATTATTATGGGGCGGTATGTTCTCTACAAATAGAGGCACAGTCATACTTTCCCCTAAAATCCCATGAACCCTATGAGAAATCACTATATTGTCCCGGTAAGTGCAGTTCTTCTATAAAACTTTAGGCCACCACCTCAGCTCCCTAGCATACATATTATGACATGTCTTACAACGCCATTACACATGTCTCTATATGATACCTTACAATTTCGCTTTCTATTACTTACGGTGTCCTTCATTTTTCTTTTCAACATTTTTGGGTTTTATCCCCTGTTTCTTTTGCACTTGTCTTGCCGTCTAGTTTTATATTACATGCATCCGTGCAGTTCCCACTTTTCCCCATGTGGTACCTATCTCACATCAGCTTATTTTCCTCACAAAAAACCCAAATGCAATACCAGCAAATCCATTAACACTTGTTCTAATATTCTCTATCCTTTATTCGATTTAAGGGTATTTCCATTATTTATTAGGTATACTCGTTCAATAAATCATAATAAATTATTTTTGATATAAGAAATCTCTCAACTAAAAACACATTTCTAAAATCGTGGTTAGAATATCATACAAAACTTTCTTAACATTTTGAAACAATTAAAGTAGGGAAATACATATAAACATCCATATCCATCTGTTTTTCCTAAAACATTTATTAAACAATAGAAATCATTAAAGTAGGGAAATATATCTTTACATTTCATGTTCATCTATCTTTCCCAAAACATCCGTTAATCATTTCACGTGTTAAAAAAGTCCATATGAAACTCCATCATATACAATAGCTTATAAAATTATACCAAAACCAAATATTTGGGTAAAGTAAAAATGGTTTAGTATTACTCGCATTGATCTTCGGATTATCTTGCTTTAGTCTTCCAAATCCCCATTTAGCTTGTATTTTTCTTATCTATACTTTATTTGCTCTCTTTAAGCTATGACCATTAATGTTTCTCTCAAGTTTTTATTTTATTTTTAGTATAATGAGATGAATAAATGCGAAGAGTAAGATTCACAATAATTTAGGCTTGGGCCCACCTATTCTTTTTCATTAATTCATTACCTATATTCCTTCTCGTTTAGCTTATTTCGGCCCTTTCATTGATTAATTAAATTATTCAAAAATTATAGGTTGTTACAGTAAGAATAGATTTATGCGACCAATCTTTAACTTTAGGGAGTATGAGAGCAAATCCTAGCAGAAGAAATGATAGGATGCAACTATTGGCCATGAAGGAAAGGCAGCCCTGAAATTTCGTAAAGAAGCCGATAATGAAATGCATGCCTCGACTGTAGGGAACCTGGAACGCACTTTTTTAGTAGCTATTGGAAAATTCGGCATAGCAGCATGTGCCACTACTGGCCTAGAATATATCAAGGGGTCCATTGCAGCCAATTAGGGATGATTTTGCAAAGATGGACATGGATTTCGAAAGCCTACGAGGTGAGATGTTTAATTGAACAAGACATGTATTGAAGGCAAGTGACATGAGACTGGCGATGTTTGAGAGAATTTGCGAGGATTTAGAGCTAGTTGATGCTTAGAAGGTAAAGTTTGTATTTAGCAAGATCAAGGGACTGGAAAGGGTTTGATGAGGAACTATGAGGGTTGGGATCCCTGAGCAAAAAATTACTTTGGAAATGTTTAAAGAGATGTTTGAGGAGCAATGCATACCTGGCCTGGAGTTATCAGTGATGTTCCATGAGTTTGTGGAGTTGCAACAATGAAGTTTGACGGTGCCAGAGTATGTCCAAAAGATCAATGCCTTGTTCAAATATGGAGCAGACCTTATTCGGAATCCCAGAAAGAATGTAGGGAACTTTGTCTTAGGATTGAGGTCGGGATTAAGTGAATAGATGATGGCTCATCTGGTATTTTCCATTCGATGAAATGGTAGATATGGCAAGGAGATATGAACAGATGTTTGGTGAAAAGCAAGGGTGTGGAGGCAAAAGGCTCAAGTTGAGAAGAAAATGAAGTTTTCCCATACCAAAAAAGCAAGATAGGCCAATAGCAAATAGGAAAGGCTCAAGGTAGCGAGGAACAGAAAAATGTGGCAAAGATAACTAGATATAATTGTGGATGGAAGGGGCGGTATGTAAATAAATATCCAAAGCCGGTTATAGTGGCAAGGGTCAAATTCTTTGTCTGCGATACGACTGGACACAAGAAGAAGGATTGTATCGAACTGATGCAACCGAAGGTTTTCACTGCGGAAGGACCTTCATTTGGATAGATCATTGAGGAGATAGGAAATTGTGTGCTTAGTGTACAATTTTCGATTCTAGTATGTCAGTTAGAGTTCTATTCTATATTGGTGTTAGTCACTTGTTCATTTTGAAAGACTTGCTTGATAGGTTTGAATTAGACATCACCTATTCGATTGCATATTTGCATGTGCTAAATTTGATCATGGGTATGCCACTTTTGGATCTAGATGCACTGAATTGAGTTCGATTTGTGTGGAAATTTGTTTATTTGCGACCCATATTTGTTTGACCTCATAGGGTGTAAGGTAATTTTGGCTATGGATTGGTTGGTGCAAAATGAAGCTAGAATCTATTATGCAGATAAAAATATCACCTTATGAAATCTAATAGGTAGAGAAAGAATTATGGTAGTGTAAGACGTAATGAAGGAGAAGTCTGATTTAATGTTGTATGCTATAGAGGATGATGATGAGAATAGTGGAATAGGGGTAGTTTAGGAATTTATAGACATTTTTGAACCTATAGCGGGATTATTACCAAGAAAGGCAATTGAATTCTAAATAGATTTGATTCTGGAAGCACAACTTGTTGGTAGACCACATAGCAAAATACCACCCAAGAGTTGAAAGATTGATGAAACGAGTGGAGGAACTTGAGGATAAAAGTTTCATTAAGCCATGTAATTCACCGTGGTAAGCATCCACGGTATTCATAAAGAAGTTAGATGGATTTTTATGAATGTATATTGATTATTGAAAGCTAAATGAGCTGAAAACAAAAATGCTATCCTTTGCCTAGGATAGATGACTTGTTCGATCAATTTAGTAGAGCTAGAGTATTCTTACAGCTTGATATGGCGGTAATAATCCATCAACTGAGAGTAGCAGAGATAGTGTTCGATGGACCATGTTTGGATTAAACAATTCCCTAGCGTTTTATGTTGATCTTATGATCTGGATCTTTCATGATTAATTGGATAGATTTGTGCTACTCTTCATTGATGACATCTTGGTGTATTCTAAGGATGGGAGAGACCATGAAGTCCACCCTAGAGAGTGTTGGAGATGTTGATACAATATAGGTTAAAGGCAATGTTTTTGAAATGCCATTTTTCAAAATGGGAGGATAAGTTTCCAGGGCATTTTGGTTCAAAGAGTGGATTGTGGATACATCATACATAAAGGCTATTAATGGTTGGAAGGCCGGAGATGTTCAAGGAGATTAGAATTTTCTTAGGTTTAGCTGGTTATTATCGTAGATTCACAAAGGATAACAACCCATCCCTTCGACCCTGAGTCTGATGCCCGGACCAAAGCCGATAACCCGAGAACCGATAAGACAAGTCATTGAGGTGAGATTATATATATGCACACACACGCACATACAATTATCGACGAAAATGTATGTTATATATCAAATATAATATTAACTGTACTGTCTAATAAATACTTTCAAAGTCGCACGACGGAAAGAAATAAATAACAATACATAAACAAATTACATAGTCACATCACCACAATAGGTCCATGATGTCAAATACCATGTCTGAATAATACGAAACCAATCCATTCCACATATATAGTTAAATCCATGTACAACGCTTATTTACACCATAGATATAATACACAAACAAATCTCCATTCCTGATACCATCTCAACTCTAGACTCCACCAACCTGGATATATATATGTATATATATCTACAATAGGAGTGGGTCAGACATAAGAATGGTGAGTGAGCCATACTCAACTCTACATATACTTCAAAAATAATACTATAACGTAATATGAGTCTATCGCTCCTCCACGACACGTTCCGTCGCAACGTCATACCAAATTTCATGTACATCTAATCATGTTGCATCGTATCTATGCAAACTCACTTCCCTAGTCAAGACCTCATGCCCAACAGGATAGCCTACTGTCCAGCGCCATGCAATCACGCAAAGAACTGACTTCCTATAACTGCCCTACAGGAAGGCCTATTGTCCTTATGCTACCTAATTCGAATCACCTCATGGCACGCACGTAGGATGCAGAGTCGCTAAACATTCACTTCCTCCACCTGACTAACCAAAGCATTACAGGGGAGAAACATCATCCCTATACCACATACTTGTGTCATCAGACCGCATTCGTAGCTACAAACACATTGTGGGTTGTTTGCCTACTCCCCAGACTTGTTCACATCCACATCCATGCCCATCATCGTAGTACATTCTCATATCATAACTGCATACACACACATCGCTTCACCAATCTTCACACGCATTCGATTACTTCTAGCACCATCGTTCACATCGTCACTAGCCTTAGATCATCATCCAAAATCGAAGAGAAAGAAGACTCGAATCGTGAATTATTTATTAAATGGCCATTTTGGGTCTAGGTTTAACCTATGCCCAAACTCGTCCCTGGTGCACTAGTCCAATCCCATTGTGGGACAGGTGCTCGTATTTTCTACAGTTTGCAGATTTTGGAAAATTTGTGCCATCATTTCCACTCCTGTTCTACCTCTATTCGTCTGAGAATGTCCTTAGGACCTAACCCTAAGTTTCAAAGTCTGGTTTGACTATGTTTTCATCATTTTAATTGTAATTCGTCGAATTAGACATATTTTATGAAAACCTAGTTCTATCTCACGGTTTATACGCAAATCCTCTCCAATTCCCATTTGAATCCAAATTTATATGTTTAAGTACATTGTTCTACAGTATGATAACCAACAAATCGTCACACATCATGATTGCATTATATGTGATAAAAGGATAAATCACACATCAAAATTCCTATTACTTCAGATCTTCACTATCCGGCCTATCTCGTCTCCTCACTTTGGATTATTGCCATCAAATCATTTCTGGTACGTACCCTTTTTCGATAGCTTTGCAACGCTTTTGGTCCCATTCAATTCGTTAATATTTTACAGAGTTGTTAGGTTTTGATCTTGAATGTTTTGAAAGAAAGGAGGAAAAAGAAAGAGTTAGTGGTTTTTGTAGTGAAATATGGGTACATGAGTTAATTTCTTAACAGAAGAAGGGAGAACTATTTGTCCGCCCAAAATTCAAATTCAAATTCTAAGGTTCCGACGCTCATTCAACCCAACGTTATTTCAACCATAACACCTTCATGCGAACTCCAAACAAGGCAAACAAAGCTATTGCATGACTTGATAAAATGAGATGATCATAATGGATTTGGTTTCGTTTTCAACATCCAATGTTTGGAAAATGACCATTTCGCCCCTTCTTAATTTTAATTTATTTTATTTTTTTTGGCAAAGCCAGCGGGGTTAACTGGTCCCCTACCAGTTTATTGCAAACCAATAAAAGTTACAGATGAAGGACAAAGATAAACATAGAAAAGAAAGAACAAAACAAAACCAAACACAAAGAGCTAAAAAAAATAAAATAAAAAGGGACTTAGTCTCTTTCCCAGAGATGTAACATTTCAACTGAATAACCAGATTGACAGTTCTTTATTTGGCAAAGAATAGCATTCTTCACCTCTTGCCAAAGAGCATCACCATTTTTTCTCTGATTTTCAAAAAATATAGTATTCCTCTCTCTCCAGATAACAGACATATAAATCTTCAAGCAGTTAGCAAGCATCCTTCCTTTTACATCTTTCTTCTTGCCAGATTTTAAGAAAACTCCCCACACTTCAGTAGTGCTAACTGGCAGTAACCTAATGCCAGCTTTATTCCAAATACCAGTGATGATATATAGGAGAGCAGGGCATTCAAAATAAATGTGATGTGCAGACTCATCAAAATTATCACAAAACAGACACTTCAGTGAGCAACTCATGCCATACTTGTTCAGTACATTTCTAGTAAGCAATGCTTGGTTTATCACTTTCCAAAGCATCAAGTTATGGTTAGGTTGAGTATCAGAAGACCAAATGACACTGTTCCAAATAGCAGAAGGCAGTGGGGCTGTGTCAGTGATCTGATTGAAAACACCTTTAATTGTATGTTTCTTCTTGTTCCATGTCACATAGTCATGATGTGCATCAGGCTTGTAAAGTTGTATCATTTTTTCCCACAGCTGTCTTATATGTAAATTACTGTTATAAGGAAGCACCAGTTTCCCATCAAGTATGTAATCACTTTCCTTAGCATTCATTTGTATACCAGTCTGCACAATCTGGTTATAATCACACAGGCTGGATAGAATAATACCTTCACTTACCCAAGGATCATACCAGAATTTGACAGTAGAATTTTGATTGACTGGGTATTTGATCATTTTTAGTACCACATTCCTCAACTTAAGTATATTTCTCCATATCCAGCTACTATTCTGAGGAATATCCATGCACCAAAAAAACTTTCCTTTTAAATTGTACTGCCTAGCCCATTGTACCCATAAACTTTCCCTATTGCTGATTATATCATCAATATGCTTGCTCATAGCTGCTGTATTCCAAGTCTTGACATTTTTAACTCCAAGTCCTCCCAAATATTTAGGAACTTCAAATTTAGAAAAAGAAACTGGCAAAACTTTTTTGTTATGTATGCTACCAGTCCAGAAAAATCTGCTCATGGCAGACCTGACCTGATGTAGTAGTCTAGAAGGAAGTATCATTGCACGTGCCCAGTAAACAAGGGAGGCAAAAACAGTAGCTTTTATTAGCACTAGCCTACCACTTTGAGATAACTTCCTATTTTCCCAAGCTTTCAACACTGAAGTGATTTTGTTGTAGAGAGGAAAGCAGTCAGCTCTAGTAATTCTTTTTGTTATCAATGGTAACCCAAGGTACTTCATATCAGAGCTCATTGCAGAGAAACCACTTGCAGTTTGTAATTCAGAAACATGTGTGTCACTAGCACCAGATACTAACAAGGAGGATTTCTGTTGATTGATTTTGAGACCAGTCATAGCATAAAAATCAAGTAGTGCCTTAGAGATGGCATTAAATGATGGAAGCTCAGGCTTGGTAAACAACAACACATCATCAGCAAACATGATAGAGGTGATATTAAGTTTAGCACACTTCGGATGATACTTGATAGCTTTCTGCTCATATTTAATTCGTAGAATAACAGTGAAAACTTCCATGACTAGTAAGAATAATTAAGAAGAAATGGGGTCTCCCTGACGTATTCCTTTACAACTTCTGAAATTACCAACTGGTCTACCATTTATCACTATAGAGAATGAAGGAGTAGATATGCACACATAAACCCAGGAAACAAAAATTTTGGGAAATCCCATTTGTGCCATAACCCTGACTAATGAAGACCAGTGGATGGTATCATAAGCCTTAGAAATATCAATTTTGATAGCTGCCGCTTTGGTTACTTTGTTTTGGCCATATCCTTTCAAGAGTTCTTGGACCAGCAGTAAGTTGTCAATTATACTTCTACTAGGAATGAAGGCAGCCTGATTTCTAGAAACTACAGAAGGAAGGACTTTAACAAGTCGTGAAGCAAGAATTTTAGTGATGCATTTGTAGACCACATTACAGCAAGAGATGGGTCTGAATTCAGTGACAGTAGAGGGATTATTGACTTTGGGAATAAGTGCAATGTTAGTGCAATTCACTTCACCCAACATCTTACACTTATGAAAGAAATTGTGGACAGCATTACAGAACTCACTGCCCAATAAACTCCAAGTTGCTATAAAGAAAACCACATTCAAACCATCAGGCCCTCCAGATGATTGTTGGTTCATAGCAAAAAGGTTATTTTTAATTTCTTCATCAGTAACGGGAGCAATAAGTGACACAGCTTCAAGGGAAGTAATGGTAGGTAGAGGTAGGGATGAAATAAGATCAAGGTCAGGGGTGAACCCATCAGAGTTACCAAGCAATGTAGTGAAATAATCAATAAATGCTCTATCAACAGTATCTGCAGTAGAACATGCTGTTCCTTGTTCATCATATATGTTATGTATATTCTCAGTAGCATGTTTAACCTTTATAGAATCATGGAAAAATTTTGTGTTTTTATCTCCTTCTGCTATCCATTTTTTGTGTAACTGCTGTCTCTTCATACTTGCTTCCATGTACAGAGCATTGTTTACCTCTTTAAAAAGTTTGCATTCCTCTTCAGCAGCTTGAACATCAAGAGGGTGCTCCATCAAGTACTCCTGTTGTTTCTTTAGCTTTTCCTTGAGATCAGTAGATAATAATGCACCAGTGCCAAAAGTTGATTTAGCCCAAAGTTTAATCTGCAGCTTAATGAATTTGAGCTTCCTGCAAAACTTGTACATTTTATTACCATAACAATAAAAATCAGAGCTTAATTTAGTTACTAAAGGAATGAATTGTTCATGTTTTGCCCAAGCATTGTAAAATTTAAAGCTTCTCTTTTCCTTATTAAAATGTTGACCAAAAGATAATATTAGAGGGGAGTGGTCAGATAAGATAGGCTGGGGGAGGAAAACAGATAATGAGGGCCAGGAAGATATAGCTTGAAGGTTGCAAAATGTATGATCAATAGTAGTGAAAGTGCGAATGCCACTACGACTCCTGTTATTCCAAGAAAACTTTGCACCAGATTTATTGACCATGATTAAGTCAGACTCATAAATGGCTTGATTGATAGGATCAAGATCATTAGCAGTTAGTGGAACTCCACCAGATTTGTCAGTATAATCAAAGCAGGAGTTAAAGTCTCCCATCACAATCCAAGGGTGGGTGGATTGTCTTAATGGTGGCAATGCATCAAAAAAAAATTTCCTTGAATTTGCAGAGTTATCAGCATATACAAAAGTAACATAGAATGAAGAACGGGTATTTATGTCTTGGACGTGAAGGTGAATGTATTGCCTAGTAGAAAGAAGTGGGGATATAGAGAAAATAGTAGGGTCATAGATTACTAATATTCTACCATAAGATGCATTGTCAAGGTTGTGGTGAAAGGACCAAGTTGGATTGATGTAAGAAACAGCTCTGGAAGATAAAGCTGAATTTAGTTTAGTTTCAAGAAGACCAAAAAGAGAAATATTGTACTCACTGATTATGTTTTTAACTTGGTCAAGCTTCAAGTTGCTGTGAGCACCCCTAAGGTTCCATGATGCAATTTTTTTAAACATTAACAAGATTGAGGTTTGGTTTTGTTGTGTCTTCTCTTAGCAGATAGAGATCTCGTTTCAATGGTTCTAATGGGCTGAGATGATGGAGAAGGAGACTGAGAGAAAGAATTGGTTGGTTTTGTGACAGGAGGAGGAGCAAAAGATGAAGTGTGGGAGGTAGGATTTGAAGGCCATCCAGGCAGATCAATGGAAAAGTTGTATGGGATTGTTTGTGAGTTTGGTTCAACCACTGAGTTTACATACATTTGCTGTATTAAATTATTTACTTGTTTCTCAAAATTGGTGCACCATTCTCTATCCATGTCTGTTTCATGTGTGTCAGTGGTGTCATGCAGAACTTGTTTTCCAGAATCATTTGTTAGTTCAAGTTCAAAGCTATTTTCTTCAATGCAGACTTCATATGTGTTCTCATCAATAGTCTTATGTTTATTTTCCATTGTGCCTTCTCCATCACAATGTTCAACAACAACATTAGAGGTAACACTTACTATGTTTCCAACAGAACACTGTTTTCCTGCATTTACTTCAGTTGTTATTTCACCAACCTCAACTTCATTTATTTCCAGTACTTCTACCTCTTCAATTTCAGTTTGTAACAATTGGAACTTATTAGTAGTAGTAACAGAACAAGCTTGAGCATCATTTTTAGATTTATTCACTTCAAGTTGCAGACTTTTATTTGCCTCATTTGCATCTTTCTCAGTAACCTCTTTTTCCACTTGCTTCATCATGATATTTCGTGCCACTTCCTCACTCCCATTTCTTTTATTTACTTTGTTTTTGTTAACCTTCTGCCACACTTGCTTAATGCAATCTTGTTTCTCTTTTTCTTTCCCCTTATTCAGCCTGTTCATTTTATCTTCAGAATAACTATGCTGTTTATTTTCTTCACATTTCTCTTCATTCTTCTCACCTTCATATTTCTTGCAGTTCTTGCTATTGTGCCCAAACTCTTTACAAAAACAACAAATTTCCGGTTTCCACAAATACTCCACTTTCACAACTTGTTCTGCCCCATCTAGCATCTTCACATTGAAACTGTCTGGCAGTTCTTTGTATGGAGTAACTTCAACTAAACATTTAGCATAGGATAGGCGCTCAAATTTTTCAGTTGATGTATCCATACATAGGAGTTTTCCAACTCTGGCAGATAACCAATTTATTCCCAATGGTGACCAAGCATACAAGGGAATATTAGTTAATTTAATCCACACTGGCACTGCTTTTATACTACTACAGGAGTTTCCTATATTTTCATCCCACTTTTTCACAATGAATAACTTGTTTCTCATAACTACCGGATCTGCCTCAGAAATCTTTTTCCTATCCTCATCATTAGAGAACTTAAATAAGAAAAGGAATCCATCTGATTTAACAGTTATCATCCCCTTAAGTTTCCACGCACGCTTGAGATAGTACAGGACAGTAGAGTATGGCAATGGTTTATCTAGGAAAAACCCAACGAGATAATCACTCCACAAAGAACTGCCTGCCCTGACTACTTCAGCAGGTGGCACAATTGCATCCCCTTGAAATTCAAGTAAAATTTCACGTGGAACATAGGAACCAGCATTAGTTGGTCTGGCTTTGAAAAGAGTGGTCCAAGCTTTCGGCTGATTGTCATGAGCAAGGGAAGAAGCTGAAGAGATTAAAGGAGGTGGGGTTGGTGATGGCAAGGATGTTTTGGTCAAAACACAGACAGAAATGGGTTGGGAAAGCTGAATATTGTCAGTGGCAGAGACAGGAAGAGGAGGAATGGGTGAAACAGTGTTGGTACGGGGAAGACCAGACTGTGAAGAAGGAGAAGCTGGGTTAACAGAGACAGGGGGAGGTACAAGGTACGACAGAGGGAGTAAGGGAGGAGCAGAAGGTGGCACAAGAATCGGGGAGGAAGGACAGGGCTGTAGAGAAGATAGGGGAAGTGATGGATTAGCGGGAAGGGAGAGAAGGATAGGGGCGGTCCCCATTTTTAATTTATTTTATTAGTTCATTAATTTCGATTATTTCACATTGTTCTATTATTAATATTTTATTAATATATTTATAAAATTTTCAAGGTATTACATTCTCCTCCTTAAAAAAATTTCGTCCCTAAAGTTCCCAAGGAACGAAAAAATAAAATATAACGTTTACTAACTAACATACAAAAACCAAGTCATAAACATTGCGTCAAAATTAATGCAAACAGTGGTGTATATATAAATGATATGAGCATAGGCATGAACTTATAATTTATACTCCTACAATGCATAAATGCAGCTAATGCATTCTATATGAATGCGATGAGATGACAAAAGGCATGATGCACACCATCCGAATATAAGCATGTATATAAATTTCTATATGAATGCAAATCATCCATATATAAAATTCATCAAACAATCCACCTAAAGCATCCTATTCGTAGAACAATCTAACTAAAGAACTCAAATCAAAGTCATGAAATGTACTGGAAAAGAGTGGTGGATGAGTAGCCCTTATCTTCCCTACTTGCTCCCATGTACTCTCTATTAGGTCATTCGCCCACTGCACTCTAATCAATTTCAACATCTTATTTCTAAGTCGTTGCATCCTACTTTCAACTAACAGGTCGGAGCATGATATGAACTCTGCTCGAAATCTTACTCCGCTTCTTCAACTGGCCAAATGCTACTATGGTCGGATCATGTGCCCATTCTCGCAAAGGTGACAGAAAGAACACATTACGGACTCCAGCCATCTTCTCTGATAGCTCCACCTTATATGCAAAATTTCCTATCCTCTCCAATAACGTGTAAATGGACCGAGAAATTTCAAAGCTAATTTCTTTGAACTCCCAAATCTTACTGCTCTCTTTAATGAAGAAATTTTGACAAAACCAAATTACCCACTTAAAACTCCAAATCTTTTCTTCTCTTTTCTGCACATGACTTATGTCGATCTTGTGTATCTCTCATCCTCTTCCTTATAAGCTCCACCTTCTATGCGCTATCGCTAACCATCTCCAAGCCCAAAATAATCTTATCCATAGACTCCCACTAATAAGAAGATAACTTACACGGCCTTCCATATAGTGCTTAAAAAATGGGGACATTTCTATACTATTATGGTAGTTATTATTGCATGCGAACTCCAGAGGTGGAAAATAATCCTCTCAAGAACGTCCAAAATTAAAAATATAGGCCTTTTGTAAATCCGTCAGCACTATGTTCACTCTCTTCGTCTATCCGTCGATCTGTGGATGATATGCGGTGCATATATTCAATTTCGTTCCTAGCACTTCCTTTAAACCCCTCCAAAATTCACTTGTGAAAAGTGGATCTTGATCACTTTTTATACTAACTGGAACTCTATGTATTCGGATGACTTCTTTGACATACAACGTCGCCAAAGTCGTTGTGCTTCTCGTGATTTCAACTAGAATGGAATGTGCACTCTTTGTTGGACCATCCACTATAATTCTTATGCACTCATTTCCACTTCTACTCCAGGGTAGTCCATCTATATAGTCCATAGATACGCATTCCCACTTCCAACGTAGCATGTTCAACGGAAATAATAGCCCACTCGGCATCTTTTGCTATTTATTCACTCTTTGGCATGTCATACACTTCACCATATATTCTTCCACTTACCTCTTCATTCCAATCTAATACAATATTCTCTTCACATCCAATACATCTTGTCCCCTCCTAGATGAATAGTCATTCTAGATTGACGACACTCCCCTAAAATCTCTACTATCAACTCAACCGTCGGCATACATGGTCTTACTTGTAACGACCCGAAATTTTCGAAGCCGAAAATTTCGGATTGTTATGAAAAAGAAGAAAGAGATAGAAGAAGAAGAACAGAAGAAGAACATCACCATCTCACAATCGCAGCGGATAAAATATAATAATGATAATAACAGTTTATAAAGGAACATTATAACTGTCCATTACATTTAATATACATCAGAGTTTCACATTATATACAATCACTGAATATTTACAATTATCATATCTCAGATTATCAATAATATAAATACAGCGGAAATAAAACTCTATACGATATTGCCATCCAGCTCGCCTCCTGAGCTCCAGACCGTCCTACCTGAAAATCTGTAATACTCGGTCTGACCCGAGCATTACACCAAAGTAACACCCGGGTCAGGCTGGAAACCAGCGTGAGTAAACCCAACTAACATGGAATACCACAGCAACAACTTATAAAAACCCGGTGTAACTTACATTAATTTATCAAATTCCCAATTGGTATAACGACACCTATTACTCACATCAATTTATAAGTACCAAACTTAGATAAATAATCCAGTTCACTTAAATCATTTCATTCCAGCCTATTGATTTCACAAATCAGATTATAAAATTCGAAGTGGTTTTTTTTTTTTTGGTATTTCCCAATACCCGACTCCTGTCTCCTCGAAACTCATGCATCCTATTCCAAGCTATCCAAAAGAAATACACGACATTCCATATCAGTGATATTAACTCACTCAAGGCATTCAATACCATTCAATCATTTATAAGCAAAGCTTAATCTCTTCCAAATTAATTAAACTAACCTGATTGAATTACTAACCCCATCCACTCGAATTCCTTCATTCAATATCAATTTATTCAAATCAATTAATTAATCAATCCCTTCATTATTCATCTTAATTAATCACACTTGATTAATTATCTCGCAATTGCATTCAAGTAATTATCTTTATTAATTATCACGATATTTAATTATTCTTAACCAAATCAATAAATAATCTTTAATTACTTCATAAATTGATTTACTAAATCAATTACATTAATCCTTAATTATTACATTAATTAACTTTTCATAAGTCACTTATTATTGATTAATTCATCTTAAATTATACCCTTAGTTATATAAACTATAAATTCCAACTATCTTTCCATTTGGTATCGGATCCAAATTAATTTCACTAATCACACCACGATATTAATCATTCTCGAATAATCTCATTCTGTATTTAACTATCCTTTCTTTACTTCATTAAATAAATTACTAACTCCTTAGTTAATTTGTCTTATTTAATCTCTTGATTTCTTTCGCAAAGTAATTATATTTCATTAAGCAATTACTTGCCATCATTCAATTATTATTTTGAATTGCTTACACTTAAATATTTAACTTAAAACTTAATTAATTAATGCAAACCGTCAAATACTAAATTATTTAACCCAAATCATCAATTACTTGAATTAATAAATTATCCATTTTAATTACCTTACTAATTTAATGAATCACAAATCATTAAATCCTTATTAACATTTAATTGGAAATAATTCTTATCTATGGTTTAAGTTTTAAACAACTTAAAACCCCAATACTTCGAGTCAAACAGCCATTTATCCAAGAACCAACCAAAATTAAAATCACCAGATCACATCCAAGCAATTCAATCATTCGTCCAATTGTTTAACTTTAACCACTTAAATTTAAATAAAAAAAATCCAATAGGGTGGGATTTACTCACCTTTTTATTTTGTTTGCAGTCCACTCCCAATTCGACCTGGTTTCCCGATTATAGACCTTGCATAAATATTATACTTTTATTAATTATTTGAACTAATTGAACAATAATCATTATATATATTTTTTTCATTTGTAAATACATATATCTTTATAAAATAATTTCTATAGATTTCAAAATCTATATCCATATTTCAGTTTAATGTTATTATCTGTTTACTACCCATATATATATATATATATATATATATATATATATATATATTCAAATTGAAAAACAATAATATACCTCGGATCACCTCACTTTCATTCGACGGCAACACCAAACTCGACGAACTTCCCAGACCTCGCACAACAACCCTAGCTGCAGCGCCATCACCACCATTGAGTATCTCACCACTGCCTCTATCCAGATGCGCACGGGAGCCTCCAAAACATCACGCGATGCTCATCGAACCCACGTGAGTCGCCTCCGCCTCACGACTAAGCTCTTCAGCCGCCGCCTCCATTCGCGATTTCCACATGTACGCTCGCGGCATCCACTCGCTTTCCTCCCTCTCTACAACGTCGCTGCTTCTCCCGCCGCCATCACTGCAGCCTCTAGCCAATTGCTCGGCTCGCCGCAACGCCGCCAAGCTTACAAGCAAAATGCTCGCGCCCCTCCTTCTCTACCAGACGCCGCATCCATCGATGCCCTCAACCCTAGGTTCTAACCCATTGGGGAAAATCGAATTCGACGAGAATTGAAATGAGGAAGGAACGCGAATTTGAATAAGGTAAGACATAGTTTCGCCGGCCCCTTTTTAGGTTAAAACCCTTTTCAATTTCAATTTTTTTTTTTTTTGTTCCCCCTTTTCTAAACTGCTTCGGCTTCTCTTTTTTTTTTTCGAGTTCCATCAAAAGGAGAAGCACGGTCCTTTCTAGATTTGAATGAAGGAGGAAACCATATCTACCCTCCTTTATTTATTTTATCAACCAAGAAGCGTATAAGGGAAGCTAAGGAAATATATTAAAAATTTAGAATGGCTTCTAGAGTACGATTGTTTATTTTAAATTTATAATATTATCGGTTTTAATTTTGCCGCGTTTCTTACTCGTATGAGCCAACGGTAAATCCAACCGCTCCGAGATTTAAAATCCGAAAATAACTAACTATTACGGAACCAATGGAACTGGTTTCGTTGAATTCCGAGACTGTGCCCCGAAACTCTATTTTTTTTTTTTTTTTTAAAAAAAATTCAGTTTAAACTATATATATTGAAAATTGAACAAATTTACCTTTAAATTAAATTTCACACATTCTATCATTTTCAGTATCATCATTATAAATTTTATAAGCCTTCAAATTATTTTAAACAGGCTTAAAAATTTCTGATTCAACAATTTACCGAATTTCAATTATTAAATCCAATATTTAAACTATAAATTCAATGATTTAATTATCAACTAAACATTGATATCAGGAATTCAATCTAAATATTAACTTTTAATATTTGAAAATCATTTAACTATTCAAATTCAAATGGTTAGAAATCCCGGGTCGTCACATTCCTCCCCCCTTAAAAGAATTTCGTCCCCGAAATTACTAGTTAGGAAGAATGGTCCAAAACCCGTTTACCCTTTCCCAAAACTCACAATTCGACATCCTATCAACAATCTTTTATTAAAGACCCACAATCCTTAACTACTTGCCAAAACCTTCTATAGTTTTCACGCAACACCCTTTTGCTCAATCCTTTTAAATTTCAATTTAAATTCAAAATTTGAATTATCAAAAATTTTCCCGAAATTTTTCTAACTCCCTAAATTCCCGGAAAATTTTGCCAGCGTTTCCTTTGCGCGGCTAGCTCGGTACTACTACAAAAGGCCTCTACAGGCTCCCAAATTCCAAAAAGAAAACAAAAGCCAAGTGGCTACATCAAAAACCCAATCCAATTTTATCCAGAAATTAAAATACATACCTTTTTGTCGGGCAATACAAATTTATCTTTTAGAATCAAATCCGATTTCCTTTTTCCTTTATAACACCTGCATATTCTATTTATCAACAATATCCAATTGTAATCTTTCAAATCATTGTATACATTTTCTTACCGAAGCCTTCACATTACTTCTATTCAACTTAGTTTCCACCGTTTCATATGAATTCAATTTATTTTCGATTTCTAATATGGAGTTATATCTTTCATTTAAACTGATTCATATTAGTTTCATTTACTAGTTTATTTTAAGTTTCCCATTTGAAATTGTTTTGTCGTTAACCAAAATTTTCCAAAAATTTTCTAACTCCCAAAATTTTCGAAAATTTTTGGCAGAGTCTCCTTTGTATGAAGGAGCTTTTGCAATTTAACAAGAGATAAAAATATGTATACATCGACCCACACGGTCGGAAAAAGCAAAAACAGTTCATATTTCCTATTTTTAATGTGTAGGCGTACCTTATTTAGTATTTTAAGCAAGCAGCTTATTAATTTAAGCAATTAGCGCAAATCCAAACCAACCAAACAGCCTTCAGGTACCTGTACTTACTCAATTTAAATATGTAAGTGCCATATAAATGAAGTTTACAATATTTCTCTTACTTAAACGACCACAACACATCAACTCTAGAAGAAATGCATTCTAGATAACTTTCACAAGCAATTGATATAATTTCAAAACCAATTCCATTGTTTCAACCAATTCACATTCCATTTCATTAAATTTTAATGATTTATTACTCTAGTGTTTACATTCAATTGATTTCAATTCAAACAAGCACATATTCACATCAAATGATTCAAATCAATCTTATTTAATCTCTTTCAACCCATAAAATTTTAATTACCTTTGTTTATATTAATGACAGCTATTTTTATGCAAATTCGACGATACTCTCTTAATATAGTATCTATTTCAATTCATAACCACTTTAAATTAATTTTAACTCATCCTGATTCGGTTTCATTCATTTATTCACAAACCATACATACGCATTTCATTACTTCTCTGCATTGACTTCATTCAAACGATTTATTAAGTTTGGCACATTCAATACTTCTAAATTAATAACCATTTCCAAATTAATTTAATCCAATTTTCTATTTAATGGGCTTCCATTCTTATTCGAAGCCAAACTTTCATAAATTCTAAACTTAAGTGAATTTATTTTAGTTTATTTCAAAACCAAACTTAAGTTTCTTCGATTTGATTCTCATTTAATCAAATTCTATTATCTTAGTTAGCCCATCTACTTTAATTTTAATGTTAATTCACCCTCTCAATTTATCAGAATAATATCCAAGCACAAATATAACTCATTTATGCTTCAAATTAATATACCAATAAATTTAAGTTCAGTCTGGTAATCCAATTTCAATCACAATTTTGATTTAGTTTTTATTCAACCAGACTTCATCCATTTATTATTCAACTTAATTTACCCATTTAAAAAATTTAATTTACTTACTTAAGTCGATATCGAATTTATTTTATCAATAAGGTCATTCTCAATTTATCTCTACCCACCAGGGTTTTAGTTAAAATTCGAACCATTACTATTATAGTTCACTTTAATTTCATTTTACAACTTTTCCATCATATCAAATTTACCTGCAAATTTCATCAAATATTATTCAAATCACACATGGATTTTATTTGCAATTCAAACCATCACATTTTTAATCTAACTCCATTTTATTTTTATGTTTCAACATCGCTTCTTACTTAATTCATTATCAAATCCAAGTCGAATTCAATTTACAATTCGAATTCATTACCAAATATTATTAATTTACAATCCGTTTGTTTACCCAACTTAAATCTTATCAACATACACCATAATAATTTATTTAGCTGATTGGTTTACTTCCAATTTTTAAATCGATATTTGATTTTATTACAAAACCACCTCATTAAATTTTTCTGAGTCCGATTTTATTTTATGATTCCAATTTGGATTTCTTTTGATTTTCCAAAATCCAACACCTTTATTTCAAAATTTTAGAAAAGCTTTTAAAGTCAAGAAATACTTTTATAACTCGATGTCTCAACCAGTTCATCCTTGTTCTCACAGAAATTCAGTCATACGTTGATCAGGCGTAGGACCGAAAATCTATAAGTACTTGGTAAACCCGTTTTCAACACCCAGTGTAAATATTTGGAAATAATTTTATTGAAAATGTTGAAAGCATTTTGAAATAGAGGAAATATCTTTGGTGACAATGCTCTGAAAATCATCACCCCCATCCATGGTCACAGTTACATACCAGGGTTACGTTGCAGTCACAACAAAAGTCCATGTAACTGCAGGCTCTCCGCGGCCTCTCGATTACGCCATGGATCCCACACAACAGATCACAGTTACATCCAGGGTTACGTTGCCGTCGCAGCAAAAGTCCATGTAACTGCAGGCTCTCCGCGGCCTCTGATTTCGCTGTCGAAATGAAACTTCTCCACTCCTACATAGGTCGCAGTCTACCGAGATAAACTCAACCGCAGACTGTTGGCTCTCAGCGGCACACACGACTTTCGCAATGTTACCATAGGTCGCAGTTACATCCTGGGTTACGTTGCAGTCACAACAAAAGTCCATGCAACTGTTGGCTCTCCGCGGCACACACGACTTACGCTATGGTAACTCAACTCATAATCCTCAGGAACTAGTTTTGTCCGGACTCCTCACAGGATCAACTTTAGAACCCCCTTGGGGCTCAAGGCAGCACCACCCGGTGGTACTCCTAAGAAGTCCATTTCAAGGGAGCGCCTTTTTCCCCAGAGCTATCATCAAAACACTTTATACTATACACATATAGTATCTTTCAAATCATACACCTAGTATGAATTTTATAAAAGCTCTTTTACACAAAATCGATTATTTTCAAAATCGATAATTCTCAAACTAGGCTTTCCAAATTCAATATATTGATTTTACCCCAAAATCAAAAACCTTTCCAAATCCAAAGGTTCTCAAAACTTTTTTTTTTCAAAATCCTCATAAGATCCTTTTTATATATATACAGATACATAAAAATTTTAAAACCTTGGATCCTTTCAAACTTGTATAAAACTCCTTTTTATACTTCAAACATTTCCAAAATCCTTAGAAATATCCAATTTCCATCTTTATTCATTTCATATTTCTCAAAATATTCTTTCAGTTCAAAAGAACCATTTCATATTCCTTATTCACCTTTACATTAATCCCCATTTGGATTATTACTTCAATCATTATCTTAGTTGGGTACTTAATCAATAATAGTTTGAACTCCGACCAATTTAGAAAAATAGCTTGAAAATTTTAAAAATAGGTAAGTAGCTGAAAAATAATTATTAGTTTACAAAATAATTGTAAAATAGTTAACTAATTATAAAATAGTTGAGAAATAGTTAAATAGTCATAGAAATTTTAGATAATTGCAAAATAGTTGTTAAATAGTAATTAATTTGTAACATGGTTGAAATATAGTAATAAATTTAGAAAACAGTTGAAAGATAGTCAAATAGCTCCAAAATAATGGTAAAACAAGTATAAAATAATTTGGCTTTAAGAAAGAAAAGTAGTATATATTTAAGAGCTTGGAAAAAATAAGTTTACATCAAAACAATTAACTTAAAAATAGTTCAGAGTCAAACTGTTCTCTTCCCCAACAATTCGATTTAAATTTCCATTTAAATCGACCCAATTTCAATACTAATAACTCCAAATTCCATTGGACTTAATTCATTCCCAACTCAATTGAATTAATTCTCAACTCCTTTCTAACATCAAATCAAATTTCATTTAGTCTTAACTAATTCCTCTTTAATTACAATTCCAAATTATTCAGATAATTCTGAACTAATATCAATTGAACTCACTTCAAGTCCAATTCCCTTTTCAAGTTAATCCAATACAAATTTCCCATTTGAATTTTAAACTTGTAAAACTTTAATTATAATTTATATTTTTCAACTTCTATTTACAATCAATTACATTCACACTTTGTTTTTAACTTGGAGTTATACATTTTATTTAACCAATATGTTTTTTTTTTATTATTCCATAAACAATTTAAATCCAGATTCCAGAGTTTAAACAATTTTCCAAAACTTAAATATCACCTTAGAATTCATCTATATCTAAAATTCTTTGACAGATTCTATTATCCTTTTGAATTTCAAAACCAAACTCAATTCACAAACAATCCAAATTTAAAACAATTTGGTAGCAATTTTTCTTCTAGAAACTCGAAAATAAACTTCGATAATGCTGCAGTCATCACCGACGTTATTTTCCAGTGACCAAAAGAGTTCAATGCTTTTATCACTCTAAAAACATTTCCAAATATATTTTTTTTTTAATTTCAATTCTCCCAGATTTCAAACACAAAGATATTTTTGAAATAATACTATTCTTTCTTCAAAACCCTTGGAAACCACTTTCAAACCCAAAGGAATTTTAATTTTTCCCAAAATTCCAAACCCCCAATTCATCCAATTCATATTTAAACATTACTCTGGAATTTCATCTTACTTATTCAACTTAATTACAATTCCAAAGTTATTCTAATTACTTTGGATTAATCCATTCAATTGAACCCACTTCAATTTCAATCATTTCAATTCAATCCAATCTTCCATTTAAATTTTTGAACTTATACATCTTCCATTCCAAATCCAATTAATTCAAATCGGATTATTTTTGAATGAGTTCAATTCCAACTTCAAATTTAACCCATCTCGAATTATATAATCCGAGCTAAATTCTCAAAGATTGGTTTATCCTTTTTAAACCAAATTTAACTTTGTTCATTTAAAGTTTCAAACAATTCTAATTTCTGAGTTCTAATTCTAGAATTTCATTTTTAATTAATTTAATTTTAATTTGGTTGTATTATAGTCCTTCTTAACTTAATTCCAATAATTTACAACCAATCACCTAATATTTATTAAAAGGAAAAATTGTTTTATATATCAAAATATACTTTTATATAAAACCATTTTAAAACCTGTATATAAGAAAATAACAAGTACGCTCTCTCATATATTTATATACTCAACTCATTCTAGAGTACTACGGACTCTATTAAATGAGTAATCCCCAACAGAGCCAAGGTTCTCGCTTAACCTTCTGCTCTGATACCAACTGTAACGACCCGAAATTTTCGAAGCCGAAAATTTCGGATTGTTATGAAAAAGAAGAAAGAGATAGAAGAAGAAGAACAGAAGAAGAACATCACCATCTCACAATCGCAGCGGATAAAATATAATAATGATAATAACAGTTTATAAAGGAACATTATAACTGTCCATTACATTTAATATACATCAGAGTTTCACATTATATACAATCACTGAATATTTACAATTATCATATCTCAGATTATCAATAATATAAATACAGCGGAAATAAAACTCTATACGATATTGCCATCCAGCTCGCCTCCTGAGCTCCAGAACGTCCTACCTGAAAATCTGTAATACTCGGTCTGACCCGAGCATTACAGCAAAGTAACACCCGGGTCAGGCTGGAAACCAGCGTGAGTAAACCCAACTAACATGGAATACCACAGCAACAACTTATAAAAACCCGGTGTAACTTACATTAATTTATCAAATTCCCAATTGGTATAACGACACCTATTACTCACATCAATTTATAAGTACCAAACTTAGATAAATAATCCAGTTCACTTAAATCATTTCATTCCAGCCTATTGATTTCACAAATCAGATTATAAAATTCGAAGTGGTTTTTTTTTTTTGGTATTTCCCAATACCCGACTCCTGTCTCCTCAAAACTCATGCATCCTATTCCAAGCTATCCAAAAGAAATACACGACATTCCATATCAGTGATATTAACTCACTCAAGGCATTCAATACCATTCAATCATTTATAAGCAAAGCTTAATCTCTTCCAAATTAATTAAACTAACCTGATTGAATTACTAACCCCATCCACTCGAATTCCTTCATTCAATATCAATTTATTCAAATCAATTAATTAATCAATCCCTTCATTATTCATCTTAATTAATCACACTTGATTAATTATCTCGCAATTGCATTCAAGTAATTATCTTTATTAATTATCACGATATTTAATTATTCTTAACCAAATCAATAAATAATCTTTAATTACTTCATAAATTGATTTACTAAATCAATTACATTAATCCTTAATTATTACATTAATTAACTTTTCATAAGTCACTTATTATTGATTAATTCATCTTAAATTATACCCTTAGTTATATAAACTATAAATTCCAACTATCTTTCCATTTGGTATCGGATCCAAATTAATTTCACTAATCACACCACGATATTAATCATTCTCGAATAATCTCATTCTGTATTTAACTATCCTTTCTTTACTTCATTAAATAAATTACTAACTCCTTAGTTAATTTGTCTTATTTAATCTCTTGATTTCTTTCGCAAAGTAATTATATTTCATTAAGCAATTACTTGCCATCATTCAATTATTATTTTGAATTGCTTACACTTAAATATTTAACTTAAAACTTAATTAATTAATGCAAACCGTCAAATACTAAATTATTTAAACCAAATCATCAATTACTTGAATTAATAAATTATCCATTTTAATTACCTTACTAATTTAATGAATCACAAATCATTAAATCCTTATTAACATTTAATTGGAAACAATTCTTATCTATGGTTTAAGTTTTAAACAACTTAAAACCCCAATACTTTGAGTCAAACAGCCATTTATCCAAGAACCAACCAAAATTAAAATCACCAGATCACATCCAAGCAATTCAATCATTCGTCCAATTGTTTAACTTTAACCACTTAAATTTAAATAAAAAAATCCAATAGGGTGGGATTTACTCACCTTTTTATTTTGTTTGCAGTCCACTCCCAATTCGACCTGGTTTCCCGATTATAGACCTTGCATAAATATTATACTTTTATTAATTATTTGAACTAATTGAACAATAATCATTATATTATTTTTTTTCATTTGTAAATACATATATCTTTATAAAATAATTTCTATAGATTTCAAAATCTATATCCATATTTCAGTTTAATGTTATTATCTGTTTACTACCCATATATATATATTCAAATTGAAAAACAATAATATACCTCGGATCACCTCACTTTCATTCGACGGCAACACCAAACTCGACGAACTTCCCAGACCTCGCACAACAACCCTAGCTGCAGCGCCATCACCACCATTGAGTATCTCACCACTGCCTCTATCCAGATGCGCACGGGAGCCTCCAGAACATCACGCGACGCTCATCGAACCCACGTGAGTCGCCTCCGCCTCACGACTAAGCTCTTCAGCCGCCGCCTCCATTCGCGATTTCCACATGTACGCTCGCGGCATCCACTCGCTTTCCTCCCTCTCTACAACGTCGTTGCTTCTCCCGCCGCCATAGCTACAGCCTCTAGCCAATTGCTCGGCTCGCCGCAACGCCGCCAAGCTTACAAGCAAAATGCTCGCGCCCCTCCTTCTCTGCCAGAAGCCGCATCCATCGATGCCCTCAACCCTAGGTTCTAACCCATTGGGGAAAATCGAATTCGACGAGAATTGAAATGAGGAAGGAACGCGAATTTGAATAAGGTAAGACATAGTTTCGCCGGCCCCTTTTTAGGTTAAAACCCTTTTCAATTTCAATTTTTTTTTTTTTGTTCCCCCTTTTCTAAACTGCTTCGGCTTCTCTTTTTTTTTTCGAGTTCCATCAAAAGGAGAAGCACGGTCCTTTCTAGATTTGAACGAAGGAGGAAACCATATCTACCCTCCTTTATTTATTTTATCAACCAAGAAGCGTATAAGGGAAGCTAAGGAAATATATTAAAAATTTAGAATGGCTTCTAGAGTACGATTGTTTATTTTAAATTTATAATATTATCGGTTTTAATTTTGCCGCGTTTCTTACTCGTATGAGCCAACGGTAAATCCAACCGCTCCGAGATTTAAAATCCGAAAATAACTAACTATTACGGAACCAATGGAACTGGTTTCGTTGAATTCCGAGACTGTGCCCCGAAACTCTATTTTATTTTATTTTTAAAAAAAAAATTCAGTTTAAACTATATATATTGAAAATTGAACAAATTTACCTTTAAATTAAATTTCACACATTCTATCATTTTCAGTATCATCATTATAAATTTTATAAGCCTTCAAATTATTTTAAACAGGCTTAAAAATTTCTGATTCAACAATTTACCGAATTTCAATTATTAAATCCAATATTTAAACTATAAATTCAATGATTTAATTATCAACTAAACATTGATATCAGGAATTCAATCTAAATATTAACTTTTAATATTTGAAAATCATTTAACTATTCAAATTCAAATGGTTAGAAATCCCGGGTCGTCACATTACTTCTCTCATCAGATAACCCTTCTGAGCCATGGAGTAATAATCCAAATAATTTGATCGCTTACCCCATCCTAATTGCTCCATAATGCTTACCAATAACACTTCTTGTCCTTGACTCAGCCCAATAAGGTCCATTAGCATGGGTCTAACTTCCATTGCTGTAAACAGTCCAAATGCGTACTCTGGTCGAGGTCTGAAATTGAACTTTGATATTACTTGAAATTCCTTCATTCTATCAAGATAGAATTCACCTAAGCATGCTTCCTACTCAAAGCGTCATCAAATATGTTTCCTTTCCCTGTAGTATAAGAAAATTTAGAATTATATGATAACGGAAACTCCATACATCATTGGTATCTTAGTTCAGGTCCATCTAATAAAGCAAGTACTTGAGAGATTTATGGTCTGTAACTAACCCAAATCTCACTCTCAATAGATAATGTCTCCATGAATTCAATGCGAATACAGTAGCAACCAAATCCAAGTCATGTGTTGGATAATTCCTCTAGCGGTTCTTCAACTGCCTACTTGCATATGCTATTGTTGTTCCTCTTTTCATAAGAATAACACCAAAACTAGACACATGCAATGGTTTACACGATGAATGGTTTGGTACCATCAGGATAACCAAAGTTGGAGCACTTGTTAATTACTTCTTCAATCGAACAAATACGGCTTCACACTCCAAAATAGATACATAACTCAGGTTCTTCTTTGTCTAAAGGATTAGAGGTGCAGATATCATCACAAAATCCTTAATGAACTTCTGATAGAATGTGGCCAAGCCCAAAACGCTATGGACTATTAATGCATTCTTCGGCATCTTTCGATCCTTGACTACAGCAACTTTCCTAAGTCTACCACCAATCTGTAATGACCCGGTATTTCGTGCTATTTGCATCCGCATATGTCGGACTTGAATTGCTCAAAATACCATATTTTCAATTTATATTTGGCAAAACTCATCATATGCAGTAAATAAATCAATCGCAGAATCACAGACACAGAGTATATAACAATAAGCAGCGGAAACAAATGAACAAAAGTTCATGAAGCTGCTACATATAAATATCAGAGTTAAAACAAGATACAATAGAAGTCTCAAATACATAGAAGCCTCAATAAAATAGTCAAATAACAAAATTTTAATATATCACTGGAGTCAACTGAATAACTGAAAGCTGAATAGATATAGATAGATTTCCAAGCGAAGCTCCAACTCCAAAGGTGAGTCTCAAATGTGTGACACTCAGTCTGACCTGAGCATAAGCGAAACACAAAAACACTCGAGCCAGGATTAACATTCTTATAAAAATAAATCCAACTCAAGTGAAATATCAACTGAAATACAAATAACTCAAAGGATGTTTGGGATACCCATCCTCTAAGGATCTGTGGAACAATCTACTCTGTAGTACAATACGCTATTATAATATGTCTATTGTAAAGCAAACTATTAAAATTGCGTAAAGGCGTTACCCATATCCCCCTTAACACATTTTATATATTCTCATAGTCTATACAGTACCATAATCTCCCTCGTGCTGGAGGTCATCAGAGGGCACTCCATAGGTATGGTAAAAAACAAACTCGTAGTGGGCTCGATATGGTAGGTGACACGGCACAACTAGGCAATACCATGGTAGATATACTAGTTGCACTTCCGGGCTAGTTGCAACGCATAGCCGCAGCTACCGCCCACCTCGATCCACACTCCCAAAATCTGAGGGTGCACCCAATCAATTACAAAGTATTAAAATGGTATCGAAGAAGTGTGTCCGATCAGAGGAGCTACCTCACTTGGCCCGTCAATTGCTCCTATTTTAGCCACCTTAAGCTAACTCACGGGAGACAGGTCCATGTATATACCTCATATAGAATCATCACCAACCATCCTACTTCATTCACGAATCTCCACCGCGTACACAGTTGTTAAAGTGGTTCTCGGTGTCGACAGAGAGTATGACACTAACCGATTCCATTCCCTTTAACAACCAAACGTTATTGTAAGACCGTGGTCATTTCAAAATAGCATGTCCATTTCAAAACCAAAATAATCATATCTATTTCAAAACCATATCAATACGATATCATTTCCACTTAAAATGTGTCTAATTCCAAAATCATAACACTTTCAAAGTTATAACACTTTCGAAATTATAAAACTTAGAAATTATAACACTTCAGAAATCACAACACTTTGAAAACATAATACTTTGCAAATCTTAACACATTGAAAACATAAATTTGAAACCATAATACTTCCCACTTAAACAGTTTTGATATAGAATACAGTATGTAAAAAAAATAGTTTATAAAATAAAATAGTTAGTATATTAAAATAGTTATAAGAGAAATAGTTTATAAATTAAAATAATTAGTATATTAAAATAGTTATAAGTTAAAGAGTTTATAAATTAAAATAATTAGTATATTAAAATAGTTTAAGATTAAAAATAGTTTATATTAAATAATTTATTAAGTAAAATATTAAAATAGTTTTAAATATATTTCAAAATACATAATATATAATAAAAATAGTTTCCTCAAATTTCACAAATCGATTCAAATCAACTCAAATTTCAAAATCCCATTTAAATCAAATCTCAGTTCTTCCATTTCAATTCAATTCAAATCTCAATAAACCATTTTATATCGATTTTAAATATAGACTTGAATTACAAAAGTAAATCATTTCGATTTCAATAGATTTCAAAGTTTAAAATATTTAAACCTTTACAATAACTCAATCTCATAAATTCGTTTATACTTCAAATTCAACTTTACCATTATTTAATATTTAAATATTCACTTGGTCAATCCAGTAACATTTAAATAAAGGTTCAAAATACAAATTTAAACACAAACAAAATATCCCGCTGTATTTATTTAAATTTGAAAATATTCATTAAATCATTTTAAATCAAAATCAAGTTAAAAAATCATATCCTTAAAATCTCAATTTCAACAAATTTCAAACCAATCTTATTTAAGTATAATTCTTAAATAAATATAATTTCAAATCAATTTCAAATTTATCTTTCCAACCACAATTAATTAAAATTATTATAAAACTAGTTTTAAAGATATAAATTTTAAATAAATACTTAAACATATTATATACAAAAATTTATTAAATTAAAGCTTATTATTAAATTTATTTTTATACTAAAACTTATTTTGTATATATTTTAAAAATAGTAAAATTATAAGTAAAATCTTAAAATTTATAATTTCATAACTAACTTATAAATTTAAATTTCCCAAACATATAATTTTAAAAATCAAGAATTTAAAAACTATGTAAAATAACATTTATATATATAATGTTTAAAAACCATTATTTATATAAAATCATATAAAACCATATATATTGCCTTTTTAAAATTTGGAAAATATTTCAAATTATATATATATACCAACGGTGTCTGTATATAATTTTCTATCCTATGGTCAAGTGATATAGATATTTTATCATTTCAATTCGCAAGTTAATTATCTACAAGTATACATCTTTTGAACCTGCAATCCCGAAGCAGAGTAAATGAAAATCGTTTTGGTTTATCATTTCAACACATAACGATTTTCTCCTATTCTACAAGATCGTTCGGGTATGTATCATTTCAACGCATAGGGAATTCTATACTAACAAGGAACTTGCAGAGTGGGAATAATGATGATAATGATATAACATATCAACAACAGGCATATATCATCAGTAATAAATTAAATCGTAATATAACATACAGGTTATGGTGTCATCTATCATAGGTGAACAGTTACAAATAATGGCATATGTGTGTATATATATATATATATAGCAATTAAATAACTAACAGCGGCATATTTCAATTATCGTTTCAAGTGGAATTAAATTTAATTAATATAAGAATGTAAATCGTGAGTCATTGCTCACCTTTCGAGGCTAGAGATGAACGAGAATGAGATGAGTTATGAATCCAAGCACGAATTCCAAAGCAAAGTAAGATTGGCACAAATTTGACGACAAAACTGATAAAACGGAATCGATGAGAACAATTAATCAGATTGATAGAGACAGAATATATATATGTGTATGTATGTATTATTTTATTAAAAATCAATATTTAAATTTTAAACACCTATAAAATACATCTTTAGAAATATACAAAACTAAACTCATGTATTGATATAAACTAATCCATAGACTAATATATATTATATATAAAACAATATCTATATTTATTTCAAAATGACAATACCCATATTCCACTAAAATATAAATTTTCAAAACAACAAACTTTCTACAACTGCAACTATTGTTTTAGGAACTATATATATATATATATATATATATATATAAACTGTTAAAACCTGTACATTAAACCCATATGTATATATATAAACAAATATATGCAGCGGCTAATAATGCATGTATAAGCAGATCATAAACAAAACAAAATAGGAGAACAGGTCAAACAAAAATGTATGCAGACTATATATATGTAGATTATACATCTAAAAAAATATCGATGCAACTTATAAACTTTATGTATAATATATATATATATATATATATATATATATATATATATATATATATTCATATTTAAATAAAAGCATACAACTTGATAGACTACAGAATATATAGGCCTTATAAATATTTTATATATAACAACCAAACTTATATACACAGGGGAGAGGATTGTAAGCCAAACAACACATACATTATATATATACTGTATAGAATAGGATAAACATATAACTTCATAATTTACTTACATATACATTCTTATCTTTTATACCAAGAGCTTATATACACCGGACTACAGTTTATATAACTTTGGGTATATACAACCTACATGTATATATAAGATTTTACTTTACTGTACATACATAAAACAACAGCAAATGTACTAGACAATTTCATTTTATATAAATTTACCACATTATATTATATACCATTTAAACATATGCATAATACTATACAACATATATATACTACTTGAAATACACACTATACAAATACTAATGAAATTTATACTTAAAACTAGTATATTATCTGTATATACTAATAGATATTTTTATATGCATATTACTATATGAAAGACATATACCTGTTTATCATGTAAAAAAAAGGAGGCTGACACTGGTCGCTTGCGTGAAAGAGAATAAGGAGAGTTGCAAATTTTTGAATGAAGCGTGCTGAACAAAATGTAAATGGACACAGGCTTCACAATTATCAACGTTATGTATTTTGTGTGTGTATATATATGTATTCCTCCATTGTGAAGCACGAAGGAAAAGGGAGGTGGATGAGCACCTCGAGGAAGGTTGGACATGGCAACGACGGCTAGGTGTTGTTTTTCATAGAAGGGAGGCGGAGTGGAGGTCTGGTCATGGCTGCTGGTGGTAGCTCGACAGGTAGGCGGGCAATGGTGGAGCAGGCTACACCAAAAGAAGGTCACACTAGGGGTGTTGAGGTGAAGTTCTGGTAGGAGAGAGTCTTACTGGGCTCTGGTCAAGGTGGATCATGGGGGAAGCAGCAGGAATTCGATCGAGGTGGGGTAGTTTCCGGTAAGGTGATGGCTGGTGTTGATGTGTTCGGGTTGCAGGGTGGCCGGGAAGGTGGATGAGGCGAAGGGAGAAGAATGTGCTCCGTTGCAATGTATAAGAATTATATAAATAATTTGATAGGAAAATAAAATAAATAGAGAAGGGAGAAGAAACCCAAAGAAAATGAACGAATCCCAGAAATAGGTGAACCAAAGTTAATATGAAATAGATAATAGCAATAGCCAGAGTTGAATTCTAAGAAATAATATTAAAGTTGATATCTATTAGTTTTAAACAGTGGGAAATGAAGGGTCATAGAGAACAAACAGACTTACCATTACGGTTAATCATTTTGCGTGTTTCGCCACGTACCAGACACCAAAACACACAAATGGATATAGTACGAAGAACAGCAGGACGAGATGATCAAAATGGTACATAGATATCAGTGGTACGACAGTCCTATCCAAAGTCGATAATTAGTACCGAAAATGCTGATGAAACGCCAAAAATAAGATAAAATAAGCAATACCAGTCCAAATTTGACAAAAAAGAAATATCACGTCTCACTCAGAAGATGATTTACAAATTTATTATAAAAAAATATTCAGGTTTGAGAAATATTTTATTATCATCTCAAATTAACTGATTTAAATTGAAATAAAATTACACAATAAAATAAACTTTCATATTATCCGATCATAATTCACCATTTGCTATGTTTATATAGACTAATTCCAAATATCAAATTTTTATTTCCAAATTTTATTATTTAAAATTTATCAAAATTTCAGTTAATTACGTTATCAAAACCATTAAAATTTACGAGTCGTTACACTCTCCCCCTTAAAACTTTTCGTCCTCGAAAATGAACGAGATGGGAGAATGGAAACAACCAAAAATAAAATAGATTTGAAATATAAATAAAACATTTTATTCCAAACCATATAAATTTCAGTTATTTTTAAATTGGTTTATATTCAATTAATTGATTTCAATTCAAGGTATTTCATTCGGTTTGATTTGTTTTCATCTTATATTAATATTTATTACAAAATTTCTTTTAACAAATTTATTTTATTTAACTTATTCATTTAATCCATTTGATTTACTTAAGTTAATTTCACTTATAATTCAATCTTAATTATTCCAAAATTCATATTTATTTATTCATTATCTTATTATTCAATTTATCTCAATTTACATTTCTATAATCATAAATTTAGTGTATAAACATTTATTATAACCACTCAATTTATTTATAAATTCTTTTAACATCATTTTATATTGTATACTATTCAGTTTCATATTCAACTTTCTGAATAATTTAGTTAAGTCATATATATTGGAATGTAATTGAATATCATTCTAGTAAAAAATTCCCTAATTCAATTATTCAAATTTTAAATATTTATTCAAAAATTTAAGAGTTAAATTTTCGATTCACTTCAAACCATTTGAGATAAATGCATCCATATATATTATCAAATCAAATCTATAATCATATATCTATATGTATTATACATCAAATCATACTTCAGAAATTCAAATCAAATTCATTTTCCAAAACAAAAAGTGTAGCAAAGCAACAGAATGGTCTCTCCACTCTGAAACTCAAAAATGATTGTCGATAATGCTGCAGTCATCACCGAAATTATTTTCCAGGGAAAAAAGAGAAGAGTACAGATTTAAAACTTTTAAAAATTCTTTGAAATGATTTTTGTTTGAAAGTACCATAAATAATTTTCCTAAAATTCGAAAAGCCAAATTTTCTAAAATACTGAAAATTTAATTCTTAAATCCTTAATTTAAATTCATTTCAATTCCAAATCAATTTATAACCATGCTTTAACTTCATTTAACTATATTATGTCAGTTTTATCCATTCAAGTGTTTTGGAATCTCTATCGATAGCGTTTGAACAGACGAATCGATCGAAACCCAGATCAGCATTAAATACTCAAACAACACAACATATAAAACATTTTTATTAATTACAAATACACTCCCTCTCGATGATTCAAGAATGAATAGAGGACCAGGATAGAGATTCAAATAAAGGAGGACCCTCATCAAAGAGATTTCTAACCAAGATGATATGCTGGAAAGGATGATAATATAGTTAAATTGTAAAAGAGAAAAGGTGGATAGACTTAATTAATCATGGGAGACCTTAACCGGGTCAACCGTGACATCAAGAATAAGATCACTACAGAATTCTGAAGCAAATCGACATCAGATCACAAGAGAATTACTCTGGTTGTTTACTAAAGAAACATTTGCGCAAAACAAGAGATAGCAGCATTTAAATCATGGACACAGAAATCTCCGGTGAATCAATGCCTGTTGTAAAGGAGTTTTACCCCTTTACAAATCATCCAGTGGAGCCATAGGGTGCTCCAGAATCAAGAAAACTTGAATAGGGAGGGACAAGAATGAATTTTAGAGCGAATGGGGAAGTTCCAAAATTCAAAGGAAATCCGAATCAAAGAGAAAGGAATTCAAGCTCAAACTAAGGCGATTCTGTAATTAAATTTACTTTATATGATAAGTTTTGCCTAAAACCAGAGCTCTGATACCAACTGTAATGATCCGATATTTCACGCCATTCGCATTCGCACATGTTGGACTTGAATTTCTCAAACTATCAGATTGTCAATTTATATTTGGAAAAACTCAGCATATACGGTAAATAAATCAATCATAGAATCACAGACACAGAGTGTATAACAATAAGCAACGGAAACAAATGAATAGTAGTTCATAAAGCTTCTACATATATATCAGAGTTAAATAAGGTAAAACATAAGTCTCGAATACATAGAAGTCTCAATACAATAGTCAAATAACAAAATCTGAATATATCACTAGATCAATTGAATAACTGAAAGCCGAATAGATATAGATCGATCTCCAAGCGAAGTTCCAACTCCAAAGGTGAGTCTCAAATGCTGTGACACTCAGTCTGACCTTAGCATAAGAAAAACACAAAAACACTCGAGTCAGGATTAACATTCTTATATCAACAAATCCAGCTCAAGTGACAAGTCAACTGAAATACAAATAACTCAAAAGATGTTTGAGATACCCATCCTCCAAGGATCTATGGAACTATCTACTATGTAGTACAATACGCTATTATAATATGTCTATAGTAAGGTTAACTATTAAAATAGAGTTAAGGCGTTACCTATATCCCCCTTAACACATTTTATATATTCATATAGTCTATAAAGTATTATAATCTTCCCCGTACAGGAGATTGTCAGAGGGCACTCCATAGGTATGGTACAAAACAAACTCGTATTGGGCTCGAAATTGTAGGTGACACGACACAACTAGGCAATGCAAGGGTAGATATAACAATTACACTTCCAGGTTGGTGGTAACTCATAGCCACTACCATCGCCCACCTCGATCTACATTTCTAAAATCCAAAGGTGCACCCAATCAATCACAAAGTAACAGAATGGTATCGAAGAAGTGTGTCCGATCGAAAGAGATACCTCACTTGTGTTAGGAACTGGAGATAGTGGTTTTGATGACAACAACCTTTGTAACTTATTTTATTATAACTTATATACTAATACTATTGTCTAGATATATATGAATGATTTTATGCAGGATATATATAAGGCAGGTACTGATTATTGAAGGCTGTACAGTATAAAGATCAAGAATAAAAAAAATCAAGTTTGAAGACTCATGAGTATCAAGATCATGATTTCAAGATATGTGTCTAGTTGTTGTTAAAACTTCATAATAGCATGGCAATCTTCATTCTGAATTTCATTTGGAATGGAACCAATTTCTACCTTCTCGGTGGCCTACAAACCCACGACAGTAGTTAACAAACCTATGATAAGTGGCTTACAAACCCATGAACATCCTGGTTTTGGACAAGTTCTCGAGTCCTGATGTGATGAGATATTCTGTAGGAAGAAGCTTGAAAACTTCTTCAAAATGGTTTTTCAAAATGATTTTCAAATCTACTTTTTAAAATATTTTAGCCTTAAAATTATCTTTTCAAATGATTTTCAAAAAGATGTTTTAGCCTTAAAATGTTCTTTGTTTTTGTGTTTTAAAACATAGTAAAATTAGTTTATTTTACTCCAAAATCATTTCGTCTTGTTTTTCTACCAAAACCATTTTCAAAACAAATTTTACATTTTTTTTAACAAGGGGATGTCAACATCATGGGATACCACATGTCAACATGGCGGCCATTGAATTCAAAAGTTCCAATTTTCAAAAGATATTCATTTAAATTCTTCATGAATAGTTATGACCATTGGTGCTTTATAAATAGGCTTCACAAAGGAATTTTTAAATCATCCATTTTCATTTTTCTTCACTTCTTCTTCTCCATAAATCCATATTCTATAATTTTCATATTTTTAAGATCGTGCCGAAATTCTTCCGAATTCTTAGGTGAATCAAATTAGAATCTCATTCTTGTTTGATTCTCTACCTCTCTTGAAGATCAAAGCGCTATTCAGAATTATAGGATCAATTTATAATCAAAAGTTTATCGAGTCTCTCTATAAGGTGTAGTTGTGCTTGGAAATCAATTGGGTAATCTTGTGGCCCATAAATCAAGAGAGTTTACCCCGGACTCGTCAGACAAGAGGGTACCTCAAGGCCTTCATAAATTGAGGAGTGTAATCTCGACACTGGTTCAATAAAAAATTTGTATGAGGTGGTTTGCCTTGGTATAGGACTGGATGTAGGGTAACTTCGAACCAGTATAAAATCCGGTATGTTCTTTCCCTTTACTGCTTTTTATTTACTTTCTGCATCTGTATTTGATTCTATGATTGTTCTGCGATTAAGTTCTGCATTTTTTTGTGTCATACTTTCAATTTAGTTCATATAAGCCTAGAATTCATTAAACACTATTCATTCTCCCCCTCTAGTGTTAAATTAGCCTTAAGATCCTTAATCCGTTGTCCCTTTCAACTAGGCCTGTCAATTTCTCCTATTTAAGCCACCTTATGCTAACTCACAGGAGTTAGGTCCACTTATATATCTCATATAGAATCATCGCCAACCATCCTACATCATTCTGGAATCTCCACCGCATACACAGTTGTCAAAGTAGTTTTCAGTATTGACAAAGAGTATGACAATAATCGATCCCGGTCTCTCTAACAACCAAACGTTATTATAGCACCGCGGTCATTTCAAAATATCATATCCATTTCAAAACCAAAAATATCATATCTATTTCAAATATCTTTTCAACTTAAAATGTATCCATTTCTAAAATCATAACACTTTCAAAGTTATAACAATTTCGAAATTATTAAACTTAGAAATTATAACACTTTGGAAATCACAACACTTTGAAAACATAATACTTTGGACATCTTAACACTTTGAAAACATAAATTTGAAACCACAATACTTCCCACTTAAATAGTTTATATATAGCAAACAATATATATAATAAAATAGTTAAAAAATAAAATAGTTAGTATATTAAAATAGTTATAAGTTAAATAGTTTATAAATTAAAATAATTAGTATATTAAAATAGTTTAGAATTAAAAATAGTTTATATTAAATTAATTTATAAAGTAAAATATTAAAATAGTATTAAATATTTTTCAAAATACTTTATATTATAAAAATAGTTTCCTCAAATTTCACAAATCGATTCAAAACAGCTCAAATTCCAAAAACCATTTAAATCATATCTCAGTTCTTTCATTTCAGTTCAATTCAAATTTCAGTAAACCATTTTATATCGATTTCAAATATAGGTTTGAACTACAAAAATAAATCTTTTCGATTTTAATAGATTTCAAAGTTTAAAATATTTAAACCTTTACAATAACTCAATCTGATAAATTCATTTATATTTCAAATTTAACTTTACCATTATTTAATATTGAAATATTCACTTAGTCGGTCCAATATCATTAAAATTAAGCTTTAAAATACAAATTTAAATAAAAACTAATTATTTCATTTAATTTACTTAAATTTGAAAATATTTATTAAATCATCTTAAATCAAAATCAAGTTATAAAATCATATTCTTAAAATCTCAATTTCAATATGTTTCAAATCAATCTTACTTAAGTATAATTCTTAAATAAATATAATTTCAAATCAATTTCAAATTTATCTTTCCAACCTCAATTAGTTAAAATTATTACAAAATCTAGTTTTAAAGATATGAATTTTAAATAAATACTTAAACATATTATATACAAAATTTTATTAAATTAAAGCTTATTATTAAATTTATTTTTATATTAAAATTAATTTTGTATATATTTTAAAAATAGTAAAATTATAAGTAAAATCTTAAAATTTATAATTTCAAAACTAACTTATAAATTTAAATTTCCCAAAAATATAATTTTAAAAATCAAGAATTTTAACATATGTAAAATAACATTTATATATATATAATTTTTAAAAGTTGTTATTTATATAAAACCACATATATTTCCTTTCTAAAATTTTGGGAATTATTTCAAAATATATATATATATATATAAACCAACGATGTCTGTATATAATTTTCTATCCCATGGTCAAGTGATACAGATATTTATTATTTCAATCCGCAATTTAATTATCTATGGGCATATATCTTTTCAACCCGCAATCCCGATTCAGAGTAAATGAAAATCGCTTACGTTTATCATTTCAACCCATAACGATTTTCTCCTATTCTACAAGATTGTTCGGATATGTATCATTTCAACCTATAGAGAATCACTACTATAAAACAGGCCATTTGCATCGGTTGTTTACCCTCTTTTGCATCAGTTCAACAACCGATGCATATGCAGCCGAGGCAACAGGCTTAACATTTTTGCATCAGTTCTGAAACCGATGCAAAAAGGTCCTTTTGCATCGGTTGTTTACCCCCTTTTTGCATCAGTTCAACAACCGATGCATATGCAATCGATGCAACAAGCTTAACACTTTTGCATCAGTTCTGAAATCGATGCAAAAAGGTCCTTTTTGCATCAGTTGTTACTAACAACCGATGCAAAATATCATTATTACAGTACTCAAATAGACTATATATATATATATTATATATTATATACATATATATTGATTATAACAAACAATTTTTGCATGCAATATTACAATCATTCAAAATTAAATTTGATGGCAAATATAAACTGAATAACATAATACCAAAATAAGCATATATCAATTACAGTGTTAATAATCTCTACAAAATAAGTGTGGATACATCAAACTATGCAACCATCTAGTTACATCAAATAACCTGCTAGTTACCTCAAACATACTTCTGTGCAAAAAAAAAAACTACTGCATACATACATAACTTGCACATCACCAAACCTCTCACTGCCTTGTTTCATCACCAAACCTCTGATCATCCTTCTTCATCACCAAAACTGTTGTGTCCATCCCTTCTTCATCACTGTCAATACCCTCAAACAAACATATAACCTCCACCACTACTCACTTTCCATCAAAAGTGCCTTGCCTCCCATTCTTTCCATGATCACAACATTCACTCGTCATATAACCCACTTTCTCAGCTTCGACAACCTCACAACCTTGGTTCAAGCATCTCAACCCCCTCCATCAACTTACTGTCAACTGCATATAATAACCTCTCCTACATCTCCTGCCAACATCATTACACCAACATCATCACACCACACCAACATCTCTGCAACAATACATCTCCACACCAACATCATCACAAACTTCTCCTACCATTTCATCCACCCTCTCTGTCCTTCACAGCTCACCACCCAGCAGCAAATCACTGCCCTTCTGCCTTCTGCCTTCTGCCTACATCATTAACTTACAACTCCAAACTGCAATACATCCATCAATACTCAAAACTTCAGCCAAAAAAACTACCGCACATTTGAACACAAAGCGACAATTCATAATAAATAAATAGAACTCAAAGGATCTTCAGTCAAAACTGCACAAGAAAAAATAAATAAAACTCAAAGGATCTTCAGTCAAAACTGCACAAGAAAAATAAATAAAACTCAAGGGATCTTCAGCCAATTCTTGATGAGTAGGAATTAAACATACTACAGAAACTAATATGTAATAAAAGTAAGTTCTGAACATGCTGTACAAGTGAGAAGCAAGATTTCCATTAGTCATGTAAACATATATAAGCATATGCTTTCCCTTTTCTATGCAATAGCCTGCTAAATTTATAAGATATCTATTATACAATCTTCCTAGACGTATGACCTGCAATTAAACATAAGCATATTAGAAGCATTTTTATATTCCAGCAATTCAACCAGGCCAATTTGTTGAAAAAAAAACCTTTATAAAAGTCTAAAAAAAAGTTCTGCAAGCATGTCCTACGAACTAGAATATTTCTCCCCACTTTCAACTATCATTTAAAATTTCAATTGTCCATGAATTACAAAATTACCAGTCTACTAGTCGACAAACTCCTCGTTTCCAACTATCAAAATCTACAACTTTTTATTTTTTGTCTGATCTTATATTGAGGTAGAAATTTGTTTCGTACTTCTTGCTTAGTGCATTAGATGGTCAATGAAGATGTAGGAAGGTACTCAATTATCCCATTTTGGATAACAAAAGGTAGCATAATTTTTTATTTCATATTTTTACGTGCAATTATTCAGCAAGCATCATTAACTTCACATCAATACATTAGTTAGCAAGCATGGGTTGTATATGTATGTTCATGAAAACAGCACAGATGGATTGCGCATCAATTTTTTTGTAAGAATATCATCCCAGAGATTGTAAATCAAGTTCACTAAGTCAAGCATTTCTCCAACCAGCCTTTTGCTTTCTATATAAGATGTCATATGTGCTACAAAAAGACTTAATCACAAACTATTATACCATTGTGTATATACCATCCCAGAGATTGTACCTCCGATTGAAACTCTTTCTCACCCTGTTTAGAGTTCGAAGCAAGCACTTTGACGCCTAATGTTTCACCAGTCGCCATTTGAGCTTTATAAACTGTACCAAATGCACCATGACCGATTACCGTTGTAAAATTATGAGTAGCTCTTTGTAAGTTCATGTAAATTAAGTATAATAAAATCCATGAAGATGTTATACTGTAAATTATTGTAAGGCTAAAAAGGTTAAAAATCTTGAAGCCTCAATATACTATATCGATCACCTACTATGTACAACAAAAAAAGCGTAAATAGTAGTAAAAGAAATGATATTTACTCACCATATAATCATTTGGTTATCCCAGGAGTGAAGATCAAAGGATCAGATATCAACCTTTCAACAGAAGAAACGATAAAGTATTAATAGCCGGGAAATAAGATAAAAAAGACATATCTACTGTGATCGTTAAATATAAGGAAACCAGTAATCACCAGATATAGAATACAGAAAATAGTCTAAGACTTGTTCAAAAATATAAGTAAGAAATACTAGTAATGAACTACTAAAGTAATACATGTTCAAAAATTACACAAATTCTATACAAAATTTGATAATTATTCATGCAATATAATATACTGATTTCAAAAATATCAGCCAGATTAATTTAAACAAAAATCACAATCGATTGAATTTAGTTTGAAAGAAAAACATATATGTATGTCTATTTCCTGAATTAATATGTACCAATTTTAAGGCTCTGCAAATTTTCTTACTTCGTATGTGAAATCTTGACCAATTGAAAGTAAAGATATTTCTATAAAATCTATTAAAGAAACCTATTTGCACATCCATTGTAATGCTCTGTAGTCGGTCATGACATAGATCATAAAAGGATTCGAATTCTTTAGGCATTAAAATTCCATTTGTATATGAAAAATATTGGGATTACATCTTGTAAATTTTCTTCATTCTATCCTTTCAAGTACTTCATATACCGCAATGTGCCAATGTGTACCTGTCAGCTGTGAGACCTATCAACTTGTTCATCGAGGTATGAAACCAAACCAGAATCATTAGTCTGTATATGACATAAAAGATCACCAATAATTTTTTATGATTTGTCTTACATATTTGCACAATGAATCGATTATTTATCTTTTCCAACTTTTCAAGGTTCAGTGCTTTAGAATTCTTTAGTGTTAGTAATAGAAGCACGGTAAATCTAAGAATTCAAAATTAAAAAGTCTATCGAATTGGGTGGTCCCATATATAGAACAATGCAAGGTATAGTATTTTGTATCGAACTAAGTAAACATATCGGAGAGAACATGATATAAATACATTGCCATGGCACAATTTTTCATGAAAGTCAACACATAAAGCTTGGCTACTTTACCTGACATATAATATGGAGACAAGTAATATATTTCACAAACGGTGACTATCAATCAGAGACTGAAGATTACTGCAAAAATATAGATGACAAACCTCTACTGCTATTGCTATAAGAAATGACCAATCCTCACCTGACCTCTGCACTACCAACAAACTTTAATTTCCTCTCCACCAAATCAACCAGCACCATCTCTGATGCAGCGCAATCTGAAAATTCTGGAAATTCACAAGTCTTAGGTCGCTCACGACCTAACAGTAGTGATCTACGACCTAACGGGACTCGTGAAGTAGAGCTACGACCTAAGGAAGAAGAGCAACGACCTAAAGAAGGGAATTTAGGTCGGCCACGAGTTAACATCGCTCTAGGTCGTGTGGAAGAAGTTTCGGAGTTAGGTCGTTGGGAAGTTTTAGGTCGTTGCCGACCTAAGGAACACTGCTCACGACCTAACAGAAACACTCTAAGTCGTTTACGACTTAACGAGATAAAAGGCAACGAGTTACAGGATCCAAAGCATATTTTAGGTCGGCCCCGACTTAAGGAGGAGAAGCTGCGAGCTAACAAAGATTTAAGTCGCTTGGTGGATTCACGACCTAGTGGAGAAGAAGATGACTCGTGTGAGGAAGTAGGTCGTTTGGAGTTAATTCGCGAGGAAGCAAGTCACTTGGAAGGTAAGTCGTAGGTCGTATATGACCTAAGTGATGAGTCGTAAGTCGGGACATGGTGTTGTAACTGTTTGTTATCTTGAGTCGTTGTACTCTGGGTCATAACTCGTTAACGACCTATCTTAAGTCGCGTTTGTTTGAGTCGGTCTGTATATATGTTAGGTCGCGTGAGTTGTTTTTAGGTCGTTGTTGAGTGTTGTGTTGTATAAAAGTGAGTATGCTGTGTTGATAGGTCGCTGCCGACCTAAGTGTTGTAAAATTGTGTTGAGTGTAGCGTTGAGTCGCAGTTGTAGGTCGCTGCCGACCTAAGTTAGGTCGTGAGTCGCTGCCGACCTAAGAGCCTGGTGATGTTTTGTTTGTATTGCGTTGTAACTCCTATAAATACGCGTGTGTTGTACATTTTGGGGCTGTTGATTTTTGAATAAAAATTCTCTTTGTTAGCTTTGTGCTTTCATACAAATTGGTAGTTGAGTGTGATCTCCTATCTCCTCTTTCGGTTAATCGAGTGCGCTCGATTCAACGATCGTAGCAGCTGATTCACGGTATCTAGTGCGCTAGATCAACGTACGAAGAATCGTAGATCTTCTTTCTCGGCATCGTGCGCGATCAACGAGACGAAGATAGCTAGAATCCGGTATCTTTGGGTCAACGGATTTGGGCCTTACAGTATTCTCAACTCACCGATTGCTACATTCCATCGATTGAAGTTTGTTTCGAATTATCCGCTGCGTCAGTTTTTGGTATCAGAGCCATACTTAGCCAATCATAGCTAAGTTGATTCTTGGAGCCAAGTATTTGAAGTTGAAGTTTGAAGTTGGAGTTCATCGTGTTCATATTGAAGTTGCAACAAGAGGGAGAACTTTCGATCCATTCCATTTTGAATCAAAGGGTTGAAAAGTGTTTGAATTTGAAATAGGCCGTGTATACTTGGGAAGTAGCCGAGCCTAGTGAAGGGTTTTGAAGTTTGAAGCCGTGACTTATTGTTGTTTGTTGAAGTGTTTGTGAAGTTTTCGATCATGCCACCAAGGAGAGCTAATCGTCATCAAAACGTTGAAGCTTTGTATCGTAGAGAAGAAGCCGAGCTTATGGAACAACGTATTAATGAGAAGTTTGATGAAGGCATTGGAAAATTGGAGAAATTGATGAATGATTTGAATCAAAGGAGGAGATCACCAAACTCGAACCATGGAGGAAACCGAGTTTCGCCATCGGTTACGGAAGCGAGGAGGGTATCACCACATTCTTGTAGAGATAGAAGAGAAACATCAATTTCATCACGAAGAGATCATCATGACTATGCACATGAAGAGAGAAGAAGTCGACGTGAATTTGACAATGAAGTATATAGGGATGAAGAAAGACATAGTCAAAGAAGCATGCATGAACGGAGGGATGATAATGGTCGAGATCGATGTAGGCGTACTTTTGATTTTTACGAAGAGGGTGATAGAGCTAGTATTCGTTATCGAGATCGAGACCAAGTTCGAAATTCGTATCGGGATGTTGAAGATGATCGTCGATGGGAATCGGGTATGAAGATGGAAATTCCAGAATTTAAAGGAGGGATGGTAGCTGAAGAATTTCTTGATTGGTTATCTAATGTTGAAGAGATCTTTGATTTCAAGGAGGTTCCAGAGCATAGGAGAGTGAAGTTGGTTGCTACTAGGTTGAGGGGGAGAGCTTTGGCGTGGTGGCAGCAAACTAAACTTACAAGGGAGAGAATGGGGAAGTCAAAGATAGAATCGTGGGATAAGATGAAGAAGTTGATGAGATCTACTTTCTTACCTTACAATTATCAGTCACTTATGTACCAAAGGTTGCAGAATCTGAGGCAAGGGACGAAGTCTGTTAGTGATTATGCTGATGAATTTTACCAACTCATTGCCAGAAATGATATTATGGAAACGGAAGAATAGCTAACTGCTAGATTCATTGGGGGATTGAGAATGCAGATCCAGGATATGGTTAATATGTTCGATCCTAGATCAGTTGCAGAGGCACATCAGAAAGCGTTAGCTTGGGAGAAGCAAGGAAGGCGTGGAGGTGGTGTGTTCACTAATTCCAATAATCAAGCGAAGGGTGTTAGTGGAAGTTCTAGTGTTCCTAAACCTGTTACAAAACCAGTGGTGAAGGAGGCTGAGAAGGCGAAGGTTAGCAGTGGGTTCAAATGTTATAACTGTCAGGAGTTGGGTCACAAAAGCAACGAATGTCCGAAGCCGAAGAAGAGAACCATGGTTGCAGAAGTTGAGGAGGATGATGGTGAGGGGGCAGAATGTTCAAATGCACCTTATGTTGAGGAGGAAGAAGAATTGTTTGGAGATGAAGGTTGTAATCTTATGATGAGGAGGTCATGTCTTACACCAAAGCAAGAGGAGGATTGTAGTTGATTGAGAAGCAATATTTTTCAGTCGACATGCACTATTCTGGGGAAAGTTTGCAAGTTCGTTATTGATGCTGGAAGTTGCGATAATATTATTTCTACAGAGGCTGTGAGGAAATTGAACTTGAAAACTGAGAAGCATCCTAAACCGTACAAGCTAGCATGGTTAAGGAAGGGTGGTGAAGTGAAGGTGTGTCGAAGGGCTTGTGTTAATTTTTCTATTGGGAAGAAGTACAAAGATGAAATTTGGTGTGACGTTGTGGACATGGACGTGTGTCATCTGTTGTTGGGCAGACCATGGCAGTTCGATAGAGCAGTTCAACATGATGGTCGTGCCAATAGTTACAGTTTCATGTTCGAGGGTACTAAAATCACTTTGGTTCCCAAGAAGCAACAGCAGAAGGAGAGCAAGCTAGAAGAGATTGAAGAGTTGAAAACTTTATTATCTTTAAAGGAGTTTGTTAAGGAAGTGGAGGAAGAACCTGAGGTGTTTTTGTTGATTGGGAGAGAGAGTAGTGAAGAAGTTGAAATTCCAGAAGAAGCAAAGCCAATTTTGAAAGAATTTGAAGATGTCTTTCCAGAGGAGTTGCCTAAGGAGTTACCGCCATTGAGAGACATTCAACATCAAATTGATCTTGTTCCGGGAGCAGTGTTACCACATCGACCACATTACCGAATGAGTCCGAAGGAACATGAGGAGTTACGAAGGCAAGTGGAAGAGTTGCTTGAGCAGGGACGTATTCAGGTAAGTTTGAGTCCATGTGCCGTGCCAGCATTGTTAGTACCAAAGAAGGATGGAACATGGAGAATGTGCACAGATAGTAGAGCTTTGAACAAGATTACTGTTCGTTATAGATTTCCTATGCCGAGGTTGGATGATTTGCTAGATCAGTTGAGTGAGGCAATTATATTTTCAAAGATTGACTTGAAGAGTGGTTATCATCAAATTCGGATTAGACCTGGAGACGAATGGAAGACAGCTTTCAAGACAAGAGAGGGGTTATACGAATGGTTGGTTATGCCATTTGGTTTGTCAAATGCACCTAGTACATTCGTGCGGGTGATGAATCAAATCTTTAGACCATTCATTGGAAAGTTCGTCGTGGTTTATTTCGATGACATTCTGATTTACAGCAGGAGTACGGAGGAGCATATTCGACATTTGAGGGAAGTATTGATTATTCTTCGTGAGGAACAATTTTATGCTGCTACGAAGAAATGTGTGCTTATGACGCACAGTGTTTTATTTCTGGGTTATGTTGTTTCAGGAGAAGGTATTCAAGTTGATCAGAGTAAAGTTGAAGCAGTCAGGAATTGGCCACAACCAAAGACAATTACGGAAGTGAGAAGTTTTCATGGGCTAGCGTCATTCTACCAAAGATTCATTCCACACTTCAGTAGTGTGATGGCTCCAGTTACTGATTGCATGAAGGGTAAACAGTTTTCGTGGACAGAAGAAGCCGGAATTGCTTTTGAACGAATCAAAGAACTGTTAACGACAGCGCCAATTCTTGTTTTACCTAATTTCCAGTTGTTGTTTGAGCTACACACTGATGCATCAAAGGTTGGAATTGGAGGAGTGTTGAGTCAGCTGGGGAGACCTATTGCATATTTCAGTGAAAAGTTGTCAGGGGCAAAGATGAGATACAATACATATGACATTGAATTTTATGCTGTTATACAAGCTGTTAAGCATTGGAGACACTATCTATTTCAGAAAGAATTTGTTCTGTACACTGATCATGAAGCATTGAAGCATTTACAAGGGCAAGACAAGATTTCAGCGAGACATGCATCATGGATTGCATATTTACAGCAGTTTACTTTTGTCGTTAAGCACAAATCAGGGGTGACGAATCGGGTAGCTGATGCCTTAAGTAGGAGGAGTCATTTATTAACGACAATGAAGGTTGAAGTGACAGGGTTTGAAATGTTGCCAGAATTGTTTGGGGAGGATCCTTACTTTGCAAAGTTTGTTGAGAAAGTTAAGGATGGAAGTTCGGATGAATTTGTGATGGTTGATGGATTCTTGTTCAAGGGAAATCAATTATGTATTCCAGATTGTAGTTTAAGATTGAAAATTATCAAGGAGTTGCACGAGGAAGGGCATGTGGGCCGTGATCGTACTTTACAATTGATTTCACAGTCTTACTTTTGGCCGTCGATGAGGAAAGAAGTGGGAAGGTTTGTGGAGCGATGTCATATTTGCCAGGTTTCAAAGGGAACAGCGACGAATGCAGGGTTGTATATGCCTTTACCTGTACCGTCTAAGCCATGGGTTGATATTAGCATGGATTTCGTTTTGGGTTTGCCTAGAACTCAAAGGGGAAATGATTCGATATTTGTAGTAGTGGACAGGTTTTAGAAGATGGCACATTTTATTGCTTGCAAGAAGACGACGGATGCTGTTCGTGTTGCTCAGTTATTTTTCAAGGAGATCTATCGACTTCATGGATTGCCAGAGTCTATTGTGTCGGATAGAGATACTCGTTTCCTGAGTCACTTTTGGTTAAGTTTGTGGAAGATGGTGGGAACGAAGCTGAAATTTAGTAGTGCATCTCATCCGCAAACTGATGGACAAACAGAAGTTGTAAACAGGTCATTGGAAAATTTGTTGCGATGTCTTGTACAGGATAATTTGAAAAGTAGGGACCTGAAGTTATGCCAAGCAGAGTTTGCACATAATCATGCAGTGAATCGTAGCACGGGATTCAGTCCATTTCAGATTGTATATTCAAATTTACCCAAGGGACCGTTGGACTTAGCGGTGGTACCACAATCGAAAGAGACAGTTAAACGAGCTGCTGATTTTGTTGAAGGTTTGACGGAGTGCCACAGGATCGTTCAGGAACGATTGGAAAAGTCGAATGAGAAGTATAAGAAGTCTGCAGATTTGAATCGACGAAATGTTGAATTTAACGAAGGCGATTTGGTGTATGCTGTGTTAACAAAGGATCGTTTTCCAGTGGGCACTTATAATAAGTTGAAAGCCAGAAAAATTGGACCTGTAGAAGTTGTGAAACGGATCAATGAGAATGCTTATAAGTTGAAGCTACCGGAGGACGTATACACTTCTGACGTGTTCAATGTTAAGCATCTTATGCCATATTATGGGGATGAACAATCTGAGGGGGAGGAATTTACAAATTCGAGGTCGAATTTTTCTCAACCAGGGGAGGATGATGCAGCGCAATCTGAAAATTCTGGAAATTCACAAGTCTTAGGTCGCTCACGACCTAAGAGAGAAATTTTAGGTCGTTCACGACCTAACAGTAGTGATCTACGACCTAACGGGACTCGTGAAGTAGAGCTACGACCTAAGGAAGAAGAGCAACGACCTAAAGAAGGGAATTTAGGTCGGCCACGAGTTAACATCGCTCTAGGTCGTGTGGAAGAAGTTTTTTGAGTTAGGTCGTTGGGAAGTTTTAGGTCGTTGCCGACCTAAGGAACACTGCTCACGACCTAACAGAAACACTCTAAGTCGTTTACGACTTAACGAGATAAAAGGCAACGAGTTACAGGATCCAAAGCATATTTTAGGTCGGCCCCGACTTAAGGAGGAGAAGCTGCGAGCTAACAAAGATTTAAGTCGCTTGGTGGATTCACGACCTAGTGGAGAAGAAGATGACTCGTGTGAGGAAGTAGGTCGTTTGGAGTTAAGTCGCGAGGAAGCAAGTCACTTGGAAGGTAAGTCGTAGGTCGTATACGACCTAAGTGATGAGTCGTAAGTCGGGACATGGTGTTGTAACTGTTTGTTATCTTGAGTCGTTGTACTCTGGGTCATAACTCGTTAACGACCTATCTTAAGTCGCGTTTGTTTGAGTCGGTCTGTATATATGTTAGGTCGCGTGAGTTGTTTTTAGGTCGTTGTTGAGTGCTGTGTTGTATAAAAGTGAGTATGCTGTGTTGATAGGTCGCTGCCGACCTAAGTGTTGTAAAATTGTGTTGAGTGTAGCGTTGAGTCGCAGTTGTAGGTCGCTGCCGACCTAAGTTAGGTCGTGAGTCGCTGCCGACCTAAGAGCCTGGTGATGTTTTGTTTGTATTGCGTTGTAACTCCTATAAATACGCGTGTGTTGTACATTTTGGGGTTGTTGATTTTTGAATAAAAATTCTCTTTGTTAGCTTTGTGCTTTCATACAAATTGGTAGTTGAGTGTGATCTCCTATCTCCTCTTTCGGTTAATCGAGTGCGCTCGATTCAACGATCGTAGCAGCCGATTCACGGTATCTAGTGCGCTAGATCAACGTACGAAGAATCGTAGATCTTCTTTCTCGGCATCGTGCGCGATCAACGAGATGAAGATAGCTAGAATCCGGTATCTTTGGATCAACGGATTTGGGCCTTACAGTATTCTCAACTCACCGATTGCTACATTCCATCGATTGAAGTTTGTTTCGAATTATCCGCTGCGTCAATCTCCTTCAGGAGCCAAACCTCACCAAAAAATCGAAATCGCAACCTCACTGCTGAAAATTACAACTACGAGCATTGAAAACAGTAACCTCAAAGCAGTTCTGCAACCAAGTTCCCCTCATAGTTGAACTGCTCAACCCACCACTCACGACCTCTGCCAACCGCCTGCAACCAGTCGCAACTTGTCACAACCACGACTTCGACACCCTCAAATTTCTGAACCAGCAATCGGCCGCAGCACCAACCTCACCTGAAACTCGAACAACCCACCCCCGAACATCACCGAACCACCCTCCTCCAACTCCTGAATCCTCAAATCGAACGCAATTTCACTTCAATTTTCGATAGCGACAACCATACCCTCAACAACGAACAACCTAAGCACCCACAGTAATCACCCAATTCGCGACAACCAACGACCACCTTTGCATCTCAACGTCACCCGAATACAAAACGCGAACCTAACTATCTGAAACTAACTTCATCACCTCGCCCACCTCAACAATCCCCAATTCGACCTGAATCCGCCTCCATCGCCTAAATCGAATCAAGAAAATTGGCTGAATTGTGAAAGTTTGATTGAATTGAGAAATTGGGGCTAATCGTGAAAGTTGGATTTCGATTTTTTTTGTATAAGCTTTCTGATTATATAAATAAGTACGCATGTAGTTGTTTTTGAGGAGGAGAATTTTTATTCTGGGAATGGGTTATTGAGGAGAAAGGAGCACATTTGTTCAAAATAGTTACTTTGGAGAAAAAATTTCATTATTTCCCTTCTAAATTTCATATTGCCATCAACATGTAGTTGCATCGGTTGACTTTAAAACCGATGCGACTAAAACTATTTGCATCGGTTGTTGGTGAGAACTGATGCAAATTTGATTTTTTTTTTACTACCTATTTCTTTCCACGTATCAATTGCATCGGTTATTAAATAGAACTGATGCAAATAGTTCTATTTGCATCAGTTTTTACTTCAGCCGATGCAAACGAGGCGAAGCAATATGCACTTTTTGTACTAGTGAATTCTATACTAATAAGGAACTTGTAGAGTGGAAACAATGATGATAATAACATAACATATCAACAACAGACATATATCATTAGTAATAAATTAAATCATAATAAACAGATATATAATGGTGTTATATGTCACAGGTGAACAGTTACAGATAATGGCACATATAAATAGCAATTAAATAACTAATAGAGCAATTTCAATTTCATTTCAAGTGAAATCAAATTTAATAAATATAAGAATGTTAATCGTGAATGATTGCTTACCTTTCGAGGCTAGAGATGAACGAGAATGAGATGAGTTACGAATTCAAGAACGAATTCCAAAGAAAATCAAGATTGGCAAAAATTTGACGACAAAGTTGATAAATAGGAATTGATGAGAACAATCAATCGGTTTGGTAAAGATAATATATATATATATATATATATATATATATTGTTTTATTAAAAATCAATATTTAATTTTTAAACACCTATAAAATACATCTTTAGAAATATAAAAAACTAAACACATGTATTGATATAATCTAATCTATAGACTAATATATATTATATTTAAAACAGTATCTATATTTATTTCAAAATGACAATACCCATATTCCACTCAAAATATAAATTTTCAAAACAACAAACTTTCTACAACTGCAGCTATTGTTTTAGGAACTATATATATATGTGTGTGTGTGTGTGTATGTATATATATGTCTCTGTGTGTGTGTGTGTAAACTATTAAAACCTGTACATTAAATCCAAAATAGTATATATAAACAAATATATGTACAGGCTAATAATGTATATATGCACAAATATAAAACAAAACAAAATAGGTGAACAGGTTAAACAAAAATGTATGCAGACTATATATATATATATATATATATATATATATATATATATTATACATATCGAAAAACAATTCAATGCAAGTTATAAACTTTATGTATAATATATATATTCACATTTAAATAAAAGCATACAACTAGATAGACTACAGAATATAGGCCTTAGATATATTTTATATATAACAACCAAACTTATATCCACAGGGGAGAGGATTGTAAGTTAAACAACACATACATAATATATATATATATATATATTGTATAGAACAGGATAAACATATTACTTTATAATAAAATCATACATGCAGCTTACTTACATATACATTCTTATCTTTTATAGCAAGAGCTTATATACACCTGACTACAGTTTATATAACTTTAGGTATATACAACCTACATTTATATATAAGATTTTACTATACTGTGTATATATAAAACAATCGCAAATGTACTAGAAAATTTCACTTTATATAAACTTACAACATTATATTGTATACCATTTAAACATATTGTATAATACCATACTACATATGTGTACTACTCCAAATACACACTATACAAATACTAATGAAATTTATACTTAAAACTAGTATATTACCTGTATATACTAATAGATACTGTTATATGTTTATTACTATAAGAAAGATATATACCTGTTTATCATGTTAAAAAAAAGGAGGCTAACACTGGCTGCTTGCGTGAAAGAAAATAAGGAGAGTTGCAAATTTTTGAATCAAGACGTGCTGAACAAAATATAAATGGAAACAGGTTTCACAATTATCAAAGTTATATATTTCGTGTGTGTGTGTATATATTCTTCCGTTGTGAAGCACGAAGGAAAAGAGGAGGTGGATGAGCACCTCGAGGAAGGCTGGACATGGCAACGACGGCTGACGAGGTGTTTGTCATAGAGGGGAGGCGGAGTCGAAGTCTGGTCATGGCTGCTAGTGGTAGCTCGACAGGTAGGCGGGCAATGGTGGAGCAGGCTACACCAAAAGAAGGTCACACTAGGGGTGTTGAGGTGAAGTTCTGGTAGGAGAGAGTCTTGCTGGGCTCTGGCCAAGGTGGATCATGGGGGAAGCAGCAGGAATTCGATCGAGATGGGGTGGTTTCCGGTAAGGTGATGGCTGGTGTTGATGTGTTTGGGTTGCAGGGTGGCCGGGAAGATGGATGAGGCAAAGGGAGAAGAATGTGCTCCGTTGCAATGTATAAGAATTATATAAATAATTTGATAGGAAAATAAAATAAACAGAGAAGAGAGAAGAAACCCATAGAAAATGAACGAATCCCTGAAATAGATGAACCAAAGTAAATGATCTAACCACTGTATAATAAATTGAAATAGATAATAGCAATAGCCAGAGTTGAATTCTAAGAAATAATATTAAAGTTGACATCCATTGGTTTTAAACAGCGGGAAATGAAGGGTCATAGAATAAACAGACTTACCATTACGGTTAATCATTTTGCGTGTTTCGCCACATACCAAAGTAAATTAACTAACCACCGTACAATAAATTGAAATAGATAATAGCAATAGCCAGAGTTGAATTCTAGGAAATAATATTAAAGTTGATGAGCATTGGTTTTAAACGGCGGGAAATGAAGGGTCACAAAGAACAAAAGGACGTACCAGTTAAGGTAAATCATTTTGTGTGTTTCGCTGCATATCAGACATCAAGACACACAAATGAATAAACTGCGAAGCTCAGCATGACAAGATGACCAAAATGGTACACAGATATTAGTGGTATGACAATCCTATCAAAAGTCGATAATCGGTACCGAAAATGCTACTAAAACGTTGAAAATAAGATAAATCGAGCAATAGCAATCCAAATTTGATGAAACGAAATATGGCGTCTCACTCAGAAGATGATTTAAAAACTTATTATAAAATATATCAAGGTTTGAGAAATATTTTATTATCATCTAATATTAACTGATTTAAATTGAAATAAAATTATACAATAAAATAAACTTTCATATTATCTGATAAAAAATTACCATTCGTTATGTTTATATAGATGTATTTCAAATATCAAAAATTAATTTTCAAATTTTAATTATTTAAAATTACACAAAATTTTGGTTAAATACGTTATTAAAGTCATTAAAATTCACAGGTCGTTACTCTGATATTACTTGCCTAATGAAACAAACTTCATCTCTCCAGAAGTGAGACTTAGAAAATTTAGCTTTTAATTGTTTTCTCCTCGTTACATCCATCACTTCCCTTAAATGAACCTCATGCTTTATCTCACTCCTAGGATAAATACGAATATCATCCACGAAGACCACTGCAAACCTATTCAACTGCTCCTGGAATACACTACTCATCACATCCAAAAAATAAATTAGAGCATTTGTCAGCCCAAATGACATGACCAACCACTCAAATAATCCATTAGCTGTATGGAATGCAATCTTATAGACACTATCTTTAGTAACTCAAACAATATTAGATAGGATTTGGAAATAGAAAAACTCATAAAAATAGTAACATTTGCTTATATCAACAAAAAGGACAAAATCCTTATTTCAAAAAAGTAAGTTCAAATGATTTAATAAATTATTTTAATTTATTTATGAGTATTTATAATTTTAGATAACACTATGAAAAACTATTTTTAAATTCGGCTTACATAAATAAATAGTTTAAATAAAACGTCAAAAAATGACCGTAAAATATTTTGTCGAAAATCAATGTTTTGTCGATTTAAAGTTGTCGCAACGTCATTGCACCTTTGTGTACATATTCGTATAAACATTATATCATATAGTAAATAATTAAAAATTAATTATTCAAGTTTACTTTTGCTAATTAAGGTTATAAAATTCTAGAAATATCATTAGCAAAAGAAAATTAATAAAGACAAAACATATTATTTCAAAAGTAAACAAAATCACTATATTCTTTACTTACTACTTAACTGAAATTAACTTAAAGTTTTGATGTGAAACATGATGTTAAGGGTTGAAAAATAAATGCTTACTTTATTTAAGTGTAAGGGTATTTTAGTCTTTTTATAAAATATTATTTTAATCCAAAAAATTTCTATAAATAAGCACCACTTTCTCTCATTTTTCCACACAACTTCTTTTTCATTTTTCAGCCTTTTCTTCCACTCTCTAATGGTTTCCCTCTAGAATAAAATAATGCTAAAATAATCCAAAATAATTACTAAAAGAAATATCCAACCAAACACCTCAAAACCACTCCAAACTCCTCCCTCTCCTCCTCATTACCCACGGCCCACCTCCCTCCACCCCATAGCCAGCCGAACTTCCTTCTCCTTCTAGGCCGTGAGCATCTCTACCCCCATATGTCCAAGTCAAGCCATCCTAGTTCAAACGTGCAAGGAATCGTGAGTGAAAAATATCGAGTAGCGGAGCTATAGCCGATTTTCCATTCGAAAAATCAAACTAAGTGAGAGCTCTAAACTATAGCTATATTAGTAGTTGTGATGGGTAAAAATAATGTTTGATTGCTAATAATGATTTTGATAAGTGTGAAAAAGAAAGTAGTAACCTTTGAAACATATGTGACAAGTTAGAACTGCTATGATAAGAAATGTTATTATGGATGTTGATTGTGATTTATATTTGCATATGTTGATATTTGATTATGAATGTTGAAATAAGTCAGATATACACGACATTGTTTCACATGGAAATCGCTTTCCAAAATTAATTAAAAGTGACATGCAATCATCTAATGCCTTTTAAAATGATTAAAAATGGTTTAGAAATTTTCTATAAACATATAAACTTGTTTTGACAAAGTTCGAATGAAAAAAATGAAATATGTCAAAACTAGGCGCGTCGCGCAACGGTAGTAGTTCGCGATTTCGCATCAAAAAGTTAAAAAAAGTATACGGAACAGAATTTAGCTCGGAATTCTTTGAAATAGGAATTTTCCGAACTATTAGATACATATCTTTCAAATAAAGGAAGAAAATCAAGATTTCAAGTATGTCCAAAAAAACCGCGCTTTTGTAGTAAAGTGACCAAAGTTTAAAATTGATATTGTACATATTTTACAAATATGAAATAAATTCTAAAAAAAATTTAAACTATTTTAAAAGTGATTTAAGTTGAAAAGATGGTATTCTAAATGACATAAAAGTCATTTTGAAGAATATAGCTCTTAAAGCACTTTTGTAACATTTTTTACGACACCTTTTCGCAACGTTTTTCTATAACTTTTGAAATAAATGTTGAAATTTAATAATTCTTTCCCAAATCCTTAGTATATGTTTTTAATTAATAATAAATTATTCAAAAAAATATTTGAATGATTTAAAATTATTTCAAAGGTGGTTACACAAATAATTAAGGTATTTAAAAAGGGAAAATGAGTATGCGGAAACGAATGGTACATTTGTTCTACCCGTCTAAAAGTGAAAAAAGGTTTGTAACTAAGGTTAGGGATAGAGAAATCAGTGCTCTGAACATACCTGGCCGCGGTTCTCTCTTTTAGGCGAAGGGTGAAATAGATCGAAGGGAAAGCCCATATGCTCAACTTAGATTTTATAGAAATAATATTCTTATACTCATTATTAAAATCCAAAGAGAAAACTCATCATATTAATGGAATTTAAAAGTGATCTCACCATTATTCCAAAAGTAGCACTTTTTGAATAAGGAAGTTGATATTGAATAAAAGTAGAGTGATTTATATGATCCTATTTTCTCAAAAGATACACTAAAAATGATTTGAGAAATATTCAAAAGAGAGGTTTAAATGATTCTGTATTCAAAGAAGAGGATTTTAAATATATATATATATATATATATATACATATATATATATATATCTTGAAGATATTATTGATAAAGAGAAACAAATGAATCGAACGACAATCATATAATTACATCATTTTTATCGATGATTGGATTTCGAAGGAACCGGGGTCGGATTTGGGTAACTCCTATCTGAAGACCACTCCTAACCAGTTTACGCATTCGAAGTAATGACATGGATATGATATTTGGGATTTTCATAATGAAGAACTACTTGTTGATCATTTGGGGGATAAGATCCCAATATATATACAGTAGCGGTAGTTTCTTTTTTATGAAATATCCAACGCAAGGACAATCGTTACTAATCTTAGGGTGAATTCCCGACAGGATGTGGTAGGAGAGTGCCTTTGGTTTGCCCTGTTCTTGAACAACTTATATGGATGAATGTCTGACGTTGCATTCCTAGTTACATAAGTGATCTTTATGAATGTATCATCTGTTTGGTGGCATAGAAGGCAACTTCTCTTATCTTAACACACTTTCCTGAGTCGTATAAGCTCAGGAGTTATACGTTTGTAGAAATCAGTTGTGTGATTATGGAATAGAAATGTGGCATTCAAAGAGGGACGATGATGTGCTATGTGGATGGTAATCGTTCCCTCGGGTCTCATACCAAAAAATGATCAAAACAGGGTAGACGCAACAGGGCTATGTGGTTCAACCGTTAGGGTATGATCATCCCCTTCTTGATATATTTCTACCCGCTGTGATGTTTGGGTTTAAATTATTATGGTGTATGCAACGAGACGTCTCGGATAGGTCGGTAACGACCGGCTAATGACATATTCGGTATATCTAGAAAGAGGTAGGCCAGTTTTGTGTTGGTAGAGGACCATCTATTGGGCCTCAGTACATTCCTCTAGAGATGTACTGTCGGAAAGAAGTCCCTTCACTTGGTCATTTGTATGGAAATCCATTCTCCAACAAGTGGTTGCCCTTTTTTTGTAGAACTCACGCTTGTGGTTAGTAATGTAACAATTTCGACTAAGATTAATTAGTTCACTTGAATTTTTTTTCAAAGATATTCCATTTAAAATAATATCAATTATTAGAATGATTTGGTTACATAAGGTAAAAATCGTTGCATGTTTATGTGCGGCGTGGTCTTATGAGATACCTTTTTGTTTTCGAATAACGTATTTTGAGTTCTCACACCAGTCTTATGATTGAACTAGAGTTTATTTTATTTTCCTTTTAAACTCTAGATGTCCAATTTTTCTGGACTGCCGTGTAGTCAAGATACCCTAGGAACATTTTGGAGCATTTTGAAAAGTCTTTTGGAGCTATGAAGCTTAAGAACCTTATGTAGATATTTACCCATATTCCACCGTGTATGTATTTAGTATGCCCCAGCATATGTAAGGATAGGCAGTTATAACCATCCCAGCTGGATTAGTATTGAACTCTGATGGATCACTTGGAGTGATAACTTACCATATGTATAATTAAAGCGTTGAATGCAATGTGAGAATTTGTGCTTCTATCTTGTATCCTTATTTCACCTCTGATAATCGACCTTCCGGCACTGAGATTTGCGGCACGTGAATACCGTGGATGTATTAGTGTCGATTTCTAAGGACCGGGGAGTTGGGTCCTCGCATTTGGTTTTAGAGCTGAAGGTTAAGCAAGAACCTTGGCTTTGGTCGGGTATGACTCATTATAGATAAGGTTATCTGTACCCTAGAATGATTTTAATCTTTGAGAGTGCGCATTTAAAACCCTTATCTGAAAAAAATCAAGTTGTGCTTTATATCCATTCCTAAGGATAATTTCGTTTTGGTATTCTAAAGTTATCTTACTAAATTCAAGTAGTAAGACATGAGTACTTATATAGGACGAGGACGGGGAAATAGCAACACAACAACAACTAACGGTCGAGCTCCAACCGTCAACGTAGAAGAAGTAGCTCCCATACAACCCCAGGTTAATTTTGCTGCCCTATGCAAGAATTATACCAGCTTAGGGTGAAAACCATTCAAGTTTATAGAAGCTATCATTGAATTTCAAGCGTGGATTAAATCATGCGAATGGATCTTTAAGGCGTTGGATATCGGTAATGAGCAAAAGAGGTTCTTGGCCTTGTAGAAGTTACAGGAAGGGGCTTTATCTTCGTAGGAGTCTATCACCCTAAACGAATCGGAGGACGCTTTACATTCCAGCATTGAGGAAATCTCATCTTTGTAGATGCCTTATGGATATGAAGCAGGAGGCAACGACTATTGAAGAGTATGCTAATAAGTTCAATGAATTATCTTGTTTTGGGCTAGGTCTAATCGACACGCCTTTAAAGAAGAATGATTAGTTTATTTCAAGGATGAATAAGAAGTACCAAAGTAGGATGACTACCAATGTAAAGGGGTCATTAATAGATTTGTTGGATATGGGATTTTGTTATGAAACATTGGACAAGACAAGGCCGGTAGTATCTCAAAACAACAACAACAACAATAACACCAAATTGGAAGAAGAGGATTAATCAAAATAGTAAAATGCACGGTCAAGGAAAATCTGAAGGAGGAGCCTAAGGTTACTATTTGAAGGAGACTACATGTTACAATTTCCAAAAAAAAGGGCCACCTATCGACTCATTGCAAGAACCCCAAGATTCATAAGCCACCACCAAACTGCTATAATTGGCTATAATTGTCATCGATTAGGAAACACGATCAAGGATTATCCGATCGTGAGGAACGGAGAGCAAGCCTGAGCCTATGCAATAAAGGATGAGCCTTCAACCTCTAAGGATGTGAAGGGCATGGAAGTTTTGGAAGGTAATATTTTTATCAACGATGTTTTAGTTAAAGTATTATTCAATACTGGAGCTTCTCATTAATTTATCTATGCTGCAATTATTTTATATATTTATGCATTAGTTTTTATTATTATTATGATCACCCTATTCACCCAACCCCCTCTATGGTGAAATCGATCCTACAAGTGACATCAGAGCCAGGTTCAAAAACCAATTTTTGTTTTAAAAAATGATTTATTATTATTTTTTAAATGTGATTTTTTAAAGTGGGTCCTTTTAAAAATTCTTTTGCTGAGGGTCGGTCCATAGTTGGGCCACTCATGTTTAATGATGAATTTGCATATTGGAAAAATAGAATGAAATTTATTTGAAAACCATTGATGCTTGGAATATTATTGAGACATGGTATAGGACACCAACTATAGTGGTAGATAATCAGGAAATTGGAAAACTGATGGATCAATGGACAGATAATGAATATAAACTACAGAATTATAATGCTAAAGTTATGAATTTTATTATATGATCATTGGATCAAATTGAACTTAATTATGTCTCACATTGTCCAACTACGTAGGAAATTTAGCACACACTTGAAGTGACTCATGAAGGAACCTCCTAAGTCAAAGAATCTCGCATTGCCATGTTTAGTAGCGAATACGAGAACTTCATAGTGGCCAAGGATGAAAATGTCAAAGAAATGCATGGAAGAATTTCTAATCTCATATACAAATCAAAAGCTCTCGGAAAACCATACACATAATTGGAAATAGTCTGAAAAATCCTTAGAGTCCTTCCATGAAATTTTAAAGCGAAAATTCCTGCCATTAAGAATAAAACGATCTTAAACAAATCAAAGTCGAAGAACTCATCGAAAATCTCACCACTTATGGGCTATAAATGAAATTCAAGGAAGAACGTGAAGGAGGTGTACTCGAAAGAAATCAATAGCTCTTAAAGGAACAACCGAAAGTGAAGACGATGCTAATGGTGGTGTAGTAGAACTGGCGCTGATAATAAAAAAAATTTAAAAGGTGGAATCATAAGTATGAAAATCCAGCTCTAAATCAACAACTGAAAAGCAGAATAGTCAAAGTTCTAGACAACCTAGAAGAGCAGAAGATCATGTGTCACAAGTGTAATAAACCCGGTCATATCAAGCCAAATTATCCTCAAAATCAACTCAGCCAAGGAAAGAAACCAAAAAGGAGAAGTTTTGCAGCTACTTGGGATGAAACTGATGAAAGCACTGGCGGCGAAAATGAAAAAGCAAAACTGTGTCTTTAAGGAATAAGTGATGGTGATGATGATGAGCCAAGCAAGGTATCAAAACTTACTCACTCGAAATTACTTATAAATTTTCGAGAAGTAAATGACTGTTTTGAACGACTTAGGGAGAAGTACGCTAAAATTGAATAATAAAGAGATAGTTTGATAGAACAAAATAAGCATCTTGACCAATTAGTTAAAAACCATCGAAATAAAACCCCTAAGTGTGATAACTGTCCATCATTCGAAGTAGAAATTAAAAAATCAAAAACTAAAGTTAAATCACTTGAAAATGAAATTCTGATTTTGAAAGAAAGTGAATATACTATGAGAGAAAATTCTATTAAAATGTGCACTCAATTATTAAATGAAAATGAATCACTCAAAACATAGGTCCAACTATTGTCTACAACTTTTGGAAAATTCTCTAGAGGGGAAAAATCATAAAATATGCTAATAGAGAAATAAACAATCAATATTGTTAGAAAAGGACTTGGGCATACTCAATCTGAATGTGCTGGTAGCGAAATTAATCAAGTCAATTCCCAGTGCACAATTTGTAGAAAAACTGGACACAACCACAAAAATTGTTGGTGTAGATCCAAACACATGACAACCATACTAATTTGGGTTCCTAAAGGCACAAATGTAAATTCCCTTAAAGTTAAACAAATCTGGATGCCAAAAGGAAAAAATATCAAATGTCTTAGGTCTACACAAACTTATTTTTCAAAATCGTTTGTCACTGATGATCATGGACCTATAAAAACAAACAGCAAAAAAATCTTTCCTCGTGTAAGTTTGGCGACAGGCTAAGGAACAACAACAGTGTTACCTGGATTCTGGCTGTTTCAGGCACACGACGAAAAACAAATTAAAGTTCCTTAGCCAAGTATAAAGGTGACAAAATCACAATGAGCAACAATAAAATATTATCGGTAAATGTAAAATAAGTAACGTTACATTTATCTTGAATGATATATTAAATGTGACAATCTACGCCATAATCTAATTTAATTCAGCCAGTTATGTGATAATGAAATAAATGTTGATTCTGATTCAAAAATATTGACTGGTCATAGTTTCATCCTTGAATTATCTCATATAGATTTGCTTGGACTAACTATATTGCACAATTTAGGTGATAAAGGGATGTTGTTTCTGTATTGATTAATGATTACTCTTGATACACGTGGATATATTTGTTTATCTTGCTGATTCTAGACTTGACATTATTTCACTATTTGTTTGTGTGCACGGTTTCAATCAAATCCAAAAGAATCTCATTTAAAAGCTGTAAAAATGATCTTTAGATATTCGTTGCACACCCCACTGTTTGGTCTATGGTATCCAGCTAATGAAATTTTGTGTTAAAAGGATTTTCAGATGCGGATTATGCTGGTAGTCTAGTTGATAGAAAAGTACCGCTGGAACGTGTTTTATATTAGGACATTCATTAGTTATGTGGACAAGTCGAAAACAAAATTTTATTGCATTATCGACCACTGAGGCAGAATATATTGCTCTCAGTGGTTGCTCTGCTCAAATTTTATGGATGGTACAAACTCTGCAGGACTATGGCCTAAATTTTAAACGAGTCCCACTAATGTGTGATAGAAAAAGTGCAATTGATCTCACTAATAATCTTGTACATCACTCACGGACAAAACATATAGATGTTAGACATTATTTCATTAGAGATCGTATTTCCTAAGAAAATATCCGCATAAATTTCATTTCACCGATTCTCAATTGGCAGAATTTTTACAAAACCCCTTCTAGAAAATAGTTTTTGTCGACTTCGTCTCAGTTTAGGCATTCTAGAAATTTGATTTTATATTTTTCGTTTTAATCTTAAATGTCTATGTTAACTAATCTGGCTCCTTAGTAATTGTCAAAAAGATAAATAGTGATTGAAAAAGTAATGATTATCGTAATTAATCATATATTATGACTTGAGACGATATATTTAGTAAATGTCTTTAAATATCTAAACAAGATTTATAATAACTTTTGTTGCTAAAAATTCCATGACCATCTCTATTTCTATCATATTTCTAACGACCATCACTCATTAAAATCCAATATGGTATGTCAAAATATAGTATTTTAAATGGAAAATTATTCGTTTTTATTTTATTTTATTTAAAAACATCCATAGTATTCACTCTCATTTAAAAGTTCTCACGGTTATGCATGAGTGAATTACATGGAATATTTGTTCATGTGCTTTCATGCTCATCTAAAAGTCCTCACAGTTATGCATGTATAGAACACATATCAAAATCGATTATTAAATAGACAAGTTAATTTTAATCTCATTTAAAAGTCCTCATGGTTATGTGTGGTTAGAAGATACTTGAAATTCGTTTTTTTTAAATAATTGGAATACTACCAATCTCATTTAAAAGTCCTAATAGTTATGCATGGTTAGTAGATATTCAAATTTCTGATATAAGTATACCATAAATAGACCCGACTATATGGTTTTATATGCCGACATCACCCCTATCACTCTAAAGTGGAATATGCACCTAATGGTGTATTTATTATTTTTGTTTGATTTTTATTGAAACTTAATATTTATACTCGATTGGGTTTTGATGTTTTATTAATATCTACCACTTTATCTCTATTTTTCTTATACTATTACTCTTTTGTTGATAATAAAAGGGGGAGAAAAGTTAAGATTTTGGCAAATAAAGATCAGATATTTTATTTTTTATTTGCATATTCCCATCTTGGTTCATTTGCATATTTTTATTTATTTTCAAACATATATGAAAGAGGAGCTTTGTTGTAGAGAGGGAACATTAAAATAGGGGGAGCAAATAGAGTCATCAATGACTAAATACACTTAATATATTCAATATCTTAATATATGTTTGTTATCATCAAAAGGGGAAGGTTGTTGAATATGCTAGCATATGATTTTTGTTTGATGATAATACACATATACATATCCATTTAAATGTATTTGTTGTTGTACTATTTATTATTCACATAATTAAATTAATATTTATTGAATAAAATAAAAAACACAGAATTTAAATTTGAACAAATATTTTATTACTACTTTGAATAGTACAAATTTGAACTTTCACTATATATACACAATTTCAATTACATTACAATTTCGATTACGTCATAAATTTCAATTTACAATGTTCGCCTCACTACATATCACTCAACATTCGTATTTTTATCTTCAACTCTGTTCAGCCTGAATCCAGCATCTGAGCTATCTGCAAAATAAACACTGCCGCGGTAAAATTAAAAAATAAATATTTTGCAGTGCAAATTAAAGTGTGTAATTTGAAAATGTTATTTGCCTCAGTTATTTGGGTTGTTCGTCATCATATTTGTTTTGAATTCATCTTACATGAACAGCTCGTAACATGCACAGTGTATCACTGTACTGCCACAAAGTAGTGCACACCGATATACACTTGACAAAATTGCAGGGACAGGTGAGCACAAGGTCAAACCCGAGCCATTCGCTGGATTCAACTCAAGTGCATATAACTCTCGATCAAAACAAAGTCACAAAGTTTCAAATGCACCATACATATATGCATACGCATATCATGGTCATATCAAATCAAATCAGCAAAATGTGCAAATAAGGCAAATACACAAAACAGAACACACATGTATACATTGACACAGAATGACTCCAACCAAAACAAGACTAATTCCACATAAGAAACCAAACAAGGTGCACCAACAACAATTCACACCATAATAAACAAAGGCAATGGCATGTACACAAATACACAAGCATGGATGGTCGAGCCACATAAACCACCATACATATGTATATATGTATACATATGTATACACACATGTATACATACATATATATATATATATGAAGTGTACAACAACTAAACATGAAGACCACCAGGGATGCACCACAACTCAGACCAAATCAGATCAGAGTATGTGGAACTAAACCCGCGCAAACTCAAGTGAAACAAAGTCAGAAAATGTCATCAAGAAATGGGACGAAGCAGCATTATGTTTACGCAACTGAAAAAGACTTCAAGATAACTTGAAAACAATGCATATGACATAGTGACAACAACTCATACATGAAATATCAAGATCTGACTGCATGACTACAACAATAAACTTCAATTGGAAATACAAGTTCACAAATCAAAGGCACAAACATGACTCAAAGCATTGCAAGGAACCAAACTTCGAACCAGACCATTCAACATGAATACACAATGCAACAGAGCAAAGCCTCAACACCAAAGAGCAACAAGACTCAACCAGCATACATATATACATGCCTAAATACACATGTATACATACATACATACATAAATATATATATACACACACACATGTCCAACCAAACAAAGTTCAAATCAGAACCAAAACAGATATGCAACCATGTACGAGTCAGTAGAGTTCAAGCCTCAACCAGTGCAACAATATCAGAACCAAGACTATACTCTAATGCACAACTTCAACTACTAGAAGCGGTGAACCAAGCACTCTAGAGTCTAGTGTGTACAACAAGACCACAAACAATCAACATGTACAAAGAGTAGTGCATATGAAGTATTAATCATAACCAGTCCAGTCAAATGTACATTTTCAAGTGAATAGGTCAGTGCAGCATGATCACCCACACGTATACACACACATACATATGTATATATATATATATATGCATATATGGTGATACAGCAAGTTCACACACAACAAATGAAAATAATCATCACAGAATGATCAGTGGTAACATATAAGTAAATACAAAACATGAAGCATTAACATTATTACGAGTATGGGGTGCAACCGAAGTGGAGACCAGTTTAACTCGAAGTAGAACAAGGATAAAACAAGCAGTGGCAACAAAATGACTCAAGTGCAATCGAAATGAAGTGTGACCAGATCAACATACATCAATGCAGACCAGGCAATGAACAAAATAAAGCAGTAGCGTTTAAAAGAAAATCAAGTCATGGGTCAAACATTTTCAAACAGAGGTGTATATAGTAAATTGAACAAGGCAAAATATCCATATTATCTCAAAAAATTTAACGCCGAAGTCAAAAGAGAAAAGAATGGACCTTCATTCAAATTCATGAAGTATACGTATGATACGAAAAAGTCAAGATTAATCACAAGTATTCAAGCAAAATCGAACGACCAAGCAAGAATTAAGAAGAATTCAAACATACTTATACGAACATATATTTAGGGATTTCATCCCTATATATCCCGGTTACATCATCGGAAAATCATTCATTTGAGTTCAAGAAAAAAGTCAGAGAGCAAGCATAAATCCAAAACTCGAATCAGTCGAGCATAATTATAAATTGAAAAAGGGGACATACGTACCAATTCAAACCTCAATTCGATCTCGACAGATTGGAGTAGTTGAAGTCAAACAAAGCAGCAGTCGATTGAAAAAGCAATCCAAAGCAAATGTAAATTTCAATCAAAGCAAAAGAACAAGCGGAGGCTTCAACACAACAAAACCTAATTTCTTGAGGAGGAATGAAGAAAGATCGGCCAAAGATACTGAACAAAAATAAAAAGGGGAGAAGTCTCTAGTTTATTTAACTAAGTTTGCCAATTCTAATTGATTATAATTTGGCTTAAGTGTTAGAAAATAGGGTTTTGTTAAGTCTTTTATTTCGTTTGTCATTTACTTTTAAACTTTGGTGAATTTCTAGTTTTGTAACTAGGTTACGAACTACGGTGGTGTAGTTTGAGAATACGCAACTCAGTGGTTGAGTTTTGGCAGGGTTCAAGCATAGAGTTAGGTTAGTCGACAGCGCGTGTCGCAAGTTTACGTGTGCAAGAATATGACTACTTAATTTCTAGTAGAAACATTGGAGGCAGCACGTAGGCAGGGTTTTGCCGAAGCTAGGTAAATCTGTGTTGTTCTATTCTTGCCTTTATTATTCTGCTATTATCCGTGCTGCAATTATTTTACATATTTTGACATCAATTATTATTATTATTAGTAGTAGTATCACCATATTCACGCCTCCTCTTTGGTGCAACCGATCCTAAAGAGCCATGCTTTGGTGGGCTTGGGTTTTCAATTAGTGAAAATTCAGGCCCACTTGGATGCGAGTTGTTACACTTGAGATAGCACAGGTTAAAGGCAAAGTTTTCCAAGTGTTATTTGTGGAAATCGGAAGTGAAGTTCCTAAGCCGTGTGTTTTCAAAGGTAGGATTGGCGACAGATGCTTTGAACGTCAAAGTTTTGAATGATTGGAAGATACCGTAAACGATTGCTGAGATAAGAAGTTTTATGGGGTTGGCCGGATACACTTGGAGATTTATTGAGGCCTTATCTAGAATAGCAGTGCCACTGATCGGACATACTCGAAAGAATAAAACATATTTTTGGATGAAGGAGTATGAAGTAGCATTCCGAGATTTAAAGGTTCAACTGATAGGAACTTCGGTGTTGGTTACGCCGGAAGGAAATGTGGACATCGTTGTGCACATAAATGCTCTTGGCTCTGGTTTAGGAGCAATGTTGATGCTGAAGGACAAGGCTATAGCTTATCCATCTGGCAGTTGAGGCCCAATGAGGATGGGTATCTAGCCCATGATTTAGAGTTAGTGGCAATCATCTTTGCATTAAAGATTTGGAGACATTACCTTTCAGGGGAAAAACCTATTTACGGACCATAAGTCTTTGAGATACCTTTTTACTCAGAAGAAGTTGAATATGTAGCAACAAAAGGTTGGAATTCTTGGCATTATAAGATTATAGAATAGAGTATACCCCAAGGAAGGGAAATAAAGTTGTTGAAGCCTAGAGCCAAAAACTTCAGAATTATGTTTGTAGGGATCGAAGAGTGAAATGCCTCTGAGATGCTTGCATCTTATGATGTGCAGTTCCGTTCGAAGGATGATTTGAGTCGAAACTCAGGGATGTTGTCTTGCTTGGAAATTCATCCAATGCTTATAGAAAGAATTTCCAAAAATCAAATGGAGGATCCATTATGTGTCAAAATGTTCAATGGCTTAAAGAGTAATATTGAAACTGAAGAGATAACGGGCTTGGGTATTAATAAGCAAGGTTAGCTTCGTAAAAAGCAAAGATTGTACGTTCTAAATCAAGCAGACATTCGAAAGCTAGTCTTGGACAAGTGCCATCATTCCAAGTCTAACATTCACTCAAAGGGCATAAAGGTGTACTAAGATATGAAGCAGAACTTCTATTAGAAAGGAATGAAGAGAGGTTGGAAAATGTATGGAGAGTGCCTCACATGCCAGTAAGTTATGGTATAATATTGGAAGCCAATTGGTCTTTAGTAACTGGTGGAAGTTTGGGTATGGAAGTGGGAGTTGGTTTCGATGGATTTTTTAGATGGTTTGCCAAGAGCGATAGCTAGGAATGAAAGTATATGGGTTATTGTTGATAGTTAACTAAGATTGCCTATTTCATTTCAGTAAAGACCATAAGAATGGTATCCAAGTTAGCCGAGATATATGTTAAAAGTATAGTTAGGCTTTAAGGAAATCTAAGTAACATATTGAATGATCGAGACCCATTATTTTCTGGTGAGTTTTAGTGAAGCCTACGGTATGTTTTGGGTTTGAGGCTGTATATGAGTTCTTCTTATCGTCTGTTTATAGATGGCCGGATCAAGAGAGGCAACAAGTGGTGGAGGATTTGCTGGATGTTAGGTGCTAGACTTTGATCGATCTTGGATATATCACCTATACTTAGTGGAATTTTCATACAACAATAGTTAACAGTGTAGTATTGGGATGACAACTTTTGAAGCATTGTATTGAAGGCCATGTAAATCACCAGTAAGTTGGTGCGAAATAGGAATCAAACTTGAATTTGGTAAGGGAGGCTTTAAAGAAGGTTAAATTGATAGAAAAATGATGAAGGATGCTCAATCCAGTGAAAAGAGTTATGTCGATCGAAGGCGGCGAGACCTAAAGTTTGATCTAGGAGACAATGTGTCTGCAAAGGTGTCACCTATAAGAAGCGGTATAAGGTTCAAAAAGGCGCAAAGTTAGCAATGGAATATCGCCCCGTTCTAGATATTAGAAAAGATTGGCAAGGTCAATTATGAAGACAATTTGCAGAGTGCTTTTGCTAGGGTGCATAATTGTTCCATATGTCACATCCATGGAAGTGTATCCGAGACCCTAAAGTTGTTGTTATTTCGGGAGCTATGGAAGAATTGGTTATTGAACCAAACATGACTTACATTAGCAAGCCTATTTGGATTGTAGGCCGAGATAAGAAAATGCTTTGGAATAAATAAGTAAAGCTTGTTAGATCTAGTGGAGTGAGAATCGAGATGATTATACTTGAAATGGAGGATAAAGTTATGGGAACTCACCCCAATTATATGCTTAGCTTAGCTCATATGTTTGCTATTTTTGGTTGTATGCCATGTATGTGTGTGTGATACTATGGTTGACCTTTTCTATGTACCGATAAAAGCTCTAATACATTTTGATTGGGACGCATAGGTAATGAAACCATGTGTGTACATGTTAAATTAGGCATAAGAAAGCTTAGAATTAAATATCGCAGCTTATCTGCATTCGAAGGACAAAATTCCTATTATGGAGAAGCCTATAACACCCTCATAAATTAAATCTCCAGTCAACATTTTAGTGCTAGATGGAGGGCCTTGCCAAAAGCTCTCATCTTTCCACACTTTTTTATATTACAAAAACACCATCTAACTTATTATAACGGACAATTTTCTATCGGTCGAAGGTAAAAACTCTGGCATAAAACAAATGGCGTCACTCTTGCTAGTGCTATCCTACCAAATCTTAACATCAACAAAGAAATGTATCATACTGCGATGCTACAATTATCAAATGTGGGTCAGCTGGCTTGCGATGTGAATTGTCCGAGGACTCGGTCGGACTCCCGAGCTACTTTAAACTTTGTCCCACCCCACGATTAACCTAGTCGACCTACCAATTCATAGTCCGGTACATCCTAGTCATTATGAACTTATGAACACTGCTAAAGCCCAAGAAAGGATAATGCCTTACACCCCACTTGTGAATGTTCATATTCATCTCAGAAGTTATGTTGTGTGTACTTAGCCGAATTGATATCACCCCAGATGTGGTTTTGCCTGCAAGGCCAAGACTACATCTTTGTCCATCAATGGAACAACCACAAGATTTTGATTAGCCATAAACCTTTTCTTTTGTCCGTCTCAATGGAGATGCCCTTACCATCGGCAGGGGTCAAGTGGCTCTTTCGGCAGGGTGTGGCTAGGAATAGATGGAGAGAAGGGCGATCACACATTCTAGATCACCCACTATGCAATGGGAGAGGTCTTCCGCTCATCATCATCATTCTCCACCACGTTGTTGATCTTATACTCCGCCAAGGCGTAGGTTAACCCTTAGACAATGGTTGACCATAATATCCCTCAACAGGCCAATACCGGCCATAGGGAACAAATGCATATCCTCCACTAACATCTCAACAGAATACAAGCATGAAATGTAGAAGGCGAGGCATTCTCTGATGATGAGAATGGAGAAGCATTCTTCGATGAAATTATGGACACTTACATCTATCGATGGTATGCCGTAACGCCTATTGACAATTATGATATGTGTGCTGACCTATCCGACCACATTATTGTCTATAGTTCCATCATCATGTTGGCCAACTTTTCAGCTCGGCAATGGTTTTGGTCTTTCTCTCCACTTTCACAGGACTGGCTTCCCACCGTTCCTTGCATCTGCGATCAGGCAGTATCTTTTCCTAGGGCCAGTTGTGTGCAAATTTCAAAACTCGTTTCTTTACTTTAGAAATTTGTATCATGATGGGTAGTGAGCTAAGCAACATCGGGCAGAGTCCTTTAGAAAGCGTGTGGTTATATGTTAACCATTTCAACAAGGAGTTCACCTGGGCTAGGGGTGTTGACATGAATAGCTTGGTCAAAGCTCTATGTTCCGGGGTTATATACTTGTCTAGAAAGTGGAGAGTATTATGTAAGCAACTGGCTTCATCCCTGACCGAATTCTATCAATAGGAGAATGGCATGATAAAGATGCTCGCAAATCTTCCAAACAACGACAATGAGGAAAGGTGCCCCACCTAAGACGATCATCACAACATTAATGATCATTGAAGTAGTGGTCGCAGGATCGGTTTCACCCTAGAAGGGGGTGAATAGGGTGATACTATCAATTTTAAAAATTTAATGCGAAATGGTATAAAATAATTGCAGCACTAATAATAGCAGAATAATAGCAACACAGATAATAGCAGAATAAATAACAGAAATATAACAACACAGATTTACCCAGCTTCGGCAAAACCCCACTTACGTGCTGCCCTCAAAGTTTCTACTGGAAACTAAGTAGTCATACGTTTACATACGTAAACTCGCAACACCCGTCATCGACTAACCTAACTCTACACTCAAAACCCTACCACATTTCACCCACTGAGCTACGAATTCTCGAACTATACCACCGTAGCTCGTCCCCTAGTCACATGACTAGAAATTACAAAAGATTAAAAGAAAAATAAAAAATTTAAAAATTTAAAAAATAATTTAAAAAACAAAAACACTGATATCTATTTTAGTCCAAAATATATTATAAGCCGACCCAAATAAAATTGTGATAAAACAATTTCCCTTTCACTTTTTTATATCGGTCGGCTCGCTTTCTATTTAGTTTGTGATAATGCATGTCTCGTTTCTCTTTAAAAATTTAGGTTTTCGTGATAAAGTCAACACATAGTTGAATTGACAGCTGATGCTTTGAATGGTTTCTTCTATCAGTGATTGGTTGCCGCTGCAAGGTCGAGATCTAATGATGCTTTGAATTGAATTCGTGCGTTTGTCCCCTTTTCGATTTTTATTCTACTCGAATTGATTCAAGTTCTGGATTGATGCTTTGCTCTCTGATTTTGCTTGAACTCGAATGATGTTTTAGGCCCAAGATGATTGGTTTATATAAGATTTGAATTCCTATAATTTCGTTCGAATATTTTTACTTGAATTCGTCAATCGATTTTTCTCGCCCACTGATTTTTGATTGAACGCATGTCATGTTTTATGACTTCTTCAATTCGTATAATTTCATGCTTGATTATCAGGGCTTGTTTGATCTTTGATTACATGTTACCATATTGATTTTTATTTTTTCGAACTTTCCTTGGTCGCCACGGCTTTGATTTTAGCTTGTTCAATTTTTTTCTTGGTCATCACGGCTTTGATTTCTGGCTTGACATTGACTTCTTTCTTCATTCCCTGTTGACGTAGGCCACTTTGATTTGTGAAATTTTGACTTTAACTTCATTTAATCACATAAAGCTTTATGTGAATTTTACTGTTGATTTCGACTCGATGCTTGAAGTTATGTGTGATATTGGTCTGAGTTGCATTACTTGCATATCCATAACTTGCTGTCGCTGCACTGCATATTGATCACTGTCACTATTTGTTGCTCCTGGTTACATGTGCACTGTCTATATATATACATATGTGTGTGTGTGTGTGGTGTGTTTGCATATGTATATATGTATGCTTGTTGTACTGTCTTTTTGAGATCCTGTGACTCGTAGTTGCATATACATATGTCTGTTTGTTTGCATTTGAACTCTTGTGCACTGATGTTGGTCTTCGTATATCTTGTCTGCACTTGGTTTCACTTCATATATACATATACATACATACATATATATATATATATATATATATATATATATGTTCTTGCATCTATATATTCAATCATATGTTGCAGACTTGAGTCTTGTGTATTGGATGCTTTGTTGACTTTATATTTTTTGTTCTCTGGTCTACCTGATCCTGTTAGCCGAGTTGTCATATTGCCTGTGTAGATGTGTTTTTCATGTAGTTTGATTTAAACTTGATTTTGAAGTTGTTTCATGACACCAACCATGTACGTATGTTTGAGTCTAGTTCAAGTGTATGCTCCATTGTTTCTTGTGCATTTATGGTGCATTCATTTGCTTCGAGTCACTTGTACATTTTTAAACTGTTGTGTTGATGTTCATGCAATTTGTTGTTGCATATTTGAGTTTAAGCTTGGTTGTAGTAGTCTGCATTTCACGTCCACAGCCTCTAGCCTCTGGTCATTGCACTTTCTATGATGATTTACTTGAGTCTGATGTGCATATTTGTGTGCTCATCCTTGCTGCTGTTTTGTACTGAGTCATGTAGATATGTTATTCATGTATTCTGCTTGGATATTAATCTTCTTCCATCCCTTCACTTGTTCCACATGCACCATAAGCTTATGCCTTATCTAGTTAACTTATGTTTTGTTGGACTGTCTAGTCTCGTCAGTTTTGTATTATTCGAGCCAGTGCATGTGTGTCTGTTTCACCATGTAGTAGCCTTGCTTGCATATCAGGTTGCTCTGTTTTAATTTGGTCTTTTTGTAGCTTTTTTGTGCACATATGGTTCTTCAAGTGTTTACTGGTCTAGTGCAGTTTGACTGGTCGAGTACTTTTCAAGTGTACACATTGAATTTTGGTCGAGGCTTGTTTGAGTCATTAAAAACTTGACCCACTGATTTGTATTGCATGCACCTGAGTTGAACCTAGCTTTGGCTTGGGTTTGACCTTGTGCTCGTATTATGACTTTATTTTTATCGCACTTGAGTTGAATCCAGCCTTGGCTTGGGTTTGCCTTGTGCTCACCTGCCCTTGTAGTTTTATCAAGTGTATATCGGTGTGCACGGCCTTGTAGCATGTACAGTGATACACTGTGTATATTACAAGTTGTTTGTGTATGATGAATTCAAAAATAAATATGATGATGAACAACCCAAATAACTAAGGCAATTATAATATTTTCAAAAACACTTTTTATTATACACTCTAAAAATATTTCCTTTTCACTGTTAATGCATCAGCATGTATTTTTCAGATTGCTCAGATGATGGATGCAATCTGGAATTGAGTTGAAGATAAATATGAGTGAATGAGTGATATGTAGTTAGGTGCAAATGTAAATTAAAAATTGAGATGTAATCGAAATTGTGACGTAATAAAAAATTGTATATATATAGTGAGATCTCAAATTTGTACTATTTAAAATTGTAATAAAATATTTTTTTGAATTTAAATTCTGTTTTACTTATTTTATTCAGCAAATATTTATTTAATTATGTGAAAATAAAATAGTACGATAACAAATACATTTAAATGAATATATATGTGTGTGTGTGTGTTTATTATCATCGAACAAAAACTATATACTGGCATATTCAACAATCTCTCCCTTTTGATGACAGCAAACATATATTTAAGATTTTAAATTTATTAAATATATTTGATCATTGATAGACTCTATTTGCTCCCCCTATTTGAATGCTCCCTCTCTACAACAAAAGTCCCCTTCATATACGCATGAGGATAAATAAAAATACGCAAACAAACCTAGATGCAAATAGAAAATACAAAATAAAATATTTGACCTTTATTTGCTAAAATCTAAACTTTTCTCTCTCCCTTTTGTTATCAGCAAAAGAGCAATAGAGTTAGAAAAATAGAGAAAAAGTGATAGACATTAATACCCAATCGAGTATGAATACTAAATTTCAATAAAAATCAAACAAAAATCATAAATACTCTGTTAGGCGCATATTCCACCTTAGAATGATAGGGATGATGTCATCATATAAAATCATATAATTGTGTCTATTTGTGGTATATTTATATCAGGAATTTGAATATCTACTAACTATGCATAACCGTTAGGACTTTAAATTGAGATTTCAAAAAAAATAAAGATAAATTCAAGTATCTTCTAACCAAGCATAATCATGAGGACTTTTAAATGGGATTAGAATCAACTTGTCTATTTAATAACCAATTATGATATGTGTTCCATACATGCACAACCGTGAGAACTTTTATATGAGAGTGAATACTTTGAATGTTTTTATATAAAACAAATAGTTTCCCATTTAAAATACCACAAATTGACAAACTATGTTGAATTTTGATGAGTGATGGCCGTTAGAGATATGATAGAAATAGAGAAGATCATGGAATTTTTTTACCAACAAAAAATTTGTATAACTCTTGTTTAAATTTCTAAAGAAATTTACTAAATATACTATCTCAAGTTATAATGTATGATCAATATCAACACTCATCACTTTTCAATCACTATTTATCTTTTTGATAATCAGTAGGAAGTCAGATTAGTTAATGTAGTCATTTAGGATCAAATCCAAAAATAATTAAATTTTCTAAACAGACTAATCCGAAACAAGGTCAATAAAAACTATTTTATGGAAGGGGTTTAATAAAAGAAATGTCTGCTATTTGAAAATTATTTGAGATGAAAAAATATGCAGATATTTTCTTTGAAAACGATGCACCTATTGAATGTTTCAACGTAAGTCACGTTCCACTAGTAATTTTTCTATCAACTGATTACCGGTGTAATCTACATCTGAATTTCTCTTAGACTCAAGATTATCATTAGTTGAATGTTATAGGCCAGACGGTGAAGTTGCAACAAATACCTTAAAAACTTTTTATAGCTTTTAAATGAAATTCTTTTGGATTTGAATTGAAACCGTGCAGATAAATAAACAGTGAACATAGTGTCAGATCCAGAAACAATTATATCCAAATGTATCATGAGTAATCATCAGTCAATAAAACACCATCATTAGTCCAAAACAAATCTATATGAACTTGAGGTACTTATAGTGGCAATTTTCCATAATTCGGAATCAAAATCAGCATTTATCACTTTACCACATAATTGGCTGGTTTATTTTAAATTATGGTGCAGATTATCACATTAAATATATTGTTTAAGATGGATGCAGCGTTACCTGTTAAGCTTTACCGATAATATTCCGTTGTTGCCCATTGTGATTCTGCCACCTTCGTACTAGGCTAAGGAACTTTGATTTATCGCACTTCGTGTACCTGGAATAGCCAGAATCCAAATAACCATGTTGTTGTTCCTTAGCCAGCCACCACATCTACATGATAAAAGATTTTTGTGACCTATTTGTTTTTATAGGTCCATGGTTGTTAGTGTAGGATCGATTTCGCCCTAGAGGGGGGTGAATAGGGTGATACTGTTAATTATAAAAATTAATCGCGGAAGCTTATAAATTAATTTCAATTCAGATCACAGAATAGCAGCACAGATATCGCAGAATATAAATAACAGAAAAAATAGAACAACACAGAATTTACCCAGCTTCGGCAAAACCCTGCCTACGTGTTGCCCCCAAGGTTTCTACTAGAAATTAGATAGTCCCTCTCTTACACACGTAAACTCGCTATACCCGCTATTGACTAATCTAACTCTACGCTCAAAACCTTGCCACAACTCAACCACCGAATTGCGAATTCTCAAGCTACGCTACGTAGCTTGTCCCCTAGTCACACGACTAGAAAATTAAACGGTTTAAAAATGAAAATACAAAACAAAAAAACAAATTAAAAATGAAAAACCCTATTTTTAAATTCTTATCCCTTTATGTAAACAAGGCCGACCCAAGTGGTTGATTTCCTTAACCCGTATCCTTTTATTATTTTCGTTCGTTCATATGAAGATGGCGGCCGTTCCTCTGTCTCAATTAGGGCTTCTTTCATGCGATCCAATTTAGGGCTTCGTGTAAAATTGAAGAACCCGACTTTAATTACTTCGATCAGGTGGATTGTTCTTCGTGATTGCTTGATGACCGATGCTCTATTCTCTTTGCTTCACGGCTCCTTCAATTTTTACCGAGTTCGATTCTTCCTTCTGGTAAGAATTTATGCTTTGTTACCATTCGATTTTCGTATTCGAACTCTGATCTGTTGCCGATGATGTTGAATGGTTTATATAAGGTTCAATGCCCTGAATTTTCGTTCGTACAATTATATTTGAATTTGTCAAATTCTTCATCTCGGCCACTTTATTATTCTTGAACGATGCTGATGATTTCTGACCTTTTCAATTCCTGTATATTCATTGCTTGGTGGTCACGGCTTTGATTTATTTTCGTGACTTGGTCAATTACATTTGCTACCACGGTTTTGATTTAATTTTCGTGATCACCACGATGTTGTTTTGCTTTTGACTTCGGCCATTTCTGATTTTATGAATTACGTGAATTTTTTGGCTTGATCACCCTTGATGTTGAACTCGGTCTTTACTGATCATGTTCATTCCAGCCATTTGATTTCTTAAACTAAACTTCTGGATACTAATCGAAACTGCACACTTGCTTGCTTCATTGTCATTGATTTGTTTAACTTCGGCATTGACTGGTTTCATGCTTGTTTGTTATCTAGTAACACTTGAGTCTCTTGGCATTGTTGTAGCTTTGGTGTATGGTCAGTGATGCACTTGGTTTGAGTTCATTTCTTGTTTTACTGGATTGAACTGCACTGATTGATTGTCAATGTGTACATGTTGCTCATGTGATTGTTGTTATTTGCATCTGGTCTCTGTGCATTTCTCTGCGTTCATTTGAGTTGTTGATATTTTCTGATCAGTTGTATTTCATTGTTCTATTCACATGTATCATATTGAAATTCCTTGGTGCCTTGGTTATTGTTGCTGTACACTTATTGCTTCCCTGACCTGTGCACATTAATGTCTTAGACCTGGCCTGAACTCAATTTTAGTGTATTTGTTGTTGTGCACTGATTTGAGCTTCTGGCTTGTTTCAGTTGCACAAGATGCTGTCTTCATTTGATTTGGGTTCATATGCACTTGACTCATATTATAGCTGTATCACCATATGTACTGTTGTGTCTTGTTCCTTCACTTTGACTTGAACAGTTAGCATTGAAACTGTATGGTTCATTTTGCATGTTGTACTGTGAAGCATCTTGATCATTATATATTGATACTTGTGCATTTACATTCTTGCTTTCATATACATTGAGCTCTTATCCTTAGTTGTTTCGAACCATGTTCGTTGTGGCACTGAACTTCTTTTGTTGGTTGCTGTGTCATTATCTTCTTTGTACACTTGGGCTTGTAGTTGTTGGTCTGATTGTTATGCTTATGTATACTTCATGCTTGTGACATTGGTGCATTGTCTGTTACATGAAACTGTAATTATTCTGGTCATGGATTTGTGGTATTTGCATTTTGGATCTGTTGGTCATGTCACTCCATTCACTTCATGTTGCCTTGAGTTGAACCCGTGTGTTATTTGGGTTTGATCTTGTGCTGAATTGTTAGCAGAGCTTTTGATTTGTGTACACGAGTTGGCGGGGCTGTGCACACGAGTTGGCGGGGTAGTGCACACATGTACAAATGTATACGTGTGTACTACAGCCACTTATGTACAACCTGTCCCTGATAAAATGCTGATATGCACAGATACAATCAAAAATGATGACGAACAACCCAAATAACTGAGGCAACAATGTTTTCAAAATCATCTTTTATTTTTGAATTGCAAAAATATTTCTTTTTCAATTTTACTGCGTTAGTGAATATTTTTGCAGATTGCTCAGATGCTGGATTCAAACTGGAAGGAAGTTGAAGATAAATACGAGTGTGAGTGATATGTAGTGAGGTGAACTGTAAATATGAAATGTGATGTAATTGTAATCAAAGTTGTATAGTTATAGTGAGAGCTTGAAATTGTACTATTCGAAGATGTAATAAATATTTGTTTGAATAAAATTTCTGTTTAAATTCAAAATCTGTGTATTTAATTTTATTCAGCAAATATTTATTTAATCTGTGAAAAATAAAATAGTACATTAACAAATACATTTAAACGAATCTATATATGTTTATTATCATCAAACAAAAATCTTATAAACGTTTATTCAACAATCTCCCCCTTTTGATGATAACAAACATATATTTAAGATTTTGAATATGTTAAATGTATTTGATCATGGATATATCCTAATTGCTCCCCCTATTTAAATGCTTCCTCTCTACACAAAACTCCCCCTACATATATGCATACAAATAAAAATATGCAAATGAGCTTAGATGCAAATATAAAATTATTTGACCTTTGCTTGATTTTATTTGACAAAATCTTAACTTTTCTCTCCCCCTTTTGTTATCAGCAAAAGAATAATAGTGTTAGAGAAAATAGAGATAAAGTTATCGATATTAATTCAACATTAAAACTCAATTGAATATAAATATTAAATTTCAATAAAAAATCAAACAAAAATCATAAATATTTTGTTAGGCGCATATTCCACTTTCAGAATGATTGAAATGATGTCATCATATAAAACCATACAGTTATGTCTATTTGTGGTATATTTATATCAGGAATTTGAATATCTACTAACCATGCATAACCGCTAGGACTTTTAAATGAGATTAGTAGTATTCCAATTTTATTTTTAAAAAAAATGAATTCAAGTATCTTCTAACCACGCATAACCGTGAGGACTTTTAAATGGGATTAGAATCAACTTGTTTATTTTAAAAAATAAACTTTTGATATGCGTTCCATACATGCATAACCGTGAGGACTTTTAAATGAGCATGGAAGCACATAACAAATTCCAAGTAATTCACACATGCATAACCGTGAGGACTTTTAAATGAGAGTGAATACTTTGGTATTTATTATTATTATTATTACCCTTTTTTTTTTTAAAATGTGAAAAATGAAAAACGAACGATTCCTGTTTAAAGTACCACATATCGACAAACTATATAGAATTTTGATGAGTGATGGTCGTTAGAAATATGATAGATATAGAGATGGTTATGGAATTTTTTACCAACAAAAAGTTTTATAACTCTTGTTTAAATTTCTAAAGAAATTTATTAGTTATACCGTCTCAAGTCATAATATTTGATCAATATTAACACTCATCACTTTTTCAATCACTATTTTTCTTTTCGATAAACATTTGGCAGTCAGATTAGTCAAAACAGTCATTTAAAATCAAACTCAAAAATAATTATGAAATTAATTTTTCAAAAATAATGACTAATCTGAAAATATGGTCAAAAATGATTTTCTCCAGGGGGTTTTAAAAGAAAATTTTCTGCTATTTGAAAATTATTTGAAATGAAGAGTATGCAGATATTTTCTTTGAAAAACGATGCAGTTACTAAATGTCTCAAAAATCACGTTCAACTAGTAATTTTTCTATCAACTAGATTACCAGTGTAATCTGCATCTGAATTTCTCTTTCACTCAAAATTATCATCAATTGAATTTTATAGACCAAAACATGAAGTGTGCACCAAAAATTTCAAACTCAATTTTTACAGCAATTTAAATGAAATTCTTTTGAATTTGAATTGAAGCTGTGTAAATAATCGAAAACCGTGAATAAGGAGTTAGCCGTATTATAACCAAATGTATTATCCAACAATACACTATTTTTAATCCAAAATGATATATATGAAGTAATTCAAAGAATTTAGAGATTTATTATAGTGTTTTTGGCAAAAGAATATAATTTGGCCAACTATGTTGAATAAGTCAGAATCATCATCTTTTCACCATTTCAATATTGGCTGATTTAATTCAGAATATGGTGCAGAATATCACATTTAATATATCACTCAAATCATACCATTACCTGTTTTACCTTTACGATATTTTTCGTTGTTGTCCATTGTGATTCTGTCACCTTTGAACTAGGCTAAGGAACTTTGCTTTGTCGCCCGTTGTGTTTCTGGAACAGCCAAAATCCAAAGAACACTATTGTTGTTCCTTAGCCTGCCACCACACCTACACGATGAAAGATTTATGTGACCTATTTGTTTTTATAGGTCCATGGTTGTTAGTGGCAGAAAATTTTGAAAAATAATTTTGTGTAGACCCAAAACTATTTATAATTGTTCCCTTCGGCACCCAAATTTGTTTAACTTTGAGAGATTTTATATTTGTGCCTTTTGGAACCCAAATCGGTATAATTTTCACATGTTTGGGTCTATACCAACAATTATTGTGATCGTGTCCAAATTTTATACAAATTGTGCATATAGAATTAACTTGATTAATATTGCTTTCAACAATTTTCGAACTATTATATCCAAGTCCTTGTCTAACCGAATTAACAGTTTGCTTTCCTAATAGCATATTCAACGATTTTTCACTTTTGGAAAATTTATCTAAAGTAGTAGACAGTTGTTGGACTTGTGATTTGAGAGATTCATTTTCGTTTAACAATTGTGTGCATTTTTTAATAGAATTCTCTCTCCTAGTATTTTCATTCTCTTTTAAAATCAGAATTTCATTTTCAAGTGATTTTATATTGATTTCCGATTTTTTAATTTCTTCTTCGAATGTTGGACACTTATCACACTTAGGGATCCTACGTTGATAGTTCTTAACTAATTGATCAAGTTGTTCATTGCATTCTATCAAAGTATCCTTTTGAGATTCAAGTTTAGCATATTTTTCCCTAAGTCGTTCATAACAGCCATTTATTTCATGAAAATAAATAAGTAATTCAGAGTGAGTAAGTTTAGATACCTCGCTTGGCTCGTCATCGTCGCTATCAGTTATATTCCTTTGAAGACACATATCTGCTTTCTCACTCTCACTGCTAGAACTTTGATTATCTTCATCACTTGTATTCCACGTGGCTGCAAAACTTTTCCTTTTTGATTTCTTTTTAAAGTCACGTTGATTTTGAGGAAAACTGGGCTTGATGTGTCCGGGTTGGTTGCACTTGTGACAGATGATCTTCTGTTCTTCAGAGTAGTCTAGTGCTTTGGCTATTCTGCTTTTCGCTTTTTGAATTCGAGCTGAATTTCCATATTTGTAATTCCACTTTTTGAATTTCTTTATTAATAGCTCCAATTCTGCTGCTGCATCGTCGTCGTCGTCGTCATCACTTTCAGTTGTTCCTTTGAGAGCTATTGATTTCTTTCGAGTATCTCCTCTTTCACGCTCTTCCTTGAATTTCATTTCTAGCTCATAAGTGGTGAGATTTCCGATGAGTTCTTCAACTTTGAGTTGTTTTAAATCTTTCGATTCTTGAATGGCAGTTACTTTCGCTTCAAAGCTTCGTGGAAGGACTCTGAGGATTTTCCGGACTATTTCAAATTCGGTGTATGTTTTTCCGAGAGCTTTTGATTTGTATACGATATTGGAAAGTCGTCCGTACATCTCTTTGACATTTTATTCCTTCGCCATTGTAAAGTTCTCATATTCGCTGCTTAGCATGGCAAGGCGAGATTCTTTGACTTGAGATGTTCCTTCGTGAGTCACTTCTAGCATGTGCCATATTTCCTGCGCAGTTAGACAATGTGAGACACGATTAAATTCAAATTGATCTAATGAACAGATAATAGAATTCATAGCTTTGGCATTAGTATTCTGTAATTTATTTTCTAGTTCTGTCCATTGTTCCTTAGGTTTCTCTATTTCCTAATTATCTACAGTCATAGTTGGAGTTCTGTAACCTGTCTCAACAATATACCAAGCGTCAATGGTTTTCAGAAAAATTTTCATCCTATTTTTCCAAAAAGCATATTCACCATTGAACATTGGTGGTCTAACTATCGACTGACCCTCTGCAAAAGCATTATTAGAAGAAGCCATTTTAAAAATTCAATTTTTAAAACAAAACTGATTTTTTCAAAAAAAATCGAATTTTTAAAACAAATGTTGACTTCTAAACCTTGCTCTGATACCACTTGTAGGATCGATTTCTCCCTAGAGGGGGGTGAATAGGGTGATAGTGTTAATTATAAAAATTAATCACGAAAGCTTATAAATTAATTTCAATTCAGATCACAGAATAGCACCACAGATATCACAGAATATAAATAACAGAAAAAATAGAACAACACCGAATTTACCCAGCTTCGGCAAAACCCTGCCTACGTGCTGCCCCCAAGGTTTCTACTAGAAATTAGATAGTCTCTCGCTTACACACGTAAACTTGCTATACCCGCTATTGACTAATCTAACTCTACGCTCAAAACCTTGCCACAACTCAACCACCGAGTTGCGAATTCTCAAGCTACGCTATGTAGCTTGCCCCCTAGTCACACGACTAGAAAATTAAACGGTTTAAAAATGAAAATACAAAACAAAAAAAACAAATTAAAAATGAAAAACCCTATTTTTAAATTCTTATCCCTTTATGTAAACAAGGCCGGCCCAAGTGGTTGATTTCCTTAACCCGTATCCTTTTATTATTTTCGTTCGTTCATATGAAGATGGCGGTCGTTCCTCTGTCTCAATTAGGGCTTCTTTCGTGCGATCCAATTTAGGGCTTTGTGTAAAATTGAAGAAGCCGACTTTAATTACTTCGATCAGGTGGATTGTTCTTCGTGATTGCTTGATGACCGATGCTCTATTCTCTTTGCTTCACGGCTCCTTCAATTTTTACCGAGTTCGATTCTTCCTTCTGATAAGAATTTATGCTTTGTTACCTTTCGATTTTCGTATTCAAACTCTGATCTGTTGCCGATGATGTTGAATGGTTTATATAGGGTTCAATGCCCTGAATTTTCGTTCGTACAATTATATTTGAATTTGTCAAATTCTTCATCTCGGCCACTTTATTATTCTTGAACGATGCTGATGATTTCTGACCTTTTCAATTCCTGTATATTCATTGCTTGATGGTCACGGCTTTGATTTATTTTCGTGACTTGGTCAATTACATTTGCTACCACGGTTTTGATTTAATTTTCGTGATCACCACGATGTTGTTTTGTTTTTGACTTCGGCCATTTCTGATTTTATGAATTACGTGAATTTTTTGGCTTGATCACCCTGGATGTTGAACTCAGTCTTTACTGATCATGTTTACTCCAGCCATTTGATTTCTTAAACTAAACTTCTGGATATTAATCGAAACTGCACACTTGCTTGCTTCGTTGTCATTGATTTGTTTAACCTCGGCATTGACTGGTTTCATGCTTGTTTGTTATCTAGTAACACTTGAATCTCTTGGAATTGTTGTTAGCTTTGGTGTATGGTCAGTGATGCACTTGGTTTGAGTTCATTTCTTGTTTTACTGGATTGAACTGCACGGATTGATTGTCAATGTGTACATGTTGCTCATGTGATTGTTGTTATTTTCATCTGGTCTCTGTGCATTTCTCTGCGTTCATTTGAGTTGTTGATATTTTCTGATCAGTTGTAGTTCATTGTTCTATTCACATGTATCATATTGAAATTCCTTGGTGCCTTGGTTATTGTTGCTGTACACTTATTGCTTCCCTGACCTGTGCACATTAATGTCTTAGACCTGGCCTGAACTCGATTTTAGTGTATTTGTTGTTGTGCACTGATTTGAGCTTCTGGCTTGTTTCAGTTGCACAAGATGCTGTCTTCATTTGATTTGGGTTCATATGCACTTGACTCATATTATAGCCGTATCACCATATGTACTGTTCGGTCTTGTTCCTTCACTTTGACTTGAGCGGTTAGCATTGAAACTGTATGATTCATTTTGCATGTTGCACCGTGAAGCATCTTGATCATTATATATTGATACTTGTGCATTTGCATTCTTGCTTTCATATACATTGAGCCCTTATCCTTAGCTGTTTCGAACCATGTTCGTTGTGGCACTGAACTTCTTTTGTTGGTTGCTGTGTCATTGTCTTCTTTGTACACTTGGGCTTGTAGTTGTTGGTCTGATTGTTATGCTTATGTATACTTCATGCTTGTGACATTGGTGCATTGTCTGTTACATGAAACTGTAATTATTCTGGTCTTGGATTTGTGGTATTTGCATTTTGGATCTGTTGGTCATGTCACTCCATTCACTTCATGTTGCCTTGAGTTGAACCCGTGTGTTATTTGGGTTTGACCTTGTGCTGAATTGTTAGCAGAGCTTTTGATTTGTGCACACGAGTTGGCGGGGCAGTGCACACGTGTACAAATGTATACGTGTGTACTGCAGCCACTTATGTACAACCTGTCCCTGATAAAATGCTGATATGCACAGATACAATCAAAAATGATGACGAACAACCCAAATAACTGAGGCAAACAATGTTTTCAAAATCATCTTTTATTTTTGAATTGCAAAAATATTTCTTTTTCAATTTTACTACGTTAGTGAATATTTTTGCAGATTTCTCAGATGCTGGATTCAAACTGGAAGGAAGTTGAAGATAAATACGAGTGTGAGTGATATGTAGTGAGGTGAACTGTAAATATGAAATGTGATGTAATTGTAATCAAAGTTGTATAGTTATAGTGAGAGCTTGAAATTGTACTATTCAAAGATGTAATAAATATTTGTTTGAATAAAATTTCTGTTTGAATTCAAAATCTGTGTATTTAATTTTATTCAGCAAATATTTATTTAATCTGTGAAAAATAAAATAGTACATTAACAAATACATTTAAACGAATGTATATATGTTTATTATCATCAAACAAAAATCATATAAGCGTATATTCAACAGTTAGTGGAAACAGATTTTGAAAAACAAGTTTGTGGAGGCCCGAAACTATTTATATATGTTTCTTTTGTTACCCAGATTTGTTTGACTTTGAGGGATTTTATATTTGTACCTTTTAGAACCCAAATTGAAATGGTTTTCACGTGTTTGGGTGTATACCAATAACTGTTTTGATTGTGTCCAATTTTTCTACAAATTATGGACTCGGATTTGACTTGATTAATTTTGATTCTAACAAGTTTAGATTGATTATATCCAAGTCCTTGTCTAACTGTTTTAATAGCTTGTTTCCCTAACAGCATATTTAACGATCATTCTCCTTTGGAAAATTTCTCCAAAGTTGTTGATAATTGTTGGACTTGTGTTTTGAGCATTCATTCTCCTTCAATAATTGAGTGCACTTTTTAATAGAATTTTGTCTCCTCGTGTTTTCACTTTCTTTCAAAATCAAAATTTCATTTTCAAGTGATTTTATTTTAATTTATGATTTTTTAATCACTTCTTCAAATATTGGACACTTTTCACACTTAGGGCATTTGGTTTGATAGTTTTTCACCAATTTGATCAAGCCGTTTATTTAATTCTATCAAAGTACCTCCTTATGATTATGATAACATTTTAGTGTATTTCTCCTTAAGTCATTCGAAACAGCCATTTACTTCGTGAAAGTATATAAGCAATTCTGAATGAGTAAGTTTTGATACCTCGCTCGGCTCGTCATCATCATTGTTAGTTATATCACCTTGAAGATGCAAATCTACTTTTTCACTCTCACTGGCAGTGCTTTTATAATCATCATCACTTTTATTCCACATGGCTGCAAAACTTCTCCTTTTTTATTTCTTTTCTTGGCTGAATCGATTCTGAGGACAATTGGGATTGATATGGCTGGGTTTATTGCACTTGCAGCATATGATCTCATGCTCTTCTGAGTTGTCTAGTACATTAACTATTCTGCTTTTTAGTTGTTGATTTAGAGCCAGATTCCCATATCTGCGATTCCACCTTTTGAATTTCTTTATTATAAGTGTCAGTTCAGATGCTCCATCATCATCGTCATCACTTTCTGTTGTTCCTTTAAGAGCTATTGATTTCTTTCATGTATCTCCTCCTTCGCGTTCTTCTTTGAATTTCATTTCTAACTCATAAGTGGTGAGATTTCCGATGAGTTCTTCAACTTTGATTTGTTTCAAATCCTTCAATTCTTGAATAGCAGTGACCTTGGCTTCAAAATTCCATGGAAGGAATCTGAGGATTTTTCGGACTAATTCCAAATCTGTGTATGGTTTTCCGAGAGCTTTTGATTTGTATATAATATTGGAAAGTCGTCCGTACATCTCCTTAACATTTTCTTCCTTGGCCATTGTGAAATTCTCGTATTCACTACTAAGTATGGCAAGGCGGTATTCCTTGACTTGAGATGGTCCTTCGTGAGTCACATCAAGTGTGTGCCAGATTTCCTGTGCAATTAGACAATGTGAGACACGATTAAATTCGATTTGATCCAATAAACAAATAAAAGAATTCATAGCTTGGGCATTAGCATTTTGTTGTCTATTTTCAAGATCTGTCCATTGATCCATCGGTTTATCTATTTCTTGATTATCTACAACTATAGTTGGTGCTTTATAACCTACCTCAACAATATTTCATGCATCAATGGTTTTCAGAAAAAAATTTATTCTATTTTTCCAGTAAGCATATTCACAATTGAACATTGGTGGTCTAACTATGGGCCAACCCTAAGCAAATGCATTATTAAAAAAATCCATTTTAAAAATTCAAAATTTTAAAACAGTAATTGGTTTTAGAAAATCAAAATTTTAAAATCAAAATTCGGCTTTTGTTCCTAGCTCTGGTACCACTTGTAGGATCGATTTCACCCTAGAGGAGGGGTGAGTAGGGTGATACCATCAATTATAAAAATTTAATGTGGAAGTATATAAAATAATTGCAGCACTAGTAATAGCAGAATAATAGCAACACAAATAATAGCATAATAAATAACAGAAATATAACAACACAGATTTACCCAACTTCGGCAAAACCCTTCCTACATGATGCCCCCAAGGTTTCTACTAGAAATTAAGTAGTCAGACGCTTACACACATAAACTCATGACACCCGCTATCGACTAACCTAACTCTACGCTCAAAACCCTGCCATAACTCGGCTGCTGAGCCGCGAAATCTCGAACTACACCACCGTAGTTCTTCCCCTAGTCACATGATTAGAAATTACAAAAGATTAAAAGAAAATTACAAAATTTAAAAAACAATTTAAAACACGAATACCCTAATATCTATTTTAGCCCAAAAGCTATTATAAGCCGGCCCAAATAAAAATATGATAAAATAATTTCCCTTTCTCCTTTTTATATTGTTCGTCCCGCTTTCTTTCTCGTTTGTAATGATGGTTGTCTCGTTTCTCTTTAAAAATTTAGGGCTTCGTGATAAAGTCGTCGCTTAGTTGAATTGACCGTTGATGCTTCGAATGCTTTCTTCTATAAGTGATTGCTTGCAACTATAAAGTCGAGATCTAATTGTGCTTTGAATTGAATTGGTACGTTTGTCCCTTTTTGATTTTTATTATACTCAAATTAATTCGAGTTCTGGATTGATGCTTTTCTCTGTGATTTTTCTTAAACTCTAATGACGTTTTAGGCGGATGATGATTGGGATATATAGGATTCGAATTCCTATAATTTCGTTTGAATATTTTTACTTGAATTTGTCAATTGATTTTTCTCGGCCACTGATTTTTGATTGAACGCATGTGATGTTTTCTGACTTCTTTAATTCATATAATTTCTTGCTTGATTATCACTGCTTGTTTGTTCTTTGATTACGTGTTACCATATTGATTCTGATTTGTTCGAACTTGTCTTGGTCACCACGGCTTTGATTTTAGCTCGTTCGATTTTTTTTTGTCATCATGGCTTTGATTTCTAGCTTGATATTGATTCCGTTCTTCATTCCCTGTTGACTTCGGCCACTTTGATTTGTGAAATTTTGACTTTGACTTCATTCAATCACTTACAGCTTCATGTGAATTTTACTGTTGATTTCGACCAGATGCTTGAAGTTATTTATGGTATTGGTCTGAGTTGCATTACTTGCATATCCATAACTTGCTATCACTGCACTACATATTGATCATTGTCACTGCATATGGTCCTGGTTATATATGCACTATACACACACACACACACACATGTGTGTGTGTGTGTGTGTGTGTTTGCATAGGTATATATGTATGCTTGTTGTACTGTGTCTTTTTGAGATCCTGTGACTTGTAGTTGCATATACATGTGCCTGTGTGTTTGCATTTGAACTCATGTGCACTGATGTTGATCTTCATATAGTTTGTCTATACTTGGTTTTACTTCATGTGTGTGTGTGTTTTCTCGCATGTATATATTCAGTCATATGTTGCAGACTTGAGTCTTATGTATTGGATGCTTTGTTAACTTCATAGTTGTTATTCTCTAGTCTACCTGATCCTATTAGCCGAGTTATCCTACTGCCTATGTAGATGTGTTATTCATATAATCTTCTTTAAACTTGGTTTTGAAGTTGTTACATGACTCCGCTGTGTACATTTATTTGAGTCTGGTTCAAGTGTATGCTCCATTGTTTCTTGTGCATTTATGGCGCATTCATCTGCTTCTAGTCACTTGCACATTTTTAAACTGTTGTGTTTATGTTCATGCAATTTGTTGTTGCACATTTGAGTTTAATCTTGGTTGTTGTTGTCTACATTTCACTATCTACAGCCTCTTATGATTGTATTTTTTGTGATCATTTACTTGAGTCTGATATGTATATTTGTGTGCTCATCTATGCTACTGTTTTGTACTGAGTCTTGTAGATATGTTATTCATGTGTTCTGCTTGGAAATTGAACTGCTTCCATCCCTTCACTTGTTCCACATGATTAATAAGCTTGTGCCTTATCTGGTTCACCTGAGTTTGGTTGGAATGTCTAGTCTCCTCGGTTTTGTATTATTCGAGCCAATGCATTTGTGTCTGCTACACCATGTAATAGCATTGCTTGCATAGCAGGTGCTCTGTTTTAATTTGGTATTTTTGTAGCTTGCTTGTGCACATATGGTTCTTCAAGTGTTTGCCGGTCTGATGCAGTTTGACTGGTCGAGTACTTTTCAAGTGTACACAATGAATTTTAGTCGAGGCTTGTTCGAGTCATTAAAATCTTGACCCATTGATTTGTATTGCATGCACTAGAGTTGAACCTAGTTTTGGCTCGGGTTTGACCTTGTGCTCGTATTGTGACTTTATTTGTATCTCACTTGAGTTGAATCCAACCTCGGCTCGGGTTTGACCTTGTGCTCACCTGTCCCTGCGGTTTTATCAAGTGTATATCGATGTGCACGGCCTTGTGGCATGTACAGTGGTACACTGTGCATGTCACAAGTTGTTTGTGTATAATGAATTCAAAAAAAATATGATGTCGAACAACCCAAATAACCGAGGCAATTATAATATTTTCAAAAACACTTTTTATTATACACTACAAGAAATATTTCCTTTTCAATTTTATTGCGTCAGCGTGTATTTTGCAGATTGCTCAGATGCTGGATTTAATACGAAATAGAATTGGAGATAAAGACAAGTGAATGAATGATATGTAGTGAGGTGAAAATATAAATAAAAAATTGTGATATAATCAAAATTGTGATGTAATCCAAAACTGTATATATATAGTGAGTGCTCAAATTTGTACTATTCAAAATTGCAATAAAATATTTGTTTGAATAAAATATTTATTTGAATTTAAATACCGTGTTACTTATTTTATTTAGCAAATCTTTATTTAATTATGTGAAAATAAAAAAGTACAATAACAAATACATTTAAATGAATATATATATATATATATATATGTTTATTATCATCAAACAAAAATCATATACTTGCATAATCAACAGTGGTCGTCGGGCTGAAACCAAAAGGAACCGGAGGTTAGGCCTTAGTACAGGCTTAGGTATAATAGTTTCTCTAATTTGAATAGGGGCATTACCATAATCTATCTCACCACCTATAAGTGGTTGTAATTTCAAAGGCCCGCCTCTACCACGGATGAAAATCGGGAGGAACCTTGTGACAATAGCAAACACTGTGAGTTCCATCAAACAGTAGCCACTCCACAATAGAGTGTCGGGTGCATAAGAATGAGATTAAGAGACTAATCCATGAAGGAATGATTTTGGATTTTGTTTGGAATCATATCGAGCAAAGGACTAACCGTGACGACTAGCCAAATCAACAACCTCAACCCATTAACACGAATGTCCATGCTACCACAGAAGTCTTAACTATATATAGAAGCCCACACCTGGATAGCGACAGTTGAGGAGCTCAGTCCCAGTATCAAAGTGAAGTGGTATGGCTGGTCAAATCTATTCACTAGAATCTCGGGCATGTAAGGCTCCCCGATTGGAATCAGAGTGCCCGATCAACTTCATGACCAAAGACATGATAGCCATTTCCTACCCCTAGCATGACCCATAACCATCACTCATACCTTAGCCAACTCTAATGTGCATCAGGCCTTCATGGAGGGGCCAGCTCAGTTGATGCCGTGTTCAAGAACATCTTTTAGGGCTCCTAGACTTCCTATCTCCAATCTCGCCCTATGCACCTTTCCCATTGATGCATGTAGGCACTGTTCTATTGGGAACTACTTTGCTTGTAACAACATTTTCTCAAGACCCTCTTACTGTAAAAATCTACACTTTATGGTAGTTGATTGTCCGTCTTCTTATATCCTATTAATAGGATGGTCAACACTTTCTAAACTGGATGTCATTGTCTCCTACATTCATCTTGTCGTGAAGTTCACTATCTAAGAGGGAGTCCGTGTAATAATCAAGGGACAATCAACAGAAAGCAAGGAAATGTTATAAGACCTTCCTTAGGATGGTAAAGAAGGGTGTTATCATGCTTTAGCAAGAGCATTCAACGGCCAATGGTAAGTTCCTTAAGATAGCCATCAGGTCGACCAGCGGTCGGGCTCTTGCCAAGACATCCCTAACTCTAAAGCATCGGTAGCAACTCCTAGCCTCTTGTAGCCAAGCGACTCATCTAATAGAGTCGTAGCATCACCAACTTGACCCGAGACCATCATTGTAGATAATTTCTCATTTCTAAAAATCTCCCCAATGTATAAATTTTTATGAGTAGGCGGTATAATAGCCTATCTCACCATTATGCAACTCACTTATACATGAGTGTCTATGCCAGCTGTGCGCTAAGATTAATTCGGATCAGTGGTCGTTTTATGGTTGGCACGTGTCACCACGGAGAACCTCACAGCCCATATGCACTAAAGTTCATGCTAGGCCCTTTCACTACTTTATGTTTTAATGCTTTCCACCAAAGAGAACCCACAAGCTAACATGCATTCTAGCACATGCAGTCGTAGACTGCAATTCTGAATCCGGATAGTACATAGCCTAAGTGAACAGTCGTACCCAATCTGCCTTATTATGACAATGATATTTAATATATCATAAAAAGAATCTGCAAACGACACAAGCACTATTGGCCATTTGGAGCATTTTACTCTACAAGTCATGCATAGATAACAAGCAAAGATATGTTTCATTTAGTTCAAAGAGTGTAGAGGCACAACACATGCACCATTATTCCTATAAAATTATTCTGTCACTAACTAGTTGAAAAGAAGAAAAGGGACATGAACGTGCGTGCACCATGAGAAGCCAGCTTCAAACGCCCAGATGAGATCTCTTGGTACCGCCTGATCAATATTTTAAGTAGGGGTATGCTTCCACCTTTAAAGCCTTACACATCGAGTCTTAAAAGATACCATGAAAAGCTACCAATCAACGATGCTAACAGGCCAACTAGGATTTTAGCTATGATGTCAAAGACAGAGGTGGCAGCCATTACTCTTTCAAGCATGGCATTAAAGCGCCTAAAACTGGCCTAGATTCGAAACTGCCAAGGAATGATGAAGAGGAAATCCGCTAGCATCAGTTGGGCCATTGACATGACAACAATGGTCCATCGCCATCGGAAAGTTGGCCAAAGAGCATGATCTTGGGCCAAGCAATGAAGCAAGATCCATCTCAATAAACAACTTCCAAGCTGCGGCCTGAACTTTAATCAACAAAAATAGTCCAACATAAAAAAACTTTATCCATTCTTATAACACCAAACAAGTTTGACAAAACCAAAAAATACTCATGGTAGTTTGGAAAGGAAAAAGAAGACGAAGTTCGTTGCTTTTATCAATAGAGAATCATGGAGAATTTACAAGATGTTAAGAAGTTTTTGTCGGTTCAGAATAAAGGGAAGTGGGTATAAATATACCCACACCTTCGCTCGTGTGCGTTGGATTCAAATGGCAAAAGGAATCTCAACCATTTAGATAAGATCACCATTATGTCACTTCATGCACATGGGAGATGTGACAAGTCTCTACCATGCTTGGAAAAGCAAATTGTCACAATTGATAGCACAATGCCACATGGAGAGTGCATTAACTACACTGCAAAGTCGTTGATTGGCAAGATTTTCGTGGTTTGACAAGCCCGTGTCTGCATACAGATATGGGCTTTAGGGACAAAATGTTTCTCAATTCTCTTGCAAGTAATTAACAGGCCGAAATCTGGCCTAAACAAAGTCGATCTACCTATTTGACAACCAACCCGCATAAGTCGCCCAGGCTTAAGATCTAAAACCAGCCCATCCACTTAACAAGACATCAAAATGGAGCCTAACTGCCTTAACCCTTGGCAGCCTTCACAACCTGCTGCTCGGATAAGAACAAACCAAAGTATAACCCTTCCAGATCTGTTCTGGCCTGGCATGGCTTGAAGAGGATCGGCTCCCTCATACTAATTAACTATCAGCCAGACCTTAAGTCAGCCCTCTATCTCAGCATTGCTTCCATCATCGTTGGCACAAATATAGATTAACTCAGGAAATTAGCATACTTGATAGGCCAGCTCAAGCGTGACTATACTCAGCCCAGCTTTAGTACAACCACCCATGACCAGTCCGAGTAAACACTTTTGTCACCTTACATCCAGCCTGGCACCACTACCTAACAGGCTTCTTGACAATTCTTGCTGTCCTTCATATCTTCAACCGCCTGTCAGCCAACTTAGCAAGCCTTCTCGTATGAGCATATAGGAGTAAATGACAAGCTATCCATCCATCTGTACTAAACACTGTAGTTAGGTCGTTGAACTAATATAGAAAATCATTAACATTATATGCGCATTAAATGCATTCTTCACGTGGCGTGGGAAATTAATATGTTTTTTCAACCAAACATCCATTTACACCTTTATAGTTGTCTTTCATCAGCCTATGTAACCAGATCAACAGTCGGGCGCTCTTCTCGCCAGTTTAACAACACAATCTCAACCGTCTATCATTCATTCCAGCTACTATAAATACCTCGTGTTTTGCCACTTCAAAGGGGTTGGAATATATAAGAATTCTGAGTGCTATAAAAAATTCAGAGCTCTTTACAATGCAAGCCTCCTAAGATATATAACTTTATTAGTCTTAAGTGCCTTTTTTCTTCTCGTTATTCTTTCGTAATTCGTTGCAATTATAAGAGAGATATATAGTAAGAGAACTTCACAGTGGATGTAGGAAAACTTGCCGAACCACTTTATAATTAACGTTACATACCTTTAACTACTTATTTTATTCCTTACATTAACTATTAAGCCGGGTGTTTGCAAGTAACCTTTAGGCATTATTCTAATTACAAGATGCAATGAAATAGGCATTTGGAACATTTTTTAAATTGCCTTTATATATGTATAAAAATGATTTAATTTCGGTTTTACGGAAATTATGTTCATAGCATAAATTAGTAAACTGATGTTCGTTGTTCCCAAACTCCTTTGGGATGGTCCACACAAGATCCCTTATGAGCAAGTATTATGCGCAGCTTCTCGACTCACATAATTTGTCAACTCTTTGATCTAGGATATGTGGGGGTTTTCTTATCAATCCTTATATTGTATGATCTCCTAAACTATGCTTTATATAAAATTAATTTTAACCTTATGTACTTACTCTTAAGTACAACCTTGCAAAAATAAGTTAAATTAACTTCACTCATCATCAATCATACTTTGCCCTAAAAAAATATTATTATTGATTATCGATACATCATTTGTATGTTATGAAGAAGTGACTTTTGGGATGAACTTATATGTTTTGTATGTAGCTTTGAAACTCTTTCCAATACACTCGCATATTTGATTAAATCGAATTCTTTTATTTCCTTTGCATGTCTTTTTTTTGTATTTCCATTTTAAATTTCTATGAACTTAACAATGATATACTACTTGTGTATCCAATGAACATGTTCTTTCTATGATAATTCATTGGTGAGTTAAGAGAAGTAAATGGATCCGTTTTGGTATTACTAGACATTGCACTTCATACATACGTATATACAAACATACACATACATAGATATATATATATATATATATATATGTGTGTGTGTGCACGCGCATGCGTGTGTTGAAGTGTTTATTAGTCTCTTCCACTGAATTTGTAATGCCCTAACTCTATACCAATACCAACAAAGAATATTACATAGTAACTTTGAGAATAAGGCTGTTTAGGAGCAATCAAGCATGAATATTTCCTTGAGCTAATATCGACATATTTTACAATATCTCAAAAATCATATGACGTGTACAGTATCGGCACAAAGCAATGAACATAATGGTTAAAATTAAGTTCCAGACAATATATAATATCACAGAGAAGGAAGAATCACAGAATACGACGGATTATATAATATTGACATAATGATACATACTTAATTGAGATTAAAAAATAGAATACTATACCCATATAATATACATAACAGGCACAAGGCTAGTATTAATAGAATATACACATCACAAGTCACTATCTTAACAAAAGACAGCACTGATACAAGTATAGAACAAAAAGATATAAATAACATATATAACTATCTCCAATCTAAGCCATCATCTAAAGTAACAAAAAAGACATAAATAATATGTATAACTATCTCCAAGCTAAGCCAGTATCTAGAGTCACATAGTCCTGATAACTAAAATGTCTTAATTTGACCCGAGTAATATAAAATTAATAAATGGGTCGGCCTACATAAACATACATAATATGCCTACCTCTAAATGCTAATAACTAGCATAATCACAATAATTCACCATGTCATTATAATATTATGTTTATCAAAAGAAATCATCTCAAAATATGGTGAATTGAAATATCCAATATTATAAATCATAAACTTGAATGAAAGCAAGTGAAAACCACTAGACAAGCATAAAAGCATGTTAAACTCAAAAGATAAGTTTAAAAGCAAGTCGTAACCAAAGGCAAGCATGAAAATGATTCGAAACTAAATACATGCATGAAAATAAGACGAAATCAAAGACAAGCATGAAAGCAAGTCGAAATTAAAAACATGAATGGAAGCAATTTGAAACCAAAGACAAGCATGAAAGTGAGTCGAAATTAAAAACATGCACGAAAGCAACTCAAAAACAAAGAAAAGCATGAAAGCAAGTTGAAACTAAAAACATGCATGAAAGAAGGTCAAATAAAAATATCATAAATAAATTCATAAATCAAAGGACATGCATCAAAGCGAGTCAACACAAGACGAGCCGATACCCATCGGCCATGCCTGTATACATGGCATAATAAGATAAGCTGATATTTGTCGTACATGCCTAGGTGTGTACCATAATAAGGCATGCCAATACTTTCCAAACACGTCTGAAAATGCAAAAGGATGAGCCAATACCCACCGACCACGCCTGAATGCATGTTGTAATAAGTCAAGCTGGTTATTGTCGCACATCCCTAGATGCATGTTATCTCAAGATCATTTCTAATCTAAATTGTTATATACTTTCTAATGTTAAATAGTTAAGTGTCCCCTAATGTCCTATAACCACTTGGTGTATTTGAATATTTACTAATGGATTGTAAATACCACTCAACTAAAATGTTAAGTATTAAATACTTTCAATTAGTAATTAAATTAGTGTCACCCCAAATGTACCATAACCACTAGGCGATACTCGAACGTTCTCTAAAAGATCGTAAACTCCACTCTATAAATCACAATAGTCAAATAACAAACTGCTAAAGTGGTACATAGTGTTTTATACCAATAGTACTACTAAATTATTTGATTAAAATTCTCATCTAATATTGGTAATAATTTTTATAAAAAATTCTTCCTTTGAAATCATTTAAATATTGGTCTAATGACTATAATATATTGAAAAATACTTCATATTTCAATATAGCCTTTAAATCAAAATTTATACATATTTATAGTATTTATTCGCTTTCAAAATTATAATCTCAAAAAAAAATTCTAACAATAATGCTTTGAATATGGAAATATTATCATAGGTATAATTTATTTAACTTATAAAAAGTGATTTTTAAACTTATGTATTATATAATATGACTTTCTAGAATTTATTCTTCAAAATACCTTAACATAATATACATTAAAATAAATATTATTATCGGTAAATTCAAACCATCGACTTGAAATTCATGAAGTAGAAGAATCAAATAAAAATCAAAAATCGCAAATTAAAACCAAGATCAACCAAAACAAATACAACAATGGTGTCGGGAGAAAAATAGGCTCCAGAAACCACCGTCGGTCGATCGTTGGAAACTCCCGGTTGATCGATTCAAGTGCTTGGAGCCCGAATGCTCCAGGCATCGATTAGGTGATGATTCCACCTGGAAACATGAGTACTAGCACTCTAACAACTACAAATCCATGACTACAAGTTATAATCATCAAACGAACACAAAAATATAATATCATGTTTATTGTAAATAATTCTAGCAACTTTCAAAAATCAGTTTTACTGTAGGTGATAAAAGATAGTAAACTCAATCAAGCATCATCCAATATTCACACAAATTAACTCAATTAGCAGCATGCAATCAAAAATAGAATTAATAGTGACTTTTACTTACCTTAATATCCAAAAACTCCAAAGTTGCATACACCAAAGGCCAAATCATTGAAAATTCCTATATTTCATCATCGCCACTACATTTCAATTTTAGATTTTAATTTCCCTCTAGCTAATAGACCAATTTCGACTTCCAACCAAGGCCAAAACTCCTTCCTTCCAAGTTTATAAGGTGGAAGGGTGTAGAGAAGCTTGGTTTTGAATTTGGGAATTTTAAGTAATTTATTTGAATTGATATTAATTTTTGAAATCCTAGGTTTTGACGGAAGAAGTAGAGGAGTTTACGGTAATCTATTTCCTTTCTATGGCAAAAACAAAATGAACATGTTGTTCATTTTAAGAAGATAAAACTATATTTTTATTAGTTCTTCATGGGCATAATGAGTTAATAAACTAACCTATACCCATGTTTATTAAAAAAAAAAAATCTTCCCCGTTCCTTGTTCAAACTAATTTAAAATCTACAAAGTCTTCAGAAATACATGATTTGAACTTAAAAACTCCGAATAAAGTTTCCATTCAAATAAATTTTAGTTTTGCATAAGCTTTTATATTCATTGCTTATTTCATCATATAATATCAAATAAATGAAATATACACAAATATTATCCAAAAATTCAAATTTTGCAATGAATTAACATAACCATGTTTTAAAATATTTTAACATCGTATTTTCAAATTGAACATTTAAATTTACATTCTCCAGAACAAATAACTCTATCCAATTTATTTATTCATTTTCCATTTTGTAAAGCATATTTTACTTTTATTTTCTTTTGAATACAATGTTTTAAAACAAACTTGTATATGCAAAAGCTCACTGTTTCAACAAATTATATTTCATAAAAATGAGTGTAATACCACAAATCCAAAAATGACATTTATTATTCCCCTTAGCAAGAAATCAATACACATGCATACACATTAACAACGTTTTATACAATCACATTTAATTAATCTCAAATCTAATCGTGTAATTTTCAAAATTTTCTAAACTTCTTAAAAACATTTAAATTTATATTTTCTTCCAAAGCATCTCTAATTCCTAATTAATTTTCACTATTTAGTATATTTATTTTAGTTTTTTTTAAACTTAAATTTATTGCTTCTCAAATCGGGTTATTAAAGAATTGGTGCTTTATCCTTAATCATTTCAGACACAATTCACTAGTAACATGTGATTCACAATCATATGATTAAAGAACTATTTCTCATAATATTGCTTAGTCCACAACTCCATAATAATTGTTAAAATTTTGGGTACTTCTATATTTTCTATAGCTAATGCATCATTTGTTATGAAAATAAATATTATTCGTATAAAATTATCTTATAGTTAATATTCATAAAGTTCATAATAAAATATAACTATACGTGTTTTCAGGCAACACTAAAAACAGTTTATATTTCATTTCTAATACTTGGTATATATATGAAGGCAATCTTCTGTAACATAACGCACTCACTCATAACTGTCATATGGTGTTCTCTAAATATTTCCGCCAATACTATAACAACGTGTGAAATATGAAGCTCCATTCAACCACTTATCATGAGAATTTATTTCATACACTATAACTAGTTTACCATCGAGAGTTTCAGATCAAATATCTTAAAATCGAAGAAAGAACTTCCATAGAAGATAATTCTATATGAAAACACATTTTGGAATAGAAAACATATTTCTTATTTCATATTTAGTATCAACTAGTATTTTATACAATTCTTGAATCCAATGTTTTATCCAATGTTTTTCATGAAATAGAGATGATGATTCATTCTCTTCATCCCAATTGTGCCTATGTTACTTCTACTCTTGAACAATGTTTTCCTTTCAAATGGTCAAATTATCTAAACGAAACTCTCACTACAAGACTACACCGAATTCTCAACAAAAACGCATTCGATCATCCTTAACGTTTAAGGATATTGAATAAGTTGCACTTTATGTAAACTGATTAGATAGGCATTTGAGTGATCGAATTCCTAGGTCCATTTTGTAGCTTTGGTCCAATGTTACATCTAACACCACAAGATCCTTATTGTAATCAATAGTACTAAATACATGATCTTGCAGTACGGTTTACTTGCTTTTTCAAATGACACAATGTCATAGAGACTCCGTATAAATGCGACGGTTCGTCATACAACTTTTGCATGTAATTGAATATGGATCAAATATCCATATTCTTGTATTTATTTAGACTTTGAAACTCATAAAATGCAATACATAGTCTCAGGGAAATAAACACCTTAGTGTCCAAGGTGTAAATGTATTTAGTAGTTGCATATTTGGTTCTAGTATGGTTCTTGAAGTGACAACATGCCAAAAGCTTTATTGTAAGTATATTTTATATTTCTATGTCAATTTTAATTCATTTCATATATATTTTAACTGATAAACATTTTACCAATTATATTAGTTGCATAAATTTATCGAAGTACGTTATTTTAACATTTTATAGCATACGTTCTTACAATATTAGAAGTATTAAATGTTATCATTCATGTTTTTAATAAGGATCATAATAGATTTTTATATTCCACAAAACCCTAAGAGAAATATAGAAAAAATTTGATTCCTCTAGTGAGTGTCAAGACTTGCTTACTTCAGGACTCTGACCTTTAGTTTGCTTTATAAATCATGAGCCAACAAGCGATAGATAACTCTTCATTGGTTGTATCATATATAACTCCCAATGGATATAACCTGTGGTCATCTTCCTTATCTCAATCTTGACCTTAAACACTCTCAACAAACCGAGAGAGATTATTCACTCATACCTACCATTTCTCGATGGCCTAAGTATAATGTACGTACCTTGAGTTTGCTGAATAAATAGATTCAGGAATCTTACCTCATCTAAAAATATATAAAAAGCACTAAACATAACATCCTTAGCTTGATTTTAATCAATAACTAAAGGGTATGCAAGTTATCTTTTAATATATAAATGATAGTAGACAACATTATATATTAGAGATCCATAATCTTTAATATATATATATATATATATTTCAAAGTGATATTAATTTAACGAATAATTTATTTTTTATGAAATACCTTCGTGTTTTAAGTGTCGGATATTTTTGAAATCATGGTATACGTATTTTACATATGTACTTATTCCATAAATTAATTTTGGTGTAACAGCCCGTAATTTTATCACTTTTTAATGGAATATCTAATTGATTCTAAATATTCAAATATAGAATTTATAAATTTAATAATCATATTTTATATGATAAATAAGAATGGTGGACTTATTTTTAGAATTGGTTTAAAAAATAGAAATTTTGTATTTCATCGTAAAATTGGCAAAAGCCGGTTTTCGATAAAATTTGATATACGGTCGAAATTGTTGTAAATGGTAAATAACACTTTTTAATGGTTATATAATGATATGATAGTAATAGAAATTTGATTTATAATGGTTTTATGAATATGTATACTTGTTTTATAAAATGTACAAATTCGTCGCTCTTTGACAAAACAACGTCGTATTTTTATGATTGAAGTTTAATATTTTTTAATATTGTTTTATAACTCAAATATTCTTGTTTGAGTTAACTAAAAATGACAGGAAATTTATTTTCAAGTTTGCTTTACAAACTATATATAATTTGATTAAAAACATAAAATGTGACAATGTGACCGTAAAACGTTTTTTTCGAAAATCAACGTTTTGCTAAATAGAAGTTATGTAAATGTTTTGCAACATGAATAGTTATTGTATGAATTTACGAACAATAAACATGTATTTATATCTAAAAAAGGTTAATTAAACTAACTGAGTAATTAATTAAGCAAATTAACAAAATCTAGTCAAATCACATCAAATCCAAACTAAATCTTCCCTTAAGCCACAAATGCATCCACATTCATTTCCTTAAGTGCTAAGGTAAGAGAAAAAACATGAAGTGAAGTGTTGAATGTGATGAGAGGATATGAGGTAAGGAGACAAAGCATGAAACGAAAAGGGGAGGTGATGTGCTTGCACAAGGGGTGATGTAAGGAGGGGTGTTTTCGTAATTTGAGTTTACTTCATGCTTAAAGAATTCAAGGCTATAAATACCTACAACTTCTTTCAAAAATTCCAGACAATTTCCATTCTTTTTTTTCTTCCTTTTTTAAGCTTTCTAATGGTTTCTCTAATGGCCTCTTCTTCTTCTCTAACAAAGTAATAAAGTTATGCAAAAAAATAGCAAAAAAAGAAAATAAAATATAGTAGTGTTTCACCTTGAAAGAAAGTCAAATTCCACCTCCCCACCTTCAAAACTCACGACCACATCATCATCTCATCCTTGACCAAGCCTAACATAAATAAAGGAAGAATTAGGGGAGCTCCGGAGCAAGATAAAGCGGAGGAAGTGCCATCGGTTTGGTTCTAAGAAGATAGGAGCAAATTCGAAATGTCACAGAAGCTCTACCGAATTTACGAGAGCTTGGGAAGGTGGGAGAATTATTAATAGTAAGTACTCACATTTAAATTTACTAAATTAATCTCTAAATAATTCAAAGTTTAATGATATGAAAATATAATATATACTGGATGATTAAATGTGTGATTACTTGGTTGATTACTTGTTTGAATATATGGATGTTAATATGGATGTTAACCTTGTTTGATAGATAATAAGAGAAATGGATAGTAATTAAATATAATTAATTTAATGAGAATTAAATCCATATAAATATGTGTTTGGAAATTATTTAGCCTCTTAATGATTTTAAAATATCTAAAAGGGTTTAAAATGAAATTATAATAATATAATATTATAACATGGAATGAAATGAAATATGAGTTTGAAATATGAAAATATTATTTAAAATGAGTTTAAAATGGTTTAGAATGTTTTATAAAAAATTAAAAGTGTTTCCATTAAGTTTGAAAAGAAATTGAAAAATAAGCCAAAATTAGGCACGTCGCATAATGGTAGTTTGCGATTTCATGTCGAAGAATTCAAACAAGTATACGAAAGGGAATATAGCTCGGAATTCTTGGTGATAAGAGTTTTATAGACTATTATATTTATAATTTTTAAATAAATAAAGAATATTAAGATTTTATCTTGTAAATTTTTAATAAAGTCCAAAACAAGTTTTCAAGAAAATCGTGCTTTGGCAGTTCGGTGGCCAAGGTAGCAAATGTTCTAAATATATATTTTTAAAATATTTAAAAATATGAAATAAATCCTATAAATCATTCAAAGTGTTTTAAAATTGGTTTTAGTTGAAAAAATGAACATATGTGAAGTAAAAATGTTATTTTGATCAAAGAAGCATAAATACACTATTTGCAGCACATTCTCGTAACATTTTTCGTAGCAGTTTTATAGCTTGTGAAACATGATTCTAAACTTGATCGTTCTTTTTCATATCTTTTATAAATTGCTTTTAAAATAATAATTAATTGTTTTAAACAATGATTTGGAAGTTTTATAAATCATTTCAAAAAATTAAAGGAGTATGCGGAACCGACTAGTACACGTGTTTCATCTATGAGATCCACGAAGACTTGGGCGAGGGATGGAACATATCGAAGGGAAAGCCCGGATATTCTAAAATAAAGTTTTCCAATATGAGATTTAAATAAATAATTTGGAAAAGAAATTCTTAAGTTAAAAGTGAAACGACATAGAATTGTCCTAAAGATTAAAAAGGGTTTTTAATTAACCAAAGTATTTGATAAAATGAAGCTTAATGGTTCCATATATTTTGAAAAAAGATAAAGGAATAATTTAATGAATCTATCTCTAAGAGATATTTATGAATGAATGAAAAGATGAATTAAATTGATTGATGATTGATAATCACATATTAGCTTATCATCTTTTTAATCGATTATTGGTGCGAAGGAACCGAGATCGGGTTTGTGTAACTCATATTTGAAAACTACTTTGAACCAATGTATATGTTCTAAAATGAAGATATTTTGATGAAAATACATGTTGAAGATGATGATTATTAAAGATCGAAGATCTTCATAGCGGAAGGACTGCTTTTGACATTCTCTACGTCGCTCCTAATATAGAGATATTTATTATAGCAATGGTCCTATTATGTTTTGAAATCTTCGTATTATAAGGACTACTTGCTACTGACCCTAGGGGTGATTCCCAAAACGACGTAGTAGGAGGAGTGCCTTTGGTTTCGTTCGGTCCTAGAACGAACTTGTATAGACGAATGTTTGATATTGCATTTCTGAGTTTACAACGTTGACTTTTACAAACGTACATCTACTTGGAGGTGGAGAAGGAAACTTCTCCTAGTTTAACACCTTTCTCTGAGACATATGTGCTCAGAGGTTGTATGTTCACGGAAGTCAATAGTAATTGAAGGAATGACAATGTGGCATTCTAAGTGAAATTTCTTTATGGAAGAATAAAGCATAGCTTTGTGAAAAACAAAGCATGACTTATGAAAAGAAAAGCATAGCCCCTCTAGCCTCACAACTTGATAATGATACGAGATACTATGTGGTCTGCAAGACACATTTACGGGCTATCAGATGAAATGCGTAAATGGCTGCAGCCTTCCATGGGTGGTATAAGTGGCGTCTAAGTTCGTGGATGAGTAGCCTTTGATATTGATTCCCATCGGTTGTTGACAGAATTATAGTGGCGTCTGAGTCCTTAGATGTGTAGCCATTAGATATATGTTTGTTGCAACCAAAACACCGCATCAGGCCACTAGTTCCTTGTCATGTTGGAAATCCAATCCCAATACGAGCTTTAAGGTTTTGATTGTAGTCCCGAAATAGCTATAATGCTTTGCAAACATTTCAGCTACCCCTTTGGTATCATATATTCCATCCAAGTATATTCCATTTGACCCGATCTGGATATATTACCATAGACTTAGTCCAGGTATATATTGTTTTATATATGTTTACTTGAATAATGTTTTCAAATCCAATGTCATTAAAAATAATATCTATGTGTTTTTCAGTATAAAGAATTTTGGTGATCATAAGAGAAAAATCTGTTTGTATTTATATGTAGGGATGGTCTTACAAGATAACTTTCTTTTTCAAAGGTTTTTACTGACATTAGCATGATCGATAACATTTAAACAATTTGAGTATCTCATGCTTTTCATCAAGCCTGATCCGGGTATTTTTAATACTCGGGTCAGATCCGAGTAGTTTCGGGTTTAGTTGAACACGATTAGAGTTTCCTGAGGAGAGCTGGAGATCTTCATCTACGTGTAGACGTATTCTATTATCCGTTGCATATATTGCATTTGTTTTTATTTTTCAACATTATAAGGACAGAGGGTTTATTGCTGTCCAGGCTGAATCTAGGTTAGACTTTGATATACGTATTTCAAAAATTTCTGTTGTAAAGATTATTGATATTATAAATTAATTCATTCGTGCAAGATTCTATTTTCTATTCTATCTTCTTTGATTTTTCACCCTTAACTATCTGCCCTTCATTTGGTTTGAGTTGGACATGTGTGGATTATTGTTAACTTGAACTGTACAAAAATCTAGGTCATTACAAGTGGCATCAGAGCTTAGGTTTTACTAATAACTAAGCTTGATCTGGATGATGTCTCGTCATATATGGGGTTAGTAATGCCATATGATGAGTAACTCACTAGATATAGTGTTAGTAACACCCTAAAACGAGTTTGATAGTATCGTATGTGCTTGTGTTTGTATATATAGCGTGTATTTGTTAATGACTATTAAATTGTTTTGTCTTAATTTATCTGTTGAGTGGTTTATGGATTCCGATCAATATAGGGGACGCTTTACAATTGATAAGGATTCCTAAATACAGTCGTTGTTATAGGTGGATAGAGTGCTTAGACTTTCAGTATATGCTATCAAGGGGATCACTTACAGGGAAGCAGTCCCAAGAATAAAATTAGATTAGCAGGCACTGGTACCAAGGAAAAAGAACGATCTATCTCAGAAGGAGTCCAAGAATAAAATGTATAGTAATCATAGTATCTATATGTCTCAAGGTATTATATGTTAGACGGTATTCTCTAAGTAGTTACCCCTAAAAAGTTTGTAATATGGTCTAGGGTTAATAGCGGATGTATAGATAGGATGTTGATTAATAAATCTCTTTTGGATTATTTTCTTCGTGCATTTCTTCTATATTCCATTAGATCAATTTAATATGATATTTAGAAATAAAAAATTTAAAGATGTTAAAAGAAATAGATTGAAAAAGTGTTTAAACCAGAGACAAAAGCTTTAGGAAATGTTTTCCTAAAGCTTTTTTGAATGTTAATAAGTATGTATATTGTAAGTAGATCATTTCGTCACACGATTTTGATCTAAGATTCGAGTATAGAACTAGGAGGTGTTTACACCGATCCGAAAAAGGATATATCACTCGATTCTTGATGACGAATATTGATGAGGGTTTATGATTGGATACTTAAGTTTTTTATCATAGCTGAGAGCTATGTAAGAGAAACAAAGGTTTCTGATCAAAGAGCCTGATCAGAGTCCACACCAGGAGATCAGAGGATCAATACTAGTTCGGAAGAAAAGTTATGGATTCAAATAAAAGATTGAATCAGATATCGCATATGGATGATCTGTGTATATCATAAAGTATTGAGTTTAAAGATTGTTTGGAGTAAGTAATATCGGGTTTTGGGTTTTGGTTTAATATCGAGGACGGGATTCTTTTAACGGAGAAGTATGTACCGACCCGTAATTATATTACTTTTAAATGGAATATTTGATTGATTTTAAATATTAAAATATAGAATTTTCTAACTTAATAATCATGTTTTATGTGATAAATAAGAATGGTGAACTTATTTTTAGAATTGGTTTAAAAAAATAGAGATTTTGAATTTTCGTCGTAAAATTAACAAAAGCCAGTTTTCGATAAAATTTGATATACATTCGAATAATTGCTGCAAATGTTAAATAACTCTTTTTAATGGTTATATAATGATATGATAACAATAGAATTTTGATCTATAATGGTTATACAAAACATATATACTTATTGTTCTATAAAATGTACAACTTCGTCGCTCTTTGACAAATCGACGTCGTAATTTTGCAATTGAACTTTAATATTATTTAATATGGTCTTATAACTCAAATGATCTTGTTTTAATTAATTAAAAATGATTAGAAACTTATTTTCAAGTCTGGTTTACAAATATATATAGTTTGATTGAAAACAGAAAATGCGACCGTAAAACGTTCTGTCGAAAATCAATGTTTTGTTAAATATAATTTGTGTAAACGTTTTGTAACTTGAATAGTCAATTTATGAACATATTAACATGTAAACATGTATTTAGAACTAAAAAATATCAATTAAACTAAGTGAAAGCAAAGCTAACAAAATCTAAACAAAATCTGGTCAAGTCACGGCAAATCCAAACCAAGTCAAATCACAACAAATCCAAACCAAATCTTCCCTTTTAGCCACAAATGTATCCACGTTCATTTTCGTAAGTGCTAAGGCAAGGGAAAAATATGAAGTGAAGTGTTGAAAGTGATGGGAGGGGATGATGTAAGGAGATAAAGTATGAAGTGAAGGGGGGAGGTGATGTGCTTATGCAAGGGGTGTTTTGGTAATTTGAGTTTGCTTCATGCTTACAAAATTCAGGATTATAAATACTTACCACTTCCTTCACAGATTCCACACACTTTTCATTCTTCTTCCTCTTCCTTTTCTAAGCTTTCTAATGGCTTCTCTAATGGCCTCTTCTACTTCTCTAACAAGTTATAAAGTTATGCCAAAAAATAGAAGGAAAAAAAGAAAATAAAATATAGTAGTGCTTCACCTTGAAATAAAGTCAAACTCCACTTCTCCACCATCAAAATTCACGTCCACATCATCATCTCACCCTCGGCCAAGCCTAACATAAAGCAAAGAAGAATTCGTGGAGCTCTAAAGCAAGAAAAAGAGGAGGAAGTGCCGCCTGTTTGGTTCTAAGAAGATAGAAGCAAGTTCGAAGAGTCGCGAAAGCTCTGTCAGATTTACGGGAGTTTGGATATGAAAATATAAAATATAAAATATAAAATATATTGGATGATTACTTGGTTGATTACTTGTTTGAATATATGGATGTTAATATGGATGATAAATTGGTTTGATAAATGATAAGAGAAATGGTTACTAGTTAACCATAATTAATTTAATGAGAATAAAATCCATATAAATGTGTATGTGGAAATTGTTTAGCCTTTCACTGATTTTAAAATATCTAAATAGGTGTACAATGAATATTACAATAATATAATATTCTAATATGGAATAAAATGAAATATGAGTTTGAAATATGAAAATATTATTGAAAATGAGTTTAAATTGGTTAAGAAATGTTTTATAAATATTTAAAAGTATTTTCATGAAGTTTGAAAAGAAATTGAAAAACAAGTCAAAACTAGGCGCGTCCCGTAATGGTAGTTCGCGATTTTACGCTGAAGAATTCAAAGTATACAAAATGGAATGCAGCTCGGAATTCTTCAAGATAAGAATTTTCTAGACTATTATATTCATAGTCATTAAATAAAGCGATACATTCAAGATTTCATCTTGTAAATTTTTAATAAAGTCCAAAACAAGTTTTCAGGAAATCGCGCTTTGGCTGTGCGATGGTCAAAGTAGCTAATGTTTTAAATATATTTTTTAAAATGTTAAAAATATGGAATAAATCATTCAAAGTGTTTTAAAAGTGGTTTGAGTTGAAAAAAATGAACATATGCGAAGTAAAAATGTTGTTTTGATCAAAGAAGCTTTAATGCACTATTTGTAGCACTTTTCGCAACAGTTTTATAACTTATGAAATATGATTTTAAACTTAACAATTATTTCTCATATCTTTTACAAATGATTTTTATAAGAATTATCTAGTGTTTTAATCTATGATTTGAAAGTTTTATAAATCATTTCAAAAGATGAAAGGAGTATGCGGAAACACATGTTTCGTCTGTGAGATCCAAGAAGACTTGGACATGGGACAAAACATATCGAAGGGAAAGCCCGGATGCTCTAAAATAATGTTGTCCAATATGATATTTAAATAAATAATTTGAAAACGTTTTTCCTAAGTAAAAAGTGTAATCATTCCAAAGTTTAATAGGGGTTTTTAATTAACCATATTTGATAAAATGGGGCTAATGATTCCATATACTCTGGAAAAGATAAAGAAATAATTTAATGAATCTATCTCTAAGAGATAGTTATGAATGAATGAAAAGATGAATTAAATTGATTGATGACTGATAATCACATATGAACTTAACATCTTTTTAATCGATGATTGGTGTAAAGGAACCGAGGTCGTATCTGGGTGACTCCTATCCAAAAACCGCTTCAAACCAATATATACGTTTGAAAAATAAGGCATCTTGAGATGAGGACATGTTGAAGATGATGATTATTGAAGACCGAAGATCTTCATAGCAGAAGGACTGCTTATTGACATTATCTAGGTCGCTCTCAATATAGAGATATTTATTATAGCAGTGATTCCCAAAAGGATGTGGTTGGAGGAGTGCCTTCGATTTCGTTAAGTCTAAAAACGAATTTGTATGGACAAATGTCTGACATTGCATTTCTGAAATCACAACGTTAGACTTTTACGAACGTACATCTTCTTGGTGGCGGAGAAGGCAACTTCTCTTAGCTTAACACCCTTCTTTGAGACGTACGAGCTCAGAGGTTGTATGTTCGTGGAAGTCAATAGTAATCGAAGGAATGACAATGTGGCATTCTAAGTGGAATGTGCTTTATGGAAGAATAAAGCGTAGCCTTGTGAATAACAAAGCTTGGCTTTATGAAAAGAAGAGCGTAGCCACTCTATCCTCACAGCCCAGTAATGATACGGGATACTATGTGGTCTGCAAGACACAATTACGAGCTATCAGATGAAATGCGAAAAAGGCTGCAGCCTTTCATAGGTAGAATAAGTGACGTCTGAGTCCTTGGATGAATAGCCATCGATATTGATTCCCATCAGTTGTTGATAATATTATAGTGGCGCCAGAGTCCATGGATGTGTAGCCATTGGATATATGTTTGTTGCAACCAAAATACCTCATCGGGCCACTACTTCCTTGTCATGTTGGAAATCCAATCCCAATACGAGCTTTATGGTTTTGTTTGTAGTCCCAAAATAGATGTAATGCTTTACAAACATTTCAGCTACCCCTTTGGTATTATATATTCCGTCCAGGTATATTCCTTTTGACCTAGTTCGGATATAATACCATAGACTTAGTCTGGTTATTGATACTTGTTATATATATATATATATATATATATACTTGGTAAATGTTTTCAAAACCAATGTTATTAAAAAAGAATATCAAAGTGTTTTCAGTATAAAGTATTTTGGTTATCATAAGAAAAAACCCGTCCGTATTTATGTGTGGTTGTAGGCTTATGAGATACCTTTCTTTTTCAAAGGTTTTGATTGACATCGGCATGATCAATACATTTAAAAATTTTGAGTATCTCACGCTGGTTTATCAAGCCTGATCCGGGTATTTTTAATACTCGGGTCAGATCCGAGTAGTTCAGATTTAGTAGAAGACGTTTGGAGTTTCCAGAGGAGAGCTGGAGATGTTCTTCTACATACAGACTTATTCTATTATCCACTACATCTATTGCATTTTTTTTATATTTTTCATCGTCGTAAAGACAGAGGGTTTATAACTGTCCAGGCTGAATCTAGGTTGGACTTTGATATATGTGTTTCAAAAATTTCCTCCATAAAGATTATTGATATTATAATTTATTCCATTCATGTGAGATTCTATTTTCTGTTCTATCTTCTTTTCTTTTTCACCCTTAACTATCCGCCCTTCTGTTCGGTTTGAGTTGGACATGAGTGGATTATTGTGGACTTGAACTGTACAGAAAAGCGAGTCGTTGCATTTGGTCTATTTAATTTCCTCTTATACTTATATGTACATTATTCTATGTTTATTTTTTTATATCTGTTTATAACTTAATAACTTACATAACACTCATTTATGTACTATTGAGTAAATTATATTTAATTAATTTTAATTTTAGTTATTAAATCATAATTAATTAATTTAATTTATTAGTTTAATTAAACTAAAGTTCAAAAAAAATTATTTTATTCATCCTACACAATTTATGATGACTATTAACTATAACAGCTATACTATTATATAAACATATGAATAATATATATACAGCTATATTAGTTAACATTTATTTAGTTTATATAACTGGAACAATTTTAGTTTAATATTGTTAATAAATTCGAAGATTTTATTTTTGATTTACCTTAAACGATTTTAACATATATATATATATATATATATATATATATATATATTATATTGAACTTTAACATTTATGGTATTATATATAAATATGCATATATCCATACATACATACATACATATATATCTATATATATATATAACTTCTAAATATTTATTTAATTAGTCCAGTTGATTAAATATTAACATAATTTTCAAAAATATTAAATTTTATTTCCTATAATTTTAAAATATATTTTATAACTTCGATAGATTTCCATGTTATACTTTACACCTTTAAATTTAAAATATATTCTAAATTTTCAAACTTAACTTGAAAATTAGCCCAAGTCCCAAAAACTTTGGGCCTTACATTTGGATCAATCTTTGGACGTACTACAACCTTTGGGCCAGGCCAGTAGCTTAGAAGGAGAGAACGCTTGATTGTTTAACCCCCAGTGTAGAAACTACTAATTTAGACATCCATCAGATAAGTAGTTTTTATTAGTTGGTCCTAAATCTAGACCAATTTTACTATATAGATCATTTGGGCTCTAATACTGTTAAAGGTCTGACCAAATTCTTGGGGTGACCCAACTAGGTACCTCAAGACGAGGTTACTTGCAGCCTTACGGCCAACGCAACCATCACTTGACATATAGAGGTAAGAAGAAGTGCTCCATCAGAGTCACAATATGAGAACCCTCCATCATTCTAGTTGCAAGGATTGAACCAAGGACATCCAATAGACAAAGTGAATGCCTCAACCAACTTCGCTCTAATACCATTGGAGGAACCTGGTCCATTTTACACTGGGTCAAACGGGTAGATTTAAATTTTTTCCCTATTTGGATCATAGTGGGCCTATGAAGTTTAATTGATTTCGCTAGGACCAATCCGTGTTCTTATTAATAAAATCATATTTTATCAATATTGTCCAATTCTTAATTATTCAATCCTAAGTTAATTAAGTGTGAAATTTGAAAAGATATGAATACATTAAATATATTCATATTTTAAAAGGTATGACAAACATGTAAAACATATTTGAGTGTAATTGCTTAGTGTTTAAGTCTAAGAACAAACGTGAAATTATATCAAGATATTATCGCAACAAGATCTAAAATGAAAGAGATAAAGGGGGCATCATCGGACGGTTCCACCTTTCCTTTTTTGCAAATGTTTAATTGATACTATACCTAATCAACATACATGGGATGACATGTTACAATTATATTTAAAAGTGACAAAAGCGATAAACAATAACTTTGTCAATATATACATGTGTAGATATTGGAATTTATATCTACCATGATGTATTTGCAATACGCGCACAAACTCATGCATGCATACACACACACATACACGCACATACATTATTGCCTCGATTTTAGATTGTTCGGTGAAAATAAATTTCAAAAAATCGTTTCTAAAATACATGCCTTAATAATATAAAATAAAATATAAATGTTTACATATATATGTGTGTGCGCACATATACAACTACACACACACATATAATGATTAAGCCAAAATAATTTCCAATAGATTCAAAAATTAACATCTATTTTACATTAAACTCTCTAATGTATTTGCAATTGCACACACCGACAAAAATATATATGTAAAGTGGTGAGCTTAAAAGAAAAATTTTCTTCAAACAATCAAAATATTATAAAACCAAAATGGTGTACATCAAATCAAACAAATTAACAACAATCTTTATATCTTAGGGCTGATTAAAAATTCAAATAGAAATATCTAAATAATTAAATTAGATAATAAGTTTAGAATATTATTATAGGTACTTATAAAACATTGATTCATAACCTAAAAACATTGTTTTATGCATACATAAATTTTGGTTTTGATTTATCAAGTTAAAGCAAATCAAACCATTTAACAAATTGTATAAACTGTGCCACTAATTCTAAACCAAGGTGAGGCGGTAATATGTACCTATAAAATTGTGATAAGTATACTACATCTAAGACAACAAATTAAATATAAAATATGTCTTTCGTCTAATATGTGATACTTTGATTTGGAAATCCCTACTAGATCCTTGAATCTTCATCCAATTTTACAAGGGAAGGATGAACCATGTAGCCATTAATTCTATTTGATGTTTTTATTTGTTTTGGAGTTGATTCTATTTAGAAATTAGAGAAGAAAAATTCAACTATAATTGATTGAGGAGAAGGCTATGGATGAGGAAAGAAGGAAAAAAATAAAATCAAATGAAGAAATGAATGAGAGCAATTTGTTTTAAGAAAAGAATCGAAACCTTTTATATTCTTTATTTAAAAACTTCTCCTTGCAATTTCTAATTAATTTTCAATCAATACAATTTTTGCTCTTTCCTTTCCATGGTCGGCCAAGCTTTTCTTCTTGCGTGGACTAATCTTCTAAAAAGCTTATTAAGTAATTAGCTACATTTAAAGCTCGTTTACATACATATCGATATCATATATCGTTACGTGTATATATAACTTTTACATATACATCCAAATAATTCATAAGAATACTCAAAACATTAAACAAATTAGTAATTAATATTTCTTAAATATCGGTTAATTTAATTGATTTATAACATCTTATAAACTAGTTAAATCGTATGGTTTTTCGAAGAATTCACAAATGTGGTTGTGACACTTAGAGATATGAACTTAGTTAGTGGTTAATTTTGAACAATTTAAATATTAACATTCACGCATCACCTTAGCTAGTGATACGATAATTTGGCTGAATTCATCGCTTACAAATCAGTTCAACAAAATCCAATTTCATATTTTGTTAAGCGATACCGTTTATTAACGATAATACATACATGTTCTCTTCATTAAATTATATCACTTTAGAATATATAGAATTTTATATTGGTCAAAATTTCAATATTATCCACATTTAACTTGAGTAGCCCAAAAAACTCTTTGGTTCAATAATAAAATTTATTATTAACCATTCAACTCTGGGCAGAGATTTTGACTCTGATTGACTACAATTAACCGTAATAGTAACCTCATACAACCGAGGAAACAGATTCTCTGTTGAACAGTATCACTCGCAATGCTTTAACTTAAACCCAAGTATAGTTGCTCGATGGATTGTCATGTCATGATTTAACTATAATCGGAGTGTAGTATTTACATTGAAGTTCCATAGGAATTATGTGTATCGTTACTCCAGGATATTTTACCTGGCCTTGTTGTTATTGACCAATAGGAAACTCTAGAATGGGTCATTCCATAGTTATCCAAAATACTAGCTCTTTGGTGCCCTCAACAGTCAGGAGTAATATATCATCCAATATTTGAAGAGTGTTATGTATTATAGTTTCGATGGATCTATCTATATCCTTTCTTGAAATATCTTGACCATGAATATTTGAAATAATATATTATTTTATATTATGGTAATTTTCTCATGATTACAAATCTTTGTAATTATTATCGTATAATATATTGTTTAAGGATTTTTGGTTTAACGTGCTTAAATTAATTACTTAATTAGTATATCACAATATTACAAGTATATATAGAAAATAAAAACCTTAATTACGAATAGGATTAGTAATCGTGTTAGATATGGGTAACAAAATACGTAATTGCCAATAGGGCATACTCCTAACTCTCTTACCTTTACTGACGATGTCAAATAGAAAATTATCTAAACGTTATTTGCCTCCATCGTCGACCATTACCGCAATAACAGAGTATGAAAGAATGCAACTGTCACTGTTCTAAAATTTAATCTTTGGACTGAACACTAAGATGGATCATGTAGAAATGTTATTGGGTGACAAGGTCCCTATTGCGTAAAAACTCTAGGCCTTTTAGTCAAAAAAAATCAACTACATCCTAAATGATTTCAATCAATTGGTTAACGGGATCCAATCAATTAAATTTCAATATTGTTAAACATCTTCCACTATCCACCTTTCCAAGTTCCGAGTGAAACTCTACTTTAACCGTGGCTTCAAAACTTCAAATATCAAGCGAGTATAACTTAGTCAAATGTCCCTCATACGAATCCTAACCCAAATATTTGATGTTCGATTAACACCTCTTCTCTATGACATTCCAATAAAAATACTTTAGAATTTCTCCTCCCTAACAACATATGCTAACTCGGAAATTTCCTTATCCAACTTCTAGCTCCTTTCTCGAGTCATATGCCTAAGCGGCATGTCACATGACTAATGATTTATTTTTTTAGGGAGGAAGATTGGGGTCTTTTGCAAATGCACATAGGATTCCTATACTATTTATGAAAAATGTCTGTATCTCTCTCATCCTAACTATGATAGAGGTAAGCTTGAAGTTGGAATTGATCAAAAGTTGGCCTTGGTTAAAGTTACCATTTTACGATAATGGCAAGCTTAAAGTCGCAAGATTCATTACTATTTTACCACTATGGTTAAAATTACAAGAATGTCCTTTGTTTAATTTAGTTCTCGAAATTACAGGATATTACAGATACTCAAATGGTTCAAATATTTATTGATCATCATTATGTCGCACCGATTGGTATAACATTCAGGATTTGTAGCATGTCGTCTACTAGGCTTATTGGTATAGTACTTATATTTGATTAATAATTCATGAGTGCTCTCCAATTGAAATTTGCTTTAATCCTAAAAAAAGTTTCAGTAGTTTATTCAGAAATCGTTAATATTCTTTTAGCATATGTAATTCAAATTCAAACCGTAACGTACTAAAATTGAACCATATTTTATGAATCGACTTAAAACCTAGACTTTTGTTTGCCGTTGTAGTTAAGCATTTGATTCAAAGCGGAAACTGGTTGAACTACAAACTAGATCGAACTAGTTGGTGCCCGACCTTAATTGTCACAGCAACATTTGAGGACTAGCCAATATCACAATTCACTTTCGTTAGGGCGATTCTTATCTAGTACTCATCAGCTTGTAAAAACTCACTTTTGTATTCATCGTGTCTAATTGTTACGTTATCTTTGAACCAAGTCTTTGATTATGCACCAACTTTCCAACCTTTGTACATATTCCATCTTTAATAAAGTGTATCTAATTTCAAAAGAAAGAAAAAGAGCTGTTGGCGTTTCTTTTTTAAGACTAGACTGGTATGTAGGTTAAAAAAAAAAAGTTTCCTATTTTTAAATTCCAAATTTACATTTGCCTTATGCTATTTTTTTTTCATCTTTCATAATAAAATATTAACTGTTTGGTTTAAAGGTTTGTAACATTTAGTAATCTTTGACACGCGATCATTGGAATCATAGATGGACATCTGTTGTATTCGCAATTAAGGCCAAAAAAAATTACTTTTCTTGCTTAGTAACGCGGTAAATAATATATTAAATGAGGTATATATTTTAAAACCATGCAAAACAAAATATATTTAACGATGAAACATACCTAATCCTATTAAAGATAACAAAAAACAAATTTGATAAATCAAAGTGGAAATGTCACTGAACCAGAAAAGCAGTCATTCCTCTTCATAATAAATACCATCACAACAGCAGGATGCCTCATTTCCTCTCTGACTTCATAAAAGCACCTGCTAAAATGCGCACCACCCCTCCTGCTAAAATGCACACCACGTCCGTCGTCACCGTTCTCCGATCATCCTCATCCTCCTCCGACGGTGACGGTCCGTACTTCGACCTCGAATTCACCATCCCCGACAAATCCGAATTCACTTCCGAATCCGTGTTATCAATTTCCGAATTCGATACCAACAACCAAGCCAAAAGCTCACCGAAATCCGAGTCGACATCAAAAACGCAGTTCTCATCGAAAGTTCAAATATTTCTACTGAAATTCAAGTCTAAGCCAAAACCAGTGGAAGAAGTGCGCATCATATCTCTGCTTAAGAAACAAGACGCAATGGAGGAGAGAAAGGGCGTCATCAACAAATATTTGAATAAAATCAAGCCGTTCAGGAAGAAGACCAACAGCAGCGAAAAAACAGTTCGATTTGGAGGTGAAGTCACCGCAACGGAGAATGAGCAAAAGGGAAAAAAGGGGAGTATTACTAGTTCGGTGGGGTTGAGGAAGAGTAGGTCTGCGTCGGCGGCAGTTGTGTCGGTGAGATCACCGCCGGGGAAAGGATGCGATGACTCGCTTGCGGTGATGGAGGATGGGATCCGGAGCGCGATCGCGCACTGTAAAAGGTCGCTAATTAGTGGTAAGCTTACCGCTTCAATTTTAATGTTTTGGATCCTTTTCTTCGATATAACAGCAATAAATAAAAATAATGTGGATAAATTTGAATGTAGGAACAGAGTTGGGTTTGGCACGCTGCAGAAGCGATCCAGGCGAGGATCGGTCGACGTGATCGACGAGATTTAGAAATGAAATTGAAGAGTATTTGGTTGTAAATTTAATGCCACTTAATGTATGATTAAATACTTTATGATGGAGCGTGTCTCGTTTTTCTTTTAACCGAAATATTGAGTAGTAATTTAAAGTTATTTAACCAACATTTTGTTGCTGATTATGTTAAGCATGAAATTAAGAAAGATTTTTGTAGCTTTTAGTGATTTCATTTGGCAAACCTAAGCTTGTCCAATAAAACCTTAATTATTTAAGAAGATGCTAGGATCGCCTTCTTAGTTTAAGACTTTGTTCGAACAAATTGTTCTCTGTTTACAAGTTGCAATGTTTGAATTGTAGTAGAAATTGTCTAGAATATAAATTAGAATGCTTTTTAGATAAACACCTGGATTTTTAAATACATTGAGCACAAAAACTTGTTTATTAAGCAACCAAAATGGGTTCTGGGCATTTGTTAACAGACATCTAGCTTGAATATCTGTTAAATTTGTTATTTGGATTATGTGAAATATAAATGAAGAAATAATAATTTTTAATAATAGTTTAATAGCTTTGATGTCATACATTTTTGTATGAACGTAAACTACCAAAAACACTATTCTATATGTTATCAAATCTTAATTACTTAAAATTAGAATCTAATACTAAACTTCTTTTACAAATTCAAATGCCCGTAAACGTAGGATCTAACAATTAAACATGCTTTACAAATTCAAAACGTCCATAAAAGTAGAATCTACAAATAATAATATTTTCAAAGTCATTTTTTATTAATTAATAACAAAAATAAAAATACAAACTAACAAAAAATTAAGTTCATTATCTATTAATTAATAATAGAAAAAAAAAACTTAAACTCACAACAAATTAGATGTTGCAATTTAGTAAGTAAAATTAAAACTAACTTCGTATCATTTCAAAGCCAAAATCGGTTAAATATTTATGGAAATCATATTTTTTCGAACGAGTTAAACATATACAATTTGTAATAAACAATCCATACACGAAGTGCGTGTCATCATCACGCGCGAAGTACGTGCCGTATCACTTGTCACTTAAAAATATGATTTAAAATTAAACTTCTTTAACAAAATCCAAACGCCTTTAAAAGTATGATATAACAATTAAACATGCTTAAAAATTAAAAACGCTTTTAAAAATAGGATCTAAAGTTAAACTGTTTTTAAAAATTCAAAATACTTCTTTACAAGTTTAAAAATCTTAATATTATTTGAAAATAAAAAATTATTTTTTATGACTAATTCAGACATTTACAGTTTATAAAGAAAATAATTCATGCACGAAGTGCTTACTGTTACTATAAATAGGTTTGCGCTTTAAGACGATTTTATTGCATTTCTTAGAAACGAGCGTTACGGCATGTGCTTCGCACGTGATGATGGTAAACATTTTGTGTGTAAATTGTTTTTTTACAAATTGTATATGTTCAACTTGTTCGAAAAAAATGATTTGCGTAATAAATATTTAGTCATTTTTTGCATCGAAATGATACGCAGTTAGTTTTAACTTTTCTTTCTAAATTGCGACAACTAATTTTTTGTTAGTTTAAAATTTCGTTTTTATTTAATTAATAAAGAATGAATTTAATTTTTTATTAATTTGAATTTTTATTTTTACTATTAATTAACAAAGAACGACTTTGAAAAGAAAGTTTATTTGTTAGATTCTTGTTTTAGGTGATATTGAACTTTCAATAATATTTGTAGATGATGGTTTTGAATTGATAAAGAAAACTTATCAGGTATATCATATTTTTAAGTGATATTAATATTTAATTATATTTATAAAGAGATATTTTTGCTAGTTTACGTTGATACAAAAAAGTACGACACCAATGTTATTAGAACTATTATTAAAGATAAAGAAAAGCGTTTAGGCTTTAAAAGAAAAAAGAACAATTGTTTTTCATGTAAAAACAGACTGCTCTACGGAGCCGTTTGCAACTGCAGAGTCCAGGAAATTGAAGAAAATGTAAATGTAAAAGAGAGGTGGAGTAAATACGGTCAATTCATGTGCCCAAGTGCGCCGACGTAGCACCTCAAACGCTCAGTCGCTCATGCCGTACATGTGTGTGTGTGGGAGTGGGGGGGCCTGGGGGCCTGTCAAGGTCCTTTGCAATGCTATGTTCATCTTTGGTATCATCGATTTAGTACTAAAATTACAACTTGTTACGTATACACTTTCCTCTTTTAATTTCTCCATACGTGCTATGTTGCTTTTCCCTACCAGCAATAGAATGAACTGATCGCACACGCTGTACATGATAAGACCTAGAAACACTTGACACCCGTATATGTATAAACAACAAATTTATTTCGATCTTAATCATTGAAGAGTCTAATATTAGTAAACGCCTTTTAAAATTTTAACAAAAAATATATATTATTTTTCAACCATTATTTGCAAACTTCCTAATGTTGAAACCCGAGCAGATACAAAGTTGTACAAGGAGACAAGGTAGCTTTGGAGGATTTAAACTAAAATGGATTATTGAATTTACTGACTATTGGCAATGTTAATAAGATATTTTGCTTAGTTTTTTGAAGCAAATCTATAAAATATTCCAAAGCGTTTATGTAAAATAAAGGTTGGTTTTTATAATAAAGTACAAATAAGTCAAAGTTTTACTACGCTGGTACAAATTCAGAAAGGTGACATGGATTGGAAAAGCATAGAAGACGCTGCAATATAAAAAGAACATGTTTCAGGTAAAGTGCGGTCATGATTTCATAAACTTGTGGAATAATTCACTGCTTGCCGATGCTCAGCTTTTTCAGGCTGCAGCACGAAATCAACTCTTTTTTGAACTGACTTGTGTTTGACCATAACAGTATACAGCTTTGACAGTGCATTAGTTAAAGTACAAGCTTATTTTTGGAGAATTTTTCCTAATTTTCATCCTTTGAGAAAACATGGATTAGATGCATATGAGAAATAAATAACTGAAATACTTACATTTTCATATGTTATACAGTTAATTTTGATCGTGTTTTATATTTTCTCTTGCCTACTAATTCTTTATTGTATCCTTTCTTCTTTGATGAAGAACAAAACCATACATGACATTAATGCTTTTATTATATTTGTCATGTCTTAACGAGCGCAATCCATGTACTCTGTTTATACGTATTCTGACCACTTGGACCTAAATTTAATATTACGATGTGACCAGTCATTCAATAGATGACACGTATATAAAGTTTTTGCAAATAAATCCTCAAGGAAAAAGTAAAATGGAGTTATTTGCGTAATTTCATGCATTCTGATTGGGTGGGCAAACCAGAACATGAAAGCTTGGGTCTAGATGATTTGCTCTCTATTTATATATTACAACCATTGTGGAACTATCACAACCACCATTGGTATAGGTCAGCATTATTGTGTATGTTGTCTATCAAAATGACACGTGTCATGCACTTGTAATAAAATAATTCCACTTTAATCAGCATTAATACACTTTTCTTTACGAAGCTTCGAACATTTGCAACGTGCAAAGCTTATTTTACAAGTCCATCATCAATTTACTTAAGTAAGAAAAGTATCACATGATTTAAAAACATGAAGTGCATACTTTGTAAGTTATACCCGAATAGTAACAACAAATGTAGTTGACAATTTCTCTACAAACGACAAGAAATACTCATCAGAGTCGGTCCTGAAAATATGATGTCCAGTGCAGTTTTCTAAATGATACCCCTGGTATTAGTTCTCTCAAAACTAGCGAACAGACTCTTATTTATAGGAATCATATATTTTTTGTAACTTAATACAACAAAGTGAAGATAACCTCTTAGATTAATACTAGATTTATTGTTATATAATTTATATATCAAATAAGTACCTAATACTTTTATGAACCAACATTTCAAGATTCAAAGTTCACAACTATGTTCGGTCATCCCTTCATTGATGTATTTTTTGTTTTTCTATTAGAACTGCCCCGATTGTTGTTTTATCGAAAACATCATGATATTTAATATAACTCAGTTGTAGTTAACTTTTGATTTTGTTCAACTTTAAATCTCAATTTAAAAATATGATTCTCTGCAAGCCAACATGGTTGTCTCAGTTGGCTGATAGTTTAAACCACGAGATTAATGTTACGAGTTTGATTTCTAATATCCACAGTTGTTAACATTAATGAACCTTGTTTTTCACAAACATACAGTTTGTTAAATAATTTCAAATTCAATGGAATTAAACTATAATATGTTTGCTTGAAAATTTCATAATTGCCACAACATAAGAAAACTTTAAATATGAATAAAAATTGTTTTTTTTAACAAAAATAAACTTTCAAAATTTCTATTGATTTATTGTTAAAATCTTTTTTTCTCAAAATTCCTTAATGAGAATAAATCCAACACCATTCATATAATTTTTAAACATCAAATTCAATAATACTTCTTAATAAACTACTGTACTTTCAAAATTAAAATACTAAAATGCAAATCTATTGGAATAAAAAAATCCAAATATCAATCAAAAAATAAACATACTTCAAAAAAACAGCGATTTAGGGCTAGGATTTCTTTCTTGCAAAGATGAAGAATTAGATGACGATTGACGAAGAATGATGATGTTATTGAAATTGTGAAATCCATTGATCTTCTACTTCTTGCCGATAACATTTTCCCTTGGCAAATCTTTATTTTGTGTGTGTTACTGCTTTCCTTTTTGCACACGCATATTTTCCTCCAATACGCTGCTCTTTTGACGAATGGGAGTAAATGAGTAATATTATACAATTGGGCCTGAAGTTGTAATTCATTTTGTGGTCATATCTATACATAAATACAATGGAAAACAAATGATTTCCCACAAATTTGATGCTCATTGCTTGTCCCCCTTTGCATTAGGCCAGAACCGACCCTGATAGTCATTTGTCTTGATGAATATATTCTTTATGTACTTCAAAAATGTCATGTTGTGATCACTTAATTTTTGTCTTATATAACTTATTATCTATAAACATAGCTTGACTTTCTTTGCATTATTGTTAGACTAGTGCATCCGCAAGGTGTTGTCACTACATATATGTAATATTTGATATAACATCAAATGTAAACTACTTTATGACAAAATTCAATGGTAATGCTTAATATATAATTTTGTAACTCATTTGTACTTTGTTTCCATAATTAACAGTCTACAATTAATATTTAAATATTACACCTATGTGTATCATATATTTTACTTTTGCAAAGCACCTTTATTACACTTAATGAGGAAGGGGTTTATTTGTAGGAGTATATCTAGGTGGCGTGCATCTGTAATGTTTTCCACTAAGGTGAACGGCACTTTGAGATTGTGTATTGATTACTGTAAGTTGAACAAGGTGATGAGGGTAGCACACAACGTGCTACAGATGGACTAGGAGGAGGCTACTCTTTCATGTATACTATACTTTAGAGCTCTTTACTATTTCCATTGTACAACACTGAGGAGCTTTAGTAGTGTTTATTTATTTAGAGACAAATACCTTGGGGTTTATTTAGAAGCTGTATAAACTTTATTTTTGGTTCGTATAACTTTATTGAACCCATGCTCTTATCTATGGCGGTTCATTTAGTTATATTAATGTCTCACCCGTTTTATATCTATGTTGCTATTGTATTTTATTAGATGCACTATAAGAAATATCGTAAGTACCATGATTGTTTTTGTTAATTTACAACCCTTACAACAGTCCTACATCAGCCAGACACCGTTACAACGCACTATACAGGTATATTGGGTGCCGGAGGTGTAGGGTGGTCGTCATAGGTGATAACTTCAAAGTGTGGTAGGTTTGTAGTGTAATAGCTTCAACATGCGATAGCTTTGAGGCGTAGTAGGTTGACATGTGATAACCCTAGTACGTATATGATATCATTGGTATGCAGTAGTCGGAGATGCTAAGATTTCTTAAGTAAAACAAGAAAATACTCGGTGGAATTTGTAAGCTAGTTCCCAAAATGTTGATTGATTATTTCATCCGAATGAAATTAGGAACAAAAATAATAAGTTCAATGTAGAAACTTATTTAAAATTGGATAATGAAGTAAGCTTAGGGAAGATAAGAAATAATAGTTGAATCATTTAACGAAAGATAAATTTTATTTATATAAAGAATGTGTAGAATACATGATAAATGAACAGAAGGAATGGATTGAACCAAAGATCGTAAAATATACCGACGGTAACGATCCATGTTTTACGTATCGAAGGATGGTAAAATAATTATATTTAATTCATTTATGGTCATATCATTCTAATATTTTTGAATATGTTTCTTAGGGATGTTTTACACATATATGATTTTTTCCAAATTTTTATGTGACCATTTTACCCCCAAAAATCTTATTTCGGCCATAACTTTTGATAGGAGCCGAATTAGATGTTTAACCTAGTTCAGTGCTTCAGGATGGTGGTTTCTCATTTCGTAGAGTGGTCATATAGGAAAATCGGATAATCGGTTAGTAAGTTAAAGCAGTTTTAAGTTTTGTAAACTTCTGGTCGGAATTAAATAGGGGATTAATGGGCCAATTAGCAAGCACATTAATCTAATTAGGTTTAGCTATAAATATGAGCTGAGAGAGACCATTTGAAACCTTTACCTCTCAATTCACGTCAGCCTCAAAACCTAGCTCCTCTCTAATTCTCCATTCTTTGCATAGATTTCATCTCAAATCATCTCTAATCTCGAATTAGAGGCTAGATCTTCGTCGAGGGGCTTGATCTCGTCGATTAGATTACATGTATATCTGATTTGTTGTTGTCCTAATCGGATCTCCTCTCATTTTCATAGGTTTTATTAGTTTGGTGGGTGGTTATGATCTCTCACTAGTCTATGATGAATTATATGTTGTAATTTTGTAATTATAAGTTAGGGTTATCAAATTAAACTATAAATCAATTAGACATAGGTAATTTTAGATTTAGAAGTTCTAGATTGATCTAATTGAATATGTAATATGGATTAGATCATTGGCTAGAGTCATTTGTGGCTATGTAATCCTATGATTTAGATTAGATCTATGCTTGGTTATAATCATTGATTGAATTGGATGACTTGAATGTTTATGATTGGATGTGACTGAATGATTTGCTATGTTTGATTCATTATTCTGTTTGAAATTTCTTGCTATGCTTGATTCTTTTGCTAGTGTTGTTTATGTTTTAGGACGTAGATTGGCGGTCGGAGCACATCGGGAGAAAACTTTGTCGGATTCGCACGAAACTTAGAGGATGATCTTTGGAACATGCATGGAAGACGTCCTGAAAATTTCAAAACGATTGAAGCAAGGTATTTGGATCGATATTGACTCGAATTTTGTGCACCAATCGAAGTGAGTTCTAAGGCGATGGTAGAGCATGGGTTCTAGTAATGCTCTATGAAGTTGGATCAAAGAATAGGCCCAGTGTTGAAGATACGATGGATCATCTATGTTGGATAGGCTATGAAGCATAGATGGAGGACCAAGAGGCTAAGAAGGAAAGCTATGGATCTATGGCATCTAGAGGAAGTTTACTAGAGGATGGAAGTGAGAGGGAGCCAAAATTGGCTAAATGTTTGGATCAATGCCGATCCGATCCAATTGGATTGGTACCGATCCAAATTATGGGCTTCAAATTTGACGATATTCTGAGGGAAGACTCTGGGATGGTTATGGACATGCTCGAAGTTGTGACTTGCTGATTGCTTTTACGGTTTGATGGTTATGGTATGATGAAGTTTTATCTCTTCGATCAGAAATTCAGATAAGGAGTGGAATTGAAGGGGTAGATTGATAGCTCGGGATGGAATGAGGTTGTAAGATAATGGACTGGGTTGAGCAATAGGCTCATGCTTAGAAATGGATTGGATTTGTGGAAAGCTCTGAAGATTTAGGAGTGTCAAGGAACCGTTAATGACTCGGAGTGTTCTGGTTGAGTTTAAAGCAAGGGTACTATATGTGAGGGTATCTGAGTGCTGGTAGCACCAGTCGTGTACTCTGGACTAGCAGGGTCTAGGTTAGGTCATACAGAGGTATCATAAGTGACAACCGTGCTGGATTTCTAACTGCCGAGTACGGTGAACACAATCGAGATTTCCATTAGTCACTGGAAAGCGAGGAAGAGCCATATGAGTTATCATATGTTCAAGGCTTTAGAAGATGATAACTAGGTTTTTCGATTCTATGGTTGGTATGATTGATACGTCTGTTTTTGGGTAGGCTATCACCTATAGGAATGCTAGAGAAGGGATCGGGGATAGGGCCAATGGAGGAGTCTACTTAAATTCTTCATGTTCTGTTACAATATCCTATTGTTGTTTATTTTGAGTAGCATATTATATCTTATTATTATGTGCTAACTCTTTGTTGCAGTGACAGGTCTGGTATGTTTTTGTGTACCTATCTAGTACCATATTTTCCAATATAGCTTTTGATAGTCATTTATCGCCCACACCAGACTGTTGTCCGACCCATGATTTTATGTTTTGCTTCTTATCACCTTGGATGCTCTTAAATGAGCAAACTAGATGACAGATTGGTGATGTCATCGCTATACGGGGACGAGCTCGGAGGAGCTACGACGTATTACTCTATAATTTTAGTTTCCATTGTTTGTTGTTATATACTCCGAGGAATGTAGTAAGGAAATGTTGTACTGAGATATTATGACATTTGTACCATAACTCATGACATTATAGTGGAGATGTTATCTTTCATTTATTATGTCTCACTATATTTCTATTGTATATTTTCTATATTATATTTTATCCATGTACTGTGAGATATGCATTAGGTTTTTTCCTTCTATTTTTTCATTTCACCCTTCGATGATCATCCCATATCAGCCTGACACATTTACAACGCTCTTTTAGGTCATTTGGTATGGGTGGTATAGGGCGCTTGTCATACCGACTCATTAAGTTGTTGAGTAACAAGATGTCATGACTAATGATGGATATAATTCAACGACATATAGCATAGTGCCACGACTATTGAAGTCTATAGGGTTTTCAGAAGATTGACTCTAGGGGGACTAATAACATCAAATTCGATGTACCTTAATGAAAGAATCAATAACTTGAAATGAAAGTGCTTTGGACTAAGAGGACCTATGGAGTTTAGAAAGGATGCTTGCTTGAATATATTCAAGATTCTTACATTCAGCCTCCTATGATAATTTGAGTGGTTCCCATAGTGGAATGAGTGACCATTTCATCGTTGGTAGTTTTCGAGAAATTTAAATTAGTGAAAGGAAGCCCTAGGGCGGTAATTACTAAATAATGTTAATGATAACTTCTGACACCTAAATAAGAGTCTAGCAATGCTTGTGAATGTGTACGATGATTGTATGATAAGGATCATAAGATGTGTTAAGCATAAGATATAGTTAATCAAAGTGAATTAATATGGAATGACTCATAACTGAATGAAAAGTATATGGATATCTTTGTTGAATTGATGTTATATGTATGCCCTTACTGTGATGACTGCTTAAAAGATATGCTACCAATTTATTAATGAGTTTATAAGTGAAAATGAGATTTGATTTATAAGAAATTTTGAAGGGCTATATAAAGGACTTCTGTAAAAGGGTTTTAGAGAGGATTTTATAAAGGATCTTTATAAGGGAGTTTTATAAAAGAATAATGTTTTACAAATGATTTATAAAAGTAGTTTTGTAAATAGTTTTATAGATATATAACGACTTTTACAAATGGTTTTAGAAATTTACAAAAAGATTTTTATAAATTTTTATAGAAATTTATAACGGAGTTTATAAATGGTTTAGAGCTTTACAATAAATAATTGATTTCAGAGTTGTATAAAAGGAAATTATAAGTATAGGAAGTTTTTCCAAGTTGAAAGTAGAATGGTTTGTGAATATATTTATACCATTGAGATAATTATATTGATATTTTTCCATGTACTGAAAGGAGTAGAAAGGGTTGTGAATATATCTTTGTAAAAGTATTTTAATACACGTATTTACAAAGTGATTTTAATTAATGAAAAGATCAATTAAAGAGCTTAGTGGTTGCTCATGTGCTTAACTAATGTTGTTTTCCCTATGGAAATAAATCCCTAATGTTTTATTAATAACCAATTATCAAATCTGGCCAGTTTTAAGCTATCATTGTCAGTTCGTAGAAACTGGGATCAGATATATTATCCAAAACCACTTCGAACCAACATATGCGTTCAAGTGGAAGATAACTCGAAGATGGTTGAAGACGGAGTTCTTTGAAGTGCAAGGACTACTTGCTACTAATCCTGAGGGTGATTCCAAAATGGATGTAGAGAGGTGTTGCCTTCGGTTTCGTGCAGACCTAGAAAGAACTTGTATGGAAGATGCAGCAGGGCTATGTGGGTCGCTTTCATAAGGGTGTGTCATCACCTTTCTAGATTATCATATTATGGATTTGGTTATGCATGAGAGCTCTTTATAAAAGTTGGGAACAACCGGGGTGATGAAATATTCGGTACTATCCAGTAAAGGATAGGACGGTCCTGTGTTGGTAGAGTGGCAGATGCGTTTGTAACCCTTGGTACATTTTATCTAGAGATGTACTGTACGAAAGGTAGTCTCTTACCTTACCATTATAGGAATCCATTCTCCAATAAGCGCTATGTGGACTTGATTGTATACCTATTATGCTAGAATTTAATTATGTGACAATTTCAATCATGATTCCATATTTATTTTAAATCCTAAACATTATTATAATATCACTGGATTTATAATATAAAATGTTTTGGTCATCATAAAGTAAAAACTTATCCGTTTTTATGTGCAATGTTGCCTTACGAGATACCTTTTATTTTAAAAAGGATTTTCAAATGTAGAAATCAATATGATTGATTTGTTTGATCTTTCACACCTGGTTTACCAAACTTATCCGGGCATTATTTTCTTATAATGCTCGGGTCAACCTGAGCATATTTTTCAGATTTAGTTAGATTCTTGGAGCTTTCAAGAGACGAGTTGGATTCTCCAAGACATATTCATGTACTTATATTCTTCCGCTATCTTTGCTCCGTTGTCTGTTTATATTTATCAGCAATTGTAAGGACTTGTTACTATAACTATCCAGGCTGATAACAGGCTGGTGTACTATGGCGTTGTGTATGTAACAAAGATTCTTTTTTTTGTAAAGGTCATGTGTATATTATATATTTCTCATCACGATATGAGATTATGTTCAGTCTTTTCTTTCTTCACTCCAAACGACCTATCTTTCGGGCACTTAAATGATCAACACATGAATACCATTGATGTATTAAGTGTCATGTTTAGGTGTAAGAAAGACAGATCGTTACAAATAGTTAATTTGCTACCTCTTGATTGTATAAGATAGGACTACATAATTACTTCATAACTATGCATTTTAACAAATGGTTAACCTTACTTAATGATTATATCAGCATACAACATTAAAATTACTTCACATTGGTGTTCTGAGACCAAAGGTGACACCATAACTAGTTTAATTTAGCATGTTGAAAACTTTTTGGAAATACTCTTAAATGTTTCGAAATAGGTAAAATATGACTCTCAATAACCCTTATAAATTACACTCTATTTTTAAAAACTAGTATAAATCATGGAAAAATATTGAAAACTAAGCAATACACTAATTTCTTTAATTTGTTTTCTATTTTTCACAATTTCAACTAAACGTAAAAATACGAAAAACAATCAAATCAACTGAATATTTCCCCTTTTTCTGCAGATAATTACAAAAAACCATAAATATCCATAAAATGTTTGTAACAATCCTCAGTTATTGCCACAAATATTGTTAAAATTATCAAATAACATTTTCCCCTTTTTTGCAATCTTTATAGTTTTTACTATCAATATTTATATTAGAAGTTTCAATTTTTTTTATTTTGGTCAAACATAACTACGATTAACTACAAAATTTTCTAATAAATATTTTATTACGTCAAATATAATTATAGGGGTTAATTTAAAAAGTTTGACCGAGAAGGGACAACTTTGAATTAAGTTAGAAAATAAGGATATGACACTAATTCTTTGTTTCTATTTGTTTTTTTAGATGATGGTGCAGTGCGACGATGAGATCATAGTGGTTAGGGTTTGATATAAACTAAGGTTGTATGGATGTTCTAATCCAGGTAAGATCTAGTGGAGGCTAGTGTTTGCTCTAAATTAGTGTTTTGTAATAAATTAGTGGTGGTGAGATCTAATCGCGTTGGGATATGGTAATGTTGATGATGGAGGGAGGATGAGGCATTGGTGATGAACAAAGATGGTAAGAAGGTGAAAGTGGGGCGGGGAGAGGGAAGGGGTGAGCTAACAAGAAATAACTTAAGCAAGTTTTGATGTTTAGATGGGTGTTTTTTTAGAAAAGCTAAGACGAGTGAATTTTAGGGAATAAATTTGTTATTCTCTTTGATTTTGAAATTTGCAGCCAAGATCTAAAGGGTTTTGTAAAGTTTTTCCTTTTGACTAATTATGAGTAATTTATTTACTAGAAATTAAAAAAAATGTTCGTATTTTTTAAAATTACAAATGTTGTGCTTTACCTGATAGTGCATGGAAATATAATGTTGAAATGTATAATATCAAGAACAACTAACTCTTCTGTTAAATGTTAAGAGCTCTAGACCGAGTTTCTAGATGTATTCGATTCGAACCCTTGAGATAACGCAATGAGTGCTCTGTTTTCATTGACATTGTTATGGGTTCCATACATATTGACTACAAAAGTATTTATTTAATTTATATCTACTATGTCAGGAGTACGATGCACATCTTCATCAATTCTGAACGTAAAAGTTCGGCATTTTATTTGGCTATTTGGGTCTTTATATATATATATATATATGGAAAATTCATTGTTAAAAAGCAACTATAGACCTTTTATGCAAAACGAACAAAATTTGCACGAATTGAAAGATAAACTTTTGGTACTAAATTTGGGACAACCTTGTATGTTTTGATTTAAGAGGTCGAAGGTGCTTGAGTAAGACAGAATTCTTAGTTAAGTGCACTACTCTGAGGTCCATAAGAATTCATTATGCAAATTATCATTTGTTTGAATCCGTTGTTACAAAGTTATGAAGTTAAGTTGGATCAATCGAATATTAAAGTCCACTCTCAAGCATTTTTTAATGCAAGAATAAAATGAAAACGAGAAGAAGAAACGTTCAGAATTCGCCCTTTTCTTGGAGGTGGTATATGTTTATTTATAGAAACCTCCGGCCTTTGGATTTGTGCCACATGCCACCCATAATAGATGGACGGTGGAGATTCAACTTCTTTTAAGGAATTTGATGATCAAAACACAATCGCGTGTATCAGTTCACCATGCTATGGTTCAGTCAATGTATCTTTCGGCTGCTTCAAGAATTATCACACGACAGCTTGTATATCATATTTCGGTAGTTTGAAGAATCACTGTGCGATAGCTTCTATACTCCACCTACCTCAAGAATCATCACACAACAACTTCTATATATCATATCATGATAACTTCAGGAATCACTACACGATAGCTTCTATACTCCACCCCATGATGGCTTTACGAATCATCACATGATAGGTTTTGTACATCATCTTATGATAGCTTCAGGAATCACTACACGTTAGCTTTGATATATCACCCCCATAATGGCTTCAAGAGTCATCACACGGTAGCTCCAAGAATCACTACACGATAACTTCCATATATCATACCATGATGGCATTGGTTCCTCATTCCATGATAGCTCCGGCATTTCAACCTGTGATAACCCTAAAATTTACCACCCGATGGCTTGGATGTACCATCTTTTGAAAATGTCTCCATTAATTCTTTTTGAATTTTTTTAGGGTATAACACTTTCCCCCCTTCTTTATAAAAGGTTCGCTTATGCTTTAGTACAGGTAATCTTTTCCTTCTCTCGTAAGTTCACTTCTAGAGCTGCAGTTATTATTGAAGTTTGTTTGACTTGATTTCTGGACAGTTTACTTTGTGCAAAACATCATCAATAGCTTTGTTTGATACACATTATGTGATCAATTTTGAAATCATTTGTATTCTCTCGACCTTTCCTTGATGGATGATTTAACTTGGCATGGCTATAGGATTAAAGGCTTAGTTTACCATCACTCTTTGGATGGCTACTTTGGCAAGGCCTTGCGGTAAAACCAAAGGCTTTCCATCCATCTTCCTTGGATGGGTATTTTAACCAGGCTCGGCGATAGGATCATAAAACTAATTGATTATTAGTATTTGGATGGTTTCTTTGGCCGGGATAGGGGGTGCAAAGGCTTTTTCATTCACCTCCCTTGGATAGATTCTTTGACCAGTCCCGATGGCGGGTTCAAAGGATTAATTGACCATTTCTCATTGGGTGGTTGCTTTCGCAATGCCATGCGGTGAGTCCATAGACTTATTCGTCCATCTCCCTTGGATTAGTGTTTGACCAGGCTCAATGGCAAGATCAAAGGCTTAATTGACCATCACTCGACGGATGGTTGCTTTAGCCAGGCATTATGGCAAGACCAAAGGCTTTTCCATTCATCTTCCTTGGATAGGTGCTTTGACTAGGCCCGGTAGTGGGATCAAAAGCTTAATTAACCTTCACTTTTTGAATGGTTGCTTTGGTTAGGCCTTACGGCGAGACCGAAGGTTTTTCGTCCACCTCCTTTGGATGAGTTCTTTGACTACGCCAAGCAGTAGGGTCAAAGCTTTAATTGACCATCACTCTTTCGATGGTTGCTTTGGAGAGGCCTTACGGTGGGATCAAAGGCTTTTGTTCTCTTTCGGGCATAAGGGGTGCTTTTGTTCAACAAATCCTACCAACTTCGTTAGGTTCGAAGTCAATTTACACAATGCATCTCAATCTGGGGGCTGTCATTTAGGCAAAATCTCTTTGATAATTCATTTTATTTATCCAATCTCATGAAATATGACCTCAAAGGCTCTCCATTCCATGTTTATGATATTACATTTTCATCGGGTATAATTAGTCGATAGGTTCTCGAAGGAATAATTTCGTGAATAAGCAGTGGTCCTTCCCAATGGGCCGACTATAGGGTTACCGCTATTACTTATCTTAGCACTAGGTCCTCCTTTTTGAAAGCACTTTCTTTCACTCTCGAATTATAATGGTCGAAGATTCTTTATTGATATTCAACCATCTGTATCGCGGCTTGATATCTTACTCATTAAGTAGATGAAGTGACTCTTTTTTCATCTCTTGGTTTGTTTCATAAGTGTAAGAAATTCTTCAGCATGAAGGGACTTTGATTTCAACTGAAAACATTGCCTCAAATCCATGTTAAAGAGTACGGGGTATGTCCAATAACTATTCTTATGGCGGTCCGGTACGACCATAAGACAAGCTAAAGTTCCTCTACCCAATTTCCTTTGGCTCTCCCTAATTGTTTCTTCAAGTTATTTTTATTGGTCTTGTTTACTGCCTCCTAGCCTTTGGATGTGCTACCGATGAGAGACCCTTTACTATTCCATTCTTTTCACAAAAATGAATAAATACTTCACTTTCAAATTGAGTTCTATTATTGGAGATAGTTTTATTTTGGAGTCCAAATCTAATGACCATATTCTTGGTGACGAACATCAAAATCTTTCAGTAGTTATATTCAGTGGGGGTTCGCTTCTACCCGCTTAGTGAAGTAATCAATGGCCACCATAAAAAATTCTTCTTCCACCTTTGAGACTAGAATAGGACTAATTATGTCAATTCCTCACATATCAAAGGTCCATGGACTAGAAATAGTAGTTAAATTTCTTAAAGGGAGATGTGGTATTCTGGAGAATTTTTGACGTTTGCTGCGCCTTTTAACATAATTCGTATCTTCCTCTGTCATTCGGGGCCAACAATATCCTTGAGTCATGGCATTCTTTCTATTTTTTTCCTTTGGAGTTATCTCTGCAAAACCCTTGGGGGCTTCCTTCAACAATCTTGTCCCTATTTCCAGAGTAACACTGCAAATAACACTTGAGTATCCCTTCCTATACAATATTCCATCAATTAGGGTATACGAGGGAGTTTAGTATCTCAGTTTTCATGCTTTTCTTTTATCTTTATGGTAACATTCCCTTCTTGATATATTCAACTAGGAGCATCATCCAATTATCAGTGTATAAGAATACTTATTCTTTCAAGAGCTTTTCTGATATCACTATCTTATTGGGAACCATCCTTATTGCTTGGTAGTCTTTAAGATTTAGACCAAGTTAAAATTAAAGCTTCATTACTTAATTCTTCTTTTCATTCCTCATTCTAGGGCTTTATTTAAATTTGAAATGTATGATCTTGACTTTAGGTGCTCCTCGTGAGCTAGTCAATTTTTCCAAAGAGTCTGCATATGCATTCTTTTCTCTTGATGTTTAATGCATGGAAAACTCTTCGTACTAAACCAACATCTCATGGATTATTTTATCATATCTGGCTAATTGAGCGTCTTTGGTTTGGAATGCCCTTTTTAGCTCATTTACCATTAATTATGAATCATCGAATATTTTGCTTCTTGGAATCTTAAGTTGTTGTGTAAGAGTAAATCTTACAATCAAGGATTCATATTCAGCTATGTTGTTGATTGTCGAGAAACCTAATTTCATAGCACAACGAAGTCTATGTCCAGTAGGAGTAATCACAACATATCCTACTCTGCTATCTATTCATTTGATGCTCCATCTACATATAATTGCCATTTTTTCTCAAGTTTTGTTTTCCTTTCCTCAATAAATTCTGTGCATTCTATAGTGAAATCTGCTAAAGCTGGTCCCTTAATAGATATCCTAGGTAAATACTCGATATCATATTATCTTAATTAATTTCTTATCTTACTAACCTTTCTGATAGTTCTGGTTTGCTGTGGACTTGGCTTAATGGATACTAGGTCAAGACGTTGATCAGATGAGCTTGGAAATACGATCTTAGCTTTCATGCTTAGAACTGTAAGCAACACATCAAGTTTTCTAAAATCGGGTGCCTGGCCTGAACATCATTTAATTTCTTACTTGTGTAGTAAATCGAGAATTGAATTCTATTTTTTCTTTAATTAGGACCAACTAATTGTATGTTTTGACACAATCATATATAGAAATAAGTCTTCCCCTTCCATGGGGTAGAAAGTATTGGTGTTGTCTCTAGATGGCCTTTAACTCTAGAAAAGCTTTCTGGCATTCTTCTATCCACTTAAAGATTTTTTTCTTTTTGACCACGTCGAAAAAAGAATACACTCATCTATCACTTTGAATATGAATCGATTGAGGGTCGCGATTCGTCCATTCAATCCCATTACTTCCTTGCACGTCTTTGGCGACGCCATATCCCTAATAGCCTTTATTTGGTCATGATTAGGTTTAAATCCTCTTGTGCTTACAATGTACCCTAAAAACTTACCACATTGAATTCCAAAAGAGCATTTTTGTGGGTTCAAGTTCATTTTGTACTTTCCTAATATGCCAAATAATTCACTTAGGTCCTCAACATGATTAACTTCTTAGATTTTACCAACCTATATCCATGTAAATTTCCATGTTTCTCCCCATCTGATTTTTGAACATTCTTTTCACAAGTCGTTGATACGTTAATTCTATGTTTTTCAATCCAAACAACATTACTTTGTAATAAAACATTCCCTAATCTGTTACAAAGCTGGTAATTTCCTCATCGGGTTTAAATATTGGAATTTGATAGTAACCCGAAATAAGCATCAATGAAAGATATCAATTTATGACCACTAGTCGCATCGACTAACATATCAATTTTGGGAAGTGTGTAACAATCTTTTGGACATGCCTTATTTAAATCTATATAATCAATGCATGTTCTCCATTTTTCATTGGACTTTCTAACCAATACTAAATTCACCAACCATTTTAGGTAGAACACTTCTTTAATGAATCTGTTCTCTAACAGCCTCTTCACTTCCTCTTTTAATTCCATAGTGTGAGTATTATTAAATGGTCTCTATCTTTATTTATCGAAACGGATTTAGGATCAATATTGGGTGCATGACACATTATTATTGGATCGATTCCCTCCATATTGGGGTGGGTCCATGCAAATATTATAGTGCTTGATGGTAAGAACATAATCAATCTTTCCCTTGTTCCTTTTTCCATTCCCTAACCTATTTTCACGATCTTGGTTGAATCTTGAGAATCTAGTTTTATCTCTTTTAAGTCTTACATGGATTATGTGTTTTCTCGTCTATCTCTAGAGTCCACATCTGGTACTATTTCTGTTGATATTTCACTTTCATTTTGACTAACTTGGTTCCATTCCACATGCTTTCTTTTCCTTACGCTGAATTTGGTCCCTTCCTTTGTTACTTGATACATCTTTGGTAGAAGGTTTAACCTGTTTTCCTTAGACATTAGTTTTTAACAACTAATATGCAAGAGCCTTTTATTTTGGTTTTATTTATTTGACTTGGGTCCATAGCAAGATTCTCCAACTTTATTATATTATTCGAGTGTTTTAAAATACATTGCATGAGAACTAATTTTTTCTTCACGAACGGCTCCCCATCTAGATTTACGTAGAAACTTAAGCAACAAATGCTTTGGCGAAACAAAAGCATCAATTTTATGTAGTGTTGGTCTTCCAAAGAAAGCAATACAGTAGGTGGGTTGGTCCATGACCATAAGCAAGGTTTCAAACATTATTAAGCACCGGGGAAGGGCAATTTGGACAAATAGTTGATTTAGCCAACTATAGTAGAACACTTATTGTTGATCCCAAAAATCGGTTATAAGTTTAGTTCAAGCTTCTCTTCTGGAATCCCCATTTGTTAAAAGGCTCTCTTAAAAATAATGTTTAGCACACTATCAGTATCTATGAAATTTTTTGATACAAGCAAAAGCCCAATTTGAGCCGTTATCATGAGAGGATTATATGGGGGTGCCTGCTCCTAATTTCCTACAAAATTATCTCCAATCGGGTATCTGGATAGAACTCTTGAAATATTTCAAAGGAGGTTCTTCACTCATCGAATAGATGCCCTTTGTGGCCTCTTTTACATACCAAATCCTTGACCCTTTGCTCAAACCTTTAATATGCAATCCTTCATGGATCACATTTATATGATTGATAAGTTGTGGTAGATCTTCGGGGAGCTCAATTTCCAAGTTATTGGTGTTGTTAGTTGGCAACTTCTCGTTACGTGGGGCCTATAGGTCTGCCTTAACAATTCTTCAAAAATTTCTCTCCGAATCATGTATGAATAATCCCAGCCAAAATTGAGTAGTCATCACTTTTATGCCCATTTACCTTGTGAAAAACAATATAGTCTCATCCTTTGTTTGGCTACGGATTAGTTCATGCCACGAATGATATTGGTTCATAGCATATATATAAGAAATAGTTTGACTTTGTTGAACAAAATTTGCCTTGGTAGATTAATCCAATCTTCCTTTCTTATTTGGAATCGTAAAGTTCCATGTTTCCCTTTAATTCTTTTTATTATGAAATATCTCATCCATCTGCACAAATTTGTCAACTTGGAACTGAAAATCCTGTAAATCCTTGCATTCATGAATATACAACTCCTTCCAAAATGGCGCCTTTTGTAATTAATCCAGATTTCACTGCCATTAACTTTTCCCTATAACTTACACTTTCGACCTTAATTATTTTAGCATTAAACCACTTCAGGTAATCTATTAGCAACTCCTCGAGTTTCTTCTTAATATTAGCCAACAAACTCACGAAAATTATTGGTTCTTTTGAGGTACACAATTGTGCCAAAAATTCATATGCGAATTGCTCCCATGAATAGATCTTTTTTCCCTACAGCATCGATACAACTTTGTTATAGCTCCAAAGAATGTAGTTGAAGATAATCTACATCGCATTGCAGTTGGGGCATCATATAAATCCATTTGGCTTTCAAATTCCATTAGATGATTGTATGGTTAGTTGTGCCATCACATGTAATAGATGGAATTTTGACATAGGACGGCAATGGCGCAGCCATGATTCATCATCCTCATAATTTTCCAATTTTGGCTCATACTGTTTTTGTGAAGTGGTGCTTACGAATTGCTTAAATCGTGATTTTGAACTCCTATTTGGCCCTTGAGTTAAATGATTTGTCTCTTTCGTTTGGGACCCCAGTGTACTTCTTCCAACATTCTTGCTTTTCAAATTTGATTCTCCCACTTTCCTTTATGGAGACTCAACTTCTTCTCCTCTTGGTTTCTTTTGTCTATTTTGATGTTTTTGAAGATTTTTGGGAGATTAACATTTCGATGAGCTCATGCATAGTTTCCAACTTCTTCTTCATGATTTGGAGTTTATTTTCTTCCTTTGGCGTTTCCTTTAGTGTGAATGCTTATCCTATTTCCATATACTCTATATTGAATTGAGGAGTCATATTTCCTTCAAGATTGACATGGTGTATTGGTTCTTCCTAAACTTGTTCATTTACCTTCTTTGTTGATCTTCCCACTTTGAAAGAGTAATTACTAGTTCGCCCTTAGACTGTCCTTCAGTTCAACTCTCATTGAAAAGCACCACTTAATGTTGGTACTAAATTTGGGTCCTTGTATGTTTTGATTCAAGAGGTCAAAGGTGCTTGAGTAAGATCTAATTCTTAGTCACATGCGTTACTCTTAGGTCCACAAGAAGTCATTATGTAGATTGTCATTTGTTCGAATCCTTTGTAGTCACAAAGTTAAGTGCAATAACCTAGTATTGAGAAGTAATTATCTAACGTTAATAATGGAGATATAATTAAATAAAATAGATTTTATTATAAAATAGATTTTTAAAGATTAAAGTACAAATAATTTTGAATTAATTGGAATTATTGAAATTTGATGATGAAATATTTATTGTTAAAAACTAATTATTTTGGGGAAAAATTATTTAAAGAAATTATGGTATAAATTATTTTGGAAATTTAAATATTTTAAAGTTGTGAATTATTAATAAATTATGAATTAAAAGTTTATTTTGGGCTAATATAATGAACTATTAGTAAAATGAACCAAATTGAATACTTTTGAATGAATAATTAAAATAAAAAGAATTGGTGGAAGATAAATTATTAAAAAGTTTATGATGTTGAGTAAATACTTGAGTGGTATAATGTGACTTAAATTTGAGGTTTGGTGTCAAATTTTGTAAACTATAAATTAGTGAAGATTTGAAAGTAAAAGAGGAAAAAGGAAATAAATAGCCTCGATCCAAACATGAAGCTCAAGCCCAAACCCATCTACCAATATCTAGAATTCTCTTGGCCTAGAAAATCCTCATTCATCATGAAAACAATTCACATAAGCTTCCTCTTCTACCGTTCTGTCGTATTGCTTCAGAAACAAAAAGCCTAAGAATCCATCCTCCTCCCTCTTCTAAACTCCAAATAAAACAGAAATAAAATTCTATAAATTCCAAAATAAATATGTTAACATCGCAACAACAAGCTACACCAACACATATAAAGTAGATTGTAATTTTATGAAGATTTGAGTTTTAAAAGCTGCAAATGTAGGAGAAAATGGAAGCAAAAAGTGTATTGTGTAAGCTATAGCCAAGATGAGTAAGTTTACTTGCTAATTTATATCTAAATATGTCTGTATTGTCAGAATTCTTGGTTATATGTTTGTTTGTTGAATTGTATATGAGTTTGTAGTCTTGAGCATGGTTTAACTATAGAGAGATATGACTGAATTATAATCATCAAACTTTCAGAAAATGATGACTAGGGTTTCCATTGGTCGACCACCAACCGCTCGACCGGTAGTGGTCGACTGGTGAGCATGTTTTTTTGGTGCCCTTTCTGCATAGTTTAAAAAAAAGAAAAAATACTTAAAAATAAAAAATAAAAAAAAAAATAATAATTATAAATTAGGTTTAAGAATCTTCATAAATTTTATAAAATCATGAGATTGGGTTCCAAGTATTATTATGTATTTATTACTATATTTTATTTATGATCTTATATTTAAATAAAGTAAAGGTTTTGAATTATATTTGATGGGTTGAAATGTAAAACAAATTAACTTAAAGTTTATACATTATTTTAGATAGTATTTAATCATAGGAATTGAGGAATGACATTTATAAATGATATTTTTATTTGTGAAGTGATTTTGAAATCACTGAAGGCATATACGTCAGTAAATATTGTGTATTAAATTATAATTATTTACTCTTGTATATTTAATTACATATAATTGTTTAAAGAAGTTTTGTTATATCATTGTGATTTCTTTTCTAATTTATATTTAAATATTTTGGTTGTTTTTATTCTATGTAACAAGGAATCTGAATAAACGAAGGTATAATACCATCTATTATGGGACCTTTGGTAAAATTTCTTCTGTTATTCTTTGGACTTGTTATAGAGAATAATATTATGGAGATTCTAGAATGTGAGGAATTTGAGTAAATGGATTAGCAATACCATTTAATGTCGAATATTTAGCAATATTTTTTTGGTTACTTCTATAACTTATGATATAGAATAATGTGGAGGGTTGAGTGTGATATGTGAACACTGAATAAACAGACTAGTAACACACAGTGATATGGGATGATGTTCTGATATTTATTCGGTTACTCCTTACTCGTAAATGTGACTTATACGAGATAATGGGTTGTGGTTATGAGGTAGCTCATAGGTTTGAGCTAGGTAGTTTGCCCAAGGCTTTATGCCTATTGATATATATAGTCCTCTACTAATGCCATACCCTTGGTAATTGGCGTTTGGGAAAAACATATTTGACCAGCGTCAACCTTGGCGATCTGATCTTTGATTCGCGCCCCATATCCATAACACATTTTAGTATTCACCATAAGATGGTCAACCGTTGTCCCGTTATGTCACCTAGGCCACCACTTTGTTACCATAAGGGCCGAAATTGGAGTCCTCATATTGACGAGCTCATTGGTGGATGTTATCAGGATTCTATAAAGGTAACCGAAAACTGCAGAAGCGGATCTGGGTGGATAACCTATGTGCTCTTGGAGCAGTTAGACGAACATCTGATTCCATTAGTTCATGTGTGAATGGTAGACCAATGTATATTTGTAAACCTCGTATGTTATGATAAGATATGATCCTACTTGAGATTGTTGTCCAATGTACGATCATTCCCCATATCCTTCTTTGGCGTGGGTTCACCACTTATATTTTCTTAGGTAGGTATCGCCAACTATATTAGTTATTGGCAGGTGCTGCCATTTATACAATATGGATATACAGATGATTACTTATTACATTTGTACGAGTTTGATGAATCCGAGAATGTCTACTTCATATTTATTTAAGGTATTGTTGTATGCTAGCCTAATCCTTCTTGTTGATTTTTGACTTGATGATGAAATTTTATTATTTGAGAGTAATAGATATACTTGGACATTGATGAGTGCTAGCCTGACTATACTCGATGATATCTCAAGTATTGATGATTTCTTGACTGTGATGATGATTCTAATATAGATGATCCACCCATTTGACATTGATTCTGTGATTTCCGATTTGATGTGATTTTATATGGGTAATGACACATATATGCAAGGTTACGTGATGGCTGATATCTTGAGTTATTTTGACGTTGTTTATCGTATTAATTTTACCATGCATATACCGAGTTATGTATGTATATTGACCTATATATTTAGACATTTTCCGATCTGTGTGTTATTTACGTAATTCACGAGTCAATTTTAGATATTTCAGATTCAAGGAAATCCTAGACATTTCAGATTCAAGGACGATGAGACTAGCCTGTGTTTTCTAGGCATAGAGGAGGCTAGTATTCGGTGTTGTTGTATATTATCTTGTATCGTATAGTCTCATATGTGTGTCCTTGTGTTCAATATTGAACATATATTGTATATTTTATATTATATACTTTATCGTTGCATTTATGACTCTACGTTATCCGTCATTTACTATTACTGTCTATTGTTATATCGTGAAAACGTACGTGTTTATTGCTTTGTGCCGATATTATATGTAGGCGAGTCATTCATTTGAAGTTTAAATACGTACCAGTATTAGTCCAAATGAACACTCTCAATCATACCCCACATAACCTTATTCTCTGTATAATCCAATAGTATTATCTAGTTATACTCTTGGATAGTATGAGTACAGAAGTGGGATGTTTCATTAAGTTGGATCAATCGGACATTAAAATCCTCTCTCAAGCTTTTTTATTCACATAGGAATAAAATGAAAAAGTGAAAGAAGACACATTCGGAATTTGGTCATTTCTTGAAGAGGTACATGTCCATTTATAAAAAACTTTAGCCTTTGGATTTGAGCCACATGTCACCCGAAAAAGATAGATATTGGTGATTAAGCTTTGTATAAAGAATTCGATGTACATAACACAATGGCATTTATCAGTTCACCGAGTGATGGTTTAGCCATTCTATCTTTCGATTACTTCAAGAATCATCACATGACAACTTCTATATATCATCTCTCGATAGCTTCAAGAATCACTACATGATAACTTCCATATATCATCCCACGCTGGTTTCAAGAATCATTACATGACAACTTCAATATATTATGTCATGACAGCTTTAGTAATCACTATACAATAACTTCCATATATCATTCTACGATGGCTTCAAGAATCATCACACGACAACTTCAAGAATCACTACACGATAGCTTCCATATATCAACTCACGATGACCACAATAATCTTTTTCATGATAGCTTCCATATATCAACTCACGATGACCACAATAATCTTTTTCATGAAAGCTTCCATATATCAACTCACGATGACCACAATAATCTTTTACACGAAAGCTTATATACATCATCTCACGATAGATTCAAGAATCATTACTTGATGTCTCATGTACTTCACCTTATGATGGCTTTAAGGTTTATAGCACGATGGCATTAGTTTCTCATTTCAAGATAGCTTCAAGGATCGTATCACGATGACACTAATGCCTCGTTTTACGATAGCTTCAAGAAATATCTCACGATGGCTCCAATGTTTCTTTTCACAATGGCTTCAGGGATCATATCATGATGGCATTAATTGCTCATTTTAGCATTGCATCATGTGACAAACTTTAAAACAAATTCTAGGAGTTTGCACTCGACGGCTTGGATATTCTATCTTTTGATGATGTCTCCATTAATTCTTTCTGGAAATTTGTGAGGTATAAGATAAACCATTTTTCAATTAAAAGAAACATGGATAAATAATCAAGTAACATGAAAATTATATCTTAGAATTTTCAATGTGGTATATTATATTTATAAAAAGTGCGGAACAAATTCCTTCACTGTAAAAATGTATGGATAAAATAAAAAACCGAGGGTTTACGTCTTTTTCGTTTTTTAAAACTAAAGAAAAAACAACCAAAATTCAAGGTTTGTACGGTTTGCATTTTTATGTTGTTTTATGTTTTCATCTTCATTTATGAACATTGATTTTTGAATATTTTAGAGGGAGATCGGAGGTCAATTAAGATTTAGAAACAAGGAAAGGAATTATTGTTGTACTTTTATTATCGATAATGTTAATATAAACACATTAGACACATGTTAAAATTGTTACGTAACTACTCCATTCAATTTTCTATATTCCTATTACTTTCGTAGACAGAAAAGGAATATTTGCACTTGCTTTTTTGGTTTGTTTTTTTTTAAATAATCATCGTTAACAAATGTGGACGATGCAAACTACCCATTTACCCATTTATTATTAAGGAGAGTTCTTATTTCTTATTTATACATATAGTAGCAGGTGAAGTTATATAGTTAATACTAGAGACCCATCTTTTTCCTTTTACCCAACTACTATTATTTGACTATTAGTAGGCGATAATATTGTATTAACGTGGGGTGATAGCGTAGAGAGTGCGGACATGTAAAATAATTGAAATTGAAATTGGTGGCAACGTAGCGGACTGAATGGGTCAACGTAATTCATGGCCGGGGGGTGTTGCGTGCATTCTTGTTCATATATTTGACTTGCAGGTCAGTCATCTTAAAAAAGCAGTCCGCAACAGACTCGCTGCTGCTTTTCTTACATACCACTCTTTGAACGTGGAACATGGATTCTTCAGATACCAAGAAAGAGGGAGAGAAAGACTGCCTTTGTTTGATGCTAATTATGATGTTTCCTTTATCAGCTACCCCCCCTCTTAGAAGTGACGTTTTGACTCTTAAATTTTCGTTTGCTGAATTTTGAATGTTTCCACATTAGGGGAAGATATTGTTGAACTATTGTTACTCAAGGCATCATCCCGTGATTCTTATCCTACCAAGGACTGGTCAGATCTAATCCTTAATGCTATTTATTGGCATGTCGCTTTACTTAACTTTGACTTTTGATGAAAATTGGCATATTTATATTCCCTTGTGGAAAGTTACCTAACAAAACATCAAGTTTAACAAGTGCAAATAGACGTCTTGAACGGAAATTAAATTAATCGTATGCTACAGTCCCAATACTCTAACTAAAAATAAACTGTAACGTCAACTGAAACAATATATTAAAATAAGCTTTTATGTAGTTTCATCACCACAACCATTTAGGCATTTATAAGTAATTGCAATGAACCCGTTAGTCAACTGTGCATTTCTTCAAAAGCAATTAACTAGAATCTAATTTCATTATTACTTTGAAATAATATTAGTTGCTTAAAATAAAATGAGGTTGAGTTCAGACATTAAAAATACGTCACGCCGAAATCCAAATTAACCTTTGATCACCTTAAATAATTCAAGTGACACCGATCTGCTTCCTCATAAGGGCCCGGCCCACTAAATCAATTCGTAAACAGCCCGCCCACGTTTATTTGTCGATTAAAAGAAACGGCACCGATCCGACTTCCAACCCAGGCCCGCTCCACAATATTATACCCATACAATCACATGCTCCTAATTTGCCAGCCTACCTAGGTTACGAGTCGAGTTCCAAATGAAGGCCGAACTGTTAGCTCAATTCTCCCTCAGCTCCAAAGATCCCAGCCGAACCAAGTTCATCAGGACTGCTTGGCCTGCATCCAGCTGAAACGAACCACGCGCAGTCACGTAAAATCAAATCTGGATTTCCCCACAAGCCACACAGACATTCCAAGTCTAACCCGGCTTTCTATCACCTCTCGATCCCCGCCAGAGATCGACTCCCTCATCCCGCACTAAGTCCAGTCACCGCCCCCAAGCAGAGCAGCCTGTCTAGTAAGAGCCCGTCCCCAATCAGCACCTCGAACCCATTCCCAACGCATTTACATTCTGTTAATTTCGATTTCTTTCGTAATAAGTTTATCTATCCAAATTCATTTTAAACCAATAATTTCTTCAAGAAATTTCTACGTTACAAAGTTGATATTTCTTGAAACACCAATTATTTCTCAATGCAACGGAATGAACATTTATAAATATTTCATGTATTGCCTTATATACAACTGGTTTTACATTAGTTCATAATTTATATAAGTTCACAACATAAATCAGTCATCAAATGACTATCGTTTCCAAAATTCTCTTTGGTCGGTTCATACATGATTATTTACATACAATTATTACATGCAGTCTTTCGACACACAAAACCTGCCAACTTCTCGACTCAAGATATTTTAGAATTTCCAAACCCTTATCTTATAAGGTTTGTGAACTATTCTTTGGATAATATTAACTTTAGTCATGTGTACTACTCTTAAGTACACATGTAACGACCCACAAATTTATTACTTCGATAAATGATATTTAATTTTGAAATATTCTAATACAAGGTTCTATAATACCAACTACAAAGATTAAAATCCTAAAATTATGATAAGAAACTTGTTTTAACATATAATCATAGAAAATAGTTTCATAAGTAAAGCACATGCTTCGTACATAAATTTTCATCGACAAATTGATTAAATAAAAAGGAGATTTTCTCAGTACTTAAGTGCATGAGTCTGGATAAATACACTAATATGTCTGTTTGACTAATAATGAAAGAAAATTATTTATTTTATTTTTGAAATTAAAATGTATTTATGACATCATTAGAGACGTCATCGCTATTATATATTTCTCCGAAAATTCAAGTTAAGTTTAAATAATCAAATAGTTGCTTTAATATGCTAAGAACTCCTTTTGATTAGTTATAAAGTGATAGTAAATCATTTATAATAGTTTTGTGAACCTATATACTTGATTTAAAAATATAAGGAAAATTGATATCGCTTTATCAATACAATAACACTTTTGTAAAAATTTGTTTAATATCAATATGAATGGTTTTATAATTCAAGTGAGATCGTTTTAATTCATTTAAAGTGATGAGAAATATATTTTCAAGTTTTGTTTATTAATATATATATATATATATATATATATATATATATATATATATATAGTTTAGCTAAAAACTAGAAATAAGACCGACAATCGGAATCAGAATTCGTAACGGTTTAAAGTATAAAAGTTGTACAACGTTGTTTATATTACTTGAACACATATCTAACATACACTCACATATGCAATTAAAATATGTAGAAAAGTAAAAATATACTCTCCAATTACACTAGAATTTACATATAGTAAAAAATATATAAATATCCAAGATAGTTTCTACTTAAAAAGCAAACATCAACTTACTTACACACCATCGCCATAACATGTATGGAAGATGACATAGGGAGGATGACATGGGAGGGGAATCCGTGTGCCTTGGTGGGAGAGGAGGGGTGCAGACAAGGGGCAAACGGGTAATTACACATTTGGATATTTATTTTCAAAATTATTCTTATAAATACCCACCATTCTCTTCATAATTTTACATACTATTCTACTTCATCTTCTTCCTCATTCTCAAGCTTTTCAATGGCTTCCTACCTTAAGGAAAGTATGAAGAAAAATATTGCAAAAAGAAATTAAAATTAATACAGTATATACACATTAGTAATCCACTTCAAAACAAGCTCAAATCACTCCATTCCTCCTTCACAACAAGCATCCACTACCATCCATCACTTTGGCCAAGCACTCCACCTCCTTCAAAGCTATGCCGAGCTTTTCCAAGGTCCCGAGCTTGATCCATAGAATTTACTTCGATCGTAACGAAGCTATAGTCTATTTTTCTATGTTTAATATATAATGAAGGTAAGAAAACTCTATAAAACTTTATATATATATATTTGTATGTGTATGATTATGTGATATGATTGCTATGGATGTTTACTATGCTTTGATCATCAAGTTTGGTTGTTTGCTATAGTTATTTAATGGTGTTAACAAGTCACGTTAAATACACATCGAATATCACAAAGGAAATCACTTTCCTTTATTGAATGAAATGATATATATGAGTTTGTTAAACCTCTTTAAAATGGATTAAAATGATTTGGAAATGTTTTATAAATATTTAAAAGTATTTCATCAAAGTTTGAAAAGAAAATGAAATTTGAGCTAAAATAGACGCGTCGCGTAACGATGGTTCACGATTTCGCGCCATAGAAAGTTAACTATATTTATACAATGGATTCGGAGTCAGAATTCTTTGGAATAAGAATTTTTCAAGCTCTTATAATCATAGTTCTCAAATAAGAGAAAAAGATCGAGATTTCATTTAGCAGATTTTGAAATAGGAGAAACTCAAGTTTTCAAAATAGTCGTGCTTTTGTAGTTCGAAAACCAAAAAGGAAATTTTTTAAATTGGATATTTTAAATTCTTTAAAAATATGGAATAAATCCTATAAATATGTTAAAAGGTTTTAAGAAGGATTTGAGTTATAAAAATAGGCTTTTAAATAATAGAAAATACGTTTTGATTTGAATAAGCTTTAAAAACACTATTCGCGACACTTTTTGCAGTAGTTTTTAATAACCTTTGAAATATGGATTTAACTTAAAATTAAATCCCGAACCTTTTATAAATGTTTTCAAATGAAAATTTAAGTAACACAAAGACGATTTAGAGGTTTTATAAATTATTTAAAAGAGTTTAAAGAAAAGCCATTATAAGAAAGTGATTTAATCTTGGCTTTAAAAGCCGATGATCAGACTGGATTTTTCTATTTGTGAGATCTGGATGTGAGGTGCTAAAACCAAGGAGATGTTCAGGAGCAATCAGTGCCCTACCTAACCTGGCCTTTTTCTTAGACAAGGGATAGATAAGGTCGAAATGTCGGAAACGAGATAGGTATAAAAGATATAATTTTTATAATTAATTAATTATAACTTGGATTGAATAGAGATAATCTTCTTATACTTGGTGCTAAATTCCAAGGAGGGAACTCGTAGTATTATATGAATTTAAAAGGTGGTTCCTCCGTTATTCGATGAATAGTACAAGTTGAATACGAAAGTTAGTATCGAGTAAAATTAGTATAACTTCCATGGATCCGTTTTACTTAAATACTAACTAATTTGGATTTACCATCTTAGATAACATGGTTTCAACCTATTAAAAAGATATGTGTTGGAAATAAGAAATTTTTATTTAAGATTTAAATAAATGATTTGGAAATATTTTCGTATGTAAAGGATGAAATGATTGGAATTCCAAGATTTAAAAAGGTTTTAAGTAACCAAAGAATTTGGTAAGAAAGGTTTAATAATCCCGTATATAAAAAAACATATGGTTTTACTCTAAGAAGATATTGTGGATAAAAGAATACAAACTAATGGAATATTAATCATCCACTTAACATCTTTTTATCGATAATTGGTGTAGAGAAACCGAAGTCGAATTTGGGTGATTCCTACCTGAAAACTACTTCGAACCAATTTACGAGTTCGAAAGTGAAGAGATGCCAAAGAAAATGAAGTTGAAGGCAGGGAACTTCATAGCGAAAGGAATGCTTGTTGATAATTTCAAAGTAGCTCCCGGGATAAATAAATAGCAGTGGTCCTTTCATTTTGGGAACCTCGTATGCAAGGACTACTCGCTACTAATTCTGGGGGTAATGCCCAATTGGATGTGGTAGGAGAGTACATTGGGTTTGTCCTGTTTCTGGACAACTTGTATGGATGGATGTCTAAAATTTCATTTCTAATATCATAGTGCATTGATCTCTACAAACGTACATCTTTTGGTGGTGTAGGAGGTAACCCCTCTTATATTAACACTCTTTTCTGAGATGTATGAGCTCAGAGGTTGTTTTGTTGAAATAAACAGCGTGTTGTTGGAAATGACAATGTGGCATTTTAAGTGAAAATGTTCTAAGAAAGGTAAACATTACCTCTAGCCTCACACACGGGGAATTTGTGAAATATGGGCTGCTTTAAGGCTATGTGGTTTGCAACCACTAGGGTATGATATCATCTTTCTAGATTTATTTGTGCCCGCTATGACGTCGGGTAAAAATATGTGTGGTGTATGGTATGAGAGCTCTCGAAAAGGTCGGGAATGGCCGGCGTGCTATCCGTACCATTTGTTAGTCTCAGGTAGGTCGGTCTTAATTTGCAAAGGACCATCTACGGGTGGCCTCAGTGCATTCCTTTAGAGATGAATTGTACGAAAGTTAGTCCCTTACCTCGCTATTTATTGGAAATCCAAATCTCCAATAAGTGCCTTCAATTTTAGTGGTAGACCTATTATGCCATTAAATTTGGCCAACGTAACAATTTTAACTGTTTGAATATGCTTATTTGAAAAGTGCTTTTGAAAGAATGTCATTAAAAATAATATCACTGGATTTCGCGCAGAAATGTTTTGGTTATCATAAGGTAAAAACCTGTTTCGTATTTACATGCTACGTGGTCTTCTGAGATACTCTTTGTTTTTAAAAACTTGTATTTTGAGTTTCTCACACCAGTCCCATGACTGATCTAGAGTTCATTTTCTTTTCCTTAAACTCTAGGTTCCCCATTTTCCAGACAACCTAGTAGTCAGGTTTTGTTTGGAGCATTTTGGAAGAGCTCGCATCATGGATTTAAAAGATTCTTTTGAAGAATGTTATCCATTTCCACCATACTGTACTATTGTATTCCACATTTGTAAGAATGTATATTTATAACTATCCATATTAGTGTTAAGTTAAACTCTAATAAATGTATTTAAAAATTTCCACTGTAAAGATTATATGTTGAAATAATATGTTATTTCATTTATGTAAGATTATGTTCTGTTCTTTTATTTTTTTTCTACCCTTGACCATCCTCCTCTCCGACGCTTGGATCTACGACACAGAATACTGAGGACGTATTAGTGTCGATTTCCGAGGGTCGGAAAGGCGGATCGTCACATTTGGTATCAGAGCTTTGGTTGAGTGAACACCTTAGCTAGTAGGGGTAAAGTCTCATCAAAAACAGGGTTAGTAATATCCTACGATGAGTAGCCCATTAGAAATAGGGTTAGTAACATCCTAGAATGAGTTGAGAGTATTATATAAGACACATATTTTTTAATGATATACATATGATTTTAGTTTTAGAAAAAATGGTTGAAGAAATAATTTTATCTTTGACTATATTTTGTAATGACCCTAATTTTAGCTAACATTATTTAGGATATTTAATTAAGTAAATAAAATAAAATAATGTAAAAAGTTAAGGGATTGGGATTTGTAAATTATGGAGGAACCGTGCCTTAATGAATGTGTTAATAAAAGAGAAATTAAACATAACTAAGAAGGAAGAATATGATGAGGGTAAAATGCAAATAGCCTTTATTCCTATACCCTAAACCCTTCCATTCTCTCCACTTCAACATTCATTCTACATTCATAAACTAAACAAAAACAATACTAAGATTAGGCCGACTAGGATTCAAGTACAAAGCTTGAAGAATTAATCTAAGGGCAAATCTCAACCTTCTTAATACAAATCAAAGGTGAATAAACAGTTTACAGTTTTATTTTTGATGAATGATTTCGATTTGAAGGATAAACCCGTTTTCTTTTGCAAGTATATACCATGTTATAGTGATTAAATGATTATATGCTTTAAGCTAATGATTTATAGAGATTTGATAAGAATTTTATGATTAGATTAGAAAACCTATCAAATGACTTCCAAATGAATTGTGTTTTTGATATATGATAAAAATATTATTTTAGAAGTGGGTTTCAAGTTTCATAATATTCGAAGTAATTACGAATTTATATGAATTTTCTATTAGAGAAAATAGTTAATTTTGGATTTAAATTATCTAAGGCAATTAAATAATGTTTTCGGATCTGAAATTTGTATATGTAAGAAAACATATTTAATGCGAATTATATTAGGAATTTTTCTTAAGTGTTTTACTAAGGCAAATAAATAAATTAAGCTAGTGGGGCTTAATTGTTATTTAAGATTTTTAGGCTACTTTTTTAAGTATAAAATGTTTTAAATATTTTAAATTAATGTGTGCAGCAGTTTTTTCAGAAGAGTATGTGATGAAAGGTTCCATAGTTAATGAAATTTTAACAAATATTGATGGTTAGGGTAAAAGGAATTACTTTATAGGCACAAATACAGTTTTTAATTTCATTACAGCTTCGCCACTTACCCAGGCAAGCTTTCTTCATCATACTTGACCATAACCCCTTTCGCATCCATTCGAAACCAATATACATGGTATCAAGCCATTGGTACATAGTGTATTAGAGCTAGGCGGAAGGAAGTGGAGGTGTCGAAGGCATGCATTCGAAAGTGGTGAAGTCTTCTTTCAAAGCTTTCGAACTTATAGACCGGCCTTTGTTTAAAAGAATTATTTCAAAAGGGTTGCCACTTTGAACCCCTTGGATACCCTAGGTGCCGCACTAATACTTTTACCTTAATTAGAGGCCGCTTTTATAACCCTTAGATCAATGAGTGCGGAAGGTAGGTTTCGCACCAATACCCCTCTGCAACCATTGTCGCCGCCTTCCTAATGTTTTCTAAAGGAATGACTTGGCAACTTTTACTAATAGTTTTAGAGATAATGGTGTCGAAAGGATAGCTTTCGAACATGTCCTCTTTTATACTTTGTAGTTTGTTTTATTTTCAAACTATGGTTTCGAAAGAAATAATTTTAATTGGCTTCGAAGCTACGCTTCCATAATTATTTTACTTGGGACTAATGCTTTTGAATGTTTTATTAAATGTTGAACCGAATTGTTTCGAAAGGAATGTTTCCAAGTGTTTCGAAAGATATGTTTTTAAGTGTTTCGAAAGGAATGTTTCCAAGTGTTTCGAAAGATATGTTTAATGGTTTCGAAAGAGGATATCTAAGATTTTAAGTAATGATTTCGAAAGGTCTATTTCCAATGCATTCAAAAGGAAAGTTTTGCCCTTTCACCCTAATGTTTTCAAGGTCAAAGTACTTGTTTCAAAATGGATGCTTTCTATGATTTCGAAAGGGATTGTTTCAGGTTTTAAACAATGGTTTCGAAGGTATTATTTTGGCTTTATTGCCTGATGTTTTCTGAGTTAAAAAGGGCTTTAACTTCAAAGTGATAGATAACCCTATTGATTTTAGGGTTTCATCAACGTTGTATATCATGGCATAAGTATTTTGATTAAAGAAAAGAGTATAATTTCCTTGTTTTACAAACATATGATTTTAAGGGTAAATCATTTGTTGTTTTTAAGGAAATTAAATTTGATAGGGTAGTCAGCCCAGATATATGCTAAAAGAATGACTCAGATATTAGAAGTGCAAATGAGACTGATGTGGGATCGCGCTCTATATTTAGCTAGTAGCCCCTAGCTAATATAAGTCCAAAATTCCAATGTGTAGGGCTTTGTCATAGGTAAGACTAAAATGATGTTACATACATAAATGAGTACACAGAGTAGAGATAGGTTATTGGTGAGCCCGCAAAACCATTAGGACCAGTTGACCCTATGAGAAGTAAGTTGAGGACAGATCGTCCAATATTTTGTCTAGCAGAAGTTAGAATATTTATTATATATATTAGGTCCGAGTCGGCCAGCGGTTAATAGTTAGCTTGATAAAACTATAATATTCAGATAGATAGTCCATTGATTACCTGATTTATATGCATATATGTTATTTCTATTGTTGTTATAATCGATTTTATTGTAGAATTTTGATTTGCAAAAGATATAATTTTAAATGGATATTAGTGGGGGAAATCCGTTCCACTAAGTGGCGTGGTCTCACTTAATATTAGTAAACCGAGATGTAATAGAATTATTCACGCCAGACTTTATGTCTAACTTGAAGTTTATGTTTTCCCTTAAACTCCCAGGTGCTCAAAATTTAATTTGAGTAAATTGAGATTTAAGGTATTTCAGGTTTAGTAGGCGACGAATAAAGCTTCCGTAGACATGCATGAGGCAAGGATTAGCTATTTAGGACTCTATCCGTTATTGTTCCGCTGTGACGTATTTATTGACTGATATGTCTATTAGTACTTTGATCATCCAAGGGGGCATCTTCATATGTCGCTCTTGGCATAATTTGTAATATTATATATGATAGAAACCTGCGAATTATTTTAGGATCATGTAATTGAATATGAAATATTGATTTGAAATGTGATCAGAAAAGCTGTTTTGAAATCTATGTTGATTTTATTTCATATTCACTTGCTTATGATATTATGGATATCATTTACATTACGGCATTTTATCACTGGAGGTTAATACCATAGATGACTGTAGCATCTGTATCGGTTAGCTTCGAGCCTCAAAATATGAGATGTTATAACTTGGCATCAGAGCATAGATTTATCAAAACTTAAAAGAAATTTTAAACTTAAAATGATTTTTGAAAACATATTCCTAAGGAATTAGAGAAAAGTTTAGGGTATGATATAACATTATAGTGACGTACTTGTATTTGTTATATATAAGTATACGCTTTATCTCCGTCTTCCTATTTCTCTTAGGCTATTCTTTCGTATCTTATAAAGGTTTGAATGCAGATTTAAAGGAAGTAAGATATAGATGCTAGGAATCGAAGAGTTAACTATGGTGGAGGAAGCACCACAACTAATGGAAATGCCAGACTGAATACTCGAAGAAACCTATGTCGGGCACAAGTTACTAAAGTAGGCATTGGATCACCGCAATTTGATATGGGAGCTATGTATCAGTTCTTCGTCTACATGATGCAAGCTGGAGCTGCTGTGGAATTAGTCAGAGGAAATATTTGAGGAGGAAATCAGGAAGCTCCACTGGTAAATAACTATGCAATATTGAGCAAAGATTGTGCTAGGCTTGGAGGGAAGCCGTTTATCGGGACTAAGGACACAATTGAAGTGGAGAATTGGTTGCTTCATTACAAAAGGATTTTTTCTAATTTAGGACTTAACGATGAGTAGAAGAGAAGATTGGCATCCAGATAGTTGCAAGAAGCAGCACTGTACTAGCGAAATAGTGTTCCTATGGGAGTAGCTGAAGAGATCATGACTTAGGCGGAATTCTGAAGGAGGTTTGAGGAAAGATTCATGTCGGATATCACCAAGTCAACTCTGCTCAAGAAGTTTGCTTAGTTGGTGCAGGGAGACATGACAACGCTTGAGTATGTTACCAGATTTGAGGAATTATCGAGATACGGATATGCTAGTGTTGATACAGTTATCAAAAGGATTGAGAAGTTCATCCATGGATTGAGATCCGAGCTTGCTAAAGCAACTTTACCACGTATTAGGGATCTGTGCGATGTAGTTGTTGAGATGGCTTTGAAGAATGAGGAGATGCTCGCTTTCTTTAATGGTAACAAAGTAGTGGAAACTCAAGGTGGGCAGAACCAGAAGAGGAAATTTTTCCACAAAGAAGAGTGGAGCTGCCAAGAAAGGAAAGACATAAGTTATCTGCTACAAATGTGATAAGAAAGAGCATTTGGCTAATGAATGTCATTCAGGAGATGGAAAGAAAGTGATCGAGAATAAGAATATCAAGTGCTTCAACTATGATCATATTGGACATTATAAGAACTAGTGCAAGGAACCGGCCAAGGATGGAAATGGCAAAGTATTTGCATTGGAACCAGCTACCTCAAGACCAACGGCAAAGGGGAAAGGAAAAGCTATGTTGGGAGGTACGCTTTTGATTCATGGTAGTCAATTAGAGTTCTATTTGATACTGGTGCATCACATTCTTTAATATCTCATTGTTTGATAGAAAGCTTAACATAGAACCCTCATACCTAGTTACTTCCTTAAGAGCTGTGAATTCGATAGGAGGGTATGAAACTCTGGGGAGATGTAACCAGTTAGAGCTTGAACTGTTAGGTCTTATAATTGCTTGCAGTTTGCATGTGTTTGATTTCTTAGGTTATGGAATTATTTTGGGTATGGATTGGTTAAGTAAGTACGATGCTAGGATATTTTGCCATGATAGAAAGATATCACTTAGACACCCTAGTTGTAATGATCGGATTATATATTCCGTAGAAAACCTAAGTTTTGAAATTAATGCTTTGTTGCGTGTTATGGATGGAAAAGACGAGTTGAATCAAGTTTTCATTGTTAGAGAATTCGCATATGTCCCTGAGCCTGTAATAGGACTACCGTCAAAATGAGTCATTGAGTTTACGACAGATTTAGTACCAGGATCTGAACCTGTTAGTAGATTTCCAAGTAGAATGACACCTACCGAGATGAAGGAGCTAAAGGTGTCGTTGGTGGATTTAGAAGGAAAGAATTTTATCAGACCAAGCAGTTCTCCTTGTGGAGGCAGCCGAAGTATTTGTTAAGAAGTTGGACGGATCGTTAAGGTTGTGCATCGATTATCGTAATCTGAATGAGAAAACGATAAAGAACCTATATCCGTTACCTAGGATTGACGATTTGTTTGACTAGCTTAATGAAGCCAAAGTATTATCTCAATTAGATTTTTCCAAAGGGTTCTATCAACTTAGAGTAACAGAGGATAGTATTCCTTTGACGGTGTTTAGAACCAGATATGGATTGTACGAATGATTAGTGACGCCATTCGGACTAACTGATGCACTAGCATTCTTTGTGTATTTAACGAATAGTTTCAAGAGCATTTGGACAAATTTGTATTAGTATTCAAAGATGATGTATTGATATATTCCAAGAATGAAAGAGATCATGAAGTTGATCTTAGGATAGTGCTTGAGACACTGAGGCAGCATCGGTTGAAGGCAAAGTTTTCAAAATGTCACTTTTGGAAGAAGGAAGTGAAGTTTCTTGGTCATGTAGTCTCAGGAAAGGGTTGTTAGTAGATTAGGCTAAGATGGAAGTAGTGAATAGTTAGAAGAGACCCGTGACAGTGACTGAGATAAAGAGTTTTCTTGGATTAGCTACTATCGAAGATTCACTAAGGATTTCCTATGGACAGCAGCGCCGATGCCTATGCTAACTAGGAAAGAGATGAAGTGTGTTTGGACGATAAATGTGAGGAACCATTCCAAAAATTGAAACATTTATGGACTAATGAACCTATATTAGTTGTTCTAAAGGAGAATCAGGACTTAGTGGTATACATGGATGCATGTGGAATATGATTAGGAGCCGTGCTAATGAAGAGAGGTAAAGTGATTGCCTATGCTTTTCGACAGCTCAGACCGCATAAAGTTAGATATCCAACCCATGATTTGGAATTAGCTGCGGTAATTTTCGCATTGAAGGTGTGGAGACATTACCTTTTTGGGGAAAGATTCAAGTTGATTATGGATCATAAGTCATTAAGATATTTATTCTCTCAAAAGGAATTGAATACGAGACAGCAGAGAAGGTTAGAGTTCATAGCTTCCTATGACTTCATTATTTAGTACACACAGGGAAAAGGAAATAAGGTTGCAGATGCACTTAGTAGAAAACATTAGATTGTAGTATTGACAATGATAGTTGAGTGAAAAGATTTAGAAGCGTTGACTACATGTGGAGTATAATAGAGATCCAAGGCTAGTTCTAATTGAGAAACCGCCTTATTATAATGTTTAGAAGTTCGACCAATGATGATCGAAAGGATTACTTCTAAAAAAGGAGAAGATCCATTATTAGTCGAGCGGATCATAAGGTTAAGGAATAGAATGGAGAGCGATGACTTGAAAGATTTCTGTCTTGGCCAAAATGGGTGGTTGAGGAAGAAAGGACTACTATATATTTCAAGTGTGGGAAACAATAGGAAGGAAGTTCTTAGAGGATGCCATCGTTCGAAGTTCGTTATTCATCCGGGAGGAATTAAGATGTATCAGGATATGAAAAGTAGCTTCTTTTAGGAAGATATGAAGATAGATTAGGCCTATGGGTGAAGAAGTGTGTTAACTGTCAAAAGGTCAAGGTCGAACATCAGAAGTCGAGTGGGTTGCTTCAACCTTTGGAGATACCAGTCTGGAAATGGGTGACTATCTCAATGGATTTCATAGACGGGTTGCCAAGGTCGAATAGAGGAAATGATAGTATATGGGTCATAGTGGACAGGTTGACCAAGAGTGTCTATTTCATTCCAACTAAGTCGACCAGGATAGCACTAGATTTAGCTAAGTTATTCATAAGGAATATAGTTAGACTGCATGAAATTCCTAGTAGTATAGTAAGTGATAGAGATTCTTTATTCATATGCGAGTTTTGAAAAAGTCTACAAAGATACTTTAGGTACCAAACTCGGTATGAGTATCGCCTACCATCCGCTGATAAATGGGAAAATGGAGACACTAACAAAATCTTAGAGGATTTGTTAAGAACTTCTGTGCTAGATTTCGATGGATCATTGGAATACCATTACACTTAGTCGGGTTTTCGTATAACAACAGTTATTTGACTAGTATAAGAATAGCACCATTTGAAGCTTTGTATGGAAGCCCATGTAAATCTCCAGTTTGTTTGTTAGAGACCGGGGATAAGTGAGTTCTTGGTTCGAATTTGGTTAAACGAACTGCATAAAAGATTGAGTTAATTCGGGCTAGAATGAAGAAAGCTTAATCTAGGCAAAAGAGTTTTGTTAATAAGAGATGGAAAGTCTTAGAGTTCTCAATTGAAGATCATGTTTTCTTCAAAATGTCACCAATGAAAGGTGTGATCAGATTTGAAAAGTCAGAAAAATTGGCACAAAGATTCGTTGGACCATTTTCTATTATAGAAAGGATCGGGAAACTCACGTAAAGGGAAGAGATACCGAATAGTTTGGAAAAAGTCCACAATGTTTACCATATTTCTCATCTAAGGAAGTGTATTCAGAATCTTTAGACTACTATTACAGTGCTTATGTTAAAAGATCTAGTAGTGGAACCAGATATGATTATAGTTAGAAAACTAGTTCGTATAGTTATGAGAGATGAGAAGAGACTAGGGAACAAGACAGTTGGATTAGTCAAAGTCCAATAGGATGACGACCAGAGAGACTGTACTAGGGAAACAGAGAACATAATTAAGGATACTTATCCTGACTTGTTCCATGGTATGTTTTACCTTTGTGATTGGTTGATGGTTGTGCCTTATCGTAATTTCAATGACAAAATTCTTTAAGGATGGGAGTCTGTAATGGCCCTTATTTTAGCTAACATTATTTAGAATATTTAATTGGATAAATTAAATAAAATAATGTAGAAAGTTAAGGGATTGATATTTGTAAATTAAGGAGGAGCTGTGCCTTAATGAATGTGTTAATAAAAGAAAAACTAAACATAATTAAGAAGGAGGAATATAATGAGGTTAAAATGGGAATATCCTTTATTTCTTATACCCTAAACACTTCCATTATCTCCACTTCATCATTCATTCTACATTCACAAATTAAAAAAAAAACAATACTATGCTTAGGCCACACACCATTAACAAGATTTAAAGGGAAGGTAAGTTAGGATTTAAGTATAAAGCTTGAAGAAATCAAACTAAAGGCAAATCTCAACCTTCTTAACACAAAGACAAGGTGAATAATTAGTTTACATTTTTATTTTTTGATGAATGATTTCGGTTCAAAGGATAAATCCATTTTCTTTTGCAAGTATACGCTATGTTATAGTGATTAAATGATTATATGCTTTAAGTTGATGATTTATAGAGATTTAATAAGAATTTTATTGTATGTTTAGATTAGAAAACCTATCATATGACTTCCAAATGAGTTGCCTTTTTGATATATGGTCAAAAATATTATTTTACAAGTGGGTTTCAAGTTTCATAATATTCTAAGTAATTATGGATTTATATGTATTTTCTATAAAGAAAATAGTTAATTTTGGATTTAAATTATTTAAGGCAATTAAATAATGCATTCAACTCTGAAATATATATATGTTAGAAAACATATTTAATGTGAATTATTGGGATTTACGAGAATTTTTCGTAAGTATTTAGTAAGGAAAATAAATAAATAAAGCTATAGGGGCTTAATTGTTACTTAAGATTTTTAGGCTATTTTGTTAAGTATAAAATGTTTTAAGGGTACTTTTGGCACATGTCCTTGATAGGTTTCAAAATTCACAAAAACCCCAGTGGAAAATTGTATGTAAATTAGGTTCTTTTTTTAAAAAATCATCAAAAAACATATTAAAAAAACTTTCAAATTTTAAACTTATTTCAATTAGTATTTATCTTCGTATTCATGTCCAAAAAAAAATCAAAAAAGAAGGATAAAAAGAGAAAAAATGACACACAGTATGTTTCAGGAATACTTGCAGACATGTATGCAATTTTAGAGAATAACTGCATACATGTCTGCACTTATTATGGATATCGAGCATCTGCAACTAAAAATTGCTGATATGTTGCAATTTTAAGGAATAAGTGCAGATATTTACGTAAATATCCTGATTGTTAAATCGAAGTGCTGTTATTCAGTAAATAATGGCATACATGTCTGCAAATATATGGAATAATTGCAGACATGTCTGCAATTACATAGATTTTTATTCAACATAGTTATTCAGTGAATAATTGCGTACATGTCTGCAATTATATGGAATAACTGCATACATATCTGCAATTGTTAAGATGTTCATCGAATGCAATTATTCAGTGAATAATTGTGGACATGTATGCAATTATATGGAATAATTGTAGATATGTCTGCAATTTCTTTTTTTTTCTTTTATAAACCTAATTATAATATTTACAATTTTTTGAAATTTTTATAAACATTGGCGTAGAAAAACATGAAAAATACATGCTGCTACAGTAAAATAATTATAAGGACCTGCTTTACAGCTTATTTTTAGGGTGGATGCCGTTTGAATTAACTTTGGTTTTAGGGATGCGTGACTAATAGTCATATGTTCTAAATATTTTAAATTAATGTATGCAACACTTTTTCAAAAGAATATGCGTTAAAGGTTTCAAAGACAATGAAATTTGGATAAATATTGATAGTTAGGTAAAAAGGAATCACTTTAAAGGCAAAAATTATAGTTTTTAATTAAATTACAGCTTCGCCACTTACCCAGCCAAGCTTTCGTCACCATAGACGCCCTTAACCCCTTCCACATCCATTTGAAACCAATATATATGGTATCAAGCATTTGGTACGCAGTGTATTGGAGCTAGGCGGAAGGAAGTGGTGGTGTCGAAGGCATTCATTTGAAAGAGGTGAAGTTGTCTTTCAAAGCTTTCGAACTTGTAGACCGGTCTTTGTTTAAAGAATGATTTCAAAAGGGTTTCCACTTTGAACCCCTTCGATACCCTAGCTGTCACACTAATATTTTTACCTTAGTTAGAGGCCGCTTTTATAACCCTTAGATCAATAAGTGCGGAGGGATAGGTTTCAAGCCAATACCCCTTTGCAACCATTGACGCCTTCCCCAATGTTTTCCAAAGGAATGACTTAGCCGCTTTTACTAATGATTTTGGAGTTAATGGTTTCGAAAGGATAGCTTTCAAACTATGTATTTTGTTTTATACTTTGTAGTTTGTTTTGTTTTCAAACTATGGTTTCGAAAGAAAAACTTTTAATTGGTTTTGAAGTTATGCTTCCATAATTCTTTTACTTGAGACCAATGCTTTCGAAAGTAATGCTTTCATCCTTGTTCCCTTTGACCCTATAATTTTATTAAATGTTGAACCCAATGGTTTTGAAAGAAATGTTTCTAAGTCTTTCGAAAGATATGTTTTAGGTATTTCAAAAGGAATGTCTCCAAGTGTTATGAATGATATGTTTAATGGTTTCGAAAGTGGATGTCTAAGATTTTAAGTAATGATTCGAAAGGTCTATTTCCAATGCATTCGAAAGGAATGTTTTGGTCTTTCAGCCTAATATTTTCAAGGTCAAAGTACTTAACTTTTTTTAAAAGAGATGCTTTCTATGATTTCGAATGGGGTTGTTTAAGCTTTTAAAAAATGGTTTCGAAGATATTTTTTGGCTTTATAGCCTAATGTTTTCTAAGTTTAAAAAGGCTTTAACTTATTTCTAAGGGATGGATTACCCTATTGATTTTAGGTTTTCATTAACATTGTTCCGTAAACCATATATGCGGCATATGTATTTTGAGTAAAGCAAAGAGTATATTGTTTTATAAAGATATGATTTCATGGATATATCATTTGTAAAGATTATTTTTCAAGGAAATTAAATTTGAAAGGGTGTTCAGCCCAGATATTTGCTAAAAGAATGACTCGGATGTTAGGAGATTAGATAGGACTGGTATGGGGACGTGCCTTATACTTTAGCTAGTAGCCCCTAGCTAATATAAGTCCAAAATTCTTGTATGTATCGCCTTGTCAAAGGTAAGTCTAAAATGATGTTACATACAGAAAGGAATATACATAGTAGATATAGGTTATATGTGAGCCTGCAAAACCATTAGGATCGGCTGACCCTATGAGAAGTACGTTTAGGACACACCGTCCAGTATTGTGTTTAACAGTAGTTAAAATAATTATTAAGCCTGGTAGGCTCAAGTTAATAGTCATCCTTATAAAGCTATAATGTTCAAAAAGATGGTCCATTGATCACCTGATTTATATGCATATATGTTATTGCTACTGTTATTATAATCAGTTTTATTGCACGATTTTGATTTGCAAAAGATATGATTTTAAAAGGATATTAGTGAGCGAAAACCCGTTCCTTTAAGTGACATGGTCTCATTTAATATCAATAAATCAAGATGTAATAGAATTATTCACACTAGGCTTTATGTCTGACTCAAAGTTTTTGTTTTCCTCTCGGGTGCTCAAAATTTAATTGAGTCGATTGAGATTTAAGGTATTTAAGGTTCTAAGAAGTGACGAATAAAGCTTCTGAAGACATGCAGAAGGCAAGATAAGCTATTTAGGAGTCTATCCATTATTGTTCCATTGTGATTCATTTATTGACTGATATGTCTATTTTGTACTCTAATCATCCAAGAGGGTATCTTCACATGTCGCTCTTGGCATAATTTATAATAATTATATTTGATCAAAACGTGGAAATAGTTTTGGGATTATGTAATTGAATATGAAATATTGATTTGAAATGTAATCAAAAAAGCTGCTTTGAAATCTGTGTTGATTTTATTTGATATTCATGTGATTTTGATATTATAGATACTATTAACATTACCGTATTTTATCACCGGATATCGATACTATACATGACTGCAGCATCTTTAGTGGTTAGCTTCGGGCCTCAAAATAGGGGTTGTTACATATTTGAATATAAAGAATATATTTTGAAAAAAAAATATAGTTAGATATATTATAACTGGAATGATATTTTGAAATCAAGATTAGTAAAATCTAAGTATAAACTTTTTATGATTAAAAGTTCAAAGTTTGACTATAATATGTATAATAATAACACTGAGAAGATTAAGAGCAATACTTTGGAAAAGGATTTGGATGATGAGAACTTTTATCTAAACAGGGTTTTTGGGAAGAGAATTTCAAAGGATTTTATCTGAATTATTCTAAATATTGGTTTGGGAGAAACAATATCATGTGCTTAGCAAACTATCACCCTTAACATTGTACAGTTAAAATGAATTTATGATGGGATAAACTTATATTTATAACCTAACATTAGATTTAGTTAAGACAATTAAAATTCTTAGTATATAAATGTTTGTTGTTGATAATTGTATAAACTCTCAAGCTATGTGAGAAAGTATTGGAAGGGAGAGACCTCAAAAGAAAATTAGGGTGAGAAGAATGACCTAATCATCCTTTCAAGTGATGAAGAAGAATCTGGAAATAGCCACTTAGCAATATTATGCCCATTATTAAAGGAGAATTCGATCTATAAACCCAACTAAATAAATACGGTTACCCTATGACTGAAATGCCTATATCTCCCATGACTCTAGAAATCATTATAGTGTCTTGTGACGAAGAGCCCCTCCGGCCTCAGAAGGAATGTGGATCATTGACCCAGTAAGTTCAGAATTCGAACCAGAAGAAGAAATTCTTGAGAAGGAGCTGATGGAAGAAGAATCTGAACCTGAAGAGAACCCCAACACTACGATATCCCATGATACAAACCATGGCAGTAGAGGCAATAGCATCATTTGGGAGATGGACAGTGACCATATTATTTTGCGCGAGGAGTCGTCAGATTCCCCCATTCATTGAGACAACATGGAGGACGAAGAGGAAGAAATTGTGGATCCAGAGGAAGAATTTGAGGAAGAAGTGTTAGTTTAAGAAAAGGATAAGTTATACAAGAAAAGCTAGTCAGACTTAGGCACATGCCATGGAACTAGCCCTGGCTACCGTATGAAGTTGATATGATACCACAGATTGAGGATGGAAACAAAGATGATAATGAACAAAGATGGTAGTGATGACGATGGAGAAGTCTTCTTTGATTTTGGATACGGAAATGGACCATCAGCATCGGACTCATAGGAGTGATTATGATGTGAGATTGGAAGATTTGGAAACACCTATCTAGTATTAATATCGGGTAGTGGCATATATATGTATGGCTTATATGGTAGTTATGTTTGTATCAGTATTATGAAAACCCAAGTAGGTTTAGAAGGACTTAAGAATGGTTTAATTATGTAAGTAGAAATGATGTGTATAAGATAAGAATGAATGTAAAATATTAAGCATGTATAATATAATTATGTCTATTGTTTATGACTTCGTTGTAAATACACAAATCACTTAAGAAAATTTCATAAGAATAAAACTATATCTTTATGAAATGTTTAAAAAATTAAACCAAGATTTTCTAAATATTTTGGAAAAGATAAAAAGTATATGCATTTCACATGAATTATTTCGTAATACAAATTTGGCCTATAGCTTCAAAAATAGGATTTTGATATCTGAAAAGGATTTATCACTCGATGCTTTAGGGTAAACATTGATGAGGATTTGTAGTCGGATCCTTACATTTTCTATCATAGTTGAGAGCTATGTAAGGAAAATAGAAGTTTTTGAGCCTGATCAAAGTCCACACAGGGGAATCGAATGATCAATGCTAGTCGAAAGCAAAATATTATATTCTAATTAAAAGATCAAATAGGATAGTGTATAAGGATAGTATGTGAGCACCAATCGGATTTATATATAAAATTTAAAATTTTGTTTTGAATAAGTACCACCGGTTTTTGCGTTGTAATTTCAGGGACGAAACTCTTTTGAAGAGGGGAGTCTGTAAAGACCTATAAATTTATCACTTTGATAAATGATATTTAATTTTGAAATATTGAAATACAAGGTTTTATAACACCAACTATAAAGATCTAAACCCTAAAATTATGATAAGAAACTTGTTTTAACATATAATTGTGGATTATAATTTCATAAATAAAGCAAGTGCTTTGTACACAAATTTTCTTCGATAAATTGATTTTCAATAGAAAGGAGATTTTATCAGTATTTGAGTGCATGAGTCTAGATACGTACACTAATATGTCTATTTGAAAAAGATTATGAAATAAAATTATTTTCTTTAATTTTGAAATTAAAATGTATTTATGACGTCACTAGAGATGTCATCGCTTTTTTATATTTCTTCGAAAACTAAAGTTAAGTTTAAATAGTCAAATATTTGTTTTAGTATGCTAATAATTCCTTTTGGTTAGTTATAAAGTGATAGTAAATCATTTATAGTAGTTTTGTGAAGTTATATAGTTGATTTAAAAATATAAGGAAAATTGATATCGCTTTATCGATATGATAACACGTTTTCTTGACATTTGTTTAATATCAATATATACGGTTTTACAATTCAAGAGAGATCATTTTAATTCATTTAAAATTATGAGAAATATATTCTCAAGTTTCGTTTATTAATATATATAGTTTGAATAAAAACTGAAGATATGACCAACAATCGGAATCAAAACTCGTAATGGTTTAATGTATAGAAGTTGTACAACGTTGTTTATATCACTAGAACACATATCTAACATACACATGCATAAATTAATGCATACATATGCAATTAACACATGTGGAAAAGTAAAAATATACTTATCATTTACACTAGAATTTACATGTATGACCCATATTTTCAGTCATTCAATTTTGAATATTTAATTTATTTTAAATATTGGATTTGGAAAAGTGACGACCCGCCTTTCATTCCATAGAAAGAAGCATCATCATTAAGAAAGAAGTAGGTAGAAAAGAGAATAGATAGAAAAGAAAGAACTAAACAATATCAGAATCTCACAACGGAACGAATAAAATATATTACATCACATAAGTATTACATAATAGACATCAGATATCAGGGTTACACAGCTTTATACAACACATATTAGACAGTCATGCAAAACATCAAACAAAATACTAGCACAACAGAACCATAATATCTATATACGCTGAAGCCTCCTGCTCCAAGTCTCCTCCATAATTCATCAAAGATAACATGAATCCCTTGGCTACTCATAAAAATCTGCGTACCCAAGATTTTAAGAAAAACACAAAATAAACTCTGGGTCAGACATGGGTCTGGTGTGAGTAAACGGGTTAAAGCTGTTTAACTTTTAAAATCATTTGAAAACAAAGGTATCTCGTAAGACTTCCCGCTCATAAATACGAATAAGTTTTTACCTTACGACAACCAAAACATTTTATAGGAAATCCAGTGATATTATAATAATGTCCAGGGTTTTCAAGTAAAATAGAAAATAGCTGGAATGCTTACATCTCACGTACCAACACAGTTTGGCACAATCAAAACTTACGGCACTTATTGGAGATTGGATTCCATACAATGGCAGGGCTACTGGGGTACCGCCCATCACAATACCTGATCTAGATCAGAGTACCGAGGATTCACCCTGATCCCCTACAACACAAGACCGAAACTACCCCTTACTGGATAATTTTGAATAAGACAACCCCGCAGTTGGCGCGACCAACTGCTCACTAAGCCGAAAAAGGGACCTCTAGACAAGGGAAAATCTCATCCTACTTGGGTGCTACCCACTTAGCCCAGCTGCACCTCCCCTGTTTTAGCCATACCCGGTTGATGAGGCTTGAGTCTACGATTACCTTTTTAGAACACATATCTTAGAATGCTCACCTCCTCCAATGACTATGGTCTGAAAGCATTCATCTATACAAGTCCGTTCCGGGTTCGAACGAAACCGAAGGCACTATCTTATTTACACTCATTTTGGAATCACCCTCAGAGCTAACGAAAATAGCCCTTACACTTTGAATCTTCATCTTGATCTTCACTTGAGATTACACGACTTATCATTTAATTTGGATCGATGTGGTTTTCAGATATCCAATTTGGAATCCGATCCCGGTCTCATCGAAATCCAAACGCCGTCTTAAAGTCCAAGTTGTTTAAGTTTAAACTATTCAATTTATATTTAGAATTTACACAACAATTCATCATAGATAGATAATCCATATTATCACAGTTCAACCACAGCATCTCATATCACAGAATATTACATATCAGAGATATCAAACAATTTAAGGCACTCATCATAATTCAATCATCCATAAAAAAGATTAATTAGTTGTACATTTCCTAATTAATTTAATTTAGTCACCAAAGTTAATTAAATTAATTACTTTAATTACTTTTAAATCCTGCTTACTTCATATTCTTTAATTACAACCCACTATTATTACTTTAATTAATTAATAAAACTAATTAAACATCCTTTAACCATTCACATTAATTAATTTACCCTTAATTACTCACATTAATTAATTATACTACAATAAATTACATTAATTAATGATCCTTAATTAATTATATTAATTAATTATCCTAAAATTAATTACATTAATTAATGATCCTTAATTAATTAATTATCCTATAATTAGTTTCATTAATTAATTAACCTTTAATTAATTACATTAAGTAATTAACTATCCTTTAATTACTTACATTAATTAACCTTTAATTAATTGCATTAAGTAATTAACTATCCTATAATTAATTACATTCAACAATTATCCTTTGATTACTTTCATTAAGTAATTATCCTTAATTAATTACATTAAGTAATTATCCTTTATTTACTAATTAATGATCCTTTAATAAATCAAGACCTTAATTGATTAAAGGTAAAACCCTTTTATCTTAATTACCGTTTAGATCTTATTAGTTCAAATGCTTGAATTAATTTATTATACAAAATCATTTGAGATCTCTTTATTAATTAAAGTTTGATTTACTTACCTTAATCACTTCTTAATTACAACATTATATTTTTGAAAACAATTAGAGATTTAATAAGATAATTAACCCAATATTTAGTAAACCAAAACAATTTTAAAAACATTTAACTTTAAAATTTATATCTTTGAAACTTCACTTGGAAACTTGTTAAAACGTTACTTTGGAATATTTCATTTCCTTTGAAAACTTAATCATTTTAATAACTTTAAAAACTTGTTAATGCTTTTACTTTACCTTTTACAATATGGTTAATATACTTGCAAAATACTCGGCCCAGAAATACAAAATCCCAAGCCAACATCAATTCACTTGCGCTCAACTCTCCACTCTCGAGAAAACCCGAGCATGACTTCGAGCCACTACCTAACTTCCCCGATGCCTCTGATCAATCTAGCAACCACCTGACACGAACGTGCACATGTGCACGTTGCACGCCGACCCGACCACCTCCGGCCAACGCTGCGACAACCCTCAAGTCGCCTACGACCTCGCTGAAGATTCTGACCACCCATCCGGAAAATCTAGCCTAAGAATCAAAATCTAGTTATGCTATCACCTCCAGGAACCCAGACCATCAATGAAAACATCCCGCATTGCCAATCCTAATCACCGGATTTCATGCCGCCACGTCTAAAGCTGCGTCACGACACGATGCTCCGATCCCCCCTTGTCCGATCACCTTCGGTGCACCCTCGACGCCGCACTAGCCCTTAGAACAACGTCAACCCAAACTGGCCGAAAACCCTAATTCAACGTTGCCCGGCCACCACAGCCACCAATAAATCCCTTCACCATTTTTCCTCCGATCCCCAACCTTCGCACTACCTCCAGCACCAAGCACGTCCAACATTAGCTGCCGATCGTCGAAAATCGACAGAAAACCCATTTTCGACCAACTCGACATATCTCAACAATTACACATTTAAAAATCATGAAATGATTATCAAAAATCATTATTTTGCAATACGAATCTGGTTGTATAATCAAAATTTGAAATTAAGATGATTGAGATTTGACCTATGTTAGATTATCACTTTTTTTCTTATTTTTGAAATATTTATTAAGAATTTACTCTTGAAACTATTTTTAAAAAAGAAATTACATTGTTACCATCATCTTCTTTTTAGAAATCAAAGCTTGAATTTATTTAGATAGGAAGATATGAATTAATTTGAGAGTTTCTTGAGTCTATTTACAACAGAGTCTTATATATATACAAATACACAGGCATGCACACCAATATACAAGTTAGTTCAAACTTTATTCCTGTTAAAAACATTCATGCACATCATAATTACAACATTACTTTTTGAATCTAGCACATGCATCAAAGAATAAACATATATCTAAATTTTTAAAAAATGTTTACTCATTGGTTAGAAAACGGTGAAGCGTGCTTCTAAGCTTTGATCTGGAAATGTTTTGAGTTGAATCTTGCTTGATGTATATTGAGTTGATCTTTAATCTTCAATGTTTGCTTGATCAAGTTGAAACAGTAGAAGCTGTTTGTTTTTAGTTTTTGATTTCCTTTTTGTTTTAGTTTTCAGTTTAGAAAATGAATGAAAGAAATAGAGAAGACTAAGAAGTGAAGAAATAAAGTCAGGTTTCCTCTACATTACATTATTTATAATTCAATTTTAAAGAAAAAGAAGTATGCCACTTGTAATTACAAATTATACTAAGCTTACACATGTTAATGCATGTTTTTATCTTCTTACAAATGTTAATGCATGTATTTAAAATATTTTCTTATGTTTTTATTATTATATATGTTCTATGTTTTATAAATTATGTTTTATGTTTCTTTTTTTATATTTATACTATATATACAAACTTAGTTCATGTGTAATTTAAAAGAAAGAATACTAATCCTTTTATTATTATACTTCTAAATAAATGAATATTTATCTTAAGTGCTTTAAAAATGCATAATTTAACTTTAAATAACCGTTGAATTTTTTATATTAAATTCAAACCAAAACTCCTATTCACAATGTGTATATATACATTATAATTAGGAAACATTTTTTTAATTGTTGAAAAGATAAATTTTTCCTAATTAAATATTTAGATTATTAAATCAATATTGCCAAAACTCCAGGTCATCACATTCCTCCTCCCTTAAAAGAATTTCGTCCCCGAATTTAAAAGCAAAGGTAAATTAATAATTCAACAAAGGTTTTATTTTCAACAACAAAGCATACATATCAACCCTATACTAACAACTATAGCAACCAATTCATTCACACAAACAAACCTAACTATCCTGACACAATCCAGGATAGGCCTCCCTAATACTATCTAGAGTTTCCCAGGTACAATCTCTGGGATCCTCACTCCACTGAATCTTAACTAGCTTCACCACTTTGCTCTCGAGCTCCTTCTCACCTTGATCTACAATCTGCACAGGATGTTTGACCACAGTCTAATCTGGCTCTACTTCCAAATCTTCCTGAACTTCTGGTTCTACAACCAGTGATGAATCATGCATGATCTTCCTCAAATGAGATACGTGAAATACATTATGAATCCCAACCATCCAATCTGGCAATTCAATCCTATATGCCAAAGTACCGATCCTTTCCAGAACATGGAAAGGTCCAATATAGCTCGGAGCTAGCTTCCTAGTCTTACCAAATCTTATTGCTCTTTTGATCGGAGAAACCTTAACAAAAACCAAATCTTCAACTTCTAATTCCAAATTCCTTCCGTCTCTTATCTGCATAACTCCTTTGATGATCCTGGGCTACCTGCATCCTTTTCTTGATCAGCTCAACCTTCACAGATGCCTCTCGAATCAAATCTGGACCAAGAGTAAGACAATCTTAGGATTCTATCCCACAAGATGGTCCTCCCAAGATCCGCCAAAATCCAGAACACAAGCTCTACTCCTCAAGCATCAGCATAAACTTCGAACTTACTTCTCCCATCCGGAATAGCCAGAATAGGTGCAATCTTTAACCTTGCTTTCACACTTAGGGGGCCATTTGAACTTCGCTCCCTTCCTAGTCAGTTTGGTCCAGTGATAGGAAATCTTAGAGTAATCCTGGATGAACTTCCTATAGTAACCTGCTAATCCAAGAATACTGCGAACTTTTGTAGGAGTCTGCGGTTGCTTCCACTCTTGAACAGTTGCTACCTTGACCAGATCCGCAGAAATACCTTCTCCAGATATTTCATATATCCTAAAAATCTTACTTCTGACTTCCAGAAATGACACTTCGAGTAGCTTTCAGGACATGTCTTCTCAAAGTTTCCAATACTATCACCACATGACGCTTACGCTCTTCCTCTGATTTGGAGTAGATGAGAATGTCGTCGATGAACACGAACACAAACTTATTCAGCACATCCCGGAAGACATGGTTCATCAGATCCACAAAATAAGCTGGAGCGTCGATTAACCCAAAAGACATAACCAACCACTCATAGAAACAGTTAGTCCTACTGAATGCAGTCAAGGGTATACTGTCTTCAGCTACCCTTAGCTGGTGAAAATATGAAACTAGATCTAGCTGAGAAAATACAGAAGCACCATGAAGTTGATCAAAAAGATCATCAATACAAGGCAAGGGATACTTATTCTTAATGGTCACCTTATCCAACTCCCGATAGTCTACACAAAACCTTAGTGACCCATCCGACTTGGTCATAAATACTGCAGAAGAACCCTAACTAGAAAAACTAGGTCTGAGCAATCCTTTCTCCAAGAAATCTTGAGTCTGTTTCACCAATTCCTCTCTCGCTCTAGGAGCCATCCTTCTACTAGGTTGAATCACCGGTATCGCTCCAGGAACTAAGTCGATACAGAACTCAATCTCCCGATGCAGGGGCAAACCTTTGACTTCCTCAAAGACATCCGAAAAATCTCTGACAACTTCGATAGCTCACACTTCTTCTTGAAATGCCTTGATCCCATGCAAAAGATTACTCAGGTGTACTCCTGAACTATCGCAAGTCACTCTTGCAATCCTTCCCAGTTCAGTTTCCAAAGATACCGTTCTCTCTTCACAAATCAGAACAGCTTTATGCTTGTCTAACCAATCCATTCCCAAATAAGGTCGAATCCTTTAAAAATCCAATTCATAAGGGTCACAAGAGAAACTATGGGATAGATAAGAAATTCTTAAACCCTTACAGATCAAATCAAGCCGGGTTACTCCTCCTATCAGAAGAAGCCGACGGTCCACCTTCAATAGCAACACTTTGTTCTGCTAAGCTTTCTGAAGAAGTGGGCAAGCTTTCACCATATGCCCTGGCCGCTGACAGTTGAAACACAAGGACCTCTGAACCATCGAAGAAATGGGTCCACTCAACTGCTTCTGAACTCCACCTCTAGGACACTGCTTAGCAAGATGACCTTCCTGCTGGCACACATAACACTTTCGAACTGCATTGTTGCCTCTCGGTTTCCTTTTTACCCTGCTTCTTTCAATTCGGATTGAATTTCCTTTTTGTTCTGGTTGGAAGAATCCCACTTGGTGCTGCCACAGATGCCAAAGGTTTCTTATCCATAAGCTCCTCATACCTCAAGGCTATATCTACCAATTCCACAAATGAGTCTTTGAGATGGGCAGTCATCTTCTCATGAAACTCGGGCCTCCTACCAAGCACAAACATCTCGTTCTTCTTAAGGGGAATGTCAATAAACTGGGTCCGTAGCGAGACAACTCATTGAACTTAGTCTCTTATTCCAATACAGACAAACTTCCTTGCTTGTGATCTAGAAAATTTCTATACAACCGAGCCTTCCCTGTGGTAGGTATAAACTGCTTTTCGAATACTTCCTTAAACTTGCTCCAGGAGAAAACATCTTCGGGAACATCCATGGTAACTGCGTCCCACCACGCAGCTGCTACTTCCTGAAGTTGCCAAGATGCCATCACCCGCTTTTGCTCATCCGATAGATCTAAACTCTTGAAAATCCTCTCACATGAGCGCAACCAAGCTTGCACTTCAATGATGGACCTTGTACCTTCAAAAGAATTTCCTTCATGATTGGTGAAGTCCTTACACAATGTCGCAAAGCTTACTCGAGGCGGTATTGGGTTTACAGCCTCGGCAGAAACTCTTCCTCCTTCAACATTCGGGCCTCTTCCATTTGTGGTAGTCGTGCTACTCACACCTCTGCCCCTTCTTTCTCTAGAACTCATGTTGTCTAGCCTAACTCATGTTGGCCTCCCCCCCCCCCCCCCCCCCGAACAGGTAACCCAATAAATCAGGTAGGTATATATATAGATATATAATAAAAATTACAAGTGCGCTCTCTCAAGATAGATATTACTCCCAAGCCTATGTATTACACTTTGATACCACCTGTGACGACCCGCCTTTCATTCCATAAAAAGACGCATCATCATTAAGAAAGAAGTAGGTAGAAAAGAAAGAACTAAACAATATCAGAATCTCACAGCGGAACGAATGAAATATATTACATCACATAAGTATTATATAATAGACATCAGATATCAGAGTTACACAGCTTTATACATCACATATTAGACAGTCGTGAAGACCTGTCTATCACACTACTCAAAACATCAAACAAAACACTAACACAGCGGAACCACAATATCTATATACGTTGAAGCATCCTGCTCCAAGTCTCCTCCATAATTCGTCAGAGCTAATCTGAATCCCTTGGATACTCATAAAAATTTGAGTATCCAAGAGTTTAAGAAAAACAGAAAATAAACTCTGGGTCACACATGGGTCTGGTGTGAGTAAACGGGTTAAAGTTGTTTAACTTTGAAAGTCATTTGAAAACAAAGATATCTCATAAGACTTCCCACTCATAAATACGAATAAATTTTTACCTTACGATAACCAAAACAACTGATAGGAAATCCAGTGATATTATAATAGTGTCTAGAGTTTTCAAGTAAAATAGAAAATAGCTGGAATGCTTACATCTCACGTTCTAACATAGTTGGGCACAATCAAAACGTACGTCACAATCAAAACGTACGACACTTATTGGAGAATTGATTTCATACAATGGCAGGGCTACTGGGTACTGCCCGTCATAGTACCTGGTCTAGATCAGGGTACCGAGGATCCACCCTGATCCCCTATGACACAAGACCGGAACTACCCCTTACTGGATAATTCCGAATAAGACATCCCCGCAGTTGGCGTGCCCAACTGCTCACTAAGCCAAAAAAGGGACCTCTAGACAGGGGAAAATCTCATCCTACTTGGATGCTACCCACTTAGTCTTGCTGCACCTTTCCAGTTTTAGCCATTCCCAGTTGATGAGGCTTGAGGCTACGATTACCTTTTTAGAACACATATCTTATAATGCTCACCGTCCTCCGATGACGATGGTCTGAAAGCATTCATCTATACAATTCTGTTCCGGGTTCGAATGGAACCGAAGGCACTATCTCCATTACACTCATTTTGGAATCACCCTTAGAGTTAACGACAAATAGCCCTTGCACTTTGAATCTTCATCTTGATCTTCACTTGAGATTTCACGACCTATCATTTAATTTGGATAGATGTGGTTTTTAGATATCCAATTTGGACTCCGATCCCGGTCTCATCGAAATCCAAACGCCGTCTTAATGTCCAAGTTGTTTAAGTTTAAACAATTCAATTTATATTCAGAATTTACATAGCAATTCATCATAAATAGATAATCCATATTATCATAGTTCAGCCACAACATCTCATATCACAGAACATCACATATCAGAGATATCAAACAATTTAAGGCATTCAACATAATTCAATCATCCATAAGCAAGATTAATTAGTTCTACATTTCCTAATTAATTTAATTTAATCACCAAGTAAATTAAACTAATTACTTTTAAATCCTGTTTACTTCATATTAATTAATTACAACCCACTATTATTACTTTAATTAATTAATGAAACTAATTAATCATCCTTTAACCATTCACATTAATTAATTTACCCTTAATTACTCACATTAATTAATTATACTATAATTAATTATATTAATTAATGATCCTTAATTAATTACATTAGTTAATTATCGTAAAATTAATTACATTAATTAATGATCCTTAATTAATTACATTAAATAATTATCCTAAAATTAATTACATTAATTAATGATCCTTAATTAATTAATTATCCTATAATCACTTTCATTAATTAATTAACCTTTAATTAATTACATTAAGTAATTAACTATTCTTTAATTACTTACATTAATTAACCTTTAATTAATTGCATTAAGTAATAAACTATCCTATAATTAATTACATTCAATAATTATCCTTTAATTACTTTCATTAAGTAATTATCCTTAATTACTTACATTAAGTAATTATCCTTTATTTACTAATTAACAATCCTTTAATAAATCAAGACCTTAATTAATTAAAGGTAAACCCCTTTATCTTACTTAATTACCATTTAGAGCTTATTAATTTAAATGCTTGAAATTAATTTATTATACAAAATCATTTGAGATCTCTTTATTATTTAAAGTTTGATTTACATACCTTAATCACTTCTTAATTACAACATTATGTTTTTGAAAGTAATTAGAGATTTAATAAGATAATTAACCCAATATTTAATAAACCAAAACAATTTTAATAATATTTAACTTTAAAATTTAAATCTTTGAAACTTCACTTGGAAACTTGTTAAAACTTTACTTTGGAATATTTCATTTCTTTTGAAAACTTAATCATTTTAATAACTTTAAAAACTTATTAATGCTTTTACTTTACCTTTTACAATCTGGTTAATATACTTACAAAATACTCAAGCCCAGAAATACAAAATCCCGAGCCAACATCAATTCACTCGCGCTCAACTCTCCACTCCCAAGAAAACTCGAGCACGACTCCGAGCCGCTACCCAACTTCCTCGATGCCCCGGATCAATCCAGCAACCACCTGACACGAACGTGCACATGTGCACATTGCACGCCGACCCGACCACCTCCGACCAACGCCGCGACCACCCTCAAGTCGCCTACGACCTCGCTGAAGATTCTGACCACCCAGCCGGACAATCTCGCTTGAGAATCAAAATCTAGCTATGCTATCACCTCCAGGAACCCAGACCATCGACAAAAAAATCCCGCATCGCCAATCCTGATCACTAGAGTTAACGCCGCCGCGTCCAAAGCTGCGTCATTACACGACGCTCTGATCCCCTCTGTCTGATCGCCTCCGGTGCACCCCCGACGCCGCACGAGCCCTTAGAACAACGTCGACCCAAACTGGCCGATAACCCTAATTCGACGTTGCCCGGCCACTACAGCCACCAATAAATCCCTTTACCATTTTTCCTCCGATCCCCAACCTTCGCACTACCTCCAGCACCAAGCACGTCCAACAATACCTCGCCATCGACAGAAAATCCATTTCCAACTAATTCGAAATATCTCAACAATTACACACTTAAAAATCATGAAATGATTATCAAAAATCATTATTTCGCAATACGAATCTGGTTGTATAATCAAAATTTGAAATTAAGACGATTGATTTTTGACTTATGTTAGATTATCACTGTTATTTCTAATTTTTAAATATTTATTAATAATTTCCTCTTGAAACTATTTTTAAAAAGAAATTACATTGTTACCATCATCTTCTTTTCAGAAATCAAAGCTTGAATTCATTTGGATAGGAAGATATGAATTAGTTTGAGAGTTTCTTGAGTCTGTTTACACAAAAGAGTCTTATATATATACATATACACAGGCATGCACACCAATATACATGGTAGTTCAAACTTTATTCCAGCTAAAAACGTTCATGCACATCATAATTACAACATTACTTTGTGAATCTAGCACATGCATCAAAGAATAAACATATTTTTAATTTTTCAAAAGTGTTTACTCACTGGTTAGAAACAGTGAAGCAGGCTTCTATGCTTTGATCTGGAAATGTTTTGAGTTGAATCTTGCTTGATGTATATTGAGTTGATCTTTAATCTTCAATGTTTGCTTGATCAGGTTGAAACAGTAAAAGTTATTTGTTTTTAGCTTTTGATTTCCTTTTTGTTTTAGTTTTCAGTTTATAAAATGAATGAAAGAAATATAAAAGATTGAGAAGTGAAGAAATGAAGCTTGGTTGCCTCTAAATTACATTATTTATAATTCAATTTGAAAGAAAAAGAAGTATGTCACTTGTAATTACAAATTATACTAAGCTTACACATGTTAATGCATGTTTTCATTATTTTACAAATGTCAATGCATGTATCTAAAATATTTTCTTATATTTTTATTATTATATATGTTTTATGTTCTGTAAATTATGTTTTATGTTTCTTTTTTATATTTATACTGTATATACAAACTTAGTTCATGTGTAATTTAAAGGAAAGAATATTAATCCTTTTATAAATATTATTTAAATCTTAAACTCAAGTTATTACACTTTTAAATAAATGAATATTTATCTTAAGTGTTTTAAAAATGTGCAATTTAACTTTAAATAACCATTGAAATTTTTATATTAAATTCAAACCAAAACTCATATTCACAATGTGTGTGTGTGTATATATATATACATTATAATTAGGAAACATTTTTTTTAATTTTTGAAAAGATAAATTGTGCCTAATTAAATATTTAGATTAAGAAATCAATATTGCCAAAATTTTGGGTCGTCATAGGAAAATAAATTGATTTTTGAATATGAAGATTTTGGTTGAAATTATAGACTAAATTAAATTTCAAAAATAGCGATTTATCATAATACGAAAATGGTGAATAATTAAAATTTGAGATGAATATGAATCGAAGCAATTTATAATATTGATATAAATTCTATATGAATTAGAATTAAGTTAATAAGTTTTTAAAACTTTCAAGCGATTTTGCCAATTTCTGAAATCGTCGATTTAATCGACGCGTTAAAATAACGGTCCGGGGCACAGTCTCGATGTTTGACGAAACCAGTTCCATTGGATCTGTAATAGTATATTATTATCGAATTTCAAATTTCGTGGTGATTGGTTTCACCGTTTGGTCGTACGGGATAGAAACGCGTTGAAATTAATTTTGAAAATTTAATGTAATAATGGATTCAAAAAGCTATCTTCCACATATGATTGAATTAGGTCCCGAAAATTATTCCATTGCGTTTGGAATAGAGGTATAACATTAGGAATGCCAGACGACACATCTCAATAAAGGTTTGAAATTTCGAGTTATGCGTAAGAAGATATTTTGAAAATTTAATAATATTATATATATATATAAATATATATATATATATATATATATATATTTAAGTAAAACCCTATATCTTACTCGAGCCGCCCTAGAAACTGATCGTGCCGACCTACTTTTTCTTCCCTTCTCATTTAAATCGCGCCTTTTCCTTCATTTTCAGTGAACGAAAACACTAAATAAAAATAAAGAAAAGAAAATTGAACAAAGTTGCGAGGCGAGCGCTGTACTCGAAATCGCATGCACGTGCATAGGTGGAACACGGCGGTAGCTTGGGTTTCAGAGGCATGTAGTTTTAGGTATTCACAAGGCTAAGGTTCGAAGAGGAAGTCACACTTTTACTCAGCACGCGTGCGCGTATGGCTAGGAAATCGAGCAGCGACCGGAGGTACTGTATTGAGAAGGGTGCGGCAATCTTTGATGCGCGTGTGTTTATCGGACTGTTTTGTCGCGTGTGTGCACACTGGAGGCTGGTAGACGAAGGGTGGAGCTCGGCTATGGGAGGCGACGTACAACAAAGTGGAGGAGGCCAGCCGCGATTTCTTATGAAGGTTCATGTCGTACGCAATGGATAGGCTAGGCGGTCGATGGTGTAGGTGCAGCGGTAGTGTCGAATACAGGCGGCCGAGTAAGGATTGGTTGAGGAGGACTTCAACGATTGATTCGAGTTTAGTGCATCGGAGATGAGAAGGTTTAAACATTTATTTATAAAGTTAATTACGTAATCTTTCTACTTATTTTAAATTATAATCGATATTTATAAAATTCATAATTTATCTATATGAGTTTGAAAGCAAACGAGGCAAGTTGCATTGTTCGTGTTAGTGAATTCTACACAATAAAATTTATTTGGAGATTTTTGGAATCAGCTAGGATTTGAGATTAAATTGAATGCCAGTTCAATTTAATTTAAAATTTGAATGGATTGCAAATAAAAGTCAAGGTGAGTAAATATCACTCATTTGGATTACTGGATTTAATTAATAACAATTAAAATTTATTATTGGATGATTGGTTGAATTGGTATATTATTATCAGTTGAATGTTATATATATATATATATATATATATATATATATATGTACATATATTAGTAGTTGGATATACTTCCTACTGATTGGAGCGGATGAGTCCCTATGTGCCCCGAGTGATAGCAAATGACCATATATTACTGCGATATTCCATCTCTAAGCGGGATTGGTATTTTATGTTATATAATATCTATGGTTGTAGGAAAACAGGTTGGAGGGATCCAACTGGATTCCTCAAAATATTAATTTTATTTTCGCATATAGTTATATATGATGTGATTGAATAATCCACTGTGGATTGTTGTACGATTTGATATATTGGATGCTATAGTAGCACTGGCCTTAATTCAGATATTTTAAATACCATCAATAATATTTTTGAATTTTAAAAAGGAAATTCAAGGGCAAATTTGAAATGAAAATATTTATATAGAATTTTGGGATTGTCAAATAGAGATTGATTGGATAAAATAAATAGTTCGATTTTGGATATTTAGTTAGTTATTTCATAAAGTGGTTTCAACTAGAGAACTTTAAACTGAATTTTTTTTTAAAATGGATTTTAAATGAAATTTCATAAAATAGGAAAAGGAATTCGTAATCAAGATTTGAATGAATTTGGATTATAATTGGAACTTGTTAAGGAATAGATTTCCTAGTGGAATTTTAAATAGAAATCGATTTATAAATGAAGTTTGTTAATATAAATCTGTTGTTAACGGAGAAAAACTGGAAGTGAGTTTATAAATTTATAAATGATGTTTATGAATAAAGTGAAGTGATTATCATTTAATAAATTAGAAATATAAATTCACAGAGAGAATTTATAATGAGAAATCAAAATCTGTTTAGGAAAAAAATAGTGGATTCTATTTTGAAATGGAAATAGTTATGAAATTAGAAATGTAAATTAATTTGTGATAAATCGAAAGCGATTTATAAGTATAAAATCGGCTATGTTGAATTTTAAAAATAGTTTTTTAAGAAGTAAGTTTTGTTTCCAAAAAAGGATTTTTATTTATTAAACTATGTAGTTAAAAAATTAATATTTAGATTAAAATATTTTGGAAAGTTAGTTATTCAAATATTTAAATTTGTTGAAATAAGTTCTAAGTTTTATAAATAAGCTTTGTGAATAAATTAGTATTATTTATAAATGAATTGGAAATTAGTTATCGTTTTTTATTTAAAAGAAGTTTTGATATTTTAAATAATTACCTAAATGTGTTTAAAAATTTATTATTATTCTTTGAAATACTTATTTTAATAATATAGAGTTTTGAAAGTTGGTTGAAATTACTTATAAATACTCTCGAGATTTGTAAATCGGGTTTTATTTAATGTATGTGATTTTTAAGAGACGGAATTTTGGAAAATGAAGAAAATTTCCAAAATGCTAGGTACGGGAACTTTAAAAATGAAATCTGAATTCATAAAGAAGTTGTAAATGGTTAGACGACATTAAGTGAGTATAATTGATTTTGGAAATTTGAAAAAGGAATTAATATTAATTCCAAAGTTTTTTGAGACAAGTGCGAAACATTTCCTAAGTGTTGATATTTGAAATGTTTTGGGAAATTTACTTATGAATATTTTCCTAAGCATTGGAATGAAAGGTTTTGTGAAATATTTTAACTACGGATTGATTTATATAGAAATATTTTCTAAGCAATGAGTTATAAAATGGAATTTAGAAAAATTTCTAAGTATTGAGATGGTTCGAAAATATCCTGTTATGGATACAAGTATTTAAATTGTTTCGAATATTGAAATATTGGAAGACATTTGGGTGTGCATATATATATATATATATATATATATATATATATATATATATATATATCTTTGTAAATATATTTTGAACGATTTATAATCGGGCCTACTGACTACTTTTGTGTGAAATTTGATAGTTAAATAACTGACTATCAAATCTATCCAAATTCTTTGATCATTTTGAAGAGATCGACATTGGATTTAATTATCTGAAAACCACTTTGATCCAATTTGCGCGTTACAAATTATGATATCATGAAGATAATGAAGACAGCGATTTTGGAGATTCGGTTTGTTGAGACCCAGAACAAATTGTATGGATGAATGTTATCATTTGCATCGTGGTTTAGAAGGCAATGTTAGCATTACAAGTATGAATGTTATTCTAAAAGGTAAAACGTAGCCTCACGCTTCATCAACCGGGAATGACTAAAACAGGGGAGATACAGCAGGGCTAAGTGGGTCGCATCCAAGTAGGGTATGTTATCACTTTTCTAGATTCCCTCCGATATATTGTATTATAATTATGGATATGGTTGAGCATGGAAAAGAGAGCGCTCGATTAGGGTGGGAACACCCGGGGCGGTAACATATTCCATTACTATCCTGGTCAGGGGTAGGCCGGTCCTGTGTTGGCAGGGGATCCAGGTGAGGTCCTCCGCTCATTTTTCTAGAGGTGTACTGTGGTGGGCAGTATCCGAGTAGCCTAGTCATTGTATGGAATCTAGTATCCACTACGAGCCTTTATGGTTTTGATTGTAGAGCCTAGTATGCTGGAATTTATGTAGTGTTTCAATTTCAGCTATTTTAATAAGTATTTGTACTTAGACACTATTATAATATCACTGGATTTTCTATCAAAGTGTTTTGGTAATCGTAAGGTAAAAACCCGTCTATTTATGTGTGACATGGTCTTACGAGATATGATAACCTGAATTTTCAGGCATCTGATAATTGGATAATTAACTGATTTATCTAGTTGAACAAATAAACTTTGGTAATTAAAAATAAATCTGGATGTATATAAATTGATTTGAGCTATAATAAATACTGATTTCTGAATGGATATTTTTAACAGTTGGAAATGTTAAATCTTATAATAAAATAACAAAGATATAAGTAGATATGCAAACTCTATAAGTTGGAAATTATAAGTATATACATATATAGGTATATAAGTGTGTGTGTGTGTGTCTATTGTGATTGGAAGCTTTTTTTTAATTTAATATTAAAAAAATTCAAAATACTAAAGATCAATATTTATTAAATTTAAAAGTATGATAGTTTAAATAGGATTTTAATAAAAGATTAAAATCCTTTTCTTTTGTACTTGAAATAAAACATAACACATAAAAATAAATATAAAGACATATATTAATAAAAACAAAAGAAATATATATAAATAAAGGCTCTAAACATTTGTAAGCATAATGATACATAAAATTAACATTTGTAGCTTTTATAGTACATATAAAGACAAGTGTCATTTGTTCTTTTAAAAAAATATATATATTAATAACATGAAGAGAACCAGGCTGTTACAATTTTATTACAATCCCTTCTTCTCTTATTTTTCAAAGATCCAAAACCGAAAAAAAAGAAAACTAAATCAATTTCAGACTTTTAATCGGAAGCAAAGACAAATTCAAGGATTCAACTCAGCATAAGATAATCAAAATCAGTTTCGAATCAACATCAGAGTCCAGTTCAAAGAAGAGAAGTTGTTGTCTGTTTTCCCTAAAACAGTGAGTAATTTCTTAGTTGAAAAGTTTGTCCATACTTTGCCTATGTGCTCGTATGTCCTAGTACATCTTGCTTATGCATTGGCGCACCTTTTGTTTTGAACCAATGTATTCTATTTGACGTAAATCAAACTGATTGCCTATACTTGAGTTTATTTGAATATGTTCACTGACCTGTCCATGGTCATCCCTGACTCTGTTCATGTATGTCCATGACCTAGTATGCACCCCTTCTAATCAATCTGTTGTGAAATTATGTGATAACTGTCTCCGTGTATATGAAGTCTTGACTGGTTATAGTTGAACATGTAGGTACTAGTTTACCCTTGGAAATTTCTGAAACACATCCCTGTTAACCACTGCCATTGTGAATCCTGCCTTATGAAGTTTGTTTTTGCCGTGTAGTTTTATCATCAAGCAGCACCTAATACATGTATTTCATTCCACCTGTGTGTGTTTTCAACTTACTACTTAAAAGTAGCAGCAGATATGGATATATGATTTTAAAACAATTTAGTTAGTTCATTTTATAAGGCTAGGAATATAATGTTTAAGATATCCACTGAGTGGGAGATAGCAAACCATAATAGTATCATTAGATTTTAATCTATGTTTATATAAGTAAGAAAAACTTTCAATTACTTTTGAGATTCCAGAATACTTAAGTGTAGAAATGCAAAAAAATATAAATTATAGTGATAAATAATTAAAGGGCAGTTGTTTGCAATATTAAATCATGGAAAATGTCAGGACCCAGGTGAGCTCTACTACATGCGTAAATATCTTTACTATGGTGTGAGTGAGTATCATGGCAGAGGAATTTTGTACTCTGTCGAATTGGGTATAGAAGTATAAAATGAATCTTATAGATAATAAAAAGAAAAAAAAAATTCATTTTAGAGGGAGTTACATATCGCCATTAATGGCGTTGGGATCGTATGGAGAAGGGGAGTTTTCGGTGGGAAGCTGGCAACTTTTGGCGATGGTCGGCGACGTTTGTCGATTTCTAGGGCTTGAGTTTGGTAATGATTCGAGAATCGATTGAAGAAACTGAAGGTGCCGTGGAGTTGACCTAGGTGAATATTCATCGTGACATAATTGGGTCGAGTTCGGTGCCTAGATCGTCACGCGAGCTGTAGCATGGTTCACTGCTCTGAGAGATTGGTCGGAGCACTAAGGGACCGGAGTTTAGGCGATGGGGTGGAGACTGTTGTGCTCGACGTAGTGGATTCATAGGTGGCCTCGTTGTCGTCGTAAGAGGGTCGAAGTGTTGTGCACCGTGCACGCATGCACGGTTGTTCACCTGGAAGTGTTATGGAGGAGATGGGAAAGAGGAAGAGAGAAAGAAGGAAGAAGGAGAACCGGGCCGGAAGTTTATGGGCCAGAGGGGAAGAATTTCGATAGAAATAAAGGAAAGTTATGTGGGAAGAGAAGATTAAGAAAAGTAGGAGAAGGTTTGCTCGAAGACGTCGTTCGCGAGTGGATCGTGGTAGGCTCAGGTAGAATGATGAAATTAGCAAGTTTAAAGTTAAAACAGAAATCAAGTTTAAAACTAATTCCTTTAACCATTTATTTAAAATAATGATTGTTTATTTAATGTTTGGTTAATTAAAGGTTATGTAATTTATTTTAACTTTAAATTAATGCATATAATTCTTAAGTTTAATTAAACTTAATCAATGATGAAATTAAGTTAATAAGTTGATCCAAGGTTTATCAATAAATTTTAATGATAATTAAGAAGTTAATTAAGAGAATGTATTAACTTTTAATTAATTAAGGTCTTGAGTAACTAAAGGTTTACTAATTAATTAATTAGTTAATAAGTAATTAAAGTTTTTCTTTATGGGAGAAATTAAAGATTAATTAATTGATAAATAAAGGTTAATTATTTAGTGTAATTAACTAAAGAATTTATTAATTAAGAAGATGATTAATTTATGTAAGTAATTAAATGATAGTTAATTACTACTTGTAATTCACTAAGATTCATTTATGAATGTGATGGGTTTAAATAAGGAGGAATTACTTAGTGGAATTAATTAAAGATTAAGTAATGTAGGTGATTAAGATTAGTTAATTACTAAATGAGATTAATTTAGGTCAATTAATAGGTGGGATTAATTTAAGATTACTTGTTGAAAGTAACTAATTAAAAAGGGTTGATTGACCAATGGGATAATTATTTGATGATGGTAATAAATTGAAGCGAAATTACTTAATGGAAGTAATTAAGGGTTAATTACTTAGTGCAATTAATTAAGAATTGTTCGATTAAGGGAACTAATCAAGGGTTAGTTAATTAATGTGTGTGATTAATTAAGGGATAATTAATAAATATAAGTGATTATAAGATAATTAATTTGAGTAATTAATTAAGAGTTAACTTCTTATGGTAAATGAAGAATAATTAATCAAGGATGATTAATTAAGATGGATAATTAATAGATGATTAATAAATTGGTTTGTAATTAATTAATGTTAAGTAAGGGTAATCTAAGTGATTTAAAGATTAGAAATCAATTTAATAAGAGATTAATTAAATTAACTTTAGAAGTGATCAATCTTTCTTATGAATGATTAAATGATGTTAAATTCCTTGAATTAGTTGATATCTCTAATAAGAAATGTTTTATGATATGCTTGGGCAGACTGTGATAACGCGGTTATTTACCGATGATGAATTGTTGTTTAAAAGTGACATCCAGTATTTAAATTTGAATTGTATTCACTTGAATAACTTGGGTTAGTATGAAATGAGATTCGAAGAGACCGGAGCCGGGTATCAGTAAATACCCGAAACCACTTCGATTTATAATCGACAGAATTCTTTATATTGGATATGTGGTATTAAACAGGCTGGAATGGAATGAATTGTGTAATATGGATATTTAACTTGAAAACTGTTGTGTGATAAATGTTGACTAAGAAACTTGAAAAGGGTATGAGTTACCATGATATTCTCATGTGTTATGGTCAGGTATTTCATATTATGTGGGTTTACTCACGCTGGTTTCCAGCCTGACCCGGGTGTTACTTTGATGTAATGCTCGGGTCTGACCGAGTATTACATATTTTCAGGTAAGGACATTCTGGAGCTCAGGAGACGAGCTGGATGACAGGAACGTATGAAGTGTTTTCGCTGTGATATTGTAGTTTATCTGGGACAAGTTAGTTTTAACTGTCCGGTATTTGTGTAATGATGCAACTCTGATGTATTAAAATATAAATTTACAGGTACAGTTTTCCTTTGTATAACTGTTATTATTATTTGATATTATAATTTATCCGCTGCGATTGTGAGATGTTGGTATTTCTGTTCTTCTTTTCTTGTATCTCTTTCTTCTTTTTCCTAACTATATGGAATTTTCGGGATCGAAAATTTCGGGTCGTTACATGTGGTATCAGAGCTGAAGGTTAAGCGAGAACCTTGGCTCTAGTGGGATTACTCATTAAGGATAGGGTCAACGGTACCCTAGAATGAGTTGAGTGTATATATGTATGAGGGAGCGTACTTGTTATTTTCTTATATAAAGATTTTAAATGATTTTATATAAGAATATATTTTGATATATAGAGCAATATTTCCTTCTAATAAGTAGTTAGGTAATTGGTTGTTAAATTATTGGAATTAAATTAAGTAGTAATAGAAATACAACCAAATTGAAATTAAATAAAGATAAGTTTGAAATGGATTCAAACTGAAATTTTAATCTTGAATTTGGAAAGGAGTTTTAAAATAAGATAATAATGAATTGGTTTCCAGATATGATAAACTTGATTATTATCATAAATGGTTGTTGTATTTAATAATGAAATGTTGTAAGGAAATAAAACATTTAGGTAAGTATAACTTATAATTTGGAATTGAAGATGATCTAAATTGTGAAGTTTTAAATCTAGGTCCAGAATTTGAAAATTGTTTTAAAGTGATAAAGAAATAATAAATAATGTTATTTAATGTATTTGAATGAGGGTTCCTGTTTCAAACAAGAGTTGTTTGACAACTTAAAGGAAGTTGTTGTGAATTTAAAACCAAAGGTGGTTTAAAACTTAAGGTACATCTAGGTAAGCAAATTGATATATAACAGTTGAATTCTTCTAATTAAGTCTAATTTATAGGTTAGGAAGTCCCTCTAGAATTTAATCTTTGAGAGAAATGGCTAAGAGTGAAGAATGGAAGGCAAGGCGCAGAGAACGAAGAGCTGTTGCACGTAAGGAACGGGAAATAGCAATTCAGGAGTATGAAAATCGGATTAAGGAAAGAAATGGACCAGGATTTTATGATAATGTCACTTGCTATAGATGTTTCAATAAGGGTCATTACGCAACTAAATATGGTAAAACAAGGAAGGAATTAAAGGGTACATTCCAACGATTTCGCTCCGAGATATTATGCTTTAAGTGCCATAAGAAGGGACACTTCCTTAACCATTGTCCTGAAGTGAGGAAGGTAAAGCATGAACCAATGGAACCGGTCAACGAGTCAACCATTTTCTATCATTGTAAAGGGCTGGGACATATCGCGAGAAATTGTCCCAAGAGACAGAAGAAGAAGATTAAGGTTGTGGAACATCCAGTAGGAAGCATGGAGGTCATCCAGATTGATGAGAGGTTTGAAACTTTTTGTGGAAAATGCTATAAGTGGGGACATCCTGTTGAAAAGTACATGTTTAGACTTTTCCCATTGGAAGGAAGTCCATAAGAAGGATTCTGATAGAAAACGCTAGGACTCTAAAACCTAGGTGATGGTGTAAACATCTTAATTATGACTTTGTAAGGCTTTTATTGTGATGAATGGATGTAATGTTGAACTGCTAATCTATCAATATATGAAATATTTTGTGATGGTATGATCTAATAAAATCACCTTCTTTTATTTGAAATGGAATTTGAAATTAATTCAAACTGAAATTTCAAAGGTTTGGTTTCAAAATTGAAATTTGGTGATAAATTGAATTTCAAAAAATTTAGTTGTTTAAGAAGGATTTGAATTATTATTTGAACTTTAAAATAGGTTAAAATGGAAATTGGATTCAGAATTAAATAGTTAAGTTGATTTGAAGGATTTAAATAAACATTTAAAAAAATTAACTCGAATTTATATAATTCGGGAGAGTTTAAATTTGAAATTTGAATTGACTTAGTTCAAATTGAATTTGATTTGAATTAATTGGAATTATGATTGAAGATGGATAAGTTTAAAAATTCAAATGGAAAATTTGAATTTGATTAATTTGAAATGAAATTGAAGTTGAATGAGATCAAATTCAAATGGGAATTGGGATTTATTCAAACAGGAATTGAGATGATTTGAAATTGAAGTGGGTTCAATTTGAAGTTAGTCCAAATTGATTTGAATAATTTGGAATTGTAATTAAAGCTGAATAGGTTTAAAATCAAATGGAATTTGATTTGAATTTGGAAAGACGTTGAGATTAATTCAACTTGAATTGGGGATAAATCAAGTTCAAGGGAAACTGAAGCTACTCAAATTGGAATTGAGTCAATTTAAATGGATGTGGAAATTTAAATTAAATTGATGGGAATGGAGATTGGAAATCAAACAGTTTGGCTCTGGTATATTTTCAAATAAATTATTTTAATATAAACTGTTTTAAATCTATTTTCCTAACTATTTACTATACAACTTTTCTTTTTAAAACCCAAAACTATTTTATACTTATTTTTGAAACTATTTAACTATTTTACAACTGCTTTATAAACTAATTACTATTTCTCAACTACTTTATAACTGATTACTATTTTACAACTATTTTACTATTATTTAAAATTTCTATAATTATTTGACTATTTTCCAACTATTTAGCAATTACTTAACTATTTTTACAGCTATTTTACAAACTAATAATTATTTTTCTACTATTTATCTATTTTAAACTTTTCAAGCTATTTTTTAAATTTAAGCTGGACAGAGTTCAAACTGTTTGTTTGCGCAAAAAATGGGCAAACACCTCAAAGTCGTACGATTTAGTTGATTATATGTTGTTCTTAGCGATTTGGGTGATTTATGCAAATATGTAAAAAGCAGGGACTAAACTGTAAAAGACACACAGATTTATAGTGGTTCGGCCAGAACGTGCCTACGTCCACTTTATATGTTATTCTCCTCTTTTCCTCTCTTTTACTTCAGATTACAAGTACAAGGCTTTGCATACAAGTATATGAAAGTTGTTTGAAAGTTCCTTTCGTGCTTGAGCTCTCAAACTTGTCTTCCATTGTTGTACCCCTGCCCCTCTATTTATAGAGTGAGGCTGGGGGCAGGGGTCCTGGATGTATATAGCTGCTGGCGGGCCTGGGCTGAAGCAATTCTTGCCTGGCGGCGTCCTGGTTCGGTAGCGTTTGGAGTGGTTGGAGTTTGGTTCGGTAGGGAAGTGGTTCGGTGATGGTGGGTTTTGGACCGGTGGTGGGTTGGTTCGGCATGGAAGTAGAGAGGTGGTTCGGTATGGTTTGGGGGGAAGGTTGGTTCGGCATTGGCGTGGAGAGGTGGTGGTTCGGTGGAGACTGAGGTTTGGCTCGGCAGTGGAGTTGGGAATGCCGAATGGACTTCGGCATTGGGAATGCCGGATGAATCTCGGCATTGGGAATGCCGGATGAGCCATGGTATTTCGAATGCCGAATGAGATCTCGTTTCATACTGCCGAATGGGCTTGAGTGCTGGAGTGCCGAATGGACTCTCACATTGTTTCACCGAATGAACTTTTATATTTGAACCTTGAGTGAAATCCTAGACTTATATACGCTTGCTGGCTGCTTCTTCTTGGTTCGGTCGTGGTGGAAATGCACACAACATTGATATTCCAGTTTTGACCAAAAATGGGATAACACTTTGCCCCCCAAAACATGCCTTGCGATAGGAAGGCGTGTTTTGTAATGCCATGAGCTGGATGTTCATATCCTGTTGATGTCCTTGCGGTAGGAAGGCGTGTTTTGTAATGCCATGAGCTGGATGTTCATATCCTGTTGACAACCTATAAAGAGCTTGATATTTTATATGGCCCCAAATGATGACCGTTCGGGATCGAGCTATTTGGGATGAAGCGCGGCCGTTCATGGTCAAGCGCCTAACTTCAAATGACGACCGTTCACGATCGAGTCATTTGAGGTGAAGTGCGACCGTTCGCGGTCAAGCGTCTAAATCCATGCGACGATCGTTCGAGATAGAGTCATTTGCGGTGGAATGTGATCATTCACGGTCAAGCGCTTTACTTCAAATGACGACCGTTCGGGATCGAGCCATTCGAGGTAAAGTGCGACCGAGCCCGGGCAGAGGGCGGACCTCAAATGGCGACCGTTCGCGATCAAGCCACTTGGGATGAAATGTGACCGTTCACGGCCGGTGCCGTTCACGGAAAAAGATGAAATGGGACCGTTCGCGGTCAAGCGCCTTACTTCGGATGACGATCGTTCGAGATCGAGCCATTCGTGGTAAGGTGCGACTGTTGGCGATCAGGGGGTGGACCTCAAATGGAAACCTTTCGCGATCGAGCCATTTGTGGCAAGATGAGTTGTGCCGTTCGAGGCGAGTTTGTGACTGTTCGAAGTCGGGTGTCGTTCGAGGCGAATTGTGACCGTTCGCGATTGGGTGCCGTTCGAGGCGAATTGTGACTGTTCAAAGTCGGGTGCCGTTCTAGGCGAGTTGTGATCGTTCGCGATCGGGTGCCGTTCGAGGCGAATTGTGACTGTTCAAAGTCGGATGCCGTTCTAGGCGAGTTGTGATCGTTCGCGATCGGGTGCCGTTCGAGGCGAATTGTGACTGTTCGAAGTCGGGTGCCGTTCGAGGCGAATTGTGACCGTTCGAGGTCGGGTGCCGTTCGAGGCGAATTGTGACCGTTCGAGGTCGGGTGCCGTTCGAGGCGAGTTGTGACCGTTCGCGATCGGGTGCCGTTCGAGGCAAATTAGTGTGCCCGGGGGGGACTTAATAATATCAGTGCCGGATTTATTGTTTGGGGGAGTTTCCGAATCAAAGACTTCGGCAGTTCGCTGCCATGCAAGAGGTGCTCGTGGACCGTTCGCGATCCACGGGCATACAAGTAATTTTTCCATAGAATTGTAAATGTTAAAGCAATAATCATATGAACCTTACAGCAGAAATGTCCAAACAGGAAGAATTTAAATGTTCAAATCAAACTCAAAGCAAAAGGCAGAATGAAGATGTCAAAGCGTAAACTCTTACTATAACGCGGCTGGTAGTCATTCAGAGCATGCCTATGGACCGTGCGCGATCGCTCACGTGTGTAAATGATTTAACCGCGTTAGTGAGAGGTTTACAACTTGTTCATCGTTATTTTAATCAAGCAATCAATGGATAATCAAACGGTGCCCCGATCCTGGGTCACCTCTAGCCGATGTAGACGGTGGTCGCTCTAGCTCCACTGCTGGAGTTCGCCACCTCACATACTGAAGGAGCATACCATTCCTGATATGCCCTTCCACCTCGTCCTTCAAATGCCTACAGTCATTAGTGTTATGACCGTTTAATTCATGGAATACACAAAACTTATCTGATTTTCTTTCGTCAGAGGTTGGATCCCTTCGCATTGGTCTACGATACGGAACCTGCCCCTTGGTATCCTGATAAATTCGTTCCAGACTCTCATTCAGCTCAGTGTGAGTGATGAATCGCGGCTCCCTCCTTTGCCGCTTTGACCTGTCCCCGTCATTCTCAGTCTTTCTTTTACCTCTGCTAGTTTCCGCGCCTTTCTCAGTGGGGTTTCCGCTCTTGATTGCGTAAACGTCATCTTCTTCCTCTCTTTCTTCACTAGCATCTTCCAAACGCAGAAACTTTTCAGCCTCATGATAGAACTCTCCTAGATTCATAGGCGGGTCCTTGGTTAATGAATTCTTGAACTCTGTACTATCAGCTATTTCAGATACAGCCGCCATCATGACCATAGATGGATCTGGTCGATCCACTGATGCTGCCGTCGCATTAAATCGCATTAGAAAGCTCCTCAAAGTCTCTCCAGTTTTCTGCTTCAAGGTTGCCAAAGTCATCACATTCTTGGGTCTCGCAATATGAACCCTGAATTGCCTCATGAATCTCTCAGTTAAATCTGCCCACGTTCCTATGGAGCCGCTCTCCAGTTGCCTAAACCATAACGCTGCAATGTCCGTCAAATACAGTGGAAAGCACCGGGCCATGATCTCCTGTGATGCCCCCAGCACTTCCATGTGCCTCATATACTTAGTAAGATGGACCGCAGGCTCTGTCCTCCCATCGTACATCTCTACTGATGGTAGCTTGAATTCTGGTGGGTTCCTAGCCATCCTAATTGCAGAAGAAAAGGGACTCATGTTTACATTTTCCAAATCTTTGTTTACCAAACCGCCTCTCATTGCTCTTCTAACCATCTCCGCCAATCTGTCATCGTCTCCGAGATGCAATCTTCGTTCATCACTTTCAACCTGCCCCCCGAGTTCACGAGGGAACTCTGGGATCTGCCCCCTTGACTGAGCGTTCACTCCTCTATTGCCACCAGGTTGTTCGGATGCCCCCGTCTCTCTTCCCGGGATCGGATTAACATGCTCTGCGTGTGTGCGCCCTAGCTCTGGTGCTACGCCAGATGGTCCTGCTCCGTTCTGAACTCCAGTTGCTCCTTGGTTTTGTGCTCCAAGTTGCCCAATTTGCTGAAGCAAGTTCTGGATCATCTCTTCTTGTCTTCTCATCATAGCCTCCATCTCATCACTTATGAAGGCTGAAGCTTGGTTTGCTCCTGAGGAAGCCTCTTGACTCCCTTCCTGTTGACTCTACTCTGGCCTTGGCCTTCTGCTTGATTGTCTCGCCATGACTCTTCCAATCTGAATCTCTAAACTCTCAAATTCAACTTCCAAGCGGTAGGTCCTTGAGTTCAATTCTCAGTGAAAGCACCAAAAATGTTTGCGCAAAAAATGGGCAAACACCTCAAAGTCGTACGATTTAGTTGATTATATGTTGTTCTTAGCGATTTGGGTGATTTATGCAAATATGTAAAAAGAAGGGACTAAACTGTAAAAGACACACAGATTTATAGTGGTTCGGCCAGAACGTGCCTACGTCCACTTTATATGTTATTCTCCTCTTTTCCTCTCTTTTACTTTAGATTACAAGTACAAAGCTTTATATACAAGTATATGAAAGTTGTTTGAAAGTTCCTTCCGTGCTTGAGCTCTCAAACTTGTCTTCCATTGTTGTACCCCTGCCCCTCTATTTATAGAGTGAGGCTGGGGGCAGGGGTCCTGGATGTATATAGCTGCTGGCGGGCCTGGGCTGAAGCAATTCTTGCCTGGCGACGTCCTGGTTCGGTAGCGTTTGGAGTGGTTGGAGTTTGGTTCGGTAGGGAAGTGGTTCGGTGATGGTGGGTTTTGGACCGGTGGTGGGTTGGTTCGGCATGGAAGTGGAGAGGTGGTTCGGTATGGTTTGGGGGGAAGGTTGGTTCGGCATTGGCGTGGAGAGGTGGTGGTTCGGTGGAGACTGAGGTTTGGCTCGGCAGTGGAGTTGGGAATGCCGAATGGACTTCGGCATTGGGAATGTCGGATGAATCTCGGCATTGGGAATGCCGGATGAGCCATGGTATTTCGAATGCCGAATGAGATCTCGTTTCATACTGCCGAATGGGCTTGAGTGCTGGAGTGCCGAATGGACTCTCGGATTGTTTCACCGAATGAACTTTTATATTTGAATCTTGAGTGAAATCCTAGACTTATATACGCTTGCTGGCTGCTTCTTCTTGGTTCGGTCGTGGTGGAAATGCACACAACATTGATATTCCAGTTTTGACCAAAAATGGGATAACATTGTTTATGATTTGTTATCACTTGAGATAAGAATTGAAGTGACAATGCAAATGAGGATTTAAGCAATTGTGAGTAAGTGAATGTGAATAGAAAGGGAATTGATTTGATTAATAAATCAATAAAGATAAATACGTAGGATGTACGTATATTATTCTATTCGCATAGTAATTTGATCCAGATTCGAGCACAGAATTACAAGATAATTATATCGATTCAAGTTGGGTTTTCCATTCGATTTTCGACTGCGAACCTGGATATGGATTGTTGATTGGTTCTGGATATTCTCTATCATAGTTAGGCTATGCAAGGAGAATGACGGTTTCTGATCAAGAAACCAGATCTGAGTCCGCACTAGGAAGTCGGATGGATGATACTAGTTCGGAAGTGAAAGTGTGTGATCGAGTGAGCGATCGGATTGATATAACGCACGGATGATATGTGTACATCGTATGGGTTTGAATGAAATTGATATTGGAAATTTGTGGATAAGAGATGTGAAATTATTTTGAAATGAAAAGTATATTTTGTGAAATATACAATGAAGTAAAATAGAAATCGGATATTTCTATGATTAAAGGTTCACTTTATGAAGAAAAGAAATAAGGAATCAAATTTGAATATTTGATTTTGAATGAACAAAGTTATATATATTTGTTATATAGGATAAATCTCCCATTGTTGAATCTATAGCCAGAAGGAAATGGTTTTTGAAAGTATCTGAAGTATAAAAGGGTTTTATACAAGTTTGAAAATGATCCGAAGTTTTAAAAATTATATATATCTGTATATATATATAAAGGATCTTATGAGGATTTTGGAAAAAGGTTTTGGGAACCTTTGGATTTGGAAAGGCTTTTGATTTTTGGAGAAAAATCAATTTTGGAATTTGGAAAGCCTTATTGAGAATTATCGGTTTTGGGATAATCGATTTTGAGAAAAGAGATTTATATGGATTCATACTAGGTGTATGGTTTGGAAGATACTATATGTGTATAGTATAAAGTGTTTTGAAAATGGCTCTGGAGAAAAAGGTGCTCATTTGAAATGAACTTCTCAGGAGTGTCACCGGGTGGTTCTGCCTTGAACCCTGAGGGGGGGTTCTAAAGTTGATCCTGTGAGGAGTCCGGACAAACTAGTTCCTGAGCATTATTGGGTAGCGAAAGTCGAGGGCGCTGATGCCTACAGAGGCATTTGGGTTATGCTGTGACGATAGTGTAACTCGATATCGCTGCGATCTATTGTGGACCATAGCGGAAATCGTGTGGAGGTGAGTGTTAACGGTCTACATTTGATTTTGCTGGGAAGACAACGCAATATTGGTAGACTGCGATCTATGGTTGAGTGGAGAAGTTTCATTCTTTTGGCAGCGGAATTCGAGGGCGCTGAGGCCTACAGTTATATGGGTTTTTGCTATGATAGCTACGTAACCCCAATTGTAGCTGCGATCTGTAGCGGGTTTCATGGTGTAATCGAGGGGCACGGAGGCCTACGGTTATCTATGGATTTTGCGGGGACGGCAACGTAACCATCGGGTTAACTGCGACCATGGATGGGAGTGATGATTTCCAGAGCATTCTCACCAAAGATATTTCCTCTATTTTCAAAAATGTCTCTCTATTTTCAATAATATTATTTTCCAAATATTTTCACTGGATGTTGAAAATGGGTCTGCTAAGTACTTATAGATTTTCAGTCATATGCCTGATCAACATAAGACCGAATTTCTGTGAGAACAAGGATGGACTGTTGCAGACATCGAGTTATAAAAAGTATTTTTGTAAAAACTGATTTGGAAATATTATATGGATTTTAAAAGTGTTTTAAAAATAATCTAAAGGTGATTTATCTGATTTTAAGTATTGAACAAATTCTAGTTTCGTTCCTTTTCAAGGACGAAAAGATTCTAAGGGGGGAGGAATGTGATAACCCGAATTTTCAGGCATATGATAATTGGATAATTAACAGATTTTATCTGGTTGAACAAATAAACTTTGGTAATTAAAAGTATATCTGGATGTATATAAATTGATTTGAGCTATAATAAATACTGATTTATGAATGGATATTTTTAACAGTTGGAAATGATAAATCTTGTAATAAAATAACAAAGATATAAGTAGATATGCAAACTCTATAAGTTGGAAATTATAAGTATATACATATATAGGTATATAAGTGTGTGTGTATATATATATATGTATATCTATTGTAATTGGAAGGTTTGTTTAATTTAATATAAAAAAAATTCAAAATACTTAAGGTCAATATTTATTAAATTTAGAAGTATGATAGTTTAAATAGGATTTTAATAAAAGATTAAAATCTTTTTCTTTTGTACTTGAAATAAAACATAACACATAAAGATAAATATAAAGATATATATTAATAAAAACATAAGAAATATATATAAATAAAGGCTCTAAACATTTGTAAGCATAATGATACATAAAATTAACATTTGTAGCTTTTATAGTACATATAAAGACAAGTGTCATTTGTTCTTTTAATATATATATATATATATATATATGTATGTATGTATGTATAAATCAATTTCAGACTTTTAATCGGAAGCAAAGATAAATTCAAGGATTCAAATCAATATAAGATAAATCAAAATCAGTTTCGAATCAACATCAGAGTCCAGTTCAAAGAAGAGAAGTTGTTGTCTGTTTTCCCTAAAACAGTGAGTAATTTCTTACTTGAAAACTTCATCCATACTTTGCCTGTGTGCTCGTATGTCCTTGTACATCTTGCTTATGCATTTATGCACTTTTTGTTTTGAACCAATGTATTCTATTTGACGTAAATCAAACCGATTGCCTGAGTTGATCCAGTGGTATACTTGAGTTTATTTGAACATGTTCACTGACCTGTCCATGGTCATCCCTTACTCTGTTCATGTATGTCCCTGACCTAGTATGCACCCCTTCTAATCAATCTGTTGTGAAATTATGTGATAATTGTCTCCGTGTATATGAAGTCTTGACTGGTTATACTTGAACATGTAGGTACTAGTTTATCCTTGGAAATTTCTGAAACACATCCCCGTTAGCCACTGCCTTTGTGAATCCTGCCTTATGAAGTTTGTTTTTGCCGTGTAGTTTTATCATCAAGCAGCACCTAATACATGTATTTCATTCCACCTGTATGTGTTTTCAACTTACTACTTAAAAGTAGCAGCACATATGGATATATGATTTTAAAACAATTTAGTTAGTTCATTTTATAAGGCTAGGAATATAATGTTTAGGATATCCACTGAGTGGGAGACAACAAACCATAATAGTATCATTAGACTTTAATCTATGTTTATATAAGTAAGAAAAACTTTCAATTACTTTTGAGATTCCAGAATACTTAAATGTAGAAATGCAAAAAAAAATATATAAATTATAGTGATAAATAATTAAAGTGCAGTTGTTTGCAATATTAAATCAGTGGAAAATGTCAGGACCCAAGTGAGCTCTACTGGATGCGTAAATATCTTTCCTATGGTGTGAGTGAGCATCATGGCAGAGGAATTTTGTGCTCTGTCGAATTGGGTATAGAAGTATAAAATGAATCTTATAGAAAATAAAAAGGAAAAAAATTCAGTTTAGAGGGAGTTACATAGCGCCATTAATGGCGTTGGGGTCGTATGAAGAAGGGGAGTTTTTGGTGGGAAGGTGGCAACTTTTGGCGATGGTCGGCGACGTTTGTCAATTTCTAGGGCTTGAGTTTGGTAATGATTCGAGAATCGATTGAAGGAAGTGAAGGTGCCGTGGAGTTAAGCTGGGTGAATACTTCATCGTGACATAATTGGGTTGAGTTCGGTGCCTAGATCTTCACGCGAGCTGTAGCGTGGTTCACTGCTCTGAGAGATCGGTCGGAGCACTAAGGGACCGGAGTTTAGGCGATGGGGTGGAGACTATTGAGCTTGACGCGGTGGATTCGTGGGTGGCCTCGTTGTCGTCGTAAGAGGGTCGAAGTGTTGTGCACCGTGCATGCATGCACGGTTGTTCACCTGGAAGCTTATGGAGGAGATGGGAAAAAGGAAGAAAGAAAGAGGGAGAGAAGGAGAACTGGACCGGAAGTTTATGGGCCAGAGGGGAAGGATTTCGATAGAAATAAAGGAAAATTATGTGGGAAGAAAAGATTAAGAAAAGTGGGAGAAGGTTTGCTCGAAGACGTCGTTCGCGAGTGGATCGTGGTAGACTCGGGTAGAATGATGAAATTAGCAAGTTTAAAGTTAAAACAGAAACCAAGTTTAAAACTAATTCCTTTAACCATTTCTTTAAAATAATGATTGTTTATTTAATGTTTGGTTAATTAAAGGTTATGTAATATATTTTAACTTTAAATTAATGTAGATAATTTTTAAGTTTAATTAAACTTAATCAATGATGAAATTAAGTTAATAAGTTGACTCCAAGGTTTATCAATAAATTTTAATGATAATTAAGAAGTTAATAAGAGAATGTATTAGCTTTTAATTAATTAAGGTCTTGAGTAACTAAAGATTTACTAATATCTAATTAGTTAATAAGTAATTAAAGTTTTTCTTTATGGGAGAAGTTAAAGATTAATTATTGATTAATAAATTAATAAATAAAGGTTAATTATTTAGTGTAATTAACTAAAGAATTTATTAATTAAGAAGATGATTAATTTATGTAAGTAATTAAATGATAGTTAATTACCACTTGCAATTAACTAAGATTCATTTATGAATGTGATGGGTTTAAATAAGGAGGAATTACCTGGTGGAATTAATTAAAGATTAACTAATGTTGGTGATTAAGATTAGTTAATTACTAAATGTGATTAATTTAGGTTAATTAATAGGTAGGATTAATTTTTTTTTTGGCAAAGCAGGTGGGATTAATTTAAGATCACTTGTTAAATGTAACTAATTAAAAAAGGTTGATTGACCAATGGGATAATTATTTGACGAAGGTAATAAATTGAAGCGAAATTACTTAATGGAAGTAATTAAGGGTTAATTACTTAGTGCAATTAATTAAGGATTGTTTGATTAAGGGAAATAATCAAGGTTTAGTTAATTAATGCGTGTGATTAATTAAGGGATAACTAATCAATATAAGTGATTATAAGATAATTAATTTGTGTAATTAATTAAGAGTTAATTTCTTATGGTAAATGAAGAATAATTAATCAAGGATGATTATTTAAGATGGATAATAAATAGATGATTAATAAATTGGTTTGTAATTAATTAGTGTTAAGTTAGGGTAATCTAAGTGATTTAAAGATTAGAAATCAATTTAATAAGAGATTAATTAAATCAATTTAGAAGTGACCAATCTTGCTTATGAATGGTTAAATGATGTTAAATGCCTTGAATTAGTTAATATCTCTAATAAGAAATGTTTTATGATATGTTTAGGTAGACCGTGATAATGCGGTTATTTACCGATGATGAATTGTTGTGTAAAAGTGACATCCAGTATTTAAATTTAAATTGTATTCACTTGAATAGCTTGGGTTAGTATGAAATGAGATTCAAAGAGACCGGAGCCGGGTATCAGTAAATACCCGAAACCACTTTGATTTGTAATCGACAAAATTCTTTATATTGGATATGTGGTATTAAACAGGCTGGAATGGAATGAATTGTGTAATATGGATATTTAACTTGAAAACTGTTGTGTGATAAATGTTTACTAAGAAACTCGAAAACGGTATGAGTTACCATGATATTATCATGTGTTATGGTCAGGTATTTCATATTATGTGGGTTTACTCACACTGGTTTCCAGCCTGACCCGGGTGTTACTTTGATGTAATGCTCGGGTCAGACCAAGTATTACATATTTTTAGGTAAGGACGTTCTGGAGCTCAGGAGACGAGCTAGATGGCAGGAACGTATGAAGTGTTTTCACTGTGATATTGTAGTTTATCTGGGACAAGTTAGTTTTAACTGTCCGGTATTTGTGTAATGATGTAACTCTGATGTATTAAAATATAAATTTACAGATACAGTTTTCCTTTGTATAACTGTTATTATTATTTGATATTATAATTTATCCGCTGTGATTGTGAGAAGTTGGTAACTCTGTTCTTCTTTTCTTCTATCTCTTTCTTCTTTTTCCTAACTATCTGGAATTTTCGGGATCAAAAATTTCGGGTCGCTACATGAGATACCTTTGTTTTTCAAAGGATTTTGATAAAAGTAGTATTTAAATTAACTGTGTTTTTCTTGCGCTTGTTTTCCAGACCGACACAGGTGTTATTTTATTATAACGCTCGGGTCAGACCGAGTATTACAAATTCAGGTTAGGATGCTATGGAGTTCAGGAGACAAGCTGAAGGATTCTCAGGCGTATTATACATACTTGGTTATTTCCTCTATATAAGTCATGCTATATATTAAGTATTTATGAGGATAAGTTATTATAACTGTCCAAATTGATTGTTGATTGTTATACTCTGATGATTGTGTATACATTACAATTATAGTGTCTTTGTAAAAAGATATTTTATTGTATATTATATTTTGTTCTGCTGCATTTGTGAGATTCAATATTGTTGTTTCTGTTTTCTTCCATCCTTCTTCGCCACTAACAATCTGTCTTTTTGTTCAATTTGAGTTGGCATGTGTGGTTTATTATTAGTTTAAACTGTACAGAAAAGTGGGTCTTTACAAAGTGGTATCAGAGCTGAAGGTTAAGTGAGAACCTTGGCGTTGGTAAGGATTACTCATTAGAGATAGGGTCAGTAATACCCTAGAATGAGTTTGAGTGGCTTATGAATACATGTTGGCACAGTCTGTACAACTGTATTGATAGAGATTTCTAAACACTTGAATAAAGCAATTCGACAGTATTGTTTAGAAATGGTGTAAATGAAATAATTTTACCTAGATGATATTTTATATTATATAAGAACAATTTTTCGAAAATTAGTATAGTTATATATCGTATGTTTCGTTGTCCGGAATGATATTTTGTTTTTTATCATTAACTGGCTGTTGTGCCTTAATAAAAGGTGATTATTATAAAACGAACAATGATAAATAATTGAAAAATGAATTATATAAATAAATTTATAAATGTGATTTGTAAATGAAAATGGACTTAAACCGAGAATCTTGGAATCTAAATCCCGGAGTTTTGAAATGTTTTCAAGTATTATGAAAAATAAAAATAGCATTATTTTGGAAGTATTTTTGAATAAAAATATTTTAAAAAGGATTTTGGAAGAATAAAAGCACCGAATCCACTTCGGTCGCTGGAAAATAATTCCAATGATGATCGCGACATCATCGGTGTTCATTTTTGAGTTTCTTAATGATAGATTACTACCATAATGATTTGTTATTGGTGTCTTGTTTCTATAAAAATTTGATCTTAATAATTCACGATTTTGGATTTGATATATAAATGAGATATGTATATATATGATTACAAATTGATTTGAAATAAAACCACATTTTTGAATTCTTAAATTATTATTTAAATATTGAGTGGAAATTAGAAGGAGAATAAGTTTTTAAACTTATAATTTGAAAAATAGCATAGGAAAGAAAGGAAAATCTAAAAGTTGAGATATGAAACTAAATGGAATTCAACTTAAGTTAAATAAAATAATTTTTAAAATAAAATTTATTTGGATTTTAATTGATGTAACGACCCGTAAATTTTAACGATTTTTATAACGCAATTGACTAAATTTTGCTTGAAAATAAACAATTAAATTTAGCAATGAAACTTTGATATGTGGAATACGTCTATTTAAACATAGCAAATGGTAAATTTTTATAGGAAATTATGTAAGTTAATTCTGTTGTGTAATTTTGGATTTCAATTTAAAATCAGTTAATTTATTGAAAATAAAATATTTTCGAAACTTGAATATTTTTATATAGAAAAAAGGTAAATCATTTTCTGAGTAGGATGTCATATTTCGTTTCGTCAAATTTGGACGGGTACAGCCCCGTTTATCTTATTTTGGCGGTTTTGCAGCATTTTTGCAGCGAATATCGACTTTTGATAGGATGATAGTATCGTTCATATTTTTGTACTATTCTGTTCGTCTCGTCGTGCTGATCTCCATATTATATTTGTTTGTGCATTTCGATGTACGGTACACGGCGAAATCGGCAAAACGATAAACCATACCGGTACCCGATTTGGTTTCAATATGTGCTTTCGTTTGTCCATTCGCCAAAAGTAACAGCCATTTGCTTTTAGTATTTTCAGAAAACTAACGTTTGGCTTTTTCCATTCTCACTGTTCAACATATATTGGTTCTGTCCCTTCGTTTTCGTTCTCTTTCACTGCCTTTTGTTTCTATTCACAGTTATATAAAATAAAATAAAGAAATTTTTTTATATACGAAAGCTTTTATTCAATGATTTACAGAAGCCTTATATCCTTCTCTTCATGGCCGATAAACCTTGCACCGCCGCTCACCCTCACACGACCACCCTCTGTCCCCACCACCTAGCACCCATCGCCGAACAGCGTACTCCACTCCCATACGCCAGCACACCAACCACCGAACTGCCGCCATTCACCCAATCCATCCTTTGCCACACCTCCCTCTCTTCACATAGCTGGTCAGCATCTACGCTTCCATATATCCACCACTCCACCACCGATCGCACTTCAACCTCCCACTGGCCGCTGCAATCTCGCAGCCACCTAGCGCACATCCCTCCACCTTATTGCCACAATAGCCCGACCAAATATCCACCATATCCGCATGTAGCCACATCCCCCTCCACCACCCTATAATCTCCAATCCATATCACTTTCGACTGCAAGCTATCACCATCCATTTTTGCTCAGCCTTGCCACCTTGCCTCACGCCCTCTCTCTCTCCCTCATTGTATTGAACCCATACTTCACAACAAACCGCCATTCACCCCTTCCAGCTAGCCTCCCTTCCTCCACACAACCCACAACTGACAACACCCAGCACACCGCCCTACAACAACATCCCCTCCTGACACCCGAACCGAGGCCACCTGCCTGAGCAGCCGACCTTGCTTCACTCAACGAGCAACCTTTGCTTCATTTTGTTGAGCATAAGCCCTAGCCGAGCCAAGCAGCTTTTTTTTAAACTTATACAAGTTTGTTTTCTATTTGTTTCCTATTTTACAACTGCTCCTCTCTATATAAAAATATGAGTTATAGATTTTAAAATATGTGCTTTAATATATGTGTTTAAGTATTCATTTTAAGTATTGGTTTTAAATATAATATATATATACACACACACACTCTTTGATTTTAAATATATTTATTGTAAGAATGATGATATTAAAACGTAAATATAAAGATTTTGTTTTGATATTGGTTTTACAATATATGTATATACAGATTTTTAAATATGTGTTTTAAATTAAATATTGTTTTAAAAAGAAAAGGAATATATATTATATATATATTTGATTTTATCGAATTATGTGCTTTGCTTACCGCTATCGAACTTGTCGCAACAGTTTTGAGTGTTGTTGCGGAGTATCCGTATCCGTGTGCGTGTTCGCGTCATCTTCTTCACCATCGTTGTTCTCTAGCCTCGAAAGTTGAGCAATCACTCATGATTAACATTCTTATATCCAGTAAATTCAACTCACGTGAAATAATGACTGAAATATGTTGTTAAATTTAAATTTTTAGTTATTTAATTATTAAATATGATATGTTATTATTTGCATTAGTTCACCTATGTTAATTGACAATATTAACACCGATAACCTATTAGTATATATATTTTATTTGGTTAATTATGGTCATGTTTGTCATTAATATGCTATCTTATTTTATATTATTATTTTATTGTTATCACTCTACAGGTTTCCTAATAGTTAGAAATTCCCTATGGTTGAAATGATATAAACCCAAACGATATTATAAATTAAGGAAAATCGTTATGGGTTGAAATGATAAACCCAAGCGATTTTATTGAATTTTGGGATTACGAGTTGGAATGATATATACCCATAAAACATAAATTGCGGATTGAAATGATAAATATCCGTAACACTTGAACATAGGTTAGAAAATTATATATGGACACCGTTGGTCCATTTTAAAATGATTTCCATAATTTTTAAAGGAAATATGTAGGTTTTACTAAATATTGATTTTTAAATATAATATAAAGGTTTTAATTTTAACATATGTGTAGAAGTTAGATTTTTAAAATTATATGTTTTGGATATTTTGAAATTATAAGTTAAGTTTCAAAATGTAAATTATAAAATTTTACTTATAACTTTCTTGTTTTTAAAATATGTAAGATAAGATATAAAATAGATTTAATTTAATAAAATTTAATTTAATAGTATTTATAAAGTATGTTTAAATATTTATTTAAAATTTATATTAATATTTTAAATAGATTTTTGTAATAACTTTAAATAAATAGAGGCTGGAAAGATAAACTAAAGTTGATTTGAAATTTAAATCGATTAATAATTGAATTTAAATAAAGTTTGATTTGGAACTTATTAATTTTGTGATTTAAAGATATGTTTCTATAACTTGGTAACTTGATTTTGATTAAAGAGGATTTAATGAATGTTTTAAATTGAATATGAATACTTAATTTTGATTCAAATTTGTAATTTGAGATTTCATTTAATTATTATAAAAATGATTAAGTGAATATTTTCAAATTTAAATAAAATCAAAGTTGAATTTTGGAATATAAATGAAATTTGTCGAATTAACTTACTTTAATTGTTTGAATATTTGGACTTTGAAATCTATTGAATTAGAAGTGGTTTAAATTGTGGATCAAACCTGAATTTGAAATCGATATAAGTTAAAATGGTTTGAATGAGAATTTGAAGTGATTTGTGAAATTGGAAGAAATAATTCTAATTTGAAACTATTTTAATATATTATATTAAATTTATCAACAATTTTAAATATATATTTTATATATACAACTATTTTTAATATATAAACTATTTTAAATATAAACTATTTTTAATATATAAATTATTTTAATCTATAAACTATTTTAAATTATAACTATTTCAATATATATAAACTATTTTCAATATTCAAACTGTTTAAATTGGAACTGTTATGATTTAAATTTATTAGATCTCAATGCGAATACTTTGATATGCTAGTTTAAACTATTTTGCGAATATGATTTCGAAAGTGATATGATTTCGAAAGCGATATGATTTTGAAAGTATGTATGATTTTGAAAGTGGTATTATCTTGAAATGAATATGATATTTTGATATGAAGTATGAACTATTTGAAATGAAAATAAGTACAGTGTGAAATAAGCGTTTGGTTGTTAAAGAGACCAAGATCGGATATTGTTATGCTCTTTGCCAATACCGAAAACCACTTTAACAACTGTGTATGTGGTAGAGATTCCAGAACGATGTAGGATGTTTGGCGAACGATTCTATATGAGGTACTAACGCAGCGCGGACTCCCGCGAGTCAGCTTGATGGGGCTAAAACAGGAGTTATACTTGGGCCAAATGAGGTCACACCTTCGATCGAGCATGCTTCTTCGATACCATTCTATTACTTTGTGATTTGATTGGGTATATCTTTGATTTTGGGGGTGTGTCTCGAGGTAAGCGGTAGTAGCTGCTATGCATTACCACAAGCTCTGTTCTGCAAAACGGTAGAATTCTACCCTAGGCATTGCCTCGCGTACCTGGTTACATGCCTTGTCGCGCCTTCTACATGTTTATTTTGTATCGTACCTATAAAGTGCTTCCTGGGTAAACCACCGGTTTGGTGGAGCTTACAGTATCTGTATAGGCTACATAAATATATAAAATGTGTTAAGGGGAATATGAGTAACGCCTTAACGCTATTTTAATAGTTTATTTTACTATAGACATTATCTATGTAGCATATTGTACTATGTATGTAGATAATTTAACGGATCCTTAAAGGGTGGAATCCCAAACATCCTTTGAGTTACTATGTATTTCACTTGACATTTCACTTGAGTCGATTTACTAATACAATAATGTTAATCCTGACTCGAGTGTTTTGGGTTTTTCTTTATGCTTGGGTCGGAATGAGTGTCACGGCATTTGAGGCTCACCTTTGGAGCTTGGATTTTTGCTTAGAGATCAATCTTTCATCTATTCAACTTTGCCATTATCTTAGTTGCTTCCAGTTTTTTATGTTCAGTTTTTTCAGTTGATTTTGTATTAGTGACTTCTATGTATTCGGGATTTCTATTGTATTTTGTTTCAAACTCTGATGTTTATATAGTAGCTTCATGAACTACTATTTATCTATTTTGCTGCTTATTGTTGTAATACTCAGTGTCTGTCATTCTGTGATTGATTTTATTTTTGTTAAATCTTGCCAAATAAAAATTAACGATATGTTGTTTTTGGGCAATTCAAGTCTGACATGAGTGGATGATTGTCGATTTGAATGGTTCGAAATAGCAGGTCATTACAATTGAATTAATAAAGTGCATTACTGAAATGGGAGTTAAATTAAGCAAAGTTAAACGGAATAAATAAATGAAGTGATTGTGATAATGAAAGAATTAATGAATTAATTAAATGGATTGGATGTTAATTAGTTGAATGCAACTAATTGAATATGGAGAATATAAATGAGAGTGATAAAGGAATATGTAAATGGATATAAATGTGAAGCAATGAAAGTGAATTAATTAAATGAAAATTAATTTGGCGTGAATGAGTGGGATATTTATTTGAAGGTTAGTGAAACCGGAAAGAAGATAAGTTTTGAACTTATAACCTGGAAATGTGAATTTCAATATGAAATTAATTTTTTTACTTAAGCTAGTTAAATGTATTGAGCTAGTAAATGGATGGAATGAATTAAAATTTAACTTAAGCTAAGTTTAATAAAATTGGATTGGATTTGAAACCATATCGAATCGAATTGAATCGAATATAAAATTTGGGTTGTAAAATGATTATATAACTATAAGTTATAAATTTTGAATGGAATAAACACGAATATCAAATTTATGAAATTGTGAATAATAAGTGGTACAACTTTTTAAATTGAGAAATGGAATGGAAAACCAAAATGAAAATGAATTGATATTTCGGTAAAGAAACGGAAATCCAATTTGGATTAGAAAATAAAGTTGAACTCAAGTCGAACCAAATAAAGAGATTTTTGGAATAAAAATATGATGTAGAATTATAAAATAATAAAAAACTAATTGGATAAGTTAATTCGTGAATTGAATATTGGAGTGGATTAAGTGAATGAACTAATTAAATTAATTAGTGAATGAGAATGGAATTTAATTTACAATGACTTGTTAAAAATAAAATTGGGCTTAAATTGTGTAGAATTTGAATAGATCGAATGCGAACTTGGATTACAAAATAAAAATTCAACACAAATGTGAATGAATGAAAGATGATTTTGGAACGATGTTTCTTAAAACTTGAACTTAAGCTTGGAATAATATTAAACATAATTATTGTATGGAATTAAGTTATAAACTTAAGAAATGTTTACGAAATGTCACGTAATATAAATTGGATATGAATTTATAATGAAAACAAGTGAATGAAACTAAGATAGATTGATTACGTATCATGTTGAAATGGAATGATTCCGAAGTATAATGAGAATGTGAATATAAAGCTGATGTAATGTATTTTTTTGTAAATTGATTGGAAGTGGGTAGATATAAATAAAGCAAGCGAATGGTATATGGATCGTTTGAAAAGGAATAAATGATATATAAGTTGACTGGGAGTTAATAGTTGAATGTTTGAACCTTGTATTTGTTTATACATTAAAAAAATACATGTTTAGCATGTTTAGTTATGCAAAGTTTGTGTTTGACTATTTAAATGAATGAAATATTGTTAAATTTCATGTTTTTGGAACTTACGTGTTAAATTGAGTAAGTACAGGTATAAGAAGACCATTTGACTTGATTTGAGTTGTGAAATTGCATATAAAATAAGCTCGCTTGCTTAATAACGATAAAATAAGGCACGCTTACGAATTTATCACGATATATATATATATATATATATATATATATATATTATAATTTCCGGCCATGAGAGCAGATGTATATCTTTTTATCATTTTGTCATATTGCAAAAGGTTCTCCATATAAAGGAGACTGTCAAAAATTTAGGGTGTTGGACAAATTTTGAAAAATTTTTGTTCGCCAAAATTTGATTTCAAATTGTAATTGAAACAAGGGATTTTGGTTTAGAAATGAAAACTATTGGTTTGGTAGAAACTAAAGGATTTAGAAAGTGGAATATCAAGTTTTAACTAAGTGGGTTTTGGAAAGTTAATGGGTTTGGAGCATTTTTCCTACCTTAGCGGTTTCGGGGACGAAATTCTTTTAAGGGGGGCAGAATGTAACGACCCGGATTTTCAATCGTTTGATTTTGAACGTTTAACTTATTTTAAATATTGGATTTGGAATATAAATTGATTTTTGAATATGAAGATTTAAGTTGAAATTATAGATTAAATTTACATTTCAAATATAGGAATTTATCGTAATATGGAAATGGTGGATAATTGAAATTTGAGATGATTGTGAATCGAAACGATTTCTAATGTTGATATAAATTCTATATGAATTAGAATTAAGTAATTAAGTTTTTAAAACTGGGAATTCAAGCGATTTCGGGAATTTTCAAATCGTCGATTTAATCAACGCGTTAAAATAGCGATTCGGGGCACAGCTTCGGAGTTTGACGAAACTAGTTGCATTGGATCTGTAATGCTGTATTATTATCAGATTTCAAATTTTGTGTGATTGGATTCACCATTTGGTCGTACAGGATAGAAATGCGTTGAAATTAATTTTGAAAATTTAATATAATAATTGGATTCAAAAAACTATCTTCCACATATGATTGAATTAGATTCCGAAACTTGTTCCATAAAACCATAGTTGTTTAATGGTGTTAACAGGTCACGTCAAATACACGTCGAATATCACAAACGAAATCACTTTCCTTTATTGAATGATGAAATGATGTACATGAGTTTGTTAAACCTCTTTAAAATGGTTTAAAATGATTTAGAAATGTTTTGCAAACATTTAAAAGTATTTTGACAAAGTTAGAAAAGAAAATGAAATTGGAGTTATGTAACGACCCTATTTTTCAACCATTTAAAAATATTAGATTTAATATAATTTTTGAATAAAAATGGTTGGAAGCAAAAATTTATGATGTTGTAGAAACAAATAAAAGTGCGCGAACGTGTAATAGGATAAGAGATGATTGTAATATAAATAAGATAATAAATATTTACAATCTAATACTAAATTTATCGCGCGTTTTTGTTGAAATGAAATAAATGTTTTACTGAAAATAAATGAATAGTTTGAGAAAAATAATATATACATTCTCATCCTAAAGGTAAGCAGAATTTTATATAAAAAGAAATTTTAGGTTTGGCGATAATATTTTACGCTCGTTGAAAAATAGTCGTAATTTGATATAGAATTTATTTTAACACGTAAACTCAAAATTTCAATAAACTGAATTGTATAATTAAAACATGTTTTTAGTAATTTTAATCTATGAATTCAGATTTCAAATTTGGTGAAAATTTATGTCGTTCAAATTTAAGTAGAATCCGGTTAATAAATTTAAGGGTAAAATATTATTTTTCGATAAGTAAATATTTTTACATAGAAAAGATTTGAAAAATTCACTGATTTGAATGGCTAAGTTTATTCTGTCCAATTCTGATCATTCTCACTCCGTTCATCAAGAATTGCCGTTGTCGTCCAATTTCGAAGTGGTAATAGCGGCGATAGATGAAATTTTATTACAAACGTCGTAACACAGATTTGATTACATCATTGAATTCGTCTCTTTGGGCTGATCTTGATGATATATTTGTTTTCGTACATGCGTGCTTGCATTCCCCATTTATTTAATGCTACATTTAATGCCTCCTTGCATTCTTGTGCTCTGTTTATGCGTGCTTCTTCCTGCTCCCCTCTTCTCTTCTGCAATTGCTGGAGAAAGTAAAACATACAAGTGTTAGCAATTATGAAAGTGTAAACTAAAAATAATAACCCATGTAACTAGCCCCTCCCTTTATACATTCTCCTTCCTCCAACCACCTACCTCTACGTGCCGCAGCCCTACCCGCGTTCTACCTCCTCCGCCTCTAGCCCATTCCACCCGCTGCCCACACCCATCACCGCGAAACTGCACTGCTTTTCCTTCCCCCTCGAACAGCCTACCCGAGCCCGCCATTCACACACACTCCTCTTCCACATCACCACATGCACCAATTCCACTTCGCCAAAGCTCCGCTGCCTGCCACGTCGGTAGCTCAAGCTCGCCAAAGCCTCCAATCCATCACAGCAGCCTACACTTTTAGTTCGCAGCAACAGTTCCATTTTTTTTCTAAATCGAGAAAGCAGCAGTGGAAATGAAGGACGAGGGTAATGGAAAACGGGTGTACAGGCTTTGGACGGGAGAGAATTGGATTGAAGTTGGAGCTACTTTTCTTTTTAAACGAGTTTACATTTGGGTCCAAAACAATATGGACAATTGCATGAAGGGGAAGAAGAAGCTCTTAGCGGGCCGGGTGTTTAAGCTTTGGGTAAGGTATAAAAAGAAGAAGCTATATTAGGGTTTAATTTAAATTTATTTCATTGACTAACTAAAAATTTAATAACTCTCTCATACAAGGTCCGATTGGGATGAGGCCTTTTTCATTGCAATCGTGATGACGAGAGCTTCGCAATGAAACTGGTTTGGATGGATTTGAAGGCTGTCAAAATTTGGGTTAAAATCAGTTGTTCGGTTTTAGTTTCAAATAGGAACGTCTCGACGACAATAGAAAATAAATATTAGTGTTTTATAATACTCACACGTACTAGAATATTTTTATATTAGTTAAATTCAAAATTGTGAAGTGATATAAATTTGTTGGTTATCGTTTAATAAATTTGATTGTCATTTGAATTAACTATTAAAAATTAAAATCGACAGTAAATTTGAAATAAGAATTTAATTGTCAGTAAAACACCCGAGTTTAGTAACTATGAAATTGCTGTGAATTATATTGACTGTTTGGATGATTGATTGTGATGGATGCTATTGGTTGATATTTTTGATGATTTGGATGTTTAATTATTATGATATATCTCACTATCATCCTGTATATTATTTACAGTATATAAACTGCAAATTGAATTATTTTGAATAAATTAGGAAATAGGTTGAAATGATATATACCTATGACATTGCGATTTGAATTGAAATGATATATATATATATATATATATATATATATATCCCTGAAATTAAATTGAAATAATTGATCACTTGGTCATAGGATAGAAAATTATATACGGACACCGGATTGATTAAATTAAATGAATTTAAAATCCTTGATTTGAAATTTATTTAAATAATTTTGATTTAAAAGAAATAAAAATCAGATTTATAGAAATCAATTTAATTTGAATTTTGAAAATTGATTTGTTTTAAGGGGATTTGAAATTTCATTCGAACTTTGAATATTACTAAATAAAAGTGATACAAAAACGATATTCCGAAATTGAGCTCGGAATTGAATTATAATTGAAGATTTGGATTTTAAACTGAATGTTGAAGGTTAATTTGATTTAATTGTTTTGAATCGATACTTCAAAAATTGAACTCGAAATCGATATACATTGAAATTGAAATTGAATTAATTGAATTTAAAATTAGATGAAATCGAAGTTGAAAGTGATTTGAATTGAAATCGAAATTGAATCGATTGAGTGAAAATTGGAATTGATTTGATTTGGGAAATTGGAATTGAATCGGTTTGACTTTGAGACTATTTTCGAATTGATTATTTAATATAAAACTATTTAAAAGCTATCTTCTTAAACATCTCACATTCGCAGCGGATAAAATATAATAATAAATAATAACAGTCTATAAAAGAATATTATATCGGTCGATTACATTTAATATACATCAGAGTTTCTCATACATTCAGTCACTGAATATATACAATTATCATGTCTCAGGTTAACAATAATATAAATACAACGGAAATACCTTATACGCTTCTGCCATCTAGCTCGCCTCCTGAGCTCCAGAACGTACCTACCTGAAAATATGTAATACTCGGTCTGACCCGAGCATTACATCAAAGTAACACCCGGGTCAGGCTGGAAACCAGCGTGAGTAAACCTATCCAACATGGAATACATGCATACAATTTATATAAAACCCGGGGTAACTTATATAAATTTAACCAGTTCACAATTTGCTACAGACAACACTTATTTCACATATAAATTTCTAAGTATCAACTTAGATAAAATAATCCAATTCACTTAAATCATTTCATTCCTGCCAATTGATTTCTCAAATCAATTTATAAAAATTCGAAGTGGTTTCGGGTATTTCCTAATACCCGACCCCGGCCTCTTCGAGACTCATATCATCATATCCCAAGTTATCCAAATGAAAATCACAACGTTTCATATTTGAGATATCAACTCATTCAAAGCATCCAATACCAATCAATCATTCATAAGCAAATTTTATAGCTTCCAAATTAATTCAATTGATTCTAATTGAATTTCTAACCTCCAATCACTTAGATTCTTTACTTGTCAATTACTTAATTCAAATCAAATAATTCAATCATCCCTTCAATATTCATCTAAATAAATCAACCTGGATTAATTATCCTTTTATTTCATTCAAACATCTGTCTTTAATTAACTTCTCCATATTATTTATCCTTAAACAAACGATAAGTAATCTTAATTACTTCATGAACAAATTAATTGTATCCTTAATTACTTATACATTGACTTCTCATAAGTCACTTATTATTGATTAATCAATCTCATTTAATCAATCTTTAATTACGTCATTGATTATATAAATTAACGATTCCCAATTTTATTTTAATTGATCCTAATCTAAATTAATTACATTAACTTAACCACAAAATTAATCATTCTTGATTTATCTCAATCCTGTAATTAACTATCCATTTATTTACTTCATTAAATAAATCAAATTTTCCTTAATTAATCATCTTAATTAATCTCCTATTAATTTCACCAAGTAATTATATTTTATTAATTTCATTAAGTAATTATTTTCCAAACCAACAAATGATTATTCTGAATTACTTACACTTAATTAATTAACACAAACTTAATTAATTGATTCAAACCCTTAATTACTAAATTAATTAACCCAAATCATTAATTAATTGAATTAATTAATTATTCATTTTAATTACCCTACTAATTCAATGAATCACAAACATCAAGCCCTTATTAACTTTAGGATGAAATTTTTTCTTATTTATGGTTTAAGTTTAAAATAGTTTAAACCCCTGATACTTTGAGTCAAACAACATTTAACCCGAGAACCAATTATAGCTAAATCACCAGATCATCAGTAATCATCCAAACAATTCAATCATTCATACAATTATTTAAATTAACCGATTAAATTTAAATAAAAATCAAACAGAGTGTAATTTACTCACATCTACCTCATAATTGGCAGTCCACTTCACTCAATTAATTACATCCAGTGATTATTAATTCATTACTTTCCCAAGAGATTTTTTTTTTAAATTCATTACTCTCTAGCTATTAATTATTAGCCTTCATTGTTAATTTCTAAAACCTAATTCCCATTTGTAAATCACTATTTACAAATTGCTCAATCAATAATTGCAAATCAATTACTTAATTAATCTTTAACTTATTTCATAAATTACCAAATCCTAAATATACTTAAGGTAAACATTTTCTTTGTTAAATTATAAATCACAATAACATTTAACTTAATTTGTAAAATAATTAAGCTTTAAATATCTTTTATGTATTTAGCATACTTAATTTAACAATAATTCAAACTGTCTTAATTTAAGTTTTGAAAAGCATTTAATTTACAGGATTTATAAATGATCAAAACAATTCCATTTACCATATGCCATTTACTTGATTTAAAGCTATTCCAAACGTTAACCAAATTTTTTTACCTACGTTTAAAAACAAACAGAGCCGAAATAAATAAATAAAGAAAACAAAAAAATTACTCACGAAATCATGTCGCACGAAGTCCAGACGTCCTCCAGAAATCGCGCTGCCCTACATCGCCTCAACATCGCCTGTCACACTCGCTCGAATCGAGCATCAATCGCCTTGGAATCGCCGAGCATCGCGATGTTCTTGAATAAACTCAGATCGATACCCCTTCGGTCGTCATTATAGCCGTCGTTGAGCTCCAAATTGCGAGCGGATACAAGAACGCATCGCCCCCTTCTTTTCCTTCAAATTCTAAGTGATTTCAGAATTGAAAATTTTGCTAACTCAAACTGCTCAGCCATTTTTTTTTTGAAATGGGTCGCGATTTTAAATGGAACAGAGGAGAGAACGAGATTTTGGGGGAAAAGAAAAAAAGGGAAATGAGAATTGGATTTCGGTCGCCATTTTTTTTTAGAGTTCGATTTTCTCCTGAAGATTAGAGAGGGAGACAGGAATAATATAGAGATTTGGGGAAGCTTCTCGAGTATGCGTTGGAAAAATATCTCTGACTATATGTACTTCAAATTTTATTATTTTATAAAACTCTCAAACCGTCTCGTTAGTTGCCATTTAAAATTTCAAACTCCACTTAAGGAATGCCGCTAGGCGATTTCAAGGTTTTACCCGCGTTCCGAACACGATGGAACATGTTGCGGAAGCTAATTCAATCATATGCGCGAGTTACAAAAGAAAATGATCAATTTAAAATTAAATTGATTAAAATAGTTCTAAGCGTTTTGAGCTGCCAGGGTTAAATGACAACTCCGATTTCCATGAAAATTGAAATCCGATAATAACTAACTATTACGGATCCAATGGAACTGGTTTCGTCGAATTCCAAGATTTTGCCTCGGAAGGCTATTTTTTAAATTCCAATTTAAACAATATATTATTAAAATTGAACAAATTACCTTTAAATTTAAATTTCAACTATTCTATTACCTACAGTATCATCATTTTAAATTTTATAAGCCTTCAAATTATTTTAAACAAACTTAGAGATTTCAGATTCAACAATTTTCCCAATTTCTATTATTACATTCAATATTCAAACTATATAATTCAATGATTTAATTATCAAGTAAATATTGATATTTGGAATTTAAGTTAAAATTAACTTTTAAATATTTTAAAATCACTTAACTATCCAAATTTAAATTATTAAAAATTCTGGGTCATCATATTCCTCTTCCCTTAAAAGAATTTCGTCCTCGAAATTACTAGAAAGGAAGAATGGTTCAAAACTCGTTTACCTTTTCCCAAAACTCACAATTCAACATCCTACCAACTTTTTTTTATTTACAAAAGACTTCTTATCCTTCTTACTAACTTCCCAAACTCTCTCACAGTTTTCAAACAATCGCTTTTTACCCAATCATTCAAATTACAATTTGAAACCAAATTTGGAGTTATCAAAATTTTCTCAAAAATTTTCTAACTCTCCAAATTCCCGAAATTTTTTGCCAGCGTCTCCTTTGCGTGGCTAGCTCGGTACAACTACAAAAGGCCTCTACAGGCTCCCAAATTCCAAAAGAAACCAAAAAGCCAAGTGGCTAGATCAAAAACCCAACCCAATCTTATACAGAAATTAAATACATACCTTTTTGTCGGGCAATTCAAATTTATCTTCTGATATCAAATCCAATTTCCTTTTCTTTATAATCCCTGCATATCTTACTTAACAATAATATCCAATCGTAACATTTCCAATCATTTTATATATTTCCTCAAATATGTTTCATACCTACTTCGATTCAAATTAGCTTTCTCATTTCATATGAATTCCATTTATCTTCACTTCCGAGTATTAAATTTTACCTTTCATTTATAACCGATTCATATTAGTTTCATCTTCTAATTTACATTAGTTTTTAATTTGAAATCGTTTTGTCGTTAACCAAATTTTTCTCAAAATTTTCAAAAAAATTCCCAACTTCCAAAATTTTCGAATTTTTTTGGCAGAATCTCCTTTGTACGGATGAGCTTTTGCAATTTGACAAGAGATATAAATATATATACATCGACCCACCCGGTCGGAAAAAGCAAAAACAGTTCATATTTCCTATTTTTATTGCGTAGGCGTATCTTATTTAGCATTTTAAGCAAGCTGTAACAAACCGGAATTTTCGTTCTTCGAAAATTCAACATCGACACTCACTTTATCGACTGCCGAGAAATCAAAGGCCGAAAACCGAGATGTTATGGGTTTTAAAAAGAAAACAAAAGAAAGAAGAGAGAAAAAGAAGAAAGAAAAAGAAAAATAGAGAAGAAGAGAAAATAGAGAGAAAAGAAGATAGACAATTTTTAGAAAACAGAGAAAGAAACAGAGGATTTGAAAAATAGAAGATAGAAGAATTTTAAAAATAGAACGGAACAGAAGAAATAGAACGGGACAGAAAGAAAACAACAGAACAACAACAGAATCTCACAATTCGCAGCGGAACAACATATAATAATAAATGAATAATTTTTAAACAAAGAACTATATCAGTTATTACATTACATTTCATTTCATTACATCATATCATCACATCAGAGTGTACAACAACATACAACAACAAACAGTGCAGCGGAAAAAGAAATACTATATACTAGTAATACGCCATGCCATCCAGCTTGCCTCCAGCAACTCCAGAATATCCAGAATATCCTGATAAACCTAACTCTTAACTGCCCGTGTGGAAATTGGTGGGCACCCAGAGTTTAGGAAGGAAAACAATAAACTCCAAGTCAGTCATGTGACTGGTGTGAGAACTCAAAACAGTTTTTTTATCTTTAAAATCAAAATAGGAATATTTTTAAGTCAATTCGCAATGCTTTTAAAAATGAGACTACCATAAGGCCTCCCGCACACACACACAATGCAAACGCAGAATCGGAGGAGATTTCTCCTTATGATAGTCAAAGATGCTTGATACGCATTTAAAATAACATTTGATATTATTATTAGTGCATAGTGTAGGAAATCATTTCAAAAGTAGAATATAAATCTTAGCCAACATAGACATTTCGAACTATGCCTACTATAGCTACCATCCAAACAGTGGTGACCACCATAAGTGAATGGCAGGTTCTACAACTAATACCGTAAAAGTTTCGTATTGGGAATTGGATTTCCAACAAATGGTCAGGCCAAGGAACTTCCCATTGCCACATGAGAATGCCTCTGGAAAGACATCCCCGAGAACCAAACCGGATCTCTGCCAACACAAGGCCGGGTTACCCCTAACTGGGTAACTACTGACACGAGCACGCCATTCCCCGGTCCTTTAGGACCTTTTCAACCGAGCGCTCGATATCCAATTCACACAATCATAAAGTGTTTTCAACATGAGTAAGTATCTGGGCTCCATACCATGATACCACCCCTTTCCAGAAGGAAATGCACATACCCTAAGGGGAGCTACAGCAACCCCTAATAACCTTGCCGCATCTTTCCTGTTTTGACCATTTCCGGGATGTGAGGCTCGACGAAGTCACGTCCACAAAAACACACTTTGTACAAAAAGCCGTGCTTTGGGTCAACAAATGATCAACACAATGATCACTAAGATAGACGATCAAATAAATGATCCTATCACAAATAATCAACACAATGATCATTTCAGCATCACTCAGCATGTCACATTACCAAAATGGGATATATCGCTGATAACTTCAACTATATAACCTTTGAGCTCGTACGTCTCAAAGAAGGGTGTTAAGCAAAGAATAAATTCTCCGCCACCAACAGAAATATATTTGAAAGAAATCGGCTTTATATCTCAACTTGTAATGTCAGGCATACAATCCATACAAGTCTGTTCCGGGATCGAACAGAACCGAAGGCACTTACAAAGAAGTCCTTGCAATCCGGATATTTACAATCCTGATTGGATTTCCCATCACTTATGGAATCTCTATACCAGGAGCGACCCAGTGCAGAGACAATCGATAGGTCATCCTATCGCTCTCGCAAATACCGGTCTTCAACACCGATCTTCAAATGCAATTCACAACGACGTATCACATATTCGGAATGGGTTATACGACCCCATGGTCCTTTCCCGGTTAACCCGAATAGTGAGCGCTTATTCAAAAATAAGTGTGACATTCAAATTCAATCAAATCACATCAAATACCCATTCAAAGGGAAATATTGATAGTCGGTTATTGAACTATCAATTGATATGCACACATCACCAGATTCCAAATAATTTTCCAAATTATTTACTTTCCAAAATATCTTTACAAGATATATAATTTCAACCTTCAAAAATAAATCAATATTTATTTTTATACAAATTCCACTTTTCATTCATAAATTCCATAATGAATTTATATTTCAAAATATCCATGCATATATGATTTCAATCATTCATTTCAATTTATCTTCAAAAAGATAAATTCAATATATTCACTTTATATTGGAAAACATTTCCATACTTATTAAAAATAAGTAATTCACAAATCTTTTCATTTTCAACACTTAGAAAATATTCAATATACTTAAATCGAATTAAGTATATATTTCATTCTATTAAGGAAATCATTCACTTAACATATTTATTTGGGCCAAAACGAATGTTGCGTAAAACATCGTTACAACAACCCAAAATCACTAGTATAGGGATTCTAAATTAAATATATATATAAATCCCAATACTATACTAAACATTTCCTTTTATTTCACGAAACATCTATTTCAACAATGAATGTTGAAATCTATGGTTTCGAATCTCAACACCTTTTAAAACATCGTTAGATCGTTTTAATTCTATTTAAACATCACATTCAAAATATTTTCTTTAACGTGTTATTCACTGTTCAAAAACGTGAATATACTATGTTCACAAATTCCATTATTTCTATTCTTTTTAACTTAAAGGATTATTCACTGTTTACAACGTGAATATAACTCCATTAATAGGTTATAACAATTAACTTATCAAAATAAGTCGTTTGCGAATTTATAAAACAACGTTTATAAATTCTATTTCTATTTTTATATAAAAACTTCCTTTTTATAAATTCCTTTATTAACATATTCCATTTTATAACTAAATTATAACTAAACGTTCATATTATAAGTTAAATACTTATACAACGATTATTTTACAAAATCGTTCTTTTAAAGACTTTTCAATTTATAAACCATATAACTTATAAGATTTATTTATTTAATCAATCTATTCTTCAAATAATTTCACTAAATTTATAAATCTTACTATTTATAAGTTTCATTTATAACTTCACGGTTTATAATTCTATAAATTTCATTCTATTATGAAATTCATTTTCACTTCATTCAAACACTTAAAAAAAACTCGTTTTATAATGTCTGAATCTCAATTCATAAATATCCATTTATAAATCCTTTAATATAAATCAATTTATATTATTATTTTAAAACGTCTTTAAATTTTCTTTATAATTTCACCATTCTCTTGATTTATAAAATAATTAAATTTTATAAATCTTATATTCCAACTTTTATAATAAATTTAAATTTCCCAATTTAAACTATTTTATAACATCATTAACCCATATTTTCAAAAATCAATCTTTTAACTATATTTCTCAAAAATCATAATTTTTATAACTTTAAAAATTATAACTTTCATTTATTTATAATGGATCGATTCCAAAAATATTTTATCTTTTCAAAAATCACTTTAAAAACATTTTAAAATCCCAAAATCTGGGTCCAATGATGCTACACACCAAATAGTCAATCACGACTACAACGATATCATATATCAATATGAAAATCCATCAAATATCAAAATATCTGAAATCCAAATAAAAACTGTTGAGGAATCCAGTTGGATCCCTCCAACCTGTTTCCTGCATCCAAAAACATTAGCACAATACCAATTTCGCTCCAGTACGAAATTATCGCGGTACATGTTCTTATTAAATATTATCCGCTTAATAACGGCGTAATAGGGTCTCATCCGCTAAACAAAAAATGCGGGAAATCAACAACTGCAATATATACATATGCCAATATATATATATTGATATTATATATAATACCAATTTCACTGTTTATGAAATATTCGCGGTATATGTTTTTATTAAATAACATCCGCTTACTAACGGCGCATAATGTCTATTTTAACAATAAATAATTTACAGTCATCATTCAAACATGCATTCAAATATTTTAAATCCAACTATTTAAAATAAAATCGAAACTGATTCGATTGAGTGAGAAGTTCTCACCTTGGTTTTAATTTCCGTTTTAGCTTTAATTTCGAATAAAATTAAACGCGCGTTTAATTTTACCCGAAATTCTCACTAACTCCAAACGACTCCAAACCAACTCCATCGCGTAGTGCTCGTCCATACGATCCCAACGCAACTGAGTTTGCATTTTTTCGACCTCGTATGAAAAAGTTATGAATTATTGAAGTTTGTACACGATTTATATACTCTAATTACAACACAAATATATGATTTTAAACCTAGGCTAGATCATAGCCGTGCATTCCAAGGCCAAGAAATCAGGCCCGTCCACATTCTCTTCCTCCTTCACGTTCCCCTTACAGTAAACTCACGTACAAAATCAAACCCATCACTTATGAACTAGGGTTTTGATTTGCAACACCAATACTCAACGAAACTTGATCAAACCAACGCCAACTTGTAGCTCTACCCCTCCACCATGCTCGGCTTGAATAGCACAAGGCTCGGCCTGATCTACAGCCTCGTTTTGCGTGCGTGACCTGCTATGAACGGCCCCCCCTAGCTCCCTCTCCGTTACACCATTTCCAATCATCACCGTATGGAATCGAAGCTCTCTTCATGCTCTTCGACATTGTAGTTGAGCACTTCGGCTAATTCTTTGTAGATTGGGAGAGATTGAGGGATGAAGTTGGAAAAAATCTGGCCATAGAACAGAAAAGTGGCGGCTAGGGCAAATTAGAATTAGGGTTTATGTTTTTTTATCAAATTATGAAGATGTTGGGGCTATTTATAGAGTTTCGTTCGACACTATTCACCCGAAAATTCCGAACTCCGATTTAGACGCCGTAACCAGCGTACCTAGGGTTTATCCCGCGTTCCGGACACAATGGAACAGGTTTCGGAAGCTAATTCGGAAGTATGTGCGAGTTATGGCTGAAAACGCTCAATTTAAATTAAACCGATTTAAACCGATTTCTAGGCGTTTTAATTTGTACCGGACAAACGGTAAATCCAAATGACTTGAAATTTGAAACCTTACAATAATATCACATTACGGATCCGATGAAACTAGTTTCGTCGAATTCCGAGACTTTTTGAAAAATGGCTATTTTGACTCGCCAAATTTAAATTAAAAATAATTCGATGCGTTTCGAGCTGCCACGATCAAATGATAACTCCGATTGATACGAAAATTGAAATCCAGTAATAACTAACTATTACGGATCCAATGAAACTGGTTTCGTTCAATTCTGAGACTGTTCAAAAATTGGCTATTTTACAGTCGATTATTAAATATTAAAATATTCAATTTTCACAAATTAACTTTTAATTCGATTTTAAAAGTTCTAAAATATCATTCTAACTTCAATATGATAAAATAAAATTTTACAAATCATTTTCAATCATATTTAACTCAATTTTCAATTATTTCCATAATTTAACACATTAAATTATCGATTTAATTATTCAATAAAATCCAATAATTCAAATAAAAATTTATTTGACTTAAAAATTCACTTATAAATATTTAAAATTAATTAAATATTTAAATTTTAATTAATAAAAATTCTGGGTCGTTACAATCTTTCCCCCTTAAAAGAATTTCGTCCCCGAAATTATAAGTAAGAAAGGTTACAAAATCTATTAACTTTCCAAAATTTATAATTAAATTCCTTACAATACTTTACTAAGTTTTCAAATCATACTTAGTTATCTTTTCTAAAACAATTTCTATTGTTTAACTTTCAATTCAAAAATCAAAGTTAAAATTTTCAAAATTTTCCAATTTTCTCAAAATTTTCCTAACGCCTTAAATTTTCGGAAAAATTCGCCATGTCTCCTTTGCGCGGCTCGATCCGAAAAAAAAATGACAGTATATATATCACAAATATACATCTCATCAAGTAATGAGGCATCCCGCAGGGAAAAAAAAAGTATAAAAGTGCGATATTTAATCCGAGATATGTACCTTATATTTTATTAGCGAGCATATACGGCTAATATAGCGCTAAAGCGAACTCCAAATGCGAAGCAACGCGATCCGCACCTACTAAATACTCAACAAACAACATGAGAATCATGCATATATGCAAATAATCTCAATATACAACATATAGCAACATAACAACTATATATGTCACATAGCAAATGCAACCAAACAACAAATGCAAACATCAACCAACTATAATCTATATCCAATAAACATTCATTCTTATTCTCATTATATTCAATGAATTGGTTTTCACTTTCAAATCACATTTGATTCATTTACATTGGATTTACTAACATTCATTCTCAATTCAATTAGTTTACATTACTAATTAAATCTAATTCACATTCAATTCTATTCAAATTTATTTACTTTCTATTTGAATTCAATTTCATAGCTTCCAATTTCATTAATTCACTTTCATTAACACTTAATGAATTATATACAATCAATCAACAATCATATAACAATCAATGTATATTAATTACAACCAAATTCCTTTGCTTATATTCATTCTCATTCAATTTATTCAACTTCTAATAACATTTGATTTCAATGAATTTATACTTTCATTCATTATTTCATATCAATTTTAATTACATTCAATTGATTAACATTTCAATTCATTCATTCAATTCAATTACTAAGTTGAATTTTATTTCCATAACTCTAGTTCATATTTATAACTTAACCTTAAATTCACTTTCATTTACAACTCATATTTATAAATATATCCATATAGTTTCACTTCTTATATATATAAGTTTATTCACAATTGTAAATCACTTTAATTATAATTCAATTCTTATAATTCATTTGCTTATACAATTATTCTTTTATTTAGATTATTCAAACAACCTAACAATCACTTATATACACTTTAATAATTCTGAAAAATTATTCCTTTATATATAAAAATATAATCGAGGCAAAATTATTTCATTTACCCAATTTTAAAATCAATATTGTGCCGAATTGTTCTATTCAAGTGTTTAGAAACCCCTTCGGCTCAGTTTCGAGGCTGTGCTGACGAAAGTTCATATGCCACTCAATAAACCAATCATCACAATATAAAACAATTTTATATTCACTAACAAATACGCACTCATATCTATTATTACTCTCAAACTCATTCTAGAGTACTGCTGACTCTATCTCTAATGAATTATACCCAACAGAACCATGGTTGTCGCTTAACCATAAGCTCTGATACCAAATGTAACAAACCGGAATTTTCGTTCTTCGAAAATTCAACATCGACACTCACTTTATCGACTGCCGAGAAATCAAAGGCCGAAAACCGAGATGTTATGGGTTTTAAAAAGAAAAGAAAAGAAAGAAGAGAGAAAAAGAAGAAAGAAAAAGAAAAATAGAGAAGAAGGGAAAATAGAGAGAAAAGAAGATAGACAATTTTTAGAAAACAGAGAAAGAAACAGAGGATTTGAAAAATAGAAGATAGAAGAATTTTAAAAATAGAACGGAACAGAAGAAATAGAACGGGACAGAAAGGAAACAACAGAACAACACAGAATCTCACAATTCGCAGCGGAACAACATATAATAATAAATGAATAATCTTTAAACAAAGAACTATATCAGTTATTACATTACATTTCATTTCATTACATCATATCATCACATCAGAGTGTACAACAACATACAACAACAAACAGTGCAGCGGAAAAAGAAATACTATATACTAGTAATACGCCATGCCATCCAGCTTGCCTCCAGCAACTCCAGAATATCCAGAATATCCTGATAAACCTAACTCTTAACTGCCCGTGTGGAAATTGGTGGGCACCCAGAGTTTAGGAAGGAAAACAATAAACTCCAAGTCAGTCATGTGACTGGTGTGAGAACTCAAAACAGTTTTTTTATCTTTAAAATCAAAATAGGAATATTTTTAAGTCAATTCGCAATGCTTTTAAAAATGAGACTACCATAAGGCCTCCCGCACACACACACAATGCAAACGCAGAATCGGAGGAGATTTCTCCTTATGATAGTCAAAGATGCTTGATACGCATTTAAAATAACATTTGATATTATTATTAGTGCATAGTGTAGGAAATCATTTCAAAAGTAGAATATAAATCTTAGCCAACATAGACATTTCGAACTATGCCTACTATAGCTACCATCCAAACAGTGGTGACCACCATAAGTGAATGGCAGGTTCTACAACTAATACCGTAAAAGTTTCGTATTGGGAATTGGATTTCCAACAAATGGTCAGGCCAAGGAACTTCCCATTGCCACATGAGAATGCCTCTGGAAAGACATCCCCGAGAACCAAACCGGATCTCTGCCAACACAAGGCCGGGTTACCCCTAACTGGGTAACTACTGACACGAGCACGCCATTCCCCGGTCCTTTAGGACCTTTTCAACCGAGCGCTCGATATCCAATTCACACAATCATAAAGTGTTTTCAACATGAGTAAGTATCTGGGCTCCATACCATGATACCACCCCTTTCCAGAAGGAAATGCACATACCCTAAGGGGAGCTACAGCAACCCCTAATAACCTTGCCGCATCTTTCCTGTTTTGACCATTTCCGGGATGTGAGGCTCGACGAAGTCACGTCCACAAAAACACACTTTGTACAAAAAGCCGTGCTTTGGGTCAACAAATGATCAACACAATGATCACTAAGATAGACGATCAAATAAATGATCCTATCACAAATAATCAACACAATGATCATTTCAGCATCACTCAGCATGTCATATTACCAAAATGGGATATATCGCTGATAACTTCAACTATATAACCTTTGAGCTCGTACGTCTCAAAGAAGGGTGTTAAGCAAAGAATAAATTCTCCGCCACCAACAGAAATATATTTGAAAGAAATCGGCTTTATATCTCAACTTGTAATGTCAGGCATACAATCCATACAAGTCTGTTCCGGGATCGAACAGAACCGAAGGCACTTACAAAGAAGTCCTTGCAATCCGGATATTCACAATCCTGATTGGATTTCCCATCACTTATGGAATCTCTATACCAGGAGCGACCCAGTGCAGAGACAATCGATAGGTCATCCTATCGCTCTCGCAAATACCGGTCTTCAACACCGATCTTCAAATGCAATTCACAACGACGTATCACATATTCGGAATGGGTTATACGACCCCATGGTCCTTTCCCGGTTAACCCGAATAGTGAGCGCTTATTCAAAAATAAGTGTGACATTCAAATTCAATCAAATCACATCAAATACCCATTCAAAGGGAAATATTGATAGTCGGTTATTGAACTATCAATTGATATGCACACATCACCAGATTCCAAATAATTTTCCAAATTATTTACTTTCCAAAATATCTTTACAAGATATATAATTTCAACCTTCAAAAATAAATCAATATTTATTTTTATACAAATTCCACTTTTCATTCATAAATTCCATAATGAATTTATATTTCAAAATATCCATGCATATATGATTTCAATCATTCATTTCAATTTATCTTCAAAAAGATAAATTCAATATATTCACTTTATATTGGAAAACATTTCCATACTTATTAAAAATAAGTAATTCACAAATCTTTTCATTTTCAACACTTAGAAAATATTCAATATACTTAAATCGAATTAAGTATATATTTCATTCTATTAAGGAAATCATTCACTTAACATATTTATTTGGGCCAAAACGAATGTTGCGTAAAACATCGTTACAACAACCCAAAATCACTAGTATAGGGATTCGAAATTAAATATATATATAAATCCCAATACTATACTAAACATTTCCTTTTATTTCACGAAACATCTATTTCAACAATGAATGTTGAAATCTATGGTTTCGAATCTCAACACCTTTTAAAACATCGTTAGATCGTTTTAATTCTATTTAAACATCACATTCAAAATATTTTCTTTAACGTGTTATTCACTGTTCAAAAACGTGAATATACTATGTTCACAAATTCCATTATTTCTATTCTTTTTAACTTAAAGGATTATTCACTGTTTACAACGTGAATATAACTCCATTAATAGGTTATAACAATTAACTTATCAAAATAAGTCGTTTGCGAATTTATAAAACAACGTTTATAAATTCTATTTCTATTTTTATATAAAAACTTCCTTTTTATAAATTCCTTTATTAACATATTCCAGTTTATAACTAAATTATAACTAAACGTTCATATTATAAGTTAAATACTTATACAACGATTATTTTACAAAATCGTTCTTTTAAAGACTTTTCAATTTATAAACCTTATAACTTATAAGATTTATTTATTTAATCAATCTATTCTTCAAATAATTTCACTAAATTTATAAATCTTACTATTTATAAGTTTCATTTATAACTTCACGGTTTATAATTCTATAAATTTCATTCTATTATGAAATTCATTTTCACTTCATTCAAACACTTAAAAAAAACTCGTTTTATAATGTCTGAATCTCAATTCATAAATATCCATTTATAAATCCTTTAATATAAATCAATTTATATTATTATTTTAAAACGTCTTTAAATTTTCTTTATAATTTCACCATTCTCTTGATTTATAAAATAATTAAATTTTATAAATCTTATATTCCAACTTTTATAATAAATTTAAATTTCCCAATTTAAACTATTTTATAACATCATTAACCCATATTTTCAAAAATCAATCTTTTAACTATATTTCTCAAAAATCATAATTTTTATAACTTTAAAAATTATAACTTTCATTTATTTATAATGGATCGATTCCAAAAATATTTTATCTTTTCAAAAATCACTTTAAAAACATTTTAAAATCCCAAAATCTGGGTCCAATGATGCTACACACCAAATAGTCAATCACGACTACAACGATATCATATATCAATATGAAAATCCATCAAATATCAAAATATCTGAAATCCAAATAAAAACTGTTGAGGAATCCAGTTGGATCCCTCCAACCTGTTTCCTGCATCCAAAAACATTAGCACAATACCAATTTCGCTCCAGTACGAAATTATCGCGGTACATGTTCTTATTAAATATTATCCGCTTAATAACGGCGTAATAGGGTCTCATCCGCTAAACAAAAAATGCGGGAAATCAACAACTGCAATATATACATATGCCAATATATATATATTGATATTATATATAATACCAATTTCACTGTTTATGAAATATTCGCGGTATATGTTTTTATTAAATAACATCCGCTTACTAACGGCGCATAATGTCTATTTTAACAATAAATAATTTACAGTCATCATTCAAACATGCATTCAAATATTTTAAATCCAACTATTTAAAATAAAATCGAAACTGATTCGATTGAGTGAGAAGTTCTCACCTTGGTTTTAATTTCCGTTTTAGCTTTAATTTCGAATAAAATTAAACGCGCGTTTAATTTTACCCGAAATTCTCACTAACTCCAAACGACTCCAAACCAACTCCATCGCGTAGTGCTCGTCCATACGATCCCAACGCAACTGAGTTTGCATTTTTTCGACCTCGTATGAAAAAGTTATGAATTATTGAAGTTTGTACACGATTTATATACTCTAATTACAACACAAATATATGATTTTAAACCTAGGCTAGATCATAGCCGTGCATTCCAAGGCCAAGAAATCAGGCCCGTCCACATTCTCTTCCTCCTTCACGTTCCCCTTACAGTAAACTCACGTACAAAATCAAACCCATCACTTATGAACTAGGGTTTTGATTTGCAACACCAATACTCAACGAAACTTGATCAAACCAACGCCAACTTGTAGCTCTACCCCTCCACCATGCTCGGCTTGAATAGCACAAGGCTCGGCCTGCTCTACAGCCTCGTTTTGCGTGCGTGACCTGCTATGAACGGCCCCCCCTAGCTCCCTCTCCGTTACACCATTTCCAATCATCACCGTATGGAATCGAAGCTCTCTTCATGCTCTTCGACATTGTAGTTGAGCACTTCGGCTAATTCTTTGTAGATTGGGAGAGATTGAGGGATGAAGTTGGAAAAAATCTGGCCATAGAACAGAAAAGTGGCGGCTAGGGCAAATTAGAATTAGGGTTTATGTTTTTTTATCAAATTATGAAGATGTTGGGGCTATTTATAGAGTTTCGTTCGACACTATTCACCCGAAAATTCCGAACTCCGATTTAGACGCCGTAACCAGCGTACCTAGGGTTTATCCCGCGTTCCGGACACAATGGAACAGGTTTCGGAAGCTAATTCGGAAGTATGTGCGAGTTATGGCTGAAAACGCTCAATTTAAATTAAACCGATTTAAACCGATTTCTAGGCGTTTTAATTTGTACCGGACAAACGGTAAATCCAAATGACTTGAAATTTGAAACCTTACAATAATATCACATTACGGATCCGATGAAACTGGTTTCGTCGAATTCCGAGACTTTTTGAAAAATGGCTATTTTGACTCGCCAAATTTAAATTAAAAATAATTCGATGCGTTTCGAGCTGCCACGATCAAATGATAACTCCGATTGATACGAAAATTGAAATCCAGTAATAACTAACTATTACGGATCCAATGAAACTGGTTTCGTTCAATTCTGAGACTGTTCAAAAATTGGCTATTTTACAGTCGATTATTAAATATTAAAATATTCAATTTTCACAAATTAACTTTTAATTCGATTTTAAAAGTTCTAAAATATCATTCTAACTTCAATATGATAAAATAAAATTTTACAAATCATTTTCAATCATATTTAACTCAATTTTCAATTATTTCCATAATTTAACACATTAAATTATCGATTTAATTATTCAATAAAATCCAATAATTCAAATAAAAATTTATTTGACTTAAAAATTCACTTATAAATATTTAAAATTAATTAAATATTCAAATTTTAATTAATAAAAATTCTGGGTCGTTACACAAGCGGCTTATTTGTTCTAGCAAATAGCGCAACCAAATCCAGCCAAACGGCTTCCCGGTACCTATACTTACTCAATTTAAATATGTAAGTGCCATATATATGTAGTTTATAACATTTCTCTTACTTAAACAACTATAACACTTCAATTCTAAAAGAAATGCATTCAAAATAACTTCCACAAGCAATTTATATGTTTTCAAACCTAATTCAATTGCTTTCAACCAACTCATAAGCCATTTCATTTAATTTCAATGGTTTGCAACTCAATTTCCTATATCCAATTGATTTTTAATCCAAACAAGCCCATATTCAATTCAATTAATTCTAAATCTAATTCGTTTAATCTCTATCAACTCATAGAAATTTAATTGCTTTTGTTTACGCCAAACGACAATTATTGTTATGCAATTTCGACGATATTCGCTTATAACTACTTTAAATTAATTTCAACTCATTCTGTATTTAATTCCATTTCATTTCTAATTTATTCACTCACCATTTATTTAGCTCGACACATTCCATCCTTGTATACTACTAGCCATTCCCAAATTAATTCAATCCAAGCTTTTATTTAATGGGCTTTCACCCTTATCCAAAGCCAAGCTTTCATAAATTTTAAACTCAAGTGAATTTACTTTAATTTATTCCAACATCAAACTTAAGTCTACTTCTATTTGATTCTCATTTAATCAACTTTCTTTAAATTCAGTTAGTCATCCATTTTAAATTTTAATTTTAAATTCACTTTTTCAAATTTATCAAAATAATATCCAAACGCATACTTAACTCATTTATATTTCAAATTAATATACCACCAAATTTAAGTTCAGTCTGATAATCCCATTAACCCATTTTATATTTTTAATTTACTTACTTAATTCGTTATCGAATTTATTTTATTAATATAGGGCCATTCTCAATTTATTTCTATTTACTTGGGTTTTATTTGCAACGCAAACCATTTCTATTATAATTCAATTTCATTTCATTAGACAACACTTCCATTATATTTAATTTAATTACAATTTACGTTTAATATTATTTATAACACACTTGAATTTTATTTATAATTCAAACCATCACTATTTCGATCAAACTCTATTTATTTTTACAACATCTCCACTTATTTATTTCAATATCAAATCCAAGTCGAATTCTATTTACAATTCGAATTCATTCCCAAACTCCATTATTAATTTACAATCCATTTATTTACCCAAGTTAAATTTTATTAACATGCTCAATCAAACAATTATTTAGCCAATTAGCTTACTTTCAATTTTTAAATCAATATTCGATTTTATTACAAAAATTATTTTATTAAATTTTCCTGAGTTCAAATTTTGTTTTTCATATTTCCAGTTTGGATTTTCTTTTATTTCCCCAAAACTCCAACATCTTTATTTAAAAATTTTAGAAAAGCTTTTAAATTCACATAATACTATTAAAATAACTCTTTATAAAAATACTTTTTATAACTCGATGTCTCAACCAGTCCATCCTTGTCCTCATAGAAATTCGGTCATACGTTGATCAGGCGTAAGACTGAAAATCTATAAGTACTTGGTAAACTCGTTTTCAACATCCAGTGAAAATACTTGGAAAATAATTTTATTGAAAATATAGAAAACAATTTATAAAAATAGAGGAAATATCTTTGGTGAGAATGCTCTGGAAATCATCACTCCCATCCATGGTCACAGTTACATTCCAGGGTTACGTTGCCATCGCAGCAAAAGTCCATGTAACTGCAGGCTCTCTGCGGCCTCTCGATTACGCCATGGATCCCACACAACAGATCACAGTTACATTCCAGGGTTGCGTTGCCGTCACGGCAAAAGTCCATGTAACTGCAGGCTCTCAGCGACCTCTGATTTTCGCTGTCAAAACGAAACTTCTCCACTCCTACATAGGTCGCAGTCTACCGATTTAAAATCAAACGCAAACTGTTGGCTCTCAGCGGCACACACGACTTTCGCTATGTTATACCATAGGTCGCAGTCTACCGATATAAAATCAAACGCAAACTGTTGGCTCTCAGCGGCACACACGACTTCCGCTATGGTATACACTACTCATAATCCCCAGGAACTAGTTTTGTCCGGACTTCTCACAGGATCAACTTTAGAACCCCCCCTTGAGGCTCAAGGCAACACCACCTGGTGGTACTCCTGAGAAGTTCATTTTAAGGGAGCGCCTTTTTCCCCAAATCCATCACCAAAACTGTCACGCCCCACCTCTATACCCACGCTAGCCAAGAACACTACGGAGTAATGCTGTCAACTAGCATGGAGAATAAGGCTGTTGAGGAGCGACCATCCGTGTAATTGCTTTGGGCGAGCACCGATATGCCAGATAAAAATATAACTTTTCATCATAAGAGGAAATCCGACATACCGACACAAACTCAAAGCTACTACACAGTGGCTATAGTAATTTTCGGAAACAAATATTGAAATAAGCATAACACAAATCATTCACAGATAATTCATATCACAAAGGCGGAAGAAGATATGAATATATAATTAACACATGAAAGTGTATATCAGAGTAGTGGTCAAAAAGATCCACAATAATACAAAAGAATAGCAACACGTGCTATACAAAAGAATACAACTATGAGTCTATATCTCAAGTGTATTCAACAAAATAAACTACTAATCTAAGTAGTTAGCCAAAAGTCAGAGAAATCAATCCCAAGTGAGAAGTCAAGCTGAAGCACCTGTAACATCTCGGTCTGACCCGAGTATTATTTAATAAGAAAATAATAAACGGATCAGTCTAACTATAATTATCAGGTGAAATGATATAGAATAAGAGATATGACTAAACACATAATAATCACAATGCCAAGCTGTGATATATATATATAAGTAATTGAAAATCAACAAGAGATTAATCAATATCACCAAATCTACACAAGAATCAAAGAAAATGTCATACTCCTTATTTCGTTCACCAAACCATAAATATTGACGATTATATCAATGTCAATCACAAAAGTCAATGACACACAAATTCACCAATGCACAAATATTGATAAAACTTATCAATGGAAATCACGAAAATTGGTGAAGCACAAATTCTAGAAATCATCTCAAGAAATCCAGACAATGACACACAAATTCACCTATGCACAAATATTGATAAATCATATCAATAGAAATCACAAAAATAGGCGAAGAAGAAAGTTCCAGAATTCGACACACGTAATCCAAAAATCACACAAAATAGGGGGGAGGCCTATCACACGAACGGAAGCATGAAAACTCACCAACATATGTATCACACGAACGAGACGCTATCTCATGGTAGCTAGCCATTAATTTTTGACACACGAACGGCCCGAAGACCATGGGGCGCTACCCCACATATGTGAGTTGAAACTCACACAAACGGGGTTTAGTCTCCCTCGTAGACAAAGAGACATCGCACATTGCTAGTCTAAATCACAAAAATGATCGTCATGATCATCAAGAAGTGTCAATTACAGTAAGCTAGTAAATATATGAGCTTAGCTTCATGTCCCATAACCATTAGCTTAACTTAAATATTTACGAACCAATTGTAGATTTCCACTAGAAAATTGTCACAAGAGTTTCAATCGAACAAGTCCAAGAATTAACCGACGAAGTAAACGCAAGCGTTTCATACCACTTGTTTTACTAACTCGTTTAATTAGATTTCTCATACGAGTGAGGTAAAGGCTTATATATACTAGTACATTGGAAAACGGTTTTATAAACGAGCTTTGTAATAAAATAGTGTTGAAATCGTTTTGATAAAAGAATTTTGATATTTACTACTAGTATAGAAAACCTTTATATTTTTAAAGCGACAAATCACAAAGGGGATTGTAGGAACAATCAATCACTAAAATTCACATTCGAAGACGTGAATAAAATCCAAAGAAATCGATACCGAATCCGTCAAAATGGATATTCCAAAAATTCCTAAAAAAGAGTCATCGAAGTCATAATAAATGATAACAACAAATAGGATCGTCACGAATCGATTCAAATTGGAAATTCAATCCAAAAAGGCAAAATGGACTCAAACAGCAGGTTCAGTCGACTGAACAGAGTATTCAGTCGACTGACCCTGTGCCTGGAAATTTTCCAGGTTCAGGAAACTTTCTGTTTCCAGGTTCAGTCGACTGAACAGAGGATTCAGTCGACTGAATCATGCCTGGAAACTTTCGGGTTCCAGGTTCAGTCGACTGAACAGACTTTTCAGTTGACTGAATCTTGCCTGGGCTGTTTTTCAGCCTATCCAAATGAAGAGCAAACCCTTCCAAAATGCAACCGGACGAACATTGGCTCTAAGGGTTTATGCCAATCGGCAACCCGGCCATATATGCTCCTCGATGCATCACCAAAAGCATGATCAAACATCCATAAAAGGTTTCACACAAATTTGACTTAAAAACCCAAAAATTGGAATATTCACAAAACCAATCCAAATCAAGAGCAAATGCACATGAAGAAGTGTTAGGAATTCATACCCAACAACCAAAGATAATTATAGTCATAGATGCGAGATAAAAATCGCACCTTTGAAATCACACAAATAAAGATGAAGCTTGAAAGCAAAGGAGAATCAACCACTCTCCAAATCCAACTCAATAAGCTTGATTCTAAGCTTTTAAAGAAGAACATTTCCAAAGTTAGGTTTAGGAATTTCTGAAATGATAAGAGAATGAGTTGGAGAAGAAGAAGAGAAGCTTACCAATGGGTTCTTCTATTAGTTTGGAGCTAGAACTTGATTTGCAAAAGAAAACTAGGGCTTGAGTTTTAATTTCCCATCTCTCCCACCATTGTTGCTAAAGCTTGAGTATTAGGAATTGGAAATGAAGTAAATGAGGAGTTGAAGTGGAGTTGGGACTGAATACATAAGTGGGGTTATTGGGCTTAGCCCAAACCAAAGCCCTAAGCAAAAAGTAGAAAAATTCAACTTTCTCCAAACTTATCGAAGCTTATACTCAAAAAGGTCGCAAACGGCATTTTAAACTCAATGGGAGTAGTCCCTAGTTCTAATTCGACCGTATGCAAAAAGTAGCTTTTCGGACTAAAATCCGACTGCGATACCATATTTAAATAAAACATTTAAATATATAAATCATAACATATGCGGGTTGTTACAGACTCCCCTCCTTAAAGAAATTGCGTCCACGCAATCATAAGGAATAAATGAACTAATAGTAACAACCATAGATGCATATCAACACAAAAGAAGAAATTCAAAATAAGAAGTTCACCTTAAAGAGCACGAGAGAGTAAGTCCGGATGTGTTCGCTCGATGAACTCTCTAGATTCCCAAGAACAATCCTTAGGATTTGAAGACCATTGAACTTTCACAAGCGAAACTTCCTTATTTCGAAGTCGTTTGACTTCCGAAGCAATAATACGAATAGGATGTTGCTCATAAGTTAAATTAGGCGAAACTTCAATCTCTTCCACAACACCGGGCTCAAGAATAGAATCGGAATCTCGAAGACATTTCCGTAATTGAGAAACGTGGAACACGTCATGCATGGCAGAAAACTGAGCCGGTAAAGAAAGGCGATAAGCCAAGGAACCAATACGTTCGGTGATAGGAAATGGCCCAATATATCGAGTCGCTAATTTTCCCGATCGACTGAAACGTACAACACCTTTCATAGGTGACACACGAATGAACACAAGATCTCCCACAGAAAATTCTAACTTCCTTCTCCGATTATCGGCATAGGATTTTTGTCTACTCTGGGCTTCTTTCATCCTATGACGAATAAGATTAATCTTTTCTGTAGAATCACGAATAAAATCTGGATTTAAAACCAGCTTCTCCCCGGCCTCAAGCCAACAAGAAGGAGATCGGCATGGCCTTCCATAGAGTGCCTCGAAAGGTGCCATACCAATACTAGATTGGAAGCTATTATTATAGGAAAATTCGACAAGAGAAATATGATCTTCCCAACTTCCACCGAAATCAAGCACACAAGCACGAAGAAGACCTTCAAGAGTTTGATTCACACGCTCGGTTTGTCCATCAGACTGAGGATGATGAGCGGTGCTAAAATTAAGCTTCGTTCCCAAAGCTTTTTGAAGACTCTTCCAAAATCCACTAGTAAACAATGGATCACGATCGCTAACAATAGAAGTAGGAACTCCATGCAATTTAACAATTTCTTTAATAAAAAGTTTGGCTAAAAGAGGTATGGTTCGATTAGATCGAACGGGAATAAAGTGGGCGGATTTAGTAAGCCTATCAAAAATCAACCATAAGCTATCATGACCCGAACGAGAACGGGGAAGGCCATCTATAAAATCCATGGAAATCTGGTCCCACTTCCAAATTGGAATTTCTAAAGGTTGCAATAACCCACCGGGCCTTTGATGTTCGGCCTTAACGAGTTGGCAAGTCATGCAACGCTTAACGAAGTTAGCGATGTCAAGTTTCATTCCCTCCCAATAATAAAGTCGCTACATATCCGCGTACATCTTACTACTACCGGGATGAATGGTAAATTTAGAACGATGGGAATCTTCTAAAATATCTTTACGAAGATCACCAATATTTGGTACGACAAGTCTTCCAAATTTTCGAATGCCGCCACAAGAATCAATATCAAAGTCTTTCAAACCTTCAATATCAATTTTATCCTTAACATTTTGGCCAAGAAGAGCCAATACGGGATCTAGCCTTTGAGCTTCAAGAATGCGGTCTAGAAGAGAAGGATGAGCCTCAAGGCCACATAAAACAAGAGATGAACATAAATCGGAAACACGGTCTCGAATTTCGCAAGTGGATAAAATCTCGAGATCGTTCCATTCGGATATCATCATAGAAACAACCGCTTGTTGCTTTCGACTAAGTGCATCCGCAACGCAATTTCCCTTTCCGGGAGTATAAAGGATATCAAGATCATACGGTGCAAGAAATTCGAGCCATCGCTGTTGACGCAAATTAAGTTCCTTTTGAGAGAATAAATACTTCAAAGACTTATGATCGGTATAAAGAATAAATTTCTCCCCCAATAGATAATGACGCCAAATTCGAAGAGCGAAAACAATAGCCGCGAGCTCTAAATCATGTGTGGCATATCTAGTCTCGGCCGGCTTCAATTGCCTTGAAGCATAAGCAATAACACGTTCTTTTTGCATAAGAACGGCACCCAAACCAATGCGACTAGCATCGGTATAAACAACGAAATCTTGATTCCCATCGGGAATAACAAGAATAGGAGCATCTGAAAGGAGTTCCTTTAGTTTCAGAAAAGAAGTTTCGCATTTGTCCGACCAAATGTATTTAATACCTTTCTTCGTTAAGCTAGTGAGAGGCACGACAATCTTAGAAAAGTCTTTGATAAAACGGCGGTAATAACCTGCCAATCCAAGGAAACTACGGATCTCCGTCACACTTTCAGGTCTTTTCCAATCTTGAATCGCTTCAATCTTTGAAGGATCCACGGAAATTTCAGATTCAGAAATAATATGACCGAGAAACTTCACACAAGATTGCCAAAAGTGGCATTTAGAAAAATTTGCTTTCAATTGATTACTCCTAAGAGTTTCCAACACAATCCGAAGATGCTTTTCATGCTCCTCCTCGGTTTTTGAATACACAAGAATATCATCGATAAAGATGAGAACAAACCGGTCGAGGAAGTCTTTGAAAACTCTATTCATAAGGTCAACGAAATAAGCCGGAGCATTCGTTAGACCAAATGGCATAACAAGCCATTCATAAGATCCATAACGGGTACGAAACGATGTCAAAGGAATACTATCCTCTTCAATACGAAGCTGATGAAATCCAGTAGCTAAGTCTAATTGTGAAAAGACTCTAGCACCACTAAGTTGATCGAATAGATCATCAATCCGAGGTAAAGGATATTTATTTTTGATAGTAAGATCATTAAGCTTGCGGTAGTCAACGCAAAGCCTAAGTGTTCCATCGGGTTTCTTCACAAAAATAGCTGAAGCTCCCCAAGGCGAGGAACTAGAGCGAATAAATTGCTTCGTCTCCAATTCGGATAATTGTTTACGCATCTCCTCGTTTTCTTTATTGGACATACGATACGGAGGACGAGTGATAGGTTGAGCTCCAGGAATAAGATTAATTCTGAACTCAATTGCTCGCTTAGGTGGTAATCCTAAAACGGGCTCGAATATGTCGGAAAATTCACGAACGACGTGAATAAGAGAAATAATATCACCCTCATCATCATCATCGTCATCACGAGGATTTAAAGAATATAAAGATGCAACCAAGTTGGAATCTGAATCTTTAAGATTAATAGAAATCTGCTTAACAGATTGAGGATGTCGAAGATGAATAGTCCGCTCAGGACATAGGATATGAGCTTCATAGCGGTTAAGCCAATCCATTCCCAAAATCATTCCAAAGCCTAAATAACGCATAACATGCAAATCGGCTCGGAAAGAAAAATCACACAAAATAATCTCGACATCATTACAAAATAAACTGATTGTTGCGGATCCACCCACCGGATTCGCAATTCTCAAAGAAGTCATTAAACACAAAACATCCAAAGAAAAAGTATCGACAAGTTCTTTTGATATAAAAGAATGGGACGCACCCGTATCAAAATGAACTCGAAAAGGATGATCAAGAAATAAAATAATTCCATCCAGAATAGAATGAGAAATACCTTGGCCACGAGATGTGTTCCCAGGGGCTTGAGAAACATTCAACTTTCCCTCCTTCCTATTTTGAAGTTTGGGACATACATGCATAAAATGGTCCGGGCTTTTGCAATAGCGACAAGTACGAGGCTTTGAACACTTGTTCGCAAAATGGTCTTTCGAACCACAATTATAGCATTTCCCTTGAGTAGAGGAAAAGGTCTTTTCAACAGGAGTTGCTTGCCTCCCTTTCTTATTGGGATAAGGGCCTTTGAATTTGTTTGGCCTCTTCTTGTTGTTGAAGTTTGGTTTGGAACCCATCACTTCAACATCATTCTCCCTATCCGCCTCTTCAAGACGAAGAGCGATATCAACGAGTTGGTCGAAAGAAACTTCTAACTTTAGAAGTAATGGCTTCTTGAGGTTTTTGTTTAAGCCATAGACGAACCTCTGGTTCTTCTTTAAAGGGGTGTTGATGTATTCAACCCCATATTTGGAAAGCGACTCGAAGGAGGCGACGTAATCAATCACGGAGAACTCACCTTGAACATGGTCTATAAATCTCGAGCCAATGTCACTTTCTCTGCTTCTGGTACAAATTTTAACTCGAAGCGTTCCCGGAATTGCTCCCAGGTGAGATTCGCTTCATTAATCTCAGAAATAAGAAGCTCGTACCAGTCCAATGCTCTCTCTCGGAGCATACTAGAGGCCACCTGAACTAGGTGAAGGTCAATAAGGTTCATGCGAGAAAAGATTCGATCGCATGACCTTAGCCAAGCCTGTACTTCAATAATAGTTTCGGAACCTTTGAATGGCTCCCCACCCAAATTTGTGTAATCGGTGCACAAGCGTGCAAATCCCGACTTTGGGTGAGTAGGTTCCGGGTTAGCTCCAGCTGCTTGAGCATTCATCACTAAATCAAGAAGCTGTTGAGCAGTCATAAAAACTCCATCCTGGGGTGGAGTGCTAGATGGTACGGCTCTGGGACGGCCTGGTCTAGACATTTCTCTTTCTTTAGAAAGAAAGAAGAAGAAGAAAAAGGTTATTCACCAATGAATATCAAGCAATCTTGATAGATAAAACAAGGAATCATAACAGAAAATAGGATGAATCGGTACGAAGACTCGAAGTAAATCCTAAAGCACGACTCCTAAGATGGACTTAGGACGACGATCCTTGTTATAATATTCCATATTGTTCCGAAGTTTGGCTCTGATATCAAGCTTTCACGCCCCACCTCTATACCCACGCTAGCCAAGAACACTACGGAGTAATGCTGTCAACTAGCACGGAGAATAAGGCTGTTGAGGAGCGACCATCCGTGTAATTGCTTTGGGCGAGCACCGATATGCCAGATAAAAATATAACTTTTCATCACAAGAGGAAATCCGACATACCGACACAAACTCAAAGCTACTACACAGTGGCTATAGTAATTTTCGAAAATAAATATAGAAATAAGCATAACACAAATCATTCACAGATAATTCATATCACAAAGGCGGAAGAAGATATGAATATATAATTAACACATGAAAGTGTATATCAGAGTAGTGGTCAAAAAGATCCACAATAATACAAAAGAATAGCAACACGTGCTATACAAAAGAATACAACTATGAGTCTATATCTCAAGTGTATTCAACAAAATAAACTACTAATCTAAGTAGTTAGCCAAAAGTCAGAGAAATCAATCCCAAGTGAGAAGTCAAGCTGAAGCACCTGTAACATCTCGTTCTGACCCGAGTATTATTTAATAAGAAAATAATAAACGGATCAGTCTAACTATAATTATCAGATGAAATGATATAGAATAAGAGATATGACTAAACACATAATAATCACAATGCCAAGCTGTGATATATATATATATATATATATATATATAAGTAATTGAAAATCAACAAGAGATTAATCAATATCACCAAATCTACACAAGAATCAAAGAAAATGTCATACTCCTTATTTCGTTCACCAAACCATAAATATTGACGATTATATCAATGTCAATCACAAAAGTCAATGACACACAAATTCACCAATGCACAAATATGATAAAACTTATCAATGGAAATCACGAAAATTGGTGAAGCACAAATTCTAGAAATCATCTCAAGAAATCCAGACAATGACACACAAATTCACCTATGCACAAATATTGATAAATCATATCAATAGAAATCACAAAAATAGGCGAAGAAGAAAGTTCCAGAATTCGACACACGAAATCCAGAAATCACACAAAATAGGGGGGAGGCCTATCACACGAACGGGAGCATGAAAACTCACCAACATATGTATCCCACGAACGAGACGCTATCTCATGGTAGCTAGCCATTAATTTTTGACACACAAACGGCCCGAAGACCATGGGGCGCTACCCCACATATGTGAGTTGAAACTCACACAAACAGGGTTTAGTCTCCCTCGTAGACAAAGAGACATCGCACATTGCTAGTCTAAATCACAAAAATGATCGTCACGATCATCAAGAAGTGTCAATTACAGTAAGCTAGTAAATATATGAGCTTAGCTTCATGTCCCATAACCACTAGCTTAACTTAAATATTTACGAACCAATTGTAGATTTCCACTAGAAAATTGTCACAAGAGTTTCAATCGAACAAGTCCAAGAATTAACCGACGAAGTAAACGCAAGCGTTTCATACCACTTGTTTTACTAACTCGTTTAATTAGATTTCTCATACGAGTGAGGTAAAGGCTTATATATACTAGTAGATTGGAAAACGGTTTTATAAACGAGCTTTGTAATAAAATAGTGTTGAAATCGTTTTGATGAAAGAATTTTGATATTTACTACTAGTATAGAAAACCTTTATATTTTTAAAGCGACAAATCACAAAGGGGATTGTAGGAACAATCAATCACTAAAATTCACATTCGAAGACGTGAATAAAATCCAAAGAAATCGATACCGAATCCGTCAAAATGGATATTCCAAAAATTCCTAAAAAGGAGTCATCAAAGTCATAATAAATGATAACAACAAATAGGATCGTCACGAATCGATTCAAATTGGAAATTCAATCCAAAAAGGCAAAATGGACTCAACCAGCAGGTTCAGTCGACTGAACAGAGTATTCAGTCGACTGACCCTGTGCCTGGAAATTTTCCAGGTTCAGGAAACTTTCTGTTTCCCGGTTCATTCGACTGAACAGAGGATTCAGTCGACTGAATCATGCCTGGAAACTTTCGGGTTCCAGGTTTAGTCGACTGAACAGACTTTTCAGTCGACTGAATCTTGCCTGGGCTGTTTTTCAGCCTATCCAAATGAAGAGCAAACCCTTCCAAAATGCAACCGGACGAACATTGGCTCTAAGGGTTTATGCCAATCGGCAACCCGGCCCTATATGCTCCTCGATGCATCACCAAAAGCATGATCAAACATCCATAAAAGGTTTCACACAAATTTGACTTAAAAACCCAAAAATTGGAATATTCACAAAACCAATCCAAATCAAGAGCAAATGCACATGAAGAAGTATTAGGAATTCATACCCAACAACCAAAGATAATTATAGTCATAGATGCGAGATAAAAATCTCACCTTTGAAATCACACAAATAAAGATGAAGCTTGAAAGCAAAGGAGAATCAACCACTCTCCAAATCCAACTCAATAAGCTTGATTCTAAGCTTTTAAAGAAGAACATTTCCAAAGTTAGGTTTAGGAATTTCTGAAATGATAAGAGAATGAGTTGGAGAAGAAGAAGAAAAGCTTACCAATGGGTTCTTTTATTAGTTTGGAGCTAGAACTTGATTTGCAAAAGAAAACTAGGGCTTGAGTTTTAATTTCCCATCTCTCCCACCATTGTTGCTAAAGCTTGAGTATTAGGAATTGGAAATGAAGTAAATGAGGAGTTGAAGTGGAGTTGGGACTGAATACATAAGTGGGGTTATTGGGCTCAGCCTAAACCAAAGCCCTAAGCAAAAAGTAGAAAAATTCAACTTTCTCCAAACTTATCGAAGCTTATACTCAAAAAGGTCGCAAACGGCATTTTAAACTCAATGGGAGTGGTCCCGAGTCCTAATTCGACCGTATGCAAAAAGTAGCTTTTCGGACTAAAATCCGACTACGATACCATATAAATAAAACATTTAAATATATAAATCATAACATATGCGGGTTGTTACAAAAACACTTTATACTATACATATATAGTATCTTTCAAATCATACACATAGTATGATCACATATAAAGCTCCTTTACAAAAAATCGACTATCCCAAAAATGGATAATTCTCAAGCTAGGCTTTTCAAATTTCAATATTGATTTTACCCAAAAATCAAAAGCCTTTCCAAATCCAAAGGTTCCAAAAACCTTTTTCCAAATTCCTCATAAGATCCTTATATATATATATATATATATATATATATATATATTCAGATATATATAATTTTCCAAACTTTGGATCGTTCAAAGTCAGGACCCGATTTTTCGTCTTCCGAAAATTCAACATCGATACTCACTTTATCGACTGCCGAGAAATCGAACGACGGAAAACCGAACACTGAGAGTTTTAAGAAAAAGAAAAGAAAGAAGAAGAGAGGAAAATATGGAAATTAGAGAGAAAAGAGAATAGAAAATAAAAAATAGAACAGAGAACATAACAGAAAGAAAACAACAAAGAATAACAGAATCTCACAATTCGCAGCGGAACAACATATAATAGATAAATGAATATTCTTTAAACAAAGAACTATATCAGTTATTACATTTCATGCATTTCATTTCATTACATCATATCATCAGAGTATACCACAATAACAACAACAAACAGTGCAGCGGAAAAAAGAAATACTATATAACTAGTAATACGCCATGCCATCCATCTTGCCTCCAGCAACTCCAGAATATCTAGAATATCCTGATAAATCTTAACTCTTGACTGCCCGTGTGGAAATTGGTGGGCACCCAGAGTTTAGGAAGGAAAACAATAAACTCCAAGTCAGTCATGTGACTGGTGTGAGAACTCAAAATAGTTTATTTATCTTTAACATCAAAATAGAGGAATATTTTTAAAGTCAATTCGCAATGCTTTTAAAAATGAGACTACCATAAGACCTCCCGCCACACACACAATGCAAACGCAGACTTGGAGGAGATTTCTCCTTATGATAGTCAAAGATGCTTGATACGCATTAAAATCAAATCAATTTTGATATTATTATTAGTGCATAGTGTAGAAGAAATTCATTTCGAAAGTAGAATATAAATCTTAGCCAGCATATGTACCATTATATTATGCCTACTATAGCTACCTCCTGAGGAAGCAGGTTCTACAACTAAAACCGTACAAGTCACGTATTGTTTCTTTGGATTTCCAACGAATGATCAGGCCAAGGAACTTCCCATTGCCACATGAGAATGCCTCTGGATGGACATCCCCGAGAACCAAACCGGATCTCTACCAACACAAGGCCGGGTTACCCCTAACTGAGTAACAACTGACCGAATATGCCATCCCCCGGTCCTTTGGGACCTTTTCACCGAGCGCTCGTAATCAATTCACACAATCATAACAAAGTGTTTTCAACATGAGTAAGTATCTGGGCTCCATACCATGATACCACCCTTTTCCAGAAGGAAATGCACACATCCTAAAGGGCGCTACCCCTCATAACCTTGCTGCTTCTTTCCTGTTTTGAGCATTCACGGGGTGTGAGGCTCGACGAAGTCACGTCCACAAAAACATACTTTATACAAAAGCCATGCTTTGGGTCAACAAATGATCAACACAATGATCACCCAGATAGACGATCAAATAAATGATCCTATCACAAATAATCAACACAATGATCATTTCAGCAACACTCAGCATGTCACATTACCAATTTGGGAATATATCGCTGATAACTTCAACTATATAACCTCTGAGCTCGTACGTCTCAGAGAATGGTGTTAAGCTAAAAGAATAAATTCTCCGCCACCAACAGAAATATATTTGAATGAAATCGGCTTTATATCTCAATTTGTAATGTCAGACATACAATCCATACAAGTCTGTTCCGGGCTCGAACAAAACCGAAGGCACTTACAAAGAAGTCCTTGCAATCCGGATATTCACAATCCTGATCGGATTTCCCATCACTTAGGGAGTCTCTATACCATTGCAACTCAGTGCAGAGACAATCGACAGGTCATCCTATCGCTTTCGCAAATACCGGGTCTTCAACACCGATCTTCAAATGCAATTCACAACGACGTATCACATATTCGGAATGGGTTATACGACCCCATGGTCCTTTCCCGGTTAACCCGAATAGTGAGCGCTTATTCAAAAATAAGTGTGGCATTCACATTCAAACAAATCACATCAATTACCCATTCAAAGGGAAATATTGATAGTCGGTTATTGAACTATCAATGGATATGCACACATCACCAGTTTCCAAATAATTTTCCAAATTATTTATTTTCCAAAATATCTTTACAAGATATATTATTTCACACTTCAAAAATAAATCAATATTTATTTTTAAACAAATTCCACTTTCTTTTATAAATTCCTTAGTGAATTTATATTCCAAAATATTCATGCATATACGTTTTCAATTATTCATTTCAATTTATCTTCAAAAAGATAAATTCTCAAAGTATTCACTTTATATTGGAAAACATTTCCATACTTATTTAATAAGTAATTCACAAATTTTATTTATTTTCAACACTTGGAAAATATTCAATATACTTAAATCGAGATTAAGTATATATTTCATTCTTTAAGGAAATCATTCTCTTAAACATATTTATTTGGGCCAAAACGAATGTTACGTAAAACATCGTTACGACGTCCCAAAATCACTAGTATAAGGATTCGAAATTAAAATAGATATATAAATCCCAATACTATACAAAACATTTCCTTTCGGAAATCATTTACTAGAACAACAGTGTTATAGTCCACCATTTCCTTTTATTTCTCGAAACATCTATTTCAACAATCAATGTTGAAATCTATGGTTTCAAATCTCAACACAATTAAAACATCGTTAGATCGTTTTAATTCTATTTGAAATATCACATTCAAAACAATTTTTTTTAACATATTATTCACTATTCAAAAACGTGAATATACTACGTTAACACATTTCATCCTTTTATACATTTTATTTAAAGGATTATCCACAGTTCAAAAACGTGAATATAACTCCATTAATAGGTTTCAGCAATTTACTTCTTAAAATAAGTCGTTTGCGAATTTATAAACAACGTTTATAAATTCCTTTTCTATTTATTTTATAACAACTCCTTTTATAAATTTTCTTTATTCACTTTATATCTCAATTATGAACCAAAAGTCCATATTATAAGTTAAATACTTATAAAACGATTATTTTACAAAATCGTTCCTTTAAACTTCATAATTATAAATCTTATAACTTATAAGATTCAATTATTTATCCAAATATATTCTTTAATAACTTCACAAAATTTATAAATCTTACTATTTGTAAATTTCATTTATAACTTCACCACTTATAATTTTATAAATTCCATTCATTTACAAAATTCATTTTCACTTCATTCAAACACTTATAAAAACTCGTTTTATAATGTCAATATTCCAATTTATAAATATCCATTTATAAATCTCTTAATATAAATCAATTTATATTATTCTTTAAAACGTCTTTAATCTCCTTTATTATTTCACCATTTTGATTCATAAAATAATTAAATTTTATAAATCCTATATTTAAACTTTTCACAATAAATTCTAAAATCCCGATTAAACTATTTTATAAAATCATTAGCATCATATTCTCAAAAATCAACTTTTAACTTATATTTCTCAAAAATCATAATTTTTATAACTTTAAAAAATTATAACGTTTATTTATTTAAAATGGATAAATTCCGAAAAAATATTTTATAAAACGTATACTTTTCAAAAATCACTTTAAAAATCATTTTTTTAAATTTCAAATTTGGTCCAATGATGCTACATACCAAATAGTCAATCACGACTACAACGATATCATATATCAATATGATAATCAACGAATATCAAAATATCCAAAATCAAATAAATAATGTTGAGGAATCCAGTTGGATCCCTCCAACCTGTTTTCCTGCATCCACAAACATTAGCACAATACCAATTTCGCTCCAGTACGAAATTATCGCGGTATATGTTTTTATTAAATATTATCCGCTTAATAACGGCGCAATAGGGTCTCATCCGCTAAACAAAAAATGCGGGAAATCAATAACTCCAATATATACATATGCCAATATATATATATTGCTATTATATATAATACCAATTTCACTGTTTATGAAATATTCGCGGTATATGTTTTTAATAAATAACATCCGCTTACTAACGGCGTATAATGTCTATTTTAACAATCAATAGATATCAATCATCATTCAAACATGCATACTAATATTTTAAATCTAACTATTTAAAATAAAATCGAAACTGATTCGATTGAGTGAGAAGTTCTCACCTTGATTTTATTTCCGTTTTAGCGATTTATTTCGAATAAAATTAAATGGACGTTTAATTTTACCCAAAATTCTCACTAACTCCAAACGACTCCAATCCAACTCCATTGCGTAGTGCTCGTCCATACGATTCGAACGCTTCCTGTTTCGTAATTTTTCGACCTCGTATGACAAAGATACGAATATTTGAAGTTACACACGATTTTATATATAAAATTTACAACATAAATTAACTTTCTTAACCTACAACCATTCCAGGCCGTTGGATCTGCATCTAGGAAATCACGACCATGTGCAACCCCTTTCTTCTTCCCTCTCGTTTTACGCGCGTGCATCAAGTTTTCGGCCGAACCCATTACAAAATTTAGGGTTAAATTTTACATTCAACACAACGACCTATGCAACGATCAGGGACTTCCATGCGACTCGCCACCCCGAAACCACCCACACCGTGAGTAGCCCCCAACTCGGTCGCCTAGGTTGCGCGCAACATGAGGAGGAACGGCCCACGCACGCGGCTCCATATCTCCCCCATCGTCGCTCCAAACACGATCTCCACCGTTGAACTTGTAGATCTTGATGTCCTCTTCAATTCTCTAGTTGAAACCTAAGGCTAATTGTCGACGGATTTGGAGTAATCGAGGGAGGAAGACTGCAAATTCTCGGCCGTTGAAAATGGGGGTGGTGGCTCTGAAAGATGGCTAGGGTTTTTTTTTTTTTTTTTTAGAATTGTGAAGGGTAGGGGTGTATTTATAGAGAAAAAATCGAACACTATTCATCCGTAAATTCCAAACTCCGATTTACGCGCCGAAACTAACGTTCCTAGGGTTTATCCCGCATTCCGGACGCAATGGAACAGGTTTCGAAAGCTAATTCGGACATCTGTGCGAGTTATGGCAACAAACGCTCAATTTAAATCAAACCGATTTAAACGATTTTCTAGGCGTTTTAATTTGTACCGGACAAACGGTAAATCCAATCGACTTGAAATTTGAAACCTTACAATAATATCACATTACGGATCCGATGAAATTGGTTTCGTCGAAATCTGAGACTTTTTGAAAAATGGCTATTTTATCTCGCCAAATTAAAATTAAAAATAATTCGATGCGTTTCGAGCTGGCACGATCAAACGGTAGCTCCAATTGACACGAAAATTGAAATCCTGTAATAACTAACTATTACAGATCCAATGGAACTAGTTTCGTTCAATTCTGAGACTATTCAAAAATTGACTATTTTCACTAGTCGATTTTAATATTAAAATATTCAATTTTCACAAATTAACTCTTAAATTGATTTTAAAAGTTCTAAAATATCATTCTAACTCCCATATGATATAATAAAATTTTACAAATCATTTTCAACCATATTTAACTCAATTTTCAATTATTTCCATAATTTAACATATTAAATTATCGATTTAATTATTCAATTAAATCCAAAAATTAGAAATAAAATTTATTTGACTTATAAATTCACCTATTAATATTTAAAATTAATTAAATATTCAAATTTTAATTATTAAAATTCCTGGGTCGTTACAATCTTCCCCCCTTAAAAGAATTTTGTCCTCGAAATTAACAAGTAAGAAAGAGTTACAGAATCTATTAATTTTCCAAAATTCATAGTTAAACTTCTTACAAAACTTTACTAAGTTTCCAAATCATACTTAGTTATCTTTTCAAAAACAACTACTATTGTTTAACTTTCCATTCTAAATCAAAGTTAATAGTTTTCAAAATTTTCCAAATTTTCTCAAATTTTTTCTAACGCCTTTAATTTTCGGAAAAATTCGCCATAGTCTCCTTTGCGTGGCTCGATCCGAAAAAAAAATGATAGTATATATATCACAAATATACATCTCATCAAGTAATGAGGCATCCCGCAGGGAAAAAAGTATAAAAGTACGGTATGTAATCCGAGATATGTACCTTATATTTTATTAGCGAGCATATACGGCTAATATAGCGCGAAAGCGAGCTCCAAATGCGAAGCAAACGCGATCCACACCTACTAATCACTCAACAAACAACATGAGAACATGTATATATGACAATAGTATCGATATACAACATATAGCAACATAATAACTATATATGTCAACATAGCAAATGCAACAAAACAACAAATGCAAACATCAACCAACTATCATCCAACTAATTCATAACCAATAAATATTCATTCATATTCTCATTAATATTTAATGAAATGGTTTTTTTTCAATTTAATCATATTTGATTCATTAACAGTGGATGTTTTTACTAACATTCATTTTCAATTAGTTTATATTCACTAATTCATATTCAAGTTGGTTCACTTCCAATTCAAATTCAATTCTATTCAAAATTTACTTAACTTCCAATTGAATTTCAATTACTTTAGCTTCCAATTTCATTAATACTTAATGAATTACATACAATCAACTTACAATCATATAACAATCAATGTATATTAATTGCAACTAAATTCCTTTGCTTTCAATTGGTTTAATTAAATTGATTTTCATTAAATCTTTCAACTTTCTAATAACATTAGATTTTAATGAATTAACACTTATATTCATTATTTCACATCAACTTAATTCACATTCAATTGATTAACATTCAATCCATTAATTCAATTCAATTTCTAAAGTTGAATTTCATTTACATAATCTAAGTTCACATTTATTTAATCCACTTGATTATTTACTTCGATACCCAAATCAATTCCATTCAACAACACTTAAGTTATATTCCATTTAACTTTAAATTCATTTTTATTTATAACTCATATTCATAAATATATTCATATAGTTTCACTTCTTATATATATAAGTTTATTTCACAATTGCAAATTACTTTAATTATAATTCAATTCTCATAATTCTTTTGCTTATACAATTATTCTTTTATTTAGATGTTCTTATTCAACAACCAAACAATCAACTTATATACACTTTAATAATTCTGAAAAATTATTTCTTTATATACAAAATATAATCAAGGTAAAATTATTTCATTTACCCAATTTAAAACAATACCGTGTCGAATTGTTCTATTCAAGTGTTTAGAGATCCCTATCAACAACGTTAATTACTCGTATTAACCAGAATCTATATACCACTCAACAAACCAATCATCACAATATAAAACAATTTTTTATATTCACTAACAAATACGCTCTCATAGCTATTATTACACTCAACTCATTCTAGAGCACTGCTGACTCTATCTCTAATGAATTATACCCAACAGAACCATGGTTGTCGCTTAACCATAAGCTCCGATACCACATTGTCAGGACCCGATTTTTCGTCTTCCGAAAATTCAACATCGATACTCACTTTATCGACTGCCGAGAAATCGAACGACGGAAAACCGAACACAGAGGGTTTTAAGAAAAAGAAAAGAAAGAAGAAGAGAGGAAAAGATGGAAATTAGAGAGAAAAGAGAATAGAAAATAGAAAATAGAACAGAGAACAGAACAGAAAGAAAACAACAAAGAATAACAGAATCTCACAATTCGCAGCGGAACAACATATAATAGACAAATGAATATTCTTTAAACAAAGAACTATATCAGTTATTACATTTCATACATTTCATTTCATTACATCATATCATCAGAGTATACCACAATAACAACAACAAACAGTGCAGCGGAAAAAAGAAATACTATATAACTAGTAATACGCCATGCCATCCATCTTGTCTCCAACAACTCCAGAATATCCAGAATATCCTGATAAACCTTAACTCTTGACTGCCCGTGTGGAAATTGGTGGGCACCCAGAGTTTAGGAAGGAAAACAATAAACTCCAAGTCAGTCATGTGACTGGTGTGAGAACTCAAAATAGTTTATTTATCTTTAACATCAAAATAGAGGAATATTTTTAAAGTCAATTCGCAATGCTTTTAAAAATGAGACTACCATAAGACCTCCCGCCACACACACAATGCAAACGCAGACTTGGAGGAGATTTCTCCTTATGATAGTCAAAGATGCTTGATACGCATTAAAATCAAATCAATTTTGATATTATTATTAGTGCATAGTGTAGAAGAAATTCATTTCGAAAGTAGAATATAAATCTTAGCCAGCATAGGTACCATTATATTATGCCTACTATAGCTACCTCCTGAGGAAGCAGGTTCTACAACTAAAACTGTACAAGTCACGTATTGTTTCTTTGGATTTCCAACGAATGATCAGGCCAAGGAACTTCCCATTGCCACATGAGAATGCCTCTGGATGGACATCCCCGAGAACCAAACCGGATCTCTACCAACACAAGGCCGGGTTACCCCTAACTGAGTAACAACTGACCGAATATGCCATCCCCCGGTCCTTTGGGACCTTTTCACCGAGCGCTCGTAATCAATTCACACAATCATAACAAAGTATTTTCAACATGAGTAAGTATCTGGGCTCCATACCATGATACCACCCTTTTCCAGAAGGAAATGCACACATCCTAAAGGGCGCTACCCCTCATAACCTTGCTGCTTCTTTCCTGTTTTGACCATTCACGGGGTGTGAGGCTCGACGAAGTCACGTCCACAAAAACATACTTTATACAAAAGCCATGCTTTGGGTCAACAAATGATCAACACAATGATCACCCAGATAGACGATCAAATAAATGATCCTATCACAAATAATCAACACAATGATCATTTCAGCAACCCTCAGCATGTCACATTACCAATTTGGGAATATATCGCTGATAACTTCAACTATATAACCTCTGAGCTCGTACGTCTCAGAGAAGGGTGCTAAGCTAAAAGAATAAATTCTCCGCCACCAACAGAAATATATTTGAATGAAATCGGCTTTATATCTCAATTTGTAATGTCAGACATACAATCCATACAAGTCTGTTCCGGGCTCGAACAAAACTGAAGGCACTTACAAAGAAGTCCTTGCAATCCGGATATTCACAATCCTGATCGGATTTTCCATCACTTAGGGAGTCTCTATACCGTTGCAACTCAGTGCAGAGACAATCGACAGGTCATCCTATCGCTTTCGCAAATACCGGGTCTTCAACACCGATCTTCAAATGCAATTCACAACGACGTATCACATATTCGGAATGGGTTATACGACCCCATGGTCCTTTCCCGGTTAACCCGAATAGGGAGCGCTTATTCAAAAATAAGTGTGGCATTCACATTCAAACAAATCACATCAATTACCCATTCAAAGGGAAATATTGATAGTCGGTTATTGAACTATCAATGGATATGCACACATCACCAGTTTCCAAATAATTTTCCAAATTATTTATTTTCCAAAATATCTTTACAAGATATATTATTTCACACTTCAAAAATAAATCAATATTTATTTTTAAACAAATTCCACTTTCTTTTATAAATTCCTTAGTGAATTTATATTCCAAAATATTCATGCATATACGTTTTCAATTATTCATTTCAATTTATCTTCAAAAAGATAAATTCTCAAAGTATTCACTTTATATTGGAAAACATTTCCATACTTATTTAATAAGTAATTCACAAATTTTATTTATTTTCAACACTTGGAAAATATTCAATATACTTAAATCGAGATTAAGTATATATTTCATTCTTTAAGGAAATCATTCTCTTAAACATATTTATTTGGGCCAAAACGAATGTTACGTAAAACATCGTTACGACGTCCCAAAATCACTAGTATAAGGATTCGAAATTAAAATAGATATATAAATCCCAATACTATACAAAACATTTCCTTTCGGAAATCATTTACTAGAACAACAGTGTTATAGTCCACCATTTCCTTTTATTTCTCGAAACATCTATTTCAACAATCAATGTTGAAATCTATGGTTTCGAATCTCAACACAATTAAAACATCGTTAGATCGTTTTAATTCTATTTGAAATATCACATTCAAAACAATTTTTTTTAACATATTATTCACTATTCAAAAACGTGAATATACTACGTTAACACATTTCATCCTTTTATACATTTTATTTAAAGGATTATCCACAGTTCAAAAACGTGAATATAACTCCATTAATAGGTTTCAGCAATTTACTTCTTAAAATAAGTCGTTTGCGAATTTATAAACAACGTTTATAAATTCCTTTTCTATTTATTTTATAACAACTCCTTTTATAAATTTTCTTTATTCACTTTATATCTCAATTATGAACCAAAAGTCCATATTATAAGTTAAATACTTATAAAACGATTATTTTACAAAATCGTTCCTTTAAACTTCATAATTATAAATCTTATAACTTATAAGATTCAATTATTTATCCAAATATATTCTTTAATAACTTCACAAAATTTATAAATCTTACTATTTGTAAATTTCATTTATAACTTCACCACTTATAATTTTATAAATTCCATTCATTTACAAAATTCATTTTCACTTCATTCAAACACTTATAAAAACTCGTTTTATAATGTCAATATTCCAATTTATAAATATCCATTTATAAATCTCTTAATATAAATCAATTTATATTATTCTTTAAAACGTCTTTAATCTCCTTTATTATTTCACCATTTTGATTCATAAAATAATTAAATTTTATAAATCCTATATTTAAACTTTTCACAATAAATTCTAAAATCCCGATTAAACTATTTTATAAAATCATTAGCATCATATTCTCAAAAATCAACTTTTAACTTATATTTCTCAAAAATCATAATTTTTATAACTTTAAAAAATTATAACGTTTATTTATTTAAAATGGATCAATTCCAAAAAAATATTTTATAAAACGTATACTTTTCAAAAATCACTTTAAAAATCATTTTTTTAAATTTCAAATTTGGTCCAATGATGCTACATACCAAATAGTCAATCACGACTACAATGATATCATATATCAATATGATAATCAACGAATATCAAAATATCCAAAATCAAATAAATACTGTTGAGGAATCCAGTTGGATCCCTCCAACCTGTTTTCCTGCATCCATAAACATTAGCACAATACCAATTTCGCTCCAGTACGAAATTATCGCGGTATATGTTTTTATTAAATATTATCCGCTTAATAACGGCGCAATAGGGTCTCATCCGCTAAACAAAAAATGCGGGAAATCAATAACTCCAATATATACATATGCCAATATATATATATTGCTATTATATATAATACCAATTTCACTGTTTATGAAATATTCGCGGTATATGTTTTTAATAAATAACATCCGCTTACTAACGGCGTATAATGTCTATTTTAACAATCAATAGATATCAATCATCATTCAAACATGCATACTAATATTTTAAATCTAACTATTTAAAATAAAATCGAAACTGATTCGATTGAGTGAGAAGTTCTCACCTTGATTTTATTTCCGTTTTAGCGATTTATTTCGAATAAAATTAAACGGACGTTTAATTTTACCCAAAATTCTCACTAACTCCAAACGACTCCAATCCAACTCCATCGCGTAGTGCTCGTCCATACGATTCCTGTTTCGTAATTTTTCGACCTCGTATGACAAAGATACGAATATTTGAAGTTACACACGATTTTATATATAAAATTTACAACATAAATTAACTTTCTTAACCTACAACCATTCCAGGCCGTTGGATCTACATCTAGGAAATCACGACCATACGCAACCCCTTTCTTCTTCCCTCTTGTTTCACGCGCGTGCATCAAGTTTTCGGCCGAACCCATTACAAAATTTAGGGTTAAATTTTACATTCAGCACAACGACCTATGCAACGATCAGGGACTTCCATGCGACTCGCCACCCCGAACACCACCCACGCCGTGAGTAGCCCCAACTCGGTCGCCTAGGTTGCGCGCAACACGAGGAGGAACGGCCCATGCACGCGGCTCCATATCTCCCCCATCGTCGCTCCAAACACGATCTCCACCGTTGAACTTGTAGATCTTGATGTCCTCTTCAATTCTCTAGTTGAAACCTAAGGCTAATTGTCGACGGATTTGGAGTAATCGAGGGAGGAAGACTGCAAATTCTCGGCCGTTGAAAATGGGGGTGGCGGCTCTGAAAGATGGCTAGGGTTTAAATTTTTTTTTTTTTTAGAATTGTGAAGGGTAGGGGTGTATTTATAGAGAAAAAATCGAACACTATTCATCCGTAAATTCCGAACTCCGATTTACGCGCCGAAACTGACGTTCCTAGGGTTTATCCCGCGTTCCGGACACAATGGAACAGGTTTCGAAAGCTAATTCGGATACCTGTGCGAGTTATGGCAACAAACGCTCAATTTAAATCAAACCGATTTAAACGATTTTCTAGGCGTTTTAATTTGTACCGGACAAACGGTAAATCCAATCGACTTGAAATTTGAAACTTTACAATAATATAACATTATGGATCCGATGAAACTGGTTTCGTCGAAATCCGAGAATTTTTGAAAAATGGCTATTTTAACTCGCCAAATTAAAATTAAAAATAATTCGATGCGTTTCGAGCTGCCACGATCAAACGGTAGCTCCGATTGACACGAAAATTGAAATCCGGTAATAACTAACTATTACGGATCCAATGGAACTGGTTTCGTTCAATTCTGAGACTGTTCAAAAATTGACTATTTTCACTAGTCGATTTTAATATTAAAATATTCAATTTTCACAAATTAACTCTTAAATTGATTTTAAAAGTTCTAAAATATCATTCTAACTCCCATATGATATAATAAAATTTTACAAATCATTTTCAACCATATTTAACTCGATTTTCAATTATTTCCATAATTTAACATATTAAATTATCGATTTAATTATTCAATTAAATCCAAAAATTAAAAATAAAATTTATTTGACTTATAAATTCACCTATTAATATTTAAAATTAATTAAATATTCAAATTTTAATTATTAAAATTTCTGGGTCGTTATAGTTCAAACTTATATAAAATTCCTTTATACTTCAAACACCTTCCAAAAATTCTTTTCTTCCAGCAATAGATTCAACAAGGGGAGATTTACCTTATATAACAAAGATATATATAACTTCGTTTATTCAAAATCAAATATTCAAATTTGATTACTCTTTTCAATATCAATTTCATTCAAATCCGTACGATATACACATATCATTCGTACGCTATACCAATCTGATCGCCCACTCGATCACACAATTTCACTTGCGAACTAGTATTGTTCACTCGACTTCCTAGTGCGGACTCGGATTTGGTTCCTGATTAGAAACCGTCATTCTCCTGGCATAGCCATAACAATGATAGAGAATATCCAGAACCAATCAACAATCCATATCCAGGTTCGCCGTCGAAAATCAAATGAAAAATCCCAACTCGGATCGATATACTATCTCGAAATTCTATGCTCGAATCTGGATCAAATCACTATGTAAACAGAATAATATACGTACATCCTTCGTATTAAAATTTATTGATTTTTAGCCAAATCAATTTCTCTTTCTATTCACATTTCCATTAATTTCCCTTTCACTTATTTACAATTGCCTTAATTCTCATTGAATTACCACTTTAATTCTTATCTCAATTGGGTATTTAAATCCATAACAGTTTGAACTCCGACCAATTTATATTTAGAAAATAGCTTGAAAATTTGAAAAATAGATAAATAGTTGAAAAATAATTATTAGTTTGCAAAATAGCTATAAAATAGTTAACTAATTGTAAAATAGTCGGAAAATAGTTGAATAGTTTCAGGAATTTTAAATAATTGCAAAATAGTTGTAAAATAGAAATTAGTTTGTGAAATAGTTGAAAAATAGTAATTTGTTTAGAAAACAGTTGAAAAATGGTTAAATAGCTCCAAAAATAATTTTAAAACAAGTATAAAATAATTTGGCTTTAAGAAAGAAAGATTGTATGTATTTAATAGCTTAGAAAAATAAGTTTATATCAAAACAATTTATATTGAAAATAGTCAAGAGTCAACTGTTCACTTCCCCAACATTTCAATGTAAATTTACACTTCCATTTAAATTGATCCAATTCCAATTTGAATAACTCCAATTTCCATTGAAATTTATTTAATCCTAAGGCAACTTAGATTCAATTAATTCAAACTGAATTCAATTTGTACTAATGGAATTTAAATTTCAACTTTAACCCATCTCGAATTATATAAATTCGAGTTAAATCCTCAAAGGTTGGTTTAACTCTTTAAACCAAATTAACTTTTATTTTAAGATTTTTAATCTATTTAATTCTGAGTCCAATTCTCAAAATTCCATTTAAAATTATTTTTACTTATGTATTTCAAGGTTCAATGCAATTTTATTTAAAAATTTAATTTATTATTAAGTTTTGTCTTCCAGTTTGAAGCCAGTTCTTAAACAATTTTAATTTACAAACTCAATCATTCAAATTTATTTTATGTATACAATACCATTCTCAATTTAAAGATTTTCATTAACAATAGGACGATATCAACCAATTTATTTTAAAACATCCATCCATTTCCAATTTCCAGATCTCAAACCCAATTTGAGATCACACAAACTACCAATTCAAATTGTTCATTCAAACTTATTTAACTTCTCCCAAGTTAAATTCAATTTACTTAATCCAGTCAATCTTACTCAATTTGAATTCCTGCTTCAAAATTCTTTTCCCCTTATAAGTTCAAAACTTATATCACTTTGGGTTTTTACATCACACTCCAGTGAAAATAAAACTCAACCTCTTAGAGTTTATTTCAAATTATCTTTGATATCATATATATATATATATATATATATTTGTTTCTTGGCCCTCCCAGCCATATTTTAAAATTTTAAACCACCTTTGGTTTTAAATTCAAATCAATTTTCAAACAACCCGTTGTTTGCAACAAGTCCCAGTTATCCAAATAATACTTGTTTATTATTTTTCATTACTTTGAAACAAAATTTTCAAATTCTGGGACCAGATTTAGAATTTTATTTTCAATCCATTAAATTTTAATTTGGTTGTATTTCTAGTTCTACTTAATTTAACTCCAATTCAAGACTTCAATTTGGTTGTATTATATTACTTCCTAGTTTTCATTTTAATAAATTTAACAACCAATCGCTTTAATATTTATTAGAAAGAAATATTGCTTTATATATCAAAATATACTTTTATATAAAATCATTTAAAACCTTTATATAAGAAAATACAAGTACGCTCTCATATAAATATATTCACAACTCATTCCAGAGTACTACGGACTCTATTTAATGAGTAATCCCCACCAGAGCCAAGGTTCTCGCTTAACCTTTCAGCTCTGATACCAACTGTAACGACCCGAAATTTTCACACCCGAAAATTTCAGATAGTTATGAAAAAGAAGAAAGAGATAGAAGAAGAAGAACAGAAACACCAAACATCTCACATTCGCAGCGGATAAAATATAATAATAAATAATAACAGTCTACAAAAGAATATTATATCGGTCGATTACATTTAATATACATCAGAGTTTCTCATACATTCAGTCACTGAATATATACAATTATCATGTCTCAGGTAAACAATAATATAAATACAGCGGAAATACCCAATACGCTTCTGCCATCTAGCTCGCCTCCTGAGCTCCAGAACATACCTACTTGAAAATCTGTAATACTCGGTCTGACCCGAGCATTACATCAAAGTAACACCCGGGTCAGGCTGGAAACCAGCGTGAGTAAACCTATCCAACATGGAATACATGCATACAACATACATAAAACCCGGGGTAACTTATAAAAATTTAACCAATTCACAATTTGCTACAGACAACACTTATTTCACAAATAAATTTCTAAGTCTCAACTTAGATAAAATAATCTAATTCACTTAAATCATTTCATTCTTGCCTATTGATTTCTCAAATCAATTTATAAAAAGTCGAAGTGGTTTCGGGTATTTCCTAATACCCGACCCCGGCCTCTTTGAGACTCATATCATCATATCCCAAGTTATCCAAATGAAAATCACAATGTTTCATATTTGAGATATCAACTCATTCAAAGCATCCAATACCAATCAATCATTCATAAGAAAATTTTATAGCTTCCAAATTAATTCAATTGATTCTAATTGAATTTCTAACCTCCAATCACTTAGATTCTTTACTTGTCAATTACTTAATTCAAATCAAATAATTCAATCAACCCTTCAATATTCATCTAAATAAATCAACCTGGATTAATTATCCTTTTATTTCATTCAAACAACTGTCTTTAATTAACTTCTCCATATTATTTATCCTTAACCAAACGATAAGTAATCTTAATCACTTCATGAATAAATTAATTGTTTAGTTACATTACTTATACATTGACTTCTCATAAGTCACTTATTATTGATTAATCAATCTCATTTAATCAATCTTTAATTACGTCATTGATGATATAAATTAACGATTCCCAATTATATTTTAATTGATCCTAATCTAAATTAATTACATCAACTTAACCACAAAATTAATCATTCTTGATTTATCTCAATCCTATAATTAACTATCCATTTATTTACTTCATTAAATAAATAAAATTCTCCTTAATTAATCATCTTAATTAATCTCCTATTAATTTCACCCAATAATTATATTTTATTAATTTCATTAAGTAATTATTTTCCAAACCAACAAATGATTATTCTGAATTACTTACACTTAATTAATTAACGCAAACTTAATTAATTTATCCAAACCCTTAATTACTAAATTAATTAACCCAAATCATTAATTAATTGAATTAATTAATTATTCATTTTAATTACCCTACTAATTCAATGAATCACAAACATCAAGCCCTTATTAACTTTAGGATGAAATTTTTTCTAATTTATGGTTTAAGTTTAAAATAGTTTAAACCCCTGATACTTCGAGTCAAACAACATTTAACCCGAGAACCAATTATAGCTAAATCACCAAATCATTAGTAATCATCCAAACAATTCAATCATTCATATGATTATTTAAATTAATCGATTAAATTTAAATAAAAATCAAACAGAGTGTAATTTACTCACATCTGCCTCAAAATTGGCAGTCCACTTCACTCAATTAATTACATCCAGTGATTATTAATTTATTACTTTCCCAAGAGATTTTTTTAATTCATTACTCTCTAGCTATTAATTATTAACCTTCATTTTTAATTTCTAAAACCTAATTCCCATTTGTAAATCACTAATTATAAATTGCTCAATCAATAATTGCAAATCAATTACTTAATTAATCTTTAACTTATTTCATAAATTACCAAATCTTAAATATACTTAAGGTAAACATTTCTTTGTTAAATTCTAAGTCACAATAACATTTAACTTAATTTGTAAAATAATTAAGTTTTAAATATCTTTTATGTATTTAACATACTTAATTTAACAATAATCCAAACTTTCTTAATTTATGTTTTGAAAAGCATTTAATTTACAGGATTTATAAATGATCAAAACAATTCCATTTACCATATGCCATTTACCTAATTTAAAGCTATTCCAAACGTTAACCAAATATTTTTTTACCTAAGTTTAAGAACAAACAGAGCCGAAATAAATAAATAAAGAAAACAAAAAAAATTACTCACGAAATCATGTCGCACAAAGTCCAGACGTCCTCTAGAAATCGCGCTGCCCTACATCGCCTCAACATCGCCTGTCGCACTCACTCGAATCGAGCATCAATCGCCTTGGACTCGCCGAGCATCGCGATGTTCTTGAATAAATTCAGATCGATACCCCTTCGGTCGTCATTATTGCCGTCGCCGAGCTCCAAATTGCGAGCGGATACAAGAACGCGTCACCCCCCTCTTTTCCTTCAAATTCTAAGTGATTTCAGAATTGAAACTTTTGCTAACTCGAACTGCTCAGCCATTTTTTTTTTGAGATGGGTCGCGATTTTAAATGGAACAGAGGAGAGAACGAGATTTTGGGGGAAAAGAAAAAAAAGGGAAATGAGAATTGGATTTCGGTCGCATTTACTATATTTTTTTTAGAGTTCGATTTTCTCCTGAAGATTAGAGAGGGAGATGGGAATAATATAGAGATTTGGGGAAACTTCTCGAGTATGCGTTGGAAAAATATCTCTGATTATACGTACTTCAAATTTTATTATTTTATGAAACTCTCAAACTGTCTCGTTAATTGCCATTTAAAATTTCAAACTCCACTTAGGGAATGCCGCTAGACGATTTGAAGGTTTTACCCACGTTCCGAATACGATGGAACATGTTATGGAAGCTAATTCAATCATATGCGCGAGTTACAAAAGAAAATGATCAATTTAAAATTAAATTGATTAAAATAGTTCTAAGCGTTTTGAGTTGCCAGGGTTAAATGACAACTCCGATTTCCATGAAAATTGAAATCCGACAATAACTAACTATTACGGATCCGATGAAACTGGTTTCGTCGAATTCCGAGAATGTGCCTCAGAAGGCTATTTTTATATTCCAATTTAAACAATATATTATTAAAATTGAAAAAATTACCTTTAAATTTAAATTTCAACTATTCTATTACCTTCAGTATCGTCATTTTGAATTTTATAAGCCTTCAAATTATTTTAAACAGGCTTAGAGATTTCAGATTCAACAATTTACCCAATTTCTATTATTAGTTTCAATATTCAAACTATATAATTCATTGATTTAATTATCAAGTAAATATTGATATTTGGAATTCAAGTTAAAATTAACTTTTTAATATTTTAAAATCACTTAACTATCCAAATTTATATTGTTAAAAATTTCGGGTCATCACATGGAAAATCCTGTAATGCATCTCTTGAGTTATTGCACGCACGTTATACACTGGATAGGAGATGTGAAAACCCATAAACATCTTTGACGCTGTTACACTCATGTTATATGCGATATCGATTCGACTTATATAAGAATATTTTAGTCCTGACTCGAGTGTTTTGTCTTTTCATTACGCTCGGGTCAGTCCTGTGTTTTTCAGCTTATCGAAGATTATTCTCTGGAGGGCGAAGATGAAGGTTTGGTATATTATTACTAGTATTATTCCGTCATTGTTTATTTTGTTGCAGTATTTATTTGTTCTGTTGTGTATATATAACTCTGATAAATGTTGTATAAATTATAATCAAAACTATAGTAAACAGCTTCATGAACTGTTTATTTGATTATTATATTTTGTCATTCTGCTGCGAGATTCTGTGTTTGTTTCCTTCTTCTTTTCTTATTTTTCTTAATTAACCCCATTGATTATCTATGTTTAGGAATGCTTGAATTGGACATGTGTTAATTATTGTTGATTTAAACCTTTCGAAATGTGGGTCGTCACAAGTTAAAATAGGTGTATCATGTAACGGCGGTTTGCGATTTCGTGCCATAGAAAGTTAAATCCTTTATATAATGAATTTGAACTTGGAATTCTTTGAAGTAATTTTACGAACTCCTATAATCGTAGTTCTGAAAAAAAAGAAAAATATTGACATTTCATTTAGTGGATTTTGAAATAGGAGCAAATTAAGTTTTTGAAATAGTTGCGATTCTGCATTTCAGATAACAAAAAGAAAAATTCTTTAAGTTGAACATTTTAAATTCTTTAAAATATGAAATAAATCATATAAATATTTTAAAAGGTTTTAAAACGGATTTGAATTATAAAAATGGACTATTAAATTATAGAAATGTCATTTTGATTTGAATAAGTTTCCAAAAAACACTATTCGCGAGACTTTTTGCAGTAGCTTTTAATAACCTATGAAATATGAATTTAAACTTAACAATTAATTCGCGAACCTTTTATGTAACGTTGCGATTTTTCGACGCTCGAAAACCGACATCAATACGTCCACTGTATTAACTACCGGTCAATCAAATGCCAGAAAACCGAAATGTTATGGTTAAAGAAGAAGAAAAAGATAGAATAAGAGAGAAAAAGATAGAACAGAATAGAAAGAAACAATAGAACAATACCAGAATCTCACAATCGCAGCGGAACAACATATAATAGATAAATGAATAATCTTTAAAACAAAGAACTATATCAGTTATTACATTACATCACATTACATCATCAGAGTGTACAACAACAAAACAGCGGAAAAGAAATACTATATACTAGTTAATATACTACGCCATCCAGCTTGCCTCCAGATTTCTACAGCAACTTCCGAATTCCAGAATAACCTGATAACCTAACTCTAGACTGCCTGTGTGGAAATTGGTGGGCACCCAGAGTTTAGGAAGGAAAACAATAAACTCCAGGTCAGTCATGGGACTGGTGTGAGAACTTAAAACAGTTATTTATCTTTAAAACAAACAAAGAAATATTTTAAAATAGATTAGCAATGCTTACCATAAGGCCTCCCGCTCACACACACAATGCAAACGCAGAATCGAAGGAGATTTCTCCTTATAATAGTCAAAGATGCTTGATACGCATTAAAAAAGAAACATTTGATATTATTACTAGTGCATAATGTAGGAAAAATCATTTCGAAAGTAAAGATATATATCTTAGCAAACATACGACCATTATCGTATGCCTACTATAACTACCATCTAAACAGTGGTGACCAGCATAAGTAAATGGCTGGTTCTACAACTAAAACCGTACAAGATGCGTATTGAAGTTTGGATTTCCAATGAATGGTCAGGCCAAGGAACTTCCCATTGCCACATGCGTACGCCTCTGGAAAGACGACCCGAGAACCTAACCGGATCTCTGCCAACATAAGGTCGGGTTACCCCTAACTGGGTAACTACTGACACAAATATGTCATCCCCCGATTGTAACCGATCTATATCCGAGGATCCTCGATTCCAACAACCACAGAGTAATAAATTTGCAGCAACAACATAGGTTAAGTATCTGGGCTCCATAACATGATACCACCTCTTTCCAGAAGGAATGACATACACTAAAGGGGCGCTACCCCCTAATAACCTTGCCGCATCCTTCCTGTTTTGACCATTTCCGGGGTGTGAGGTCCGACGAAGTCTCGTCCACAAAGCTACGCTTTATACAAAAGCTGTGCTTTGATCATCAAATGCTCAACAGCACTTCGTATGCCACATTACCAATTTGGGAATGTATCACTAGTAACCATCAACTACATAACCTCTAAGCTCATACGTCTCACAGAAGGGTGTTAAGCTAAGAGAATAAATTCTTCGCCACCAACAGAAATATATTTGATAGAAACCAACTTTACATCTCAAATTGTAACGTCAGACACACATCCATACAAGTCCGTTCCGGGATCGAACGGAACCGAAGGCACTTCTAAAGAAGTCCTTGCAATCCGGATATTCACTAATCACGTCCGGACTTCCCGTCACTAAGGGTGATAAAACCTCTATATCGGAGATCAGCCGATGCAGAGTCATTCGACGGTAATCCTTCCTTTTCAAAAATATCCGGTCTTCAAAACCGGTCTTCAAATGCAATCCATAACGACGTATCACATATTCGGAATGGGTTATACGACCCAAAGGTCCTTTCCTGGCTAACCCGAATAGTGAGCGCTTATTTTGAAAATAAGTGTGGCATTCAAATTCAAGCAAATCACAACAAATACCTATTTAAAGGTAAATATTGATAGTCGGTTATTTAACTATTAATAGATATGCACAACATTTCCAGATTCCAAATAATTTCCCAAATTATTTATTTTCCAAAAATATCTTTACAAGATATATATTTTCCACACTTCAACATTTGAAAACAAATTTTTCAATCATTTTTCACCTTTACAACTTTTGAAAAAAAAATTCAAATCGTTTCCCTACACGGGATATATTCACAAATCTTTATTCATTTTCATTTCAAAATGGTTCATTTAAACCAATTAAATAAATCCTTACCGATTTACTTTATATTTACGTTCCAAATCCGTAAATTTATTTCCACACTTCAAAAATAAATCAACGTTTATTTTTAAACAAATTTCCCTTCCTTTTATAAATTCCATAGTGAATTTACAATTCCAAAATATCTATGAATATACGATTTCCAAATCGATTTCTAATATTCATTTTCAATTTATCTTTAAAAGATAAAGTCTCAAAACATTCACTTCATATTGGAAAACATTTCCATACTTATTTAATAATAATAAGTAATTCACAAATCCATTTATTTTCAACACTTGGAAGATATTCGATATACTTAAATCACAGTTAAGTATAGATTTCATTCTTTAAGGAAAACATTCTTTCAAACACATTTATTTGGGTCAAAACAAATGTTGCATAAAACATCGTACGACGACCCAAAATCACTAGTATAGGGATTAGAAATTAAGATAGATATATAAATCCCAATACTATATAAAACATTTCCTTTCGGAAATCATTTACTATAACAACAGTGTTATAGTCCACCATTTCCTTATATTTCTCGAAAACGTCTATTTCAACAATGAATGTTGAAATCTATGTATTCGATACTTAACACATTTTAAAACATCTTTAAAACAATTATCTTCATTTTATAATATCACTTCCCCAAAACATATCCATTTTATTTAATAATATATTCACTGTCCAAAATCATGAATATTCTTTGTTAACCAAATTCAACATTTTTCTACACATTTTATTTAAAGGATTATCCACCGTCCAAAATCATGAATATATCTCCTTTAAAAATATAAAATAATTGACTTATCAAAATAGGTCGGTTTCAGATTTATAAAACAATGTTTATAAATTCCCATTTATATTTTATAAAGATTTCAATTTACAAAATTTAAAAATCTTACTACTTATAAAATTCCATTTACAACCTCATTTTCAGCATTAACAGAACTTCTTTTATAATTCCATTATTTCGATTTATAAAATATATATTTTATAAATCTCATCTATAAACCATTTATACTTATTCGAAAATCTCAATTAAAATGCCAAAATCCGATTTATAAGTTAATTACTTATAAATCTTTTATTTTACCAAATCTATTCATTTTATAACTTCACAATTTATAAATTCATAATTTTCATTCACTTATGAAATCCATTTATACTTCATTTTAACACTTAATAAAAATCGTTTTATAATTCCAATATTTTAATTTATAAATATCAATTTTATAAATCCTTTTATATAAACCGTTTATAAAAATTCAAAAATCCCAAACTAAACTATTTTATAAAATTCATTAACTCCATATTTCAAAAATCACATTTCGGTTATATTTAACAAAAATCATCATTTTTTTATAATATCAAATTTTATAACGTTAATTTATTTAAAATGAATCAATTCAAAAATTTAATAAAACGTATACTTTCAAAAATCACTTTAAAAATCCTTTTAAATTCAAAATAGTTACTTTAACATTTTTAAAACTCCAAAAATAGACCCAATGATGCAACAACACCAAATAATCAATCACGTCATCCAAACATCATATATCAATATGATAATCAACAAATATCATAATATCTGTAATCAAATATATACTGGTGAGGAATCCAGTTGAATCCCTCCAACCTGTTTCCCTGCATCCACAGATATTAGCACAATACCAATTCCATTCCAATACGGAATATCATGGTATATGGGAATTATAAAATATTATCCACTATTATGCGGCGCAATAGGGTCTCATCCACTATATAATGCGGGAAATCAACTCCAAGTACATATATAATACCAATTCCAATCAAGTTGGAATTATCGCGGTATATGTTTTTAATAAATAACATCCGCTTAATATACGGCGTATAGGGTCTATTACTATACAACAAATAATAATTTATCATACAATCATAAAATCAAGCAATTTTAAATCTAATTATTCAAAATTTAAATCGAACAAATTCGATTGAGTGAGAAGTTCTCACCTTGATTTCAATCTCGAGCGTTTTATTTCTAATAAAATTAAACACGCGTTTAATTTTACCGGAAATACAAACTAGATCCAAATGACTCCAATCCAGTTCCATAGCGTAGTGCTCGATAAAACGAAGCCAACGCAATTCGTTTCGTGCAAAACGGACCTCGTATGACAAAGATACAACATTTTAAACATTACACGATTTAAATATTATAATTTAACATTTTTATTTTCTTATAAAATTTTGAAAACAACCAGGGCCGCACGATTTCGAAGATGGAATCCAGGCCATTGCTAGCTACTTCTCCCTCCATCAGATTTGAACGTGAAAAACACGTACACTACTAACCCATAGCCGCCTATCAATTTTGAATTAACGCAACCTCATCATCCACTTCGGCGACGATCCAACGACTCCCTATCGAAGCTCGCCTTGCCGAGCACCACCACCCTCGTCCATGTGAAGCTCGGCCCCCTGTTGCCTTCGAAAAACACACCCAAATGCCATACGAACGCGCCGCTTTTCTGGCCGATAGGGTTCACCAACGACGATCTTGACCGTTGGATCGATGGATCTCGACTTGCTCTTCAAGGTTGTAGCTGAGAGTTTTGTCTAATTATCGATGGATTAAGAGAGATCGAAGGGGAAAGAAGGCGAAATTCTGGCCATCGTTTCATTAGTGGCAGCTGAAGCTTGATTACGGTTAGGGTTTGCAATTGTGAAGAGAAGGGGTCCCTTTTATAGAAGTTTACCGAAAATCACTATTCACTCGATTTTCCGAACTCCAAATCTCACGCGGTGACCGACGTTTCTAGGGTTTACCCCGCGTTCCGGATACAATGGAACGTGTTTCGGAAGCTAATTCGATCATCTGTGCGAGTTACGGAAATAAACGATCAAATTTAAATTAAATCGATTTAAACTAATTTCTACGCGTTTTGGCTTGCTCCGGACAAACCGTAAATCCGATTGACACGAAATTGAAATCTTACAATAATATCGCATTACGGATCCAATGAAACTGGTTTTGTTAAAATTTAAGGCTGTTTGAAAAATGGCTATTTTAACTCGTCAATTAAATATTAAAATATTCAATTTTCACAATTTAACTTTAAATTCAATTTTAAAAGTTCTATAACATATTCTAACTCCAATATGATATAATAAAATTTTACAAATCATTTTCAATCATATTTCACCAAATTTCCAATTATTTCTGAAATTTCCAATATTAAACTATCGATTAAATTATCCAATTAAATCTAGATGTTCAAAATAAAATTTACTTGTTAATATTTAAATTCAATTAAATATAAAAAATTTAATTAATAGAAATTCTGGGTCGTTACATTTTACAAATGTTTTCAAATGAAAAATTAAGTAATATAAAGATGATTTGGAGGTTTTATAATTTATTTAAAGAGTTTAAACAAATGATTTAAAGAAAAGCCGTTATAGGAAAGCGATTTAATCTTTGCTCTAAAATCGATGAGTAGATTGGAATTTTCTATTCAGTAGATCCGAAAGTGAGATGCTTAAAATAAAGTGATGTTCAGGAGCAACCAACGCCTTGGCTCACCTGGCCTCTTTCCTGGGCGAGGGATAGACAAGGTCGAATCGTCGGAAATGAGACAAGTATAAAAGATTTAATTTTTATAATTAATTAATTGCAACTTAGATTGAATAGAGATAATCTTCTTAAACTTGGTGTTAAATTCCGAGGAGGGAACTCGTATGAATCATATGAAATTAAAAGGTGATTCCACCATTATTCGTTGAATAGTACAAGTTGAAAACAGAAGTTAGTATCGAGTAAAATTAGTGTAAAGACTGGTATTTCGAACCATTTGAATACGCACACGTCAGACTTGAATTGCTCGAAATGTCAGATTGTTAATTCATATTTGGCTAAACTTATCGTATATAGTAAAAAATCAATCACATAGTCTGAAACAAAATACAACAGAACCTCAAATACAAACGAATCTCTAATACATAAGCAACCGACAAGTCTGAACACAAATGACTGAATTAACTAAAAGCTGGATAAGTAGATCTTCAAACAAAGCTCTAATCTTCAAAGGTAAGTCTCAAATGTTGTGACACTTAGTATGACTCGAGCATAAAGAAAGACACAAAAACACTCGAGTCAGGATTAACATTCTTATATCAGTAAATTCAACTCAAGAGGAATGTCAACTGAAATAAAAATAACTTAAAGGATGTTTGGGATTTCCATCCTCTATGGATCCGTATCTATCTACTATGTTGTAATATACACTATTATAAAATGTCTATCGGTAAAGCAAAGTATTAAAATAACGTTAAGGCGTTACCCATATCCTCCTTAACACATTTTACATATTCCTATAGCCTATACATTACTGTAATTCCTCCGCAAACTAGAGAGCTACCAGAGGGCACTCCATAGGTATGGTACAAACCAAACTCATAGAAGGTGCGATAAGACATGTGATAAGGCACGCGAGGCAATGCCAGGGTAGAAATACCATTTGCACTCCAGGACTGGTGGTAACGCATAACAGCTACTACCGCCCACCTCGAGACACACTCTCAAATCAAAGGCGCACTTAATCGAATCACAAAAGCAATAGAATGGTATCGAAGAAATGTGTTCGATAGAGGGAATGACTCCACTTGGCTTGGTATATATCATGTTTTAGCCAAATCAATTTGACTCACGGGAGTCAGGGTTGCGCTAAGACCTCATATAGAATCGTCGCCAAACCATCCTACTTCATTCTGGAATCTCCACCACGTACACAGTTGTTAAAGTGATTTTCGGTATTGGCAGAGAGTATGACAATATTCGATCCCGATCTCTTTAATAACCCAACGCTTATTTCACACCTGGTCATTTCATTTCAAATAGTTCATACTTCATATCAAAATATCATATTCATTTCAAAACCATATCAAATCGATATCATTATTCACTATAAATAATATTCATTTCCAGAATCATAACACTTTCAAAATTATTAATACTTTTGAAATCACAACACTTCCAACTTAAACGGTTTAGATATTGAAAAATAGTGTGTATATATATATATGTTAAAATAGTTATAAATTAAAATAGTTTATGTATTAAAATAATTTATATATTAATATAGTTGTAAATTTAAAATAGTTTATATTTATTTAAGGTTATACTGAACTAGTTTCCAAATTAGAATTGTTTCATCCAGTTCTACGGATCGATTCAAATCAACTTAAATTTCAAAATTCAATTTAAATCAATCCTAGTTCAAAACTTTCAATTTAAAAAGTTAAAGATTCAATTCGAATTCCCAATAAACCATTTCAATGTTTATCGATTTCAAATCCCAGTTTGAACTATCTCTTCAATTCCAATAAGATTCAAAGTTTAAATATTCAAAACATTTTCAACATAAGTTTCATTTAGACTTCAACATTTAACTTTAATTTTATTCAAATTGGAAAATATACACTTAATCATTTTAATAACAATTAAATAAAGTAACAATTTATAAATTTAAATCAATATTAAATACTCAGTCTCAATTTTTTTAAAATTGAGAATATTCATTTAATCATTTTTTATCAAATCAAGTTATAAATCATATCTTTCAAAAATTAAAAATCAATAAGTTTAAATCGATTCTTATTTAAATTCAATTATTAACCAATTTAAATTCCAAGTCAACATTAGTTTATCTTCCCAACCTTTATTATTAAAGTTAAAAAAATCTATTTTAAAATATTAATATAAATTAATAAATACTTAAATATATTATAAACTAATTAAATTTATTTTTTATTAAATTAAATCTTATTATTAAATTTATTTTATATTAAATCTTATTTTACATATTTTAAAATAATAAAATAAGAAAAATCTTAAAAATATATATTTCCAAAACTAACTTATAAATTTAAAATTTCTAAAACATATAATTTTAAAATCTAAAATTTTACATATATACTGAAATAAATTATTTATATTATAATTTAAAAATCAATATTTAAATCCATATATTTCCTTCCAAACTTTGGCAATTTTCTTTTCCAAAATAAAACAACGGTGTCCGCATATAATTTTCTAATCTATGGTCAAGTGATACAGATACTTATCATTTCAATGCGCAAATTAAATATTCACGGTATATCTCATTTCAACCCACAATCCTAAAATTTCAAAATCAATGAAAATCGCTTGGGTTTATCATTTCAACCCATGACGATTTTCCCTTAATCTATAATATCGCTCTGGTATGTATCATTTCAACACATAGGGATTGCTAAACTAATTGGGAACTTGCAGAGTGAGCACAACTATGATAATAATATAACATATCAACAACATGCATATATCATCAGCGATAAATTGAAGTATAATATATACAACGTGTTATGGTATCATATGTCATAGATAAACAATTACAGATAATGGCATAACATTAAATAATTTTATAACTTAACAATTCAAATTTAACAGCATATTTCAATCGTCATTTCATGTGAATTAAATTTACTAAATATAAGAATGTTAATCGTGAGTGATTGCTCACATTTCAAGCCTAGAGAACAACGATGGCGAAGAAGATGACATAGACACGCACGTGGATACGGGCACGAGCAAAGTAAATCAAAAGCTGCTGAGATTTCTTGGCAGCAGCGAACAAAACAATAACTGGACACTGATGAAGTAAGCAAACGAACCACCTGAATTCGATGGGAAACAATATATATATATTTGTATGAAATATATATCCATTTAAATCACATTTAAAATCAATATGCAATTTAAAACACATATCAAAATAAAACATCTTCATATCATATTGAAAATAAATATTTATTAAAATATATATATTCTCCTTTCAAAATCCTCAAATATATATATATATATATATATATATATATATATATATATAAAATCATAATATATTTAATCATAAAAATCTATAACAACACATTCAAACATTAGTACTTTTTATACATATACTATCATATGTATATTTAATAAAACACATCGACATTTATGTATATATGAAAATCCAATAAAATCTTTGCTCTAAATTTAAAACCAAACTTATACATGTTTAAATAAATATATATACTTTAGAGCCCAAAGTAAAATAGAAAGCTTCAGTAATTATTTTATATAGACTTACATTGTTATACGTATATTTATAATCAACGGACAAACAACACATATCAAAACTATTATATATGTATATGGTCAATTATATAAGCTTCAGAAGAATGAAAACAACTTCTCAGATTGGAACAATCCTCATTATTAAATTAGTATATATATAAAGTATTTATAAAACAAGATAAGAGAAACAAGTTTATACTATATATAATATGTAATTGCAAAGCAAACTTAGGCAAGCTACAACATATATAAAACTATGTATATTATACTATATTTATCATATTATTATTTAAAAATCTTTATGTATATACTTCGAAACCAAAACATGTATACGTATATACTTTAAAACCAGTGTTAAAGTATATACATATATAATTTAAACTTCAATATTATTATATAAAAAAGAGAGAAATACACGAGCTTAAGCAGGCTCTCGTTAGCAACAGACAAAATTATAAACCCATATACTTACATATACTTATATATAACTAATATTCAAACTTACATATATATGAAAGTGGACAAAAGGCGATAGCTAGAAACAGCTGCTGCTGCTGTATGTAGTTTTCGGCTAGAGGAGCAAGGTCGTGCTCGGCTGCAGGCGGCAATAGAGGTTGGTTTAAGTGGCGGGCTGCTCGGAGGTTGGCACAGAGGGAAAAGCAATGGTGGTGCGAAGTTGATGGAGAAAGGGGAAGTGATGAGTTGGAGGATGAGGTGGTGACGAGGTCGACTGGGCACTGGGTGGAGGAGAACAACGGGTTAGTGGATGGCTATCGTGGGTGAGTTAAGACCGTGAGTTGTAGGGTTGCGGATCCATGATCGGTAGGCTGCAGTGGCCAGGGGAGGTTGGTCGAAGGCCTTCGGTGATCGGTCAGAGGCTATTGGTTGGTGGAGGAGGGAGGGTTGTCGGCTGACTTGGGTGGTGATGTTGAGGAGAAGCCAGGCGAGAGCTGGAGACGTGGGATGGTTGCACGAAAGCAAGGGGAGGTTGGCTTCGAGAGGCTGTGGCCATGCTAATCTCGGCGGTGGGTGGAAGGTGAAGAAGGGGAATACGAGCAGCTTCTCAACCAATATAAACTTACTTATATTATAATTCATTTTTATATTATAATTTATTTTGTTAGTACTCTCAGAAACTAGAAAGATAGTAGAGAACCAAAAATGAATGAACCAGAAACGAAACAACAAATATATTGAACTGGAAAGAACAGTAAAGGTCAGTCATTGAATTTAGAGAATAAAAAGGCAGGTGGCTATTGGTTGTCTTGGAAACAAATGAAAGGACACAGGGAGAAAAATCGACTCAAAACGGATACCGATACGGATAATCGTTCCGCGGATTTCGCCGTGTATCGGGCTCTGAAATGTACAAATGAATATATTGCGGAGATCGGCATGATGATATGAACAGAATGATACCTAGATATGAGTGATACAATCCTACTATAAAAACTCAATTTTCGCTGCCGAACTGCTACCAATTCGTCGAAAATAAGATAAACGAGGCAAGAAAAATCCAAATTCAATGAAACGAAATATGATGTCTCACTCGGAAATTGATTTGAAAATTTATTCTATAAAAATATTCAGGTCTAAAAATATTTTATTTTCAACTAAGTCCAACTGATTTAATATTAAAATTGAAAATTACACAGCTGAATTAACTTTCGTATTTTTCAATAATTCTTTTTACCATTTGCTATGTTTAGTAGACGTACCACAAATCTCAATTTTTCATTATCAAATTTTATTGTTGAATTTTCATGAAAAATTCAGTTAAATACGTTATTAAAACAATTAAAATTTACGGGTCGTTACAATTAGTATAATTTCCCTAGATCCATTTTCTTGAATATTAACTAGTTTGGATTTACCATCTTAGATAACATGGTTTCATCCAATTAAAAAGATATGTGTTGGAAATAAGAAATCTCTGTTAAAGATTAAAATAAATGATTTGGAAATATTTTCCTAAGTAAAGGATGAAATAATTTGAAATTATTCCATGATTTTAAGTAACCAAAGAATTTGGTTAAAGAGGTTTAATGACCCCGTATATACTGAAAAGAAATGATTTTAAAAGATATATATCTCTAAGAAGATATTTGGGATAAAAGAAAACAAATTAATGGAATATTAATCATCTACTTAATATCTTTTTGTCGATAATTGGTTCTAGAAACTAAGGTCGCATTTGGATAATTTCTATTCGAAAACCATTTCGAATCAATTTATGAATTCGAAAGTGAAGATATGTTGAACAAAATGAAGCTGAAGGCAGGGATCTTCATTGTTGATAATTTCAAAGTAGCTCCCAAGATAAAATAAATAGCAGTAGTCCCTTTATTCTAGGATTTTCATATGCAAGGACTACTCTACTAATCCTAGGGGTAATGCCTAACAGGATGTGTAATGACCCGCCCTTCATTCCACAGAATGACGCATCATTATTAAGAAAGAAAGGGAAAGTAAAGAGAAAAGATAGAGAAGAAAGAACTAAACAACATCAGAATCTCACAGTGGAACAAATAACATATATTAATCATATAAGATATTACATGATATATGACATCTATCAGAGTACACAGCTTTATATCACAATACTTTAGACTGTTATAAATCCTGTCTATCATACAACTCAAGATACAACACAAATATCAACATAGAGACCAACACAGCGGAACCATTACATATCTATAATGCTGAAGCCTCCTGCTTCATATCTCCTCTAAAATTTGTCAAAGCTAACCTGAATCCTTTGGCTACTCGTAAAATTTGAGTACCTAGGAGTTTAAGAAAAATAGAAATAAACTCCGGGTCAGACACGGGTCTGGTGTGAGCAAATGGTTAAAATTGCTTAACTTTAAAAACCTTTGAAAACAAAGGTATCACGTAAGCCTCCCCACACATAAACATGGGTAAGTTTTTACCTTACGCTAACCAAAACTTGGTAGGAAATTCAGTGATATTATAATAGGGTCTAGGGTTTTCAAATAAACTAGAAAACAGCCGAAATTGTTAAATTTATTAAATTCTAGCATACATAGGTATACAATGAAATCCGAGGGCGCTTATTGGAGATTGGATTTTCAAACAATGGCAAGGCTAACAGGGTACCACCCGTCACTGTATGTGGCCTAAATCAACGTACCGAGGATTACTCCCAATCCCCTGCAACACAAAGCCAGAACCATCCTTTACTGGACAGTCCCGAATAAGACAACCCCGCGGTTGGAGCCAGCAACCGCCACACAGCCGAAATAAAAGGTACTCTAGACAGGCAAAAAATCTTATCCTACTTGGGTGCTACCCACTTAGCCTTGCTGCACCTCCCCTATTTTATCCAATCCCGGTTGATGAGGCATGAGGCTCCGATTACCTTTATAGAACACATCTATCTTAGAATGCTCATCGTCCTCCTGATGATGTTCTGAAAGCATTCGATCCATACAAGTTCATTCCGGGTTCGAACGAAACCGAAGGCATTATCTCGTTACACTCATTTTCGAATCACCCTCAGAGTTAATGATAATAACCCTTGCACTTGAGACCTCCATCTCGATCTTCACTTTGAGATGTCATGACCTATCATTTACTTGGATCGATGTGGTTTTCAGATAATCAAATTTGATTCCCAATCCCGGTCTCATCGAAATCCAAACGTATCGTAAAGGTCAATTTGTTTAAGGTTTAAACAATTCAATTCAATACTTGAATTCACATAGCATCAACACAGATAAATATCATACATTTATCATAGATATATCCAATATCACATCACAGAACAAGCAAGAATTATTAATCCATATCATAATTAATTTAATTGACTTAAATTAAATTAATTACTTAAGAATTAATCACTTAACCCTACTTAATCAAACCATTAATTAATTACAAACCTTTTAATTAATTAACCATCCTTTAAATATCCATCTTAATTAATCATCCTTGATTAATTATTCTTTAATTACATAATGTAATTAGTCTTTAATTAATTACACAAATTAATTATTCTTTAACCATTTACAGTAATTAACCTTTAATTACTCTCATTAATTACATTAATTAATGATCCTTAATTACTTACTTCCAATAATTAATTAATTATAATTAATTACATTGATCCTTAATTAATTGCATTAATTAATTTTACTTTAATTAATTACTTCCATTAATCAACCTTAATTAATCATAAATAGTAATTACCATTCTGTAATTACTTACCTTAATTAATTATATTAATCCTTTAATTAATTACGCCAAGTAATTAATCCTTAGTTACTTCTACTAAGTAATTATCATTTAATTACTTCTCATTAAGTAATTCCCATTAATTAATTACATCCAGTAATTACACATTAATTACTTCCACTAAGTAATTATACTTATTAATCTCATTAAGTATTCATACTTAATCAATCATGAAGTGATTATCTTTTATTAATTAACAAATTAATTAACTTAAATCAATCACATTCATTATATTAATTACAATTGGGTAATTCATCCTTTAATTACCCTTTAAACAAATTAATTAATCTTTATTTACAGATTAATTATTCTTTAACCATTAATTAATAAACCTTAATTATTAATTAATATCCCTTAACAACAAATCAATCATTAATTACTAGCTAATTAATTCTTAATAACAGTTAATTAACCTTTAATTAATCTTTAATTATGGATTAATTATCTCTTAATTATTAACCAATAAAGCTTAATTATTAATTAATTAATAAAACTTAACTATGTACTTCTTAATTACAAGTTAATTTACCTCTAATTACTTAATTAATTAATTTCTAATTACAAATTAATTTATCTCTAATCATTAATTACAAAATCTTAATCATTAGTTAATTAAATTAATTAATTATTCTTAATTAATTACATAATTAATCCTTTATCATTAATTAATTAAATTAATTAATTAAACTTAAATTTTCTTAATTAAATTAATTTATTTTAACTCATTAAATCTTATTATCTTAAGACAAAACATTATCTTATTAATGCCTTAATTATCATTAAAACATTTTATCTTAATAATTAACTTTACTTAATTAAACCATTAATTGAGCTTTTAAAATAAAATAATCATTTAACTTTTAAAATTATTTTCTTTTATTAAATCTTTTAATTTAAGATTTAAAATAAGTTAAAAATTAACTTAACAAATTCAAGTTAAACATTTACATAATTTTCTCAAATTAATTACTTAAAAACATTCATTTTTATAAAGAATAGATTTTAAAACAAGATTCATTTCAAAATTCAAAACTTTTAAATTTGAAAACTGGTTTTATAAAACCTAAAACTTTTTGAAACTGTTCTTTTTATTTTCTGCGTCGGGTCGAACCCGAACATCACTCGAGAGCCACTCCTAGTTTCCTCCTCCGTCCTACATTTTTTATTAAAACTTAGATTTGATTTAAGATTAAAACCTGAAGCCTAAAATTCACTTCTACTCGAGTTTACACTCGAGTCACAGACCCAAACACACGAGTCTTTCTTCGAGACAACCCTCACAACAACCCACTGACATAAGCAAGACCAACGTACACGTGCACCATCGCCGGCGACAACTCCGGCACCACTGACCACCCTCAACAAGTCGACGATGCCCTACCAAATTGATCCCGATCACCCAAAGTTCTCCACGAACCCTAAAACAAGATCGAGCTATCACGATCAAACTTTGAAACTACCCATCACCTGAAAACCTCTCGAAACCACGACACCGACCATCAAACGTCGCTGCAACTTCGGCCACGCCTTCCCGAGCTTCCACGCTGCCGTTACCCAAAGTTTCGTGCAACTCGATCACCATAGTTGCTGTAGTGACCTGAAATTTCGATCTTACCAAAAACTAGGGTTAAAAACCCACTCCAACCCACCACCGCCGCCATGGTGGCCTATTCACCCACCTACCATTTTTGCCAACATCCTTGATCATCCAGCTAGCTCCAGCAAAAATCCCGGCCCTCCGCAATACTCCGATCACCCACAAATGCACAGAACTCACATTCTGATCAAACCCCAATATCTCACTCTAAATCCAACTAAAATTTTTGATTTTCATTTTAAAAATATTATTTCACAATGTAGATTCATGCTACATTCCCGAAACAACAATTTACAAAAGTTAATTTTAATATGTTTAAAAGATTTCTGCTGTATTTCTAAATTTACAAACAACATTTCAAATAATCTTTCTTAATTTATTTTTTTAAACTTAATTCTTTGTTTAAACAAACACAAATTGTTTGAGAACTATAACCTAACAGAGATTTATTGAGGAGATAGGAATTTTGATGCCACGACCTGCTATTTTTGGATAGTTCAAATCGACAATAAACACACATGTCAGAGTCAAACCATTCAAAAGGGAGGATTGTTAATGGGGTAAATAAGAAAAAGAAAAGAAAAAGGAAAGAGAAAAACAAAATACATAATCTCGCAGCGTAACGACAAAATATAACAATCAAATAAACAGTTCATGAAGCTGTCTTACAAATAACATGTCATTACACTTTTACAAATTCAAATCAGAGTTATACATATGTCATAAATAACCAAATAATGCAGCGGAACACAGAATGTAGTGGAATAATAAATAGAAATAATATACTGAATCTTCGTCTTCGTCCACCAGAAATAGTCTTCAATGCTGAAAAACTCAGGCTGACCCGAGCATAAAGGAAAATAATACATTCGAGTCAGAACTAAAATTCTTATGCAAATTAAATCAAAAGTATATGAAATAAGGAATGCAGATAACTACATTTTTGAAGGTTCAAATTTCTGGAAATGTTATTGCTTCCACATTCAAAATAAAATGGATTTCACAATAGATCCATTCTAGTAAATTACAAATTTACATAATGATTCCCAGTTAAATTTCATAGTTTTAGAGATTTGATTTATAAAAATGTTCCAAAGTTTCAATATTCACTTTTTTTTGGAAACTTCCCAATGTTTCAAAATTTAATTTTGAAAACTTTCAAGTAAGGTAACGACGGTTTACTTCCCAAAATCATTTTTGTGGTTCAAATAGTAAATCTAAACATATTTTTTTTCTCTGATGTAAATACTTGAAATTCATGGGTTTTACATCCTTATTCGGTGTGTAAATAATCAATATGAAATTTAAATAATTACAATAAACTATAGGGTGATAAAAAAGATATATCAAATAAATGAACAAATATACATTCAATCACAATAGCATCCATCACAACATACAATCAACATTCAAATCAATCAATTCAACAAATCAACCAATTCAATAATATGTCACAGTAATTATTGGTCATCACATATTGGAATTTAGCTATTCAAATTAAATATTAATAAATATTCCGAACCAAAAATCAAAAATTTATCACTATATGACCTGGTTTAACTTGCAATAAAATTTTAGTATTTCGTGAGTGAGTTTAAACACTCACCTTTTGGATTTCCCTTATCTAGTCGGATTTGAATCCGCTACTACTTCCTCCTTTTGATTTATTTCCTTGCTATCTTAATCTTTTTTTTTTGGAATATTTTGGAAGAGACAAAGAAGTTTGTATAGATTTGGATATGAAGAAAAAGATTTGGAAAAAGAAGAATGCTTGGAAAAGAAGAAGAAAATGTAAAGAGATGAAGAATTGAAAAAGAAAAGGAAGCTTTGAAAAAGAAGAAGAAGATTTGAAGGAGAATAAAAAAGCATAAAAATGAAGCAAAAAAAAAGAGAAGAAGGAGATTTAAAAAAAAAAGAAAAGAAAAGGGAATGAGGAAGGTGAAGAGTGAAAAGAAATGAGATGAAAATTTTATTTGGAAAAATGAAGCTACAGAAGATGAGATTAGAAATGAGGCTACAGGAATGAAGATGGAAAAAAAATGAAAAGCTAATAAGGTATATATAAACAAAGTAGGAATTAAAATAAAGTAAAAATATGAATAGCCCTAAAATGTAGTATTGAAAGATGTAAACTAAAGGAATAAATATATCAATAAAGATAAAAATAAATCTTTCGTTTTAAATATGAAGCTTCAAGAATTGCGAATGAAAGGAAGCTACAAGAACTAATGATGCATAAGCAAAATAAACTTTTGAAACGGAAAAGAGTAAATGCTAATTAGAGGGCATGCATATTAATTTGGATGTTCGCATTAAAAACGAAAAAACAGAAAAGGAAAAAACTTCAGGTAAAGCATTTAAAAAGAGCAAACGAATAAAGGAGAAACAAATGAAAAGAATGTGGAAATTATTAATTATAAATAAATCAAATGAAGCAACCATTAATTTATAAGAAATGAATGAGTATTTTAATTATTAGACTACTTGAAAACGAAAAGAGAGAGATTGCAAGGTGATAATAGATGTAAAATAAATGAAGGGACCACCTATTGTTTGCGCCAAAATTGGTCACAAACCCCAAATACCGTGAAAGCACCAGTGTATGAATACAAATCCACAATATTCAAACACAAATAACAGATCTCAGCAAATAACAAGCAGCAAATCAGAAATAATGAACAGAGACACAAGTTTTATAGTGGTTTGGCTATCTCCGACCTACGTCCACTCCAAAATTTTATCCTTTTATTAATTATCCTTGCTGGTTACAAGTGATTACAGCGGTTACAAAGTCCAAATTTGAAATCAATGGCAGTAATGACGATATGGAGTGATTCTGGCAGCGTCCGGGCGTGCTTGTTCTCTCCAAATTCTCCGACCCCTTTTCTGAATGACCAGGGGCTCTATTTATAGGCGTAGGAGGCTGATATTTCGCTGAAAATCCAATAGACTACTTCTGGCACGTGAGGGGGCCCACATGCTCGGCCTCAGAAGACTTGGGCCCACTTTGGGATCGATTCGAACTCTATCGAATCGATCATAAAATCATCCAATCGATGTGAAACTTGGTGTGAACATTCTTCGACATGCATGTAAGCTCCTGTAAAAATTTCATTGCATTTGGATCAACGTTTTGGAAGATATGATCGATTCGACATCAAAGCTCCGTATGTTCTGCCTGGTTCGAATCCATTGCTTCGAATCCATATCCCTCGATTCCATCTGAAGCACGCGCGCGCAATGACGTGGCGCTATCCTCCCGGGTCGATTCGAATTATGCGGCGTGTTGACTCCATTTGATGCGCCGAGTTGAACGCTTTCCTCCTAGAGACGCGCACGTATCCACGCTTCACGCTTGCACGTGTCCATCACTCCTCAATGTACTCAACCGTTTGCGGCATGTCCTTTCGTATCGATCGCAAGGGGGTATTTCGTATCGATCCGATCGACACGAAAATGTTGAACGCTATCGATACGAATCGAAGGGAAATGGATGGGTACGAAACCATGCACGATGATGGATACGAACGAAGCCTTACCTGATGGATACGAGCGAGATTTTACCTTATGGATACGAGCCTGGACAGCCTCTCATGGATACGAAAATGCCAAAATCCATCTTGCCATTGATACGAAGCACATCGATTTGAAGAACCTCCTCATGCTTGCTATTACTCTGGGTTTGTTTCCATCGAATCGAGATCCATCTACCCTTCCTATCTGATCGATACGAGCCTATCGAGTCGAACCAGTAACTCGATCGATTCGAACACTATCGAGTCGAACCAACACCTGATGCGAACTTTACTGAGCCGAACCCGCGCCAATCGATACGAAGGACATCGGTTCGAAACGGTATCGATACGAATGGTATCGATATGAACGCAACCTCTGATCGATTCGAACCATCCTTGCGTGCCGATGTGTTCGAACAGTATGTTCTTCCTACCTTGCATCGATCATATCTCCTTCATACATACTCCGATTAACCTGAAATTTGAAACATAGCCTCCCCTAGTCCTTTTCATCATCTCCAACCAATTTCGTCCCGACCGGAGCTCGGCCAAATTTTGACGACATCGATCGCAGCCTTGTTTGCAATCGATCTCCAATCCCGATATTCATCATTCCTTGCCAATTTGTTGATATTCCAGTTTTGACCAAAAAATGGGATAACACTTTGCCCCCCAAAATATGCCTTGTGATAACAAGGCGTGTTTTGAATAGCTCTGAATCCAATATCCAAAGTCCATAGCCATATTGCTATAGTATGTCATCCTTGACTGCTCCGAGTAGATTTCCAATTCCAAATCCAATAGCCAAAGGCTGAGCCAATTCCATATCCATTCGAACTCAACAACCGAGTCCTAATCCATCCTTATCCAATGGCCAATGACCGAATCCAGGACCTCTCCGGGTCGATATCCGAATCCATAACCTCTTCGGGCTCTTGCCGAGCGCAATCCACACTTGACGACCGTGGTCCAGTGTCCCTGGACGTTGAGCTAACCTCTCTGGGTTCTTGCCAAGCGCAATCCACACTTGATGATCGTGGTCCAGTGTCCCTGGACGTTGTACAATGCCATGGCTTAAGTCCTAAGCCGAATCCTGGTCTTTCCAGACTTTTGTTGAGCATAGTCCATACTCAACGACCTGAAACAATAATCGATAATATGGGGCCTAAGTCCTAGGCCGAATCCTGGTCACTCCGGACCCTTGCCGAGCATAGTCCATACTCGACGACCTGAATGAGTCAATTTACCACGTTCGGGCAAAGTGACTCACCACTTGCTAGGCATAATCCATACTCGACGACCGTTTATTCAAAACCAAATAAAAATCCTATCAAAATCCAATCCAAAATCCAAATCCAAAATCCAAATCCAAAAACAATCATCCAAATGAAAATCCAAATCAAAAAGCAAGCAAAACCAGGAGCTCAATCCGAACTCCAAAACCAAATCCAAAAAGAAAAGCAGTGTCCAATCCAAAAGCAAAAGATAAATTTCACAAACCATAGCATTGCGGTTTATCATCATTCAAAGCATGCCTAGGGGCTACCTCCGTCCCCGTACATGTGTAAATGACTTGGTTGCTTGCTAATAGTTCGCTACTTATTTCATATTATCCTGATCAGTGGATGATCAATCGACCATCATTCCTGGGCCTCCCACAATCGTGGCTTGAGGTAGGCGGTGGTTGCTCCTACTCCGCTGTCGCATTCCGAGTTCCGACATATTGTGGCAACAGTCCCTTCCTGACATGCTCCTCGATTATATCCTTTAAATGCCTGCAACTGTTGGTGTCGTGTCCGTCCAAATCATGGAAGAGACAATGCCTTCTTGATGTCCTCTCCCGCTCCGATGGTTCCCTCCTTGCTGGCCTTCGGTAGGGAAGGCGATTCCGAGTATCCTGGTATATCCGCTCCAGCGTCTCGTTTAATCCTGTGTATGTGGAAAACTTCGGATCCTTCCATCGCTTCCTATCTTTTCCAGAATCATCGTCTAACTTCCTTTTTCCTCTGTCTTTATCCGAGCCTTTGCTGGATGGTCCTACAACCTCAGTTGCATTAACCTTTTTCGACTTTAAATCTGTACTCGCATCTTCTTTCCGAAGGAACCTTTCTGCCTCGTGAAAGAATTCGTCGAGATCCTGTGGGGGATCTCGTATCAGAGATACCTTGAAATCTGAGTCCTCCCTGACTCCTGATACTGCTGCCATTAAAACCATCGATGGATCAGGCCGATCCACCGAAGCAACCGCGGCACTGAATCGAGTTAGAAAAGCTCTAAGCGATTCATCCATCCTTTGCTTTACCGATGTCAATGTCATCACGTTCTTTGGTCTCTTGACATGAACCCGAAGTTGTCCAAAAAACCTTTCCACTAATTCCCTCCAAGTCCTGATAGATCCTTCTCCCAGCTGCCTAAACCACATTGCAGCTAAGTTCGTCAAGTACAGAAGGAAGCATCGGGCCATCACTTCCTCCAATGCCCCCAGCACCTCCATGTATCTGGTGTACCTCATCAAGTGATCCGTTGGGTCTGCCTTGCCATCATATACCTCCACGCTAGGAAACTTAAACTTAGGTGGATTCTGAGCCATCCTTATTTCCCGAGAAAACGGACTCCTATTCACTCCTTCCAAGTCTCTGTTGGTCAAGCCACCTCGCACAGTTTTTCTGATGATCTCCACTTATCCAGTATTGTCTGTTGGAGGTTGCCCCCTATGCCCCCGAGGGAACTCCGGCACATATTCCTCATGTGGCTCAGCAACGTTGGTCCTAGCCTGTTGAACTCCTTCCAGAGGTCCTCCTGTGTTGGATCCCGTGGGCCTGCCCCCAAGCCCTTGTTGATTGCCTTCTGGCTCCGCATCCCGTCCTCCATTGGGTTCCACAATCCTAGTTCCTTGTCCTGCATCCACCATGGCTGTAGCTGTTCCTAAATTCTACATCCCTGCAGCTCTCATTTGCTCAAAGAAAGTCTGCATCATTTCCTTTTGGCTCTTCAACAATCTCTCTTGCAAAGAATTTGCCATAGCTTCCATTTCATCCCGGGTTATGTAGATTGAAGCCTGTCCTTCCCCAGCTTCGGAGGATGCTTGTTGACTTCCTTTCTGTTGGCCTCTCTCAGCCCTTTGCCTTCTACTATTTTGCCTAGTCATTGTCTTCCAAACCCAAACTTCTATCCGATGCAGCGGGTGCTAGTCCTTCTCAGTGAAAGCACCAAAGTGTTTGTGCCAAAATTGGTCACAAACCCCAAATACCATGAAAGCACCAGTGTATGAATACAAATCAACAATATTCAAACACAAATAACAGATCTAAGCAAATAACAGCAGCAAATCAGAAATAATGAACAGAGACACAAGTTTTATAGTGGTTCGGCTATCTCCGGCCTACGTCCACTCCAAAGTTTTATCCTTTTATTAATTATCCTTGCTGGTTACAAGTGATTACAGCAGTTACAAAGTCCAAATTCGAAATCAATGGCAGTAATGACGATATGGAGTGATTCTGGCAGCGTCCGGGCGTGCTTGTTCTCTCCAAATTCTCCGACCCCTTTTCTGAATGATCAGGGGCTCTATTTATAGGCGTAGGAGGCTGATATTTCTCTGAAAATCCGATAGACCACTTCTGGCACGTGAGGGGGCCCACATGCTCGGCCTCAGAAGACTTGGGCCCACTTTGGGATCGATTCGAACTCCATTCGAATCGATCATAAAATCATCCAATCGATGTGAAACTTGGTGTGAATATTCTTCAACATGCATGTAAGCTCCTGTAAAAATTTCATTGCATTTGGATCAACGGTTTAGAAGATATGATCGATTCGAGATCAAAGCTCCGTATATTCTGCCTGGTTCGAATCCATATCCCTCGACTCCATCTGAAGCACGCGCGCGCAATGACGTGGCGCTATCCTCTCGGGTCGATTCGAATTATGCGGCGTGTTGACTCCATTTGATGCGCCGAGTTGAACGCTTTCCTCCTAGAGACGCGCACGTATCCACGCTTCACGCTTGCACGTGTCCATCGCTCCTCAATGTACTCAACCGTTTGCGGCATGTCCTTTCGTATCGATCGCAAGGGGGTATTTCGTATCGATCCGATCGACACGAAAATGTTGAACGCTATCGATACGAATCGAAGGGAAATGGATGGGTACGAAACCATGCACGATGATGGATACGAACGAAGCCTTACCTGATGGATACGAGCGAGATTTTACCTTATGGATACGAGCCTAGACAGCCTCTCATGGATACGAAAATGCCAAAATCCATCTTGCCATTGATACGCAGCACATCGATTCGAAGAACCTCCACATGCTTGCTACTACTCTGGGTTTGTTTCCATCGAATCGAGATCCATCTACCCTTCCTATCTGATCGATACGAGCCTATCGAGTCGAACCAGTAACTCGATCGATTCGAACACTATCGAGTCGAACCAACACCTGATGCGAACTTTACTGAGCCGAACCCGCGCCAATCGATACGAACGGCATCGGTTCGAAACGGTATCGATACGAACGGTATCGATACGAACGCAACCCCTGATCGATTCGAACCATCCTTGCATGCCGATGGGTTCGAACAGTATGTTCTTCCTACCTTGCATCGATCATATCTCCTTCATACAAACTATGATTAACCTGAAATTTGAAACATAGCCTCTCCTAATCCTTTTCATCATCTCCAACCAATTTCGTCCCTATCGGAGCTCGGCCAAATTTTGACGACATCGATCGCAGCCTTGTTTGCAATCGATCTCCAATCCCGATATCCATTATTCCTTGCCAATTTGTTGATATTCCAGTTTTGACCAAAAAATAGGATAACACCTATTTCCTATAAACAAACCTTTTGGGTCCACATTCCAAAACTTGCTCCAATTAATTTATATCAATAAACCCAAATATACATATATTTACATTATTAAATTCCATATTAAAACATTCGTTTTATGCTAATATATGTGCACACCACATTAACTCAATCAACAATTAACAATCAACCAATCAATTAATCAAACATTCAATATATATTTATTTACGTTACTCAAACAAATTTTATTGATTAATGAATATATATCAACCTATGCACTATAAAAATGATTTAATTTACTTTTTAATTACTGTAATGGTCGCATTAATGCAACCTGTTTACAAATTTTAACCATATATATAATGGAAAAATGAATATAAACTTATGTAATCAATGTACAACTGTAAAAAAACGTAATTTCTAATTGATTCCACGATATTTACACAACCATGAATCCTCTGATATATTTAAAAGTTTGAATATTAATGTGCATGTGTGTATATGTTATTCTAAAATTCATTTTTTTTAATCCAAAATCATTCTTGTTCAAAATGAAAGTTTTATTTTTATACGTATCAAAACATGCAACAATTAATAACAAAAGAAACGAAGGGACCATGTACATCGCACAACCTTTTTGAAATTCAATTTGTGAAACGTAACCAAATTGACTTCATTAACTCAAATAATATTCAAATTTGTACGCATTTAATTTTTTTATGTATGCATAGTAAATAAAATTACTTACCATAAAAATGAAAACGCTCAATTTGGCTTTTCCAAAATGATCTTTTATTTCCATTAAAATATCCTTTCTGTTTAACACAAAAGATGCGTTTTTTTTTATTAAATCTATTAATTGCAGTCAACGCTTTCTTCCCTTCTCATTGAAATATTTCAATTATATTAATTACAGTTACTTATAAAGTTAAATTTCAAAACAGACAACTAAAATGGATGAAAAATAGAATAATTGTTTCCTTTAGTCATTTAAGCACATTTATAAATTTGTTGCTTATACAGTAGAGAAATAAATAACTTACTTAAATAAATTATTTTTCCACTCTTGTAATCCATCTATATGCTAAAACACAGTTCAAATATACTTATATTTCTTCCTTTAAATCAATCATTCTATTCTTTATTTTAATGAAATTAAAACTACATTCACAAATGAAAGATCCATTTTATTTGATAATAAATGTTCTTTTCATTAAACCAACTTATATTTAAAGATTATCCCATTAAAGTGTCACAGAAATAATACTTCATACAACCACATCATTTCTTTATCAATTAATTTCATATTATCCTTATATTTGTACCAAATTTAAGTGCTTACAATTTGAACGTAATATTTATCAATGAAATTCTCATTATATTTTTAACATAAAACATATGTTGCACATATCATTAATTAATTACCATTTACTTCTATCTCTTATTAATGGCAAGATATAATTACTATTACTTACAATGATTAAATCTCAAAACATACCCTAATACAGGGAAGATAATTAATCCAATTGTTTCCTTTGAAATCCAATTTTCTATGTTAAACCCAATATCTATATACTAATTTAATTCCATCATTTAATTATAAATGTAATAAAACCTGTTTATTATATATTTAAATTTCAAACAAATCCTTTTATTTTGATTTACATTCTTATTATTAAATCAACTATTCCCTTATGCAATTGATTGACATAAGTTTTACACTCACCACTCAACAGTTAACGTTTCTTTTATATCAATTGTAATATTTTAATTACGTTAATTCTCCATTAATTACCAAATAAATTTCTAACCGATTTAATAATAAGAAAATAAATGAAATAATGGTTATACGTCAATAATCTATATCTATTAACTTATTCTTTACAAACAAAGGTTAATAAATTTACGTACAAAATAATTGATTTCATACTCCATATTAAAACCAATTGCAATTAATAACATAAGACTACATCAATTTATACATCATTTATTCTATTCCTTATTAACCTTTATTATTTAAATTGATTGAAATTACGTTAACATAGTACAGTAGTCAATTACATTCAATCAATATTAGCCAATTATATGTTTTATCTCATTAAATTATTTGTTTTAAGATTTATCTTAAAGTCAAAATTTCAAATCTAATAAGATTCAATTTAATAAATCATAAATTTTAATTTCTGATAATATTAAAGCCCAAAACCTTATTAAGTTTAATATTTTTAATTATCAAAATATGGGTTGCTACATTTGATCTAAAATTTAAGCTCTGTAACTACAAAACAGAGATAAACAGATATATCAGACATGTACTGTGACAACCCGGAATTTTCTAGCAATATCAATTTAATAATCTGCATTAAAAATTAAATTGATTTGATATATCATTATTAATTAGATCTGAATTGATACTTTTCTTTTAATAAATATTTAATTGGTAAATTTTATCTGTTAAAAATTTATTGAATTGTTTTCTATTTATAAATGTATATATTTGTATACATTGTAAATAGATAAGATTTGTTTTAAAGTTTAACTAATAAATTATGTTTCAAGTGCTAATTTACACTTTAGCGAATTGGAAATTATTATTTATTTAAAATAATTTTTTCAAAGCTAAATAAATAAATAAATATAGGGTTTTAAATACATAAGATAAATGCTTAAATAGTTTGAAACTTATTTTAACTTAAGTTTAAATTTAAATTTATTAACAAAAAGATTTCTTTTCTTTTCTTTTAGTATAGCTTGATTAAAATATGGATTTAAAATGATATATGAGTTTTAATGCAATTTTGTAAAATGGTATATATTAATAAAAAGATAATTTATTTATTTATCATTTCAAATTGATAAATGAGTTACTTTTAAATAATGTTAATAAATAAAATACAAGACTATAAGACAAAAATAAAATAAAATATAAAGTAAGTACATTGGCTAAATTTAATAACATAACAACTATAAAGTTCATTTAGTTTTCAAACAACAAAATAAAAGAAATAACATTCACAAACATTTCAAAATATAATAACAAGACAGCAATTAAACTAGGAACAAATAAGTTTCAAGTTTGTAAACTATCAAAGAAGAACTGCAGCATATATGTATATGTTTAAAGCATCAAGGCCATTATGTGATTGTACAAACAATCAAATATGTGCAGGCCGAAATAAATAAAAACAAAATAAAGATGAAGAAAATATATATATGTGTGGAGGCTTGCTAGAGAAGACAGTATTATGCATTCTTTAACAAACAAACAAAAGTAATTAATGTAAAATATTTCTAACACAGTAGACTTCATATCAGCCTCCAACCTAATAAAATATCTCTATTTTAAAATCTGTACAAACAAGATTTTTATGTTATATTGTACCAAATATTGTCACAATTATATGAAACATAATAATATACCCTGGATGTATAAGCCTGTCTGCATATGCCCTGAAAACTTGTTTATAAATCAGCTTCACCTTGTTTAGTTCGAGCTGAGCAAAAATATAAAATAAACTTCACTTAAAACTTGAGTAAACCACTCAACATCAACAAGGCTACCCAACTAATCAGAGGATTCAAGAGAATTTAAGAAATGTTTAAACAAACAAATCAAAACCTGCTTTAACAAAAAGTGTCTCTGTTCTTTTCTTCTGGTGAGTAACTTTTTAAATCAAAACTAAATAAATAGATTTCTGTTGCTTGTAAAGTTCTGTGATGGATGATACTTGTTTATGCATATATAGTGATAACTCAGTGTTATGAATATCTGTAAACATGCATGTTTGGACTGTATATTTGGGTATTGACAGCCTCTGTTCTTTCACAAATGCAAGTGAGTAACTTTATTTTATATAAAAAATATATATTTAAGAAATGAATCTGTAGTATATATGCCTACGGATAGTACATGTATATATCTATCTATATATATGTTGAATCCTCTGCCTATGCTTGTAGGATGTTGTGGTGTGTGCAGGCTGTAACATGTATTCACAAATTTGAATTCTAAAACAAACTTTGCTTTCAAAACTTATTCCTACACAATCTACTTGGAATTTGGAACTAGAGTTTAAACAAATACTGTTTGTTTGACATTGTACTAAATTCTAAAAATATGTTCAAACTCAGCAGCAACTCTGGAAAGCCAGATGCATGAGCACAACTTCAGATAAATCAAAAATTTAACCTTTTAAATTTTGGAATTCAGGTATACAAAATGAATCAGTGAACAATAACATGATTTTTAAGGGTTAAAGCCTAATTTTTAGTGGTATGTTATGAGAGCAGTTTGTGTTTTACTGTTTGAGGCTTTTAGAGTCGCCGTGGGTGATCAAGTTGATCTGGAGGGTCAAGCTTCTGTTTGGGGGTGGAGGAGGCTACCGTGGATCAAGGAAAAATAGTGGGTGGCGGCGCTATGGGTCGTGGAAGCGGCGGCGTGGGTTTAAAATTTATAAACCTAATTTTTACTGTGTTTAGAGTTTTGATCGCCGCGGCCAGTGCAGGCGATCGAGTGGCACATGGTTGTGAGGGGAGATGGTTGATGTCGCAGCCGTAGTTTGGTGGCCTCCGATGGTCAGAGTATCGTGCACGAGATGTTGACAGGTTTGGGGGGGGGGGGCGGTGAAGTATGGTGTGTTTCTAGGTTTTGTGTTTTTTTTTTCCAAATTCATTTTCGCGCATGAGGGGAGACTCGAAGAAAGTGGTTTTTTTTTCTCGGGAACTTCGTATGTTTACTCGAAGTAAAAAAGGGGGTACTCGGGGTTTTGTGATTCAGGTTTTAAAAACTTGTAACAGTTTTCAACTGTTTTGAGACTTTTGTTTTAAATTTAAAATCAAGGTTAAAACTAGTACTAAATCAAAGTTTAACAGTGTTTTGAAATAGAGATTGGAAATAATAAAGTTCCATAATTTAAATTATTTTAATAACTTAAAAGTGTTTAATATTTAAAGTATCTTCAAACAAGAGTTGAGTTCAAATGAAAATTTAAACTATTAAGGAAAGATTGAAAACAAGTTAACTCCAAAATTTAAATCAGAACTTAGATTTGAAATTCTAGATTTGGAAATTAAATAAAGTTTTGTAATTTAAATTGATTCAAATAAGTTTAATGCTATTAAATATGTGAGTTTAAAGGGGGTTTTGGAAGAAAAATTAGTTTTAAACTTTATTAAGGATAAAATTTGAATTTATTTACAAAGTAATTTGAAATAGATGTTTTTAGAACATTTTGAAAGTAAAAATTTAATCCATAACAAGAATAATTACTTTGAGTAATGAAGACTTAGAATTTATATGCATTAACCTTTAAGTATGAATAATCAATGATTGATATTATTTAAATTAGTAATTATGAATTAAGTAACTAATATGTGATTAAGAACCATAGATTAAATTTTTAATTAAATTAATAAATTTTAATGGTTAATCAAACTTATAATTAACAATGATAAATAGAAGGGAAAAAATAAATAAGTGTTAATGAAGATCATTAACTGGATTATTTTATAATTAATTAATGTAATTGATTTTTAATAAATTAATTGGATTAATTAATCCAATAATAATCATTGTAATAGTTTAAAAGTAATTATTTATTTGGAAAGTAATTAAGAAATTAATTACTTATTAATTGTGTAAATTGATTTAATTTGAGTTAATTAATTTAGTTTAATTAACTGATATTTTGTGGTAAATTACTTAGAGAAGTAATTGATGGATAATGACTGGATGAAATTAATTGGATGGTTGTTAATGGAAGGAATTGGAATATAATTACTTTAAATTAATCAAGGGATTAATTAAGCTTGTTATTGGGATGTAATTAATTAAGAACGATTAATTACTGAATGTTATTAATCAAGAGGATCAATATTTGTGATTAGAAGATTTGTATTCTTAATATAATTAACAAATGAAATGTAATTAGAAATCATTAATTAATATAATTAATGATGGGATTAGAGATTGATTTATTTGGGAATAATAAATCAACAAGATAATTAAATGGTAATAAATCGATATAAATGTAATTAATTAATGGATTAATTCAAGATTAATTTCTGTAAATAAATTAAGGAAAATACTGGAATGCAGCAAAAGATATTTAAATCAAGACGATTAATTTGAATATATAAGTAATTGATGATAAGATATAAATTAAGTAAATTAATTTTAATTAATTTAAGAAATCATTTGATGATTTGGTATGTGTGATTACTTAGTGTAATTAATGGAGTATAATTACTTAGGAAAGTAATTAGATGATAATTTACTTGATGGAAATAATTAATCATGGGATGATTAATAAGTAATTAAGGGTAGTTAATTACTGTTTTGTTATTAATCAAGGGTGATTAATAATTGTGTTTAAATAAAGATTTAATCACTTAATATAATTAATTTAAATAAAGTAATTTTACATAAACGGGAGGTCATTAATTAATATAATTAATGATGAAATTTGGAATTGTTAATTAAGGAATAATTAATAGGAAAGTAATTAAATGTTAACTGCTATGAATAATTTAAAATAATTCATTTGAGAAATTAATTAAAGACTAAATTACTTCTTGTAATTAGAGAATGATTAATTAATTTGATTTATAATTAATTAATGGTTGTGAGAGCAAGATTTATGGAATGAGTAATTAATTTAATTAAATTTAAATTAATTAAAGATGAAAGTAGTTAATTTAATTCATTTTAAATTAATTATAGCTTGTGATTCATAAATCATTGCTTATGGATGATATTGATATTTCGTTGATTAATTGTGATCTCAGATATGAGATGGATAATATCTATGTGATATGGATGTATGGTTTAAGTATGATAATATTTAATTATCTGTTTGGATGATGATATTAATTATCTGTTTATGATGATAATGTGATTATCTATTATGAGATGTGAATTATCTATCTGTGTGTATATTGATAATCTTGAATTCACTGTTAAGACTAAATAGACAACTTGGCCCTAAAAGACACGTTTTGGATTTCGATGAGACCGGGATCGGTTTTCCTTATTTGGAACATCCGAAAACCACATCGATTCCAAATTAATGATAGGTCGTGAATCTGAAGTGAAGATTTAGAATGCAAGGATTATCGTCGTTAACTCCAAGGGTGATTCCAAAATGAGTGTAATGAGATGATGCCTTCGGTTTCGTTCGAACCCGGAACGAACTTGTATGGATTGAATGCTTTCAGCACATCGTCAGGCGGGCGATGAGCATTCTAAGAGTTATGTTCTATAAAGGTAATCGTAACTCCAAGCCTCATCAATCGGGAATGGCTAAAACATGGGAGGTGCAGCAAGGTTAGGTGGGTCATGCCCAAGCAGGACAAGGATATTCCCCTGTCTAGATGTCCCTTTTTATTCGGCTGTGTGGGCAGTTGGTCTGCAGCCAACTGCGGGGTTTATCTTGTTCGAGACTGTTCAGTAAGGAATGGTTCCGGCCTTGTGTTACAGGGGGTCGGGAGTGATCCTCGGTACGTTGATCTAGGCCACGTACTGTGACGGGCAGTACCCCAGTAGCCCTGCCATTGTATGGAATCCAAAATCCAATAAGTGCCAACGATTTTCATTGTATTACCCACTTTTGAGGCTAGTAGCTGGAATTTAATCATGTAACAATTTCGGCTATTTTCTATTTACTTGAAAACCCTAGACCTATTATAATATCACTGGATTTCCTATCAAATGTTTTGGTTAGCGTAAGGTAAAAACTTTTCCATGTTTATGTGTGGGAAGTCTTACGTGATACCTTTCTTTCAAAGGATTTTTAAAATTGAGCAACTATAACCTGTTACTCACACCAGACCCATGTCTGACCCGGAGTTTATTTTTGTTTTCATAAACTCTCGGGTGCCTAAATTTTTACGGGTAGCCAAGGGATTCAGGTTAGCTTTGACGAATTCTGGAGGAGCAATGGAGCAGGAGGCTTCAGCGTTTGTATATATATATATAGTTCCGCTGTGTTGGTATCTCTGAGTCATATTGTTTGAGCTGTATTGTATTGAGGTGTATTAACTAGACAAGTGTTTATAACTGTCTAGTATGTGATGTATTATATGTATCACTTTTGTTGATGTTATATATTATGTAAATACTTATGTGATTAATATAATTTATTCGTTCCGCTGTGAGATTCTGAGGTTGCTGTTCTTTCTTCTCTATCTTTTCTATTTTCTCACCCTTTTTTTTCTTAAAAACGATACGTCTTCCTGGGCATAGGAAGTCGGGTCGTTACATGTACAGTTTCCACACATTCATATATATACAGAAATCACTTATATATACATGAGCAAGCATCAATCATTTCAGAAATCTAACAGGCAACATACAGTTATTACTTAGGATTTTTAAATTGATGCTTACTCACCTTTTATAGAGCTTTTGAAATAGCTTTAGATTTTGAAAACTTGAAAAGCTTTGAACCTGGAATGCTTGAAAGACTGGAGACTGTGAATTGCTTTAAGACTTGATTTATGCAGGTTGAAGCTTTAATTTGATGCTGGTTGCTTGAGAAAGGCTGAAGCTTCAGATTTGCAAAATGTTACAGGGTTTTTGAAAAATGGTTTGAGGAATGTTACAGGCTTTGTTCTTGAGGATTTCTGGTTATATATGAAACTTGTTACATGCCTGATTTTGAAACAGAAAAATATTTGCAGGATATTTGAACTTGAGTTTGAGCTTGTAACAACCCATAATTTTGTAAATATTTTAATTAAGTTTTACGTGAAAACGTTGTTTTTTTTATTTAAAAGTAAAATTTTCAATAACTAAATTTTTAAGTTAATAAGTTTTGGAAAAAAAAACTTATTGCAATCTAAATTTAAGCCTTAATTTATGTAATATTTCTGTTATTGATTCAAATAGAAAACATATGTAGTTTATTAATGTTTGCATGTGTTCATTATTTAAATCCAATCTTTTGGTTTTTGCATACTTTTGTTTAAAGTTAAAAAAAGGGGGCTACTTTATAAAAATAACTTGAATTTATTACAAAATATCACGATTCCTTTTATTTCCTTTTAAATTAACGTTAGACCTTACTTTATTGCTTAATATTAAAGAATTTACTAAGTCATAAATTTTAACATAAAGATGTTGTATTGAGTTTAAGACATTATTTACAATGATTTGTATGTATATATATATGTGTGTGTGTGCATTAATTTGACTTAAGATTTATAAGATGGACTTGTATGCAAAGTCAAAACTTTTTTAATCTTAAACCCTTTTAATCTGGAGATTAGGTTCAAAATTGTTGTCTTTAATTTTAGGCTCATAAAATAGTGAAACTTAATTTTAACACATTTATATGTATAAGTCTATTATATATATATATACGTATACGTATATGTTTTTAATAATACTATGACCAATAAAGATATATATGAAGGAAACATCATTTTTGTACACAATCTAATATTGCACTTACATAATTTACTGTAGAATACATTTGGACATTGTTACATTCCATGCCATGAATAAATAGCTTGTTAATGACATTTAATTAATCAATCAATTTGATTAGAGAAAGAATGAAAGGTTTCTCTCTCCATATACATAATTACGCTCTAAATTAATTACCTGTTTTTAGGGAAAGAAACGAAAGGTTGCCTTAGTTCTTGCCTTTTAGTTTTCCTAACATTTGTTCCTTTCTAGCCATTCATTCCTTTAGTTTACCCGTATATTTTGCCTTGCAATTCACGTACAAGTTTCTCTTTTTCTCATCTTCTTTATTTTCTCATTTCCTAAGAGAGAGAAAAATATTACAAGCACTTTGTTCTTTTATTTATAAAACCTTGGAATTTATTTTAATATAAAATTTTAATTTGAGTAAATCATTTCCCAAAATTATATAATAAAAAAATGAAAGTTTCTGAAATTTTTAACTTTGTTAAGGATAACTCTAATTGGAATTTTAAATAAAGAAATTGATTATCTACTTTCTTTAAAAATGTGTAATATTTTTTGAATAATAAATTTCATTGGAAATGGTAAATAAATCAGAATAGTGTAAACATGTTAAGGAGTAACTTTTAAGAATTCAGTGTATTAATAAACTGTTAAAATTACGCATTTATAAGGGTACGATATTTAATGAAATAAATAACATATAAAATAGGAAAACGTATTAATTAAAAAACGTTACTTTTGTATTAATTTGGGGCGTCGGTTTTGCGCATTTTAAAATTCATACCGCAATTATATATGCATAAATAAATCAGTTAAAAATTTACTAGCCAAACGTTACACTTTCCATAACATTCATTTGTTTTAATTTGGTATAAAATTTTGAATAAAATAACTTTCAAATCCTCATTAATTTCTTGCCTATCTTTTACCACAATCAACGCACGTATATATTCTTTTCAAATTTCATTTCTAGTGAAAGCCGTTTCTTTTCTAATAAATTCCTTTCCCTCTACACCATTTTTCAACACATCTTCTACGGGTAATAAATCGCATGCGAAGAGAAATGGTAATAAAAATAATTTCGTTTCCTGACTAAACAAAAAAAAATCGCATACCATAAATTACGCCTATTTTCATTTCGTGTGTTCCAAGCAAATTTCCCCTATAAATACTAGACACATCACAATATTTTCTCTACATTTCATTTTAGCTTCAGCCTTTGTTCTTGGCTTCTTCAGGTATGGCTGTTTTCCTTTCCTATTGCTTCTTCTTTTCTTTTTATTCTTCTTGCATTTTTCTTTCTTTCTTTCTTTCGTGTCCTCTGTTTTCTTCCACCGTTCCACCACCTTGTCACAGCCTCTTTTCCACACGTGGCCAAGCACCCCCTACATAGTGTAGCCGAGTCCTGCTTTTTGATTCAAAATATGTTGCATGAGCATGACGAGAAGGGTAGATGAGTTATAGGTTGGAGTTCGTAGTCTGCAACGTGAGTATGTTTGCAAGAAAAAAATAATAAAAAAGAGAGAAAAGAAGTGTTAATACGAAAGAAAGAAGAGAGGAAATGCATACGTAAGTTTATAACGCATATGCGTTGAAAAATAAAATGAGAAAATAAAAATAAATAAAAAATAAAGTTTGTACGTGAGTATATAAAAAGGGAGAAGGAAGAAATGCATGAGAAGATAGGATGGCCACCTGTACGTATAATAATCTTTAACCTTTACATATGATAATTTTCTCTCTTTATTTTCCATCTTTCCTCATCTTTACTCTCATCTAGATTACGTACTAAAACAAGTAATTTACAAATGCATTTATATTATATAGCAGTACTGTTAATGTAGCAATTTACATTGATTTACTAAAGTACAATTTATAAAGACAAAAATGCAACTACGGATTGTATATCACTGGTCATAAAAATTCTTCAATCTTGTATGCATTTTCACCCACTAGTTACATTCATCGGCATCTGCATTTCATATTTCTTCTGTTTCAAATTGTTCGGACAATACACAACATCTAGATGAGTCCCCATTTGAAATAAAATATATATAAATAAAGGAGAAGAATAATGATATGCAAGTGGAGAATATGGTTGTTCACCTATACAAGTTAAGTCTAGGCCTGTGGAGGGTGCATCACTTTGCATTGTTGAATTAAAAACATATAGGGTGCGTGCGTACATTCATCTACTTAAGATTTGGGCAGGGCGAATTTCGTTGTTTTGGGTTGAGCCAGGTGGTGGAGTGGTCGAGTCAAATTTGATTCCATCCGTCCAGTTTAATTAGAAATTTCGTGTTAATTTTTTTTCTTAGTTTTTATTTTTTTAATTAATTCGTTTCCTTTTCAAAAATATAAATCTGGTCGCAGCCTCCGCATCAGTTTGATCGTGCTTCCGTACGTTTTCTTTTTTTCAAGTGTGACCATCGTTTTAAATCAAATCTTCGACGGCATTCAGGTGAGTATTCCTCACCAGACAAACATACTTGTATATTTGTGAATTAATCACAAGTGTAATTGTAAACTTATTTTATTTAATTTTATCTACCTGTGATATTAACTTATGATGTTAAACCCCATTATTTAATTAACACATCATCAGTTGTATTATCTATTGTTATATTTTGCAGTTATACTATTTATTATTATTTACTGTTTGAATCACACTGCAAGTTCCCTGTAGAATAGAAATCGTTACAGGCTGAAATGATAGGCCTGAACGATAATTATTTATTCATTTATTTAATTATTTAATTATTTATTATTTAACTTGGGATTACGGGTTTGAAATGATAGAACCCGGGTTTTCTTTGTAAATTGCGGATTGAAATGATATATATCCGTATCACTTGACCTAGGCTAGAAAACTATATACAGACCCATGGTTTATATAATATTTTTCTGAAATGTTTTAAAAATATTTTAAATGGAAAATTTATAATATTCTGGTTTAAAATGTATTTAAATGATTTTTATAAAATTTATAATGATTTTTGAACGAGTCGAAATGTTAAATAAATGAACGTTTAAGTAAAATTTTGAAATATAACTTATTTTTGGAAATTCTGAATTTTTGTTAAAAGTGAGATTTTAGTTAAGTAAAATAATTGATAATAAGTTATATTTTGGGAATTTAAAACTTAATTGTTAAGTTAATAATTTAATTAAAGAAATGGGAATTTAATACTTGGATTTAAATAAGAAATTCATAATAAAATTTGATTTTTGTATGAAAATTTACTTATAAATTCATAAAAATATGAGTATTGAAATTATGACTTTATAATGTGAAAATATATGATTTATATGAAAAATTTACTTAGTTATGAAATCATAGTTAAACCTTGAAATTTTAAATATAAAGGATATTACAGCATTTGTAAATGTTGTAGTTAAATTTAAATGAACTTAAAGGCTAATTTGAACTAAAAGCTATTATAGCACTTTGTAAGTGCTATAGTTGATAAAGATAACTAAAGTTTAGTTGGAAATAAAGAAATCTATTACGGCACTTAAATGCTATCTTCGTTAAATGAACTGTTTTAACCTATAACTTTAGGTAGCATTTTATAAGTGCTCGGAAACTGAATTTTTGATTGTTTTAATAAAAATTTAATGGAAATAATCTTTGGGAAACATGCTTAAATTTTAGAATTTAATATGTAATTAACAAAAATAAGGAATTGACTTTAAATGGTTTTAAATGGAAGAATTTAACTTTTAAATGTGAGTTGAAAGGCAATTAATTCCTAAATAAGTTGAATAGATTTAAATGGTATTTTATATTAAATAAAATGACTGATGTTTAAATAAATGATGTTTAAAATGATATTATGATATTGAAATGTATTTGAAATTTATTTTGATTTTTAAAGTATAAATACCATTTTTAAAAGTTGTAACCACGGGTTATAACAACGTTTGGTTGTTAAAGAGATCGGGATCGGATATCTGGCATACTCTCTGTCGATACCGAAAACCACTTTAACAACCATGTACGCGCTGGAGATTCCAGAATGAAGTAGGATGATGGAGACGTTTCCTTTGAGGTAAATACGTGGACCGACTCCCGTGAGTTGGCATAAGGTGGCTAAAACAGGAGTGATCGATGGATTAATGAGGTAGCACCTCTGATCGGACGCACTTCTTCGTATGCCATTCTATTACTTTTGTGATTGTTTTAGTGTGCACCTTTGATTTGGGAGTGTTGTTCGAGGTAGGCGGTAGCTGCGCGCTACGCGTTACCACCGGTCCGGAAGCGTAATCGGTATATCTACCCTGACATTGCCTAGTTGTGCCGTGTCACCTACCATAGCGAGCCTTGTACGAGTTTGGTTTTCTCCCATAGCCCGTGTGGTATCCTCTGGTGGCTTCCCGATCAGGAGGGACTATGATATTGGATGGACTACTGGGGCTATTATTGTGTTAAGGGGAATATAGGGTCACTCCTTAACGCTATTTAAAAGCAAGTTTATTTTAATATAGACACTATTATAATAGCGAAAATATTACTATATAGTAAATAGTTTAACGGATCCTTAGAGGATGGGCGGTCCCAAGCATCCTTTAAGTTACTTGCTTTATATTACAGTACACTTGAATTAGCTTACACTGTATAAGTATGTATGTCCTGACTCGAGTGTTTATGTTTTATTTTACGCTCGGGTCAGCCTGAGTTGCAGTTCATTTTCATCCCGGAGCTAGGATTTCTGTAGATCACTTTCAAGCTGCTGGCAAACTTCCCATCCAGTTCTTTATCTAAATTTTTGAAATCAAGACTAATGGATATTTGGATTGTTCTACTGATGATTTAAAACTATATTTGGATTAAAGACTATGTAACTTTTATTTGATTGAGACTATTTATAGTGGCTTCATGAACCACTAAGTATTTTTAAATTCCGCTGTGAGTATTCTGATTCTGTGTCTGTGATTCTGTGATTATTTATTTACCGTATATTCTGAGATTTGCCAAATTTTATTTACAACGCGGTATTTTGAACAATTCAAGTCTGATACGTGCAGATGCGAATGGTTGAAAATATCGGGTCGTTACATTTGGTATCAGAACTTTGGCTCTAGGGTAAACTTAGAATGTATGGTAAATTTGATTTACAGAATCACTTTCATTCAATCTCTTCCTTTTGATTCGATTTCCTTTGAATTTTGGAACGTTCCCTGCGGTTCCAAATTTCATTTGTGTCCCTCACTATTCATCTTCTTTCGATTCTGGAGTATCCCATAACTCCACTTCGGATGATCTTTATAGTGAATTGGCGGTCTCGCCAATGTTCTAATAAAGGGGTGAATCTCCTTTACAATTAGCATTGATTCACCAGAAATTTATATTTATCCTCGGTTTAGATGCTAGTATCTTTTGTTTTTCCGAACTCTATCTCTTCAGATCGAATGTAGATTTACCCCAGAAAATTCACATCGATCTTACTCTTTAAGTCACGGTTGACCAGGTTAAGTTTGCCCGCGATTTACATAAACTTGTCCAGTAATTTATTCTTTTATTTAATCATCGGATCTTCTGATTCCAACTTATCTTTAAATCAAAATTCTCTTTGATTTGAGTCCATCAAATTTGAATCTCTATCCTTGTTTTGAAAAATTTATTCCTATATTTGGGAAAAATCTAATATTATATATATAAGTATAATTTTCAGAATTTAACTAGTTGTTTAATAGTGTTTGATTTTATTTATGGTTTTGTCTTATATAATTAATTGAACTATAAAACATGGTTATAAATTTATTTGGAAACAGAAATGAATTTAAAATAAAAATGTAAGAATTTAATTTTTGATAGTTTCAAACTTTGTGTTTAAAGTCTTAAAAGGATATATTATTTAAAGGGACATATTATTTAAAGTATTTTCAAATAGAAATTTGTTTCCACAGAATTTTAAAGTTTTAAAAATTAGTGCTCTTCTTTTTGTCGCTGGAAAATAATTTCGGTGATGACCGCACCATCATCGACATTCATTTTCGAGTATCGAAGTGAAGAGACCACGCTGTAGTTTTGCTTCAAAAATTTAATTGATTTGAATTTCTAAAATATGACTTAATTTATAATATATATAGATATATGATTTAAATTTGATTTGACATATACTACATGTATGTATTTATTTATCTCTAAAGTGTTTGAAGTTAATTGGAAATTTAATTCATAAATTTATGTTAAAAGGTGATTCTAATGATAAAATAAAGTCAAATTTTGAATGAATATTTAAACTTGAATAATAGAATTGGAAAAAAATTTTCTTGTATAATATTAAATTGCATGCCGATATAACTTACCTAAATCATTTAGAAATTAACTATGTAATTGGATAATGTACAATATAAAAGGATTTTATAAATAAAATTTGAGTGGTTATAATAAATGTTATACACTTAAGGTTTCAGTTACAAAAAGATAAATAGAGGTAAATAGAATAAAAAAATAATTGAATAATATACAATATCAAATGGTGTTAAAGGAAATTTAGAAATAAATTGGAATAGTTATAATAAATGTAATCTACTTAATATGTGCGATAAGATATATTAAGTAGAATATATTTAATAATAATCTGGAATAAAGAAGAATTAAATTTGTTGAATAAAAGATGATTATTATAAATGACTATACAAATTTATGATTTTAGAAATTGTTAATTTCAAAATAATTGGATAATAAGATAATTAATTTGGAAATAGTTAAGATTGATTTAACTTCAGTAAAAATCAAATGAATTAAATCAGTTATTGAATATTAATTAATTTAAATTGAATTTATATGGTTTAAATCAATGATTCCATTTTGAGTTTCAATTTGGTTTTCTTTCAGGGTGTTTCTATTCTCCTACCCCCTTCCTTTTCGGGGACGAAAAGTTTTGAGTGGGGGAGAGTGTAACAACCCATAATTTTGTAAATATTTTGATTAAGTTTTACTTGAAAACGTTGTTTTTTTATTTAAAAGTAAAATTTTCAATAATTAAATTTTTTAAGTTAATAAGTTTTGGAAAAAAAACTTATTGTAATCTAAATTTAAGCCTTAATTTATGTAATATTTCTGTTATTGATTCAAATAGAAAACATATGTAGTTTATTAATGTTTGCACGTGTTCCTTATTTAAATCCAATCTTTTGGTTTTTGCATACTTTTGTTTAAAGTTAAAAAAAGGGAGGCTTCTTTATAAAAATAACTTGAATTTATTACAAAATATCACGATTCCTTTTATTTCCTTTTAAATTAACGTTAGACCTTAATTTATTGCTTAATATTAAAGAATTTAACATAAAGATGTTGTATTGAGTTTAAGACATTATTTACAATGATTTGTATATACATATGTGTGTGCGTTAATTTGACTTCAGATTTATAAGATGGACTTGTATGCAAAGTCATAACTTTTTTAATCTTAAACCCTTTTAATCTGGAGATTAGGTTCAAAATTGTTGTCTTTAATTTTAGGCTCATAAAATAGTGAAACTTAATTTTAACACATTTATATGTATAAGTCTATTATATATATATATACATATACGTATATGTTTTTAATAATACTATGACCAATAAAGATATATATGAAGGAAACATCATCTTTGTACACAATCTAATATTGCACTTACATAATTTACTGTAGAATACATTTGGACATAGTTACATTCCATGCCATGAATAAATAGCTTGTTAATGACATTTAATTAATCAATCAATTTGATTAGAGAAAGAATGAAAGGTTTCTCTCTCCATATACATAATTAAGCTCTAAATTAATTACCTGTTTTTAAGGAAAGAAACGAAAGGTTGCCTTAATTCTTGCCTTTTAGTTTTCCTAACATTTGTTCCTTTATAGCCATTCATTCCTTTAGTTTAGCCGTATATTTTGCCTTGCAATTCACGTACAAGTTTCTCTTTTTCTCATCTTCTTTATTTTCTCATTTCCTAAGAGAGGGAAAAATATTACAAGCACTTTATTCTTTTATTTATAAAACCTTGGAATTTATTTTAATGTAAAATTTTAATTTGAGTAAATCATTTCCCAAAATTCTATAATAAAAAATGAAAGTTTCTGAAATTTTTAACTTTATTAAGGATAACTCTAATTAGAATTTTAAATAAAGAAATGGATTATCTACTTTCTTTAAAAATGTGTAATATTTTTTGAATAATAAATTTCATTGGAAATGGTAAATAAATCAGAATAGTGTAAACATGTTAAGGAGTAACTTTTAAGAATTCAGTTTATTAATAAACTGTTAAAATTACGCATTTATAAGGGTACGATATTTAATGGAATAAATAACATATAAAATAGGAAAATGTATTAATTAAAAAACGTTACTTTTGTATTAATTTGGGGCGTCGGTTTTGCGCATTTTAAAATTCATACCGCAATTATATATGCATAAATAAATCAGTTAAAAATTTACTAGCCAAACGTTACACTTTCCATAACATTCATTTGTTTTAATTTGGTATAAAACTTTGAATAAAATATCGTTCAAATCCTCATTAATTTCTTGCCTATCTTTTACCACAATCAACACACGTAAATATTCTTTTCAAATTCCATTTCTAGTAAAAGCCGTTTTTTTTCTGATAAATTCCTTTCCCTCTACACCATTTTTCAACACATCTTCTACGGGTAATAAATCGCATGCGAAGAGAAATGGTAATAAAAATAATTTCGTTTCCTGACTAAACAAAAAAAAAAATCACATACCATAAATTACGCCTATTTTCATTTCGTGTGTTCCAAGCAAATTTCCCTGATAAATACTAGGCACATCACAATATTTTCTCTACATCTCATTTTAGTTTCAGCCTTTGTTCTTCCGCAAGCTTCTTTAGGTATGGCTGTTTTCCTTTCCTCTTGCTTCTTCTTTTCTTTTTATTCTTCTTGCAGTTTTTTTTCTTTCTTTCTTTCTTTCTTTCGTGTTCCTCTGTTTTCTTCCACTGTTCCACCACCTTGTCATAGCCTCTTTTCCATACGTGGCCAAGCACCCCCCACATAGTGTAGCCGAGTCCTGCTTTTTGAGTCAAAATATTTTGCATGAGCATGAAGAGAAGGGTAGATGGGTTATAGGTTGGAGTTCGTAGTCTGCAACGTGAGTATGTTTGCAAGAAAAAAATAATATAAAAAAAGAGAGAAAAGAAGTGTTAATACGAAAGTAAGAAGAGAAGAAATGCATACGTAAGTTTATAATGCGTATGCGTTGAAAAATAAAATGAGAAAAAAATAAAAAATAAAATAAAGTTTGTAAGTGAGTATATAAAAAGGGAGAAGGAAGAAATGCATGAGAAGATATGATGGCCATCTGTACTTTTAATAATCTTTAACCTTTACATATGATAATTTTCTCTCTTTATTTTCCATCTTTCCTCATCTTTACTCTCATCTAGATTACGTACTAAAACAAGTAATTTACAAATGCATTTATTTTATATAGCAGTACTATTAATGTAGCAATTTACATTGATTTACCAAAGTACAATTTATAAAGACAAAAATGCAACTATGGATTGTATATCACTGGTCATAAAAATTCTTCAATCTTGTATGCATTTTCACCCACTAGTTACATTCATCGGCATCTGCATTTCATATTTCTTCTGTTTCAAATTGTTCGGACAATACACAACATCTAGATAAGTCCCCATTTGAAATAAAATATATATAAATAAAGAAGAAGAATAATGATATGCAAGCGGAGAATATAGTTGGTCACCTGTACAAGTTAAGTCTAGGCCTATGGAGGGTGCATCACTTTGCATTGTTGAATTAAAAACATATAGGGTGCGTGCGTACATTCATCTACTTAAGATTTGGGCAGGGTGAATTTCGTTGTTTTGGGTTGAGCCAGGTGGTGGAGTGGTCGAGTCAAATTTGATTTCATCCGTCCAGTTTATTTCGAAATTTCATGTTAATTTTTTTCTTAGTTTTGATTTTTTTAATTAATTCGTTTCCTTTTCAAAAATATAAATCTGATCGCAGCCTCCGCATCAGTTTGATCGTGCTTCCGTACGTTTTCTTTTTTTCAAGTGTGACCATCGTTTTAAATCAAATCTTCGACGGCATTCAGGTGAGTATTCCTCACCAGACAAACATACTTGTATATTTGTGAATTAATCACAAGTGTAATTGTAAACTTATTTTATTTAATTTTATCTGCCTGTGATATTAACTTATGATGTTAAACCCCATTATTTAATTGAGACATCATCAGTTGTATTATCTATTGTTATATTTTGCAGTTATACTATTTATTATTATTTACTATTTGAATTGCACTTCAAGTTCCCTGTAGAATAGAATCGTTACAGGCTGAAATGATAGACCTGAACGATAATTATTTATTCATTTATTTAATTATTTAATTATTTATTATTTAACTTGGGATTACGGGTTTGAAATGATAGAACCAGGGTTTTCTTTGTAAATTGCGGATTGAAATGATATATATCCGTATCACTTGACCTAGGCTAGAAAACTATATACAGACCCGTGGTTTATATAATATTTTTCTGAAATGTTTTAAAAATATTTTAAATGGAAAATTTATAATATTCTGGTTTAAAATGTATTTAAATGATTTTTATAAAATTTATAATGATTTTTGAATGAGTCGAAATGTTAAATAAATGAATGTTTAAGTAAAATTTTGAAATATAACTTATTTTCGGAAATTCTGAATTTTTGTTAAAAGTGAGATTTTAGTTAAGTAAATAATTGATAATAAGTTATATTTTAGGAATTTAAAACTTATTTGTTAAGTTAATAATTTAATTAAAGAAATGGGAATTTAATACTTGGATATAAATAAGAAATTCATAATAAAATTTTGTTTTTTTATGAAAATTTACTTATAAACTCATAAAAATATGAGTATTGAAATTATGACTTTATAATGTGAAAATATATGATTTATATGAAAAATTTACTTAGTTATGAAATCATAGTTAAACCTTGAAATTTTAAATATAAAGGATATTACAGCATTTGTAAATGTTGTAGTTAAATTTAAATGAACTTAAAGGCTAATTTGAACTAAAAGCTATTATAGCACTTTGTAAGTGCTATAGTTGATAAATATAACTAAAGTTTAGTTGGAAATAAAGAAATCTATTACAGCACTTAAATGCTGTATTTTGTAAATGACCTGTTTTAACCTATAACTTTAGGTAGCATTTTATAAGTGCTCGGAAACTGAATATTTGATTGTTTTAATAAAAATTTAATGGAAATAATCTTTGGGAAAAAGGCTTAAATTTTGGAATTTAATATGTAATTATCTAAAATAAGGAATTGACTTTAAATGGTTTTAAATGGAAGAATTTAACTTTTAAATGTGAGTTAAAAGGCAATTAATTCCTAAATAAATTGAATAGATTTAAACGGTATTTTACATTAAATAAAATGACTGATTTTAAATAAATGATGTTTGAAATGATATTATGATATTGAAATGTATTTGAAATTTATTTTGATTTTTAAAGTATAAATACCATTTTTAAAAGTTGTAACCACGGGTTATAATAATGTTTGGTTGTTAAAGAGACCGGGATCGGATATCTGACATACTCTCTGTCGATACCGAAAACCACTTTGACAACCGTGTACGCGGTGGAGATTCCAGAATGAAGTAGGATGGTGGAGGCGTTTCCTTTGAGGTAAATACGTGGACCCGACTCCCGTGAGTTGGCATAAGGTGGCTAAAATAGGAGCGATCGACGGATTAATGAGGTAGCACCTCTGATCGGACGCACTTCTTCGTATGTCATTCTATTACTTTTGTGATTGTTTTGGTGCGCACCTTTGATTTGGGAGTGTTGTTCGAGGTAGGCGGCAGCTGCGCACTACGCGTTACCACCGGTCCGGAAGCGTAATTGGTATATCTACCCTGGCATTGCCTAGTTGTGCCGTGTCACCTACCATAGCGAGCCTTGTACGAGTTTGGTTTTCTCCCGTAGCCCGTGTGGTATCCTCTGGTGTCTTTCCGATCAGGTGGGACTATGATATTGGATGGACTACTGGGACTATTATTGTGCTAAGGGGAATATTGGGTCACTGCTTAACGCTATTTAAAAGTAAGTTTATTTTAATATAGACACTATTATAATAGCGAAAATATTACTATATAGTAAATAGTTTAACGGATCCTTAGAGGATGAGCGGTCCCAAGCATCCTTTAAGTTACTTGCTTTATATTACAGTACACTTGAATTAGCTTACACAAGTATGTATGTCCTGACTCGAGTGTTTATGTTTTATTTTACGCTCGGGTCAGCCTGAGTTGCAGTTCAGTTGCATCCCAGAGCTAGGATTTCTGCAGATCACCTTCAAGCTGCTGGCAAACTTCCCATCCAGTTCTTTATCTAAATTTTTGAAATCAAGACTAGTGGAAATTTGGATTGTTCTACTGATGATTAAAACTATATTTGGATTAAAGACTATGTAATTTTTATTTGATTGAGACTACTTATAGTGGCTTCATGAACCACTAAGTATTTTTAAATTCCGCTGTGAGTATTCTGATTCTGTGTCTGTGATTATGTGATTATTTATTTAATGTATATTCTGAGATTTGCCAAATTTTATTTACAACGCGGTATTTTGAACAATTCAAGTCTTACACGTGCGGATGCGAATGGTTGAAAATATCGGGTCGTTAGAGAGCTTTTGAAAATGATTACAGGTTTGTGTTTTGATTTGAAAATGAATTACATGGTTTTGGTCTCAGATTTGAAAATGTTTGCATGGTTTTGATTTTGGTTTGAGGAATTGGTTACCAGCTTGTTCTTTTCTGGTTTGAATTTTTTTACAGATTTTGGTTTCTTGAATTTTCTTTGCTTTTGTTCTTTGAGTTTTGAAAAGGAGATAGAAAAAGGAAATGAAGAGGAAAGTATATGTTTATATAAGTTTAAATTAGCTTTACTAAAATAAAATAAAATTAAAATAAAAGCGACACTTGTCTCTTACCTTATTTAACATGCTAACACATGTTATTAAAGAGGTTTATAACTTAACACTTGTAATAATTTATTTTTATATTATTTTTAAAAGGTTTTAAAAGCTTTTATATTAATTTTCCTAAATAATAAATACCTTCTAAATTAATAAATGCTTTTCTAGATTTATATAATGAAAATCTTTAAAAGAAAAGAAAATAAAAACTAATCATATTTTAAATAAAATCATATATAATATATTTAATCCATTTTTAAATGTAAATATAAAACTTTATATTTATTTTCTATTAAATAAATACTTTCTAGATTTATATAAATAAATTTCTTTGAAAGAAAATAATATAAAACAAATCCTATTTTAATAAAAACCATATCCATATATTTTTATATTCAAAATATTCTAAAATAATTATCTTTAAAGTTCAAATTTTAAATCCAGATTCAAATTCAAATTTAATTTAAAATCCAACCTAAAAATCAACTCAAATATATCTATATTTAAATAAACACATTATTAAATTTGAAATGAATTATTCTATTTAAAATCAACTTAAATACATATATATACATATACATTCAAATAACACATTTTTAAATTTGTAAATAAATAAAATTTTGCCACTTTTTAAATAGCTTTGAAAAATATTAAATTGAATTTAACCATAGCTTCAAATCATACTATATACATTCATATATATTACAATCTGAAAATATTTCTTTTATAAATTTAAATCCAGAACTTCCTATTTACAATATATATACCAATACACACACACCCACACATTATAAATGGAAAACATTTTTATTAGCTTTTAATAGATAAAATTTTCCAATTAAATATTTATGAAAGAAGATTATTAAACCATTTTAAATGCTTATTAACAAAGATTATTAAATAAATATTGCCCAAAATTCCGGGTCATCACATTCCTCCCCCTTAAAAGAATTTCATCCCCGAAATTTAAAAGCGAAGATAATTTAATAATCCAACAAAACTTTATTTCAAACAATTCTAGCATACATAACAGTCATACACTATAAACCAAACAAACAATTTTATCCAAACAAACATTAGTAGCTATCCGGACATAGATCCGAATGAGCTTTCCTAAAACTATCCAGAGTTTCCTAGGTACCAATACTGGGATGCTTGCTCTACTATATCCAAACTATCCACACCACTAAGCTTCTAAGCTCCTACACATGTAGATCTACCATTACACAAGATCTTTGACCACAGTCAAGACCGACTCAACAACCAAATCCTCCTGAACTACTGGTTCCACAACCAATGATGGATCATCCACGTACACCCTCAAAGATACGTGAAATACATTGAATCCTAGTCTTCTAGACTGGCAATTCAACCATGTAAGCCAAAACACTAATCCTTACAAGAACACAGAAAGATCCAATATATGTCGAAGCTGGCTTCGTAGTCTTACCCAAACTTATTGCTCCCTTTACTGGAGAAAACCTCATCCAAAATCCAAATCTCCAACTTCATATTCCAAATTCCATTGTCTCTTATCCACAAAACTCTTTTGACGATCCTAGGCTGCCTACATCCTTCCTGATCAGCTCAACCTTCGCTGATGCTTCTTGAAATAAACTGGATCAAAAACAGTCTCAACAAAATGATCCTCTCAAGATCTCCCGAAATCAAGAACACAAACTCTACTCCAAAATCATCAGTAGACTTCAAACTTACTTCTCCTATCCGGAAAAGAAAAAAAAGGTGCACTTGCCAATCTGGCCTACAGATCCAGAAAAGCTTCCTGTAGAAACCCTCTAATCCAAAACACTGCAACTTTCGATTGCTTCCACTCTAAAACAGCTACTACCTTGCTTTCGCTGCGCAACTCTGATCTGGAGCAGAATGAGAATACCATCAATGAACATGAGCACAGACCAGACAACACATCCCAGATATATGGTTCAACAGATCCATAAAGAGAAAACTCAAAAGTTCCACGAAATCCTGAGCTGCTTCACCACAACCTTATCCTAGGAGACATCCTTCTACCTAGCTGAATTACCTATAGCTTCCCGAACCAAGTCGATATGGAACTCAATTTCCAATGAAGACAAACCTCTGACTTCCCTAAAGACACCCGAAAAATATCTGACAACCTCTATAACTTCTACATCTTCTGGAGATGCCCCAATCCCATGAAAAATATTATCCAAGAGAACATTCAGCTATCGCAAGTCACTTTTGCGATCCTATCCAGATCGACTCCCAAGATACTGTTCTCTCTTTACCAATCAGAACAACTTAGTGCTTGACCAATCCATCGAAGAAACGGATCTACTCTGCTGCTTTTGAACTCCATCTCTAGGGAACTGTAAAGCCAAAAGATCATCCTGCTGGCACACAGAACACTACCCAGCTGCACTGCTGCCACAGATGCCAAAGACATCCTATCCAAAGCTCCTTGATCCTCAAAATCTTATCAACCAATACAAAGGGCCTTGAGATGGGCATACATCTCCTCAAAAAACTTGGGCCTCAAACCAAACACAAACACCCTACTGAAACCGAGTCTCACCACCGATGCAGACTTACTTACTCCAAAAGAAACATCTTTGGATATGTCCAAAGTCACTGCGTCTCACCACGCAGTTGCTCCTTCCTGAGGTTGCCAAGTTACCATCACTCGCTTCTACTTAACCGACAGATCCAAACTCTTACCCTTCCAAACTTGCACTTCAATAATGGACTTCGAACCTTCACAGGTTTCCTTCATAGATTAATGAAATCCTTACACCATGCTGCAAATCTCACTCGAGACGGTATTGGGCCTACAGTCTCGATAAATACACTTCCAACCTCGACATTCAGACTTCTTCCATTGGTAGTTGTGTTACACACACCACTACCCTTCCTACCTCTAGAACTTATATTGGAAAACCCAGACAGGTAATTCAACAGATTTGGTGTATATATATATATATATATGTATATATATTTATATATAAATACAAGTACGCTCTCTTAAGAAAGAAATCACTCCAAAGCCTAGGTATTCACTCAACCTAGTGCTCTGATACCACTGTAATGACCCGCACTTCATTCCACAGAATGGCGCATCATTATTAACAAAGAAAGGATAGAAAAGAGAAAAGATAGAGAAGAAAGAACTAAACAACATCAGAATCTCATAGCGGAACGAATAAAATATATTAATCACAAAAGATATTGCATGATATACAACATCTATCAGAGTATACAGCTTTATATCACGATACTTTAGACAGTTATAAATCCTATCTATCATACAACTCAAGATATACAACACAAATATCAACATAGAGATCAACACAGCGGAACCATTATATATCTACAACGCTGATGCCTCCTTCTCCATATCTCCTCCAAATTTTGTCAAAGCTAACCTGAATCCCTTGGCTACTCGTAAAATTTGAGTACCCAAGAGTTTAAGAAAAACAAAAATAAACTCCAGGTCAGACATGGGTCTGGTGTGAGTAAACGGTTAAAGTTGCTTAACTTTAAAAACCATTGAAAACAAAGGTATCACGTAAGACTCCCCACATAGAAACATGGGTAAGTTTTTACCTTACGCTAACCAAAAATTTGATAGGAAATTCAGTGACATTATAATAGGGTCTAAAGTTTTCAAATGAACTAGAAAATAGCCGAAACTGTTACATTTATTGAATTCCAGTATACATAGGTATACAATTAAATTCGAGGGCACTTATTGGAGATTGGATTTCCATACAATGGCAGGGCTACTGGGGTACCGTCCGTCACAATACGTGGCCTAGATCAACGTACCGAGGATTACTCACAATCCCCTGCAACACAAAGCCGGAACCATCCCTTACTGGACAGTCCCGAATAAGACAACCCCGCGGTTGGAGCCAGCAACCATCACACATCCGAAATAAAAGGGACTCTAGACAGGGGAAAATCTTATCCTACTTGGGTGCTACCCACTTAGCCTTTCTGCACCTCCCTTGTTTTAGCCATTCCCGGTTGATGAGGCTTGAGGCTACGATTACCTTTATAGAACACATCTACCTTAGAATGCTCATCGTCCTCCTGATGATATTCTTAAAGCATTCAATTCATATAGATTCATTCTAGGTTCGAACGAAACCGAAGGCATTATCTCATTACTCTCATTTTTGAATCACCCTCAGAGTTAACGACAATAACCCTTGCACTTGAAACCTCCATCTCAATCTTCACTTTGAGATGTCACGACCTATCGTTTAACCTGGATCGATGTGGTTTTCGGATAATCAAATTTGATACCCGATCCCGGTCTCAGTGAAATCCAAAAGTATCTTAAAGGTCAAGTTGTTTAAGGTTTAAATAATTCAATACTTGAATTCACACAACATTAACACATATAAATATCATACATTTATCATAGATATATCCAATATCACATCAAAGAATATCATACAATAGATATTAACCAATTCAGATATTCTACTCAGACAATCATCCACAAGAAAGAATTATTAATCCATATCATAACTAATTTAATTAACTTAAATTAAATTAATTACTTCAGAATTAATCACTTAACCCTGCTTAATCAAACCATTAATTAATTACAAACCTTTTAATTAATTAACCATCCTTTAAATATCCATCTTAATTAATCATCCTTGATTAATTATTCTTTAATTAAATAATGTAATTAGTCTTTAATTAATCACATAAATTAATTATTCTTTAACCATTTACAGTAATTAACCTTTAGTTACTCACATTAATTACATTAATTAATGATCCTTAATTACTTACTTTCAATAATTCATTAACTATAATTAATTACATTGATCCTTAATTAAGTACATTAATTATTTTTACTTTAATTAATTACTTCATTAATCAACCTTAATTAATCAAAAACCATAATTACCATTCTGTAATTACTTACCTTAAGTAATTAACTCCTTAACTAATTATATTAATCCTTTAATTAATTACACCAAGTAATTAATCCTTAATTACTTCTACTAAGTAATTATCCTTTAATTACTTCTTATTAAGTAATTCCCTTTAATTAATTACATCCAATAATTACACATTAATTACTTCCACTAAGTAATTACGCTTATTAATCTCATTAAGTATTCATATTTAATCAATCATCAAGTGATTATCTTTAATTAATTTTTTGTTATATAATTTAAATTAATCACATTCATTATATTAATTACAATTGGGTAATTCATCCCTTAATTACCCTTTAAAAAAATTAATTAATCTTTATTTACAGATTAATTATTCATTAACCATTAATTAACAAACCTTAATTATTAAATAATATCCCTTAACAATAAATCAATCATTAATTACCAGCTAATTAATTCTTAATAACAGTTAATTAACCTTTCATTAATCTTTAATTATGGATTAATTATCCTTAATTATTAATTAATAAAGCTTTATTATTAATTAATAAAGCTTAATAAAACTTAATTATGTACTTCTTAACTACCAGTTAATTTACCTATAATTACTTAGTTAATTAATTTCTAATTGCAAATTAATTTATCTCTAATCATTAACTACAAATCTTAATCATTAGTTAATTAAATTAATTAATCATTCTTAATTAATTACATAATTAATCCTTTATCATTAATTAGTTAAGTTAATAAATTAAACTTAAATTTTCTTAATTAACTTAACTTATTTTAACTCATTAAAATCTTATTATCTTAAGATAAAACATTATCTTACTAATGCCTTAATTATCCTTAAAACATTTTATCTTAATAATTAACTTTACTTAATTAAACCATTAATTGAGCTTTTAAAATAAAATAATCATCTAACTTTTAAAAATTATCTTCTTTTATTAAATCTTTTAAATTAAGATTTAAAATAAGTTAAAAATTAACTTAACAAATTCAAGTTAAACATTACATAATTTTCCCAAATTAATTACTTAAAAACATTCATTTTTATGAAGAATAGATTTTAAAACAAGATTCATTTCAAAATTTAAAACCCGCTTTATTTAACTTTAAAAACTGGTTTTATAAAACCTGAGACTTTTTAAAACTTTTTTTTTATTTTCTGCTTCGGGTCGAACCCGAACATCACTCGAGAGCCAGTCTGAGTTTCCTCCTCCTTCCTACGTTTTTTAATTAAAACTTAGATTTGATTTAAGATCAAAACCTAAAGCCTAAAACTCACTTCTACTCGAGTTTACACTCGAGTCACAGACCCAAACGCATGAGTCTTTCTTCAAGACAACCCTCACAACAACCCACTGACACAAGCAAGACCAACGTACACGTGCACCATTGCCGGCGACAACTCTGGCACCACTGACCACCCTCAATAAGTCGACGATGCCCCACCTAATTGATCCCGATCACCAAAAGTTCTCCACGAACCTTAAAACAAGATCGAGCTATCACGATCAAACTTGGAAACTACCCACTACCTAAAAAACTCTCGAAACTACGACACAGACCATCAGACGTCGCTACAACTTCGACCATGCCTTCCCGAGCTTCCACGCTGCAGTTACCCAAAGTTTCATGCAACTCGATCACCAGAGTCGCTGCAGTGACCTGAAATTCCGATCTCACCAAAACTAGTGTTAAAAACCCACTCCAACCCGCCGCCGCCGCCACGGTGGCCTATCCACCGACCTACCATTTTTGCCAACATCCTTGATCATCCAGCTAGCTTCAGCAAAAATCCCGACCCTCCACAATACTTCGATCACCCACAAATGCACAGAACTCACTTTCTGATCAAACTCCAATATCTCATTCTAAATCCAACTAAAGTTTTTGATTTTCATTTTAAAAATCATATTTCACAATGTAGATTCATGTAACATTCCTGAAACAGCAATTTACAAAAGTTGATTTTAACATGTTTAAAATATTTCTACTGTATTTCTAAATTTACAAACAACATTTCAACTAATCTTTCTTAATTTATTTTTTTAAACTTAATTCTTTGTTTAAACAAACACAAATTATTTGAGAACCATAACCTAATAGAGATTTAATGAGGAGATAGGAATTTTGATCTAAAATTTAAGCTCTGTAACTACCAAATAGAGATGAACAGATATATCAGACATGCACAGTTTCCACACATTCATATATATACATAAATCACTTATATATACATAAGAAAGCATCAATCATTTTAGAAATCAACAAGCAACAGATAGTTATTACATCGGATTTTTAAATAGATGTTTACTCACCTTTTACAGAGCTTTTGAAACAGTTTTGGATTTTGAAAACTTGAAAATCTTTGAAACTATAATGCTTGAAAACCTGGAAAATGTGAATTGCTTTAAGACTTGATTTATGCAGGTTGAAGCTTTAATTTGCTGCTGGTTGCTTGAGAAGGCTGAAGCTTCAGATTTTCAAAATGTTTACAGGGTTTTTGAAAAATGGTTTGAGGAATTTTACAGGCTTTGTTCTTGAGGATTTCTGGTTGCATTTGAAACTTGTTACATGCCTAATTTCGAAACAGAAAAATATTTGCAGGATATTTGAACTTGAGTTTGAGCTTTTCAAAATGATTACAGGTTTGTGTTTTGGTTTGAAAATGAATTACAGGATATTGGTCTCAGATTTGAAAATGTTTGCATGGTTTTGATTTTAATTTGAGGAATTGGTTACCAGCTTGTTCTTTTCTGGTTTGAAATAATTACAGATTTTGGTTTCTTGAATTTTCTTTGTTTTTGTTCTTTGAGTTTTGAAAAGGAGATAGAAAAAGGAAATGAAGAGGAAAGTATATGTTTATATATGTTTAAATTCGGTTTTAATAAAATAAAAGAAAATTAAAATAAAAGTGATACTTGACTCTTACCTTATTTAATATGCTAACACATGTTATTAAAGAGGTTTATGACTTAACACTCATAATAACTTATTTTTATATTATTTTTAAAAGGATTTAAAAGCTTTTATATTAATTTTTCTAATTAATAAATACCTTTCTAAATTAATAAATGCTTTTCTAAATTTATATAAATAAAATTCTTTAAAATAAAATAAAATAAAAACCAATCATATTTTAAATAATATTGTATATAATACATTTAATCCATTTTTAAATGTAAATATAAAACTTTTGTATTTATTTACTATTAAATAAATACTTTCTAAATTTACATAAATAAATTTCTTTTAAAGAAAATAATATAAAACAAATCCTGTTTTAATAAAAACCATATCTATATATTTTTATATTCAAAATATTCTAAAATAAATCTCTTTAAAGATTCAAATTTTAAATCCAGATTCAAATTCAAATTTAATTTAAAATCCAACTTAAAAATCAACTCAAATACATTTATATTTAAATAAACACATTATCAAATTTGAAATTAATTATTCTATTTAAAATCAACTTAAATACATATATATACATATACATTCAAATAACATATTTTTAAATTTGTAAATAATTAAAATTTTGCTACTTTTTAAATAGCTTTGAAAAATATTAAATTGAATTTAATCATAGCTTCAAATCATACTATATACATTCATATGTATTTCAATCTGAAACATTTCTTTTATTAATTTAAATCCAGGACTTCCTATTTACAACATATATACCAATATTTATATACACATTATAAATTGAAAACAATTTTATTAGCTTTTAAAAGATAAAATTTTCCAATTAAATATTTATAGAAGAATATTATTAAGCCAATTTAAATGCTTATTGACAAAGATTATTAAATAAATATTGCCTAAACTTCCGGGTCATTAGAGGATGTGGTAGGAGAGTGCCATCAGTTTTTCCTATTCATTGACAACTTCCATGAATGGATGTATGACATTGAATTTATAAGATCACAATGCATTGATCTTTACAAAAGTACATCTGTTGGTGGTATAGGACGTAACCCCTCTTATATTTAACACTTGTTTTTGAGATGTACGAGCTCAGAGGTTGTATTTTTGTTGAAAGTAATAGCGTGTTATTGGAAATAGCAGTGTAGCATTTTAAGTGAAATTGTCTGAGGAATTGTGAAATAGGGGTTACTTTAAGGCTATATGGTTCGTAACCATTAGGGTATGATATCAACTTTCTAGATTTATTTTGCACCGGCTATGATGTTGGGTAAAAAAATATGTGGGGTATGGTATGAGAGCTCTCGGATAGGTCGGAAACAGTCGGGGAGATATCATATTCGGTGCTATCCGTACAATCTGTTGGTCTTGAGTAAGCTAGTCTTAATTCGTAGAGGACCATCTATAGGTGGCCTCGGTGCATTCCTCTAGAGATGCCTTGTACGAAAGGTAGTCCCTAAACTCATTATTTATTGAAAATCTAAACCTTCAATAAGTGCCTTCAGTTTTAGTTGTAAACCTATTATGCCGTCAAATTTAATCAATGTAACAGTTTCGACTATTTGACTATGTTTATTTGAAAAGCGCTTTCAAAAGAATGTCATTAAAAATAATATCACTGGATTTTGCGTAGAAATGTTTTGGTTATCATAAGGTAAAAACATGTTCCGTGTTTATGTAAGGCGTGGTCTTATGAGATAGCCTTTGTTTTCAAAAACTTGTATTTTGAGTTCCTCACACCAGTCTCATGACTGCTGGAATTTATTTTCTTTCAATTAAACTGTGGATGCCCTATTTTTATGGGAAATCTAGTAGCCAGGTTTTGTTTGGAGCATTTTAGAAGAGCTCGAAGCATGGAGTTAGAAGATTCTTTTGAAGATTGTTATCTATTTGCATCACACTCATGAACTATTGTATTCCGTATTTGTAAGGACGAATATTTATAACTGTCCATGTGACAACCCGGGTTTTTGGTGTCGGATAATCGGGTGATTAACTGATTTAAATTTATCGTAATATTAATTTTAATGGATCCAACCACTAAATTTCTGATAATTAAAAATAAAACTTTACCTTTGAACACTAATATATATATATATATATACATATATATATATGAATAGTGATGATACTTATGCTTAAAATTAAAATAAATATATGATTATGAAATAGGAGTAAAAGAATATAAGTGGTTATACATTATTGTATGAAACATGAAGTATAGGAGGGTTTGCAAAAGTATGAATGTGAATGTATATATAATAAAGCAATGTATAGATAAGCATGAAAAAATAAAAAAAATATAATGATACATAACTATATACATATATCAACTCACATGAAAACGTTTGTAGACAAGAAGGGGGGCAAGAATTTAATGCAAGCTCATAAAATATCAAATCTAGGCACACAAAACAACTTATCAAAATCAAGCTAAAAACCTATAGCTTACACTGTACAAAATATCAGCCCCTATAGCTTACACTGTATTCTTTACCATCTCTTATAAAGATGGTTCTACAGTTCATATTCACGAAAAAAAAAGAGTAAAAGAAAAACCTGTAACCCTTCTCAAATTTCAAGTTCAAAACTTGTCAATCCTTTTAATCTTCGGCTTGCAAAACACTCCTAAAAAATAATCTGAAATGATTCTTCAAACCTGTAAACATTTATTCCTCAAGCCTGTAAACATCCATCAAGCTTTGTAAACAACCAAAGCCTGCAACTATCTTTCTGTTTCAAAATCAAATCTATAACCCTTTTGCAAGTACTAGACCAAAGCCTGTAATCAATTTCAAGAGTGCATGCAAGTAAATCTAAAGTAAGCCAAAGAAAAAGTTTTAAAAGCATCTCAAATTATTCAAAGCTTGTCAATTTTTAGAGGAAATCAAGGTATTCAGTTCCAAAGTTTCCAGTTTTTCAAGCTCTGTCAAAAACTGCTTTAGTTCTCTGCATTTCTTTCAAAGGTGAGTAAACATTTTTTTTCAAAAGCTTAAATGGATTTAAATTTGCTTTCATATGATTTCTGAATGAATTAACTTTGCATGTTTATTTATGTACTCTGTATGTATGTGAGAATGGGACTGTGTATGTTGATATATATGGATCTGTTCCAGATTTCAGTGATACCCGTCATAAAAAAATTCATATCTTTTTATTTAATCATTGTTAACAGTTGGATTAAAAACAAAATAACTTAGTTTTAGCATAATCTAGGTATTCAAAATATAAACAAGTTTGTAAGTTTTAAATTATGCTTGTATTTGGGAAATAACAGTAGAAATCCTTAAAAGTTGTAAAAATCAAGTGTTGTATTTTACTGATTCAATTTTAATTCTTGAATCACTTATGGAAAATAAGATTTTTAAAACAAAAATCATAATTTTTAGAATTGGAATAAGGGTTCAGTCTTTATTTGACTAGAGTTTGAAGATTAGGGATTTTCTGGTGACTGGAGTGTTTCTGGTGGACGTGATCTTGTTGGAGCTAGACAGATGATCAGGGAAGTAGGAAAAAATGGTAGAAGTGGTGGTAGTTTGCCGTGGCGGCGGCGATAGGGAGAACTAAGTTTTTAACCTAGTTTGGTTGAGGGTTGAATTTGTGAACACTGCTGCATCAATGGTTGATCGAGTGGGTCGAGATGGAGGGAATTGGTTGCGTAGGAGTTCAGCAAGGTGTGGACGAGGTTATTCATCCTTCGGTGGTCAGAATTGATGAGGCGATGCTTTTTCTGGCAAGTGGGTTGGGTTCCAGTTCCAGCTGGACAACTCGATTTGGAATAATGGAGTGTTATGGAGTTTCGAAGATCGAGATAGGTTGTCGGAGCGACCGTGGATGTGGGGGAGGTTCTGGCGATGGTCGGAAGATCACCATGGGTGGTGCAGGTTGCACGGTGGCATGGTCATGTCTGTTGGTTTTGGGATGGCAGTTGCCTCGGGGAGGAACTCGTGTGGATTTAGCTTTGGCTCGAGTACTCTCTGGGGTCATTTGCAAAACTTGTATGAACTGTTAAGGTTTTAATAGTTTAAGATTTTAAACCAAACGGTTTTAAAAATTTACGTTAAACAGTTTTAAAAAAAGAAGAAAAGATGAAGAGATGTACTTGGTTTTGATTCAAGTACATATGGGTTAAACCAAAGCAAATGTTCAACCAGTTTTTTTTTTAAATTTAAATAAAAGTAATTCTTTAAAATTTTAAATAATCAAGTTTAACCAATTCTCTTGAAAATTCATTTCCTTGTAATGAATAGTTTGTATAAATTAATTCGTATGATTTGTTAACTTAAATGTTTTAAGTTAAATCCTTAAGTTATTTTCAAACTTAATTTGAAATGTAAAAAGGAATTAATTAAAGTTTGACAACTAATGAAATAACTAAAGAGTGATTAGTTAATCAAATTAGTTGATGATTAGTGATTTATTAATTAACTGTCAAGGGTTTCAAATGATTTATTAAATTGTAATTAAGGATTGTTAATTAATAATTAGAGATAAATATCTAATGATTATTTTATTTTAAACTTAATTAATGATTTAATTTAGTAAAGTTAATTACGTAGATCAAATGTTTTAAAGGCAATGATTTATCTTAAGGAAAATTAATCTGTAATGAAAGATTAATTGATCTGTTTAAAGAGTAATTAAGGAATGAATTACTCATTTGTGATTAGTGAGATGAATGTGATTTATTTTAGTTAATTAATTTGTTAATTAATTAAAGATTGTCACTTGGTAATTGATTAAGTATAATTACTTAATGAGATTTGATAGTGTAATTACATAGTGTAAGTGATTGATAAATGAATTACTAGATGTAATTTATATAAAGGAAATTACTTAATGGGAAGTAATTTAAAGGAATAATTACTTGATAAAAGTAACCAAGGATTAATTATTTGGTATAATAAATCAAAGGATTTATAAAAGTAATTAATAAGTTGTTAAATTGTAATTAATTGATTTTAAAGTAATTAATGATTGATTACTTTGTATTAAAGGAGATTAATAAATAATTGAGGTTTATTAATTGATAACTAAAGGATAACTAATCTGTGATTAGAGATAATTGATTGATTAATAAGGTAATCAAGGAGTGTTGAATTAATTAAATGATCCTAAATAATTAATGGTTGATTAAGCAGGATTAGATGATTAATCATGATATGAATTGATAATGCTTGCTTATGGATGATTGTAGTTGAGTGTCTGAATTAAATGACATATATTGAATGATATCTATTGGATGATATGTGGTGACAGTCTGTTGATATGATATTGGTTATATCAATGATAAATGTTTGATGTTTATCTGTGTTATTCCTGTGTAAAAGTGAAATACAGTATTTGAATTTAATCACTTGAATAACTTTGGTTAAGATGACATTGGATTTGAAGAAACCGGAGTCGGGTATGAATAAATACCCGAAACCACTTCGATTCTTTATAAATTGATATGTGAAATCAATAGGCTCGTATGGGATGATTTAAGTGAATTGGACCATTTAATCTAAGTTTTTGGTACTTAGATATTAAGGTGTGAAATTAATGATGTCTATAACAAATTATGAATTTGAAAATTTGACACGAGTTACCCAGGGTTTAAATAAGATTTATGCTTTGGTATTTCATGTTAGATGAGTTTACTCACGCTGGTTTCCAGCCTGACTCGGGTGTTACTTTGATGTAATGCTCGATCGGATCGAGTATTACAGATTTTCAGGTAAGGACGTTCTGGAGCTCAGGAGGCGAGTTGGATGGCAAGAACGTATGGAGTGTTTCCGCTGTATTATATTGTTGCATATATGTGATATGATAATTATGTATATCCAGTGTCTCTATATATGTGTAACTCTGATGTATTATAAATGTATTTGACAGATACAGAATTCTTTTGTAAACTATTATTATTTGATATTATATTTTTATCCACTGCGAATGTGAGATGTTGGTGTTTCTATTCTTGTATCTCTTTCTTCTTTTTTCTAGCTATCTGGAATTTTCGGGTTCGAAAATTCCACGCCGTTAAAGTTGGTATCAGAGCAAAAGGTTAAGCGAGAACCTTGGCGCTGGTAGGATTACTCATTAAGGATAGGGTCAATGGTACCCTAGAATGAGTTTAGTGTGTGTGTGTGTGTATACATACATATATATATATATATGAGAGCGTACTTGTTATTTTCTTATATAAAGATTTTAAATGATTTATATAAGAATATATTTTGATATATAAAGCAATAAATTTCCTTCTAATAAATATTAAGGTGACTGGTTGTTAAATTATTGGAATTAAATTAAGAAGTAATATAATACAACCAAACTGAAATTGAAATCTTGAATTGGGAAAGTGTTTCAGAATATGATGATAATGAATGGTTTCAGATATGATAATCTTGGTTATTATAATAAATGATTATCGTGTTTAATAATTAATGAGTAAGCAAAATGAAATGTGTTAAGGAAGTAAACATTTAGGTAAGTATGACCTATGAATTGAAATTGAAAAGGAGTTTAAATGGTGAAGTATTAAATCTAAGTCCAGAAAATTTGGGAAATTTATAGGAATTTATTTTGAATTTAAAACCTAAGGAGGTTTAAAATTTAAAGTAACTTGGCGTGTAAAGGAAATAAATATGTATATTTGAAATAAACTCTAAGGTTGAGTTTTGAATTTTCCTTGGAATGTGATGTGAACACCCAAAGCGATATAAGTTTGAACTTATAAGTAAGAAAGAATATAATTAAAAATTTGAAAACTTAAAGTGGGAATTCGAATTTGAGTAAGGTTGACCGAATGAATGAATTGAATTTAACTTTGGGAAAGTAATTTAACAAGCAAGCCGAATTCGAAATTTCGAAATGAAATTGGGTGTTTGTGTGATCTCAAATTGGGTTTGAGATCTGGAAATTGAAGATGGATACTGTAAATTGCTGTTTGGATAAATTTGGATGTTTATCCTGATATTTGAAATAACCTATGAAACTAAGAATGGGTTATGAAGTTAAAATTCAGTAGTTAAATTGGATTCTGACGAAAAATTGTTTTTGAATTCTTAATTGAACTTTGAAATAAGTAATGTAGAGATAATTTAGTTGGAATTTTGAAATTCTGACTCAGAATTAAATTGTTTAAAGATTTAGATTGTTGACTTAAAAATAAAAGTTAATTTGATTTAAGGGATTAAATCAACTTTTAAAATTTAACTCGAATTTATAATTCGAAAAGGTTTAAAGTTGAAATTTGAATTGAATTAGTTCAAATTCAAATGGGAATTGGGATTAATTCAAAATTTAAATTGATATGAATTGAAATTAGTTCAATACGAAATTTACTTGCATTAATTGAAATTGTGATTAAAGTTGAATAGTTTCAAATTCAAATGGAATTTGATTTGATTGTGGATAGAAATTGAGGTTAATTCAACTTGAATTAGGGTTAAATCAACTTCAAGGGAAATTGAAGTTATTCAAATTAGAATTGAGTCAATTTAAATGGAAGTGGAAATTTAAATTGAATTGATGGGGAATTGAACAGTTTGGCTCTGGACTATTTTCAAAATAAATTGTTTTAGTATAAATCTATTTTCCAAAATATTTACTATACAACGTTTCTTTTTAAATTCCAAAACTATCTTATATTTACTTAACAACTACTTTCGAAACTATTTAACTATTTTACAACTTTTTACAAACAAATTACTTTTCAACTACTTTACAAATTAATTACTATTTTACAACTATTTTGCAATTATTTAAAATTTCTATAACTATTTGACTATTTTTCAACTATTTTACAATTACTTAACTATTCTGTAGCTATTTTACAAACTATTAATTGTTTTTCGACTCCTTATCTATTTTTAAACTTTTCAAGCTATTTTCTAATTTAAGCTGGACAGAGTTTAATCGTTTATGGTAAATATCCATTTGAGATAAGAATTGAGGTAATAATCCAAATAGGATTGAAACAATGGTGAATAAGAACCTAAGGGAATGTGAATAGAAAAGGTGATTGATTTAGTTCATAATTAATGAAGATAAATACGTATGATGTACATATATTATTCCATTCGCATAGTGATTTGATCCAGATTCGAGCACAGAATTTCGAGATAGTTATATCGATCCGAATTGGTATTTTTCACTCGATTTTTGACGGCGAACCTGGATATGGATTGTTGATTGGTTCTGGATATTCTCTATCATAGTTATGACTATGCAAGGAGAATGACGGTTTTTTATCAAGAGATCTGTGTTCTCACTAGGAAGTCGAGTGGACGATACTAGTTCGGAAGTGAAATTGTGTGATCGAGTGAGCGATCAGATTGGTATAGCATACAGATGATATGTGTACATTGTACGGATTTGAATAAAATTGATATTGGAAATTTGTGGATAAGAAATGTGAAATGATTTTTGAAATAAAAGGTATATTTTGTGAAACATATGATAAAGTAAAATGGAAATTGGATATTTTTATAATAGGAATTTATTTTATGGAAGTAAGTGATATGATAAGTGGTTTTTAAAGAGTAATCAAATTTGAATATATAATTTAGCATAAACAAAGTTATATATCTTTGTTATATAAGATAAATCTCCCCTTGATGAATCTATTGCCGGAAGGAAAGGATTTTGAAAGTGTTTGAAGTATAAAAGGAATTTTATACAAGTTTGAAATGATCCAAAGTTTTAAAAAAAAATATATATAGACACACACACACACACAAATATATATATATAAAGGATCTTATGAGAATTTTGGAAAAAGGTTTTAGGAATCTTTGAATTTGGAAAGGCTTTTGATTTTTGGGTAAAATCAATATTGGAATGCCTAGTTTGGGAAGTATTGATTTTGCGATAATCGATTTTGAGAAAAGGAGATTTATATGAGATTCATACTAGGTGTATGATTTGGAAGATACTATATGTGTATAGTATAAAGTGTTTTGATAATGGCTCTGGGGAAAAAGGCACTCCCTTGAAATGAACTTCTCAGGAGTGCCACCGGGTGGTACTACCTTGAACCTTAAGGGGGGTTCTAAAGTTGATCCTGTGAGGAGTCCGGACAAAACTAGTTCCTGAGGATTATGTATAGTGTGAAGTGGAAGTCGATGACGCTGATGCCTACAGAGGCATTTGGGTTATGCTGTGATGATAGTGTAACTCGATGTCACTATGATCTAATGCAGACCGTAGCGAAAGTCGTGTGTGCTGCTGAGAGCCAACAGTCTGCGTTTGATTTTACATTGGTAGACTGCGACCTATGGTAACATAGCGAAAGTCGTGCGTGCCACTAAGAGCCAACAGTCTGCGTTTGATTTTACATCGGTAGACTGTGACCTATAGTAACATAGCAAAAGTCGTGTGTGCCACTGAGAGCCAACAGTCTGCGTTTGATTTTACATCGATAGATTGCGACCTACGTTGGAGTGGAGAAGTTTCATTTTTGACAGTGAAAATCGAGGGCGCTGATGCCTACAGTTACATGAACTTTTACTACGATGGAAATGTAACCCTGGAATATAACTGCGATCTGTTGTGGGTTGCATAGCATAATCGAGGGACGCGGAGTGCCTACAGTTACTTGGACTTTTGCTGTGATGGCAACGTAACCCAGGATGTAACTGCGACCATGGATGGGGGTGATGATTTCCAGAGCATTCTCACCAAAGATATTTCCTCTATTTTCAAAAACTGTTTTCTATATTTTCAATAAAAGTATTTTCCAAGTATTTTCGCTGGTTGTGAAAACGAGTTTACCATGTACTTATAGATTTTCAGTCGTAAGCCTGATCAACGTATGACCGAATTTCTGTGAGAACAAGGATGGACTTGTCGAAACATCGAGTTATAAAGTATTTTCATAAAAACTATTTTAGTAATATTATATAGATTTTTAAAGTACTTTAGAAAAATGATCAAGGAAAATTTAACTGATTTTAAGCATTTTAATAATTCTGGCTTCGTTCCTTTTCGAGGACGAAAAGATTCAAAGGGGGGAGGAATGTGACGACCCGGGTTTTTGTTGTCGGATAACCGGGTGATTAACTGATTTAAATTTATCGTAATATCAATTTTAATGGATCTAACCACTGAGTTTCTGATAATTAAAAATAAAATTTTACCTTTGAACAATATATATATATATATATATATATATATATATATATATATATATGAATAGTGATGATACTTAAGCTTAAAATAAAAATAAAAATAAATATATGATTATGAAATAGGAGTAAAAGAATATAAGTGGTTATACATTGTTTTATGAAACATGAAGTAAGTATAGGAGGGTTTGTAAAAGTATGAATGTGAATGTATATATAATAAAGCAATGTATAGATAAGCATGAAAAAAGGAAAAAAATATAATAATACATAACTATATGCATATATCAACTCACATGAAAACGTTTGTAGACAAGAAGAGGGGAAAGCATTTAATGCATGCTCATAAAATATCAAATCTAGGCACACAAAACAACTTATCAAAATAAAGTTAAAAACCTATAGCTTACACTGTACTCTTTACCATCTCTTATATAGATGGTTCTATAGTTCATATTCACGAAAAAAAGAGTAAAAGAAAAACCTGTAACCATTCTCAAATTTCAAGTTCAAAACTTGTGAATCCTTTTAATCTTCAGCTTGCAAAACACTCCTAAAAAATAATCTGAAATGATTTTTCAAACCTGTAAACATTTATTCCTCAAGCCTGTAAACATCCATCAAGCTTTGTAAACAACCAAAGCCTGCAACTATCTTTCTGTTTCAAAATCAAATCTATAACCCTTTTGCAAGTACTAGACCAAAGCCTGTAATCAATTTCAAGAGTGCATGTAAGTAAATCTAAAGTAAGCCAAAGAAAAAGTTTTAAAAGCATCTCAAATTATTCAAAGCTTGTCAATTTTTAGAGGAAATCAAGGTATTCAGTTCCAAAGTTTCCAGTTTTTCAAGCTCTGTCAAAAAATGCTTTAGTTCTCTGCATTTCTTTCAAAGGTGAGTAAACATTTTTTTTCAAAAGCTTAAATGGATTTAAATTTGCTTTCATATGATTTCTGAATGAATTAACTTTGCATATGTATTTATGTACTCTGTATGTATGTGAGAATGGGACTGTGTATGTTGATATATGTGGCTCTGTTCCAGATTTCAATGATACCCATCATTAAAAAATTCATATCTTTTTATTTAATCATTGTTAACAGTTGGATCAAAAACAAAATAACTTAGTTTTAGCATAATCTAGGTATTCAAAATATAAACAAGTTTGTAAGTTTTAAATTATGCTTGTATTTGGGAAATAACAGTAGAAATCCTTAAAAGTTGTAAAAATCAAGTGTTGTATTTTACTGATTCAATTTTAATTCTTGAATCACTTATGGAAAATAAGATTTTTAAAACAAAAATCATAATTTTTAGAATTGGAATAAGGGTTCAGTCTTTATTTGACTAGAGTTTGAAGATTAGGGATTTTCTGGTGACTGGAGTGTTTCTGGTGGACGTGATCTTGTTGGAGCTAGACGGATGATCAGGGAAGTAGGAAAAAATGGTAGAAGTGGTGGTAGTTTGCCGTGGCGGCGGCGATAGGGAGAACTAAGTTTTTAACCTAGTTTGGTTGAGGGTTGAATTTGTGAACACTGCTGCATCAATGGTTGATCGAGTGGGTCGAGATGGAGGGAATTGGTTGCGTAGGAGTTCAGCAAGGTGTGGACGAGGTTATTCATCCTCCGGTGGTCAGAATTGATGAGGCGATGCTTTTTTTGGCAAGTGGGTTGGGTTCCAGTTCCAGCTGGACAACTCGATTTGGAATAATGGAGTGTTATGGAGTTTCGAAGATCGAGATAGGTTGTCGGAGCGACCGTGGATGTGGGGGAGGTTCTGGCGATGGTCGGAAGATCACCATGGGTGGTGCAGGTTGCACGGTGGCATGGTCATGTCTGTTGGTTTTGGGATGGCAGTTGCCTCGGGGAGGAACTCGTGTGGATTTAGCTTTGGCTCGAGTACTCTCTGGGGTCATTTGCAAAACTTGTATGAACTGTTAAGGTTTTAATAGTTTAAGATTTTAAACCAAACAGTTTTAAAAATTTAAGTTAAACAGTTTTAAAAAAAGAAGAAAAGATGAAGAGATGTACTTGGTTTTGATTCAAGTACATATGGGCTAAACCAAAGCAAATGTTCAACCAGTTTTTTTTTAAAATTTAAATAAAAGTAATTCTTTAAAATTTTAAATAATCAAGTTTAACCAATTCTCTTGAAAATTCATTTCCTTGTAATGAATAGTTTGTATAAATTAATTCGTATGATTTGTTAACTTAAATGTTTTAAGTTAAATCCTTAAGTTATTTTCAAACTTAATTTGAAATGTAAAAAGGAATTAATTAAAGTTTGACAACTAATGAAATAACTAAAGAGTGATTAGTTAATCAAATTAGTTGATGATTAGTGATTTATTAATTAACTGTTAAGGGTTTCAAGTGATTTATTAAATTGTAATTAAGGATTGTTAATTAATAATTAGAGATAAATATCTAATGATTATTTTATTTTAAACTTAATTAATGATTTAATTTAGTAAAGTTAATTACGTAGATCTAATGTTTTAAAGGAAATGATTTATCTTAAGGAAAATTAATCTGTAATGAAAGATTAATTGATCTGTTTAAAGAGTAATTAAGGAATGAATTACTCATTTGTGATTAGTGAGATGAATGTGATTTATTTTAGTTAATTAATTTGTTAATTAATTAAAGATTGTCACTTGGTAATTGATTAAGTATAATTACTTAATGAGATATGATAGTGTAATTACATAGTGTAAGTGATTGATAAATGAATTACTGGATGTAATTGATATAAAGGAAATTACTTAATGGGAAGTAATTTAAAGGAATAATTACTTGATAAAAGTAATTAAGGATTAATTATTTGGTATAATTAATCAAAGGATTTATAAAAGTAATTAATAAGTTGTTAAATTGTAATTAATTGATTTTAAAGTAATTAAGGATTGATTACTTTGTATTAAAGGAGATTAATCAATAATTGAGGTTTATTAATTGATAACTAAAGGATAACTAATCTGTGATTAGAGATTAATTGATTGATTAATAAGGTAATCAAGGAGTGATGAATTAATTAAATGATCGTAAATAATTAATGGTTGATTAAGCAGGATTAGATGATTAATCATGATATGAATTAATAATGCTTGCTTATGGATGATTGTTGTTGAGTGTCTGAATTAAATGACATATATTGAATGATATCTATTGGATGATATGTGGTGACAGTCTGTTGATATGATATTGGTTATATCAATGATAAATGTTTGATGTTTTTCTGTGTTATTCCTATGTAAAAGTGAAATACATTATTTGAATTTAATCACTTGAATAACTTTGGTTAAGATGACATTGGATTTGAAGAAACCGGAGTCGGGTATGAATAAATACCCGAAACCACTTCGATTCTATATAAATTGATATGTGAAATCAATAGGCTCGTATGGGATGATTTAAGTGAATTGGACCACTAAATCTAAGTTTTTGGTACTTAGATATTAAGGTGTGAAATTAATGATGTCTATAACAAATTATGAATTTGACACGAGTTACCCAGGGTTTAAATAAGATTTATGCTTTGGTATTTCATGTTAGATTAGTTTACTCACGCTGGTTTCCAGCCTGACTCGGGTGTTACTTTGATGTAATGCTCGGATCGGATCGAGTATTACAGATTTTCAGGTAAGGACGTTCTGGAGCTCAGGAGGCGAGTTGGATGGCAAAAACGTATGGAGTGTTTCCGCTGTACTATATTGTTGCATATATGTGACATGATAATTATGTATATCCAATGTCTCTATATATGTGTAACTCTGATGTATTATAAATGTATTTGACAGATACGGAATTCTTTTGTAAACTATTATTATTTGATATTGTATTTTTTATCCACTGCGAATGTGAGATGTTGGTGTTTCTATTCTTGTATCTCTTTCTTCTTTTTCCTAGCTATCTGGAATTTTCGGGTTCAAAAATTCCACGCCGTTAAAGTTGGTATCAGAGCAAAAGGTTAAGCGAGAACCTTGGCGCTGGTAGGATTACTCATTAAGGATAGGGTCAATGGTACCCTAGAATGAGTTGAGTGTGTGTGTGTGTGTGTGTGTATTTGAGAGCGTACTTGCTATTTTCTTATATAAAGATTTTAAATGATTTATATAAGAATATATTTTGATATATAAAGCAATAAATTTCCTTCTAATAAATATTAAGGTGATTGGTTGTTAAATTATTGGAATTAAATTAAGAAGTAATATAATACAACCAAACTGAAATTGAAATCTTGAATTGGGATACTGTTTCAGAATAAGATGATAATGAATGGTTTCAGATATGATAATCTTGGTTATTATAATAAATGATTGTCGTGTTTAATAATTAATGAGTAAGCAAAATGAAATGTGTTAAGGAAGTAAACATTTAGGTAAGTATGACCTATGAATTGAAATTGAAAAGGGGTTTAAATGTTGAAGTATTAAATCTAAGTCCAGAAAATTTGGGAAATTTATAGGAATTTGTTTTTAATTTAAAACCAAAGGAGGTTTAAAATTTAAAGTAACTTGGCGTGTAAAGGAAATAAATATGTATATTTGAAATAAACTCTAAGGTTGAGTTTTGAATTTTCCTGGGTATGTGATGTGAACACCCAAAGCGATATAAGTTTGAACTTATAAGCAAGAAAGAATATAATTAAAAATTTGAAAACTTAAAGTGGGAATTCGAATTTGAGTAAGGTTGACCGAATGAACGAATTGAATTTAACTTTGGGAAAGTAATTTAACAAGCAAGCCGAATTCGAAATTTCAAAATGAAATTGGGAGTTTGTGTGATCTCAAATTGGGTTTGAGATTTGGAAATTGAAGATGGATACTGTAAATTGCTGTTTGGATAAATTTGGATGTTTATCCTGATATTTGAAATAACCTATGAAAATAAGAATGGGTTATGAAGTTAAAATTCAGTAGTTAAATTGGATTCTGACGAAAAATTGTTTTTGAATTCTTAATTGAACTTTGAAATAAGTAATGTAGAGATAATTTAGTTGGAATTTTGAAATTCTGACTCAGAATTAAATTGTTTAAAGATTTAGATTGTTGACTTAAAAATAAAAGCTAATTTGATTTAAGGGATTAAATCAACTTTTAAAATTTAACTCGAATTTATAATTCGAAAAGGTTTAAAGTTGAAATTTGAATTGAATTAGTTCAAATTCAAATGGGAATTGGGATTAATTCAAAATTTAAATTGATATGAATTGAAATTGGTTCAATATGAAATTTACTTGCATTAATTGAAATTGTGATCAAAGTTGAATAGTTTCAAATTCAAATGGAATTTGATTTGATTGTGGATAGAAATTGAGGTTAATTCAACTTGAATTGGGGTTAAATCAACTTCAAGGGAAATTGAAGTTATTCAAATTAGAATTGAGTCAATTTAAATGGAAGTGGAAATTTAAATTGAATTGATGGGGAATTGAACAGTTTGGCTCTGGACTATTTTCAAAATAAATTGTTTTAATATAAATCTATTTTCCTAAATATTTACTATACAACGTTTCTTTTTAAATTCCAAAACTATCTTATATTTACTTAACAACTACTTTCGAAACTATTTAACTATTTTACAACTGTTTTACAAACAAATTACTTTTCAACTACTTTACAAATTAATTACTATTTTACAACTATTTTTCGATTATTTAAAATTTCTATTACTATTTGACTATTTTTCAACTATTTTACAATTACTTAACTATTTTGTAGCTATTTTACAAACTATTAATTGTTTTTCGACTGCTTATCTATTTTTAAACTTTTCAAGCTATTTTCTAATTTAAGCTGGACAGAGTTTAATCGTTTATGGTAAATATCCATTTGAGACAAGAATTGAGGTAATAATCCAAATATGATTGAAGCAATGGTGAATAAGAACCTAAGGGAATGTGAATAGAAAAGGGGATCGATTTAGTTAATAATCAATGAAGATAAATACGTAGGATGTACGTATATTATTCCATTCGCATAGTGATTTGATCCAGATTCGAGCACAGAATTTCGAGATAGTTATACCGATCCGAATTGGTATTTTTCACTCGATTTTCGACGGCGAACCTGGATATGGATTGTTGATTGATTCTGGATATTCTCTATCATAGTTATGACTATGCAAGGAGAATGAGGGTTTCTGATCAAGAAACCAGATCTGTGTCCTCACTAGGAAGTCGAGTGGACGATACTAGTTCGAAAGTGAAATTGTATGATCGAGAGAGCGATCAGATTGGTATAGCATACGGATGATATGTGTACATTGTACGGATTTGAATAAAATTGATATTGGAAATTTGTGGATAAGAAATGTGAAATGGTTTTTGAAATAAAAGGTATATTTTGTGAAACATATGATAAAGTAAAATGGAAATTGGATATTTTTATAATAGGAATTTACTTTATGGAAGTAAGTGATATGATAAGTGGTTTTTAAAGAGTAATCAAATTTGAATATATAATTTGGCATAAACAAAGTTATATATCTTTGTTATATAAGATAAATCTCCCCTTGATGAATCTATTGCCGAAAGGAAAGGATTTTTAAAGTGTTTGAAGTATAAAAGGAATTTTATACAAGTTTGAAATGATCCAAAGTTAAAAAAATATATATAGATACATACACACACACAGAGATATATATATATATATATATATATATACATACACATATATACATATACATATATATATATATATATATATAAAGGATCTTATGAGAATTTTGGAAAAAGGTTTTAGGAATCTTTGAATTTGGAAAGGCTTTTGATTTTTGGGTAAAACCAATATTGGAATTTGGAAATCCTAGTTTGGGAAGTATTGATTTTGCGATAATCGATTTTGAGAAAAGGAGATTTATATGAGATTCATACTAGGTGTATGATTTGGAAGATACTATATGTGTATAGTATAAAGTGTTTTGATAATGGCTCTGGGGAAAAAGGCACTCCCTTGAAATGAACTTCTCAGGAGTGCCACCGGGTGGTACTGCCTTGAACCTTAAGGGGGTTCTAAAGTTGATCCTGTGAGGAGTCCAGACAAAACTAGTTCCTGAGGATTATGTATAGTGTGAAGTGGAAGTCGATGGCGCTGATGCCTACAGAGGCATTTGGGTTATGCTGTGATGATAGTGTAACTCGATGTCACTACGATCTACTGCAGACCATAGCGAAAGTCGTGTGTGCAGCTGAGAGCCAACAGTCTGCGTTTGATTTTACATTGGTAGACTACGACCTATGGTAACATAGCGAAAGTCGTGCGTGCCACTGAGAGCCAACAGTCTGCGTTTGATTTTACATCGGTAGACTGTGACCTATAGTAACATAGCAAAAGTCGTGTGTGCCACTGAGAGCCAACAGTCTGCGTTTGATTTTACATCGGTAGATTGCGACCTATGTTGGAGTGGAGAAGTTTCATTTTTGACAGTGAAAATCGAGGGCGCTGATGCCTATAGTTACATGAACTTTTACTACGATGGAAACGTAACCCTGGAATATAACTGCGATCTGTTGTGGGTTGCATAGCATAATCGAGGGACGCGGAGTGCCTACAGTTACTTGGACTTTTGCTGTGATGGCAACGTAACCCAGGATGTAACTGCGACCATGGATGGGGGTGATGATTTCCAGAGCATTCTTTTCAAATTTCATTTCTAGTGAAAGCCGTTTCTTTTCTAATAAATTCCTTTCCCTCTACACCATTTTTCAACACATCTTCTACGGGTAATAAATCGCATGCGAAGAGAAATGGTAATAAAAATAATTTCGTTTCCTGACTAAACAAAAAAAAATCGCATACCATAAATTACGCCTATTTTCATTTCGTGTGTTCCAAGCAAATTTCCCCTATAAATACTAGACACATCACAATATTTTCTCTACATTTCATTTTAGCTTCAGCCTTTGTTCTTGGCTTCTTCAGGTATGGCTGTTTTCCTTTCCTATTGCTTCTTCTTTTCTTTTTATTCTTCTTGCATTTTTCTTTCTTTCTTTCTTTCGTGTCCTCAGTTTTCTTCCACCGTTCCACCACCTTGTCACAGCCTCTTTTCCACACGTGGCCAAGCACCCCCTACATAGTGTAGCCGAGTCCTGCTTTTTGATTCAAAATATGTTGCATGAGCATGACGAGAAGGGTAGATGGGTTATAGGTTGGAGTTCGTAGTCTGCAACGTGAGTATGTTTGCAAGAAAAAAATAATAAAAAAGAGAGAAAAGAAGTGTTAATACGAAAGAAAGAAGAGAGAAAATGCATACGTAAGTTTATAACGCATATGCGTTGAAAAATAAAATGATAAAATAAAAATAAATAAAAAATAAAGTTTGTACGTGAGTATATAAAAAGGGAGAAGGAAGAAATGCATGAGAAGATAGGATGGCCACCTGTACGTATAATAATCTTTAACCTTTACATATGATAATTTTCTCTCTTTATTTTCCATCTTTCCTCATCTTTACTCTCATCTAGATTACGTACTAAAACAAGTAATTTACAAATGCATTTATATTATATAGCAGTACTGTTAATGTAGCAATTTACATTGATTTACTAAAGTACAATTTATAAAGACAAAAATGCAACTACGGATTGTATATCACTGGTCATAAAAATTCTTCAATCTTGTATGCATTTTCACCCACTAGTTACATTCATCGGCATCTGCATTTCATATTTCTTCTGTTTCAAATTGTTCGGACAATACACAACATCTAGATGAGTCCCCATTTGAAATAAAATATATATAAATAAAGGAGAAGAATAATGATATGCAAGTGGAGAATATGGTTGTTCACCTATACAAGTTAAGTCTAGGCCTGTGGAGGGTGCATCACTTTGCATTGTTGAATTAAAAACATATAGGGTGCGTGCGTACATTCATCTACTTAAGATTTGGGTAGGGCGAATTTCGTTGTTTTGGGTTGAGCCAGGTGGTGGAGTGGTCGAGTCAAATTTGATTCCATCCGTCCAGTTTAATTAGAAATTTCGTGTTAATTTTTTTTCTTAGTTTTTATTTTTTTAATTAATTCGTTTCCTTTTCAAAAATATAAATCTGGTCGCAGCCTCCGCATCAGTTTGATCGTGCTTCCGTACGTTTTCTTTTTTTCAAGTGTGACCATCGTTTTAAATCAAATCTTCGACGGCATTCAGGTGAGTATTCCTCACCAGACAAACATACTTGTATATTTGTGAATTAATCACAAGTGTAATTGTAAACTTATTTTATTTAATTTTATCTACCTGTGATATTAACTTATGATGTTAAACCCCATTATTTAATTAACACATCATCAGTTGTATTATCTATTGTTATATTTTGCAGTTATACTATTTATTATTATTTACTGTTTGAATCACACTGCAAGTTCCCTGTAGAATAGAAATCGTTACAGGCGGAAATGATAGGCCTGAACGATAATTATTTATTCATTTATTTAATTATTTAATTATTTATTATTTAACTTGGGATTACGGGTTTGAAATGATAGAACCCGGGTTTTCTTTGTAAATTGCGGATTGAAATGATATATATCCGTATCACTTGACCTAGGCTAGAAAACTATATACAGACCCATGGTTTATATAATATTTTTCTGAAATGTTTTAAAAATATTTTAAATGGAAAATTTATAATATTCTGGTTTAAAATGTATTTAAATGATTTTTATAAAATTTATAATGATTTTTGAACGAGTCGAAATGTTAAATAAATGAACGTTTAAGTAAAATTTTGAAATATAACTTATTTTTGGAAATTCTGAATTTTTGTTAAAAGTGAGATTTTAGTTAAGTAAAATAATTGATAATAAGTTATATTTTGGGAATTTAAAACTTAATTGTTAAGTTAATAATTTAATTAAAGAAATGGGAATTTAATACTTGGATTTAAATAAGAAATTCATAATAAAATTTGATTTTTGTATGAAAATTTACTTATAAATTCATAAAAATATGAGTATTGAAATTATGACTTTATAATGTGAAAATATATGATTTATATGAAAAATTTACTTAGTTATGAAATCATAGTTAAACCTTGAAATTTTAAATATAAAGGATATTACAGCATTTGTAAATGTTGTAGTTAAATTTAAATGAACTTAAAGGCTAATTTGAACTAAAAGCTATTATAGCACTTTGTAAGTGCTATAGTTGATAAAGATAACTAAAGTTTAGTTGGAAATAAAGAAATCTATTACGGCACTTAAATGCTATCTTCGTTAAATAAACTGTTTTAACCTATAACTTTAGGTAGCATTTTATAAGTGCTCGGAAACTGAATTTTTGATTGTTTTAATAAAAATTTAATGGAAATAATCTTTGGGAAACATGCTTAAATTTTAGAATTTAATATGTAATTAACAAAAATAAGGAATTGACTTTAAATGGTTTTAAATGGAAGAATTTAACTTTTAAATGTGAGTTGAAAGGCAATTAATTCCTAAATAAATTGAATAGATTTAAATGGTATTTTATATTAAATAAAATGACTGATGTTTAAATAAATGATGTTTAAAATGATATTATGATATTGAAATGTATTTGAAATTTATTTTGATTTTTAAAGTATAAATACCATTTTTAAAAGTTGTAACCACGGGTTATAACAACGTTTGGTTGTTAAAGAGATCGGGATCGGATATCTGGCATACTCTCTGTCGATACCGAAAACCACTTTAACAACCATGTACGCGCTGGAGATTCCAGAATGAAGTAGGATGATGGAGACGTTTCCTTTGAGGTAAATATGTGGACCGACTCCCGTGAGTTGGCATAAGGTGGCTAAAACAGGAGTGATCGATGGATTAATGAGGTAGCACCTCTGATCGGACGCACTTCTTCGTATGCCATTCTATTACTTTTGTGATTGTTTTAGTGTGCACCTTTGATTTGGGAGTGTTGTTCGAGGTATGCGGTAGCTGCGCGCTACGCGTTACCACCGGTCCGGAAGCGTAATCGGTATATCTACCCTGGCATTGCCTAGTTGTGCCGTGTCACCTACCATAGCGAGCCTTGTACGAGTTTGGTTTTCTCCCATAGCCCGTGTGGTATCCTCTGGTGGCTTCCCGATCAGGAGGGACTATGATATTGGATGGACTACTGGGGCTATTATTGTGTTAAGGGGAATATAGGGTCACTCCTTAACGCTATTTAAAAGCAAGTTTATTTTAATATAGACACTATTATAATAGCGAAAATATTACTATATAGTAAATAGTTTAACGGATCCTTAGAGGATGGGCGGTCCCAAGCATCCTTTAAGTTACTTGCTTTATATTACAGTACACTTGAATTAGCTTACACTGTATAAGTATGTATGTCCTGACTCGAGTGTTTATGTTTTATTTTACGCTCGGGTCAGCCTGAGTTGCAGTTCATTTTCATCCCGGAGCTAGGATTTCTGTAGATCACTTTCAAGCTGCTGGCAAACTTCCCATCCAGTTCTTTATCTAAATTTTTGAAATCAAGACTAATGGATATTTGGATTGTTCTACTGATGATTTAAAACTATATTTGGATTAAAGACTATGTAACTTTTATTTGATTGAGACTATTTATAGTGGCTTCATGAACCACTAAGTATTTTTAAATTCCGCTGTGAGTATTCTGATTCTGTGTCTGTGATTCTGTGATTATTTATTTACCGTATATTCTGAGATTTGCCAAATTTTATTTACAACGCGGTATTTTGAACAATTCAAGTCTGATACGTGCAGATGCGAATGGTTGAAAATATCGGGTCGTTACATTTGGTATCAGAACTTTGGCTCTAGGGTAAACTTAGAATGTATGGTAAATTTGATTTACAGAATCACTTTCATTCAATCTCTTCCTTTTGATTCGATTTCCTTTGAATTTTGGAACGTTCCCTGCGGTTCCAAATTTCATTTGTGTCCCACTATTCATCTTCTTTCGATTCTGGAGTATCCCATAACTCCACTTCGGATGATCTTTATAGTGAATTGGCGGTCTCGCCAATGTTCTAATAAAGGGGTGAATCTCCTTTACAATTAGCATTGATTCACCAGAAATTTATATTTATCCTCGGTTTAGATGCTAGTATCTTTTGTTTTTCCGAACTCTATCTCTTCAGATCGAATGTAGATTTACCCCAGAAAATTCACATCGATCTTACTCTTTAAGTCACGGTTGACCAGGTTAAGTTTGCCCGCGATTTACATAAACTTGTCCAGTAATTTATTCTTTTATTTAATCATCGGATCTTCTGATTCCAACTTATCTTTAAATCAAAATTCTCTTTGATTTGAGTCCATCAAATTTGAATCTCTATCCTTGTTTTGAAAAATTTATTCCTATATTTGGGAAAAATCTAATATTATATATATAAGTATAATTTTCAGAATTTAACTAGTTGTTTAATAGTGTTTGATTTTATTTATGGTTTTGTCTTATATAATTAATTGAACTATAAAACATGGTTATAAATTTATTTGGAAACAGAAATGAATTTAAAATAAAAATGTAAGAATTTAATTTTTGATAGTTTCAAACTTTGTGTTTAAAGTCTTAAAAGGATATATTATTTAAAGGGACATATTATTTAAAGTATTTTCGAATAGAAATTTGTTTCCACAGAATTTTAAAGTTTTAAAAATTAGTGCTCTTCTTTTTGTCGCTGGAAAATAATTTCGGTGATGACCGCACCATCATCGACATTCATTTTCGAGTATCGAAGTGAAGAGACCACGCTGTAGTTTTACTTCAAAAATTTAATTGATTTGAATTTCTAAAATATGACTTAATTTATAATATATATAGATATATGATTTAAATTTGATTTGACATATACTACATGTATGTATTTATTTATCTCTAAAGTGTTTGAAGTTAATTGGAAATTTAATTCATAAATTTATGTTAAAAGGTGATTCTAATGATAAAATAAAGTCAAATTTTGAATGAATATTTAAACTTGAATAATAGAATTGGAAAAAAAATTTCTTGTATAATATTAAATTGCATGCCGATATAACTTACCTAAATCATTTAGAAATTAACTATGTAATTGGATAATGTACAATATAAAAGGATTTTATAAATAAAATTTGAGTGGTTATAATAAATGTTATACACTTAAGGTTTCAGTTACAAAAAGATAAATAGAGGTAAATAGAATAAAAAAATAATTGAATAATATACAATATCAAATGATGTTAAAGGAAATTTAGAAATAAATTGGAATAGTTATAATAAATGTAATCTACTTAATATGTGCGATAAGATATATTAAGTAGAATATATTTAATAATAATTTGGAATAAAGAAGAATTAAATTTGTTGAATAAAAGATGATTATTATAAATGACTATACAAATTTATGATTTTAGAAATTGTTAATTTCAAAATAATTGGATAATAAGATAATTAATTTGGAAATAGTTAAGATTGATTTAACTTCAGTAAAAATCAAATGAATTAAATCAGTTATTGAATATTAATTAATTTAAATTGAATTTATATGGTTTAAATCAATGATTCCATTTTGAGTTTCAATTTGGTTTTCTTTCAGGGTGTTTCTATTCTCTTACCTCCTTCCTTTTCGGGGACGAAAAGTTTTGAGTGGGGGAGAGTGTAACAACCCATAATTTTGTAAATATTTTGATTAAGTTTTACTTGAAAACGTTGTTTTTTTTATTTAAAAGTAAAATTTTCAATAATTAAATTTTTTAAGTTAATAAGTTTTGGAAAAAAAAACTTATTGTAATCTAAATTTAAGCCTTAATTTATGTAATATTTCTGTTATTGATTCAAATAGAAAACATATGTAGTTTATTAATGTTTGCACGTGTTCCTTATTTAAATCCAATCTTTTGGTTTTTGCATACTTTTGTTTAAAGTTAAAAAAAGGGGGGCTTCTTTATAAAAATAACTTGAATTTATTACAAAATATCACGATTCCTTTTATTTCCTTTTAAATTAACGTTAGACCTTAATTTATTGCTTAATATTAAAGAATTTAACATAAAGATGTTGTATTGAGTTTAAGACATTATTTACAATGATTTGTATATACATATGTGTGTGCGTTAATTTGACTTCAGATTTATAAGATGGACTTGTATGCAAAGTCATAACTTTTTTAATCTTAAACCCTTTTAATCTGGAGATTAGGTTCAAAATTGTTGTCTTTAATTTTAGGCTCATAAAATAGTGAAACTTAATTTTAACACATTTATATGTATAAGTCTATTATATATATATATACATATACGTATATGTTTTTAATAATACTATGACCAATAAAGATATATATGAAGGAAACATCATCTTTGTACACAATCTAATATTGCACTTACATAATTTACTGTAGAATACATTTGGACATAGTTACATTCCATGCCATGAATAAATAGCTTGTTAATGACATTTAATTAATCAATCAATTTGATTAGAGAAAGAATGAAAGGTTTCTCTCTCCATATACATAAGTAAGCTCTAAATTAATTACCTGTTTTTAGGGAAAGAAACGAAAGGTTGCCTTAATTCTTGCCTTTTAGTTTTCCTAACATTTGTTCCTTTATAGCCATTCATTCCTTTAGTTTAGCCGTATATTTTGCCTTGCAATTCACGTACAAGTTTCTCTTTTTCTCATCTTCTTTATTTTCTCATTTCCTAAGAGAGGGAAAAATATTACAAGCACTTTATTCTTTTATTTATAAAACCTTGGAATTTATTTTAATGTAAAATTTTAATTTGAGTAAATCATTTCCCAAAATTCTATAATAAAAAATGAAAGTTTCTGAAATTTTTAACTTTATTAAGGATAACTCTAATTAGAATTTTAAATAAAGAAATGGATTATCTACTTTCTTTAAAAATGTGTAATATTTTTTGAATAATAAATTTCATTGGAAATGGTAAATAAATCAGAATAGTGTAAACATGTTAAGGAGTAACTTTTAAGAATTCAGTTTATTAATAAACTGTTAAAATTACGCATTTATAAGGGTACGATATTTAATGGAATAAATAACATATAAAATAGGAAAATGTATTAATTAAAAAACGTTACTTTTGTATTAATTTGGAGCGTCGGTTTTGCGCATTTTAAAATTCATACCGCAATTATATATGCATAAATAAATCAGTTAAAAATTTACTAGCCAAACGTTACACTTTCCATAACATTCATTTGTTTTAATTTGGTATAAAACTTTGAATAAAATATCGTTCAAATCCTCATTAATTTCTTGCCTATCTTTTACCACAATCAACACACGTATATATTCTTTTCAAATTCCATTTCTAGTAAAAGCCGTTTTTTTTCTGATAAATTCCTTTCCCTCTACACCATTTTTCAACACATCTTCTACGGGTAATAAATCGCATGCGAAGAGAAATGGTAATAAAAATAATTTCGTTTCCTGACTAAACAAAAAAAAATCACATACCATAAATTACGCCTATTTTCATTTCGTGTGTTCCAAGCAAATTTCCCTGATAAATACTAGGCACATCACAATATTTTCTCTACATCTCATTTTAGTTTCAGCCTTTGTTCTTCCGCAAGCTTCTTTAGGTATGGCTGTTTTCCTTTCCTCTTGCTTCTTCTTTTCTTTTTATTCTTCTTGCAGTTTTCTTTCTTTCTTTCTTTCTTTCGTGTTCCTCTGTTTTCTTCCACTGTTCCACCACCTTGTCATAGCCTCTTTTCCATACGTGGCCAAGCACCCCCCACATAGTGTAGCCGAGTCCTGCTTTTTGAGTCAAAATATTTTGCATGAGCATGAAGAGAAGGGTAGATGGGTTATAGGTTGGAGTTCGTAGTCTGCAACGTGAGTATGTTTGCAAGAAAAAAATAATATAAAAAAAGAGAGAAAAGAAGTGTTAATACGAAAGTAAGAAGAGAAGAAATGCATACGTAAGTTTATAATGCGTATGCGTTGAAAAATAAAATGAGAAAAAAATAAAAAATAAAAAATAAAATAAAGTTTGTAAGTGAGTATATAAAAAGGGAGAAGGAAGAAATGCATGAGAAGATATGATGGCCATCTGTACTTTTAATAATCTTTAACCTTTACATACGATAATTTTCTCTCTTTATTTTCCATCTTTCCTCATCTTTACTCTCATCTAGATTACGTACTAAAACAAGTAATTTACAAATGCATTTATTTTATATAGCAGTACTATTAATGTAGCAATTTACATTGATTTACCAAAGTACAATTTATAAAGACAAAAATGCAACTATGGATTGTATATCACTGGTCATAAAAATTCTTCAATCTTGTATGCATTTTCACCCACTAGTTACATTCATCGGCATCTGCATTTCATATTTCTTCTGTTTCAAATTGTTCGGACAATACACAACATCTAGATAAGTCCCCATTTGAAATAAAATATATATAAATAAAGAAGAAGAATAATGATATGCAAGCGGAGAATATAGTTGGTCACCTGTACAAGTTAAGTCTAGGCCTATGGAGGGTGCATCACTTTGCATTGTTGAATTAAAAACATATAGGGTGCGTGCGTACATTCATCTACTTAAGATTTGGGCAGGGCGAATTTCGTTGTTTTGGGTTGAGCCAGGTGGTGGAGTGGTCGAGTCAAATTTGATTTCATCCGTCCAGTTTATTTCGAAATTTCATGTTAATTTTTTTCTTAGTTTTGATTTTTTTAATTAATTCGTTTCCTTTTCAAAAATATAAATCTGATCGCAGCCTCCGCATCAGTTTGATCGTGCTTCCGTACGTTTTCTTTTTTTCAAGTGTGACCATCGTTTTAAATCAAATCTTCGACGGCATTCAGGTGAGTATTCCTCACCAGACAAACATACTTGTATATTTGTGAATTAATCACAAGTGTAATTGTAAACTTATTTTATTTAATTTTATCTGCCTGTGATATTAACTTATGATGTTAAACCCCATTATTTAATTGAGACATCATCAGTTGTATTATCTATTGTTATATTTTGCAGTTATACTATTTATTATTATTTACTATTTGAATTGCACTTCAAGTTCCCTGTAGAATAGAATCGTTACAGGCTGAAATGATAGACCTGAACGATAATTATTTATTCATTTATTTAATTATTTAATTATTTATTATTTAACTTGGGATTACGGGTTTGAAATGATAGAACCAGGGTTTTCTTTGTAAATTGCGGATTGAAATGATATATATCCGTATCACTTGACCTAGGCTAGAAAACTATATACAGACCCGTGGTTTATATAATATTTTTCTGAAATGTTTTAAAAATATTTTAAATGGAAAATTTATAATATTCTGGTTTAAAATGTATTTAAATGATTTTTATAAAATTTATAATGATTTTTGAATGAGTCGAAATGTTAAATAAATGAATGTTTAAGTAAAATTTTGAAATATAACTTATTTTCGGAAATTCTGAATTTTTGTTAAAAGTGAGATTTTAGTTAAGTAAATAATTGATAATAAGTTATATTTTAGGAATTTAAAACCTATTTGTTAAGTTAATAATTTAATTAAAGAAATGGGAATTTAATACTTGGATTTAAATAAGAAATTCATAATAAAATTTTGTTTTTTTATGAAAATTTACTTATAAACTCATAAAAATATGAGTATTGAAATTATGACTTTATAATGTGAAAATATATGATTTATATGAAAAATTTACTTAGTTATGAAATCATAGTTAAACCTTGAAATTTTAAATATAAAGGATATTACAGCATTTGTAAATGTTGTAGTTAAATTTAAATGAACTTAAAGGCTAATTTGAACTAAAAGCTATTATAGCACTTTGTAAGTGCTATAGTTGATAAATATAACTAAAGTTTAGTTGGAAATAAAGAAATCTATTACAGCACTTAAATGCTGTATTTTGTAAATGACCTGTTTTAACCTATAACTTTAGGTAGCATTTTATAAGTGCTCGGAAACTGAATATTTGATTGTTTTAACAAAAATTTAATGGAAATAATCTTTGGAAAAAAGGCTTAAATTTTGGAATTTAATATGTAATTATCTAAAATAAGGAATTGACTTTAAATGGTTTTAAATGGAAGAATTTAACTTTTAAATGTGAGTTAAAAGGCAATTAATTCCTAAATAAATTGAATAGATTTAAACGGTATTTTACATTAAATAAAATGACTGATTTTAAATAAATGATGTTTGAAATGATATTATGATATTGAAATGTATTTGAAATTTCTTTTGATTTTTAAAGTATAAATACCATTTTTAAAAGTTGTAACCACGGGTTATAATAATGTTTGGTTGTTAAAGAGACCGGGATCGGATATCTGGCATACTCTCTGTCGATACCGAAAACCACTTTGACAACCGTGTACGCGGTGGAGATTCCAGAATGAAGTAGGATGGTGGAGGCGTTTCCTTTGAGGTAAATACGTGGACCCGACTCCCGTGAGTTGGCATAAGGTGGCTAAAATAGGAGCGATCGACGGATTAATGAGGTAGCACCTCTGATCGGACGCACTTCTTCGTATGTCATTCTATTACTTTTGTGATTGTTTTGGTGCGCACCTTTGATTTGGGAGTGTTGTTCGAGGTAGGCGGCAGCTGCGCACTACGCGTTACCACCGGTCCGGAAGCGTAATTGGTATATCTACCCTGGCATTGCCTAGTTGTGTCGTGTCACCTACCATAGCGAGCCTTGTACGAGTTTGGTTTTCTCCCGTAGCCCGTGTGGTATCCTCTGGTGTCTTTCCGATCAGGTGGGACTATGATATTGGATGGACTACTGGGACTATTATTGTGCTAAGGGGAATATTGGGTCACTGCTTAACGCTATTTAAAAGTAAGTTTATTTTAATATAGACACTATTATAATAGCGAAAATATTACTATATAGTAAATAGTTTAACGGATCCTTAGAGGATGAGCGGTCCCAAGCATCCTTTAAGTTACTTGCTTTATATTACAGTACACTTGAATTAGCTTACACAAGTATGTATGTCCTGACTCGAGTGTTTATGTTTTATTTTACGCTCGGGTCAGCCTGAGTTGCAGTTCAGTTGCATCCCAGAGCTAGGATTTCTGCAGATCACCTTCAAGCTGCTGGCAAACTTCCCATCCAGTTCTTTATCTAAATTTTTGAAATCAAGACTAGTGGAAATTTGGATTGTTCTACTGATGATTAAAACTATATTTGGATTAAAGACTATGTAATTTTTATTTGATTGAGACTACTTATAGTGGCTTCATGAACCACTAAGTATTTTTAAATTCCGCTGTGAGTATTCTGATTCTGTGTCTGTGATTATGTGATTATTTATTTAATGTATATTCTGAGATTTGCCAAATTTTATTTACAACGCGGTATTTTGAACAATTCAAGTCTTACACGTGCGGATGCGAATGGTTGAAAATATCGGGTCGTTAGAGAGCTTTTGAAAATGATTACAGGTTTGTGTTTTGATTTGAAAATGAATTACATGGTTTTGGTCTCAGATTTGAAAATGTTTGCATGGTTTTGATTTTGGTTTGAGGAATTGGTTACCAGCTTGTTCTTTTCTGGTTTGAATTTTTTTACAGATTTTGGTTTCTTGAATTTTCTTTGCTTTTGTTCTTTGAGTTTTGAAAAGGAGATAGAAAAAGGAAATGAAGAGGAAAGTATATGTTTATATAAGTTTAAATTAGCTTTACTAAAATAAAATAAAATTAAAATAAAAGCGACACTTGTCTCTTACCTTATTTAACATGCTAACACATGTTATTAAAGAGGTTTATAACTTAACACTTGTAATAATTTATTTTTATATTATTTTTAAAAGGATTTAAAAGCTTTTATATTAATTTTCCTAAATAATAAATACCTTCTAAATTAATAAATGCTTTTCTAGATTTATATAATGAAAATCTTTAAAAGAAAAGAAAATAAAAACTAATCATATTTTAAATAAAATCATATATAATATATTTAATCCATTTTTAAATGTAAATATAAAACTTTATATTTATTTTCTATTAAATAAATACTTTCTAGATTTATATAAATAAATTTCTTTGAAAGAAAATAATATAAAACAAATCCTATTTTAATAAAAACCATATCCATATATTTTTATATTCAAAATATTCTAAAATAATTATCTTTAAAGTTCAAATTTTAAATCCAGATTCAAATTCAAATTTAATTTAAAATCCAACCTAAAAATCAACTCAAATATATCTATATTTAAATAAACACATTATTAAATTTGAAATGAATTATTCTATTTAAAATCAACTTAAATACATATATATACATATACATTCAAATAACACATTTTTAAATTTGTAAATAAATAAAATTTTGCCACTTTTTAAATAGCTTTGAAAAATATTAAATTGAATTTAACCATAGCTTCAAATCGTACTATATACATTCATATATATTACAATCTGAAAATATTTCTTTTATAAATTTAAATCCAGAACTTCCTATTTACAATATATATACCAATACACACACACACACACACACATTATAAATGGAAAACATTTTTATTAGCTTTTAATAGATAAAATTTTCCAATTAAATATTTATGAAAGAAGATTATTAAACCATTTTAAATGCTTATTAACAAAGATTATTAAATAAATATTGCCCAAAATTCCGGGTCATCACATTCCTCCCCCTTAAAAGAATTTCATCCCCGAAATTTAAAAGCGAAGATAATTTAATAATCCAACAAAACTTTATTTCAAACAATTCTAGCATGCATAACAGTCATACACTATAAACCAAACAAACAATTTTATCCAAACAAACATTAGTAGCTATCCGGACATAGATCCGAATGAGCTTTCCTAAAACTATCCAGAGTTTCCTAGGTACCAATACTGGGATGCTTGCTCTACTATATCCAAACTATCCACACCACTAAGCTTCTAAGCTCCTACACATGTAGATCTACCATTACACAAGATCTTTGACCACAGTCAAGACCGACTCAACAACCAAATCCTCCTGAACTACTGGTTCCACAACCAATGATGGATCATCCACGTACACCCTCAAAGATACGTGAAATACATTGAATCCTAGTCTTCTAGACTGGCAATTCAACCATGTAAGCCAAAACACTAATCCTTACAAGAACACAGAAAGATCCAATATATGTCGAAGCTGGCTTCGTAGTCTTACCCAAACTTATTGCTCCCTTTACTGGAGAAAACCTCATCCAAAATCCAAATCTCCAACTTCATATTCCAAATTCCATTGTCTCTTATCCACAAAACTCTTTTGACGATCCTAGGCTGCCTACATCCTTCCTGATCAGCTCAACCTTCGCTGATGCTTCTTGAAATAAACTGGATCAAAAACAGTCTCAACAAAATGATCCTCTCAAGATCTCCCGAAATCAAGAACACAAACTCTACTCCAAAATCATCAGTAGACTTCAAACTTACTTCTCCTATCCGGAAAAGAAAAAAAAGGTGCACTTGCCAATCTGGCCTACAGATCCAGAAAAGCTTCCTGTAGAAACCCTCTAATCCAAAACACTGCAACTTTCGATTGCTTCCACTCTAAAACAGCTACTACCTTGCTTTCGCTGCGCAACTCTGATCTGGAGCAGAATGAGAATACCATCAATGAACATGAGCACAGACCAGACAACACATCCCAGATATATGGTTCAACAGATCCATAAAGAGAAAACTCAAAAGTTCCACGAAATCCTGAGCTGCTTCACCACAACCTTATCCTAGGAGACATCCTTCTACCTAGCTGAATTACCTATAGCTTCCCGAACCAAGTCGATATGGAACTCAATTTCCAATGAAGACAAACCTCTGACTTCCCTAAAGACACCCGAAAAATATCTGACAACCTCTATAACTTCTACATCTTCTGGAGATGCCCCAATCCCATGAAAAATATTATCCAAGAGAACATTCAGCTATCGCAAGTCACTTTTGCGATCCTATCCAGATCGACTCCCAAGATACTGTTCTCTCTTTACCAATCAGAACAACTTAGTGTTTGACCAATCCATCGAAGAAACGGATCTACTCTGCTGCTTTTGAACTCCATCTCTAGGGAACTGTAAAGCCAAAAGATCATCCTGCTGGCACACAGAACACTACCCAGCTGCACTGCTGCCACAGATGCCAAAGACATCCTATCCAAAGCTCCTTGATCCTCAAAATCTTATCAACCAATACAAAGGGCCTTGAGATGGGCATACATCTCCTCAAAAAACTTGGGCCTCAAACCAAACACAAACACCCTACTGAAACCGAGTCTCACCACCGATGCAGACTTACTTACTCCAAAAGAAACATCTTTGGATATGTCCAAAGTCACTGCGTCTCACCACGCAGTTGCTCCTTCCTGAGGTTGCCAAGTTACCATCACTCGCTTCTACTTAACCGACAGATCCAAACTCTTACCCTTCCAAACTTGCACTTCAATAATGGACTTCGAACCTTCACAGGTTTCCTTCATAGATTAATGAAATCCTTACACCATGCTGCAAATCTCACTCGAGACGGTATTGGGCCTACAGTCTCGATAAATACACTTCCAACCTCGACATTCAGACTTCTTCCATTGGTAGTTGTGTTACACACACCACTACCCTTCCTACCTCTAGAACTTATATTGGAAAACCCAGACAGGTAATTCAACAGATTTGGTGTATATATATATATATGTATATATATTTATATATAAATACAAGTACGCTCTCTTAAGAAAGAAATCACTCCAAAGCCTAGGTATTCACTCAACCTAGTGCTCTGATACCACTGTAATGACCCGCACTTCATTCCACAGAATGGCGCATCATTATTAACAAAGAAAGGATAGAAAAGAGAAAAGATAGAGAAGAAAGAACTAAACAACATCAGAATCTCATAGCGGAACGAATAAAATATATTAATCACAAAAGATATTGCATGATATACAACATCTATCAGAGTATACAGCTTTATATCACGATACTTTAGACAGTTATAAATCCTATCTATCATACAACTCAAGATATACAACACAAATATCAACATAGAGATCAACACAGCGGAACCATTATATATCTACAACGCTGATGCCTCCTTCTCCATATCTCCTCCAAATTTTGTCAAAGCTAACCTGAATCCCTTGGCTACTCGTAAAATTTGAGTACCCAAGAGTTTAAGAAAAACAAAAATAAACTCCAGGTCAGACATGGGTCTGGTGTGAGTAAACGGTTAAAGTTGCTTAACTTTAAAAACCATTGAAAACAAAGGTATCACGTAAGACTCCCCACATAGAAACATGGGTAAGTTTTTACCTTACGCTAACCAAAAATTTGATAGGAAATTCAGTGACATTATAATAGGGTCTAAAGTTTTCAAATGAACTAGAAAATAGCCGAAACTGTTACATTTATTGAATTCCAGTATACATAGGTATACAATTAAATTCGAGGGCACTTATTGGAGATTGGATTTCCATACAATGGCAGGGCTACTGGGGTACCGTCCGTCACAATACGTGGCCTAGATCAACGTACCGAGGATTACTCACAATCCCCTGCAACACAAAGCCGGAACCATCCCTTACTGGACAGTCCCGAATAAGACAACCCCGCGGTTGGAGCCAGCAACCATCACACATCCGAAATAAAAGGGACTCTAGACAGGGGAAAATCTTATCCTACTTGGGTGCTACCCACTTAGCCTTTCTGCACCTCCCTTGTTTTAGCCATTCCCGGTTGATGAGGCTTGAGGCTACGATTACCTTTATAGAACACATCTACCTTAGAATGCTCATCGTCCTCCTGATGATATTCTTAAAGCATTCAATTCATATAGATTCATTCTAGGTTCGAACGAAACCGAAGGCATTATCTCATTACTCTCATTTTTGAATCACCCTCAGAGTTAACGACAATAACCCTTGCACTTGAAACCTCCATCTCAATCTTCACTTTGAGATGTCACGACCTATCGTTTAACCTGGATCGATGTGGTTTTCGGATAATCAAATTTGATACCCGATCCCGGTCTCAGTGAAATCCAAAAGTATCTTAAAGGTCAAGTTGTTTAAGGTTTAAATAATTCAATACTTGAATTCACACAACATTAACACATATAAATATCATACATTTATCATAGATATATCCAATATCACATCAAAGAATATCATACAATAGATATTAACCAATTCAGATATTCTACTCAGACAATCATCCACAAGAAAGAATTATTAATCCATATCATAACTAATTTAATTAACTTAAATTAAATTAATTACTTCAGAATTAATCACTTAACCCTGCTTAATCAAACCATTAATTAATTACAAACCTTTTAATTAATTAACCATCCTTTAAATATCCATCTTAATTAATCATCCTTGATTAATTATTCTTTAATTAAATAATGTAATTAGTCTTTAATTAATCACATAAATTAATTATTCTTTAACCATTTACAGTAATTAACCTTTAGTTACTCACATTAATTACATTAATTAATGATCCTTAATTACTTACTTTCAATAATTCATTAACTATAATTAATTACATTGATCCTTAATTAAGTACATTAATTATTTTTACTTTAATTAATTACTTCATTAATCAACCTTAATTAATCAAAAACCATAATTACCATTCTGTAATTACTTACCTTAAGTAATTAACTCCTTAACTAATTATATTAATCCTTTAATTAATTACACCAAGTAATTAATCCTTAATTACTTCTACTAAGTAATTATCCTTTAATTACTTCTCATTAAGTAATTCCTTTAATTAATTACATCCAATAATTACACATTAATTACTTCCACTAAGTAATTACGCTTATTAATCTCATTAAGTATTCATATTTAATCAATCATCAAGTGATTATCTTTAATTAATTTTTTGTTATATAATTTAAATTAATCACATTCATTATATTAATTACAATTGGGTAATTCATCCCTTAATTACCCTTTAAAAAAATTAATTAATCTTTATTTACAGATTAATTATTCATTAACCATTAATTAACAAACCTTAATTATTAAATAATATCCCTTAACAATAAATCAATCATTAATTACCAGCTAATTAATTCTTAATAACAGTTAATTAACCTTTCATTAATCTTTAATTATGGATTAATTATCCTTAATTATTAATTAATAAAGCTTTATTATTAATTAATAAAGCTTAATAAAACTTAATTATGTACTTCTTAACTACCAGTTAATTTACCTATAATTACTTAGTTAATTAATTTCTAATTGCAAATTAATTTATCTCTAATCATTAACTACAAATCTTAATCATTAGTTAATTAAATTAATTAATCATTCTTAATTAATTACATAATTAATCCTTTATCATTAATTAGTTAAGTTAATAAATTAAACTTAAATTTTCTTAATTAACTTAACTTATTTTAACTCATTAAAATCTTATTATCTTAAGATAAAACATTATCTTACTAATGCCTTAATTATCATTAAAACATTTTATCTTAATAATTAACTTTACTTAATTAAACCATTAATTGAGCTTTTAAAATAAAATAATCATCTAACTTTTAAAAATTATCTTCTTTTATTAAATCTTTTAAATTAAGATTTAAAATAAGTTAAAAATTAACTTAACAAATTCAAGTTAAACATTACATAATTTTCCCAAATTAATTACTTAAAAACATTCATTTTTATGAAGAATAGATTTTAAAACAAGATTCATTTCAAAATTTAAAACCCGCTTTATTTAACTTTAAAAACTGGTTTTATAAAACCTGAGACTTTTTAAAACTTTTTTTTTATTTTCTGCTTCGGGTCGAACCCGAACATCACTCGAGAGCCAGTCTGAGTTTCCTCCTCCTTCCTACGTTTTTTAATTAAAACTTAGATTTGATTTAAGATCAAAACCTAAAGCCTAAAACTCACTTCTACTCGAGTTTACACTCGAGTCACAGACCCAAACGCATGAGTCTTTCTTCAAGACAACCCTCACAACAACCCACTGACACAAGCAAGACCAACGTACACGTGCACCATTGCCGGCGACAACTCTGGCACCACTGACCACCCTCAATAAGTCGACGATGCCCCACCTAATTGATCCCGATCACCAAAAGTTCTCCACGAACCTTAAAACAAGATCGAGCTATCACGATCAAACTTGGAAACTACCCACTACCTAAAAAACTCTCGAAACTACGACACAGACCATCAGACGTCGCTACAACTTCGACCATGCCTTCCCGAGCTTCCACGCTGCAGTTACCCAAAGTTTCATGCAACTCGATCACCAGAGTCGCTGCAGTGACCTGAAATTCCGATCTCACCAAAACTAGTGTTAAAAACCCACTCCAACCCGCCGCCGCCGCCACGGTGGCCTATCCACCGACCTACCATTTTTGCCAACATCCTTGATCATCCAGCTAGCTTCAGCAAAAATCCCGACCCTCCACAATACTTCGATCACCCACAAATGCACAGAACTCACTTTCTGATCAAACTCCAATATCTCATTCTAAATCCAACTAAAGTTTTTGATTTTCATTTTAAAAATCATATTTCACAATGTAGATTCATGTAACATTCCTGAAACAGCAATTTACAAAAGTTGATTTTAACATGTTTAAAATATTTCTACTGTATTTCTAAATTTACAAACAACATTTCAACTAATCTTTCTTAATTTATTTTTTTAAACTTAATTCTTTGTTTAAACAAACACAAATTATTTGAGAACCATAACCTAATAGAGATTTAATGAGGAGATAGGAATTTTGATCTAAAATTTAAGCTCTGTAACTACCAAATAGAGATGAACAGATATATCAGACATGCACAGTTTCCACACATTCATATATATACATAAATCACTTATATATACATAAGAAAGCATCAATCATTTTAGAAATCAACAAGCAACAGATAGTTATTACATCGGATTTTTAAATAGATGTTTACTCACCTTTTACAGAGCTTTTGAAACAGTTTTGGATTTTGAAAACTTGAAAATCTTTGAAACTAGAATGCTTGAAAACCTGGAAAATGTGAATTGCTTTAAGACTTGATTTATGCAGGTTGAAGCTTTAATTTGCTGCTGGTTGCTTGAGAAGGCTGAAGCTTCAGATTTTCAAAATGTTTACAGGGTTTTTGAAAAATGGTTTGAGGAATTTTACAGGCTTTGTTCTTGAGGATTTCTGGTTGCATTTGAAACTTGTTACATGCCTAATTTCGAAACAGAAAAATATTTGCAGGATATTTGAACTTGAGTTTGAGCTTTTCAAAATGATTACAGGTTTGTGTTTTGGTTTGAAAATGAATTACAGGATATTGGTCTCAGATTTGAAAATGTTTGCATGGTTTTGATTTTAATTTGAGGAATTGGTTACCAGCTTGTTCTTTTCTGGTTTGAAATAATTACAGATTTTGGTTTCTTGAATTTTCTTTGTTTTTGTTCTTTGAGTTTTGAAAAGGAGATAGAAAAAGGAAATGAAGAGGAAAGTATATGTTTATATATGTTTAAATTCGGTTTTAATAAAATAAAAGAAAATTAAAATAAAAGTGATACTTGACTCTTACCTTATTTAATATGCTAACACATGTTATTAAAGAGGTTTATGACTTAACACTCATAATAACTTATTTTTATATTATTTTTAAAAGGATTTAAAAGCTTTTATATTAATTTTTCTAATTAATAAATACCTTTCTAAATTAATAAATGCTTTTCTAAATTTATATAAATAAAATTCTTTAAAATAAAATAAAATAAAAACCAATCATATTTTAAATAATATTGTATATAATACATTTAATCCATTTTTAAATGTAAATATAAAACTTTTGTATTTATTTACTATTAAATAAATACTTTCTAAATTTACATAAATAAATTTCTTTTAAAGAAAATAATATAAAACAAATCCTGTTTTAATAAAAACCATATCTATATATTTTTATATTCAAAATATTCTAAAATAAATCTCTTTAAAGATTCAAATTTTAAATCCAGATTCAAATTCAAATTTAATTTAAAATCCAACTTAAAAATCAACTCAAATACATTTATATTTAAATAAACACATTATCAAATTTGAAATTAATTATTCTATTTAAAATCAACTTAAATACATATATATACATATACATTCAAATAACATATTTTTAAATTTGTAAATAATTAAAATTTTGCTACTTTTTAAATAGCTTTGAAAAATATTAAATTGAATTTAATCATAGCTTCAAATCATACTATATACATTCATATGTATTTCAATCTGAAACATTTCTTTTATTAATTTAAATCCAGGACTTCCTATTTACAACATATATACCAATATTTATATACACATGAATTGACAACTTCCATGAATGGATGTATGACATTGAATTTATAAGATCACAGTGCATTGATCTTTACAAAAGTACATCTGTTGGTGGTATAGGACGTAACCCCTCTTATATTTAACACTTGTTTTTGAGATGTACGAGCTCAGAGGTTGTATTTTTGTTGAAAGTAATAGCGTGTTATTGGAAATAGCAGTGTGGCATTTTAAGTGAAATTCTCTGAGGAATTGTGAAATAGGGGTTACTTTAAGGCTATATGGTTCGTAACCATTAGGGTATGATATCAACTTTCTAGATTTATTTTGCACCGGCTATGATGTTGGGTAAAAAAATATGTGGGGTATGGTATGAGAGCTCTCGGATAGGTCGGAAACAGTCGGGGAGATATCATATTCGGTGCTATCCGTACAATCTGTTGGTCTTGAGTAAGCTAGTCTTAATTCGTAGAGGACCATCTATAGGTGGCCTCGGTGCATTCCTCTAGAGATGCCTTGTACGAAAGGTAGTCCCTAAACTCATTATTTATTGAAAATCTAAACCTTCAATAAGTGCCTTCAGTTTTAGTTGTAAACCTATTATGCCGTCAAATTTAATCAATGTAACAGTTTCGACTATTTGACTATGTTTATTTGAAAAGCGCTTTCAAAAGAATGTCATTAAAAATAATATCACTGGATTTTGCGTAGAAATGTTTTGGTTATCATAAGGTAAAAACATGTTCCGTGTTTATGTAAGGCGTGGTCTTATGAGATAGCCTTTGTTTTCAAAAACTTGTATTTTGAGTTCCTCACACCAGTCTCATGACTGCTGGAATTTATTTTCTTTCAATTAAACTGTGGATGCCCTATTTTTATGGGAAATCTAGTAGCCAGGTTTTGTTTGGAGCATTTTAGAAGAGCTCGAAGCATGGAGTTAGAAGATTCTTTTGAAGATTGTTATCTATTTGCATCACACTCATGAACTATTGTATTCCGTATTTGTAAGGACGAATATTTATAACTGTCCATGTGACAACCCGGGTTTTTGGTGTCGGATAATCGGGTGATTAACTGATTTAAATTTATCGTAATATTAATTTTAATGGATCCAACCACTAAATTTCTGATAATTAAAAATAAAACTTTACCTTTGAACACTAATATATATATATATATATACATATATATATATGAATAGTGATGATACTTATGCTTAAAATTAAAATAAATATATGATTATGAAATACGAGTAAAAGAATATAAGTGGTTATACATTATTGTATGAAACATGAAGTATAGGAGGGTTTGCAAAAGTATGAATGTGAATGTATATATAATAAAGCAATGTATAGATAAGCATGAAAAAATAAAAAAAATATAATGATACATAACTATATACATATATCAACTCACATGAAAACGTTTGTAGACAAGAAGGGGGGCAAGAATTTAATGCAAGCTCATAAAATATCAAATCTAGGCACACAAAACAACTTATCAAAATCAAGCTAAAAACCTATAGCTTACACTGTACAAAATATCAGCCCCTATAGCTTACACTGTATTCTTTACCATCTCTTATAAAGATGGTTCTACAGTTCATATTCACGAAAAAAAAAGAGTAAAAGAAAAACCTGTAACCCTTCTCAAATTTCAAGTTCAAAACTTGTGAATCCTTTTAATCTTCGGCTTGCAAAACACTCCTAAAAAATAATCTGAAATGATTCTTCAAACCTGTAAACATTTATTCCTCAAGCCTGTAAACATCCATCAAGCTTTGTAAACAACCAAAGCCTGCAACTATCTTTCTGTTTCAAAATCAAATCTATAACCCTTTTGCAAGTACTAGACCAAAGCCTGTAATCAATTTCAAGAGTGCATGCAAGTAAATCTAAAGTAAGCCAAAGAAAAAGTTTTAAAAGCATCTCAAATTATTCAAAGCTTGTCAATTTTTAGAGGAAATCAAGGTATTCAGTTCCAAAGTTTCCAGTTTTTCAAGCTCTGTCAAAAACTGCTTTAGTTCTCTGCATTTCTTTCAAAGGTGAGTAAATATTTTTTTTCAAAAGCTTAAATGGATTTAAATTTGCTTTCATATGATTTCTGAATGAATTAACTTTGCATGTTTATTTATGTACTCTGTATGTATGTGAGAATGGGACTGTGTATGTTGATATATATGGATCTGTTCCAGATTTCAGTGATACCCGTCATAAAAAAATTCATATCTTTTTATTTAATCATTGTTAACAGTTGGATTAAAAACAAAATAACTTAGTTTTAGCATAATCTAGGTATTCAAAATATAAACAAGTTTGTAAGTTTTAAATTATGCTTGTATTTGGGAAATAACAGTAGAAATCCTTAAAAGTTGTAAAAATCAAGTGTTGTATTTTACTGATTCAATTTTAATTCTTGAATCACTTATGGAAAATAAGATTTTTAAAACAAAAATCATAATTTTTAGAATTGGAATAAGGGTTCAGTCTTTATTTGACTAGAGTTTGAAGATTAGGGATTTTCTGGTGACTGGAGTGTTTCTGGTGGACGTGATCTTGTTGGAGCTAGACGGATGATCAGGGAAGTAGGAAAAAATGGTAGAAGTGGTGGTAGTTTGCCGTGGCGGCGGCGATAGGGAGAACTAAGTTTTTAACCTAGTTTGGTTGAGGGTTGAATTTGTGAACACTGCTGCATCAATGGTTGATCGAGTGGGTCGAGATGGAGGGAATTGGTTGCGTAGGAGTTCAGCAAGGTGTGGACGAGGTTATTCATCCTTCGGTGGTCAGAATTGATGAGGCGATGCTTTTTCTGGCAAGTGGGTTGGGTTCCAGTTCCAGCTGGACAACTCGATTTGGAATAATGGAGTGTTATGGAGTTTCGAAGATCGAGATAGGTTGTCGGAGCGACCGTGGATGTGGGGGAGGTTCTGGCGATGGTCGGAAGATCACCATGGGTGGTGCAGGTTGCACGGTGGCATGGTCATGTCTGTTGGTTTTGGGATGGCAGTTGCCTCGGGGAGGAACTCGTGTGGATTTAGCTTTGGCTCGAGTACTCTCTGGGGTCATTTGCAAAACTTGTATGAACTGTTAAGGTTTTAATAGTTTAAGATTTTAAACCAAACGGTTTTAAAAATTTACGTTAAACAGTTTTAAAAAAAGAAGAAAAGATGAAGAGATGTACTTGGTTTTGATTCAAGTACATATGGGTTAAACCAAAGCAAATGTTCAACCAGTTTTTTTTTTAAATTTAAATAAAAGTAATTCTTTAAAATTTTAAATAATCTAGTTTAACCAATTCTCTTGAAAATTCATTTCCTTGTAATGAATAGTTTGTATAAATTAATTCGTATGATTTGTTAACTTAAATGTTTTAAGTTAAATCCTTAAGTTATTTTCAAACTTAATTTGAAATGTAAAAAGGAATTAATTAAAGTTTGACAACTAATGAAATAACTAAAGAGTGATTAGTTAATCAAATTAGTTGATGATTAGTGATTTATTAATTAACTGTTAAGGGTTTCAAATGATTTATTAAATTGTAATTAAGGACTGTTAATTAATAATTAGAGATAAATATCTAATGATTATTTTATTTTAAACTTAATTAATGATTTAATTTAGTAAAGTTAATTACGTAGATCAAATGTTTTAAAGGCAATGATTTATCTTAAGGAAAATTAATCTGTAATGAAAGATTAATTGATCTGTTTAAAGAGTAATTAAGGAATGAATTACTCATTTGTGATTAGTGAGATGAATGTGATTTATTTTAGTTAATTAATTTGTTAATTAATTAAAGATTGTCACTTGGTAATTGATTAAGTATAATTACTTAATGAGATTTGATAGTGTAATTACATAGTGTAAGTGATTGATAAATGAATTACTAGATGTAATTTATTTAAAGGAAATTACTTAATGGGAAGTAATTTAAAGGAATAATTACTTGATAAAAGTAACCAAGGATTAATTATTTGGTATAATAAATCAAAGGATTTATAAAAGTAATTAATAAGTTGTTAAATTGTAATTAATTGATTTTAAAGTAATTAATGATTGATTACTTTGTATTAAAGGAGATTAATAAATAATTGAGGTTTATTAATTGATAACTAAAGGATAACTAATCTGTGATTAGAGATAATTGATTGATTAATAAGGTAATCATGGAGTGTTGAATTAATTAAATGATCCTAAATAATTAATGGTTGATTAAGCAGGATTAGATGATTAATCATGATATGAATTGATAATGCTTGCTTATGGATGATTGTAGTTGAGTGTCTGAATTAAATGACATATATTGAATGATATCTATTGGATGATATGTGGTGACAGTCTGTTGATATGATATTGGTTATATCAATGATAAATGTTTGATGTTTATCTGTGTTATTCCTGTGTAAAAGTGAAATACAGTATTTGAATTTAATCACTTGAATAACTTTGGTTAAGATGACATTGGATTTGAAGAAACCGGAGTCGGGTATGAATAAATACCCGAAACCACTTCGATTCTTTATAAATTGATATGTGAAATCAATAGGCTCGTATGGGATGATTTAAGTGAATTGGACCATTTAATCTAAGTTTTTGGTACTTAGATATTAAGGTGTGAAATTAATGATGTCTATAACAAATTATGAATTTGAAAATTTGACACGAGTTACCCAGGGTTTAAATAAGATTTATGCTTTGGTATTTCATGTTAGATGAGTTTACTCACGCTGGTTTCCAGCCTGACTCGGGTGTTACTTTGATGTAATGCTCGATCGGATCGAGTATTACAGATTTTCAGGTAAGGACGTTCTGGAGCTCAGGAGGCGAGTTGGATGGCAAGAACGTATGGAGTGTTTCCGCTGTATTATATTGTTGCATATATGTGATATGATAATTATGTATATCCAGTGTCTCTATATATGTGTAACTCTGATGTATTATAAATGTATTTGACAGATACAGAATTCTTTTGTAAACTATTATTATTTGATATTATATTTTTATCCACTGCGAATGTGAGATGTTGGTGTTTCTATTCTTGTATCTCTTTCTTCTTTTTTCTAGCTATCTGGAATTTTCGGGTTCGAAAATTCCACGCCGTTAAAGTTGGTATCAGAGCAAAAGGTTAAGCGAGAACCTTGGCGCTGGTAGGATTACTCATTAAGGATAGGGTCAATGGTACCCTAGAATGAGTTTAGTGTGTGTGTGTGTATACATACATACATATATATATATATATATACATATATATATATATATATATATATATATATATATGAGAGCGTACTTTATATTTTCTTATATAAAGATTTTAAATGATTTATATAAGAATATATTTTGATATATAAAGCAATAAATTTCCTTCTAATAAATATTAAGGTGATTGGTTGTTAAATTATTGGAATTAAATTAAGAAGTAATATAATACAACCAAACTGAAATTGAAATCTTGAATTGGGAAAGTGTTTCAGAATATGATGATAATGAATGGTTTCAGATATGATAATCTTGGTTATTATAATAAATGATTATCGTGTTTAATAATTAATGAGTAAGCAAAATGAAATGTGTTAAGGAAGTAAACATTTAGGTAAGTATGACCTATGAATTGAAATTGAAAAGGGGTTTAAATGGTGAAGTATTAAATCTAAGTCCAGAAAATTTGGGAAATTTATAGGAATTTATTTTGAATTTAAAACCTAAGGAGGTTTAAAATTTAAAGTAACTTGGCGTGTAAAGGAAATAAATATGTATATTTGAAATAAACTCTAAGGTTGAGTTTTGAATTTTCCTTGGAATGTGATGTGAACACCCAAAGCGATATAAGTTTGAACTTATAAGTAAGAAAGAATATAATTAAAAATTTGAAAACTTAAAGTGGGAATTCGAATTTGAGTAAGGTTGACCGAATGAATGAATTGAATTTAACTTTGGGAAAGTAATTTAACAAGCAAGCCGAATTCGAAATTTCGAAATGAAATTGGGTGTTTGTGTGATCTCAAATTGGGTTTGAGATCTGGAAATTGAAGATGGATACTGTAAATTGCTGTTTGGATAAATTTGGATGTTTATCCTGATATTTGAAATAACCTATGAAACTAAGAATGGGTAATGAAGTTAAAATTCAGTAGTTAAATTGGATTCTGACGAAAAATTGTTTTTGAATTCTTAATTAAACTTTGAAATAAGTAATGTAGAGATAATTTAGTTGGAATTTTGAAATTCTGACTCAGAATTAAATTGTTTAAAGATTTAGATTGTTGACTTAAAAATAAAAGTTAATTTGATTTAAGGGATTAAATCAACTTTTAAAATTTAACTCGAATTTATAATTCGAAAAGGTTTAAAGTTGAAATTTGAATTGAATTAGTTCAAATTCAAATGGGAAATGGGATTAATTCAAAATTTAAATTGATATGAATTGAAATTAGTTCAATACGAAATTTACTTGCATTAATTGAAATTGTGATTAAAGTTGAATAGTTTCAAATTCAAATGGAATTTGATTTGATTGTGGATAGAAATTGAGGTTAATTCAACTTGAATTAGGGTTAAATCAACTTCAAGGGAAATTGAAGTTATTCAAATTAGAATTGAGTCAATTTAAATGGAAGTGGAAATTTAAATTGAATTGATGGGGAATTGAACAGTTTGGCTCTGGACTATTTTCAAAATAAATTGTTTTAGTATAAATCTATTTTCCAAAATATTTACTATACAACGTTTCTTTTTAAATTCCAAAACTATCTTATATTTACTTAACAACTACTTTCGAAACTATTTAACTATTTTACAACTTTTTACAAACAAATTACTTTTCAACTACTTTACAAATTAATTACTATTTTACAACTATTTTGCAATTATTTAAAATTTCTATAACTATTTGACTATTTTTCAACTATTTTACAATTACTTAACTATTCTGTAGCTATTTTACAAACTATTAATTGTTTTTCGACTCCTTATCTATTTTTAAACTTTTCAAGCTATTTTCTAATTTAAGCTGGACAGAGTTTAATCGTTTATGGTAAATATCCATTTGAGATAAGAATTGAGATAATAATCCAAATAGGATTGAAACAATGGTGAATAAGAACCTAAGGGAATGTGAATAGAAAAGGGGATTGATTTAGTTCATAATTAACGAAGATAAATACGTATGATGTACATATATTATTCCATTCGCATAGTGATTTGATCCAGATTCGAGCACAGAATTTCGAGATAGTTATATCGATCCGAATTGGTATTTTTCACTCGATTTTTGACGGCGAACCTGGATATGGATTGTTGATTGGTTCTGGATATTCTCTATCATAGTTATGACTATGCAAGGAGAATGACGGTTTTTTATCAAGAAACCAGATCTGTGTTCTCACTAGGAAGTCGAGTGGACGATACTAGTTCGGAAGTGAAATTGTGTGATCGAGTGAGCGATCAGATTGGTATAGCATACAGATGATATGTGTACATTGTACGGATTTGAATAAAATTGATATTGGAAATTTGTGGATAAGAAATGTGAAATGATTTTTGAAATAAAAGGTATATTTTGTGAAACATATGATAAAGTAAAATGGAAATTGGATATTTTTATAATAGGAATTTACTTTATGGAAGTAAGTGATATGATAAGTGGTTTTTAAAGAGTAATCAAATTTGAATATATAATTTAGCATAAACAAAGTTATATATCTTTGTTATATAAGATAAATCTCCCCTTGATGAATCTATTGCCGGAAGGAAAGGATTTTGAAAGTGTTTGAAGTATAAAAGGAATTTTATACAAGTTTGAAATGATCCAAAGTTTTAAAAAAAAATATATAGACACACACACACACAAATATATATATATAAAGGATCTTATGAGAATTTTGGAAAAAGGTTTTAGGAATCTTTGAATTTGGAAAGGCTTTTGATTTTTGGGTAAAATCAATATTGGAATGCCTAGTTTGGGAAGTATTGATTTTGCGATAATCGATTTTGAGAAAAGGAGATTTATATGAGATTCATACTAGGTGTATGATTTGGAAGATACTATATGTGTATAGTATAAAGTGTTTTGATAATGGCTCTGGGGAAAAAGGCACTCCCTTGAAATGAACTTCTCAGGAGTGCCACCGGGTGGTACTACCTTGAACCTTAAGGGGGGTTCTAAAGTTGATCCTGTGAGGAGTCCGGACAAAACTAGTTCCTGAGGATTATGTATAGTGTGAAGTGGAAGTCGATGACGCTGATGCCTACAGAGGCATTTGGGTTATGCTGTGATGATAGTGTAACTCGATGTCACTATGATCTAATGCAGACCGTAGCGAAAGTCGTGTGTGCTGCTGAGAGCCAACAGTCTGCGTTTGATTTTACATTGGTAGACTGCGACCTATGGTAACATAGCGAAAGTCGTGTGTGCCACTAAGAGCCAACAGTCTGCGTTTGATTTTACATCGGTAGACTGTGACCTATAGTAACATAGCAAAAGTCGTGTGTGCCACTGAGAGCCAACAGTCTGCGTTTGATTTTACATCGATAGATTGCGACCTACGTTGGAGTGGAGAAGTTTCATTTTTGACAGTGAAAATCGAGGGCGCTGATGCCTACAGTTACATGAACTTTTACTACGATGGAAATGTAACCCTGGAATATAACTGCGATCTGTTGTGGGTTGCATAGCATAATCGAGGGACGCGGAGTGCCTACAGTTACTTGGACTTTTGCTGTGATGGCAACGTAACCCAGGATGTAACTGCGACCATGGATGGGGGTGATGATTTCCAGAGCATTCTCACCAAAGATATTTCCTCTATTTTCAAAAACTGTTTTCTATATTTTCAATAAAAGTATTTTCCAAGTATTTTCGCTGGTTGTGAAAACGAGTTTACCATGTACTTATAGATTTTCAGTCGTAAGCCTGATCAACGTATGACCGAATTTCTGTGAGAACAAGGATGGACTTGTCGAAACATCGAGTTATAAAGTATTTTCATAAAAACTATTTTAGTAATATTATATAGATTTTTAAAGTACTTTAGAAAAATGATCAAGGAAAATTTAACTGATTTTAAGCATTTTAATAATTCTGGCTTCGTTCCTTTTCGAGGACGAAAAGATTCAAAGGGGGGAGGAATGTGACGACCCGGGTTTTTGTTGTCGGATAACCGGGTGATTAACTGATTTAAATTTATCGTAATATCAATTTTAATGGATCTAACCACTGAGTTTCTGATAATTAAAAATAAAATTTTACCTTTGAACAATATATATATATATATATATATATATATATATATGAATAGTGATGATACTTAAGCTTAAAATAAAAATAAAAATAAATATATGATTATGAAATAGGAGTAAAAGAATATAAGTGGTTATACATTGTTTTATGAAACATGAAGTAAGTATAGGAGGGTTTGTAAAAGTATGAATGTGAATGTATATATAATAAAGCAATGTATAGATAAGCATGAAAAAAGGAAAAAAATATAATAATACATAACTATATGCATATATCAACTCACATGAAAACGTTTGTAGACAAGAAGAGGGGAAAGCATTTAATGCATGCTCATAAAATATCAAATCTAGGCACACAAAACAACTTATCAAAATAAAGTTAAAAACCTATAGCTTACACTGTACTCTTTACCATCTCTTATATAGATGGTTCTATAGTTCATATTCACGAAAAAAAGAGTAAAAGAAAAACCTGTAACCATTCTCAAATTTCAAGTTCAAAACTTGTGAATCCTTTTAATCTTCAGCTTGCAAAACACTCCTAAAAAATAATCTGAAATGATTTTTCAAACCTGTAAACATTTATTCCTCAAGCCTGTAAACATCCATCAAGCTTTGTAAACAACCAAAGCCTGCAACTATCTTTCTGTTTCAAAATCAAATCTATAACCCTTTTGCAAGTACTAGACCAAAGCCTGTAATCAATTTCAAGAGTGCATGCAAGTAAATCTAAAGTAAGCCAAAGAAAAAGTTTTAAAAGCATCTCAAATTATTCAAAGCTTGTCAATTTTTAGAGGAAATCAAGGTATTCAGTTCCAAAGTTTCCAGTTTTTCAAGCTCTGTCAAAAAATGCTTTAGTTCTCTGCATTTCTTTCAAAGGTGAGTAAACATTTTTTTTCAAAAGCTTAAATGGATTTAAATTTGCTTTCATATGATTTCTGAATGAATTAACTTTGCATATGTATTTATGTACTCTGTATGTATGTGAGAATGGGACTGTGTATGTTGATATATGTGGCTCTGTTCCAGATTTCAATGATACCCATCATTAAAAAATTCATATCTTTTTATTTAATCATTGTTAACAGTTGGATCAAAAACAAAATAACTTAGTTTTAGCATAATCTAGGTATTCAAAATATAAACAAGTTTGTAAGTTTTAAATTATGCTTCTATTTGGGAAATAACAGTAGAAATCCTTAAAAGTTGTAAAAATCAAGTGTTGTATTTTACTGATTCAATTTTAATTCTTGAATCACTTATGGAAAATAAGATTTTTAAAACAAAAATCATAATTTTTAGAATTGGAATAAGGGTTCAGTCTTTATTTGACTAGAGTTTGAAGATTAGGGATTTTCTGGTGACTGGAGTGTTTCTGGTGGACGTGATCTTGTTGGAGCTAGACGGATGATCAGGGAAGTAGGAAAAAATGGTAGAAGTGGTGGTAGTTTGCCGTGGCGGCGGCGATAGGGAGAACTAAGTTTTTAACCTAGTTTGGTTGAGGGTTGAATTTGTGAACACTGCTGCATCAATGGTTGATCGAGTGGGTCGAGATGGAGGGAATTGGTTGCGTAGGAGTTCAGCAAGGTGTGGACGAGGTTATTCATCCTCCGGTGGTCAGAATTGATGAGGCGATGCTTTTTCTGGCAAGTGGGTTGGGTTCCAGTTCCAGCTGGACAACTCGATTTGGAATAATGGAGTGTTATGGAGTTTCGAAGATCGAGATAGGTTGTCGGAGCGACCGTGGATGTGGGGGAGGTTCTGGCGATGGTCGGAAGATCACCATGGGTGGTGCAGGTTGCACGGTGGCATGGTCATGTCTGTTGGTTTTGGGATGGCAGTTGCCTCGGGGAGGAACTCGTGTGGATTTAGCTTTGGCTCGAGTACTCTCTGGGGTCATTTGCAAAACTTGTATGAACTGTTAAGGTTTTAATAGTTTAAGATTTTAAACCAAACAGTTTTAAAAATTTAAGTTAAACAGTTTTAAAAAAAGAAGAAAAGATGAAGAGATGTACTTGGTTTTGATTCAAGTACACATGGGCTAAACCAAAGCAAATGTTCAACCAGTTTTTTTTTAAAATTTAAATAAAAGTAATTCTTTAAAATTTTAAATAATCAAGTTTAACCAATTCTCTTGAAAATTCATTTCCTTGTAATGAATAGTTTGTATAAATTAATTCGTATGATTTGTTAACTTAAATGTTTTAAGTTAAATCCTTAAGTTATTTTCAAACTTAATTTGAAATGTAAAAAGGAATTAATTAAAGTTTGACAACTAATGAAATAACTAAAGAGTGATTAGTTAATCAAATTAGTTGATGATTAGTGATTTATTAATTAACTGTTAAGGGTTTCAAGTGATTTATTAAATTGTAATTAAGGATTGTTAATTAATAATTAGAGATAAATATCTAATGATTATTTTATTTTAAACTTAATTAATGATTTAATTTAGTAAAGTTAATTACGTAGATCTAATGTTTTAAAGGTAATGATTTATCTTAAGGAAAATTAATCTGTAATGAAAGATTAATTGATCTGTTTAAAGAGTAATTTAGGAATGAATTACTCATTTGTGATTAGTGAGATGAATGTGATTTATTTTAGTTAATTAATTTGTTAATTAATTAAAGATTGTCACTTGGTAATTGATTAAGTATAATTACTTAATGAGATATGATAGTGTAATTACATAGTGTAAGTGATTGATAAATGAATTACTGGATGTAATTGATATAAAGGAAATTACTTAATGGGAAGTAATTTAAAGGAATAATTACTTGATAAAAGTAATTAAGGATTAATTATTTGGTATAATTAATCAAAGGATTTATAAAAGTAATTAATAAGTTGTTAAATTGTAATTAATTGATTTTAAAGTAATTAAGGATTGATTACTTTGTATTAAAGGAGATTAATCAATAATTGAGGTTTATTAATTGATAACTAAAGGATAACTAATCTGTGATTAGAGATTAATTGATTGATTAATAAGGTAATCAAGGAGTGATGAATTAATTAAATGATCGTAAATAATTAATGGTTGATTAAGCAGGATTAGATGATTAATCATGATATGAATTAATAATGCTTGCTTATGGATGATTGTTGTTGAGTGTCTGAATTAAATGACATATATTGAATGATATCTATTGGATGATATGTGGTGACAGTCTGTTGATATGATATTGGTTATATCAATGATAAATGTTTGATGTTTTTCTGTGTTATTCCTATGTAAAAGTGAAATACATTATTTGAATTTAATCACTTGAATAACTTTGGTTAAGATGACATTGGATTTGAAGAAACCGGAGTCGGGTATGAATAAATACCCGAAACCACTTCGATTCTATATAAATTGATATGTGAAATCAATAGGCTCGTATGGGATGATTTAAGTGAATTGGACCATTTAATCTAAGTTTTTGGTACTTAGATATTAAGGTGTGAAATTAATGATGTCTATAACAAATTATGAATTTGACACGAGTTACCCAGGGTTTAAATAAGATTTATGCTTTGGTATTTCATGTTAGATTAGTTTACTCACGCTGGTTTCCAGCCTGACTCGGGTGTTACTTTGATGTAATGCTCGGATCGGATCGAGTATTACAGATTTTCAGGTAAGGACGTTCTGGAGCTCAGGAGGCGAGTTGGATGGCAAAAACGTATGGAGTGTTTCCGCTGTACTATATTGTTGCATATATGTGACATGATAATTATGTATATCCAATGTCTCTATATATGTGTAACTCTGATGTATTATAAATGTATTTGACAGATACGGAATTCTTTTGTAAACTATTATTATTTGATATTGTATTTTTTATCCACTGCGAATGTGAGATGTTGGTGTTTCTATTCTTGTATCTCTTTCTTCTTTTTCCTAGCTATCTGGAATTTTCGGGTTCAAAAATTCCACGCCGTTAAAGTTGGTATCAGAGCAAAAGGTTAAGCGAGAACCTTGGCGCTGGTAGGATTACTCATTAAGGATAGGGTCAATGGTATCCTAGAATGAGTTGAGTGTGTGTGTGTGTGTGTGTGTGTGTGTATTTGAGAGCGTACTTGCTATTTTCTTATATAAAGATTTTAAATGATTTATATAAGAATATATTTTGATATATAAAGCAATAAATTTCCTTCTAATAAATATTAAGGTGATTGGTTGTTAAATTATTGGAATTAAATTAAGAAGTAATATAATACAACCAAACTGAAATTGAAATCTTGAATTGGGATACTGTTTCAGAATAAGATGATAATGAATGGTTTCAGATATGATAATCTTGGTTATTATAATAAATGATTGTCGTGTTTAATAATTAATGAGTAAGCAAAATGAAATGTGTTAAGGAAGTAAACATTTAGGTAAGTATGACCTATGAATTGAAATTGAAAAGGGGTTTAAATGTTGAAGTATTAAATCTAAGTCCAGAAAATTTGGGAAATTTATAGGAATTTGTTTTTAATTTAAAACCAAAGGAGGTTTAAAATTTAAAGTAACTTGGCGTGTAAAGGAAATAAATATGTATATTTGAAATAAACTCTAAGGTTGAGTTTTGAATTTTCCTGGGTATGTGATGTGAACACCCAAAGCGATATAAGTTTGAACTTATAAGTAAGAAAGAATATAATTAAAAATTTGAAAACTTAAAGTGGGAATTCGAATTTGAGTAAGGTTGACCGAATGAACGAATTGAATTTAACTTTGGGAAAGTAATTTAACAAGCAAGCCGAATTCGAAATTTCAAAATGAAATTGGGAGTTTGTGTGATCTCAAATTGGGTTTGAGATTTGGAAATTGAAGATGGATACTGTAAATTGCTGTTTGGATAAATTTGGATGTTTATCCTGATATTTGAAATAACCTATGAAACTAAGAATGGGTTATGAAGTTAAAATTCAGTAGTTAAATTGGATTCTGACGAAAAATTGTTTTTGAATTCTTAATTGAACTTTGAAATAAGTAATGTAGAGATAATTTAGTTGGAATTTTGAAATTCTGACTCAGAATTAAATTGTTTAAAGATTTAGATTGTTGACTTAAAAATAAAAGCTAATTTGATTTAAGGGATTAAATCAACTTTTAAAATTTAACTCGAATTTATAATTCGAAAAGGTTTAAAGTTGAAATTTGAATTGAATTAGTTCAAATTCAAATGGGAATTGGGATTAATTCAAAATTTAAATTGATATGAATTGAAATTGGTTCAATATGAAATTTACTTGCATTAATTGAAATTGTGATCAAAGTTGAATAGTTTCAAATTCAAATGGAATTTGATTTGATTGTGGATAGAAATTGAGGTTAATTCAACTTGAATTGGGGTTAAATCAACTTCAAGGGAAATTGAAGTTATTCAAATTAGAATTGAGTCAATTTAAATGGAAGTGGAAATTTAAATTGAATTGATGGGGAATTGAACAGTTTGGCTCTGGACTATTTTCAAAATAAATTGTTTTAATATAAATCTATTTTCCTAAATATTTACTATACAACGTTTCTTTTTAAATTCCAAAACTATCTTATATTTACTTAACAACTACTTTCGAAACTATTTAACTATTTTACAACTGTTTTACAAACAAATTACTTTTCAACTACTTTACAAATTAATTACTATTTTACAACTATTTTGCGATTATTTAAAATTTCTATTACTATTTGACTATTTTTCAACTATTTTACAATTACTTAACTATTTTGTAGCTATTTTACAAACTATTAATTGTTTTTCGACTGCTTATCTATTTTTAAACTTTTCAAGCTATTTTCTAATTTAAGCTGGACAGAGTTTAATCGTTTATGGTAAATATCCATTTGAGACAAGAATTGAGGTAATAATCCAAATGGGATTGAAGCAATGGTGAATAAGAACCTAAGGGAATGTGAATAGAAAAGGGGATCGATTTAGTTAATAATCAATGAAGATAAATACGTAGGATGTACGTATATTATTCCATTCGCATAGTGATTTGATCCAGATTCGAGCACAGAATTTCGAGATAGTTATACCGATCCGAATTGGTATTTTTCACTCGATTTTCGACGGCGAACCTGGATATGGATTGTTGATTGATTCTGGATATTCTCTATCATAGTTATGACTATGCAAGGAGAATGAGGGTTTCTGATCAAGAAACCAGATCTGTGTCCTCACTAGGAAGTCGAGTGGACGATACTAGTTCGAAAGTGAAATTGTATGATCGAGTGAGCGATCAGATTGGTATAGCATACGGATGATATGTGTACATTGTACGGATTTGAATAAAATTGATATTGGAAATTTGTGGATAAGAAATGTGAAATGGTTTTTGAAATAAAAGGTATATTTTGTGAAACATATGATAAAGTAAAATGGAAATTGGATATTTTTATAATAGGAATTTACTTTATGGAAGTAAGTGATATGATAAGTGGTTTTTAAAGAGTAATCAAATTTGAATATATAATTTGGCATAAACAAAGTTATATATCTTTGTTATATAAGATAAATCTCCCCTTGATGAATCTATTGCCGAAAGGAAAGGATTTTTAAAGTGTTTGAAGTATAAAAGGAATTTTATACAAGTTTGAAATGATCCAAAGTTAAAAAAATATATATAGATACATACACACACACAGATATATATATATATATACATACACATATATACATATACATATATATATATATATAAAGGATCTTATGAGAATTTTGGAAAAAGGTTTTAGGAATCTTTGAATTTGGAAAGGCTTTTGATTTTTGGGTAAGACCAATATTGGAATTTGGAAATCCTAGTTTGGGAAGTATTGATTTTGCGATAATCGATTTTGAGAAAAGGAGATTTATATGAGATTCATACTAGGTGTATGATTTGGAAGATACTATATGTGTATAGTATAAAGTGTTTTGATAATGGCTCTGGGGAAAAAGGCACTCCCTTGAAATGAACTTCTCAGGAGTGCCACCGGGTGGTACTGCCTTGAACCTTAAGGGGGTTCTAAAGTTGATCCTGTGAGGAGTCCAGACAAAACTAGTTCCTGAGGATTATGTATAGTGTGAAGTGGAAGTCGATGGCGCTGATGCCTACAGAGGCATTTGGGTTATGCTGTGATGATAGTGTAACTCGATGTCACTACGATCTACTGCAGACCATAGCGAAAGTCGTGTGTGCAGCTGAGAGCCAACAGTCTGCGTTTGATTTTACATTGGTAGACTACGACCTATGGTAACATAGCGAAAGTCGTGCGTGCCACTGAGAGCCAACAGTCTGCGTTTGATTTTACATCGGTAGACTGTGACCTATAGTAACATAGCAAAAGTCGTGTGTGCCACTGAGAGCCAACAGTCTGCGTTTGATTTTACATCGGTAGATTGCGACCTATGTTGGAGTGGAGAAGTTTCATTTTTGACAGTGAAAATCGAGGGCGCTGATGCCTATAGTTACATGAACTTTTACTACGATGGAAACGTAACCCTGGAATATAACTGCGATCTGTTGTGGGTTGCATAGCATAATCGAGGGACGCGGAGTGCCTACAGTTACTTGGACTTTTGCTGTGATGGCAACGTAACCCAGGATGTAACTGCGACCATGGATGGGGGTGATGATTTCCAGAGCATTCTTACCAAAGATATTTCCTCTATTTTCAAAAACTGTTTTCTATATTTTCAATAAAAGTATTTTCCAAGTATTTTCGCTGGTTGTGAAAACGAGTTTACCATGTACTTATAGATTTTCAGTCGTAAGCCTGATCAACGTATGACCGAATTTCTGTGAGAACAAGGATGGACTTGTCGAAACATCGAGTTATAAAGTATTTTCATAAAAACTATTTTAGTAATATTATATAGATTTTTAAAGTACTTTAGAAAAATGATCAAGGAAAATTTAACTGATTTTAAGCATTTTAATAATTCTGGCTTCGTTCCTTTTCGAGGACGAAAAGATTCAAAGGGGGGAGGAATGTGACGACCCGGGTTTTTGGTGTCGGATAATCGGGTGATTAACTGATTTAAATTTATCGTAATATCAATTTTAATGGATCTAACCACTGAGTTTCTGATAATTAAAAATAAAATTTTACATTTGAACAATATATATATATATATAGACATATATATATATATATGAATAGTGATGATACTTAAGCTTAAAATAAAAATAAAAATAAATATATGATTATGAAATAGGAGTAAAAGAATATAAGTGGTTATACATTGTTTTATGAAACATGAAGTAAGTATAGGAGGGTTTATAAAAGTATGAATGTGAATGTATATATAATAAAGCAATGTATAGATAAGCATGAAAAAAGAAAAAAAATATAATAATACATAACTATATGCATATATCGACTCACATGAAAACGTTTGTAGACAAGAAGTGGGGCAAGCATTTAATGCATGCTCATAAAATATCAAATCTAGGCACACAAAACAACTTATCAAAATAAAGTTAAAAACCTATAGCTAACACTGTACTCTTTACCATCTCTTATATAGATGGTTCTATAGTTCATATTCACGAAAAAAAAAAGAGTAAAAGAAAAACCTGTAACCATTCTCAAATTTCAAGTTCAAAACTTGTGAATCCTTTTAATCTTCAGCTTGCAAAACACTCCTAAAAAATAATCTGAAATGATTCTTCAAACCTGTAAACATTTATTCCTCAAGCCTGTAAACATCCATCAAGCTTTGTAAACAACCAAAGCCTGCAACTATCTTTCTGTTTCAAAATCAAATCTATAACCCTTTTGCAAGTACTAGACCAAAGCCTGTAATCAATTTCAAGAGTGCATGCAAGTAAATCTAAAGTAAGCCAAAGAAAAAGTTTTAAAAGCATCTCAAATTATTCAAAGCTTGTCAATTTTTAGAGGAAATCAAGGTATTCAGTTCCAAAGTTTCCAGTTTTTCAAGCTCTGTCAAAAACTGCTTTAGTTCTCTGCATTTCTTTCAAAGGTGAGTAAACATTTTTTTTCAAAAGCTTAAATGGATTTAAATTTGCTTTCATATGATTTCTGAATGAATTAACTTTGCATGTTTATTTATGTACTTTGTATGTATGTGAGAATGGGACTGTGTATGTTGATATACATGGCTCTGTTCCAGATTTCAGTGATACCCATCAGAAAAAAATTCATATCTTTTTATTTAATCATTGTTAACACTTGGATTAAAAACAAAATAACTTAGTTTTAGCATAATCTAGGTATTCAAAATATAAACAAGTTTGTAAGTTTTAAATTATGCTTGTATTTGGGAAATAACAGTAGAAATCCTTAAAACTTGTAAAAATCAAGTGTTGTATTTTACTGATTCAAATTTAATTCTTGAATCACTTATGGAAAATAAGACTTTTAAAAAAAAAATCATAATTTCTAGAGTTGGAATAAGGGTTCAGTCTTTAGTTGACTAGAGTTTGAAGATTAGGGATTTTCTGGTGACTGGAGTGTTTCTGCTGGACGTGATTCATGCTGGAGCTAGATGGATGATCAAGGAAGTGGGCAAAAATGGTAGAAGTGGTGGTAGTTCTCCGTGGCGACGGCGGTAGGGAGAACTAAGTTTTTAACCTAGTTTGGTTGAGGGTTGAATTTGTGGACACTACAACATCAATGGTTGATCGAGTGGGTCGAGATGGTGGGAATTGGTTGCGTAGGAGTTTGGCAAGGTGTGAATGAGGTTGTTCATCCTCCGGTGGTCAAAATTGATGAGGCGATGCTTTTTCTGGCAAGTGGGTTGGGTTGCAGTTCCAGCTGGATAACTTGATTTGGAATTATGGAGTGTTATGGAGTTTCGATGATCGAGATAGGTTGCTGGAGCGACTGTGAATGTATGGGAGGTTCTGGCGATGGTCGGAAGATCACCGTGGGCGGTGCAGGTTGCACGGTGGCATGGTTGTGTCTGTTGGTTTTGGGATGGCAGTTGCCTCACGGAGAAACTCGTGTGGATTTAGATTTGGCTCGAGTAGCCTCTGGGTAATTTGCAAAACTTGTATGAACCGTTAAGGTTTTAACTGTTTAAAATTTTAAACCAAACAGTTTTGAAAATTTAAGTTAAACGGTTTTAAAAAAAGAAGAAAAATGAAGAGATGTACTTGGTTTTGGTTCAAGTACATATGGGTTAAACCAAAGCAAATGTTCAACCAGTTTTTTTTTAAAATTTAAATAAAAGTAAGTCTTTAAAATTTTAAATAATCAAGTTTAACCAATTCTCTTGAAAATTCATTTCCTTGTAATGAATAGTTTGTATAAATTAATTCGTATGATTTGTTAACTTAACTGTTTTAAGTTAAATCCTTAAGTTATTTTCAAGCTTAATTTGAAATGTAAAAAGGAATTAATTAAAATTTGATAACTAATGAAATAACTAAAGCGTGATTAGTTAATCAAATTAGTTGATGATTAGTGATTTATTAATTAACAGTTAAGGGTTTCAAGTGATTTATTAAATTGTAATTAAGGATCGTTAATTAATAGTTAGAGATAAATAACTAATGATTATTTTATTCTAAACTTAATTAATGATATTATTTAGTAAAGTTAATTACTGAGATCAAATGTTTTAAAGATAATGATTTATCTTAAGGAAAATTAGTCTGTAATGAAAGATTAATTGATTTGTTTAAAGAGTAATTAAGGAATGAATTACTCATTTGTGATTAGTGAGATGAATGTGATTTATTTAAGTTAATTAATTTGTTAATTAATTAAAGATTGTCACTTGGTAATTTATTAATTATAATTACTTAATGAGATTTGATAGTGTAATTACATGGTGTAAGTGATTGATGAATGAATTACTAGATGTAAGTGATATAAGGGAAATTACTTAATGGGAAGTAATTTAAAGGAATAATTACTTGATAAAAGTAGTTAAGGATTAATTATTTGGTATAATTAATCAAAGTATTTATAAAAGTAATTAAGAAGTTGTTAAATGGTAATTAATTGATTTTAAAGTAATTACGGATTGATTACTTTGTATTAAAGGAGATTAATCAATAATTGAGGTTTATTAATTGATAAATAAAGGATAACTAATCTGTGATTAGAGGTTAATTGATTGATTGATAAGGTAATCAAGGAGTGATGAATTAATTAAATGATCGTAAATAATTAATGGTTGATTAAGTAGGATTAGATGATTAATCATGATATGAATTGATAATGCATGCTTATGGATGATTGTTGTTGAGTGTCTGAATTAAATGACATATATTGAATGATATCTATTGGATGATATGCAGTGACATTCTTTTGATATGATATTGGTTATATCAATGATAAATATGTGATGTTTATCTGTGTTATTTATGTAACATCCCGCCTTTTCGCACGCTTTAAATCGACACATGTGCCAATTCAAACCATACGGAAGGTCGGATTTGTTATGGGGTAAATAAAAAAATGAGAAAGAAATAAAACAAAACAGAATCTCACAGCGGACGGATAAAATAATCAAATATACAATTCATGAAGCTATTTACAAAATATTTGATTTTACTTATACAATATACATCAGAGTTGCACATACCAACGAATAAAATCGATGCTGCGGAATACAGTGTGTAGTGGAATAATATAATATAATTATAATAATGAAGTCTTCGTCTTCGTCCTCCAGAAATAAAGTCTTCGATCTTGATATGCTCGGACTGACCCGAGCTAATTGAAAAGACAAAATACTCAAGTCAGAACTAAAAGATCTTATGTAAGTTAAGTAAACTGAAATAAATATGGGTGTAACAGCGTCGGAGATGTTTACGGGGTTTGACATCTCCTATCCAGTGTCTAACGTGAGTGCAGTAACTTAAGAGATGCTCGAGATTCACATCTCCTAAGGATCCGTTAAACTATTTAGTATGTAGTAATATTTCGCTATTATAATAATGTCTATTATAAAATAAACTTACTTTTAAATAGCGTTAAGGAGTTACCCAATCTGCCCCTTAACACAATAATAGTCCCAGTACTCCATCCAATATCATAGTCCCTCCTGATCGGGAAGCCACCAGAGGATACAACACGGGCTACGGGAGAAAACCAAACTCGTACAAGGCGCGATAGGGTAGGTGACACGGCACAACTAGGCAATGCCAGGGTAGATATACCAATTACGCATCCGGGCTGGTGGTAACGCGTAGCAGCTACTACCGCCCACCTCGAACAACACCACCAAAATCAAAAATCAAAAGTGGCCACCGAATCAAATCCAAATGTCAGAGTATAATACTGAAGGAGTGCGTCCGATCAGAGGAATGACCGCATTGGCCCGAGAATCGCTCATGTTTTAGCCACCTTATGCCAACTCACGGGAGTCGGGTCCACGTATTTACCTCAAAGGAAACGCCGCCACCATCCTACTTCATTCTGGAATCTCCACCGCATACATGGTTGTTAAAGTGGTTTTTGGAGTTGGTAGAGAGTATGACAACTTCCGATCCCGGTCTCTTCAACAACCAAACGTTATTATAACACCGCTGTCAATTTAAAATAATTATACTTCAAAACCAGAATAAATATTTCGTTTCAAAACCATTAAATTACGATATCATTTCCGTTTTAAAACCCAAATCAATATGATATCCTTTTATTTCAAAATATATCCTTTTCCCAAAAAAACATAGCACTTTCAAATCTATATACCTTGAAACCCATAGCTTTGAAACATAACTTTTAATACTTAATGGTTTAAATATTCTATTACTTAATATAATAAAATAGGTTCTTTAATTTCACAATAAATTCCAAATACCGATTTAAACCTCCAAATAAACAATTTCAATTCATATATTTCAAAGATATAACTATTCCACCATTTCAAAACTAATTCTTTGATAATTCCATATATATCAAATTCAATTTCTATTACTTAGATTTGAAATGTTTACTTAATAAATCCAAAAAAATTTTAAGTAAACTTTTAACTTCAACCAACTAGGTATTCTTTAAATTTTATTTAACTTGATATATTCATTTATATCATCTTTATATTCATTTAAAACACTTTAAACCAAATCAAGTTATAAGAATCATGCCCTTTAAAATCTCAACTTATATTTAAATTCCAAATCAAATTTATTCAAGTACAATTCTTAAATAATTCAGTTTAAAACAATTTCATATTTATCTTCCAACTTAAATTTCATTTAAGTTATTTAAAACTCTCTATATATAATACCTTAAATAGGTACTTACACATATAATATAAACCGTCAAACTCCATTATTAAACTTATTTTTATTAAACAATTTTATACATAGCTTAAATTCAAGAATTTTACTATATATATATATATATAAAATAATATTTATATAACCTCAAAATTAATATTTAATAAACCGTATATTCCTTTTAAAACCATAGAATTCATTTAAAAATATTTCTATATATAGACCGCTGTGTCTGTATAAAATTTTCTATCCTATGGTCAAGTGATACGGATATTTATCATTTCAATCCGTAATTTAAAAATAAAATTTACGGTTATATATCATTTCAAACCGCAATCCCGAATGAAATGAGAATGCATAATAACTGGCAGTTCGTAACAATATAAAATACAGCATTAGAATACAACATCCATTCACCCAATATCAATCATCAACCATTTATTACAATCATCATCCAAATTCAAATATTAACATCAATAAATAACAATTAATTACTGACATTTTATTATTCAATAATAAATTAATTGAACTGGTAGTTATATGCAATAATAAGTTGAATAACAATTTAATTCAAATAAATGCAATTTAAATGAGATGATGATTAAATATATGCCCAAACAATCATGGATAAATTTTAAATCACATCAAAATTTAATTTAACAAACATAAGAAATCTTAGAAGTTGTGAGTGGGTTAAAACACCCACCTTTTGAATTTAAATCGAATTTAAATCCAATTTAAACCCAAAAATTGATCAATCGCAGAATCCATCCAAACCAGAGCCAAAAAGTCTAGAATTCAGATACGATCCTAACAAAAGAAACCGCGCGTGAAACGGATCTCGTATGCGAGAGTTATGACGATTAGTGGGTTTGAATTTCAACATTAAGAATAAAAAAAGGAACACAATTCTCTTACCCTTATTGCCACATCATCCTTCTTCCATCTCTTTCCAGGAATACACGCACGCACGCACGCAGAAAGCCCCCCAAACCCAACGCACGCGAGAACCACAACGCATGCTATCAAATGAAACGCGACATCACCCGCCTTTCACGCCGACGTCCGCCAACTCGCCCTCCCCTAGTACTGCCGACCGACCCTCTCTGCCCCACGCGATTTCGTCGCGAGCGCCGATACCATCCAAAACCCTTGCAGCCGCCACCCCAATATGAAAATCCTAACAAAATTTTAATCGAGATCCAGCCGTTAATTCCACGAACGAACGCCACAGATCGACTCCCCTCGGTCCCCTCTACAAAACCCAGAAAGGGTTCTACGATCCGACAACTTTGACCGACGCGTGATGGACGACTGAGACTTCTTCGATTTTTATCGGTCAAACGACAATCCAAAACGAAAAACGAATTTCACCAGAAGATTACACACTTCAGGAGCTTCAACATATATTTTTTCTGAATTTTTCTGAGGAGTTTGAATTTTCATTAGATTTTTGAATTTGCATTTGGATCTAGGGTTTGCAGCCATTGAGGAAGAGGAGCACAGAAGTTTCTGTACGTATAGAGAATAGGAATAGAGGCTGCTAGGGTTTATAACGGGGTTTATATAGGTAGGTCAGAAATTAGAATGGATGGATAAGGTTGGATATACGCGCTAACTCCAAAGTGGCCCAAAAAGTCTGTTTCGACTCCGGAACGAAATTGGGTTAACCCATATATCAAAATAGATATTTTAAAATATTTCAAACGCGATGGAATAAGTTTCAAGTCCAAATTCCATCGTATGAAGAAGTTATGCTAAAAACAATATTGTCAAATTGATTTCAATTGATTTCAATTTATCGATTTCAAGGCGTTTCGAGTCCGTACGATCAAACGACCAGTCCGATCGATACGAAACTTGAAATCCTACAATAATTCGCTGTTACAGATTCGATAAAACTTGTTTTGTCGAAATCTGAGTCAGTGGCCAAAATGGCTATTTTTTTATTAATTAAATAAATTTAAAATAAGTTAATTAAATCAAATTTCCCATTTAAATTCTGAAATTGACAGTCTTTATCACTTTATAATTCTTAATCATTTATACAAAATTTTAAACAAGTTTAGATGTAAATTTAAAGTTGATAAATCTATCAATTGCAGTGTCAAATCTTCAGTTTCGTTATATTCAAAATTATAAATTAAATTCCCAAAAATTCTATTAAATTAAACAAATCAATGATTATTCCATCCATAAATTTTAAATAGATGGGTTTAATTTTGTATTCAAAATCTATTATTTTAATATTCTTAGATTTCATTTAAATCTCTATTAACGTAATATTTAGATGTTTAATTTCATTTATTTTCAATTTAATAAATACAGTTATTTATAATTACCTACAATACATTGCTTTAAACCTGATTTCAATCCTTCCATTCTCTGTTAAACCTTTCTATAATCATAGTTAATATTTGTTTTACATTCATTACATTAATGCTCTCATTCCATCCTTTATTTATTGACTATCATATTTCCCTTTTACTATATTTTGGTCAATTTCACACGTTATTTGAAATTAAAGTCTCAACTAAACTTATCTATATTTGATTTCATTCCTACATTACATCACTTATTGTTTTACAAATAAACTACATTGCAATTCATCCTATTTCCTTCATATCTGGTGACTATTGCCTTAAATTCTCATTAACATTACATTATCGATATCCAAATTTTGATTTAGTAAACCAATTTCTTACAACTTTACTTACATTAACACTATTTCCCTTATTTTGGTTATTATTTCATACGTAGATTGCAAGTTTACATTTCTTTATACTATCTTATGAAACAATATACATTTCTAATACTTTATCACATTTATTGGAATTAAATTTCCAAATTTACTAGATACAACAAACTATGACCTTACAGTTATTTCAATGTATTTGGGATTGTGCTAAATTAATTATTTCTAAACTTACAATAACATATTTGCACTAATTTACATTCGGTTACAAATAAATCAATATATTATTTCACCATAAATACAATAATTGCATTTGTTCTTATTATATTCCATTTATAGCTAAGTCATATATTTGAATTATAATTAAATTGTAACGTTCATTCAAGTTCATCAAATATTAACTTGCATTAACACGTTTCCTTAATTTACAATCAAATACCGTTAACAAAATTTTATTACATTAATCAATTTAATACTTTCCTTTATTTCTCGTATATAATTACATCCGGGTATAATCTTTTCACTACTTTCATTCATTAGAATTCTATTTAAATTTCAATTTCTTGCAATAACTCATTTATTATAAATTTGCATACCAATAAATAAGGTTCCAATAAATTGGATTTATTCAATTCAACCTTTTTAATTAAGTCTATTTTAATCAATATAATATTTCATAGGTTTATTCTTAACATTTACTTCATTACAAATTACAAAAATTATATTTCTTTATAAATTTAATTCCAAAATCTTATTAATATGAAAAATTTAATTAACGAAATTCACGGGTCGTTACACTCTCCCCCACTCAAAACTTTTCGTCCCCGAAAAGGAAAAAGAAGGGAAAAGAAGAATTAAGAAATCAATATATCTTATTCAAAACATTAACTTTATAAATAATTAAATTTACAAATTAATTAATTTAGATAAAATATACCAATTTATAACCATTAAATCTTTTTATACTCAAATTAATAAAGCTTGGAAAACATTTTCAAAATATTTTCTAAGTCCAAAATTTACGGAAATTTTTGGCAGAGTCTCCTTTGTACGGAGAGGCTCGGGAGAAAATATAATATCAATATAACAATATACAACAAATATTTTCCAAAATAATATATATCCCAACCCGGGAAAATAATATAATAACGCTATAAACCGTAACCCGAAAACGTACCTATTTGTCGGGCAATTTATGCTTGTTTTATGGAACCAAAAGCAGTAGCAATTGCTTCCATAACCTGTATTCCACTTATATAGTCCAAAAAGGTTGACAATTTTATAAAATGAAATATTTAAAGTGGTTTCAACCATAAACAAACAAATCAATACAACAACCATCCGTTGCAACAAGCAAACAACCATCACATAAAATCAACACACATCAATTATCCATATCAAAACAAATAGTTGTTCGGGTTCAAAACTTTAAACTATCCAGAATGAAAAATAACAACCAAGTGCACCATTTACTCAACAGTCTTTGATGAAACTAAATAGATTATTCATCATCCAAACAAATTCAAAGTGTCCTTGCCCAAACAACCATAAACCAAAACAATAACAATTTCAAATAATAAATCAAGCTCATTCTTATAAATTTCATTTATTCATTTATTTCTTTCGGCTACTAACAAATTCATTTTCTTTTATCCATATACTGCAAATTTCTTTTATTTACATTACATTCATTTATTCATTACTTAATTTCATTTATATACAGTATTTATCTTCCTATTTATTTTATTTATAAATAACTTCAACATTTACTTAAGTTTATTACCATTCATTTATACTACTTAATTTTATTTATTTACTTCCATTTATTACTGAATTTCATTTATAATATTTACCTTTCTATTTTAATTAGGAGTCTTTCAATTATGCTTAAGTTCATAACAACTACAACACCAATTCTTATTATTAAAGAATTTCATTGAATACTTTCATTTCATATTTTTACTTGTACAAATTTCCATTACATTTTCTTATTAAACATTTCAACTTTTAATATTTGGTAAGTTATATATATGCTTTTAAGAATGTAATTGAAAGCTATACATGTTTATACTATTTCCTCTAATTAATTTAATGTTCAATAATAATATCCTTTGTCTTATAGGTTACACATTTTAATTTTTTTTAATTTCCTTTATACCCTAGCATTAAATTTCATATTTTAATTTTAAAGGTTTCAATTATTGGAAAAATTCCATTTTACTACACTAATTTGAAACTATTAAACAATGGAAACTTAAGAATTAAATACCGGATTTCATCCAGAAATATTTAAAATAATAGATAAATTTATACTTACAACATATATATCCAATTATATTAAAACAATTTAAAATTTATATTTGTTTATCAAAATGAATCTGCAGTAAAACTACTACAGTGGCCTTCCCACTTCGAAACTCGAAAATGAATGTCGATGATGCGTGCACTTATCACCGAAAATATTTTCCAGCGACAAAGAGGGGAGTACAACTTTATCTTTCCAAAATTTCTTTTAAAAACATTTTCAAATTATATTGAAATAATTATATCGGAAAATACTTCTTTTAATAATATTATTATTATATTTCAAAATCATTCAATAGAAATTTCAAAACCCCGGAACTTAAGTTCTAAATTTCCAATTTTCATTTATTTTCATTTTCAATCTTATTTCAATTATTATTTATAAATTTTATTACCTAACAACCAATATATTTCAACCAAATATATATATATATATATATATATATCATTTACAAAATTTATTTATTATATATATAGAAAATATAATAGGCAAAATTATTTCATTCACCTATATTAAAACAAATATTATGTCGGTCTATCCTATTAAGTGTTTAGAAATCTCTATTGATGTCATAGCGTCCCATACATCAACCAGAATTTATAAATACAAAAGGAACAGATTAACACTATATTAAAACCTTTTTATAACACTAACAAATACGCTCTCTCATATATATACACTCGACGACTCCCAAAGGGTATTACTACCCTACTAATAAAGAGTCAGACCCCACAAAGCTAAGGTTTATCGCTAAACCAAAGCTCTGATACCAGATGTAACATCCCGCCTTTTCGCACGCTTTAAATCGACTCACGTGCCAATTCAAACCATATGGAAGGTCGGATTTGTTATTGGGTAAAAAAAACAAGAAAGAAATACAACAAAATAGAATCTCACGGCGGAAGGATAAAATATAATAATCAAATATACAGTTCATGAAGCTGTTTACAAAATATTTGATTTTACTTATACAATATATATCAGAGTTGCACATACCAACGAATAAAATCGATGCAGCGGAATACAGTGTGTAGTGGAACAATATAATATAATAATAATAATGAAATCTTCATCTTCGTCCTTCAGAAATAAAGTCTTCGATCCTGAAATGCTCGGACTGACCCGAGCGAATTGAAAAGACAAAACACTCAAGTCAGAACTAAAAGATCTTATGTAAGTTAAATCAACTGAAATAAATATGAGTGTAACGGCATCGGAGATGTTTACGGGGTTTGACATCTCCTATCCAGTGTCTAACATGAGTGTAGTAACTTAAGAGATGCTCGAGATTCACATCTCCTAAGGATCCGTTAAACTATTTACTATATAGTAATATTTCGCTATTATAATAATGTCTATTATATAATAAACTTACTTTTAAATAGCGTTAAGGAGTTACCCAATCTCCTCTTTAACATAATAATAGTCCCAGTAGTCCATCCAATATCATAGTCCCTCCTGATCGGGAAGCCACCAGAGGATACCACACGGGCTACGGGAGAAAACTAAACGCGTACAAGGAGCGATAGGGTTGGTGACACGGCACAACTAGGCAATGCCAGGGTAGATATACCAATTACTCATCCAGACTGGTGGTAACGCGTAGCAGCTACTACCGCCCAACTCGAACAACATCCCCAAAATCAAAAGTGGCCACTGAGTCAAATCCAAATGTCAGAGTATAATATCGAAGGAGTGCGTCCGATCGGAGGAATGACCTCATTGGCTCGAGAATTGCTCATGTTTTAGCCACCTTATGCCAACTCACGGGAGTCGGGTCCACGTATTTACCTCAAAGGAAATGCCGCCACCATCCTACTTCATTCTGGAATCTCCACCGCATACATGGTTGTTAAAGTGGTTTTTGGAGTTGGCAGAGAGTATGAAAACTTCTGATCCCGGTCTCTTCAACAACCAAACGTTATTATAACACCACGGTCAATTTAAAATAATTATACTTCAAAACCAGAATAAATATTTCTTTTCGAAACCATTAAATTATGATAACATTTCCGTTTTAAAACCCAAATCAATATGATATCCTTTTATTTCAAAATATATCCTTTTCCTAAAAAACATAGCACTTTCATATCTATATACCTTGAAACCCATAGCTTTGAAACATAGCTTTTAATACTTAATGGTTTAAATATTCTATTACTTAATATAATAAAATAGGTTCTTTAATTTCACAATAAATTCCAAATACCGATTTAAACCTCCAAATAAACCATTTCAATTCATATATTTCAAAGCTATAACTATTCCACCATTTTAAAACTAATTCTTTGATAATTCCATATATATCAAATTCAATTTCTATTATTTAGATTTGAAATGTTTACTTAATAAATCCAAAAAAAAAATTTAAGTAAACTTTTAACTTCAAACAACTGGATATTCTTTAAATTTAATTTAACTTGATATATTCATTTATATCATCTTTATATTCATTTAAAACACTTTAAACCAAATCAAGTTATAAGAATCATGCCCTTTAAAATCTCAATTTATATTTAAATTCCAAATCAAATTTATTCAAGTACAATTCTTAAATAATTCAATTTAAACCAATTTCATATTTATCTTCCAACTTAAATTTCATTTAAGTCATTTAAAACTCTATATATATAATACCTTAAATAGGTACTTACCCATATAATATAAACCATCAAACTCCATTATTAAACTTATTTTATTAAACAATTTTATACATAGCTTAAATTCAAGAATTTTACTATATATTTATATATATAAAATAATATTTATATAACCTCAAAATTAATATTTAATAAACCGTTTATTCCTTTTCAAAACCATAGAAATCATTTAAAATATTTTTATATATAGACCGCGGTGTCTGTATAAAATTTTCTATCCTATGGTCAAGTGATACGGATATTTATCATTTCAATCCGTAATTTAAAATAAAATTTACGGTTATATATCATTTCAAACCGCAATCCCGAATGAAATGAGAATGCATAATAACTTGCAGTTTATAACAATATAAAATACAGCATTAGAATACAACATCCATTCACCCAATATCAATCATCAACCATTTATTACAATCATCATCCAAATTCAAATATTAACATCAATAAATAATAATTAATTACTCATAGTTTATTATTCAATAATAAATTAATTTAACTGGCAGTTATATGCAATAATAAGTTGAATAACAATTTAATTCAAATAAATGCAATTTAACTGAGATAATGGTTAAATATATGCCCAAACAATCATGGATAAATTTTAAATCACATCAAAATTTAATTTAACAAACATAAGAAATCTTAGAAGTTGTGAGTGGGTTAAAACACTCACCTTTTGAATTTAAATCGAATTTAAACCCAAAAATTGACCAGTCTCAGAATCCATCCAAACTAGCGCCAAAAAGTCCGAAATTCAGATACGATCCTAAAAAAAGAAACCGCGCGTGAAACGGACCTCATATGCGAGAGTTATGACGATTAGTGGGTTTAAATTTCAATATTTAAAATAAAAAAAGGAACACAATTCTCTTACCCTTACCGCCACATCATCCTTCTTCCATCTCTTTCCAGGAATACACGCACGCACGCAGAAAGCCCCCAGACCCAACGCACGTGAGAACCACAACGCACGCCATCGAATGAAACGCGACATCACCCGCCTTTCACGCCGACGTCGGCCAATTCGCCCTCCCCCAGTACTGCCGACCGACCCTCTCTGCCTCTGCCCCACGCGACTTCATCGCGAGCACCGATACCATCCAAAACCCTTGCAGCCGCCGCCCCAATATGAAAACCCTAACGAAATTTTACTCGAGATCCAGCCGTTAATTCCACGAACGAACGCCACAGATCGACTCCCCTCGGTCCCCTCTACAAAACCCAGAAAGGGTTCGACGATCCGACAACTTCGACCGACGCGTGATGGACGGCTGAGACTTCTTCGATTTTTACCGGTCAAACGACAATCCAAAACGAAAAATGAATTTCACCAGAAGATTACGCACTTCGAGAGCTTCAACATATATTTTTTCTGAATTTTTGAATTTTCATTAGATTTTTGAATTTGCAATTGGATCTAAGGTTTGCAGCCATTAAGAAAGAGGAGAACATAAGTTTATGTACGTATAGAGATGAGAAATAGAGGCTGCTAGGTTTTATAACGGGGTTTATATAGGTAGGTCAGAAATTAGAATGGATGGATACGGTTGGATGTACGCGCTAACTCCAAAGTGGCCCAAAAAGTCCGTTTCGACTCCGGAACGAAATTGGGTCAACCCATATATCAAAATAGATATTTTAAAATATTTCAAATGCGATGGAATAAGTTTCAAGTCCAAATTCTATCGTATGAAGAAGTTATGCTAAAAACAATATTTTCAAATTGATTTTAATCGATTTCAATTTATCGATTTCAAGGTGTTTCGAGTCCGTACGATTAAACGACCAGTCCGATCGATACGAAACTTAAAATCCTACAATAATTCACCGTTATGGATCCGATGAATCTTGTTTCGTTGGAATCTGACTCAGTGGCCAAAATGGCTATTTTTTTTAATTAAATAAATTTAAAATAAATTAATTAAATCAAATTTCCCATTTAAATTCTGAAATTGACAGTCTTTATCACTTTATAATTCTTAATCATTTATACAAAATTTTAAACAAGTTTAGATGTAAATTTAAAGTTGATAAATCTATCAATTGCAGTGGCAAATCTTGAGTTTCATTATATTCAAAATTATAAATTAAATTCCTAAAAATTCTATTAAATTAAATAAATCAATGATTATTCCATCCATAAATTTTAAATAGGTGGATTTAATATTGTATTCAAAATCTATTATTTTAATATTCTTAGATTTCATTTAAATCTCTATTAACGTAATATTTAGATGTTTAATTTCATTTACTTTCAATTTAATAAATCCAGTTATTTATAATTACCTACAATACGTTGCTTTAAACCTGATTTCAATCCTTCCATTCTCTATTAAACCTTTCTATAATCATAGTTAATATTTGTTTTACATTCATTACATTAATGCTCTCATTCCATCCTTTATTTATTGACTATCATATTTCCCTTTTACTATATTTTGGTCAATTTCACATGTTATTTGAAATTAATGTCTCAATTAAACTTATCTATATTTGATTTCATTCCTACATTACATCACTTATTGTTTTACAAATAAACTACATTGCAATTCATCCTATTTCCTTCATATCTGGTGACTATTGCCTTAAATTCTCATTAACATTACATTATTGATATCCAAATTTTGATTTAGTAAACCAATTTGTTACAACTTTACTTACATTAACACTATTTCCCTTATTTTGGTTATTATTTCATACGTAGATCGCAAGTTTACATTTTTTTATACTATCTTATGAAACAATATACATTTCTAATACTTTATCACCTTTATTGGAATTCAATTTCCAAATTTACTAGATATGACCTTATGTTATTTCAATTTATTTGGGTTTGTGCTAAATTAATTATTTGTAAACTTACAATAACATATTTGCACTAATTTACATTCGGTTCAAATAAATCAATATATTATTTCACCCATAAATACAATAATTGCATTTGTTCTTATTATATTCCATTTATAGCTAAGTCATAATATTTGAATTATAATTAAATTGTAACGTTCACTCAAGTTCATTAAATATTAACTTGCATTAACACGTTTCCTTAATTTACAATCAAACACCGTTAACAATGTTTTATTACATTAATCAATTTAATACTTTCCTTTAGTTCTCATATACAATTACATCCGGGTATAATCTTTTCACTACTTTCATTCATTAGAATTCTATTCAAATTTCAATTTCTTGCAATAACTCATTTATTATAAATTTGCATACCGATAAATTAGGTTCCAATAAATAGGATTTATTCGATTCAACCTTTTTAATTAAGTCTATTTTAATCAATATAATATTTCATAGGTTAATTCTTAACATTTACTTCATTACAAATTATAACAATTATATTTCTTTATAAATTTAATTCCAAAATCTTATTAATATGACAAATTTAATTAACGAAATTCACGGGTCGTTACAATTGCCGTGTAAAAATGACATCCAGTAATTGAATTTAATCATTTGAATAACTTTGGTTATGATGACATTGGATTCGAAGAGACCGGAGTCGGGTATGAATAAATACCCGAAACCATTCTGATTCTTTATAAATTTATATGTGAAATCAATAGGCCCGTATGGGATGATTTAAGTGAATTGGACCATTTAATCTAAGTTTTTGGTACTTAGGTATTAAGGTGTGAAATTAGTGATGTCTATAACAAATTGTGAATTTGAAAATTTGACATGAGTTACCTCGGGTTTAAATAAGATTTATGCTTTGGTATTTCACGTTAGATGAGTTTACTCACGCTGCTTTCCAGCCTGACCCGGGTGTTACTTTGATGTAATGCTCGGGTCAGACCGAGTATTACAGATTTTCAGGTAAGGACATTCTGGAGCTCAGGAGGCGAGTTGGATTGCAAGAACGTATGGAGTGTTTCCGCTGTATAATATTGTTTTATATCTATGACATGATGATTATTTATATCCAGTGTCTTTATATATGTGTAACTATGATGTATTATAAATGTATTTGACAGATACAGAATTCTTTGGTAAACTGTTATTATTTGATATTATATTTTTATCCGTTGCAACTGTGAGATGTTGGTTTTTCTGTTCTTCTATCTCTTTCTTCTTTTTCCTAACTATCTGGAATTTTCGGTTTCAAAAATTCCGGGCCCTTATAGTCCATGTTAATGTTAAGTTAGACTTTGATAAATATATTTAAAATTTTCCGCTATAAATTATGTATGTTGAAATAATATATGTTATTCTATTCATATAAGATTCTGTTCTTTTCTTCTTTCTACCCTTGACCATCCGCCTCTTCAACGCTCAGCACATGAATATTGAGGATGTATTAGTGTCGATTTTCGAGGATCGGAAATGCGGATTGTCTATTTTTTTTTATCATAAAACATGAAAACAAAGTAACACAACTCATAACGTTTTCATTATTAGAGACATAGATTCAAGCAATAACAAAAACAAGCATTGATTTGAGCAAGCTGACCACAATCGGCAATCTTAACAGGTTTCTTGGTCTGTCCACTCTGAGATCCAACCTTCTCAATGGCTCGCACAACATCCATGCCTTCCACAACCAGTCCAAAAACGACGTGCTTGCCATCAAGCCAGGAAGTCTTTTCAGTGCAGATGAAAAACTAAGAACCATTGGTTCCAGGTCCAGCGTTTGCCATTGACAAGACACCAGGTCCGGTGTGCTTTTTGATGAAGTTCTCATCCTTGAACTTAGCACCATAGATCGACTCACCTCCGGTACCATTTCCAGCAGTAAAGTCGCCTCCTTGGCACATGAAACCGGGGATCACCCGATGGAAGCTAGATCCCTTGTAGTGGAGAGGCTTGCCGGATCGGCCCATGCCCTTCTCTCCTGTGCAGAGCGCAAGGAAGTTCTCGGCTGTTTGTGGGACAACGTCTTGGAATAGCTTCATGACAATACGACCGGCGGGGGCGCCGCCGACCTCCATGTCAAAGAAGGAAATGTAGATTGTCACGACACACCTTATAGAAGGAGTTTAACTCAACTTCACTCATCTTTAATCGTGCTTTGTCGAACAAAGTTTGTTTATTTCTTATCAGTACATCATTATGTATTATAGGGAGAAGTGGCCTTTGAGGCATTATCTTTATTCATATTAGGTACATACAGAACTTTTTCTAGTATACTCACCTATTCGATCAAATCAAATCATTTCTATCGTATGTTATTGTATTTACTTTCGTTTTATATTTTATGAGCTTATCATAGACCTATACATGCATATCAAATACACATATCCATAGGATAGATTTCACCCTAGAGGAGGGGGGGGGGGTTGAATAGGGTGATACTAATAATTATAAAAATTTAATGCAGAAGTGTATAAAATAATTACAGCACAGATAATAGCAGAATAGTAGTAGCACAAATAATAGCAGAATATTAAAATCAGACATAGAAAAACACAAATTTACCCAGTTTCGGCAAAACCCTGCCTACGTGCCGCCCTCTAGGTTTCTACTAGAAATTAAGTAGTCAGAAGCTTACACACGTAAACTAGTGACACCCGCTATTGACTAACCTAACTTTATGCTCAAAGCCCTGCCACAACTCAGCCATCGAGTTGCGTATTCTCTAACTACACCACTATAGTTCATCCCCTAGTCACACGACTAGAATTTTTTTTTAAAAGTATAATACAAAATAAAAAATAACTAAAACAATAAAACCCTAATTTATAAACTAAAAGCCTTATATCAAAAAAACAAAAGCAAATAAAAAAGCCAGCCCAACAATATTGAAGTAAAACCGATCCCCTTTATCCTTTTATTTCTTTTACCTTGTATTTGCGTTGAAAAATGGTTGCTTGCTTCTTGAGAAAATTAGGGCTTTTGGAAATTCGAAGAAGCCGACTTCTTTGATCGATCGAGTAGATGTTTCGCGTTCCTTGCGTTGTCGATTGATCATTTTGCTTTTTACTACACTCGGCCGCTTCAATTTCGTCGAGTTCGATTCAAAAAAATCTAGTTGGTAATTTGCTTGTTATTCTCGATGATATGCTTGAACTCGATTGATATTTCCAAGCTGATGATGAAATGGTTTATATAGGGTTTAATTCCCTTAATTTTTGTTCGAATTGATTCATTTGAATTTGTCAGTTATTTTAACTCGACCATTCAATTTTGATTAGTTTCTTGTGATTGATCCTGACCATTCAATTTCGAATAATTCTTTGCTTGATTATCATGGCCTGTTTGGTCTTTGATTATGTGTTATCATCCGGCATTGATTCTGATTTGTTCGTGCTTTTCCTTGGTCATCACGGATTTGATTCTTTTCTGGTATGACTTCGGCCACTTTGATTATGTGATGATATTTTGAGATGAGAATTTTACTTCAACTTGTTCAATATCACCTGACTTTGACTTTGGTATATGTATACATGTTCTTCATGTTGTTTGGATTTTCTTGTGTACTTGTTTGCACCGAGTTGTTGCTTCGAGCTAGTTTGCATATGTTGTCAAGTCTGTACTTTGTTGTCTTCATTTTTCTTTTCTCATTAATCTATTTGAATTTTTTGGCCTTGGTTTCTTTGTAGACTGGTATAGGTTGAGTTGAACTTGAACTGTTGAGTTGTATGGTTGCATTCACTATATACATATGTGAACTGCATTGCTGTCATGTGGCAGCTGAATTTGTTTCACTTGTTGCCAGACCAGAGTTGAAATCTAGTTGACTTGGGTCTGGTCTTATTTCACTTCACTGTTCACTTGTCTTGACCTAGGTTGATGTTGTTGTCTTTGATCATAGCATCCAAGTGTACATTACTTTATACCCGTGTTGTTTACAGTTTAAAGTTTTGTATACGCTTTCATTTGGATTTTTTTTCATATTGCACCTGAGTTGAATCCACCCTCGGCTCAGGTTTGACCTTGTGCTCATATCGTGACTTTATTTGTATTGCACTTGAACATTTGTACTTGTGCTGAATACAGCTTTTGATTGGTTTTGAATTTGTGCTCACCCATCCCTATAGTTTTATCAAGTGTATATCGGTGTGCACGGCCTTGTGGCATGTATAGTGATACACTGTGCATGTTACAGTTGTTCATGTATGATGAATTCAAAATAAATATGATGACGAACAACCAAAATAACCGAGGCATATATTATTTTCAAAAAAATATTTTATTTTTCACTGCAAAAATATTTCTTTTTTCAATTTTACTGCATCTGTGTTTACTTCAGATAACTCAGATGCTGGATTCAGGCTGAACTATATCGAAGGTAAAATATGAGTGAATGAGTGATATGTAGTGAGGTGAACAGTATAACGTGAGATTTGAGGTGTAATCGATATATATATATATATATATATATATATATATATATAACGAGAGCTAAAATTTCTACTATTCAAAATTGTAATGAAATATTTGTTTGAATAAAATATCTATTTGAACTTAAATTCTATGTTATTTATTTTATTCAACAAATATTTATTTAATCATGTGAAAAATAAAATAGTACAATAAAAAATACATTTAAATGAATATATATGTTTATTATCATCAAACAAAAATCATATACTTGCATATTTAATAATCTCCTCCTTTTGATGATAACAAACATATATTTAAGATTTTGAATTTGTTAAATGTATTTGATGATTCTATTTGCTCCCCTAATTTGACTGCTCGCTTTCTCCAACAAAACTCCCTCTTCGTCTATGCATGAAAATAAATAAAAATATGCAAATGAACCTATATGCAAATAAAATATTTGATCTCTTTATTTGTCAAAATCTTAACTTTTCTCTTCACCTTTTGTTATCAGCAAAAGAGTAATAGTGTTAGAAAAATAGAGATAAAGCGATTGACATTAATACAACATTGATTCCCAAACGAGTATAAATATTAAATTTCAAGAAAAACAATCAAACAAAAATCATAAATACTCTGTTACGCGCATATTCCACTTTAGAATGATAGGAATGATGTAAAACCATATAGCTGCGTCTATTTGTGGTATATGTATATCAGGAATTTGAATATCTACTAACCATGCATAACAATTAGGACTTTTATTCAGATTAATAGTATTCCAAATTTTAAAAAAATGGATTCAAGTATCTTCTAACCATGCATAATCGTGAGGACTTTTAAATGGGATTTGAATCAAATTTTCTATTTAATTTATCAATTTTGATATGTGTTCCATACAAGCATAACCGTGAGGACTTTTAAATGAGCATAAAAGCAAATAATCAAAAATTCCAAATAATTCACCCATGCATAACCGTGAGGACTTTTAAATGAGCGTGAATACTTTGGATGTTTGTATTGCTAAAAATATAATAAACTGAAAAACGAATGATTTCCCATTTAAAATACCACATATTGACATACTACATTGGGTTTTGATGAGTGATGGTCGTTAGAAATATGATAGCAATAGAGATGGTCATGGAATTTTTACCCAATAAAAAGTTATTATAAATCTTGTTTAAATTTTTAAAAAAATTTACTAAATATACCGTCTCAAGTCATAATGTATGATTAATATCAACACTCATCTCTTTTTCAATCACTATTTAATTTTTCGATAATCTTTAGGGAGTCAGATTTGTTAAAATAGGCAATCAAATTTCTAAAACACATAAACTGAGACAAAGTTTTAAAAAACTATTTTCTGGAAGGGGTATTGTAAAAATTTCTGCCAATTGTGAATCGGTTGAAATGAAATTTATGCAGATATTTTCTTTGGAAATATGATCTCTTATACAATGATGTCTAACATCTATACGTTTAGTCCGTGAGTGATGTACAGGATTATTTATGAGATCAATTGCACTTTTGCTATCATACATTAGCGGCACACGTTTAGAATTTAGACCATAGTCTTGCAAAGTTTTTGTCATCCATTAAATTTGAGCAGAGCAATCACTTAGAGCAATATACTCTGCCTCTGTGATGGATAATGCAATACAATTCTGTTTTCTACTTGACCATGCAACTAACGAATGTCCTAACATAAAACACGTTCCACTAGTACTTTTTCTATCAACTAGACTTCCAGCGTAATCTACATTTGAATATCTTTTTATTTTAAAGCTATCATTAGTTGGATACCAAAGACCAAAACGTGGAGTTTGCAACAAATATCTTATAATTCTTTTAACAGCTTTTAAATGGGATTCTTTTGGATTAGATTGAAACCGTGCACACAAGCAGATAGAAAACATGATGTCAGGTCTAGAAGCGGTAAGATAAAGAAGTGATCCAATCATACCTCGATATTGCTTTTGATCAACTTCCTTACCTTTTTCATCATTTTCAAGTTTAATTATTGTGCTCATCGAGGTTTTTGCAGGTTTAGCATCTTTCAATCCAAATTTATTGACAAGTTCCCTAATATATTTCGTTTGAGAGATGAACCTATTTATTTGTTTTATTTGTAATCCTAATTTTTTTTTAACTCTCCAACCAAGCTCCTTTCAAACTTTTCCTGCATAACTTTTTCTAATTTCTCATCCAACAAATTGTTAGTGACACCATAAATAATATCATCAACATATATTTGAACCCATTTTGAAGGAGATAAGTGCTAAGACATTCATACCAAACTCTAGGGGCTTGTTTTAATCCATATAATGCTTTCTTAAGTTTATATACATAGTTAGGATATTCATGACTTTCAAAACCTACTGGTTGTTCAAAAATACATCTTCTTTCAAAATTCTGTTAAGAAAAGCACTTGTAATATCCGTTTGTCTTAGTTTAAATCCTTTATAGCAAGCAAAAGCTAACAATATCATAATGGATTCTAGTCTAGATATTGGTGTAAAAGTTTCATAAAAATTAATTCCTTTAATTTGATTATATCCTTTAGCAACTAACCTAGCTTTATTCCTAATCACATTTCCTGAATCATCATATTTATTTTTAGAAATCCATTTTGTTCCTACGACTAGATAATCATTAGGTCTAGGTGCTAGACTCCAAACATCATTTCGCTTAAATTGATTTATCTCTTCTTGCATAGCCATAAACCAATTTTCATCATTAAGAGCTATATCTTTGTCTTTGGGTTCAATTTCTGAAATAAATCCACTATATAGACACAAAACACACAAATTTCTAAATGAGGAACGAGTTTGAACACCTGTGATAGGATTTCCTATTACCAATTCTGAAGAATGATCTGCTTTGAATTTCAATCTTTCTGGATCCAAATTTCTTCGGACTTCTTTTGTGGCCATAGTTTCTTTTGGTTTTTCATTTTCATCTTTTTCGTTCTCCTCTTCAATATTGCTTTTGATTATTTCGTTGTTTTGACCATCAATGCATTCATCAAATTTCACATTGATTGACTCTATAATTTTTTGTCCTTTTATTGTAAACTCTATAAGCTTTGCTTCTAGAAGAATATCCCATGAACATGCCCTCGTCGGATTTTGCTTCGAGTTTTCACAATTGATCATCTGTATTGCGAATATAGCATGGACATCCATAAACTTTGAACTATGCAATGTTTGGTTTATTTTTGAACCATAGCTCATAGGGTGTTTTCTTAAGAATCGGTATAATCATAACTCTATTCATTACATAACAAATTGTATTTACTTCCTCTACCCAAAAGAACAAAAGTAGTTCATACTCATTTATCATAGACCTAGCCAACTCTTGCAATGTTTGATTCTTTCTCTCGACTACACTATTTTGTTGTGGAGTACGTGGAGTAGAGAATTCATGTTTAAATCCATATTCATCACAAAAAATTTCAAATTCAAAATTTTCAAATTCTCCACCATGATCACTTCTTAACGAAATGATAGAAGCTCCTTTTTCATTTTGAACCAATTTTGTGAATTTAGTGAAGTATGAAAAGGTTTCTAATTTTTTAGCTAAGAAGTATACCCATGCATATCTTGAGTAATCATTAACCAACACAAAGCAATATTTCTTACCACCTAAGCTAATAATGTCATTCGGTCCAAATAGATCCATATGAGCTAGTTCAAGAATTCTAGATGTGCTTACATTGTTTTTGACATGAAAAGTTGATTTCTTAAGTTTTCCTATGGTACATGCATTACATAGATTTTCTGTTTTAAAATCATGAGATGGTAAACCTCTTACCGAGTCTTTTCATTTTAATATGTTCAATAAATTCATACTAGCATGTCCTAATCGTCTGTGCCATAGGTTTACTTCTACATCCTTAGACATTAGGCATTTCGAAAGAGTAAAATCATCAAAAGTTAGAGAATATATATTACCTTTCCTTTTACCTGAAAACAATATTTCTTTTGATGATGGGTCAATAATTTTGCACAAGTCAGAGTCAAAAATAACATTCATTCCTTTATCACATAGCTGGCTGATTGATATCAAATTGTGGTGCAGGTTTTCAACATATAATACGTCATTTAAGGTAAATGTACTGTTACCTACTTTACCTTTACCGAAAATTCTACATTTGTTATTTTTACCCATTGTGACTCTGCCACCTTTGTACTTTTCTAGGCTAAGCCTGTCATGTACCTGGAATAGGCAGAATCCAGATGCCATTGTTGTTGTTCCTTGGCCTGCCAGCATGCCCACACAAGGAGAGAATTTAGTGACCTATTTGTTTTTATAGGACCATGATTGTTAGTGACAAAAGGTTTTTTAAATTATATTTGTGTAGACCCAAAACTATTTATATTTGTTTCTTTTGGCACCTAGATTTGTTTGACTAAGGGATTTTGTATTAGTGCCTTTTGGAACCCAAATTGGTATGGTTTCTGTGTGTTTGGGTCTATACCAACAATTGTTTTGTTTATCTTCAATTTTTCAACAAATCATGCGCTCGGATTTTACTTGATTAATATCATTTTTAAGGGGTTCAGATTGATTATATCCAAGTCCTTGTCTAACAGGATTGACATTTTATTTTCCTAATAACATACCAGCGAATTCTATCCTTTGGAAAATTTTCTTAAAGTTATATATAGTTTTTGGACTTGTGTTTTGAGATATTCATTTCGTTCAATAATTGAGTGCGCTTTTTAATTGAATTTTCTCTCCTAGTATTTTTAATTTCTTTCAAAATCAAAATTTCATTTTCAAGTGATTTAATTTTAATTTCTAATTTTTTAGTTTCTTCTTCAAGTGATTGGCACTTATCACACCTAAAGCACTTGTCTTGATAGTTTTTAACTAACTGATCAAGCATTTTATTTAATTCTATCAAATTATCTCTTTGTGATTCAATTTTAGCATACTTCTCCCTAAGTCGTTCAAAACAGCCATTTACTGCATGAAAATATATAAATAATTCTGAATGAGTAAGTTTTGATGCCTTGCTTGGCTCATCATCATCACCGTCAGTTATTTCTCCATGAAGACATAGATTTGCTTTTTCACTCTCACTGCCAGTGCTATCATTTTCATCTTCTTCACTTTCATCCCAAATGGCTGCAAAACTTCTCCTTTTATATTTCTTTCCTTGGCTGAGTTGATTCTGAGGACGATTTGGCTTGATATGGCCTGGTTTAGTAATACTTGTGGAAGATGATCTCTTGTTTTTCTGAGTTGTCTAGAACTTTGTTGATTTTGCTCTTTAGTTGATGATTTTTGGCCGGATTTCTATATTTACGGTTCTACTTTTTGAATCTTTTTAATAGTAGTTCCAGTTTAGCTTCACCATCACCATCATCATCATCTTTATTTTCAGTTGTTCCTTTGAGGGCTATTGATTTCTTTCGAGTATCACCTGCTTCACGCTCTTCCTTGAATTTCATTTCTAGCTCATAGGTGGTGAGATTTCCAATAAGTTGTTCGACTTTAATCCGTTTCAAATCCTTGGATTATTGAACAACAGTGACTTTGGCTTCAAAATTTCATGGAAGGACTTTGAGGATTTTTCGGACGATCTCCAACTCTATGTATGATTTTCCGAGAGCTTTTGATTTATATACAATATTGGAAAGTCGTCCATACATCTCTTTGACATTTTCATCCTTGGCCATTGTGAAGTTCTCGTATTCGCTACTAAGCATGGCAATGCGAGATTCCTTGACTTGAGATGTTCCTTCTTGAGTCACTTCAAGTGTGTGCCAGATTTCCTGCGCAGTTAGACAATGTGAGACACGATTATATTCAATTTATCTAATGAATGGATAATATAATTCATAGCTTCAGCATTAGAATTCTATAGTCTATTTTCAAGATCTGTCCATTGATCCATCGGTTTATCAATTTCCTAATTATTTACTACTAAAGTTGGTGTCCTATAATCTGTCTCAACTATATTCCAAGCAACAATGGTTTTTAGAAAAAAATTCATTCTATTTTTCCAATAAGCACATTCACCATTGAACATTGGTGGTCTAACTAGGACTGACCCTCAGCAAAAGCATTATGAAAACAAGCCATTTTAAAATTTTAAAAGAAAATTTTGTTTTTGAAAAGTCAAAATTTTAAAATCAAAAATTGGCTTTTGTTCCTAGCTCTGATACCACTTGTAGGATCGATTTCACCCTAGAGGGGGGAGTGAATAGGGTGATACTAATAATTATAAAAATTTAATGCGAAAGTATATAAAATAATTGCAGCACAGATAGTAGCAGAATAATAGCAGCATAAATAATAGCAGAATGTTAAAAGTAAAAATAGAACAACACAAATTTACCCACCTTCGGCGAAACCCTGCCTACATGCTGCCCCCAAAGTTTCAACTAGAAATTAATTAGTCAGACGCTTACACATGTAAACTCACGACACCCGCTATTGACTAACCTAACTCTATGCTCAAAACCCTGCTACAACTCAGCCACTGAGTTGCGAATTCTCGAACTACACCATCGTAGTTCGTGCCCTAGTCACACGACTAGAATTTACAAAATTTTAAAAGTAAAATAAAAAATAAAAATTAATTAAAACACTAAACCCTAATTTATAAAATAAAAGCCGTATACAAAAAACGAAAGCAAATAAAAAAGCCGGCCCAACAATATTGAAGTAAAACTGATCCCTTTTATCCTTTTATTTCTTCGACCTTGTATTTGCGTTGAAAAATAGCTGCTTTCTTCTTAAGAAAATTAGGGCTTTTGAAAATTCGAATAAGCCGACATCGTTGATCGATCAAGTAGATGTTTTGCATTCCTTGCTTTGTCAATCGATCATTTTTCTTTTACTACACTCGGCTGCTTCAATTTCGTCGAGTTCGATTTGAAAAATTCTGGTATGTAATTTGCTTTGTTATTCTCGTTGATATGCTTGAATTCGATTGCTCTTTCCATGCTAATGATGATATGGGTTATATAGGGTTTTATTCCCTTAATTTTTGTTCGAATTGATTCATTTGAATTTGTCAGTTAATTTAACTCGGCTGTTCGATTTTGATTAGTTTCTTGTGATTAATCCTGACTAGTTCAATTTTGCATAATTCTTTGCTTGATTATCATGACTTGTTTGGTCTTTGATTACGTGTTATCGTTTGGCATTGATTCTGATTTGTTCGAACTTTTGCTTGGTCACCACGGCTTCGATTTTTTTCTGGTTTAACTTCAGCCACTTTGATTATGTGATGATATTTTGAGATGAGAATTTTACTTCGACTTGTTCAATATCACCCGACTTTGACTTTGGTATTTAACCTTGACTTAGTTTGAAAAATCCGCTACCCGGATCGTTGAATAACCTGCTTCATGTTATAACTGTTTTCTTGGAATGAAATCTGGTATCCATGGTACTTGATTCAAGTTTGTACTGTGATCTCCTGTTCACTGTTGTGTTTTTTCCTTACTGTTCTTTGCACTAGTACTGTTCTCAGCTTCGTGTTGTAATAGTTGTATATCATATTCACCCTTTGATTTTCTTTGAACAAATGCTCGCAACTGTGCTTACTATAACAATGTATACCCATACATTTATGTATGTATATATGTGTGTGATTGACTTGATTTAACTTGTTCGATTGTTGTCTATCCACTTAGTTTCATTGAGCTTGTTGTCGTGATGTTTTGTGTTGATATTGCACTTGATTTCACTCGAGTCTTGTTGCAGCTGAAACTTTGAACTGTTACATATATGTGTGTGTACATGCCTTTAGCATTTTCGACCTGATGCTTGTAGCCTTGCTTGCATATTTTACTGCTTCCATTTTATCCTATATTTCCACTACATATGTATACATGTTCTTCATGTTGTCTGGATTTTCTTGCGTACTCGTTTACACCGAGTTGTTGCTTCAACCTAGTTTGCACATGCTGCCAGGTTTGTGCTTTGTTGTCTTCATTTTGCCTTGCTCATTAATCTGGTTGAATTTTGTGGCCTTGGTTTCTTTGTAGACCGGTATAGGTTGAGTTGAACTTGAACTGTTGAGTTGTATGGTTGCATTCACTATATACATATGTGAACTGCATTGCTGTCATGTGGTAGCTGAACTTGTTTCACTTGTTGCCTGACCGAAGTTGAATTCTGGTTGACTCGGGTCTGGTTTTATTTCTGGTAACACCAAAATTGATCACTAACACCTTTGAATAGAGTTATGTAGAGATATTAATGAAGAAAGTAAATTTCAATAGAGAAGTCATGTAATTGACTGTGAAAAGAACAACAAAAAACGAGAACGCCAGATTTATAGTGGTTCAGCGTAATTGCCTACGTCCATTTTGAATATGATCTTCATTAATTTTCCAATCACTTGAGTACAGGTACAATCCGTAAACAAACAACTTGAATACAAGTTTGAACAGAAAAGAAGCGAGTGCAGAAAATGGCGGAGTCTCGCTGGAGTTCTGGAAAAGAGGCCCCTTCAACTATACCCTTACCTCTCTATTTATAGATGAAGGTAGGGTGGAATCCCTGTGTGGGCCCAAGACCAAGGTAGCTCGGCCCATAGTTGGAGGTGAGGTGGACCGAACGAGCCATGCTGACCCACATCTACCAAACCACCCATACCGATCCAGATATGCCAAATCTCCAAGGCTGAACGGTGGTTGCCGACCCACTTTGGCTCAACTCGGTTTTTCTTATGAGTGATTCGGGGTAAGTGATGGTTTGAGCCAAAGTGAAAGGATGCCAATCGTATTTCCCTGACTTGACAGCTATGTCTAAACCACTTCTTTTTTATGCACCTTGGCCGACCCGCTAAGGCCGAACCATCCAAACCGAAACTCCAAAAGATGCCGACCACATCAAGGTCGACCCCAACGTAGTCTTTCAATATAGTCGACCTACTTCGACCAAATCATTGCTGCTGACTTGACCTAGTGCATATAGCTGATAGAGAATAATCGACCGAGAATAGGCGAACCGCACTCCAAGCACCGACCCAAGATCCATCGCACATCGACCCCTACTCATCGAGGCCGACTGTAACGAGCCGTAATTTTCGATAATTAAATTAGTTAGTTTAATAAGATTTTTGTAATTAAACTTAGAAGAAAAGGAAAAAAAACTTCATAATGTATAATGAAGTGAGGGTTAAAAATGAAATGCAGCAATGGTAATTAAAGCTAATATTAACCATTTGGATGTAATGTATACTTAGTATAAAATTTAACTGATAAAATAATATGTAATAAATTATAGTTTGATAGGATCAATGCTACAAAGTAATTATAAAAATTGTTGCTTGATAATAAAGTGAGAATGGGAATCAAGATTTTTAATTTAAATTTAATAAATTGGATTAAGTGAAATTAAATGAAATTTAATATTTAAATATTACGTAAATAGGGATTTAGATGAAATTGGTAAATATTAATGTACCGAGATATAAACCAATGATGGTATATTCTTATTGTGATAAAAGACACAACGTCTAAAAATTTAATAAATGGATTTTGGGAATTTCAATTTAAAATTTCTGAATTTAATGAAATTGAAATTTCACACTACAGTTGATGGTTTAATCAAATTTTATTTGACATCTAAATTGGTTTGAATTAATGAAAACGATTAAGAGATCAAAAATGAAAGGAATGGTAAATAATTAAATTTAAACTGAAAAGGTTATTTAATTAAGTAATTATTAAATTAATTTAATAACTGGAAATTAGTCATTTTGGCCACTGACTCGGATATCAACGAAACCAGTTTCATCGGATCCGTAACGGTGAACTGTTGTAGGATTTCAAGTTTTATAGTGATTGGGCTTGTCGTTTGATCGTATGGGCTTGAAACGCCTAGAAATCAATTAATTGAAATCAATTGAAATCAATTTGAAATAACTTGATTTTAGCATAACTTCTTCATACGATGGAATTTGGACGTGAAATTTGTTCCATTGCATTTAAAATATCTAAAATCATCTATTTTGATATATGGGTTGACCCAATTTCGTTCTGGAGTCAGAACGGGTTTTTCGGGCCATTTATCGTTCAACGGTCCAAACCAATCCGATCCATTCTTTTATTTTCAACCCTGCCTATATATATCCAGTTATAAACCCTAGCAGTCTTTCTATTTCTCATTTCTATACGTATTGAAATTCTACTTCTCCTCTTTCTAATGGCTGAAACCCTAAAACTCCTCAGTTCAATCCCAATTCAAATTTCAACTTCAAAATACAAACTCTTCAAAAAAATTCGAAAAAAATATGAGGACGAAGATCTCGACGATTCAAATCCACGTCTAGTGTTCGTTTGTCGTAATTGTGCTTCAATCGTTGGAAAATCGCGGTCAAACAGAGGAATCGCGAAACCCTAATAGCCATTTTAGTGGTTTCGATTTCGACGCAAATCGCTGGTATTAATTTGTGGGTTTCATGGAATTCGCTACGTGATGTTGGAGGGTGGTTGTTGCTTGACCAAAATCAGAGTGGGGTGGCCATAATTTTAGTTTTAGGGTTCGAAAACCCTGGGAATCGACAGCAATAGACGATGCTGTGGGGCGATCGCATGGGCCAGGGGAGATGCGGCCGACAATGGGTAGTTCAATGGTGGTGGCGACTTGGTCGTTGATGACCCCTAGACGCAGGCGACGTCGGTCAAAGTCTGGGCGTAGGCGGGTTGCTGTAGTGTCTGGGTTCGAACGAGATGCGGAGGGGAAGCAGGTGACGTGGAATTTATGTGTGTGTGTGTGTGTGTATATATTAATTTATATAGTTTAATTCAAACTGAAAGTTCTAACCGCTATAACTTTCACGTATGAGGTCCAATTCACGCGTGGTTTTCTCTGCTAGGTTCGTATTGTAATTCCGAACAATTTGGCACTGGTTCGGACAAATTCTAAGACTGTTCAAATTTTTAATTTAAATTGGATTTAAATTCAATTTAAATTCAAAAGGTGAGTGTTTTAACCTACTCACAACTTCTAAAATTTCTTATGTATGTTAAATTAATTTCTGACGTGATTAGAAATTTATTTATGACCGTTTGGAATATTTTTATCATCATTCCAGTTAAATTGAATTTGTTGAATTAAATCGTTATTTAATTTATTATTACTTATAAACTGCCAGTTAAATTGTTATTTAATTTATTATTGAATATAAACTGCCAGTAAATACCTGTTGTTTATTATCTGTTTATATTGATGTTATTGATTAATTGGACGATGATTGTGATAAATGATTGGTGATTGATATTTGATGAATGGATATTGTAGGTTATATTGTTATAAAGTGCAAGTTGTATGGATTTTTATTTCATTCGGGATTGCGATTTGAAATGATATATAACCGTTTTTTATTTTAAATTACGGATTGACATGATAAATATCTGTATCACTTGACCATAGGGTAGAAAATTTTATACAAATACCATGGTCTATATATATAAATATTTTGAAATGATTTCTATGGTTTAGTAAAGAAATATATGGTTTTATGAGATATTGATTTGGATATTTTATAGTTGTTATTTTATATATAGTTAAATTCTTGGTTTTAAGCTATGTATACAATTAGTTTAAAGTATAAAATAAGTTTAATAATAAAGTTTGATTTTATTAACATATAATATGGTTAAGTATTTATTTAAATTGTATTTCTGGAGTTTATGATGACTTAAATGAGAATAAGGTGGGAAGATAAATATGAAATTGATTTGAAATTTAATAAAATTGAGGTTTTAAAGGTATGATTTTTATAACTGGATTCTGGTTTAAGATGAATTAAACGAATATTTCAAGTATAAATAAATTGAAGGAAATATTTAGTTATTTGTAATTTGAGTTTTATTTGAATGAAAATGGATTTATTATGCCATTATTTCAAAACTAAAAATAGAACATTGAATTGTTGAATCATAATTACCAATCTTAGTTTTGAAATTGTTTAACAATTAAAGTTTGAAATGTATTGAAATTGAAATGGTTTATTGAAACCGAAAGTGAGTTAAAAGTTATGAATCGAGATTTAATATAAAGTGAATAAAATTGTGAAGTCGAGGAAATTATTTTACTTTATAAAGTAATTTTAAATTCAAACTATTTTAATTTATATACTGTTTGAATATCCAAACCATTTATGTTTTGGAAGTTATGGTTTAGAAGCTATGAAATTCGAAGTATTATGTTTTGAAAGGTTATATTTCAAATGTTTGGTTTCAAAGTGTATAAATTTGAAAGTGCTATGATTTTTAAAAAGGGATATATTTGAAATAAAAAATGATATCATATTGATTAGGGATTTTAAAACGGGATTAATATCGTATTTATATGGGTTTGAAATGGATATTTTATTCTGGATTTAAAAGTATAAACTATTTTAAAAAGACCACGGTGTTATAATAACGTTTGGTTATTAAAGAGACCGGGATCGGAAATTGTCATACTCTCTGCCAACTCCTAAAACCACTTTAACAACCGTGTAGGCGGTGGAGATTCTAGAATGAAGAAGGATGGTGGCGGCGTTTCCTTTGAAGTAAATATGTGGACCCGACTTCCGTGAGTTGCCATAAGGTGGCTAAAACATGAGCGATTTCGGCCAGTGAGGTAGCTCCTCTTATTGGACACACTCCTTCGATACCATTCCATTATATTCTGACTTCGAGATTAAATCGGTGGCCACTTTTGATTTTTGATTTTAGGGGTGTGGCTCAAGGTGGGCGGTAGCTGCGCGCTATGCGTCACCTCCAGTCCGGATAGTAATTGGTATAACTACCCTGGCATTGCCTTGTGTGCTGTGTCACCTACCTTATCGCACCTTGTACGAGTTTGGTTTTCTCCCGTAGCCCATGTGGTATCCTCTGGTGGCTTTCCGATCAGGAGGGACTATGATACTGGATGGACTATTGGGACCATTACGTTTTAAGAGGGAGACTGGGTAACTCCTTAACGCTATTTAAAAGTTAGTTTATTTTGCTGTAGACATTATTATAATAGCGAAATATTACTACATTGTAAATAGTTTAACGGATCCTTAGGAGATATGAATCCCAAGCATCTCTTAAGCTACTGCACTCACATTAGACACTGGATAGAAGATTTCAAATCCCGTAAACATCTCTGACACCGTTCCACTCATATTTTACCGTGATTTAACTTACATAAGATCTTTTAGTTCTGACTTGAGTGTTTTGTATTTTAAATTCGCCCGGGTCAGTCTGAGCATTTCAGGATTCGAAGACTTTATTTCTGGAGGAGGAAGACGAAGATTATATTAATATTATTTATTATATTCCACTACATCACATTGTTCCGCTGCATTATTTTATTATTCTCTGGTATGTGTAACTCTGATATGTATCGTATAAGTATAATCAAAGGTTTTGTAAACAGCTTCATGAACTGTTTATTTGATTATTATATTTTATCGTTTCGCTGCAAGATTCTATTTTTTTTTCTTTCTCTGTTTTTTCTTATTTACCCCATAACAATCCACCCTTTGTATGGTATAAGTTTGACATGTGTGGTTTATCGTCGATTTAAAGCGTATAAAAAGGCGGGATGTTACATGTTGTATCAGAGCTTTGGTTTAGCGATAAACCTTAATTTTGTGGGGTCTGACTCTTTATTAATAGGGTAGTAATACCCTATGACGAGTCGCTGAGCGTATATATATAAGAGAGCGTATTTGTTAGTGTTATATAAAGGTTTTAATATTGTGTTAATTTGTTCTGTTTTGTATTTATAAATTTTGGTTGGTGCATAGGACGCTTGGACATCAATAGGGATTTCTAAACACTTAATAGGATAGACCGACACAATATTTGTTTTGAAATATAGGTGAATGAAATAATTTTGCCTTTTATATTTTCTATATATAAAATAATTTTTTTGTAAATGATATATATTTGATTGCAATATATTTGTTGTTAGGTAGTGAAAATTTTAGATATTTTTTGAAAATAAGATTTCAAATAAAATAAGTGGAATTGGAAATTTAGAACTTAAGTTTCGGGATTTTTAAATTTCTTTCAAAGGATTTTGGAATGTAATAACATTATTAGAAGTATTTTCTGATATAAATATTTCTATATAAATTGAAAGAATTGTTTTAAGGAAATTTTGGAAAGAAATAAGTTATGTACTCCCCTCTATCGCTGGAAAATAATTTCGGTGATGAGTGCACGCATCATCGACGTTCATTTTCGAGTTTCTAAGTGGGAAGGCCACTACAGTAGTTTTACTGCAGAATTATTTTGATAAACAAATATAAATTTTAAATTGTTTTAAATATAATTTGACATATATAAGTTTTTAGTATATATTTTATCTATTATTTTAAATGATTTGAAATTTAACCTGGTATCTAGTTCTTAAGTTTCCGTTTATTAATAATTCAATTACTGTAGTGGAATTGAATGTAACTAATTAATAATTGGAACCTTTAATTAAAATGAGAATTTACATGCTAGGTTATGAATGAAATTACTAGAAATTTGAAATTTGTAACCTAAAAAACAAGGGATATTATTATTGAACGTTTAATTTATTAAAAGAAAGAAGATGAACTTGTATAATTTCCAATTGCACTCTTAAAAAGCACATATAATTGACCAAAATATGTAAAAAGTTGGAATGTTAATAAGAAAATGTAATGGACGTTATACAAGTAATAAACTTGAGGCAATGAAAGTATTTAATGAAATTCTTTTATAAATAAGAATTTAATGTTGTAATTGTTGTGAACTTAAGTTATAATTGAAATGTTACTGTAATAACGGTAATATGAAGTAAGTATTGCAAGTATAAAATTTTAAGCTTAAGTAAATGAATTAATATGCAAAGAAAATTGAATTAAACATGAATACTATAATATATATATATATACATATAAAATGAAAACGAATATTTTTAAGTAATAAATGAAAATAAATAAAATAAACATTGAATCAATGAATAAAAGTAAAGGTTTGTATGAAGTAAATGAAAATTAAAGGATGAATCATTATATAAATAAAAAGGGTATGAAATAATAAATGCTATGAGATGAAATTAATAAGAATGAACTTAATTTATTGTTTGAAATTGTTATTTGTTTGGTTTATGGTTGTGTGGGCAAAGGTACTTTAATTTTTTTTGGATGTATGGATAATCCATCTAGTTTCATCTAAGGCTGTTAAGTAAATGGTGCACTTAGTAGTTTATTTTTCATTTTGCACAATTTAAAGTTTTTGAACCCGAACAACTATTTGTTTTGTTTGATATGAATGGATGATTGATTTGTGTTGATTTTTTGTGATGATTGTATGCCTTATTGTAAGTGATTGTTGGTTATATTTGTTTGTTTGTTAGTGGGTGAAACAAATTGAATATTTCATTTTATATAATTATTAACTCTTTCTGGATTATATAAGTGAAATACAGGTTATGGAAGCAATTGCTACTGCTTTTGGTTTCATACTTAAGCGTAGTTTATCCGACAAATAGGTACGTTCTCGGATTTCGGTTTTATAATGCTACTATATATATATTTTTCCAGTTGTTGGGAGATATTATTTTGAAATATTGTTGTTGTATTTTTCTCCCGAGCCTCTCCGTACAAAGGAGACTCTGCCGAAATTTTCCGTGAATTTCGAACTTCGAATTTTTTTGAAAATGTTTTCCAAACTTTATTAATTTAAGTATAAAAAGATTTAATGGTTATAAATTGATATATTTTATATAAATTAGTTAATTTTGTAAATTTATTTGTTTATAAAGTTAATATTTTTGAATGAGATGTATTGTTTACTCAATTTTTTCCCTTCCTTTTCCTTTTCGGGGACGAAAAGTTTTGAGTGGGGGAGAGTGTAACGACCCGTAATTTTCGATAATTAAATTGGTTAGTTTAATAAGATTTTGAAATTAAATTTAGAAGGAAAGGAGAAAAACTTTATAATTTATAATGAAGTGGGGGTTAAAAATGAAATGTAGCAATGGTAATTAGAGCTAATATTAACCATTTGGATGTAATGTATACTTAGTATAAAATTTAATTGATAAAATAATACGTAATAAATTGTAGTTTGATAAGATCAATGCTAGAAATTAATTATAAAAATTATTGTTTTATATTAAAGTGAGAATGGGAATCAAGATTTTTAATTTAAATTTAATAAATTGGATTAAGTGAAATTAAATGAAATTTAATATTTAAATATTACGTAACTAGGGATTTAGATGAAATTAGGAAATATTAATGTACTGAGATATAAACCAATGTCGATATATTCTTATTGTGATAAAAGACATGAATAACAAGGTTTAAAAATTTAATAAATGGATTTTGGGAATTTTAGTTTAAAATTTCTGAATTTAATGAAATTGAAATTTCACATTGAAGTTGATGGATTAATCAACTTTAATTTGGCATCTAAATTGGTTTGAATTAATGAAAATGATTAAGAGATCATAAATGGTAAGAATGGTAAATAATTGAATTTAAACTGAAAGGGTGATTTAGTTAAGTAATTATTAAATTAGTTTAATAACCGGAAATTAATCATTTTGGCCATTGACTCGGATTTCGACGAAACTAGTTTCATCGGATCCGTAACGGTGAACTATTGTAGGATTTCAAGTTTCATAGTGATCGGGCTTGTCATTTGATAGTATGGGCTTGAAACGCCTAGAAATTAATTAATTAAAATCAATTTGAAATAACTTGATTTTAGCATAACTTCTTCATACGATGGAATTTGGACGTGAAACCTGTTCCATTACGTTTGAAATATCTAAAAACATCTATTTTGATATATGGGTTGATCAAATTTCGTTCCGGAGTCAGAGCGGATTTTTCGGGCCATTTATCGTTCAACGGTCCAAACCAATCTGATCTATTCTTTTATTTTCAACCATACCTATATATATCCTGTTATAAACCCTAGCAATCTTTCTTTTTCTCATTTCTGAATGTTTTGAAATTCTGTTCGTCCTCTTTCCAATGGCTGAAACCCCAAAACTCCTCAGTTCAATCCCAATTCAAATTTCAACTTCGAAATTAAAACTCTTCAAAAAAAATTTAAAAAATATAAGGACGAAGATCTCGACGATTCGAATCTGCGTCTGGTGTTCGTTTGTCAAAACTGTGCTTCGATCATTGGAAAATCGCGATCAAACGGTGGAATTGCAAAACCCTAATAGCCATTTTAGGGGTTTCGATTTCGGCGCAAATCGTTGGAATTAATTTGTGGGTTTCGTGGAATTTGCCGCGTGGTGTCGGAGGGTGGTTGTCGCCAAACCTAAATCAAAGTGGGGTGGCCAGAATTTTAGTTTTAGGGTTTGAAAACCCTGGGAATCGGCGGCGGCTGACGATGCCGTGGGGCGATCGCGTGGGCCAAGGGAGATGCGGCCGGTGATGGGGAGTTCAACGGTGATGGCGGCTTGGTCGTTGATGACCCCTAGACGCAGGCGACGTAGTCAAAGTCTGGGCATAGGCGTGTTGCTGTAGCGTTTGGGTTAGAACGAGATGCGAAGGGGAAGCAGGTGACATGGAATATGTGTGTGTATATATATATATATATATATATATATATTAATTTATATAGTTTAATTCAAATTGAAAGTTCTAACCACTATAACTTTCACGTACGAGGTCCAATTCGCGTGCGGTTTTCTCCGCTAGGTTCGTATTGGAATTCTGGACATTTTGCGCTGATTAGACAAATTCTGAGATTGTTTAAATTTTGAATTTAAATTGGATTTAAATTCAAATTAAATTCAAATGGTGAGTGTTTTAACCCACTCACAACTTCTAAAATTTCTTATGTGTGTTAAATTAATTTCTAATGTGATTAGAAATGTATTTATGACTGTTTGGCATCCAATTAAATTGAATTTATTGAATTAAATTGTTATTTAATTTATTATTACATATAAACTGCCAGTTAAATTGTTATTTAAATTATTATTGAATGTAAACTGCCAGTAAATACCTGTTGTTTATTATATGTTTATGTTAATGTTATTGATTTAATTGAATGATGATTGTGATAAATGATTGATGATTGATATTGGATGAATGAATGTTGTAGGTTATATTGTTATAAACTGCAAGTTGTATGTATTTTTATTTCATTCGGGATTGTGGTTTGAAATGATATATAATCGTATTTCTATTTTAAATTACGGATTGAAATGATAAATATACGTATCACTTGACCATAGGGTAGAAATTTTTTATACAGACACCGTGGTATATATATATATATATAAATATTTTAAAATGATTTCTATGGTTTTGTAAAGAAATATATGGTTTTATGAGATATTGATTTGGATATTTTATAAATGTTATTTTATATATAGTTAAATTCTTGGTTTTAAGCTATGTATAAAGTTGGTTTAAAGTATAAAATAAGTTTAATAATAAATTTTGATTTTATTAAGACATAATATTGTTAAGTATTTATTTAAATTGTATTTCTAGAGTTTATAATGACTTAAATGAGAATAAGGTGGGAAGATAAATATGAAACTGATTTGAAATTTAATAAAATTGAGATTTTAAAGGTATGATTTTTATAACTGGATTCTGGTTTAAGATGAATTAAACGAATATTTCAAGTATATATAAATTGAAGGAAATATTTAGTTATTTTTAATTTGAGTTTTATTCAAATGAAAATGTATTTATTACGCAATTATTTAAAAACTAAAAATAGAACATTGAATTGTTGAATCGTAATTACCAATCTTAGTTTGAAATTGTTTAGTACTTAAACTTTGAAATATATTGAAATTGAAATGGTTTATTGAAACTGAAAGTGAGTTGAAAGTTATGAATCAAGATTTAATTTAAAGTGAATAAAACTGTGAAGTCGAAGAAATTATTTTACTTTATAATGTAATTTTAAATTCAAACTATTTTAATTTATATACTGTTTGAATGTCCAAACTATTTAAGTTTTGGAAGCTATGGTTTAGAAGCTATGAAACTCGAAGTATTATGTTTTGAAAGGTTATATTTCAAATGTTTGGTTTCGAAGTGTTTAAATTTGAAAGAGCTATGATTTTGAAAAAGGCATATATTTGAAATAAAAAAATGATATCATATTGATTTGGATTTTTAAAATGGTATTTATATGGGTTTGAAATGGATATTTTATACTGGATTTAAAAGTATAAACTATTTTGAAAGGACCGCGATGCTATAATAACGTTTGGTTGTTAAAGAGACCGGGATCGGAAGTTTTCATACTCTCTACCAACTCCGAAAACCACTTTAACAACCGTGTACGCGGTGGAGATTTCAGAATGAAGAAGGATGGTGGCGGCGTTTCCTTTGTGGTAAATATGTGGACCCGACTCCCATGAGTTGGCATAAGTTGGCTAAAATAGGAGCTATTCCGGGCCAGTGAGGTAGCTCCTCGTATCAGACACACTCCTTCGATACCACTCCATTATATTCTGACTTTGAGATTGATTCGGTGGCCACTTTTGATTTTTGATTTTAGGGGTGTGGCTCGAGGTGGGTGGTAGCTGCGTGCTATGCGTCACCACCATTCCAGATAGTAATTGGTATATCTACCCTGGCATTGCCTTGTGTGCCGTGTCACCTACCTTATCGCGCCTTGTACGAGTTTGGTTTTCTCTTGTAGCCCGTGTGGTATCCTCTAGTGGCTTCTCGATCAGGAGGTACTATGATACTGGATGGACTACTGGGACTATTACGTGTTAAGGGGGAGACTGGGTAACTCCTTAACGCTATTAAAAAGTAAGTTTACTTTACTGTAGACACTATTTTAATAGCTAAATATTACTACATAGTAAATAGTTTAACGGATCCTTAAGAGATGTGAATCCCAAGCATCTCTTAAGTTACCGCACTCACGTTAGACACTGGATAGGAGATGTCAAATCCCATAAACATCCCTAACACCGTTCCACTCATATTTTATCGTTGATTCAACTTACATAAGATCTTTTAGTTCCAACTCGAGTGTTTTGTCTTTTCAATTCGCTTGAGTCAGTCTGAGCATTTCTGGATTCGAAGACTTTATTTCTGAAGGACGAAGACTGTATTATTATTATTTATTATATTCCACTGCATCACATTGTTCTGCTGCATTATTTTATTATTCTCTGGTATGTGTAACTCTGATATGTATTGTATAAGTATAATCAAAGGTTTTGTAAACAGCTTCTTGAACTGTTTATTTGATTATTATATTTTATCGTTCCGTTGTAAGATTCTATTTTTTTTTCTTTCTCTGCTTTTTCTTATTTGCCCCATAACAATCCGCCCTTCTGTATGGTATAAGTCTGACGTGTGTGATTTATCGTCGATTTAAAGCGTACAAAAAGGCGGGATGTTACACCGACTTAGAATAATCGCAATTATAACTCGAAGTGGAACAATCCTTGACGTTACGCTCACTTACATTCAATTATAACTTCTGCAACCTTCGTTTTGTACCCTGGCCATGGTGCCGGGTAATATTTGCCCCCAAAGAACATCTTGTTGTGTGCATGACGTGCTTTGAATCGAAGCAAGTTAAAGCCTCCACAAACAAATCCATCATGTTCCCTAAATAGTCGTTTATCCTTCAATTTCGTCCTCCCAAATTGTCATATACCTCTTAGGTTGTCTTGATGCTTGTTCGATTCCCAATAGTATAAATCTGGGATTGTATTCCATCACCGTGTCTTATTCTACATGACTAGCAAGCTTTGGCTATCTAATCCAATCTTTTCGTTAATAACTCCAAGCGAAAAATCAATTTCTATCGATTTCAAGAAATTGAATTTTTTGAATATACACGTGCACGTCGGGTACATGTTTTTGCCATTGATTCTCGGATGCATTTTACATGCTCATAAGTCTCATAGATTTCTTTATTGCGGTTACAATTCGATTGCAATTCCTTGTTTATATTTTTTGTGATATAAGGTTTGTAATCAGCCACTCGATGAGAGGGACTCCAAGTTCTTCATGGATGACGACCGTGGAGCCATAAGTAAGTGTGAATGGAGTTTGGAAAGTTGCGCACTCGTAGTGGTTTTACAGGCCAAAATTGCTACTAGGAGCTTATTCAGCCATTTACCTATAGCCTTTTCTAAACCTCTTTTCATAATAGACTTTACGATTTCGTTCACAGCCTTAACCTATCCATTTGCTTGAGGGCGAGCAAATACCGCATTTCTTTTCAATATGACGCTGGCAGTAGAAGTTTTGAAATTTAGCGTTGTCAAATTGAGCTTCATTACTAGTTATAATGGTTCATGGATGGTCATAATGATAAATGACATTCCAGATAATGAATTTGATTATTTTCTTTTTTTTGGTCATGGTTAAAAGTTTTGCTTCTGCCCATTTAGTGAAGTAATCAACTGCTATGATGGTGTATCTCGCAGCACTTTTAGGATCGGCAAGAAGATGACGATGTCAATGCCTCCAAGTGGAAAACGGTGATGGACTAGTCATTTGAGTAATTTTTATTGGCAGGGCTCTCGGATTTTTTGCAAACATCTTGCACTCGTCACATTGTCTAGCATGATCAACCGCACCTTGATTGATAGTTGGCATGTAATACCCAAAGCAGAATATTTTCTTCGTCGGGTTTTACCCCTCGATGTAATCTCCGCATTCTTCTTCATGGACTTTGCTCAAGACTCATTTGATATCATCGTAGATGATACACCAAAGCATGTGAATGGATAAACTCCTTTCTACACACGACTTCTTCTTGGATGATTTGGTGTGATGTTTTGAGGAGGATCTATAGTTTTCCATTCCCCCGTTCAGTAAGAATTCCTCATTATAGATAGTCTTTGATAGGAGTCAACCATGGACCCTTTTCTAGCTCTGCCTCTAAGATCTAGCTGATCTGCATCCGTCAATGCTTGTATTAAGTATTTCAACTGAAATAAAGTATGTCCGTTGCGCATCCTTGAAACTGGCCATCGTGGCCAGTGACTTGACTCTTTTTCAGTTCGTTCGTTAAGAATGTGTGTAATAATGTAATATGTGAAGTCATCTAGTAGCTCTTAAACCCGACTGAGATATGGAGCAAGACAATGCCCTTGGCAAGATCAACTTCCCTAACTTTTCATACTGCCAATCAGGAATCACAAAAAATGTGTAAAGTTTTCACTCAAAGTTCTCTAGCAAGTTTTAGGCTGGCAGTCGAGGCTTCATACTGAGCATCATTGTTTGCTACAAAGGAATCAAGTTTCAAGGTGTAGCAGATCGATCATTCCACAAGATTCATTAACACGACTCCTGCGCCATAACACTGATCATTGGATGCTCCATCCATGTACATTTTCCATCTATTGGTTGGCTCTCTACTACTCTTCGAGTAGTCGTCTGATATAGTGAATTCAGTATGACGTTTGCTAATTTTCATTCTTGGATAGATCTTCGAGGGAAATAAGTGATATCGAATTGTCTTAGTTCGATATTCTATTTAGTAGTCTTTCAAATGTCTCGGGTTGTTGTATGATGCTAGCTTTTATAGCTTCGGGTCAATATTCAATGCATGACTCGTGATAGTTGGTGAAATCACATGCACATGTTAGAATGGGTCCAAGGGAACATATCATCATTTATTCAGACAAATCCATCTAATTCTTTTATCACCATTGCACTGAGTTCTGATCCGATCATCAGCACCCGTGAAGGGTCGCCATGGCTGACTATAATGTCGACCGTCAGCTCAGTAGGTACAATCATAGATTGTTTGAGTTCAGATGTAACTATTTCATGTAAAATTCAATGTGAAATATGGTTGGGACTATCAATGTTTATGGTTACTCAGGTCGAATCCTAAAGTTTTCTCATGAATTATTAAGTCTGATAGTGAAGGGCTTTGAATGCTCTAATCGATTATCTGCAAATGGCCAAAGATCAGGCTTAGAAGCATGTTAAAGGAAATGTCGAGTAATGGTCAGCCCTGAGTTGCGTGAAGCTACATAGCTGGATCCTGCTTTGAGTTTGGATTTTCCTGTATATTCGAGTAATGCGCTTTCCATTCAATGCATTCATGATCTTTTACCCGTCCTTCGGGTTGGAGTGATAGTTAGTTGCCTACGAGATCAAGCATCAATTTAATGATTCTATCTCTAGGCATTCTTTCAATCGTAGCCTTGAGTAGTTGTAAGCACTATATATAGGTTTCAATATTGAGAAATCGCAGCCAGTCTTTGGACAATCACGCTTCTGCTCCCAGTCTCGGGTTGATAAATGTACTGCATGGATGGTTGAGTCTCGTCCTAGCTATGTTTATACTCCCACCTAAACTCCAAAGACATAGAGTTGATCGGTGAATAACTGGTTCACATCCATCCTGCTTCTCACTCGTGCCCCTAAGTCTGGGGCATATACTAATAAGTAGGAAGGCCTGCCATGCCCACTTTTGCTTTACTTTCTTTCCCGTTGAATCGTGGGATCAGGGCAGTTGATGGGAGGCCGAGTCTCGCCTATCCTGGATTGTATTATGGTTCTTTATTCCAAGGGGAATATTTCAATGCCTTATTAGTTTCTGGGCATAAGTTGAGTGCTGGACGGTCATCCACGTCCACTTTGGTTCATGTTTAGTAATCGGATCTTAGGGTAAAGTTGGCTCAAGTGCAGTCGGGTCATGCTCATCTAGTTTCATACTCCTCCTGACGGATCGAAGGAGGTGTTGGAGAATTAATGACCAAGTCTTCGTGGTTTACTTTCCTTTCCACACTCTGGTGGTCATAGTTTTTCTAGGGACATTCGCGTCGCATTCATATATGCTTGGTGCAGATTGATATCGACCCCCGATCTAAGGTATGATATAGTCGGTCGCCCGTAGCTTTGGATGCCATCTCGATTGGTTCTGTATTGAGGCCCCTTGCACTCGTTGGCTTAAGTTGTAAAGAACGCCAAGCTAGAGCTATAATGAGCTGTCATATTCAGCTATTAGTGATTTGTACTCCTGCTCCTAGCATTGATTTGGCTAGGCCACAATTCGGATGGTCGGACTCCATCCTTAGCGAGTTAATACTCATTCTGTCGATTTCAGGCTGAATATTGTGGAATAGAGAACGGTCGGAATCCACTCATCTATTTATCGATGTTTATATGCCACTCTGTATTTTGGTGACTTAGAGTTATTCTTCCCATGTCGACACAAGACCAATTTGTGTTCATGCTTTGGTCCACGCTTCGGAGACTTAGAGATTTTCCGAATGGTTTATGCTCTAGTCCATAGTTTGGGACGTAGAGATTTTCGTCAAGTCGTTTATACTCTAGTCCACGCTCTAGGGACTCAGAGTACTCTAGTCCGCCTCAGGGACTTAGGGATTTTCTCAAATCATTTATATTCTAGTCCACGCTCTAGGGACTCAGATTACTGTAGTCCGCTTCAAGTACTTAGAGATTTCTCTTAAGTCGTTTATACTCTAGTCCGCGCTCTAGGGACTCTGAGTACTCTAGTCCTCTTCAAGGACTTAGAGATTTTTCTCAAGTCGTTTATACTCTAGCCCATGCTCTAAGGACTCAGAGTACTCTAGTCCACTTCAGGAACTTAGAAATTTTTCTCAAGTCGTTTATACTTTAGTCCACGCTCTGGGGACTCAGAGAACTCTAGTCCGCTTCAGGGACTTAGAGATTTTCTTCAGGTCATTTATACTCTAGTCCGTGCTCTAGGTACTTAGAGTACTCTAGTCCGCTTTAAGGACTTATAGATTTTTCTCAAGTCGTTTATACTCTAGTCCGCTTCAGAGACTTAGAAATTTTTCTGAAATCGTTTATACTCTAGTTCACGCTCTGGAGACTCAGAGTACTCTAGTCCACTTTAAGGACTTAAAGATTTTTCTCAAGTCATTTATACTCTAATCCGTGCTCTGGGGTCTCAGAGTATTCTAGTCCGCTTCAGGGATTTTGAGTTTTTTCTCAAGTCATTTATACTCTAGTATGTGCTCTAGGGACTCAGAGTACTGTAGTCCGCTTCAGGGACTTAGAGATTTTTCTCAAGTCATTTATACTTTAGTCCATGCTGTGGGGACTCAGAGTACTCTAGTCTGCTTCAGGGACTTAGAGATTTTTCTCAAGTCGTTTATACTCTAATCCGTGCTTTAGAGTACTCCGCGCTCTGGGGACTCAGAGTACTCTAGTCTGCTTCAGGGACTTAGAGATTTTTGTCAAGTCATTTATACTCTAGTTCATGCTCTGTGAACTCAAAGTACTCTAGTCCGCTTCAAAGACTTAGAGATTTTTCACAAGTCATTTATACTTTAGTCTACGCTTTGGGGACTCAAAGTACACTAGTCCGCTTTAGGGACTTAGAGATTTTTCTTAAGTCGTTTATACTCTAGTCCATGCACTGGGAAATCAGAGTACTCTAGTCCGCTTTAGGAACTTAGATATTTTTCTCAAGTCGTTTATACCTTAGTCCACACTCTGGGGACTCAGAGTACTCTAGTCCGCTTTAAGGACTTGGAGATTTTTCTTAAGTCGTTTATTCTCTATTCCGAGCACTGGGGACTCAGGGTACTCTAGTTCGCTTTAGGGACTTAGAGATTTTTCTCAAGTCGTTTATACTCTAATCCGCGCTCTAGGGACTCAGAGTGCTCTAGTTCGCTTCAGGGACTTATAGATTTTTCTCAAGTCGTTTATACTCTAGTCCACGCTCTGGGGACTCAGAGTACTCTTGTCTGCTTCAGGGACTTAGAGATTTTTCTCAAGTCGTTTATACTCTAGCCCGCGCTCTGAGGACTTAGAGTACTCTTGTCTTCTTCAGGGACTTGGAGACTTTTCTCAAGTCATTTATGCTCCAGTCCACGCTCTGGGGACTCAGAGCACTCTAGTCCACTTTAGGGACTTAGAGATTTTTATCAAGTCGTTTATACTCTAGTCCACGCACTGGGAACTTAGAGTAGTCTAGTCCACTTCAGGGACTTAGAGATTTTTGTTTAGAGCATCAGTATTTCCACCCGTTTGATTTGTATTTCATTTATCATATCGAGGCTAATGTTGTTGAATGAACGGCCGAATCGTGTTTGCTCATGGAATGGGACCCTGCCCCCAACATCAAGGACGAAACTTGAAAAACGGATGGTCGATTCTTGTCCGCTTGTTGATTGTAGCTCTTCCAATCAAGTCATGGAAGGAGGTATATGATAGATGGTTGGATCACATCCATGCTGGGGTTGGATAATCAAGTCTCGCACAATTTGCTTCGTATCTCTTTCTAGAAAATATGGATAATGGATTATTGAGTAGACAAAGTAAGTTGCATATATTTCAAGGTAAAGTCGTGTCCATGTATTGAGAGCGATGGTTGATGAGTAGGTAGTCCATCAAAGCTATTCCAAGTTAGGATTTCAAACTACCTTTTGTTTTCAGGGTAGGACTTGATGTGTAGGTGATCAAATCACGTCCACTCTAGATAGATTTAGGCGTCACTGAGCTTCAGGAGGGGCATTTTTATTTTGTTGAACTTTGTTTTATGACTTGATTTGAGTGGATGATCATGCCATATTCATTCCAAGCCTTGCTTACGTCTCCCAGCCAAATGTGGAGGTCGACGAATGGATGGTCGGTCATGTTCGCTCGTATTGATGAAACTCCACAAGTCTGATCAAGATCTGCATGGATTGTTTGGTGGCCAACTCTGAGTACTTGGTCACCTGCATCATTTTGGAAGAAGTTTAGTTCAAGTCGGTCGTAATTCAAAGCACAATTGAAATTAAAACAATAGTGTGCTCGCTATTCAACTATGCCCATAACCCCTTCTAGTGGGATGTCGACTGCCAATAGTCCAATTGATAATTAGAGTTCTTTATTGATGGGCATCTGAAGTTCCTGGCTCGCCATTCTGCAAAGCTTACATGTACTATTTAAGCTTTCCTTTTCAAATCATCTTTCTAATCATACCTCAGAGGTGTTTGTAATCACTAGTGTTAGGATCAGTGTGCATCTTGGAATATACAACATTCTCCTGATATTCTCTAGACTTCAGTGGACTCTCTCGAGGTTGGTTTTCAGTACCTCTCTGAGTCACGAGTCTTCAAGTAGAGGATATCAATTGAATCTTTCAAACAGCATATGAGTCAAATTTTGAGATCTTATTTTGTCTACAGGAATCAGAGTCCTTAGCCAATTGGCTTGCATTGTTATTTTTCCTAGTCTGCTCGACTCCTCCTCGCTTTGCTTCTGATTCGTTTTGTAACAGAAACGATCCATGGTCGTAGGAGGCTCTCTTGCTAAGTAGTTGCCAAAATATATCTAGAGGTCGACTCCCCTCAAACGCGAACAGTATGATATCCTAGTTAGCATTTGGAACAAATTGCTTGAAGTCACTAAATTCGAAGCGCTGGATTAGTGGAGAATGGTGCTTGGAGTCATCTTGGCATTTGCCTAGAGTCATATCATCTATGTTCTCCAACCTTTGGAAGTATCATTCGAGTAGTAGTTGCTTGTTCATTTCCTTGTTTCCATATAGAGGTTGCCGCTTGATCCTGTATGCTCTGGTCGGTTATAGGATCTACGAGAAGTGGATAAAATGTTCCTTTACTAAGTTGAATTCTGAATCCAAAATGCAGGGGCACTGCACTTGGCACGGGTTTGGGTATCTTAAATTTGGATCGTACTCGAAAAAGTTTTTTTTGAAAATAGGGGTCGTATAAGAGACCAGTGTAACTTAAATTTGGATCAGCCTCTGCACATGGTTCGGTATATTTGATACTAGGTCGGTATGCTCGTAAAGCACAAGAATAGAAGGTGGTTTGATGTTGGAGTGCAGACATGGTGGATCGGCCAAGAGTAGCTCGACCAAAGCGGTTCAGTGTTGGAGTGTAGACATGGTGGAACGACCAAGAGTGGCTCGGCCAAGGCGGCTTGGCCAAGGCGGTTTGGCCAAACTGGATCGGCCAAGAGTGGCTCGGCCAATGCGGTTTAGCCAAGGTGGATCGGCCTGAGTGGTTCGACGCATACAGTTCGACAGCTTGAGTCTATTCTCGTTGACCCAATCCGGATTTCTCCTTGTATATCGCTCGGTCATAGAGAGAAGGTTAAGGTGGGTCGGTCATTCATCGTTTGTTCGAGGACGTTAGCAGATTACCAATAGGGCAACATGGATGACTTTCCTTCACTTCGGGTTACATCCCTAGCTGCTCCGAGTTATAGGAGATTTTGCTTTGAGCCATGCACGAGGGATTCATGGTTCAGACAGGCAAGCTTGGTGACTGCGGGTTCGGTCATAGAGGGTCGATATACACGGGTCGACATTTTCTCAGTATATATGCTAGAGCGATCGACTGTTAGCTTTTAAGTGGGGGATCGACTGTCTACATTGGATGAGGGGTCAGCCTTTATATAACTCCAGTGCAAACTTGAACATTCAATCCCAAAAACTTGCATACATCAGTGAATCCAATCCCATGGCTAATAGATTCCTTTATATCTCTTTCAAATCCAAGTGGAATAGGAAGTTCACCGGCACACAACTGGATCTATCTCGCGAATATGGAAATCCACTAGTAGACGATGAGATCCAGTGAAGTTGAGAACTCAATTCTCAGTGAAAGCACCAAAATGTTAGCACCAAAATTGGTTACTAACACCCTTGAATATATTTATGTAGAGAGATTGATGAAGAAAGTAAATTTAAACAGAGAAGTAATACAATTAGTTGCAAAAAGAATAACAAAAAATGAGAACACCAGATTTATAGTGGTTTGGCATAACTGCCTACATCCACTTTGAATATGATTTTCATTAATTTTTCCAATCACTTGAGTACATATATAATCTGTAAACAAATAACTTGAATACAAGTTTGAACAGAAAAGAAGCGAGTATAGAAAATGGCAGAATCTCGCTGGAGTTTTGGAAAAAAAGTCCCTTCAACTGTACCCCTGCCTCTCTATTTATAGATGAAGGTAGGGTGGACTTCCTGTGCAGGCCCAAGACCAATGTAGCTCGACCCATAGTTGGAGGTAAGGTGGACTGAACGAGCCATGCCAACCCACGTCTACCGAACCACCCACGCAGATCCAGATACATCGAATCATCAAGGCCAAACGGTGGTCGCCTACCCACTTTGGCGGAGCTTGGATTTTCTTGTGAGTGATTCGGGGTAAGTGATGGTTTGAGCCGAAGTGAAAGGATGCGGATCGTATTTCCCTGACTTGACAACTATGGCTGAACCACTTCTTCTTCATGCACCCTGGCCGACCTGCCAAGGCCGAACCATCCAAACCGAACCTCCTGAAGATGCGACCACATCAAGAACGATCCCAATGTAGTCTTTCATTATAGTTGACCTACTTCGACCAAATCATTATTGCTGACTCGACCCAGTACATATAGTCGATTGAGAATAACCCACCGAGAATAGCCGAACCGCACTTCAAGCACCGACCCATCATCCATCGCATATCGACCCCTACTCATCGAGGCTGACTTAGAATAATCGCCATTATAACTCAAAGTGGACCAATCCTTGACATTATGCTCACTTACGTTCAATTATAACTTCTGCAACCTTCGTTTTGTAATGCGGCCAATGTGCCGGGTAACAATTTTACTTCACTGTTCACTGGTTTTGACCTTGGTTGATGTTGTTTTCTTTGATCATAACATTCATCTGTACATTACTTTATACCCGAGTTGTTTACAGTTTGAATTTTTGTGTACACGTTCATCTGGATTCGTTTTTCGTATTGCACCTGAGTTGAATCCAGCCTCGGCTCAGGTTTGACCTTGTGATCATATCATGACTTTATTTGTATTGCACTTGAATATTTGTAATTGAGTTGAATCCAGCTTTTTATTGGGTTTTACCTTGTGCTCACCTATCCCTGTAGTTTTATCAAGTGTATATAAGTGTGCACGGCCTTGTGGCTTGTACAGTGATACACTATGCATGTCACAAGTTGTTCGTGTATGATGAATTCAAAATAAATATGAAGACGAACAACCCAAATAACTGAAACATATATTATTTTCAAAAACACATTTTATTTTACACTACAAAAATATTTCATTTTTTAATTTTACTACGTCAGTGTTTACTTTTTAGATAACTCAGATGCTGGATTCAGGCTGAAGCAGAGTCGAAGATAAAATATGAGTGAATGAGTGATATATAGTGAGGTGAACAATGTAAAGTGAGATTTGAGGTGTAATCGAATTTGTATATATATATTGTGAGAGCTCAAATTTGTACTATTCAAAATTGTAATAAAATATTTGTTTGAATAAAATATCTGTTTGAATTTAAATTCTATATTATTTATTTTATTCAACAAATATTTATTTAATCATATAAAAAATAAAATAGTACAATAAAAAATACATTTAAATGAATATATATATATATATATATGTTTATTATCATCAAACAAAAATCATATACTTGCATATTCAACAATATCCACGTCTATGATATGTCATCGGTGAATATGACGTAGTATATGGAACCTTGGTATTAATAGACATATGATTGCATACATCTATATGTATCAATCCGAAGAATTCATTAACTCTTATGACGCTCCCACTAAATGAGTGCATTGCCTTAATTGTTTGAGATATAACTAACTAGTATTATAGGGTTCATAATCATAAAATATATATTATTTCTCAACACTATAGCTTAGTTTATAATTCCAAAATAATTGTAGATGACTTAAGATACTTTAATAGTTTCAGTTACATCAATTTACTGTGAAAACAAATGCCATAATATAGTTTTATTTCATAATGAATATTCACAATATTCACACTGAAATATGTATGTCTATTGTTTAGTCGATACTGAAAAATAATCATAATTTCATAAATATTGTTCTGTATGTTTTACGAAAACAATTTTCGTAACTTGATGCAATCAATAAGTGCTACATGGAATGTTCTCACTACTTCCGCTATTACGATAATAGCGTACTAAATTCTGATGTCTATCATTTACTTAATATAGGTTATTTATTTCATATACCATAACTAGTTACAGTAGAGAGTACTTTGATCAAATATCTTGAACTTAAAGAAATAAGCTTCATAGAAACAATTTTCTATATGAATGTACATTTTATAATAAGAATCATATTTTTCATTCCAATATTAAGTACAAAATGTTATTACAATTCTCGTTCCCAATGTTTCTTTATGAAGCAAAACTGACTATTCACTCTCTCCCCCCTAAATATACCTTAAATTACAAATACTCTTATACATTTATTTTTATTTTTAAATGGTCGAACATTTAAAAGAAAACCCTTACAAAAATATCATAACGAACTCTCTATAAAGATACATTTGATCATCCTTAACATTTAAGGACATCAATATGATGCACCTTACGTAAACTGATCGAAAACGACATCTTAGCGATCAACTTCTTAAATCTTTCTTATAGTTTTGGTCTCGCGTTATATTTAACACAATATAATCCTTTTGTAATCAATTAAATCAAATACAGAATCTCACGGTACTGTTTATTGGCTTATTTCGAATGAACTAACTTCATCAACGTATCGTACATTACGAAATGTGACCGTTTCCAGTGTAACGCTTATATAGGATACTATATGGATCAAATATCCATAGTCTTGTATTTCTTTTAGAGTTAGAAACTCATAGAATGTAATACGCAGTCTCAACCAAATAAACGAATAAGCGACCAAATTATGAATGTATTTAGTTGTTATAAAATCTGGTGCTTTCATGTTTATTGAAGCATTTAAATGCAAGAAGCATTTATTAGTAAATATAAGTTATATTTCTATTTGTCAATCTTCAATTCAGCTCAATTGTATATCTTAATTGATAAACATTTTATCAATCATATTAAATATACAAATTTACTAATATAGATTATTATAACATTATATAACATATGTTCTTTGTAACATCCCCCACTCAGTGGCCCAAAACTAATGGCTGCAGTCATGCATAATTATTAATCATGGTAAACCAAATACAGTAATGTTAAATATATATTGATATAAAAGAAATACATGGATATGGAAAAAAAAATTAAAATCAACAAACAACTTTCTCATTCCATTTCAAAGCATTTCAAATTCATTACATAATCCTAATACGAGAACCATGTTCAAAGAAAATACAATATTACAACATACACCAAGAGCGACATATAAGGATGCCCCATTGGATGATCAAAGTATATAACTAGGCAATTAACAACTTTGCCTTCACGAAAAAACACCATGGAATAAAAATAGAAGAGAATTCTAAATAGCTATTGTGCCTCCCGCACATCTTTGGAAGCTTATTCGTCTAAAGAGGTATCTGAAAACCTCAACTCTCAAACTACTCAAAGTTAACTGAGCACCCAAGAGTTTAAGGGGGAATCATAAACTTCAAGTCAGACATAAAGCCTAGTATGAATACTAATTTTCCATCTCAAACCATTTCTAGTGAGATCACGCCGCTTAGCAGAATGGGCTTTCCCCTCACTGGTATCTTATTCAAAACTTTATAAAGCCATATACTGTGCTCCTGCATCCATAATGATAAAACATAGTGATTTAAAATATTATGATGATATGCAATTAAGTAAATCAATTCTGTATTTCTCATCCCCATTCATTTTGACTATCTGTCTTAGTTATGTTTCTAGGGTCATTATTAACATATTAGTTTTCATAGACTGACTAATAACTTATTTAAAGCTTATGGACTCCCTGTTCGATTTCATAGTTTTCATGGGATCACTAAGAACCTATTAGCCTCTATGAATAACTTCATCATTCATGAGTCCTCTCTTAACCTATTGGTATATCCAATAACTACTCTCTTATCCTAGTTTACATGGGTTGACTAGGAACTTATTGACATCTGTCAATAACTTAATCCAGATATAGTTTTCATGGGTTCACTATAAACCTGTTGGCCCCTGCTAATAACTCTTTCTAATCATTGTTTTCGTGGGTTTTATATGAACCTATTGGCCCCCACCAATAACTTTTCCAATACATAGTTTTCATAGGTTTACTATGAATCATTCTATCCGACAACTTCTTCAATTAATATTTTTGCACCCTATATTTTGGTCTTGCTGACCTCTTGGGTGCAATTCTACTCATTTTGGAGTTAACTCAATTTATATTCACTACTGGGCCAACCTAACTGGTTATTCTTCCATTTCTCTCCAAAATGCAGATATGGATCCATTATAATGTGAATATATAGTTATTAGAAGAAGAAAATATATTAACATAATAATACCAACATCTGTGGTTTAATATCCTTAAAATCAAATTCATCTACAACATAGTTAATCCCTTTAGCCTATTATCTTATCAAGGAAACTTCTTTTAAAAACTCCAATTTAAAAGTGTTTAAAGGCTCATTTATAATGCCATGGATTTTGTCTTTAGAAATTGAGATTGGGTTCTTTGTGTTGAAAACTAAGACTTTTGAAACCTTTAATCTTTACTTTCGAAACCATTGGAAAACTTACTTTCGAAAGCATTCAAGTCTTCTTTTGAAAACTCTAGGCACCTGCCTTTCGAGATAATTTAAAGCCTTTCTTTTGAAACCTTTCAAATGTATTAAAGTATTACCATTTAATTATAGAAGCATAGCTTCGAAACCATTTAAAAGTACCCCTTTCAAGACCATTGGGTTTAATTTAAAACATTTCTTATTGGGTCTTAGTGAATACAAGTGAAAGTACCCTTTTCGAAACCTTTAATCTTTATACAAAATTGTTTGAGTAAAATTGATGGCTTCGGAACTATCCTTTCGAAAGCTCAAAACTTTTAAGTAAAACATACAAACGTTAGCACCGAAAACCTTTTCAAATCCATTACCTTCGAAACGCTTAACTCTTTCGAAAGCTTTAGGAAGCAGCTTAGTACAGGTTTAAAGCAAAGGCTACCTTTCAAAAGCATTGATGGCTTCAATATTTTCGAAAGGCATAGGAACGGCAGAAGGTTTCGACTTGGTTGAAACTACTCTTTTCGAAAGCATCAATTTTTAACCAAGTTACTCATTTGAAAGCTACTAATTAAATAAGAAACTGCAACCCCTTTCTAAATTTATTTTGAAAAACTTCCTTCGAAAGCATTTAGTAAAAACAGGCAAGCTCATTTCTTTAGAAAGCAAAACAAAGGTTTCAACCCCATCAAAAGCTATGTTTCCACACCATGCCTTTCACCTTTCTTCAATCCCCTACGTATCATCATTGTGGTACCTTTTGCATTGGTTTTGGTTTAGTTGGTTCCGACCTGATAGGTTTCGACTTGGTTAAAGGCGGAAGCATGGGATTGAAAGGTGCTTGTGAAAGAGGCGGCACCCACTTTTCTGGGTAAAGACAAATTTAATGCCATTTAAATTAAATACTTTATAACTAACCTGCCTATTTGTAAATATTTGATTGGTTGTCATAACTTTTCAATTTCTTTACCAAAATAACTCCCGCATAATTTCAGCTCTAAACAAAGATTAATTTTCTCATTAGGCCCTTCCATTAAGAAAAACAATTAAAATTTTCTTCTAAAATGATTTAATTTCCATAGTACATTGCTTAGGAAAAATTCCCAAAAATTATAGAAATTCACTTTCAATATGTTATCTAACATATGAAAATTCTAGACCCAAATTCTTCTTAAAATAATCGAAATAAATTTCTATACCCAATTATACATATTTTCCTTTGGAAATTCCTAATAAATTTTCCATAACTTTGAAAATTATAAAATTAAAATCCATATCTAAAATCATGTTTAACATAACATATAATTTCCTCATGGCATTCGAAATTCATTATAATCGGTTTACTCTTAAAACCGTATAAACCTATATTCAAACAATCTTGTTTAAATCAAACATGTTATAAAAACCCAAGCATATCATTATCAAAATCATCATTATAATGGATTTAATCTTAAACTCGAAATCAAATGACTACAAAAAAAAAATTGAGACGATTTAGATTATTACTCACCTTGATTGGGATAAGGAACTTGAGATTTGACTGAGATTAATTTCCCTTAGCTTGAATCCTTAGCTTTAAATTGATTTTCTTCTCTTTTCTCCTAATGGCCGACTTTGCTCTTCTTCTGTCTACATTTTGTATTTTGTAAAATGAATGCGAATGGGAATGAAATGAGAATATAAGGATAACAGAAATGCAGGCGGCAATTACCCTAATACCCTTGTTTTAATTAATTAATATATAAGCCATTTATAAGCCCATTTAGATAATTAAGCATGGCCTTTAATTATTTATTCAAATCTCAATCCCCTTATCAATCTAATGTTTAAATTATTCTATTTAATTTATCTAATTAACTCTCCTGAATAGTGTTATTAAAATTAGGGGTGTTATAGGTTCCTTTACTTAAAGAATTTCGTCCTTGAAATTCAGTTAGGACTAAATACAAAACATAAAAATCATCTGTAATGACTCCTAACAACCATACTAGCCAACCTGACTAGCAACTATCTATATAAGGCTAATATAGACATACCTCAAAGCAGATCAAGATAAGTATCTCTAATCCTGTCTTCTGTCTCCCAAGTACAATCCTTCTCGTTGTCGCTCCACCGAACTTTCACCAACTTAAATGTCTTATTCCTCAACCTTTTATCATCTCTCGTTACAAGCCGAACTAGTTGTCTAACAAAAGTCAAATTAGGCTCTACTATCAAATCTTTTGAACCTATCGGAGGAATAGCAGTCTTTGGATCATGCACATTCTTACAAAGATGAGACACATGAAATACATTATGGACACCTGCCATACTGCTTAGCAACTCTACTCTGTATGCGAGCTTTCCAATTCTCTCTATAATCTGGAATGGACCAACATACCTCAGTGCCAGTTTCCCTGACTTTCCATACCATACCACACCCTTTATTGGTGACATTTTAATAAATACTTTATCTCCATCTGAGAATTCCGGGCCTTTACGCCTCTTATCTGCGTAAATCTTTTGTCTAAATTGAGCTTCCTTTATCCTTTCTCGGATCAACTCAATCTTCTTTATCGCCTCTCTAACCAGATCTGGACATAAGACCAATCCGTCTCCACTTTCCAACCAATATGCTAGTTATTTGCATGACCTTCCATATAAAACTTCAAAAGGCATCATCCCTATACTAGTCTGATAACTATTATTATAGGAAAATTGAACCAAATATAGGCGACCTTCCCAAGGTCCACCAAAGTCCAGTACATAAATTCTTAGTAAATCCTTGAGTACCTTATTGACTCTCTCTATCTACCCATCTGTCTGAGGGTGATACGCTGTACTCATATTAAGCATGGTGCCTAACACTTCCTGTAGACTCTTCCAGAATTCAATAATGAACAAAGCATCTCTGTCACTGACTATACTACTAGGAACTTCATGTAATTTAACTATGTTCCTCGTGAACACATAGCTAAAACAGGTGTCATCCTGGTTGACTTAACTGGAATAAAATGTGCACTCTTGGTCAACCTGTCCAGTATGGCCCATATACTTTCATTTCCTCTATTTTACCTTCACCAACCGTCTATAAAATCCATGGATATCGAATCTCATATCCAAACTAGAATCTCTAAAGGCTGAAGCAACCCACTCAGCTTTTGATATTCGGCTTTCTCTTGTCGACGGTTTCAATACTTACTAACCCACAAGCCAACATCCCTCTTCATACCTTCCAAATAGAAGCTCCTCTTCATATCATGATACATCTTGCTTCCTCCAGGATGAATTGTAAACTAGGACCGATGACATCCTCCAAGAATTTTTTCCTTAAGTCCTCAACATTCAGAACACATAACCGTCCTTTCTTTCTCAACCATCCTCTCTGGTCAAGGAAAAAATCCATTAGATTATTAATCTCTGCTCCCACCTGAAGCCTTCTAATCCTTTTGGATAATACTGGATCCTCTTTCTGCTTAAAATTATTCTTTTCGATCAACAGTGGTCGAACTTCCAAATAGGACAACATGGCATAGCTCTGACTAGAACTAGCAGTCGATCTTAACTGCACACTACAAGTAGTCAAAGCTTCTAAATCCTTCCATTCTGCCAACATAGCTAGACCACATTCTGATTTCTTTTGCTGAGAGCATCCTCTACTTTATTTCCTTTCCCAAGACTGTACTCTATTCCAAAATCGTAAGCAGCCAAAAACTCCAGCCACCTCTACTGTCTCATATTCAGCTCCTTCTGAGAGAATAAATACCCTACTGACTTATGATATGGGTGTACCTCAAATCTTTCCCCTAAGAGATAATGTTTCCAAATATTCAATGCAAAAATCAAAGCAACCAACTCCAAATCATGAGTAGGATATCTCACTTCATGCAGTCTAAGCTGTCATGACGCATAGGCAATCATTTTGCCCTTCTACATCAACATAGCTCCTAATCCAGTTCCGCATTCATCAGTGTACACCACCAACCCGTAGTTTCTAACTGGAACTTTTAACATAGGTGCATTGGTCAACAAATGCTTTAACTTAAGAAATGTTTCATCACATTTGTTGGACCAGACAAACTTTACCTGCTTCCTGGTTAACTTAGCCAAAGGTGCTACTATTCATGAGAAATCCTTGATGAATCTCCGGTAATAGCCAGCAAGTCCAAGAAAACTTCTAATCTCAGCCATCTTCTCTGGTCTCTTCTAATTATTAACAGCTTCGATTTTATCTGAATCGACTGACACCCCTTCTCTGAAACCACATAACCAAGAAACTTAACCTCTTTCTTCGAAAAATGACACTTGGAGAACTTTGCCTTCAGATGATGCTGCCTTAGTGTCTCAAGCACTACTCTAAGATGATCCTCATACTCTCTTTCATCCTTAGAGTATATTAAAATGTCATCTATAAAATCCAACACAAACCTATCTAAGTACTCTCGGAAAATTCGGTTCAGCAAATCCACGAAGAAAGCAGGGTCATTCGTTAACCCAAATGGCATTACTAACCACTCTATGAACCATACCTGGTTCGAAATGCTGTCAAAGGAATACTGTCCTCTACTACTCTTAGCTGATGTAAACCCATCACCAAATCCAACTGGGAAAACTCTCTAGCTCCACACAACCAATCAAATAGATCATCATTCTCGCCAAAGGATACTTATTCTTAATTGTTTTCTCGTTCAACTTATGATAGTCGATACACATTCTCAACGACCCATCTGGTTTCTTTACGAACACCATGGCTGATCCCCAAGGCAAATTGCTTTGTCTAATAAAATTTCTTCCTTCAAGATCCACTAACAACACCTTTAATTCCTTCATCTCGGTCGGTGTCATCCTTCTAGGTGGTCTAATCACAGGGCCAACTCCTGACATAAGTTCTATCCGAAACTCAAAAGCTCATTTCGGTAGTAATCCTCTAACCCGCTCAAAGACATCTGCGAACTCTCTTGCTACACTAACCTGAGTTAACTCTTCTCCCACTTCCATAGTACTTAATTAAGCATAAACATTCCAGTAAGAATTCTCTACGGAGAATATGATTTAGTAATGAACTTACCCCGTGCCATACCTAATATAATCCTAAAATCTACGAAAATCAAAAATATACAGAGTGCATGCAAACTTATGACCTAACAAGTCTAGTTCTAAATGGCCACATCTCATCCCTAGAGTTGCATACCATCTTATGGATTCACAACGCTTAAAGAAGTAATAAGGTGTGTGGGTTTTAAGCGTAACCTATCAACTAGATTCTGAGATATAAATTAATGTCATGCATTGGTATCTAGTAGTATCCTAACTGGTATACTTTGAATCAAATGCGCACCTTACATCACTCTTTCCTTTTCCAACTGCAGTTGGTCTAGCAGATGATGGTCCAACATCAAAAACCTTTTCCTTATCTTCCTCGACTGGCTCTGGACACTGGTTCTTATAATGCCCAACCTGGTCACAATTAAAGCACTTCACACCTTTCTTTTTTGTAGCCTTCTTCCCCTTGCCTGACTGGCACTCATGAGCATAATAACCTTTCTTGTCACACTTGAAGCAAACTAAATCAGCCTTTGCCTCTTGGCAGCCTCTCCCTTCTATGATTCCTTATTCTTAAAGAACTTCCGCTTCTTTCCTTGAGGGCCCTGGGTTTCAACCAGCTTTTCTCTAGCACAAATAACAAGCATCTCCTCATGTTGGATTGCGATCTTCACAACTACATTACAAGGATTATAGATATGTGTCAAGGTTGTCATGGCAATCTTAGGCCTTAATCCCCGAATGAACCTCTCATTCCTTCTTATGTCGGTATCTATAGTAGCATACCTATATCGGGAAAAATCATCAAACTTAGTAGCATACTCAATTACCAACAACTCTCCCTGCACCAAGTCCACAAACTTTCTCATCAACGTTGACATAGCAACTTCAAATAAAAACGTCGAATATTCTTCTAAAATCTTCCAAAGTCAACTCCTCCTTTGGAACTATGACAGTTGCAATGACCCGGGATTTTTAGTAATTAAAATTTGAATATTTAATTAATTTTAAATATTAATAAATCAAAATTTATAAGTGAATGAATTTTATTTCGAATAATTAGATTTAATTGAATAATTAAATCAATAAATTAATATGTGAAATTACAGAAATAATTGAAAATTTGGTTAAATATAATTGAAAATGATTTGTAAAATTTTATTTTATCATGTTGAAGTTAGAATGATATTTTAGAACTTTTAAAATCGAATTAAAAGTTTATTTGTGAAAATTGAATATTTTAATATTTAATCGACTAGTGAAATTAGCCAATTTTTGAACAGTCTCAGAATTGGACGAAACTAGTTCCATTGGATCTGTAATAGTTAGTTATTACCGAATTTCAATTTTTGTAGCAATCGGAGTTATCGTTTGATCGTGGCAGCTCGAAACGCATCGAAATTGTTTTAATATTAATTTGGCGAGTTAAAATAGTCATTTTTCAAAAAGTCTCGAATTTCGATGAAACAAGTTTCATCGGATCCGTAATGTGATATTATTGTATGGTTTCAAATTTCGTGTCAATTGGATTTATCGTTTGTCCGGTACGAATTAAAACGCATCGAAATCGGTTTAAATTGGTTTAATTTAAATCGATCGGTTATTGCCATATCTCGCACAGATGACCGAATTAGCTATCGAAACCTGTTCCATTGTGTCCGAAACGCGGGATAAACCCTAGGAACGTCAGTTTCGGCGCGTGAATCGGAGTTTGGAATTTCCGGAATGAATAGTGTCGTTCGTTTTCCTATAAATAGCCCACCTTCACAAATAAAAAAAAAATAACAAAACCCTAATTTGTTTCTACAGCCGCCTCCCCTTTATCTATGGCCAAAAACAACTCATCTTCCCCCCTCGTTTTCTTCAAATCCAAGCCTCGTTTCAAGAATTCTTCAACTACAATATTGTAGAGGGCAGCGAGATCTCCGTGTTCAACGGAGGAGATCGTGTTTGGAGTTGTGGATTGGTGGCAAGTCGAGTTGGAAGTGTTGCCGTTCGGCCTCGAACTGCATGCGTATGTGATGAACGAGCTCCTCCATGTTTGGGCCGAGCGTGGCTCTTGCGAAGGGGGTTCGTATGAGGGTCTCTGATCGAATTATCGTCGAGCGAGGAGGTTGCAAAATCGAACCCTAATTTTCATAGATGGGTTATGTGTTGCGTATAATTGTCTGTAGATGGATCACGTGAGGAGGGAGAAAGCACGCACGGTCATGATGTTGTTGGGTGAAATCTACGGCCAGAAACTAGAGTAGGTTAAAGTTATAAAATGTTGATTTATTTTATATGTAAATCGTGTACAAACTTTAAAAGTTGATATCCTTTTGCTGCGAGATCGAAAACGCGCGAAACCAGTTGCGTTGGAATCGTATGGACGAGCACTACGCGATGGAATTAGATTGGAGTCGTTTGGAGTTAGTGAGAATTTGGGTAAAATTAAACGCACGTATAATTTTATTCGAAATAAATCGCTAAAACGAAATTGAAATTAAGGTGAGAACTTCTCACTCAATCGAATCAGTTTCGATTTTATTTTAATAGTTAAATTTAAAATATTTGAATGCATGTTTGAATGATGATTGTTATCTATTGATTGTTAAAATAGACATTATGCGCCGTTAGTAAGCGGATGTTATTTATTAAAAACATATACCGCGAATATTTCATAAACAGTGAAATAGGTATTATATATAATAGCAATATATATATATATATATATATATATATATATTGGCATATGTATATATTGGAGTTATTGATTTCCCGCATTTGTATAGCGGATGAGACCCTATTGCGCCGTCTATTAAGCGGATAATATTTTAAATCTCATATATCGCGATAATTTCGTACTGGAGCGAAATTGGTATTGTGCTAATGTTTGTGGATGCAGGAAAACAGGTATTATAAAGGAGTTAAGACGTTTTAAAGAATAATATAAATTGATTTAGATAAAGGATTTATAAATTGATATTTATAAATTGAAACGTTGGAATTATAAAACAAGTTTTTATAAGTGTTAGAATGAATTGTGAATAAATTTCGTAAATGAATGAAATTTATAGAATTATAAACGGTGAAGTTATAAATGGAATTTTATAAACAGTAGGTTTATAAAATTTGTAAAGTTATTAAAAGATTAGATTTGGGTAAACAAATGAATCTTATAAGTTATAAGATTTATAACTTGGGAAGTTTAAAAAGAACGATTTTGTAAAATAATCGTTTTGTAAGTATTTAACTTATAATACGAACTTTTAGTATATAATTGAGTTATAAATCAAATAGGTTAATAAAGGAGATTTATAAAAGGAAGTAGTTATAAAATAAATAGAAATGCAATTTATAATCGTTGTTTTATAAATCCGCAAATGACTTATTTTGACAAGTAAATTGTTGAAACCTATTAATGGAGTTATATTCACGTTTTTGACTATGAATAATCCTTTGAAATAAAATGAATAAAAGGATGAAATTTGTTAACAAAGTATATTCACGTTTTGAATAGTGAATATTATATTAAAGAAAATGTTTAGGATGTGATATTTTAAATAGAATTAAAACGATCTAACGATGTTTTAAATGTGTTAAGATTCGAAACCATAGATTTCAACATTCATTGTTGAAATAGACGTTTTCGAGAAATAGAAGGAAATGGTGGACTATAACACTGTTGTTATAGTAAATGATTTCCGAAAGGAAATGTTTTGTATAGTATTGGGATTTATATATCTATTTTAATTACGAATCCCTATACTAGTGATTTTGGGTTGTCGTAACGATGTTTTACGCAACATTCGTTTTGGCCCAAACAAATATGGATAAGAGAATGATTTCCTTAAAGAATGAAATATATACTTAATTTTGATTTAAGTATATTGAATATTTTCCAAGTGTTGAAAGTAAATAGACTTGTGAATTACTTATTAATAAATAAGTATGGAAATGTTTTTCCAATGCAAAATGAAACGTTTTGAGAATTTATCTTTTTGAAGATAAATTAAAAATAAATAATTGAAATCATATATTCATAGATATTGTGAAATATAAATTCACTATGGAATTTATAAGAGAAAGGGGAATTTGTTTAAAAATAAATGTTGATTTATTTTTGAAGTGTGAAAACTATATATCTAGAAAGGATATTTTTGGGAAATAAATAATTTGGAAAATTATTTGGAATCTGGTGATGTGTGCATATCCATTGATAGTTCAATAATCGACTATCAATATTTACCTTTGAAAGGTATTTATTGTGATTTGCTGAATTTGAATGCTACACTTATTTTTAAATTATTGCGCTCGTTATTTGGATTACCCATTCCGAATAGTGATACGACGTAATGGATAGCATTGATGACCGGTGTTGAAGACCGGATATTTTTGAAAGCGAAAGGACAACTCGTCGAATGTCTTTGCATCGAATGGTCCCCGGTATAGAGACTCCATATGTGATGGGAAGTCCGGTCGTGATTAGTGAATATCCGGATTGCAAGGACTTCTTTGTAAGTGCCTTCGGTTCTGTTCGAGCCCGGAACAGACTTGTATGGATTGTATGTCTGACGTTACAAATTGAGATATAAAGCCGATTTCTTTCAAATATATTTCTGCTGGTGGCGGAGAATTTATTCTCTTATCTTAACACCCTTCTCTGAGATGTACGAGCTCAGAGGTTATGTAGTTGAAGGTTATCAACGATATATTCCCAATTTGGTAATGTGACATGCTGAGTGTTGCTGTGAAATGATCATTGTGTTGATCATTTGTGATAGGATCATTTGTTTGATTGTTTATCTTTGTGATCATTTCTATGATCATTTTTTGACCCAAAGCACGGCTTTTGTATAAAGTGTGTTTTTGTGGATGAGACTTCGTCGAGCCTCACACCCCGGAAATGGTCAAAACAGGAAAGATGCGACAAGGTTATAGGGGTAGCGCCCTTTAGGGTATGTGCATTTCCTTCTGGAAAAGGGTGGTATCATGGTATGGAGCCCAGATACTTACTCATGTTGAAAACACTTTATGATTGTGTGAATTGATTACGAGCGCTCGGTTAAAGGTCCCAAAGGACCGGGGGATGGCATACTCGGTCAGTTGTTACTCATTTAGGGGTAACCCGACCTTGTGTTGGCAGAGATCCGGTTTGGTTCTCGAGGACGTCCATCCAGAGGCGTTCTCATGTGGCAATGGGAAGTTCCTTGGCCTGACCATTTTTTGGAAATCCAATTCCCAATACGAAACCCTGTACGGTTTTAGTTTTAGAACCTGCCATTTACTTATGGTGGTCACCACTGTTTAGATGGTAGCTATAGTAGGCATAGTTCGAAATGTCTATGCTGGCTAAGATTTATATTCTACCTTCGAAATATTTTCCTACACTATGCACTAGTAATAATATCAAATGTTCTTTTAAATGCATATCAAGCATCTTTGACTATCATAAGGAGAAATCTCCTCCGATTCTGCGTTTGCATTGTGTGTGTGCGGGAGGCCTTATGGTAGTCTCATTTTTAAAAGCATTGCGAATTGAATTTAAAAATATTCCTCTATTGTGATTTTAAAGATAAATAAACTGTTTTGAGTTCTCACACCAGTCTTGCTTATGCTAGGTGATATGTGATGGGGGGTTCTCGCTTCGCGGTTTGGTGGCAAACGGGAGACTCTTACCCCCACACGTCCTCTTTACGGGGTTGGTTAGGCGAAGCCGTGACATTCGAAAGGGTGGCCGTGAAAGCAAGTTTGGGATATCAGTGTAAGCCACGGTGGGGCTGGAATGGTTGAAAAGCCTACCGGTTGTGACCGCTGCCGGCAAGTCGTTACATTTGGTATCAGAGCATATGGTTAAGCGACAACCATGGTTCTGTTGGGTATTACTCATTAGAGATAGAGTCAGTAGTACTCTAGAATGAGTTGAGTGTAATAATAGCTATGAGTGCGTATTTGTTAGTGAATATAAAATTGTTTTATATTGTGATGATTGGTTTGTTGAGTGGTATATGAACCTTCGTCGGCGCAGCCTCGAAACTGAATCGAAGGGGTTTCTAAACACTTGAACAGAACAATTCGACACAATATTGTTTTAAAATTGGGTAAATGAAATAATTTTACCTTGATTATATTTTATATATATAAAGAAATAATTTTTCAGAATTATTAAAGTGTATATAAGTTGATTGTTTGGTTGTTGAATAAGTTGTTTGAATAATCTAAATAAAAGAATAAATTGTATAAGTAAAAAGAATTATAAGAATTGAATTATAATTAAAGCGATGTACAATTGTGAAATAAACTTATATATATAAGAAGTGAAACTATATGGATATATTTATGAATATGAGTTGTAAATAAAAGTGAATTTAAAGTTAAATGGAAATATAACTTAAGAGATGTTTAATGAAGTTGATATTGGTAACAAACTAAAGTAATAAAGTTAAGTAATAAATATGAACTTGAGTTATATAAATGGAATTCAACTTAAGATGGTTAAATGAATTACCAATTGAATTGAATGAATGGATTGAATGATAATCAATTGAATGTAAATTAAGTTGATATGGAATAATGAATATAAGTGTTAAATTCATTAAAATCTAATGTTATTGGAAGTTGAAAGATTGAATGAAAATCAATTTAATTAAACCAATTGAAAGCAAAGGAATTTGGTTGTAATTAATATACTTTGGTTGTTATATGATTGTTAGTTGATTGTATATAATTCATTAAGTGTTAATGAAATTGAGTTAATGAAATTGAAAGCTGAAGTAATTGAAATTCAATTGGAAGTTAAGTGAATCTTAAATAGAATTGAATTTGAATTGGAAGTGAACTAACTTGAATATGAATTAGTGAATATAAACTAATTGAGAATGAATGTTAGTAAAAGCATCCACTATTAATAAATCAAATGTGATTAAATTGAAAACCCAATTCATTTAATATTAATGAGAATATGAATGAATATTTATTGGTTATGGATGATAGTTGGTTGATGTTTGCATTTGTTGTTTAGTTGCATTTGCTATGTTGGCATATATAGTTGTTATGTTGCTATATGATGTATATTGATACTATTTTCATATATGCATGTTCTCATGTTGTTTGTTGAGTGTTTAGTAGGTGCGGATCGCGTTAGCTTCGCATTTGGAGCTCGCTATCGCGCTATATTAGCCGTATATGCTCGCTAATAAAATATAAGGTACATATCTCGGATTAAATATCGTACTTTTACACTTTTTCCCTTCGGTATGCCTCATTACTTGATGAGATGTATATTTGTGATATATATATATACTGTCATTTTTTTTCCGGATCGAGCCGCGCAAAGGAGACTATGGCGATTTTTTCCGGAAATTTAAGGCGTTAGAAAAAATTTGAGAAAATTGGAAAATTTTGAAAACTTTAACTTTGATTTGGAATTTAAAGTTAAACAATAGTAGTTGTTTTTGAAAAGATAACTAAGTATGATTTAGAAACTTAGTAAGTTATTGTAAGAAATTTAATTATGAATTTTGGGAAAATTAATAAATTCTATAACTTTTCTTACTTGATAATTTCGAGGACGAAATTCTTTTAAGGGGGGAAGATTGTAACGACCCAGGATTTTTAGTAATTAAAATTTGAATATTTAATTAATTTTAAATATTAATAAGTGAAATTTATAAGTGAATGAATTTTATTTCGAATAATTGGATTTAATTGAATAATTAAATCAATAAATTAATATGTGAAATTACAGAAATAATTGAAAATTTGGTTAAATATAATTGAAAATGATTTGTAAATTTTTTTTTTATCATGTTGAAGTTAGAATGATATTTTAGAACTTTTAAAATCGAATTAAAAGTTTATTTGTGAAAATTGAATATTTTAATATATAATCGACTAGTGAAATTAGCCAATTTTTGAACAGTCTCAGAATTGGACGAAACTAGTTCCATTGGATCCGTAATAGTTAGTTATTACCGGATTTCAATTTTCGTAGCAATCAGAGTTATCGTTTGATCATGGCAGCTCGAAACGCATCGAAATTGTTTTAGTATTAATTTGGCGAGTTAAAATAGTCATTTTTCAAAAAGTCTCGGATTTCGACGAAACCAGTTTCATCGGATCCGTAATGTGATATTATTGTATGGTTTCAAATTTCGTGTCAATTGGATTTATTGTTTGTCCGGTACGAATTAAAACGCATCGAAATCGGTTTAATTTAAATCGATCGGTTATTGCCATATCTCGCACAGATGACTGAATTAGCTTTCGAAACTTGTTCCATTGTGTCCGGAACGCGGGATAAACCCTAGGAACGTCAGTTTCGGCACGTGAATCGGAGTTTGGAATTTCCGGAATGAATAGTGTCGTTCGTTTTCCTATAAATAGCCCACCTGCACAAATTAAAAAAATAAAAAAATAACAAAACCCTAATTTGTTTCTACAGCCGCCTCCCTTTTATCTATGGCCGAAAACAACTCATCTTTCCCCCTCGTTTTCTTCAAATCCAAGCCTCGTTTCAAGAATTCTTCAACTACAATATTGTAGAGGGCAGCGAGATCTTCGTGTTCAACGGAGGAGATCGTGTTTGGAGTTGTGGATTGGTGGCAAGTCGAGTTGGAAGTGTGGCCGTTCGGCCTCGAACTGCGTGCGTATGTGATGACCGAGCTCCTCCATGTTTGGGCCGAGCGTGGCTCTTGCGAAGGGGGTTCGTATGAGGGTCTTTGATCGAATTATCGTCGAGCGAGGAGGTTGCAAAATCGAACCCTAATTTTCATAGATGGGTTATGTGTTGCGTATAATTGTCTGTAGATGGATCGCATGAGGAGGGAGAAAGCACGCACGGTCATGATGTTGTTGGGTGAAATCTACGGCCAGAAACTAGAGTAGGTTAAAGTTATAAAATGTTGATTTATTTTATATGTAAATCGTGTACAAACTTTAAAAGTTGATATCTTTTTGCTGCGAGATCAAAAACGCGCGAAACTAGTTGCTTTGGAATCGTATGGACGAGCACTACGCGATGGAATTGGATTGGAGTCGTTTGGAGTTAGTGAGAATTTCGGTAAAATTAAACGCACGTTTAATTTTATTCGAAATAAATCGCTAAAACGAAATTGAAATTAAGGTGAGAACTTCTCACTCAATCGAATTAGTTTCGATTTTATTTTAATAGTTAAATTTAAAATATTTGAATGCATGTTTGAATGATGATTGTTATCTATTGATTGTTAAAATAGACATTATGCGCCGTTAGTAAGCGGATGTTATTTATTAAAAACATATACCGCGAATATTTCATAAACAGTGAAATAGGTATTATATATAATAGCAATATATATATATTGGCATATGTATATATTGGAGTTATTGATTTCCCGCATTTGTATAGCGGATGAGACCCTATTGCGCCGTCTATTAAGCGGATAATATTTTAAATCTCATATACCGCGATAATTTCGTACTGGAGTGAAATTGGTATTGTGCTAATGTTTGTGGATGCAGGAAAACAGGTTGGGGGGATCCAACTGGATTCCTCAACAGTATTTATTTGATTTCAGATATTTTGATATTTGATGGATTATCAGATCGATATATGATATTGTTGTTGTCGTGATTGACTATTTGGTATGTAGCATCATTGGACCAAATTTGGAACTTTAAAATGATTTTTAAAGTGATTTTTGAAAATATACTATATGTTTGGAAATTGATTCATTTTAAATAAATAAACGTTATAATTTTTAATGTTATAAAAAAATATATTATTGAGAAATATAGTTAAAAAGTTGATTTTTGAAAATATGGGGTTAGTGATTTTATAAAATAGTTTAATCGGGATTTTTGAATTTATTATAAAAGTTTAAATATAGGATTTATAAATTTGATTACTTTATAAATCAAAATGATGAAATTATAAAGGAGTTAAGACGTTTTAAAGAATAATATAAATTGATTTAGATAAAGGATTTATAAATTGATATTTATAAATCAAAACGTTGGAATTATAAAACAAGTTTTTATAAGTGTTAGAATGAATTGTGAATAAATTTCGTAAATGAATGAAATTTATAGAATTATAAACGGTGAAGTTATAAATGGAATTTTATAAACAGTAGGTTTATAAAATTTGTAAAGTTATTAAAAGATTAGATTTGGGTAAACAAATGAATCTTATAAGTTTTAAGATTTATAACTTGGGAAGTTTAAAAAGAACGATTTTGTAAAATAATCGTTTTGTAAGTATTTAACTTATAATACGAACTTTTAGTATATAATTGAGTTATAAATCGAATAGGTTAATAAAGGAGATTTATAAAAGGAAGTAGTTATAAAATAAATAGAAATGGAATTTATAATCGTTGTTTTATAAATCCGCAAATGACTTATTTTGATAAGTAAATTGTTGAAACCTATTAATGGAGTTATATTCACGTTTTTGACTATGAATAATCCTTTGAAATAAAATGAATAAAAGGATGAAATTTGTTAACAAAGTATATTCACGTTTTGAATAGTGAATAATATGTTAAAGAAAATGTTTAGGATGTGATATTTTAAATAGAATTAAAACGATCTAACGATGTTTTAAATGTGTTAAGATTCGAAACCATAGATTTCAACATTCATTGTTGAAATAGACGTTTTCGAGAAATAAAAGGAAATGGTGGACTATAACACTGTTGTTATAGTAAATGATTTCCGAAAGGAAATGTTCTGTATAGTATTGGGATTTATATATCTATTTTAATTACGAATCCCTATACTAGTGATTTTGGGTTGTCGTAACGATGTTTTACGCAACATTCGTTTTGGCCCAAACAAATATGGATAAGAGAATGATTTCCTTAAAGAATGAAATATATACTTAATTTTGATTTAAGTATATTGAATATTTTCCAAGTGTTGAAAGTAAATAGACTTGTGAATTACTTATTAATAAATAAGTATGAAAATGTTTTTCCAATGCAAAATGAAACGTTTTGAGAATTTATCTTTTTGAAGATAAATTTAAAATAAATAATTGAAATCATATATTCATAGATATTGTGAAATATAAATTCACTATGGAATTTATAAGAGAAAGGGGAATTTGTTTAAAAATAAATGTTGATTTATTTTTGAAGTGTGAAAACTATATATCTAGAAAAGATATTTTTGGGAAATAAATAATTTGGAAAATTATTTGGAATCTGGTGATGTGTGCATATCCATTGATAGTTCAATAACCGACTATCAATATTTACCTTTGAAAGGTATTTATTGTGATTTGCTGAATTTGAATGCTACACTTATTTTTAAATTATTGCGCTCGTTATTTGGATTACCCATTCCGAATAGTGATACGACGTAATGGATAGCATTGATGACCGGTGTTGAAGACATGATATTTTTGAAAGCGAAAGGACAACTCGTCGAATGTCTTTGCATCGAATGGTCCCCGGTATAGAGACTCCATATGTGATGGGAAGTCCGGTCGTGATTAGTGAATATCCGGATTGCAAGGACTTCTTTGTAGGTGCCTTCGGTTCTGTTCGAGCCTGGAACAGACTTGTATGGATTGTATGTCTGACATTACAAATTGAGATATAAAGCCGATTTATTTCAAATATATTTCTGTTGGTGGCGGAGAATTTATTCTCTTAGCTTAACACCCTTCTCTGAGATGTACGAGCTCAGAGGTTATGTAGTTGAAGGTTATCAGCGATATATTCCCAATTTGGTAATGTGACATGCTGAGTGTTGCTGTGAAATGATCATTGTGTTGATCATTTGTGATAGGATCATTTGTTTGATCGTTTATCTTTGTGATCACTTCTATGATCATTTGTTGACCCAAAGCACGGCTTTTGTATAAAGTGTGTTTTTGTGGACGAGACTTCGTAGAGCCTCACACCCCGGAAATGGTCAAAACAGGAAAGATGCGGCAAGGTTATGAGGGGTAGCGCCCTTTAGGGTATGTGCATTTCCTTCTGGAAAAGGGTGGTATCATGGTATGGAGCCCAGATACTTACTCATGTTGAAAACACTTTATGATTGTGTGAATTGATTACGAGCGCTCGGTTAAAGGTCCTAAAGGACCGGGGGATGGCATACTCGGTCAGTTGTTACTCAGTTAGGTGTAACCCGGCCTTGTGTTGGCAGAGATCCGGTTTGGTTCTCGGGGACGTCCATCCAGAGGCGTTCTCATGTGGCAATGGGAAGTTCCTTGGCCTGACCATTTGTTGGAAATCCAATTCCCAATACGAAACCTTGTACGGTTTTAGTTGTAGAACCTGCCATTTACTTATGGTGGTCACCACTGTTTAGATGGTAGCTATAGTAGGCATAGTTCGAAATGTCTATGCTGGCTAAGATTTATATTCTACCTTCGAAATATTTTCCTACGCTATGCACTAGTAATAATATCAAATGTTCTTTTAAATGCGTATCAAGCATCTTTGACTATCATAAGGAGAAATCTCCTCCGATTCTGCGTTTGCATTGTGTGTGTGTGCGGGAGGCCTTATGGTAGTCTCATTTTTAAAAGCATTGCGAATTGAATTTAAAAATATTCCTCTATTGTGATTTTAAAGATAAATAAACTGTTTTGAGTTCTCACACCAGTCACATGACTGACTCGGAGTTTATTGTTTTCCTTCCTAAACTCTGGGTGCCCACCAATTTCCACACGGGCAGTCAAGAGTTAAGGTTTATCAGGATATTCTGAATATTCTGGAATTGCTGGAGGCAAGCTGGATGGCATGGCGTATTATTAGTATATAGTATTTCTTTTCCGCGGTTTGTTGTTGTTTGTTGTTGTTTGTTGTTGTACACTCTGATGTAATGAAATGAAATGTGATGTAATGTAATAACTGATATAGTTCTTGTTTAAAGAATATTCATTTATCTATTATATGTTGTTCCGCTGCGATTGTGATATTTTGTTATTGTTCTGCTGTTTTCTTTCCGTTCTTTTTTCTATTTTCTTTTCTCTCTATTTTCTATCTTTTCCTCTCTTCTTCTACGTTTTCTTCTTCTTAAACCCTAACATTTCGGTTTTTCGGCAACGAAAAATCGAAGTCGTTACAACAGTAACACTATTTCACCAATGAAATGCTGCCCCTTGCAACTGCATAGAGGCTAGCCTCCTCTTCTATTCATCATCCAAACCCAAATCAATGAAGATTCTCTCATAGTGCAATAGCCAATTCTGAACTTTGAACTTTTGTAGCATCCCCTGTTCCCATAAATGACTTTCCACCAAGACTAGTGTGCTCAGCTCAGCATATTTGTTCCCAACTGAAGCATAGGATCAGCTCCTCCAACATTTTCAGCAACACCAGCAGTAGCTCCAGCTTGCATCATATTGATGAAAAACTGATACATCGCCTCTATATCCGCTGGTGTATTTCCAACACCCACATTGGCATCTACATTTTGGTTAGCATTAGCCTGCCGACCGGGTTTATCTTGCTGGGTCGAACATTTTCGTTGGTTATGGTGCTTCCTCCACTGAGATTTCCTCTTTCGTTTCCTGCCTCCATATCTTCTTTCTCGTAAATCTACATACGAGCCTTAGTAAGATACAGAAGAAGGGTCTAAGAGAGAGGGGAATACATACTTATATATATATATATGTATTAAATACAAGTACGTTACTATAGCATTATCCCAAAACCCGATCTTATTTTCTAGTTCATCAGATTATGTTCTTTTAGGTTTAAATTTCTTTTTAGTTTTCATAAACCTATGCTCTGATACCAACTTGCAACATCCCTTAATTGGAGTCCCAGAACTAACGGCTACAGATGATGTAGTCATCAATAGTTATTAATCATCGGCGACCAAATACAATAATGTTAGATACATTGATATAATAGAAACACATGGATATGGAAAAAAAAAATTAAAATCAACAAACAACTTTCTCATTCCATTTCAAAACATTTCAAATTCATTACATAATCTCAATATAAGAACCACGTTTAGAGAAAATATGATTATTGCAACATACGCCAAGAGCGACATATGAAGATGCGCTGTTAAATGATCAACGAATATAACTAGGCATTAACAACTTTTCATTTACAACAAAACACAATGGAATCAAAATAAGAAAGAACTCTAAATAGCTATCATTCTTCCTGCATGTCTTTAGAAGCTCATTCTTTTAAAGAGGTACTTGAAAAACTCAACTCTCAAATGACTCAAAGTTAATTGAGCACCCGAGAGTTTAAGGAGAAAACATAAACCTCGAGTCAATCATAAAGCCTGGTATGAATAATAATCTACCATCTCAAACCATTTAGAAATCTAGTGCGACCACGCTGCTTAGCGGGGCGGGTTTTCCCTTCACTGGTATCTTATTCAAAACTTTATAAAACCATATACTATGCTCCTACATCCACAATGGTTAAAACATAGAAATTTAAAATATCACAATGATGTGCAAATAAGTAAATCAATTCTGAATTTCCAATCCTCATTTATTTCGACTATCTGACTTAGTTATAGTTTCTAGGGACACTATTAACCTATTAGTTTTCATTAGCTGAATAATAACCCGCTTAAAGCTTATGGACTCCCTGTCCGGTTTCATAGTTTTTATGGGATCACTAAGAACTATTGGCCCTTGCCAATAACTTCATCATTCACGGGTCCTCCAATAACCTATTGGTATCTTCAATAACGTCTCTCTTATTTTAGTTTTCAAGGGCTGACTAGGAACCTATTGACATCTGTCAATAACTTAATCCAGATATAGTTTCCATGGGTTCACTATAAACCTATTAGCCCAGGTCAATAATTCTTTATAATCATAATTTTCATGGGATTATGTAGAATCAACGATTTTTATATCGGTTAGAAAATTGTCGAAAAATTGTAATAAAAATTAACCGCAAGCGCACCGCGTACAATTTTTGTACGTGGCTAGTACGAATCGATCCGCAGGGAATTAAATTGATTTAAAATCCTACTCAATCAAATTAAACCAAGATTTGAAATTGGTTTAAGCTAAAGAAAATGTAAAAACTAACTACAAGCAAAAGTGAATAAAAATATGAGAGTAGAAAGAAATTTAGAGGCAAATCGCTTCTCATGATCACGTAAATCAATATAATGAAATTATGATCTCTCTTTTTGGTAATCTGTTAATTTTGGTTGATGTGTTTATCATAAGTATGGTATATTTGTGCTATTGATTAGCCCAACATAAACTATCAAACTTTAACACACCCTCCAGACCATTTGTTAACTCTCATGCAAATGATAATGAAATCAAAAATAAAATCTATTCTAAGCGCGATCTATTTACTATATATTAGTAATACAGACCATCAAATGTTGATTCTAAAATCCACTTCATTACAAAATCATATGTAGATGAAGAGGTAATTTGTGTTTATGTCTGTTTAAGCATAACCTATTTGGTGTCAACAACATAAGCTATAAAATTCAAAGTTAAACAACAAATTTTTACCCATTCAAACATTTCCATTAAGAACAAAAAAAGATCATAAATGAGCAAATATGTTGAATCTACATGATTAAGGGAGCTTCATTACCCCTAAATTGAAGGGGTTTTGCTTCTCATATTTGTTATCATTTCAAAAACTATAGAATGAAACATAACATTAACAAGAGGAAAAAGACAGCTATTTGAAATAAACTTAAAGCTAATCTACTTGCATAAAAGAAAAAACCTATACTGCTAACATAAGAAGAAATAAACAAGAAAAGAACATGAAATAAAAGTGCATGAATTAAAATTGCATATAATAAATTACATAAGAAAAGGCTAAGGAGCAATTACAAAGAAAAAGGGAGTTTATGTTTGTAATTTGTGGCTACCGCTAAACTAACTACAAGGTGGTACTAAGAGCTTCATTATATGAAACATAAGAGGTATTTATATATGCCTAAAACCCTAATCTATATTTTAGGGGACTACCCAAAATCCTCTTGAAGAAGTACTGCCACCAAGTTATCATTAGCATGTAATTAATCTTCCATTAAATGTGGATGTGCTTTTGATCTCCACTAACATGTGCATTAGCTTTTAATTAAAGATCATGGTAAGTGGGTAGGTGGGGATCCTCCATGTTGCATGAATTGATTTATTTCTTTAGTCTTTTGTCTTTTTTCACTTTTTCATGCATTAATATATGAAGCCTCTTCCATGTTGAATCCAATTTCCTACAAAACAACATAAAAATGTGCAAGTAAATTTTCTCAACTTAAATTATGCACAAAATTATGATTTTGCCCCAAAATGAAGGTGAATGAATGATGATTTGATGACATTTGGATTTTGGTAAGAACATGAAAAATACCCTCATTATTTAAATAAAAGTAGATTAAATATGGAAGAAAAATATGCACATTTACGTGCACATCAAATACCCACACACTTATCTTTTTATTTGTCCTCGAATAAACTAAAACTTAGAGAAATCTGTTTTTATAGGGAACAAGATTACATTGAGCCTATGCAATAAGCCGTTAAACCTCTAGGTGTGTCTAGTTGGATGAGCGTTGTCTTGTGAGGGTTTTCATCGGATACTACCCACAAAATCCAAATGTAACTTGTAAAATTCCCAAACGCAAGATTTATTTACAAAGAGATGAATGCAAGTTTTTGAAAATATCTACAAATGAAAATTTTACTTTTAAATTGACATGAATAAGTTAAATATATGTTTTGGTCACCATCATGAAATTTTAGTCATTTTACTAGTCAAAACATCAAACAAAAATTAAGCTATCATCCCAATTAGACTCTATTTTGTCTAGTGGTTTCGGTTGATAACACAGTGAACTATGAAATGGATCCTTAGTCGATTATCAAAAAAATTCAAAGTGGTATTTTCATTTCTTTTGAATAACAACTCAAATAAAACAAGTGAAAATAGTGCTTGGATTTCAATTGCTCGCTCTCTCTATTTTTAAAAATTTTCATTGGTACTAACAATACTTACATATGCCTAACTTAGAAAACCGAGGCCAGATATACCACCCATGCATTGCCTTGCAGGCTTAAGCGAGGGGAATACTGAGCATGGCGAGTGTACGCACAAGTGTGTACACCTATCGACTATAGGCGTTATTAATGAAAGAATTTTTATATACATACACCTAACTTAGATAAACTGATATCAGATATACCGATCATGCACTACCTTTCGGGCTTACGTGAGAAGAGTACGGAGCATGACGAGTGTACACACGCGCGTGTAAACACATGATACTAGGTGTTTCTTATTTTTTTAAAAACAATTTTTGTTATATATATATATATATATATATATATATATATATAAAGAGAGAGTTTTGCAAAATCATCATAGCACCACTTAACTTAGAAGATCAAAAATGTTATAGCCATTACTTTAAATCAATCACTCTTTTAAACAAAGATTTACGATTGGGATGTACTTCATAATCAACACCCATGAACCTTCCTATATACTAGTTAAACCATCGTTCCTTGTAATCAAACTTAATTTTTATTTTTGTTGTGATAAATAAATTTTCAAAATTTCGACTTAATTACCCAAATCCTATACTTATCTTATAGTGTTTCTTCAAAAAAATCCAAATGCTAAAAAGAAAATTTGTCTTGAGATTTTTTTGTTTTTGTTGTTTTTTTTAGTTTTGAGTTTCATAAAGAAAATGAAAAAACAAACAATGAATAATAAAAAAGAAGATGAGACCCCTCTCCACACTTAATTTTGACTGTGTCCCCACAGTCAAAACAAAGTGAAAGGTGAAAAATAAAAATATGACCTGTATTTCCACGAAAAAGCACGATTATTATTTACACGACATCATAAAATATATCATTAAAGAGTAAATGAAACGGTCTTTCAAAGATCAATTCATTTGTCTCGTCAAGTATGAGAGACATAGCTTGAGAGACATAGCTTAAGCACAGAAAACCAAACCATAAAAGATTTCAAAGTTTAATGTTGATTTGGAAAAATGAATGTCATTTTATTGAAAATCGTATGATTGTTTTATATTCGATGATTTTTAGGGTACATATAACAATTGGTTGAGGTTCAAGTTTATTTTCACCAAAATTAAAGTCAAACTCATCATTGACAAATTCTTCAAAATTATTTATTTTTAAATCAGCACGGTGATTTGAATCTAACCCTTTAGAATTCAACAACTCATCTTCGAAAAGTCCAAAAAATTTGTATTCACTAAATTCATCTTCCATTGGTGAATTGTCAACAACTTCAATGCATGTATCACTTACAAAATTTAAAGTTGTTGCAATCAATTTTTCAAAATCGAAAAAAGGAAAACCGAGTTTTGAATTTGGTTCCACACTCTCAAACGAATAGAAATCCAACTCAATTAACGCATTTTCAACACTTCATTAGGATTGTCATTTCTCAAAAGTTGGTAGTTGAAAATCATAAATTTAGGTAAAAGGTGGATTATTATTTTACTCATCACACGTTTGGATTTGATTTTTTTCTCTCACATTGTTCATATATGTTTCAAACAATAAATCCATGTGATCTTTATGAATTTCGTCCATTTGCTCAACAAAATCAAATTTTTAACTATTGATTTGAGAAATTTCAAATTGAAATTGTTGAGAACAAAAATTGTGCATTGCAACATAATAGAAATTATTATCATTGCCAAAATCATTTAAAAGTGGTTCGCATTTCCATTTTGACTTTGAAATTAATTTTGGAGTTTAATGTTTTATTGGCATGAGTTATAATCGAAATCATTTGAATTTTGAAGTGAATTCAAATTTTGATAATTTTGAAATCCTTGACTTGAGTTATTACACAGATTACTCATATTTATCATTTGATTTCATTGTTCAAGTAAAGACCAAATCGTTTCAATACTATTTTCTAGAGTTGTGGGTCGCTCAACATTTTGAAAACTTTGTGGTGCAGAAGTCGAATTGTTTGTACAATAGTTATTATTATAATATCCATAAGAGTTTGATGTGAAACTATATGTATTATATTGATTTTCACAACTATTGTAAAATTATTACGAGTAGAAAAATTCGGACATTTTCAAAAAAAGAAAATATTTTTTATAAAGAAAAAATATTTACCAAAAAGAATTTATTTTTAAAAAGCGAAATTTGATTTTTTTTTTCGAAAACGTTATATATATATATATATATATATTTGGAATTTTGTTTTTCTATAAAAAACCTAACTTAATTTTTTTTGGATTTTTGATTTTGATTGAAAAATTTCTAAGGAAAAAATTTAAAGTTTTTTTTGTTCTAGATTTTTTTATTTTTTAAAAAATAAGTTAAGTCAAATTTACATTTTTTTTGGATTTTTTTTCTTTTTTTAGATATGCATGAACTAATGCAACAAAATGAATGCAAGGACTTAATTACAACTTTTCTGTCCTTAGTAGCTCCTAACCCAAAATTGTATAATCGCACTTTGTCTTAATCCAACAAAATATTTCTTAGCCAGGTAATGGGCAGGAGTTATCGGTGCACCATGAACCATTGTAGCAATGAAGCCGAAGGTTTAAGTACCTTCAAAGAAACAATCAGTATAATATTTACGAATCATTGTAATATTTGTAACTGGTCATTGCTCTACCGTGGCCAAGAAACTAAGAAATAAAACTGTTTAAAGAAGACAACCATCAAGATACAATTAAGCCCTTGGTGAGCTCGTGACTCCCTGAAGTCTAAAGTCCAAACGTTATTGTTAGTCAATTCTACAATGATGTGTAATTTGTGGGCAAGGAAGATGTGATGAAATCCCCCACCATATATGAATTGTGGTTTTGCCTAAGAAAAGAAAATAAAATGGTGTGAATGCAAAACAAGTAAACGTGCATTAAAGATGCAACTACGAATGAATTTTTATTTTTGTTTTTGAATTTTTTTAAATACAAGCAAATAATAATGAAAATAAAATAACAATAAGAAATAAGAGCATGATACCAGAGCGTGCAGTGTAACGACCCTTAAATTTTCGATGACTAAAAATTATTAATTTAATAAAGTTTTATAAGTTAATAATCGAAGAAATAAAAATTTATGAATTATTAATGAACACTAACTAGAGTGGAAGGCAATAATGTCAATTTAAGTCAATCATTAACAATTTTAATGAAGGACAAACTAATTTAAAATGATTTAAATGTTATACTTGGTTATAAATTGAATATAAGAAAACAAGTGTAAATATTGAATCAACTAATGAAATAATATATGATTAATAGTAATTGAATAAAATCAGTGTTAGGTAAGTAATTGTAACATTTGGTTGTAAATAATAACTTATTAATGTGACTAAAAGTAAATGGTGACAAACGATTATATGTTACCTATTTATTCAGTCTGTTAAGTTAAATTCGAAATCAATTATAATTAAATGGAATTACTGTTACATTGATGCGGTTTAAGACAATGACAACAATCTATGAATGTAATAAAATATATATAAATGATAATTATATCCATAAGATGGCAATTGGTTGAATAACAAGATTGAGAGGCAAACAAATGGATTTTTGAAAATTTAATTTATGATCTTTGAATTTATTGAATTTGAAATTAAAAACTATAAGTTGTGCAATATTCAATCATAAGTTGATATAGAAATTTGTTTTAAAGGATTTTAAATTACTAAGCAATCTAAGGTGATAGAAATTGCAAATTATTAAATTTGAATTGAAATATGGTTTAATTAATTTAATATTAATTTATTTAATTAATGTGAAAATAACCATTTTGGCAACTGACTCGAATTTCGACGAAACCAATTTCATCAAATCCGTAATAGTCAATTATTATAGGATTTCAAGTTTTGTAACGATCGGACTTGTCATTTGATCGTACGAACTCGAAACGCCTAGAATTTTTTTTAACTGAAATCAATTGGAAATAAGCCGATTTTAACATAACTTCTTCATAAGATGGAACTAGGACTTGAACCTATGCCATTGAGTTTAAAATCGTCAAAAACATTTATTTTGATATATGGGATGACCTATTTTCGTTTTGGAAACCAAACGAGCTTTTTTGAGTAATTTATCGTTCAACTTCCAAATCAAATTTGATCCATTCATTTCTATCTGATCTGCCTATAAATATTCCGTTATAAACCTTAGTTACTTCTTATATTCATTTGTCTGTGCATACATTTCCTGTCTATCTTCTCCTCTCCAATGGAAGAACATATCCAAAATTCCAAACCCTCAATTCAATTTCAAATTCAATTCCGAAAATTAAACTCCTCTAAATATATTGAATTATATATCGCTTTGAAGCTCTCGACGAGCGTAGGGCAAAACCATAGTTCTTTTTTCGATCTGGGTTTCTGTGTGGATGGAATTCGAGAAATAAGTCTCAGCCATTCGTTGTGACTTGATCGACTTCATCCGAACGACGAATCAATGATACTGGATTATGGAGAAGATCGAGGGGAGTTCATCTATGCACGTTGGAAGGAGATCCGACAGTGGGATTGACCTGAAATTTCAGTTAGGGTTTCGGCATTTATGGACGGCTAGATGATATTGGGTGATCGGGTCGAACGCTGGAGGGGGCGTAGAGCTCAAGCGAGGTCAGCCAGGCGTAGGAGCGTGGTCGACGAGGCCAGGAGGTGATAGATCGCCTCTGGCGATCGTGCGTGAGAAAGGGCTCATGGCTGCTGCGAACGCAAATTTCATGCTAGGGTTACGTTCGCCTGTTGATGTTGGTGGCGTGGCTGTTTTTGATAGGTGAGTGTTTTGTTTTATTTTATTAATTCTATTTTAAATCGTGTAACTTCTAACTCGAATAACTTTCGCATACGAGGTCTGATTCACACGCGATTTTTTTGCTTGGGATCGTATCAAAATTCCGGACAATTTAACGCAAGTTTGGATGACTTCTAAGACTGTTCAAATTTGCGCCCTTAATTGGATTTTTATTTCGATTTAAAATCGAAGGTGAGTCTTTTGATCCCCTCACAACCTCTAAAAATTCTGATGATGGTTAAAACAAATTTATGGTATGATTATAAATGTATTTATGGATGTTTGGTATTTTTAAATCGCCATTCCAGTTAAATTGAATTTATTGTTATTTAATGTGTCATTGAATTTAAATTGCCAGTAAATTCCTGTAATGATAATCTGTTAATTTCTGTTATTTATTTGATTGATTTGGACGATGTTGTGATGGATGTTGATTGTTGATATTTGATGATTGAATGTTATATTTTATATTGTTATAACACTGCAAGTACCCTATGGGTTGAAATGATATATATTCGAACGACTATAGAATAGGGAATGGGTTGAAATGATAGACTCGAGCGATTTTATTGATTTTTATTTTAATTCGGGATTGCAATTTGAAAAGACATATAACCGTAAAATTTTAAATTGCGGATTGAAATGATAAATGTCCGTATCACTTGACCCTAGGGTAGAGAATTACATACGATCACCGGATAAATTAAACGATTTTAAAATCCTTAATTTTTGAATTAGTTAAATGATATTTTGAAATAAAGATTTGATTCAAGTTAATTGAATTATTATCGGAATGCAAGTTTAATGTTGAGATTGGATTTAGTTTAAGGGAATTGTTTAAAGGTATTAAATTGAAATTTCAAAGTGAATTTTGAAGTATAATTGTAATTTGTCGGAATTGAGTTATTAAAATGATTTGAAATATAACATTGGAACATATTGAAATTGGAGCAGTTTATTTGATATTTCAAACAGGGATTTAAAATCGATATAGGAATTAAATAATTTATTGAGAATTTGGATTGAAAGATTTGAAATTGGGTTTTGTTGATTTGGAAATTTAAATGGTCCAGATGTGTTTAAATGAAACAAATAGTTTAAACTGATACTAATTTCAAATCCATGTTTCTAATATAAACTGTTTTAAAAATATATTATGTTAAAATTTCTAATTATTAATATTTTCAAATTTAGTAAGCTATTTAACCAATATTAACTATATAAATTATTTTAACCTATTTTAAACCAGTTTAACTTAAACTAATTAAACCATTTTATTTTAAGTCTAATTAATCCATTTTAAGGCTATTTTAATTATATTTAAACTATTTTAATTATATTTAATCTATTTTCGATCTATTTAACTATCTTATATTAATTTAAAATATTTAAAATATATTTTTAATATCTTATAGTATTTTAACTATTTAAAAATCTATGTAAACTATTTATAACTAACTAAACTATTTTTCTAAAATTCAGACTTAGTGAAGTTGATGTGTTTATATTCAAATTCATTGGTTTGAAAGGAAAATACGGTTAAATGATGTTATAAACTAAGTTGGAATTTAAATGTCATAATTAATGGAATATGATGATTTTGAAGTGAGGATTTAACCTAATTAGAAATATGATTTTTGAAAGAAATTATGATTTCGGGAACGATATGACTAAAAGGGTGAATATGATTTCAAAGTGAATATGATTTCAAAGTGAATATAATTTCGAAAGTGAAATGATTTTGAGAATATGATATTTTGATATAAAGTGTGAATTGACTTTTGAAATGTGAAAGAACCATCCGATGTAAAATAAGCATTTGGTTGTTAAAGAGACCGAGATCCGATATTGTCATACTTTCTGCCAATACCAAAAACCACTTTAACAACTGTGCACGTGGTGGAGATTCCAGAAATGAAGTAGGATGGTTTGGCGAACGATTCTATATGAGGTATTTACGTGATCCTGACTCCCATGAGTCAGCTTGATGTGGCTAAAATCAGGAGCCACGCTGGGCCAAGTGAGTTCATTCCTCCGATCGGACACACTTATCCGATACTATATTCTGACTTTATGATTGATTTGTTCGCCACCCTTGATTTTGATTTGGGAGTATGTTCCGAGGTGGGCGGTAGTAGCTGCAATCCATTACCACCAGTCCGGATACGCAAATGGTATATCTACCCTGGCATTTCCTCGAGTGCCATGTCGCATGCCCTATCGCGCCTTCTACGAGTTTTGTTTGTACCATACCTACGGAGTGCCCTTTGATAGCCCTCCAGTTTACGGGTGGAGTTACTATAACGACCTACCTTTTTGGGCCTTTCAAGCAGACACATGCGTCGACTCAAACCATACAAAGAGGCAGATTATTATAGAGGTAAATAAGAAAAAGAGAAAGAAATAAAATCAATACAGAATCTCGCAGCGGAATGACAAAATGTAATAATCAAATAATTGTTCATGAAGTTGTTTTATAAATACATTTGATTACTCTTTATGACACAAACATCAAAGTTACATAAACAGGAACAAACAAATAAATGCAGTGGAACAACATGATGCAGTGGAATAAATATAACAAATAGTAATAGTACAAATTTTTGTTTTCGTCCTCCAAAAATAAGGTCTTTTGAACAAAAAATGCTCAGGCTAACCCGGGCGAATTTAAAAGACAAAATACTCGTGTCAGAACTAAAGGATCTTATGTAAGTTAAATCAACGGTAAATATGAATGTAACAGCGTCAGAAATGTTTACGGGGTTTTACATCTCTTATCTAGTGTCTAATGTGGGTGCAGTAACTTAAGAGATGTTCGGGATTCCCATCTCCTAAGGATCCGTTAAACTATCTACTATGTAGTAAAATACGCTATTATAATATGTTTATAGTAAAGTAAAAGTATTAAAATAGCGTTAAGGCGTTACCCATATCTCCTTTAACACATTTTTACATATTCCCATAGTCTATACAGTACCGTAATTCCTCCGTAAACTGAAGGGCTATCAGAAGGCACTCTATAGGTATGGTACAAACCAAACATGTAGACAGCACGATATGGCATGTGAACACGATACTCGAGGCAATTCCAGGGTAGATATACCAATTGCGGATCCAAAATGGTGGTAACGCATAGCGGCTACTATCGCCTACCTCGGAATACACTCCCAAATCAAAATCAAGGGGTGGCCACCAAATCAATCACATAGTAATAGAATGATATCGAAGAAATGTGTCCTATAGGAAGAATGACCTCACTTGGCCCAGCGTAGCTCCAGTTTTAGTCACATCCAAGTTGACTCTGTGACTATCCATAATTTTAAACATTTGAAATTGGAATATTTAATTGATTTTAAATATTTAAAAGTTAGTTTCTAACTTGAATTTCAAATATCACTATTGTTTGGCAATTAAATTACCGAGCTTAATAATTCGAAATTGGTTTATTAGTGAATCTTGGATTTTAACCTGATCAAAAATATTTAAAGGCTTGTAAAATTTATATTGATAATACTGAAGATAATAGAACTTTTAAAAGTTGAATTTAAAACTGTTTTGTTCATTTTTAAATTTCATCGTATAAATTGATATTTAAAAAATAGCCTTCCAAGGCATAGTCTCGGAATTTGACGAAACTAGTTCCATTGGATCCGTAATATTGTACTATTATCGGATTTCAATTTTCATAGTATTTGGAGTTATTATGTGGTCATACGGTTGATAAACGCGCTGAAAGTTATATCGAAATTTAATTTAATAACTGGGTCCAAAAAGCTATTTTCTCCATACGATCCGATTTGGATTCGAAACCATTTCCATTGCGTTCGCAATAGTGGTTTAATATTATAAATGCATAGCGGCATGCTTCGATTGGAGATCGAGATTTTGAGATGCGATAATCGAGATAATTTAGATTTGAATTTAAATTTAAAAATATAAATAATAAAATTTAAATATTATCGCTTGTTGATTCAACAAGTATTTGCCTTTTCAATACGTGTCCTTCATCTTGCAACACGCTTCATTTTTTTTCATGTGTCTCTCAAAAGGAAAAAACAATAATATCACCCTGCCCTCCTCCTCTTTTCATTTTCAAAATCGAACAAAAGCAAAATAATTAAAAACGAAGCTTTGGATAATCTTAATGGCGAGCGACAGTAAACTCGAAAATCGATTACAATAAGAAATTGCCGAACTCTTTCTTCTTCTCAAAGCCCAAATTCAGGTCGCAGCAAAAAAATATCAGCAAGCCAATTACGCGATTCGAAATCACCGAGGTTTCACCAATTGCGCGCATGCATCGCTATTTGGGTCGGGGCAATTTCCGTTTAGGGCATAATATCGATTGTTAGGGCGAGGCGACTCGAATATCGATCGCGCCCTAGCCGGTACGTGGTGGTGGCATGGGTTTGATCGTGGATGGTCGATGCACGGCTAGGGTAGTGGGTGTCGCGATTTGAATCGCGAGCACGGGGGGATCGGGGATGATGCTGTGGATGGCTCTGATCGAACGATGGGTTGGTGTGTGGCTCTGGCAAGGGATGGAAGGGCAGTGGGTAGGTGGCAACGTCGACCAACAGTCTAGGTGGGTTCGAGCTAGTCTATGAGGTAATGTGGATTTTCTCAATAATGTAGTTTGACAATTTATTTGGAATTAGGAAATTAATTAAATTGATTTTTGTCTGAAATCAATAATAGTGAAGTAAGATATATATGCAGATTTTAAATTATATTTATGTGTGTACAAAAAAAAATATCCGGTTTTTTATATTAAATTTAATAACATATATGTATATATGTGAATATATACAGTAAAAGCAGAAGATTTTTGAATATATATATATAAAGTATGTATAGATGAATATGTAAAGTAGATTTCTTAACCTATGTAGATTAATTTTAAGCAGCCTGAAAATGGAAAATAAAATAGATATACATATACCTGTTTTTTCAGTTACTAGTTTACTTTAAAAATAATGCATTATGGATATTAAATTGTCTAATAAACTTATGTAATTATTTTAGTTACTAGAAAATATTCTATTTAAAAGGAATTAGTTTATAACTAATCATTAGTTAAGTCAAATCATAAAATGGTAATTGAATTGTTTGATAATTTCGAGTATTAATAAAAATCATATAATTGTTTATACAAGGTCAAAAAAATCGAGAAAACAAGCTGAAATGGAAATGGATTGCAAAACAAAAGCAAATCTGAGATCATCTCACTCAATTGAAATAATTAGAATTTAAATTATTGATTGATTGTTTGGATGTGATATTTATATATGATAGTGTGTGTATATATATATATATTGGAGTGATTGATTTCTTGCATTATATAGCAGATGAGACCCTATGCGCTGCATAATAACGGATGAGCTGATATAACCCCATATACCGCGATATTCCACCTCGAAGTGGAATTGGTTATTTAATTATTGTACTAACATCTGTGGATGTAGGTAAATAAGTTGAGGGATCCAACTGGATTCCTCAAATGTTTGAATTTATTTTATATGGTGTGATGTGATTATTAGTAATCCGTGAATGATTATATTGGTGATTGAAATTTATTGAAGGCTATGGTTTGGCCGAATATATTCTGGTGTTTTAAAATACCATAAATATATAATTGGATTTTTGGAAATTAAAGTAGAAAATTTTAAGTACATTAATTTTAGAGAATTGAATAAATTTAAAAGAAGGAATTTGAAAAGGGTAAAGGTTGATTTTTGAAATTCTATCGAATAAATTCCAAGTATGGGGAAAAGATTTTAATAAAAGAAAATAAATGGATTTTGAGTAATATTGTTTAAAAGTTGAAGAATTTATTTAAAAATTTGAATTTTAAAATAGTTTGGGAGAATTTAAGGAATTTATTTTAAAAGGTAGTAAATTTTTGGAAATCAATGTGGAATTTGATTTGGTGTTTGAAAGTAAATTTTTGGAAATCAATTTGGAATTTGATTTGGTGTTTGAAAGTGAATATTTGGAAATCAATTTGAAAATTATATATCAGTGGATATTTGGAAATATAAATTCACGATTGGAATTTCTAAAGGAATGGGTGATTTGTTTTAGAAATAAATATTGGTTTATTTTTAAAAGTGTGAAAAGAAAATCTACGAATGTGGGACGTAAATTTAAGATAAATCGAGAAGGATTTATTAATTGTTTTAAATGGACTATTTTGGAATGGATAATGTGATTTCTCTAAAAAGCCGAGTATGTTTTCAAAATAGCTTTCAAATATAAATTAAAAGTTCTAGAGTTGGTTTCAAAAAGAATGTTGTTGGAGAAATTATTTTCTTAAATTATTTTTAAATCTTTAAAGTAAATATTTATTAAGTAAATCATAGAAGTGATTATTTTAAAGATTTAATTGGTATTTGATTTAGAAAATGATTATTTAAATAATTACACTCTATTTAATAATTTTATTTTTAAAATTTGTTTTCGGCTTAAGTTTTATGTGAGATGTTAGTATAAAATCTCATAACCAATATTTTAAATAAAGTGTCTAAAAATAGGTTTCTTTTTAAGTGTTTCCAAGTATATTTTTGGATAAGTGATTTAATTATTTTAAGGTATTTGGACTTGGCAAATTTTCAGTGGAAATAAACAATATTTGGAAATTTATTCCGCGAAAGGAAAGTGATTTGAAAATTTCTTGGGTTGAAGTGTGAAAACATATCTTGCGAAGACATTTTGAAAAAAATAATTTAGGAAATTATTTAAATTTGATGGTTGTTGTGAATGTTGTTTGATAGTTAAATAACTGACTATCAGTATAAACAATTTGGGAAATTATTGAGGCTTGATGATTGTTGTGAATGTTGTCTGATAGTTAAATAACCGACTATCAACAGTGGACTTTGAAACGACACTTGGATTTGTTTTTAAAAATAAGCGCTCGTTATTCGGTTAAGCCGGGGGAGGACATTGAGTCATAAAACCTATTTCGAATAATGATACGATGAAATGGGATTGCATTTGAAGATGGTGTTGAAGACCGGGTGTTTTCGAAAATGAAAGGATTACCTGTCGAATGTCTCTGTACCGTGTTTCTTCGGTATAGAGATTTATATCACCCTATGTTATGAGGGGTCCGGACGTGATTAGGGAATATCCATATTTGCAAGGGCTTCTTTCCTTAATTGGAGGAAGTGCCTTAGGTTCCATCTAGACCCAGGATGGACTTGTATGGATGTATGTCCGACGTTACACTTTGAGATGTAAAGCTAGTTTCTATGCAATACATTTCTGTTGGTGACAGAGAATTTATTCTCTTAGCTTAACACCCTTCTCTGAGACGTACGTGCTCAGAGGCTATGTAGTTGATTGTTACTAGTGATATATTCCCAATTTGGTAATGTGGCAGGCTAAGTGTTGATCACTTGTTGGTCGAAGCATGGCTTTTGTGAAAACCGTAGCTTTGTGGACGAGACTTCATTGGACCTCACATCTTGGAAATGATCGAAACGGGAAGGATGCAACAAGGTTATGGGGGTCGCGCCCCTCAGGGTATGTGTATTTCCTTTTGGATAAAAAGTGGTATCTGGTATGGAGCCCAGATATTTAACTTGTGTGGAATAAAAAATAAAAAGCGGTATTCTGGTATGGAGCCCGGATTATTTACTTATGTGGTTGTAGGTTTTTGAGGCGCCTTGGTAAAGGTCGGTCTAGACCAAGATGTGACATACTCGTGACAGTTTGTTACCTAGTTGTAGAGGTAATCCGGCCTTGTGTTGGCAGCGATCTAGTTAAGATCTCGGGGCGTCCCTCCAGAGGCGTACCCTTTCGGAAAAGAAGTTCCTTAGCCTTGACCATTTGTTGGAAATCCAAACAAAACAATACGAGCCCTTTACGATTGCAGTTGTATAACCTACCATCTCAGGTGGTAGCTATAGCAGGTATAATATAATGGTATCTATGCTGGCTAAGATTTATATTATACTTTCGAAATATTTTCCACACTATGCACTAATAATAATATCAAAAGGATTTTCGCGTATCAAGCATGTTTGACTATCATAAGGAGAAATCTCCCCCAAGTGTGTGATTGCATTGTGTGTGTGCCGGAAGGCCTTGTGGTAGTTTCATTTTCCAAAAGCATCAATGGATATCTTTTCCTTCTTTTGTGCAAATAATTGTTTTTGGATCTCACACTAGTCACATGACTGACCTGGAGTTTATTGTCCCCTTTCTAAACTCTAGGTGCCCATAATTTTCCACACGGGCAGCCTAGAGTCAGATTATCTGTTGTTTTGGAGCGAAGTCAGAAAAGTAAGCTGTGGAGATCAGGTGTCAAGCTGGATGGCGAGACGTATCACTTATATTATGTAGTATCTGCTGCGTATGGGTTGCTGCAAGTTCATTTTTTATATAGAAAAGTTGTCATAAATGTCTATTATCGTGTTTTGTTGTTGAAATACTCTGATGATGTAATGTATAAACTGATATAGTTCTTTCGTTTAAAGATTATTCGTTTATCTATTATATATTGTTCTGCTGCGAATGTAAGATTCTGATATTGTTTTTGTTTTCTTCTACCTTTTACTTCTTTAACCTTAACGATTTGGTTTTACGGCATTTGATCGTTCAGAATTTAATACAGTGGACGTATTGATGTTAACTTTTGGGCGTCGAAAAATCAGGGCGTTACAGATTCACGAGAGTCAGGGTCACGTTATACCTCATATAGAAATCGTTCACCAAACCATCCTACTTCGTTTCTAGAATCTCCACCACGTACACAATTGTTAAAGTGGTTTTCGATATTGGCAAAGAGTGTGACAATATCCGATCTCGGTCTCCTTAACAACCAATAGCTTATTACACACCAGATGGTTCTTTTACATTTCCAAAATCATTTCATAATCGATATCAAAATATCATATTCAATTCAAACCATATCACTTTTGAAATTACATTTACTTTCTAAATCATGTTCATCTTTGAAATCATATCACCTTTAAAATCATAGTTTTAAAATTTTATTTCCGTTCAAAGTCATGTTTCAAAAAAAGGTTAAATTTTCATTTCAAAATTATCATATTAAATCAATTATGCTATTTAAACCCCAACTTAGGTTATAATGTCATCTAACCACATTTACTTTAAATCAAGGATTTGAATATAAAAACAAAATCTTTCCTTAGTTTGAAATTTAGAAAAATAGTTTAGATAGTTATAAATAGTTCAAATTAAATTTTAATAGCCAAAATACTCTAGAATAGTTAATATAGATTTCAAATAGTTAAAAGGATTTAAAATAGATTAAATATACTTAAAATATATCAATTAGCTTTAGAATAGATTAATTAGATTTAATATAAGTTAATGGCTTAATTAGTTTTAAAATAAATTAAATGGTTTAAAATAGGTTAAATTGATTTAATATAGTTAATATAGGTTAAATATTTAATAATTTGAAAATCTTAAAATTTAGAATCTTAAAAATAAAATATTTTAAAACAGTTTATATTTGAAAACATGAATTTGGAATTTATATCAATTTAAAACTATTTATTTCATTTCAACAAAATCCGACCATTTCAATTTCCTAATAAAACCAGTTCCAAATCTTCAGTTTAAATTCTCAATGGACCATTAAATTTTATGTCAATTCCAATCCATGTTGGAAACATCAATTTATATTTACTCTAATTTCAGTGCATGTCAAAGTTATATTTCAAATAATTTTAATAATTCAGTTCCAATAAATTTCAATTATACTTCAAAAATCAAATTTAAATTTTCAATTTAAATTCCTACAACAAATCCTTTCAAACCAATTGCATTTTTAACAAAAAGCTTGAATTTCAATAATAATTCAATTTTGCATAGTATATTGGTTTGGATGTGCACTATTTGCTTAGTTTTGTGCATAGTGGGAGGCTAGGTTGTTTTTGTTTGGGTGAAATGTAATGAAAATTAAAATAAAATGTAATTGCAAATGTAATTGAAAATGAAATGAATGATTTTTTTCTTTTTTCAAACGAAATTGTTATGTTGTGTGTGTGTGTGTTTTATATATATATAAAGTGCAAATGCAAAGGAAACTAGAAAACAAGAGATGTACACAAACAAAATGAAAACACAAATCAAACAACAAATACACAACAGAACATATTTAATTTTTAAAAAATGCAATTCAACACACAAAAATAGCACATAATGAAATCAAATAAAAATGATTCGAAGAATAGAAATAAAATCAAATTGCAATACCTCGGTAACGGTCTCAAAAACTTGTTGAATCGATGGTTTTTCTATCGGTTAGAAATTTGCTGAAAATTGTAATAAAATAACCACAAGCGCCTGGCATACAATATTATTATGTGGCAAGTACGGGTCGAGTCCTGTGACGACACACATTTCAGAAGATTTAAATCGATAATAATCCATATACGACCAACTTAAACAATCCGGAACGTAGATAATCAATGAGGAAAAATTAGGAAAAAAAGAAAACAAACACAAAATCTCACAGTAGAACAACAAAATATAATAATCAAATAAACAATTCATGAAGCTATTTATATTATACATTTGATTATAATCCACACAACATTTATCAGAGTCATAAATATATCGAGGATAAATAAAAATAATGCAGCAGACAACGTGATGCAGAGAATAATAATAGTAGTAATATACCAAATCTTTGTCTTCGTCCTCCAGAGAGTAATCTTCAATACGCTGAAAAATACTGGACCGACCCGAGCGCAATGAAAACACAAAACACTCGAGTCTGGACTAAAATACTCTTATGTAAGTCTAATCAATATCATGAAATATGAGTGCATTAACTTAAGAGATGTTACGGGTTTTTCCATCTCCTAAGAACCCATCAAACTATCAACATATAATAGTGTACGCTATAATAAATAATGTCTATCAGTAAAATAAATATCAAAATAACTTAAGGCTTTACATTATCCCCTTAACACATTTTTATAGCATGTAGTCTATGCAGAACCTGTAACACAACCAGTAACATCGGTAGCCAGTGATTCCCCTATAGGTACAATACTAAACCAAAGTCGTCATGGGCCCTTAGAAGGATAAATATGACAAAGCACGTATGGCAATGCCCAAGGTAAGATTCTACAAGTTTACCCTTTCTGGCTGGTGGTAACCCATCCGTGGCCAACTGCAACAATCAATCAAAACAAAAGGTGCACCCATCGAATATGAAATCATAATAGTAATACGAGGGATCAATGTCGCTAGAGGTAGCTAACCTCAGTGGCCAAACATAGGCTCCTGTTTTAGTCATTTTAATTATGGTACAAGTGTCCAGGCTATCCGTCATCGTTTGCTTACTTCATTCCAGTAAACATTAGTCAATTCAACCACTACATTTTGGATATCATCCACCTCGTACACGGTGGTTAAAGTGGTTCCAATATTGATAGAGAGTATGCCAATAAGAGGCCTCGATCTCTTTGACAACCAAACGTCATTTTACACACCGGTTGGTACTTTTATATTTCGAAAATAATTCGTACTTGATATCAAAATATCATATTCGATTCAAAATCAAATTCATTTTGAAGTTATCATATCCGCTTCGAAAATGAAATCCATTTTGAAATCATCATATTCGCTTCAAAATCATATTTTGCTTCAAAATGTTAATTCAGTTCGATATATTGATTTCACTTCAAAAAAATTATTCAAATTACAATTTTGTTTATAACTCACTTTATACCAATTCGCATTCAAATCCAAGATTTAAATATACACATTTCACCCTTTTGACCAGTTTGAATTTAAAAAAATAGTATAAATAGTTTTCTAGTAGTCAAGCATTTAAAGTAGTTTAATAAAAAAAATAGTTTGAGTATTAAAAATGGTTTATATAGTAAAATAGTTTGCAAATCAAAATAATTTGGATATTTAAAGTATATAGATTAAAAATAGTTTATACTAAATAATTCATTTGAAAATAGTTTCAAAGTCAAACCAATTCAATTCCAAATTTCCCAACTCAAATCAATCCTAATTTCCATTTCGATTTAATCGATTCAATCCTGATTTCAAGTCGAATTCAATTTCAGTTCTAAATTAATTTCAATTTCAATTCCAGTTCCAAATTAATTTCAAATTCCAATTCCAAATTAATTTCAATTAAATTCTCAAATTTAAACCATTTCGATTAATTTCAATTTCGAGTTCGATTTCCGAAATATCGATTCAAAACACTTAAATCAAATTTTCCTTCAATATTTAATTAAAAAATCCAAACCTCAAAATATTACTAAATTCCGGGCTCAATTTCGAAATATCGATTTATATCACTTTTAATTAGCAATATCAGAAGTTCGAACAAATGTTCAAACCTTTAAAACAAATCAATTTCTGAATTTCTTACCATATTCCGATTATAACTTCAAAATCTGAACTTCAATTATTTAAAACGTTCCAGTTACCAACTTTAAATTTCAACATTTTGAGTTCCAATTCGAAAATATTTTGATTTCCATAAATTCGTTTTTTATTCCTTAAAACCAAATCATTTAAATAATTTCAAATCAAAATTTTAAAATCGTTTAATTTAACTAGTCCGGTGTTTGTATATAATTCTCTATCCTATGGCCAAGTGAATCAATTATTTCAATTTAATTCCAAGGATTAGTATATATCATTTCAATCCATATAAATGTCATAAGTATATATCATTTCAACATATTTCTTAGTTTATTCGAAATAATTCAATTTACAGTTTTATATACTGTAAATAATATAAAGGATGATAACATGATATATCAAAAGAAATAAACATCCAAAATATCAACCAATAGATCCATCACAATAAACCATCCAAACAGTCAATAAACTTCACAATAATTTCATAGTTAACGATGTCGGTATTTTATGGGCAATTAGATTCCAATTCAATTCTAATTCAACCTAACTGTCAATTTGAATTCCTATTAGTTAATTCAGATGTCAATTTAAACTTCAATTAAATTTATCAAACGGTCACCTTTGTTCGAACCCGAAAATTCAAATTAACCAAACAATGACAAATCCATCTCCATAATATAGATGGTTTTGACAAGATCCCATCGAGACAAACGACATACAAATCCGACCTAGTATGCACACAACACGAATTTTTGACATTTGAATAAATAATTTAATTAACCCTTAATAAATAGTTAATTACCAATCTTAAACGTGCTTAGCCTTCTAATTGTTAATCCCTTAATCTTGTATCTCAACATAGGTCGCACTCTACATCATGCACGCCTTGCCCAAATCGCATGTCGCCAACCACCAAGCAACGCAGAAGCTCCGGCTTCCACCAGCCTCGAGTGTGCCTCGACGAGCCGCTCGTGGCTCCAAGACCGTCGCATCTAGCTTCTCTAATTTGCTGACCTCACCTGAAATCACTCCCTCCAGATCGCCGAAACTTACGTGACGCCTCTACTAGAGACTGATCACCGACATCCCATGACCGATGCAATCAACTGGCCAACGCCAGGCTCTTGATTATCACGCATGCGACCACAACCTTGACTCAACCCTCGTTCGATTTCGAGATCGAGTCCGACTTCGAGATCGTGGATTGCTCTAATATCTTTTCGACCGTTCTTTGCTTTTTTTTATCAAGATATTCTTTTTTTGATTGTTGTCTACAAATTTTCTTTTAAATACATGGAGGCTTCGATTCGAAAAGAAAGGAGAAAAAGGAAGCGCATGAGATTGACTTAAATAGATATCTATTAATATTAAAATTAGAAAATATCTTGCTTATAAACGCCCGAAATTTGGAACTCCAAATGAAGCATGCTACCAGATGTTTATAACGTTTTACCCTTATTCAGAACACAATGGGACTAATTTTGAGGCCTAATTCGATCGTATGCAGAAGATAGCTTTTCAAAATCAATTAATTTAATTAAATTCTGAAAATAATTTCTACGCGTTTCAAGTTCGCATGGCCAAACGACAAGTCCGATATCTTCAAAATTTGAAATCCTGTAATAACTCATTATTATGGATCCAATGAAGCTTGTTTTGTCGAAATCCGAGATAGTGGCCAAAATGGCTATTTTTACTCGTTACTTAAAATGTAAAATTTTCAATTTTTAATTATTCACATTTAAATCCAATTTTAAATTTTAACCATCTTCATTCATATTTAAATAAAATTTAAATCAATTTTCGATGCCATTTTCATTCTCATTAAATCTAGAATTCCATTATTTAAATAGTTGCAACTTTAGTTTAAATAATTCAATTACCCGATATATCGATATTAATAAATCGCTAAATTTCAACTAAATTTTAGTTATCAACATTATTTTATTTCTATCTAAATAATTTGCATTTATTATTCAACTACAGTAAACGATTATAAACACAGTCAATAATAGAATTTATTTCAAAACTTATCATCGCTAAAATCTTCAAAATTAGTTATTTCAAAGTTTTATTCACGTTCACATTGAAATAAATTACACTAACAAATTATTAAATTTATTTCTAACCATTTTTATCCATTAACCACATTAAATCCAATAATTTAAAATAGCTACCAATATGGGTCGTTATAATCTGTAGGGAACTGAATTGATTTAAAATCCTACCCGATCAAATTAAAACAAGATTTGAAATTGTTTTAAGCTAAAGAAAATGTAAAAACGCCAACAGGGTTGGCGCAGTTGATTGATGGTTCGGACCGCGTGATCGAAGGTCACGAGTTCGAGCCCCGAAACTGACAACCCTGTAACAAGTACCCGAAGTATGTGTTTGACAGGCACATACTTCCCTAGAGTTTACAAGCGAAGCTTGGTTCTCTAGGTAATTTAAAAAAAAAAATGTAAAAACCAACTACAAGCAAAAGTGAATAAAAATATGAGAGTAGAAGGCAATTTAGAGGCAAATCCCTTCTCATGATCACTTAAATCAACATAATGAAATTATGGTCTCTCTTTTTGTTCATTTGTGAATTTAATTGATGTGTTTATCATAAGTATGGTCTATTTGTGTTATTGATTATCCCAACATAAACCAAACTTTAACACACCCACCAACCACTTGTTAATTCTCATGAAATAATAATGACATTAAAAATAAAGTATATTCTAAGCAAGATCTATTTACTATTAATTAGTAATATAGACCTTCAAATTTTTATTTTAAAATCCACTGCATTACCGAAATCATATGCATATGAAGAGGTAAATTATATTCATGTTTGCTTAAGCATAACCTATTTGGTGCCAACAACATAGGATATCAAATTCAAGGTTAAAAAACAAAATTTTCAACCATTCAAGCACAAAAAGAGATCATAAATTAGCAAATATGTTGAATCTACATTATTAAGAGAGCTTCATTACCCCTAAATTAAAGAGGTTTAGCTTCTCATATTTGTTATCATTTCAACAAATGTATAATACAACATAACATTAACAAGAGGAAAAAGAATGCTAATTTAAATAAACTAAAAGCTAATCTACTTGCATAAAATAAAGAGATCTAAACTACTAACACAAGAAGAAACAAACAAGATAAGAACATGAATTAAAAGTGCATGAATTATGCATATAAATAAATTACACAAGAAAAGGCTAAGAATCCATTGAAAAGAAAAGGAGAGTTTATGTTTGTAATTTGTGGTTACCACTAAACTAACTAGAAGGTGGTACTATGAGCTTCATTGCATGAAACATAAGAGGTATTTATACATGCCTAAAACCCTAATGAATATTTTAGGGGACTATCCAAATTTCCCTTGAGGAAATGTTGCCACCAAGTTATCATTAGCATGTAATTAATTTTCATTAAATATGCTTGTGCTTTTAATCTCCACTAACATGTGCATTAGCTTCTAATTGAAGATCATGGTAAATGGATAAGTGGTGTCCTCCATGTTGCATAAATTGATTTATTTCCATCTTCATTTGCCTTCTAACTCTTGTGCACGCATATTTCCACGAAGACTTCTTCTATTTTCCATCCAATTTCTTATACAACAACAAAAAAATGTGCAAGTAAATTTTCTCAAATTAAACACAGAGTTACAATTTTGTCCCTAAATAAAGATGAATGAATGATGATTTGATGACATTTGAATTTTGATAAAAACACATATGAATTACCTAATATGATCATTATTTAAATAAAAGTAGATTAAATTTGAAAGTAAAAATATGCACATCTACGTGGACATCAGTTTACTATAAACCTATTGGCCCCCCACTAATAATTTTGCCCACACATTGTTTTTATGGGTTTACTATGAACCTGTATATCTGACAATTTCTTTAACTAGTATTTTGGCATCTTATACTCTTGTCTTCTTGACCTCCTAGATGTAGTTCTACACATTCAGGAGTTAATTCAATTTATATTTACTACTGGGTCAACCTAACTGGTGGTTCTGCCCTTTCTCCCCAAAATGCAGTTATGGGTCCACTATAATGTGAATATATATATTTATTAGAAGAAGCAAACATATTAACATAATAATACCAACACATGTGGTTTAATATCCTTGAAATCAATTTCATCTAAAACATGATTAATCCTTTTGACCGATTATCTTATCAAGGAAACTTCTTCCAAAAAATCCAATTTAAAAGCATTTAAAAGCTCATTTATAACGCCATGGGTTTTTCTTTTAAAATTGAGATTGGGTTCTTTGTTTTGAAAATTAAGACTTTCGAAACCTTTAGTCTTTACTTTAAAAACCATTGGAAAACTTCCTTTCGAAAGCATTCAAATCTTCTTTTTAAAACTCTAGGCACCTGCCTTTCGAAACACTTTAAAACCTTTCTTTCGAAACCTTTCGAGTGTATTAAAGCATTACCATTTAATTATAGAAGCATAGCTTCGAAACCATTTGAAAGTTCCCATTGTGAAACCATTGGGTTTTATTTAAAACTTATCTTATTGGGTCTAAGCGAATACAAGCCAAAGTACCCCTTTCGAAACCTTTAATCTTTATATAAAATTGTTTGGGGAAAATTAATGGCTTCGAACCATCCTTTTGAAAGCTCAAAGCTTTTAAGCAAAATATCCGAAGGTTAGCTTCGAAACCCCTTTTCGAAGCCATTACCTTAGAAACCCTTGACACTTTTGAAAGCTTTAGAAAGTGGCTTAGTACATGTTTAAAACAAAGGCCACCTTTCGAATGCATTGATGATGTAGTGACCTAGAAATTTTAGCGAATTTTATAACGTAATTAACTAAAAAATTTCTTGAAAATAGACAATAAAATTTTAGAAATGAAAATTTGATATTTGGTATGCGTATACTTAAACATACCAAGTAGAAGATTTTCATTTGAAAATATTTAGGTTTGTTTGGTTGTGAAATTTTCAATCAAAACTTAAAAATCAATTAAATTGACGAAAATAAAGTATTTTTGAAATCTTAATATTTTTACATAATAAAAATGTAAAATGTTTTCGAAGTGAAATGACCTATTTCGTTTCACAAATTTGGACCGCTCAGCTCCGTTTATATTATTTTCGTCATTTTAGCAGCATTTTCGGAGGCGAAAATCGAGTTTTGATAGGATGGTTGTATCTCTAATATCTGTGTGCCATCTTGTTCGTCTCATCGCACTGATCTCTGCAGTATATTTGTAACGACCCAGAAATTTCGATACAGAAAATTCCAGATAGTTAGTGAAAAGAAGAAAGAGAAAGAAGAAGAAACAAGAACAAGACACAGAAACCTCACATTCGCAACGGATCAAAATATAATATCACATAATAATAACAGTTATACAAAGAGAAACTGTATCTATCAATTTTCATCGATATATCAGAGTTATAACAATTTTACACAACATTGGACAGATACAATTTAACATGTCTCAGACATATACAATATCATAGAGTAAACTCTCCATACGACCCTGCCATCCAGCTCGCCTCCTGAGCTCCAGAACGTCCTTGCCTGAAAAGCTGTAATACTCAGTTTGACCCGAGCATTACATCAAAGTAACACCCGGGTCAGGCTGGAAATCAGTGTGAGTAAACCCATCTATCATGAATGACAAAAGCATACAACTTATATAAACCCGGGGTAACTTAACAATTTACAACTTCACAAGCTATTATAAACATTACTTATTTCACACATCAATTTCTAAGTGCCAAACTTAGGTTAAATGGTCCAATTCACTTAAATCATGTCATTCCAGTATATAGATTTCACATATCAAAACTGAATAGAATTATTATAGATTACAAATCGAAGTGGTTTCGGGTTTACTGATACCCGACCCCAGTCTCTTCGAGTTAAAAATCATCTAAAACAAAGCTGCTTTAGTTTAAACAGTTCCATTTATCTAGTATTACATGTTTGCATTGCCATTTTATAACAGATAGACAAACCAAATTATCACAGTTCAATCCATTCAACACCACATCACGGAAAATCACAGAATATCATCAATAGGTATTAACCTTAATTAATCATGAACAGTAATTAACCATTCTGTAATTACTTCCTTACTTTATCCCTTAATTACACCAAGTAATTGATCCTTAATTACTTCTACTAAGTAATTATCCTTTAATTACTTTCCATTAAGTAGTTATTTCTTTAGTTAATTACATTTAGTAATTATTCATTATTTACTTCCACTAAGTAATTACACTTATTTATCTCATTAAGTAATTAATTTATAAATCAATTTAATTTAATCACATTCATTTTATAAATTCAATTGTGTAATTTATCCCTTAATTAAATAAATTGATTATACTTAAATCCCATAATTAACTTAATTAATCTCAAATCATAAAAAAAAACCTTAATTAACTTAAGACAAAACATTGTCTTATTAACGTCTTGACTATCACTAAACATGTTAACATAATAATTAACTTCATTTAATTAAATCCTTTAATTAAGTTTTAAGATAAAATAAACATTTAACTTGATAAATAAAAGTTACCAAAACTTTCTTCGAATACATAAGGTATTATCCAGTAATAGTTTAAACTAATTTCAATTTATGTCAAAACTCTTCTTTTTTGTAAAAAATAACTGTTTTAAATTTTACTTTAGGTCCAACCCGAAAAGCACTCGAGTCCTGACCTGAGAAACTCCTTAATGGTTTGAATTACTTAAAATTTTAAAAACTTGTATATCAGAAGATATAAAGTTTCAAAGCCCTTAACCTTGTACAATTTGACTGAAATTTACTCTGAGGAAATTTGATTTATTTTAATGTTAAACCATGCTGACCCAACTGGCCTACTTGGCCCAAATCCTATTCTTCCTCCTTATCCTTCTTATTAATTCCAGTTCTTTGTTCTTCTCTGTTTTTTTTTCCAGACTCATTCCTCTCTTAACTTTACTTGTACAAATTTACATGTGCAAGATGATAAGTACGTACATGTTAGGCAATATTATTCATCTTAATGTGTATAGATAATATACTTTTACTTTGTAAAGTTATTTTTAATTAAAGTATATGTGATATCAAATTTGATTTCAAGTTGAAGAACAGGTAGCAATGCTTAGTAACAACAACTCATGGCAAGATTTTCAAACTTATGTTTTTGTACAAAACTATGTTACTAAATATTTCCAGAATCTGAAACTTCCAAACTCAACATTTCAGGCCTTCAAAAGTCAAACATGCTAGGTTACTAACTATTTCAGATTCCGAAATTTTCGATGATTCAAACAAGCCAACTTTCAAAACTCAAACATGCCTCACTCCTATCTATTCCAGAGTTTTAAAATTTCCAAACTTACAGGCCAAGCTACTAACAATTTCAGATTTCAAAATTTCCAAACTACCTGTACATTTCACATGTACATTCACTGAAAATAAATGAACAATGTTATCCTATTTAGCATGTATATATCAGGTGCACTAAGAGATGCAAACACTAGCAAAGACATCATGCAAATATTCTTAACACAAGCCTGTACAAATCAAGGCAAAGACAGAAGCCAAATATGGAAGCAAGATTACTTGCTTGCAAAATCACATTCTAATACAAAGACCAGGTTACTTATAAATATATTCAAGACCAGAACAGGAAATCACGTACGCATTGTTTGAGCCACCACAGTGAATATATGTCTTATGTGCCTTAGACACATACTTTTCTTTTTCACGTATGCTTTTGATATAGAATGGGTTAGTAATTTACTTCTAGTGTAAATTTCAACCCTGCAACCATTCAAATTCATCAACTATACTGCTGTTAAATGAGTGAAGACGCAAAAGAATTTCATTTTATACTTCTATACCCAATTCGACAGAGCACAAAACTTCTCTTCCATAATACTCACTCACACAATAGGAAAGTTATTTACGCATGCAGTTGAGCTCACCTGGGTTCTGACATTTTCAACTGATTTAATTATTGCAAACAACTGCACTTAAATATATTTATCACTATAATTTATACTTTTGCGTTTCTATATTTAAGTATTCTGGAATCTTAAAAGTATTTGAAAGTTTTTCTTACTTGTATAAACATAGATTGAAGTCTAATGATGCTATTATGATTTGCTGTCTACCTCTCAGTGGATATCCTAAACATTATATTCCTAGCCTTATAAAGTGAACTAACTAATTGTTTTTAAAATCATATATCCATATGTGCTGCTACTTTTAAGTAGTAACTTGAAAACACACTCAGGTGGAATGAAAAACATGCAATAGGTGCTGTTTCATAATAAAACTATACGGCAAAAACAAACTTCATAAGGCATGATTCACAAAGATAGTGGTTAATAGGGATGAGTTTCAGAAATTCCAAAGAATAAACTAGTACCCACATATTCAAGTATAACCAGTCAAGACTTCATATACACGGAGTTAGTTATCACATAATTTCACAACAGGTTGATTAGAAGGGGTGCATACCAGGCCAGGGATATATATATGAACAGAGTCAGGGATTACCATGGACAGGTCAGTGAACATATTGAAATAAACTCAAGTATACGCCAAGATCAACTCAGGCAGTCGGTTTGATTTTCGCCAAATGAAATACATTGCTTCATAACAAAAAAAATGCACAAATGCACAGGCAAGACATACAGGAACATATGAGCACATCGGCAAAGTATGGACAAAGTTTCAATAAAAAAAATTACTCGCCGTTTTAGGGAAAACAGAGAACAGCTTCTCTTCTTTGAACTGAACTCTGATGTTGATTCGAAACTTATTTTGATTCATCTTATGTTGAGTTGAATCCTTGAATTTTGTCTTTGCTTCCGATTGAAAGTCTAAAATTGATTTAGTTTTTGTTTTCGGTTTTTGGATCTTTGAAAAATGAGAGAAGAAGGGATTGTAACAGCCTGGTTCTCTTCATATTATTAATATATATATATATATATATATATATTTTGAAAAAATAAAAAATGGCACTTGTCTTTATATGTATTATAAAAGCTACAAATGTTAATTTTATTTATCATAATGCTTACAAATGTTTAGAGCCTTTATTTATATATATTTCTTATGTTTTTATTAATATATGTCTTTATATTTATTTTTATGTGTTATGTTTTATTTCAAGTACAAAAGGAAAAGATTTTAATCTTATTTAAATCCTATTTAAATTATCATACCTTTAAATTTAATAAATATTGATCTTAAGTATTTTGAAATTTTTTTATATATTAAACTAAAACAAATCTTCCAATTACAATAGGTATACATATACATATATATACACACACACACACTTATATGCTTATAATTTCCAATTTATAGAGTTTGCATATCTATTTATATCTTTGTTATTTTATTATAAGATTTATCATTTCCAGCTGTTTAAAATATCCATTCAGAAATCAGTATTTATTATAGCTCAAATCAATTTATATACATCTAGATAAAAATTTAATTACCAAAGTTTTATTTGTTTAACCAGATAAAATTAGTTAATTATCCAATTATCAAATGCCTAAAAATTCGGGTTATCACATTCCTCCCCCCTTAGAATCTTTTCGTCATCGAAAAGGAACGAAGCCAGAATTTACTTAAAATGCTATTTATTTGATAAATCACTTTTAATCATTTTTAAAACATTTAAAATCTGTATAATATTGCCAAAATATTTTATTTTTATAACTCGATGTTTCCACAAGTCCGCCTTTGTTCTTACAGAAATTCGGTCATACGTTGATCAAGCGTAAGACTGAAAATCTATAAGTACTTAGCAGACCCATTTTCAACACCTAGTGAAAATATTTGGAAAATAATTTTATTGAAAATAATGAAAGCATTTTGAAATCGAGGAAATATCTTTGGTGAGAATGCTCTAGAAATCATCACCCCCATCCATGGTCACAGTTACATTCCAGGGTTACGTTGCCATCGCAGCAAAAGTCCATGTAACTGCAGTCTCTCTACGGCCTCTCAATTACGCCATGGTACACACGACAGATCGCAGTTACATCCAGGGTTATGTTGTCATCGCAGCAAAAGTCCATGTAACTGCAGGCTCTCAACGGCCTCTGATTTTCGCTGTCAAAATGAAACTTCTCCTACTTCTACATAGGTCGCAGTCTGCCGATATAAAATCAAACGCAGACTGTTGGCTCTCAGCGGCACACACGACTTTCGCTATGTTATACCATAGGTCGCAGTCTACCGATATAAAATCAAACGCAGACTGTTGGCTCTCAGCGGCCACGACTTTCGCTATGGTATATTCTACTCATAATCCCCAGGAACTAGTTTTGTTCGGACTCCTCACAGGATCAACTTTAGAACCCCCCTTGGGCTCAAGGCAGCACCACCCGGTGGTACTCCTGAGAAGTTCATTTCAAGGAAGCGCCTTTTTTCCCAGAGCCATCATCAAAACATTTTATACTATACACATATAGTATCTTCAAATCATACACCTAGTATGATCTCATACAAAGCTTCTTTACACAAAATCGATTATTCCAAAAATCGATAATTCTCAAACTAGGCTTCCTAAATTCAATATTGATTTTACCCAAAAACCAAAAGCCTTTCCAAATCCAAAGGTTCCCAAAACCTTTTTCCAAAATCCTCATAAGATCCTTTTTGCATATATATACAGATATATATAATTTTCAAAACTTCGGATCATTTCAAACTTGTATAAAACTCCTTTTATACTTCTAAACACCTTCAAAATCCTTTTCTTCTGGCAATAGATTCAACAAGGGAAGTTTTCATTTTATAAAACAAAGATATTTAACTTTGTTTACTCAAAATCAGATATTTAAATTTGATTACTCTTTTCAATATCATTTTCATTCAAATCCGTACGATGTACACATATCATCCGTACGCTATACCAATCTGATCGCTTACTCGATCACACAATTTCACTTTCGAACTAGTATCGTCCACCCGACTTCCTAGTGCGGACACAGATCTGGTTTCTTGATCAGAAACCGTCATTCTCCTTGCATAGTCATAGCTATGATAGAGAACATCCAAAACCAATCAACAATCCATATCCAGGTTCCCCGTCGAAAATCGAGTGAAAAATCCCACTCGGATCGATATAACTATCTCGAAATTCTGTGCTCGAATCTGGATCAAATCACTATGCGAATAGAATAACATACGTACACTCTACGTATTTATCTTTATTGGTTAGCCAAATCAATTCTCTTTCTATTCACATTCACTTTAATTTTCATTCACTTATTCACAACTGCTTCAATTCCATTTGGATTATCACCTCTATTCTTATCTCGATTGGGTATTTAATCAATAACAGTTTGAACTCCAACCAGTTTATTTAGAAAATAGTTTGAAAATTTTAAAAATAGATAAGTAGTTGAAATATAATTACTAGTTAGTAAAATAGCTGTAAAATAGTTCAGTAATTGTAAAATAATTGGAAAATAGTTAAATAGTCATAGAAATTTTAAATAATTGCAAAATAGCTATAAAATAGTAATTAGTAGTTGAAAATAGTAATTAGTTTATAAAATAGTTAGAAAATTGTTAAACAGTTTCAAAAATAATTGTAAAACAAGTATAAGATAGTTTGGCCTTTAAAAGAAGGGTTGTATATATATTGAATAGTTTGGAAAAACAATTTATATTAAAAATAGTCAAGAGTCAAAACTGTACTCTTCCCAATCTCCACTCTCATCAATTCAATTTAAATTTCCTCTGTCATTTAAATTGACCCAACTCCAATTTAAACAACTTCAATTCCCATTGAAATTTATTCAATCCCAATTCAAGTTGTATTAACCTCACTTCTTCCCAAATTTAACTTTATTCATCCTTGATCTCAAATCCTACTAATTCAAATAAATTTCAATTGAACTAGTTCCTATTTCAATTCATTTCAACTCCAATTCGAATAAATCTCAATTTTCAAACTCCATTTCCAAATCAAGTTGAATTATTCTTGATTTCCTCCCAAAGTCAATTCAAATTCCATCTAAATTTAATACCATTCAATCTTTAATTATAGTTCCAAATTATTCCAATAAATTTGGACTAATTTCAATTCAAATTCCAAATTTAAACCATCTCGAACTATATAAATTCGAGTTAATACTTCAAATGTTGATTTAATTCATTTAAATCAATTTACCTTTAAACAATTTAATTTTGAGTCTAATTCTCAAAATTCCATTTTTAATTGTCTTTACTTAACTCATTACAAGGTTCAAGTAAGAGTTTCAAACAATTTTTAATTTACAGTTTCATTTCTTAACATCCAAATCTTAAGTTCAAAGGAATTCCATATCCTTAATTCTAAATTAAAGTGTGATTTCCCTTTATCTCAACAATGGATTACCATACTCCATCTCTCATTCATTTAAACAATTCCAATTCACAACTTAAAGATTTTTTTTACAACAATAGGATGATATCATCTAATTTATTTTAAAAACATCCATTCATTTTCAATTTCTAGATCACAAACCCAATTTGAGATCACTCAAACTCTCAATTACAATCAACGATTTAACTTTCCAAGTTAAATCTTAATTTCATCTTAAAATTTACAAATCAAGTTGATCATCCCAACATATTTAACTTTTTCCCAAGTTAAACTCAATTCACTTAATCCAGCCAACCTTACCTAATTTGAACTTCCATTTCAAATTTTAAACCTCCCATAAATAATTCTTCCCACTTATTAAGTTCAAAAACTTATTACTTTGGGTATCATATCTCATTTTAGATTTAAAACTCAACATTTAGAGTTTATCTCAAACCACCTTTGATATTTAAGTATATCCACATATATACATATTAATTTTTTTCACATACCAAGTTAAACTTTAAAATTTTAAACCACCTTTGATTTTTTTTATTCAAAACAAATTTCTTTTAAATTTTCAAACAACTCTTGTTTGAAATAGGACCATTTCATTCAATTGCATTAAATAATATTATTTATTATTTCATTTAATTACATCATTAATTAATCACAATCGGTAATTATCTTATTTGTTAATTACCTTCATTAAGTAACTGCCCTTTAAATTACTTACCTCTAGTTACTTCATTAAGTAACTTCCTCTTTATTTATCATTTCCAATTATTATCCATAAATTAATCTCATTAAATAAAGTTTAATTAACTTCACAAATTAATTGATTATCCTTATCCTGAAACCTTTCCCAAATTCAAGATTTAATTTCAGTTCGGTTGTATTTCGATTACTTCTTAATTTAATTCAATAATTTAACAACCAATTTCCTTAATATAACAGATAATCTATTTCTTATATAAGATTCATTTACCTTTGAAATCATTTAAAAACCTTTATATAAGAAAATAACAAGTACGCTCCCTCATATATATATATATACACTCAACTCATTCTAGGGTACCACTTACCCTATCCTCAATGAGTAATCCCACCAGAGCCAAGGTTCTCGCTTAACCTTCAGCTCTGATACCAAATGTAACGACCCGGAAATTTCGATCCAGAAAATTCCAGATAGTTAGTGAAAAGAAGAAAGAGAAAGAAGAAGAAACAAGAACATGACACAGAAACCTCACATTCGCAGCGGGTCAAAATATAATATCACATAATAATAACAGTTATACAAAGAGAAACTGTATCTATCAATTTTCATCGATATATCAGAGTTATAACATTTTTACACAACATTGGACAGATACAATTTAACATGTCTCAGACATAAACAATATCATAGAGTAAACTCTCCATACGACCCTGCCATCCAGCTCGCCTCCTGAGCTCCAGAACGTCCTTACCTGAAAAGCTGTAATACTCGGTCTGACCCGAGCATTACATCAAAGTAACACCCGGGTCAGGCTAGAAATCAGCATGAGTAAACCCATCTATCATGAATGACAAAAGCGTACAACTTATATAAACCCGGGGTAACTTAACAATTTACAACTTCACAAGCTATTATAAACATTACTTATTTCACACATCAATTTCTAAGTGCCAAACTTAGGTTAAATGGTCCAATTCACTTAAATCATGTCATTCCAGTATATAGATTTCACATATCAAAACTGAATAGAATTATTATAGATTACAAATCGAAGTGGTTTCGGGTATTACTGATACCCGACCCCAGTCTCTTCGAGTTCAAAATCATCTTAAACAAAGCTGCTTTAGTTTAAACAATTCCATTTATCTAGTATTACATGTTTGCATTGCCATTTTATAACAGATAGACAAACCAAATTATCACAGTTCAATCCATTCAATACCACATCACGGAAAATCACAGAATATCATCAATAGGTATTAACCTTAATTAATCATGAACAGTAATTAACCATTCTGTAATTACTTCCTTACTTTATCCCTTAATTACACCAAGTAATTGATCCTTGATTACTTCTACTAAGTAATTATCCTTTAATTACGTTCCATTAAGTAGTTATTTCTTTAGTTAATTACATTTAGTAATTATTCATTAATTACTTCAACTAAGTAATTACACTTATTTATCTCATTAAGTAATTAATTTATAAATCAATTTAATTTAATCACATTCATTTTATAAATTCAATTGTGTAATTTATCCCTTAATTAAATAAATTGATTATACTTAAATCCCCTCATTAACTTAATTAATCTCAAATCATTAAAAAAAACCTTAATTAACTTAAGACAAAACATTGTCTTATTAACGTCTTGACTATCACTAAACATGTTAACATAATAATTAACTTCACTTAATTAAACCCTTTAATTAAGTTTTAAGATAAAATAAACATTTAACTTGATAAATAAAAGTTACCAAAACTTTCTTCAAATACACAAGGTATTATCCAGTAACAGTTTAAACTAATTTCAATTTATGTCAAAACTCTTTATTTTTTTTTTTAAATAACTGTTTTAAATTTTACTTCGGGTCCAACCCGAAAAGCACTCGAGTCCGGACCCGAGAAACTCCTTAATGGTTTGAATTACTTAAAATTTTAAACACTTATATATCAGAAGATATAAAGTTTCAAAGCCCTTAACCTTGTACAATTTGACTGGAATTTACTCTGAGGAAATTTGATTTATTTTAATGTTAAACCATGCTGACCCAACTGGCCTACTTGGCCCAAATCCTATTCTTGCTCCTTATCCTTCTTATTAATTCCAGTTCTTTGTTATTCTCTGTTTTTTTTCCAGACTCATTCCTCTCTTAACTTTACTTATACAAATTTACATGTGCAAGATGATAAGTACGTACATGTTAGGCAATATTATTCATCTTAATGCGTACAGATAATATACTTTTACTTTGTAAAGTTATTTATAATTAAAGTATATGTGATATCAAATATGATTGCAAGTTGAAGAACAGGTAGTAATGCTTAGTAACAACAACTCATGGCAAGATTTTCAAACATATGTTTTTGTACAAAACTATGTTACTAAATATTTCCAGAACCTGAAACTTCCAAACTCAACATGTCAGGCCTTCAAAACTCAAACATGCTAGGTTACTAACTATTTCAGATTCCGAAATTTTCGATGATTCAAACAAGCCAACTTTCAAAACTCAAACATGCCTCACTCCTATCTATTCCAGAGTTTTAAAATTTCCAAACTTACAGGCCAAGCTACTAACAATTTCAGATTTCGAAATTTCCAAACTACCTGTACATTTCACATGTACATTCACTGAAAATAAATGAACAATGTTATCCTATTTAGCATGTATAAATCAGGTGCACTAAGAGATGCAAACACTAGCAAAGACATCATGCAAATATTCTTAACACAAGCCTGTACAAATCAAGGCAAAGACAGAAGCCAAATATGGAAGCAAGATTACTTGCTTGCAAAATCACATTCTAATACAAAGACGAGGTTACTTATAAATATATTCAAGACCAAAACAGGAAATCACGTACTCATTGTTTGAGCCTCCACAGTGAATATATGTATTATGTGCCTTAGACACATACTTTTTTTTTCACGTATGCTTTTGATGTAGAATGGGTTAGTAATTTACTTCTAGTGTAAATTACCCAGCAACCATTCAAATTCATCAACTATACTGCTGTTAAATGAGTGAAGACGCAAAAGAATTTCATTTTATACTTCTATACCCAATTCGACAGAGCACAAAACTTCTCTGCCATGATACTCACTCACACAATAGGAAAGTTAGTTACGCATGCAGTTGAGCCCACCTGGGTTATGACATTTTCCACTGATTTAATTATTGCAAACAACTGCACTTAAATATATTTATCACTATAATTTATACTTTTGCATTTCTATATTTAAGTATTCTGGAATCTTAAAAGTATTTGAAAGTTTTTCTTACTTGTATAAACATAGATTGAAGTCTAATGATACTATTATGATTTGCTGTCTCCCTCTCAGTGGATATCCTAAACATTATATTCCTAGCCTTATAAAGTGAACTAACTAATTTTTTTTAAAATCATATATCCATATGTGCTGCTACTTTTAAGTAGTAACTTGAAAACACACTCAGGTGGAATGAAAAACATGCAATAGGTGCTGTTTCATGATAAAACTATACGGCAAAAACAAACTTCATAAGGCAGGATTCACAAAGATAGTGGTTTACAGGGATGAGTTTCAGAAATTCCAAAGAATAAACTAGTACCCACATGTTCAAGTATAACCAGTCAAGACTTCATATACACGGAGATAGTTATCACATAATTTCACAACAGGTTGATTAGAAGGGGTGCATACCAGGCCAGGGATATATATGAACAGAGTCAGGGATTACCATGGACAGGTCAGTGAACATATTGAAATAAACTCAAGTATATGCCAAGATCAACTCAGGCAGTCGGATTGATTTTCGCCAAATGAAATACATTGGTTCATAACAAAAAAAATGCACAAATGCACAGGCAAGACATACAGGAACATATGAGCACATCGGCAAAGTATGGACAAAGTTTCAAGAAAAAAAATTACTCACCGTTTTAGGGAAAACAGAGAACAGCTTCTCTTCTTTGAACTGAACTCTGATGTTGATTCGAAACTAATTTTGATTCATCTTATGTTGAGTTGAATCCTTGAATTTTGTCTTTGCTTCCGATTGAAAGTCTAAAATTGATTTAGTTTTTGTTTTCGGTTTTTGGATCTTTGAAAAATGAGAGAAGAAGGGATTGTAACAGCCTGGTTCTCTTCATATTATTAATATATATATTTTTTTAAAAAGAGCAAATGACACTTGTCTTTATATGTATTATAAAAGCTACAAATGTTAATTTTATTTATCATAATGCTTACAAATGTTTAGAACCTTTATTTATATATATTTCTTATGTTTTTATTAATATATGTCTTTATATTTATTTTTATGTGTTATGTTTTATTTCAAGTACAAAAGGAAAAGATTTTAATCTTATTTAAATCCTATTTAAATTATCATACCTTTTGAAATTAATAAATATTAATGTTAAGTATTTTGAAATTTTTTTTTATATTAAACTAAAACAAATCTTCCAATTACAATTGATATACATACATACATATATATATGCACACACACACTTATATGCTTATAATTTCCAATTTATAGAGTTTGCATATCTATTTATATCTTTGTTATTTTATTATAAGATTTATCATTTCCAGCTGTTTAAAATATCCATTCAGAAATCAGTATTTATTATAGCTCAAATCAATTTATGTACATCTAGATAAAATTTTAATTACCAAAGTTTTATTTGTTTAACCAGATAAAATTAGTTAATTATCCAATTATCAAATGCCTAAAAATTCGGGTTATCACAATATTCCTTTGTGTATTCAGTATTTGGTACGCGGCAAAATCTGCCGAATGGTTAGTCGTGCAGGTTTCGCATTTGAGCCTTTTGGTTTCCCCGTAGCCATTCATTTACCCACCGTGTAAAACCAAATAGCCACTAACTTTAAATATTATCTGAATTCAAGAGATTGGCTTTTGCTATTCATATTGCTTCAATATTTATTGTGGTTCATCTCCCCCCTCTTTTCTTCTTTTTAGATCTGTTCCTTTTTTTAATATTCTAAGTTCACATGTATATTTTGCCTGAGAAAGTTTTTGCTTGTCCTCTTTGCAACCTGCTCGAACTTGCTTGTTCCCCTTCTCACATCTTCCTCCACTCGCTTCCATCCTCCTTTATCCACCGTTCTCATCTCCACGCACCACCCTGACCCGAATGCCGCATCCAATAGAAACTCCAACCTCGTCCGCCTACAACACCCTTCCACCCAGTTCACCACTCCCTATCAACCAGATTCACCGCCAAACCGTTGTACCATGCCCAAATCCATCACAACCTTCCTCGCCACAGCCGACAGCCAATCTTCCTTTGATAGCTCCTCCAACTCAGCCTGCACCTTCCCCTGACAACTGTCGAACTAGCCCTCTAGACCGATTCCCATCACCCACGCTACAACTTCGCCACTCTACCCGGTACCCATCTCCCCCCCCCCCCCTCCCGCAGACTTCCACCCAAAATCCGATCCCACCTCCACAATTTCTCCACCTATCTCCACTCAACCCGGTACCCATCTCATTATTATATGATTTAAATTGATAATTAAGTTAAATTGTTATGTCAGATAATCATCGTTTTATGAAATGGATGTTTAGATATGTTTGTGTTATGTTTGAATAATTGCAAACGTTCATGGTTGTGATTTTTTTATCATATTAGCTTGTGTATGGACCATAATTATGTTTGTGATAAATGTTAACTCGGTTATGCTCATTTTGATTAAGTATCCCCTTTATTAAATAAGACCAATTTTGGTGATATGATATACTTTGGAAAATAAGTCTCTTTTTAAATGTGTGACGACTGGCTATTTCGTACCATTCAAATCGACAATAATCCACACATGTCGGACTTGAATGATGCAAAATAACAGATTATAAATAAATTTGGAGCAAATGAAATCAAATACACAGAACCACAGACATAGAACAATCAGAATAACTCGCAGCGGAATATAAAATAACATAGTAGTTTATGAAGCTACTATAACAAAGTCTCAAAACAAATACATAATATCATTCTGAAAAAAACATAATAGAAATCCCAAATACAAAGAAGTTCACTAATACATGAGATAAACTAGAATAGCTGAACTGAAATAGATATATAAATATAGATAGGCAGAATCTCCAGCAAAGACCAGCTCCAGAAAGAGAATCCAAAGCTGTAAATACTCAGGCTGACCCGAGCGTAAAGCAAAACACAAAACACTCGAGTCAGGACATATATATACTTATATAATGTAAACCAACTCAAGTGAACTGTAATAAGATACAAGTAACTTAAAGGATGCCTGGGACCACCCATCCCCTAAGGATCCTTTAAACTATTTACTATATAGTAATATTGCGCTATTATAATAATGTCTACAGTAAAATAAACTTACTTTAAAAATAGCGTTAAAGGGTGACCCAATATTCCCCTTAACACGTATAGTCACAGTAGTCCATCCAGTATCAGCGTATCTGTAACATCCCGGAATTTTTGACAATATCAATTTAATAATCTGTAATTAAAATTAAATTGATATTGATGTTCTGATGATAATTATTCAGATAAATTTAATAATCTTTTTCAATAATTATTTAAAATGGTTATTTTATCTTTTAAAAATAATAAATTGATTTCTATTTACAATATGAATATATGGTTTATATTTTAAATAGATTGGTTTTGTTTCAATTTTTATATAGATAATTTTCTGGTTTTATTAATTATAGTAATTTGGGAATTTGTTTTATTTAATATCTAAGCATTTCAAAATTTAATAAATGACTTTGGTTGAAATTTGTAAATATATCATGTTTTAAAATTGTAATGTATATATTTCAATTTGGAAATTTTATTTTAATTTGATACTAAGTTTTAAATTTTATTTCATAAATAAAAATGTGATTTTAAAATTTATAAGAAAATATTGAAATGTTTTTAAATTTAATTGGATTTAGTTTTAAATTTAGAATAATCAAACAAAATGATTTTTAATTAAATAAAAAGAGATTCATAAAAACAATATTGACTTAATCTTTAATATGTATAAGTTAATTTGTATATCATTGTTGTTCTTATTTCTTTTGTAAATTCATAAACATGTTTTAAAATAAACCAACAACTTATACTAAGTTTACATATACATTAACTTGTAATTAGTATTAACTATTTTAAGGATAACATGTGTTGTGTTCTTATGTATTCAAATTAACAAGTGTTCAAATTTCACAATGATAGTTTGACAAGTGTAAGATTTTGTTTTTAATTTTTCTTTTCTTTTATTAAAATCTGAAATGCATTTAGTTAAGTTTACATCTTCACTTCATTTCCATTTTCCTCAATCAAAGATCAGTTCTTCATTCATAAGATTATTAACAATCTAAACTTGCATGCTCCTCTTCATAAAAAAATTCATCTGCATGTTTTATTTCTGCATATCCTCAAATCTAAACATCTGCATAATCAAACCTGCACAATCAAATCCACCTTCATTCAATTCTCAAATCAAAGAACTTGCATACTCCACTCTTCTTTATAATCAAACTCACCCTTACCTCAAACATTAACATACATTGAAAAACATTAGCCTGGAAGCAAATGGCACATTTGCATACCCAAAACCACATTCAAATCTGCAGAAATCACAATGAATACCTCTGCATCATCTACATGAAGCATATCAAAGTCAAGCTTGCATTTCTATAAGCCTGCATGCATGTGTTTGGGAATTGGCAACTGCATCAACTAGCACCTGCATGCAAGCATTTTAGTCAGAGAGAACAAATAGGCAAAACTGCATATAAATTCAAAGGGAAGTCAAAACAGGGGTCTGCATTCTTGTCTCTGGGATCACCTGCATATCAAAACAGAGAGGAGCAAGCTCTGCATATTTGTTTTCTGCAAACTCACAGGGGCTGCATTCAATAAAAGGGTGAGTAACTCTAAAATCTAAAATTTTATTTAGGTTGCATGCTAAATGTTTAACATAGATAAACATTTCCTGTGTGATGATAATGTTGCCATGATATGTTTTGTTTGCATGCAGTATTTCCTGTTGTTTCTGTTGTTCAAGAAACTGATTTGTGTTTAAAAATTTATGTAGGTTAATTTAGATTACTGATAAAAATTTATGCAAGTCAAATTCAATCTGATGTCTCTGGAAACATATCAAAACACCAATACATGATAGTATGAACTAAAATTTTTACTGTATGATTTGTAGATCCAGTACTATAAATTTAAAACACAAATAGAAATATGGTTTCTAACACTGGAATTTGAATTTTTAGTAAAATAGATATGCTGTAGTAGTTTTTTTTTTTGAACTGGATAATTAAAATATCAGGAGTTGTCTCTGTAAACACAGAGCAACATAAATGCATGTTGATTCTATTAAATCTCAAACATGTTTATTTATTTATTCAGTATCATAAACTAAAAATACTACTTGTAATTAGATTTTTAAGTCAAAGATTGTAATTTTTAGATAGTAAATGAAGTTGCTTTTGGAGTTTGAACTGAAAATGGAATTTCAGAAATTCTAATGATCTATGAATAATTGAGGCTTGGTGTTCTTCCTGGTAGTGGAAAAGGGGTAGATGAAGCCAGGAAAAATACTAATTTATGATGAATTCCATTTGAATGGTTGCGGTAGGGAAATATTATGTGGAACCCTAGTTTTCACTGTGGCATTTGATTTAATCATTTCGAGATGATGGAGTGATCGAGTGCTTAGATATTCTGGGAATGGGCAGTATGGGAGTAGTGGAAGCCATGGTCGAGGTCTCTGACATTCTGGAGGCCAGAACGGCGGAAGATGGCCGTTGACAGGTTGGAGAAAAGCCTTGAAGGGTTGTTGCCAGGTTTGGGTTTGAAGAACTCGATTTTGTTTTTGAGGGTTGAAGCTTGAATTGTGGGTCGTAGTGGGTAGCTTGGTTGGTTACTGATTAGTTGTGATGGTCGTTGACGATCATAAATGGACGGCGACGCCGTGCATATGCACGGTGAAGTAGGACACTGGGGAAGTTTGGATAGTTGTGGGGTGACTCGGGTAAACCCTGGTTTTTTTTCTCGAAGTAAAGTAGTGTGTGACTCGGGGGAATCGGGTTGCAGACTCGAAGTAGAGTTAGTGAAGGGGGGGTTCAGCTGTTTGTTTACAGGTTTTACAAACCTGTAACTTTTGGGTTTATAATTTTGTAAAACCCTGAAATTTTAAATGATTAAGAAACTTAAATCATATTTAAACTCAAGTTTTAAATTTATTTGAATTCAAGCTAATTTAAAATTACAGTTTAAATTAATAAAGTTAAGAAGAAAATTTATTTAGTTTTTACAGGTTTTTGATAAACCTGAAACTGTTTTACAAAGCCTGTCAATTTTGATTTTTTTAAAATTTTAAACTGAATTTAAATAGAGTGCAGAGCAAATTTTAAAACAAAATTCTGAAACAGGTTTTAAATCTTGATTCAAAATGAGTTTGAATGATAATTTAAAAATATATAAGTTTTATAAAATAAAGTGAAGGATTTTGACAACTTTGAAATTATTATATAAAATGACTTAAAATCTGAAGTTTAAGGTTTAAAAAGAGTTTTAAAATTTAAATTTAAATCTGAATTCAAAGCTAATTTGAATCTTAAGTTTAAATTTGGAAACAAAGTTAAATGTGTATTCAGTTATTGAAATTTAAGGAAAATTTGAAGTTGCAAGATTTAAACTAAGTATAAATTGAGTTATTGAGATGTTAAGTTATAAATGTTTAAACTTTAATAAGTTCAAACTATTTACATTTCAAACCTTATATTTGGAATGAAATTTTGAAACAAGTTTTAAAGCACTTTGTTTTAAAATAAAATTTGTTTAAACATAATTTAGAAAAGTTTTATTTTAAAGTTAAGTGAAGAAATAATGTTTTGAAATTAAATTATTAAAAAGGTGATTAAGTAATAATTAATTTATTTAATTAATTATTAAGGTTAAATGCATATTGATTTAGGGGTTAATCAAATTTGAAAATTTAGATCATTAATTAGATTTTTAATTAATGGTTATAAATTGTTAATAAGTATTTAAGTTTTAATCAAGGTTAATGTATTTAAATAATTAGACTTTAATTATAGATAATTAAATTTGTAATTTATCTAAGATAATTATTTAATTAAATAATTAGGGAAGGGTTAATTCAGGTCATTAACCAGGATTATTTAAATAATTAATTAATATGATTAATTTCTACGATTAATTAGATTAATTAATTTAATAATAATCAATTGTGAATGGGTTGAGTATAATTACTTGGTAAAGTAATTAAGAAATTAATTACTTAATGTAATTAATTTAGTTTAATGGAATTGTTTAATTTAATTAATTAAGTTTAATTAATTTTAAACATTTGAGTTTTTTTTTAAGTAATTACTTTATGAAATTAATGATTTGGAAATTTACTTAGTTAAGTAATTAATTAATAATTACATGATTGTAATTAAGTGGAGATGTTTAAGTGTGAGATAATTTGGATTAATTATTTAGTAATTAATCAACTAATTAAGGAATTAATTAAGGATAATTAACTTGGTTTAATATAGTAATTAAGTTTGTTAATTACTTAGAGTAATTAATTTAAGAAATAATTAAGATCATTAATTATTTTAATTAATGATGTAATTAAAGTTGATTAATTATGATTAATTAATCAATAATAGGTAATTAATTAATGTAATTAATTAAGGATTAATGTAATTAATTATGATTAATTGATTAATTGAAGTAATTAAGGGTTAATTACTGTTTAGTTGAGGATAATTAATTTGTGAAATTAATTAAGAATAATTACATGAAGGTAATTAAGGGTAATTAATCAAGAGTGATTAATTAAAGTAATATATGATGAATTAATTGATTGTAATCAATTAAATGATTGAGTAAGCAAGATAATTTGGTAAAGCAATTAATTTAATTTATTTTAAATTAATTAAAGATGAAGGAATTAATTTAATTCATTTTAAATTAATTTGAGATAGAGATGATTAATTTAATTCATTTTAAATTAACTATATTGTGATGAGTAAATCTTTGCTTATGGATGAATGGTTTGACTTGGATGCTTTGTAATCTCAGTAATGAGATAAATGATATTGGGTGGTATGGATGTTGGTTGTATTGTGATGATAACATAGGTTATCTGTTGTGATATTGATTGATGGGATATCTATTTGATATTGAGTATGTGGATTACCTGTTATGTGATAATGTTAATTATCAGTTATGAATTATGAGTTATCTATCTGTGTGAATATAGATACTGTAATTGAAATGTTTTAAAACTTTAAAACAACTTGGACCTTAAAAGACACGCTTTGGTTTTCGATGAGACCGGGATCGGGTTTCCATATTTGGATATCCGAAAACCACATCGATTCCAAATAACGATAGGTCGTGAATCAAAGTGGAGCTTTGTGAAGACTCGAGGTGTAAGGGCTATGAGTCATTATAACTCTGTGGGTGATTCCGTAATGAGTTGACGGAATTAGTCCTTATAGATTCGAGATGGTGAATTAGAGTGCAAGGGTTATTGTCGTTAACTCTGAGGGTGATTCCAAAATGAGTGTAACGAGATAATGCCTTCGGTTTCGTTCGAACCCGGAACGAACTTGTATGGATTGAATGCTTTCAGAACATCGTCAGGTGGACGATGAGCATTCTAAGGGATGTGTCCTATAAAGGTAATCGTAGCCTCAAGCCTCATCAACCGGGAATGGCTAAAACAGGGGAGGTGCAGCAAGGCTTCGTGGGTAGCGCCCACTGGAGAGCAAGATTGATCCCTGTCTAGAAGTCCCTTTATATTTCGGCTGTGTGGGGCGATTGCTAGCTAGAATCGCCGGGGTTGTCTTGTTCGGAACTGTTCAGTAAGGAACGGGTCCGGCCTTGTGTTGCAGGGGAGTTAGGGTGGCTCCTCGGTACGGTGATCTAGGCCACGTACTGTGACGGGCGGTACCCCAGTAGCCCTGCCATTGTATGGAATCCAAAATCCAATAAGTGCCGTACGTATTAGTTGTGCCCAACTATGTTGGAATGTGAGATGTAAGCATTTCAGCTATTTCTGTATTTTACTTGAAAACCCTAGACACTATTATAATATCATCGGATTTCCTATCAAATGTTTTGGTTAGCGTAAGGTAAAAACTTTTCCATGTTTATGTGTGGGAAGTCTTACGTGATACCTTTCTTTTCAAAAGGTTTTTGAAAGTTAAGCAACTTTAACCTGTTACTCACACCAGACCCATGTCTGACCCGGAGTTTATTTTTGTTTTTCATAAACTCTTGGGTACTCAAATTTTTATGAGTAGTCAAGGGAATTCAGGTTAGGATTCTGGATTAGCTTTGACGACTTGTGGAGGAGCAATGGAGCAGGAGGCTTCTGCGAGTAGATATATATCTAGTTTTCCGCTGTGTAGTTCTCTGAGAGTTTGTTGTATTGAGTTGTATAACTGGACAGGTGTCTATAACTGTCTAGTATGAGATTGATTATGCTGTGTATCTCTGATATTGTTGTAAACTATGTAAAGTATTATGTTATTAATATAATTTATTCATTCCGCTGTGTTAGATTCTGATGTTGTTTCTTCTTCTCTTCTTTCTTTTCTTCTTCTATCCCGTTCTTTCTAAATTCATGACGCGATTTTCTGGGAGTAGAAAGTCGGGTTGTGACATTGTGGTATCAGAGCATTAGGCTGAGTGAATACCTAGGCTCTGAAGTGTATCTTTCTTTAGGGAGCGTTAGGTTGAGTGAATACCTAGGCTCTGTAGTGGTGTCTTTCTTGAGAGAGCGTATTTGTAATTTTTAATATATATATTTATTTATTTCTACCTATCTGTTGGGTTACCTGTTCAGGTTTTCCAATATAAGTTATGAAGGTAGATGGGGTAGTATTGTGTGTTACACGATTACTACCATTGGTTGGAGTCTGAATGTTTGAGGTTGGAAGTGTATCTGTCGAGACTGTAGTCCTAATACCGTCTCGAGTGAGTTCTGTAGTGATGAAGAACTTCATTGATCTCTGAAGGAAACCTGTTAAGGTTCGGAGTTTATTTTTGAAGTTAGATGAGTAGTGTTTGGATCTGTTGGTTTGGCAGAAGTAAGTGATGGTATTTTGAATACCTCAGAAAGTAGTAGCTGCGTTATGAGATGCAGTGACTATGGATGTTCCCGAAGATGTTTTCTTTGAAACAAGTTAAAGAAGTGAGTTTGCTTCGGTGTTGTGGCTGTGGTCAGCCGGAGTTTCTGTTTGCTTTGAGGTCCGAGTTTCTCGGAGAGCCTTGTGTTGGAATTCTTTGGCATCTGTGGCAGCAGTGCAGTTTGGAATGTTCTCGGTGTTGGCAAGAGATCTTTTGGCTTAAGCAGTTTTTCTGAAGTAGAGTTCAGGAGCAGTTTAGTAGACCCGTTACTTCGATGGGTTGACTAATTAAGTTTAAGTTGTTATGTTTGGTTAAGAGAGAACAGTTTTCCTTGGATTTGGTTTGGGTTGATCGCAAAAGTGACTTGCGATTGATGGAGTGTTCTCTTGGGTTATCTGAGTTTTCCTGAATGTCTTCAGGAAGTCAGAGTTTGGTTTGCATCTGGAGATTGAGCTTCCTTATCGGCTGGGATTCCAGAAGTGGTTCGGGTGGTTCAGCCTAATAGTAGAATGGTTCTAGGAGATTGAGTTGGTGTAGCAGCTTGGAGTTTTTGGAGGAACTCCTGAATGATTCTTATGGATTTGTTGAACCATATCTTTGGGGTATGTTGTTGAGTTGTGCTTGTGTTCTTCTTCAACAATTCTCTTCTTCGGATCAGAGTTGAGCAGCGGAAGCAGTTGGGGAGTGTATCTGCTTTTCTTTCTGGACAGGAGAAGTAAGTTGTTATTTTCTGATGTTGAGGAGTTGAGTTTGAGTTCTTGGTCTTGGTTGATCTTGAGGAGATCATTTTGTTGAGTTGATTGGTCTGGTTTGTTTCTAGAAGCATCGGCGTAGGTTGAGCTGATCGAATAGGCTGTAGGTAGCCCAGGATCGTCCGAAGAGATTTTGTGGATAAGAGTCGAAGAGATTTGGACTCTGAAGTCGGAAGTTTAATTTTGGATAAGTTTTCTCTGATCGTAACTGAGCTATAAGTTTGGGTAAGTCTGTGAAGTAGCTCTGTAGTGTTTTGGATCTTTTCTGTGATCTTGGAGAATAAGTGATGGGTCTATAGGGTTGAATTGCCAGTTGGATAACTGGGATTCGATGAGTTTCACGTATCTCTGAGGGAGTACGTGTATGATCTGTCTCTGGTTATGGAACCAGAAGTTCTGGAGTTTTGATTGTTGAGTCAGACTCGTTTGTTGTCTGATATCTTGTCTAGTGTTGTAGTTATAGTTGTATTGGAGCTTAGTAGCTTCAAAGTATTGTTTGTTTGGATTTTCTAGAGCGAGTGTCCCGGTGGATATATATATATACACTGGGGAAACTCGATAAGAATTTCATCTAGAATTTGTCTAGATAATTAGATTTTTTTTTTTAATTGGTTGAATTGGTTGTTTGGTTGTTAGCATAGGTTTGATATATGCTTGTGTTTTTAAATTAAAATTTAATAAGATTATTAAATTACCTTTGTTTTAAATTTCGAGGACGAAATTCTTTTAAGGGGGAAGGATTGTAACATCCCGGAATTTTTGACAATATCAATTTAATAATCTGTAATTAAAATTAAATTGATATTGATGTTCTGATGATAATTATTCAGATAAATTTAATAATCTTTTTCAATAATTATTTAAAATGGTTATTTTATCTTTTAAAAATAATAAATTGATTTCTATTTACAATATGAATATATGGTTTATATTTTAAATAGATTGGTTTTGTTTCAATTTTTATATAGATAATTTTCTGGTTTTATTAATTATAGTAATTTGGGAATTTGTTTTATTTAATATCTAAGCATTTCAAAATTTAATAAATGACTTTGGTTGAAATTTGTAAATATATCATGTTTTAAAATTGTAATGTATATATTTCAATTTGGAAATTTTATTTTAATTTGATACTAAGTTTTAAATTTTATTTCATAAATAAAAATGTGATTTTAAAATTTATAAGAAAATATTGAAATGTTTTTAAATTTAATTGGATTTAGTTTTAAATTTAGAATAATCAAACAAAATGATTTTTAATTAAATAAAAAGAGATTCATAAAAACAATATTGACTTAATCTTTAATATGTATAAGTTAATTTGTATATCATTGTTGTTCTTATTTCTTTTGTAAATTCATAAACATGTTTTAAAATAAACCAACAACTTATACTAAGTTTACATATACATTAACTTGTAATTAGTATTAACTATTTTAAGGATAACATGTGTTGTGTTCTTATGTATTCAAATTAACAAGTGTTCAAATTTCACAATGATAGTTTGACAAGTGTAAGATTTTGTTTTTAATTTTTCTTTTCTTTTATTAAAATCTGAAATGCATTTAGTTAAGTTTACATCTTCACTTCATTTCCATTTTCCTCAATCAAAGATCAGTTCTTCATTCATAAGATTATTAACAATCTAAACTTGCATGCTCCTCTTCATAAAAAAATTCATCTGCATGTTTTATTTCTGCATATCCTCAAATCTAAACATCTGCATAATCAAACCTGCACAATCAAATCCACCTTCATTCAATTCTCAAATCAAAGAACTTGCATACTCCACTCTTCTTTATAATCAAACTCACCCTTACCTCAAACATTAACATACATTGAAAAACATTAGCCTGGAAGCAAATGGCACATTTGCATACCCAAAACCACATTCAAATCTGCAGAAATCACAATGAATACCTCTGCATCATCTACATGAAGCATATCAAAGTCAAGCTTGCATTTCTATAAGCCTGCATGCATGTGTTTGGGAATTGGCAACTGCATCAACTAGCACCTGCATGCAAGCATTTTAGTCAGAGAGAACAAATAGGCAAAACTGCATATAAATTCAAAGGGAAGTCAAAACAGGGGTCTGCATTCTTGTCTCTGGGATCACCTGCATATCAAAACAGAGAGGAGCAAGCTCTGCATATTTGTTTTCTGCAAACTCACAGGGGCTGCATTCAATAAAAGGGTGAGTAACTCTAAAATCTAAAATTTTATTTAGGTTGCATGCTAAATGTTTAACATAGATAAACATTTCCTGTGTGATGATAATGTTGCCATGATATGTTTTGTTTGCATGCAGTATTTCCTGTTGTTTCTGTTGTTCAAGAAACTGATTTGTGTTTAAAAATTTATGTAGGTTAATTTAGATTACTGATAAAAATTTATGCAAGTCAAATTCAATCTGATGTCTCTGGAAACATATCAAAACACCAATACATGATAGTATGAACTAAAATTTTTACTGTATGATTTGTAGATCCAGTACTATAAATTTAAAACACAAATAGAAATATGGTTTCTAACACTGGAATTTGAATTTTTAGTAAAATAGATATGCTGTAGTAGTTTTTTTTTTTTGAACTGGATAATTAAAATATCAGGAGTTGTCTCTGTAAACACAGAGCAACATAAATGCATGTTGATTCTATTAAATCTCAAACATGTTTATTTATTTATTCAGTATCATAAACTAAAAATACTACTTGTAATTAGATTTTTAAGTCAAAGATTGTAATTTTTAGATAGTAAATGAAGTTGCTTTTGGAGTTTGAACTGAAAATGGAATTTCAGAAATTCTAATGATCTATGAATAATTGAGGCTTGGTGTTCTTCCTGGTAGTGGAAAAGGGGTAGATGAAGCCAGGAAAAATACTAATTTATGATGAATTCCATTTGAATGGTTGCGGTAGGGAAATATTATGTGGAACCCTAGTTTTCACTGTGGCATTTGATTTAATCATTTCGAGATGATGGAGTGATCGAGTGCTTAGATATTCTGGGAATGGGCAGTATGGGAGTAGTGGAAGCCATGGTCGAGGTCTCTGACATTCTGGAGGCCAGAACGGCGGAAGATGGCCGTTGACAGGTTGGAGAAAAGCCTTGAAGGGTTGTTGCCAGGTTTGGGTTTGAAGAACTCGATTTTGTTTTTGAGGGTTGAAGCTTGAATTGTGGGTCGTAGTGGGTAGCTTGGTTGGTTACTGATTAGTTGTGATGGTCGTTGACGATCATAAATGGACGGCGACGCCGTGCATATGCACGGTGAAGTAGGACACTGGGGAAGTTTGGATAGTTGTGGGGTGACTCGGGTAAACCCTGGTTTTTTTTCTCGAAGTAAAGTAGTGTGTGACTCGGGGGAATCGGGTTGCAGACTCGAAGTAGAGTTAGTGAAGGGGGGGTTCAGCTGTTTGTTTACAGGTTTTACAAACCTGTAACTTTTGGGTTTATAATTTTGTAAAACCCTGAAATTTTAAATGATTAAGAAACTTAAATCATATTTAAACTCAAGTTTTAAATTTATTTGAATTCAAGCTAATTTAAAATTACAGTTTAAATTAATAAAGTTAAGAAGAAAATTTATTTAGTTTTTACAGGTTTTTGATAAACCTGAAACTGTTTTACAAAGCCTGTCAATTTTGATTTTTTTAAAATTTTAAACTGAATTTAAATAGAGTGCAGAGCAAATTTTAAAACAAAATTCTGAAACAGGTTTTAAATCTTGATTCAAAATGAGTTTGAATGATAATTTAAAAATATATAAGTTTTATAAAATAAAGTGAAGGATTTTGACAACTTTGAAATTATTATATAAAATGACTTAAAATCTGAAGTTTAAGGTTTAAAAAGAGTTTTAAAATTTAAATTTAAATCTGAATTCAAAGCTAATTTGAATCTTAAGTTTAAATTTGGAAACAAAGTTAAATGTGTATTCAGTTATTGAAATTTAAGGAAAATTTGAAGTTGCAAGATTTAAACTAAGTATAAATTGAGTTATTGAGATGTTAAGTTATAAATGTTTAAACTTTAATAAGTTCAAACTATTTACATTTCAAACCTTATATTTGGAATGAAATTTTGAAACAAGTTTTAAAGCACTTTGTTTTAAAATAAAATTTGTTTAAACATAATTTAGAAAAGTTTTATTTTAAAGTTAAGTGAAGAAATAATGTTTTGAAATTAAATTATTAAAAAGGTGATTAAGTAATAATTAATTTATTTAATTAATTATTAAGGTTAAATGCATATTGATTTAGGGGTTAATCAAATTTGAAAATTTAGATCATTAATTAGATTTTTAATTAATGGTTATAAATTGTTAATAAGTATTTAAGTTTTAATCAAGGTTAATGTATTTAAATAATTAGACTTTAATTATAGATAATTAAATTTGTAATTTATCTAAGATAATTATTTAATTAAATAATTAGGGAAGGGTTAATTCAGGTCATTAACCAGGATTATTTAAATAATTAATTAATATGATTAATTTCTACGATTAATTAGATTAATTAATTTAATAATAATCAATTGTGAATGGGTTGAGTATAATTACTTGGTAAAGTAATTAAGAAATTAATTACTTAATGTAATTAATTTAGTTTAATGGAATTGTTTAATTTAATTAATTAAGTTTAATTAATTTTAAACATTTGAGTTTTTTTTTAAGTAATTACTTTATGAAATTAATGATTTGGAAATTTACTTAGTTAAGTAATTAATTAATAATTACATGATTGTAATTAAGTGGAGATGTTTAAGTGTGAGATAATTTGGATTAATTATTTAGTAATTAATCAACTAATTAAGGAATTAATTAAGGATAATTAACTTGGTTTAATATAGTAATTAAGTTTGTTAATTACTTAGAGTAATTAATTTAAGAAATAATTAAGATCATTAATTATTTTAATTAATGATGTAATTAAAGTTGATTAATTATGATTAATTAATCAATAATAGGTAATTAATTAATGTAATTAATTAAGGATTAATGTAATTAATTATGATTAATTGATTAATTGAAGTAATTAAGGGTTAATTACTGTTTAGTTGAGGATAATTAATTTGTGAAATTAATTAAGAATAATTACATGAAGGTAATTAAGGGTAATTAATCAAGAGTGATTAATTAAAGTAATATATGATGAATTAATTGATTGTAATCAATTAAATGATTGAGTAAGCAAGATAATTTGGTAAAGCAATTAATTTAATTTATTTTAAATTAATTAAAGATGAAGGAATTAATTTAATTCATTTTAAATTAATTTGAGATAGAGATGATTAATTTAATTCATTTTAAATTAACTATATTGTGATGAGTAAATCTTTGCTTATGGATGAATGGTTTGACTTGGATGCTTTGTAATCTCAGTAATGAGATAAATGATATTGGGTGGTATGGATGTTGGTTGTATTGTGATGATAACATAGGTTATCTGTTGTGATATTGATTGATGGGATATCTATTTGATATTGAGTATGTGGATTACCTGTTATGTGATAATGTTAATTATCAGTTATGAATTATGAGTTATCTATCTGTGTGAATATAGATACTGTAATTGAAATGTTTTAAAACTTTAAAACAACTTGGACCTTAAAAGACACGCTTTGGTTTTCGATGAGACCGGGATCGGGTTTCCATATTTGGATATCCGAAAACCACATCGATTCCAAATAACGATAGGTCGTGAATCAAAGTGGAGCTTTGTGAAGACTCGAGGTGTAAGGGCTATGAGTCATTATAACTCTGTGGGTGATTCCGTAATGAGTTGACGGAATTAGTCCTTATAGATTCGAGATGGTGAATTAGAGTGCAAGGGTTATTGTCGTTAACTCTGAGGGTGATTCCAAAATGAGTGTAACGAGATAATGCCTTCGGTTTCGTTCGAACCCGGAACGAACTTGTATGGATTGAATGCTTTCAGAACATCGTCAGGTGGACGATGAGCATTCTAAGGGATGTGTCCTATAAAGGTAATCGTAGCCTCAAGCCTCATCAACCGGGAATGGCTAAAACAGGGGAGGTGCAGCAAGGCTTCGTGGGTAGCGCCCACTGGAGAGCAAGATTGATCCCTGTCTAGAAGTCCCTTTATATTTCGGCTGTGTGGGGCGATTGCTAGCTAGAATCGCCGGGGTTGTCTTGTTCGGAACTGTTCAGTAAGGAACGGGTCCGGCCTTGTGTTGCAGGGGAGTTAGGGTGGCTCCTCGGTACGGTGATCTAGGCCACGTACTGTGACGGGCGGTACCCCAGTAGCCCTGCCATTGTATGGAATCCAAAATCCAATAAGTGCCGTACGTATTAGTTGTGCCCAACTATGTTGGAATGTGAGATGTAAGCATTTCAGCTATTTCTGTATTTTACTTGAAAACCCTAGACACTATTATAATATCATCGGATTTCCTATCAAATGTTTTGGTTAGCGTAAGGTAAAAACTTTTCCATGTTTATGTGTGGGAAGTCTTACGTGATACCTTTCTTTTCAAAAGGTTTTTGAAAGTTAAGCAACTTTAACCTGTTACTCACACCAGACCCATGTCTGACCCGGAGTTTATTTTTGTTTTTCATAAACTCTTGGGTACTCAAATTTTTATGAGTAGTCAAGGGAATTCAGGTTAGGATTCTGGATTAGCTTTGACGACTTGTGGAGGAGCAATGGAGCAGGAGGCTTCTGCGAGTAGATATATATCTAGTTTTCCGCTGTGTAGTTCTCTGAGAGTTTGTTGTATTGAGTTGTATAACTGGACAGGTGTCTATAACTGTCTAGTATGAGATTGATTATGCTGTGTATCTCTGATATTGTTGTAAACTATGTAAAGTATTATGTTATTAATATAATTTATTCATTCCGCTGTGTTAGATTCTGATGTTGTTTCTTCTTCTCTTCTTTCTTTTCTTCTTCTATCCCGTTCTTTCTAAATTCATGACGCGATTTTCTGGGAGTAGAAAGTCGGGTTGTGACAGTATCTCCATATCGGGAGACTACCCTAAATAATCCATGGGCTACGGGAGAAAAACAAACTCGTAGTAAATGCTCGGTATGGTAGGTGACATGGCACACAAGGCAATGCCAGGGTAGATATACCAATTACGCACACGGGCTGGCGGTAACGTAGAAGCCACTACGCCCACCCCGCACAACACTCCAAAAATCAAGGGGTGCACCCAATCTATCACAATAGTAATAGAATGGTATCGAAGAAGTGAGTCCGACCAGAAGAGCTACCCCTTTTGGCCTGAGATCGCTCCTGTTTTAGCCACCTTAAGCTAAATCACGGGAGTCGGGTCCACGTAATGTACGTCAAGAACGTCGTCACCATCCTACTTCATTCTGGAATCTCCATCGCGTACACAGTTGTTAAAGTGTTTTCGGTATCGAAAGAGAGTATGTCCATATCCGATCTCGATCTCTTTAACAACCAATCGTTATTATAACCCGTAGTTATAATTTAAAAAAATGGTATTTATACTTAGAAATCAAATATTATTTCAAAAATTCAATATCATTTCAAATACATTCAAATCCATTCCAAATATCAGAATATCATATCTTTCAAAGCCATATTCATTTTATTTAAATTTAAAATCTCATTTCAACACACATTTCAAAAATAGTTTATATTTCAAAACAAATTACTTCGTTTAAATCATTAAAATGAAGTAATTAATTAAATATTAAATTTCCAAATTTTTAATCTCTCATAATTCATTCATTCACTTAAATTTATCAAAACACTGAAAATTCACCTTTTGTAGCATTTAGAAAATGCTATAGAAAGTTACTTTTAAAACAATTCAATTTAACAAATGACAGCATTTAAAATGCTGTAATAGGGTTACTTTATTTCAAGTAAAACCTTAGTTAAATTTAGCAATTACAGCACTTACAAAATGCTATAATAGCCCTTAATTCAATTTGGCTATTTAGTTCATTTCTATCAACTACAGCATTACAAATGCTGTAATATCCTTTACATTAGAAATAATAGCATTTCAAAAATGCTATTAATTAAATTCCAAATGTTCAATATAATTTGACAAAAAATTAATTTTTGTTTAAACCATTTTAAACTTATAAAATCATACATTTTCACTTTTAAAACAATCATTTAAATATCCTTATATTCATGATTTTATAAAGTTACATTTTCATTCAAAAATCAAAATCTAATAATAATTCACTTATAAAAATTCAAGCATTAAATTTTAATTCTTTAAATTAAAATTTTAACTTAACACTTAAGTTTAAACTTCCAAATATAAATTTTTTTCATTATATTTTCTTAACTTAAAATTCACTTTTAAAAAAAAAATCATAATTTCCAATTTAAGTTATATTTAAAATTCAACTTAAATATTCATTTATTTAACCTTTTAATTTATACAAAAATTATTAACACTTTATAAAATCAATTTAAATTCATTTTAATTCAAACTTTTAAATCTATTTATCATATTTTCCTACTTAATTTAAATTCCATTTATAACAAAATTGAATTTTCCAAAATAACTTATATTTCAAATTTCTAACTTTACCATTAATTTATTTCACTATATATTTGTAGAAAATCAATAATACTTTACAAAAATCATTTTTAATTAAGTTTAAATCACAATATTATAATATTTACATTTCTAAAATACTTTAAATTTTTTAGAAATATATATATATATATATATATATATATATATATATATATTAACCACGGGTCTATATATCATTTTCTAGCCTAGGTAAAGTGATACGGATAATATATCATTTCAATCCGTAATTTGCAAAGAAAACCCGGGTTTTATCATTTCAAACCCACAGTCCCAAGTAAAATGAAATAATTAAAAATCGTTTAGGCCTATCATTTCAGCCCATAATGATTTTTCCCTATTCTAAAGTCCGTTCGGGTGTGTATCATTTCAACCCATAGTGATTTTAATCTAAAGGGAACTTGCAGTGTGATAAACTGATATAAATAACAGAATAACATTATATAACAATAACGATTGTATAACGGGTGAATAAGCATGGGTGAACATCATATGATCATAGCATAGCAGATATAGCATGGTGATATGTTTACAGATTCAATTATGATCAGTTTACTAGTCATATATGTATGAATCCTGTCTGGGGAGAATTACTCACATGTATAAGCTGGAGATGACAACCAAATGCACAAACAAAGATCTTCAAAGGCAGGATAACACGACAATGATTTGAGAGTGGGAAAGCCAAAGCTAATTGCCTTGTCAAATATCAAACAAAACAATGTACAATATGAATTTCAAACCAAAATATTTATAAACAATGCTAGGAATAAATGCACAACTCAAAGCTAAAGCTTTTGCACTTGCATTCAACAACATATGCTTCAGATATAGGCTGGAAAAGCACTTCTATGGAATGGATTTGGATCAGGTTTGGATCAGGTTTAGGTCATATAGATCAGCCATAACAATATATATAGGAGAAGAGATATATATGTGCATGAACACACAACGACAAGGCAACTACATGGATTTCAAGGCCATAAATGGTCTCGGCCAAACATGATTGGACAAAGTCAGATCTAGTGAGTGCATGGGACGATGTGGCAGGGTCTTAAGCTTAGTTTTGGCTGGTGGTAGTGCACAAGTCGGCCAAAATGGTGGTTGAAGTGGTGGAAACAGGGAGGAGTTCGGCTATGACGAATAAAGCGGAGTTTTCTTAATTTCTTGGTGGATCATCAACTTGGATGGACTCGGCTATGGAATGGCAGTGGGAAGGAGGAGATGATGGCTGGTTGTGGTGGTGGTAGAGGCGGCCAAGGTGTTGGAGATGGAGGAGCCGAACACATGAAGGTGAATGCAAGTGTAAAAATCAAACAAATCAAGTAGAAAAAGTGAAAACAATAGAAATTTTACCAAACTTTTGCTTCAGGAAATGGCCAAATTTTTTTAGGATTTTTGAATTTTTTGCTTGTGCGTGAGAAAATGATGAAGTGGTTGGCTGAACAGTGGATGATATGGCAGCCAATGAAGTGATGCATTGATTGGTGAAAAGGTGGAGTGAATATGAAAAGACAATGTACATAAAAGGTCACAAACTTTTCAAATTTCCTTAATTCTTTTTTAATTTTTAAATACATGTAAAATACATATAAATAAAGATAAAAACACAAAAATATAATGAATACATAAAAATAAATAAATAAATTTTAATTAAATATAATTCAATTAAGAAAATAGCTAAAAAAAATGGAAAGCAGGCTTTAAAATTTGAAAATAAATTCAATAAACTTTGGAAAAATTCTATCATCACTTTAAAAATATTTAAAAATGAAATCTTACAATAAAAACAAATTTAAAATAATTTCAAAATAAAATAAAGTCAAATTTAAAATTATATTCAAAAATCTAAGGTTATTACACTCTCCCCCACTCAAATCTTTTCGTCCTCGAAAAGAACGGGCAAGGAAAATAAAGAAAACAAGATAGAAAAACTAAATAGTACCTGAAACGAACATTTTCAGATTCGAAGCACGAACGCTCTCCTCCATTTCCCAGGTACAATCTTGATCGTTAGTACTCCACTGTACTTTGACCAGATTAACACATTTCCTTCTGAGCTACTTCGTACCTCTGTCGACAATACGAAGTGGCTTCCTCTCGACAGTCAGATTAGGCTCAATATCCAAACTATCAAGAGCAGAAGGCTGGATAATAAGAGATAGATCATGAAGATATCGACGAAGATGCAAGACATGGAATACATCATGCATTCCAGAAAGCTTCTCGGGCAAATTCAGACGATAAGCCAAAGAACCAACTCTTTCCACAATGCGGAAAGGACCAATGAACATAGGAGAAAGCTTTCCTCTACGACCAAAGAGAATGACATTCCTCAGGGGAGAAACCTTAAGAAACACCTGATCACCAACAGCAAATTCCAAATTCCGCCACGCCTATCGGCATACTTCTTCTGCCTATCCTGAGCAGCTCTCAACCTCTTCTTAATCTCCTCAACTCTCTCAGAAACTTCCAAAATCACATCAGGACCAAGAACCAAATGATTACCAGATTCAATCCAGCAAGATGGGTATCTACAAGGTCGTCCATATAGAGCAGCAAATAGAGACATTTTGAGACTGGCCTGAATATAAATATGGAATGAGATAGATAAAAAGATTAAGATAAGGTTAAAAATAGAAGATAAGATTATACCTGATAGCTATTATTGTAGGTGAATTCGGCAAGATGGAGATGATCTTCCCAAGATCCTCCATAATCAAGCACACAAGCACAAATAAGATCCTCGAGAATCTGATTCACTCTTTCTGTTTGACCGTCGGTCTGTGGATGGTAGGCAGTGCTCGGATTCAAATGAGTACCCAGAGATTCCTGAAAAGCTTTCCAAAACTTACTGGTAAAGATATGGTCATGATCACAAACAATACTGAGAGGAACACCATGGAGACGAACAATCTCTCTTATGTAGATCTCAGATAAGATAGAAGCAGAACGAGTAGACTTGATCGGAATGAAATGAGCGGAATTGGTCAGTCTATCAACAATAACCCAGATACTTTCATTACCCTTTCGAGTCCTCAGTAAACCATCGATGAAATCCATGGAAACCTGTTCCCACTTCCAATTGGGAATCTCAAGGGGCTGCAACAAACCAGGGGTCTTCTGATGATCGGGTTTGACTTGCTGACAAGTTGCACACCACTAACAAAGATAGAGATATCCCTCTTCATCCCCCTCCACCAATAAAGCCTCTTCATATCCTGATACATCTTCGACACACTAGGATGAATAGAAAGCCTAGAACGGTGATTCTCCTGAAGCAACTCCTGCCTCAAACCATCAACATTCGAGACACAAATCCTGCCATTAATCCTCAAAATCCCTCTATCATCGATCTGAGCTCCACTGCCACTACTACTACCACAAACCCTGCTACAAACACTCTCCTTCATCAATCTAAGCATCTCAGCCTCATCCTGCTCAGCCATGTTACGATCCAGAAGAGGAGAAGAAGAAATAACAAGCTGACACAAAAAACCTTCTTCCGACTCAAAGCATCGGCCACAACATTAGCTTTACCGGGAGTATAGCTAATATCGAGGTTGTAAGAAGCCAGAAACTCAAGCCAAAGAACTTGCCTCTGATTTAAATCCTTCTGGGTGAAGATATATCTCAGAGACTGATGATCGATGAAAAGCTCAAACTTGGTTCCAAGAAGATGATGCCTCCAAAGCTTCAAAGCAAAGACAACAGCAAGCAACTCTGAATCATGAGCAGGATAATTTTCCTCATGGGTTTTCAACTGACGGCTGGCATATGCAATTACCTTACCATCCTGCATGAGAATAACACCCAAACCCTCACGACTAGCATCAGTATATACCGTCAATCCATCACTTCCGTTCGAAACTGTAAGAACTGGTGCGAAAGTTTGCTTGCTCTTTAACTCATTGAATGCAGCCTTACACTGATCACTCCAGACAAACTTGGCATTCTTACGAGTCAAAGCAGTGAGAGGTGCAGCAATCCGAGCAAAATTCTCAATGAATCTCCGGTAGTAACCGGTAAGGCCCAGAAAACTACGAATATCAAATGGAGTCTTTGGAGTTTCCCAATCCCGAAACATAATTGGGAGAAAATAAGGACAACCGAAATGATAGAATTATTAAATGATAAAGAAAACGAGAAGAAAGAAAGACTTACATTGATTGCAGCGATCTTGACTGGATCAACAGAAACTCCATTACTAGAAACAATATGCCTGAGATATCGGACTTCATCCTTCTAGAAATGGCATTTAGAAAATTTAGCCATCAACTGATGATTTCTGAGAGTCTCCAAAACAGATCTCAAATGCGACTCATGCTCTTCCTTGGTCTTAGAGAAGATAAGGATATCATCAACAAAGGCTAGAACAAATTTATTAAGCACATCACAAAAAACATATCAAATCAACAAAGAAAGCAGGAGCATTAGTCAAACCAAAAGGCATGATTAACCATTCATAAAAATCATTCTCAGTGCGGAAAGTAGTCTTGGGAATGCTATCCTCAGCAACCTTGAGCTGATGAAAACCTGCGGCAAGATCAAGCTGAGAGAAAATAGTGGAACCATAAAGCTGATCAAAAATATCATTGATGTGAGGCATTGGATATTTGTTTTTCATAGTAAGCTTGTTCAGCTCCCTATAATCAACACACATCCTCAGAGAACCATCGGACTTGGTGACAAAAACCACCGCGACTCCCCATTCAGAAAAACTAGGCCTAATCTGACCTTTGGAAGGCAAGTCCTCAATTTGCTTTCCCATCTCAACCTTCTCGCGGGGTGCCATTCTTCTAGGAGGAAGAACAACAGGTCGTGCGCCAGGAATAAGATCAATTCGGAAATCAATTTCCCCCTTAGGAGGTAAAGAAGCGACTTCACCAAATACATCGGGATATAGTCTAACCACATAAGTCGAATCAAGAACACTGGAAGGAAGAATCCAGAGAATAAATAAAGTTGCCAGCAAAATCCTGAGGCATGTGGCAGTGAATAATCAAGGAATTCCCTTGTCATCAACAAGGTGAACAGACCGGGCTTTACAAGAGATCTGAGCATCATGATTCCCTAACCAATCCTGACTAAGCAATAAATCAAAAGCATCAAAGCCCAGAACATAAAAATCACCACTAAAGCGATGATTAGAATGGAGAAGTTTCACTTGCTTACAAATTCGATTAAGGTTAGCAGGACCCACAATAGGATTTGAAACAGATAATGGAACAGAAGCATACTCGGGAGAAAGGAGATGCTCAAACTTATCACACAAATCAACAGAAATAAAACTGTGGGAAGCTCCAGTATCAAATAAAACACGAATAGGATGATGAAATAAAGTAAATGTACCTTGGAGAGTACCTTGGTCATCACTAGGAGCAGGAGCAGGTGGAGGAACTGGAGATGAGGCAGAAGTGACAACAAATATACCAAAAGGCGTACCCTTCTGCTGGGTAGGGCAATCCTTCCTAAAATGACCAGGCTGGAGACAGATATGGCAGAGATCATGCCCAGCCAACTGAGCAGGTGGAGGAACAATAACACCAACTAATATAGGACAGCTATTGGCATAGTGCCCCTTCTGATCACACCTAAAGCAAGTGAAAGAGGAGAGATCAACTGGTTGCCTCTGAGCAGGAGCAGATGATGAAGATCCCAAACCAGGACGCTTTTGCCAAAAAAAATTCTGCTGATGATAATTAGGCTTACGCTTCTTGGAATTAGCAGAGGAAGACTGAGCACTAGAAACAGCATGACCTTTAGATGTGGGGTACTCATAGCGAATAGCCATATCCATAAGCTGGGTGAAAGTGCCATGAACATGAGAAATGAGGCGACTATAATACTCTGGACGAGCACCAGCAATGAATTTCTCATTCTTCTTGAGAGGAGTATCAATCAGGCTAGGACCGAACTTGGAAAGTTCATTGAACTTCCTCTCATACTCAGCGAAAGACATGATACCCTGCTTAAAATCCATAAATTCACGATAAATATAACGACCACGATTCGGCCTTCGAAAACCAGCACTGAATACGTCACTCGTATTCGAATGTCGTAGATCCAAACGTTGAATCTGGTTCTCCGGAGCTTATAACACGTTAAGTATAACAACACAGCGGAAGAAAAGGATAATATCATATATCTCCAATGAATACAATATCCAAATATGATACAACAATGATCATAAATACATATCAGAGATCAACAACAATACAGTGGAAACACAAATGCACCAGCAGCGGGAAAACTTGAACTCCAAATGGAACTCCAATATTTGCAACTCCATCACAAATTCTCCAATCGAGCTAGCTCGAACTCCCAAACAAGTTGGACTAAGCAAGTCCGATCCAAGTGAACAATTGCTATCGCCAAATCCAAAGGCTGGACGCTATCGAATTCTACACCAACTATTTGGTTATGTGAGAAACCCAACTCTACACTGCCCATGTGGAAAATTGTCGGCACCCAGAGTTTAGAAAGGGAATAATAAACTCCGGGTCAGTCATGGAACTGGTATGAGCAAACAAAAATAGTTTATCTTTAAAACAACAACAAAAGATTTTTGAAAGCAATGAAATCTGCAATGCTTTTTGGAAAATGAAACTACCATAAGGCCTCCCGCCATATACACCATGCAAACGTAGAATTGGAGGAGATTTCTCCTTATGATAGTAAAAAATGCTTGATACGCGAAAACCATTTGATATTATTATTAGTGCATAGTGCAGAAAACATTTCGAAAGTATAATATTAATCTTAGCCAACATATAACATTTCGTCGTATGTCTACTATAGCTGCCATGTTCAATAGCAGGTTACCGCCACATTCCATGGCAGGTTATACAACTAAAACCGTACAGGACGCGTACGGTTTCTTTGGTTTTCCAAAAAATGGTCAGGCCAAGAAACTTTCCATTGCCACATGGGTACACCTCTGGAGGGATGCCCCGAGAACCTATCCGGATCTCTGCCAACACAAGGCCGGTGTACTCCTTTCCCGGGAGTACAACCTACGATATGCCACCCTCGGTCGTTTGTGACCTTTATCCAAGGATCCTCAACCACAAAGCAACATCACACAGTAATAAATATACAGTGTCCACATGAGTAAGTATCTGGGCTCCATACCATGATACCACCCTTTTCCAGAAGGAATGGACATACCCTAGGGGTGCGACCCCTGAAACCTTGCCGCATCTTTCCTGTTTCGACCATTACCGGGTTGTGGGTCTCGTCCACAAAGCTACACTTTTTCACAAAGTCATGCTTTGATCAACAAATGATCAGTAGCACTTCGTATGCCACATTACCAAATTGGGAATGTATCACTAGTAACCATCAACTACATAACCTCTGAGCTCGTACGTCTCAGAGAAGGGTGTTAAGCTAAGAGAATAAATCTCCGCCACCAAACAGAAATGTATTTGATAGAAACCAGCTTTACGTCTCAAAGTGTAATGTCAGACACACATCCATACATGTCTGTTCTGGGTACGAACAGAACCAAATGCACTTCCAAAGAAGCCCTTGCAAATCCGGATAATCCCTAATCACGTCTGGACTTCCCATCACATATGGAGTCTCCATACCGGCCATTCAGTGCAGAGACATTCGACAAGTTATCCTTCCGCTTTCAAAAATATCCGGTCTTCACCACCGATCTTCAAATGCTATCCATAACGTCGTATCATTATTCGAAATGGGTTATATGACACAAGGTCCTCTCCTGGCTAAACCAAATAATGAGCGCAATATTTTAAAAACATATGGATATTAAGATTTCAGTTAAGTCACAACTTTTAAAAACCCAAAACCTTTGTTCAAATGGTTTAAACAAATTACCATTTCAAATTTTTAAATAAAAAGATTCATTTCACAAAGTTCACCCAGCTTCACAAAGATTCATTCACAAATTTCAAAACAATTTCCATTTCAATTAGGATTAACTCATCCAATCTTTACATCAAAGATTTAGCATATAACTTTCAAACCCGTTTCAAAAGATTTATTCATGACTTGGAAAACCATTACAACTTGAAATCACAATTTGGAAATTCTTTACCTTATATGAAAGCTTTTATCATTTGAACACAAACAGTTTTCATTTCGAAAAAAATCTGATTTCATTTATACAAGTTAAAATCTTTGGGTTAAATTCAAATTCCCAAAATAATGTTTTAAAAATGGTTTAAAACCCATATAAACTTTTATACCCTTTTTAAATCATAATTTCTCAACATAGAATTCAATTTCAAATTTTGAATTCAAATTTAAATCAAATTTCAAAACTAAATCAAGTTATTCAAAAATAACTTTTATCTTTGAAATTCCTTTTCAAAAGCTTTTCTTTTTAAACCCAATCCATTTCCAAAACTATTTGGATTTAAAAATTCAATTTTAAAACTATTTCAAAAATATGTGACTTAACCAATTTCCTCATGCTATTTGTGTGTGTATAAGTGTGGTCTAGGTGTTTTACACAATAGTGCAACATCATCAATCATCACAGATTTAAACACAGAAATATATTTGATAAGCGGTATAAACTATAACGCTTATCTTTATTTGCAGATCACAGATAGTAAATATAAGTTCATTGTAAATAATTATATTACATCACAAATAATAAAATTACGTCATTATTCACAGCTCAAATCAGAAATCAGAATATCACATATTAAATAGGATAATCAATTCAAGGCATCTCATATATTACAATCATTCATAAGTAATTCAAGCATCCAATACTCATTTTTAAACAGGATTAATTAATTGTTTAATCGTTAATTAATTCAATTGAAAATTTTAAATTATACTAATTACTTATGAATAAATTACCCAAATTAATCATTTAATATTAATTATTGAAATTAATTAATTAACCCTTAATTATCCTTCTAATTAATTATCCTTAATTAATTAATTATTCCTTAATTAATCACATTAGTTAAATTAACTTTTAAGTTAATTACATAATTAATTAACCCTTAAGTAATTAGAAATTAATCCACCTTTAGTTATTAATTGATTAATTAACCTTTAATTAATTACTTTAATTAATTATCCTTAAATTATTAATTAATTATCCTTTAATCACTTAATTTGTTCTTTATTATCAATTAATTAATTTAATCAACTATACTTAAATTTTCTTAATTAACTTAATTAATCTCAATAATTAAAACCTTAATTACCTTAAGATAAAACATTATCTTATTAATGCCTTAATTATCATGAAAATATTTTATCTTAAAAATTAAATTTACTTAATTAAATTGTTAATTAAGTTTTAAAATGGAATAATCATTTAACTTGATAAATCAAAGTTAACAAATTTTATAATTTCCGAATCAAATGTTTAAAAACTTTTTTAAAAAAAACTATTTGAATTCTACTCCGGGTCGAACCCGAGCCAAAGCTACGTTTTTCCCGCGCCAGATTCAAAAATACTCGAGCAATTTCTCTTATATTTTTTTTCCTTTCTTTGTGTTTTGATTTCGACATTTTAAAAACTTTAACGTGCTAATCTCATTCGAACACACTCAAGCCAAACATACCAGATCTCGAGCTCGAACCCGAGAAACGCACCTTCTTCCCCGATTACACTATTTCCACCCAGTGCACAAACGTACACACGTGTACGTGCATGCCAGTCCGACCACCTCTGGTCACTGCCACCATCACCCACACACCGTTGACCACCTCGCCGATGATCTCGTAAACCCAGAAAACTCGAAAACCCATCAACACAAAATCGAGCAACAACAACTCCACTGAACAAACTAGTTCATCCAAGAATCACCACGCATGGCCACCTTCGGTCATCAGACCTTCCGAAACTTCGACCAAACATTCGCCTTACTTCCATGATTCGATCCCCCCAGTGCGCACCCTTCCAGTTCAACCCCGATGATGTACGAACCCTGTTTGCGCCAAAACTGGTCACAAACCCCAATATCGTGAAAGCACCAAAATATGAATATAAATCGGCAATATTAATCACAGATCTAAGTAAACAGCAAGCAACAATTCAGAAGTGATGAACAGAGACACAAAATTTATAGTGGTTCGGCTATCTCCGGCCTACGTCCACTTCAAAGTTTTATCCTTTATTAATTATCCTTGCTGATTATAGATAATTACAATAGTAGCAATGGAGAATTTCTAGTACAATAATAGTATTGAAGTGTAGAAATGAATCAGGCAGAGTCTGGGCGTTAAGCAGGCAAAAAGATCCCCTTTCTGTAGGCTTCAGGAGGCTATTTATAGGCATTGGAGGCTGAGATCGAGCTAAAATTTTGGAAGACTTCTTCTGGCACGTGAGTGGGCCCACACAACCGACCCCACCAAGTTTCGACTCGATCTGCGATCGATACGAATCCATTTGGTATCCATCAAAAAATGATCCAATCGGGATGAAACTTGGTAGGAATATTCTTTACCTTGTATGCAAGCTGCTGTGAAAATTTCGTTGCATTTGGATCTGTGGTTTGGGAGATATGATCGATTCATTCTTGTGCTCTTCGAAGGCTGTCCAATTTGTATCCATTGCTTTGTATCCCTCCGCTACGCATCGATCAGAAGCACGTGCTTGCTTGTGACGTGGCGCGAGTTTCCTGGACCGATCCATCTTATGCGTCGAGTTGGATGCTTCTTTCCTGGAGATGTGGGTGTCCTTCGCCGCTTTGAATGCTTATCCCCTTGATTCGTGGATCTTCTTTGTTCGCATCCGCATTTTATGCTTGTTCATATTCATAACAGCGTACGTTCACACCCATCAATTTGTGTCCTCCTTCGTATCGACTCCAGGAGTACATTTCATACCGCTTCCATATATGCTGATCGATACAAAATGAGCATGGGGGATCGATATGAAGTGGTCATGAAAATGGACATGAATCTCATCCTTGGGATGGATACGAGCGAGACCTTACCTAATGGATATGAACAAGGCTTTACCTGATGGATGCGAAACCATTGAGTCGAGTCCATGCTAATCGATACGAACGATATCGATTCGAAGTCAACCACTATGCTCTGTCTCTGATCGATACGAACAGTATCAACTCGAAATGCCAATTCGATTCGAAATGCATCGATACGAAAAGATCACCGCATGCTTGCTTACCAATCTAGGTCTACTGCTATCGAGTCGAAATCCTTCTGGCCTTCCCACCTGATCGATACGAACGCCATCGAGTCAAACCAAAACCTGATCGATTCGAATGAGATGCTTCTCCATGGATACGAACTACCGGGCATGCATGAACCATCTCTTTCCACCCTGACCGATACGAATGTCATCGAGTCAAACCAGAACCTAATTGATGCGAACTTCACCGAGTCGAACCTATGCCGATCGATACGAACGGTACCGATTCGAAATACTTACTTGATGATCGATACGAAATGTATCGATTCGAACCACCATATGATGATCGATGTGAAATGCATCGATACGAACCGTGCCTTGCGCACCTTAATCCATCCATATCTTATGCATACGACCTCCGATTGATCTGAAACTTTAAACATAGCCTTTCCTAGTCCTCATCATCGTCTCCAATCGATTTCGTCCTGATCAGAGATCGGCCAAATTTTGACGACATCGATTGCAGCCTTGTTTCTAATCGATCTCTAATCCGGATATCCATCATTCCTTGCCAATTTGTTGATATTCCAGCCTTGACCAAAAGGTGGGATAACATTTGCCCCCCAACAAAACATGCCTTGTGATAATAAGGCGTGTTTTGAATAATTTCGAATCTGATATCCGAAGTCCATAACCATATCGTAAGAGTACATCATCTTCGAATGCTCCGAGTCGATGCCCAATTCCAAATCCAATAACCAAAGCCTTTAGTCAATTCTGTATCCATATGAACCTGATAGCCGAGTTCTAATCCATCCTTATCCAATAGCTAATAACCGAATCCAGGACCTCTTCGGGTCGATGTCCAAATCCATAACCTCTCCGAGTTCTCGCCAAGCGCAATCTACACCCGACGACCTTGGTCCGGTGTCCCTAAACGTTGAGCTAACCTCTCCGGGTTCTTACCAAGAGCAATCCACACTTGATGACCGTGGTCCAGTGTCCCTAGACGTTGAACTAACCTCTCTGAGTTCTTGCCAAGCGTAAACCACACTTGACGACCGTGGTCCAGTGTCCTTGGACGTTGTACAATGCCATGGCTTAAGTCCTAAGCCAAATCCTGGTCTCTCCGGACCCTTGTTGAGCATAGTCCATACTCAACGACCTAAAACAATAATCGATAATAGGGGGCCTAAGTCCTAGGCCGAATCCTGGTCACTCTGGACCCTTGCTGAGCATAGTTCATACACAGCGACCTGAATAAGCCAATTCGCCACATGCGGACGAAGAGACTTACCCCTTGCCAGGTGTAATCCATACCTGACGACCATTTACCAAAAACCAGATAAAAATCCAATCAAAATCTAATCCGAAATCCAAATCAAACCAGAAAATCAGAAATCCAAACCAACATCCAAAACAGAAAACAATCATCGAAGCAAAAATCCAAATCAGAAAGCAAGCAAAACCAGGAGTTCAATCCAAACTCCAAAACCAAACCAAAAAAGTTAGTGTCCAATCCGAAAACAAAAGACAAATTTCACAAACCATAGCATCGCAGTTTATCATCATTCAGAGCATCCTAGGGGCTATCTCCGTCCCCATACATGTGTAAATGACTTGGTTGCTTGCCAATAGTTTGTTACTTATTTCATACTATCCCGGTCAATTGATAACCAATCGACCATCATTCCTGGACCTCACATCATCATGGTGTGAGGTAGGCGGTGGCTACTCCTGCTCCACCCCTGTATTCCATGTCCCAACATACTGCCACAATTGTCCATTCCTTACATGCTCCTCAATTATGTCTTTTAAGTGCCTGCAACTGTTGGTATCATGTCCATCCAAATCATGGAAGAGACAGTGCCTTCCTGAAGCACTTTCCCGTTCCGATGGTTCTCTCCTAGCCGGCTTCCGGTAAGGGAGGCGATTCCGGGTTTCCATGTATATCCACTCCAGTGTCTCGTTTAATCCTGTGTATGTGGAAAACTTTGGATCCTTCCATCGCTTTCTGGCTTTTCCTGGATCGTCATCCAGCTTCCTCTTTCCTTTATCCTTATCTGAGCCTCCGTTGGATGGTCCTCAATACTCAGTCGCAGTCACCCTCTTTAACTTTAAATCCATACAAGCGTCTTCTTGCCGAAGGAATCTTTCGGCTTCGTGGAAGAATTTCCCTAGATCCAGTGGTGTGTCTCGTATTAAAGATACCTTAAAATCCGAGTCCTCTCTGACTCCCGATACCGCCGCCATCAAAACCATCGATGGATCCGACCGATCCATCGAAGTAACCGCCGCGTTGAATCGAGTTAGAAAAAATCTAAGCGATTCATTCGTCCTTTGCTTTACCGACGTTAATGTCATTACGTTTTTTGGTCTCTTGATATGAACCCGAAACTGCCCTAAAAACCTATCCACCAATTCCCTCCAGGTTCTGATAGATCCTTCTTCCAGCTGCCTAAACCACATGGCAGCCAAGTCCGTCAAGTATAAAGGGAAACATCGGGCCATCACTTCCTCCGATGCCCCCAGCACTTCAATATGTCTAGTGTATCTCATCAAGTGATCGGTCGGGTCAGTCTTGCCATCGTATACTTCCACGCTAGGTAGCTTGAACTTGGGTGGATTTTGAGCCATCCTGATTTCCTGAGTAAACAGACTCATGTTCACTCCTTCCAAATCTTTATTGGTCAAACCTCCACGCATAGTTCTCCTGATAATCTCAACTAATCCAGCATTGCCTGTCAAAGATTGCCCCCCATGCCCCCGAGGGAACTCCGGTATAAATTCTTCATGCGGTTCACTGATGTTAGCACTTTCTCTAACCTGTTGAGCTCCATCCATAGGCCTTCAAGTATCAGATCCCGCGGGTCTGCCGCCAAGCCTTTGTTGATTGCCATCTAGTTCTGCATTCTGTCCTCCATCGGGTTCCGCGACCCTAGTTCCTTGTCCTGCACTTATAGCCGCCGTAGTTGGCCCAAGGTTCTGTGTTCCTACAGCTCTCGTTTGTTCAAAGAAGGTTTGCATCATGTCCTGCTGACTTTTCAACAATCTCTCTTGCAATGAATTCGCCATAGCTTCCATTTCATCTCTATTGATGTAGATAGAAGCTTGTCCTTCTCCAGCTTCGGAGGAAGCTTCTTGACTTCCTTCATGTTGGCTTCTCTCAGCCCTATGCCTTCTACTGTTTTGTCTAGTCATTTTCTCTAAGTCTGAATTCTTCACGCTCTTCCAATCCAAACTTCAATTCGATGTAGCGGGTGCTAGTCCTTCTCAGTGAAAGCACCAAAGTGTTTGCGCCAAAATTGGTCACAAACCCCAATATCATGAAAGCGCCAAAATATGAATGTAAATCAGCAATATTAATCACAGATCTAAGTAAACAACAAGCAACAATTCAGAAGTGATGAGCAGAGACACAAAATTTATAGTGGTTCGGCTATCTCCAGCCTACGTCCACTTCAAAGTCTTATCCTTTATTAATTATCCTTGCTGGTTACAGATAATTATAGCAGTAGCAATGGAGAATTTCGAGTACAATAATAGTATTGAAGTGTAGAAATGAATCCGGCAGAGTCTGGGCGTTGAGCAGGCAAAAAGATCCCCTTTCTGTAGGCTTCAGGAGGCTATTTATAGGCGTTGGAGGCTGAGATCGAGCTAAAATTTTGACTTCTTCTGGCACGCGAGTGGGCCCACGCGACCGACCCCACCAAGTTTCGACTCGATCTGCAATCGATACGAATCCATTTCGTATCCATCAAAAAATGATCCAATCGGGATGAAGCTTGGCAGGAACATTATTTACCTTGTATGCAAGTTGCTGTGAAAATTTCGTTGCATTTGGATATGTGGTTTGGGAGATATGATCGATTCATTCTTGTGCTCTTCGAAGGCTGTCCAGTTCGTATCCATTGCTTCGTATCCCTCCGCTTCACATCGATCAGAAGCACGTGCTTTCTTGTGATGTGGCGCGAGTTTCCTGGACCGATCCATCTTGTGCGCCAAGTTGGACTCTTCTTTCTTGGAGACGTGGGTGTCCTTCGCCACTTTGAATGCTTATCCCCTTGATTCGTGGATCTCCTTTGTTCGCATCCGCATTTTATGCTTGTTCATATTCATAACATCGTACGTTCGCACCCATCAATTCGTGTCCTCCTTCGTATCGACTCCAGGAGTACATTTCGTACGGCTTCCATATGCGTTGATCGATACGAAATGAGCATGGGGGGATCAAAACGAAGTGGTCATGAAAATGGACACGAATCTCATCCTTGGGATGGATACGAGCGAGACCTTACCTAATGGATACAAACAAGGCTTTACCTGATGGATACGAACAAGGCTTTACCTGATGGATGCGAAACCATTGAGTCGAGTCCATGCTGATCGATACGAACGATATCGATTCGAAGTCCACCACTATGCTCTGTCTCTGATCGATACGAACAGTATCGACTCGAAATGCCAACAACCGATCGATGGAAATGCATCAATACGAAAAGATCACCGCACGCTTGCTTACCAATCTGGGTCTACTGCTATCGATTCGAAATCCTTCTGGCCTTCCCACCTGATCGATATGAATGCCATCAAGTCAAACCAAAACCTGATCGATTCGAATGAGACACCGCTCCATATATACGAACTGCCGGGCATGCGTGAACCGTCTCTTTCCATCCTGACCGATACGAATGTCATCAAGTCGAACCAGAACCTAATCGATGCAAACTTCACCGAGTCGAACCTGTGCCGATCGATACGAACGGTACCGATTCGAAATACTTACTTGATGATCGATACGAAATGTATCGATTCGAACCACCATATGATGATCGATACGAACTGTGCCTTGTGCACCTTAGTCCATCCATATCTTATGCATACGACCTCCGATTGATCTGAAACTTGAAACATAGCCTTTCCTAGTCCTCATCATCATCTCTAATCGATTCTGTCCTGATCGAAGCTCGGCCAAATTTTGACGACATCGATTGTAGCCTTGTTTCCAATCGATCTCCAATCCTGATATCCATCATTCCTTGCCAATTTGTTGATATTCCAGCCTTGACCAAAAGGTGGGATAACAAACCCAAAATCCGACCTTTACAAAAACTATGTTAAAACCCTAGATTGACTCAAATCTTCATCCATGACGAATTATAAAACCATCTAGCATTTTTCTGATAATCTACGACCCTCCAGCAAGCTTCAGTTACAATCACGAGATAAATCATCAACCTGATCACCGTAATTTAACAAAAATAGTTTTTCTGTTCAACTCGCAAATTCCCCTTAAATCAAGACTAAAAATATTGATACTATTTTTAAAAATCATAGTTTTTGATTAGAAAACAGGTTATATAAATGAATCAACAAATTATTCAAGTCGAATTTGGTCATACTTTTGAATTTCACTGTTGTTTTTCAATCTTTAGAATAATTACCAAATATTTTTGCTGGAAATTATTTTTACCAGTAATGTCACAATGTTATCATCATTTCTTCTTAAAGATCAAGGTTTAAGATTGATTTGTTTGGAAGATAGGAATTTATTCATAATTTTGGGTCCTGATATCTTTTTTAAATAAGGAGGATATATGTATATAAAGAAACTCATATATCCACAGGCATTTAATATTTTCAACATGTAATCATAGTCAATATTCATATAAATACATTCACACAACATTCATACATCAACCATTTATCTCATCAATCAAGATATAGCCATACTAAGGTTGAAAGAGTAAGGTTTGCTCACCTGAGTGGTTTTATAGAAAGGAAAGAGACAGGATTGCAAAGCCTGGAAAGAAAAAAATTTGGGCCTGGAATTTGAAATTTGAAAACTGGAATTGATATTTTTATTTGTGAATTTGCTTGCTTGATCTGGAAGTTGTATTTGAACTTTGCTTTGATCAGGTTGTTTGCTTGCTTGAAAACAGGTTTTGCTTTTGGTGATTTTCTGGTTGGATCTTTCCTTTTTGATTCACATAATTTTGATTTCTTTGTTTTGATCTGAACTTGAAGCTGAGATGATCTGTTGATGTTTTCTTTTGTTTGATTTATTTCAGGTTTTAAAGTTTGAGATTTTTATTCTCTGGTTTGAAAAACTGAAAATAGCCTAGCTTATTTTCTTTTAATACATGTTTTATGTATTTCACTTTCAAAAGAAGAATTGAATTTTACCACTTGTATTTACTTGTTTACACTTGTATTTGCATGGCTAAATCTTTTTACACTTGTAAATTTTATTATGTAAAAGGTTTAAATTTGTTAATTAATATGGTGTTCTTCTCACACTTGTTAAAATTTGTTTTACAGATGTCAGAATGTACATATTTGTGTTTATACCCTTTGTTAAATTTTATTTTTATAATTTATGTTAAGCCCTTAAGTACTTATTTTTAATATATGCATTATATTTTGTTTACACTTGTTAAAACAAATGTTCTTAAAATTTCTATTATCCAATAAATGCATTCTCTTTTATAAAACTTAGCTTTTAAACAATTGTTTTGAAAATCATTTGTATTTAGTTCAAAATTTAACTTTATAAATATATTACATATGTCTCTTAAAATTAGAAAACAGATTTCTATAAAATTATATAGTTTTTCAAATCCAAATTTTTATTTATAAGATATATAATTTAGTATTTCAAATTCACAATTAAATTTAAAATCAATATCCAATATATTATTTTATTTATTATATACAAATCACTTTTATTCATGTTACATTTTATAAAAGACTAAATCTTTTTATCAAATCCTATTTTTAGTTAAACTATTATACCTTATAAAATATTCATTTGAATTTCAAACTCATAATTCAATTTACAATCTATTTATATAATTAAACAGGCATGATATTTATTTAAATTTAGAAAATACCAAATTAATTCACAAAATTAATTTCAAAAATTAAATTGCTTACCAATTTAAATTTGATTTAAAATAGGAATGTTACAGGTTCCCCCCTTAAGAAAATATTGTCCTCGAAATTTACAAGGGAGACAACAAAGGATGGATACGCAAATATAGAGAATCGACTCATTAATTAAACCGATTATCTATCCTGTATTTGGCTTACCAAATCAGAACATCAACAATAGATACGAGAACAAACTCATTCAATACTATACAAGATACTCGGGTCACCAGATCAACGAAGTATGTAGGGGCATTGGTTAGTTCGAAGGGATAACTAACCATTCGTAGAACATATCTAGACCCCAAAGAATAGACAGATTTATGGATATAATTCTAAAACTTAGTTTAGAAACCAAAGTATACCAATCATCCATAGCAATCAAAGCAACAACTCATCCAAACAAACAATTCTGACACATCTGGAGTTTATGTCCCATGCAAATATATCAAAGCTTCTTCCTGGAGCTGCCAGGAACCATCAAAAAAGTGAAAAGAGATGATGATCGAAGGAATTGATAAAAAATTGTTTCCACTATTGTAGGGTATCGACCATTTGTAGTCGTATTCCTCTGTCCCCTATCTCGTCCTCTTCTTGCACTCATACTTACTATTAGTGAAAAGTAAGAGAATTTAATGAGGCACTCGGACGGATTTCTTAGGGATATACTCATTCTAGGGTATACTTCACCCTATCTCTAATGAGTTACCTAATGTGTTATACACCTGAGCTAAAGTTTCAACCTTCCGCTCTGATACTAAGTCTGACGACCCCGATTCGACCTTCGAAAACCGGCACTGAATACGTCACTCGTATTCGAATGTCCAGATCTAAACGTCGAATCTGGTTCACCGGAGCTTATAACACATTAAGTATAATAACACAGCGGAAGAAAAGGATAATATCATAAATCTCCAATGAATACAATATCCAAATATGATACAACACTGATCATAAATACATATCAGAGATCTACAACAATACAGTGGAAACACAAATGCACCAGCAACGGAAATAACTTGAACTCCAAATGGAACTCTATTATTTGCAACTCCACCATAAATGCTCCAATCCAAAGCTAGCTCGAACTCCCAAACAAGTTGGACTAAACAAGTCCGATCCAAGTGAACAATTGTTATCGCCAAATCCAAAGGCTGGACGCTATCGAATTCTACGCTAACTATTTGATTATCTGAAAAACCCAACTCTACACTGCCCGTGTGGAAAATTGTCGGCACCCAGAGTTTAGAAAGGGAACAATAAACTCCGAGTCAGTCATGGAACTGGTATGAGCAAACAAAAACAGTTTATCTTTAAAACAAACAACAAAAGATTTTTGAAAATATTGAAATCTTCAATGCATTTTGGAAAATGAAACTACCCTAAAGCCTCCCGCCACACACACCATGCCAATACAGATTTGGAGGAGATTTCTCCTTATGATAGTCAAAAATGCTTGATACGCGAAAACCATTTGATATTATTATTAGTGCATAGTGCAGAAAACATTTCGAAAGTATAATATTAATCTTAGCCAGCATACAACATTTCGTCGTATGCCTACTATAGCTACCATGTTCAATAGTAGGTTACCGCCATATTCCATGGCAGGTTATACAACTAAAACACATGGCGCAGATTGTTTCTTTGGATTTTCCAACAAATGGTCAGGCCAAGGAACTTCCCATTGCCACATGGGTACACCTCTGGAGGGATTCCCCGAGGACCTACCTGGATCTCTGCCAACACAAGGCCGGTGTACTCCCTTCCCGGGAGTACAACCAAAGATATGCCACCCACGGTCGTTTGCGGCCTTTATCCAAGGATCTTCAACCACAAAGTAACATCACACAATAATAAATATACAGTGTCCACATGAGTATGTATCTGGGCTCCATACCATGATACCACCCTTCTCCAGAAGGAATGGACATACCTTAGGGGTGCGACCCCTGAAACCTTGTCGCATCTTTCCTTCGACCATTACCGGGTTGTGAGGCTCGATGAGGTCTCATCCACAAAGCTACACTTTTTCACAAAGTCATGCTTTGATCAACAAATGATCAGCAGAAATTTGTATGCCACATTACCAAATTGGAAATGTATCACTAGTAACCATCAACTACATAACCTCTGAGCTCGTACATCTCAAAGAAGGGTGTTAAGCTAAGAGAATAAATCTTCGCCACCAAACAGAAATGTATTTGATAGAAACTAGCTTTACATATCAAAGTGTAATTTTAGACACACATCCATACAAGTCTATTCCGGGTTCGAACAGAACCGAAGGCACTTCCAAAGAATCCCTTGCAAATCCGGATAATCCCTAATCACGTCCGGACTTCCAATCACATATGGAGTCTCTAGACCAGCCATTCAGTGCAGAGACATTCAACAAGTTATTCTTTTGCTTTCGAAAATATCCGGTCTTCACCACCGATCTTTAAATGCTATCCATAATGTCATATCATTATACAGAATAGGTTATATGACACAAGGTCCTCTCCCAGCTAAACCGAATAATGAGCGCAATATTTTAAAAACATATGGATATTGGGATTTCAGTTAAGTCACAACTTATAAAAACCCAAAATCTTTCTTCAAATGGTTTAAACAAATTACCATTTCAAATTTTTAAACAAAAAGATTCATTTCACAAAGTTCACCCAGCTTCACAAAGATTCATTCACAGATTTCAAAACAATTTCCATTTCAATTAGGATTAACTCGTCCAAACTTTAAATCAAAGATTTAACTTATAACTTTCAAACCTATTTATGAAGATTTATTCATAACTTGGAAAACCATTACAACTTGAAATCACAATTTGGAAATTCTTTACCTTATATGAAAGCTTTTATCATTTGAACACAAACTGTTTTCATTTCGAAAAAAATCCAATTTCATTTATACAAGTTAAAATCTTTGGGTTAAATTCAAATTCCCAAAACAACATTTTAAAATTGGTTTAAAACCCATATAAACTTGTATACCCTTTTTAAATCATAATTTCTCAACATAGAATTCAATTTCAAATTTTGAATTCAAATTTAAATCAAATTTCAAAACTAAATCAAGTTATTCAAAAATAACTTTTATCTTTGAAATTCCTTTTCAAAAGCTTTTCGCTTTAAACCCAATCCATTTCCAAAACTATTTGGATTTAAAAATTCAATTTAAAACTATTTCAAAAATCTATGACCTAACCAATTTCCTCGTACATTCCATATTTGTGTGTGTATAAGTGTGGTCCGGGGGTTTTACACAACAGTGCAACATCATCAATTATCACAGATTTAAACACAGAAATATATTTGATACGCGGTATAAACTATAACGCTTATCTTTATTTCCAGATCACAGATAGTAAATATAAGTTCATTGCAGATAATTATATTACATCACGGATAATTAAATTACGTCGCCATTCACAGCTCAAATCAGAAATCAGAATATCACAAATCAAATAGAAAAATCAATTCAAGGCATCTCATATAATACAATCATTCATAAGTAATTCAAGCATCCAATACTCATTTTTAAACAGGATTAATTAATTATTTAATCCTTAATTAATTCAATTTAAAATTAAAATTAAACTAATTACTTATGAATAAATTACCCAAATTAATCATTTAATATTAATTAATGAAATTAATTACTCAACCCTTAATTATCCTTCTAATTAATTATCCTTAATTAATTAATTATTCCTTAATTAATCACATTAATTAAATTAACTTTTAAGTTAATTACACAATTAATTAACCCTTAATTAATTTCCGTAAGTAATTAGAAACTAATCCACCTTTAGTTATTAATTGATTAATTAACCTTTAATTAATTACTTTAATTAATTATCCTTAAATTATTAAGTAATTATCCTTAAATCACTTAATTTATCCTTTATTATTAATTAATTAATTTAATCAATTATACTTAAATTTTGTTAATTAACTTAATTAATCTCAATCATTAAAACCTTAATTACCTTAAAATAAAACATTATCTTATTAATGCCTTAATTATCATGAAAACATTTTATCTTAAAAATTAACTTTACTTAATTAAATCATCAATTAAGTTTTAAAATGGAATAATCATTTAACTTGATAAATCGAAGTTAATAAATTTTATAATTTCCAACTCAAATGTTTCAAAACTTTTTAAAAAAAACTATTTGAATTCTACTCCGGTCGAACCCGAGCCAAAGCCACGTTTTTCCCGGGCCAGATTCAAAAATACCCGGGCAACTTCTCTTCTATTTTTTTTTCCTTTCTTTGTTTTTGGTTTCGACATTTTAAAAACTATTACTTGCTAATCTCATTCGAACACACTCGAGCCGAACATACCAGATCTCGAGCCCGAACCCGAGAAACGCACCTTCTTCCTCGATTACACTATTTCTACCCAGTGCACAAACGTACACACGTGTACGTGCATGCCATTCCGACCACCTCAGGTCGCTGCCACCATTACCCACATACATTCGACCACCTCGCCGATGATCTCGTAAACCCAGAAAACTCGAAAACCCATCAACACAAAAATCGAGCAACAGCAACTCCACGGAACAAACTAGTTCATCCAAGAGATGTCATTAAAAATAATATCAAATGTTTTGATATAAAAGCATTTTAGTTATCATAAGTAAAAACCCATCTGTGTTTATATGTACACGTGATCTTATGAGATAATCTTTCTTTTCAAAGGATTTTATTCAAAGACTCATATATGACACTGTCATTTATTATTAAGTATTTCTCAAGCTAGTTTATCAAGCCTGATTTGGGTATTTTTAATACTCGGGTCAGATCCGAGTAGTTTTAGATTTAATTGAAGATAGTTGGAGTTTCTATAAGAGAGCTAGAGATATTCATCTATGTATGGACATATACTATAATCTGCTGGTGTCTATTTGTTTTGTTTGATATTTGTCAGCAGTTGTAAGGATAGATGTTTATGAATGTTCAAGCTGAATTTAGGTTAGACTATGATATATGTATTTTAAAAGTTTTTCGCTGTAAAGGTACTTGTTCAATATTATATATTATTCCATTTGTGTGAGATTCTGTTCTGTCCCTTTTTTATTACCCCTGTTAATCCATAATTCCATGCAATTTGGGTCTGACATGTGTGATTTATTGTCGGCACAAAGGGTACGAAATCGTGGGTCGTTACATTTGGTATCAGAGCTGAAGGTTAAGCAAGAACCTTGGATTTGGTAAGGTAAAGATTCATCAGAATTAGGATTAGTATCCTAGGATGAGTAACTCATTAGAGATGGGGTTAGTAACACCCTAGATTGATTTTCGAGAGTATTATATATGAGCGCGTATTTGTTAGTGTTATATATATAATTGATTTGAAATTTGGTAAATGAAATAATTTTACCTAGATTTGTATTTTGAATATAAAAAAAGGATATTTTTGAAAAATATTAAGTTAGGAAAATAAATGATTACTTGGAATATAGATTACTAAAAATATGAATATCTTATGATTAGAATTGCACGGTTTGACTATAAGATATTCCTTATAGAATCAGTTAGTTGAAAACTATAATTTTAATCGTATACCCTTAGACATTTGGTTATTAAGAAATAATGATTTAAAGATCATCAAAATAGATGGATTTAAAAGCTATACAAATATCTTGTGAAATTCACGATATAACTATAAGATATTTGATAATAATATTGAAGCTAGAAGTTGTAATTAGAGAAAGTAAAAGGAAATGCACATTTAGAAAAATTCTTATCATTAAGATAGAAAAGATAAGCCTAATATAAAAGGGTAAGTTCTATAACTTATAAAGGAGATAAAATAATTTGAAATTTAGACATTTTGATTAGGTTAAAATCAAAGTGAAATTTAGGAATAAGAGATATAAGAAATATCATCCTAATATAAAACTTGAAATTAGTGATACATTTAGGGTAACACTGTTAATTCAAAATAAAGTAAGATTGGAAGTGGATAGGTTAGAAAAAAGGGAACTTTTGAATAATATGGTCAGTAGGTTGATTGTTGGATGAAAATTTTTAAATAAAAAATTTCATGTGAATTAAGTTTCACAATTTGACTATAAGGTATTTGATGGATTTAAGTTTAAGGAATTTGATTTAGAAAATGGATAGGTAAATAAGTTAAGTAGATAATCATATAATTAGTACGAAAAAGATGTACACTTTGTAAAGTTGTCCGATTAATATATATGTATAAGATAAATAATATCAGTTGAATTAAGACCATAGGTAAAAAACTAATGATTAAGTTTTGTAACTTATTAATTTGAGATAACAGTAGAATTCCACATTTGTTAAACACCCTAATTGATGTAATAATGGTTTGAAGTTTGGAGATATGTATATATACGCTTAGGAAGTAAAGGTATATTATACAAGTTCAAGTCATATTTTTATGCTTAAGTAATAGTGGATTTAGTAGAAAGTAAATGGTTGTGAAATAAACTTAGATTAATATAAATTTTGAAGAAATATATTAGGTAAAAATTAATGTGAATAAGTACATAAGTTATATGTAAATCATTTTGACTCATAAATTTTTGATCTAAGATTTGAGTACGGAACTTTGAGGTGTTTACACCAGTCCGAGAAAGGATTTATCACTCGATTCTTGACAGCGAACATTAATGAGGGTTTGTGATTATGTACTCAAATTTTCTATCATAATTGAGAGCTCTGCAAGGAAAGTAAAGTCTGATCAAAGTCCGCACTAGAAAATCGAGGGATCGATACTAGTCCGAAAGTAAAGGTGTGGATTCAAATAATAAATCGAATCAAATATCACATATAGTATGATGTTTTAGGTCTGTCTACATAGTGGTTGGATAATTATCTTAAATAGCAGGCATTAAGATATAGGGCTTATACTTATGTTTTGGGGTGTGTGTGTGTGTAGACCTCAGATGTATTACATGCTCAGGTCAGGAGATGGGATATGTGGATGTATTCATTTATGTTGATATAATATCAGTTTGGTTGTTTTTGGATGTATAGTCTTGTTTGGTTATTGTATATATTATCTTAAGTATGCAGTATGCACTAGGATGGATAGGATAGAAGTCCGACTTGATGTATGTATATATAATTTTAAGTACGTGATAAGTACTTAGGTTAGTGTGGGAATCTCTCTATGTTTGATATCATTTGTTTTTGTGTTGTTATGGTATTAGCCTTCTATTTATATATGCATTTTTTCTATCATCAGTATAAATAAGCCAGGATGTTTACGGATACAAGTATGAGATAGATTCCTTTATCTAACTTTCATTTCGAGGATGGAATGCTTTTAAGTAGGGGAGAATGTGACGAACTGTAATTTCGCTACTTTGAAAATGTAAGATTTTGTTTATTTGAATCTAAAAGGAATTTAAAATTAAATAAATAAGTTATATATAATAAATAATAATAGATAAATTATTTATTCTCGTAATTACTTATTAAAAAGTATAAATTTGGATTTTAAGACAAATCTGCGAAAGTTAAGTTTGGTTAAAAATAAATAAATGCTTAAACAAATAAGTTTAAATATTTATTTTAAAATTTAAAATTTATTTAAAACACCCAGTAAAGACAATAAAAGTATATTAAAATATTTAAAAGTATATTAATAATCATTTTACAAAAATAACTAAAATTTATCGCATTTTATCAGTTTTACATTACACTGTAAAACTAGAGGTTTTGATATTATTTAAACATAATTTTAAAATATGTATAGACATGTTTTAATTTATTTAAAAGAGGTAAAAAGTTCATTTTTGACTTTGGTTTACTTGAATATATAGTTTAATAAAAACGTCAAATTTTGGCTGTAAAATTTGTCAACAGAAACACCTTTTTCAACCAAAACAAGCTGTCGCTAAGTTGTTCAACATGATATGTTTTCTAACACATATATACAACTTTACAAACTTTTAAACACGTATACATTTGGCATATAAGATAAAAAAAAGTTATATTAGGAAAGTAAATAAAACAAAACATAAAGGAAAGTTGTAAAAGCATGATTTGATAAAAGAGTGTTTAAGTAAGCTTAAGGAACAACATCATTACGTTTATATCCATCACCATAAATGCACAAGTCCTTTCTTGTATGGAAAAAGAGAAAAAGAGTTTTTCAGTAATTGGGAAAGTTAGTAAACGATGCAAACATCATTTCTTAAGGATAAATTCACACCCTAACATCATTTCATATTTAACACACTTCTTATCATGCCTTGGAAACAGTTTTAAAAATGGTTTAAAAGTCAAAAAAGTAGATAAGGATATTCAAGTCATTTGCCCTCCAAAACTCAAGCATAAATAAGCATGCATGCCTTCCATTCTTTCACACTTCATTCCTTACTTCCTTCTTCACTTTCTTCTTCTTCTTCATCCTCTCCACTTCCATTTTTATGGATTCCTATCTTAATAAGATTATACCAAAATTATTCCAAAAATACTACAAAAATAAATATGCAACAAACCACTTCAAATCCCCATCTTCCTCCTCCTCTAACTCACGGCCACCACCACCCTACTCGAGCTAACCACCCGCTCCATCTCCAAGGTCGTACCCTCACTTTTAGCCTATGGCAACACACTTATAAAAATAGAGAAGGAAAGGAAAACGACAAATTCGAGACGCCCGGAAATAGCACGTTAGCTTGATAGGCACATAGCTTACATAAAAGATCGACGGAGTGGAAATGAAGGTGAGAAAAATCTCATCTCTATATGATTTAAATTGATTATCAAGTTAAATTGTTATGTTAGATAATCACCGTTTTATGTTATGGATGTTTGGATATGTTTGTGTTATGTTTGAATAGTTGCATGTGTTCATGGTTGTGATTGTTTGTCATGTTTGCTTATGTATAGACCATAATTATGTTAGTGATAAATATTAACTCGATTATGCTCATTTTGATTAAGTATCCCCTTTGTTAAATAAGACCAATTTTGGTGATATAATATACTTTGGAAAATAAATCTTTTTTTATGCGGAATTGAAATTGAAGTGGAAATAAAATAGAGTTTGAAATTAGAAGTGAAATTGGATTTGAAATGGAAAGTTTTTTTCTGAAAGGCAAGCGGGGTTGACTAGTCCCCTACCAGAGTTTATTGATAAAAAGACAGAAGAAGACCACGACAAAAGCATACTTCTGCCTCGAACACAACAGGCAAGCATGAACAAAGGACATGCAAGCAAACAACAGATGAAACACACTAAAGGACCAACTAAGAAAAGATAACAGACAAACGCATATGCAAGCAAGTAGGAAAAACAAGAAAGCCCGACGTGCATAAAAGTGTGCACGAATAGACACATGCACACAGCAACCCCAACAAGAAGAAGCCCAAATTGATTCCAAAACTCATGGCTATGAGGAGAGAATCCATGCCGAGAAATCTGATCCCGGTAGCAATTTTCGTTATAGCTTTGACCCAAAACCGAGCGCAGTTGAGGCCTCACTTCTGAAGCAACGAGAATTCCTTTCGAACCAAACCGATCTGAAATAAATTTTAAGGACAAAGAAGATAATATCCCTTTTATTTAGTCTCCACCTTGTAGCCATCATTAACTCATTCCATTTAGAAGTTGAATTGCCATAAAAGCTCGAAATACCTGCTTTATTCATCGGGTACAAATCATATTGGATAAGTATTCACAATCAAAGAAAAGGTGGTCAGTAGATTCTGGGCACGCATTGCAGAATAGACAAAGATGATCTATATCCATACCAATAGACACCAATTTATCCCTAGTTAGAACAGCTTTGTTTAATATTTGCCAGAACATCAAGTTATCCTTAGCAGGGGAATGAGAAGACCAACACACCTTAGCCCATGGAAAGATTGGTAAAGCATCCGAATGTAGGAGGAGATAATACACCCTACCAATGAGGCCTACCCTTCCAACATACTTCAGACTCATGATTCATATGCACCAAATGATCACACAAACTCCTCCATAACGAGTTGACAACCTGATTACTAGAAGAAGGAGTTCGCAGCTTCCCATTGAAAATGAAGTCAACAGCACGAACATTATAACCTATCAATGATTGTAGCCTTTCTTGGGTACCCAGCAAAGTTTCCAACACCAAGCCATTCCCCACCCAAGGATCCTTTCGAAATCTCATCGGGCTATCAGGGGACAAAGTGTATTTGACAAAAGGAAGGAAAGTACTTCTCATACTCAGAATTTTCCGCCATATCCAACTTGAGCCTTCAGAGACATTCATAGACCAGAAATCCCCATTCTTCATATGATAATTCCACATCCATTGCACCCAAAGGCTGTTCCTTTTAAGTAATAAAGCATCAACATGGGTACAAACCGCAGATTTATTCCATAAGGTGATATTGATGATACTAAGACCGCCCTTGTTTAGAGGCTTTTCCAAACTGAAGAATGACAGAGGAATCAACTTCCTATTGTGGATAGATCATGTCCAAAGAAATCTTAGCATAGAAGCTCTGATCATGGTGAGCAGTTTAGAGGGCAGAATGAAAGTTCTAGTCCAATACACAGTCATAGAAAAGCAAACAAACTTAACTAGCACCAATCTTCCGTCCAAGAGTTCAACTTAGAAGTGATTTTATCATAAAGGATAATGCAGTCATCCCTGGTTACTCTGGACGTACAAAGAGGAAGGCCAAGATATGTCATCTTATTTTCCATCGGCTGAAGACCACATAGAGCAACCAACCTAGCCATGGCAGACGAGCCAATTCCAGAGAAAAGAATATGGGATTTAGAGTGATTGATCTTTAAACTAGTAGCAAGATAAAAGGTATGGAGAGTCTCAAGAATGCCCACAATGGAATAATCATTGGGCTTAGAGAAGATCATAATTTCATCTACAAAGAAAAGAGAGGAAATTTGAAGCTGTTTACATTTAGGATGGTAAGATATAGCCTTTTCTTCAAATTTTGCAGACAACATACAAGTCAGCACTTCCATAACAATAATGAAGATATAGGAGGATATGGGATCACCCTGGCGTACCCCTTTCTTCCCTTGAAAGAATCCCGAAGTCTTCCCATTATAGCAAAGAGAGTAAGAGGGGTTGAAATACAAACATACAGCCATGCTACAAAAACCTTAGGAAAACCCATTAATGACATAACAAGTACAATTGAGGTCCAGTGCAAGCTATCATACGCTTTGCTAATGTCAAGCTTAAGCATAGTTCTAGGGGAGATCCGACACCCATCATACCCATTTATTAATTCATGTGCCATTATTATGTTGGCAAGAATGTTCCTCTTCGGAAGAAAAACAGACTAATTCGTTCCGATAATAGATGGCGGCACTAATACAAGTCTAGAGGCTAAAATCTTGGAAATACACTTATAAACAACATTACAACATGAAAAAGGACGAAAAGAGGAAGCATTCTCAATAGGCCTGACTTTAGGAATAAGGATGAGATTGGTCGCATTTATTTCACCAAGCAATCTAAATTTATTAAAGAATTTGTGAACTGCCGCCAAAAATACATGACTAACAATATGCTAACTAGCCTTGAAGAAGACAACGTCAAATCCATCAGGCCCACCTGTCGAAGAAGAATTCATAGCAAAAGGAGCATCTTTAATTTCTTGATCAGAAACCTTTTGAACAAGCATGTTTTTCATGGTGGTGTTTAACATAGGAAGGGGTAAGTTATTCAGACTATCAAGGCCAGGTTCAAAATTATCGGAGTTTTCTAAAAGCTTGGAGAAATGTTGAAACAAGTGTTGGTCAATCTCTTCAACAGAAGAAAGGAGAACACCATTATCGTCCCAAAGAGAATGGATATGGTCTCTAGCTTGTTTGTCCTTGATAGAAGCAAGGAAGAAAGCAGAATTCCTATCTCCCTCGTTAACCAACTTCTGGTGCAGCTTTTGCTTCATCATGCTTGCTTCAGAATTTAAAGCATCATAGAGTTGTTGAAAGAGGATGGATTCATTCTGGGCTAGAGTTGGATTGGAGGGATCCTTTTCTAGAAGTATTTGTGCCTTCTTAAGCTGATCCTTAAGTTTCATGGAAGAGAGGGTGCCATTTCCAAATTTGTGAGAAGCCCATTGTCTTAAAGCATGCTTAGTAGCCTTTAATTTCATGCACAAGATAAACATAGGATTGCCATGAAAAGTGGTAGACCAAGCAGTTGATAAAAAATTATTATATTCTAGGTCCCTGACCCAAGCATTGAAAAATTGAAAAGCTTTTTTCCCTCTGCAAGGCAAAGTGGAGGGAGAGAGTATTATTGGGGAGTGGTCAGATAAGATAGGATAAAGCAGAAAAGCAGAGATGGTAGGCCACAAGGATAAGGCAGGAGCATTACAAAAGGACATATCAATGTTGGTAAACCTTCTAATCCCTGACCGGCTTCTGTAATTCCACGAGAAAGGGACACTAGAGCGGGCAATGGGGAGGAGATCAGAGTTAGAAATGGAGATATTAAGAGGAGCAATATCCCTTGGCATTAGAGGCAGCCCTCCCATTTTATCATTCAAGTTGAAGCAACGGTTGAAGTCACCCAGTGCAAGCTAAGGATGGGTGTTCTATCATAGAGAAGGGGGAAGACTAAGAAGCGATTGCATAGAAGCACTAGCATTATGAGCATAAACAAAGGTCAAGTAAAAAAGAAAGGCGAAGAAGAAGGAAAATGGCATGAAAATGGATCAGCTGGGAAGTAGTCAGAATGGGGCAGAGAGAGAAAGTTAGGGGGTCATGGACAGTGAGAATCCTTCCATAAGTAGCATTATCCAGGTTATGATTTACATGCCAAGCGGGGTTGATATATTTAGCAGCTTTTAGGGTCAAAGGAAGAGAAAGTTTGGTTTCCAAGATAGCAAAATTTTTAACGTTGTGATCATTGATCAGAGATTTAACATGATCAAGCTTGACAGGATTATGGGCTCCCCAAATATTCCATGAAGTGATTGTATTCATCAAAACTAAGATGAGAGATGTGGCACACTTTCCCTACTCCTGGTTGTAGGAGGGTCAGAACGAACTGACTTAAGCTTAGCAGCTAACATAGAGGACTTCCGAGCAATGGGGGTAAGAGAAATTGGACAAGGAGGTGGAGAGGCCCATCCAGGAATGGAACCGAGAAAGTTATAGGGGGAGGGGGTTGGTATGGGACGATTAGTTAGTGGAGAGGAGGAAGAAGGTGCATTTAACGGAATAGAAGGCTTAAATAGATCGAAAATAGGATTCTCAATCTGATTAAGGAAAGCTTGTTCAAGGGATAAAAGATCCAGATTGGTAGTTGGCACCTTTGCATGGGAGTTTAATAATCTTTGATCTGATTGGCCAGAGGGAGTGGTGCATAATATACTTGCACCAGATAACTTCTGTGTTTTCTGCTGTTCGTTTTCAACTACATTAGTTGATGGAATTTCTTTTAATTGCAAAGCATTATCGGAGAGTGTTTCAGGATTAACTGATTGATCAATAGTATACACTGCAGAGGGACAAAACTCTCCTTCCTCCGTAACAATAGTTATTTCTTCATTTTCATCGAGTTCTGTAACTTCATGCACAAGCGCAGAAAAAGGATTTGCGTTTAACATAACTTCGGGTAGAAATGGATAATCTTGCGTGTTTACTTCGGGATTGTTAGCTACTAACTTGATTCCTCCTTAAATTTAAGCATGCATAGATCTAACTTCAAGCTCAACCGGCCTACCCTCGGTACTTGCTTCAGGAATCAGAACTGATTCTGAACTTTTAGCATTGGAATAATCTAATCCATTAACAGATAATTTAACAGCAATATTACTACTCTTTTTTCATATCCTTGTAACCTTTATCTTTCCTGCCAGGTACTTTCCTCCACCCTCCCTTGGAAACAACAATTATGTCCACACTTCTTCCATTCAAATTACTTTCTTTACCACTACCCGATTTGATCAAATCCCCCTTTTCAGATGGTTTGTCCACCACAGTACTATCATTAATGCATTTCAGCACCTGGCAACCAGAAGTCTAATGCCCAAAAACCTTGAAGTCCCTACATATAAGTGGTTTCCACAAATAATCAACTCTGACTATTTGCTCCGAGCCATCCAGAAGTTTAACCTTGAAGGCATCAGGCAACTCGGTTTGAGCAAACACCTCAACCAAACATTTGGCATACCCGATCCTTACCAACTTTTAAGTATTATAATCCATACAAAGGAATTTCTCTATCCATGTTGCTAACCAATTAATGCCTAAGTGAGACCAGCAATATAATGGAATGTTAGATAGCTTTAACCACATTGAACTGACCTGATGGTGCTAACTCTGTTTCCAATAGATGGATCCCATTCCTTAACAATAAACAACTTGTTCCTCATCACAATAGGGTCAGATTGGATGATCTTCCTTCTATCTTCATCAGAAGATAGATTGAAGAGGAACAAGCTTCCATCTGATTTTACCTCAATCGAGCCTTTAAGACGCCAAATTCGTTTTAGATGATGCAATACAACCATGTAAGGAAGAGGTAAGTCAAGGAAGAAACCAACAAGGTATTGCCCCCAAACTTCATTACCTGCGTTAATAACTTCCACTGGTGGAACAATGGCACCATCATCAAAAACTAACGGGAAAGAGACGGGTTCAAAACAGCCGGCATTGCGAGGCTTAGCTTTGAACAAAGAGTTCGACTGGGGAGGAGAAGAAGAAGAGGGATGGAAAGAAGATCCAAGAACAGGCAATGGGCCGAGGAGAGAAGGAGGAGCAGCAAGGGGAATGGTCCACGGATATAGTAGAGGAGGGATGGAAGTAAGAGATGGTGGAGTGGTTGAAGTGTACGAAGGGATGGAAGAAGAGATAGGCAGCGTGAAAGAAGGAAAAGGACAGAGGAGAGGCCATGAGAAAGGAAAAAAAAATTTCATTTGAAATGGAAAGTTAAATTGAAATTGAGATGAATAGTAAAATTGGAATTGAAATCGATTTTGAAACTTGAAATTGAGATTAAGGTGGAAATTTAAATTAGAATTGAAATTATATTTGAAATCAAGTTTTAATTGGTTTAATTTGAAGTTGGATTTGAAATTGAACTGAAATTGAAAATTAAAATTTAATATTAAAATAATAGAAATGCAATAATTTTATAAGATGAAAATAGTGAAAACACCTTTTAAATACTTTAAAATGTGGAAATATTGATTTAAAATGATTTGAAATGATTTTATAAGTAATAAAGTTCAATTTGAATAGATTATTTCAAATGTTGAAAAATGAGTTAAAACTAGGCATGTCGCGCAACGGTAGTTCGTGATTTCGTATCAAAAAGTTCAAATAGGTGTGTAGAGTGGAATATGGCTTGGAATTCTTCGAGGTAAGAAAATTTTGGACTATTATATCCATATCTTATAAACAAAGGGAGAAAATCAAAATTTTGTTAAGTATATTTTGAAATATGTCCAAATCAAATTTCTAGAAAAATTGCGCTAGTGCAGTTTGGTGATCATAACCGGGAATTTTTTTAAATGGTCGTTTTTAATTATGGAAAAATATGGAATAAATTTGATAAATCTATTTAAATAGTTTATAAGAGATTTGAAATGTAAAATATCAATTTTAAAATATTAAAAAGTTGTTTAATCAAGTAAGCTAATAGTACTTTCCGCAACACTTTTATGCTGCGAATTCTATAACATTTTTGAATACGAGTTTAAATATAACGATTTTTCCTGAAATTTATTATGAATGTTTTTAAAAAGGAAAATTAAGCGTTTATAAGAAAATTTAGAATTCTTATAATTAATTCCAAAATAAAGTTGATAAATTGTATGCGGAAACGACTAGTACATTTGTCCCATCTGTGAGATCTGGGAGGATAAAACAAGGTGTTTAACTAAGGTTAGGGACGGAGCAACCAGTGCCCTGAACTTACCTAGCCTGTGTTTTCTTTTCTTAGTTGAGGGGTGGAACAGATCGAAAAGAACGCCTAGATGCTCTAAAAAGATTATATTAAATTTTTCAAAATTTAAGAAGATTAGTCATATCCAAAATTTAAGCAATCTCCAAAATGAATAAACAACAACTTAGATTGCATAGAGACAATCTTCTTATATTTGGTATTAAAATCCGAATAGGGAACTCGTCCCGTTCGTGGAATTTAAAAGGTGATTTCACAGTTGTTTCGCCCATAGCACTTGTTGAATACAATATTTGATATTGATTAAAATTAAAATGATTTCTATGATCCTGTTTACTCAAAAATATTTGCTAAGATTGATTAAGGGTTTATCGTAAATGATGTCTTAAATAACATTGTTTTTAACCAACCAAAAAGTTAAGGAATTTGGATCGAGAGTTAAGTGGAGAAATTTGAAATATTATTCAAAACAAAAGAATTAAGTGAAAAGAGACTTAATAAATATTGAATACTCATATTCACTTTTTATCGATAATTGGATTTCGAAGAAACCGAGGTCAGATTTGGATGATACCTATCCGAAAACCACTTCGAACCATCTTACGTGTTCGAGGAATGAAGATGTTTGAAGACGGAGATATTGAGATGAAAAATAACGAAATACTACTTGTCGATTAATTGGGGATAAACTCCCGATTCACTTTATTGTAGCTGTGGTCTTTTTGTTATGAAAAATCTCAAAACCACAAGGGCTTCTCGCCTAGAAATGGTCGAGAAAAGTGCCTTCGGTTTAATTAAGTCCCAAAACTAAGTTGTATGGATGGATGTCTGACCATGCATTCTAAATCACCACGAGTTATCTCTATAAATGTATATCAGTCGGTGGCGGAGAATACACCTTCTCTGAGCTAAACACCCTTTCCCGAGACATACTAGCTCAGGAAATTATACGTTTATAGAAATAAATCGTGTGAATGTGGAATGGCAATGTGGCATTCAAAGTGAAAGAAGATGTGCTATGTGAAACGGTAATTGTTGCCTCGAGCCTCATCAACCGGAAATGACCGAAACATGGTTAGATGCAGCAAGGCTAACTGGGTCATTCCCAATTAGGGTACGAGCATCCCCTTTTAGATATATTTCTTCCTGCTATGACGTCCGGGATGTAAATTATGGTTCGTATGCTCGGGTGCCCGGTTTAAAGGTCGGTAACGATCGGGGGATGACATATTCGGCACTACCTAGTTGTTGAGGTAGGTCGGTCTTGTCATGGTAGATGGCATATGTTCTGTGTCTCGGGACATCCATCTAGAGGTGTACCCATCGAAAGGTAGTCCCTTCATCTGGTCATTTTATGGAAATCCATTCTCCAATAAAAACCTACAGTAGAACCTAGCATGCTGGAATTTAATAACGGTAACACTTTCGGCTAAGATTAATAAGTTTATTTGTAAATGTTTTAAAAGAGGTGTCATTAAAAATAATATGAAATGTTTTGATATAAAAGTGTTTTAGTTATCATAAGGAATAAACCGTCCTGTTTATATGTGGGCGTGGTCTTATGAGATACTCTTTCTTTTCAAAGGATTTTATTCAAAGGCTGATATATGACACTATCATTTATTATTGAGTTTTTCTCATGCTGGTTTATCAAGCCTGATTCGAGTATTTTTAATACTCGAGTCTGATCCGAATAGTTTCAGGTTTAGTCAAAGACGGTTGGAGTTTCCAGAAGAGAGCTGGAGATATTCATCTACGTATGGACATATTCTATTATCCGTTGCTGTCTGTTTGTTTTATTTGATATTTGTTTGCAATTGTAAGGACAGATGTTTATAACTGTCCAAGCTGAATTTAGGTTAGACTCTTATATATTTATTTTAAAAGTTTTCTGCTGTTAAGATACTAGTTTAATATCATACATTATCTCATTCATGTGAGATTCTGTTCTCCTATTTTCTTTGTTACCCTGATAATCCAAAATTCTGTGCAATTTGGTTCTGACATGTGTTGTTTATTGTCAGCACAAAGGGTACAGAATCATGGGTCGTCACACGACTGCTTTAGCCAATACTACTCTTGAGCAGCAGAGAACCATGCTCGATGAGAGTCTGTATCCATAATCCTCTCTTCCCCTTTTATATATATAAAAAGGAAGAAAAGGTGTGTGTGTGTGTATATATATTATTGTTGTTTTGTTTTCATCAGATTCGAATTCAATTTATCTACCTTGTCGCAGCAGTTTTTGAGTGTTGTTTTGGACTATGCGTATCCGTATGCGTATTCATGTCATCTTCTTCGCCATCGTTTTTTCCATAGCCACGAAAGATAAGCGATCACTTATGATTAATATTCTTGTGTTTAGTAAATTTATATTCACATGAAATGACGATTGAAATATGTTGTTATTGAATTGTTAGTTATTTAATCACTAAATATGATATGTTAATATTTAAAAAAATTAACCTTTGTAATTGACATATGACACCATAACCAGGTTGTGTGTATACATACATACATACATACATACATACATACATACATACATATACATACATACATATATACATATATATACATATATATATATATATACATATATATATATACATTTTATAAATTGTTAATTATGATCCATGATGTAATTGATATGTTGTGCTACTTTATATTATCATTCTAACGTTCTCTCTTTGCAAGTTCCCCGTTAGTTAGGAAAATCCCTATGGGTTGAAATGATACATACCCAAACGATCTTATAGATTAGGAAAAATCGTTATGGGTTGAAATGATAAACCCAAGCGACTTTATTGATTGTTGAAATATTGGAATTGTGGGTTAAAATGATATGTACCCATAAAATTTAATTATTGCAAATTGAAATGATAAATATCTGTATCACTTGACCATAAGACAGAAAACTATGTACGGACCTCCTAATCCCGTATCTCAACCCAGTACGCACTCTACATCATGCACGCCTTTCCCAAATTGCACATTGCCAACCACCAAGCTTCGTTGGAGTTTCGGCTTCCACTAGCTGCGAGTGCACCTCGGCCTGCTGCCCTTAGCTCCAAGCCCATCGCCCCCAGCTTCTCTAATTTGTCGACCTCACCCGAAATCACTTCCACTAGATCGTCGAACCCTACGCGTCGTCTCTACCAAAGACTGATCGCCGACATACCACTATTGCCATGACCAACTCACCAATGCTAGGCTCTTATCATCACGCACGTGACCATAACCTCGACCCGATCGTCGTTCGACTTCGAGATCGAGTCCGACTTCGAGATCGTGGATTGCTCGGACAATTTTTTATATCGCGCTTTGCTTCATTTTTTCCCTTATCGAGATATTCTATTTTTGAGTGTTCTCTACAGATTTTTTTAATATATGGAGGCTTCAATTTGAAAAGAAAGGAGGAAAAGGAAGTGCACAAGATTGACTTAAATAGATATTTATTATTATTAAATTTAGAAAATATCTCGCTTATAAACGCCCAAAATTTCGAACTCCAAATGAAGCATGTTGCCAGGCGTTTATAATATTTTACCCCTATTTCGAACACAATGGAACTAATTTCGAGGCCTAATTCGATCGTATCTAGAAGGTAGCTTTTCAAAATCAATTAATTTAATTTAACTTTGAAATAATTTCAACACGTTTCAAGCTCGGCCAAACAACAAGTCCGATCGCTACGTAATTTGATATCCTATAATAACTCACTATTATGAATTCGATAAAACTGGTTTCGTCGAAATCCGAGACAGTGACCAAAATGGCTATTTTTACTCGTTAATTAAAACATAAAATTTCCAACTTTTATTATTCACATTTAAATCCAATTTTAAATGTTAACCATCTTCATTCATATTTAAATAAAATTTAAATCAATTTTCGATGCCATTTTCATTCTCATTAAATCCATAATTCCATTATTTAAATAATTGCAACATAAATTCAAATAATTTAATTGCTCGATAAATTGATATTTATAAAACATTAAATTTCAAATAAATTTTAGTTATCAACATTATTTATGATAACCCGGATTTCTGGGCATCTGTAATTGATAAATAATTGGGTTAATTAATAGATTTATTATATACAAACTGAAATTGTGTTTGTTTAAATATATGTATATATCAAATTGATTTTTCAAATTGGATTTGAAGTTTAATTTGAATTTGAATATTTAAATTTGAAATTCAAAGGATATATATATATATATATATATATCTTAAATTTTACTTTGGTTTTAAAATGTATTTTATATGATTTTATTAAGAGCATAAATTGTTTACATTGTTTTCTCTTTAAAGGAATTTATTTATATATGTGTATTTATAAATTAGAAAATTAATTATAAAAGCTTTATAAAACATTTAAAAATCTAATTATGCATGAAGTTGCATATGTTAACTTATAATTATTCTTATTAACATGTGTTAGCTAACTAAATAAGGTAAATGACAAGTGTCAACTTTTATTTTAATTTTCTTTTATTTTGAAAAAAACTTAATTTAAACCTATATTAACTTATATCATTCATCTTCATTTCCTTTCCTATCTTCACTTTCTAAAACAAAGAGAGAGAAAATCTGTAACTTAAAAACGAACCAGCCGAAAGAAATCTTCTTTGTAAAATTCAAAGTTTAAAGGCAAGATCAAATTCAAGTACAATCACTTTAATTTAAAAGCAAGCAAGAGCAAAATCAGTAACCAAAGCATTTCAACAGCTAAATCAAGCCTTGAATCAACTCCAGTTTCAGTTTCAAGCAAGTTTTTCTGTTTCAAATTAAAAGCAGCTCCAACTAGAATTTTTTCAAAGGTCAGTCATCTCAACAACTTCTAATTCCAGTCTAAATATCATCAAATTTAAGTTTTCTAGTTGCAAAGTATAATATCACAATTTTGGACTCTGCACATCAGCCTGGTGAGTAAACCTACATTTAAAAAGTGCTCAAGTGAAATTTAATCTGTGCATGTGATTATTGGACTTTATTGTGCTTGCATGTGTATGTATATCAATGTGAATATCTGTGTACATATATATATATATATATATATATATATATATATATATATATATATATGTGTGTATGTATGATGATCTATGCAAATAAGTGTGCATGTTCTCCTCTTTAAAAACAAGTCAAAATTTAAATCTCTTTTCTGATCATGGTTAAGCTTTGAAACTCAAGTACAATATGATTGTTTAAAGCATAAATTATAGTTTAAAATTTGTATTCAACAAAATAAGTTTGAAAATCCTCTGGACTTAAGCAAAAACAATGAAGTGTTTAAAAATGTTAAAAATCAAACTATATATTTTGTAGATTTAAGCATGCAGCTTGAATCGACTCTGAGAACTTGATTTTTAAAACAAAATTCATGACTTTTCGTTTGGATTTGAGGTCGCATTTCTGTGATGATCAGAAAAGGGAATTTAAGCTAATTGCGGCGACTGGGTCGACTTTGGGTGTTGTGGCTTTCGTCAAAGCTAGGTTGTCGTCTGGGGGTGTTGAAAAAATGTGACGGAGGTGAACGATCGCCGTGGCTTTGGCGATAGGCCAATTGGGTTTTAAACCCTAGTTCTGTCAGGTTTAAAAAAAATGATCACCGTGGCTTCTATGGTGCATCGAGTTGCACGTGGTTCGGGAAAGTGATGGCGTGAAGGCTAGCGAGGTCGTGTCCAGAGTTTACGGGAGTCCAGTGGTCGGCATCGATGGGTCAGGGAAGTTTTTCCGAGGATGTGGGTTTCCAGTTTCGACTGGAAGACTCAATTTTGTTTTGGGCTTCGCGGCGTTAGTTTGTGGGGCGGAAACGTTCAGGTGGTTGATCGTCGACGTGTACGAGGAGTCATCGGAGGTAGCGGCGGCATGGATGAACTGTGCACGTGCACAACGGCATTGGTTTTTTGTCAGGAAATTTGGGTTCGTGTGACTCGAAGGGGCACTCGAGTGGGAAGGAGATGGTCTCGGGTTGGAACCCGAGTTCGTGATTGTGGAACTTCCTGTTTTGTTTAACTTAAACTAAAACTGAACTAAAATAAAAAAAAAGAAATGAAAGAGAAGATGAAGAAGGAATCCGAGTGGACACTCGAGTTAGTAACGGGTTGAACCCGAAGTAGAGATTGTAAATGTTTTAAAATGTTTTGTAAAGCTAATTTTAAAATTTAAATTTAAAACTGATTTGAACTATTATGTTTAAACTATTTTGATTAAAAAGTTTTATGCTTTGGTTAACTTCAAATTTGAGAAATGTTAAGTATTTTTAAAACTTAATTTTTAAAAGGTAATTAAGCATAAATTAAAATGTTGAAATGTTTTTAAAACATTTATTAATTTTAGGTAATTAATGGTAATTGTTTTATCTTGATAGTTGTTAAGTTTTTATGATTAAAGATTATTTAAATTAATAAGGTAATTAAAGTTAAAATAATTAGTAATTTGGGATTAATTAATTTATAAAGGTTTGAGGATTAATTAATTATTAATTAAGAATTAGTTTGGGTTAAGTATAATTACTTAAGGTAATTAATGAAGTGTAGTTACTTGGTGAAGTAATTAATGGATAATTACAGGCTGTAATTAATTAATGGGTAATTACTTGATGGAAAGTAATTAAAGAAATATTTACTTAGTGGAAGTAATTAAGTGTTAATTATTCAGTGTAATTAATTAAAGGATTTATTAATTAATTAAGAGGTTAGTTAATTAATGAAAGTAATTAAGAAATTAATTACTGAATGTGATTAATCAAGATTGATTAATGAATGTAGAAAATTAATTACAGGCTAATTACTGAATGTGATAAGAGAGGATAATTAGGGGATGAATAATTAATGGTTTGTAATCAATTATTGTTAAGTAAGAAAGATTAAAAGTGATTAAAGTAATTAATCTGATTTAATTAGGAATGGGTGACTAATTAATCTTGTTTATGAATGATTGGTTGATATTTTTGATGTGAAATATTTGTGATATAATATGTTTGTCTTAAATAGTGATTATGTGGTTATCTATCGATGATGAATTGATGTGTAAAAATTAACATCTTGTGATTAAAGGTTGAATTGTGTTTCGCTTGAATAGTGTGGGTTAAGATAGTATTGAATTCGAAGAGACCGAAGTCAGGTATTAGTAAATACCCGAAACCACTTCGATTTGTAATCTATAAAAATTCTGTATAGATTTGATATATGAAATCAATAAGCTAGAATGGAATGATTTAAGTGAATTGGACCTTTTAAACTAAGTTTTGGTACTTAGAAATTGATGTGTGTAATAAGTGTTGTCTATACCAAAGTTGTGAATTTGTAAAATTGATACGAGTTACCTAGGGTTTTATGTAAGTTTTATGATGTTGTATTCCATGTTAGATGGGTTTACTCATGCTGGTTTCTAGCCTGACCCGGGTGTTACTTTGATGTAATGCTCGGGTCAGACCGAGTGTTACAAATTTTCAGGTAAAGACTTCTGGAGTTCAAGAGGCGAGCTGGATAGTAGAAACGTATGGAGTGTAATCCGCTGTAATATTTTTTTATTTATCTAGGACAGGTTATTTTAACTACTAGTGATTATGAAATGTTGTAACTCTGATGTATTAAAATAAAATTGACTAATACAACATTCTCTGTGTAAAGATTATTTATTTGATATTATATTTTATCCATTGAGAATGTGAGTTACTGTGACTTATTTTCTGTTTCTTCTTCTATCTCTTTTCTTCTTTTCCTTAACTATCTGGAATTTTCGGCATCAAAAATTCTGGGTCATTGCGTTTGGTATCAGAGCTGAAGGTTAAGCGAGAACCTTGGCTCTGGTGGGTGTACTCATTAAGAATAGGGTCAATAGTACCCTAGAATGAGTTGAGTGTAATATATATGAGAGAGCGTACTTGTTATTTTCTTATATAATGGTTCTAAAAGTAAACGATTTTTATATAAGTTATATATAAAGCAATGATTCTTCTAACCATTATATATTAAGGCAATTGGTTGTTGTATTATTCGAAAATTAAATAATGAGAATTAAGTGGTAATAGTAATAAAACCAAATTGAAATTAAAATAAGAAAAGTTTGAAATAGATCCAAACTGGAACTAAAATCATGAATTTGTAGAAGTAAGAATAAGATAAAAATGAATTTGTATCCAGATATGATAATCGTGGGTATTATCATAAATAGTTATTGTGTTTAATAATGATATATTTGTTAATAAGTAAGCCAAACGAAGTAAACTTTTAAGATGAGTATAAATTCTAAATTAAAGTTGGTTTTAAATTGTGAAGTTTTAAAACCTAAGTCTAGAAACATTTGAATTGTTTCAAAGTGTTAAAGGAAATAATAAATAACATAATTCAGACTATTTTGAATATAGTCTTATTTTAAAATAAGAAGTTGTTCGAAAACTTTAAAGGAATTTGTTTTGAATTAAAACCAAGGGTGGTTTAAATTTTAAAATATGGCTTGGTGCACCAAGAAGTAAATATGTATATATGTGTGGGTATACATAATATTAAAGATAATTTGAAATAAACTCTAAAGTGATGAGTATTGATTTTCCTTGAAAGTGTGATGTAAAAACCCAAGGCAAAATAAGTATTTGAACTTTAAGTGATAAGAAGTTGAAATGGAGAATTCAAATTTTGAGTAGGATTAACAGGATTAAATTGAATTTAACTTAGAAGAAGTTAAATAAGTTTGAATGATTAACCTGATTTAGAAATTTCAAGATGAAATTAAGATCTAATTTTGGAAGTTAAATGGTAGATTTGTATTGGGAGTTTGTGTGATCTCAAAATGGGTTGAGATCTGAGAATTGAAAATGGATGAATATTTTAATATAAATTGGATGATATCATCCTATTGTTATTAATAATCTTTAAACTGTGAATTGGATTTGTTTAGATGAATGAAGAAATGAAGTGTGGTAATATATCCATTATTGAGATAAAAGGGAAACTAAACTTTAGTTTGAAATTAAGGATATGGAATAATTTTGAACTGAAGATTTGAATGTTAAAGAATTGAATTTGTAAATTAAAATTGTTAAAGAACTGGTGTCAAAACAAGAAGATAAAATTTGGTAATAAATTGAATTTTAAAGATAAAATTGTTTTGAACTGTGACGACCGCCCATGACTCCTGCACTAAACAAGGAAATAGTGCGCTGTAAAGTGTGCCAGGCAGCCATGGATGATCATCAAGGTAAGGTAAAAATAGCGGATTCTATCGTATTACTAACAGCGCATGGGTAAAATACAATAGAATATATATATATATATATATATATATATATATATATATATATATATATTTAGTGAAGCTCCACAAAACAGAATCTCGTCAAATAAGCCTCATAGTAATTTGATACAAAAATCTGAATAGTCAATACATCAAGCCTCACTACATCACTCAGAGAATATACAAGCAGCGGAACATCCAGTACATATAGTAAGAAAATAATATGCAAGCCTCCAGCTCGTCTTCGTCATCAGCATCGTTGGTCACTAAGAACAGCACCTGTCACCTGCTACCTAGTCTGCCCATCCCAAAATGGATGAACAACCCAAAGTAATAAGAGTTGAACATAAAACCTTGAGTCAGACAATAGTCTTAGTGAGCAGTAAATTAACTAACAACATACCAAAAGAGCATAAAGGTAAAAGGAATAGGAACCTAACCCTCCCACTCCACCTCTTTCTACAGTGATAGCACCCAGACACACTAAGCAGAAGTAAACATAGCAAATCAGACATTTAAAGCAAAGCAATTATCACTCGAGTCAAGGTCGATGTTTTCCAAGTACAAACCCCCAAGGCCTAAACCAAGATCAGATAAGCACCTGGAAAACATCACTCTTGAGACCGAATGACGATATAACCAAAACATCCAAACATCTATGACTCTGGCTATCACTGTTATCATCGCTTCGATACCATCGTTAATTGAATGACCGACACATTCTTTTAGCCGTCCGTCAAGGGCTAATGGTAACCCCGGTTCTAGACAGAACTCCGCACGTCGTCGCAGCCCGTGCCTAGGACTATCGAATCTGCCCAGAGTACTCGACCACCAACTGTAGTCTTTTAGGACTATCGAATCTGCCCAGCGTACTCTTGCTTTGAGTCTGCTAGAACCTTCAATAACGATGAAATCTCAGCCTTCTAGTCATTCTCCTCGACGACTATTCTCATACTAGCTCAAGCGCCTCTCAAGCCAACCATTATCCACAAACTCGAACCATCCCTCGAGTTATCAACATGCTTGGAATGATCCCGTCTGGATTATACCAAAGCTACCGCACATCATGCCTCGCCTTATCTCATTCATAGCAAAGCTCCATCTCAACATCATCATCAAATCCGTCCATATGAGCTTTATCATCCACTACATATGCCACGTGCAGCTTTTCTATTCAAGAGCTTCCCCCTTAGCCTTTGAATCATCTCCGACCAACTTGTCCAAATCCAACCACTAATCAACTAATTTATAACAACCAATCAAGTCAATCATTAATCCAAGTAATTAAGCATTCAAACATGATCTAAAAGCAATTATAACAAAAATGGCAATCTTGTAAATAAAGAGTCTAAATCTAACAAGCATAATCATGAATAATATCTCTACAACTTGATGGATGAACTTTCATAGGTTAACATGTATTATAATGGATGTCAAATCTTCATGAACCATGGACCTATACTTAGTTTTACGAAAATGCATGAAATCACTATTTTTAACACAAAATCAATCCACCAATCCAATATACTCCTTTGGGTCCGTGTGAGAGATAACCACCACTCACCGAATCACCTAAACAGCTTAAAAGCAACACACTCCAAATCTGGACAGCGAAGGATCTAGCTTGATCCGCCAAAATTCCGCTTCAGACGATGAAATCTCTCTTCAATGGATGGAGATCATCAATCTAAGCTCTTGGATCTTCGATTTGATCTTCAATTTGGATGGAAGGATGCACTAGATTAAAGAAGAGATATGAAGTGAAGAAGTGTAGTACTCGAGCTCTCAAAATGGCAGAACTTCGTCGCTTCAAAATCCGGATCCCAAAAATGAAACTAACCCGTGTATTTATAGGCCGAAAAACCCCTTAGGTCGTTCGCTCTTAAGTCGTTCACGACCTAAAAATCCCAGACCTACGACCTAACGGTTCCCCCGACCTACGACCTAATGACTCGAGCCTATGCGCGACTTAAAACATGACCTAACGGTTCAAGCCATCACGCAACCTAACACAAACACGACCTAACATATGCGTGACCTAACATACAAGCCGCGTTCCTACCTAAGTCGTCTGGACGACCTAACGACTTAACGACCTTAGGTCGTTTCACGACCTAACTACACACAGCAACCTAACATAGGTCGCTCACGACCTAACTAAACACGGGGTTTCAACGACCTATACTATAGCGACTTAACTGCTTAAGCCCTTACATGGCCTAACTACACACACGACCTAACGTCTTAACTATTTACGCGACCTAACACCTTCGCCTTCACGCGACCTACGACCTAAGCCTTATCTCGTCCACGACCTAACTACACAGAATCTAACTTAGGTCGTTTACGACCTAACTAGAACGACCCAAGCCATCATCCCCTAGGTCGCTAACTACCTTAGATCGTTAGCTCGCTTAACCGGCCTACCTTCCTTAAGTCCTTAAGTCGCTCCACAGTCTTATTCTCCTTAGGCCGTTAACCCGCTTATGTCGTTAACTCCTAGGTCGTTACCGCTAGATCCTAGGTCGCTAACTCCTAAACTACTAATTCTATTAAGTCACTCACCTCCTTAAGCCGCTCACCTATTCTTAAGTCGTTAACCCTTAAGTCGCTCACTTATGCTGCTAACTTCCTTAGGTCGCAAACTCCTTAAGTCGCTCCCATCTCTTGAGTCGCTCATCCGACCTAAACTACTGCACGACCTAAGCTAATGCATGACTTAAGCTACTGTACGACTCAACTCTGGATGGCTTATCAACACTAGCAACCTAATGACAACAGTTTTACGATCTTTCGATACGTAAAATACGGGTCCTTACATTCTCTCCCCCTTAGGAATTTCGCCCCCGAAATTCCAAACAACAAGAACCAAAAACTATTCTGCATGCCTACCATCCATAGCAACCAACAAACCATGCATCTAATTACTAGCCTACCATGCAGAATTCTAAGACTAGAACAAGTTACAATGTCATGAGATGACATGACACCTTATGGTCATGCCTCGAAGAGTTCAGGATAAGCTGCCTTTATCCTCTCTTCCACCTCCCATGTACAGTCGTTAACGTCATCACTCCATTGTATCTTGAGCAACCTGACTACCTTCCTCCTAAGCTGTTTCGTGTCAGTTTCCACAACACGAAGCGGCTTACGAGGTCTCTTATCAACTGGATCAACCTCAAAATCTTCACAGCTATCAGCAGAAACCACTGTATTCGAGTCGTGCACATACTTCCGTAGATACGATACATGAAAAACATTGTGCACACCCGACATCTTTTCCGGTAACTCCAATTTATAGGCAAGCTTTCCAATTCGCTCGATGATCGGGAATGGTCCAACAAATCTCGGAGTCAATTTCCCTTTCCTCCCGAATCGAATAACATTCTTCAGTGGAGAAATCTTCACAAAAACCATATCACCTACGTCGAACTCCCAATCCTTACGACGCTTATCGGCATAACTTTTCTGACGGTCTTGGGCTGCCTTCATTCGACGCCGAATGATCTCTATGCAATCCGAAGTTTGTCGAATCATTTCTGGCCCAAGTATCAACTTTTCTCCCGTTTCCAACCAACATGTCGGAGAGTTACACGGTCTTCCGTACAATGCTTCATACGGCACCATACCAATGCTTGACTCGTAACTGTTATTATATGAAAATTCCACCAAATGAAGATGATCTTCCCACGATCCTCCGAAATCCAAAACACATGCTCTGAGGAGATCTTCCAAAACTCGGTTGACTCTCTCGGTCTGACCATCTGTTTGGGGGTGATAAACTGTACTCAAACACAACTCGGTTCCCAAAACTTCCTGGAAGCTCTTCCAAAATCCACTAGTGAACAATGGGTCTCGATCGCTCACTATACTTTTCGGAATACCATGGAATCGAACTATCCACTTAACATACAGCTCAGCCAACTTCGATGCAGTCCTAGTTGATCGAACAGGAATAAATCTTGCACTCTTAGTCAAACAATCTATGATGACCCAAATCCCTTCATTTCCCGCTCTTGTTCTAGGTAACCCATCGATATTTGCTCCCACTTCCATGTAGGAACTTATAATGGCTGAAGCAATCCACTTGGCTTCTTCTGCTCGGCTTTTACCAACTGGCAGTTCATACATTTGGAAATAAAATTTCCAACATCCTTCTTCATACCTTCCCAGTAATAGGTTCTTTTCATATCCCGATACATCTTATTTCCACCTGGATGAATTGTCAACTTCGAGTGATGACTCTCCTTCAGAACTTCATCTCTCAATTCATCTATATCGGGAACAACTAGTCGTCCTTGCTTCCGAAGCCAACCCTCTCGATCGACCTCGAATCCTTTATCCTTCTCTGGGTCCAACCCAGATTCCAAATCATGGATAATCTTGACAAGCTTATCGTCTCGCTTTTGTCCCTCACCAATTCTTTCCACAAGAGTAGGTCTTATCAATAAGTTTGCCAACATCTCGGGTTCCAATTCACATATGGTCCTGAAGTCAAATCCAGCCAAATACTCAAAACTCCACCATTCTGAAAACATGGCCCCCAATCCTACTTGTCTTCGACTTAACGCATCTGCCACTGCGTTTCCCTTTCCCGGAGTATAGGCTATACCAAAATCATATGATGCCAAAAACTTTAGCCATCGTTGCTGCCGAAGATTCAAATCCTTTTGGGAGAAAAGATACTTTAATGACTTATGATCTGTAAACAACTCGAATCGAACTCCCAATAGGTAATGTCTCCACATCTTCAGAGCAAATACAATCTCCGCTAACTCCAAATCATGAGTCGAATAATTCCTTTCATGCGGCTTCAGTTGTCGACTTGCATATGCAACAACTTTACCCTTCTGCACCAGTACTGCTCCAAGTCCAGTACCACATGCATCGGTGTAAACCACCATCTCATCATTTCCACTTGGAATACTCAAAACAGGAGCACTTGTTAGTCGCTCTTTCAGGATTCCGAAAGCTTGCTCACACTTAGCATCCCATCTGAATACTTGATTCTTTTTCGTCAATCCTGTTAATGGTGCAGCTACCTTGGAAAAGTCTTTGATAAACCGACGATAGTATCCTGCTAATCCAAGAAAAATTCTCACATCAGATGCATTCTTAGGTCTAACCCAATCCTGGATTGCTGCCACCTTGGCGGGATCAACCGCTATTCCATTTCCAGAGATAATATGGCCTAAGAACCTCGCTTCACTCTTCCAGAAGTGACACTTCGAAAACTTAGCCTTCAGCTGATGTTTCCGCAAGGTTTCCAAAATAATACGCAAGTGTGTCTTGTGCTCTTCTTCATTACTGGAATAAATCAAAATATCATCCACGAACACTAGTACGAACTTGGTCAACTGATCCCTGAACACTCTATTCATAAGTTCCACAAAATATGCTGGTGCATGGTCAATCCAAACGGCATTACCAGCCACTTAAAGAAACCAAACGGTGTCCTGAAAGCAATCTTCGGCACACTATCCTTTGCCACTCTTAATTGGTGAAATCCCGTTACCAAATCCATCTGAGAAAACACCTTAGCTTCGTGAAGCTGATCAAACAAGTCATCTATTCTCGGCAATGGATACTTGTTTTTCTTAGTCACTTTATTCAGTTCACGATAATCCACACACAACCTTAACGATCCATCTTCTTTGGTTGAAAACACAACTGGTGCACCCCATTCGGACACACTACGCCGAATGAATCCTTTCTGTAAAAGATCATCAACTTGCACCTTCAACTCTTGCTGTTCCCTAGGCGCCATCCGCCTAAGAGGCATCACAACAGGCCTGGCTCCTTCAACTAGATCGATGCGAAACTTGATCTCTCTATGCGGCGGTAACCCTTTGACCTCATCAAAGACATCCTCAAATCCATTTGCGATTGGCACCGATGACAGTCCATCCCGTGGAACAACCAGCGAATACATGAAGCTCATGGACCGCCTTCCTCATGCTTACATCGTGTCACAACCTTTCGCCCTTCCACATTCTCGACTGTCACCTCTAGCCTTTTACAATCAACCTTTGCCGCATACTTCCTAAGCCAGTCCATACCCAAAATAATTCCAAACCCCTCAAAGTTCAGAACAAAACAATCACAAACAAAAGAGCAATCATGACTCGATACAACCAGACCACGGCATATCATACACAAACAAGACGAACCCCCAACTGGATTAGTCACAACTAATGGTCTATCAACAATATCCGGTTCCAAACCCAACCGGCCTACAAGTTCATTACAAACAAAAGAATGCGACGCCCCGGTATCAAATAACACTCTAACTGGAACACCACAAATGGAAAGGGTACCTTGTACCACCAACTCTTTCCTTTCTCTTCTGCAGTAGGAGCTTTTGAAGATGATGGCACAGCCCCCAAAGCATAAGCTTGTACAACCTGCCTGTCCTTCCTCGGTTCTGGACAATTCTTCTTAATATGCCCCAGCTTGTCACAGTTGTGGCACTTCAGTGGCACCTTTGGATTCTTACAATCTTTGGAGAAATGGCCCTTCTGCTGAAAGTTGTAGCAGGTCACTTCGCCATTCGGCTTCTTCTGGCCATCCTTACCCTTCTGCTGCTGCTTCCTCTTCTTGTTTCCACCTTGCTGTGGTTTAGACTCCTCCTTGGTCACAGCAACAACAGATCCTTCTTTAGGAAATAGGTTCTTGTGCCTGAGAGCCTTCTCCACTAGCTTCTCAAATGGATCGTCCAGATGACCCACCAACTGCCTCCCTAGATAAATGTCCAAGCCTGTCACAAACTTCTCGTTCTTCTAATATGGAGATTCAATATACGACCGGACATACTTGGACAAGGCTTCAAACTCAGAAACATACTCAAAAACTGGTCTTCCTCCTTGCTGGAGCTCCACAAACTTCTTGAACAGAACAGATTTCTGAGCTGTAGAAATGAACTTAGCTTCAAATCTGGCTTGGAATTGCTCCCAAGTAATTTCTTCCTCCGGAGTATCAATGGTGATAGAGTTCCACCAATCAGAAGCTCTTCCCTGAAGCTGTCTTGATGCGAGCTTCCTTTTGGTTACATCCTCAATTTCCAAGTCACCAAAGATTCTTCTACAAGCATCTATCCACCTTTGGACTTCAATGGTTGACTCTGTTCCCAAGAAAACCTTTCCTCCAAGAGTAGTATAGTCTTTACACAACTTAGCAAAATCCACCAGTCTTGGAGCTTGAGCTTGAACCCCAACATCTACTGATGGCCCCGGAGCAGGCATCCTCCTCATGATCGAAGTCATCATAGCCTCGAACATAGCAGCATAATCAGCAGCCCCCGCAACAGCACGGCCTTCCCTAGCAGCTAGTCTCCCTCTTCGACTCATTCTTAATATCTAAAAAAAATGATTAGTGCACCTTGAGAAACAACTGCATAAGAGGTTCAAATCCTTCTAAGCCACTATATTATATATAGTAATCATCCATAACAATACAATTACGTCTCTCATACGTAATTACGTCAGCGAGCGTTGGCTAAAATCGATTAACCAAAGCTCTGATAAAAAATGTGACGACCGCCCATGACTCCTGCACTAAACAAGGAAATAGTGCGCAGTAAAGTGTGTCAGGCAGCCATGGATGATCATCAAGGTAAGGTAAAAATAGCGGAGTCTATCGTATTACTTACAGCACATGGGTAAAATACAATAGAATATATATATATATTTAGTGAAGCTCCACAAAACAGAATCTCGTCAAATAAGCCTCATAGTAATTTGATACAAAAATCTGAATAGTCAATACATCAAGCCTCACTACATCACTCAGAGAATATACAAGCAGCGTAACATCCAGTACATATAGTAAGAAAATAATATGCAAGCCTCCAACTCGTCTTCGTCATCAGCATCGTTGGTCACTAAGAACAACACCTGTCACTTGCTACCTAGTCTGCCCATCCCAAAATGGATGAACAGCCCAAAGTAATAAGAGTTGAACATAAAACCTTGAGTCAGACAACAGTCTTAGTGAGCGGTAAATTAACTAACAACATACCAAAAGAGCATAAAGGTAAAAGGAATAGGAGCCTAACCCTCCCACTTCACCTCTTTCTATAGTGATAGCACCCAGACACACTAAGTAGAAGTAAACATAGCAAATCAGACATTTAAAGTAAAGCAATTATCACTCGAGTCAAGGTCGATGTTTTCCAAGTACAAACCCCCAAGGCCTAAACCAAGATCAGATAAGCACCCGGAAAACATCGCTCTTGAGACCGAATGACGATACAACCAAAACATCCAAACATCCATGACTCTGGCTATCACTGTTATCATTGCTTCGATACCATCATTAATTGAATAACCGGCACATTCTTTCAGCCGTCCGTCAAGGGCTAATGGTAACCCCGGTTCTAGACAGAACTTTGCACGTCGTCGCAGCCCGTGCCTAGGATTATCGAATCTGCCCAGAGTACTCGACCACCAACTGTAGTCTTTTGGGACTATCGAATCTTCCCAGCATACTCTTGCTTTGAGTCTGCTAGAACTTTCAATAACGATGAAATCTCAGCCTTCTAGTCATCCTTCTCGACGACTATTCTCATACTAGCTCAAGCGCCGCTCGAGCCAACCATTATCTACAAACTCGAACCATCCCTCGAGTTATCAACATGCTTGGAATAATCCCGTCTGGATTATACCAAAGCTACCTCACATCATGCCTCGCCTTATCTCATTCATAGCAAAGCTCCATCTCAACATCATCATCAAATCCGTCCATATGAGCTTTATCATCCACTACATATGCCACGTGCAGCTTTTCTATTCAAGAGCTTCCCCCTTTGCTTTTGAATCATCTCCGACCAACTTGTCCAAATCCAACCACTAATCAACTAATTTATAACAACCAATCAAGTCAATCATTAATCCAAGTAATTAAGCATTTAAACATGATCTAAAAGAAATTATAACAAAAATGGAAATCTTGTCAATAAAGAGTCTAAATCTAACAAGCATAATCATGAATAATATCTCTACAACTTAATGGATGAACTTGCATAGGTTAACATGTATTATAATGGATGTCAAATCTTCATGAACCATGGATCTATACTTAGTTTTACGAAAATGCATGAAATCACTATTTTTAACACAAAATCAAGCTACCAATCCAATATACTCCTTTGGGTCCATGTGAGAGATAACCACCACTCACTGAATCACCTAAACACCTTAAAAGCAACACACTCCAAATCTGGACAGCGAAGGATCTAGCTTGATCCGTCAAAATTCCGCTTCAAACGATGAAATCTCTCTTCAATGGATGGAGATCTTTAATCTAAGCTCTTGGATCTTCGATTTGATCTTGAATTTGGATGGAAGGAAGCACTAGATTAAAGAAGAGATAAGAAGTGAAGAAGTGTAGTACTCGAGCTCTCAAAATGGCAGAACTTCGTCGCTTCAAAATCCGGATCCCAAAAATGAAACTAACCCGTGTATTTATAGGCCGAAAAACCCCTTAGATCGTTCGCTCTTAAGTCGTTCACGACCTAAAAATCCCAGACCTACGACCTAACGGTTCCCCCGACCTACGACCTAACGACTCGAGCCTATGCGCGACTTAAAACACGACCTAATGGTTCAAGCCATCACGCAACCTAACGCAAACACGACCTAACACATGCACGACCTAACATACAAGCCGCGTTCCTACCTAAGTCGTCTGGACGACCTAACGACTTAACGACCTTAGGTCGTTTCACGACCTAACTACACACAGCAACCTAACATAGGTCGCTCACGACCTAACTAAACACGGGGTTTCAACGACCTATACTATAACGACTTAACTGCTTAAGCCCTTACACGGCCTAACTACACACACGACCTAACGTCTTAACCCTTTGCGCGACCTAACACCTTCGCCTTCACGCGACCTACAACCTAAGCCTTATCTCGTCCACGACCTAACTACACAGAATCTAACTTAGTTCGTTTATGACCTAACTAGAACGACCCAAGCCATCATCCCTTAGGTCGCTAACTACCTTAGATCGTTAGCTCGCTTAACCGGCCTACCTTCCTTAAGTCCTTAAGTCGCTCCACAGTCCTATTCTCCTTAGGTCGTTAACCCGCTTATGCCGTTAACTCCTAGGTCGTTACCGCTAGATCCTAGGTCGCTAACTCCTAAACTGCTAATTCTATTAAGTCGCTCACCTCCTTAAGCCGCTCACCTATTCTTAAGTCGTTAACCCTTAAGTCGCTCACTTATGCTGCTAACTTCCTTAGGTCGCAAACTCCTTAGGTCGCTCCCATCTCTTGAGTCTCTCATCCGACCTAAACTACTGCACGACCTAAGCTAATGCACGACTTAAGCTACTGTATGACTCAACTCTGGACGGCTTATCAACACTAACGACCTAATGAAAACAGTTTTACGATCTTTCGATACGTAAAATACGGGTCGTTACATGAACTCTTATTTGAACTTTGAAATAAGTTAAGTAAAGATAATTTAAAATGGAATTTTGAGAATTGGACTCAGAGTTAGATTATTTAAAGATTTTGATTATTGATTTAAAAATAAAGGTTAATTTGATTTAAGGGGTTATATCAACATTTGAAATTTAACTCGAATTTATATAATTCGATATGGTTTAAAGTTGAGATTTAAATTGCATTAGTTCAAATTGAATTTAGTTTGAATTAATTAGAATTGAAGATGGATAAGTATAAAATTCAAATGGAAAATTTGATTTAAGGGGTTATATCAACATTTGAAATTTAACTCGAATTTATATAATTCGATATGGTTTAAAGTTGAGATTTAAATTGCATTAGTTCAAATTGAATTTAGTTTGAATTAATTAGAATTGAAGATGGATAAGTATAAAATTCAAATGGAAAATTTGAAAGTTGAAAGATGGATAAGTTCATTTAAAAGTTGAGATTTAAATTGCATTAGTTCAAATTGAATTTAGTTTGAATTAATTAGAATTGAATTGGATTAATTTGAAATGAAATTGAAGATTGAATGAGCTCAAATTCAAATGGGAATTGGGATTAATTCAAACAGAATTGAAATGATTTGAAACTTGAAGTGGATTCAATTTCAAATTAGTCCAAACTGATTTGAATAATTTGGAATTGTAATTGAAGTTGAATAGGTTTAAAATCAAATGGAATTTTATTTGAATTTGGAAAAAAATTGAGATTAATTCAACTTGAATTGGGGATAAATCAAGTTCAAGGGAAATTGAAGTTATTTAAATTGGAATTGAGTCAATTTAAATGGAAGTGGAAATTTAAATTGAATTGATGGGGATAGAGATTGGGAATCGAACAATTTGGCTGTGGACTATTTTCAAATAAATTATTTTGATATAAACTGATTTAAATATATTTTTCTAACTATTTACTATACAACTTTTCTTTTTAAAATCCAAAACTATCTTATACTTATTTTATAGCTACTTTTGAAACTATTTAACTATTTTACAACTGTATTATAAACTAATTACTATTTTTCTAACTACTTTATAAATAATTACTATTTTACAATAATTTTGCAATTATCTAACTATTTTACAACTATTTAACTACTTTCCAACTATTTTACAATTACTTAACTAATTTATAGCTATTTTACAAACTAATAATTATTTTTCAACTACTTATCTATTTTTAACCTTTTAAGCTATTTTCTTAATTTAAGCAGGTCAGAGTGCAACTGTTTATGATTAATTACAACTGAGATAAGGATTAAAGTGATAATCCAAATGGAATTGGAACAATTGTGAATAAGTGGATAGAAATTAAGGTGAATGTGAATAGAAAGGAGAAATTGATCTAGCTAATAATCAACGAAGATAAATACGTAAGATGTACATATATTATTCTATTCTCATAGTGATTTGATCCGGATTCGAGCATAAAATTTCAAGATAGTGTATCGATCCGAGTTGGGATTTTTCACTCGATTTTCAACGGCGAACCTAGATATGGATTGTTGATTGGTTCTGGATATTCTCTATCATAGTTATGGCTATACAAGAAGAATGACGGTTTCTGATCAAGAAACCAGATCCGAGTCCGCACTAGGAAGTCGGGTGGACGATACTAGTTCGGAAGAGAAATTATGTGATCGAGTGAGCGATCAGATTGATATAGGGTACGGATGATATGTGTACATCGTACGGTTTCGAATGAAATTGATATTGGAAATTTCGAAGGTAATGAAAGATGGTTTTTTGAAAAGAGAAGTATATTTTGAGAATATGTATATGGAATAAAATGGGAATTGGATATTTCTATGATTAGAACTCATTTTAAGAAAAGTAATATGGTTAATAACTTTATAAAAGGTTAATCAAATTGAATATTTGATTAGGAATAAACAAAGTTATGTATCTTTGTTATACATCTTTGTTATACATATGATAAAACTACCCTTGTTGAATCTATAGCCAGAAGAAAAGAGTTCTGAAAGTATTTGAAGTATAAAAAGGGAATTTATATAAGTTTGAAGTAATCCAAAGATTTTTAAAGATATATATATATATATATACATATATATATATACACATATATATATATGTAAAGGATCTTATGAGAATGATTATGAGAAATGGTTTTTGGAACCTTTGGATTTGGAAAGGCTTTTGATTTTTGGGAAAAAATCAATATTGGAATTTGGAAAGCCTAGTTTGACAATTATCGATTTGGAAATAATCGATTTTGAGAAAAGGAGATTTATATGGGATTCATACTAGGTGTATGATTTGGAAGATACTATAAGAGTATAGTATAAAGTGTTTTGAGATTGGCTCTGGGAAAAAGGCACTTCCTTGAAATGAACTTCTCAGGAGTGCCACAGGGTGGTACTACCTTGAGCCCTAGAGGGTTCTAAAGTTGATCCTGTAAGGAGTCCGGACAAAATAGTTCCTGAGGATTTTGTGTACTGTGTAGCGAAAGTCGAGGGAGTTGATGCCTACAGAGACATTTGGGTTATGCTATGATGACAGTGTAACTCGATGTCACTGCGATCTGCGGCAGACCATAGCGAAAGTCGTGTGCTGCTGAGAGCCAACAGTGTACGTTCGATTTTACATTGGTAGAATGGGATCTATGGTAATATAGCAAAAGTCATGTGTGCTGCTGAGAGCCAATAGTCTACGTTTGATTTTACATCGGTAGACTGCGACCTATGAAGACATAACGGAAGTGGAGAGGCCGTGAGAGCCTAAGGCTACATTGGGACTTGACTTATGTAGTCTGCGACCTATGTGGGAGTGGAGAAGATTCATTCTTTTGGCAACGAAATTCAAGGGCGCTGATGCCTACAGTTACATGGACTTTTTCTATGATGGCAACGTAATCCTGGATGTAACAGCAATTTGTAGCGGGTTTCCTTGCGTAATCGAGGGGCCCGGATTGCCTACAGTTACCTATGGATTTTGCCAAGATGGCAACATAACCATCGGGTTAACTGCGACCATGGATGGGGGTGATGATTTCCAAAGTATTCTCACCAAAGATATTTCCTATATTTTCAAAAATGTTTTCAATATTTTCAATAAAATTATTTTCCAATCATTTTCACTGGATGTTGAAAACAGGTTCACTAAGTACTTATAGATTTTCAGTCCTACGCCTGATAAACATATGACCGAATTTCTGTGAGAACAAGGATGGACTGGTTGAGACATCGAGTTATAAAAGTATATTTATAAAATTATTCTATAATATTTTAAATTTTTTTAAAATTTATCAAAGAATAATTTTTCTGATAATTATCATTATAATAAATTCTGGCTTCGTTTCTTTTCGAGGACAAAAAGATTCAAAGGGGGGAGGAATGTGATAACCCGGATTTCTGGACATCTGTAATTGATAAATAATTGGGTTAATTAATAGAATTATTGCATACAAAATGAAATTGTGTTTGTTTAAACATATGTATATATCAAATTGATTTTTCAAATTGGATTTGAAGTTTAATTTGAATTTGAATATTTAAATTTGAAATTCAAAGGATATATATATATCCTAAATTTTACTTTGATTTTAAAATGTATTTTATTTGATTTTATTAAGAGCATAAATTGTTTATATTATCTTCTTTTTAAAGGAATTTATTTATATATGTGTATTTATAAATAGAAAATTAATTATAAAATTTTTATAAAACATTTAAAAATCTAATTATGCATGAAGTTGCATATGTTAACTTATAATTATTCTTATTAACATGTGTTAGCTAACCAAATAAGGTAAATGACAAGTGTCAAATTTTATTTTAATTTTCTTTTATGCTGAATAAAACTTAATTTAAACCTATATTAACTTATATCATTCATCTTCATTTCTTTTCCTATCTTCACTTTCCAAAACAAAGAGAGAAAAATCTGTAACTTAAAAACAAACCAGCCAAAAGAAATCTTCTTTGTAAAATTCAAAGTTTAAAGGCAAGATCAAATTCAAGTACAATAACTTCAATTTAAAAGCAAGCAAGAGAAAAATAGTAAACAAAGCATTTCAACAGCTAAATCAAGCCTTGAATCAACTCCAGTTTCAGTTTCAAGCAATTTTTTCCGTTTCAAATTAAAGACAGCTCCAACCAGAAGTTTTTCAAAAGTCAGTCATCTCAACAACTTCTAATTCCAGCCTAAAGATCATCAAAATTAAGTTTTCTAGTTGCAAAGTATAACATCACAATTTTGGTCTCTACACACCAGCCTGGTGCGTAAACCTACATTTAAAAAGTGCTTAAGTAAAATTTAATCTATGCATATGATTATTGGACTTTATTATGCTTGCATGTATATGTATATCAATGTGAATCTATATATATGTATGTATGATGATATGTGCATATAAGTGTGCATGTTCTCCTCTATTTCAAAATACAGAGTTTCAAAATAAGTCAAAATTTAAATCACTTTTCTGATCATGGTTAAGCTTTGAAACTCAAGTACAATACGATTGTTTAAAGCATAAATTATAGTTTAAAATTTGTATTCAACAAAATAAGTTTGAAAATCCTCTAGACTTAAGAAAAAACAGTGAAGTGTTTAAAAATGTTAAAAATCAAACTATATATTTTTTAGATTCGAGCATGCAGCTTGAATCGACTCTAAAGAACTTGATTTTAAAAAAAAATCGTGAATTTTCGTTTGGATTCGAGGTCGCATATCTGTGCTGATCGGAAAAGGGAATTTGTGCTAATTACGACGACAGGGTGGACTTTGGGTGTCATGGCTTTCTTCGAAGCTAGGTTGTCATCTGGGGGTGTCGGGAAAAATGGTGATGGAGTTGAACGATCGCCGTTGCACCGGCGATAGGCCAATTGGGTTCTGTCAGGTTTGAAAAAAATGATCCCCATGGCTTCTATGGTGGATTGAGTTGCACGTGGTTCGGGAAAGTGATGGCGTGGAGGCTAGCGAGGGTCCCGTGGTCGGCATCGATGGGTCAGGGAAGTTTATCTGAGGATGTGAGTTTCCAGTTTCGAATGGAAGACTCGAATTTGTTTTGGGCTTCGCGGCATTAGTTTGTGTGTTGGAAATGTTCAGGTAGTTGATCGTTGACGTGTGCGAGGAGTCATCGGAGGTAGCGGCAGCGTGGATGAACTGTGCACGAGCACAGCGGCGTTGATTTTGTGTCAGGAAGTTTGGGTTCGTATGACTCGAAGGGGCACTCGAGTGGGAAGGAGATGGTCTCGGGTTGGAACCTGAGTTCGCGAGTGTGGCCCTTCCTGTTTTGTTTAACTTAAACTAAAACTTAACTAAAATAAAAAAATAAAAGAAAGGAAAGATGAAGAAGGAACCCGAGTGGACACTCGAGTTAGCAACGGGTTGAATCCGAAGTAGAGCTTGTAAATGTTTTAAAATGTTTTGTAAAGCTAATTTTAAAATTTAAATTTAAAACTGATTTGAACTGTTATGTTTAAACTATTTTGATTAAAAAGTTTTATGCTTTGGTTAACTTAAAATTTGAGAAATGTTAAGTATTTTTAGAACTTAATTTTTAAAAGGTAATTAAGTATAAACTAAAAAGATGAAATGTTTTTAAAACATGTATTAATTTTAGGTAATTGTTTTATCTTGATAGTTAGTTAAGTTTTTATAATTAAAGATTACTTAAATTAATAAGGTAATTAAATTTAAATTAATTAGTAATTTAGGATTAATTAATTTATACAGGTTTAAGGATTAATTAATTGTTAATAAGAATTAGTTAGGGTTAAGTATAATTAGTTAAGGTAATTAATGAAGTGTAATTACTTAGTGAAGTAATTAATGGATAATTACAGGCTGTAATTAATTAATGGGTAATTACTTGATGGAAAGTAATTAAAGAAATACTTACTTAGTGGAAGTAATTAAGTGTTAATTATTCAGTGTAATTAATTAAAGGATTTGTTAATTAATTAAGAGGTTAGTTAATCAATGTAAGTAATTAAGAAATTAATTACTGAATGTGATTAATAAGGTTGATTAATGAATGTAGTAAATTAATTAAAGGCTAATTACCGAATGTAATTAGAGAGGATAATTATGGGATGAATAATTAATGGTTTGTAATTAATTATTGTTAAGTAAGCAATATTAAAAATGATCAAAGTAATTAATTTGATTTAATTAGGAATGGGTGACTAATTAATCTTGCTTATGAATGATTGGTTGATATTTCTGATATGAAATATTTGTAATATGATATGTTTGACTTGAACAGTGATTATGTGGTTATTTTTCGATGATGAATTGTTGTGTAAAAAGTGACATCTTGTGATTAAAGGTTGAATTGTGTTTCACTTGAATAGTGTGGGTTAAGATGGTATTGAATTCGAAGAGACCGGAGTCGGGTATCAGTAAATACCCGAAACCACTTCGATTTGTAATCTATAAAAATTCTGTACAGATTTGGTATGTGAAATCAATAGGCTAGAATGGAATGATTTAAGTGAATTGGACCATTTAATCTAAGTTTTGGGACTTAGAAATTGATGTGTGTAATTAATGTTGTCTATACCAAACTTGTGAATTTGTAAAATTGATACGAGTTACCCCGGGTTTTATGTAAGTTTTATGCTATTGTATTCCATGTAGATGGGTTTACCCACGCTAGTTTCTTGCCTGACCCGGGTGTTACTTTGATGTAATGCTCAGGTCAGACCAAGTATTACAGATTTTCAGGTAAGGACGTTCTGGAGTTCAAGAGGCGAGCTGGATGGCAGAAACATATGGAGTGTAATCCGCTGTGATATATTGTTATTTATTTGGGAAAGTTATTTTAACTGTCCAGTGATTGTGAAATGTTGTAACTCTGATGTATTAAAATGAAATTGACTAATACAGCATTCTCTATGTAAAGAATATTTATTTGATATTTTATTTTGTCCGTTGCGAATGTGAGATACTATGACTTGTTTTCTGTTTCTTCTTCTATCTCTTTTCTTCTTTTCCTTAACTATTTGGAATATTCGGGATCGAAAATTCCAGGTCATTACATTGTTTATTTCTATCTAAATAATTCACAGTGATTATTCAACTTTAGCAAATGATTATAAACACAATCAATACATAAAATTTATTTCAGTACTTGTTATCGCCAAAATCTTTTAAATTAGTTATTTCAAAGTTTTATTCAAGTTCATATTCAAATAAATTACACTAATAAATTATTAAATTTATTTCTAACCATTTTTATCCAATAACCACTATAAATCCAATAATTTAAAATAGCTAGAAATACGGGTCGTTACATAATCCTCCACTCGAAATTTTTTATCCTTGAAAAGGCGTTAAGTATGAAATTTAACATACAATATATTTTCTCAAAATAATCAACTTGTAAACATTAAAATCTTATTTAAAAAACCTTTACTACATTTTCACTACGTATCTCCGATATCGGTGTTTTTTGGAAAACATAACTTATATATATATATATATATATATAACAAGTTATAAAATTTTCAAAACTCCAAAACATTTCTAACTCTCGGATTTACGTAAAATTTCGACAGAGTCTCCTTTGCGTGTCTCGATCGAATTTTTTTTACAATATAATATATATCACAAACACACCAAATAGATAACAAATATACATCTTATCTCAATGATGAGGCATCCCATAGGGAAAAAGACATAAATCGCGGTGTGTAATCCGAGATACGTACCTTATTATTAATAATACGAGCGAATTCGCTTGTATTAAGCGAGCAAAAGCAATTTGATGCACAATCGAGCCCCAAAAGTGAGCATACACCCTTCTGTACCTACTAAGCACTCAATAACCAAAAGAAAACATATATAAAGAGTAAAATCGATATGTAACATGGATTATTCAATAACCATAAATGAAAATAGCAAATGCAACAAAACAAACATTTAACAAACAATATCCATCCAATCTTACTCATATCAATACCAATTCACACTTCCTAATGTCAATATTCAGTTTATTATACTTTAATTTGCTATCAATATTAAATTGATTTATTTTAAATTCATTGACATTTATTTGATCTATATACAATTTGTTTGCTTTCAACTTGTTCACATGGATTTTTTTCGAATTTAATTAGTTCACCTTAAATTTATTCATGTTCAATTGATTAACACTCATTTCCTTAACCATTTAATGGATTAATATTCAATTTATACGCTTTTAATTTTACATTCGATTAATTTGGTTTCAATCCATTTTTATTCAACCAACCAATATTCATTGCACTCACATTTGATTGATTACAATTTAATGTATTTACATTCAATCGATTTACTTTCAATTGATTAATATTTATTTAATGACATTCATTTTTATTTATCATCCAATGAATTTTCGTTCCATTTAACCTTGTTAAGTTAAATTTATTTCATTATCACTTAGTATTTTAAAACTAATATTATTTATAAACACTTTAAGTTTATTATAAACATTTTACAAAATTGCATTCATTTTTATTATTCTTCCATAACTTAAATTCATATTAATCCATTGGTTCACTTCATTAGTTTATTTCATAAATTTAAATTCATTTTAATAGTTTTACTTCAGCAAATTTTATTTTTATAAATTGATTCACTTCATTAGTTTATTTTTTGATTCAAACTCATATAATAAATTTATTTAAGTAAATATTATTTTATAATTCCAATTCATATTAATAAATTTTTTTATCACCATCAATTTTATTCAACTCCTCTTAATTTAAACTTCAATTTATGTTTTATTCCCTTAACATATTTCATATTCAATTAGTTGCCGTTCAATTTTATTGAAACCCATTCTATTAACATTTAATTTATTTACATCTAATTTAAATTAAATTGCTCATATTAATTTTACTTACACTCATTTATTTTATTTTATTTCTTTCGCAATTAAATTACATTTCATTTTAAAATTTAAGTTTATATTCATTTATTAATTCATCTTATAGCTCCAGTGAAAGTAATTCACTTTACTAATTCTTCTAGTTCAATTCTTATCTAACTCAACTCATTTTATCTTTATTAAGTGAAATTCTATTTCATTTAATCCATTTCTTGTTCACTCTCTTTTAAATATTTTCTTGCTTATCATTCATATTCAATCAAATTTATGTTTGATTTACCTAAATATTTGTCAAACCTATAAGTTATACAATTTGTTCATTTAAACTTTCATTTTATTATTTCATCTACTTCATTTCAAATGCAATTCATTTTTATTTAAGCTTTCATGAGTTAACTATATTATATTTACTTCATTTCACTAACTCAATTAATTTGACATTTCTTAAGTCAATTCATTTTTATGTCAAATTCAAATTTTCTTCTTCTGTTTGCTTAACAAAAAATTTAACAGTTTAAAGTTTAATTTTACTTTCCAATTAAAACTTTTTAAGTTATAAATTTATTTTAATCTATACTATTTTCATATATTTACCAAATCATACTTAAAATAATTGTTTTCAACATCAAAACTTGTTTTAATCGAAAATAAATTTCTTTTGGTAGCAATACTCAATCAGAAACTCGAAAATGAATACTAACGATGCTACAGTCATCCATAGAATTATTTCACAATGATCAACGCGAGTTTAATGCTTTTATTTCTTCCAAAAATCTTTAAAAATATTTTTCTAGTCAAAAATCTTTCAAATAATATAAATATTAATTTTAAGGCTTCGAAAACAACTTTTTTAAATCAACCGATTTTAAATTCAAAAATTCTCCAATTTCACATCCTTATATAAGCTACATTACAAATATATTTATACAAATTTACTTACCTTATTATCAAAATATGCCATTAATTTACAACTTGGTTATTCCAAACAATTTTTATTTTTAATCAGATTTCATTTCAGTTTAATTATCAACTTCGTAAAATAAAATTCATAAAGTATTCATTATTATTTTAATTCAACCAATCATTAATGATAATTAAATATTATCTTCTCCTAACAAAAATTAATTAAAAATTATCATTATATATATATATATATATATATAATATAACCTAGGTAAAATTATTACATTTACCCGATTTTAAAATAATATTATGTCGACTTTTCTCGTTTAAGTGTTTAGAAACCCCTATCAATAACATGGCGTCCCACGCATCGACCACAATTCATAAACAACTCAACAGATAAGTAAACACGATATAAAATATTTTATAACACTAGCAAGTACGCTCTCTTATATATACACACTCAAACATACTCATTCTAGGGTATTGCTACCCTATCTCTAATGAGCCGAAACCCACAAAGCCAAGGTTATCGCTAATCCTGGCTCTGATATCAACCGTGATGACCCACATTTCGGAAGGTTTAAATCGATAATAATCCACACATGTCCAACTAAAAAAATCCAAAACGTAGAAAATCAATGGGAAAAAATTAAGGAAAATAAGAAAAGAAGAAGAAAACAAACACAAAATCTCACAGTGGAACGATAAAATATAATAATCAAATAAATAGGTCATGAAGCTGTATATATTATACATTTGATTATAATCCACACAACATTTATCAGAGTTATATATACATCAGGGATAAATAAAAATAATGCAGCAGACAACGTGATGCAGAGAATAATAATAGTAATGATATACCAAATCTTTGTCTTCATCCTCCAGAGAATAATCTTTAATACGCTGAAAAAATCAGGACCAACTCGAGCATAATGAAAAGGCAAAACTCTCAAGTCAAGATTAAAATATGCTGAAAAACTCCAGACTGATCCGAGCATAATAAAAACACAAAACACTCGAGTCGGGACTAAAAATACTCTTATGTAAGTCAAATCAATATCATGAAATATGAGTGCAATAATTTAAGAGATGTTACGGGTTTTTCCATCTCCTAATGATCCATCAAACTATCCATATATAAAAGTGTATGCTCTATCAGTAAAATAAATGTCAAAATAACGTTAAGGCTTTATATAATCCCCCTTAACACATTTTTATAGCATGTCTGTAGGTCCTATAACACAAGTAGTAACGTCCGTAGCCAGTAAGTCCCTTATATATGCAGTACTAAACCAAAGTCGTAATGGGATTATATAAGGATAAATATGACAGGGTACGTGAGGCAATGCCCAAGGTAGGATTCTACTAGTTTACCCTTTCTGGCTGGTCGTAACCCACCATGGTCGACCGCGGCAATCAATTAAAACAAAAGGTGCACCCATCGAATAGAAACCACAATAGTAATACGAGGGTTCAACGTCACTAGAGGTAGCTAACCTCAGTGGCCAGACATAGGCTCCTATTTTAGTCATTTAAATTATGACACAAGTGTTAAGGCTATCCATCATCATTCTCTTACTTCATTCCAGTAAATGTTCGCCAATTCAACCACTACATTCTGGATATCATCCACCGCATACACTGTTGTCATAGTGGTTCCAATATATACAGAGAGTATGCCAATAAGAGTCCCCAGTCTCTTTAATGACCAAACGTCGTTTTACACGCCGGTTGATACTTTTATATTTCAAAAACAATTCGTACTTGATGCCATAATATCATATTCACTTCAAAATCAAATCCATTTTGAAATCATCATATTCCCTTCTAAAATCAAATTCATTTCGAAATCATCATATTCGCTTCAAAAATCTATTCTACTTCAAAATATCAATTCAGTTCGACATATCGATTTTGCTTCAAAATTTTGATTCGAATTAAATTTTTGGTTATAACTCACTTTAACCCAATTCGCATATAAATTCAAGATTTAAATATACACATTTCACCCTTTTGAATAGTTTGAATTTTAGAAAATAGTTAAAATAGTTTAATAAAAATATAGTTTAATAAAAATATGGTTTAAGTATTAAAAATGGGTTATATAGTAAAGTAGTTTGGAAAATCAAAATAATTTGTATATGTAAATAATATAGATTTAAAACCATTTATACTAAATAATTCATTTGAAAATAGTTTCAGTGTCAAACCGATTCAATTTCGAATTTCCCAACTCAAATCAATCCCAATTTCCATTTCGATTTAATCAATTCAATCCAGGTTTCACGTCAATTCAATTTCAATTCTAAATTAATTTCAATTCCAATTCCAAATTAATTTCAAATTTCAATTCCAAATTAATTTCGATTAAATTCTCAAATTTAAAACATTTTGATTTATATCAATTCCGAGTTTGATTTCCAAAATATCGATTCAAAACACTTAAATTAAATTTTCCTTCAATATTCAATTTAAAAATCCAAACCTTCAAATATTTTTAGATTCCAAGCTCAATTTCGAAATATCAATTTATATCACTTTTACTTAGCAATATATAAAGTTCAAATAAAAGTCCATTCCTTTAAAACAAATCAATTTCTGAATTCCAAATCATATTCCGATTATAACTTCAAAATCTCAACTTCAATTAGTAAAAACATTCCTGTAATCAACTTTAAATTTCAACATTTCGAGTTCCAGTTCGAAAATAATTCGATTTCCATAAATTCAATTTTTTTTATTCCTTAAAACCAAATCAATTAAATTATTTCAAATCAAAATTTTGAAATCATTTAATTTAACCAATCAAGTGTCTATATATAATTCTCTATCCTATGGCCAAGTGAATCAATTATTTCAATTTAATTCCAATGATGGACATATATAATTTCAATCCAAATAAATGTCATAGGTATATATCATTTCAATCTTAATTTATTTGAAATAATTCAATTTATAGTTTTATATACTGTAAATAATATACAGAATGATAACATGATATATCAAAATAAATAAACATCCAAAATATCAACCAATAACATCCATCATAATTAATCATCCAAACAGTCAATAAACTTCACAATAATGTCATAGCTAATGATGTGCAACAACCCGGATTTTTCGTAATTCGATTTAGAATATTTAAATGGTTTTAAATATTGAATTTGAACTATAGATTGATTTTGAACATGAAAATTTGGGTTTATTTATAAAATAATTTCATAATTTAATATAGCAATTTATTGGATAATTTAATTATTGATGTTTATTGGTTAAATTATTGTATCTTGAGTTTTAAGCCTGATAAAAATTATTTAAAGGCTTGTAAAATTTATATAAAAAATAATAAAGATAATAAATGTTTTAAAATTGAATTTAAAACTGATCTGTTCAATTTTAAAAATAGTGTTAGTGCCAAAATTGGTAACTAAGACCCAAATCCAGATGAAAGCACCAAATCACAGTCACAGATAATAGATAGATTGTATGTAGAGAATATAAATATGAAGAATAACAAGAATTAAAATGAAAACAGTAAAGATACAGAATTTATAGTGGTTCGGCTAACTCCGGCCTACGTCCACTCCAGTAATTTCCCTTTTATTGCTGTAATAATTGATTACAGTTACAAAATGGTAAACTAGCCTTAGTCTTAGAAAATAGAATGTTAGAGAGCAGAAGAGAAGATCCCTTTTCTGAACCTCTATATGTTGTATTTATAGACAAATCTTGAGCTGTTGCGCTTTTTGAATGGTATAGGCCCATCAAGGCCTTCCACCGAGCCGTGTACCTCTACCATGCCGAGCCACACCGGTCTCTCCCCAATGCCGAGCCACACCTGATGTCGAACGACCCATTACGTCGAACGACCCAACATGCCGAACGACCCATCACGCCGAACGACCCAACATGCCGAACGACCCATCACGTCGAACGACCCAACATGCCGAACGACCCATCACGACGAATGACCCAACATGCCGAACGACCCATCACCCCGAACGACCCAACATGCCGAACGACCCATCACCCCGAACGACCCAACATGCCGAAGGACCCATCATGCCGAACGACCCAACATGCCGAACGACCCATCACCCCGAACGACCCAACATGCCGAAGGACCCATCATGACGAACGACCCAACATGCCGAACGACCCATCATACTGAACGACCCATCATGCCAAATGATGTCCAATGCCGAGCGATGTCCAATGTCGAATGATGTCCAGTGCCGAACGAGGTGTGATGCCGAACGACGTCCAATGCCGAGCGACCCATGATGCCGAGCGATGTCCAAAGCCGAGCGACAATGCCTAGCGACAATGCCGAGCCACAATCAAACGACCTTCCTGAACTTCTATACCTCCACCGGATATTGCCATGGTGAACGACCAAACTACAAGGTCGAACCGCAAACACTTCGAACCACTTCATTCCGACCGAACAACCTATCATCTATCCAAGTGACCATCATCCATTTAAACCGAATCTATTATATTTCAGCCTCGATAGTCGTGAAGTTGTTTTAGTTAACGCCGCCTGTCCGTGGCTTTGTAAAAAGGCAGGTTAACACTTTCCCCCAAAACATGCCTTGCTGTTGGAAGGTGTGTTTCGTATAGCCTCAAATCCGAAACCCAAAGTCCATATCCCTTTTGTAACCATATTATCAAATCCATGACCTCTCTGGGTTTAACCTTGAATCTATAAACCTTGCTAAGTCGTGTTGTCCTGTTCCATCCTTGACCTTCCTGTCAAGGGCTTTTATGTTCTCCGACCTCAGCACTCTGGCAAAGGAATTTTTCATTCACCAGCTTCGGCACTCCGGCCAAGGACTTTGATATTTACCAGCCTCGGCACTACGGCCAAAGACTTTGATCTTCACCGGCCTCGGCACTCCGGCCAAGGGCTTTGATATTCACCTGCCTCGGCACTCCGGCCAAGGACTTTTGATATTCATCGGCCTCGGCACTCCGGGCAAGGACTTTCATATTCATCGGCCTCAGAACTCCGGCCAAGGACTTTGATATTCACTGGCCTCGGCACTCCGGCCAAGGACTTTGATATTCTGTCCGAGTCCATTCCATCGCTGACTCGTAACGCACGATCGCTGCCCCGTCTCTTCGGTCAGGATAGTAATCGCTAATCCTAAATTGTTTTAATACAGTGATCCAAATCCAATTAGAAAACCAGAAATGCATATCAAAAATCAAACATCCAAACCAAAATGGCAAACCAAAAAACCAACCAAACCGGGAGTTCAATCCAAACTCCAAAACCATACAAAAGAAAAGTAAATGTCCAAAGTACGAAAGAGAAAACCAAAGTTTGCAGAAAAACAAGAAGAAAGTAGGATTTCATAGACTCATGTAGTATGGTTTTTCATCATCTCAAAGCACGCCTAAGGACCGTCCTCGATCCCGTACATGTGTAAGTGACCTAGCCGCATTACTTTGAGTTCTATTACTTATTCCAAACTATAAATCTGTTAGTTGATAATGAGTTGACGTTGCCTAGGTCCCGTGCCATCTCCGTTCGAGGTAGGCGGTGGTTGCTCCTGTCCCACTGCCACAGCTCGATTCCTAACATACTGTTGTAGATGACCATTCCTTACATGCTCCTCAATGATATCCCTCAAATGCCTGCAATCGTTTGTGTTGTGCCCATCCAGCTCATGGAATAGGCAATGCTTTCCCGATGCCCCCTCGTATTCTGAAGGCTCTCTCTTCGTCGACCTTCGATATTGGAGGCGTCATCACGTGTCCAAGTAAATCCTTTCTAGAGTCTCAATTAATGCTGTGTAAGAAGAAAACTTTGACTCCCTTCGAGGCCTCTTCATAGTGCCACCGTTGCCATTTGTTCTCCTTTTTCCTTTATCGTCTTTACTCGGATCCTCCCAGGATGGACCTGCACCCTTCACTGCGTAAGCCTCGGCCTCTATCCCCACTCTCTCAACCTGTGCATCCTCTTGTCCCAGGAACCTTTCCGCCTCATGGTAGAACTCCCCAAGGTCCTCGATGCATCCCGTTCCAATGATATCTTGAAATCCGAATATCTACGATTTCTGAGACCGCTTCCATCAAAACCATTGATGGATCGGGTCGATCCACCGAGGCTACTGCTGTGTTAAATCTCATTAGAAGTTCCTGAGTGACTCTCCCTTCCATTGCTTCATCGATGTCAAGGTCATTACGTTCTTGGGTCTGACTATATAGACCCGAAATTGTCTCATAAAATTTTCAATCAGCTACGTCCATGTGCTCACAGAACCACTCTCTAGTTGTCTGAACCATATAGCACGAATCTGTCAAAAGCAATGGGAAGCATTGAGCCATGACCTCGTTCGATTCCCCAGTACCTCCATATACCTCATGTACCTCGTCAGGGAACGATGGGATCCGTTCTCCCATCATACATATACAACATTGGTAGCTAAAAATCCAGTGGATTCCAAGCTTTCCTGATTGTAGGAGTAAAGGGACTCCTATTCACATTCTCTAAGTCTCTATTTACCAACCCGCCTCTCATAGCCCGTCTGACCATTTCCGCTAATCTGTCATTGTCGCCAAGCTGTAATCCTCGTTCGTTGCCTCCGGTCTGCCCCAAGAGTTCATGAGGAAATTCAGGCACATACTCCTCATCTCGTATTCCTGCACTCCTGTTGGTGTTGGGTTGCACAGCATCATCTGGTATCCCTCCATTGATTGGTCCAGTATTTCCCGGGCGTATGCCCCCGAGTCTAGGTCTGTGACGACCCGAAATTTTAGGCAATATCAATTTATAATCCGTATTAATAATTAAATTGATTTGATAATTTTTCTTTATAATTTTAATTTAAATTGGTAAATTTAATCTTTTAAAGGTTAATAAATTTTTAATCTGGCAATATTGATTTATATCTTTTTAACAATTTAAAACTTGATAAGATTTATTTTTCAAAGCTAATAAATTTTTAATCTATTTATAATATATATATTTGATATATATTGTGAATTTGAGATCTTTTGTTTTAAATAAAAGATTGTATTTTCAAATTGTAATATATATATATATATATATGTGTGTGTGTGTGTGTGTTTGTGTGTGTGTATGTGTGTGTGTATGTTATAATTTAGAGTTGTTTTGAAATTTAATATAATCTATTGATAATTTATATATGTATGAATATTGTAATTTAAAGCTTTGTTTTAAATCTAATATTTTTTCAAAAGATAATTTAAGATGTATTCAATTGTTTTCAAAATATAAGATAATTATTTATTTTTAAATATGATAGTTTAAAAGAGATTTAATCAAAGTTTTACTTTTGTTTTCTTTAAAAGTGTTTAAATTTAAATGGTTATAAAAATATATGCATAAAGTTATTAATAAACTTTCTTTTAAAAATTATTTCTTAAACACTAAAGATAAAAGTTTTGGATTTTTAAATACATGTATAAGAAATATATTTTTATAATAATTAGTTTTATAATATTTTCTTTAAAGATTAAACTTATATATACATACATAAGTATTTATTAATTTAGTAAATTAAGTATGTAAGTTTATATTTACATTTAAATTAAATAAAAATTTAATTAAAAACACTTAAGAATATGTGTAAACATATTAACACATGTTAGTGACATGTGTAGGGAAATTAAGAGATTAGTGACAAGTGTAAAATCTTGAAAACAAGTGTCTTCAATTAAAAATTTACTTTCTTTAAATTTTTTTAAATCATAACTAAGTTATAAGACATATCTTTCTTCTTTTCTTCAATATATTTTCTATTATCAGCTGAACAAAAAAATCAATGGAAAACCAGAAACCATTTTTCAAAACCTGAAAATTTAAACTAAAAGCCAAATTTAAATTCTGCAAAGCAAGATTAAACCTGCAACTTCAACCTGTAACTTATAAGGAAAGAACAACTGCAAGTTTCAACCTTTTAAAAACATCAATTGAAGGCATGCAAAGGTTTCATCAGCAAAACATTTTTCCAGATTAGATTTTCAAAGCCTGGAATAATTGAAACTGCTTTGTTCTCTGCATATAAAAGGTGAGTAAATTTCTTTGAAAACAGTTTGTTTTGGATTTTTACTACCATGCATGTGATGATCTGTGATTAATCTTGATGTTGCATGAAAATCTACAGTATTTATATTATTGAATATATAGATATGTTTATATATGTGTAAAAAGGTCTGTGTATAAATAAACTCTCTATAACTTATTGTTCCTGGCCAGGTTTCACTTTCAAAAATTCAAATCACCCACTAAACATCAATATTTGCCCTTGATGATTGAATGACGATTGTGCGTTAATGTTAAGGTAATTTTAAAAATAGTTTCTGTAATTTTTAATTTACAAATAATTTTAAAAAGGGTAAAACACAGTGAAACTAGAATTTTTGTTAAAAATCAACTATCTTAAATTCTAATTTGAACTACATGTTTGTAATAATGATGGAAAATCGTGAATTTTGATATGCATTTTGTAATTTTTAGTTGGTTATTTCTTGTGAACTTTGGGGTAGAACGTATTGGTTGTTTTGGGCGTTTGCCGTTGATCGGCGTGATGATTGAAGTTAGAATCTTGATCGAAGTAGAGGAAGCTTGGGGGTGTCTTCGGGGCAGACTCGTGTAGGTAGGGGTTCGTACTCGAGTTTTTGGTCGTGTGTTTTCTGGTTAGTACTGTGTAATGGTATAAGTTGCAAAGCAAACTTGAGTTTGAATAAATGAAGGTAAGCTTTAAAATTATAAACAAGTTTTATAAAAGAAAACAGATTTTCAAAGTTAAAACTTGTGTTTTGAAATAAAGTTTATCAAACTTTAAAAAAAATATTAATTGAATTTATTTTCAAAATTTAAATTGTTAAAATGATTTCTTTTGGAAATAATTAATTTAATTAAATTTGTAACTTTAATTTAAAAGAAGTGTTTTCAAATTAAAGAATTAATCTAAGTTTTAAGTGAATCTTAAAGTAATGTTTTAATAACTAAGTTTCAAATTTTATTGAAAATAAATAAGTTTAAATTAGATAATTAAAGCGTTTTAAATTTGAAATTGATTCTAAATGCTTTATCTTCAAGTAAAGCTATTGTTATAATTTTGTAAACTAAATTAAATAATTTGTCTTTAAGTTAATAAGATTTAATTTATTCAAATAATTTATTTATGAAGATAAATATGGTTAATTTATCTTTGTTATGGACTTATGGGTACTTAATTAATATAATTTATTAATAAGTAAAGATTTAATTAAGATGAATGATTTCCTTAATTAATTAAAGATTTTTTTAAATACAAGAAGTTAATTAATTACTTATTTAATTAATTTTAAATGATTAGTTAATTTTTTATTTAATTTTAAATAATCACTTAATTAGAATTAATTAAATGTAATTACTTAATGAAGTGATTAATGGTGAATTTCTGAATGTAATTAATGGAAGCAATTACTCATGGGAATAATTAAATGGAAGTGATTAATGGATAATCACTTGGTGTTAATAATTAAGGAATTGATTAATATAAATTGTTTTGAAGTTAATTTATTATGGGGTAATTAATTAATTGAAGAATTAAAAATTATTTAATGATGGAATTAATTACTTGTTAAGTAATTAATTAAGAGAGTAATCATCTAATGAAAGTAATTAGAAGATAATTACTTATGTAAGTAATTGAGGGTTAATTACATAGTTAATTTTAGTTAATTAATGTGATTAATTAATTAATGAATGTGATTAATTTAAGATTAATTACTAAGGGTAATTAATTAAAAATGAAATTAATTACTAAAGTAATTAATTAAGGATTAATTAATTAATTTAATTGAATAATAGTTACTTAATGAAGTAATTAAAGGTTAATTAATTAGATTAATTAATCAAGGATTAATATAATTAATTGAGAAGTTAATTAATTAAGATAAGTAATTACAAGTTGTTAATTATTGTTTATGATTAATAAGATGGTTAGTTACAAGTTAACTATTTAATTATTAAAGGAATTATTAATTAATAAGGATCATTAGTTAATATAATTAAATGAAATTAATCAAGATTGATTAATAAAAGTGATTAATTTAAGTGATTAATTAATTGTAATTAATTGAGGTTTAATGTAATTAATCATAGTTAATTAATTAATGGAAATAAATGAAGGATCATTAATTATTGTAATTAATGATAGTAATTAAAGGTTAATTACTGTATATGGTTAAGGATAATTACTTAAATGTAATTAAAGGATGATTAATCAAGGGATATTAATTAAGGAAGATTGTAACAACCCGCATATTTATCGAGTTTGTATTTAAATATTTTATTTAAATATTAACTCGTTAATCGGGTTTTGGTCCGAAAAGCTACTTTTTACAAACGGTCAAATTAGGACTCGAGACCACTTCCATTGAGTTCGAAATGTCGTTTACAATTTTTTAAGTATAAACATCGATAGGTTTGGAGTTATAGCAATTTCACTAACTTTTCCCGCTTTGGACTTTGGGTTAGTTTAGCCTATTAAGCCCAAGTTCCAACCCTCTTCTCCTCACTCTTCATAAATTTCCTAACTAACTCAAGCTTTGGCATTAATGGTGAAGAGAATGGGAAATTAAAACTCCAAGCTCAAATTCAATTGCAAATCCAACATTCAACTCCAAATTCAAGTAGAAGATATTGGATTCAAGCTTTGGATTGCTTCTCCTTGCTTTCAAGCTTCATCTTCATAAATTTTAGTGCAAAGGTGAAATTTTTATCTCACAATTCTAGTCTATATCTATCTTGGGCTATTGGAAATGCATCCCTATCATGTTTGCATGCACATTTGCATTTGGTTTGGATTGGATTGGCGAAAAACTCCACTTTTTAGTGTTTTGGGGTGAATTTCTGGCTTAGGTCACTCTGTCCCCCTTAGGTCGCCCAGCATCTATAGGTCGTTCGCGTGGAAAAGTCGTCACCTTCATTTGGGTCGTTTCTGGCCTTAGCCCATTCGTCCACTATAGGTCGTTAGGCCTTAGGTCGCTTGGAGTTAGGTCGTAGGTCGGCAGGTCTTCAGCTCGCACGCGTTGAAAAGGCGCGTCTGGAGTTAGGTCGTTCGTGAGTTAACGTTAGGTCGTTTACGAGTTAGCGCCCTAGGTCCCTCGCGTATAGCTCGTTCGGAGTTAGGTCGTTAGGCCTTAGCTCGTATGGCCTATGCAATTTGGTTAGGTCGTCCAACCTCAACACCTTAGGTCGTAAGACCTTAGGTCGTACCCCTTAGGTCGTTAGACCTTAAGCCTTCACTATTGGAACTCGTTAGGTCGTAGCAACCATAGGTCGCTCACACGGAGTTAAGTCGTAGGTCGTCTCCGACCTTATATCGCTCAGCCAGGTTTCACTTTAAGTCGTTAGGTCGTTTGGACCTTGTTTCCAGTTAGGTCGCAAGACCCTTAAACCGTTAGGTCACTAGGTCACGATGTTTTAGGTCGCTGCACCCTATGCCTCTATAGGTCGTTCGACCTTGCTAACTTTTAGGTCGCGAGTTTTATAAGTCGCTCGCCACCCTTAGGTCTTCACTAGGTCGCGATGTTTTAGGTCGCTGCACCCTATGCCTCTATAGGTCGTTCGACCTTGCTAACTTTTAGGTCGCGAGTTTTATAGGTCGCTCGACCCTATTCCCCTTAGGTCGTTAGACCTCATTTTGTCTTCACTAGGTCGTACCGTTTTGGTCGGGGCGCTGCCCCGCACCCCGCCGGGGGCGCTGCCCCCTGGACCCCCGCGACCTGACCGGGTAGGTCGAACCCCGTAAGCGGTGGCGTTGCCCCCGCACCCCCACCTTGGGGGGGTTGCCACCCCCCCTGGACCCCCCCTTCGTAGGGGATCTTATCTGAAAAACATTGAGCTGATTTCCTTGGATTTTATTCGCATCTCCGTATGTGATCTTTGTGACTGATTGTTTCTAAACTTGCTTATGTGTTTTGTCACTTTATAATATAAAGGTTTCAATACTAGTAGTAAATATCAAAACTCTTTTAACAAACAATTTCAACTCTATTTTTAATAACAAAGTTCTTTTCTTAAACCGTTTTCCAATCTATTAGTATATACAAGCCTTTACCTCACTCGGATGAGAAATCTAATTAAACGACTTAGTAAAACAAGTGGTATGAAATGCTTGCGTTCACTTCGTCGGTTAATTCTTGGACTTGTTCGATTGAACCTCTTGTGACAATTTTATTAGTGAAGATTTACAGTTTGTTCGTAAATATTTAAGCTAAGTAAGTGGTTATGGGACATGAAGCTAAACTTCTATATTTACTAGCTTAGTGTAATTGACACTTCTCGTTGATCTTGATGATCGCTTTATGAATTAGACTAGCAATTGCGCGATGTCTCTTTCATTGCAAGGTTAGACTAGACACCACTTGTGTGATTCCATTCACACATACCTTTCTGCTTTTTGGTTAGTCTTGACCTCAATCTGTGTGATTCCATTCACACATGCGGGGTAGCTCCCCATGGTCTTCGGACCGTCATGTGATAGGCCTCTTTCCCTTTTTATGATTTCTGGATTTCTCGTGTTGATTTCTGGAATTTATGTCATTGACTTGTTATGAGTACAAGTTTAGGGTATGATGCCCTCTTCGAATCTTTGAGAAGATTCTTGTGATATTGATTATCTCTTATTGATTGATCTTCTGTTGATCATTATTTACATACTTATAGTGGTATGTCGTTATGGATGTTTATGTTTATGCCATATCTTTTATGTTATATCATGTTATCTGATATTTATAGCTAGACTGATCCGTTTATTATTTTCTTAAATAATACTCGGGTCAGACTGAGATGTTACAGGTGCTTCTGCTTGACTTCTTCCCAAGGATTCATCACTCTGACTTTTGGCTAACTGTTTAGATTAGCAGTTTTTGTTGTATACACTTGAGATATAGACTCATAGTTGTATTCTTTTGTATAGCACGTGTTGCTATTCTTTTGTATTATCGTGGATCTTAATGACCACTACTATGATGTACACTTTCATGTGTTAGATATATATTCATATCTTCTTCCGCCTTTGTGATATGGATATCTGTGACTGATTTGTGATATGATTATTTCTATGTTTGTTTCCGAAGATTATTTATAGCCACCGTGTGATAAGCAATTACATGGATGGTCGCTCCTCAACAGCCTTATTCTCCGTGCTAGTTGACAGCACTACTCCGGAGTGTTCTTGGCTAGCGTGGGTATAGAGGTGGGGCGTCACAAAGATCATTAAGAGATGATTAATTAATTTATTTAGAATAAATTAATAAAGAAGGAGTTAGGTAATCCAATTGATTTTGAGTTAATCAATTCTGCTTATGGATGATTGATCGATATTGGATGATTGATTAATATTGATTGATTGATATTGGATGTTGAATGATGTTGGATGATTTGGGTATGATATCTCTGTTATGTGATATGCTGCTTTGTGAGATGAATGTTTGATATGAATTATCTATTGTGATAATGTGATTCATCTATCTGTTATATCGTCCTGAATATAAGTTTAATTGTTAAACCCTTAAAATAACTTGGACATTAAAATGGCGTTTGGATTCGGTGAGACCGGGATCGGCTTTCCGTATTTGGATATCCGAAAACCACATCGATCCAAATTAAACGTTACGTCGTGAATCCAAGTGGAGCTTAGTAAAGACTCGAAGTGTAAGAACTATTCGTCAGTATAACTCTGGGGGTGATTCCGTGATGAGTTTGACGGAGATAGTACTTACAGGTTCGGGATGGTGATTTAGAGTGCAAGGGTTATGGTCGTTGACTCTGAGGGTGATTCCAAAATGAGTGAAATGAGATAGTGCCTTCGGTTTCGTTCGAACCCGGAACGAACTTGTATGGATTGAATGCTTTCATAACATCGTCAGGTGGACGATGAGCATTCTAAGATAAATGTGTTCTATAAAGGTAATCGCAGCCTCAAGCCTCATCAACCGGGAATGGCGAAAATAGGGGAGGTGCAGCAAGGCTAGGTGGGTAGTACCCATTTCAGGGTAAGGTCATTCTTATTTCGGCTTAGTGGGTGGTTGGTCGCGCCAACCACGGGGTGATCTTACTCGAGACTGTTCAGTAAGGAGTGGTCCCGGCTTTGTGATGTAGAGGAATGGGAGTAATCCTCGGTACTGTGATCTAGGCCACGTACTGTGACGGGCGGTACCCCAGTAGCCCTGCCATTGATGGAAACCCATTCTTTCCACGAGACCCTACGGTTTTGTTTGTATTACCCACTTTTGTGGCTAGTAGCTAGAATTTAATCATGTAACAATTTTGGCTATTTCTTATTTACTTGAAAACCCTAGACACTATTATAATATCAGTGGATTTCCTATCAAATGTTTTGGTTAGCGTAAGGTAAAAACTTTTCCATGTTTATGTGTGGGAAGTCTTACGTGATACCTTTTCTTTTCAAAGGATTTTCTAAAGTTAAGCAATTTTAACCCGTTTACTCACACCAGACCCCTATCTGACCTGAGTGTTTATTTTCTATTTTATTAAACTCTTGGGTACTCATATTATGTATGAGTAGTCGAGGCATTCAGGTTTTCTTGACGAATTCTGGAGGAGGTATGGAGCAGGAGGCTTCCGCGTGTCGATACATTATGGTTCCACTGTGTTGTATGATATCTGTATCTTGTGATATCTTGAGTTGTATAGTTAGACATATGTTTATAACTGTCTAATATGTGTTGTATAAGTTGTGTACTTTGATGTATATGATACTATGTAATATTTTATGTGATATATTATATTTCATTCGTTCCGCTGCGAGTATCTGATGTTGTTGTGTTTCTTCTTTCCTTATCTTTTCTTCTTCTATCCCTTTCTTTCTTAAATAGTGACGCGTCTTACTAGAGATAGAAAGTTGGGTCGCTACAGTTGGTATCAGAGCATTAGGTTGAGTGAATACCTAGGCTCTGGAGTGGTGTCTTTCTTGAGAGAGCGTACTTATAACTATATATATATATACACACACCTACCTGATCTGTTGGGTTATCTGTTCGGGTTTTCCAACATAAGTTTTAAAGGTAGATGGAGTAGTGGTGTGTGTGTAACACGACTACCACAGATGGAAGAGGTCCATATGTTTGAGGTTGGTAGTATATTTGTCGAGACTGTAGACCTAATACAGTCTCGAGTAAGATTTATAGCTTGGAGTAAGGATTTCTCTGATATCCGATGGAAATCTTTTAAAGATTCGGAGTCCATCTTGGATGTATAAGTTTGGATCTGTTGGAAGTGCAGTAGTAAGTGATGATATCTTGATAACTGCATGATGAGATGCAATACCCATGGATATTTCCGAAGATGTTTTCTTTTGAAGCAGTTTTAGAAGTGGTTGAGGAGCAGACTTTACCTTCCGCAGGGAAAACTCGTCTGTTATCTAGATCTTTAGCATGGAGGTTGGCTGTTTTGGAATATGAGACTAAGGTCTATAATTGCTTCGCTTCGGCATGACCTCATTTGTCATTCCTTAAGGAGAGCGAGATGTTGATGCTTGGTTTGGAGCTCGAATTTTTTGAGAGGTTGTCTGCCTTCTCGAAGGTCTGTTGTGTGGTTTGTTGATCATTTTGGTTTTTGAGGAGCCTTTGGATTAGAAGTCTTTGGTTAGCTGTGGTAACAGTGCAGCTCGAAGTGTTCGGTGTGCTGACGAGAAGGTCTTTTGGCTTCGCAGTATCATCGAGGTAGAGTTTGGAAGCAGCAGTGTGTCCATTTCTTCGATGGTTCAGGAATTTTTGTGGTTCTTCTATCAGCAGTCTGGGCAGATGGTGAAGGTTTTCTCGAAGGGTTAACCTTGTGTGGAGAAGCTTAAAGCTGTTTTAATTGGTAAAGAGAGGACAGTTTCTTTGGAATCCGAACTAGGTAGGATTACAAAAGTGACTTGCGATTAATTTGGAAATTTTTCTTGGGCAATCTTTTATTTGAGACTGACGATTCTCATGTGGAAGTAGGAGCTACTGATGTAATCAGAAGTTTGTCTGCATCTGGAGTTGAGTTCCATATTGTTTTGGTTCCAGAAGATATTTTTGTAGTTAGCCTGATTGTAGGATGGTTCCTGGAGAGAAGAGTTGGTGTAGCAGCTCAGGAATTTTTGGAATTTGGATTAGTTAGATCTAATTTTTGAGTCGGATTTCTGCTATAAGGTTATGACTGAGTTAGATGGGTCACTCAGATTTTATGGATTTGATGAACAAAGTTTCCCTGATATATTGGATAAGTTTGTACTCATGTTCATCAACAATATTTTCATCTATTCCAGAATCAGAGTTGTGCAGCGGAAGCGAGGTAGCAGCTGTGCAAGGAAGGAAGCAAGTTCAGTTTGCTATTGCTTGAGAAGTAGAGCTTGTGTTTTGGATTTCGACGGATCTTGGAAGATTTTTCTGTTGAATAGGATCCAGAAACTGGTTTGCTTTTGTCTAGTTGTTTCTGGAAGTATCAACATAGGTTGAGCTGATCAGGAAGAGAATTAGCAGCCCAGGATTTTCTGTTGAGTTACACAGATATGAGATAAGGAATTTGGAATTCGAAGTTGGAGACTTCATTGTTGTTACTCTGGTTAAGAGAGCAGTAATTGGGTAAGATTGGATGGCTAGTTCTGAGGCATTTGAGATTTCTTATCTGTGTTTTTGATAGGATAAGTTCTTTTGTTTATAGGATTGAATTGCCAGTTTGGATAGCTGGAATTCATTATATTTCACGTATCTCTGAGGGAGTACGTGTACGATTCATCATTGGTTGTTGAATCTGTAGTTCCATTAGATTTGGAAGTTGTGCTAGACTTGGGTATAATCTGATGTTCTGTTCAGGTTGATGGATCTCGAGATGAGAGGAGCTCTGGATCATAGTGGTATTGTTAGCTTCTGTTGAGCGAGTCTCCCAGTGATTTATACTATGGAAACTCTAGATAGTTAGAAGATTTATTCTGATTTGTGTCAGGATAATGGTTAGGTTAGTTTGTTTGATTGTTTACTATGGTTGTTAGTAACTGGATGATAGGTATGCTTTGCTGTTGAAATTTAAAATCTTTGCTTGGTTATTAAACTGCCTTTGCTTTTAAATTTCGGGGACGAAATTCTTTTAAGGGGGGAGGAATGTGATGACCCGGAATTTTAGGCAATATCAATTTAATAATCCATATTAATAATTAAATTGATTTGATAATTTTTCTTCATAATTCTAATTTAAATTGGTAAATTTAATCTTTTGAAGGTTAATAAATTTTAATCTGACAATATTGATTTATAACTTTTTAACAATTTAAAATTTGATAAGATTTATTTTTCAAAGCTAATAAATATTTATTTTATTTATAATATATATATTTGATATATATTGTGAATAGGAGATCTTTTGTTTTAAATAAAAGATTGTATTTTCAAATTGTAATATATATATATATATATGTATGTATGTATATGTTATAATTTGGAGTTGTTTTGAAATTTAATATAATCTATTGATAATATATATATGTATGAATATTGTAATTTAAAGTTTTGTTTTAAATCCAATATTTTTTCATAAGATAATTTAAGATGTATTCAATTGTTTTCAAAATATAAGATAATTATTTATTTTTAAATATGATAGTTTAAAAGGGATTTAATCAAAGTTTTATTTTTGTTTACTTTAAAAGTGTTTAAATTTAAATGGTTATAAAAATATATGTATAAAGTTATTAATAAACTTTCTCTTAAAAATTATTTCTTAAACACTAAAGATAAAAAAATTAGATTTTTAAATACATGTATAAGAAATATATTTCTATAATAATTAGTTTTATAATATTTTCTTTAAAGATTAAACTTATACATACACATATAAGTATTTATTAATTTAGTAAATTAAGTATGTAATTTTATATTTAAATTTAAATTAAATAAAAATTTAATTAAAAACACTTAAGAATATGTGTAAACATATTAACACATGTTAGTGAAATGTGTAGGGAAATTAAGAGATTAGTGACAAGTGTAAAATCTTGAAAACAAGTGTCTTCAATTAAAAATTTACTTTCTTTAATTTTTTTAAATCATAACTAAGTTATAAAACATATCTTTCTTCTTTTATTCAATCTATTTTCTATTCCCAGCTGAACAAAAAAATCAATGGCAAACCAGAAACCATTTTTCAAAACCTGAAACTAAAAACAAAATTTAAATTCTGCAAAGCAAGATTAAACCTGCAACTTCAACCTGTAACTTATAAGGGAAGAACTACTGTAAGTTTCAACCTTTTAAAAACATCAATTGATAGCATGCAAAGGTTTCACCAGCAAAACATTTTTCCAGGTTAGATTTTCAAAGCCTGGAATAATTGAAACTGCTCTGTTCTCTGCATATAAAAGGTGAGTAAATTTCTTTAAAAACAGTTTGTTCTGGATTTTTACTACCATGCATGTGATGATCTGTGATTAATCTTGATGTTGCATGAAAATCTAAAGTATTTATATTATTGAATATATAGATATGTTTATATATGTGTAAAAAGTTCTGTGTATAAATAAACTCTCTGTAACTTATTGTTCCTGGCCAGGTTTCACTTTCAAAAATTCAAATCTCACAATAAACATCAATATTTTCCCTTGATGATTGAATGAAGAATGTATGTTAATGTTAAGGTAATTTTAAAAATAGTTTCTGTAATTTTTAATTTACAAATAATTTTAAAAAGGGTAAAACACAGTGAAACTAGAATTTTTTTAAAGCAACTATCTTAAATTCTAATTTGAACTACATGCATGTAATCATGATGGAAAATCGTGAATTTTGATATGCATTTTGTAATTTTTAGTTGGGTATTTCTTGTGAACTCTGGGGTAGAACGTATTGGTTGTTTTGGGCGTTTGCCGTTGATTGGCGTGATGATTGAAGCTAGAATCTTGATCGAAGCTAGCTAGTGGATGGTTGATGTAGTTAAAAATGTTGAAATATTTTTCCTATGACCGAATCATTTGGATTCGATCAAATTATGGTTTTAGCTTGATTTTTGCTCGGCTTGACTGTCGTGTCATTTGCGACGAGGTAGATGGACCGGAGGTGTTCGCATTTGGGGAAAGATGAAGCTCGTGACGTGGCGTTTCGATGGTGGGGTCGGCGAGGTCTAACGACGTTGTGGTGGTCGGCCATGGGTGGTTTTGTGGAAGTACAGCTGCAGTTTTTCAAGCTAAAGGGTCGAAATTTGGTTCGCTTGAGATTTGTTCGATCTGGATTTGTTTTCTTGCTCGCGTGCATTGGTGTGATTGTCGACGATGGTCGCGATGACCTACGGTGGCCGGAGGCGTTTGGGTAGGTGCACGAGTGTACGTATGTATGCATTGGAACATGTGAGTTGGGGAAGACGTGGGTAACCCGAAGTTGTGCTCGCGTTTTCATCGAGATCAACTCGAAGTAGAGGAAGCTTGGGGGTGTCTTCGGGGCAGACTCGTGTAGGTAGGGGTTCGTACTCGAGCTTTTGGTCGTGTGTTTTCTGGTAGTACTGTGCAGTGGTATAAGTCGCAAAGCAAACTTGAGTTTGAATAAATGAAGGTAAGCTTTAAAATTATAAACAAGTTTTATAAAAGAAAACAAATTTTCAAAGTTAAAACTTATGTTTTGAAATAAAGTTAATCAAACTTTAAAAAAAAGTATTAATTGAATTTATTTTCAAAATTTAAATTGTTAAAATGATTTCTTTTGGAAATAATTAATTTAATTAAATTTTGTGACTTTAATTTAAAAGAAGTGTTTTCAAATTAAAGAATTAATCAAAGTTTTAAGTGAATCTTAAAGTAATGTTTTAATAACTAAGTTTCAAATTTTATTGAAAATAAATAAGTTTAAATTAGATAATTAAAGCGTTTTAAATTTGAAATTGATTCTAAATGCTTTATCTTCAAGTAAGGCTATTGTTATAATTTTGTAAACTAAATTAAATAATTTGTCTTTAAGTTAATAAGATTTAATTTATTCAAATAATTTATTTATGAAGATAAATATGGTTAATTTATATTTGTTATGGACTTATGGATACTTAATTAATATAATTTGTTAATAAGTAAAGATTTAATTAAGATGGATGATTTCCTTAATTAATTAAAGATTTTTTTGAATATAAGAAGTTAATTAATTAATTATTTAATTAATTTTAAATGATTAGTTAATTGTTTATTTAATTTTAAATAATCCCTTAATTATGAATTAATTAAGTGTAATTACTTAATGAAGTAATTAATGGTGAATTTCTGAATGTAATTAATGGAAGCAATTACTCATGGGAATAATTAAGTGGAAGTGATTAATGGATAATCACTTGGTGTTATTAATTAAGGAATTGATTAATATAAATTGTTTTGAAGTTAATTTATTATGGAGTATTTAATTAATTAAAGAATTAAATATTATTTAATGATGGAATTAATTACTTGTTAAGTAATTATTTAAGGAGTAATCATCTAATGAAAGTAATTAGAAGATAATTACTTATGTAAGTAATTGAGGGTTAATTACATAGTTAATTTTAGTTAATTAATGTGATTAATTAATTAATGAATGTGATTAATTTAAGATTAATTACTAAGGGTAATTAATTAAAAATGAAATTAATTAATAAAGTAATTAATTAAGGATTTATTAATTAATTTAATTGAATAGTAGTTACTTAATGAAGTAATTAAAGATTAAATAATTAGATTATTAATCGAGGATTAATATAATTAATTAAGGAGTTAATTAATTAAGATAAGTAATTACAAGTTGTTAATTACTGTTTATGATTAATAAGATGGTTAATTACAGGTTAACTATTTAATTATTGAAGGAATTATTAATTAATAAGGATCATTAGTTAATATAATTAAATGAAATTAACCAAGATTGATTAATAAAAGTGATTAATTTAAGTGTGATTAATTAATTGTAATTAATTGACGTTTAATGTAATTAATCATAGTTAATTAATTAATGGAAGTAAATGAAGGATCATTAATTATTGTAATTAATGATAGTAATTAAAGGTTAATTACTGTATATGATTAAGGATAATTACTTGAATGTAATTAAAGGATGATTAATCAAGGGAGATTAATTAAGGAAGATCATTAAGAGATGATTAATTTATTTATTTAGAATAAATTAATAAAGAAGGATTTAGGTAATCCAATTGATTTAGAGTTAATCAATTCTGCTTATGGATGATTGATCGATATTGAATGATTGATTAATATTGATTGACTGATATTGGATGTTGAATGAAGTTGGATGATTTGGGTATGATATCTCTGTTATGTGATATGCTGCTTTGTGAGAAGAATGTTTGATATGAATTATCTATTGTGATAATGTGATTCATCTATCTGTTATATCATCCTGAATATAAGTTTAAGTGTTAAACCCTTAAAACAACTTGGACATTAAAATGGCGTTTGGATTCGGTGAGACCGGGATCGGGTTTCCATATTTGGATATCCGAAAACCACATCGATCCAAATTAAACGTTAGGTCGTGAATCCAAGTGGAGCTTAGTGAAGACTCGAAGTGTAAGAACTATTCGTCAGTATAACTCTGGGGGTGATTCCGCGATGAGTTTGATAGAGATAGTACTTACAGGTTCGAGATGGTGATTTAGAGTGCAAGGGCTATGGTCGTTGACTCTGAGGGTGATTCCAAAATGACCGCAACGAGATAGTGCCTTCGGTTTCGTTCGAACCCGGAACGAACTTGTATGGATTGAATGCTTTCATAACATCGTCGGGTGGACGATGAGCATTCTAAGATAAATGTGTTCTATAAAGGTAATCGCAGCCTCTAGCCTCATCAACCGGGAATGGCTAAAACAGGGAAGGTGCAGCAAGGCTAGGTGGGTAGCACCCATTTCAGGGTGAGGTCATTCCTGTCTAGATGTCCCTTTTATTTTAGCTTAGTGGGTGGTTGGTCGCGCCAACCACGGTGTGATCTTACTCGGGACTGTTCAGTAAGGAGTGATCCCGGCTTTGTGATGTAGGGGATTGGGAGTAATCCTTGGTACTGTGATCTAGGCCACATACTGTGACAGGCGATACCCCGGTAGCCCTACCATTGATGGAAACCCATTCTTCCTACGAGACCCTACGGTTTTGTTTGTACTACCCACTTTTGTGGCTAGTAGCTGGAATTTAATCATGTAACAATTTCGGCTATTTCTTATTTACTTGAAAGCCTTAGACACTATTATAATATCACTGGATTTCCTGTCAAATGTTTTGGTTAGCGTAAGGTAAAAACTATTCCATGTTTATGTGTGGGAAGTCTTACGTGATACCTTTTCTTTTCAAAGGATTATCTAAAGTTAACCAATTTTAACCCGTTTACTCACACCAGACCCCTGTCTGACCCGAGTGTTTATTTTCTGTTTTATTAAACTCTTGGGTACTTATATTATGTATGAGTAGTCAAGGGATTCAGGTTTGCTTGACGAATTCTGGAGGAGATATGGAGTAGGAGGCTTCCGCGTGTAAATATATTATGGTTACGCTGTGTTCTATGATATCTGTATCTTGTGATATCTTGAGTTGTATAGTTAGACAGATGTTTATAACTGTCTAATATGTGTTGTATAAGTTGTGTACTCTGATGTATATGATACTATGTAATATTTTATGTGATATATTATATTTCATTCGTTCCGCTGTGAGCATCTGATGTTGTTGTGTTTCTTCTTTCCTTATCTTTTCTTCTTCTATCCCTTTCTTTCTTATATAGTGAGTCGTCTTTCTAGAGATAGAAAGTTGGGCCGCTACAAGGTCCATCTAGATTATTAGCCGTCTGTTGATTGGGGGCTGCCCCCTGCTGGGCCATTCCCTCTGCTTGCTGATTAAGCGTTTCCGATCCAACTCCACGGATCTGAGCTCCTTCATTTCCTGCTTGTGCAAATTGTTTGAGAAGAGCCTGCATCATCTCCCCTTGTCTTTTCAACATTGCTTCCATCTTGTCTCTGGTGATGTAGATGGATGCTTGACCTGCTTCAGCTCCAGAGGAAGTCTCTTGACTTCCTTGTCGATTTCTTCTTTCTATCACTTGCTTCCTTGCCGATGGCCTAGCCATTGCCTCCTAGAATCCGATTTTCTTGCTTCAAGATCCCTTAGTGTTTGCCCTCTCGGTGAAAGCACCAAAATGTTAGCGCCAAAATTGGTCACCAACACCCAAATCCAGATGAAAGCACCAGATCACAGTCATAGATAACATATGGATTATATGTAGAGAATATAAATATGAAGAATAACGAGAATTAAGATGAAAACAGTAAAGACACAGAATTTATAGTGGTTCGGCTAACTCCGGCCTACGTCCACTCCAGTAATTTCCTTTTTATTGCTGTAATAATTGATTACAGTTACAAAATGGTAAACTAGCCTTAGTCTTAGAAAATAGAAAGTCAGAGAGCAGAAGAGAAGATCCCTTTTCTAAACATCCACATGCTGTAGTTATAGACAAATCTTGAGTTGTTGGGCTTTTTGAATGGTATAGGCCCATCAAGGCCTTCCACGAGCCATGTACCTCTACCATGTCGAGCCACACCGGTCTCTCCCCAATGCTGAGCCACACCTGATGTCGAACGACCCATTACGCCAAACAACCCAACATGCCGAACGACCCATCACGTCGAACGACCCAACATGTCGAACGACCCAAAATGCCGAACGACCCATCGCACCGAACGTCCCAACATGCCGAACGACCCATCACGCCGAACGACCCAACATGTCGAACGATCCATCTTGCCGAATGACCCAACATGTTGAACGACCCATCATGCCGAACGACCCATCATGCCGAACGATGTCCAGTGCCGAGCGATGTCCAATGCCGAAAGTTCTCCAATGCTAAACGAGGTGTGATGCCGAACGACGTCCAATGCCTAGCGACCCATGATGCCGAGCGATGTCCAAAGCCGAACGACAATGACTAGCGACAATGCCGAGCCACAATCAAACGACCTTCCTGAACTTCCATACCTCCACCGGATATTGCCATGTCGAACGGCCAAACCACAAGGTCGAATACCAAACACTTCGAACCACTTCATTCCGACCGAACGATCTATCATCTATCAAGTGACCATCATCCATTTAAACCGAATCCATCATATTTCAGCCTCGATAATCGTGAAGTTGTTTTAGTTAAATCCGCCTGTCCGTGAATTTGTTAAAAGGCGGGTTAACAAATAGTTTTTTCAAATTGAAATTTAAAAATCGCGGTCCGAGGCATAGTCTCGGAATTCGACAAAACCAGTTCTATTGGATCCATAGCAAAGCATTATTATTGGATTTTAAATTTCGTATGTTTGGAGTTATCTTTTTGACCGTACGGTATATCAACGTGTTGAATTTAATATCGAAAATTCAATACAATAATTGGGCCCAAAAAACTATTTTCTCCAAATGATCGAATTAGGACTCGAAACCTTTTTCATTGCATTCAGAATTGGGGTATAATATTATGAACACCAAGCAACACGCTTTGGTAGGGGTCCGAGATTTCGAGCTGCATAAATCGACACGTTTTAAAATTTTAAATAAATATTTAAAATTTAGTCAAGCCAAATAATTTCCATCAGTCCTTTTCAACCACCATCGGGTCATTGTACACACACCTCTACCCGCAAAATATCTCTTCACGTCTCCTCTCCTTTACGATGCACGCTTTTCCCATTTTGTTTTTAAACTGAACGAGAGAAAGAAAAAAAATCGAAACCCACTTCAATTAAAAAAATACATAAGGAAACACGAATGTCTCTCTTTCTCCCCTCAGTTTGATTTTGCCACAACGAAGATATATAGGGACAACAAATCATAGAACTTTTCCTCCTCATTTAAAAATCCAAAGGAACGAAAATTCAAAACCGAAAAAGAGAGAGAGAGGATAAATCGCGATAGGCTATCGACTTTGGCAATCAAACCGAGATGGTAAGGGGGTTGGTGCGATAGTGATCGGGTTCGACCTAATGGCAACCTCGATTGCGATGAGGCGGGGAACGGAGCCAAGTGATGTTAGGTGAGCGATTGGGCGGCGAGGAGGCAGAGTTGAGGGCTGGCGAGTTCAGTGGTATCACAATGATCGGTAGTGGCATTGGTGGCGACGACGAGCAAGCGGAGTGCTGCGATGGTGAGGTAGGGTGGGTTGCAACAGCTTGTCAGTGGGAATTAAGGCCAATCACGTTGTCGAGGGTTGTAGCATTCATTGGGTTCCGTGGAAATCAAAGTCGGATGGAAGTCACGACCATGTCAAGGGCGGATGATGTTGATGGCAGCTATGATGCTATGGATGAGGCGGAAGCTTGGCTGGAGGTGTCATGGGTTGTGGTTGCAAATTCGATGATCAATAGCGAAGGGAAATTGGAGTCAGAGAAGAGGTATAAAACTCAGTAATTAAGATCAATTTTAAAATTTATAATTTAGTCAAGAGATTTAATTGAGTTCGCTATTAAAATTTAATATAATTCATATGAGGTTTAAATCGAAGGGAAGCTATGTAGAAAAATATAAATTTGGGACGGATTGCAATTTAAAAATCAAAGGTGAGAATTTCTCACTCATGTGGATTACCATATTTAAATTTAAATGTTTGAATTTAAATTATTTGATGCTTGATGGATTGTTCAATTTATAATTATCTGTTTGATGACTATATATATAGTACCATATATATTAGTGTTGGAGTGATATTCCTGCACATTATAGCGGATGAGACCCTATGTGCCCCATATAATAGCAGAAGACCTTATATACCGCGATATCCCCCTCGAAGTAGGATTGGTATTTTTATTGTTGTCTAACATCTATGGATGCAGGGAAACAGGTTGGAGGGATCCAACTAGTTTCCTCAAATATATTTGTATTTTTCATATATATAAATTGCTGCATTACTGTATGTTGTAAATTTTAAAATGTTATAATGGCATGGGAAGTAATTTTGGGTATAATAAATACCATAAATATTATTTTAAATTTTTAAGGGATTAAAAGGAGATTTCAATATATATATATATATGTATATATATATCGAAACTTTGGATTATTTAAAGGGATTGATTTGAATAAGCAATAATGGATTTTGATCGTATTAAAAATGTGAGAAAATAATTAAATTGAGATTTTAAAATAAATTATATAAAAAAAATTAAAGACTAGATTTTAAAGTGATATGCGGAAAAATATTTAAAGAAGTTGAAATCGATATTAAAAGTAGACTGACAAAAATAAATAGAATCCATAAGAAATTGAATTTATAAAATGGAATTTATAAATGAGATTATTTTTAACTCAAAGGAGTTATAAAAATTTGTAAATGAAGTTATAAATAAAGAAAAAGTGATATCTGGTGATAAAGTTGGAATATAAATTTATGGGAAGAATTTATATTTGAATATGTGAATAAGGTGAGAGGAAAATAGTGAATACTATTTTTTTGAAGTAGGAATGGGTAAGGAGACCGGAAATGGAGAAATGTGATGAAAATCAAGAGGGGTTATAAATTGAAAATTTTGTAATCCAGATTTAAAAATATATTTTATCAATAAGTTAAGTTTTAAATTTTAAAAAGGGAATTTTTATTTACTTAACAATGTAATTTAAAGTCGGTTAGTATTTAAATACTCCAATATTTTTTTAAATGCTTAATATTTAGTCCATAAATCTCAGATTTTTGACCTATTTGAAATGTGTTGTATAAAGAGTATTTCAATATATTAGAAAATCATTTGAACATGTTATTATTATTATTATTCTTTTAAATCTTAATTATATGTATGCATGTATATACACATATACATATATTAAGCCTTATATTATTTTAAATTATTTATAAACGTTCTCGGAAGTTTGGAATTGGGGTTATTCAGTATATGAGATTGTAAGAAAATCCTTAAAATGGAATTGGGAAGGAAAGTAAGAAAATTTCCGAAGTATTTAAGTAAAAAGGTGAACTTCAAAAAAAATAGAATTTGTAAAGAAGTAAAAGAAAAATTGAAAGTATAAGCGAGTATAATTGGCTTTGCAAATATTAAAGGTAATCAATTAAAGAATTCCTGAATTTTATGGAACTCGTTATAAAACTAGTCAAGGAATTTACAACACAATTGTAAATTATTTTGAGAAACAGGAGGTAGAAAATAGATCGAATACTTCCTAAGTGTGAATATAAAATTAAGCGGAAAAAAATATTTTAAGTGTTTGGAAAGGGGTGGAAAATATTACCTTGAAGATATAAGGTTTTGAAAACTATTTTCAAATGTCGAAGAACTGAAAATAATATCTTATAAAGATATTTTGAAATAAATTTTTGGAAATTTATAATAAGGCATGATGATTGATTTTGGATATTTGTTGATAGTTAAATCAACGACTATCAATTTTGGCTGATTTCGTTAATCGTTTTGAAGAGACCGAGATCAGATTTAATTATCCGAAAACCACTTTGATCCTGTTTGAATGTTACGAATGAATACCGTGAAGATGATGAAGACGGTGATTCGGTTTGTCCTGGCCTAGGACAACTTGTATGGATGAATGCTTTTAGAACATCCTCATTGGAGGATGATGAGCATTCTAAGTATAATTTTGTTCTTGAAAGGTAATGCTTAGCCTCGAGCCTCATTCACCAGGAACGACTAAAACTGAGGAGATGCAGCAAGGCTAAGTGGGTCGCACCAAAGTAGGATATGTTATCACCTTTCAAGATGTCCTCGGAAATCTTTATATTATGGATATGGTTGTGCATGAAGGAGCGCTCGATGGTAAGGGTGGGAACACCTAAGGTGATAACATATTTGGTTTATCCAGGTTAGGGGTAGACCGGTCTTATATAGCATGGGATCCCGACGTGGTCCTCGGTATATTGTTCTAGAGGTGTACTGTGGAGGGCGGTACCCAGTAGCCCAGTCATTCAATGGAATCCATTCTCTAATAAGCGTCGTACGGTTTTGATTGTTCCCAACTATTTAGAATGTGAGATGCAAGCATTTTAGCTATTTTCTATTTACTTTCTATAGACACTGTTATAATATCAGACGATTTTGAAAAAAAATTGTTTTGGTTATCATAAGATAAAAACCCGTTGTTTTTATTCGTGACGTGGTCTTATGAGATACCTTTTTTGGAAAGTTAATAAGTCAAAATGAGTGTGTTTTTCTCACGTTGGTTTCCAGACTGACTCGGGTGTTATTTTATTATAATGCTCGAGTCAGACCAAGTATTATAGATTCAGGTTAAAATGCTATAGAGCTCAGAAGACGAGCTGGAGGAGTTCAGACGTATATCACATACTTGGTTATTTCATGTGGGTTATGTATACCAGAACAAGTTATTAAACTGTCCAGATTAATGTATTGCATTGTTGTACTCTAATAGTGGTATGTATATTAACAGTACAGTTCTTGTATTTAAAATCTGTTATTATATATTATAATTTTTTCCGCTGCGATTGTGAGATTCTGTTGTTGTTTTTCTTTTTTCTTCTACCTATTCTTCCTCACCACTAATGAATTGGTATTTCCGTCACTCGATTGCTCGGTATTTTATAGAGTGAACGTATTAATGTCGATTTTCGATGGTCGAAAATTCCCGTTTGTTACATGATGTCGGTATTTTACGGGCAATTAGATTCCAATTAAATTCTGATTCAACCTAACTGTCGATTCAAATTCCTATTAGTTAGTTCAAATGTCAATTTAAACATCAATTAAATTTATGAAACAACAATCAATAAATTTAAATCACATCATAACTTCAAATTTAACTAACATAAAAATATTCTAGTCGATCGTGAGCATATAAAACATTCATCTTTGTTTGAATCTGAAATTCAAATTAACTAAACAATGACGAATCCAACTCCATAATGTTGATGGTTTTGACACGATTCCATCGTGATAAACGACACTCAAATCCAACCTCGTATGCACACAATTCGAGTTTTTTAACATTTGAGTTAAATAATTTAATTAACTCTTAAGAAATGGTTAATTACCCATGTTAAACGTGCTTAGCCTTCTAATTGTTAACCCCTTAATCCTGTATCTCAACCCAGGTCGCAATCTACATCATGCACGCCTTGCACAAATCGCACATCGCCAACCAAGATGAATCGCCAGAGCTTCGGCTTCCACCAGCTGTGAGTGCACCTTGGCCTACTGCCCTTAGCTCCAAGCCTGTCGCCTCCTGCTTCCCTAATTTGCCGACCTCACCTGAAATCACTCCCTCTAGATCGCCGAACCCTGCGTGCCACCTCTACCAAAGACTTATCACTGACATCACATGACCGCCACGACTAACTCACCAACACCAGGCTCCTGATCATCGCGCGCGCGACCACAACCTCGACCCAACCCTTGTTTGACTTCGAGAACAAGTCCGACATCGAGATCGTGGATTGCTTTGACATTTTTTCGATCGCGCTTTGCTTTGTTTTTTTCCCATCGAGATATTCTTTTTTCGATTGTTGCCTACAGATTTTTTTTTAAATACGTCGAGGGTTCGATTCGAAAAGAAAGGAGAAAAAGGAAGCGCATGAGATTGACTTAAATAGTTATTATTATTAAAATTAGAAAATATCTTGCTTATAAACGCCTGAAATTTCGAACTCCAAATGAAGCATCCCGCTAGGCGTGTATAATGTTTTACCCCCATTCCAAACACAATGGGACTAATTTCGAGGCATTATTCAATCATATGCAAAAGATAGCTTTTCAAAATCAATTAATTTAATTAAATTCCAAAAAAAAATTCTACGCGTTTCAAGCTCGCACGGCCAAACTATAAGTTCGATCGCTTTGAAATTTGAAATCCTACAATAACTCACTATTACGGATCCGATGAAACTTGTTTTGTCAAAATCCAAGACAGTGGTCAAAATGGCCATTTTTACTCGTTAATTAAAACATAAAATTTCCAATTTTTAATTATTCACATTTAAATCCAATTTTAAATGTTAACTATCTTCATTCATATTTAAACAAAATTTAAATCAACTTTCAATGCCATTTTCATTCTCATTAAATCCAGAATTCCATTATTTAAATAATTGCAACATAAATTTAAACAATTTAACTACCCGATAAATCGATATTAATAAATCGTTAAATTTCAAATAAATTTCAGTTATCAAAGTTATTTTATTTATATCTAAATAATTCGGATTTATTATTTGACTTCAGTAATGATTATAAACACAGTTGATATATAGAATTTATTTCAATACTTGTTATCGCCAAAATCTTCGAAATTAGTTATTTCAAAGTTTTATTCAAGTTCATATTCAAATAAATTACACTAATAAATTATTAAATTTATTTCTAACCATTTTTATCCATTAACTACATTAAATCAAATAATTTTAAATAGTTGGAAATACAGGTTGTTATAATCCGTAGGGAATTCAATTGATTTAAAATCCAACTCAATCAAACTAAAAAAGGATTTGAAATTGTTTTAAGCTAAATAAAATGTAAAAACTAATTAGAAGCAAAATTGAATAAAAATATGAGAGTAGAAAGCAATTTAGAGACAAATCCCTTCTAATGTTCACATAAATCGGCATAATGAAATTATGGTCTCTCTTTTTGTTCATTTGTAAATTTAGTTGATGTGTTTATCATAAGTATGGTCTATTTGTGCTACTGATTAGCCCAGCATAAACCATCAAACTTTACCACACCCTCCAAACCACTTGTTAACTCTCGCGAAATAATAATGAATTTAAAAATAAAATATATTCTAAGCATGATCTATTTACTATTGAATTGTAACGACCCGCCTTTTTGGACAGTTTAAACCGACGATCAAATACACATGTCGATTCCAAACCATTCAAAAGGGCAGATGGTTATTGGGGTAAATAAGAAATGAAGAGGAAAGAGAAATAAAAGGAAGGAACAACACAGAATCTTGCAGCGGAACGATAAAATATAATAATTAAATAAACAGTTCATGAAGTTGTTTACTATACTTTGATCATTATTTATACAACATTTATCAGAGTTCTACATATACAACAGAACAAATAAAATAATGCAGCAGATAGCATGATGCAAAGATAATAATAGTAATAGTATACCAAATCTTCGTCTTCGTCCTCCAAAATAGATCTTCAAAAAAATCTGAAAAACTCAGGTCTAACCCGAGCGTAATGAAAAGACAAAACACTCGAGTCGGGACTCATGTAAGTTAAATCAATCGTAAATAAATATGTGTGTAACGGCGTCAGAGATGTTTACGGGGTTTGACATCTCATATCCAGTGTCAACATGCGTGCAATAACTTAAGAGATGTTACGGGATTTTCCATCTCTTAAGGATCCGTTGAACTATCTACTATGTAGTAATGTACGCTAAGTAGATAATGCCTATCAGTAATATAAAGTATCAAAATAGCGTTAAGGCGTTACCATAATCCCCCTTAACACATTTTTATAATGCCATAGTCTATACAGCACCGTGAGCCCCACCGTAAACTGGTGGTTATCAGAGGGTACCCCATAGGTATAACACAAAACATAACGTAGTGGTCGCGAATAGGATAAACAGTATGACAAGGTACATGAGGCGATACCAACTAGGATACTAGTAGTTGCGTGATCCGGACTAATGTTGAGCATAGCCAGCAGCTACCCCAACACCGCGAAACAACACTCCCAAATCAAGGGGTGACCCAAATCGAATCACAAATGTAATAGATATGGTATCGAAGAAGTGTGTCCGCTAGAGATCGCGAACCTCAACGGCCCGACGCGGCTCCTGTTTTAGTCATGTCAATGTTCATCCAATATCGTTCTCTTTCTTCAGTCAACGCGTTCACCAAACCATCCACTTCATTCTGGATCAACATTCCACGTATAATAGTTATTAAAGTGGTGTTCGGTATCGACAGAGAGTATGTCCATATCCGATCCCGGTCTCTTTAATAACTACGTATTATTACACCGTTGGCTCTTTTACATTTCAAATCGATTCATAATTGATACCAAAATATCATATTCGCTTCAAAATCAGATCCATTTCAAATATTATCGTATCTATTCAAATGTAAGATTTCGTTTCAAAAATTATTTTCCGCATCAATATCTCATTTCGATTTCAAAATCATTTTGAATTTCAATTTATGTTGCAACTTCATTTAATCCAATTCGTATTCAAATTCAAGATTTAAACATAAATATTTCACCTTATTAACCAGCTTGAAATTTTAGAAAAATAGTTTTAAGTAGTTTAAAAGTAGTTTTAAATAATTAAAATAGTTAAAAATACTTGAAATCTTTAAATGGATTTAAAATAGATAAATTAGTTTAAAATAATTTAAATTGGGTTAAGTAGATTAAAATAGATTAAAATAGTTTAAGTATTCAAAAATGGTTTATATAACTGAGTAATTTGGAAAACAAAATAAAACAGCTTCAAAACCAACCATTTCAATTATAAATTCCCAATTCAAAACAATTTCAATTTCCCTTCTACCGATTCAATTTCGATTTCGATTCAATCAGCGTCAACTTTGACTTCAAATTTATTCAATTTATATTCACTTTCAATTAATTCTATTTCAATTTATATCGATTTGGAGCTTGATTTTTCAATAGTATCCATTTATAACACTTAACAAAATTATCCATCGATATTCAAGTTTAAATCCAAATTTCAAATATGATTCAATTCCAAGCTCGATTTCAAAATATCATTTTTATATCACTTTTACTTAGTAATATTCAAAGCTCGAATTAAGGTTAAATCTTTATACAAATCAATTTTCGAAATTCAATCATATCCCTATTCTAAATCCCAAAGTCTCCACTTTAATTATTTAACAATTTCTTTTAACCAAAATTTATTTCAACATTCCAAACTCAATTTTTTCGATAAATTCGATTTCTATAAATTGATTTCTATTTATAACTTTTAAATCAAAACATTTAAATAAATTTCAATTCGACGATTTTGAAAATTATTAATTTAGCCAATTCAGTGTCCGTATATAATTTTCTATCCTATGGCCAAGTAATTATTTATTTCAATTAAATGTCAGGGATAAGTATATATTACTTAAACCAATCACGGTGTCATATGTATGCATAACAGTATATATAAGCAAATAAACATCCAAACATTTAAATATCAACCAATAACATCCATCAAAATACATCATCCAATAGACAATACAATTCATTGCAGTTTCATAGTTATCAATGTCAGGTAATTTAATCGCAATTCAATTTTAATTTCAATTTAACTGTCAATTTAATTTTTCAACGGTTAATTCAAATGACAAGCTATATGACAATTAAATTTTTATCAAACAACGACAAATAAAATCATAACACTTGATAATGTCAAATTTAAGTAGGATAAAGATATTTACGTTGTGAGCGTTATAAAACACTCACCTTGATTTCAATGTAGTTCCAGTGTTTTATTCCGAATAAAATTAAACGAGCGTTTAATTTTACCCAAAATTTTCTCTAGCTCCAAACGACTCCAATCCAGCTCCATAGCGTAGTATTCGGCAATACGAATGCAACGCAACTTGTTTCGTGCGTTTTCGACCTCGTACGAACAAGTTATGACATTTATAAGTTTACACAAATTTATATAAATCAATTTCTATATTTTTTTATTTTTATTTTTAAACACTTTTACCATCAAAGACGTTAGATTTTCCTATAGGAAATCAAGGCCGTTGCGCCCATCTTCTTCCCCCAGTAATTCGATCGCGTGAAGAACCCAACCAAGCCGCCTATTAGGGTTTGATATCGCGCCACCCACATCGCTCGAAACTTCATCATTCCACCACCACGCTGAAGACCATCATGCGAGCTACCCACGCCTGCAAGGGTGTTGAACTCGGCCCCATCTACATCTCGAAAAGCACGCACGAAACTACCCCCTTCAAGCTCGATTTGCCGACAATCCACACAACAATATCCAATCATAGCCGTTGGATTGATGGAGGAGGATGTGCTCTACAACATTGCAGTTGGAAGTTTTGTGTAAAAGTTGATGGATGAGGAGATCGGAGGGAAGGAAGAATGAAGCTTCCTGGTCGTTGGAAAAGAAAATGGCGGTCGGTGATAGTAAACAAGGGTTTAGAGCTAATGAAAGGATAAGGGTTCCTTTTATAGAAATTCACCGAAAAACACTATTCACTCCGAAATCCGAACTCCAAATCTCACGCGGTGACCGGCGTTTTTAGGGTTTATCCCGTGTTCCGGACACAATGGAATAGGTTTCGGGAGCTAATTCGATCATATGTGCGAGTTACGGAAATAAACACTCTATTTTAAATTAAACCGAAAAAACGAATTTCTATGCGTTTTGGCTCGCCCTGGACAAACGGTAAATCTGATTGACATGAAATTTGAAATCTTACAATAATATCACGTTACGGATCCAATGAAACTGGTTTTTTCGAAATCCGAGACTGTTTGAAAAATGGCTATTTTTAACTCGTCAATTAAATATTAAAATATTCAATTTTCACAAATTTACTTTTAATTCAATTTTAAAAGTTCTATAGCCTCATTCTAACTTTAATATGATATAATAAAAATTTTACAAATCATTTTTTAATCATATTAAACCGTTATTCAATTATCCAATAAATTCCAATTTTAAAATCTTATTAACTCTATTATAACCCCGATATAACTTACATTCACTTTGGAAACCAATTCGAATCATATTAAATCAAATTTCAAATATTCACTCTATTTTCATATATTAAATTTCAATATAAAATTAATCATATCAAATTCGAAATTTAATTATTCAAACATTTGTAATATTAAATTTAGTTAAATTTGATTATTCTAAAATCACTATCTTTTGAAATATTCAAAACGAACTTATAAAATTTAACAAATTCAAATTATAGAACAACCATTTTCATTAAAACAGTTATTCAATTCCCGTTATTCATTTATTCAATAAATTCCAAATATTAAATTTAAACAATTTAATTATTCAATATTTGACGGATTTCAATATTGGATTTTTTTTTTTAAAATAAAATTTTCATTATCAGTCGATTTACTATATTACATCAAATGAATTCCACATTATTATTTAACTACAATTAGAGATAATGCACTCAACTAATATATAAACTTTCATTTCAATTGCAATTGGTTCACAAATTCAATTCGACTAACTAAATGAATAGGTAACTTAAATAATTATCACCGTTAACTTTTAATTACTTATAAGTTTATTATTTACAAACAAGTGTCACCATTTTCTATACAATACAAATTCATTCAATTACCTTTGACTACATATTATTTCAATTTTTTCTAACACTAAATCACAAAAACTTATTAAATTAGCTATTTTAATTATCGAAAATTTACGGGTCGTTACACTCTCCCCCACTCAAAACTTTTCGTCCCCGAAAAGGAAAAAGAAGAGAAAAGGAACTAAGTATAGAATTCAACATTAGATATATTTTATTCAAAGTTACCAACTTATAAAACAATGAAATTCCACTTATAAAGTCATAACTACGCTTCCACTCAGTTACTCCGAACGGCTTTCCAACTTTAAAAGTTAGTTATCAAAACAAGTTATAAAAAAAAAATTTAAAACTTGAAAAATTTTCTAACACCCAGATTTACGGAAAATTTCGGCAGAGTCTCCTTTGCGCGGCTCGATCGGAAAAAAAATGACAGTATATATATCACAAATATACATCTCATCAAGTGATGAGGCATCCCGCAGGGAAAAAGTGTAAAAGTACGGTATGTAATCCGAGATATGTACCTTATATATTATTAGCGAGCATGTACGGCTAATATAGCGCGAAAGCGAGCTCCAAATGCGAAGAAAGCGCAATCCGCATCTACTAAACACTCAACAAACCATGAGAAACATGCATATATTAAAATAATATCAATATACATCATATAGCAACATAACAACTACATGTACCAACATAGCAAATGCAACAAAACAACAAATGCATCCACCAAATCAATTATCATCCAACTATCATCCAACAAATCCATAATCAATCAATATAAATTCACTTCTCATTAATATTTATTGACTTGGTTTTCAATTTTAATCATAGTTGATTCATTAACGTTGGATTTTACTAACATTCATTCTCAATTCAATTAGTTAACATTCACTAATTTATATTTACATTAGTTCACTTCCAATTTGAATCAAATTAAATTCTATTTAAATTCATTTAACTTCCAATTTGATCTCAATGATTTATAGCTTTCAATTTCATTAACACTTAATGAATTATATACAATCAACTAACAATCATATAACAACCAAATCATACCGAACATAACCAAATTATTAATTTTACATTCAATTTGGTTTATCTCTTTTATATATATATATATCCTGTTATATAATTTTAAAGGAATCATTATATATTTGGCATCTTAAATTTCCAATATTAACTTTAATTAAGCCCGTAAGCCGTACATATATCATCCGTGAGCAATATCAATCTAATCGCTTATTTAATCACACAATTTCACTTCCAACTAGTATCGTTCCCCCGACTCTCTAGTGCAGACTCAGATTTGGTTCCTTGATTGGAAACTGTTACTCTCCTTGCATAGCCATATACTATGATAGAGAATTCCAGAATCAAATTAAAAATCAATAAATCAAGTGAAAAATCCTAACTTGGATCGATATAAATCATCTCGAAATTTTGTGCCCGAATTTGGATCAATCGTTATGCGAATAAAATAATATACGTACAATCTCACGTATTACCTTCCAATGGATTTATATCCAATTTATCTATACTAAATTATGTTATTGGCTTTTTTTTTCCAATTAATTATTCACGATCCATTATTCAGTTAGTATATTCATTTCTTTACATACCATGTTCTTTAACATTATCTTTTCTTAAACATCATTTCATAGAATTTGCTTACTCAAGTTCATTTTAAACATTCTATATAATTTAATTAAATTCAATTTCATTTTCCAATTGATTCTTAGCTATACTAAATTCTTTTGTTTACATTTACTTCAATTTCATAATTTTAGTTAATAACAAATTTATTTATGGAACATTCTATTAACCGGCACTTTAGTTTATTAATCATCCTATAAAAGTCTAACCTCTCATAAATGATTTTTCTTAGTTTCAGTTATCTTAAAGGTTACAAATTCAGAATTTTTTTTCCATCCCTTTGCAATTTTATATTTATTTTCTATAACCAATTTACAAAGATATAATACGATTCATTTATCTTCTTTCTTAAGTTCACTTACTTGTTCCATTTATCCATTCATCATTTCATGCTATTTTTAAGTATATAACATTTTTATCACAACCAAATTTTCCATTTATGTATATTTTAATTCCTTTTGAGTTTTCCTTACTTGTATATTTCAATTACTTTCAGGTTCTGTTTATCTATACAATATCTCATTACATATCCAAAACATCATTTTAACCTTTAACATTTGGTAAGTCTTGTTATATGTTATCAGAATGTAATTTGGTATTATACAAATTTATAGAATTTCATTTTACCTAATTATAATGTTCACAAATTTAATTTGTTTAAATCCTCTTTACCTTTCAACTTTAAAGTTTTCCCAAACAATAGCTTAGATATCTTAATCCTCTTATTTTATAAATTCTGGTTATTCACATTTCATTTAAATAATTTGAAAATTATTAATTAACAGAACTTAGAAATTTAAATGCCCGGTTCTTTTCAAATCGTTTGAAATAAACATATATACTTATATCCTTTTTAATATATCAAATCATACCTTTGGAGTTTAAACCAAAACCCATTTACCCAAAATATGTTTTGAAGAAAAGCAAAGCTTCTTAGAAGTCTCCCCACTTTGAGACTCAAAAATGAACGTCGATGATGCTGCGCAGTCATCACCGAAATTATTTTCCAGCGACAAAAGAGAGGAGTACTTAATTCATTCCTTCTTAAAAATCATTTCAAAATATTTCCTATAAATATTTTCCAACTAATAACACAATATATTTTCTTCAAAATTTTGAGAACCATTTTCCAAAATCTTCGGGTCTTAAATTCAATATTTCTCAATTTAAATCTATTTTAAATTATAAGTCTCCTTTATAAAATATTCTTATAGGATTTTCTTTCTTAAAACATTCCACAAGTGTTTTATCATTGTTTATTTTGTAATTCAGCTTATTTATTAAATTACAATATCCAATTAATGATAATAACCAATATTTTCATTCCTAACAACCAGGTAAGCTAGATAAGTCACAATAATTTCTGAAATTTTTTTTCCTTATATACAAAATATAATTAGAGCGCTATGCCAAAAAAATATAATTAGAGCAAAATTATTTCATTTACCCAATTTAAAAATAATACAATGTCGAATTGTTCTGTTTAAGTGTTTAGAGATCCCTATCAATGACGTTAATTACTCATATTGACCAGAATCCATAAGCCACTCAACAAATCAACCGACACAATATAAAACATTTTATATCACTAACAAATACGCACTCTTATATATATATTCACTCTGCGACTCATCATAGGGTATTACTACCCTATTTATAAAGAGTCAGACCCCACAAAGCTAAGATTATCGCTAAACCAAAGCTCTGATACCAACTGTAACGACCCGCCTTTTTGGATAGTTTAAACCGACGATCAAATACACATGTCGATTCCAAACCATTCAAAAGGGTAGATGGTTATTGGGGTAAATAAGAAAAGAAGAGGAAAGAGAAATAAAAGGAAGGAACAACACAGAATCTTGCAGCGGAACGATAAAATATAATAATCAAATAAATAGTTCATGAAGTTGTTTACTATACTTTGATCATTATTTATATAACATTTATCAGAGTTATACATATACAACAGAATAAATAAAATAATGAAGCAGATAGCATGATGCAAAGATAATAATAGTAATAGTATACCAAATCTTCGTCTTCGTCCGCCAAAATAGATCTTCAAAAAAATCTGAAAAACTCAGGTCTGACCCGAGCGTAATGAAAAGACAAAACACTCGAGTCAGGACTAAAATATCCTCATGTAAGTTAAATCAATCGTAAATAAATATGAGTGTAACGGCGTCAGAGATGTTTACGGGGTTTGACATCTCATATCCAGTGTCAACGTGCGTGCAATAACTTAAGAGATGTTACGGGATTTTCCATCTCTTAAGGATCCGTTGAACTATCTACTATACAGTAATGTACGCTAAGTAGATAATGCCTATCAGTAATATAAAGTATCAAAATAGCGTTAAGGCGTTACCATAATCCCTCTTAACACATTTTTATAATGACATAGTCTATACAGCACCGTAAGCCCCACCGTAAACTGGTGGTTATCAGAGGATACCCCATAGGTATAACACAAAACATAACGTAGTGGTCGCGAATAGGATAAACAGTATGACAAGGTACATGAGGCGATACCAACTAGGATACTAGTAGTTGCGTGATCCAGACTGATGTTGAGCATAGCCAGCAGCTACCCCAACACCGCGAAACAACACTTCCAAATCAAGGGGTGCACCCAAATCGAATCACAAATGTAATAGATATGGTATCGAAGAAGTGTGTCCGCTAGAGGTAGCGAACCTCAATGGCCCGGCGCGGCTCCTGTTTTAGTCATGTCAAGGGTCATCCAATATCGTTCTCTTTCTTCAGTCAACGCGTTCGCCAAACCATCCACTTCATTCTGGATCAACACTCCGCGTATAATAGTTATTAAAGTGGTTTTCGGTATCGACAGAGAGTATGTCCATATCCGATCCCGGTCTCTTTAATAACTACGTATTATTACACCGTTGGCTCTTTTACATTTCAAATCGATTCATAATTGATATCAAAATATCATATTCGCTTCAAAATCAGATCCATTTCAAATATCATCGTATCTATTCAAATGTTAGATTTCGTTTCAAAAATTATTTTCCGCATCAATATCTCATTTCGATTTCAAAATCATTTTGAATTTCAATTTAGGTTGCAACTTCATTTAATCCAATTCGTATTCAAATTCAAGATTTAAACATAAACATTTCACCTTATTAACCAGCTTGAAATTTTAGAAAAATAGTTTTAAGTAGTTTAAAAGTAGTTTTAAATAATTAAAATAGTTAAAAATACTTGAAATCTTTAAATGGATTTAAAATAGATAAATTAGTTTAAAATAATTTAAATTGGGTTAAGTAGATTAAAATAGTTTAAGCATTAAAATATGGTTTATATAACTGAGTAATTTGGAAAACAAAATAAAACAGCTTCAAAACCAACCATTTCAATTATAACTTCCCAATTCAAAACAATTTCAATTTCCCTTCTACCGATTCAATTTCGATTTCGATTCAATCAACGTCAACTTTGACTTCAAATTTATTCAATTTATATTCACTTTCAATTAATTCTATTTCAATTTATATCGATTTAGAGCTTGATTTTTCAATAGTATCCATTTATAACACTTAACAAAATTATCCATCGATATTCAAGTTTAAATCCAAATTTCAAATATGATTCAATTCCAAGCTCGATTTCAAAATATCATTTTTATATCACTTTTACTTAGTAATATTCAAAGCTCGAATTAAGGTTAAATCTTTAAACAAATCAATTTTCGAAATTCAATCATATCCCGATTTTAAATCCCAAAGTCTCCACTTTAATTATTTAACAATTTATTTTAACCAAAATTTATTTCAACATTCCAAACTCAATTTTTTCGATAAATTCGATTTCCATAAATTGATTTCTATTTATAACTTTTAAATCAAAACATTTAAATAAATTTCAAATCGACGATTTTTAAAATTATTTATTTAGCCAATTCGGTGTCCGTATATAATTTTCTATCCTATGGCCAAGTAATTATTTATTTCAATTAAATGTCAGGGATGAGTGTATATTACTTAAACCAATCACAGTGTCATATGTATGCATAACAGTATATATTAGCAAATAAATATCCAAACATTTAAATATCAACCAACAACATCCATCAAAATACATCATCCAATAGACAATACATTTCATGGCAGTTTCATAGTTATCAATGTCAGGTAATTTAATCGCAATTCAATTTTAATTTCAATTTAACTGTCAATTTAATTTTTCAACGGTTAATTCAAATGACAAGCTATATGACAATTAAATTTTTATCAAACAACGACAAATAAATTCATAACACTTCATAATGTCAAATTTAACTAGCATAAAGATATTTAGTACGTTGTGAGCGTTATAAAACACTCACCTTGATTTCAATGCAGTTCTAGCGGTTTATTCCGAATAAAAATAAACGAGCGTTTAATTTTACCTAAAATTTTCTCTAGCTCCAAACGACTCCAATCCAGTTCCATAGCGTAGTATTCGGCAATACGAATGCAACGCAACTTGTTTCGTGCGTTTTCGACCTCGTACGAACAAGTTATGACATTTATAAGTTTACACAAATTTATATAAATCAATTTCTATATTTATTTTTTTATTTTTAAACACTTTTACCATCAAAGCCCTTAGATTTGCCTACAGGAAATCAAGGCCGTTGCGCCCATCTTCTTCCCCCAGTAATTCGATCGCGTGAAGAACCCAACCAAGTCGCCTATTAGGGTTTAATATCGCGCCACCCACATCGCTCGAAACTTCATCATTCCACCACCACGCTGAAGACCATCATGCGAGCTACACACGCCTGCAAGGGTGTTGAAATCGGCCCCATCTACATCTCGAAAAGCACGCATGAAAATACCCCCTTCAAGCTCGATTTGCCGACAATCCACACAACAATATCCAATCATAGCCGTTGGATTGATGGAGGAGGATGTGCTCTACAACATTGTAGTTGGAAGTTTTTTGTAAAAGTTGATGGATGAGGAGATCGGAGGGAAGGAAGAACGAAGCTTCCTGGCCGTTGGAAAAGAAAATGGCGGCCGGTGATAGTAAACAAGGGTTTAGAGCTAATGAAAGGATAAGGGTTCCTTTTATAGAAATTCACCGAAAAACACTATTCACTCCGAAATCCGAACTCCAAATCTCGCGCGGTGACCGGCGTTTCTAGGGTTTATCCCGCGTTCCGGACATAATGGAAAAGGTTTCGGGAGCTAATTCGATCATATGTGCGAGTTACGGAAATAAACGCTCTATTTTAAATTAAACCGAAAAAACGAATTTCTATGCGTTTTGGCTTGCCCTGGACAAATGGTAAATCCGATTGACATGAAATTTGAAATCTTACAATAATATCACGTTACGGATCCGATGAAACTGGTTTTGTTGAAATCCGAGACTGTTTGAAAAATGGCTATTTTTAATTCGTCAATTAAATATTAAAATATTCAATTTTCACAAATTTACTTTTAATTCGATTTTAAAGGTTCTATAACCTCATTCTAACTTTAATATGATAAAATAAAATTTTACAAATCATTTTTTAATCATATTAAACCCGTTATTCAATTATCCAATAAATTCCAATTTTAAAATCTTATTAACTCTATTATAACCCCGATATAACTTACATTCACTTTGGAAACCAATTTGAATCATATTAAATCAAATTTCAAATATTCACTCTATTTTCATATATTAAATTTCAATATCAAATTAATCATATCAAATTAATCATATCAAATTCGAAATTTAATTATTCAAACATTTGTAATATTAAATTTAGTTAAATTTAATTATTCTTAAATCACTATCTTTTGAAATATTCAAAACTAACTTATAAAATTTAACAAATTCAAATTATAGAACAACCATTTTCATTAAAACAGTTATTCAATTCCCGTTATTCATTTATTCAATAAATTCCAAATATTAAATTTAAACAATTTAATTGTTCAATATTTGACGGATTTCAATATTGGATTTTTTTTAAATAAAAATTTCATTGTCAGTTGATTTACTATATTACATCAAATGAATCCCACATTATTATTTAACTACAGTTAGAGATAATGCACTCAACTAATATATAAACTTTCATTTCAATTGCAATTGGTTCACAAATTCAATTCGACTAACTAAATGAATAGGTAACTTAAATAATTATCACCGTTAACTTTTAATTACTTATAAGTTTATTATTTACAAACAAGTGTCACCATTTCCTATACAATACAAATTCATTCAATTACCTTTGACAACATATTATTTCAATTTTTTCTAACACTAAATCATGAAAACTTATTAAATTAGCTATTTTAATTATCGAAAATTTACGGGTCGTTACACTCTCCCCCACTCAAAACTTTTCGTCCCCGAAAAGGAAAAAGAAGGGAAAAGGAACTAAGTATAGAATTCAACATTAGATATATTTTATTCAAAGTTACCAACTTATAAAACAATGAAATTCCACTTATAAAGTCATAACTACGCTTCCACTCAGTTACTCCGAACGGCTTTCCAACTTTAAAAGTTAGTTATCAAAACAAGTTATAAAAAAAATTTAAAACTTGAAAAAATTTCTAACACCCGGATTTACGAAAAATTTCGGCAGAGTCTCCTTTGCGCGGCTCGATCGGGAAAAAAATGACAGTATATATATCACAAATATACATCTCATCAAGTGATGAGGCATCCCGCAGGGAAAAAGTGTAAAAGTACGGTATGTAATCCGAGATATGTACCTTATATATTATTAGCGAGCATGTACGGCTAATATAGCGCGAAAGCGTGCTCCAAGTGAGAAGAAAGCGCAATCCGCACCTACTAAACACTCAACAAACCATGAGAAATATGCATATATGAAAATAATATCAACATACATCATATAGCAACATAACAACTACATGTACCAACATAGCAAATGCAACAAAACAACAAATGCATCCACCAAATCAATTATCATCCAACTATCATCCAACAAATCCATAATCAATCAATATAAATTCACTTCTCATTAATATTTATTTCTTGGTTTTCAATTTTAATCACAGTTGATTCATTAACGTTGGATTTTACTAACATTCATTCTCAATTCAATTAGTTAACATTCACTAATTTATATTTACATTAGTTCACTTCCAATTTGAATCATATTAAATTCTATTTAAATTCATTTAACTTCCAATTTGATTTCAATGATTTATAGCTTTCAATTTCATTAACACTTAATGAATTATATACAATCAACTAACAATCACATAACAACCAAATCATACCGAACATAACCCGTGAGCAATATCAATCTAATCGCTTATTCAATCACACAATTTCACTTCCAACTAGTATCGTTCCCCTGACTCTCTAGTGCGGACTCAGATTTGGTTCCTTGATTGGAAACAGTTACTCTCCTTGCATAGCCATATGCTATGATAGAGAATTCCAGAATCAAATTAAAAATCAATATCCAGGATTCGCCGTCGAAAATCGAGTGAAAAATCCTAACTTGGATCGATATAAATCATCTTGAAATTTTGTGCTCGAATTTGGATCAATCGTTATGCGAATAAAACAATATACGTACAATCTCACGTATTACCTTCTAATGGATTTATATCCAATTTATCTATAATAAATTATTTTATTGGCTTTTTTTTTCAATTAATTATTCATGATCCATTATTCAGTTAGCATATTCATTTCTTTACATACCATGTTCTTTAACATTATCTTTTCTTAAACATCATATCATAGAATTTGCTTACTCAAGTTCATTTTAAACATTCTATATAATTTAATTAAATTCAATTTCATTTTCCAATTGATTCTTAGCTATACCAAATTCTTTTGTTTACATTTACTTCAATTTCATAATTTTAGTTAATAACAAATTTATTTGTGGAACATTCTATTAACCGGCACTTTAGTTTATTAATCATCCTATAAAAGTCTAACCTCTCATAAATGATTTTTCTTAGTTTCAGTTATCTTAAAGGTTACAAATTCAGAATTTTTTTTCCATCCCTTTGCAATTTTATATTTATTTTCTATAACCAATTTACAAAGATATAATACGATTCATTTATCTTCTTTCTTAAGTTCACTTACTTGTTCCATTTATCCATTCATCATTTCATGCTATTTTTAAGTATATAACATTTTTATCACAACCAAATTTTCCATTTATGTATATTTTAATTCCTTTTGAGTTTTCCTTACTTGTATATTTCAATTACTTTTAGGTTCTGTTTATCTATACAATATCTCATTACATATCCAAAACATCATTTTAACCTTTAACATTTGGTAAGTCTTGTTATATGTTATCAGAATGTAATTTGGTATTATACAAATTTATAGAATTTCATTTTACTTAATTATAATGTTCACAAATTTAATTTGTTTAAATCCTCTTTACCTTTCAACTTTAAAGTTTTCCCAAACAATAGATTAGATATCTTAATCCTCTTATTTTATAAATTCTGGTTATTCACATTTCATTCAAATAATTTGAAAATTATTAATTAACAGAACTTAGAAATTTAAATGCCCGGTTCTTTTCAAATCATTTGAAATAAACATATATACTTATATCCTTTTTAATATATCAAATCATACCTTTGGAGTTTAAACCAAAACCCATTTACCCAAAATAAGTTTTGAAGAAAAGCAAAGCTTCTTAGAGGTCTCCCCACTTTGAGACTCGAAAATGAACGTCGATGATGCTATGCAGTCATCACCGAAATTATTTTCCAGCGACAGAAGAGAGGAGTACTTAATTCATTCTTTCTTAAAAATCATTTCAAAATATTTCCTATAAATATTTTCCAACTAATATCACAATATATTTTCTTCAAAACTTTGAGAACCATTTTTCAAAATCTTCGGGTCTTAAATTCAATATTTCTCAATTTAAATCTATTTTAATGTATAAGTCACCTATATAAAATATTCTTATAGAATTTTCTTTCTTAAAACATTCCACAAGTGTTTTATCATTGTTTATTTTGTAATTCAGCTTATTTATTAAATTACAATATCCAATTAATGATAATAACCAATATTTTCATTCCTAACAACCAGGTAAGCTAGATAAGTCACAATAATTTCTGAAATATTTTTTCCTTATATACAAAATATAATTAGAGCAAAATTATTTCATTTACCCAATTTAAAAACAATACTATGTCGAATTGTTCTGTTTAAGTGTTTAGAGATCCCTATCGATGACGTTAATTACTCGTATTGACCAGATTCCATAAGCCACTCAACAAATCAACCGACACAATAAAAAACATTTTATATCACTAAAAAATACGCTCTCTCATATATATATATTCACTCAGCGACTCATCATAGGGTATTACTACCCTATTTATAAAGAGTCAGACCCTACAAAGCTAAGGTTATCGCTAAACCAAAGCTCTGATACCAACTGCAACGACCCACCTTTTTGGACAGTTTAAACCGACGATCAAATAAACGTGTCGATTCCAAACCATTCAAAAGGGCGGATGGTTATTGGGGTAAATAAAAAAAGAAGAGGAAAGAGAAATAAAAGGAAGGAACAACACAGAATCTTGCAGCGGAACGATAAAATATAATAATCAAATAAACAGTTCATGAAGTTGTTTACTATACTTTGATCATTATTTATACAACATTTATCAGAGTTATACATATACAACAGAACAAATAAAATAATGCAGCAGATAGCATGATGCAAAGATAATAATAGTAATAGTATACCAAATCTTCGTCTTCTTCCTCCAAAATAGATCTTCAAAAAAATCTGAAAAACCGAGGTCTGACCCGAGCGTAATGAAAAGACAAAACACTCGAGTCAGGACTAAAATATCCTCATGTAAGTTAAATCAATCATAAATAAATATGAGTGTAACGGCGTCAGAGATGTTTACGGGGTTTGACATCTCATATCCAGTGTCAACGTGCGTGCAATAACTTAAGAGATGTTACGGGATTTTCCATCTCTTAAGGATCCGTTGAACTATCTACTATGTAGTAATGTACGCTAAGTAGATAATGCCTATCAGTAATATAAAGTATCAAAATAGCGTTAAGCCGTTACCATAATCCCCCTTAACACATTTTTATAATGCCATAGTCTATACAGCACCGTAAGCCCCACCGTAAACTGGTGGTTATCAGAGGGTACCCCATAGGTATAACACAAAACATAACGTAGTGGTCGCGAATAGGATAAACAGTATGACAAGGTACATGAGGCGATACCAACTAGGATACTAGTAGTTGCGTGATCCGGACTGATGTTGAGCATAGCCACCAGCTACCCCAACACCGCGAAACAACACTCCCAAATCAAGGGGTGCACCCAAATCGAATCACAAATGTAATAGATATGGTATCGAAGAAGTGTGTCTGCTAGAGGTTGCGAACCTCAATGGCCCGGCGCGGCTCCTGTTTTAGTCATGTCAAGGGTCATCCAATATCGTTCTCTTTCTTCAGTCAACGCGTTCGCCAAACCATCCACTTCATTCTGGATCAACACTCCGCGTATAATAGTTATTAAAGCGGTTTTCGGTATCGACAGAGAGTATGTCCATATCCGATCCCGGTCTCTTTAATAACTACGTATTATTACACCGTTGGCTCTTTTACATTTCAAATCGATTCATAATTGATATCAAAATATCATATTCGCTTCAAAATCAGATCCATTTCAAATATCATCGTATCTATTCAAATGTAAGATTTCGTTTCAAAAATTATTTTCCGCATCAATATCTCATTTCGATTTCAAAATCATTTTGAATTTCAACTTAGGTTGCAACTTCATTTAATCCAGTTCGTATTCAAATTCAAGATTTAAACATAAACATTTCACTTTATTAACCAGCTTGAAATTTTAGAAAAATAGTTTTAAGTAGTTTAAAAGTAGTTTTAAATAATTTAAATAGTTAAAAATACTTGAAATCTTTAAATGGATTTAAAATAGATAAATTAGTTTAAAATAATTTAAATTGGGTTAAGTAGATTAAAATAGATTAAAATAGTTTAAGCATTCAAAAATGGTTTATATAACTGAGTAATTTGGAAAACAAAATAAAACAGCTTCAAAACCAACCATTTCAATTATAAATTCCCAATTCAAAACAATTTCAATTTCCCTTCTACCGATTCAATTTCGATTTCGATTCAATCAACGTCAACTTTGACTTCAAATTTATTCAATTTATATTCACTTTCAATTAATTCTATTTCAATTTATATCGATTTGGAGCTTGATTTTTCAATAGTATCCATTTATAACAATTAACAAAATTATCCATCGATATTCAAGTTTAAATCCAAATTTCAAATATGATTCAATTCCAAGCTCGATTTCAAAATATCATTTTTATATCACTTTTACTTAGTAATATTCAAAGCTCGAATTAAGGTTAAACCTTTAAACAAATCAATTTTCGAAATTCAATCATATCCCGATTTGAAATCCCAAAGTCTCCACTTAAATTATTTAACAATTACTTTTAACCAAAATTTATTTCAACATTCCAAACTCAATTTTTTCAATAAATTCGATTTCTATAAATTGATTTCTATTTATAACTTTTAAATAAAAACATTTAAATAAATTTCAAATCGACGATTTTTAAAATTATTAATTTAGCCAATTCGGTGTCCGTATATAATTTTCTATCCTATGGCCAAGTAATTATTTATTTCAATTAAATGTCAGGGATGAGTATATATTACTTAAACCAATCACAGTGTCATATGTTTGCATAACAGTATATATTAGAAAATAAACATCCAAACATTTAAATATCAACCAATAACATCCATCAAAATACATCATCCAATAGACAATACAATTCATGGCAGTTTCATAGTCATCAATGTCAGGTAATTTAATCGCAATTCAATTTTAATTTCAATTTAAATGTCAATTTAATTTTTCAACGGCTAATTCAAATGACAAGCTATGTGACAATTAAATTTTTATCAAACAACGACAAATTAAATCATAACACTTCATAATGTCAAATTTAACTAGCATAAAGATATTTAGTACGTTGTGAGCGTTATAAAACACTCACCTTGATTTCAATGCAGTTCCAGCGTTTTATTCCGAATAAAATTAAACGAGCGTTTAATTTTACCTAAAATTTTCTCTAGCTCCAAACGACTCCAATCCAGCTCTATAGCGTAGTATTCGGCAATACGAACGCAACGCAACTTGTTTCGTGCGTTTTCGACCTCGTACGAACAAGTTATGACATTTATAAGTTTACACAAATTTATATAAATCAATTTCTATATTTATTTTTTTTATTTTTAAACACTTTTACCATCAAAGCCGTTAGATTTGCCTACAGGAAATCAAGGCCGTTGTGCCCATCTTCTTCCCCCAGTAATTCGATCGCGTGAAGAACCCAACCAAGTCGCTTATTAGGGTTTGATATCGCGCCACCCACATCGCTCGAAACTTCATCATTCCACCACCACGCTGAAGACCATCATGCGAGCTACCCACGCCTGTAAGGGTGTTGAACTCAGCCCCATCTACATCTCGAAAAGCACGCACGAAAATACCCCCTTCAAGCTCGATTTGCCGACAATCCACACAACAATATCCAATCATAGCCGTTGGATTGATGGAGGAGGATGTGCTCTACAACATTGCAGTTGGAAGTTTTGTGTAAAAATTGATGGATGAGGAGATCGGAGGGAAGGAAGAACGAAGCTTCCTGGCCGTTGGAAAAGAAAATGGCGGCCGGTGATAGTAAACAAGGGTTTAGAGCTAATGAAAGGATAAGGGTTCCTTTTATAGAAATTCACCGAAAAACACTATTCACTCCGAAATCCGAACTCCAAATCTCGTGCGGTGACCGGCATTTCTAGGGTATATCCCGCGTTCCGGACACAATGGAATAGGTTTCGGGAGCTAATTCGATCATATGTGCGAGTTACGGAAATAAACGCTCTATTTTAAATTAAACCGAAAAAACGAATTTCTATGCGTTTTGGCTCGCCCTGGACAAACGGTAAATCCGATTGACATGAAATTTGAAATCTTACAATAATATCACATTATGAATCCGATGAAACTAGTTTTGTCGAAATCCGAGATTGTTTGAAAAATGGCTATTTTTAACTCGTCAATTAAATATTAAAATATTCAATTTTCACAAATTTACTTTTAATTCGATTTTAGAAGTTGTATAACCTCATTCTAACTTTAATATAATAAAATAAAATTTTACTTTATTTTTTAATCATATTAAACCCGTTATTCAATTATCCAATAAATTCCAATTTTAAAATCTTATTAACTCTATTATAACCCGATATAACTTACATTCACTTTGGAAACCAATTTGAATCATATTAAATCAAATTTCAATTATTCACTCTATTTTCATATATTAAATTTCAATATCAAATTAATCATATCAAATTTGAAATTTAATTATTCAAACATTTGTAATATTAAATTTAGTTAAATTTGATTATTCTTAAATCACTATCTTTTGAAATATTCAAAACGAACTTATAAAATTTAACAAATTCAAATTATAGAACAACCATTTTCATTAAAATAGTTATTCAATTCCCGTTATTCATTTATTCAATAAATTCCAAATATTAAATTTAAACAATTTAATTGTTCAATATTTGACGGATTTCAATATTGGATTTTTTTTAAAATAAAAATTTCATTATCAGTCGATTTACTTTATTACATCAAATGAATTCCACATTATTATTTAACTACAGTTAGAGATAATGCACTCAACTAATATATAAACTTTTATTTCAATTGCAATTGGTTCACAAAGTCAATTCGACTAACTAAATGAATAGGTAACTTAAATAATTATCACCGTTAACTTTTAATTACTTATAAGTTTATTATTTACAAACAAGTGTCACCATTTCCTATACAATACAAATTCATTCAATTACCTTTGACTACATATTATTTCAATTTTTTCTAACACTAAATCACGAAAACTTATTAAATTAGCTATTTTAATTATCGAAAATTTACGGGTCGTTACATGATTAGTAATGTAGATCATCAAATTTTGATTTTAAAATCCAAGAATATGGCTAATATTTTTATCCATTTTATTTTGGATCGAATTTGGCAGCATGGCCAATTCATTACCAAAATCATATGTATATGAAGATATAATTTGTATTTATGTTTGTTTAAGCATAGCCTATTTGATGTCAACGACATAGGCTATCAAATTCAAGTTTGAACAACAAATTTTTTACCCATTCAAACATTTGCATTAAGCACAAAAAAAGATCAAAAATTAGCAAATATGTTGAATCTACATGATTAAGAGAGCTTCATTACCCCTAAATTGAAGAGGTTTAGCTTCTCATATTTGTTATCATTTCAACAAATGTAGAATGCAACATAACATTAACAAGAAGAAAAAGAAAGCTAATTTAAATAAACTAAAAGCTAGTCTACTTGGATAAAAGAAAGAGATCTAACCTACTAACACAAGAAGAAACAAACAAGAAAAGAACATGAATTAAAAGTGCATGAATTAAAATTGCATATAAATAAAATCCATAAGAAAACGCTAAGAAGCTATTAAAAAGAAAAGGAGAGTTTATGTTTGTAATTTAATTTATAAGTAATTAATTTAATTCATAAGTAATTAATTTAATTGGTTAAATTAAATTATTGTAATTGTGTGATTAATTAATCTTGCATATGGATAATTAAATTGAATTGAATGATTAGATTAATATCTAGTTTGGTAACTTGTAATGTACTATGATATGATATGATGGGGTGAACTATGATATTGTGGGTTATCTATCGATAATGAATTGTTGTGTGAATATGATACGTAGTATTTAAAATTGATTTGTATCCACTTAAACAACTGGGATTAAAATGACATTGAATTTGAAGAGACCAGGGTCGGGTATCAGTAATACCCGAAACCACTTCGATTAGTTATCTAAATTCTTTATAAATTTGATGTGGAATCAATAGGTTGGAATGGAATAAATTAAGCAACATGGCCATTTTAACTGAATAATAAGTTCTTAATAATTGTTTGTAATAATGGTTGACTATAAGAAGTTAAGAAGTCGCAGAACGTACGAGTTACCCGGATATTCAAAGGAGATTTGTAACTTAATATTTCAAGTTATATGGGTTTACTCACGCTGGTTTCCAGCCTGACCCCGGTGTTACTTTATTGTAATGCACGGGCCAGACCAAGTATTACAGATTTTCAGGTTAGGACGTTCTAGACCTCAGGTGGCGAGCTGATGGCAGAACGTATGGAGTATATCCCATTGTGTTTTGGAGTTATATTGATAATAGTCTGGGACAGATTATTATAACTGTCCAAATTGTTTGTGTATGGTTGTAACTCTGATGTATTGTATGTAAGTTAACGGATACAGTTTTTCTACATGTAAATGCTATTATTTGATATTATATTTTGATCCGCTGCGAATGTGAGATTCTGTGTTTTGTTTTGTGACGACCCGCCTTTCATTCCACAGAAAGACACATTATCAATAAGAAAGAAAGAGGTAGAAATAGAATAGATAGAAGAAAGAACTCAACAATATCAGAATCTCACAACGGAAACGGAATGAAATATAATATGTCACTTAGATATTACATAGTCATTACATCAAAGTTACATGGATACAACAACATCATCACATTAGACAGTTATAAAGATCCGTCTAATCCATTACATTTCAAAATACAACAGATAAATATACCATGGCGGAAATAGATAGATATTGCTACGTCTGGACTCCTGCTCCAAGCTATCCAAATTCGTCAAGCAAAACCTGATCACTTGGCTACTTATAAAAATTTGAGTACCCAAGAGTTTAAGAAAAACAGAAATAAACTCTGGATCAGACATGGGTCTGGTGTGAGTAAACGGTTTAAAGTTGTTTAACTTTGAAAATCATTTGGAAACAAAGGTATCACATAAGACTCCCCACACATAAACATGGGTAATTTTTTACCTTACGCTAACCAACACATTTGATAAGAAATCCATTGATATTATAACAGGGTCTAGGGTTTTCAAATAAATATTCACATAGCCAAAATTGTTACATTCATTAAATTCCAGCATACTAGCCACAAAGTGGGTTATACAATCATGTCCGGATCACTGATTGGAATTTGGATTTCCATACAATAGCAGTGCAACAAGGGTATCGCCCGTCACATTACGTGGCCTATATCAACGTACCGAGGATCCCTTTCGACCCCCTGCAACACAAAGCTGGAACCATCCCTTACTGGATAGTCCCGAACAAGACAACCCCGCGGTTGGAGCTAGCAACCACCATACAGCCAAATAAAAGAGAACTCTAGACAAGGGAAAATCTTATCCTACTTGGGTGCTACCCACTTAGCCTTGCTGCACCTCCTCTGTTTTAGCCATTCCCGGTTAATGAGGCTTGAGGCTACGATTACCTTTTCAAGAACACATCTTGGAATGCTCATCGTCCTCCATTGACGATGATCTAATAGCACTCATCCATACAAGTTCGTTCCGGTTTCGAACGAAATCGAAGGCATTATCTCGTACACTCATTTTGAAATCACCCTCAGAGTTAACGACAATAACCCTTGCACTCTGAAACTACATCTCGATCTTCACTTTGAGATGTCACGACCTATCGTTTAACTTGGATCGATGTGGTTTTTGGATAATCAAATTTGATTCCCGATCCCGGTCTCATCGAAATCCAAACGTATCTCAAAGGCCAAATTGTTTAAGGTTTAAACAATTTAATTCAATTCAATACTTGAATTCACACAGCATTAACACAGATAAATGTCACACATTTATCACAGATATATCCAATATCTCATCATAGAATATCACAGCAGATCATCCAATAGATATCATCCAATTCAGAAATTCTACACATACAATCATCCAAAAGCAAGGATTATTAATCCATATTATAATTAATTTAATTAACTTAAATTAAATTAATTACTTAAGAATTAATCACCAAATCCTACTTAATCAATCATTAATTAATTACAAACCATTTAATTAATTAATCACTCCATAATTACCTTATCCATCAATTAATTAATCTCTAATCACAGATTAAATATCCTTTAACTATTAATTGATAAACCTTAATTAATATTCCTTAATACAAATTAATTAATCCATAATTACTCGTATAATCAATTAATTAATCTTTAATTAACTATTTACTTATCACTTAATTATTAATTAATAAAACTTAATTATTAATCAACAAAACTTAATTACAAATTAATTAATACTTAATTACCAGTTAATCAATCCTTAATTACCATTTGATTAATCCTTAATCACCATTTGATTAATCCTTAATTAACAGTTAACAAATCCTTAATTAATCTTTAATTACAGATTAATTATTCGTTAATTATTAATTAATAAAACCTAATTATTAATTAATAAAACTTAATTACAAATTTAGTACTTCTTAAGTACTAGTTAATCAATCTCTAATTAATAGTTAAGCAATCCTTAATTAATCTCTAATTATAAATTAATCAATCTTAATTACCTCATTAATTAATTCTAATCATTAATTTATAATCTCTAATTATCTAATTAATGATTCTTAATTACAAAATTAATCAACCTTTAACTAATTAACTGATAACCCTTAAATTATTAATTCTTAATCATTAGTTAATTAAATTAATTAGTTACTCTTAATTAATTACTTAATTAATCCTTTATCATTAATTAAATTAATTAATTAATTATACTTAAATTCTTAATTAACTTAATTAATCTCAAATCAATAAAACCTTAATTATCTTAAGATAAAACATTATCTTATTAATGCCTTAATTATCATTAAAACATTTTATCTAAACAACTAACTTTACTTAATTAAATCATTTTAAGTTTTGAAATAAATAAACATTTAACTTGATAAATTAAAGTTACCAAAACTTCCTTTAAATACTTTAAACATTATCTAGTAATAGTTTGAAACTAATTTCAATTTAAATTTAAAAACTTTCTTTTTATAAAAACCTTTAAAATTTCATTTCTAACTTAAGTTTTAAAATCACTTTAAATTTTACTTAACACAATTTAAATTAAACAATTTCAAAACTTCTTAACTAATTGTTAAAGAAACAATTATTATATATAAAGTAAATTTATATAAGAAAGTTTGAACTAAACATATTTTTAAATTTCAAAACCTTGATTTCAAATATTTTTTCTGCTCAACACTTGCTTCGGTTTCTACCCGAAGACCACTCCGATCATGCCTCGAGTAAAAACCCATCTTCTTCTTTCTTTCTTTTTTCAAAATTTAGATTTATATTTAAGTAAAAAAAAACTGTAGGCCTAACACCCACAAACTACTCGAGTACAAACTCGAGTTACTACCCCCAAATACCCGAGTACCCCTTCGAGCAAACCCACAACCCAAAACAACAGACACGACCAACCCTTATGCACATGCACCGACGTCAAAGCCACCTCCGACCATTGATGCACCCTCCAGCACACCGACAACGTTGATGCAACTCATTCCGACCATCACAAGCCACGATCCAAAATCGAGCAACCTAGATGAAACTGGAAACCAAAACATCGCTAGAAAAACTCCTCGAATCCACGTCTCCGATCACCGGAGCCGATGCAACTCCGGCCACACCTTGCCTAGCTTCTACGCCACCATTTCCCAAAGTCCAACGCCACTCGATCAACCAAAGACCCCTCGACGATCACAAATTCCGATTCGAAACTAAACTAGGGTTAAAAACTTTCTCAACCTACCGCCGCTGCCACGGTGATCTGGAACTCCACCAGATATTTTTCCTAAGCTCACCGTACTTCCTTCCACCTCCAGCCAAGTTCCCAACCTCCCAAAATCCTTCGGCCATCAGCAATTGCTCAGAAATCAAATTCTGGTCATCCTCGAAATGCACACTCACCACAATGCTAAAAATTTTGATTTTTGTTTTAAAATCCTAACTTTCGAAGTAGATTCAATTTATAATCCTGAAACAACAAATTAAAATGATTGATTTTAACATGTCTAAAAGAATTTCTATTGTCTTCCTATTTCCCACATAAACTTCTAAATATTTTTACTTAAATTCATTTTTAAAATTAAATCTATGTCTAAGCAAACATTTATTGTTGGAAAACTAAATCCTATCGGAAACCAGAGGAACAGAAAATGAATTTTCGGTCTAAACTTAAAAATCCTGTAACAAGAAAAGGGTAGAACAATATAACTTTGACATGCACACCTGAACACAATCATATATATACAGATACTACACTTATATATACACATGCAGACATCATCATCGCAAAAATTTCACAAGCAAGAATCATTTTCCTACTTAACTTTTTAATTAATACTCACCGGTTTTGAAAAGATGAACAGAGCTTGTATTTTGAAATCTGGATATGCTTTGAATTGATGTGATCTTGTTTTTAATCTGAAATTCTTTAGTTATTGGTTTTGATTTAAACACTGGAACTACTTGATGTTGCTTGATAAACCTGCTTGAACTTTGATTCTTGTTTGTTTTCAGGTTTGCTTACTTTATAACTTGTTACAGGCTTGGCTGTTGATTTTGAAAAAAATGTTTACAGGCTTGAGGATAAATGGTTTACAGGGTTTGAATTTGAACTTGAGTTTGAAAAATGATTTTCACAGGTTTTGATTTGTTTTTGAGGAAATGGTTTCAGGTTGTTGCTGGTTTTAGAAATGAATTTCAGGTGAAGTTTACTTGCTTTAAAAATGAAAAGGTAGAAGGTGAATGTTTATGTAGTGTTTAATTATGATTTATTAAAATTAAAGAAAATAAAAATAAAAGGAATGACACTTGTTCAAATTAACTACATTTGTCAAATACCATTATAATCTCATTACACATGTTAACCATAAGCTTCATAATTAAACACTTGTATTTATTCATTTTATTATTATTTTTAAATGATTTTAAAAGCTTTTATATAATTTTTCCTCATTAATAAGTACTTTTCTAAATAAACAAATGCTTTTCTTAATTTTATATAAATAAAACCTTTAAAAGAAAATAGAATAAAAACTAATTATATTTTAAATAAAATCATTTATAATATATTTAATTCATTTTTAAATATCTAATTCACTTTATTATTATTATTTTTTCGTTGTACAGCGAATAGTTTCAAAAATATTATAATTTTCAATTATAAGACTTTCTATCTCATTAAGAAAAAAAACTATCTATGAAAATAATTAGATAGGATAGCTTGTATCTTGTCAACTGATAAAGAAAGAACGAAATCGGGATAAAAGATCAGCCCTTTGTCTCTGTGTTTTCGCGTCGAGAATTCTTTGCAGATGAAGAGATGTCAAAGGGGCTTATTACTTTCTTTTAAAAAGTAAAGAGAAAGAATCAGACGTGATCAAGAAAGGTTATTTATTACTATTAAATAAATACTTTCTAAATTTATGTAAATAAAATTCCTTTTAAAGAAAATATTATAAAATAAATTATTTACGAATAAAAACTTTATCCGTTTATTTTTATATCCAATATATTTTAAAATATTTATCTTTTAAATCCAAAATTCAAATTCAAATTTAAAAATCCAATTTAAAATCAACTCAACTATATATATATATATATATATATATATATATATATATATTATTTTAAACAAACACATTATTAAATTTGTAAATAATTATTCCATTTAAAAATCTATTTATAATTATATTTAAAAACATCACATTATATTGTTTAAAATAACAATTTTACAAATTTTAAATAATTTAATAAGGAGATTATCACATTTTAAATTCCTTGAAATTCCGGGATATCACATTCCTCCCCCTTTAAAAGAATTTGTCCCCAAACTTTAAAACAAAGATAATCCAAAACTTTTATTTCATTTCAAACCATTTCAAGCACACATATCAACCATACACTATCAACCAAACAAACAATTTCATCCAATAACAATTATCAAACAAACATCGCTGGCTATCTGGACACAAATCCAGATAAGTCTTCCTAAATTATTCAAGTTTCCCAAGACAAACTCTGAAATCCTAGCTCTACAGAACCTTAACTAGCTATACCACTATGATCCAGAGCTTCCTCTCACCCCGATCTATAAATCTAAACCAAATATCAAACCACATTTAAAACCAGCTCAACTATTAGATCCATCTGAACTACAGATCCCAACAAAGATACATTGTTCAGTATTTCCTCAGATGAGATACGTGAACAACATTGTGAATTCTAGCCATCCAGACTGGCAATTCAATCCTAAAGGCGACAGCACCAATCCTCTTGAGCATTCGGAATGGTCCAAAATACCTTGGGCAAGTTTTTCCATCTTTTCGAATCTTATCGCTCCTTTAATCGGGGAAACATCAAAAAAGAGTAAATCTCCAATCTCAAATTCCAATTGTCTTTGTCTCTTGTCCACATATCTTCTGGCGATCCTGCACTACTCTCAATCTCTTCTTGATAAGCTCCACCTTAGTAGATGCCTCACGGACAAATCTGGACCAAGAACAAGACGATCTCCTGACTATACCCAATAGAATGGAAATCTACGAGATCTTCCATATAAAGCTTCATAGGGTGCCATCTTGATAGTCGTCTGATAAACATACGAGAATTACATTAAATACAGATGGTCCTCCCAAAATTCACAAAAATCCAAAACACAAGCCCTCAGCAAATCCTCGAGTTATTCAGCCTTTCCGTCTGACTGTCGATCCGGGGATGATAGGCTGAACTCAAACCTAATCTCGAACCCAAAGCTAATTACAAAGCCTCCCAAAATTTGCTGGAGAAGATAGGATCACGATCGCTAACAATGCTGACTGGAACACCATGCAGTCGGACAATCTTCTTTAAGAAAAACTCAGCCAAAGATGTTGCAGATCAGGTTACCTTAACTGAATAAAATGGGCGCTCTTGGTCAACCGGTCTACAATCACCCATATTCCTTCATTCCATTTTTGGTCATTGGCAAACCGTCGACAAAATCCAAAGAAATCATTTCCCACTCCCTCTTCGAAACTTCCAAAGGCTGCAACAAACCCGCGGTCTTTTGTTTACCACCTTCACCTGTTGATAGATCGCACATCCATTGATGAAAGCAGCTACATCCTTCTTCATGCTCGGCCTCTAAAAGACTCTCTTCATCCTTATACATCTCTAAAAACCTTGGGTGGACACTCAACTTGGAGGGATGACTCTTTGATAAAACTTCATGCTTCAAATCCTAGAAATTCGGAACATAAATCCTTCTGATGATCCTCATTGCTTCTTGGCCATCAATCTCAAAACTGGAACTCTGACCATTTTTGACTCAATCCATCCACCTTTGGCACACACAAATGTCCGTGTAGATCTCAACCTTACTCTTGCCATCAAGAACAGCTAGAACAGGTGCACTGGTCGGCATTTCCTTCAAATCCAAGAAAGCCTCTTCACACTCGGGGTCCACTTATACTTTACTCCTTTTCGAGTTAACTTGGTTGAGTGCGAAGAAATCTTAGAAATATCCTTGATAAACTTCCTATAGAACCCTGCCAAACCCAGAAAATTGCAGACTTCTGATTTCCAAAAATGGCATTCGAAAACTTAACTCTCAGAACATGACTCCTTAAAGTCCCCAACACTAACTCCAAACGCCGCTTGCGCTCCTCTTAAGATTTGGAGTAGACAAGAATATTATCGATGAACACAAGAACAAACTCAATCAACACATCCCGAAAACTCGGTCCATCAAATCCACGCAGAATCTTAAATACCCATCTAACTTGGCCATAAAGACAACAGCTGAATCCCAACTAGAAAAACTAGGTCGGATCTAACCTTTCTTTAAGAAATCTTGGGTCTGCTTCACCAACTCTTCTCTCTCCTCCCCCGCCATCTTTCTACTTGGCTGAACAACAGGCACTGCTCTTGGAACTAAGACGATCCGAAACTCTATCTCCCGATGAGGACAAACCTTTCACTTCCTCGAATACATCCGAAAAATCTCTGACCACTTCGATGGTCTCTACACCTTCTGGAGATGTCTCGACTCCACGCAATAGATTACTGAATGAATTTCGGAATCCTCGCGAGTCACTTTTGCGATTCTTCCCAACTAAGTCTCCAAAGATACAATCCTTGCTTCACACACCAAAACAGCCTTATACTAATCCAAAAAATCCACATCAAGAATAAGATCAAACTCTTGAAATCCAATACAAATGGGTCTCAAGATAAACTATGGGGGATATAAGAAAGCCTTAAGCTTCTACAGATCTTACCTAACTCGGTTACTCTTCCTATAGGATTAGATACAAAGATAGGATGGTCAACCAAACAAAAAGATGAAAACTTCTCTAGAATTCATGTTGGAAATCTGAACAGATACCCAACAAATTTAGATAGATATATAGTTATATAAAAATTACAATTATGCGCTCTCAAGATAGACACTACTCCAGAGCCTAAGGTATTATCTCAACCTATGCACTGATACCAGCTGTGACGACCCGCCTTTCATTCTACAGAAAGACACATTATCAATAAGAAAGAAAGAGGTAGAAATAGAATAGATAGAAGAAAGAATTCAACAGTATCAGAATCTCAGAATGGAAACAAACAAAATATAATATATCACTTAGATATTACATAGTCATTACATCAGAATTAAAAAAATACAAAAACATCATCATATTAGACAGTTATAAAGATCTGTCTAATCCAATACATTTCAAAATACAATAGATAGAGGAAATAGATAGATATTGCTACGTTTGGACCCCTGCTCCAAGCTATCCAAATTCATCAAGCAAAACCTGATCACTTGGCTACTCATAAAAATTTGAGTACCCAAGAGTTTAAGAAAAACAGAAATAAACTCCAGGTAAGACATGGGTCCGGTGTGAGTAAACGGTTTAAAGTTGTTTAACTTTAAAAATCATTTGGAAACAAAGGTATCACGTAAGACACCCCACACATAAACATGGGTAATTTTTTACCTTACGCTAACCAACACATCTGACAGGAAACCCGGTGATATTATAATAGGGTCTAGGGTTTTCAAATAAATATTCACATAGCCGAAATTGTTACATTCATTAAATTCTAGCATACTAGCCACAAAGTGGGTTATACAATCAAGTCCGAAATCACTTATTGGAATTTGGATTTCCGTACAATGGCAGGCCTACTGGGGTACCGCTTGTCATAGTACGAGGCCTAGATCAACGTACCGAGGATCCCTCCCGACCCCTTGCAACAAAAAGCCGGAACCATCCCTTACTGGATAGTCCCAAATAAGACAACCTCGCGGTTGGAGCCAGCAACCACCACACAGCCGAATATAAAGGGACTCTAGGTAGGGAAAAATCTTATCCTACTTGGGTGCTACCTACTTCGACTTGCTGCACCTCCCCTGTTTTATCCATTCTCGCTTGATGAGGCTTGAGTCTATGATTACCTTTTCAAGAACACATCTTGGAATTCTCATCGTCCTCCATTGACGATGGTCTGATAGCGTTCATCCATAAAGTTCGTTCCGGGTTCGAACGAAACCGAAGGCATTATCACGTTACACTCATTTTGTAATCACCCTCAAAGTTAATGACAATAACCCTTGCACTTTGACACTCCATCTCGATCTTCACTTTGAGATGTCACGATCTATCATTTAACTTGGATCAATATGGTTTTCGGATAATCAAATTTAATACCCGATCTCGGTCTCATTGAAATCCAAACGTATCTTAAAGGCCAAGTTGTTTAAGGTTTAAACAGTTTAATTCAATTCAATACTTGAATTCACACACCATTGACACATATAAATATCACACATTTATCACAGATATGTCCAATATCTCATCACAGAATATTACAGCATATCATCCAATAGATATCATCTAATTCAGACATTCTACACAAACAATCATCCACAAGCAAGGATTATTAATCCTTATGATAATTAATTTAATTAACTTAAATTAATTACTTAAGAATTAATCACCAAATCCTACTTAATCAATCATTAATTAATTACAAACCATTTAATTAATTAATCACTCCATAATTACCTTATCCATCAATTAATTAATCTCTAATCACAGGCTAATTATCCTTTAACTATTAATTAATAAACCTTAATTAATATTCCTTAATACAAATTAATTAGTCCATAATTACTCTTATGATCAATTAATTAATCTTTAATTAACTAATTAATTATCCCTTAATTATTAATTAATAAGCCTTAATTATTAATTTACACAACTTAATTACAAATTAATTAATCCTTAATTACCAGTTAATCAATCCTTAATTGCCATTTGATTAATTCTTAATCACCATTTGATTAATCCTTAATTAACAGTTAACCAATCCTTAATCAATCTTTAATTACAGATTAATTATCCGTCAATTATTAATTAATAAAACCTAATTATTAATTAATAAAACTTAATCACAAATTTAGTACTTCTTAATTACTAGTTAATTAATCTTTAATTAACAGTTAACCAATCCTTAATTAATCTCTAATTATAATTAATCAATCTCTAATTATAAATTAATCGATCTTAATTACCTTACTAATTAATTCTAATCACTAATTAATAATCTCTAATTATCTAATTAATGATTTTTAATTATAAAATTAATTAACCTTTAGCAAATTAACTTATAACCCTTAAATTATTAATTCTTAATAATTAGTCAATTAAATTAATTAATTACTCTTAATTAATTACTTAATTAATCCTTTATCATTAATTAAATAAATTAATTAATTATACTTAATTTTTAATTAACTTAATTAATCTCAACTCAATAAAACCTTAGTTATCTTAAGATAAAACATTATCTTATTAATGCTTTAATTATCATTAAAACATTTTATCCTAACAACTAACTTTACTTAATTAAATCATTTAATTAAGTTTTGAAATAAATAAACATTTAACTTGATAAATTAAGGTTACCAAAACTTCCTTTAAATACTTTAAACACTATCTAGTAATATTTTAAAACTAATTTCAATTTAAATTTAAAAACTTGCTTTTTATAAAAACCTTTAAAATTTCATTTCTAACTTAATTTTTAAAATCATTTTAAATTTTACTTAACAAAATCTAAATTAAACAATTTCAAAACTTCTTAACCAATTGTTAAAGAAACAATTATTATATATAAAGTAAATTTATATAAGAAATTTTGAACTAAACTTATTTTTAAATTTCAAAACCTTGATTTTAAAACTTTTTTTCTGCTCAACACTTGCTTCGGGTTCTACCCGAAGACCACTCGGGTCTTGCCCCGAGTAAAAACCCATCTTCTTCTTTCTTTCTTTTTTCAAAATTTAGATTTATGTTTAAGTTAAAAAAAACTGCAGGACTAACATCCAAAAACAACTCGAGTACATACTCGAGTTACTACCCCCAAATACCCGAGACCCCTTCGAGCAAACCCACAACCCAAAACAACGGACACGACCAACCCCTGTGCACATGCACCGACGTCAGAGCCACCTCCGGCCATCAAGTCACCCTCCAGCATACCGACCAACGTTGACGCAACTCATTCCGACCATCAAAACACCATCACAAGCCATGATCCAAAATTGAGCAACCCAGATGAAACTGGAAACCAAACCATCGCCAGAAAAACTCCTCGAATTCACCTCTCCAATCACCAAAGCCGATGCAACTCCGGCCACACCTTGCCTAGCTTCCACGTCACCATTTCCCAAAGTCCGACGCCACACGATCAACTAGAGACCCCTCAACGATCACAAATTCCGATTCGAAACTAAACTAGGGTTAAAAATTTTCTCAACCTACCGCCGCTGCCACGTTGATCTGGAACTCCACCAGATATTTTTCCTAAGCTCACCGTACTTCCTTCCACCTCCAGCTAAATTCCCGACCTCCCAAAATCCTTCGGCCATCAGCAATTGCTCAGAAATCAAATTCTGGTCATCCCCGAAATGCACACTCACCACAATGCTAAAAATTTTGATTTTTGTTTTAAAATCCTAACTTTCAAAGTAGATTCAATTTATAATCCTGAAACAACAAATTAAAATGATTGATTTTAACAGGTCTAAAAGAATTTCTACTGTCTTCCCCTTTCCCAGGTAAACTTCTAAATATTTTTAATTAAATCCATTTTCAAAATTAAATCTACGTCTAAACAAACATTTATTGTTTGAAAACTAAACCCTATCGAAAATCAGAGGAAGAGAAAATGAATTTTCGGTCTAAACTTAAAAATCCTGCAACAAAAACAGGGAAGAACAATATAACTCTGACATGCATACCTGAACGCAATCATATATATACAGATACTACACTTATGTATACACATGCAGAGCATCATCATCACAAAAATTTCACAAGCAAGAATCATTTTCCTACTTAACTTTTTAATTAAAATGTTTACTCACCAGTTTTGAAAAGATGAACAGAGCTTGTATTTTGAAATCTGGACATACTTTGAATTGTTGTGATCTTGTTTTTAATCTGGAATGCTTTAGTTTTGGTTTTGATTTAAACACTGGAACTACTTGATGTTGCTTGATAAACCTGCTTGAACTTTGATTCTTGTTTGATTTCAGGTTTGCTTGCTTGATAATTTGTTACAGGCTTGACTATTGATTTTGAAAAAAAATGTTTACAGGCTTTGTATTTGAACTTGAGTTTGAAAAATGATTTTCACTTGTTTTTATTTGTTTTTGAGGAAATGGTTTCAGGTTGTTTCTGGTTTTAGAAATGAATTTTAGGTGAAGTTTACTTGCTTTAAAAATGAAAAGATAAGAAAAAGAAATGAAGGAAGAAGGTGAATGTTATTGTAGTATTTAATTATGATTTATTAAAATTAAAGAAAATAAAAATAAAAGGAATGATACTTGTTCAAATTAACTACATTTGTCAAATACCATTATTCATTACACATGTTAACCATAAGCTTCATAATTAAACACTTGTATTTATTCATTTTTTTATTATTTTTAAATGATTTTAAAAGATTTTATATTATTTTTCCTAATTAATAATTACTTTTCTAAATAAATAAATGCGTTTATTAATTTTATATAAATAAAATCTTTAAAAGAAAATAGAATAAAAACTAATTATATTTTAAATAAAATCTTATATAATATATTTAATTCATTTTTAAATATTAATGTAAAACTTTTGTTGTTAATTGCTATTAAATAAATACTTTCTAAATTTATATAAATAAAATTCCTTTTATAATATATTATAAAACAAATTATTTACTAATAAAAACTTTATCTATATATTTTTATATCCAATATATTTTAAAATATTTATCTTTTAAATTCCAAATTTAAATCCAAATTTCAAATTCAAATTAAAATTTAAAAATCCAATTTAAAATCAACTCAAATATATATATATATGTATATTAATTTAAACAAACACATTATTAAATTTATAAATAATTAATCCATTTAAAAATCTATTTATAATTATATTTAAAAACATCACATTATATTGTTTAAAATAACAATTTTACAAATTTTAAATAATTTAATAAGGAGATTATCATATTTTAAATTCCTTGAAATTCTGGGATATCATATATTTTCTGTTTCTTTTTCTACCTCTTTTCTTCTTTACCCTAACAATCTGCAATTTTCGGTGTTCGATTGCTCGGCATTTCTATAGTGGACGTATTAGTGTCGAATTCTTGAGATCGAAAATTTTGGGTCGTTACATTTTGGTATCAGAGTTGAAGGTTAAGAGAGAACCTTGGCTATGGTGGGTTTACGCATTAAGGATAGGAACAGTAGTACCCTAGAATGAGTTGAGTGTAACATATATAAGAGAGCGTACTTGTTATTTTCTTATATAAAGGTTTTTAACGGTTTTAAAAATAAATGATTTTTATATAATTTTATATTTTGATATATAAAGAAATAATTTTTCTAATTACTATAATTGGTTGTTGGTTATAGAAATTGAATTAGATCATAAGAATCTAAGTGGAAATATATTTATTGAAATTAGATTATATGAATTAAATGAATAAGATAAGCTAGAAATGGATTCAAACTGAATTTAAAATCCTAGAATTTTTTTCCAAAGCATTGAAATAAGTTACCTTGATCCTTGATATGATTTTCCAGTAAATGATTATGGAATATAAAGTGTATATGATTTGTAGATATGATAACTATTATCTTAATAATGGGATGTTTATTTTTAAAAATAAACAACGATAAAGCAAAATGGAACGTTTTAAGGAAGTAACAATTTAAGAAAGTATGACTTGTAAATTGGGAGGATTAAATTGTGAAGGTTTAAAATTTAAGTCCATAAATTTTAAATTGTTTTAAAGTGTTAAAAGATAAAATAAATAATATTTTAGGTGTAGGAATCATATTTTAAAACAAAAGTTGTTTTAATTTTTTTAAAGGAATTTGTTTAAATTAAAAACCAAGAATGGTCTAAAACCTAAAGTATGACTTGAACTGCAAATGAAATAAATATGTATATATGTGGGATATACATAAGATTAAATTTGATTGGAAGCAAACACTAAGTGTTGAGTTTTGAATTTTCCTTGAAATGTGATGTAATAATCCAAAGAGAAATATGTTTTTGAACTTATAAATGAGAAAGGATATTGATAAGAAGTTTAAAATTTGAAATGAAGAATTCAAATTGAGTAAGGTTGACTGGATTGTTTAAATGAATTGAATTTAACTTAGGGAAGTTAAATTGTTGGTTTGAATGGGAGTTATGTGTGATCTCAAAATGAGTTCGAGTTCTGGAAATTGGTAATGGATGCTATGGATGGATGTTTTAAATAAATTGGATGTTTATTTATTTTGACTTATCCTGGTATCATCCTGTTGTTATTAATATTTTATGGAACTATGAATTGGATTATTTAAATGAATTAAGAAGTAGATTAAGATAATATATATCCATTACTGAAATTAATTGGAAATAAAATTTGAAATTAAGGAAATGGAATCACTTTGAACTTAAGATTTAAATGTAAAAAAATGAGCTTGCAAACTAATTTTTTTTTAGAATTGGTTTCAAGGTTAAAAGTAAAAATTGGGTAATAGATTGGATTCTAAAGATTTAATCGTTTAAAAAGTTTTGAACTCTTATTTGAACTTTGAAATAAGTTAAGTAAATTTAAAATGGAATTTTGAAATTTGGACTCAAAATTAATTGCTTAAAACTTAGATTGTTAGATTAAAAGCAAAGGTTAATTTTATTTAAGAATTAAATCAACTTTTAAAAAAAAATTAACTCGAATTTACATAATTCGAGATGGTTTAAAGTTGAGATTGAAATTGGAATTAGTTCAAATTGAATTTGATTTAAATTAATTGGAAGTGAGATTGAAGTTGAATAAGTTTAAATTCAAGTGGGAATTGATTTGAATTTAGGATGGGAAATTGATTGGAAGTGGAGATTGAGAAATTGAATCGGTTTGACTCTGAAACTATTTTTGAATAAATTGTTTTAATATAAAATGTTTAAAACCTATTTTCCTAGCTATTTACTATACAACCTTTCTTTTTAAAAACCCAAACTAGCATACTTATTTTACAACTATTTTGAAACTAATTACTATTTTACATCTGTTTTGCAAACTAATTACTGTTTTACAACTATTTTTGCTACAATCTAACTATTCAACAACTATTTAACTACTTTACAAGTATTTAAGATTTCTTAACTATTTTACTACTATTTTACAACTACTTATCTATTTTAAACTTTTCAAGCTATTTTCAAATTTCAAGTTGGTTAGAGTGCAAACTATTTATAATTGAAGTGATAACCCAAATGGAATGGAAGCAATTGTGAATAAGTGAATAGAATTAATGAAGGTAAATACGTAGGATGTACGTATATTATTCTATTCGCATTATGATTTGATCCGGATTCGGGCACATAATTTCGAGATAGTATATCGATCTGAGTTGGGATTTTTCACTCGATTTTCGACGGCTAATGCTGGATATGGATTTTTGATTGATTCTGGAAATTCTCTATCATAGTTAGGGCTATCAAGGAGAATGACGGTTTCTAATCCAGATCTGAGCCCGAACTAGGAAGTCGGGTGGACGATACTAGTTCGGAAATGGAATTGTGTGACAGAGTGAGCGATCAGCTTTGATATTGTGCATAGATGATATATGTACATCACGTGCTTAAATGAAATTGATATTGGAAATTTTGAAAGGTAAAAATGATTTTTGAAATGGGAAAGTATATTTTGAAAAATATATGATGAATAAAAGTGGAAGTTGGATATCTTTTGAAATTTACTTTATAAAAGGTAAGTGTTATGGTAAATAACTTTATAAAGGAAATCAAACTTGAATATTTAATTTGGCATAAATAAAGTTATATATATTTGTTACATATAATAAACTTCCCCTTGTTGAATCTATAGCCAGAAGAAAAGATCTCTGAAAAAAAAAATTGAAGTATAAAGGTAATTTATATAAATATGAAGTGATCCAAAGATTTTTCAAGATTATATACATATATATATAAATGATTTTTTGAGAATGATTTTGAAAAAAAAAAGGTTTTGGAACCTATGGATTTTGAAAAGGCTTTTGATTTTTGGGAAAATCAATTTTGCAAATTTGGAAAGCCAAGTTTGGAACTATCGGTTTGAGATATCAATTTTATGTGTAGGATATTTACGTGAATCATAAAGAGTATGATTTGAAAGATACTATAAGTGTATAGCATAAAATATTTTGAGATTGGCTTTGGGGAAAGAGGCGCTCCCATGAAATGAACTTCATAGGAGATCCACGGGGTGGTTCTGCCTTGAGCCCTAAGGGGGAGGCTCTAAATTTGATCCTGAGAGGAAGTCCGGACAAACTGAAGTTCCTGAGGATTGTGTGTGGGTAGCGAAACTCGAGGGTGCTGATGCCTACAGAGACATTTGGGATATGTTGTGGCGTCAGTGTAAGTCGATGTCATTGCGATCAACTGCGGAGCATAGCAGAAGTCGTGCGGCAGTGAGAGCCAACGATGTACGTTTGATTTTTCTGTAATGGCAACATAACATCCGTAGACTTCGATCTACGAAGACATAGAGAAAGTCGTGTGGCAGTGAGTGCCTACAGGCTACATTGGGACTCGACTGATGTAGTCTACGATCTATGTGGGAGTGGAGAAGTTTCATTTGGCAGCGAAATTCGAGGGCGCTTATGCCTACAGTTACATGGGTTTTTGCTGTAATGGCGACGTAATCCCGGGTGAAGATGTGATCTGTGGCGGGTTCCATGGTTTAATCGAGGGGTGCGGAGGCCTATAGTTATCTATGCTTTTGCCGTGATGGCGACGTAATCATCGGGTTAACTGCAACCATGGAGGGGGTGATGATTTCCAGAGCATTCTCACCAAATATGTTTCCTATATTTTAAAAAAATGTTTCCTATACTTTAAAAATTGATTTCTATATTTTTATCAAAATATTTTTCAAGTATTTTCACTGGGCGTTGAAAACGGGTTTACCAAGTACTTATAGATTTTCAGTCCTAAGCCTGATCAACGTATGACTGGATTTCTATGAGAACAAGGATGGACTTGTTGATATATCGAGCTATAAAAAGTATTTTTATAAAGCTATTTTGGGTAATATTATGTTGATTTTAAAGTGTTTTAAAAAATTTAAATAAAAAGAGTTTTTAGTTAAAAGGTTCAAAAAGTAATTTATCTGATTTTAAGTATTGAATAAATTCTGGTTTCTTCTTTTCCGGGGACGAAAAGATTCAAAAGGGGGAGGAATGTGATAACCCGGATTTCTGGACATCTGTTAATTAGTAATTAACTAGCTTTTATTTAGTTAAACAGATAAAATTCTGATAATAAATGATATCTGGATGTATATAAATGGATTTGAAACTATAATAAATATTTGAAAATGATAAATCTTATTGTAAATTAACAAATATATAAATAGATATATGCAAACTCTATAATGTTGAAATCTTAGGTGCATACATATACAAATCCATTGTGAATATATAATCACAATAAACATATTAATATAATAATTTAATTTGGCAATAATAATTTGATAATCTTCTTTTATAAATATTTAATTTGGCAAAATTTATCTTTTCAAAGCAAATAAAAATGATTTTCTAATCATAATATATAATATATCGGTATATATATTGAATTGAAAGTTATGTTTTGAAATTAATATAATAATTTTCAAGAGTTATTTAAAGTTGAATTCTATATTTGTAACACTAAAATAATATCTATATATATATATATTTATTAATTTAAAAAGTATTTTCGCTTAAAATAAGATTTAATAATAGTATATATGCTTTCTTTTAAAAATTTATTTGAAATAAAGATAGTTTGTATATATATATGTAAGGATTTAAAAACTAATGAATACAAACATATTCATTTACAAATATAAAAACCAATTGATATATAATACAAAAATTGTATATAAACGTATTAATACATGATAATCACAAATGTAAACTAATTTTATATGCATAATACAAGTGTAAGCAATTTATATCATGCAAATGACAAGTGTGAGATAATTTTAACAAGTATCATAATTTTTATCTTTCTTTTCATTTTTAATAAAAGATAAAACAAAGTTATATAAACATCTCCACTCTCTATCTCATTTCTTTTTCTATCTTTCCAAATTCAAAACAAAGAAAACCAAAGCCTGTAAACTAAAACCAAAATACAAAATCTAAGGAAACAACTAACATCCTTTTTCAAATTCAACCTAAGAAAACCAAGGCAAGTTTAAACTCAGTTTTAAAACAAATTCAGTTCAAATTCAAGTACAAAGCGGATCAGATCAAAGATCAAAGCATCTCCAGTTTTCAAGTTCATACAATTTTTCTATTCTTAAGTTAAACAGGTGAGTAAACAATTTTATTTAAAAGTTTAAATCTGTTTAAAATCTAGATGCATGCAGCAATTACTTAAAGTAAAATATGATAAGTGTTTGCATGATTTTTTAGATAGGAATGCATGTATATATGTACGTGGATGTTTGTGTGCATGTCTGGAACAAACATGTTTGCTCTGTTCTTAGATTTACAGGTTTCAAATAAGTTCAAAATCAAATTGCTATTTCCCTAATCTTCTTTAGGATTTGATATGTATACAAAAAAAAATTGTAATAGCAAGATATTTGATTCAAAAATAATTTGAAGTAAGATTTGTAAGTAGTTTTTCACCGGAAGGAAAATGTCAGTAAAATCTCAATCATATCAAAAATTTAACTTCAATGATTTAATAATTCATATATATGATCTGATTTATCTTCGAATGCTATGATTTTTAAAAGTGAAATCATGATTTTTAAGCTTTTAAATCGAGAGTAATCATGGGATGAACGGAAAAGGGATTTTAAGCGATTTCTGATGGTCAGTGGGGTTAGGGTGTTCGGGGTCGTTGCTGAAGAAGGCTGAGGGTTCGAGGGTCACGAAAAAAATAATCGGAGGAATTCTCGTCCACTGTGGTGGCCGGACGAAGTCGAAGTAGGGTTTTAGTCTAGGAATTGGTCGAGGGTGGAAATTGGGCTGTTGTGTCGTTGTCAAGGCGTCGGAGCTGATCGCGGGTGGGGGAAATGGAGTGTGGGTCTTCGGCAAGGCTGTGGACGTGGTAGCGAGTACTCCGATGGTCGGAATCGGTGTGTCGAGTCATTTCTTGGGGACCTGATTCGTTCCAGGTTGGGTTCGTTGAGCTCGAATTCGATTTCGTATTCGACTCTTCGATCTGGTGGTCGGAATTGAAGGGGAAGGTCGTAGGCGACTCGTCGGAAGTGGCAAGGGTGGTCGGAGCATCGTCGTTGATTCGTGCACGTGCATGAGGTTTCTGATGTGTCAGCGTTTGTGTTCGAGAGGGTGAGGAGGATTGTCTCGGGGTTGGTCTCGAGGAAAGGATGGATTGTCTCGGGTTCGATTTCGCGTACGTGAGTGATAATACTTGTACAATTTTTAAAATTTAATCAAATTTTTTTAAAAAGAAAGAAGGAGAGGTTGTGACTCGGGTTTGGGTGTGGGAATGATCGGGTTTTACTCAAGTAAATGATTGAGATTTACAAGTTTTTATGTTAAATGAAAATCAGGTTTTAAACTAATTTCTTAAAATTATTTCTTTAAAATGATAGTTGTTACTTAAATGATTGGTTAATCAAAGTTGTGTAATTTATTTTAATTTTATTTAATTAAGTTAATTCTTAAGTTTTTTTAAAACTTAATTAATCATGTAATTAAGTAGTTATTAAAGAAGGTAAAGTGTTTTTAATTATTAATTAAACTTAAAGTTTTTAAGTTAATCTATAGATAAATGATAATTTAATTCCAAGGTTTATTAAATAAGATTTTAAATGATAATTAAGTAATAAATTAAGATAAATGAATTATCTTAAATTAAGGTTTGGGAAATTAAGATAATTAAAGAGAAATTAATTATTTAATTGATTAATAACTAAAGATTAGTTAATGAAAGTAATTAAAGATTAATTATTGATTAATTAATATTAAAAGGTAATTAATTAATAACTAAAGGATAATTAATTAATGTGATTTATCAATGTAATTAATTAAGGTTAATTAATTAATGTAATTAAGTAAGGATAACTAATTAGTATAAGTAATAGGGGATAGTTAATTGATAAAGGTAATTAAGGATGCTTAATTAATTAGGGTAATAAAAAATGATTTTTAATTAATTAATGTTAATTAAGATGGGTTAATTACTTAATTCATAAGTAATTAATTTAATTGGTTAAATTAAATTAATTGTAATTATGTGATTGATCAATCTTCCTTATGGATAATTTAATTGAATTGAATGATTAGATTAATATGTAGTCTGATAACTTGTAATGTACTGTGATATGATATGATGGGTTGAATTGTGATATTGTGGGTTATCTATCGATAATGAATTGCTGTGTGAATATGATACCCTGTATTTAAAATTGATTTGTATCCACTTAAACAACTGGGATTAAGATGACATTGAATTCGAAGAGACTGAGGTCGGGTATCAGCAATACCTAAAACCATTTCGATTAGTAATCTAAATTCTTTATAAATTTGATATGTGGAATCAATAGGCTGGAATGGAATAAATTAAGCAACATGGCCATTTCAATTGAATAACAAGTTCTTAGATATTGTTTGTAATAATGGTTGGCTATAGCAAGTTAAGAACTCGTAGAAGGTATGAGTTACCCGGATATTCAAAGAAGATTTGTAACCTAATATTTCAAGTTATATGGGTTTACTCACGTTGTTTCCCAGTCTTACCCAGGTGTTACTTTATTGTAATGCTCAGGTCAGACCGAGTATTACATATTTTCAGGTTACGACGTTCTGGAGCTCAGGTGGCGAGCTGGATGGCAGGAACGTATGGAGTATATCCCGCTGTGTTTTGGAGTTGTATTGATAGTAGTCGGGGACAGATTATTATAACTGTCCAAATTGTTTGTGTATGGTTGTTACTCTGATGTATTGTATGTAAATTAACAGATATAGTTTTTCTTTGTGTAAATGCTATTATTTGATATTATATCTTGATCCGCTGTGAATGTGCGATTCTACGTTTTTTTCTATTTATTCTTCTACCTCTTTTCTTCTTTACCTTAACAATCTAGAATTTCCGGAGTTCGATTGCTATGCATTTCTACAGTGGACGTATTAGTGTTGAGTTCTCGAGGTCGAAAATTTCAGGTTGTTACACAAAAATATAAGTTGTGCATAAACATTTGTTAAATCTATAATGCATAGTTTATAATTTATTTCTAGCAATTTATTGGCATACACTCATTACCCGACTTTATGAATCTATAATTTATAGAATTTGAATTTATAAAGCCAATATAAATTAATTTGTTTATAAAATTGGAATTATTTTGGCCTTTATGAATTAGAATATAGTTGTTAAAGCCAATTTATTACTGCACAAATACCTTATAAAAATTGTCGTGCAGAACTAACCACTTGTAAGCATACACAATAAATTTTCTTTATAAAAATTAGTTGTTGAATTTAAACAAATCCTGATTATAACGTATATATTATTTTAAGTTGACTGTCATGGTGAGGGTGTGTTTTGCGTGTAATTTATGCATCATTAACCGTCTTAAAAAATGATAGAAGTATTAACTAGAAAAATTTATATCAATTCTTGGGAATGATGTCCAAATGCAAATGTGTCCTACAGAAGTTTTGGTTAGTAATAAGTTTGATGGGGATTGTGATTTATCACTTTGGTCTATACTTTTTGATAGTATTCATTTCGATGAATTTGGAGTGGTAAAAATGAGATTTTCATCTCATAGATGACATTGGGATTTTGCAAATTTTTCAGGTTTTTGGTGTCGCTTCTATGATTTAATTAATCCTTACATCAGACTTTATTATATAATGCCTTGTAGAAACACAACTTATCTAAGCTCATTACCATAAAATTATTCTCATGATTGTTTGTTTTAAGGGTAACCTTAAAAGCTATTTCAATTATAAACCCATCAAAATAAATATTAACCAATTATACGTTATTTTATCAAAGGTCTGAAATTTTTATATTTTAGAAGAAATCTACTGAAAATGCTGGCAGCCCACATCGGTAACTTCGCATAATTTCATACATTGTACTTTGCAAGTGATATACAAATATGATCATAACTTTTGAACGGTTTTTTAGATTTTGACGATTCTTTTTTTATTGGAAGATATTTTAATATAGAACATTTCTTCTGTTCGTCACTTTTTGAAATTTAGACAATTAGAACCGCTTATTCATGTTTGAAACTGGATTGAAATATCTGGTACGAGAGTATATTTTCAGAAATATGCCGAAAAGAGGTAATTCTATACAATTTCCTATCAAACTTGAAAAATATGCCATAATGCCTAAGAGATGTATTATACAGTTGATTTTCAGCTCCAAAAGACAATTGTCTACATCCAATTAAGCTCATCAAAATAAGCACAGTAAGCAGTATTGGTTAATAGGCAACTAAATTAACATGTGAATTATAAAAATTAAAGATCCTAAGGTTTAAAATTCCAGAAAACACAAGACTGAACATACTTTCAGGGAGAATAACGGACAAAGGTAATACAATTTTCATGATGTATTTGGTAAGAAAATCAACTAATGCAAAACACAAACTTTTATTCTATATCTTAGCTTTTAAACCAAAGGAGAAAAAATATATTGATGTTAATTCTCAAATCACAAATGCTTTCTTATTATCTTTATCATAACATTATTATAACTTAAAAGACAAATGAATAGTTATAATACAACAATGTGAATCCACACGTCAAATATAGGATAAATTTATTTTACTCATTACGATATGTGTAAAAAAAATTAAAAGTAAAATTATGATTAATTTATAACAATAAAGTAAGTTAAATCAATATACGACTAAAATGATTAATATTGCAAGAACGGGAGAGATTACCATCGATAAAATTGCTCAAGTTTTGGTTCTTTTGTTACAAACACACGCAGACTCGATTAAATTTTTTGGTTTTTTTGCTCAAACTACGATGTTTGTGTAAATTTATTCATCGGACTCAACAAATTGATCATGAGAAAACATATTTGAATACATTATTACCTACAATGACCTAAGGAATATGCCATTACACTATAATGGTTATGATTCTATATGACTTAATTTCATGCTCCTATTATTAAAATTATACTACTACTCCTTATTTTCTCAAGTTTATATATTATTGAAACTGTTAGTATTAATGATGAATTAAAAATGCTATCAATACATTCATAATCAAATTCACGACTAAAGCAAAATAATAAATAAACATTTAGCAAATAGCATTTTTACGATTTATTTAACTTGATTCTTTTAAATTTTATTTTGTCAACCTAAGCATCCTTAGGCATTTTGTTTCTTATTAATATTAGAATACATATTCATTATGTGAAGTAGTTCGAAGTCGTTTGTTGTTACAGATAGAGTTTATCATTTTTTGTAGGGAAAGGTTTTGTTTGGTTATTATATTTCCTGTACTACTTTGTCTGTACTGAAGTGTAGGAAAGTTATAGTCAATTTTTTGCTAGTTTGGTTTGTATATTGCCTTTGTCATTCCAAGTGAAAACGTTAGTTATATGAAAGTAATCAAAGTTAAACTTAATTCATGGTTCGTTCTAGTTATTGGTTTAGTTTTCGTTGTCATTTTCTTATGCTGCCTAGTATCTATGGTTCTTGCCATCGTCTGTTTGTCATATTGCATGGTTCAGCAATTAGTATTGTTATACTGCATTTCTTCCTGCAACTATTTTATTAATCAGATTCTTCATACTACAATAAGGATTGCACTGCATTTCAAATTTACCATCATTGAATGAAAATAGATATTGCGTTCATATTATAACCAAATGGCAAAAGTTAATGTGAAGTTAATCTCACATTTTATTTTATTGCTTATGATTAGCCTTACTTCTACTACTCTTTGTATGGATAACAACTTTGCAAACTAAAATTACATTTCAATTCCAGATTAAAGAGTATAAAAGCGTCTATTTACAACATCAATATGAACTATGACACAGAACCAAGAAAATCTAGTAATCTATTTACAATTACAAAACCTAGTGTTGCCTTTTTCTATTTTTACACGACACAAAACAAAGTTAGTGTTAAAGATGTGGGCTGAAAAAAGCTTAATATTGGTGAGGGAAAAGGAGCTCAAATTTTTTTGACATTTAAGTCAATTTTTTTGTTGCTTTGTATGTTGAATCATATTTATATAAACGAAAAAAATAAAACAACAATGAACTAAAACTGTCATGACTCGAAGGTTTCTGTAAATTGGCTAAAAGGTATTATTTCCTCATGTACCAACAAAGCAGCAAGCTAGAATCAATTATCTCTCAAATTATTATTATGGGCATAATTGTTACGTCAAATGTGTATGTAATAATATTTATATGAATATCATTGCTGTAACAACCCTGTATTTTCTGATTATTGTAATTGTATATTTTAATTATTTCCCTGTATTTCTGATTATTGTAATTGTATATTTTAATTATTTTAATTTAAATTCCTGATTTAAAAACTTTATTTTATTTATTAAAATGAATATATTTTGTTAATTGAAATATAAATGTTGATTTTGATGTGGATTAGAATTTCAAACAAGCATAAATTGAATATTTCCAGAAAATGTGAATTTTGGTCAATCTGGTCAAACTTTTACCATTAAATTTAAATTTTAAAGTTTGAAATTTTGAATTTTATCTTTTATTATGAAAGTAAATAAAATTTCAAGAACAATGCTTTTCGTTTCGTTGAAATTCGAATAATATTGTGAAAGTTATGCTTTTTACAAAATTGGGTGTAAATTGTTTTATTTAACAATATTGTTTATTTTAAATTATATAAATAATTTTTTTATTTGTCATATCATATTATAAATTCTATTATATGTTACGTTACATATATTTTTACCTTTTAAATATTTTTAAAGTGATGTTTGAATTTTTCCAAAGCTCATTGAATTTATTTTCTATTTTTAAAGGTTAGTTTCCATTTTTCTGCTATTTTCTTCATTTAAATTATATTTAATTAAAATTTATTTATTCATTTTTATGTATGCATTTTATTTTTATGTTTTTATATTTATTTTTAAATATTTTTCATGTACATACAATTTTACCAAAGTTCATTTCATTTATTTTCAAATTTTCAAGCCTAATTTACATTTTCTTTGTTATTTTCTTAATTTAATTATATTTAATTAATATTTATTTATTTATTTATTTTTATTTACTATATTTTCATGTTTTATCTGTATTTATACATATTTTACATGTATTTAAATTTTAAAAAGAAATTAGAAATTCAAAGAGACAAGACTCTTCATTTCTTGTGACTTTTCAATAGCTAGTTTCTTCATTTCCTTGGCTTTTCATTTTCTCCTTGATAGCCGTACATTTCTCATTGCCTTTCAAGTGAAAATACTTCTTATCCTCTTCAACTCACGGCTATTTCTCATTTGAGACAAAAAAAAATTCCAAGTTAATGGCTTCTCTTTATTCTTTTCTACCTTTCTTCCTGGAATTTGCCTTGTTTTCTGCTTAAATTTGCCTTGACTTCACATATGATTCTTGGCCTATCACCTCCACCATCAGCTCCACCATCTCCTCCACCATCTACAGAAGCAAACATCTCCTCCTCCTCTGACCATGACAAGCCATGCCATCCAATTGAAGCCATCTCCACAAAACTTTGCTTAAAACTCCAAATATTGCCTAGCCGAGCCTTGTATTCCCATTTCCTTCATGTTTAGCCTTGGCCACCACCTCTAACACCACCACAACTTGCTGCCATGACCTATAGCCATCATTATCATCTCTGACCTGACCTGAAGATGCACCAGGCTGAGCCCATAGGACCATAAGCCGAGCCTAATTACACCAAAACCTTCCATTCTTTGACCCAAACCCCTTGCCTCCTTTACTTTCCACTTGTTTTGCCTTTACCTTCCACTTTCTTGCCCTAAGCCTTGTCTCTAGGCCATGGCCGAGCCATGTTGACACCTAGGCTGAGCCTAGTGTGGTGAGATCAAGCCCATTTGATCATGTGACAAGCTTATGTTGTCGTGTGCAAGTCTTTTGCTTCTAAGGTTTGGTCATCTCTCTTGTTTTGCAACTGTTCTGCAAACTAAAGTTGTTGATTATATTTGTATGTCGATATCTATATTTTTTCTTATGTATGTTATATTTTGTGTTGTTTACAAGGGTCTCCATCAATTCAAATCAAATCGTGCTTGTCTTGCCTTTGGAATCGCTCTTGTGTGTGTTGTTTGTCTCTAGCTTCGTAAAAGGTGAGTCTTTCTCACTCTGACATTTATACTTATGAAATAGTGAATTGATGACAAGTGTTTAGTAATATAAAATGTTATGCAAGTTAACGATGACCATATGATATGCTATGCCATGTTATTACCATGTTAAAACTTTTAATTATCACCTGAAATATGATATATGACATTATATTGTGACATTGACATTATTTATATTGTTTATGCATATGATCACACTGCAAGTTCCCTGTTAGAATAGAATCACTATGGGTTGAAATGATACATACCCGAACGGACTTTAGAATAGGAACAAATCGTTATGGGATGAAATGATAGGCCTGAGCGATTTTTATTGTATTTTATTTGACTTGGGATTGCGGGTTTGAAATGATAAAACCCGGTTTTCTTTGTAAATTACGGATTGAAATGATATATATCCGTATCACTTGACCTAGGTTAGAAAATTATATACAGACCCCGTGGTATATTTTTAAATGATTTTTTTTAAATATGTATTTTCAAAAGTATGAAATTTTGATTTAAATATATATATTATGGTTTTAAGAAAGTTAAATATTAAATCTTGAAATTGTGAATTTAAGTGAATTCAAGTATGTAAATTTGGAGTAAATGTGACGTTTGACTTTAAATTTTATTTTAAGATGTAAATAAATAATGGAAATTAAATTTAAAGTTTTGAAATGATATTTGAAGTAAAATTTTAAGTTTATTAAATTTATAAATTAATAAACGTGAATTTTGACTTAATAAATGAATGGAGTTTGCAAAATTGAATATTTGATCTTAAAATTTTATTGTGTTAAATCATATGTTAAAATGGTTTTAAATGTGAAATTTTGAAGTCTAGAAATATGATTTTTAAGTTGTAATAATAAAAATTTGGAGTTTTATTATTATTTTTGAAAAGCTAAAATGAAACCTGGAATTTTATAGCATTTTCAAAATGCTTTAGTCTTTTGACAGCATTTTAATGCAATTGTTTTGAATCTAACAATGTTTGAAATAACTAAATATCTATTACGACATTTTATAAATGTCTCTATTCTTGAAATAAACCATTTTGGAAAATATAAGCTACGATAGCACTTTATAAATGCTGTCGTTGCTATAATTTGACAATGTTTTGAAATGTTATAGATTTTAACACTGTTTGGGCTATACTATAAAGTGTTAAATAATTTAACTTTTGAAATGGATTATCTGTGAAATTTTAGAAGTTTTGAATATTTAAATTTGAAGTTTTAAGGAATTTAAATTGAATTTTAATTTAAATAAAGTTTACTTGGTTATGTGTTAAACAGAATGAAATGTAATATAATAAATGAATTTTTGAATGGAATTTTGGAATGTATTTTTGGTAATGATGTTTGAAATAATAAATGAATGACATATTTGATTTTTAAATGATATTTAACTTTGAATATTTGGATTTGAATTCAAATAATGATTTGATTATGAAGTTTTGAAAGGATGTAATATTTTAATGATTTTGAAATGGTTTGGAAATGATTTGATCTTTATTTTAATAAAGAATGTGAATGTTGAATGATATTTGATTTTTCTTTATTTGATAAAGGAATTTTTGAAGTTTATATTTGTATGAAAAGATATTTGGTTTAATTGTAATTTAAGTTTATTTTAATAATATTGGATTTATGAAATGAATATTTCAAAACTACATAATAATGAAATTAGATTTGAGATATGAATATATGGAATTATAAAGTTTAGTTTTGAAATGTGGGATATTAAAGTTTGGAAACATATTAAAATTGGATAGCTTATTTTTTAGATCAAATCTATATTTGAAATTTATAAGATTTGAAATGTTTTGTTAGAAAACTGAATTGAATTGAAATTGATGGTTTGATTTGAATTAAATTGAAAATTTGAAATTTTGAATTAAATTGGAAATAAATTTGTAAAATGTTAAGAATTAAATGAATGTTTCATGATTTCAAATGTATGATTTCAGAATGTTATGATTTTCAAAGTGTAATGATTTCAAGTATTTTGGTTTCGAAAGAGTTATAACTTTGAAAGTATCATGATTTTTGGAAGTGAATATAGGTTTGAGATGGAAATGATAAAGTATAAACTATTTTGATTTGAATATAGTTTTGAAATAAAAATGATTTTGGTTTCGAAGTATAAACTATTTTGATTGAATAAATAGTTTTGAAATAAAAATGGTTTTGGTTTCGAAGTATAAACTATTTTGAAAGAAATATAGTTTGAAACGAAATGATTTGATCTTTTTGAAGTATAACCTATTTTGAAATGACCACGGCGTTATAATAACGTTTGGTTGTTAAAGAGACCGGGATCGGAAGTTGTCATACTCTGCCAACTCCGAAAACCACTTTAACAACCGTGTACGCGGTGGAGATTCCAGAATGAAGTAGGATGGTGGCGACGTTCTTGAGGTATATTACGTGGACCCAACTCCCGTGAGTTGGCATAAGGTGGCTAAAACAGGAGCGATCTCGGGCCAAGTGAGGTCATTCCTCCGATCGGACACATTCCTTCGATACTATACTCTTACTGGTGATTGATTAGATGGCCATCCTCCGATTTAAATTTGGGAGTGTGTTCCGAGGTAGGCGCATGTGGCTGCTGCGTACCACCAGCCCGTGTGCGTAATTGGTATATCTACCCTGGCATTGCCTTGTGTGCCGTGTCACCTACCATACCGAGCCTTTACTACGAGCTTGTCTTTCTCCCGTAGCCCGTGTGGTATCCTCTGACAGTCACCCGAAGTGGAGATGGCATGATATTGGATGGACTACTGGGACTATTATGTGTGAAGGGTGATATGGGTAGCCCGAAACGCTATTTAAAAGTATGTTTATTTTACTGTAGACATTATTATAATAGCGCAATATTACTACATAGTAAATAGTTTAACGGATCCTTAAAGGATGGGCGATCCCAAGCATCCTTTAAGTTACTGATGCATTTTTGTTACTGTTCACTTGAGTTGATTTATAGTTCATAAGTATTTATGTCCTGACTCGAGTGTTTTGTGTTTTGCTTTACGCTCGAGTCAGATTGAGTGAGTTAGCATTCAAGATTCACCTTTGGAGCTGGAGCTTTCCTTGAAGATCTAGCCATCTATTTTGCTTTTTGTATCCAGTGATTTCAGTGATGTATTCTGATTTATACCTGATGTATCTTGTTACTCTTCTGTTGTATCTTGTTTAACTCTGATGTATCTTATTTTTATATAGTAGCTTCATGAACTACTATCTCTTTTATTTCCGTTGCATTATTATTTACTCTGTGTCTGTGATCTGTGACTATGTATTTACTGTATATTCTGAGATTTGCCAAATTTTATTTACAACGCGGTATTTTGAGCAATTCAAGTCCGACATGTGCGGATGCGAATGGTTGAAAATATCGGGTTGTCATAGTTGGTATCAGAGCTTTGGTAGCTCTAGGCAAAACTCAGTATATAGGGTAAATGTATTTACAGAATCACTTTCATTCGAGTTCAAACCTCTTCCTTTTTGACTCGATTCCTTTGAATTTTGGAACATTCCCTGTGGTTCCAAAATCCATTTCGTGTCCCTCACTATTCATCTTCATTTGATTCTGGAGCATCCCATAACTCCACATTGAATGATCTTTATATTGAGTCGGCGGTCTCGCCAACCTCAAATTTATTTCTAAAGGGGGGAACTCCTTTACAACAGCATCGATTCACCAGAGATTCTATATCCTCGGCTTAGATGCTAGTATCTCTTATAATTTCGAACTCTACATCTTGAGATCGAATGTCGATTTACCCAAGAAATCCACATCGGTCTTATTCTTTAAGTCACGGTTGACCCGGTTAAGGTTGCCCGCGATTTATATAAGCTTATCCATCTTTCTATTCTGTTATTTAATTATCTCATCTTAGTTTCCAACTTATCTTCAAATTATTCTTGAAGTGTATTTGTAAAGTAATATTTAAAATGTTTTATATATTGTGTTGTTTGATTTGTTGATGTTGATTTGGGTTTCTAATCGATTCGTCTTATCAACGCTATCGATAAGATTTCCAAAACACTTGAACAGAGCAAACTGACACAATATGTTTTTAAAATTTAGTAATGAAATAAATTTTGTGAAATAAATTATAAATATTTATCTGGATTTTATTTGAATTGGTTGTTAAGAAATAATATTTGATTTTATATATCATTTTCTATTGTTTCATATATCTAATTGAACTATAAAACATGGTTATAAATTTATTTGGAAATTTAAAATGAATGTAAAATAAGAATTTGAGAATTTAATTTCCGATGGGTTTCAAACTTTGTGTTTAAAGTTTTAAAGGATATATTATTTAAAGTATTTTCGAATAGAAATTTGTTTCCAAAGAATTTTAAATTTAAATTTAGTGTTTTTCTCTTTGTCGCTGGAAAATAATTTCGGTGATGACTGCAGCATCATCGACATTCATTTTCGAGTTTCGAAGTGAAGAGACCATTCTGTAGTCTTGCTACATTTTGTTTTGGGAAAATTTAATTGATTTTAATTTCTAAAATAAGAATGGATTTATAACATATGCTGATATATGATTTAAATTTGAATGGACATATATATAGTATATGAGCATTTATTTATCTCTAAATAGTTTGGAATTTATCGGAAATTTAATTCCTAAATTTTATCTTCAAAGATAATTTCTAAGTATGATTTCAAGATTTGGATAAATATTCAAGCTTGAAATAATTGAATTAGAAAGTTTTATTTGTATACTACACAATTTCATTCAAATACAACTTACCTTAATTTTCAGAAGTTGAATATGTAATTGGATAATATACAATATAAAAAAAAGATTTTATAAATAAAATTTGAGTGGTTATTATAAATGTTATATACTTAAATTTTAGTTATAAATGGATTAACAGAGGTAAATAAAGAAAAAGTGTAATGGAATAATTTACAATATAAAATGATGATAAAGGAACTAAGAATAAATTTAAGGCAGTTACAATGAGTGTAAAAATATTCAACATAGGTGATAAAATATATTGAGAGGAATCAATTTAATTTTAATTAGTAGTGAAGAAGAATTAAATTTTATTTGGTACATTTTGATTATAATAAAAGATTTTTCAAATACATGATTTTAGGGATTTGTTAATTTAAGATAATTGGATGATAAGATAATGAAATTAGAGATGCTTAAGATTTATTTGACTTATGTAAAATTAATTTTCAGTTTAAGTTGAAATTTTATGGTTTCAAATTTATTATTTTATTTTGTTTTTCAAACTATCTTTTGGTTGTCCTAATTTCCCTTATCTTGCTACAGAATGGGAGGCTATTGCATATACCAGTCTGTTTAGAAATCTTTCTATAATCTTTAATAATCTTTGGTACTCATCTTTAAATCTAAGCACTGCTTGCCATCCACAGACCGTCGGTCAAACGGGAAGGGTGAATCAGATTCTAAAAGATTTTTTTCATGCTTGTGTTCTTGATTCTGGAAGATCTTGGAAAGATCATCTCCACATTGTTAAACTTACCTATAGCAACAGTTATCAGGTATAATTTTAATCTTCTTGTCATCTTGTCTTAATACTATTTCATTCTATCTTTTTCTGTGCTTTCCCGTACCTCGTTCCTTTTCGGGGACGAAAGTTTTGAGTGGGGGAGAGTGTAACAACCCTGTATTTTCTGATTATTGTAATTGTATATTTTAATTATTTTAATTTAAATTCCTAATTTAAAAACTTTATTTTATTTATTAAAATGAATATATTTTGTTAATTGAAATATAAATGTTGATTTTGATGTGGATTAGAATTTCAAACATGCATAAATTGAATACTTCCAGAAAATGTGAATTTTGGTCAATCTGATGAAACTTTTACCTTTAAATTTAAATTTTAAAGTTTGAAAATTTGAATTTTATCTTTTAATATGAAAGTAAATAAAATTTCAAGAACAATGCTTTTCGTTTCGTTGAAATCCGAATAATATTGTGAAAGTTATGCTTTTTACAAAATTTGGTGTAAATTGTTTTATTTAACAATATTGTTTATTTTAAATTATATAAATAATTTTTTTTATTTGTCATATATTATTATAAATTCTATTATATGTTATTTTACATATATTTTTACCTTTTAAATATTTTTAAAGTGATGTTTGAATTTTTCCAAAGCTCATTGAATTTATTTTCTATTTTTAAAGGTTAGTTTCCATTTTTCTGCTATTTTCTTCATTTAAATTATATATAATTAAAATTTATTTATTCATTTTTATGTATTCATTTTATTTTTATGTTTTTATCTTTATTTATAAATATTTTTCATGTACATACAATTTTACCAAAGTTCATTTCATTTATTTTCAAATTTTCAAGCCTAATTTACATTTTCTTTGTTATTTTCTTAATTTAATTATATTTAATTAATATTTATTTATTTATTTATTTTTATTTACTATATTTTCGTGTTTTATCTTTATTTATACATATTTTACATGTATTTAAATTTTAAAAAGAAAATAGAAATTCAAAGAGACAAGGCTCTTCATTTCTTGTGACTTTTCAATAGCTAGTCTCTTCATTTCCTTGGCTTTTCATTTTCTCCTTGATAGCCGTACATTTCCCATTGCCTTTCACGTGAAAATACTTCTTATCCTCTTCAAATCACGGCTATTTCTCATTTGAGAAAAAAAAATTCCAAGTTAATGGCTTCTCTTTATTCTTTTCTACCTTTCTTCCTGGAATTTGCCTTGTTTTCTGCTTAAATTTGCCTTGACTTCACATATGATTCTTGGCCTATCACCTCCACCATCAGCTCCACCATCTACAGCAGCAAACATCTCCTCCTCCTCTGACCATGACAAGCCATGCCATCCAATTGAAGCCATCTCCACAAAACTTTGCTTAAAACTCCAAATATTGCCTAGCCGAGCCTTGTATTCCCATTTCCTTCATGTTTAGCCTTGGCCACCACCTCTAACACCACCACAACTTGCTGCCATGACCTATAGCCATCATTATCATCTCTGACCTGACCTGAAGATGCACCAAGCCGAGCCCATAGGACCATAGGCCGAGCCTAATTACACCAAAACCTTCCATTCCTTGAACCAAACCCCTTGCCTCCTTTACTTTCCACTTGTTTTGCCTTTACCTTCTACTTTCTTGCCCTAAGCCTTGTCTCTAGGCCATGTTCGAGCCATGTTGGCACCTAGGCTGAGCCTAGGGTGGTGAGATCAAGCCCATTTGATCATGTGACAAGCTTATGTTGTCGTGTGCAAGTCTTTTGCTTCTAAGGTTTGGTCATTTCTCTTGTTTTGCAACTGTTCTGCAAACTAAAGTTGTTGATTATATTTGTATGTCGATATCTATATTTGTGCTTATGTATGTTATATTTTGTGTTGTTTACAAGGGTCTCCATCAATTCAAATCAAATTGTGCTTGTCGTGCCTTTGGAATCGCTCTTGTGTGTGTTGTTTGTCTCTAGCTTCGTAAAAGGTGAGTCATTCTCACTCTGACATTTATACTTATGAAATAGTGAATTGATGACAAGTTTTTAGTAATATAGAATATTATGCAAGTTAATGATGACCATATGATATGCTACTCCATGTTATTACCATGTTAAAACTGTTAATTATCACTTGAAATATGATATATGACATTATATTGTGACATTGACATTGTTTATATTGTTTATGCATATGATCACACTGCAAGTTCCCTGTTAGAATAGAATCACTATGGGTTGAAATGATACATACCAGAACGGACTTTAGAATAGGGAAAAATCGTTATGGGCTGAAATGATAGGCTTGAGCGATTTTTATTGTATTTTATTTGACTTGGGATTGCGGGTTTGAAATGATAAAACCCGGTTTTCTTAGTAAATTACGGATTGAAATGATATATATCTGTATCACTTGACCTAGGTTAGAAAATTATATACAGACCCCGTGGTATATTTTTAAATGATTTTTTTTAAATATGTATTTTCAAAAGTATGAAATTTTGATTTAAATATATATATTATGGTTTTAAGAAAGTTAAATATTAAATCTTGAAATTGTGAATTTAAGTGAATTCAAGTATGTAAATTTGGAGTAAATGTGACGTTTGACTTTAAATTTTATTTTAAGATGTAAATAAATAATGGAAATTAAATTTAAAGTTTTGAAATGATATTTGAAGTAAAATTTTAAGTTTATTAAATTTATAAATTAATAAACAGTGAATTTTGACCTAATAAATGAATGGAGTTTGCAAAATTGAATATTTGATCTTAAAATTTTATTGTGTTAAATCATATGTTAAAATGATTTTAAATGTGAAATTTTGAAGTCTAGAAATATGATTTTTAAGTTGTAATAACAAAAATTTGAAGTTTTATTATTATTTTTGAAAAGCTAAAATGAAACCTGGAATTTTATAGCATTTTCAAAATGCTTTAGTCTTTTGACAGCATTTTAATGCTATTGTTTTGAATCTAACAATGTTTGAAATAACTAAATATCTATTACGACATTTTATAAATGTCGCTATTCTTGAAATAAACCGTTTTGGAAAATATAAGCTACGATGCACTTTATAAATGTTGTCGTTGCTATAATTTGACAATGTTTTGAAATGTTATAGATTTTAACACTATTTGGGCTATATTTTGAAGTGTTAAATAATTTAACTTTTGAAATGGATTATCTGTGAAATTTTAGAAGTTTTGAATATTTAAATTTGAAGTTTAAGGAATTTAAATTGAATTTGAATTTAAATAAAGTTTACTTGGTTATGTGTTAAACGGAATGAAATGTAATATAATAAAAGAATTTTTGAATGGAATTTTGGAATGTATTTTTGGTAATGATGTTTGAAATAATAAATGAATGACATATTTGATTTTTAAATGATATTTAACTTTGAATATTTGGATTTGAATTCAAATAATGATTTGATTATGAAGTTTTGAAAGGATGTAATATTTTAATGATTTTGAAATGGTTTGGAAATGATTTGATCTTTATTTTAATAAAGAATGTGAATGTTGAATGATATTTGATTTTTCTTTATTTGATAAAGGAATATTTGAAGTTTATATTTGTATGAAAAGATATTTGGTTTAATTGTAATTTAAGTTTATTTTAATAATATTGGATTTATGAAATGAATATTTCAAAACTACATAATAATGAAATTAGATTTGAAATATGAATATATGGAATTATAAAGTTTAGTTTTGAAATGTGGGATATTAAAGTTTGGAAACATATTAAAATTGGATAGCTTATTTTGTAGATCAAATCTATATTTGAAATTTATAAGATTTGAAATGTTTTGTTAGAAAACTGAATTGAATTGAAATTGATGGTTTGATTTGAATTAAATTGGAAATTTGAAATTTTGAATTAAATTGGAAATAAATTTGTAAAATGTAAAGAATTAAATGAATGTTTCATGATTTCAAATGTCTGATTTCAGAATGTTATGATTTTCAAAGTGTAATGATTTCAAGTATTTTGGTTTCGAAAGAGTTATAACTTTGAAAGTATTATGATTTTTGGAAGTGAATATAGGTTTGAGATGGAAATGATAAAGTATAAACTATTTTGATTTGAATATGTTTTGAAATAAAAATGATTTTGGTTTCGAAGTATAAACTATTTTGATTGAATAAATAGTTTTGAAATAAAAATGGTTTTGGTTTCGAAGTATAAACTATTTTGAAAGAAATATAGTTTGAAACGAAATGATTTGATCTTTTTGAAGTATAACCTATTTTGAAATGACCACGGCGTTATAATAACGTTTGGTTGTTAAAGAGACCGGGATCGGAAGTTGTCATACTCTCTGCCAACTCCGAAAACCACTTTAACAACCGTGTACGCGGTGGAGATTCCAGAATGAAGTAGGATGGTGGCGACGTTCTTGAGGCATATTACGTGGACCCAACTCCCGTGAGTTGGCATAAGGTGGCTAAAACAGGAGCGATCTCGGGCCAAGTGAGGTCATTCCTCCGATCAGACACATTCCTTCGATACTATACTCTTACTGGTGATTGATTAGATGGCCATCCTCCGATTTTGATTTGGGAGTGTGTTCCGAGGTGGGCCTATGTGGCTGCTGCGTACCACTAGCCCGTGTGCGTAATTGGTATATCTACCCTGGCATTTCCTTGTAAGCCGTGTCACCTACCATACCGAGCCTTTACTACGAGTTTGTTTTTCTCCCGTAGCCCATGTGGTATCCTCTGACAGTCACCCGGAGTGGAGATGGCATGATATTGGATGGACTACTAGGACTATTATGTGTGAAGGGTGATATGGGTAGCCCGGAACGCTATTTAAAAGTATGTTTATTTTACTGTAGACATTATTATAATAGCGCAATATTACTACATAGTAAATAGTTTAACGTATCCTTAAAGGATGGGCGATCCCAAGCATCCTTTAAGTTACTGATGCATTTTTGTTACTGTTCACTTGAGTTGATTTATAGTTCATAAGTATTTATGTCCTGACTCGAGTGTTTTGTGTTTTGCTTTACGCTCGAGTCAGATTGAGTGAGTTAGCATTCAAGATTCACCTTTGGAGCTGGAGCTTTCCTTGAAGATCTAGCCATCTATTTTGCTTTTTGTATCCAGTGATTTCAGTGATGTATTCTGATTTATACCTGATGTATCTTGTTACTCTTCTGTTGTATCTTGTTTAACTCTGATGTATCTTATTTTTATATAGTAGCTTCATGAACTACTATCTCTTTTATTTCCGCTGCATTATTATTTACTCTGTGTCTGTGATCTGTGACTATGTATTTACTGTATATTCTGAGATTTGCCAAATTTTATTTACAACGCGGTATTTTGAGCAATTCAAGTCCGACATGTGCGGATGCGAATGGTTGAAAATATCGGGTTGTCACAATTGCTTATGTGTATTACCTGATTTTCTTTTCTCAAGAAAAAGACATCCTGAATAACTTTCTTATATTACTTTTATGTGATAGGTAAGACAAAGGACCTAAATATATAAAAACAGTGAAGAAGACTAAGAACTGGCTATTGTTGTAGGATGTGCTGAGGAGTTATGTGGTTGCGGTGTTTTGGTAGCTGGTTGATGGATGTTAAGGTGAAGAGGTAGGGAGGAGGCAGTTGAACTTATTGGAGGAGTGTGGAATGTGGTTTGCTGAGGATGTATTTTTGGCGTTTGAGGTGTGTTTAGTTTTGGAGGCAGTGTGATTGAAGGGGTGGATGCTGTTGTAGAGGTGTCGTTTTGGGTTTTGAAGTGGTGGTTGAAACTAAAGTAGGAATGTAATTGATTTAAGGATATTTTGATGTTGATTTTGGTTGTGGTGGTTTGCCAAAGGGATCAAATGTTTTAGGTGGCCACAGATGTAGGTTATTGGAGATGGTTGGTGATTGTAGGTGACGGAGATGAAGTGGTTTTAATGTTGTTGTTGAATTAACAGTTTCGATTGTTTGGAATTGAACTGAGGTGTTGTTGGTTTCCTATTTGTATAATTATTCGATATTCCAAAAACTGTACTAAATTCAAAGTTGTACAAATGTTTCCTATTGGTAGAATCTTAACAGAAATATATTTTCATTTTTAATGGTTTATGGTAAAAAGGTCAGAAAAGTTGTGATTTTCGAAATTTTGATTATTTTCGATATGAAATGTGCGTTTGATATTGTTTATATTGAAATTAATTATATATTCATTGTTGTGAAGTTTAATTTAGACATTTAAAATTAATTATATCAAAATTTCCAACAGTTGTAACTGTTGGGAATATAGACTTTTAGCTGTTGGTACTAAGGACTTTACCGGTTATAACCGTTGGAAAATATAACCGTTGGGAATATAAAATTTTCCAACGGTTATAACCGTTAGGAAATATGTTACGGATTTTGTCAAGTACCTAATACTACGGTTACAACCGTTACAAATTTGATTTGTAACATTTGTAACCGTTGGTAAATGACAATTCTGGTGTTGTGCGAGATCCCTTACAACATAAGACCGGCTCTATCTCTAACCTGGATGGAACCGAATATGTTATCAACCTGAGTGTTCCCACCCTTATCGAGCTCTTTTGCATGCAACACCGTATTCATAATTAATAATATATCCGAGGATATCTAGAAATGTGATAACATACCCAAATTGGGTATGACCCACTTAGCCTTACTGCATATCCCTTGATTTTCAGTCATTCCGGTTGATGAGGTTTGAGGCTGCGATTACCTTTCAAGAACAATTTCACTTAGAATGTTCATCGTCCTCCAATGACATTATACTTTTTCCGCTGCGATTTTGAGATTCTATGTTGTTGATTCTATTTCCTTCTATCTTTTTCTTCTTCACCCCTAATGATATGGTATTTCCAGCACTTGACTATTCGGCATATTATACAGTGAGCGTATGGATGTCGATTTTCAAGGGTCGAAAATTCTGGTAGTAGCTGCTATGCGTTACCACCAGTCCGGATCAGCAAAATGGTAAGTCCTACCCTAGGCATTGCCTTGCATGCCTTGTCATATGTCTTATCACGCCTTCTACGAGTTTGGTTTGTGTCGTACACTATGAAGTGCCTTTTGATAGCCCTTAGTAAATGGAGGAATTAAGGTACTATATAGACTTCGACATTTATCTAAAAATGTGTTAAGGGGATATGGGTAACGCCGTAACGCTATTTTAATAGTTTGCTTTATGTTATCCCACCTTTTGAACAAGGCTGAAATATCAAAAAATTGGCTGGAAAGGATGGATATCAGGATCGGAGATCGAAAATAAGGCTGTGATCGATATTGCCAAAATTTGAACGAGCTCCAATCAAGACGAGATCGATTGGGAATGACGATCAGAGCTAGGAAAGGCTACGTTTCAAATTTCAAGTCATTTAGAATCCGTATGCTCAAGATATGATTAATGCAAAATTGGACGTTGTTCTCGTTCGTATGCATCATGTTTAGTGCACTTCGAATCCATCGATTTGCAGTCCTTGTTCGTATCCACAAAACATGCACTGTTCGTATCCATCAAGCATGCCCCACTTCGTATCGGTCCGAGCTCATCCCATTTCACATCCGTCATCCCCGGCTAATTCGTGTCCATGGGAAATTGTCGTTTCGTGTCGATCATTGCGTGTACTTCGTATCGATCAACTCATCCACTTACTTCGTATCGATTGGCCATTGATCGATACGAAAAGCACATAATGGATCGATACAAATGTCACCATTTTCAATCGATACGAGAAGGCTGTTAGATCATCGATACGAAATAAGCATCCTAGGATCGATACGAAGACTGGAGTCCATTAGGTCGATACGAACGAGGCATAAAAGTTGGAAGGACTCGGTCGATTCGGCGTCGAGAATGGGTCGATCTTGAAAACAAGTGCCACGTCAACTCACAGATATGTGTCCTGATCGATACAAATAGGGCGATGCGAAGGGGATCAGTACAAAAGGCACTGCCTACCGTAAACCTTAAATTGCATCGATCATAACTCGCAATTCACATGTCCGAATGCTATAAAATTTCATAGGAGCTTACGCACAACCTAAAGAATGTTCATGATCGATCTCGACTCGATCAGAAAGATCTTGATCCATACGAAATTCGTTCGTATCGATCACGGATCGAGTCGAAATCACCTGGGATCGATTGCACGGGCCCACTCACGTGCCAAATGAGATCTCCCGAGATCTGAGCAAGATATTTGCATCCTACGCCTATAAATAGCACCCTAGGGTCTACAAAGAAGGGACTTTTGCAATCTAGGATGTCAAGACTCTGCCGGAATCATCATTGTACTCAAAATCTTTTGTTGTAATCAGTTGTAACTCGTTGTAGTCAGCAAGCAAACATCAATAAAATCATCAACTTCAAATGTATGGCGACTAAATCCATCAACTTCAAATGTATAGCGACGGCTCCGTCACACAAATGGCGACGGCTCGCGACTGCAAATGTGCCACGTGGAAATTTTCCAGCGTCTAAATGTCGTCGCTAGCCGTCGCTAATCGGTACCAAATAGCCGTCGCTAGCCGTCGCTAACCTGGGTAAAATTCTGTGCACCTGCACAGCCCATATACACTTCAAACAATAACTATTAAATACCATCATCAGAACCGCTATACACTATATTCATCAACTATAACCATCATATATCCATCATATAACATCACTATAGATTCAAACAATATAAAATCCAACCAAATCCATTAACCAGAATATACACATAGTAAACCGAAATATCTACATAATATCCCGAAATATATATACATAATATCCAACCAAATCCATCAACTAGAAGATATCAAAATATGTACATGATATCCTGAAATATATATACACCAAACCAACCAAAATGTGTATATACCAAACTATAACACGAGCAAACAAACATACCTACTCCTCACCATCGCTGTCGTCCTCTCCAGGCATCCTCCCATGCTGTTGCAAATAAGCTGCAATCCGCTCATCTAGCTGTTGCTCGAAGAAACTCTTCCTCCAATCATTTATTTCATCCACTGTCGCCTTCAACTGAGCAATCTCCGCTTCTTGCTGCGACCTCCTGTATGCACTCTGCATTCTCATCGCCTGTAAAATAGTTCATAATTATTTATATATTAGTGTATATATATATATAATATTATTAAAATTATTTAACTATTCATATGCATGAGTAAATTTATATATTAGTACATGTCAAAACTTACCTCTACATTTCCATAGCTATACCGTCGACTGGTCCGAGAAGGCGGGTCAATAATAACATCCCAAATATGGTTCTCCTCCTCTACCGTAAGCTCTCCCCGACCAGTTGACTTTGCTACCCGAGCCTGCTCAGCTTCGTACATCTCCTGCGATTACAAACAATTGTTTTACACGATAAAAACCGAATTTCAAGTTTTTGAAAATAAAATAAGAAAAAATATTGTTATTAACAATAAATTAATTTACCATTACGGATTGTGATTTGTTATCCGTCCACTCGTACGAAACATTGCCCTCTTCGTCAGTCCTCTCCATGGCATGCGTCGCCCTGAACAGCTCGGCCATAGTAGGCTCGCGGTTGTATCTCGCGGCCTGAAAATATATAAATATTATTGCTAATCTGATTATAAAATATTTTAATAAAATGTAAACACAGTTTATAAATTTAATTACCAGCTCTCTCTTATGCTCCTGAAAGGATTTGGAGCAACCACGGTGCAATGCAGAATTTTTATTCCTGTTTGCCCGGTTCCGCGCAGATAACTCCTACAAATTAAGATAAATTATCACGTATATATCTTGTGAGATTTATATTAGATTTAAATAAGAAAGCAAACATATATTACTTACTTTTACTGCCGGACTGTCCCAAAGCCGAAGAAAATCATTCCATACACCCTCACACATCCAGTTCGGCTTTTTCCCTGAATTGTTAGCCTTGGACAATGTATCCCTGTAAATTTTCCTCATTCGTTTGTTCCAGTGATTTAAAAAAATGTCCAAGTCGTCAAGGTCAACGCGGACTGCAGCCTGTAAATTAAAATTATTTTAAGTTATATAGATTATATTAATTTACAACTGAACTTCAAACTACTACTTACAAGTAAATCTGCCTGTATTACGTTCTTGACATGATGGGGTATGTCGTCCCAGCGAGGCCAACAACCATCCATCCGGCTCTGAAAAGCCTTCCTCGAAAACTGTAAAATATAATCTGATGGCTCCACCTCAAAGCCACTGCAAAAGTTATGATATACATGTTTAGTGGATTTTAAAACTTATACTTTAAATAAAATTGATACTTACCCAGCACTTCTAGGAACAACTTCTGCCATCGGACGTAAGTCCGGTGCAGTGCAACTACCACCTGCACCGGGAGATGGGGATGGCGTGCCTGTCAGACTTCGTCTCCTGCCAAACATATCTGCTATAGAAAAACAATATCATCAAAGAATAATTATAGAAATTCACTACTACATAGCATGTTTCAATCACTTTCACAGAAACAATTATAAAAATTTACTAGTACAAAACATCGATAAAAATTATATAAATAATCATCACAGAACCATAATAGAAATTCACTACTACATAGCATATTTCAATCACTTTCACAGAACAATTATAAAAATTTACTAGTATAAAACATGGATAAAAATTAACTAAATGATCATCACAGAACAATTACAGAAATTTACTATTACATCGCATGTTTCAATCACTATCACATAACAATTATATCAATAACGATCAGTCTTCATCGTAAGTTTCGACTCCTTCATTCCACAGTTTCTTCAACTCTTCGATCAATGGTTGTAAATAAACATCAATTCCTTGGGTTGGATCATGAGGGCAGGGAACGACAGTGGTGAGAAACATATATGGTGCCTTCATACACATCCATGGAGGTAAATTATACGGAGTAACGATAATTGGCCAGGATGAATATTTTCTACCAAACTGTGAAAATGGTGAAAATACATCCATACATAAACCAAGTCTGACATTACGGCTTTCCGCAGCAAATGCGGGATAAGTCTTATCGAAATGTTTCCATGCTTCATCGTCGGATGGATGTATCAAAGTTCATTCTTCCGCTGTTCTCACACTATGCCATCGCATATGACAGGCCGTAGCAGAAGATGCATATAATCTTTTAAGTCTGGGAGTGATGGGTAAATAATGCATTCTCTTGTACGGGACTTCTTTCTTGGTTTATATCTTTCTTCGTTACATATTTTGCATTTTCTGAGGTCAACGTCGTCTTTCCAATACAACATGCAACCTTTCACACATGCATCTATCTTCTCGTACGGTAGACCGAAAGCGGACATCAATTTTTTTACTTTATAATGACTATCGCACATCAGATTATTGGGTGGCATGTGTCGTTTTGCAGCTTGTACAAGTACTATAAATGCAGCTTCCGTAAGGTTGAATTTTGATTTCATAGTTATGTATTCGGCGGTTACTGAAAGTTCGGTTCCGCTTTTACATCCGTCCCACAATGGCCTCGTAGCAGAATCCAACGAATCGTATATTTTTTAGCTCCCGCAGTCGGTTCTTCTTCGACATTTTCGTCTTCATCGACAGCTTCAGTTGTAGGAAACATTGATCGCGTTGCATCATCCACCATATTTTCTATCGGATTCGTCATCATATTACCGTCCTCTAACACTTCAGTATTAGGTGTAGGTTCAACAAGTTCTCCATGACGATCCCAAAAATAATAATCAGGCACGAAACCATATTGATACAAATGTGCTTCAACAATATCCAGTTTCCAATGCTTCAAATGTTGGCACTTACTACACGGGCAACGAATTTCTGTATTGTTTCGGTTATTAGATTTAGCAAATCTAATAAATTTGTGTACACCGTTGTAGAAATGTAGTTTTATTGATCCCTTCTTTCCAGTTCTAACTTCATACATCCAAGTACGGTCGAGAAAATAATTGTACATTTTTCCTGATTTGAAAATGTATGTTAGACAATTTAAATCATTAATTTTCAACCATTCTCCATTGTAAACAGTTCATCGTTGCAGAAAATACAAAATATAAACTTCACTTTATTTTTTATTTTTTGGTATTTTGGTTTTCACTTCGGTGGTCAGTCATCCTACTTCCCATTACAAACACAGTAATGTAATTACATTTTATAAATCATTTCAGATTAAACGGTTCAACAAAATTTCGACAGCACTTCCCTTATGTTCCCTGTATCGTACACAAATGCATGTACACAGGGAACGTAAAGGAAGTGCTATCGAAATTTTGTAAATGTTTAAAATGAAATGATTTAAAATATGTAATTACTTTATTGTGTTTGTAACTTGTCCAATACATGGACAAATCCGACAAATATTGTATCAGATGAATATAAATGTCCATTCCGTTACAAAACGAACATCCATATAACGATCATATACAACACTTGCCAGACGGGGCTAAAGCCAATCTAAGGGATAAAAAAAATTTCTTTAAATTTTATCAAATATTGTTGTTCTTTTCAAATTTTGACAATGTTTCAACTATCTATATTTTATTTCAAAAATTTGTGTATTTAAATTTTAGTTCAACATTCAATTAACAATTTTAGTTCAATATTCATTTTTTTATTTTTTTACGACATAGATTTTATGTGACTATTTGTTGTTGTTATATTCATTTCTTAATTTCTTTACAAAATCGATTTTAGTACAATATCAGTTGTTTTTAAAGTCATTTCCTAATTTTCTTTAAAAAAATTAGATATTTGCAGAATTTTTAATGTTCTCATATTCTTTTTTTAATTTTCTGTACAAACTTTATTTTTTACAATACATACAACCTTTTGCATTTTGGCCGTCGCTAGTCATCGCTAAAATTATTAAAATGGCCGTCGCTGGCCGTCGCTCAATCAACAGGATAAATAGAAGAATTATCAATGAATATAATTAGAAAACAACAAATTCTAATTATCAAATAGATAATTAGAAAACAATAAAAATCTAATTATTAAATAAAAATTTGTCAATTTAGATTTACTTAACAACTTAAATTTGTAATTTATCAATTTCATAAACTATGAAATACTTTCATGTAAATTTATTAATAACCAAGTTAATCATTAATATACACTATTTTTTCACCTAACACAACTAACCATGTTAATCGCCAACACTAATTATCTACATCAACCATTTATTCAACTTCATGATAAACTAATTAATGTAATACCTAATTCAAGTTAATGATAATAAACTAATTAATCTAACAAATCAACGTACAAAACTACTAATACCTAATTTAACAACACTACTAATACCTAATTTAACAAAAAATCCCAATTTAACAACAAATCCTAATTGAATTAGGGTTTAAACTAAACCTAAAAATATCCAATTTACATTCAAACGAGATATTAGGAGCATACCTACACGAATTTGGGTGATTTGGAGGCGTTGAAAGGTAGGGCGGCGGCTGCGGTGACGGGGGGCGGCGGATTGGAAGAAGGAGATTGATTTTGGGGGAGGAAGGTAATGAATTTGCTGCTCCCGGCTTGGATTTGTATATTGCATATAGCGACGGCTAGCGACGGACGCTTTTTTTAGCCGTCGCTAGGCTCCGTCGCTATACGAAGCATTTCTAGCAGTGTCATCCATAAGAGTTGTCCTGGGTTTGGACAAATCGAATCACCGTTTTCACATCTCTATGGTATCCCTTCATAACGCTCAAATCGGATCGAAGTGGTTTTCGGATAATTAAATCCGATCCCGGTCTCTTTAAAACGATCAAGGAAATTGGCCAAAATTGATAGTCGATTTTTAACCATTAATAAAACGTCCATAAGCAGACATCGGGGCTTATTATAGATTTTCCATAAATTATTTCAAATTATCATAGTAAGATATATATTCAAATTCCTTCAAATTTTCAATATTCGAGACAACTTAAATACTTATTTTCATATCAGGATATTTCAAACCATCTCTTATTTCACACTTAGAAAATATTTAAAAATATATTTCCTAAACCCCTTACTTCCCAACATTTAGGAAAATTTCACTTATTTCTCTTTTCTCAAAAACCCTTCTCAATTTATATTGTAAATTTCTTAACTCATTTATAACGAATTTTACAAGTTTCGTGTTCCTTAATTTAAATCTCTCTGTTCAAAATTATATATTTATCTCACCGAACTGAGTATATTCACAAACCATTTCCTTCAAAAGTATTCGAAAAACCTTTTAAAATAAATATAGAAAGCACCACGCAGTATCAACCATGGATTCGCAGCTCAATGATTACGTCTCTATACCAGAGAAATCCAAATTCAACTGTAGACAATCTCTGCCTCAGATTTCTCTATGAAAGTATACCCTTACTTTTCGAAAACTTTATTTGATAATTATCTCAAAATAATGCTTATAAAGTTTCTATAAAAAAAATCCAAGTTTAATTTAAGCAAATACTCTATATAGTTATTATATTAGACAAAATTAATATTGAATAATTTATCTTTTAAAATAATAATAAAGATTAACTAATAATTAAATTTAAAACAAATCATTTTAAATTAACTTTAGTTAATAATTTAATATATTTTTAAAACAATTTTGAAATGATTGCATAACAAATTTCTAAAAACACCTTATAAATTACTTACTTTAATAATTAAAAATACACTTTCTAAACAAACCCAACATCTCGACAAAAATATATTTTCAATCCCATATAACCAATCTATTATTTATAAATCCCTCTCGATTTATCACCAATTTGATTTACGCTCCAATTTCGTAAATCCCCTTTTCACGTTTCCAAAAGTAAATTTATCATTTATACTTTGAACCGGTTTACCCATCGCTTTATAAATCCTCACCGTGAATTTATAACTTCAACTTATCAGCTGGTAATCATTCCACTTTATTTATAAACATTGTTTATAAATCCCATAGTTTTCATTTCTCATTTATAACGGTTTCACATCAATTAAATCCATTATAATTTGATTTCTAAATTTGATATCATTTGTAAATCTATTTCTCAAATAATCCAAACCATATTCCAAACCCAATCCAATCTCGATTATATTTCCATTTGTAATTAAGAAACCTTATTTAAGATCCAGTATATTCAATTTCACATTTATTTCCAATGCACTTCTTTTCCAAATATATTTAAAATCATGGTTTAAAAACCTTTTATATTTAAAACAAGTATCACTAAGGAATTATTATTTTAAATCCTTATTCCAAATCTCTATTTACCATATTTCGAAATTGTTAAGTGCAAATTTAAAGTCAAACTATTTATTTTACCCAAATTCATTTCTTTTAAATAATCCAAATTTCATTATAATATTTCACTTCCAAATTTCTTTTTAATTTCTTTTAAATTCAAAACATATATTTTGGTATATAAAAATACCAAAATCTAGGTAAAAACTACCATAGCATCCAATAAATACAAATCACATTATAATCTACCATAGACTATTCAAACAGATCATTTATCAATATATGTGAAATTTAGTTCAACATTTTCTAGGAATCCAGTTGGATCACTCGAACTGTTTCCCTGCATCCATAGATGTTAATACAACATAAAAATACCAATCCCGCTACGAGGCGGGATATCGCGGTATATAGGGTCATTCGCTATTATGCGGGGCGCGTAGGGTCTCATCTGCTCCAATAGGCGGGAATATCAATCCCACTACTAATATACATACTACTATATATATGAATACATCCATCGGATAATAATAATTATAGAATCATCCAATCAACCAATAATTTAATTTTTCAACATCTAAAATTAAACTAGCAATCCAAAGATGAGTGAGATTTACTCAACTTCATTTTTAGCAGTCACCGAAACATTTCGATTTCGACTAAATTCATACGTTGTTCAAATTTAGCTAAAATTTCTGGAAGCCCCAAGTTGTTCTAATCCAATTCGTATGTGTATATCTCGTTAAAACGAACCCAACGCGACTGACCGCGTCGGATTCGGACCTAAAACTAATGAGATATGATATTTATAAGTTCGAAAATTTAAATTAATAATTTATAGATAAATAAATAAATTAACATTACTAAAATACCCAGCTCATACATGAGATATCACGGCCCACTACAGTTTCATCTTCTTCCCCCTTCTTTATATTCGAATGATCGTAGCCTATACATGCACAAACAAATCACCGTGCACGACAAACATTGACACGCCTCCTCACTCGATGAAATCAAACTCCGACCTTGCCATCGATCTTCTCACCTTGAGCTCGACCATTCCACTCTGCCACATCACGCACGCTCCACCCAGTCGAAATGCGACTGTTGAGGTTGCACCTACTATAGCGTCAGGTCGCACCTGCTATCCCCAAGCTGAGCTCCACCAAAATCTTGTTGTTGATGCCACTCGTCTTGCCAAACCTAAATCCAATCTTCAATCGAGCTACAACCCCTCCAATTCCAAAAAAAAATCCTAGCCATTAACTTGCGTTCAACCATTACTGTTGAGATGCAGAACCACGTTGCACCCCATAATCACTACACTAGATTGAAGCTCAATGTGAAACGTGATTTTTAAAACAAGTTTCAAAATTTTTAGTTGAGTAAATTGAAGGAATTGATTTTTTTTTTGAAAGTTTGATTTCCGCCTTTTGTTCTCACAGTCGTTCTTTGTTTAAAAAAGAAGAAGAGAGAGAATGAAGATGTCTTGCATGTTTGAATGGGAAATGGTACGGTGATTTGAAAAGAAGGAAAAGAGCTGACGTGAATATTTGATTAGACAATATATTAATTTAAATTCAAAATGTCTCGATTTACGTAACTTAAAATCTCGACCCCTATCAAGGCATGCCCCTAGGTTTTTATAGTGTTATACCCTATTCTAAATGCAATGGAAAATGTTTCGAGTCTTAATTCGATTATATGGAGAAGATAACTTTTTGGACCCAACTATTATATTGAATTTTCGATATTAATTTAAGCGCGTTTCTATCCTGTATAACCAAATGACAACTCTAAATGGTACGAAATTTGAAATCCGATAATAATACACTATTACGGATCCAATGGAATGGGTTTCATCGAAATCCGAGACAGTGCCCGGAAGGCTATTTTCACTCGTCAATTTATACAAGTTATTTTTAAAATCGAACAAATCGCTTTACAAATTCAATATAAAATATATATTACCTTCATTCTTATTAATATAAATTTAGTAAGCCTTTAAATTATTTTTAACAAGCTTAAAACTCAAGATCTAATTATTTAACCAATTTTCAATTAATAAATTCAATAACTAAATTATCAAATAAATTGTTATATTTGAAATTCAAGTAAAAAATTAACTTTTAAATATTTAAAACCAATTAAATGTTCTAATTTCAAATATTCAAAATTCTGGATCGTTACAGAAGCTTAGCTCAAATAAATTTACGAAGTGGTTCATTAAATAAATTGGCATGGATTGGATTGTAGTTGAACACAAAATTGAGAAAACAAGGTTTTGGGAATAAATTGAATGTGGGTTAATAAAATTTTATAAATTGATTTGGAATCCATTTAAAATAGCTATAAGCTTAAGTGATTATTTTATTAAATGAATATCACTAAATTTGAATGGAAAAATATCGTTTGATGTAAACGTAAGTAAAAAAAATTTGGTGAATCGAGCATACGATAAATCACATCAAGCTTATAATCAAATCAACACATAATAAATCAAATCACATATAAAATCAAATTAGCCCATATTGAAGAAAAAATGAAAGATGAGAACCTGTACATGCAAATACAATATCAGCCACCCTAGTATAGATCTCAACCACCCTATATTGCATTGTACATTTCCACTTCTCTTATAAATACATGGCCAAGTTGCTTATACCTATTCATATAAAAAAAGAAAAAGAAATAAGCAAAGAACTGCCATTAAACCAAAAATGGATCAAGTGTTCAAGAGTTTGGAGGGAAGGAATTAAGCAAGCGGTAATTGTTCATCTGTTATTAACCGTGAGTAAAACAATCTATATTTTGGTTACAGGTTATTACTTATGAATATATATATATATATATATATATATATATTGAGTTATGAATAGATCATTGATATATATATCAAGTATTTATGTGCAGTGATATGAATATGTAAAGGTATGTGTATACTGGACATGGTTAGATCTACCAAAACTTGTAAAATTCTTCTATGTTCTTTGTTTTGTGTAAAATTCAGTTAAGACATTTAATTTCAAAAATCTTTAACTCATCATCTATTTAGTTTTGAACATGATACCAAAACCAGAATTGTTTGTTTATAGATGAAGAACATCTTAAAATTTGTTTCATCGAATTTCAACAAGTAGAGGCTAAGAAAAATCCTATTCAACAATGAATGGATCAAGTTTGGTCAAAAAAATCATAATATAGATAACGGATCATATAATAGTGTTCATCATTGCAAATTATGATTTTTAAGGGTGATTTGAGATTTTCTTATGATGTGTGGAGAGAGAAATTGGGGAATGAACAGAATTGGGCATTTGTTCAAATTCTGGTGATGTGATGGATTTCGAAGAAAGGTGTTTAGCATGGAGGTGATTTAGGGGATGGCACATCAGAAAAAAATGGTGCGTTGATTTATCCTTGTGTGTGTTGGCCTGACAAGGTGGTTTTAGGGTTTGAGGGTTATTTGTGTTTGGGTTTCGGGTTTGAGACAATGGCATTGACGAGAGGATGAAGGAGGGTTACGCACCTGGGGTGAAAGGTCGAGGAGGTTGTGGTGAACATGTGGGTGAGATTTGGCGACGGATGGTGGCAGGGGTGGCCGAGGCAAGGCGGTTGAATAGGTTTTTGTTTTGTTCCAGCATTTCGGTGGAAGGATGAATCCCGAACTGGGTTGGGTCATGGACTTCTGGGTGGATGGGCGAGATGTTGGGGTCGGTGGCGACTCGCGTGGGTGATTGGCGGCAAAGTTCGTCGATAAAAGCTTGAGTGCATATGCACGTATATAGGCTCATGCACGTCTTCGTGCATTTCAAATGAAATAAGAGAGAAGAGAGGGAAGTGAAACTGGAAGAAGAAGGAAATAAGTTTGGGCTGGTTTTGATTTGTTTGGGCCGGGTTAGTTTTTTAGTGGGTTGGGTATGCTTAAATTTAAAACATAATAATCTTTAAATTTAAAACAAGATTTCTTATTTATTTTAAAACTAATTGATGAGCAGATTTTTGCTCGAGTTCCTATCGCCAATTATTTTCACCTAAACTAATATGCCAAGATTTTCTGCAATGTAAAATTTTAATGATTTAAACAATTGAAAGTGAATGAACAAGTAAATTCTTGTGTGATTAATTATAGGTTAATTAATCGATTAATTTGAATGAACTGTGTAATTCTAAATTAATTTAGAACAAATTATTTTAATTTATTTCTCTAGTTGACCAATAATCGGGATTTAAAATATAATTTGACTCGGTAAATCGAAACCAACTCAATTCTGAATTGTGAATTGATTTAATATAAATCGTTAATTGAAATTAATGACCTATGCTTTGACTTATATTTCTCTCTGGTATTGATTATCTTTTGCCTATGCCATTACGTAGCCAAACAAATTTAAGTAGTTAGAATAAAACGTTGACATGTTTTATTGGAAGTAAATCGACTTGTACTGATCATTATTCTGAATTTTGGAAATGTGATGATTACAAGCGAATTAATTTCGATGGATAGGTCATGATAAAGTAAAGATATGGAATGAATTTCCATATGTGAATATTGACACCTTGATTGTAGAATTGTTTATTTTAAACAACTTGGCCTTTTTAATTTTTTTATCGTTTTGGATTCAATGAGACCGAGACCAGTCGTGTTTATAAGTGATGTGGCCTTACGAGATACCCTTGTTTTCAAAGTATTTTAAAAAAATAGTAATAAATTCAAATGGAGTGTGTTTTCTCAAGCTGGTATTCCAGAATGACTAAGGTGTTATTTTATTATAATGCTCGGGCCAGATGGAGTATTATAGATTCAGGTTAGGATGCTATGAAGCTCAAGAGACGAGCTGGATGATAGAGACATACTCCCATACTTGTTATTTCCCGCTGTGTGTGTAGACTGTATAGTCAGCACTGGTGAGGAAAAGTTATTATAACTGTCGAGATTGATTTGTTGATTGTTGTACTCTAATGATTATATGTATATTAACTGATACAGATTCTTTATATAAAATCCGTTATTATATATTATAATTTTTTCCGCTACGATTTTGAGATTCTGTGTTGTTGATTCTATTTCCTTCCATCGTTTTCTTCTTCACCCCTAATGATATGGTATTTCCAGCACTTGACTATTCGGCATGTTATACAGTGAGCGTATGGATGTCGATTTTCAAGGGTCGAAATTTCTGGTAGTAGCTGTTATGCGTTACCATCAGTCCGGATCAGCAAAATGGTAAATCCTACCCTAGGCATTGCCTTGCATGCCTTGTCATATGTCTTATCACGCCTTCTACGAGTTTGGTTTGTGTCGTACACTATGAAGTGCCCTTTGATAGCCCTTCAGTAAATGGAGGAATTAAGGTACTATATAGACTTCGACATTTATCTAAAAATGTGTTAAAGGGATATGGGTAACGCCTTAACGGTATTTTAATAGTTTGCTTTATGTTATCCCACCTTTTAGAAAAGGCTGAAATATCAAAAAATTGGCTGGAAAGGACGGATATCAGGATCAGAGATCGAAAATAAGGCTGTGGTCGATATTGCCAAAATTTGAACGAGCTCCAATCAAGACAGGATCGATTGGGAATGATGATCAGGGCTAGGAAAGGCTATGTTTCAAATTTCAAGTCATTTAGAGTCTGTATGCTCAAGATATGATTAATGCAAAATTGAACATTGTTCTCGTTCGTATGCATCATGTTTAGTGCACTTCGAATCCATCGATTTGCAGTCCATGTTCGTATCCATAAAACATGCACTGTTCGTATCCATCAAGCACGCCCCACTTCATATCGGTCCAACCTCATCCCATTCACATCCGTCATCCCCGGCTAATTCGTGTCCATGGGAAATTGTTGTGTCGATCATTGCGTGTACTTCGTATCGATCAACCCATCCACGTACTTCGTATCAATCGGGCATTGATCGATACGAAAAGCACATAATGGATCGATACAAATGTCACCCTTTTCAATAGATACGAGAAGGCTGTTAGATCATCGATACGAAATAGGCATCCTAGGATCGATACGAAGAATGGAGTCCATTAGGTCGATACGAACGAGGCATAAAAGTTGGAAGGACTCGGTCGATTCGGCGTCGAGAATGGGTCGATCTTGAAAACAAGTGCCACGTCAACTCACAGATATGTGTCCTGATCGATACAAATAGGGCGATGTGAAGGGGATCAGTGCAAATGGCACTGCCTACCGAAAACTTTAAATTTCATCGATCATAACTCGCAATACACAAGTCCGAATGCTATGGAATTTTCACAGGAGCTTACGCACAACCTAAAGAATGTTCATGATCGATCTCGACTCGATCAGAAAGATCTTGATCCATACGAAATTCGTTCGTATCGATCACGGATCGAGTCAAAATCACCTGGGATCGATTGCACGGGCCCACTCTTGTGCCAGATGAGATCTCCCGAGATCTGAGCAAGATATTTGCACCCTACGCCTACAAATAGCACCCTAAGGTCTACAAAGAAGGGACTTTTGGAATCTAGGATGTCGAGACTCTGCCGGAATCATCATTGTACTCGAAATCTTTTGTTGTAATCAGTTGTAACTCGTTGTCGTCAGCAAGAAAACATCAATAAAATCATCAACTTCAAAGTGGATGTAGGCCAGATTGCGGAACCATTATAAACTCTATGTTCTTTGCTGCTTTCTTTTTAATTTTCTGAGTGTTCTTCATTTTTAATTCTCTACATACTTGTTATCTGTAATCTGTGATTGTGAACTGGTACTTTCATCGAAAATTGGGTGTATGTGGCCAATTTTGGTGCAAACATTTTGGTGCTTTCATTGAGAAGGATGAAGTTAGGATTCTAAAGCTTGGATTTCGGATTTGAAAGCTTGAAGACTTGGATCTGCAAAGTGATGGCAAGGCAATCAGCAAGAAGACAGCGGACTAAAGGGAGTCAACATAATGGGAGTTAGGAGGCTTCCTCAAGAGCAAATCAGGCCTCAGGCTTCATCGCCAGAGAAAGATGGAGATGATGATGGGAGCTATGCATGAAGAGCTTCTGAAAGGGCAAGAGGAGATGGTATGGAATTTGCTTTGACGAACTGGACAAGCTAGAGTGCAGAATTAAGCTAACGCGGCTGCAGGAGATGCTAGAGATAGGAGTCAGGAGTATGGAGCAATCAGAACCCAGAACAGACCGGGACCATCAGGAGCGACCTCAGAGCTAGGGGCACTCCCCATGAGCATGTTGATCCAACCTCAGGAAGGATACTAGGTAGAGCTGTTCAACATGGTATTGATAGAGGAACGGACGCCCATGCAGAAGAGAAGATTCCGGGACTCCCCCGCGAAGTCGAGGGGGCGGACTGTAGGCAACGGACTAGGACTACGGCTTGGCAACAGTGACAGATTGGTGGAGATGGTCAGATGGGTCATGAGAGATTTGGAAGACGTGAATAGGATCCCCTTCGCTTCCGCAATTAGACAGGCTAGGAATCCACCAGAATTCAAGCTACCAACACTGGAGACGTACGATGGGAGGACGGATCCTGCAGTTCACCTGACACGATACATGACGCATATGAAGGTGTTGGGGGCATCAGAGGAGGTCATGGCCCTGTGCTTCCCATCATATTTGACAGACATTGCAGCGCTATGGTTCAGACAACTAGAGAGCGGCTCCATTGCAACATGGACCGATTTGACTGAGAAGTTTATGAGGCAATTTAGAGTTCACACTTCGATCCGCAAGAATGTGATGAGTTTGGCAACACTAAAGCAAAGAATAAGGGAATCTTTGAGAAGCTTTCTAATGCGATTCAATGCAGCGGCTGCATCGGTGGATCGACCAGATACATCCATGGTTTTGATGGCAGTTGTATTTGGCATAACTGATGGCACATAATTCATGAATTCATTGACAAAGAATCCCCCTATAGATCTAGGAGAATTTTATCAAGAGGCTGGAGGATTTTTAAGATTAAGGATACAAATGTTGAATGAGAGGAAGGAGAATAAGTCGATGTTTATGCAGTCAAGGGTGGAAATCCTCCTGAAAAAGGTCCAGGAACTGATAAAGGGAAATGGAAGGCCGAGGATAATGATGATGGACCAAAGCGACCACGAAAGGAACCAAGACTCACCTCCTATTCGAAATTGAATGAAACTTTGGAACGGATCTACCAGGATACAAGAGGGCAGATTCCTTATCAAAATCCAATGAGGAGGGATCCAACTAGCAAGGAAAGAAGATCAGACAAGTATTGCTTATTCCACAAGCTGAACAGTTATAGCACAAATGATTGCAGGCACCTAAAGGATGAGGTTGAGGGACATGTCCGAAATGGTCTGCTATCGCAATATGTGAGAAGGCGAGCAACAGTGAGGGAGCGAGAGCAACCACCCCCGCATCAAATGAAGGCGGCCCTAGATCGAGGCATTAGCTTGTCATCAATTGATTAGAATAATGACGAATAAGTGACAAACACCACACCAATGCGGTTAAGTCATTTACACATGTACAGGATTACAAGCAATCCTCAGGCATGCTCTGATACGACTATCGATCGCTTTTGTTTTCCATTTCCTATGTTTGGAATTGATTTTGTTGGACATTTCTGTTGAATGACTTATCTGAATGTAAAGTTGGTTTTAATAATTCTATAACAGCCAAATCACTTACACATGTACGGGATAGCGAACGGTCCTTATGCATGCTCTGAGATAGCGATGAACCGCCATAACAAACAGTTCAGAAATTCGCTCGAACGTGAAATCTGACATTAATGATACTAAGTCCCCCCCAGGCACACACAATTCGCCTCGAACGACACCCGACCTCAAACGGTCACAATTTGCCTCGATCTGCATCCGAACTCGAATGGTCATAATTCGCCTCGAACGGTCACCCGACCTCGAACGGTCACTATTCGCCTCGAATGGCACCCACCTTGAATGGTCACAATTCGCCTCAAATGGCACCCGACCGCGAATGGTCACATACCGCCCTGAATGGCATACGATCGCAAACAGTCATTATTCACAGTCAGACAAGATTATCGATCTCTTTCAGGTCATTAATAGGATACGAACATCCAGCTTATCGAACTACAAAACACACCTTCCTCCCACAAGTCATATTTTGGGGGGCAAATGTTATCCCACCTTTTGGACAAGGCTGGAATATCAACAAATTGGCTGAAAATGATGGATATCAAGATTGGAGATCGACTGGAAACAAGGCTGTGATCGATATTGCCAAAATTTGACCGAGCTCCAATCAAGACGGGATCGATTAGGAATGACGATTAGTGCTAGGAAAAGCTACGTTTCAAAATTTCAAGTCATTCAGAGTTCGTATGCTTAAGATATGACCGATGCAAAATTCAACATTGTTCTTGTTCGTATCCATCATGTTTAGTGCACTTCGTATCCATCGATTCGCAGTCCTTGTTCGTATCCACAAAACATGCACTGTTCGTATCCATCAAGCATACCTACATCGTATCTGTCTGAGCTCATCCCATTTTGCATCCGTCATCACCGGCTAATTCGTATCCATGGGAAATTGTCGCTTCATGTCGATCATTCCGTGTTCTTCGTATCAATCAACTGATCCACGTACATCGTATCGATCGGCCATTGATCGATACGAAAAGCACATAATTGATCGACACAAATGTCACCCCTTTTCAATCGATACGAGAAGGCCATTAGATCATCGATACGAAATAAGCATCCTAGGATCGATATGAAGAATGGAGTTCATTATGTCGATACGAACGAGGCATAAATGTTGGAAGGACTCGGTCAATTCGATGTCGAGAGTGGGTCGATCCTGAAAACGAGTGCCACATCAATTTACAAACACGTGTCCTGATCGATACAAACTGGGTGATGCGAAGGGGATTGGTACAAATGGCACAGCCTACCGAAAACCTTAAATTGCATCGATCATAACTCGCAATCCACAAGTCCGAGTGCTACGAAATTTTCATAGGAGCTTATGCATAACTTAAAGAATGTTGACGATTGATCTCGACTCGATTGGACAAGATCTTGATTGATATGAAATTCATTCGTAACGATCACAGTCCGAGTCAAAATCATATGGGATCAATTGCGTGGTCCCAGTCACGTGCCAGAAGAGGTCTCCCAAGATCTGAGTGAGATATTTGCATCCTATGCCTATAAATAGCACCCCAGGGTCTATGGAGATGGGACTTTTGGAATCTGGGATGTCGAGACTCTGCTGGAATCATCATTGTACATGAAATTTGTTGTTGTAATCAGTTGTAACTCGTTGTAGTCAGCAAGAAAACATCAATAAAATAATCAACTTCAAAGTGGATGTACATCGGATTGCAGAACCACTATAAACTTTGTGTTTTTTTTACTGCTTTCTTCTTAATTTTCCAAGTGTTCTTCATTTTTAGTTCTTTACGTACTTGTTATCTATGATCTGTGATTGTGAACTGGTGCTTTCATCGACAATTGGGTGTATGTGACCAATTTTGGCGCAAACACTTTACTATAGACATCATCTATGTAGAGCATTGTACTATGTATGTAAATAGTTTAACAGATCCTTAAAGTATGGGAATCCCAAACATTCTTTAATTTATATTGCATTTCACTTGGACATATCACTTGAGTCGAATTTACTTGCATAAGAATGTTAATCCTGACTCGAGTATTTTGTGTTTGCTTTATGCTTGGATCAGCCTGAGTGTCACAACATTTGAGACTCGCCTTTGGAGCTTAGAGCTTCAGTTGGATACCTATCTTTATCTACTCAACTTTCTATTTATTTCAGTTATTTCTAGTTATTTGGTTCAGATTTGTCATTTTCTTTTGCATTGAGACTTCTATATATTTGGGATATCTGTTGTATTTATTTTAGACTCTGATGTTTTGTAGTAGCTTCATGAACTATTATTTATCTATTCCGTTGCTTATTGTTGTACTACTCTTTGTCTGTAATTCTGTAATTGATATATGTACTGTATATGCTAAGTTTTGCCAAATATAAATTAACAATCTATTTTTTCAGCAATTCAAGTCTGATATGCGTGGATTATTGTCGATTTGAATGGTTCAAAATGGAAGGTCATCTCAGATGAATTCAATCCCTTCGAAAGGCATACGAATGGCAGAAGGTTTTGACTTGGTTGAAACTACTCTTTTCGAAAGCATTGATTTTAAACTAAGTAACTCATTTAAAATCTATAATTAAACAAGAAGCGGCAACCTCTTTTGAAAGCAATATAAAAAAAACCCTTCAAAAGCATCTATTTCGACTCATTTGAAAGCATTTAGTATAAACAGGAAAGCGCATTTCTTTAGAAAGTAAAACAAAGGTTTCAACCCCATTGAAAGCTATCTGGATACGGACAGTCTCTTTTGAAATGGCCTGGTTTATCACAGTTGTAACATTTTTCATTATTTGTCACTACATTCTGATTTCCAGAATTCTCATAGTTGTTTCTCATGAGATTATTCATCTTTATGTATTTCAGGAATTTCCTAAAATTTCTGGTCATAAAGGCTATCTCTTCATCATTATCGCTGTTTGAGTCGGATCCATCGGTCAATGCATTGAATGCCATTGATTTCTTTTCATATGCTTTACTTTCTCTTCTCCCAATCATTTGAACTTCATACGACATTAGATTTCCAATTAATTCTTCTATCTTTAAAGTACTGATGCCATTTGCTTCTTCGATCGCAAGTGTCTTTTGATCCCATTCTGGAGTTAGAGAATTTAAAATCTTTCTGACTTGATCTTCTTTAGAAAATTCATTTCCCAAAGATATAAGAGAATGCACAATATCCTGAAATCTACTATACATATCCGAAATAGACTCATCAGGATTCATTTTAAATAATTGAAACTGATTTGTGAGCATGGAAATTTTGGTCTGTTTAACTTTGCTTGTTCCTTCATGAGTAACTTGCAAAGTTTTTCAGATTTCATATGCAGACTTACAAACTGACACTCTATTGAATTCATTTCTATCTAGTGAACAAAACAGAAATTCATTTTCTTAGAATTATCTTGTGCAACAGTCTTTTTCTCAACAGTCCACTGTGCAAAATTAGTTGTGGGATCAGAATATTCAGTTTGTGTGATATTTCAAGTGTCTAAACCTATAGGTTGTAAATATATTTTCATCCTACATGCCCAATATGCATAGTTACTGCCTTTAAAAAGTGGTGGTCTGACAGTAGACTGACCCTCTACAAATGAACTAGTGATAGGGATACTAGTGTTAATAACAATACCAGTGTTGGTAGCCATTTTAAAAACTTTTCAAAAATCAGATTATGAAACTTTGAAAACCTTGCTCTGATACCAATTGTGAGAAATGCGGATTACGGATCTTAAGGCTAAGATTAACACTAGAGGGGAGTGAATAGTGTTAATAAAGAATTACTAAATCTTTTTAATTTATGTTAATTTAGACACAAAAGTATGCAATATACAGACACAGATATGATCACAGAATTAATCACAGATGTAGAAATAAAATAAAAGCAGTAAAGGAAAGAACACACCGGATTTTATACTGCTTCGGAGTTACCCTACATCCAGTCCCGCAACACAAGTACGGATTTCCTTTCAAAAGCAATCGTACAACTACACCCTCGGTTTCAAGTCTACGAGGTACACCCTCCAGAATTTCAATCCTCTGGGTAGAGATACTTGATTTTTGGGCCACAAGTTTACCCAATTGATTTACCAAGGCTACAATCACACCTTTTCCTTTTTGATTGATTTCCAAGGCTACAATCACACCTTTTCTTGCTTAATAGATTACAAATAAGTCTATAATTTTGAATAGCACTGAGAATCTTGTAGAGATAGTGATAGAGAATCAAACTATAAGTAATCGAGTATGATTCAATGTTGATTTCGGCAGAGTACTGATAAGAATATGTATTAAGAAAAGAGGAAGAAGAAGAGGAGTGAAAACCAGAAAAAAGTGATTAAAAATTCGTTGAAGCTGACCCATATTTATAGAAGAACAACAACCATGTCCATTCATGAAGAGTTATGGCGAATAGACACTTCTTTTGAAATTTGAATTTTTGAATCAAACTGTCACCATGTCGATATGGTACCCATAGGCATGTCGACTTCCCAAAGCTTTTTATAATGTTTTGAATTTCTTTGAAAATAACCTTTATCTTATATAAATACTAATTTAAACTTTATAAATATACTTGAGTATAGTTGAAATTCATAAGTAAATATACAGAATAATATATATAGAATTTAACCATAATTTTATATTTAAATCTAAGTTTAAATATTAAAAGTTAAATATATTATTAAAAAAGATAGTTTAGAATCAGGAGTAATTTGACTTTGAAAATAAAGATGTTTTTGAAGCTAAAATTATTTAAAATCAGGATTGAGGGTTTTGAATCTTTTAAAAGGAAAGTTTTGAAATCATTTTGAAAACAAGATAATTTGTAAAATCTTTTGAATTAAAATTAGTGGATACAAAACAATGTCCCACTAGATTTTCGTACGTTCCATCCTACTTAGGGTTCCATCCCTTTAATGGGCTCGAAGTGGATTCCATTCCATGAATAAATTGGATTTTAAGATGCCAATGCTTTTCTATGATTTCTAACAAAAATTTATAATAATAAAAAAAAAATATTTATCCTTGAAATTTTGAACTCTTGATAGTCTCGATACTCATGAGTCTTCTATCTTGATATTTTATTTTGATATCTTGAATCTCTATATTGTACAGTCTTCATTCTGAGTACCTGCATGGTTAAATCCTGCATATATATATATATATATATATATATATATATATCTAAACTTATAATGTTAGTATTTATATTTTATAATCTATTCTAAGGTTGTTGTCATCAAAACCATCATCTCACGGACTAACAATCTCCCCCTTTTGACGATGACAACATTTGTTTATAAAATATTATTTCTATCCTAATAACTCCCCCTTAATCTATACCTAACTATCCTATTTTATATTTATCCCCCTTTGTCATCAACAAAAACTTACTCCCACTCATTCTTGAACTTCAGTACCTTTTCTGAGTCCGTTTCTCTGAATTCGTCGGAGTCGTGAACAGTTGTGTAACACAAATTCGAATTATCCGTCATCTGATCATTATCACTTGAGGACGAGCCTGAGTCATCCAGAGTAGCAGTAAATGCACGCTTTCGTTTCTTTGCTGGTTCATTGTTCATAGGAGGATTATGCCTTTCTGGATACGGATAGTCTCTTTTGAAGTGGCCTGGTTTATCACAGTTGTAACACTTGTCATTATTTGGCACTATATTCTGATTTCCAGAATTCTTATAGCTGTTTCTCTTGAGATTATTCATCTTTCTGTATTTCAGGAATCTCCTAAAATTTCTGGTCATAAAGTCTATCTCTTCATCATTATCGCTGTTTGAGTCTGATTCATCGGTCAATGCATTGAATGCCATTGATTTCTTTTCAGATGCTTTACTTTCTCTTCTCCCGATCATTTGAACTTCCTACGACATTAAATTTCCAATTAATTCTTCTATCTTCAAAATACTGATGTCATTTGCCTCTTCGATCGTAAGTGTCTTTTGATCCCATTCTGGAGTTAGAGAATTTAAAAAAATTCAGAGTTGATCTTCTTCAGAAAATTCCTTTCCCAAAGATATTAGAGAATGCACAATATCCTGAAATCTACTATACATATCTGGAATAGACTCATTAGCATTCATTTTAAATAATTGAAACGGATTTGTGAGCATGGAAATTTTGGTTTGTTTAACTTTGCTTGTTCCTTCGTGAGTAACTTGCAAAGTTTTCCAGATTTCATATGCAGACTTACAAACTGACACTCTGTTGAATTCATTTCTATCTAGTGAACAAAACAGAATTTTCATTGCCTTAGAATTATTTTGTGCAATAGTCTTTTGCTCAACAGTCCACTGTGCAAAATCAATTGTGGGTTCAGAATATTTAGTTTGTGTGATATTACAAGTGTCTAATCTTATAGATTGTAAATATATTTTCATCCTACATGCCCAATATGCATAGTTACTGCCATTAAAAAGTGGCGGTCTGACAGTAGACTGACGCTCTACAAATGAACTAGTGATAGGGATACTAGTGTTAATAACAGTACCAGTGTTGGTAGCCATTTTGAAAACTTTTCAAAAATCAGATAATGAAACTTTGAAAACCTTGCTCTGATACCAATTGTGAGAAATGTGGATTACGGATCTTAAGGCTAAGATTAACACTAGAGAGGGGTGAATAGTGTTAATAAAGAATTACTAAATCTTTTTAATTTATGTTAATTTAGACACAAAAGTATGCAATATACAGACACAGATATGATCACAGAGACAATCACAGATGCAAAAATTAAATAAAAGCAGTAAAGGAAAGAATACACTGGATTTTATACTGGTTCGGAGTTACCCTACATCCAGTCCCGCAACACAAGTACGGATTTCCTTTCAAAAGTAATCGTACAATTACACCCTCGGTTTCAAGGCTACGAGGTACACCCTCCAGAATTCCGATCCTCTGGGTAGAGATACTTGATTTTCGGGCCACAAGTTTACCCAATTGATTTACCAAGGCTACAATCACACCTTTTCCCTTTTGATTGATTTCCAAGGCTACAATCACACCTTTTCTCGCTTAATAGATTACAAAGAAATATATAACTTTGAATAGCACTGAGAATCTTGTAGAGATAGTGATAGAGAATCAAACTAGAAGTAATCGAGTATGATTCAATGTTGATTTCGGCAAAGTAATGATAAGAATATGTATTAAGAAAAGAGGAAGAAGAAGATGAGTGAAAACCAGAAAAAAGTGATTAAAAATTCGTTGAAACTGACCCATATTTATAGAAGAACAACAGCCATGTCCATTCATGAAGAGTTATGGCGAATAGACACTTCTTTTGAAATTTGAATTTTTGAATCAAACTGTCACCATGTCGACATGGTACCCATAGGCATGTCGACTTCCTAAAGCTTTCTATAGTATTTGAATTTCTTTGAAAATAACCTTTATCTTATATAAAAACTAACTTAAACTTTATAAATATACTTGAGTATGGTTGAAATTCATAAGTAAATATAAAGAATAACATATATAGAATTTAACCATAATTTTATATTTAAATCTAAGTATAAATATTAAAAGTTAAATATATTATTAAAAAAGATAGTTTAGAATCAGGAGTAATTTGACTTTGAAAATAAAGATGTTTTTGAAGCTAAAATTATTTAAAATCAGGATTGAGGGTTTTGAATCTTCTAAAAGGAAAGTTTTGAAATCATTTTGAAAACAAGATAATTTTGTAAAATCTTTTGAATTAAAATTAGTGGAAACAAAACAATGTCCCGCTAGATTTTCGTAGGTTCCATCCTACTTACGGTTCCATCCCTTTAACGGGCTCGAAGTGGATTCCATTCCACGAATAAATTGGATTTTAAGATGCCAGTGCTTTTCTACGAGTTTTTAAAAAAAAATTCCTAATAATAATAAAAAAATACTTATCCTTGAAATCTTGAGCTCTTGATAGTCTCGATACTCATGAGTCTTCTATCTTGATATTTTATTTTGATATCTTGAATCTCTATACTGTACAGTCTTCATTCTTAGAACATGCATGGTTAAATCCTGCATATACATATATATCTAAACTTATAATGTTAGTATTATATTTTATAATCTATTCTAAGGTTGTTGTCATCAAAACCATCATCTCACGGACTAACAATCTCCCCCTTTTGATGATGACAACATTTGTTTATAAAACATTATTTCTATCCTAATAACTCCCCCTTAATCTATACCTAACTATCCTATTTTATATTTATCCCCCTTTGTCATCAACAAAAACTTACTCCCACTCATTCTTGAACTTCAATACCTTTTTCTGAGTCCGTTTCTCTGAATTCGTCAGAGTCGTGAACAGCTGTGTAACACAAATTCAAATTATCCGTCTTCTGATCATCATCACTTGAGGACGAGTCTGAGTCATCTAAAGTAGCAGCAAATGCACGCTTCCGTTTCTTTGCTGGTTCATTGTTCATAGGAGGATTCTGCCTTTCTGGATACGGACAGTCTCTTTTGAAGTGGCCTGGTTTATCACAGTTGTAACACTTGTCATTATTTGGCACTATATTCTGATTTCCATAATTCTTATAGCTGTTTCTCTTGAGATTATTCATCTTTCTGTATTTCAGGAATCTCCTTAAATTTTTGGTCATAAAGGCTATATCTTCATCATTATCGTTGTTTGAGTCTGATTCATCGGTCAATGCATTGCCGCATAGAAGCTAAGGCTTTCTCGACTCTATTCAAACAAGGAAAACACCAGGTATGGATATCCTTGACTTAGTATATTTCTTGATTTCTGTACTATGAGTAATTATATTTTATATAGCTGGTTATGTTTTTGGTCTATTCGTAAATATGATTGAAGAAATTTTAATCTAATATGACCAACGTAAATAAAAAAAATAAAAAAAGAGTAACCGAGCTCTCAAAAAATCGGACCTACCACCGTTTTGGTATCAGAGCAAGGTTTATCCTTGAACAGTAAAACAGGTTTGGTATTGCTACTAAGTCTAACTCAGGTAGCCAGGAAGAGCGTAAAACCTAATAAGGTTAGATAACGGCTAATATAAAACTTTGCTTACCCAAAGGGAAACAATCAAGCTCAAAATCAAAACATAGTTAATGGCATATTTTACGATATGTTTTTAAAGTTTAAATTGTTATTTCTTTTAAATAAAAAACTGAGGAATGAGTAATTAATTTATGAAGTTAAGAAGGTGATCCTTTCAAAATAGATTTTCAACACTCAGCTAAACTCCTGCAATATTTAAATTTAGAATACTCTTTTAAAGAAAGAAATATTGTCAGTATAGACAAATATAAGTTTCCTTGTTACTTTGAACAGCAATTTGGTCATCAGTTACACGGTAATAACATCCAAATAAATAGTATTATAGACTTTCTAATCAGTCAAGCAGGTAATCTCGAAACTCATAATAACATAATAACTAGGGCAATAAATAACCTAACAAAACTACTAAGGAGAAAAACAAAAATTTAAAACAGATTAGTTCCAATTTAGACTTTCTTAAAGATCAAAACAACACTATTCAAAACCAGCTAATTCATATAAGAAAGAATATACCTACTAAAGACGATATAATCCAGCTTAAATTTTTGTTAGAAACTAATAAACCAAAACATTTAGAAATCGAATCAAAAAGAATATTAGAAGATTTACAAAGACAGACAAGTAACTTTGATCATAAGATTAAAAAGGTAGAACAAGTAATAGACGAAATAAAAAAGGTAGTAGCAAGTTAATGCACAAAGAACTAATAGAAGCAAAAAAGAAAGCGGGCGAATTTAAAGCAGAAAATAACTTACGACCAGTTCCAGACCAAGGCTTTTCTAGATATTCCGGACATAGTCAATCAGATCAAGAATATCAACATTTATTCAACATTTTAAGAAGCCTAAATCTTCAATTAATTGACAAGGTCAATCAGCTAACAGAAAAGGTAAATAATCTATCAGTAGGAAGAGATTGTCAACATTTACAAATAATAATAAAAAGCCAGAACAGCTTTACAAATTTTGGAAACCAAGATAATGAATTTACAACTAGAAGCAGGATCTAGTAGAGCCTTAACAAGACGTAATTCCACTAGTATGACTAGAGATGAAATATCAAATATCATGTCTACATTTAATAAAAAGAAAGATAAACAAATAATATAACTTGATGAAGAAATAGATGTAGACAAAAATTTAGAAATATACAATAACTATCAGCTAGATGTACTAAATCCAAAGGTGTTATATCAAACAGGAATAATGAATTTAAACACTACCTTAATAAGGAGTACTCGCAAAGAAGAACTTAGAATAGTAGACAACAGTGAAATGATTAATATAATTTCCCCAGAAACAATAGAAAAATTAAGGAATACGGGAAAAAGATTTTTCCATTTAGGTCTAATTGTAATAGGAATAAAGGCATTAACTAGAAAAGGTTTAGGAACCAAATTGTTAACCTTAATCCTAGATAAATCATGGACTTCCGATATAGAAAAGGCATTAATATCAGGAATGGAAGTGGATTTAAACAATAATTCTGCTCTTATATATTGTGTACCAGACATTATTAAAAGTATAGATAATCTAGGAAATCTAAAAATGGGATTTCAAGCAAAAGGATTTGAAGGATATATTGGAAAGAATTTTATTATCAGTATAGGGTTATTAGGAAAGGCATAAAATAGATCTGGTATGAAGTTTAAGTTAAATTTAACAGAATAGTGCAAAATATAGCAAGTAAAGGCATTCAAATGATAGAACCAAGAAGAATTAATCCAGAAGATTTAGCAGGATTCGAATGGTCTTTAAAAGATTTTGTCACTGATGATAAAACATTACTAGTTCCAGAATCACACATTATATATAGAAATCAATTCAACGAACCAAGTATTAGGTTAACAGTCTGAAATAGAACAACATAGTGATGAAGAGACAGAATATAATAACTTAAATTGGGAAGAAGGACCAATTTATGATGAATAGGATAGTGACATAGAAATAGAATATGATGAACTAGAAAACGTAATCGGGTACTTACCAATAGACGAAGAAATAATACAAGAAATAAATAAAACTCAAATCAAAGACGATTTTATGAAAGAAATTGAAAAATTAGAAACAGGATTCAAAACAGAAACAAAAACATCCCTAGTAGAAATAATGAATAAAAAGTTAACAGTTGAAAATATAAGAGAAGAAATTGATAATATGATAATACAATGTATGATGAACCTCCAAATGGATTATCAAACAGCATTTAACACTTTAAGCGAATACTATAACTTAGTACTAGTAGTTGACATAAGTACAAGAAAAATTCCTTTAAGCGATATATACACTCAAAAAAATGAAACAAATTACCAAGATTCAATGATTACAGAAGCATCATCAAGTAAACGACCAAGAAGTGAGTTCACAAGACCAGGAGTAGGATATGATGAAAAAACATTTGAAAGAGAACCATGGAATCCTCCTAGTATTAGTTACACAGAAGGAAACACCAAAATAGGAAAAGGAAGTAAAATCATATACAAAAATTTATAGTTCTAATATGCTACTATTAGAAAATCAAAGCCCTCAATTATGGCCAGATGAAATATTAATTTGGGAACAAAATGTCATACGCTACTGGGAAGTTAATAAACGAGGAGATATGGACATGTTTGCAGTACTAGAAACCACTTTAAGCCCGATGGCTCTAGGCATATATCAGAGTTTTAAAGCAATAAATCCAGAAGAAATAATTAGACAAAAATCATTAGGAGATAATCCATATAATTTTACATCAATGATCCGAACAATAATAATTGGTATAGATCTAGCTAAAGGAAATACAACGTTACAAGATACAGCCATAAGAAATCTAGAACGATTAAGCATTAGTGATTTTAAATATATTAAAGAATTTAGCCAAGATTTTGCAACAATGATAGCACAAATAGGTAAAGCCTTTGATGACGAATTATGTGACAGATATTTTACAAAATTACCAGGAGATCTAGGACGAAATATACATAAAGAATGGAAAGATAATCATGGAACAGAACACGGATTAGGCATAGGAATTAGAATTACTTTTTTTTTGAAAATTAGAAGAACTATGTAAAGAAGCCACCATGCAAGAACAAACCAAAAGACAAGCATGGGCATTTTGTAAAACAGCAATATATACACCTCAAGCCTATGGATACAAAAAGAGAAAAAAGTTTTTAAGAAAATCAGTAAAATATGACAAGCATAAGCATAGTAAATATGTTAAAAAACGGAGACCATATACTAAAAAATGTACATGCTATATATGTGGCGATCCAAATCATTTAGCCAACAAGTGTCCAAATAGAGAAAATAATCAATATAGAGCTAATCTAGTAGACGAATTAGGAGAATACGATCTACAGAGTATAAACGATAATTCTGACAATGAATCTATTTACAGTATAGTTTCATAAGAATATAATAACCATCCTGATCCTATAACCTATACCCTAATGAATCGAGAAAACTGTTCACATGAATGGATACAAAGTAAAGGAAGCGATCACATACCCTGCTACAACTGCAATAGATATCCAGCAATTAATAAACGATTTCAATGTAATGAATGTTACAAAGAAATATGTTTTTTATGTGCTAAACAGATTTTTAACATAGAATTAACCAAAAAAGAAATAGAAGTGCCAAAAAATAGTTTCTTACAAGAAAGAGTAGACAAGCATGAAGTTCAAATAAGATTACTCCAATACGAATTAAATGAAATAAAACAAGAATTATCAAACTTAAAACAAAAAAGGAAAGATACAGGAAAAGAAGAAATAACTGAGGTAAATGAAGAAAACTTCCAACAAACAACAGAAATAATTCAAGTAAAAGAATTTTCAACAACCCTACTAACCCTAGAATGTAAACTATGGTTTGATAACAAAAACTTTATAACTACAACAGCTATAATCGACACCGGTAGTACAAAAAGCCTAATAGCACATAAATTAATTCCTAAAGAATTCCAAGTACCTTTAACATATAAACTATTCTCTAAAACAGCTGAGCAACGTATTATGCAATTAAAATATAAATTACCCGATCATACGCAAATCCAATTTAAAGACTTTTCTGGTAATTACAGTAGTAAATATGATTTAGAACAAACAAATATTACTCCACCTGAAATAAATAGTTCTGAATTTTTATTACGTCTCAGTTTTATATTAAATCTTAATGGTAGTATTTTCATTAGTAAAAATAGCATTACATTTAATAAAAATACATATACTTTTTTTTTTGAATTACCTAGAGAACCAAGCTTCGCTTGTAAACTCTAGGGAAGTATGTGCCTGCCAAACACATACTTCGGGTACTTGTTACAGGGTTGTCAGTTTCGGGGCTCGAACTCGTGACCTTCGATCACGCAGTCCGGACCATCAACCAACTGCGCCAACCCTGTTGGCAATAAAAATACATATACTTTACCCACCAACTTTTACCAAACAAAATCAGAGTTGCTGAAAAGCGTGGTGGTACCCCTGAATTAGATTTTTACAAACAACCTAACCACAAAAAATTCTTGTCAAATGACGAAAAACTAGAAGCCTTTAGTCTGTTAGCACAAGAGAAAGCAAAAACATTAGAAAAAGGACCAGATATTTTTGATTCAATTAATTACCCGTTAATTCAAAAATTAGAAAAACTAGGCCTTATAGGCGATGACATTACCAAAAGCAAAATAAAGTATGTAGCAAAATAAAAATAAAAACCCAGATATAACAATAAGAACAGGACATATAGAATATTCACCTGCAGATGTTACAGAATTTAAAATCCAAATACAAGAAATGTTAAAACAAAACTTAATCAGAAAATCAGAAAGTCCCCACAGATCAGCTGCTTTTATTGTTAGAAATCATGCTGAAGTTAGCAGAGGAAAACCTCGAATAGTATATAATTATAAAAGACTTAATGACAATACGGAAGATGATGGCTATAATATTCCAAATAAAGACACTTTAATAAATCTAATCCAAAACAAGAAGATCTTTAGCAAATTCGATTTAAAATCAGGGTATAATCAGCTACAGTTAGAAGAAACCTTTAAACCAAGGACTGCATTTACATGTTCAGAAGGACATTTCGAATGGAATGTTCTAAGCTTCGGACTAAAAACAGCCCCAGCAGTTTTCCAAAGATTTATGGATAATATATTTAAAAAATATGACTTTTGTTTAGTATATATTGACGACATCTTAGCAGCTAGTAATACAATTCAAGAACATGGGTATCATTTAAAAACAATCTTTGATGAAATATTGAAAAACAAAATAGTAATTTCAAAAAAGAAGATGGAATTATTTAAAAGAAAATTTTCTTTTTTAGGACTAGAAATTGGAAATGGTAAAATAGAATTACAACCACATATTTCCCAAAAATCTTAGAGTTTCCATACAAATTAGATAGTATAAAAAAGATTCAAGCATTTTTAGGATTAATAAATTATGCCAGAAAGTTTATCCCAAATCTTGCCAAATTAGTAGGACCATTATATGATAAAATATCCAAAAATGGAGAAAGAAGATTCAATAATGAAGATATTAAGTTAATAAAAACAATCAAAGAAGAAGTTAAATGGATTAAATCATTAGAACTCTCATTGATCACAGATTATATTATAATTGAATGTGACAGATGCAAAGAAGGATGGGGTGCTATCCTTATTTGCAAACCAAACAAATTTGCAGCAAAATCAGAAGAAAAAATAGCGTCATATGCTAGTGGCACATTCAGTAAAATTGGGCAAAACTGGACCAGTATAGACTTTGAAATACAAGCCCTTATTAATGCATTAGACAAGTTTAAGATACATTTAACTAAAGAATTTACTGTTAGAACAGACTGTGAAGCCATAGTTAAATTCATCAATAATAAAAATTCAAAAAAGATAAACAAAACTAGATGGTTAAATTTACAAAATTTAATCCAAGGATGCGGCTGTAAAATCATTTTTGAACACATAAAGGGAAAGGACAACCATTTAGTGGATTTACTTTCCAGGCAATTAGCTAAATGTTTTTTGCATTATTTCCAGGTAACAATGATGAATGTAGAAGTAAAAAACAGAGATAAAAGAGGCTAACACCTCTCTAGACATTCAAAAGACAGAAAAGGAGGTTAAAACCCCTACAATGCCAGGTAGCTCACAAACAAATATAGCACCAGCAAATGCTTTCAAAATTCCCACAATGACCTTTGGTCAATATAATATAGCTATTTTCCAAGATAATGATCTGAGAAAATTCAGGCCTATAGTTAGAATTACAGACAAATCACAGCAATGCCTGTTAGACCATTTATGGAATTTAAAAACAGTAGACACAGACCGTAAACACAAAATGATTTTGGCAAATTGTTTTGCAAATTATTTTTCGAAAATACAACAAAAGCCATTATCAAAAAACTTTTCATGCTACGTAGTCTTTGAAGGGCTATATGTTGGCATTTTTAAACACTTTAGTCAGGTTCAGAATTCAGTTCAAAATTATCCCAATCCAAGATTTAGAGGATTTTACTCTTTGAATGAGGCCATAGAAGCAGCTAGACAACAACTGGGTCTAAATTTGTACATAGATCCACAATGTCAACAATCCTATTCCCAAATTACAACCTGTTCGTCGACGGAAATTCTATCGGTTTAGAAAACCGTCGAACGAATTTAAATTAAAAAATAACCGCAAACGCACGGTGTACGAATGTAGCACGCGGCGAATACGGGTCGATCCACAGGGAATTGATGATTTTAAAATTTATATTCAATCAAATTAACCGAAGTTGAAAGAGTGATTAACTAAAAAAAATGTAGAAAAATGAGAAAAGAAAATAGATAAAAATATGAGAGTGTTAAGACAATTTAGAGGCAATTTCCACTCTCTAGATCACATAAATCAACAAATTGAAGTTATGATCTCTCTTTTCTTGTCATTAGTGAATTAGTTGATGTGCTTATTATAAGTATGGTATATTTGTGCTATTAATTAGCTCAATATAAACCATCAAACTATAACACAACCACTAATACACATTTAACTCTCATGAAATATGACAACAAGTTGAAATAGAAATCTATTTTAAGCATAGCCTATTAACTATTGTTTAGAAATATAGGCTATCAAATTTCAATTTCAACATTCACTTCTTTGCCATAATCATACTTAGATGAAGAGGCAATTGTGTTATGTTTGTTTAAGCATAGCCTATTTGTTATGAACAACATAGACTATCAAATTCAAAATTAAACAACAAGTTAACCACTTCATACATTCACATTAAAGCACAAAAAGAGAGTACAAAACATCAAAATGTTGAAGCTACATGATTAGAGGCTTCATTACCCCTAAATTGAAGGGATTAGCCTCTCATATTTGTCATCATATGAACAAATGTAGCAAGCAACATTGAATAAAAAGAAGAGGAAAAGAGAGCAAAGTGAAATGGAAAACTATTCTAATTGCATAAAGGAAAATCTACACTACTTGCATAAAAGGAAATGAACATGTAATTAAAAAGAAACAATAATTAACATTGCATAAAAGAAAAGAATTACATAAGAGAAGAAATGGCTAAGTAGCCATGGAAAGAAAGAGAGATTTGATTTATTTTCTAAACTAAAACTTACTAACTAAGAGGAAAGATGACTACATGAAACATAAGGGGTATTTATACAAGTTAAAAACCCTAATGCATATTTTTGGGGAGTACCCAAAATGCCCCTTAGGAAGTGTGGAGGCCAAGTAATCATTAACATGTCTTAATCCCCCATTAAGTGTACATGAAGCCATTAAGTCCAAAAGCATGTGCATTAGCCTTTGATTTGTACATTAAGGTAGGTGGGTGGGTGGGGTCCTCCATGTTCTTCACTTTGAATTATTTCCATCTTCATTCCTTTGTATTAATTTTGTGCATGCATATCTTCATGAAACCACTTCTATTTGAGATCAATTTCCTACAAAAATATATACAAATTTTCAATTAATTTTTCTCAAACAAATATATGCACACAAATGACCGTTTTGCCCATATATGAAGATGAATATGTGACAATTTGGAATAATTTGAATTTTTGGTTTAAACAAGTTAAAATACCCGATATGATCATTTATTTGATTCAAATAGATTAAATATGTTGGTAAAAATATGCACATTTATGTGCACATCACAACCTCAGTATCAAGATCTCCAGAACATATAATGAATGACCAAGCAGCGCAAATCTATGCCCTGCAAGCTCAGTTAAACCAAAGTCACCAGCAATCGTTTTTACTCTAGGACAAAATTAAAGAATCAGAAGACTGTAGAAGAGAGCTAGCCTATATACAACAAACAAATCAGCACTATGAAACCAGAATCTTTACTCTAGCCAGAGAAGTAAAACAGCTAAAGCAGGAAACAAGCATCCCTAGTACAACTTTATCCTATGACCAGCTTCAAGCCATGCTCAACTCAAACCTAGAAAAGCATTAAAACCATTATATGATAAATGCCCTGATCTAGAGATCAGAATTAATGAACTAGTAGCACAAAGATGGAAGAGAAAATGCAGAATTTACAAGAAAAGCTGAAGGAATGGGCAGAAAATTCGTCAGGAGGATGCAAGGTGATACAGGATTGTAGATCTAATATGCTAAGAGCAAGGATAGATTTTGACCTAACTCCAATAAACTTTGACACTATAATAGCGTTGTTCGACCATGGTATGCTTTCAAGACTTAAACTCAATATAGACTGTAACACAGAATACTTAGATAGGTTCGGATGGAAGCTAAGCCTAATACTTCACAGCATGCTCTCGTTTGGAAATCCAGTCACATTATGTATAAATTCCACTTGCCCAAAGTTTTTTTTTGATAACAAAAACACAGAAAGGCCAGCTAAACACAGAATTTCCATTTTTGTTAATAAAAATTCACAGCCTTATGCAGTTTCTCAAGGAGCACAGATTTATGAACGAAAGCCAATCTGGTTCCACAGTCATAGACCATGGGAGTTTCACCAGAAGGAAGAATTATTATCACCGCCACCCCATTGGCGTGAACTCTATTTGTATGCTCAAACAACCACAAAACAAATATGGGGCTCCACAGGTTTCAAATATTTACTACCATTTTATCCTATTGACAGTTTTGACCCGTAGAGACATGTAATCAGATTTGTAGAGGACAGTGATCTAGAAGCCATGGAAGACATAAGTGACATCATGGATGATGATTCTGACGACTTATCTATACCATCCACCCATAGAGCGGCATAAAGTATTAGAAGTTTCCACACTAAATCCAGCACATGCAGAAGATTCCAGCACTAAAATAAAGTAACACCTGTCAGCCAGCTTTATTATTTATTATGTCAGCGTTGTACTTTTGCAATAATGTATTCTGCCAGCTTTGTACTTTTATGAAATGAAGTATCATGTAAAAGTTAGTAGGTGTAGGTAAATAAATGACCGGACTTACCGGCTAAATGGCCTATATAAGGCAGTTATGTATGCAGTTGTAAGATATCGAAGTGAATATAAAAATCTTTGAGCTTTTCTGCAAATAAATGGCAGCTTAAGCACCTCCTGTTCATCTTCTTGCTTCCTCTGAATTAAAAATGTAGGATCGATTTCACCCTAGAGGGGGGGTGATAGTGTTAATTATAAAAATTAATCGCGGAAGCTTATAAATTAATTTCAATTCAGATCACAGAATAGCAGCACAGATATCGCAGAATATAAATAACAGAAAAAACAGAACAACACAGAATTTACCCAGCTTCGGCGAAACCCTGCCTACGTGTTGCCCCCAAGGTTTCTACTAGAAATTAGATAGTCCCTCGCTTACACACGTAAACTCTCTATACCCGCTATTGACTAATCTAACTCTACGCTCAAAACCTTGCCACAACTCAACCACCGAGTTGCGAATTCTCAAGCTACGCCACGTAGCTTGTCCCCTAGTCACACGACTAGAAATTTAAACGGTTTAAAAATGAAAATACAAAACAAAAAACAAATTAACAATAAAAAACCCTATTTTTAAATTCTTATCCCTTTATGTAAACAAGGCTGGCCCAAGTGGTTGATTTCCTTAACCCGTATCCTTTTATTATTTTCGACTCCTTCTCTTCTCTGATAAAATCAATGGCTGCTCTTGTAAATTGCTCTCGAGAGATTTGACTTAGGGCTTCGGCTTTTCGTGAAATTGAATTAGGGCTTTGTCCCTTCTTCGTTCCAATTTAGGGTTTTTAATTGAAGCGCTGCTTCAAGATGTTCGATCGAAACAGATGATTATTTTTGATGCTAGCTTGTTCGATCAGATGTTACTTTGAATTGCAGACAGCTACTTCAATTCGATCAAGTTCGAATTATAATTGGTATGTTAACTTTTGCTTTTGCTTTTTCTGGTTTTGACTTGCTTGAACTTGATACCTAAAATTGCCGATGATGATGTCAATTTATATAGGGTTTGTAACCCTAGATTTGCGTCGTATATTCTCTAATTGAATTTGTCAACTGATTCACCTCGGCCACTTGGTGATGCTTGAATGTTTGAGATTGATTCTGACTAATTCGTTATCGTATATTTTGGTTGCTTGATGGTTACGGCTTTGATTTATTTCCTGATCAATTTTACTTGTTCAACATATCCACGGCTTGTTCAACTCCTTGATTGCCACGGCTTCTGCTCCGATCATTTTACTGTTGACTTTATTTTCTGACTTCATTTTGACTTTGGCATTGACTAACTTGATTTTGGGTATGCGAATCCACTACTCTGTATTAGCTTCGGCTATCACCATTGCTTTTATACAAACTTGATTTACGACTTGGTAATCACTGTAACCTGTACTGTATAGTTCGACCTGGTTTTGATACTTGCTTTGAATTTTATTCACTGATCCATTGTAGTTGTGTTGATCTTGCTTACTTCCTGTACTGATGCATTAGTTGTTGGCATATTTGCTTGTTGTTGTTTGGATCATTATGCAGTCTGCATTGAACTTTGAGTTGTAGTCTCGAGCTCTGTCTTCATGTAGCTTGCAAGTGCATTCATCCTTACTGACTTGATTCACTTCATGTTTGTCCTGTCTCACTTCCATGTATGGCTTGTTCTTGGTCTCTGTTCCATTATGGTTGCTTCCCTGATCTTGTAGTTGTACACTTTGGCTTCACTGTGAACTTCATCTGTGATATTACTCGAATTGTAGTTGTATAGTTGCACTTGGTCATTTTACCTATTGTATCTGAGTTGAGTAATTTCCACTGTGACCTTCATGCTTGGATATTGAGATCCTGTTTGCATGCTGGTGACATTCATGTTACTTTTTGAGTTGCAGTGTTGGTCTGACTTATTTGGTTTGTACATGCTATAGTGTCTAGTCTTTTCATTCATGTTGCAACTGTTCCACTGCAGTTTCATTGTGACTGCGACTCCATGACTTGATCTTTGTTGAACTGGCTTTGTTTGGTCATTTCTTGGTCATTGCACGGGTCACTACTTGTGAAGTTTGATATTGCATCATTATGTACTTGATAAATGCACTTCTGGTACGCTGCAGCTTGCATCACTGGTGCACTTTGGTTTTTGTGTTTTCATTGCTGTTGACATTGTACTTGAGCTTTGTACATGAACTGTGTTGTCTCTGACCTGTGCACATTGTTGCATTGTTGATGATTCATTAGCATGCTACTGATTGGTCTTTGTTGCCTCTTGCATGTAGTTGGTTGTAACTGTGTTGGATTTTATTCTGGTTGGCACTTGCACTTATCTGCATACATGTGCTTTGATGGAGTTTTGATTTGTCGAAGCTTTGCATTCTTCAAGTTGCCTTGTGTTGAATCCAGTTTTAAAACTCGGATTTGACCTTGTGCTCGTGTCGTGATTTAATTTATGTCGCACCTGAGTTGAATCCTGTATTTGGGTTTGACCTGTGCTCACATGTCCCTGTAGCATTATTAAGTGTATATATCGGTGTGCACGGCCTTGTGGCATATACAGTAATACACTGTGTATGTCACAAGTTGTTCGTGTATGATGAATTCAAATTTAAATTATGACGAACAACCCAAATAACTGAAGCAAATCATATTTTCAAAAGTCATTCTTTATTTTTGAATTGCAAAAATATTTCTTTTTCAATTTTACTGCGTTAGTTTATATTTTTGCAGATTTCTCAGATGCTGGATTCAAACTGGAATGCAGTTGAAGATAAATACGAGTGTGAGTGATATGTAGTGAGGTGCTGATGTAAATGTGAAAAAATGTGATGTAATCGAAGTTGTATAGTTATAGTGGGAGCTTGAAATTGTACTATTCAAAGTTGTAATAAATATTTGTTTGAATAAAATATTTGTTTGAATTCAAATTCTGTGTTATTTAATTTATTAACAAATATTTATTTAATCTGTGAAAACAAAATTGTATATTAACAAATACAATTAAATGAATGTATATATGTTTATTATCATCAAACAAAAATCATATAAGCGCATATTCAACAAAAAACTCATTCCTCCTCAAAAAAAAAAAACCTTATAATGTATGTGGATGCGGAGTCACTACAACAGTTTATGGGTTTCATAGCGTTTGAAAAACGCTATAACAGGTTACCATAGCGTTTCAGAGAACGTCGTAGAACCACAAGCTATGGTAGGCCGACAGCATTACATAGCAGGAAGGAAAACGCTATAATAGCTAATAGCGTTTACAAAAGGGCATAGCGTTTGCAACCTACCATAGCGTTTTTTCTCTGTTATTAAACTTAAACGCTATAGGGAATATAATCCTTCATTTAACTTCTATAGCGTTTTCGAGCACATTTTATAGCGTTTCATCAAACCATGTTATAGCGTTACAATGTTTTTCGATAGCATTTCTTGTCATGCTTGTATAGCGTTTTTGTTTTCTACTATAGCGTTTTTCATTCTATTATAGCGTTTTTGATGCATAAATCTTACATCTCATATAGAGTTGCGATAGCGTTTGATGAATCAATAGTGTTTTTCAAACGCTATTCTATATAATATTAATTTTCAGCATTTGTTTCAATTTTCTTTTTATTATATTATATTATATTATATATATATATATGCATACAGATAGATATATGTATACACATTACACACACACACACACACACACACACATATATATATTAAAATGTGGATCCCGAAAATAACAAATCGAGAAGATGACAACAACTATATGCAACAATGATAACGTTGCAGTGAATTCTAATTTGGAAACACACAATCAAACCAGTGGAAAAGTTTCAAATAATTCTGCTAATATTTCAAATACTACAAGACATGGTCGCATGATAATAGTTCAAAATAGTCTAGCAAATGGACACAAATACTACAAGACATGGTCACATGATAATAGCTCAAAATAGTCTAACAAATGGACACAAATACTCAGTTATGGAGAAGATGATACGGAAATGGATGCTACATAAGATTCTTGCAAGGATCTAAACATTGCTTCAGGTTGCTTCAGTGTTAACCAAGTTCCTGCATTAAATGACAAAGTAGAAAATGACAGTTCCAGGTTGAATATACTAAATTTGTAGACAATAAATGACAAAGTAGACAATGACTTGTAGGCTATGGAGTAAATGACTTGGAGGCCTAATATAAAAATCTATCATTATTATTGTCTAACTTCATTTCAACCACCTCCACATACTACCTTCCAGCAACACATACAATCATCCTGCACTTCACTCTCCTCTACCACAAACCACCCATTTCTCATTACCCAACTGCCACAACACTGCATCCCATCTCCAAACTGCCACACACCATCCACTACCAGAACCATCTTCCACACGTCTGCACTGCACTTCCACAATATAAAAAAACTGCCATACATACATACGTCTCACTGCCAATCAACACACACTTCTACTTCCCATACAACTCAAACTCCACCATCAGCTTATGTACCCCTATCTGTCACCTTTGCCTACTGCAACCACTACTGCAACCAAAACCAACCTCACCACCAGAAATCATGACCAAATAGCATCATCTAACCATGAATAACTTCCTGTTATCATCGACCAACCTCCCTTCTGCCTCGCTTCAACAACATCCCACTAGCGCACTGCTGTGAAAGCATAAACTTATCAAATATCTTATATCATAGTCTAGGAGACCACTTCAGTCCATATAAAGATTTGGTAAGTTTACAAAAATAATTTGGCCTGCTACTATCAATGAACCTCTTCGACTGCTTTAAATAAATCTTGTCATCTAGATCATCATGCAAGAATGTAGTTTGACAACTAGTTTGTCAAGTTCCATATCATAATGAGCAACTAATACCAATAGAATACAGATGGATGTATGCCTTTGACAACTGGAGCAAATTTATTATGATACTTTACTCCTTTCTTCTCAACTTACCCCTTTGCAACTAACCTTGCTTTATATCTGAGATCTGCATTGCCGCCGTCCTTCACTCTATAGATCCACTTACATCCACTAGCTCTCTTATCGGTGGGAAGAGACACCAAATCCCACGTATGATTATTTTATAAAGATTCAATCTCCTCTTCCATAGCAATTAACCAACTAGTACCGATGAAATAGCGTCTCTATAATGTCTGGGCTCATTATGGGCAACATTCAATGCATATGTTGCCATGTCATCGAAATCAATATCTTTGATGCTTAATCCATCAAAATCATTAAGCCACTTAGGTTTCCTTCTCTGTCTAAGAGGCTTAGTCTCTGAATGAGCTCCACCTTGAGTCTGATCCTCTGTACTAACCTCTATACTATCCTCATCAACCATGGTGCCATCGAAAACACCATTTGTACATCTACAGAAAGAATCTGAAGCTGACTTGCCTTGTATTTGGTATTCTGAATCCATCCTCATATTGTCATCAGACGAGACGAGGAAGGCTCCACCTTCAACTTATCATTCTCATCAAAAGTCACATGCCTGTTGATAATGACCTTCTTTGTAATAGGACACCACAACCTATATCCATTCACTTCTCTCATATAACCTAGAAAGATACACTTGCGAGCTCTAAGTTCCAACTTTCCTCTGGTCTCATGTACGTAAGCTGGACATCTAAACATTCTGAGAAATGAAGAGTTAACAAGCACTCCTTCTATACTTCATCAAGGACCTTCATATCTAGGGTGGTAGAAGGTGTGCGGTTGATGAGGAAAGCTACCATATATAAAGTTCCTGCCCAAAATCCCTTCTTCAACTTAGTAGTCAATCTGCGGCAACGAGTTCTCTCTAATAATGTCAAATTCATTCTTTCAGAAACTCCATTTGACTGAGGGTCACCAGGTGTTGTATATTGCCTCTTAATGCCTTTTGATTCACAAATATCGATGAATTCCCATGATAAAAATTCGCCGCCGTTATCTGAACGGAGAACTTTCATCTTCTTTCCTGACTGTTTTTCAACCATATATTTCTACTGTCAAAACCTAGCAAGGTTTTACTCTCAGATTGTAGGAAGTATACACATACTTTACGAGAGAAATCATATGTAAATGGAACAAAGTACCTAGCTCTACCTAAGGATGGTCAAGGGAAGGGACCCCAAACATCCATATGAACATACTTCAAGATAGCTTTTGTTTTATGCTCACCAGTGCCAAAAGAAATCTGGTTTTCTTTCCAAGAACACACTCTTCACAAAAGCCAAGCTTTGAATGATGAACACTATCAATCAAACCTCACTTTCCCAACTCATCCGAACTGCATTCACCAATATGTCACATCCGTAAGTGCCACATTCTAAAAAAATATGGATTGGCAAAAGCAGCATAAGCTGATTCACCAACTACAGTAGTGCCCTTCAACAAATTAAGATTTCTTGTCTTCACACCTTTCATAACAATCATGAAACCCTTCAACATCTTCTTTCCCTCAACTACAATCTTCAATCCCAGCCTACTCAAAGCCCCAATAGAAATCAAGCTCCTTCTCAAATTAGGTACATGTCTAACATTAGTAATAATACGAATAGTAACGTCAAAACATCCTGATCTTCACACTACCCACACCAACCATATGACAAGCAGCATCATTACCCATCAGAACCTCTCCTTCATCAATCTCATGATATGTAGCAAAGCAGTTCCTATCAGGTGTCATATGATAGGATGCGCCATAATTAATATGCCATAAGTTGCTCTTCCTAGAAGAGCCAAAAGCTGTAAACACATCGGTATCACTCTCTGTATCTGATTTCTCTGCAGAAAATGCTAAAGCTTGCTTTGGGTCTTTTCTTCTTCCTTCAAGCTGTGACATTGAGCTATAAAATGCCCATGTTTCTTCTAATAATGGCAAGTCAATCACTTAGGCTCTCTAGACCGAGACCTTGAATTTTTTCGACCTCCACCATTCTTTGACTTGTTTTGGCTTCTACCTCTCTGAACAGATAAGTCCTCTGTAGCACAATCCAAACTAGCGCTCGCCAATCTACCTCTCAACACTTCATTATGAAGACCAACCTTTACATATGATAGACTAATCTTACTGCGACCATATATCATGGATTTAACAAAAATAGGATACTCCTTAGGCAAAGAACACAAGAGGATCACTACTTGAGTCTCATCAGTGTCATCAACATTCATTGCATTTAGGTTCATAATCAAAGTAGTCAAAGCATCTATATACTCCAAGCTTCATTTAAAATAAATAAAGTTATTGCTAAAGAATAATCCGATTGGTGAGAGACTTGTCTTGATATGCATTAGATATTGCATTCCATAATCTGTTCACCGTCTTTTTTGAGAGAATTTTCTAAGATCTTTATCTGAAAGACTCAACTGAATTGTTGTAAGAGCTTCATATTCCATCTCTTCCAAAACAGCTACCTCAATTTCTCAGGTGTAAAAACAATCTTAAAGTCTTCTCCTTCTTTAACACTGCCTTTATCTTCATCTTTCAAGTTTCAAAATCTCCCTTTCCATCAAAACATGCAATGTCATATCTAACATCAAATCTACTAATAGACTATCCATAAGTAGTCATTAATACCCTAACAGAACAATAACATAGCTTTGTTAACAAACCATTATGAAAATTTTGAATGAGCGATAGTGTATTTGATCAAGATCCAGTATTGCCTATTTGAATATCAATGCAACTTAAAAACAACTATGAAATCACACAAGAACAAACAATGGGAAAAAAAAAGAAATAGAAGATTTAACGTGGTTCAAATATAAGTATCCTACGTCCATGGAGCCCCAACGACCCTTTATTATTTCTTCACTTTGAGAGAGAGTACAACACGAGAAGAGTATGAATCACTCAATAAATTCACTCGCCCTAAAAATTACAGAAACATGGCCTTATTGAGGGTATTTTTGTGGAGAACACTCTTGTTGGTCTGTGATGAAAAGATGAGCAAACCTTCATGTATATAGGTGCAAGGATGAAGACTGCTTAGGAGGATGAAATGTATTCAGATTTGTTTGATTTGATTTAAACACAAATTTAACATATTTGTATTTGTTTCCACATATATCCTTATTTTATGATTCCTCAAATAAATTAATATCTCTTCTGATACTAATTGATTATCATTCCAGTTTGTTTTCCATATATGGTTGATTACGGGAATTAATTAGTATCTTCTTCCTTATAAATTTGAAATATATTTAAATCGTCCAAATTTAACATCACAAATATGTTGTCAAGTTTTTTAGCAAGATGCATCACAATTTGAACAATTTAATGAATGGAAACATATGTTAACACAATTTAAAACTTAATATTTGCTATTCACTTGGGAATGGAAACCTAATAATACAATGTGTAATTTTGTATCTCAACACCATTAAATAGGTTATTAAGCTAAATTGAAAATCCGACTAGCGTATCCAAAGTAATTTACTATTTGATTAAATTTTAGTTGTTCATTCCAAAACATGCATAGCTAAGTTAAAAAGAAAAGCACTATTATTGTTAAAATTTTCGGCATGCCCTAGCATCTTCATCATGCGCGCACTTCATTTAGTGTAGAAGAGGCAAGACCATTGAACGAAGCTCTTTGATGTCAGCGTCATGATGAGATATCCCTACATCCCCTCTGAGCACATATATTTTCATGACAATATTTATTATAACAAAAGGAATCTCTTTTTGTTACATATTACCGATCTCATATAATCTTATATATATGCTCATCTTTTTTAAGATATTTTTCGATGTAAGATTTATCGGAATCCAATTTACGCACCCGTAGTGTATGCAAGCCCATACGTAACAATCATCGGGTTGAACAAATTTAATGTCATAATCCAATCGGTTTTACAATTTTACAAGTTAATCACAACTCAACAAATAAATATGAAAAAATTCATAATTTACATAAACTTACGTTTCAGCTCAGTGGACAATAAAAGCTAGTGGTGGGATTACGGCAAGGTAGAAGGCAGTAGTATATGAACTGGGGCAATGCAACAACAGTGACAACTGGTGGCAAGGCAGAAGATAGTGCGATATATGAATTGCCCAATTGTGACAACACGATTTGGTGGAAGGTTGAGGTCAGCGAATTGAGGTGGTGCCGGTTGGTAGGCTGAGCCCGACAAATTGAGATTGTGAATCCCTAAAACTAAAACGCAATTGAAAAATCTTTATTTCTTCCTCACCCTTTATTGCCATAGTCCATTGTGTCATGAGATTTGGCTTAGGCCAGCATTGGTTATAGTATATGAAGAAGAGAATGAATAAAATACAATTGCTTGAACAAAATGACAGAGAAGTGATAAACGAGTGATAATATGTTTATTAGATAATAATTAGATAAGAGAAAAGAATGCTTTAGGAGATTATTATTGTTATTATTTCTATTTTACTAATTCAATGAATTAGCGTAAAGTCAGAGTTTCAAATTTGTTTTAGAGGTTTTTAGGCTCAAGGAAAAAGTTAGGGAAAAATTTGGTCTCAGGGACAAGAAGTTTGTTTTTTAGGCTGAATGACACTTTTTAGTATAAACCACAAAATGATAGTTGTAACTATCATTGTCAGTTTACACTAAAAAGTGTCCTTCAGACCAAAAAGCAAACTTGTTGTCCCTGAGACTAAATTTTTTTGCAACTTCTTCCCTGTGCCTATTTACCTGTTTGTTTTAATAATTCAATGAATTAGTACAATGTCACACTAATAAAATCTTAGAATCAAGCAAATAAGGTTATAGGAGAAAATCAGAAAGAATTGATTATGGTGGTGCTAAGAGCAACATGATTTCTTCTTCGGGCAACCATGATCGGTCGTTAATGGCCGACCATTAAAACTAATAATAAAATACATGTCCGTCGTTGGACAACCACTGATCAAATAAGTGTTTGGTTGACTGTTAATCATCAACTAGGGCTGTGCAAGGTAGCCCCTAACGTTTAACCCGATGCCCATCCTGCCACACTTGTTATTTTCTCCTACTTTAATGTTATAGGAGCTAGTGTAAACGTTGCTCCTAATAAACTATTATTATAGGGGAATTATTTTATTACTCCTAATGTACTGCTTCAAATACCCATAAAACTGGTGGTGTCGAGTTTATTTTTGAAATAATTTTTTGAAGTCCAGTTTGAAAATTTATGCTAAAGTTCAACATAAGCATACAAATAAGATCGACATATCAAACTTCTTACATATTGTTTTACCACTTTCATATAACATATTCAAACACTAATACCGATTTCCCAAAAAAAAAAATTACGCGTCTACTTAACACAATCAGACCCTGTCCAACAACACCAATTATATATTCACATATGTACACATTCTGCAGGAATTCCTCGCTTCCGATCAGTACAGTAGTTGTAAATCATGTAATTTTCCTGGACCCATTTCAACTTCTTTGCACCGGTAACATCCAACTGCTGATTAAACCAACTTTCCATAGAAGCACACCTCGATTTACCGTAAGTCCAAACACAAGCACTTGACTCAAAATTTCTGTACAACGCAACAAATGGCGCTTTACTCCAATCAGTTTTCACTAGCCCACCTCTTGTTGCCCAGTCTTCCCCATCCCATATACTTGAATATAGTCTCATTGGTTCATTTCTCGGGAAGTCGACATTATACCTATCCAAGTTCTTGAAATCTCTTATCGGAATTCCATCCACGTAGAAGCTATTCAAAAAGGAAAGAGACTGCTGTATAAGAACATGTTTGACAGCTATTTACAAGTGGTTAAATTTGCATTTATACTTAGCAAATACTTGCTTATTACTTTTACTTTTTACAGCTAATTGTCATACATTTTCTAAACTACTCAAAAGTTGCAATTCAAAACAGCTTTCAAACTTCTCAATATGTATAGATTTATGAACGTATATGAATTGACTGTGTAACACATACTCGAGTAATCGATAGAATGATTCTTACATGACATGTTGGGGATTCCATAAGATGGAGTATGTGTGGAAATCTTTAGTGGGATCAAACCAGAGATAAAATTGTTGTTCTCTGTTCCCCTTTCCTCTGGTGAAAACATTAGTATGCAAAATGTAAGGGTCTCCACTAAGGTTTCCGAGAAACTCAAAGTCTATTTCATCATGATTTGATCCTTGAGATGATAACTGTAAGTCCATATAAGACAAGATTAGTTATGGTTAAAGCAAGTACATGACGTATAATTAGAGACTCACGTAAAAAGTAGTCACGGTGCCGGCAGAGTTCCCAGGAACGAGCATGATTTGCATGTCGAGTTTACCAAAGAGATATCGATCCTTGGATTGAAATCCGGAGCCTGACTCTTTGTCTAGTGACAATGATAGAAGTTGACCGCTATTTGAGATTTGTCCATGGCCATTGCCCCAAGTAATATCGAATTTGCTATTGAAGTTATCAGTGTGTACACTTGGAAGTGAAGATGATACATGGAACAAAAATAAGATAGAGAGGTTTAAAAGAAAATAAGGAAAAGAAGAATACATATTAATTTGATTGATAGACTATGGTAACAGATGGATGAGTATTTATAGGGATATATTTAAACAAAGAATCTCGTGAAAAGGAGCCAAAGAAAACAGTTGGCCATGGTATGAGTATTTTGAATTCCTCCTAATTATTAACAAAAGTTTTTCTGTTATATAATGATAAAGAAGTACTTTCTACATATATTTTTACTAGCTTTACCGGGCCCTTTACATTCACAAAGTTCTCATTTTATCTATTTTTGAAAGAAAAGATGCATTAATCCTAATAACACAGTGTCCTTGAATCTTGTTGCATGCCAAATTAAAATGTTGGTTAAAGAAATTCCTTGCAAGTTTCAAATATGTGTTGCCCTCCAGTTTGGATTTCACTTTTTTTTCACCAACATTTTCCCAAACAAACAAAATCAAAAGTAATTTTATTATCATGACTAATTATGACTAGGTACTTGGAACACAAAAGTTCAATAAACGTAGGCAGTTTCCTTTTTAAGTTCATTGCATGATTCAGTCTGGCAAAAAGTTATAAGCATGTATAACACTCTTTGCATGAATTTGCTTTGCTTGAAAGACCTTTATCAACTTTTTACCCAAGGAAAAAATGAGTGCCGAAAGCTATTGAAATAGACAGACATAGCTTTCAAATTAAACTAGAGACAGTTGATCTATTATGTTACGAAGCTTATCTCTACAGTTTTCGTTCAGCCATATGATTATTTATGTAGTTAATTCGTCGGTTAAAGAAATGCCTTTGCTAACTAGACAGCTTGTTCACTGCGAATTTAACCTTGCCGTTGCAAACTTAATCATTTACTTACTCTTGTGGAAGCAATATAATCCTTTAAATACATCGAAAGCGTGGTGGCCTTGATGAATTAAATTTTTTACAACCAGATAAACAAAATAAACAGAATTTTCCGATACAAAAGGAAACAAAAAATGCTTTAGCAATTTTAGCATTTGAAACAATTAAAGAATTTGAAAAGGGAAAGGAAGTAAAATTTATTCCCATCAAATATATCTAAACTAGAAAAACTAGGATGTATTGTTGACGATGTTACCAAAAACAAAGTTAACCACATTTGCAAAATTAAGATTATTAATCCAGAAATTACTATAAAAACAGCGAATATTGATTATTCACTAGCTGATGTCAAAGAATTTAAAGAACAGATAGACGAAATGTTAAAACAAAATATGATTAGAAGATCAGATTCAAAACATAGATCAGCAGCTTTTTTAGTCAGAAATCATTCTGAGCAAAAAAGAGGAAAACCTAGAATAGTTTATAATTATAAACGATTAAATGATAACACTGAAGATGATGGATATAATATCCCTAATAAAGATACATTAATCAATCTTATTCAAAATAAACGTATATTTAGCAAGTTTGATGTGAAATCTGGTTACAATCAGCTCAAATTAGAAGAAAATTTCAGACCATGGACAACCTTTATGTGTTCAGAAGGACATTTCGAATGAAATGTTCTTAGCTTTGGATTAAAAACAGCTCCAACATTATTTCAAAAATTTATGGACAGTATTTTTAAGAAATATGATTTTTGTCTAGTTTATATTGATGATATTTTAGTTGCAAGCAAAAGTATACAAGAACATCAACAACATTTGAAAACAGTATTTCAAGAAATAGAAGACAATGGGTTAGTTGTTTCTAAAAAGAAAATGGAATTATTTAAAAGAAAATTTTCATTTTTAGGATTAGAGATAGGGGATGGTAAAGTAGAACTTCAGCCACATATTTCATAAAAAATACTTGAATTTCCAGATAAATTAGAAAGTAAAAAGAAAATTCAAGCATTTTTAGGACTAGTTAATTATGCTAGAAAATTTATTCCACATCTAGCCAAGTTAGTAGGACCATTGTATGGTAAGATATAAAAAAATTGCAAAATACGATTTAATAGAGAAGATATAAAATTAGTATAGAAAATTAAGGAAGAAGTTAAAAGAATTAAACCTCTAGAGTTACCATTAGAAACAAATTACATTATTATAGAATGTGATGGTTGTAAGGAAGGTTGGAGAGCAGTCCTCAAATGCAAGCCTTCTAAATATAGCAGTAAGACAACAGAAAAAATTGCTGCTTATGCAAGTGGTAATTTTAATACAGTTAGCAGTTGGACTTCATTGGATTATGAAATCCAAGCATTTGTAAACAGTTTAGACAAATTTAAAATTTTTCTAAACAAAGATTTTACAGTTCGAACAGATTGTGAAGCTATTGTTAAGTTTATTTCTAATGAAAATTCGAAAAAGATTAATAAAATGAGATGGTTAAATTTACATAACTTAATTCAAGGAAATGGTTATGTTATATAGTTTGAGCATATAAAAGGCAAGAATAATCATCGTGCTGATATTCTTTCAAGAAAATTATTATCAGTCTTTGCTAATAGTTTTTCTAATTTGTAGAATATTCATCTCATGAATATAGAAACGAGTAGAAAAACAAAAGACAAAGAAATAGTTGGGATGAGTAACAAAGTGGTGGATGTAAAATCCCCATTAACTTCACAGTTGATAAAAACAGAGGTGCAATCACCTAAAACGCCACCAATAGCATTTTCAATGGGCAACTCCCTGAATAATCCGCCAGCTCAATCTCCATTTAGAAATCAAACGAATAATCAAACGACGGCGGCCAATACCCCGTGTATGACTTTTGGACAAACATCTCTTATTTTATACAGGAATGATGACCCAAGAAGATTCAAACCTTTAGTCAGAATTACAGACCCTTCTCAACAGTGCTTATTAGATCATTTATGGAATCTCAGAAAAATAGAGACAGAAAGAAAAAATAAACAAAAACAAGGCAATTGTGTTGCTCATTACTTCTCCAAAATTCAGTAGAAGCCGTTTGGAAAGAATTATTTTTGTTATGTAGTTTTCAAGGGCAACTATACATGAGTATTCAAACACTATAATCAGGTCAAGATAGCAATACAAAATTTCTACAACCCAGTTTGGAAAGGTTTTTATACGCTTTCAGAAGCCTTAAATGAAGTCAGAGAGTTTTCGGCCCAAACTATTATGTCGAAGGAGACTGTTACAAAACTTACTCTCAAATGGCCTCATCATCTCCACAATCCCCAGATAATATAATCAACGACCAAACTAGACAGCTGAACGACTTACAAAACCTCTATCAGAAGGCACAAACACAGATAAATATCCTTATGGATAAAAACAGACATTTAGAATAATACCTCCAGAAGGTTAACTATAACCAAGAGACTGTTAACTTAATGAATCAAAGAATAAAGCAACTAGTAGAAGATAGAGACGAAGCAAGAAGACAACTACCTAAGCGACGAAGAACATTGTCTCATCAACAGCTCAGTAATCACTTAAAGCTACGACCAGCACCAGTCTTGGAAGAATTATACAAATATTTAGGTACAGAAATCAAGATCAAGATTGAAAAAATGGTGCATGACAGTTAGAATAATCATCAGGAAGAACTACAGCTTAAACTAAAGAAATACTATGAAGAAATAGCTCAAGGAATTCAGTTTAAAATAGTTTAAGATCGTAGATCAAACATGCTCAGAATTCAGGTAGACATTGACAGATTACCAAACAATTTAGATGAACTCGTTGATATGTTTGATCATGGAATGGTATCGAGAATAGCATTCCATAACTCAACACTAGCAAATACTCTAAAAAGGTTCGGAGAACGATTCTACTTTATTGTTTCGCAGTATTTGAGAGTATTTCCAGGTATTATTGTTTGTATTAGTTCAACAACACCATTATTTTTGTCAGATAGCAACTACAGGATTAGACCAGCTAACCATCGCATGACGATCTTTAAACATAAAGGTTATACAAGACTTTACGCTAGTAGAAGTCTTCAAGCTTATTTTCAGTTATACGAAGGTTCATTTATTTGGTTTGGAGCGCATATGCCATGGAAATATCACCAGCACAGCACAACGCTTAGTTCTCCACCAAATTGGAAAAATTTAGTTCTACAAGAAGAAAGTTCCATATATCAAATTTGGGGTGAAATGGAATTAAAGGTTTTATTACCCTTACCAACAGCAATTCATATGTTCAATCCCGAAACAGACATACTTATTTATGACAGACTTGATTCTGAAGAAGAAAATAGCAGTCCAGATTTATCAACGGTAGCTATGAATGCAGAAATAGCAAGAGAATATGATCCAGAAAATATGGTAGATACGGATTAAAACCCATATTTCTACCTAGAAGTTACAGATACGAAATCAAGTACTAATATTTTCAGAGAATTCTCTAGAAGAAGAATAATCCATGTATGAAGAAATAGCCGAAAGCATCTCATAATGCGGCATACTTTATTCTCCATCGGCAATAAAAGACAGGACAACGCATAAAGAAAAGATAGTGACACTGTTTTAATTATTATTTGTAACCTATATGTGTAAGTTAAAGTCACCGGATAGACCGGCTAGACTTCTATATATATACTAAGTTTGTATGAAGGAAGACAGAGATCAAGTCTTCAAAAAATATTTGTAAGCTTTAGAAATCAATGGCGGCTTAAACTTTGTTTTTCATTTCTTTAGGCAATACTTTTCTTCCTCACACTTCATAATTTGATAGAGTAATTAAAAAAAGTCTTTTTCTTTCGTTCCACGGCGCTCCCTCTATCTGCTTTCGCTCCACTGCAACTACCTCAATCTGTTCAAAAATATGGATGATGGCAAGGTAAAGTACTTTGTTTTTCCATATTTACTTCTTTGTCTAATAAATTTGCTGAGATTAGCATGTTTAAGTTTATAAAAAATAAATGTATATATATATATATATTACTGTTATTCGCTTTATCCAGCGTATTGAGCTTTATTTCAGGATTTATATTCGAAATCTGTATTTAGGCGTTAATAGACTTCTTTATATTACTATATATATTAGAATTTAATTTTATAAATTTTTAACGTAAAAAAAATCTTTATGCCCCTCCATATATATATATATGGGCGGCTATTTGGACACAATTGGGTGACACAAAAGATCTAAACCGTTGTATTTTTGTCCTTATATGGGAGGTGGAATTCAAGGGGCAATCGACTATTATTTAATTATTTATTGTTAAAAATCACTACAAGTAAATCACCAAAAAGGGTAGCACAGTTGGTTAGAATATGTGATGCTTATATGTATGGTCGAGAATTCAATCCTCGTTAATGGCATATCTTTATGGAAATTTAGCCAAATTTCAGAAGAAGAAAAATCGCTACAAGAAAATGTTGACTCTACAGCGGTAGTGTCTATGGAAAATCCACATATACTGATGTATTAGATATGGATTCAAGGTAGATAAGCATTAAGAAAAAATTCCGTCTCTAAATAAAATTGTCTTCCTCAATTCTTCAAATTGATTCTTCCTCTCGACCTAAAATTATTTTCATCCTCCACGCAAAGTAAATTGATTCGCCTGAGCTACAGTCTTGATGCTGCTATGTACTTGTCTGCGCTGTCGGTTTAAATGGAAGCGCTAAGAAAAAGACGCCATGAAAGCAACACCGATCTGAAGTGTTCATCGCTTGCTTATTGAATCTGAAAGGTGATGGTGATATCGAACTGTTGCTTTAGTTGATTGGTCAATGCCATTGCCTGAAAAGTAGACAAGGTCTGCTTTTGATCATTTCCAATCTGGATATTGCAAGTAGTTGCTGATTTTGTGGGTTGGAGTTTCTAGGAAGATCAAGATGTTGAAGATTGACTGCCTGAATCGACATGGAGTTGCTGATCATAAATGCTAACTTACAATCAACCGCCGCAGTTTTTAATTTCTTCATCGTCTTGCATAAAAGAACTTTGTCCAAACTTTCATCTTTATCTGGTTGGGCATGCTCAACTGTTTCACGTTGATTGGTTATTTACTCATTAACCATCAACAAATACTATTGGTTTCTTTTAAGGGACTTACAGATCTTTGCTCGTAGGGTCATCCTTTGATCCCGGTATATCCGTCATCTCCTCAACAAGCTAGAGCTGTAGCTCTTCCTCATTTTATTGTTGGATGACATGAAATCACACCTGCCTCACTCATAGGTTTTACCTATTGCACTTGTAGGCTTCCACTTCAAAGAGTTATCTTGAGTACTCCACAAATGTCCAACCCTATAAACGACGTTCTACACATCGTCATCTTCAACTATTTCTACTAGCACCGTCTGTACCCCAAAACAAATCGCCATCACCGCAAATACCCTTGCAGATCACTGCTTCGGCATCCATGCCATCCACACATCACTACAACTACAAAATTTCACAATTTAACAACTGATCATCACAAGCCATTATCTCCTTTACACTGCAAACTCAAACACAAACTCAACTAAATCCAGGAAACATTTCTGATCATTTAAACCCTACTTCTACCAATTCAAATTGAAGCTAAACATAATATCGCCAACTTCACCAAGGTTCTCAAGCATCAAAGGTTTGAGTTTGATTTCATCATAGATTGTCTCTGGACCAAGTTTTTCCACCGCATCACCTTCTTCAAATCAAGGCAACATATCAACTTCCATGACAAATAAAACTACGGAGACGTTGCACCATGCAAACATAGTTTGGTCTTCAGTGAAATTCAATCAAAACACAACATCACCCAGTTGCAGCATGCCTTGACAAAATCCAAACCTGTCTCGGTCAATTCATATTCACAAAAACAACAGACATAGCATACTTCGACAAGATTGGCAACTCCATGCCGATTCAGGTAGTCAGTCTTTAACATCTCGATCTACCTAGGATCTCCAACCAACAAAATTAGCGACTATGGGCAATACTCTAGATTGGAAACAATTCAAAAGCGAGTCCGTCTACTTTTCAGGCAGCGACATTAACCAACTAACTAAAGCAATAGCAACATCAATATTGCCTTTCAGATTCAATAAGCAAGCGATAAGCACTTCAGATCGGTGTTGACTGTCACGATGACTTTTTCTTTGAGCTCCTATTAATCCAAAAAATGGATCAACACATAGGATTGAGTGTGAAAGCAATAACGCTATTTATCAAGGAAAATAAAATCGAAAAAGATAATTGTAGATCATAGAAAAGGTAAAGAAACAAGAAGATTTTTATAATGGTTCAGCTGTTGATAAATCGTACATCCACTTCACAACTTTCTATTATCTGACCGTTGTTACAAGTTGAATCGGATTACAATATGATCGAATCTCCTAAGTTAGATTAAGTCACAAGTGCAAGAGTTCATTAGAGTATCACATTGAACTCCTAGATGATATTGTGTGGGAGAAAAAGAGTGAAAAATAAGTTCTGCAGAGTTCCGGCAACCAGTCCCAAGTTCCTCTTTATGTGGCAGATATGTGAGTATTTATAAGGATTGGAGAGCTATTGGGATATGCCGCTTTACCAAAAGCATATTCTTGATGGTACGAAGTCGCTTCTAAAATTTCACAGCCAAACCAACTTATCTTGATGGATTGCTGGCGATCAATAGGGCGTGGATCGTTAGCATTCCATGTAGTTAAACTGTTTTTTAATCGTTTCACTTGGATCGTGTTCCTTGCCTTATGTAAATGCTCTCCATGTAATTTCATAACAAGTTGCCTTGTTTTGATGGTTATTCATATATAGGTTGCATTGAACAATAACTAGAATCAGATGAATGCTCACTTCTCGAACTAGCTTGCTTGGAATATCATGAAACTTGGCAGACATCTCTAGGAAAGATATAGATCCATGATGCAAGAAGTTTGAAAGATCCATGAGTAATCCTTATGGATTGCTAGCGATCCATAGGTGATGGATCCATTCCTTAGTCTATTTTTGCATCTTTCATTTTGGGTCCTTCTTGGTTTCTTCTTCTGCTCCTTTTGGTTGATTCTTGAATTGTTTTGACTTGACGTGGATGCTCTAGTTCTCATTGAATTCTATTGGGTTAAAACCTAGTCAACATTATCTCCTACGGTATGCCTTCGTTGGAAACAAGGTGTGCTCTGGAAGTAACCGCTTTTATGTTCCCCTTTCATGATGTTTAATTGATCGTGTTGAGGCTGTCATGTGAATTTGGCTTTGGCTATTCAGCCGTCCATCGAGTCTTCAATGTGAACCATTGTTGCTTGTAAATATAAATCAATCTCAATCCCATAATTTTTCAAATGCTTGCAAACAACACTTAGATCGTACTTGGCGAGTTTGGAGAAAATTGATTGCAACTTGATGGATCGCTAGCGATCCAAGGACTTAGCAAATTTTTTTAGAGTAATCTCCTACTTGACTTCGTTCGAGCCGACTTTCCATCATTTCACGTTTTCGTTTGCGAACCGAGCTAACTTCTCTTGCGACTCAATCCAAATGTCACCAAACCCTAAGCTCACTCATGCCATCGCAGTCGTCGATCTCCACTACCGAAGCTTTCTGTCTCTGACACCACCTAACCTCGCTGCCACTTCAAGCCAATTTCCAGCACTTGAAACATTGCCTGCCTGGATCACGACCTATCTTGCTAGGTTGGACGGCCAGCGCTGAAATTAACCATGTTTGCCTTCTGATTTGAGGTAGGCACTACTACAAAAGGACCCTCCTATGGCGCAGGAAAAACGCTATTAAAGCCTATATAACGGCTTGATAAACGATGTGCAACGACATGTTATAAAAAATAATGGACAATTCAAGCGCTAAAACAACTGCTATAAAAAGTTTCAAAATTATAGCGCAAACCATCCGCTATCTTTCTTTCTAATATAGCATTGATAATCCACTATAAAACAAGTTAATAACATATTCTAAACGCTGTACATTGACATGTTAACGTAGATGGCGGACTTTTCACGACACTAATAAACAGCTATAAAACATTAACAACAGTAGCTCTTATTCTATGTTATGATAAGTTCTGTTATAGCAGTTATGGACTTGTCATACGTTATTTTTATAGCGCTTATTATGATATCATAGCATTTTTATGTTAAATGCATGTAATATTGATATTTTTAATAGCGGTTATTCGACGCAATTAAATAGCTAACACATTTTAAGCGTTATGGTTTCTATTCACAGTGCTAATGTTTCCCGCTTCTTAATTATAAATCACAACATTCAGTACTATATCAAAATGTGCAATAATAATCTTTTTTAACATAAAATCATTTAAACAATGCAAGAATCATAGAAGATAATAAACATATAGATGTAACACGTTATACTAAACATACAAAATATTCATAAATATAACATCTTTAATTTAAACCACAAAAACCAAAACATAGAGATGTCACTAATAAACGACCCTAACATCGTCGACTCCACAGAATTTTCAATCATGATGATGCGTCTGCTACCCTCCAGATCTTCTAATGCGGTTTGCACCAACCTAAATGATAAATAATGTATAAAAACATTTGAATATTCCTTATGAGCGCATTAAAAGAGGGTGAAAAAATTACTTCAATTGATAATTTACTATTATTGTAATACCTTGATAAGTCTCACCTTCAACATCCTCCAAACCACAGTAAGATGGTTTTATCACCTGCAAAATACACATAATATGTGTTGTATAATCATTCTATGTAAAACTAGATCACCGTAATTTAATATTATAAATATTACATTAGTCGAACTAAAGGAGAAAGAGCACCGTATTTTAACCAACCCATTGAAATACAGTTGTACTCAAGACCGGTGCTACAGACTAAACTAGTGCTGTTTTGTATTACCTTACTCCTATGATTTCAGTATCAGATGCAGAGCCTGGAAGCACCTCTAAAAGGTCAACATACTCCTGTGTATGAATGAATGGGAACAAAATATTCAGTTTTGCTTGCCATTACTTCACCAGTAAATATTATGTTGGAAAGAGTAGTCGGTATCTGTTTGGCTTAAAATGTATTTCTTTATCATTTTGCTAGATCTAAAACTTTTGTTCCAGAACACTGACACCAATTCAGGTTGTTAGTCTAACCTGAAAATGCAATTGATGTGGATTTGTATGTGTTCCGAGTTTTGTTAAAATGCATTTCCTGGTATTGTTGAAAAAAAATTATACAATTTGATCAAAGTTTTACCTACTTCATATTGTTAGTATTTTAAATTCGGGCTATTAACTGCTTGACATATACTACCATTATCAATAAATAACATTGGATAACTGGGCTCTACATTATGCCATCTTGTTACTTGATTAAATAACAATGTTCATGTTCCATGCATGTATGTAATAAAGACACGACGAGCTATTCTAGTGATTTGGCTGGTCAACTGGAAGAAGGAACGGAGATTACAGAGTTACCTAAAGTTAGGTTGGTAGAGGATAATGCGATTGTTTTGGGCAATATTTCTCTAGTGATTCGAGGAGAAAAATGTAAACTGAAACGACTAGATCAACCGGTTTTGGGCAATATTTCTCTAGTGATTCGAGGAGAAAAATGTAAACTGAAACGACTAGATCAACCGGTAGAAATTGTATACGGCAACCACGATACAAATCTCAGCCGTTTTATTTTTACCTTGTCGCGTTTCCACCTCCGAATTCCTCGCTGTCTCATTTCTTCAGTCTATGTAGCAGTTCTCACGGTTCTCAATTGTAAAATGCATTAGAGGCGGTTGTTGAGAGGGTAAAAGGAAAAATGTAGACTAGAGATCGTGGGTGAACAATAAATATTATAGTTGCGTTATTTTGGAATGTTAGAATGCAGTGCATACCCGTCAGCCTTTTTTAGTTTCTGTTGCCTTATTTAAGTAATAGGACAGATTTCTCGGTACATGGTTAAATTATATTTTCTTTTTCAATTATCCTTAAACAAGAGACTATATGATATTACCTTTCATTAAAAGCCTAATTTTTTATGTATTTGTTACGTAATTGTTTTTATATTCTTCTCGAGTCTATATTATTAGATAAATAAATGCAGTTAAAAATATGTTCAATTGAAATAAAAACCAATAAAAAGAAACACCATCTTAGTTCAAAATTTGTATAAAAATTGTCAGAGAACAATGAATAACCCAGTCCATGTGTAAAAACAAAACAATATATTTTGTGTACACCGTAAATAATAACAACATGCTCTCGTCCAGCGTGTGCTAAAGAAACACTATGAATCATATATACCAATGATAGGATACACTTTATAAATACAAAATAAAGTATTGTTATCATAAACTTAGTTAATTTTCATACACATTAGTTAAATTATTATTATTATCATCAGCTTAATTAATTTTTATAAGCTTATTTAATTATAACATAATAAATGAAGTTGATTTTTATAATTTTAATTTTATCATTATTATTATAATAATTATTATATATATAATTTAGTTGATTTTTATAAAACTTATTCAACTTGGTTCATATTTTATAATTTATTATTATTCATATTATAAACTTAGTTAGTTTTTATAAAACTTATAGTTAATTTATTACTGTTTCACCGTTGTCGTTGTAGTAGTAAAATTAGTTAATCTTCATAAACATTAGTTATTATTATTGTATTATTACATAAATTTAGTTAATTCTTATAAACTTAGTTAATTGTTGTTATTATATAAATTTAGCTAATTCTTATAAACTTAGTTAATTATTATTATTATATAAATTAAGTTAATTTTTATAAAACTTAGTTAGCTTAGTTAATAATTTATAATTTATTATTATCGTTGTCGGTATTTTTACTATAAATTTAGTTAGTTTTTTTAAAAACTTATAGTTAATTTATTGTTATTTATGGTTGTTGTTAATATTATTATTACAAAATTAGTTAATTTTCATAAACATTAGTAATTATTATTGAGTTATTATATAAATTTAGTTAATTTTTATAAAACTTAATTAACTTAGTTACCAAATTCATTTCATTTTAAAATTCAAATTCAAATTTTGGATTTTTCTTTGTTTAAAAAAATATTTAGATCAAATTTCAAAACGTATTTATAGATTTAAACCCTTTGGAACACTAATCATAACAAATGACAATTTTCATAAAGGACCACTATCTCAGCAGGTCATGAATTCGAAATCGCAAAACACCAAAATGAGTGTTCTTCTTGAATAAAGTACCACTTCTATTTTATTTAAAAAAATATTATGGAAACTCAGACATAAGTCTATGGAGTTTTTTGAGGTATATAAAAAATAATATTGGTTAAGAACATTCAGCCTGTTTCAGTCCAAGTTTCAAGGCTTCTTCCACCTTCTCAGAGTATCGTGATCCTACGTATTCTTCTTGTGCGAATGATCTAACTGTTCGTATGGCACCAAATGATTTCTAGATGAAAATTATGTTATAGATACTTAACAGTACACATTAATGTAAGCCAGTTTTCTTAAATGAAGTACTGGAAAAATATGAGCATTAAATCAAACAAAAACATCACTAGATTGTTGCTAGTAGACAAATAAGAAACGATACTAGAATTATGATGGAACAAACCTCAGCAATTGAAGTAGCCACCGCAGCTGCTGCCTGAGTTTTGTGAGAAAGATCACAAAGGTAACGCCGAAATTTCCATACAACAACTGATACATCTGGCACGATGACTAATGCCAACACTACAAAAAAATGATAGAGAATAATATTAGCATCACAACTATTTTTGGAATGACAACTGTTGAACCGAACACTAAAGCATTTCTCATATGTTAATTTCCATGATGTAGTAAACATAAAGCCAAGGCCAATGCTTGTGGTAGTAAGATTACGCAGTGCTTCGGAGAGATTAGTAGTTGCGGCATTTTTAACGATCTGCGTATCTTCAGATAATTTACTTAAGAGTTGTCCAGTTCTTATTACATCAAAAAAAGCTATTTCCTAGAAATAAAGTGAAGGAATATTACAAAAAACTGATAAAATGTATAATTGTTTAATAGACGAATATATGTTTATAATTAGTGCTGTTTATTTGGTTAATAAGATGACTGAACAGGTTTTTTTTCTTTGTCCAGCAACTACTCTTTCACTAGCAGAATTGAAGAGCCAAACCCTTAATGCCGTGCATATAGAACTGTAATGAAGAATAATGCATCAGGAGAAGAAAAAATACATTCCCATCTATACAACAAGATCTGAATTTATTAAAATGGAATCATGTCTAATCAGTGTGTGTACTGCCAATCTGCTATATAATATGTATAGGAAATCAAGGACATCATAATTATAGTGGTTTCTTTAGATAAATGGATGGAACTCCCATTTAGCGTAGAAAATGTGCAAATGAATCTCACTAATAATGTTTATGCATTATATATAAAATAAACATGAACAAAATCTCTTCAAAGACACAAAAACAACCAAGATAAAGACTCATATGGGCAACATGGAATCATTGAGGTCAGAAGTTCTGATATTAATAGAACAAGCGGAGAGAGAAAGGTGCATCAGAGTCAATTTCTTCTGAGCATGGCTGAAACTGTGGAGATATTTTACATGTCTAAAATATATGCCATGGGACCAAACCCATAACCTTAGACAACATGATCGAATGTCATGTCACTATTATGATGGTTGGGATTGTGGGGTTCTAGTTGTTAGTATGGTAGAGATAGAGACAAGTGCACAATATAGTAGGACAAGAAATACCCAAAACCGTTAGTCCTACTATGTTCATTACTTCACGTTCATGTAGAATTCTGTTAATATCAGTAATCTTTTGTAGCTCGTTCGGTTAAGACTAAGAAATGATGTTTACTTCGCATATATGTTGATCATTATATTTACAGCAGTAACGGTTGTACGTTGAGACAAATATAAGCTGCATAATAAACGAATATCATATTTTAACACTTCTTACATTTTCTTGATTTGTCTGCTTCTTACTTTTGTGAGAGAAAAAAAATCTGTCTCATTTTATGTTCTTCAGCCTTCGGATATTGACAATTTTTCTACAAGTTGGTTCATATGCCTAGCGAGATCATGTTTTCTTATGATCGTTGAAAACAGATTAAGGTTAATTATGTAGTGATAGATTGTAAGAGAATGTATCCTTACACTCCAATTTTACGCTCAAATTCGTACTAGAATCAATAACTATTAGAACAGAGTAATCATATGGACAAATTATTACATGGTGAAAGATATGGGAAGAATTCAAGGTGCCAAAGTTAATATTTAATCTTAACCTTCCGATTGAATTTGAGTAAAAATTTGAGTAAGAAACTTGAGTGTAAAAATCCTTTTTCTTTAAGAAAACTGATTTTATAAAGAGTAACATGCCTTTATATGAATGTGCTAAATGGAGAACTTATAGCAGTTTGGTATTAAAATCATCAGGCTAACCATTTAATCATTTCCGTTTTAGGTATACTTGCGATGTAGCTTTATCTCTATATTTGTGAAGCTATGAAAAATTTAATGAATATCCTGCCAAATTATGCTACAAGTTTTAACTTCATATATCACAACTTCAAGCTTAAGTGAACATAAATTGGTTTTCCCAATTTGAAACAAGATAGCAGACTAGCAATCACAACATCAAAGACAATCAGTGCTAAGTTTGTAGACAGCTAAATGTTTGTTTGAAGAAGGAAAAAAGAAAAAAGAAATAGACTTTGATTACCCGACCACTACTATAAGTACTATGTACAATATAGTGTTCTTTACTGCAGCTAGAGCCTCAGTTTTCTGTTCTGGTTTAGCGTCCTTGGACACAATATCTATTATTTTACTACCAAATTTAGGCTGCAAACAGAAGAAGCGTGTCTCTTATTCTATCCATAAATAATTAATTAAAAAAATGGCAACCATTTTGAAGAAAATCGTACAATTAGAATACTAGATGTTGATGCTATCAACAAAGCTATGGTTGCAAGGATCAACCTTCCTACATCTGGTTTTGCCTAAAAGTAAACAACAATTTATATACATCAACAACGACGGTTAAAACTTGTAAACTTCAGAAAGAGAAATAATCAGACTTACCAAACGTAAAACTCTACAAAACCCAACATTGGCAGGCTGAATTCCAAGTTAACAAGTAGTCAGTTGAAAAAACCACAGCAAAATCATTCGTACAACCGAGCAAGGAGAAGGATGGAAAACAAGACGAATACCTGAACTGCATCGCCATGTTCGAGATCCGAAAGAGGAGGACCCAATGGATCCTACACAATATAAAAGCATAGAACCATCATGGATTTAGCAATAAGATTAAAAGCAAGTTAAAAAAGAGAAAGAGTACCTGTTGATCTAGTAATAGAGGGGTCCGAGCATCCGACTTGAGCTTTTGATTCGTAGATCTTCCCCATCTTCGATTATTTAATTCAATAGTGGATAAATAATAATGCTACCAATGTTCTATTTCAACTCGTTATTTTCTAGTGGAAAACTGGAGTCATAAAGGCATGAACTACTGGTTAAGAGAGCTTGTAGAACACCAAGCATATTACTGCAATAATGGAAAATCATGAGGAAAATAGAACAAAATTGTACAATCAGAGCTGAGACGCTGTCCAGGGGCAACCCCTCTTAAACGAGTAACCCCGCGAAAAGAAAAAAGAAAAACCTACTTCAAAATCGCCACTTAGAAACAAAAGAAGAACTTAATCGCGACTCGAAAACAAAATAGCGACTCGGAAACGCAGGAAAAACAAAAAAGAAAAGAAGAACTTACCCTAGAAATAGGATCGCCGCCAGCCTATCACCATCAGCAAACGCCGATTGTCACACTGGTCGCACTGCACAAGCTAACGGCTGCTCTTTGATTTTGCTGGTATATTTTAATTTTTTTAATTTTGGCTGATTGATGATCTTAGAATTAATTGTGAATTGATTTCATAATGAAATCGCTGGAAGCCCGAAACAAGTAAATTGCAGTTTCGCCATATACCTTGTTGACTTTTGGACAGAATAAACTGCAGTTTTGCAGTTTTATGCTTTTGCAGTTTTCCTTTGATAAAAAGAAGTCTGTAGCAAACTTGTAGCTTGTATAACAGTACAGGTAATCAAACGATGGAGAAGAGAAATACTGTAGGCTTGCAGCAGTTCTATAATTCAGTAGGCCTGAACTTTATTGAACTGTCATAATTTCAATTCAATTGTCTCTAAAAACTGTCACGCCTAACACTACAAAAACAAAGAAAATATGAATGAATTTAGTATGCCTGAACTTTGAAATCAGTTGGTGAATTAATAATACCTTTATTGATTTTAAGCTTTTTTATATTATAAATTTGTGAACGGATATAAAAAATGACAAAGAACGAAGATCATTAAAATCGAATTAGATTTAGAAAGCAAAATTTCAGAGCTCATAATTTAAAGGAAAAAAAGAGAAACTGGAAAAATCATTTATTGTCTCAATTTCTAATTTGTTTCTAGCAAACATACGAAAATCCCAATGTTCAACTTCAAATATTATTGAAGAAAGCAGTGATGATATTGATGAGAATGTCGAAATCAATGAAGCAAGTGATGAAAATGAAATTGTTGAAGCTAATATTGATGAAGATGTTATTAGTAATAGAGATGATAACGTGAATGAAGAAGACATAAATATTAATCGATATAATATGGATGAAGGTGGTGAACTAATTGCGTTTGATCTTGAGAAAGATGTCGACCTTAACTATGATCCTGATTTGTGGTGAAGGATAACCGATACTAAAATAATGATGTTGGTTAAACGAGGCTCTATCAAAATTTCGAAAGAAAATGATAAATTTTTCAAAAATGAAGATGGTAGACATTTTTCTTCCAAGCATGAAAGAAAGTGGTTAGTTCATTCAAATGAAGTGAACAATGTATTTTGTTTTTGTTGCAAGTAATTTAAAAGTACACAAAAGACATTAAATTGGGAAATGAAAAAGTAAATGATTGGCTTAACATTTCGACGATGTTACGTGAGCATGAAAATAATCCAGAGCATATTTCAAGTCTTATTAGGTGGGTGGATTTGCACAAAGGCCTTCAATAAAAGGCAACAATTAACAAGGGAGTAGAATCTCTAATCGAGCAAGAGAGACAACGTTGGAAGAAGGTACTAGTGTGCATAATTGGTGTCGTAAAAACACTTTTTCGAAATAACCTCTCATTTCGTGGTTTAAATGAAAAGATTTATGAAAAAAACAATCGACTTTTTTGTTAACTTGTGGAATTTGTTGCCGAATTTGATCCAATCATGGAGGAGCATCTTAGACGTAAGGTAAATAATGAAATAAACAATCATTATCTTACTCATAGTATTCAAAATGAACTAATACTTTTGTTGGCTAAGAAGATCAAAGAAGCAATGCTTGTAAAAATTTTAAAAGCAAAATACTACTCAATCATTCTTGATTGTACTCTGGATTTGAGTTATAAAGAAAAATATCGATTATAATAAGATGTGTGGATGTTGAAGATAATATCAAGTAGTGGAGTTTTTTCTCGATTTTATAGAGGTTGACGATACATCGGAACTTGGCATTTTTAAAAAGCTTGAAAGTGTACTAAATGATCTTAAGCTAAACATTGATGATGTGAGAAGCCAAAGCTATGACAATGGATCAAATATGAAAGGTATGATATTTTCAATAAAAATAGATAAATTCATATTAATTATGTTATTTAATTTTATCTAACATAACTTGAATTAAATATATAGGTAAGCACCAAGGTGTACAAAAGAGACTTCTCGATATAAATCTAAGAGCAATTTATATTTCATGTGGATGTCATAGCTTAAATCTTTCTTTAAGTGATATGGCAAAATCATGTGTGAAAGCTAGAAACTTTTTTGCATATGTTCAAAAAATTTATACTTTGTTTTCCGGCTCAACCCATCAATGGGAAATACTTAGGAAATATGCTAATGGTTTAACTCCAAAAGCAGTATCGGCAACTCGTTGGGAAAGTCATATCGAAAGTGTAAGTGCTATAAGAACTCAACCATCGAAGCTAAGAGATGCACTGATCGATATTGAAAATAATTCTAATGATGATATGGCAAGGGTAGAAGCTAAAGGTCTTTGTCAAAATGCTTTAGAAGATTTTGTATTCTTGATTAGTTTATGTGTTTGGTACACTATTTTGGATAATGTTAATCGGGTTAACAAAATACTTCAAAGGGAGGAAATGGACATTGAAGATGCAATTATTAAATAAAAGAACTCATTGCGTTTTTTAAATTTTTTAGAGAAAAAGGATATGAAAGTATGATAAATGAAGCAAGAGAACTTACGGATGAAGTTGGCATTGAACCCAAGTTTGCAAAAAAAAGTTGTTCGTAGAAAGAAACAATTTAACGATGATGTAGAAATTGATGCTAATGAAACTCAATCATTGGAAGAAAATTTTAGAATTACATACTTTCTTCTTATAATAGACCAAACTCTTACTTCGCTTAAGGATCGATTTGAACAATTTGAGCTTTATGAAGGAATTTATGGATTTTTGTTGAATGCAAAATTCAAAACCATTAACGATAAACAATTGAAAGAGCATTGCATGAAACTAGAGGTTTTTTAAAACACAACAAAGCGAGTGATATTTGTGGAAAATGATTATATTTTGAACTTACTCAACTAAGGAGAATCTTGCCATCGAAAATAACCAAATCAATAAGCATTCTTGATTTCCTAAGATTTTACCGTGATATGAGTGGATTTCTAAATGTGTGAATTGTATTCCGAATCATTTTAACTTCCGGTTACGGTGGCGTCGGCAGACAGAAGTTTCTCTAAGTTGAAGCTAATAGAAACTTATCTTCGAACCACTATGTCACAAGAACGATTAAGTGGCTTGGTGATGGTTTCCATTGAAAAAGATTATTTGGATATGTTAGAATATGATGACATAATTGACGAGTTTGCTTCTAAAAACTCGAGAAGGAGTTGTTTTTATTGAATGTACTATTGTCAAAGATGTGTGCGACATGTTTACATTTTGCTTGAATATATTATATATTTTGGGTGTTTTTTATTGAAATTATGGAAAAAAATACGTTGTTGGTTTTTTCCTCTTCTTTTCTTTGTAAATGACAATAAAAATATTTCTTGCCTAGGGCAACCCAATGATCCAATCCGGCCATGCGTACAATAATGGGAAGACTTAATGAAAAGGAACATGTTTGTTAAATTAGGAAGAGGGAAAACATCAGAAATCTATCAATCCAATTCACATCAGACGGCGACACGTTTCCAGTTGTGAATTCATCTAGAAGCAGGGCGAACAAAATCTTAGATCTAACATCGCTAGTACACAACCTCTAGACCTAAACCAGAAATCAGCAACGAGTTGTCATCTCTTATTGATGGTCCATCTCAAGATCCATACGTAACATTCATCTAATCGCAAACTAATAGTGTGTTCACTGTTTGAGCAGGCATCGACATCAGAAATGTCAACAAGCATAGGCATTGAAAATCCAAGCGGCATCCTTTCCAAGGCTTGCAAATATCGCCGCAAGCTAGATCAGCAGATTTTGTGTTTGAGGAGAGGAAATAATTTAAGAAAGAGGGAAGAAGGAAAAAGGGAAATAACTTTGGGAATATGGAAGAGCAAAATAACTTGGGGAAGAGGGAAGAGCAAAATAATTTGAGGGAGAGGTGGCCGGAGAAATAACTGGGGTTGAAAAGTGTTACTTAGCCATAGCTGGCTCTAAATAAAACAAATTAGAATAAACAATAACACATGCAACATAGCGTTATCTTTTGGTGTTATAAAAAAAATTCTTGTAGTGTGGTAATTTAAATTTTGGCATAGTATTAGAGATTAGTGATGAAGTCACGTTAGTGACGGATGCAGTGGAAGATTCGAATTGATTATGACTTATGGAAGAAGATAGTAAATCGAGTCTTGAATTCTTCACGGAACGAAGCCAGGGTTTTGCCCTAGTGCATGACATGTTTTGTTATCTTCATCCATAGAGTCAAAACTAACTTGCATCAAGTTACACTGTTGATCTCGGCATGGCGTCTTGCGGGTTGATTTTGGTTTTTCTGAGAGGTGATAATAGCTTAAGCTAGCTTCCTGTATGCAGCTCATTCTCTATCACTTTCCAGAGAATTGAAATTGACTTATGCTGAGAATTCTCTACTCGATTCTCACCCATTGATCTTTAGTTGCGCGCTTTGGATTGGTCTTGTCATTGCACAGTCAGTGTAACTAGAATAGAAAGAGCTTTTCGTATTGCTTTGAACAGCGGATCTGTCGTCGATCTTTGATTGGTAGTTGGTAAGTGTTGGAGGAATAACTTTAATGAACAATACAAAAGCTTTTTACTTTTTTCCCTATGAGTGAACTATCTACATAGGATAGAGCTTTCTTAGTGCTCAAGACATTGAGCCCATCCCACATAGATAACATATTGCACTTGCCTCAATCAACGCTTGAAATCCGATGAGTTGGCATAAATCAATATCTTTTCAGAATTCAAGTGTTAAGCGTAGGGGACTTCTAGTTACAAATAGAATTACCTAATCATGTTAGATACAAGTTTTGTTGTATAGAATGAAGCATTCGTCATCCCATCGTAAATCCAGTGGAGGAAATTCGACACTTTCGGAAGTCGGATCGACATCAATTATGTCTTCACAAACGGTTTCAACAACGCCTACTTCTTCGGCACCACCAGGTGAATATGGTCAGTTGCTTCCATTTGGTTCAATTGTAGATTGAACTCCTCCAAACTTTAGAGTTTTACTTAATCCTCCAAAAAGAGCTTACACCGTAATTTCTGCTAAAGTCCTGCATAACATTTGTTTACAGCAAGGCATCCTGGATGATGACGTATGCCTTCCGTTAAAAAACAAGTTTGCACATATGCCACCTTTAGGGTACACCGCCTGCCATTGATACTTATGCTTGAATGAAGCAGTGCCTCCCTTTAATCCTTTCTTGAGAGAGACTCTTCTGAACTTAGGAATTGCTCCATTTCATATTCACCCCAATGGATACATGATTTTGACTTGTCTTCACATTTTATTTGTGCGGACATTCAATCGTGCACCAAGCTTTGATAAGCTGAGATACTTCCTCTCATTCAAGAAGAGAGACGAATGTCCATCTCTTGTGATCATCGAGGCTCAAAGAAATCGCAAAATTGAGTTTCATCTTCAAAGTAATTTATCTCAGTTTAAGATCCAATATTTTTTATTAGGTGTCCTAAAGGATTTAATCGCCTTTGGATGACATGGGGTAAGTCTTCTCTTTTACTCGTTGAGATTTAATATGATGACGTGGGATTTTTAATAGACTAAATACTCCTTGCAATTGTGGGAGAGAGAAAAAGAGCCTCAAATACAGATTTTATTAAAAGAATAGAGGTCATCTTCCTAGTGAAGATGACCCTTTTTGTGATCTTTTTCGTGGTCGGTATAGCATTTCGACGATCAGAGAATAGGGAGATCTAAAGTCTTCTTGTTTCAAGGCCAAGTAAAGATCCATCACTTAATCCCATCTTCCATACTCTGAAGCCGTAGACGCTAGAGAGAGATGGATCAAATCTTTGGTAACGGAGGAGAATTTGCTTTGGTATAGGTTGTTGCATCCCGGGAGATCTATCATCGTCGTTGAAGTTCCATGTCCTTTGCATTCTGGAATCCGAACACACTCTAATTCTTCATCGCACGGCTCCGAAGAGGGCGATCTACCAGAAGGAGAAGGTCTATCCTTTAGATCAGCTGAAGAAAGTCATGAAGCAAAGGTATTATGATCGGAGCCAGTTGCCCGATTAGGATGCCCTCGATCCTGGAGGAAGGGGAAGATGTAACAACCCGGTATTCCATACCAAATAATTATCATCTTAGCACGATTTTTTTCTCCTAACCTATTGCCAATTGAAGTTTTTAAATCGAATTAAAATTTCTTTGTTAAAAAGATTGGTGGGCTTTGAAATTTAAATAGTGGTCCATATTTTATTGGGCCGTGATAATTTGCTAAGGCTTATAACCGGTTTCTTTTCCCCTTTTCTCATTTTCGTTCGTTAACCCTAAAACTAAACATGCGAACGAGAAAATAATGACGGCCGCTCCCTTTCGTTTTCGTCGTCCCCAAATTGAAACTAGGGCTTCGTGGAATCAAACGCGCCGACTTCAATTGCTAGTTCGTCTTCGATGGCCTCTGCTTCGATTTGGCAACAAGGTGAGTAATTTATATTACTCACATCTAATTCAAAATTATTCGATTTTCTCTGCTTAATTGGTTTTCGTTGTTTCGGCTCCGATTTGATTTTTTTGTGATCGATGCTGATGCTTTTCTGCCTTGAGATGATTTTAGGGCTGTTGATTTAGATCCCATGACTTACATTGTTCATGGTTGATTTTTATTCTCTGTAGTATTTTTTTTTGAGGCCTTCGTTGCACACTAGTCCCTGAGCATGTTGTAGCTGGTCATTTCATTTGTCATCTTCATTATTACCTGCTTCACTGACATGTATGCCTTCGAGCTCCTTGATGATTGCACTGCTTCATCATGGCACTTGAACTATTTTAATTTCGGCATTTGTCTTGATTTCAAACTGCATATTATTTCTGGCTTTGACTCGAGTTTGTTCGAATTTGCTTATGTGATATTTGTAGTAGCACTGTGTCATTGTTATTACAAACATAGTTCATTGTGTATCACTTTGGTATTTGCAGTTTGTATTTGTTGTTGGTCCTTGTACATGCTTCACTGCATCTTCTTCTACCTGTTGCTCTTGCAGTGTCACTGGTTGTTGTCTGGTCTTACATATGCCATTCACTTCAGTTGCCTGTATATGCATATTTGATTCATTGATTCTTGTTTGCTCGTTAGCACTTCTAACGTATACACATGTGCACTTATATGGGTCTGCATTAGACTTTGTATTTGTTTCCTCACTTCGAGATAGTTTCAGTTGTAAGTGCATTTAGTTATTTTCACTTGATTTTGTTGAGCTTGTCACTGTATTGCACTTGCTTGACCCAATATGGAAGTTTTATTATTGCAGTTGCCACTGCTTTCACTTGTACATGTTCATTGAATTTGGATATGTTGCATTGGTCTGTGTACACTTCTGTTGCCACTGTGTACACTTCTGTTGCCACAGTGTTCATTTATGGTTATTCAAAACCATTTCATTGTTGTGAACTGTTACCTTGCATTGATGCCTTGTCCTCATTTCAATTGGTCACCATTACATACATGTTTATGCACTTTCTTCCTGTAGCTTGTGTTAGCTGCAGCTTCGACTTTGCTCTGTTTTACCCTTGCTGCACTGCCCAGTTCCTGTTGTTGGCGTTGATTTGTGGCAATTAATTCACTTGCATTTCTTGAGCTTGGTGTCATATTTTCCACTGTCCATATCATATTGGACTGTGATGTATTGTATTGGGTTTTTGAGTTTGGGACAGTGTTGTTCACTGCTTTGGGTTACCTGAGCATTGTTTTGACTGTCTTCTTTTGTTTGTGTGCTGTGGTGCCATAATTTTGGTGCCCTCACCTTCATTCTACTGCCTTCTTGTAGTTGTATCACATGTGCCGTGTCAAATGTATTGTAACTGACATCAGTTATTATATATATATATATGAGACTTTCTGTTTCATCTGTGTTCCGCATTTATATTATCTGTGTTATTGTTTTATATTTTTGTCCTAGACTATTATAGCCACTGTGTAGTAGCTTCGAGTTTGCATCGGCATGTCGGATTTCTCCTGAAATGAAATGCACGTTTTTACTATCTGGCATATCGGTGTTCGCACAAAGCAATTACACGGATGGTCGCTCCTCAACAGCCTTATTCTCCGTGCTAGTTGACAGCACTACACCGTAGTGTTCTTGGCTAGCGTGGGTATAGAGGTGGGGCGTCACAGCTTGGTATCAGAGCCTGGGGTTTAGGACGAATATAAAACATAACTTAGATAGTACATGTGTTACAACTATTTGTCGATGTTTTATCTCACATCTTTATCTAAGATCATCTTTGATTTGTTAGGTATGAATTCCTAACTCTTATTCATGAGCATTGCTGCTATTCTCTGTTGCACTTGCTCATTTCAGTATGCACTGCTAAGTATCATTGTGTATATGCTCTACCAAGTTGCATATTGCTGCAACTCGTACCCACTTCGATTTGAGCTCGCATTGTTTATTCGAACTGCTGTATATATGCATTCTTATCTCTGATTCGTGTACTTAATGCAGTCTCCATACAATTGGGTTTTGGGTATCAATCTTTGAGACAAATTGCATTTCAATTGTCGACTCTGTCTGTTTATCCGACAAATTGCATTTCAATTGTCGACTCTGTCTGTTTATCCATGGTTTGTTGGCTTTCATGTGCCTCTCTCTGATAGTTTTAAAATTTCTTTGGTATAAAAGGAATTGTCTTGGACTTTGCCTTGTCGATATCGACGTTGACTTGACTTTTACTTTTGTTAAAGTCATTCATGCATTTATGCTCGTTTTGCTTCGTTTTTTCAATTGTTGATCGATTCTTCTTTTCCGATTAGTTGTTATCACCTTTGTCGACTTTGATAACTTCTATTTCAGGAATTTTTGGGTATTCCTACTTTGATGGATTGGAATCGAATTCTTCGGATTTTATTCACGTCTTCGAATGTGAATCTTAGTGAATTGATTTGGTTTTCGAATTTAATCGATTCTTGATTATTTCCCGATTTGTTGCTATCATTTATTAGCAACTTTGATGATCTTTTCTTCGGGATTTTTGTGAACATACCTTTCGATGAATTCGGTATCGATTTCTTTGGATTCTATTCACGTCTTCGTATGTGAAATTCTTGTGATTAATTGTTTCTACAATCATTTTTGTGATTTGTCACTTTAAAAATATAAAGGTTTTCTATACTAGTAGTAAATATCAAAACCCTTTTCTCCAAACAATTTCAAAACTATTTTACTACAAAACTCTTTTCCTAAACCGTTTTCCAATCTATTAGTATATACAAGCCTTTACCTCACTCGTATGAGAAATCTAATTAAACGACTTAGTAAAACGAGTGGTATATAACGCTTGCGTTTACTTCGCCGGTTAATTCTTGGACTTATTTGATTGAATCTCTTGTGACAATTTTCTAGTGACGATCTACAGTTTGTTCGTAAATATTTAAGTTAAGCTAGTGGTTATGGGACATGAAGCTAAACTTTTATATTCACTAACTTAGTGTAATTGACACTTCTCGTTGATCATGATGATCATTCTTATGATTTAGACTAGCAATTGTGCGATGTCTCCTTTTTGGCTAGACTAGGCCTCATCGGTGTGATTTCGTCTCACACATATCTCTTGGGCTTTGAGGATTGTCTAGACACCATTTGTGTGATTTCATTCACACATACTTTCCTTTTGTTTGCGAGGTTAGACTAGACACCACTTGTGTGATTCCACTCACACATACCTTTTTGATTTTTGGTTAGTCTAGACCTCAATCTGTGTGATTCCGACTCACACATGTGGGGTAGCGCCCCACGGTCTTCGGGCCATTCGTGTGTCAAAATTAATGGCTTGCAACCATGAGATAGCGTCTCGTTATGCGTTGCACGTGCTGATGAATTTTCATGCTCGCGTGTAGGTGAGATTTCGTGCTCCCGTTCTCGCTTTGCGTTGCATGATGAGTTTTCATGCTCGCGTGTAGGTGAGTTTTCATGCTCCCGTTCTCGCTTTGCGTTACATGTGCTGATGGGTTTTCATGCTCGCGTGTAGGTGAGTTTTCATGCTCCCGTTCTCGCTTTGCGTTACATGTGCCGATGAGTTTTCATGCTCGCGTGTAGGTGAGTTTTCATACTCCCATTTGAGTTTTCATACTCCCGTTCGAGTTTTCATACTCCCGTTCGAGTTTTCATACTCCGGTTCGAGTTTTCATACTCGCGTTCGAGTTTTCATACTCCCGTTCGAGTTTTCATACTCCGGTTCAAGTTTTCATACTCGCGTTCGAGTTTTCATACTCCCGTTCGAGTTTTCATACTCTCATCTTGTGATTTCTGGATTTCTTGTGTAGATTTCTAGAATTTGTGCTTCACCAATTTTCGTGATTTCTATTGATAAGTTTTATCAATTTTTGTGCATTGGTGAACTCGTGTGTTATTAACTTGTTATGAATACAAGTTTAGGGTATGATACCCCTTTCTATCTTTGAGAAGATTCTTGTGACACTTTTGATGAATGAAAATCCACTTATCGAAGTTGCTACTGATATCGCTGTTTTAATCACGTGTTTTAAAAATTGTTTCAAAATAAAAATCGTTTTCAAAATTTTTATAGTTTACGCTTTCAAAAGAATGAGGAAGCGATTTAAACGTTTCAGCAAAATCGAGGACTATGACCCCTTTCTTTTACTGATTCGTTTAATTCCGGACTTGTCCGTTTGAGGTTGAAAATTTGTGAATTCATTTTATGAAATTAAAAGAATATTTTGTGATTGTATTGCCCATTGAGTGCTTTAAGAATTCTGGTCGAGGCGCTTGATCAACGTTATCGATAGGAATCTCCTAGACGCTTTGATGAGACAATCAGACACAGTAAATTGAATTTTAAAATGTAAATTTGCCTGAAAAGATAATTACATAAAGTAAATTGTAAATTTCGAAAGTTTTAGCTTTTCGGGAAAGAATATTATTTAAAACAACTCTTTTCCGACACTTCTATTCTTGTGATTCCCGAGGAGAACCAAGACTTTATCGTTAGTACCAATGCTAATCGTGTTGGTTTGCATACCATTCTCTTGCAAAAGAGAGCGTGCTATCTCTTGTGTTTTTAAATCATTAATGGCTATTGAGACTAGATATTCCACTCATGATCTAGTGCTCGTGGCTATTGATTTCGTTCTTCAAAATTTGGCATCATTATTTTCGGGTGAGAAATTTGTTCTCTACCCTGATCATGAATCTTGGGAATATTTATTTTCTCATAAGGAACTTAATTTACGTCAACCACGTTGACTCGAGTTTCTTATATATCTCATGATCTTGATATTCTTTACACTCCCGGATGGGAAATCGTGTTGCCGATGCACTTTTCGTAGGCAACAAGTGGTTGTTTCTTTGGTGATGTCCGTATGGAATCATCTTTTTACCAAGTTCATCAGACGTTTCGATGTACTTCGTTTTATTGAGCTTCGTCTCATTCCTTTTATGGAATTACGTCTGATGTTCTTTTATGTTGATTGGTTCATTGGGCGTATCGTTATTGTACTACGCTGTTGTTCCAAATTACTCGTGTCTCACCTATGATAGGTGTTGTGCGTATCAGTCGGTCGGGAAAGTTAGTGCCTCGATATATTGGGCCATTTCTTATCACTGAACGTATTGGTTTCTTGGCTTATCACCTCTTATTATCGGCTCAATTTTCTGTTATTCATGACGTGTTTCACGCGTCTTCCTTCTACGGAAATGCCTTAGGGATTCCGATTTTATTCTTGAGTCCGGTATTATTGAAGAAATTGAAGTTTCACCAGATTTGACTTTGAGCAACATTCTATTCACATCAATGTTTCGGGGGTTTAGCACCTTCGAAATAAAGATGTTCTTCTCGTGAAAGTTCAGTGGTTCTCAAATCCTATGGATTTCACTTTGGAATCCAGAGAATTCATCGAGCAAACACGTTCAGGCTTTCTCTTTCATGCTCTATATGGTGAACTTCTTATTTTCAAATTTCGTCATTTTATGATGATATGCTTTTATGGTTGTTACCTTTTGTCCATTTATTCCTTAAGATTGCGAGGACGCAATTTCTTTAAGGAGGGGAGTCTGTAACAACCCGGTATTCCATACCGAATAATTATCATCTTAGCACGATTTTTTTCTCCTAACCTATTGCCAATTGAAGTTTTTAAATCGAATTAAAATTTCTTTGTTAAAAAGATTGGTGGGCTTTGAAATTTAAATAGTGGTCCATATTTTATTGGGCCGTGATAATTTGCTAAGGCTTATAACCGGTTTATTTTCCCCTTTTCTCATTTTCGTTCGTTAACCCTAAAACTAAACATGCGAACGAGAAAATAATGACGGCCGCTCCCTTTCGTTTTCGTCGTCCCCAAATTGAAACTAGGGCTTCGTGGAATCAAACGCGCCGACTTCAACTGCTAGTTCGTCTTCGATGGCCTCTGCTTCGATTTGGCAATAAGGTGAGTATTTATATTACTCACATCTAATTCAAAATTATTCGATTTTCTCTGCTTAATTGGTTTTCGTTGTTTCGGCTCCGATTTGATTTTTTTGTGTTCGATGCTGATGCTTTTCTGCCTTGAGATGATTTTGGGGCTGTTGATTTAGATCCCATGACTTACATTGTTCATGGTTGATTTTTATTCACTGTAGTATTTTTTTTGAGGCCTTCGTTGCACACTAGTACCTGAGCATGTTGTAGCTGGTCATTTCATTTGTCATCTTCATTATTACCTGCTTCACTGACATGTATGCCTTCGAGCTCCTTGATGATTGCACTGCTTCATCATGGCACTTGAACTATTTTAATTTCGGCATTTGTCTTGATTTCAAACTGCATATTATTTCTGGCTTTGACTCGAGTTTGTTCGAATTTGCTTATGTGATATTTGTAGTAGCACTGTGTCATTGTTATTACAAACATAGTTCATTGTGTATCACTTTGGTATTTGCAGTTTGTATTTGTTGTTGGTCCTTGTACATGCTTCACTGCATCTTCTTCTACCTGTTGCTCTTGCAGTGTCACTGGTTGTTGTCTGGTCTTACATATGCCATTCACTTCAGTTGCCTGTATATGCATATTTGATTCATTGATTCTTGTTTGCTTGTTAGCACTTCTAACGTATACACATGTGCACTTATATGGGTCTGCATTAGACTTTGTATTTGTTTCCTCACTTCGAGACAGTTTCAGTTGTAAGTGCATTTAGTTATTTTCACTTGATTTTGTTGAGCTTGTCACTGTGTTGCACTTGCTTGACCCAATATGGAAGTTTTATTATTGCAGTTGCCACTGCCTTCACTTGTACATGTTCATTGAATTTGGATATGTTGCATTGGTCTGTGTACACTTCTGTTGCCACTGTGTACACTTCTGTTGCCACAGTGTTCATTTATGGTTATTCAAAACCATTTCATTGTTGTGAACTGTTACCTTGCATTGATGCCTTGTCCTCATTTCACTTGGTCACCATTGCATACATGTTTATGCACTTTCTTCTTGTAGCTTGTGTTAGCTGCAGCTTCGACTTTGCTCTGTTTTACCCTTGCTGCACTGCCCAGTTCCTGTTGTTGGCATTGATTTGTGGCAATTAATTCACTTGCATTTCTTGAGCTTGGTGTCATATTTTCCACTGTCCATATCATATTGGACTGTGATGTATTGTATTGGGTTTTTGAGTTTGGGACAGTGTTGTTCACTGCTTTGGGTTACCTGAGCATTGTTTTGACTGTCTTCTTTTGTTTGTGTGCTGTGGTGCCATAATTTTGGTGCCCTCACCTTCATTCTACTGCCTTCTTGTAGTTTGTATCATCTGCCTTTGTGCATCTGATTTTTTTCTTGCAGTTGCCATCCCTGTCCACTCTAATTCATTGTGCAGTTATGTGGACATATATACGTACGTTGCTTCATTTGCTTAGTGCATTGCTCATTTTTCCGACCTTTGCATTCGTGAAACTTTTTGGTCAAAATTGTCGTTTCATATCTGGTTCATGTGTACTTAGTTGGGCTTCTTTCTGGTCAGTCAGCATTTTTGAGCATGTTGGCACTGGGGTGCCTATTGTTTCGACCTCTGTCTTGGGTATGTGCATTCATACATGTGCATACGTGCACTCTCTATAGCCTTTATTTGATTGTTGCACTTAGTATCACTTGTGGTACGTCTCTTTGCAGTCATGTGTGTTTATCCCAATCGTGTTTTCAACCTGACTAGTTTTTGCAGTTGACCATCTTCTTTGTTTTGTGTTGTTACACCGCCTCCATTCAAAAGTATTGTTGCATGGAGCTCTGTTGTACATTTGATTATTTGACCTTGTACACTTATATTGCCCCTGAGTTGAACCGTAATTTATTTGGGTTTGACCTTGTGCCCGGTTGTGTACATTATCACTGTTGTGGCAAGGCAGCGCACGCAAGCGAGAACTGCAGCCACACGGTATTCATTGGGTACATCATCACTGTTGTGGCAAAGCAGTGCACGCAAGCATGAACTGCAGCCACACGGTACTGCTTTTATTGATTATTTCTTTTGCTTTTGATTTATGGATCTATTTCGTATTCCATATGTTGTAGTGGCGAGGCAGTATACGCGTGCGTATACTGCAGCCCTACTCGTGTTGACCTTTTAATTGATGTTCCAATTGATTTGAATTGGTTCGCGTTATATTTACCGTTATCCAATTTCTTATTTAAGAATCAGATAGGTAAATTTATTTCTGTGACCGTCGTCTATTCATTATTTAATTATTATTGCTTCTGTGCACTAATAACTGAGTTTGAATTAGACTGACCCAAGTATTATTTTCTTTTGAATTTAATACTCGGGTCAGACCGAGTATTTACAGGTTGTAGATATTCTGCTTTGGGATGCTGCTTGAGCTATGAAGTCCTTTCATATCTTTTGGAGTTGTCGTCGTCATTTTTAGTAGTCAGTGTAATTGTAATGGAAGATGTGTATTCATGTATATTATATACGTTAATGTACTTGTATATGTAACTTCCTGAGTCGACTGTTGTAGTTGTATCACATGTACCCTGTCAAATGTATTGTAACTGACATCAGTTATTATATATATATATATATATATATATATATGAGACTTTCTGTTTCATCTGTGTTCCGCATTTATATTATCTGTGTTATTATTTTATATTTTTGTCCTAGACTATTATAGCCACTGTGTAGTAGCTTTGAGTTTGCATCGGCATGTCGGATTTCTCCTGAAATGAAATGCACGTTTTTACTATCTGGCATATCGGTGTTCGCACAAAGCAATTACACGGATGGTCGCTCCTCAACAGCCTTATTCTCCGTGCTAGTTGACAGCACTACACCGTAGTGTTCTTGGCTAGCGTGGGTATAGAGGTGGGGCGTCACAGAAGAGGAGTTCAAGCAGCATGAGGGCAAGGCCATGGTGATCATAAGAAAGGAGGAAGGTGAAATTTTGAGCGGTAATAGCTATGAATTCCTTTAAAGATGAGGAATTTGATGCAAGATCCAGTGAAGGAGACTTCTAATCATGCGATGAAACTCCAAGAATGAGTCCAATTCTCTTGGATTCGCCTCCCTAAGAAATTATTACTAAAAGTGCTCCCCAAGAAGCCAAACGATAATCCATTCATAGTTATATGGTTTCTTAATGGTATCAACACTTGAATCACTTATATTCAAATCCATCTTTGAAAAAAATTACCTTTAAACAATTTTACTTTTGGAAACCAAAAGATTTAAACTTAAAAAAACCTTTTAAAAAATAATTATTTATAAGTTAAATCATTATTTAAATCATAACTAATTTTAATTGAATCTTAACTTAATTTAATTAAATAGTTAAACAATAATTAACTGTTAATTAAACAAAAATTAATCCCTTATTAATTATTAAATAATAATTTAAACCTTCATTAATAATTAAATATTAATAAATTTTTATTAATAAAAAATAATCTTTAAATAAAAATTAAATAATAAATTAAACCTTAAATAAATAATTTGTTATTATTTAAACCTTGAATAATTTATAATTTAAAATAATCAAACACTTGATTAATAATTAATCTTATACTTAATTAATAATTAATTAAAAATAAATCACATACTTAACTCATGATTAATTAACTTAATTAATAATTAATTAAAAACAAATCTTAACTTTAAAAGATAATTATTTAAGAACTAATCTTTATTTAATTAAAGTTAATAAACCTTGTTAACAATTAATTAATTATTAATTATTAAAACCTAATTAATTAACAATTAATTATTAAATCCTTAATTTACTTTTGAAAACATTATTATTTAGTTTATAAAATTATTCACAGAATAAATTGAAGTATAAAAACCGAAATTTGCGAAAATCAAAATTTTAAGCGAACTGCATTCATTGCGACTATCACTATGGATACCCGTAATTTCACTTTACTAACTAGTTTACATACAAACTTTCTTTAGCTTCAAGATAAGATTAACACATACGACATATCCAAGTTTATATATCCCAAATCATATCATCACCAAACATAACCAACAATCACAACCTTTTTATAACCAACATATCAAAACAATAGCACAATCCATACCAAACATATACACACACACAACCAACACATGTATATAAGTAAATTATTTCCAAAAGGCTAAAAAGTTTGCTCACCATAATTCTTGAAAAATTGAAATGCTATAGCATTCGGAAAGCTTGCAAAACCACGAAATCCACTCAAAAACTGGCTATTTTCTTCCTCTTTTGGACCATGTATTCTCCAAATTTGGAAAAGTAGTCAAAAGGAAAGTTTCAGATAATTCTTTCCTCTATCATTTATATAAAAGAATTACTAATTTAGATAAATTTTGAGGAAGTTATGATCAAAAATGTGAATGTAAGTTTCAGTTTATAATCTTGGTTAAAGAAAACACTCTCGAAAAAAATGGACTTTTGGAGTATCTAAGCTAGAAATCAGAAAAAGTGGTAAACTATAAAGTTTTAGCCACTGGAATTATACATGTTTTAAAAAAGGAAATCATGAGTTGGGTAAGGTTGTAGGATGTTATGGCCGATGGAAGTTGGGGGTAAAATGGAGAAATTTATAAATTGAAAAGATGAGTTTTAAACACATTGAATTTTAGAAAATTTTTCTCCTTTCTCTCTGTTTTATTGTTCTCATCCTCTCTATTTGAAATCTAAAGTGAAGCCATTAAAGAATTCTCATGCTTCAGGAATTGAAAATAAAAATGAGAAATAAAATGTGAAAATTAGTTTTATATGAAGTAAATATGCTAAATTACCTAACTAACCCTCTATTCTTCTTATGTCACATCACCACCCTCCACCTAACCATGTACCTCAAGCCACCCATATATCCCCTCCCTATCACATCAAAGGCAACATTTATTTATTACTTGTACTTTATGTTGCATAAGGTATCGTATATTATAATATTATATAGTTTTAAAATAAGAACTTATCTTATTCAGAAATACATACATACTTAAATTTACATTTATGTACACTTACATACAAACATGTCTAAAGCAATTTATAAATGTGGTTATGTGTATACAAAAGTGTTACAACAATTCCGACAACTTTTAGTCGACAAAAAGATAAAAGTTCAAAAAACGAATTTCGGTCACATTTTCTATTTTTCATAAAACTAAATATTTTTGTAAACAAATTTTAAATGCTACTTCATCATCATCATTTATCATTTAAAAGTATTTTAATTACAAAACCTATTATTTGAATTTTTAGATTAATTAAATATTCACAAAACAAAGCAGTGAAATTCAGGGTCGTTACATTATCATTTAAAAACAATTATTTAAATAATGATAATAATTATCAAATCATTAAATCTTAATTTAAATTCATAAGTCAATTATTAAATATGATGTCAGAAAGACATTTTAGTTTCAAAAATAAAATAAATAATTTTATTACATATTCTTGTTTAAATGGATAAATAAGTTTATGTATCTAGCTCCATGTGCGACTTCTGATAATTATAGAGCTGTTTATTGATAAAATAATTTTCGACCATTTTATCAATATTTCTTTAAAGTTTATATTTTTGTAAATACTTATTCAAAAATAAGATTACCATCATTATTGTTCAAAACATCATAATCTATGTTTTAAAAGCTTATATTTGAATATTTAAAAATAAATATAATTTATCAAATTGATAAATTTACGAATCGTTACAATTGTGACTGGTATCAGAGCTGAAGGTTAAGCGAGAACCTTGGCTTTAGTTGGGTATGATTCATCAAGAGATAGGGTAATAGAATGCCCTAGTATGATTTGAGTATATTATACGTATGAGAGAGTATTTGTAATTGTTATCAGAGTATATTTTAAAGGTAATTCCAACTATGAAAATTAAAGATCTTATATAAGTATAACTTATATAAGTACGAATTATCAAAGCGTAGTTCAATTAATGTAGAGATTAATGATGTTCATGTGTTACCTCTTATTAATTTGTTTAGCTATGCTCGGTTGGTTTATAAGCATTATTGTCCTTTGTAGAATGATTTGATATGCCCGACCTGTGTATGAGCATTATTATCATTTGTAAAACTATTAGCTTAATACTGCTTAGCCAGTTTACGAGCATTGTTATCATTTTTTATTAATTAGTCATACTCGGTCAATTTGTGAGCATTGATTATTGATTGTTGATTGTTGATTGTGCTCGACCAATTTATGAGCAGTATTACATTTTTACTGCATTGGTTAGGTAGATAGTATTTGTGGATGCATTGAAACAAACACCTTATGAATTGGGTTTCATAGTTTGACTATATGGTGTTTGGAGATAATGTTGGTTAAAAGTTAAATCTGGCGAAAATATATATTTTAACATAAAGGCAAGATAATATATTTTGTAAATAAACATTTGTGAAAAGATACTATATAAGAAAGTGATTTTATATAAGTAAAGTTTATAAAATATGGTTTATAAACAAAAAGGATTTAAATTAATATTTTGAGAACTTAAATTCTAGTGCCATTGAAAATGTTTTCAAAATTTCGGTAAAATATTTGAAAGTAAATATTTGGGAAATTGTGATATGAGATTGAGATCTATGATACTTAGTAATATTATAACTACTATTTGACACTGCTTTGAAAATGATTTTGGCTAAGTCCAAAAATTATGATTGAGTGTGCCAAACTCACTTCTATTGCTGAAAATAATTCTACGGGTGACTGCAACAGCATCGGCGTTTCTTTTTTGGGTTACTAAGTGGGGGATGCTTCCATAGTAGTTTGCTTCAAAGTTATTTTGGTAAAATAGATTTTTATTTAATCCCAAAAGTATGATTTTATACCAAAAGATATATTATATATTGTTATTTCAATTGATTTGAAATAAAACCCGGTGTTTGGTTCTAAAATTTTCTTCGAAGAAGTTGACATAAAATATGGAGTAGTTTAATAAATATTTTGAGATAAGCTTTCTATATGGAAAATATTCATATATATCAATGTTGGGTGCCTTAGTGTTTGTGGCACAACCCAAATAATTAAAGAAACTTTTCTTTTTTTCCTATATAGAAGTGTTTCTAGTAAATAATTGAAACTTTGTTATGTTATGGACACATGTAGTCTATTCATTAGGATAGTATGAAATATGCACCATGTAATAATATGTTGTTTGGTAGTTTTCACTTGTTAAAATGAAATGGAATTTTCAGTGATTTTGGATAGTCGAAAACTTCTGAATCGTTATAGAACTTGAGACTAAGTGTTTTGTGAAAATATAAAAGTTGATTTTTTGTAACTCTTGAATTGAGAAGGTAGTATGTAACAAACTGGGATTTTCAACCTTCGAAAATCGACATCAATACGTCCACTGTATGGAATGCCAAGCAATCGAGTGCTGGAAATACCAGTTCATTAGGGGTGTAGAAGAAAAGGTAGAAGAAAAACAGAAACAATAACATAGAATCTCACAATCGCAGCGGAACAAAATATAATATATAGTAACAGATTTTTATACAAAAGAATCTGTAACCGTTTTATACTTATAATCGTTAGAGTACAACAATCAATACATCAATCTGGGCAGTTATAATAACTTGTCCTCATACAGCGGAATAAAAACAAGTATGTGATATACGTCTAAACTCCTCCAGCTCGTCTCCTAAGTTCCATAGCATCCCAACCTGAATCTGTAATACTCGGTCTGACCCGAGCATTATAATAAAATAACACCTAAGTCGGTCTGGAAAACCAGCATGATAAAACACATTTAATTTGAATTATTTAAGTTATCAAAACCCTTTTGAAAAACAAAGGTATCTCGTAAGACCGCATCACACATAGACACAATGGTTTTTCCCTTATGATAACCAAAACATTTTATAGAAAATCCAGTGATATTATAATAATGTCTAAAACCAAGTACTTATTTAAATAGCCGAAATTGTTTCATTAATTAAATTCCAGCATACCAAGATCTACAAATAAAACTGTAAAGGCTCGTATTGGAGAATGGTTCACATACAATGACTAGGCCACTAGGGTACCGCCCATCACAGTACACCTCTAGAAAAATGTACCGAGGACCTCATCGGGATCCCCTACTACACAAGACCGTCCTACCCCTAACCTGGGTAGATCGAATATGTTATCACCCCAGATGTTCCCACCCTTAAAAATCGAGCGCTCGCTTTCTCATGCATAACCATATCCATAATTTATATATTTTCGAGGACATCTAGAAAAGTGATAACATACCCTAATTGGGTGCGACCCACTTAGCCTTGTTGTATTTCCCATGTTTTAGTCATTCCTGATTGATGAGGCTTGAGGTTAAATGTTGCCTTTAAGAAACAATTCCACTTAGAATGCTCATCGTCCTCCAATGACGGTGTTCTGACAGCATTCGTCCATACGAGTTGTCGTAGGTCTGGACAAACCGAATCATCGCCTTCATCTTCATTATAGTATTCATTCATAACATTCAGACCGAATCAAAGTGGCTTTCGGATAATTAAATCTGATTGTGGTATTTTCGAAAAAATTAATGAAATTGGACAATATTGATAATCAGTTATTTAACTGTCAATAAAACATCCATAAGCAGTAGCTAGATCTTATTATAAATTTCCAAGATATTTGTTTTCAAAATATCTTTATAAGAAATATCAATCCCTTTCAACATTTGAAAACAATTTCAAATATTAAATCCATAACAGGATATTTCCAAACCATCTCAACACTTAGAAATATTTCCAAAATTCCTTTTTTTACTTTGGAAAATACTATAAGTCTTATTTTCCAAAATCTTTTCAAATATCAACATTTAAGACAATATTTCGTAACTTATCTCATAAGTCTTCGGAATCATTGATAAATTCTTTTCTTTTTCAATTTTTAAAACCCAATATACTTATTTATACCCCATTCAACAATATATAACTTCTTTTATGAATTCAGATTTAATTTTCAAAATTCCCATATTTGACATTTTAGAAATTTCATTTCCTCCGGATTCCTTATAAAATTCCTCTCCTCAAAATCTTATCCATTTATAAGCCTCATTTACGAATCTCAAGGGAATTTATAAGTAAAATTTTCATTCACTTCAAAACTCTATATATATAATAAGTATTTAAGAAAATTATTTTGAAAATATGTTCAAGTAATTATTTAAAATATCAAAAACACTTTTATAAACATTAATAACTCATTTTTAGATAACAAATATATTTTCAAAGCTGAATTTAAGAGTTAGAATTTACTAAATAAATACTTAATATTTAAAAATCTACTTATCGAAGTATCTCAATCCTAACTAGTTTAAAATTTCATAGTTTTCAATAATAAAATTTTCCTTTTTAAAAATAACTTAACTTATTAGAATTAAAAATATATTTTTAAAACCTCGATAACCAATTTAACTTATAAATTCCTCTCGAATCACATAACTTCCATTCCGATCTCCTTAACCATTTCACTTTCAAAAATAGTATCCACTATTTTTCTCAGCCTATTTCCATATTCTAATATAAATTCTCCTTGTAAATTTATATTCCCAATCTATCATCTGATATCGATTTCCCTTATTTATAAACATCACTTAAGTTTTATAACTCCTTTTAAGTTTCACTTTTTTATAAAACTAATCTCGTTTATAAATTTCCATTTTTGTAAATCTATTCCTTTATAAATCCCATTTTATAACTTCCAATCTATTTTTAATATCGACTTGAACTCCTTTTTATATTTCTACAATATCATTTATAAATTCCTTTTACATAATACATTTTTAAAAATCTCCATTTAATAATTCATAATAGTTAAGTGTAACCAAAGGTCAAATATATTTTTCTAACTCAATTTCTTTAAAGTAACCCAAATTCCAATATAAATATTTTTATATCAAAAATTCCCTTTAATTTCTAAAATTTAAAAATATGTTTATGGTCTTTAAAATATCAAAATTCAGGTGAATGCTACAATATCATCCAAAAATTTCAATCACTAAAATAATCTATAATAAATTATTCTACACAATCCATATATCATAATAGATGAAATTAAATTCAACATTTGTAGGAATCCAGTTGGATCCCTCCAATATGTTTTCCTGCACCCACAGATGTTAATAGAACATAAAAATATCAATCCTACTTCGAGGGGGATATCGCGGTATATAGGGTTATCCGCTATAATGTGCGAGAGTATCACTCTAACTAGTAATATATATATATATATATATATATATATATATATATATATATGTACTACTATATATGTAGTATAATATAATTCGACAGATAATAATTAATAAACTCAACCAAGGGTCCAATGATTAATTTTAACTATTTAAAATTAAATTGGCAATTCCAAATGAGTGAGAATTTTCATACCTTGATTTTTAAATTGCCAAACACCTAAATTTCAAATTTCAACTGCCTCCAAAAAATTCCAAACCCGTTCTATTGGTTTCCAAATATGAACTAACTTGACTTTTTCATGATTTATGGACCTTGTATGAAAATTATATTAAATTTTATTAGCGGTCTCAATTTAATTTCTTAATTAACTAACTGATTATATAAAATTAACTTAATTACATAATTTATACCTTATCCTCTAACAAATCATTGTCTCCAACCCACGTCGTTCATTGCCTCCAACCATCTCAACCCCACCTACCCGCCTTCTCCTTCCGCCTTATCTTCTTCTTCTTTACATAGCAAGTGTAGTTGCATGTACATGATATGTGACTACCTAGCTTTTCCCCTTCCCTCGACTTGACTTAGAATGCCACCCACCTATAACCTTGTGCCCCCTTCCTCCGATCGAACAAACCCCTATCCACCACGACATTCCCAAATAGAGGCGCTCGACCCTCACCATCAACTCACGACTTGGGAAAATTGACAATTTCAGCTGAATAACTCGAAGGCCATTCATAACCGAGGTCGATGAACAAGTAGGGGAAGTCATGCCTGGCTTCGAGTGATCCATAGGCGACCTTCGATTGGCCTATCGGGCCCAATCCTAAAACCCTAAGCCCTAGCTCGCCTTCATCCAACCCACGCTCCCACCAGCGAACGCCACCGCCACTCCCTCCTTTGCTTTGAATAATTCGACCCTGGGCATGACATCGTTTTTTTTCTTTCGATTTCTCAAAGACGTACGGCAAAAAAGAGAGGAAAGGGTGCACAAATTTGAAATCGTTTTTTTCCTCTACGAATTTGAAATGTAATAAAGAGGATGGCTCGATTTGATTTCGAACAAGGAGGAGAAAGACGTGATTTAAGGTTGCGGGAAGCGGCAAGTTGTAGAAGGCAGGGTCTTGTCTTTAACAGATTATAATATTATTTAATTATAAATATCTCACTTAATGTAACTTAAATTTTCGATATCCTATCGCGGCATGCCGCTTGGTGTTCATAATGTTATATTCCCATTCCAAACCCAATGGAACATGTTTTGAGACCTAACTCGATCGTATGTGGAAGATAGCTTTTTGGACCCAATAATTATATTAAATTTCGATATTATTTTCAACGCGTTTCTATCATGTACGATCATACGATAAATCCATACACTACGAAATTTGAAATTCAATAATAATACAATATTACGGAACCAATGGAAATGGTTTCATCGACTTCCGAGACTGTGCCCCGGATTGCCACTTTAACGCGTCGATTAAATTGACGATTTCCAAAATTTACGAAATCGCTTAAATTTTCAGTTTTAAAAACTCACTAACTAAATTATTATCCCAAAACCTATATCTAAAACCATTTAAATATTCAAAATCTAACATCGAAAAATCCGGGTCGTCACATTCCTCCCCCCATAAAATAAATTTCGTCCATGAAATTGCCAAGGTAGAAAAATGCTCCAAACCCATTAACTTAACAAAACCCACTTAGTTAAAACTCAATATTCACTTTCCTAAACCCTTTAGTTTAATCCAAACATTTAGTTTCCATTTCTGATTCATAATCCTTTATTTCCATTACAAATCAGAAATCACTCCTTTTAAGTTAACAAAAATTTTCAAAATTTTTCTAACACCCTAAATTCCTGAATTTTTTTAGCAGAGTCTCCCTTGTACGGAGGACCTTTTGCAATATGACAAGAGAGATAAATATATATACATTGGCCCACATGGTTGGAAAACAAAATATATATCAATATTTATATTTTGTGGTATTTAATCTGAAAACGTACTTTATTTTAACGTTCTTAAGCGAGGGGCTTATTTTATTTGTAGTTTGCGTGACCAAAAATCAGGTAAACAGCTCCATATACTTGTACTTACTCAATTTAAACATGTAAGTAACAAAAACATGAAATTTTAATAACATTTCATTCATTTAACTAGTTAACACATGATTTCATAAGCAGTACATGCTAACATTTTTTTATAAGTAATTACAAGATTCCGACACCAATTTAACTACTTTCAATCGATCCATATATCACTTTATTCGATCTGAAATGATTTGTAATCAAATTTATTTTCATTTCGATTCATTTTATATCAAACGAACCCATATACATTCCAAATTGGTTAAAAATTAATTTATTCACATTCTATTTATTCATAGAATTTTATTTTCTTCCGTTTGCGCCGAACAACAATTTTCCATGCAAATTTAGCGCTATTCATTTAATAGAATAATCATTTCAGTTCCAGCTATTTTACATTGATTCCAAATCAATTTTTTTTAATTTTATCCTATTTCAAATTGATTCTCAATCAATTCATTTACATTCTATTCACATCCACATTTATTTTATTCAAATCTATTTTGTTAAGCTTGTAATCATTCCACGCTATTGCATTAAATAACCAGTTCACGAATTTATTTGAGTCAAGCTTCCACCCAAAATATTAACCTAAGTTAATTCGTTTATTTCAAATTATTCCAACTTTGTAACTTAAGTTTATTACTCTTGCAACCAAATCTCATTTTCATTTTCAGATTGATTTTATTCAATCAAAATTCCATTCCATCTTACTAATCAATTTAATAAGTTCACCCACTTAATCCACTTCAAATTTTTAATTTCCATATTCAAATTCATTTAATTAATATCCCAAGTCATGTTCAATTTATCTACACTTAAATTGAATTTATTTATAGCACAAACCGTTGCTATCTCAATCCAATTCTATTTTATTCGACGATATTTCCAATTATATTAAATTCACTTACAATTTAAGTTGGATTCTATTTATAACTCAAGCTCCATTTCCAATATCCACTTTTAATCCATAATCCAATTTTATTTAACCAAATTAATATACATTGTATATTCAATTAACTAATTAATTATCTAATGAGTTCACTTCAAATTTATGACTCAATATCTGATTTGGGTCTCCAAAAATCACTTCTTTTAAGTTACTTGTGTTCAAATTTATTTTATACTTTAAGTTTGGATTTCATTTTTGTAACAACCCGCATATTTATCGAGTTTGTATTTAAATATTTTATTTAGATATTAACTCGTTAATCGGATTTTGGTCCGAAAAGCTACTTTTTGCAAACGGTCAAATTAGGACTCGAGACCACTTCCATTGAGTTCGAAATGTCGTTTACAACTTTTTAAGTATAAACATCGATAGGTTTGGAGTTAGTGAAATTTCACTAACTTTTCCCGCTTTGGACTTTGGGTTAGTTTAGCCTATTAAGCCCAAGTTCCAACCCTCTTCTCCTCACTCTTCATAAATTTCCTAACTAATTCAAGCTTGGGCATTAATGGTGAAAAGAATTGGAAATTAAAACTCCAAGCACGAATTCAATTGCAAATCCAACATTCAACTCCAAATTCAAGTAGAAGATATTGGATTCAAGCTTTGGATTGCTTCTCCTTTCTTCTCCTTGCTTTCAAGCTTCATCTTCATAAATTTTAGTGCAAAGGTGAGATTTTTATCTCACAAATCTAGTCTATAACTATATTGGGTTGTTGGGAATGATTCCCTATCACTTTAGCATGAATATTTGCTTTTGGTTTGGATTGGATTGGCAAAAAACTCCGATTTTTGGCGTTTTGGCGAAATTTCTGCATTTAGGTCGTTCTGGCCATTTTTAGGTCGTTCGGAGTTAGGTCGTGTGGGTCTTAGGTCATAGGTCGCGTACGAGATAGCTCCTAGATCGTTCTGACCATTTTTCGCGTGTTCGGAGTTAGGTCGTTCACGACCTAGTACTTAGGTCGCTCGCGACCTAACCCTTAGGTCATTCGCGTGTTATCGCGCTAAGTCGCACTGCCTTGAATCTTCACTTCGGAGTTAGGTCATTTCACTTTAGGTCGTAGGTCGTTTCTGACCTTAAATCCCCCCTGCAGCGTTAGGTCGTTAGCTTCGGAATTAGGTCGTTTTCGACCTTATATCACAAGGCGGCTCTAGGTCGCTCGATCCTGCTAGGTCGTAGGTCGCGCATCACTTTAGGTCGCTCGCGTGTTAAAACCTTAAGTCGCTCGTGTGTTAAAACCTTAAGTCGCTCGCGTGTTAAACCCTTAGGTCGCTCGGCCGATGCACGCGATAGGTCGCGAGTATTTGAGTCCTTAGGTCGCTTGGCATTGTGACCACTTAGGTCGCACGACCTTGTTAGGTCGCTCACCCTTAGCTCGTGTACCTTCTTAGGTCGCGCATCCCACTAGGTCGCTCGACCCTGTTGTATTTTTAGTTCGCAACCATTAAGTCGGTCGACCTTGCCTAGGTCGTTAGGTCGGTCGGTCCTATCCCTTAAGTCGCGTGACCGTGATAGGTCGCTTACCTTTAGGTCGCATGACCTATGGCCACTTGCTCCAGTTAGGTCGCTCGGCCACTTTGTTAAGTCGCCCACCTTTTTAAACTTAGGTCGCATGACCCATTAGGTCGCATGGCCCCTTAGGTCGCTTGTCTTCACTAGGTTGCTTGTCTTCACTAGGTCGTACCATTTTGGACGGGGCGCTGCCCCGCACCCCGCCGGGGGCGCTGCCCCCTGGACCCCCGCGACTTGACCGGGCAGGTCGAACCCCGTAAGCGGTGGCGTTGCCCCCGCACCCCCACCTTGGGGGGTTGCCACCCCCCCTGGACCCCCCCTCCGTAAGGGATCTTATCTGAAAAACATTGAGCTGATTTCCTTGGATTTTATTCGCATCTCCGTATGCGATCTTTGTGACTGATTGTTTCTACACTTGCTTATGTGTTTTGTCACTTTATAATATAAAGGTTTCAATACTAGTAGTAAATATCAAAACTCTTTTAACAAACAATTTCAACTCTATTTTTAATAACAAAGCTCTTTTCTTAAACCGTTTTCCAATCTATTAGTATATACAAGCCTTTACCTCACTCGGATGAGAAATCTAATTAAACGACTTAGTAAAACAAGTGGTATGAAATGCTTGCGTTCACTTCGTCGGTTAATTCTTGGACTTGTTCGATTGAACCTCTTGTGACAATTTTATTAGTGAAGATTTACAGTTTGTTCGTAAATATTTAAGTTAAGCAAGTGGTTATGGGACATGAAGCTAAACTTCTATATTTACTAGCTTAGTGTAATTGACACTTCTCGTTGATCTTGATGATCGCTTTATGAATTAGACTAGCAATTGCGCGATGTCTCTTTCATTGCAAGGTTAGACTAGACACCACTTGTGTGATTCCATTCACACATACCTTTCTGCTTTTTGGTTAGTCTTGACCTCAATCTATGTGATTCCATTCACACATGCTGTAAAGACCCGTAAGTCCGTACTCCTTGAATAGACACTAATCTCCTTTGTTTAATTCAAGATGAACGAAAATACGAACCCTTAGGGGTTTTAAGAAAAATTTAAGAAAAGAAGAAGAGAGAAAAAGAAGAAAGAAAAAGAAAAATATAGGACGGGACAGAAAACAACAGAACAACAACAGAATCTCACAATTCGCAGCGGAACAACATATAATAATAAATGAATAATCTTTAAACAAAGAACTATATCAGTTATTACATTACATACATTTCATTACATCATATCATATCATCAGAGTGTACAACAACATACAACAATAAACGGTGCAGCGGAAAAAGAAATACTATATAAACTAGTAATACGCCATGCCATCCAGCTTGCCTCTAGCAACTCCAGAATATCCAGAATATCCTGATAAACCTAACTCTTAACTGCCCGTGTGGAAATTTGGTGGGCACCCAGAGTTTAGGAAGGAAAACAATAAACTCCAAGTCAGTCATGTGACTGGTGTAAGAACTCAAAACAGTTTATTTATCTTTAAAATCAAAATAGAGGAATATTTTTAAATCAATTCGCAATGCTTTTAAAAATGAGACTACCATAAGACCTCCTGCCACACACACAATGCAAACGCAGACTTGGAGGAGATTTCTCCTTATGATAGTCAAACATGCTTGATACGCATTTAAAAAGAGCATTTGATATTATTATTAGTGCATAGTGTAGGAAAAATTCATTTCGAAAGTAGAATATAAATCTTAGCCAGCATAGGTACCATTATATTATGCCTACTAATAGCTACCATATTAAATGGCAGGTTCTACAACTAAAACCGTACAAGTTTCGTATTGTTTCTTTGGATTTCCAACAAATGGTCAGGCCAAGGAACTTCCCATTGCCACATGAGAATGCCTCTGGATGGACATCCCCGAGAACCAAACCGGATCTCTACCAACACAAGGCCGGGTTACTCCTAACTAAGTAACAACTGACCGAATATGCCATCCCCCGGTCCTTTGGGACCTTTATCAACCGAGCGCTCGTAATCAATTCACACAATCATAAAGTGTTTTCAACATGAGTAAGTATCTGGGCTCCATACCATGATACCACCATTTTCCAGAAGGAAATGGACACATCCTAAAGGGTGCTACCCCTCATAACCTTGCTGCTTCTTTCCTGTTTTGACCATTCACGGGGTGTGAGGCTCGACGAAGTCACGTCCACAAAAACATACTTTATACAAAAGCCATGCTTTGGGTCAACAAATGATCAACACAATGATCACTAAGATAGACGATCAAATAAATGATCCTATCACAAATAATCAACACAATGATCATTTCAGCATCACTCAGCATGTCACATTACCAAAATGGGATATATCGCTGATAACTTCAACTATATAACCTTTGAGCTCGTACGTCTCAAAGAAGGGTGTTAAGCAAAGAATAAATTCTCCGCCACCAACAGAAATATATTTGAAAGAAATCGGCTTTATATCTCAACTTGTAATGTCAGACATACAATCCATGCAAGTTTGTTCCGGGCTCGAACAAAACCGAAGGCACTTCTTACGAAGCCCTTGCAATACGGGTATTCACAATCCCGATCGAATTTCCCATCACTTAGGAGATCTCAATACCAGGAGCTACCCAGTGCAGAGACAATCGATAGGTCATCCTATCGCTTTCACAAATACTCGGTCTTCAACACCGATCTTCAAATGCAATTCATAACGACGTATCACATATTCGGAATGGGTTATACGACCCCATGGTCCTTTCCCGGTTAACCCGAATAGTGAGCGCTTATTCAAAAATAAGTGTGCATTCAAATTCAATCAAATCACATCAAATACCCATTCAAAGGGAAATATTGATAGTCGGTTATCGAACTATCAATTGATATGCATACATCACCAGATTCCAAATAATTTTCCAAATTATTTATTTTTCAAAAATATCTTCACTAGATATTAAATTTCAACACTTCAAAAATAAATCAATATTTATTTTTAACAAGTTCCACTTTTCATTCATAAATTCCATAATGAATTTATATTTTCAAGATATCCATGCATATGCGATTTCAATAATTCATTTCAATTTATCTTCAGAAAAAGATAAATTCTAATTATTCACTTCATATTGGAAAAACAATTCCATACTTATTCAATTATAAGTAATTCACAAATTCCTTTTATTTTTAACACTTAGAAAATATTCAATATACTTAAATCGAATTAAGTATATAATTCATTCTTTAAGGAAATCATTCTCTTAAACATATTTATTTGGGCCAAAACGAATGTTACGTAAAACATCGTTACGACAACCCAAAATCACTAGTATAGGGATTCGAAATTAAAATAGATATATAAATCTCAATACTATACAAAACATTTCCTTTCGGAAATCATTTACTATAACAACAGTGTTACAGTCCACATTTCCTTTTATTTCTCGAAAACGTCTATTTCAACAATAAATGTTGAAATCTATGGTTTCGAATCTCAACACCTTTAAAACATCGTTAGATCGTTTTAATTCTGTTTAAAACATTCACATTCAATACATTTTCTTTAACGTATTATTCACTATTCAAAAACGTGAATATACTTCGTTAACAAATTTCATCATTTTATTCAATTTATTTTAAAGGATTATTCACTATTTAAAAATGTGAATATAACTCCATTAATAGGTTATAACAATTAACTTATCAAAATAAGTCATTTGCGGATTTATAAAACAACGTTTATAAATTCCATTTCCATTTATTTCATAACAACTTCCTTTATAAATCTTCTTTATTTACCTATTCGATTTATAATCTTAATTATAAACCAAAAGTCCAAATTATAAGTTAAATACTTATAAAACGATTATTTTATAAGATCGTTCTTTTAAACACTTTCCAATCTATAAATCTTATAACTTATAAGATTTAATGATTTATCCAATCTATTCTTCAAATAATTTCACCAAATTTATAAATCTTACTATTTATAAATTTCATTTATAACTTCACGGTTTATAATTCTATAAATTTCATTCTTTAATGAAATTCATTTTCACTTAATTCAAACACTTATAAAAACTCGTTTTATAATGTCTATATTTCAATTTATAAATATCCATTTATAAATCTCTTAATATAAATCAGTTTATATTATTATTCTGAAACGTCTTTAATTCCCTTTATAATTTCACCATTTTGATTTATAAAATAATCAAATTTTATAAATCCTATATTTAAACTTTTATCATATATTCAAAAATCCAATCTAAATTATTTTATAAAATCATTAGTTCATATTTCTCAAAAATCGACTTTTAATCGTATTTCTAAAAATCAGCTTTTTAACTATATTTCACAAAAACCATAATTTTTATAACTTTAAAAATTATAACGTTTATTTATTTAAAATGGATCAATTCCAAAAATATAGTATATTTTCAAAATAACTTTTAAAATCATTTTAAAATCCCAAAATCTGGGTCCAATGATGCTACACACCAAATAGTCAATCACGACAACAACGATATCATATATCGATATGATAATCAATCAAATATCAAAATATCTGAAATAAAATAAATAATGTTGAGGAATCCAGTTGGATCCCTCCAACCTGTTTCCTGCATCCAAAAACATTAGCACAATACCAATTTCGCTCCAGTACGAAATTATCGCGGTACATGTTCTTATTAAATATTATCCGCTTAATAACGGCGTAATAGGGTCTCATCCGCTAAACAAAAAATGCGGGAAATCAATCAACTGCAATATATACATATGCCAATATATATATATTGATATTATATATAATACCAATTTCACTGTTTATGAAATATTCGCGGTATATGTTTATATTAAATAACATCCGCTTACTAACGGCGTATAATGTCTATTTTAACAATCAATAATTTACAGTCATCATTCGAACATGCATTCAAATATTTTAAATCTAACTATTTAAAATAAAATCGAAATCTATTCGATTGAGTGAGAAATTCTCACCTTGGTTTTAATTTCCGTTTTAGCTTTTATTTCGAATAAAATTAAACGTGCGTTTAATTTTACCCGAAATTCTCACTAACTCCAAACGACTCCAAACCAACTCCATCGCGTAGTGCTCGTCCATACGATCCCAACGCAACTGGATTTGCATTTTTTCGACCTCGTATGAAAAAGTTATGATTTTTACAAGATTATACACGATTTTATATAACAATTATAACATAAACTTTTATAATTTTAACCTATGCCTAATCCATGCCGTTAGATCATGATCCAAGGGCTCCCCTCCATCTTCTACATTCACGCAACCATCTCCAGGAAGGAGCCAACGTAGCCGAACCCACTCATGAAATTAGGTTTTAGCTTTGCCACCACCTCGAGCGACTATACTCGATCATGCTACCACCATCACATAGCCCACGACCCCCTCTAGGTTCGGCCCAAACCCTGTAGCACTCGGCCCCATCCTCCTCTCTGAAACGCGTGCGCAAGTTACAAGTTTCTAGCTCGATTTGCCGCCAATCCGAAGCTCCAAACACGATCATAGCCGTTGATATCGTAGATCTTGATGTGCTCTACGATTTCTTAGTTTAGAGTTTGTGATAAAAGTGAATGGATTTCGAGATATGAGAGGGGAAAGAAGGAGAAATGCTGGCCATTGAAACATGGGTGGCGGCTGTAACATAGAATTAGGGTTTTTTTTTTTTTTTTTATTAAATTTATGAAGGGGGTGAGTCTCCTTTTATAGAAAAAGCAAGCGTAAACACTATTCATCCCGGGAATTCCGAACTCCGATTTAGACGTCGTAACCAGTGTACCTAGGGTTTATCCCGCGTTCCGGACACAATGGAACAGGTTTCGGAAGCTAATTCGGAAGTATGTGCGAGTTATGGCTGAAAACGTTCAATTTGAATTAAACCGATTTAAATCGATTTCTAGGCGTTTTAATTTGTACCGGACAAATGGTAAATCCAATTGACTTGAAATTTGAAACCTTACAATAATATCACATTACGGATCCGATGAAACTGGTTTCGTCGAAATCCGAGACTTTTTGAAAAATGGCTATTTTGACTCGCCAAATTTAAATTAAAAATAATTCGATGCGTTTCGAGCTGCCACGATCAAACGATAACTCCGATTGACACGAAAATTGAAATCCGGTAATAACTAACTATTACGGATCCAATGGAACTGGTTTCGTTCAATTCTGAGACTGTTCAAAAATTGGCTATTTTACAGTCGATTATTAAATATTAAAATATTCAATTTTCACAAATTAACTTTTAATTCGATTTTAAAAGTTCTAAAATATCATTCTAACTTCAATATGATAAAATAAAATTTTCCAAATTATTTCTAATCATATTTAACTCGATTTTCAATTATTTCCATAATTTAACATATTAAATTATCGATTTAATAATCCAATTGAATCCAATAATTCAAATAAAAATTTATTTGACTTATAAATTCACTTATTAATATTTAAAATTAATTAAATATTCAAATTTTAATTAATAAAAATTCTGGGTCGTTACACATGCGGGGTAGCTCCCCATGGTCTTCGGACCGTCATGTGATAGGCCTCTTTCCCTTTTTATGATTTTTGGATTTCTCGTGTTGATTTCTGGAATTTATGTCATTGACTTGTTATGAGTACAAGTTTAGGGTATGATGCCCTCTTCGAATCTTTGAGAAGATTCTTGTGATAATGATTATCTCTTATTGATTGATCTTCTGTTGATCATTATTTACATACTTATAGTGGTATGTCGTTATGGATGTTTATGTTTATGCCATATCTTTTATGTTATATCATGTCATCTGATATTTATAGCTAGACTGATCCATTTATTATTTTCTTAAATAATACTCGGGTCAGACCGAGATGTTACAGGTGCTTCTGCTTGACTTCTTCCCAGGGATTCATCACTCTGACTTTTGGCTAACTGTTTAGATTAGCAGTTTTTGTTGTATACACTTGAGATATAGACTCATAGTTGTATTCTTTTGTATAGCACGTGTTGCTATTCTTTTGTATTATCGTGGATCTTACTGACCACTACTCTGATGTACACTTTCATGTGTTAGTTATATATTCATATCTTCTTCCGCCTTTGTGATATGGATATCTGTGACTGATTTGTGATATGATTATTTCTATGTTTGTTTCCGAAGATTATTTATAGCCACCGTGTGATAAGCAATTACATGGATGGTCGCTCCTCAACAGCCTTATTCTCCGTGCTAGTTGACAGCACTACTCCGGAGTGTTCTTGGCTAGCGTGGGTATAGAGGTGGGGCGTCACAATTTTCTTCACCAAAATATCAAACCATTATTATTTTGGGTTTTCTATTTCACTTTTCAATTTTGTAAGCCACGCAACTTATTTTTCCCATTTCCAACAATTATATACTCGAATATATTCACATTTTGTTTTTTTAACTCGAGATTATACATTTATTTACAACTTAAGTATATTTTTGTTCCATAAATTTCAAATTTTATGAGCTATACAAACTCATTTATCCACCATTCTAATTATTCATTTAAATCTCATTTCGTTCAAAATTTTATAACTTATGGTTATATGATTATTTTACCACTCATAATTTATATTTACTTCCATTCGATATTATTTCTAATCCAATCTAATTTTATAACTTATAGTTATATAGTCACTTTATAATTTGCATTTACATATTTAATTCAATTCCATATGATTCAGATCTAATTCACCTTTTTATTTAAATTTCAATTCCTTTTTATCCAGCATTTCAAAACCATACTCGAGTTATTCATACTTAAACTAATTTCATTCCAAATAAATTTATTTTTAATTCATTCAATTTCATTATATATTTCAATTACTTCACTTAAGTTAACTCCCATTTCATTAATACACTATATTAATTCAATTCAAATCCAGTCAATTAAATTTCTAAAATTTAATTTATCCAACTTAACTTAAGTTGAATTCCATTTTAAGTTTCTTACCTTAACTTTTATTCCAACTTCAATTTTTTTCACACTTCCCTCCTTATAAATATCACCTTCCATAGGATTCCAGAATTTTTAAACACCCGGTATTTATTTCAAATCACTTTGAAATCAAATACACACACACATACACACACTCTTTTTGGTTTAATAAACCACTTCCTTGGATTTTCAAAATTCACTTGGTTCTGTTACAAAATAATTTTCCTTCGGAATTTTCCAAAACAACACTTGTTTCCACCAAAAATCCCATATCAATTTACTATGGTAGCAACTCGTCAATTAGAAACATGAAAATGAATATTGATGATGCTATGCAGTCATCACTAGGATTATTTTCCAGCGACTGAAGTGAGTTAAGTGCTATTCCTTCCCAAAATCCATTTAAAACCATTTTTCTATTCAAAAATATCTTCAAAATATAATACTATTATTTATCTTCAAACACTTTGGAAAATACTTCTAAAAATATCTAGGATTTAAATTTTCCAAATTCTGGTTTGACCCTAATTTTTAGTTTTTAACACATTTGTATAATTCATACTTATACAATCTAATCTGATTTTAATAATCATTCGAAATTTTTAAAATCTTATTTTGGTTATATAGTAATAACCAAACTCATCAATCTACTATAATAATTTCTAAAAAAATATTCCTTTTATATCAAAATATATTTTGGGTAAAATTATTTCATTTACCCACTTCAAACCATACCGTGTCAGTTTATCGTGTTCAAGTGTTTAGAGACTCTTATCAATTTTAGTGGCTTCCCACTACTCGACCAGAATTTATATATCACTTAACAGATAAATTAACACAATATAAATCAATTTATATTCACTAACAAATACGCGCTCATATCTATTATTACACTAAACTCATTCTAGAGTACCACTGACTTTGTTTTTAATGGGTAATCCCCACCAGAGCCAAGGTTCTCACTTAACCTTCAGATCCGATACCAACTGTAACAAACCGGGATTTTCGACCTTCGAAAATCGACATCAATACGTCCATTGTATGGAATGCCGAGCAATCGATTTCCAGAAATACCAGTTCATTAGTGGTGTAGAAGAAAACGTAGAAGAAAAATAAAAACAATAACACAGAATCTCACAATCGCAGCGGAGAAAGGTATAATATATAATAACAGTTATTTATAAAAAAAGAATCTATAACTGTTTTATACATACAATCATCAGAGTACAACAATCAATACATCAATCTGGGCAGTTATAATAACTTTTCCTCACACAGCGAAATAAAAACAAGTACGTGATATACATCTGAACTCCTCCAGCTCATCTCTTGAGTGCCATAGCATCTTAACCTGAATCTGTAATAGTCGGTCTAACCCGAGCATTATAATAAAATAACACCCAAGTCAGTCTGGAAAACCAACATGAGAAAACACACTCAATTTGAATTATTGAAGTTATCAAAACCCTTTTGAAAAACAAAGGTATCTCGTAAGACCACGTTACATATAAACATGACGGGGTTTTCCCCTTATGATAACCAAAACATTTTATAGAAAATCCAGTGATATTATAATAGTGTCTAAATACAAATACTTATTCAAATAGTCAAAATTGTTACATTAATTAAATTCCAACATACCAGACTTTACAAACAAAACCGTAAAGGCTCGTATTGGAAAATGGATCTCATACAATGACTAGGCCACTGGGGTACCGCCCATCACAGTACATCTCTAGAAACATGTACCGCGGACCTCTCCGTCACACAATATTGGCCTACCCCTAACCTAGATAGACCGAATATGTTATCACCCCGGGTGTTCCTACCCTTAAAAATTGAGCGCTCGCTTTCTCTTGCGCAACCATATCCATAATTTATATATTTCCGAGGACATCTAGAAAAGTGTTAACATACCCAAATTGGATGCGACCTACTTAGCCTTGCTGCATTTCCCATGTTTTAGTCATTCTCGGTTGATGAGGCTTGAGGCTAAACGTTACCTTTCAAGAAACAATTCCACTTAGAATGCTTATCGTCCTCTAATGGCGGTGTTCTGATAGCATTCGTCCATACAAGTTGTCGTTGGTCTGGACAAACCGAATCATCGTCTTCATCATCTTCACAGTATTCATTCGTAACGTTCAAACCGAATCTAAGTGGCTTTCGGATAATTAAATCTGATCCTAGTCTCTTCGAAATGATTAATGAAATTTGCCAATATCGATAATCGGTTATTTAACTGTCAATAAAATATCCATAAGCAGTCACTAGGCCTTATTATAAATTTATCCAAGATACTTATTTTCAAGATATCTTTATAAGATATATCAATCCCTTCCAACGTTTGAAAACAATTTCAAATACTTAAATCCATAACAGGATATTTTTACACCATCTCAACACATAGAAATATTTCCAAACTTCCATTTTTTTTTACTTCGGAAAATATTATAAGTCTTATTTTCCAAAATCTTTTCAAATATCAACACTTAAGAGAATATTTCGTAACTTATCTCATAAGTCTTCAGAATCACTAATAAATTCTTTTTTTTCTCAATTTCCAAAACCCAGTATACTTATTTATACCCCATTCAATAATTTATAACTTATTTTAGGAATTCAGATTTCATTTTCAAAATTCTCATATTTGAGATTTTTGAAATTTCATTTCCTCCAAATCCCTTATAAATTCCTCTCCTCAAAATCATATCCATTTATAAGCCTCATTTACAAATCTCGAAGGAATTTATAAATAAAATTTTCAATCACTTCAAAACTCTATATATATAATAAGTATTAAAAAATGTTATTTTTAAAACATGTTCAAGTAAGAATTTAAAATATCGAAAACACTTTTATAAACATCAATAACACATTTTTAGGTAACAAACAAATTTTCAAAGCTGACTTTAAAAGTTTGAATTTACTAAAATAAATACTTAACATTTAAAAATCTATTTACCTAAGTATTTCAATCCTAACTAGTATAAAATTTTAAAGTTTTAAATAATAAAACATTCCTTTTTAAAAACAACTTAACTTCTTAGAATTAAAAATATATTTTTAGAACCTCGATAACCAATTTAATTTATAAATTCCTCTCGAATCACATCACATCACTTCCATTCCGATCTCCTTAACCATTTTCACTTTCAAAAATAGCATCCACTATTTTTCTTACCCTATTTCCATATTATAATATAAATTCTCCCTATAAATTTATATTTCCAATCTTTCATCTAATATCGATTTCCCTTATTTATAAACATCGTTTATAAATTTTATAACTCCCTTTGAGTTTCACTTTTTTTATAGAACTAATCTCATTTATAGAATTCCATTTTTATAAATCCATTCCTTTATAACTTCCAGTGTATTTTTAATATCGACTTCAACTCCTTTTTATATTTCCAAAATATCATTTGTAAATTCTTTTTATCTAATACGTTTTTAATAATCTTCATTTAATAATTCACAATAGTTAAATATAACTAAAAATCAAATATATTTTTCTAACTCAATTTATTTAAAATAACTCCAATTCCAATATAAATATTTTTATATCAAAAATTCCCTTTAATTCCTTAAATAATAAAAATATGTTTATGGTATTTATAATATCAAAATTCAAGCCAGTGCTACAATTGCACCATAAAATTTCAATCACTAGTATAATCTATAATCGATTATTCTACACAATCCTTATATCACAATATATGAAATTAAGTTCAACATTTTGAGGAATCCAGTTGGATCCTTCCAACCTGTTTTCCTGCATCCACAGATGTTTTTTTTGGCAAGGCAAGCGAGGTTGACTGGACACCTACCAGATTTTATTGAAGGAAAAAAGAAGACCACAACAAAAACACGCTTTTGCCGTGAAATATACAATCTAACAGAACAATTGCAAGCAAGGATAAACAAACATCTTAGTACAACAAAACATGAAAAAGAACCATCAGCAGAGGAGGCAAACAGCACCAAACATGAAGGGCAGACATGCACAAAAGCATGCATAAACAAAATTGCACACCAAACAGCCAACAACAGCAAGAATCAACTCCAAAGGGCATGATTATGTGGAGAGAATGCATGCCGCGAGAATCTGATACCATAGGCAATATTCACCATAACTTTATCCCACAGTTGATGCGCAAAAGTGGCATCGCCAGAGAAACAACGAGAGTTCCTCTCTAACCAAACAGCTTTAAGATATTTTTTAAGTACAAAGAAGATTATGCAGTTGTAATTAGTTCCCAACCTCCTCGCCATTTTCAACACATTCCAGTCAGAAGAAGAGACACCACAAAAGCTCGATATACCAAATTTTATCGTCAGGGAAGATATCATGTTAACTAAGTATTCACAATCAAAAAATAAGTGGTCAACAGATTCAGGGCATAATTTACAGAAGAGGCAAAGGTGATTAGTAACCAAACCAGTCGAAAGCAATCTATCTCTAGTCAGAATAGCTTTGTGAAATATTCTCCAAAAGAATATGTTATCTTTAGCAGGGGAATGGGAAGTCCAACATACCTTAGCCCAAGGAAAAGAAGAAAGAGTTTCAGTGAGCAGGAGATGATTATACACCGTACCAATTCTATGATGCATCCCTTTCCAGTTAAGTGCAGTCTCATGATTCATTGGCACAACTCAATCTCTCAAACTCCTCCATAAAGAATTAACAACCTGATTGCTAGAATTTGGGGTACACATTTTCCCATTGACAATGAAGTCCACAGCGAGGTGAATATCACGGTATATATGGTCATCCACTATTATGCTAGGTGTGTAGGGTCTCATCCGCTATAATGTGTGGGAATATCACTCCAACTACCAATATATATACTACTATATATATAATATAATATAATTCAATAAATAATAATTAATAAATTCAACCAAGCGTCCAATGATTAATTTTAACTATTTAAAATTAAATTGGCAATTCCAAATGAGTGATAATTTTCTCACCTTGTTTTTTAAATTGCCAAACACCCAGATTTCTAATTTTAGTTGCCTTCGAAAAATTTCAAACCCGTTCTATTGCCTAGCTTTTCCAGATACGAACTAACTTGACTTGTTCATGATTTTTGGACCTTGTATGCAAATTATATTAAATTTATTAGCGGCCTCAATTTAATTTTTTGATTAATTAACTGATTATATAAAATTAACTTAATTACAGAATTTGTGCCTTATCCTCTAAATAATCATTGGCTCCAACCCACGTCGCTTATCGCCTCCAAACATCTCAATGACCACCTGGTCGCCGTCTCCTTCCACCTTATCTTCTTCTTCATTACACAGCAAGTGTAGCTTCTTATACATGATATGCGACCCGCCCAGCTTTCCCCCTTCCCTCGACTTGACCACGATCGCCTCCCACCTGCAGCCTCGCACTCCCTTCCTTCGAACAAACAAACAACTATCCACCATGACATTCCCAAATAAAGGCGCTCGGCCCTCACCTTCAACTCACGACTTGGGGAAATTGAAAAATTTAGCTGAACGACTCGAAGGCCATACATGACCAAGGTCGATGAACAAGCAGGGGAAGTCATGCCTTGCTTCGAGCGATCCATAGGCGACCTTCGGTTGGCCTATCGGGACTAATCCCAAAACCTAAGCCCTTTCTCGCCTTCGTCCAGCCCACGCTCCCACCAGTGAACACCACCACCACTCCCTCCTTGGCTTTGAATGATTTGGCCCTAGGCGCGATGTTGTTTTTCCTTTTTTCCTTTCGATTTCTCAAAGACGAACATCAAAGAAGATAGGAAAGGTTACACAAATTTGAAATTGTTTTCTTTTTTTTCCTCTGCGAATTTGAATTGGAATGAAGAGGATGGCTCGATTTGATTTCAAATTTAAAGGAGAAAGACGTGATTTAAGGTTGAGGGAAGCGGCTGTTGTAGAAGGCAAGGTCTTGTCTTTAACATATTATATATTATTTAATTATAAATATCTCACTTAGTGTAACTTAAAATTACGATATCCTCTCGAGGTGTGCCGCCTGACATTCATAATGTTATACCCCTATTCTGAATCCAATGGAACAAGTTTCGAGACCTAGCTCGATTATATGTGGAAGATAGCTTTTTGGACCAAATTATTATACTAAATTTCGATATTAATTTCAACGCCTTTCTATCCCATAAAATCAAACGACAGCTCCAAACACGATGAAATTTGAAATCTGACAATAATACAATATTATGGATCAAATGGAACTAGTTTCATCGAATTCCGAGACTATGCCTTGGATTGCTACTTTAACACGTCGATTAAATCGACGATTTCCAAAATTTACGAAATCACTTAAATTTTCAGTTTTAAAAACTTACTAACTAAATTATAATCCCAAAACCAATATTTAAAACCATTTAAATATTCAAAATCGAACATCGAAAAATCTGGGTCACATAGTAAGTCAAAAACAAGTTACGAATTTGTTGAACATCCTTGTTAAGTGAAATAAATTTAATGCATGGTATACACTTAAAATAATAGAGTATTATATGGTTATGAAATTAAGTTAAAAATGTTTAATAACTTGAAGTTATGTTTTTATGAGATGGTTCATAGATGTTTCCAGTATTGAGTGATATATTATTTGTGTAAATAAACGTGATTAAAAGGGAAATTCGTATACTTAAGAAACCAATAGGATAAATACTTAAGCTTTGCATAGATTATTTTATTCGCATGACTGCTCTTATTCCAGTATTCGAGTACATGATTTCAAGGTGACTTGCATGGGTCCGAGAAAGGAATTTTCGCTTGATTCTTGATGGTGAATACTTGATATGGATTATAGATATGATCCTGAGTTTTCTATCATAGCGTATGGCTATATAAAGAGAACGGAGGTTTCTAATCAAGGAATCTGATTGGAGTCCACAATAGAGGATCAAATGGTCTATACCAGTTTGAAAGTGAAATTCATGTGATCAAGGAAATGATCGGAATTGATATTGTGTACGAATGATCCTTGAACGACATACATGCTTTTGTATACGCATACTGTGTTTTATTGGCTTATGGAGAGTTTAGGTGATGAATCTTTGATTGGTTAGGAGGTAGCATGAATATTTGTCTAAATAATAACCTGACGCTGTTGAGTATAAGATACACTTAGTAGGTTGTTTATCATCCTTGTGCGACAAGATGATTTTTAAACTTATGCAAACCATGGGTTTTGCTTTCTAGTAATTTTGAATACTGTTAAGTATTGCTATGATTGTTTTCTTTTGTTTCTAGTGTTGGAATTTTGATAATAAAATGTTTTAACTAGGGAAGAATGTAACGACCCAGAATTCGGACACTTCGTATTTAAATACCTATTTGAATCTTGAATTAAATGTAATTAAATGGATTTAATAATCTTGTTAACCAACTTTTAAGTAATAACTAAGGATAGTAAACTCATTTTAGAAAAATGTTCATAAAAATAAATACTTTAAAGAAATATCGATAATGTGATCGAAAATCATTTTATCAATAAATAGCTTTTTACTCGATCAGAGCTGTTTAAACTTTTTACACACACTAAACACTAAGGAAATCATTAATTTGAAATTAAAATATTCTTCCATTTATAGAAAATGAAATATGATGATTTCATGCATGAGGTCATAGAAGATATTTTATGTGTAAAGGCAAAAGGTAATTTGCTAAATAAAATGAGGTATAATGTCAAAAGCATTCAACGCACATTGGGGACTCTTTTGGAAGAAATGGGAGGGTAAAGGAGAGAGTTTGGACTTATTAAACACTTCGTAAAATTCAAAAGCCTGAAAATATAAAAAAGAATAAAAATGGTGGAAGTGGATAGCAATAGTCCTCTTTGTTCTTCACTTATCTTTCCCTAATTATTTCAAATCTTCTCCAAACTTTAACCAACTGCTTAGAAAACCTTATGAACCATGGATCTAAAGTTAAAGTGAAAGAAAGTTGAAGAAAATGAGAGATCCCATTTAGGTCGTAAGCATGGATGTTGAAAGGGAGCTTGGTGTTGTGATTTTGGAGACAACGGTGGTATCTTTAGGGGTTTGGTGATGGTAGGAAGTGGTTCTTTGATTCTTATATGTTTGAGCTTGTTGTAGTCTTGAATTTGGTTGAGTTATCTCACTATCTTGTATACATATAATATACATATACATATATATATATATATATATATATATATACATACACACACATATATATATATATTATATGTATATGTGTGTGTGTGCGCACAAAAATAAAGTTAGAGTGACATTACCTAATTAATGTAATAAACTTTGGACCCTCTTGCTTTTGAAAGGAAATGACAACTTTACATTGTAACATTACTCATATTACCTTCTATAACATGTGACGTAGCCTTGGCTTGATGTTTAAATGGTCATTTATTAAATTGAAGTATTTTTAAAAGTGTCTGAAGCGAGAATAGTCGTTATAAGTGCATTTCGATATCCCTTAACTTTAACTTGTGTAATGGAAGATTTATGATCTTAACTTGCTATAAATTATTTTGGTTGTTTTCTACATATTATTGTTGTATGGGATAGTAAAAAATGGTTTGAAAAGCTATAGAAATTATGAACCAAATTTGTGAAAGTTAGAAAAGAAAAGGTCGCTATGGATGCACTTTGAAAATGCCTTGTGTTCGGCGATTTTCAAAATCAACTTTGAGAGACATCCTAGGGGCTTCTTTACATTTTTGATAAGTACTATAAGAGTACTTATTAATGGAAAAATATGGAATTTAATCATTCACTAATTTGTGAAATAAAGTTGAAAAAATTATAGCGAGAAGAAGATCACTATATGAGCACTATGGAATACCTTATTTTTGGAATTTTTGTAATCAATTTGTAAGTCATATTTTGGGATTTCTTTGATTTGTAATAATTACTATATATGTACTTATTACTGGGAGAAAAATTGGAGTTTAAAATATATTAGAACTGGTCAAACAAAGTGGCTAAATTTAGAGCAAAAATGTAGTTATAAATACACTTTAAAATATAGCTTGTTTGGGAATTTTTATAATTAAATTGGAAGATATTCCTACAACTTTCTTTTCATGATTATTAAGTACCATAAGTGTAGTACTTACTGTAAAAATTTGAAATCTAAAATCATTTTTTTAGTGGTAAAAACTGGCCATAAAGCACGGGCATTTGATGTTGATTTTCTACCCAGGACTTTAGATAGCATTTATATGGCTATCCTCGACCTATTACAGCATTCCTGGGTAGTTGCATTGTTTTTTTTAAAGCGAAATTTTACCTACGTTTTCAATGATTTTTAAATTATTTTATTTGTGGAATCTTTTTATGGAAGCTTTAATAAATGTTTTCGAGTATGAAAAAAAGATTAGAAGTTTAAATATAGTTTTAATAATTATTTACGAATTTTAAAAGTAAAGTGCCATAGAGCGTAAAACATGTTTTTGTTGTTTTATAATTTTTTTAAATGTGTTTCAATTAATATTTTACACAGATATTTAAAACATATTTATAAGTATTTTTAAAGTATTTATTTATATAAATTTGGAAAAGAAAGTCAAGTATTTTATAAAGGAATAAAGGAAGTTTTGAATTATTACACCTTATGATATAAAATAGTTTTGTGAAGTTATGTAAAAGTATATTATCTTGTACATAAATATGCTTAGATCTTTAAAAAGAATTTTTTAAAGATAATGACAAGTATGGAATGGTTTTGGATTAGTTGTGACAATGTGTTCACAGCATTCATCTTTAACATTTTTCGATTATATATATGAATGAAAAAAAAATTCAAAAGTGGTATGGTTTGAATTGAATATGATATTTTGATGTCAATTATGAAATGAGTTTTTGAAACGTAAAAGAACCATCCGATGTGCAATAAGTGTTTGATTGTTAAAGAGACCAGGATCAGATATTGTCATACTCTCTGCCTATACCAAGAACCACTTTAACAACTGTGTACATGGTGGAGATTCCGAAAATGAAGTAGGAAGGTTTGGTGAACGATTTCTGTATAAGGTATGACGTGACCCTGACTCCTATGAGTCAGCTTAGATATGACTATAACAAGAGTTGTACCTGGGCCAAGTGAGGTCATTCCTTCGATCGGACATGCTTCTTCGATACCATATTACGATAATTGTGATGATTTGGTGGCCACCCCTTGATTTTGATTTAGGAGTGTGTTCCAAGGTGGGCGATATTAGCTACTATGCGTTACCACCAGCTTGAGTTTGCAATTGGTTAATCTACCCTGGCATTACTTCGAGTGTCATGTTCACATGCCCTAGAGTGTCTTCTATGAGTTTGTTTTGTACCGTACCTATGTGGTGTCCTCTGCGAAAACCACTGGTTCGGTGGAGTGTACGGCATTGTATAGACTATGGAAATATATAAAATGTGTTAAAGGGGATATGGGTAATGCCTTAACGCTATTTTAATATTTTTACTTTACTGTAGACATATTATAAGAGTGTATTGTACTACATAGTAGATAGTTTAATGGATTCTTAGGAGATGTGAATCCCGAACATCTCTTAAGTTACTTCACTCATGTTAGACACTAAATAGGAGATGTCAAACCCTGTAAACATCTCTGATGCCATCACACCCATATTTACCGTTGCTTTAACTTACATAAGATCTTTTAGTTCTGACTTGAGTGTTTTGTCTTTTCAATTCGCTTGGGTCAGCCTGAGCATTTCAGGATTTGAAGACCTTATCTATGGAGGACGAAGACGAAGATTTGTATTACTATTATTTACTATATTTATTCCACTGCACTCATACTATTCTGCTGCATATTTATTTATCTCTGATACATGTAACTCTGATTCTGTTTTGTATAAGTATAATCAAATGTTTTGTAAACAACTTCATATACTGTTATTTGATTATTATATTTTGTCATTCCGCTACGAGATTCTGCATTTGTTTTATTTCTTTCTCTTTTCTTATCTACCCCAATAACAATCTGCCTCTTTGTATGTTTAAGTCGACGTGTGTGTCTGCTTAAAACGTCCAAAAAGACAGGTCGTTATAGTTAGAAAAGAATGTTTTAAAGATAAGCATAAGTAAAATGATTTTGGGTTTGTAGTAGCAATGTTTAAATTACATTTGTCTTAAACATTTGAATTAGATTTTCGAATGTAATTAGACCTTTTAAATGATATTTCAAAGGTAATAACAAGTATGGAAATATTTTGAAAAAAGATAGAAAAAGGAAAGGTCTAAAGTAAGAAATATTGTTATATATTTATGAATATACTTATGAATACTTTTTGAAGTTGAAAAGTGTACAAATGAATAGTGGAAAATTGAATACGTGTGTGTATATATATTATAGTGGTATTTTAAATATATATATATATATATATATATATATATATAATTATAAATAGGAAGTTTTAACTAATAAAGGGATTAATTTAATAAGAAGGGGATTAAAGTTCTCTTATGTGACTTAATGGTGCTTTATGTGACTTAATGTTGCTTATGTGTTTATTTGTTTATGTAAAGTATTTATTCATGTACTAAGCACTAAAGCCGATGAAGTAGGCTTATCTATCTGTGTAAGTTAAGAATAAAGTATCTAGGCAAGGCTTTGATGCAACCATTACATTAACCTACATGCTTCACTCTTGACCAAAGGATAGTGTAATTTGAAAGTTTCAAAAATGTGATAGGTATATGAAACTTGGTTTCCATATCCGATCATCTATTTTGAACTTGATAGTTGATTAGTCGACTATCAAACTTGACCAAATTAATTTGGAAGTATCTAAAAGCTTCTTGGTTTCATACAATTTGGGAACCCTTAGGAAGGAGCGTTGGTATGAAACGTCTCTAGCTTTAAGAACTTATATATACAATATCCCACAAGGAGGACTCCTCTTTATACATTGTTTGTTTACTTCTAAAAGAACTAGAATTGATTTAACAGAAAATTCATCGATTTAGTTTTGAAGAGATAGGGATTGGTAAGTGTTTACTTATTGTATACCACTTCAAAAATAATATACGGGTTCTATGTCCTGGAAAAGGTTGTGAAGTAGAATGCTATAGAGTTGAACTGGCTATCTAAAGGTTAAGTCCAAGGGAGTGGTCATCGTTAGCATTCATCGAAGGACTTATGCAAGAATCTATGTGGAGATTTGTGATCTGTTCATGATATTGGAATCCAATTGGAGATTTGTGTTCTGTTCAAGTAAAGACTCATTTGAGAGATGTCGAACATGACCTTGACATTGAAATGGAAAAAATAATAATAGGCTGCACAACGTGGGGTTTAGCTAACCCGTGAAATGTTATATCAACTCCATATCAAGAGTATGCTTATCAATGTTATGTGTGGGAGTTGACGGTGCTTTGTTCCATATGGTCATTCCAATGTTCATGCGTGGGCTGGTTGTGTTTGCCTTATGGTATATTTTATCTGGAGATATACATCACTTGAAATGTAGTTTATAATCCATGTGCATGGAGTATGGATTCGGCTTGACAGAAGAGATCTCCAGGGAAATCCATATGCGAACGTACCTTAGCAGTTTTGATTTTACCCTCAATATTGTTGTGGTGTGATCAAAGTAAGCATCATAGCTATTTGGTCTGATTTATATTCTTCACACTAGACATTATCTATTATATCACATTATTTACTTATTAGATGAGTCATTCTTTTGAGGGGAAAACCATTTTCCAATGGGTCTCCAAAGTACCGTTATATGTGGCTACATATATCTTAAGTTTCTCATATCACACTTACGTCTGACACACGGTTTTTATTTTCCCTACATTCCTCATGTGCTCTTTCAAGTTATTTGAGAAAGGTAGGTTTTAGTTGGATGTTCATTGGAGCTCGAGGAGACGAGCTGGATGTTTCACCTACCATAGCATTCTTATTTCCACTACATTACTACTATATATATCAGCAATGTGAAGACAGACTGTTATAACTGTCAACGTCGATGATATTATTTAGAATTATGACTCTGAAATGTTGTGCATCTTAGAGGTATAGTTTTATACCGTCTTTTGATATTATATGTTATTGTTCCACTATGAGATTCTGATATCGTGTTTTTTTTGTTTTGTATCATTTTTTATTTTATCCTATCATTCTGTCTTTTTGACACTTAGATACTCGACATAATAATAAAGTGGATGTATTATTGTCGACATTTAGGCGTTGAATCTACACCTTTGAGTCGCACAACCATAATGATGAATTCTCCGAAAAACAACATGATTTAATAGGTTTATCAAATGTTTTAAATTAATCGTAACTAAGAAATATTAATTTTTATTTTATTTAATTAATATTTGGGAGCTGTTTGTAATTATTTGAATGCATTTATGAAACTTATATTTGCACGCATTAATATACGATATCGATGTAATTTTAAATGGGTTTAAATAAAAGATAATTGTATAGAGTGATTTATATAAAATTTATGTCATTTGATGGCATGTAATTTTAGTCATACCATATAAAGAGAAAGGAGTGAAAAGAGAGATATAATCATGAGAATTAATTAGGGAAGTTTTAATTAAAGAATGAGAAATATTTCATTCTTTCAATTAAAACACATCCGCTGATTCATTTTCCATAAACAGTCCATTATTTCTCATTAAAACAAATTCTTCTCTTCTCCTAACCTTCAAAACCAAAATTAAAGATGGCTATTCGATTCATACACCATGAATAACTTTACATACACCGTGAACTTTTTAATAAATCCACAACAAAAATGCCCTTATTTAACAAAAAAGTTAATGCCAATATTAAAGAACGAAGAATTTGCAATACACAAATCTTCTTTATCCACATTATATATTATCAATATTTTTTCAATGAAGTAAATAAAATTTCATTACATCATCATTCATATTAAATTTAAATACCACTCAATTATGAAATTCTAACGATAAAATATCAAGTTATATTCATGCTTAATCTATTTGACATTTTCACATCAAATTATACCAGGAATTTATATCAAGATTCAATACTAATGCTAATATGACTTATAAAGTATTAAATTTTCTCTACCTTTTACTTAAATTAAATCACGTTTAAACTTGATATCAAACTTTGAATTATTTAATATTTTAAAATTTAAAATTTGAATTTGAATTTCAATATATGAACAATTAAATAAACTTAAATTCCATTTAAATATTCTTTTAAAATTTTCCAAAAGTGAATTTAAAGAATTTTTGCAAAAGATTCCTTAATAATTTGAGTAACACATGAGAGAGATAGTAAAATTAGATAATTGTTTTGTTTTATTCAAAAATGAAGTTAATTTTGTAATATGTATGGTGTATGTTAAGTAAATTAATGTTGTATATGATTTTGGTAAAATTTTCGGTGTATGTATAGTAAATTATGGTGTGCGAATAGAAACAGCCAATAAATATTTCCTAAATCTGTCAACTCTAAATCAAAAAATAACATCAAAACAATAAAACACTAATGCTTCGTCCATATCTTGCAAGGATTGAATGTGTATCTTAAAGATCTAAGAAGATATCATCATTCAATGTGTCGTTTACGGGGAACATCCTCAGATAGTTCTCTATTATATTTATTTATATGTTTTATAATTCATATATTTGGATTTGAATGATTCATTATGTGTTTAATTGATTAATTTTAAAACATGTGAATCAAAACATCTTTATCTCGGTTAAAAGCATGTCTATTATTTTAATTCATCTCATATTTGCATATGTTCTTCATTCCCTAATAGTTTATGTTATTTATGTTAATATTTAATAAATCAATTAGCCCTTTTGTCCTTTTTTTCATATTGTATGTTTAGTTTAGACTTGAATCCTATTACCATGAATTTATATATACCTTGGTTGTCTAATTCTTTTCCGTTTAGAAAATTATTGCTTAAATGATATTTTATTTTGAAATGTTGTGATCAATTGATTTAAATTTACGTTACATGTTTGGTAATTGAATACACTGTTACTAGTTATTTTTAAATAACTCTGGTCATTATTTACATTAGAATAAATGTAAATTCATTTTAGATTTACATATGGACTTTTCTGTTAAATTTTAAAACTTTTATTTTTAGTTAAGAATTAAATCTAAGATTTTATTTCGATTGAATGTGCTTGTGTATATATAACTTATACTACAATGAATTTATGCTTTGTTTTGAATTTAAAAACATTGGTTCAATTATTATACACACACACATATATATATATGCTCATATATGTATATATATACACATATGTATGTAAGTATGTGCTCTTAATTCAATCATTACAAAATGGACTTTTATGAAAATTACAATTTTGATTTAAATCTATCCGTTAATTAAAACAAGTTTTAAATTGTTTATTTTACTTTAAAACACAACCAAAATCAAGTTTGTGTAAATAAGAATACATGCGCGCGAACACATGTGTGTGTGTATAATGTATGAGTGTGTATATAACAATAATGTTTTGTTTTTAAAAAATTGGACAACAAGACATATATAAAGAGGGTCATTAATTATGCACACTTCTTAAATGTTCCACCTGCATAGTATAAACTGTGAGTATTTTGGATACAGTTACATTTCATGCTATGTTTAAATTGATCGTCGATGACATTTAACGAATCATAATTTGATAATGGAGAGAACCGCAAGGTTTTTCCCTCCAATTAAATCTATTTATTCTATTCATTGATGGCATAGGTTCTAAAGAAGAAATAAAATGTTTACTTCTCAAATTAACTTTAATGAGTAATTGTTACACACATGGGTATTTAATACACTCATATGTTTAAATTTACATCAAATCCAAACTCTTTCAATCTAATTAAATAAAATAAAGGATTTTATACAAAACGCCTTTTAAATTGGGTCTAAAATATCTTTACACTTAATAGACCCAATAGATCCAAATAGATTTTGTTTTTAAATCTACCTATCTCATCTGCTTTCGACTGGCCCGAATCCTTCAAGGGTAGTGGGTACAATGCAGGAGATCTGGTAAGGAGAGTTGGGAAAAGCTGTGGATGGTGATTTTAAGGTTGAGAACTGAGGTGGTTCTTGTAGGCGAAGGGACTGGTAATGGAAATGGAGTTTGTTGGTGGGTGTTATCAATGGGGAAATTGGTGAAAGAGGTTGTACATGATGAATTATGGTGGTTTCGGGTTATGTAATTTTAGGATGAGGGGGTTGGAAGGAGGGCCATCATTGCATATACGAGGTGGAAAAGAATCTATAAAAATAAAATATATCATACCATGTTGAAATAACTAAACTATAATTTTTTTAATGTTGATATTAGTTTCTTTTACAACTTGACAATGTTTCAATGCTGCATGATTGGTATTTATAGTTATTTACTTAGAGCATAAGTAACTGTACTAAACTATTATAACTTGAAAAGGTACAAATATTGAAATACTCTTAACGAATCTCTTAACCTATAGAAGCTATTTCGTCGAAAAGTTGAATTTTTTTTGAGTAATTGAAGTTTGTTTCTTAGAACTTTTAAATTTGGATATTTTGGAAAATTTCATTGAGAAAGAAGGAATATTGTATATATGTATAGTGACCAAAAGTTGATGTCAACTATTAATTTAAGTAATGAGGTAAAATTCAAGATCCATTAGGTTGTAATTAAGTTTTTAGAAAAATTAAAAAGAGGGATCTAATCAATGCTTCATAAAGAGAAGCCAAATTCCTTATAATTTTAATATTTGTATGTTGTATTTCTTGCATTTGACATAACTTCTCAAGCAAGGAAAAAAATTTCTTTTTGTTTGCATGAATTTGACTTTTGCGAAAGTGTTATATGCATGCTTGCGCAAATAAGAATCTAGTGCTCTTGTATAAAAAACATTAACATATCATCTCAAACATACTGCAAAAATGTGTTGGTGGTTATGGTTACCTGGTCAAAGTGATGGGTTTAAACACTACAACTTGGTCGCCTTATTAGCCTGTAAGTGTTTACGTTGAAAATGAATGTAAATGTCACATAGATATATGTTTAGATATGCTTAAATTGATGCAATCAAACAATTAATATAAAATCAGGTCTTAGAAAGAAAAAAATAAAGTGGAGGGAGATATATAAGATATTTGATGTAGAAAAAATAATAAAATGTTGTAAAATAAAAGTTATAAGTAGTTTTTATAGTGGCTTAGATGTTAATGAAGTCCACATCCACTTTTTTCTTACAGGAATATTTTCTTGATCTTCTTCATACTCTTGTACAAATGTTTGATACAGAAGTTATTCCTGTGTTGGAAGAGGTATTAAATAACTTTAAAGCACTTTTGAACATTAATGACTACTTGGAGTTGATGGAGAGATGAGAAGCTCCTTTCTTTCTCAAAAATACCTCTGCTTATTGGCATCTACGGCTTGTTGAAAATTTGGAAATAAAGATTTTTTCCATTTAAAAATTTCCTGCGAAAGGATCAAGTATGAAAGCTATAGAATAGAAGGGTCAAATTTGAGATATATAGCCTGAAAATGTCAAATTTGGTGTTAAGGCTCAAGTTCAATTGATCTATAGGAGGTTTGGCTTGAGAAAAAGTAGTCTTAAAGAGATAGGCTTCTAGTTGGCTTGCATTAAGGTTGCCCTGAAGTTGACTTTGTGTTTTGGTGTTGCTTGACTTGGGTACAACTTTGGTCACACATTTGAAGCATGCGCCAAATCTTCATGCATGTGATGTGGAGATAGACGAAGTGTCTATAGAGTTGTTGATTTTTCGAGGTTAGGGCTCGAGCATGAATATAGGAGACTTCATGTTGCATTTATGAGGTTCTAGAGATTTTGGAGATGTTTATATGCGATTTTGAGAACTCTTGGTTCAAAGGGGTCATGTATGAACTCGATCAGAATTACTTCGATATTAACCCAAAGGCGACTTTAGAGGATCTTTGGTTTATCCACATACATCTTGGCTTCAGATTCATTCTTCCGATCATATTTTGGCTTCAATAGGAGTTGAGAAAAATTAATGTTTTTCTTCATTTACCAACAGTTTACGAGTATCAGTTTCAACTGAGCTTCAACTTAAGTTGTAACGATCTACCTTTCTTACTCCTAAAGATGACACTCAATACATCCACGGTATTCATGTGTTAATCATCTAGGTGTTTGAAAGACAAGCCATTAGGGTAAAAAGAAAAGAAAAGACAAGAAGAAAGAAACACAGAATCTCGCAGTGCAAGGCAATCATATATGATAGAACATAAGACAGTACATATGGTCACTTCCAAAATGAAATATCAGAGTCATAACGGGTACTAACTTTGACTAGAGATAGTTATAACTGTCTTCCTATACAACGCTGATAAAAAATGTACACACATAGTGGAAACAAAATAGATAACTAGCTAACACCGAAGCCACCTACTCTATGCTCCTCCAAAATGCATTCGTAAGAACCTGAACTACTTGGCTACTCATACAAATTTGAGTACTCAAGTGTTTTAGGGAAATAAAAGTAAACTCCGGGTCAAACATGGTTCTGGTGTGAGTAAAATCCAAACAACTAAATTATTATACTTATAAAACCCTTAAAACGTAAAGGTATCTCATAAGATCACGCCGCACATAAACATGGACGGATTTTTACCTTATAATAACCACAACATTTCAAAAAAATACAATGATATTATAATAATGTCTAGTGTTTAAATAAATATTGAACATAGCCGAAATGGTTACATTAATCACACTCCAACATAGTAGGTATACAACTAAGTCCGTATAGGAACTTATTGGAGAATGGATTCCATCAATTACAAGGCTACTATGGTACCTCCTGTCATGGTACACCTCTAGATAAATGTACCGAGGTCCTTGTACGGACCCGGTGCATGGAAAGATCAACCTATCACTTATTGGATAGTACCGAATATGTCACCACCCCAGTTGCGATCAGCAACCGTACCTGGGTCACTAGCATAAAAATCTAAAAATATCAATCTAGATCATGTGATGACCATACCCTAATGGGTGCGACCCACATAGACTTATGACATATCTCCTGTTTTAGTCATTTTCGGTTGTGAGGCTTGAGGCTACGCTTTACCTTTTTGTATAGTAATCCCACTTGGAATGCTAACACTGCCCTCCAAGCGACAGTGCAATGCTAGCATTTGTCCATACAAGTTGTTCAGGATATGAACAAACCGAATGCACTACTTTTACTACATTCTTTTTGGGATCACACTCAGGATAAGTAGCAAGTAACCCTTGAACTTCAATGATCTCCATCTTCGATTCCATTAGCTTCAAAATGTTTTCAATTCCAACGCTTACATTGTTTCAAAGTGGTTTTTAGATAAATCATGTTACCTGATCTTGGTCTCTTCGAATCAACATTTGATAATTTTGAAACCGGTAAAGTTATCGATAGTGGATAAATCCACTATCTAGGGTAAGTATATATTTGCATATGAAGAATAAGACATCTGATACTTATTCCTACTTTTCGATTTCAAATAGTACTATCCTTAATTAACAATGAACTTGGACAAATTAGAAAACTAATCTAGATTCAATGTACATTCTTACTTCTAGGGATAGAGACGACCTTGGAATTTAGTATTAAGTATGTAATGAAGTATCTTCCACATAATTAATTTATCATGGCCCATTTATCGAAATTAATCCTCTTATATTTATCTTGTTTCCAACATTTCGACTTCTATATCCCTTGCCTATAAAATGAAGTTCTAGATCTCACTGATAGAGGAAAGCTTACTCATCAGCTTTTAGTGCTATATACAAGATGACTTGCTTTCGATAAAACATGTCAACGTTTTTACATAACTTATCATATTTGTTTGACTAATTAATGGTACAGACAAAGAAATCCCTTATATTTAAAATCATTCTTTGTATAGAAAATTACTTTTAAACAAACCAACCTTTGAATCTAAAGTGATTTAAAATTAAAAAAAAAATTATTTAATTAATTAATAATAACCAACCCTTTATTTAAATAACAATCAAATTATAATTAAACGTTTATTTAAAAAAAATTAAACCTTTACTTAAATAATAATTATAACCTTAAATAATAATTATACCTTTCTTAATTAGTAGTTAAATAATATTTAACTAATAAATTAAACCTTACTTAAATAATAACAAAACCTTACATAATTAATAAATAAACCTTAATTAATCAATTAATCCTTAACTAATTAATAGTTAAACCTTAAGAATTAATTAATAATTATTGAAAATAATTGTAATATTTAAAAATACTTTTTAATACTTATAATATAGATTAAATTACTTTTCAAAAATATTTAAAGTAAAAATCATTTTTAGTTTGCATAAAAGTGGTTGATTTACGAACTACATCCACATGGACTATCACTATATGGACCATAACTTTCTAACTTGCTTTATATATCCAAATAGCCTTTAAAAAAATTACATTTATATTTAAATTGCTTAGATAACTTTGTATAAAGGTTTTGAAAACCAAAGAAAAGTTTTGGAAACTTTTTAGAACCATTCATAAAATAAGTTAGTAAACTAATTTTAAAAACATACGAGATTTCGATGTCGAACATAAACAAATTCAAATATTAACTTTCAATCGACAAATAACCATCCGCATACATAAGCTCAAACATATACTCAAATATAAACAACATCCATAAACAGGTAAAGACCATCACTTGCACATGTTCACTTAAAACTTTGACTATATTTTCAAGTCAAAAACTGATCATTACATATAAACACAAGCAATATAACTCTCCAAACCAAACAACTAATAACTATTATTAACACAACTGATAGAGTTCAAAATTTTGTTTTTAAAAGGTGATATTTTCTTACCAAATTCCACATAAATCAAATCTGATTACAACTACACTTTGCATTGACACTCGAACTTGGTATTTCCTTTGTGAAAATTTGATTTTTAAGAGCCAAAAGTGGCTAAATGGGTTCGGCCTAGGGAGACGAGGGCTCGGCCTAGCTTGAGGAAGGTGGGTTTGGGCTTGTTTTGGGAAGCTAAGAGAAGTACAGAGTAAAAGGAAGGTTTTTAAGTAGTTTTTAAGGATTTAAGAGGAAAAAAATGGATTTTTAACTTGAGAAAAAAATTTAAAAAGCCATAGAAGGCAAGACAAAAGCTTGAAAGAAAAGGAGAGGAGTTTGAAAATAGAGAAATGGAATGAAAAAAACAAAGTTTTTTATATCAAAAAGAATACGGAAATTACCTTTTCTCCTTATAGCCCCATACCCTACATATTTAGTGCCACCTCACCCTCTCCCTTACCCATTCTACACGCAACCTCTAACTCCCTCTCTTGTCCATCACTTCATCACTTTTGTGATGTGAATTACCTTTTACACATTTTTCTATATAAAAGAAAAGAAAGGTCAACTTTACCTTTTTACTTTAAGTAAATTATTTTATCATATTGAATTCTAACTGTAACGACCCAGAATTTTTATTAATTAAAATTTTAATATTTAATTAATTTTAAATATTAATAAGTGAATTTATAAGTCGAATAAATTTTATTTCGAATAATTGGATTTAATTGAATAATTAAATCAATAATTTAATATGTTAAATTATGGAAATAATTGAAAATTGAGTTAAATATGATTGTAAATGATTTGGGAAATTTTATTTTATCATATTGGAGTTAGAACGATATTTTAGAACTTTTAAAATCGAATTAAGAGTTAATTTGTGAAAATTGAATATTTTAATATTAAAATCGACTAGTGAAAATAGTCAATTTTTGAACAGTCTCAGAATTGGACGAAACCAGTTCCATTGGATCCGTAATAGTTAGCTATTACCGGATTTCAATTTTCGTGTCAATCGGAGTTATCGTTTGATCGTGGCAGTTCGAAACGCATCGAATTATTTTTAATATTAATTTGGCGAGTTAAAATAGCCATTTTTCAAACAGTGTCGGATTTCGAAGAAACCAGTTTCATCGGATCCGTAATGTGATATTATTGTATGGTTTCAAATTTCGTGTCAATTGGATTTACCGTTTGTCCGGTACAAATTAAAACGCCTAGAAAATCGTTTAAATCGGTTTAATTCAAATTGAACGTTTATAACCATAACTCGCACAGATGTCCGAATTAGCTTCCGAAACCTGTTCCATTGTGTCCGGAACGCGGGGTAAACCCTAGAAACGCTGGTTACGGCGCGTAAATCGGAGTTCGGAAATTCCGGAATGAATAGTGTTTTTCGTTGAAATTCTATAAAAGGAGACCCAACCCCTTCTTCTTTTTACAAAACCCTAACCCTAATTTTAAATCACCAGCCGCCACTTTAAGAATCAAAGGCCAGAAACTTTCCAAATTCATTCCTTAATCTCTCCCAATCTACAAACAATTAGAAGAAGTGTTTAACATGAAAGTTGTGGAGCGTCTCGAGCTCGTTAGATCCATACGGTGATGATGGAGTTTGGCGTCGCGTGGAGGGTGGAAAGTGGCTGCGTTCATGGGCCGTTCGGCCTCGTGTTGCGTGAGAATGAGGTGATCGAGCTTCATGAGGTTGGTGGCCGAACATTGAGGGGATGGAGGCGCACGCAATGATGGTCCCTGATCGAATTATCGTGCGTCGTGATGGTCGAAAATTGAAACCCTAATTTGATGGTATGGGTTCTTGTGTGCGGCTATGGAGAACGAAGAAGAAAAGGAGGGGTGTGCGGCTATGATGTTGAGGGTGCTGGATCTAACGGTCTTGATTAGCTAAGGTTGAAAATTATAAATGAAATTGTAAATTAATTATAGTTTAAATCGTGTAATCTTTAAAAATTCATATCTTTTTCATACGAGGTCGAAAACGCGCGAAACCAGTTGCGTTGGAATCGTATGGACGAGCACTACGCGATGGAGTTGGATTGGAGTCGTTTGGAGTTAGAGAGAATTTCGGGTAAAATTAAACGTCCGTTTAATTTTATTCGAAATAAATCGCTAAAACGAAAATAAAATCAAGGTGAGAACTTCTCACTCAATCGAATCAGTTTCGATTTTATTTTAAATAGTTAGATTTAAAATATTTGAATGCATGTTTGAATGATGATTGTTATCTATTGATTGTTAAAATAGACATTATGCGCCGTTAGTAAGCGGATGTTATTTATTAAAAACATATACCACGAATATTTCATAAACAGTGAAATTGGTATTATATATAATAGCAATATATATATATTGGCATATGTATATATTGGAGTTATTGATTTCCCGCATTTGTATAGCGGATGAGACCCTATTGCGCCGTCTATTAAGCGGATGATATTTAAATCCCATATACCGCGATAATTTCGTACTGGAGCGAAATTGGTATTGTGCTAATGTTTTTGGATGCAGGAAAACAGGTTGGAGGGATCCAACTGGATTCCTCAACAGTATTTATTTGAATTCAGATATTTTGATATTTGATGGATTATCATATCGATATATGATATCGTTGTTGTCGTGATTGGCTATTTGGTATGTAGCATCATTGGACCAAATTTTGGAATTTTAAAAGGATTTCAAAGTGATTTTTGAAAGTATACGTTTATAAAATATTTTTGGAATTGATTTATTTTAAATAAATAAACGTTATAATTTTAATGTTATGAAAATTATGATTTTTAAGAAATACAGTTAAAGATTTATTTTTGAGAAAATATAGGATTTATGATTTTATAAAATAGTTTAATCGGGATTTTTGAATTTATTATAAAAGTTTAAATATAGGATTTATAAAATTTAATAATTTTATAAATCAGAATGATGAAATTATAAAAGAGATTAAAGATGTTTTAAAAGAATAATATAAATTGATTTATATAAAAAGATTTATAAATTGATAATTTATAAATGAAAATATTTGAATTATAAACCGAGTTTTTATAAGTGTTTGAATGAAGTGAAAATGGATTGCATAAGTGAATGGAATTTATAAAATTATAAATGGTGAAGTTATAAGTGAAATTTTAAATAATAAGATTTATAAATTTCGTGAAGTTATTAAAGAATGGTTTTGGATAAATAATTGAATCTTATAAGTTATAAGATTTATAATTATGAAGTTTAAAAGAACGATTTTGTAAAATAATCGTTTTATAAGCATTTAACTTATAATATGAACCTTTGGTATATAATTGAGTTATGAATTGAATATAGGGCAATAAAGGAATATATAAATATTGTTTTATAAATTCGCAAACGACTTATTTTGATAAGTAAATTGTTGAAACCTATTAATGGAGTTATATTCACATTTTTGACTGTGAATAATCCTTTGAAATAAAATGAATAGAAGTGATGAAAGTTGTTAACGTAGTATATTCACGTTTTTGAATAGTGAATAATATGTTAAAGAAAATGTTTTGGATGTGATATTTGAAATAGAATTAAAACGATCTAACGATGTTTTAAAATGTGTTGAGATTCGAAACCATAGATTTCAACATCTATTGTTGAAATAGACGTTTTTGAGAAATAAAAGGAAATGGTGGACTATAACACTGTTGTTATAGTAAATGATTTCCGAAAGGAAATGTTTTGTATAGTATTGGGATTTATATATCTATTTTAATTTCGAATCCCTATACTAGTGATTTTGGGTTGTCGTAACGATGTTTTACGCAACATTCGTTTTGGCCCAAATAAATATGTTTAAGAGAATGATTTCCTTAAAGAATGAAATATATATTAAATCTCGATTTAAGTATATTGAATATTTTCCAAGTGTTGAAAATAAATAGGTTCGTGAATTACTTATTAAATAAGTATGGAAATGTTTTCCAATATAAAGTGAATATTTTGAGAATTTATCTTTTTGAAGATAAATTGAAAAGGAATATTGAAACCTATTGAAAATCGTATATCAGCAGATATTGTGAAATATAAATTCACTATGAAATTTATAAAAGAAAGGGGAACTTGTTTAAAAATAAATATTGATTTATTTTTGAAGTGTGAAATTATATATCTAGTAAAGATATTTTGGAAAATAAATAATTTGGAAAATTATTTGGAAACTGGTGATGTGTGTATATCCATTGATAGTTCAATAACCGACTATCAATATTTCCCTTTGAATGGGTAATTGATGTGATTTGTTTGAATTTGAATGCCACACTTATTTTTGAATAAGCGCTCACTATTCGGGTTAACCGGGAAAGGACCATGGGGTCGTATAACCCATTCTGAATATGTGATACGTCGTTATGAATTGCATTTGAAGATTGGTGTTGAAGACCGGATCTTTTTGAAAGCGAAAGGACAACTCGTCGATTGTCTTTGCACCGAGTAGCTACGGTATAGAGACTCCCTATGTGATGGGAAGTCCGGACGTGATTAGAGATTATCCGGATTGCAAGGACTTCTTTGAAAGTGCCTTCGGTTTTGTTCGAGCCCGGAACAGACTTGTATGGATTGTATGTCTGACATTATAGATTGAGATATAAAGAAGATTTCTTTCGAATATATTTCTGTTGGTGGCGGAGAATTTATTCTTTTAGCTTAACACCCTTCTCTAAGACGTACGAGCTCTGAGGTTATGTAGTTGAAGGTTATCAGCGATATATTCCCAATTTGGTAATGTGACATGCTGAGTGTTGCTGTGGAATGATCATTGTGTTGATTATTTGTGATAGGATCATTTATTTGATCGTCTATCTTGGTGATCATTTCTATGATCATTTGTTGACCCAAAGCATGGCTTTTTTATAAAGTATGTTTTTGTGGACGTGACTTCGTCGAGCCTCACACCTCGGGAATGGTCAAAATAGGAAAGATGCGGCAAGATTATGAGGGGTAGCGCCCTTTAGGATATGTTCATTTCCTTCTGGAAAAGGGTGGTATCATGGTATGGAGCCCAGATACTTACTCATGTTGAAAACACTTTATGATTGTGTGAATTGATTGCGAGCGCTCGGTGAAAGGTCCCAAAGGACCGGGGGATGGAATATTCGGTCAGTTGTTACTCAGTTAGGGGTAACCCGGCCTTGTGTTGGTAGAGATCCGGTTTGGTTCTCGGGGATGTCCATCCAGAGGCATTCTCATGTGGCAATGGGAAGTTCCTTGGCCTGATCATTCGTTGGAAATCCAAAGAAACAATACGAGACTTGTACGATTTTAGTTGTATAACCTGCTATGGAATGTGGCGGTAACCTGCTATTGAACATAGTTAGCTATAGTAGGCATAGTTCAAAATGTCTATGCTGGCTAAGATTTATATTCTACTTTCGAAATATTTTCCTACACTATGCACTAGTAATAATATCAAATGTTCTTTTAAATGCGTATCAAGCATCTTTGACTATCATAAGGAGAAATCTCCTCCGATTCTGCGTTTGCATTGTGTGTGTGTGCGGGAGGCCTTATGGTAGTCTCATTTTTAAAAAGCATTGCGAATTGACTTTAAAAATATTCCTCTATTTTGATTTTAAAGATAAATAAATTGTTTTGAGTTCTCACACCAGTCACATGACTGACTCGGAGTTTATTGTTTTCCTTCCTAAACTTTGGGTGCCCACCAATTTCCACACGGGCAGTTAAGAGTTAGGTTTATCAGGATATTCTGGATATTCAGGAGTTGCTGGAGGCAAGGGAGATGGCATGGCGTATTACTAGTATATAGTATTTCTTTTCCACTGTTTGTTGTTGTTGTTGTTGTACACTCTGATGATATGATGTAATGAAATGTATAAAATGTAATAACTGATATAGTTCTTTGTTTAAAGATTATTCATTTATTATTATATGTTGTTCCGCTGCGAATTGTGAGATTCTGATGTTGTTCTGTTGTGTTCTGTTCCATTCTATTTTCTATTCTCTTCCCTCTCTATTTTCTAACTTTTTCTCTCTTCTTCTGTCTTTTTCTTTTTCTTAAACATTGAGAATTCGTATTTCTGTTCATCTTGAATTAATCTATGGAGATTAGTGTATATTCAAGGAGTACGGATTTGCGGGTCTTCACATTTGGTATCGGAGCTTATGGTTAAGCGACAACCATTGTTCTGTTGGGTATTACTCATTAGAGATAGAGTCAGTAGTACTATAGTATGAGTTTGAGTGTAATGATAGCTATGAGAGCGTATTTGTTAGTGAATATGAAATCGTTTTATATTGTGATGATTGGTTTATTGAGTGGCATATGAACCTTCGTCAGCACGGTCTGTACAACTATGCCAAAGGGGTTTCTAAACACTTGAATAAAACAATTCGACACGGTATTGTTTTAAATTGGGTAAATGGAATAATTTTACCTTGATTATATTTTATATATAAAGAAATAATTTTTCAGAATTATTAAAGTGTATATAAGTTGATTGTTTAGTTGTTTGAATAATCTAAGCAAAAGAATTATAAGAATTGAATTATAATTAAAGTGATTTACAATTGTGAAATAAACTTATATATATAAGAAGTGAAATTATATGAATATATTTATGAATATGAGTTGTAAATAAAAAAAAATGAAATTCAACTTTTGTAATTGAATTGAATTAATGGATTGAATGTAAATCAATTGAATGTGAATAAAATTGATATGAAATAATGAATGTAAGGGTAATTCATTAAAATGTAATGTTATTGAAAGTTGAATAATTGAATGAAAATCAATTTAATTAAACCAATTGAAAGTGATGGTGTTAAAACCAACTGAAAGTGATGGTTAAAGTAATTGAAATCCAATTGGAAGTTAAGTGAATCTTAAGTAGAATTGAATTTGATGTGGAAGTGAACCAACTTGAATATGAATTAGTGAATATAAACTAATTGAGAATAAATGTTAGTAAAAACATCCACTATTAATGAATCAAATGTGATTAAATTGGAAAACCTATTTCATTGAATATTAATGAGAATATGAATGAATATATATTGGTTATGAATTTGTTGGATGATAGTTGGTTGATGTTTGCATTTGTTGCTTTTGTTACATTTGCTATGTTGGCATATATAGTTATTTTGTTGCTATATGTTGTATATCGATACTATTGCCTATATACATGATTCTCATGTTGTTGTTGAGTGTTTAGTAGGTGCGGATCGCGTTTGCTTCGCATTTGGAGCTCGCTTTCGCGCTATATTAGCCGTATATGCTTGCTAATAAAATATAAGGTACATATCTCGGATTACATACCGTACTTTTATACTTTTTTCCCTTCGGGATGCCTCATTACTTGATGAGATGTATATTTGTGATATATATACTGTCATTTTTTTTTCGGATCGAGCCGCGCAAAGGAGACTATGGCGAATTTTTCCGAAAATTTAAGGCGTTAGAAAAAATTTGAGAAAATTGGAAAATTTTGAAAACTTAGACTTTGATTTGGAATTGAAAGTTAAACAATAGTAGTTGTTTTTGAAAAGATAACTAAGTATGATTTGAAAACCTAGTAAAGTTATTGTAAGAAGTTTGACTATGGATTTTGGGAAAATTAATAGATTATGTAACTTTTCTTACTTAATAATTTCGAGGACGAAATTCTTTTAAGGGGGTAAGATTGTAACGACCCAGAATTTTTATTAATTAAAATTTTAATATTTAATTAATTTTAAATATTAATAAGTGAATTTATAAGTCGAATAAGTTTTATTTCGAATAATTGGATTTAATTGGATAATTAAATCAATAATTTAATATGTTAAATTATGGAAATAATTGAAAATTGAGTTAAATATGATTGTAAATGATTTGGGAAATTTTATTTTATCATATTGGAGTTAGAACGATATTTTAGAACTTTTAAAATCGAATTAAGAGTTAATTTGTGAAAATTGAATATTTTAATATTAAAATCGACTAGTGAAAATAGTCAATTTTTGAACAGTCTCAGAATTGGACGAAACTAGTTCCATTGGATCCGTAATATTTAGTTATTACCGGATTTCAATTTTCGTGTCAATCGGAGTTATCGTTTGATCGTTGCAGTTCGAAACGCATCGAATTATTTTTAATATTAATTTGGCGAGTTAAAATAGCTATTTTTCAAATAGTGTCGGATTTCGACGAAACCAGTTTCATCGGATCCATAATGTGATATTATTGTATGGTTTCAAATTTCGTGTCAATTGGATTTACCGTTTGTCTGGTACAAATTAAAACGCCTAGAAAATCGTTTAAATCGGTTTAATTCAAATTGAACGTTTATAACCATAACTCGCACAGATGTCCGAATTAGCTTCCGAAACCTGTTTCATTGTGTCCGGAACACGGGGTAAACCCTAGAAATGCTGGTTACGGCGCGTAAATCGGAGTTCGGAAATTCCGGAATGAATAGTGTTTTTCATTGAAATTCTATAAAAGGAGACCCAACCCCTTCTTCTTTTTATAAAACCCTAACCCTAATTTTAAATCACCAGCCACCACTTTAAGAATCAAAGGCCAGAAACTTCCCAAATTCATTCCTTAATCTCTCCCAATCTACAAACAATTAGAAGAAGTGTTTAACATGAAAGTTGTGGAGCGTCTCGAGCTCGTTAGATCCATACGGTGATGATGGAGTTTGGCGTCGCGTGGAGGGTGGAAAGTGGCCGCGTTCGTGGGCCGTTCGGCCTCGTGTTGCGTGAGAATGAGGTGACCGAGCTTCATGAGGGTGGTGGCCGAACATTGAGGGGATGGAGGCGCACGCAATGATGGTCCCTGATCGAATTATCGTGCGTCGTGATGGTCGAAAATTGAAACCCTAATTTGATGGTATGGGTTCTTGTGTGCGGCTATGGAGAACGAAGAAGAAAAGGAGGGGTGTGCGGCTATGATGTTGAGGGTGGTGGATCTAACGGTCTTGATTAGCTAAGGTTGAAAATTATAAATGAAATTGTAAATTAATTATAGTTTAAATCGTGTAATCTTTAAAAATTCATATCTTTTTCATACGAGGTCGAAAACGCGCGAAACCAGTTGCGTTGGAATCGTATGGACGAGCACTACGCGATGGAGTTGGATTGGAGTCGTTTGGAGTTAGAGAGAATTTCGGGTAAAATTAAACGTCCGTTTAATTTTATTCGAAATAAATCGCTAAAACGAAAATAAAATCAAGGTGAGAACTTCCCACTCAATCGAATCAGTTTCGATTTTATTTTAAATAGTTAGATTTAAAATATTTGAATGCATGTTTGAATGATGATTGTTATCTATTGATTGTTAAAATAGACATTATGCGCCGTTAGCAAGCGGATGTTATTTATTAAAAACATATACCGCGAATATTTCATAAACAGTGAAATTGGTATTATATATAATAGCAATATATATATTGGCATATGTATATATTGGAGTTATTGATTTTCCGCATTTGTATAGCGGATGAGATCCTATTGCGCCGTCTATTAAGCGGATAATATTTAAATCCCATATACCGCGATAATTTCGTACTGGAGCGAAATTGGTATTGTGCTAATGTTTTTGGATGCAGGAAAACAGGTTTGAGGGATCCAACTGGATTCCTCAACAGTATTTATTTGAATTCAGATATTTTGATATTTGATGGATTATCATATCGATATATGATATCGTTGTTGTCGTGATTGGCTATTTGGTATGTAGCATCATTGGACCAAATTTTGGAATTTTAAAAGGATTTCAAAGTGATTTTTGAAAGTATACGTTTATAAAATATTTTTGGAATTGATTTATTTTAAATAAATAAACGTTATAATTTTAATGTTATGAAAATTATGATTTTTAAGAAATACGGTTAAAGATTTATTTTTGAGAAAATATGGGATTTATGATTTTATAAAATAGTTTAATCGGGATTTTTGAATTTATTATAAAAGTTTAAATATAGGATTTATAAAATTTAATAATTTTATAAATCAGAATGATGAAATTATAAAAGAGATTAAAGATGTTTTAAAAGAATAATATAAATTGATTTATATAAAAAGATTTATAAATTGATAATTTATAAATGAAAATATTTGAATTATAAACCGAGTTTTTATAAGTGTTTGAATGAAGTGAAAATGGATTGCATAAGTGAATGGAATTTATAAAATTATAAATGGTGAAGTTATAAGTGAAATTTTAAATAATAAGATTTATAAATTTCGTGAAGTTATTAAAGAATGGTTTTGGATAAATAATTGAATCTTATAAGTTATAAGATTTATAATTATGAAGTTTAAAAGAACGATTTTGTAAAATAATCGTTTTATAAGCATTTAACTTATAATATGAACCTTTGGTATATAATTGAGTTATGAATTGAATATAGGGCAATAAAGGAATATATAAATATTGTTTTATAAATTCGCAAACGACTTATTTTGATAAGTAAATTGTTGAAACCTATTAATGGAGTTATATTCACATTTTTGACTGTGAATAATCCTTTGAAATAAAATGAATAGAAGTGATGAAAGTTGTTAACGTAGTATATTCACGTTTTTGAATAGTGAATAATATGTTAAAGAAAATGTTTTGGATGTGATATTTGAAATAGAATTAAAACGATCTAACGATGTTTTAAAATGTGTTGAGATTCGAAACCATAGATTTCAACATCTATTGTTGAAATAGACGTTTTCGAGAAATAAAAGGAAATGGTGGACTATAACACTGTTGTTATAGTAAATGATTTCCGAAAGGAAATATTTTGTATAGTATTGGGATTTATATATCTATTTTAATTTCGAATCCCTATACTAGTGATTTTGGGTTGTCGTAACGATGTTTTACGCAACATTCGTTTTGGCCCAAATAAATATGTTTAAGAGAATGATTTCCTTAAAGAATGAAATATATACTAAATCTCGATTTAAGTATATTGAATATTTTCCAAGTGTTGAAAATAAATAGGTTCGTGAATTACTTATTAAATAAGTATGGAAATGTTTTCCAATATAAAGTGAATATTTTGAGAATTTATCTTTTTGAAGATAAATTGAAAAGGAATATTGAAACCTATTGAAAATCGTATATCAGCAGATATTGTGAAATATAAATTCACTATGAAATTTATAAAAGAAAGGGGAACTTGTTTAAAAATAAATATTGATTTATTTTTGAAGTGTGAAATTATATATCTAGTAAAGATATTTTGGAAAATAAATAATTTGGAAAATTATTTGGAAACTGGTGATGTGTGTATATCCATTGATAGTTCAATAACCGACTATCAATATTTCCCTTTGAATGGGTAATTGATGTGATTTGTTTGAATTTGAATGCCACACTTATTTTTGAATAAGCGCTCACTATTCGGGTTAACCGGGAAAGGACCATGGGGTCGTATAACCCATTCTGAATATGTGATACGTCGTTATGAATTGCATTTGAAGATCGGTGTTGAAGACCGGATCTTTTTGAAAGCGAAAGGACAACTCGTCGATTGTCTTGTGGCAATGGGAAGTTCCTTAGCCTGATCATTCGTTGGAAATCCAAAGAAACAATACGAGACTTGTACGGTTTTAGTTGTATAACCTGCTATGGAATGTGGCGGTAACCTGCTATTGAACATAGTTAGCTATAGTAGGCATAGTTCGAAATGTCTATACTGGCTAAGATTTATATTCTACTTTCGAAATATTTTCCTACACTATGCACTAGTAATAATATCAAATGTTCTTTTAAATGCGTATCAAGCATCTTTGACTATCATAAGGAGAAATCTCCTCCGATTCTGCGTTTGCATTGTGTGTGCGTGCGGGAGGCCTTATGGTAGTCTCATTTTTAAAAAGCATTGCGAATTGACTTTAAAAATATTCCTCTATTTTGATTTTAAAGATAAATAAACTGTTTTGAGTTCTCACACCAGTCACATGACTGACTCGGAGTTTATTGTTTTCCTTCCTAAACTCTGGGTGCCCACCAATTTCCACACGAGCAGTGAAGAGTTAGGTTTATCAGGATATTCTGGATATTCAGGAGTTGCTGGAGGCAAGGGAGATGGCATGGCGTATTACTAGTATATATTATTTCTTTTCCACTGTTTGTTGTTGTTGTTGTTGTACACTCTGATGATATGATGTAATGAAATGTATAAAATGTAATAACTGATATAGTTCTTTGTTTAAAGATTATTCATTTATTATTATATGTTGTTCCGCTGCGAATTATGAGATTCTGATGTTGTTCTGTTGTGTTCTGTTCCGTTCTATTTTCTATTCTCTTCCCTCTCTATTTTCTAACTTTTTCTCTCTTCTTCTGTCCTTTTCTTTTTCTTAAACATTGAGAATTCGTATTTCTGTTCATCTTGAATTAATCTATGGAGATTAGTGTATATTCAAGGAGTACGGATTTGCGGGTCTTCACACTAACCATTTCTTAATTAAAGCATATGTGTGTGTATCCTGTGTACACAACATTTTCAAACAATTTTTAGATGATGAAAATTCGAAAATTCGAAACGATTTTCAGTCACATTTTTTATTTTTCTATGAACTAATTATTTTTGTAAACGAATATTTAAGACAACTTCACCATCATTAGTTGTTTTTCTAAAGTGATTAATTTGAGTTATAAAATCCATTAATTATTTATTTAAAAATATATTAATTAGTCATATTTAAAGTGATTAAATTATGGGTCATTACATTCTCCTCCGCCGTCTTTAAAATAATTTCGTCCTGAAATTAACACCGAATAACTAAAAATAACCTTAGGGCATATGTTATAGTGACGACCCACCTTTCTGACCCTTGAGAACGACACTTAATACATCCATGGTATTCATGTGCCGTTGCCTAAGTATCTGAAAGACGAGTTGCCATGGGGTAAAATATAAGAACGGAATAATAATCTCACAACGGAACGGTTAAATATAACATAAAAATAAGACAGTACATAAGGTTACTCCCCAACATGGAGTTATCAGAGTTACAACAAAAGTACTACTATCAGTCTAGGCAGTTATAACAACCTGCCTTTAAATATACATAAATAGAGCCAACATCTCATAATAGCGAAAATAAATAGCTAGATAGATAAGGAGCCTCCTGCTCGTCCACCATCTTCAAAAGAGCCCAAAGAAACCTGTCATTTCTGGACTACTCAAATATAAATGAGTACCCGAACGTTTAGGGAAAACAACAATTCGGGTCAGACAATAAGTATGGTATGAGTAAACTCCAAAAATAGAACACACAAAGTAACTAGTTAGACCACATCGCAAAAACGCAGAACGGGTTTTTCCCTCACAAGGACAACATCCAAGTATAAAAGAATGGATACAGATAATTAAACATCACAAAGAGTGCAAGACGCTTCCCGATGAAATTAAGAAAGAATCAATCCAAAGATTTGAATCAAAAATAAGGAAAAGAAATTTTTCCAACAATGACTAGGAGGGTGCGCCCCCCTTATCGAAAGTATACCTCTAGAAAATATACTTGAGAACTACGATGGCTCTCGGATTCCTCCAAGCCGGACCCCGCCATCCTTACCGAGTATCCGAGTATTTCACATCTCCGTGCGCATACAACCGGAACCAATCTAGAGTAGATGTGAAAATACCCTAATGGGAGCAACCCCACATAGCTTGGCCCCCACTCGCTCTTTATTAGGTCATTTCCGATAAAGGATATCAATGCTCTAATTGAGCAACAAATCGTCTTAGATTGACGAAACAAAAATAAAAGGAAGAAGGGTATCAAAATTGATAGTCAAGATATCGACTATCGGGGATAACAAAACGATCGTATATGGAAATTAAATCTTATACTCTTTCAATACTTGGAAAATATCCATATACTTATCCCATCGGTATAAGCATATTCTCAAAACAATCAAGATGATTTCATATTTCAAAAGCATACTTAGATGGGTCAAAAACAATTGTCTATAAGAAATGCAAACGTTTTCCATTATAATTATAAAGATCATTTATGGAAATCAAATCTCCTACACTTGTCACGTTTTCGATATTCTCGACTTACTCTATCCCTCGCCCAGAAACAAAGCCAGGTAAGTCAGGGCACAGGTTGCTCCTAGCCTTGCCTAGACACTTCGGTTCCAGATCTCATAGATAGAGAATCAATCTACTCATCGGCTTTTAGTGCCAAGTATAGGACTACTTACTTTCCATAAATAACTCATTTATATTATTATATAAATTTTGAAGCTCCTTTAAAATACTTTAAAAAAAGATTTAAAACTTCCATTCAAACCATAACTTAAACCCATCATCTTTAAAGGAGATTACAACCAAGAGGGGGTGAAACTTCCTCTTAATCAAATGAGATAGCTAAAAGGGGTGTTGTATCCTTTTAACCAAAAAGTCACTAAATGTCAATCCTAAGTTAAAAGGTGGTGTAAGTTCCCTTTAACTAAACATCAAAGTTATTGCTCATAAACTGGCCGAGCACAAATCAAACAACCAAACAAGAATAATAACAAGAATAATAACAGACTCATTATTATTAACAATTTACAATCAATAGTTAACACAACATTTGTTAAAATACGAATGAGTAAAAGGAAAGAGTTTAAGATTACACTGACTGTAAAATAATTAAATTATACTCACAGAATAAGTTATACCCACTACACTATGAAAACAAGAAATATACTCACAGAATAAGTTACACCCACTAAACTATGAAAGCAAGGAATGCACTCACAGAATAAGTTATACCCATAAAACTATGAAAACATGAAATATACTCATAGAATAAGTTACACCCACTAAACTACGAAAGCAAGGAATGTACTCACGGAATAAGTTATACCCACTAAACTATGAAAACATGAAATATACTCACTTCCTATTTGCTTTGATGGAGACTTGGAATACTTCACCTTTTAAAATGAATTTTAGTTCTTTTCTTTAGTTTTTGAATGAAATAAAATGATATATGGACTTGGCTATTTATAGGTGAAGAGAAGGGTACTTTAGTAATTTCCTATAGCCTAACCTGATTCAACTAGATTTTGGTCCAATAGAAGCTAGCCATATGGCATAATTTGATTCGACCATATTTTGGTCCAATAGAAATCCTCCTTATCAATTATGGCCTAACCTGATTTGACCAAATTTTGGTCCAATGGCAACCATCCGCATGGCATAACATGGTTCGACCAGATTTTGGTCCTATGCCAACCATCCGCATGGAATATAATAATCATTATGCTATTTTATTTTATTAGGCAAGTAATTATACTATTTTGTTTTATTAGGCTACGTTAATAATTCTTTCTTGTTTTATTAGGCAAGGTTAATACTTCTGGATATAAAATCCTTTATTTAATCATTTAAAAACATATTAACTATTTATGTTCAAAGTGATTAAATTATGGGTCGTTACATCCTCCCCTCCTTAAAGGAAATTTCATCCTTGAAATTAATCGGATAAACTCTAGATATCAAAGAACCCAAATGATATCATATATTCCACACAAAGATATAAGGAAAGTGACCTTAACACAACCGGTGAGTACACTAAAAAGAAACAACAAAATACAAACAACAACTACATCAACTCGGGATAAGAATCCCTAATATAGTCCTCAGTTTCCCAAGTACAATCTCTAACATATCCACTCCACTGAACCTTAACAAGATTCACAATCTTCTTCCTTAATCGCTTTATATCTCGAGCAACAATACGAATAGGCCGCCTAAGAATGGTTAGGTTAGGCTGAACCTCCAAATCAACTTGTTGTCCTGGTTTTATTATCATCGAAGGGTCGTGTACATACTTACGTAAATGAGATACGTGAAATACGTTGTGCACATCTGATAGTCGATCTGGTAACTCCACTTTATACGCAAGTTTACCAATCCGGTCTAGTATGGGAAAAGGGACAATATATCGAGGGGCTAACTTCCCTGTCTTCCCAAACCTTACGACACTTCTCAGAGGAGAGACTTTTACAAATACCAAGTCCCCGACTAAGAACTCTTGATCCCTACGCCTTTGATCTGCATAACACTTTTGCCGATCTTGCGCTTCCTTCATCTTTCTTCTAACATCAACTACCTTCTCATTGGCTTCTAAAATTATGTCTGGTCCAAGAACAAGTTTATCTCCAGATTCAACCCAACACGAAGGAGAACGACATTGACGACCATAAAGAGCTTCGAAAGGGGCCATACCAATGCTTGCTTGATAGATATTGTTATAAGTAAATTCAACTAAGGGTAAATGTTCTTCCCAAGAACCCCCGAAGTCTAGAATGCATGCTCGTAATAAATCTTCCAAGATTCGGTTCACTCTCTCCGTTTGCCCATCTGTTTGGGGATGGTAAGCTGTGCTTAGACTTAGCTCAGTCCCTAAAGCAGTCTGCAGTCCCTCCCAGAACCTACTAGTGAATATTGGGTCTCGGTCACTTACAATACTACGAGGAATCCCATGGAGTCTCACAATCTCCTTCACATACAAACTCGCCAGACTCGTAGCAGTCCTAGTCAGCTTAACAGGAATGAAATGGGCACTCTTGGTTAGTCGATCAACTATAACTAAAATGCCATCATTACCTCTTCTTGACCTAGGAAGCCCATCAATAAAGTCCATAGAGATCTGCTCCCACTTCCACTTTGGGATCTTAAGTGGCTGAAGCAATCCAGCTGTCTTCAGCTGGTCACTCTTAATCTGCTGGCATTTTGCACAACGACTCACAAAGATTGAAATATCTCGCTTCATCCCCTTCCACCAGAATACCCTCTTCATATCTTTGAACATCTTGGTCACTCCTGGATGAAAAGATAACTTTGAATGGTGGCATTCGGCTAACACTTCTTGCCTAAGTCCATCAAAGTCTGGAACACAAATATGCCCATTCATTTTCAATATGCCCCGGAGATCAATCTTAAAGCTAGAAACAACACCTTCTTCAACATCTTTCTTAAGTCGAGCTAAAATAGGATTTGCCTCTTGACTGGATGCAATTCTCTCTAATCATACTGGCTTAACTTCTAGATTTGCAACCATTGCTACATTCCTACTCAATGCATCAGCAACGACATTTGCTTTTCCAAGGGTATAAAGAACCTCTAGATCATAAGAGGCGAGAAACTCCAGCCATCTCTGCTGCCTCAAATTCAAATCTTTCTGCGTAAAAAGGTATTTTAAGGATTTGTGGTCCGTGTATAACTCAAACCTTTCACCCAAAAGATAATGCCTCCACATCTTTAGTGCGAAGACAACAGCCAAAAGTTCCAAATCGTGCGTAGCATAATTTTTCTCATGTGGCTTTAGCTGTCGACTCGCATAGGCAATAACTTTCCCATGCTGCATCAGAACTGCTCCTAATCCGGTTCCACAAGCATCTGTATACATGGTTAAACCTTCGCTCCCATTTGGAATGGTTAAAACAGGAGCGCCAGTCAACTTGTTTTTCAATTCATTGAATGCTTGATCACACTTAGAAGTCCAAACGAACCTAACATCTTTCTTTGTTAACTTCGTCAGATGAGAAGCAATCTTTGAGAAGTCCTTGATAAACCTACGGTAAAAACCAGCCAATCCCAAGAAACTTCTAACTTCCGTCGTACTTTCGGGCTTCTTCCAGTCTTGGACCGCAACAACTTTAGCTGGATCCACCGATATACCTTCTCCCGAAATAACATGCCCTAGAAATCTAACTTCAGATTTCCAAAAATGGCACTTGGAGAACTTAGCCTTCAACTCATGGCTCCTTAAGGTATCAAGTACGACACGGAGATGATATTTGTGTTCCTCCTCCGTCTTTGAATAGATAAGAATGTCATCAATAAAGACGAGAATAAATTTATTAAGAATGTCTCGAAATACTCGATTCATTAAGTCCACAAAATAAGCGGGTGCATTAGTCAATCCAAACGGCATAACTAACCACTCGTAGAAATTTTCAGGAGTTCGAAAAGCTGTTAAAGGAATAGTCTCCTCTGCCACTCTTAATTGGTGGAAACCAGTGGCAAGATCTAATTGAGAAAATATCCGAGCACCATGGACTTGATCAAACATATCGTCAATTCTTGGCAAAGGATATTTATTCTCGATAGTCCTTTTGTTCAACTCCCGATAGTCTACACATAACCTTAGAGAACCATCTGCCTTTGTAACAAAGACGACTGGCGATCCCCAACTCGAGGTACTACGTCGGATCAAGCCCTTCTGCAACAAGTCATAAGTCTGCCTTTCTAACTCCCTCTTCTCTTTTGGAGCCATCCTTCGTAAGGGTTGTACAATAGGTCTAGTTCCCGGAACCAAATCAATACGGAACTCGACTTCACGGTGAGGAGGTAAACCTTGCACCTCGTCAAAAATATCTATGAAATCTCAAACAACCAGCACATCTCCAAGCTCCGCTTTAGTCACTTCAAGTGAATAGAGAAAACTGCTCATTAACTTCTTAGGCTCTTCACAACTAATATCAACACCAACATCTCCTGCATCACTAACTCTAACAAGCCTTCTACCACAATCCAAGATAGATTTAAACTTAGATAACCAATCCATTCCCAACAACACTCCAAAACCCATAAACCCAAGAACAAACAAGTCAAAAGGAAAGAGATGATTTCGACAAGAAATTGGTACATTTAGACACACGGTGTCAAGATTTGTCGGACCTCCAATTGGGTTTGACACACAAAGAGGATTACTTATGATAACATATTTAAGGTTTAGTTTGTCCATTAGATCTTAAGAAATAAAACTATGGGAAGCTCCTGTATCAAATAGCACCCTTACAGGAATATCATAGATGGATAATGTACCTTGCAACACTTGCTTCCACTTTTTATCTGAAGAAGTGGATGGTATCTCTTCAATGATAAAAGTTTGTCCTTGAGATCCCTTTTTAGGAAAATGGCACTCATTCTTCATATGTCCTGGCTGGCCGTAATTAAAACATGTGGCAATTGGGCAATGATTTGCAAAGTGGCCCATCTTATTGCACTTAAAACAAAGAATGTTGGCCCATCTTATTGCACTTAAAACAAAGAATGTTGGCCAAGTTGGTCTGCTTCTTCTGTGCTGGAGCGCCATCTTCGGGTTTCTTCCCTGCACCCTGCTTCTTTCCCTTAAACTTACGCTTGAAGTTTGGCTTACCTTCAACCGGTATAACCGATAAAGGCTTGGCACTTATTGCTGGTACTACGCCCTTCTGGACTACTTCCTTAATATCAAGAGCCTCAAACCTCAAAGCCATGCTAATAATGTTGGTGAATGTACCCATAAGATGATTGGTCATTTCACGATGGAACTCCGGTCGCATTCCATTCACAAACATTTCATTTTTCTTGAGTGGTGTGTCTATCAATCCAAGTCCAAAATGGGACAAAGCATTGAACTTATGCTCATACTGCGGCACGGTCATATCACCCTGCTTTAAGTCAATGAAACTTCTAAATAGCTGAGTTCTTCCGGCTTCTGGAATAAATTGTGCTTCAAAAACTTCCTTGAACAGGGCCCGAGAAAACTCCCCCTCTGGAGTACTTGCTGTTTCTGAATCCCACCAATCCATCGCTGACTTTTGAAGTTGTCGCGATGCCAACAGCCGTTTCTCCGCATCTTCCAACCGAAGATCTCCAAATATTCTTTCACAAGTTCGAAGCCACATCTGCACCCCAAGAATGTCTTCAGTCCCATAGAATGGTTTCCCACCCAAAGCGGTAAAATTCTTACACAAAGCTGCAAAGTTCATAGGGGTATGAACTTGCACTAGCATTTCGTCTGTCGGATCTACAGCTGACATGGTAGCATTTCTAGGTACCCTGCCATTGGTATCCGTGCTAGTTCTAGATCCTCTCCTTCCTCCTCTTCTTGTATTCATTTTATATTATCTGAACAAATAACAGGTACCTTTAGAATACAAAAATAGGATTAAAATGGTTTAAGGAAATAACACCAAAGGATCTAAAACTAGACTTTAGAGGATAAATATTATTATTATAAAAATTACAAATACGCTCCCTTAAGATTAACTCATTCTAGGGCATCACTTACCCTATCTCTGGTGAGTTATACCCCAATCAGGCTAAGGCATTCGCTCAACCGAAGCTCTGATACCAACTGTGACGACCCACCTTTCTGACCCTTGAGAATGACACTTAATAAATCCATGGTATTCATGTGCCATTGCCTAAGTATCTGAAAGACGAGTTGCCATGGGGTAAAATATAAGAATGGAATAATAATCTCACAACAGAACGGTTAAATATAACATAAAAATAAGACAGTACATAAGGTTACTCCCCAACATGGAGTTATCAGAGTTACAACAAAAGTACTACTATCAGTCTAGGCAGTTATTACAACCTGCCTTTAAATATACATACATCGAGCCAACATCTCATAATAGCAGAAATAAATAGCAAGATAGATAAGGAGCCTCCTGCTCGTCCACCATCTTCAAAAGAGCCCAAAGAAACCTGTCATTTCTGGACTACTCAAATATAAATGAGTACCCGAACGTTTAGGGAAAATAACAATTCGGGTCAGACAATAAGTCTGGTATGAGTAAACTCCAAAAATAGAACACACAAAGCAACTAGTGAGACCACATCGCAAAAACGTAGAACGGGTTTTTCCCTCACAAGGACAACATCCAAGTATAAAAGAATGGATACAGATAATTAAACATCGCGAAGAGTGCAAGACGCTTCTCGATGAAATTAAGAAAGAATCAATCCAAAGATTTGAATCAAACATAAGGAAAAGGAATTTTTCCAACAATGACTAGGAGGGTGCGCCCCCCTTATCGAAAGTATACCTCTAGAAAATATATTTGAGAACTACGATGGCTCTCGGAAACCTCCAAGCCGGACCCCTCCATCCTTACCGAGTATCCGAGTATTTCACATCTCCGTGCGCATACAACCGGAACCAAACTAGAGTAGATGTGAAAATACCCTAATGGGAGCAACACCACATAGCTTGGCCCCCACTCGCTCTTTATTTAGCCATTTCCGATAAAGGATATCAATGCTCTAATTGAGCAACAAATCGTCTTAGATTGACGAAACAAAAATAAAAGGAAGAAGGGTATCGAAATTGATAGTCAAGATATCGACTATCAGGGATAACAAAACGATCGTATATGGAAATTAAATCTTATACTCTTTCAATACTTGGAAAATATCCATATACTTATCCCATCGGTATAAGCATATTCTCAAAACAATTAAGAGGATTTCATATTTCAAAAGCATACTTAGATGGGTCAAAAACAATTGTCTATAAGAAATGCAAACGTTTTTCATTATAATTATAAAGATCATTTATGGAAATCAAATCTCCTACACTTGTCACGTTTTCGATATTCTCGACTTACTCTATCCCTCGCCCAGAAACAAAGCCAGGTAAGTTAGGGCACTGGTTGCTCCTAGCCTTGCCTAGACACTTCGGTTCCAGATCTCATAGATAGAGAATCAATCTACTCATCGGCTTTTAGTGCCAAGTATAGGACTACTTACTTTCCATAAATAACTCATTTAAATTATTATATAAATTTTGAAGCTCCTTTAAAATACTTTAAATAAAGATTTAAAACTTCCATTCAAACCATAACTTAAACCCATCATCTTTAAAGGAGATTACAACCAAGAGGGGGTGAAGCTTCCTCTTAATCAAATGAGATAGCTAAAAGGGGTGTTGTATCCTTTTAACCAAAAAGTCACTAAATGTCAATCCTAAGTTAAAAGGTGGTGTAAGTTCCCTTTAACTAAACATCAAAGTTATTGCTCATAAACTGGCCGAGCACAAACCAAACAACCAAACAAGAATAATAACAAGAATAATAACAGACTCATTATTATTAACAATTTACAATCAATAGTTAACACAACATTTGTTAAAATATGAATGAGTAAAAGGAAAGAGTTTAAGATTACACTGACTTTAAAATAATTAAATTATACTTACAGAATAAGTTATACCCACTAAACTACGAAAACAAGAAATATACTCATAGAATAAGTTACACCAACTAAACTATGAAAGCAAGGAATGCACTCACAGAATAACTTATACCCACTAAACTATGAAAACATGAACTATACTCACAGAATAAGTTACACCCACTAAACTATGAAAGCAAGGAATGTACTCACAGAATAAGTTATACCCACTAAACTATGAAAACATGAAATATACTCACTTCCTATTTTCTTTGATGGAGACTTGGAATACTTCACCTTTTAAAATGAATTTTAGTTCTTTTCTTTAGTTTTTGAATGAAATAAAATGATATATGGACTTGGCTATTTATAGGTGAAGACACGGGTACTTTAGTAATTTCCTATAGCCTAACCTGATTCAACCAGATTTTGGTCCAATAGAAGCTAGCCATATGGCATAATTTGATTCGACCATATTTTGGTCCAATAGAAATCCTCCTTATCAACTATGGCCTAACCTGATTAGACCAGATTTTGGTCCAATGGTAACCATCCGCATGGAATATAATAATCATTATGCTATTTTATTTTATTAGGCAAGTAATTATACTATTTTGTTTTATTAAGCTACGTTAATAATTCTTTCTTGTTTTATTAGGCAAGTAATTATACTATTTTTTTTATTAGGCTACGTTAATAATTCTTTCTTGTTTTATTAGGCAAGGTTAATACTTCTAGATATAAAATTTATTATTTAATCATTTAAAAACATATTAACTATTCATGTTCAAGGTGATTAAATTATGGGTCGTTACATTATATATGATGAAACACATTCAAAGATATATATTAAGCAACCACATCACAAATAGTGGGTACACAATCCACAAAACAGGCAAACTACTATCCTATCATCAACTCGGGATAATCTTCCCTCATGCTATCTTCCATCTCATAAGTGCAGTCTCTGGGATATTCACTTCGCTGAACCTTGATCAATCTCACCATCTTATTTTGTAATTATTTCACATCTTGTTCCATAATATGAACTGGATGGCTTATCATTGTCAGGTTTGGTTCCACCTTCGAATCCTCTTGAATAGATGGTTCCATAATCAATGATGGGTCATGCACATACTTCGTCAAATGTAACACGTGGAAAAAATTATGAACTCCCGATAATCTCTCTGGTAACTTAGCTCGATAGGAAAGTGGCCCAATCCTTTCAATAATTCGAAAAGGTCCAACATGCCCAGGAGTCAACTTCCTTGCACGTCCAAATCGAACAACTCCTTAAATCGAGGAAATCTTCATCAACATAAAATATCCAACTAAAACTTCCAAATCCCTTCATCTTCGATCCGCATAGCTTTTCTGTCGATCTTGAGCTTCCTTTATCCTCCTCTTGATCATAGGAGCCTTCTCCGTAGCTTTCTAAATCATATCAGGTCCAAGCACTATCCAATTATTGGTTTCTATCCAACACGCTAGCGACTTTCATGGTCATCCATACAGAGCATTATAGGGTGCCATGTTAATGCTCGCTTGATAAATATTGTTGTATAAGAATTCCACCAAGTGTAGATGATCCTCCAAAGTCCAAGATACATGCTCTCAACAAATCTTCCAAGACTCGGTTAACTATTTCTGTTTGACCATCTGTTTGAGGATGGAAGGCTATGCTCAAACTTAGCTTTTTTCCTAAGGCTACTTGTAATGCTTTCCAAATTTGACTGGTAAAGGTTGGACACTGATCACTTACAATGCTAATTGTAACTCTATGCTATTGTACGATCTTACCCATATAAATCTCTTCCAAAGTTGCTACAGTGCTCGTCGGCTTTACTGTAAGAAAATGAGCACTCTTGGTCAGCCGACCCATAATGACGCAACCATCTTTATTTTCTTTCCTCGATCAGGGTAAACCATCAATAAAATTCATTGGTACTTCCTCCCATTTCCAATTTGGGATCTCAAGCGGTTTGAGAAGACCAGTGGTTCTTTGCTTATCACTCCTGATTTGTTGGCAGTTCGCACGTTGGCTAACATGGATTGAGATATCCCTCTTCATCCTTTTCCACCAGAATACCCACTTAATATCCCTATGCATCTTCGAAACAACAAGATGTATACTCAACTTGGATCAATGATACTCTTTTAAAACTTCCTACCTAAGACTATTGACATTAGGAACACATATCCTTCCATTCATCTGCAATATACCCCGATGGTCCATCTCAAAGCTCGAACACTATCCCCACTCTACATCGTTGATGATCTCCATTACATGACTATCTTCCCTTTGTTTACTTCTAATCATCTCTAAAAGATTCGTAGTAACGTCCAAAAGAGCTAAGGCTACCTTCTTGCTTAGAGCATCTGCTACCACATTTGCCTTTATAGACATATACAAAATATCCAAGTCATAGGCTGCTAGAAATTTCAACCGTCGCTATTGCCACATATTCAGTTCTTTCTGCATGAAAAGACACTTCAAGGATTTATGATCCATAAAGAGCTCAAACTTTTCACCTAAAGTAATGCCTCCACATCTTCAGTGCAAACACAACCGCTAATAAATCCAAATCATGCGTTGCATAATTCTTCTCATGAGGCTTTAGCTGCCTGCTAGCATAAGCAATAACTCTACTATGCTACATCAGACTACACCCAATCCTACACCACAGGATTCTGTATATATAGTCAAGTCAATCCTCCACCTCCATCTAGAATAGTATAAAATGGAGCGCTGGTCAACCTCCTCTCCAACTCAATGAACACTTCCTCTTGCTTTAAAGTCTAAACGAACTTCTCATCTTTCTTTGTCAACTTGGTCAGGTGCAAGGCAATCTTGGAGGAGTCTTGGATGAACCTTCTATAATATCCTACTAGGCCAAAGAAGCTTTGAACATCTGTCGGAGTTTGCGGTTCTTCCACTCTTCAACAGCTGCCACCTCTGTCAGATAAACCGGAATACCATCCCCCCACATAACATGTCTGAGGAGCCTTACTTCTGATTGCCAAAAATGGCATTGAGAAAATTTACCTTTTAAAACATGCTTCCTTACTTTTTCCAACACCACTTCCAAATGGTTTTTGTGTTCTTCTTGGTCCTAGAGCAAATAAGGATATTATCTATAAAGACTAACACAAACTTATTCAATGCATCTCTAAAAAATCGGTTCATAAGATCTATAAAATAAGCAGGTGCATTGGTTAACCAACCACTCGAAGAAACATTCTGGTCCATTAAATGCTGTCAAAGGTATATATCCTCTGCTACCCTTAATTGGTGAAATCCAAGATGTGGAGGTAAGGGATACTAGTTACGAATTGTCTGCATGTTCAGCTCCCTATAATCCACACAAAGCCTCAAAGAACCATCAGACTTTACAACAAAAACTACCGTTGTGCCCCAACTTGAACGACTTGGTCTAATTAGTCATCTTCTCAACAAATTATTGATCTGGTCCCTTTATCCCTTCTTCTCTCTCGGAGCCATTTTACGAATAGGTTGAATAACAGGCTTCCAATCGGGAATTGAGTTAATATGACACTCAATCTCTCGATGTGGAGGTAGACTGTTAACTTCTTCAAAAACATCAAGGAAGTCCTTTATAATTTTTATCGACCCTAACCCTTTTTGGGATGATTCTAAGACATAAAAGAAACTGCTCATTCATTTGTCATGCTTTTAACATGATGCTTCCACATGCTCCCCTCTTATTTTGCAATGATATTGTCCTCTCAACACAATCTAAAATAGCTTTATACTTTGACAACCAGTCCATACCGAGTATAATATCAAACCCATTAAAATCCAAAACATATAAGTCACACGAAAAATGAAGGGTAAGGTAAGTAATTGTATATCTTCACAAATCATGCATAGATTAGTCGTAGCTCCTATGGGATTAGACACAAAAATAAAGGTTTCTATAATTCTTGGAAAAAGTTGCAATTTACCTACCGATTCGATAGAAATGTTGGAAAGCGCTGGTACAAACAACACTCGAACAAAAATGCCATTGATTATTAAATTACCTTCAAGAACTCCTTTTCCTTTCACATCCTTTGAGGTCAATGGTTCATCCTTGATGGCATAAACACTGACTAGCTGACCCTTCTTCGGTGATAGGCAATCCTTCACCATATGCCATGAATATTGATAGTTGTAGCAAAGTTTCTTCTAAACCATTAGAGAGATAGGTCCTGCCTGTTGCTTCGAGGCTTCAAAATTCTTACAAAACCTTACCAGATGGCCCTTCTGCTTACACTGAAAACACTCGACATCCTTGAGCTTGTTCCCTTGGCCTCTAGTCGACTTTCCCTTCCACTGCTTGTTCCATTGCGGGTTGAACTTTCTCTTGTTTGGGTAACTAATATTACCACCAGGTGCTGCTGCCGGCTTCTTCTTCTCTAGGACTTCATACCTCAAATCCATATCTACTAAATCCACAAACGATCCCTTCAGATGAGCAATCATCTTCTTCTGAAATCCTTCCTTCATTCCCGTCACAAACACCTTATTCTTCTTAAGTAGGGTATCGATCAACTCTGGACCAAATTGCAATAGCTCGTTGAACTTGGTTCTATATTTAGCTACTAATAAATTTACTTGCTTAAGGTCTAAGAAACTCTTATACATATGGGTCTTTCCTGCAGCGAGCATAAACTGGTCTTCAAAAACCTCCTTAAATCTAACCCAAGAAAAATCATCCTCCAAAACATTCGCCGTAACAGAGTCCCACCATGTCGCAGCTCCATCTTGCAACTACCATGTTAATAAACGCTTCTGCTCATCTGAAATACCCAACCCCTTGAAATCCTTCTCAAAAGAACGAAGTCAAGCTTTGACTTTGATGATGGACAATGTGCCCTTAAATGGCATCCCTCCTAAATTAGTATAGTCTTTGCATAGAGCTGCAAAGTTCACACGGGACTACATCATTACTGCATCTTTAACTACTCCAACTCTTCCAACATTCGAGACTTGACCATTGATGTTCATGGTGCTACTAGCTTCTTTACTCGTGTTGCCCTATTACTCATTCTTACTCCCTGGACATAATAAGATAAATTTAGAATATTTAGACGAGACAATCCTAAGGAAAAAGGATACTAAATCAAACATATCAAAGCTGATTGAAATAATTCAAATATATATTTATATATAACAACACGCACTCTCAAAGATTAAACTCATTCTAGGGTACTACAAACCCTATCTCTAATGAGCTGACCCCGAACAAGGCCTAGGTGTTCGCTCAACGTAAGCTCTAATATTACGTGTAACGATATGCCTTTCTTACTCCTAAAGGAAACATTTAATATATTCATAATATTTATGTGCCGATCGTCTAGGTATCTGATAGATAAGCAGTTATGGTAAAAAGAAAAGAAAAGACAAGAAGAAAGAAACACGGAATCTCACAGCGCAAGAAAATCATATATATAGAACATAAGATAGTACATATGGTCACTTCCAAAATGAAACATCAGAGTCACAATAGGTACTAACTTCTGCCAGGGATAGTTATAACTATTTGCCCCTATAATTCTGACACAAAAGATACATACACAACAGAAATAAAATAGATAACCAGCTAACATCGAAGCCACCTACTCCATGCTCCTCCAAAATGCATTCGTAAAAACCTAGACTACTTGGCTACTTATACAAATTTGAGTACCCAAGAGATTTAGGTAAAAGAAAAAAAGCTCCGGGTCAACCATGAGTCTGGTGTGAGCATACTCTAAACAAATGAATTATTATACTTATAAAACTCTTGAAAAATAAAAGTATCTCGTAAGACCATGCCGTACATAATCATGGATTTTTTTTTACCTTACGATAACCAAAACATTTCAATAGAAAATCCAGTGGTAATATAATAATGTCTAAAGTTTAAAGTAAATATTGAACATAACCAAAATGGTTACATTAATTACATTCCAACGTATTGGGTACACACTATGCCGGTAGAGGCACTTATTGGAGTATGGATTCCATCGATAACAAGGCTATTCGAGTACCGTCTGTCACATTATACCTCTAGATAAATGTACCAAAGGCCTCACAAGGACCCCCGCATGGCAAGACCAGCCTACCCATTATAACATAGTGCTGAATATGTCACCATCTCGGTTGAGATCAACAATCGTACCCAGATCACTAGCATACAAAATCAAGAAATATCGATCAAGATCGGGTGATGACCATCCCTAATTGTAACAACCCGGATTTTGGAGATTACCGTTAATATTAAATTATAATGCAAATTGTAACGTTTAGATTTTATCGGGATCCGAAGGTCGGCATTCTTACGTCCACTGTATCAAATGCCGCATAATCCCGGAAAACCGAATTGTTAGGGTTAAAAAGAAGAGGTAGAAGAAAAAGATAGAAGGAGTAAGGAAACAGAACAGAAACAATATCAGAATCTCACATATCACAGCGGAACAACATATAATAGATAAATGAATAATCTTTAAATCAAAGAACTATATCAGTTATTACATTACATTATCATCAGAGTGTACAACAACTATATACATCACAACTGGACAATGGACAGTTATACAAACATGTCCCTACAAGTGAATTTACAGCGGAAAGATAATATCATGTACGAGTAATACGTCTCACCATCCAGCTCGCCTCCTGAGCTCCATAGCACTTCTGAGTCCAGAATGACCTGATAACCTAACTCTAGACTGCCCGTGTGGAAAATGATGAGCATGCAGAGTATAGGAAGAGAACAATAAACTCCAGGTCAGTCATGGGACTGGTGTGAGAATGCAAAACAGTTATTTTTTTAAAACAACAACAAGGGAAGTGAAAAATATCCACAATGCTTTTGGAAAATGAAACTACCAAAAGGCCTCCTCACACATACACAATGCAAACGCAGAATTAGAGGAGATTTCTCCTTATGATAGTCAAAGATGCTTACAACGCAAAACAAATCATTTTGGAGATTATTATTAGTGCATAGTGATGAAAACATTTCAAAAATAGAATATAAATCTTAGCCAACATACGACCATTATCGTATGCCTACTATAGCTACCATGTTCAATAGCAGGTTACCGCCACATTCCATGGCAGGTAATACAACTAAAACCGTACAAGGCTCGTATTATTTCTTTGGATTTTCCAACAAATGGTCAGGCTAAGGAACTTCCTACTGCCACATGGGATCGCCTCTGGCGGGACGTCCCGAGAACCTAACCGGATCTCTGCCAACACAAGGTCGGGTTACCTCTGTAACTAGGTAACTACTACTCGAGTATGACACCCCCCGGTCCTTTGGGACCTTTATCCGAGGGCCCTCGATCACCAAGCAACAACCACAAAGAAAAATGAGATCGGAGCAACCATATAGGTTAAGCATCAAGGCTCCATACCTAACACCACCCTTTTTCAGAAGGAAATGACATACCCTAAAGGGAGCGACCCTCATAACCTTGCCGCATATTCCTGTTTTGACCATTTCCGGGGTGTAAGGTCTGACGAAGTCTCGTCCATAAAGCTACGCTTTTTCACAAAGCTACGCTTTTTCACAAAGCCACGCTTTGATCAACAAATGATCAATAAATAATCATCACACAGCAACACTCGGCATGCCACATTACCAAATTGGGAGTATATCGCTGATAACCTTCAACTACAAAACCTCTGAGCTCGTATGTCTAAGAGAAGGGTGTTAAGCTAAGAGAATAAATCCTCTGCACCAACAGAAATGCATTTGAAAGAAATCTTCTTTATATCTCAAAATGTAATGTCAGACACGTAACTATACAAGTCTGCTCCGGGTTCGAACAGAACCGAAGGCACTTCATAAGAAGCCCTTGCAATCTGGGCATTCACAATCCCGATCGAATTTACCATCACAAAGGAAATCTCTATAACGTAGCTAACGGTGCAGAGACAATCGATAGGTCATCCTATTGTTTTCACAAATATCCGGTCTTCACCACCGGTCTCCAATGCTATCCATTACGTCGTATCACTATTCAGAATGGGTAGTCCGAATAACGAGCGCAATTATTTAAAAATAAGTGTAGCATTCAATTTCAACCAATTCACAACAAATAACCATTTAAGGGTCAATATTGATAGTCGGTTATTTAACTATCAATCAATATTCACAAGATAACCCGATTTTAAATAATTTCCCAGATTATTTATTTTCAAAAATATCTCCATAAGATATAATTTCCACACTTCCACCATTTGAAAACAAATTTCAAATCAAATTTCACCTTTACAACTTTCATTTCAAAATGGTTCATTTAAACCAATCAAATAAATCCTTACCGATTTATTAAGTTTACGTTCCAAATCCGTAAATTTATTTCCACACTTTTAAAAATAAATCAATGTTTATTTTCAAAACAAATTTCCATTGTGAATTTACATTTCCAAAAATTCACTTTTTATACGATTGTTCAAATCGATTTCAATTATTCCCTTTCAATTTATCTTTAAAAGATATAATCTCAACACATTCTTTTCATATTGGAAAACATTTCCATACTTATTTAATAATAAGTAATTCACAAATCTATTTATTTTCAACATTTGGAAAATATTCAATATACTTAAATCCAAATTAAGTATAAATTTTATTTATTAAGGAAAATTTCTCTTAAACACATTTATTTGAGTCAAAACGAATGTTGTGTAAAACATCGTTACGACAACCCAAAACCACTAGTATGGAGGATTCGAACTTAAATTAGATATATAAATCCCAATACAATATAAAACTTTTCCTTTCGGAAATCATTTACTATAACAACAGTGTTATAGTCCACCATTTCCTTCTATTTCTCGAAAACGTCTATTTCAACAATGAATGTTGAAATCTATGGTTTCGATACTTAATACATTTTAAAACAATTTTGAATCGTTTTAATTCTATTTAAAATATCACTTTCCCAAACATTTATTCACCGTCCAAAATCGTGAATATACTTCATTTACCAAAAATCGTGAATATATTTATACTTATCAAAATTTATATTTGATTTAAAGGATTATTCATTGTCCAAAATCGTGAATATATTTTCTTTAATAAGCTATAATAATTAAACTTGTCAAAATAAGTCGATTTCGGATTTATAAAACAACGTTTATAAATTCCATTTATACTTCATAATAACTTTAACTCATAAAATCACTTTAGTAACAAATTCTATCCATATCTCATTTACACGCCAAAATCCAATTTATAAGTTAATTACTTATAAATCTTTTATATTACAAAATCTATTCATTTTATAACTTCACAATTTATAAATCTATAGATTTCATCCACTTATGAAATCCATTTATACTTCATTTAACACTTATAAAAACTCGTTTTATAATTCTAATATTTTAATTTATAAATATCAAATTTATAAATCTTCCATATAAATTATTCACAATAATTCAAAAATCCCAATTTAAACCATTTTATAAATAAATCAACTACTTATTTCAAAAATCACATTTCGGTTATATTTCACAAAAATCATAATTTTTATAACATAAAAATTTCAACGTTCATTTATTTAAAATGAATCAATTCCAAAATTAAATTTTATTATGAATTCTCAACTTAAATTTTCAAAAATCAAGTTTTATTTATTTTCGGCATCTAACGATACCAAAAATATATTCGGCTAAAATTTAGCCTTTAACAGTTTCAATCTCAAAGATAATCACACAGATTATAAATAGATCAACACACAACATTGAAACAAATTTAAATGTTTGAGGAATCCAGTTGGATCCCTCCAACCTGTTTCCCTGCATCCAAAGATGTTAGCACAATACCAATTCCGCTTCGATATGGAATATCGCGATATATGGGATTTATAAAATATTATCCGCTATTATGCGGCGCAATAGGGTCTCATCCGCTATATAATGCGGAAAATCAACTCCAAGTACATATATAATACCAATTCCATACAAGTTGGAATTATCGCGGTATATGTTTTTAATAAATAACATCCTCTTAATATACGGCGTATAGGGTCTATTTCAATACAACAGACAATAATTATCATCCAATCACACAATCAAGCAATTTTAAATCTAACTATTTAAAATTTAAATCGAAACAATTCGATTGAGTGAGAAGTTCTCACCTTGAGTTTCCGATAACAGTTGTAGCGTTTTATTTCGAATAAAATTAAATGTGCGTTAAATTTGACCCAAAATTTTCACTAGCTCCAAACGACTCCAAACCAGCTCCATTGCGTAGTGCTCGACAAATCGAAGCCAACGTAACTTGTTTCGTGATTTTTTGACCTCGTATGAAAAAGTTATACTATTTTAAAGTTTACCCGAATTATAATATAAACAATTTACAATTTATTTTAATTTTTATAACCTAAATACATCAGGACCTTCCCTTTTGGTTTTGAAGGATCTGGGCCGCCCCCCCTTTCTTCCCCAATCACATTTGTCTACAGGTAAGAACGCACGCACGCACCCATATTCACGTTCGAAAATCTTTGAGTACGAGCCACCAACTTCGACTTATACATCGATCAACCACCTTCATATGGAAGCCCATTGCGAGCACGACCTTCAGCCAGAGGCCGGCCATGCTCGGACACGTATATGGTCTCGAAAATTATGCCGAACGTATGGCGTTCATCACCCAATTGCCGACTATCCATGCTTCTAAAATCGATCATAACCGTTGAAGTTATAGAACTCACTACCCTCTATAATTTTGTAGTTGTAACTTTTATGAATCGATCGATGGATTGCAAGAAAAATGAGAAAGAACGAGGGTGTATTTCGGCCATTGACAGATGAAAGTGGCGGTCCCTGAACCCTAGGGTTTGTCTTTTTGAAAATTGTGAATATGAGGTGCTTATATAGAAAATTTCCAAAAACACTATTCATCCCGAAATTTTCAAACTCCAAATCTCGCACGGTGACCGGCGTTTCTAAGGTTTAGCCTGCGTTTTGGACACAATGGAATAGGTTTCGGAGGCTAATTCGATCATATGTGTGAGTTACGAAAATAAACGATCAAATTTGAATTAAATCGATTTAAACTAATTTCTATGCGTTTTGGCTTGCCCCGGACAAACGGTAAATTCGATTGACACAAAATTTGAAACCTTACAATAATATAACATTATGGATCCGATGAAACTGGTTTCGTCGAAATCCAAGACTGTTTGAAAAATGGCTATTTTAACTCGTCAATTAAATATTAAAATATTCAATTTTCACAAATTAACTTTTAATTCAATTTTAAAAGTTCTATAACATCACTATAACTCCAATATGATTTATTATAACTTTATAAATCATTTTTAATCACATTAAACCCAATTTCTAATTATTTACGCAATTTCAAATATTAAATTATCGATTTAATTATCAAATTAAATCTAAATATTCGAAAAACAAATTTTTCGACCTATAAATTTTACTTGTTGATATTTAAAATCAATTAAATATCTGAATTTCAATGACAGAAATTCTGGGTCATTACAAACTTCCCCCTTGAAAGAATTTCGTCCTCGAAATTGCCAAGTAAGAAAGAGTTTTGAAATCCATCAACCTTTCAAAACGATTCAATTCAGATTTCAATTTCACTTAAGTGTTTTAACTTCCCCAAAATCCATAGCTAAACTTCTTACAAAATATTTACTAAGTTTTCAAATCCATATATAGTTATCTTTTTAAAATCAACTATATCGTTTAACTTTTCAACTCAAATCAAAACTTAGTTTTCACAAAAAAAAATTCCAAAATTTCCCAAAAATTTTCTAACGCCTTAAATTTTCAAAAAATTTCGCCATAACCTCCTTTGTACGGTGGAGCTTTTACAATTTTACAATAGATATAAATATATATACATCGACCCACACGGTCAAAAAACAGAAAAACAGTTCATATTTCCTATTTTTATTGCGTAGGCATACCTTTTTAGCATTTTTAAGCAAAACAGTTATTTATTTATCATTTTGCGCAACCCAAATCCCGCTAACGGTAGCCCCGGTACCTGTACTTACTCAATATAAACATTTAAGTGACATATATAAGAAGTTATTAACATTTTACTCTTTTAAACAACTACAACACATGCATATTAAAAGAAATGCATACCAAACAAGGTTTATAAACAACTTATATGATTTCAACATTACTTGTAATTGTTTACAACCAATTCATATACAACGACATTCATTTATTCATCTTCAATTAGTTTACATTCACTAATTTACATTCACATTGGTTCACTTTCAATTCAAATCAATTTCCATTCAATTTAAATCTACTTAACTTCCAATTTGAATTCAATTGCTTTAGCTTTCAATTTTATTCATTCAATTGCATATGAATTTCTATTCAATCAATTAACAATAATCTAACAACCAACGTATAACCAACACAACCGAATTTATTCACTTTACATTCAACATTCATATTTACTTTATATACCTTCAATTTGGTTTAACATTCAATTAGCCTTAATGAATTAACACTTATATCCATTATTCCATATCAATTCATTATATTGGATTGAGTAATGTTCAATTCATTAGTTCAATTTCCAATTTATTTTATAAATAAAGTTGAATCTCCTTTATATGACTCAAATTCATATCCATTTAATGATTTCATTTCATTAATTCATTTTGATACCAAAATCAACTTCATTCAACCTCACTTAAGTTATATTCCCTTTAAATATCGTTTGTTTAACTTAACTTAAATTCCCATTTCAACAACATATCTAATCCAGTTAAAATCCAATTCAAATTCCAATTCCAAAGTAAATTCTATTTAACTTTTACCAAAGTCGATTTTATCACTTATTCAGATTCACACCTCATTTTGCTTAACAAAGTTGTTTAACCATCTTAATAATTGGTTTTACTTACATCTTCAAATTTAATAAGTTATACAACTTATTATTCAACTTCCAAATCCGATTTAATTTATTTAACTTCCTATTTGAATTTCACATCATATATTTTTATCATACTAATTCAAATTTATTTCAACTTTACCCAAGTTAAAATTTTATCATCTCATATTATAAGTTCAAAACTTATTTCACTTATATTCATCAATTTCAATAGCTTATCTAAACCAAATCAATTTATTTAACTTTCCTTTAGTTAAATTTCAAATCACATGTCTTTGATGAAAACTCAAATTTATTTTAACTTGGATTTTAATTTCAAATTTGTTTATCACAACAAAATTCAATTTCAATTTACTATGGTAGCAAATCCATCACACAGAAACTCGAAAATGATACTGATGATGCTGCAGTCATCACCCTTATTATTCCCCAGCAACAGTAGTGAATCCAATGCTTTTAGTTCTTTCAAATTTTTTTATATTTATAAATCACATTTATAAATCTTGCTTATATAATTTCACCATTTACCTTTACTTATATAAGATCATTCCACAATTGTAAATCATTTCAATTATTAATTCTATACTTATACAACTGTTGCTCTTATATAATTTATTCTTTCACAATTGTTGTTTTTATTCAGATTATTCGAACAACTTTGATTCACTTATATATATTCTTACATATTCAACATCCAAACAATTCAATTTTACATACACTTTGATATTTCTAAAAAATTATTCCTTTATATATAAAATATAATCGAGGTAAAATTATTTCATTTACCCAATTTAAAATGATACTATGTCGGTTTATCTCGTTTAAGAGTTTAGAAACCCCTATCGATGACAGTTAGTTAGACTGCACCGACCAGAATCTATAAACAATCAACTGATAAGTCAACACAATACAAAACAATTTCATATTCACTAACAAATACGCTCTCATACCTATAATTACACTCAAACTCATTCTAGAGTACTGATGACTCTATCTCTAATGAGTAATTCCCTAAAGAGCCAAGGTTGTCACTTAACCAAATGCTCTGATACCAAATGTAACGTTTAGATCTTATCGAGATCCGAAGGTCGGCATTCTTACGTCCATTGTATCAAATGCCGCATAATCGAATGCCGGAAAACCGAATTGTTAGGGTTAAAAAGAAGAGGTAGAAGAAAAAGATAGAAGGAGTAAGGAAACAGAACCGAAACAATATCAGAATCTCACATATCGCAGCGGAACAACATATAATAGATAAATGAATAATCTTTAAATCAAAGAACTATATCAGTTATAATATTACATTATCATCAAAGTGTACAACAACTATATACATCACAACTGGACAATGGACAGTTATACAAACATGTCCCTACAAGTGAATTTACAGCGGAAAGATAATATCATATACAAGTAATACGTCTCGCCATCCAGCTCGCCTCCTGAGCTCCATAGCACTTCTGAATCCCAAATGACCTGATAACCTGACTCTAAACTGCCCACGTGGAAAATGATGGGCACACAGAGTTTAGGAAGAGAACAATAAAATCCAGGTCAGTCATGGGACAGGTGTGAGAACTCAAAACAGTTATTTTTTTTAAAACAACAATAACAAAGGAAGTGAAAAATATCCGCAATGCTTTTGGAAAATGAAACTACCATAAGGTCTCCCCGCACATACACAATGTAAACGCAGAATTGAATGAGACTTCTCCTTATGATAGTCAAAGATGCTTACTACGCAAAACAAATGATTTTGGATATTATTATTAGTGCATAGTGATGAAAACATTTCGAAAATAGAATATAAATCTTAGCCAACATACGACCATTATCGTATGCCTACTATAGCTACCATGTTCAATAGCAGGTTACCGCCACATTCCATGGCAGGTAATACAACTAAAACCGTACAAGGCTCGTATTGTTTCTTTGGATTTTCCAACAAATGGCTAGGCTAAGGAACTTCCTACTGCCACATGGGATCGCCTCTGGCGGACGTCCCGAGAACCTAACCGGATCTCTGCCAACACAAGGCCGAGTTACCTCTGTAACTAGGTAACTACTACTCGAGTATGCCACCCCTGGTCCTTTAGGACCTTTATCCGAGGGTCCTCGATCACAAAGCAACAACCACACAGAAAAATGAGATTGGAGCAACCACATAGGTTAATCATCAAGGCTCCATACCAGACACCACCCTTTTCCAGAAGGAAATGACATACCCTAAAGGGAGCGACCCTCATAACCTTGCCGCATATTCCTGTTTTGACCATTTCCGGGGTGTGAGGTCTGACGAAGTCTCGTCCACAAAGCTACGCTTTTTCACAAAGCCACGCTTTGATCAACAAATGATCAATAAATAATCATTACACAGCAACACTCAGCATGCCACATTACCAAATTGGGAGTATATCGCTGATAACCTTCAACTACAAAACCTCTGAGCTCGTATGTCTCAGAGAAGGGTGTTAAGCTAAGAGAATAAATCCTCTGCACCAACAGAAATGTATTTGAAAGAAATCTGCTTTATATCTCAAAATGTAATGTCAGACACATAACCATACAAGTCTGTTTCGGGTTCGAATAGAACCGAAGGCACTTTAAAAGAAGCCTTTGCAATCCGGGTATTCACAATCCCGATCGAATTTCCCATCACAAAGGAAATCTCTATAACGTAGCTAACGGTGCAGAGACAATCGATAGGTCATCCTATCGTTTTCACAAATACCCGGTCTTCACCACCGGTCTCCATGCTATCCATTATGTCGTATCACTATTCGGAATGGGTAGTCCGAATAATGAGCGCAATAATTTAAAAATAAGCGTAGCATTCAATTTCAACCAATTCACAACAAATAACCATTTAAGGGTCAATATTGATAGTTGGTTATTTAACTATCAATCAATATTCACAACATAACCCGATTTCAAATAATTTCCCAGATTATTTATTTTCAAAATTATCTCCATAAGATATAATTTCCACACTTCCACCATTTGAAAACAAATTTCAAATCAAATTTCACCTTTACAACTTTCATTTCAAAATGGTTCATTTAAACCAATCAAATAAATCCTTACCGATTTATTAAGTTTACGTTCCAATTCCGTCAATTTATTTCCACACTTTTAAAAATAAATCAATGTTTATTTTTAAAACAAATTTCCCTTATAAATTTCCATTGTGAATTTAAATTTCAAAATTCACTTTTTATACGATTGTTCAAATCGATTTCAATTATTCCCTTTCAATTTATCTTTAAAAGATATAATCTCAAAACATTCACTTCATATTGGAAAACATTTCCATACTTATTTAATAATAAGTAATTCACAAATCTATTTATTTTCAACATTTGTAAAATATTCAATATACATAAATCCAAATTAAGTATAAATTTTATTCTTTAAGGAAAACTCTCTTAAACACATTTATTTGAGTCAAAACGAATATTGCGTAAAACATCGTTACGACAACCCAAAACCACTAGTATAGGGATTCGAAATTAAATTAGATATATAAATCCCAATACTATATAAAACTTTTCCTTTCGGAAATCATTTACTATAACAACAGTGTTATAGTCCACCATTTCCTTCTATTTCTCGAAAACGTCTATTTCAATAATGAATGTTGAAATCTATGGTTTCGATACTTAATACATTTTAAACATTTTTGAATCGTTTTAATTCTATTTAAAATATCACTTTCCCAAAACATTTCTTTAATATATTATTCACCGTCCAAAATCGTGAATATACTACATTTACCAAAAATTTCTACATATTTTATTTAAAGGATTATTCATTGTCCAAAATCGTGAATATATTTCCTTTAATAAGCTATAATAATTAAACTTATCAAAATAAGTCGATTTCGGATTTATAAAACAACGTTTATAAATTCCATTTATACTTTATAACAACTTTAACTCATAAAATCACTTTAGTAACAAATTCTATCCATATTTCATTTACACGCCAAAATCCAATTTATAAGTTAATTACTTATAAATCTTTTATTTTACAAAATCTATTCATTTTATAACTTCACAATTTATAAATCTATAGATTTCATCCACTTATGAAATCCATTTATACTTCATTTAACACTTATAAAAACTCGTTTTATAATTCCAATACTTTAATTTATAAATATCAAATTTATAAATCTTCCATATAAATTATTCACAATAATTCAAAAATCCCAATTTAAACCATTTTATAAATAAATCAACTACTTATTTCAAAAATCACATTTCGGTTATATTTCACAAAAATCATAATTTTTATAACATAAAAATTTCGACGTTCATTTATTTAAAATGAATCAATTTCAAAATTAATTTTTATTATGAATTCTCAACTTAACTTTTCAAAAATCAAATTTTATTTATTTTCGGCATCTAACGATACCAAAAATATATACGGCATCTAACGATACCAAAAATATATACGGCTAAAATTTAGCCTTTAACGATTTCAATCACAAAGATAATCACGCAGATTATAAATAGATCAACACACAACATTGAAACAAATTTAAATGTTTGAGGAATCCAGTTGGATCCCTCCAACCTGTTTCCCTGCATCCAAAGATGTTAGCACAATACCAATTCCGCTTCGAGACGGAATATCACGGTATATGGGATTTATAAAATATTATCCGCTATTATGCTGCGCAATAGGATCTCATCCGCTATATAATGCGGGAAATCAACTCCAAGTACGTATATAATACCAATTCCATACAAGTTGGAATTATCGCGGTATATGTTTTTAATAAATAACATCCGCTTAATATACGGCGTATAGGGTCTATTTCAATACAATAGATAATAATTATCATCCAATCACACAATCAAGCAATTTTAAATCTAACTATTTAAAATTTAAATCGAAACAATTCGATTGAGTGAGAAGTTCTCACCTTGAGTTTCCGATAACAGTTGTAGCGTTTTATTTCGAATAAAATTAAGCGTTCGTTTAATTTTACCCAAAATTTTCACTAGCTCCAAACGACTCCAAACTAGCTCCAATGCGTAGTGCTCGACAAAACGAAGCCAACGCAACTTGTTTCGTGATTTTTCGACCTCGTATGAAAAAGTTATACTATTTTAAAGGTTTACCCGAATTATAATATAAACAATTTACAATTTATTTTAATATTTATAACCTAAATACATCAGGGCCGTCCCTTTTGGTTTTGAAGGATCTGGGCCGCCCCCCTTTCTTCCCCAATCACATTTGTCTATAGGTAAGAACGCACGCACGCACCCATATTCATGTTCGAAAATCTTTGAGGACGAGCCACCAAGTTCGACTTATACATCGATCAACCACCTTCATATGGAAGCCCACTGCGAGCACGACCTTCGGCCAGAGGCCAGCCATGCTCGGTCATGTATATGGTCTCGAAAATCATGCCGAACGTATGGCGTTCATCACCCAATTGCCGACTATCCACGCTTCTAAAATCGATCATAACCGTTGAAGTTATAGAACTCACTACCCTCTATAATTTTGTAGTTGTAACTTTTATGAATCGATCGATGGATTGCAAGAAAAATGTGGAAGAACGAGGGTGTATTTCGGCCATTGACAGATGAAAGTGGCGGCCCCTGAACCCTACGGTTTCTTTTTTTGCAAATTGTGAATATGAGGTGCTTATATAGAAAATTTCCAAAAACACTATTCATCCCGAATTTTCCAAACTCCAAATCTCGCGCGGTGACCGGCATTTCTAGGGTTTACCCTACGTTTCGGACACGATGTAATAGGTTTCAGAGGCTAATTCGATCATATGTGCGAGTTACGGAAATAAACGATCAAATTTAAATTAAATCGATTTAAACTAATTTCTATGCGTTTTGGCTTGCCCCGGACAAATGGTAAATCCGATTGACACGAAATTTGAAACCTTACAATAATATAACATTACGGATCCGATGAAACTGGTTTCGTCAAAATCCAAGACTGTTTGAAAAATGGCTATTTTAACTCGTCAATTAAATATTAAAATATTCAATTTTCACAAATTAACTTTTAATTCAATTTTAAAAGTTCTATAACATCACTATAACTCCAATATGATTTATTATAACTTTATAAATCATTTTTAATCGCATTAAACCCAATTTCCAATTATTAACGCAATTTCAAATATTAAATTATCGATTTAATTATCAAATTAAATCTAAATATTCGAAAAACAAATTTTTCGACCTATAAATTTTGCTTGTTGATATTTAAAACCAATTAAATATCTGAATTTCAATGACAAAAATTCTGGGTCGTTACACAAATGATAATTTAATATTGTGATTATAAATGAATTAGAGGAATGAAATGTGAGTTATTGTTTATTTTATATAAACAATGTTTTGATGAATAAAACTTGGGTTTTCAATTTATGTTAGTTAATTTATCTCATAAGATGTTATTTCAACATATTGATGGTTGGAATAAATATAAATGAGTGAAAATAAGCTTAGAATATTTTATTTGTGAAATTGGGTTGAAAATAAATGATGTTAGTTATTTATTGAGCCAAAATGGGAAGTATTGGAATTTTATTCCAATAATAGCCTTTTATATTGAATAAAAAGGGCAAATGAGAAGAAAATGATTTTTTCGAAGTGTATTAATGATTAAAATAGTGTTGTAATATTTTAAAAAGTGTTAAAACATTTAATACACTTATTTGAGTTAAGAAATAAATTTTATTTGACTCAGATTGTTTAAAATTATGGTTTTTTGTCTAAAAATAGCAATATTGTCAAATATTGTGTAAATTAATAATTTATTGAGAAAATAATATTTTTAAGCGTAAAGAAAATTATTGTGTTAATCATGTTCACCTTGTTAAAATATAAAGTATGCATTTTGTCTCATGTAAAAAGAAGTTAATACGAGAAAGTTATGTTAAAAATGGTTTAAAACCTATGTACATTAGCCTAAATAATTTTCTAAGTATGAGAATGGACTAATTGGTTATAGTAAACATCCAATAACCCAAATTCTAGAGTTTTCTGATGAAATACGTTCCTTTTCTCCCAAAACTCATCACAGTAAAACCTAAATCCGAAAAGAAAAAGCTTCAAAGTACAAAACAATGGCTACCCTCTTCAAAATTTAATCTTCTAAGCTCAGTCTTTGCAAATTTAAAAGTCTAATTAAAGTTAGAATGATAAAAGAAGGTAATCTCCAACCTATTCTATCTTAGAATCCATCTAAACCCTTCTCTTCATCAAACATCTATTTTTGTAGTGATAATTGTTGATTTGCTTCTCTCCTTGTTTGCATGTACCTGTTCTTAGTTTTACTGGTTTGGACGCACTGTTCTTGGCTAAAAGCATCAACGTTTGGCATCTAAATCATAATTCAATCTTCATGAAGGCAAGGTGAGTGTAAAACTCACAAATCCTAGCTCTTTATATGATCAAAATGTTATAATCAGTGAATTACTGAAGCTGAAACAAATTTAGGCATGACTTTCTCGTTTTGATCCGATTTTGATAATTTTGGATGTTCCGAAAAGCATAATTCATGTGCTACAACTTTCCTGTTTTGAGTTTTCTGTAATTTTGAGGTTTGATATGTCAAAATTTAATTTTTTTGCTGCAAACCCGAGAGCAAAACCAATATTTGCTCCTTCATTGAAGCATAAAAGAATTTGACCATAACTACTTCGTTTCTTAAACGATTTTGATGATCTTGGTCATTTCAAAAATATTAAAAACTAAGGTACAACTTTCATTTTATTCCTTTTACCCGATTTCGAAGTTATGTATGCTAAAATTGCAATTGTTTGTCGCTGTCCTGTAAATGCATAAGTTAAGGCTGAGTTTGATGTTTTTCTAGTAATTTGATCATAACTTTCTTGTTTCAAATTGGAATTTAGAAATTTTAGATGTTCTAAAATCGATGTGAAAAATGGCACAACTTTTCTGTTTTCGGTTTTGAATGATTTTGAGGTTTACATAGTGAATAACTGACTTTTTTATCGCTGGCCTGTGTTGATAGCCGGTGCACATAAATTTTCTAAGTAGTATTTCGCTCATAACTTATACGTTACTAATCGAAATATCGAAATTTTTGATGTTCTGGAAACCTTATGATGTAGGCTACAACTTTCATGCTTTAAGTTTTGTTGAATTTCGAATTTTAAATGGTGGAAAATTGACGTTTTACTTCTGGCCTGTCATTGACAGCCACAATATTTAGGTATTTGTCTGATTTCGACGATTTCATTTGCATTCTTTTGCAGTTTTTTTATATGAAATTTGATGCTAATATTTGATCATTTTGTCCAGAAAAGGACTAATCAAGTTAGGATGAGATTTTAATTTAAATTAATTTAAATTCGATTTAAATTTGAATATCGGTTTAGGCCGATTAAAATTGCAAATTGATGTTTTCTTGAGTTTTAAAAAAAATCCGAATAAATTCCAGAAAATCTTCTAACATCATGGTTGGAGTAATAAATGTTTTTATGTATTTTTATAGGTTTTTAATCAATTATTCTTTATTTTTAAGGCTTTTAAAAATTATTAAAATCCTTTTTAATGATGTGTTTTCTCTCACAATCTTTTAGATAAATTTCTAAAATTTGTTTTATAACACCGTTTTCTCAAGTAAAATATTTTTGATTCTTTTTCGAACGTATGAGGAAGTAAATTAAACGATTTAGTAAAAAAAATACGTGGTATGGAACATGTATTTTTTGCTTCATCGCTTAATATCGGACTTGTACGATCAAAACCAATTCAAAGTGTTATTTTGAGTTTATTTAGAAGTTACCAAATTTTGGTGAAGATTATTGGTTTGAGAATTACTCTTTGAGTACATTCGACGACGAACCAATTTAGATGCATTTTGTGATGGCCGATGAAATGAGGCAATATTGATGTTAAGTTTTAATTTGCAACTATGGTTAGAAATAACCATCACGATGTTCTTTTACTTTCCTAGGAGATGAGGCAAGTTGTTATGATGGATTGATGATGATTTCGATATTTATGATGAATTTTTACTTGTCGATGAAATGAGACAAGTCTCTATGTCACTTAAAACTCGTCCAAGTAAGAGATAAGACGAGTTAGGTATCTTACACTCGCCGATGAGATGAGGCTGTGTTTATTTGATGATGTTTTATGATGGCTTTCTAATGTGGCATCGACTAACGATTAGCAAACCAGTAGGTACGAACGTATGGTATGGGACGTGCGTTGACGCCTATTATGTTCCTATTCAAGAAGTTGAAGCACATTCACGATGTTACTAGTGCTACAGACCAAGTACACGATTGGAGTCATCACGATGTTCAAGTTATTACTCGACTCCAATGATCACGATGTTATTACTCGGGTTTTTGTGACTGCGTGTCATCAAGATGTTTCCGACTATAGCCAATCAAGATGATCACGATGTTATAATGTTATGTGACCCCAAGTCATCACGATGAATGATACCAAATAATGGTAGTACTAGTCAAGATGTAAATGCACGTGCTGTTTTCCATGAGGTTTTAGGTGTTTCGATTTCACTATTTTGATGATGATGCTTTAGTATAGCCTTATGTAAGAAAAAGGCTTATTGACATACATAGTTTTATTTTTGATTTCGAAAATGATGTTTTGGATTCTTTCCGGGCTCTATCAAGATGGATTTGAGACATTATAAATATTTATACCAATGAGATGAGGTATAAATTATGGTAATGCTTTTGTGATGAGTGTTGATAATAGATTTAAGATATATTTATATTTGTACCAAAGATATGAGGTATAAATGATTATGGAGATTCCTTTATAATGAGTTTAAAGATGGATTTGAGATGTATTTATATTTATACCGATCAGATGAGGTGTAATAATTAAGAAGTTCCTATTAGATGATTTTTATTTATGATGGATTCTTGAAGTTTTAATTATCTTATGAAGATTTAGTTTATGGTCCATATCCCCATTTCATTCGGTTATATATATAATTAGATGAACCTTGTCTATCTAATATACATATTGCATTCCTCTATGCAATCATGATGAACCATTGATGTATCACTCTAGAGATAACTTGATGACTTATATCATTCCATTGGTAATGATGGAATGGTTTTCCCCTTATCTCTTTTCATCACCTTTACTAATGATAAGTTCTAGCTAGCCTGACCCATGTGTTTTCACTCGGATCAGACCGTGTTGTTTCAGGTATCATCCATTGGACTTAGCTTGAAGTTGATGTTGGATATCAGCTCTTCTTTCGCTTGATTAGTTTATTTCTTCTGCATGCTTTGATGTTTGATTCGATGTATATGGTGTGGTTGTGTACCACCTTTATTGTATTCATATTATACTGTACTGAATGTGTATCAGTGTGTGTATATGTATATATATGATGTTGGTTACTGTTCTGTGATGTGCTTTTCATTTAGTTATTGTATTTCGTTCTGATAGATCTGTTAGCCACCTATAGTTTTGGATTAAGCATTTACTGGGTATGTCGATCCTCTTGAGATAGAAAAGAAAAATCATATTGCATTTATCGACGTATTCAATAGATGTTTAAGACAAAATTATAGATGGTCGCCCTTAACCAGCCCTATTCTCCACTTTAGTAGATAGAATTACTCGTTGATTCTCTTTGTTAAGGTGGGTCTCGGGGTGGGGTGTTACAGCTTGGTGTCAGAGCTGTGGTCATAACAAAGTAGAATAAATGCAGAACAATACGTATATCATGATACATCGAAGTACAATATGGGTGAATCATTGTCCTTTATTCGAGCTTGCTTTCGAATAGAGCTTTGATTCTTTTTCGAGTTTTGGGATTGTTGAGATGGAATATGTCTAGGAATATAGATATATTGTATTCCGTAGTATTCTATAATAGATTTTGATGTCATCTTATCTTATATAAAATATTATTTGGGATTATTCTGTTCTTTTTTTTGTCGATACGAGTGAGTTCGTATCGACGGAGCTAATTGATTTCTTTGAGCATTCTTGTTGCATTCCTTTGAGAGTTGTGAATCCTATTGAAGGGATCCACAACTATTGGCTTGTTGTGAGCATTCTGAGTTCTTTATTTGTTGCTGTTTTTAGTGAGTATTTGTTTATTACTCACCATCTTGAGATGTATCTGATTTGAGATGGATTGACTTATGTGATGTAAAGTCTGATCCTTTTGTTGTTATAGGATCTTATATTTATTTAGGCATCCTAAATTGATTGGATTATTATTTCTATCACTTTGGGATGTTAATGGTGATTTTGAAGTTTCTTTTTTCACTCTTGAGTATCGATATGTTGATGATATATCTCAAATTCCAGTCATTGTGACTTTGTTGAGTTTCTTTGAGTCTGTTTGGATTTGACATCCAATCGGGCAATCGAGTGTTGAGGTAACCTTATTCCTGGCTCTTAGCTCTTTGGTTATCCTTCCATGAGGATATCCGCTAAGGAATGGGTGAGTTTCTAGATTGTTCGATTTTGATTGAGTTTATCATTTAGTTTCGTTTGAGTGTCCTTTTCAGATACTCAATCAATTTTATCCTTTGTAGCATTACTCCGTTTGAAGTAGTGATTCGTGGATTATGTGCTTCTTCTCCTTCGAGAAGAATATCTTGCTTATTCTATATCTTGATGATTTTTAGGAGTGGCTCATGACATTGTAAGATTGACGAACACTCTATCTCCTTCAGTTGATTATGAGAATCGAATATTCTAGGAATATCTTGATGCATTCTCTTAATGTTCTTTGGTTTGAGTTTTGAAGCTATATAAATACGAGTTTTAAAGAGAAATTTGAGCTTTGAGATATATAAAAAAAATCAGAGAATATTTTGAGAATATATTTACACTAGTAGTATTTCTTTTATAGAAATAATTTGAGAGTGTTGGGTTGTCCATCGAGTAGTTAAGAGTTCTGGTCGATACGCCTGATCAACGTTATCGATAGGAATCTCCTAAATGCAATGATGAGGCAATCAGACACGATGGTTTGTGTTTAAAAATTAATATTCTGAAAATAATATTTTGAGATTAAATATTAAATTTATTTCAAATGGTAATTGCAGCCATTAATTTTAGAGACGAGTAATAAAGTGGCGAGGCAATTTTGATCGTTCGATCAACTCTACAGCCAACAGATATATTTATTTATTAGAGATTTAATGGTGAGGCAAATCCATTTATTTATTTTTAAATTATAAAGATGAGAATATAAATGAGATTATTTTTGAGTTGTGCTTTATTGGAAGTATATTTTGAGATTTTAGAATCTATATTGTATACATTGGATGCTTTAAGATAAGAGTTACAAGAGAATTTGAAGATTGTTTTTAAACTACTTAAGTGGTTTAATAAAAAGAGTAAAGAGAATTTAAAACCTTAATTTATTTTGAGGAATATTATTATGGATTTACAAATTTATTTGGAAATTAACTTTGAAGTAAGAGAAGAAATTTGGACTTTTACTTTGAGTTTTAAATAACTTACTAAGTAATATAGTAAAAAGTTTGAAAATTTTCAAATGTTGAAAATTGAGATTTAAAATTTAAAAGATATTGAGATTTAAAAAAATTCTAAATATCTTAGATTAAAAGTTAATTCGAGCATGTATCCTTGTTCTTGAGTATATTCTATCTTTGAGCTATTATTAACGACATGCATTTTTCGCGATCGTTCGAGTTGGTGGCAGTGTGAGAAGCCATCTTGTGATTTGTTAATCTTGTCTACCGTGTCTACCCTGTTGTGAGGATGTTCTTTTTGCATATTCATGTAGAAAATCTTATTGATGATTTTTTTTATTGCTTAGAGTTTGGGTTTTAGTGAGTTTGATCCCAACTCTATTCGTAGAGTTTTGTGAAATCAATCATTTTCGATTGATTATTTGTTGAGCATCTTATTGAGTTTTGATTCAAGACGGGAGATCTTCGAAATTCTTTCGAGTTGCTTGGAAAATTCGATGGTTTGCTAATTTCTATACTAGCATATGATATGCCATTGAATTAACCAAGTGAGTTTTTCCTTATTTCTTTCTACCATTCTATATTGAGTGTATAAAGGGTTTAGAATTCGAGCTTGTCTTTATCCTTCGATGATTGTATCTTTAGTGTTATTTACAGCCTTTTCCTCTAGAAATTGCGAGGACGCAATTTTGTTAAGGAGGGGAGTCTGTAACAATCTGGATTTTGGAGATTACCGTTAATATTAAATTATAATGCAAATAATAATTTAATATTATGATTATAAATGATTTGGAGGAATGAAATGCGAGTTATTCATTTTGCCTGATTTCGAAGTTATCTATGTTAAAATTGCAATTGTTTGTAGTTGTCCTGAATGCATAAGTTCAGGCTGAGTTTGATTTTTTTAGTAATTTGATCATAACTTTCTTGTTTCAAATCGAAATTTAGAAATTTTAGATGTTACGAAATCCATGTGACAAATGCCACAACTTTTCTGTTTTCGGTTTTGAATGATTTTGATGTTTACATAGTGAATAACTGACTTTTTTATCGCTGGCCTGTGTTGATAGCCAATGCACATAAATTTTTCTAAGTATTATTTCGCTCATAACTTATACGTTACTGATCGAAATATCGAAATGTTTGATGTTTTGGAAAACTTATGATGTAGGATACAACTTTTATGCTTTGAGTTTTGTAGAATTTCGAAGTTTAAATGGTGGAAAATTGACGTTTTACTTCTGGCCTGTCATTGACAGCCACAATATTTATATGTTTGTCTGATTTCGACGATTTCATTTGCATTCTTTTGCAGTTATTTTATATGAAATCTGATGCTAATATTTGATCATTTTATCCAGCAATGGACTAATCAAGTTAGGTTGAGATTTGAATTTAAATTAATTTAAATTCGATTTAAATTTGAATATCGGTTTAGGCCGATTAAAATTGCAAATTGATGTTTTCTTGAGTTTAAAAAAAATCCGAATAAATTCCAAAAAATATTCTAACATCATGGTTGGAGTAATAAATGTTTTTATGTATTTGTAGAGGTTTTTAATCAATTATTATTTATTTTTAAGGCTTTTAAAAATTATTAAAATCCTTTTTAATGATGTGTTTTCTCTCACAATCTTTTAGATAAATTTCTAAAATTTGTTTTATAACACCGTTTTCTTAAGTAAATCTTTTATAATTAATTTTGTTTATTTTAATTACTTTGATGCTTTTTTGGATGTATGAGGAAGTAAATTAAACGATTTAGTAAAAAAATACGTGGTTTGGGACATGTATTTTTGCTTTATCGCTTAATATCGGACTTGTACGATCAAAACCAATTTGAAGTGTTATTTTGAGTTGATTTAGAAGTTACCAAATTTTGGTGAAGATTATTGGTTTGAGAATTACTCTTTGAGTACATTCAACGATGAACCAATCTAGATGCATTTTGTGATGGACGATGAAATGAGGCAATATTGATGTTAAGTTTTAATTTGCAACTATGGTTAGAAATAACCATCATGGTGTTCTTTTACTTTCCTAGGAGATGAGGCAAGTTGTTATGATGGATTGATGATGATTTCGATATTTATGATAAATTTTTACTTGTCGATGAAATGAGACAAGTCTTGATGTCACTTAAAACTCGTCCAAGTAAGAGATAAGACGAGTTAGGTATCTTACACTCGCCGATGAGATGAGGCAGTGTTTATTTGATGATGTTTTATGATGGTTTTCTAATGTGGCTTCGACTAATAATTAGTAAAGCAATAGGTACGAACGTATGGTATGGGACGTACGTTGACGCCTATTGGGTTCCTATTCGAGAAGTTGAGACATATTCACGATGTTACTTGTGCTACAAACCGAGTACTCAACTAGGGTCATCACGGTGTTCATGAAATTATTACTCGACTCCAATCATCATGATGTTATTACTTAGGATTTTGTGACTGGGTGTCATCGAAATGTTTCCGACTATAGTCCATCAAGATGATCACGATGTTATGATGTTATGTGACCCCAAGTCATCACGATCAATGGTACTAAATAATGGTAGTACTAGTCAAGATGTAAATGCACGTGCTGTTTTCCATGAGGTTTTAGGTGTTTCGATTTCACTATTTTGATGATGATGCTTTAGTACAGCCTTACGTAAGAAAAAGGCTTATTGACATACATGGTTTTATTTGTGATTTCGAAAATGATGTTTTGGATTATTTTCGGGCTCTATCAAGATGGATTTGAGACATTATATATATTTATACAATGAGATGAGGTATAAATTATGGTAATGCTTTTATGATGAGTGTTGATAATAGATTTAAGATATATTTATATTTATACCAATGATATGAGGTATAAATGATTATGGAGATTCCTTTATAATGAGTTTAATGATGGATTTGAGATGTATTTATACTTATACCGATGAGATGATGCATAATAATTAAGAAGTTTCTATTAGATGAGTTTTATATATGATGGATTCTTGAAGTTTTAATTATCTTATGAAGATTTACTTTATGGTCCATATCCCCATTTCATTCGGTTATATATATAATTAGATGAACCATGTCTATCTAATATACATATTGTATTCCTCTATGCAATCATGATGAACCATTGATGTATCATTCTAGAGATAACTTGATGACTTATATCATTCCATTGGTAATGATGTAATGGTTTTCCCCTTATCTCTTATCATCACCTTTACTAACGATAAGTTCTAGCTAGCCGGACTCGTGTGTTTTCACTCGGGTCAAACCGAGCTGTTTCAGGTATCATCCATTGGGCTTAACTTAAAGTTGATGTTGGATATCAGTTCTTTTTTCGCTTGAGTAGTTTATTTCTTCCTCATGCTCTGATGTTTTTACATTTGATTCGATGTATATGGCGTGGTCGTGTACCACCTTTATTGTATTCATATTATATTGTACTGAACGTGTATCAGTGTACATGTATATATACGATGTTGGTTACTGTTCTTTGATGTGCTTTTCATTTAGTTATTGTATTTCGTCCTGATAGATATGTTAGCCACCTATAGTTTTGGATTAAGCATTTATTGGGTATGTCGATCCTCTTGAGATAGAAAAGAAAAATCATATTGCATTTATCGACGTATTCAGTAGATGTTTAAGACAAGATTATGGATGGTTGCCCTTAACCAGCCCTATTCTCCACTTTAGTGGACAGAATTACTCGTTAATTCTCTTTGCTAAGGTGGGTCTCGGGGTGGGGCATTACACTGATGGCTGTGATCCACATAGCCTTGCGGCATATTCCATGTTCCGGTCATTCTCGGTTGTGAGGCTTGAGGCTATGCTTTACCTTTCCATATAGCAATCCCACTTGGAATGCTAACACTACCCTCTAGGCGACAATGCAATGCTAGCATTCGTTTGTACAAGTTGTTTAAGATATGAATAAACTGAAGGAATTACTTCTACTATATCCTTCTTGGAATCATCCTCAAGATTAGTAGCAAGTAACCCTTGAACTTCAATGATCTTCATTTCCATCCCCTCCAAGATGTTTCCAATTTGAACGCTTACGTTGGTTTGAAGTGGTTTTTGGATAATTTATTTTACCCGATCTCCCTCTCTTCAAATCAACATTCGTTAATTGTAAAACAAGTTAACTTATCGATGGTGGACAAATCCACTATCTGGGGTGAGTATAGATTTGCATGTTAAGAATAAGACAGCTTATACTTATTCCCACCTTCTAATTTCAAACAGTATTATCACTTGATTAACAATGAAGTCTCTAATTTGACTCGATGTACATTCTTACTTCTTGGTATAGAGACGAGTTTCCATACCTCGGAATTTAGTGTTAAGTATATAATGAAGTATCTTCCATATACTTAAATAATCATGATCCATTTATCAAAATTAACTCTCTTATATTTATCACATTTATGATATTTCGACTTCTCTATCCCTCGTTTAGAAAATCAAGTTCTAGATCTTATAGGTAGAGGAAAGCCTACTCAGCAGCTTTTAATGCTAAATACAAGATGATTTTCTTTTAATAAAATGTGTTAACGTTTTAACATAACTTATAATATTTGGTTGGCTACCTAATGGCATAGACGAAGAAATCCCTTGTATTTAAAGCCATTCTTTATAAAGAAAGTTGCTTTTAAAAAAACCTCCCTTTAGAAATAAAGCGATTTAAAATTAAAAACTTTTATTTAGTTAATTAATAATAATTAAAGCTTTATTTAAATAACAATTAAATAATGATTAAACCTTTGTTTAAATAATAATCATTAAACCTTTTACTTAATTAATAATTATTACCTTACTTAAATAATAATTAAACCTTACTTAAATAATAATTAAATAATTAAAATTTTTACTTGATTTATTAATTAACCTTACTTAATTAGTAATTAAACATTAATTTATTATTTAATCCTTAATTAATAATCAAACCTTAATTAATTAGTTAAATAATAATTAATTATTGAAAATATTTTTAATATTTAAAATTCCTTTTTGTTACTTATAATATAATTTAAAGTACTTTTTAGAAATATTTAAAGTAAAAACCCTTTTTAGTTTACACAAAAATTGTCGATTTACGAACTGCATTCAAGCGACTATCGCTATGTGGAACATAACTTTCTAACCTATTTTATATATCAAAATAGCCTTTAAATCTTTTCCTTTTATATTTAAATTACTTAAAAATCTTCGTATAAAGGTTTTGAAAACGGAAGAAAAGTTTTTTTGAACCATTTACAAAAATAAGTTAGAAAACTAGTTTTAAAACACACGAGATCTCAATGTCTGACATAAACAAATTCAAATGTTAACTTTCCATCGACATACATCCATCCATGAACGTAAGCTCAAACATATATTCAAATGTAAACAACATCCATAAACAAGCAAAGACCATTACTTGTACATGATCACTTAAACACTTTGACTACATTTTCAAGTCAACAACAAATTATTACATACAAACACATATATGTATAAACACAAGCAATATTACTCTCCAAATCAAACAACTAACAACTATTATTAACACCAATAATAAAGATTAAAACTTTATTTTTAAAAGGTGAGATTTACTCCCCAAAATCCACAAGAATCAAATCAAATTACCACCACATTTTGCACCGACACTCGAACTTGGTTTTTCCTTTGTAAAAATTTAATCTTTAGAAGTTGGCTAAATGGGTTTAGCCTAGGACGATGATGGCTTGACCTAGCTTAATGAAGGTAGTTTTGGGCTTATTTTTGGAAGCTATGAGAAGTAGAGAGTAAAAGAAAGAGCTTTAAGTAGTTCATAAGTATTTCACTACAACAAACTGGGCTTTTTACAGCATTTAAAAACCGCTTAAAAGCTTTTAACAGCGTTTTTGACTACGTTGTATAACGACATGCTATTATAAGGCAGAAATATGCCATAGTAATTTTGTAAACGCTGTAAAAAGTAAGTTTTTAACAGCGTTTTTTGATATTATGAAAACATTTTATAGCGTTTGTGCTGATGAGCCAAATCGCTTTTCTCAGCGTTCGACTTCTCCTATCAATCATATTTAATAGCGGTTATACCCTGCTACAATAACTTTATAACAGCTTTCTTATCGTCGTCATGAGTTATTTAGAATAGCATTTCATTCGTTGTCATGATATTTTTTTACAGTGTTTGTTCTGTTGCTGTGATTGTTGTTTACAATGGCATTATGCGTTGCTATGAACGGTTTTTGATTATTGGGGAACATTTTTATAGCGTTTTTGAACGATGCTGAAATTTTCCACAACGTTTTTTCAATGCTGTTGAATTTTTACAGCGTTTTAAAAACGTCATCATCTTGGATCTGTGCATTTCCCATATGTAGGTTCCATTTCTATGCAGTCATAATTTACATACAACATAGTGATATAAACACATACGTTTCATAATTTGCATATTATATTGATCACACATTTCATAATCAATATATTATACTAATCACACATTTCATAAACATATTATATTAATCACATCTCACAATTAATATGCAGGGTTACATAATAAACATATGTAACATCCTCACATTAAATTATATATAACACTTCCATGGTATTTCATAATGTAGAACAAGTACCAACTAGTGATCAACATACAAACCAAAACTTAGTTCCGACATCAGAAGTAACTTTGAATCCATCACTTATTGTGGCATGTTACTACTTTTTTGCATCGAAGATATCTATCCATCTGTAAAGTAAAAGTTCTTTAGTTATACATACTTTAACTCTCTATAAATATAACCATGAACGATTAATTATGCTTTATTTAAGACTAGAGAAATGAAATATATGGGCATGTGTGTTTTTCCTTCCATCTTCAAATGAAATCAGCCTTTGTATTAAATTCTAATGCAAATAAAAAAAACCATAAACTCATACTTATTATACTTGGCAGACTAAAGAGGAAGTTTGGAGAAGCAAGGCCATTTCTAGCTTCATAAAAAGCAAAGTATTGGAGGCTTTAGCATGGATCCTGATTTGCTAGTTTGTCGTATAAAAGTGCAAAGAATCATCTATCAAAGTATCATGAGTGGTAGATTTCATAATCTGAGTGCCTGGAAACCTAGGGCACTATACATCATAAAGAAACTTGAGGAGCTCATATTTAAAGAATCTATTTCCAAGGAAGACTATATGAGCTTGACAATGCCTAGAATTGAATAACAAATACTTAATATATTGAAGGCTATGCATGGCAACTGGCAACAATGGCAGTGGTATAAACTCAATATCTATGGACAATACAACAATGAACAACATAAATGCTGCTTCCAGTTTGGTGCAAAATACAAATGCAAATGTCTCGGTTGGTTCTGCAAACAATTACATGTTTACAACAAATGAAACGAATAATGTTCATGGTTACCGACAAACACCTGCTAATGTCATTTATGGAACAGGAGGGAACGGTAATATATACAATAATCTGCATGATTCAAATGACAATGTTATGGTAGTTTAATAATATTCATGTTTTTTTCATGTTTATTCACACCTTTGACTTGTAATCTTCTATACTTCTTTTCAATAAAGCATGACTCAGGATTGGAATTTGTGAGAAAAATCAGTAGCCCATTAAAGTAGTATGTTAATACATACCACATCAACTTAAAGTGTTTTGCTCAAAGTGCGGCAAGTCCTGAAGTTTTTCTAAAATGGATATTCACAACATTTCTCAAACAAGTAGGTGCATTCAAAGTGCTTTAGTACTAATTGTTGATTCGATGTGTCAAAAACCAGTAATATCTGCTATATGCTTTGAAATGGATTGAAACTTATTACATGTTTGAAAAAATGAACTGAATTGATAAAAGTTATATATACTTTACAATATGATAGATTATGAATGATGTGATGATTGTGAGAATAAAAAATAAATGCATAACCATTATTTTGAATCTTTGAAGAAACCCAAGGTAACATTTTGTTATGAACTTGCCTTTGCAATATGCCACCGATCCTTTAGTGCAAAAATAAATGCTTACCAAGAATTATCCTCTTGTTTCCCTGGTGAGTTAATCCAGTTTCAGTGTATATCTTCGAAAATATGGAGATGATCATGACCATATATGATGTTTAGAACTAGTTTGGGATTACTTTTGTACCAAATCAACTTATATGAAACTTACTATTGATAGGTTACATCTCCCATCTCCTTTAATTTTCATTGAGATAGTGTCATATGGTCCTCAGTTTACGAAACCATCAAACTGGGCATAACATAGAAAGAGGTTTGCTGGTTGAGTCACGTTCGTCATCGCTCTCTTTAAGACGGTTCGCCGCTCTGTCCAAAACCGATCGGATGTTTATCCATAGAAAACTTAACGGTCTTAAATGAACATTATAAAACGTTCTATAAAATAAACGGGTTTTGATCGTTTCAAAAAAAATGTTAAATTTTTTTATATCAAAAATAGAAGTGCTACACCAACCCAGTCCTATCGGTCAGCGAGCACGTATATGGTGGTCATGCATATGCTACCTACTCAATGCAAAAGCAATATTGGGTGTCCAAAGAAACTAAGAAAGTCATATAAATATGAGTTCCTTTGAGTCATATCAAAGCTTGAGGATGACTCCTCAATTGTAAAAACTTTTGAAAGGACGGATTCCGTAACGACCCACATATTTTACGATCATGTATTTAAATATTTTATTTAAATATAGCATCGTTAGTCGAATTTTAGTCTGAAAAGCTATTTTTTTGCAAACAGTCGAATTTGGACTCGAGACCACTTCCATTGAGTTCAAAATGACATTTGCGGCCTTTTTTAGTATAAACTTCGATATGTTTGGGTTAGGGGAAATTTTGCAACTTTTTCACTTAGGGTTTTGATTTGGTTTCAGCCCATTAAACCCAAGCCTCACCCCCTCTTCTCTTCATTCCTTCATAATTTTCTTAATACTCAAGCTTTAGAAACAATGGAGAGGGGAATGGGAAATTAAAACTCCAAGCCCTAATTATCTTTGCAAAAATCCAAGCTTTAACTCCAAATTCATAGAAGAAGCTTTGGTAAGCCTTCTCTTCTTCTTCTCCAACTCATGTTCCTTTCAATTTCAGAAATTCCTAAACCTAACTTAGGAAATGTTTCTCTTTTAAGCTTAGATTCAAGCTTGTTGGGTTGGAATTGAAAAGTGATTGTTCTTGCTATTGCTCTATATCTTCTTCTTCATTGTTTTGGGTTTAAAGGTGAGATTTTTATCTCACATCTAAGTCTATAATTATCTTTGATTGTTAGGTATGAATTTCTAACATCTTTGTGTGTTCATTTGATTTTGATTTGGATTGATTTGGTGAATATTCCAATTTTTGGTGTTTTGGTCTAATTTTATGAAATCCTATTATGGATATTTAGACATTGATATTCGAGGCTTATCGAAGAGCCTTTAAGGCTGGGTTGTCGCTTGGCATAAATCCTTAGTCGTTGTTGCTCGTCCGATCGCTTCCGATAATCGTTTTGGCCATCATCGGCCTGGGTTCAAGGAATCCCCTGAACTTCAGTTTCAAACGTCTGAAACGTAGGATTCAGACGTCTAAATATTATATTGGGAATTTTTATTCCCCGGTATTCAGACATCTGAATCCAACCCTCCAAACGTCTGAATTGGCTCGAATGCAACCAGAAAGTAAATAGGCGAAAAATTGCCTATTTCAGACGTCTGAAATATAGGGTTCAGACGTCTGAAATATAGGGTTCAGACGTCTGAATTGTGTTCTGGAAAACTTTTATTTTTTCAGATTCAGATGTCTGAATTGTTTTCTGGAAAACTTTTATTTTTCCAGATTCAGACGTCTGAATCCTTGATTTCAGACGTCTGAATTTGCTGTCTAGGCTCTATTTTGCCTATTTAGCTTGAGTTTCCAAATTTAATCGATTCGTGTTGTTTCCCTTTTGTAGTTATCACTTATTATCGACTTGGATGACTTTTCTTCGGGATTTTTGGGAATATCCATTTTGATGGATTTGGTATCGATTTCTTTGGATCTTATTCACGTCTTCGAATATGAATTTTGGTGATTGATTGTTTCTACAATCATTTTTGTGATTTGTCACTTTAAAAATATAAAGGTTTCAATCTAGTAGTAAATATCAAAACTCTTTTATCAAAATGATTTCAACACAATTTTATTACAAAGCTCGTTTCTTAAACCATTTTCCAATCTACTAGCATATACAAACCTTTACCTCACTCGTATGAGAAATCTAATTAAACGGCTTAGTAAAACAAGTGGTATGAAACGCTTGCGTTTACCTCGTCGGTTAATTCTTGGACTTGTTCGATTGAACCTCTTGTGACAATTTTCGAGTGGAGATCTACAATTTGTTCGTAAATACTTAAGATAAGCCAGTAGTTATGAGACATGAAGCTAAACTCATTTATTTACTTGCTTAATGTAGTTGACACTTCTCGATGATCATTGATGATCATTTTATGTGATTTAGACTAGCTATATGCTATGTTTCTTTGTTCACGTAGGGGACGGTACCTCGTTTTATTGAGTTTCGTCTCATTTGTTTTATAGGCTAACGACCTATGTATTATTTGGAGTTTTGACTCAATTTTTGTGGGCTAGCGAACCATGTTCTTTTATGGAGTTCGGTCAGACGTACCATTGTACTACATTGTTGCACCAGCTTATCAGGATCATCGGGCGTACCGTTGTACTACGTCGTTGTTTCGAATTATTCGAGTTTCAGTTTCTTAGGGCGTACCGATATTGTACTACGTCGTTGCATCGGCTCTATGGTTAGCGACCATGGGATAGCGTCCCGGTTGTGATACACGTGTTGGTGAGTTTTCATGCTCCCGTTTTGTGATAGGCCTTCCCCTTTTTTGTGATTTCTGGATTTCTATTGATGATTTCTAGAATTTGTGTTCCACCAGCTTTTATGATTGGCATCGATATGATGTCGATATTTGTGACTTGGTGAATAAAACTAAAGAGTATGACATTCTTTTGATCTTTGAGAAGATTCTTGTGATATTGATTAACCTCAGGTTTATTTTCAGTTGCATACTTATTACAGTATGACTTTATGGTTATCATACTTTTTTTGTCATATCTCTTATTCTATATCATTTTATCTGATATTTATAGCTAGGCTGATCTGTTTATTATTTTCTTGTTGAATAATACTCGGGTCAGAACGAAATGTTACAGGTGCTTCTACTTGACTCCTCATCTGGGATTATTATCTTGACTTTTGGCTAACTACTTAGATTAGTAGTTTTTGGTTGTATACATTTGAGATATAAACTCATTGATGTATACTTATTCTTTTGTGTAGCACATGTAACTAATCTTTTGTGATACTGTGGATATTGTTTGACCACTACTCTGATATACACTATTATGTGTTATATTCATATCTTTTTCCGCCTTTGTGATATGGATATCTGTGACTGATTTGTGTTATGCTTATTTCTATATTTGTTTTCGAAGACTAAATAGCCACTGTGTAGTAGCTTTGAGTTTGTAATCGGTATGTCGGATTTCCTTTTAAGTTGAAATGCATGTTATACTATCTAACATATCGGTGCTCGTACAGAGCAATTATAAAGATAGTCGCTCCTTAACAGCCTTATTCTCTGCGCTAGTTGACGGCATTACCACGTAGTGTCCTTGACTTGTGAGGGTATAGAGGTGGGGCGTCACAGATTGGCATCAGAGCCAAACTTCGGAACAATGTAGAATAATTTAACAAGGATCATCGTCCTAAGTCCATCTTAGGAGTCGTGCCTTAGGATTTTATTCGGGTCTTCGAACCGTTCTACCTATTTTCTTTGTGACGCATTGTTTTATCAATCATGATTGTTTGATAATTATTTTGTGAATAACCTTTTTATTCTTTCTTTCTTTCTTAAAGAAGAGAAATGGTTAGACCTGACCGTCCCAGCGCCGGTCAATCTAGTGCTACTCCTCAGGATGGAGTAATTATGTCTGCCCAGCAGATTTTAGATCTAGTGAAGAATGCTCAGGCTGTTGGACCTAATCCAAAGCCTACTCACCCTAAGTCTGGATTTGCATGCTTGTGCAGTGACTATACCAACTTGGGTGGGAAGCTATTCATGGGTTCCGAGAGCGTTACTCAAGTCCAAGCTTGGCTTAAAGCATGCGATCGCATCTTTACTCGCATGAATCTAATTTATCTTCACCGTGTCCAAGTGGCTTCGAGTATGGTCCAAGAAAGAGCATTAGATTGGTATGAGCTTCTTATTTCTTAAATTATTGAAGCGGATCTTACTTGGGAGAAATTCTGGGAACGATTCGAGTTAAAATTTGTTCCAGAAGTTGAGAAGGTGACATTGGCTCGTCGTTTCATAGACCTTGTTCAAGGTGAATCCTCCGTGGCAGACTATGTCGCATCATTCGAGACACTTTCTAAATATGAGGTCGAATATATAAACACCCCATTGAAGAAGAACCAAAGATTTGTCGATGGCTTGAACAAAAATCTCAAGAAGCCATTACTTCTAAAATTAGAAGTTTCTTTTGATCAACACATTGATATCGCTCTTCGTCTTGAAGAGGCGGATAGGGAGAACGATGTTGAAGTTGTGGATGCCAAACCAAACTTCAACAACAATAAGAAAAGGTCTATTAAATTCAAAGGCCCTAATTTCAAAAAGAAAGGAAAACAAGCAGCTTCTGTAGCGAAGACTCCTACCCCTAGTAGTAGGCAATGCTACAATTGTGGTTCTAAAGACCATTATGCCAATAGATGTCCGAAACCTCTCTTTTGTCGTTATTGTAAAGGTTCGGATCATCTTTTATCTTCATGTCCCAAACTTCAAGGCAAGAAGGAGGGAAGGTTAAATGTTGCACAAGCCCCTAGCAACACTTCTCGTGATCAAGGTATTTCTCATTCTATCCTTGATGGCATTATTTTATTTTATGATCAACCTATTCAAGTTCTTTTTGATACGGGTGCGCCCCATTCTTTTATATCAAAAGAACTTGTTGATACTTTTTCTTTGAGTGTTGTTGCTTTAATGACTTCTTTGACAATCGCGAATCCGGTTGGTGGATCCGCAGCGCTCAGTTTACTTTGTAAAGATGTCGAGATTGTTTTATGTGATTTTTCTTTCCAAGCCAATTTGCATGTAATGCGTTACTTAGGCTTTGGAATGATTTATCATTTGGGAATGGATTGGCTAAACCGTTATGAATCTCATATCCTGTGTCCTGAGCGGACTATTCATCTTCGACATCCTCAATCTGTTAAGCAGATTTCTATAGTACTTAAAGATTCGAATTCCAACGTGGCAGCATCTTTATATTCTTTAAATCCTCATGATGACAATAATGATGATGAGGAAGATGTCATTTCTCTTATTCACGTTGTTCGCGAATTTTCCGACATATTTGAGCCAGTTTTAGGATTTCCACCTAAGCAAGCAATTGAGTTCAGAATTAGTCTTATCCCTGGAGCTCTACCTATTACTCATCCTCCTTATCGAATGTCCAATAAAGAGAATGAGGAGATGTGCAAAAAATTATCCGAATTGAAGACGAAGCAATTTATTCGCTCTAGTTCCTCGCCTTGGGGAGCTTCGGCTATTTTCGTGAAGAAATCCGATGGTACACTTAGGCTTCGCGTTGACTACCGCAAGCTTAATGATCTTACTATCAAGAATAAATATTCTTTACCTCGGATTGATGATCTATTCGATCAACTTAGTGGTGCTAGAGTCTTTTCACAGTTAGACTTAGCTACCGGTTTTCATCAGCTTCGTATTGAAGAGGATAACATTCCTTTGACATCGTTCTGTACTCGTTATGGATCTTATGAATGGCTTTTTATGCCATTTGGTTTAACGAATGCTCCGGCTTATTTCGTTGACCTTATAAATAGAGTTTTCAAAGACTTCCTCGATCAATTTGTTCGCATCTTTATTGATGATATTCTTGTGTATTCTAAAACCGAGGAGGAGCATGAAAAGCATCTTCAGATTGTGTTGGAAACTCTTAGGTGCAATCAATTGAAGGCAAAATTTTCTAAATGCCATTTTTGGCAATCTCGTGTGAAATTTCTCGGTCATATCATTTCCGAATCCGGAATTTCCATGGATCCTTCAAAGATTGAAGCGATTCAAAATTGGAAGAGGCCGGAGAGTGTGACGGAGATCCATAGTTTTCTTGGATTGGTAGGTTATTACCGCTGTTTCATAAAAGACTTTTCAAAAATTGTTGTGCCTCTTACTAGCTTAACAAAGAAAGGAGTTAAATACATTTGGTCGGACAAATGTAAAGCTTCTTTTCAGAAATTAAAAGAACTTTTTTTCGATGCTTCTATTCTTGTTATTACCAAAGGGAATCAAGATTTTATTGTCTACGCCGATGCTAGCCGTGTTGGTTTGGGAGCCATTCTCATGCAAAGAGAACGTGTTATTGCTTATGCTTCTAGGCAATTGAAGCCAGCCGAGACTAGATATGCCACTCATGATTTAGAGCTCGCGACTATTATTTTCGCCCATAAAATTTGGCGTCATTATCTTTTGGGAGAAAAATTTATTCTTTACACCGACCATAAATCTTTGAAGTATTTATTTTCTCAAAAGGAACTTAATTTGCGTCAACAACGTTGGCTCGAGTTCCTTGCATCATATGATCTTGATATTCTTTATACTCTTGGAAAGGGGAATCGAATTGCCGATGCACTTAGTCGTAAGTAACAAGCGGTTGTTTCCATGATGATATCCAAATGGAATGACCTCGAGACTTTATCCACTTGTGATATTCAAGATCGTGAATCCGATTTATTTTCATCTCTTATTTTATGTAGCCTTTAGGCTCATCCTTCTCTTTAGACCGCATTCTTAAAGCTCAAAAGCTAGATCCTAAATTGGCTCTTCTTAGCCAAAGTTGTAGGGATAAAATTGGTATTGAAAGTTTGAAAGACTTTGATGTTGATTCTCGTGGCGGTATTCGAAAATTTGGTAGACTTATCGTGCCAAATATTAGTGATCTTCGTAAATACATTTTAGAAGATTCTCATCGTTCTAAATTTACCATTCATCCCGGTAGTAGTAAAATGTACGCGGATATGAAGCGACTTTATTATTGGGAAGGAATGAAAGCTAATATTGCTAACTTTGTTAAGCGTTGCATGACTTGCCAACTTGTTAAGGCCGAGCATCAAAGGCCCGGTGGGCTATTGGAACCTTTAGACATTCCAATTTGGAAGTGGGATCATATTTCTATGGATTTTATCGACGGCCTTCCCCGTTCTCGTTCGGGTCATGATAGCTTACAGGTGCTAGTTTATAGACTTACTAAATCCACCCATTTTATTCCCATTCGGTCTAATCGGACCATACCTCTTTTGGCCAAATTTTTAATTAAAGAAATTGTTAAATTGCATGGATTTCTTACTTCTATTGTTAGCGATCGTGATCCATTGTTTACTAGTGGATTTTGGAAGAGTCTTCAAAAAGCTTTGGGAACGAAGCTTAATTTTAGCACCGCTTATCACCCCCAGTCTGATGGACAAACCGAGCGTGTGAATCAAACTCTTGGAGATCTTATTCGTGCGTGTGTTCTTGATTTTGGTGGAAGTTTGGAAGATCATATTTCTCTTGTTGAGTTTTCCTATAATAATAGCTTCCAATCTAGTATTGGTATGGCACCTTTTGAGGCACTCTATGGAAGGCCATGCCGATCTCCTTCTTGTTGGCTTGAGGCCGGTGAGAAGCTAGTTTTAGGTCCAAATTTTATTCGTGATTCCATAGAAAAGATTGACCTTATTCGTCATAGGATGAAAGAAGCCAAAAGTAGGCAAAAATCCTATGCCGATAACCGAAGAAGGAAATTAGAATTTTCTGTGGGAGATTTTATGTTTATTCGTGTTTCACCTATGAAGGGTGTTGTGTGTTTCAGTCGATCGAGAAAATTAGCACCTCGATATATTGGTCCATTTTCCATCACCGAACGTATTGGTTCCGTGGCTTATCGTCTTTTATTACTGGCTCAGTTTTCTGCTATTCATGACGTGTTTCACGTTTCTCAACTACAGAAATGCCTTCGAGATTCTGATTCTATTCTTGAGCCCGGTATTGTAGAAGAAATTGCGGTTTCACCTAATTTGACTTATGAGCAACATCCTATTCGTATCATTGCTTCGGAGATTAAACGCCTTCGAAATAAAGATGTTCCTTTTATGAAAGTTCAATGGTCCTCAAATCCTAAGGATTGTTCTTGGGAATCAAGAGAATTCATCGAGCGAACACATTCGGACTTATTTTCTCGTGCTATTTGAGGTGAACTTCTTATTCCAAATTTCTTCTTTTGTGTTGATATGCTTTTATGGTTGTTACTTTTGTTCGTCTATCTCTTAAATATTGCGAGGACGCAATTTCTTTAAGGAGGGAAGTCTGTAACAACCTGCATATTTTACGATCGTGTATTTAAATATTTTATTTAAATATAGCATCGTTAGTCGGATTCGAGTCCGGAAAGCTACTTTTTTGCAAACAGTCGAATTTGGATTCGAGACCACTTCCATTGAGTTCAAAATGACGTTTGCGACCTTTTTGAGTATAAACTTTGATATGTTTGGAGTTAGGGTAAATTTTGCTACTTTTTCACTTAGGGTTTTGGTTTGGTGTCAGCCCATTAAACCCAAGCTTCACCCCCTCTTCTCTTCATTCCTTCATAATTTTCCTAATACTCAAGCTTTAGCAACAACGGAAAGGGGAATGGAAAATTAAAACTCCAAGCCCTAATTATCTTTGCAAAAATCCAAGCTTTAACTCCAAATTCATAGAAGAAGCTTTAGTAAGCCTTCTCTTCTTCTTCTCCAGCTCATTCTCCTTTCAATTTCAGAAATTCCTAAACCTAACTTAGGAAATGTTTCTCTTTTAAGCTTAGATTCAAGCTTGTTGGGTTGGAATTGAAGAGTGATTGTTCTTGCTATTGCTCTATATCTTCTTCTTCATTGTTTTGGGTTTAAAGGTGAGATTTTTATCTCATATCTAAGTCTATAATTATCTTTGATTGTTAGGTATGAATTCCTAACGTCTTTACGTGTTCATTTGATTTTGATTTGGATTGATTTGGTGAATATTCCAATTTTTGGTGTTTTGGTCTAATTTTATGAAATCCTATTATGGATATTTGGACATTGATATTCGAGGCGTATCGAAAAGCCTTTAAGGCTGGGTTGTCGCTTGGCATAAATCCTTAGTCGTTGTTGCTCGTCCGATCGCTTCTGATAATCGTTTTGGCCATCATTGGCCTAGGCTTAGGGAATCCCCTAAACTTCAGTTTCAGACGTCTGAAATGTAGGATTCAGACGTCTGAATATTATACTGGGAATTTTTATTTCCCAGCATTCAGACGTCTGAATCCAAACCTCCTGACGTCTGAATTGGCTCGAATGCAACCAGAAAGAAAATAGGCTAAAAATTGCCTATTTCAGACGCCTGAAATATAGGGTTCAGACGTCTGAAATATAGGGTTCAGACGTCTGAATTGTGTTCTGGAAAACTTTTATTTTTCCAGATTCAGACGTCTGAATCTGCTGTCTAGACTCTAATTTGCCTATTTAGCTTGATTTTCCAAATTTAATCGATTTGTGTTGTTTCCCTTTTGTAGTTATCACTTATTATCGACTTGGATGACTTTTCTTCGGGATTTTTGGGAATATCCATTTTGATGGATTTGGTATCGATTTCTTTGGATCTTATTCACGTCTTCGAATGTGAATTTTGGTGATTGATTGTTTCTACAATCATTTTTGTGTTTGTCACTTTAAAAATATAAAGGTTTCAATACTAGTAGCAATATCAAAACTATTTTATCAAAATGATTTCAACACTATTTTATTACAAAGCTCGTTTCTTAAACCGTTTTCCAATCTACTAGCATATACAAACCTTTACCTCACTCGTATGTAAACGGCTTAGCAAAACAAGTGGTATGAAACGCTTGCGTTTACCTCGTCGGTTAATTCTTAGACTTGTTCGATTGAACCTCTTGTGACAATCTTCGAGCGGAGATCTACAATTTGTTCGTAAATACTTAAGTTAAGCCAATGGTTATGAGACATGAAGCTAAACTCATTTATTTACTAGCTTAATGTAGTTGACACTTCTCGATGATTATTGATGATCATTTTATGTGATTTAGACTAGCTATATGCTATGTTTCTTTGTCCACGTAGGGGACGGTACCTCGTTTTATTGAGTTTCGTCTCATTTCTTTTATAGGCTAACGACCTATGTATTATTTGGAGTTTCGACTCAATTTTTGTGGGCTAGCGACCCATGTTCTTTTATGGAGTTTGGTCTATCGGACGTACCTTTGTACTACGTTGTTGCCTCAGCTTATCAGGATCATCGGGCGTACTGTTGTACTACGTAGTTGTTCCGAATTATTCGAGTTTCAGGTTCTTCGGGCATACCGATATTGTACTACGTCGTTGCACCGGCTCTATGGTTAGCGACCATGGGATAACGTCCCGTTTGTGATACACGTGTTGGTGAGTTTTCATGCTCCCGTTTTGTGATAGGCCTCCCTTTTTTTATGATTTCTGGATTTCTATTGATGATTTCTAGAATTTGTGTTCCACCAGCTTTTATGATTGGCATCGATATGATGTCGATATTTGTGACTTGGTGAATAAAACTAAAGAGTATGACATTCTTTTGATCTTTGAGAAGATTCTTGTGATATTAATTAACCTCAGGTTTATTTTCAATTGCATACTTATTACATTATGGCTTTATGGTTATCATACTTTTTTTGTCATATCTCTTATTCTATATTATTTTATCTGATATTTATAGCTAGACTGATCCGTTTATTATTTTCTTATTAAATAATACTCGGGTCAGACCGAGATGTTACAGGTGCTTCTACTTGACTCCTCATCTAGGATTATTATCCTAACTTTTGGCTAACTACTTAGATTAGTAGTTTTTGGTTGTATACATTTGAGATGTAAACTCATTGATGTATACTTATTCTTTTGTGTAGCACTTGTAACTACTCTTTTATGATACTGTGGATCTTGTTTGACCACTACTCTGATATACACTACTATGTGTTATATTCATATCTTTTTGCGCCTTTGTGATATGGATATCTGTGACTGATTTGTGTTATGCTTATTTTTATATTTGTTTCCGAAGTATAAATAGCCATTGTGTAGTAGCTTTGAGTTTGTATCGGTATGTCAGATTTCCTCTTAAGTTGAAATGCATGTTATACTATCTGACATATCGATGCTCGCATAGAGCAATTATATATATGGTCGCACCTCAACAGCCTTATACTCCGTGCTAGTTGACGGCATTACCCTGTATTGTCCTTGACTTGTGAGGGTATAGAGGTGGGGCATCACAGATTCAGCCACAAATGTATTCAAATAATGGATTAATACATGCATATACCTATATATGTTTGGTGGAGAGCACTTTGGATTGTCCTAAATATTGGATTTTGGATGAGATGTAGTGCGTTGATGTACAAGGTATTCTACTACCCGCACAGTAAGATCTTTAGTCTTAACATAAGAAAATGGCAGTGAATGCAGGAACTATAATGCTCAAAATTACATTTACTTGGAGTATAGTTGTTTTCAACTTCAAGAAACCCCGATTAAATTTTCCTTATTAATTATAAGAAGGCTAATAGTTAGTATAATAAAGAAAATGGTTCAATAGTTGATAATGAAGTGTAGGAATGGCTTAGATATAAGCTTTCACAAGAAAACTACGTTAAAACATGGCTAAACACAACATAAAGCATCTTCTACTGCATCACAGCAGGATATACTCAAGTAGATTGATACAAAAGCTATTCATAATTACATAAGTAAAAATTCATGCCAAAACCATTTACCAATGTAGCTTATTGTAAGCAATCGATTATTTATCATATCTTCACTAATTTTAATATTAGACCTGCTTCTCATTTAACTCAATAGAGTGACAGTATTTTCGCTAAATCTGAATAGATCTAGACTATTGCAGTATCATACTGAACATAATAGTTCTTTAGAGTCAGTAAAAACACTTTTGGCATGCAGGTATATATCAATTGTTTCTCATAACAGATAAGTAACAAGTCCATGTCATTGGTGTAGATTAAAAAAAGTAGAAAATAGTAATTGTATCTTAACATTAATTTATTCATTGAATGTATAATACCAGCCTTTTTTTATTGATTTTCTTACATATTAATTAGAAAAAATAGATAGTATTTGTCAAAAAATACCTTTACACTAACATTGTCAAAAAATCTCACATGAACAAAAAGCCTGCTAAAGCTACTTTAATCAATGTATTTGTTTTTATGTAGTTAGTTATTTCATAGGATGAATTTTCAATATAAACTACTCTGAAACTCTTACTAACAAAATAGGCTAGCATGTAATTTACTATCAAGATACGCTAATATAAAGCCAACCAGCAAATGCAGTCATTTTAGAAACATTTGGATATTATATGTCTGTGTTAAATAAGACATATACAAATACATACATACAATATACATACAGTTATTCTAAAGAATCTAGAATTAGTATATTTCAAGCTGACATGCTTTAGAAAATATTCCACCAGTTAATTGTTACATGAGAACCACGATTATAGAGTAGGAGTCTTGAAAGTGCATTTGTAAATGCTCTTTACGGGAATTGGATTAAATGAATGAATTATATGATTTTAATGTAATTTTTAATAAGAAAAAACGAAAATAGTAATCATAATAAATAGAAACTAAAGTAGAGACAAAGAATTCATTAACACACAGAAAATGCATCACCTCAGTGACCTGCAGTCATTAATATAACTAGCGATATTGCAAAACTGAAATGTTAAAGTCATGAACTCCATAAGCTATGTAATAAAAATTCGTATACCACCAAAGTCCTAGCATACATTAATATAAAAACTTATTTTCTAAATGTATGCTGATAAGAAATAGCAATTCAATTTAAGTAGCATACTTAATTAGTGCAAGGTGAAGAACTCTACAAACCATTATTCAGAATATCTATGGGTATAAATATTATGATACGAGTGGACGTTAAAAAGTATATGAAAATGATGCTATTATATGTACAAGTTGTTAAAAAATAGTTTCTTATAGAAACTGAATAACACTTGCATTGAAGCTCGTACACTTTTCGATAAGTGTTTATGCAACTTGCATGAAAACGGATAATGCAGGACTAATATTGTGACTATATTTATGTAGTTATTTAACATAGATGTTAAATATGAGTTCCATTAATTTTTGAAATTGCTTTCACACATTGTCAACTATGATTTCGTGTGATGGATTTTGTACTACATAAACCATATTACTTCTAAAATCATCAATTGTGAACAATAAATCATCGTGAATCAATATATACTTCTTTCTGCAATCACAATAGGAATACAATACTAAAAAATTAGTCTATGAAAGATGTATATCATTAATTTCTAACACTTACTACTTCATTTTATGAAGCTGGTTTAACTAGAGTTCAAATTTCCAGTTATTCTCTGATAAATCGATATTTATAACAATTGAAAACAATATTCCTTCTTATTTTTCCAATCATTAGGCTAAATAAAATGCAATTCTGTAGTTTTAATGACTTTAAGATTTTCTTTTTTCAATTTCTACTTTACCAAAGGTCAGTTGAATTGCAGGTTAAGCTACAACATAGTTTTGCAAGAGTCAAGTTCAACTTTTCCCAGAATACTATCCACTAAAAAGATGGAACTAAAAATTAAGAACTAAACAAGATGACTATATATGTAATCAACTTGAAACCAATCTTACTATAAAACTTCGACGACGATGGCTAATTGCTCCTTGCGATGATGGTTGTTGATTGGTTGGAACAGGAATGACTAATGAAGGGAGCCAATCGACTGCAATATGGATGAGGATGAAGGCACCGATTCGCTTCCACTGATGAGCTACAAGCAAAGATAATTCAGCTCGGAGGAAGATTGGATTTTTTTAAGTTTTGTTTGGATTGGTATTCTAAAATTTTGGGGATTTTTTTATTGAATACTTGGAAATGGAGGGAGGGAAAGTGAAATGTAAGTGAATCTCACAGCGTTAGGGTTAGGAAATTAGGGAACTTAGCGCCGAAATAATTGGTTCTAATGGCGACTGTTCATAAATGATATTTGCTTATGCTAAGAAAATAAGCTTTTGTTGTAGTGTCTAAAAGGAAAAGAAAAGGATATTTAACTTGAGAAAAATTTCACGAAGCCATGGAAGGCAAGATGAAAGCTTCAAAGAAAAAGATGGGAGTTTGAAAATAGAAGAATGAAATAATAAATGGAAAAAAATAAAGTTGTTTTTATATAAAATGTAATATTTTCCCTTTAACCCCATACCCACCATACTTTAGTGCCACCTCACCCTCACCCTCCCCCTCACCCATTTTACATGCAACCTCCACCACCCCCTCTTGTCCATCACTCCATCACTTTTGTGATGCGATTTTACCTTTTACACATTGTTTTTATAAAAAAGAAAAGGAAAGTCAACTTTACCTTTTTACTTAAGTAAATTATTTTGCCATATTTAGCTCCAACCGTTTCTTAACTGAATAATAGCTTATTCATATGTGTGTGCGTATATTCTAGTGGACACAATATTTTTTCGATAATTTTTAGACGATGAAAAGTCGAAAACCCAAAATACGATTTTTAGTCACATTTTTTATTTTTCTCCGAATTAATTATTTTTGTAAAGAAAAATTTAAAACAACTTCACAATCATTAGTTATTTCTTGTAAAAGAGGTTTATTTGAGTTACAAAATCCATTAATTAATTATTTATAAATATATTAAATATTCATATTTAAAGTGATTAAATTACGGATCGTTACATAAATGACTCCAAATACTATATAAGTCTTTAAACCAATTTTGATAGTTTTTCACTTGATTTATTTTTTAATGCAAAAGTCAAGTATAATTGGAAGGACAGTTTTTCAAACAATATAAAACCACATGTAAATACTTGTTAATTAGGTTTCCTTGTTAACTCTTTGTGACATATGCCTACCTGCCTCTTTAGTTTCCATATCCGTAAACAAATAATGATAATTGCTTCTGTTACTGTTGTTACTATTGTAAATGCATGCGAGACCCTTATTCCTTCATTATTTCCATGCTCAACCTTTATGTAAATGATTCTCCTATACTTGTTACGTTCGAGGATACTTTGAATTTTGTAATTGCCCAATCATACGTAAAAGCGGATTGCTTCTAAAATTTTGTATTTTGTAATCCGTAAAATGTCAAAAAATTAGCCAAATCGCGGATGTAAACAAAATCAAACCGTGCCAGTATGAGCAAGCAGATTATTGGTGTGGTTTTTCTTTAATAAAGCTGGACTTTCACTTAGTAATATAGTATCATATTAAAATGGTTTTTCTTTTAATACGCTAGGCTTTCTACTTTCTAACCTGACATGACATTCAACCAATTGTTGAGACTCCTTTGTTTAAAATATTGAATTATGTATTCTAATCACTGAACTCTGAAGTTTAAATGTTGATTGCTGAATGCTGAATTCTGAGTAATCACTAGCTTGCCTGTTTTTATTGAGCATTCAGAACAAAAAACATCATTCAACATTTGAAACAAAAAATAAGCACCAAAAAGTTTTAAATAATTTTGTCCGAATAGATGTTTTATTCAGAACACCGGCAAAAAACAGATGACGTAGAAAGTTCTGATTTATAGATAAGAAGTTGGATTCAGAAATTCTAATTAAAAACAAACACAGTCCGAGTTACATACATGGATGTAAAGATGTAGTGATGATATAAATTTGAGAAACAACATCCCCTCTTGTGGAAACACTAATGGAACTAAGAGGGAATTATTATTATAAAGATGATGATAATGTTTTTTTTGAGAAAAATGTGTGGTCCTCTACGCATAGAGGAGAGCACACATGTGAATATATATATATATATATATATATATATATATATATATATATATATATATATATATATATATAACGAATATAGGGAGCTGCCAACATGCCTCGCAAATAACAAGAGCAAAATACAAATAGCTAATCTCAGGCACTTCTAAGATGAGTTTCAGCAAGGCCACCACCCATCACATCTCAATATCAAGCTCTGGCATGGCCACCGCCCGATATTAAGATGTTAGAAGTACCAAAAAGACTAAAGAGAAAAAATAAAACACTGAGCGACGACTCAAACTAATAAGAAAGTTCCAAAAGATTGAATCAGAAGAAGTGAAAATGCATCTGCTCTGAAGAGGATCTGCTGAATAGATAGACCACTCTGAAGGCTCTAAAAAAGAAGATAGAAGGAGTGTCAAACTGAAGAATAGATCATCCTGAAAAGTACTCCATACCGAAGATAGCAGAATCCTAAATCTGAGGGGATAACTGCAAGAAATCCTGGATGAAGAAACTCTGCTCTGATGACCTCTCTACAAACTAATATCCAGCAGTCTGAAGACAAGAGAAACCTACAAAATGAACCTGATATCCTATCTCCCAAAACCTGCATCTGAAACAAGACTAGGAAAAAATTAGAAAGACACACACACACACACACACATATATATGTATTTTTATAAGGAATGAAATAAAAACCTAAATAAAACCATCAGGACAGAAATTAAAGGAATGAATAAACTATAACCAAATACCAAATAGAGACAAGAACAAAAATTGAGACAGATCAGACATAATTATCTTTAATCATAAGTAAGCTATGATTTAAAGTGAGATCATCATAAAAATTTGGAAAAATATTAATAATACTATAATTAGTGCTGTAAAAGTTATTGTTATATTTAAAAAAGTTAATATTATAACTAAGCTTATTAAGATACCATTTGAAAAGGATATTTTTAGCTAACTTATATCTGCGATTAGAAATCCAATTAAAACAAAATGTAGAAATTGAAAAAATCAATTAGTTAAGATGACTATTATTATTATTAAAAATTCTTTGATTTCTCTCAAACCAAATAAACCAACTAATAATAATAAATAAAGTGTCTAGCAAAAAATCTGATATTTTTATTGAATTTGAATCTATAATTTTTCAGTAGAATTCACAATCCAAAATATTAGTTATTATATTAAAGTTGAAAATTTTATGAGTGTTAATTAGGATGCAATTAGTGTCAAAACAATCATAATATATATGATTTATGTCCTCAAGATGCAGATTGCAAAAATAACATTTATTATCATTTTGAATGTTTTTTCTCTTTAAAAATTCAATTGTATTAAGTTTCCATGAAGAATTAGCCACATGTGAATTTTGGATTTAGGAGGAGCATTAGATTTCCACATATATTTAAAAGAGTTATTTATAATACCCGACAAATTAATAAATATATAAAAAGAATTTGGAGTGTGTTTCTTACTCTTATCCCATTCCCAACTAATAAAATCATTATCATTATCATTATCAATATTATAAAGATTTAATCTGGCATAAAGCAAAGAAAGTTTCCTAAGGGTAGATCCTACTTTAAAATTATGTTAAAGCTGAAGTTCCAAGGAGGATCATTTTCCGGAGAATAAACTTCATTAATTAAAGCATACTTAAAGTTGAAAATATTATACAATTCCTTAAAATCAAACTTAAGAGGCAAGATCGAAATCCAACAATCATGCCAAAAAGAAGTACAATTTCTTGAATGTACTATCGTCTTAGTTCCTAAATTAAAATTTTCATAACATTTTAAAATGTTTTTTCAAAAATTAGAAAAATTATGTGGAAAATGAATAATCAATTTGGTGTAAATTAATATTATCGTTATAGTAATATTTGGAAATGATCTCTTTCCTAATAGCGTAATCATTTATGTCTTTAAACTTCCAAAGCCATTTACCTAAAAGAGACAAATTCAAGTTGCGCAAATTTATAACTCCTAAACCACCCTCATTTTTAGCTTTACAAACAATTTCCCAGTTAACGAGACATTTTATACTGTTATTAACATTATCCCCACTCCATAAGAAATCTCCTCTAATTTTATCGATTTTATCAATAACCCAATCTGGAAACAGATGCATAGACATCCAATAGATAGGTAAGGCTGATAAAACCGAGTTTATTAAAACTATCCTACCTGCTCTAGAAATAAATCTCCCTTTCCAATTAGATATCTTATTTTTAATTTTATCAATAATAATAAGCCAATCATCATGCTTGAGTTTGGTAGGTCTAATCACAAACCCTAAATATTCAAAAGGAAATTTCATACTTTTGCAATTTAGGGTATTAGCTACTAAGTTTTCTACTTTTTTAAAATCATTTAAAACAAGAACTGAACTTTTGTCAAAATTAATTTTTAAACCGGATAAAAGCTCAAAAATATAAAGAATAAACTTGAGAGTAATAATGTGTCTAGGAAGATGAGAAGAAAAAAGTAAGGTATCATCCGCAAATTGTAGAACCGATATACCATTACGCGGTATGTCATTTCCAACACTTCCTAGAAATCCATTATCCACTGCTCTCTTAATAATTTTTGCAAAAACATCAGCACCTAAGTTAAACAACAAAGGAGATAAGGGATCCCCTTGCCTTAAGCCTCTGTTTGACTGAATTTTATTATGTAGAATACCATTAACCATAATACTAGAGTTTCCCGTTTTAAGCAAAGTCAAAATCCAACTAATCCATCTCTGCCCAAATCCTCTAGCCTGAAAAATATCAACAAGAAAATCCCAATACACAAAATCAAAAGCTTTAGCAAAATCAAGTTTCAAAATCGCACAGGTTATGTTGTTTTTACAACAGTAATTAATATATTCTTGAACATCAGCCACACCATCAGTAATATTTCTCCCTTTAATAAAAGCCGATTGTGAACAATCAATTAAATCATTCATTCTTATACTAAGTTTATTAGCTAGAACTTTAGAAATGATTTTAACTGAACAGTTAATCAAAGAAATAGGTCTAAAATCTTTTAAGTTGTTAGCTCCTACTTTTTTATGCAGCAAAATAACATTTGCGAAATTAAATATCCCTAATTGCAAATTACCATTATAAAAATCATTAAACAAATTAACTAAGTCAAATTTTAAAACATGCCAAAAAGTTTTATAAAATAAAATAGGAAACCCATCAGGACCCTGCGATTTATCACTAGGCATATCATTAATTGCTTTCCTAATTTCCTCTTCTGTAAAAGGATTATCTAACTCAGATAAATCAACAATAGAATCTGATGGATACAAATCTGTCCATCTAACATTGATTCTTAGTTTGATTTTAGAACAAAAAATATCCTTATAATAGTCAGTAAAGCCTTGTTGAGGTCTCCTTGATCAACTAACTCTATATTGTTAAAAAATATAGAGTTAATTGTATTAGAACATTTTCTACCATTAGCAATATTATGAAAAAATTTGGTATTATTATCACCTTCGTTGATCCATTGAATTCTGGATCGCTGCTTCCACATCGCCTCCTCTTTTTCTAAAATAGAATTTAATTCATCTTTTAAATTAGAAAGAACATTACGTTCACCTAGATTTAGAGGTCTAGATTTTTCTATCATGTTTATTTTAAGCATTTCATTAAGAATATTATCTTTGCCAAAAACATTTTTATTCCAATTTTTAAGAAAAATCCTATGATCTCTAAGTTTAGAAATAAAAGCTTTTGCAGAATTTTCCTTATTTCTGAAATTATGAAAACTCAAAGAATTCCATTTACATATAACTAAGTTCACAAAGTTAGATTCTAAAAGCCACATCTTTTCAAATTTAAAATTGTTAATAATAACTCTATGGAATTCGCAAGAAAGGATAATAGGACAATGGTCAGAGAAGGTATACGGTAAGCCATTTACTCTACAGATAGGAAAATTGTCCTCAATCTCATCACTAACAAAAAATCTATCGAGCAGAGCCATGGAAGGAGACTCTCTAGAGTTACTCTAAGTAAACTCTCTATCAGAAAGAGGAATTTCAATCAAATTAGAGTTAATAATAAATTGATTAAATTCCTCCATAGTAGAGAAATCTCCTTCTCTAGGAAATCGCTCACCTATGAAATGCGTAACATTAAAATCACCCCCCAAAATCCAAGAACCCGGCGCAAGGGATCTAAAATATAGGCATTCATTCCATAAAATTCTCCTATTAATTTTAGAATTAGGCCCGTAAACATTAGAAATATTTAATAAAGAGTTATCAGAAAGATTAATAAGAATAGCATGAAGAGAATGTTGCTTAACAATACATTTAAGTAATTTAAAATAACTATCACGCCAACCTATCATTAATCCACTAGAAGAGCCAACGGAAGGTAAAAAAACCCATTTTCTAAAATGATACCCACCTAATTTTCTAAAGAAACGAACATCAGGGCAGTTAATTTTAGTTTCTTGGAGTAAAGCAATATCTATAGAGTAGTCTTTAAAAAATACTTTAAATTTATCACATTTGTTAAAATCATTTAAACCTTTAATATTCCAACTCAAGATCCTCATAGATGGACTGAACTAGCCCTCTCTAATTCCCTACATCTAATATACTCCCGATCTAACTCAATACCAAAAAAATAAAAGATGTGGCACGAGCTAGCTGACTAAACTCATCATAAGAGACACTACCTAAAGCATAAGTAGAAAACGTACTACCCAAAAAAGAGCCCATACTTGAGCCTGGATACATAGCACCACTCGTGGCACTCGATCCAGGTAACTCACCGATTGAAGAAGACTGACAGTTGCGGATTCTAGCACTTCGATGAACTGAACCACTAGAAGCTATTGATCACTTACGCTTTCCTCTCTTCGAAGATGTGGAGTTAGGGACAGAACAAATATTACATACCAAACTGTCAGACATAGAGCCAACATGCAAATCATCTGAAGAAGCAGTGAAAGAATTTGAAAACACATCAAGAAATCTTGGCTCTAACTCAACAGCTATATCATCATTTTGATGATCAGAGGTCCATAACCATTCACGAACCAAATCATCAGTAACATTTTTGCCTTCTACTGCTGGAACATCACATATATCTGCAACTGACTGATCACTAACATCTCCCTCAATTGAATGTGAACGCTGTATACCATGCACACTATCTACAACATGCACAACTTCTAAAGGAAACATGGATAAATTTGAAAACACACCAGAAAATCCAGATTCAAGATCAACAGAAAAAACATCTTCCTTCTGTTGTTCAAAGAACAATATCCAGTCACGAAAAGCATCTATTTCGAAGAAACGAACAACACCTGACAAAAAATCTTCATTTTTGTTCATCTCAGCATCAACATTCACAAAACAAACTGGCACTTCAGTGCAGTCATCTAAACATACTGACTCATTACCAGTGATGATTCCTTTACAGTTTCCATTAACATCAATTGTATTATCCAAAACACTCGAACCCCCAACTATAGAAGAATCAACACACAAATCACCAAAATCAACCATTGCCTTGTGAACCAGCAACAAATCACCCATACAATCAACAACACCCTCCCTCTCTTCTGAGAAAACAACTTTCTTACTATTATCAGGCAAATGCAAATTTTGTGCACCATCTCCATGCAGGCTCTGTGCATCCTGTACACTAGAATCCACGTGGTATTCTGCTAAATAATCATCAACAATGATGCGATCTTCCAACATTGATACATTATTTTCAACTGTGATGTTATCTGTTCCTAAAAACCATTCAAAGAAGTCTCCTGACCGCCGCAACAAATTATCAACTTCTGGAACAAGCTCATCCATGATTAAAGACTCCTCAAGCACTACTGAGAACTCATCAATCAGATTGCTAAAGACAAATCTATCATTGCTAAGCTTAGAATCAAAATCCAGAGACATATCAGCATCCAATATTTTCTTTCTCGACTCATTAACCTCATTGTACTTTGAGAACAGTTCAATACTACTATTAATTTCAGCATCTTTAGCTGCTATGATTTTCTGATGTCAGAGGTTCGGTCAATACTCGTTCTGGTCGCTTAGTGAACCTTTTATCTATCTCCTGTTCTCAGACTTCTTATAGAGCGGGAATTGGATGATTGCCGATCCGGAGACTGGTGGATCTGGCTTACTAGTCTCCTCCCTGACCGTCTTCCCCCCCCCCCCCCCTTGTTTTCTTACTGTGTGGCTATTGCTTTCAGGCTCTGCCTTTTCTGGGGTGGTTTTTGTTTCTCAGTACTTCTTCTGATTGGGGCTTGCTTAAAGGAATGCCGCTACTCTTTTCCAGCTGTCGGTATTACAGTTGTTGGGGTGTTGGCCGTTTCTATCTTCTGTTTTGGAGGGTCGTCTGTTGGGATTTCTGTTTCTTTGCACGGTGGTCACTCAACATCGTCATCGGACGGTGGCCTTGCCGGAGCTCGATTACGATGTTGGATGGACGGAGGGTTTCCACGAGCTCATCGGGTGTGCTGTGTGCCTGGTGCCAAAGGTCCTTTGCCTTTGCTTCTCGCTCATGTCTACTGGTTTCCCTTGTTGGTTGTTTCGATATTCTTCTGATGTGGTTTCTCGGTTTTGTATTCCTTTCCTTTTTCTCGGTTACCTGTCAGGCTTGTTGACAGCTTTAAGTTGAGTTTATATATGAAAAGATGTATTTCTGTAAAAAAAAAAAAAGAAAAAAAAAAAAAAAGAAGATTAAGGCCTCCATGTTCCATATTTTGAATGCAGTTTATTCCTTTTAGGTTGCATGTTGGATGAATAACAGATTTCCTTCCCACAAAAAAAAAAAAAAAAAAAAATTTATCTAGATCGAGATCAATCATAAATTCATTTAACATAGAACTGTCTTTCAAACATCTATCTAAACAGTCAGTAGCTGGTTCATCCCAGACTAATACCTCACTAGTATGAAAACATCCATCAAGATTAGCTACCAAATCATTCTCTATAGAACAGTTCTCTGAGGTAGCCTCTGTATATAGACAAGCAAATTTATTGAAAGTACAAATCTCAAAAGTTTCTACACAACGAAGAAATGATTTACCTTTTTTGGACTTTGCTTGAATGAAACCACTATTCAATTCAATATCTTTTCCATTTGCCTCTGTGACAGTCAGAAGATAAACACATTTACAGGAGGCAACATTTGGATCAAACAATATAAGATCAAATGATGATGATCCTTCATTCCTTTCATAATCAAAAAAAGCACTTTCCTCATTAATAAAGATGATGATAATGTTAAATAACAATATTGAAATCTACATTACGCTCTCTTTAACTAATTTGATTTTATATTTGGTTTGGTTGTTTGGCTCGGTGCCGAAAAATAATTAAACTTGAAAATAAAACGGATTCCTAAAATTAATTGATCGAGCTGAATTAGAATAAAGCTAACTTATTCGATTCTATTGATTTTTTGGGTTTGAACCAATATACATCCATCCGTGATTACCTTTTCATATTTAAGGATATTTTGTAATACATTTCTCATTTTTCTATATTTTTACATTTAATTAAACTACAGATCAAGTAATTTTTATTTACAATCCGTAATAGAAGATCCTAAAACGCTACGACATTAAATATTGATAACAATGTTTACTGCCCGAAAGAATTAAAACAAACTACAGTTCTATAGTCAACTTTTAAAACTTTTTGTGGGTTTCTAGCCTTACACAAACGAAACTTCTACGAAAAATTCAATTTCATATGTTCAGTGATTTTTTTTTTTTTCATAGAAATAACGTGGAAAACAATATGTATCGGTTGAAATATTCCAGCAAGTAAACATACCTACGCTGTTTTACTGTAAGCAAATTACACGTTTTTTTCCATCAAGCAAAATATTATACACCAATACATTTTCAGTTTAAATTTCATCACCGTATTGTAAACATAAAATCCAGTATCGAACCAAAACATTAGTGTGAAAAGTACTGGAATCGTTTACAACAATAAAAACTCAAAATTTGGAAATGATGATGCTTTGGAAGATCAATAGATATGTATGGAAAAACGGAAACTTAATGATGAAAAATGGTGTGTTACTTGGGAACATCAAGCGACGTTTAAGATGGGCTTATATTATGTACTCCTACATGCAACGGAAACCTGGTCACTTGCAATTTTGCAAAGGTCGAAATGGGCCAAACTATTGGAAAAATAAGCGGTTTCATCGTTAGTATTACTTGCAGAATCACTCGCAAAGATGGAAACAGCAAGAAAAAGGCTCCTTGCAGCTCGAATGATAATCCAACTTGTTCCACTTCAGTGGTAGCTGAATCAGAACCGCTCATTCCTACACCTCACGACTCACATATCATTTCAATTCAAACTTTGGATAGTAATTCAAGCTGTTCCTCTAATGTACTACAACAATCAAAAGAAGAACCGGTTAATGAGACTACAACTCATGACTCACTCGTCATTTCAATTCAAAGAGAAGATGAAGATCATGATCACTATCGATCTACCATAGATAATGGTAATTTTTCCAAGGCCAACGATGACAATGCCAAAGAAAAGGAAATCACAACAGTCACTATCAAGACGCCACAAGTGAAGAAAGAAGGAAAGTGGTTAGTGCATTACTGCAGCAATCATAGGATATTGTTGGTTGGAGAAGGTGACTTCTCCTTCTCTGCTTGTCTTGCTAAAGCTTTTGGTTCTGCTGCTAACATGGTTGCAACTTCTTTGGATTCCTTCGGTTAGGTTTCTCAACGCCTTTTCAAATTATGTTTTATAATCATATTTTTAACTTGGACAGCATTCATACTCACACTCTTAAAATCTTACAGACTTTTTGGAAAAAAAATTATCCAAGTGCAAAAAGCAACGTCGGATATCTTAGGAAAAGAGGGTGCATTGTCTTACATGACATGGATGCCACTAAAATGGCCTTCGATGTTACTGTAAACGAGTATATATATGATCGGATCATTTTCAACTTCCCTTTAGCTGGCTTTTTTAATGAATCTAAGAGGCAGCAACTAAAGTATGTTTGGTTATTATATTTATTTATATCTTGTTTGTTTAAATTATTTCCTGCTTACTGATAATATATCCACTTCATTATCATACTCAGGCGGAATAGGAAATTGGTAAGGGCGTTCATGGAAAATGCGAAGAAATTGCTGGCTTCAGATGGAGAGATCCACATTACGCACAAATCGAGTGCCACTTATAAAGAATGGGGCTTAGAGGAATTGGCAAAGCAGTGTCGGCTTAGGCTGATTGAGGATGTTGAGTTTAAGTTGAATCATTACCCTTGTTACCACAACAAATACGGATTTGGAGGCAATGATGACTTTAATTGCTACCCAAGCAGGACTTATAAGTTTGGGCATAAGTGAATTATCGTAACATTTTGGCCACTGCGTCGTTTTGGCTGCTGTTTCATTTTGCTAGTTTACTGTTTTAAAATGTTTTCCTTTAGCTGTAGCACCACGGTGTACAAAAAGTTAATGTTAAATACCAGAATATTTTGTGGAAATTGAAGAGGAGAAAAAAAGCACCAATAACATTTACAAATAAATGTAAGTTTTTTTCAAAAGTTGACAACATTTTGACCTATCATGCTGCTAAAAGCACTCAAATTTGCAGTGCATAATACCTTGGTATGGTATTGGAAAGTACAAAATCCGATGTTTTTAACATCCCACCACCTTATGGAATTAAGGACATCAACTTTTGTACTTCCTAATAACACCACAACTTGGTACTAGAAAGTAAGGCCGTAAATGGCTGTTGGTGGATATGGATAATGCTATATTAGTATCTATATTCGAAAATGAAAATCAATGTGTGAATCATTATACAATATGTGTGGATATTTCCTGAAAGACATCTGTATCCGTATCCGTGAAAATATTTATATTTGAATTTTAAAAACGTATACCAAATACAAATATTTTTGAATATTCGAAAATATCCAAAAATTAAACACTTAAACTGCATTTTTTTCCACTTTTAACTTCAAAAATTGGACAAAAATATTAACACGTGATTGATTCATATATTTCAAAAATGGCTCAATAAATGAAATCAACAGTAGTACATAAATCACACAAACTCCATAATGATACAGTAAATATGCTAAGAGTGTCTGAAATATGAAAATCACATAACATAAAATCCATACGTGTAGGACACATGAAACTCTATACAATACAGGTTTTAAGAGTTGGGGGTGAGCATTTGGTTATTTGAGTTTATCCGATGATCAAAATTGCTAAATCAGACTAAAATTAATAAAAATGAAAACCAAGCCAACGAAATTAAATTTGATTAAGTTTGATTTAACCAAACTAAAAACGATTCACATTTTATGTTTATAATATTAATTATAATTTGAATTAAAACCTCAATATATGATTAATGTATCCTTATTTAGAATTCTTATGCTTTCTAATAGTAATTTTTACACACACACACACACACACACACATATATATATAGATTAAATTTATTTACATCGCTAAATTGATCAATTTTTTTTATAGGATTAGTAATTCTGAAAATATAATAAAAGTTTGGTCAACTTGGTTAAACCGATAAACAAACTAAAAATTTATGCGGGCCGATTATAAACCAATCGAGTTCTAAACCTGACCGAAATGAATTGATTTTATTGGTTTATTTAGTTTAACCAAAGATTGCTCACTCATATTAAGAGTATTTCCAACATATAAAAAATAAAACATAAAATATAGAAGTAAATACATTTCTTAAAATATAACCAACACCAAAAATACAAAAATTGCATAATTTTTGCATTCTTTTTCCATACAGTAGTTACCACCTTCTCCTAAAATCTACCTCTGCAAAAAAACATAGTGATCAAAATAGAAATATTAGAAACTATAGCAAATATTAGGACTTAGGATCATAGTTATACAATAAAGTTATGCTAACTGCAATTGCAAGCTTGCAACTATGTAACTGCAATTGCAAGCTTGCAACTTTGCAAACTTGAACTGTGTAAGCTTCTGTGCAAGCTTGCACATATGAGCTTGCAGCAGCAAGCTTGCATCTACAAGCTTGCAATGTACAAGCATGCAGTTAAAATTATAAAATTATTGTAAAATTATTGCAACTATGCAGCTTTCACTATAAAATTATTTTTGCATTCAAATGTAATCGGTACAGCAATAAAGTTTTCAGTTTAAAATTTTTACTGTAGAATTTTCATTGCAAAATTTTCACTTTAAAACCAAACCAAACAGACTGAAATGAATTGATTTTGTTGGTTTATTTTGTTTAACCAAATATTGCTTACCCATGCTAAGAGTATTTCCAACATATAAAAAAATATAGAACATATAACATAGAAGTAAATACATTTCTTAAATTAATATTGTAACGACCTGATATTTCGAACCGTTCAAATCGACAATCATCCACTCATTTCAGACTTGAATTGCTCAAAACAACAGATTTTTAATTTATATTTAGCAAAACTTAGCATATACAGTAAATAAATCAATCATAGAATCATTGACACAGAGTACTAAAACAATAAGCAGCGGAATAGATAAATAGTAGTTCATGAAGCTACTACAAAAAACCATCAGAGTTTAAAACAAAATACAATAGATATATCCAATACAGAGTAGTCTCAAATAAAAAAAGGAACTGGAAATAACAGAAGGTTGAATAGATATAAGACGGATCTTCAAGCAAAGCTCCAAGCTTCAAAGTTGGGTCTCGAATGCTATGACACTCAGTTTGACCCGATCATAAAGTAAAACACAAAACACTCGAGTCAGAATTAACATTCTCACACTAGTAAATTCAACTCAGGTGAAATGTCAACTGAAATACAAAGTAACTCAAAGGATGTTTAGATTTTACCCTTTAAGAATCTGTTAAACTATTTACATACATTGTATAATACGCTACATAGATAATGTCTATAGTAAAGTAAACTATTAAAATAGCATAAGGCCTTACCCATATCCCCCTTAACACAGTTTTTATGTATTCTCGTAGTTTATACAGTACCGTAATTCCTCCGTAAACTGCGGGGCAATCAAAGGGCACTCCATAGGTACGGTACAAACCAAACTCGTAGAAGGCGATAAGGCATGTGACAAGGCACGCGACACAATGTCTAGGGTATGATTCTACCATTTTGCAGAACCGGACTGGTGGTAACGCATGGCAGCTACTACCGCCCACCTCGAGGTACACTCTCAAACCAAAGGTTCACCGAATCAAATCACAAACTGGTAGAATGGTATCGATGAAATGTGCCCGATCGGAGGAATGACCTTACTTGGCCTAGGTATAGCTTCTGTTTTAGCCACATCAAGCAGACTCGCGGGAGTTAGAGCTGCGTTAATACCTCATAAAGAACCATCGTCAAACCATCATACTTTGTCCTGAAATATGTACCATGTACACAGCTGTTAAAGTGGTTTTCAGTATTGGCAGGAAGTATGACAATATCTTATCCCGATCTCTTTAACAACCAAACGCTTATTTCATACCGTGGTCATTTTATAAATCACCATTATAATCATTTCAAAAAGTTCATACTTCGTATCAAAATATCATATTCTTTTCAGATTCATATCACTTTTGAAATCATATGCACTTTCGAAATCATATTACTTTTATAATCGATATTTACTTTAAATTATAACTGTTCCAACTTAAACAGTTTAAATATTTGAAATAGTTCATATATTGAAACAGTTATAAATTAAAATATTTTATATATAAAATAGATTATAGATGAAAATAGTTTATATATTAAAAATAGCTTATATATATATATATATTAAAAACAGTTTCAAATTAGAATCGTTTCTTTCAATTTTCACAAATCAATTCAACTTTAGTTCCAAAATTCAATTTATTTTAATCTCCGTTCAACAATTTCAATTACAAAGATAAAAGGTTCAATTCAAATCCTCATTAAACCATTATAATTTAAATTGATTTCAAATCCAGGTTTGAACTACCATTTCAAATTCAATTGGCTTCAAAGTTAAATCTTCAAACATTTACAATAACTCAATTCGAAGATTTTATTTATATTTCAAAATTCAACCTTAATTCTATTTAAATTTGAAATATTTACTTTATAATTTATAATGACATTTAAATAAAATCGTATATTACAAATTTAAATAAAATCTAAAATTAAATAGCTAACTTAAATTATATTTGGTTCTGAAATTATTAACTTGATCACTTTTAATAATATTTAAATAAAATCTCCAATTATATAGTCAAATCAAACTAAATATTCAATTTCAATTTATTTAAATTTGAAAATATTCATTTAATCACCTTTAATCAAAATCAAGTTATAAAATCATATCTTTAAAATCTCAAATTCAATAAATATCAAATCAAATTTTTTCTATTTAATAACAATTCTTAAACAAATAAAGTTTTAAATCAATTTTAATTTATTTTTCCAACCTTAATTTATTGAAGTTATTACAAAATCAATTTTTAAAATATACTTTTAAATAAATACTTAAACATAATATATATATATATAGTAATTAACTTAAATTTTATTAAATTAAATCTTATTTTATATATTTTAAAATAATAAAGTTATAAGGAAAATCTTAAAAATTATGGAAAATCTTAAAAGTTATAATTTCAAAACTGGCTTATAAATTTAAAATTTCCAAAACATATCATTTTAAAAATTTGAATTTTCACATATATAAAAATAACATTTATATATTATATTTTAAAATCAGTATTTATTATAACTCATATTTTTCCTTTCGAAACTTTGGAAATCATTTCAAAATATAGACCAATGGTATCCATATATAATTTTCTATCCTATGGTCAAATGATACAGATATTTATCATTTCAATCCGTAATTTAAATGTTTACTGGTATATATCATTTCACCCCGCAATCCCATAATTAAAATCAATGAAAATCACTTGGGTTTATCATTTCAGTCCATAACGATTTTCTCTTAATCTATAAGATCGTTCAGGTATGCATCATTTCAAACCATAGGCAATTCTAAACTAGCAGAGAAATTGAAGAGTGAGAACAAATATGATAATAATATAACATATCAACAACAGGCATAGATCATCAGTAACAAGTTTAAATATAATATATAAAGAATAGGTTATGGTGTCATATGCCATAGGCAAACAATGACAGATAATGGTATATCATATTTAATAATTAAATAGCTTAACAATTAAAATTTAGTAGTATATTTCAATCGTCATTTCATATGAATTTAAATTTACTATATATAAGAATGTTAATCATGAGTGATCGCTCATCATTCGAGGCTAGAGAGCACGGAATGAGAAGCAACTGACACGGATACACACATGCACACAGGACACGACAAGTCAAATATCTACGAGAAGCACAAAAATGGATTTAGTTTGAGAATTTGAAGAAAACAAATACACACACATGTGTGATATATATCTATATATATCTATATATACACACACACACGCACATTTTTTTTCATAAGCAAGAGGTGAAGGGCAGTACACAAAAACTGTCTGTGCCTTACAGGATCCAGATAAACAATCACATTCATATATGCTCATTTTGAAGCACAAGGCTAATATATATTGTAGGAAATAATATATTTATAGGAAGAGACCGCACAAGCAAGCTATGATTCAATGGATCAACACATATATAAGTACACATAAAATCTTGGATTTGAGAGAAGTAAAAAAATTAGTAATCTCTGCCGCAAGTGCATATATCGTACAAAAACATATATAAGCTTTTGAATACAACATATATATATATATATAATATTTTTTTAAAAAGGAAATAACATACACACACACACACGTGTGTGTGTTTAAATAAGATATGATAAGTTATCACGAGAACGAATAAAAGAAAAAAAACAAACTTGAAGATATCATATATGAGCAGCACGTTTAAAACCAAGCAACATATAATATAAATTATATATATATATATATACACATATATGAATCTATATATTTACCTAAAGCAAGAGAGGTAAAGCTTGGTCAAGTGGCTGGCGAAGGCTTGGAAGGGTGGAGGAGATTGTCGAGGAAGTGGTGTTGTCAGGTGGCGCGCTGGGTAGGGAAGCATGGAGGCTAGTGAACGTGGGGAACAAGGTGAGATGGCGAGTCACATGGGGAGACATGCATGGGCTACAACGGGTTAGAGGATGGTCGGCTAAGGCAAGCTGCAGCTTGCGTGGAGACTATGGGTACGGTCATTGGACAAGGCGGAGGTGGAGTAGTTGGTCAGGGGAGATGTGGTGGTGGATAGGATAGGTGGGTCGGAAGGAGATTTGGATCAGTGGAGAGGCGGAAGTCACGGTGGGTGTGGGTCAGAATGTGGTCAGGTGGCGGAGGAGCACGCTAAGGTTGCTGCACGATTCAAGATGATCGGGGTTGTTTTCAGTGGTAGGTGCGCATGGGTGAAATGGATCAGGTAGTGGGAGGAAATAGGGCTTGCATGGACATGGGAAGGTGGAAGATGTATCGGCTATAGGTGAAATAGTGGGGCTATGGGGCGAGTGACTGGGGAGGAGGCTCGAGGCTGTGGGTTTGACATAGGGAAGTGGCGATTTGGAAGGGGACGGGTTGAGGAAAAAGATGCGGTGATGCTTGCGTGTGGATAAGGCAGCGGAAGGTTGGTCTCGGCAACAGTATAGCTTCGTTTATTCATAGGGAAGAACGAAACAGAGAGGGGCACGAAAATGGGAGGAAGAGACAAATATTTGAACCGGAGATATAAAATGAAATAGCCAATATAAATAGAAAAGGTGGAATCATAAAAGTCAAAAGTTAATGGCCATTTCTTTTTTGGAGAAACAAATGAATGGGTACACGAAATCTAAAAGACTCCAGAATGGGTACTGATGCGTTTAACTATTTCTTGGTTTTCCCCACGTACTTGACACCAAAATACACAAATGAATATACTACGGAGATCAGAATGATGAGACAAACAAAATGGTACACAAATATGAGTGATACGATCATCTTATCAAAACTCGATATTCGCTGCCAAATTGCTGCTAAATCGCCGAAAATAAGATAAATCGAGCTAGAGCATTCCAAATTTGGTGAAATGAAATATGACGTCTCATTCAGAAAATGTTCTTCATTTTTATCATGTAAAAATATCCAGATTTTGAAAACATTTTATTTTCATCAAATTAACTGATTTAAATTGAAATTGGAAATTACACAACAGAACTAAATTTCATATTTTCCAATAAAAATTTACCATTTGCTATGTTTAATATACTATTTCAAATGTCAAATTTTCATTACTAGATTTAATTATTTTATTTTCATGAAATACTCTGTTAAATACGTTAATAAAATCGTTAAGAATTACAGGACGTTACTCTCTCCCCCACTCAGAACTTTTTGTCCCCAAAAAGGAATGAGATAAGAGAATAGAATCAACAGGATGGAAATATAGATTCTAAATACACAATATTAGATTCAACAATTAATATACATTTATTTTATTTAATTTACTTTTACTCAATTCAAAATTGCTAATTCAAAATTGCTAATTCAAAATTGCTAATTCAAAATCATATAAATTTCCATTATTTTTTTATTATATTTAACTAATTTGGTTTAAATTTATTTTATCTAATAAATATTCATTGTATTACATTTGGTTAATTTCAATTCTAGGTATTTTCATTCAATCGATTTGTTCTAGTTTATTAATATTTGTTACAAAAATTTCTTTTAAAACAAGATTTATTTTATTTAACTCATATGTTTTATCCATTTGACTTCACCTAAGTTAATTCGACTTATAGTTCAATTTCAACTATGCTTACGTTTATATTTATTTATTTAGATAGCATTCTCTTTTATTATTCAATTTATTCAACTTAGCATATCATATAACATAAATTAAGTACGTAAATGTGTATTATAACAACCAAATTTTTTGTTTATCAACTCCCTTATCAAAATTCATTTTTGGACATCTTATTGTTTACATTCTATATCGTATTTTATTTAATTACATGTTTTAATTGCGTTCAATTTTTTTTCAGGTAAGTTTTATTTACATTTCTAAGTGTAACCGAACACTATACAAATTTACCCTTTATTTACAATATTTCCAATTAAGCAAAATTTAGTTTGAACATTTTTATTACTTAAGTTTTCACTTGTATAACCATCAATTACAAATTCACATTAACATTTTAACTTTTTAAATATTTCAGGCAAGTTATATATGTTTTAGAATGGAGTTGATTTTTATACAAATTAATTTTACCCTAGTTCAACTGTTTCAAGGTGTTTCAAATTCCATTTTTTGTTTTAGACGCTCCAATTATTCAAAATTTTGCTTCATTTGAATAATTGAAAACCATCACTTTACATAAAACTTAAGAATGTTTCAATTGTCATTTCATGTGAATTTAAATTTAGCAAATATAAGGATGTTAATCGTGAGTGATCGCTCATCATTCGAGGCTAGAGAGCATGGAATGAGAAGCAACCAACACCGATACGCACACGGACACGGGCACGACACGTGACACGACAAGTCAAATATCTGCAATAAGCACAAAAGTGGACTTAATTTGAGAATTCGATAAAAACATATACACACACACGTCTGATATACACACACACACATTTGTTTATAAGGAAGAGGAGAAGGGCAGTACAAAGCAACTGTCTATGCCTTACATGATCTAGATAAACAAGCACATTCATATAGGCTCATTTGGAAGCACAAGACTAATATATATTGTAGGAAACTATATATATATATATATATATATATATATATATATATATAGGAAGAGAGAGCACAAGCAAGCTATGATTCAATGGATCGATACATATATAAGTATATATAAAAGCTTTGATTTGAGAGAAGCAAACAAAATCAGCATTCTCCGCCGCAAATGCATATATGCTACAGCAACACATGTAAGCTTTTGAATACAACATATGTATAAAATAATTTTTTTAAAGGAAACGACATATATATATATATATATATATATATATATATATATATATATATATTTAAACGTGATATGCTAAGTAATCACAAGAACGAATAAAAGAAAAAAACAAACTTGAAAATATCATATATGAGCAGCATGTTTCAAACAAAGCAACATATAATATACATTATATATATATATATATTTACCTAAAGCAAGAGAGGCAAAGCTTCATTGAGTGGCTGGTGGAGGCTTGAAAGGGCAGAGGAGATTGACGAGGAAGTGGGGTTGTCAGGGGCGGAGGAGATTGAAAATATTCTTAATTTTTATTATGTGAAAATATTCTTAAATTTTATTATGTAAAAATATCCAAATTTCGAAAACATTTTGCTTTCATCAAATTAACTGATTTTAAATTGAAATTGAAAATTACACAACAGAACTAACTTTCTTATTTTTCCAACAAAAATTTACCATTTGCCATGTTTAAATAGACGCATTTAAAATATCAAATTTTCATTACCAAATTTAATTGTTTTATTTTCATGAAAAATTCAGTTAAATACGTTATTGAAATTGTTAAAAATTACAGGTCGTTACACTAACCAACACCAAAAGTACAAAAAGTGCATTAATTTTGCATTCTTTTACCATACAGTAATAGCACCTTCTCCAAAAATCTACCTTTGCGAAAAAACACAGTGATGACAAGCACCATTCTCAGTGGTTAAGTGATTCGACTTTGGTGCGAGATGTCACAAGTTCGAAACTTGCATAGCGTGATTCAAACATGTATTGACAAGTGATTTGTGATATATTGTCTCAGTGACATGTTGTATCTAAGTAACATTTCAAAAAAACATAGTGATCAAAATAGAAATATTAGAAACCATAGACAATATTAGGACTTATGACCATAGTTATACATTAAAGTTATGCTAACTACAACTGCAGGCTTGCAACTTTGTAACTGCAATTGCAAGCTTGCAACTTTGCAAACTTGAACTGTACAAGCTTCTGTGCAAGCTTGCACATATGAGCTTGCAGCAGCGAGCTTGCACCTACAAGCTTGCAAATGTGCAAGCATGCAGTTAAAATTATAAAATTATTGCAAATGTGCAAGCTTGCAACTATTCAGCTTTTTTTTGAAATGGTATTTGGACACAACATGTCACTGGGATAACAGAACACAAACCACATGTCAATATATGTTTGAATCACACTATGCAAATTTCAAACTTGTGACCTCTCGCACCAAAGCCGAATCACTTAACCACTAGGACAATGGTGCTTATCGCAATTGTGCAGCTTTCACTATTTTTGCATTCAAAAGCAATCAGTATGGCAATAAAGTTTTCACTTTAAAGTTTTCACTGTAGAATTTTCATTGTAACATTTTCACTTTAAAACAATTTTCAGTTCCAACTGTTCATATGAGAAAGTTTATTCCTTCTATTATTTTAAATAGCAATAATCAAGATAGCTCACTTTAAAATTATTGTTAATTCCGACAGCTTACTTTTAAAGCTTAAACAACAATAATCAAGGCACTTGAACGACTCATATGAAAAAGGAGAAATTACACCTCCTATTATTGGACGAGAGGAGTTAAAAGGCAGAAGGAGCTTCATGACAATCAAAGGGTGGAGGTTGATTGCAGCCAAGAGAACTGCGGATGTAGGTAGCAACAAAATTTGATGATCAAAGGGTGGAGGTTGTATGCTGGAAACTGTCAGATATAGTTGAGAGTAGAATCAAGCATGGATGTTTTAGAGCCGAAGAAGAATGAATAGATAGTGGAAACCCTAATTCGATTTTGTAAAAGAAAGAATAGCGATAGGCAGCTCAGTGCTAGGGTTTTAAGGTTTGCTTTGGAAATAAAGGTAAATGGAACTGGATTGGTTATTTTTATTTCAGTAGATGTAAGGATAGATTGGATGGTTGGGATGAGTTATTTAACGAGCCGAAATTTTATCGCTTTGATTTGTCAATACTTAATTAATTTTAAATATTCAAATAATGGTTTTAATAATTAAAATAACCCTCTATAATTTATAGCTAATAATGGTGAAATTATTTTCAAGATATGTCTACAAAAATAAATGGTTCAAAATAAAATAAAAAATGTGTCTGGAAAGCTTTTTCAAAAATCATGATTTTTGATCATGTATAAGTTGTTAAAAGGTCGTAAAACACTTAATACATTTAGACACACTTATGAAATTAATAAGGATTAATTAAGTGTATAAACAGTGGAAATAATAAGTGCACTTTAAGAAAAGAGAGAAGTGATTATTTTCATAAAAGGAAATTAAAAGAAAAATCAAAAAATCACATAACATCAAATCTTATGTACACGTTAGAGTATTACCTAGTGGATATAAGGGCTTCCCCTTGTACTAACATGTATGACAAGGTAGGGAAAGGGTGAGTGATGATCTGGCATGAATTTTATGGAGGGTATGGTACAAAAGGGTATTAAGGTAATTTTAAAATTCCATTTTACATAAAAAAAACTTCAAATTTTCTCTCTCTCATTCCATTTCATTTTCTCAAAGTTTTTTCAAAAGTTTATCTCCTTCCTTAAGCTTTCAAAAACTTGGTAATTGCTTCCAACAAATTTTATAAATTCAAAAATACCTTCTTTCCTCCTTTTTTAATTCCTAAATCACTTTAAGTTCTCTCCTTTCTCCTTCTAAATCACTCCTCCACCTAAAATCACCATACTTCATGTACACAACATGGTCATGCTCAATCACTTTAGCCCGAGCCCCATCCGATCCCACTTTATTTTGTTTAGGTCCAAAAATAAAATTTTGCTAAAGGGTTTTCAAATTTCTAGGTTGTTTCAAAGTTTGAAAAAAATTTGAAAAGATTTTGATGAGTAAAGCTCACATCTTTAACAAGTTTTAACCCTTTTTTATTTTCTTTACTTATTACTATGTTTTGTTGGATGATTGTTTCTAATTTGATGTTGATTTATGTGATTATACATATGTTTATATGTGCTTGTATGTAGTATTGGTTATTAACTTGAAAAGAAGTCAAAAAGTTAGTAAAGTTGCAAGCTGTGATCTTTATGCGATAGAGTTCAGATCTCTATATGTGCTTGTGGTCTGTGACATGATTTGTTGACTATGAACATGAATATGTTGTCATATGTTAAGGGATTTAGCATTTCTTTATGGTTAATAAACAAGTAATCCTTGTGCGAGGCTATGATTTTTAGTTCGAAAAATCAGAAACCTTTTTTAAGTCTAAACTTTGTTTTAGTTTTCAAAATACTTGTTTTATGTCTGTAAAAAGTAAGTAGGTTTTCAAAAGGAAAGATTTCAGAAGAAACTTAGAAACCAATTTTAAGTTATGGAATCCATAGCGATACACTACAAGGAATATGGTCATTTCCGACGGCTCCAAGCCGTCGGCCTCCGTTGGAAGCCATCGGAAATGCCGTCGATATATAGAACACAACTTTCGTCCTTTTTCGATAGACACGATGATAGCCTCCGACCGCGTGAAGTTTCGACTTTTTTTCAGACGGTAAAGACATCCACGTGCTTAAAAAAGCCAGAAAACCGTTGGAAGCCGTCGGAATATTTCAACCTAGAAGTCATAGGAAACGTCGGTAGCCGTCAGAAATCTAGGTCAAAAAAATTTCAGCAATCCAACAGTGCATCAACATCAATATATATCACAACACATCAAAATCAATATATATAAGATATATATGCTAAAATCAATTTCAATATCAATAATAATATAAAACTCAAACATTACCATCTCAAACTCAAACATTCAATCAATACAAACCAGACCATCCTTCATCACTCCATAATGTCTAAATCCAACATCAATGTACAATATATACATGCAACATCAAACCACGCAAATCAATATAAAGCAACAAATGTCCATAAATCAACCTCACCATCTCTCATTGTATATGTACACAAGTTTTAAAAACAAAAACTGTAAAACATACCTCATGACCCGTCATCGGCTTCGGAACCACCAAACAAAAGGAAGGCTCCATGACGCTCCATAAACTCGGCCAAATGCTAGTTCACTTGCTCCATTTGTGCTACTCGGAGACGGTTCTACTCCTGCAGCTATGCAATCTACTGTCGAAGCTCATTAATCTCAGCGTTGTCTTGAGTCTTTTGATAGGACTTTTGTGAGGCTTGTGCCTACAAAATAAGTCGAAATATGTTTAAGTTATTGCGTGCGTAACTTTTATAAAAATTAAGCAATTTTTACAACTTAGTTAAGTTTTATAAATTACAGATTGATTATCTTAGCCATAGTGCCTATATCTCTGTATAAGGTCCATAACGGAGTCAAAGATAGCATCCCCTCATTAGTGGTCAACTGTTCCTGTTCCAAATGCTCAAGCATTTGTGCACATGCTTGAATAAATTTTACCTGTAACGCAAAATCAAATACAAGTAAATTTTACATGACATACGACTCCATTTTGGCCAGCATGCAGTCATACAGCTCATGTATGCCTACTTAGATATGCTGAGTGCTATATTAGAAGGCTCAAGTTCAAAATCCTTGCATTAAATATGATACAAACAAATCATAACTAACATATCATACAAAATATTAATAATGCTGAAGTAAATTTAATAATTACGAGTCATCTGCTTTCAACAGCAATCTAACTACCATACGCAGCGCCTCCTGGGCAGGCCGCTGCCATCACCTCCACTGCGAATGGTCCCTCTCTGAGACGTAGAGGGGGAACTGGACTACGAAGAACTCCGCGGCTAAAGAAAGAAATTTGTAATACCTGTCATATACATTTTATTTTATTATAGCAGAACAAATCATTCAATTATGAGTAAACATATCAAGATTTAACATCAATAATCGCACATAACATACAAAAAAGTGTAACATCAATCCTTCCATAAATTACCTTTTTTTAACATGTATACTTTTAAATCAATCCTCGTTGTTTTCTGATTCAGACTCGGTCTCATACTCAATATTGTTTTCTTCTGTGGTTTCAAATGCTTCTACTAATACATTTGATTCATCATTTAGAGGTTTAAAATCGGTTTGATCATATATTATTGTAATTTTTCCATTTTCCTCAATATCCTTTTGGTACGCTTGCTTGTTTGGAATATTCTTTCCATCAAACGTAAATCTTGCATTCGTTTTAAAAACTGCCGACCAATCTATTTTATCTCTTTTTAGAGATGGATATGGAGCATAATAAACTTGTAGGGCTTGTTTTGCTAGCATAAACGGATTGTACTTATGATAACGTGATTTATGCTTTATTTCATTAATATATATTTTTGGTGCACGTTGATTGCAGAACCTGGAATATTACTGAACCAGTTGCATCTGAATAAATAAACTTCTTCTGCACGTCTGGTAAAATATGTTAATTTCAAAATCTGAGTTAACATGCCATAAAATCATTTATGTGATCATTTGGATCATCACTACCTTTAACATATATACCTGTATTGTTAGTTAATTTTCTAGCCTCATATTCTTTGGTGTTGAATTTGTATCCATTGATAAAGAATATTGGATATGTCTTGACTTTTCTTTTGGTCCTACGCAAGATGTTTGAACCCTTCATCGATATTATGACGAATTAGGAGATTTTTCCAATATGGAAACTCCCAAAATATACATTGTTTGCATCAATTATGAATCGTCGATTTACCTTGAATTTCATTTTGTTTTCTAGTTTCATGTATCTTTGGATAATCCTTTACAAGGTCATAAATATTTTCGCTTGATCAAATCATTGGTGGTCGCAGGGTCTCAAGTCCATTACTTGTAAGTTATTTTATCTTTTCTAAAAGGATGATTAATATGGAGAAATCACCGATGGCAGTCAAACCGCAGAATTTCTTTCCCATGCTGTAAAGAAAATGCTTGTATTTCTTCCATGCAATAAGAATAAGCTAGACGACCAGCCGTATTCCAACCCGAAAGCATTGTATATGCACGAAAATCGCTTGTAGTCCATAACAGAGAAGCAAACATACGAAAATTCTTCTTTTTAAATGTCGTATGTTTCAACATCTTCATACCACAATGTTTTCAACTCTTCAATCAACGGTTGTAAATATACGTCGATTCCTTGTGTCGGATCATCAGGGCTAGGGTTGACAATAGTGAGAAACATATACAGAGTTTACATACACATCCACAGAGGAAAATTGTAAGACGATTATAGACGAAGATGAATATTTTGAACCAAATTGAGAGAATGGTGAAAATTCATCTATACATAAACCAAGTCTAACATTATGACTCTCCGCTGCGAAAGCGATGTATATCTTATCAAAATGCTTACATGCTTATCCATCAGCTAGGTGTTTTAACGTACATATGTTCTCACACAGTGCCATCTTATATGATGTGCGGTCTCAGTAGATGCGTATAATCTTTGAAGCCTAAGAGTGATGGGTAAGTAGTACATATGCTTGTACAGAACTTTCTTTCCCCTCTTTTTCTTATTTTGTATCTTTCCTGATTACATATTTTACAATTCCTAAAATTGATGTCTTCTTTCGAAAACAAAACATGCAACCATTTAAATATGTATCTATTATTTGATACGGCAAACCGAAAGCAGACATAAGTTTTTTCACTTCATAATGATTTTCGCACTTTAAATTATCGGGTGGCATATGCCGTGTTGCAACTTGTACTATAGTTGCAAACCCGACTTCTATGAAGTTGTATTTTGATTTCATCGCAATATATTCTACAGTTACTGATAATTGAGTACCACTTGTACAACTATCCCAGAGGGGTTTCTAGCAGCATCCAATAAATAATAATTTTTTTGTTCCATTACTTTGTTCTTCTTCGACATTAACATCATTACCATCAACTTCAACAGTAGGGAACATTGAACGTGCTGCATCTTCAACCATATCTTTTATGACATTCATCGAAACAATTTCAATACCCACCTCCTCTAAATGTACGAGATTAGGTGCTATAAGTTCTCCATGACGATCCCACACTAAATAATACGGCACGAAAGCATGATGACACAAGTGAACTATCGCCATATCCGTTATTAAATGCTTCAATAATTTGCACCTACTACATGGACAACGAATTTCTTCGTTGTTCCCATTATTACTTAAAGAAAATTCGATAAAGACATGTACACCATTTTGAAAATGTTCACTTATTGAGCCTCCAATTTCTCTTCTTTGTTGGTACATCCAGCTCCGATCGATAAATTAATTGACCATTTTTTCTATTTTAAAACATAAACATATTAATCATTTACTTGTTGACATTTTATTTTTCAATTAAATTGTACATTAAATTTTTGCAAATATATAATATTATCTATTTAATTGTATTTTCAAACGAATTTACACAAATTATTATATGAATATAATCTATAAATTTTTAGATTATTGTTTTACACTTTGATGGTTGGTCATCCTACTTTCCATTGCAAACACGCAGTAATTATATTTTTCAAATCATTTTATTTTAAATGATTCAACAAAATCTCAGCCGCACTTCTCCTTTGTTCCCTGTATCGTACACATATGCGTGTACATAGGGAACAAAAAGAAAGTGTTGTCGAAATTTCGTGAACCGTTTAAAATGAAATGATTTGCAAAATATGATTACTCTATTGTGTTGTAACTTGTCCAATACAGGGACAAATCCGATAAATATTATATTAGCTGAATATAAATGTCAGTTCTGTGATAAAAACAAACATCCATACAATGATCATATATAATACTTGTTAGATAGGGCCAAAAACTCTCTAAGGGATACATAAATAGTAAATCATATTATGCAATAATTTACTTACATTCTAAGAAACACATACAATAAGTCATCGTTTTCGTTATTTTTAAAACGCATATATTAAATCCCAAGCATCGACTCTAATTAATTTGAACTAGCCCTAATGCACGTATGCACTAATTAATCAACACATATACACTAATTAATGCACATATACACTAAACAAATTTTCTCTCTCATCATTTCAATGATAAACAATTATAATAACAACCTAATTAGCATTGGGTATATCCAGACAATCAATGGGGTATTATACAAGTATAACAGCAAATTAACCCTAATTTAAGAAATCAAAATTAATTAGGGTTTAGGAATAAAACCTGATTAGAGATTTATGAAGGGCCTAAGCTTGTCGAGAGAGGAGAAGGATGAAGTTGGAGATGCTCAAGGAAGTGCAATAGTTGGCTGACGACTGGGGAGGAGGCGGTGGAGTTAGGTTTTTTGTTGATTTGGGGGATTGAGAAAAAATGAAGCTGCTCTCGACTTGGAGTCTGTATATACGATAATTTACAACGGCTAGCGACGGCCGCCGCAGCAAGTTTACGTTGGTTTTCGACGGCTTGCGACGGCTTTAAAATTTTATTTACAAAAATGCCATGAAGATCGACAGCCGTTGCTAGCCGTCGGCGCAAGGCTTCGTCGCTATTTACTATTATTTTAGTAGTGATAGTCGCTATGGATGCAATCTTTCGAAAAAAGTTCAACTTCATACAAACTTGACTTTTCATACGTAAGTAAATCTTAGAAATGTTTTCTAAACAATTTAAGATAGTTAATTAAGTATTTATTTATTAAATAATTAATTAAGTTGGGTAATTAATAATTAATTAAGAATTAAACAAGGTTTATTGATTATAATTATATGAAGATTAATTACTAACCTATTATCTTTTAAAAGTGAGGTTAATTTTAATTAATCTTTGATTGGAAAGATTAATTTTTAATTAATTATCAATTAAGTATATGATTTATTTTTAACTAATTATTAATTTAGTATGTGGTTAATTATTAATTAACTATTAAGTAGGTGTTTAATTATTCTAATTATAAATTAATTAAAGGTTTAATTTATAAAAAAATTATTTAATAAAGGCTAATTAATTAATTAATGATTAAATTAAGTTAAGAATTAATTAAAATTTAATAAATTTTTTCTAAAACAATTGGCCTATAATTAATTATTTAAAAAGAGGTTTAAGTTCTGAATTACTTTTTTCCAAGGATTAATTTGTTTATAGGTAACTTTCTTCTACAAAGAATAGTTTTGAACCTAAGGGATTCTGTTTTCGATACTATTAAGCAACCATACACATGTGAATAGGTTATACTAAACTTTGACATTTGTTAGCAGACTCGTTCTGCTATACCTTAATTAAGTAGATTATAGGACATTTCTTAGCAGAATAAATCTCCTTTCTGTTATACTAAAATTAATAGATTGTTTGGACAACTATTCAGCAGGACAAGTCACCATCCTCCTATTTTGTTAATTAGACATGTATATGCTAATTAGTTTGTATTGCCAAGTCATTCCCTAATTTGGTTATGGATTTTATTTACATATATGTTGGCTTATGTAAATAAGAGTTATGTGACTTGAAGTCAAAATTTAATTAAATAGTAACTTGATTTATTACCATTATGGTCATTAAGCATCCTTCTAAATTTGTAAAAGCATGGTTTTTAAATTGACTTTAATTCTATATTAATTAGAGGATAAATGTATTAATAATTTTGTAAATTGTTCAATTATCTCTTCTATTAATAAAGAAAATTCAATGAATAGATTGCACCTTGTCTTTTTGAAATTCAGAAAATATCCTACATCCATCAACATAATCACACCACCGTTTGCAACCTCTACCACCACCCACTTTATAACCATCCATCAACGGAAGTCACTATGAATTTGCTTGAAATAAAAGTGAGGTGACCACCAAAGTTTTTGAACTTAATGTACACATCCGCACATTATTTTTTATTAAATAAAAAGTAAATATTTCTAGCTATTAGATGCACATACATGCGATTTACACTAGTTGTAATAAAAGGTATTTACAAATGAATTTTTTTTAAAAAAGGAATTTTATATGAAGATTTATTAAAAAGTTTTATACATGATTTTAAAGATTTAGAAAAGAATTTTATAAATGATTTTGGATATATATAGAAGATGTTTTATAAACGGTTTTGGATATTTACAGAAGATGTTTTATATATGATTTTGGATATTTATAAAAGAGAATTATAAATGAATTTTGGATATTTATAGAAGATTTTTATAAATGGATTTAAAATTTAAGAAAAGAAGATTTATAAATGGAAATGGTTTATTGAAGAACATTAATAAGGGAATTGGAGATGGGTATTCCCTTAACCGACCTTCTTAATTATAGTGGCGTGGATAATTATTCCATGCTTAGCATCGAGGGAATAGTGTTTGGGGTTATCCTTCTCTCTAATTTAAATACCATTTGTTTGTTCCTTTTGATATGATTTTGAAAGGAGAAATTTTTCACAATGTGAATATATCCATTCCAGTATGATAATTATATTAATATTTTGCTAAATATTCTGGAAAGGGATTTAAGTAAACGAAAAGTTATTTTGTGGTTTAGTATTGCCATGTGAAAATTAATTCTTTGGATTATTATATGATTGTGTATTTGATAGTTAAATAACCGATTATTAAATCTTGAGTTGTTTTAACTCCTGAAGTTTGTTGTGTATATTCCAGTTTTCCAGTAAGGACTCAAATACTTGTTGCATACTTCCAAAGAACCAGAATTGAGTTAGCCTGGATTTACCACTTAGTTGGGAGATTCCAATTTCGGATAAGTGTGATTTATCTGAACCACTCTAAAAAATAACGTTTGTGATGGATCATTATGAAGTATGCTATGGAGTTATACTATTCTTTCCAAAGGTGATTCCAAAATGGAAGATAGTAAATGTTGAATGTTTAATCGACCTCAGAACAACTTGTATGGATGAATGCTGGAATTGCATTTCTTCCTGGAGGGAAGTGTTAGCATTCCAAGATGATCTTCTATAAGGAAAAGGTAATCATGGCCTCTCTAAGCCTCACACCCGGGAATGGAAAAAACAACATAAGACACAAAGCTATGTGGTCGCTACCATTAAGGTATCGTTGGATTTTATAATAAAATAGTTTGGTTATTGTAAGGTATAAACCTATCCATGTTTATGTGCGACGTGGTCTTGCGAGATATCTTTATTTTGAAAAGGTTTTCAAATGGATAAATCAAATTGGTTTGATTTGTTTTGAGTTTTTCTTATGCTGGTTTTACCAAACTGACCCGGGCGTTGTTTTTAATAATGCTTGGGTCAGACAAATAAAGTTTTTAGATTAGCTTTTTATGCTTTGGAGTTCAAGAGATGAGCTAGATGCCCAAGACATGTTTTCTTATTTTCTTTTATTTTCCACTGTTTGTTATTATTGCAGATATCAACAACTATAAGGACACGTTGTTATAACTGTCCAAGCAGATAATAGGTTAGTGTACTCTGATATTGTACCTATATTAAAGAAGTTCTTTCCTTTGTAAAGACATGATTTATATATGTTGCTCGTCACATTTTTGTGAGATTCTGTCCATCTTTCTTTCTTTCACCCCCAATGACTTGTCTTTTAGACGACTAAATGAACTTATCTATCGTTGATCGAAGATTTTCCGCACATGAATGAGGATTACTAAGTGTTATTTTTAGTAGTAAGAAAGGCAGATCATTGCATATGGTATCAGAGCAGAAGGTTAAGCAAGAACCTTGGCTTTGGCGGGGTAATCTCAATAGAGATAGGGTAAGCGAGACCCTAGAATGAGTTTGAGTGTATTATATAAGAGTGTGTATTTGTTAGTTATATAAAAATGTTTTATATTGTAAATTTATTTGTTAAGTGGCTTATAAATTTTGGTCGATGCGTCTTACAAACATTATCTATGGGGTTTCCTAAACACTCGAACAGGGCCAACAAACATGATATTGTTTTAAAATTGGTAAATGCAATAATTTTACCTAGGAATATACTTTATATATATAAATTGTTTTCAAAAATAATATAGTATTTTTTAGATGCTTGTTTATTAGGAAATGATAATATCCTATTATTATCATTTAGGATTTAGTTTCGTTGTGCTCGTCATTTGAGCATTGATTGTTGTTGAGTGGTATAGGTAGCTTCCCTTTTTTGAAACATGGGTTGGGTAAATAAAAAATCGGGGAATATTGAAACGAACACCTTGTGAATTAAGTTTCACAATTTGATTAGAAGACGTTCGATCTTAATATTGGGTCAAAAATTTGGTTTAATAAAACATATTTATTAAAAGCGAGAATATTTAGAAATGATTTTATATAAGAAAATGAATCATAAAATTGGTTCATAAGATGTGGCTTATAAATAAAAAGAACTGAAGTAGAAAACTTAAGTACTTAAATCCCCGTGCTTTTGTAAAATGGTTTTCTAGGTTTTGAAAAGTAATAGTATTATTTGGAAGTATTTTTGTTTAGAAAAGAGAAATTTTTGGTATGGAAATTTAGAGTAAGAAGTATTTTCTTCAGATTGATTTGGGTAATGAGTTTCGATTTGTTTTGTGACTATCTGAATAATCTTCCAAGTGATAATAGGATGTTTGCTTAGGCGAACGTTATAGTGCACTTAGTAAATTATTCTCTTTATCATTGTATGATCGAAACAAGTTCAAATCCTAATGAACCCAAATCAAGTTCGTAATAAATATTTGTTGGAAATATGTAAAGTATTTTTTCAAAAAGGGAGTTATGGTATAAAAGAAGTATTTTTAAGTTCGAGTGGCTCGAAATAACTTAAAATAGGAAAGGGATGTGTTCGCTTGTTAAACACTTCTCTTAAGCATTACCGTTTTAGGTAAGGGAATGTATGATACTGATTGGTAGTACCCTGTTCCTTAGTATCATTTTGAGGTTGCTCCGGCTATATATATTTTTTCTACATTTAAATATATAGTTTCATTTCAAAATGGGTTTTGAAATAAAACCCAGTATTTAACGTCAAAGTTTTTAGGATGTAAAGGTATCTTGATTTAAAATGGTTAATAAATGAAGTTTTAAAATTGAATTAATTTAATAAGAAGGTTTAATAAACTTGGTTTTATTAAACAGTGTCTTTTGGAATTTAATACTTAAGAGGTTAAGTATTATTTAATGTTATTGGGTCGGCAAACAAATACGTTTACGTTAGAGGCATTCATGAACATGTAGATTCTAGAACCGAGTTTAGATACTAGTATCCTACTCTTCTTAGCTACTTACCAGACCAAATGGGTAAAGAGGTTGAACCGGTCGACTCGGTTTTAAAAACCCAAATTATTTTATGCCTACCTCCGAAGAGTTAAAAGTGAATAGAATTAAAAATCAGATGTTATATATATGTATGTATATATGTATGTATACTCTCTTAGGATGTAGGAGGGTATTATCTAAGTTAATAAATTTAGATGATTTCATGAAAGGATTCATAAATAAGTCGTATCATTTAAAAATGTTTAAACCTAAGTGGGAATTTTTATGAAATAATTTCACAAATATTTGTAGGAGGGCAAGAAGGTAAATGGGTAAATACGAACCATTATATGAGTAGGTAGGTTGTATGTAGTCATTTCCCTTTCTCATATAATTCTCGATCCAAGATTCGAGTACATGACTTGAGATGTTTTACACCATTCCCGATAAGGATTTATTACTCGATTTTTGATGGCGAACCCTTGTTGAGGTTTCTAAATGTGGAACCAAAACTAGCATAATATATGGCTATGTAAAGGGAACAGAGGTTTCTAATTAAGAAGCCCGATCAAAATCCGCATTAGTAAGTCAAATGAGCGATACTAGTTTGAAAATAAAAGCTATGTATCTGAGTGAGTGATCAAATCGGATTTTGTATAGAAATGATCTATGTTTATCATATGGACTAATGCGTAGTCTTAAATGTTACTGGGTTAGGGTTGTAGTGGAATTTTGGGGAAGAAATTTTTTTTAGGGAGGAAGAATGTAACGACCCCAAATTTTATTGCTTTGATTTGTGAATATTTAATTCATTTTAGATATTCAAGCAATGGTTTTAATAATTAAAATACCCCATTCTAATTTATAAATAATAATGGTGAAATTATTTTCAAGATATATTTACACAAATAAATAGTTCAAAATAAAATAGAAATTGTGATCGATTTTTTTTCAAAAATCGTGATTTTTGATCATGTAAAAGTTGTTAAAAGGTCGTAAAACACCTTAATACATTTAGAAATACACTTACGAAGTCAATAAGAAATTAATTAAGTGTATAAAATGTGGAAATAATAAGTGTACTTTAAGAAAAGAGAGAAGTGACCATCTTTACTACTAATAAAGAAAATTCGTTGAATTAATTTACTCGGCGTCTTTTTGAATTTCAAAAATGCCCTTTCTTTCCATTTACAATAATATAAACAGCCCGTGTGCGAAGCATGGGCCAATTCTACTATTCATAAAAAGAAATTAAAAGAGAAATTGGAAAATCACATAACATCACATCTTAAGTAACATTAGAGTATTACTTAGTGGATATAAGGGCTTCCCCTTTTACAAACGTGCATGACAAGGTAGAGAAAGCGTGAGTGATGATGTGGCATGAATTTTATGGAGGGTATGGTACAAAAGGGTATAAAGGTAATTTTAGTTTTATATAAAAACAACTTCAAATATTCTCCCTCTCATTTCTTTTCATTTTCTCATAATTTTTCAAAAATTTATCCCCTTCCTAAAGCTTTCTGTAACTTGTAATGGCTTGCAACAATTTTTACAAATTCAAAAATCAGTTCTTTCCTCCTTTACTTTAAGTTCTCTCCTTTCTTCTCCTAAACCCTTCCTCCACCTAAAATCAAGCCCATACTTCCTCTACACACCATTCTCATGCTCAAGCAATCTAGGACGAGCCCAAGGCACCATGACCAAGCCTACGTTGCTCTGTTTAGGTCCAAAAATCAGATTTTGCTAAAGGGTTTTAGAGTTCAAGTCTATTTCAAAGTTTGAAAAAGATTTGAAAAGATTTCGATGAGTAATGCTCACATATTTAACAAGTTTTATCCTTTTTATTTTGCTTTACTTATTACTATGCTTTGTTTGATGATTGGTTCTAATTTGATGTTGTTTTATGTGATTATACATGTGCTTATATGTGTTTGTATGTGGCATTGGTTATTGACTTGAAATCAAGTCAAAAAGTTAGTAAAGTTGCAAGTTGTGATCTTTATGTGATGAAGTTGGGTATTTCTATGTACTTATGGTTTGAGACATGATTTTTAGGCTACGGACATGAATATGTGGTCATATGTTAAGGGAGTTAGCACTTTTGTATGGTTAAGCGGCAAGTAATCCTTGTGTGAAACTATGGTTTTTAGTTTGAAAAATCAGAAACCTTTTTCAAGTCTAAACGATGTTTTAGTTTTCAAGATACTTGTTTTATGTTTGGAAAAAGTAAGTAGGTTTTTCAAAAGGAAAGATTTCAGAAGAAACTTAGAAACCAATTCAAGTTATCGCGTCCATAGAGATAGTCGTTACGGATGCAATTTTTGAAAAAGTTCAACTTCTTACAAACTTGAGTTTTCATACATAAGTAAATCTTTAAAATGTTTTTCTAAACTTAATAATGACGTTTAAGATAGTTAATTAAATATTCATTTATTTAATTAATAATTAGTTAAGGCGGGTAATTAATAATTAATTAAGTATAAAACACGGTTTGTTGATTATAATGAAGGGGAGATTAATTACTAATAAATTATCTTTTAAAGTTAGATTAATTTTAGTTAATCTTTGTTTAAGTATGATTAATTTTTAATTAATTATAAAGTAAATATATGATTTATTTTTAATTAATTATTAATTTAGTATAGGGTTAATTATTAATTAATTATTAAGTAAGTGTTTAATTAGTCTAATTATAAATTAATGAAGGGTTTTATTTATAAACAAATTATTTCTTAGAGGTTAATTATTTCTTAATTAACAATTAAGTTAAGTTAAGAATTAATTAAGATTTAATTTTTTTAAAAGCTTTGACTTGTAATTAATTGCTTAAAAAGATGTTTAAGTTCTTAATTACTTTGTTTTCCAAAGATCAATTTGTTTAAAGGCAACTTTCTTTTACAAAGAATAGTTTTGAACACAATGGATTCTATTGTCGATGCCATTAATTAACTACATAAATGTGAATAAGTTATACTAAACTTTGATGTTTGTTAGTAGAATATATGCCTGTTCTACTATACCTTAATTAAGTAAATTATTGGACATCTCTTAGCAGAATAAATCCCCATTCTGCTAAACTTAATAGTTTTTTTTTTGACATCCATTTAGAAGGACAAATCACCATCTTGCTGTTATGTTAATTGGACATGAATCTGCTGATTGGTTTGTATTAACATGTTATTCCCTGATTTGGTTATGCATTTTATTTGCATATATGTTGGCTTATGTAAGTTATTGTTATGTTACTTGAAGTCGAAATTTAATTAAAATGGTAACTTGATTTAGTACCATTGTGGTCACTAAGCCTCCTTTTACATTTGTGAAGTTATGTTTTTAAATTCACTTTAATTTTTAGCACCAGAATTGGTCACCAACAACCTTAAGAGAGATTGTGCAGAGAGATTAATGAAGAAAGTAAATCTAAAAAGAGAACAATATGATAAATTAAACGTAGAAAACAAGAATACCAGATTTATATTAGTTCGGCATAACTGCCTACGTCCACCATGAGGTTAATCTTTATTGCTTTTCTCAATAATCAATTACAGATACAATCTGTATGCCAATTACTTGATTACAATTGTTAAGCAAAGAAGATAAGTCTTGAATGCGGCAGAGTCTCCCCGGTGTTCTCCGAAAAAGGTCCATTTCACTGTGCCCCTGCCTCTCTATTTATAGACAAAAACGGGTTGGACTTCCCTGATGGGCCTATGGCTAGACATCTCGGCCTAAAGTGAATGACTTCTGTGTGCCGAACCACAAATTCCTAACGAAAAATTCCGAACGATACCTCTATGCCGAATGGGGCAGTATGTTGAGTAAAATCTACAGGCCGAACAAGATCCGATGCCAGTCGAGGCTGGAATGCCGATCGAGGCTGGAATGCCGATCGAGGCCGAATGCCCAATGTGCTTCATGCCGATCTAGATTGAATGCCGAACGAAGATGGAATGCCGGTCGTGGCCAAATGTCGAATGAGCTTCATGCCGGTCGAGATCTAATGCCGAAAGAAGCTGGATTGTCGGTCATGGCCGAATGCCGAACGAGCTTCATGCCGGTCGAGATTGAATGCCGAACGACTCTACCATGCTGACTGGGGCTTTGTGCCGAACGAACTTGTGATGCCGAGCGAAGCCTGGATACCGAATGGTGCTAGATGCCTAATGAAGCCTCTCTGCCGAATGAGGTTGGATGCCGGACTACATAGCCATGCCGAACGGCCCTTTATGCCGAGCTAACCTTCTACCTCAAGTCCTTGGTTACCCGGTCAAGCCACTGGGTAACACTTGCCCCCCAAAGTGTATCATGTGGATGAACATGATGCACTTTGAGTCATGAGTCCTCAATGTTTTGCTTCAAGCCCTGGTTTCATTTCCTTGATGGTATTTTTCCTTGAATGCCGAACAAGGCATTGTATGTTGAACGACATGCTAATACCGAATGACATATGAATGCCGAACGGTTCAGGTGATGTCGAGCGTTATACAAATGCCGAACGGCACTAAGGCCAAACGAGGGAGCTGCTTTGACCGGTTCTACCGGTCATTGTCCCTTCGACTTCTTCTCTCTCTATATAAACCAACACTCCTTCTTCTTCTTCCCTTTACTTTCACCTCTGCTCTTAAGGACTTATACATTCATCTTCGAACAGACCTTGGACAATAACACATCCTTCCTCTCTCCTTTCTCGAATTTAATACATCCCCCCAAACCCTTCTCGAAAAAGTCACTGAACAAAAACACGCTTCCCATTCCAATATCCTTTTGAATTTCGAGCCATTTATTAGGTAATGACTTATTCCTTTGAACGCTTTACCCTGGCGAAGAAACTTAGTATGAGATTCTTTGTTCATGAATCTTTGTGAAAACGAGGCCAATAGGAAACGTGTGGAACATGAGTTTAGGGTAAGGTGTTGTTGTTTAGAGGAGTTTAAGGCCCGGAGAGTGGAGGAGAGATGAGGATAATAGAGGTGTTTGAAGGAGGATGTAGGTGGAAAACGCACTGAGGTGGCTCGGCATGACTTCCCTATGCCGAAAGATGAAAGGGAAGTACCATGGCAAAATTAGAGTTTAGGCTCAGTGTGCTGAGCGATGCTGCTCAGCACGGCTCGGCTTGATTACCTCATGCCGAACGAGGTAGGAGGGAAAGATGAGGAGAGATAGGAGCTGGGCAGTACGCCGAATGAAGCGGCTCGGCGTGAATGTGGTTCGACATGTCTTGCCGCATGCCGATCGGTGATAATGAATGGTAGGTGTCGGTGTTGAGGGTAGAAGCCGAGCGATGCGGCTCGGTATGTAAGTGGTTCGACATGACACCCTTATGCCGAGCGGTAGAGAAGACAGATGGAAGTGTGGAATGCCGACCGATGTAGCCCGGCATGATTTTGGTTCGGCACGCCTTGCCGCATGTCGAATGGCAATGGTGTGCGACAGAGGAGTTGTGCACAACAGCAATGCTAGTCGAATCTAATGCACAGTTGACTTAACACATCTCATGCCTGAACATATGTTAGCGAACAAGGATAGACTTAAACAACAAAGCATATTGAACAATCCGGACTGATAACTCCTGTGTTTAAACAACTGAAAACTTGGACTTAACCTGCTCAATAGTTAGTAACCTTTCTAATGTAGTGACGATATCGAGTTCAAAATATAAACCGTATTACGACAAGCCTTCGTAGACGGTCAACGATGACGGTCTTTGAAGACGACAATTCAGAGCCCAAACTTATTTCCTCAATTCAGTGTCTGTTCACTGCTTGGCAATTACATTTGAATGATCGCACTAGTTCACACACCACACGGGGGTAATATTTATGTCGTTAAGTCTAACCTCGATTATTTTTCAAGTATAGTTCAAACAGGTGCCCTTGTTAGATTCAATCTTCAATAGAGATGTCTAGGAAATCTAGCTCTGCTACGATCTTAAACAGACCTGGGCCATCCTCTCGACAAGAAGTTGTAGACTCTTCACATCCGTCAACTACCCCTGCTCAAGACTTACCGAACCCTACAACTACATCTGTCGACTTGGCTCCCGAAGCTCTGGAGGCAGCGATTTTTCTAGACGACCCGATCGATTCTCAGGCTTCAAAGATTAACGAAATATGCTTCGTCGGATATGCTCTATCCATGGAATCCCCTTTGACGATGTGTTAGTTCCACCGGGGCATGATCGTCCGCACTTGCCCCCAGTCGGACACTGTAACGTCCCGGAATTTTCCGACTTTCGAAAATTCAACATCGATACTCACTTTATCGACTGCCGAGAAATCGAAGGCCAAAAACCCGAAATGTTATGGTTTTTAAGAAAAGAAAAAGTAGAAAAGAAGAGAAGAAAAGAAGATAATAGATAAGGTAGAAGATGGAGGGGAAAGAAAAATAGAAAATTTTAAAATAGAAGGAAAAGAGAAATAGAACATAGAACAGAAAGAAAATAGAATAGAACGGAACAGAAGGAAAACAACAGAACTACAACTGAACAACATCAGAATCTCACAATTCGTAGCGGAACAACATATAATAATAAATGAATAATCTTTAAACAAAGAACTATATCAGTTATTACATTTTATACATTTCATTTCATTACATCATATCATCAGAGTGTACAACAATATACAACATCAAACAGTGCAGCGGAAAAGAAATACTATATAAGTAATACGCCATGCCATCCAGCTTGCCTCCAGCAACTCCAGAATATCCAGAATATCCTGATAAACCTTAACTCTCGACTGCCCGTGTGGAAATTGGTGGGCACCCAGAGTTTAGGAAGGAAAACAATAAACTCCGAGTCAGTCATGTGACTGGTGTGAGAACTCAAAACAGTTTATTTATCTTTAAAATCAAAATAGAGGAATATTTTTAATCAATTCGCAATGCTTTTAAAAATGAGACTACCATAAGGCCTCCCGCACACACACACATGCAAACGCAGAATCGAAGGAGATTTCTCCTTATGATAGTCAAAGATGCTTGATACGCATTAAAAAGAAGCATTTGATATTATTACTAGTGCATAGTGTAGAAAATTATTTCGAAAATAAAGATATAAATCTTAGCCAACATAGACATTTCGAACTATGCCTACTATAGCTACCATCCAAACAGTGTTGCGGCACCATAAGTGAACGATAGGTTCTACAACTAATACCGTACAAGTTTCGTATTGGGAATTGGATTTCCAACAAATGGTCAGGCCAAGGAACTTCCCATTGCCACATGAGAATGCCTCTGGAAAGACATCCCCGAGAACCAAACCGGAACTCTGCCAACACAAGGCCGGGTTACCCCTAACTGGGTAACTACTGACACGAGCACGCCATTCCCCGATCGTAAACGACCTTTCTCACGGGATCCCGATAACCAACAACCACAAAGTAATAAATTCGCAGTAACCACATAGGTTAAATATCTGGGCTCCATACCATGATACCACCTCTATCCAGAAGGAAATGTACATACCCTAAAGGGAGCTACCCCTCATAACCTTGCCGCATCTTTCCTGTTTTGACCATTTCCGGGGTGTGAGGTTCGACGAAGTCACGTCCATAAAAACATACTTTATACAAAAGCCATGCTTTGGGTCAACAAATGATCAACACAATGATCACCAAGATAGACGATCAAATAAACGATCCTATCACAATAATCAACACAATGATCATTTACAGCAACACTCAGCATGTCACATTACCAAATTGGGAATATATCGCTGATAACTTCAACTATATAACCTCTGAGCTCGTACGTCTCAGAGAAGGGTGTTAAGCTAAAAGAATAAATTCTCCGCCACCAACAGAAATATATTTGAAAGAAATCGGCTTTATATCTCAACTTGTAATGTCAGGCATACTATCCATACAAGTCTGTTCCGGGATCGAACAAAACCGAAGGCACTTACAAAGAAGTCCTTGCAATCCGGATATTCACAATCCTGATCGGATTTCCCATCACTTAGGGAGTCTCTATACCGCTGCAACTCAGTGCAGAGACAATCGACAGGTCATCCTATCGCTCTCGCAAATACCGGGTCTTCAACACCGATCTTCAAATGCAATTCATAACGACGTATCACATATTCGGAATGGGTTATACGACCCCATGGTCCTTTCCCGGTTAACCCGAATAGTGAGCGCTTATTCAAAAATAAGTGTAGCATTCACATTCAAACAAATCACATCTATTACCCATTCAAAGGGAAATATTGATAGTCGGTTATTGAACTATCACTGGATATGCACACATCACCAGATTCCAAATAATTTTCCAAATTATTTATTTTCCAAAATATCTTTACAAGATATATTATTTCATACTTCAAAAATAAATCAATATTTATTTTTAAACCAATTCCACTTTCTTTTATAAATTCCTTAGTGAATTTATAATCCAAAATATCAATGGATATTCGATTTCAATTATTCATTTCCAATTTATCTTCAAAAAGATAAATTCTCCAATATTCACTTTATTATTGGAAAACATTTCCATACTTATTAAATAAGTAATTCACGAATTTTATTTATTTTCAACACTTCGAAAATATTCAATATACTAAAATTGAAATTTAGTATATATTTCATTCTATTAAGGAAATCATTCTCTTCAACATATTTATTTGGGCCAAAATGAATGTTACGTAAAACATCGTTACGACAACCCAAAATCACTAGTATAGGGATTCGAAATTAAAATAGATATATAAATCCCAATACTATACAAAACATTTCCTTTCGGAAATCATTTACTATAACAACAGTGTTATAGTCCATTATTTCCTTCTATTTCTCGAAAACGTCTATTTCAACAATAAATGTTGAAATCTATGGTTTCGAATCTCAACACATTTTAAAACATTGTTCGATCGTTTTAATTCTATTTAAAACATCCAAATCCAAAACAATTTCTTTAACGTGTTATTCACTATTCAAAAACGTGAATATACTTCATTAACAATTTCATCCTTTTATTCATTTTAATTCAAAGGATTATTCACTATTCAAAAATGTGAATATAACTCCATAAATAAATTATAACAATTTACTTATCAAAATAAGTTGTTTGCGAATTTATAAAACAACATTTATAAACTCCATTTCTATTTATTTTATAACAACTTCCATTTATAAATTCTTTATTAACCTATTCAATTTATAACTCAATTATATATTAAAATCAATGTTATAAGTTAAATGCTTATAAAACGATTATTTTACAAAATCTTTCTTTTAAAGACTTTCCAAATCTTAAATCTTATAACTTATAAGATTCATTTATTTAACTAAATCTATTCTTCAAATAACTTCACAAATTTATAAATCTTACTATTTATAAATTTCATTTATAACTTCACCATTTAAAATTTTATAAATTCCATTCACTTATGCAATCCATTTTCACTTCATTCAAACACTTATAAAAACTCGTTTTATAATGTCAATATTTCAATTTATAAATATCCATTTATAAATCTCTTAATATAAATCAATTTATATTATTCTTTAAAACGTCTCTAATCTCCTTTATTATTTCACCATTTTGATTCATAAAATAATTAAATTTCATAAATCCTATATTTAAACTTTTCACAATAAATTCTAAAATCCCGATTAAACTATTTTATAAAATCGTTAGCATCATATTCTAAAAAATCAGTTTTTAACCATTTTTCTCAAAAATCAAAATTTTTATAATATTAAAAATTATGACGTTTATTTATTTAAAATAGATCAAATTCCAAACATAAAGTATATTTTCAAAAATCACTTTATAAATCATTTTAAAATTCCAAAACTTGGTCCAATGATGCTACACACCAAATAGTCAATCACGACTACAACGATATCATATATCGATATGAAAATCCATCAAATATCTAAATATCTGAAATCAAATAAATACTGTTGAGGAATCCAGTTGGATCCCTCCAACCTGTTTTCCTGCATCCACAAACATTAGCACAATACCAATTCCGTTCCAGTACGAAATTATCGCGGTATATGGGATTCAAAATATTATCCGCTTAATAACGGCGCAATAGGGTCTCATCCGCTAAACAAAAAATGCGAGAAATCAACAACTGCAATATATACATATGCCAATATATATATATTGATATTATATATAATACCAGTTTCACTGTTTATGAAATATTCGCGGTATATGTTTTTAATAAATAACATCCGCTTACTAACGGCGTATAATGTCTATTTTAACAATCAATATATATCAATCAACATTCAAACATGCATTCAAATATTTTAAATCTAACTATTTAAAATAAAATCGAAACTGATTCGATTGAGTGAGAAGTTCTCACCTTGATTTTATTTTCGTTTTAGCGATTTATTTCGAATAAAATTAAACGTGCGTTTAATTTTACCCAAAATTCTCACTAACTCCAAACGACTCCAATCCAACTCCATCGCGTAGTGCTCGTCCATACGATCCCAACGCAACTGGTTTCGCGCGTTTTTGACCTCGTATGAAAAAGTTATGGGTTTTACAAGATTGTACACGATTTTTATAACTAATTACAACATTAATTAACTATTTTTATACCCTGCAACTAACATGGGCCGTCCATCATCTCCAGAGCAAATCAGAGCCGTGCGTTTCTTTCTCTTCTCCCTCGTTCACGTTTCCAAGAAATAAATACACGGCCGAACCCATCTAATATCAATTAGGGTTTGATTATACTCCTCGATCACACGACTACACTTTATCAAACTACCACCATCACGAAGCTCTCGACCCCCCCTATGCTCGGCCTTAAGCTCATAGAGCTCGGCCCCCCAGGTTGCCTCGAATTTCGTGCGCAACATACGTGCGTCGGCCCCCCATAGCTCGTCCTACGATGCTCCAAACACGATCTCAACCGTATGGATTGAAAGCTCTCTTCATGATCTTCAATGTTGTAGTTAACAACTTTGGCTAATTCTTGCTGGATTGAGAGAGATTGAGGGAGAAGTGAGATTAAATTCTGGCCATTGAATAGGGTAGTGGCGGCTAGGGCAAACAAATTAGGGTTTTTATTTTTTTTTTCTAAATTATGAAGGTGTTGGTCTATTTATAAAGAAAAATCGAACACTATTCATCCGGAAATTCCGAACTCCGATTTACGCGCCGTAACCAGCGTTTCTAAGGTTTACCCCGCGTTCCGGACACAATGGAATAGGTTTCGAAAGCTAATTCGGACATCTGTGCGAGTTATGGCTATAAACGCTCAATTTGAATTAAACCGATTTAAGCGATTTTCTAGGCGTTTTAATTTGTACCGGACAAACGGTAAATCCAATTGACTTGAAATTTGAAATCTTATAATAATATCACATTATGGATCCGATGAAACTAGTTTCGTCGAAATCCGAGACTTTTTGAAAAATGGCTATTTTAACTCGCCAAATTTAAATTAAAAATAATTCGATGCATTTCGAGCTGCCACGCTCAAACGATAGCTCCGATTGACACGAAATTTGAAATCCGGTAATAACTAACTATTACGGATCCAATGGAACTAGTTTCGTTCAATTCTGAGACTGTTCAAAAATTGACTATTTTCACTAGTCGATTAAATATTAAAATATTCAATTTTCACAAATTAACTTTTAATTAGATTTTAAAAGTTCTAAAATATCTTTCTAACTCCAGCATGATAAAATAAAATTTTACAAATCATTTTCAATCATATTTAACCCAATTTTCACTTATTCCCATAATTTCACATATTAAATTATCGATTTAATTATCCAATTAAATCCAATAATTCAAATTAAAATTTATTCGACTTATTAATTCACTTATTAATATTTAAAATTAATTAAATATTCAAATTTTAATTTATAAAAATCCTGGGTCGTTACAATCTTCCCCACTTAAAAGAATTTCGTCCTCGAAATTACAAGTAAGAAAAGTTACAGAATTTATTAATTTTCCAAAATCCATAGTCAAACTTCTTATAATACTTTACTAAGTTTTCAAATCATACTTAGTTATCTTTTCAAAAACAACTACTATTGTTTAACTTTCAATTTCAAAATCAAAGTTAAAGTTTTCAAAAACTTTTTCCGACTTTCGAAAATTCAACATCGATACTCACTTTATCGACTGCCGAGAAATCGAAGGCCAAAAACCCGAAATGTTATGGTTTTTAAGAAAAGAAAAAGTAGAAAAGAAGAGAAGAAAAGAAGATAATAGATAAGGTAGAAGATGGAGGGGAAAGAAAAATAGAAAATTTTAAAATAGAAGGAAAAGAGAAATAGAACATAGAACAGAAAGAAAATAGAATAGAACGGAACAGAAGGAAAACAACAGAACTACAACTGAACAACATCAGAATCTCATAATTCGCAGCGGAACAACATATAATAATAAATGAATAATCTTTAAACAAAGAACTATATCAGTTATTACATTTTATACATTTCATTTCATTACATCATATCATCAGAGTGTACAACAATATACAACATCAAACAGTGCAACGGAAAAGAAATACTATATAAGTAATACGCCATGCCATCCAGCTTGCCTCCAACAACTCCAGAATATCCAGAATATCCTGATAAACCTTAACTCTCGACTGCCCGTTTGGAAATTGGTGGGCACCCAGAGTTTAGGAAGGAAAACAATAAACTCCGAGTCAGTCATGTGACTGGTGTGAGAACTCAAAACAGTTTATTTATCTTTAAAATCAAAATAGAGGAATATTTTTAATCAATTCGCAATGCTTTTAAAAATGAGACTACCATAAGGCCTCCCGCACACACACACATGCAAACGCAGAATCGAAGGAGATTTCTCCTTATGATAGTCAAAGATGCTTGATACGCATTAAAAAGAAGCATTTGATATTATTACTAGTGCATAGTGTAGAAAATTATTTCGAAAATAAAGATATAAATCTTAGCCAACATAGACATTTCGAACTATGCCTACTATAGCTACCATCCAAACAGTGTTGCGACACCATAAGTGAATGATAGGTTCTACAACTAATACCGTACAAGTTTCGTATTGGGAATTGGATTTCCAACAAATGGTCAGGCCAAGGAACTTCCCATTGCCACATGAGAATGCCTCTGGAAAGACATCCCCGAGAACCAAACCGGAACTCTGCCAACACAAGGCCGGGTTACCCTTAACTGGGTAACTACTGACACGAGCACGCCATTCCCCGATCGTAAACGACCTTTCTCACGGGATCCCGATAACCAACAACCACAAAGTAATAAATTCGCAGTAACCACATAGGTTAAATATCTGGGCTCCATACCATGATACCACCTCTATCCAGAAGGAAATGTACATACCCTAAAGGGAGCTACCCCTCATAACCTTGCCGCATCTTTCCTGTTTTGACCATTTTCGGGGTGTGAGGTTCGACGAAGTCACGTCCACAAAAACATACTTTATACAAAAGCCATGCTTTGGGTCAACAAATGATCAACACAATGATCACCAAGATAGACGATCAAATAAACGATCCTATCACAATAATCAACACAATGATCATTTACAGCAACACTTAGCATGTCACATTACCAAATTGGGAATATATCGCTGATAACTTCAACTATATAACCTCTGAGCTCGTACGTCTCAGAGAAGGGTGTTAAGCTAAAAGAATAAATTCTCCGCCACCAACAGAAATATATTTGAAAGAAATCGGCTTTATATCTCAACTTGTAATGTCAGGCATACTATCCATACAAGTCTGTTCCGGGATCGAACAAAACCGAAGGCACTTACAAAGAAGTCCTTGCAATCCGGATATTCACAATCCTGATCGGATTTCCCATCACTTAGGGAGTCTCTATACCGCTGCAACTCAGTGCAGAGACAATCGACAGGTCATCCTATCGCTCTCGCAAATACCGGGTCTTCAACACCGATCTTCAAATGCAATTCATAACGACGTATCACATATTCGGAATGGGTTATACGACCCCATGGTCCTTTCCCGGTTAACCCGAATAGTGAGTTCTTATTCAAAAATAAGTGTAGCATTCACATTCAAACAAATCACATCTATTACCCATTCAAAGGGAAATATTGATAGTCGGTTATTGAACTATCACTGGATATGCACACATCACCAGATTCCAAATAATTTTCCAAATTATTTATTTTCCAAAATATCTTTACAAGATATATTATTTCATACTTCAAAAATAAATCAATATTTATTTTTAAACCAATTCCACTTTCTTTTATAAATTCCTTAGTGAATTTATAATCCAAAATATCTATGGATATTCGATTTCAATTATTCATTTCCAATTTATCTTCAAAAAGATAAATTCTCCAATATTCACTTTATTATTGGAAAACATTTCCATACTTATTAAATAAGTAATTCACGAATTTTATTTATTTTCAACACTTCGAAAATATTCAATATACTAAAATTGAAATTTAGTATATATTTCATTCTATTAAGGAAATCATTCTCTTCAACATATTTATTTGGGCCAAAACGAATGTTACGTAAAACATCGTTACGACAACCCAAAATCACTAGTATAGGGATTCGAAATTAAAATAGATATATAAATCCCAATACTATACAAAACATTTCCTTTCGGAAATCATTTACTATAACAACAGTGTTATAGTCCATTATTTCCTTCTATTTCTCGAAAACGTCTATTTCAACAATAAATGTTGAAATCTATGGTTTCGAATCTCAACACATTTTAAAACATTGTTCGATCGTTTTAATTCTATTTAAAACATCCAAATCCAAAACAATTTCTTTAACGTGTTATTCACTATTCAAAAACGTGAATATACTTCATTAACAATTTCATCCTTTTATTCATTTTAATTCAAAGGATTATTCACTATTCAAAAATGTGAATATAACTCCATAAATAAATTATAACAATTTACTTATCAAAATAAGTTGTTTGCGAATTTATAAAACAACGTTTATAAACTCCATTTCTATTTATTTTATAACAACTTCCATTTATAAATTCTTTATTAACCTATTCAATTTATAACTCAATTATATATTAAAATCAATGTTATAAGTTAAATGCTTATAAAACGATTATTTTACAAAATCGTTCTTTTAAAGACTTTCCAAATCTTAAATCTTATAACTTATAAGATTCATTTATTTAACTAAATCTATTCTTCAAATAACTTCACAAATTTATAAATCTTACTATTTATAAATTTCATTTATAACTTCACCATTTAAAATTTTATAAATTCCATTCACTTATGCAATCCATTTTCACTTCATTCAAACACTTATAAAAACTCGTTTTATAATGTCAATATTTCAATTTATAAATATCCATTTATAAATCTCTTAATATAAATCAATTTATATTATTCTTTAAAACGTCTCTAATCTCCTTTATTATTTCACCATTTTGATTCATAAAATAATTAAATTTCATAAATCCTATATTTAAACTTTTCACAATAAATTCTAAAATCCCGATTAAACTATTTTATAAAATCGTTAGCATCATATTCTAAAAAATCAGTTTTTAACCATTTTTCTCAAAAATCAAAATTTTTATAATATTAAAAATTATGACGTTTATTTATTTAAAATATATCAAATTCCAAACATAAAGTATATTTTCAAAAATCACTTTATAAATCATTTTAAAATTCCAAAACTTGGTCCAATGATGCTACACACCAAATAGTCAATCACGACTACAGCGATATCATATATCGATATGAAAATCCATCAAATATCTAAATATCTGAAATCAAATAAATACTGTTGAGGAATCCAGTTGGATCCCTCCAACCTGTTTTCCTGCATCCACAAACATTAGCACAATACCAATTCCGTTCCAGTACGAAATTATCGCGGTATATGGGATTTAAAATATTATCCGCTTAATAACGGCGCAATAGGGTCTTATCCGCTAAACAAAAAATGCGGGAAATCAACAACTACAATATATACATATGCCAATATATATATGTTGATATTATATATAATACCAATTTCACTGTTTATGAAATATTCGCGGTATATGTTTTTAACAAATAACATCCGCTTACTAATGGCGTATAATGTCTATTTTAACAATCAATATATATCAATCAACATTCAAACATGCATTCAAATATTTTAAATCTAACTATTTAAAATAAAATCGAAACTGATTCGATTGAGAAGTTCTCACCTTGATTTTATTTTCGTTTTAGCGATTTATTTCGAATAAAATTAAACGTGCGTTTAATTTTACCCAAAATTCTCACTAACTCCAAATGACTCCAATCCAACTCCATCGCGTAGTGCTCGTCCATACGATCCCAACGCAACTGGTTTCGCGCGTTTTTGACCTCGTATGAAAAAGTTATGGGTTTTACAAGATTGTACACGATTTTTATAACTAATTACAACATTAATTTAACTATTTTTATACCCTGCAACTAACATGGGCCGTCCATCATCTCCAGAGCAAATCAGAGCCATGCGTTTCTTTCTCTTCTCCCTCGTTCACGTTTCCAGGAAATAAATACACGGCCGAACCCATCTAATATCAATTAGGGTTTGATTATACTCCTCGATCACACGACTACACATCATCAAACTACCACCATCACGAAGCTCTCGACCCCCCCATGCTCGGCCTTAAGCTCATAGAGCTCGGCCCCCCAGGTTGCCTCGAATTTCGTGCGCAACATACGTGCGTCGGCCCCCCATAGCTCGTCCTACGATGCTCCAAACACGATCTCAACCGTATGGATTGAAAGCTCTCTTTATGATCTTCAATGTTGTAGTTAACAACTTTGGCTAATTCTTGCTGGATTGAGAGAGATTAAGGGAGAAGTGAGATTAAATTCTGGCCATTGAATAGGGTAGTGGCGGCTAGGGCAAACAAATTAGGGTTTTTATTTTTTTTCTAAATTATGAAGGTGTTGGTCTATTTATAAAGAAAAATCGAACACTATTCATCCGGAAATTCCGAACTCCGATTTACGCGCCGTAACCAGCATTTCTAAGGTTTACCCCGCGTTCCGGACACAATGGAATAGGTTTTGAAAGCTAATTCGGACATCTGTGCGAGTTATGGCTATAAACGCTCAATTTGAATTAAACCGATTTAAGCGATTTTCTAGGCGTTTTAATTTGTACCGGACAAACGGTCAATCCAATTGACTTGAAATTTGAAATCTTATAATAATATCACATTACGGATCCGATGAAACTGGTTTCGTCGAAATCCGAGACTTTTTGAAAAATGGCTATTTTAACTCGCCAAATTTAAATTAAAAATAATTCGATGCGTTTCGAGCTGCCACGCTCAAACGATAGCTCCGATTGACACGAAATTTGAAATCCGGTAATAACTAACTATTACGGATCCAATGGAACTGGTTTCGTTTAATTCTGAGACTGTTCAAAAATTGACTATTTTCACTAGTCGATTAAATATTAAAATATTCAATTTTCACAAATTAACTTTTAATTCGATTTTAAAAGTTCTAAAATATCGTTCTAACTCCAACATGATAAAATAAAATTTTACAAATCATTTTCAATCATATTTAACCCAATTTTCAATTATTCCCATAATTTCACATATTAAATTATCGATTTAATTATCCAATTAAATCCAATAATTCAAATTAAAATTTATTCGACTTATTAATTCACTTATTAATATTTAAAATTAATTAAATATTCAAATTTTAATTTATAAAAATCCTGGGTCGTTACAGACACATAACTTGCAACAAATTCATGTGCAGGGTTGGCAGCGTGCCACCGTTCAACTCATTTCTTCGAGACGTGTTGCAGTATATCGACATTGATCCATCGAAACTGCATCCGAACAGCCACGCATTCATCAGCGGCACTTGCATCCTCTTCATGAGTGTCCTCTCCAGGCTTCTGACTCCGGCAACGGAGGGATAGCCCATCTTTCATGTTTCTCGAGCCGCATAACAAATGCCAAATTCTGACTGAGGCGTGGAGTAAATTTGCCCAGTATAAGAAAGAGTGGTTCTATGTGCGTTGCCCCCTGGCTTCGCCAGGAGATGGGTAGAAGGAAGTAAGTTCTTTTTCCTCGATCGATACTCATGTTTGGTCGAACCTGTACCTTTTCTAACTCTCTTCCATCTTTTCAGGCATTAATCCGCGTCTGGAGGGTCTCGGATATTCTGAAGCTATTGAAGCTATTCGAGCCATTCCCGCTGAAGACTGGGACATCGGAACTCTCATTTCAAATGAGTTGCTTACAAAGTTCGGGTTATTGGCAGAAGGTCGCCGGATAAGCATCCCTCAGGGCGTTACCATACCCAGGCCTGCTTTTGGCAAAGGGAAAAAATCAAGCCGAGTCTTCAGCACGTAACACCCCTAACACACTTGAAGAGGGGGAAATTAAGGAAACTGAAACGCCTATGGTATAAGATGAGAACGTTAGTCTCACTCGGTATCCGATAGTCGAAGTTGACGACATTGTGACTTCGCCTTCCCCTTTGAAAGGGAAGAAGAAACTAACATACAGGCCGAGGAAGAAAACAGTCGGTGGAACTTCTAAAGTTACTCTTGTTCCAGTGGAGAAAGAAGCTTCCTCACAGCATTTAGAAAGTTCTCTAAAAGGCCCGTCGAACCATTCTATGCCTGATGATCTACTTAACTACGACTTCGACGATCTAGAGGCCCTTAAGCTTCATTCGTCCCCGAGAAGCGATACAGCGTCCAATCCCAAAATCAGGGAGAAAAAACTCCTACTAGTAAAGAAACTGGTCCGTCGGGAGGAAACACTAGGACAAACACAAACACATGAACTCCACCTTGCACTTAAATTTCCTTTGTCATCCTATTCTTTGCTAACTCATCGTTACTTAAACTTTGTGTAGGTGACATAGGGAGTACGCATGGACTTGACCACCTTCGCGGTTCATCGAATTTTTACCAGTCTGGCCGGGATTCGGGCTCTGGCGAGCATTGAGATAGAGATGAATTCGACGATCGAGACTACCACCGCCGAGAGTCCTCACATCGAAGAAAAAATTATAATCAGCTTCTATATCCTCGCAATCCTCCGTCTCAATCGGAGCACGACAAAGAGAAATTTGGGCATAAGGGGTCTCAGCCTAAGGCACATCGGAATCAACACTCTAGTTCATCAAGTACTAGACAATCTGAGCGACTTGCTGAGCTTAAAGCTTCATTCCTGAAGATATGCTTTGACGGCTTAAAGTTTCTTCTGGCGATTCATCAGATTCCAAGGCTTGTTATGCAAAGCGCTATCGCCTGCACTAATGTTGTCTACGTTCAACACGATGCGTTCGTGCATTAGCCGAGAAAGTTTCAAAAGTTTCGATAGAGCATCGGCATGAGATAGATCGTCTGAAGCTTAAGGCTATCCATGATAAATACATTATTAAAGCTCAGGACGAAGAGCTTGCTTCTTATAAGTCTCAGCTTGAAGCCGCCTAGCAGAGCACTAAAGACACTGCCGAGGCCGTTACTCGTCTGGAGTCAACCCATAAAAAAGAAGTCGACGAGGCGGTCCAACGCTATGGGGCCCAAGCTTTGGAGAAGGACTCAGTGCAGAACGAGAGGGACACCTTTTCCCTCTGAGTTATGGAGCTGGAGGAGCAACTCCGCAAAGAAAAGGAGGAGAAGACCGCTGCCCAAAAAGAGTCGCAATGATATTGCGATGAGATCGTTGCCACACGACTTCTGAAGGCGACGCTTGATGATGATCTAAGGTTGAAATTCTAAAGAATGAAGCTCGTGAAGAGGGAAATAAATTAGCGTCTATAGAGGTCGACTCCCGCCTTGAGGCGGCTAAAGAAGCAGGTAGGGAGGAGGTCAAAAGCATGTTCAACCCACTAATTGCGGAATTCAATGCCCGCGTCCTCATGCACCGAGACTTAACTCTTTTGGGTGAAGGCTATCTCGAATCTTTAGCTGAGGCGTGTGAGACCTTAATAGAAATCAGGAAGGTCGAACTAGGTACTGAAGAGGTTGATGTAGGTGCTTTAATAAAATAATTTCTTAAGGGAAACGAGCCTTCAGACCTGTCTGCGGCAAAAGCTCTTTACTGCAGAGGCTCTCCCTCAACGAAAGGGAAAAAGGTTATTGCCGGTCCATCCGAGATTGAGTCTCTAGCTCATGCGCCTACTCATTCGGCCAATCGGCCGATACTTGATCCATTTGAGAAGCATATCGGTTACGACCTAGAGGACCCTGGCCTCGGCGTTCACATTCTGTCTCCCATTCCAAAGGGTGAGACCCCTCGGACGGCTGAAAGCCTGCCAGAACCTGGTAGATAAACCTTCATTTTAACATTCCAAAAGTTGTCTTTTTCACGAAGGGCTATTGCATTCTAATGCTTGTTTTTCATGATTTTGCGTAGGCCGTTCTGATCCCCAGCCCACTCCGAGAAGCGACGTCGCCAAGGAGGTGAAGGAAAAAACGAGAGACGCTACTCATGCAGGGGAGGCTCTCGGTCCAGATGCTCAGTTGATCGGAGCGCTTGATGAGGATAAGTCTGAGACTTCCTCTCCCATCGATGGGAGTTATGAAATCGAGATCACGGGCGCTTCTAAACATACATCTAAACTGAACATGAAGGAGAAACTTGAGAAGGAGAAGAAAAGGACGGTCGAGATCAAAGTTGAGCCCTAAGCCGTAGATTTAGATGATCCCCTGAACAAGCCGTTGAAAGTCATCCTCCTTGGCAGGTGCAGGCCGCTGGAGGTTCCCCGAACTTCTTCAGTCATTACCTCCCCATCTAAGAAAATTACCAAGGGAAAACGCATGGGAAAGGAGTGGTCTGAGAAGACGAAGGAGGGGAAGAAGTCGTAGAAACCTAAGAAGTGATTGTTACTCTCGTTCAACGGGAGTCAGTTTAGATTATGTAATTATTTTTATTTATTTTCGTAGTTTATGTAAATAAACTTTTGACTCTGAGCTTCAGAGGAGTTGTAGTAGAAACTTATTTTTGATGAATAAAACTTAGTTCTTTTTGCCTTTCAGAAGACTTCTGTTGTATGGTTTTCTATATAATTGTGCTTAGAACCCAAGCTATTGTGATTTACAAAAACTTCTCGATTCATCTTCAAATAAGTTGATAATCTTTTGGCATTGCACATTCTTTATTCCACGCTCTGTGTACTTAGAATATTTTCAAATTTGCAGGCCAAGGATTCGATGAATTCAAGCCATTTGTATCCAGTTCACACTCAGAGGACTTGGATATTTAAATTGTTTATACTCTAGTCCACACTCTGGGGACTTAGAGTACTCCAGTCCGCACTCTGGGGACTTGGAGATTTAAGTCGTTTGTACTCTAGCCCGCACTCTGGGGACATAGAGTACTCCAGTCCGTACTCTGTGGACTTGGAGATTTAAGTCGTTTATACTCCAGTCTGCACTCTGGGGACTTAGAGTACTCCAGTCCGCACTCTGAGGACTTGGAGATTTAAGTCGTTTATACTCTAGTCCACACTCTAAAGACTTAGAGTACTCCAGTCTGCACTCTGGAGACTTGGAGATTTAAGTCGTTTATACTCTAATCGACACTCCAGGGACTTAGAGTACTCCAGTCCGCACTCCGGGGACTTGGAGATTTTGGGTCGTTTATATTCTAGTCTACACTCTGGGGACTTAGAGTACTCCAGTTCGCACTCCGAGGACATGGAGATTTTGAGTCGTTTATAATCTAGTCCACACTCTGGGGACTTAGAGTACTCTAGTTCCAGGGACTTGGAGATTTTGAGTCGTTTATACTCTAATCCGCACTCTGGGGACTTAGAGTACTCTAGTCCACACTCCGGCGACTTGGAGATTTTGATTCGTTTGTACTCTAGTCCACACTCTGAGGCTTAGAGTACTCCAGTCCGCACTCCGAGAGCTTGGAGATTTTGAGTCGTTTATACTCTAGTCCGCACTCTTGGGGCTTGGAGAACTCCAGTCCGCACTCTGGGGACTTAGAGATTTTGAGTCGTTTATACTCTAATCCGCACTTTGGGGACTTAGTGTACTCCAGTCCACACTCCAAGTACTTGAAGATTTTGAGTCATTTATAATCTAGTCCGTACTCTGGGGACTTAGAGTACTCCAGTCCGCACTCCAGGGACTTAGAGATTTTGAGTCGTTTATACTCTAGTCTGCACTCTGAGGACTTAGAGTACTCTAGTCCGCACTCCGGAGACTTTGGAGATTTTGAGTTCTCGTGCGCGTTCGTACGTCAGACAGAATAATGCATCTCTTAGTCATTTGTCACAGGATTATCATACACAGGAACATCGATAATTCATGGAAAAAACAGCTTCAAGCCTTTATTAATGCAAATAAACTAAATTGGCTTATTATATGCCGTAAACTAGGAATAAAAACTTGCTGGAAATAATTGCAACAAAAATATGAAAGAAATGAACTAAGTATAATAATGCCACAAGTGCTCGCTATTCCAGGCTCGGGGGATTGTCGCACCATCAACGGTCGCTAGCTCGAAAGTTCCTTCTCCAAGCTTCCATTCAATGATGTATGGACCTTCCCATGCGAGGCTCATATGTGATGGAACTGGGAAAACTCGTTTCAAAACGAGACCACCCACACCAAATATTCTCGAGCGGACTTTCTCATTATAATATCGAGCGACTCGGTGCCTGTATGCGGCCTCTCTTAAATTAGCTTCTTCCCGCTTTTCATCAATGAAGTCCAATGATTCCAGCAAAGATCTTGATTTGACTCAGGGTTATAATAAGTTACCCGATGTGAAGGAACTTCAAGTTCTACAGGTATAACAGCTTCCATGACATACGCCAATGCGAATGGAGTGTGGCCAGTCGTAGACTTGTGGGTAGTTCTATAAGCCCAAAGCGCTGTTGGAAGCTCATCCACCCACTTGCCTCTAGCCTTTTCCAAATGCTTTTTCAATATGGATTTGATTATTTTGTTCACGGCTTCCACTTGTCCATTGGCTTTTGGGTGAGCAACTGCTGCAAACTTTTTCTCAATACCATATTTTTGGCAAAATTCCTTGAACATTTTGCTTTCGAATTAAGTTCAGTTATCTGTAACGATGGTTTGTGGAAGGACAAAACGACATATAATATTTCATACAACGAAATTATTGACCTTTTTGGTGGTGATAGTGGCCAAAGGATCTGCTTCTACCCACTTGGTAAAGTAATCGATCGCAACTATCGCGTATTTCGCATCACCTTTGGATAGGGGTAAGGAACCGACTATATCGATCCCCCACATTGCAAATGACCAGGGACTAACCATTTGTGTGAGTTCCATTGGCGGAGCTCTCGGGATTTTTGCATATTTCTGACATTTGTCACATCTTCTCACATAGTCTGCATCATCCTGATTTACAGTCGGCCAATAGTATCCATAGCGGAGGATTTTCTTCGCTAACGTCTACCCTCATGTATGGTCACCACATTCCCTTTCATGGACTTCCTTCAGGACTCGTTTTATCTCATCATGGGCAATGCACTGGAGTAAGGAGGTCGAGAATCCCCTCTGATACAATACCCCATCTTGCATTACATAACGCGAAGCCTTATGAATGACTTGTCGTCTTGTGCTCTTTCTTTCGAGCATGACCCCATGCAACAAGTACTGCTTGAATGGGGTCATCCATGATTCCTTCTTGATTTCTGTTTCTAACATGAAATCTACCTCCATCATACTTATACTCGGAGTATGTAAAGTTTCAACGGGAAACAATCCCATTTGCTGTGCCTCGCCAGTACTTGCAAATTTTGCCAACGAATCGGCTGCTCTGTTTTGTTCACGCGGGATATGTGAAATATCATAATGCTCTAGATTTGCTAGCTGCTCTTGAACCCGTGCAAGGTACGGGGCAAGTCTCTGTCCCTTTGCTTGATAGTCTCCCCGCACTTGGTATACCACCAGTTGTGAGTCACGAAAGATTTCATCCAATTTTACTCCCAGTACTTTGATAAGTCTCAAACCAGCAATCAATGCTTCATACTCGGCTTCTTTATTTGTCGTTGGGAATTTGAACTTCAAAGCATAAAAAACTAATCGGGTTTCAGGAGTCATAAGAACTATGCCAGCTCCTAGCAACGGTCGTTAGATGCCCCGTCGGTGTACATCTTCCATCGAGTGGGAGGTATGACATTGTGACCATTTGATTCGTCTGACACAGTGAATTCAGCAATGAAGTGTGCTAGTGCTCGCCCTTGTATGGCCGTTCGCGGTAGATAGGTAATATTGAACTAACTTAACTCGATATTCCATTTTAACATCCTTCTAGAAGTTTCCGGTCGTTGGAGTACTTTTCACAAGGGTTGATCAGTGTGAACACTGATCGAGTGTGCCTGAAAATATGGACGAAGCTTGCATGATGCAATTACTAAGCAATAAGCTAGTTTCTCGATTTTGGGTTAATTTCTTTCCGCCTCCGTCAGACGTTTACTAACATAGTTAACTGGTTTTGAACTCGGTCCTCCTCGCGAACCAAAGCCGTACTGATAGCATGCTGGGATACTGCCAAGTACACATACAACATTTCATGTTCTATTGGTTTTGATAGTACCGGGGGACTTTCTAAGTGCCTTACCAGAGCTCGGAATGCTTCCTCACAATCGGATGTCCACTCGAAATTTCTCCTTCCTTTCTTTATCACAACGAAGAAAGGAATACACTTGTCTGTAGCTTTGGATATGAATCGGCTTAGCGCAGCCACCTTTCCATTCAAGCTTTGTACCTGCTTTATAGTTATGGGCACTTGTATGTCCCGAATAGCCTGAATCTTTTCCGGGTTAGCTTCAATTCCACGTGCGTTCACAATGAAACCCCGAGAACTTCCTTGATGCAACGCCATAAGAACACTTTAAAGGGTTGATCTTCATCCCATAATGCCTGAGTATATCAAACACCTCTGTTAACTCTCAAATGTGGTCATTTGACCGCCGTGACTTGACGAGCATGTCGTCCACATAGACTTCCATTGTTTTACCGATCTGATCTTTAAATATTCAGTTCACTAAACGTTGATAGGTCACTCTAGCATTTTTCAATCCGAAGGGCATCACTATGTAGCAGTACAACCCAATGTCTGTGACGAAATTGGTGTGTTCTTGGTCTGGAATGTGCATTGAGATTTGATTGTATCCTGAGTACGCATCCATAAATAACAGTAGCTCGTGTCCTGCCGTTGAATCAACTAGCTGGTCGATCCTTGGTAAGGGGAAACTATCCATCGGGCATGCTTTGTTTAAATCAGAATAATCAACGCAAGTTCTCCACTTCCCATTCGCTTTTCTTACCAGCATAGGGTTAGATACCCATTCGGGGTAGAGGGCGTCGCGGACAAACCCATTGGCTTTGAGTTTGTCCACCTCCTTTCTAAAAGCAGCGGACCTCTCCGGGTCCATGCCCCTCCATTTCTGTTTTACTGGGACGTACTTCGGGTGTATGTTCAACATATGACTTGCAATGGCGGGAGAAATCCCGCACATATCAGAGTGTATCCAAGCGAAAACGTCCAGATTCTCTTGGAGGAAAATTAGTTAGATCCTCGGCCAATGGCGGGTTGAGTTGCGATCCAATCTTAAGAACTCGTGACGGGTCATTCCAGCTGACTAGAATGTCAATCGTCAGCTCAACCGGTGCTGCATTCACTTCCCTGGGTCCCCTATCATCATCTCTCGGATCTATGTCTCTGTAGATCCGAGAATGTTGCCCGACCCAGGGCTCGGGCACTACTTGTCAATCGTCAGTGTTTCAGATGTGGACGGAGCTATCCGCAACCTTCCCCTTTTCTTTCCATGGAGCTTCTCTCAGCTCTGCCACATAACATGAGCGACCGGTCGCCTGATCGCCATGAATTACACCGACTCCTTTGCCCGTCGGAAATTCTAATGTCAAATACAATGGGGCCAAAGCCGCCCTAAACTCTGCCAGGGCCAGACGACCCAGAAATACATTGTATGGAGAGTCGACATCCATTACTATGAATGGTAGGATTCACACTCTCCTACGCTCACCTTCTCCCAGTTCAACTAATAACTCAATATAACCCATTGCGTCAGTTACAGCACCATTGAAGCCATGGATACGGGATTTGCATGGTTTTAAATCCTTTGCCTCCATCTTCATTTGGTCATAAGCCTTCTTGAAGATGATGTTGACAGAGCTTTCACAATCAATCAAAATCCTTTTGACGTAAGCTGGCCCGATCATTGTAGATATGACCATCGGGTCTATAGTAGGAGCCTCCATCTTGTCTGCATCTCGACTCTTAAACACTATATCGTCTGTCATTATACGTTGCTGTTTTATAGGGGTTCCATCTTCTATATTTGAGCAACATTCATAATTCGCATGCCTCAAGGAGGTAGCATATCGTTCCATCTCCTTCCAATTGTCTGCAGGATGAGGTCCTCCGACTATAGTGTTTATGATCAACCTACCTATGGTCCGGGCAGGTTCCTTTGGGTGACGTGAAGCCAGCCCGCGTCCGGGGTCTGACGTTCCTTGCCTATCCTCTGGTGGGTTCTTAACAAACTCCTGTAGCTTTTTCTGCCCGATCAACCTATCTATGGCGTCATGGAAGTTCCTACACTCCTCAGTATTGTGCCCGTGGGTCTCGTGGAATCGACAGTACTTCCCCGTCCGCTTTTATTCCTCTATGGACTCTTTCGGACACGGTTTTCTGTATTGGAAGGTGTTACAGGTAGATAGGTAAATGTTTTCAAGAGACGTATTCAGGGGAGTGTATTCGTTGTAGGTCGGAATCCTTGACTTCCATCTCCCTATCTCTTTTTTCTTTCCGAGATTTCCACCTCCGGATCCTTTAGATTGCCCAGGCTTGTTCTGGACTTTAACTTGAAGTTTTCCCGAGTTGTCACCGGATTGCTTCATGGCGATGTTACTTTTCACAGTCTCCTGAACAGGCCCTGGTGCCTTATCTCGTCTTGTCCATCAAGCTTCGTCCCTCCTTATGAACTGGTGAGCTTTGGAATAGAATTGCTCCAATGTAGTTGGGGGCTTTCCTGCCAACCAATCTCCAAACACCGAGTCTGGATCTACACCTCGCATTACATCCATCAAAATCGCATGGTCGTTAGGGTTTCTCACTTCAGAAGCAGCAACATGAAACCTCTGTAAGTATGCCTTCATTGATTCTCCCGGAGCATCGATTACGCTTGATAAGGACATCACATCCTTTGGACGAGTACATGTATCATGAATTGTTTTACGAATTTCATTGTCAACTCTTCAAAGATGGATATCAAAGATGGATATAGACCGTGGTGGAAGTCGAGTAAACCACAAAATGGCGATTCCGGATAAAGTGATAGGCAAGCACTTACACTTGGTCGCGTCATTTGCTCGGGCAGAATCCATCATCCATTCATACCTCATTACCTGCTGACGGGGATCAGTCTTCCTTTCACAGGCCGGTATAGTTGGCATACTAAACTTCCTAGGTTACTCGGCCTACAGGATAGTATCCATGAAGGGAGTACGACTCCTGGAGACACCCCAATCTTCGTCGGTCAAGCCTTGATTCTCTCTCATTAACTGCCTGACCATAGCTGATAAATCCGGAGTTTGTATAGAGGATGAAAGGTTTGGTTCCGTTCCACGAGACCGCTTGGGTTGGTGTCTACTCTATTGGCGATCGGCCAAACGCGCATCTTGAAGGCCAGCTTCATTAGGACCTTGGTGAGCTAGACGTCCGGTCTCCTTACGTGCTTGATCCCTGGTTAATCGGTCAATGGTACCTGCCTGTGCAGTTTTAGTTTTACGGCGTCTAAGCCTGGGAGGTTCATCAGCTAAGGTCGAGCTATCAGATTCAGAATAAGGAACAGGGCTACCCCCAGTATTCTGATGCTGCTGCTGAGTAAGCTAAGTCATGAGATTAGCGTCGGCCTGAATCTTCTCAGCAAGTTGCCTTCTACTTTCCTGAGTTCTCTCAACAAATCGTTGAGATCTGTTCGGGTAACGACTTTCTTTTGATTTTGGGTGAAGGATCCTGCGACTTGAATTACTTGCTGGTTGCTAGGCCCAACTTGTTGCACACTAGCAGTCTCGTGGACGTCCGCATTATGAGAGGCTGATCGGGTACGTGGTCTTCCCATAGTAGAGTCGTCGGTCGAAACTCTGAATATATTCAACGGGCGCCCTATGGATAAGTCGGATCACCTTCGGGGGATTTTTCAATCCATTAGCTACAAAGTAGATCCTATCGGCCCGAGAATTCGATTCTCAATGAAAGCACCAAAATGTTAGCACCAGAATTGGTCACTAACACCCTTAAGAGAGATTGTGTAGAGATATTAATGAAGAAAGTAAATCTAAACAGAAAACAATATGCTAAATTAAACACAGAAAATAAGAACACCAGATTTATATTGGTTTGACGTAACTGCCCATGTCCACTATGAGGTTAATCTTTATTGATTTTCTTAATAATCGATTACAGATATAATCTATACGCCAACTACTTGATTACAATTGTTAAGCAAAGAAGATAAGTCTTGAATGCGGCAGAGTCTCCACAGTGTTCTCTAAAAAAAGTCCATTTCATTGTGCCCTTGCCTCTCTATTTATAGACAAAAATGGGTTGGACTTCCCTGATGGGCCTAGTAGCTAGACATCTCAGCCCAAAGTGAATGACTTCTGTGTGCCGAACCACAAATGCCGAACGGCAAATGACGAAAAATATCTCTAAGCGGGGCAGTATGTTGAGTGAAATGTATAGGCCGAACGAGATCCAATGCCGGTCGAGGCTGGAATGCCGATCGAGGCCGAATGTCGAACGTGCTTCATGCTGGTCGAGATGGAATGCCGAACGAAGCTAGAATGCCGGTCGTGGCCGAATACCGAATGAGCTTCATGCCGATCGAGATCGAATGCCGAACGAAGCTGGAATGCCGGTCGTGGCCGAATGCCGAACGAGCTTCATGCCGGTCGAGATTGAATGTCGAACGACTCTGCCATGCCAAGCAAAGCCTGGATACCGAACTGTGCTAGATGCCGAATGAATCCTCTCTGCTGAATGAGGCTGGACGCCGGACTACATAGCCGTGCCGAACGGCCCTTTATGCCAAACAAACCTTCGACCTCAAGTCTTTGGTTACCCGGTCAAGCCACTGGGTAACATTAATTCTATATCAATTTGAGGATAAATATTTTAAATATTTTATTAAGTTTTCAGCTATTTTAATCAATGTATTTACAATGATATTTTGTAAATAATATTTTATAAAGGATATGTGACAACCCATATTTCCAAAGATTTAAATTGATAATAATCCAAACATATCCAATTTAAAAAATCCGAAATACAGATAATCGATGGGGTTAATTAAGAAAAATAAGAAAAGAAGAAGAAATAAAACACAGAATCTCACAGCAGAACGATGAAATATAATAATCAAACAAACAGTTCATGAAGCTATTTTCATTATACATTTGATTATAATTTATACAACATTTATCAAAGTTATATATACGATAGGGATAAATAAAAAAGTGCAGCAGATAACATAATGCAGGAATACTAATAATAATATATACCAAATCTTCGTCTTCGTCCTCCAGAAGAAATCTTCAATAAGCTGAAAACTCAGGGCGGACCCGAGCGTAATGAAAAGACAAAACACTTGAGTCAAGACGAAAATATTCTTATGTGAGTCAATTCGATATTGTACATAACATACGTGTCGAGGCATTAGAGATGTTTACGGGGTTTTACATCTCCTATCCAGTGTATAACGTGCATGCAATAACTCAAGAGATGTTACGGGATTTTTCGTCTCCTAAGGATCCGTCAAAATATTACATGACGCTACATATATAATGTCTAATTGGTAAAATAAATATTTTTCTTTGCGTTAAAGCTTTAGATTGATCCCCTTAATGCGTGTTTAAGCATTGGCGTACAATGTGCATTTGACACAACCAGTAGCATGTCGGTAGTCAGTGATGCGCCGTGATACGACAACACTAAACCAAAATCATAGGGGTCTCGTATAAGGATAAAAGTATGACAAGGCACGTGAGACAATGCCCAAAGTAGGATACTACCAGTTTACCCTTCCCGGCTGGTGGTAACCCCTAACGACCTACCGCTTCCAAGACTCTCGAAATCCAAGGATGCCAACCAATCAATAATAATGTCATGACAGTAATACGAAGAAGTGTGTCTGCTAGAGATAGCTAACCTCATTGGCCGGTACGGCTCCTATTTTAGTCATTTAAAATTGACATAAGTGTTAGGCCAATCCATCATCATTCTCTTATTTCAAATCCAAAAAACGATGCTAAATCCAATCACTTCGTTCTGGTGTCTCCTACGCGCGTACACAGTTGTTAAACTGGTTCCAATATTGACAAAGAGTATACCAATAAGAGGCTTTGATCTCATAACAACCAAACATTATTTTACACACCAGTTGGTTCTTTCATATTTCGAAAACAATTCGCACTTGATATCGAAATATCATATTCGCTTCAGAATCAAATTCATTTCGAAATCATCCTATTTACTTAAAATGCCGTTTCATTTACATAAAATTTTCAACATAATATCATGATTTTTCTTCCAAAATTGTTTTGAATTTCAATTTAGGATATAACTTCATTTGACCCAATTTGTATTTAAATGCATGATTTAAATATAAAAATTCTCATTCTGACCAGTTTGAATTTTTTAGAAATAGTTAGAATAGTTTTAAAATAATTTAAATAGTTAAAATAGTTCAGTGGAAAAGAGTTTGAGTATTGAAATGATTTATATAGCAAATATCTTGGAAAATCAAATTAATTTGAATATTTAAAAACATAGATTTTTAATATTTTATGGTAAAATAATTTATTTGATAGTAGTATCAAAGTCAAATTGATTCAATTCTAAATTTTCCAATTCAAATCACTTTCAGTTTCTATTTCCATTTAAACCAATTCTATTCCATTTTTAATTTGAATTGACTTCGATTCCAATTTTAATTCAAATCAATATCGATTCCAAATTAAATCAATTTTGATTTCAATTCCAATTAATTTCAACTTTAACCCAGTTTGAATTAATTTTAATTCAACTCTCAATTTCAACTATTTTGATTTATATAAATTCGAGTTCGATTTTAGAATATCGATTTAAATTACTAAATTCAAATTAAACTTCAATCTTCGATTATAGATTCAAATCTTAAAATAAATTTCATTCTTGAATCCAAATTTATGTATCCAATTATATAATTTTTTCTTAGCAATAATTCAAAGTTCGAATGAAATTTCAAATCATTTTAAAACAAATCATTTTTCGGAATTCAAATCATATTTTGACATTATCTTCAAATCTTAAATTTCATTTTTAAACAATTTCGTTTAACAAATTCTAATTCCAACATTTTAAGCTCAATTTCGAAAATAATTCGATTTCCATAAATTCGATTTTCACTTCATTGAATAAAATCATTTAAATAATTTCAAATCAAAAATTTTAAAAATAATTTAATTTAATCAACCCGTGTCCGTCCTATGGCCTAATTAATCAGTTATTTCAAATTAATTTAGGGATTAATATATATCATTTCAATCCAAATAAATGTCATAGGTATATATCTTTTCAACCTATTTCTCAATTTATTTGAAATACTTCGGTTTACATTTTTATATACTCTAAATAATATACAGGATGATAACAGGATATATGTAAAAATAAATAACGATCCAATCATCCAAGTATCAATCAATTGCATCCATCCCAATTAACATCCAAATCAGTCAAAATATCACAATAATTTTACTAGTTACCAATAATCAGGACTAACTAGCAATTTAATTTCCAACACAAATTTGAACTGTCAATTCAAATTCCTATCATTTTAATCCATGTCAATTTAAATGTCAGTTAAGCAATAGTGTATAAAATTTAAATTACTTCATGATATCAATTTAACTAACATAAAAAATATTCCAGTACGTCGTGAGCATTGTAAAACACTTACCTTTTATTTGAAACTAAAACATTTTTAGCACCAAATAAATACCACTTTGATTCCATGCCAAAGCCTTCTTTTCTACAATTCGAACGTGATTTATTTCGTTCAAAACGGGCCTCGTACGCAAAAGATTTACCATAATTAACATAGGATTATCGTTGACAAGTAATAACTTAACAAATAGTTAAAATAAATTAATTACCTAACCTAATCACCTTCCTCAATGAATCGTCCAGGCTCAGATTTTCAACTTCTTCCAGATAATGATTGCTCTGCTATTTTTTTAAAGCTACGATTGCTCGCTGCTCTCTCTGGCCATCGACCACCATACTCACCGACCGCCTCATCTTCACCAGCATGTGCGCACAACGAGATGCCTAGGACCAACCCTAAGGACAAAGAACTCACGAGAACCAAAACTGCCGTCTTCCCTCGGCCATCACGCGCTTCGCTATCATGCGCGATCTACTCCTTCTAGGTCGCGACATTCGTCGTGATGCTCTTTTTTTCGTTTGTCTATTATCTTTTTCCGATCTAGGAAGAGATAAGACGATAGAGCGAGTAAGGGTATGAGGAAACAATTGGCGGCTGTAAGATGGGATAGGTAAAGAAATATAGATATATATATATATACAATATTATAATAATGTAAATATTTAACTCGATTGGTCCGCGAATTTCCGAACTCCAAACGAAACGTGCCGCCTAGTGTTCCTAATATTTTACCCCCATTTCGAACACAGTGGAACTACTCTCGAGGCCTAATTTGATCATATGCGGAAGATAGCTTTTCAAAATAAATTTATTTTATCGAATTTCGAAATAAATTTCTACATGTTTCAAGCTCGCATGGCCAAACTAAAAGCCTGGTCACTACGAAAATTGAAATACTACAATAATTCACTATTACGGATCCGATGAAACTGATTTCGTCAAAATCCAAAACAGTGGCGAAAATGGCTATTTTCACTCGTTAAGTACAATATAAAACTTACGATATCCAATAATTCACTTTTAAATCCAATTTTAAATGTAACAATCTTCATTGTTTTTTAAATAAAATTTAAATCAACTTCCGATATCTTTTTCAATCATATTGAATCCAGAATTCATTTGTTCAATTAATTTCCAATTTTTAATTTAAACAATTTAATTATCCTATAAATTAACATAAATAAATCATTAAATTCAAAATAAATTTTAGCTATCATTATTATTTTATTTCTATCTAAATAATTCACAATTATTATTCAACCCCACTTGTTGATTATAAACCCTGTTAATATATAGAATTTCATTTTAGTACTCGTTATCGCCAAATCTTCGAAATTAGTTATTTCAAAAATTTATTCAAGTTCATATCCAATAACTTACATTCAAAATCATTAAATTTTTATTTTTAACCATTCTTACTCAATAATTGTATGAAATTCCATAATTTAAAATATTTAAAAAAATACGGGTCGTTACATTGTCCCTCACTTAAAACTTTTCGTCCTCGAAAAGAGCTAAGTATAGAATTTAATACTTGATATATTTTATTCAAAACAATTAACTTATAAAACATTAAAATCATTTTACAACACATTTTCTACACTCTCGCTACGCCCCTCCGATATCGATTTTATGGACAATATAACTTATATATATATATATATATATATAAGCTATAAAAATTTAAAACTTCAAAAAATTTCTAACTCTCGGATTTACGAAATTTTTTGGCAGTCTCTTTTGCACGGTTCAATCAAATTTTTTTACAATATAATAAATAACAAAAATATACCCTATATATATCAAATATGCATCTCATTTCAATGATGAGGTTTCCCGAAGGGAAAAATATATAATCGCGGTATGTTATCCGAGATACATACCTTATTATTAATAGTGCGAGCGAGTTCGCTTGTATTAAGCAAGCAAAAGCAACATAATGCGTAATCGATCTCCAAAAGCTAGCATACGCCGTCCATACTTACTAAACATTCAATAACCAAATGAGAACATATATATAAAGAGTAAAATAGATATATAACATGGATTATGCAATAACCATGAACGAATATAGCGAATGCAACAAAACAAACATCCAACAAACAATATCCATCCAATCTTATTCATAACAATTAAAATTCCCACTTTCTAATTCAGTTTATTATACTTTCTTTTCCTATCAATATTAAATTTATTTACTTTTAATTCATTGACATTTATTTCATCTATATACAATTTGTTTGCTTTCAATGTATTCACATGGATTTTTTTCGAATTTAATTGGTTCACCTTAAATTTATTCACGTTCAATTGATTAACATTCATTTCCTTAATCATTCACTGGATTTATATTCAATTCATTCGCTTTTAATTTTACATTTAACTAATATGATATCAATCCATTTTTATTCAATCAACCGATATTCATTGCATTCACATTTGATTGTAATCAATTCAACGTAATTATATTCAATTGATTTGTTTCAATTATTTACCGTTGTTTCATTCGCATTTAATTGGTTCACATTCAATTAATTCATTTAATATTCCTTTTACATTAATTAAGTGTATAAACATTCTTATAACAACTTAATCTTTATCTAGTTTCATTTAATATCCAATTCAATTTTATTTAATATTAGTTAAACTTCATTTCATTTTAATCCATTACTCATTTTTATTCCTCTCCTTTTTAATTAAAAAATTCTTATCATTCACATTCAACAAATTTAAAATTTGGTTTTAGCTTAATATTTCTCAAATCTATAAATTATACAACTTGATTCTCTTAAAATTCCATTTCATTGTTTTATCTAATCCATTTTAAATACAATTCACTTTTCATTTAAGCTCTTTTGAATTAAACTTATTTTTTTTTTGCATTTTACTAACTCAATCAATTTAACATTTCTTAAGTTAATCATTTTAATTTCTTCATTTCTTGAATTCAAATTTCTTTTATTTGAATCAATGTTTAATTATTTTAAATTTGGTTTTATTTTGCTATTGAAATTCATAATTTACAAACTTATTATTATTTAGCTACAGGTACGTCATTATCATTTTAGAGTCCAAACTTTTGCAATGAACTTTACTATTAAGTAAACATTGAAATCTAAGGGAACAACCGAAGTTGGTGATGATATTTGCAGGAGTTGGAATGAAGATATATTTCCAGTAAGCAAACATGCCAACTGATCATGTTTTGGTAAGTTCATTTTTGTCAATTCTTCTTTAAGTATATATTTCTGTGTTTACTTTTATTACAAAACAAATTACTCTGTGTCAGTGTTTATACGGCTATTTTGGTAGTTTGACTTTTATTACTTACGTTTATGCAGTCATGTGTGTGTGTATATATATATATAGATAATACAAATTGCTGTGAATGTGTGTCTCTGCGTGAATGCATGTTTGAACGTGCATAAATTTAGGCACAAATAGGAACATGTAACGTAACTTTATACCATAATCTGTACTTAAACTATGTATTTTAATCTTTCTATAAGTGTATGTATTTTCTTCAATCTTTCTATATCTATCATGTCATTAAATACCCATTAACTGTCAGTTGTGTTTACATAAATGGTTACAAACAAAGTTACCTTCATCTTCTTTTTAAAATTAATGTTGTTAGTGAAAATGATGGTAATGGTCCTTTATACTATTTTAATTTGTAAGTTCAAAACTATTTTCATATATTTATCAAATCATAATTGGAATAATTTTCACAATTAAAACTTGTTTTTATTGAAAAATATATTCCTTTTGGTAGCAATTCTCACTTGGAAACTCGAAAATGAATACTGACGATTTTGCAATCATCCCCAGAATTATTTTCCAGCAACCAAAGCGAGTTTAATACTTTTATTTTCTTCAAAAAAATTTCCAAAATATTTTTCTAGTCAAAACTCTTCCATTTCTTTACTATAAAAATATTTCATTAACTTTCACTTTGTTATTCCAAACAATTTTTATTTCAATTAGATTTCAATCTAATTTAATTATCAAACATTTCATAAAATAAAATTAATTAAATATTCATTTATTTTTAATTCAACCAGTAATCGGTGATAATTAAATATTATCATCGCCTAACAATTAACATTCATCAATAATTAACATTATGTATATAATATAATTTAGGTAAAATAATTCCATTTACCCTATTTTAAAATAATATTATGTTAACTTGCCTCGTTTAAGTGTTTAGAACCCCTATCGATAACATGGCGTCCCAGGCATCGATCAGAATTCATAAACAACTCAACGGATAAGTAAACACAACATAAAACATTTTATAACACTAATAAGTACACTCTCTTATATATATATACACTCAAACAGACTCATTCTAGGGTATTACTACCCTATCTCTAATGAGTCAAACCCCACAAAGCTAAGGTTATCGTTAAACCAAAGCTCTGATACCAATTGTGACGACCTTCATTTCGGAAGGTTTAAATTGACAATAATCCACACATGTCCAATTTAAACAATCCAAAATATAGAAAATAAATAGGGTTAATTAAGAAAAATAAGAAAAGAAGAAGAAATCAAACATAGAATCTCACAGCGAAACGATAAAATATAATAACCAATTAAACAGTTTTGAAGCTGTTTATATTGTATATTTGATTATAATTTATTCAACATTTATCAGAGTTATATATACAACAGGGATAAATAAAACAATGCCGCAGACAGCATGATGCAGGAATACTAATAGTAATAATATAAAAAAAATTGTCTTCGTCCTCTAGAATAAATCTTCAATAAGCTAAAAACTTAGGGCTGACCCGAGCGTAATGAAAAGAAAAACACTCGAGTCAGGACTAAAATATTATTATGTGAGTCAATTCTATATCGCATATAACATAAGTGTCGAGGCACTAGAGATGTTTATGAGGTTTTACATCTTCTATCTGATGTCTAACGTGCACGTAATAACTCAAGAGATGTTACAGGATTTTTTATCCCTTAAGGATCCTTCAAAATATTATATGTAGTAGAATACTCTACGTATATAATATCCAAATGGTAAGATAAATATTTTTCTTAGCGTTAAGGCTTTACATTGATCCCCTTTAACACGTTTTTAAGCATTAGCATACAGTTTGCATTTCACACAACCAGTAGCATGTCGGTAGACAGTGATGCGCCACGATATGACAACACTAAACCAAAATCGTATTGGTCTCGAATAAGGACAAAAGTATGACAAGGCACGTAAGGAAATGCCCAAGGTAGGATGCTACCAGTTTACCCTTTCCCAGTTGGTGGTAACCCCTAATAGCCCACCGCATCCAAGACTCTCGAAATCCGGGGGTGCCAACCACTCAATAACAATGTCGTGATAGTAATATGAAGAAGTGTGTCTGCTAGAGGTAGCTAACCTCATTGGCCAGTACGGCTCCTGTTTTAGTCATTTCAAATTGACATAAGTGTCAGGCTAATCCATCATCGTTGTTATCCCACCTTTTGGCAAGGTCGAGATATCAAAGAACTGAATGGAAACCAAAGGATCACTCGCCTCGGATATTGAGTACGCACAGGTTCGCTATGGATATCCATGAATTTTGTTCGAGTCCGGATCAGGCTACAATTGACAAGACGCGACAAGCGAAGCCATGAAAGCCAGCATTGCAAGTTTCAAGACGATCTGAGTTCATATGGTCAAGTTATGATTGATGTAAGTCAAGAAAATTCATCCTTCGCATCCATCATTTTGAATCGATTGGAGTCGCAACCCATCATTTCGCATCGATCATCTTCGTATCCATCAGTAGGCAGTGCATTTCATATTGATGGCTCATGCCAACTTTGCATCCATTAGAAAATAATGGTTTGTATCCAACACAGAGGTCTTGTTCGTATCCATTCTGGAGGGCTTCTTTCGAATCCTTCGAGGCTCCCACTTTTGTATCCATCGTGTTGCTCCTATTCGAATCCATCGAGCCCTCTTTTGTTCGTGTCCAGCCTCCCTTTTCGAGTTCATATCAATCAATCAGAATCTATTCTGATCGATATGAACAAAGTCAAACAGTCAATGTATCCATGTGTTTCCATCGATACGAACAAGGGTCGGTTTGGTGGATGCGAACAGAAGCCATAACATCGATGCGAACTGTACCACTTTCATCGTTACGAATTGCACACCTCCATCGATACGAATTGCACACCTCCATCGATACGAGCAAGGGGAAATTTGAGGGAAGACACAGTCTACTCGGAGTGAAAGGTGGATCGATCCGAGGAGTATGCGCTACGTCATCACGAAGGCATGTGCAACCATCAATTCGAACAGATCGATTCAGAATGATTGATTCGAAACAAATGGTTTTCCAAGAAAAATCCATATCGTATCAATCATAACTCGAGATCCACAAGTCCAAATGCTATAAAATTTTCATAGGAGCTTACATACATGCTAAAGAATGTTCCTACCAAGTTTCGACTCCATTGGACAAAATCTTGATCGATACGAATTGCATTCTAATCGATCACAGGTCAAGTCGAAACTTCACGGGATCCATCGCGTGGGCCCACTCATGTGCCATAAGGAGTCTTCCAAAGTTTGAGCGAAATATCAGCCACCTACGCCTATAAATAGATCCCTAGAGCCTACAGAAGAAGGATCTTTTGATTCTCAAGCTCACAGACTCTGCCGGATTGAACTTTGCAATCTACTACTGCTGTTGTACTCAAATTCCGAAGTTGTAATTCACTGTTGTTTGTTGTAATCAAGTGTATTCATCGAGAAAGAATCAATAAAGTCATAAAACTTCATAGTCGACGTAGGCAACATGCCGAACCACTCTAAATCGCTTGTGTTTGTGCATTTATTTATCAAGTTTCGAAGTTTTTGTTAGATAATCCACCTTTTAAATTTGTATTCTTCATTTTTATCTCTTCAAAGACTTTCGAAAAGTATTGTTCCCATTTTTGGTACAAACATTTTGGTGCTTTCACCGTGAAAACCCATCTTTTCTCCTACTCTTTGGATCTACCGTTGATACCGGATTGCGTAAATCTAAGAGGAAGATCCAGATCTCTACTCCAGAATTCTTCCAACCTATTCAGATTTGCAAAAAATCTTGGAAAGGATTTCATCTCTCATAATGGTAAGCACAAGGACTACCTCTAATACTGCCGATCAGGAAGGCCGGGATAGACAGAATCCCACGCAATTACCTCCATCCAACCAAAACGCTACAGGACCCTCAAATCCGTTAGGCCCAGTCACAAGACAAGAGTTTTAGATGCTACTCTAAGAATTGACCCAGAGTCGGCAGCAACTAACTGAACAGCTGCGTGCTAATGATGAGTTGACTAACCATCTAAACCACCAAAGGCGCTGAAGATCTAGAAGGGATCATGCTTCCAATTCCTCCACAGAAAGTTCTGCCTCGTCTGACTACCATCACCGATCCACCCATCCCTGGCTAGACGGGAGTTACACTCAGGCCACCGGACATCAACCTGCAATGACTGTTGGGCAGCTGAGAGTCGGCCCATCGGCCATTTTCCATACTGGACCATCCTCTCGGGGAGGTGCAATTCCACACTATACCACGGATAACCGTACCACAACTGCTGCTGTTGAACCAAGGGTTGATGCTCGGAATCTGCCTGATCCGAACTAACATTAGCATGGACGTACTCCTGAACCATATGTCCGTGAAGACTATGAGCCCAGGAGGCGAGACGTGGACCGTCGACAGAACCCGGTCCAGCCTCGCACTGTGGAGCCCGTCCACACCTTGGCTCAACGGGCACAGAATGTCCAGATGCCGGACTTTCTGACTATGATTCGTCAAATGATCCGTGGAATCCAGGGTCTTAGTAATAATGAATGGGGAATCTCCCAAAGTCATATCCCTTTTACAGATGACATACTTTATGCCGAACCTCCTCGACGATTCAGAATGCCGGTTTTGCCAGTTTATGAAGGGAATTCAGATCCAAATCAACATATCTTGAATTATGAATGGATGATGAATGCTGCAAGAGCAGATGATGTAGTGAAATGTCGTAGCTTTCCCATCTCTTTGAAGGGCATTGCTACCATGTCGTATACACAATTGCCACCTCGATCTATTTCTTGCTTCGACCAAATGGCCACCAAGTTCGTGGAGCGGTTCCGAATGCATATGGAAAGGCCTAAAAATGTTAATACTTTATCCAGCATCACTCAAACTCCCGGGGAGACAATTAGGAGCTACATGGAGAGATTTCATGCTGCATGTGCAGAGATAAGCAATCCCAATGACAACTCTATTCTGATGGCACTAACGAAGGGGATTGATCCCGACTCCGAGTTCAAAAATAGGCAGCTGCGAAACCCCCCTCCATTATTAGACTGTTTCTACTCCAAAGCTGCTCAATTTAAGACGAGAGGATGCGAAACAGTCTAGGAAGTAGGATGACGTAAGACCCAGAATGAAGGGCATACAAAGTAATGTTGCAGTTAAACAGTTCGGTAAGAGTTTCGAAAAGGTTCAGTTGAACATACAGAACAAGCAAACTCAGCCACAAAGTAATGATAATCTGAATAAGAAGCGAGATCAAAATCGAAGCCCATGACATAGGGCTGCAATGTTTGATAGTTACACTCCCTTGAGTACGTCGTTGGAGAACGTGTATTTGCAGACCTACAACGCTATGCAATAGAAGAAGCCTGCTCCGAAGCCATCATTGGAAAGGCAGATTCAGACATGAAAGTTTTGTAGGTTTCATGAAAGCTATGGCCACAATACAAATGAGTGTCGTCATTTATAGGACCTCACTGAAAAACTGATCAGGGAGAGTAAGTTGGATCAGTTCATGCGGGCTCTGCAGTTTGGAGGTGCGGGCCCATCAAATCAAAATCGTGTGTAGAATCAAGAAAGGAAGGAGGAACCTGCTCGTACGGGCGGGAGTTTAGTTATAAACATAGTAAGTGGTGGTCCTCATCCAGCAGACCGAAGCGGGAGGGAAATGGAGTCGTATGCCAGCTCTATGAAGCATGCAGGCTTCGAGTGTTGTAGCAATTCTGATGACAGGGCTCTAGCCAAGCAACAAAGGACGATGACCGATGACATCGTATTCATAAACCAGGATGCTGATAAGGTCGAAGCCCCCAATATCGACCCACGAGTCATTTCTGCCCAGGTAGGTCCTGCGTGGATGAAGGGGATCCTGGTTGACGGTGGGAGCTCTGTAAATCTTGTTTAAGCGTGCTTACGATTTGATGAAGATGGAAGCTAAGGATTTAAACCTTGCCAATCTAGAATCCACGGCTTCAATGGAAGCACTACTATACCTACTGGAGTGGTGGAAGTGCCAATGGAATTGGGGGTTGGAGAACGTCGGAGAGTATGGATTTTATAGTTTGTTTTCTAGACATTGATTCTCCCTATAATGCCTTTTTTGGCCGACTGGCCCTTGTTGAATTCAGGGCAGCCATTGCCCCGTAGTGTTTGACTCTGAAGTTCCCTACCGATCGTGGGGTCAGAGTAGTTCAAGGAGATTAGGCAGCTGGGAGAACCTACTATGTTTTTGAGTTGCGCGAGGCGCAGCAAAGGGAGAAAGGAAAAGGCACAGAGGAATCTCTCTACGTCCTTTTTGCCGACAGTTGACAATTGGTGCCTTGGCCCAGGCTCGGGCACCCCAACCAATTCCAAAGGGATCTTGACCCGAGAGACACTGAAAGCAAAGATGAATCTAAAGAGAGTCAAGCTTCCCAGGTTGAATTGACGATCGATGTTCCGATTGATGATGATAATTCAAGAATGCTGAAGATTGGGTCTCAGTTGAGCCAACAGACGCAACAGGAATTGGATGAATTTCTGGTCGAATCTCGACGTATTCGTCTGGACGCACTCTAATATGTGTGAGATCTCGCCGGACATCGCAAGCCACACCCTGAATATTGATCCGTGGTGTACCCGGTCAAATAGAAAAGGCATGGTATGGACCAGAAAGATCTGCCGCCCTTAAAGAAGAAGTCGATAAGCTGAGAACAAATGGGTTCATTTGAGATGCTTTATACCCAGAGTGGTTATCCAATCTCGTACTTGTCCGAAAGTCGAATGGAAAATGGAGGATGTGTGTTGATTATTCTGACTTAACTTAAGCTTGCTCGAATGATAGCTTTCCACTTCCCCCGAATTGATCAGCTCGTAGATTTAATGGTTGGACACGAGTTATTATCTTTCATGGATGCTTATTCCGGTTACAATCAAATACCCATGCATTTACCTGACCAATAACGTATCAGCTTCGTGACCGATCTAGGACTCTACTACTACAGATTCATGCCTTTCGGGCTCAAGAATGCCGAGGTAACATATCAACGCCTAGTCAACCGAATGTTCGCCAACCAGATCAGAAAGACCATGTTAGTATATGTGGATGACATGCTGGTAAAGTCACAATTCTCCACTGATCATATCAGAGATTTGGAATCAATGTTCAACATTCTTCGAGAATACAAGATGAAGCTCAATCCGTTGAAGTGTCATTTTGGAGTCGCATCTGGAAAGTTCCTTGGGTTCATCGTCAATGCTCGAGGAACAGAAGCAAATCCCGAAAAGATTCGGGAAATCAAAAATCTACAAACTCCGAGAACCATAAAGCAGGTCCAAAGTCTCAACGGGAAAGTAGCAGCATTGAGCAGGTTTATTTCAAAGTCCACCGACAAATGCATCCCCTTCTTCGATCTGATCCGAAAGCGAAAGCGAAACTTTGAATGGACAACGGAGTGTGAAGGCGTGTTACGAGCACTAATTCAACATCTCTCCATGCCGTCGATTTTATCAAAGACAATTGACCACGAGCAATTATACCTTTACCTGGCCGTATCAAAAAACGCGATCAGTGCCGCCTTAGTTTGGGAGGAAGGCAAGTGTAGAAACCGATCTATTATGTTAGTAAACTACTAACCGGAACTGAGAGAAACTATCCAAAGCTAGAGAAATTGGCTTACTGCCTAGTCATTGCCTCAAGGAAGCTCCATCCATATTTCCAAGCTCATCCTATCATTGTGTACACCGATCAGCCGTTACGACAGGTCCTTACATGGCCTGGGACATCTGGTAGGTTACTCAAGTGGAACATTGAACCGAGTTAGTTTGATATCACTTATACTCCAAGGAGAGCCATTCAAGGACAAGTCCTAGCAGATTTCATAGATGAATTTACCATTCCAGAGGATTTTCCCAAAACCAGTAATCTCCTGAGTACATCTGGAAGCTGCATACCGATGGTGCATCCAACGATCGGTGCTCGGGTGCTGGAGTAGTGCTTGAAACCCTCAAGGCCGATCCGTATGCTATGCTTTGAAATTTGAATTTTTGTGCGGCCAATAATGAAGCTGAATATGAAGCCCTTCTTGCTGGATTAAAACTTGCATGTGTTCTGAGAATTTTTGCTATGGAAATTTATTGTGATTCCCAATTTGTCGCATGCCAAGTTCAGGGTGAATATCAGGCCAAGGATCGAAGATTGGCTGCATAACTATCTCAAGTCTAGGAAATACTTGATCAGTTTGATTATTATGCCATCTTTTACATACCCCGTGAGCACAATCAAAAGGCTGATTCATTAGCAAAGTTAGCGAGTACGGGCGAAGCACAGCAAATGGGGCTTGTTCCTGTGGAGACATTATCTTCTCGAAGTATTGATCAGATTGAGACAGACTTCATATTCGAAACCGCTCCCAGCATGGAATCATGGATGACTCCGTACCGAAACTACATCGAGCATGGAACGCTGCCTGAGCGCAGGAGTGAGAGAAGATAGATTCTTCGAAAAGCCTCGCGGTTCACCATTTAGGATGGAGTCATGTATAGAAGAGGATATTATGTTCCTCTCCTCCGATCTATCACACACGATGAAATTAAACGAGTGTTACATGATGTACATGAGGGAGAATGTGGCGAGTGTTACATGATGTACATGAGGGAGAATGTGGCGATCGCACCAGGAGGCAAGCTCTCGCTAAGAAAGTACTCCGATATGGGTATTACTGGCCCACTGTAAACCGTTATGCAGCAGACTATGCTAGGAAATGCGATAAATGCCAGAAACATGCTCGAATTCCTAGAGCCCCATCTACTGAGATAACCCAAATGGTCAGCCCATGGCCATTTGCAGTTTGGGGCATTGATATCATTGGTGCTCTACCTCTGGCCAAAGGTGGAGTAAAGTATGCCATTGTTGCAGTTGATTACTTTACCAAATGGGCTGAAGCTGAACCTCTTGCAACAATCACGACGAAGAAGTAATCAACTTCATAGTTCGCAACATTATCTGCCGATTTGGTCTCCCGCATACCATTATTACTGATAATGGAGCCTAGTTCGACAGTGTTGAATTCAAGAATTTATGTCAGCGATTTCATATCCACAAGAAATTCTCTGCAGTTGCATGCCCTCAAGCGAGTGGCCAAGTTGAAGCTGTTAACAAGGTTATCAAATCTATTCTAAAGAAACGACTGGAAAAAGCCGGGGGCAAGTGGTTGATGAACTTCCTATGGCCTTACGGGCTTACCGAACAACCCACAAGTCTGCGACCGGACACACTCCATTTTCTTTATCTTATGGCTCCGAAGCCGTTATTCCAGTCGAGATGGAAGTACCTTCTCATCGCGTGACTTATTATGACCCGAAGACAAATGCCATATTACTTGCTGAATCTTTGGATTTACCGGATGAGAAGCGAGAAGAGGTTAATTTGAGGGAAGCCGCATATCGAAGTCGTGTCGCCCGATTGTACAATGCCAAGGTTCGACCACGAACCTTTGAACTTGGCGATCTCATTCTCAAAAGAATCTATCTGGTTCCTTCACAAATGAAGCCAAATTGGGAAGGACTGTATGTGATTACACAAAAGCTCAAAGATGGCACGTTCAAGTTATCGACCATTGACGGACTTACTTTGCCAAGAGCCTGGAACAACGAGAGTCTCCGTTGCTACTACACATGACAGGCTCTATTTACTTCAGTCTATTTTTCCATTTACAATATATTTCTGCATTTCGAAATTTGAATTTGTAATAAGGCAACTGACTTTGCCGTATTTTCTCATTTCAACAATAAAATGCCATCTCTTCAAGTCAGAGCTGTGATTTATTGAATATGATGTACAACATCATGATGCACGGAGAGCTAAGTTCCATCATGCGGTTGAATTTATTCAAATAGAGAGTGATTGTGATACAACTGGTCACTCACTAAGTGAAACCCGAGCTTGGGGGCAAGTCATTACACCAAAATCGAAAAGGATTGATACACGACAATTCTTTAACCAACTCCGAACTCCCAGAGTGCGAATTGGAGCATTAAACTCATAAATACGGTTATGGAGAGGGTAGACGCGTCCGCCTAACGACTCCAACCATACCCTGATCAAGTTTGAGGAAGATGGACCCGTCCATCTAGCAACCTCACTTGTTAACTCAGGGTGGATGTGAACCGACCATCCACGATCTCGATAAATCCCTCGTTCCTAGAGTGGAAACGCTAAACAGACGTGACTGACCATCTGTCAGCCAACTCCAAATTCCTAGAGCACGAATTGGAGTATAAACATCAACTCTAGGTTCCCGAAGTGCGAACTGAAGTATAAACACTAACTTCAAATTCTCAGAGCATGAATTGGAGTATAAACATCAACTCCAGGTTCCTAGAGTACGAACCGGAGTATAAACACTAACTCCAAATTCCCAGAGCATGAATTGCGATATAAACACCAACTCTAGGTTCTCGGAGTGCGAACCGGAGCATTAACACTAATCCAAATTCCCAGAATGTGGATTGGAGTATAAACAGTAACTCCAAATTCCCAGAGTGTGAATTAGAGTAAAAGCTAAGTCCAATTTCCCGGAGTGCGAACTGTGTTACAAACATTGATAGTCTATGGATTCCAGAGTGCGAGCCAGATTATCGATTGCAAATAACTATGAGTCCCCAGAGTGTGGTCAGAGTATAAATATAACTCGAGCGCGAACAATCTCTCATAAACTAACATAAGTCCCCAGAGTGTGGAAATGTGCTTAAAAACTTCAACAGGCGCGACTGATCGTCGAAATACAAATGCAGATCCCCAGAGCGTAGATGTTAATGCTATGAGTAAGCGAGCGTGATTCGACCACTCGACTCTTACTTGTTTTAGCATCGATCCGACGATGGTAAGCCTAAAATGATAAAGACAAATGGCGATCGTTAGCTGATCGTTGTAACCTATCCTCGTAAGCGGGGGCAAAGTTTAAGTGTTAATCATTGACCGAAGCAGTGCGATGTCAAAAGTCCAACTCAATCTCCCGTTACGACTTGTGTTCTTAATTTGCGGACTTGGTGAATGAAATAAACTCAGGTCAAAAGTTGAAACTCTACAAGTGCACTGAACTGAGAATCAAACGCTACAACACTTAAGCATAAAAGACAGGAATAATAGTTGAAGCAAGAAAACAAAATTTCATTTGAACTAATTGAAAGTGAAGATTCATATACAAGTTCTTCCAAAAATTCCTACTAGTAGGGGCCGAACCCGTATCTATACACGGCCTATGAAAGAAAAACAACTTCCTAACCATCAAAAAATGCACCAGAGAGGCTTATCTCCCTTTTCCTCTTCGGCTTCCTCTTTGGGTGGATCCGCTAGAACCGCTAGTGTTTTTTGCTTTGATCTTTTACCCTTTGGCGGATCACCTCTAGATAGAGGCATGATGTTGACATCCTCCTCCAAACTTGAGTCTAGAGGAATGCTCTCTGCAAGAGGAGTCGGAGGAACCAGATCTACAACCGGGGACGGAATGGATACAATAGTATCAACAAGTGTACCCAAGGTGATATCATTCTAAGTGGAGTTGGGCCGAGCGCCGCCATTCCACCCCTAGAACTACCGCCATATGGTGCTTCCTCCAACTCAGTGTTGATTCTAGCCAATATTTCTTCTTCACGAATAGATCGGGCTTCGTTGGGGGCAGCACTAGTCTATGTTGAAGCACTAGAGGCGGGCGCAAACCCACTAATTGCAAATGGTAAGTCCGTGAAGGGGTCACTTTGTTGGCCTAGAAGCTCATTCATCATTTGCTCATCAAAAGAAAGTGAGCTCCCCTGCGTTACTTCGATGGGCGTAGTCGTTGTCGTAGTGGTCACTTCGATGATGATGGCCTCCTGCACTTATTGTGATTCCTGGATTGCGGGAGGCGCTATTGATATAACTTCAGTCACTGGACTAGGAAGAAGAGAAGTTGTTAGTACACACTTCAAAACAAGTTCTTCATTTCGAACACACATGAGATTTTTTTAGAGTACCTTCCTCAGTTTGGCTCGCAGTTGGCTGAACAGCTTCGAAAGTGTGCTACTTTTTAGGAGATAGACGTGGCTGTTCTGGTCGTAAGCTGGCATGGGCTAGGGCTCAACCACTGAAATAGGCTCGGATCAAGATTAAGTGATAATCTCAGAACTTGTAATAAGATGCTCAACGCCCAAGCCTTCCCCAACCTCCTAGTACTGGGTGCCAAGTTTCTGTCTTACATGTGAAATCATAGAGTCGTGGAGAACCTTCTTTTCATCCTCATTCAGTATACGGTTCTCCAATTCGAACTCATCAAATGCTACACCCAAATGCACCGCCTTCTCCTCTTTGACCAACAGATTCCAAGCATTATAGAGATGAGTTGAGTAATCATCGAGCCAAGCCAGGTTTCTATGTCTCAGCACATTAGCGTTGTTGGTGACAAGAAGTCTTCTATATCAGCCTCAAGCCTGGTTTCCGCCAGTCGGACCTTCTCATCAACCTCAGCCTCTACCACGCGAACTTTTTCCATAGCCGCATCTCTTTCCATCTGAATCATCACCGCCTGATCACATGCTTCTTGTGCGGAGATATTGGAAGCATCCTTATCTTTTATAATTTCAGAGAACCTAGACTTAAGTTCGTTGAGCTCTTTGAGGGCTGCGTCCTACTCAGTGGCGACGGTGGTGTTCCTGTGGCCCATCTCCACTATGGCATAATGTTCTTGCCTCATTCTATCCTTGGCCGCGTGGGCATCATCGGCCTTTCTGAGAGCTTCCATTTTGGATTTTCGGGATGACTCGTCTTCATTGTTGAGCACCTGAATAATCCGGTCTTTCTGTGAAAGCACTTTCTCCAATTGTTCAATCGTGGCAGCCCGATCAAAAGCCACTTTCGATGCTTTTTTCGCAGCTTTCGACCACTCCTTGTACTGGAAGAAGATATCTGCAACATAGTCATGCACTTTGTTTTCAGCCTCTGCCGGAATTCTCTTCATGTGCGAGGGAAAGATATATCTGTCAAAGCAAATATCGGGGAAATCCTTCTTCAATTGAGCAAGCTTGATCGCTCCTTCCCCAGTAGGCTCAGTAAGGACCTTTTCTGTAGTTGGGGGGCCACTATTTCAGTTCTGCGATGAGAATCAGACCTTGGAGCATGAGAAGACGGCTTATGCCGTGAAGTTTCAGGAGGCCATGAAACATGAATTGGAGGCGGTGCAGGAGCTCTGGGAGGGGGTGAGCGAGATCGAGATTAACGTACGTATCCATTTTTTTCCATACCACTCCTGACTGAAGTACTCCTGGTTATAATCCTTGTCTCCTTCTCTTCTACACGGCTCATAATATGACGAAGATCAACGAGTATTTTATGGATTATCAAGAATAGAGCCACGACCAGACATCATATCTGCAAAGTAAAACAAGAATAGAGTTAGTAATCTTCAAATAGTGGATAGGTTATGGTTAGGAATCGTGTAGTGCCGTGAAGTGTGTATGTATGTGCAACCCCCCGACCAACCGGAAGTGTCGACCACGCTAGTGGAAAGAGACTCGCTCAAATCTAAAGCACGTTGAAGTTCTTCCAATCCGGCATCATGTTGGAAGGACACACAGTCCGGAATTGGGATATCGACGAGCCCTTCAAAGAGATTTTCCGCTCATGGGGGAGAAGCCTCCAAAATTCTAACCCCGGAAGCGGGCCGAGACATGACCACGGTTTTCCATCTCTTGGATTTGGAATATTTAAAAGCAGCTGTCTTGCCTTTTCTTTTTTCCTTCGGAATCAAGGACTGCATCCGAAGGTTCAGCTAAAGGTTCGTCATCGGTGTATGTCCTCTCCGAGTCAACTTCCTTGGTTATAACAAGATAGGGCGTCGTGCGCTTAGTCCGTTTCTTTGAGCTAGTTCGTAGCGTCCCCTCGAGCCTTATACTTTGTTTTCGCTCAATCAGCTCGAGAATTCTTAGGTTCCCATCCGTCAGAACTGAGTCAATATTTCTCTCTTCACTTGGGACTTCTTGAAGAATTCGAACTATTTCTTTGAAGTGAACACCTTTGGGTCGCTGAATTATCGCTGTAAGAGAAAAAGATATAAGTTTGACTTCAGTTGTAACTGACTTATTGGCTATTTGAGAGGACTGCAACACTTACGTAAAAATAGCCATCGATTGGCAAATCCCATGGGGCATCAGACATAAAACCATTCCGTCTTGAAGTAACTTAGCCTCGTCCAGGATCCCGTAACTAATTGGCAATTTCTTACTGCCTCCAGGAATGTGAAAGATGGGGTATCTCCCCGGCTCTTAAAGTTGAATAAATATCTGATCTCGATTGGGATCGGTGGTCGATAGAGATGCTCCATGAATACAATGAACAGACTGTTCAACAAAGCGTATCCATTCGGGTGTAGCTGAGATAGAGCAATTCCCAGAAACGACAGCAACCCCCTAATGTATTGATTAAATGGAGGAAGCGTCCCAGCTTCGTACGCATGGCGATTGAATGCGGTATATCCTTTCGGTGGGAAGTGTGGCCTATCATCAGGTCTCGGCAATAGCACATCATCAAAAGATAAACCATGCCTCAAACAAATTTGTCCCAGCATGTCTTCGATAACATTGGATGGAATAGAGTCCGTCAGATTAGCAATGCTCTTTCGGGGCTGGATCAATAACCTTGGCCTCGATGGCCAGTATCTCGATTATTGGAGGAATTAAACCCTGAGCTTCCTGTCGTTGTGAGCTTGAAGGTTCAATAACTAACTAACTTACGTGAAATCATCATTAGACGATAGTAAGCCCATGCATCCCCTTGTGTGAACTGTGTGAATGTGTTGTACAATGCAGTGCTGTGAATTACTTGAAAAATGCTATAGAGTTAAATAAAGCGTGCAAATGACAAGACTTCGAAATCCAGTTGGGATGACCGTCATCGCTGACCGTCAGATATTGGCATCGATCCAAGTTAGAGTTCGTTATATTTTTGTTAAGTTCCAATTCCATCGACGAGCTTCGATAGGAAGTTAGATATGCAGTCAAATGATTATGTCCAATTATGCAAGATGGATGTTCGTCGGAGTCAAATGTTCAAATATGCAAAAGTTCTTTAGATTTATGAAATTCCGGCTCGAAATCGATCGCCATGGCTCAAATTCGTATGAAGTCAGAGAGGCCTCATTTTCGTATCGATCACGCTTGAATCGACATGTTTTGTATCGATCAGATTCGAATCGATACGTTTCGTATCAATCAAATTCGAATCGATACGTTTCGCATCGATTGATTTGTGCCAACTTCGTATCAATCACAACTCGGCAACCTCTCATCGGTCAGATACGTACCGATCAAAGATGACGTAGTTCATATCGATCGCTTGCTTAGGACTTTGTATCGATTATTCCTCCTACGGATTCATGTTACACACTTAAAACCGATACGAAGTGCATCCACCCTAGATCGATACGAACTCTACACCTAGTCATCGATAGAAGACAAGCCATTTTCCTTCTTTTCATCGGTACGAAATAAAGGCCGAGCAACCATTAATCGATTGCTCCGTATCCCATACTCCTTCTTCTCCAAACAGCATGAGTGCCATTATTCTCCCCTCGACCCCACACTGGCCCAATTCCAGCATTGACGGCGCTGGAATATATCGCAACTTGGATGAATTGATGTTGAATCTCGAGTCTCATGAATGTCTGCATGAATTCAACATTTTTTTCCAAATTTTGAGAGGTTAGTTTAAGGGTCGACTATTTTGGAGACGAAGATCCCTGTGGGCTTGATTCGATTCGAAGGCAAGCACAGTTGTTCTTTTTTCCAAGCTTTTGGATCGATGTGAAGGCAGAAAACGGAGTGAAGGCAAAAGTAAAAAAGTGAAAAAATGCTTAAGTCCAAGGTATTTATATGGACCCAAATGTGAAGAAGAAAGGCGATTCGCCTCCTAATCTATGCGACCGGTCATAGCAGGTTGAATTCTAGATCGATTCGAACGCTCTATTCTAATCCATCAGCACGAGCATTCATCGAGGCGAAATTTCCACCAGGGTCCATCGATACAAGATCGTTGTTTGTATCGACTGATTCGACTCCATCCACAATACTTCGATACAAACTCAGCTATTTGAAACCATCAAATCAAAGCATCCAGAAACCAAATTTCGTCGATACGAATTGTGAATCATCTATTTGTATCCAACGACTCAGGATCCATCGATACGTAGTGCACGATGAAGACAGTTCCGAAAGCATCGAGCTACATCGATTCGAAACTACTGATATGTATCCATCGGTGCTTGACCCAGCACAGTTGAAATTCATTGATACGAATGTTAATTTCGTACCCATCGAGAGTCACACTCATCGATGCGAACAATCATGTCGTGTCCCTCAATATTCCTATCTATCGATTCGAAATATTTATTTTGTATCCATCAATATGAAGTGTGTTGATACGAGAACAATCTTTCAACCTTTTATATCAATTCAGGAGAGGATCGATACGAAGGAATATCCAAAAACAACCATCAAGCATCATTGCAACTCGAATTTCACATCAGTTCAGGAGAGTATTGATGTGGCATTCGATACGAGAAAACTTACAACGACTCGTGGACGTGCAATGTTAATGAGAGTCAGGTTAACATATATGCATACATGTTGGATTATTATTCAATTTTCACCATTCACAGGAATTGAATACTCGTTAGATATACGACTACGACAACAAACGACAAATCACTATCATACAACAATCAGTTATAACAACATAGGGTACAAAAGTTGACAATCAACGGTTCACATTACTGAGAAAATCAGTCAAAGATTACAACCTTTAACGAAATGATGATATCTGTTCAGAATGATGACGACAACTTTTCAAAGCACGTCATGTTCCCACGAGACGTACTATGGGGGGCAAATGTTATCCCGCCTTTTGGCAAGCCCGAGAAATCAAAGAACTGAATGGAAAATCAAAGGATCACTCATCCCAGGTATCGGGTATGCACAGGTTTGCTATGGATATCGATGAATTTTGTCCGAGTCCGGATCAGGCTACAATTGACAAGATGCGAAAAGTGAAGCCATGAAAGCCAGCGTTCCAAGTTTCAAGACGATCTGAGTTCATATGCTCAAGTGATGATTGATGCAAGTCAAGAAAACTCATCCATTCGTATCCATCATTTCGAATCGATTGGAGTCGCAACCCATCATTTTGCATCGATCATCTTCGTATCCATCAGCAGGCAGTGCATTTCGTATCGATCGGCTCATGCCAACTTCGTATCCATTGACGAATAATGGTTTGTATCCAACACAAAGGTCTAGTTCGTATCCATTCTGGAGGGCTTCGTTCGAATCCTTCAAGGCTCCCACTTTCGTATCCATCGTGTTGCTCCTATTCGAATCCATCGAGCTCTCTTTTGTTCGTATCCTGTCTCCCGTTTTGACTTCGTATCGATCAATCAGAATCTATTATGACCGATATGAACAAAGTCAAACAGTCAACGTATCCATGTGTTTCCATCGATACGAACAAGGGTCGGTTTGGTGGATGCGAATAGAAGCCGCACCTATCTATGCGAACTGTACCACTTTCATCGTTACGAATGAGGTCATTTTCATCGATACGAATTGCACACCTCCATCGACACGAGAAAGGCGAAATTGAAGGGAAGACACGGTCAACTCGGAGTGAAAAGTGAATCAATCCGAGGAGTGCGCACCATGTCATCACGAAGGCATGTGCAACCATCGATTCGAACAGATCGATTCGAAATGATCGATTCGAAACAAACAGCCTTCCGTGAAAACACCATCTCGTATCAATCACAACTTGAGATCTACAAGTCCAAATGCTATGAAATTTTCACAAGAGCTTACTTACATGCTAAAGAATGTTCCTACCAAGTTTCAACTCCATTGGAAAAAATCTTGATCGACATGAATTGCATTCGTATCGATCACAGATCGAGTCGAAACTTCACGGGATCGATCACGTGGGCTCACTCACGTGCCAGAAGGAGTCTCCCGAGGTTTGAGCGAAATATCAGCCTCCTACGCCTATAAATAGAACCTTAGGGCCTATAAAAGAAGAATCTTTTGATTCTCAAGCGCCCAGACTCTGCCAGGTTGAACTTTGCAACCTACTACTGCTATTGTACTCGAGTTCCAAAGTCGTAATTCACTGTTGTTCGTTGTAATCAAGTGTTTTCATCGAGAAAGAATCAATAAAGTCATAAAATTTCATAGTGGACGTAGGCAACGCACCGAATCACTCTAAATCGCTTGTGTCTGTGCATTTATTTATCAATTTTTGGAGTTTTTGTTAGATAATCCACCTTTTAAATTTGTATTCTTCATTTTTATCTCTTCAAAGACTTTCGAAGAGTGTTGTGCTCATTTTTGGTACAAACAATCGTTCTTTTACTTCAAATTCAACAAACAATGCCAAATCCAAACACTTCGTAGTCTCCTCCATGTACTCAATTGTTAAAGTGGTTCCAATATTGACAGAGAGTACACTAATAAGAGCCTCAGTCTCTTTAACAACCAAACGTCATTTTATACACTGGTTGGTTCTTTCATATTTTGAAAACAATTTGCACTTGATATCAAAATGTCATATTCGCCTCAAAATCAAATTCATTTCGAAATCATCATATTTACTAAAAATACCATTTCACTTACAAATCATTTTCGCCATAATATCTCGATTTCTCTTCCAAAATTGTTCTGAGTTTCAATTTAGGTTATATCTTCATTTAACCCAATTTGTATTTAAATCCATGATTAAATATAAAAATTCCCACTCTGACTAGTTTGAATTTTTTTAGAAAATAGTTTGAATAGTTTTAAAATAATTTAAATAGTTAAAATAGTTCAGTGGAAAAGAGTTTGAATATTTAGAAAGACATATTTTTAATAATTTATAGTAAAATAACTTATTTTAAGATAGTTTCAATGTCAAACTTATTCAATTCCAAATTTTCCAATTCAGATCACTTTCCATTTCCATTTGAATCAATCCAATTCCGATTTCAGTTCGATTCCAATTTCGACTCTAAATTAATTCAATTTCGATTCAAATTAATTCAATTTCGATTTCAATTCCAATTAATTTCAACTCTAACCCAATTTGAATTAATTTCAATTCAACCCTCAATTTCAACCATTTCAATTTATATAAATTCGAGTTTGATGTCAGAAGATCGATTTAAATTACCGAATTCAAATTAAACTTCAATCCTTGAATTTAGATTCAAATCTTAAAGTAAATTCCATTCTCAAGTCCAAATCTACATATCCAATTATATAATTTTTACTTAGCAATAATTCAAAGTTCGAATGAAAGTTCAATTATTTTTAAAATAAGGCAATTTCTGGAATTCAAATCATATTTCGATTTTAACTTCAAATCTCAAGTTTCATTTTTAAACAATTTTGTTTAACAAATTTTGATTCCAACATATTGGGCTCAAAAAATAATTATATTTCCATAAATTCAATTTTCACTTCATTGAATCAAACTCATTTAAATAATTTTAAATCAAAAATTTTAAAATCATTTATTTTAACTAATCCGGTGTCCGTGCATAATTTCTATCCTGTGGCCAAATGAATCAGTTATTTCAATTAAATTCAGGGATGGACATATATCATTTCAATCCAAAATAAATGTTGTAGGTATATATCATTTCAACATATTTGTTAGTTTATTCAAAATACTTTGATTTACAGTTTTACATACTGTAAATAATATACATGATGATAGCAGGATATATATATATATAAGTATGTATATATATATATAGAAACATCTAATCATCCAAGTATGAATCAATTGGCATCCGTCACAATCAACATTCAAATCAGTCACAATATCACAATGATTTTACTAGTTACAATTAATCGGTAATCTAATTAGCAATTTAATTTTCGTCACAAATTTGAACTGTCAATCCAAATTCCTATCATTTTAATCCATGTCAATTTAAATGTCAGTTAAATTTTCCAAGAAACAGTCAATAAAATTTAAATTACTTCATGATGTCAATTTAACTAACATAAAAAAATTATTTCAGTATGTCGTCAGCATTGTAGATCACTCACGTTTTATATGAAACTAAAAATAATTTTAGCTCCATATAAATACCACTTCGATTCCACGTAAAAACCTTCGTCGCTATGATTCCAACGTGATTCGTTTCGTTTAAAACAGGCCCAGTACGCAAAAGATGTATGATAATTAACGTTCGATTATTATTGACGAGTAAATTAACTTAATAAATAATTAAACTAAATTAATTACCTAACCTAATCACCTTCCTCACTGCTCGTCGTCCAGGCTCATAATTTTACCTTCCTTCCAAATCGCGAATGCTGCATTATTTCTTTTTCTTAAGCTATGATCGCCCGCTGCTTGCTTTGACCACTGACCACCACACTCGCCGATCGCCTCATCTCCACTAGCATGCGCGCACAATGACACGCCTAGGACCAACCCTAACGGAGATCAACTCATGAGAACCAAAACTGCCATCTCCCCCTCGCCATCGCACGCTTCGCCATCATGCACGATTTACTCCCCCTAGATCACGACCTTCGTTCACGATGCTCCTTTTGTCATTTGTCTATTATTTTTTTCGATCTAGGAAGAGATAAGACGATAAAGCAGATAAGAGTATGAGGGAAACAACTGGCAGCTATAAGATGAGATAGGTAAAGAATATATATACATATAATATTATAATAATGAAAATATCTAACTTGACTGGCCCGCGAATTTCCGTACCCCAAGCATAGCGTGCCGCTTGATGTTTCTAATATATTACCTCATTCCGAGCACGATAGAACTAGTCTCGAGGCCTAATTCGATCATATGCGGACGACAGCTTTTCAAAATCAATTTATTTTGTCGAATTTCAAAATAAATTTCTACACGTTTCAAGCTCGCATAACCAAACGACAAGTTGGATCGCTATGAAACTTGAAATCCTACAATAATTCACTATTACGATCCGATGAAACTAGTTTCGTCGAAATGTGAGACATTGGCCAAAATGACTTTTTCACTCGTTAAGTATAATATATAACTCCCAATTTCCAATAATTCACCTTTAAATCCTATTTTAAATGTTAACAATCTTAATTATTGTTTAAATAAAATTTTAATCAACTTCCGATATCATTTTCAATCATATTAAATTCAGAATTTAATTATACAAATAATTTCTAATATTAAATTTAAATAACTTAATTATCCTATAAATTAATATAAATATCATTAAATTCAAAATAAATTTAGTTATCAACTTTATTTTATTTCTATTTGAATAATGGATAATTATTGTTCAACTCTAGTTGTTGATTATAAACCCAGTTAATATATAGAATTTCATTTCAGTACTCGTTAAACCCAAATCTTCGAAATTAGCTATTTTAAAAATTTATTCAAGTTAATATCCAATAACTTACATTCAAAATAACTAAATTTTTATTTTTAATCATATTTACTCAATAATTATATCGAATTCCGTATTTTAAAATAATTAAAAAAATATGGGTCATTACAGGATATATTTGAAGGAGATTTACAAATTATATTTGTAAATAATATTTAAACAAAAAAGAATTATAAATGAAGATTTATTAAAAAGTTTTATAAATGATTTTGGAGATTTATAAAGGAATTATAAATGATTTGGGATATTTATAGAAGAAGTTATAAATGATTTTGAATATTTATAAAAGATTTTTACAAGTGATTTTTGGATATTTATAATAGAATTTTATAAATGGATTTAGGCTTTAAGAAAGGAGATTTACAAATGGAAATGATTTATTGAAGAAAATTTATAAAAGAATTGGAGATGGGATTTCCCTTAACCGGCCTACTTAATTTTGGTGGTGTGGACAATTGTTCCATGCTTAACACCGAGGAAATAGTGTTTAGGGTTATCCTTATCTCCAATTTAAATACCATTTGTTTTATCCTTTTAATATGATTTTGAAATGAGAAATCTTTCACAATGTTTGTGAATATACTTATTCCAGTGTGATAAGTAAATGAATATTTTGATAAATATTCTAGAAAGAGATTTATTGAACGAAAACTTATTTTGAGGCATAGTGGTTGCTATAAGGAAAATTAAATATCTAGATTATTGTTTGATTGTACCTTAGTTAAGTAACCAGCTATCTAATCTTGACCTGTTTTAACTCAGGAAGTATGTTATGTATATTTGATTTTACCAATGAGGACTCGAATACTTGCTGCATACTTCCAAAGAACCGAAATTGAGTTAGCCAAGAATTACCGCTTAGTTAGGAGACACCGATTAAAATAAGTATGATTTATCCAAACCACTTCAAACTAATGACGTTCGTAATGGATCATTATGAAGTATGCTATGGAGCTATACTATTCTTTCTAAGGGTGATTCCAAAATCGAGTATAGTAAATTTTAAATGTTTGTTCGATCTTGGAATGCTTTGTATGGATGAATACTGACATTGAATTTCTACCTGGAGGACAATGCTATCATTCCAATATGGTCTGCTACAAGGAAAGGGTAATTGTGGCCTGTCAAAGCCTCACATCCTGAGGGGCTCCCATTAAGGTATGGTCATGCCTTATCTAGATTCGGTATCTACGAATATGTATGCTTTGGGATTCCTTTTAGTTGTTGATCATAACTTAGGGGTGATCATATTCAATACTATCTTGTATGGGGTAGAGCGGTCTTGACATGCTAAGGTCGAAATTTTTCGATCTCACTTTACATTTATCTAGAGGTGTACAGAATCAAAAGGTAGTGGCTTACCTTGCCATTGTTGGAGATCAGTTCTCCAATACGTGCCTTTGTTTTTTGATTTTGCACCTATTATTGTTATGATGTACACACATTGCAACTACTAGATATATTTACTTTAAACCCTTAAACATTATTACAATATTAGTGGATTTTATAATAAAAATGGTTTGGTTATCGTAAGGTGAAAACACGTCTGTGTTTATGTATAACATGGTCTTATGAGATACCTTTATTTTGAAAAGGTTTTCAAATATGAAATCAACATGGTTTGCTTTGTTTTGAGTTTTTCTCACCCTAGTTTTACCAAACTGATCGGGTGTTATTTTCTTATAATGCTCGGGTCGGATTGAGCTTGTTTTTAGATTAGCTTTGGATACTTTAGAGTTCAGGAAATAAGGTGGATGCCCAAGATGTACTTTCGAATTTTCTTTTATTTTCCGCTATTTGTTATTGTTATAGATATCAGCAATTACAAGGGCATATTGTTATAACTATCCAAACTGATAATGGGTCAGTGTACTCTGATAATGTATGTATATTGAAGATCTTTCTTTTGTACAAATCTGATTTACATGTTATAGGTTACTCGTCCCATTTTTTTGAAATTTTGTCTGCTATCTTTCTTTCATCTTTAGTGACCTGTCTTTCGGACGACTAAATGATCGACACACGAATACCAAGGATGTATTTAATATCACCTTTAGTAGTAAGAAAGGAATATCTTTACAAGTTAGTCATGAAGGGGGAAATTATATATAAATTTAAGCTTAGTAGATAATTAAACATAATTTTAATACGCACACACACACACACACACACACATATTTCTTTGTGTGTGCGCATGCATCAGATGGATATATTTGGATACAGATATCACTATTATCGTACCCGTATCCGGGTTTCGAATATCGAATATTTTTCATATTTTTAGATATAGATGACGGGTATCATATCTTTTAGGTACCCGTTGATAGGTCTATTAGAAAGTCAAAATTTGGTGCTTTTAGCAATACATTTTGAGTAATTTAAGTAGCATTCATCAAAGGTAGCTACCTGCTATTTGGAAAACATTTTTCTCAAAACTAATCATATGTTAAAAGATTATTAAATTTGTGCAACTTAAGTATCTTTCAACAATTTGGGTAATTTAAGTGTTTTTCAATAATAATATCCAATTTAACACTTTTATCATATTCAACTTTGCCTTATTCTATTTAAACACCAAAAAATACTAATGCACATCAAAGATTGTAACAAATCAACAAGCATCGATTTTTTACTTTATCGACACCAACCAAATTACGATACCACCATATTTATTTATAAAATTACAGTTATTTGACTTACTCTTCACCTTTCATCTTTTCAAAAAAAATATAAACTTAGAATCCAACGTAACAAATCAACTTTATAAGCTTGGGTAAATTTTTGTAGCTTTTTATTCATGTCAATCCTTATTTTAAGAGATCAGTCAACATCTGTTTCAAAAATCATTATCTTGATTTAGTTGATCCAAGAAATAAATATTTTCAGAAAGGGAAACCAAAAATAATGACAAAATTATTGTCTTTTTCATTCTATTATATTTAAAGCTTATAGTTGATTCGACATCGCCATTGACCCTCGAAAGAGCTGGGCATGTGATCCATCACCATTGGCCACCATAAAATATTAATGGTAATCAGTCTTTCAGTCTGCCATATGAAACTTGCATAAGATTTGTTATTGTAAACATTTTCCAATATCATGCTTCGAAGTTTACAAATTTTCAACATGTAGTACGCTACGATCGATATTTTGGTATACTAAATAATTTTTGCCATCGAACTATGTTCAAGGACAATTAATAGTAAATCATCAATCAAAACCTAAGGTAAAATAGAGCATTAAATATGGTGCATTTAGCACAATTCTTTATATATTTTACATGGCAGTTGTGATTCACCTCTCTTTCTTCATTACGAAGATCTCGATATTCACTGTAAAATGACTTGTTATGAGCTATGTAATTTTGATACTTCATGTACACCAATAATAACTTCACGTCTTTAGCTCTCTCCTTATAACTACTAAAAAAAAATAGTCTAATCCTCATGGTGCCAAATTCATGCCTGAGCTAACCAAGTTTGAGCAACGTTGCTCAAACTTAACTTGATGGAATTAAGGGCGTGTAATGGGAAACTATGTAACTTAATTATATAACTTAAATCTTATAAAGAATATTATTTGAAATAAAATATGCTTTTAGTTTTATTCTATACAACGCATATTTTTATAATAGGATATGAGTAATGTTTTAAGTACATTAAATACATACAAGTCCGCGGGTGTGGCACAATGGAAAAGGGGTGCATAGGTCTGGTAACAGACACAGGTTCGAACCCTGCCTTGCATATAAAAATAGTAACCAGAGGTTATAGGTGTTATAAGTTGAGACGGACGTGCACAACTTAATTTCTCTTTGGGAGTTTACTGGCCAGCCGGGTTCTCCTAAGTATAGTTCATAAAAAATACATAAAAGTAAAAAATCCTTAGAAATATTTAATTGACTATGAGTATTGAATCGTCCCACTAAATACTTGTTATTAAATTTTAATAGACAAGATGAGTCAAGAACATAATATTGATACATCCGTTGAGACTAGCATGCATGATGCTCTTTATACTATAGACATTGAATTACTCATGACCATTCGTCGCACCAAGGGGTTGTATACCTATGATTAATAGAGCATCTCTATCAGCCAATTACAAATCACAAAATGTAATATGTAACCCCAAATGGCTCCGCAACCGGGGGCTTCAGGCGCTTGTTGGATAGGCATCTAAAAACCGTGCCCTTTTTTAATGTGTGCCCAAACAACAGCTCTTTCGAACGGTAATTTTCAATGACTATCTCCCCTTTACCTTCAAATAATCCTCATCTCCACTCTCTTCTCCTCTTACATCAACATTCTACTACATCAAAAACCATTATACTTCCACTTCTCTTCAACAAAAATGTTTTGTGATTCGACGCCGATGGTGTAAGATGCAGTTTTGAGAGGTTCAATTTTGAACAAAATACAATTTTGATTGGAGAAGCTTTCACAATTGCCAATTAGACTTTAGTAGAAGATAACGATTTATGTTACATTTGGTGTGCACTCTCAACCAATCCAATCTAAGGTGCCGACCAAATTAGTGATACTAATTGGAGCAAAATTACAAATTGTTGTAATTGAAAGAACATTGATCGCAAAAGATTGCTTTCTTCGATCAAAGGTTGATATGTGAAAATTAATTGCCAAATACAGACATTTGATTCTCAAATATTAAAGTTAAAGCAAAAGAAGTCTAGTGGCTTTGGAAATGAAATGCAATTGATAAAATTACCTTATTTTCATATATCTACAATTTATATTACCATTCTCTAAATATTTTGTTCTTTTTTTGTAGAGGACGACCACGACTAAATTGTTTAAACAAATCAAGAGATCTAAGAATAAACAAGCACCTTATTTTTATCAGTTTATGCATGTTTTTGACCTGCTAGTTGAGCATGTAAAAATGGAAATCTTCTCTTTAGAGAACTCTTCAAGAATTTCTATCAAACAAGTCCCGAGGTAAAGCGCTGAGAATTGGAGAAAGATTTAGTCTTAGGTATTCACAAGAAAGCAAGAGTATTGGGTTAGATGAGCATCTAACTTCTAGCGAAGATGATTTTTTTATGCCTCAAGCATCCAAAACATTCAAAAAAAGCAGGCTTCTAGTGCGGATCGATCAGAAATAAAAACTTTTACTAGGATCCGAAGATAGGTATAATCGTACGATGGAGTTTCGTGCTGCTCAACACCAAGAAAAAATATTGAAATTAGAAAGACTTCTTGCTGGAAATAAAAAAAGAGAAGAAGATGGAGTAATGGATGTGAATACATCAAATATGTATAAAGAACAACTAGAGTATAAAAAATCTACGAGGGAAGAAATTATAAGATTTAGATGTGATGAAGATCCATAGTTGTATTTGTATTTTTAGAACTATTTTATCTTTAGTTGCGTAATGATTTAAAATTAATTCAGTATGTTTATACTTTTAGTGGTATTATGACCAATCAAGTACATTTCAATCTTCATGGTACAAAATTTAATTATAATATAGTGATGATATAAAATTCAGTTGAAATACATTGCAATGACAAAATAACCGCAACAACACTACAACAACTACAATGACAACAAATACAACAACATGCACAGTAAAAAATACAATAAAAACAACAATGTTTGCCACAAAAGTTCCAAAAATGATGTAGTAGATCTTTCTGCAGTATACGGGGAAGTTGCACACTATGAAATAGCCTTTGGTTAGAAACATGGAACTCGAGTTCCATAGCACTTTTAGTCATATCGTTGCGCCATACAATCGGTATTGGTTCAGTGCCATCATAGACAAAATCTTCTTTCATGTCCCTTTCATCCTCAATAATCATATTGTGTAAAATGAAACTAGTGTACATTATCTTTTCCATTTTAAGTGGTGACAAAAGTGTACATGGATTTCTAACTATTGCAAATCTTGAATTAAGAACACCAAGTGCTCTTTCAACATCCATTTTTTGTCCTTCCATTGTCGCAAACGTTTATTGTTTAATGAATTAGAAATTGTCTTAATAATGATACTCCATTTAAGGTAAAAACCATTGCTAAGATAATATCCATTGTATTATGTGTCCTCCTAAAGTAAAGGAACGCTGAGTTGATCTACCATTAGCTAAATCATTGAATAAAGTATATCGTTCTACTATATTAAGGTCATTGTTGGAACTAGGCATTCCAAAAGAATCATGTCAGATCCATAAGTTATATGAAACAACCACTTCAAGAATTATTATCGACGTACGAGTCTTGCCCTGATAAGCTCCGGTGTACGCCTTTGATAGTTTTCCACTCCTAATACATACAATCCTTACTACCTAACATTCCTGGCCATCATCTACTGCCATGCATCTCCATTAATATTGTTGTGTCAGCTTCGTTCGATGTTCATAAGTATTGATTGTTATATACATCGATGATAGCTTGAAAAAAAATGATCCAAAGCTTATAATACTGTCCTTTACGCCATGAGCACATTCTCATTGAGAGAGTCTATTGGACCAGCATATGTAAGCATTCTTAATGCAGTGGCCATTTTTTAGATACCATTCAATCCTTGAGTGCGAGATGCATTGGGTTTGAAGACAAATAATTTACCATTTTGTTTAATGGATTATAGGATCCTAAGGAATAAAGGTTGGTGCATTCGAAATCTTCTTCTAATATTATCATCGATGTGAGTAGGATATTGAATAAAATAGTCTTCCATTAGTCTTTCAATATGCTAAGAATGTTTATGGTTTTTGTAATGATGGCCAACAATGATCCACATATTTCCAATTAGACTGGCCAGTTTATAGTGTAGACATTCTAGTGGCTCTCTTTGTGATCGAAACGATCTTCCATCATTTCATCAAAGTTATCATTACCGTCATTGAAAACTTTAAGTACTTCGACTAACATTATTGCTGTGTGGTTAAATAGAAATGAGGAAGTATTAGAGATTTGAATGAGTGAGAATGAACAAGATTGATGTGGGTATGTATAACTGCACATGCCAACTTATTTAGAGTAGACACAATGACACAAATATAATACGAAGGCACGTGTAACAGGAGCATGCATCTCCTCGGCATCCTTATAGTCTATTATGTACCTATGTAGACATGTAAATGCAACAACACCTTCTCTAACCTCATCGTCGTCCAAGGCCAGTAAATACATATAATATGACTCAAACTCCTCATATACCCTATCAAAGGGTACCGGTGCATGGTCTGGTCGACCAACCTCTGTACCATTTAGCATATAGAAGTCTAAAAGGAGTCAATCCCAACTCAAAATCTAGAAAACGAAACATATGTGTAGTAGGCCGCCATCTCTTAGTAAGAGCCTCCACTACACAATGATCTACATAAGAAAATGGAGGCGACTGTAGATAATCACCAGACTGATGCATTTAACCTAACCCTAATTGGCTTAGGTACTGTGTGAAAGTACTCAGTAATGCACTTATCCCAACTACCGTGCGTAATTATGTGACCGATCTATATAAGTAATTATTTTAAATTAATAGTAAACTAAGAAAATCGATAAATACTTATAGTTTGTGATAGGTGTTTTAATCCAATAATTGTAAATTAAAAATATACCTACGGCACTGGTAGCGCTGCACTCAGTCGATATGTTCTCGTCGATTGTAGCTGTGCAAGCATCAAAGTGTAGAATACAATAGCTTATGATTTTTGTTTGATGATAATAAACACAGACACACACACACACAGATATATATATATATATATATATATATTCGTTTAAATGTATTCATTATTGTACTATTTTATTTTTCCACATAATTAAATAAATATTTATTGAATAAAATAAATAACACAGACTTCATACTTTAAAAAATATTTTATTCAAACAAATATTTTATTACAAATTCAAATAGTACTAATTTAAGCTCTTACTATACATTTACACATTCTCAATTACAAAAAAAATATATTCATACATGGTTCACCTCACTACGCAATTCACTCAACATTCGTATTTTATCTTAAACTATGTTCCATCTTGTATCCAGCATCTTAACTATCTGCAAAATAAACACTGATGCAGTAAAATTGAAAAAGAAAATATTTTGCAGTGCTCAATAAAGTGTATGTTTTGAAAATATTATTTGTCTCAGTTGTTTGGGTTGTTCGTCATCATTTCCTTTTTATTCATCTAACACGAACAACTTGTGACATGCACAGTGTATCATTGTAAATGCCACAAAGTCGTGCATACCGGTATACACTTCTTTGTTGACATTGCAGGAAAAGGTGAGCACAACATAGCACCCAAGCTTAGGCTGAATTCAATTCAAGTGAATATGCTCAATCAAAGCAATAACCAACATGACAACATGCTCATATATAAAAGCTTTAGATAAATGAATACACCTGAATTCAAAAAGCCAATGGGTCAAGACAACATCCATACATGGTCAGACCAGTCAACTTAGATGTAACGTACAAAGGCACAAAGAAGCACATATGGTTAGTTCAATCAACCAGTGTGGATATGCATGGAAAACACTTGAAAATAAATTCATATGCAAGTATTCAGTTTTAACATAAAGGTGAACCAGACCAAACCATACAACAACCAAGTGCAGGCTCCAAGTTCGAAAGTCAGTTCACATGGAAGTGCAGACTCGATTACACATTATGTATCAACCAGACCAGACTTCAAGTCTAGCAAGGACAGAGAAATAGTGATGCAACCATTCATCAATGCAAACCAAAACAGTGACAAGTATATACATACACAACATTCAAGACTTTATATGAATCCATGAACATATGATAATGGAGTATGCATGTGTAGACATGTACAAATATGCAGTGACAACCAGACATCATCATCAATGAACCAGATTGCAATGCTCATGAACACATTGGAACAAGACCACAATACAACATCAGTTACAAAGGCAACAAGCTTTAGGAATGCACAACAACAAATTTCAGGAATGCTCACAAAATCAACAATGTGCGACATAGACCAAGCTGCAATAACACAAACAGAAGTGACCAGAACATCAATGCAACATGATAACATGAACACAACGAAGAAATGAATGAGCAAGCGCAACTAGACAAGAACATGCACATGGAAAAATGCAAATAGACTTGAAATTTACAACATGAAGAAACTACACAGGTAACTCGAAGAAAACATGCAGCTACCACCAGACCACATATGAAAACAAAGCAGCTAGTCCAGATTGCAAATGTACAAAGGCATCGAGGCAACTTGAAAATTCACACGAATGCAAATGTACACACGAAGACTTCACACTTGAACTAAACTCCAAATGCACATGTATAAAAACTAGTATGAAAACACTTGAACATGATCTCAAATGAAATACACAAGCAAATGTAAATCGCACAAGATCAACGAATGAGAAAATGCAGAACAAGACCAGGTAAATGAAATGACTCCAACCAGCTACAACTTGAAAAACGGAACTAGTTCAACATGGATGAACTCGAAGCAATGCCAAGCTACCAACGTAGATAAATGAAATGCAACATGAAGTGTCAAATCAAGATATGTACAAGTGTAAAGAAAAATTGAACACAATGTACGCATATATGCAAATATATACATACACATGTATAAGTTCAGAGATATGAACATGATAAACAAGTCAATAAGCTCAGGTGGACAAACAAGTTTTATGCAACAGCAATGAGCACAATGGATAAAACAGTTTAAATGTTTCAAAAATCAATGAAGCACTTTGAACAGTCAAGGAGTAGAAAAATTGCAGTGAAGTCAATCAGAGGAAACATGATGAACAGGTCAAAATATTCTCACAAATTCAAAATGTGAATCATAGGAGCACAGAACAGAATGAACTAAAACAAAATTCGAACCATTGTAAGATGAATAAGTTAGGAATCACACTTATCCTTCGATCAAAAATCAATGGCCGAGCAAATCACTTAAAGTATTCAAACTAAATTATACGAACGATAAAATAGGGTTACATCATTATAAATAAACCCATATCATCATCGGCAATAGACATGAGTTCAAATTAAACCAAAAACAAAGCATAATCAAATATCAAATCAAGTATCAATTCAAAGAACCATTCGAACTCGTCACTGAAGTAGCCACAAGCAATTGAATATCACAGATAGAAGAAGCAGCGAAGCGAATTGAGGAATGAAAGCTTTCAAGCTTCTAATTTCCAAGTGGCGCTTCAATTTTCAAAAACCCTAACACCAGATTGAAAGAGAAGCAAAAGGGAGCAGCCACGAAAATAAGAAAGGGAGAACGTGTTATTTATTTTTAGTTAGGCCAGTCCCTTTAACTTTATAATTAGGCTTAATCTTTTATAAATAGGGTTTTATTCTTGTTTTATTTTTAATTGTAGCTTTTTTTATTTTGAGTAAAACTCTAGTTTTTAACTAGGTTGTGGACCTACATGTGGTAGTTCTATAATTCGCAACTCAGTTGGTGAGTTGTGGTGGGGTTTTGAGCTTAGAGTTAGGTTAATCAAGTTAGGGGGTGTCGCAAGTTTATGTGTGTCTATAAGCATCTGAATACTTAATTTCTAGTAGAAACCTTAGGGGCACCATGTAAGCAGGTTATTGCAGAAGTTGGGTAAATATGTGTGTTATCTCTACTGCATTATTTTTTGTTATTATTTCTGCATTAATTTTTATTATTATTAGTATCACTCTATTCAACCCCCTGCAGGGTGAAAACGATCCTTCATGTGGCATCAGAGCTAGGTACAAAAACCAATTTTTGTTTCAAAAATTTGGTTTTTTAAAAATGACTTCTTTTAATATTGCTTTTGCTGAAGGTCAGTCCATAGTTAGACCATCCATGCTCAATGTTGAATATGCTTATTGAAAAAATAGAATGAATTTTTTTCTTAAAACCATAGATGCATGGAATATTGTTGAGACGGGATATAGCACACCAACAATAATGGCAGATAATCAAGAAGTTGAAAAACATATGGATTGATGGACAGATCTTGAAAATAAATTACAAAATGCTAATGCTAAAGATATGAATTCTTTTATTTGTTCATTAGATCAAATTGAATTTAATCGTGTCTCACATTGTCTAACTGCAGAAGAAATTTGGCATACTTGAAGTGACTCATGAAGGGACCTCCCAGGTTAAGGAATCTCTCCTTGCCATGCTTAGTAGTGAGTACAAGAACTTCACTATGGCCAAGAATGAAAGTGATAAAGAAATGTATGGACGAATTTCTAATATACTATACAAATAAAAATCACTTGGAAAACCATACACAATGTCATAGTCTAAATTTTAGCGTTCGAATATCGACACCCATACTTCACTTGTACTCGAATGCCGTGGATTCAACCGTTGAAATCCGACTCGTGCCGGAGCTTATAACACAGTAAGTATAAAAACACAGCGGAAGAAAAATATAATATCATTGATATACATTAGTTGATACAATAACTGATACAATATGAATCCCAACAATATCAGAGATAATAATACAACAGTGGAAAGAGAAGCATCAATAGAGAAACTCCAAAAGAGAACTCCAACATCAAACTGCAACTACAATGGCATAGTTAAAGCCCCAAAAACTCCAAAAGCTAGATCCACCAACATGCTTTCCAAATGCGAAGCAAGAAACCTCCATCACAATGACTTTGAACAAATGCTATTGCCAAATCCAAAGGTTGGATACTATCGAATCTACTCCTACTATTTGATTATCTGAAAAACCCAACTCTAGAATGCCCGTGTGGAAAATTGTGGGCACCCAGAGTTTAGCAAGGGAACAATAAACTCCGGGTCAGTCATGGGACTGGTATGAGCAAACAAAAAAAGTTTTATCTTTAAAACAAACAAAAAAGAATTTAAAAATTGAAATCCAAAAAGCTTTTTGGAAAATGAAACTACCATAAGGCCTCCCGCCGCACACACCATGCAAACCCAGAATTGGAGGAGATTTCTCCTTATGATAGTCAAAAATGGTTGATACGCGAAAAACATTTTGATATTATTATTAGTGCATAGTGTAGAAAACCTTTCGAAAGTATAATATTAATCTTAGCCAAAATACAACATTTCATCATATGCCTACTATAGCTACCATGTTCAATAGCAGGTTACCGCCACATTCCATGGCAGGTTATACAACTAAAACCGTACAGGACGCATATTGTTTCTTTGGATTTTCCAATAAATGATCTGGCTAAGGAACTTCCTATTGCCACATGGGAACTCCTCTAGAGGGACACCACGAGAACCTACCCTGCTCTCTGCCAACACAAGGTGGGTTACCTCTGTAACTAGGTAACTACTACTCGAGTATGCCATCCCCTAGTCGTTTGCGACCTTTATCCAAGGATCCTCAACACCAACAACCACAAAGCAATGTATTTGCGGTAACCACATAGGTTAAATATCTGGGCTCCATACCATGATACCACCCTTTTCCAGAAGGGAATGACATACCCTAAAGGGCGCGACCCTCATTACCTTGCCGCATCTTTCCTATTTCGACCATTTTCGGGGTGTGAGGTCCGACAAGATCTCATGCACAAAGCTACGCTTTTCACAAAAGCCATGCTTCGATCAACAAATGATCAACAACACTCAGTAGCACTCAGCATGCCACACTACCAAATCGGGGATGTATCACTAGTAACCATCAACTACATAAACTCTGAGCTCGTATGTCTCAGAGAAGGGTGTTATGCTAAGAGAATAAATTCTCCGCCACCAAACAGAAATGTATTTGATAGAAACCAGCTTTACATCTCAAATGTAATGTCAGACATACATCTATACAAGTTTGTTCTGGCTTCAAACAGAACCAAAGGCACTTCCAATGAAGTCCTTGCAAATCTAAATAATCCCTAATCACATTTAGACTTCCCATTACAAAGGGTGATCAAATATCTATACCTAGGATCAGCCGGTGCAAAGACATTCGACGACTTATCCTTTCGCTTTCGGAAATATCCGGTCTTTACCACCGGTCTTCAAATGCTATCCGTAACGTCGTATCGTTATTCGGAATGGGTTATATAACACAAAGTCCTCTCCCAGCTAAACCGAATAATGAGCGCAATATTTTAAAAACATATGGATATTAGGATCTCAGTTAAGTCACAACTTATTACACAAAACCTTTCTTCAAATGGTATAACAAATTACCATTTTCAAATCTTTAAACAAAAAGATTCATTTCACAAAGATCACCAATCTTTCACAAAGATTCATTCATAGCCTTTCAAAACAAATCCATTTCAAATTGGATTAACTCTTCCAAACTTTAAATTAAAGATTCAATTCAAAGCTTTCAAAACAACTCCCATTTCAAATCTTTTACATAAAAGATACATCATTTAAAATCATCTTTAATTTCAAAACAAGGTTCAACAAAGATTCATTTATAGCTTTCAAAACTATTTAAATTCAATTTCAACCTTGAATTTTTTTTAACACAAACTGGAAGTTCTTTCGTTACGTGAAAGCTATTATTATTTGAAAACAAATAGTTTTCATTTCGGAGAAATCCGATTACATTTTCACAAGTTAAATCCCTTCAAGTATAAAACTTGGGTTAAATTCAAATTCCCAAAATAATACTTAAAAAATGGTTTAAATCCCATATAAGCACATTTATAACTTATATAACCTTTTTAAACCATACTTTCCAAACATAGAATTCAATTTCAAACTTTGAATTCAAATTCAAATCAAATTATGTAAACTTCAAAACTTTATCAAGTTATTCAAAATAACTTTTAAAACTATTTTAAAAAGCTTTTCATATTAATCCCAATTCCATTTTCCAAAATCATGTAGATCCAAACTTCAATTTTTAAACAAATAATTTTTAGATTTCAAAAATATCAGTGACTTAACCAATTTTCTCGTGCAATCTATACTTGTGTGTGTATGGTGTAGTCCAAGGGTTTTACACAATAGTGAAACATCATTCAATCATCAAAGATTCAAATACATCAATATCGATAAGCGATATAATCTTATAATGCTTATCTTCCATTCACAGATCCATAGATAAATAATTTTCACAAATAAATAAATTATATTCATCACATCTTGAATAAAAACAATTCACAACACAAAACATTACACATAGAGATATCAAACAATACAAGGCATTTCATTCAATTCAAACATCCATAAGTAAGATTAATCACTCATCTGATTAATTTAAATCAAATTAATCACTTATGAATAAATTTATTAATGCTGGTTAATTAATATTAATTAATTACAAACCATCTTTATTAATTATCCTTTAATCATTTATTAATTAACCATTAATAATAAATTAATCAACATTTAATTATTAATTAATCAACCTTTAATTATTAATTAATCAACCCTAATTAATAATTATCAATCTTTAATCATCAAATAATTAACCTTTCATTATTTAATAATCCTTTAAATTTAATACCCTTAATTAATTAATAATTTAAATCATCACATAATCATTTTTATTAATTAATTAACCTTTAAATTAATTAATTATCCTCAAATTAATTACCTTGATTAATTAATCACATTAATATTTTAATCACATTAATAATTAGGTAAGTAAACCTTTAATTTATTACATTAAGTGATTTATCTTTTAATTACTTTCACTGAGTAATTATCCTTTATTGATTAAAAAAGATCCTTTAATTGATTAAGACTCCAATTATCTTAAGATAAACTATTTGTCTTATTTAATTTCATAATCATTATTTAAATCTTATTTTAAATAACTTTGAAAAAATTAAATTTGTTTATTTTATTTATTTATATTTTTTACATACTTTAAAAACCTATTCTTGTTTTATTTTAAAAAAAAACCCGATAACAAATTTACTTCTTATACAAAACCTGGTTAACATAGTTGTTTAAAATGAACCTGTTTACTTTATAAATTCTAAACTTTGATACCCTTAAAAAGAACTCGAGTCAATCCCTGCAAACTCCCCGAGTCAATCTCGAGAAATTCACTTCCTCATTTACTTCGAGTCAAACCATGGATTTCCCGCACACGAACTCGAGCCAGCTTCATCTTCCACAATCTCGCAAACAACAGATATTCAGGTGCACAGTGCACACGTACCCACGCTCTGGCGAATTATGATCAACCTTGCTACCACTAATACATCGTCGATGATTCCTCTGATCATCCCCAACACCCATCATTATCGAATATCACCGGAAACAAAATCGAGCATATCTGTTACTTCCTGGAACCAACCTAGATCAGAAAACCCAATCATCGCCATCGATATCGTCCACGATCATCCACACCATCTCGGTTGGAGCTTCGTCAACCTTCCCAATTTCGATTCCCACCGGAGCGAACGCTTCCCGTTCATCCACGATGATGTGCGAACCCAATTTCCGACACTCACTGAAAACTAGGATAAAACCCTAGATCATCATTTTCCGATCATCACGGTACATTATAAATTTAACTATTATTTTTCCTACGATCGCCATTCTTCCAGTTATCACCATGATCAAACACATACCACCATTCAACGTTGATTACCAGAAACTGACGAAAAAGCAAATACTAATCATCTCGAGAAATCTCAATATTTACAGGCTTAAAAATCATTATATTCTTATCAAAATTTATCATTTTCAAAAACGAATTTGATGATGTAAACCAAACATGAAAATTTAGCAGTCAAATTCATGTTTTCAATTGATCCTTACTATTCTTTTCCCATTTCCAGTAACCCCCACTTATTTACTAATATTTTTGAAAATCAAATCTGGTTGTTATTAACAGTTTTCTTTAAGGATCCTAACCTAAAGGAGATCAGGGAATGAGAATTTGGATTTTTAACCATTTTGATATCCTGCAAACAAAGAACAGAGACACATATGTCTGTCTCCCAGACATGCACAACCACATACACACACACATATATATATATTTTGTATATATATACAAGCAAATTCACATCATTTCTTCAAGCATTAATCACCGCATCAAATCATAAATCAGATCAAAAGGTAAGTCTGCTCACATGTGAGTAAAGGCAGAGAACAAAGAGGGAGAAAAAGCTTGGAACTTGATGATTTTAAGTTGAATCTGGTCTGAATTTGATGTCTAGCTCAGGTTGATTTTTTTTAAATTTTTCTTCAAGTTGATAGCCTCCAGATTGCACTTGAATTTGGTTTGCTTGAGGTTGACAACTTGAATACCGATCAGTTTTGATTTTTATTTATTTTTCTTTTGATTTCTCAGGTTTGAAGTTGGAGAACTGGAATTCAAGACTATCTGATCTTTGAGTTTGACCATGGTTTCAGATTTTATTTTCAGGCTTTTGAATTTTTTATATAGCTTCAAGTTTTGATTTTCTTCCTGAATTCTTACCTTTGCATTACATTGCATTTCTAAGGTCTGATCATCTTTTGATTTTGAGATGATTTTTTTTATCTTTTGATTTTCAGGTTTGATTTCTGGTTTTGTTTTATAGGGTTAATTCTTCCAAGAGTTTGTTTTCTTTGAATGTTTTGAAAGAAAATTTAGAAAGGAAAGAGATAATCATATATACACACATAGCTTTGATTATTCATTATTTTTGAAAAATAAAAGTAAATATTTGAAACTTGTATTATTATGATGCAATTATCTTACATTTGTTTATTTCTTATGTTGAGGCACTTACACTTGTATTTTGATGTTAATTAAATTGTTACACATGTCCTATGCATGTATTTAAATGTTTAAACTTTTATTTAAATGTCTTCTTATATTAATATACTAATTTATGTATGTATGTGTGTGTGTGTGTGTTTATATATATATATATTTTAAACTTTTAAACCCAAAACCGATCTGTAATATATTTATTAAATAAAACAACAAATATCCAAAATTAGAAAACAAATTTCTATTAAATTTAAAATATATAATTTTAAATTCTAATTCATTTTTAAGATATTTTATTCTTAAAGAAAATTCTATTCATATTTTATTGAATTTTCAAATCAATTTATTTATTTACAATCTTTTATATATTTACCCCAAATTTTCAAATTAATCCTTAATAAAATTAATAATGAATATATTATTCAAAACATTTATTATTATTACTTTTTAATTTCAAATTCAAAAATTAATAAAAAAATCAATTTGTATTTATAAATGAGTAAACAAATATCTTTTTATAAGTGTGAATTTTATTCCAATCATAATTTATTTATTTTCCAAGTCTTTATTTTCAACATGCATGTATTTGAATTTCAAATTCAAATTCCAAATTATAATCTATTTATAAAATATTTAGATTTCCAAATCAAATCCTTTGTTTAAAATCTTATATATTTTTATTCCCATAATTTCAAATTAATTCCCCATTAAATTTATAATTATTGTATTATTCAAAATATTTATTTTTGAATTTCCAATTAAAATTCTATTTTAAAATCATATTTATATACATTTATATTAATAAAAAAATAAATATCTATTTAATTTGGAAAATACCAAATTAATTCACAATTTAATTTCGAAAATTAAATTACTTACCAATTTAAATTTGATTTAAAACCAGGAATGTTACAGATTCTCCCCTTCAAGAAAATTTCGTCCCTGAAATATGCTAGGGAGACAACGAAGAAAAGATGAAGGATAGAGAAATGACTTTCCAGACAAACTGAATATCTATTCTGCATTTGGCTTACCAAATCAGAATATCATCACTAAATATGAGAACGAATCTCATACGATATTTTACAAAACACTCAGGTCACCCAGATCTGCGAAATATACAGGGCATTGTTTAGTTAGAAGGATAACCAACCATTCGTAGAATATATCTAGACCAAAGGATAAACAAATGGATATGATCCAATTTAATTTCATATTTTTTCAATCAATTTATTTCTATTTAAATTTCAAAGTTATTAAAGTTTAAAACGAAAAGCCGATGACTAGAATACGAGATAGGAACTTATCTACACGATTCGTAGGGCCACCATCACACCAAAACTTCTTTCGAGAGCTGCCATGAAGCTATCAAAGAATTTGAAACTGGATCAGAGGAGATTGAGAGGAGTTGTTTCCCTATTGTTACAGGATATCGACCATTTGTAGTGGTATATTCCTGTCCCCTATCTCGTCCACTTCTCGCACTCACACTTACTATCAGTGGATAGCAAGAGAATTTATTGAGGCATCCGGACGGATATCTTAGGGATATACTCATTCTAGGGTATACTTCACCCTATCTCTAATGAGTTACCTAATGTGTTATACTCCAAAAGTTAAAGTTCAACCTTTAGCTCTTATACCTAAATGTCACGGTCTAAATTTCAGCGTTCGAAAATCGACACCCGTATTTCACTTGTACTTGAATACCGTAGATTCAACCGTTGAAATCCGACTCATGCCAGAGCTTATAACTCATTAAGTATAACAACATAGCGGAAGAAAAATATAATATCATTGATATACATCAGTTGATATAATAGCTGATACAATATGAATCCCAACGATATCAGAGATAATAATACAACAGCGGAAAGATAAGCATCAATAGAAAAACTCCAAAAGAGAATTCAAACATCAAACTGCAATCGCAATTCCATGTCTAAAGCTCAAAAAACTATAAAAGCTAGATCCACCAACATGCTATCCGAACGCGAAGCGAGAATCCCCCATCACGATGACTTTGAACAAATGCTATTGCCAAATCCAAAGGCTGGATACTATCGAATCTACTCCTACAATTTGATTATTTGAAAACCCAACTTTAGACTGCCCGTGTGGAAAATTGTAAGCACCTAGATTTTAGGAAGGGAACAATAAACTCCGGGTCAGTCGTGGGACTGGTATGAGCAAAAAAAATAGTTTTATCTTTAAAACAAACAAGAAAAGAATTTAAAAATTGAAATCCACAATGCTTTATGGAAAATGGAACTACTATAAGGTCTCCCGCCGCACACACATGCAAACGCAGGATTGGAGAAGATTTCTCCTTATGATAGTCAAAAATGCTTGATACGCGAAAACAATTTTGATATTATTATTAGTGCATAGTGCAGAAAACCTTACGAAAGTATAATATTAATCTTAGCCAGCATACAACATTTCATCGCATGCCTACTATAGCTACTATGTTCAACAGCAGGTTACCACCACATTCCATGGCAGGTTATACAACTAAAACAGTACATGGCACGTATTGTTTCTTTGGATTTTCCAACAAATGGTCAGGCTAAGGAACTTCCTATTATCACATGGGAACGCCTCAGGAGGGACGCCCCGAGAACCTACCCGACTCTTTGCCAACACAATGCCGGATTACCTCTGTAACTAGGTAATTACTACTCGAGTATGCCATCCCCCGGTCGTTTGCGACCTTTATCCGAGGATCCTCAACACCAACAACCACAAAGCAATGTATTTGCGGTAACCACATAGGTTAAATATCTGGGCTCCATACCATGATACCAACCTTTTCGATAAGGCAATGACATACCCTAAAAGGGCATGACCCTCATAACCTTGCCACATCTTTCATATTTCGACCATTTCTGGGGTGTGAGGTCCGACGAGGTCTCGTCCACAAAGCTACGCTTTTCACAAAAGCCATGCTTCGATCAATAAACGATCAGCATCACTCAGCAGCACTCAGCATGCCACACTACCAAATTAGGGATGCATCACTAGTAACCATCAACTACATAATCTCTGAGCTCGTATGTCTCAGAGAAGGGTGTTAAGCTAAGAGAATAAATTCTCCGCCACCAAAAAGAAATGTATTTGATAGAAACTAGCCTTACATCTCAAAGTGTGATGTCAGACATACATCCATACAAGTCTGTTCCGGGTTTCAACATAACCGAAGGCACTTCCAAAGAAGTATTTGCAAATCCGGATAATCCTTAATCACGTCCGGACTTCCCATCACAAAGGGTGATCAAATCTCTATACCTAGGATCAGCCGATGCAGAGACATTCGACGAGTTATCCTTTCGCTTTCGAAAATATCCAGTCTTCACCACCGGACTTCAAATGCTATCCGTAACGTCGTATCATTATTCAGAATGGGTTATATGACACAAAGTCCTCTCTCAGCTAAATCGAATATTGAGCACAATATTTTAAAAACATGTGGATATTGGGATCTCAGTTAAGTCACAACTTATTACCCAAAACCTTCTTCAAATGGTTTAACAAATTACCATTTTCAATTTTCTAAACAAAAAGATCCATTTCACAAAGATCACCAATCTTTCACAAAGGTTCATTCATAGCCTTTCAAAACAAATTCATTTCAAATTAGATCAACTCTTCCAATCTTTAAATTAAAGATTCAATTCATAGCTTTCAAAACAATTCCCATTTCAAATCTTTACATAAAAGATACATCATTTAAAATCCTCTTCAATGTCAAAACAAGGTTCAACAAAGATTCATTTATAGCTTTCAAAACTATTTCAATTCCATTTCAAACTTGAAATCTTTTTAACACAAACTGGAAGTTCTTTCGTTAAGTGAAAGCTATTATTATTTGACAACAAATAGTTTTCGTTTCGGAGAAATCCGATTACATTTTCACAAGTTAAAACCCTTCAATTATAAAACTTGGGCTAAATTCAAATTCCCAAAACAATACTTAAAAAATGGTTTAAAACCCATTTATAACCTTTTTAAACCATACTGTCCAAACATAGAATTCAATTTCAAACTTTGAATTCAAATTCAAATCAAATTATTTAAACTTCAAAACTTTATCAAGTTATTCAATATAACTTTTAAAACTATTTTAAAAAGCTTTTCACATTAATCCCAAATCCATTTTCCAAAATCATTTAGATCCAAACTTCAAATTTTAAACAAATAATATTTAGATTTCAAAATATCCGTGACTTAACCAATTTCCTCGTGCAATCCATATTTGTGTGTGTATGGTGTAGTCTAGGGGTTTTACACAATAGTGCAACATCATTCAATCATTACAGATTCAAATACATCAATATAGATAAGCGGTATAATCTTATAACGCTTATCTTCCATTCACAAATCCACAGATAAATAAATTTATCACGATGAACAAATTACATTCATCACATCTTGAATTAAAACAATTCATAACACAAAACATTACACACAGAGATATCAAACAATACAAGGCATTTCATACAATTCAAACATCCATAAGTAAGAATAATCACTCATCTGATTAATTTAAATCAAATTAATCACTTATGAATAAATTTATTAATGCTGGTTAATTAATATTAATTAATTACAAACCATCTTAATTAATTATCCTTTAATCATTTATTAATTAACCTTTTGTAATGAATTAATGAACATTTAATTATTAATTAATCAACCTTTAATTATTCACTAATCAACCTTAATTAATAATTAAATAAATATTTAATCATCAAATAATTAACCTTTAATTATTTAATAATCCTTTAAATTAATTACCCTTAATTAATTAACAAATTAAATCATCACTTAATCATTTTATTAATTAATTAACCTTTAAATTAATTAATTATCCTCAAATTAATTACCTTGATTAATTAATCACATTAATAGTTTAATCACATTAATAAATAGGTAGGTAAACCTTTAATTTATTACATTAAGTAATTTGTCTTTTAATTACTTTCACTATGTAATTATCCTTTATTAATTAATAATGATCCTTTAAATGATCAAGGCTCCAATTATCTTAAGATAAACTATTTGTCTTATTTAATTTCATAATCATTATTTAAATCTTATTTTAAATAGCCTTTGAAAAAATTAAATCTATTTTTTTATTTATTTATATTTTTTTACATACTTTAAAAACTTGTTCTTGTTTTATTTTAAAAAAACCTAATAACAAGTTTACTTCTTATACAAAACTTGGTTAACATAGTTGTTTAAAATAAACTTGTTTGCTTTACAAATTCTAAACTTTGATACCCCTAAAAAGAACTCGAGTCAATCCCAGCAAACTCCCCGAGTCAATCCCGAGAAATTCACTTCCTCGTTTACTTCAAGTCAAACCATGAATTTCCCACACATGAACTCGAGCCAGCTTCACCTTCAACAATCTCATAAACAAGCAGATATTCAGGCGCACGGGGCACATGTACCCATGCTCTGGTGAATTACGATCAACCTTGCTACCACTAATACATCGCCGACGATCCCTCTGATCATCCCCGACACCCATCATTATTGAATATCACCAGAAACAAAATCGAGCATATCTATTACTTCTTGGAACCAACCCAGATCAGAAAACCCGATCATCACCTCCGATCTCGTCTACGATCATCCACGCCATCTCGGTTGGAGCTTCGTCAACCTTCCCAATTTCGATTCCTACTGAAGCGAACACTTCTCGTTCATCCACGATGATGTACGAACCCAATTTTTGACACTCACTGAATACTAGGATAAAACCCTAGATCATATCCGATCACCACAGTACATTATAAATTTAACTATTATTTTTCCCACGATTGCCATTCTTCCAGCTATCATAATGATCAAACATAACCCACCATTCAATGTCGATTACCAGAAATTGACGAAAAACAAATACTGATCATCTCGAGATATCTCAATATTAACAGCCTTAAAATTCACTATATTCTTATCAAAATTTATCATTTTCGAAAATGAATTTGATGATATAAACCAAACATGAATATTTAACAGACAAATTTCTGTTTTCAATTGATCCTTACTGTTCTTTTCCCATTTCTTGTAACCACACTTATTAAATATACTTACTAATATTTTTAAAATCAAATCTGGTTGTTATTAACAATTTTCCTTTAAGGATCCTAACCTAGAGGAGACTAGGGAATGTGAATTAGGATTTTTAACCAGTTTGATATCCTGTAAACAATGAACAGAAACACATATGTCTGTCTCTCGGACATGCACAACCACACACACATATATATTTTGTATATCTACAAGCAGATTCACAACATTCCTTCAAGCATTAATCACTGCATCAAATCATAAATCAGATCAAAAGGTATGTTTGCTCACCTATGAGTAAAGGCAGAGAATAGAGAGGGAGCAAAAGCCTAGAACTTGATGATTTTAAGTTGAATCTGGTCTGAGTTTGATGTCTAGCTCAGGTTGATTTTTGTTTGAATTGTCCTTCAAGTTGATAGCCTCCAGATTGCACTTGGATTTGATTTTCTTGAGGTTGACAACTTGAATATTGATCAGTTTTTATTTATATTTATTCTGCTTTTGATTTCTCAGGTTTGAAGTTGGAGAACTGGAGTTTAAGACTATCTGATCTTTGAGTTTGACCATGGTTTCAGATTTTATTTTCAGGCTTTTGAATTTTTTCTATAGCTTCAAGTTTTGATTTTCTTCCTGAATTCTTGCCTTTGCTTTACATTGCATTTCTTAGGTCTGATTATCTTTTGATTTTGAGATGATTTTTGATTGATCTTCTGGTTTACAGGTTTGGTTTTTGGTTTTGTTTTACAGGGTTAATTCTTCCAAGAGTTTGTTTTCTTTGAATGTTAAAGAGAATTTAGAAAGGAAGGAGATAATCATATATATGCACATAGCTTTGATTATTCATTATTTTTGAAAAATAAAAATTAATATTTGACACTTGTATTATTGTGATGTAATTATCTTATATTTCTTTAATTCTTCTGTTGAGACACTTATACTTGTTTTTTGATATTAATCAAATTGTTACACATGTCCTATGCATGTATTTAAATGTTTAAACTTTTATTTAAATGTCTTCTTATACTAATATATTAATTTATGTGTGTATATATTTTTAAATTTATAAACCCAAATCCCATTTATAATCTATTTATTAAATAAAAAATACATATCCAAAATTAGAAAACAAATTTCTATTAAATTTAAAATATAGAATTTTAAATTCTAATTCATTTTAAAGATATTTTATTCTTAAAGAAAATTCTATTCATATTTTATTGAATTTTCAAATCAATTTCTTTATTTACAATCTTTTATATATTTACCCCAAATTTTCAAATTAATCCATAATCAAATTTCTAATGAACATATTATACAAAACATTTTTTTTAATTTCAAATTCAAAAATAAATGAAAAAAATAAATTTGTATTTATAAATGAGTAAACAAATATCTTTGTATAAGTGTGAATTTTATTCCAATCATAATTTATTTATTTTCCAAGTCTATATTTTCAATAAATATGTATTTGAATTTCAAATTCAAATTCCCAATTATAATCTATTTATAAAATATTTAGATTTCCAAATCAAATCCTTTACTTAAAATATTATATATATTTTTATTCCCATAATTTGAAATTAATTCATAATTAAATTTATAATTAATATATTATTCAAAATATTTATTTCTGAATTTCCAATTAGAAATTCTATTTTAAAATCATATTTATATACATTTATATTAATAAACAAATAAATATCTATTTAATTTGAAAAATACCAAATTAATTCACAATTTAATTTCAAAATTAAATTACGTACTAATTTAAATTTGTTTTAAAAAAGGAATTTTACACACAAAGCTGGTAAAGTGACTGCCATTTAAGAATCAAAGGATCTGAAATAGGTTAAAGTCGAAGAACTCATCAGAAATCTCACCACTTATGAGCTAGAAATGAAATTGGAGGAAGAACGTGATGGAGGAGATAGGCGAAAAAATCAATAGCTCTCAAAGGAACAACAGAAAGTGAAGATGATGATGATGAAAGAGTAGCTAAACTAGCATTGATAGTAAAGAGATTCAAAAGGTGGAATCGAAAATACGGAAATCCTACCCTAAATATACAACTGAAAAGTAGAATCGTCAAAGTTCTAGACAACTCAGAAGAGCAGGAGATCATTTGTCACAACTACAATAAACCTTTTCATATCAAGCCAAATTGTCCTCAAATTCAATTCAGCAAGCAAAGAAACCAAAAAGGAGAAGCTTTGCAGCAATTTGGGATGAAAGTGATGAAAATGATAAAAGCGCCAGCAATAAGAGTGAAAGAGAAAATCTATGTTTTTCAGGAGAAATAAGTGACAGCGATGATGACGAGCCAAGTGAGGTACCGAAAATTACTCACTTGCAATTACTTATATGTTTCCATGAAGTAAATGGCTGTTTTGAAAGACTTAGGAGAAGTATGCCAAAATTGAATCACAAAGAGATAGTTTGATAGAACTAAATAAACAACTCAATCAATTGGTTAAAAACTATCAAAATAAGAGCCCTAAGTGTGATAAGTGTCATAATTGAAGAGGAAATTAAAAAATCAAAAATTAAAATTAAATCGCTTGAAAATGAAATTTTGATTTTGAAAGACAGTAACAACACTAGGAGAGAAAACTCTACTAAAATGTGCACCTTGTTATTAAATGAAAATGAATCTCTCAAGTCACAAGTCCAACAATTGTCTACAACTTTAGGAAAATTTTTCAAAGGATAAAGATCGCTAAATATGTTATTATGGAAACAAACTATTAATACTGCTAGACAAGGACTTGGGTATACTCAATCTGAAAGATTTGGAAGTGAAACTAATCATGTAAACTCCAAGTGCATGATTTGTAGAAAAATTGGACACAATCACAACAATTGCTGGTATAGATCCGAACAAATGAAAACCATACCAATTTGGGTTCCTAAAGGCATGAATGTAAAATCTCTTAAAATCAAACAAATCAAGGTGCCAAAAGGAACAAACATAAACTGTTTTGGTTCTACGCAAACTTGTTTTTCAAAATCGTTTGTCACCGACAATCATGGACCTATAAAACAAATTGGTCACAAAAATCTTTTCTCCTGTTGGTGTGTTTGCATGCTAAGGAACGCAACAGTGGTACCTGGATTTTGGCTGTTCCAGGCACATGATGTGCGACAAATCAAAGTTCCTTATCCTAAAGAAGTACAGAGATGGCAGAGTCACTATAGGCAACAAAGATGTACTATATGTTGAAAATCTGCACTATAATATGATTAAATCAGCCAATAAGAGGAAAGGTAATCAAACAAGGATGAAAAAGGTAAGGTAGTTGATTAAAAGAAATACCGAGGTATATTGATCACTCCTTCATCTTACTGCTTCTAGACATTATGTTCTCTGCTTTCTTGTGTACATAGTTTCAATCAAATACAAAAGAATCTCATTTTAAAAGCTGTAAAAGGATTATAAGGTATTTGTTGCACACCCCACGGTTTGGTCTATGGTATCCATCTAATGATAACTTTGAGCTAAAAGGGTATTCGGATGCAGGCTATGCTGGTAGTTGAGTTGATAGAAAATGTACAAAAGGAAACATATTTTATGTTGGGACATTCTTTAGTAGCATCATATTTCAAAAGAAAATGTCTGCACAAATTTCATTTTCACTGATTTTCAATTAATAGACATATTTACAAAACCCCTTCTGGTAAATAGTTTTTGTCGAATTCATCTCATAGGCATTTTAGAAATTTGATTTCATATTTTCGGATTTGATCTTAAATACCTATGTGAAATAATCGAATTCCCTATCGATTATCGAAAAGGTAAATGGTGACTAAAAAAAATGATGAGTGTTGATCTTGATTGTACATTATGACTTGAGATAGTATATTTAATTTTTTAAAAATTTAAATAAAATTTTTAATAACTTCGGTTGGTAAAAATTCCATGACCATCACTATTTCTATCATATTTCTACGACCATCACTCATCAAAATCCAATATAGTATGTCAAAATATTGTATTCAAATAGGAAATTATTCTTTTTTAACTAGCAATAGAATTATCCAAAAGTACTCACTCTCATTTAAAAGTCCTCACAGTTATGCATGGGTGAAGTACTTGGAATCATTTATAATGTGCTTTCATGCTCAATTAAAAGTCCTCACGGTTATGCTTGTATGGAACACATATCGAAATTGAGTAAAATAGACAAGTTGATTCTAATCCCACTTAAAAGTCCTCAAGTTTATGCATGGTTATAAGATGCTTGAAATTCATTTTTTTTTTAAATTAAGGAATACTACTAACCTCATTTGAAACTCCTAACGGTTATGCATGGTTAGTAAGTATTTGACAATTTCCTGTTATAAATGTACCACAAATGAACTTGGCTATATTGGTTTCTATGCCGACATCACCCTTATCACTCTAAAATAGAATATATGCCTAATAGAGTATTTATGATTTTTGTTTGATTTTTTATTGAAATTTAATATTTATACTCGATTAGGTATTAATGTTGTATTAATGTCTATCACTTTGTCTCTATTTGCTAATACTATTACTATTTCGCTGATAACAAAAAGGGGAGAGAAGTTAGGATTTTGGAAAATAAGTTCAAATTTTATATTTGCATATTCCCATTTGGGTTCATTGCATTTTTTGATATATTTATGCATATGTGAAGGGGGAGCTTTATTGTATGGGGAGTATTCAAATAGGGGAGCTTGTGAAATTCATCAAAACCAAATACATTTAATAGAATCAAAATCTTAATATATGTTTGTTATCTCAAAAGGGGGAGATTGTGAAATACAATAGATTATGATTTTTTTTATGATAATAAACATATATATATATATATATATTCGTTTAAATGTATTTTTTATTGTACTATTTTATTTTTCCACATAATTGAATAAATATTTATTAAATAAAATAAATAACTCAGAATTCATATTTAAACAAATATTTTATTCAAATAAATATTTTATTACAAATTGAAATAGTGCAACTTTAAAGCTCTCACTATACATTTACACATTCTCAATTACAACATAATTTTTCATACATGGTTCACCTCTCTACACAATTCAATCAACACTCGTATTTTATCTTCAACTCTCTTCCATCCTGTATCCAGCATCTTAACTATCTGCAAAATAAATACTAACGCAGTACAATTGAAAAAGAAAATATTTTGCAGTGCTCAATAAAGTGTGTGTTTTGAAATATTATTTGCCTCAATTATTTGGGTTGTTTGTCATCATTTCCTTTTAATTCATCTTACATGGACAACTTGTGACATGTACAACATATCACTGTACATGCCACAAGATCATGCACACCAGTGTACACTTTATTGTTATCATTGCAGGAACAGGTGAGCACAACGTCAAACCCAAGCTTTGGCTGGATTCTACTCAATTGAAAATGCTCGATCAAAGCAATAACCAACATCACAACATGCTCATGTATAAAAGCTTCAAACAAATGAATACACCTAAACTCAACAAGCCAATTGGTCAAGACAACATTCAGGCATGGTCAAATCAGTCAACTTGAATGTAATGTACAAAGGAACAAAGAAGCACATATGATCAGTTCAACCAACCAGTGTGGATATGCATGGTAAACACTTGAAAATCAAGTTCATATGCAAGTATTTAGTTTTAACATAAAGGGAAACCAGGCCAAACTAGACAACAACAAAGTGCAGACTCCAAGTTGGAAAGTCATTTCACATGGATGTGTAGACTCGAGTACACATGAAGTATCAACCAGACCTCAAGTCTAGCAGGGACAGAGCAATAGTGATGCAACCATTCATCAATGCAGACCAAAACAATGACAAGTATATAAATACACAACATTCAAGACTTCATATGAATCCATGAACATATGACAATGGAGCATGCATGTGTAGACATGTACAAATATGCAGTGACAACTAGACATCATCATCATCATCAATGAACCAGATTGTCATGCTCATGAACACACTAGAACAAGACCACAATACAACACCAGTTACAAAGGCAACAAGCTTCAGGAATGCACACAATAATTTTCAGGAGTGCTCACAAAATCAACAATGTGCAACATAGACCAGACTGCAATAACACAAACATAAGTGACCAGAACATCAATGCAACATGATAACATGAACACAATGAAGAAATGAATGAGCAAGTGCAACTAAAACAGAACATACACAAGGAAAACTGCAAATAGACTTGAAATGTACAAAATGAAGAAACTGCACGGGTAACTCAAAGCAAACATGCAACTACCACCAGACCATACATGAAAACAAAGCAGCTAGTCCACACTGTAAATGTACAAAGACATCAAGGCAACATGAAGATTCACATGAATGCAAATGTACACATGAAGACTTCACATTTAAACTAGACTGCAAATGTACATGCATACCAACCTGCATATTTTACGATTATATATTTAAATGTTTTATTTAAATATAGCATCATTAGTTGAATTTAAAGTCCGTAATGTGACTTTTTGTAAATAGTCGAATTTGAACTCGAGACCACTTTCATTGAGTTTAAAACGAAGTTTACAACTTGTTTAACTATAAACATCGATATGTTTGGAGTTGATTAGGATTTTGGTATTTTCGTTTAGGCTTTGGGTTTGGTTCTAGCCCATCAAGCCACCAAGATAACCCAAACTCCTCTACCGAATATCCTAACTCCACTCCTCTTCATTCATTCCATTCATAATTTCCTAACACTCTCAAGCTAAAGTAAAAATGGGGGAAAAGAAAAGAAATAAAAATTCCTAAACCTTAGCTTTTCTTGGGAAATTCAAATTCAAGTTCTAAAATCAAGGAGAAGATTAGGTAAGCATGCTCTTTATCTTCTCCATCTCAATTCCTCTTCAATTCTTGATTTTTTCTATAACCTAACTTTAGAAAAACTCTGCTTTTGATCATAGATCGAAGGTTCTTGAAGTGGAGTTGAAGAGAGATTGATCTTGCTTTGTTTTAGATCTTCTCATTCCTTGTTTTTGAATTTAAATGTGAGTTCTTGAACTCACATCTATGTCTATAGCTTTCATTTGTTGTTAGGTATGAATTCCTAACATTTATTTCTTGTTTAATATCTTTTGAATTGAATTGGTTTGGTGAATTTTCCAATTTTGGTATTTTGAAGTCAAAATCTATTAAAATCCTACTATGGATGTTTGGACATTGGACATGTTGTTTGGAGTGTATTGAAAAGCCTATAGGGCTGGGTTGTCGCTTGGCATAAATCCCTAGCCACCATCTCTCATTCGATCGCTTTCGAGTTGATTTGGCCATCAATGGCCTAGGAAAATTTTGCTCTAAGCTTCAACTCAGATGTCTGGGAAAACACTCAGACGTTTGATGCAAAGGAATAAAAATTCCAGACCTACTGCTTAGATGTCTGAGGTTATTCCTAAACATATCGGCGATCTGAGAGAAAATTTCCAGACCTTCAGCTCAAACATCTGGGAAAACCACCAGACATCTGGCACTATTAACTTCAGCCAATTTGCCTATTTTTATATGGGTTTCCATTTTTATTGATTCAGTTAGTTGTTGTCATTTATTGTCAGCTTTGATGACTTCTTTCCTGGATTTTGGGAATATCTATTTGATGGATTCGATATAGATTTTCATAGTTTTAATTCATTTCGTCGAATGTGAATTTTTGGTGATAGATTGTTTTCACAATCGTTTCTATGATTTTTCACTTTAAAATACAAAGGCTTCTATACTAGTAGAAAACACTCAAACCCTTTCACAAAAATGATTTCAACATTACTTTTAATAAAAAGCTTGTTTTTAAAACCTTTTTCAATCTATTAGTATATACAAACCTTTACCTTATTCATGCGAGAAATCCAATTAAACGACTTGGCAAAACAAGTGGTATGAAATGCTTGTGTTTGCTTCATCGGTTAATTATTAGACTTGTTCGATTGATATCTTGTGACAATTTTCGAGTGAAAATCTACAATTTATTCGTAAATATTTAAGTTAAGCCAGTGGTTATAGGACATGAAGCTAAATTCATTTATTTACTAGCTAGGGGTAATTTAGAATTATTGATCTATGATGATCATTTAGTGGTGATTATACCTCATTCTATAGAGCTTCGTCTCATTTTTATGGGCTAGAGACCCATAGTCTTTGTCCACATAGGTGATTATACCTTGTTCTATAGAGCTTCATCTCATTTTTATGGGCTAGAGACTCATAGTCTTTTAACCGTTTTATGGAGTTCGGTTCATCGGGCATACCATTGTACTATGTCGTAGTTTCGGCTTATTTGAGTTTCAGGTTCCTCGGGCGTACCGTTGTACTATATCGTTGCATCGGCTCTATGGGTTAGCGACCCATGGGATAGCATCCTGTTTGTGATACACATGTTGGTGAGTTTTCATGCTCTCATTTGTGATAGGCCTCCCCCTTTGATTTTGTTTGAATTTCTAATTATTGATTTTTAGAATTTGTGTTTCACCAATTTCTGTGGTTTGCATTAATAAGCTCCATCAATATTTGTGATTTGGTGAAAATAAATAAAGAATATGACGTTCTTTTCGGTGTTTGAGTAAATTTGAGAAATTGTATGATTTTTGTTTTCATCATATATATTTGACATATCTCTTTTCCTATCTCATTTTACATTATAATTATAGCTAGACTGATCCGTTTATTATTTTTCTTCTTAAATAATACTCGAGTCAGACTGAGGTGTTTGAGATGCTTCCACTTGACTTCTTATCAGGGACCGCCATTTGACTTTTGGATAACTACTTTAGCTTAGTATTTTGTTTTTGTTTTTGTACATTCGGACAGAGACTCCTTGATGTATACATATTCTTTTGTCTAGCACTTGTACCTATTCTTTTGTGATGTAGTGGATCTTGTATGATCACTACTTTAATGTTCACTTATATGTGTTATATTCATACTTGTTTCCGCCTTAGCTATGAATATCTGTGATTGGTCCTTTTATGCTTATTTTCTATTTGTTTTCGAAGGACACATAGCCACTGTGTAGTATCTTTGAGTTTGTATTTGATTTGTTAGATTTCCTCTTGAAATGAAATGCATGTCATATTATCTGACATATCAGTCATCGCACAAAGCATAGATGGTCGCTCCTCAACAGCCTTTTTCTTCGTGCTTGTTGACGGCATTACCCAGTAGTGTCCTTGGCTAATGTGAGTACAAAGGTGGGCATCACAGTTTGGTACCAGAGGCAAACTTCAAAACAATATAGGATATTATGACTGGGATCATTGTCCTAAGTCCATCTTAGGAATCAAGCCTTAGGATTTAATTTAAGTTTGAGGAATCGTTCTATCCTTTTTTTTTTATGATGCCTTATTTTATCAATCAATTTTATTTGATATTCATTCTGAGAATAACATTTTTTTCTCTTCTTTCTTGCTTTCTTGAAGATGAAAAGTGGTTAGACTTGGCCATCCCAGCCTTGGTCAATCTAGTGCTTCTCCTCAAGATTTCGAATTCATGTCTGCCCAACAGTTTTTGTATGTTGTAAAGAATGCCCAAGCTGCCAGACCCATTCCTAAGCCTACTCATCCTAAATCTGGTTTTGCACGCTTGTGCAGTGATTAACCTAATTTGGGTGGAAGGCCATTCAATAAATAAAGTGTTATAAAAGTCCAAGCTTGGCTTAGAACATTCAATCGCATCTTTTCTTGGACGAATCTTGTGGATCTACATCGAGTCCAAGTAGCTTCAAGCATGCTCCAATTAGATTGGTATGAGCTTTTGATTTTGGAAATTGTTGAAGAGGATCTTACTAGGGAGCAATTTCGGGAAAGGTTCGAGTTAAAGTTTATGTCGGAAGCTGAGAATGTAACTTTAGGTTGACGCTTTATTGACCTTATTCAAGGTGAATCTTCTTTGACAGACTATGTCGCATCATTTGAATCCCTCTCTAAATATGTGGTCAAGTATTTTAATACCCCATTGAAGAAAAATCAGAGGTTTATCTATGGGTTGAATAAGAATCTCAAAAAGGCTTTACTTCTAAAATTAGAAGTTCCTTTCCATCAGCTTGTATATACCGCTTTTCGGCTTGAATAGGCTGATAAAGAAAGTGATGTTGAAGTTGTGGGTGCCAAAAAGAACTTCAACTACAACAAGAAGAGGCATATTAAGTTCGAAGGCCCTAATCCCAACAGGAAAGGAAAGCAAGCAACTTCTGTAGCAAAGAATCCTACCTCTAGTCATGGACAATGCTATAATTGTGGTTCTAAGGACCATTATGCAAATAGATGTCCGAAACCCCATTATTGTCGCTATTGCAAAATTTGGGTCACCTTATATCTTCATGTCCCAAAATTCAAAGCAAGGAAGAGAAAAAGCTGAATGTTGTGCAAGCCCTTAGTAACACTTCTCTTGGTCACGACATTTCTCATTCTGTCATGGATGGCATTATTATTTTTTGTGATCATCCTATTCGAGTTCTTTTTGATACGTGTGCATCTCACTTTTTTATATCAAAAGGACTTGTTGATACTTTGTCTTTAAATGTTATGGGCTTGATGAATTCGTTGAGAATTGCAAATCCGGTTAGTGGATCTGCAACACTCAGTTTATTTTGTAAATATGTCGAGATTATCTTATGTGATTGTGCTTTCCAAGCCAATTTGTATGTTATGCATTACTTAGGTTTCGGAATGGTTTTAGGAATCGATTGGCTTAATTGTTATGAAGCCCACATCCAATGTCTCAGGAGGACTATGCATCTTCGAAGTCCCCAATATGTTAAGCAAATTTCTATTGTTCTTAAAGATTCAGATTCCAATTCAGTAGCATTCTTATATTCCCTAAATCCACATGATGATGATAATGATGATGAGGAAGATGTCATTTCCTTCATTCATATTGATCGTAAATTTCTCGATATATTTGAGCCCATTTTATGACTACCACCTAAGCGAGCAATTGAGTTCGGAATTAATCTAATCCCTAGAGATCTACCTATCATTCGTCCTCCTTATCGTATGTTCAATAAAAAAAATGAGGAGATGCGTAAGCAATTATCCGAATTGGAAGCAAAACAGTTTATTAGTTCTAGTTCCTCTCCCTAGGGAGCTTCAGCTATTTTTGTAAAGAAGTCCGATGGTACACTTAGGCTTTGCATTGACTACCGCAAGCTTAATGATCTTACCATCAAGAATAAATATCCTTTACCTCGGATTGATGATCTATTCAATCAACATTATGGCACTAGACCCTTTTCACGGTTAGACTTAACAATTAGTTTTCATCTGCTTCGTATTGCAGAGGATAGTATTTCTTTGACGTCATTCCATACTCGTTTTGGATCTTATGAATGGCTTGTTATGCCTTGTAACGACCCAGAATTTTTAATAATTTAAATTTGAATATTTAATTAATTTTAAATATTTATAAGTGAATTTATAAGTCAAATAAATTTTTATTTGAATTTTTGGATTTAATTGGATAATTAAATCGATAATTTAATATGTTAAATTATGGAAATAATTAAAAATTGAGTTAAAAATGATTGAAGATAATTTGTAAAATTTTATTTTATCATGTTGAAGTTAGAACGATATTTTAGAACTTTTGAAATCGAATTAAAAGTTAATTTGTGAAAATTGAATATTTTAATATTTAATAATCGACTGTAAAATAGTCAATTTTTGAACAGTCTCAGAATTGAACGAAACCAGTTTCATTGGATCCGTAATAGTTAGTTATTACCGGATTTCAATTTTCGTGTCAATCGGAGTTATCGTTTGATCGTGGCAGCTCGAAACGCATCGATTTATTTTTAATTTAAATTTGGCGAGTCAAAATAGCCATTTTTCAAAAAGTCTCGGAATTCGACGAAACCAGTTTCATCGGATCCGTAATGTGATATTATTGTAAGGTTTCAAATTTCAAGTCAATTGGATTTACCGTTTGTCCGGTACAAATTAAAACGCCTAGAAATCGATTTAAATCGGTTTAATTTAAATTGAACGTTTTCAGCCATAACTCGCACATACTTCCGAATTAGCTTCCGAAACCTGTTCCATTGTGTCCGGAACGCGGGGTAAACCTTAGAAACGCTGGTTACGGCGCGTAAATCGGAGTTTGGAATTCCCGGGATGAATAGTGTTTACGATAGCTTTTTCTATAAATACACCACAACCCTCACAAATAAAAAAAAAATATCTCTAAATTTTAAACCCTAGCCGGCCCTAACTATTGAATGGCCAGAAACTCATGATCTCTCTCCCTTGATTTCTCCAAATCCGTCGACAATTAGCAAGAAAGTTCAACTACAAAGTTGAAGATCTCCTCGAGTACTTCCTATCCAACGGTGGAGATGTGTTTTGGAGCAACATGGAGTGAGCAAAACGTGGCCGTTCGTGGCCGTTAAACATACGTGTGCACGCATATCTAGGAGGCCGAGCTACAGGTCCTTGGGGCCGAACGTGGAGGAGGTGAGTGGCTTCGAAGCTATGGTGTTTGATCGTGTTGCAAGTGAGTGTGGGCGGAGAAAAAATTAACCCTAGTTTGTAAGAGTTGGGTTTGGACGTGCGGCTCCTTCCTGGAGATGAGAACGAAGAAGAAAGGTGTAGGGGGGACGGTCCAGATCAGGTTGGAGTGGGATCTGATGGCTGTGAATTGATGTAGGTTGAAAATATAAAGTTATATTGTAATTAGTTAATATAAGATACGTGTAACTTGTAAAAATCATAACTTTTTCATACGAGGTCGAAAAAATGCAAACTCAGTTGCGTTGGAATCGTATGGACGAGCACTACGCGATGGAGTTGGTTTGGAGTCGTTTGGAGTTAGTAAGAATTTTGGGTAAAATTAAACGCGCGTTTAATTTTATTCGAAATAAATCGCTAAAACGAAATTAAAATCAAGGTGAGAACTTCTCACTCAATCGAATAGGTTTCGATTTTATTTTAAATAGTTAGATTTAAAATATTTGAATGCATGTTTGAATGATGACTGTAAATTATTGATTGTTAAAATAGACATTATACGCCGTTAGTAAGCGGATGTTATTTAGTAAAAACATATACCGCGAATATTTCATAAACAGTGAAATTGGTATTATATATAATATCAATATATATATATATTGGCATATATATATATTGCAGTTGATTGATTTCCCGTATTTTTTGCGGATGAGACCCTATTACGCCGTTATTAAGCGGATAATATTTATTAAGAACATATAGCGCGATAATTTCGTACTGGAGCGAAACTGGTATTGTGCTAATGTTTGTGGATGCAGGAAAACAGGTTGGAGGGATCCAACTGGATTCCTCAACAGTTTTTATTTGATTTCAGATATTTTGATATTTGATGGATTATCATATCGATATATGATATCGTTGTAGTCGTGATTGACTATTTGGTGTGTAGCATCATTGGACCCAGATTTTGGGATTTTTAAAATGTTTTTAAAGTGATTTTTGAAAAGATAAAATATTTTTGGAACTGATCCATTATAAATAAATGAACGTTATAATTTTTAAAGTTATAAAAATTATAATTTTTGAGAAATACGGTTAAAAGCCGATTTTGAGAAATATGAATTAATGACTTTATAAAATAGTTTAAACTGGATTTTTGAATTTATTATTAAAAGTTTAAATATAGGATTTATAAAATTTGATTATTTTATAAATCAAAATGGTGAAATTATAAAGGGAATTAAAGACGTTTCAGAATAATAATATAAACTGATTTATATTAAGAGATTTATAAATGGATATTTATAAATTGAAATATAGACATTATAAAACGAGTTTTTATAAGTGTTTGAATGATGTGAGAATGAATTTCATAATAGAATGAAATTTATAGAATTATAAACTGTGAAGTTATAAATGAAATTTATAAATAGTAAGATTTATAAATTTGGTGAAATTATTTGAAGAATAGATTTGGTTAAATAAATGAATCTTATAAGTTATAAGATTTATAATTTTGAAGTTTAAAGGAACGATTTTTGTAAAATAATCGTTTTATAAGTATTTAACTTATAATATGAACGTTTAGTTTATAATTTAGTTATAAACTGGAATAGGTTAATAAAGGAATTTATAGAAAAGGAAGTTTTTATAAATAAATAGAAATGGAGTTTATAAACGTTGTTTTATAAATTCGCAAACGACTTATTTTGATAAGTTAATTGTTGAAACCTATTAATGGAGTTATATTCACATTTTCGAATAGTGAATAATCCTTTGAATTAAAATGAATAAAAGGATGATATTTATTAACGTAGTATATTCACGTTTTTGAATAGTGAATAATACGTTAAAGAAATTGTTTGGATTTGGTGTTTTAAATAGAATTAAAACAATCTAACGATGTTTTAAAAGGTGTTGAGATTCGAAACCATAGATTTCAACATTCATTGTTGAAATAGATGTTTCGTGAAATAAAAGGAAATGGTGGACTATAACACTGTTGTTATAGTAAATTATTTCCGAAAGGAAATGTTTTTGATTAGTATTGGGATTTATATATCTATTTTAAATTCGAATCCCTATACTAGTGATTTTGGGTTGTCGTAACGATGTTTTACGCAACATTCGTTTTGGCCCAAATAAATATGTTAAAGTGAATGATTTCCTTAAAGAATGAAATATATACTTAATTCGATTTAAGTATATTGAATATTTTCCAAGTGTAGAAAATAAAAAAAAATTGTGAATTACTTATTTTTAATAAGTATGGAATTGTTTTCCAATATGAAGTGAATAATTAGAATTTATCTTTTCGAAGATAAATTGAAATGAATAATTGAAAACGTATATTCATAGATAATTAGGGAATTATGAATTCATTATGGAATTTATATGTGAAAAGTGGAATTGGTTAAAAATAAATATTGATTTATTTTTGAAGTTGAAATTATATATCTTGTAAAGATATTTTGGAAAATAAATAATTTGGAAAATTATTTGGAATCTGGTGATGTATGCATATCCATTGATAGTTCAATAGCCGACTATCAATATTTCCCTGTGAATGGGTATTTGATGTGATTTGTTTGAAATTGAATGCACACTTATTTTTGAATAAGCGCTCACTATTCGGGTTAACCGGGAAAGGACCATGGGGTCGTATAACCCATTCCGAATATGTGATACGTCGTTGTGAATTGCATTGAAGATCGGTGTTGAAGACCCGGTATTTGCGAAAGCGATAGGATGACCTATCGATTGTCTCTGCACTGAGTTGCAACGGTATAGAGACTCCCTAAGTGATGGGAAATTCGATCAGGATTGTGAATATCCGGATTGCAAGGACTTCTTTGTAAGTGCCTTCGGTTCTGTTCGAGCCTGGAACAGACTTGTATGGATTGTATGTCTGACATTACAATTTGAGATATAAAGCCGATTTCTTTCAAATATATTTCTGTTGGTGGCGGAGAATTTATTCTTTGCTTAACACCCTTCTTTGAGACGTATGTGCTCAAAGGTTATATAGTTGAAGTTATCAGCGATATATTCCCAGTTTGGTAATGTGACATGCTGAGTGATGCTGAAATGATCATTGTGTTGATTGTTGTGATAGGATCATTTATTTGATCGTCTATCTTAGTGATCATTGTGTTGATCATTTGTTGACCCAAAGCATGGCTTTTGTATAAAGTATGTTTTTGTGGACGTGAATTCGTCGAGCCTCACATCCCGGAAATGGTCAAAACAGGAAAGAAGCAGCAAGGTTATGAGGGGTAGCGCCCTTTAGGATATGTGCATTTCCTTCTGGAAAAGGGTGGTATCATGGTATGGAGCCCAGATACTTACTCATGTTGAAACACTTTGTTTTTATGATTGTGTGAATTGATTAGAGAGCGCTCTCGGATAAAGGTCCCAAAGGACCGGGGGATGGCATATTCGGTCAGTTGTTACTCAGTTAGGGGTAACCCGGCCTTGTGTTGGTAGAGATCCGGTTTGGTTCTCGGGGATGTCCATCCAGAGGCATTCTCATGTGGCAATGGGAAGTTCCTTGGCCTGACCATTTGTTGGAAATCCAATTCCCAATACGAGACTTGTACGGTATTAGTTGTAGAACCTGCTATTCACTTATGGTGGTCACCACTGTTTGGATAGTAGCTATAGTAGGCATACGATAATGGTCGTATGTTGGCTAAGATTTATATCTTTATTTTCGAAATGATTTTCCTCTACACTATGCACTAATAATAATATCAAATGTTATTTTAAATGCGTATCAAGCATCTTTGACTATCATAAGGAGAAATCAAATCCGATTCTGCGTTTGCATGTGTGTGTGTGCGGGAGGCCTTATGGTAGTCTCATTTTTAAAAGCATTGCGAATTGATTTAAAAATATTCCTCTATTTTGATTTTAAAGTAAATAAACTGTTTTGAGTTCTCACACCAGTCACATGACTGACTCGGAGTTTATTGTTTTCCTTCCTAAACTCTGGGTGCCCACCAATTTCCACACGGGCAGTTAAGAGTTAGGTTTATCAGGATATTCTGGATATTCTGGAGTTGCTGGAGGCAAGCTGGATGGCATGGCGTATTACTAGTTTATATAGTATTTCTTTTTCCGCTGCATTGTTTGTTGTTGTATGTTGTTGTACACTCTGATGTGATGATATGATGTAATGTAATGTATAAAATGTAATAACTGATAGTTCTTTGTTTAAATATTATTCATTTATTATTATATGTTGTTCCGCTGCGAATTGTGAGATTCTGTTGTTGTTCCTTTCTGTCCCGTTCTATTTTAAAAAAAAATTCTTCTATCTTCTATTATCAAATTTTCTATTTTTCTATCTTCCTCTCTCTCTATTTTCTGTTATCTTCTTCTACTTCTCTCTTTTTCTTTTCTTAAAATTTTTGTTAAAACCCATAACATTCCGTGTTTCCGGCCTTCGATTTCTCGGCAGTCGATAAAGTGAGTATCGATGTTGAATTTTCGAAAGTCGAAAATCCGTGGGCGTTACATTTGGTATCAGAGCTGATGGTTAAGCGACAACCATGGTTCTGTTGGGTATTACTCATTATAGATAGAGTCAGTAGTACTCTAGAATGAGTTGAGTGTAATAATAGCTATGAGAGCGTATTTGTTAGTGAATAAAAAAAAATTGTTTTGTATTGTGTTGACTTATCGGTTGATTGTTTATAGATTCCGATCGATCTAGTCTAGCTAACTATCGTAGATAGGGGTTTCTAAACTCTTAAACAAGATAAATCGACATAGTATTGTTTTAAATTGGGTGAATGAAATAATTTTGCCTTGATTATATTTTACATATAAAGAAATAATTTTTCAGAATTATTAAAGTGTATATAAGTTGATTGTTAGGTGGTTTGAATAATCTAAATAAAAGAATTATTGTATAAGTAAAAAAATTATAAGAATTGAATTATAATTAAAGTGATTTACAAATGTGAAATAAACTTATATATATAAGAAGTGAAACTATATGGATATATCTATGAATATGAGTTGTGAATAAAAGTGAATTTAAAGTTAAATGGAATATAACTTAAGTGTTGTTGAATTAAATTGATGTTGGTATCGAAGTAAATAATCAAGTGAATTAAAAGAAATGTGAACTTAAGTTATATAAATGAAATTCAACTTTGGACATTGAATTGAATTGAATTAATGAATTGAATGTTAATCAATTGAATGTGAATAATTGATATGAAATAATGAATGAAAGTGTAAATTCATTGAAATCTAATGTTATTAGAAGTTGAATAAATTGAAAGAGAATGAATATAAACAAAGGAATTTGGTTGTAATAAATAAACATTGGTTGTTATTTGATTGTTGATTGATTGTATATAATTCATTAAGTGTTAATGAAATTGAAAGCTATGAAATTGAAATTCAAATTGAAAGTAAATAAATTTGAATAGAATTGAATGTGAATTAGATTTAATTAGTAAATGTAAACTAATTGAATTGAGAATGAATGTTAGTAAATCCAATGTAAATAAATCAAATATGATTTAAAGTGAAAACCAATTCATTGAATATTAATGAGAATATGAATGAATATTCATTGATTATGAGTGATAGTTGGTTGATGTTTGCATTTGTTGTTTTACTGCATTACTATGTTAGCATATATAGATATTATGATGTTATATGTTGTACATGGAGATTATTGTCTATATGCATGATTCTCATGTTGTTTGTTGAGTGTTTAGTAGGTGCGGATCGCGTTTGCTTCCCATTTGGAGTTCGCTTTAGCGCTATATTAGCCGTATATGCTTGCTAATAAAATATAAGGTACATATCTCGGATTAAATATCGTACTTTTATACTTTTTTCCCTTCGGGATGCCTCATTACTTGATGAGATGTATATTTGTGATATATATATACTGTCATTTTTTTTCGGATCGAGCCGCGCAAAGGAGACTATGGCGAATTTTTCCGGAAATTTAAGGCGTTAGAAAAATTTGAGAAAATTTGGAAAATTTTGAAAACTTTAACTTTGATTTTGAAGTTGAAAGTTAAACAATAGTAATTGTTTTTGAAAAGATAACTAAGTATGATTGGAAAACTTAGTAAAGTTATTGTAAGAAGTTTAACTATGGATTTTGGAAAATTAATAGATTTTGTAACTTTTCTTACTTGTAATTTCGAGGACGAAATTCTTTTAAGGGGGAAAGATTGTAACGACCCAGAATTTTTAATAATTTAAATTTGAATATTTAATTAATTTTAAATATTTATAAGTGAATTTATAAGTCAAATAAATTTTTATTTGAATTTTTGGATTTAATTGGATAATTAAATCGATAATTTAATATGTTAAATTATGGAAATAATTAAAAATTGAGTTAAAAATGATTGAAGATAATTTGTAAAATTTTATTTTATCATGTTGAAGTTAGAACGATATTTTAGAACTTTTAAAATCGAATTAAAAGTTAATTTGTGAAAATTGAATATTTTAATATTTAATAATCGACTGTAAAATAGTCAATTTTTGAACAGTCTCAGAATTGAACGAAACCAGTTTCAGTGGATCCGTAATAGTTAGTTATTACCGGATTTCAATTTTCGTGTCAATCGGAGTTATCGTTTGATCGTGGCAGCTCGAAACGCATCGATTTATTTTTAATTTAAATTTGGCGAGTCAAAATAGCCATTTTTCAAAAAGTCTCGGAATTCGACGAAACCAGTTTCATCGGATCCGTAATGTGATATTATTGTAAGGTTTCAAATTTCAAGTCAATTGGATTTACCGTTTGTCCGGTACAAATTAAAACGCCTAGAAATCGATTTAAATCGGTTTAATTTAAATTGAACGTTTTCAGCCATAACTCGCACATACTTCCGAATTAGCTTCCGAAACCTGTTCCATTGTGTCCGGAACGCGGGGTAAACCTTAGAAACACTGGTTACGGCGCGTAAATCGGAGTTTGGAATTCCCGGGATGAATAGTGTTTACGATAGCTTTTTCTATAAATACACCACAACCCTCACAAATAAAAAAAAAATATCTCTAAATTTCAAACCCTAGCCGGCCCTAACTATTGAATGGCCAGAAACTCATGATCTCTCTCCCTTGATTTCTCCAAATCCGTCGACAATTAGCAAGAAAGTTCAACTACAAAGTTGAAGATCTCCTCGAGTACTTCCTATCCAACGGTGGAGATGTGTTTTGGAGCAACATGGAGTGAGCAAAACGTGGCCGTTCGTGGCTGTTAAACATACGTGTGCACGCATATCTAGGAGGCCGAGCTACAGGTCCTTGGGGCCGAACGTGGAGGAGGTGAGTGGCTTCGAAGCTATGGTGTTTGATCGTGTTGCAAGTGAGTGTGGGCGGAGAAAAAATTAACCCTAGTTTGTAAGAGTTGGGTTTGGACGTGCGGCTCCTTCCTGGAGATGAGAACGAAGAAGAAAGGTGTAGGGGGGGACGGTCCAGATCAGGTTGGAGTGGGATCTGATGGCTGTGAATTGATGTAGGTTGAAAATATAAAGTTATATTGTAATTAGTTAATATAAGATACGTGTAACTTGTAAAAATCATAACTTTTTCATACGAGGTCGAAAAAATGCAAACTCAGTTGCGTTGGAATCGTATGGACGAGCACTACGCGATGGAGTTGGTTTGGAGTCGTTTGGAGTTAGTGAGAATTTTGGGTAAAATTAAACGCGCGTTTAATTTTATTCGAAATAAATCGCTAAAACGAAATTAAAATCAAGGTGAGAACTTCTCACTCAATCGAATAGGTTTCGATTTTATTTTAAATAGTTAGATTTAAAATATTTGAATGCATGTTTGAATGATGACTGTAAATTATTGATTGTTAAAATAGACATTATACGCCGTTAGTAAGCGGATGTTATTTAGTAAAAACATATACCGCGAATATTTCATAAACAGTGAAATTGGTATTATATATAATATCAATATATATATATATATTGGCATATATATATATTGCAGTTGATTGATTTTCCGTATTTTTTGCGGATGAGACCCTATTACGCCGTTATTAAGCGGATAATATTTATTAAGAACATATACCGCGATAATTTCGTACTGGAGCGAAATTGGTATTGTGCTAATGTTTGTGGATGCAGGAAAACAGGTTGGAGGGATCCAACTGGATTCCTCAACAGTTTTTATTTGATTTCAGATATTTTGATATTTGATGGATTATCATATCGATATATGATATCGTTGTAGTCGTGATTGACTATTTGGTGTGTAGCATCATTGGACCCAGATTTTGGGATTTTTAAAATGTTTTTAAAGTGATTTTTGAAAAGATAAAATATTTTTGGAACTGATCCATTATAAATAAATGAACGTTATAATTTTTAAAGTTATAAAAATTATAATTTTTGAGAAATACGGTTAAAAGCCGATTTTGAGAAATATGAATTAATGACTTTATAAAATAGTTTAAACTGGATTTTTGAATTTATTATTAAAAGTTTAAATATAGGATTTATAAAATTTGATTATTTTATAAATCAAAATGGTGAAATTATAAAGGGAATTAAAGACGTTTCAGAATAATAATATAAACTGATTTATATTAAGAGATTTATAAATGGATATTTATAAATTGAAATATAGACATTATAAAACGAGTTTTTATAAGTGTTTGAATGATGTGAGAATGAATTTCATAATAGAATGAAATTTATAGAATTATAAACTGTGAAGTTATAAATGAAATTTATAAATAGTAAGATTTATAAATTTGGTGAAATTATTTGAAGAATAGATTTGGTTAAATAAATGAATCTTATAAGTTATAAGATTTATAATTTTGAAGTTTAAAGGAACGATTTTTGTAAAATAATCGTTTTATAAGTATTTAACTTATAATATGAACGTTTAGTTTATAATTTAGTTATAAACTGGAATAGGTTAATAAAGGAATTTATAGAAAAGGAAGTTTTTATAAATAAATAGAAATGGAGTTTATAAACGTTGTTTTATAAATTCGCAAACGACTTATTTTGATAAGTTAATTGTTGAAACCTATTAATGGAGTTATATTCACATTTTCGAATAGTGAATAATCCTTTGAATTAAAATGAATAAAAGGATGATATTTATTAACGTAGTTATTCACGTTTTTGAATAGTGAATAATACGTTAAAGAAATTGTTTGGATTTGGTGTTTTAAATAGAATTAAAACAATCTAACGATGTTTTAAAAGGTGTTGAGATTCGAAACCATAGATTTCAACATTCATTGTTGAAATAGATGTTTCGTGAAATAAAAGGAAATGGTGGACTATAACACTGTTGTTATAGTAAATTATTTCCGAAAGGAAATGTTTTTGATTAGTATTGGGATTTATATATCTATTTTAAATTCGAATCCCTATACTAGTGATTTTGGATTGTCGTAACGATGTTTTACGCAACATTCGTTTTGGCCCAAATAAATATGTTAAAGTGAATGATTTCCTTAAAGAATGAAATATATACTTAATTCGATTTAAGTATATTGAATATTTTCCAAGTGTAGAAAATAAAATAAAAAAAAATTGTGAATTACTTATTTTTAATAAGTATGGAATTGTTTTCCAATATGAAGTGAATAATTAGAATTTATCTTTTCGAAGATAAATTGAAATGAATAATTGAAAACGTATATTCATAGATAATTAGGGAATTATGAATTCATTATGGAATTTATATGTGAAAAGTGGAATTGGTTAAAAATAAATATTGATTTATTTTTGAAGTTGAAATTATATATCTTGTAAAGATATTTTGGAAAATAAATAATTTGGAAAATTATTTGGAATCTGGTGATGTATGCATATCCATTGATAGTTCAATAGCCGACTATCAATATTTCCCTTTGAATGGGTATTTGATGTGATTTGTTTGAAATTGAATGCACACTTATTTTTGAATAAGCGCTCACTATTCGGGTTAACCGGGAAAGGACCATGGGGTCGTATAACCCATTCCGAATATGTGATACGTCGTTGTGAATTGCATTGAAGATCGGTGTTGAAGACCCAGTATTTGCGAAAGCGATAGGATGACCTATCGATTGTCTCTGCACTGAGTTGCAACGGTATAGAGACTCCCTAAGTGATGGGAAATTCGATCAGGATTGTGAATATCCGGATTGCAAGGACTTCTTTGTAAGTGCCTTCGGTTCTGTTCGAGCCCGGAACAGACTTGTATGGATTGTATGTCTGACATTACAATTTGAGATATAAAGCCGATTTCTTTCAAACATATTTCTGTTGGTGGCGGAGAATTTATTCTTTGCTTAACACCCTTCTTTGAGACGTATGTGCTCAAAGGTTATATAGTTGAAGTTATCAGCGATATATTCCCAGTTTGGTAATGTGACATGCTGAGTGATGCTGAAATGATCATTGTGTTGATTGTTGTGATAGGATCATTTATTTGATCGTCTGTCTTAGTGATCATTGTGTTGATCATTTGTTGACCCAAAGCATGGCTTTTGTATAAAGTATGTTTTTGTGGACGTGAATTCGTCGAGCCTCACATCCCGGAAATGGTCAAAACAGGAAAGAAGCAGCAAGGTTATGAGGGGTAGCGCCCTTTAGGATATGTGCATTTCCTTCTGGAAAAGGGTGGTATCATGGTATGGAGCCCAGATACTTACTCATGTTGAAACACTTTGTTTTTATGATTGTGTGAATTGATTAGAGAGCGCTCTCGGATAAAGGTCCCAAAGGACCGGGGGATGGCATATTCGGTCAGTTGTTACTCAGTTAGGGGTAACCCGGCCTTGTGTTGGTAGAGATCCGGTTTGGTTCTCGGGGATGTCCATCCAGAGGCATTCTCATGTGGCAATGGGAAGTTCCTTGGCCTGACCATTTGTTGGAAATCCAATTCCCAATACGAGACTTGTACGGTATTAGTTGTAGAACCTGCTATTCACTTATGGTGGTCACCACTGTTTGGATAGTAGCTATAGTAGGCATACGATAATGGTCGTATGTTGGCTAAGATTTATATCTTTATTTTCGAAATGATTTTCCTCTACACTATGCACTAATAATAATATCAAATGTTATTTTAAATGCGTATCAAGCATCTTTGACTATCATAAGGAGAAATCTCCTCCGATTCTGCGTTTGCATGTGTGTGCGTGCGGGAGGCCTTATGGTAGTCTCATTTTTAAAAGCATTGCGAATTAATTTAAAAATATTCCTCTATTTTGATTTTAAAGTAAATAAACTGTTTTGAGTTCTCACACCAGTCACATGACTGACTCGGAGTTTATTGTTTTCCTTCCTAAACTCTGGGTGCCCACCAATTTCCACACGGGCAGTTAAGAGTTAGGTTTATCAGGATATTCTGGATATTCTGGAGTTGCTGGAGGCAAGCTGGATGGCATGGCGTATTACTAGTTTATATAGTATTTCTTTTTCCGCTGCATTGTTTGTTGTTGTATGTTGTTGTACACTCTGATGTGATGATATGATGTAATGTAATGTATAAAATGTAATAACTGATAGTTCTTTGTTTAAATATTATTCATTTATTATTATATGTTGTTCCGCTGCGAATTGTGAGATTCTGTTGTTGTTCCTTTCTGTCCCGTTCTATTTTAAAAAAAATTCTTCTATCTTCTATTATCAAATTTTCTATTTTTCTATCTTCCTCTCTCTCTATTTTCTGTTATCTTCTTCTACTTCTCTCTTTTTCTTTTCTTAAAATTTTTGTTAAAACCCATAACATTCCGTGTTTCCGGCCTTCGATTTCTCGGCAGTCGATAAAGTGAGTATCGATGTTGAATTTTCGAAAGTCGAAAATCCGTGGGCGTTACATGCCATTTGGTTTAACGAATGCTATAGCTTATTTCGTTGACCTTATGAGCCAAATTTTCAAAGACTTCCTCGATCGATTTGTTCTCATCTTTATCGATAATGTTATTGTTTATTCTAAAACCGAGGAAGAGCATCTTTGGATTGTGTAGGAAAGTCTTAGGAGCAATCAATTGAAAGAAAAATTTCTAAGTGCCACTTTGGCAATCCCATATGAAATTTTAAGGACATATTATTTCTGAATCCGAAATTTCCATGAGTCCTTAAAAGATTGAAGCGATTCAAAATTGGAAGAGACCAGAGGGTGCGATGGAAATTCATAGCTTTCATGGATTGACGGGCTATTATCGTCGGTTTATAAAAGACTTTTCTAAAATTTTCGTACCTCTTACTAGTTTGACAAAGAAGGGAGTTATGTACATTTAGTCAGACAAATGTGAAGCTGCTTTCTCGAAATTAAAAGAACTCCTTTCCGATGCTCCTATTCTTGTGATTCTCGAAGGAAACCAAGACTTGATTGTTTATACCGATGCTAGTCGTGTTGGTTTGGGATCCATTCTCATGCAAAGGGAACGTGTTATCGCTTATGCTTCTAGGCTATTAAATCATGCCGAGACTAGATATGCCACTCATGATTTCGAGCTCGCGGCCCATATTATCGCCCTTAGAATTTTGCATCATTGTCTTTTGGGAGAGAAATTTGTTCTCTACACCAATCATAAATCTTTGAATTATTTTTTCTCTCAAAAGGAACTTAATTTGCATCAACAACGTTAGCTCAAATTCCTTGCATCTTGATCCCGATATTCTCTATACTCCCGGAAAAGGAATCATGTTTCCAATGCGAAATCGTGAATCCGATTCATGTTCACCTCTTGTTGTATGTAGCCTTGAGGCTCATCCTTTTCTTTTATACCGCATCCATAAAGCTCAAAAGCAAGATTCCAAATTGTCTCTTCTTAACCAAAGTTGTAGGGATAAAATTGATGTTGATGATTTGAAAGACTTTGAAATTGATTCTCGTGGAGGAATTCGAGAATTTGGTAGACTTATTATGCCAATTATTAGTGATCTTCGTAAAGACATTCTAGAAGATTATCATCGTTCTAAATTTACCATTCATGTCGGTAGTAGTAAAATGTAAGCGGACATGAAATGACGTTATTATTCGGATGGAATGAAATCTGATATTGCTAACTTCATTAACCGTTGCATGACTTGCCAACTCGTTAACGCCGAGCATCAAAGGCCCGATGGGTTATTGCAACATTTGGACATTCTAGTTTTGAAGTGGGATCAAGGAATCATAGACTTTATTGACGGTCTTCCCCATTCTCGTTCGAGTCATGACAATTTGTGGGTGATTGTAGATAGACTTACAAAATCCATCCTTTTTATTCATGTTCGGTCCAATCGGACCGTATCTCTTTTGGCCAAACTTTATGTCAAAGAAATTGTTAAATTGCATGGAGTTTCTACTTCTATTGTTAGCGATCGTGATATATTGTTTACTAGTGGTTTTTGGAAAGGTCTTCGAAAAGCTTTAGGAATGAAGCTTAATTTTAGCACCGCTTATCATCCTCTGCCCGATGGACAAACCGAGCGTGTGAATCAAACTCATGAAGATCTCCTTCATGCATGTGTTCTTGATTTTGGTGGAAGTTGGAAAGATAATATTTTCCTTGTTGAATTTTCTTATAATAGTAGCTTCCAATCTAATATGTGTATGACACCTTTCGAGACCCTCTACGGAAGGCCATGCCGATCTCCTTCGTGTTGGCTTGAAGCCGGCGAGAAGCTGGTTTTAGGTCCAGATTTTATTCGTGATTCCATAGAAAAGATTGACCTTGTTCATCATGGGATGAGAGAAGCTCAAAGTAGATAAAAATCCTATGCTGATAACTGAATAAGGAATCTAGAATTTTCTGTGGAAGATTTGATATTTATTCGTGTTTCACCTATGAAAGGTGTTGTGCGTTTCAATCGTTCGGGAAAATTAGCACCTCGATTTATTAGCCCATTTTCCATCACTGAACGCATTGGTTCCGATCGCCTTATATTACCAGCTCAATTTCTACTATTCATGACGTATTCCACGTTTCTCAACTATGGAAATGCCTTAGAGATTCCGATTCTATTCTTGAGCCTGGTGTTATTGAAGAAATTGAGGTTTCACCTAATTTGACTTATGAGCAACAACCTATTTGTATCATTGCCATGGAGGTTAAACACCTTCATAATAAAGATGTTCCGCTTGTGAAAGTTCAATGGTCCGTAAACCCTAAGGATTGTTCTTGGGAATCTAAAGAATTCATCGAGCAAACATATCCTAATGTACTCTCTCATGCTCATTTAGGTGAACTTCTCATTTTAATCTTCTTTTTGTGTTATTATGTCACAGAATGGTTACTCTTTATTTTCTTCTTAAGTATTACGAGGACGCAATTTCTTTAAGGAGGCGAATCTGTAACCATCCGCATATTTTACGATTATATGTTTAAATGTTTTATTTAAATAAAGTATCGTTAGTTGAATTTAAAGTTCGAAGTGTAATTTTTTGTAAACAATCGAATTTGGACTTGAGACTATTTCCATTGACGAGACTATTTCCATTGACTTTAAAACGACATTTACAACTTGTTTAACTATAAACATCGATATGTTTGGAGTTGATTAGGACTTTGGTATTTTCATTTGGGCCTTGGTTTTGGTTCTAGTCCATCAACCCACCAAGATAACCCAAACTCCTCTACCAAATACCTTAACTCTGCTCCTCTTCATTCATTCCTTTCATAATTTCCTAACACTCTCAAGAAAAAGGAAAAATGTGGGAAAAGAAAGGAAATTAAAATTCCTAAGCCCTAGCTTTCTTAGGAAATTCAAATTCTAGTTCTAAAATCAAGGAGAAGCTTAGGTAAGCTTGCTCTTCATCTTCTCCATCTCAATTCCTCTTCAATTCTTGATTTTTCCTATAGCCTAACTTTGGAAAAACTTTGCATTTGATCATAGATTTAAAGTTCTTGAAGTGAAGTTGAAGGGAGATTGATCTTGCTTTATTTTAGAGCTTCTCATTTCTTGTTTTTGAATTTAAAGGTATGTTCTTGAACTCACATCTACGTCTATAGCTATCATTTATTTTTAGGTATGAATTCCTAACATTTATTTCATGTTCAGTTGTTTTTGAATTGAATTGGTATGGTGAATTTTCCAATTTCGGCATTTTGAAGTCAAAATCTATGAAGATGTTTAGACATGTTGTTTGGAGTGTAATGAAGAGCCTATAGGGCTGAGTTGTCGCTTGGCATAAATCCCTAGCCACCATCGCACATTCGATTACTTCCGAGTTGATTTGGCCATCAATGGCCTTGGCAAATTTTGTCCGAAGCTTCAGCTCAGACGTTTGGGAAAACACATAGACGCCTGATGCAAAGGAATTAAAATTCCGAACCTACTGCTCAGACGTCTGAGGTTATTCCCAAACATTTGGCCGATCTAGAAGAAAATTTCCAGACCTTCAACTCAGACGTTTAGGAAAACCATCAGACGTTTGGTGTTGTTAAGTTCAACCAATTTGCCCATTTTTATGTGGGTTTCCATTTTTATCGATTTTTGTTGATCCGGTTAGTTATTGTCACTTATTATTGGCATTGATGACTTCTTTCCTGGATTTAGGGAACATCCGTCTGATGGATTTGATATCGATTTCATGGTTTTAATCCATTTCGTCGAATGTGAATTTTTGTTGATAGATTGTTTTTACAATCGTTTCTATGATTTGTCACTTTAAAATACAAAGGTTTCTATACTAGTAGTTAATACTCAAACTCTTTCACAAAAATAATTTCAACATTCTTTTAATACAAAGCTTGTTTTTAAAACCGTTTTCCAATCTATTAGTATATACAAACCTTTAGCTCATTCGTATGAGAAATCCTATTAAACGACTTGACAAAACAAGTGGTATGAAATGCTTGCATTTACTTCGTCGGTTAATTATTAGACTTGTTTGATTAAAATCTTGTGACAATTATCAAGTGGAAATCTACAATTTGTTCGTAAATATTTAAGTCAAGCCATTCTATTACTTATTTAGGAAAGGAGAAACCACACTTTTGCAAGTAACAGCGTTTTGACAACTGGCACTCAATTTCCATCTCTAAGTGTCACTCAACTGATTACTCCTTTACATCGCAACAGTTCGTCAACCAGTTGTCTTCCTTTTTTTCATTTACTATAATCCCAGCGGTTAAAAAACCATCCACCTTCCTCCTTCATAATAATTCTGTCTGATAATTTATTTAGATTAGCATTCATCTCTCCAATTCATCTTCTCGATTTGATTCTGCTCTTCTTTATTCCTGTAAGTATCTTCATTCTCCAATTTCCTCTCTTACCACTGGTACATTTTTTATTTCTTCTATTTTTCCTTGAATTAAAGCTTAAATCTGATATACTGGTGTGATTGAGCTACACCATAGTACATTTTAAAACTATTTATATTTATATATCCTTCGCCAGTAAGCCAAAAGTAAACTGTTTTCTGTCCCATGGGAAGAGAACGAACAAGGGATTTATGCTTCAACTTCGCTTCCTCTCTATTAAAGTCCAAACTATTTTTGATGATGCCAAATCAGAAGCCGATACAACCCAACCCGTACCAAATTCAGAAAGGAGATGCGTCATTGTCGATTTTATCTCCGTCTTTGCACTCGATTTTGCTTTGGAGGTCTGGCAAGATCTGGAATTCGTGTGCGCTAATGGCAATCTCGAGGTTACGATCTACAAAATCATATGCCGATAACCTAAAACACGATTTAGGTAAGATCTATTTTGACTTTTGGATTTGGTTCAGTATATATTGAAATTTTACTATCTCAAATTTGTGATAGTAAGTTTGTGCATTCAGCGGAAGTGGAAGTCCAGATAAATTGATTTAGATATAGATCACATTGAATCCTGAAGCCATAATAGGGTTGATTACTATTTTTTTCCTCTACCATAGGGATAAATGTGATAATAACAACAATCAATTGTCCTGGTTTTATCAAATGTTTTAGTTGTGCATTGGAAAATTCATGCAAGTGCTTTAAATTTTATAACATAAATGATATTTTATACTAGAACGAGGATAGTCTAACTAACTATAGGTCATGTGTTGTACTATTTGTAAAAGGTGAAAAAAAACCCAAAACCACTTAATGTTTTATTTTTTTCGACACTAAAAATATATATAAATAACTTTAAAACTATCTTTTTAATGGTTAGGCAATAAGAAATGAATCAAAAATGTAACAAAAGTAAATTATACATCAGTGATGCTAATAAGAAATCACGCAAACTGATTTTTTACCATTAAAACAATTTTTTACTTAAACATTCCATTTTTTTAAGCAAGGTTGTACTGTAATAACATATAAAAAGCCATGTAAGCAATAAGTTTCCTGAACATATACAGTTTGTAGTATAATCCCAAAAAGACTAAATAATCAGCCTTTTATCTTAGATAAAAATTCCACCTTCTATAGGTAGTATTTCCTCATTTGATGTAATTAATTTGAGTGGCCAACCAAACAGCAAAATATTGAGTTCGTTTTTATTAGAAATAAATTTTTCTTGATAATTTTGAAACTAAGTACTAACTACTGAGTTAAATTACATGATATCATCTAGACCTATTTAAAGAAACATATATCATGCATCTTGAAGTTCTTATACTAAATAAGACACGTTGAACACCCTCTATATCCAATATCTTTAAATAAAACATCGCATTTGTATACATGTCGATTATATGTGTGCGTAATATATCTGATACAAAATAGCCTTGCAACACGTATTGAAGTAATTTCGTATTTGTAATTTTTTGAGGATTTGAAGTTGTTTTGTAACATTTTGTTTTAGCAAGTTGTTCTATATTAAAATATATGTGAAACAAATTTTTTTTGCTTACTAACTTTGTTCTGCTATCCTTTTTGTTCAGTTTAGGAATAAACATATGCGAAATCAAAGTAATTAAACACCAATTATATGATGGAAATTACTATGCACTCCACTTAAATTTTGTTGTAGGCATGGATAACTAAGCTTTGTTACACAGTGCTTACATTGCCCTTGGCAATGAAAATGTAAGTTAGTGTTGGATATATTTGACCATCGTTTTTTATTTCATCATTATCATATGCATATTGAGAATTTTTCTTTTGAACAAACCGTCATTTTAGTTTCTACTGATCAGAATTTCCTCACTTCAAAAATTACGCCCCTACTAAAGACAATCAAAGTCAGTTCCTAATTTGCTTATTAATACTCGTGTCAAATTACTACATATCTTAATTTAAGTGAATGATACATAATAATATATTCTTATTAAATTTTAGTATAATTTACTTGCATATGAGTTTCACTCCTTCGATCAGCTTATTATGCAATGTGTTTTGTAATTTTTTTCCTTTTTGTTTAAATTTTATCATTTATTGCTACATTTTCATGGTACGGTTGAATTGATTTAGTTTCAGTTTTGTAAGGCTATGTAATTAAGAAGTGGATTGTAATTTCACTGATATGTCCATGCACATAAATCAATACAATTAATATTCGTTGCTTCATGAACTATGCTCTAAGTTCTTTTTTCTATTAGAACTAATGTACACTCACTCCTTGCGAAACTAGCGACCAATTTATGGAAATGATGCGAGAAGTATTTACTGTCATATTTTTAGTTGCGTTCTAATATGAAAATCCTCGCATTTATCATTTCTGATGTTTTCATTTAAATGCATGTAAGAATTGCATATTTTAAGTAATGTTGACCAAAATCTCAGTGCTGTTGTTATCCAGGTTTTAATTTTTTGCAGAGGAAAGTTTCAATCATGTGAAAAATCAAATAATTGGGATAAGGTACTTTAAGTAATTCGTGGTGCTATGTAGGTACCAGTTAGACTACATTCTTATATATGTATATATGTATGTATGTGTGTGTCTGTGTGTGTATATATATATACACATAATGCGTTACTCATTAGGAATGTATTACATATAGAAATGTTAATTTCATGCCCACTCACCCATCCATTACATAAGGTGGATTCTACTTCCACCACTTTTTTAATTTAGCTCACCCAACACATCATGTACACTAAGGAGTAAAAGAGTTTGTTCACATTTTCAGATCTACATATATTGCTTTCAGTATAACATGCATAAGGTGAATTTACATGATAGATTAATGGATTTTATTGGGATACCATTGACACCATCATTAGGAAGTAGGAAATACAGAAATAAGATATGCGTACATATTACATGCGGTAAATTGATTAGTACGTATTCATTTTCATTGAAACAACTATTCAATTTTTTAGTAATTTTGATGCTTGCGTATGGATTATATCCATACATATACTGCATATTTTTAGCAGGTACCTAATAATCCTATCGACCAGCTATCAAACTTAGAATTATGTTAAGAAACTTTGAACTATTATATTTTTCTTTACAATGCTTATTATAACAAAAAAGAGTTGATTAATATTTGGGTGTTTATATAGAATGTGTTAATACGTAAATGCTATTATCATTAACACATTAGTTTTAATATATTCAAAGTAGGGGTCATCTACACAATTTGTGGATAAAAATTATGTATGATGTTATCAATTATATTTTACTTGCATTTCTACTTCATACGACTATGTGTTTAAAATTAGTTTTCTTATAGGTTCCAATATTACACCGTATATATAGGAATTGGAGGTGGGATGAACTTTGAGAAATGGCGTTGATGCATCAAGGAGGAAACCCAAGGTTCATTCATTGATTATTTTTGTCAACATTTTGCACAGTTCTTGCTGGTAATCTGGATTTACATGTAGTAAAAGGAAAAAGGTTAAACTGATACTATTATACTTTTAATTTTTTATATAGGAAAAGGGAGTTTACCGATATGCTGACAAATATGGTGCAAATGTTGACAGCTACAGGTGTGGCATAACTCAAACAATACATCGTCTAGAAGATACACATGTTTTGATTGGGTGATATAGAATATAATCTTATTTGAGTTATGCCTGTTTTTGAAACATGCAGCCCAGTCTACAAACAGAAGAATGGGCATCTAGTGCTGATGTTTACACTGGAGGCAGGAACACAATTGCAGTTTACTTTAAAATTGAAGTTTGATGTATATTTTCTTCTTGTTAACTGGAGACTAAGTTGTAGTTGATAGAAGCAATTATAGTGGTTGAGTTCTAAAAAATAAGATTTGATAATGCAGGAACGACCGACCTTTTGATTTGGGTGGCAACTCCTGTTGGAATTCTGCTTGATGGTGCTTTATTAGTTTATAGATATTTGGCTTTTGAACCAACAAGGTACTACTTACTACGGACTTATCGTACTGAGTATAAAAGTACCTGCCTGATGTATTAGGAGGTGGCTATTATGACATAATATAAATCATAAAATGGAACACAATAGAAGTTGATCTTTAGATTTAGGGGTTGAATTCGGGAAAGATCTAAGATTGACATCTCTTTTGCCATCAATTGTGTGAGACCAAATAAATTTTGCATTTCCTTCAGTACGAACATTTACTATTTGGTTGCAACTTCACAAATGATTATAACTACTATAATTCCTTTACAACAAATTATAATGGTCATTATACATATGTTTGTTTATAAGTGATTATGCATATCATGGTAAAAGCTTACCTTACGAAACACATAATTCCATATATATTCCTTAACGTCGCAAAGATTCACAATTTTGAATTGCAGAATTACCCACACGCTCCTATTTTTCTTACTTCCCTATCGTTATTGCAAGTACATGGCAGAAAATTTATATGTTTTATATTGATATGCAACTCATATCCGGTTGCATTATAAAAACTATATTTTACTATCTCAAATCTTTTTCATTTTCCTTTAGAAGCTCAGTTTGAATTCAGACTTTCTTACAACGACCTAATCAGCCGAGGGAAAATAATGAATGCATGTAAAATTTCTAATATGCATCAGCAAGATGATTCATTAGCTCAACATCCCATAGTGAAGTCAGTAAATGAGGCAAAATGAGTTGTAGCTGTATAAATGAATAGTGAGTAAAGCAACATAGAAAAATTTACTTACAACCATATATTTAGAGCTGGAAAAATGACTACTAATGTTGTTCAAATATATATCAGCAAATGACTCGTGATACTGTCATATATTTCTACATAAAGGGAATATTGTGCAAATTTGTATGCTTTACTTCTGATACTGCATGCAAAAGATATTGTACTAAGTAAAGCGTAACAAACATTTGCATGGAGGTAGTGTACAAATATTTGCATGGAGGTAGTACAATATTTGTACGTATATTTACATGAAGATGGTACAAATATTTGCATGAAGGTAGTACAATATTTTTTCAAATTTGCATGCTTTAAAACACTATAGGGTAAAGCGTACAAATATATGTCACAGTAAACACTGATAGTGTTCAAATTTTGACCCAAAATTAAATCATGATAAGCAAAAGATTCATGGAAGAACTATGGAGAAGAAAAGGAAATGATCGTAGAGACAATTGACCACTATGGGGTATTACTTTTGTCTACAAAGTTGTACACTCTTTGCATTATCTGTTTTGTTATTTAAATACAATGTTTATTTAAACCTAACTTTCTTTCTATTTTAGTAAAAATAATAACTCTGTTGTGTGTATTTTCATTTCCACTCAATCAGTCTGCACATTTGTATTACTCTATATTTTTACAACTACCACTTTTTTTAACCACTTTAACCAGTAGGATTTTAATTTCAGTTTGTTCACTTTTTACGCTCTCTATATGTATCACTCTCTATTTGGTCATGACGCAATCACCGTAGTGAACTTTCACTCAATATCAACGTTCCCTTTATAGTCAACTGCCTGAAAGTTATATTAATACATTTACCTTAATATCCTCTAAAACATAACACTATCATAAGTGTTATACTATAAAAACGCTAATTTGTCAAATAATTCAACATTACTTGTGTGACAGTATATAAAATACACCCATTGTTTATATCACACATTGGTTCAATCGGGAACATGTTCCAGTACACGCAAAAAAATAAGTTGTCTACTAATATGTCTAGCCTATTCTATTAGTTTCCATCTCAGTGGTACTTTTACGTGCATTCTCTTCGTACTAACAAAAGATCCAACTAAAGTTATAAAAAAACCACATGTACAATGATCCAACTTTTCTACCCTTAAATGTCGACACTGGTACATTTATGGTATTCATACGTCGAGTTTTCAAGGGTCTGAAATATAAATTATTAGGGTGAAATAAAGAGAAATAGAACAACATAGAAAGAACACAATGTCAGAATCTCATAGTGGAATGATAACGTACAATATCCAAAATAAACAGTACATAAAGTCACTCCAAAATACTAAATTTAAGTATTTTGTTGAATAAAAGTCATTTTTCGATAAAACGATTTTTAGTCAAATTATTGATATTACATCTTCAAAGTATTTATTTTTGTGAACAAGTTTAAAAAAAAAGTTTTGTTATCATTAATTATTAAGTAAAAGGACTTTAATACAGTCATAAATAAAATTTGTAATGCTTAACCAATTTTCAAATGTTTGAATATTCAAAGACAAAGTGTTCGAAATTATGAAACATTCCAATATCTGATTTATGAAATCCTTTATGTTTATGTTACAAACACAACTGTTGTGTTACCAACTACATTTTAAAAAACAATGTGTAATCGATAACATGAACAAACTGAACAACCTAACTCTTAAGAGGCATTGAAAAATTCTACAATGGTCAACAATATCTACACAACAATCTTATTAACATATGAAAGAGAATAATAGAACAGCCATTATAACATACTACTACCTCCCACATCTACCCGTGTGCATAGCACGGGCCACACACTAGTGTTTATAGTACATGAAGCTAAACTTGTTTATTACTAGCTTGATGTAATTTACACTTATTAATATATGATGATCATTTAGCGGTTTAGACTAGCCATATGTGATGTCACTTTGTCCGCATAGGGGACTATACCTCGTTCTATGGAGCTTCGTTTCATTTTTATGGGCTAGAGACCCATAGTCTTTTAATCGTTTTATGGAGTTGTTCATCGGGTGTACTGTTATACTACGTCATTGTTCTGACTTATTTGAGTTTCAGGTTCCTCGGGCGTATAGTTGTACTACGTCATTGCACCGGCTCTATGGGTTAGCAACCCATGGGATAACATCCCGTTTGTGATTCACGTATTGGTGAGTTTTCATTCTCTCGTTTGTGATAGGCCTCCCCCTTTGAGTTTTTTTGGATTTCTAATTATTGATTTCTAGAATTCGTGTTTCACCAGTTTTTGGGGTTTGCATTAATAAGCTCTATCAATATTTGTGATTTTGTGAATAAAAAAAAGAATATGACATTCTTTTTGGTGTTCGAGAAAATTTGAGAAATTGTATGGTTTTTGTTGTCATCATATATATTTGACATATCTTTTATCTTATCTCATCTTACATGATAATTATAGGTAAACTGGTCCGTTTATTATTTTGCTTCTTAAATAATACTTGGGTCAGACCGAGGCGTTTTAGGTGCTTCCGCATGACTTCTTATCAAGGACCGCCATCTGAATTTTGGCTAACTACTTTAGCTTAGTAGTTTTATTTTTGTTTTTATACATTCGAGATAGGGACACCTTGATGTATACATATTCTTTTGTCTAGCACTTGTACATATTCTTTTGTGATGTACTGGATCTCGTGTGACCACTACTTTGATGTTCACTTCTATTTATTATATTCATATCTATTTCCACCTCACTGATATGAATATCTATGACTAATTTGTGTTATGCTTATTTTATATTTGTTTTCGAAGTACACATAGCCACTGTGTAGTAGCTTTGAGTTTGTATTGATATGTCAGATTTCCTCTTGAAATGAAATGCATGTCATACTACTTAACATATTGGTCCTCGCACAAAGCAATAACACAGATGGCCACTCCTCAATAGCCTTATTCTTCGTTCTTATTGATGGCATTACCTAGTAGTGTCCTTGGCTAGTGTGAGTATAAAGGTGGGGTGTCACAACATGCATACAAACTAGTATGAAGACACTTGAATATGATCTCAAATAAAGTACACAAGAAAATGCAAACTGTACCAGACCAATGAATGAGCATATGCAGATACAGACCAGGTAAATGAAATGACTCCAACCAGCTAAAACATGAACAATGGAACGAGTTCAACTTGGATGAACTAGAAGCAATGCTAGGCTACCAACCTAGATAAATGAAATGCAACATGAAGTCTCAAATCTAGACATGTACAAGTGCAAAGCAAAATTGAATCACACATGTATGCATATATGCAAATATATACATACATATGTATCAGTTCAGAGATATGAACATGATAAACAAGTCAACACTCTCGGCTGAACAAACTAGTTTTATGCAATAGCAATGAGCACAGTGGAGAAAATAGTTTAAATGTTTCAAAAATTAGTAAAGTAGTTCAAACAATCAAGGAGTAGAAAAATTGCAGTGAAGTCAATCAGAGAAAACATGATGAACAAGTCAAAGTATTCTCACAAATTCAAAATGTCGAATTCATAAGAGCACAGAGCGGAATTGACTAAAACAAAATTCAAACCTTAATAAGATGAACAAGTCAAGAATCACACTTATCATTCGATCGAAATTAATGTCCAAGAAAGTCACTTAAAGAATTCAAACTAAATTATACGAATGATAAAATAGGATTTCATCCCTATAAATAAACCCATATCATCATCGATAATAGACATGAATTCGAATACGAGCAAAACAACATAGCATAATCAAATATCAAATTACGTACCAATTCAAAGAACCATCCGAACTCATCACTGAAGCAGCCGCAAGCAATTGAATATTACAAGTAGAAGAAGCAACGAAGCAAAATGATGAACGAAAGCATTCAAGCTTCTACTTTCCAAGCGGCGCTTCAATTTTCAAAAACCCTAATACTAGATTGAAAGAGAAGCAAGTGGGAGCGGCCATGAAAGTAAGAAATGGGAGAATGTTATTTATTTTTAATTGGGTCGGTGTCTTTACCTTTAGAATTAGCTTAATTTTTTATTAATAGGGATTTATTCTTGTTTTATTTTTAATTGTAACTTTTTTTTATTTTGAGTAAAACTCTAGTTTTTAACTAGGTTACGAACTACATGTGGTAGTTCGAGAATTCGCAACTCAGTGGCTGAGTTATAGCAAGGTTTTGAGCTTAGAGCTAGGTTAGTCAAATTAGCGGGTGTCGTAAGTTTATGTGTGTTTGTAAGCGACTGACTACTAAATTTCTCATAGAAACCTTGGAGGAAGCATGTAGGCAGGTTATTGCCGAAGCTGGGTAAATCTATGTGTGATCTCTACTGCATTATATTTTGTTATTATTTTCGCATTAATTTTTATTATTATTAGTATCACCCTATTCACCCCCGCTTTTGGGTGAAAATGATCCTACACAAAGACCACCAGCGGTCACAATAGCATCTACAATGACATGAACTACACCAGCATTGGCATCGGTAATGTAACAATCAGTTCGTCTAGCAATTTTGATGGGTCGTGGTGGCATTTCGACGCATTGGTGAATAAAAGAGAAAAAGTAAAAAGTAAGGATAAAAGGTAACTAATTAGGAATAGTGAAATCCAATGTCGGATATAGGGGCTAAATTTCAGATGGTTGTTTGACAAGCGTCCGGTGTTTAGGCGCTTGTTGAAGACCAGACAATTGTTGAACACCATACACTTGTTGAACAAGCGCCTTCACGTGCCAAGAACCGGATTCTTGTTAGTAAGCGCCTGAAATTCAGGCGCTTGTTTAACCTACTCCTGAATAACAGACTCTTGTCAAACAAGCGCCTAGTCCTCAAAACTATTAGGGAAATCAATGCCTTACATTTCGTATTTGAACAAAATGTAAGTTTGGATGCAAAAATGGTTGGAGATGCTCTTACATGTAATTACAGGGCATAATAACAATTGAAGATCTCATGTGACAATGCGTAATAGTTTTTGGATTTAGGAATACTTTGATCACAAGAGAATTACCCTGGTCGTCTACTAGAGAAACATTCGAGCATAGCATGAGATAGCAGCATTGAAACAGTGGATACGAAAACCTTCGGTGAATCAATGCCTGTTCTAAAGAAGTTTCACCCCTTTACAAATCATTCCAAGATTATCGAAAGGAAATGGAGTGACAGGATGCTCTAGTATCAAGAAGAACACGAATAGGGAGGGACAAAATTGGATTTCAAAACAAAAGGTAAAGTTCCGAAATTCAAAAGAAATCCAAATTCAGGAAGAAGGATTTCAAGCTCGAATGAAGAGGACTCTGTAATTAAATTTTACTCCATATGCTAAGTTTCGCCTGAACCAAAACTTTGATACCAACTATAACATCCCGATATTTTGTGCGATTCCCACCCACACATGCTGGACTGAAATTGCTCAAAATATTAGATTGTTATATTTGGAAAAACTCAACATATACAGTATATAAATCAATTATAGAATCACAGATACAAAGTAATTTAACAATAAGCAGCGGAAACAAAAGAATAGCAGTGTAACATCCTGGTATTTTCAACCATTCACATCCGCACATGTCAGAATTGAATTGCTCAAAATATCAGATTGTTGATTTATATTTGGCAGAACATAGCATATACAGTAAATAAATCAATCACAGAATCACAGACACAGAGTAATATAGTAATAATGCAGCAGAATAGATAAATAGTAGTTCATGAAGCTACGATATAAAAAACAGAGTTTGAAATAAAATACAATATAATATCTCAAATATAGTGAAGTTTCAAATACAAACTGATGACATCTTTGAACAAATCAACTGGAAAAGCTGAAAGCTGAATCGATAGTTGGATCTCCAAGCGAAGCTCCAAACTCCAAAGGTGAGTCTCAAATGCTGTATCACTCAGTCTGACCTAAGCGTAAAGCAATACACAAAACACTCGAGTTAGGATTAACATTCTTATATTAGTAAATCCAACTCCAGTGAAATGTCAATTGAAATACAAGCAACTCAAAGGATGTTTGGGATAACCATCCTCTAAGAATCCGTGAAACTATCTACTACGTAGAAATGTATGCTATTAACAACCAAATGTTATTATAATACCGTGGTCATTCCAAAATAATTTATATTTAAAAAACTAAAATATCACTTCCATTTCAAGTATATCTATTTCCAAATTATAGCACTTTCAAAGTTACAACACTTTCAAAACCCAAAACACTTTGAGATCATAATTCTTTGGAAAACCATAACTTTGAAACCATGACTTCCACCACTTAAACAATTTAATAATAATATATAAGATAAAATAGTTTATAAAATAAAATAGTTTGTATTAAAATAATTGGCATATTAAAATAGTTTGTATTAAAATTAGTTCTATATTAAAATAGTATATATATATATATTAAATACTTTATAAAGTCAAATATTTATAATTTCCTCAAATTTCATAAATCGATTCAAATCAACTTGAATTCCAATTTCAAATTTAATTCAATCTCAATTCATCAGTTTCAATTCAATTTAGTTTTCAAATAAACAAATTCAAATTTTATCGATTTCAAATATAGATTTGAACCACAAAATAAACCACTTAAATTTTAATATATTTCAAAGCTTTAAATATTCAATATTTCAAAAATAAATTTAACAGTTTCATATAGATCTTGATTTAACTTCATTATTATTTAGTCTTGAAATATTCGCCTAATAAATTCAGTATCATTTAAATAACCTTAAATTACATTTTACTTAATATTTCCTTTAATTTATTTAAAAGTGAAATATTCATTAAATTACTTAAATAAAAATCAAGCTATAAAATCATATCTTTAAATTTCAAATTCAGTAGTTTCAAATCGATTTAATAATTTTTTTAATTAAATACAATTTCAAATAAATTTCAAATTTATCTTCCTAACCTTAAGTTATGAAATCATTATAAAAATCTATTTTAAAAATAAATTTTTAAATATATACTTCTAGTTATTATATATTAATTAAATCAAACTTTATTAAATTAAAGCTTATTATTGAATCTACTTTATATTAAACTTATTTATATACAAAATATTTTCAATATTAAATAAAACCATATATATTTCCTTTCAAAACCATAGAAATCATTTTTAAAATATTTATATATAGACCAACAGTGTCTGTATAAAATTGTCTATCCTATGGTCAAGTGATACAGATATTTATCATTTCAATCCGCAATTTAAATATATATAGGTATATATCATTCAGCAATCCCAAATTCAATTTAAATGAAAATCCCTTGGGTTTATCATTTCAACCATAACGATTTTCCCCTATTCTACAGATCGTTCGGGTATGTATCATTTGAACCCATAAGGAATTCTACACCAACAGGGAACTTGCAGAGTGAGAACATATATGATAAAATATAACATATAACAACAGACATATTTCATCAGTAACTAACTAAATAAAATATAAACAATAGGATATGGTGTCATATCTCACAGGTGGACAATTTCAGATAATAGCATATCATATATAGCAATTATAAAATTAACAGTTCAATTTAGCAGCATATTTCAATTGTCGTTTCGATTGACATCAAAATTAATAAATATAAGAACGTTAATCATGAGTGATTGCCCACTTTTCGATGCTAGAGAAATAGACGATGAAACTGAGTTACGAAATGCAAGCACAACTTCCAAAGCAAAAATAGATTAGCATGAATTTGAAGACAAAGATGATAATAGAAATCGATGAAAACAAATCGAATCAGTTTTGATATAACAAAAAATATACACATTATTATATATATACTATATATATTTTACTTTTTTCTTCTTCGCAGCACTAGCAAAACTACAATAACTTTTATAACTATATATACTTAAAAATATACAATATTAAAATCAACACACAATCAAAATTTTCAACATTCTAGAAATCACTACATATATAACCGTATGTATAATATGTACTAATGTGGACTTATAATTAAGAACAACATATTATATATATAATAGTATGTCACATAACTTATATATATACTAATGGTACAGACCATTTTTTATACAATTGCAACCTGCCTTTATATATATAGCTTCAGATCTGATTTAGTGCAACTAAAAATATATAAACGCATACACACACACACACACACACACACTCTATACCTTATCCAAAGAAAGGACGAGATGGATGGAAAGTTCGAGTGGAGATGGTGGCATGTGCTTCGCCGAGAAGGGGAAGACTGGATGTGATGGATTTCAGGCGAAGGGAAAATTTTTTTGCCAGGCAATTGATTGCGGGTTTGGTTAGCAAAGGTGGTCTCAGCAGGCTATAGTGGAGGTTGGAGGTGAGGTTCACGTGGTATTTTGACGGAGGAAGTCACATGGCTCGGCATAGCGGTGCTCTGGAGAGGTCGGTAAGGTGGAGTGGCCGATGCATAAGGAAGAAAGGAGGAAAGATTGTAAAGAGGAAGAAGAAGAATTTTAAAACTTACTGTAAATATTTGCTTGTAGAAGAAAAGAAAAATGGCAGGGATAAACAAAAAGAAGGGTCAGGCAAAATGTAAAACGCAAAGTGACGGTAGGATATCGAAAGTCACAAGCAAATTCAGGACGTATTAATGAAAGATGACCGTTGGTTTACACGGAAGGTTATGAAGCGACAGAAAACCTAAAAGCCCAAATACCAAACTGTTACAGTTAACCGTTTCACATGTCCCTCTGTGTACCGGACTTCAAAACATAGAGTTGAATATACCGTAGAGCTCAACTCGACGTGACGATCAAATGGTACACAGATATCAGCTATACAACCATCTGATAAAAAGTCGATATCGGTACCGGAAATGCTGCTAATTTGCCAAAAATAAGACAAACAAAGCAATAACAGTCGAATTTTGGAAAAACGAAAGATGACGTCCTCAGAAGATGATTTACAAATTTATTTTATAAAATATTCAGGTTTTGAAAATATTTTATCATCATCAAATTTTAAGTGATTTGAATTGAAATAAAATTACACCATAAAATTAACCTTTATATTATTAATTGAAAATTTACCATTTGCTAGGTTTAAATAGACGTATTCCAAATATTAAAATTTTATTTCCAAATTCAAGTATTTAAAATTTAACAAAATTCTAGTTAAATATATTTTTAAAACTATTAAAATTTAAGGATCGTTACACTCTCCCCCACTCCAAACTTTTCGTCCTCCAATAGGGACGAGGTAGGAGAATAGAAACAACCAAAAGAAAATGGATTGGAAAAAACAAAATAAACAATTAATTTAAAACCATATAGATTTCAATTTAAATTAATTAATATTTAATAATCTGGTTAAACCCATTTTATTATATCCATAAATAATCATTCAAGTCAATTTTATTAGTTCAAACTATCAATTCAGATCATAAAATTTCATTTAGTTTTAAATTGGTTTCCATTCAAATAATTATATAAAGATCAATCACTTACATAAAACACTAATAATTTACTATTAAACTATGTAGCATATAAATATACAGTATTTTAAACATTTTAAATTATTTAGATAGAAAGAAAAAATGATCAAAATATCCTTTATATAATACTTTATCAAAGTACTTTTATAACTCGATGTCTTAATAGGTATATCCTCGTTCTTGCAGACTATGGTCATGCGTTGATCAGGCGCAAAGCTAGAATTCTCCAAGTACTTAGCAGACCCGTTTCAACACCAAGTGAAAAATGCTCGAAAAACCTTCAAAACAGATATGGAAAGTACAACCTAAATAAATCAATCGAATCGAATTGAATCGAATCATGGATTGCAGATACACAATGATTACGCCTAGATCCCCAAGAAAACATCTGTACCTTTTAAGCAATCACTGCCTTGCGAATTTTGCCGTGATAACAAAAAAAACTGTAGATCACGGATACACAATGATTACACCTGGATCCCCTAGGAAACATCCGTACCCTTTAAGCAATCTCTGTCATGCGAATTACGCTACGATAACAAAAAAACAGTAGACCGCGGATACACAATGGTTATGCTTGGATCCCCCTAAAACATCTGTACCTTTTAAGCAATCACTGCCTTACGGATTAAGCTATGTAGTCGAGTTCGTAAGACCATGGGTAACGCCATGGAATTCGAATGACACCGCACTATAATATCCGAAAATCCCAAATCAGAGAGAATAATATCAATAGAATGAATCCAAAATGTGGCCACAAAGAAGATATCAAGCAGAAGACACTTTCCATATCTTTACTTGATAATGTATATCATATAGTACCCTTTCAAATCAATTTCAAATATTACATTTATATAAAGTCAATTATATATAAGATTTCATTTTCAAATCGAATACTTTCCAAAATTAATAGTACATCGAATCACACTTATATGGACTTCTATCATATAAAATTTCACTTTTCAAACTGAGTACCCTTCCAAATCAATAGTTTTCAAATCAATTTCATATTTATACAAATCAATTTTATATAAGTTCGATAACTCCCAAATCAAGTATTTAGTAAAATAAGGTTCCTAATTTCAGTTTGTTCCAATATCAGTTAAGTTTCAAAATCATATACGATTTCACCAAATTATTTTTCCAAATTAAATATCTTCAGTTTCAAAAATTCCAAAATAATAGGTTCAAAAAAAAAATTTTAGTTTCCAAATCAACATAATTTACGTCAAAGAAATTCATTTCCACAATCACCATATAAATACAGGGTTTTAAATTCCAATCTATTTTCGAAACCAAATATTTTTGTCAAAATCAATTATGCCAAAAAATGATTACCAAGTTTATAACCATCCCTTTAAAACCTTTAAACTACTTATTTCTATTTGAAAGATCCAATTTACATTTTGAAAATTATTATTCTATATATATATATATATATATATATATATATAGTTTTATAAAAGATGTTACTAAGTTAAAACATTTAAAACTAAAAAGTTTTCAAAACATTTCAAAACTAAATTTCATATTAGTATAATTCAAAATAGACTTATTCATTTACTTAACAAAACAGCTTCAAACTTATTCAAATCGTAAAACTTCATACATAAACATACAAAACTAAACTTATATACTTTATCAAATAATTTATACTTTTCGAAATTACTTGGCTTTGGAAATCAAACCTCGATTTGGAAGTGTTCGAACATTCAAAATAGTCGAAGAAATCAAATTTCCAATCCAAGAGTTGAAAATCAGCAACCAACTAGTAAATTAATTTCAATAGATATGGTTATACCAAATAAAACCCGAAACTTGAGGACTGAACACCGGGCGCACTTCAAATCGTTTCAAATATATATACATATATCTTTCGAATATCAAATCATACTTCAGAATTTGAAACCAAAATTGGTTTCGCATAGCAAAGCAACTATAGTGGCCTCTCCCCCACTCTGAAACTCGAAAATCAATGTCGATGATGCATGCACTCATCACCGAAATTATTCTCGAGCTACATAAGTGAGTTCTGAACTTCTATTTGCTTGAAAAATTGTTTGTAATTTCTTCGAAATCATTGGAACTCATTTGAAGTCATTTGACACATTTCTTATTCGAAAATTACTTTCAAATCGTATTATTAAATATTTTCAAAATCTTAAAACCAATTTCAAAAGACAAGAGTTCAATTTATCAAATTTCCAATTTAAAACACTTGAGTTATAAATCATTTTTATATAATCAAATTTCTTATATAATTTTCAAAATTTCAAATCCTTTCGAAACTTCAAATTCTCATTTTTAAAAGGTATATAATCCTTATCGGAAACATTTTCCCTTTTATATGTAGAATATAATCAAACTTATCAAAATAATAATTTTGATATATAAAACAGTTCTTAAACACAAACAAACATGATTTTTCAAAGGATGGTTCAAGAATGGATTTCAAAACAAAGACAGATATTCAAATTAGAGGAACTCTAGTCAAATAAAATTCTGATTCGAAGATAAGCTCGAACAAAGATGAGATCTTTAAATTACAAAATAGAAGATGGATATACATATAAATCGCGGGCGACCTTAACAGGGTCAACAGTGACTTCACGAATATGATCGATGCAGAATTCTAAGACAAATCGACATTCGATCGCTAGAGATAGAATTCGGCATAGCAACAGATGGCAGCATCTAAACAGAAGGTATAGAAATCTCCGGCGAATCAATACCAATTGTAAAGGATTTTCACCCCTTTAAAATCATTCAAAGATTGGCAGGATTGCCATAAAGATCATTCGAAAGCATGCTCTAGAATAAAAAGAATACAAATAGGGGAGATAAGAATGCATTTCAGAACAAGTGAGAGCGTTCCAATATTCAAAGGAAACCGAATCAAAGAGGAAGAGATTCAAGCATGAACGAAAGTAATTCTGTAATTAAATCTACTAGATATGCTAAGTTTTGCCTAAAACCAGAGCTCTGTTACCAATTGTAACATCCTGGTATATTCAACCATTCGCATCCGCACATGTCGGACTTGAATTGCTTAAAATATCAGATTGTTAATTATATTTGGAAAAACTCAGCATATACATTAAATAAATCAGTCACAAATTCACCGACACAGAGTAATATAATAATAACGCAGTAGAATAGATAAATAGTAGTTCGTGAAGCTACTATATAAACAATAGATTTTGAAATAAAATACAACATAATATCTCAAATACAATGAAATTTCAAATAACAACTGATGATATATCTGAAAAAATCAACTGGAAAAGCTGAAATCTGAATCGATAGTTGGATCTCCAAGCGAAGCTCCAAACTCCAAAGGTAAGTCTCAAATGCTGTATCACTTAGTCTGACCCGAGTATAAAGCAAAACACAAAATACTCGAGTCAGGATTAATATTCTTAAATCAATAAATCCAACTCCATTGAAATATCAACTGAAATACAAGCAACTCAAAGGATGTATGGGCTAACCATCCTCTAAGGATCCACAGAACTATCTACTATGTAGAAATATACCCTATTAACAACTAAACGTTATTATAACACCGTGGTCATTCCAAAATAATTTGTACTTCAAAAACCAAAATATCAATTCCATTTCAAATATATCTATTTCCAAATTATAGCACTTCCAAAGTTACAACACTTTTGAAACCCAAAACACTTCGAGATTATAATTCTTTGAAAAAACATAACTTTGAAATCATAACTTCCACCACTTAAACAATTTAATAATAGTATATAAAATAAAATAGTTTATAAAATAAAATAGTTTGTATTAAAATAATTGGTATATAAAAATAGTTTATATTAAAATTAGTTTTGCATTAAAATAGTACACATATATTAAATACTTTATAATGTCAAATATTTATATTTTTCTCAAATTTCACAAATCGATTCAAATCAACTTGAATTCCAATTTCAAATTTGATTCAATCTCAATTCATCAGTTTCAATTTAATTCAGTTTCTACATAAACCAATTCAAAATTTATCGATTTGAAATACAGATTTGAACCACAAAATAAACGATTTAAATTTCAATATATTTCAAAGCTTTAAATATTCAATATATCAAAACTAAATTTAACAGTTTCATATAGAACTTGATTTCATTATTATTTAGTCCTGAAATATTCATCTAATAAATTCAACATCATTTAGATAACCTTAGATTATATTTTACTTAATATTTCCTTCAATTTATTTAATGAAATATTCATTGAATTACTTAAATCAAAATCAAGTTATAAAATCATATCTTTAAATTTCAAATTCAATAGTTTCAAATCCATTTAATAAAAAAATCTTAATTAAATACAATATCAAATTTATCTTCATAACCTTAACTTATAAAATCATTATAAAAATCTATTTTAAAATAATTTTTTAAATAAACATTTATATTTATTATATATTAATCAAATCAAACATTATTAAATTAAAGCTTATTTTGAATCTAATTTATATTAAAATTATTTATATATAAAATATTTTCAATATTAAATAAAACCATATATATTTCCTTTCGAAACCATAGAAATCATTTTCAAAACATTTATATATAGACCAATGGTGTCCGTATAAAATTTTCTATCCTATGGTCCAGTTATACGGATACTTATCATTTCAAGCTGCAATTTAAATATATGCGGGTATATATCATTTCAACCGCAATCCCAAATTCAATTCAAATGAAAATTCCCTGGCTTTATCATTTCAACCCGTAACGATTATCTCCTATACTACAGATCATTTGGGTATGTATCATTTCAACCCATGGGGAATTCTACACTAACAGGGAACTTGCAGAGTAAGAACATATATAATAAAATATAACATATAACAACAGACATATATCATCAGTATCGAATTAAATAAAATATAAACAATAGGATATGGTATCATATCCCATAGGTGGACAATTTCAGATAATAGCATATCATATATAATAATTATAAAAATAACAGTTCAATTTAGTAGCATGTTTTAATTGTTGTTTCAATTGACATCAAATTTGATAAATATAAGAACGTTAATCATGAGTGATTGCTCACCTTTCGACGCTAGAGAAATAGGAGATGAAATTGAGTTACAAAATGCAAGCACAACTTCCAAAGCAAAGCTAGATTGACACGAATTTGACGACAAAGCTGATAACAGGAATCGATGAAAAAAATCAAATCAGTTTTGATATAACTAAAAATATACACATTATTATATATATCCACTATATATATATATTCTTCTTTCTCTTCGTAGCACTAGCAAATCTAAAATAACTTTTATAACTACGTATACTTAAAAATATATAATATTAAAATCAGTACACAATCAAAATTTTCAACATTCTGGAAATCACTACATATATAACCGAACGTATAATATGTACTAGTGTGGACTTGTAAATAAGAACAACATATTATATATGTAATAGTATATCACATAACTTATATATATACTAACGGTACAAACCACTGTTTAAACAATTGCAACCTGCCTTTATATATATAGCTTCAGATCTGATATAGTACAAAAGATGTTACTTGCACCTTACATATATATATATATATATATATATATATATTACTAACATAACCATTTATAATATGTATACAATAAAAGAAGAGGTAAAGCAATCTATCTAGATATAAATTTTATATAAACCTTGATAACTTATATATATACTTTATAATATGTAAATTGTAGCTTAGATTATATACAAAACTTTATATAAAACATATGCTATAAATGTATATATAAATAGCAACTAACAATATATGAATGCATATATATACACTATACCTTATGTGAAGAAAGGTTAAGATGGATGGAAAGTTCGAGTGGAGATGGTGGCCTGTTCTCTGCCGAGGAAGGGAAGTCTGGATGTGATGGATCTCAAGGGAAGGGAAAATTTTGTTGCCATGCAATTGATGGCGGGTTTGGTTAGCAAGGGTGATCTCGGCAGGTTGTAGTGGAGGTTGGAGGTGAGGTTCACATGGCATTTTTGTGGAGGAAGTCACGTGGCAGGGCATACCGGTGCTCTGGAGAGGTCGGCAAGGTGGAGTGGCCGATGCATAAGGAAGAAAGGTGGAAAGATTATAAAGAGGAAGAATTTTAAATTTTAATGCAAATATTTCCTTGCAGAAGAAAAGAAAAATGAGAGTGAGAAAAGAAAAGAAGTGGTCGGGAAAAATATAAAACGCAAAATGTTAGTAGGATATCGAAAGTCACATGCAAACTCAGGACGTATTAATTAAAGATGACCGTTGGTTTACACAGAGGGTTATGAAAGGATATGAAATCCAAAAGCCCAAATACGAAATACGATTAACCATTTCACGTGCCCCGCTGTGTATTGGACTACAAAACATAGAATTGAATATACCGTTGTGAAGACCCGAAATTTTCGAGCATTTAAATTTGGAATATTTAATTGATTTTAAATATTCAATAGAGTAATTTTAACTTGAATTACGAATATCACTATTTATTTGATAATTAAATTATTGAATTAAATAAGTGAAATTTGGTAAAACGTTGAATCTGAAATTTCGAAGCCTGTTTAAATAATTTGAAGACTTATAAAATTTATATTAATAACACTAAGGATAATAGAAGTTTTAAAATTAAATTTAACAGTGAATTGCTCAGTTTTGAAATTTTATCGTTTTAAATTGAATTTAAAAATAGCCTTCTGAGGCACAGTCTCGGAATTTGACGAAACCAGTTCCATTGGATCCGTAATATTGTATTATTATCGGATCTCAATTTTAGTTGTGATTGGAGTTGTTGTGCGAGTATAGGATATATAAACACATTGAAATTTATATTGAGACGATTGAACTTAAATAAAATATATATATTAATCAATTTTAGCAGTAATTCTGCCCATTGGCCTGTTTCCTTTCTACATCAGGACTTTTTGCTTCCACTGTAGCCAAGCTTCTTCTGCATGCCTCCTTTCTTTCTTTCAAATCACGTCGCCCCCTTCTTTTCTTTTCAGCCGAAATTTTTCGATATAAAATATAAAAATAAATATCTACATATGAAAATGGCGACAGCCTTATCCCCTCTTTCCCTTTCTTAAAATCGAATACGAGCCGCATAGAAAAAAAATCGAAATCAAGTTCGATTATGGCCGAAAAAACTTTTAATTTTCCCTAACCTAATTCCAAATCTTTCCTCCCTGTTCGATTCAAGGTATTCCAATTGAAAAATCAAAGCGCGATCACCGCTCGAGGGTGCGGCGAAGTTCGCAAAAGGTGATGCGAGTGCAGGCAAGTCGAATCGCGACGGTGGCTTGGTGGTTTCCCCTCACTCTCGGTTCTCGTTGACTTCGTCGAGCTTCCACACTGCGTGTTGTCAACTATGGGGGAGGTTCAAGTGAAGCGTGCGTGAGTTGGGTCTGGGTAGATGCAGGGGAAGCACACGTTGGAATTGAGGCAGTAAGGTATTGATTTTCATCTTTTATATATATAAATGTGTATATTTATGTAGGACAGGAATTTATATTGTAGAAATTATTCTTAAAGCAAGATACATAAAACTATTTATTTTCAGATTTGAGGTTTATACTTACAGTAAAGAATGAATGAATTAAATATACATACATATACATTTTACATTCTAATTTAAAAAAAAAGGTATAACAGTTATTAATTGGTTTAACCGGTTCATCTGATCATTTTAGTCACTAAAAATAATTTATTAAAGATGAATTTGTTTAAATTAAATTAGTAAATGCCGATTGATTGTTAGATGATTTAAAGTGTTAATAAACCATAAAATGTTTATACAGGGTCTAAAATTTGTGTTTGAAATAATTATTTATTTTTGGAAAATTGGTTTGAATAAAATAAATGGTAAAAAAAAAATTTGAATTATTTCAAATATTAATAAACTGTAAATTTATACATGGTTATAAACTGGGAACCAAGTCAGAATTGAAGTGGACTACAAACGAATGCAAAGGTGAGTTAATCTCACTCAGTTAAATTTAAATTCAAATTCAAATTTAAATGATTAAATCTAAATAATTGTTTGAATGGCTGAATTGATTGATGTGCTATAATATGGTATATTTTGGAATTGGTGTTTTATATTGTGCTAACGTCTATGGATGCAGGGAAAACAGGTTGGAGGGATCCAACTAGATCCCTCAACATTTATTTAAATTGTTTAATACCCTCTGTTGTGAGTATTTGATATTCTATGATGAATGATATTGGAATATTGAATGCTACGGTTCGATTGGATATAATCGGGTATAATGAATTACCAAATATATATATATATATATATATATTGGATTTTGGAAGGAAAATATAAGAAGTGAATTTGTAAGAAAATAATTAAGAAAATTTGAATAAGTTTAAGAATGAATTGGAAAGAAATAAAGTGACTTTAAAATTCTAATAAATAAAACTAGAGTATAGAAAGGAAATTTTGAATAACAGGAAGTTAATGAATTTTAAACTACAGTGTTCTTATTTAAGAGAACAAAACATTTATTTAAAATTTAAGATTTAAATTATTGAAAGGAATAAAGAAGAATTGGGAAAGACCTGAAATTTGTATATTTCAGTTAAGAAATTTAAAATCAAACGGAAAATAATAACAATAATAATAAAGTCCATAATTATGAATTTTGAAATGAATTGAGTAAGTAACGAAATTTATTTCAAATGGAGTAAATTGGAAATCAATTTGGGAAATTGATTTAAGTGATTGAGATTGGAAATTATCCCTGAATAACCAAGTACGTTTTCAAAGTAAAATTTTAAAATATAAGTTAAAAGTTTTAAAAAGAAAGATTTGGAAAATTTATTATTTATAATATTTAAACTCTAAAGTAAGTATTTCCTTTTAATCTATTATGATAGTAGTTATTTATAAAAAGGTAACTTAGTGTTTTGTTTTAAAGAGAGAGAACCAAGTTTTATATTTTATAAAGTAACCTTATTTTCAAACTATTCATATAGTATATATTTTTAGCCAATTATTGAAGCAGTCTTAACTTAAATGTTTTAAAGTAAATTGCGAAGTAAGTATTTTATTTTAATCTATTATCGTAATAATTATTTAAAGACTGATTTGGTATTTTAAAGAAGAAAATCTAATGTATAGTTATAAGGTAACCTTATTTTAGTTATTTCTGGAGTATTATTTTAAATTAAGTATTAAAGTAATTTTTATAAATTAAATGTTAAATATATTTAATAATAAAGTGTTTTTAAATTATTTTCAAAATCTAAATTTTATGCTTGGTGATTCCAATGGAAATAGAAATACTTGGAATTTATTCTGAGAAAGGAAGATAGTTTTGAAAACTGTTTTCAAAGGGGTTTGAAAAGTGAAAGTATATCTTGTGAAGATATTTTTGAGATTAATAAATAATTTGGGAAACTATTTATTGGTTGATGGTTGTTTGTGAATATTAACTGATAGTTAAATAACCGACTATCAATATTGGACAAATGCGTTGATCGTTTCGAAGAGACCGGGATCGAGATTTATTTCTCGAAAACCACTTCGATCCGTTTTGTATGTTTCGTGGAAAATGATTTTGGATTCGAAGATGGAGCAGTGAAGTGCAAGTGCTAGTCGCTACTAATCCTGAGGATATTTCCAAAATGGATGTAGTAGGAATAGTGCATTCGGTTCCGTTCGAACCCGGGACGGACTTGTATGGATGAATGCTTTCGTAAACATTGTCCGGTGGACAATGGGCATTCTAAGGGATATGTTCTAAAAAGGTAACGCTTAGCCTCAAGCCTCATCTACCGGGAATGACTGAAAATCAGGGATTATGTAGCAAGGCTAGGTGGGTGGCACCCAAGCAGGGTGAGGTCATCCTTGTCTAGATGTCCCTTTTTATTTCGGCTTAGTGGGCGGTTGCTGATCCCAACCACGGGGTGATCTCACTCGGAATTATCCAGTAAGGGGTAGTCCCGGTCTTGTGTTGCAGGTGAGCGGGCGTACTCCTCGGTATTGTGATCTAGGTCACGTACTGTGACAGGTGATACCCCAGTGCCCAGTCATTAGTTGGAAATCCATTCTCCCTACAAGCCTTGTACGAGTTTTATTTGTATTACCCACTCTGTGGCTAGTAGCTGGAATTTAATGAATGTAACAATTTCGGCTATTTTATAAGTATCTGTATATAGACCCTATTATAATATCAGAGGATTTCTATAATTGTTTTAGCTATCGTAAGGTAAAAACCCGACATGTTTATTTGTGGCGTGGTCTTACGAGATGCTTTTGTTTTCAAAAGATTTTGAAACTTAATAATCAATTGGGTGTGATTTTCTCACGCTGGTATTCCAGACTGACTCGGGTGTTATTTAACTGTAATGCTCGGGTCAGACCGAGTATTATTGGATACAGGATACGATGCGGTGGAGCTCAGGAGACGAGCTGGATGACAATACGTACTTCCATACTTGTTTATATATGTATTCCGCTATGCTGAGTTGCTGTGTATCCATTTGTATGTTATTGATGTTGAGCTATGGTTGATGTACTCTGATGATGTAATATATAAACTGGTATATTTGATTCTTGAGTAAAGATTATTTATTATCTATTATATTTATTTCCGCTGCGTTGGTTAGATTCTGTTGTTGTTTTCTGTTTTTCTCTTCTTTTACCTCTTCTTCTTTAACCCAAATGGTTCGTGTTTCTGTACAACTTGAGTTGATTTAGGTAGAATAGTGTTGACTCAAGGGGTACAGATTTGCGGGTCGTTACAGTTGGTATCAGAGCTTAGGTTGGTGATAACCTTGGGCCTGGTGGGGATTACTCATTAAATAGAGTCCGTAGTACTCTAAAATGAGTTTGAGCATATTGATAGATATGGGCGCGTATTTGTTAGTGAATATAAAATTGTTTTTATATTGCGTCGATTTATCGGTTGAGTGTTTGTGGATTCTGGTCGATATGTGGGACGCCTTGTTATCGATAGGGATTTCTAAACTCTTGAACAAGGTAAACCGACACAGTATTGTTTAAAATAGGGTAAATGAAATAATTTTACCCAAAATTATTTTTGTATATAAAAGGAATAATCTTTCGTAAATTATTATAGTTGTATATGGATGCTTGGTTGTTAGGAATAAAAACATTAAATTATTATCATTGTATGATAATTGTAAGAATTGAAATAATAACCAGAGATTAAGAATAAATTGATAAATAAATGAGATTTGTAAATGTGATTCATAGTTGAATAGGATATTGAAACCATAATTAAAAACTAAGAAACCAAATTGTATACAAATGAAATTGTAAAGATAAACTAAATGTGAATTGTAGCGTGATTAATAATTAAAATAAGATGAAATTCCAAAGTAATGTTTGAATATAAACTTAAAGAGTTTGGAATTTGGAAATTTGGGAATTTAAGTTCCTTTGAATTTGATAATGATTCTCAAAAGTTGGGAAGATAATATATATTGGGAAATATTTTTGAATCGGATTTGAAATCTAGAGAGATTTGGAATTTAAAAAAATTTGAAGGGTTTTCAAAGAGATAAAAGCATTGAACTCTTTTCGGTTGCTGGAATTCCGATGATGATCGCGACATCATCGGTGTTCATTTTCGAGTTTCCAAAAGAGGGATTGCTACCAGGATGTTTTGGATTAATGTTCGTTGGAGGAATTTGGTTGATTTTGAAAATGCAAAGGAACAGTTTGGTTATATATATATATATATATATATATGTATGTATGTATATGTTTTCAAAATTGAATGTTGAACTTAAGTTTGGAAAAGAAAATTTAGTTAAGTTGGATTGAATAAACAAAGTTTTAAGATTAAAATTTATAAGTAACTGCTTAATAAATATGGTATGCGAATGAAATGAATATTGGATGATGTTTGATTTAAATGTGTAAAATAAGGTGCAGATTAAGTTCGAATGGACTAAAAATAATTAATGTTTGGAAATAAAATTTATTGGTTGAAAATGAATTTGTGAATGAATAAATGGATCAACTATTGAACTTATAAAGTAAAGTTGATATTAATAAGAAGAAACTGGAAATTTTAATTCGGGAATTAAAATTTAACTTAAATGAATGAAGTGAAGAAAATATATTTGAATTTAACATGAGATAAGTTAAATAAAATTGAAATTGAATTAAATTGGATATAAAGTTGAAAGAAAAAACGATTATAATTGTGAAATGAAATTTATACCTTAAGCTAGTAGGTGTTATATAAATAATTTGAATTTGGTTATAAGATGAAATGACTCAACTGAACAATATAAGCTTTTAAGTAAATAAATAAATTTTGAACTCATATATTGAGAAATAAAATTTAGTTAAATTTGGATTGAATTGAATCAAAAATTCAGTTGTGTCATGAAGGATATTAAATGGAATTAAGTCCTTGCTTAATAAAATTCAAAGAATGATATGTAACTAGATTTAACTGAAGTTGAGTTGGAATAAAACTGAATTTAAATGAATTCAATCGAATTTTAGATAATATTGACTGGAATAAAATTCTCCTCAAGCAAATAAATGTAAATTATGCAAGTATTGAATTAGAATAAATAAGCTTCAGAAGCTTATAAAAGAACTGAAAAGCATTGAAAAAAAAATATATAATCCCTAGTTAAAGGTAAGATGTGAATATAATAGATTTTAAATAGATGGGGAAAGAATGAATATTAATAGGTGAGTAGTTTATAAAAATTTAAAAGGGGAATATGTAAGGCAGTATAAAAGTATTGGTATCCTGGAAAAAAAATCGAAACTTGTGATATTAAGTAAGATTGAACCCAAGAAAATCAAATAAAATGATTTTATAAAATGATTTTCAAGATAAATGAAAAAGAAAATCAATTATAGAATTATAAATTAGATGTGTTGTTGAATGAAATTTGAATTGGATTAAAATGGATATGGGTGAAATATAAACAAATCCAATTCAAGCATAAATTTGAATGGCCTTATTATTAATAAATTGAACAATGAATTGTTAATGTAAATTAAAATTTAAAATGGATGAAAGGATAAAATAATCTAATAAATTAGTGAAATGATTGGGATTTGATCAAAGGAAAATCAAATCAAAGATTGTGAATATGTAATAGAGTTTGGAAATAAAGCTTGAGTTGTATGGAATTGGATTAAAATAAAAATGATTTGAGATGAAAATAAATCCAATTCGAGTATGAATAAATTAAAATGGGAATGAACTTAAGTTATGAAATGATAGTGAATTGAAGTAAATTAACTTAAGTTTAAAAATTAATAGAAGCATGGGATGATGTCGGGTATAATAAAATGGTTTGAAATCAAACCTTTGGATATAAAAGATAATGCAATTAAAGTTTGTGAATAAATTAAAGTGGGATGGAATCGAGTGTAATTTGAGTTGGATCAATTTAAAATGGTTATAAGTTTATGTCATTATTTATTCACATTAATATTGTCGAATTGCATTAGTAAATGCGTCGTTCGACGAAAACGGAAGTAAATAAAATTATATGAATCAATAACAGTTTAATAAATTGATTTTGGCATCAATTGAAATGAATATGAGTTCGTTTCGTTTAAAAATGAATTGAATGGAATGGTATGTAATTTGGATGCAAACAATTTAAAATTAGTGTCGAAAACTTGCATATGTACTTATGAATGTATATCACATGCATTACTTATGAAATCTATGTGTTAGCTATTTGAATATGAGTGAAATGTTAATAATTTGCATATATTTAGTACTTACATATTTAAATTGAGTAAGTACAGGTATCGAGAAGCCGATTGGCTGGATTTTGGTCACGTTTGATGATAAAAATATAAGCCGCTTGCTTAAAATGCTAAATAAGGTACGCCTACGCAATAAAAATAGAAAATATGAACTGTTTTTTGTTTTTCCGACCGTGTGGGTCGATGTATATATATTTTTATCTCTTGTCAAATTGCAAAAGCTCCTCCGTACAAAGGAGACTCTGCCAAAAAATTTCAAAAATTTAGGGAGTTAGAAAAAAATTTCGGAATTTTTTTTGTTAATGACGAAACGATTTCAAACTAGAAATTAAAATAAGTAAATGAAACTACTATAAATTATAATATGAATCAGATAAATGGAAGATAAAATTTAATATACAGAGTTGAGGATAAATTGAATTCGGCTGGAAATGAAAGAATCAATTTGAATAAAAATAGATATAAACAAAAGTGGTGAAGTGGAAATAAATAAGGAAGCATATTAAACATTTATACTAAACTTAAGAAAGGAATGGTGCATTCTCAATTGGAAATTAATATACAAATATACTCTAAGTAATATTTGGATGAATAGATATTAACATTGGTGAGGAAGTCAATAATATGTGTTGAAAGTTGTGATTGGATATTAGTGCTATGCAGGATATGCAGGTAAAATAAAGGAAAAGAAAAATGGATTTTATTTCAGAAGATAAATTTTAATTGCTCGACAAAAAAGTACGTGTTTAAATTTCTGTGAAATTTGATTGGGTTTTTGGATCTAGCCACTTGGCTTTTTGTTTTCTTTTGGAATATGGGAGCCCGTAGAGGCCTTTTGTAGTTGTACCGAGCTAGTTGCGCAAAGGAGACGCTGACGAAATTTTTCGGAAATTTAGAGAGTTAGAAAATTTTGAGAAAATTCTGATAATTTTAAATTTGATTTAAAATTGAAATTTGAATGCTTGAGTAGGTAATATTGTTTGAAACTATGGAAAAGTTTGGGAAGTTAGTAAGAATGTTAATGGGTCTTTATAAAAGATAGTTGGTTAGATGTTGAACTGATTGGTTTTGAGAAAATAAACGGGTGTTGGACCATTCTTCCTAACTAGTAATTTCGGGACGAAATTATTTAAAGGGGGAGGAATGTGACGACCCGGAATTTTCGAGCATTTAAATTTGGAATATTCAATTGATTTTAAATATTCAATAGAGTAATTTTAACTTGAATTACGAATATCACTATTTATTTGATAATTAAATTATTGAATTAAATAAGTGAAGTTGGGTAAAACGTTGAATCTGAAATTTCGAAGCCTGTTTAAATAATCTGAAGACTTATAAAATTTATATTGATAACACTAAGGACAATAGAAGTTTTAAAATTGAATTTAACAGTGAATTATTCAGTTTTGAAATTTTATCGTTTTAAATTGAATTTAAAAATAGCCTTCTGAGGCACAGTCTCGGAATTCGACGAAACCAGTTCCATTGGATCCGTAATATTGTATTATTATCGGATTTCCATTTTAGTTGTGATTGGAGTTGTTGTGTGAGTATAGGATATATAAACACATTGAAATTTATATTGAGACGAATTGAACTTAAATAAAATATATATATTAATCAACTTTAGCCGTAATTCTGCCCATCGGCTCGTCCCCTTTCTACGTCAGGACTTTTTGCTTCCACTATAGCCAAGCTTCTTCTGCACGCGTCCTTTCTTTCTTTCAAATCACGTCTCCCTCTTCTTTTCTTTTCAGCCGAAATTTTTTGATATAAAATATAAAAAAAAATATCTACATAATGAAAATGGCGACAGCCTTATCGCCTCTTTCCCTTTCTTAAAATCGAATACGAGCCACATAGAAAAAAAATCGAAATCAAGTTCGATTATGGCCGACAAAACTTTCAATTTTCCCTAACCTAATTCCAAATCTTTCCACCCTGTTCGATTCAAGGTAATCCAATTGACAAATCAAAGCGCGATCACCGCTCCAGGGTGCGGCGAAGTTTTGCGAAAGGTGACGCGAGTGCAGGCAAGTCGAATCGCGACGGCGGCTTGGTGGTTTCCCCTCACTCTCAGTTCTCGTTGATTTCGTCGAGCTTCGACACTGCGTGTTGTCAACTATGGGGGAGGTTCGATTGACGCGTGCGCGAGTTGGGTCTGGGTAGATGCAGGGGAAGCGCGCGTTGGAATTGAGGCAGTATGGTATTGATTTTCATCTTTTATACATATAAATATGTATATTTATGTAGGACATAAATTTATATTGTAGACACTATTCTTAAAGCAAGATACATAAAACTATTTATTTTCAGATTTGATGTTTATACTTACAGTAAAGAATAAATGAATTAAATATACATACATATACATTTTAAATTTCTAATTTAAAAAAAAGGTATTAAGGTTATTAATTTGTTTAACCGGTTCACCTGATCATTTTAGTCACTAAAAATAATTTATTAAAGAAGAATTTGTTTAAATTAAATTATTAAATGCTAATTGATTGTTAGATGATTTAAAGTGTTAATAAACCATAAAAAGTTTATACAGGGTCAAAAATTTATGTTTGAAATAATTATTTATTTTTGGAAAATTGGTTTGAATAAAATAAATGGTAAAAAAAATTTGAATTATTTCAAATATTAATAAACTGTAAATGTTTATACAAGGTTATAAACTCGGAACCAAGTCAGAATTGAAGTGGACTACAAACGAATGCAAAGGTGAGTTAATCTCACTCGGTTAAATTTAAATTCAAATTTAAATTTAAATGATTAAATTTAAATAATTGTTTGAATGGTTGAATTGATTGATGTGCTATAGTATGGTTGTAACGACCCATGTAAATTCGATGTTTAAAATGAATATAATTAATAGGATTTTTAATTTAAATTTAGAAAGGAATAAAAATCTTAGTTATTTATATGAAAGAGCATGTGAAATTTGATGTACCAAGGGAAATTAGAATTTACAAATTTAACTATATATTGTAATTAATAGAAATAGTGGAAATTGTTGCATTAGATATAAGTTAGAATAAGTAAAGTAATGCAAGTATTGGATTTAACAATGAAATAAAATATTGATTATGGGTATTGAATGTAGATGGGTGAAATAAAGAAATGCAGGACAATAAATAATTTATTTAATACAATCCCTTTTATTTGTTAACTATTGTAAGGGTTAATTAATTATGAAAATTTGGAAATAGGTTCAAATTGTATGTTAGACAATCAAATTTGAATAATTAAAGTTAGTAATTAATGGATTAAATGGAATAATTAATTGGAGTTAAGATCTAAATTTGTATGTGAGCATTAATTGATATTGGAATATAAAGTGGTAAATTTATAGTATAAAATGTAGACATCACCTTTAAGATGATGGGTTTATAATTGATGCATAATAAGGAAATCAAATGAATGGGTTTAATTGAATAATAATTAGCAATTAATGAATGAAGAGAAATTTTAAGGGCGTAACTGTTTTCGTTAAATTAATCTTGGTAACAAATTGTATTGAATATAGATTTAACGTTGTGTGATGTATTTAAGTAATAATTGGAGAACAATGTAAATTATATCCGTGAATGGTCAATTCAATTAAACAACAAGATTTTTAAATAAATAAACGTTTTTATTTAGGTTTCAATTTGTTAATTTATGAAGTTTAATGGAAAATCAATTGCAATAAATTGCCCTAATTTATGCAGTTAGAGGAGATTTAGATTTGCATTATAGATGGAAGTATAATCTAAATTGATAGGTAACAAACTTAAGAATAAAATTTAGAGCTAATAGGTGCAAATTTATATAGTTGTTTATTTACGTAATGTGTACGTAAGCTTTGGTAAACCGATTTCTATCGATCCAAATCTAACGATTTGTTAATATAGATTTAATTATAGGAGCAGTATTTATTAATTGAATTGAAGTATTGCAAATAAATGAAATTCAACGTTTAATATTACATTATTGTAAGTAAGATAATATGTGTAAGTATTGTTAAGGTTATTCATATTTGACAAATTTATTGAGTTATAAGGATTGATATATAAATTAATGTTAGTTTAGGATATCTTTACTTAGTGATTTATTATAGAGTAACGGGAGTGTGAACGTAAAATAATAAAAGCATAGATTTATGGTAGGACATAATTTATGGTTTTGGGAATATAAATCCAAAGATTTATTTATTTGAGGAAATAATACGTATTAAATCTCAACTTGATATAATCAATGCAAATTTAGTAATTAAAAATAAATTGCAAGTTGGTAATTTAGGATGTTTGTGAGTAAATTTGCAGGTAAGATAATTTTTAAAGTTTTACCCATTCATATAATTTATTTAAATATATATAAATCAAATGGCAACATTGTGTTAATAATAGTCGTAAGTGAATTTGAATGCTAAAGGGGTAACAATCGTTTTAGGTTAACCGTTTATTTAATATATTAAGTCTAGACTGGTAATCGATTGAAATAAAAAATAAATATAATATTTTGTTTTGTTAATGTGACTTAGTTAATAAAGAGGAATTTATATGAAATGAAGCATGCATGAGAAATGCATTATAATTCAATGTTATGTTTACCCATTAAATGTATACTAGGTTAAGTATCAAATAGAGGGAAAGAAAAGTAAATATTGAATTGATTGATGAATAAGTATTCATTGGATAGAAATTTAATGTAAAGTTGATATTAGTTGTATAAAATCTATCTAAGGTAATGAATTGCAATAAATTGTGGGTTGATAATAAGGTGTGAATGGAAATTTGATTTGTTATATTAAATGAATAGATTCAAATTGTATGTAGATAATAAATTGCAATAATTAAAGTTGGTAATAAATGGAATATCAAACTATTCATAAAGTGAATATAAGTAGATGTAACAAATGAATAGGAAATGCTAGTTATTCATAAAGTGAAGGAATGGAACCTAGATGGAATAAGAAATTGGATTTAGAATCTTAATTTGTAGATGTGCATATATTTATAAATGGATAAATTTATGAAATAAAATGGTAAGTAATTATAGTATTGTTATTAATAATAGACGTTACTTTAAGGATAATTCATGTAGTAACGTAAGGTGAAAATGTAATTAAAAGGGAAACGTAAAATTTAGTTAAGGTAGTAATTTATGAATTGGGAATAAAATTCAAATGTTATATTAGGCAGTAAATCAATTTGGGAATAAAATTTTATTTAATTGGGGTAAACTGATATACACTAATGTTAAATATATACATAAGATGATGATTGATTTATTAAAGAGAATTGAATACGAATGGTATAAAATTTCATTTGAAATAAGATTTTTTAATTTATTGAATTTACTTTAATTAAAGGTAAACACTAAAATTTTGCAATAAATCTTTATTTGTTATGGAGGTTTGGTTAATAAATTTGAAGCTAATTGCAATCAGAAATGATAGGAATGGTAAGTTGACCATTTATTCATAATAAGATCTAAAAATCAAATAAATGGATTATTGGAATTCAAATTTGACAAATTGTGAATTCATTTAAATTCGGATCCATCTGTCTATTCCAACTTCATCTATAAATACCCCGCTAAACTCTAGCCTCCGCCTATTCTCATTTGTCTGCGCGTAAAATTTCATCAGCTCCTTCTCCTCCTCAATGGCAGACAAACAAATCCTAGATCCAAATAAAAATTCCAAACCAAATCAAAACCTAAATTCAAACTTCTCAGAAAAATCTGGAAGCAAAATGCATGAGGGAGAGAGGGAAAGAAAGGGGGATGACGTGGCGCTTGAAGGTGTTCTTTTATTTCTATTCTTTTTTTTCCTTTTTTTTGAAATTTCAATCACCATTAATGAGTATAACTTTCTCCTACGAACTCCGTTTCACGTGAGATTTTTTTTGTTAGGATCATAATAAAATTCCAGATCTTTTGACACTGGATTGAATAGATTTGGAGACCGTCGAATTTTTGGGTTTAAATCGGATTTAAATTCGATTTAAATTCAAAAGGTGAGTGTTTTAACCCACTCACAATTTCTAAAATTTATTATGTTTGTTAAATTGATTTTAGATATGAGTAGAAATTTATTTATGACTATTTGACATGTTTTATTCCTTATCTCTGTTAAATCGCATTTATTTAATTTAACTGTTCATAAATTTTATTACTGCGTATAAATTGACAGTTATAGTTATTTATTTGCATATAAACTGTTAGTTTAATAGTTGTTAAATTCATTTTTGAATATAATTGCCAGTTATTACCTGTTATATATTATCAGATGTATATTGATATTGATTTATTATTGGATGATGATTGTGATATGGATGATGGATAATGAATGATGAATGGGTGTTTTATTTTATATCATTAAACAGCAAGTTATCATGCATTTTTCATTTCATTCGGGATTGTGGTTTGAAATGTATACAACCGCAAATTTTTTATTTTAAATTGCGGATTGAAATGATAAACATCCGTATCACTTGACCATAGGATAGAAAATTTTATACAGGCACCGCGGTAAATATATATAATTATTTTTGGAAATGTTTTTCTATGGTTTTGTAAAGTTATATATATATGGTTTATGAGATATTGATTTGGTTATTGATAAAGGCTATTATATATATATAGTGATTTCCGGTTTTTAAGCTTTGTATAAATTTGATTTGAAGTTTAAATAAATTTTATTTTTAAGATCAAATAAGATTAAACAATTATTTAAAATTTAATTTATGGAGTTTTATGACTTAAATGAGAATAGATTTGGAAGATGAATATTATTTTAAATTGAAATTTAATAAAAATTAGAAATTTTAAAGGATATGATTTTTATAACTTGATTTTTGTGTAAAGTGATTTTAATGAATATCAGGTTGATTAAATGAATATATAATAAATTGAAAGATGATTCGGTTACATGAAGTTAAAGGTTTTATTAAATTATATTGAATTCATTAAGCAAACATTTCAAGTCTAAATAAGAAGTAGTTGAATTTGATACATATGGATTTGTCAAATGAGTTGTTTTTTTGAAATGGTGAAATATTTAAAGCCTTGAAACATAAGAAGTGAAATGGTATTTGGAAGTGTAAATCGATATTTGAAATTGATTTGTGAAATCTAAAGAAGCTATTTTGTTTTATAAAAGTAGTTTAATATTTAACCATTTAAGAGGTGGAAATTGGTTTCAAAGCTATGTTTTTCAAGGTAGTATAATTTGGAAATATTATGTTCAAGAGTTGATTTCTAAATATTTTACTTGGGTAACCCTATGATTTTGAAAGGAATATATATTGGAAAAAAATGATATCGTATTAATTCGGGTTTTAAAAGGAAACGATATCATATTTATATGGTTTTGAAATGGATATTTTATTCTGGTTTTAAAGTATAATTATTTTAAATGACCGCCGTGTTATAATAACGATTGGTTGGCAAAGAGACCGGGATCGGATATGGACATACTCTCTGTCGATACCGAAAACCACTTTGACTAACCGTGTACGCGGTGGAGATTCCAGAATGAAGTAGGTTGGTGGCGACGTTTCCTGTAAGGTAAATACGTGGACCCAACTCCCGTGAGTTGGCATAAGGTGGCTAAAACAGGAGCGATTCTCGGGCCAATGAGGTCATTCCTCTGATCGAACGCACTCCTTCGATACTATACTCTGACTTTGGATTGATTCGGTGGCCACTATTGATTTCTTTGATTTAGGGGTGTTAGTTCGAGGTGGGCGGTAGCTGCGGCTACGCGTTACCACCAGCCCGGATAGCAATTGGTATATCTACCCTGCCATTGCCTAGTTGTGCCGTGTCACCTACCCTAGCGCGCCTTATACGATTTTGGTTTTGTACCATACCTATGGAGTGCCCTCTGACGACGCCCAGTACGGGGGAGATTACGGTACTGTATAGACTATGGGAATATATTCTGTGTTAAGGGCTATATGGGTAACCCCTTAACGCTATTAAAAAGTAAGTTTATTTTACAAATAGACACTATTATAATAGCGCAATATACTACATAGTAAATAGTTTAACGGATCCTTAGGAGATGTAAATCCCGAGCATCTCTTGAGTTACTGCACTCATATTTATTTCTGTTAATTTAACTCACATAAGATCTTTTAGTTCTGACTCGAGTGTTTTTGTCTTTTCAAATTCGCTCGGGTCAGTCCGAGCGTTTCAGGATTGCAAGATTTAGCTCTGGAGGACGAAGACGAAGATTTATGTTATTATTATTTATACTAGTGCATACACACTGTTCCGCTGCATTGTTATTGGTATGTGTAACTCTGATATGTATTATATAAATGGTTTTGTAAACAGATTTATAAACTGTATATTTGATTATTATATTTTATCCTTCCGCTGTGAGATTCTGTTTAGTTTTTTTTATTCTCTGTTTTTTCTTATTTACTCCATAACAATCCGCCCTTCCGTATGGTTTGAATTGGCACGTGTGTCGATTTAAAGTGTGCGAAAAAGCGGGACGTTACAGTTGGTATCAGAGTTTATGTTTAGCGATAAACCTTAGCTTTGTGGGGTTTGACTCTTTACTAATAGGGTAGTAATACCCTATGGGAGTCGCTGAGTGTATATATATGAGAGAGCGTATTTGTTAGTGTTATAAAAGGTTTTAATATTGTGTTAATTTGTTCCGTTTGGTATTTATAAATTCTGGTTGGTACATGGGGCGTTGTGACATCAATAGGAATTTCTAAACACTTAATAGGACAGACCGACATAATACTTGTTTTTAATATAGGTGAATGAAATAATTTTGCCTATTATATTTTCTATATATAAAATAAAATTTTCAAATGATATCTATATTTGGTTGCAATATATTGGTTGTTAGGAATAAAATTTATAAATAATAGGTAAATAAGATTAAAAATAAATAAATGTAATTTGGGAATTTAGAACTTAAGTTCCGGGGTTTTTGAAAACTTCTTTCAAATGATTTGGAATATAGTAATATTGTTATAAGTATTTTCTGATATTAAATATTTCGATATAATTCGGAAGAATTGTTTTAAAGAAGATTTTGAAGAAAAAGTTTTGTACTTTCCTCTTTGTTGTTGGAAAATAATTTCGGTGATGGCGGCCGCATCATCGACTTTCATTTTCGAGTTTCGAAGGGGAAAGGCCACTGTAGTAAATTCTACTACAGATTCATTTTTAAAATATCTAAATTTTAAATTTTTTTAAAATAATTAGAGATATATGAGTTGTAAGAATATATTTATCTATTATTTTAAAATAAAGTGAAAATTTAACCCGGTATTAAATTCTTAAATTTCCATTAATTAATTGTTTCAATTATTGTAGTTAATCGAAACATAGGTAATTAATAAATTAAAACCTCTAAAGGAAATAAGAGATTTAATGATAGGTTAAAAATGGTCTTAAATGAAAGTTGAAATTATAACTTATGAAATAAAGAATATTATTATTAAATGTTAAATTTACCATAGGAAATGAGAAACTTGTATAACTTTCAAGTATATTCTTTAAAAACATATATAACTGACCAAATATTAAAAGTTGAAATGTTTAATAGGGAATGTAATGAAATTGTACAAGTAAAAGTAGGGAATGAAGTATTCAATGAATTTGCTATTATAAATGAGAATTTAATGTTTAAACTTAAGTATTAATTGAAATTTTACCAAGTAAATATAATTAAAGGTAAGTATGACAAATAGATGATTTAAACTTAAGTAATTAAAGGGTAACTAAATTAGTATCATGCGATAATAAATAAATGAATAATTATAGTGAAAAGGGGGGGAAACTGGCATGACCTTATTTAATGGAATTGAGAAATTTTAAGTAAAAAGAAAAATAAATGACTGCAAAACGTTAGTGAATGAATTAATAAAATCCTTTACTTATGAGAATGGATATTATAAGGTTAAGAATTGAAGTGTAATTAAAAAAGGGTTACTATAATTAATTATAATAGAAATGTAAGCATTAAATAAATGATTGAAATTGAGAAGTGCATTAAATATAATACAAATAAAAGAAACTTACATGACCCGAATAAATGAAAATGAATAATTGTAAGTAATAGGTAGAAATAAAGGAAACAACCACTGAATGAGAAAATAAAATTTAAAGTTTGTTAGAAATAAATATAAATTATAAAAGGAAAATTTATGTGGTTTAAATAAAAAGAGAAAATCAAATAACAAAGGTATGAGATGAAATTATTAATAAGTTAAGTTGATTGTTGTTTGAATTTGTTGTTGATGGTTGTTTGGGCAAGGGTACTTTAAAATTTGATTTGGGGTGAATGAATAATCTATTTGGTTTTATCTAAGACTGTTGAGTAAATGATGCGCTAGTAGTTATTCTTCATTCCGAACAATTTAAAAGTTTTGAATCCGAACAACTATTTGTTTGTTTGATTTAATGGTTGTTTTGTATGTGTGTGTATGCTGTTTGTTGAACTGATGGTTGTTGTATTTATTTGTTGTTAGGATTGAAACCACTTAAATATTTCGCTTTATATAAATTGTAACCCTTTGGATTATATAAGAAATTGCAGTATCATAGAAATATTTTGAAAATGCTTTTCCAAACTTTAATAATCTAAATATAAAGGATTAAATAGTTATAAATTAGGATATCTTATTTAAGGTAATTAATTTTGTAAATTTAATTGTTTATAAGTTAAATATTTTGAATAAGATGTATTGTATTTAATTCTTCTTTTCCTTCTTTTCCTTTTCGGGGACGAAAAGTTTTGAGTGGGGGAGAGTGTAACGACCCATGTAAATTCGATGTTTAAAATGAATATAATTAATAGGATTTTTAATTTAAATTTAGAAAGGAATAAAAATCTTAGTTATTTATATGAAAGAGTATGTGAAATTTGATGTACCAAGGGAAATTAAAATTTACAAATTTAACTATATATTGTAATTAATAGAAATAGTGGAAATTGTTGCATTAGATATAAGTTAGAATAAGTAAAGTAATGCAAGTATTGGATTTAACAATGAAATAAAATATTGATTATGGGTATTGAATGTAGATGGGTGAAATAAAGAAATGCAGGACAATAAATAATTTATTTAATACAATCCCTTTTATTTGTTAACTATTGTAAGGGTTAATTAATTATGAAAATTTGGAAATAGGTTCAAATTGTATGTTAGACAATCAAATTTGAATAATTAAAGTTAGTAATTAATGGATTAAATGGAATAATTAATTGGAGTTAAGATCTAAATTTGTATGTGAGCATTAATTGATATTGGAATATAAAGGGGTAAATTTATATTATAAAATGTAGACATCACCTTTAAGATGATGGGTTTATAATTGATGCATAATAGGGAAATCAAATGAATGGGTTTAATTGAATAACAATTAGCAATTCATGAATGAAGAGAAATTTTAAGGGCATAACTGTTTTCGTTAAATTAATCTTGGTAACAAATTGTATTGAATATAGATTTAACGTTGTGTGATGTATTTAAATAATAGTTGGAGAACAATGTAAATTATATCCGTGAATGGTCAATTCAATTAAACAACAAGATTTTTAAATAAATAAACGTTTTTATTTAGGTTTCAATTTGTTAATTTATGAAGTTTAATGGGAAATCAATTGCAATAAATTGCCCTAATTTATGCAGTTAGAGGAGATTTAGATTTGCATTATAGATGGAAGTATAATCTAAATTGATAGGTAACAAACTTAAGAATAAAATATAGAGCTAATAGGTGGCAAATTTATATAGTTGTTTATTTACGTAATGTGTACGTAAGCTTTGGTAAACCGATTTCTATCGATCCAAATCTAACGATTTGTTAATATAGATTTAAGTATAGGAGCAGTATTTATTAATTGAATTGAAGTATTGCAAATAAATGAAATTCAACGTTTAATATTACATTATTGTAAGTAAGATAATATGTGTAAGTATTGTTAAGGTTATTCATATTTGACAAATTTATTGAGTTATAAGGATTGATATATAAATTAATGTTAGTTTAGGATATCGTTACTTGGTGATTTATTATAGAGTAACGGGAGTGTGAACGTAAAATAATAAAAGCATAGATTTATGGTAGGACATAATTTATGGTTTTGGGAATTTAAATCCAAAGATTTATTTATTTGAGGAAATAATACGTATTAAATCTCAACTTGATATAATCAATGCAAATTTAGTAATTAAAAATAAATTGCAAGTTGGTAATTTAGGATGTTTGTGAGTAAATTTGCAGGTAAGATAATTTTTAAAGTTTTACCCATTCATATAATTTATTTAAATATATATAAATCAAATGGCAACATTGTGTTAATAATAGTCGTAAGTGAATTTGAATGCTAAAGGGGTAACAATCGTTTTAGGTTAACCGTTTATTTAATATATCAAGTCTAGACTGGTAATCGATTGAAATAAAAAAATATATAATATTTTGTTTTGTTAATGTGACTTAGTTAATAAAGAGGAATTTATATGAAATGAAGCATGCATGAGAAATGCATTATAATTCAATGTTATGTTTACCCATTAAATGTATACTAGGTTAAGTATCAAATAGAGGGAAAGAAAAGTAAATATTGAATTGATTGATGAATAAGTATTCATTGGATAGAAATTTAATGTAAAGTTGATATTAATTGTATAAAATATATCTAAGATAATGAATTGCAATAAATTGTGGGTTGATAATAAGGTGTGAATGGAAATTTGATTTGTTATATTAAATGAATAGATTCAAATTGTATGTAGATAATAAATTGCAATAATTAAAGTTGGTAATAAATGGAATATTAAACTATTCATAAAGTGAATATAAGTAGATGTAACAAATGAATAGGAAATGCTAGTTATTCATAAAGTGAAGGAATGCAACCTAGATGGAATAAGAAATTGGATTTAGAATCTTAATTTGTAGATGTGCATATATTTATAAATGGATTAATTTATGAAATAAAATGGTAAGTAATTATAGTATTGTTATTAATAATAGACGTTACTTTAAGGATAATTAATGTAGTAACGTAAGGTGAAAATGTAATTAAAAGGGAAACGTAAAATTTAGTTAAGGTAGTAATTTATGAATTGGGAATAAAATTCAAATGTTATATTAGGCAGTAAATCAATTTGGGAATAAAATTTTATTTAATTGGGGTAAACTGATATACACTAATGTTAAATATATACATAAGATGATGATTGATTTATTAAAGAGAATTGAATACGAATGGTATAAAATTTCATTTGAAATAAGATTTTTTAATTTATTGAATTTACTTTAATTAAAGGTAAACACTAAAATTTTGCAATAAATCTTTATTTGGTATGGAGGTTTGGTTAATAAATTTGAAGCTAATTGCAATCAGAAATGATAGGAATGGTAAGTTGACCATTTATTCATAATAAGATCTAAAAATCAAATAAATGGATTATTGGAATTTAAATTTGACAAATTGTGAATTCATTTAAATTCGGATCCATCTGTCTATTCCAACTTCATCTATAAATACCCCGCTAAACCCTAGCCTCCGCCTATTCTCATTTGTCTGCGCGTAAAATTTCATCAGCTCCTTCTCCTCCTCAATGGCAGACAAACAAATCCTAGATCCAAATAAAAATTCCAAACCAAATTAAAAGCTAAATTCAAACTTCTCAGAAAAATCTGGAAGCAAAACGCATGAGGGAGAGAGGGAAAGAAAGGGGGATAACGTGGCGCTTGAAGGTGTTCTTTTATTTCTATTCTTTTTTTTCATTTTTTTTGAAATTTCAATCACCATTAATGCGTATAACTTTCTCCTACGAACTCCGTTTCACGCGAGATTTTTTTTGTTAGGATCGTAATAAAATTCCAGATCTTTTGACACTGGTTTGAACAGATTTGGAGACCGTCGAATTTTTGGGTTTAAATCGGATTTAAATTCGATTTAAATTCAAAAGGTGAGTGTTTTAACCCACTCACAATTTCTAAAATTTCTTATGTTTGTTAAATTGATTTTAGATATGAGCAGAAATTTATTTATGACTATTTGACATGTTTTATTCCTTATCTCTGTTAAATCGCATTTATTTAATTTAAATGTTCATAAATTTTATTACTGCGTATAAATTGACAGTTATAGTTATTTATTTGCATATAAACTGTTAGTTTAATAGTTGTTAAATTCATTTTTGAATATACCTGCCAGTTATTACCTGTTATATATTATCAGATGTTTATTGATATTGATTTATTATTGGATGATGATTGTGATATGGATGATGGATGATGAATGATGAATGGGTGTTTTATTTTATATCATTAAACTGCAAGTTATCATGCATTTTTCATTTCATTCGGGATTGTGGTTTGAAATGATATACAACCACAAAATTTTTATTTTAAATTGCGGATTGAAATGATAAACATCCGTATCACTTGACCATAGGATAGAAAATTTTATACAGGCACCGCGGTAAATATATATAATTATTTTTGGAAATGTTTTTCTATGGTTTTGTAAAGTTATATATATATATATGGTTTATGAGATATTGATTTGGTTATTGATAAAGGCTATTATATATATATATATATATATAGTGATTTCCGGTTTTTATGCTTTGTATAAATTTGATTTGAAGTTTAAATAAAGTTTGTTTTTAAGATCAAATAAGATTAAACAATTATTTAAAATTTAATTTATGGAGTTTTATGACTTAAATGAGAATAGATTTGGAAGATGAATATTATGTTAAATTGAAATTTAATAAAAATTAGAAATTTTAAAGGATATGATTTTTATAACTTGATTTTTGTGTAAAGTGATTTTAATGAATATCAGGTTGATTAAATGAATATATAATAAATTGAAAGATGATCCAGTTATATGAAGTTAAAGGTTTTCTTAAATTATATTGAATTCATTAAGCAAACATTTCAAGTCTAAATAAGAAGTAGTTGAATTTGATACATATGGATTTGTCAAATGAGTTGTTTTTTCGAAATGGTGAAATATTTAAAGCCTTGAAACATAAGAAGTGAAATGGTATTTGGAAGTGTAAATCGATATTTGAAATTGATTTGTGAAATCTAAAGAAGCTATTTTGTTTTATAAAAGTAGTTTAATATTTAACCATTTAAGAGGTGGAAATTTGTTTCAAAGCTATGTTTTTCAAGGTAGTATAATTTGGAAATATTATGTTCAAGAGTTGATTTCTAAATATTTTACTTTGGAAACCCTATGATTTTGAAAGGAATATATATTGGAAAAAAATGATATCGTATTAATTCGGGTTTTAAAAGGAAATGATATCATATTTATATGGTTTTGAAATGGATATTTTATTCTGGTTTTAAAGTATAATTATTTTAAATGACCGCGGTGTTATAATAACGATTGGTTGGCAAAGAGACCGGGATCGGATATGGACATACTCTCTGTCGATACCGAAAACCACTTTGACTAACCGTGTACGCGGTGGAGATTTCAGAATGAAGTAGGTTGGTGGCGACGTTTCCTGTAAGGTAAATACGTGGACCCAACTCCCGTGAGTTGGCATAAGGTGGCTAAAACATGAGCGATTCTCGGGCCAATGAGGTCATTCCTCTGATCGAACGCACTCCTTCGATACTATACTCTAACTTTGGATTGATTCGGTGGCCACTATTGATTTCTTTGATTTGGGGGTGTTAGTTCGAGGTGGGCGGTAGCTACGGCTACGCGTGACCACCAGCCCGGATAGCAGTTGGTATATCTACCCTGGCATTGCCTAGTTGTGCCGTGTCACCTACCCTGGCGCGCCGTATACAATTTTGGTTTTGTACCATACCTCTGGAGTGCCCTCTGACGACGCCCAGTACGGGGGAGATTACGGTACTGTATAGACTATGGGAATATATTCTGTGTTAAGGGCTATATGGGTAACCCCTTAACGCTATTAAAAAGTAAGTTTATTTTACAAATAGACACTATTATAATAGCGCAATATACTACATAGTAAATAGTTTAACGGATCCTTAGGAGATGTAAATCCCGAGCATCTCTTGAGTTACTGCACTCATATTTATTTCTGTTAATTTAACTCACATAAGATCTTCTAGTTCTGACTCGAGTGTTTTTGTCTTTTCAAATTCGCTCGGGTCAGTCCGAGCGTTTCAGGATTGCAAGATTTAGCTCTGGAGGACGAAGACGAAGATTTATGTTATTATTATTTATACTAGTGCACTACACACTGCTCCGCTGCATTGTTATTGGTATGTGTAACTCTGATATGTATTATATAAATGGTTTTGTAAACAGATTTATAAACTGTATATTTGATTATTATATTTTATCCTTCCGCTGTGAGATTCTGTTTAGTTTTTTTTCTTCTATGTTTTTTCTTATTTACCCCATAACAATCCGCCCTTCCGTATGGTATGAATTGGCATGTGTGTCGATTTAAAGTGTGCGAAAAAGCGGGACGTTACAATGGTATATTTTGGAATTGGTATTTTATATTGTGCTAACGTCTGTGGATGCAGGGAAAACAGGTTGGAGGGATCTAACTAGATCCCTCTACATTTATTTAAATTGATTAATATCCTCTGTTGTGATTATTTGATATTCTATGATGAATGATATTGGAATATTGTATGCTATGGTTCGATTGGATATAATTGGGTATAATGAATTATCAAAAATATATACATACATACATATATATTGGATTTTGGAAGGAAAATAAAAGAAGTGAATTTGTAAGAAAATAATTATAGAAAATTTGAATAAGTTTAAAAATGAATAGGAAAGAAATAAAGTGACTTTAAATTCTAATAAATAAAACTAGAGTATAGAAAGGAAATTTTGAATGAAGTTAATGAATTTTAAACTACAATGTTCTTATTTAAGAGAACAAAACATTTATTTAAAATTTAAGATTTAAATTATTGAAAGGAATAAAGAAGAAATGGGAAAGACCTAAAATTTGCATATTTTAGTTAAGAGATTTAAAATCAAACGGAAAATAATAACAATAATAATAAAGTCCATAATTAATGAATTTTGAAATGAATTGAGTAAGTAATGAAATTTATTTCAAATGGAGTAAATTGGAAATCAATTTGGGAAATTGATTTAAGTGATTGAGATTGGAAATTCTCCCTGAATAACCAAGTACGTTTTCAAAGTAAAATTTTAAAATATAAGTTAAAAATTTTAAAGTTGTTTTAGAAAGCAAGATTTGGAAAATTTATTATTTCTAATATTTAAACTCTAAAGTAAGTATTTCCTTTTAATCTATTATGATAGTAATTATTTATAAAAAGGTAACTTAGTGTTTTGTTTTAAAGAGTGAGAATCCAGTTTTATATTTTATAAAGTAACCTTATTTTCAAATATTCATATAGTATATATTTTTAGCCAATTATGGAAGCAGTCTTAACTTAAATGTTTTAAAGTAAATTGCGAAGTAAGTATTTTATTTTAATCTATTATCGTAATAATTATTTAAAGACTGATTTGGTATTTTAAAGAAGAAAATATAATGTATAGTTATAAGGTAACCTTATTTTAGTTATTTCTATAGTATTATTTTAAATTAAGTATTAAAGTAATCTTTCTAAATTAAATGTTAAATATATTTTACAATAAAGTGTTTTTAAATTACTTTACAAATCTTAAGTTTTGTGCTTGGTGATTCCAGTGGAAATAGAAATACTTGGAATTTATTCTGAGAAAGGAAGATAGTTTTGAAACTGTTTTCAAAGGGGTTTGAAAAGTGAAAATATATCTTGTGAAGATATTTTTGAGATTAATAAATAATTTGGGAAATTATTTATTGGTTGATGGTTGTTTGTGAATATTAATTAATAGTTAAATAAACGACTATCAATATTGGACAAATGCGTTGATCATTTCAAAGAGATCGGGATCGAGATTTATTTCTCGAAAACCACTTCGATCTAGTTTGTACGTTTCGTGGAAAATGATTTTGGATTCGAAGATGGAGCAGTGAAGTGCAAGGGCTAGTCGCTACTAATCTTGAGGATATTTCCAAAATGGATGTAGTAGGAATAGTGCCTTCGGTTCCGTTCGAACCCGGGACGGACTTGTATGGATGAATGCTTTCGTAAACATCGTCAGCTGGACGATGGGCATTCTAAGGGATATGTTCTAAAAAGATAACGCTTAGCCTCAAGCCTCATCTACCGAGAATGACTGAAAATCAGGGGTTATGCAGCAAGGCTAGGTGGGTAGCACCCAACCAGGGTGAGGTCATCCCTGTCTAGATGTCCCTTTTTATTTCGGCTTAGTGGGCGGTTGTTGATCCCAACCGCGAGGTGATCTCACTCGAGATTATCCAGTACGGGGTAGTCCCGGTCTTGTGTTGTAGCGGAGCGGGAGTACTCCTCGGTATTGTGATCTAGGCGACGTACTGTGACAGGTGGTACCCCAGTGCCCAGTCATTAGTTGGAAATCCATTCTCCCTACAAGCCTTGTATGAGTTTTGTTTGTATTACCCACTCTGTGGCTAGTAGCTGGAATTTAATGAATGTAACACTTTCGGCTATTTTATAAGTATTTGTATATAGACCCTATTATAATATCAGAGGATTTCTATAAAAATTGTTTTAGCTATCGTAAGGTAAAAACCCGACATGTTTATTTGTGGCGTGGTTGTAACAACCCGCATATTTAATGATTATATATTTAAATGTTTTATTTAAATATAGCGTCGTTAGTCGAATTTAGGTCCGAAAAGTTACTTTTTGCAAATGGCCGAATTGGAACTCGAAACCATTTCCATTGATTCCAAAATGGCGTTTGCGATCTTTTTGAGTATAAGCTTTGATATGTTTGGAGTAAGTCGAATTTTGCTCTTTGCTAAGTAGGCTTTTGGGTTTGGGTTTCACCCAAACTATTCTATAAACCAACTCAGCCCTTTCTCTCCTTCCATTCACACATTTTCATTTCTTAAGCTTAAGCAAAACTGAAAATGGGGGAAAGGAAGAGGAAATAGAAATTCCAAGCCCTAGTTTACCTTGCAAACTTGAATTCTTGCTCCAAAATCAAAGAGAAGCTATTGGTAAGCCTCCTCTTCATCTTCTCCAACTCTTTCTCCTTTAATTTCAGAAAATTTCCTAAACCTAACTTAGGAAAATACTTATTTTGGTCTTTGATTGAAGCTAGTAGAGTTGAAGTGGAGAGTGGTTGGTTGTTTTCTTTTCTATTGAGCTTCTCTATTCTTGTTTTGAATTAAAAGGTGGTTTTGAACTCACATCTACTTCTCTTGATATTATTGATGTTAGGTGAGATTTTTATCCCACATTTATGTTTACAGCTATCTTGGGTTATTAGGAATGAATTCCTAATATATCTACATGTTCATTTGCTTTCGATTTGGATTGCTTTGGTGAAATTGCCAAATATTATTTTTGAAACCAAATCTATTTAAAACCTTATATGGTTGATTTTTATGTTGTTCGGAGTGTTTGGGTGTGTCGTTAAGGTTGGGTAGTCGTTTGACGCAAGCTCATAATCAACACGCATCCGATTGCTTTCGATTTGTTTGGCCATAGATGGTCTAGGTTCAGGAAATGCCTGACCATCAGGTTTCAGACGTCTGAAACCCTATTTCAGACGTCTGAATATTGTTCTGGGGAAGATTTTTATTCCTAGATTCAGACGTCCGAATTTATAATTCAGACGTTTGAAAGTGCTAAATTTCAACCAGAAACGAAATAGGCAAAATAATGCCTATTTCAGATGTCTGAAAGTTTGGGTTTAGACGTCTGAATTCTGTTCTGGAAAACATATTAATTTCCAGATTCGGACGTCTGAACCACTTCTTTCAGACGTCTGAATCTATTGTCTTTTTCCAATTTGCCTTGTTTGCTTAGTTTTCCAAATTTGATCGATGCATATTGATTCCAATTAGTTGTTTATGCACATTGACCTTGATGATTCCTTTTTGAATTTATTCACGGGTTTATATAAATGATTTCTTAAAATCGTATTAAAAGTTCGCTTCTCCGATTTATAAATTCTATTTAAAACACACGCACAATTTCGCACTTCGAGCGAAGTGGAAGGGTAATTAAATGGTTGGGCAAAACACGGACCATGAATTTGTGCGTTTATCCTTCCGATTAATCCCCGACCTATTCAATTGATCGTTTTGACCTTCGGGTTTGGTTTACCGATGATATGAGGTGAACTTGTACTGCTTTGAGTGTGAAAGTGACTGACGGATAGTAAACCGTTTAGTGCGAACGAGTGGTTATGTGACTCACGTTAACACTTTTCGGATTCCTTTTTGAGAGTTATGACACATTCTTCCAGTTAGTGGTGTCCAGTACTGGGCATCTGGACCTTCACCACTACGGTTTGTTGCCTTCGGGTTTGCACCTTCAGGTTTGTTGCCTTCGGGTATGTTGCCTTCGGGTATGTTGCCTTCGGGTTTGTGCCTTCGGGTTTGTGCCTTCAGGTTTGTTTCCCTATTTTATCGCTTTCGGAGTTAGTCCTTTATGAGCCGCTCGATTGATATTTGGGTTTGGAGTCTTCGGACTCATGGATCCTTGTTTATATAGTACTGAGCACGTGCAAATTTTATGATGTTTCATTGATATGTATATTCCCTAGGTGTCGCCCTTCGGTGTTGGTCTTTTTGAGCCGCATGATATGTAGCGATTACCTTGTGGAACTTGTGTTACCTTCATTGGTATTTATTATTTGCCTTTATGGCTTGTTTTAGGATATTCCTATCCTTTGTTTCTCTGAGTTGCCGATGATATGAGGCTTGTTATGATATGATTCATCTTTTGTTAGATGATTGTGTTATCTCTTTTAGAGATATTTGTTATACCTTGTAACCTTGTGGGTTTATTGTTGTTCAGTTTATCTAACTGATTTGTTTAGCTAGACTGACCCGTGTATCTTATATTCGGGTCAGACCGAGATGTTTCAGGTTAGGTGCTTTTGGACTTAGCCTATTTTGCTTCCGCATGGACTATTCAGCTAGCTTCTTTTTGTCATAGCTTTTTGTGTAGTCCTATTTTGTTGTAACTCTGATATTTATTCTTTCGACTCGTCTGTATATTGTGGTTTGCTATACCACTCGGCATGTATTATTCTGTATACTCTGTTATGTATCAATATATGTGTATATGATGATCCACTGTTCTGTGATATATATTACATGTGAGTTGTTATATTTGTTTAGCTATGGTTTTGTTTTGAGTATTCATTGGATATGTCGATCTGCTTTGTATGATTATTGTCGATGTATTAAATAGATAGTTAGAGCAAGGCAATAGATGGTCGCTCCTAACCAGCCTTATTCTCCGTGTTAGTTGATGGCATTACCCTGTAGTGTCCTTGGCTAGCATGGGTATAGAGGTGGGGCGTCACACCGGTTTTATGAGATGCTTTTGTTTTCAAAAGATTTTGAAACTTAATAATCAATTGGGTGTGATTTTCTCACGCTAGTATTCCAGACTGACTCAGGTGTTATTTAGCTGTAATGCTCGAGTCAGACCGAGTATTATACGATACAGGATATGATGCGGTGGAGCTCAGGAGACGAGCTGGATGATGATACGTACTTCCGTACTTGTTTATATATATATTCCGCTGTGCTGAGTTGTTGTGTATCCATTTGTATGTTATTGATGTTGAGCTGTGGTTGATGTACTCTGATGATGTAATATATAAACTGGTATATTTGATTCTTGAGTAAAGATTATTTATTATGTATTATATTTATTCCCGCTGCGTTGGTTAGATTCTGTTGTTGTTTTCTGTTTTTCTCTTCTTCTACCTCTTCTTCTTTAACCCAAATGGTTCGTATTTCTGTACAACTTGAGCTGATTTAGGTAGAATAGTGTTGACTCAAGGGGTACAGATTTGTGGGTCGATCACCTCGATGAGACGATCAAACGGTATACAGATATCAGTGGTACGACCATCCGATCAAACGTCGATATCGGTAAAGGAAATGCTGGTAATTTGCCGAAAATAAGATAAATGGAGCAATCATTGTCAAAATTTGGAAAAACGAAAGATGTCGTCTCACTCAGAAGATGATTTACAAATTTATTATGTAAAATATTCAGGTTTTGAAAATATTTTATCATCATCAAATTTTAACTGATTTGAATTGAAATAAAATTACACCATAAAATAAACCTTCATATTATTAATTGAAAATTTACCATTTGCTATGTTTAAATAGACATATTCCAAATATCTAAATTTTATTTCCAAATTCAAGTATTTAAAATTTCACAAAATTCTAGTTAAAATATTTTTAAAACTATTAAGATTTACGGGTCGTTACAAGCAGTTCATGAAGCCACTATATATATAACAGAGTATGGAACAAAATACATCAGAAATCAAGATATAAAGAAGTCTCAATACATAGTCAAATAAAAAAAATCTAAATATATCACCAGAGTCAAAGGAATAACTAAAAGCTGAATAGATGGATGGATCTCCAAGCGAAGCTTCAAACTCTAAAGGTGAGTCTCAAATGTTATGACACTCAGTCTGACCCGAGCATATAGCAAAACACAAAACGATCGAGTCAGGATTAACATTCTTATATCAATAAATCCAACTCAAGTGAAATATCAACTGAAATACAAGTAACTTAAAGAATGATTTGGATACACATCCTCTAAGGATCCGTGGAACTATCTTCTATGTAGTAATATACGCTATTATAATAATGTATATAGTAAAGTAAACTATTAAAATAGCGTTAAGGCGTTACCCATGTCCCTCTTAACACATTTTTATAATGTCGTAGACTATACAGTACTGTAAAGTTCACCAAACCAGCGGGCTATCTGGGAGCTCTCTAGGTACAACACAAAACAAATTCGTAGTGGTCTCGATATGGTAGGTGACACGGCACAACTAGGCAATGCTAGGGTAGATATACCAATAACACTACTGGGCTGATGGTAACACATAGCCGCACCTACCACCCACCTTGTCCAACACTCCCATAAAAATCCGAGGGGTGCACCCAATCAATCACAAAGTAATAGAATGGTATCACAGAAGTGTGTCTGATCGGAGGTGCTACATCACTTGGTCCGTCAATTGCTTCTGTTTTAGCCACCTTAAGCTAACTCATGGGAGTTAGGTCCACGTAAATGCCTCATATAGAACCGCCACCAACCATCCTACTTCATTCTAGAATCTGCACTGCGTAAACGGTTGTTAAAGTGGTTTTCGGTATTGGCAAAGAGTATGACAATAACCGATCTCGGTCTCTTTAACAACCAAATGTCATTATAACACCTTGGTCATTTTATTTCAAATAGTTTATACTTCAGAACCATATCAATTCGAGATCATTACTCACTTTAAAATAATTTACATTTCAAAAATCATAACACCTTCCAAAATTATTACTCTTTCGAAATTATAAACCTTTGAAACCATAACACTTTGGAAATCATAACACTTTGAGATCATAACACTCTGAAATCATAACACTTTGAAATCATGACACTTCCACTTAACTCTTTAGGTGTAGACAATAGTATATATAACAAAATAGTAATAGGTTAAAGTAGTTTATATAATAAAATAATTAGCATATTTAAAATATTTATAAATTTAAAATAGTTTATATATTAAAATAATTTATGAAGTATGGTATTAAAATAGTTTTAATGTATTTAAAAATACTTTATATAATAAAAATAGTTTTTCTCTAATTGCAGAAATCGATTTAAATCAACTCGAATTCCAAATATCCAATTTAATTCAAACTCATTTCATCCATTTCATTTCAATTCAAGTTTCAATAAACCATATTCAATTTATATCTATTTCGAATACAATTTTGAAGTATAATTTAATCCTTTTCGATTTCAATAGGTTTCAAAGCTTAAATATTCAAACCTTTACAATAACTCAATTTGAAAATTTATTTATATTCCAAATTCAACTTTACCATTATTTAATCAATACAATAATCATTTACATAAAATTACAACTAACAAATTTAAAGTAGATTAAATATCCTAATTTAAATTTATTTAAATTTGAAAATATTGATTTAACACCTTTAATCGAAATAAAGTTATAAATCGTATCATTAAAATCTTAAATTCAATAAGTTTCAAATTGATTTTATTTAAGTATAATGTTAGTCCGTGGGATGATGGTTTTGATGACAACAACCTTAAAATAGATATAAAATATAAGTACTAATAGTATAAGTTTAGATATATATGTATATGCAGGAGTTGACCATGCAGGTAACAAGAATGAAGTCTGTACAGTAAAGAGATTCAAGATATCAAGATTAAGGACTCATGAGTATTAAGATTATCAAGAGTTCAAGAATTCAATTAATTTATTATTTTGTAATTAGAAATTTTGTTAAAAATCATAGAAAAGCACTGGTATCTTAAAATCCAATTTATTCGTGGAATGGAATCCACTTCGGGCCTGTTAAAGGGATGGAACCCTAAGTAGGATGGAACCTACAAAAAATCTAGTGGAACATTGTTTTGTATCCGCTAACTTTTTATTCAAAATGATTTTTCACAATTATATCTTGTTTTCAAAATGATTTCAAAACCTTCCTTTTAAAAGCATCAAAAACCATCTATCCTTATTTCAAATACATTTAGCCTCAAAATAATCTTTAATTTCAAAATCAAATTATCATTGTTTTTAAACTATCGTTTAAATATAATATATTTAACTTTTATATATTTATACTTAGATTTTAAATATAAAATTATAGTAAAATTTTGTATATATTATTCTTTATATGTATTATGCATTTTAAATATAGTCAAGTATATTTATAAAGTTTAAAGTAGTTTTAATATAAAATAAAGGTTATTTTCAAAGAAAATCAAAACACTAAAAATCCATTTGGGATGTTGACATACTGAAGTACCCCATGTCGACATGGTGTAAAGTGAGTTCAAAATCTAAATTTCGAAAGAAGTGTCAATTCGTCTTAACTCTTCATGAATGGACATGGCTGTTGTTCTTCTATAAATAGGGGTTAGTTTCAACGAATTTTAATTCAGTTTTTTTGGTTTTTCACTCCTCTTCTTCTTCCACATTTCAATATACAAATTCTTTTCATTACTCTACTGAAATGAACATTGAATCTAACTAGATTATCTCTAGTTTGATTCTCTATCACAATCTCAACAAGATCCTCAGTGCTATTCAGAGTTATAGGCTTTTTGTAATCAACATTGCGAGAAAAGGTGTGATTATAGCCTTGAAAATCAATCAAGTGAGATAAGGTGTTATTGTAGCCTTGGGAAATCAATTGGGTGAACTTGTTGCCCGGGAAATCATGTATCTCTACCTAGAGGATTGTGATTCTGGAGGGTGTACCTCGTAGCCATGAAATCGAGGGTGTAATTGTAAAGATTGTTTTTGAAAGGAAATCCGTACTTGTGTGCAGGACTGGATGTAGGGTAACTCCGAACCAGTATAAAATCCGGTGTATCCTTTCCTTTACTGCTTTTACTTTATATTTGCATTTGTGTTTGATTCTGTGATCATATCTGTGTATGAATATTGCATACATTTGTGTTTAAATTAACAAAAACTTAAAAAGATTTAATAATTCTCAAAAACATTATTCATCCCCCCTCTAGTGTTTATCCTTAGCCTTAAGATCCTTAATCCGCATTTCCCACGTTTAGTATCAAAGCAAGGTTTTCAAAGTTTCATAATTTGATTTTTGAAAAAGTTTTCAAAATGGCTACCAACACTTGTATTGTTACTAACACTAGTATCCCTGTCACTAGTTCATTTGTAGAAGGTCAGTCTACTGTCAGACCACCACTTTTTAATGGCAGTAACTATGCATATTGGGCATGTAGGATCTAAATATATTTGCAATCTATAGGATTAGACACTTGGAATATCACACAAACTGAATATTCTGAGCCTACAACTGATTTTGCACAGTGGACCGCTGAGCAGAAGACTATTGCACAAAACAATTCTAAAGCAATGAATATTCTATTTTGTTTACTTAATAGAAATGAACTTAATAAAGTGTCAGTTTGTAAGTCTGCATATGAAATCCGGAAAACTTTTCAAGTAACTCACGAAGGAACAAGCAAAGTTAAACATACCAAAACCTCCATGCTCACAAACCAGTTTCAATTATTTAAAATGAACCCTAATGAGTCTATTTCAGATATGTATAGCAGATTTTAGGATATTATGCATTCTTTAATATCCTTGGGAAAGGAATTTTCTGAAGAAGATCAAGTCAGAAATTTTTTAAATTCTCTTACTCCAGAATGGGATCAAAAGACACTTGCCTTCGAAGTGGCAAATGACATCAGTGCCTTAAAGATATAAGAATTAATTGGAAATCTAATGTCATTTGAAATCCAAATGATCGGGAGAAGAGAAAGCAAAGCATCTGAAAAGAAATCAATGGCATTCAATGCATTGACCGATGGATCAGACTCAAACAGTGATAATGATGAAGAGATAGCCTTTATGACCAGAAATTTTAGTAAATTCCTGAAATACAGAAAGATGAATAACATCAAGAGAAACAACTATAAGAACTTTGGAAATTAGAATGTAGTGCCAAATAATGTCAAATGTTTCAACTGTGATGAACTAGGCCATATCAAAAGAGACTGTCTATATCCAGAAAGGCAGAATCCTCCTATGAACAATGATCCAACAAAGAAACGAAAGCGTGCATTTACTGCTAGTCTAGGTGATTCAGACTCGCCCTCAAGTGATGATGATCCAAAAATAGATAATTCAAATTTGTGTTTCACTGCAGTTCAAGACTCCGACGAATTTAGAGAAACGGACTCAGAAAAAGGTACACATTTATAATATAATTGGTTGAAATTTCTTGCTTAGAATTAGATGCTTAATTGCTTGATTGATTTTGAATCGGTGTGTTGTTTGAATTTTAAAATTTATTTTCAATTTTTATTATTATTTTATTATTATTTTTTATTATTTTTAATAGTATAATAATACTTTTTTAAATATACTATAAGTTCAATAATATTTCAGAAATATATAGACATTAATAATAATAAAGTGTATATATATTCATTAGAGAACTTAGGAAAAACAAATAACAAAAACTCACTGGCACATGTCGATATGGTCCCTACCATAATGTCGACATGGATACCAGGATTTGAATTTCAAAATTTGAATTCAAATGTTTGAATTTTCTTCTACCTTTTCACTTCATTCAATTCTCTGAAAAGCTACCTCTAGAGAAGAGAACATGTCCTTTGAGAATCTATTTATTCACTATCTTTTATCATATCTTTTCACTCTCATTTTCAAATTCAAACTCTCTCTTCAAAACTTCAAGCCCTCTACTTTCTACTTTAATGGCTTCTTCAAGCAACCGCTCCACCATGAGAATTTCCAGAAAGATAAAAGAGCAACTCTTCAATGATCTGGAGGCGATAAAAGCATACATCAATTATGCTAATTATGCCAATGTCCATCCCGGAAAGTTTGCTATCTTTCAAGATTTTTCTTCTTATGAAATTGATTCTCGTTTTGCAAACAATCAAATTCTTAATCCTGTTGATGCTTCTCAAAATGATTTTGTTTGCTATCCAAATCTTGTCAAAATTTTCTATGCAAGTTTAAACTGTGGATTTTATATTGGGAATGAGAATGAAATTTGAAGTAGTTTCAAAGGCACTAGAATTGTTTTTAATTGTGATCTTTTGGGTACCATTCTCAATTGCAAGAGTACGGGAATGGATCTCTCTAATTTTAGAATCGATGAAAATGATCTTGAGACATTTCATCACATTTTCGAAGGGAATGATAATTTTGAATTCAAAAATCGAAATTTTCGACCAAAAGCAAGAATTGTCAATCTTCTTTTGCAACAACTTTGATCCCAAGATCGGGAAATTTTAACAATCCTACTTTAAAAGTTTGCAAAGCGCTTTTTTCTATTTTTGGAAATTATGACATAAATTGGGCGCAAGTTATTTTGGATGAACTGCGTACCAAAAATCTTGAAATGGGTGAGAATACTTTGTATCATGGAATTTATCTCACTCTTATTTTTTACTATTTTGGAGTGGATTTCAAAGGCGAAGAATTTGTTTCTAGAAAGTTTTCAATCATTCCAACATTTCGCTTATGAAAATTCCATTTGTTTTTCAACCTTACGAGACTCTTGCCGAAAAGGAAGAGCGTTTGGCTCATGAGGAAATGAAAGAAGAGGAAGATGAAGAAGAAGAAGAAGGGGATGAAATGGAAATTGAAGAAGAAGAAGGTGAAACCTCTTTGGAAAGCATCAACTATCCTCCTAATCCATCCAACAAAACCCTTCTCAAAAACCAAAAGACGATTGTTGAGAATCAATGAATTCTTAAACGATCTATTAGTCAGAAGTTGGACAAAATTTCATCCAAGATGAACAAGTTTATTTCCAAAGTTAGCAAGAAACTTGGACTTTCTTCATCATCATCATCCTCCAACTAGTTCTACCTTTTCGTATCTCGTTGTACTAATTTTAGTTTATTTTGATTTGAATATTCGTGTAGTTCTTTATGATTAATCACTGTATCGTCTTAGGATGAAATGAAATGAAATTTCTTTCTGTTATCTAGCTTATCTTATCTCTAGAATAAATGTTAGTATATTATATAAATATATACACACACAATTATTCACAAAATCAAAATATATCATCAAATTTCGCTACACCATGTTGACATACCCCATATGACCATGTCGACATGTACTGGTCAGAAATGACAATTCATTTTGAATTTTAAATTTGAATATTTACCATATGTCTATTTATTTCAAACGAATTTCTACACCTACAAATACCTATTTCTTTCAGAATTCATCACTGAAAACTATTTCTTATCTACTCTATCTCTCATTCTTCTCACAAATCCAAATATGGCTAATCCAATTCATAACTTATCCGAAAATCTTGAAGAAACTCTTAATTCGTTCAAGAATATTCTCTCGTTCATTCTTCGTAACCGGCGATACTTAGAATTGAGTCAAATGCAGATGATCAAGGAGCAAGAAAGGCATTTCGATGAAATACGATGGATGATTTCCTCCCTACACAAGGATGATAATGAAGCACATCCTCTAGTCTCTCTCACCAACGACAATAAAAATTAGGATTCTATTAAGGCAGACCCTATCTTTGGAGAAGAAGGATGGGTGGAAGTTCCACGTAACGTTTAATTTTATTCGGTTGCTTTGTTTGAATTGTTTGCCTTGATTGATTTGATTTCATTTGCTTTGGCTTGGTTTGAATTTGATTAACATTTAGTATGGATTGATGTTTGTTGTACAAAACATGTATAATTATACATTGACATGTATATAATCTTTGATTCATTATTGTGACTATTAATTCTATATTCTATTGTATAAGTTTATTAATGTAGGTATTTTAGTCCAAGAATGAGGGGGAGTTATATAGTTTGGGTTATATAGTTTAGAGTTAGTTTTTTTTGTTAATCGCAAAGAGGGAGAAGTATAAAATAGGGTAGTTAGGCATAGATTAAGGAGGAGTTATTAGGATAGAAGTGATATTTTATAAACAAAGGTTGTCATCATCAAAAGGGGGAGACTGTTAGTCTGTGAGATGATGGTTTTGATGACAACAATCTTAGAATAGATTATAAAATATAAATACTAACAGTATAAGTTTATATATATATATATATGTATATATATATATATGTATATATATATATATGTATGTATGTATATGTAGGATTTAACCATGTAAGTAACAAAAATGAAGACTGTACAGTGTAGAGATTCAAGATATCAAGATTGAAGACTCATGAGTATCAAGATTATCAAGAGTTCAAGAATTCAAGTAATTTTTTATTTTTTAATTAGAAATTTTGTTAAAACTCATAGAAAAGCACTGACATCTTAAAATCCAATTTATTCATGGAATGGAATCCACTTCGAGCCTGTTAAAGGGATGGAACCCTAAGTAAGATGGAACCTACGAAAAATTTAGGGGAACATTATTTTGTATCCGCTAACTTTTTATTCAAAATGATTTTTCAAAATTATATCTTGTTTTCAAAATGATTTCAAAACCTTCCTTTTAAAAGCATCAAAAAACATCTATCCTGATTTCAAATACTTTTAGCCTCAAAATAATCTTTAATTTCAAAATCAAACTATCCTTGTTTTTAAACTATCTTTTAAATATAATATATTTAACTTTTAAATATCTATACTTAGATTTTAAATATAAAATTATAGTGAAATTTTGTATATATTATTCTTTATACTTACTTATGTATTTTGAATATAGTCAAGTATATTTATAAAGTTTAAAATAGTTTTAATATAAAATAAAGGTTATTTTCAAAGAAAATCAAAACACCAAAAATCCCTTTGGGATGTCGACATACTGCCCCATGTCGACATGGTGTCAGTTGAGTTCAAAATTTAAATTTCAAAAGAAGTGTCTATTCGTCATAACTCTTCACGAATGGACATGGCTGTTGTTCTTCTATAAATAGGGATTTGTTTCGAGAATTTTAATTCAGTTTTTTTGGTTTTTCACTCCTCTTCTTCTTCCACATTTCTATATACAAATTCTTATCATTACTCTGCCGAAATCAACATTGAATCTAACTAGATTATCTCTACTTTGATTCTCTATCACTATCTCAACAAGATCCTCAGTGTTATTCAGAGTTATAGGCTTTCTGTAATCAACATAGCGAGAAAAGGTGTGATAGTAGCCTTGAAAATCAATCAAGCGAGATAAGGTGTGATTGTAGCCTTGAGAAATCAATTGGGTGAACTTGTTACCTGGGAAATCAAGTATCTCTACCTAGATGATTGTGTTTCTGGAGGGTGTACCTCGTAGCCTTGAAATCGAGGGTGTAATTGTAAAGATTGTTTTTGAAAGGAAATCCGTACTTGTGTGCGGGATTGGATGTAGGGTAACTCCGAACCAGTATAAAATCTGGTGTGTTCTTTCCTTTACTGCTTTTACTTTATATTTGCATTTATGTTTGATTCTGTGATCATATCTGTGTATGAATATTGCATACACTTGTGTTTAAATTAACAAAAAATCAAAAAAATTTAACAATTTTCTAAAAGACTATTCACCCCCTCTAGTGTTTATCCTTAGCCTTAAGATCCTTAATCCGCATTTCTCACATATAATTCTTAAATAATTAAAATTCCAAATCAATTTCAAATTTATCTTTCCAACCGCTTAATTAATTAAAATTATATAAAAATATACTTTTAAAAATAATTTTAAACAAATACTTAAAACATATTGCATACTGAATGAATTAACTATATTAAATTAAATTTTATTATTAAATTTATTTTATATTAAATTTGTTTTATATTTATTAAAAATAGTAAATATAAGTAAAATCTTAAAATTTATAATTTCAAAAGTAACTTATAAATTCAAATTTCCCAAAACAAATAATCTAAAAATCAAGAATTTAAAGCATATATAAAAATAACATTTATGTATATAATATTTAAAAATCAATACTCATATAAAACTATATACATTTCCTTTTTAAAACTTTGGAAATCATTTCAAAATATATATAGACCAAAGGTATCCTTGTATAATTTTCTATCCTATGGTCAAGTGATACAATCCTATCGTTTGAAACCGCAATTTATAATTTATAATTTTCTATCCTATCGTTTCAATCCGCAATTTAAATATCTACGGGTATATATCATTTCAAACCGCAATCCCAAAATTCAATTCAATGAACATCACTTGGGTTTAGCATTTCAATCCATAACGATTTTCTCCTATTCTACAAGATCACTTGGGTATGTATCATTTCAACCCATAGGGAAGTCTAAATTAACAGGAAACTTGCAGAGTGAGAATAGCGATAATAATAATATAACATATCAACATAGGCATATATCATTAATAACAAATAAAATATAAATGACAGATCATGGTGTTAGATGTCATAGGTAAATAGTTATAGAAATGGCATACCATATATATAGCAATTAAATAACTAGCAACAACATATTTCAATTGTCGTTTCAAATGAAAACAAATTTAATAAATATAAGAATGTTAATCGTGAGTGACTGCTCACCTTTCGAGGATAGAGAATAATGCGAGTGGGAATAGTGAAATGGACACACACACTGATAAGCGATAAGGCTAGAGATCTGCTGCGAAAAATTCGATATTAAAATGTAAGTCAAGATGGAAAGAGATCGATGAAACAAGATATATTACATATATATAAATTTTCTAAAAATCAATTTAAAACATGTATTTAAAATAAATAAATATATATTTATTTCAAATCAATATTTAATTCCAACGCATAAAATATCTATATATATATATTTGGAAAACTAAGTTCCTATATATTTACATATAAATTAATGTATAACATTATATATATAAATATATATATATAAATATATATATATATATATATAAATATATATATATATATATATAAATATATATATATATAAATATATATATATATATAAACCATTTTATAACATTATGTATGTACATATCTCAGAATACATATAAAGCTTGTACCACGAAATCAGTTTATATACACATCTTATCGTTCTTATACAGTCTTACATTTAATAATATATGCAGGCATAAATTATATATATTAGCAAAGTAGGATATGTATAAAACTAGCATAGAAACTTATATATATAAGTAATAGGTTATATACTTTAAAACCAATATTTATAAAAATCAATATAAAGTCCAACCAATACTTGCTATAACCATCGAAAAGTGTAAATATATATGTACCAAATATATGTAGACTACTCAAACTATACGTAGGCTTGGATTCACAATAACAGGTACTTAGATATATATGTACATCAACATATCTATATTCTATGTATATATATATATAAAATCAATATATATATATATATATATATATATTTATCAAAGATAAAATCAATATATATATATATATATAGACACACACATACATACAAACTTATATCTATATGCAGTTCGACGTACTATCATTAACGTACTACATATATATATATATATATATATATATATATATATATAGACATGTAACTCACGCATATATTTATACATAACAATTTAAAAATCAATATTTAAATAATAATATATTACCTATAAAAGAATAAAGTGGAGGCTTGGCAAGTTGAAGGTGGAGATAAATGGAGCTATGGGAGTTCTCAAGTAGTGGAATTTCGTGGCCTGGTGGTGAGCTAGAGTTGCAGGCCAAGGGTGGGAATGAGACAGAGGAGGCTCGGTGATGCGAAGGAGAGATGGTTTGGAAGGGAAAGAGGTGGAGGAAGGTCAGGTGGGTAGGAATATGGTGGCTGCGAGGTGATGTATTTGTGATGGAGGCAGATCTAAGGTTGCGGGTTGCCTCCTGGCGGCACAGGAAGGATACGGCTGGGCGGTGGTCGTGGGGGTGGCCGAGGATGGGGTCAGGCGAGGAGCGGATAGTGAACGCTAATGCAAGATGAGGAGAAGATCCTATAGATTTTGAAGCATTCGTATATAAACTTTGTAATATATTTATATTTGCTAGCACGAAAATGAAATAGAACCAAAAAAATAATGGCAGGAAAAGAGAATGAAGTGGAGTGGACAAAGAAGGAAACGAACCAATTTATAGGAATGGCAGGAATATAAAAAGTTGGTGGAATAACAAAAGTCAAAAATTAAATTTTCTAGAAATTAAAAGGGGTAAGTGGCTATTAGATTCTACAGAGGCAAACAAATGGACACAGGTAACCAAAAGGTCCAAAATGGTTGCCGATACGGCTAATCGTTTTATAGATTCCACCACGTACCGAACTCTGAAACATGGAAATGAATACACCACAGAGATTAGCATGACGAGAAGATCAAAATGGTATACTGATATTATTGGAACGAACATCCTATCAAAAGTCGATATTCGGTACCGAAAATGCTACTAAAACGCCGAAAATAAGATAAACGGAGCAACAGTAGTCCAAATTTGATGGAACGAAATATGACATCTCACTCAGAAGATGATAAATATTTTTAATATTTTGATTTGGAAAATATTTTATTACCATCAAATATTAACTAATTTAAATTGAAATAAATTACACAATAAAATAAACTTCCATATTTTCTGACGAAAATTTACCATTTGCTATGTTTATATAGACTTATTCCAGATATTAAACTTTTATTTTCAAGTTTAATTATTTTAAATTTCAAGAAAACTTAGTTTAGTTACGTTATAAAAATCATTAAAATTCCCAAGTCGTTACTCTTCCCCGCTCAAAACTTTTTATCCCCAAAAAGGAACGAGGTAGGAGAATAGAAATAACTAGAAAGAAAAATAGATTTGAAATATAAAATACAACAATTAATTCAAAACTAAATAAATTTCATATAGTTTTAAATTGGTTTATATTCAACTAATTCAATCCAAATAAAGGTATTTTCATTCAGTTGATTTATTTTCAATTTTATTAATGTTTATTATAAAATTTCAAAACAAAATTTATTTTATTTATCTTATTTATTTAATCGATTTGATTTTGCTTGATTTAATTTCACTTATTATTCAATCTTCATATTCATTTATTCATTATCTTATTATTCAATTTATCTCAAATTACATTTTCTATAATCATAAATTTGGTGTATAAACATTTATTATAAATCATATTTTATTCAAAAAATTAATTCTTTTCCCTCAAATTATTATTCAACTTAATATATCTTATCACATAGATTAAGTATATTGGCACTTATCATAATCACTCAAATTTAATTATAGATTCCTTTAACATCATTTTGTATTGTATATTATTCAGTTACATATTCAACTACTGAATAATTTAGGTAAGTTATATATGTTCAAAGATGAAATTGAACATTATACAAGTAAAAATTTCCAATTCAATCATTTCAAGTCATATATATTTATTCAAAAATTTAAGAGTTAAATTTCCAATTTCACTTCAAATCATTTATAGATAAATGTAGATACATATATATTCTATATCAAATCAAATATAAAATCATATACCTATATATAAATATATTATAAATCAAATCATACTTAAGAAATTCAAAAATTCATTTTCCAAGACAAAAGTGTAGCAAAGCTATGAATTGGTCTATCAAGTTTGAAACTTGAAAATGAATGTCGACGATGCTGCAGTCATCACCGAAATTATTTCAAGTGACAAAAGGGGAGAGTACTAATTTGAACTTTTAAAATTTTTTAGAAACGATTTTTATTCGAAAATACTTTTAAGTAATATACTCTAAAATTTTAAAAACAAATTTTCTAAAATACTGGAAATTTAAGTCTCAAATTCTTAATTTAAATTCATTTCAAATCCCAAATCAGTTGATAAACCATGTTTTAATATTTCATTACTTTATTTGTTTATGTCATGTGACAATAGTAAATGATTTTCAAATAAATAAATGAAAAAAAATCAAATATTAACATTCTAACAACCAATTCATTTAACAATTTAATTTTAGAAAAATTTATACTTATATATACAATATAATCATATAAAATTATTTCATTTACCAAATTTGAAAATGATATTGTGTCAGTTTGCTCTGTTCATGTATTTTGGAATTTCTATCGATAGCGTTGATCAGACGAATCGATCAAACCCCAAATCAACATTAACAACTAAAACTACACACTATATGATATTTTAATATTAATTACAAATACACTTCCTCACTCGATGATTCCAGAATGGATCATAGATCAAGGATAGAGATTTAATTTAGAGGGACTCTAATCAAAGAGAATTCTAACTAACGAGATAGACTCAAAAAGAAGATAGACAATTAAATTACAAAATAGAAAGATGGATATACTAATATTAATCGCGGGTGACCTTAACCGGGCCAACTGTGACTTCCAGAATAAGTTCGAGGCAAAATAAGATTGATTAAAAGAGAATTACCCTGGTCGTCTACTAGAGAAACATTCGGGCATAGGAAGAGATGGCATCATCTAAATCGAGGGTATAGAAATCTTCGATGAATCAATGCCTGTTGTAAAGAAGTTTCACGCTTTTACAAATCATTCTAAGATTGTCGAAACAGAAATGGAGCTATTGGATTCTCCAGTATCAAGAAGAACACAAATAGGGAGGGACAAAAATGGATTTTAGAACAGTAGGGAAAGTTTCGAAATTCAAAAGAAATCCAAATCCAGGAAGAAGGATTTCAAGCTCGAACGAAGAGGATTCTGTAACTAAATTTTACTCCATATGCTAAGTTTTTCCTAAATCAGAGCTCTGATACCAACTGTAACATTTCGATATTTCGTATCATTCGCATCCACACATGCTCGACTTGAATTGTTCAAAATATCAGATTGTTAATTATATTTGGAAAACTCAGCATACAGTATATAAATCAATCACAGAATCACAGAATAATATAACAATAAGCAGTGGAAATAGAAAAATAGCAGTTCATGAAGCTAGTACGTATATAACAGATATGGAACAAAATATAGAGGAAATCAAGATACAAAGAAGTCTTAACACATATTCAAATAACAAAATCTAAATATATTATCGGAGTCAACTGAACAATTAAAAGCTGAATAGATAGATGGATCTCCAAGCGAAGCTCCAAACTCCAAAGGTGAGTCTCAAATGCAATGTAACATCCCGATATTTTGTGCCATTCACATCCGCACATGTTGGACTTGAATTGCTCAAAATATCAGATTGTTAATTTGTATTTGGCAAAACTCAGCATATACAGCAAATAAAAAATCATAGAATCACAGACACAGAGTAGTGTAACAATAAGCAGCGGAAACAAATGAATAATAGTTCATGAAGCTACTATATATATATATATATAACAGAGTTAAACAAGATACAACAAAAGTCTCGAATACAAAGAAATCTCGATACAATAATCAAATAACAAGATCTAAATATATCACTGGAGTCAACCGAACAACTTCAAGCTGAATAGATAGATGGATCTCCAAGCAAAGCTCCAACTCCAAAGGTGAGTCCCAAATACCGAGACACTCAGTCTGACCTGAGCATAAAGCAAAGCGACAAAACACTTGAATCAGGATTAACATTCTTATATCAATAAATCCAAATCAAGCAAAATATCAACTGAAATACAAGTAACTCAAAAGATGTTTGTGATACCCATCCTCTAAGGATCCATGGAATTATCTCCTACGTAGTACAATACGCTATTATAATATGTCTATAGTAAGATACAGTATTAAAATAGCATTAAGGCATTACCCACATCCCCTTTACACGTTTTATATATTCTCATAGTCTATACAGTACGTAACTTCCCCCATAAACTAGAGGCTTATCAGAGGGCACTCCATAGGTATGGTACAAAACAAACTTGTAATGGTCTCGATAAGGTAGTGATATGGCACAAATAGGTAATGCCAGGGTAGATATACCAATTACACTTCCAGACTGGTGGTAACACATAGTCGCAGCTACCGCTCACCTCGATCCACACTCCTAAATCAAAGGTGCGCACCAAATCTGTAACCACCCGAAATATTGGGCATTTGAAATTGGAATATTTAATTGATTTTAAATTATATAAAGGGTTAATTTTAACTCAGATTTCAAATATCTTCCTTTATTGGATAATTAAATGATTGAGTTTAAAATTTGGAAATTGGGTAAAATATGAAATTGGGTGTTTCGAGCTTGTTAAAAATACTATGAAGGCTTAAAAAATTTATGTTTATATTGCTGAAGGTAATAGAACTTTATAATTGAATTTAAAAGTGTTTTGTTCACTTTAAAAAATATATCTTTAAATTGATATTTAAAAATAACCTTCCGAGGCATAGTCTCGAATTTCGATGAAACCAATTCCATTGGATCCGCAATAGCGTATTATTATCGGATTTTAGATTTTGTAGTCTTTGGAGTTGTGGTGTGATCATAAGATAGGTAAACGCGCTGAAATCTATATCGAAAATTAATATAGTAACTAGGTTCAAAATGCTATCTTTTCTGTACATCGAGTTAGGACTCGAAACCTTTTCCATTGCGTTCGTAATAGGGGTATAACATTATAAACGCCTAGCGTCACACCTCGATAGGAGATCGAGATTGTGAGGTGCAAAAATCGATACAATTTAAATTTAAATTTTAAATATAATATATTTATATACTTTCTTTGACTGGTCAATTAACCTTCACATTAGAACCTTTTCATATCACTATAGCTTGATAATTCCTTCACACTTCAATCGCTTCGTGTTCCCCTTCTTTGAAAAGAAGATACGCGAAATTCAATTCAAAAAAAGGAGAAACCGTCTCGTTTAAAATCATGTATCCCCCTCCCATTTCTCTCAAACTCTAATCAAAGTCGAACGAATTCGTACAAAAAGGTCAAAATCAAAAAATCAAGTTGGCATCTTATTTTCGAATTCGAGTCAAGGAATGATAAGAGAAAGATCGAATCAAATCGGTCGGAGAAAAAGGTATAAAATCATGGTCGAAATGATCGCGATTTCATGTAGGCGTGGCGACGTCGAGGCAGTGGAGGAGCGTCGCGATGTCGATTGTGATGGGAAGGGGGCGACAGCCTATGCTTGAGGGAGCACGACTAAGGATGGAGATCATGTCGAGATCGATTTAAGTGTAGGTGCGTGAGTACTTAAATCGCAGCAGCCTTGTTGCTAAACATCGCGCTTAGGTTTGGGGGTAGAGTCGTTCGTTAGGCTGGCCGACAGTGGCATGCGCGAGGCTTTGGATGGTGGCCGAGCTCGATTTTTGGGTGTGGAGTTCTTCTTCCTCTTCTTTTTCTTAAAATAATAATGATATATACATATATATAAGTTTTAATCTATAGTAAAGGTAAATATAAATACAAATATACATATATTAGAGAAGGAAAAGTTTTATGTTTAAAAAAATCACCGTTTTGTTATATACAGATTTGAAAGAAAATTTTAGTTAAAATTAAATTATTAGTTAATCAAATTATTAAATAGCAATTGGTAGTTCGATTTATATAAAATGTTAATAAACTGTATAAATGTTTATACAAGGTCAAAAATCATGAACCAAGTCAAGGTTGAAGTGGATTGCAAAACAAAAGTCAAAGGTGAGTTAATCTCATGCATTTTGGATTATCTTTTAAATTTAAATTGTTAAATTTAAATTATTGGTTATTTGTTTGAATTGATAATTTATTATCAGCTTGGATGCGATATGTTATATAATATATATATATATATATATATATATATTTGAGTGATTGATATTCCCGCTTTATATAGCGGAGACCCTATGCGCCCACATAATAGCAGATAACCCTTTATACCGCGATATCCCCCTCGAAGCAGGATTGGTATTTTATATTATGCTAACATCTGTGGATGTAGGGAAACAGGTTAGAGGGTCCAACTGGATTCCTCAAAACGTTGAATTTATTTTATATTCAGCGATATGATTTATTTTATGATCTATGATAGATTATATTGATCGTATTGGGGATTGAAATTACTGAATGCTATGCTAGGCTAAATAATATATGGGTACTTTGAGAAATGGAAATATATATACATAAAGTTTGGATTTTTAAAGGAAATGAAAAGAAAATTCTTAAGTAAATAATTATTGGGAATTGGATAAATCAATTAATAAATTTTAAAGGGAATTTAAACCAGGAAATCGGTTTGAAATCGATTTTGTGTTTTGGAAACTGTGATTTAAAGGAAAATGAAAAATGAAAATTTGTAAACTAGTTTATAAATGAAGTAGATATTTATCCGTGGAAAAATTCGAAAGTATAGATTCTGGTGGAATTTATAAGAAAAGGTGCAATTCATTTTAAAAATAAAAGGTGATTTAAATTTAAAAGTTGGAAAGTATATTTTTTCGGGAAAACTAAGTATTTTTCGAAGAAAAGATTTCAAAGTATAAACAAGAAGTTTAAAAAAATTAGAATGCTTTAGGAAATTTATTATTTTAATTATTTTTAAGTGAAAAGTAAATATTTATTTAAGTTAATTATGCTTGTTAATTATTTTTAAAGGTAAGTTAGTACTGTGATTTTTAAAAAGGAATTTTAACATAAATACTTAATATAATAACTTTTTTCTAAAAGGAAATTTGGTTTAAGCTTTACTCAGAAACACTTATAGAATTTCTTAAGTATTATTTTTATTTAAGTAATTTTAGTAGCCTTAATGTAAATAATTTAAGTACGTATTTTTGAAAGTGATTATAAGGAGATGGAAATGTGTTTTAAAAATAAAAGGTGGTTTTATTTTTAATGTGTTGAAAGAAATTTGCAGGATTGGGACGTAAATTAAATTGGGATAAATCGAGCAGGATTTATAAAGGATTTTATGGGTTATACTGAAATGGAAGTGTATTTCCCTGTACAACCAAATATATTCTCAAAGGAGATTTTTTATATAGATAAGTTGGAAGTTTAAAGTTTTTAAAAAAGAATGTTCTAGGAATTTTTTTATTTAATCATTTTAACATTTGAAGTGAATATTTATTAAGTTAATTATAGAATGATTATTTTAAAGGTTCAACTTGTATTTGATTTAAAAGATGGTTATTAGATATTTATACCTTATTTAATAGTTTATTTTAAAATTAGTTTTAGCTTAAGTTTTACGTGAGAAATTATTATAAAATTTCATAACTAGTATTTTAAATAAAGTGTGTTAAGTAGTTTTTATTTTAAGTGTTTTAAAGTATATAATTTTGGATAAAGTGATTAAAATTATTTAAAAACCTAAAGTATTAAGACTTGATTTTCAGTGGAAATTAAATAATTGGGTGGAAATTTATTCCACGAAAGGAAAAAAAGTTGTTTGAAAACTACTTTCAATGGGTTGAAATGTAGAAAAATATCTTACGAAGATATTCTGAAATAAATAATTTGGGAAGTTATCAAGGCCTGATGGTTGCTTGTGGATGTTATATGATAGTTAAATAACAGACTATCAATATTTGCCAATGCGCTGATCGTTTTGAAGAGATCGGGATCGTGATTAATTTCCCAAAAACCATTTCGATCCGGTTTGAATGTTTTTATGAGGAAGACAAGAGCTTGGAGTCAAAGATGGAGTAGTCAAGTGCAAGGGTTAATCGCTACTAATCCTGAGGGTGATTCCAAAATGCATGTAGTAGGAGTAGTGCCTTCAGTTCCGTTCGGACCGGGAACGGACTTGTATGGATGAATGCTATCAGAACACTGTTAGGAGGACGATGAGCATTCTAAGTTTATGTGTGCTTAAAAGGTAACGCATAGCCTCAAGCCCCATCAACCGGGAATGGATAAAACATGGGAGGTACAACAAGGCTATGTGGCTAGCAACCATATAGGGTAAGGTCATCCTTGTCTAGATGTCCCTTTTTATGCGGCTGCGTGGGCGGTTGCTGATCCGAACCGTGGGGTGATCTTATTTGGACTATTGTAATGATCCCGGTTTTGATTCAAATTTAATTTGGCAATTAATTTATTTTTTGGATCAAATTGTGAATTAATTTGATTTTCCCAAATTTAATAAGGTATTTGTTTGTTATTTATATATATATGTATATAAATCGATTATAATTTGAAATTTGAATTTAAAACTCAAAAATAAATATTTTTGAAAATAAACTGGAATTAAAACTCTATATTTTAAAATTAATAAGAATTTGTTTTGTAATTATAATATGTATATGTATTGTGAGAAATGCGGATTACGAATCTTAAGGCTAGAATTAACACTAGAGAGGGAGGGGGTGAATAGTGTTTAAAGGAAGTACTAATTTTTTTTGAGTTTATATTAATTGGAACACAAATGTGTGCAATATTCAGACATAGATATGATCATCGAATCAAGCAAAGATGCAGATATAAAGTAAAACCAATAAAGGAAAGTACACACCGTATTTTGTACTGGTTCAGAGTTACCCTACATCCAGTCCCGCAATACAAGTATAGATTTCCTTTCAAAATAAATTCTTACAATTACACCCTCGATTTCAAGGCCACAAGGTACACCGCTCCAGATTCACAATCCTCTGGGTAGAGATACTTGGTTTTATGGGCAACAGGTTCACCCAATTGATTTCCGAGGCTACAATCACACCTTTTCTCGCTTAATTGATTTTCTAGGCTACAATCACACCTTTTGTCGCTTGATTGATTACAAAGAAGTCTATAACTCTGAATAGCACTGGGATCTTTTTGAGATAGTGATAGAGAATCAAACCAGAGATGATCTAGTTAGATTCAATGGTGATTTCTACAGAGTAATGGTAAAAATGTATATAAAGAAATGTAGAAGAAGAAGAGGAGTGAAATCAGAGAATTTATAAAAATAAATTCATTTAAAACAGTCCCTATTTATAGTAGACCAACAGTTATGTCCATTCGTGAAAGGATATGACGAATAAACACTTCCTTTGAAATTCAAACTTTTGAAATAAACCGTCACCTTGTCGACAAGGGTATCTTGGGGTTTTCGACAGGCCTAAGTTATTTTTGGTAATTTGTTTTTCTTTGAAACTAACTTCTATCTTGTATTAAAACTATATTGAACTTTATAAATATACTTAACTATAGTTAAAATACATAAGTAAGTATAGAGAATAATATTTTGGTATATATAAAATTTTACTATAATTTTATATTTAAATCGAAGTATAAATATTAAAAGTTAAATATATTATAACTAAAAGATAGTTTAAAACCAAGGATAATTTGAATTTGAAAATAAAGATTATTTTGAGGCCAAAAGTGTTTTAAAACCAGGACAGATGTTTTTGATCTTTCTAAAAGAAGATTTTGAAATCATTTTGAAAACAAGATACAATTTTATAAAACTTTTGAATAAAAGTTAGTGGATACAAAACAATGTTCCACTAGATTTTTCATAGGTTCCATCCTACTTAGGGTTCCATCTCTTTAACGGGCTCGAAGTGAATTCCATTCCATGAATAAAATGGATTTAAGGATGTTAGTGCTTTTCTAGGAGTTTTAAAAAAATTCCTAACTAAACTACTTATATTGAAATCTTGAACTCTTGATAATCTTGATACTCATGAGTCTTAATCTTGATATCTTCGATCTTGAGTTTATCAATTCTTGAATCTCTATACTGTACAGTCTTCATTCTTTGGTACCTGTATATATATCCTGCATATACATATATATCTAAACAATAATGTTAGTATTTATATTTTATAATCTTGTTCTAAGGTTGTTGTCATCAAAACCAACTTCTCAGGGACTAACAATCTCTCCCTTTTTGATGATGACAACCTTTGTTTATAAAATATTACTTCTATCCTAATAACTCCCCCTAAAACTAATAACTCCCTCTAAAACTAATAACTCCCCCTTAATATGTCTAATTATCCTATTTTATATTTCTCCCCCTTTATCATCAACAAAAAATAAGTCCAAACTATACAACTCCCCCCTTATTCTTGTACTAAAGTACCTGCATTAATAAAATATACAATGGAGTATATAATAGATAGATTTAAGAGATAACTATACTGATAGACATGATAACTAGTCAAAGATCATGTAGATATCAATGTATATTTATACATATTATGTTTTGCACACCAATTATCAATCCACACCAAACAAAATCAAATCAATCCAAGCAATCAATTAAAATCAAACAAAGCAATCAAATAAAATCAAACATTACGAGGAGCTTCCACGCATCCTTCTTCTCCAAATATAGGTTTGCTTTAATGGCATCCCAATTTTTATTTTTATTGGTGAGAGAGACTAGAGGATGTGCTTCATTATCACTCTTGTGCAGAGAAGAAATCATCCATCGTATCGTATCGAAATGCTTTTCTTGCTCCTTGATCATCTGCATTTGAATCAACTCTAAGTGTCATTGATTATGGAGAATGAAAGAAAGAATATTTTTGAAAGAATTATGGGTTTCTTCAAGATTCTCGGTCACATTATGAATTGGATCGCCCATATTTGAGTTTGTGAGAAGAAATATAGATAGAGTAGATAAGAAATGATTTTGAGTGATTAATTCTGGAAGAAATATGTATTTATACGGGTCGAAATTTGTTTGAAATGAATAGACACAAGGTATTTATTCAAATTTCAAATTTAAAATGAAAAGTCATTTCTGACCAGTACTCGTCGACAGGGTCTATAGGGGGTTATCGACAGGGGTCAGTTAATTTTGATGACTCATTTTGATTTTATGAACAATTGTGTATATATATTTATTTATATAATATACTAACATTTATTATGGAGATAGGATAAGCTAGATAACAGAAAAGTAATTCATTTTCATTTCATAATAGAACGATACAATGATTAAACATTAAGAACTACACGAACATTCAAATCAAAATAAACTAAAACCAATACAACATGACATGAAAAGGTAGAACTAGTTAGAGGATGACGAAGATAATCCAAGTTTCTTGCTGACTTTGCAGCTGAACTTGTTCATGTTGGATGATATTTTATCCAATTTCTTACTAACGGACCATTTAAGAGTCCGTTGATTCTCAACAACGGTTTTTTGATTTTTGAGTAAGGTTTTGTTTGTTGGATTAGAGGGACAGTCAATACTTTCCAAGGATGTTTCATTTTCTTCTTCTTCTATTTCCATTTCATCCCCTTCTTCTTCTTCTTCTTCCTCCTCTTCCATCTCCTCATGAGCCAAACGCTCTTCCTTTTCGGCATGAATCTAATATGGTTGAAAAACATATGGAATTTTCATAAGAGAAATGTTTGAGTGATTAAAAACTTTTCTTGAAACAAATTCTTGTCCTTTGAAATCTACACCAAAATAATTAAAAATTCAAGTGAGATAGATTCCATGGTAAAAAGTGTTTTCATCCATTTCATTAATTTTGGGACGAAGTTCATCCAAAATAACTAGCGCTCAATTAATATCATAATTCCCAAAAATAGCAAAAAGTGCTTTGCAAACTTTTGAAGTTGGATTATTAAAACTCCCCGATCTTGGGGTCAAAGTATGTTATAAAAGAAGATTAACAATTCTAGCTTTTGGTCGAAAGTTTCGATTTATGAATTCAAAGTTATCATTTCCTTCGAAAATGTGATGAAATGTCTCATGGTCATTTTCATCGATATTAAAAATAGAAAGATTCATTCCTGTGCTCTTGCAATTGAGAATGGTACCCAAAATATCACAATTTAAGATGATTCTAGTGCGTTTGACACTACTCCAAAGTTCATCATCATTTCCATTATAAAATCCATGATTGATATTTTCATAGAAAATTTAACAAGATATGGATAACAAACAAAGTCATTTTGTAAAGCATTAACAAGACTAAGAACTCGGTTGTTTGCAAAAAGAGAATCGATTTCATAAGTAGTGAAATCTTGAAGTAAAGAAAACTTTCCGAAATGGACTTTTCTATAGGTAACATGGTTGATATATGCTTTTATAGCCTTCGGATTATTGAAAAGTTGCTCTTTTAAATTCCTGGAAAGTCTCATTGTGGATGGGTTGCTTGAAGAAGACATTAGAGTAGAGAGTAGAGAGCTTGATATTTTGAAATAAGAGTTTTAATTTGAAAATGAAAGTGAAAAGTTGTGATAAGAGATAGTAAATAAATAGATTCTCAAAGGACATGTTCTCTGGTCAAAATGTGACTTTTCAGATACTTGAATGAAGTAAAACGATGGAGGAAAATTCAGCATTTGAATTCAAATTTGAATTTCATATTTTTATAACCTTGTCGACAACGTGGGTGGGCCCTTGTCGACAGGTGTCTCTGAATTTTCATGATTTATTTCTCTTAAATATTCTAATATATATTTATTATTTTTAATGTCTATATATATCCGAAATATTACTAGAATTATAGTATATTCCATAAAATATTATGATACTATTTAAAAATGAATATAATAATAAAATAATAGTAAAAATATAATAATAAAAATTTTAAAATTCAAACGACACACAAATTCAAAATTAACCAATCAAACATCCAATTCCAAGCATGCATTTTCAACCAATGTATTGTAAACATGTACCTTTTTCTGAGTCCGTTTCTCTGAATTCGTTGGAGTCGTGAACTGCCGTGAAACACACGTTTGAATTATCTATCTTCTAATCATCATCGCTTGAGGACGAGTCTGAGTCATCTAGGGTAGGAGTAAATTCATGTTTTTGTTTCTTCGCGGAATCATTGTTTATAGGAAGATTTTGTCTATCTGGATGCGGACAGTATCTTTTGATATGGCCTGGTTCGTCACAGTTGTAATATTTGATATAGTTTGCCACTACATTCTGATTACTAGAGTTCTTATATTTGTTTCTCTTTAGATTATTCATCTTTCTTTGAATTTCTGAAAGTTCTTGGTCATAAAGGCCATCTCTTCATCATTATCGCTGTTTGAGTCTGATCCATCGGTCAATGCATTGAATGCAATTGATTTCTTTTCCTATGCTTTGTTTTCTCTGCTCCCAATCATTTGGACTTCAAATGACATTAGATTTCCAATTAATTCTTCTATCTTTAAGGTACTGATGTCATTTGCCTCTTCGTTCGCAAGTGTCTTTTGATCACATTCCGGAGTAAGAGAATTTAAGATTTTTCTAACTTGATCTTCTTTCGAAAATTCCCTTCCCAAGGATAATAGAGAATGCATAATATTCTGAAATCTACTATACATATCTGGAATAGACTCATTAGAATTCATTTTAAATAATTGAAACTGATTTGTGAGCTTGGTAATTTTGGTCTGTTGAACTTTTCTTGTTCCTTCATAAGTAATTTGCAAACTTTTCCAGATTTCATATGCATATTTACAAACTAACACTCTATTAAATTCATTCCTATCAAGTGAACAGAACAAAATATTAATAGCTTTAGAGTTGTTTTGTGCAATGGTCTTTTGCTCAGCAGTCCGCTGTGCAAAATCAGTTGTAGGTTCAAAATATTCAGTCCGTGTGATATTCCAAATGTCAAGTCCTATAGATTGTAAATATATTTTCATCCTACATTCCCAATATGCATAGTTACTGCCACTAAAAAGTGGTGGTCAGACAGTAACGGTATCAGTGTTGGTAGCCATTTTGAAAATTTTCAAAATTCAGATTATGAAACTTTGAAAACCTTTCTCTGATACCAAATGTGAGAAATGTAGTTTATGGATCTTAAGGCTAGAATTAACACTAGAGGAGGGATGAATAGTGTTTAGAGGAATTACTAATTCTTTCTGAGTTTATATTAATTTTAACACAAATGTATGCAATACTCAGACACAAATATGATCACAGAATCAAACACAGATGAAAATATAAAGTAAAAGCAATAAAGGAAAGAACACACTGGATTTTATACTGATTCGGAGTTACCCTACATCCATTCCTGCAATACAAGTATGAATTTCCTTTCAAAATCAATTCTTACAATTACACCCTCGATTTCAAGGCCATGAGGTCCACTGCTTCAGATTCACAATCCTCTGCGTAGAGATACTTGATTTTACAAGTAACAAGTTCACCCAATTGATTTTCCACGCTACAATCACACCTTCTGTTGCTTGCTTGATTTTTCAGGCTACAATCACACCTTTTCACGCTTGATTGATTACAAAGAAGTCTATAATTCTATATAGCACTAGGATCTTGTTGAGATAGTGATAGAGAATCAAACTAGAGATGATCTAGTTAGATTAAATGGTGATTTCGGCGGTGTAATGGTAAAAATGTATATAAAGAAATGTGGAAGAAGAAGAGGAGTGAAATCAGAGAATTTATAAAAATAAATTCGTTTAAAACAGCCCCTATTTATAGTAGAACAACAGCCATGCCAATTCGTGAAAGGATATAATGAATAGACACTTCCTTTGAAATTCAAATTTTTGAAATAAACTGTCACCTTGTCGACAAGGTTACCTTGAGGTTGTCGACAAGCTTAAGATATTTTTGGTAATTTTTTCTTTCTTTGAAACTAACTTCTATCTTGTATTAAAACTATTTTAAACTTTATAAATATACTTATCTATAGTTAAAATACATAAGTAAGTATAAAGAATAATATTTTGGTATATATAAAATTTTACTATAATTTTATATTTAAATCTAAGTATAAATATTAAAAGTTAAATATATTATAATTAAAAGATAGTTTAAAACCAAGGATAATTTGATTTTGAAAATAAAGATTATTTTGAGGCTAAAGTATTTTCAAACCAGAATAGATGTTTTTGATATTTTTAAAAGAAGATTTTGAAATCATTTTGAAAGCAAGATATAATTTTGTAAAACATTTGAACAAAAGTTAGTGATACAAAACAATGTTCCACTAGATTTTTCGTAGGCTCCATCCTACTTAGGGTTCCATCCCTTTAACGAGCTCGAAGTGGATTCCATTCCACGAATAAAATGGATTTTAAGATGTTAGTGCTTTTTTTAGGAGTTTTAAAAAAATTCCAAACTAAATTACTTATACTGAAATCTTAAACTCTTGATAATCTTGATACTCATGAGTCTTGAATCTTAATATCTTCGATCTTGAGTTTATCAGTTCTTAAATCTCTATACTGTAGTCTTCATTCTTTGGTACCTGTATATATCCTGCATATACATATATATATAAGAAATAATGTTAGTATTTATATTTTATAATCTTATTCTAAGGTTGTTGTCATCAAAACCAACTCCTCAAGGACTAACATGTATGATATATATACATTGTGATTTGAAAGTGATATTTTGAAATTAATATGATAATTTTCAAAAGCCATTTAAGGATTAAATTCTAATACATATACATATATTAATTAGTTATTAAGGTATAATTATATTTTAAAATCATTTTCCTTAATAGTTAAATTCAAATATATACATATTCATATATTTATTTATTACTGTTTAATTAATTTTAAATCATGTTCTTTAAAGTCATTAATATATAAATGTAAATGAAAATGGATTTATTTAAATTGTAAATGTAAATAGAAAACTATATAAAAAATTTCTAAAAATATATTAACACATAATACATGTGATTTTACAAGTGTAAACCATGTGAACATACTTAAACAAGCGTACAAATAATTTTAAACATATGTAACTTTTTTATGTATGCATTTATACAAGTATAAGTATTTTAAAATAATTAAAACATTTGTAACTATATAACATAGAATTAAAACAAGCGTAGGACATGTAAAATGAAATATTAACAAGTGTCTCCAATTATTTTTATTTTTAATTAATGAATAAAAATTAAAACAAGGTTTATATATTCATCTATCTCCCTCTTTTCACATTTTGTTTCGTACATTTAAAGCAAAAGAAAATCTGAAAACTAACGACACCAAGCTTCAAGAAATTCAATATTAAGCAAATTTAAAACAAAGTTCGGCTACAACTCAGATCAAAGAAAAAATCAAAACTAAAATCAAAATCTGGAAACCCAAAATCAAAATAGAAAAGGAAAACCAAGTAGAAAAGAAGATCAAGCCTGGAAATCAAAACAAACATGAGAACTAAAAAGGGAATCAAAACCAGATCCAAATTCTACAACCTCAACCTGAGAAATGAAATGCAAAGCAAAGGAAAGAATTCAAACAAAAGCTTCAACATCTTCAACCCGAGAAAAACAAAAAGTCTGTCCTCTATTCTTCATTTGAAGGTGAGCAAACTACCTTATTAAGGCTTGAACTCTGTTGGATCTTGTTTTCATATGATGTTAATATTATAAAAAGTGTTTATATGGAGGTAAATTATCATTGTATGTCTGTATATATGCAAATGTTTAGTGTGCATGTCTGTTACAAGCATACATCTCTCTGTTTAAACATTTGCAGGTTTGAATTCATAAAAATTTCAAATCCTCTTTCCCCGATCTGTTTTAGGTCATGATATCTAAATGAAAATTGGTTGTAAAACTATAACACCAATTTTAAAAATGCTTTCAAAAATTTATTTTAAGTAATTAATTCAAAAATAGGAAAATACAGTAAAAAAATCAAATTTAAGTTAAAATTAATGATCACATTTTCGAGTTTGGATTTTACCACTAGATTGCAGTAGAAAATTATGAATTTTGACAACGAATTCAATATTTTTAAGATTGTAATAAGAGAGAAACTCCAAGTTGATCAGGATCGGGCTTTTTATCAATTCCCGACGCTTGACGGCGAAGAGTTCATCAGGTTTGAAACTGGAGGTGGTCGGAGGTCTAGTGATCATCGAAAAAAAATTAATTGGATTATTAATGATCGAGGCGGTGTTATGAAAATGATTTAGGGTTTAGGAGTTTCTTGGGTTGAGAAGTTGTCGAGGGGATTTCGACGTTGTCGGTGCATCGATGTTGACCGGTGCAAAGGGAAACGGAGCATGAGTTCGTGGCGAAGCTATGGGGTAACGACCCAGAATTTCTGTCAATTAAAAATTGTATATTTAATTAATTTTAAATATTAATAAGTGAAATTTATAGGTCGAATAAATTTTATTTCGAATAATTGGATTTAATTGGATAATTAAATCGATAATTTAATATGTAAAAATACAGAAATAATTGAAAATCGGGTTAAATATGATTGAAAATGATTTGTAAAATTTTATTTTATCATATTGAAGTTATAATGATGTTATAGAACTTTTAAAATTGAATTAAAAGTTAATTTATGAAAATTGAATATTTTAATATTTAAATCGACTAGTGAAATTAGCCATTTTTCGAACAGTCTTAGAATTTGACGAAACTAGTTCCATTTGATCCGTAATAGTTTGTTATTATCGAATTTCAATTTTCGTAGCAATTGGAGTTTTCGTTTGACCGTAGCAGCTCGAAACGCATCGAAATTGTTTTAATATTAATTTGGCGAGTTAAAATAGTCATTTTTCAAACAGTTTCGGATTTCGACGAAACTAGTTTCATCGAATCCATAATGTCATATTATTATAAGGTTTCAAATTTCGTGTCAATCGGATTTACCGTTTGTCCGGTGCAAGCTAAAACACATAGAAATTTGATTAATCGATTTAATTTTAAATCGACCGTTTATTGCCATATCTCGCACAGATGATCGAATTGGCCTCCGAAACACGTTCCATTGTGTCCGAAACGCGGGGTAAACCCTAGAAACGCCAGCCGACACGCTTCGTTTGGAGTTCGAAAAATTTGGATGAATAGTAATTTAGGAATTTTCTATAAAAGGACCCCCTTATTCATAATTTTCAACACAACTCAAACCCTAACCCTAAATAGCTTTAGCCGCCACTTCTTTTATCAATGGCTGAGAATTTCCATTCTTCTCCCTCAATTACTTCCAATCAACAAACAATTTCAGGAAACTTTCAACACGAAAGTTGAAGAGCACAATGCAATCTACAAATCCATACGGTTGAGATTGGCTATCGTCGATCGAAGGAGGAGCAAATGGCCCACGTTTGTGCTCGTTTTGCACAATTTTTGAGGCCATTGGGGGAGGACGAGCTGCAAACGGTGGTAGGCATGGGTAGCATTCGATGTTGGCTTCGAAATGGAGATGGCCGATCGTCATCAAATCGAGTGTGGTGGATGCAATAACCCTAGATGATGATGTTGGGTTCGGTTTCAACATGAATGGCCTAGAGAGTTGTGTTTGAGAAGGTGAAGCATGCACGGCCTGGATCCATAATTTCAAAATTAATGGCCCAGAAAAATAAGGGTATAAAATGTTGAAATGAAAATGTAAATTAATTATATTTAAAATTGTATTAACTTTAAAAAGCTATATCGCTTTCATACGAGGTCCGTTTTGGACGAGACGAATTGCGTTGCAATCGTTTTGTCAAGCACTACGCTATGGAACTGGATTGGAGTCGTTTGGAGCTAGTTTGAATTTCGGGTAAAATTAAACGCACGTTTAATTTTATTCGAAATAAAATGCGAAAACTGAATTGAAAGCAAGGTGAGAACTTCTCACTCAATCGAATCGGTTTCGATTTAAATTTTAAATAGTTAGATTTAAAATTATTGATTGTATGTTGAATGATGATTGTTATCTATTGATTGTTAAAATAGACATTATACGCCGTTAGTAAGCGGATGTTATATATTAAAAACATATACCGCGAATATTTCACCGTATAGTGAAATTGGTATTATTTATATACTTGGAGTTGATTTCCCGCATTATATAGCGGATGAGACCCTATTGCGCCGCCTATTAAGCGGATAATATTTTTATAAATCCCATATACCGCGATAATTCCATACTGGAACGGGATTGGTATTGTGCTAATGTTTGTGGATGCAGGGAAACAGGTTGGAGGGATCCAACTGGATTCCTCAACTGTATTGATTTATTTATAGATATTGTGATATTTGTTGATTATCATATCGATATATGATATTTGGATGTCGTGATTGACTACTTGGTGTTGTTGCATCATTGGATCCATTTTTGAAGTTTTAAAGTAATGATTTTGGTTTTTAAAAGAATTTTTAAATTGATTTCTGAAAGTATACGTTTTATTAAATTTTTGAATTGATTCATTTTAAATAATTAAAACTTTATTAATTTTTATGTTATAAAAATTAAGATTTTTGTGAAATATAACCAAAAGGTGATTTTTGAGATAAGTAGTTAATAAATTTATAAAATAGTAAAATTGGGATTTTTGAATTATTTTAAAACGGGTTATATGAAAGATGTATAAATTTGATATTTTAAAATTAAAAATATTGGAATTATAAAATAAGTTTTTATAAGTGTTAAAATGAAGTATAAATGGATTCATAAGTGAATGAAAATTTATAGATTTATGAGTTGTGAAGTTATAGAATGAATAGATGTTGTAAGATAAAAGATTTTAAGGAATTAACTTATAAATCGGATTTTTGCATTTAAACTGAAATCTTTGATGAAGCAAAAATGGTTTATAGTTGAGATTTATAAAATATATATTTTATAAATCAAAATAATAGAATTTTAAAAGGAGTTCTATTAATGTTGAAAATAGGGTTATAAATGAAACCTTATAAGTAATAAGATTTAAAATTTGTGAAGTTTTAAAAGAACGATTTTGTAAATAAATGGATTATAAGCATTTAACTTATAATATGGACTTTTGGTATATAATTGAGTTATATAAATTGAATTGGATTAATAAAGGAGATTTATAAATCGAAGCTTATAAATAGAAATGGAATTTATAGACATTGTTTATAAATTCGAAATCAATGGAATTTGATAAATTGAAAGTTGAAATTGATTAAGGAATTATATTCACGATTTTGGACAGTGAATATATTATCAAATAAAATGGATACGCTTGGGAAAATGAATATTATAAAATGAAGTTCATCGTTTTAACGATGTTTTAAATTGTATTATAAATCGAATACATAGATTTCAACATTCATTGTTGAAATAGACGTTTTCGAGAAATAAGGAAATGGTGGACCATAACACTGTTGTTATAGTAAATGGTTTCCGAAAGGAAATATTTTGTATAGTATTGGGATTTATATATCTATTTTAAGTTTGAATCCCTATACTAGTGATTTTGGGTCGTCATAACGGTGTTTTACGCAACATTCGTTTTGACTCAAATAAATGTGTTTAAGTGAATGTTTTCCTTAAAGAATGAAATATATACTTCATTTCGATATTAAGTATATTGAATATTTTCTAAGTATTGAAAATAAATGGACTTGTGAATTACTTATTAATAAATAAGTATGGAAATGTTTTTCCAATGTGAAATGAAACGTTTTGAGAATTTATCTTTTTGAAGACAAATTGAAAATGAATATTAGAAATCAATTTGGGAATCATATATTCATAAATATTTTGGAATGTAAGTTCACTATGGAATTTATAAATGAAAAGGGGAATTTGTTTAAAAATAAACGTTGATTTATTTTTTGAAGTGTGGGAATTAATTTACGGATTTGGAACGTAAATATAAAATAAATCGGTAAGGATTTATTTAATTAGTATAAATGAACCATGTTGAAATGAAAGTATTTCGCATAAGGAAAATGATTGAAATTTGTTTTCAAAAGTGTTAAAGGTGAAAAGTGATTTGAAAATTAGTTTTCAAATGTTAAAGTGTGGAAAATATATATATCTTGTAAAGAATTTTGGAAAATAAATAATTTGGAAAATTATTTGGAATCTAGTGATGTTGAGCATGCCTATTGATAGTTAAATAATCCGACTATCAATATTTACCTTTAAATAGGTGTTTGTTGTGATTGCTTGAATTTGAATGCCACACTTATTTTTGAATAAGCGCTCACTATTCGGGTTAGCCGGGAAAGGACCTTGGGGTCGTATAACCCTTTCCGAATATGTGATACGTCATAATGGATTGCATTCGATGACCGTGTTGAAGACCGGATATTTTTGAAAACGGAAGGGTCACCGTTGAGGTACTCTGCATCGACTGATCTTCGATATAGAGGTTTTATCACCCTTAGTGACGGGAAGTCCGGACGTGATTAGAAATTATCCGGGATGCAAGGACTTCTTTGTAAGTGCCTTCGGTTCTGTTCGAGCCCGGAACAGACTTGTATGGATTGTATGTCTGACATTACAAGTTGAGATATAAAGCTGATTTCTTTCAAATATATTTCTGTTGGTGGCGGAGAATTTATTCTCTTAGCTTAACACCCTTCTCTGAGACGTACGTGCTCGGAGGTTATGTAGTTGAAGGTTATTAGTGGTATACTCCCAATTTGGTAGTGTGGCTTGCTGGGTGTTGCTGTGGGATGATCATTGTTTGATCATTTGTGATATGGTCATTTGTTTGATCATTTATCTTGGTGATCATTACTTTGATCATTTGTTGACCCAAAGCATAGCTTTTGTATAAAGCGTGGATTTGTAGACGAGCCTGCGTCGGACCTCACACCCCGGAAATGGTCAAAACAGGAAGGATGCAGCAAGGTTATTAGGGGTAGCGCCCTTTAGTGTATGTCATTCCTTCTGGATAGAGGTGGTATCATGGTATGGAGCCCAGATATTTAACCTATGTTGTTGCTGTAAACTCATTACTTTGTGGTTGTTGGAAATCAAGGATCCTCGGATGTAGATCGGTTACGATCGGGGGATGACATATTCGTGTCAGTAGTTACCCAGTTAGGGGTAACCCGGCCTTGTGTTGGCAGAGATCCGGTTTGGTTCTCGGGACGTCATTCCAGAGGCGTTTCTATGTGGCAATGGGAAGTTCCTTGGCCTGACCATTTGTTGGAAATGCAAAGAAACAACATGAGCCTTGTAACGTCCCGAAAATTTTCGACTTTCGAAAAGTCAACATCGATACTCACTTTATCGACTGTCGAGAAATCGAAGGCCGGAAACCCGAAATGTTATGGTTTAAGAAAAAATTTAAGAAAAGAAGAAGAAAGAAAAGAAGATAGTAGAAAATAGATAAGGTAGAAAAGATAGAGGGAATAGAGAACAGAAAATAGAGAAGAGATAATGGAAGATAGAACATAGCAGAACATATAGAAAATTTTAAAATAGAAGAAAAAGAGAATAGAACGGAACAGAAAACAACAGAACAACATCAGAATCTCACAATTCGCAGCGGAACAACATATCATAGATAAATGAATAATCTTTAAACAAAGAACTATATCAGTTATTACATTTTATACATGACATTACATCACATCATATCATCAGAGTGTACAACAACAACAAACAACAAACAACAAACAGTGCAGCGGAAAAAGAAATACTATATACTGGTAATACGCCATGCCATCCATCTTGCATCCAGCAACTCCAGAATATCCAGAATATCCTGATATACCTTAACTCTTAACTGCCCGTATAGAAATTGGTGGGCACTCAGAGTTTAGGAAGGAAAACAATAAACTCCAAGTCAGTCATGTGACTGGTGTGAGAACTCAAAATAGTTTATTTATCTTTGAAATCAAAATAGAGGAATATTTTTAAATCAATTCGCAATGCTTTTAAAAATGAGACTACCATAAGGCCTCCCTCACACACACACAATGCAAACGCAGAATCGGAGGAGATTTCTCCTTATGATAGTCAAAGATGCTTGATACGCATTTAAAATAACATTTTTATATTATTACTAGTGCATAATGTAGAAAAAATTCATTTCGAAAGTAGAATATAAATCTTAGCCAACATACGACCATTATCTTATGCCTACTATAGCTATCATCCAAACAGTGGGGCGCCACCATAAGTGAATGATAGGTTCTACAACTAATACCGTACAAGTCACGTATTGTTTCTTTGGATTTCCAACGAATGATCAGGCCAATGAACTTCCCATTGCCATATGAGAATGCCTCTGGATGGACATCCCCGAGAACCAAACCGGATCTCTACCAACACAAGGCCGGGTTACCCCTAACTGAGTAACAACTGACCGAATATGCCATCCCCCGGTCCTTTGGCTTCCAATTTCAATTCTATTTAAGATTCACTTAACTTCCAATTGAATTCCAATTACTTTAGCTTCCAATTTCATTAATTCTTAATGAATTATATACAATCAACTAACAACCATATAACAACCAATGTATATCAATTGCAACCAAATTCCTTTGCTTATCAATTGGTTTAATTAATTGATTTTCATTCAATTATTCAACTTTCAATCACATAAGATTTTAATGAATTAACACTTACATTCATTATTTCCTATCTACTTAATTTACATTCAATTGATCATCATTCAATCCATTAATTCAATTCAATTACTAAAGTTGAACTTCATTCACTTAACTTAAGTTCACATTTATAAATCAATTCAGATCCCAATTCTAAGTAAATTTTTATTTACTTTAAATTCATTTTTTATTATTTACAACTCATATTCATAAATATATTCATATAGTTTCACTTCTTATATATATAAGTTTATTTCACAATTGTAAATCACATTAATTATAATTCAATTCTTATAATTCTTTACTTATACAATTATTCTTCAATTTAGATTATTCAAACAACTAAACAATCAACTTATATGCACTTTAATAATTTTGAAAAATTATTTCTTTATATATAAAATATAATCAAGGTAAAATTATTTCATTTACCCCATTTTAAAACAATATTGTGTCGGTTTATCTTGTTTAAGAGTTTAGAAACCCCTTTCTACGATAGTTAGCTAGACTACATCGACCGAAATCTATAAACAATCAACCGATAAGTCAACACAATACAAAACAATTTATATTCACTAACAAATACGCTCTCATAGCTATTATTACACTCAAACTCAATCTAGAGTACTACTGACTCTATCTCTAATGAGTAATACCCAACAGAACCATGGTTGTCGCTTAACCATAAGCTCTGATACCAAATGTAACGTCCCGAAAGTAGCGGTCACAACCGGTAGGCTTTTCAACCATCCCAGCCCCACCGTGGCTTACACCGGTACCCCAGACCTTGCTTTTACGGCCAGCCTCTCGACTGTCTCAGGTTACACCTAACCAACCCCCTAAAAGAGGACGTGTGGGAGTAAGAGTCTCCCGTTCGCCACCTAACCGCGAAGCGAGAACCCCCCATCACATAGCCCAAAGCTTAACAAGACTGGTGTGAGAACTCAAAATAGTTTATTTATCTTTGAAATCAAAATAGAGGAATATTTTTAAATCAATTCGCAATGCTTTTAAAAATGAGACTACCATAAGGCCTCCCGCACACACACACAATGCAAACGCAGAATCGGAGGAGATTTCTCCTTATGATAGTCAAAGATGCTTGATACGCATTTAAAATAACATTTTTATATTATTACTAGTGCATAATGTAGGAAAAATTCATTTCGAAAGTAGAATATAAATCTTAGCCAACATACGACCATTATCGTATGCCTACTATAGCTATCATCCAAACAGTGGGGCGCCACCATAAGTGAATGATAGGTTCTACAACTAATACCGTACAAGTCACGTATTGTTTCTTTGGATTTCTAACGAATGATCAGGCCAAGGAACTTCCCATTGCCACAAGAGAATGCCTCTGGATGGACATCCCCGAGAACCAAACCGGATCTCTACCAACACAAGGCCGGGTTACCCCTAACTGAGTAACAACTGACCGAATATGCCATCCCCCGATCCTTTGGGACCTTTCACCGAGCGCTCGCAATCAATTCACACAATCATAACAAAGTGTTTTCAACATGAGTAAGTATCTGGGCTCCATACCATGATACCACCCTTTTCCAGAAGGAAATGCACACATCCTAAAGGGCGCTACCCCTCATAACCTTGCTGCTTCTTTCCTGTTTTGACCATTCACGGGGTGTGAGGCTCGACGAAGTCATGTCCACAAAAACATACTTTATACAAAAGCCATGCTTTGGGTCAACAAATGATCATAGAAATGATCACCAAGATAGACGATCAAATAAATGATCCTATCACAAATAATCAACACAATGATCATTTAACAGCAACACTCAGCATGTCACATTACCAAATTGGGAATATATCGCTGATAACATTCAACTACATAACCTCTAAGCTCGTACGTCTCAGAGAAGGGTGTTAAGCTAAAAGAATAAATTCTCCGCCACCAACAGAAATATATTTGAAAGAAATCGGCTTTATATCTCAACTTATAATGTCAGACATACAATCCATACAAGTCTGTTCCGGGCTCGAACAAAACCGAAGGCACTTACAAAGAAGTCCTTACAATCCGGATATTCACAATCCTGATCGGATTCACCATCACATATGGAGAACTCAATACCGTAGCTACTCGGTGCAGAGTCAATCGACAGGTCATCCTATCGCTCTCACAAATACCGGGTCTTCAACACCGATCTTCAATGCGATTCACAACGACGTATCACATATTCGGAATGGGTTATACGACCCCATGGTCCTTTTCCGGTTAACCCGAATAGTGAGCGCTTATTCAAAAATAAGTGTGGCATTCAAATTCAAACAAATCACATCAATTACCATTCAAAGGGAAATATTGATAGTCGGTTATTGAACTATCAATGGATATGCACACATCACCAGTTTCCAAATAATTTCCCAAATTATTTATTTTTCCAAAAATATCTTTACTAGATATATAATTTCACACTTCAAAAATAAATCAATATTTATCTTTAATCAAATTCTCCTTTTCATTCATAAATTCCATAGTGAATTTATAATCCAAAATATCTATGAATAGTCGATTTCGATTGTTCATTTCAATTTATCTTCAAAAAGATAAATTCTTAAGATATTCACTTTATATTGGAAAACATTTCCATACTTACTTATTCATAAGTAATTCACAAATTTTATTTATTTTCAACACTTAGAAAATATTCAATATACTTAAATCGAGATTAAGTATATATTTCATTCTTTAAGGAAATCATTCTCTTAAACATATTTATTTGGGCCAAAACGAATGTTACGTAAAACATCGTTACGACAACCCAAAATCACTAGTATAGGGATTCGAAATTAAAATAGATATATAAATCTCAATACTATACAAAACATTTCCTTTCGGAAATCATTTACTATAACAACAGTGTTATAGTCCACTATTTCCTTTTATTTCTCGAAAACGTCTATTTCAACAATAAATGTCGAAATCTATGGTTTCGAATCTCAACACATTTTAAAACATCGTTAGATCGTTTTAATTCTATTTAGAATATCACCTTCTAAACATTTTCTTTAACATATTATTCACTATTCAAAAACGTGAATATACTACGTTAACCAATTTCATCCTTTCTATTCATTTCATTTTAAAGGATTATTCACAGTCAAAAATGTGAATATAACTCCATTAATAGGTTTCAATAATTTACTTCTCAAAATAAGTCTTTGCGAATTTATAGAACAACGTTTATAAATTCCTTTATTTTCCTATATTCAATCCATAACTCAATTATATACCAAAGGTTCATATTATAAGTTAAATACTTATAATTTATTTGTTTGCAAAAATCGTTCCTTTGAACTTCATAATGATAAATCTTATAACTTATAAGATTCAATTATTTATCCAAAACCATTCTTTTAATAACTTTATAAATTTTATAAACCTACTGCTTATAAAATTCCATTTATAACTTCACCGTTTATAATTCTATAAATTTCATTCATTTATGAAATTCATTCACAATTCATTCTAACACTTATAAAAACTCGTTTTATAATTCAAATATTTTCATTTATAAATTATCAATTTATAAATCTTTTTATATAAATCAATTTATATTATTCTTTTAAAACATCTTTAATCTCCTTTATAATTTCACCATTTTGATTTATAAAATAATTAAATTTTATAAATCCTATATTTTCCACTTTTCATAATAACTTAAATAAATCCCAATTTAAACTCTTTTTATAAAGTTATTAACCCATATTTTCAAAAACCAACTTTTAACTATATTTCTCAAAAATCATAATTTTTATAACATTAAAATTATAACGTTTATTTATTTAAAATGGATCAATTCAAAAATATTTTATAAACGTTTTCTTTCAAAAATCACTTTGAAATCCTTTTAAAATTCCAAAATTTGGTCCAATGATGCTACATACCAAATAGTCAATCACGACAACAACGATATCATATATCGATATGATAATCCATCAAATATCAAAATATCTGAAATCAAATAAAAACTGTTGAGGAATCCAGTTGGATCCCTCCAACCTGTTTTCCTGCATCCACAAACATTAGCACAATACCAATTTCGCTCCAGTACGAAATTATCGCGGTATATGGGATTTAAAATATTATCCGCTTAATAACGGCGCAATAGGGTCTCATCCGCTAAAAAATGCGGGAAATCAATAACTCCAATATATACATATGCCAATATATATATATATTGCTATTATATATAATACCAATTTCACTGTTTATGAAATATTCGCGGTATATGTTTTTAATAAATAACATCCGCTTACTAACAACGTATAATGTCTATTTTAACAATCAATAGATAACAATCATCATTCAAACATGCATTCAAATATTTTAAATCTAACTATTTAAAATAAAATCGAAACTGATTCGATTGAGTGAGAAGTTCTCACCTTGATTTTAAATTCCGTTTTTAGCGATTTATTTCGAATAAAATTAAACGGACGTTTAATTTTACCCAAAATTCTCACTAACTCCAAACGACTCCAATCCAATTTCATCGCGTAGTGCTCGTCCATACGATTCCAACGCAACTGGTTTCGCGCGTTTTCGACCTCGTATGAAAAAGATATTGATTTTACAAGTTTTCACGAATTTTATATAAACTATATAATTACAACATAATTTATAATTTTTAAACCTAATCACTACCGTTCATTTTGTTTTATCAACATCAGGCCGTGCACGCAAGGCTTCTTCCCTATCTCCAGTTTCACGAATTCGCGTACGAGACCCATAGCCGTGAAAAACCCTAATAGCCGCACCTATCTCTAGTTAGCTCGAAATTGATCAGGCTCCGCCGCAACGAAGCCCTACCCCGCCTCGACCTCCGCGCCAAGTCCAGTCAGACCCGGTCGTGCGTGTGCCTCGAAAAACGTGATTGAATGTTGAACTTTCATCTCCATTTTGCCGTTGATCCGTTAATCCATTCGCGATCATAGCCGTTGGATATCTAGTTCGTGTTGTGCTCTTCATCTTTCATGTTGGGAGTTTCTTGAAATAACGCATGGATTAGAAGAAATTTGAGGGGAAAGAGGAGAAGATTTCGGCCGTTCATGGGGGTGCTGGCGGCTGCAGTAGGAAATTAGGGTTTTTTTTTTTAAAAATTTGAGTGAGGGCTATTTATAGAGAAAAAAATCGAACACTATTCATCCGGAAATTCCAAACTCCGATTCACGCGCCGTAACCAGCGTTTCTAGGGTTTACCCCGCGTTCCGGACACAATGGAACAGGTTTCGAAAGCTAATTCGGTTATCTGTGCGAGTTATGGCAATAAACGTTCAATTTAAATCAAACCGATTTAAATCGATTTCTAGGCGTTTTAATTCGTACCGGACAAACGTAAATCCAATTGACACGAAATTTGAAACCTTACAATAATATCACATTACGGATCCGATGAAACTGGTTTCGTCGAAAACCGAGACTTTTTGAAAAATGGCTATTTTAACTCGCCAAATTAAAATTAAAAATGATTCGATGCGTTTCGAGCTGCCACGATCAAACGATAGCTCCGATTGACACGAAATTTGAAATCCGGTAATAACTAACTATTACGGTTCCAATGGAACTGGTTTCGTTCAATTCTGAGACTGTTCAAAAATTGACTATTTTCACTAGTCGATTTTAATATTAAAATATTCAATTTTCACAAATTAACTTTTAATTCGATTTTAAAAGTTCTAAAATATCATTCTAACTCTAATATGATAAAATAAAATTTTACAAATCATTTACAATCATATTTAACCCAATTTTCAATTATTTCCATAATTTAACATATTAAATTATCGATTTAATTATTCAATTAAATCCAATAATTCAAAATAAATTTATTCGACTTATAAATTTACTTATTAATATTTAAATAAATATCCAAATTTTTATTATTAAAAATCCTGTGTCGTTACAATCTTCCCCCCTTAAAAGAATTTCGTCCTCGAAATTAACAAGTAAGAAAAGTTATAGAATTTATTAACTTTCCAAAACAAATTTAAACTTCTTATAAATCTTTACTAAGTTTTCAAATCATACTTAGTTATCTTTTCAAAAACAACTACTATTGTTTAATTTCCATTCCAAATCAAAGTCTAAGTTTTCAAAAAATTTCCATTTTCTCAAATTTTTTCTAACGCCTTAAATTTCCGGAAAAATTCGCCATAGTCTCCTTTGCGCGGCTCGATCCGAAAAAAAAATGACAGTATATATATCACAAATATACATCTCATCAAGTAATGAGGCATCCCGCAGGGAAAAATTTGTAAAAGTACGATATGTAATCCGAGATATGTACCTTATATTTTATTAGCAAGCATATACGGCTAATATAGCGCGAAAGCGAGCCCCAAATGCGAAGCAAACGCGATCCGCACCTACTAATCACTCAACAAACAACATGAGAATCATGTATATGGACAATAGTATCAATATACAACATATAGCAAGATAATAACTATATATGCTAGCATAGAAATGCATTCAATAGCAATATATATTCAACCATCAACCAACTATCATTCATAACTTCAATAAATATTCATTCATATTCTCATTAATATTAAATGAAATAGATTTTCAATTTAATCACATTTGATTCATTAACAGTGGATGTTCTTACTAACATTCATTTTCAATTAGTTTATATTTACTAATTCATATTCAAGTTGGTTCACTTCCAAATCAAATTCAATTCTATTTAAGATTCACTTAACTTCCAATTGAATTCCAATTACTTTAGCTTCCAATTTCATTAATTCTTAATGAATTATATACAATCAACTAACAACCATATAACAACCAATGTATATCAATTGCAACCAAATTCCTTTGCTTATCAATTGGTTTAATTAATTGATTTTCATTCAATTATTCAACTTTCAATTACATAAGATTTTAATGAATTAACACTTACATTCATTATTTCCTATCTACTTAATTTACATTCAATTGATCATCATTCAATCCATTAATTCAATTCAATTACTAAAGTTGAACTTCATTCACTTAACTTAAGTTCACATTTATAAATCAATTCAGATCCCAATTCTAAGTAAATTTTTATTTACTTTAAATTCATTTTTTATTATTTACAACTCATATTCATAAATATATTCATATAGTTTCACTTCTTATATATATAAGTTTATTTCACAATTGTAAATCACATTAATTATAATTCAATTCTTATAATTCTTTACTTATACAATTATTCTTCAATTTAGATTATTCAAACAACTAAACAATCAACTTATATGCACTTTAATAATTTTGAAAAATTATTTCTTTATATATAAAATATAATCAAGGTAAAATTATTTCATTTACCCCATTTTAAAACAATATTGTGTCGGTTTATCTTGTTTAAGAGTTTAGAAACCCCTTTCTACGATAGTTAGCTAGACTACATCGACCGAAATCTATAAACAATCAACCGATAAGTCAACACAATACAAAACAATTTATATTCACTAACAAATACGCTCTCATAGCTATTATTACACTCAAACTCAATCTAGAGTACTACTGACTCTATCTCTAATGAGTAATACCCAACAGAACCATGGTTGTCGCTTAACCATAAGCTCTGATACCAAATGTAACGTCCCGAAAGTAGCGGTCACAACCGGTAGGCTTTTCAACCATCCCAGCCCCACCATGGCTTACACCGGTACCCCAGACCTTGCTTTTACGGCCAGCCTCTCGACTGTCTCAGGTTACACCTAACCAACCCCCTAAAAGAGGACGTGTGGGAGTAAGAGTCTCCCGTTCGCCACCTAACCGCGAAGCGAGAACCCCCCATCACATAGCCCAAAGCTTAACAAGACTGGTGTGAGAACTCAAAATAGTTTATTTATATTTGAAATCAAAATAGAGGAATATTTTTAAATCAATTCGCAATGCTTTTAAAAATGAGACTACCATAAGGCCTCCCGCACACACACACAATGCAAACGCAGAATCGGAGGAGATTTCTCCTTATGATAGTCAAAGATGCTTGATACGCATTTAAAATAACATTTTTATATTATTACTAGTGCATAATGTAGGAAAAATTCATTTCGAAAGTAGAATATAAATCTTAGCCAACATACGACCATTATCGTATGCCTACTATAGCTATCATCCAAACAGTGGGGCGCCACCATAAGTGAATGATAGGTTCTACAACTAATACCGTACAAGTCACGTATTGTTTCTTTGGATTTCCAACGAATGATCAGGCCAAGGAACTTCCCATTGCCACATGAGAATGCCTCTGGATGGACATCCCCGAGAACCAAACCGGATCTCTACCAACACAAGGCCGGGTTACCCCTAACTGAGTAACAACTGACCGAATATGCCATCCCCCGGTCCTTTGGGACCTTTCACCGAGCGCTCGCAATCAATTCACACAATCATAACAAAGTGTTTTCAACAGGAGTAAGTATCTGGGCTCCATACCATGATACCACCCTTTTCCAGAAGGAAATGCACACATCCTAAAGGGCGCTACCCCTCATAACCTTGCTGCTTCTTTCCTGTTTTGACCATTCACGGGGTGTGAGGCTCGACGAAGTCACGTCCACAAAAACATACTTTATACAAAAGCCATGCTTTGGGTCAACAAATGATCATAGAAATGATCACCAAGATAGACGATCAAATAAATGATCCTATCACAAATAATCAACACAATGATCATTTAACAACAACACTCAGCATGTCACATTACCAAATTGGGAATATATCGCTGATAACATTCAACTACATAACCTCTAAGCTCGTACGTCTCAGAGAAGGGTGTTAAGCTAAAAGAATAAATTCTCCGCCACCAACAGAAATATATTTGAAAGAAATCGGCTTTATATCTCAACTTGTAATGTCAGACATACAATCCATACAAGTCTGTTCCGGGCTCGAACAAAACCGAAGGCACTTACAAAGAAGTCCTTGCAATCCGGATATTCACAATCCTGATCGGATTCACCATCACATATGGAGAACTCAATACCGTAGCTACTCGGTGCAGAGTCAATCGACAGGTCATCCTATCGCTCTCGCAAATACCGGGTCTTCAACACCGATCTTCAATGCGATTCACAACGACGTATCACATATTCGGAATGGGTTATACGACCCCATGGTCCTTTCCCGGTTAACCCGAATAGTGAGCGCTTATTCAAAAATAAGTGTGGCATTCAAATTCAAACAAATCACATCAATTACCCATTCAAAGGGAAATATTGATAGTCGGTTATTGAACTATCAATGGATATGCACACATCACCAGTTTCCAAATAATTTCCCAAATTATTTTTTTTTCCAAAAATATCTTTACTAGATATATAATTTCACACTTCAAAAATAAATCAATATTTATCTTTAATCAAATTCTCCTTTTCATTCATAAATTCCATAGTGAATTTATAATCCAAAATATCTATGAATATTCGATTTCGATTGTTCATTTCAATTTATCTTCAAAAAGATAAATTCTTAAGATATTCACTTTATATTGGAAAACATTTCCATACTTACTTATTCATAAGTAATTCACAAATTTTATTTATTTTCAACACTTAGAAAATATTCAATATACTTAAATCGAGATTAAGTATATATTTCATTCTTTAAGGAAATCATTCTCTTAAACATATTTATTTGGGCCAAAACGAATGTTACGTAAAACATCGTTACGACAACCCAAAATCACTAGTATAGGGATTCGAAATTAAAATAGATATATAAATCTCAATACTATACAAAACATTTCCTTTCGGAAATCATTTACTATAACAACAGTGTTATAGTCCACTATTTCCTTTTATTTCTCGAAAACGTCTATTTCAACAATAAATGTCGAAATCTATGGTTTCGAATCTCAACACATTTTAAAACATCGTTAGATCGTTTTAATTCTATTTAGAATATCACCTTCTAAACATTTTCTTTAACATATTATTCACTATTCAAAAACGTGAATATACTACGTTAACCAATTTCATCCTTTCTATTCATTTCATTTTAAAGGATTATTCACAGTCAAAAATGTGAATATAACTCCATTAATAGGTTTCAATAATTTACTTCTCAAAATAAGTCTTTGCGAATTTATAGAACAACGTTTATAAATTCCTTTATTTTCCTATATTCAATCCATAACTCAATTATATACCAAAGGTTCATATTATAAGTTAAATACTTATAATTTATTTGTTTGCAAAAATCGTTCCTTTGAACTTCATAATGATAAATCTTATAACTTATAAGATTCAATTATTTATCCAAAACCATTCTTTTAATAACTTTATAAATTTTATAAACCTACTGCTTATAAAATTCCATTTATAACTTCACCGTTTATAATTCTATAAATTTCATTCATTTATGAAATTCATTCACAATTCATTCTAACACTTATAAAAACTCGTTTTATAATTCAAATATTTTCATTTATAAATTATCAATTTATAAATCTTTTTATATAAATCAATTTATATTATTCTTTTAAAACATCTTTAATCTCCTTTATAATTTCACCATTTTGATTTATAAAATAATTAAATTTTATAAATCCTATATTTTCCACTTTTCATAATAACTTAAATAAATCCCAATTTAAACTCTTTTTATAAAGTTATTAGCCTATATTTTCAAAAACCAACTTTTAACTATATTTCTCAAAAATCATAATTTTTATAACATTAAAAATATAACGTTTATTTATTTAAAATGGATCAATTCAAAAATATTTTATAAACGTTTTCTTTCAAAAATCACTTTGAAATCCTTTTAAAATTCCAAAATTTGGTCCAATGATGCTACATACCAAATAGTCAATCACGAAAACAACGATATCATATATCGATATGATAATCCATCAAATATCAAAATATCTGAAATCAAATAAAAACTGTTGAGGAATCCAGTTGGATCCCTCCAACCTGTTTTCCTGCATCCACAAACATTAGCACAATACCAATTTCGCTCCAATACGAAATTATCGCGGTATATGGGATTTAAAATATTATCCGCTTAATAACGGCGCAATAGGGTCTCATCCGCTAAAAAATGCGGGAAATCAATAACTCCAATATATACATATGCCAATATATATATTGCTATTATATATAATACCAATTTCATTGTTTATGAAATATTCGCGGTATATGTTTTTAATAAATAACATCCGCTTACTAACGGCGTATAATGTCTATTTTAACAATCAATAGATAACAATCATCATTCAAACATGCATTCAAATATTTTAAATCTAACTATTTAAAATAAAATCGAAACTGATTCGATTGAGTGAGAAGTTCTCACCTTGATTTTAAATTCCATTTTTAGCGATTTATTTCGAATAAAATTAAACGGACGTTTAATTTTACCCAAAATTCTCACTAACTCCAAACGACTCCAATCCAATTTCATCGCGTAGTGCTCGTCCATACGATTCCAACGCAACTGGTTTCGCGCGTTTTCGACCTCGTATGAAAAAGATATTGATTTTACAATTTTTCACGAATTTTATATAAACTATATAATTACAACATAATTTATAATTTTTAAACCTAATCACTACCGTTCATTTTGTTTTATCAACATCAGGCCGTGCACGCAAGGCTTCTTCCCCATCTCCAGTTTCACGAATTCGCGTACGAGACCCATAGCCGTGAAAAACCCTAATAGCCGCACCTATCTTTAGTTAGCTCGAAGTTGATCAGGCTCCGCCGCAACGAAGCCCTACCCCGCCTCGACCTCCGTGCCAAGTCCGGTCAGACCCGGTCGTGCGTGTGCCTCGAAAAACGTGATTGAATGTTGAACTTTCATCTCCATTTTGCCGTTGATCCGTTAATCCATTCGCGATCATAGCCGTTGGATATCTAGTTCGTGTTGTGCTCTTCATCTTTCATGTTGGGAGTTTCTTGAAATAACGCATGGATTAGAAGAAATTTGAGGGGAAAGAGGAGAAGATTTCGGCCGTTCATGGGGTGCTGGCGGCTGCAGTAGGAAATTACGGTTTTTTTTTTAATTTGAGTGAGGGCTATTTATAGAGAAAAAAATCGAACACTATTCATCCGGAAATTCCGAACTCCGATTGACGCGCCGTAACCAGCGTTTCTAGGGTTTACCCCGCGTTCCGGATATAATGGAACCGGTTTCGAAAGCTAATTCGGACATCTGTACGAGTTATGGCAATAAACGTTCAATTTAAATCAAACCGATTTAAATCGATTTCTAGGCGTTTTAATTCGTATCGGACAAACGGTAAATCCAATTGACACGAAATTTGAAACCTTACAATAATATCACATTACGGATCCGATGAAACTGGTTTCGTCGAAATCCGAGACTTTTTGAAAAATGGCTATTTTAACTCGCCAAATTAAAATTAAAAATAATTCGATGCGTTTCGAGCTGCCACGATCAAACGATAGATCCGATTGACACGAAATTTGAAATCCGGTAATAACTAACTATTACGGATCCAATGGAACTGGTTTCGTTCAATTCTGAGACTGTTCAAAAATTGACTATTTTCACTAATCGATTTTAATATTAAAATATTCAATTTTCACAAATTAACTTTTAATTCGATTTTAAAAGTTCTAAAATATCATTCTAACTCTAATATGATAAAATAAAATTTTACAAATCATTTACAATCATATTTAACCCAATTTTCAATTATTTCCATAATTTAACATATTAAATTATCGATTTAATTATTCAATTAAATCCAATAATTCAAAATAAATTTATTCGACTTATAAATTTACTTATTAATATTTAAAATTAATTAAATATCCAAATTTTTATTATTAAAAATCCTGGGTCGTTACAAGCCTTGTACGGTTTTAGTTGGAGAACCTGCTATTTAATATGGTAGTTATGGTACCTATGCTGGCTAAGATTTATATTCTACTTTCGAAATGTTTTCTACACTATGCACTAATAATAATATCAAAAATGATTTGATTTTGCGTAGTAAGCATCTTTGACTATCATAAGGAGAAATCTCCCCCATGTATGCGTTTGCATTGTGTGTGTGTCGGGAGGCCTTATGGTAGTTTCATTTTTAAAAGCATTGCGAATCTATTTTAAAATTGTCCTTTACTTTGTTTTAAAGATAAACTGTTTTAGTTCTCACATCAGTCACGTGACTGACTCGGAGTTTGTTGTTTTCCTTCCTAAACTCTGGGTGCCTACCAATTTCCACACGGGCAGTCAAGAGTTAAGGTTTATCAGGATATTCTGGAATTCAGGAGTTGCTGGAGGCAAGATGGATGGCATGGCGTATTCACTAGTATATAGTATTTCTTTTCCGCTGTTTATTGTTGTTTGATTGTTGTACACTCTGATAATGTAATGTAATGTAATGTATTGTAATAACTGATATAGTTCTTTGTTTAAACATTATTCATTTATCTATTATATGTTGTTCCGCTGCGATTGTGAGATTCTGATATTGTTCTGCTGTTTTCTTTCTGTTCTGTTCTACCTTTTCTCTCTTTTGCTATCTTTTTCTTTTTTTTCTTTTTCTTAAAACCCTAAGTGTTCGGTTTTCCAGCATTCGAGTGCTCGACAGTTGATACAGTGAACGTATTGATGTCGGTTTTCGGAAGTCGAAGAATCGGGTCCTTACAATGTGGTATCAGAGCATATGGTTAAGCGACAACCATGGCTCTGTTGGGTATTACTCATTAGAGGTAGAGTCAGTAGTACTCTAGAATGAGTTTTGAGTGTAATAATAGCTATGAGAGCGTATTTGTTAGTGAATATAAAATTATTTTATGTTGTGATGATTGCTTTGTTGAGTGGTATATGGATTCTGGTTAATACGTGTAATTAACGTTGTTGATAGGGATCTCTAAACACTTGTACAGAACAATTCGACACGATATTGTTTTAAATTAGGTAAATGAAATAATTTTTACCTTGATTATATTTTATATATAAAGGAATAATTTTTCAGAATTATTAAAGCGTATATAAGTAGATTGTTTGGTTGTTGAAACTGTAAGAATATATATATATAAGTTAATTAAAAGATGTTTGAATAAGTTAAATAAAAACATGTTGTAAAAGAATTATTGTATAAGCAAAAGAATTATAAGAATTGAATTATAATTAAAGTGATTTACAATTGTGAAATAATCTTATATATATAAGAAGTGAAACTATATGAATATATTTATGAATATGAGTTGTAAATAAAAATGAATTTAAGGTTAAATAAAATTTTACCTTAGAAATCAGAATCTGAATTGATTTATAAGTGGGAATTTAAGTTAAGTAAAACCAAATAATGTTTAGATCGAATATAACTTAAGAGATGTCGAATGAAGTTGATTTGGTATCAAAGTAAATTAATAAAGTTAAGTGATAAATGTGAACTTGAGTTATGTAATGAAACTCAACTTTTGTAATTGAATTGAATGAATGGATTGAATGTTAATCAATTAAATGTAAATTAAGTTGATATGAAATAACGTATGTAGGTGTTAATTCATTAAAATCTAATGTTATTGGAAGTTGAATGATTGAATGTAAATCAATTTAATTAAACCAATAGAAAGTAAAGGTGTTTAACCAAATTAAATGAATATAAGAAAAGGAATTTGGTAGTAATTAATATACATTGGTTGTTATATGATAATTAGTTGATTGTATAAAAACCCATATGCAATTGAGTTGATGAAATTGAAAGCTAAAGTAACTGAAATCCAATTGGAAGTTAAGTGAATTTGATTTGGAAGTGAACCAACTTGAATATGAATTAGTGAATATAAACTAATTGAAAAGGAATGTTAGTAAAAACATCCACTGTTAATAAATCAAATGTGACTAAATTGAAAACCCATTTCATTGAATATTAATGAGAATATGAATGAATATTTATTGGTTATGGATGTTAGTTGAATGTTAGTTGGTTGATGGTTGAATTTATTGCTTTTGTTGCGTTTTCTATGTTGGCATATATAGTAATTATGTTGCTATATGTTGTATATCGATACTATTGTCTATATACATGTTTCTCATCTGTATGTTGAGTGTTTAGTAGGTGCGGATTGCGTTTGCTTCGCATTTGGAGCTCGCTTTCGCGCTATATTAGCCGTATATGCTCGCTAATAAAATATATAAGGTACATATCTCAAATTAAATAACATACTTTTACAATTTTTTTCCCTACGGGATGCCTCATCACTTGATGAGATGTATATTTGTGATATATATACTGTCATTTTTTTCGGATCGAGCTGCGCAAAGGAGACTATGGCGAATTTTTCCGTAAATTTAAGGCGTTAGAATATTTTTGAGAAATAAAATGGAAAATTTTGAAAACTATAATTTTGATTTGGAATTGAAAGTTAAACAATAGTAGTTGTTTTTGAAAAGATAACTAAGTATGATTTGAAAACTTAGTAAAGTTATTGTAAGAAGTTTAACTATGGATTTTGGAAAGTTAATAGATTTTGTAACTTTTCTTACTTGGTAATTTCGAGGACGAAATTCTTTTAATGGGGGAAGATTGTAACAACCCAGAATTTCTGTCAATTAAAAATTGTATATTTAATTAATTTTAAATATTAATAAGTGAAATTTATAAGTCGAATAAATTTTATTTCGAATAATTGGATTTAATTGGATAATTAAATCGATAATTTAATATGTGAAAATACAGAAATAATTGAAAATCAGGTTAAATATGATTGAAAATGATTTGTAAAATTTTATTTTATCATATTGAAGTTATAATGATGTTATAGAACTTTTAAAATTGAATTAAAAGTTAATTTGTGAAAATTGAATATTTTAATATTTAAATCGACTAGTGAAATTAGCCATTTTTCGAACAGTCTCAGAATTTGATGAAACTAGTTCCATTGGATCCGTAATAGTTTGTTATTATCAGATTTCAATTTTCGTAGCAATCGGAGTTTTCATTTGACCGTGGCAGCTCGAAACGCATCGAAATTGTTTTAATATTAATTTGGCGAGTTAAAATAGTCATTTTTCAAACAGTCTCGGATTTCGACGAGACTAGTTTCATCAGATCCGTAATGTCATATTATTGTAAGGTTTCAATTTTCATGTCAATCGGATTTACCGTTTGTCCGGTGCAAGCTAAAACGCACAGAAATTTGATTAACCGATTTAATTTTAAATCGACCGTTTATTGCCATATCTCGCACAGATGATCGAATTTGTGACGCCCCACCTCTATACCCACGCTAGATAAGAACACTACGGAGTAATGCTGTCGACTAGCATGGAGAATAAGGCTGTTGAGGAGCGACCATCCATGTAATTGCTTTGTGCGAGCACCGATATGTCAGATAGTATAACATGCACTTTATTTCAAGAGGAAATCCGACATACCGATACAAACTCAAAACTACTACACAGTGGCTATATAAATCCTTCGAAAACAAATATAGAAATAAGCATAACATAAATCAGTCACAGATAATTCATATCACAAAGGAGGAAGAAGATATGAATATATAACTAACACATGAAACTGTATATCAGAGTAGTGGTTAAAAAGATCCACCATAATGCAAAAGAATAGCAACACGTGATATACAAAAGAATACATCTATGAGTCCATATCTCAAGTGTATACAACAAAATAAACTACTAATCTAAGTAGTTAGCCAAAAGACCATATGATAACCCCAGAAGAGAAGTCAAGCAGAAGCACCTGTAACATCTCGGTCTGACCCGAGTATTATTTAAGAAGAAAATAATAAATGGATCAGTCTAGCTATAAATATCAGAAGAAATGATATAGAACAAGAGATATGACTAAACGTATAATAATCACAATGTCAAGCTGTGATAAATAAATAATTGAAAAATCAATAGGAGATTAATCAATATCGCAAAGATCTTCTCAAAGATAAAAAGGAATGTCATACTCCTAATTTCATTCACCAAGCCACAATAAATGACATATATATCAATGCCAATCGTAAAAGCTGGTGAAACATAAATTCCAAAAATCATCAAATAGAAATCCAGAAATCACAATAAAAGGATGGCCAATCCCATAAACTGGACATCGGCGCACCTAGAAAGACACGCCCCATGCACAGTCGAACATCGACGCACCTAGAAAGATACACCCCATGCTCTAGCATCGACGCACCTAGAAAGACACGCCCCATGCACAAATAAACATCGATGCACCTAGAAAGATACATCCCATGCATAAATAAACATCGATGCACCTAGAAAGATACACCCCATGTAATGTCTAACATCGATGCACCTAGAAAGATACACCCCATGCAAAGTCGAACATCGACGCACCTAGAAAGATACGCCCCATGCATAGACGAACATCGACGCAACTAGAAAGATACGCCCCATGTCCCGACTTATTGAGCCGATTGCTCCACGAAGTAAATAAACATCGATGCACCTAGAAAGGTACACCCCATGCATAAATAAACATCGACGCACCCAAATAGGTACGACCCATGCAAGAAATGAGACAAAGCTCAATAAAATGAGGAACAGTCCTCCACATAGACAAAGCGACATCGCACATTGCTAGTCTAAACCATAAAATGATCGTCATGATTAAAGAGAAGTGTCAATTACAGTAAGCTAGTCAATATATGAGCTTAGCTTCATGTCCCATAACCACTAGCTTAACTTAAATATTTACGAACAAATTGTTGATCTCCACTATAAAATTGTCACAAGAGATTCAATCGAACAAGTCCAAGAATTAACCGACGAAGTAAACACAAGCGTTTCATACCACTCGTTTTACTAAGTCGTTTAATTAGATTTCTCATACGAGTGAGGTAAAGGCTTGTATATACTAATAGAATGGAAAACGGTTTAAGAAAACGAGCCTTGTAATAAAATAGTGTTGAAATCATTTGAAGAAAGAGTTTTGAGATTTACTACTAGTATATAAAACCTTTATATTTTTAAAGTGACAAATCACAAAGAAGATTGTAGGAACAATCAATCACTAAGATTCACATTCGAAGACGTGAATAAAATCCAAAGAAATCGATACCGAATCCATCGAAATGGATATTCCAAGAATTCCCGAAGAAAATAAGTCATCAAAGTCAATAACAAATGATAACAACAAATAGGGAAATAACACGAATCGATTAAATTTGGAAAACCATGCAATATAGGCGAAATAGGCAAAACAGCAACAGGTCGGTCGGCCGGCTACAGAGCTCGGTTGACCGGACCAGAAAAACAGAAATACTCGGGGTAGCAGGTCGGTCGGCCGAACCCTGTGGTCGGTCGACCAGACCATAAACAGAGAAGTGCCTCTGCACTTTGGAAGCAGGTCGGTCGACCGGCCCAGGGGTTCGGTCGGCCGAACCTAATGTTCTGCCAATTTAAACCTATTTCAAATGAGATACAAATCTCGACCAAATTGCAATCGCACAAGCAACGGCGCTAAGGGTTTATGCCAATTGACTACCCGGCCCTATATGCTCCTCGATACATCACCAAAAACATGTTCAAACATCAACGATTTTTTTAAAGATTTGAACTCAAAACACTAAAAATTGGAATATTCACCAAATCAATCCAAACCAAAAGTAATTGCACAAGAATAAGTGTTAGGAATTCATACCTAACAATCGAAGGTAGTTATAGACTAAGATGTGAGATAAAAATCTCACCTTTGAACCCAAACTATTGAAGAAGAAGCTTGAAAGCAAAAGGGGAATCAACCACTCTTCAAATCCAACTCAAGAAGCTTGATTCTAAGCTAAAAAGAGAAACATTTCCCAAATTAGGTTTAGGAATTTTCTGAAATCAAAGAGAGAAAGAGTTGGAGAAGAAGAAGAAGATGCTTACTAATGGGTTCTCTTTGATTTTGGAGCAAGAACTTGAGCTAACAAGAGGAACTAGGGCTTGGAGTTTCTAATTCCCTTTCCTCTTCCACCATTTTTGCTTAAGCTTGAGTGTTAGGAATATGAAATGAAGTAATGAAGAGTTGGAGTGGGTTGGGACTGAGTTAGTAAGTGATTCAGCCCAAACCAAAGCCCTAAGTGAAAAGGGGGCAAAATTTCACTATCTCCAAACATATCGAAGTTTATACTCAAAAAGGTCGCAAACGTCATTTTGAACTCAATGGGGGTGGTCTCGAGTCCCAATTCGACTATTTGCAAAAAGTAGCTTTTCGGACCAAAATCCGACGAACGATAAAATATTTAAATTAAATATTTAAATATAAAATCGATAAATATGCGGGTTGTTACAGAATTGGCCTCCGAAACACGTTCCATTGTGTCCGAAACGCGGGGTAAGCCTTAGAAACGCCGGCCGGCACGCTTCGTTTGGAGTTCGAAAAATTTCGGATGAATAGTAATTTGGGAATTTTCTATAAAAGGACCCCCTTATTCATAATTTTCAACACAACTCAAACCCTAACCCTAAATAGCTTCAGCCGCCACTTATTTTATCAATGGCTGAGAACTTCCATTCTTCTCCCTCAATTACTTCCAATCCACAAACAATTTCAAGAAACTTTCAACATGAAAGTTGAAGAGCACAATGCAATCTACAAATCGAAATGGAGATGGCCGATTGTCATCAAATCGAGTGTGGTGGCTGCAATTTTTAACCCTAGACGATGATGTTGGGTTCGGTTTCAACGTGAATGGCCTGGAGAGTTGCATTTGAGAAGATGAAGCGTGCACAGCCTGGATCCATAATCTCAAAATGAGCGGCCCAGAAAAATAAGGGTATAAAATGTTGAAATGAAAATGTAAATTAATTATATTTAAAATTGTATTAACTTTAAAAAGCTATATCTCTTTCATACGAGGTCCGTTTTGGACGAGACGAATTGCGTTGCAATCGTTTTGTCGCGCACTACACTATGGAATTGGATTGGAGTCGTTAAGAGCTAGTTTGAATTTTGGGTAAAATTAAACGCACGTTTAATTTTATTCGAAATAAAACGCGAAAACTGAATTGAAAGCAAGGTGAGAACTTCTCACTCAATCGAATCGATTTCGATTTAAATTTTAAATAGTTAGACTTAAAATTATTGATTGTATGTTGAATGATGATTGTTATCTATTGATTGCTAAAATAGACATTATGCGCCGTTAGTAAGCGGATGTTATTTATTAAAAACATATACCGCGAATATTTCACCGTATAGTGAAATTAGTATTATTTATATACTTGGAGTTGATTTTCCGCATTATATAGCGGATGCGACCCTATTGCGCCGCCTATTAAGCGGATAATATTTTTATAAATCCCATATACTGCGATAATTCCGTACGGGAACGGGATTGGTATTGTGCTAATGTTTGTGGATGCAGGGAAACAGGTTGGAGGGATCCAACTGGATTCCTCAACTGTATTGATTTATTCTCAGATATAGTGATATTTGTTGATTATCATATCGATATATGATATTTGGATGTCGTGATTGGCTACTTGGTGTTGTTGCATCATTGGATCCATTGTTGAAGTTTTAAAGTAATGATTTTGGTTTTTAAAAGAATTTTTAAAATGATTTCTGAAAGTATACGTTTTATTAAATTTTTGAATTGATTCATTTTAAATAATTAAAACGTTATAAATTTTTATGTTATAAAAATGAAGATTTTTGTGAAATATAACCACAAGGTGATTTTTGAGATAAGTAGTTAATAAATTTATCAAATAGTTAAATTGGGATTTTTGAATTATTTTAAAACAGGTTATATGAAAGATGTATAAATTTGATATTTTAAAATTAAAATATTGGAATTATAAAACGAGTTTTTATAAGTGTTAAAATGAAGTATAAATGGATTCATAAGTGAATGAAAATTTATAGATTTATGAATTGTGAAGTTATAAAATGAATAGATGTTGTAAGACAAAAGATTTTAAGGAATTAACTTATAAATCGGATTTTTGCATTTAAATTGAAATCTTTGATGAAGCAAAAATGGTTTATAGTTGAGATTATAAAATATATATTTTATAAATCGAAATAATAGAATTTTAAAAGGAGTTCTATTAATGTTGAAAATAGGGTTATAATGAAATCTTATGTGTAATAAGATTTATAATTTGTGAAGTTTTAAAAGAACGATTTTGTAAATAAATGGATTATAAGCATTTAACTTATAATATGGACTTTTGGTATATAATTGAGTTATATAAATTGAATTGGATTAATAAAGGAGATTTATAAATCGAAGCTTATAAATAGAAATGGAATTTATAGACATTGTTTATAAATTCGAAATCAATGGAATTTGATAAATTGAAAGTTGAAATTGATTAAGGAAGTATATTCACGATTTTGGACAGTGAATATACTATCAAATAAAATGGATATGCTTGGGAAAATGAATATTATAAAATGAAGTTCATCGTTTTAACGATGTTTTAAATTGTATTATAAATCGAATACATAGATTTCAACATTTATTGTTGAAATAGACGTTTTCGAGAAATAAGGAAATGGTGGACTATAACACTGTTGTTATAGTAAATGGTTTCCGAAAGGAAATATTTTGTATAGTATTGGGATTTATATATCTATTTTAATTTTGAATCCCTATACTAGTGATTTTGGGTCGTCGTAACGGCGTTTTACGCAACATTCGTTTTGACTCAAATAAATGTGTTTAAGTGAATGTTTTCCTTAAAGAATGAAATATATACTTAATTTCGATATTAAGTATATTGAATATTTTCTAAGTATTGAAAATAAATGGATTTGTGAATTACTTATTAATAAATAAGTATGGAAATGTTTTTCCAATGTGAAATGAAACGTTTTGAGAATTTATCTTTTTGAAGACAAATTGAAAATGAATATTAGAAATCGATTTGGGAATCATATATTCATAAATATTTTGGAATGTAAATTCACTATGGAATTTATAAATGAAAAGGGGAATTTGTTTAAAAATATACGTTGATTTATTTTTGAAGTGTGGGAATTAATTTATGGATTTGGAACGTAAATATAAAGTAAATCTGTAAGGATTTATTTAATTGGTTTAAATGAACCATGTTGAAATGAAAGTATTTCGCATAAGGAAAATGATTGAAATTTGTTTTCAAAAGTGTTAAAGGTGAAAAGTGATTTGAAAATTAGTTTTCAAATGTTAAAGTGTGGAAAATATATATATTTTGTAAAGATATTTTGGAAAATAAATAATTTGGAAAATTATTTGGAATCTTGTGATGTTGAGCATGCCTATTGATAGTTAAATAATCCGACTATCAATATTTACCTTTAAATAGGTGTTTGTTGTGATTGCTTGAATTTGAATGCCACACTCATTTTTGTATCAGCGTTCACTATTAGGGTTAGCCGGGAAAGGACCTTGGGGTCGTATAACCCATTCCGAATATGTGATACGTCGTAATGGATTGCATTCGATGACCGGTGTTGAGGACCGGATATTTTTGAAAACGGAAGGATTACCGTTGAGTTGCTCTGCATCGACTGATCTCCGATATAGAGGTTTTATCACCCTTAGTGACGGGAAGTCCGTACGTGATTAGAAATTATCCGGAATGCAAGGACCTCTTTGTAAGTGCCTTCGGTTCTGTTCGAGCCCGGAACAGACTTGTATGGATTGTATGTCTGACATTACAAGTTGAGATATAAAGCTGATTTCTTTCAAATATATTTCTGTTGGTGGCGGAGAATTTATTCTCTTAGCTTAACACCCTTCTCTGAGACGTACGAGCTCAAAGGTTATGTAGTTGAAGGTTATTAATGATATACTCCCAATTTGGTAGTGTGGCATGCTGAGTGTTGCTGTAGGATGATCATTGTTTTATCATTTGTGATATGATCATTTGTTTGATCATTTATCTTGGTGATCATTACTTTGATCATTTGTTGACCCAAAGCACAGCTTTTGTATAAAGCGTGGCTTTGTGGACGAGACTTCGTCGAACCTCATACCCTGGAAATGGTCAAAACAGGAAGGATGCAGCAAGGTTATTAGGGGTAGCGCCCTGTAGTGTATGTCATTCCTTCTGGATAGAGGTGGTATCATGGTATGGAGCCCAGATATTTAACCTATGTTGTTGCCGCATACTTATTACTTTGTGGTTGTTGGAAATCGAGGATCCTCGGATGTAGATCGGTTACGATCGGGGGATGACATATTCGTGTCAGTAGTTACCCAGTTAGGGGTAACCCGGCCTTGTGTTGGTAGAGATCCGGTTTGGTTCTCGGGACGTCATTCCAGAGGCATTTCCATGTGGCAATGGGAAGTTCCTTGGCCTGACTATTTGTTGGAAATCCAAAGAAACAATACGAGCCTTGTACGGTTTTAGTTGTAGAACCTGCCATTTAATATGGTAGCTATAGTAGGCATAATATAATGGTACCTATGCTGGCTAAGATTTATATTCTACTTTCGAAATGTTTTCTACACTATGCACTAATAATAATATCAAAAATGATTTGATTTTTCGTAGTAAGCATCTTTGACTATCATAAGGAGAAATCTCCGCCATGTCTGCGTTTGCGTTGTGTGCGTGTCGGGAGGCCTTATGGTAGTTTCGTTTTTAAAAGCATTGCGAATCTATTTTAAAATTATCCTGTACTTTGTTTTAAAGATAAAATGTTTTAGTTCTCACACCAGTCACATGACTGACTCGGAGTTTATTGTTTTCCTTCCTAAACTCTGGGTGCCCACCAATTTCCACACGGGCAGTCAAGAGTTAAGGTTTATCAGGATATTCTGGAATTCAGGAGTTGCTGGAGGCAAGCTGGATGGCATGGCGTATTACTAGTACATATTATTTCTTTTCCGCTGTTTGTTGTTGTTTGATAGTTGTAAACTATGATGATGTAATGTAATGTAATAACTGATATAGTTCTTTGTTTAAAGATTATTCATTTATATATTATATGTTGTTCCGCTGCGATTGTGAGATTCTGATATTATTCTGCTGTTTTCTTTCTGTTCTGTTCTACCTTTTCTCCCTTCTTCTATCTTTTTCTTTTTGTTTCCTTTTCTTAAAACGCTGCGTGTCTCGAGTCGTGCTCGGCAGTTGATACAGTGAACGTATTGATGTCGGTTTTCGGAAGTTGAAGAATCGGGTCCTTACAAGGTAGGTGACTTCTGGTGGTCGGAGGCATCAGAACGAGGAGTTTCTTGGTCGTTGAGTTGGTTCCAGTAAGGTTGTAACGACCGGAAATCTTCGATCCCGAGAATCTCAGATAGTTATGAAAAAGAAGAAAAAGATAGAAGAAGAAAAAGAAAATCGAAACATCAACATCTCACATTCGTAGCGGATAAAATATAATAATAAATAATAACAGTTTACAAAAGAATACTATATCTGTCAACTACATTTTAATACATCAGAGTTTCACATATACACAGTCACTGATTATACAGAATTATCAAGTCACAAATATACAACGATATAATACAGCGGAATCCCTCCATACGTTCTTGTCATCCAGCTCGACTCTTGGGCTCCAGAACGTACCTACCTGAAAATCTGTAATACTCGGTCTGACCCGAGCATTACATCAAAGTAACACCCTGGTCAGGCTGGAAACCAGCGTGAGTAAACCCATCTAACATGGAATACAAAAGTATACAACTCATATAAACCCGGGGTACTTATATAAATTTACAACTTCACAAGTTTCTATAGACATTACTTATTTCACAAAGCAATTAAGTGCCAGCACTTAGATTATATTTCCCCGTTCACTTAAATCATTCCATTACACCCTATTGATTTCACGTATTAATTTATAAAGAATCGAAGTTGTTTCGGGTATTACCCAATACCGACTCCGGTCTCTTCGAATTCAGTTCATCTTAACACATGTCATTCAAGTGAAATGCAATTCAACTTTAAATTAAAGATGTCACCTTTACTCAGCAAATCATCACTAATACATAACCACATTATCATTGCCCACCCAACCATCATATCACGAACAATTTCATATCAGAAGTATCAATCAATTCAGGGCATATAAACAATCACTTATCATACATAAGCAAGATCATCAATCACACCATCCATAATTGAATTTAATCAATCACCTTTAAGTCCTGCTTATTAATTAATTATAGCCCAATCATTTATCTTAGTTAATCTTCTGTGATTAATTATTCTTTAATTACATTAAGATTATCATCATTATCTAATTACTTTCATTAAGTAATTATACTTAACCAAACCCATGAATTAATTGCATCCATTAATCATCCGCAGTTACTCATAAACAATGATCACCCCTCTGTAATTACTAACTTAAGTAATTAACCTCTTACTTAATTATTAATCCTTTTTGATTAATTACACCAAGTAATTTATCCTTAATTAGTTCAACTAAGTAATTACCCTTTTATTACTTCCCAATAAGTAATTCCTTTTAATTAATTACATCCTATAATTATGAATTACCTCACTAAATCTCATCAAGTATTCATATTTAATTAATCATCAAGAGATTACCTTTAATTAATTAAAAAATTAATTTAAATCGGGTAATCCATCCCTTAATCACCCTTAAACCCATTTAATAAATCTTAATTGTAGATTAATTACTCTTTAACCAATAATTAATAAACCTTAATTATTGATTAACACAACTAAATTACAAATTAAGCATTCCTAATTACCAGATAATTAAATTACTTAATTATTTAACTACTAATCATTCATTAACTAACTTTAAGTAGTTAATTACAAATTTATTTATCAATTAATTATTAATTAACCAATCTCTAATCACTAATTAAAAGTCATCATTCTTAATTGATTCCTAAACTAATTAATTGATATTAATTATTCTTCTTAATTTACATTTTAAAGGCTTTCATAAATTTTGAAAATCAATTTATTATTAACTACAAAACTTAATTGTTAACTCAATTTTATACTTAAGTTAATTACTTAATTAGAATAATTAATTAAGAGTTTATAAAAAACATTGTTAAACATTACCTAAATAATTAAAAATTTAATTAAATTTTCAACTTAAACAGTTAAACCTTTATCTAGTTTACAGAGTTTTAAACTGGTTGAATCAATCTGCTCAACTTGGTTATATTTCTTTTATAGTATTCTGCAGTTGAAAACCCGAGCACTACCCCTTGCTAACTCGAGTGATCTTCGAGTTACTTACTCCCTTGCCCCGAGACACTCACCCGTGCTCATCTTCTTCTTCTCTTTTCTAATTTTTTTCCATTTAGTTCAAATTTTAAACTTAAGTTTAAATATAACATCAGGAAACCTTTCTTGTGCGCTTGACCTAAACTCGTAGCTACCACCCTATTAACTCGAACACGACTCGAGACACGCACCCACATCGACATTGACACCCTCCTTCACTAACGTACACGTGCACGGCGACGCAGCTCCACTACGACGAACTCCAACGCCTCAGGCAAACCACAAACCACACATAAACACGAAAATCAAACACGAATCACCTTCTCGAATTCGAAATCGAAAAACAACAATTTGGTTGAAAAACTGCAAACACGTCCCATCAACCAAACGCCTCACCACCGCTGCGTAGACGCCAGGTACACCCAAGTTTCGGCCACACCAAGACAACACGCAAAGCTACCATTTTCCAAAGATTCGTGCAACTCGATCACGAATAGAAGTCGAACACCCCTCGATACAGTCACGTTCACAAGCTCAAGACTAAACCCTAAAATGAATTCGTTCCGTAATTTATACAATGGAAAAATTATCTGATAATTTTCTCAAAATCAATAATATTTACACTTGCTTCGATCCAAATTTCAACAGTAATTATTGAGTCAATCATCTGTAATTGGTAAAAATGCAATTTTTGATCAGCTATGAACTGCTCATACAATCCTACACTAAAAATTCCCATTTCTGCTTTAAAAATCTTATTTTTTTTGAAGATTCAAGTTATTAACATGAAGTAATATTTTGTAACAATTAAATTTATCAAAATAGTTCTTGTTTCCTGTAAAATGCTTGATTTCCAGAGTATAATTTACTAATTTGTTTTAAACAGATATAAAAACCCTGATTTGAAGTTCAAGCATCAGATTTTGTTGGAAAATTAAAACTTTTATCGTGATTAAATGACAACATTCAAGATTAAATAGTTTCAACCTTGTAACATATAACAGAGGAGAACAACATATGCAGTATTTAAAGAACTGCTTGAATGTAACTCAGATTCATATCAAACTTTAACACATACAACTCCATATATTCCATGAATCATCTTACTGGTTTAATTTAACTTAAACTTGAAAACTTTATATATATTCACCTGAATGATTTGTTGAACAGAGAACATTTCTTGTTTTTGAGTCTGTTGTATGAATCTGCTTTAATTTCTGTTTTGAATTCTAGTCAGCTTCTAATTTGAATTAAAATCGAGTTTACTTTTTTTTCCTTGTTTTAGTTTTCTCTGGTATACATCAGTTGTTACTGAACGAATTTCGAAATAGTAAGATGCCTGCAATATATTTATAAGAGAAAACAGTTGTAATATGGTTTCAATTTTGTTTTATATGAACAGATTTTTATTACTGCAAAGTAAGGATTTGCTAAGTATTTTGAAATGACAAAATTTTGGCTTGAACAGATAACATTAAATGTTTGTTGTTTAATATGTTTACATAATTATCATTATGTTTAACTGAGCATATAGATACTTGTATGCAAAAGTACACCTTGCAGTTGGACCCATGGCTTGTATATGAAGATATGTTGTGTCATTGTTTTGTTATGAAAATATTTTGTTTATAAATATTTGTTTTATTATTAACTTCAGTTTGAATAATTTACATACATATGTAGGTGTCAGGTTTATTTTATACTTTGGCTTGTAGATGAAGATATTTGGTGTTTAAACATTTGCCTTGTGAACTTATAGCTTGAATAGTTTATATATACATGTTTGTTTTATGTGTGGAAATATTGTGTAAAGATGTTTGTTTTAGCTTATACACTTTGCAGATTTACATTGATTTTGTATATAAAGATATTTATTCTAGCTTGAAAAATTCATGTGTTTTACTTGCTTATATTTATGCTTATTTTATACTTTGTTTCTTACAATTTTAAAGTTATGTTGTTTGCATATTTTAATTACTAAATTATTGCTTTATTTTTATTTCTATTTATTCCTTATATTTACATTTTCTTATGTTTATATATTTATGTTTATAACCATATATTATTTTATACTTATGTTTAATATTCATTTTAGAATGATAAGTTTACTTTTTATTTAAATTAGATTAAATATTTATTAAAATAATAGGACCAAAATCCAGGGTCATCACAATCCTTCCCCCTTTGAATCTTTTCGTCCTCCAAAAGAAACGAAGCAAGATTCATTAAAATGCTTAAAATAAGATAAATTTTCTTTGATTATTTTCAAACAACTTTTAAAAAATGTATATAATATTTCTAAAATAGTTTTTTTATATAAAATACTTTTATAATTCGATGTTTCGACAAGTTCATCCTTGTCCTCACAGAAATCCGGTCATACGTTGATCAGGCGTATGACTGAAAATCTATAAGTGCTTAGTAAACCCGTTTTCTACATCCAGTGAAAATACTTGAAAAAAAATAATTTTACTGAAAATATCGAAAACAGTTTTTGAAAATAGAGGAAATATCTTTGGTGAGAATGCTCTGGAAATCATCACTCCCATCCATGGTCGCAGTTAACCCGATGGTTACGTTGCCATCCCGACAAAATCCATAGATAACTGTAGGCCTCCGTGCTGCTCGATTACACCATGTAACCCGCTACAGATCGCAGCTACAACTAGGATTACGTAGCTGTCACAGCAAAAACCCATATAACTGTAGGCATCAACGCCCTCGAATTTCGCTGCCAAAAGAATGAAACTTCTCTACTCCACCCGACCATAGATTGCAGTCTACCGATGTTGCGTTGCCTTACCGGCAAAATCAAGTGTAGGCTGTTGGCACTCATCCTCCACACAATTTTCGCTATGGTCCCTACAGTAAATCGCAGTGACATCGTGTTACACTGTCGTCACAGCATAACCCAAATGCCTTTGTAGGCATCAGTGCCCTCAACTTTCGCTACCCAATAATCCTCAAAAACAAGTTTTGTCCGGATTGGGGCTCAAGGCAGCACCATCCGGTGGCACTCCTGAGAAGTTCATTTCAAGGGAGCGCCTTTTTCCCCAGAGCCCTCATCAAAACATTATATACTATACATATAGTATCTTTCAAATCATACACCTAGTATGATCTTATATAAAACTCCTTTACACAAAATCAATTATCCAAAAATCGATAATTCTCAAACTAGGCTTTCCAAATTCAATATCGATTTTACCCAAAAATCAAAAGCCTTTCAAAATCCAAAGGTTCCCAAAACCCTTTTCCAAATTCCTCATAAGTTCCTTTATATATATATATATATATATATATAATCCTTGATAAAAATCTTTGGATCATTTTAAACTTGTATAAAACTCCTCTTTATACTTCAAAACACCTTCAAAAATCCTTTTCTTCCGTCAATAGATTCAACAAGGGGAGATTTATCTTATATAACAAAGATATATAACTTTTTTTATTCAAAATCAAATATTCAAATTTGATTACTCTTTTCAATATCAATTTCATTCAAATCCGTACGATGTGCGCATATCATCCGTACGCTATACCAATCAGATCGCTCACTCGATCACACAATTCCACTTCCAAACAAGTATCGTCCACCCGACTTCCTATTGCGGACACAAATCTGGTTTCTTGATTAGAAACCGTCATTCTCCTTGTATAGTCATAACTTTGATAGAGAATATCCAGAACCAATCAACAATCCATATCCAGGTTCGCCGTCGAAAATCGAGTGAAAATTCCCAACTCGGATCGATAACTATCTCGAAATTCTGTGCTCGAATCTGGATCAAATCACTATGCAAATAGAATAATATACGTACATCCTACGTATTTAACTTCATTGATTATCAGCCAAATAAATTTTTCTTTCTATTCACATTTCCTTTAATTTCCATTCACTTATTTACTATCGCTTCAATTCCATTGAATTATCACTTCAATTCTTATCTCAGTTGGGTATTTAATTAATAACAGTTTGAACTCCGACCAGTTTAGAAAATAGCTTGAAAATTTAAAAATAGGTAAGTAGTTGAAAAATAATTATTAGTTTACAAAATAGCTATAAAATAGTTGGAAAATAGTTAGATAATATTAGACATTTAGATAATTGCATAATAGCTATAAAATAGTAATTAATTTGTAAAATAGTTGAAAAATAGTAATTAGTTTATAAAACAGTTGAAAAATGGTTAAATAGCTCCAAAAATAATTGTAAAATAAGTATAAATAATTTGGCTTTTAAAAAAGAAAGGTTGTATATATGTAATAGCTTAGAAAAATAAGTTTATATCAAAACAATTTATATTGAAAATGGTCAAGAGTCAACTGTTCACTTCTCCAATAATTCAACTTAAATTTCCACTTCTATCTAATTGACTCAATTCGAACTTGAATAACTTTAATTTATATTGAAATTTATTTAGACCCAATTCAAGTTGAATCAATTTTGATTCCTTTCCCAATTTAAATCAAATTTCCATTTGATTTTAATCCTGTTCAGCTTTAACCCATCTCGAATTATATAAATTCGAGTTGAATTCTCAAAGGTTGGTTTAACTCTTTAAACCAAATTAACTTTTATTTAAAGTTTTTAAACAATTTAATTTCTGAGTCCAATTCTCCATTTTAAATTATTTTAACTTATGTATTTCAAGATTCAAATAAGAGTTCAATACAATTTTATTTTAGAATTTTAATTTATTATTAATTTTTTTTCAGTTTGAAGCTAGTTCTTAAACAATTTTAATTTACAAACTCAATTATTCAAATTTTCAGTTTGAAGTGATTCCATATCCTTAATTTCAAATTAATCCAATTCAAATTTTCCACTTGAATTTTTAAACTTATACATCTTCAATCATAATTCCACTTAATTCAAACCAAATTCAATTTTGAACCAAACCTTTTAAATTTCAGTTTGAATTAATTTCAAATTCCATCTCAAATAAAGAAGGTGGTTTATTAGATCATACTGCCACAAAATATTTCATATATGGATAGATTGCACATTAGCAGTTCAACATTACATCCATTCATCATAATAAAAGCCTTATAAAGTCACAATTAAGATGTTTACACCATCACCTAGGTTTTAGAGTCCTATCGTTTCTATCAGAATCATTCTTATGGACTTCCTTCCAATGGGCAAACCCAAACATGCACTTTTCTACAGGATGTCCCCGCTTATAGCATTTTCCACAAAAAGTTTCTACCCTCTCATCGATCTGGATGACCTCCATGCTTTCTACTGAATGTTCCACAACCTTAATCTTCTTCTGTCTCTTGGGACAATTTCTCGCGATATGTCCCAACCCTTTACAATGATAGCAAATGGTTGAGTCATTGACCGGTTCCATTGGTTTACGCTTCACCTTCCTCACTTCAGGACAATGGTTAAGGAAATATCCCTTCTTTTGGCACTTAAAGCATAATATCTCAGAGCGAAATCGTTGGAATGTACCCTTTAATTCCCTCCTTGTTTTACCACACCTAACCGCGTAATGACCCTTATTGTAACATCTATAGCAAGTGACATTATCATAAGGTCCTGGTCCATTTCTTTCCTTAATCCAATTTTCATACTCTTGAATTGCTATTTCCCATTCCTTACGTGCAGCTGCTCTTCGTCTCTGCGCCTTGCCTTCCATTCTTCACTCTTAGCCATTTCTCTAAAAGGCTAAATTCTAGAGGGACTTTCTAACCTATAAATTAGACTTAATTAGAAGAATTCAACTCTTATATAGCAATTTGCTTACCTAGATATACCTTAATTTTTAAACCACTTTTGGTTTTAAATTTAAGCCCAATCTTCGAACAACCCATTGTTTGCAACAAGTCTCATTTATTGAACTGATACTTATGTATTATTTCTTTTAGCACTTTGGAACAAGTTTCAATTTCTGGACCCAGATTTAAAATTTCACAAATTTAGGCATTTCCAATTTCAATTTATAAGTCATACTTTACTTAAATGTTTACTTCTTTAGAATATTTCATTTTGCTTACTCATTGATACACATCTTATAATTAAACACACAACAAACATTTTTGATAATAACCAAGATTATCGTATCTAAAACCATCCATTATAATCTTATTCTAAAATACTTCTCCAGTTCAAGATTTCAATTTCAGTTTGAATCCATTTCAAACTTATCTTTATTTAATTTAAGTTTGGTTGTATTATATTACTCTTAATTTAATCCTAATAATTTAACAGGCAATTTCCTTAATATTTATTAGAGTGGAATATTGCTTTATATATCAAAATATAATCATTTAAAGTCAATTAAAATCTTTATATAAGAAAATAACAAGTACGCTCTCTCATATATATACACTCAACTCATTCTAGGGTACTATTGACCCTATCTTTAATGAGTACACCCAACAGAGCCAAGGTTCATGCTTAACCTCGCTCTAATACCAAATGTAACGACCCGAAATCTTCGATCTCGAAAATCTCAAATAGTTATGAAAAAGAAGAAAGAGATAGAAGAAGGAAAAGAAAATCGGAACATCAACATCTCACATTCGTAGCGGATAAAATATAATAATAAATAATAAATAATAACAGTTTACAGAAGAATACTATATCTGTCAACTACATTTTAATACATCGGGGTTTCACATATACATAGTCACTGAATATACAGAATTATCAAGTCACAAATATACAACAATATAATACAGCGGAATCCCTCCATACGTTCTTGTCATCCAGCTCGACTCCTGGGCTCCAGAACGTACCTACCTGAAAATCTGTAATACTCGGTCTGACCCAAGCATTACATCAAAGTAACACCCGGGTCAAGCTGGAAACCAGTGTGAGTAAACCCATCTAACATGAAATACAAAAGTATACAACTCATATAAACCCGGGGTACTTATATAAATTTACAACTTCACAAGTTGCTATAGACATTACTTATTTCACAAAGCAATTAAGTGCCAGCACTTAGATTATATGGCCCCATTTACTTAAATCATTCCGTTACACCCTATTGATTTCACGTATTAATTTATAAAGAATCGAAGTGGTTTCGGGTATTACCCAATACCCGACTCCGGTCTCTTCGAATTCAGTTCATCTTAACACATGTCATTCAAGTGAAATGCAATTCAACTTTAAATTAAAGATGTCACCTTTACTCAACAAATCATCATTAATACATAACCACATTATCATTGCCCACCCAACCATCATATCACAAACCATTTCATATCAGGGGTATCAATCAATTCAGGGCATATAAACAATCACTTATCATACATAAGCAAGATCATCAATCACACCATCCATAATTGAATTTAATCAATCACCTTTAAGTCCTGCTTATTAATTAATTACAGCCCAATCATTTATCTTAGTTAATCTTCCATGATTAATTATTCTTTAATTACATTAAGATTATCATCATTATCTAATTACTTTCATTAAGTAATTATACTTAACCAAACCCATGAATTAATTGCATCCATTAATCATCCCCAATTACTCATAAACAGTAATTACCCCTCTGTAATAACTACCTTAAGTAATTAACCTCTTACTTAATTATTAATCCTTTTTGATTAATTACACCAAGTAATTTATCCTTGATTACTTCAACTATGTAATTACCCTTTTATTACTTCCCAATAAGTAATTCATTTTAATTAATTACATCCTGTAATTATGGATTACCTCACTAAATCTCATCAAGTATTTATATTTAATTAATCATCAAGAGATTACCTTTAATTAATTAACAAATTAATTTAAATCGGGTAATCCATCCCTTAATCACCCTTAAACCCAATTAATAAATCTTAATTGTAGATTAATTACTCTTTAACCAATAATTAATAAACCTTAATTATTGATTAACACAACTTAATTACAAATTAAGCATTCCTTAATTACCAGATAATTAAATTACTTAATTACTTAACCACTAATCATTCATTAACTAACTTTAAGTAGTTAGTTACAAATTTATTTATCAATTAATTATTAATTAACCAATCTCTAATCACTAATTAAAAGTCATCATTGCTTATTGGTATTAATTATTCTTCTTAATTAACATTTTAAAGGTTTCCTTAAATTTTGAAAATCAATTTATTATTAACTACAAAACTTAAAATGTTAACTCAATTCATACTTAAGTTAATTACTTAATTAGAATAATTAATTAAGAGTTAAAAAAAACATTGTTAAACATTACCTAAATAATTAAAACTTGAATTAAAATTTCAACTTAAACAGTTAAACCTTTATTTAGTTTACAGAGTTTTAAACTGGTTGAATCAATCTGCTCAACTTGGTTATTTTTCTTTTATAGTATACTGCAGTTGAAAACCCGAGCACTACCCCTTGCTAACTCGAGTGATCTTCGAGTTACTTAACCCCTTGCCATGAGACACTCACCCATGCTCATCTTCTTCTTCTTTTTTCTCATTTTTTTTCCAATTAGTTCAAATTTTAAACTTAAGTTTAAATATAACATCAGGAAACCGTTCTTGTGCGCTCGACCTAAACTCGAAGCTACCACCCTATTAACTCGAACACGACTCGAGACAAGCACCCACATCGACACTGACACCATCCTTCACTGCCGTACACGTGCACGGCGACGCAGCTCCACTACGGCGAACTCCAACGCCTCAGGAAAATCACAAACTACGCATAAACACGAAAATCAAACACGAATCACCTTCTCAATACGAAATCGAAAAACAACAGTTTGCTTGAAAAACTGCAAACACATCCCATCAACCAAACGCCTCGCCATCGCCGCGTAGACCGCCAGGGACACCCAAGTTTTGGCCACACCAAGACAACGCGCAAAGCTACCATTTTCCAAAGATTCGTGCAACTCGATCACGAATAGAAGTCGAACACCCCTCGATACAGTCACATTCACAAGCTCAAGACTAAACCCTAAAATGAATTCGTTCCCTTAATTTATACAATGGAAAAATTATTTGATAATTTTCTCAAAATCAATAATATTTACACTTTCTTCGATCCAAATTTCAACAATAATTATTGAGTCAATCATCTATAATTGGTAAAAATGCAACTTTTGATCAGCTATGAACTGCTTATACAATCCTACACTAAAAATTCCCATTTCTGCTTTAAAAATCTTATCTTGTTTTGTAGATTCAAGTTATTAAGTTGAAGTAATATTTCGTAACAATTAAATTTATCAAAATAGTTCTTGTTGCCTATAAAATGCTTGATTTCCACAGTATAATTTACTAATATGTTTTAAACGGATTTAACAACCCTGATTTGAAGATCGAGCATCAGGTTTGTTGGAAAATTAAAACTTTTATCATGATTAAATGACAACATTCAAGATTAAATAGTTTCAACCTTGTAACACATAACAGAGGAGAACAACATATGCAGTATTTAAAGAGCTGCTTGAATGTAACTCGGATTCATATCAAACTTTAACACATACAACTCCATATATTCCATGAATCATCTTACTGGTTTAATTTAACTTAAACTTGAAAACTTTATATATACTCACCTGAATGATTTGTTGAACATTGAAATTTCTTGTTTTTGAGTCTGCAGTATGAATCTGTTTGAATTTCTGTATTGAATTCTTGTCAGTTTCTAATTTGAATTAAAATTGAGTTTACTTTTTTTTCCTTGTTTTAGTTTTCTCTGGTATACTTCAGTTGTTACTGAATGAATTTCGAAATAGTAAGATGCCTGCAATATATTTATAAGAGAAAACAGTTGTAATATGGGAAGGTGTTATCTAGCTTAGCTGCTTTCTTCAATTTTGTTTTATATGAATACATATTTATTGCTGCAAAGTAAGGATTTGCTAAATATTTTAAAATGACAAAATTGTGGCTTGAACAGACGGCATTAAATGTTTTTTGTTTAATATGTTTACATAATTATCATTATGTTTAACTGAGCATATAAATACTTGTATGCAAAAGTACACCTTGCAGTTAGACCCATGGCTTGTATATGAAGATATGTTGTGTCATTGTTTTGTTATGAAAATATTTTTTTTATGAATATTTGTTTTATTATTAACTTCAGTTTGAATAATTTACATACATATGTAGGTGTCAAATTTATTTATACTTTGGCTTGTAGATGAAGATATTTGGTGTTTAAACATTTGTCTTGTGAACTTATAGCTTGAATATTTTATATATACATGTTTGTTTTATGTATGGAAATACTGTGTAAAGATGTTTGTTTTAGCTTATACACTTTGCAGATTTACATTGATTTTGTATATAAAGATATTTGTTCTAGCTTGAAAAATTTATGTGTTTTACTTACTTATATTTATGCTTATTTTATACATTGTTTCTTACAATTTTAAAGTTATGTTTTATGCATATTTTAATTACTAAATTCTCGCTTTATTTTTATTTCTATTTATACCTTATATTTACATTTTCTTATGTTTATATATTTATGTTTATAACCATATATTATTTTATGCTTATGTTTAATATTCATTTTAGAATGATAAGTTTACTTTTTATTTAAATTAGATTAAATATTTATTAAAATAATAGGGCCAAAATACAGGGTCGTCACTAAGGTTCTGATGGTTTGATTACGATTTTCGTGCTCGATCAGGGTCTTGGGCAGCCGGGATTGAAGGGGAAGGTCGACATCGACTCATTGGCGATAGTAGTGGCCAGAGCACTGGCATCGAGCTGTGCATGTGCACATATATCTTTGTGCATCAGAGCCTAAACCTTGAGAAGACGAGGAGGTTTGTCTCGGGGTTGTCTCAAAGCCGATCATGTTTTGGGTCGAAGACGAGAGAGCTGAGGAGAAAATCAAAGTAAGGCTCAGGTAAAACAAGAGGCTCAGTTATTCGAAATACAACAAGTTTTTAAAATTTAAAGTAGATAATTAACAAAGTTTTAAACAATGTATATGTTTAAATCAAGTTTTTAATGAACATAAGAAGGTAAACAAAGTTTAAAAAGCAATGGTAAATTTTATCAGGTTTCCAAGATAAATTAACTATATTTTAGAAGCTAAAATGAATTTTAAACAAGTGTTTAAAAAAGTTTCAAAGTTCAATTTTTAAGTTAAATGTTTAAAATTGATTTGTTTTTAAAGTAATATATGTTAGGTTAATTATATTAATTTCTAAATATTTTTCGAATGGAATTTGATGATTAATCACTTAATGATATTAACTAAGGAATAATCAAGCAATTTCTTAATTGATGATTAAAGAGTGATTAGTTACTTAAAGATAATTACTTAATGAAAGTAATTAAGGAAATTAATTAATGATTAAAGGTGGATTAATCAAGTGATTATAGAATAATTAATTGAAGGATAATTAATTTATGTGATTAATCAAGGTAATTAATTTGTGGATAATTAATTAATTAATTAAAGATTAATTAATGAAAGCGTTTAGGAATAATCACTAATTGTAATTAATTAATTAATTGCTAATTTTTTACGGGTCAATTAGTTAATGTAATTAATTAAGGAAAATTAATTAAAGAATAATTAAATGATTAAAGGTTAATTATTTAATAATTAAAGGTTGTTTAATTATTTAATTAAGGAAATTAATTAAATAATTAAAGGTTAATTAATTTATCATTACCGGTTAATTAATAAGTGATTAAAGGATAATTAATCAAAATGGTTTGTAATTACTTAATATTAATTAACGAGGATGAGTAATCTATTCATAAATAATTAGTCTGTTTTAAATTAATCAGGTAATTGATTGATCTTACTTATGGATGTTTGGATTGTATGGAATGCTTTTAATTGTCTGATATCCCTGATGTGTGATGCTTTGTGGTATGAATTATTTTGATTGGAGCTGTAATGAATGTAATTTATTTATCTGTGATGAATTTATATTATTATCTGTGAATCTATGAATGAAGATAAGCGTTATAGGATTATACCGCTTATCGATATTGCTGTGCTTGGATTTGTGATGATTGATGATACTGTATTGCTGTGTGTACAACCCCTGGACTACACCACACACACACAAATATGGATTGCACGAGGAAATCGGTTAACTCACAGATATTTTGAATTCAAATATTATTTATCTAAAAGTTGAATTTTGAAACCAAATGGTTTTGGAAACAGAATTGGGTTGAATATGAAAAGTTTTGAAAAGGAAATTTGAAATTGAATTTAGTTTGAATAGAATATATCTTGTTTAAGTTTTGAAATTATTTTGGAAACTATGGTTTGAAAGGGTATACAAGTTATACAATAGTATATATGGATTTTAAACCGTTTTAAAAGTATTATTTTGGGAATTTAGAATTAACCCAAGTTTACACTTTAAAGGCTATAACTTGTGCATATTTGATCGAATTTTTCCAAAATGAAAAGCATTTGTTTCCAAACGATAATGGCTTTCATATAAAGAAAGAACTTCTAGTTTTTGTTGAAAGATTTCAAGTTTGAAATGGAATGATTTTGAAAGCTATGAATTGATCTTTGTGAACGACTAGTGAACCTTGATTTCAAATTGAAGTGGATTTTATAAAAGGTGAATCTTTTTTTTTAAAACATTAAAGTGGAAATTTGTTTAAACCATTTAAAGAAACATTTTGGGCTAAAAGTTTGAATTAACTAAGATCCCATAAATCCATATGTTTTTAAAATTAAGCGCTCATTATTCGGTTTAGCCGGGAGAGGACTTTATGTCATATAACCCATTCTGAGAAATGATACGACGAAATGGATAGCATTTGAAGACCGGTGGTTATGACCGGGTATGTTCGAGGAAGAAAGGATTACCTATCGAATGACTCTGCACTGGGTAGCTACGGTATAGAGACCTCCATATGTGATGGGGAGTCTGATCGGGATTGTGAATACCCGAATTTGCAAGGGCTTCTTTAAAGTGCCTTCGGTTCTGTTCGAACCCTGAACAGACTTGTGTAGATGTATGTCTGATGTTACACTTTGAGATGTAAAGCTGGTTTCTATCAAATACATTTCTATTTGGTGGCGGAGAATTTATTCTCTTAGCTTAACACACTTCTCTGAGACATACGAGCTCAGAGGTTATATAGTTGATGGTTACTAGTGATACATTCCCAATTTGGTAATGTGGCATGCTAAGTGCTGCTGATCATTTGTTGATCAAAGCATGGCTTTTTTGAAAAGCGTAGCTTTGTGGACAAGACCTCATCGGACCTCACAACCCGAAAATGGTCGAAATAGGAAGAATGCAGCAAGGTTATGAGGGTCGTGCCCTTTAAGGTATGTCCATCAACTTCTGGATAAAAGTGGTATCATGGTATGCAGCCCAGGTACTTAACTTATGTGGTTGTTGCAAATATATTGCTTTGTGGTTGTTGGTATTAAGAGCTCTCGGATAAGGGTCGGTGACGACGGGGGATGGTACACTCATGACTGTTAGTTACCTAGTTACAGAGGTCACCCGGCCTTATGTTGGCAGGGAGCTGGTTAAGTTCTCGGGGCATCCCTCCAAAGGCCTACCCATGTGGCATATGAGGCTCCTTAGCTTGACCGTTTTTTGGAAATCCAAAGAAACAATATGCGCACTGTACAGTTTTAGTTGTATAACCTGCCATGGAATGTGGTGGTAACCTGCTATTGAACATGGTACCTATAGTAGGCATACGACGAAATGTGGTATGCTGGCTAAGATTAATATTATACTTTCAAAAGGTTTTCTGCACTACACACTAATAATAATATCAAAAGGTTTTTGCGTATCAAGCATGTTTGACTATCATAAGAAGAAATCTCCTCCAATTGTGCGCTTGCATTGTGTGTATGGCGGGAGGCCTTATGGTAGTTTCATTTTCCAAAAAACATAGCAAATTTCTATTAATTTCTTTTGTTTGTTTTTGTTTAAGATAAAACCGTTTTCGTTTGCTCAAACCACTCCCATGACTGACATGGAGTTTATTGTTCCCTTTCTAAACTCTAGGTGCCCACAATTTTCCATACGGGCAGCCAAGAGTCATATTTTCAGATAATCAGCTAGTACATGTAGATACGATAGCCTTCACTTTTTGGAATCTTTGGATTTTGGCAATCGCATTGTGGATCGGCTTTGCTTAAGTCCAGCATGATAGGATTTTGAGCTTTTGGATTGGGATTTTGCTTTAGAGCTTTGGAATTTGAGATGCATTCTATTTGATTCTCTCTTTCTCTTAGAGTCTATGAAGGTATCTTTTTTCGCAGCTGTTCTTTCCGCTGTTGTATTTTGGCTCTGATATTGATATTCATTTGTATCAGATGTTGTATCTATGGTGCGTCAATAAAATATATTCATTTTTCTTCTGCTGTGTTGTTGTACTTAATGTGTTATAAGCTCCGGCGAACCAGATTGGACGTATGAATATGTGGCATTCGAATAATGGTAATGTATTCGGTGTCGATTTTCGAAGGTCGAGTCAGGGTCGTTATAGTGGTATCAGAGCTGAAGATTGAGTATGAACTTTGGCTCAGGAGTATAACACATTAGGTAACTCATTAGAGATAGGTTACAAATACCCTAGAATGAGTATATCCCTAAGATATCCATCTGTATGCCTTAGTAAATTCTCTTACTATCCACTGATAGTTAGTATGAGTAAAAGAAAAGGATGAGATAGGGGACATGAGAGTACCACTACAGATGGTCAATACCTGTAAAAACAAGGAACAACTTTTTCCCTCAATCTCTTTGATCATCATCCAATTTCAATTCTTTGAAGGTTTCGTGGCAGCTACAAGAAGAAGCTTTGGTGTGATGATGGCCCTACGAATTATTGTAGAAAAGGTTCTAAATTCCTATTTCATACTCTAATCACCAGTTTCTTATCAATCTTTCCATTTTAACTTTAATAAATTTGAAATATTATTTGAAACAAGTTGATTAACAAATATAAAGTTGAATTGGATTGTATCGATAGAACGATTTCTGTCAAAACCAAATTTGAAATTTGTTGTAATTTCTTGTGGGGATCCAAGTCCGAAAATGGACAAGCTACTTTGGGATATACTGACCTAAGTTGATTATCCATTTGTTTATCCTTTGGGTTCCAGATATATACTACGAATGGTTAGTTATTCCTTTAAACTAACCAATGCCCCTGTATATTTCGTAGATTTGATGACCCGAGTACTTCGTAAAGTATTGAATGAGTTCGTTCTCATAAATTTTGATCATAATCTTATTTGGTAAGCCAAATATAAAATAAATATTTCACCTTAATCTGGAAAGCTATTTCTCTGTGTATTTATATATTCTTTGTTTGTCTCCTGTCTAGCAAATTTCGAGAAAGAAATTTTATTAAGGGGGGAATCTATAACGATCCCAGTTTTGAGTCAAATTTAATATGGTAATTAATTTAATTTTTGGATTAAATTGTGAATTAATTTGATTTTTCCAAATTTAATAAGATATTTGTTTGTTATTTATATATATGTATGTAAATAGATTACAATTTGAAATTTGAATTTGAAACTCAAAATTTAATATTTTTGAAAATAAATTGTATTTAAAGTTCTATATTTTAAAATTAATAAGAATTTGTTTTGTAATTATAATATGTATATGTGTGATATATATACATTGTGATTTGAAAGTGATAATTTGAAATTAATATTATAATTTTTAAAAGCCATTTAAGGATTAAATTCTAATACATGTATATATATTAATTAGTTATTAAGGTATAATTAGATTTTAAAATCATTTTTCTTAAGAGTTAAATTCAAATATATACATATTCATATATTTACTTATTAGTGTTTAATTAATTTTAAATCATGTTCTTTAAAGTCATTAATATATATATATATATATATATATATATATATATGTAAAAGAAAATGGATTTATTTAAATTGAAAATATAAGTAGAAAACTATATAAAAAATTTATAAAAGTATATTAACTCATAATGCATGTAATTTTATAAGTGTAAACCATGTAAACATACTTAAACAAGTGTAAAAATAATATTAAACATGTGTAACTATTTTAAATATGCATTTATACAAGTGTAAGTATTTTAAAATATAATTAAAACATTTGTAAATATATAACATAGAATTAATACATGTGTAGGAAATGTAAAATGAAATATTAACAAGTGTCCTCAATTCTTTTTTATTTTTAATTAACGAATAAAAATTAAAACAAGGTTTATATTCATTTATCTCCCTCTTTTCTCATTTTGTTTCACATATCTACAGCAAAAGAAAATCTAAAAACTAACAACGGTAAGCTTCAAGAAATTCAATATCAAGAAAATTTAAAACAAAGTTCAGATGCAACTCAGATCAAAGAAAAAAAATCAAAACTAAAATCAAAACCTGGAAACCCAAAATCAAAACAGAAAAGAAAAACCAAGTAGAAAAGAAGATCAAGCCTAGAAATGAAAAGCAAACCTGAGAATTAAAAAGAGCATCAAAACCAGATCTAAATTCTACAACTTCAACCTAAGAAATGAAATGCGAAACAAATGAAATAATTCAAACAAAAGCTTCAGCATCTTTAACCCAAGAAAAACAAAAAGCTGTCCTCTATTCTTGATTTTAAAGGTGAGCAAACTACCTTATTAAGGCTTGAACTCTGTTGGATCTCGTTTCATATGATGTTAATATTATAAAAAGTATTTATATGGAGGTGAATTATCACTGTATGTCTGTATATATGCAAATGTTTAGTGTGCATGTCTTTTACAAGCATACATCTCTCTATTTAAAACATTTACAGGTTTGAATTCATAAAAATTTCAAATCCTCTTTTCCCGAACTGTTTTAGGTCATGATATCTAAATGAAAATTGGTTGTAAAACTACAATACCAATTTTAAAAATGGTTTCAAAAATTTATATTAAGTAATTAATTCAAAAATAGGAAAATACAGTAAAAAAAGTCAGATTTAAGTTAACATTGATGATCACAATTTCGAGTTTGGATTTTACCACCAGATTCATAGTAGAAAATTATGAATTTTGACAACGAATTCAAGATTTTTAAGATTGTAATAAGAGATAAATTCTAAGTTGATAAGAATTGAGTTTTTTTATCAATTCCCAACGATTGACGATGAAGTGTTCGTCGGGTTTGAAACAGGTGGTGGTCGGAGGTCTAATGAACATCAAAAAAAAAAAAAATTGGATTTATTAACGGTAGAGGCGGCGTTACGATAAGGATTTAGGGTTTAGGAGCTGCGTGGGTTGAGGAATTTTTCGAGGGGATTTCGACGTTGTCGGTGCATCGAGGTGGACCAGTGTAAGGGGAAATGGAGCATGAGTTCATGGCGAAGCTATGGGTGGAGGTACATGACTTCTGGTGGTCAGAGGCATCAGAACGAGGTGTTTCTTGGTCGTTGAGTTGATTCTAGTAAGGTTCTGAAGGTTCGATTAAGATTTTTGTGCTCGATCCGGGTCTTGGGCGGTCGGATTGAAGGGGAAGGTCAACATCGACTTGTTGGCGAAAGTAGTAGTGGCTGGAGCGCCAGCGTCGAGCTGTGCATATGCACATATATCTTTGTGCATCAAAGCCTAAGCCTTAAGAAGATGAGAAGGTTTGTCTCGGGGATGTCTCGAAGTCGATCACGTTTTGGCTCGAACAGGAGGGAGGTGTGGAGAAACTCGAAGTAAGGCTTGGGTAAAACAAGAGGTTGGCTCGGGTTATTCGAAATACAACAAATTTTTAAAATTTAAAGTAAATAATTAACAAATTTTTTGGCAAGGCCAGCCGGTTTTATAGTTGACCGTTCACTTTTTATTACCAACGTAATAAAAACTTGAAATACAGGAGTAAGGTAAAAAAACCTTAACTACTAAGAAAAAAGGAAAATAGAACACAGGAATGTTATTGACAGTCCCACCTACTATAAATATCACCTAGACTAGGTCTCCTCCAGGGAGGAAGAAGCGCCAACGTCCTCGGTCACCTAGAAAGAAGCCAAAAGGACCTTCCCTAAAAGACTAGCAAAAGGGAGGAAAAGGATAGCAAGACAAGGATCATAAACCTCAGAATCAGAAGAGTAAATAAAGGAACGATCCCAGGAAGTATCAGGAAGCATGTCAGAATTCGATCCTGCATACGGACCGACCAAATCGAGTACTAAGGAGTCACCAGAAGGTATATAATAAAGGCATCTAAGGTTCAAATGATCATCAGATACAAATCTAATATAGGAATCATCCAAGGGGTTAAATCACATATCAGATTCGTGATCAACCCAACATCTCTCGGACTCATCCCATACAACAGGCAAACGAGGCGGAACAAGATCCAGAACAGCAGATGGAACTGCTGAAACAACATAAGGAACCACAGAAGCAGCAGGAGAGGCAGGCCGAGCAACAGAACAAGGAGGCAGATCGAAGACAGATAAAGGAACTGCAGGAGGAGGAGAAAACCGAGAGTCAGAGGGAGAAACCTTAGGTACCCATTTCCTGAGCGGAGGCCGAGGAAGAGGGATCTTAGGAGCAGCCGTAGAAACAACAAAATGCGAGCAGATGATAGCCAGGTGTCCAAAGGAGTGACAGGCAGAACAAATATCTGGAACCTAACCGTATCGAACATGGACTTCCACTACATTCCCAATAGCTAGCTGAACAGGAATAGAGGAAGGGAGAGGCTTAAAAGGGAAAATCTCAATCAGAGCCTTAGCGAATACCAATTTTTAACGCGCAACCGTATTAGAGTCAAAACATTTCAATTTACCAACGTTACAAGCTAGTCAATTCAAAAAAAGAAAAGGTTGAAGAGCAGAGGGAATATGCGCAAAGTAAACCCAAACGGGGAAAGAAAGTACTTGCTCACGAGCACTAGAAACAGTTGGAGACCAAGGAGTAATAAAAAAAGGTTGCCCACCAAAAAAAGAAGGCTCGGCCTCAAGAACACGGCTGATCGTCGGCGGAGGAGAATAAAAGGAAATACATGGAGTCAACCAGCTTAACACGAAGGTCACCACGAAGCTTCCAAGCCCTACGACAAACAGAAGACACATCAAGCAGGCGATGATTAGGGTCCAAAAAGAAACCAACCAAGTAGTCTGACCAGTGGTCCAATCCAGCTTGCATAACAGTAGGAGATGGGATCATCACTCCATTTTCCTTAACGATTTCAAAATCAATCGGTTTGTAATCTTCCGCATTTCGGGTCAGTGATGTAAAAAGAGAAGACCAAGATTTCGAACAGGCCTAGGAACGAGCAGCAGGACAATGGATATGAACAGAAGGACCAGGAAGCTCCACAACAAAAGGAATACCAACAGAGTCAGCTAGAATGGAAACATCAGAACTCTTATCACTGAGATTGGGAACACTATTCTCATTGGCATTAAGTCGAACATCAGAGGAGCGTCGAACAAGACTTGAGCTATCAGCAGCATCATTACGCGTATCACAGCCAGAAAGACCAAAATCTGCACCAACAATACTAGAGACAACATTCTCGGCCACAAGCAAAGGCACACTTCCTAACTCAAAAACGCAGACATCACTACCCAAAGGAAACGATACCACTATGCACAGGCCTGCGCGAACAACAGTAGCTTGGGATGAAGGATTAAGAGAGGGAAGGGGAGGAAATTCAGAGTCAGAAAGAGAAGGAGGCAAAGGACGGATGGGCGCTGAAGGCAGGTACTTGAAGAATCTGCCAGATCTGGTGGATGATTGCGAAGAGGAAGAAGCATAGGGGAGGACGGGTTGTTGAGGCGACACAAGCATAGGAAGGGGACGGGCGGAAGGGAAGAGAGGATGGCAGGAGGAGGAGGAACGCGAATGGAAGCTAACAAAAGGGCTATAAGACAAGGGCGAACGAAACACAGACGCCATTAACATAATTTGTAAATTAACCGAGCCCACAAATATTTCTAGTTAAGATGTTTCGATTAAAAAATTTTTAAACAATGTAAATATTTAAATCAAGTTTTTAATGAACATAAGAAGGTGAACGAAGTTTGAAAAGCAATGGTAAATTTAATCAAGTTTATCATGATAAATTAACTATATTTTAGAAGTTAAAATGAATTTTAAACAAGTGTTTAACAAAGCTTCAAAGTTCAATTTTTAAGTTAAATGTTTAACATTGATTTTTTTAAAGTAACATATGTTAGGTTAATTATATTAATTTATAAATGCTTTTCAAATGGAATTTGATGATTGATCACTTAATATATTAATAAAGAATAATTAGCCAATTTCTTAATTGATGATAAAAGGGTAATTAGTTACTTAAAGATAATTACATAATGAAAGTAATTAAGGATAATTAATTAATGATTAAAGGTAGATTAATCAAGTGATTAAAGAATAATTAATTAGAGGATACTTAATTTAGGTGATTAATTAAGGTAATTAATTTGAGGATAATTAATTAATTAAAGATTAATTATTGAAAGTGATTAGAGATGATCACTTATTGTAATTAATTAATTAAATAGTAATCTATTAAGGGTTAATTAGTTAATGTAATTAATTAAGGAAAATTAATTAAAATTAATTAAATGATTAAAGGTTAATTATTTAATAATTAAAGGTTGTTTAATTAATTACTTAAGGAAAATTAATTAAATAATTAATGGTTAATTGATTTATCATTAAGGGTTAACTAATAAGTGATTAAAGGATAATTAATCAAAATGGTTTGTAATTAATTAAAATTAATTAACCAGGATGAGTAAAATTCAATAATTAGTCTGGTTTAAATTAATCAGGTAATTGATTGATCTTACTTATGGATGTTTGGATTGTATGGAATGCTTTGAATTGTTGGATATCCCTGATGTGTGATGCTTTGTGATATAAATTATTTTGATTTGAGCTGTGACGAATGTAATTTATTTATCTGTAATGAATTTATATTATTTATCTATGAATCTATAAATGAAGATAAGCGTTATAAGATTATACCTCTTATTGATATTGCTGTGCTTGGATTTGTGATGATTGATGATATGTATTGTTGTGTGTAAAGCCCTAGGACTACCCCACAACACAAAAATATGGATTGCACGAGAAAATCGATTAAGTCACAGATATTTTGAATTTAAATATTATTTTATTTAAAAGTTGAAATTTGAATCCAAATGGTTTTGGAAATGGAATTGGGTTGAATATGAAAAGTTTTTGAAAAGGAAATTTGAAATTGAATTTAGTTTGAATAGAATATATCTTGTTTAAGTTTTGAAATTATTTTGGAAACTATGGTTTGAAAGGGTGTACAAGTTATACAATAATATATATGGATTTTAAACCATTTTAAAAGTATTATTTTAGGAATTTTAAATTAACCCAAGTTTATACTTTAAAGGCTATAACTTGTGCATATTTGATTGGATTTTTCCAAAACGAAAAGCATTTGTTTCCAAACGATAATTGCTTTCATATAACGAAAGAACTTCCAGTTTTTGTTGAAATTATTTCAAGTTTGAAATGGAATTATTTTGAAAGCTAAGAATGAATCTTTGTGAAAGACTGGTGAACCTTGGTTTCAAATTGAAGTGAATTTTAAAAAAGGTGAATCTTTTGTTTTAAAAGATTGAAGTGGAAATTTGTTTAAACCATATGAAGAAAAGGTTTTGGGTTGAAAGTGTGACTTAACTAAGATCCTATATATACATATGTTTTTAAAATTAATCACTCATTATTCGGTTTAGCCGAGAGATGACATGTTTAGCCGAGAGATGACTTTATGTCATATAACCCATTCCGAATAATGATATGATGAAATCGATAACACTTGAAGACCGGCGGTAAAGACCAGGTAGTTTCAATAACGAAAGGATTACCTATCGAAGGACTCTACACTGAGTAGCTATGGTATAGAGATCTCCATAGGTGATGGGGAGTCCGATCGGAATTGTGATTACCCGGATTTGGAAGGTCTTCTTTGAAGTGCCTTCGGTTACGTTCGAACCCGAAACAAACTTGTATGGATGTATGTCTGGCGTCACACTTTGAGATGTAAAGCTAGTTTCTGTCAAATTCATTTCCGTTTGGTGGAGGAGTATTTATTCTCTTAGCTTAACACCCTTCTTTGAGACATACGGGCTTAGAGGTTACGTAGTTGATGGCTGCTAGTGAGACATTCCCAATTTGGTAATATGGCATGCTAATTATTGCTGATCATTTGTTGATCAAAGCATAGCTTTTGTGAAAAGCGTAGTTTTGTGGACGAGACCTCGTCGGACCTTAAAACCCAAAAATGGTCGACACAGGTTGAATGCAGCAAGGTTATGAGGGTCGCGCCCTTTAGGGTATGTCCATTTCCTTCTAAATAAAAGTGGTATCATGGTATAGAGCCCAAAAATTTAACTTATGTGGTTGTTGAAAATCTATTTCTTTGTGGTTGTTGGTGTTGAGAGCTCTCGGATAAAGGTCGGTGACGACTGAGGGGTGGCATACTCGTGACAGTTAGTTACCTAGTTAAAGAGGTAACCCGGTCATGTGTTGGCAGAGAGCTGTTTAAGTTCTCGGGGCATCCCTTCAGAGGCGTACCCATGTGGCATAGGAAGTTCCTTAGTAAAGAATCAACAAGCGCCCGATACGGTTTTACTTGTATAACCTGCCATGGAATGTGGTGTTAACCTGCTATTAAACATGGTAGCTATAGTAGGCATACGACGAAATGTGGTATGCTGGCTAAGATTAATATTATACTTTCAAAAGGTTTTCTGCACTATGCACTAATAATAATATCAAAAGGTTTTGTTTATCAAGCATATTTGACTATCATAAGGAGAAATCTCCTCCAATTGTAAGCTTGCATTGTGTGTATGGCGGGAGGCCTTATGGTAGTTTCATTTTCCCAAAAGCAGAGCGAATTTCTATTAATTTGTTTTGTTTGTTTTTGTTTAAGATAAAACTATTTTGCATTTGCTCACACCACTCCCATGACTAACCTGGAGTTTATTGTTCCCTTTCTAAACTCTGTGTACCCACAATTTTCCACACAGGCAGCCTAGAGTCATATTTCAGATAACCAGCTAGTAAAAGTAGATTCGGTATCTTCAGTCTTTGTAGTCTTTGGATTTTGGTAATCGCATTGCGGATCGGCTTTGCTTAATTCCAACATGATAGGATTTTGATCTTTTGGATTGGGCTTTTGCTTTCGAGCTTTGGAATTGGAGATGTATTCTATTAAATTCTCTCCTTCTCTTGGAGTCTATGAAGATATCTTTTTTCACTGATGTTCTTTCCGCTGTTGTATTTTGGCTCTAATATTGATGTTCATTTGTATCAGATGTTGTATCCATGGTGTATCAATAAAATATATACATTTTTCTTCCGCTATGTTGTTGTATTTAATGTGTTATAAGCTTTGGCAAACCAGATTCGACATTTGAATCTGCGGCATTCGAGTATGGGTGATGTATTCGAGTGTCGATTTTCGAAGGTCGAGTCAGGGTCGTTACAACTATCCAGTAAGGGGTAGCTCTGGTCTTATGTAGTAGGGATCAGGTGGGATCTTCAGTGCTCTGATCTAGACTAGGTATTGTGACAGGCGGTACCCCAGTATCCCTGCCATTGAAGGAAACCGAATATCCAATAAGTGCCTTTGGACTAGTTTGTATACCTATTATACTGGAATTTAATGAATGTATTAATTTTGGCTATTTTGATAAGTATTTGTACTTAGACACTATTATAATATCAGAGCATTTTGATAAGAAATGTTTTGGTTATCGTAAGGTAAAAAACCGACATGTTTATTTGTGGCGCGGTCTTACGAGATACCTTTCATTTTCAAAAGGATGTTGAAACTTTAATAATTCAATTGAGTGTGTTTTCTTACACTGGTTTTCAGACTGACTAGGGTGTTATTTTACTGTAATACTCGAGTCAGACCGAGTATTATAGGATATAGGTTAGGATGCTATGGAGCTCAGGAGATGAGCTGGATGGCGAGACGTATCACACGTACTTGATGTATATTCCACTGTGCAGTTTAAGTTGTATAGTCATTTGTGAGGACAAGTTAATATAACTGTCCAATATTTAGCCATTGATTGAGTTGTACTATGATGATGTAATGTATAAAACAGATATAGTTCTTTTTGTATAAAGATCAGTCATTTATCTAATATATATTATTCCACTTCGATTGTGAGATTATGATGTTGTTTTGTTTTCTCTTCTTCTACCTCCTTCTTTTTTCCCTTACGGTCTGGTTTTCCAAAATTCGATTGTTCGCCATTTAATACAGTAGACGTATTGATGTCGATTTTCAGGTGTCAAAAAAATCAGGTCGTGACATTGTGGTATCAGAGCTGGAGATCAAGCGAGAACCTTGGCTTTAGTGGGGATTACTCATTAGAAATAGAGTCCGTAGTACTCTAGAATGAGTTTGAGCTTATTAATAGATATGAGCGTGTATTTTTTAGTGAATATAAAATTGTTTTATATTGTGTTGATTGGTTTATTGAGTGGTTTATGGTTTCTGGTCAATACGAGTAATTAACGTTATTGATAGGGATATCTAAACACTTGGACAGTACAATTAGATGTAGTATTGTTTTAAATAGGGTAAATGAAATAATTTTTCCCAAATTATTTTTGTATACGAAAGAAATAATTTTCAAGAGTTATTATAAGTATATATGGTTGCTTGGTTGTTAGGAAATGATAATATTAAATTATTATCATGATGATGTGGAAATTGAATAAGGAACTGGAAACTAAAATCAAAAGTTAGGGAAATAAATTTATGCAACAAAATCGAGTTTGTAAATGTGAATTATAAATGAGATTTATAACTTGAAATTCCAGAGTAATATTTGAATATGAATTGAAGGGATTAGGAATTCGAAATTAATATCCTTTGAGTTTGAAAATGATTTTCGAAGGTTTTTGGAGTAATAACAGTGATATTATTTGGAAATATTTTTGAATTGGATTTGAAATCTGGTGAGATTTGGAATTTAAAAATACTTTGGAAAGGGTTTTTGAAAAGACTAAAAAGCATTGAACTCTTTTCGGTCGTTGGAAAATAACTTCGGTGATGACTGCAACATCATCGATGTTCATTTTTGAGTTTCCAAGAGAGGAACATCTATGATTTAAAATGTTCTCTTGGAAACTCGAAAATGAACATCGATTATGTTCCAGTCATCACCGAAGTTATTTTCTAGCAACCGAAAAGAGTTCAATGCTTTTTATTCTTTTCAAAAACCCTTTCTAAAGTATTTTTAAATTCCAATTCTCTCCAGATTTCAAATCCAATTCAAAAATAAAGGTTTGGAAATCGATGATGTTGCAGTCATCACCTTTATTATCTTTAGTCCACTTCGAACTAATTCTAGAACTTCACTTTACTTCGAACTAATTCTACAACTTCACTTTACTTGGCTCAAATAACTTCGGTGAATGAACAAATGAATTTACATTTGTAAGTAAATGGAATTGAAACTGAATATTGGAATTAAATTTGATTGGGCTAAGTAAAGTGAAGTTGTAGAATTAGTTCGAAGTGGTCTAAAGATTATAAAGGTTTGGAAATGAAAAGTATTTGAGATTTGAATAAATTTGTAAATGGAAAACAAATTTAAAATTTGAATATAAGTAGATATAAACAAAAGTGGTAAAGTGAAAATAAATATAAGAAGTGTATAAAATATTTATATTGAACTTAAGAAGAAATGGTGAAATTCTTATGTAAAATTTGGTATTGGGAAACTATTTTAAGTTAATACCGGATAGAGGTTAAGTAAAGTGGTGAGATGGGATAATTGTGAATAAGTGAATGAAAATCAAAAATTAAGTATGAAGAAAAGAAAATTGATATACCTAATTATCAATTAAGATAAATATGTAGGATGTACGTATATTATTTTATTCGCATATCAATTTAATCCAGATTCGAGCACAGAATTTAAAAATAGTCATATCATTTAGGGTTGGGATCTTTCAGTTAATTTTCGACGGCGAACTCTGTATATGGATTTTTGATTGGTTCTAAAATTCTCTATCATAGTTTGTGGCTATGCAAGGAGAATGACGGTTTCTGATCAAGAAACCAGATCTAAAGTCCGTTCTAGGAAAGTGGGGTGGACGATACTTGTTCGGAAGTGAAATTGTGTGATCGAGTGAGCGATCAGAGTTGGTATTGCATACGGATTATATATGTGCATCATACGACTTAAGTAAAGTAAATATTGAAACTTTTGTAAATAAATGTATAAAATGACTTTGAATGTTGTAATTGGATATTATTGCTAAGTTGTATACAGGTATTTTAAAGCAAACAGAAAATTTATATTTTTGGTTTCAGAAGATAAACTTGAATTGCATGACAAAAATGTATGTATTTAAATTGGCAAATGAAATTTGACCATTTTCTGATCTAGCCACTTGGCTTTTGTTTTATTTTGAAATACGAGGGCTCGTAGACGCATTTTGTAGCTGTTTCGAGCTAGCCGCACAAAGGAGACGTTGGCGAATTTTTTTGAAAATTTAGGGGTTGGAATTTTTTGAGAAAAGTATGATAATTTAAAATTTGGGTTTAAATTATGATTTGAATGGTTGAGTAAATAATATTGGTTGGAATCTATGGATGAGTTTGGGAATTTAGTAAGAATGATAACGTGTCTTTAATAAAAAGATGGTTGGTAAGTTGTTGAACCATTTTGTTTTTGAAAAATAGTGATGGGTGTGGACTGTTCTTCTTAACTAGTAATTTCGGGGACAAATTCTTTTAAGGGGGGAGGACTGTGACGACCCAAAATTTTGGGCATTTGAAATTGGAATATTTAATTGATTTTAAATATTTAAAGGGTTAATTTTAACTTAAATTTCAAATATCTCCATTTATTAGATAATTTAATTATTGAATTTAAAATTTGGAAATTGGGTAAAATATGAAATCGGCAGTTTTGAGCTTGTTAAAATACTGAAGGCTTATAGAATTTATATTTATACTACTGAAGGTAATAGAACTTTTAAAATTGAATTTGAAAGTGTTTTGTTCAGTTTTAAAAATATATTGTTTAAATTGATATTTAAAAATAACCTTCCGAGGCACTGTCTCGGATTTCGATGAAACCAGTTCCATTAGAACCTTTGTAGTGTATTATTATCGGATTTCAAATTTCGTAGTGTTTGGAGTTGTCGTGTGATCATACGATTGGTAAACGCGCTGAAATCTGTATTGAAAATTAATATAGTAACTAGGTTCAAAAAGCTATCTTCTCCATACGATCGAGTTAGGACTCGAAACCTTTTCCATTGCGTTAGTAATAGGGGTATAACATAATAAACGCCTAGCAGCACACCTCGATAGGAGATCGAGATTGTGTGTTGCGAAAATCGAGACGATTTAAAATTTTAAATATAATATATTTTATATACTTTCTTTGACTAGTCAATTAACCTTAACATCAGAACTTTTTCATATCACTATAGCTTGGTATTCCTACACGCTTCAATCGCTTGTGTCTCCCTTCTTTGAAAAGCAAATACGCGAGATTCAATTCAAATAAAAAGGAGAAACTGTCTCGTTTAAAATCGCGTATCCCCTTCCCATTCCTCTCAAACTCTAATCAAAGCCGAACGAATTCATATAAAAAATGTCGAAATCCAAAAATCAAGCCGGCATCTTCTTTTCGAATTCGAGTCAAGGAATGATAAGAGAAAGATCGAATCGACTGGTTAGAGAAAAAGGAATAAAATCGCGGTCGAAATCGATCGCGACTTCACATGGGCATGGCGGCATCGAGGTAATGGAGGGGCGTCGTGATGTCAGTTGTGATGGAAAGGGGCGACAGCCTGTGCTCGGGCAAGCATGACTAAGGATGGCGATCACGTCGAGATAGATTTAAGGGCATGTGCATGAGTCCTGAAATTGCTGCAGCCTTGTAGCTAAACACGGCGCTTAGGTTTTGGGGTGGAATCATTCGTGAGGCTGGCAGACAGTGGCGTGCGTGAGGCTTTGGATGGTGGCTGAGCTTGGTATGGATTTCTTCTTCCTCTTCTTTTGTCTAAAATAATATATATATATATATATATATATATATATATATATATATAAGTTTTAATTTGCAGTAAAGGGAAATATAAGTACAAATATACATACATCAGAGAAGTAAAGTTTTGCGGTTAAGAAATCACCGTTTTGTTATATATAGATTTGAAAGAAACTTTTAGTTAAAACTAAGTTATTAGTTGATCAAATTATTGAATAGCAATTGGTAGTTCGATTTACTTCAACATTTAATAAACCGCATAAATGTTTATGGAAGGTCAAAAATCACGAACCAAGTCAAGGTTGAAGTGGATGGCAGAACAAAAGTCAAAGGTGAGTTAATCTCACTCATTTGGATTACCTTTGAATTTAAATAGTGAAATTTAAGTCACTGGTTGTTTGCTTGAATTGATAATTTATTATCAACTTGGATGTGATATGTTATATATAGTGTGTGTATATATTTCTATTGGAGTGATTGATATTCCTGCATTATATAGCCGATGAGACCCTATGCGCCCTGCATTATAGCGGACGACCCTTTATACCGCGATATCTACCTCGAAGTGGGATTGGTATTTTATATTGTGCTAACATCTATGGATGCAGGGAAACAGGTTGGAGGGATCCAACTGGATTCCTCAAAACACTGAAATTATTTTATATTCAGCGATGTGATTTATTTGATGATCTGTGATAGATTCTATTGATCGTATTGGCGATTGAAATTATTGAATGCCATGCTTGGCTATATAATATATGCATGTTTTGAGAAATGGAAAAATATAAATCTAAAGTTTGGATTTTTAAAGAAATGAAAAGAAAATTCTTAAGTAAATAATTATTGGGAATTGGAGAAATCGAGTAACAAATTTTAAAGGGAATTTAAACTATGAAATCGATTTGAAATCGATTTAGTGTTTTTGAAACTGTGATTTAAAGGAAAATGAGAAATGGAAATTTGTAAACTGGTTTATAAATGAAGTGGAATATTTATCCGTGGATAAATTTAAAAGTATAGATTCTGGTGAAATTTATAAGAAAAGGTGAAACTCATTTTAAAAATAAAAGGTGATTTTATTTTTAAAAGTTGGAAAGCATATTTTTCCTGGAAAACTAAATATATTTTCAAAGAAATGATTTCAAAGTATAAATTAGAGGTTTAAAAAATAAATTTAGAATGTTTTACGAAATTTATTATTATAATTACTTTTAAGTGAAAAGAAAATATTTATATACGTTAATTATGGTAGGTAATTATTTTTAAACGTAAAATTAGTATTATGATTTTTAAAAATGAATTTTAACGTAAATATTTGATATAATAACTTTATTTTAAAAGGAAATTTTTGTTTAAACTTTACTCAGAAACTCTTATAGAATTTCTTAAATATTATTTTTATTTAAGTAATTTTAGTAGTCTTAATGTAAATAATTTAAGTTATTATTTTTGAAAGTGATTATAAGGAGATGGAAATGTGTTTTAAAAATAAAAAGTGGTTTTATTTTTAAAGTGTTGAAAGAAATTTATGGGATTGGGACGTAAATTAAATTGGGATAAATCGAGCAGGATTTATAAAGGATTTTATGGGTTATACTGAAATGGAAGTGTCTGTAAAACCAAGTATATTTTCAAAGGAGATTTTTATATATAGAAGTTGGAAGTTTAAAGTTGTTAAAAAGGAATGTTTTAGGAAAATTTTTACTTAATCATTTTAACATTTTAAGTAAATATTTATTATGTTAATTATAGAAGTGATTATTTTAAAGGTTCAACTAGTATTTGATTTAAAGATGGTTACTAAATATTTATACCCTATCTAATATTTTATTTTAAAATTAGTTTTGTCTTAAATTTTACATGAGAAATTATTATAAAATACCGTAACTAGTATTTTAAATAAAGTGTTTTAAGTGGTCTTTATTTTAAGTGTTTTAAAGTATATGTTTTTGAATAAAGTGATTTAAATTATTTAAAACCTAAAGTATTAAGACTTGGTGATTTTCAGTGGAAATTAAAAAATTGGGTGGAAATTTATTCCGCCAAAGGAAAAAAGTGATCTAAAAACTATTTTCAATGAGCTGAAGTGTAGATAAATATCTTGTGAAGATATTTTGAAATAAATAATTTGGGAAATTATTAAGGCCTGATGGTTTTTTGTGGATGTTATATGATAGTTAAATAATCGATTATCAATATTTGCCAATGCGTTGATCGTTTCGAAGAGACCGGGATCAGGATTAATTTCTTAAAAACCACTTCGATCCGGTTTGAACATTTTCGTGGGGAAGACAAGAGCTTGGAGTCGAAGATAGAGCAGTGAAGTGCAACGGCTAATCGCTACTAATCCTGAGGGTGATTGCGAAATGGATGTAGTAGGAGTAGTGCCTTCGGTTCCATTCAGACCAGGAACCGACTTGTATGGATGAATGCTATCAAAACATCATCAGGAGGACGATGAGCATTCTAAGTGGCTAGCAACCAATTAGGGTAAAGTCATCCCTGTTTAGATGTCCCTTTTTTCGGCTGTGCAGGTGGTTGCTGATCCCAACCGTGGTGTGATCTTATTCGGACTATCTAGTAAGGGGTACCTCCGGTCTTGTGTTGCAGGGGATCAGGGGGGATCCTCGGTACTCTGATCTAGACCAAGTACTGTGACAGGCGGTACCCCAATAGCCCTGCCATTAATGGAAACCCGATCTCCAATAAGTGCCTTCGGACTTGTTTGTATACCTATTATGCTAAAATTTAATGAATGTAACAATTTCGGCTATTTGGATAAGTATTTATACTTAGACACTATTATAATATTAGAAGATTTTGATTAGAAATGTTTTGGTTATCGTAAGGTAAAAACCCGACATGTTTATTTATGGCATGGTCTTACGAGATACCATTCATTTTCAAAAGGATTTTGAAAATTTAATAATTCAATTGAGTGTGTTCATGCTGGTTTTCCAGACTGACTCGGGAGTTTTTTTTACTGTAATGCTCGGGTCAGACCGAGTATTATAGGATACAAGTTAGGACGCCGTGTAGCTTAGGAGACGAGCTGAATGGCGAAATGTATCACACGTACTTAATGTATATTCCTCTGTGCAGTTTAAGCCATATAGTCATCTTTTGTGAGGACAAGTTAATATAACTGTCCAATATTTTGCTATTGGTTGAGTTATACTCTGATGATGTAATGTAGAAAACAGATATAATTCTTTTTGTATAAAGATCAGTCATTTATCTATTATATGTTGTTCTGTTGCGCTGCGATTGTGAGATTCTGATGTTGTTTTGTTTTCTCTTTTTCTACCTTCTTCTTCGTTCCTTCACGGTTTGGTTTTCTAGCATTCGATTGCTCGGCATTTAATAAAGTGGAACATATTTATGTCGATTTTCGGGCGTCGGAAAAATCTGATCGTGACAAAATTAATCACAAAGTAATAAAATGGAAATCAAAGAAGTGTGTCCGATCGAAGGAGCTACCTCACTTGGCCCGTCAATTGCTCATGTTTTAGCCACCTTAAGCTAACTCACAGCAGTCAGGTCCACGTATATACCTCAAATAAAACGTCACCAACCACCTACTTCATTCTGAAATCTCCACTGCGTACACAGTTGTTAAAGTGGTTTTCGGTATTGGCAGAGAGTATGACACTAACCGATACCGATCTCTTTAACAACCAAAATGTTATTATAACACCGCGGTCATTTCAGAATAGTTTATACTTCAAAACCAAAATATCATTTTCAAAACCATATCAGTACGATATCATTTTTCACTTGAAATTTATCCATTTCCAAAATCGTAACACTTTCAAAGTTATATCACTTTCGAAATTATAAAACACAGAAATTATAACACTTTGGAAATCATAACACTTTAAAAAATAACCTCCCACTTAAATAGTTTAGATATAGAAAATAGTATATAAAATAAAATAGTTTATAAAATAAATAGTTAATATATTAAAAATATTTAGAACTTAAAATAGTTTATAATAAAAAATAGTTTATTTAAAATAATTTATAAAGTAAAATATAAAAAAATAGTTTAAAATATATTTTAAAATAATTTTTATAATAAAGAAAGATTCCTCAAAATCACAAATCGATTCGAATCAACTCGAATTCCAAAATTCCATTTAAATCAAATCTCAGTTCATCCATTTCAATCCAAATTAACTTACAATTAACCGTATAATATCAATTTCTAATACGGATATAAACTATAATTTAAACCATTTCAATTTCAATAAGTTTCAAAGTTTAATATTCAACCTTTACAATAACTAAATTTGATAATTTCATATATATTTCAAATTAAACTTTACCATTTTAATATTGAAATATTCACTTAGTCAATTCAGTATTATTTAAATAAAACCTTAAATTACAATTTAAATAAACTAAATATTCCCTTCAACTTAGTTAACTTGAAATATTCATTTAATCACTTTAAATTGAAATCAAGTTATAAAATTATAGCTTTTTAAAATCTCAAATTCAATAAGATTCAAATTGATTTTATTTAAATATAATTCTTAAAAGAATACGATTTCAAAACAATTTAAATTTATCTTCTCAACCTTAACTTATAAAAATTATTATAAAGATCTATTTTAAAATATAATTTTAAATAAATACTTAAGCATATTATACATTAAATAAATCAAACTATTAACTTTAATCTTATTACAAATAATAATTTATACATATTTTAAAATAGTAAAATTATAATTAAATTCTTAATTTTTTTAAAATTTTCTAAACGTATAAATTTAAAAATCAAGAATTCAAACATATATAAAATAAATTATATATATATTATTTTAAAAATCAATATTTATATAAAACCATACGTATTTCTTTTTAAACCTTGGAAATCATTTCAATATATATATATATATATATACATACTTATAAACCAACCGTGTCTATATATAATTTTCTATCCAACGGTCAAGTGATGCAGATATTTATCATTTCTATACACAATTTAAATATCTATGGGTATATATCTTTTCCACCCGCAATCCCGAATTCAATGTCAATGAAAATCGCTTGGGTTTATCATTTCAACCCATAACAATGTTCTCGTATTCTACAAGATCATTCGGGTATGTATCATTTCAACCCATAGGCAATTCTATACTAACAAGGAACTTGCAGATTGAGCACATGTATGATAATAATATAACATATCAACAACAGGCATATATCATCAATAATAGATAAAATATAAATAACATATCATGGTGTCAGATGTCACAGGTGAATAGTTACAGATAATGGCATATATATGTGGCAAATAATTAACGGCAGTATATTTCAATTGTCATTTCAAATGAAATCAAATCTAATAAATATAAAATTGTTAATCATGAGTGATTACTCACCTTTCATGGCTTGAGAGAGAATAGAATGAGATGAGCTACGAGTCCAAGCACGGATTCCAAAGCAAAGCTAGATTGGCATGTATTTGACGAACGGAGATGATAACAGGAATCGATGAGAACAAATCAATCAGTTTTGATATAAATCGAAAATATATACATTATTATTATAATAAATGTATATATATATTAGTAATATTTTTACTTAAGATAAATATTAAAATAATATAAAATCACTGTTTTAAATTAAACTCATATATAAAGTCAAATATATATACATATACATAATACACGTTAAAAAAATTACTTATATATACACTCAACCATAAGATTACTTATATATTAAAGTAATATATATATATATATATATAAATATATATATATATATAAAAACTTGCATACGAAAACATTGTGGAAGCAACAATACACACACACACACACCAATATATAAACGAATGTATATGAATATATATACAAACTATAAAATATACATAAACTAGCTTATATATTTTTAAAATCAAAAAATATAAATGTTTACATACTATATCTTGAAACAAATACTACTAACCCAATATGAAAAATAAGAGCCAATATAACTGAATACAAATAAAATTAAAAATATATATATATATTGTTATGAACAACATACATACAAATATATAAACACGTGCATAAAACATATAACAATATAAGAATCAAAATATTAACATACAAATAAATAAAAGAAATATATATACTATAACTATATATTTACTGTTAAACAAATTTAACCATGGACCTCAGAAAAAATATAAGCCCAATATGAACATGTTGAAAAATGTAAACAATCATATATGAAATGTATATACATCTTATAATATATATATAAGTAAGATATAATACTCAAGCTAAACTATAAATAAGAAAGATTATAATGAAAGAAGTCAAACATCAATTATTATATATATGTAAACTGTTAACCCACTTTTTATCAAGGCCATAAACAAGCGGATTCAACCTAAATAACTTCATGATTATCGAGGCTGAAATATGATGGATTTGGTTCAAAGGGATAAAGTTCACCTAGATGTACCGCTCGGCATGGAGGTGAGATTATGCCGCTCTGCATCGAGGTGAGGTTATGCTGCTCGAGATGAGTTTGTGTCGCTCGGCATCGAGGTGACGTTTTGTCCCTTGCCATTGAGGTGAGGTTGTCGTTCGGCATCGAGGTGAGGTTGTGCCGCTCGGCATCGCGGTGAGGTTGTGCCGCTCTGCATCGAGGTGAGGTTGTGCCACTCGGCATCGAGGTGAGGCTAGGCCGCTCGGCATTGAAGGGAGGTTATGCCGCTCGACATTGGTGAGACGGGTCGGCATCAGTGAGGTCAGGATCGCTCGGCATTGGTCAGGTCAGGGTCGCTCGGCTTTGGTGAGACGGCTCGGCATTGTGGTGAGGCCGGTGTGGCTCGACATTGTGGTGCGGCCGGTGTGGCTCGACATTGTGGAGGTATGTGGCTCGGTATTGTGGAAGGTCATTCGGCCTTGGAGGTAGGTGGCTCGGTGGAAGGTCTTGATCGGCCTATTCCGTTCAAAAAAGCCTAACAACTCAGGATTTGCCTATAAATACAGCATGTGGAGTTCCAAAAAAGAGATCTTCTTCTTTCAGCTCTATTGTTTTCTATTTCCTAAGGCTAAGATTACTTTACCATTTTGTAACTGTAATTGATTCTAACATCAATAAAATGTAAATTTTTGGAGTGGACGTAGGCCGAAGTCAGCCGAACCACAATAAATTATGTATCTTCACTGCTTTCTCTTAAAATTCTTGCTGTGCTTCACATTTGTACTCTCTACATATATTCTATCTATGAGTTGTAACTACTGTTTGGTGCTTTCGATTGGATTTGAGTTTTAGTGACCAATTTTGGCGCTAACATTTTGGTGCTTTCACTAAGAAAGCTAGCACTCGGGGATTTTGGAGCTTGGATTTTGGATTGAAAACCTTCGAAACTCGGATTTTAGAAAGCAATGGCTAGACCACCAACAAGGAAGCAAGTGATAGAAAGAAGCAATCAGGAGGGAAGTCAAGAAGCTTCCTATGGAATGGAGCAGGTCGAGCATCCATCTACATCACCAAAGAGGAGATGGAAGCGATGATGAAATGACAAGAGGAGATGATGCAGGCCCTTCTTAGGCAATTTGCACAAGCAGGAAATACATGAGCTCAGATCCATGGAGCTGGATCAGAAGCGCTCAACCAACAAGCAGAGGGAATAGCTCAGCAGGGGGAAGCCCCCAATCAGCAAACGGCTATCAATCCGGATGGATCTAGACTCGGGGGAATACCACCAGGAAATGTTGGACCAATCCATGGAGGGATACCAGATGACGCTATGCAACCCGACACCAACAGGGGTGCAAGAGTACGAGATGAGGAGTATGTGCCAGAATTCCCTCATGAACTCGGGGGCAGATCGAAGGCAACAGACAAGGGTTACAGTTTGGGGACAATGACAGACTAGCGGAGATGGTCAGACAAGCTGTGAGAGGTGGATTGGTAAATAAAGACTTGGAGGATGTGAATAGGAGTCCCTTTACTCCTGCTATCAGCCAAGCTAGGAACCCAACGAACTTTAAGCTACCAACATTGGATATGTATGATGGGAGAACGGATCCCACCGTTCACCTGACGAGGTACATGAGGCATATGGAGGTACTGGGGGGCATCAAATGAGGTCATGGCTAGATGCTTCCCATTGTATTTGACGAATATCGCAAGTATGTGGTTTATACAGCTGGCGAGTGGTCTATCGACACATGGATAGAGCTAACTGAAAGGTTTATGAGACAATTTCAGGTCTGTATAGTCAGATCCAAGAACGTAATGACCTTGACATCGATGAAGCAATGGAAGGGGGAGTCGCTCAGGAACTTCTTAACCAGATTCAACGCAGTGGTAGCATCGGTGGATCGACCTGATCCATCAATGGTGTTGATGGCAGCAGTCTTAGGAATCGTGGATAATTCAGATTTCAAGATATCATTGGAACGGGACCGACCAAGGGATCTCAGGGAGTTCTACCATGAGGCAGAAAGGTTCCTAAGACAGGAAAATGTGCAGGTTGAGAGAGTAGGGAGAGAGGCTGAAGCTTATGGAGTGATTGGTGGTGGTCCAGCTAGGGAGGATCCAAGAAAAGATGATAAACGAAAAAGGAAAACAAATGGCAACGGTGGCACTTCGAAGAGGCCTCGAAGGGAGTCAAAGTTTTCTTCTTACACAGATTTAACTGAGACTCTTGAAAGGATTTACTTGGATACTCGAAGGCGCCTCCAGTACCGAAGGCCGGCAAGAAGGTAACCTTTTGAATACGTGCGACATCGAGAAAGCATTGCATATTCCATGAGCTGGATGGGCACAACACAAATGACTGCAGGTATTTGAAAATGTCATTGAGAAGCATGTAAGGAATGGTCACCTGCAATAGTACATAGGGAATCGAGCTGAGATGGGGAAGTAGGAGCGGCCACCACCTACCTCGAATGATGGTGGCACTGGATCTGGTCACCATCGGCTTGTTATAAAATGAATGGTTTTGTAATTCTAAATAATAGTATCCCAAGTAATACGGCTAGATCACTTACACACGTACAGGATCGAGGACGGTCCCTAGGCGTGCTCTGAGATGACCAAAAACCGTACTGCTTGGGTCTATGAAATCCAGTTTTCTTTCTGTGTTTCTGCAAATTCTGGTTTCCTCTTTGATACTTTGGACATTTACTTTTCTTTAGTATGATTTTGGAGTTTGGATTAAACTCCGGGTTTGGTTGGTTTTTTGGTTTGCCGTTTTGGTTTGGATGTTTGATTTTTGATACGTGTTTTTTGTTTTCTGATTGGATTCGGATCAATGCCATAAACAGCTCAGGTTTAACGATTACTGTCCCGATCGAACAGACAGAGCAGTGATCGCGTGTTACGAGTCCCTTCGTCAGAGAGCGATGGAATGGACTCGGACAGAATATTATAGTCCTTGGCCGGATTGCCGAGGCCGGTGAATATCAAAGTCCTTAGCTGGAGTGCCGAGGCCGGTGAATATCAAAGTCCTTGTTCGAAGTGCCGAGGCCGGTGAATATAAAATCCTTGGCCGGAATGTCGAGGCCGGTGAATATAAAGTCCTTGGCTAGAGTCCCGAGGCCGGTGAATATCAAAGTCCTTGGCCGGAGTGCTGAGGTGGGTGAATATCAAAAGTCCTTGGCCGGAGTGCCGAGGCCGGTGAATATCAAAGTCCTTGGCCAAAGTGCCAAGGCCGGCGAATATAAAATTCCTTGGACGAAGTGCCAGGAAGGGTGAATATAAAAGTCCTTAGCCGGAGTGTCAAGGCCAGTGACTATCAAAGTCCTTGGCTGGAGTGCCGAGGATGGTGAATATCATAGTCCTTGACCGGAGCGCCGAGGCCTGTGAATATAAAAGTCCTAGGTCGGAGTGCGGAGGCCGGTGAATACAAAAGTACTTGGCCAGAGGGCCGAGGCCGATGAATGTAAAATTCCTTGGCCAGAGTGCTGAGGCCGGAGAACATACAAGCCTTTGACGGGAGAGTCAAGGCTGGAACAGGATAACACGACCGGGTTATGTCTACAGATTCAAGGTTAAACCCGGGGAGGTCAAGGATTTAATAATATGGTTATGAACAGGATATGGACATCGGATTTGAGGCTATTCAAAACACACTTCCAATAGCAAGGCATGTTTTGGGGGGAAAATGTTAACCCTCCTTTTGTCAAGGCCATAAACAAGTGGATTCAACCTAGCTAACTTCATGATTATCGAGGCTAAAATATGATGGATTTGGTTCAAAGGGATGAAGTTCACCAGGATATGCCGCTCGGCATTAAGGTGAGGTTGTGCCGGTCGGCATGGAGGTAAGGTTGTGTCGATCGGAATGGAGGTGAGGTTGTGCCGGTCGGCATGGAGGTGAGGTTGTGACGCTTTGTACGGCTCGGCATCAAGGTGAGGTTGTGCCGCTCGGCATCGAGGTGAGGTTGTGCCACTCGGCATCGAGGTGAGGTTGTGCCGCTCGGCATCGAGGTGAGGTTAGGCCACTCAGCATTGAAGGTAGGTTATGCCGCTCGGCATTGGTGAGACGGCTCGGCATCGATGAGGTCCGGATCGCTCGACATTGGTCAGGTCAGGGTCGCTTGGCTTTGGTGAGACGGCTCGGCATTGTGGTGAGGCCGGTGTTGCTCGATATTGTGGTGCGGCCGGTGTGGCTCGGCATTGTGTTGGTATGTGGCTCGGCATTATGGAAGTCCGTTCGGCCTTGGAGGTAGGTGGCTCGGTGGAAGGTCTTGATTGGCCTATTCCATTCAAGAAGGCCCAGCAACTCAGGATTTTCCTATAAATACAGCATGTGGAATTCCAGAAAAGGGATCTTCTTCTTTCTGCTTTATTGCCTTCTATTTCCTAAGGCTAAGGTTACTCTACCAATTTGTAACTATAATTGATTCTAACATCAATAAAAGGTAAATTTTTGGAGTGGACTTAGGCCGGAGTCAGCCGAACCATTGTAAGATAGAATATATGTAGAGAATATAAATGTGAAGCACAATAAAAATTTAAAGAGAAAGCAGTAAAGACACTGAGTTGTAACAGTTGTTTGGTGCTTTCGCTTGGATTTGGGTGTTAGTGACCAATTTTGGTGCTAACATAAACTAAACGTAACAGATATTTATTACAAACAGTATATATCGTATATGAATAGTATATAAATAACATATGCAGTATATATCTCTTATAATTTACAATACATATTCTAACAAATTATCTGTATATAAACCTATATACAGATAGATTATGAAATTTATATATATAAGTACAATAGATTAATATAAATTCTTTATAAACATAACATATATATATAAATATCGCAATCAAAGTTTATATTTCAAAGTCATCAAACATTTCTCAAACGATACAAATAACATCACTATATATTATAACTCCTTAAACACATCAGTAAAGTAAAATATATATAAGATGATATATTATAAAACTCAGATGAATTAACTTAATATATACAATGATATATATATATATATATATATTATACCTATTTTAGAAAGAAGGGAAGATGGACAGTTCGGCTATCTTCGAGAGGAGGAGGAGGCTGCATGCGGTGTGTATTGGAGGGGAGCACTGCTCGAGTGGGCTGTGAAAGTGGACGTGGTGACTAGGAGGTGAATGAGGGAGGATGGTCGTGACTGATAGGTCTGGCCGTAAGGCAGTGGGTTCTGTTTGAAGAAACGCAAGGCTGAGTGGTCGCTGTAAGGTGGTGAGGTCGAAATGGAGTGGAGGGTGGTGATCGGTGCTGTTGCAACGGTGGAATTGGGCTGAGCATTGGGTAGAGGAAAAAGGCGAAGGAGAAGTGGTCTGTAAGGTGGTTTGGAGGTGTGGCTTCAATGCGGTGGTGATGGCTCGGGTTGGAGGGGACAAAGCGCACGGAGGAAGAAAGGGATTACATGCGGTGCATGGTTCATTTGGTGACGGAGGATTGGTGAATCGATGGTGAGCAAGCCAAATGAAGGGTGGTCAAGTGATGAAGGAGGGGAACAGTTCACAATAGAAATATGGTATAAACTTTATTTCTAAATATTTTCACAGAATAAAGAAAGAAGGAGGGTAGGGCTGAATGGACAAATCAGATATTATGCTTTGGAACTAGAGAATAACAAAAGACATGTCCGTTGGAAATTCGAATATCAATGGGTAGTGGCTATACAGTTCACGACAGATAACCAATGGTCACAAGGAAACAAAAGGTTCAAAAACGTATACCGATTCAGTTAACCATTTCACGGTTTTGACGTGTACCGGATTCCAAAATAAACAAGTGAATACACTTTTGAGATTAGCGTGACAAGATGATCAAAATGGTATAAAGATATCAATGGTACAATCATCCTATCAAAAGTCGATAATCGGTACTGAAAAATGCTGCTAAAACACCGAAATTAAGGTAAACGGTGCAATAGCAGTCCAAATTTAAAGAAATGTAATATGACCTCTCACTCAGAAGATGATTTACAAATTTATTATATGAAAATATTCAGATTTGGAGAACATTTTATTATCATCTAATATTAACTGATTTAACTTGAAATAAAATTGTTCGAAAAAAATAAACTTCCATATTATCTAATGAAAATTTACCATTTGCTATGTTTAAGTAGATGTATTACAAATATTAAATTTTTATTTCCAAATTCAATTTTTTAAAATTTAATAAAAATTCATTTAGATACGTTAATTAAATTAGAAAAAATTTATGTGTCGTTGCACTCTCCCCTACTCAAGACTTTTCGTCATGGAAAGGAAGGAGGTAGGAGTATAGAAACAACTAGAAAGAAAAAATAGATTTGAAATACAAAATAAAACAATTAATTCAAACCAATTAAATTACAATTATTTAAAATTGGTTTATATTCAATTAATTTGGTTTAAATCCACTTCAATGAATTAATAATATTCATTTTATTCATATTTTGATCGTTTCAATTCAAGTTATTTCATTAAGTTGATTTTAATTTCAAATTTATTAATGTTTGTAATCAAATTTCTTTTAGACAATATTTACGAATGTTACATATGTTGGAAATGTAATGGAGTATTACACAAGAGAATTTTTTTCAATTCTATTATTTTAAGTTTAAATATTTATTCAAAATTTTGGCTTTATCTATAATTGAAATCATTCTGTAACAAAATTTAAGAATTTAAATTTATGATTTCACACCAAACTGTTTATATATATATAATCTATAATCATATACTTACATATACTATACATCAAGTCATACATAAAAAATTCAAATCAAATTCATTTTTCCAAAACAAAAGTGTGGCGAAGCTACTAATTGGTCTCTCCATTCTAAAACTCAAAAATGAATGCCGATGACACTACAGTCATCATCGAAATTATTTTCCAGCGACAAAAGAGGAGAGTACCGATTTAGAAGTTTAAAATTCTTTGGAATCGATTTCTATTCGAAAATACTTTTAAAGAATATACTCCAATATTTTAAAGGCCAAATTTTTAAAAAATACCGTAAATTTAATTCACAAATTCTTAATTTAAATTCATTTCAAATTCTAAATCAATTTATAAACCATGTATAATTTCATTTATTTATCATGCTGCAACAGTCAATGATTTGTAAAACAGTAAATGAAAATCAAATATTATCATTTCAAACAACCAATTTACTTAACTATTTAACTTCGTAAAATTATACATATATATAATATATATTCAGACAAAATTTATTTCATTTACCAAATTTGAAAATAATATGGTGTTAGTTTGCTTTGTTCAAGTGTTTTAGAATTCCTATCGATAGCGTTGATCAGATGAATTGATCGAAACCCCAAATCAACCTTAACAACTCAAACAACACAATATAAGGCACTTTATATTAATAACAAATACACTCCCTCACACGATAATTCCCGAATGGATTTCAAAATAAAGGTAGAGATCCAAATCCAAGAGGACTCTAATCAAAAGAATTCTAACTAGAAGATAGGCTCGATACGAAGATAAGATGGTTAGATAACAAAATAGAAAGATGGACATACTAATATAAATCACAAACGACCTTAACCGGTCAACTATGACTTCAAGAATAAGATCGATGTAGAATTATGAAGAAAATCGACATCGGATCACAAGAGATAGAATCCAGGCACAACAAGAGATAGCAGCATCTAAACCGAGAATACAGAAATCGTTGGTGAATCGATGCCTGTTGTAAAGGAGTTTCACTTTACAAATCATATAGTGGAGCTATGGGATACTCCACACTCAAGAAAATACGAATAGGGAGAGACAAGAATAGATTTAAGAACAAAGGAATGTTCTAAAATTCAGAGGACACCAGAATCAAAGAAGAAGAGATTCAAGCTCGAACGAAGGCAATTCTGTAATTAAATTTACTACATATGCTAAATTTTTCCTAAAACCAGTGCTCTGATACCAATTTAACATCCTGGTATTCCGTGCCATTTGCATCCACACATGTCGGACTTGAATTTCTCAAAATATCATATTGATAATTTATATTTGGCAAAACTCAGCATATACAGTAAATAAATAAATCACAAAATCACAGACATAGAGTAATATAACAATAAGCCGCGAAAACAAATTAATAGTAGTTCATGAAGCTACTATATATAAAACACGGTTAAACAGGATATAACAGAATTCTCGAATACATAGAAGTCTCAATACAATAATCAAATAACAAGATCTGAATATATCGTTGGAGTCAACTGAATAACTGCATGTTGAATAGATAGTTGGATCTCCAAGCGAAGCTCCAGCTCCAAAGGTGAGTCTTAAATGCTGGGACAATCAGTCTGATCTGAGCGTAAAGAAAAAATCAAAACAATCGAGTCAGTATTAACATTCTTATATTTATAAATCCAACTCAAGTGAAATATCAACTGAAATACACGTATCTCAAAGGATGTTTGGGATACCCATCCTCTAAGGATCGGTGGAACTATCTACTATGTAGTACAATACACTATTATAATATGTCTATAGTAAGATAAACTATGAAAATAGCGTTAATGCGTTAGCCATATCCCCCTTAATACATTTTTATACAGTCCCATAGTCTATACAGTACCGTAACTTCTCCCGTAAACTGGAGGCTTGTCGGAGGGCACTCCATAGGTATGGTACAAAACAAGCTCGTAATGGTCTCCATAAGGTTGGTGACACGGAACAACTAGGCAATGCCAGGTTAGATATACCAATTATACTTCCGGACTGGTGGTAACGCATAGCCTGTAGCTACCGCCCACCTCGATCAATACTTCAAAATCAAAGGTGCACACCAAATCAATCACAAGGTAATAGAATGGCAATCGAAGAAGTGTATCCAATCAAAGGAGCTACCTCACTTAGCCATCAATTGCTCTTGTTTTAGCCACCTTAAGCAAACTCATGAGAGTCAGGTCCACGTATATACCTCAAATAGAATGTCACCAACCACCTACTGCATTCTGGAATCTCCACCGCGTACACAGTTGTTAATTTGGTTTTCGGTATTGGCAAAGAGCATGACAATAATCGATCACGGTCTCTATAACAATCAAACATTATTATAACACCGCAGTCATTTCAAAATAGTTTATTTTTCGAAACCAAAATATCATTTCAATTTCAAAACCATATCAGTAAGATATCATTTTTCTCTTTAAATATATCCATTTCCAAAATCATAGCACTTTCAAAGCTATAACACTTTCGAAATTAGAAACCTTAGAAATTATAACACTTTGGAAATCATAACACATTGAAAAAGTAACCTCCCACTTAAACAGTTTAGATATAGAAAATAGTATATAAAATAAAATTATTTATAAAATAACTAGTTAATATATTATAAGTAGTTATAAGTTAAATTAGTTTATAATAAAAAAATATGTTATATCAAAACAATTTATAAACTAAAATACAAAAAATAGTTTTAAATATATTTTTAAATACTTTTTATAATAAATATAGTTTCCTCAAATTCACAAATCGGTTCGAATCAACTCGAATTCCAAAATTCCATTTAAATCAAAACTCAGTTCATCCATTTCAACCCAATTCAAGTTTCAATAAACCATTTTATATCGATTTCAAATGCAGATATGAACTACAATTTAAACCATTTCAATTTCAATAGATTTCAAAGTTTAATATTCAACCTTAACAATAACTAAATTTGATAATTCCATATTAATTTCATATTAAACTTTACCATTTTTATATTGAAATATTCACTTGGTCAATTCAATATTATTTGAATAAAAGCTTAAATTACCGTTTAAATAAACTAAATATTCCCTTCAACTTAGTTAACTTCAAATATTCATTTAATCACTTTAAATCAAAATCAAGTTATAAAATGATATATTTCTAAAATCTCAAATCCAGTAAGTTTCAAATCGATTTTATTTAAATATAATTCTTAAAAGAATACGATTTCAAAACAATTTAAATTTATCTTCCTAACCTTAACTTATAAAAATTATTATAAAGATATATTTTAAAATATAATTTTAAATAAATACTTAGATATATAATATATTAAATAAATCAAACTTATTAAATTTAATCTTATTACAAATACTAATTTATATATATTTTAAAATAGTAAAATTATAAGTAAATTCTTAAAATTTATAATTTCAAACTAACTTAAAAAAATTTAAAATTTTCAGAACATATAAATTTAAAAATCAAGAATTTAAACATATATAAAATAACATTTATATATATTATTTTAAAAATTAATATTTATATAAAACCATATATATTTCTTTTTAAACCTTGGAAATCATTTCAATATATATATATATATATATATATAAACCAACCGTGTCTTTATATAATTTTCTGTCCAATGGTCAGGTGATGTGGATATTTATCATTTCAATATGCAATTTAAATATCTATGGGTATATATTATTTCAACCTGCAATCCCGAATTCAATGTTAATGAAAATCACTTGGGTTTATCATTTCAACCCATAACGATTTTCTCCTATTCTATAAGATCTCGGGTATGTATCATTTCAACTCATAAGGAATTCTATACTAACAGGGAACTTGCAGAGTGAGAATATATATGATAATAATATAACATATCAACAACATGCATATATCATCAATAACAGATAAAATATAAATAACAGATCATGGTGTCAGATGTCACGGGTAAACAATTACATATAATGGCATATATATGTGGAAAATAATTAAAATCAGCGTGTTTCAATTGTCGTTTCAAATGAAATCAAATCTAATAAATATAAGAACGTTAATCGTGCGTGATTTCTCACCTTTCGAGGCTAGAGAGAGAACGGAATGAGATGAGTTATGTATCCAAGCATAAATTCGACGAACAGAGCTGATAACAGGAATCGATGAAAATAAATCAATTAGTTTTGATATAAACTGAAAATATGTTCATTATTATTATAATATATATATATATATATATATATATATATATTCAATATTTTAACTTAAGACAAATATTAAAGTAATATAAAATCATTGTTTTAAATTAAACTCATATATAAAGTCAAAAATATATATACATGATATATGTTAAAAAATTACTTACATATAAATACACTCAACCATATCATTACTTATATATAAAACTAATATATATATATATATATATATATATATATATATATATATATATATATAAACTTGCATAGGAAAATATTTTGGAATCAACAATATATATACACCAATATTTAAACGAATGCATAGGAACATATATACAAACTGTAAAATATACATAAACTAGCATATAGAATCTTAAAATCAATTTATATATATATATATATATATATATATATTACATACTATATCTTAAACCAATACTGCAACTCCAATATGAAAAATTAGAGCCAATATAGCTGAATACAAATAAAAAAAAAATATTGTTATGAACAACATACATACCAATATTTAAACACATACATAAAACATATAACATTATAAGAATTAAAAGATTAACGCACAAATAAACAAAAGAAATTTATACTGTAACTATATATTCACTGTTAAAAATACTATAACCATAGACTGCAGAAGAAAAAATATAAGCCCAATATGAACACGTAGAAAAATGGAGACAATCATATATGCGATGTATATACATCGTATAATATATATAAGTAAGATTTAATACTCAAGCTAAACATAAGTAAGAATGAGTACAATGAAAGAAGTCAAACATCAGTTATAATATATATATATATATATATAAACTAAATATAACATACATATATACAAACAGTATATATCGTATACGAACAGTATATAAATAACATTCGCAGTATATATCTCTTATAATTTACAATTCATATTCTAACAGATCATGTGTATATAAACCTCTATATAGATAGATTATGAAATTTATATATATAAGTACAACAAATTAATATAAGTTTTTTATAAACATAACATATATATATCCCATTTAAAGTTTATATTTCAAAGTCGTCAAATATTTCTCAAATGATACAAATAACTATATATTCTAATTCCTTAAATACATCAATAAAGTAATATATATATATAAGATGGTATATTATAAAACTCAAATAAATAAACTTAATATATACAATGATATTTATATTATACCTATTTTAAGAAAGAAGGGAAGATGGAGAGTTCGGTTATCTTCAAGAGGAGGAAGGGCTGCACGTGGGTGTGTTTTGGAGGGGAGCACTGCTCGAATGGGCTGTGAAAGTGGACATGGTAACTAGGAGGTGAATGAGGGAGGAAGGCCGTGACTGATGGGTCTGGCTGTAAGGCTGTAGGTTCGGTTTGAAAAAATGCAAGGCGTAGTGGTCGCTGTAAGGTGGTAAAGTCGAAATGGAGTAAAGGGTGGTGATCGATGATGTTGCAATGGTGAATTTAGGTTGATCGGTGGGTAGAGGAAAAAGGCGGAGGAGAAGTGGCAGCGGCAAGGCAGTTTGGAGGTATGGCTTCAATGCGGTAGTGATGGCTCGGTTTGCAGGAAACAAGGCGCACGGAGGAAGGAAGGGGTAGCGTGCGGTGCATGGGTCATTTGGCGATAGAGGTTTGGTGAATCGGTGGTGAGAAAGCCTAATGGTAAAAGGGTGGTCAAGTGATGAAGGAGGAGGAGTAGTTCACCACAGAAATATGGTATAAACTATATTTCTGTATATTTTCATAGAACAAAGAAAGAATGAAGGTGGAGCTAAATGGACAAATCAGATATTATACTTGGAACAGAAGAATAACAAAAGACATGTCCGTTGAAAATTGGAATATCAATAGGTAGTGGCTATATAGTTCACGATAGATAACCAATGGTCACAAGGAAACAAAAGGTTCAAAAATGTGTACCAATTCGGTTAACCATTTCACGGTTTCGATGCGTACCAGATTCTGAAATACACAAATGAATACACTATTGAGATCAACACGACGAGATGATCAAAACGGTATACAAATATCAATGATATGATCATCCTTTCAAAATTTAATAATCGGTACCGAAAAATGCTGCTAAAATGTCGAAATTAAGGTAGACGGAGCAATGTGTCAGGACCCGATTCTTCGTCTTCCGAAAATTCAACATCGATACTCACTTTATCGACTGCCGAGTAATCGAACGACGGAAAACCGAACACTGAGGGTTTTAAGAAAGAAGAATTTAAGAAAAGAGAAGAGAAAAAGATAGGGAAAAGAAAACAGAGAATAGAGAAGAGATAGAAAATAGAACAGAGAACAGAACAGAAAACAACAGAACAACATCAGAATCTCACAATTCGCAGCGGAACAACATATAATAATAAATGAATAATCTTTAAACAAAGAACTATCAGTTATTACATTTTATACATTTCATTACATCATATCATCAGAGTGTATAATCAATATACAAAAACAAACAATGCAGCGGAAAAAGAAATACTATATACTAGTAATACGCCATGCCATCCAGCTTGCCTCCAGCAACTCCAGAATATCCAGAATATCCTGATAAACCTAACTCTTGACTGCCCGTGTGAAAATTGGTGGGCACCCAGAGTTTAGGAAGGAAAACAATAAACTCCAAGTTAGTCATGTGACTGGTGTGAAAACTCAAAACAGTTTATTTATCTTTAAAATCAAAATAGAGGAATATTTTTAAAGTCAATTCGCAATGCTTTTAAAAAATGAGACTACCATAAGGCCTCCCGCACACACACACAATGCAAACGCAGAATCGGAGGAGATTTCTCCTTATGATAGTCAAAGATGCTTGATACGCATTTAAAATAACATTTGATATTATTATTAGTGTATAGTGTAGGAAAAATTCATTTTGAAAGTAGAATATAAATCTTAGCCAACATAGACATTCCGAACTATGCCTACTATAGCTACCATCCAAACAGTGGGGCGCCACCATAAGTGAATGATAGGTTCTACAACTAATACCGTACAAGTCACGTATTGTTTCTTTGGATTTCCAACGAATGATCAGGCCAAGGAACTTCCCATTGCCACATGAGAATGCCTCTGGATGGACATTCCCGAGAACCAAACCGGATCTCTACCAACACAAGGCCGGGTTACCCCTAACTGAGTAACAACTGACCGAATATGCCATCCCCCGGTCCTTTGGGACCTTTTCACCGAGCGCTCGTAATCAATTCACACAATCATAACAAAGTGTTTTCAACATGAGTAAGTATCTGGGCTCCTTACCATGATACCACCCTTTTCCAGAAGGAAATGCACACATCCTAAAGGGCGCTACCCCTCATAACCTTGCTGCTTCTTTCCTGTTTTGACCATTCACGGGGTGTGAGGCTCGACGAAGTCACGTCCACAAAAACATACTTTATACAAAAGCCATGCTTTGGGTCAACAAATGATCATAGAAATGATCACCAAGATAAACGATCAAATAAACGATCCTATCACAAATAATCAACACAATGATCATTTACAGCAACACTCAGCATGTCACATTACCAAATTGGGAATATATCGCTGATAACTTCAACTATATAACCTCTGAGCTCGTACGTCTCAGAGAAGGGTGTTAAGCTAAAAGAATAAATTCTCCGCCACCAACAGAAATATATTTGAAAGAAATCGGCTTTATATCTCAACTTGTAATGTCAGGCATACTATCCATACAAGTCTGTTCCGGGCTCGAACAAAACCGAAGGCACTTACAAAGAAGTCCTTGCAATCCGGATATTCACAATCCTGATCGGATTTCCCATCACTTAGGGAGTCTCTATACCGTTGCAACTCAGTGCAGAGACAATCGACAGGTCATCCTATCGCTTTCGCAAATACCGGGTCTTCAACACCGATCTTCAATGCTATTCATAACGACGTATCACATATTCGGAATGGGTTATACGACCCCATGGTCCTTTCCCGGTTAACCCGAATAGTGAGCGCTTATTCAAAAATAAGTGTGGCATTCAAATTCAAACAAATCACATCAATTACCCATTCAAAGGGAAATATTGGTAGTCGGTTATTGAACTATCAAATGGATATGCACACATCACCAGATTCCAAATAATTTTCCAAATTATTTATTTTCCAAAATATCTTTACTAGATATATAATTTCACACTTCAAAAATAAATCAATATTTATTTTTAGACAAATTCCCTTTTCCTTTATAAATTCCTTAGTGAATTTATAATCTAAAATATCTATGAAAATTCGATTTCAATTATTCATTTCAATTTATCTTCAAAAAGATAAATTCCCAAAATATTCACTTTAAATTGGAAAACATTTCCATACTTATTAAATAAGTAATTCACAAATTTTATTTATTTCCAACACTTGGAAAATATTAAATATACTTCAATCGAAATTAAGTATATATTTCATTCTTTAAGGAAATCATTCTCTTAAACATATTTATTTGGGCCAAAACGAATGTTACGTAAAACATTGTTACGACGTCCCAAAATCACTAGTATAGGGATTCGAAATTAAAATAGATATATAAATCCCAATACTATACAAAACATTTCCTTTCGGAAATCATTTACTATAACAACAGTGTTATAGTCCACTATTTCCTTTTATTTCTCGAAAACGTCTATTTCAACAATGAATGTTGAAATCTATGGTTTCGAATCTCAACACTTTTTAAAACATCGTTAGATCGTTTTTATTCTATTTAAAATATCACATTCTAAACATTTTCTTTAACATATTATTCACTATTCAAAAACGTGAATATACTATGTTTAACAAATTTCATCATTTCTATTCATTTCATTTTAAAGGATTATTCACAGTTAAAAATGTGAATATAACTCCATAAATAAGTTATAACAATTTTCTTATCAAAATAAGTCGTTTGCGAATTCATAAAACAATGTTTATAAATTCCTTCCTTATCCTTTATTCAATTCATAACTCAATTATATACTAAATGTTCATACTATAAGTTAAATACTTATAAAACGATTATTTTACAAAATCGTTCTTTTAAACTTCATAATTATAAATCTTATAACTTATAAGATTCAATTATTCATCCAAATATATTCTTTAATAATTTCACAAAATTTATAAATCTTACTATTTATAAATTTCATTTATAACTTCACCATTTATAATTTTATAAATTCCGTTCACCTATGCAATCCATTTTCACTCCATTCAAACACTTATAAAAACTCGTTTTATAATGTCAATATTTCAATTTATAAATATCCATTTATAAATCTTTTTAATATAAAACAATTTATATTACTATTTTTAAAACGTCTTTAAACTCTTTTATAATTTCATCATTTGATTTATAAAATAATCAAATTTTTATAAATCTTATTTTTTTTACTTTTTAGAATAAATTCAGAAATCCCAGTTTAAACTATTTTATAAAATCGTTAATCCCATATTTCAAAAATCAACTTTTAACTGTATTTCTCAAAAATCATAATTTTTATAACTTATAAAAATTATAACGTTTATTTATTTAAAATGGATCTATTCCAAAATTATTTTATAAAACGTATACTTCTCAAAAAATCACTTTAAAAATCATTTTAAAGTTTCAAAATTTGGTCCAATGATGCTACACACCAAATAGTCAATCACGACAACAACGATATCATATATCGTATGATAATCCATCAAATATCAAAATATCTGAATTCAAATAAATACTGTTGAGGAATCCAGTTGGATCCCTCCAACCTGTTTTCCTGCATCCACAAACATTAGCACAATACCAATTTCGCTCCAGTACGAAATTATGGCGGTATATGGGATTTAAATATTATCCGCTTAATAACGGCGCAATAGGGTCTCATCCGCTAAACAAAAAATGCGGGAAATCAATAACTCCAATATATACATATGCCAATATATATATATATTGCTATTATATATAATACCAATTTCACTGTTTATGAAATATTCGCGGTATATGTTTTTAATAAATAACATCCGCTTACTAACGGCGTATAATGTCTATTTTAACAATCAATAGATAACAATCATCATTCAAACATGCATTCAAATATTTTAAATCTAACTATTTAAAATAAAATCGAAACTGATTTGATTGAGTGAGAAGTTCTCACCTTGGTTTTAAATTCCGTTTTAGCGATTTATTTCGAATAAAATTAAACGGACGTTTAATTTTACCCAAAATTCTCACTAACTCCAAACGACTCCAATCCAATTTCATCGCGTTGTGCTCGTCCATACGATTCCAACGCAACTGGTTTCGCGCGTTTTCGACCTCGTATGAAAAAGATATGGATTTTTGAAGTTACACGATTTATAACTTATAAATTTACAAATTCCTTTATTATTTTTAACCTACAACAAATCTCACCCCTCAGATCCAAACCCCTGCAGATCTAGCCGTCCACTGCTTCATCTTCCCACACGCGCATCATCCCAGTATACGAACACGCAAGAGAACCCATTCAAAGCCGACCTAGGGCTTAATCTTGCAACCTCATTTCTCGACGAAACTTCATCAAACCACCGCCATCTCGAAGCCCTTCACTTGCTCAACCTTCGGCCATAAGCTCATAGAGCTCGGCTGCCTGATGCTCCTAGGGTTGCGTGCGCAACTTCAAGACTTTGAGCTCCAATTGCCATCAATCCGTAGCGTATTTTCCAATCATGACCGTTGGATATCAAGCTCTCGTCGTGCTCTACCACTTCCTAGTTGGAAGTTTGTTGAATTGATTCACGGATTGGAAGAAATCGAGGGGGAGAGGAGAGCGATTTTCGGCCCTTCATTATGTGGGTGGCGGCTGGCTGATAGAATTAGGGTTTTTTTTTTTTTTTTTTTTGAGAATTTATGGTGTATTTATAGGAAAAAAACGAACACTATTCATCCTGGAAATTCCGAACTCCGATTTACGCGCCGTAACCAGTGTTTCTAGGGTTTACCCCGCGTTCCGGACACAATGGAACAGGTTTCGGAAGCTAATTCGGACATCTGTGCGAGTTATGGCTATAAACGTTCAATTTAATTTAAACCGATTTAAATCGATTTCTAGGCGTTTTAATTTGTACCGGACAAACGGTAAATCCAATTGACTTGAAATTTGAAACCTTACAATAATATCACATTACGAATCCGATGAAACTGGTTTCGTCGAAATCCGAGACTTTTTGAAAAATGGCTATTTTAACTCGCCAAATTAAAATTAAAAATAATTCGATGCGTTTCGAGCTGCCACGATCAAACGATAACTCCGATTGACACGAAATTTGAAATCCGGTAATAACTAACTATTACGGATCCAATGGAACTGGTTTCGTTCAATTCTGAGACTGTTCAAAAATTGACTATTTTCACTAGTCGATTTTATTATTAAAATATTCAATTTTCACAAATTAACTTTTAATTCGATTTTAAAAGTTCTAAAATATCATTCTAACTTCAATATGATAAAATAAAATTTTACAAATCATTTTCAATCATATTTAACTCAATTTTCAATTATTTTCATAATTTAACTTATTAAATTATCGATTTAAAAATCCAATTAAATTCAATAATTCAAATAAAAATTTATTCGACTTATAAATTCACTTATTAATATTTAAGATTAATTAAATATTCAAATTTTAATTAATTAAAATTCTGGGCTGTTACAATCTTCCCCCCTTAAAAGAATTTCGTCCTCGAAATTATTAAGTAAGAAAAGTTACAGAATTTATTAACTTTCCAAAATTCATAATTAAACTTCTTACAAATCTTTACTAAGTTTTCAAATCATAATTAGTTATCTTTTCTAAAACAACTACTATTGTTTAACTTTCAACACCAAATCAAAGTTAAAGTTTTCAAAACTTTCCCACTTTCTCAAAAAATTTCTAACGCCTTAAATTTTCGGAAAAATTCGCCATAGTCTTCTTTGCGCGGCTCGATCCGAAAAAAAGACAGTATATATATCACAAATATACATCTCATCAAGTAATGAGGCATCCCGAAGGGAAAAAGTATAAAAGTACGATATTTAATCCGAGATATGTACCTTATATTTTATTAGCAAGCATATACGGCTAATATAGCGCTAAAGCGAGCTCCAAATGCGAAGCAAACGCGATCCGCACCTACTAAACACTTCAACAAACAACATGAGAACATGCATGTATGAAAATAGTATCAATATACATCATATAGCAACATAATAACTATATATGTCAACATAGCAAATGCAAACAAACAACAAATGCAACCATCAACCAACTAGCATTCATAACCAAATCAATATTCATTCATATTCTCATTAATATTCAATGAATTGGTTTTCAATTTAATCACATTCGATTCATTAACAGTGGATGTTTTTACTAACATTCATTTTCAATTAGTTTATACTCACTAATTCATATTCAAGTTGGTTCACTTCCAAATCAAATTCAATCTATTTAAGATTCATTTAACTTCCAATTGGATTTCAATTACTTTAGCTTTCAATTCCATTAACTCTTAACGAATTATATACAATCAATCAACTAACAATCATATATCAACCAATTGTATATCTATTACAACCAAATTCCTTTGCTTATATTCATTCAATTATTCAACTTTCTAATAACATTAGATTTTAATGAATTATCACTTACATTCATTATTTCATATCAACTTAATTCACATTTAATTGATTAACATTTAATCCATTCGTTCTATTCAATTACAAAAGTGAATTTCATTTACATAACTCAAGTTCACATTCATTTAACTTTATTAATTTTCTTTGATACCAATCTCAATTTCATTAAACATCTTTTAAGTTATATTTCCATTTACAAACATCACTTGTTTTTACATAACTTAAATTCCCACTTATAAATAAATTCAGCTTCCAATTCTAAAGTAAATTTCCATTTTAACTTTAAATTCATTTTTATTTATAACTCATATTCATAAATATATTCATATAGTTTCACTTCTTATATATATAAGTTTATTTCACAATTGTAAATCACTTTAATTATAATTCAATTCTTATAATTCATTTGCTTATACAATTATTCTTCAATTTAGATTATTCAAACAACTAAACAATCAACTTATATACATTTTAATAATTTTGAAAAATTATTTCTTTATATATAAAATATAATCAAGGTAAAATTATTTCATTTACCCAATTTAAAACAATACTGTGTCGAATTGTTCTGTACAAGTGTTTAGAGATCTCTATCAACAACGTTAATTACTCGTATTAACCAGAATCTATATACCACTCAACAAACCAATCATCACAATATAAAACAACTTTATATTCACTAACAAATACGCTCTCATAGCTATTATTACACTCAAACTCATTCTAGAGTACTACTGACTCTATCTCTAATGAATAATACCCAACAGAACCATGGTTGTCGCTTAACCATAAGCTCTGATACCACATTGTCAGGACCCGATTCTTCGTCTTCCGAAAATTCAATATCGATACTCACTTTATCGACTGCCGAGTAATCGAACGACGGAAAACCGAACACTGAGGGTTTTAAGAAAGAAGAATTTAAGAAAAGAGAAGAGAAAAAGATAGGGAAAAGAAAACAGAGAATAGAGAAGAGATAGAAAATAGAACAGAGAACAGAACAGAAAACAACAGAACAACATCAGAATCTCACAATTCGCAGCGGAACAACATATAATAATAAATGAATAATCTTTAAACAAAGAACTATCAGTTATTACATTTTATACATTTCATTACATCATATCATCAGAGTGTATAATCAATATACAAAAACAAACAATGCAGCGGAAAAAGAAATACTATATACTAGTAATACGCCATGCCATCCAGCTTGCCTCCAGCAACTCCAGAATATCCAGAATATCCTGATAAACCTAACTCTTGACTGCCCGTGTGAAAATTGGTGGGCACCCAGAGTTTAGGAAGGAAAACAATAAACTCCAAGTTAGTCATGTGACTGGTGTGAAAACTCAAAACAGTTTATTTATCTTTAAAATCAAAATAGAGGAATATTTTTAAAGTCAATTCGCAATGCTTTTAAAAAATGAGACTACCATAAGGCCTCCCGCACACACACACACACAATGCAAACGCAGAATCGGAGGAGATTTCTCCTTATGATAGTCAAAGATGCTTGATACGCATTTAAAATAACATTTGATATTATTATTAGTGTATAGTGTAGGAAAAATTCATTTCGAAAGTAGAATATAAATCTTAGCCAACATAGACATTCCGAACTATGCCTACTATACCTACCATCCAAACAGTGGGGCGCCACAATAAGTGAATGATAGGTTCTACAACTAATACCGTACAAGTCACGTATTGTTTCTTTGGATTTCCAACGAATGATCAGGCCAAGGAACTTCCCATTGCCACATGAGAATGCCTCTGGATGGACATTCCCGAGAACCAAACCGGATCTCTACCAACACAAGGCCGGGTTACCCCTAACTGAGTAACAACTGACCGAATATGCCATCCCCCGGTCCTTTGGGACCTTTTCACCGAGCGCTCGTAATCAATTCACACAATCATAACAAAGTGTTTTCAACATGAGTAAGTATCGGGGCTCCATACCATGATACCACCCTTTTCCAGAAGGAAATGCACACATCCTAAAGGGCGCTACCCCTCATAACCTTGCTACTTCTTTCCTGTTTTGACCATTCACGGGGTGTGAGGCTCGACGAAGTCACGTCCACAAAAACATACTTTATACAAAAGCCATGCTTTGGGTCAACAAATGATCATAGAAATGATCGCCAAGATAGACGATCAAATAAACGATCCTATCACAAATAATCAACACAATGATCATTTACAGCAACACTCAGCATGTCACATTACCAAATTGGGAATATATCGCTGATAACTTCAACTATATAACCTCTGAGCTCGTACGTCTCAGAGAAGGGTGTTAAGCTAAAAGAATAAATTCTCCGCCACCAACAGAAATATATTTGAAAGAAATCGGCTTTATATCTCAACTTGTAATGTCAGGCATACTATCCATACAAGTCTGTTCCGGGCTCGAACAAAACCGAAGGCACTTACAAAGAAGTCCTTGCAATCCGGATATTCACAATCCTGATCGGATTTCCCATCACTTAGGGAGTCTCTATACCGTTGCAACTCAGTGCAGAGACAATCGACAGGTCATCCTATCGCTTTCGCAAATACCGGGTCTTCAACACCGATCTTCAATGCTATTCATAACGACGTATCACATATTCGGAATGGGTTATACGACCCCATGGTCCTTTCCCGGTTAACCCGAATAGTGAGCGCTTATTCAAAAATAAGTGTGGCATTCAAATTCAAACAAATCACATCAATTACCCATTCAAAGGGAAATATTGGTAGTCGGTTATTGAACTATCAAATGGATATGCACACATCACCAGATTCCAAATAATTTTCCAAATTATTTATTTTCCAAAATATCTTTACTAGATATATAATTTCACATTTCAAAAATAAATCAATATTTATTTTTAGACAAATTCCCTTTTCCTTTATAAATTCCTTAGTGAATTTATAATCCAAAATATCTATGAATATTCGATTTCAATTATTCATTTCAATTTATCTTCAAAAAGATAAATTCCCAAAATATTAACTTTAAATTGGAAAACATTTCCATACTTATTAAATAAGTAATTCACAAATTTTATTTATTTCCAACACTTGGAAAATATTAAATATACTTCAATCGAAATTAAGTATATATTTCATTCTTTAAGGAAATCATTCTCTTAAACATATTTATTTGGGCCAAAACGAATGTTACGTAAAACATTGTTACGACGTCCCAAAATCACTAGTATAGGGATTCGAAATTAAAATAGATATATAAATCCCAATACTATACAAAACATTTCCTTTCGGAAATCATTTACTATAACAACAGTGTTATAGTCCACTATTTCCTTTTATTTCTCGAAAACGTCTATTTCAACAATGAATGTTGAAATCTATGGTTTCGAATCTCAACACTTTTTAAAACATCGTTAGATCGTTTTTATTCTATTTAAAATATCACATTCTAAACATTTTCTTTAACATATTATTCACTATTCAAAAACGTGAATATACTATGTTTAACAAATTTCATCATTTCTATTCATTTCATTTTAAAGGATTATTCACAGTTAAAAATGTGAATATAACTCCATAAATAAGTTATAACAATTTTCTTATCAAAATAAGTCGTTTGCGAATTCATAAAACAATGTTTATAAATTCCTTCCTTATCCTTTATTCAATTCATAACTCAATTATATACTAAATGTTCATATTATAAGTTAAATACTTATAAAACGATTATTTTACAAAATCGTTCTTTTAAACTTCATAATTATAAATCTTATAACTTATAAGATTCAATTATTCATCCAAATATATTCTTTAATAATTTCACAAAATTTATAAATCTTACTATTTATAAATTTCATTTATAACTTCACCATTTATAATTTTATAAATTCCATTCACCTATGCAATCCGTTTTCACTCCATTCAAACACTTATAAAAACTCGTTTTATAATGTCAATATTTCAATTTATAAATATCCATTTATAATTCTTTTTAATATAAAACAATTTATATTACTATTTTTAAAACGTCTTTAAACTCTTTTATAATTTCATCATTTAATTTATAAAATAATCAAATTTTTATAAATCTTATTTTTTTTACTTTTTAGAATAAATTCAGAAATCCCAGTTTAAACTATTTTATAAAATCGTTAATCCCATATTTCAAAAATCAACTTTTAACTGTATTTCTCAAAAATCATAATTTTTATAACTTATAAAAATTATAACGTTTATTTATTTAAAATGGATCTATTCCAAAATTATTTTATAAAACGTATACTTCTCAAAAAATCACTTTAAAAATCATTTTAAAGTTTCAAAATTTGGTCCAATGATGCTACACACCAAATAGTCAATCACGACAACAACGATATCATATATCGATATGATAATCCATCAAATATCAAAATATCTGAATTCAAATAAATACTGTTGAGGAATCCAGTTGGATCCCTCCAACCTGTTTTCCTGCATCCACAAACATTAGCACAATACCAATTTCGCTCCAGTACGAAATTATGGCGGTATATGGGATTTAAATATTATCCGCTTAATAACGGCGCAATAGGGTCTCATCCGCTAAACAAAAAATGCGGGAAATCAATAACTCCAATATATACATATGCCAATATATATATATTGCTATTATATATAATACCAATTTCACTGTTTATGAAATATTCGCGGTATATGTTTTTAATAAATAACATCCGCTTACTAACGGCGTATAATGTCTATTTTAACAATCAATAGATAACAATCATCATTCAAACATGCATTCAAATATTTTAAATCTAACTATTTAAAATAAAATCGAAACTGATTCGATTGAGTGAGAAGTTCTCACCTTGGTTTTAAATTCCGTTTTAGCGATTTGTTTCGAATGGACGTTTAATTTTACCCAAAATTCTCACTAACTCCAAACGACTCCAATCCAATTTCATCGCGTAGTGCTCGTCCATACGATTCCAACGCAACTGGTTTCGCGCGTTTTCAACCTCGTATGAAAACGATATGGATTTTTGAAGTTACACGATTTATAACTTATAAATTTACAAATTCCTTTATTATTTTTAACCTACAACAAATCTCACCCCTCAGATCCAAACCCCTGCAGATCTAGCCGTCCACTGCTTCATCTTCCCACACGCGCATCATCCCAGTATACGAACACGCAAGAGAACCCATTCAAAGCCGACCTAGGGCTTAATCTTGCAACCTCATTTCTCGACGAAACTTCATCAAACCACCGCCATCTCGAAGCCCTTCACTTGCTCAACCTTCGGCCATAAGCTCATAGAGCTCGGCTGCCTGATGCTCCTAGGGTTGCGTGCGCAACTTCAAGACTTTGAGCTCCAATTGCCATCAATCCGTAGCGTATTTTCCAATCATGACCGTTGGATATCAAGCTCTCGTCGTGCTCTACCACTTCCTAGTTGGAAGTTTGTTGAATTGATTCACGGATTGGAAGAAATCGAGGGGGAGAGGAGAGTGATTTTCGGCCCTTCATTATGTGGGTGGCGGCTGGCTGATAGAATTAGGGTTTTTTTTTTTCGAGAATTTATGGTGTATTTATAGGAAAAAAACGAACACTATTCATCCCGGAAATTCCGAACTCCGATTTACGCGCCGTAACCAGCGTTTCTAGGGTTTACCCCGCGTTCCGGACACAATGGAACAGGTTTCGAAAGCTAATTCGGACATCTGTGCGAGTTATGGCTATAAACGTTCAATTTAATTTAAACCGATTTAAATCGATTTCTAGGCGTTTTAATTTGTACCGGACAAACGGTAAATCCAATTGACTTGAAATTTGAAACCTTACAATAATATCACATTACGGATCCGATGAAACTGGTTTCGTCGAAATCCGAGACTTTTTGAAAAATGGCTATTTTAACTCGCCAAATTAAAATTAAAAATAATTCGATGCGTTTCGAGCTGCCACGATCAACCGATAACTCCGATTGACACGAAATTTGAAATCCGGTAATAACTAACTATTACGGATCCAATGGAACTGGTTTCGTTCAATTCTGAGACTGTTCAAAAATTGACTATTTTCACTAGTCGATTTTAATATTAAAATATTCAATTTTCACAAATTAACTTTTAATTCGATTTTAAAAGTTCTAAAATATCATTCTAACTTCAATATGATAAAATAAATTTTTACAAATCATTTTCAATCATATTTAACTCAATTTTCAATTATTTTCATAATTTAACTTATTAAATTATCGATTTAAAAATCCAATTAAATTCAATAATTCAAATAAAAATTTATTCGACTTATAAATTCACTTATTAATATTTAAAATTAATTAAATATTCAAATTTTAATTAATTAAAATTCTGGGCCGTTACAAATGCCTGTCCAAATTTGAAGAAACGAAATATGACGACTCACTCAGAACATGATTTACAAATTTTTACATAAAAATATTTAGGTTTGGAGAACATTTTATTATCATCTAATGTTAACTGATTTAACTTGAAATAAAATTGTACAAAAAAATAAACTTTGTATTCTCTGATGAAAATTTACCATTTGCTATGCTTATGTAGATGTATTTCAAATATTAAATTTTGATTTCCAAATTCAATTATTTAAAATTTCATAAAAATTCAGTTAGATACATTAATAAGATTATTAAATTTTACGGGTCGTTGCATGCTGTGACACTCAGTCTGACCCGAGCATGTAGAAAAACACAAAACACTCGAGTCAGGATTAACATTCTTAAATCAATAAATCCAACTCAAGTGAAATTTTCAACTGAAATACAAGTAACTTAAAGGAAGTTTGGGATACACATCCTCTAAGGATCCATGGAACTATCTACTATGTAGTAATATGCGCTATTATAATAATATCTATAGTAAAGTAAACTATTAAAATAGAATTAAGGCGTTACTCATAACCCCCTTAACACATTTTTATAATGTTGTAGTCTATACGGTACTGTAAACTCCACCAACCCAGTGGGCTATCAGGGAGCACTCCATACGTACGACACAAAACAAACTCGTAGTGGTCTCGATATGGTAGGTGAACGGCACGACTAGGCAATGTCAGGGTAGATATACCAATTACACTTCCAGACTGATGGTAATGCATAGCCGCAGCTACCGCCCACCTCGTCCAACACTTCCATAAGGATTCGAGGGTGCACCCAATCAATCACAAAGTAATTGAATGGTATCGAAGAAGTGTGTCCGGTCAAAGAAGCTACCTCACTTGGCTCGTCAATTGCTCCTGTTTTAGCCACCTTAAGCTAACTCATGGGAGTTAGGTAGACATAAATACCTCATATAGAATCGTCGCCAACCATCCTACGTCATTCTAGAATCTCCACCGCGTACACGGTTGTTAAAGTGGTTTTTGATGTTGGTAGAGAGTACGACAATAACTGATCCCGGTCTCTTTAACAACCAAATGTTATTATAACAACGTGGTCATTTCATTTCAAATAGTTTAAGCTTCAAAACCATATCAATTCGAGATCATTACTCACTTTAAAATATTATACATCTCAAAAATCATAACACCTTCCAAAATTATTACTCTTTCGAATTATGAACCTTTGAAACCATAATACTTTGGAAATTATAACACATTGAAATCATAACACTTTGAAATTATAACACTTCCACTTAACAGTTTAAGTATAGAAAATAGCATATATAATAAAATAATTATAAGTTAAAGTAGTTTATATAATAAAATAATTAGTATATTTAAAGTAGTTGTAAATTTAAAATAGTCTATATATTAAAATAATTTATAAAGTAAGGTATTAAAATATTTTTAATATATAAAACAGGAAAACAGGCACAAGGAAAAAGTTACAAATAAATTTAGTCTCAGGGATGGTAAGTTTGTTTTTTAGTCTGAAGGACAATTTATAGTGTAAACAGAAAACGATAGCTACATTTATCATTCTGTGATTTACACTACAAAATGTCCTTCATACTAAAAAAAATTGTTGTCCCCGAGTCTAATTTTTTTTGCACCTTCTTCCCTGTACCTAAAAACCCAATTTAAAAATACTTTCTATAATAAAATAGTTTTTCTCAAATTTCACAAATCGATTTAAATCAACTTGAAATCCAAATATCCAGTTTAATTCACACTTAATTCATCCATTTCAGTTCAATTCAAGCTTCAATAAACCATATTCAATTTATATCGATTTCGAATACAATTTTGAACTACAAATTGAATAAACTTTATTAAATTAAGTCTTATTATTAAATTTATTTTATATTAAACTTATTTTATATATATTAAAAATAGTAAAATTATAAGTAAAATCCTAAAATTTATAATTTCAAAACTAACTTATAAAATTAAATTTCATAAAACATATGATTTTAAAAATCAAGAATTTAAAACATATATAAAAATAACATTTATATATATATAAAATTTAAAATCAATATTTACATAAAACCATATATATTTCCTTTTTAAAACTTTGGAAATCATTTAAGTGACGACCCAGATTTCAGCACTCGAAAATCGACATCCATACTTCACCCATATTCGAATGTTACTGATTCAAACGTGGATATCTGATTCGCCGTAGCTTATAACAACATTAGGCGATAACAATACAACAGAAACATAAGGAATAATTTTATTGATACACAACATTTGATACAACGATGATACAAATGAAATGATCAACTCTATCCGAGACATATACACAGCGGAAATAAATATAGCAGAAAACACCAGCAATAGTAGCGGAAATATAGTATCTTCAGTGCCAAAACTCCAAATCACAAGCTTGAACCTCCATCATTGTAACGGCCCAATTTTACGACGCCCAAAAGTCGACATAAATACATCTACTGTATCGAATGTCGAACAGTCGAATGCCGAAAACCGAACCGTTAGGGTTTAAAGAAGAAGAAGATAGAAGAAGAAACGGAAACAATAACAGAATCTCACATTTCGCAGTGGAACAAATATAATAGATAAATGAATATCTTTAAAACAAAGAACTATATCAATTATTACATCACATCACATTACATTATCAGTGTTACAACAACAAATAGAGGAAAAGAAATATTACATATATAAGTGATACGCCTTGCCACAGTTTCAACTCCTGATCTCGACAGCAACTTCTTGCTAGACTTCGCTCCCGAATAATGATAACCTGACTCTAGGCTGCCCGTGTGGAAAATTATGGACACCCAGAGTTTAGAAAGGGAACAATAAACTCTAGGTCAGTCGTGGGACTGGTGTGATATTAAAAATAGTTATTTTCACAAAGAAAAGAAAAGAAATCCGCTATGCTTTTTGGAAAATGAAACTACCATAAGGCCTCCCGGTGCACACACAATGCAATCGCAGACTTGGGGGAGATTTCTCCTTATGATAGTCAAATATGCTTGATACGTAAAAATCCTTTTTAATATTAGTATTAGTGCATAGTGTGGAAAACATTTCGAAAGTATAATATTAATCTTAGCCAGCATAGGTACCATTATATTATGCCTGCTATAGCTACCTCCCGAGGAGGCAGGTTATACAATTGCAATCGTAAAGGGCTCGTATTGTTTCTTTGGATTTCCAACAAATGGTCAGGATAAGGAACTTCCTATTGCCACATGGGTACGCCTCTGGAGGGACGTCCTGAGAACCTACCCGGATCTCTGCCAACATAAGGCCGGGTTACCTTTGTAACTAGGTAACTACTACTCGAGTATGCCATCACCCGGTCCTTTGGGACCTTTATCCAAGGATCCCCAACCATAAAGCAACAACCACAAAGTTAAAATATTTGGGCTACATACCATGATACTACCCTTTTCCAGAAGGAAATGAAATACCCTAAAAGGCGCGGCCCTCATAACCTTGCCGCATCTTTTGTAACAGTCCCACTTTTCAACGTCCACTGTATCGAATGCTGCATAGTCGAATGCCAGAAAACTGAACCATTAGGGTTAAAGAAGAAAGAGTTAAAAGAAGAAGATAGAAGAAGAAATAGAACAATAATAAAATCTCACATTTTGCAACGGAACAAACATAATAGATAAATAATCTTTAAAACAAAGAACTACATCAGTTATTACATTACATCACATTACATTATCAGAGTTTGCAACAACAAACAGCGGAAAAGAAATATTACATATATAAGTGGTACGCCTCGCCATCCAGCTTGCTCCTGATCTCCAACACAACTCTTTTTCGACTTCGCTCTAGAATAATGATAACCTGACTCAAGGTTGCCCATGTGGAAAAATTATAGGCACCTAGAGTTTAGAAAGGGAACAATAAACTCCAGGTCAGTCGGGGACTGGTGTGAGATCTTAAAAATAGTTATTTTCACAAAGAAAATAAAAAGAAATCCGCTGTGCTTTTGGAAAATGAAACTACCATAAGGCCTCCCTCCACACACACAATGTAAAGGTAGAATATGAGGAGATTTCTCCTTATGATAGTCAAACATGCTCAATATGCAAAATCCTTTCGATATTATTATTAGTGTGTAGTGCAGGAAACATTTCGAAAGTATAATATTAATCTTAGCCAGCATAGACATTCTGAACTATGCCTACTATAGCTACCATCTAAACAGTAGTGACCACCATAAGTAAATGGCAGGTTATACAACTAAAACCGTACAGGGCGCGTATTGGAGTTTGGATTTCCAACAAATGGTCGGGCTAAGGAAATTCCTACTTCCTAATGGGTACACCTCTAGAGGGACGTCCCGAGAACATAACCAGCTTTCTGCCAACACAAGGCCTGGTTACCTCTGTAACTAGGTAACTACTGCACGAGTATGCCATCCCTCGGTCCTTTGGCACCTTTATCCGAGCATCCTCTACACCAACAACCACAAAGAAAAGTATTTGTAGTAACCACAAAGGTTAAATATCAGGGCTCCATACCTGACACCACCCTTTTCTAGAAGGAAATGACATACCCTAAAGGGCGCGACCCTCATAACCTTGCCGCATCTTTCCTATTTCGTCCATTTCCGGGGTGTGAGGTCCGATGAGGTCTCGTCCACAAAGCTACAGTTTTCACAAAGTCATGCTTTGATCAACAAATGATCAGCAACACTTCGTATGTCACATTACTAGATTGGGAATGTATCACTAGTAACCATCAACTACATAACCTCTGAGCTCGTACGTCTCAGAGAAGGGTGTTAAGCTAAGAGAATAAATTCTCCGCCACTAACAGAAACGTATTTGATAGAAACCAGGTTTATATCTCAAAGTGTAATGTCAGACACACGTCCATACAAGTCCGTTCCGTGGTCGAACGGAACCGAAGGCACTTCCAAAGAACCCCTTGCAAACCTTGATATTCACAAATCATGTTCGGAATCCCTATCACAAAGGTGATAAAATCTATATACCGAAGCAACCCGGTGCAGAGACATTCGATAGGTAATCCATTCGTTTACGAGAATACCAGTCTTCAACACCATCTTCAAATGCAATCCCAATTCGTCGTATCATTATTCGGAATGGGTTTTATGACACAAAGTCCTCCCTCGGCTAATCCGAATAATGAGCGCTTATTTTTAAAAATAAGCGTTCATTCAGATTTCAAACACATCACAACAATTTCCACTTTGATCTAATAGAAGATCCATTACAATCACAAAGGTTCGATGTGGTTTTCGGGTATCCACTTGGAATCCGACCCCAGGTCGCATTGAAATTCAAACGTCGTTTAAAGGCAAATATTGATAGTCGGTTATTTAACTATCAATAAATATTCACAACAAACACCAAGATTTAAATAATTTTCCCAATTATTTATTTTCAAAATATCTTTGCAAGATATCTTTCACACTTCAACCATTTGAAAACAAATTTTAAATTACTTTTCACATTTCAATACTTTGAAAACAATTTCCAATTACTTTTCCTTACGTAGAATACATTTCCAAATATTTATTTATTCCCACTGAAAATCTTCCGAGATCAAATGTTTTAAAATAATTTCAATTACTTATCTAAACTTATATACTTGGAATATTCAAAATAAAAACTATTTTAAAACACTTTATCTAAACATTAGTTGTGAAGATATTATATTAAAATCTCATATAAAATTCAAGTCCAAACTAATTTTGAAATAAAATTAGTAGATAGGATATAACTATTTAAATATCCAGTTTCTAAATCAAATACCAATTTGGTCTTCAAAATAATCCCTTTCTTTTATAAAATTCTCATTGTGAATTTAAATTCCCGAATATCCACTTATATATCATTTTTTTTTAAAATCGCTTTCAAGGATCGTATACAAACACCAAATCAATTCCCAATTTGATTTCAAATTTTTATTTCGAACACCAAATAAAATTCCAAATTGATTTACCAAAGATTTTATTGTAAAACACCAAATCATTTTTTTTATTTGATTTACAAATTCATTACCTTTAAAAATAAATTCCTTTATCAAATCTTTTCCTATTTTCTTGGAATCTATTCAATAGGATTTCACTATAGTATTTTTGCTTAATTTAAAAATCAAATTTTATTTATTTTTGGTATCTTACGATACCAAAAATATATTCGGTTAAATTATAGCCTACAATGATTTTAATTACGATATAATCACAAAGAGATTATCAGCACACAACATATGAAACAAATTCAATATTTGAGGAATCCAATTGGATCCCTCCGACCTGTTTCCCTGCATCCATATACGTTAGCACAACAATTAAATACTCATTCCACTTCGAGGTGGAATATCACGGTATATGGGATTTATAAGAAATATCATCCACTATTATGCGTCGCATAGGGTCTTATCTGCTATATAATGCGGGAAATCAACTCCAAATACATATATAATACCAACTCCACTTCAAGGTGGAATATCGCGGTATATGGATTTACATATAATAACCTTCGCTATTATACGGCGAATAGGGTCTATTTCAAATCAATTGATAACAACTATCATTCAAGCACACAATCAAAAATTTTAAATCTAACTATTTAAAATTAAATTAGAAAAATCTAATTGAGTGAGAAGATCTCACCTTTAACTTGCAATCCATTCCAACTCATTTCCAGCTTGGTTTCTCGATTTATAGACCTTGTATAAATATTGGATCATTTTATTAATATTCGAACAAATCGAAAAATTAACCCCATTTAAAAATTTACTTAACTAATCTGTTCGAGTTGAAATTAACTTTTGAAAATAAATTTCTAAGTCAAGACATTTTCAAAAATCCTAGCTTTAAAATTTCAACTTCAGTAATTATCAAATATATTTGCACGTATATTTCTATATCCTTTTCTACTATATGCACATGCATCATATTAAACAAAAATTGTTTTGTATCTACTGTAAATTAAAATCCTATCTGTAAATTTCTGTGATTACAAATATGGATATATATATATATATATATATATATATATATATATATATATGTTCATAAATATATTATACCTTTTAAAATTTTAATTTGAAACAGAAATTACAATACCTTACTGACGTTTTTGAAATCGAGGCCAGATCCGAATCCCTAGCCCTAAACGTAAACCTCTGACCGCGATCAGCAAATCGATCGCCTCCATGCACGCGTGCCCCTTCGGCCTTCACTACTGTCGCCAACACACGCGACTTTCCTCCTGCTTGAATTCACGACATCGAGCTCGAGATTGCTGCCACCATTGATTGACTTGCGATGCGTGCGCCGTCGATCGAACGAGATGACTTCATCCCCCCGTCTCGCGACTAAACAGCGCCTTTAAATTGAACTCGCATGATTCGATTCGACTTCGACAAAAATTTAGGGCTGGCTCGAGGAATTAAAACAGAAGCGGCCATTGATTTGATTTTTGAATCGTTTTGAATGATAGAAGAAAAGGAAGCTCGGTTGAATTAGAAAGAGGAGACAGGGATTTGCGATTTTTTTCCAAATCGATATGAAAATTTGGATCGGCCATGGAATTGGCTTTCTCGAACGAACGATTTTGATTTTTTTTGAAAGGAGGAAACTGGAGGCTATTGTTAGATTTGAACGAGATCGTTTTTTTATTTCGGTATGAAGCCTTGAGGGAGATAAAGAGTACGTGATTAAGCAGAGAGTATGTCGACTTGCTCAAGAATAGGATGGTTGAGATGAAAGGAATCTCAGCTATTTACTTTAGATATATAAATATATTTTAATTTAAACTCAAATTGTCTCGATTTACGTTGCCAAAAATCGTGAACTCCGATCGAGGCATGCCACTAGGCTTTTATAATGTTATACACCTATTCCGAACACAATGGAAAGGTTCCGAGTTCAAATTCGATCGTATGGAGAAGATAGCTTTTTGAACCAGTTAAAATCGAATTTTCAATTAAATTTCAGCAGGTTTGCTTATCGTACGATCACACGACAACTCCGAATGCTACGAAAATTAAAATCCGATAATAATACAATATTGTGGATCCGTTGGAACTGGTTTCGTCGAATTCCGAGACTGTGCCTCAGAAGGCTATTTTTAAATATCGATTTAAACGATACGAATTCAAAACTGAAAAAAGCATTCCCAAATTCGATTCTGAAGCTTCTATTATCTTCAGTATTATCAATATGAATTTTACAAGCCTTTGAAATTTTTTTAATCAGCTTAAAACTGAAGGTTCAAATTTTTATCCAACTTCAATAAATAAAATTCAATAATTAAATTGCCAAACCCATAATAAATTTTTAAATTCAAGTTAAACTAACTTCCAAATATTTAAAATCAATTAAATATTTTGATTTCAAATGTTCAAAATTTCTGTGTCGTCACATCCTTCCCGCCTTAAAAGAATTTCGTCCCGATATTACTGGTGAAGAAGAATGCCCAAAACCCATTAACTTGTTAAAAATCCACTTAGTGAAAATTTTATATTCTCCTTTTTCAAAACCTTTAACTTCGATCAAATAATGGTTTTTCTTTTTCTAGTTCAATTCCTACGTTTTCACTACAATTTAGAAATCGACTTTTCGTTAACAAAAATTTTTCAAAACTTTTCTTTCAAAAAAATTTTCTAGCTCCCAAAATTTTGGCAGAGTTTCCCTTGTACGGAGGAGCTTTTGCAATTTGACAAAGGAGACAAATATATATACATCGACCCACACGGTCGAAAAAACAAATAATAAAAAACAGTTCATATTTCCTATTTTTTTATTGCGTAGGTGTACCTTGTTAGCCTTTTTAAGCAAAGTGGTTTATTGTTAGCATATTAGCGCGACCAATTCCAGCCAAACGGCCTCCCTATACCTGTACTTACTCAATTTAAACACATAAGTGAAATATATAGGAAATTCATTTGCATTTCACTTATTTTTGATAATAAACACATAGTTTTCATAAGCAATGCACTCAAAAAAATTCCCATAAGCAATTTATAAGGTTTCAACACAAATTTAATTGCTTACAACCACATTCCATGCCATTTCTATTCAATTCAAGTGATTTACAATTAACTTTCTTTCATTCAATTCATTTTTTAAACGAAACGTACTCATATCCATTTCAATTGATTCAAAAATCAATTTTTTTGGCTTTCATTAACTCATAGAATTTTATGCAAATTCGACGATATTCACTTAATAGAATATCCAATCTAGTTTATAACTAATTTAAATTAATATCAACTCAATTTACTCTTTATTCTATTTCATTTCCAATTGATTCCGTTCAATTCATTTTAAATTCCATGTTCACTCATTTTGATGCATTGATATACAAAAATCTTTGTTTAGCATCCATTTCATAAACCACATTTATGTATATTCAACAACCAAGTATGCATTCACTATGCAATTATAGCTTACAAATCAACTATACTTGGCATCAATTTTCAAAACCAAGTTTTTCTTTTTTTCATCTTTATTGACATTCAAACTCACATCATATTAATTCAATAGTTCATTGTCAATATTTATACTTGCATTTTTAGTTCTATTCCATTCATTTGCATTTCATTAATCAAACAAGTTTCATTCACAACCATTGCATAAAACTTGACAAGAACCATTTCACAATTTTACTTAAGTCGAGCTTTTATCCAATATTTACTTAAGTTATTTCAATTCAAAACTCTAATTTATTTTTCCTTTTAACACTTCCAAACTTAAATACTTGATTTGATTTTCATTTACCAAATCCATTCCATCGACTAATTAAATTAAGTTAGTTTTACTCACTTATCCATTTTAAATTTCAACTTTCCATTCTCAATTCATCTCGAAATTATTTTATCAATAACAAGAAAATTTTCAATTTATTTCTACTTACTTGAATTTATCTGCAAATTTAACTCACAATTGAATTTTAATTTAACTAATTCAACTTTCCTATTTCATGAATTAATTAATTATCATATTAGTTTACTTGAATTCAATCCATTTTATTTTTATTTTTCCAAAGTTTGAATTTTTTATTCAACTTGGTCCAAGTCAAATCTCATTCCATTTTTCAGTTCCAATTCATTTACTCACAAGTGTTAACTCATTTATTCATTCACAAATTTATTCCACACTTACTTTTATTTATCCCTTTTCAGTTTGAATCTTATTCCAATCAAATTTCAAATATTTTTTATGAGTTATCAAACTTATTTAGATATCGTAACATTTTAAAGATTTCCAGAGTCTTTTTAACAATTACTCACATTTCAAAACTAACTTTGAAATCAATTATATCCCTTAAAAATATTTTTTCGAATATTTTTAAATTTCAAATCCCACCAGATTTCATATCCAGCTCAAAAATACTTCTCAAGTAATTATTTTCCAGACTTTTGGAAACCGTTTTCAAATTAAAGAAATTTAATCTTTTGAAATTTCAATCCAAATCCTTTAATCTGTATTTCAAAGATTACTCTGGCAACTCATTTCAATTTATGAAACTCATTTATACATTCACATTACCAATTTCATCCCATTAATGTATTTTATTCCAAATTATAAATCACATTTACAATTTACATTTACTAATCTCAATTGTATATGAATTCATTCCCTTATCCTTTCAATTCATATTTATAAATTTCATTTCTTAAACGAATTTATCTCAAAATCTTTGGTTATACCATTGTTTCTTATTAAATTTGCATACAATAATGATGATAATTCAATATCATCACTTCCTAACAACCAAGCAACCATATACCATAAAAATTTATAGAAAATCATTTCTTTTATATACAAAAATAGTTTTGGATAAAATTATTTCATTTACCTTATTTTAAAACAATACCGTGTCGATTTATCCTGTTTAAGAGTTTAGAAACCCCTATCGATATAGTTGGCCAAACTGCACCGACCAGAATCTATAAACAATCAACCGATAAGTCAATACAATATAAATAAATTTTATTTTCACTAATAAATGCGCATTCATATCTATTATTATTACACTCAGAATCATTTTAGAGTACTACTGACTCTATCTGTAACGACCCACCCTTTTGGACGGTTCAAATCAACAATAAACCACACATGTCAGAATCAAACCATTCAAAAGGGAGGATTGTTAATGGGGTAAATAAGAAAAAAAAAAGGAAAAAGAAAAACAAAATACAGAATCTCGCAGCGTAACGACAAAATAAAAAATCAAATAAACAGTTCATGAAGCTGTTTTACAAATAACATTTGATTACACTTTTACAAATTCAAATCAGAGTTATACATATATCATAAATAACCAATAATGCAACGGAACATAGAATGTAATGGAATAATAAATTGCAATAACATACTGAATCTTCGTCTTCGTCCACTAGAAATAGTCTTCAATGCTGAAAAACTCAGGCTGACCCGAGCATAAAGGAAGATAATACACTCGAGTCAGAACTAAAATTCTTATGCAAATTAATTCAAAAGTATATGAAATAAGGAATGCAGATAACTATATTTTTTGAAGGTTCAAATTTCTGGAAATATTATTATTTCCATATTCAAAATAAAATGGATTTCACAATAGATCCATTCTAGTATATTTCAAATTTACAGAACAATTCCCAGTTAAATTTCATAGTTTTAGAGATTTGATTTATAAAAATGTTCCAAAGTTTTAATATTCACTTTTTTGGAAACTTCCCAATGTTTTAAAATTTAATTTTGAAAACTTTCAAGTAAGGTAACGACAGTTTACTTCCTAAAATTATTTTTATGGTTCAAATAGCAAATCTAAACATACTATTTTTCCTCTAATGTAAATACTTGAAATTCATGGGTTTTACATCCTTATTCAGTGTGCAAATAATCAATATGAAAATTTAAATAATTACAATAAACTATAGGGTGATAACAAGGATATATCAAATAAATGAACAAATATACATTCAAGCACAATCCATTCAACATTCAAATCAATCAATTCAACAAATCAACCAATTCAATAACATGTCACAGTAATTATTAGTCATCGCATATTGGAATTTAGCTATTCAGATTAAATATTTATAAATATTCCAAACCAACAATCAAAAATTTATCACTATATGACCTGGTTTAACTTGCAACAAAATTTTAGTATTTCGTGAGTGAGTTTAAACACTCACCTTTTGGATTTCCCTTGTCTAGTCGGATTTGAATCCGCTACTACTTCCTCCTTTAGATTTATTTCCTTGCTACCTTAATCTTTTTTTGGAATGTTTTGGAAGAGACGGAGAAGTTTGTATAGATCTGGATATGAAGAAAAGGATTTGGAAAAAGAAGAATGCTTGGAAAAGAAGAAGAAAATTTAAGGAGATGAAGAATTGAAAAAGAAAAGGAATCTTTGAAAAAGAAGAAGAAAAAAAAAGCATAAAAATGAAGCAAAAAAAAGAGAAGAAGGAGATTAAAAAAAAGAAAAGAAAAGGGAATGAGGAAGGTGAAGAGTGAAAAGAAACGAGATGAAAATTTTATTTGGAAAAATGAAGCTACAGAAGATGAGATTAGAAATGAGGCTACAGGAATGAAGATGGAAAAAAATGAAAAGCTAATAAGGTATATATAAACAAACTAGGAATTGAAATAAAGTAAAAATAGGAATAGCCCTAAAATGTGGTATTGAAATGTGTGAACTAAAGGAATAAATATATCAATAAAGATAAAAATAAATCTTCTGTTTTAAATATGAAGCTTCAAGAATTGCGAATGAAAGAAAGCTACAAGAACTAATGATGCATAAGCAAAATAAACCTTTGAAACAAAAAATAGTAAATGCTAATTAGAGGGCATGCATATTAATTTGGATGTTCGCATTAAAAACGAAAAAAAAGAAAAGGAAAAAACTTCAGGTAAAGCATTTAAAAAGAGCAAACGAATAAAGGAGAAACAAATGAAAAGAATGTGGAAATTATTAATTATAAATAAATCAAATGAAGCAACCATTAATTTATAAGAAATGAATGAGTAGTTTAATTATTAGACTACTTGAAAACGAAAAGAGAGAGATTGCAAGGTGATAATAAATGTAAAGTAAATGAAGGGACCACCTATTTCCTATAAACAAACCTTTTGGGTCCACATTCCAAAACTTGCTCCAATTAATTTATATCAATAAACCCAAATATACATATATTTACATTATTAAATTCATATTAAAACATTCGTTTTATGCTAATATATGTGCACACTACATTAACTCAATCAATCAATTAACAATCAACCAATCAACCAATCAATTAATCAAACATTCAATATATATTTATTTACGTTACTCAAACAAATTTTTTTGATTAATGAATATACATCAACCTATGCACAATAAAAATGATTTACTTTACTTTTAATTACTGTAATGGTCGCATTAATGCAACCCATTTAAATTTTTTAACCATATATAAAATGGAAAAATGAATATAAACTTATGTAATCAATGTACAACTGTAAAAAAAAGTAATTTCTAATTGGTTCCACGATATTTACACAACCATGAACCCTCTGATATATTTAAAAGTTTGAATATTAATGTGCGTGTGTTTGTATATATTATTCTAAAATTCAATTTTTTTATCCAAAATCATTCTTGTTCAAAACGAAAGTTTTATTTTTATACGTCTCAAAACATGCAATAATTAATAACAAAAGAAATGAAGGGACCATGTACATCACACAACCATTTTGAAATTCAATTTGTGAAACGTAACCAAATTGACTTCATTAACTCAAATAATATTCAAATTTTTACGCATTTAATTTTTTTATCTATGCATAATAAATAAAATTACTAACCATAAAAATAAAAACGTTCAATTTGGTTTTCTCAAAATGATCTTTTATTTCCATTAAAACATCCTTTCTGTTTAACACAAAGATGCGTTTCTTTTATTAAATCTATTAATTGCATTCAACGTTTTCTTCCCTTCTCATTGAAATATTTCAATTATATTAATTACAGTTACTTATAAAGTTAAATTTCAAAACAGACACTAAAATGGATGAAAAATAGAATAATTGTTTCTTTAGTCATTTAAGCACATTTATAAATTTGTTGCTTATATAGTAGAGAAATAAATAACTTACTTAAATAAATTATTTTTCCACTTTTGTAATCCATCTATATGCTAAAACAAAGTTCAAATATACTTATATTTCTTCCTTTAAATCAATCATTCTATTCCATATTTTAATGAAATTAAAACTACATTCACAAACAAAAGATCCATTTTATTTGATAATAAATGTTCTTTTCATTAAACCAACTTATATTTAAAGATTATCCCATTAAAGAGTCATAGAAATAATACTTCGCACAACCACATCATTTCTTTATTAATTAATTTCATATTATCATTATATTTGTACCAAATTTAAGTGCTTACAATTTGAACGTAATATTTGTCAATGAAATTCTCATTATATTTTTAACATAAAACATATGTTGCACATATCATTAATTAATTACCATTTACTTCCATCTCTTATTAGTGGCAAGATATAATTACTATTACTTACAATGATTAAATCTCAAAACATACCCTAATACAGGGAAGATAATTAATCCAATTGTTTCCTTTGAAATCCAATTTTCTATGTTAAACCCAATATCTATATACTAATTTAATTCCATCATTTAATTACAAATGTAATAAAACCTGTTCATTATATATTTCAATTTCAAACAAATCTTTTTATTTTGATTTACATTCTTATTATTAAATCAATTATTCCCTTATGCAATTGATTGACATAAGTTTTACACTCACCACTCAACAGTTAACGTTTCTTCTTATATCAATTGTAATATTTTAATTACGTTAATTCTCCACTAATTACCAAATAAATTTCTAACCTATTTAATAATAAGAAAATAAATGAAACAGTGGTTATACGTTAATAATCTATATCTATTAACTTATTCTTTACAAACAAAGGTTAATAAATTTACGTATAAAATAATTGATTTCATACTCCATATTAAAACCGTTTGCAATTAATAACATAAGATTACATCAATTTATACATTATTTATTCTATTTCTTATTAACCTTTATTATTTAAATTGATTGAAATTACATTAACATAGTATAGTAGTCAACTACATTCAATCAATATTAGCCAATTATATGTTTTATCTCATTAAATTAGTTTTCTTAAGATTTATCTTAAAGTCAAAATTTCGAATCTAATAAGATTCAATTTAATAAATCATAAATTTTAATTTCTGACAATATTAAAGCCCAAAACCTTATTAAATTTAAAAACACTCACAACTTCTAAAATTTCTTATGTTTGTTAAATTAATTTATGATGTGTTTAGAAATTTATTTATAGCTGTTTGACATATATTTCATCATTATCTCGGTAAATTTGCATTCATATAATTTACTTGTTATTTAATTCATTTTTGCATTTAAACTGCTAGTTAAATTTATTTATTATTGCATATAAACTACAGTTAAACAGTTATTTAATTTATTATTGAAAAATTAACTGTCAGTAATTAATTATTATTTATTGATGTGATTGTTTGAATTGGATGATAAATTGATAAATGTTGATGATTGATATGATGGATGAATGGATGTTGTATTTATATTGTATAAACTGCAAGTTATTATGCATTTTCATTTCACTATCTCTAATGAGTAATACCCAACAGAGCCAGGGTTGTCGCTTAACCAAATGCTTTAATACCAAATGTAACAGTCTCACTTTTCAACGCCCGAAAGTCGACATCGATACGTCCACTGTATCTAATGCCGCACAGTTGAATGCCAGAAAACTGAACCGTTAGGGTTAAAGAAGAAAGAGGAAAAATAAGAAGACATAAGAAGAAATATAACAATAACAGAATCTCACATTTCGCAGCGGAACAAATATAATAGATAAATAATCTTTAAAACAAAGAACTATATCAGCTATAACATTACATCACATTAATTATCAGAATTTACAACAACAAACAGCGGAAAAGAAATATTACATATATAAGTGGTACGCCTCGCCATCCAGCTTGCTCCTGATCTCCAAGGCAACTCTTTTTTGACTTCGCTCCAGAATAATGATAACTGACCCTAGACTGCCCATGTCGAAAAGTTATGGGCATCCAGAGTTTAGAAAGAGAACAATAAACTCCAGATCAGTCGTGGGACTGATGTGAGACCTTAAAAATAGTTATTTTCATAAAGAAAATAAAAAGAAATCCGCTATGCTTTTGGAAAATGAAACTACCATAAGGCCTCCCGCCACACACACAATGCAAATGCAGAATTGGAGGAGATTTCTCCTTATGATAGTCAAACATGCTTAATACGGAAAATCCTTTCGATATTATTATTAGTGCGTAGTGCAGAAACATTTCGAAAGTATAATATTAATTTTAACCAGCATAGACATTCCAAACTATGCCTATTATAGCTACCATCTAAACAGTAGTGACCACCATAAGTAAATGGCAGGTTATACAACTAAAACCATACAGGGCGCGTATTGGAGTTTGGATTTCCAACAAATGGTCAGGCTAAGGACTTCCTACTACCACATGGGTATGCCTCTAGAGGGACGTCCCGAGAACTTGACCAGCTCTCTACCAACACAAGGCCGGGTTACCTCTGTAACTAGGTAGCTACTACACGAGTATGCCATCCCCCGGTCCTTTGGCACCTTTATCCGACGATCCTCTACACCAACAACCATAAAGAAAAGTATTTGCAGTAACCACAAAGGTTAAGTATCAGGGCTCCATACCTGACACCACTGTAACGACCCAGAATTTTATTTAATTAAAATTTGAATATTTAATTAATTTTAAATATTAAAAAGTGAATTTATAAGTCAAATAAATTTTTATTTGAATTATTGGATTTAATTGGACAATTAAATCGATAATTTAATATGTTAAATTATGAAAATAATTGAAAATTGAGTTAAAAATGATTGTAAATAATTTGGAAAATTTTATTTAATCATACTGGAGTTATAGAAATATTTTAGAACTTTTAAAATCGAATTAAAAGTTAATTTGTGAAAATTGAATATTTTAATATTTAATAATCGACTGTAAAATAGTCAATTTTTGAACAGTCTCAGAATTGAACGAAACCAGTTCCATTGGATCCGTAATAGTTAGTTATTATCGGATTTCAATTTTCGTGTCAATCGGAGTTATCGTTTGATCGTGGCAGCTCGAAACGCATCGAATCATTTTTAATTTAAATTTGGCGAGTCAAAATAGCCATTTTTCAAAAAGTCTCGGATTTCGACGAAACCAGTTTCATCGGATCCGTAATGTGATATTATTGTAAGGTTTCAAATTTCAAGTCATTTGGATTTACCGTTTGTCCGGTACAAATTAAAACGCCTAGAAATCGGTTTAAATCGGTTTAATTTAAATTGAGCGTTTGCAGCCATAACTCGCACATACTTCCGAATTAGCTTCCGAAACCTGTTCCATTGTGTCCGGAACGCGGGGTAAACCCTAGAAACGCTGGTTACGGCGTCTAAATCGGAGTTCGGAATTTCCGGGATGAATAGTGTCGCTCGTTCCTTATAAATAGCCCCTACCTCTTCATAAAATCAAAATAAACACTAAAACCTAACCCTAATATCATGTAGCCGCCAGTTACAATTCAAGGGCCAGAAATCATTCTCCTTCATCCCTCAATCTCTCTCAATCTACAAAGATTTAGCCGAAGTGTTCAACACGAAGGTTGGAGAGCACGAAGAGAGCTTCGATTCCATACGGTGATGATCAGAAACGGAGCGACGTGGAGTGAACTATGTGGGGCCGAAATTTGCAGCTGTGCACGCGTCTCGAGGGTAGAGGGGGAGGCCGAGTTGGCCATGGTGGTAGGCGTGGGTAGCTTGCATCGAGTGCTTCGTCATGGCGTTGGTGTGATCGGATTTCGTCGAGTATCGGGGGAGTAATATTAAACCCTAGTTTGTGATTGAGTGGGTTTGTTGTTCGGCCAAAACCTGTAGGGTGAACGTGAGTGGGAAGAAGGGTAGGGACGGCCAGATTTGCAGGTGGATGGAATGGAGGGCTATGATTGATTTAGGTTAAGAAAGTTAAGTTTATGTTGAAATTATGTATATAAAACGTGTTCAAACTTTAAAAATGCATAACTTTTTCATACGAGGTCGAAAAAATGCAAACTCAGTTGCGTTGGAATCGTATGGACGAGCACTACACGATGGAGTTGGTTTGGAGTCGTTTGGAGTTAGTGAGAATTTCGGGTAAAATTAAACGCGCGTTTAATTTTATTCGAAATAAAAGCTAAAACGGAAATTAAAACCAAGGTGAGAATTTCTCACTCAATCGAATCAGTTTCGATTTTATTTTAAATAGTTAGATTTAAAATATTTGAATGCATGTTTGAATGATGACTGTAAATTATTGATTGTTAAAATAGACATTATACGCCGTTAGTAAGCGGATGTTATTTAATAAAAACATATACCGCGAATATTTCATAAACAGTGAAATTGGTATTATATATATAATATCAATATATATATATATTGGCATATGTATATATTGCAGTTGTTGATTTCCCGCATTTTTTGTTTAGCGGATGAGACCCTATTACGCCGTTATTAAGCGGATAATATTTATTAAAACATATACCGCGATAATTTCGTACTGGAGCGAAATTGGTATTGTGCTAATGTTTTTGGATGCAGGAAAACAGGTTGGAGGGATCCAACTGGATTCCTCAACAGTATTTATTTTATTTCAGATATTTTGATATTTGATGGATTATCATATCGATATATGATATCGTTGTTAGTCGTGATTGACTATTTGGTGTGTAGCATCATTGGACCCAGATTTTGGGATTTTAAAATGGTTTTAAAGTGATTTTTGAAAATATACTATATTTTTGGAATTGATCCGTTTTAAATAAATAAACGTTATAATTTTTTTTTTTAAGTTATAAAAAATTATGATTTTGTGAAATATAGTTAAAAGCTGATTTTTGAGAAATATGAACCAATGATTTTATAAAATAGTTTAAACTGGATTTTTGAGTTTATTATTAAAAGTTTGAATATAAGATTTATAAAATTTGATTATTTTATAAATCAAGAGAACGGTGAAATTTTAAAGGAATTTAAAGACGTTTAAAAGAATAATATAAATTAATTTATATTAAGAGATTTATAAATGGATATTTATAAATTGAAAAATTGACATTATAAAACAAGTTTTTATAAGTGTTTGAATGTAGTGAAAATGAATTTCCTAAATGAATGAAATTTATGAAATTATAAACTGTGAAGTTATAAATGAAATTTATAAATAGTAAGATTTATAAATTTGTGAAGTTAATTGAAGAATAGATTTGGTTAAATAAATGAATCTTATAAGTTATAAGATTTATAATTATGAAGTTTAAAGAACGATTTTATAAAATAATCGTTTTATAAGTAGTTAACTTATAATATGAACGTTTAGTTTATAATTTAATTATAAACTGGAATAGGTTAATAAAGGAATTTATAAAAAGGAAGTTTTTATAAATAAATAATATGGAATTTATAAACGTTGTTTTATAAATTCGCAAACGACTTATTTTGATAAGTTAATGGTTATAACTTAGGAATAGAGTTATATTCACGTTTTTAGACAGTGAATAATTCTTTGAAGTAAAATGAATAAAAGGATGGAATTTGTTAAAGTAGTATATTCACGTTTTTGAATAGTGAATAATACGTTAAAGAAATTGTTTTAGATATGATGTTTTAAATAGAATTAAAACGATCTAACGATGGTTTAAAATGTGTTGAGATTCGAAACCATAGATTTCAACATTTATTGTTGAAATAGACGTTTTCGAGAAATAAAAGGAAATGTGGACTATAACACTGTTGTTATAGTAAATGATTTCCGAAAGGAAATGTTTTGTATAGTATTGGGATTTATATATCTATTTTAATTCCGAATCCCTATACTAGTGATTTTGGGTTGTCGTAACGTGTTTTACGCAACATTCATTTTGGCCCAAATAAATATGTTTAAGTAAATGATTTCCTTAAAGAATGAAATATATACTTAATTCGATTTAAGTATATTAAATATTTTCCAAGGTTGAAAATAAAAAGATTTGTGAATTACTTATGAATAAATAAGTATGGAAATGTTTTCCAATATAAAGTGAATAATTCGAATTTATCTTTTTGAAGATAAATTGAAATGAATAAATTGAAATCATATGCATGAATATTTTGAAATATAAATTCATTATGGAATTTATATGTGAAAAGTGAAATTGGTTAAAAATAAATATTGATTTATTTTTTTGAAGTGTTGAAACTATATATCTAGTAAAGATATTTTGGAAAATAAAAAATTTGGAAAATTATTTGGAATCTGGTGATGTATGCATATCCAGTGATAGTTCAATAACCGACTATCAGTATTTCCCTTTGAATGGGTATTGGATGTGAATTGATTGAATTTGAATGCTACACTTATTTTTGAATAAGCGCTCACTATTCGGGTTAACAGGGAAAGGACCATGGGGTCGTATAACCCATTCCGAATATGTGATACGTCGTTATAATTGCATTGAAGATCGGTGTTGAAGACCGAGTATTTGCGAAAGCGATAGGATGACCTATCGATTGTTTCTGCACTGGGTAGCTCCTGGTATAGAGATCTCCTAAGTGATGGGAAATTCGATCGGGATTGTGAATACCCGTATTGCAAGGGCTTCGTAAGAAGTGCCTTCGGTTTTGTTCGATCCCGGAACAGACTTGTATGGATTGTATGCCTGACATTACAAGTTGAGATATAAAGCCGATTTCTTTCAAATATATTTCTGTTGGTGGCGGAGAATTTATTCTTTGCTTAACACCCTTCTCTGAGACGTATGAGCTCAGAGGTTATATAGTTGAAGTTATCAGCGATATATTCCCAATTTGGTAATGTGACATGCTGAGTGATGCTGAAATGATCATTGTGTTGATTATTGTGATAGGATCGTTTATTTGATCGTCTATCCTAGTGATCATTGTGTTGATCATTTGTTGACCCAAAGCATGGCTTTTGCATAAAGTATGTTTTTGTGGACGTGAATTCGTCGAGCCTCACACCCCGTGAATGGTCAAAACAGGAAAGAAGCAGCAAGGTTATGAGGGGTAGCACCCTTTAGGATGTGTCCATTTCCTTCTGGAAAAGGGTGGTATCATGGTATGGAGCCCAGATACTCACTCATGTTGAAAACACTTTATGATTGTGTGAATTGATTACGAGCGCTCGGTTGATAAAGGTCCCAAAGGACCGGAGGATGGCATATTCGGTCAGTTGTTACTCAGTTAGGAGTAACCCGGCCTTGTGTTGGTAGAGATCCGGTTTGGTTCTCGGGGATGTCCATCCAGAGGCATTCTCATGTGGCAATGGGAAGTTCCTTGGCCTGATCATTCGTTGGAAATCCAAAGAAACAATACGTGACTTGTACGGTTTTAGTTGTAGAACCTACTTCCTCAGGAGGTAGCTATAGTAGGCATAATATAATGGTACCTATGCTGGCTATGATTTATATCTTTACTTTTGAAATGATTTGTTCTACACTATGCACTAATAATAATATCAAATGTTTCTTTTTTAATGCGTATCAAGCATCTTTGACTATCATAAGGAGAAATCTTCTCCAAGTCTGCGTTTGCATTGTGTGTGTGGCAGGAGGTCTTATGGTAGTCTCATTTTTAAAAGCATTGCGAATTGAATTTAAAAATATTCCTCTATTTTGATTTTAAAGATAAATAAACTGTTTGGAGTTCTCACACCAGTCACATGACTGACTCGGAGTTTATTGTTTTCCTTCCTAAACTCTGGGTGCCCACCAATTTCCACACGGGCAGTTAAGAGTTAGGTTTATCAGGATATTCTGGATATTCAGGAGTTGCTGGAGGCAAGCTGGATGGCATGGCGTATTACTTGTATATAGTATTTCTTTTTCCGCTGCACTGTTTATTGTTGTATGTTGTTGTACACTCTGATGATATGATATGATGTAATGAAATATAATGTGATGTAATAACTGAGATAGTTCTTTGTTTAAAGATTATTCATTTATTATTATATGTTGTTCCGCTGCGAATTGTGAGATTCTGTTGTTCTTTCTGTTCTGTTGTTTCCTTTCTGTCCCGTTCTACTTTAAAATTTCCTATTTTCTTCTGTCTTCTCTTCCCTCTATTTTCTAATCTTCCATTTCTTTCTACCTTCTTTTCTACTTTTTCTTTTCTTAAAATCTTTTAAAAACCCCTAAGGGTTCGTATTTTCGTTCATCTTGAATTAAACAAAGGAGATTAGTGTCTATTCAAGGAGTACGGACTTACGGGTCTTTACAGTTGGTATCAGAGCGAGGTTAAGCGACAACCATGGTTCTGTTGGGTATTACTCATTAGAGATAGAGTCAGCAGTACTCTAGAATGAGTTTGAGTGTAATAATAGATATGAGCGCGTATTTGTTAGTGAATATAAAATTGTTTTATATTGTGATGATTGGTTTATTGAGTGGCATATGAACCTTCGTCAGCACGGTATGTACAACTTTGCCGAAGGGGTTTATAAACATTTGAATAGAACAATTCGGCACAATATTAATTTTAAATTGGGTAAATGAAATAATTTTACCTTAAGTATATTTTATATATAAAGGAATAATTTTTCAGAATTATTAAATTGTATGTAAGTTGATTGTTAGGTTGTTTGAATAATCTAAATTAAAGAATAATTGTATAAGTAAAAGAATTATAAGAATTGAAATTATAATTAATGTAATTACAATTATGAAATAAACTTATATATATAAGAAGTGAAACTATATGAATATATTTATGAATATGAGTTATAAATAAGAAATGAATTTAAAGTTAAATGGAAATATAACTTAAGTGTTGTTGAATGGAATTGATTTTGGTATCGAAGTAAATAATCAAGTGGATTAAAAGAAATGTGAACTTAAGTTATGTGAATGAAATTCAACTTTAGAAATTGAATGAATTGAATGATAATGAATTGAATGTAATTTAAGTTGATAAGAAATAATGAATGAAAATGTTAATTCATTAAAATCTAATGTTATTAGAAGTTGAATAAAATTGAATGAAAATCAATTAAAATTTAAACCGAATTGAATGTATGAATATAAGCAAAGGAATTTGGTTGAAATTAATATACTTTGGTTGTTATATGATTGTAGTTGATTTTATATAAGTTCATTAAGTATTAATGAAGTGGAAAGCTAAAGTAAATTGAATTCAAATTGAAAGTAAATAAATTTGAATAGAATTGAATGTGGATTAGATTTAAATTAGTAAATGATAACTAATTGAATTGAGAAGGAATGTTGATAAAATCCAATGTGAATAAATCAAATGTGATTAAATTGAAAACCAATTCATTGAATATGAATGAGAATATGAATGAATATTGAGTTGATTATGAATGGTAGTTGGTTGATGTTTGCAATTATTGTTTAGTTGCATTTGCTATGTGACATATATAGTTGTTATGGAGATATATGTGGTATATTGAGATTATTTCCTATATGCATGATTCTCATGTTGTTTGTTGAGTTATTAGTAGGTGCGGATCGCGTTTGCTTCGCATTTGGAGTTCGCTTTAGCGCTATATTAGCCGTATATGCTTGCTAATAAAATATAAGGTACATATCTCGGATTAAATATCGTACTTTTATACTTTTTTCCCTTCGGGATGCCTCATTACTTGATGAGATGTATATTTGTGATATATATACTGTCATTTTTTTTTTGGATCGAGCCGCGCAAAGGAGACTATGACGAATTTTTTCGAAAATTTAAGGCGTTAGAAAAATTTGAGAAAATTGAAAATTTTTGAAAACTTTAAACTTTGATTTTGGAATTGAAAGTTAAACAATAGATAGTTGTTTTGAAAAGATAACTAAGTATGATTTGGAAAACTTAGTAAAGTATGGTAAGCAGTTTAACTATGAATTTTGGGAAAGTTAATAAATTGTATAACTTTTCTTACTTGTAATTTCGGGGACGAAATTCTTTTAAGGGGGAAAGATTGTAACGACCCAGAATTTTATTTAATTAAAATTTGAATATTTAATTAATTTTAAATATTAAAAAGTGAATTTATAAGTCAAATAAATTTTTATTTGAATTATTGGATTTAATTGGACAATTAAATCGATAATTTAATATGTTAAATTATGAAAATAATTGAAAATTGAGTTAAAAATGATTGTAAATAATTTGGAAAATTTTATTTAATCATACTGGAGTTATAGAAATATTTTAGAACTTTTAAAATCGAATTAAAAGTTAATTTGTGAAAATTGAATATTTTAATATTTAATAATCGACTGTAAAATAGTCAATTTTTGAACAGTCTCAGAATTGAACGAAACCAGTTCCATTGGATCCGTAATAGTTAGTTATTACCGGATTTCAATTTTCGTGTCAATCGGAGTTATCGTTTGATCGTGGCAGCTCGAAACGCATCGAATCATTTTTAATTTAAATTTGGCGAGTCAAAATAGCCATTTTTCAAAAAGTCTCGGATTTCGACGAAACCAGTTTCATCGGATCCGTAATGTGATATTATTGTAAGGTTTCAAATTTCAAGTCATTTGGATTTACCGTTTGTCCGGTACAAATTAAAACGCCTAGAAATCGGTTTAAATCGGTTTAATTTAAATTGAGCGTTTGCAGCCATAACTCGCACATACTTCCGAATTAGCTTCCGAAACCTGTTCCATTGTGTCCGGAACGCGGGGTAAACCCTAGAAACGCTGGTTACGGCGTCTAAATCGGAGTTCGGAATTTCCGGGATGAATAGTGTCGCTCGTTCCTTATAAATAGCCCCTACCTCTTCATAAAATCAAAATAAACACTAAAACCTAACCCTAATATCATGTAGCCGCCAGTTACAATTCAAGGGCCAGAAATCATTCTCCTTCATCCCTCAATCTCTCTCAATCTACAAAGATTTAGCCGAAGTGTTCAACACGAAGGTTGGAGAGCACGAAGAGAGCTTCGATTCCATACGGTGATGATCAGAAACGGAGCGACGTGGAGTGAACTATGTGGGGCCGAAATTTGCAGCTGTGCACGCGTCTCGAGGGTAGAGGGGGAGGCCGAGTTGGCCATGGTGGTAGGCGTGGGTAGCTTGCATCGAGTGCTTCGTCATGGCGTTGGTGTGATCGGATTTCGTCGAGTATCGGGGGAGTAATATTAAACCCTAGTTTGTGATTGAGTGGGTTTGTTGTTCGGCCAAAACCTGTAGGGTGAACGTGAGTGGGAAGAAGGGTAGGGACGGCCAGATTTGCAGGTGGATGGAATGGAGGGCTATGATTGATTTAGGTTAAGAAAGTTAAGTTTATGTTGAAATTATGTATATAAAACGTGTTCAAACTTTAAAAATGCATAACTTTTTCATACGAGGTCGAAAAAATGCAAACTCAGTTGCGTTGGAATCGTATGGACGAGCACTACGCGATGGAGTTGGTTTGGAGTCATTTGGAGTTAGTGAGAATTTCGGGTAAAATTAAACGCGCGTTTAATTTTATTCGAAATAAAAGCTAAAACGGAAATTAAAACCAAGGTGAGAATTTCTCACTCAATCGAATCAGTTTCGATTTTATTTTAAATAGTTAGATTTAAAATATTTGAATGCATGTTTGAATGATGACTGTAAATTATTGATTGTTAAAATAGACATTATACGCCGTTAGTAAGCGGATGTTATTTAATAAAAACATATACCGCGAATATTTCATAAACAGTGAAATTGGTATTATATATATAATATCAATATATATATATTGGCATATGTATATATTGCAGTTGTTGATTTCCCGCATTTTTTGTTTAGCGGATGAGACCCTATTACGCCGTTATTAAGCGGATAATATTTATTAAAACATATACCGCGATAATTTCGTACTGGAGCGAAATTGGTATTGTGCTAATGTTTTTGGATGCAGGAAAACAGGTTGGAGGGATCCAACTGGATTCCTCAACAGTATTTATTTTATTTCAGATATTTTGATATTTGATGGATTATCATATCGATATATGATATCGTTGTTAGTCGTGATTGACTATTTGGTGTGTAGCATCATTGGACCCAGATTTTGGGATTTTAAAATGGTTTTAAAGTGATTTTTGAAAATATACTATATTTTTGGAATTGATCCGTTTTAAATAAATAAACGTTATAATTTTTTTTTTAAGTTATAAAAAATTATGATTTTGTGAAATATAGTTAAAAGCTGATTTTTGAGAAATATGAACCAATGATTTTATAAAATAGTTTAAACTGGATTTTTGAGTTTATTATTAAAAGTTTGAATATAAGATTTATAAAATTTGATTATTTTATAAATCAAGAGAACGGTGAAATTTTAAAGGAATTTAAAGACGTTTAAAAGAATAATATAAATTAATTTATATTAAGAGATTTATAAATGGATATTTATAAATTGAAAAATTGACATTATAAAACAAGTTTTTATAAGTGTTTGAATGTAGTGAAAATGAATTTCCTAAATGAATGAAATTTATGAAATTATAAACTGTGAAGTTATAAATGAAATTTATAAATAGTAAGATTTATAAATTTGTGAAGTTAATTGAAGAATAGATTTGGTTAAATAAATGAATCTTATAAGTTATAAGATTTATAATTATGAAGTTTAAAGAACGATTTTATAAAATAATCGTTTTATAAGTAGTTAACTTATAATATGAACGTTTAGTTTATAATTTAATTATAAACTGGAATAGGTTAATAAAGGAATTTATAAAAAGGAAGTTTTTATAAATAAATAATATGGAATTTATAAACGTTGTTTTATAAATTCGCAAACGACTTATTTTGATAAGTTAATGGTTATAACTTAGGAATAGAGTTATATTCACGTTTTTAGACAGTGAATAATTCTTTGAAGTAAAATGAATAAAAGGATGGAATTTGTTAAAGTAGTATATTCACGTTTTTGAATAGTGAATAATACGTTAAAGAAATTGTTTTAGATATGATGTTTTAAATAGAATTAAAACGATCTAACGATGGTTTAAAATGTGTTGAGATTCGAAACCATAGATTTCAACATTTATTGTTGAAATAGACGTTTTCGAGAAATAAAAGGAAATGTGGACTATAACACTGTTGTTATAGTAAATGATTTCCGAAAGGAAATGTTTTGTATAGTATTGGGATTTATATATCTATTTTAATTCCGAATCCCTATACTAGTGATTTTGGGTTGTCGTAACGATGTTTTACGCAACATTCGTTTTGGCCCAAATAAATATGTTTAAGTAAATGATTTCCTTAAAGAATGAAATATATACTTAATTCGATTTAAGTATATTAAATATTTTCCAAGGTTGAAAATAAAAAGATTTGTGAATTACTTATGAATAAATAAGTATGGAAATGTTTTCCAATATAAAGTGAATAATTCGAATTTATCTTTTTGAAGATAAATTGAAATGAATAAATTGAAATCATATGCATGAATATTTTGAAATATAAATTCATTATGGAATTTATATGTGAAAAGTGAAATTGGTTAAAAATAAATATTGATTTATTTTTTTGAAGTGTTGAAACTATATATCTAGTAAAGATATTTTGGAAAATAAAAAATTTGGAAAATTATTTGGAATCTGGTGATGTATGCATATCCAGTGATAGTTCAATAACCGACTATCAGTATTTCCCTTTGAATGGGTATTGGATGTGAATTGATTGAATTTGAATGCTACACTTATTTTTGAATAAGCGCTCACTATTCGGGTTAACCGGGAAAGGACCATGGGGTCGTATAACCCATTCCGAATATGTGATACGTCGTTATAATTGCATTGAAGATCGGTGTTGAAGACCGAGTATTTGCGAAAGCGATAGGATGACCTATCGATTGTTTCTGCACTGGGTAGCTCCTGGTATAGAGATCTCCTAAGTGATGGGAAATTCGATCGGGATTGTGAATACCCGTATTGCAAGGGCTTCGTAAGAAGTGCCTTCGGTTTTGTTCGATCCCGGAACAGACTTGTATGGATTGTATGCCTGACATTACAAGTTGAGATATAAAGCCGATTTCTTTCAAATATATTTCTGTTGGTGGCGGAGAATTTATTCTTTGCTTAACACCCCTCTCTGAGACGTACGAGCTCAGAGGTTATATAGTTGAAGTTATCAGCGATATATTCCCAATTTGGTAATGTGACATGCTGAGTGATGCTGAAATGATCATTGTGTTGATTATTGTGATAGGATCGTTTATTTGATCGTCTATCCTAGTGATCATTGTGCTGATCATTTGTTGACCCAAAGCATGGCTTTTGCATAAAGTATGTTTTTGTGGACGTGAATTCGTCGAGCCTCACACCCCGTGAATGGTCAAAACAGGAAAGAAGCAGCAAGGTTATGAGGGGTAGCACCCTTTAGGATGTGTCCATTTCCTTCTGGAAAAGGGTGGTATCATGGTATGAAGCCCAGATACTCACTCATGTTGAAAACACTTTATGATTGTGTGAATTGATTACGAGCGCTCGGTTGATAAAGGTCCCAAAGGACCGGGGGATGGCATATTCGGTCAGTTGTTACTCAGTTAGGAGTAACCCGGCCTTGTGTTGGTAGAGATCCGGTTTGGTTCTCGGGGATGTCCATCCAGAGGCATTCTCATGTGGCAATGGGAAGTTCCTTGGCCTGATCATTCGTTGGAAATCCAAAGAAACAATACGTGACTTGTACGGTTTTAGTTGTAGAACCTACTTCCTCAGGAGGTAGCTATAGTAGGCATAATATAATGGTACCTATGCTGGCTATGATTTATATCTTTACTTTCGAAATGATTTGTTCTACACTATGCACTAATAATAATATCAAATGTTTCTTTTTTAATGCGTATCAAGCATCTTTGACTATCATAAGGAGAAATCTTCTCCAAGTCTGCGTTTGCATTGTGTGTGTGGCAGGAGGTCTTATGGTAGTCTCATTTTTAAAAGCATTGCGAATTGAATTTAAAAATATTCCTCTATTTTGATTTTAAAGATAAATAAACTGTTTGGAGTTCTCACACCAGTCACATGACTGACTCGGAGTTTATTGTTTTCCTTCCTAAACTCTGGGTGCCCACCAATTTCCACACGGGCAGTTAAGAGTTAGGTTTATCAGGATATTCTGGATATTCAGGAGTTGCTGGAGGCAAGCTGGATGGCATGGCGTATTACTTGTATATAGTATTTCTTTTTCCGCTGCACTGTTTATTGTTGTATGTTGTTGTACACTCTGATGATATGATATGATGTAATGAAATATAATGTGATGTAATAACTGAGATAGTTCTTTGTTTAAAGATTATTCATTTATTATTATATGTTGTTCCGCTGCGAATTGTGAGATTCTGTTGTTCTTTCTGTTCTGTTGTTTCCTTTCTGTCCCGTTCTACTTTAAAATTTCCTATTTTCTTCTGTCTTCTCTTCCCTCTATTTTCTAATCTTCCATTTCTTTCTACCTTCTTTTCTACTTTTTCTTTTCTTAAAATCTTTTAAAAACCCCTAAGGGTTCGTATTTTCGTTCATCTTGAATTAAACAAAGGAGATTAGTGTCTATTCAAGGAGTACGGACTTACGGGTCTTTACAACCACCCTTTTCCAAAAGGAAATGACATACCCTAAAGGGTGTGACCCTCATAACCTTGCCGCATCTTTCCTGTTTCGACCATTTTCGGGGTGTGAGGTCCGCTGAGGTCTCGTCCACAAAGCTACACTTTTCACAAAGTCATGCTTTGATCAACAAATGATCAACAGCACTTCGTATGTCACATTACCAGATTGGGAATGTATCACTAGTAACCATCAACTACATAACCTCTGAGCTTGTACGTCTCAGAGAAGGGTGTTAAGCTAAGAGAATAAATTCTCTGCCACCAACAGAAATGTATTTGATAGAAACCAGCTTTATATCACAAAGTGTAATATAAGACACACATCGATAGTAGTGCGTTCCGGAATCGAACGGAACTGAAGGCACTTCTAAAGAACCCCTTGCAAACCCGGATATTCACTAATCATGTCCGGAATCCCTATCACAAAGGTGATAAAATCTCTATACCGAAGCAACCCGGTGCAGAGACATTCGACAGGTAATCCATTCGTTTACGAGAATACCCGGTCTTCAACACCATCTTCAAATCAATCTCAATTCGTCGTATCATTATTCGGAATGGGTTTTATGACACAAAGTCCTCTCCCTGCTAATCCGAATAATGAGCGCTTATTTTTAAAAATAAGTGTTCATTCAGATTTCAAACACATCACAACAATTTCCACTTTGATCTATTAAAAGATCCATTACAATCACAAAGGTTCGATGTGGTTTTCGGATATCCGCATGGAATCCGACCCCAGGTCCCATTGAGATTCAAATGTCGTTTAAAGGCAAATATTGATAGTCAGTTATTTAACTATCAATAAATATTCACAACAAACACCAAGATTTAAATAATTTTCCCAATTATTTATTTTCAAAATATCTTTGCAAGATATATTTCATAATTCAACCATTTGAAAACAAATTTCAAATTACTTTTCACATTTCAATACTTTGAAAACAATTTCAAATTACTTTTCCTTACGCAGAATACATTTCCAAATATTTATTTATTTCCACTGAAAATCTGCCAAGATCAAATGTTTTAAAATAATTTCAATTACTTATCTAAACTTATATACTTGGAATATTCGGAATAAAAACTATTTTAAAACACTTTATCTAAACATTAGTTGTGAAGATATTATATTAAAATCTCATATAAAATTCAAGTCCAAACTAATTTTAAAATAAAATTAGTAGATTGGATATAACTATTTAAATATCCAATTTCTAAATCAAATACCAATTTAGTCTTCAAAATAATCCCTTTCTTTTATAAAATTCTCATTGTGAATTTAAATTCCCGAATATCCACTGATATATGATTTTTTTTAAATCAATTTCAAGGATCGTATACAAACACCAAATCAATTCCCAATTTGATTTCAATTTTTTATTTCGAACAACAAATCAAATTCCAAATTGATTTCCTAAAGATTTATTTTAAAACACCAAATCAATTTTTTTATTTGATTTACAAATTCATTACCTTTAAAAATAAATTCCTTTATCAAATCTTTTCCTATTTTCTTGGAATCTATTCAATCGGATTTCACTATAGTTTTTCTGCTTAATTTCAAAATCAAATTTTATTTATTTCTGGTATCTTACGATACCAAAAATATATTCGACTAAATTTTAGCCTACAATGATTTCAATTACGATATAATCATTATAGATTATCAACACACAACATATGAAACAAATTCAATATTTGAGGCGTCCAGTTGGATCCCTCCAACATGTTTCCCTGCATCCACAGACGTTAGCATAACAATTAAATACCCATTCCACTTCGAGGTGGAATATCGCGGTATATGGGATTTATAAAAAATATCATCCGCTATTATGCGATGCATAGGGTCTCATCTGCTATATAATGTGGGAAATCAACTCCAAATACATTATTCCACTTCAAGGTGGAATATCGCGGTATATGGGTTTATATATAATAACCTCCGCTATTATGCGACGCATATGGTCTATTTCAAATCAACTGATAACAACTATCATTCAAGCACACAATCAACAATTTTATATCTAACTATTTAAAATTAAATCAGAAAAATTTGATTGAGTGAGAAGATCTCACCTTTAATTTGCAATCCATTCCAACTCAATTCCAGCTTGTTTTCTCGATTTATAGACCTTGTATAAATATTGGATGATTTTATTAATACTCGAACAAATCGAACAATTAACCCCATTTAAAAATTTAGTTAACTAATCTGTTCGAGTTGAAATTAACTTTTGAAAACAAATTTCTAAGTCAAGACATTTTCAAAAATCCTAGCTTTAAAATTTCAACTTCAGTAATTATCAAATCTATTCGCACGTATATTTCTATATCCTTTTCTACTATATGCACATGCATCATATTAAACAAAAATTGTTTTGTATCTAGTGTAAATTAAAATCATATCTGTAAATTTCTGTGATTACAAATATGGATATATATATATATATATTCATAAATATATTATACCTTTTCAAATTTCAATTTAAACAGAAATTACAATACCTTACTGACGTTTTCGAAATCCAGGCCCAGACCCGAATCCCTAGCCCTAAACGAAAACCTCTGACCGCGATCAGCAAATCGATCGCCTCCATGCACGCGCGCCCCTTCGGCCTTCTCTGCGATCGCCAGCACACGTGACTTTCCTCCCACTTGAATTCATGACATCGAGCTCGAGATTGCTACCACCGTTGATTGACTCGTGATGCGTGCGCCGCCGATCGAACGAGATGACTTCATTCCCCCATCTCGTGACTCAACGACGCCTTCAAACTGAACTCGCATGATTCGATTGGACTTCGACAAAAATTTAGGGTTGGCTCGAGGAACGAAAACAGAAGTGGCCATTGATTTGATTTTTGAAACATTTTGAATGATAGAAGAAAAGGAAGCTCAGTTGAATTTGAAAGAGGAGACAGGGATTTGCGATTTTTTTTCAAATCAATATGAAAATTTGGATCGGCCATGGATTTGGCTTTCTCGAACGAATGATTTTGATTTTTTTTTGAAAGGAGGAAACAAGCGGCCATTGTTAGATTTGAATGAGATCATTTGTTTTGATTTCGGTATGAAGCCTTGAGGGAGACAAAGAGTACGTGATTAAGCAGAGAGTAGGTCGGCTTGCTCAGGAATAGGATGGCTGAGATGAAAGGAATCTCAGCTATTGACTTTAGATATTAATGTGTTTTAATTTAAATTCAAATTGTCTCGATTTATGTTGCCAAAAATCGCGAACTCTTATCAAGGCGTGTCGCTAGGCGTTTATAATGTTATACACCTATTCCGAACACAATGGAAAAGGTTCCGAGTTCAAATTCGATCGTATGGAGAAGATAGCTTTTTGAACCTGTTAAGATATCAAATTTTCAATTAAATTTCAGCGTGTTTGCCTATCGATGATCACACGACAACTCCAAAAGCTACGGAAATTGAAATCCGATAATAAAACAATATTATGGATCCATTAGAACTGGTTTCGTCGAATTCCGAAACCGTGCCTCGGATGGCTATTTTTAAATATCGATTTAAATGATATGAATTCAAAACTGAACAAAGCATTCCCAAATTCAATTTTGAAGCTTCTATCATCTTTAGTTTTATCAATATGAATTTAAAAAGCCATTGAAATATTTTTAATCAGCCTAAAACTGAAGATTCAAATTTTTATCCAACTTCAATAAATAAAATTCAATAATTAAATTGCCAAACCCATAATAAAATTTTAAATTCAAGTTAAACTAACTTCCAAATATTTAAAATCAATTAACTATTTCGATTTCAAATGTTCAAAATTTCCAGGTCGTCACATCTTTCCTGTTTCGACCATTTCCGGGGTGTGAGGTCCGACGAAGTCTCGTCAACAAAGCTGCACTTTTCACAAAGTCATGCTTTGATCAACAAATGATCAGCAGCACTTCTATGCCACATTACCAGTTTGGGAATATATCACTAGTAAACGTCAACTACATAACCTCTGAGCTTGTATGTCTCAGAGAAGGGTGGTAAGCTAGGAGAATAAATTCTCTGCCACCAACAGAAATGTGTTTGATAGAAACCATCTTTATACTTCAAAGTGTGACGTCAGACACACATCCATACAAGTTCGTTCCGGGATGGAACGGAACCGAAGGCACTTCAAAGAAGCCTTTGCAAATCCCGGTATTCACAAATCACGTCTTGAATCCCCATCACAATGGTGATAAAATCTCTATACCGGAGCAATCAGGTGTAGAGACATTCGACAGGTAATCGTTTCATTACAACTATCGTGTCGAATTTGTTCTGTACAAGTGTTTAGAGATCCCTATCAATAACCTTAACTACTCGTGTTGACCAGAATCCATATACCACTCAACAAACCAATCAGCACAATAGAAAACAATTTTATATTCACTAATAAATACGCGCTCATATCTATTATTACACTCACACTCATTCTAGAGTACCGCTGACTCTATCTCTAATGAGTAACACCCAACAGAGCCAAGGTTGTCTCTTAACCAAATGCTCTAATACCAAAATGTAACGACCCAATTTTACGACGCCCGAAAGTCGACATCAATACGTCAACTATATCAATGTCGAACGGTCGAATGCCGAAAAACCGAACCGTTAGGGTTTAAAGAAGAAGAAGATAGAAGAAGAAACAGAAACATTAACAGAATCTCACATTTCGCAGCGGAACAGATATAATAGATAAATGAATATCTTTAGAATAAAGAACTATATCAATTATTACATTACATCACATTACATTATCAGAGTGTTACAACAAAAAACAGCGGAAAAGAAATATTACATATATAAGTGATACGCCTCGCCACAGTTTCAACTCCTGATCTCCACAACAACTTCTTGATAGACTTCGCTCTCGAATAATGATTACCTGACTCTAGGCTGCCCCTGTGGAAAATTATGGGCACCTAGAGTTTGGAAAGGGAACAATAAACTCCAGGTCAGTCATGCGACTGGTGTGAGATCGTAAAAAGAGTTATTTTCACAAAGAAAAGAAATCTGCTATGCTTTTTGGAAAATGAAACTACCATAAGGCCTCCCAGCACACACACAATGCAATCGCAAACTTGGGGGAGATTTCTCCTTATGATAGTCAAACATGCTTGATACGCAAAAATCCTTTTTAATATTATTATTAGTGCATAGTGTTGAAAATATTTCGAAAGTATAATATTAATCTTAGCCAGCATATGTACCATTATATTATGCCTGCTATAGGTACCTCCTGAGGAGGCAGGTTATACAATTGCAATCGTAAAGGACTCGAATTGTTTCTTTGGATTTCCAACAAATGGTCAGGCTAAGGAACTTCCTATTGCCACATGGGTACGCCTCTGGAAGGACGTCCCGAGAACCTACCCGGATCTCTGCCAACACAAGGCCGGGTTACCTCTGTAACTAGGTAACTACTATTCGAGTATGCCATCCCCCGGTCCTTTGGGACCTTTATCCAAGGATCCTCATCCACAAAGAAACAACCACAAAGTATATTAAATTTACGGCAACAACATAGGTAAAATATCTGGGCTCCATACCATGATACTACCCTTTTCCAGAAGGAAATGACACCCTAAAGGGTGCGACCCTCATAACCTTACCGCATCTTTCATGTTTCAACCATTTCCGAGGTGTGAGGTCTGACGAAGTCTCGCCCACAAAGCTAATCTTTTCACAAAGTCATGCTTTGATCAACAAATGATTAGCAGCACTTCGTATGCCACATTACCATTTTGGGAATATATCACTAGTAACCATCAACTACATATCTCCTGAGCTTGTATGTCTCAGAGAAGGGTGTTAAGCTAAGAGAATAAATTCTCCGCCACCAACAGAAATGTATTTGATAGAAACCAGCTTTACACCTCAAAGTGTAACGTCAGACACACATCCATACAAATCCGTTGCGGGATCAAACGGAACCGAAGACACTTCAAAGAAGCCCTTGCAAATCCAGATATTCACAAATCACGTCCGGAATCCTCATCACAAAGGTGATAAAATCTCTATACCGGAGCTACCCGATGTAGAGACATTCGAAGGTAATCCTTTCGTTTCGAAAATACCCGGTCTTCAACACCATCTTCAAATGCAATCCCATTTCATCGCATCGTTATTTGAAATGGGTTCTATGACACAAGGTCCTTTTCCGGCTAATCCGAATAACGAGCGCTTATTTTTAAAAATAAGTGTTACATTCAGATTTCAAAAAATTACAATAATTTTTCACTTTGATCATTTAAACAAAAGATTTATCACCATCACAAAGGTTCGACGTGGTTTTCAGATATCCACTTGGAATCCGACCCTCGGTCGCATCGAAATTCAAATGCCATTAAATGGCCAATATTGATAGTAGGTTATTTAGCTATAAATCAACATTCACAACAATTGCCGGATTTAAATAAATTTCCCAAATTATTTATTTTCAAAATATTTCCGCAAGATATATTAAACACTTCAACCATAGGAGAAAAAAATTTCAAATTACTTTCCATATTTCAATACTTTGAAAACAAATTTCAAATCACTTTTCCTTATGCGAAATACATTTTCAAATATTTATTCATTTCCACTGGAAATCTGCCGAGTTAAAATAATTCAAATCACTTATCCAAAATATTCTTAGAACATTTAAAATGAAACCATCTTAAATACTTACTTAAAATAGTGGTTATGAAAACATTTTACTAATTATCACATATAAGATTTTACGTCCCAACTAATTTTTAAAATAAAATTAGTAGATAAAGTATAACTATTTAAATAATCGTTTCGTAAAACAAATATCAATTTTAACCTTTAAAATAATCCCTTCTATAAGTAATTAAATAAATCCATACTTTAAAGATTTGAAACCAGTTAAGAAAATAATTTATCCAAAGTATCCTTTCTAAAACCATCCTTAAAATTTTTCAGTTTATATTTATAGGCTACTTCGAAATCATACTCAGCTTTCCAGGAAAAATATATTTTTCATTTGAACATGGTTCATTCCAATCAATTAATAAATCTTTCTTGATTTATTTTAAATTTACATTCCGAATACGTAAATTCCTTTCACACTTTTAAAAATAACCAAATGTTTATTTTTCAAAACAAATTTTCCTTTCCTTTATAAATCCCCATTGTAAATTTAAACTTCTAAATATCCATTGATATACGATTTTCAAATCGATTTCTAAATATTTGTTTTCAGCACCGAATTAAATTCTAAATTGATTTCCTAATTTATTCACAAATACCAGATCAATTTCAAAAATTGATTTCTAAATTTACTTCAACACCAAATTTGTTCTCTTTTGAAACAAATTCCTTCTTTTGAATTTATTTAATTTTCTAAAATTAATTTACTATAAATTTTCTACTAAATTTCACAAATCCAATTTTATCTATTTCTGGTATCCTACGATACCAAAAATATATTCGGCTAAATTTTAGCCTTCAACAGTCTCAGTCATAAATTGTCACACACGGATTACAAATAATCAACACAAAATATTGAAACTAGTTCAAATATTTGAGGAATCTAGTTGGATCCCTCCAACCCGTTTTCTCTGCACAGACGTTAGCACAACAATTAAATACCAATTCCACTTCGATGTGGAATATTGCAGTATATGGGATTTATAAAATATCATCCGCTATTATGAGGCGCAAAGGGTCTCATCCGCTATATAATACGGGAAATCAATCACTCCAATATACTATATAGTACTATATATAATAACATCTAGCGAACAATTATTATAAATCAATAATCCAAGCACACAACCAATCAATTTTAAATCTAATTATTCAAAATTTAAATCAGAACAATATTGATTGAGTGAGAAAATCTCACCTTTGCTTTTGTTTTGCAATATGTTTTCCATTACGACTTGTTTCTTCAAAGTTTTAGACCTTGTATAAATAATTTATACAATTTATTAATATTCGAATATATCGAATAATAAATTTCTTTTTAAATAATTTTAATTAACTAACAATTTTATTCAAACCGATAATTTTCCTTCTTTTTTTTAAAAAAATCTTTTATATTATAAATAAATTAAATCAGTTTATTAACCAAATTAATCTGTATAGGGTTTAAAAATTCTAATTATAAATTCTTTAACATTTCAAACATCTATTTTCAAAATCCTATCTATATATAAATTAATTTCTGTTTATAAAAAGAAAGAATATACATATAAATCAACTGCTATATATATATATATATTTTCTTTAAGCATATATATGTATATTTACTGTTTTATCTTCCATAAATTTAAAACTGAAATTAACTTTACTGCAAATTACTTTATCTATTCCTTTTGCTCTGTTTTCTACATATTTGTATATATCAAATTAAAAAAGGCATGTACACCTTACTAGAACTTGTAATTCGACCAAACTTGTGGCCCTGACTCGCTATCGTGAGCCACCTCAGTCGCACGGCTTGCCATCCCACATTGGCCACGACTTCGATACGCTACCGCTGCCACACCCTCGCGCTCAAGAACGTGCATAACAATGCAGCCGACCTTCAAGAATGAGACCCAAACCCCTTTGCTTGACTTCAATGCGTGCGCGAGTCTGGTTTCCTCCATCGCAGCTTGCCATCGATGCTACTGAGCTCGTACTGCTTCCCTCCTACTCGAACTCGCAACAGTGGCCTCGCCCAAAACCCGATTCGCAATTGCGTTCGCGCGATACCCCACTATCCACTAAAATGAATTCGAGTTTTGGGATCCCAGAAAGGAACGGCAGCTCGCGATTTTGTTTTGAACAAAGGGATCTTGAATTAATTTCTAGAAAGGAGGAAGGGAGATCAAAATTGGGAGAAAGAATCGCGCTCGGCCATTATTTCAATTTAATTTAAGTTTGAAGATAAAGGAAGTCTCGGAATTTTTTTGTCTTTTTTGTTTGAATAGTTGGATTTTGGCTATGAAATAAAAGGAGGAGGAGATACGATGATGTTGGCGTGTGGAAGAAGGTAGGGTTTAATTTTTAATTTATTTTTATAATTTTATATTCAGAATATCTCGTATAACCTAACTCAAAATCCTGAACTCCTATCGAGGCGTGCTGCCTAGCGTTTCTAATGTTATAACCCTATTCTGAACGCAATGGGAAAGGTTTCAAGTCCAAATTCGATCGTATAGAGAAGAGAGCTTTTTGGACCCAGCTATTAAATTAAATTTCGATTTAATTTTCAACGCATTTGCTTATCGTACGGCCAAACAACAACTCCAAACATTATGAAAATTGAAATCCTATAATAATACAATATTACAGATCCAATGGAACTGGTTTCGTCGAATTCCGAGACTGTGCCTTGGAAGGCTATTTTTAAATATCGATTTAAACAATATATATGTTCAAAACTGATTAAATCGCTTTCAAATTCAATTTTGAAGCTTCCATTATCTTCAGTATTATCAATATAAATTTCTAAGCCTTTAAATATTTTTAATCAGCTTAAAACTGAGGATTTAAATTTTTATCCAACTTCAATAAATTAAATTCAATAATTAAATTGCCATAGTTAATTTTGAAATTCAAGTTAAACTAACTTCCAAATATTTAAAATCAATTAAATATTCCATTTCAAATGTTAAAAATTTCCGGGTCATCACAATCATGCTGCAGTGAAACACAATGCGATCGCAAATCCACAAACTTCATAGATTTCCAAAAGCTACACCAACTAGCTGACTATCTGAAAACCTGACTCTAGGCTGCCCGTGTGGAAAATTGTAGGCACCAAATTTAGAAAGGATAAAATCCAGGTCAGTCATGGGACTGGTGTGAGCAAACAAAAACTGTTTATCATTAATAAAAAGAAATAAAAAGAAATTCGCTATGCTTTTTAGAAAATGAGACTAGCATAAGGCTTCCCGCCACACACATAATGCAATCGCACACTTGGAGGAGATTTCTACTTATGATAGTCAAACATGCTTGATACGCAATATCCTTTTGATATTATTATAAGTGCATGGTGCAGAAAACATTTCGAAAGTATAATATCTTAGCTAGCAGAGGAACCGTTATATTTGTCCTCCTATAGCTACTATTTAAGAATGGCAGGTTATACAATTGCAATCGTAAAGGGCTCGTATTTTTTTGTTTGGATTTCCAACAAATGGTCAAGGCTAAGGAACTTCCTTCACCAAATGGGTACGCCTCTGGAGGTACGCCCCAAGAACTTAATCGGCTCTCTGCCAACACAAGGCCGGGTTACCTCTGTAACTGGGTAACTACTGACACGAGTATGCTATCCCCCCGTCATCACCGACCTTTATCCCGGGATTCACAAAAAAATTGCAACAACCACAAAAGTTAAATATCTGGGCTACATACCATGATACTACTTTTTCTCCAGAAGGAAATGCACATACCTTAAAGGGTGCGACCCTCATAACCTTGCTGCATCCTTTCTGTTTCGACCATTTTCGGGTTGTGAGGTTCGCCAAAGTCTCGTCCACAAAGTTACGCTTTTCACAAAAGCCATGCTTCGATCAACAAATGATCAGCAGCATTTAGTATGCCACATTATCAAGTTGGGAATATATCACTAGTAACCATCAACTACATAACCTCTGAGCTTGTATGTCTTAGAGAAGGGTGTTAAGCTAAGATAATAAATTCTCCTCCACTAAACAGAAATGTACTTGATAGACAGCTTTACATCTCAAAGTGTAACGTCAGACATACGTCCATACAAGTCCATCTTGGGTCTGAATGCAACCGAAGGCACTTCAAAAGAAGCCCATGCAAATCCGGGTACTCACAATCCCGATCGGACTCCCCATCACATATGGAGATCTCTATACCAGAGCAACTCAGCGCAGAATCATTCAACATGTAATCCTTTCATTCTCGAAAATACCCAGTCTTCACCACCATCTTCAAATGCTATCAATTTTCATCGTATCATAATTTGAAATGGGTTTTATGACATAAAGTCCTCTCCCGGCTAAACCGAAGAATGAGCGCTTGTTTTAAAAGGCATATGGGTATATTGGAATCTTACTTAAGTCACAACCTTTAGCCCAAAACCTTTCTTTGAAATGGTTTACACAAATTTCCATTTTAATCTTCAATTTGAAAACAAGGTTCACCTATCATTAACAAAGATTCATTCGTAGATTTCAAAGCAATTCCTTTCAAACTTGAAATCCTTTCAAAAAAAACTGAAAATTCTTCCTTTATATAAAAGCTATTATCATTTGAAAACAAAGGTTTTCGTTTTGGGAAAATACGATTAAATTTGCTCAAGTTATAACCTTTTAAATTAAAATCAGAAAATCAACGAGCTGTCGTATCCTCGACAAGTTCTATTTGTGTTAAATTCAAATTCCCAAAATAATTTATTCAAAATATTTTCAAAATGGTTTAAAATCCATTATATAACGTGCATAAACCTTTAAACCATATTTTACAAATATATATATGTATATAGAATTCAACTTTAAAATCTTGAATTCAAATTCAAATTAAATTATTTTAGTTTCAAAACTTTAACAAGCCATTCAAAATAATTCTAACTTCAAAACTCCTTTCATATTAAACTCAATTTCACTTCCAAACCAATTAGATTCAAAATTCAATTTTCAGAACCATTTCATCATTTTAAATAAAATAATATTAAATTTAAATATATATGACTTAACCAATACCTCATGAAATCCATATTTTTGTGTGTGTGATGTAGTCCAGGGGTTTCACAGGCAACAATAAAATGTCAACCATCATTAATTCAAGCACAACAATATCAATAAGTGGTATAATCCTATAACGCTTATCTTTAATTCACAGATAAACAACTAAATTTATCACAGATAAATAAACCACATTTCATAGCTCATTCCACATAATTCATATCACAAAACATCGCACATCAGAGATATCAAACAATTCAAGGCATTCGGTAGAATCCGATCATCCATTAGCAAGGTTAATTAATCACCTAATTTATAATTAATTTAAACCAAATAAATTAATTACTTAAGAATTAATTGCTTAACCCTACTTAATTAACATTAATTAATTACAAACCATTTGATATTAATTAATGAAATTAATTAATCAACCTTAATTATCCATCTTAATTAATTAACCTTAATTAATTAATTATCCCTTAATTAATCACATAAATAAATTAACCTTAAGTTAATTACATAATTAATTAATCCTTAATTAATTAAATTAATTAATCATCCTCTAATTAATTAATTAACCTTTTATTATTAATTAATTAAACCTTAATTATTAATTAACCTTTAATTAATAATTAATCAACCTTAATTAGTAAATCAATCAACCTTTAATCATTAAATAATTAACCTTTAATTATTTAACAATTCTTTAATTATTAATTAATTAACCTTTAATCACTAATTATTTTTTAGTTACTTACATTAAGTAATAGATCTTTAAGTAATTAATTACTCCTTAATTACCTACATAAATAAATTAACCTCAAATAATTAGTTAACCATTAATTAATATCATTGAGTAAATATCTTTTAATTACTCCTATTAATTAATCATCCTTTAAGTAATTAATTATCCCAATTATTACTTAAGTTAAGTAATTGACCCTTAATTACTTAGTCTTTAATTAATCTAAGATAAACTATTACCTTAATTAATTTCTTAATTATTTTATAAAACTTATTTAAATCAAAGATTTGAAATTAATTTATTATTAACATACAAAATTACTAAAGACCTTTTGATTAAAACTTAATGCCCAATTCTTAATCCCTATTTAATTACTTCATTAAATCACTTTTGAAAACTCTTAGGGATTTAATAATTAATCTAACATAAATCTTTTCCAAAACCAAATCAAATTATTTTCAAATCACATTTGAATTTAAAATTTAAGTTCGATACGTGTTGACAAAACTTAGTAATACTTTTGCTTTGAGAATTTGTTTAGTGATTAGCTAGGAAAACTTTGTTAAAATTTTCTTTTGTTTTTAATCAATTTTACTTTCAAACTTGATTTATTTAAAATTTAAAAGTGATGCACAGTAAAATACTCGCATATACACCCGAACAAAACTCGATACAAACTCGAGCCAAGCTACATTTTTCCTAACTCCTTCCATTTTTTCTTTTTAAACTTTATTTGTTTTAAAAATTTAAATTGTTGTACAGTTCGCGAGCCAAACTCGAAAGCCCACTCGAGCCACGCATTCATTTTCTCAAGCAAATTCCCAAGCCAAACTCGTAAATCCCCGACACAACATTTCTTCCCAAATTCCTCAACATTCACCTGATATAGGTGATAATTCATGCACGTGCACCGACGAACGATGCCTCTCCAACAAACCTTGCCGCCATCGACACATCGACGACGACCTCCATGATCGTTCCGACCACCCATCACAATTGATTCGACTTGGAATCAAGAATCGAACTAGTTGATCAATGCCTAGAACCCAACTCAATCAAAAACCACCACTTTCCATCACCTCCGGCCATCAGAACCGTCGTCGATCCACCAAACCTTTATCATCATTCCACGTATCAATTCCCCCACCTTCGAGTGGACCCAATCCTCTCTCGACGTGGCATGAACTCAAATATAAACGCTGACCAAACTAACTCGAAAAATCCTACGTCGATATCCCTTGTCTGATCCAGTCATCTGAAAAACCCCCCTCCATTTTTTCATCGATCGACATCCTCAACACTATCTTCGACATCAACCACGATGAACCTAGACCCGCCAATCGCCAGAGATTGATAAAAACCCAATTTCTGTTCACCATTCAATTTCTCCTGAAATGCCAACTTAAAATCCTCACTTTATTTTTAAAAATCATAGTTTTCGAAAAAGGATTAGATTATATAAGTGAAACTTGAAACCATGGCATTCGAATTTTGACATACTTTTGATTTCCACTGCGATTTATCATTTTTGAAATAGTTACTTAATATAAATTCTGAAATCATTTTTATAATTTAGATCTTCTTAATCTTAACATATTTTGTTTATACATCCAACCCTCAAAAATATTATGGGACGATATAGAATTTTGAACTTAATTTGAAAACCTATAACTAAGAACAGAGTAGAATTTTTATGTAAACACATACATGCACATCCAGTCATCACTAAGTTCAAACAAAATACATCCATATATTCATGTAAACCACATTTATAATATAACTACATAGATTTATCAAGATCTACAACCAGATTTAAGCTTTAAAAGGGTTTATTTTACTTACCGTGGATTGAAGAATAGAGAACTAGAAATGCTTTTAAATCTAGAAATTGGTGTATTGAATTTTAAACTGACGCTTTTATTTTGGTCTGCTTCTTATTGTTGAGTTCATGCTTGATTGTGTTGAATTGATTAGTTGCTTCAGATTTTCTTGATAATGTTGAATTTGTTTTGATTTTCTTTTTCTTTTGATCTATTAGTTGATCTGCACTTGGTTGTTTGAGTTGCTCTGATCTTTTAATTGCATTTGCTCTTGGATTGTTCAGGTTAAAAGTTGAAGCTGATCTTGAATTTGTTTGAAGCTTTGTTGAGATGATTTCATATTGAAATTTTTTAGTTGAATTCTTTTCAGGTTTGGTTTTAGAAAATGAGAAAATTTTGAGAAAGTTTGAACTGTAAAGAAAGTAACCAGGTTTCTCTTTTTAAAACAAGTTATTTACTTTTAAATTTAAAAGGAACTATAGTGCCATTTGTTAATCTTAAGGCATGCATAAGCTACTCATGTTATAATCCTTTATCGTTATCTTACACTTGTTATTGTCATGTATTAATGTTTTAAATATATTTTTATATTTTAGTTTTAATTATTTATACCCATACTTTTCCTTCTATTTATATTTGTACAAATTAAAGAAAAATGATTTGAAATCTAATTATATGCTACTAATAAATAATCATATATATATTTATGTGTGTGTATATATATTAGTTCCTTTGAAATATAAGGTTAATAAATCCAATTTATTTGTAAAATATCTACATTTGAATTTCCAAATCAACTCCTTTATTTGCAATCTTTTTATCTTTTATTCCTAGATTTTCAAATTAATTCACAATTAATCCCAAAAATTTATATTAATTACTAAACTAAAATTGGCTTAAAAACAGGATCGTTACAGATTCCCCCTTAAGAAAATTTCATCCTCGAAATTTGCTAGATGGGAAGACAACAAAGAACGAATGAACACATAGAAAGATAGAGAAATGGTTACCAGATCAAACCGAAATATTTATTCTACCTTTGACTTACCAAATCAGAATATCATCAATAAATATGAGCACAAACTCATTCGATACTTTAAGAAATATTCAGGTTATCAGATCTACGAAATATGCAGGTGTATTGGTTAGTCCGAAGGGCAACTAACCATTCGTAGATTGTATCTGAACCCCAAAAGAACAGACAAATATATGGATATAATCTAATTTAACTTCATATTTTATTAAACAATTTATTTTAATTAAAATCTGAAATTTATTAAAGTTAAGAGTGAAAAGATTGATAAGAAACTAACAAAGAGAATACGAAATAGGAACCTTATTTACAACGATACGCAGGGCCACCACCATACCAAAGCTTCTTCTTGTAGCTGTTAGGAAACCATTAAAGAATTGATATCGGATGACGATCAAAAGAGATAGGTAGAGAAATATTGTTCCTTGTTGTTACAGGGTATCGACCATTTGTAGTGGTATTCCCATGTCCCCTACCTCGTCCTCTTCTTGCACTCATTCTCACTATCAGTGAATAGTAAGAGAATTGATTGAGGCATACGGATAAGATATCTTAGGGATATACTCATTCTAGGGAATTTTTACCCTGTCTCTAATGAGTCAACTAATGTGTTATAATACAAAAGCTAAAGTTCTTATCCAACCTTTAGCTCTGATACCAAATGTGATGACCTGGATTTCAGTGCTCGAAAATCAACATCCATACTTCACTCGTATTCGAATGTCGCAAATTCAAAAATTGAAATCCGATTCGCCGGAGCTTTTAACAACATTATGCAATAACAACACAATGGAAACAGAAGAAATAATTTTATTGATACATAACATTTGATACAACGATGATACAAATGAAATGATCAACACTATCAGAGATAGATACACAGCGGAAATAAACACAGCAGAAAACACCAACAATAGCAGCGAAAAGATAATGTCTTCGGTGCCAAAACTCCAAAACACAAGCTTGAATCTCCATCATGATGTAATGAAACACAATGCGAATGAAAATCCATAGACTTTGAAGATTGCCAAAAGCTACACCTACCAGCTGACTATCTAAAAACCTGACTCTAGGTTGCCCGTGTGGAAAATTGTGGGCACCGAAGTTTAGAAAAGAAACAATAAACTCCAGGTCAGTCATGGGACTGGTGTGAGCAAACAAAAGCAGTTTATCTTTAAAAAAAAGAAATAAAAAAAATTAGTTGTGATTTTTAGAAAATGAGACTACCATAAGGCCTTCCGCCACACACACAATGCAATTGCACACTTGGAGGAGATTTCTCCTTTTGATAGTCGAACATGCTTGATACGCAAAATCCTTTTGATATTATTATAAGTGCATAATGCAGAAAACATTTCAAAAGTATAATATTAATCTTAGCCAGCATAGGTACCATTATATTATGCCTGCTACAGCTACCATTTAAGAATGGCAGGTTATACAACTGCAATCGTAAAGGGCTCGTATTGTTTTGTTTGGATTTCCAATAATTGTTCAAGGCTAAGGAACATCCTTCACCGAATGGGTAGGCCTTTGGAGGGATGCCTTGAGAACTTAAAAAGCTCTCTGCCAACACAAGGCCGAGTTACCTCTGTAACTAGGTAACTACTGACATGAGTATACCGTCCCTCGGTCGTCACCGACCTTTATCCCAGGATTCACCAACAAATTGCAACAACCACATAAGTTAAATATCTGGACTCCATACCATGATACTACTTTTTATCCAGAAGGAAATGCACATATCGTAAAGGGAGTGACCTCATTAACTTGCTACATCCTTCCTATTTCGACCATTTCCGGTTTGTGAGGTTCGACGAAGTCTCGTCCACAAAGCTACGCTTTTCACAAAAGCCATGCTTCGATCAACAAATGATCAGAAGCACTTAGTATGCCACATTATCAAATTGGGAATATATCACTAGTAACCATCAACTAGATAATCTCTGAGCTCGTACGTCTTAAAGAAGGGTGTTAAGCTAAGAGAATAAATTCTCCGCCACCAAACAGAAATAAATTTGATAGAAACCAGCTTTACATCTCAAAGTGTAAGGTCAGACATACGTCCATACAAGTCTATCCTGGGTCTGAATGTAACCGAAGGCACTTTAAAAGAAGCCCTTGCAAATCCGAGTAATCATAATCTCAATCAAACTCCCCATCACATATGGAGAACTCTATACCGGAGCAACTCAGTGCAAAGTCATTCGACAGGTAACCCTTTCATTCTCGAAAATTCCCGGTCTTCACCACCGTCTTCAAATGCTATCAGTTTTTGTCGTATTATTATTCGGAATGGGTTTTATGATATAAAGTCCTCTCCCGGCTAAACCGAATAATGAGCGCTTGTTTTAAAAAGCATATGGATATATTGGAATCATAGTTACATCACAACCTTTAGCCCAGAACCTTTCTTTGAAATGGTTTTAAAAAATTCCACTTTAATCTATTTAAACAAAAGATTCACCTTTAAGATCTTCATCAATTAAAAACAAGGTTCACCAATCTTTAACAAAGATTCATTCATAGCTTTCAAAACAATTCCACTTCAAGCTTGAAATCCTTTCAACAAAAACTGAAAATTCTTCATTTATATAAAAGCTATTATCATTTGGAAACAAAGGTGTTTCGTTTTGGGAAAATCCGATTAAATTTTCTCAAGTTATAACCTTTTAAAGTAAAATCATAAAATCAACGAACTATCGTATCCTCGGCAAGTTCTATTTGGGTTAAATTCAAATTCCCAAAATAATTTATTCAAAATATTTTAAAAATGGTTTAAAATCCATTATATAACTTGTATAACCCTTTAAACCATAGTTTTCAAATATATATGTATATAGAATTCAACTTTAAAATCTTGAATTCAAATTCAAATTAAATTGTTTTAATTTTCAAACTTTAACAAGCCATTCAAAATAATTCTAACTTCAAAACTCCTTTCATATTAAACCCAATTTCACTTTCAAACCAATTGGATTCAAAATTCAATTTTTAAAACCATTTCATCATTTTAAATAAAATAATATTAAATTCACATAACTATGACTTAACCAATTCCTCGTGAAATCCTTATTTCTGTGTGTGTGGTGTAGTCTATGGGTTTCAAAAGCAACAATAAAATATCAACCATCATCAATTCAAGCTCAAAAATATCCATAAGCGGTATAATCCTATAACGCTTATCTTTCATTCATAGATAAACAAGTAAATTTATCATAGATAAATGAACCACAGCTCACAGCTCAATCCACACAATTCATATCACAGAACATCACAAATCTGAGTTATCAACAATTCAAGGCATTCAATAAAATCCAATCATCCATAATCAAGTTTAATTAATCACCTAATTTACAATTAATTTAAACCAAATAAATTAATTACTTAAGAATTAATTGCTTAACCTTGCTTAATTAATATTAATTAATTACAAACCATTTGATATTAATTAATGAAATTACTTATCAGCCTCAATTATCCATCTTAATTAATTAACCTTAATTAATTAATTATCCCTTAATTAATCACATAAATAAATTAACCTTAAGTTAATTACATAATTAAATAATTCTTAATTAATTACATTAATTAATCATCCTCTAATTAATTAATTAACCTTTTATTATTAATTAATTAACCCTTAATTATTAATTAACCTTTAATTATTAATTAATCAACCTAAATTAATAAATCAATCAACCTTTAATCATTTAATTATTCTTTAATTATGAATTAATTTACCTTTAATCACAAATTACTTTTAATTACTTACATTAATTAATAAATCTTTAAGTAATTAATCACACCTTAATTACCTACATAAATTAATTAACCACAAATAATTAATTAACCTTTAATTAATCTCATTGAGTAATTATCTTTTAATTACTCCCATTAATTAATCATCCTTTAAGTAATTAATTATCCCTATGATTACTTAAGTTAATCAATTGACCCTTAAGTACTTAAGTCTTTAATTAATCTAAGATAAACTATTATCTTAGTTATTGTTTAAAACTTATTTAAATCGAAGGTTTGAAATTAATTTTATTATTAACGTACAAAATTACTAAAGACCTTTTGATTAAAACTTAATGCACAAATCTTAATCCCCCATTTAATTACATCATTAAATTACTTTTGAAAACTCTTAGGGATTTAATAATTAATCTAATATAAAAAAAATTCAAAAGCAAATCAAATTATTTTCAAATCACATTTGAATTTAAAATTTAAGTTTGAAACTTGTTGACAAAACTAGGTGATACTTTTGCTTTGAAAATTTGTTTAGTGATCAGCTAGGAAAACTTTGTTAATATCTTCTTTTGTTTTTAAACAATTTTACTTTCAAACTTGATTTATTTAAATTTAAAAGTGATGCACAATAAAACACTCGCATATACACCCTAACAAAACCCGATACAAACTCGAGCCAGCCTACATTTTCCTGACTCTTTCCTTTTTTGGTAACAACCCAATTTTTTGACCCCCGAAGGTTAACATCGATACGTCCACTGTATCCAATGCCGCACAGTCGAATGCGGGAAAACCGAACCGTTAGGGTTTCAGAAGAAGAAGATAGAAGAAACAGAATGTCACATTTCGCAGTGGAACAAATATAATAGATAAATGAATAATCTTTAAAACAAGGAATCATATCTGTTATTACAATACAACGCTAAAGTTTACAACAATACTATTCAACACTAGGCATTTACAACATCTAATCCATATTAAAACCGGAGTTACAACAATACCAACACAGCGGATAATAAATAGTATAGTGATATGTCTCACCATCCAACTTGCCTTCAGATCTCCACAGCAACTCTTTTTTGGCTTCGCTCCAGAATAACTGATAACCTGACTCTAGTCTGCCCGTGTGGAAAATTATGGGCACCCAGAGTTTAGAAAGGGAACAATAAACTCCAGGTCAGTCATGGGACGGGTGTGAGATCTTAAAAACAGTTATTTTCACAAAAAGGGAAAAGAAAACCGCTATGCTTTTGGAAATGGAACTACCATAAGGCCTCCCGCCACACGCAATGCATACGCAGAATTGGAGGAGATTTCTCATTGTGATAGTCAAACATGTTTGATACGCAAAATATTTTTAATTATTAGTGCATAGTGTGGAAAATAATTCAAAATATTAATCTTAGCCAGCATACAACCATTATTGTATGCCTACTATAGCTACCATCTAAACAGTGGTGACCACCATAAGTAAATGGAAGGTTATGCAAGTAAAACCGTACAAGGCATGTATTGGATGATTGGATTTCCAACAATGGTCAGGCAAATGAACTTCCTACACCGAAATGGAACGCCCCTGGAGGGACGTCCGCGATAACCTAACCGGATCTCTGCCAATACAAGGCCGAGTTACCCCACGATGTAATACAGTTATAACATGATAAACTACCACGAGTATACCACCCCCGGTCATTACCAACCTTTATCTGAGGATCTTCAACCACAAAGCAACAACCACAAAGCAATAAATTTACAGTAACCACATAAGTTAAGTATCTAGGCTCCATACCATGATACCACCCTTTTCCAGAAGGAAATGGACAACCCTGAGGGCGCTACCCTCAAATTGTCTTGCTGCAACATTCCTATTTCGACCATTTTTGGGTTGTGAGGTTCCACGAAGTCTCGTCCACAAATCTATGCTTGTCACAAAAGCCATGCTTCGATCAACAAATGATCATCAGCACTTCGTATGCCACATTACAAAATTGGAAGTATATCACTAGTAACCATCAACTACATAACCTCTGAGCTCGTATGTCTTAGAGAAGGGTGTTTAGCTAAGAGAATAAATTCTCCGCCACCAATAAAAATGTATTTGATGGAAACCAGGTTTACCTCTCAAGGTGTAATGTCAGACACACATCCATACTAGTCCATTCCGGGATCGAACGGAACTGAAGGCACTTCAAAGAAGCTGTGACGCCCCACCTCTATACCCACGCTAGCCAAGAACATTACTGTGAATGCTGTCGACTAGCACGGAGAATAAGGCTGTTGAAGAGCGACCATCTGTATAATTGCTTTGTGCGAGTACCGATATACCGGATAAAAAATATAACTTTTCATCTCAAGAGGAAATCCGACATACCGACACAAACTCAAAGCTACTACACAGTGGCTATAATTTCTTCGGAAACAAATATAGAAATAAACATAACATAAATCAGTCACAGACAATTCATATCACAAAGGCGGAATAAGATATGAATATTACACTAGAAAGTGTACATCAGAGTAGTGGTCTAAAAAGATCCACAATAATACAAAGGAATAGATACAAGTGCTAGACAAAAGAATAAGTATACATCAAGGAGTCTAAATCTCAAATGTATACAACAAAAACTACTAATCTAAGTAGTTAACCCAAAAGTCAAGGAGTTAATCCCGGATGAGAAGTCTAGCAGAAGCACCTGTAACATCTCGGTCTGACCCGAGTATTATTTAATAAGAAAATAATAAACGGATCAGTCTAACTATAGATATCAGATGAAACGATATAGAATCAGAGTTATGACTAAACACATAATAATCACAAGGCCAAGCTGTGATATATAAGTAGTTGATAATCAACAAGAGATTAATCAATATCACAAAAATCTACACAAGAATCCAAGAAGTGTCATACTCTTTATTTCGTTCATCAAACCACAAATATTGACGATAATATCAATGTCAATCGCAAAAGTCAATGACGCACAAATTCCAGAAGACTACACAAGAAATCCAGAAATCACAATAAAAAGGGTGGCCGAGACATTGATGTAGTACAAACGGTACATCCAATGAATCCAAAAGCCAAAACATCGGTGTAGTACAAACGGTACACCCAATGAATCGAAACACATTAGAAAGTACATGGGTCGCTAGCCCATGAAGAAATGAGACGAAGCTCCATTTAATGAGGTACGGTCCTCCACATAGACAAAGAGACATCGCACATTGCTAGTCTAAACCATAAAATGATCGTCATGATCAAAGAGAAGTGTCAATTACAATAAGCTAGTAAATATATGAGCTTAGCTTCATGTCCCATAACCACTAGCTTAACTTAAATATTTACGAACAAATTGTAGATCTCCACTAGAAAATTGTCACAAGAGATTCAATCGAACAAGTCCAAGAATTAACCGACGAAGTAAACGCAAGCGTTTCATACCACTTGTTTTACTAAGTCGTTTAATTAGATTTCTCATACGAGTGAGGTAAAGGTTTGTATATACTAATAGATTGGAAAACGGTTTTATAAACGAATTTGGTATTAAAATAGTATTGAAATCGTTTGAGGAAAGAGTTTTGATATTTACTACTAGCATAGAAAACCTTTATATTTTTTAAGTGACAAAGCACAAGGGGGATTGTAGAAACAATCAATCACAAAGATCACATTCGAAGATGTGAATAAAAATCCAATGAAATCGATAAAGGATCCATCGAAGTGGATATATCTAAAATTCCCAAAGAAAATAAGTCATCAAAGATGATAATAAATGATGACAACTAATAGGATTATCACGAATCGATTTAAATTGGAATTTCAATCCAAAAAGGAAAATTGGACTCAAACAGCAGGTTCAGTCGACTGAACAGAGAATTTCAGTCGACTGACCCTGTACATGGAAATTTTCCAGGTTCAGGAAACTTTCTGTTTCCAGTTTCAGTCGACTGTGCAGAAGTTTTCAGCCGACTGAATCATGCCTGGAAACTCTCGGGTTTCAGGTTCAGTCGACTGAACAGAGTTTTTCAGTCGACTGAATCATGCCTGGGCTGTTTTTCAGCCTTATTCAAATGAAGAGCAAACTCTTCCAAAATGCAATCGGACGAACATTGGCTCTAAGGGTTTATGCCATTCGGCAACCCGGCCCTATATGCTCCTCGATGCATCGCCAAAAGCATGATCAAACATCCATAAAAGGATTTTACACAAATTTGACTAAAAAACCCAAAAATTGGAATATTCACAAAACCAATCCAAATCAAGAGCAAATGCACATGAAGAAGTGTTAGGAATTCATACCCAACAACCAAAGATAATTATAGTCATAGATGCGAGATAAAAATCTCACCTTTGAACCCAAATCAATGAAGGAGAAGTTATGAAGCAATGGCAAGAACAAGCACTCTTCAATTCCAACTCAACAAGCTTGAATCTAAGCTTAAAGGAGAAACATTTCCTAAATTAGGTTTAGGAAATTTCTGAAATTGAATGGAGAAAGAGTTGGAGAAGATGAAGAGGAAGCTTACCAATGGGTTCACATAGATTTTGGAGCAAGAACTTGAGCTAGCAAAGGAAGCTAGGGCTTGGAGTTTTAATTTCCTCTTCCACCCTCCATTAACATAAAAGCTTGAGTATTAGGAAAATAGAAGAGAATTGAATGAAGAGGAGAGTGTTGGAACTGAGTTAAGTGGCTAATTGGCTCAGCCCAACCAAAGCCCTAAGCGAGAAAAAGTAGCAAAAATCAACTTTCTCCAAACATATCGAAGCTTATACTCAAAAAGGTCGCAAACGGCATTTTGAACTCAATGGAGGTGGTCTCGAGTCCTAATTCGACCGTATGCAAAAAGTAGGTTTTCGGACAAAAATCCGACTAACGATAAAATATTTAAATAAAATATTTAAATATAAAATCGATAAATATGCGGGTTGTTACAGACTCCCCTCCTTAAAGAAATTGCGTCCTCGCAATAAGTAAGAAGGAAATACATGAAGTAACAACCATAGAAGCATATTAACACAAAAGAAAATTTTGAAATAGGAAGTTTACCCTAAAGTGCACAAAAGAGTTAGCAGGAAATCTAGTGAAACTTCAATTTCCACAATAACATCGGGCTCAAGAATGAAAACCGGAATCCCTAAGGCATTCCCGTAGATAAAAGACGTGGGGAACGTCAAGAATAGCAGAAAATTGAGCCGGTGCAACGGCGTAGTACCAAAATGGTACGCCCGAAAAACTAGAAACTCAAACAATTTGGGACATCAGCGTAGTACAAAAACGGTACACCCAATGAACCCAAGCAAAGACATCGATGTAGTACAAACGGTACATCCAATGAATCAAAAGCAAAGACATCGATGTAGTACAAACGGTACATCCGATGAATCAAAAGCAAAGACATCGATGTAGTACAAACGGTACATCCGATGAATCAAAAGCAAAACATCGATGTAGTACAAATGGTACATCCGATGAATCAAAAGCAAAGACATCGATGTAGTACAACGGTACATCCGATGAATCAAATGCAAAGACATCGATGTAGTACAAACGGTACATCCGATGAATCAAAAGCAAAGACATCGATGTAGTACAAACGGTACATCCGATGAATCAATAGAAAAGACATCGATGTAGTACAACGATACATCCGATGAATCAAAAGCAAAGACATCGATGTAGTACAACGGTACATCCGATGAATCAAATGCAAAGACATCGATGTAGTACAAACGGTACATCCGATGAATCAAAAGCAAAGACATCGATGTAGTACAACGGTACATCCGATGAATCAAATAGCAAAGACATCGATGTAGTACAACGGTACATCCGATGAATCAAAAGAAAAGACATCGATGTAGTACAATGGTACATCCGATGAATCAAAAAAAAAGACATCGATGTAGTACAAACGGTACATCCGATGAATCAAAAGCAAAGACATCGATGTAGTACAACGGTACATCCGATGAATCAAATAGCAAAGACATCGATGTAGTACAACGGTACATCCGATGAATCAAAAAAAAGACATCGATGTAGTACAACGGTACATCCGATGAATGAAATAGCAAAGACATCGATGTAGTACAACGGTACATCCGATGAATGAAATAGCAAAGACATCGATGTAGTACAACGGTACATCCGATGAATCAAAAGCAAAGACATCGATGTACTACAACGGTACATCCGATGAATCAAATGCAAAGACATCGATGTAGTACAAACGGTACATCCGATGAATCAAAAGCAAAGACATCGATGTAGTACAACGGTACATCCGATGAATCAAATAGCAAAGACATCGATGTAGTACAATGGTACATCCGATGAATCAAAAGCAAAGACATCGATGTAGTACAACGGTACATCCGATGAATCAAATAGCAAAGACATCGATGTAGTACAACGGTACATCCGATGAATCAAAAGAAAAGACATCGATGTAGTACAACGGTACATCCGATGAATCAAATAGCAAAGACATCGATGTAGTACAACGGTACATCCGATGAATCAAAAGAAAAGACATCGATGTAGTACAACGGTACATCCGATGAATCAAAAGAAAAGACATCGATGTAGTACAACGGTACATCCGATGAATTAAATAGCAAAGACATCGATGTAGTACAACGGTACATCCGATGAATCAAAAGAAAATACATCGATTTAGAACAACGGTACATCCGATGAATCAAAAGCAAAGACATCGATGTAGTACAACGGTACATCCGATGAATCAAATAGCAAAGACATCGATGTAGTATAACGGTACATCCGATGAATCAAATCCCAAATAATTCGGAACACTGACGCAGTACAAAAACGGTACGTCCAATGAACCGAAGCCCGAATGATTTTCGGAACACCGACGTAGTACAAAAACGGTACGTCCAATGAACCGAACACAATAAAAGGACATCGTACGCTAGTCCTTAAAAGGAATGAGATAAAGCTCAATAAAACGAAGTATACCAAAACGTCCGATGAACTTGATAGAAAAATAATTCCATTCAGACAACATCAAAGAGTCAACCACTTGTTGCCTACGACAAAGCGCATTGGCAACACGATTTCCCTTCTCGGGAATAAAAGAATATCAAGATCATAGGAAGCTAGGAACTCGAGTCTACAAGCAGTTCCTTAAGAGAACATAAATATTCCAAAGATTTATGATCGAGATGGAGAACAAATTTCTTCCCCAAAGATGATGATGTCAAATTCCAAAAGCAAAAACAATAGCCTCGAACACTAGATCATGAGTGGCATATTTAGTCTCGATAAGCTATAATGATTTAGAAGCACAAGCGATATCACGTCCTCCTTTGTAAGAGAATGGCATTCCAAACCAATACGACTAGTATCGGTACAAATAGCAAAGTCTTGGTTCCCCTTCAGGAATCACAAGAAAGAATAAGAGTATCGAAAAGAAAGAACTTCTTTTAAATAATTCTCTTTCCCGAAAAGTTAAAACTTCCACAATTACATTTATCATTATGTAATAATCTTTCTAGAAAAATTTACATTTTTACAAGTCAATATATCGTGTCTGATTGTCACATCAAAGCGTTTAGGAAATTCCTATCGATAACGTTGATCAAGCGCATCGACCAAAATTCTTAAAGCACTCAACGGGCAATACAATCACAAAATCATCTTTTATAGGATAAATAAATCTCTTAAAAAGTTTTAAGAATATTCTTTGTTCGTTTCAAGAGCAAAAATCCAGTTTTACTTATAAATAAATCTTATGAAAAAGATTTGCAAAATTTTAAATTACTATTTTCATCCAAAATCAATAAATACAAGAATGGTCTCATCGAAATATTCATAGAATATTCGATTTATAAAATGGATGAAATAAGTTGGACAAATTGAATGACAAAATAAGTCATTCATAAGAATCATAACGAGTACGGAATGCGGTAAGTGGAATGCTAATTTCTGCAACTCGTAGCAAACGAAAACCGGTGGTAAAGTCAAACTGAAAAGACCTTAACACCACACAAAAGATTTCTTAGGTGATAATCCTAAGACAAACTCAAAAATACCAGAAAATTTCTCAAACTACATGAATGAGAGAAATAACACTTTCCTTATAAGTGGGCTTAAGGAATAAAATGATGCCATCCAGATGGAATCAAAATCACAAAGAAAAATAGAAATCTGCTTAACAGATTGAATATGTCGAAGATGAATAATCCACTCGGAAAAATAGGATATGGGCTTCACAATGATTAAGCCAATCCTTACAGAAAGGTCAATTCCGAAGCCAAAGCAAAAATATCGGCTCGGAAAGAAAAGTCACATAAAACAATCTCGACATCTAAACAAAAGCAAATTAAGTGTTGCGGATCTACCATCCGGATTCGCAATTCTCAATGAAGTCAATAAGCCCAAAATATTCAAAGAAAAGAATCAACAAGTTCTTTTGATATAAAAATAATGAGATGAAACCCATATCAAAAAGAACTCAAATAGAAAGTTTACGAATTAAAACAATGCCATCGAGGATTGAATGAAAATACCTTGACCAAAAGTTGCAGCTTTCCTTCTCACTTGCTTGGAAGCTTAGGACACGAAGATAAAAGATGACCCGAACCTTTGCAATAACGGCAAAAGAGGGGTTTCGGGCACTCCCTTACATGGTGGTCCGTGGAACCACAATTGTAGCATCGTCCACGACTAGAGGTAGGAACATTTGCTACCTGAGTTTGTTGCTTTCCTTTCTTATTAGAATCGGGGCCTTTGAATTTGATAGGCCTCTTCAAGTTATTGTCGAAGTTCTGTTGGGCACGCACAACTTCAACATCACCTTCATTATCGGCCTCTTCAAGACGAAGAGCGATATCAATAAGCTGATCAAATGAAACCTCAAGTTTCAGGAGTAATGGCTTCTTAAGATTCTTATTCAAGCCATAGACAAATCTCTTATTTTTCTTCAATGGGGTATTAATGTACTCAACCCCGTATTTGGACAGAGATTCGAAGGATGCGACATAGTCTGTCACAGAAGATTCACCTTGAACAAGGTCTATGAAACACCGGGCTAAGGTTACTTTTTCAGCCTCCGGCACAAATTTCAATTCGAATCTTTCCCGGAATTGCTCCCAAGTAAGATCCGCCTCAACGATTTCAGAAATTAAAAGCTCATACTAATCCAATGCTCTTTCTTGGAGCATGCTAGAAGCTACTTGGACTCGATGAAGGTCAATAAGATTCATGCGAGAAAAGATGCGATCGCATGATTTGAGCCAAGCTTGAATTTCTATAACACTCTCGGATCCCCTGAATGGCCCTCCACCCAAATCGGTGTAGTCTCTGCACAAGCGTGCAAAACCGGATCTAGGATGAGTAGGCTCCTGATTGGGACCGGCTGCTTGAGCGTTCTTAACAAGATCTAGAAGCTGCTGGGCAGACATAAATACTCCATCCTGGGTAGTAGCACTAGATTGACCGGCGCTGGGACGGCCTGGTCTAACCATTTCTCTTCTTTAAGAAAGAAAGAAAGAAGAGGAAAATGTTATTCTCAAAATGAATATCAAGCAATCTTGATAGATAAAACAAGGAATCATAAAAGAAAGTAGGATAGAACGGTACGAAGACCCGAATAAAATCCTAAAGCACAACTCCTAAGAAAGACTTAGGACATGATCCTTGCTAAATCATTCTACATTGTTCCGAAGTTTGGCTCTGATACCAAGCTGTGACGCCCCACCTCTATACCCACGCTAGCCAAGAACATTACTGTGAATGCTGTCGACTAGCACGGAGAATAAGGCTGTTGAGGAGCGACCATCTGTATAATTGCTTTGTGCGAGTACCGATATACCGGATAAAAAATATAACTTTTCATCTCAAGAGGAAATCCGACATACCGACACAAACTCAAAGCTACTACACAGTGGCTATAATTTCTTCGGAAACAAATATAGAAATAAACATAACATAAATCAGTCACAGACAATTCATATCACAAAGGCGGAATAAGATATGAATATTACACTAGAAAGTGTACATCAGAGTAGTGGTCTAAAAAGATCCACAATAATACAAAGGAATAGATACAAGTGCTAGACAAAAGAATAAGTATACATCAAGGAGTCTAAATCTCAAATGTATACAACAAAAACTACTAATCTAAGTAGTTAACCCAAAAGTCAAGGAGTTAATCCCGGATGAGAAGTCTAGCAGAAGCACCTGTAACATCTCGGTCTGACCCGAGTATTATTTAATAAGAAAATAATAAACGGATCAGTCTAACTATAGATATCAGATGAAACGATATAGAATCAGAGTTATGACTAAACACATAATAATCACAAGGCCAAGCTGTGATATATAAGTAGTTGATAATCAACAAGAGATTAATCAATATCACAAAAATCTACACAAGAATCCAAGAAGTGTCATACTCTTTATTTCGTTCATCAAACCACAAATATTGACGATAATATCAATGTCAATCGCAAAAGTCAATGACGCACAAATTCCAGAAGACTACACAAGAAATCCAGAAATCACAATAAAAAGGATGGCCGAGACATTGATGTAGTACAAACGGTACATCCAATGAATCCAAAAGCCAAAACATCGGTGTAGTACAAACGGTACACCCAATGAATCGAAACACATTAGAAAGTACATGGGTCGCTAGCCCATGAAGAAATGAGACGAAGCTCCATTTAATGAGGTACGGTCCTCCACATAGACAAAGAGACATCGCACATTGCTAGTCTAAACCATAAAATGATCGTCATGATCAAAGAGAAGTGTCAATTACAATAAGCTAGTAAATATATGAGCTTAGCTTCATGTCCCATAACCACTAGCTTAACTTAAATATTTACGAACAAATTGTAGATCTCCACTAGAAAATTGTCACAAGAGATTCAATCGAACAAGTCCAAGAATTAACCGACGAAGTAAACGCAAGCGTTTCATACCACTTGTTTTACTAAGTCGTTTAATTAGATTTCTCATACGAGTGAGGTAAAGGTTTGTATATACTAATAGATTGGAAAACGGTTTTATAAACGAATTTGGTATTAAAATAGTATTGAAATCGTTTGAGGAAAGAGTTTTTATATTTACTACTAGCATAGAAAACCTTTATATTTTTAAAGTGACAAAGCACAAGGGGGATTGTAGAAACAATCAATCACAAAGATCACATTCGAAGATGTGAATAAAAATCCAATGAAATCGATAAAGGATCCATCGAAGTGGATATATCTAAAATTCCCAAAGAAAATAAGTCATTAAAGATGATAATAAATGATGACAATAAATAGGATTATCACGAATCGATTTAAATTGGAATTTCAATCCAAAAAGGCAAATTGGACTCAAACAGCAGGTTCAGTCGACTGAACAGAGAATTTCAGTCGACTGACCCTGTACATGGAAATTTTCCAGGTTCAGGAAACTTTCTGTTTCCAGTTTCAGTCGACTGTGCAGAAGTTTTCAGTCGACTGAATCATGCCTGGAAACTCTCGGGTTTCAGGTTCAGTCGACTGAACAGAGTTTTTCAGTCGACTGAATCATGCCTGGGCTGTTTTTCAGCCTTATTCAAATGAAGAGCAAACTCTTCCAAAATGCAATCGGACGAACATTGGCTCTAAGGGTTTATGCCATTCGGCAACCCGGCCCTATATGCTCCTCGATGCATCGCCAAAAGCATGATCAAACATCCATAAAAGGATTTTACACAAATTTGACTTAAAAACCCAAAAATTGGAATATTCACAAAACCAATCCAAATCAAGAGCAAATGCACATGAAGAAGTGTTAGGAATTCATACCCAACAACCAAAGATAATTATAGTCATAGATGCGAGATAAAAATCTCACCTTTGAACCCAAATCAATGAAGGAGAAGTTATGAAGCAATGGCAAGAACAAGCACTCTTCAATTCCAACTCAACAAGCTTGAATCTAAGCTTAAAGGAGAAACATTTCCTAAATTAGGTTTAGGAAATTTCTGAAATTGAATGGAGAAAGAGTTGGAGAAGATGAAGAGGAAGCTTACCAATGGGTTCACATAGATTTTGGAGCAAGAACTTGAGCTAGCAAAGGAAGCTAGGGCTTGGAGTTTTAATTTCCTCTTCCACCCTCCATTAACATAAAAGCTTGAGTATTAGGAAAATAGAAGAGAAGTGAATGAAGAGGAGAGTGTTGGAACTGAGTTAAGTGGCTAATTGGCTCAGCCCAACCAAAGCCCTAAGCGAGAAAAAGTAGCAAAAATCAACTTTCTCCAAACATATCGAAGCTTATACTCAAAAAGGTCGCAAACGGCATTTTGAACTCAATGGAGGTGGTCTCGAGTCCTAATTCGACCGTATGCAAAAAGTAGGTTTTCGGACAAAAATCCGACTAACGATAAAATATTTAAATAAAATATTTAAATATAAAATCGATAAATATGCGGGTTGTTACAGAAGCCCTTGCAAATCTGAATATTCACTAATCACGTCTAGAATCCCCATCACAAAGGGTGATAAAATCTCTATACCAGAGCAACTCGGTGTAGAGACATTCGACAGGTAGTCCTTTCGCTTTTGAAAATACGCGGTCTTCAACACCACCTTCAAATGCGATCCTATTTTGTCGTATCATTATTCGGAATAGGTTTTATGACACAAAGTCATCTCCCGGCCAATCCGAATAACGAGCGCTTATTTTTAAAAATAAATGTTACATTCAGATTTACAAATCACAAAAATTTTCATCTTGTTCTTTTAAACAAAAGATCCATCACAATCACAAAGGTTTGATGTGGCTTGCGAATATCCATTTAGAATCCGACCCCTGGACGCATCGAAATTCAAATGCTATTTAAAGGACAATATTGATAGTCAGTTATTTAACTATCAATCAACATTCGCTACAAACACCAAGATTTAAATAATTTTTCCCAATTATTTATCTTTCAAAATATCTTTGCAGGATATATATTTTTTAACACTTCATCACTTTGAAAACAAATTTCAAATCACTTTTCACTCGCGGAATAAGATTCCCGATATTATTTATTTCCACTGAAAGTCTTCCAAGTTCAAATACTTAAAAATAATTCAAATCACTTATCCAAAATATACTTGGAAATATTTAGAATAAAAATTATTTCTAAACACTTATTTAAAAATTAGCTATAAAAACATTATACCAATATCTCATATAAAACTTTAATTCCAATCTAATTTCAAAATAAAATTAGTAGATAGAGTTTAAATATTTAAACAGCCCTTTTCTAAATCAAATATCAATTAAATCTTTAAAATCATGACTTCTATAATTAACTAATTAAATCTTCACTTTAAAGATTTAAAAATAAGTCAAGAAATAATTTCTCTAAAATATTCTTTTAAAATCAACTTTATAGCTTTTATTTTATACTTAAAAGCTATTTTGAAAATATACTCGGCTTTCCAGGGAAAATACACCTACTATTTCAAAATGGTCATTTTAAATCAATTAAAAATCCTTTCCAATTTATTTTAAATTTACATTCCAAATCCATAAATTTCTTTCCACACTTAAAAATAAACCAATGTTTATTTTAAAACAAATTTCCCTTTCTTTATAAATTCTCATTGTGAATTTAAAATTCCAAATATCCATTAATATACGATTTTCAAATTGATTTCCAATTATCCAATTTCAAATACCAAATCAAATTCCAATTTGATTTCCAAACTTTTATTTCCAACACCAATCGATTTCCAAATCAATTTCCCAAAGATTTATTTTAAAACACCAAATCATTTTCAAATCGACTTCCCAATTTATTTTCAAAACACCAAATCAAATTCAAATAGATTTCCCAATTTATTTCAAATACTAAATCGATTTCCAAAACAATTTCCCAAAGATTTATTTTAAAATACCAAATCAATTTCAAATTGTTTTCCCAAAAATTTATTACCTTTTTAAAATAAAACACTTTATTCCCCCCAAACCATTTAAAATTCAAATTTTAAATAAATTCTTTAACTTTTAAATAATGTTACTCAAACCCCATTTATAAAAATCATTTTCCATATTTTGGAATTTATTCAATATGATTTTAGAAATAAAACTTTATCCTTTTAAAATTCCTTCTTTTAAATTTATCCAATTCTAAAAAATAATTTTTTCTATAACTTTCAACTTGAAATTTAAAAATTCAATTCTATTATTTTCGATATCCTACGATACCAAAAATATATTCAGCTAAACTATGCCCTTCAATGATTTTAATCACCAAGATGATCACACACAGATTATAAATAATCAACACACAACATTGAACAAAATTCAAATCTTTTTGAGGAATCCAGTTGGATCCCTCCAACCTGTTTCCCTGCATCCATAGACATTAGCACAACAATTAAATACCAGTTCCACTTCGAGGTAGAATATCGTGGTATATGGGATCAATATAATATCATCCACTATTATGTGGCGCATAGGGTCTCATCCGCTATATAATGCGGGAAATCAATCACTCCAAATACATATATAATACCAATTCCACTTCGAGGTGGAATATCGCGGTATATGGGTTTAATATAATATCATCCGCTATTATGCGGCGTATAGGGTCTAAATCAGTACAATTGATAATAATTTGTCATCCAAGCACACAATCAACCATTTTAAATTTAACTATCACAATTCAACAATCAATCAATAACTGAAATTTTCAGTTATTAAAATTTGAGTGAAAAGATCTCACCTTTGCTTTGCATGGAATCCATTTTCATTCTAGATTGTTTTCTACATTGTATTAGACCTTGTATAAACAATTTTATACTGTTGATTAATATTCGAAATAATCGAACAATGCACTTTGCCATTTTTTTATTTTAATTCAACTAATTATTTTAACTTTAAACTAGTAATTTAATTTTAAACAAAATTTTCTTTTAAATAAAATCCTTTAATAGGTTAACAAAATAATTTAACCACTAAAATTTATTGTGTAAAAGCTAACTATTTAATTTAACTGATAAACTTCCTTTTAAAATATATACATATATATATACATATACTTATAAAAATAGATTTATAAAACTTAACTTATATAAATCCCTTCAATATTTAAAATTCCTTTTTAACTTGGATATGTAGAAATTAAAAATAATTTACGAAAATAATTCTATCTGCATGCATATATATATTTCCTTAATATATAAATAAACTAGTAAGTTAAAAATATATATATTTATTTTCTTTGCTGTAAAGTATATCTTCGTAAAAAATAAAATAAAATTATGATTTTTAACTCTTGTTTTCAAATCCGATATATATATTTTCTGACTAAAAAATTTTCTTTTTTTTATAACTTACTGTTATATTTATATATTAATTTTATATACTTCTGCCTATATTTCATTCATTAAATCAAAATTAATCAAAAAAAATTCGAATACCTCTCTACTATCGCAACGAAACCCGACCGTACGAACTTTGACTACGACCACCACAGCTCCGAGCTTCGCACGCGCATCAACCTCTGACGACTCGGTTTCGATGCAGCCTGAGTTCGAGCCAATCCAGACTATGCCATGATTTTCGTGATGTCGACGAGCCCCTCCAATTCGCTGCTCACCACCTCGACAAACCCTCATACGTGCGCGCAAGTGATGTTCGATACAGCCATCCCCTCTGTTTGTTGCCGCCGCGGCATCCTTGCACGAAACCCGACACTTCATCGCGGCCCTAAAATTTCAACATCGCCGCTCCACCTTCACGCACACGCATGTGGTCACGAACCACCTGCCGCCGCTTGCCATGATTCGTCGCGATGTTCTCCGTTGTCCCCCCTCTCTCTTTTTTTATTTTGATTTCGATCGCTTTCCATTTGATTTGGGTCGGCTTATCGGCCATTGATCTTGAACGAATGAATTAGAGAAGGGAGGAGGGGGAAAACAGTTGCCACTTTTTTTCTCTGAACGAAGAATTGTTTTCGTTCGAATTTGAATTAGATAAGGAGAAAAGGAAAAGCTTAGAACTTTTTCTCTTCTATTAATCTAAGACGAACATGTGTTATTTTAAGTAGAGAAAATGAAACAGGTGTTTGAATCTTCCACTACGTTTCTGATGTTTTCATCAGTGCTTTGATACATTGATATTATTTACATTTTTAAATTTTAAATTCAAATTCAAATCGCTTCGATAAACGCAACTCAAAATTTTGATCTCCAATCGAAGTGTGCTGCCAGACGTTCATAATGTTATACGCCCATTCCAACCGCAATGGAAAAGTTTTTGAGTCCAAATTCGATCGTATGGAGAAGATAGCTTTTTGAATCCAGTTATTAAATTAAATTTCGATATAATTTTCAGCACGTTTGTTTATTGTACGATCACATGACAACTCCGAATGCTACGACAATTGAAATCCGACAATAATATAATATTACGGATGCAATGGAATTGGTTTCATTGAATTTCGAGACTGTGCCTCGGAATGCTATTTTTAATGATCGATTTGAACGATAAAACTTCAAAACTGAATAAATCACTTTCAAATCTCATTCTGAAGCTTCCATTATCTTCAGTATTATCAATATGAATTTCCTAAGCCATCAAATTATTTTTAACAGTCTTAAAACTGAAGATTCAAATTTTTACCCAAATTTCTGTAGTTGAATTCAATACTTAAATTACCAAATTCATAGTTATATTTGAAATTCAAGTTTAAAATAACTTTCAATATTTAAAATCAATTAAATATTTTCAATTTCAAATGTTCAAAATTCTGGGTCTTCACATTCTTCCCCCTTAAAAGAATTTCATCCCGAAATTACTAATTAAGAAGAATGATCCTTAACCCATTCACTATCTTTTCAAAACCAAATAGTTTTTTCAACTTACCAATAAATTTTTCATTAAAGACCATCATTTCAACTAATTTTCCAAGTCTTCCATAATTTCCAAACAACCTCGTTTTCTTTAACAATTCAAATTCAAATTTAAATTCAAACTTTAAATTTTTAAAATTTCTAAATTTTCGAAAAATTTCGCCAGCGTCTCCTTTGCGCAGCTAGCTCAGTACAACTACAAAATGGCACCATGGGCCCCTAGATTCAAAAAGAAAATGAAAACTCAAGCGGCTAGACAAGAAAATCATCAAATTTCATATTGAAATTTATAATACATACCTTTTTTGAGCAATTCAAAATTATCTTCTAAAATCCAATCCCAATTCCATTTTTCTTTATATCACCTGTATGCTATTTAACAACCATATCCAGTTTCTACATTCAAAAATCGCACATTCCATTATAGAAGATTGAATGCTTACTTCTTATACCATTTTTTCTTTACTATTGACGTTATATATCCATTTTTATTCAATCTTGCATTTCCTATTTCATTTGAATTCTACCTTCTGAATATTGAGTTTTATCAATTATCTTCCATTCACAACCGATTCATATCACTATTTTAAATTAGTTTCATTTACTAATTCATTACAAATTCCAATTCATTTTATCTCAAACCAATTTTTTTATTTCTACCTTTATTATCTTTAGTTCACTTCGAACTAATTCTACAACTTCATTTTACTAAATTTATCGCAAATCAAATTCAATTTCCAATATTCAACTAGAGTTTCATCTACTTACAATTGTAAATTTATTTATTCATTCACAATTTTATTTTCCACCTTAATAGATTTTATTCCAATCATTTAGTCTATAAGACTTCTCAAATTCACCTTTATTCAAATTAACCCAAGTTAATTTCAGTCTAAATCTGAATTTTCTAAGTTCTCAAACTTATTTATTATTCCATAACTTCTCTTTTTTAATAAGATTCCAGAGTATTTTCAATATTTCAAAAATCATTTTTTGAAATCAATTCAAATTTTCTTTTGAATTTCCAAAACCAAATCCAGTTTGCAAACAACTTTCGTTTAAACAATTTGGAAGCAATTCCTCTTCTGGAAATTTGAAAATGAACACCGTTCATGTCGCGATCATCACCGAAATTATTTTCCAGCTACCGAAAAGAGTTTAGTGCTTTTTATCGTTCTAGAACTATTTTTTTCAAACCCTTGAAAATCATTTCCAAACTCAAAAGAATTTAATTTTTTTTTGCAAATCTCCAATCTTTTCCAAACTCCAAAACTTTTCAAACCCTTTCAATTCTTTTCAAAACATTTCTCTGGAATTCCATTTCAAATTACAAATCACATTTTCAATTTACACTCTCAAATTCCATTTGTATGTGAATTTATTTCTCAGCTTTTGATTATGATTTCAATTTCTTATTCAATTTTCACACTTAAATGATTAGTATTATCTCTTCCTAACAGCCAAGCAACCATATTCTATAATAATTTATGGAGAATTATTCCTTTTATATAAAAAATAGTTTTGGGTAAAAGTATTTCACTTACCCGATTTTAAAACAATATTGTGTCGAACTGTTCTGTACGAGTGTTTAGAGATCCCTATCGATAGAGTTGTATAGACTATACCGACCAGAATCCACATACCACTCACCAAACCAATCATCACAATATAAATGAATTTTTTTATATTCACTAAAAAATACGTGCTCATATCTATTATTACACAACTCATTCCAGAGTACTACTAACTCTATCTTTAACGAATAATAACCACCAGAGCCAAGGTTTCCGCTTAACCAAATGCTCTGATACCAAAATGTAACAACCCAATTTTTCGACGCCCGAAAGTCAACATCGATACGTCCACTGTATCCAATGCCGCACAATCGAATGCCGAAAAACCAAACTGTTGGGGTTTAAGAAGAAGAAGATAGAAGAAGAAACAGATACAATAAATAGAATCTCACATTTCGCAACGGAAGAAATATAATAGATAAATGAATAATCTTTAAAACAAGGAATCATATCTGTTATTACAATATAATACTAGAGTTTACAACGACACCATTCAACACTAGGCATTTACAATATCTAGTCCGTATTAAAACTGGACTTAGAGCAATCCCAACGCAGCGGATAATACATAGTATAATGATACGTCTCGCCATCCAACTTGCCTTCAGATCTCCATAGCAACTCTTTTCTGGCTTCGCTCCAGAATAACCGATAACCTGACTTTAGGCTGCCCGTGTGGAAAATTATGGGCACCCAAGTTTAGAAAGGGAACAATAAACTCCAGGTCAGTCATGGGACTGGTGTGAGATCTTAAAAACAATTATTTTCACAAAGAAAGGAAAAGAAAACCGCTACGTTTTTGGAAAATGAAACTACCATAAGGCCTCCCGCCATACACACAATGCAAACGCAGAATTGGAGGAGATTTTTCCGGATGATAGTCAAACATGTTTGATACGAAAAATCTTTTTAATATTATTATTAGTGCATAGTGTGGAAAACATTTTGAAAGTATAATATTAATTTTAGCCAGCATACAACCATTATTGTATGCCTACTATAGCTACCATCTAAACAGTAGTGACCACAATAAGTAAATGGCAGGTTATACAACTCAAACCGTACAAGGCGCGTATTGGATGATTGGATTTCCAACAATGGCCAGGAAAATGAACTTCCTACACCAAAATGGAACGCCTTTAGAGGGACGTCCGTGAGAACCTAACCCATCTCTGCCAACACGAGGCCGATTTACCCCACGTTGTAAGACAACCATAACAGTAACTACCACGAGTATGCCACCCCCGGTCATTATCGACCTTTATCCGAGGATCCTCAACCACAAAGCAATAACCATAAAGCAATAAATTTGCAGTAACCACATAAGTTAAGTATCTGCGCTCCATACCATGATACCATCCTGTTCCTGAAGGAATTGGACATACCTTGAGGGCGCTACTCTCAAATTGTCTTGCTGCAACATTCCTGTTTCGACCATTTTTGGGTTGTGAGGTTCGACGAAGTATCGTCCACAAAGCTACGCTTTTCACAAAAGCCATGCTTCGATCAACATATGATCATCAACACTTCGTATGCCACATTACCAAATTGGGAGTCTATCACTAGTAACCATCAACTACATAACCTCTGAGCTCGTACGTCTCAGAGAAGGGTGTTAAGCTAAGAGAATAAATTCTCCGCCACCAACGGAAATGTATTTGATAGAAACCAGCTTTACATCTCAAGGTGTAATGTCAGACACACATCCATACAAGTATGTTCCAGGATCGAACGAAACCGAAGGCACTTTAAAGAATCCCTTGCAAATCTGAATATTCACTAATCACGTCCGGAATCCCATCACAAAGTGTGGTAAAATCTCTATACCGGAGCAACTCGGTGCACAGACATTCGACAGGTAGTCCTTTCGCTTTCGAAAATACCCGGTCTTCAACACCATCTTCAAATGCGATCCCATTTCGTCGCACCATTATTCTGAATGGGTTTTATGACACAAAGTCCTCTCCCGGCTAATTCGAATAACGAGTGCTTATTTTTAAAAATAAGTGTTACATTCAGATTTCAAACAAATCACAACAATTTTCATTTTGATCTTTTAAACAAAAGATCCATCACAATCACAAAGGTTCGATGTGGTTTTCGAATATCCATTTGGAATCCAACCCCCGGTCGCATCGAAATTCAAATGCCATTTAAAGGCCAATATTGATAGTCGATTATTTAACTATCAATCAACATTCACAACAAACACCATGATTTAAATAAATTTTCCCAATTATTTATCTTTCAAAATATCTTGCCAGGATATATTTTTTAACACTTCATCACTTTGAAAACAAATTTGAAATCACTTTTCACTCGTGGAATAAGATTCCCGATATTATTTATTTCAACTGAAAGTCCGTCGAGTTTAAATACTTAAAAATAATTCAATTCACTTATCCAAAATATACTTGGAAATATTTAGAATAAAAACTATTTCTAAACACTTATTTAAATATTAGCTATAAAAAAATTATACCAATATCTCATATAAAACTTCAAGCCCAATCTAATTTCAAAATAAAATTAGTAGATAGAGTTTAAATATTTAAATAACCATTTTCTAAATCAAATATCAATTAAATCTTTAAAATCATCACTTCTATAATTAATTAAATAAATCTTCACTTTAAAGATTTAAAAACAAGTCAATAAATAATTTCTCTAAAATATTCTTTTAAAATCAACTTTATAACTTTTATTTTATACTCCAAAGCTATTTTGAAAATATACTCGGCTAAATACACCTAGCATTTCAAAATGGTCATTTTAAATCAATTAATAAATCCTTTTCGATTTATTTTAAATTTACATCCCAAATCCGTAAATTTCTTTCCATACTTAAAAATAAACCTATGTTTATTTTAAAACAAATTTCCCTTTCCTTTATAAATTCCCATTGTGAATTTAAATTTCCAAATATCTATTAATATACGATTTTCAAATCGATTTCCAAATATCCACTTTCAAAAATCAAATCAAATTCCAATTTGCTTTCCAAATTTTTATTTCCGACACTAAATCGATTTACAAATCAATTTCCCAAAGATTTTATTTTAAAACAACAAATCAAATTCAAATCAATTTCCCAATTTATTTTCAAAACACCAAATCAAATTCAAATAGATTTCCCAATTTATTTCAAATACCAAATCGATTTCCAAAACAATTTCCAAAAGATTTATTTTAAAATACCAAATCAATTTCAAATTGATTTCCCAAAAATTTATTACCTTTTTGAAATAAATCCCTTTATTCCCCCCAAATCGTTTAAAATCCGAATTTTAAATAAATTCTTCAATTTTTAAATAATATTACTCAAAACCTATTTATAAAAATCTTTTTCCATATTTTCGAATTTATTCAATATGATTTTAGAAATAAAACTTTATTCTTTTAAAATTCCTTCTCTTAAATTTATCCAATTCTCAAAAATAAATTTTTCATAACTTTCAGCTCGAATTTTAAAAATCCAATTCTATTTATTTTCTGTATCCTACGATACCAAAAATATATTCTGCTAAACTATAGCCTTCAACGATTTCAATTACCAAGATGATCACAGACAGATTATAAATAATCAACACACAACATTGAAACAAATTCAAATGTTTTTGAGGAATCCAGTTGGATCCCTCCAACATGTTTTCCTGCATCCACAGACGTTAGCACAACATTTAAATACCAATTCCACTTCGAGGTGGAATATCATGGTATATGGGATCAATATAATATCATCCGCTATTATGCGGCGCATAGGGTCTCATCCGCTATATAATGCGGGAATTCAATCACTCCAAATACATATATAATACCAATTCCACTTCGAGGTGGAATATCGTGGTATATGGGTTTAATATAATATCATCCGCTATTATGCGGCACATAGGGTCTAAATCAATACAACTGATAATTATTTATCATCCAAACACACAATCAACCATTTGAAATTTAAATATCACAATTCAACAATCAATCAATAACTGAAATTTTCAATTATTAAAATTTGAGTGACAAGATCTCACATTTGCTTTGCATGCAATCCATTTTCAATCTAGATTGTTTTCTTCATTTTATTAGACCTTGTATAAACAATTTTATACAATTTATTAATATTCGAAATAATCGAACAATGCACTTTGCATTTTGTAATTTTAATTCGACTAATAATTTTAACTGTAAACTAGTAATTTAATTTTAAACAAAATTTTCTTTTAAATAAAATCCTTTAATAACCAAAATAATTAAATAGGTTAACAAAATAATTTTACCACTAAAATTTATTGTTTAAAAACCAACTATTTAATTTAACTGATAAATTTCCTTTTAATATATATATATACATACATACATACATACATACATATATATATACTTATAAAAATAGATTTCAAAAACTTAACATATATAAATCCCTTCAATATTTAAAATTCCTTTTTAACTTGTATGTGTAGATATTAAAAATAAACTCAATCATGTTACTACTATCAATGCTAACTCCATCATAAAACATGGCTGGAGCTCAATCCACAATCTCTCTCAAGCTCCTTTTGGTAGATTGTTAATCTTATGGAATCCTTCAACTTTCTCCCTCTCCCCAATCACTGTCCATAAGCAGTTCATTCACTCTGAGATCTTACACATCCCATCTTCTACCTCCTTCTATCTTACTACTGTTTATGCAGATAATAATGCTGCTCATAGGCAAAAATTTCTTGATATCCTTCCCACTCTTCAAAAGTCCAGTTTTCCATGGCTTTGTCTTGGTGATTGGAACTGTATGCAATTGTCTACTGAGAAAAGTGGTGGTGTTCCTCTAACTTACAATCAGACTCGACCCCTCAACAAAGCTATTTATGATGCTAACCTTATTCTCACATCTGTTAGAGGTGCTTTTTTCACATGGAATAACTCGAGTAAAACTGGAAGTAGAACTTACTGTAAACTTGATAAAGCTTATATGAATTACTCCTCTATTCTCAAATGGCCTAATCTCACTACCATTATCCCTCCCCCATCATTATCTGACCATTCCCCTCTTATTATTGACTGGGGCAAGGACTCTATGAGAAGACGTTCCCCTTTTCATTTTTAAAAAATTGGTCTAAGCACCCTAATTTTTTAAATATTGTTAAAGATAACTGGAAATTTCATACTTTTGGCAACCCTATGTATATTTTGCAGGCTAAACTCAAGCATCTAAAGGTTAATTTAAAGAAGTGGGCTCGGCAAACTTTTGGTAATAGGAATAGTATGTCTTCTTCTATTCGTGAAAAATTATTTCAAGTTCAATTTGATATTCAAAGGGGTCATGATCAGCCTCGTCTAACTGCTCTTGAATCTTCTCTATTAAAGGACCTCTTCAAAGCTCTTGTTGAAGAAAATATCATGGCTAAGCAAAAATCTAAACATGAATGGCATCTGAATGGTGATAAAAATACGTCCACTTACCACAAAACTTTAAAGATTCAACAGTCTTCTGAAAATATATCTTCCATCCTTAATATGCATGGTTTGCCTTGTGATTCTCAAGATTCCATTCAAGATGCTTTTTTGGAATACTTTCATCTTAATCTTGGGAATTCTCAAATTCCATCTATCTCTCTTGAACAATTCTCTCAGCTTCACTTCCCTACAATTTCTAATGACATGGGGTCTGACTTAATCAAGGAAATATCTGAAGATGAAATTAAACAGGCTATCTTTGGAATGAACTCTAATAGCTCTCCGAGACCTGATGGCTTTAATGCTCACTTCTTCAAGGTTTCTTGGGATATAATTGGTGGTGATGTGATTAAAGAAATTAAGAATTTTTTCAAGCATAGTAAAATAATCACTGGCATAAATGCTACCAAGCTTGCTTTGATTCCTAAAACTGTCCATCCTATGTCAGTTAACCATTTTAGACCCATTGCCTGTTGTAATGTGATCTACAAATGCATCTCTGGAATTTTAGCTGCTAGAATGAAGATTTATTTGGATGGTTTGATCTCATCTAATCAAAGTGCTTTTCTCCCTGGTAGAGACATCACTTATAATATTTTACTTGCTACTAAACTCGCGAAGGGTTATAACAGGAATCTCATATCTCCTAGATGTGTCCTTAAATTAGACATTCAAAAGGCTTATGACCCTGTTTAGTGGAAATCTGTCATTTACATTCTTCATAAGATGAACTACCCTGTCCCTTTCCTTTATTGGATATATACTTGCATTTCTACTGTCAATTACTCCCTAAGTATAAATGGTTTCAACTCGGCTATTTTAGTGCTACTCAGGGTATTAGACAGGGTGACCCTGTGTCTCCATACCTTTTCATCTGTGTCATGGAACTTCTCACTTCTCTCTTTACTGCTGCTTTGTCTAATAAGCTTTTTGATTATCACCCCTTATGCAAGAAGAATGGTATTTCCTCTCTTCATTTTGCTGATGACCTGCTTCTCTTCACCAAGCCAAATTATAAATCTATTAACGGGGTTTTAAATGTTCTAACTTCCTTTCAGGAATTCACTGGCCTATCCATTAACAGAAGTAAGTCTAGAATGAAAATTGCAGGCCTCCCTAATTATGAAAAAGGGATTCTGTATGCCTAGATAAGTCTGTCCCCATTTAGTAACAACGAACCTTATCTTGGTGTTCCTCTGTGTACTTCTAGAATAAGGACTTTCCAACGCTTAGAACTGTTTGAAAAAATTACTGCAAAGTTATCTAGTTGTAATTGTTCAAAATTTTCTATGGCAGGTAGGTTAGTGATTGTTAAATCTATTGCTATATCCATGTGTGTTTATTATGCCAGAATCTTCATCCTACCTGCCAAACTTATTAGCATGATTAACTGTGCCTTGAATAATTTTTTATGGCATGCTAGCATGCTAACCCTTTCTCTAAGAAAATGATTCATATTGCTTTTAGTCATATATGCTGCTCTATGAAAAAGGTGATCTTGGAATTATAAATATAAAAAGATGGAACTTTGCTACGCTATCATATAGAATTGACAATTTATTGAGGCATGACAATAATTTGTGGGCTTCTTGGTGTAGAAACTATCTCATCCGAGATAGTAACTTCTTGTCTATCACTCCACCATCTGACTGCAGTTGGTCCTGGAGGAATATCTTTAGAGGTAGAGATAGTTTTCTTCCTATGGTTCAGCAGAGAATGAAATACATTGGTAAAATCTCCTTTTCGGATGATCCATGGCCAGTTAAAGGGGTAATTCTAGCTAATATTATTGATTATGAGACAAGAGTCATCTTCGGCATAAATGATAATGCCTCTGTTCATAGATATTAGTATGATGGTACAGTTTCCTTACCTTACTGCAGTTCTTTTGTGGTTACATCTGCTTGGAATGCTATACATAATAAGTTATATAACCTGAGCAATTTTCATGTTACTTGGAATGACAAGGTGCATTTTATTAAAACTGTTTATAATGCTCTTGATTCATCCAATGATTATCCTACTTTTCTTTGGTATTCTAGAATCTGGAATTCTCATTCTATCCCTAAGGAAAATATGTTCATGTGGAAAGTTTTGAAGAATGGTATTCTTTCTCTTCATAAACTTAAAACTTTTGGAGATCATACAATATGGTTCCTGTTTTTTGTGTGGTATTGGTGTGGAGACTGTGTCCATTTGTTCTTTGAATGTGATTTTTCATTCCATAATTGGAATAATATTTTACATCGCTATGGTTATCATAGGCCTAATCGTATATCTTCTATGGAATGGTACAGTATATTCAAGGCTACTAGATGGAATAATGAAAGAGGAAGATTGATGCTAAGAATCCTAAAGAAGACTTTGTATTTCATTTGGATGGAGAGGAACATTAGGGTGTTTAAAAGGAAATCTTCCTCTAAACATGTAATGGTCCTCTCTATTATTAGGTCCATGTAACTCCTTTCTCCCTTATGTGGTGATTTCTTTTCTTTGGAGTTTTGCTTGTTGTAATATTTTGTAACATCTTTTGGTTTTTAATAATAATAGTAGGAGTCCATTCAACCCCGCTGGCTTTGCCAAAAAAAAATTACAAAAATACTTCTATCTGCATGCATATACATATTTCCTTAATATATAAATAAATTGGTAAATTAAAAGTATATATATTTATTTTCTTTACTGTAAAGTATATCTTCATAAAAATAAAATAAAAATCTAATTCTTAAAACCTTGTTTTCAAATCTGATATATATTTTTTCTGACTAATTTTTTTTCTGTTTTATAACATATTGTTATATATATATATATATATATATATATTTTTTATACTTCTGCCTATATTTCATCCATTAAATCAAAATTAATTAGAAAAAAATTTCGAATACCTCTCTGCTATCGCGACGAAACCCTGACGTACGAACTTCGACTACGACCATCACAGCTCCGAGCTTCGCACACGCATCAACCTTTGACAACTCAATATCAATGTAGCCTTAGTTCGAGCCAATCCAGATGATGTCGTGATTTTCATGAGGTCGACGAGCCCATGCAATTCGTTGCTCGCTGCTTCGACGAACCCTATACGTGCGCGCATGTGATGTTCGATACTACCATCCCCTCTGCTTGTTGCCGCCGTCGCGTCCTTGCACGAAACCCCACACTTCATCGCGGCCCCAAAATTTTGACATCGCCTCTCCACCTTTACGCGCACGTGCATAGTCACGAACCACCTGCCACCGCTTGTCGCGATTCGTCGCGATGTTCTCCGTTGTCCCCCCTCTCTCTTTTTATTTATTTTGATTTCGATCGCTTTCCATTTAATTTGGGTCGACTTGTTTTTTTTTTATCGGCCATTGATCTTAAACAAATGAACTAGAGGAGGGAGGAGAGGGAAAACAGTCGCCATTTTTTTCTCTAAACAAAAAATTATTTTCTTTCGAATATGAATTAGATAAGGAGAAAAGGGAAAGCTCAGAAATTTTACTCTTATATTAATTTGAGACAAACATGTGTTATTTTAAGCAGAGAAAATGAAACAGATGTTTGAATCTTCCACTACATGTCTGAAGTTTTCATCGGTGCTTTGACACATTGATATTATTTACATTTTTAAATTTTAAATTCAAATTCAAATCGCTTCGATAAACGCAACTTAAAATTTTGATCTCAATCGAAGCGTGCCGCCAGACATTCATAATGTTATACGCCCATTACAAACGCAATGGAAAAGGTTTTGAGTCCAAATTCGATCTTATGGAGAAGATAGCTTTTTGAATCTAGTTATTAAATTAAATTTCGATAAAATTTTCAGCACCTTTGTTTATCGAATGATCACACGACAACTCTGAATACTATGGAAATTGAAATTCGATAATAATACAAATATTACGGATCCAATGGAACTGGTTTCGTTGAATTCAGAGACAGTGCCTCGGAAGGCTATTTTTAAATATCGAATTGAACGATAAAACTTCAAAACTGAACAAATCACTTTCAAATCTCATTCTGAAGCTTTATCTTCAGTATTATCAATATGAATTTCCTAAGCCATCAAATTATTTTTTACAGGCTTTAAACTGGAGATTCAAATTTTTACTAAATTTCTATGGTTGAATTCAAGAATTAAGTTATCAAATTCATAGTTATATTTGAAATTCAAGTTTAAAATAACTTTCAATATTTAAAATCAATTAAATATTTTTAATTTCAAATGTTCAAAATTATGGGTCATCACATTTTTTCGTTTAACCTTTATTTGTGTCAGCACCAAAATTGGCCACTAACACCCTTAAGAAAGATTCTGTAGAGAGATTAATGAAGACAGTAAATTAAAATAGAAGGTAGTATGTAAATTTAAATGCAGATAACAAGAACACCAATTTATAGTGGTTCGGCGTAACTGCCTACGTCCACTTTGAAGTTGATTTTTATTGCTTTTCTTGATAGTTGATTACAAATACAATCCGTTTCCAATTACATGAATACAATTGCTAAGTAAAAGGTTAAGTCTTTAAATGAAGGTTGAATGCGGTAGAGTCTCCCCGGCGTTCTCGAAACTCTCCTCCTCTTCACTTTGCCCCTGCCTCTCTATTTAGAGATGAAGGTGGGTTGGACTTCCCTGGTGGGCCTGGTAGCTAAATACCTCGACCCAAATGGAGTAAGATCTGCGCACCGACCCGAACATGCCAAACGACCAAATGTCGAACCATCATCTTCATGTCGAATGATGCGATGTGTTGATCGAGGTGCGCAGGCCGATCAAGAATCGATGTCGAATGAGGAAAAAGCCGAACGAGGCTGGAATGCCGAACAGTCTAGAAATGCCGAGTGAAGCATGAATGCCGAGCGCTCTAAAAGCCGAACGCTTTTGAATGTCATTCGAACCAGTCGTGCCGAACGTCCCTGGAACGCCGAATGACCCTGAATGCCGAACGTTCATGGAAGCCGAACGTTCCTTGTATGCCGAACGTCCCTGGATTGCGGAACGTCTATGGAAGCCGAACGTTCCTTATATGCCGAACGTCCCTGGATTGCCGAACGCTCCTGGATGCCAAGCGCTCCTGGATGCCGAGCGCTCTTGGATGCCGAGCACTCCCAAATGCTGAATGACCCTGACCGCCGAACACTTCCCATTGCCGAGTACTCACGAATGTTATTCGAACGTGAATGCCAGACGAACCATTTGCGCCGATCGTTCAGAATGCTGAACCGTATGTAGATGTCGAACGATCCATAAATAGCCGAACAGTGTGCTAATGCCGAGTACCTAGTTGCCTGGTCAAATCTCCAGGAAATACTTGCCCCCAAAGTGTATCGCGTGACCGAACGTATGCACTTTGAATTACGTGTCCTTTGTGCTCCTCTTCGATCCTTGGTTTATTTCTCTTGACGATGTGATGGTGTGTGCCGAACGTATGCGAGTGCCGAACAGAACAGCTGAAGCCGAACGCTCCTTGTATGCCGAACGACTTCGTTTTGACCGGTTCTAACGGTTACCATCTCTTCGACTTCTTCTTCTTCCCTATAAAGGCCAGCCTGCTCCATCTTCTTCTTTTTCACTTTTTTACCTCCGCTACCTTGTACTTGCAAACCTCGCCTGTTAACAGCCTCTAAAGATTTAACAATCCTTCCCAATCCATTCGGCATTAATCAAAACCACGCCCTCAACTCCAAAATGCTCCAAGTCTCGATCTACTAACTAGGTATCAATCCCTTCATTTAAATCCTTTCCTCGAATAAAAGGGTTTTAACACGAGGCTCGAGTTCGTAAATTAGAACTGTAGCCGAAAGGTGCTGTGTGGATGAAAGAATCGAACTTCGATTCGATTAGGCTATTTTTTAGGGCTAGATGGTATAGAGGGAAAGAGAAGTGGCCAGAGCCGAGCACACGAGGGAGTTGTTGGGAGGAAATTTGTGGTGCGGCATGGTTCCCTCGTGCCAAACGAGATTGGAGGGAAGACTAAAGGAGGAGCAGGAGTGGGCTGGAATGTCGAACATCATGGTTCGGCGTAACTCGCCAAACGACTCGTCCTCGTTGTTCAGTATGGTTAAGGATGGAGTGCCGAGCGTTAAGGCTCGGTGTAACTCTGGTTCGGCATGATTCGCCACATGCCGAGCAGTGGAATGGAATGATAGGAAGGGAGTACGGAACAGATAGGATGTCGAATGTTATTTCGGCCGAACAAACCTTAGGCCAGACGATACTTTTGCCGAAAGATACCTAGGCCGAGCAATGTCTTGACCGAACAATATATAGGCCGAACGATAGTTCGGCCGGTCGACACTGATGCCGAACAACATTTTAACTTTGCCTAAACATAAGACAAAACAAAGACATGGACCTAATCAATCTAGCATATCAAATTAATCTGGACTGATAACTTCCTAGTTCCGATCGTCATAAGCCTGAACAGATGTCTTTAAAAACAGACAAAAGCTTTTGACATACAATGTCAATGTCCGAGTCCAAAATTAGAAAAATTGCTGGCTTTCGGAGACGGTCAGCGACGACGGTCTTCGAGAATGAAAATTTCAAATTTCAACTTTTTACCATCAACTATGTGGCCTATGATTTCGCAGCGTTTAAATTTGAATGATTGCACTAGTTCACACACTGCACGGGGGGAATATTTACGTTGTTAAGTCTAACGTTGGTTATTTTTCATGTATAGTTCAAACAGGTGCTCTTCCAAACTCAATATTTATTGGAAATGTCTAGGAGGTCTTGCTCTGCCATGATTTTAGATAGACTGGGACCGTCCTCCCGACAAGAAGTCGTAGATATTTCAAATCCATCAACCTCCCCCGCACATAACTTAGCTCCCGACGCTTTAAAGGCCGCAATTTTCTTGGACAACCCTGTCGATTCTCAGGCTTCAAAGGTAAACGAAGTTGCGCTCCGACGAATATGCTATATTCATGGGATCCCTTTTGACGACATGTTGGTTCCATTAGGGCACGATCGTCCACACTTGCCCCCAGTTGGATACACGGCGTGTAATAAATTCATGTCTTGGGTTAGCAGCTTGCCATTGTTCAATTTATTTCTTCGGGATGTGCTGTAATACATCGATATTGCCCCATCGCAACTGCACCCGAACGACCACGCGTTCATCTGCGTGCCTTCATCCTCTTCATGGCCGTCCTCTCTAGGCCTCCAACTCCGGGTGACATCAGATATATATATATGGTCAAGAAGCGGAGAGCTAGCCCCTCCTTTGTGTTCCTCGAGCCCTACCACAAATGCTAGATTTTAACCGAGGTGTGGAGAAAGTTTGCCCTGTACAAACAGGAATGGTTTATGCGTTTCCCTCCTAGTTTCGCGAGGAGATGGGTTGAAGGAAGTAAGTCTTTTCTCTGGATCGATATTCATGCTTGGTCGAAGTCATGCCTTTTCTAACTTTTGTTTCACCTTTTCAAGTATCAACCTACTTCCTAATGGTCGAGGATATTCTGGGGCTGTCGAGGCATTCGAGCCCTTCCTACCAAAGAACGGGACATCCGAACTCTCATTTCGAATGAGATACTTTCAAGGTTAGGGCTGTTGGCAGAAGGTCATCAGATAAGCCTTCCTCAAGGCATCACCGTACCCAGGCTAACCTCTGGGAAAGGGAAGAAATTAGCTGAGTCATCAGCACGTCATACTCCTGACGCACCAGAAGAGGGGGAAATTAAAGGGAATGAAACACCCGTGCACAAGGTGAGAACTTGGGTCCCACTCAGGATTCGATAGTCGAAGTGCACGACATCGAAATGTCAACTTCCCCTTGGAAGAGTAAAAAGGGATTGACATACAAGATTAGGAAGGAGAAGGTTGGTGGAACTTCAAAAGTTACGCTCATTCCAACGGAGAAAGAGGCTTCTTCACAGCATATAGAAAGTTCTTTAAAGGGCCTATCGAACCTCTCCATTACCGATGACCTGCTCAATTATGACTTCGATTACCCGGAAGCATTTAAATTTCACTCGCCCATCAGAGGCGATGCGGGCGCTCTAGCCCAAAGTCAGGGACAAAAAAACCCCATTAGTACAGCAACTGGTCCATCGGGAGGAAACACTAGGACATGCACAAACACTTGCACTTCAATTTGCACTTAGATTTTCGTCGTCACGTTACTCTTTGCTAATTCATTGTTATTTAAATTCTGTGCAGGTGACATTGGGCACTCACAAGGATTCGATCGCCTTCGTGGTTCGTCTATCTTTTATCAACCTGGACGGGACTCGGGACTCGGGTTTCGGAAGACGGGACAAAGATGGTGACGGCGATAGAGATTATCATTCCTGGGACTCATCATCTCGGAAGAAAACTTACTATCATCCGAAATACCACTAGGATACCTCTTCTCACCTGGAGCAAAGCAAAGATAAACGCGGCTGCAAGGGGTCGCAATCCGATGTCCCCTGAGATCAACACTCCGACTCCCCTTCCACTCGACAGTCCCAAGATCCTCACGGGAGAGCTGAACTTTCCACGACGTCTCCTCCTACTCCTACAACAGATCCAACAGTATCGGAGAGGCTAGCCGAGCTTAAAGATAAATTTTGAAAAATCTGCTTTGATGGCTTGAAATTCCTCCCAGCGATTCATCCTATTCCCAGACATGTCAAGCAGGGCGCCATCTCCTGTACCAACGACGTCTATGTTCAACATGACGTGTTTATTCATTTGGCTAAAAAAAATTCTGAAGTCTCCACGGAGCGCCAACATGAGATCGATCGCCTGAAGCTTGAAGCTATCCACGATAAAGATATCATTAAAGCTTAGGACGAAGAGATTGCGACTTACAAGTTTGAACTTGAGGCCGCCCATCAGAGTGCCAAGGACACCGCCGAAGCCGTAACTCGTCTGGAATCGACTCACAAAAAAGAACCCGACGAGGCGGTACAACGCTGTGGGGCTTTGGCTTTGGGAAAAGATTCGGTACAAAAAGAGAGGGATGCATTCTGTCTCCAGGTTAAAGAACTTGAGGAGCAGCTTCATAAAGAGAAAGAGGAGAAAACGGCTGCTCAAGAAGAGTCACAACGATACTGTGATGAGATTGTCGCTACTCGACTCTTAAAGGAGAAACTTGAGGACGAGCTTTCCAAGTAGAGACGTTAAAGAGCGAAGCCCGTGAAGAGGGTAAGAAGAAAGTATCCATGGATATCGACTCCCGTCTTGAGATGGCTAGAGAAGAAGGTAGGGAGGAAGTCAAAAGCATGTTCGGCCCGCTAATCGCTGAATTTAATGCCTGCGTTCTCATGCATCGAGACTTGACTTTTCTGGGCGAGGGCTATCTCGAATCTTTGGCCGAGGCATGGGAGACTTTAATTGAAATCAAAAGGGCCAAACACGGCATTGAGGAGGTTGACGAGGGGGCCATGATAAAAGAATTCCTCAAGGAAAATGAGCCTTCGGACCTGTCAGCGAATAAAGCTATTTATTGCAAAGGCAACCCTTCCACAAAAGGAAAAGAAGTTATTGTCGGTCCATCCGGGATTGAGTCTCCAGCTTGTGTGCCTACCCAGCCGACTAGTTGGCCGATACTCTATCCTTTTGAACAGCACATTGGCTATGACTCGGAGGACCCCGGTCTTGGTGTTTATGTTTTGTCCCCTATTCTAGAGGGTGAGACCCCCTTGACGGCTGAGGGCCAGTCGGAACCTGGTAGGAAACACTTTTTCTTTAATATTCCAAGGGCTTTCATTTCCCACCAGAAGCTATCGTGTTCTAATACTTGCTTTTCATGATTTTATGTAGGCCATTCTGATCTTGAGCCTACTTCGAGGAGCGATGTCGCCAAGGAAGTGGAGGAGAAAGCAAGTGAGGCTACTCACGCGAGGGAGGCTCCTGGTCTGGATGCTCAGGTGATTGGAGCGCTTGATGAGGACAAGTCCGAAACTTCCTCTCCTACCGACGGGGGTTATGAAGTAGAAATTACAGGCGCCTCTGGGTACACATCTGTATTGAGCATGAAGGAAAATCTCAAGAAAGAGAAGGAGAAGATGGTCAAGATCAAAGTCGAGCCTCGAGTTGTGGACCCGGACGATCCTTTGAACAAGCCGATGAAGGTCATCCTTCCTAGCGGGTCCAAGCGCATGGATGTTCTCCGTACTTCTTTAGTTGCTACCCCTCCATCAAAGAAGGGTACCAAGGGTAAACGCGGAGGAGAGGAGCCGTCTGAGAAGACAACGGAGGTGAAGAAGTCGAAGAAGCACAAGAAGTAATCATTACTCTCGTTCAACGAGAGTTAGTTTAAGTTATGTAATTATTTTCATCTACTTCCGTAATTCTTGTAAATAGATCATCGACCCCGAACTTTGGGGGGTTTGTAGTGGAAAAATATTTTTGGCGAATAAAACTTAGTCTTTCTATCTTTCAAAAGGCTCTTTTCATTCAATTTTTGTGTGATTGTGATTTAAATCCAAGATGTTGTGAATAACAAGGACTTCTCGGTTCACCTTCATATAGCTCGGAGATTCTTTTTAGAGTTGTTCATTTTTCCTTCCACGCTTCAAGAACTTAGAATATTTTTTAGTCCGGACATCGGGGACTTAGAGTACACCAGTCCGCATTCTGGGGACTTGGAGATTTTGAGTCGTTTATACTCGAGTCCGCGCTCTGGGGACTTAGAGTACTCCAGTCCGCATTCTGGGGACTTGGAGATTTTGAGTCGTTTATACTCGAGTCCGTGCTCTAGGGACTTAGAGTACTCCAGTCCGCACTTTGGGGACTTGGAGATTTGAATCGTTTATACTCAAGTCTGCGCTCCGGGGACTTACAGTATTCCAGTCCGCCCTCGGGGGACTTGGAGATTTGAATGTTTAAATTCGAGTCCGCGCTACGGGGACTTAGAGTACTCCAGTCCGTACTCTGGGGACTTAGAGATTTTGAGTCGTTTATACACGTGTCCACTCTTCGGGGACTTAGAGTACTCCAGTCCGCACTTTGGGGACTTGGAGATTTAAGTCGTTTATACGTGAGTCCGCGCTCCGGGGACTTAGAGTGCGCCAGTCCGCACTCTGGGGACTTGGAGATTTGAGTCGTTTATACTCGAGTCCGCTCTCCGGAGAGTTAGAGTACTCCAGTCCGCACTCTGGGGACTTGGAGATTTGAATCATTTATACTCGAGTCCTCGCTCCAGGAACTTAGAGTACTCCAGTCCATACTCTTGGGACTTAGATATTTTGAGTCGTTTATACTCGAGTCCGCTTTCCGGGGACTTAGAGTACTCCAGTCCGCACTCTGGGGACTTGGAGATTTAACTCGTTTATACTCGAGTCTGCACTCCGAGGACTTAGAGTACTCCAATCCGCACTCTGTGGACTTGGAGATTTGAGTCGTTTATACTCGAGTCCGCTTTTCGGGGACTTAGAGTACTCCAGTCCGCACTCTGGGGACTTGGAGATTTGACTCGTTTATACTTGAGTCCGCGCTCCGGGGACATAGAGTACTCCAGTCCACACTCGAGGGACTTGGAGATTTTGAGTCGTTTATACTCGAATCCGCTCTCCGGGGACTTAGTGTACTCCAGTCCGCACTCTGGGGACTTGGAGATTTGAATCGTTTATACTCGAGTCCGCACTACGGGGACTTAGAGTACTCCAGTCCGCACTCTGGGGACTTGGAGATTTTGAGTCGTTTATACTCGAGTCCGCTCTCCGGGGGCTTAGAGTACTCCAGTCCGCACTTTAGGGACTTGGAGATTTAAGTTGTTTACACTCGAGTCCACGCTCCGGGGACTTAGAGTACTCCAGTCCGCACTCTAGGGACTTGGAGATTTGAGTGTCTGCACGTGTTCGTACGTCAGCCAGAATAATATAGTTTCATACGCCTATCACAGGATCATCATGCGCAGAAACTGAAACGACCCGACTTTCTTACCATAGAAAATCGCATCATTTTTAAGAAAGAAAGGGATAGAAAAGAGAAAAGAAAGAAGAGAAGAAAGAAACAACATCAGAATCTAAACAGCGGAACGAATAAATTATATTAATAACATAAACATTACATAGTTTACAACCATTATCAGAGTTACACAGATATATATTACATACTAGACAGTTATAAACACCTGTCTAGTTATACAACTCAATACAGAATAAGAAACTACTCAGAGAAATCTACACAGCGGAAAACTATATATATCTACACGCAGAAACCTCCTGCTCCATTGCTCCTTCATAATTCGTCAAAGCTAACCTGAATCCCTTGGCTACTTGTAAAAATTTGAGTACCCAAGAGTTTATGAAAAGCAAAAATAAACTCCAGGTCAGACATGGGTCTGGTGTGAGTAACAGGTTAAAGTTGCTTAACTTTTAAAAGAATCCTTTGGAAAGAAAGGTATCACGTAAGACTTCCCACACATAAACATGGAAAAGTTTTTACCTTACGCTAACCAAAACATTTGATAGGAAATCCGATGATATTATAATAGCGTCTACGGTTTTCAAGTAAATAAGAAATAGCCAAAATTGTTACATCTATTAATTTCCAGCTACTAGCCACAAAGTGGGTAATACAATCAAAACCGTTGGCACTTATTGGATTTTGGATTCCATACAATGGCAGGGCTACCCACACAGCCGAATATAAAGGGACTTCTAGACAAGGGTAAATCTTGCTCTCCAATGGGAGCTACCCACGAAGCCTTGCTGCACCTCCCCTGTTTTAGCCATTCCCGGTTGATGAGGCTTGAGGCTACGATTACCTTTATAGGACATATCACTTGGAATGCTCATCGTCCACCTGACGATGTTCTGAAAGCATTCAATCCATACATGTTCCTTCCGGGTTCGAACGAAACCGAAGGCATTATCTCGTTACACTCATTTTGGAATCACCCTCAGAGTTAACGACAATAACCCTTGCATTCTGAATCACCATCTCGAACCTATAAGTACTATCCCGTCAAACTCATTACGGAATCACCCACAGAGTTATACTGACGTATAGTTCTTACACCTCGAGTCTTCACAAAGCTCCATTTTGATTCACGACCTAACGTTTAATTGGAATCGATGTGGTTTTCGGATATCCAAATATCAAAACCCGATCCCGGTCTCATCGAAATCCAAAGCGTGTCTTTTAGGTCCAAGTTGTTTTAAAGGTTTAAAACAATTAAATACAGTATCTATGTACACACAGATAGATAACTTATAAATCACAATTGATAATTAACATTATCAAATAACAGGTAATCCACATTACCAATATCAAAATAGATAATCCATATTTTACCACCACAATAGATAATCTAAGTTATCATCACAATACAACCAAGCATCCATACCATACAATATTATTTATCTCATTATTGAGATTACTTTTATTCAAGACAATCAAGTTCACCCATTCATCCATAAGCAATGATTTATTCATAATCATATAATTAATTTAAAATGAATTAAATTAACTATCTCTATCTCTAATTAATTTAAAGTGAATTAAATTAATTACACCACCTTCAATTAATTTAAAATAAATTAAATTAATTACTTCATCAATATAAACCTTGCTTACTCAATCATTTAATTGATTACAATAAATTAATCATTCATTATTAATTACCTTAATTAATCACTCTTGATTAATTATTCTTAATTACATTCATGTAATTATCCTTAATTAATTTCACAAATTAATTATTCTCAACCAAACAGTAATTAACCTTTAATTACTTCAATTAATTAATTAACTATAATTAATTACATTAATCCTTAATTAATTAATTAATTACCTTTAATTACCTATTAGTGATTAATTAATCATAATTAATCATCTTTAATTACATTATTAATTAAAATAATTAATGATCTTTAATTATTCCTTAATTAATTATCTTCCTATTACCTTAAGTAATTAACTCATAATTATTAATCTCTACAGACTAATCACATTTAGTAATTAATTAGCTTAATTACTATATTAAAACAAATTAATTATACTTAATTAATTTCTTAATTAATTCCTTGATTTATTACTAAATAATTTATCCAAATTACCTCATTCTTAAATATCTCCACTTAATTACAACCTGTAATTATTAATTAATTACTTAACTAAGTAATTTCCAAATCATTAATTACATAAAGTAATTATATTTATATAACCCAAGTGTTTAAAATTAATTAAACTTAATTAATTAAAATAAACAATCATATTTAACTAAATTTAATTACATTTAAGTAATTAATTTCTTAATTAATTCAAAAAGTAATTACACTCAAACCATTCACAATGATTATTATTAAATTAATTAATCTAATTAATTATTAAAATTAACCATATTAATTAATTTTTAAATAATCCTGGTTAATGACCTTCATTAACCATTCTTTAATAATTTTTTATTAAGTAATTAACTTAGATATTCATAAATTTAATTATCCATTAATTAAAGTCTAATCATTTAATAAATCAACCTTGATTTAAAACTTAATTACATAATTAATAATTCATTAGTCATTTATTTAAAAATCTAATTAATGATCTTAATTATAAATTGATTAATCATTAATCAATATTTATTTAACCTTAATCAATAATTAATTAATTTAACCAACTATTCCTTAATTACCTTATTAATTAAATAAATTTCCAAAACATTTATCTTAATTAATTTAAGATAAAACATTTTTAAATCTTGTTATTAAAAACAAAATTTATTTAAAACAAAGTACTTTTGAAAATTACCTTTAAATTCCGTTTTAAATACAAGTTTAAAATAAGAACAATTTAAACTTATCAAAATTTTAGACAATTTAAAAATAATTTAGATTGCAAAACAAACAAACAAGTGCTATAAAAATTTATAGTTACATTCATTTCAAAATTTTAATAACTTAAATTTGCATTTAGTTTAAAACTTCAAATTTAAACCTTCCTTAAAATTTAAAAAACTGAAGTTCATTTTTAAGTTTAAGATTTCCAGATTTAAATAAACTTCAAATCTTACTCGTATTTTAGAAAAAACTCACTATTAAAAGGTTTAAACTATTTTACTAAAATAAAATAGTTAGTTAAGTTAAAAAAAATTGAAACTTTTATTTTTATTTAAAAAAACTGGGATTTAAATTTAAATCCAAAAATTCAAAACTTGAATTTGAATTTAAATTTAAACTTTCTTTAAAACTAAAACTACAGTTTTTAAATTTTTAAAACCCAGATTTAAAAACTGGTTTCAGAAACCTGGAAATTACAGTTCAACCCGAGGTCCCCTAGTACTACTTCGGTTTTAAAGCCTGATTACTCCGAGACGTCATCCTACTTGCTTCGAGCAAATTCAAAGATCTCCCTTGCAACAACCAAAACCCCAAACACATCACCAGTAAACTCATCGCCGTGCATATGCACGGCGACCACCGCCTCTACTGATCATCATAGATGATCCAACCACTTCCAGTAACCCATGTATGCCCACAGAAACCCTCAGATCGAACAATAAAACAAGAATTCAAAATTTAGCTCTAAAACCCCAAACCTGAAAACATGTTTCAGGTTTCTGACCCAATCTGTCAACGGCGATTTCTTGCCGCTCCGACCACCTGAGGTCCACCCACTCCGGCCTCGAGCTCCTTCACACACCTACTACACATTCACCAAATACCAGAACACTCGATCAACTATTCAGATCGAAAAGACCTCTTTCACAAAACCCATCAAAACTAGGGTTAAATACTGAAAATCAAAACTGCATCCACCCCAACCAATTATATCCACATTTCTGATTTTTCTAAGAATCTATGATCCTTCCTCTATAACTCAGAAAAATCCTGAGTTTCCTCAAGTCACATATTACAAGGACTTGCTCAAATTCATTTTTAGTTCAAGAACAAACTGCTACAGAAACTAAACTCTAAAAATCCTAATACTTGATTTAAAAATCAACTTCCAGTAATGTTTTTAGTTTATGAAACTGGATTTTAATGTTAATATGATTGGTTTTGATCAAGATCAACATACAATGGTGTTACCTGTGTTTACAGAGATAACACCCTGTATTTTAACTCTCCTAAAAATTTTAAACCTTAACATAAGAAAATAAAACACATTACTTTATAAATTTGAATACTAATCTATGATAAGCAAACCCTTTTTATTATTATAAAACCCAGATACTATCTCAAATTAGATCAATTGTAGGGGATTCATTTAAAATAGGAAGATGATCTGAGTACACTGTAGAACATAAACAAACATGCATACACAATCACATTTACATCAGGCCTTTATAAACACAAACATTACTACATTTGTTTAAATGCAGAGCTTTGATGTTAAAAATGAAGATGTTAGATATTGATCTGGGAACACAGCAGATGCTTAAACAACATGCATACACAATCATAATTACATCAGACAAACAAATATATTTTATCTCAAACAACCTAATTACAGTTTAAGATTTAAATGTTACTCACCTTGATTCAATGCAGAGCTCAGTTATACCCTTTTTTAAATTCGCAGAAATAAGAATGCAGGCATGCTCTATCTTTTTGAAAAAAATCTGAATTGCAATTTTTTTTTGGAAATCTGAATGCTCATGATCCTTCCTATAATCACTTGCATGCAGAGAGCAGATGTAATTGCTAATTTTCCAAATGCATGCAGATGCTTATCATTCCCAGGTTTAAAACAGAATGCAGGCTCCACTTGAATTTTACAGACTGATGTTTTAAATTTGAGATGAAGATGGGTTTGATTTTGAAGAAGTGGAATATGCAGATGTTGGTGAATCAATGCAGATTTGTGGATTTTGAGGATATTCAGATTTGATTTTTGATGAGGGGTTTAACTTGCAAATTTGTAAACTAATTTTAAATTTTGAACAGGAATTTAATATGCAGGTTTGATTATGGATATGAAAAATGATTTTTGATCTTTTCTTTTGATTAAGGAAATGAAAAAGAATATGCATGAATGAAAATGCAAGCTAAACTAGATGTATTTTCTGATTTAATGGAATAAAAGAAAAATTAAAACTAAATTTTTACACTTGTACAAATGTTATACACTTGTCAAATTTTTTATGTTAGTTTTTGAACACATGTTAAATCAATGCTTAAGAATGCAACACTTGTTTCTTTTAAAGGTAATTAGTATTAAATTTACAAATTAATGTGTGTGTTAATTTAATTTAATTTGTTGGTTTATATTTAAATATGTGTATAAATTCATAAAGAAGAAATATGAATAATCATGTTTATAAATGAAAATTAAACAATTGAGATTTTATACTTTGGAATTTCAAATTCAAATTAAATTCAAAATCAAATATTTTCAATCAAGTTATACATATAAATTCAATTTGAAATAACAAATTGCAAATTTAATTCAAAATCTATTTATAAAGATAATACACAATTGATATTGTTTTTATAAATATCTTATTATTAAATTAGAATCATTTTACAAGAAATTATATTTTTATCAATAAAATATCTATTTTATTAAGCCATAGAGCCTTTTGTTGAATTTATTTTAAATTTAAAACTCAATCTAATTTAATTTAAACATTTCAATATCTTTATTATCAATTTTAAAATCATATATTTATTTATGAAATAGTTTTTAAAAACTCAATACTAATTAAAATCAAAATTTCCAATTTATAATGTATATATTAGAATTTTAAAACATGGTTCATTTATTAAATTTAAACCAAAATCATTTATTTAACTTTGAAAAGCTTAAATATTAAATAAAACAAAATTTCCAAACTACTACAAGTATTAAAACTAGAAAAATTATGCTTTATTTATTAAAATTAAAACAATGCTAATCTATATTAAAATATAAACCATATATTTATATTGTAAATAGAAACCAATTTATTATTTTAAAAAGATAAAATAACCATTTTAAATAATTATTGAAGATGATTATTAAATTTATTTGAATTATTATTAACAAATATCAATATCAATTTAATTTTTAATACAGATTATTAAATTGATATTGTTAAAAATTCCGGGATATTACAGAAACATTAGTAATTCATGGAAAAGATGGCTTCAAACCTTTATTAATGAAAGCAAGCTAAATTGTCTTACTACATGCCAAGAACTAGAAATAAAAGAAAACTGGAAATAAATGCAATTAATACATGAAAGAAATAGACTAAGTATAATAATGCCGCAAGTGCTCGCTGTTCCATGCTCGGGGGACTGTCGCACCATCGACGGTCGCTAACTTGAAAGTTTCTTCTCCAAGCTTCCGTTGGATGACGTATGGACCTTCCCATGTAGGATTCATATGAGACAGGACCGAAAAAACTCGTTTCAAAACGAGGTCTCCCATATCAAAAATTCTCGGTCGGACCTTTTCGTTATAATATTTAGCGACTCTATGTCTGCATGAAGCCGCTCTCAAATTGGCTTCTTCGTGTTTTTCGTCAATGAAGTCCAACGATTCTAATAAAAGATTCTGGTTTGACGCGGGGTCGTAATAAGTTACTCGATGTGATGGAACTTCAAGTTCCATGGGTATGACAGCTTCCGCGCCATATGCCAATGTGAATGGAGTGTGGCCAGTCGCGGTCTTGTGGGTGGTCCTATAGGCCCAAAGCACCATTGGAAGTTCATCCACCCACTTACCTCTAGCCTTTTCCAGGTGCTTTTTCAATATGGACTTGATTATCTTATTTACGGCTTCCACTTGTCTGTTGGCTTTCGGGTGAGCAACCGCTGCAAACTTCTTCTCAATGCCACATTTCTGACAAAATTCTTTGAACTCCTTGCTTTTGAGTTGAGTCCCATTGTCTGTAATGATGGTCCATGGAAGGCCAAAACGACATATGATATTTTGTACGACGTAATTAATAACCTTCTTGGTGGTTACTTTAGTCAGAGGCTCTGCTTTTGCCCATTTGGTAAAGTAGTCGACCGCGACTATTGCATATTTTGCTCCACCTTTGGCCATGGGTAAAGAAACAATTAGGTCGATCCCCCATATTGCAAATGGCCAGGGACTAACCATTTGCGTGAGTTCCGTCGGGGGAGCTCTTGGGATTTTTGCGTATATCTGGCATTTGTCACATCTTCTCACATAGTCCGCAGCATCCCGATCCACAATTGGCCAGTAGTATCCATAACAGAGGACTTTCTTTGCTAATGTCTGACCCCAGTATGGTCACCGCACTCTCCCTCAAGGACTTCCTTTAATATTCGTTTTATCTCATCGTGGGCCACGCACCGGAGTAAGTGGGGTTGAGAATCCCCTCCGATACATTACCCCATCTTGCATTATATATCGTGAAGCCTTACGAAGGACTTGTCGTCTTTTGCTCCTTTTTCCAGGTAAGATCTCGAATAGCAAGGACTGCCTGATTGGGGTCATCCACGATTCCTTCTCGATTTCGGTTTCGAACGCGAAACCTATCTCCATCATATCTATACTCGAAGCTGGAGGGTCTCAAAAGGAAATAATCCCATTTGCTGTGCATCGCCAGTGCTTGCGAATTTTTTCAATGAATCGGCTACCCTATTTTGCTCGCATGGGACATGTGAAATATCAAAATATTCGAGATTCGCTAGCAGCTCCTGAACTCGGACCAAATATGGGGCAAGTTTCTGCCCCCTTACTTGATAGTCACCTCGCACTTGGTACACCACCAGCTGCGAGTCGCTAAAGATTTCAGTCGATTTTACTCCCAGTTCTTTGATAAGTCTTAAGCCGGCAATCAACGCTTCATATTCGGCTTCGTTATTCATTGCTTTGAATTCAAGCTTCAAAGCATAGCAAACTGATCGGTTCTCAGGAGTTACTAGAACTATGCCAACCCCGAACAACGGTCGGTTAGATGCCCCATTGGTATACATCTTCCATCGAATGGGAGGTATGACAATGTGGTCGTTTGATTCGTCTGACATAGTAAATGCAGCAATGAAGTCAACTAGTGCTTGTCCTTGTATGGCCCTTCGCGGTTGGTAGGTAATATTGAACTGACTTCACTCAATATTCCATTTTAACATCCTTCCGGAAGTTTCCGGTCGTTGGAGTATCTGACGCAAAGGTTGATTAGTATAAACACTGATTGAGTGTGCCTGGAAGTATGGGCGAAGCTTGCATGATGCAACCACTAAGCAATAAGCTAATTTCTCGATCTTGGGATAATTTCTTTCTAACCCCGTCAAGCGTTTACTAACGTAATATACTAGCTTTCGAACTTGGTCCTCCTCGCGAACCAAAGCCGTCCTGATAGCATGCTGGGATACTGCCAAGTATACATACAACCTTTCATGGTCGATTGGTTTCGATAGTACCGGGGGGCTCTCCAAATGCCTTACCAGAGCTCGAAATGCTTCCTCACAGTCGGATGTCCACTTGAAATTCCATTTTCCCTTCTTTATCACGTCGAAGAAGGGAATGCATTTATCCGTGGCTCTGGATATGAATCGGGTCAGCGCTGCCACCTTTCCATTCAGGCTTTGTACTTGCTTTATAGTTCTGGGCACTTTTATGTCCCAAATAGCCTGAATCCTTTCCGGGTTAGCTTCAATTCCACGTGCATTCACAATGAAACTCAAGAACTTTCCTGATGCCACACCAAAAGAGCACTTCAAGGGGTTGATCTTCATACCGTAATGTCTGAGTATATCAAACATTTCTGCCAAGTCTCGAATGTGGTCGTTTGACTGTCGTGACTTCACGAGCATGTCATCCACATAGACTTCCATCGTCTTACTGATCTGGTCTTTAAACATTCGATTCACCAGACGTTGATAAGTTGCTTCCGCGTTTTTCAATCCAAAAGGCATTGCTACATAGCAATATAGCCCCATATTCGTGACAAAACTAGTGTGCTCTTCGTCTGGAATATGCATCGGGATCTGATTGTATCCTGAATACGCATCCATAAATGACAATAATTCGTGCCCGGCGGTAGAGCCGACGAGATGGTCGATTCTAGGTAAAGGGAAACTATCCTTCGAGCATGCTTTATTTAAATCGGAATAATCAACACAAGTTCTCCATTTTCCTTTCGCTTTCTTCACTAGCACTTGGTAAGATACACATTCAGGATAGAGGGCGTCGCGGATGAACTCATTGACTTTGAGTTTGCCCACCTCCTCTTTGAAAACCGCAGACCTCTCCGGGTCCATACCTCTCCTTTTTTGTTTTACGGGAACGTACTTTGGGTCTATGTTCAAAATATGACTTGCAATTGTTGGAGAAATCCCGCACATATCAGAGTGTGTCCAAGCGAAAACATTGAGATTCGCTTGGAGGAAGTCAGTGAGGTTCTCGGCCACCACGGGGTCGAGTTGTGATCCAATTTTAAGAACTCATGACGGGTCATCTCGGCTGACTGGGATGCCAATTGTTAGTTCAGCCAGTGCTGCATTTGTTTTCGTGGGTCCCCCATCATCATCTCCCGGATATATATCTCTATAGATCCGAGAATGTTTCCCGAGCCTGGGCTTGGACGCTACTTGTCAATCATCATAATTTTGGATGCGGACGGAGCTGTCCGCAACCTTTCCTTTCTCTCTATGCCGAGATTCTCTCAGCTTAGCCACATAGCATGCACCATCTGTCGCCTGATCACCGTGTACCACTCCAACTCCTCTGTTTGTCAGAAATTTTAACGTCAGACACCAAGGGGCCAATGCTGTCCAAAATTCTGCCAGGGCTGGACGTCCTAGAAATGCGTTATATGGAGAGTCAACATCCAACACTATAAATGGTAGGTTTCGCACCCTCCTACGCTCGCCTTGCCCTAGTTCAACTGGTAAATCCGCATATCCCTGTGCATCAGTTGTTGCGCCGTTAAAGCCATGAATTCTGGCTTTAGATGGTTTCAAATCCTTAGTCTCCAGCTTCATTTGGTCGTATGCCTTCTTGAAGATGATGTTAACGGAACTTCCGCAATCAATTAGAATTCTCTTCACAAACGCCGGCCCGATTGTCGCAGATATGACCATCGGGTCGATAGTAGGAGCCTCCACCTTATCCGCATTTCTACTCCTGAATACAATATCATCATTCATCGTGTGCTACTGCTTTGCAGGAGTCCCATCCTCCAAATTCAAACAGCACTCATACTCCGCATGTCTTAAAGAGTTAGCATATTGATCCATCTCCTGCCAATTCTTATCCGCAGGATGAGGTCCGCCAGCAATCATGTTGATAACCAATCTACACACAGTTCGAGCAAGTTGTTCTGGTTGGCGTGGAGCTGGCCCGCGTCCGGGGTTCGATGTCTCTTGTCTTACGTCTTGTGGGTCTTTGACAAACTCCTGCAGCTTCTTCTGTCTAATCAACTTTTCTATAGCGTCATGCAGGTGTCTGCACTCCTCTGTGTTGTGCCCATAAGACTCATGAAAGCGGCAATACTTTCCAGTCCGCTTCTGTTCCTCCATTGATTCCTTTAGGCGTGGTTTTCTATATTGAAAAGTGTTGCAAGTTGACAAATAGATGTTCTCAAGAGATGCATTGAGCGGGGTATATTCATTATAGGTAGGGATTCTTGACTTCCATTTCCCCGTCTCTCTTTTCATTCCGGGATTTCCACCTCCGGATCCTTTAGACTGCCCAGGCTTGTTTTGGGCGTTGACTCGAGCTTTTCCCGAATTATCGTCAGTTTGCTTCATGACGACGTTACTTTTCACAGTCTCCTGAGTAGGCCCTGGTGCCTTGCCTCGTCTTATCCATCGAGCTTCTTCCCTTCTTATGAACTGATGAGCTTTCGAATAAAAACGCTCCAGCGTGGCTGGGGGCTTTCCTGCCAACCAATCTCCAAATTCAGAGTCCGGATCCACTCCACGCATTACCGCCATCAAAATCGCATGGTCGTTTGGATTGCTCACTTTGGTAGCAGCAACATGAAATCTCTGCAAGTATGCTTTCAATGACTCTCCCGGAGCTTGGATTACGCTTGATAAGGACATCACATCCTTTGGACGAGTGGTGTGTATCCTGAATTGTTCTATGAATTTCGTTGCCAATTCGTCAATGTTGGATATTGATCTTAGGGGAAGTCGATTAAGCCACATTGTGGCAATTCCGGACAGAGTGATTGGGAAGCACCTACACTTGGTTGCATCATTAGCTCTTGCAGAGTCCATCATCCATCCGTACCTCATCACATGCTGCTTGGGATCAGTCATCCCTTTGTAGGCAGGGATAGTCGGAATATTGAACATCTTGGGGTACTCAGCCTGTAGGATACCATCTGTAAAGGGAGTATGGCTTCTGAACACACCCCAATCTTCGTTGGCCAAGCCTTGATATTCTCTCATCAACTGCTTGACCATAGCTGTCAAGTCCAGAGTTTGTATGGAGGATGGAAGGTTTGGTTTCGCTCCACGCGACTGTGCGGGTTGATGTCCCGCCTGATTTGGGTCTTGGAGATTCGGGCGTCCGGTCTCCTCACGGGCTTGATCCCTAGCGATCGATCTGCGACACCTACCTGTGCACCTTCATACTTACGGTGCCTACGCCTAGGAGGTTCATCAGCTGAGGTTGAACTATCAGATTCAGAATAAGGGGCAGGGTTACCTCTAGCATTCTGACGCTGCTGCTGAGTGAGCTGAGTCATGAGGTTAGTGTTGGCTTGAATCTGCTCAGCCAGTTGCCTTCTACTTTCCTTGAGTTCTCTTATTAAGTCGTTTAACTCTGTTCGGGAAACAATTTCCACTTGGTTTTGGGTGGAGGGCCCTGTACCTCGAGTTGCTTGCTGATTTCTAGGTCCAACTTGTTGGATGCGAGCAGTCTCGTGGACATCTGCGTTGTAGGAGGCCGATCTGCCTCGTGGTCATCCCATGGTAGAGTTGTTGGTTATAACTCTGAATAGAATCAACAGATGCCTGGTGGATGATCTTGGATCTCCTCATGGGGATTTTTGCAATCTAGTAGCTACAAAGCAGATCCGAACAGCTCGAGAATTCGATTCTCAATGAAAACACCAAAATGTTAGCACAAAAATTGGCCACTAACACCTTAAGAAAGATTGTGCAGAGAGATTAATGAAGATAGTAAATTAAAACAAATGACAGTATGTAAATTTAAATGCAGCGAACAAGAACACCAAATTTATAGTGGTTCGGCGTAACTACCTATGTCCACTTTGAAGTTGATTTCTATTGCTTTTCTTGATAGTTGATTGCAGATACAATCCGTTTCTAATTACTTGAATACAATTGCTAAGTAAAAGATTAAGCCTTTAAATGAAGGTTGAATGCGACAGAGTCTCCCCAGTGTTCTCGAAATTCTCCTCCTCTTCACTGTGCCCCTGCCTCTCTATTTATAGACGAAGGTGGGTTGGACTTCCCTAGTAGGCCTGGTAGCTGAATACCTCGGCCCAAATGGAGTAAGCTCTACGTGCCGACTCGAACGTGCCGAACGGCCAAATGCCGAGCCATCGTCTTCATGCCGAACAATGTGGTGTGTTGAGCGAGGTGCGCAGGCCGAACGAGAATCGATGTCGAACGAGGAAAAAGCCGAACGAGGCTGGAATGCCGAACGGTCCGGGAATGCCGAGTGAAGCATGAATGCCGAGTGCTCTAGAAGCCGAACGCTCTTGAATGCCATTCGACCTAGTCATGCCAAACTTCCCTGGAATGCCGAATGACCCTGAATACCGAATGTTCATAGAAGCCGAACGTTCCTTGTACGCCAAACGTCCCTGGATTGCCAAACGTCTATGGAAGCCGAACTTTCCTTGTATGTCGAACGTCCTTGGATTTCCGAACATCCCTGGATTGCCGAACTCTCCTAGATGCCGAGCGCTCCTGAGCGCTCCCAAATGCCAAACGACCCTGACCGCTGAACACTTTCCAATGCCGAGTACTCATGAATGTTATTCAAACGTGAATGCCAGACGAAGTATTTGCGCCGAGCGTTCAGAATGCCGAACGGTATGTAGATGCCGAAAGATCCATAAATAGCCGAACCGTGTGCTACTGTCGAGTACCTAGTTGTCTGGTCAAATCTCCAGGAAATAATTTGTTTAAAAAATCTAAACTGTTTTACAATTAAAAACATCGCGAGCCAAACCCGAAAGCCCACTCGAGCCACGCTTTCATTTTCTCGAGCAATTTCTTATGACAAATTCGTAAATCCCCGAGATAACCGTTCTTGCCATATACCTCAACATTCACCTGATATAGGTGATAATTCATGCATATGCACCGACGAACGACGCCTCTCTGACAAACCCTGCCGCCATCGACACATCGAAGACGACCACCATGATCGTTCTGCCTACCCATTACCATTGATTCAACTTGGAATCAAAAATCAAACTAATTGATCAATGCCTGCAACCCAACCCAATCGGAAACTACAACTTGCCATCACCTCCGGCCATCAAAACCATCGTCGATCCACCCAAACCTTTGTCGCCATTCCACGAATCGATTCCTCCATCTTTGATTTGACCCTATCCTCTCTCTACGTTGTGTGAACTCAAAAATAAACGCTGATCAAAATCACTCGAAAATCCCTTCTTCGACGTCCCCCGGCCGATCCGATCATCTAAAAAATCCCCCTCCATTTTTCCATCGATCAGCATCCTCCAAACTATCTTTGACATCAACCATGATTAACCCAAACCCAACGATCGCCAGAGATTGATAAAAAACCAATTTCCTTTCACCATTCAATTTCTCCTAAAATACCAACTTAAAAATCCTCATTTTATTTCTAAAAATCATAGTTTTCAAAAAAGGATTAGATTGTATAAGTGAAACTTGAAGCCATAGCATTTGAATTTTGACATACTTTTGATTTCCACTGTGATTTATCATTTTTGAAATAGTTACTTAATATAAATTCTGAAACCATTTTTATAATTGAGATCTTGTTAATCTGAACACATTTTGTTAAAACATCCAACCCTTAAAAAGATTATAGGATGATATATTGAATTTTGAACTTAATTTGAAAATTGTAACTAAGAACAGAGTATGATTTTCATATAAACACAGACATGCACATCCAGTCATCACTAAATTCAGACAAAATATATGCATATATTCATGTAAACCACATTTACATTATAATTACACAGATTTATCAAGATCTACAACCAGATTTAAGCTTTAAAAGGGTTTAGTTTACTCATAGTGGATTGAAGAACAGAGAAGTGGAAATGCTTTTAAATCTGGAAACTGGTGTATTAAATTTGAAACTAACGCTTTGATTTCGATCTGCTTCTTGTGCTGAGTTCATGCTTGATTGTGTTGAGTTTATTAGTTGCTTCAGGTGTGCTTGATAATGTTGAATTTGTTTTGATTTTCATTTTCTTTTGATCTATTAGTTGATCTGCATTTGGTTGTTTGAGTTGCTCTGATCTTTGAATTTCATTTGCTCTTGAATTGTTCAAGTTAAAAGTTGAAGCTGATCTTGTATTTTTTTCAAAGCTTTGTTGAGATGATTTCATGTTGAAAGTTTTTAGTTTGAATTTTTTTTAGGTTTGGTTTTATAGAATGAGAAAATTTTGAGAAAGTTTGAACTGTAAAGAAAGTAACCGGGTTTCTCTTTTTAAAACATGTTATTTATTTTTAAATTTAAAAGAAACTATGGTGCCATTTGTTAATCTTAAGGCATGCATAAGCTACACATGTTATAGTCCTTTATCATTATCTTACACTTGTTATTGTCATGTATTTAATGTTTTAAATATATTTTATATTATATTTTCAATTGTTTATACCTATACTTTTCCTTTTATTTAAATTTGTAGAACTTAAAGAAAAATAATTTGAAATCTAATTATACACTACTAATAAATAACCATATATTCATATATATTAGTTCCTTTGAAATATAAAGTTAAAAATTCTAATTTATTTATAAAATACCTACATTTGGATTTCCCATATCAAATCCTTTATTTACAATCTTTTTATATTTATTCCTAAATTTTCAAATTAATTCACATTTAATCCTAAAATTTTATATTAATTACTAAATTAAAATTGGCTTAAAAACGGGATCGTTACAATTTCGAAATATATATAGACCAACGGTGTCTGTATACATAATTTTCTATGCTATGGTCAAGTGATACAGGTATTTATCATTTCGATCTGCAATTTAATTATTATCGGGTATATATCATTTCCACCCACAACACCAAAATTCAGTTCAACGAAAATCGCTTGGGATTATCATTTCAACCCATAACGATTTTCACCCATTCTACAAGATCATTCGGGTATTTATCATTTCAACCCATAGGAAACTCTAAATTAACATGGAACTTGTAGAGTGAGAACAGTGATGATAATAATATAATATATCAACAATAGGCATATATCATCAATAACAGATAAAATATAAGTAACAAATCATAATGTCAAATTCACAGGTAAACAATTACAAAAATGGCATATCATATATATAGTAATTAAGTATCTAGAAACAACATATTTCAATTGTCGTTTCAAATGAAATCAAATTTAATAAATATAAGAATGTTAATCATGAGTGATTGCTCACCTTTCGAGGCTAGAGAACGATGAGAGTGGAAACAGTGACATAAACTTGGACACTGATAAGCGATAAGGCTAGAGAACAACTACAACAAATTCGATATTGAAATGTAAGTCAAGATGGTAAGAGATCGATGAAACAAGATATATTACGTATATATTTTCTATAAATCAATTTAAAACATATATTAAATATATATATATATTTATATATAAATCAATATTTAATCCTAACACATAAAAATATCTATATATAATTGGAAAACTAAGTTTACATATACTTACATATAAATTAATGTATAACATTATATATAAACCATTTTATAACATTATATATATACACACATCTTAGAATACATATAATGCTTGTACCGCAAAATCAGTTTATATACGCATCTTATCATTCTTATACAGTCTTATATTTAATAATATATATAGACTTAAATTATACATTTTAGAAAAGTAGGATATGTATATAAAACTAGCATAGAAACTTACATATATAAATAATAGGTTATATAATTTAAAACCAATATTTATGAAAATCAATATAAAGTCCAACCTATACTTGCTGTAACCATCGAAAAGTGTAAATATATATGTACCAAATATATATAGACTACTCGAACTATACGTAGGCTTGGATTCACAACAACAAGTACTTAGATATATATATATATATATATATATATATATATATGTATATCAACATATCTATATTTTATGTATATATATCAAATCAATATCTATATATATTATATTTCTTTTTTATCAAAGATAAAATCAATATATATATATATATACACACATACATACATACAAACTTATATCAATATGTAGTTCGACATACTAAGTTCGACATACTATCATTAACATATTACATGTATATACATGTAACTCACACATATATTTATACGTAACAATCTAAAAATCAATATTTAAATAATAATAAATTACCTATAAATGAACAAAGTGTAGGCTTGGCAAGTTGAAGGTGGAGTTATGGGTGGTCTCTGTAAAATCCGCCTTTTCGTACGCTTTAAATCGATAATAAACCACACATGTCAGACTTAAACCATACAGAAGGGCGGATTGTTATAGGGTAAATAAGAAAAAGGAAGAAAGAAATAAAACAAAATTGAATCTTGCAGCAGAATGATAAAATATAATAATCAAATATACAGTTCGTGAAGCTATTTTACAAAATATTCGATTATACTTACACAATACATATCAGAGTTACACATACAAGAGAACAATAAGTAATGCAGCGGAACAGTATGAATGTAGTGGAATACTATAATAAATAATAATAAATCTTCGTCTTCGTCCTCCAGAATACGGTCTTCCAAATCCTGAAATGTTCAGGCTGACCAGAGCGAATTGAAAAGACAAAACACTCGAGCCAGAACTAAAAGATCTTATGTAAGTTAAATCGACAGTAAATAATATGAGTGGATTGGCGTCAGAGATGTTTATGGGATTTGACATCTCCTATCCAGTGTCTAACGTGAGTGCAGTAACTTAAGAGATGCTCGGGATTCACATCTCCTAAGGATCCGTTAAACTGTTTACTATGTAGTAATATTTCGCTATTTTAATAATGTCTATTAGTAAAATAAACTTACTTTAAAATAGCGTTAAGGGGTTACCCATATAGCCCTTAACACGTAATAGTGCCAGTAGTCTATACAGTACCTGCATATCTCCTGACCGGGAGACTACGAGAAGATACTCCATAGGTACGACACAAATCAAACTCGTACAAGGTAAGCTAGGGTAGGTGACACGACACAACTAGCAATGCCAAGGTAGATATACCAATTGCTATCCGGACTGGTGGTGATGCATACCGTGCAGCTACCGCCCACCTCGAGCCACACCCCCAAAACTCAAAATCAAAAGTGGCCACCAAATAAATCTCAAAGTCAGAATATAATATCAAATGAGTGTGTCCGATAAGAGGGGCTACCTCACTGGCCCGGAATCGCTCCTGTTTTAGCCACCTTATACCAACTCACGGGAGTTGGGTCCAGGTATACACCTCAAAGGAAACGCCGCCACCATCCTACTTCATTCTGGAATCTCCACCGCATACACGGCTGTTAAAGTGGTTTTCGGAGTTGGCAAAGAGTATGAAAACTTTCGATCCCGGTCTCTTTAACAACCAAACGTTATTATAACACCGCGATCATTTCAAAATAATTATACTTTTAAAACTAGAATTTACTATCCCTTTCAAAACCATATAAATATGATATCATTTCTGCTTTAAATACCAAATCAATATGATATAATTTTTTAAAAATCCAAATTAAGATAATATCATTTTTATTAATATATCCTTCTTCCAAAATTATTACACTTTCTAATCATAATAACTTGAAACCTATAACTTTGAAACATAACTTCCAATACTTAAATGGTTCAAATATTAAATTACTTTATACAATAAAATAGCTTCTTTAATTTCACAAATCAATTCCAAATATAGATTTGAACCCCAATAAACCATTTCAATTTCCATATATTTCAAAGCTTTAAATTAGGGTTTTTAGGCTCAAGGAAAAGTTGGTGAAAAATTTAGCTTTAAGTTCAAAAGGTTTACTTTTTAGGCTCAAGGACATTTTTTAGCGTAAATCACAGAATGATAGTTATAGCTATCATTTTCAATTTACATTAGAAAATGTCCTTCAGACTAAAAAGAAAACTTTCTGTCCCTGGGACTAAATTTTTTTTCAGCTTCTTCCTTGTGTCCATTTTCCTGCTTTAAATATTCCACCATTTCAAAACTAATTCTTTGATAATTCCATATATATCAAATTTAATTACTATTATTTAGATTTGAAATGTTAACTAAATAGATCTAATATAATTTAAATAAAACTTTTAAACTTCAATTAACTGGATATTCTTTCAACTTATTTAACTTGATATATTCATTTAAATCAGCTTGATATTCATTTAAATCACTCTAAACCAAAATCAAGTTATAAAAATCATACCCGTTAAAATCTCAATTTTATTCAAATTTCAAATCAACTTTATTCGAGTATAATCCTTAAATAATTTAATGTACATCGATTTCATATTTATCTTCCAACCTCAGTTATATTTAAGCCATTATAACTATATATACAATATAATTTAAACAACTACTTAACCATATTATATAAAACCAATCAAAATTTATTATTCAACTTATTTTATATTTCAAAGCAAACTTATACTCTCTAAAATCAATTATAAAATAACATTTACATAACATCTAAAATCAATATTTATATAACCCATATATTTCTTTACAAAACCAAATAAATCATTTAAAATATTTATATATATATATATATATACCACGGTGTCTGTATAAAATTTTCTATCCTATGATCAAGTGGTACATATATTTATCATTTCTATCTGTAATTTAAAGTATAAATACGATTATATATCATTTCAAACCGCAATCCCGAATGAAATAAAATCCATAACAACTTGCAATTTATAACAGTATAAAATACAACATCCATTCATCCAATATCAACAATCAACCATTTATCACAATCATCATCCAATTATATCAATGACATCAATATAGAATAGATAATAAATAACAAGCATTTTACTGGTAGTTTATATTCAATAATAAATTAAATAACTATTTAATTGGCAGTTATATGCGATATAACTTAAATAAATTCAATTTAACTGAGATAATGAATAAAATATGCCAACAGTCATAAATAATGTAACGACCCGCCTTTCATTCCATAGAAAGACGCATCATTAAGAAGAAAGAAAGGGATAGAAAAGAGAAAAGAAAGGAAAGAAAGAAATAGACAACATCAGAATCTCACAGCAGAACGAATAAATTATAATATATCATATAAAACTTTACAAAACATTATATACATTAGAGTTATACAGCTAATACAACACAAACTAGACAGTTATAAACATCTGTCTAGCAATTACAACTCAAGTACATCAGAGAAACAGATACAACTCAAAACACAGCGGAACCACTAAATATATCTACACGTTGAAGCCTCCTGCTCCATTACCTCCTCCAGAACTCGTTAAAACAATCCTGAATCACTTGACTACTCATACGTAATATGAGTACCCAAGAGTTTAATAAAACAGAAAATAAGCACTCAGGTCAAACAGGGCAGGTTTAAACTTGCTTAACTTTAGAGAATCCTTTGAAAACAAAAGGTATCACGTAAGACTTCCCAAACATAAACATGGAAAAGTTTTTACCTTACGCTAACCAAAACATTTGATAGGAAATCCGGTGATATTATAATAGCGTCTAGGGTTTTCAAATAAATAACAAATAGCCGAAATTGTTACATGATTAAATTCCAGCTACTAGCCACAAAAGTGGGTAATACAATCAAAACCGTAGGGTCTCGTAGGAAGAATGGGTTTCCATCAATGGCAGGGCTACTGGGGTACCGCCCGTCGCAGTACGTGGCCTAGATCACCGTACCGAGGAGTACGCCCGCTCCCTTGCAACACAAAGCCGGAACCATTCCTTACTGAACAGTTCCGAACAAGACCACCCCGCAGATTGGTCGTCGCCAACTACCACACAGCCGTATATAAAGGGACCTCTAGACAGGGATAAATCTTGCTCTCCAGTGGGAGCTACCCACGAAGCCTTGCTGCACCTCTCCTGTTTTAGCCATTCCCGGTTGATGAGGCTTGAGGCTAAGATTACCTTTATAGGACCCATCAAACTTAGAATGCTCGTCGTCCACCTGACGATGTTCTGAAAGCATTCAATCCATACAAGTTCGTTCCGGGTTCGAACGAAACCGAAGGCACTATCTCGTTGCACTCATTTTGGAATCACCATCAGAGTCAACGACCATAGCCCTTGCGATCTAAATCACCATCTCGAACCTATAAGTACTATTCCGTCAGACTCATTACGGAATCACCCACAGAGTTATACTGACGTATAGTTCTTTCACCTCGAGTCTTCACTTGCTCCACTTGGATTAACGACCTAACATTTAATTTGGAATCGATGTGGTTTTCGAAATTCCAAATTTGGAAATCCGATCCCAGTCTCATCGAAATCCAAACGCCATCTTAATGTCCAAGTTGTACTCAAGGGTTTTAAACAAATAACTCATTTCATTATTATCTAATTCGCATAGATAGATAAACTACATCTCACAATAGTTAATCACATTCTCATCATAAACAGATGATCTATATCATAACCAGATAATCCATCACAAACCATCATTCTTAAACCAAGCATCCATATCATACAGATACAACTCATCTCATTACTGAGATCACAACCATTCAATCAATAATATCCATACGCAATGATTTATTAACCATCAATTATAATTAATTTAAAAAGATTTAAATTAATTACTTCTATCTTTAGTTAATTTAAATTAAATTAATTACCACATTTTAATCCTGCTTAATATCCATTAATTAATTAACCCAGTTAATTAATCATTCACTAAGTATTTAACTTGACTAAACATCTTGATTAATCATTTACTAATTACAATAAGTAACTAGTTTTTAATTAATTTTCACAAATTAATTAACCTTACTCATAAGTAATTAACATTTAATTACTCATTTATTAATTAATTATAATTAATTTTATTTATCCTTAATTAATTACAATTAACTAATCATTTAATTAATTATTACGTAATCAAATAATCCTTAATTACATCATTAATTATAATAATTAATGATCTCTAATTAATATTCAAATTAATTACTTAATTTAAAAATTAATTACTATTATTAATTATTAATCACCTTGATTAATATTAAATTCAGTAATTAACTCCCTTAATTACTTATTAAATAATAAATTCCCAATAATTAATTATCTTTATTAATTAATCCTTAATTAATTACAAAAGTAATTATCCAAATTATTTTATTAAAATAAATCACCTTTCACTAATTACATTTCAGTAATTATCAATTATTACTTTTCTAAGTAATCCTGCTTCACAAATTACATTAAATAATCCACTAATTAAATCATTAAATGATTTACTTAAATTAATTAAAATAAATTAATTAACTTAAACAAATCACAATATCAAAATTAATTACTATAAGTAATTAATTCCTTATTTGCTATATTAAGTAATTATACCTAACAATTTGCAATTAATTATATTCAATTAATTAATCTAGTTAATTATCAAAATTAATTACATTAACTAATTACTTAATTATCCTTAGATAATTATCATTATTTATTAATTAACAGCATTTCAATAATTATATACTTAAGAAAATTTATCTTAGATTAATTATCAATAAATCATCTCAAATTAAAAATTAATCTAAACCATTATTTAAAATCAAATAATTAAGTAAATTCTTAATTATCTTAATTATTCTCAAAATAATTTATTTACTTATCAAATGACTTCATTTACATTCAAAATATATTTAAACAATACATTTCTAAATTTAAATTTAAATTCCATTTAAAAATTTAATATTTAAAATGTTTAACTATTTAAACATTAATCAAAATTTAAATAATTATGAATCTTAAAATAAAAATGAATGTTAAAGAACATTCATTACCTAAATATAAGAAAAGTTTAAAACCAAATTACTTAAATAAAGAAATCAAGCTTTGAAATAATTTGATTATTTTAACTTCAAATTTAAGCTAAACATTTCATAACTTAGTCCAAATATTAAAGAAAGGAAATTTTTATCAAGTTTAAAACTCATTTGAAACAAATTCATTTTTAAATCCTGCTTTAAAACATTTAAAACTTGTTCAACTTAAAAACTTACAAACTGATTTAAATTCAAGAATTTGAATCAATAGTAAGCTTGAACTCATTTTTTAAACTTGATTTTTAAATCCTAATTTAAATCTTGCTTTAATTTTTAAAAATTTCATTTTAAAACTTTGGATTCAGAAATCCATTTGAATTCAAATCCAAACTTAAACTTTTAATTTGAATCCCTACTAAAAATTCTACCTTAATTTAAATTATATTTAAATTTACAACCCAGATTTTGCTGTCAGGTTCCAATAACCTGAAACTACACCAACCTGAGACCTTCCCACAATAACTCCGAGTTCTCAAGCCACCTGCTCCGAGTCACTGCATGGTTTACCCGAGGAATACCCGAGACAGAATACTGCACAATCCCAACAATGTTTATCAGAAATTTAGGTGCACGGTGCATATGCACCGGCACTCTGACGAACTCCAACCACCATAACCCTCCTCACCAAGTCGCCGACCATCCCCAAACTTGATCGCGACCACAAAAATTCCCACTGCAGCTCGATGTTGAAATCGAGCTATCAATCCAACATGGAACATCGACCCTGCAACCAAAGGCCAAACCTGTCAACACCGCTCTCACCTATCTCCGACCACTTGATCACCTGCAACTCTGGCAATCCCTTCATCTACGTCCCTTCTGTCGATCCCCAAAGTATGGCAACACTCGGTGCATCAGAGACCACGTGAAGAATCAAAATTCGACCACTCGAAAACTAGGTCTAGGAAACTGGAAACACTATTGCCGTCTCCACCAACCTCTGGCCAACCACCTCTCAATTTTCCCCTACTCTCCAATCATCCCTCCACCTCCAGGAAGAACCACAACTTCCAAAATCCACTGAATCACCATATAAACCCCAAAACCCCAATTTTGTTCAACTCAATAATGCCTACTCCACGGTTACTTTTAAAAACGGAATTTTAAAAAAAAAATCATGATTTCATTCATGTATTCAAATTATAAAACTGTTTTAATAATTTAAGAAGATTTAGATTTGCTTATTTGAATATTAACTGATTTTTATTTGTTTACAGAGACAATAGTTTCTTTAATTTAACTTAATTATAATTTATAAACTTAATTTCAAACTAAACAAACAATTTTTGTTCACATGACAAATCATAACAGAGATCAAATCAAGAGGTAATGGTTTCATATTTAAATTCTTAGTTTAATAGCAAAAACAGGTATATAGATACATGTAAACAACACACACACACACACACATATATATATATATATTTATATCTGTAACACACTGAACATACATCACAATGCAATCATACAACATACTTATTCCTATTTATCCACATGCAAAAGAAAATTTAAGCTTTTTAAATTGTGAAGTTACTCACTAAAATAAATGGATACAGAGTAGTTAATTCATAGCAGGTTTTGATTTTTTTTATAAAAAAAACAGTTTGCATTTGAAGCTTAAGTTCTGGAAATTTACTTTAGCATTGATTTTAAAAGGAAAGAACTGTTTTTTAAAAACAAAAATTTACTCACATTATAGAAGAATGCAGAGAACAAACTCTGTTGCAATTCTCTTTCCTGGAACTGCAATTTTTGAATCTCCTGTTGAACTGCAATTTGCTAGTTGAATCTGGTGAGTTTGCTTCCATTGAATTACTTGCTGAAGTAACTATTGAACTTGCATGCAGACCCTCATCTTCATATGCTCAGATTCAAATTGAAGTTGAACTCCAGTTTGATGTTGTAACTTTGCTTGATGAATTTACTTCTAGTTTTTTTTTTCTGAAGTTGATTTTAGACTGCATGCTACCAATCTTCATATGCTTAGATTGAAGATTGAAATTGATCTCAAATTGATGTTGTAATTTGCAGATTTAGAATAGAATTTGGTTTTGCAGAATTTGATTTGTATTTTGATTGCAGATTTTTAACATGCATTTTGTTTGGGTTTTTGATTTTACTGAAATCTGATTTTTAGATTCAAATGAAAACAATGTTTTTAACAAAATATATTGTTAAATTTTCTTATTTAAAAGAATAAATTTCAAAAATAAACAAACATGCCACTTGTTAACTTATTATGTCTAATGTTTTACAAGTGTCTTTCTATTTGTTTAAAAGCTAAACACATGTGCATTTTAATATGAAAAGAAAATTCTAAATTTATAAATGTATTTAAATTTATCCTAAAACCATTTCTAATTTATTTTAGCATGTTTTAAATGTTTATTAACATTAGCCTTTAAATAAATACATATAAACTTCCTTATAACATTATACATTTTAAATGTTTGCTTGAATATTTTCAAAATAATATTCCTTTAAAACTAATTTTCAAAAGAAAAGATTTTAAAAATAATAACGTTGAATTCATTTTATTCAAGAGTTTTCAAACCAAATGTTATACTTTAACATGAATGAATTAAATCTTATTTCAAAGAAAAACTATTTTCTTTAAAATAAACAAAATAAACTTTTATTATAAAACAAAATTTAAACTATATTTATTTTTATAAATAAAATAAATACTTACTTACATTTCTATAAAAATATAAGATAGGTTTTTAAAACAAACTTTTGAAAAGTTTTCAATACTAATTTAAATCAATTTAATCAATTTTACAATTTATACATTTATATATATTAATTAGAAAATATCCTTTATTAAATTTAAATTTTGAATTAAAATCAAATCCTCTATTTACAATGTATACACATATATACATTATAAATAAATATTTTTAAATCAGCTTAGAAAGATAAATTTATTACTTAAATATTTTTAACATTGAAAACAATCAGATTCTCAATTTAAACTATCATTATTAAATTTTTTGAAAAGAATATCATTTGACAAATTAAACAATTATAAATCTTCAAAAAGAAAATTCCTTTTTGAATTAGATTATTAAATCAATATTTCACATTTTAAAATAATTATTAATGAAATTATTAAATAAATATTGCCTAAATTTCTGGGACATCACATTCCTCCCCTCTTAAAAGAATTTCGTCCCCGAAATTTAAAAGCAAAGGTAATTTAATAATCCCATACAGATTTTAAAATTTAAAAGAGCAAACATATGCTATCAACCAAATAGTAGCAACCATAGCAACCAATTCAAACAACAATTCTAATTATCCAGAAAAATTCTGGATAGAATCCCCTAGAGTTTCCCAGGTACAAACACCGGAACGTTCGCTCTATAGAATATAAACTAGCTACACCACTCAGATCTAGAGCTCCTATATATCTAGATCTACAAATCTAAACAGGATACTGGACCTTAGACAAGTCATGATCAACTTCCAAATTCCCCAGAACTACTGATTCTAAAACCAGAGATAAACCATACACGTACTTCCTCAGAGATACGTGAAAAATAAAACAAATTCCAGCCATCCAAACTGGAAATTCAATCCTGTAGATCAAACACTTAATCCTTAAGAGAAGACAGAAAGATCCAATCTCTTATCCACACGTCTCTCCTGTCGATCCTGGGCTGCCTTCCACTTTTAGACCAAACAAATCTTCACAGATGCCTCAAAGAACAAATCCGGACAAGGAAATAAATGATCTCCTGATCCTACTCCTATTCTGAAAACAGAACATATGCACAAGACATCCAAGTCTCCAAATTAAAACGAATTTCCTGTAGAAATCCTCTGATCCAAGACAAAACTCAAATTCCCAAAGAATCGGGTGTTGCTCCTTTTCTCGAATAGCTGCCACCATGCTTCCACTGCACAACTCTGATTTGAGAATGCTGTTGATGAACAAAAGTATAAACTTGATCAACTTATCCCGGAAATATTGTTCGTCAAATTCCTTAAAATCTCAGTGACCTATCTGATTCGGTCACAACATCACAGCAAAAATTCAACCAAGAAACTGGATCCAATCAATCCTTCCAGCTTAAACAGATCTCTTTCTAAAAGAGCCCTCCTACTATGCTGAACCACCGGTAAAGCTCCAAGAACCAAGTCAAAACAGAGCTCAATCTCTCTATGTGAATGCAAATCTTAATTCTTTCGAAGATATCAAGAAAATACCAATCCACTTCGATAACTCAAACATCCACTAGAGATGCTTCAATCCAAAGAAAGATTACTCAGAAAACTTCAGAATCATCGCAGGTCACTTTTGTGATTCTACTTAGTTCAGATCCCAAGAAATCGTTCTCACTTCAACAATCAGAACAGCTAAAACCTTCTATCCAAAAGAAGAACTAGTGGTCTACCTCTTAACCACTAACATCACTCCCATCTGGGCTTCCAGAAGAAATGGACAAGCTCCTCCTCTGCCTGGCCTACTGAAGAAGAATCACAGAGATTTCTGAACCATCGAAGAAACAGGCCACTCACTACTGCTACTGCTGCCAAAGACTTTCTTATCCAAAAGCTCACCGAACCACAAAGCTACACCAGCCTCTTCATAATAGAGCCCTCAGAAGACAGATATCTCTTAGGAAACTCGATCTCAAACCAAACACAAAACACTCTGCCAAACTGAGTCTCAACTCAAATACACACAGAACTCCTTTCTGAAGTTTCCAAGATACCATTGCTGGCTTCAGTACTCCCAACTGATCCAAACTAAATAAAATCCACTCACACGAGTGCAATCCAGCTTACAATCCAAAGATAAACTCCAAATCTTGAAATGATTTCCTTCAGAGATTGGTGAAATCCTTCACACTAAACTGCAAAACTACTCAAGATGCCCAATACTTCCCAAGAAGATCACTTCCAACCTCAAACATTCGGACTCCAACCATTGGTAGTTGTGTTACACACACCATTACCCTATCTACCTTTAGAACTTATATTGGAAAACCTGAACAGGTAACCCAATCTAATAGGTAGAAATATATATATATATATATATATATATATATATATATATATATATATATATATATGTATGTATGCATGTATTCAATATTACAAATATGCTCTCTCAAGATAGACACCACTACAGACATAGGTATTCGCTCAACCTAGTGCTTTGATACCACAATGTAACGACCCGCCTTTCATTTCATAGAAAGACGCATCATTAAGAAGAAAGAAAGGGATAGAAAAGAGAAAAGAAAGGAAAGAAAGAAACAGACAACATCAGAATCTCACAGCGGAACGAATAAATTATAATATATCACATAAAACTTTACAAAACATTATACACATTAGAGTTATACAGCTAATACAACACAAACTAGACAGTTATAAACATCTGTCTAGCAATTACAATTCAAGTACATCAGAGAAATGGATACAACTCAAAACACAGCGGAACCACTAAATATATCTACACGTTGAAGCCTCCTGCTCCATTAACTCCTCCAGAACTCATCAAAACAATCCTGAATCACTTGACTACTCATACGTAATATGAGTACCCAAGAGTTTAATAAAACAGAAAATAAACACTCAGGTCAAACAGGGGTCTGGAGTGAGTAAACAGGTTTAAACTTGCTTAACTTTAGAAAATCCTTTGAAAACAAAAGGTATCACGTAAGACTTCCCACACATAAACATGGAAAAGTTTTTACCTTACGCTAACCAAAACATTTGATAGGAAATCCGGTGATATTATAATAGTGTCTAGGGTTTTCAAATAAATAAGAAATAACCGAAATTGTTACATGATTAAATTCCAGCTACTAGCCACAAAAGTGGGTAATACAATCAAAACCGTAGGTTCTCATAGGAAGAATGGGTTTCCATCAATGGCAGGGCTACTGGGGTACCGCCCGTCACAGTACGTGGCCTAGATCACCGTACCCAGGAGTACGCCCGCTCCCCTGCAACACAAAGCCAGAACCATTCCTTACTGAACAGTTTCGAACAAGACCACCCCACAGATTGGCCGTCGCCAACTACCACACAGCCGAATATAAAGGGACCTCTAGAGAGGGGTAAATCTTGCTCTCCAGTGGGAGCTACCCACGAAGCCTTGATGCACCTCCCCAGTTTTAGCCATTCCCGGTTGATGAGGCTTGAGGCTACGATTACCTTTATAGGACCCATCAAACTTAGAATGCTTATCGTCCACCTGACGATGTTCTGAAAGCATTCAATCCATACAAGTTCGTTCATTGTTCGAACGAAACCGAAGGCACTATCTCGTTGCACTCATTTTGGAATCACCAACAGAGTCAACGACCATAGCCCTTGCACTCTAAATCACCATCTCGAACCTATAAGTACTATTCCGTTAGACTCATTACGGAATCACCCACAGAGTTATACTGACGTATAGTTCTTACACCTCGAGTCTTCACTTGCTCCACTTGGATTAATGACCTAACGTTTAATTTGGAACCGATGTGGTTTTGGGAATTCCAAATTTGGAAATCCGATCCCGGTCTCATCGAAATCCAAACGCCATCTTAATTTCCAAGTTGTACTTAAGGGTTTTAAACAAATAACTCATTTCATTATTATCTAATTCACATAGATAGATAAACTACATCTCACAATAGATAATCACATTCTCATCATAAACAGATGATCTATATCATAACCAGATAATCCATCACAAACCATCATACTTAAACCAAGCATCCATATCATACAGATACAACTCATCTCATTACTGAGATCACAACCATTCAATCAATAATATCCATACGCAATGATTTATTAACCATCAATTATAATTAATTTAAAAAGAATTAAATTAATTACTTCTATCTTTAGTTAATTTAAATTAAATTAAATTAATTACCACAATTAAATCCTTCTTATTATCCATTATATAATTAACCCAGTTAATTAATCATTCACTAAGTATTTAACTTGACTAAACATCTTGATTAATCATTTACTAATTACAATAAGTAATTAGCCTTTAATTAATTTTCACAAATTAATTTACCTTACTCATAAGTAATTAACATTTAATTACTCATTTATTAATTAATTATAATTAATTATATTTATCTTTAATTAATTACAATTAATTAATCATTTAATTAATTATTACTTAATCAAACAATCCATAATTACATCATTAATTATAATAATTAGTGATCTCTAATTGATATTCAAATTAATTACATAATTTAAAAATTAATTACTTTTATTAATTATTAATCACCTTGATTAATATTAAATTCAGTAATTAACACCCTTAATTACTTATTAAATAATTAATTCCCAATAATTAATTATCTTTATTAATTAATCCTTGATTAATTACAAAATCAGTTATCCAAATTATTTTATTAAAATAAATCACCTTTCACTAATTACATTTCAGTAATTATCAATTATTACTTTTCTAAGTAATCTTGCTTCACAAATTAAATTAAATAATCACACTGATTAAATCATTAAATGATTTACTTAAATTAATTAAAATAAATTAATTAACTTAAACAAATCACAATATCAAAATTAATTACTATAACTAATTAATTCCTTATTTACAATATTAAGTAATTATACCTAACAATTTGCAATTAATTATATTCAATTAATTAATCTAGTTAATTATCAAAATTAATTACATTAATTAATTACTTAATTATCCTTAGATAATTATCATTATTTATTAATTAACAACATTTCAATAATTATATACTTAAGAAAATTTATCCTAGATTAATTATCAATAAATCATATCAAATTAAAAATTAATCTAAACCATTATTTAAAATCGAGTAATTAAGTAAATTCTTAATTATCTTAATTATTCTCAAAATAATTTATTTACTTATCAAATGACTTCATTTACATTCAAAATATATTTAAATAATACATTTCTAAATTTAAATTTAAATTCCATTTAAAAATTTAATATTTAAAATGTTTAATTATTTAAACATTAATCCAAATTTAAATAATTATAAATCTTAAAATAAAAGTGAATGTTAAAGAACATTCATTACCTAAATATAAGAAAAGTTTAAAAACCAAATTATTTAAATAAAGGAATCAAGCTTTGAAATAATTTGACTATTTTAACTTCAAATTTAAGCTAAACATTTCATAACTTAGTCCAAATATTAAAGAAAGGAAATTTTTATCAAGTTTAAAACTCATTTGAAACAAATTCATTTTTAAATCCTGCTTTAAAACATTTAAAACTTGTTCAACTTAAAAACTTACAAGCTGATTTAAATTCAAGAATTTGAATCAATAGTAAACTTGAACTCATTTTTTAAACTTGATTTTTAAATCCTAACTTAAATCTTGCTTTAATTTTTAAAAATTTCATTTTAAAACTTTGGATTCAGAAATCCATTTGAATTCAAGTCCAAACTTAAACTTTTAATTTGAATCCCTACTTAAAATCCTACCTTAATTTAAATTATATTTAAATTTACAGCCCAAATTTCGCTGTCAGGTGCCAAAAACCTGAAACTACACCAACCCGAGACCTTCCCACAATAACTCCGAGTTCTCAAGCCACCTGCTCTGAATCACTGCGTGGTTTACCTGAGGAATACCCGAGACAAAATACTGCACAATCCCAACAATGTTCATCAGAAATTTTAGGTGAACGGTGCATATGCACCGACACTCTGACGAACTCCAACCAACATAACCCTCCTCACCAAGTCGCCGACCATCCCCAAACTTGATCGCGACCACAAAAATTCCCACTGCAGCTCGATGTTGAAATCGAGTTATCAATCCAACCTGGAACATCGACCCTACAACCAAAGGCCAAACCTGTCAACACCGCTCTCACCTATCTCCGACCACTTGATCACCTGCGACTCCGGCAATCCCTTCATCTACGTCCCCTCTGCCGATCCCCAAAGTATGGCAACACTCGGTGCATCAAAGACCACGTGAAGAATCAAAAATTCGACCACTCGAAAACTAGGTCTAGGAAACTGGAAACACTATTGCCGTCGCCACCAACCTCTGGCCGACCACCTCTCAATTTTCCCCTACTCTCCAATCATCCCTCCACCTCCAGGAAGAACCACAACTTCCAAAATCCACTGAATCACCATATAAAACCCAATTTTGTTCAACTCAATAATGCCCACTCCACGGTTACTTTTAAAAATGGTATTTTTGTTTTAAAAATCATGATTTCATTCATGTATTCAAATTATAAAACTGTTTTAATAATTTAAGAAGATTTAGATTTGCTTATTGGAATATTAACTGATTTTTATTTGTTTACAGAGACAACAGTTATAATTTATAAACCTAATTTCAAACTAAACAAACAATTTTTGTTCACATGACAAATCCTAACAGAGATCAAATCGAGAGGTAATGGTTTCATATTTAAATTCTTAGTTTAATAGCAAAAACAGGTATACAGATACCTGTAAACAACACATATATATATTTATATCTATATACACACTGAACATACATCACAATGCAATCATACAACATACTTATTCCTATTTATCCACATGTAACATAAAATTTAAGCTTTTCAAATTGTGAAGGTACTCACTAAAAAAAATGGATACAGAGCAGTTAATTCATAGCATGTTTTGATTTTTTTTTTTTTTAAAAACAGTTTGCATTTGAAGCTTAAGTTCTGGAAATTTACTTTAGCATTGACTTTAACAGGAAAGAACTGTTTTTTAAAAACAAAAATTTACTCACATTATAGAAGAATGCAGAGAACAAACTTTGTTGCAATTCTGTTTCGTGGAACTGCAATTTTGAATCTCCTGTTGAACTGCAATTTGCTAGTTGAATCTGGTGAGTTTGCTTCCATTGAATTACTTGCTGAAGTAACTATTGAACTTGCATGCAGACCCTCATCTTCATATGCTCAAATTCAAATTGAAGTTGAACTCCAGTTTGATGTTGTAACTTTGCTTGATGAATTTACTTCTAGTTTTTTTTTTTTCTGAAGTTGATTTTAGACTGCATGCTACCAATCTTCATATGCTTAGATTGAAGATTGAAATTGATCACAAATTGATGTTGTAATTTGCAGATTTTGAATAGAATTTGGTTTTGCAGAATTTGATTTGTATTTTGATTGCAGATTTTTAACATGCATTTTGTTTGGGTTTTTGATTTTACTGAAATCTGATTTTCAGATTCAAATGAAAACAATGTTTTTAACAAAATATATTGTTACATTTTCTTATTTAAAAGAATAAATTTCAAAAATAAACAAACATGCCACTTGTTAACTTATTATGTCAAATGTTTTACAAGTGTCTTTTTACTGGTTTAAAAGCCAAACACATGTGCATTTTAATATGAAAAGAAAATTCTAAATTTATAAATGTATTTAAATTTATCCTAAATCCATTTCTAATTTATTTTAGCATGTTTTAAATATTTATTAACATTAGCCTTTAAATAAATACATTTAAACTTCCTTATAACATTATACATTTTAAATGTTTGCTTGAATATTTTCAAAATAATATTCCTTTAAAACTAATTTTCAAAAGAGAAGATTTTAAAAATAATAATGTTGAATTCATTTTATTCAAGAGTTTTCAAACCAAATGTTATGCTTTAACATGAATGAATTAAATCTTATTTCAAAGAAAAACTATTTTCTTTAAAATAAACAAAATAAACTTTTATTATAAAACAAAATTTAAACTATATTTATTTTTATAAACAAAATAAATACTTACTTACATTTCTATAAAAATATAAGATAGATTTTTAAAACAAACTTTTGAAAAGTTTTGAATACTAATTTAAATCAATTTAATCAATTTAATCAATTTATACATTTATATATAGTAATTAGAAAATATCCTTTATTAAATTTAAATTTGAATTAAAATCAAATCCGCTATTTACAATGTATACACATATATACATTATAAATAAATATTTTTAAATCAGCTTAGAAAGATAAATTTATTACTTAAATATTTTTAACATTTGAAAACAATCAGATTCTCAATTTAAACAGTCATTATTAAAATTTTTGCATTTGACAAATTAAACAATTATAAATCTTCAAAAAGAAAATTCCTTTTTGAATTAGATTATTAAATCAATATTTTACATTTTAAAATAATTATTAATGAAATTATTAAATAAATATTACCTAAATTTCTGGGATGTCACAAATAAATTTCTAATTGCATCAGAAATTAATTTAACACACATAAGAAATTTTAGAAGTTATGAGTGGGTTAAAACACTCATCTTTTTAATTTAAATTGAATTTAAGTCCAATTTAAACCCAAAATTTGAATAGTCTTAGAATTCATCCAAACCATCGTCAAAATGTCCAGAATTCTAATACGAACCTAGCGGAGAAAACTGCACATGAATTGGAGTTCGTATGCAAAAGATACATATATCAGAACATTTAAAGTTGAAATTGAAATAAATAAAAATAAAACAAACACCACCTCAGAGACACGTCACCGCTCCTCTCTCCCAGGAATTGAACCGTCCTAAGCAGTACACGCGAAACCCAAGCGGCCTATCATCCAGCCATCGCACAGCTTTCAACCACGTCGCGTCCATAAAGACTGCATCGCCTCCTCTAGGCGAAATGACCCACCCCTCTTGCGATCACCTCGGTCGACATTTTCGACGAAATACACCGCCGCGGCCACTTGATTTCACACACAAATCGAATTTTTATGCTACATCCAACCATCAACTCGCCAAAATAAGCACACCGTTGGACTACGCTCGTCAATCTCCACAAAACCCCGTCATCGATTCGACGATCGGTCGAAGTCGATCGCAGCCCAACGAACATCATAGAATCAATCACCCAGTTCCGGTCACATAGAGACCCAGATCAAAAAACGAATTACATATTTGACCTGCACTCATCGAGAGCTTTAGGTCCATATAAAATTTGATATAGTTTGAAAAGTTTGAATTTTTGGCTTTGGATTTGATTTGAAATTGCACTTTGGGATTTAGGGTTTGCAGTCATTGGAAAGAGGAGGAGCTAATTGAATTGAACGTACAGAAATGAGGAATAAGAAATGAATTAGGGTTTATAATAGGGTATATATAGGCAAGCTGAAATTAGAATGGACTGGACCGATTGGATATACGCGTTAAACGACAAAATGGCCCGAAAAGCCCGTTCTGTCTCCGGAATGAAATTGGATCAACCCATGTATCAAAATAGATGCTTTTAAATATTTTAAATGCGATGGAACATGTTTCAAGTCCAAGTTCCATTATATGAAGAAGTCATGACAAAATCAAATTATTTCAAACTGATTTCAATTAAATTGATTTCAAGGCGTTTCGAGTCCGTACGATCAAACGACAAGTCCGATCTCTACAAAATTTGAAATGCTACTATAATTCACCATTACGGATACGATGAAACTGGTTTCGTCGAAATCCGAGTCAGTGGCCAAAATGGCTATTTTCTAGTTGATTAAATAAACTAATATTAATTAATTAAATCATCTTTCAATTTAAATTCTATAATTCATAAATTTTACCATCCTGTATTACTTTAGACTTTTATAGTCCCTTATAACAAATTTCCATATCAATTTAAAGTTAATCAATTTACCAATTATAGTATTAAGTTCCAATTCCAATGAATTCATAAATCATTGATTGAAACTCCAATGAAATCTATTTATTTGATTTATAGATTTTGCTATTGAATCATTTATCATTTTCTGGAAAGAATTATTATTGGCTTACTTTTATTACATTAATAATTCCCATTTCCTCCTAGTTTCAATTAATATAGAATTTAATTCCATTTACTTACCATTAAATTCATTTATTATTGATTACATTCCAATTAAATAAAAATTGATTCCAAAAATTGATTTGATTTAATTGCCATCTTTACTAGATTCATTATTACTTAATTTACCTAATTACACTATATATGCTATTTACATCTTACATTTGTTTAAATATTACCTTAATATTTTCAAATCCCTAGCTCCTTTGTATTGACTACCCTGTTTTCAATTATTATGTTTTTGCCAAATATATACATTAATTACAATTAATATTCTCACTAAATTTATTTACTTGGTCTCATGCTTTCTGTTACATCAATTACTGCCTTATCAATAAATTTACGTTTCTGTTCAATTTACATTCACCCTTTCCGTTATTATATTAATTATCATTAAAGTAAATTTAATTACTTTTATTTTTAAATTGGTAAATTACTGGTAACGACAATCATTTATTACCATTATACCCTTTATAATACTTGTACGTTTATCCTTCACAAACAACTATTATCTATTACAATATTTCACACATTAGTTCAATAATTACACTTGTTTTTCTTGTATTCCCATTATAACTAAGTCATAACATTTAAATTATTTTATTTAATTGGAATTTCATTCAAAATTATTAATTATTAACTTTAATTAACCCTGTTATGTTTGCTCTTAGTTATTTTCATTATTACATCACAACTTTTATTAGTAATTCGCTAATTTTTATTTTCTACAATATTAAATTTCAAAAATCTCATTAAATTAACAATTTTAATTATTGAAAATTTAGGGGTCGTTACACTCTCACTCACTCAAAACTTTTTTTCCCCGAAAAGGAAAAAGAAGGGAAAAGGAAAATTAAGAAATCAATATATCTTACTTAAAATATCAAATTTATGAACAAATAAATTTAAAAAATTAATTAATTTAAATTGAATATACCAATTTATAACCATTAAATCTTTTTGTACTTAAATTAATAAAGTTTGGAAAAAAATTCAAAGACTTTCCAAGTCCAAAATATATGGAAAATTTCGGTAGAGTCTCCTTTGTGCGGAGAGGCTTGGGAGAAAATATAATATCGAATATAACAATATACAACATATATTTTCCAAACAATATATATCCCAGCACGGGAAAAATATAATAACGCTATAAAACCGTAATCCGAGAACGTACCTATTTGTCGGGCAATTTACGCTTATTTTGTGAAACCAAAAGCGGTAGCAATTGCTTCCATAACCTGTATTTCACTTATATAATCCAAAAAGAGTTAATAATTATATAGAATGAAATCTTTAAAATTGTTTCATCCACTATCAAACAAAACAATGTCAAACACAACAATCACTTGTAATCACAACATACAATCATCATACGAAATCGATAAAGTCAATCATCCATCCATAACAAACAAAGCAAATGGTTTGTTTGAGTTCAGAAACTTTATATTGTCTAATAACAAATAACTATTGGTACACCATATACTTAACAACCTTAAATAAACTCAATGTCTATTCATACATCCATGCAATTAAAGTATCTATATCCAAACAACTCATAGGCCAAACAAACAACAATTTCAAACAACAGATCCCGTTCATTCTTATAAATTTCATTGCATACATTTGTCGTTTGATTTCCTTTTTCATTCATATAAAGATTCATCTACTTAATTTACATTTAACTTCTTACAATTTTCCATTTACTTTCATTTATTCATATCATGTAAATTTTCTTATTATTGTATTGTATTCATTTATTCACTACTTTTTTTCATTTATTTACAGTGTTCATCTTTCTGCTTATTTTCAAAATAAATAACTCCAACCTTTACTTAAGTCTATAATTACTTACTTACAACATTTACCTTCTATCATATTTTATTATAGTAAGATTTCCATTATAACTTAAGTTTATAACAATTACAACATCAAATTCTTATTTATTATAGAATTTCATTGAACACTTTATCCCTTCCAATTTTACTTGTAAAATTTCCCATTACATTTTCTTTTAACATTTTGACTTTTTGTATTTGGTAAGTTATAAAATATAGTAAAGAATGCAAATTTAAAATTACACAAGTTTATCTTATTTCACTTTAATTGACTTAATGTTCAACAATAATATCTTCTGTTTTTAGGTTACGGATTTCAACTTTCTTTTTGTTTATAACTTAGCATTAAATCTCTTTAGAGGTTTCAATTATTAATTACTTACGTTCCTATTCACTACAATATTTGAAACTATTAATTAATGGAAACTTAAGAATTAAAAACCGGGCTTTATCCAAATCATTTAAAATAATAGATAGATGTATACACCTACAATTGATATATCCAATTATATTTAAAATAATTAAAAATTTGTATTTGATTATCAAAATAAATCCGTAGTAAAACTACTACAGTTGCCTTCCCACTTCGAAACTCGAAAATGAATGTCGATGATGCGTGCACTCGTCACCGAAATTATTTTCCAACGACAGAGAGGGGAGTACAGAACTTATCACTTTCCAAAGTTTCTTCAAAACAATTCTTTCAAATCATATTGAAATATTTATATCAGAAAATAATATTATTATATTCCAAAATCCTTTGAAAGTAATTTTCAAAAATCCTGGAACTTAGGTCCTAAATTTTCGATTTCATTTATTTTGTTTTCAAATCCTACTTTGCTAATATTTATAGATTACACTACCTAACAACTAATATAATACAACCAAATATAACCTTTATAAAAAATTTATTTTATATATAGAAAATATAATAGGAAAAATTATTACCTTCACCTATATTCAAAACAAATATTGTGTCAGTATGTCCTATTAAGTGTTTAGAAATCCCTATTGATGTCATAGCATCCTATGCATCAACCAAAATTTATAAATAAAAAACAGAACAAATTGACATAATATTAAAACCTTTTTATAACACTAACAAATATGCTCTCTCATATATATATATACACACGCTCAGCGACTCATCATAGGGTATTACTACCCTATTAATAAAGAGTCAGACCCCACAAAGCTAAGGTTTATCGCTAAACCAAAGCTCTGATACCAGATATAACATCCGCCTTTCGTGCGCGAATTAAAAAAATACAAAACACTCGAGTCAGAACTAAAAGATCTTATGTAAGTTAAATCGACAGTAAATAATATGGGTGGAATGGCGTTAGAGATGTTTACGGGATTTGACTTCTCCTATCCAGTGTCTAACGTATGTGCAGTAACTTAAGAGATGCTCGGAATTCACATCTCCTAAGGATCCGTTAAGCTATTTACAATGTAGTAATATTTCGCTATTATAATAATGTCTATTAGTAAAATAAACTTACTTTAAAATAGCTTTAAGGGATTACCCATATAGCCCTTAACATGTAATAGTGTTAGTAGTCTATACAGTACCTGCATATCTTCTGATCGGGAGACTACAAGAAGATACTCCATAGGTATGACACAAATCAAACTTGCACAAGGCACGCTAGGGTAGGTGACATGGCACAACTAGGCAATGCTAGGGTAGATATACCAATTGCTATCCGGACTGGTGGTGACGCATAGCGCGCAGCCATGGCCCAACTCGAGCCACACCCCCAAAAATAAAAAATCAAAAGTGGCCACCAAATAAATCTCAAAGTAAGAATATAATATCGAAGGAGTGTGTCCGATAAGAGGGGCTACCTCACTGGCCCAGAATCACTCCTGTTTTAGCCACCTTATGCCAACTCACGGGAGTCGGGTCTAGGTATACACCTCAAAGGAAACGCCGCCACCATCCTAGCTACTTCATTCTGCAATCTCCATCGCATACACGGTTGTTAAAGTGGTTTTTGAAGTTGGTAGAGAGTATGAAAATTTCCAATCTCGGTCTCTTTAACAACCAAACGTTATGGTCATTTCAAAATAATTATACTTTTAAAACCAAAATTTACTATCCCTTTCGAAACCATATAAATACGATATCATTTCCGCTTTGCAAACCAAATCAATATGATATCATTTTTATAAAACCCAAATCAAGATAATATCATTTTTATTTCAAATATATCCTTTTTCCAAAATTATAGCACTTTCTAATCATAATACCTTGAAACCCATAACTTCGAAACATAACTTTCAATACGTAAATGGTTCGAATATTAAATTAATTTATATAATAAAATGTAACGACCCGTAAATTTAACTAGTTTTAATAACGTTATTAACTGAAATTTTGTGAAATTTTAAACGATAAAATTTTGAATATAAATTTGATATTTGAAATGCGTCTAGATAAACATAGCAACTGGTAAATTTTCGTCCAAAAATATGAAAGTTTATTTCGTGCGCAAATTTACTTCAATTTAATCAGTTAAAAAGCGATGAAATAAAATATTTTCGAAACCTAAATATTTTTACATAGAAAAATTCTAAACCGTCTTCTGAGCAAGTTTTCATTTTTCGTTTTTCAAAATTCGGACTTCTTTAGCTCCGTCGATCTTATTTTTCTGCGTTTTTCTTGCATTTTCCGCCAGTTGAAAATTCGAATTTTTATAATTAAATCGTACCACTGATATCCATATACCGTTTTGATCGTCTCGTCGTACTGATCTCTACGGTATATTCGATTGTCAAATTCGGAGCCCGGGGTGCATTGCACTTTGCGAAACGCCTTTCGTATCGGTACACGTTTCGTGCCTACTCAAATTTCCATAGTGTAAACCAACACTCCTTAGCTTTTATTATTCCTGACATTTTGGGTCCGGTTGGTTGATTTCCACCTTCACATTTATAGTTCTATTTGTTTTCCGAAGCAAGCGTTGGAACTTTCCTCTGCATTTATTTTGAAGGAAATTGAACATGTACAAGTTACGTTAGTACATGTTAGACTTCTTCCCAAACGCATTTCTTTTCTTTTGCCTGTAACCGGGCTCAACTTCCTCCCCACTCTTCATTTTCTCCCAAAGCCAAGCCTCATTCTCCTCTAAAACCCATCCGCCTTCATAAAAAAAATTATAATAAAAGAAAATGTGTCCATGCCGAACTTCACCGGCCTCGGCCTTCACGTCAACACCATCACGGTCATGCGCCCACCTTCCTGACGCAGCATGTATACGTGGCCGCCATCAACTGAAGCCAACCCCTCGTCAGAGCCGCCTCTCGCTCCTCACGACCTCCGCCATCAGGCAACGAGCGCCAGCCCGAACACCTCCACTTCCTCCACACTCGACCACGTAAGCTTACGAGTCTACTCTGGCCTCTCCCTTTCCTCAGCGCCTCTGCACCTTCACCGCTGAACCCATCCACCGACCGTCACCCAAAACCGACCTCCGCCTGGAACCCACGTCCATCTCTCCCTCGATCTCCCCCGCCCTGACCTTCCACTCGACCTACGCGCATGGCAATTTGCTTGTAGTGACCCTCCACCCCTTCTTCTCGTGCTCACTCATGTGTACATCCATCTGTAGCATATATACAAGTTGCTTGTTTCATTTAAGGTATGTATGCTATATCCTGTAGTTTTGGAAAACCAACTTGTACCTCACCTCAATAAACTTTGCTCTTGAATTTAATCGTTGGTTTAAGTGTATATATTAGTTTGTACGAATATATATTTTAGCTGCTTATAGTAATAATATTAAAAAAAAATTAACTAGGTTAGTACGTATGTGAATTGTATAGGTATCATATCAATATATATATATGAGCATTCACTGTATGCAGTTTTATATTTGTGTGCAGTAAGCTATTTGTTTTCTTTTGTTTTAAATTTTTCAGGTTTATATATGTAATACACATATTTTGAAAAAAAGAATGTTATGTGTTTAAAATAATTTTTCAACGTATTTAAATATACGTATATAAATATGTATCTAAAACTATATATAAATTTGTAAATAATTATTTCATATATTGTTTTAAAATGTATTATGTATGGATGTTTTGATTTTGAAATGAATGCAGATTTTCAAATGTAAGTTCAGTTTTGCAAGTATAAGGTACGTTCACACCTGGGTCTTTCAACTATGATTGGTTCATATGCATACTTTAAAATATAAAACTGTTAAGTTATGTTGCCAATGTTATTCTATGTGCACAAGTTATTTATATATATATATATTGTTTTGAAATATACAAGAAGTTTCGGTTATAGGGTTGTAGTATATGTATGAAAAAAAATTCTGATTCTATAAGTTTATATTTGCTTTTGCAAATATTTAAGTAAGCTTTGCCTGTTATTGTTTTATGTGCATACGTATATAAAACTGTTTATAGGCTGAGACTGTACAAAACTTGTTGTTTGTATATACTATAAAATAAAGTAAATTTGGTTTTAAGATATAAATATGTATGTATATATATAAATATTGATTTTATATGTTTTGTTTTAAATTTAATATCGATTTTTTTCATAACAAATATTTCTGTATCAAACTGATGCGATCCAGTTCTGATTTGATTTTGCCAATTTCTAATATCCAGCTTCACTTCGATCATCAAACTTGAGTCCATCGAGCTTTGCTTCAAAATTCACCTTTGGATTTGTGATTCGATTTAGTGTCCGTACCAGTGTGTGTATCCCTGTCATCTCCTGTTCTATCTAGCCTCGAAAGATGAGCAATCACTCACGGTTAATGTTCTTTTATTTATTAAATTTGATTTCAATTGAAACGACAATTGAAATACTGCTATTGTTAGTTGTTTGCACTGTTAAATACTATTACCTGTATCAGTTCACCTGTGACATATGACACCATTATCTGTTAATTATATGATGACCCCTTAAATATTTAATTAGTTGACACGTAGAAAATAGTTAATTACCCTTGAACCATTTGAATTTATGGTATGAAATCGAATAATAAAATGTAAGTGAAGAACCATATAAATATTAGTATAATAATCTTTAATCTACATGAAATGATAGTGTAGATTCTAGAAATAATTAGACTAATTTGCACAAACAACAATGTAAATTAATACGATTATTTCATGATTATTTGAATGAATTATTGGATTGTTATGGATTATTTTTATTGCTTGTTTATTTACTTTGATACCATCCCAGTTATCACACTGGAAGTTCCCATTGCTAATGTTTTGATTTTGAATTGAAATGGAATCGGGTTGAAATGATAGATACCCAAATAACTTGACTTAGGATAGATAATTAAATAAACCCAATTGGTCAATAATTTGATTTAAAAATAAAATAAAGATTTATTCGAGTAAATAATAAGTTTTGGAAAGAAGTTGGAATTCGAATTTAATGAAAGGAAAATGTTAATTTTTAAAATCTAAAATGGAAATATCAATATAGTAGTTACTGAAAGAACGTTGTTTTAAAATAAATTATTTGACGATAAAATTTGGAATTATTCATTGAATTAAGTCTGAAATGATTTAATAATTAAGTTTGAATTTATAATTAAGTTTGAAATTATTAAGTTTCGAAACTATTAATAATTAAGATTGAAATCATTTAATAATTGAATAAGTTTGAATTATTTGATAACTGAATAAAATTGAATTCTTTGATAAGAGAAATTAAACTTTTGAAGAAGTAAATTTGAACTTCGTTAATAAATGAAATTGGGTTTGTTTATTTATTAATTTTTAGAAAAATTATTTAAGTAAATTAATAAGTGAAATTGAACTTCTTGAATATGGAAATTTAGTTCTTTATTATTTGAGTTGAAATTTGTAAGTGAGTAAATAAATAAGTGCAATTGAATTTCTTTAACAGGAAATAAAATGTGATTTATTGAAACTAATGCAAGACTTGTAATCTAATGAATTTGATTTGACGAATTTAATTTAATTTTCAAGTTTGATATAATGAAGGAAAACTAAAATTGATTTAATGAATTGGTAATTTAATAGAAATTGTTTTGAATTGATAAATTAACTTAACGAATATTAAATGAAATCGATAAATAATTTAATTTGAGTTGAATGTTAAATTTAAAATAATTTAAGCGATTTCGGAATGAAATTTATATATGTATTGAAATCAATATTTGAATTGTTAAATAAAAATTGAAATTGATTTATAAGATTTTGAAATGGTAATTTGGAAGGTTTGAAACGTAAATTTTGGTAATTGACCTAGAAAGACAAATGAAATGTTGGTTTACAAATTGAAATTGAAATTGAATTTGACTTGGTTTTGGAAATATATTAAGTGACCAACCGGTGAAATAATTACGAAGGTTATTAAAGAAACCGGAATCGGTTATGGACATACTCTCTGTCTAAACCGAAAACCACTTTAATAACTATATGCGGAGTGTGATCCAAAATGAAATGGTTGGAATGATGTACGTGATGACTGAAGAAAGAGAACGATAATGGATAGCCTTGACACTTGTGTCAAATTGGAAATGACTAAAACATGAGCCGTGCCGGGAAAATGGGGTTAGCCACCTCGAGCGAACACACTTCTTCGAATACTACTCATTACTTGTTATTGATTGGTGCACCCTCGTAAATTTTGGGAGTGTTGTTTCGCGGTGTTGCGATCGCTGCGGCGATGCGTTCTCACCAGTCCGGATCAGGCAAACGGTAGTTCCACTACCTTGGGTATTGCCTCATGTGCCTTGTCATACTTGTATCCCTATATATGCGACCACTACGAATTTGTTTTGTGTTATACCTATGGAGTACTCCCTGATATCCCACCAGCTTACGGTGGAGTTTACAGTGCTGTATAGATTATAACGCTTATATAAAATGTGTTAAGGGGGATAATGGTAACACCTAACGCTATTTTGATACTTTATATTACTGATAGACATTATCTATTTAGCGTATATTACTACATAGTAGATAGTTTAACGGATCCTTAGAGGATAGTTATTCCAACGTCCTTTGAGTTACTTGTATTTCAGTTGTTATTTCAATTGAGTTGGGTTTATTGATATAAGGATGTTAATCCTGACTCGAGTGTTTTGTGTTTTGTTTTACGCTCGGGTCAGACTGAGTGTACCAGTATTCAAGACTCACCTTTGGAGTTGGAGCTTCGCTTGGAGATCCGGCTATCTATCCGGCTTTCAGATATTCAGTTGATTCCAGTGATGTATTCTGATTCTTGTATTTGACTATTGTATTCGAGACTTCTGTTGTAACTTAATTAACTCTGTTATATATATAGAAGCTTCATGAACTACTATCTTTTACTTCCGCTGCATATTATTACTCTGTGTCTGTGATTCTGTGATTATTTATTTACTGTATATCTGAGTTATGCCAAATTTAAATTAAAAATTCGGTATTTTGAATTATTCAAGTCCGACATGTGCGGATGCGAATAGTCCAAAATAGCGGGCCATTATAGTTGGTATCAGAACTTTGGTAGCTCTAGGCAAAACTTAGCATATATGGTAAATGTATTTACAGAATCACTCTCATTCGAGTTTCAATCTCTTCCTTTTGACTCGATTCCTTTGAATTTTGGAACGTTCCCTGCAGTTCCAAAATTTATTCGCGTCCCTCACTATTCGTCTTCTTTCAAATTTTGGAGCATCCCAAAATTCCACTTCGAATGATATCTATAATAAATTGGCGGTCTCGCCAAACTTCGAATGATTTGTAAAGGGGTGAAACTCCTTTATAATAGGCATTGATCTACCGAAGATTTCTGTATCCTCGGTTTACCATGCTATCTATTCCCTGCTATACCTGAATTCTATCTCTTAAGATCGAATGTAGATTTACCTCGAAATTCTGCATTAATCTTATTTTTGAAGTTACGGACGACCCGGTTAAGGTTGCCCGTAAATTTAATAAGCTTATCCATCTCCCGATTCTGTTAATTGAATTATCTTATCTTCTGTTTCGAACTTATAGAATCAAAATTCTCTTTGATTTGATTTCATCAAAATTTGAATTTCTATACTGCTTTGGAATCCCATCCTGTATCGGCGAGCGAGGAAGTGTATTTGTAAATTAATATTTTAAATTTTTTTACATATATTGTGTTGTTTGAGTTGTTGATGTTGATTTGCGATCGATTCGTCTGATCAACGCTATCGATAGGATTTCCAAAACACTCGAACAAAGCAACAGACACAATATTGTTTTCAATTTGGTAAACGAAATAAATTGTGTATAATTATCTTATATATAAGCAATTTTTTTTGAAATTAAATTGATAATGAATATATTGTCCGAAATGATAATATTTAATTTTCATTTGTTTATAAACCATTGACTGTTTTTATAATATAAATAAATGAATTTATAAAACTTAGTTATAATTTGATTTGGAATTTAAAATGAATGTAAATCAGGAATTTGAGAATTTAATTTCCGGTGATTTCAAACTTTGATTTTTAAGTAAAGTATATGTTATTCAAAGTATTTTCGAATAAAATTTATTTTCAAGAAATTGTAAATGTGTAAATCAGTGCTCTTCTCTTTGTCGCTGGAAAATAATTTCGGTGATGACGGCCGCATCATCGACATTTATTATCGAGTTTCGAAGTGGAAAGATCAATCCGTAGCTTTGCTACAGTTTTGTTTTGGAAATTAAATCGATTTAAATTTCTTAAGTATGATTTGATTTATATGTATATAGGTATATTATTTTAAATTTAGTTTGATTTAATATATATGGTATATACATAATTATCCCTAAATTGTTGAAGCTAATCGGAAATTTAATTCCTAAATTTGGGTAAAAGATGATTTCAATTATAAACGAAACCAAAATTTTGAATTAATATTTAAACTTGAGAGAATTGAATTAGAAATTTACTTGTATAATACTCTATGGCATTATATATAACTTACCAAAATTTTCAAAAGTTAACTATGTAATTGAATGTTATGCAATATAAATGATATCAAAAGAATTTTAAATAAATTTGAGTAGTATAATTAGTGTAAATATACTTAATATATATGTGTGATAAGATATTAAGTAGAATAAATTTAATGATAATTTGGAATAAAGAAGAATTAAATTTGTCGAATACAACATGATTATGATAAATAACCATTCAAATTTATGATCTTTGAAATTGTTAATTTAAGATAATTGGATAATATATAATATAAAATTCTCTTTATAAATTTTTTTTGAGTGCGTATAAAAATGTTATACACTAAAGTTTAATTATAAAATGGTTAATAGGGATAGATACTTAGTTAGTTGAATAATAAATGGATTAATAAAATAAATTGTTTCTTGAAATAAATTTAGAAACAAACAATGATAAATTGAAATAAACCAATTTGATGAAATTCCTTAAGCTTAAAAAGGTCAATTGTTGAATATAAATTAGTTTAAATTGAAATTTATATGTTTAAAATTAATTGTTTTATTTTGTTTTTAAAGTCTATTATCTTTCTAGTTGTTTCTATTCTCCTACCTCCTTCCTTTTCGAGGACGAAAAGTTTTGAGTGGGGGAGAATGTAACGACCCGTAAATTTAACTAGTTTTAATAACGTTATTAACTGAAATTTTATGAAATTTTAAACGATAAAATTTTGAAATATAAATTTGATGTTTGAAATGCGTCTAGTTAAACATAGCAACTGGTAAATTTTCGTCCAAAAATATGAAAGTTTATTTCGTGCGCAAATTTACTTCAATTTAATCAGTTAAAAAATGATGAAAATAAAACATTTTCGAAACCCAAATATTTTTACATAGAAAAATTCTAAACCGTCTTCTGAGCAAGATGTCATTTTTCGTTTTTCAAAATTCGGACTTCTTTAGCTCCGTCGATCTTATTTTTCTGCGTTTTTCTTGCATTTTCCGCTAGTTAAAAATTTGAATTTTTATAATTAAATCGTACCACTGATATCCATATACCGTTTTGATCGTCTCGTCATACGGATCTCTACGGTATATTCGATTGTCAAATTCGAAGCCCAGGGTGCATTGCACTTTGCGAAACGCCTTTCGTATCGGTACACGTTTCGTGCCTACTCAAATTTCCACAGTGTAAATCAATGGTCCTTAGCTTTTATTATTCTTGAGATTTTGGGTCCGGTTGGTTGATTTCCACCTTCACATTTATAGTTCTACTTGTTTTCCGAAGTAAGCGTTGGAACTTTCCTTTGCATTAATTTTGAAGGAAATTGAACATGTACAAGTTACGTTAGTACATGTTAGACTTCTTCCCAAACGCATTTCTTTTCTTTTGCCTGTAACCGAGCTCAACTTCCTCCCCACTCTTCATTTTCTCCCAAAGCCAAGCCTCATTCTCCTCTAAAACCCATCCGCCTTCATTAAAAAAAATTATAATAAAAGAAAACGTGTCCATGCCGAACTTCACCGGCCTCGGCCTTCACGTCAACACCATCACGGCCGTGCGCCCACCTTCCTGACGCAGCCTGTATACGTGGCCGCAATCAACTGAAGCCAACCCCTCGTCAGAGCCGCCTCTTGCTCCTCACGACCTCCGCCATCAGGCAGCAAGCGCCAGCCCGAACACCTCCACTTCCTTCACACTCGACACCGTAAGCTTCCGAGTCTACTCCGGCCTCTCTCTTTCCTCAACGCCTCTGCACCTTCACCGCTGAACCCATCCACCGAGCATCACCCAAAACCGACCTCCGCCTGGAACCCACGTCCATCTCTCCCTCGAGCTCCTCCGCCCTGACCTTCCATTCGACCTACGCGCGCATGGCAATTTGCCTGTAGTGACCCTCCACCCCTTCTTCTCGTGCTCACTCATGTGTACATCCATCTGTAGCATATATACAAGTTGCTTGTTTCATTTAAGGTATGTATGCTATATCCTGTAGTTTTGGAAAACCAACTTGTACCTCACCTCAGTAAACTTTGCTCTTGAATTTAATCGTTGGTTTAAGTGTATATATTAGTTTGTACGAATATATATTTTAGCTGCTTATAGTAATAATATAAAAAAAATTAACTAGGTTAGTACGTATGTGAGTTGTATAGGTATCATATCAATATGTATGAGCATTCACTGTATGCAGTTTTATATTTGTGTGCGGTAAGATATTTGTTTTCTTTTGATTTAAATTTTTCAGGTTTATATATGTAATACACATATTTTGAAAAAAAGAATGTTATGTGTTTAAAATAATCTTTCAATGTATTTAAATATATGTATATAAATATGTATCTAAAACTATATATAAATCTGTAAATAATTATTTCATATATTGTTTTAAAATGTATTATGTATGGATGTTTTGATTTTTGAAATGAATGCAGATTTTCAAATGTAAGTTCGGTTTTGCAAGTATAAGGTACGTTCACACCTGGGTCTTTCAACTATGATTGGTTCATATGCATACTTAAAATATAAAACTGTTAAGTTATGTTGCCAATGTTATTCTATGCGCACAGGTTATTTATTTACATATATATATATATATATATATTATTTTAAAATATACAAGTAGTTTCGGTTATAGGGTTGTAGTATATGTATGAAAAAAAATTCTGATTCTATAAGTTTATATTTGCTTTTGCAAATATTTAAGTAAGCTTTGCCTGTTATTGTTTTATGTGTATACGTATATAAAACTGTTTATAGGCTGAGACCGTACAAAACTTGTTGTTTGTGTATACTATAAAATAAAGTAAATATGGTTTTAAGATATAAATATGTATGTATATATATAAATATTGATTTTATATGTTTTTTTTAAATTTAATTTCGATTTTTCTATATATAACAAATATTTCTGTATCAAACTGATGCGATCCAGTTCTGATTTGATTTTGCCAATTCTAATATCCAGCTTCACTTCGATCATCAAACTTGAGTCCATCGAGATTTCCTTCAAAATTCACCTTTGGAATTGTGATTCTATTTAGTGTCCGTACCAGTGTGCGTATCCGTGTCATCTCCTGTTCTATCTAGCCTCGAAAGGTGAGCAATCACTCATGGTTAATGTTCTTTTATTTATTTAATTTGATTTCAATTGAAACGACAATTGAAATACTGCTGTTGTTAGTTATTTGCACTGTTATATACTATTACCTGTATCAGTTCACCTGTGACATCTGACACCATTATCTGTTAATTATATGATGACCCCTTAAATGTTTAATTAGTTGACACGTAGAAAATAGTTAATTACCCTTGAACCATTTGAATTTGTGGTATGAAATCGAATAATAAAATGTAAGTGAAGAACCGTATAAATATTAGTGTAATAATCTTTAATCTACATGAAATAATAGTGTAGATTCTAGAAATAATTATATTAATTTGCACAAACAACAATGTAAATTAATACGATTATTTCGGGATTATTTGAATGAATTATTGGATTGTTATTGATTGTTATTATTGTTTGTTTATTTACTTTGATACCATCCCAGTTATCACACTGCAAGTTCCCTTTGCTAATGTTTTGATTTTGAATTGAAATGGAATCGGGTTGAAATGATAGATACCCAAATAACTTGACTTAGGATAGATAATTAAATAAACCCGATTGGTCAATAATTTGATTTAAAAATAAAATGAAGATTTATTTGAGTAGATAATAAGTTTCGGAAAGAAGATGGAATTCGAATTTATTAAAAGGAAAATGTTAATATTTAAAATCTAAAACAGAAATATCAACATAGTAGTTATTGAAAGAACGTTGTTTTAAAATAAATTATTTGACGATAAAATTTGGAATTATTCATTGAATTAAGTCTGAAATGATTTAATAATTAAGTTTGAATTTATAATTAAGTTTGAAATTATTAAGTTTTGAAATTATTAATAATTAAGATTGAAATCATTTAATAATTGGATAAGTTTGAATTATTTGATAATTGAATAAAATTGAATTCTTTGATAAGAGAAATTAAACTTTTGAAGAAGTGAATTTGAACTTCGTTAATAAATGAAATTGAGTTTCTTTATTTATTAATTTTTGGAAAAATTATTTAAGTAAATTAATAAGTGAAATTGAACTTCTTGAATATGGAAATTTAGTTCTTTATTATTTGAGTTGAAATTTGTAACTGATTAAATAAATAAGTACAATTGAATTTCTTTAACAGGAAATAAAATGTGATTTATTGAAACTAATGTAAGACTTGTAATCTAATGAATTTAATTTGACGAATTTAATTTAATTCAGTTTTTAAGTTTGATATAATGAAGGAAAACTTAAATTGATTTAATGAATTGGTAATTTAATAGAAATTGTTTTGAATTGATAAATTAACTTAACGAATATTGAATGAAAACGATAAATGAATTTAATTTGAGTTGAATGTTAAATTAAAATAATTTAAGCGATTTCGGAATGAAACTTATATGTATTTAAATCAATATTTGAATTGTTAAATAAAAATTGAAATTGAATTATAAGATTTTGAAATGGTAATTTGGAAGTTTTGAAACGTAAATTTTTGAAATTGACCTAGAAAGACAAATGAAATGTTGGTTTACAAATTGAAATTGAATTTGGCTTGGTTTTGGAAATATATTAAATGACCAACCGGTGAAATAATTACGAAGGTTATTAACGAAACCGGAATCGGTTATGGACATACTCTTTGTCTAAACCGAAAACCACTTTAATAACTATATGTGGAGTGTGATCCAAAATGAAATGGTTGGAATGATGTACGTGATGAATGAAGAAAAAGAACGATAATGGATAGCCTTGACACTTATGTCAAATTGGAAATGACTAAAACATGAGCCGTGTCGGGCCAAATGGGGTTATCCACCTCGAACGAACACACTTCTTCGAATACTACCCATTACTTGTTATTGATTGGTGCACCCTCATAAATTTTGAGAGTGTTGTTTCGCGGTGTTGCGATCGCTGCGGCGATGCTTTCTCACTAGTACGGATAAGGCAAACGGTGGTTTCACTACCTTGGGTATTGCCTCATGTGCCTTGTTATACTTGTATCCCTATATACGTGACCACTACGAATTTGTTTTGTGTTATACCTATGGAGTACTCCCTGACATCCCACCAGTTTACGGTGGAGTTTACAGGGATGTATAGATTATAACGCTTATATAAAGTGTGTTAAGGGGGATAATGGTAACGCCTTAACGCTATTTTGATACTTTATATTACTGATAGACATTATCTATTTAGCGTATATTACTACATAGTAGATAGTTTAATGGATCCTTAGAGGATGGTTATTCCAACGTCCTTTGAGTTACTTGTATTTCAGTTGTTATTTCACTTGAGTTGGGTTTATTGATATAAGGTTGTTAATCCTGACTCGAGTGTTTTGTGTTTTGCTTTACGCTCGGGTCAGACTGAGTGTACCAGTATTCGAGACTCACCTTTGGAGTTGGAGCTTCGCTTGGAGATCCGGCTATCTATCCAACTTTCAGATATTTAGTTGATTCCAGTGATGTATTCTGATTCTTGTATTTGACTATTGTATTTGAGACTTCTGTTGTAACTTATTTAACTCTGTTATATATATAGTAGCTTCATGAACTACTATCTTTTACTTCTGCTGCATATTATTACTCTGTGTCTGTGATTCTGTGATTATTTATTTACTGTATATCTGAGTTTTGCCAAATTTAAATTAACAATTCGGTATTTTGAATTATTCAAGTCCGACATGTGCGGATGCGAATAGTCCAAAATAGCGGGCCGTTACATAAAATAGCTTCTTTAATTTCAAAAATCAATTCCAAACACAGATTTGAACCCCCAATAAACCATTTCAATTTCCATATATTTCAAAGCTTTAAATATTCCGCCATTTCAAAACTAGTTCTTTGATAATTCCATATATATCAATTTTAATTCTATTATTTAGATTTGAAATTTTAACTAAACAAATCCAATATAATTTAAGTAAAACTTTTATACTTTGATTAACTGGATATTCTTTCAAATTATTTAACTTGGTATATTCATTTAAATCAACTTGATACTCATTTAAATCACTCTAAACCAAAATCAAGTTATAAAATTCGACCTGTTAAAATTTCAATTTTATTAAAATTTCAAATCAACTTTATTCGAGTATAATCCTTAAATAACTTATTTCACATCAATTTCATATTTATCTTCCAATCTTAGTTTTGTTTAAGCCATTATAACTATATATAGAATATAATTTAAACAGCTACTTAACCATATTATATAAAACCAATCAAAATTTATTATTCAACTTATTTTATATTTCAAAACAAACTTATGCATAACTAAAATCAATTACAAAATAACATTTACATAACTTCTAAAATCAATATTTATATAACCCATATATTTCTTTACAAAACCATAGAAATCATTTAAAATATTTTTATATATATAGACCACGGTGTCTGTATAAAATTTTCTATCCTATGGTCAAATGATACGGATATTTATCATTTCAATCTGTAATTTAAAATATAAATACGGTTATATATCATTCCAAACCGCAATTCTGAATGAAATAAAATCCATATCAACTTGCAGTTTATGACAGTATAAAATACAACATTCATTCATCCAATATCAACAATCAACCATTTATCACAATCATCTTCCAAGTAAATCAATAACATCGATATAGAACAGATAATAAATAACAAGCATTTACTGGCGGTTTGTATTCAATAATAAATTAAATAACTATTTGATTGGCAGTTATATGCGATAATAACTTAAATAAATTCAATTTAACCGGGATGATGAATAAAATATGCCAACAGTCATAAATAAATTTTTAATCGCATCAGAAATTAATTTAACACGCATAAGAAATTTTAGAAGTTGTGAGTGGGTTAAAACACTCACCTTTTGAATTTAAATCCAATTTAAACTCAAAATTTGAATAGTCTCAGAATTCTTCCAAACCAGCTTCAAAATGTCCGGGATTCCAATACGAACTTAGGGGAGAAAAACACGCTTGAATTGGAGTTCGTATGCAAAAGATACGTATATCAGAACATATAAAGTTGAAATTGAAATAAATAAAAATAATAGAAATGCCACCTCAGAGGCACGTCACCCCTCCTCTCTCCCAGGATTCGATCCCGATCCAAGCTGTACACGTGAAACCTTAGCCATTCATTATCCAGCCACCGCACCGCCTTCAACCACGTCGCGCCCATCAAGACTACGTCGCCTCCTCTAGGCGAAGTGACCCATCCCTCTTGCGATCACCTCGGTCGACAATTTCGACAAAATACGTCGCCGTCGCCACTTGATTTCACACAAAAATCGAATTTTTACGCTGCATCCTACTGTCATCTCGCCAAAATAAGCACACCGATGGACTACGCTCGTCAATCTCCACAAAACCCTGTCGTCGATTCGACGATCGGTCGAAGTCGATCACAGCCCAACGAACCGCCGAGTATCGATCACCCAGTTCCGGTCACATAGAGTCCCAGATCAAAAAACGAATTACATATTTAACTTGCACTCGTCGAGAGCTTCAGATCCATATAATATTTGACATAGTTTGAAAAGTTTGAATTTTTGGTTTTGGATTTGATTTGAAATTGCACTTTCGGATTTAGGGTTTGTAGCCATTGGGAAGACGAGGAGCTAATGGAATTTGAACGTATAGAAATGGGGAATAGGAAATGAATTAGGTTTTATAACAGGGTACATATAGACAAGCTGAAATTAGAATGGACCGGATCGATTGGGTATACGCGTTGAACGACAAAATGGCCCAAAAAGCCCATTCTGACTCCGGAACGAAATTGGGTTAACCCATATATCAAAATAGATGTTTCTAAATATTTTAAACGCGATGGAACATGTTTCCAATCCAAGTTCCATCGTATGAAGAAGTTATGACAAAATAAAATTATTTCAAATTGATTTCAATTAAATTGATTTCTAGGCGTTTCGAGTCCGTACGATCAAATGATATGTCCGATTGCTACGAAACTTGAAATGCTACAATAATTCACCGTCACGGATCCGATGAAACTGGTTTCGCCAAAATACGAGTCAGTGGACAAAATGGCTATTTTCTAGTTAATTAAATAAATTAATATTAATTATTAAATCACCTTTCAATTTAAATTCTATAATTCATAAATTTTACCATCTTGCATTACTTTAGATATTTATAATCACTTATAAGAAATTTCCATATCAATTTAAAGTTAATCAATTTACCAATTATAGTATTAAATTCCAATTCCAATAAATTCATAAATCATTGATTGAAATTCCAATGAAATTTATTTATTTGATTTATAGATTTTGTTATTGAATCAATTATCATTTTCTGGGAAGAATTATTATTGCTTACTTTTATTGCATTAATAATTCCCATTTCCTCCTAGTTTCAATTAATATAGAATTTAATTCCAGTTACTTACCATTAAATTCATTTATTATTGATTACATTCCAATTAAATAAAAATTGATTCCAAAAATTGATTTGATTTAATTGTCATCTTTACTAGGTCCATTATTACTTAATTTACCTAATTACACTTATACACGCCTATTTACATCTTACATTTGTATAAATATTACCTTAATATATTTAAATCCCTATCTCCTTTGTATTGACTACCCTGTTTCCAATTATTATGCTTTTGCCAAATATATACATTAATTACAATTAATCTCAAAAAATCTATTTACTTGGTCTCATGCTTTCTATTACATCAATTGCTGCCTTATAAATAAATTTACGTTTCTATTCAGTTTACATTCACCCTTTCCGTTATTATATTAATTATCATTAAAGTAAAATTTAATTACTTTTATTTTTAAATTGGTAAATTACTGGTAACAACAACCTTTATTACCATTATACCCTTTATAATACTTGTATGTTTATCCTTCACAAACAGCTACTATCTATTATAATATTTCACACAATAGTTCAATTATTACACTTGTTTTTCTCATATTCCCATTATAACTAAGTCATAACATTTAAATTATTTTATTTAATTGGAATTTCATTCAAATTTACTAATTATTAACTTTAGTTAACCCTGTTACGTTTCCTCTTAGTTATTTTCATTACTGCATCACCACTTTTGTTAATAATTAACTAATTTTTATTTTCTACAATATTAAATTTTAAAAATTCATTAAATTAACAATTTTAATTATTGAAAATTTACGGGTCGTTACAATCTTAGGTGGTGGAATTTAGTGGCCTGGTGGTGAGTTGGAGTTGTAGGCCCAGGGTTGGGAATGAGTTGGTGGAGGCTCAGCCATGAGGAGGAGAAAAGGTTGGGAAGGGAAGGTGGCAGAGGAAGGTCAGGTGGGTGGGAATATGGTGGCTACGAGCTGGTGTAATTATGATGGAGGCGTATGTAAGGTTGCGGCTTGGCTCCTATTGACAGAGGAAGGGTACGGTTGGGTGGTGGTCGTTGGGGTGGCCGAGGTTGGGGTCAGGTGAGGCGCGGATAGTGAAAGCTGATGCAAGATGAGGTAAAGATCCTATAGATTTCAAAGCATCCATATATAAACTTTATTATATATTTATATTTTCTAGCATGAAAATGAAGTAGAATGAAAAAATTAATGGCATGGATAGAGAAGGAAGTGGAATGGAGCCAGAGAAGGAAACAAACCAATTTACAGAAATGGCAGAAATAGAAAACGCTGGAGGAATAACAAAAGTCAAAAATTAAATTTTTTGGAAATTAAAAGGGGTAAGTGGCTATTAGATTCTACAGAGGCAAACGAATGGACACAGGTAACCCAAAGGTCCAAAATGGTTGCCAATACGACTAATCGTTTTGTAGATTCCATCATGTACCTAACTCCGAAACATAAAAATGAATATACCACAGAGATCAGCACGACGAGACGACCAAAACAGTATACAAATATTAGTGTTACAAACATCCTATCAAAAGTCGATATTCGGTACAGAAAATGTGTTAAAACATCGAAAATAAGATAAAAGGAGCAATAGCAGTCCAAATTTGACGAAATGAAATATAATGTCTCACTCAGAAGATGATAGACATTTTTGCTATATAAAAATATTCAGGTTTGAAAAATATTTTGTTACCATCAAATATTAACTGATTTAAATTTAAACAAAATTACACAATAAAATAAACTTCCATATTTTCTTATGAAAATCATTTGCTATGTTAAAATAGAAGTATTCCAAATATCAAACTTTCATTTTCAAATTTATTTATTTAAAATTTCACAAAAATTCAGTTTAATACTTTATAAAAATCATTAAAATTCTCGGGTCGTTACATTGACTATAGTCGATCACATGGTAACAACGATTGTGTGAAGGCAATAGTTGGGAATAAGTTGAACCACTTTATGTGACACACTATTCATGGAAGGATCCATCTCATTCAAATAGAAGCTTAGTATTACCATAATTGGTGGTCAACTTATAGTTAAATCTTTTGTTAAAGGAAATTAATTAATCGATAAATGTTATAGGATTGAACCATTGGCTCTAATATTGCACTTTGCAATTACCTGAATCTATTATTAGAGATTGACCATTAATCGAACTTTAGATACCTATATGATGCAGCGTCGATGATGTGAAAACATACACAATATATTATTGCTCAAGTGTAGCTTAAATGATTGGAAATATGATTTCACCTAGTTGATTGGTAACGAACTGAAGTCATGTCCACTATTGTGTTTCAATGAAGTTCGTATAAGCTTTAATATTTAGAATGTTTAAATATTTTTGAAGGCCGAGTTCACACAAGGAGTTACATAATAGTATTTGTTATCATATTTCTAAATTTAACTTAATCAAAGTAATTTATAAATGTTGTAAACCCAAATGGAGAAAACTAACATAAGTATTGTGTAATTTGTTACCATTTTTATCTATTTATTGTAATCATAAAATTAATTAAAATAATATAAATTTTATGTACTGGTATAATTAAATAAAAGGGTTAAATAAATATGTAAACAATTATAGTTGCTACTATTTAGGCCCAAATTCACATATGTGATATATCAAATGGGTCGCCCATGATAAAAGAAGGAGGGAGCTTTGTCTCATTCTGATAATATTTTTAGTAAATTGTTTATTAATGAGAAAGAGAAGCAGAAAATGTGTAAATATTATAGATATTTTCTAGCCATTTGGAGGCTACATATACTACCTTATTCCCTCATTCATACAATTCCAGCCTTAATTTGAGGAAGTTGTAACCTACAGCTATGCTTGTAAGTCATGCTATGAGCAGAAATGAGGAAGACTCCAAAGGGGAAATAGCTTACTGTACGGTATGTAATTTACCAGTTAGATCAAGGTAAATAATTTAAATTCATTTAAATTTAAATTACAACATTGTTTATTATATCCCAATTAGAATAAAAAATAATTTTCATTTATTATATATGTATGCGTGTTTATATATATATATATGTCTTGTATATATATGTCTTATTTTATACAAATTAAATAATACATAAGTTATATATATATAATAAAATATAAGCTTATATATATTAGATTTCATTTTCAGCCGTAGGATTATTTATAATTAACATTTGTTCTCAAATATATTTTAAAATTTTATCAATATATCTGATATTTACATACATATATTAATTTTCAAACACGCACACATACATATAAGATGATTTCTAATCCATTAAAAAAATATTTTTTACAGCCAAATTTATGTGTACAAATGATGTCTATGTGTGTGTGTTTTAATAACTAATCATTTATCAAAATAAGTAAATTAAGTATTAATTTAAAATTTGAATTTAAACTTTAAGTGCATATTTCGAGATATCTATATATTTAAATTTATAAAAAAGTAGTCTTCTATGTTGAATATTGATTTATATTTAATTTGAGTTTGAATTTTAATTTAATATATGTGTGTGTGTATGCGCGCCGCGTGCGTATGTGTGCGTGTGTATGTTTGTGTATGTGTGTATTTATGCATGTATAATGTCCAATTAAAGTAAATGGAAATACATTTTTATGGTCGAGCCCATATTATATATAACATATTTCAATGAAGAAATACGGGGTTCACGGCCACTTTCCTAGTGGTTAAGCACTCCGGTTTTGCTCCGTGAGGTCACAGGTTCGAATCTCACGTTGCATGATTTGAACTATTGGATATAAATGACTTTTAGTATGCTATGTACTACCTAAGACTTGTAGTACAACTATTTTTTTACCAACTAAGTACCCAGTTTAAAAAAATTATAGTATAAATTCTATGAATAAATTAGTTTAAAAACAATATAAATACAAATGCAATATATATAGACACACATACACTTACAAAATAATTAATTTAAATGTTTATATTAAGCCAGTGCAGTTTAAATATGTATTACATAAACTGCTACATAGATAACTATGTTGCGTTCTCAACAATGTGTGTGTGTCATGTGGTTATAAATGATATGTATATACGTTCAATAACATAATCACATATGTATATAATTATTTATATAATAATGACTTTTATAGATTAGGTTATTAAATGCTCACATCACTTTTGGTATCTTTATTAATTATAGTATTACATATGAACATATGTGTTCAACATCAATTATAACACAAAAATTATTCAAATAAAATAAAATAGATTTTAAATCACAAAACATTCATCGTATAAAATTAACATAAATATGATTTAATGTATCTAATTATTCATGATGACATATCTACTGCAATGATTCACAAAGGAATGACCTATTTTAAGATTATTCTCTTGTTTCTCGTTGCTCAATGTGTGGTTAAGTAATACCTAAATATAGTTTTGTGGAATGGACCTTAAGACCACTAATACACTAGAAGGGGATCGAATTGTGTACGTCTACTATTTAAAAACTAACTTGCAAATCTATAAATTATCCACCTGAACCAATGATAGGATCAAAATCACATATGGATAGCCTGAAGTAAATACAAAGTAAAGATAAAGAAATAAGGGTAAAAACAAAAGGATTTTTTATTCTTATTTGAATATTAAATCCTACGTCTAGTCGTGTACTCCCATGCAAAATTTCACTATTACTTTCTTGCTTTTTATGGTGACAAAAATCCTTTACAATCTTAAAATTTCACGGGTGGTAAGATACACCATTATGCTTGAATTCCCACGGCTGTCTTGAATAGCTTTCTATTTACAACAATAGTAAAATATGGACAAGTAGTTTAATCACCAAAACTAAATGTTGCAGTTTTAGTACAATGATCTTATAGCCCTCAATAGCAATATTGTTGGATCAAATGCATGGATGGAGGGGTTAGAATGGTGAATTTCAAAAATAGACTATAAATTTGCATAAGATAAGATTTAATTTTATGTTAATCTGAATAAAATTTATTTATACTAAATAAAATTTAGCACTTATTAATAAACCAATTTGGGAAATATTTCTATTTATTTAAAATATTTATTTATTTAATTATGTTTAATAGTAATTTTTATTATTAAATTAGTTTAAATTAATATATTAATTTAATTTTCATATTATATTTTAATATTTTGAGATCTATTCAAAATACAAACATCATAAGTATATTAAAAGTATAGACTGGCATAAGATTATAAGGTGAAAAATAACAATTATGACCTTTGGTTAATAAATGTCGAGGTGATAGCAAATGTCGACATTAATGTGAAGTAATATATATACATATATATATGTGTGTGTGTGTGTATGTATATGTATATATATAGACGAACACACACATATCTCTATGTGTGTTTGCATGCATGCATCAAATAATCAAATTTATATAGAGACTATCGTAATATATTTTTTCAGCCATTTATATTTTACTTAATAGTATATATACATATAATTATTTTAGAATGTAGTATCTTGTTATGAACAAATGATAATACTATAAATGTATAAAATTTTATAATTAAAATATTTTATTAAATATACCATGTTCAAATTTAACGTAAAATGTATTTGATAACTCTAAATTATTAAATTTAAATATTATTAACCACTTTCATATAAATATCTAGTAACATTTATGTAAAATGTTATTTGTATTTATTATTATGGAGCTGCTGCCACCATAAATATTTTAGTCTAAAATCTGGTTAGATTTTTCTAGGTTTGAAAAATTCAATTGTTTAAATTTTAAAATACAGTTGACTTTTAAACAAATGTATAATTTTTTTCTTTTTCTATGATCAACTAAAAAAAATTAAACCGAAATATATTTTTGTGTGGAAATTTCTATTTGGAAATCAGTAAGCACACACATGCATAGATATATATTACTATGATTATTATAAGAACTAACCTTTTTTAATTTAAAGCTGAAAACTGTGTATATAATATTTTAAATTGTTAAATGTTTTAATATATACATATCTAGTATCGAACATATATATTATTTTTCTATTAAGCCAAAATAAATTATATATTAAACATATTTTTTTATTAAGAAAATATTAAAATAGAATGAATTTTAAAAACTTTTTTTCATGGTGGAATTATATATATGATTACTAACATAGAGATGATGATATTTATGTGTATATGCGTGTGTGAATATATATAATTAGAATTAGTAAATTTCACAGTTGAATTTTAGCCGACATTCAAACACGTTGTTTGTTGATTGTTAGCTCTTCAAACCTTTGTTCTCCTCATTGGTCAAAGTTTTCAAAGCAGCTACCTTGGCTTCACAATGATCAATGTAGGCAAGAGTTGTGTGGATTAAGTAGAGAAAAAAAGAACTAAGGCCATATATTTATAACCAAGGAGATATCAAAATATCTAATCTTTCCTCTCAAACCCTAGAAGACTAGGTCTCCAAATCCCCCATCAAATATGGCCGATCTCATTATTGATCAAACATTAAAGTGCCCATTAACTCTATTTCAGTCAAAGATTGAATTATTTTATCCGAGCTTTTTTTCAATTAAACCAACATAAAATTTTTATCATCATCCCGATCTATTTTAAGATTCAAACAAATAATTAAAATTGCCATATAATATTAATACAACATTTGTATTAATTTATTGTTGATGTATAACATTTATAAATTAATTTTAACATTGGTCGAATTTAGAATAGCAATTAACACTGTTGTGTTAACTCTTTATGTGAACTCGGTCCTCAATCAATATTTAAACAATGTAAATACTAAAGTGTGCTCAGAGTTTGCTAAAGTATAGTATCAGGCATAAGCTCAATGTTTACACATCATTTAGGAAAATTCATGTTTCCTAACTATAATAAGCACACCTGGTAATGAAATTTTTTACTCATACTCTTTCCATCATCAATGTATCACCAAGATATCTAGGGTTTTGTCTATGGTCAAAACCTCTACTAGTATTCGTATTTAATTGCATAGATAACTTATAAGCCTTTGGTTTAATCCCATTACATCTATTGATTAAGCAATTTACTCTGGCTCGAAATTTTGACTTTAAATTGACCATCAATTATGGAGATGGATCCTCTCCTGAGTAGATTTTAGATTAAGGGAGCCATCGAAAGGTGAGTAAAACACCAGAAACAGGGACTACCCAAGCAAATGATGGAGGCAAGAACACTTTCTGGCCAGGTCCTGTTAATTGATCATAACAATATCGTGGAAATGCTGCACGAACCCATATATAGAAAGATAAAAAGAATCACCTTGATACTAAACCAGATAGAGCCCGGGATGTTCTTGGAAATGGGAAGATCTAGGATAGGTGGCAAACCTCTTAGAGAGAGCGATGTGCATGGACCGGGTGAGTAGGGATGCAGCTCCGTGGACCGCTCATCGGGCCTGGTAGGTGGTGGTATCACACCTTTCTCGAAGGAACCGTACGTGAGACACGCGTCGTACGGCTCCGTCCCGGAATCTAGACCTCCCCTTTCCTTTGACCAACATGTCCTCGAACCCAATCATTGATTGATTGATGAATGGTAGCTTTAGCCATTGACTGAAGCGGTAGAAGCTAGTCGCCAGAAGCGAAGCGATCTTCCGAGACAGGAAGGAGGTCTCTGGCGCGTAAGCAACCGAAAAATGAATGAAGGAAACGCAAACCATGGCCTCCGCATTAGAGAAACCTCCAGTGATCTTCAGGCCAGTATATTAATTAGGGCCGATTTACACCCAGTATATTAATTATCGCTAGTATATTAGTTCCAATGTACTTCGCATGACTAGGGCTACAATATAAGTTATAAGCGATAGCGAAGCCAAGCCCCCTTTTTTCGAAAGCCCAACTATCGTTATAACGTGGTCCCCATGTCATATGTTTTACCATAATCAAAGTATAGTTTACTTACTTAAAATGAACATTACTCTCAAGTCAGAAGACTATTGTATGTTGTTATCATGAGATTTCAATTTTGACTTAGTTAAATCAACTTATAGAAGACATTCGTCAAGTCATTCTTTTACCATTCTGACCACAAGTGTGTAACACTTTAATGTCCCCAATGGTCATGATTAAATCACGGTTCATTGTATAGAGAGCGTTATACACACTAGTCACAATGGATATATCAATATTTATTTTTCGATACATCTTGACTAGGAACATTTAAAGTATTGGTGTTTTTTATATCGATTCAATACTCATGGCTACAAATGCACTACAATCAATAAAAGACTTTGCCTAACGATTGTCTACTTATATTTGTTTAATGTAACCGATTCATTATTTATATCGTTCTATAGCAACACATATAACAAAAATAAAACTAAAAGCATACTTTATTTTGAACAAGATTGTTCATAGAGTTATGTTTATGCAACAAACTACATAATTACCCCTAGAGTACACCCTTAACTCTATCAGTCTCCCAATTACACTTGAGGATACTATAAAGCCTTCCCAAGCCTTCGATTGGTCTTACTAAAATGGATTAAGAAAGCACCTTAGTGAATGGATTTTCTATGTTACCTTTGGTATCTACTCTCTCGATCATGATCTATCTATCGCTAATATACTACCATATCAAGTGGAACATATAAAGGATATATCCTAAATTCTTAAGAGCTAGCGGATCCTCGGTAATCTAAATTGCCGTATTATTGTCAAAATACTTGAGCGTTGAAACTTTATTATTTAGGAAAACTCATAGCTTCTTAATGAATTCACACATCCACACTACTTCTTTTGAGGCATCGTTCAAGGTGATGTACTCAGCCTCCATGGTACAATCAACCTAACTTCATGCTTTGAACTTTCCAACTAAAGGTCCCCTCATTGGAAGTAAACAAAAACCTGGAGACTGACTTGATGTCGTCAATATCGCTTTGAAAGCTTGAGTCCAAAAATCCCTTTATAAGGAGCTAGTTGTTTCCATATCAAAAAAAATCCTTAGTGTTTTTGAAATACTCAAGGATGACTTTAAATACCGTCCAATGATTTTCTCCCATATTAGGTTGACATCAACTTACTACACCTAGAGCAAAAGCGATATCTAGCCATTTACATAACATTATGTACATGATCGATCCAATTGTCGAAGCATAAGGAATCAAACTCATGTGCTGTCTTTCCTCATCCGTAAATGTGGAGTCCTTTTCAGAAAGGACAAGTCCATGCTCAATGGAACATTTCCATGCTTGGTTTTTTCCATACTAAATTGTCATAGTACGGTATCTATGTACATAAATTAGTGTAATCTCAACATCCTTTAAGATATCTCTATATATCGTTATGTCCAATAGGAAACCTCACCTAAATCCTTCATCAAGAAATTAGTAACAACCAAGCTTTTAAAGATTGTGACATCTATACGTTTTTACCAATCAATTGCAAATAATTGACGTATAGTACTAAAAACGTTAGAACACCATTTTTCTAGTTTTATATACGTATACTTCCACTGTTTTTTAGCAAAACCTATACTATTTGATTATGTTATCAAAACAATTTTTTTCCAACACCTTGATGCATATTTAAAACCATAAATTTATCTTAAGAGTATAACTGCTTTATCGCCGTCCTATATACTGCGAAACCCTCTGTTATAACATATAACAATCTATTCTGAATCACCATTTAGAAATGTAATTTTGATGTCCATCTGTCATATTTCATAGTGGTAATAAGTGGCGACAATAACTAGTATTTGAATGGATTTAAGCATGGCGAATGGTAAATTTTTTTTTGTCATAATCAACATCATGAATTTGACGGAAAACTTTCACGACCAACATTTTTCCGTAGATCTTAGTCTTTTCATCTGAACCGGTCTTTTTTTAAAGATCCACTTACACCCAATGGTTTCACCCCTTTGGGTATATTCTCCAAAGTCCATACTTTGATTTGTACATGGAATCCATTTTGAATATTAAGACACAAGGAATAATCTTTACTCTCAAAGGCTTGTTGGTACATGAAGGAATCATCATTATGAATGATGGAATTTGTGTTCTTGCTAGCAATGAGAAAATCGTATAATAGGTTGAGGTATAATATCGGTGACGAAATATTTTTAAGGGGGAAGAATGCATTGACCAGAGATTTCACTACTTTGATTAGCGAATTTTTAATTAATTTTAAATATTTAATATATATGTTTTATAATGAAAATAAACCCATTTTAATTAGTTAATAATGATGGTAAAACCGTACTCAATTTTTTTTACCAAAGTAAATACTTCGTAGAAAAACAGAAAATGTGACCGAAGAACATTTTCTAGAATTTTGACCTTCCGATACCGAAAACTTATTGGGAATGTTGTTCGTCTTTATGCGCTATATCTACATATATATAAGAGTTAATTAACTAGAAAATAATATGCTAAAAAATAAATTATCTTATGTTATAGTAAGTGATGTGACAAGACATAATTTTGAAAATAATAAACATTTTATATAAATATATATTAAGTATTGTAACATCTTAGATTTAGTTATATAAGTTTAATTTTTAATTAACTAAGATGTGAGAAGAGATAATACATATATAAAGAAAAGTGATGTGATTAAACATAATTATATATATAAGAAAGTGATGTGACTAAACATAATAATTATATATATAAGAAAGTGACGTGACTAAACATAATTATATATATAAGAGTGATGTGATTACACATAATTATACATATATTAAAAGATTTGTGATGTGTTTATATATAATGATGGCATAGGAAATTTGCCTAAAATAGCCATATTTTCTCCATTTCTCAGCCTATTTTCACCAACCATTTCATCCTCATTTCTAACTCAAATAGAGGTTTTAATTATTTGAAACCGTGTGTAATTTTACGGTGTAATTTTACGGCTACAACATTTTAGTTGACCACTTTTTCAAATTTTTAACACAACTATGTCAAAATACCCAATCTTTGCAAAGCAATTCTTCACATAGAATTTCAAGTCTGAAAATTACCCTTCTTCTTTTGATCATAACTTCTTCAAAAAAATTGAAATGAGTGATTATTTTTTGAAATGATAGAGAAAGGAAATTTCAATAACTTTTTCTTTGAGTCCTTTTTGAAATTCCTTGAGAAGTAGCCTAAAAATTAGCTGCAAAATGTCCTATTTTCGGGTTTATTATTGAGAATTCGATGTTTATCTGAAGTCGCTATACCTTAGTAAAACAAGTCTCGCTTCCTCTTCCCTTCAAGGCCGAGCCTACCTAGTGCATTTAGAATTCAAGACTCTATCTTGTTGCTTAGGAATGAAAGTATTAGGTCGTTCAAGTTAGCGAAAGTTTGGATAGCCTTTGGTGAGTAAATTCCTTAACTTTTTGGGAAAGAATTTACATTTATATATACGGTTTTAATATGGTTGTATTTGTGATGTTATTATTTGGATTATGGTGTGGTTTGTATGTATATGTGTGTGCTAATTTGTGTTTTGGCATTAGAACTTTGAATTGATGATTTAAGTGGTGTTATGGTTATAAAATTGTGATCTTTGGCTTGGAATTGAAAGTGATATGGAAAGTTAGTAAGTAAAATAAGTAAATGGAAGAGTTATTGAGCAACAAATTGGAAATTATGGGTATCCATAGCGATGGTCGTTATGGATCCAGTGCGTTTAAAAATTCGATTTTCGCAAAGTTTGGTTTTATACATCAAATTGTTTTGTAAATGGTATATAAACTAAATAATGATATTTTAAAAGGTAAATTAAGATTTAATAATAAATTTTTAATTAATTATGTTTTGATAATTAATAATTAATTAAGGATTAAACAAGGTTCATTAATTTTGATTGATTAAAAGTTAGTTACTAATTAATTATCTTTTAAAGTTAAGATTTATTTTAATTAATTATTAATTAAGTTAGTTGATTATGAGTTAAATATATGAATTATTCTTAATAACTATTATTTAAATATAGGATTAATTAATTAATAATCAAGTGTTTAATTATTTTAAATTATATATTAATTAAAGTTTGATTTATAATAAATCATTTACTAAAGTTTTAAGTTATTGTTTAAATTTAATTAATGATTATTTAATTAATTAATTGAGATTAATTAATGTTTAATTGTTAATAAAGTTTTAATTAATTATTTAATAATTCATAAAAGATTAATTAATATTTAATTAATATTAACTGTTTAATTAAATTAAGTTAAGATTAAATTTAACAATCCTGTATTTTGTAATTATTTTAATTGAATTTTTATTTAAATTTATTTTATTTGTTTTATTTAGATAATTTTGTTATTTAAAATATAAACTTTGATTTTCATGTGAATTAGAATTCCAAACATGATTAAATAGAATATTTTACAAAAAAGTGTATTTTGGTCAATATGGTCAACTTTGACTTTTAAATTCAAAATTTGAAAGTTTAAAAATTTGAATTTTATCTTTTATTATGAAAGTAAATAAAATTTTAAGAACACTGCTTTTCGTTTCATTGAAATTTGATTTATAATGTGAAAGTTATGTCGTTTTAACTATTGTGTGAAATTTGATGTATTTAACAAAATTGTTTATTTTAAATTATACAAATAATATTTTATTTTGTCATGTAATCTTCTAATTTATGTTTATATAGGTAAATAACATGTATTGTATGTATTTTGGTTTTAAAACATTTTTGAAAGTGTAATTGACATTTTCCAGGGTCAGTTTATTTTTTTTAAAAAATCTCTAATTTCCAGCTTCAATTAATTTAAGAAATTCTTTATTTATTTTTCTAATTTCTTAAGATCTTATTTTTTGCTCATTCCCACTTTATTTTTTTCCTTATTTATTTTAATTATTTGACTTTTTATTTGTTTTAAAGTGAAATAGAAATTCTCTAAGGCTAAGTGGTATTTTATTTGTAATTTTCATGTCCTGTTTCCAATTTTTAAACAATTTCTTTAGTTTGTTTTCTATTTCTCTAATTTATGTTATTTATTTCATTTTAGAAATGATAAATGAAGTATTTTATTTAAAATTTTGCTTTAGAATATTTTTAAAATGAAGTAGATATTTTTCCAAAGCTAATGATGATTTAATTGTAATTTTTGAACCCTGTTTTGAATTTTTAAGCAATTTCTTTTATTCTTTTTTTACATTATTTAAAATTTATTATTTATTTTCATTTTATATTACTTTGTTTCGGTTTTTAATTTCAAATTTACTGATTTTTTAATTGAATTTAATAAAAAGAAATTTGAAGAGTTTTAAAAAGCTTTGAAACTTAAGTCCTTTCATCTCCAAATTTTTTTCAATTGCCACAACTCCTCAGTTACTATCTTGGCCGTGCATTTTTGGTTTGTAGCCATGAGTTTTAAGTTTTCATTCACAAAAAAACATTTTACCTTCTCATTCATTCACGGCTTCAAGAAAAATCTACTGGTAATGGCTACTTTTTTCCACTTTTCTTCTCATTTTTCATGTATTTTTTTCCTTGTTTTCTTTGCTACTTTGATTGGCCTCTCCTCCATATCCATGGTTACCACCTCCTACATCTCCTCCCTGTCACCATCACCACCTACTCCCTCAGCCTTGACCATGGCCGAGCCCACCATGATGCAAAAATCCACAAAAACATCAACATTTGCTTTGAAACCATGCTTGTTGACCACCACATGCTTCACCACTTCATTATTCACCACCACCACCACCTCTAGCCGCCACCACCACCTTGCTACCACCACTACACATCACCATATCCTCTGTCTAGACCTGTAGTAAGTCATGGCCCAGCCTAGGACCTTGTGGACCAAGCCAAAGATGAACCAAAACTCCACCATATTTAATAAAATTCTTCACATGCCTATGTTGTAACTTCCCCATCATCTCTAGCTTATAGCCGTGCATCCCTTGGTCCAAACCTGAACCAAAACATTCCCTAGGCTGTACGAAATAATATAGGAAGCAAGGCAAAAGACTTTGCATTCATATCTCTTTTATTCCAAAGTTATTTCATTTCAAAGTGGTATTGTATTTATAAATTGTTTTGATTTTGTTTTGGGTTGTAACACAAGAGTTGTAGCATTGGATCTCACTCTCCACTCAAATCCACAGTCTTGTCATTTTGTTCTTGATTCCGTTGTGTCTGTTGTATTGCAATCTCCAACATTTAGGGGTGAGTAAATCTCACCTGACATTTATACTTCTGCAATTGTGAAGCGACAACAATTAAATGCGTAGAATGATATATTATGTTATAACTGCCTATGATTATTGATAAATGATGTTAAACCTATTAATGTACATGTCATCTCATCTGTTACTGCTATATGTTGTTAACTGTTCATTTATATCTGTTTATCACACTTCAAGTTCCCTATAGATTAGGTTCACTATAGGTTGAAATGATACATACCCGAACAGACTTTAGAATAAGAAAAATAATTATGGGCTGAAATGATAGACCTAAACGGTTTTTATTAATTTTATTTTAACTTAGGATTGCGGGTTTGAAATGATAGAACCCAAGTTTTTCTTTTTAAACTGCGGATTGAAATGATATATATATCTGTATCACTTGACCTAGGTTAGAAAACTATATACAGTCTCGTGGGTATTTTATAAAGTATTTTGAATGATTTTAAGTATTCTTAAAAGTGTAAATTTAAAAATTTGATTTAAATTGGATTTTTAATGTTTAAGTAAGAAATTTTGATTTTTCTATAAGTTAAAAATGTTGAATAATTAAATGATTAAACTGAACTTTTGAAATATAACTTAAATTTGGAAATTTGGACTTTGGCTTTTTAAATGACATTTAAGTTATATAAATAAAATTTTAAGTGATTTAAAATGTAAATTTACGATAATTTGAATTAAATAGAATTTAAATTGTTTTAAATAAAGGATTTATGATTTTTTTATTAGTGAAATGTTAAATAAAGAAATGGTTAGGTTGAATTTTGGAAATATAACTTAAGTTTGGAAATTTGGAGTTTTGGCTAAAAATGATATTTAAGCTATATAAATAAAATGGAAATTTAATTTAATTTGGAAAATGGTAAATATGATAATTTGATTTAAATTTTAATTTAAGTGATTTATTAAAGTATTATTGGTTTTTCTATGAATTTAAATGGTTAAATAAATGAATGTTTAAATGTGTAATTTTAAAATACAACTTGACTTGGAAATGTGAAATTTGGTTTAATTAAAGGTTTTAGTTAAATGAAATCAATTGGAAATTATGTTTAATTTGTGAAATGAAATTTAAAAATGTAAGTGTTAATAAATTGCATATGTGAAGGAAAGGAAATTGTACACTTTAATTTGTTAAGTAAATTTATTGAAAATTTGATTTATTTATAAGAAATTTTTTTTATAAAAATCATATGTTAAAGGTATGTTAATAAACATTTTTGAATGTTAATATATGATCTTATAATGTTTAAAGGGTGTAAAGTGAAGTTTATTATTTTCGGAAATTGTATACTTAATTTGAAAGTATGATAAATCCACTTTTAAATGGTTTAAATGAATTAATTTGATGGAATATAAATCATTTTAAAAGGTGATTTGAAAGGATAATAAATGAATGTTATCTTGAATTTAGAAGGTATTTAAAGTTGAATATTTGGATTTGAACTTATAAGAATGATTTGAAATAAAGTTATAAAAGATATGATATTTTGATATTTAAATGATTTAAAAATGAAGTTTTGAAAGATATGATATTTTGATATTAAAATGATTTGGAAATGAATCTTTGAAAGATATGATATTTTTATATTTCAATGAAGTTTTATGTAACAATCCGGAATTTCCGATCCTGAAAATTCCAGATAGTTATGAAAAGAAGAAAGAGATAGAAGAAGAAGATCAGAAATATCAACACCTCACATCGCAATGGATAAAGTATAATAATAAATAGTAACAGTTTGCAAAAAATTCTATATCTGTCAACATATCTTTATAATACATCAGATATACAGACACTGAATATGCACAATTATCATGTCACAGATATGCAGCTATAAGTAAATTACTGGTTGAGATAAATCAAGAGTGATTAATATTTATGGTCTAATTAATGATTAATTACTTAATGTAATTAATTTAGATTAGGATAAATTAAGATGTAATTATCAATCATTAACTTATATAATTAATGATGTAAAGGTGGATTAATTAAGATTAATTAATCAATAATAAGTTATTTACGGGTAATTAAGTAATATAAGTAATTAAGAATTAATGTAATTAATTATAGTTAATTAATTGGTGTAAGTAACTAAAGATAATCACTTGAATGCAATTGAAGGATAATTAATTTAGGGTGATTAACTGAGATGGATAAAATTGATTTGAAATTAATTAATGTTAAGTGAAGGAATCTAGGTGATTGAGATTAGTAATTCAATTAGACTTAATTTCATTAATTTGGAAGTGATCAAGTTTGCTTATGGATCATTGAATAGTATTGGATGCCTTGAATGAGACTCGAAGAGACCGAGGCCGGGTATTAGAAAATACCCGAAACCACTTTGAATTTTTATAGATTGATATGTGAAATCAATAGGCTGGGATGAAATGATTTAAGTGAATTGGACTATTTAATCTATGTTTTTGGTACTCAGATATTGATGTGTGAAATTAGAGAAGTCTATAACAAATTGTGAATTTGTAAATTGATACGAGTTACCCCAGGTTTTATATAAGTTGTATACTTTGTATTCCACGTTAGATGGGTTTACTCACGCTGGTTTCCAGCCTGACCCGAGTGTTACTTTGATGTAATGCTCGGGTCAGACCGAGTATTACAAATTTTCAGGTAAGGAAGTTCTGGAGCTCAAGAGGCGAGCTGGATGACAAGAACGCATAGAGTATTTCCGCTGTATATATTTATTTATTTCATTAAATAAATTAATTATAATTATCTTAATTAATCTCTTGATTAATTACACAAAGTAATCATACCCAAATTACTTCTGTTAACAAATCATCATTCAACAAATTACATCCAGTAATTATTAATTAATTACTTCCCTAAGTAATTACTAATTCATTACTCCATAATTTTTAATTAATAACCTTCATTGTTAATTTATAAAACTGTTCTTAATTAAAGTTTTGAAGGACATTCATTGTAAAGAATTTATAAAGGATTAAAACAATTTCATTTTTACATTCCAAGAAACTTATTAAACAGGTTTAAAATTTTGGTTACCCTGACTTCGGGTTAGACCCGATGATAACTCGACCCTGCTTCGAGTTATCTCTCCTTCCCATGTTTATTTTTATTTTATTTTTAAGTTTAAGTAACAAAACATAGATGCTTCTCACACACGAAACCCAGTCCCAACCCAAGTTTCCCCTCCTTCCACTCGATCACTCATTCGAGTTACTCACCAACCCAAACTCCCTGACACAAGTCGATGACGTGTACGTGCACCGACGCGCCAACAGCCTTCGACCAAACATGATACTTCCGACCCATCGATTATCGTCTCAACAACGAATCCCGATCATCCAAACATCCACGCAGGCCCACGTTCGAGATCGAACATATCTCGAGCAACTTGAACCAGAACTCCGACCCAAAACTTGCCTCGTAACCACGTCACCGACCATCGGAAGCTCCGAGACTCCGGTCACACTATCTCCACCCATCCACGCTCCCATTCACCAAGTTACGCGAACTCAGACCCCAACGAGATGACACGGTCGTAAATTCTTCAGCCTCAACCATTTCTTATTTCTAAACCCTACTCTCTCCAAATTTCGGAAAACGCACTGAACTGGAATGCCTCCGGCTATTTTCCCAACATCATTGGTCACTCCGCCACCCCCGGCTCAAATCCTGACATCCCAAGGTCCTCCGACCATCTGAATTTTCACAAAACCCACCCCTAGTCATTTCCATAATGCAAGTTCGACCTTAAACTAAGATTCATGATTTTGGTTTTAAAAATCTTGTTTCTTAGAGTATATTCACAATATATAACTGAATCAACAAATTATGATACTTGAGTTTAACATATTTTTAGGATTTGCAGCTAAATTGCTTGATTTTAGAGAAAGTTCAAAACCTACTTTACTTGGATAAAATTCTAAACTAAGGTTTATGTTTAAACAAAAATATTTTATTTGAAATTCAATTCTTAACAATGATCCGATAGGTAGATTTTAAATTTCCTGACTTGTTTGAACTATGAATTTGAAACAGAAAGTTACAGACACCCAATCATACACAAATTAGGCACACATATATATACACTGAAATTTATCTATATACAAATATGCAGCTTGCATATCATCAAGAACATATACATGCACAACATTTATTCTATGAGCATTTAGTTAAAAGTTTACTCACTTGAAATGGATTGAATAGAGAGCAGGTTCCTGTTTTGAAAAACTGTAAGCTTGATCTTCTTTGATTTTTTTTAGTTGAGTTGTTAATTTATGTTTCAGTTGTAGGATTAGTTTCTGAAATGCTAAATTTTGATGAACGATTTGGAATAGGAACAATTCTGTACATATATAGAGAGAAAAGGTGTTTATAGGGGAGGTTTTTACTGGTACACATTTCTCCTTGGTCAGAGTTCTTTTTCCTTCTTTGGTTAGCTAAGATTTTGTTCTTAACGCTGAAATGATTTATACACATTTCAAATTGACATTTTGTTTGTGCTGAGATGATAGTATTTAATGTTAAAGTTTCTCATCTTGTTTACATATTTATTCTATTTTATTTTTATATGTACATAGATTTTGTTTCTTCTTGCATACACCTATGAAATTCACATACATTCTTGTCTTGCCTGATTTTGCTTTGCTTTATATAAAATTGTTATTATATTATTTTTTTAGTTTTAACTTATGTATTTACTTTATGCTTTCATAATTCCGTAAAAGTTATCTTATATACTTATTTCTATTTCTAACATAAATCTTAGTTTCTATTTTATTTTAAGCTTAACTATTAAACATTTATTTATATTAATATATTTTATACTTATATTTAATATTGATATGATAAATTTTATTTTAAACATTATTAACTAGATTACATCCATATATATATATATTAAGATTAAATGTTAATAAGGTAGAGCATTAATTTAATTATATAAGATAGATTTTATCGTAAATATTTTTAAAAGACTTTATTTAAATTTTCAAATCAAAATTTCCTTTACAAAATAAATGGCAAATATTCCAAAATTTTTATTTGTTTTAAAATGATAAGTTTACATTTTATTTAATTGGATTAAATATTTATTAAAATAATATTGCCAAAATCCCAGGTCGTCACATTCCTCCGCCCTTTGAATCCTTTCGTCCTCGAAAAGGTACGAAGCCAGGATTATTAAATTGCTTAAAATCAAATAAATTTTCTTTGATAATTTTTAAAATACTTTAAAAATCTATATAATATTACTAAAATAGTTTTTATAAAGATACTTTTATAACTTGATGTTTCGACAAGTCCATCCTTGTTCTTACAGAAATTCAGTCATACGTTGATCAGGCGTATGACTGAAAATCTATAAGTGCTTGGCGGACCTGTTTCAAACATTCAGTGAAAATATTTTAAAAAAAATAATTTTATTAAAAATATAGAAAACATTTTTTTAAAATAGAAGATATATCTTTGGTGAGAATGCTCCGGAAATCATCACCCACATCCATGGTCGAAGTTACATCCTGGGTTATGTTGCCATTGCAGCAAAAGTCCATGTAACTGTAGGCACTCTGCACCCCTCGATTACGCCATGGAACCCACAATAGATCGCAGTTACATTCCAGGGTTACGTTGCCATTGCAGCAAAAGTCTATGTAAATGTAGGCATCAGCGCCCTCGATTTTCGCTTCGAAATGAAACTTCTCCGCTCCTACATAGGTCGCAGTCTACCGATGTATAATCAAACGTAGACCGTTGGCTCTCAGCGGCACACACGACTTTCGCTATGTTACCATAGGTCGCAGTCTACCGATATAAAATTAAATGTAGACCGTTGGCTCTCAATGGCACACACGACTTTCGCTATGGTCTGTAGTAGATCACAGTGACATCGAGTTACACTGTCGTCACAGTATAACCCAAATGCCTTTGTAGGCATCAGCGCCCCTCGACTTTCGCTACACTCTACTCAAAATCCTCAGGAACTAGTTTTGTCCGGACTCCTCACAGGATCAACTTTAGAATCCCCTCTGAGGGTTCAAGGCAGCACCACCCGGTGGCACTCCTAAGAAGTTCATTTCAAGGGAGCGCCTTTTCCCCAGAGCCATTATCAAAACACTTTATACTATACACATTTAGTATCTTTCAAATCATACACCTAGTATGATTTCATACAAATCTCCTTTACACAAAATCGATTATTCCAGAATCGATAATTCTGAAACCAAGCTTTCCAAATTCCAATATTGATTTTACCCGAATACCAAAAGCCTTACCAAATCCAAAGGTTCCCAAAACTTTTTTCCAAAATCCTCAGAAGATCCTTTATATATATATATATATAATTGGATCATTTCAACTCGTATAAAATTCTATTTATACTTCAAACACTTTCAAAATCATCTCCTTCCGGTAATAGATTCGACAAGGGAAGATTTATCTTATATAACAAAGATGTATAACTTTGTCCGTTCAAAATCAAATATTCAAATTTGATTACACTTCTTTTTTTCTTTTTCTTTTTTTAAAGTTGTTTCCATGCTACTTATCATCATAAAAATATCCAATTTTCACTTTAATCCATTGTATATTTCACAAAATATACCTTCATTTCAAAAGAAATCATTTCACATTTCTTATTCACAAATTTTCAGTATCAATTTCATTTAATCCCGTATGACGTATACATATCCTCCGTACGCTATACCAATCTGATCGCTTACTCATCACATAATTTCACTTTCGAACTAGTATCATCCACCCAACTTCCTAATGCGGACACAGATCTGGTTTCTTGATCAGAAACCATCATTCTCCTTGCATAGCCATAACTATGATAGAGAATATCCAGAACCAATCAACAATACATATCCAGGTTCGCCGTCGAAAATCGAGTGAAAAATCCCAACTCGGATCGATAAACTATCTCGAAATTCTGCGCTCGAATCCGAATCAAATGACTATGAGAATAGAATAATATACGTATATCCTACGTATTTAACTTCATTGATTATTAGCCAAATCAATTTGCTTTTTATCCATCCTCACTTCGATTTTATTAACTTATTCACATTTACCTTAATCCTCATTTGGATTATCACTTCAATTCTTATCTCAGTTGGTTATTTAATCAATATTAGTTTGAACTCCGACCAGTTGATATTTAGAAAATAGCTTGATAAATTTAAAAATAGATAAGCAGTTGAAAAATAATTATTAACTAATTGTAAAATAGTTGGAAAATAGTTAAATAAATACAAAATAGTGGTAAAATAGTAACTAGTTATGAAGTAGTTGGAAAAATAGTAATTAGTTTATAAAATAGTTGTAGAATAGTTAAATAGTTCCGAAAGTAGTTGTTAAATAAATATAAGATAGTTTTGGAATTTAAAAAAAAGGTTGTATATATATTAAATAGCCTAGAAAATAGATTTGTACTAAAACAATTTATTTTGAAAATAGTCCAAAGTCAAAACTGTTCACTTCCCCATTAATTCAATTTAAATTACCACTTCCATTTAAATTGATCCAATTCCAATTTGAATAACTTCAATTCCCATTGAAATTGATTTAACCCCAATTCCATTTGATTTTAAACATATTCACTTTAACTACAGTTCCAAATTATTCAAATTAATTTATACTAATTTCAAATTGAATCTACTTCAATTTCAAATCATTTCAATTTCTATGAATTAGTCCCAATTCCCATTTGAATTTGAACTCATTCAATCTTCGATTTTATTTCAAATTCATCCAAATCTTTAAACAATTCAATTCTAAGTCCAATTCTCAATAGATAAAGAAAATTTTATATTACATTGTATTACCACAAAATATTTCATACATTAATTGACTACCTACTAGTAGTTCATACATTACATACATTTATCCAAAATATGAGTCTTACAAAAGTCATAAATCTAGATGCCTTACTATTACCTAGAGGTTTGGAAAGAATAGAGCTCTAATATTCTTACAAGAATCCTTCTGTGGACTTCCTTCCAAAGGGCAAAGCCCGAACATACACTTCTCAACAGGGTGTCCCCACTTATAACATTTACCACAAATTATTTCTACCCTGTCATCAACCTGGATAACCTTCACGCCTCCAATAGTACGTTCCACAGCTTTACTCCTCCTCTGTCGTTCGGAACAATTCTTAGCAATGTGCCATGTTTTCTTACAATGATAGCAGATAGTCGACTCATTGACCAGTTCAACTGGTTTACGCTTCGCCTTTCCTTACTTCAGGGAAATGATTTAGGAAATGTCCTTTTTTATGACACTTAAAACACAAGATCTCAGACCGAAACCGTTGGAATGTACCCTTCAATTCCTCCCTTGTTTTAGTGCAATTGGTTGCGAAATGTCCCTTATTGAAACATCTGTAGCAGGTGACATTATCATAAGGTCCCGGCTCAACCCTTTCCTTAACCCGTTTCTCAATTTCTTCTTCTCGATCCCTACGTGCAGCTACTCTTTGCTCTCTTCATCTAACCTCCCATTCTTCACTCTGAGTCATCTCTCTCAAAGACTGAATTCTAGAGGGACTTCCTAACCTATAAATTAGACTTAATTAGAAGAATTCAACTTTTACTCTTATATTAATTTGATTACCAAGTTATACCTTATGTTTTAACACCTTTGGTTTTTTTTTTAAATTTTAAACAAAGTTTCAAAGTGTTTGCACGAAAATTGGTCACAACACTCTTCCGGAGTCGTTGAAGAGATAATAATGAAGAATGTAAATTCAAAATGAATATTATCTAAAAAAACTCCAATCAACAGTAAAGTAAATGTGTAGACAAGCGATTTATAGTGGTTCGGCGTGTTGTCTACGTCCACTGTGAAGTTTTTTGCAGTTTTATTGATTCTCTTTCAATGATTACAAGTTGTTACAGTGATCAACAGCGAGTTACAACTGGAAATTCAAAATCAACAGCAAAATTATGATGCAGGATGATGGAGATCTCAATCCGGCGGACTAGGCGCTTGAGAGTCAAAAAATCCCTTTTCTGTTGGCTCTAGGGCTCTATTTATAGGCGTAGGATGCTGATATTTCGCTGAAAACTCGAGGGACCACTTCTGGTACATGAGGGGGCCCACACGCCCGGCCTCAGGAAATTTGGGCCCACTTTGGGATCGATTCGAACTCCATTCGAATCGATCAAAAAATCATCCAATCGAGGTGAAATTTGGCGTGGACATTCTTCAACATGTATGCCAGCTTCTGTGAAAATTTCGTGACATTTGGATCAGTAGATTGAGAAATATGATCGATACAAAATGTGCTTCTTCGGTGGATGTTTGGTTCGAATCGATTCGTTCGAATCGATCGCTGCGAACCGATGGTAGCATGCGCTTCGTCTCGATCCGGACTTTGCTCTGAGTTGACCACTGCGACTCCATGTATCTCGACGAATTCGAATCGATGGATGACACGTCACCAAGGCTAGTTGACTCAATGGATACGAACAAGTGATCGTTCATGGATTCGAACAAAGACTTCTGATGGATGCGATGTGAAACTTTCAGATGGATACGAAGTCACCTGATGAACTCGAGACAGATGGATGCGAGGGACTTGTGCCTCTGATCGATACGGGGACAATGGATTCGAAGTGAGGCCATGCTCATGGATTTGAACAGTGGTTGCACCAGTGAATATGAACCAATGACAATCGATGGTTACGAAATGCTCGGCCTAGATGGTTTCGCAGAGGGACTTCCATGATGGATATGAAGCAGGGGAAGCCGATGGATTCGAACGCGATCGAGTCGAACTAAGGCACCCCGATGGATTCGAACTCGATCGATACGAACGAGATCGATTCGAATTGGAGCATGAGGATGGATACAAAACCGAGGCCTTTTCTCTGTAATTGAATCGATCATAACTTAAGCGTATGAACTCGGATTGACATGAAATTTGAGACACTGACTTCTACGATCTTTCTTGTCATGTTCTATCAATTGTAGCTCAATATGAACTTGGACAAAATTCGGCGATATCCATAGCGAAGCACAGTGTGACCAATCTCTGAGACGAACTGTCCTTTGTTTTCGATTGATCTTTCGGTATCACGGCTTTGCCAAAAAGCGGGATAACATTTGCCCCCTAAAGTACATCTTGTGGAAACAGACGTGCTTTGAGAAGCTGCAATTTCTCTCTAACCAATCATTGCTCCTTTGTCGAAGGTTGTAACCTTGCTTTGATATGATCGATTGCTGCAGAATAGCGCTTGGTTGTTGGTTGTTGTAATCGTAACAAGATGAGTATTCGATCCCTGTAAATGTTTAAAATCGAATGTTAGTCCGACATATATGCACATATGTTAGTTTGACCTTTGTTAACCTCGTGCGTTCATGAGTCGTTGTCAGTTTTGTTTGTTGTTGAATTTCGTATCGATTCTCTCCTGAATCGATTTGGAAATTTGAGTTGGAACAACGCTTGATGTTTGCTTTTGACTATCCTCTTGTATCGATCCTCTCCTGAATCGATGTAAAAAGTTAAAAAGTAGTCTTTCGTATCGATGCGAGTCGAAATGATGGATACGAAATAGTAGTTCGTATCGATGAGAAATGATGGATACGAAATGATAGTTCGTATCAATGAGCTTGGATGGGTATGAAACATCCGTTCGTATCGATGAGTTTGGATGGGTATGAAACATCCGTTCGTATCGATGAGTTTGGATGGATACGAAATAGTAGTTCGTATCGATACGCTTTGATGGGTACGAAATTGTTGTTCGTATCGATATGCAGTGAATGGAGTTGCGAAATTGTTGATGCGAACGGAGGCTTCAAGTCGATGTGCTCACTGTTCATTTCGCATCGATGGAGCTCAATGTCTTCTGTACAGCCTTAGTTGTATACTTCGTATCAATGAAGTGTGAGGGTAACTTCGCATCGATAAGGCCTCAGGCAAATGGATTTGAACGGAGCTTTCGAACCGATCCATGTTTTGACTGGTTGCGACCGGTCAAGGTTTACTGGGAGGCGAATCGTCTCGGTTCTTCTATGGCCTCGTATAAGTACTTCTCACTTGGCCATTTTTTCACTTTTTTACTGTTTGTTTCTTACTCTCTGTATCCTTGCATCGACTCGAAACTTCCGAGAGCAGTTTGTCACGTCTTCAAATCGATCCAGTTCTTTGATTCTTCGAAGTTAAACATTAAAATCAGGTAATTTAATGGGTAGTATCGTGTTTAGAATGATGAAACTCGAAGATATTAATCCATCCTCCTTGCTTTCACGATCGGTATTGATAACTTTAAGATCTGGGCAAACGAGAGCATGTTTGGGGGTGGATGCGTTGCCATGGAGTCGAGGCCCTATTTTGGAGAAGAAGGAGTTGCGGTGCTTTCGAATCGAAGGAAAGCATGCGATTTCGTATCGATACGAATGTGAGAACGGCGATCGATGCGAAGCCGGTGTTCTCGGATCGATGCGAAGTGGTGTGCCTTTGATCGATACGAAACTCATCATTTCGAACTGGATCGATGCGAAACTCATCGTTTCGAACTGATCGATACGAAACGTATCGAGTCGAATGCGATCGATACGAAGCGTATCGATTCGAAAGTGGTCGATACGAAGCGCATCGATTCGAATATGGTTGATGATATTTCTTCGATTCGATACGAATTTGAACTGCAGCGACCGCTTCCAAGTTGAAACTGAATGAACTTAGAGAATTTTTTGCACATAAAAATACTTGACTCCGACGAGCTTCTGCTTTGCATGATTGAACTTGACCGTAGAACTGCATATTGGACTACCCTTCGAAGCTCGCCAATGGAACTGTAACTTAACAAAAATGTAACGAACTTCAACTTGGGTCGATCGTTTGCAAGTGGATGGCACGATTGTGACGGTCAGTGATGACGGTCATTTCCGGTTTGATTTTCAGAGTTTTGTCGTTCATTCATTACAGTCTATTCCATAGAATTTGTTCAAGTAATGCACTGCACTACACGACACATGCACTTTACACCGAGGAATGCACGGGCTTTTTAGCATCTAATGATGATTTCTCGTGAGTTAGCTAGTTATGGAAACCTCAAGTTCACAACCGCAAGAAACTCATAGTTCAGTCCCTCCCGTGCTTGAAGTACCGGAGATTGAGATTGAAGTTATTGGTCCAGCTCCGGATGAGTTACCTTACGCATCCTTCATTAGTAACACATCAGATTCTGTTCCGTCCAATATTTCGGAAGACACGCTAGGAAGAATATGCTTAAGGCATGGTTTGTCGATGGATGACGTGCTACTGCCGGGGCCAAATGATAGACCGCACAATCCACCGGAGAGATATACCGCATTCAATCGCCACGTGGTCGCAGCTGGAACACTCCCTCCGTTTAACCAGTATATAAGAGAAGTATTGTCCTTTTTGAGGATCGCCCCCTCTCAACTGCACCCGAACAGATACGCGTCGCTCAATTGCTTGTTCATTGCATTTATGGAGTATCTTCATCGACCGCCACTCCCGATTGAGATCAGATACTTGTTTAACTTCAAGAGTCGGGCCGATAGTCCATCTTTCACATTCTTGGAGGCGGTAAGAAATTGCCAAGTGATCACGGGGGCTTGGACTAGATTGAGCTACTTCAGGACGGAATGGTTTTATGTCAGATGCCCCCCAGGGTTCGCTCGACGATGGCTATTTAGACGTAAGTATTGCAATTTTTTCAAGTAGTTGATAGAACTGATGTATTTGAAGTCAAACTCACATCTCTTTTCTTTTTCCAGCCGTAATTCAGCGACCCGAAGGTGAACGTTTCAAAGAGATAGTTCGGGTATTTCAGGAAATCCCAAGTGAAGAGAGGAATATCGAGCTGCTATTGACAGATAGGAATCTTAGGATTCTCGGACTGATTGAAAGAAGACAAAGCATAATGCTCGATGGTGTCTTAAGGACTGCCTTGAAAGAACGAGTCAAACATAGAAAGCCTAAAGTTATCGTGATTGAGGAGGCTGACTCGGAGAGAACTCATACTGATGATGAGCCATTGGGCGAATCTGCGGATATAGCCCAAGACATCGAAGAACAAGGAAAAGGCAAGGCAGCCGTTGTTGAGCTATCTGAAAAGAGAAGATGGAAATCAGTTGTTATGGCCCGATCCGCTCCCGGAGTTAGAATTTCGAAAATGTCTCCTCCGAGAACGGAGAATCTTTATGAAGGGCTTGCTGATATTCCAATTCCAGATGATGTGTCCTTGCAGCACGATGCCGGATTGGAAGAATTTTCTGAAGCCTTAGTTTTGAGCGAGTCTCTGCCTACTAGTGCGGTTGACACATCTGGTTGGTCGGGGGGTTGCACCCACATTCACACTTCATGGCACTACACAATTTCTAAGTGTAATACGTTCATTGTGAGAGATTATTAATTTTGCTCTATGTTTTTGCAGGTACTATGTCTGGCAGAGGTTCGATGCTCGGTAGTCTCCATAAGAAATGCCAGTCTTCTTCATATTATGATCCCTATAGGAGGGAAGGAGACATAGATTATGACTATGGGTGCTCGAGTCATGAGCGTTCTAATAGAGAAAAAGATTATAGGCGGCGGTCTCGATCTCGCACGCCACCTCCTAAAACTCACACCCCGCCTCTAGTTCATGTCTCGAGGACTCCAGAAACTTCATGGCCCAAGCCGTCTTCCCAACCACCGAGGTATGATACTTACCGCAGAACGGAAATTGCGGCATCCCCATCAACAGAGCAGACATTGACGGAGTCTTCAGGGGGAGGAGCGGTTAGGCTTGCTCAACTGAGGAAGGAGTTTCCTGAAATTTGCTTTGACAGGTTTGTTTTTCCCCCGCATCTGAAGAGGATACCGTCGACAGTTGCTCCTATGATGCACGATCATCTCTCGGACGTATTCTTCCAGTATCAAGAGTGGTCGAAGACCGCTAAGAAAGCATCAAAAGTGGCCTTTGATCGAGCGGCTACAATCAAGAAGTTGGAGAAGGAACTTGGTCAAAAGGACCGCATTATTCAGGCGCTCGGCAGTGAGGCTGAGTCCTCTCGAAAGTCGGAGATTGAAGCTCTTAGAAGAGCGGATGAGGCTCAGGCAGCGATGGATAGGATGAAGCGTGAACATTACACTATGGTGGAGGACATGGGCCACTGAAATACCATCGTGACTTCCAAGCGGGATGCGACCTTGAAAGAGCTAAACGAGCTCAAGGCCAAAGTTGCAGAGATTGTGAAGGAAAGAGACACCGCTAACGTTTCCGCACAGGAAGCATGTGACCAGGCGGTGGAATTCCGAAAAGAGAGAGACGCGGCCTTGGAGAAGGTCCACGAGACTAAAGCCGAAGCCGATGAGAGAGTTCGTCAAGCAGAGACTAAGCTGGAGACGGAGATAGAAGAACTTCTCATCACTTATAATGCTAATGTGTTGAGGCACAGAAACTTGACATGGCTTGGTGACTATCCGACGCATCTGTTCAACACCTAGAATTTATTAGTTGAAGAAGAGAAAGCATCACATCCAGGCGAAGTTTTTGATGAATTCGAGTAGGAGAACCGCATACTGACTGATGATGAAAAGAAGGTTCTCCACGATTTCATGATCTCTCACGCAAAAGAGAGACTGGGCACCCAACACTTGGAAGTTGGTGAGGGATCTGGCGTTGCGCATCCATCTACAAGTTCAGAGATGATCACTTCATCTGGATTGGAGCCGATGCCAGCGACTGAGCCACAGTTGGTCCCAGGCTACGACCCGGAGCAGCCACGCTTATCTCCCATCAGGAAGCACTCTTCTGAAGCTGCTCGGTTAGGTATAAGTCAAGTTGAGGAAGGTACTCTGCACAAATCTACTATGTATTTGAACTGAAGTACTTGTATTGAAGCGTATTCTGACAACGTCTTTTCTTTCTTGTCTAGTGAGTAAAGCAACATTGACAGCGCCTCCTGCAGTCCAAGAGCCACAACAAGAACAGGAGGCCATTATTACCGAAGCGATCGCCACGACGACAGCCGCGCCGACTGAGGTGACAAAGGGGATCAATTACATTTGACGAACAAATGATGAATGAACTCTTGAGCCAGCACAGTGACCCTTTTGCTGACATGTCATTTGTTCTTGGCACGTTCCCACCTGCTTCTGTTGCATCGTCACAGTCCACTGCTACCTATCATAAGTCTCGTGCTGCTCGTGAGACTGAGATACTTGCTCAAATTGAAGCAGAGATGGAAGCGGCAGTGCATGGCGGTAATTCTGAGTGTGCTACAACGGTGGTTGATCCCACTCCTCTGGTGGTGACATCTTCTGGGGACACGCTAGTTGGAACCAGCGTGCCCATTCCTCCCCCGGCGGTAGACCCGACTCCTCCGACTCCTCGGGAAGAGAATATTCCTTTAAGTTCAAGTTTGGAGGAGTATATTGATATCATGCCCTCGTTAGAGGAAGTTCTGCCAAAGGGTACGAGGTCGAAGCGGAAGACTGCTAGTGGTACGAGTGGTTCCACGTTGAAGAGGAGACCAAAGAAGAAGAAGTAGATGATTCCCTCTAGTGCATTTTTGGCAGCTAAGAAGTCATTTTTGTTTTCTTTTCGTAGGCTATGTATAGATGCAGGCTTGGCCCCCTGCTAGTAGGAATTTTTTGAAAGAACTTGTACATGACTCTTCACATACAGTTAGTTGAAATAAAATTCAATTTCTTTGTTTCGATTCTCATTTCTTTTGTTCTTAAGTATTTGCAGTGTTTGGTTTTTAGTCCGGTGTACTTGTGGTGTTTTTACCATCAAGCAGAGTTCGTTTTATTTGCCAAGTCTGAAAATCTTGGTCACATGTTGTGATCGATGAATAAGTTGAACTTCGAACATTGTATCACTTTGGTTAGTGACTAACACTTAGCTTTTTTTGCCCCTAGTCTTGGGGAACTACATTTGTATTTCGGTGGTTGATCGCATTTATTGCAAATCTTAAGCACACGTCCACACTCTGGGGACTTAGGATAATTTGCGATCGATAATCTGGTTCGCACTCTGGGAATTTGAGAGTTATCGATGTTTGTAACATGGTTCACGTTCCAGGAACCTGGAATTGATGTTTATACTCCACTTCACGCTTTGGGAACTTGGAGTTAGTATTGATATTTCAATTCGCACTCCGGGAACTCGTAATATAAGTTTACACTCCAATTCACGCTCTAAGAAGTTGGAGTTGGCCGATAGATGATCAATCACACCTGTTTGGGCTTTTTAGGAATTCGTTCACACTCCGGGAACGATGGATTTGATGTTTATACCCTAATTCGCACTCTGGAAATTTGGAGTCCGTTCACACTCTGGGAACGATTTATTGGATGTTTATACTCCAATTCACACTCTGGTAAGTTGGAGTCCATTCGCACTCTGGGAACGATTTATTAGATGTTTATACTCCAATTCGCACTCTGGGAATTTGGAGTCCGTTCGCACTCTGGGAACGAGTTATTTGATGTTTATACTCTAATTCGCACTCTGGGAATTTGGAGTCCGTTCGCACTCTGGGAACGAGTTATTGGATGTTTATACTCCAATTAGCACTCTGGGAATTTGGAGTCCGTTCGCACTCTAGGAACGAGTTATTTGATGTTTATACTCCAATTCGCACTCTGGGAAGTTGGAGTCCGTTCGCACTCTGGGAACGAGTTATTTGATGTTTATACTCCAATTCGCACGCTGGGAAGTTGGAGTCCGTTCGCACTCTGGGAACGAGTTATTTGATGTTTATACTCCAATTCGCACTCTGGGAAGTTGGAGTCTGTTCGCACTCTGGGAACGATTTATTTGATGTTTATACTCCAATTCGCACTCTGTGAAGTTGGAGTCCGTTCGCACTCTGGGAATGATTTATTGGATGTTTATACTCCAATTCGCACTCTGAGAAGTTGGAGTCCGTTCGCACTCTAGGAACGATTTATTGGATGTTTATACTCCAATTCACACTCTGGGAATTTGGAGTCCGTTCGCACTCTGGGAACGAGTTATTTGATGTTTATACTCCAATTCGCACTCCGGGAATTTGGAGTTAGTTGTAGGACCATCGTATGTTCGTTCAGTTTAGCCTTTGATGTGATGGCTTGTCCCCGAGCTGCGGTTTCACTTAGTATGTGGCCGGTCGTATCATAGTCACTCGCTATTTGAATAAATTCCATTTTTTGATGGAACTTAGATCTTCGTGTGTCATGATTGTTGAACGTTGCATTCGGTGAACCACAGCTCTAGCTTGAAGAGATAGTATTTTATTGCTGAAATAAGAAAATATGGCGAAGTCAGTGCCTTATTACAAATTCAAATTTCATAATGTAAAGGAAATTGCAAAGTCTTCATAGATTGAATGAGCCTGTCATGTATGATAGTGACGAAGATCTTCGTCCTTCCATGCTCCTGACAAAATTGGTCCGCCACTGATGGCGTTTATCACCAATCTTCCACAGGGACAAGTGGAGTCCTCCTGTCTCGGTCGATTGGGTTCATTGTTTTGATTAGATGGGCCCGCTTCTCTGGGCTGCGGTGTCCGCACAAACTGTTCCAGCTTCCTTTCTCTGATCAGTTTTTCAACGAGATCTTGTAAGTGACAACACTCGTTCGTATTATGCCCGTAGCTTTCATGGAACCTGCAAAATTTTCCCGTCTGGATTTGCCTCTCTGACGACGGTTTTGATGCGGGTTTTTGGTACTGAATTGTATTACAGGTTTGTAAGTACAAGTCCTCTAGTGATGTATTCAGAGGAGTGTAACTGTCAAACATTGGATTCTTGCGCTGCGGGCCGCGATTTTGATCTCGTTTTCTAGTTTGATTCACGCTCTCTCTTCGCCGAGCTTGTTTGTTTTTAACGTTCAACTGAACTTTTCCGGAGCTCTCACTGGACTGTTTGATTGCAACATTGCTTTGGATCCCTTCCGTACTTGGTCCTGCATCAGTTTGCTTCCTAGACTGTTTCGCGTCTTCTCTTCTCAGGAATTGAGCCGCCTTGGCGTGGAAACGGTCCAATGATGCAGGTGGTTTTCCAGCTAACCAGTTGCCAAACTCATAATCAGGGTCGATCCCCTTAGTCAACGCCATAAGGATGGAGTTATCGTTTGGCTTGCTGATCTCCGCACATGCGGTACGGAATCTCTCTAAATAATGTCTGAGCGCCTCTCAAGGAGCTTGAGTGACACTAGACAGAGTGTTGACATCTTTTGGCCTTGCGATGTACATGCGGAATTTTTTTTATGAATTTTGTGGCGAACTGGTCGAATGAAGAGATGGATCGAGGTGGCAGTCGAGTGAACCACATGGTAGCGATGTCCCCCAAGGATACGGGAAAACTACGACACTTCACTGCATCGTCGGCTCTGGCAGCGGTAATCGACCATTCATATTTCAGAATATGTTGGTTGGGGTCGGAGTTTCCCTCGTACATGGGTAGAGATGGCATCCTGAATCGCCGTGGGGGTTCAGTAGTAAGAATATCGTCCGTAAAAGGAGTGTGGCTTCGGGAAATTCCCCAATCGTCATTCGTGAGTCCCTGGCTCTTACGGATCATCTAACGTATCATAGTTGAAAGATCCGGCATTTGCGCGTTCTGTGCGGCTTGCACCAGAGTATGATCGCGTTCCATACTTTGGGGTTGGACCGGACGTTGTCGACGGTCCAAGTCTTGCCTTCTTGGCTCATAGTCCTCTGGGACATACGGTTCAGGAGTATGTCCGCTATGATGACGGTCCAGGTTCGACTGATCTTGGGCATCGACCCTTGGTTCAGCCGCAACGTTAGTGGTGTGGTATTCTGCGGTGTGGTGAGGGACGGCACCTCCTCGGGAGGAGGGTCCGGTTTGGAAATAGGCTGATGGACCAACTCTCAGTTGTCCAATGGTGAGTGTCGGTTGATCTCCAGCGGATGGCATGTGACTCCCATCTAGCCGGGGTCGTGGAGATCGATTGTGATAATCGAAAGATGAAGAACTTTCACTGGAGGAGTGAGAAGCATGGTCTCTCTTGGATCTCTTTCGCGTCTGGCGATCCAGCTTGTTGATCAGCTCGGCGTTAGCACGTAGCTGTTCTGCTAGTTGTTGCCAACTCTGGGTTAGCTCTTGGAGTAGCAACTGTAACTCTTATCGGGTAACCGGACCTGACGGTTCCGAATGTCCAGTAGCATCTTGATTAGGTGGAGGTAGTGGAGCAGGATTCTGCCTATCATGTTCTTCTTGATTGACAGCGTTTGAGGTGGTTCTTGTGCTAACCATCTTGAAAGTTGAATTCCTTTCCTAGACTTTGTGCAAATCTGAATAGAAGGGAAGGAAGTTGGACTTGATGATATGGATCTCTCTCTTAGATTTATTCAATCCGGTATCGATGACAGATCTAAAGAGCAGGAGAAAAGCTGGGTTTTCTCAGTGGAAGCACCAAAGTTTTTGCACCAAAATTGGTCACAACACTCTTCGGGAGTCGTTGAAGTGATAATAATGAAGAATGTAAATTCAAAACGAATATTATATAACAAAAACTCCAATCAACAGTAAAGTAAATGCGTAGACAAGCGATTTATAGTGGTTCGGCATGTTGCCTACGTCCACTGTGAAGTTTTTTATAGTTTTATGATTCTCTTTCAATGATTACAAGTTGTTACAGTGATCAACAACGAGGTACAACTGGAAATTCGAAATCAACAGCAAAATTATGATGTAGGATGATGGAGATCTTAATCCGGCGGAGTCTAGGCGCTTGAGAGTCAAAAGATCCCTTTTCTGTTGGCTCTGGGGCTCTATTTATAGGCGTAGGATGCTAATATTTCGCTGAAAACTCGGGAGACCACTTCTGGCACGTGAGGGGGCCCACATGCCCGGCCTCGGAAAATTTGGGCCCACATTGGGATCGATTCGAAATCCATTCGAATCGATCAGAAAATCATCCAATCAAGGTGAAATTTGGTGTGGACATTCTTCAACATGTATGAAAGCTTCTGTGAAAATTTTGTGACATTTGTATCAGTAGATTGAGAGATATGATCGATACGAAATGTGCTTCTTTGGTGGCTGTTTGGTTCGAATCGATTCGTTCGAATCGATCGCTGCGAATCGATTCGAACGAATCAATTCGAACCAAACAGCCACCAAAGAAGCACATTTCGTATCGATCATATCTCTCCTTCGTGTTGACGTGGAGCTCACACTTCGCCTCGATCCGGATTTTTCTCCAAGTTGACCGCTTCGACTCCATGTATCTCGGCGCATTCGAATCGATGGATGACACGTCACCAAGACTAGTTGACTCAATGGATACGAACAAGTGATCGTTCATGGATTCGAACAAAGACTTCTGATGGATGCGATGTGAAACTTTCTGATGGATACGAAGTCACCTGATGAACTCGAGACAGATGGATGCGAGGGACTTGTGCCTCTGATCGATACGGGGACAATGGATTCGAAGTGAGGCCATGCTCATGGATTTGAACAGTGGTTGCACCAGTGAATACGAACAAATGACAATCGATGGTTACGAAATGCTCGGCCTAGATGGTTTCGCAGAGGGACTTCCATGATCGATATGAAGCAGGGGAAGCCGATGGATTCGAACGCGATCCAGTCGAACTAAGGCAGCCCGATGGATTCGAACTCGATCGATACGAACGAGATCGATTCGAATTGGAGCGTGAGGATGGATACGAAACCGAGGCCTTTTCCCTCAAATTGAATCGATCATAACTTAAGCGTATGAACTCGCATTGACTTGAACTTTGAGACGTTGACTTCTATGATCTTTCTTGTCATGTTCTATCAATTGTAGCCCAATATGAACTTGGACAAAATTCGGCGATATACATAGCGAAGCACAGTGTGACCAATCTCTGAGACGAACTGTCCTTTGTTTCCGATTGATCTTTTGGTATCACGGCTTTGCTAAAAAGCGGATAACACAAACAACTTCTTATTTCAAAATAAGATTACTTTTAGAAATATTCTGAAGAATATTATTTACCATTCCCTTTAACCATTGAAAACAAATTTCAAATGTTTATTTTTAATCTTAGGATTCTAACTTCACAATTCAAAACCCCACTTCAATTTACAAGTCATATTTATCTAAAAGTTTACTTCCTTAACACATTCCATTTTGCTTCATCATTATTAGGAAACAAACATCCTAATATTTGATACAACAACCATTTTATTTTCTTTTAGTCTAAAATCAAATTTGATTCTTATATGAATTGTACATTCTACTGAATTTCTACTTGGATATATATATATATATACACCACTTAAAATTCTTATTTAATTTCAATATCCAACAATCAATTATTGCCTTATATATATATACTTATAAAAATCCTTTACCTTTAAAACCATTATATAAAAATAACAAGTACGCTCTCATACACACACACACACACTCAACTCATTTTTATGGTACTACTTACCATATCCTTAATGAGTACACCCACCAGAGCCAAGATTTTCGCTTAACCTTCAGCTCTGATACCAACTGTAATGACCTAGAATTTTCGATCTCGAAAATTCCAGATAGTTATGAAAAGAAGAAAGAGATTGAAGAAGAAGATCAGAAACATCAACACCTCACATTCGCATCGGATAAAGTATAATAATAAATAATAACAGTTTGCAAAAGAATTCTGTATCTGTCAATATATCTTTATAATACATCAGAGTTACACATATATATAGACATTGAATATACACAATTATCATGTCACAGATATACAACAATATAATACAGTGGAAATACTCTATGCGTTCTTGTCATCCAGCTCGCCTCCTGAGCTCTAGAACGTCCTTACCTGAAAATCTGTAATACTCGGTCTGACCCGAGCATTACATCAAAGTAACACCCGGGTCAGGCTGGAAACCAACGTGAGTAAACCCATCTAACGTGGAATACAAAGTATACAACTTATATAAAACTTGGGGTAACTCGTATCAATTTACAAATTCACGATTTGTTATAGACTTCTCTAATTTCGCACATCAATATCTGAGTACCAGAAACTTAGATTAAATAGTCCAATTCACTTAAATCATTTCATTCCAGCCTATTGATTTCACATATCAATCTATAAAAATTCGAAGTGGTTTCGGTTATTTTCTAATACCCGACCCCGGTCTCTTCGAGTCTCATTCAAGGCATCCAATACCATTCAATCATCCATAATCGAACTTGATCACTTCCAAATTAATGAAATTAAGTCTAATTGAATTACTAACCTCAATCACCTAGATTCCTTCACTTAACATTAATTAATTTCAACTCAATTTTTATCCATCTCAATTAATCACCCTAAATTAATTATCCTTCAATTGCATTCAAGTAATTATCTTTAGTTACTTACACCAATTAATTAGCTATAATTAATTACATTAATTCTTAATTATTTATATTACTTAATTACCCATAAATCGCTTATTATTGATTAATTAATCTTAATTAATCCACCTTTACATCATTAATATATAAATTAATGATTGCTAATTACATCTTAATTTATCCTAATCTAAATTAATTACATTAAGTAATTAATCATTAATTGGACCGTAAATATTAATCACTCTTGATTTATCTCAACCAGTAATTTACTATCTTATTATTTATTTCATTGAATACATTAATTACTCCTTAATTAATTATCTTAATTAATCTCTTGATAAATTACATAAAGTAATCATACCCAAATTACTTCTGTTAACAAATCATCATTCAACTAATTACATCCAGTAATTATTAATTAATTACTTCCCTAAGTAATTATTAATTCATTACTCCATAATTGTTAATTAATAACCTTCATTGTTAATTTATAAAACTGTTCTTAATTAAAGTTTTGGATGACATTTAATGTAAAGAATTTATAAAGGATTAAAACAATTTCCTTTTTACATTCCAAGGAACTTATTAAACATGTTTTAAATTTTGGTTATCCTGACTCGGGTCAGACCCGATGATAACTCGACCCTGCTTCGAGTTATCTCTCCTTCCCCAGTTTATTTTTTTAAGTTTGAGCAACAAAACAGACATACTTCTCACACGCGAACCCCAGTCCCAACTCGAGTTTCCCCTCCTTCCACTCAATCACTCCTTCGAGTTACTCACCAACCCAAACTCCCTGACACAAGTCGATGACGTGCACGTGCACCGACGCGCCAGCACCCTTTGACAAACCACGATATTTCTGACCCATCGATTATCATCTCAACAACGAATCTCGATCATCTAAACATCCATGCAGGTCCACGTTCGAGATCGAACATATCTCGAGCGACTTGAACCAGAATTCCGACCCAGAACTTGCCTCGTAACCACGTCACCGACCATCAGAAGCTCTGAGACTCCGGCCACACCATCTCCACCCATCCACGCTCTCATTCACCAGGTTACGCGAACTCCGACGCCAGCGAGATGACACAGTCGTAAATTCTTCAACCTCAACCATTTCTTATTTCTAAACCCTACTCCCTACAAATTTCATCACCACAATGAACTGGAACACCTCCGGCTATTTTTCCCGACATCATTGGTCACTTCCCCACCCTCGGCCCAACTCCTAACATCCCAAGGTCCTTCGACTATCTAAATTTGCTCAAAACCCACTCCTAGTCATTTCCATAATTCAAGTTCGACCTTAAACTAAAATTCATGATTTTGGTTTTAAAAATCTTGTATCTCGGAGTATATTCACATTATATAACTGAATCAACATATTATGATACTTGAGTTTAACATATTTTTAGGATTCGCAGCTAAATTGCTTGATTTCAGAGAAAGTTCAAAACCTAATTTACTTGGATAAAATTCTAAACTAAGGTTTATGTTTAAACAAACATATTTTATTTGAAATTCAATTCTTATCAATGATCTGATAGGTAGATTTTAAATTTCCTGACTTGTTTGAACTGTGAATTTGAAACAAAAAGTTACAGACACCCAATCATACACAAATCAGGCACACATATATATACATTGAAATTTATCTATATATAAATATGCAGCTTACATATCATCAAGAACATATGCATACACAACATTTATTCTATGAGAATTTAGTTAAAAGTTTACTCACTTGAAATGGATTGAATAGAGGCAGCTTCCTGTTTTGAAAAACTGTAAGCTTGATCTTCTTTGATTTTTTTAGTTGAGTTGTTAATTTAAGTTTCAGTTGTAGGATTAGTTTCTGAAATGCTAAATTTTGATGAACGAATGGGAATAGGAAGAATGGTGTACATATATAGAGAGAAAAGATGTTTATAGGGGAGGTTTTTACTGGTTTAGAATTCTCCTTGGTCAGAGATCTTTATCCTTCTTTGGTCAATTAAAATTTTGTTTCTTAAAGCTGAAATGATTTATACACATTTCGAATTGACATTTTGTTTGTGCTGAGATGATAGTATTTAATGTTAATGTTTCCCATATTGTTTACATATTTATTCTATTTGATTTTTATACGTACATTGATTTTGTTTCTTCTTGCATACAACTATGAAATTCACATACATTCTTGTCTTGCCTGATTTTGCTTTGCTTAATATAAAATTGTTATTATATTATTTTTAGTTTTAACTTATGTATTTACTTTATGTTTTCATAATTCCATAAAAGTTATCTTATATACTTATTTCTATTTCTAACATAAATCTTAGTTTCTATTTTACTTTGAGCTTAACTATTAAACATTTATTTGTATCAATATATTTTATACTTATATTTAATATTGATAAGATAAATTTTATTTTAAACATTATTAACTAGATTACATCCATATATATATATATATTAAGATTAAATGTTAATAAGGTAGAACATTAATTGAATTATATAAGATAGATTTTATTGTAAATATTTTTAAAAGACTTTATTTAAATTTTCAAATCAAAATTTCCTTTTCAAAACAAATGGAAAATATTCCAAAAGTTTTATTTGTTTTAAAATGATAAGTTTACATTTTATTTAATTGGATTAAATATTTATTAAAATAATATTTCCAAAATCCTGGGTCGTCACATTTTAAAAGATATGATATTTTGATATTAAAATGATTTGGAAATGAAGCTTTGAAAGATATGATATTTTAATATTTAAATGATTTAAAAATGAAGTTTTAAAGGATATGATATTTTAATGTATTAAAATGATTTAAAAGGAAGTTTGAAAGGATATGATAATTTAATATATTGAAATGGTTGGAAATGACTTTATATTTATTTTGATAAATATTTGAATTTGAAAGATATGGTATGTTGATATATTGAAATGGTTTGGAAATGATTTAATCTTTATTTTGATAGAAATTTGAATTGAAATGATATTTTATTTTGAAGTATAAATATTATTTTAAAGTTATAGCCACGGGTTATAACGATTGGTTGGCAAAGAGATCGGGATCGGATATGGGCATACTCTCTGTCGATACCGAAAACCACTTTGACAACCGTGTATGCGGTGAAGATTTCAGAATGAAGTGGGATGGTGGCGACTTTCTTGTGGTACCAACTCCTGTGAGTTGGCATAAGGTGGCTAAAACAGGAGCGGTCTCGGTCCAGTGAGGTCGCACCTCGTAGCGGACGCATTTCTTCGATACCATTCTATTACTTGTGATTGTTTGGGCACTACTCCGATTTTCGGGAATGTGTTCCGCGGTGGGCGTATGTGGCTGCTGCGTTACCACCAGCCCAGTATCATAATTTCTATATCTACCCCGGCATTGCCTCGTGTGCCGTGTCACCTACCATATCGAGCCTTTACTACGAGTTTCTATTTGTGTCGTACCTATGCAGTATCTTCTCATATTCTCCCGATCAAGAGATATGCAGGTACTGTATAGACTATTGGCATTATTTGTGTTAAGAGGAATATTGGGTCACTCCTTAACGCTATTTAAAAGTAAGCTTATTTTACTATTAGACATTATTATAATAGCGCAATATTACTACGTAGTAAATAGTTTAACGGATCCTTTGAGGATGGGCGGTCCCAAGCATCCTTTGAGTTACTTTGTAACGACCCGTAAATTTCGATAATTAAATTTGTTGAATTATAAGAATTTTGTAATTAAATTTTATAAAGAAATAAATTTTTTATGATTTATAATGAAGTAAATGTTTAGAATGAATTGTAACAATGGGTATTAAAAACTAATTTTTGACAATTGAATTGGAAAAAATAAAATAAAAAGAAATAGTGTAAATTGTTGCACTTGGGAATTTAATTGACAATAAATAAATGTAAGTGTTGTATAAATAAAGGAATTTGTACATAAATAATAATGACTGAATTGGAATTTAAATTAAATAAATGAATATAAATAAAGGTTACAATAATGGGAATGAAAATATGGCAAGTAAATGAAAGGCAAACAATAGTAACCAGTTTATAGCGTAATAATAGGCATAATATAAAGATGGGAATTTAATTCAAATCAATGAAAATAAGGTAGATGTTATACTTAGCTACAAATTGGATATATGGAAATAAATGTAAGCATTTAAGTAATTAATGAATTTGAATTTCAATAAATGGTAAATGAATAAAAGTCGATGTTCTGTAAGTAATCATATTATTTGTTTGAAAGTAATAAATATAAAGTTAATTAAATTTTTAATGGTTACAATTGTATAAGTTACCTATTTGTTTATTTCATAAAAATTTAATTTAAAAGCAATCGCAGTAATTGACTTAATTAGTGGTGATTGAAGGAATTCAAAGTTATATTAACCAATGAAGTAATACGTAATAAATTAAAATTTTATACAATCAATGTAGATAAGTAATTATAATGTTTGTTGCTGATAATAAACGTTATCTTAATGGTAATTAATAAAACAACGGAAGTGTGAATGTATAAATTACATAGAAACTAATGTATGTATAAGTAATAAATTGGTATAAGAATAGAATTAAGGTAAATTCATTAATTGGCTTTAACCCTTAATTATTGTGTACAATTGATAGAAGTACACATTTAGAAATGTAATATTTATTCAAATTAAGATGTAAATAGGCATATATTAGTGCAATGGAAATAAATTTCATTTAAAGGTAATTAAATATTATCTTAATGTAAATTGAGATAATATCTGAAATTAACGTTAATTCCATTCATAGTATAACAATTATTATAAATTACCTAATTTATTGGTCAATGAATTTATTGAAAATCAAGTTCATTTAAATGTTAAGTAAATGAAGGGTAAACAATCGGAACTAGGTATAGAGTAATAATGGACTTAGTATAAAGATTGAAACTAATCAAATCAAAGTTATTTGGAATTTGTTATAATTAATTGGAACTCAAATTTTAATAAATGAATTTATTATAAATTAAATTGAATTTATTGCGTTAATGGAGATTAAGATGAAATTTGAGAATAATAAAGTAATAAACCATAAACAAATGTTCATTTTATCCGTTGGATAATAATGAATTGAATAATAAGAATGAAAAGTAAATTCAATGGGATTATTGAGAATTTAAATTTAAATTTGTGAACATAATGAAAATGAAAATATAACGCTGAAATTGATAAATTAATCAACTCTAAATTGACATTTGAATTTGGTTAAATTAGTGTAAATGATTAAGAAAGTTAAATTTGATGAAATTTGTTAATTATAGAGTTGAAAGTGAAAAGTGATTTAATTAATTAATTTATTTAATTAATATAAAAATAGCAATTTTGGCCACTGACTCGGATTTCGACGAAACTAGTTTCATCGGATCCGTAACGGTGAATTATTTTAGGATTTTAAGTTTCGTATCAACCGGACTTGTCGTTTGATCGTATTGGCTTGAAACGCCTTGAAATCGATTAATTGATATCGGTTGAAATCAATTTGAAAAATATTGATTTTAGCATATCTTCTTCATAAGATGGAATTTGGACTTGAAACCTTTTCCATTGTGTTTAAAATATTTTAAAACATCTATTTTGATATACGGGTTGACCCAATTTCGTTACGGAGTCAGAACGGGCTTTTTGGGCCACTTTATCGTTTAACGCGTATACCAATCTGATCCATCTATTCTTTTTCAACCTTGTCTATAAATACTCTATTATAAACCCTAATTTCCCTTATTTCCATTTGTCTGTGCGTACGATTTCTTTCACCTCCTCACTTCAATGGCACACAAATACCTAATATCAATTGCAATTCAAAAATCAAAGTGAAATTTCAAACTCCTCAAAAAAATTCAGAAAAATTATATATCGAAGCTTTCGATGTATGCATCTCAGATCTGCAGTTAGTTTTTGGTTTTGAAAAGCCAATTTTCCAGAAATTGAAGGTGAATCATCGGACATTCGTTGACGCGTGATGATCTGCGACCGATCGTCGAATTGACAACGTGGGTCTGTGGAGATTATCACGCGTAACCCATCCATGCAAGTTTTGCAGCGAGTAAACGATTAGATCGGCGGCAAAAACTCCGGTAAGGTTTTTAAAAACCCTTGGCGGCGCACACGTATAGGGGGGACAGAGTTCATGGTGCTGGCCGTAGATAGCACCGGAGGAGGCGAGTCCGTTGGGGCCTGCGGCATTGTTGACGGCGGCCTATGTGTGGAGAAATTTCCGGTCAATGCTGGCTACAGGATGGTTCGCGTGTTGAAGCAGTAGGGTTTATGTTTTGCATGCGTTACATGCAGCTTGTAGAAGCCCTATGACGTGGCGAGAAGATGGAGGCTAGTTATTTTATTTTGTTTATTTATAAATTTTGATTTCAAATTTTCCAATGCGTGTAATTTTACATACGATATTTGTTCTACGTGCGGTTTCTTTTGTTAGGATCGTATCTGAATTCCAGACATTTTGACGCTGGTTTGGATGAGTTTTGAGGCTGTTCAAATTTTGGATTTGAATTGGATTTAAATTCAATTTAAATTCAAAAGGTGAGCGTTTAACCCACTCGCAACTTCTAAAATTTCTTATGTTCATTAAATTTAATTTATGTTGTGATTATGAATTTATTTATGACCATTTAGTATATTTTAATCATCAAATCAGTTAATTGCATTTATTTAAATTAAATTGTTATTTAATTTATTATTGAATATCACTGTCAGTTAATTACCAGTTAAATATTATCAGTTATATATTGATATTGATTGTTTGAATTGGATGATGATTGTGATAATGTTTGATGATTGATATTGGATGAATGGATGTTTTATTTATATTGTTATAACTGCAAGTTGTTATCAACATTTTTATTGATTCGAGATTGCGGTTTGAAATGATATACAATCGCATTGTTATTTTAAATTGCAGATTGAAATGATAAATATCCGTATCACTTGACTATAGGATAGAAAATTATATACAGACACCGCGGTCTATATATAAAAATATTTTGAAATGATTTCTATGTTGTTGTAAAGAAATATAAGATTTTACAAGACATGGATTTGGACAATTTATAAATGTTATTTTATATATTGTTAAATTATTGGTTTAAGCTATGAATGAAATTTGTTTAAAGTATGAAATAAGTTTAGTAATAAAGTTTGATTTTATTAAATATAATATAGGTAAGTATTTACTTAAATTATATTTTAATATAGAGTTTATATTGATTTTTGTAAATCAAGGGTGAGAAGATAGTTGAAATTGATTTGAAGTTTTATTTAATTAAGAATTATATTTAATAAGAATCCATTTGGATCTTATTGAAATTGAGATTTTAGAAGAATATGGTTTTATAAGTTAATTCGGGTTAAGGTGATTTAAGTGAATAAATTGAGGAGTATTCAGTTATTGAAATTTGAAGTTTTATTTAAAGGATATTGGATTGAGTAAGCAAATATTTCAAAACTAAATAATAGAAAAAGTGAAATTGGTGTGTGTGTATATATATATATGAATTTAAAATTTAGTTTTGAAATATTGAATAATTAAAGCTTTGAAATATATGGAAATTGAAATGGTTTATTTGGTATTCAAATCTGTATTTGGAATTGATTTGTGAAATTTATGAAGCTAATTTATTATATAAAGTAATTTAATACTAACCATTTAAGTATTGGAAGTTATGTTTCAAAGTTATGGGTTTCAAGGTATTATGATTTGAAAATGCTATTATTTTGGGAAAAAGATATATTTGAAATAAAAATGAATTTATATTGATTTAGGTTTAATAAAAATGATATCTTATTGATTTGGTTTTTAAATGAAGATGATATCGTATTTATATTGTTTTGAAATGAATATTATATCCTGGTTTTAAAGTATAATTATTTTGAAATGCGCGGTGTTATAATAACGTTTGTTTGTTAAAGAGACTGGGACCGGAAGTTGTCATACTCTCTGCCAACTCCGGAAACCACTTTTACAACCGTATACGCAGTGGAGATTCCAGAATGAAGTAGGATGGTGGCGAAATTTCCTTGAAGTAAATACATGGACCCAACTCCCGTGAGTGGCATAAGGTGGCTAAAATAGGAGCGATCGACGGGCTAATGAGGTAGCACCTTTGATCGAACACATCCCTTCGATATTATACTTTGACTTTTGGACATATTCGGTGGCCACTTTTGATTTCTTTGATTTGGGGGGTGTGGCTCGAGGTGGGCAGTAGGTGCGGCTATGCGTTACCACCGGCCCGGAAGCGTAATTAGTATATCTACCCTAGCATTGCCTAGTTGTGCCGTGTCACCTACCCTATCGCATCTTGTACGAGTTTCTGTTTGTGTCGTACCTATGGAGTATCCTCTGGTAGCCTCCCGATCAGGAGGTATTACGGTACTGTATAGACTATTGGCACCATTACGTGTGAAGGTAGACAATGTAAAGCCTTAACGCTATTTAAAAGTAAGTTTATTTTACTAATAGACATTATTATAATAGCGAAATATTATTACATAGTAAATAGTTTAACGGATCCTTAGGAGATGTGAATCCCGAGTATCTCTTGAGTTACTGAACTCACGTTAGACACTAGATAGAAGATGTCAAATTCCGTAAACATCACTGATGCCATTCCACTCGTATTGTTTATTGTCTATTTAACTTAGATAAGATCTTTTAGTTCTGACTCGAGTGTTTTCTCTTTTCGATTTGCTCGTGTCAGTCTGAGTATTTCAGGATTCGAAGACTTTATTTCTAGAGGACGAAGACGGAAAATGTATTACTATTATCTATTGTATTATTCCACTACACTATTGTATTCTACTGCATTAATAATATTCTCTGGTATGTGTAACTCTGATATGTATTGTATAAGTAGAATCAAATATTTGTAAAAGCAGCTTCATTAACTATTTATTTGATTATTATATTTTATCGTTCCGCTGCAAGATTCTGTTTGTTTTATTTCTTTCTTCCTTTTTCTTATTTACCCCAATAACAGTCCACCCTTCTGTATGGTTTAAGTCCGACGTGTGTGGTTTATCATCGATTTAAAGCGTACAAAAAGGTGGGACGTTACATATGGTATCAGAGGAAGGTTTAGCAATAAACCTTAGCTTTGTGGGGTCTGACTCTTTACTAATAGGGTAGTAATACTCTATAATGAGTCACTGAGTTTGTGTGTCTATATATATATATATATATATATATATATATATATATGAGAGAAAGCGTACTTGTTAGTGTTATAAAAAGGTTTTAATATTGTGTTAATTTGTTCCATTTTGTATTTATAAATTCTGGTTGGTGCATAGGATGCTATGACATCAATAGGGATTTCTAAACACTTAATAGGACAGACCGACACAATAGTTGTTTTGAATATGGGTGAATGTAATAATTTTTCCTATTATATTTCTATATATAAAATAAACTTTTTTTATAAATGGTATATATTTGGTTGTAATACACTGGTTGTTAGGTAATGAAATTTATAAATAATAGTTGAAATAAGATTGAAAATAAAATAAATGAAAATTGGGAATTTAGAACTTAAGTCCGGGGTTTTGAAACTTTCTTTTGAATGATTTGAAATATAATAATAATATTTTAGAAGTTTTTTCTGATATAAATATTTTAATATAAGTTGAAAGAAATGTTTTAAATAAAAGAGAAACTTTGGAAAGTAATAAGTCCTGTACTCCACTCTCTATCGCTGGAAAATAATTTCGGTGATGGCGGCCGCATCATCGACATTCATTTTCAAGTTTCGAAGTGGGAAGGTCATTGTAGTAGTTTTACTACAGATTTCTTTGGAAAAAAATTGTTAATTTTAAATTGTTTTAAATATAATTGGATATATAAATACGTTTATCTATTATTTTAAAATGATTTGAGATTTAACCCGATATTTAGTTCTTAAGTTTCCATTAATAAATAGTTTCAATTATTGTAGTGAATTAGAATGTAGGTAATTAATAATTGAAACCTCTAAAGAAAATAAGAGATTTAGTTCTAATTTATAAATTAAATAAAAAGAAATTTTAATTTTGTAACATATAAAACAAAGGATTATTATTAAACATTTAATTAATTGAGAAAAACTTGTATAACTTTCAATTACATTCTTTAAAAGCATATATATAACTTACCAAAAGATATAAAAAGTTGAAATGTTAATAAGAAAATGTAATAGATATTATACTAGAAATAAACTTGAGGTTATGAAAGTAATTAATGAAATTCTTCAATAAATAAGAAGTTGATGTTGTAGTTATTATAAACTTAAGTATAACTGGAAATGTTACTATAATTAAGTATAATAGCAAGATAAGTAGTATAAATAAAAAAATTTAAACTTAAGTAAATAAGTTGAAGTTATTTCTAAATAAAATTGTAAGAAATAAATGTAAATTAAAAAGATAAACCATTATATGAATGAAAAAGAGAAATCAAACAACAAATGTATGAATGGAACTAATAAGGATAAACTAAATCTGTTGTTTGAAATTGATGTTGTTTGTTTTGGTTTATGGTTATTTGGGTAAGAATACTTTAGAATTGTTTGGATGAATAAATAATCTATTTATTTTCACCTAAGACTGTTGAGTGAAGGGTACACTTAGTATTTTATTTTTCATTCCGTACAATTTAAAGTTTTTAACCCCAACAACTATTTGTTTTGTTTGATATGAATGAATGATTGATTTGTGTTGATTTCTATGTGATGGATGTATACCTGGATGCAAGTGATTGTTGTATGTATTGATTGTTGGTTTTTAGTTGTTTAAACTTAAACATTTCATTTTATATAGTTATTAACTCTTTTGAATTATATAAGTGAAATACAGGTAATGGAAGCAATTGCTACTGCTTTTGGTTTCATAATTAATCGTAATTGCCCGACCAATAGGCATGTTTTTGGATTACGGTTTATGGAATTATTATATTATTTTTCCCGTTCTTGGAATATATTATTTTGAAATATATGTTGTATATTGTTATATCTAATATTATATTTCTCCCGAGCCTCTCCGTTTAAAGAAGACTCTGCCGAAATTTTCCGTAAATTTTGGACTTAGAAAATTTTGAAAACTGTTTTCCAAACTCTGTTAATTTGAGTATTAAAAGATTTAATAGTATAAATTGATATTTTATTTAAATTATTAGATTTTGTAAATCTATTTGTTTATAAATTAAATATTTTTAATAGATATATTAATTCTTCTTTTCCCTCTTTTTCCTTTTCGGGGACGAAAAATTTTGAGTGAGGGAGAGTGTAACGACCCATAAATTTCGATAATTAAATTTTTTTGAATTATAAGAATTTTGCAATTAAATTTTAGAAAGAAATAAAAAATTATGATTATAATGAAGTAAATGTTTAGAATCAATTGTAGCAATGGGTATTAAAAACTAATTTTTGACAACTGAATTGGAAAAAAGTAAATAAAAAGAAATAGTGTAAATTGTTGCACTTGGGAATTTAATTGACGATAAGTAAATAATGTAAGTGTTGTATAAATAAAGGAATTTGTACATAATTAATAATGATTGAATTGGAATTTAAATTAAATAAATGAATATAAATAAAGGTTACAATAATGGGAATGAGAATATGGCAAGTAATGAAAGGCAAACAATAGTAACCAGTTTATAGCGCAATAATAGGCATAATATAAAGATAGGAATTTAATTCAAATCAATGAAAATAATGTAGATGTTATACTTAGCTACGAATTGGATATATGGAAATAAATGTAAGCATTCAATTAATTAATGAATTTGAATTTTAATAAATGGTAATTGAATAAAAGTCAATGTTCTGTAAGTAATCATATTATTTGTTTGAAAGCAATAAATATAAAGTTAATTAAATTTTTAATAATTAAAATTGTATAAGTTACCTATTTGTTTAGTTCGTAAAAATTTAATTTGGAAGCAATTGCAGTAATTGACTTAATTAGTGGTGATTGAAGGAATTCAAAGTTATATTAACCAATGAAGTAACACGTAATATATTGAAAATTTATACAATCAATATAGATAAGTAATTATAATGTTTGTTGCTGATAATAAACATACCTCAATGGTAATTAATAAAACAACGGAAGTGTGAATGTATAAATTACATAGAAACTAATGTATGTATAAGTAATAAATTGGTATAAGAATGGAATTAAAGTAAATTCATTAATTGGCTTTAACCCTTAATTAATGTGTACAATTGATAGAAGTACACATTTAGAAATGTAATATTTATTTAAATTAAGATATAAATAAGCGTATATTAGTGCAATGGGAAATAAATTTCATTTAAAGGTAATTAAATATTACCTTAATGTAAATTGAGATAATATTTGAAAATAACATTAATTCCATTCATAGTATAAAAATTATTATAAATTACCTAATTTATTGGTCAATGAATTCATTGGAAATCAAGTTCATTTAAATATCAAGTAAATGAACGGTAAACAATAGGAACTAGGTATAGAGTAATAATGGACTTAGTATAAAGATTGAAACTAATCAAATCAAAGTTATTTGGAATTTATTATAACTAATTGGAACTCAAATTTCAATAAATGAATTTATTATAAATGAAATTTAATTTATTGCGTTAATGGAGATTAAGATGAAATTTGAGAATAATAATGTAATAAACCATAAACAAATGTTCATTTCATCCGTTGGATAAAAATGAATTGAATAATAAGAATGAAAAGTAAATTCAATGGGATTATTGAGAATTTTAATTTTAATTTGTGAATATAATGAAATTGAAAATTTAATGCTGAAATTGATAAATTAATCAACTCTAAATTGACATTTGAATTTGGTTAAATTAGTTTAAATTATTAAGAAAGTTAAATTTGATGAAATTTGTTAATTATAGAGTTGAAATTGAAAAGTGTTTAATTTATTTATTTAATTTATATAAAAATAGTCATTTTGGCTACTGACTCGGATTCCGACGAAACTAGTTTCATCGGATCCGTAATGGTGAATTATTGTAGGATTTCAAGGTTCGTATCGATCGGACTTGTCGTTTGATCATATGGGCCTAAAAAGCCTTGAATCGATTACTTGAAATCAATTTGAAAAATATGGATTTTAGCATAACTTCTTCATACGATGGAATTTGAACTTGAAACCTTTTCCAGTGTATTTAAAATATTTTAAAACATCTATTTTGATATACGGGTTGATCCAATTTCGTTCCGGAGTTAGAACGGGCTTTTCGGGCCACTTTATCATTTAACGCTTATACCAATCTGATCCATCTATTCTTTTTCAACCTTGTCTATAAATACTCTATTATAAACCCTAATTTCTCCCATTCTTATTTGTCTGTGCGTGCAATTTCTTTCACCTCCTCATTTCAATGGCATACAAATACCTAATATCAATTGCAATTCAAAAATCAAAGCGAAATTTCAAACTCCTCAAAAAAATTCTAAAAATTATATATCGAAGCTTTCGATGTACGCATCTCAGATCTGTAGTTCGTTTTTGGTTTTGAACCACCATTTTTCTAGAAATTGAAGGTGAATACTCGGTCGTTCGTTGACGCGTGATGATCTGCGACCAATCATCGAATTGACAACGTGGGTCTGTGGAGATTATCACGCGTAACCCATCCATGCAAGTTTTGCAGCGAGTAGACGATTAGATCGGCGGCAAAAACTCCGGTAGGGTTTCAAAAAACCCTTGGCGGCGCACACGTATAGGGGGATGAAGTTCATGGTGCTGGCCGTAGATAGCACCGGAGGAGGCGAGTCCGTTGGGGCCTACGGCATTGTCGATGGCGGCCTATGTGTGGAGAAATTTCCGGTCAATGCTGGCTACAGGATGGTTCGCGTGTTGAAGCAGTAGGGTTCATGTTTTGCATGCGTTACCTGTAGCTTGTAGAAGACCTGTGACATGGTGAGAAGATGGAGGCTAGTTATTTTATTTTGTTTATTTATAAATTTTGATTTCAAATTTTCTAATGCGTGTAACTTTTACATACGATATTTGTTTTATGCGTGGTTTCTTTTGCTAGGATCGTATCTGAATTCTGGACATTTTAACGCTGGTTTGGACGAGTTCTAAGGCTGTTCAAAATTTGGGTTTAAATTGGACTTAAATTCAAAAGGTGAGTGTTTAACCCACTCACAACTTCTAAAATTTCTTATGTTTGTTAAATTTAATTTATGTTGTGATTATGAATTTATTTATGACCGTTTAGTATATTTTAACTATCACCTCAGTTAATTGCATTTATTTAAATTAAATCATTATTTAATTTATTATCGAATATAACTGTCAGTTAATTACCTGTTAAATATTATCAGTTATATATTGATATTGATTGTTTGAATTGGATGATGATTGTGATAATATTTGATGATTGATATTGGATGAATGGATATTTTATTTATATTTTTATAACTGCAAGTAGTTATCAAAATTTTTATTGATTCGGGATTGTGGTTTGAAATGATATACAACTGCATTTTTATTTTAAATTGCTGATTGAAATGATAAATATCCATATCACTTGACCATAAGATAGAAAATTATATACAGACACCGTGGTCTATATATAAAAATATTTTGAAATGATTTCTATGTTGTTGTAAAGAAATATATGATTTTATGAGACATGGATTTGGATATTTTATAAATGTTATTTTATATATAGTTAAAGTATTGGTTTAAGCTATGAATGAAATTTGTTTAAAGTATAAAATAAGTTTAATAGTAAAGTTTGATTTTATTAAATGTAATATAGATAAGTATTTACTTAAATTATATTTTAATATAGAGTTTATATTAATTTTTATAAATTAAGGGTGAAAAGATAGTTGAAATTGATTTGAGGTTTTATTTAATTAAGAATTATATTTAATAAGAATCCATTTGAAACTTATTGAAATTTAGATTTTAAAAGAATATGGTTTTATAAGTTAATTCGAGTTTAGGTGATTTAAGTGAATAAATTGTGGAATATTCAGTTTTTGAAATTTGAAGTTTTATTTAAAGGATATTGGATTTAGTAAGCAAATATTTCAAAACTAAATAATATAAAAAGTGAAATTGGTGTGTGTGTGTGTATATATATATATCTATGTATGTATGTATGTATATGAAGTTAATAATTAAAGCTTTGAAATATTTAATAATTAAAGCTTTGAAATATATGGAAATTAAAATGGTTTATTTGGTATTCAAATCTGTATTTGGAATTGATTTGTGAAATTTAAGAAGCTAATTTATTATATAAAGTAATTTAATATTAAACCATTTAAGTATTGGAAGTTATGTTTCAAAGTAATGGGTTTCAAGGTATTATGATTTGAAAATGCTATTATTTTAGGAAAAAGATATATTTGAAATAAAAATGAATTTATATTGATTTAGGTTTAATAAAAATGATATCTTATTGCTTTGGTTTTTAAATGAAGATGATATCGTATTTATATGGTTTTGAAATGAATATTATATCCTGGTTTTGAAGTATAATTATTTTGAAATGACCGCGGTGTTATAATAACGTTTGGTTGTTAAAGAGACCAGGATCGGAAGTTGTCATACTCTCTGCCAACTCCGAAAACCACTTTAACAACCGTGTACGCGGTGGAGATCCCAGAATGAAGTAGGCTGGTGGCGACGTTTCCTTGAGGTAAATATGTGGACCCAACTCCCGTGAGTTGGCATAAGGTGGCTAAAACAGGAGTGATCGACGGGCTAATGAGGTAGCACCTTTGATCGGACACATCCCTTCGATATTATACTTTGACTTTTGGACTTATTCGGTGGCCACTTTTGATTTCTTTGATTTGGAGGTGTAGCTCGAGGTGGACGGTAGGTGCGGCTATGCGTTAACACCGTCCCGGAAGCGTAATTGGTATATCTATCCTGGCATTGCCTAGTTGTGCCATGTCACATACCCTAGCGCGCCTTGTACGAGTTTCTATTTGTGTCATACCTATGGAGTATCCTCTGGTAGCCTCCCGATCAGGAGGTATTACGGTACTGTATAGACAATTGTACTATTACGTGTTAAGGTGGAAAATGTAAAGCCTTAACGCTATTTAAAAGTAAGTTTAATTTACTAATAGACATTATTATAATAGCGAAATATTACTACATAGTAAATAGTTTAACGGATCCTTAGGAGATATGAATCCCGAGCATCTCTTGAGTTATTGCACTCATGTTAGACACTGAATAGGAGATGTCAAATCCCGTAAACATCTCTGACGCTGTTCCACTCATAATGTTTATTGTTGATTTAACTTACATAAGATCTTTTAGTTCTAACTCGAGTGTTTTGTCTTTTCAATTCGCTCGGGTCAGTCTGAGCATTTTAGGATTCGAAGACTTTATCTCTGAAGGGCAAAGACGAAGAGTGTATTACTATTATCTATTATATTATTCCAGTACACTATTGTATTCCGCTGCATTAATAATAGTCTTTGGTATGTGTAACTTTGATATGTATTGTATAAGTAAAATCAAATATTTGTAAAAACAGCTTCATTAACTGTTTATTTGATTGTTATATTTTATCGTTCCGCCGCAAGGTTCTGTTTGTTTTATTTCTTTCTTCCTTTTTTTATTTACTCTAATAACAATCTGCCCTTCTGTATGGTTTAAGTCTGACGTGTGTCGTTGATCGTCGATTTAAAGCATACAAAAAGGCGCGACGTTATATACTTGTACTTTTACTACAGTTCACTTGAGTTGATTGACACTGTATAAGTATGTATGTGTCGTGACTCGAGCGTTTGTATTTTTATTTACGCTCGGGTTATGGAACTTAATAAATTGATTTAAATTGATTATTTGAAATGATAATACTTGATTTATCATTTTTTGTTCTATAAATGAATTTATAAATAGTTGTTTATAAATTGATTTAAGAACTGAAATGAATTTAAAAAAAGAAATTTGAGAATTTAATTTTTGATGGTTCCAAACCTCATGTTTAAGTTTTAAAGTATATTACGTAAAGTATTTTTGAATAGAAATTTGTTTTCAAATAATTTAAAAAGTCTAAAATTAGTGCTTTTCTCTTGGTCGCTGGAAAATAATTTCGGTGATGACCGTGGCATCATCGACATTCATTTTCGAGTTTCGAAGTAAGGAGACCGTTATGTAGTTTTGCTACAGTGTTGTTTTAAGAATTTAAATAGATTTGAATTTCTAAAATAAGACTGGATTTATAACATATGCTAATATATGATTAAATTTGAATGAACATATATATATAGTGTATGTGTATTTATTATCTCAAAATGGTTTGAAGGAAATCGGAAATTTAACTCTTAAGTTTTATTTTAAAGAATAATTTCAATTATAGAAAGAAAATCAAATTTTTGGATGAATATTCAAGCGTGAAATGATTTAATTGGAACGTTTATTTGTATAATGCAATTGCATTCAAATATAACTTACCTTAATTTATAAGTTAACAATGTAATTGGATAAAATATAATATAAAAGGATTTTATAAATAAAATTTGAGTGGTTATAATAAATGTTATACACTTAAATTTTAGTTGTAAAAAGGATTAACAGGGGTAAATAGAGTAAAGGTAAATTGAATAACTTACAATAAATGATGTTAAAAGAACGAAGAATAAAATAAAGCAGTTGTAATAAGTGTAAGTATATTTAACATAAGTGATAAATATAATGAAAGGAATAAACTTAAATTTTTATTAGGAATAAAGAAGAATTAAATTTATTAAGTACATTATGAGTATAATAAATGATTATTTTTCAAACCTATGGTTTTAAAATTGTTAGTTTAAGGTAATTGGATGACAAGATAATGAAATTTGAGATAGTTAAGATTTATTTAACTTGGGTAAAAAATTATTTTCTATTTAAGTTGAAATTTCCATGGTTTCAAACTTATTTCCTTATTTTTTTTTTAACTATCTTTTGTTTGTCCTTATTATCCTTATCTTGCCAAAGACTGGTATAGACATCTTTCTATAATCTTTGATAATCTTTGGTACTCATTTTTGAATCCACCTTTTTCATGCTTGTGTTCTTGATTCTGGAGGATCTTGGAAAGATCATCTCCGCCTTGTTAACCTTACCTATAACAACAGTTATCAGGTATAATCTCAATCTTATTGTCACCTGTCTTAATCTTATTTCATCTCTATCTTTTTCTGTGCTTTCTCATACCCCGTTCCTTTTCGGGGACGAAAAGTTTTGAGTGGGGGAGAGTGTAACAACCCTGTATTTTATAATTATTTTAATTGAATTTTTATTTAAATTTATTTTATTTAAATTTATTTTATTTATTTAATTTAGATAATTTTGTTATTTCAAATAAAAACTTTGATTTTGATGTGAATTAGAATTCCAAACATGATTAAATAGATTATTTTACAAAAAAGTGTATTTTGGTCAATATGGTCAACTTTGACTTTTAAATTTAAAATTCGAAAGTTTGAAAATTTGAATTTTATCTTTTATTATGAAAGTAAATAAAATTTTAAGAACACTGCTTTTCTTTCGTTGAAATCTGATTTATAATGTGAAAGTTATGTCTTTTTAACTATTGTGTGAAATTTGCTGTATTTAACAAATTGTATATTTGAAATTATATAAATAATATTTTATTTGGTCGTGTAATGTTCTAATTTATGTTTATATGGGTAAATAACATGTATTGCATATGTTTTGGTTTTAAAAAAATTTTGAAAGTGTAATTGACATTTTCCAGGGTCAGTTGTATTTTTTAAAAAAAAATTCTAATTTCCAACTTCAATTAATTTAAGAAATTCATTATTTATTTTTCTATTTTCTTAATATCATATTTTATGCTCATTCCCACTTTGTTTTGTTCTTATTTTAATTATTTGACTTTTTATTTGTAATAAAGTGAAATAGAAATTCTCTAAGGCTAAGTGGTATTTTATTTGTAATTTTCATGTCCTTTTTTCAACTTTAAACAATTTCTTTAGTTCTTTTTCTATTTCTCTAATTTAAATTATTTATTTCATTTTAGAAATGATAAATGAAGTATTTTATTTCAAAATTTAGTTTTACAATATTTTTAAAATGAAGTAGATATTTTTCCAAAGCCAATGATGATTTAATTGTAATTTTTGAACCCTGTTTTGAATTTTTAAGTAATTTCTTTTATTCTTTTTCTATTTTCATTTTATATTACTTTGTTTCGGTTTTTAATGTCAAATTTACTGATTTTTTAATTGAATTGAATAAAAAGAAATTTGAAGAGTTTTGAAAAGCTTTGAAACTTAAGTCCTTTCATCTCCAAAGACTTTTCAATTGCCACAACTCCTCAATTACTAACTTGGCCGTGCATTTTTGGATTGTAGCCATGATTTTTCAGTCTCCATACACGCACAAACATTTTACCTAATCATTCATTCACGGCTTCAAGAAAAATCTATTGGTAATGGCAACTTTTTTCCACTTTTCTTCTCATTTTTCATGTATTTTTGCCTCGTTTTCTTTTCTACTTTGATTGGCCTCCCCTCCATAGCCATGACCACCACCTCCTACATCTCCTCCCTGTCACCATCACCACCTACTCCCTCAGCCTTGACAATGGCCAAGCCAACCATGATGCAAAAATTCACAAAAACTTCAACATTTGCATTGAAACCATGCTTGTTGACCACCACATGCTTCACCACTTCATTATTCACCACCACCACCTCTAGCCGCCCCCACCACCTTGCTACCACCACTACACATCACCATCTCCTTTGTCTAGACCTGTAGCAAGTCATGGCCGAGCCTAGGACCTTGTAGACCGAGCCAAAGATGAACCAAAACTCCACCATATTGCATAAAATTCCTCACATGCCTATGTTGTAACTTCCCCATCATCTCTAGCTTGTAGCCGTGCATCCCTTGGTCCAAACCAGACCCAAACCATGTCCAAAACTGAACCAAAACATCCCCAAGGCCGTGCAAAATAATATAGGAACCAAGGCAAAAGACTTTGCATTCATATCTCTTTTATTCCAAAGTTATTTCATTTCAAAATGGTATTGTATTTATAAATTGTTTTGATTTTGTTTTCGGTTGTAACACAAGAGTTGTAGCATTGGATCTCGCTCTCCACTCAAATCCATAGTCTTGTCATTTTTCTCTTGATTCCGTTGTGTCAGTTGTATTCCAATCCCCAGCATTTAGAGGTGAGTAAATCTCACTTGACATTTATACTTATGCAATTGTGAAGCGACAACAATTGAATGCGTAGAACGAAATATTATGTTTTAACTGCCTATGATTATTTATATACGATGTTAAACCTGTTAATTTACATGTCATCTCATCTGTTATTGTTATATATTGTTAATTGTTCATTTATATCTGTTTATCACACTGCAAGTTCCATGTAGATTAGGTTCACTATGGGTTGAAATGATACATACCCGAACGGACTTTAGTATAGGGAAAAATCGTTATGGGCTGAAATGATAGGCTTGAACGGTTTTTATTAACTTTATTTTAACTTGGGTTTATGGGTTTGAAATGATAGAACCCGGATTTTTCTTTTTAAACTGCAGATTAAAATGATATATATCCGTATCACTTGACCTAGGTTAGAAAACTATATATAGGCCCGTGGGTATTTTATAAAGTATTTTGAATATTTTTAAGTATTCTGAAAAGTGTAAATTTATTAAAAGTTTATTTAAATGTATTTTTAATGTTTAAATAATAAATTTTGATTTTTCTATAAGTTAAAAATGTTGAATAATTAAATGAAACTGAATTTTTGAAATATAACTTAAATCTGGAAATTTGGACTTTGGTTTTTAAAATGACATTTAAGTTATATAAATAAAATTTTAAGTGATTTAAAATGTAAATTTATGATAATTTGATTTAAATAGATTTTAGAGTGTTTTGAATAAAGGATTTATGACTTTTCCATAAGTGGAAATGTTAAAAAAAGAGATGGTTAAGTTGAATTTTGGAAATATAACTTAAGTTTGGAAATATGGAGTCTTGGTTAAAAATGATATTTAAGTTATATAAATAAAATAGAAATTAATTTAATTTGGAAAATGGTAAATATGATAATTTGATTTAAATTTGAATTTAAGTGATTTATTAAAGTATTATTGATTATTCTATGAATTTAAATGGTTAAATAAATGAATGCTTAAATGTGTAATTTTAAAATACAACTTGACTTGGAAATGTGAAATTTGGTTTAATTAAAGGTTTTAGTTAAATGAAATCAATCGAAAATTTAGTTTAATTTGTGAAATGAAAATTTAAAAATGTAAGTGTTAATAAATTGCATATGTGAATGAAAGGAAATTGTACACTTGAATTTGTTAAGGAAATTTATTGAAAATTTAATTTATTTATAAGAAATTTATTTTGTAAAAATCATAGGTTAAAGGTATGTTAATAAACATTTTTGAATGTTAAAATATGATTTTATAATGTTTAAAGGATTTAAATTGAAGTTTATTATTTTTGGAAATTGAATACTTAATTTGAAAGTATGATAACTCCACTTTTAAATAGTTTAAATAAATCAATTTGATGGATTATAAATCATTTTAAAAGGTGATTTGAAAGGATAATAAATGAATGTTATCTTGAATTTAGAAGGTATTTAAAGTTGAATATATGGATTTGAACTTATAAGAATGATTTGGAATAAAGTTTTGAAAGATATGATATTTTGATATTTAAATGATTTAAAAATGTAGTTTTGAAAGATATGATATTTTGATATTAAAACGATTTGGAAATGAAGCTTTGAAAGATATGACATTTTGATATTTAAATGATTTAAAAATGAAGTTTTGAAAGATATGATATTTTGATATTAAAATGATTTGGAAATAAAGCTTTGAAAGATATGATATTTTGATATCTAAATGATTTAAAAATGAAGTTTTCAAGGATATGATATTTTAATGTATTAAAATGATTTGAAAGGAAGTTTTAAAGGATACGATAATTTAATATATTGAAATGGTTGGAAACGTCTTGATATTTATTTTGTTAAATATTTGAATTTGAAAGATATGGTATGTTGACATATTGAAATTGTTTGGAAATGATTTAATCTTTATTTTGATAAAGATTTGGATTGAAATGATATTTTATTTTGAAGTATAAATATTATTTTAAATTTATAACCACGGGTTATAATAACGATTGGTTGGCAAAGAGACCGGGATCGGATATGGGCATACTCCATGTCGATACCGGAAACCACTTTGACAACCGTGTATGCGGGTGGAGATTCCAGAATGAAGTAGGATGGTGGCGACATTCTTGTGGTATGTTACGTGGACCCAAGTCCCGTGAGTTGGCATAAGGTGGCTAAAACAGGAGCAGTCTCGGGCCAGTGAGGTCGCACCTCGTAGCGGACGCATTTCTTCGATACCATTCTATTACTTGTGATTGTTTGGGCACCCCTTCGGTTTTTGGGAATGTGTTCCGCGGTGGGCGTATGTGGCTGTTGCGTTACCACCAGCTGTAATGTCGTAATTGGTATATCTACCATGGCATTGCCTCGTGTGCCGTGTCACCTACCACATCGAGCCTTTATGACGCAGCGGATTAACAAACTTTGACGTGCTAGTAATGTTTGATACAAATTGATGCAATTTCTTCCTCACGAAATGATTCATGTCAAGTAAAACAAGATAAAATCCCAAATCTGTTGATCTCTCGAGATGTTGGATTCTAGCTATCTTCAACATGTTGATCACGCACGATTCCACGTTAGAAGATCTACGATTCTTAGACGTTGAACCTGCGCATGAGATTCCGTGAATCGGCTTCAAGTTCGTTGATTCGAGCGCACTCAAATAACCGAAGATGGAAGAAGAAGGAGATCACACTTAACATCAACAAAAGTGGCACAAAGCACACAATTTTTTTTAATTCAAAATCAATCTACTTTTTACAAACGACCAACCCGTATTTATAGAGATTTACAACACAGCAGACCGACCTAACAACATGCGACCTAACAGGTGACCGACCTACGAGCTAACATATACACGACTTAACAAATACAAGTTACAACGCACGCGACCTACACATACATGTCAACAAACGACCTACGACCTAACACATAAGCGACTTACATCACATTACAACATATATGCGACATAACAACACAGTACAATATAAACGACTTAAGAAAATAGAATACAAGCGACTTATCAACAGGAGCGACCTACGGCATAAGCTTCAAAAACCTAAAAATCAGCGGCTTAAGTTTCAGCGACTCAAGATAGTGCGACATCATGCGACCTAAGGTATGAGCGACTTAAAGAAGAATGCGGCCTGAGCGACTTAAGGAAATGCATAGCTTCAGGAATTTGCGACATAAGATCTTGCGACCTAACCATGGAGCGACATAAGAATGGAGCGACTTAACATATACAAGCGACCTATAAGATACAGCGTATGTTGAGATAACTTGCAGGTGGCTTAACCACTAGGTCGCTGGCGACCTAAAAGTGAGCGACTTAACTCACTAGGCCGTCCTGTTTGACCTAAGAGCTTGTGACTTATCTTGCTAGGTCGCTCAAGCGACTCAAGATGTGTTGCGCAGCATAGCTCGTTGTGGTATGACTCGCTTGGTCGCGGCCGACTTATGGTATGCGACTTACGAACATGGTGCGCTGCATCATCCTCCCCTGGTTGAAAAAAATTCGACATCGAATTCACACTTTTCTCTTCCTCGACAAGCTTGTGCTCATGATACGGAATCAAATTTTTGACGTTGAAAACGTCAGCAGTATGAATATGATCCAGCAATCTTAACCGATAAGTATTATCATTGATCTTCTTCAAGATTTCTACTGGACCAATCTTTCGAGCTTTCAATTTGTTGTAAGTTCCAACTGAAAAATGATCATTCGTCAATACTGAGTAAACAAAATAACCCTCTTTGAAGTCCACACTCCTTCACTTCTTATCTACCAGTTGCTTATACTTCTCATTTGACTTAAGCAATCATTCATGAACAATCCTGTGACGCTCCTGCAACTCATTCACGAAATCACAAGCTCGTTTAACAACTCCTTTCTGACGTGGAACTGTCGAAAAATCCAACGGTCCCTTCGGAATGGCTAAATATACTACTTGAAATGGACTTAATCCAGTACTTCGATTAATGGTATGATTATGTGCGAATTCTGCCTGACACAGGTTGACATCCCAGCTTTTCAAACTATCCTTCACAAGACACCTCAACAAGTTTTCCAAAGATCTGATCACCACCTCCATTTGCCCATCCGTTTGTGGATGATAGCCACTACTAAAATTCAGCTTAGTCCCAACCATCTTCCACAGACTCAACCAAAAATGACTTAGAAATCGAGTATCCTGGTCAGAAACAATGGTCTCCGGTAGCCCATGTAGTCGATAAACCTCTTTAAAGAACAATTGAGCAACACAGACTGCATCAGCGGTCTTTTTATAAGCTATAAAATGTGCCATCTTCGAAAATCTATCCACCACAACATATATGGAATCATTCCCTCATTGAGTTCTTGGCAAACCCAAAACAAAATCCATGCTAACATCAACCCATGGTCTAGTAGGCACGGGCAATGGCATATACAATCCTGCATTCGTAGCTGTCCCTTTGGAAACTTGACATATGTGACATCTCTGCACAAATTTTTCAACTTCTTTCCTCACGGAAGGCCAAAAATGTGATTGAGAAATCAACTGCAAGGTACGATCTCTTCCCACATGACCTTCTTTATGCGATTTCTTCACATTCTTCATTCGCAAACTGCACTCTAGTATACACAACCGATTTCCTTTGAATAGAAAACCATCTACCAACACATACTCTTCCGTCTTCCCTTTCTCGACTTCATCTACAATCTTTGCAAAGTAAGGATCCTCAACCAACAATTCTGGAAATACATCAAACCCCATCACTTCAACTCTCATTGTAGTCAACAAATGATTTCTTCTACTCAATGCGTCTGCCACAGATTTGTAACTCCCGAATTATGCTTTACAACAAATTTAAACTTTTGCAAGTATGCGATCCATGAAGCATGTCTAGCTGCAATCTTATCCTGTCCCTGCAAATGTTTCAATGCTTCATGATCAGTATACAACACAAACTCTTTATAAAACAAGTAATGTCTCCAATGCTTTACGGCTTGGACAATAGCATAGAACTCCAAGTCACAGGTATTGTACCTTGTCTTGGCTCCAGAAAGTTTCTCGCTAAAATAAGCAATTGGACGCCCCTTTTGACTTAACACCCCACCAATTCCAACTTTAGACGCATCAGTATTCAGCTCAAAGAGTAACTGAAAGTCCGGGTATCTAAGAATCGGTGTTGTAGTCAAAAGTGTCTTGATCTGTGGGAAAGCAGAATCAGCTTCTTCAGTCCACACAAATTGCTTTCCTTTCATACAATCTGTCACTGGTGCCATCACGCTACTGAAATGTGGAATAAACCTTCGGTAGAATGATGCTAAACCATGGAAACTTCTCACTTCAGTTATAGTCCTGGGTTGTGGCCAATCCTTGATTGCTTCAACTTTACCTTGATCCACATGAATACCTTCCTCGGACAACACATGTCCCAAGAACAAAATACCGTGTGTCATGAATATGCACTTCTTTGTTGCCGCGAAAAATTGCTCTTGACGAAGTATCATCAACACTTCCCGCAAGTGTTGTAGATGTTTTTCTGTGCTCCCACTGTATATCAATATATCATCAAAGTAAACCACCATGAACTTTCCAATAAATGGTCGAAAGATCTCATTCATCACTCGCATAAAAGTACTAGGTGCATTCGAAAGACCAAATGGCATGACCAACCATTCATACAACCCCTCCCGTGTCCTGAAGACTGTCTTCCATTCATCCCTTGGTCTTCGAATCTGGTGATACCCACTCTTCAGATCAATCTTTGAAAAGATAACAGCTCCACTCAACTGATCTAACAAGACGTCCGGCATCGGAAATTTATACCTCGTTGTAATCTTGTTTAGTGCTCGACTATCTATACACATTCTCCACGTTCCATCCTTCTTTAGTACTATCAAGGTTGGTACTGCACAAGGACTTAAGCTCTCTTGTACGTGCCCTTGTTCAAGTAACTCCTCCACCTGCCTTCTCAACTCTTCGTGCTCCTTTGGACTCATTCTATAATGTGGTCTATGTGGTAACACAGCTACTGGAACAAGATCATTCTGATGTTGTATGGCTCTCAACGGTGGTAATTCTTTTGGTAATTCTTCAGGAAATACATCTTCAAATTCCTTCAACACTGGCTTAACTTCCTCAGGAATTTCAATCGTTTCACTACTTTCACGTCCAATCAACAGAAATACTTCAGGCCCATCCTCTACTTCTTTGACAAACTCCTTCAAAGATAACAGAGTCTTTAGTTCCACGATTTCCTCCAACTTGTTTTCATTTTGTTGTCGCTTTTTAGGAACTAAAGTGATTCTAGTGCCATTGAGCATGAAACTATAGTAGTTAGTTCTACCATCGTATTGCACGGCTCTATCAAATTGCCACGGTCTTCCCAACAACAAATGACATACATCCATATCTACCACATCCCACCAAATTTCATCCTTATACTTCTTTCCGATGGAAAAAGTTACACAACCTCTTCGACTAACTTTCACTTCCCTACCTTTCCTCAACCAAGCCAATTTGTAGGGTTTGGAATGCTTCTCTGTCTTTAACGCTAACTTCTTTACAGCTTCTGTAGAGATAATGTTATCACAACTTCCTGTATCGATAACAAACTTACAAACCTTTCCCAAAATAGTGCACGTCGTCTGGAAAATATTACTCCTCAACCAACTAGTCTCCTCTTTCTGCTTCGGCATCAAGCAAGTGTTGGATATGCGCTTATATGATTTTTGTTTGATGATAATAAACATATATTTATTCATTTAAATGTATTTGTTAATATACTATTTTATTTTCACAGATTAAATAAATATTTGTTGAATAAAATAAATAACACTGAATTTGAATTCAAACGAATATTTTTATTCAAACAAATATTTATTACAATTTTGAATGGTACAATTTCAAGCTCTCACTATAACTATACATTTTCAATTACAATACATTTCTGATTACATCACAATTAATTTTTTACATCTTTACCTCACTACATATCACTCACACTCGTAGTTCATCTTCAACTTCATTCCAGTTAGAATCCAACATCTAAGCAATCTGCAAAAATATACACTAACGCAGTAAAATTGAAAAAGAAATATTTTTGCAGTATAAAATTAAAAAGTGAATTTTGAAAATAATATTTGCCTCGGTTATTTGGGTTGTTCGTCATGATTTATATTTGAATTCATCACACACGAACGATGTGACATGCACAGTGTATCACTGTATATGCCACAAGGCCATGCACATCGATATACACTTGATGATGTTACAGGGACATGTGAGCACAGGTCAAACCCAAATTATCGGGTTCAACTCAGGTGCAATATAAATAGAATCTCGACTTCAGCACAAGGTCAAACCCGAGTTGTGAAACCGGATTCTACACAGGTGCAAATGGTCAAGTCAACTAAAACTAGCCTCGTCCAAAATCAAAATAAACAAAACACAGCAATATGTTAAAAACATATGAACCAGCAAAGGCCAAAGTCTAACAAAGGCAAATGCACCAGAGAATCATATGTGCAAAGGTTCAAACACAAGGGGTGCACACAAGTACACATTGGAGCATGCAGCTCAAACAAAATCAATGGTCAGTCAAGAGAACCAGACCCGATAGTACAAGCAACAAGACTGTGACATAACATACAAACAAAAAAATGACAAAGACAGAGGTCGAGGCTTAGACTGAAGCAAACCCAGATGAACACATGACCGAGAAACAAAATCAAGACCAACTCTAAGCAACAAACTATGTTATCCAGGCCAGTTGATAACAGCAATGCAGACTTGACTACAAGAACAACATGGAATCAAAGTGAAGATCAAGTAAAGCATACATATGATGCAAGACCAGAGAACTGCACAAGTAACCAAAGCAAACAGAACTGCACAAGTAACCATCGATCAAGTTAAAGGATTAAAACCCCAAAGTATCATCATCGGCATGAGAAACCGATCGAGTTCAAATAAGCATCAAACCAGAAAACAAAAGGAGAAAAACACATACCAAAATTTGTAATCAGTCTCGATCACATTTGAAGCTGAGCTAGAAGAAACAATCGGTAATCCAAGTCAAATAGCATCGAATCGAACAAGCTGTTACAACGAAGCCCTAATCTGGATCGAGAACAAAGCCTTAATTCCACAAAGAGGAACGAACGAGAGAACGGCCGCCATTTTCCAAAGGAACGAATAAAAAGGATCGGGTCGAAATAATAAAAGGGGTCGGCCATTAAGTGTTAGGGTTTTAGTGTTTTAAATAAGGGCTTTAGTTTATAAATAAGGGATTTATCTTCTTTTTTTGTTTTAAATTTGTTTTTAATTTTAAAACTCTTTTCAAACCATTGTATTAGTCGTGTGACTAGGGGACAAGCTACGTGGCGTAGCTTGAGAATTCGCAACTCAGTGGCTGAGTTGTGGCAGGGTTTTGAGCGTAGAGTTAGGTTAGTCAGTAACGGGTGTCGCGATTTTACGTGTGTAAGCGTGTGACTATCTAATTTATAGTAGAAACCTTGGGGACAGCACGTAGGCAGGGTTTTTCCGAAGGTGGGTAAATTCTGTGTCGTTCTATTTCTGCATTTTATTATTCTGCTATTTATTTCTGTGCTACTATTACTCTGTGATCTGTGTTGAAATAAGCTTCCGCGATAAATTTTATAATTAATACTATCACCCTATTCACCCCCCCCCCTCTATGGTGAAATCGATCCTACAGCAAGATCTCCTCATCATTAAAGAATATCCCTCGTCTCCCGTCAGTAATTCTTCTTCCTCCTCATCTTGTGGTGAATCGGAACATTCTATTACTGCATCCTCATCCTCAAGCTCAGCAACCATCGCTCGCTTCTTAGGCCTCGGGCATTCATTGCTCTTATGACCAAACTCCTGACAATTATAACACTTGAAATTGTTGTTGACCTTGGTCTTAGCAACTTCGTTGACAATCGGTTTACCAACAGCCTTGGAAACATTAGTATTACTACTAGCCCCTTTCACCTGATTGATCGAACTTGTAAGCGCACCACCTCCACTTCTACCTTGCTTCTCCCAAGCTAGAGCCTTCTGGTGTGCTTCAGCAACGGATCTTGGATCAAACATATTTACCATATCCTAAATTTGCATTCTCAATCCTCCAACAAATCTAGATGTCAACAGTTCCTCCGTTTCTATGATATCGTTACTAGCAATCAGTTGATAAAACTCATCTGCATAATCATTTACCGACTTTGTCCCTTGTCTCAAATTCTGTAAGCGCTGATACATAAGAGACTGATAATTATAAGGCAAGAAAGTAGCCTTCATTAACTTCTTCATCTTTTCCCATGAAACTATCTTTGACTTTCCCATTCTTTCCCGTGTAAGTTTAGTTTGTTGCCACCATGCCATAGCTCTTCCCCTCAATCGTGTAGCAATCAACTTAACTCTACGATGCTCGGGTACTTCCTTGAAGCTAAAAATTTCTTCAACATTTGATAACCAATCCAGAAATTCTTCCGCTATCATTCCCTCTTTGAATTCTGGAATTTCTGTTTTCATACCTGATTCCCATTTACGATCATTCTCTGAGTCAATAAATCGATTTCGCACTTGGCCTCGATCTCGACCATGAATACTTCCTCTATCACCATATTCCTCAAAATCATATGTATGTCGATATCGTTCTCGTCCATCTATATCTCTACGACTATGCATGTCCCTTCTATCATGTCTTTCGGTATCACGATACGGATCATCTTCAAATCCACGATGAGTTCTTCTCTCTTCACCTCGATACTCATGATGTTCTTGCCTCATAGAAACTGATGATTCTCTCTGATCTCGTTAAGATTGGGGTAACATTCTTCTTTCTCCCGCAACTGAAGGTGGAACTCTGTTTCCACTATGGTGCGAAACTGGTGAAGTTCTCCTTTGACTTTGATTCATGTCTCTCATCAACTTCTCTAACTTTCCAATACCTTCATCAAACTTTTCATTGATACGCTGCTCCATCTGCTCAGCTTCTTGTCTTCTATATACATCTTCAACATTTTGAAATCGATTAGCACGTCTCGGATGCATGATCTTCAAACAATCTCTTTCCGATCTAACTTTAATATAGTTCGACTTAACTCGGCTTGCACTAGGACTTAACTTGGCTCGGCCTAATTTGGTTTCGACCAAGCTTAGCTCGGCTTTGACTTAACTCGGCCTTGATCTCAATTAGCTTCAACTTAGCTCTTCAAGCTCTGATACCAAATTGACGCAGCGGATTAACAAACTTTGACGTGTTAGTAATGTTTGATACAAATTGATGCAATTTCTTCCTCACGAAATGATTCGTGTCAAGTAAAACAAGATAAATGTACAAATCCGTTGATCTCTCGAGATACCAGATTCTAGCTATCTTCAACACGTTGATCGCGCACGATTCCGCGTTAGAAGATCTACGATTCTTCGACGTTGATCCCGCGCACGAGATTCCGTGAATCGGCTTCAAGTTCGCTGATTCGAGCGCACTCGAATAACCGAAGATGGAAGAAGAAGGAGATTACACTCAACTTCAACAAAAGTGAGACAAAGAACACAAACAAATTTTATTCAAAATCAATCTACTTTTTACAAACGACCAACCCGTATTTATAGAGATTTACAACACAGCAGACTGACCTAACAACATGCGACCTAACAGGTGACCGACCTACGAGCTAATATATACACGACTTAACAGATACAAGTTACAACACACGCGACCTACACATACAAGTCAACAAACGACCTACGACATAACACATAAGCGACTTAACATCACGTTACAACATATGTGCGACATAACAACACAGTACAATACAAACGACTTAAGAAAATAGAATACAAGCGACTTAACAATAGGAGCGACCTACGGCATAAGCTTCAACGACCTAAAAATCAACGGCTTAAGCTTCAGCGACTCAAGATAGTGCGGCATCATGCGACCTAAGGTATGAGCGACTTAAAGAAGAATGCGGCCTGAGCGACTTAAGGAAATGCATAGCTTCAGGAATTTGTGACATAAGATCTTACGACCTAACCATGGAGAGACATAAGAATGGAGCGACTTAACATATACAAGCGACCTACAAGATGCGGCATATGTTGAGATAACTTGCAGGTGGCTTAACCACTAGGTTGCTGGCGACCTAAAAGTGAGCGACTTAACTCGCTAGGCCGTCCTGTTTGACCTAAGAGCTTGTGACTTATCTTGCTAGGTCACTCAAGCGACTCAAGATGTGTTGTGCGGCATAGCTCGTTGTGGTATGACTCGCTAGGTCGCGGTCGACTTATGGTATGCGACTTACGAACATGGTGCGCTGCATCACTTTACTACGAGTTTCTATTTATGTCGTACCTATGCAGTATCTTCTCATAGTCTCCCGATCAGGAGATATGCAGGTACTGTATAGACCATTGGCATTATTTGTGTTAAGGGGAATATTGGGTCACTCCTTAACGCTATTTAAAAGTAAGTTTATTTTACTATTAGACATTATTATAATAGCGTAATATTACTACATAGTAAATAGTTTAACGGATCCTTAGAGGATAGGCGGTCCCAAGCATCCTTTAAGTTACTTGTACTTTTACTACTGTTAATCTGAGTTGGTTTACATTGTATAAGTATGTACATCCTGACTCGAGTGTTTGTATTTTTATTTTCGCTTGGGTCAGCCTGAGTATTCACAGATTGGGATTCCACTTTCTGGAGATTTGGAATTGTTGGAGATTATCTACTTGTCTAGTTTTATCCTTTTTAGTCTGTCCTTTTCAGCTCTTGTATTAGTAGACTTCTATGTATTGAGACTTCTGTTGTACTCTATTTCTTCTGTTGTATCTTATGTAACTCTAATATATTTACACAGTAGCTTCGTATTTCTTTTACTTCCGCTGCACGATTATTACTCTGTGTCTGCGATTTGTGATTTTATTTACTGTATATTTTTAGATTTGCCAAATTTTATTTTACAACGCAGTATTTTGAGCAATTCAAGTCCGACATGTGCGGATGCTAATGGTTGAAAATAATCGGGTGTTGCATTAAATTAAAATTAATTATTATTTAAACAAGGATTTAACTTATATTTAATTATTTTTAAAAGGGTTTAAAAGTTTTGAATCCTTTGGTTTTCAAAAGTAAAATTGTTTAAAGGTACTTCTTTTTCAAAGATGGTTTTGTATACAAGTGATTCAAGTGTTGATACCATTAAGAAACCGTATATTTGTGGATGAGTTATAATGTAGATCGTTAGGCTATTTGGACATGTGTTAGCAGAATAAATCCCCGTTCTGCTATAAATTAATTGATTGTTTGTTTGGTTGTTTGGACATGTATTAGCAGAATAAATCCCCGTTCTACTATAAATTCTTTGTTCATTTATTTGGTTGTTTGGACATGTGATAGAAGAATAAATCCCCTTCTACAATAAATTGATTGTTGGTCTGTTATGTGGACATGTGTAAGCAGAATAAATCCCCGTTCTGCTATGAATTGATTGAATTGTTTGGACATCTGTTTAGTATAACAAATCACCCTCTTGCTATTATGTTACTTGGATATGTATATGATAATTAGTCCACATTGACATATTATTCCCTATTTTGGATATGAGTTGTATTTACATATACATATATGTTGACCTATGTAAATAATTGTTAAGTGAATTGGAATTTAAATTGAATGTTAACTTAAATTAGTACCATTGGGATTTCTAAGCCTCTTTTTGAATTACGAAATTATGTTTTTGAATTAATTTTAATTCTTAAATAAATATGGTTTAAAGGTTATAAATGATTTTGAAATTTTAGTATTATCTTATAAAGTTATTTTTAGATAATATCTTGTTTTTAAAAAGGGTTTATTAAATAAAAAGTTTTACCTAGAGTGATTTACAAAGGATATCTTGAAAATGATATTTTATAAAGGAGACTATAAAGAAATTATGAAAGAGGATTTTTAAATTGTTTTAAAAATGGAAAGAGATTTTATAAATCATTTTAGATATTTTTGAAAGAAGTTTTAAAATAGTTTGAAAACTTTTAAGTGGTTTGAAATGTGAAGTGAATATATAAAAAGAATTTTTATAGGAATAAGTAAATTTGTTTTATAGGAGGTGATGTTTTTGAAAGAGAATTGTTTGGCCATATAATACAGAACTTTTAGGAAATGGAATTTTGAGAATGTTGTGGCAAATGCTTGTATTGTTTTTTTCAAGTAAAAAGGAATGTAAGAGGTTTGGAAATAGGGTTTAAAAGGATCTTTTGATCAAGTTTTATAAAGTTATTTTGTTAATTAAAGTTTAATTAATAAAGGCTTAGAGAATCCCATATGGAATGGAATCAATATTTGATTGTTTGTATAAATTGATAGTTAAATAACCATGTAACGACCCAGAGTTTTCGATCCCGAAAATTCTAGATAGTTAGAGAATGAAGAAAAGAGATAGACGAAGGAAAAGAAACAAATCACAGAATCTCACATTCGTAGCGGATCAAAATATAATATCAAATAATATCATTTATACAAAGAAAGATGTATTAGTAAATTTACATTTAGTACATCAGAGTTTTCCATATTTACACAAACACTGGACAGTTAATATTACATGTTCTAGACAATCTACAATATACACAGCAGAATACTCTCCATACATTCCTGCCATCCAGCTTGCCTCCTGAGCTCCAGAACGTCCTTACATGAAAATCTGTAATACACGGTCTGACCTAAGCATTACATCAAAGTAAGACCCGCGTCAGGCTAGAAACCAGCGTGAGTAAACCCATGTAATCATGAAATTCTAGTGCACAAAATTACTTAAAACCCGGCGCTCGTTCATCACTACAAGTTCATAACTTGTTATAGTCAACAGTTATATCCACCAATCCCTAAGTATCTTACTTTAGTTTTAAATGGTCCATTTTATTCAATTCCAAACTATTTATTACACATATCAAATCTATATGGATTATAGAGGATTTCAAATTGAAGTGGTGTCGCGAATTTGCTGATACCCGACCTCGGTCTCTTCGAGTCCAATATCATTCCTAACTCAAATTGATAAGGTTTAAAACAATATAATTCAAATTTAGGATATCATACCACACAATAATATAACTCAGATAGATAATCCCACACTATCACAGTTTAATTCATTCACATCACCACATCTCAATCGCTCATCAGAGACAACAATAATTCAAATCATCCAAATTCATTCAACCATCCGTACAAAAGATTTATTAGATATACAATATCAAATAAATTTAATTAACCACCAATTAATTAACCACCAACTTTATTCTCTTGGATTACCATAATCATGCACTTAACATTAGTTAATTACAACCCTCTTAATTAATTATTCTTTAATCATCTATCTTAATCATCCCTGATTAATCAACCATAATTAAATACCTTTATTAATTAACCTTTAATCACTTATTAACTTATTAATTAATTAATCCTAATTACTTAAGACCTTTCTTAATTAAAGACTTCAATTTCACAAATTAATTATCTTTAACCATATACAGTAATCAACTTTTAATTACTTTCAATAATTAATTAACTATAATTAATTACATTAATCCTTAATTCATTACATTAATTAATTATCCTCTAATTACTTATATTGATTAATTACCTTTTAATTAATCATCCCTTAATTACATTATTAATTACTTAATTAATGATTTCTTAATTACTTCTTTAATTAATTACTCTATTTAAATTACATTTAATAATTAATCACATTTATTAATCACCCTTGATTAATCTCATTCAGTAATTAACTACCCTTAATTACTTCATTAATTAATAAATTACTCCTTAATTAATTATCTCTAATTAATCCCTTGATTAATTACACAAAGTAATTAAACTCAAATTACTTCCATTAATAAATCACCCTTCAATTAATTACATCCAGTATTTACCCATCAATTACTTCACTAAGTAATTATACTTTATAAATTACATTAAATAATTATACTAAATCAACTAAATGATTATCTTAAATTAATTAAACTAATTAATTAACTTAGAATAATCATATTTATTTAATTAATTACATTTAGTAATTAATTCCTTTAATTACTTTCATTAAGTAATTATACTTAACCAATTCCATAATTGATTATCCTTAATTAATTAATCTAATTAATTAACTTAAATTAATCACATTAATTAATCATTTAATAATCGTTAGTTAATGATCATTATTAACTATTAACAATTCTTTAATTACTTTCCTTAAGTAATTAAACTTTACTTAATTTTGAAATTATTAACTCCACTTAATTTCATTTTAATTTCAACAATTACATTTATTTGAAAACATTTATGGACTACATACATGATTTATCCAAAGCAATATTTATATAAAACAAATTATTTTTTTAAAACAAAATTAACTTTAAAATTATACCTTTAAAACTCAAACTTGTTTAAACGTCAAGTTTCAATTCAAACATTTCAAACATCTTTAAATTGGTTAAAACTTTGTTTTTACAAATTTAGTTTTGCTTTAAATTTCAGAAATTCATTTTTATAGTTTAAAATCTGACAGGATTTAAATCCTGGAATCAGTTTTCACTCGGGACATCATACGCGACATCCCTCTCAATGACTTCGAATCACACATGAGAAAAGCACGAAGAAAACCTAGACCAACTTCTTCTTCCACAAACCAAAAATCCAGATGCACAGGATGATCACCGTGCCATGCACGACATTTCTGGTCGAGTTGACCATCACCGCAACCATCTACAAGTCGACACTGACCTCGATGACCCCCTTGGCCACCTTGATCGGCAAATCCTTCATCGAATCGAAAGCGAGCTTCAACACTCAACAAAAAATAAAACCCAATCGAAGAAATCTCCTACCGACGGTGAACCCCACCACTAGACGACTTGCCGCCTTGACCATAGACGCGCCTCGAAGCACTGATCCCATTCCTCTCTGTGCGATTCGACCCCGTGCGCAATCGTCCCCGCGATCACCTCAATTCCAACGCAGACACAAACAGGACTTCGAACCCTCCTATGCCTTTACACGGCCACCACAGTCATCGTTAACAACTTCCCCTATTTTTCCAGTGACCATTGACACCCCGACCACCACCATGCCAAACCACGACTTCCCCCTCAACTCCAATCAACGGCAAAGGACAAAAGTCCTAAATTGATCAATATAGAAAATCACTTCAATCACCAAATTAAAAATCACAAAATTTATCCTAAAATTCATGATTCACTTATAAGAATCAGATCCTATGATCCAGAGATGAAGTTATTGATATTGATTTCCATCTAAATTTTAATTTTTTACTATAAATCTTAAATTTACAGAATATTTGTTAAACATAAATATTTATGTTTATTTAAAAACAAGATTGCTTTGTTACAATCAAATTTATAATGCCCCACTCCGAGACCCACCTTAGCAAAGAGAACTAACATGTAATTCTATCTGCTAAAGCGGAGAATAGGGCTGGTTAAGGGCGACCATCTATAATTTTGTCTTAAACATCTATTGAATACGTCAATTAATGCAATATAATTTTTTTCAACTCAAGTGGATTGATATACCCTATAAATGCTTAATCCAAAACTATAGGAGGCTAACGGATCTATTAGAACAAAATACAATAACTGAATGTAAATCACATCACAGAATAGTAATCAACATCATATACATACATATACACTGATATACGTTCAGTACAATACAATATAAATACAATAAAGGTGGTACACGACCATACTATATACATCAAATCAAATGTAAAAATATCAAAGTATGCGGAAGAAATAAACTACTCAAGCGAAAGAAGAGCTGATATCCAACATCAACTTCAAGCTAAGTCCAATAGATGATACCTGAAACAACCCGATCTGACCCGAGTGAAAACACACGGGTCAGGCTAGCTAAAATCATCAGTTAAACAGAATAATCGATAAGAATAAGTAGGTGGAAGCTATGGTATCCTTTTTCTTAAAGGATTCCATGCCTTAAATAGGGTTTCAACATCATAAGAAGGGACAACATCTCTTCTTGGCAAGTAGAAGAGATAATGATGATAAAGTCTTACTTAAGTGGCATAACTGACACTTAAGCAAATGGAACATCGGCGAGCAAAGTTTTAAAGATTAGAATCAATAAACATCGCTTTCGCCTTATATCATCGATGGTATAAAGGAATATGGATATTGACTTCAAATGATTCAACTATCTTCTTGGAAGTGGTTGTCAATATAACAATATATCAAAGGTACATATCCTTCATACATAGAATAAAACGCATATGGGTGTGCCTCATCTCATTGGCACATCCCAAGTATCATTCAAGGAAATATAAAACCCAATCATAAAAGAAGCATCATACTTATTCATACCTGATCACATCGGTATGATTATAAATACATCTCAAATCCATCACTAAAACTCATCATAAAAGATTCTTCATAATCATTTATACCTCATCTCATTGGTATAAATATATAAAAACATCTCAACTCCATTTTAACATCAAGTAGTGTATAAAATCATTAATACATCAATCCATAATGAAAATAACTCAATCAAAGAGTAACATCATAAATGATTTCACCATATATGTATACATCTCATCTAGCACTAGGCTATCAATGTAATTATCATATAAATACGGTGAAGTCTAAAACATCAAAACTTAAAGAAATCCCGAATTGGCCAGATCCTCAACTGCATGCTGAAGCAATGCTACGCGCGCTACATCGTGACTAGTACTACTATTTGGTACCATAAACACTGTGATGACTGGAGTCAAATAACATGTGAACATCATGAATGACTATAGTCTATAACATCATAATGACTCCCAGCCACAAAGATCGATTTAATAAAATCGTCATGATCAGAGTAGCAACTACATCGTGATGACTCCAATCGAGTACTCGTGGTCTGTAGTACTAGTAAACATCGTGAATGTGTCCCAACTTCTCGAAATGGAACACAATAGGTGTTAACGTACGTCCCATGCCATACGTTCGTACCTAATGGTTTACTAGCCGTTAGTTGGTACCACACTAGTAAAACGTAGTAAGCATCATGAAAATATACTCAGCCTCATCTCATTGCCAAGTAAATAAAATACCATACTCGTCTCATCTCATTGACGAGTACTAGTGGCATCGTGACTTGTCTCATCACATCGGTAATTAAAACTATCATAATACATCTCAACATCGTAAAATCGTAATAAAGAAGCTTAACTCATCTCACCGACAAGTAAAAATAACATCTAGATGGTTATTTATAACTATAATTCCAAATAGGAATTTCTATCTCTTAATACATCTCATTTCATCGACGATTAAGAAACACATCTTAAAATGATCCTTCATCGAATGTACTCCTAAATTGGAGTTCTCAAACCATATAAGCTACCCAAAATTTAATAACCTCTTAAATCATCTCAAACAGTGCATCGAAAGCGTTTCGATCGCATAAGTCTGATATTAAGCGATAAAGCAAATCCATGTGTCCCATACCACATGTTTTACTTTACTGTTTAATTATCTTTCTTATACATCCGAAATTCATAAAAATAAGTAATTTTATTTATAAAATAATTTTATTAGAGAAAACAGAATTTTAAAACGATTTTTCGAAAACGATTATTAAAACCAATAATTGAAATTGCTTTATTATAGGAAATAAATCTATCTTTATTTAGAAAAATAATTTTAAAAAATAATATGTAATAATAATTTGAAATGTCCATGTATTTCAAAAATGGTTTAGTGAAACCGATCTCGAAAGCATTGAGAACTAAGAGGGATATTTCATAACCGATAACTTGAATTCAATATGAATTTAATTCAAATTTAACCCAAAATCAATTCAAATTCCATTAAAATTTGAATTTCAAATTCTCCATATTTAGCTAGCTTACTGATAGGCATCATAGCTCTCAAAATATCCCAAAAACATCATCAAAACTGAAGAGAATGAGAGCAAAAACGAGCTAATACAATTCTAAGGTTAACGATTGTTGTTGCTGTCATTTTGCTCTCAGCACAGCAACATACAACCATAATTTTGACCAAGCAAACTTCAAAATTCCAGAAAACACAATGAACAAAACTTGTAGCACATGACCTAAGCTTTTCGGAACATCCAAAATTATCAAATTGGTCAAGAAACGTAGAAGTTATGGTTAAATTCGTTTCGGTTTCAAACACAGAGCAAATATTGGTTTTGCTCTCGAGTTAGCAGTAGAAAAATTAGATTTTGACACAGTTAACCTCAAAGTTACAGAAAATTCAATGAATGATAGCTATAGTAAATGAATTGTGCTTTTCGAAAAATTAAAAATTGTCGAATTCCGATTAAAATCGAGAAAGATATATCTCAAACAATATCATATTCAAACTCAAGAAATTCTGTCAAAGACATAACTATACTTCTGCTTACAAATCTGTTTTAGGTCAGTCAACTAGTAAAATATTGAAATGAAACATGAAGATAAATTACTCCGTATTGAACGTATTTTCGAGCAAAAAATTTTTGACCTAAACTGGATAAGAAACGAAAAACTTATGGTTAAAACACTTCTCTAGCCTATGATTGTTCCTGCTGTTAACTTGCTCTCGAGATAGAAACAAACAAGCACGATTTTGCTCAAGAAAACCCCAAAATTTTAGAAAAATCAAAACATAAAAATTGTAGATCTATGTCTTTGGTTTCCAGATCATCTAAAATTATCGAATTTCGACTTAAAACGAAAGAGATATTCCCAATTTACTGACGGCAATTTCACAAATAAACACGCAAAAAACAAAATTGAGATTTCTTATCTTGAAATCTCAATCAAAGCTAGAAAATGTGAGTTTTGAACTCACCTTTGATTTTAGATAGCAAACACCCAAATTTGTGAAGAAAGATTGGAGCTTGTTGGTGAAATCATTTCTTTGTTCTTATTTTGGTGAAGTTCTTCTTGAATTAACCGTGAAATTGAGTGGAATTGAGATTTAATTAGAGAAAGCCATTGTTTTTCTTTCTCACTATTTACTGTATCTTTTGTTTTGGGGAGGAAGATGAGAGAAAAAAGCTACATATACCTATTCCTCTTTTCTAGATGGTTCTAGAGAGGGCTAATTGATTCAAACATTACCCAAGTAAGCCCAAGACTAATATACTTAGAGAAATTCCTATGTTATATACATATTTAACCTATTTAATCAATTTATACACTAGTTTTCTCATTTTTAACCAAATAAAATATCAACAACAAATTGCTTGCAATAAAATTGTTATTATCTAAAAAAAATATTATTTCGACAACAAAAAGTTATTTTCATAAATAAAACCCTATCTTTGATAATATTTTACAAATTACACCATTTTAGTGTAGAAACACTATTTTTAATGCAATAGCTTAAACAAAATTTTCCTTCATGTCAAATAAGTTTCAATAAATCATTCTTACACTTTTTAATCATCAAAATATTTTTTCCAATTAAAAATATTATTTTTCCCAAATAACACAATTTTTTAACAATATCTACCAATATTCCCATTTTTAGTGAAAAATCACTATTTTCATCCATTTCAACCAAATGAAATTTATTTTTAAGTCTAATGAAGCGTATTAAAATGTTTTAACATTTTTATAACATTAATACATCATTCCAAGCCTAATTAAACTTCTAAATTTTATTTTCTTAATATTATTCCTTTTGTTTCACAATAGAAGGCTAACATTGGAATAAATTTCCAATATTACTAGTTAACTAAAATTAAACCATCACAATTATTTATTTTCAATCCAAATCCACAAATAAAGTTTTTCAAATTATATTTCATTCATTTACACTTTTTTTTCAACCACCAAATGTTGAAATAGGTTTCAAATAAAATAATATGACTTATTTAAATTTCAAATCCCAAATTATATTCGTCAAGATATTGTTTATATAAAATAAATAATATAAAACCTCATTTTATTATCCAATTCATTTTTAAACACAATATTAAATTATAATTTGCATTACAATTTAATATTAACAATAATCTCCAAAATTCTGCATTGTTACAGACTCCTCCTCTTAACGAAATTGCGTCCTCACAATTTCTAGTGGAAAAGGCTGTCAACAACGCAAAATTTCAATCGACAAAGGATAAAAGACAAGCTCGAAACTCAAACCATTCATACTCTCAATATAGAACGGTGGAGAGAAATAAGGAAAAACTCACTTGGTTAATCCAATGGCCCATCAGATGCTAATATAGTGATTAGCAAACTTACGAATTTTCCAAGTAACTCGAAAGAATTTCGAAGATATCCCATCTTCGAATCAAAACTCAATATCAACAATTAATCAATCGAAAATGATTGATTTCACAAAACTCTACGAATAGAGTCGGGATCAAGCTCACTTAAACCCAAACTCTAAGCAATAAAGAAGATCATCAATAAGATTTTTCGCATAAATATACGGAAGAACATCCTTACAATAGGGTAGACACAATAGAAAAGTTTGATAAATCAAAAGATGGCTTCTCATAAGGCCACCAACTCGAACGACCATGAAAAATGCATGTCGTTAATAATAGCTCAAAGATAGAATATACTCAAGAATGGGGATATAAGCTCGAATTATCTTTTAATCCAAGATATTTAGAATTTTTAAATCTCAACATCTTTTAAATTTTAAATCTCAATTTTCAACATGTGAAAATTTTTATGCTTTTTACTATATTACTTAGTAAGTAATTTGAACTCAAATTAAAAGCCCAAATTTCTTCTCTTACTTCAAAACTAAATTTCCAAAGAAATTTGTAAATCCATAATAATATTCCTCAAAATAAATTAAGGGTTTAAATTCTCTGTACTCTTTTTATTAAACCACTTAAATAGTTTTAAAAGAATCTTCAAATTCTCTTATAACTCTTCTCTTAAAACATCCAATGTATATAATATAGATTCTAAAATCTCAAAATATTCATCCAATAAAGCACAGCTCAAAAATATTCTCATTTATATTCTCATCTTTATATTTTAAAAATAAATAAATGGCATTGCCTCGCCATTGAGTCTCTAATATATAAATATATCTATTGGCTGCAGAGTTGACCGAATGATCAAAACTGCCTCGCCGCTCTATTACTCATCTCTAAAATCAATGGCTGCAATTACCATTCAAAAATAAATTTAATATTTAATCTCAAAATATTATTTTCAAAATCTCAATTTTTAAAACACAAACCACCGCGTCTGATTGCCTCACATAGCATTTAGGAGATTCCTATTGATAACGTTTATCAGGCGTATCAACCAAACTCTTAACTACTCGATGTAAAGCCCAACGCTCTAAAATTATTTCTATAAAAGAAATACTACTCATGTAAATATATTCTCAAAATATTATTTTATTTTTTCAAATATTTCAAATCTCAAATTTCTCTTTAAAACTCGTATTTATATAGCTTCATAACTCAAACAAAAAAACATTAAGAGAATGCATCGAGATGTTCCCATAATACTCAATTCTCAAAATCAACAGAAGGAGATAGAGTGTTCGTCGATCTTACGATATCATGAGCCACTCCCAAAAATATTAAGATACAGGATAAGCAAGATATTCTTCTTGAAGGAGAAGAAGCACATAATCCATGAATAACTACTTCAAATGGAGTAATGCTACAAAGGATAAAATTGATTGAGTATCTAAAAAGAACACTCAAGTGAAACTGAATGATAAACTCAATCAAACTCGAACAATCCAAAAAATCACCCATTCCTTAGTGGATATCCTCATGAAAGGATAACTAAATAGCTAAGAGCCAGGAATAAGGTCACCTCAACACTCGATTGCCCGATTGGATGTCAAATCCAAATGGACTCAAAAATTCAACAAAGTCACCATGATTGGAATTTGAGATATATCATCAATATATCGATGCTCAAGAGTGAAAATAGAAAATTCGAAATCATCATTAACATTCCAAAGTGATAGGAAGAATAAACCAATCAAATTAGGATGCCTAAATAAATATAAGATCCTATAACAACAAAAGGATCAGTCTTTACATCAATTAAGTCAATCCATTTCAAATCAGATACATCTCAAGATAGTGAGTAATAAATAAATACTCACTAAAGTAGCAACAAATAGAGAACTCAGAATACTCACAACAAGCCAAATGTTGTGGATCCTTTCAATAGGATTCACAACCTTAAAGGAATGCAACAAGAATGCTCAAAGGAATCAATCAGCTCCATCGATACGAACTCACTTGTATCGACAAAAATAAGAATAGAATAATCCCAAATAAGATTTTATATAAGATAAGATGACATCAAACTCTATTATGGAATACTATAGAATAAAATATACCTATATTCCTAGACATATTCCATCTCAACAATCCCAAAACTCGAAAAAGAATCATGGATCAATTCGAAAACAACTTGAAAAAAGGACAACGATTCACCCGTATTGTACGTCGATGTATCATAATATACGTACTGTTCTGTGTTTATTCTACTTTGTTCTCACCACAGCTCTGATAGCAAGCTGTATGCCCCATCCTGAGACCCACCTTAGCAAAGAGAATTAACAAGTAATTCTATCTACTAAAGGGAGAATAGGGCTGGTTAAGAGCGACCATCTATAATTTTGTCTTAAACATCTATTGAATAAATTAATTAATGCAATATAATTTTTTTCAACTCAAATGGATCGACATACCCAATAAATGCTTAATCCAAAACTATAGATGGTTAATGGATCTATTAGAACAAAATGCAATAATTGAATGTAAATCACATCATAGAATAGTAATCAACATAATATATATATACATATACACTGATACACGTTCAATACAATACAATATGAATACAATAAAGGTGGTACATGACCGTACCATATAAATCAAATCAAATGTAAAAACAACAGAGTATGTAGAAGAAATAAACTACTCAAGCGAAAGAAGAGCTGATATCCAACATCGACTTTAAGCTAAGTCCAATAGATGAAAACAACTCGGTCTGACCCGAGTGAAAACACACGGGTCAGGCTAGCAAAAATCATCAGTTAAATAGAATAATCGATAAGGATAAGTAGGTGGAAGCTATAATATCCTTTTTCTTAAAGGATTCCATGCCCTAAATAGGGTTTCAACATCATAAGAAAGGATAACATCTCTTCTTCGCAAGTAGAAGAGATAATGATGATAAAATCATACTGAAGTGGCATAACTGACACTTAAGAAAATGGAACATCGACGAGCAAAGTTTTACAAATAAGACTCAATAAACATCGCTTTCGCCTCATATCATTAACGTATAAAGGAATATGGATAATGACTTCAAATGATTCAACTATCATCTTAGAAGTGGTTGTCAATATAACAATACCTAAAATGTACATATCCTTCATACATAGAATAAAATGCATATGGATGTGCCTAGAATAAAATGCATATGGATGTGCCTCATCTCATTGGCACATCCCAAGGACCATTCAAGGAAATATAAAACCCAATCATAAAAGAAGAATCATACTTATTCATACCTCATCACATCGGTATGAATATAAATACATCTCAAATCCATCACTAAAACTCATCATAAAAGATTCTTCATAATCATTTATACCTCATCTCATTGGTATATATAAAAACATGTCAACACCATCTTAACATCAAGTAGTGCATAAAATCATCAAATCATCAATCCATAATGCAAATAACTCAATCAAAGAGTAACATCATAAATGACTTCACCATTTATGTATACATCTCATCTAGCACTAGGCTATCAATGTAATAATCATCAAAATACGGTGAAGTCTAAAACATCAAAACTCGAAGAAATCCCAGATTGGCCAAATCCTCAATTGCATGTCGAAGCAATGCTACGCAGGCTAAATCGTGACTAGTACTACTATTTCATACCATAAACATCATGGTGACTGGAGTCAAATAACATCTTAAGATCGTGAACATCATGAATGACTATAGTCTATAACATCATAATGACTCCCAGCCACAAAGACCTGAGTTAATAACATCGTGATGACTCCAATAGAGTACTCGTGGTCTGTAGTACTAGTAAACATCGTGAATGTGTCTCAACTTCTCGGATAGGAACACAATAGGTGTTAAGATACGTCACATTCCATACGTTCGCACCTAATGGTTTACTAGCCATTAGTTGGTACCACACTAGTAAAACATCATAAACATCATGAAAATATGCTCGGCCTCATCTCATTGCTAAGTAAATATAATACCATACTCGTCTCATCTCATTGCCGAGTACTAGTGGCATCATGACTGGTCTCATCACATCGATAAGTAAAAACTATCATAATACATATCAACATCGTAAAATCATCATAAAGAAGCTTACCTCATCTCACCGGCAAGTAAAAATAACATCTAGATGACTATTTATAACCATAATTCCAAATAGGAATTTCTAGCTCTTAATTCATCTCATTTCATTGACGATTAAGAAACACATCTTAAAATTATCCTTCATCGAATGTACTCCTAAATTGGAGTTCTCAAACCATATAATCTACCCAAAATTTAATAACCTCTTAAATCATCTCAGACAGTTCATCGAAAGGGTTTCGATCGTATAAGTCCGATATTAAACGATAAAGCAAATCCATGTGTCCGATACCACATGTTTCACTTTACTGTTTAACTCTCATTCTTATACATCCAAAATAAATAAAAATAAGTAATTTTATTTATAAAATAATTTTATTAGAGAAAATAGAAATTTAAAACGATTTTTCGAAATTGATTATTAAAACCAATATTTGAAATTCCTTTACTATAGGAAATAAATCTATCTTTATTTAGAAAAATAATTTTAAAAAATATTATGTAATAATAATTTGAAATGTCCATGTATTTCAAAAAAGTTTTAGTGAAACCGTTCTTGAAAGCAATGGGAACTAAGAGGGATATTTCAAAATCGATAACTTGAATTCAGTACGAATTTAATTCAAATTTAACCCAAAATCAAAACAAATTCCATTAAAATTTGAATTTCAAATTCTCTATATATAGCTAGCCTACTGATAGGAAACATAGCTCTCAAAATATCCCAAAAACATCATCAAAACGAAGAGAATGAGAGCAAAAACGAGCTAATACAATTCTAAGGTCAACGATTGTTGTTGCTGTCATTTTGCTCTTAGGACAGCAACATACAACCATAATTTCGACAGAGCAAGCTTCAAAATTCCATAAAACACAATGAACAAAACTTGTAGCACATGACCTATGCTTTTCGGAACATCCAAAATTATCAAAATCAGTCAAGAAACGTATAAGTTATGGTCAAATTCATTTTGGTTTCAAACACAGAGCAAATATTGGTTTGCTCTCGGGTTAGCAGTAGAAAAATTAGATTTTGACATAGCTAACCTCAAAATTACAGAAAACTCAATGAATGAAAGCTGTAATACATAAATTGTGATTTTTGAAAAATTAAAAATTATCGAATTCTGATTACAATCGAGAAAGATATATCTCAAACATAATCAGATTCAAACTCAAGAAATTCTTTCAAAGACATAACTATACTTCTGCTTACAAATCTGTTTTAGGTCAGTCAAATAGTAAAATATCGAAATGAAACCTGAAGATAAACTACTCCTTACCGAATGTGTTTTCCAGAAAAAAATTTGTCCTAAATTGGATAAGAAATGAAAAACTTATGGCTAAAACACTTCTCTGGCCTATGATTGTTGCTGCTGTCAATTTGCTCTTTGGACAGCAACAAATAAGCACGATTTTGCTCAAGAAAACCTCAAATTTTTAGAAAACTCAAAACATAAAACTTGCAGATCTATGTCTATGGTTTCTAGATCATCTAAAATTATCGAATTACGACTTAAAACGAAAGAGATATGCCTAATTTATTGACGGCAATTTCACAAATAAATATGCGACAAACAAAATTGAGATTTCTTACCTTGAAATCTCAATCAAAACTAAAAAATGTGAGTGTTAAACTCACCTTTGACTTTAGATAGCAAAACATCCAAATTTGTGAAGAAAGATTGAATCTTGTAGGTGAAATCATTTCTCTGTTCTTATTTTGGTGAAGTTCTTCTTGAATTAATCGCGAAATTGAGTGGAATTGAGATTTAATTAGAGAAAACCATTGTTTTTCTTTCTCTCTATTTACTGTATCTTTTGTTTTGGGGAGGAAGATGAGAAAAAAAGGTACATATACCTATTTCCTCTTTTCTAGATGGTTCTAAATAGGGCTAATAGATTCAAACCTTATCCAAATAAGCCCAACACTAATATACTTAGAGAAATTTCTATGTTATATATATATATATTTAACCTATTTAATCAATTTATACACTAGTTTTCACATTTCTAACCAAATAAGATATCAACAATAAATTGCTTGCAATAAAATTGTTATTATGTAAAAAAATAAAATTTATTTCGACAATAAAAAGTTATTTTTATAAATAAAACCTTATCTTTGATAATATTTTACAAATTACACCATTTAGTGTAAAAACACTATTTTTAATGTAATAGCTTAAACAAAATTTTCTTTCATGTCAAATAAGTTGAAATAAATCATTCTTACACTTTTTAATCATCAAATTATTTTTTTCCAATTAAAAATATTATTTTCCCCATATAACACAATTTTTTAACAATATATACCAGTATTCCCATTTTTAGTGAAAAATCAGTGTTTTCATCCATTTCAACCAAATAAAATTTATTTTTAAGTCTAATGAAGTGTATTAAAAAAATTTAACATTTTTATAACATTAATACATCATTCCAAGCCTAATTACACTTCTAAATTTTATTTTCTTCATATTATTCCTTTTATTTCACAATAGAATGCTAACATAGGACTAAATTTCCAATATTACTAATTAACTATAATTAAACCATCAAAAATATTTATTTTCAATCCAAATCCACAAATAATGTTTTTCAAACATTATTTCATTCATTTACACTTTTTTTAACCATCAAATGTTGAAACAGGCTTCAAATAAAATAATATGACTTATTTAAATTTCAAATCCCAAATTATATTCATCAAGATATTGTTTATACAAAATAAATAATATAATCCCTAATTTTATTATCCAATTCATTTTTAAAAACAATATTAAATTATAATTTGCGTTACAATTTAATATTAACAGTAATATCCAAAATCCTGGGTTGTTACAGACTCCTCCTTTTAACAAAATTGCGTCCTCGCAATTTCTAGTGGAAAAGGCTGTAAACAACGCAAAATTTCAATCGACAAAGGATAAAAGACAAGCTCGAAACTCAAACCATTCATACTCTCAATATAGAATGGAAGAGAGAAATAAGGAAAAACTCACATGGTTAATCCAGTGGCCCATCAAATGCTAATATAGTGATTAGCGTACCATTGAATTTTCCAAGTAACTCGAAAGAATTTCGAAGATATCCCGCCTTCGAATCAAAACTCAATATCGACAATTAATCAATCGAAAATGATTGATTTCACAAAACTCTACGAATAGAGTCGGGATCAAACTCACTTAAACCCAAACTCTAAGCAATAAAGAAGATCATCAATAAGATTTTCCGCATAAATATACGAAAGAACATCCTCACAATAGGGTAGACATGATAGACAAGATTGATAAATCACAAGATGTCTTCTCACAAGGCCACCAACTCGAACGACCGCGAAAAAGGCACTTCGTTAATAATAGCTCAAATATAGAATATACTCAAGAACAAGTATATGAGCTCGAATTATCTTTTAATCCAAGATATTTAGAATTTTTAAATCTCAACATCTTTTAATTTTAAATCTCAATTTTCAACATTTGAAAATTTTCAAGCTTTTTACTATAATACTTAGTAAGTAATTTAAACTCAAATTAAAAGTCCAAATTTCTTCTCTTACTTCAAAATTAATTTCCAAAGAAATTCGTAAATCCATAATAATATTCCTCAAAATAAATTAAGGGTTTAAATTCTCTGTACTCTTTTAATTAAACCACTTAAATAGTTTAAAAAAAAATCTTCAAATTCTCCAATAACTCTTCTCTTAAAACATCCAATGTATATAATATAGATTCTAAGTCCTCCAAATATACATCCAATAAAGCACAGCTCAAAAATAATCTCATTTATATTCTCATCTTTTTAATTTAAAAACAAATAAATGGCATTGCCTCGCCATTGAGTCTCTAATAAATAAATATATTTGTTGGCTGCACAGTTGACCGAACGATCAAAACTGCCACGCCTCTCTATTACTCATCTCTAAAATCAATGGCTGCAATTACCATTCAAAAATAAATTTAATATTTAATCTCAAAATATTATTTTCAAAATCTCAATTTTTAAAACACAAACCATCGCGTCTGATTGCCTCATCATAGCATTTAGGAGATTCCTATCGATAACGTTTATCAGGCGTATTGACCAGAACTCTTAACTACTCGATGGACAACCCAACACTCTAAAATTATTTCTATAAAAGAAATACTACTCATGTAAATATATTCTCAAAATATTGTTTGATTTTTTTTAAATATCTCAAAGCTCAAATTTCTCTTTAAAACTCGTATTTATATAGCTTCAAAACTCAAACCAAAGAACATTAAGAGAATGCATCGAGATGTTCCCAGAATACTCGATTCTCAAAATCAACAGAAGGAGATAGAGTGTTCATCGATCTTACGATGTCATGAGCCACTCCTAAAAATATCAAGATGCGGGATAAGCAAGATGTTCTTCTTGAAGGAGAAGAAGCACGTAATCCATGAATCACTACTTCAACGGAGTAATGCTACAAAGGATAAAATTGATTGAATATCTAAAAAGAACACACAAATGAAACTGAATAATAAACTCAATCAAACTCGAACAATCCAAATACTAACCCATTCCTTAGTGGATATCCTCACGAAAGGATAACTGAAGAGCTATGAGGCAGGAATAAGGTTACCTCAACACTCGATTACTCGATTGGATGTCAAATCCAAATGGACTCAAAAATTCAACAAAGTCACCATGAGTGGAATTTGAGACATATCATCAATATATCGATGCTTAAGAGTGAAAATAGAAAATTCTAAGTCATCATTAACATTCCAAAGTGGTAGAAATTACAAACCAATCAAATTAGGATGCCTAAATAAATATAGGATCCTATAACAACAAAAGGATCAGTCTTTACATCAAATAAGTCAACCCATCTCAAATCAGATACATCTCAAGATAGTGAGTAATAAATAAATACTCACCAAAGCAGCAACAAATAGAGAACTCAGAATGCTCACAATAAGCCAAATGTTGTGGATCCTTTCAATAGGATTCACAACTCTCAAAGGAATGCAACAAGAATGCTTAAAGAAATCAATCAGCTCCATCGATACGAACTCACTCGTATCGACAAAAATAAGAATAGAATAATCCCAAATAAGATTTTATATAAGATAAGATGACATCAAACTCTATTATGGAATACTACGGAATACAATATATTTATATTACTTGACATATTCCATCTCAACAATCCTAAAACTCGAAAAGAATCAAGGCTCAATTCGAAAACAAGCTTGAACGATTCACCCGTATTGTACTTCGATGTATTATAATATACGTACTGTTCCACGTTTATTCTACTTTGTTCTAACCACAGCTCTGGTAACAAGCTGTAACGCCCCACCTCGAGACCGACCTTAGAAAGAGAATTAACAAGTAATTCTATCTACTAAAGCGGAGAATAGGGCTGGCTAAGGACGACCATCTATAATTTTATCTTAAACATATATTGAATACGTCAATTTATGCAATATAATTTTTTTCAACTCAAGTGGATCGACATACCCAATAAATGCTTAATCCAAAACTATAGGTGGCTAACAGATCTATCAGAACAAAATATAATAACCGAATGTAAATCACATCACAGAATAGTAATCAACATCATATATATACATATACACTGATACACGTTCAGTACAATAAAATATGAACACAATAAAGATGGTACACGACCATACCATATACATTAAATTAAATGTAAAAACATCAGAGTATGCAAAACAAATAAACTACTCAAGTGAAAGAAGAGCCGATATCCAACATCAGGTTCAAGCTAAGTCCAATAGATGATACCTGAAACAACTCGGTCTGACCCGAGTGAAAACACACGGGTCAGGCTAGCTAAAATCATCAGTTAATCAGAATAATCGATAAGGATAAGTTGGTGGAAGCTATGGTATCCTTTTTCTTAAAGGATTCCATGCGCAAGATAGGGTTTCAACATCATAAGAAAGGACAACATCTCTTCTTGGCAAGTAGAAGAGATGATGATGATAAAGTCATATTTAAGTGACATAACTGACACTTAAGCAAATGAAACATCGGCGAGCAAAGTTTTAAAGATAAGACTCAATAAACATCGCTTTCGCCTTATATCATCGACGGTATAAAGGAATATGTATAATGTCTTCAAACGATTCTACTATCTTCTTAGAAGTGGTTGTCAATATAACAATATATCAAAGGTACACATCCTTTGTACATAGAATAAAACACATATGGATGCGCCTCATCTCATTGGCACATACCAAGAATCATTCAAGGAAATATAAAACCCAATCATAAAAGGAGCATCATACTTATTCATACCTCATCTCCTCGGTATGAATATAAATACATCTCAAATCCATCACTAAAACTCATCATAAAAGATTCTTCATAATAATTTATACCTCATCTCATTGGTATAAATATATTAAAACATCTCTACTCCATCTTAACATCAAGTAGTGTATAAAATCATCAAATCATCAATCCATAATGCAAATAACTCAATCAAAGAGTAACATCATAAATGATTTCACCATATATGTATACATCTCATCTAGCACTAGGCTATTCGTGTAATAATCGTCTAAATATGGTGAAGTCTAAAACATCAAAACTCAAAGAAATCCTGGATGGGCCAGATCCTCAATTGCATGCCGAAGCAATGCTACGCGCTCTACATCGTGACTAGTACTACTATTTGGTACCATAAACATCGTGATGATTGGAGTCAAATATCATCTTAACATCGTGAACATCATGAAAGACTATAGTCTATAACATCATAATGAATCCCAGCCACAAAGACCCAAGTTAATAACATCGTGATGATCAGAGTAGCAACTACATCGTGATGACTCCAATCGCGTACTCGTGGTATGTAGTACTAGTGAACATCGTGAATGTGTCTCAACTTCTGGGATAGGAACACAATAGGTGTTAACGCACGTCCCATGCCATACGTTCGCACCTAATGGTTTACTAGCCGTTAGTTGGTACCACACTAGTAAAACATCATAAACATCATGAAAATATACTCAGCCTCATCTCATTGCCAAGTAAATACAATACCATACTCGTCTCATCTCATTGACGAGTACTGGTGGCATCATGACTTGTCTCATCACATCGATAAGTAAAAACTATCATAATACATCTCAACATCTTAAAATCATCATAAAGAAGATTATCTCATCTCATCGGCAAGTAAAAATAACATCTAGATGGTTATTTATAACCATAATTCCAAATAGAAATTTCTAGCTCTTAATTCGTCTCATTTCATCGACGATTAAAAAAAACATCTTAAAATGATCCTTCATCGAATGTACTCCTAAATTTGATTTCTCGAACCATATAATCTACCCAAAATTTAATAACCTCTTAAATCATCTCAAACAGTTCATCGAAAAGGTTTCGATCGTATAAGTCCGATATTAAGCGATAAAGCAAATCCATGTGTTCCATACCACATGTTTTATTTTACTGTTTAATTATCTTTCTTATACATCCTAAATTCATAAAAATAAGTAATTTTATTTATAAAATAATTTTATTAGAGAAAACAGAAATTTAAAATGATTTTTCGAAAACGATTATTAAAACCAATATTTGAAATTCCTTTATTATTGGAAATAAATCTATCTTTATTTAGAAAAATAATTTTAAAAAATACTATGTAATAATAATTTGAAATGTCCATGTATTTCAAAAATGGTTTAGTGAAACCCTTCTCGAAAGCAATGAGAACTAAGAGGGATATTTCAAAACCGATAACTTGAATTCAATATGTATCAAATTCATATTTAATCCAAAATCAATTCAAATTCCATTAAAATTTGAATTTCAAATTCTCCATATATAGCTAGCCTACTGACATGCATCATAGCTCTCAAAATATCCCAAAAACATCATCAAAACCGAAGAGAATGAGAGCAAAAATGAGCTAATACAATTCTAAGGTCAACGATTGTTGTTGCTGTCATTTTGCTCTCAGGACAGCAACATACAACCATTATTTCGACCAAGCAAACTTCAAAATTAAAAAAAACACAATGAATAAAACTTGTAGCAAATGACCTAAGCTTTTCGTAACATCCAAAATTATCAAAATTGATAAAGAAACGTAGAATTTGTTTCGGTTTCAAACACAGAGCAAATATTGGTTTTGCTCTCAGGTTAGCAGTAGAAAAATTAGATTTTGATATAGCTAACCTCAAAATTACACAAAACTCAATGAATGAAAGTTTTAGGACATGAATTGTGCTTTTTGAAAAATTAAAAATTGTCAAATTCTGAGTAAAATCGAGAAAGATATATCTCAAAAAATATTAGATTCAAACTCAAGAAATTCTGCCAAAGACATAACTATACTTCTGCTTACAAATCTGTTTTAGGTTAGTCAAAAAGTAAAATATCGAAATGAAACCTGAAGATAAATTACTCCTTATTGAATGTATTTTCCAGCAAAAAAATTTTTGACCTAAATTTGATAATAAACGAAAAACTTATGGCTAAAACACTTCCCGGCCTATGATTGTTGCTGCTGTCAATTTGCTCTTGGGACAGCAACAAACAAGCACGATTTTGCTCAAGAAAACCTCAAAATTTTAGAAAACTCAAAACATTAAACTTGTAGATCTATGTCTATTCTTTCCATATGATCTAAAATTATCGAATTCTGACTTAAAACGAAAGAGATATGCCCAATTTACTTATGGCAATTTCACAAATAGACATGCGACAAACAAAATTGAGATTTCTTACCATGAAATCTCAATCAAAGCTAGAAAATGTGAGTTTTAAACTAACCTTTGATTTTAGATAGCAAACACCCAAATTTGTGAAGAAATATTGGAGCTTGCAGGTGAAGTCCTTTCTCTATTCTTATTTTGATGAAGTTCTTCTTGAATTAACCGCGAAATTGAGTGGAATTGAGATTTAATTAGAGAAAACCATTGTTTTTCTTTCTCTCTATTTACTGTATCTTTCTTTTTGGGGAGGAAGATGAGAAAAAAGGTACATATACCTATTTCCTCTTTTATATATGGTTCTAGAGAGGGCTAACAGATTCAAACCTTATCCAAATAAGCCCAAGACTAATATACTTAGAGAAATTCCTGTGTTGTATACATATCAAACCTATTTAATCAATTTATACACTAGTTTTCTCATTTTTAACCAAATAAAATATCAACAACAAATTGCTTGCAATAAAATTGTTATTATGTAAAAAAATAAAATTTATTTCGACAATAAAAAGTTATTTTTATAAATAAAACCCTATCTTTGATAATATTTTGCAAATTACACATTTTAGTGTAAAAACACTATTTTTAATGCAATAGCTTAAACAAAATTTTCTTTCGTGTCAAATAAGTTGCAATAAATAATTCTTACACCTTTTCATCATCAAAATATTTTTTTCCAACTAAAAATATTATTTTCCCCATATAACACAATTTTTTAACAATATCTACCAGTATTCCAAATTTTAGTGAAAAATCACTATTTTCATCCATTTCAACCAAATAAAATTTATTTTTATGTCTAATGAAATGTATTAAAATGTTTTAACATTTTTATAACATTAATACGTCATTTCAAGCCTAATTACACTTCTAAATTTTATTTTCTTCATATTATTCCTTTTGTTTAACAAAAGAAGGCTAACATTGGAATAAATTTCCAATATTACTAATTAACTAAAATTAAACCATCACAATTATTCATTTTCAATCCAAATCCACAATTAAAGTTTTTCAAATTGTATTTCATTCATTTACACTTTTTTTTCAACCATCAAATGTTGAAACAGGTTTCAAATAAAATAATATGACTTATTTAAATTTCAAATCCCAAATTATATTCATCAAGATATTGTTTATATAAAATAACTAATATAATCCCTCATTTTATTATCCAATTCATTTTTAAACACAATATGAAATCATAATTTGCATTACAATTTAATATTAACAGTAATCTCCAAAATCCCGGGTTGTTACAAAATTCCTTTAAATGATCAAAGGCTAACAGTCTTTAATTTGGGGAATATGAATTTTCTAATTATTCTTGAACCAGAAATTTAACAGAGAACTATATCTCAGCATATATAGGCATTTACAAAACATAGCAGCATATAAACCAGATCCAAAATGAACATCCATGTAGCAAACATATTTACATCATACAGATCTATTAATAACAAAATTTTTTAACTTTAACTGTTTACTCACCTGTTAATTTGAAAACAGAGCCTTTTTGTTTTGAAACAGCCTTTGAATCTTTTAAACTTAAGTTGCCTTAGCTTCTGTGATTTCTTTGATAACTTATTGTAGAGACGACTTCTTTGATTTCCAAGTTTTACATGCTTTGATTTTAAAACTTGAATTACAGGTTCTCTTTAGAGATACTCAGGTTGAAGATGATGTTGCAGGCTTTACTTTTTGATCTTGAAAATGGGCAAATGAATTACAAGTTTTGATTTCTGGTTTGAAGCAGTGTGGATTACAGATTTGTTTTAGAGAGTTTTTGGTTTGAGTTTATTAGCTTTTGAAAAAGAAAAAAATAGAAAAGGAATAGAAGACAAGGAAGCTTATGTTTATATAAGTAAATTTGTGATTTATTTAAAATAAAAGAAAATCAAAATTATAAAGGACACTTGTAAATTCTCTCAACATTTGTCATCTTGTTTTATTTATTACTTAATACATGTCATATTAAGCCCTTAGATATTTACACTTGTAATTTAAGTAATCTTTACTTATTTTTAAATATTAGTAAAAGCTTTATACATAATTTATTTATTTACAAATACTTATCTATAGATAAAAATTACTTTAAAGAAAATAAAACCAATTATATTTATAAACAAAAACTTATATATTATTAAAATATTTAAAATATCTACCTTTTGAATTTCCAAATTTAAATCCAAATTCAAATTCAAATTAAATTTAAAAATCCAATTTATAAATCAATTTGATATATACATATATATCATATATATTTAAACAAACACAAATTCAATTTGTATATAATAATTCTCTATACATACATCTATATATATATAACATATTATTATCATTGATTTGAAATTAACAATCTTAAGAAAATTTAAATAATTCATAAGGAGATTATCACATTTGAATTTGTTCGATTTATAAATTAGTGTTTTTAAAAGTTAAATCAGACAACTATCCAATTATCTGATGCTCGAAAATCCGAGATATCACATTCCTCCCCCCTTAGAATCTTTTTGTCCTCGAAATGAAACGAAGCCAGAATTTTATTAAAATAGTTATTATCAGTTAAATTTTCTCTTTAACCACTATAAATCCTTTTGAGAATTTTAAAAACACCTTTAATCTATGTAATATTACAAAATAGCTTTATAAAAATACTTTTTATAACTCGATGTTTCAACCAGTCCTACCTTTTTCTCACAGAAATTCGGTCATATGTTGATCAGGCGTCTATGAGTACTTAGCGTACCTGTTTTTAACACCCAGTGAAAATACTTGGAAAATAACTTTTATTGAAAATACAGAAAACATTTTTGAAACTAGAGGAAACATCTTTGGTCATAATGCTCTGGAAATCTTCACCCCCATCCATGGTCGCAGTTAACCCGATGGTTACGTTGCCATCCCGAAAAAACCCATAGATAACCGTAGGCACTCCGTGCCCCTCGATTATGCCATGGAACCCGCTACAGATCGAAGTTACATTTTAGGTTACGTTGCCATCACAGCAAAAGTCCATGTAACTATAGGCATCATCGCCCTCGAATTTCGCTGCTAAAAGAATGAAACTTCTCCAATCCACTCGACCATAGAACGTAGTATATCTATGTTACGTTGCCTTCCCGGCAAAATCAAATGTAGACCGTTGACAATCACTCCACACGATTTCCGCTATAGTCCACAGTAGATCGCAGCGACATGGAGTTACACTGTCGTCACAGCATAACCCAAATGTCCATGTAGGCATCAACGCCCTCGACTTTCGCTACCCAATATCCTGAGGAACTTGTTTGTCCGGACTCCTCACAGGATCAACTTTAGAACCTCCCCCTTTGAGGCTCAAGGCAGTACCAACCTATGGCACTCCTGAGAAGTTCATTTGAAGGGAGCGCCTTTTTCCCCAGAGCCATTTTCAAAACACTTTATAATATACACATATAGTATCTTCCAAATCATACACCTAGTATGAATCTTAAATAAATTTCCTTTCTCAAAATCGCAAAATCGAAAATTCTCAAATTAGGCCTTTTCAAATTCCAATATTGATTTTACCCAAAAATCAAAAGCCTTTCCAAATCCAAAGGTTCCAAAAACCTTTTCGCAAAATCATTCCCATAAGAACCTTCATACATACATATATATACATATATATATATATATTTATATATAACTTTGTAAATCTTTGGATCATTTCAAACTTGTATAAATTCCCTTTTTATACTTCAAATACTTTCAAAAAAACCCTTTTCTTTTGGCAATAGATTCAACAAGAGGAGATTTATCTTATATAACAAAGATATATAACTTTATTTATTCCAAATCAAATATTCAAAATTGATTACTCTTATAAAGTTATTATCCACATTATTTACTTATATAGTAATTTCTATCATAGAAATATCCAATTTTCACTTTATTTCACCATATATTTTACAAAATATACTTTTCATTTCAAAATCCATTTTACAATTCTTATCCACAATTTTTTAGTATCAATTTTTATTCAAACCCGTACGATGTACACATATTATCTGGACGCTATATCAATCTGATCGCCCACTCGATCATATAATTTCTCTTTCGAACTAGTATCATCCACCTGACTTCCTAGTGCGGACTCAGATCTAGTTTTTTGATCAGAAACCGTCATTCTCCTTGCATAGCCATAACTATGATAGAGAATATCCAGAACAAATCAACAACCCATATCCAGGTTCGCCGTTGAAAATCGAGTGAAAAATCCCAACTCGGATCGACATACTATCTCGAAATTCTGTGCTTGAATCTGGATCAAATCAATATGTGAATAGAATAATATATGTACATCCCACGGATTCATCTTCATTGATTATTAGCCAAATCAATCTTCTTTCTATTCACCTTTACTTTGATTCTATTGCTTAATTCACCATTTCTTCAATCCCATTTGGATTATCACTTAAGTTCTTATCTTAAATGGATATTTAATCGTAAACATTTTGAACTCTGTCCAGCTTATATTTAGAAAATAACTTGAAAAGGTTTAAAATAGATAACTAGTTGAAAAATAGTTATTAGTTGTAAAATAGATGTAAAATAGTTAAGTAATTGTAAAATAGTTGAAAAATAGTCAAATAGTTATAGAAATTTTAAATAACTACAAAATAGTTGTAAAATAGTAATTAGTTATAAAGTAGTTGAAAAACAGTAATTAGTTTATAAAACAGTTGAAAAATTGGTAAATAGTTCCAAAAATAATTTTAAAATAAGTATAAAATAGTTTGGTTTTAAAAAGAAAGGCTGTAGATAGTAAATAGCTTGAAAAAATAGGTTTATCTAAAAACAATTATTTTGAAAATAGTCCAGAGCCAAACTGTTCAATTGCCAATCTCCATTCTCATAATTCAACTTAAATTTTCACTTCCATTTAAATTGTCTTAATTCCAATTTGAATTGGTCCCAATTCCAATCAATTGCCAATTTCCAGTTAACTTTCCATTTCAATTCAAATGAAGTTAACTTCCATTCTCATCCCAAATTCAAATTAACTTCCTATTTGAATTTGAACTCATTCAACTTCAATTTCATTTCAAATTATCCAATTCAAATTTCCATTTGAATTTTTAAACTTATCCATCTTAAATCATAATTCCAATTAATTCAAATAAATTACAAATTGAACCAATTTCAATTTTCAATTCATTTCAACACCAGTTGAATTTAATCCCAATTCAAGTTGAATTATCCTTGATTCTTTCCAAATTCAAATCTAATTCCATTTGAATTTAAAATTATTCGACTTTAATCACAAATCCAAATTATTTAAATCAAATTTCAATTTGCACTAATTTCAAATTTAGTCTCACTTTAAATCATCTCGAATTATATAAATTCAAGTTAAATTTCAAATGTTGGTTTAACCTCTTAAACCAAATTAACCTATATTTAAAGTCTTTAAATGATTTAATTCTAAGTACAAATTTCAAAATTCCATTTTAAATTATGTGACGCCCCACCTCTATACCCACGCTAGACAAGAACACTACGGAGTAACGCTGTCGACTAGCACGGAGAATAAGGCTGTTGAGGAGCGACCATCCGTGTAATTTCTTTGCGCGAGCACCGATATGTCAGATAATATAACATGCATTCTATTTCAAGAGGAAATCCGACATCCCGACACAAACTCAAAGCTACTACACGATGGCTATATAAATCCTTCGGAAAACAAATATAGAAATAAGCATAACACAAATCAGTCACAGACAATTCATATCACAAAGGCGGAATAAGATATGAATATTACACTAGAAAGTGTACATCAGAGTAGTGGTCTAAAAAGATCCACAATATCACAAAAGAATAGTTACACGAACTACACAAAAGAATAAGTATACATTAAGGAGTCTATATCTCAAATGTATACAACAAAATAACTACTAATCTAAGTAGTTAACCCAAAAGTCAAGGAGTTAATCCCGGATGAGAAGTCAAGCAGAAGCACCTGTAACATCTCGGTCTGACCCGAATACTATTTAATAAGAAAATAATAAACGGATCAGTCTAACAATAAATATCAGATGAAACGATATAGAATCAGAGTTATGACTAAACACATAATAATCACAAGGCCAAGCTGTGATATATAAGTAGTTGATAATCAACAAGAGATTAATTAATATCACAAAATCTACACAAGAGTCAAAGAAGCGTCATACTCCTTATTTCGTTCACCAAACCACAAATATTGACGATTATATCAATGTCAATCACAAAAGTCAATGACACACAAATTCACCAATGGACAAATATTGACAATAATATCAATGTCAATCACAAAAGTCAATGACACACAAATTCCAGAATGCAATACGCGAAATCCAGAAATCACAAAAGTCAATGATGCACAAATTCACCAATGCACAAATATTGATAAAACTTATCATTGGAAATCACGAAAATTGGTGAAACACAAATTCTAGAAATCATCTCAAGAAATCCAGAAATCACAAAGGGGGGGAGGCCTATCACAAACGGGACCATAAAGCCCACCAACACGTGTATCACAAACGGAACGCTAATTCCATGGTTGCTAACCATCACAAATTGAGCCGAAGCTCCACAAACGGCCCGAAGACCATGGGTTGCTACCCCATCATAAATTGAGTCGAAACTCTACAAAACGGGGTTTAGTCTCCCTCGCAGACAAAGAGACATCGCACATTGCTAGTCTAAATCACAAAGATGATCGTCATGATCAACAAGAAGTGTCAATTACACTAAGCTAGTAAATATATGAGTTTAGCATCATGTCCCATAACCGCTAGCTTAACTTAAATATTTACGAACAAATTGTATATCTCCACTAGAAAATTGTCACAAGAGTTTCAATCGAACAAGTCCAAGAATTAACCAACAAAGTGAACGCAAGCGTTTCATACCACTTGTTTTAGTAAGTCGTTTAATTAGATTTCTCATACGAGTGAGGTAAAGGTTTATATATACTAATAGATTGGAAAACGGTTTTATAAACGAATTTGTAATTAAAATAGTATTAAAATCGTTTGAGGAAAGAGTTTTGATATTTACTATTAGTATAGAAAACCTTTATATTTTTAAAGTGACAAGTCACAAAGAAGATTGTAAGAACAATCAATCACTAAAATTTACATTCGAAGACGTGAATAAAATCCAAAGAAACCGATAAAGAATCCATCGAAATGGAAATTCAAAAATCCCTAAAAGAGTCATCAAAGTCATAATAAATGATAACAACAAATAGGATTATCACGAATCGATTTAAATTGGAATTCTCAAATAAAAGGCAAGAAGGCAAAATCACAACAGTTTCAGACGTCTGAAACAAGTGGTTCAGACGTCTGAATCTGGAAATATAAAAATTTCCAAAACACGATTCAGACGTCTGAACCAAATGTTTCAGACGTCTGAAATAGGCATATTTTAGCCTATTTTCTTTCTGTTTGAAAATAAGCCAATTCAGACGTCTGAAATCCCAAATTCAGACATCTGAATCTGGGAATAGAAAACTTCCCAGACAATATTCAGACGTCTGAATATCACGCTGCAGATGTCTGAATGAAGGGTTCAGGGCATTCCCTGAACCTAGGCCAAAAATGGCCAAATGAATATCAAAAACGATCGAACGAGTAAATGGCGATGACTAAGGAATTACGTCGAACGACAACCCAGCCTAAACGGCTCTTCGATACGCCTCAAATATCAATGTCCAAATATACATAATAGGATTTTCATAAATTGGACCAAACACCAAAAATTGGAATATACACCAATTCAACCCAAACCAAAATCAATTGCACACGAATAAGTGTTAGGAATTCGTACCTAACAATTGAAGATAAGTATAGACAAAGATGTGAGATAAAAATCTCACCTTTTTAGCAAAATCAAACAAGAAGAAGCTTGAAAGCAAATGGAGAATCAACCTCTCTTCAACACAACCCAATTGAGCTTGAATCTAAGCTCAAAACAAGAACATTCCCGAAATTAGGTTTAGGAATTTCTGAAATTGGTAAGAGAATAAGTTGGAGAAGAAGGAGAGAAGCTTACCAATGGGTTCTTCTTGAGTTTGGAGCTAGGAATTTGATTTGCAAGAGAAACTAGGGTTTTGGAGTTTTAATTTCCAATCTCTCCCACCATTAATACTCTAAAAACTGAAATGAGAAGAGAATGAGGGTGAGTGGGGAAGAGTGGCTCAGATTTGAGCAAAAGTTAACATAGGGCTGAGCCCAAACCAAACCCAAAGTGAAAAGTAGCAAAAATAAACTTTCTCCAAACATATCGAAGCTTATACTCAAAAAGGTCGCAAACGGCATTTTAAACTCAATGGGAGTGGTCCCGAGTCCTAATTCAACCGTATGCAAAAAGTAGCTTTTCGGACTAAAATCCAACTAATGATGAAATATTTAAATAAAATATTTAAATATAAAATCGATAAATATGCGGGTTGTTACAGACTCCCCTCCTTAAAGAAATTGCGTCCTCGCAATATTACAAGAAGAAGATATATAGTAACAACCATAAAAGCATATTCAACACAAAAGAAGTTTGAAATAAGAAGTTCACCTCAAAGAGCACGAGAAAGTAAGTCCGGATGTGTTCGCTCGATGTACTCTCTAGATTCCCAAGAACAATCCTTAGGATTTGAAGACCACTGAACTTTAATAAGCGGAACATCTTTATTTCGAAGTCGTTTGACTTCCGAAGCAATGATACGAATAGGATGTTGCTCATAAGTTAAATTAGGCGAAACTTCAATCTCTTCCACAACACCGGGCTCAAGAACAGAATCGGAATCTCGAAGACATTTTCGAAGTTGAGAAACGTGAAACACGTCATGCATAGCAGAAAACTGAGCCGGTAATAAAAGGCGATAAGCCATGGAACCAATACGTTCGGTGATAGGAAATGGCCCAATATATCGAGGCGCTAGTTTTCCCGATCGACTGAAACGTACAACACCTTTCATAGGTGAAACACGAATGAACACAAGATCTCCCACAGAAAATTCTAATTTCCTTCTCCGGTTATCGGCATAGGATTTTTGTCTACTCTGGGCTTCTTTCATCCTATGTCGAATAAGTTCAATTTTCTCTGTGGAATCACGAATAAAATCTGGACCTAAAACCAGCTTCTCACCGGCCTCAAGCCAACAAGAAGGAGATCGGCATGGCCTTCCATAGAGTGCCTCAAAAGGTGCCATACCAATACTAGATTGGAAGCTATTATTATAAGAAAATTCAACAAGAGAAATATGATCTTCCCAACTTCCACCGAAATCAAGCACACAAGCACGAAGAAGATCTTCAAGAGTTTGATTAACACGCTCGGCTTGTCCATCAGACTGGGGGTGATAAGCGGTGCTAAAATTAAGCTTCGTTCCTAAAGCTTTTTGAAGACTCTTCCAAAATCCACTAGTAAACAATGGATCACGATCACTAACTATAGAAGTAGGAACTCCATGTAATTTAACAATCTCTTTGATAAAGAGTTTGGCCAAAAGAGGAACGGTTCGGTTAGACCGAACGGGAATAAAATGGGCAGATTTAGTAAGTCTATCAACGATCACCCATAAGCTATCATGACCCGAACGAGAACGGGGAAGGCCATCTATAAAATCCATGGAAATTTGGTCCCACTTCCAAATTGAAATTTCTAAAGATTGCAATAACCCACCGGGCCTTTGATGCTCGGCCATAACGAGTTGGCAAGTCATGCAACGCTTAACGAAGTTAGCGATGTCAAGTTTCATTCCCTCCCAATAATAAAGTCGCTTCATATCTGAGTACATTTTACTACTTCCGGGATGAATGGTAAATTTAGAATGATGGGAATCTTCTAAAATATCTTTACGAAGATCACCAATATTTGGCACGATAAGTCTACCAAATTTTCGAATGCCGCCACGAGAATCAATATCAATTTTGTCCTTAAAATTTTTTTCCAAGATGGGCCAATTCGGGATCTAGCCTTTGAGCTCCAAGAATGCGGTCTAAAATAGAAGGATGACCCTCAAGGCTACATAAAACAAATGATGAGCATAAATCGGACACGCGGTCTCGAATCTCACAAGTGGATAAGATCTCGAGATCATTCCAGTCAGGTATCATCATAGAAACAACTGCTTGTTGCTTACGGTTAAGAGCATCGGCGACACGATTACCCTTACCGGGGGTATAAAGAATATTAAGATCATAAGATGCAAGGAACTCAAGCCAATATGAAGTTCCCTATGAGAAAATAAATATTCCAAAGATTTATGATCGGGGTAGAGAACAATTTCTCATCCAAAATGATGATGCCAGATTCTAAAAGTGAAATCAATAGCCGCAAGCACTAAATCATGAGCGGCATAGCTAGTCTCGATAAGCTATAACGATTTAGAAGCACAAGTGATAGCACGTTCTCATTTGCAAGAGAACGGCATCTAAACCAATACGATCAGCATTGGTACAAAAGATAAAGTCTTGGTTCCCCACGGGAATCACAAGAATAAGAGTATCGAAAAGAAAGAACTTCTTTTAAATAATTTTCTTTCCCCGAAAAGCTAAAACTTTCAAAATCACAATTATCTCAATGTAAAAGTCTTTCTAGAAAAATTTACATTTTACAAGTCATTATATCGTGTCTGATTGTCTCATCAAAGCGTTTAGGAAATTCCTATCGATAACGTTGATCAAGCGCATTGACCAAAATTCTTAAAACACTAAATGGGCAATACAATCACAAAATCATATTTTATAGGATAAACATGTTTCTAAAAAACTTTTTGAAAATTCTTATCTTTCGTTCTAAAAGCAGTAATCCTATTTATACTTATAAATAAATCTTATGAAAAAGATTTGCAAAAATTTGTAAATTGCTATTTTCATCCAAAATTAAAAAACTTCAAAAATGAAGTTATCGAGATATTCATGAAATACTCGATTTATAAAATGGATGAAACAAGATGGACAAACTGAATGACATAATAAGCCATTCATAAGAATCATAACGAGTGCGGAGTGCGTAAGTGGAAAGCTAACTCACGCAACTCGTAGCCTAATGAAAATTGGTGGCAAGGTCGAGCTGAAAAGACCTTAACATCACACAAGATATTGCTTAGGTGATAATCCTAAGACAAGCTCAAAAATACCGAAAAATTTCTCTAACTACATGAATGAGAGAAATAACACTTTCCTTATAAGTGGGCTTAAGGAATAAAATGATGTCATCAAGTTGGAATCAAAATCATAAAGGAAAAATAGAAATCTGCTTAACAGATTGAAAATGTCGAAGATGAATAGTCCACTCGAAAAATAGGATATGGGCTTCACAATGATTAAGCCGATCCTTTCAAAAAATCAATTCCGAAGCCTAAGTAAAAATATCGGCTCGGAAAGAAAAACCACATAAAGTAATTTCGACATCAATAGAAAGTAAGTTGAGTGTTGCGGATCCACCATCCGGATTCACAATTCCCAAAGAAGACATCATGCCCAAAATATTCAAAGAAAAAGAATCGACAAGTTCTTTTGATATAAAAATAATGAGATGGATCCATATCAAAAAGAATTCAAATAGAAAGATCACGAAATAAAACAATAGCATCAAGGATTAAATGTAAAATACCTTGACCAAGAGAAGTGTCACAAGGGGCTTGCACAACTCTCGACATTCCCTCCCTCTTGCTAGGGAGTTTGGGACATGTAGATAAGTAATGACCCGAGCCTTTGCAATAGCGGCAATAGAGGGGTTTCGGGCACTTAATTACATAATGGTTCGTGGAACCACAATTGTAGCATTGTTTATGATTTGGGGTTGGAGTCTTGGCTACCGAAGTTTCTTGTTCCACCTTCTTCTTTCTTTGAAGTATGGGGCAGACAGAAATATGATGACCTGTATTTCTGCAATAGCGACAAAAGAGTGGCTCCGGACACTCCTTTGCATAGTGGTCCTTAGAATTACAATTGTAGCATCCTCCACGATAAGGGATTGGAGTCTCTGCTACAAAAGTAGTTTGCTTCACTCTCTTATTGGGATTAAGGCTCTTGAACTTAATATGCCTCTTCTTGGAAGTCCCAATATCACAAACACTTCCTTTACCAACCTCTTCATGAAGAAGAATAACATCCACAAGCTGATTGAAAGAAACTTCAAGTTTCAAAGGTAGAACCATTTCGGGGTTCTTACTCAAAGCACAGATAAACTCTTGATTCTTTACAAGATCCAAAAGTTGTTGGGCAGTCATGAATGCGTCATCCAGAGAAGGTCTACTGGATTGACCAGCGCTAGGACTGCTAGAACTAACCATTTTCCTTCCTTTAGAAAAGAAAGAAGGAGAAAAGTTATTCTCAAAATAAATATCAAGCAATCTTGATAGATAAAACAAGGAATCATAAATGAAAATAGGATAGGACGGTACGAAGACCCGAATAAATCCTAAAGTACGACTCCTAAGATGGACTTAGGACGATGATCCTTGTTAAATTAATCCATATTGTTCCGAAGTTTGGCTCTGATACCAAGCTGTGACGCCCCACCTCTATACCCACGCTAGACAAGAACACTACGGAGTAATGCTGTAGACTAGCACGGAGAATAAGGCTGTTGAGGAGCGACCATCCGTGTAATTTCTTTGCGCGAGCACCGATATGTCAGATAATATAACATGCATTCTATTTCAAGAGGAAATCCGACATCCCGACACAAACTCAAAGCTACTACACGGTGGCTATATAAATCCTTCGGAAAACAAATATAGAAATAAGCATAACACAAATAAGTCACAGACAATTCATATCACAAAGGCGGAATAAGATATGAATATTACACTAGAATGTGTACATCAGAGTAGTGGTCTAAAAAGATCCACAATATCACAAAAGAATAGTTACACGAACTACACAAAAGAATAAGTATACATTAAGGAGTCTATATCTCAAATGTATACAACAAAATAACTACTAATCTAAGTAGTTAACCCAAAAGTCAAGGAGTTAATCCCGGATGAGAAGTCAAGCACAAGCACCTGTAACATCTCGGTCTGACCCGAGTATTATTTAATAAGAAAATAATAAACGGATCAGTCTAACTATAAATATCAGATGAAACGATATAGAATCAGAGTTATGACTAAACACATAATAATCACAAGGCCAAGCTGTGATATATAAGTAGTTGATAATCAACAAGAGATTAATTAATATCACAAAATCTACACAAGAATCAAAGAAGCGTCATACTCCTTATTTCGTTCACCAAACCACAAATATTGACGATTATATCAATGTCAATCACAAAAGTCAATGACACACAAATTCACCAATGCACAAATATTGACAATAATATCATTGTCAATCACAAAAGTCAATGACACACAAATTCCAGAATGCAATACGCGAAATTCAGAAATCACAAAAGTCAATGACGCACAAATTCACCAATGCACAAATATTGATAAAACTTATTAATGGAAATCATGAAAATTGGTGAAACACAAATTCTAGAAATCATCTCAAGAAATCCAGAAATCAAAAAGGGGGGGGGGAGGCCTATCACAAACGGGAGCATAAAGCCCACCAATACGTGTATCACAAACGGAACGCTAATTCCATGGTTGCTAACCATCACAAATTGAGCCGAAGCTCCACAAACGGCCCGAAGACCATGGGTTGCTACCCCATCACAAATTGAGTCGAAACTCCACAAAACGGGGTTTAGTCTCCCTCGCAGACAAAGAGACATCGCACATTGCTAGTCTAAATCACAAAGATGATCGTCATGATCAACGAGAAGTGTCAATTACACTAAGCTAGTAAATATATGAGTTTAGCATCATGTACCATAACCACTAGCTTATAAATATTTACGAACAAATTGTATATCTCCACTAGAAAATTGTCACAATAGTTTCAATCGAACAAGTCCAAGAATTAACCAACAAAGTGAACGCAAGCGTTTCATACCACTTGTTTTACTAAGTCGTTTAATTAGATTTCTCATACGAGTGAGGTAAAGTTTATATATACTAATAGATTGGAAAACGGTTTTATAAACGAATTTGTAATTAAAATAGTATTAAAATCGTTTGAGGAAAGAGTTTTGATATTTACTATTAGTATAGAAAACCTTTATATTTTTAAAGTGACAAGTCACAAAGAAGATTGTAAGAACAATCAATCACTAAAATTCACATTCGAAGACGTGAATAAAATCCAAAGAAACCGATAAAGAATCCATCGAAATGGATATTCAAAAATCCCTAAAAAGAGTCATCAAAGTCATAATAAATGATAACAACAAATAAGATTATCACGAATCGATTTAAATTGGAATTCTCAAACAAAAGGCAAGAAGGCAAAATCACAACAGTTTCAGACGTCTGAAACAAGTGGTTCAGATGTCTGAATCTGGAAATATAAAAATTTCCAGAACACGATTCAGACGTCTGAACCAAATGTTTCAGACGTCTAAAATAGGCATATTTTAGCCTATTTTCTTTCTGTTTGAAAATAAGCCAATTCAGACGTCTGAAATCCCAAATTCAGACGTCTGAATCTGGGAATAGAAAACTTCCTAGACAATATTCAGACGTTTGAATATCACGCTTCAGACGTCTGAATGAAGGGTTCAGGGCATTCCCTGAACCTAGGGCAAAAATGGCCAAACGAATATCGAAAACGATCGAACGAGTAAATGGTGATGACTAAGGAATTATGTCGAACGACAACCCAGCCTAAACGGCTCTTCGATACACCTCAAATATCAATGTCCATAAATCCATAATAGGATTTTCATAAATTGGACCAAACACCAAAAATTGGAATATACACCAATTCAACCCAAACCAAAATCAATTGCACACGAATAAGTGTTAGGAATTCATACCTAACAATCGAAGATAATTATAGACAAAGATGTGAGATAAAAATCTCACCTTTTTACCAAAATCAAACAAGAAGAAGCTTGAAAGCAAATGGAGAATCAACCTCTCTTCAACACAACCCAATTGAGCTTGAATCTAAGCTCAAGACAAGTACATTCCCGAAATTAGGTTTAGGAATTTCTGAAATTGGTAAGAGAATAAGTTGGAGAAGAAGGAGAGAAGCTTACCAATGGGTTCTTCTTGAGTTTGGAGCTAGGAATTTGATTTGCAAGAGAAACTAGGGTTTTGGAGTTTTAATTTCCAATCTCTCCCACCATTAATACTCTAAAAACTGAAATGAGAAGAGAATGAGGGTGAGTGGGGAAGAGTGGCTCAGATTTGAGCATAAGTTAACATAGGGCTGAGCCCAAACCAAACCCAAATTGAAAAGTAGCAAAAATCAACTTTCTCCAAACATATCGAAGCTTGTACTCAAAAAGGTCGCAAACGGCATTTTAAACTCAATGGGAGTGGTCCCGAGTCCTAATTCGACCGTATGCAAAAAGTAGCTTTTCGGACTAAAATCCGACTAATGATGAAATATTTAAATAAAATATTTAAATATAAAATCGATAAATATGCGGGTTGTTACAAATTATCTTTACTTAACTCATTACAAGGTTTAAGTAAGAGTTCAAAACAATTTTAATTTACAAATTCAATTCTTAACATTCAAATCTTAAGTTCAAAGGAATTCCATATCCTTAATTTCAAATTTAAGTTAAATTTTATTTATCTCTATAATGGATATATTACCACATTCCATTTCTTCATTCATTAAAACAAATCCAATTCACGTTTTTATAGATTATTAATAACAACAGAATGATATCATCCAAACTATTTAAAACATCTATCCATTTTCAATTTCCAGATCTCAAACCCATTTTGAGATCATACAAGCTCCCAATTCAAATCAACCATTTAACTTCCCAAGTTAAATCTTAGTTTCATCTTGAAATTTCCAATTCAGGTAGTTTGTTCTAAACTTATTTAATTTTCCTAAGTTAAATTCAATTTAATCCTAATAATCCCGCTCAAAATTTGAATTCTCCGATTCAAATTTCTAATTTCTATCACTTAAAAGTTCAAAAACATATTTTACTTTCGGTTTTTACATCTCACTTTAAGGAAAATCAAAACTCATCACTTTATAGTTTATTCAAATCATCTTTGATATTATGTATACCCACATATATATATACATATTTACTTCTTGGCCCAGAGCCCAATCTTAAAACTTAAACCACCTTTGGTTTTAATTCAAAAAAATTCTTTTAAAATTTCCAAACAACTTCTTATTTTAAAAAAAGATCACATTCAAAAATTGTCTGAATAATATTATCTATTCTTTTCTTTCAACACTTTGAAACAATTCAAAAGTTTCTAGACTTAGGTTTTAAAAATTCACAATTTAATACCTGCTTCAATTTAGAAGTTATACTCATCTTGAAAGTTTACTTCATTTGGCTTACTTACTAACAAATATATCATTATTAAACACAATAACTATTTATGATAATACCGAAGATTATCATACTCGGGTACCAATTAATTTTATCTTATTTTTACTTCTACAAATTCAGGATTTAGTTCCAATTTGGGTCTATTTCAAACTTATCTTCATTTAATTTCAATTTCGTTGTATTACTATTACCACTTAATTCTCATTATTAAAATTTTCAAATAATACAACAACTAATTACCTTAATATATAATGGTTAGAAGAATCATTGCTTTATATATCTAAACATAATCTTATATAAAATCATTTACCTTTAAAATCATTTAAAAGCCTTTATAGAAAATAACTAGTACGCTCTCATATATTTATTACACTCAACTCATTCTAGGGTACTATTGACCCTATCCTTAATGAGTATTCCACCAAAGCCAAGGTTCTCGCTTAACCTTCTGCTCTGATACCAAATGTAACGACCTAGAGTTCTCGATGCTGAAAATTCCAAATATTTAGAAAAAGAAGAAAATAGATAGACGAAGGAAAAGAAACAAATCACAGAATCTCACATTCGCAGCGGATCAAAATATAATATCAAATGATATCATTTATACAAAGAAAGTTGTATCAGTAAATTTACATTTAATACATCAGAGTTTTCCATATTTACACAAACACTGGACAGTTAATATTAGATGTTCAGACAATCTACAATATACACAGTGGAATACTCTCCATACGTTCCTGCCATCCAGCTCGCCTCCTGAGCTCCAGAACATCCTTACCTGAAAATCTGTAATACTCAGTCTGCCCCGATCATTACATCAAAGGAACACCCGGGTCAGGCTGGAAACCAGCGTGAGTAAACCCATGTAATCATGAAATTCTAGTGCATAAACTTACATAAAACCCGGGGTAACTCGTTCCTCACTACAAGTTCAAAATTTGTTATAGTCAACACTTATATCCACAAATCAATCCCTAAGTATTTTACTTAATTTTAAATGGTCCATTTTATTCCATTCCAAACTATTTATTACACACATCAAATCTATATGGATTATAGAATATTTCAAATTGAAGTGGTGTCGGGTATTTACTGATACCCGACCTCGGTCTCTTCGAGTCCAATATCATTCCTAACTCAAATTGATAAGGTTTAAAACAATGTAATTCATATTCAGGATATCATACCTGTGACGCCCCACCTCTATACCCACGTTAGTCAAGGACACTACGTGGTAATGCCGTCAACTAACACGGAGAATAAGGTTGGTTAGGAGCGACCATCTATAGCCTTGCTCTAACTATCTATTGAATACATCGACAATAGTCATACCAAGCAGGTCGACATATCCAATGAATATTTAAACAAAACCATAGGTGGTTAGAGGATCTATCAGAACAGAATATAACAACTCAAATGTAATGTACATCACAGAACAGTAGATCATCATATACACATATACTGATACATAATAGAGTATACAAACTGATACATGTCAAGTGGTATAGCAAACCACAATATACAGACAAATCCAAAAGAACATATATCAGAGTTACAACAAAAAGGATTGCACAAAAGATATAAAAAAAGAAGCTAGCGAAGTAGTCCATGCGGAAGCAAAATAGGCTAAGTCCAAAAGCACCTAACCTGAAACATCTCGGTCTGACCCGAGTATAAATACACGGGTCAGTCTAGCTAAACAAACCAGTTAGATAAACTGAACAACAATAACCTGCAAGGTCATAAAGTATAACAAATATCTCTAAAATAGACAACACAATCATCTAATGAAAGATGAATCATAACAAGACAAGCCTTATATCATCGCCAACACAATAAACAAAGGATATGAATATCCCAAAACAAGCCAAAAAGGCAAATAACAAATACCAATGAAGGTAACACAAGTTCCGCAAGGTAATCGCTATATATCGTGCGGCTCAAAAAGACCAAGACCGAAGGGCGATACCTAGGGAATATACATATCAATGAAACATCAGAAAATTGCACGTGCTCAGTAATGTATAAACAAGGATCCATGAGCCCGAGGACTCCAAACCCAATATCACTCGAGCGGTGACAAATGACCAACTCCAAAAGCGATACAATAGGGCAACAAACCCGAAGGCACAAACCCGAAGGTACAAACCCGAAGGCAACATACCCGAAGGCAACATACCCGAAGGCAACAAACCTGAAGGAGACAGTTCGAAGACACTATCCCAAAGGCAACAATCCGTAGTGCTGAAGGTCCGGAGTCCCAGCACTAGACACCACTAACTGGAAGAATGTATCATAAGTCTCAAAAAGGAATCCGAAAAGTGGTAACGTGAGTCCCATAACCACCCATTCGCACTAAACGGTTTACTATCCGTTAGTCAATTTCACACTCAAAGCAGTACAAAGTTTACCTCATCTCATCGGTAAACCAGACCAAAAGGCAAAAACGATCAATCGAATAGGGCTGGGATTAATCGGAAAGATAAACGCGCGGATTCATGGTCCGTGTTTTACCTAACCATTTAATCTCCTTTCCTTTCCGCTCGAAGTGCAAAATTGTGTGTGTGCGTTTTAAGTAGAATTTATAAATTAGAGAACGAGATTTTAATACCACTTGAAAGGATCATTTTATAAAAACCCGTGGATGAAGTCAAAAAGGAATCATCAAGGTCAAATATGCGTAAATAACTAATTGGAATCAACATGAATCGATAAAAGTTGGAATCACAAGCAAATAGGCATACTAGGCCAAAACAAGCAGGTCAGTCGACTGGCCTTCTGCAATCAGTCAACTGAACCATAACCCGAGGGTTTTCAGACCCTGCAGTCAGTCGACTGACTGCAGTGGGCCAGTCGACTGGGTGTAGCTGGAACTGTTTTCCAGCCTATCAAATGGAGGAGCAAACTCACAACATTTGCAACCGGTCGGCAATGGACTTAAGGGGCTTTTGTCAATCGATAACCCAACACCATTGGCACTCCGATTCACCACCAAAAACATACTCAATATCAAAGTTATGGTTTTCAAAGATTTGACTCCAAAACACCAAAAATTGCAATGTTCACAAAACCAATCCGAATCAAAAGCAATTATACATGAATAAGTGTTAGGAATTCATACCTAACAATCAAAGATAGTTAGGACATAGATGTGAGATAAAAATCTCACCCTTTAACCCACAAAAAAAGGAGAAGCTCAAATGCAAAGGAAAGACCAACCACTCTCCACTTCAACTCTACTAGCTTCAATCTAAGATCAAAACAAGAATTTTCCTAAGTTAGGTTTAGGAAACTTTCTGAAATTGAAGGAGAAAGAGTTGGAGAAGATGAAGAGGAGGCTTACCAATAGCTTCACCTTGATTTTGAGCAAGAATTCAAGTTTGCAAGAAGAAACTAGGGCTTGGAATTTCTAATTCCTCTTCCTTTCCCCCATTTTCAGTTTTAGCTTGAGTTTTAGAATGGAAATGAGTGAATGGAAGGAGAGGGACCGAGTTAGGTTATTTAGTTAGGTTAGTGGGCTGAACCCAAACCCAAAACCCAATTAGAAAAGGTAGCAAAACTCGACTTACTCCAAACATATCAAAGTTTATACTCAAAAAGATTGCAAACGCCATTCTGAACTCAACGGAAGTAGTTTCGAGTCCTAATTCGGCCGTTTGCAAAAAGTAAAATTACGGACCTAAATCCGTCTAATGACGCTATATTTAAATAAAACATTTAAATATATAATCGTTAAATATGCAAGTTGTTACAATACCACACAATAATTTAACTCAGATAGATAATCCCACACTATCACAGTTTAATTCATTCACATCACCATATCTCAATCGCTCATCAGAGACAACAACAATTCAAATCATCCAATTCATTCAACCATCCGTACACAAGATTTATTAGATATATAATATCAAATAAATTTAATTAACCTCCAATTAATTTATCACCAACTTTATTCTCTTGGATTATCTTAATCCTGCACTAAACATTAGTTAATTACAACCCTCTTAATTAATTATTCTCTAATCATCTATCTTAATCATCCTTGATTAATTGACCTTAATTAATTACCTTTATTAATTAACCTTTAATCACTTATTAACTTATTAATTAATTAATCCTAATTACTTAAGACCTTTCTTAATTAAAGACTTCAATTTCACAAATTAATTATCTTTAACCATATACAGTAGTCAACTTTTAATTACTTTCAATAATTAATTAACTATAATTAATTACATTAATCCCTAATTAATTACATTTATTAATTATCCTCATGTTACCTATATTGATAAATTACCTTTTGATTAATCATCCCTTAATTACATTATTAATTACTTAATTAATGATTTCTTAATTACTTCTTTAATTAATTACTCTATTTAAATTACATTTAATAATTAATCTTTAATTAGTCATATTTATTAACCACCCTTGATTAATCTCATTCATTTATTAACCACCCTTAATTACTTCATTAATTAATAAAATTACTCCTTAATTACTTATCTTTAATTAGTCCCTTGATTAATTACACAAAGTAATTAAACTAAAATTACTTCCATTAATAAATCACCCTTTAGTTAATTACATCCAGTATTTACCCATTAGTTACTTCACTAAGTAATTATACTTTATAAATTACATTAAGTAATTATAATAAATCAACTAAATGATTATTTTAAATTAGTTAAACTAATTAATTAACTTAAATTAATCATATTTATTTAATTAATTACATTTAGTAAATAATGCCATTAATTACTTTCATTAAGTAATTATACTTAACCAATTCCATAACTGATTATCCTTAATTAATTAATCTAATTAATTAACTTAAATTAATCACATTAATTAATCATCTGATAATCCTTAGTTAATGATCTTCATTAACTATTAACAATTCTTTAATTACTTTCCTTAAATAACTAAACTTTACTTAATTTCAAAATTATTAACTCCACTTAATTTCATTTTAATTTCAACAATTACATTTATTTGAAAACATTTTTGGACTACATACATGATTTATCCAAAGTAATATTTATATAAAACAAACTATTTTTTTAAAACAAAATTAACTTTAAAATCTATACCTTTAAAAAATTAAACTTTTTTAAACGTCAAGTTTCAATTCAAACATTTCAAACATCTTTAAACTGGTTAAAACTTTGTTTTTTATAAATTTAGTTTTGCTTTAAACTTCTAAAATTCATTTTTATAGTTTAAAATCCGATAGGATTTAAATCCTGGAACCAGTTTTCACTAGAGACATCACACGCGACATCCCCCTCAATGAATTCTAGTTACACACGAGAAAAGCACGCAGAAAACCAAGACCAACTTCTTCTTCCACAAACCAAAAATTAGATGCACAGGACGATCGCAAACTTCACATGCACGATGTTTCTGGTCAACGTTGAACATCACCGCAATCATCTACAAGTCGACACTGACCTTGCCGACCCCCTCGGCCACCTTGATCAGTGAATCCTCCGTCGAATCAAAAACGAGCTTCAGCACTCAACATAAAATAAAACCCAATCGAAGAAATCTCCTACCGACGGCGAACCCCACCACTAGACGACCTACCGCCTTGACCATAGACGCGCTTCGAGCCACTGATCCCATTCTTCACTGTGCAAATCGACCCGGTGCACAATCGTCGCCGCGATCAACTCAGTTCCAACACAGACACAAACAGGACTTCGAACCCTACTTCGCCTCTACACGACCACCACAGCCATTGTAGCGACCCAACTTTCTAACACCAGAAAGTCGCATCACTAATTAAGAAAGAAAGAGATAGAAGAAGAAAAGATAAGAAAGAAGAAACATAACAACATCATATAGCTCACAGCGGAACGAATGAAATATAATATATCACTTAAAATATTACATAGTATTAAATACATCAGAGTACACAACTTATACAACACATATTAGACAGTTATAAACATCTGTCTAACTATACAACTCAAGGTATCACAAGATACATATATCATACAAACACAGCGGAACCATAATATATCTACACGTGGAAGCCACCTGCTCCATATCTCCTCCAGAGTTCGTCAAGCTAACCCGAATCCCTCGACTACTTATACATAATATGAGTACCCAAGAGTTTAATAAAACAGAAAATAAACACTCGGGTCAGACAGGAGTCTGGTGTGAGTAAACGGTTTTAAATATCTTAACTTTAGAACAATCCTTTGAAAGAAAAAGTATCATGTAAGACTTCTCACACATAAACATGGAAAAGTTTTTACCTTACGCTAAGAAAAACATTTGATAGGAAATGCAGTGATATTTAATAGTGTCTAGGGTTTTCAAGCAAATAAGAAATAGCCGAAATTGTTACATTATTAAATTCCAGCTACTAGCCACAAATGTGGGTAATACAAACAAAACCGTACGGTCTCATAGCAAGAATGGGTTTCCATCAATGGCAGGGCTATCGAGGTACCGCCTGTCACAGTACGTGGCCTAGATCACCGTACCAAGGATCACGCCCAATCCCCTGCATCACAAAGCCGGAACATTCCTTACTGAACAGTCCCGAGTAAGTTCACCCCGTGGTTGGCGCGACCAACCACTCACACAGCCGAAATAAAAGGGACATCTAGACAGGAATGACCTCACCCTGAAATGGGTGCTACCCACCTAGCCTTGCTGCACTTCCCCTGTTTTAGCCATTCCCGGTTGATGAGGCTTGAGGCTGCGGTTACCTTTATAGAACACATCTATCTTAGAATGCTCATCATCCACCTGACAATGTTCTGAAAGCATTCAATCCATACAAGTTCATTCCGGGTTCAAACGAAACCGAAGGCACTATCTCGTTGCACTCATTTTGGAATCACCCTCAGAGTCAACGACCATAGCCCTTGCACTCTAAATCACCATCTCGAACCTGTAAGTACTATCTCCATCAAACTCATCATGGAATCACTCACAAAGTTATACTGACGAATAGTTCTTACACCTCGAGTCTTCACTAAGCTCCACTTGGATTCACGACCTAACGTTTAATTTGGATCGATGTGGTTTTCGGATTATCCAAATATGGAAATCCGATCCCGGTCTCACGGAATCCAAACGCCGTTTTAATGTCCAAGTTGTTTAGGGGTTTAAACAATTAAACTTATATCCAGGATGATATAAACAGAAAGATGAATCACATTATCAAAATACATAACTAATATCAAACATTCATCTCACAAAGCAGCATATCACATATCATAGATATCCAAATCATCCAGTATCAACCAATCACCCATTATCAATAAATCAATATCAATCATCAAATATCAATCAATCAACATTAATCAATCATCCAAAAGCAGAATTGATTAACTCTAAATCAATTGGATTACCAAAATCCTTCTTCATTAATTTATTCCAAATAAATAAATTAATCATCTCTTAATGATCTTCCTTAATTAATCTTCCTTGATTAATTATACTTTAATTACATTCAAGTAATTATCCTTGACCATATACAGTAATTAATCTTTAATTACTATCATTAATTACAATAATTAATGATCCTTCATTTGCTTCCATTAATTAATCAACTATAATTAATTACATTAAACCACAATTAGTTACAATTAATTAATCACTTTTATAATCAACCTTGATTAATTCATAATTATATTAACTCATAATCCTTATTAATTAATAATTTCTTAAATTAAATTAAATAATTATCTTGTAACTAATCATCTCATTAATCATAAACGGTAATTAATCAATTTGTAATTATTTGTCTTAATTAATTAACTTCTTAATTAATTATATTAATCCTTTAATTAATTAATCTTTATTTACTTCATTAAGTAATTATTATTCAATTAAAATTAACAAATAATCCTTAATTAACTACTTTATTAATTAATTACATTTTTAATTAATTACCGTTAGTAATTAATCTTAAATTAATCTCATTCATTAATTAATTAATCACATTAATTAATTAACTAAAATTAACTAAGTAATTACCCCTTAATTACTTACATAAGTAATTATCTTCTAATTACTTTCATTAGATGATTACTCTCTTAATTTAACAAGTAATTAGTTCCATCATTAAATAATTCTTAATTCTTTAATTAATTAATTACTCTATAATTAAATTAACTTCAAAACAATTATATTAATTAATTCCTTAATTAGTAACATCATGCGATTATCCATTAATCACTTTCATTTAATTACTCCCATGAGTAATTTTTCATTAATTACTTCCATAAGTAATTTCCTCTTAATTACATTCAATAATTAACCAATAATTACTTCATTAAGTAATTACACTTAATTAATTCATAATTAAGTGATTATTTAAAATTAAATAAACAATTAACTAATTATTTAAAATTAATTAAATAATTAATTAACTAACTTCTTATATTTCAAAATCCTTATTAAATTAATAAAATCATTTATCTTAATTAAATCTTATTTATTAACAAATCATATTCAATTAAGTATTCTCAAGTTCATATCAAAATTATTTAACCTTGCTTATCTTCATAAATAAATTATTTGAAATTAATCAAATTTTAATAACTTAAAAACAAATTATTCTATTTGGTTTACAAAATTATAACATTAACCTTTATTTGAAAATAATGCATTTAGAAACAAATTTCAAAATTAAAAACACATTAATTATCTAAGTTAAACTTATTCATTTTAAATAAAATTTGAAACTTTTGTTTTCAAAATCATTACTTAAAAAATTTACTTTAAAACTTTGATATAATAATTAAATTAAAAACACTCTTTTGATTTGAAATTCAAATTTAATTAGATAATTACTTTCAAAAAGCAATCATCTTAAAACAATTTAAATTTGAAATATAAATTCAACTTACATTTTAAATGTTTGATTTACCTTTATTTTAAAACAACAAGTTTTAACTTTGAAAATTGCTTTCTTTTATAAAACATGTTTACAAATTTTGAAGCTTGATCTTCAATTATTTCAACTACAAGTTTATTCAAACAACAGGTTCAAAACAGCAACACCATAAATACCCGAGACAAGCACAGCAAACTCACGAATCTGCTCCGAGTAAAATTGAAACTCCTTCAACTTCGAGTCGATCGCGAGAAGGCGCGAGAGCTACTTCGGGAAAATCCCTTCTTCCCCAATTCAAAAACTCACCAGACCCAAAGCCGTGCACGGTGCACCTTGCACGGCGAACCAAACATCGCCGATCTCTCCTTCGGCAATCTCTAAGTCGGCGGCGACCACGTCGACCATTCTCTCAACCCAGATTCAAGAAAACTCACTCGAATCAAAATTTCTACCAAACGCTCGAAACTGCAGAAACTCGAACCACCAAAACCCCCCCAACACCGACCATCTCGTCGCCGATGATCTTCGCCGACCACACCATTGAAACGCCACGTCCATGAGCTACGTCTTCCCCAAACGCGAACAACTCCGGTCAACATCTCATATTGCAAAAGTCTCGACATCCCAGATGAACAAAACATACTGTTAAACCCAAGAACGATCAATTTCGAACAAATTGACCATTGGAAAAATTCAATCGCATTTTTCCCATTATCCATAATACAAAAAAAAGCTTCGATCAAAATTCTAACTTCAATCATCACGTTATCTTCAGCAAATCACCAAAATCCCCAAATCGAACAAACCCAAATATCACATTAAATTCCCAACTAAAAATTACAAATTTCATATCAAAATTCATGATTTCCCATCATGATTACATGCATGTAATTAAATTTAGAATTTAAGATAGTTAATTTTTGACAAAAATTCTAGTTTTACTGTGTTTTCCATTTTAAAATTTATTTGTGAATTTAAATTGACAGAAACTATTTTTAAAATTTCTATCTAACATTATCATACAATTTCCATTCACATATCAAGATCAAATAAGGTATAGATTGGAAGATTTGAATTTTCATAAGAAAACAACTACCAAAAAAATTCAAACGGAGAATGTATGTCTACAGCCAGCTGAATTTCCTGGTAATTCATACTTCTAACATACAAACTTAACAATATTCATATAATAAATATTCATTATCAAACAAAATTCATTTGCATGCATCATCATTCAACCATAGATTAAACTAAAACTTTTTTTAAAACAAAATTTACTCACCATTTTTATGCAGAGCAGTTTCAATTTCTTCCTGGCTTGAACAACTTTAAATCTGGAAAATTCTTTGATTTTGCTTGCTAAAGAAAATCCTCTGCATGCCTTCAATTGATGTTTTAAAATGTTGGAATTGATCTTGAACTCCCCTTTTAAGTTGTAGGTTGAAGTTGCTATGGAAAACCTTTTTGCCAATTTGAATATCAAGTTTCAGGTTTTTGAAAATGATTTTCTGTTCGGAGCTTTAGATTTGGAATCATTGAATTTTGGGTTTGAGAAGTTTTTAAACTTGAAATCATCTTTGTTCAGCTGTGAAATAAATTGAAGAAGTGATGAAAAAGTTTATTTTAAATTGAATTTTGTAATGTTTATCAAAATAAAAAAAAAGAATGAAGATACTTGTCACTAACATATTTTAAAAAGTTACAAGTGTTAAAGATATTTTATCTTAGATTTACAAGTGTTCAATTTCCTTAAATAAAGTCATTTAAGTTATAAATGCATTATGAAACATTTATATGTATTGGTGAAATGTTTTTATGATAATAAGCTTTTGAATTTTAAATAAATATACAAGTATGAAATCTTTTATAAATTTTTATTCAATTTAAATATAAATAGAAAGCTTACTTACTAAAATCTCTTAATTAATAAATATTTACATATGTATACATAAATTTACCCTTTTAAAGAAAATGTTATAAAACTAATTATTAATAAATATATTTCTTATACATGTATTTTTAAAATCTAAAACATTTAACTTTATTGTTTAAGAAATAATTTTAAAAGAAAGTTCATTAATAACTTCATACATATATTTATATAACCATTTTAAATTTAAACACTTAAAAGAAAACAAAACAAAACTTTATTTAAATCCTTTTAAACTATAATATTAAAAATAAACAATTATCTTATATTTTTAAAACAATTGACTTAAACTTAAATTTACTTTTGAAAAACATAATTTTAAAACAAAGCTTTAAATTACAATTCATACATATATAAATTATAAATAGATTAAATTAAATTTCAAAACAATTCCAAATTATAACATATACATACATATATATTACAATTTGGAACTTCATCTTTTATTTAAAACAAAAGCTTTTGCTATTCACAATATATATCAAATATATATATTATAAATAGAATAAAATTTTATTAGCTTTGAAAACTAATTCTTATCAATATTGCCAAATTAAAAATTTATTAACCTTTAAAAGATTAAATTTACCAATTTGAACTAAAATTATAAAGAAAAATTATCAAATCAATTAAATTATTAATACATATTATTAAATTGATATTTGCCCAAAATTTCGGGTCGTCGCATTCCTCTCCCCTTAAAAGAATTTCGTCCCCGAAATTTAAAAGCGAAGATAATTTAGTAACCCAGCAAAGATTTCAATTTCAAGCAACAAAGCGTTCCTATCATCCAGTTACTAACAACCAAAGCAATCAATCAAACAAACATACCTAACTAATTATCCTGACACAAATCGGAATAAATCTTACTAATACTATCAAGAAACTATAAATCACTGGGAGACTCGCTCTACAAAAGCTAACAAACTACACCACCAAAATCCAAAGCTCCTCTCATCACTAGATCCAACAATCTGGACAGAGCATCAGGCTATACTCAAGTCTAGCACAACTTCCAAATCCAACTGGACTACAGATTCCACAACCAATGATGAATTATACACGTACTTCCTCAGAGATACGTGAAATAAAATGAATTCCAGCTATCCAAACTGGCAATTCAATCTTATCATATCACTGCTGTCTTAACCAGAGAAATCTTAACAACAATGAAGTCTCCAGCTTCGAATTCCGAACTCCTTATCTCATATCTGCATAACTCAACAGACAATCCTGGGCTGCCAATCATCTTCCTGATCTGCTTATCCTATGCTGATGCTTCCAGAAACAACTAGACCAAAGCAAACCAGTTCCTGGATCCTATCTAACAGAAAAGTCTTCCAATATCCTTCGAAATCCAGAACACAAGCTTTACTTCCCAAGCAATAGCAAACTGAACTTGCTTCCTTCCTTGTATAGCTGCTACCTCACTTCCGCTGCACAACTCTTATTCTGACACAGATGAGAATACTGTTGATGAACACGAATACAAACTTATCCAATATATCCGGGAAACTTTGTTCATCAAATCCATAAAATCTGAGTGACACATCTGACTCGGTTACACTACCTTACATCAGAATCCAACTCAAAAACTAGATCTAACCAATCCAAATTCCAAAAATTCCTGAGCTGCTACATCAACTCTACTACTAGGCTAACCACCAAAATCGCTTCTGGAACCAAAACAATATGGAACTCAACTCCAGATGCAGACAAACTTCTGATTACTTTAGTAGCTCCTACTTTCACATGAGAACCCTCAGCCTCAAACCAAAAGATTGCCTAAGAAAAATTCCTAAACTAATCGCAAGCCACTTTTGTGATCCTACCTAGTTCGGATTCCAAAGAAACTGTCCTCTCTTTACCAATTAGAACAGCTTTAAGCTTTTCCAAACAAGGTTAACCCTTCAAGAAAACCTTCACCATCTGGCCGGATTGCTGAAAGAAGAACCACAAAGATTCCTGAACCATCGAAGAAACGGGCAAACTGCCGCTTCCAAACTCTACCTCGATGATACTGCGAAGCCAAAAGACCTTCTTGTCAGCACACCAAACACTTTGAGCTGCACTGCTACCACAGCTAACCAAAGACTTCTAATCCAAAGGCTCCTCGAAAACCAAAATGATCAACAAACCACACAACAGACCTTCGAGATGGTAGACAACCTCTCAAGAGATTTGGGCTCTAAACCAAGCATCAACATCTCGCTCTCCTTAATAAATGACAAATGAGACCATGCCGAAGCAAAACAACTCATAGACCTTAATCTCATATTCCAAAACAGCTAACCTCCTTGCTAAAGATCCATACAACTTCTACACAGACGAGTCTTCCCTGCGGCAGGAAAAAAACTGCTCCTCAACTACTTCTAAAACTGCTTCAAAAGGAAACATCTTCTGAAAATATCCAAGGATACTACATTTCATCACGCAGTTATCAAGATATCATTACTACTTCTGCACTTCCGACGGATCCAAACATACACTTCAAAGATGGACTCCGAATCTTTTTAAATAGATTTCCTTCGGATACTAGAGAAATTCCTACTCTAAGCTACAAATCTTACTTGAGACGGTATTTGGGTCTAAAGTCTCGACAAATATACTTCCAATCTTGAACATATGGACCTCTTCCATCAGTGGTAGTTGTGTTACACACACACCACTGCTCCATCTACCTCTAAAACTTATGTTGGAAAATCCGAACAGATAACCGAACAGATCAGGTAGATATATATATATAGTTATATACAAAAATTACAAGTACGCTCTCTCAAGAAAGACACCACTCCATAGCCGAGGTATTCACTCAACCTAATGCTCTGATACCACCTGTAGCGACCCAACTTTCTAACACCAGAAATTTGCATCACTAATTAAGAAAGAAAGGGATAGAAGAATAAAAGATAAGAAAGAAGAAACACAACAACATCAGATAGCTCACAGCGGAACGAATGAAATATAATATATCACTTAAACTATTACAGGGTATCATATACATCAGAGTACACAACTTATACAACAAATATTAGACAGTTATAAACATCTGTCTAACTATACAACTCAAGATATCACAAGATACAGATATCATACAAACACAGTGGAACCATAATATATCTACACGTGAAAGCCTCCTGCACCATATCTCCTCCAGAGTTCGTCAAGCTAACCTGAATCCCTCGACTATTCATACATAATATGAGTACCCAAGAGTTTAATAAAACAGAAATAAACATTCGGGTCAGACATGGGTCTGGTGTGAGTAAACGGTTTAAAATTGCTTAAATTTAGAAAAATCCTTTGAAAGAAAAAGTATCACGTAAGACTTCCCACACATAAACATGGAAAAGTTTTTACCTTATGTTAACCAAAAAATTTGATAGGAAATCCAGTGATATTATAATAGTGTCTAGGGTTTTCAAGTAAATAAGAAATAGCTGAAATTGTTACATTATTAAATTCCAGCTACTAGCCACAAAAGTGGGTAATACAAACAAAACCGTAGGGTTTTGTAGGAAGAATGGGTTTCCATCAATGGCAGGGCTACCGGGGTACCGCCCGTCACAGTACGTAGCCTAGATCACCGTAGCGAGGATTACGCCCAATCCCTTGCATCACAAAGCCAGAACCATTCCTTACTGAACAGTCCCAAGTAAGATCACCCCATGGTTCGCGCGATCAACCACCCACTAAGCCGAAATAAAAGGAACATCTAGACAGGAATGACCTCACCTTGAAATGGGTGTTACCCACCTAGCCTTGCTGCACCTCCCTGTTTTAACCATTCTCGGTTGGTGAGGCTTGAGGCTGCGATTACCTTTATAGAACACATCTATCTTAGAATGCTCATCGTCAACCTGACGATGTTCTGAAATCATTCAATCCATACAAGTTCGTTCTGGGTTCGAACGAAACCGAAGGCACTATCTCGTTGCATTCGTTTTGGAATCACCCTCAGAGTCAATGACCATAGCCCTTGCACTTTAAATCACCATCTCGAATGTGACGCACCACATCTATACCCACGCTAGCCAAGAACACTACGGAGTAATGCTGTCGACTAGCATGGAGAATAAGGCTGTTGAGGAGCGACCATCTATATAATTGCTTTGTGCGAGTACCGATACGCCAGATAAAAATATAACTTTTCATCTCAAGAGGAAATCCGACATACCGACACAAACTCAAAGCTACTACACAGTGGCTATAAAGGTCTTCGGAAACAAATATAGAAATAAAAATAACACAAATCAGTCACAGATAATTCATATCACAAAGGCGGAAATGGATATGAATATAACACATGAAAGTGTACATCAGAGTATTGGTCAAACAAGATCCACAATATCAAAAAGAATAGATACAAGTGCAAGACAAAAGAATAAGTATACATAATAGAGTCTGTATCTCAAATGTATACAACAAAAACTACTAATCTAAGTAGTTAGCCAAAAGATCATATGATGGTCCGATAAGGTGGCAAGCAGAAGCACCTATAAAATCTCAGTCTGACCCGAGTATTATTTATAAGAAGAAAATAATAAATGGATCAGTCTAGCTATAAATATCAGGTGAAATGATATAGAATAAGAGATATGACTAAACGTATAATAATCACAATGCCAAGCTGTGATAAATAAATAATTGAACAACCAATAAGAGATTAATCAATATCGCAAGGATCTTCTCAAAGATAAAAAGGAATGTCATACTCCTAATTTCATTCACCAAGCCACAATAAATGACATACATATCAATGCCAATCGTAAAAGTTGGTGAAACATAAATTCCAGAATTCAACACATGAAATCCAGAAATCAAATAATTTGGAGCATCGACGTCGTACAGCGTGACATCCGATGAACCAAATCACAATCAAAGGGAACAACGACTTCGTACAGCGTGACATCCGATGAACCAAATCACAATCAAAGGGAACAACGACGTCGTGCAGCGTGACATCCGATGAACCAAATCACAATCAAAGGGAACAACGACGTCGTCCAGCGTGACAGGAACAACGACGTCGTACAGCGTGACATCCGATGAACCAAATCACAATCGAAGGGAACAACGACGTCGTACAGCGTGACATCTGATGAACCAAATCACAATCAAAGGGAACAACGACGTCGTACAGCGTGACATCCGATGAACCAAATCACAATCAAAGGGAACAACGACGTCGTACAGCGTGACATCCGATGAACCAAATCACAATCAAAGGGAACAACGACGTCGTACAACGTGACATCCGATGAACCAAATCAAAAAGACATCGCTCAATGCTAGTCTAAAACATAAAATGATCGTCATGATCAAAGAGAGGTGTCAATTACAGTAAGCTAGTAAATATATGAGCTTAGCTTCATGTCCCATAACCACTAGCTTAACTTAAATATTTACGAACAAATTGTAGATCTCCACTAGTAAATTGTCACAAGAGATTCAATCGAACAAGTCCAAGAATTAACCGCCGAAGTAAACGCAAGCGTTTCATACCACTCGTTTTACTAAGTCGTTTAATTAGATTTCTCATACGAGTGAGGTAAAAGTTTATATATACTAGTAGATTGGAAAACGGTTTTATAAACGAGTTTGGTATTGAAAATAGAGTTGAAATCGTTTTGAGGAAAGAGTTTTGATATTTACTACTAGTATAGAAAACCTTTATATTTTAAAGTGACAAATCATAGAATTGATTGTAGAAACAATCAATCATAAAAATTCACATTTGAAGACGTGAATCAAATCCAAAGAAATCGATACCAAATCCATCAAAATGGATATTCCCAAAAATCACGATGAAAATGTCATCAAAGTCCATAATAAATGATAACAACAAAAAGGGAATCAACAGGAATCGATTAAAGTTGGAAATATACTCAAAAATAGCCAAAATAGGCAAATTAAACAGTTCCAGACGTCTGGTAGGTGTTCCCAGACGTCTGGCCCTAGTATCTGGAAGTATATGTGTTTTCTCCCTTCTATTTTTAATTCCTGGGCCATTTCAGATATCTGAAATTTTCAACCAGACGTCTGAATTTGATTTCAGACGTTTGGATTTTGTTTCAGACGTCTGGATTTAGCCTCTGCCTTTTCCAGGCTCCTTTCTAGACGTCTGGATTTTTCAACCAGACGTCTGAATTTGGTTTCAGACGTCTGAAATTGGTTTCAGACGTCTGAAATTGGTTTCAGACGTCTGAAATTGGTTTCAGATGTCTGAAATTGGTTTCAGACGTCTGAAATTTATTTCAGACGTCTGAAATCTTCTGCTAGGCCAAAAAATAGCCTAGACAAAAATGGCAAATCCAAACCGAAATGCGATCGAACGAGCGATGGATGCTAAGGATTTATGCCAATCGACAACCCAGCACTAAAGGCTCTTCGATGCATCACCAAAAACATGTTCAAACATCAAAGATTGGATTTTTAAAGATTTAACTACAAAACACCAAAAATTGAAATATTCACCAAATCAATCCAAACCAAAAGCAAATGAACATAAATAAGTGTTAGGAATTCATACCTAACAACAAAGATAGATATAGACATAGATGTGAGATAAAAATCTCACATTTGAACCCGAAAACAATGAATGAGAAGCTTGAAGACGAAGGAAGATCAACCACACTTCAATCTCAACACAAGAAGCTTGAATCTAAGCTTAAAAAAGAAACATTTCCTAAATTAGGTTTAGGAATTTTCTGAAATCAAAGTGAGAATGAGTTGAAGAAGAAGAAGATGATACTTACCAAAGCTTCTCTTAGAATTTGGAGCAAGAACTTGGATTTGCAAATGGAAACTAGGGCTTAGGAATTCTAATTCTTTTTCTCCTCCCCCATTTTTGATGAAGCTTGAATGTATTAGGAAATGAAAGTGAAGTAATGAAGAGGAGAGGGGGTGGAATAATGATATAACCAGAGTTGGGCTAGTGGGCTGAACCCAAACCCAAACCTAAAGTCCTAAGTGAAAAATAGCAAAATTCGACTAACTCCAAACATATTGAAGTTTATACTCAAAAAGGTCGCAAACTTCATTTTGAACTCAATGGGGGTGGTCTCGAGTCCCAATTCGACTATTTGCAAAAAGTAGCTTTTCGGAACAAAATCCGACGAACGATAAAATATTTAAATAAAATATTTAAATATAAAATCGATAAATATGCGGGTTGTTACAGACTCCTCTCCTTAAATAAATTGGTCCTCGCAATACTTAAGAAGAAAATAAAGAGTAACAACCATAAAAGCATATCAACACAAAAGAAAATTGAAATAAGAAGTTCACCATAAGAGCACGAAAGAGTTAGCACGAACGGGATCGCTCGATGAATTCTCTAGATTCCCAAGAGTAATCCCTAGGATTTGAGAACCATTGAACTTTTACCAAAAAGAATATCTTTATATCGAAGGCGCTCAACCTCTGAAGCAATGATGCGAATAGAATGTTGCTCAAAAATCAAATTGGGTGAAACTTCAATTTCCTCAATAACACCGGGCTCAAGAATAAAAATCGGAATCCCTAAGGCATTTCCGTAGTTAAAAGACGTGGAGAACGTCAAGAATAGCAGAAAATTGTGCTTGTGCAACGACGTAGTATAATAACAGTACGCCCGAGAAACGAGAAACGAGAAACTCAAATAATTTGGGACAACGGCGTAGTACAAAAATGGTACGCCCAATGAACCAAAGCCCAAATAATTTCAGAACACCGACGTATTACAAAAACGGTACGTCCAATGAACCGATAAACCGGAACAACGATGTAGTATAATAATGGTACATCCATTGATCCAGATAAGACGGAACATCGATGTAGTATAATAACAGTACATCCGATGAACCGAACACTATAAAAGAACATCGGACGCTAGTCCATAAAAAAAATGAGATAAAGCTCAATAAAACGAAGTATATCAAAACGTTCGATGAACTTGATAAAAAGATAATTTCATTCAGACAACATCAAAGAATCAACAACTTGTTGCCTACGACAAAGCGCGTTGGCAACACGATTTCCAGAATATCAAGATCATAAGATGCCAGGAACTCGAGTCAACATGAAGTTCCTTATGAGAAAATAAATATTCCAAAGATTTATAATCGAGGTAGAGAAAAAATTTCTCATCCAAATATGATGATGCCAAATTCCAAAAGTAAAAACAATAGCCGCGCGCACTAGATCATGAGTGGCATATCTAGTCTCGATAAGCTATAATGATTTAGAAGCACAAGTGATAGCACGTTCTCCTTTGCAAGAGAATGGCATCCAAACCAATACAACTAGTATCGGTACAAATAGCAAAGTCTTGATTCCCCTTCAAGAATCACAAGAATAAGAGTATCGAAAGGAAGAGTTCTTTTAAATAATCCTCTTTCCTGAAAAGTTAAAACTTTCAAAATTACATTTTTATTTTTATGTAATAATCTTTCTACAAAAAATTACATTTCTACAAGTCAATATATCGTGTCTGATTGTCTCATCAAAGCGTTTAGGAGATTCTTATCAATAATGTTGATCAAGCGCATCGACCAGAATTCTTAAAACACTAAATGGGCAATACAATCACAAAATCATATTCTATAGGATAAGTAAGTTTCTCAAAAACTTCTAAGAATATTCTTTGTTCGTTTTAAGAACAAAAATCCAGTTATACTTCTAAATAAATCTTATGAAAAAGATTTTGCAAAATTTTAAATTGCTATTTTCATCCAAAATCAATAAATGCAAAAATGGACTTATCGAGATATTCATAGAATACTCGATACCTAAAATGGATGAAATAAGCTGGACAAACTGAATGACATAATAATTCATTCATAGGAATCATAACAAGTGTGGAATGCGGTAAGTGGAATGCTAACTTCCGCCACTCGTAGCAAATGAAAACCGGTGGTAAGGTCAAACTGAAAAGACCTTAGCACCACACAAAAGATTACTTAGGTGGTAATCCTAAGACAAGCTCAAAAATACCGGAAAATTTCTCAAACTACATGAATGAGAGAAATAACACTTTCCTTATAAGTGGGCTTAAGGAATAAAATGATGCCATCAAGTTGGAATCAAAATCATAAAGGAAAAATAGAAATCTGCTTAACAGATTGAAAATGTCAAAGATGAATAGTCCACACGGGACAAAGGATATGGCCTCATAATAATTAAGCCAATCCTTACAAAAGTAAATTCTGAAACCTAAGTAAAAATCGGCTCGGACAGAAAAATCACATAAAATAATTTTGACATCAATAAAGACAAATTGAGTGTTGCGGATCGACCATCCGGATTCACAATCCTCAAAGAAGTCATCAAGCCCAAAATATTCAAAGAAAAAGAATCGACAAGTTCTTTTGATATAAAAATAATGAGATGAAACCCATATCAAAAGAACTCGAATAAGAAGGTCACGAAATAAATAATGCCATCAAGGATTGAATGAAAAATACCTTGACCGAGAGAAGTGTTACCAGGAGCTTGCACAATATTCAGCTCTCCCTCTCTCCTGCTTTGAAGAATGGGACATGTAGATATAAGATGACCCGAACTTTTGCAATAACGGCAAAAGAGAGGTTTCGGGCACTCCCTTGCATAGTGGTCCGTGGAACCACAATTGTAGCATCGTCCTTGACTAGAGATAGGAGACTTTGCTACCGGAGTTTGTTGCTTCCCTTTCTTGATGGGATTGGGGCCTTCGAATTTAATAGGCCTCTTCATGTTGTTGTTGAAGTTCTGTTTGGCACGCACAACTTCAATATCTCTTTCTCTATCGGCCTCTTCAAGACGAAGACTATATTAATAAGCTGATTAAATGAAACCTCAAGTTTCAAATGCAATGGCTTCTTAAGATTCTTATTCAAGCCATAGACAAATCTCTGATTTTTCTTCATCGGGGTACTAATATACTCAATCCCGTATTTAGAAAGATATTCAAAAGATGCGACATAGTGTCTCATAAAAGATTCACCTTGAACAAGGTCAATAAAACGCCGGGCCAATGTAACTTTTTCAGCCTCCGGCACGAATTTCAATTCGAATCTTTCTCGGAATTGCTCCCAAGTGAGATCCGGTTCAACGATTTCAGAAATTAAAAGCTCATACCAATCTAATGATCTTTCTTGGAGCATGCTAGAAGCCACTTGGACTCGATGAAGGTCAATAAGGTTCATGTGAGAAAAGATGCGATCGCATGATTTGAGCCAAGCTTGAATTTCAATAACACTCTCGGATCCCCTGAATGGCCTTCCACCCAAATCGGTATAGTCTCTGCACAAGCGTGCAAAACCGGATCTAGGATGAGTAGGCCCTGGAATGGGACCGACAGCTTGAGCATTCTTTACTAGATCAAGAAGCTGCTGGGCAGACATAAATACACCATCCTGGGGAGTAGCACTAGATTGACCGACGCTGGGACGGCTTGGTCTAACCATTTTTCTTCTTTAAGAAAGAAAGAAAGAAGAGGAAAAAGTTATTCTCAAAATAAATATCAAGCAATCTTGATAGATAAAACAAGGAATCATAAAAGAAAGTAGGATAGAACGGTACGAAGACTCAAATAAATCCTAAGGCACAACTCCTAAGAAAGACATAGGACATGATCCTTGCTAAATTATTCTACATGGTTCTGAAGTTTGGCTTTGATACCAAGCTGTGACGCCCCACCTCTATACCCACGCTAGCCAAGAACACTACGGAGTAATGCTGTCGACTAGCACGGAGAATAAGGCTGTTGAGGAGCGACCATCTGTATAATTGCTTTGTGCGAGTACTGATACGCCAGATAAAAATATAAATTTTCATCTCAAGAGGAAAACCGACATACCGACACAAACTCAAAGCTACTACACAGTGGCTATAAAGGTCTTCGGAAACAAATATAGAAATAAACATAACACAAATCAGTCACAGATAATTCATATCACAAAGGCGGAAATAGATATGAATATAACACATGAAAGTGTACATCAGAGTATTGGTCAAACAAGATCCACAATATCAAAAAGAATAGATACAAGTGCAAGACAAAAGAATAAGTATACATAATAGAGTCTGTATCTCAAATGTATACAACAAAAACTACTAATCTAAGTAGTTAGCCAAAAGATCATATGATGGTCCGATAAGGTGGCAAACAGAAGCACCTGTAAAATCTCAGTTTGACCCGAGTATTATTTATAAGAAGAAAATAATAAACGGATCAGTCTAGCTATAAATATCAGGTGAAATGATATAGAATAAGAGATATGACTAAACGTATAATAATCACAATGCCAAGCTGTGATAAATAAATAATTGAAAAACCAATAAGAGATTAATCAATATCGCAAGGATCTTCTCAGAGATAAAAAGGAATGTCATACTCCTAATTTCATTCACCAAGCCACAATAAATGACATACATATCAATGCCAATCGTAAAAGTTGGTGAAACATAAATTCCAGAATTCAACACACGAAATCCAGAAATCAAATAATTCGGAGCATCGACGTCGTACAGCGTGACATCCGATGAACCAAATCACAATCAAAGGGAACAACGACGTCGTACAGCGTGACATCCGATGAACCAAATCACAATCAAAGGGAACAACGACGTCGTATAGCGTGACATCCGATGAACCAAATCACAATCAAAGGGAACAACGACGTCGTACAGCGTGACATCTGATGAACCAAATCACAATCAAAGGGAACAACGACGTCGTACAGCGTGACATCCGATGAACCAAATCAAAAAGACATCGCTCAATGCTAGTCTAAAACATAAAATGATCGTCATGATCAAAGAGAAGTGTCAATTACAGTAAGCTAGTAAATATATGAGCTTAGCTTCATGTCCCATAGCCACTAGCTTAACTTAAATATTTACGAACAAATTGTAGATCTCCACTAGTAAATTGTCACAAGAGATTCAATCGAACAAGTCCAAGAATTAACCGATGAAGTAAACGCAAGCGTTTCATACCACTCGGTTTACTAAGTCGTTTAATTAGATTTCTCATACGAGTGAGGTAAAAGTTTGTATATACTAGTAGATTGGAAAATGGTTTTATAAACGAGTTTGGTATTGAAAATAGAGTTGAAATCGTTTTGAGGAAAAAGTTTTGATATTTACTGCTAGTATAGAAAACCTTTATATTTTAAAGTGACAAATCATAGAATTGATTGTAGAAACAATCAATCATAAAAATTCACATTTGAAGACGTGAATCAAATCCAAAGAAATCGATACCAAATCCATCAAAATGGATATTCCCAAAAATCACGATGAAAATGTCATCAAAGTCCATAATAAATGATAACAACAAAAAGGGAATCAACACGAATCGATTAAAGTTGAAAATATACTCAAAAATAGCCAAACTAGGCAAATTAAACAGTTCCAGACATCTGGTAGGTGTCCCCAGACGTCTGGCCCTAGTATCTGGAAGTATATGTGTTTTCTCCCTTCTATTTTTAATTCCTGGGCCATTTCAGACGTCTGAAATTTTCAACCAGACGTCTGAATTTGATTTCAGACGTCTGGATTTTGTTTCAGACGTCTGGATTTAGCCTCTTCCTTTTCCAGGCCCCTTTCCAGATGTCTGAATTTGGTTTCAGACGTCTGAAATTAATTTCAGACGTCTGAAATCTTCTGCTAGGCAAAAAAAAACAGCCAAGATCAAAAATGGCAAATCCAAACCGAAATGCGATCGAACGAGCGATTGATGCTAAGGTTTATGCCAATCGACAACCCAGCACTATAGGCTCTTCGATGCATCACCAAAAACATGTTCAAACATCAAAGATTGGATTTTTAAAGATTTAACTACAAAACACCAAAAATTGAAATATTCACCAAATCAATCCAAACCAAAAGCAAATGAACAAAAATAAGTGTTAGGAATTCATACCTAACAACAAAGAAAGATATAGACATAGATGTGAGATAAAAATCTCACCTTTGAACCCGAAAACAATGAATGAGAAGCTTGAAGACGAAGGAAGATCAACCACACTTCAATCTCAACACAAGAAGCTTGAATCTAAGCTTAAAAGAGAAACATTTCCTAAATTAGGTTTAGCAATTTTCTGATATCAAAGTGAGAATGAGTTGAAGAAGAAGAAGATGATACTTACCAAAGCTTCTCTTAGAATTTGGAGCTAGAACTTGGATTTGCAAATGGAAATTAAGGCTTAGGAATTCTAATTCTTTTTCTCCTCCCCCATTTTTGATGAAGCTTGAATGTATTAGGAAATGAAAGTGAAGTAATGAAGAGGAGAGGGGGTGGAATAATGATATAACCAGAGTTGGGCTAGTGGGCTGAACCCAAACGCAAACCTAAAGTCCTAAGTGAAAAATAGCAAAATTCGACTAACTCCAAACATATCGAAGTTTATACTCAAAAAGGTCGCAAACTTCATTTTGAACTCAATGGGTGTGGTCTCGAGTCCCAATTCGACTGTTTGCAAAAAGTAGCTTTTCGGACCAAAATCCGACGAACGATAAAATATTTAAATAAAATATTTAAATATAAAATCAATAAATATGCGGGTTGTTACATCGAACCTGTAAGTACTATCTCCGTCAAACTCATCACGGAATCACCCACAGAGTTATACTGACGAATAGTTCTTACACCTCGAGTCTTCACTAAGCTCCACTTGGATTCACGACCTAACGTTTAATTTGGATCGATGTGGTTTTTGGATTATCCAAATATGGAAACCCGATCCCGGTCTCACCGAATCCAAACGCCATTTTAATGTCCAAGTTGTTTAAGGGTTTAAACAATTAAACTTATATCCAGGATGATATAAACAGATAGATGAATCACATTATCACAATAGATAATTCATATCAAACATTCATCTCATAAAGCAGCATATCACATATCATAGACATCCAAATCATCAAGTATCAACCAATCACCCAATATCAATCAATCAATATCAACCACCAAATATCAATCAATCAACATTAATCAATCATCCAAAAGCAGAATTGATTAACTCTAAATCAATTAGATTACCAAAATCCTTCTTCATTAATTTATTCCAAATAAATAAATTAATCATCTCTTAATGATCTTCCTTAATTAATCTTCCTTGATTAATTATACTTTAATTACATTCAAGTAATTATCCTTAACCATATACAGTAATTGATCTTTAATTACTATCATTAATTACAATAATTAATGATCCTTCATTTACTTCCATTAATTAATCAACTATAATTAATTACATTAAACCTCAATTAATTACAATTAATTAATCACTTTTATTAATCAACCTTGATTAATTCATAATTATATTAACTCATAATCCTTATTAATTAATAATTTCTTTAATTAAATTAAATAATTATCTTGTAATTAATCATCTCATTAATCATAAACAGTAATTAATAAATTTGTAATTATTTGTCTTAATTAATTTACTTCTTAATTAATTATATTAATCCTTTGATTAATTAATCTTTATTTACTTCATTAAGTAATTATTATTCAATTTAAATTAACAAATAATCCTTAATTAACTACTTTATTAATTAATTACATTTTTAATTAATTATCGTTAGTAATTAATCTTAAATTAATCTCATTAATTAATTAATTAATCACATTAATTAATTAACTAAAATTAACTAAGTAATTACCCCTTAATTACTTACATAAGTAATTATTTTCTAATTACTTTCATTAGATGATTACTCTCTTAATTAATTACCTTAACAAGTAATTAGTTCCATCATTAAATAATTCTTAATTCTTTAATTAATTAATTACTCTATAATTAAATTAACTTCAAAATAATTATATAAATTCATTCCTTAATTAGTAACATCATGCGATTATCCATTAATCACTTTTATTTAATTACTCCCACGAGTAATTTTTCATTAATTACTTCCATAAGTAATTTCCTCTTAATTACATTCAATAATTAACCAGTAATTACTTCATTAAGTAATTATACTTAATTAATTCATAATTAAGTGATTATTTAAAATTAAATAAACAATTAACTAATTATTTAAAATTAAATAAATAATTAATTAACTAACTTCTTATATTTCAAAATCCTTATTAAATTAAGAAAATCATTTATCTTAATTAAATCTTATTTATTAACAAATCATATTCAATTAAGTATTCTCAAGTTCATGTCAAAATAATTGAACCTTTCTTATCTTCATAAATAAATTATTTGAAATTAATCAAATTTTAATAACTTAAAAACAAATTATTCTATTTGGTTTACAAAATTATAGCATTAACCTTTATTTGAAAATAATGCATTTTGAAACAAAATTCAAAATTTAAAACACATTAATTATCTAAGTTAAACTTATTCAATTTAAATAAAATTTGAAACTTTTGTTTTTAAAATCATTACTTAAAAAATTTACTTTAAAACTTTGATTTAATAATTAAATTCAAAACACCCTTTTGATTTGAAATTCAAAATTTAATTAGATAATTACTTTCAAAAAGCAATCTTCTTAAAGCAATTTAAATTTGAAATATAAATTCAATTTACATTTTAAATGTTTGATTAACCTTTATTTTAAAACAACAAGTTTTAACTTTGAAAATTGTTTTCTTTTATAAAACTTGTATACAAATTTTGAAGCTTGATCTTCAATTATTTTAACTAGTTTATTCAAACAACGGGTTCAAAAATAGCAACATCCTAAATACCCGAGGCAAGCATGACAAACTCACGAATCTGCCCCGAGTAAAACTCTAACTCCTTCAACTTCGAGTCGATCGCGAGAAGGCGCGAGAGCTACTTCGGGAAAATCCCTTCTTCCCCAATTTAAAAACTCATCAGACCCAAAGCCATGCACGGTGCACCTTGCATGGCGAACCAAACATCGCCGATCTCTCCTCCGGCCATCTCCAAGTCAGCGGCGACCACGTCGACCATTCTCTCAACCCAGATTCAAGAAATCTCACTCGAATCAAAATTTCGACCAAACGCTCGAAACTGTAGAAACTCGAACCACCAAAAACCCCCAAACGCCGACCATCTCGTCGCCGATGATCTTTGCCGACCACACCATCTAAACGCCACGTCCACGAGCTACGTCTTCCCCAAACGCGAACAACTTCGGTCAACATCTCATGTCGCAAAAGTCTCGACATCCCAGATGAACAAAACATACTGTTAAACCCTAGAACGATCAATTTCGAACAAATTAACCATTGGAAAAATTCAATCGCATTTTTCCATCATCCATAATACAAAAACAAGCTTCGATCAAAATTCTAGCTTTAATCATCACGTTGATCTTCGGCAAATCACCAAAATCTCCAAATCGAACAAACCCAAATATCACATTAAATTTCCAACTAAAAATTACAAATTTCATATCAAAATTCATGATTTTCCATCATGATTACATGCATGTAATTCAATTTAGAACTTAAGATAGTTAATTTTTGACAAAAATTCGAGTTTTACTGTGTTTTCCATTTTAAAATTTATTTGTGAAATTAAATTGACAGAAACTATTTTTAAAATTTCTATCTAACATTATCATACAATTTCCATTCACATATCAAGATCAAATAGGGTATAGATTGGAAGATTTGAATTTTCATAAGGAAACAACTACAAAAAAAAAATTCAAACAGAGAATGTATATCTACAGCCAGTTGAATTTCCTGGTAATTCATACTTCCAACATACAAACTTAACAATATTCATATAATAAATAATCATTATCAAACAAAATTCATTTGCATGCATCATCATTCAACCATAGATTAAATTAAAACTATTTTTAAAACAAAATTTACTCTCCGTTTTTATGCAGAGCAATTTCAATTTCTTCCAGGCTTGAACAACTTTAAATCTGGAAATTTTTTTTATTTTGCTTGCTGAAGAAAATCCTCTGCATGCCTTCAATTGATGTTTTAAAATGTTGGAATTGTTCTTGAACTACCCTTTTAAGTTGCAGGTTGAAGTTGCTATGGAAAACCTTTTTGCCACTTTGAATATCAAGTTTCAGGTTTTTGAAAATGATTTTCTGTTTTGAGCTTTAGATATGGAATCATTGAATTTTGGGTTTGAGAAGTTTTTAAACTTGAAATCATCTTTGTTCAGTTGAGAAATAAATGGAAGAAGAGATGAAATTTTTTATTTTAAATTGAATTATGTAATGTTTATTAAAATAAAAAAAATTGAATAAAGGCACTTGTCACTAACATATTTTAAAAAGTTACAAGTGTTAAAGATATTTTATCTTAGATTTACAAGTGTTCAATTTCCTTAAATAAAGTCATTTAAGTTATATATGCATTATAAAATATTTATATGCATTAGTGAAATGTTTTTATGATAATAAGCTTTTGAATTTTAAATAAATATACAAGTATGAAATCTTTTATAAATTTTTATTTAATTTAAATGTAAATAGAAAGCTTACTTACTTAAATCTCTTAATTAATAAATATTTACATATGTATACATAAATTTGCCCTTTTAAAGAAAATATAATAAAACTAATTATTAATAAATATATTTCTTATACATGTATTTTTAAAATCTAAAACATTTAACTTTATTGTTTAAGAAATAATTTTTAAAAGAAAGTTCATTAATAACTTTATACATATAGTTATATAACCATTTTAAATTTAAACACTTTAAAGAAAATAAAACAAAACTTTATTTAAATCCTTTTAAACTATCATATTAAAAATAAACAATTATCTTATATTTTTAAAACAATTGAATTAAACTTAAATTTACTTTTGAAAATTATAAATTTTAAAACAAAGCTTTAAATTACAATTCATACATATATAAATTATAAATAGATTAAATTAAATTTCAAAACAATTCCAAATTATAACATATACATACATATATATTACAATTTGAAAATTCATCTTTTATTTAAAACAAAAGTTTTTGCTAGTCACAATATATATCAAATATATATATTATAAATAGAATAAAATTTTATTAGCTTTGAAAACTAATTCTTATCAATATTGCCAAATTAAAAATTTATTAACCTTTAAAAGACTAAATTTACCAATTTGAATTAAAATTATAAAGAAAAATTATCAATCAATTAAATTATTAATACAGGTTATTAAATTGATATTGCCTAAAATTCCGGGTCGTCACAGCCATCGTTAGCATCTTCCCCCATTTTTCCAGTGACCGTTGACACCCTGGCCACCACCATACCAAACTATGACCTCCCCCCTCGACTCCGATCAACGGCAAAGGACAAAAGTCCCAAAATTGATCAACATAGAAAATCACTTCAATCACTAAATTAAAAATCACAAAATTTATCTTAAAATTCATGATTCACTTATATGAATTGGATCCTATGATCCAGAGATGAAGTTGCTGAAATTGATTTCCATCTAAATTTTAATTTTTACTGTAACACCCCGGAATTTTTAACAATATCAATTTAATAATCTGTAGTTAAAATTAAATTGATATTGGTATTTTGATAATAATTATTCAGATAAATTTAATAATCTTCTTCAATAAATATTTAAATTGGTTATTTTATCTTTTTAAAATAATAAATTGATTTCTATTTTCAATATAAATATATGGTTCATATTTTAAATAAATTGGTATTGTTTTAAATTTAGAATAAATTTAACAAACTGATTTTATGGCTTGATAAAAATATAATTTTCTTGTAAAATGATTTTAAATTTAATAAAGGATATCTATAAAAACAATATTGATATGGTATTGTCTTTATAAATAAGTTTTGAATAAGATTTGTAATTTATATTTCAAATTGAATTTATATTTATAACTTGATTTGGAAAATATTTGATTTTGAATTTAGTTTGAATTTAAATTCAAAAGTAAAATCTTAATTTGTTTTAATTTTTATTTGTATAAGTTTATAAACATGATTTATTTTTGTTTTCGTTTATAAATTTATACATACAAACTAACAACTTAAACTAAGCTAATACATGCATTATTTTGTAAATAAATACTAATTACTTTTAAATATAACATGTGTTAAATTCATATGTATTCAAATAGACAAGTGTTGTAAAGTTTGACAAGTGTTAAAATTAGTTTTTATTTTCTTTTCTTTCATTTAATCTGAAAATACATTATTTTGCATCATTCATACATAATGCATTTTCATTTCTTAAATCAAATGAAGATCAAAATTCATTTTCATATTTGCAATCCAAATCTGCATTCTCAAAATCCATCAATCTACATGTTCCTCTTTAGTAAAGATCAATCTGCATATTCCAAAATCTGCATACTCCCCTCATCAAAGATCAAGATTCTGCATATCCAAAACTAAGATCAAATCTGCATTTCCTCTTCAAATCAAAGTGAAGCCTGCACACTGTTTATTCTCTGCATTCTACCTGCATGCAAGTATTTTGGGCTGAGATTATAAGCATGAGCAACTCAGATTTTAAGCAAAGAGTCAAGCTTGCATTTTTTATGTCTTCTACATAATGGAGAAACAGGGACCCTGCATATTCATTTTCTGCAAATTTATAAATGGATGCATACCTGCACATCATATGTCTGCAAATTCAAATGATTAACAGGAGCTCTGCATTTGTTTTCTGCATTCATCAAATAGGTGAGTAACAATTAAACCTTAAACTATATTAGGTTGCTTGATTAAGTGTTTGAGATAAATTATGTTTGTAGGTCTGTTGAAATTATGATTTTTATATGCATGTTGAGTTGCTATGCAGTGATTCCAGTTTTACATCTTACTTAAAGATCCTCTGCAATTGGTTTATTTTGAGATAGTAACTGGTTTTAGGATAATAAAAAGAGTTTGTTTATCATAAATTAGTTTCCAAACTTATAAAGTAATGTGTATATTTCTTAAGTTAAGATTTAAAAGTTTTAGGTGAATCAAAATCAGAGTGTATCTCTGTAAACATAGGCAGTGCCACTATATATTAATATTGATCAAAATCAAACACATCAATATTTAAATCCAGTTTCATTAACCTAGTGCATTGACAAAACTTGATTTTTAAATCAAGTATCAGTATTATTAGGTGTTTGTTAAAGTAGCAGTTTGTTCTTAAACAAAAGAGTGAATTCAAGCAAATGCTTACAATATGTAGTTTAAGAAAACCCAAGATTCCTCTGAGTTATTGAGTAAGGATCTTAGATCCTTAGAAAAATCTGAAATAAGAATAATATTTACTAGATAGGGTGCAGTTGAGAAAAAAAAAATTTGTATGAACCCTTGTTTGAACAGGGGGTTAAAATTTTAGTCAGTATGTAGAGATGGATTGATCGAGTGTGCTAGTTTCTGGTGTATGGATAGTTGGTGTGTAGAGGAGTGCGAGGCCGGAGAGCTGGAGATCAAGATGGTCGGAGGTGAGAATGGAGGCCGTTGACAGGTTTGAGTTGAAACCTGTATAAAAATTTCCAAGTATGGAATTTGGGGTTCCTGAGCAAAATTTTGAATTCCTGTATAATTTCTTATTTCTGGGTTGGTGTAGAAGTAGTGGTGGATTCTGGTTGTGGCTTGATCACCTGAGATGGTCGGCAGAGGGGGCGGCGATGGGTTCTCTGATGATCTGTTTGGGTTTGGATGTTGCAGGGAAAAGCTAGAGTTGTCTCGAAGCAAGTATAATAGAACTCGAAGTAGGCATGTTTAAGACTCGAAGTAGGATATGGGTTTTCTCGGGTCACTGCAGTGTTCAGGTTTCAGGGGAAAACTGTGTTCTTTTAAAAACAGTTTTTTTGAAATCTGGGTTTTCAAATTTTAAAATCTGTAGTTATAGGTTTTGAATAAGGTTTAGGTTTAAAATTTAATTCAAGTTTGAATTACTAATTTGAATTTAAATTCCAGGTTTGAAACCTGTTTTTCTGTTTTTTTTTTAAAAAATCTGGATTTAAAACTTTTTAAATCTGCAGTTTATGTTTTGAGTAAAATTAAGTTCAAATTCAAATGCAAGTTTAAATTTCTGACTTGATTTAAATTCCAGTTTTAATATTAAAATGGAAGTTTTAGAAATTTAACTTAATTATCTAAATTGTTTGGTAGATAGTTTAAAACTTTAAATAATTAAGGTTTTTAAAATGTGAGTAAGGATTTACAGATTTAATTTAAATCTGGAAATATTAAGTTTTAAAATGAGTTCAGTTTAAATTTAAAGAAGATTCAAATTGAAGTTTAAATTAAGAAAGAGTAGGAATTTCTAAAACATTGAAATGGATTCAACTTCAAATTTTTATTTTAAGACAAACTTTTGATTTGATCTGAAAATTTAAATAAGTTTAAAATTATTTAAAACTTTGATAAGTTTAAAATTCATTCTATTTTAAACTTGAATTTAAATTGAAATTTAAGGGTAATTTCATAAGTAATTTGTTTTGAATTAAATTGTTTTAAACATAATTAAGTTATGTTTTATTTTGAAAATTAAATTAAGATTTATGTTTTAGAATTAATTAATAAGGTAATTAAGATTAATTAATTAATTTAATTAATTAATTAATTTGGAATTAATAATTGATTAATGATTAATCAATTTATAATTAAGATCATTAATTAAGTTATTAATTAATGATAAATGAATATTAATTATGTAATTAAGTTTTAAATTAAGGATAATTAATTTAATAATTAACTTTAATTAATGAATGATTAAAGATATTTTTAATGGTAATTAATTTAAGTTAATTACCTTATAAAATAATTTGAGGATGGTTAATGAAGGTCATTAACCATGATTATTTAACAATTAATTAATGTAGTTAATTTTTATAATTAATTAGATTAATTAATTTAATAATAATCAATTGTAAATGGTTTGAGTATAATTACTTGATAAAGTAATTAAGGAATTAATTACTTAATGTAATCAATTTAATTGAATGAAATTGTTTAATTTAATTAAATAAGTTTAATTAATTTTAAACACTTGGGTTTTATAAATAATTACTTTATGTAATTAATGATTTGGAAATTACTTAGTTAAGTAATTGATTAATAATTACAGTTGTAATTAAATGGAGATGTTTAAGTATGAAGAAATTTGGGTTAATTATTAAATAATTAATCAAGGGATTAATTAAGAAATTAATTTAAGGATAATTAATTTGGTTTAATATAGTAATTAAATAAGTTAACTACTTAGGGTAATTAATTTAGTGGAATAATTAAGGATCATTAATTATTTTAATTAATGATCTAATTAAGTTGATTGATTAAGATTAATTAATCAATAATGAGTAATTAATGGTAATTAATTAATATAATTAATTAAGGATTAATGTAATTAATTATGATTAATTAATTAATTGAGTAATTAAAGGTTAATTACTGTTTAGTGAGGATAATTAATTTGTGTGGAATTAATTAAGGATAATTACATGAATGTAATTAAGGGTAATTAATCAAGAGTGATTAATTAGGATGATTTATTTGAATGATTAATTGATTGTAATCAATTAAATGATTGAGAAAGCAAGTTATAATCTGATGAAGTAATTAATTTAATTTATTTTAAATTAATTAAAGATGAAGTAATTAATTTAATTCATTTTAAATTAATTAGAGATAGAGATAGTTAATTTAATTCATTTTAAATTAATTATAGGATGATGAGTAAATCATTTCTTATGGATGAATGGTTGAACTTCATTGACTTGGATGTTTTGAAATCTCAGTAATGAGATAAATAATATTGTGTGGTATGGATGCTTGGTTGTATTGTGATGATAACATAGTTCATCTATTGTGATGTATTATATGGAATATCTATATGATATTGATGATGTGAATTACCTGTTATGTGATAATGTTGATTATCAGTTATGATTTATAAGTTATCTATCTGTGTGTATATAGATACTGTAATTGAAATGTTTTAAACCTTTAAAACAACTTGGACCTTAAAAGACACGCATTGGTTTTCGATGAGACCGGGATCGGTTTCCATATTTGGATATCCGAAAACCACATCGATTCCAAATAACGTTAGGTCGTGTATCAAAGTGGAGCGAATGAAGACTCGAGGTGTAAGGACTATAAGTCAATATAACTCTGTGGGTGATTCCGTAATGAGTTTGACGGAATAATACTTATAGATTCGAGATGGTGGTTAAGAGTGCAAGGGTTATTGTCGTTAACTCTGAGGGTGATTTCAAAATAAGTGTAACGAGATAATGCCTTCGGTTTCGTTCGAACCCGGAACGAATTTGTATGGATTGAATGCTTTCAGCACATCGTCAGGTGGACGATGAGCATTCTAAGTGATATGTCCTATAAAGGTAATCGTAGCCTCAAGCCTCATCAACCGGGAATGGCTAAAACAGGGGAGGTGCAGCAAAGCTTCGTGGGTCGCACCCACTAGAGACCAAGATTGATCCCTGTCTAGAAGTCCCTTTATATTCGACTGTGTGGGTGGTTGCTAGCTACAACCACGGGGTTGTCTTGTTCGAAACTATTCAGTAAGGAATGGGTCCGGCTTTGTGTTGCAGGGGGTCGGGAGCGATCCTCGGTACGTTGATCTAGGCCACGTACTGTGACGGGCGGTACCCCAGTAGCCCTGCCATTGTATGGAATCCAAAATCTAATAAGTGCCAACGGTTTTGATTGTATTACCCACTTTTGTGGCTAGTAGCTGGAATTTAATCATGTGACAATTTCGGCTATTTCTTATTTACTTGAAAACCCTAGACACTATTATAATATCATCGGATTTCCTATCAAATGTTTTGGTTAGCGTAAGGTAAAAACTTTTCCATGTTTATGTGTGGGAAGTCTTACGTGATACCTTTCTTTTCAAAAGATTTTTAAAAGTTAAGCAACTTTAACCTGTTACTCACACCAGACCCATGTCTGACCCGGAGTTTATTTTTGTTTTTCATAAACTCTTGGATACTCAAATTTTTATGAGTAGTCAAGGGATTCAGGTTAGGATTCAGGATTAGCTTTGACGAATTATGGAGAAGCAATGGAGCAGGAGGCTTCCGCGTGTAGATATGTCTAGTATTCCGCTGTGTAGTGTTCTCTGAGTTGTTGTATTGAGTTGTATAACTAGACAGGTGTTTATAACTGTCTAGTATGTGTTGTATGTCTGTGTACTCTGATAATGGTTGTAAACTATGTAATGTTTATGCTATTAATATAATTTACTCGTTCCGCTGTGTAAGATTCTGATGTTGTTTCTTTCTTCTCTTCTTTCTATTCTCTTTTCTAACCCTTTCTTTCTTAAAGATGATGCGATTTTCTGGGAGTGGAAAGTCGGGTCGTCGCATTTGGTATCAGAGCATTAGGTTGAGTGAATACTTAGGCTCTGAAGTATGTCTTTCTTTAGGGAGCATTAGGCTGAGTGAATACCTAGGCTCTGTAGTGGTGTCTTTCTTGAGAGAGCGTATTTGTAATTTTAATATATATATATATATATATATATATATATATATATATAATTCTACCTATCTATTGGGTTACCTGTTCAGGCTTTCCAATATAAATTATAAAGGTAGATGGGGTAGTAGTGTGTGTAACACGACTACCATAGGTTGGTGTTTGAATGTTTGAGGTTGGAAGTGTTTTGTTGAGACTGTAGACCTAATACCGTCTCGAGTGAGTTCTATAGTGATGAAGAACTTCATTAATCTCTGAAGGAAATCCGTGAAGGTTCGGAGATTCATCTTTGAAGTTGGATGAGTAGAATTTGGATCTGTTGGTTGGTAGAAGTGAGTAATGGTATTTTAATACCTCAGGAAATAGTAGCTGTGTGATGAGATGCAGTGACTATGGATGTTCCCGAAGATGTTTTCTTTGGAACAAGTTAAGGGAGTGAGTCTGCTTCAGTGTTGTGGCCGTGTTCAGCCGGAGTTTCTGTTTGCTTTGAAGCCCGAGTTCTTGGAGAGCTTTGTTTTGGAATTCTTTGGCATCTGTGGCAGTAGTGTAGTTTAGAGTGTTCTCGGTGTTGGCAGGAGATCTTCTGGCTTAGTAGTTTTTCTGGAGTGGAGTTCAGAAGCAGTTAGGTGAACCCGTTTCTTCGATGGGTTGACTAGTTAAGTTTAAGCTGTTCATTTTGGTTAAGAGAGAACAGTTTTCCTTGGATTTAGTTGGGTGGTTCGCAAAAGTGACTTGCGATTGTTTGAGTGATCTCTTGGGATATCTGAATTTTTATGAATATCTTCAGGAAGTCAGAGTTTGTTTCACATTTGGAGATTGAGTTGGTGTAGCAGCTCGAAGTTTTGGAGGAACTTCTGAATGATTCTTATGGATTTTTCGAATCATATCTCTGGGGTGTGTTGTCCAGTTTGTGCTTATGTTCTTCTTCAGCATTCTCTTCTACTTCGGATCAGAGTTGAGCAGTGGAAGCAGTTTGGAAGTATATCTGCTTTTCTTTTCCCAGAGAGAAGTGTGTTGTTGTCTTCTGATGTTGAGGAGTAGAGTTTGAGTTCTTGATCTTGGTTGATCTTGAGGAGATCATTTTTTTGTGTTGATTGGTCTCGTTTGTTTCTAGAAGTATCAGCAAGGTTGAGCTGATTAGTAAGGTTGTAGACAGCCAGGATTTGTCCGAAGAATTTTGTGGATAAGAGTCGGAGTGATTTAGACTCTGAAGTCGGAGATTTAATTTTGGATAAGTTTTCTCTGATAGTAAGTGAGCTATAAGTTTGGTAAGTCTGAGAAGTTAGCTCTGAAGTGTTTTGGATCTTTGCTGTGATCTGGGAGATTGAGAGATTGATCTTCAGGATTGGATTTCCAGTTTGGATAACCGGGATTCGATGAGTTTCACGTATCTCTGAGGGAGTACGTGTATGATCTATTTCTGGTTGTGGAACCAGCAGTTTGGGAGTTTTGGTTGTTGAGTCAGACTCGTTTGAAGTCTGATATCTTGTCTAGTATTATAGATATAGTTGTATAGGAGCTTTGTAGCTTCATAGTATAGATTGTTTGGATTCTCTAGAGCGAGTATCCCGGTGGATATATATATATACACATAGGGAAACTCGATATAATTTCATCCAGATTTTGTCTGGATAATTAGATTTATTTGAATTGGTTGTTTTGGTTGTTAGCATAGGTTTGATATATGCTTGTGTTTAAATTTAAAATTTAATGAGATTATTAAATTACCTTTGTTTTAAATTTCGAGGACGAAATTCTTTTAAGGGGGAAGGATTGTAACATCCCGGAATTTTTAACAATATCAATTTAATAATCTGTAGTTAAAATTAAATTGATATTGATATTTTGATAATAATTATTCAGATAAATTTAATAATCTTCTTCAATAAATATTTAAATTGGTTATTTTATCTTTTTAAAATAATAAATTGATTTCTATTTTCAATATAAATATATGGTTCATATTTTAAATAAATTGGTATTGTTTTAAATTTAGAATAAATTTAACAAATTGGTTTTATGGCTTGATAAAAATATAATTTTCTTGTAAAATGATTTTAAATTTAATAAAGGATATTTATAAAAACAATATTGATATGGTATTGTCTTTATAAATAAGTTTTGAATAAGATTTGTAATTTTTATTTCAAATTGTATTTATATTTATAACTTGATTTGGTAAATATTTGATTTTGAATTTAGTTTGAATTTAAGTTCAAAAGTAAAATCTTAATTTGTTTTAATTTTTATTTGTATAAGTTTATAAACATGATTTGTTTTTGTTTTCATTTATAAAATTATACATATAAACTAACAACTTAAACTAAGCTAATACATGCATTATTTTGTAAATAAATACTAATTACTTTTAAATATAACATGTGTTAAATTCATATGTATTCAAATAGACAAGTGTTGTAAAGTTTGACAAGTGTTAAAATTAGTTTTTATTTTCTTTTCTTTCATTTAATCTGAAAATACATTAGTTTGCATCATTCATACATAATGCATTTTCATTTCTTAAATCAAATGAAGATCAAAATTCATTTTCTTATTTGCAATCCAAATCTGCATTCTCAAAATCCATCAATCTGCATGTTCCTCTTTAGTAAAGATCAATCTGCATATTCCAAAATCTGCATACTCCCCTCATCAAAGATCAAGATTCTGCATATCCAAAACTAAGATCAAATCTGCATTTCCTCTTCAAATCAAAGTGAAGCCTGCACACTGTTTATTCTCTGCATTCTACCTGCATGCAAGTATTTTGGGCTGAGATTATAAGCATGAGCAACTCAGATTTTAAGCAAAGAGTCAAGCTTGCATTTTTTATGTCTTCTGCATAATGGAGAAACAGGGACCCTGCATATTCATTTTCTGCAAATTTATAAATGGATGCATACCTGCACATCATATGTCTGCAAATTCAAATGATTAACAGGAGCTCTGCATTTGTTTTCTGCATTCATCAAATAGGTGAGTAACAATTAAACCTTAAACTATATTAGGTTGCTTGATTAAGTGTTTGAGATAAATTATGTTTGTAGGTCTGTTGAAATTATGATTTTTATATGCATGTTGAGTTGCTATGCAGTGATTCCAGTTTTACATCCTTCTTAAAGATCCTCTGCAATTGGTTTATTTTGAGATAGTAACTGGTTTTAGGATAATAAAAAGAGTTTGTTTATTATAAATTAGTTTCCAAACTTATAAAGTAATGTGTATTTTCTTAAGTTAAGATTTAAAAGTTTTAGGTGAATCAAAATCAGAGTGTATCTCTGTAAACATAGGCAGTGCCACTATATATTAATACTGATCAAAATCAAACACATCAATATTTAAATCCAGTTTCATTAACCTAGTGCATTGACAAAACTTGATTTTTAAATCAAGTATCAGAATTATTAGGTGTTTGTTAAAGTAGCAGTTTGTTCTTAAACAAAAGAGTGAATTCAAGCAAATGCTTACAAACTGTAGTTTAAGAAAACCCAAGATTCCTCTGAGTTACTGAGTAAGGATCTTAGATCCTTAGAAAAATCTGAAATAAGAATAATATTTACTAGATAGGGTGCAGTTGAGAAATTTTTTTTTTGTGTGAACCCTAGTTTGAACAGGGGGTTAAAATTTTAGTCAGTATGAAGAGATGGATTGATTGAGTGTGCTAGTTTCTGGTGTAGGATAGTTGGTGTGTAGAGGAGTGCGAGGCCGGAGAGGTGAAGATCAAGATGGTCGGAGGTGAGAATGGAGGTCGTTGACAGGTTTGAGTTGAAACCTGTATAAAAATTTCCAGGTATGGAATTTGGGGTTCCAGAGCAAAATTTTGAATTCCTGTATAATTTCTTGTTTCTGGGTTGGTGTAGAAGTAGTGGTGGATTCTGGTTGTGGCTTGATCACCTGAGATGGTCGGCAGAGGGGGCGGCGATGGGTTATCTGATGAATTGTTTGGGTTTGGATGTTGCAGGGAAAAGCTAGAGTTGTCTCGAAGCAAGTATAATAGAACTCGAAGTAGGCATGTTTAAGACTCGAAGTAGGATATGGGTTTTCTCGGGTCACTGTAGTGTTCAGGTTTCAGGGGAAAACTGTGTTCTTTTAAAAACAATTTTTTTGAAATCTGGGTTTTCAAATTTTAAATCTGTAGTTATAGGTTTTGAATAAGGTTTAGGTTTAAAATTTAATTCAAGTTTGAATTATTAATTTGAATTTAAATTCCAGGTTTGAAACCTGTTTTTCTTTTTTCTTTTTAAATCTGGATTTAAAACTTTTTAAATCTGCAGTTTATGTTTTGAGTAAAATTAAGTTCAAATTCAAATGCAAGTTTAAATTTCTGACTTGATTTAAATTCCAGTTTTAATATTAAAATGGAAGTTTTAGAAATTTAACTTAATTATCTAAATTGTTTGGTAGATAGTTTAAAACTTTAAATAATTAAGGTTTTTAAAATGTGAGTAAGGATTTACAGATTTAATTTAAATCTGGAAATATTAAGTTTTAAAATGAGTTCAGTTTAAATTTAAAAAAGATTCAAATTGAAGTTTAAATTAAGAAAGAGTAGGAATTTCTAAAACATTGAAATGGATTCAACTTCAAATTTTTATTTTAAGACAAACTTTTGATTTGATCTGAAAATTTAAATAAGTTTAAAATTATTTAAAACTTTGATAAGTTTAAAATTCATTCTATTTTAAACTTGAATTTAAATTGAAATTTAAGGGTAATTTAATAAGTAATTTGTTTTGAATTAAATTGTTTTAAACATAATTAAGTTATGTTTTATTTTGAAAATTAAATTAAGATTTATGTTTTAGAATTAATTAATAAGGTAATTAAGATTAATTAATTAATTTAATTAATTAATTAAATTTGGAATTAATAATTGATTAATGATTAATCAATTTATAATTAAGATCATTAATTAAGTTATTAATTAATGATAAATGAATATTAATTATGTAATTAAGTTTTAAATTAAGGATAATTAATTTAATAATTAACTTTAATTAATGAATGATTAAAGATATTTTTAATGGTAATTAATTTAAGTTAATTACCTTATAAAATAATTTGAGGATGGTTAATGAAGGTCATTAACCATGATTATTTAACAATTAATTAATGTAGTTAATTTTTATAATTAATTAGATTAATTAATTTAATAATAATCAATTGTAAATGGTTTGAGTATAATTACTTGATAAAGTAATTAAGGAATTAATTACATAATGTAATTAATTTAATTGAATGAGATTGTTTAATTTAATTAAATATGTTTAATTAGTTTTAAACACTTGGGTTTTATAAATAATTACTTTATGTAATTAATGATTTGGAAATTACTTAGTTAAGTAATTGATTAATAATTACAGTTGTAATTAAATGGAGATGTTTAAGTATGAAGAAATTTGGGTTAATTATTAAATAATTAATCAAGGGATTAATTAAGAAATTAATTTAAGGATAATTAATTTGGTTTAATATAGTAATTAAATAAGTTAATTACTTAGGGTAATTAATTTAGTGGAATAATTAAGGATCATTAATTATTTTAATTAATGATGTAATTAAGTTGATTGATTAAGATTAATTAATCAATAATGAGTAATTAAGGGTAATTAATTAATATAATTAATTAAGGATTAATTTAATTAATTATGATTAATTAATTAATTGAGTAATTAAAGGTTAATTACTGTTTAGTGAGGATAATTAATTTGTGTGGAATTAATTAAGGATAATTACATGAATGTGATTAAGGGTAATTAATCAAGAGTGATTAATTAGGATGATTTATTTGAATGATTAATTGATTGTAATCAATTAAATGATTGAGTAAGCAAGTTATAATCTGATGAAGTAATTAATTTAATTTATTTTAAATTAATTAAAGATGAAGTAATTAATTTAATTCATTTTAAATTAATTAGAGATAGAGATAGTTAATTTAATTCATTTTAAATTAATTATAGGATGATGAGTAAATCATTTCTTATGGATGAATGGTTGAACTTGATTGACTTGGATGTTTTGAAATCTCAGTAAAGAGATAAATAATATTGTGTGGTATGGATGCTTGGTTGTATTGTGATGATAACATAGTTCATCTATTGTGATGTATTATATGGAATATCTATATGATATTGATGATGTGAATTACCAGTTATGTGATAATGTTGATTATCAGTTATGATTTATAAGTTATCTATCTGTGTGTATATAGATACTGTAATTGAAATGTTTTAAACCTTTAAAACAACTTGGACCTTAAAAGACACGCTTTGGTTTTCGATGAGACCGGGATCGGGTTTCCATATTTGGATATCCGAAAACCACATCGATTCCAAATAACGTTAGGTCGTGTATCAAAGTGGAGCGAGTGAAGACTCGAGGTGTAAGGACTATAAGTCAATATAACTCTGTGGGTGATTCTGTAATGAGTTTGACGGAATAGTACTTATAGATTCGAGATGGTGGTCTAGAGTGCAAGGGTTATTGTCGTTAACTCTGAGGGTGATTCTAAAATGAGTGTAACGAGATAATGCCTTCGGTTTCGTTCGAACCCGGAACGAACTTGTATGGAATGAATGCTTTCAACACATCGTCAGGTGGACGATGAGAATTCTAAGTGATATGTCCTATAAAGGTAATCGTAGCCTCAAGCCTCATCAACCGGGAATGGCTAAAACAGGGGAGGTGCAGCAAAGCTTCGTGGGTCGCACCCACTGGAGAGCAAGATTGATCCCTGTCTAGAAGTCCCTTTATATTCGGCTGTGTGGGTGGTTGCTAGCTACAACCACGGGGTTGTCTTGTTCGGAACTATTCAGTAAGGAATGGGTCCGGCTTTGTGTTGCAGGGGGTCGGGAGTGATCCTCGGTACGTTGATCTAGGCCACGTACTGTGACGGGCGGTACCCCAGTAGCCCTGCCATTGTATGGAATCCAAAATCCAATAAGTGCCAACGGTTTTGATTGTATTACCCACTTTTGTGGCTAGTAGCTGGAATTTAATCATGTAACAATTTCGGCTATTTCTTATTTACTTGAAAACCCTAGACACTATTATAATATCATTGGATTTCCTATCAAATGTTTTGGTTAGCGTAAGGTAAAAACTTTTCCATGTTTATTGTGGGAAGTCTTACGTGATACCTTTCTTTTCAAAAGATTTTTAAAAGTTAAGCAACTTTAACCTGTTACTCACACCAGACCCATGTCTGACCCGGAGTTTATTTTTGTTTTTCATAAACTCTTGGGTACTCAAATTTTTATGAGTAGTCAAGGGATTCATGTTAGGATTCAGGATTAGCTTTGACGAATTATGGAGGAGCAATGGAGCAGGAGGCTTCCGCGTGTAGATATATCTAGTATTCCGCTGTGTAGTGTTCTCTGAGTTGTTTTATTGAGTTGTATAACTAGACAGGTGTTTATAACTGTCTAGTACGTGTTGTATGTCTGTGTACTTTGATAATGGTTGTAAACTATGTAATATTTATGTTATTAATATAATTTATTCGTTCCGCTGTGTAAGATTCTGATGCTGTTTCTTTCTTCTCTTCTTTCTATTCTCTTTTCTATCCCTTTCTTTCTTAAAGAGGATGCGATTTTCCGGGAGTGGAAAGTCGGTCGTCGCATTTACTGTAAATCTTAAATTTACAGAATATTTGTTAAATATAAATACTTAAGTTTATTTAAAAACAAGATTGTTTTGTTACAATCAAATTCCTTTAAATGATCAAAGGCTAACAGTGATTAATTTGGGGAATATGAATTTTCTAACTGTTCTTGAACCAAAAATTTAACAGAGAACTACATCTCAACATATACCGGCATTTACAAAACTTCGCAGCATATAAAACAGATTCAAAATGAACATCCGTGCAGCAAACATATTTACATCATACAGATCTATTAACATCCAAAAGATTTAACTTTAAGTGTTTACTCACCTACTAATTTGAAAACATAGCCTTTTTGTTTTGAAACAGCCTTTGAATCTTTTAAAACATGATTTGCCTTAGCTTTTGTGATTTCTTTGTTAACTGGTTGTAATGATCTGAAACTTGTTGTAGAGATGACTTCTTTGATTTCCAGGTTTTACTTACTTTGATATTAAAACGTGAATTACAGGTTTGCTTTAGAGATACTCCGGTTGAAGATGACGTTGCAGGCTTTACTTTTTGATCTTGGAAATGATTGCAAATGAATTATAGGTTTTGATTTCTGCTTTGAGGCGGTGTGGATTATAGATTTGTTTTAAAGAGTTTTTTGTTTGGGTTTATTAGCTTTTGAAAAAGAAAAAATAGAAAAGGAATAGAAGAGAAGGAAGCTTATGTTTATATAAGTAAATTTCTGATTTATTTAAAATAAAAGAAAATCAAAATTATAAAGGACACTTGTAAAATCTCTCAATATTTGTAATATTGTTTTATTTATTACTTAACAATGTCATATTAAGCCCTTAGAGATTTACACTTGTAATTTAAGTAATCTTTACTTATTTTTAAATATTAATAAAAGCTTTATACTTAATTTATTAATTTACAAATTCTTATTATATATAAAAATTACTTTAAAGAAAATAAAACCAATTATGTTTATAAATAAAAGCTTATATATTATTTTAAAATATTTAAAATATCTACCTTTCGAATTTCCAAATTTAAATCCAAATTAAAATTCAAATTAAATTTAAAAATCCAATTTAAAAATCAATTTGATATATACATATATATCATATATATTTAAACAAATACAAATTCAATTTGTATATAATAATTCTCTATATATATATATATTACATATTATTATTGATTTGAAATTAACAATCTTAGCAAATTTTAAATAATTTATAATGGAGATTATCACATTTGAATTTGTTCGATTTATAAATTAGTATTTTTAAAAGTTAAATCAGATAACTATCCAATTATCTGATGCCCGAAAATTCGGGATATCACATTCCTCCTCCTTTAAAATCATTTCATCCTAAAAAAGAAACGAAACCAGAATTTTATTAAATTAGTTATTATCAGTTAAATTTTCTCTTTAACCACTTAAATCCTTTTGAGAATTTTAAAAACACCTTTAAAATCTATGTAATATTACAAAATAGCTTTATAAAAATACTTTTTATAACTCGATGTTTCAACCAGTCCAGCCTTTTTCTCGCAGAAATTCGGTTGTATGTTGATCAGGCGTAGGACTGAAAATCTATGAGTACTTAGTAGACCCGTTTTTAATACCTAGTGAAAATACTTGGAAAATAACTTCTGTTGAAAATATAGAAAACATTTTTGAAACTAAAGGAAACATCTTTGGTGAGATTGCTCTGGAAATCAGCGCCCACATCCATGGTCGCATTTAACCCGATGGTTACGTTGCCATCCCAGCAAAATCCATAGATAACCGTAGGCACTCTGGGCCCTCGATTACGCCATGGAACCTGCTACAAATAGCAGTTACATCCTGGGTAGTTGCCATCACAACAAAAGTCCATGTAACTGTAGGCATCAGCAACCTCGAATTTCGCTGCCAAAGGAATGAAACTTCTCCATTCCACTCGACCATAGATCGCAGTCTATCTATGTTATGTTGCCTTCACGGCAAAATCAAATGTAGACCGTTGACACTCACCTCCACACGATTTCCATTATGGTCCACAGTAGATCGCAGCGACATCGAACTACACTGTCGTCACAGCATAACCCAAATGTCCATGTAGGCATCAACGCCCTCGACTTTCGCTTCCCAATAATCCTCAAGAACTTGTTTGTCCGGACTCCTCATAGGATCAACTTTAGAACCTCCCCCTTGAGGCTCAGGGCAGTACCAACCTATGGTACTCTTGAGAAGTTCATTTCAAGGGAACGCCTTTTTCCTCAGAGCCATTTTCAAAACACTTTATACTATACACATATAGTATCTTCCAAATCATACACCTAGTATGAATCTCAAATAAATTTTCTTTCCCAAAATTGATTATTCCAAAATCGAACATTCTCAAATTAGGCTTTTCCAAATTCCAATATTGATTTTACCCAAAAATCAAAAGCCTTTCCAAATCCAAAGGTTCCAAAAACCTTTTCCCAAAATCATTCTCATAAGAACCTTCATTATATATATATATATATAACTTTGTAAATCTTTGGATCATTTCAAACTTGTATAAATTCCCTTTTTTACTTCAAATACTTTCAAAAAAAACCCTTTTCTTCTGGTAATAGATTCAACAAGGGGAGATTTATCTTATATAACAAAGATATATAACTCTATTTATTCCAAATCAAATATTCAAATTTGATCACTCTTATAAAGTTATTATCCATATTATTTATTTATATAGTAATTTATAACATAGAAATATCCAATTTTCACTTTATTTCACCATATATTTTATGTGGATAAGAATTGTAAAATGGATTTTGAAATGAAAAGTATATTTTGTAAAATATACTTTTCATTTCAAAATCCATTTTACAATTCTTATCCACAAATTTTCAGTATCAATTTTTATTCAAACCCGTACGATGTACACATATCATCCGTACGCTATACCAATCTGATTTCTTACTCGATTCACACAATTTCTCTTCGGAACTAGTATCGTCCACCCGACTTCCTAGTGCGGACTCAGATCTGGTTTCTTGATCAGACTATTAGAAACCACCAATTTTCCTTGCATAGCCATAAATATATAAAGAATATCCAGAACCAATTAACAACCATATCCAGGTTCGCCGTCGAAAATCGAGTGAAAAATCCCAACTCAGATTGACATACTATCTCGAAATTCTATGCTCGAGTCTTGATCAAATCACTATGCGAATAGAATAATATACATACATCCTACGTATCCATCTTCATTGATTATTAGCCAAATCAATCTTCTTTCTATTCACCTTTACTTTGATTCTATTGCTTAATTCACCATTGCTTCAATCCCATTTGGATTATCACTTAAATTCTTATCTTAAATGGATATTTAATCGTAAACAGTTTGAACTCTGTCTAGCTTATATTTAGAAAATAATTTGAAAAGAAGAAAAGAGATAGACGAAGGAAAAGAAACAAATCGCAGAATCTCACATTCGCAGCAGATCATAATATAATATTAAATAATATCATTTATACAAAGAAAGCTGTATCAGTGAATTTACATTTAATACATCAGAGTTTTCCATATTCACACAAACACTGGATAGTTAATATTACATGTTCAGACAATCTATAATATACACAGTGGAATATTCTCCATACGTTCCTGCCATCCAGCTCGCCTCCTGAGCTCCAGAACGTCCTTGCCTAAAAATCTATAATACTCGGTCAGACCCGAGCATTACATCAAAGTAGCACCCGGGTCAGGCTGGAAATCAGCGTAAGTAAACCCATGTAATCATGAAATTCTAGTGCACAAACTTACTTAAAACCCGAGGTAACTCGTTCATCACTACAAGTTCATACTTGTTATAGTCAACACTTATATCCACAAATCAATTCCTAAGTATCTTACTTAGTTTCAAATGGTCCATTTTATTCTATTCCAAACTATTTACTACACATATCAAATCTATATGGATTACAGAAGATTTCAAATCGAAGTGATGTCGGGTATTTACTGATACCCGACCCCGGTCTCTTCGAGTCCAATACTTGTTATAGTCAACACTTATATCCACAAATCAATTCCTAAGTATCTTACTTAGTTTCAAATGGTCCATTTTATTCTATTCCAAACTATTTACTACACATATCAAATCTATATGGATTACAGAAGATTTCAAATCGAAGTGATGTCGGGTATTTACTGATACCCGACCCCGGTCTCTTCGAGTCCAATATCATTCCTAACCCAAATTGATAAGGTTTAAAACAATATAATTCATATTCAGTGTATCATACCACACAATAATTTAACTCAGATAGATATCCCACACTAACATAGTTTAAGTCATTCACATCACCAAATCTCAATCCCTCATCAAAGAAAATAACAGTTCAAAATCCAAATTCATTCAACCATCCGTACACAAGATTTATTACATATATAATATCAAATAAATTTAATTAACCTCCAATTAATTTATCACCAACTTTATTCTCTTGGATTATCTTAATCCTACAGTTAACATTAGTTAATTACAACCCTCTTAATTAATTATCTTTAATCATCTATCTTAATCATCCCTGATTAATAACCTTAATTAATTACCTTGATTAATTAACCTTTAATCACTTATTAACTTATGAATTAATTATTCCTAATTATCTTAAGACTTTTCTAAATTAAAGACTTCAATTTCACAAAATAATTATCTTTAACCATATACAATAATCAACTTTTAATTACTTTCAATAATTAATTAACTACAATTAATCACATTAATCCTTAATTAATTATCCTTAATTACTTATATTGATTAATTACCTTTTGATTAATCATCCATTAATAAATTATTAATTACTTAATGAATGATTTCTTATTTACTTCTTTAATTAATTACTCTATTTAAATTATATTTAATAATTAATCTTTAATTGATCACATTTATTAATCACCCTTGATTAATCTCATTCAATAATTTACTACCCTTAATTACTTCATTAATTAATAAATTACTCCTTAATTACTTATCTTTAATTAATTCCTTAATTAATTACACAAAGTAATTAAACTCAAATTACTTCCATTAATAAATCACCCTTCAATTAATTACATCCAGTATTTACCCATTAATTAATTCACTAAGTAATTATACTTTATAAATTACATTAAGTAATTACACTAAATCAACTAAATGATTTTCTTAAACCAATTAATTAACTTAAATTAATCATATTTATTTAATTAATTACATTTTGTAACTAATTCCTTGAATTACGTTCATTAAGTAATTATACTTAACCAATTCCATAATTGATTATCCTTAATTAATTAATATAATTAGTTAACTTAAATTGATCACATTAATTAATCATATGAAAATCCTTAGTTAACGATCTTCGTTAACTATTAACAACTCTTTAATTACTTTCCTTAAGTAACTAAACTTTACTTAATTTCGAAATTATTAACTGCACTTAATTTCATTTTAATTTCAACAATTACATTTATTTGAAAACATTTATGGACTACATACATGATTTATCCAAAGTAATATTTATATAAAACAAACTGTTTCTTTTAAACAAAATTAACTTTAAAATCTATACCTTTAAAAACTTAAACTTATTTAAACGTTAAGTTTCAATTCAAACATTTCAAACATCTTTCAACTGGTTAAAACCTTGTTTTTATAAATTTAGTTTTGCGTTAAATTTCTGAAATTCATTTTTGTAGTTTAAAGTCTGCCAGGATTTAAATCTTGGAACCTGTTTTCACTCGAGACATCACACGCGACATCCCCCTTAATGACTTCGAGTCACACATGAGAAAAGCACGAAGAAAACCCAGACCAACTTCTTCTTCCATAAACCAAAAATCCAAATGCACAGGACGATCACGTGCACATGCACGACTTTTCTGGTCAACGTTGACCATCACATAACCATCTACAAGTCGACACTGACCTCGCCGACCCCTCACCACCTTGATCGTTGAATCCTCCATCGAATCGAAAGTGAGCTTCAGCACTGAACAGAAAATAAAACCCAAACGAAGAAATCTCCTACCGACGGCGAACCCCACCATTAGATGACCTTCTACATTGACCACAGACGCACCTCGAACCACTGATCGCATTCCTCCCTGTGCGATTCGACATCGTGTGCAATCGTCGCCATTATCACCTCAGTTCCAACGCAGACACAAACAGGACTTCGAACCCTACTTTATCTCTACACGGCTACTACGGCCATCATTAACAATTTCCCCCATTTTTCCAGTGATCGTTGACACCCCGGCCACCACCATGCCAAACTATGACCTCCTCCTCGACTCTGATCAACGGCAAAGGACAAAAGTCCCAAAATTGATCAACATAGAAAATCACTTCAATCACCAAATTAAAAATCACAAAATTTATCTTAAAATTCATGATTCACTTATATGAATCAGACCCTATGATCCAGGCGAGAAGTTATTGATATTGATTTCCATCTAAATTTTAATTTTACTGTAAATCTTAAATTTACAGAATATTTGTTAAATATAAATACTTAAGTTTATTTAAAAAAAAGATTGCTTTGTTACAATAAAATTCCTTTAAATGATTAAAGGCTAACAGTGATTAATTTGGGGAATATGAATTTTCTAATTTTTCTTGAACCAGAAATTTAACAGAGAACTATATCTCAGCATATACAGGCATTTACAAAACTTAGCAGCATATAAACCAGATTCAAAATGAACATCCATGCAACAAATATATTTACATCATACAGATCTATTAACATCCAAAAGATTTAACTTTAAGTGTTTACTCACTTGTTAATTTGAAAACAGAGCCTTCTTGTTTTGAAACAGCCTCTGAATCTTTTAACACTCGAGTTGCCTTAGCTTCTGTGATTTCTTTGATAACTGGTTGTAATGATCTAGAACTTGTTGCAGAGATGAATTCTTTGATTTCCAGGTTTTACTTGCTTTGAATTACAGGTTTTCTTTAGATATACTCAGGTCGAAGTTGATGTTGCAGGCTTTACTTTTTGATCTTGAAATTGATTTGCAAATGAGTTACAGGTTTTGATTTCTGGTTTGAGGCAGTGTGGATTACAGATTTGTTTTAGAGAATTTTTGGTTTGAGTTTATTAGCTTTTGAAAAAGAAAAAAAATAGAAAAGGAATAGAAGAGAAGGAAGCTTATGTTTATATAAGTAAATTTGTGATTTATTTAAAATAAAAGAAAATCAAAATTATAAAGGACACTTGTAAAATCTCTCAACATTAGTCATATTATTTTATTTATTACTTAACACATGTCATATTAAGCCCTTAGAGATTTACACTTGTAATTTAAGTAATCTTTACTTACTTTTAAATGTTAATAAAAGCTTTATACTTAATTTATTAATTTACAAATACTTATCTGTATATAAAAATTACTCTAAAGAAAATAAAACCAATTATATTAATAAATAAAAGCTTATATATTATTTTAAAATATTTAAAATATCTACCTTTTGAATTTCCAAATTTAAATCCAAATTCAAATTCAAACTAAATTTAAAAATCCAATTTAAAAATCAATTTGATATATACATATATGTCATATATATTTAAACAAACACAAATTCAATTTGTATATAATAATTCTCTATGCATATATATATATACACAACATATTATTATTATCGATTTGAAATTAACAATCTTGCCAAATTTTAAATAATTTATAATGGAGGTTATCACATTTGAATTTGTTCGATTTATAAATCAGTATTTTTAAAAGTTAAATCAGATAACTATCCAATTATCTGATGCCCGAAAATCTGAGATATCATGAACCAACTATCAAATCTGGACCAAAACTTAACTTTGGAAATATCTAGGAGAAACATGAGAGTTATAGGTACAGTTACTGTGGAAGGTGTTATACTGTACATGTAAACTCATTTCATTCTTCTAGGTTAAATGATAAAGAAATCCGCTAATAAACGGTTAGGAGGTGAACTCCACTCTTATTTTTTGTTTGTTTATTTCCTAAAGAACTGGGGTTGAGTTTACCGAAAATATCGAAAGTTGTTTCAACGATTCTAGGATCGGATATGTTATCTGAAAACCACTTCGATCCAACTTAATCATTTCCAAATGAAGACATCTTGAAGCATGGGATCGAAGATGGAGCCATTTAAGTACAAGGGCTTATTGCTACTAATCTTGAGGGTGATTCCAAAATGTATGTAGTAGAAGTAGTGCCTTTGGTTTGTCCCTATCCTGGGCAACTTGTACGGACGAATGTTGGCACTGCATTACTGCCTGAAGGGTTGTGTTAGCATTCCAAGAAGGACTCCTATTCTGAAAGGTAAAACGTAGCCTTAAGCCTTATCAACCGGGAATTACTAAAATAGGGGATATGCAGTAGGGCTATGTGGGTGGCACCCATTAGGGTATATCATCACCCTTCTAGATATATACACAATCAATAATGAATTCGTGTTCGTAGGAGCACTTGGTTAAAGGTTGCAAAGCAACCGGGTTGATGATATATTCGGTACTATCCAACAAGGGGTAGGCTGGTTTTGTGTCAGCAATGGTCGTTAGGTACGACCTGGCCACATTTTTCTAGAGGTATACTATGGCGGTATTTACCCTCGGAGCCCAATCATTAGTTGGAATCCATTCTCCAATACGTGCCTTACGTTTTCGATTGTGGAGCCTAGTATGTTGGAATGTGAGATGCAAGCATTTCAGCTATTTTATCTATTTAGTTTAAACCTAGACGCTATGATAATATCATAGGATTTTAATATAAAATGTTTTGGCTATCGTAAGGTATAAACCCATATGTTTTTTATATGCAGTGTGGTCTTATAAGATACCCTTTGTTTGAAAGAGTTTCAAATGTAGAATTAGTTTGGTTATTACTTATTATCAATTTTTACTCACGTTGGTTTATCCGACTGACCCGGGCATTATTCCACGTAATGCTCGGGTCAGACCGAGCATGTTTGCCAGGTTAGCTTTAGATGCTTTTGAGCTATGGAGTTAAGTTGTAGGCCCAGAGCATACTCTTGTATTTTGGATATCTTACGTTGTGTATGTGTTATATATAGTTTGTCTACTATTGTAAGGATGGGTGTTATAACTGTCCAACTCCGATAAGTATGTGTATGAAAAAAAGAGGGTCACGGATTTTGTAAAGACTTGATTACATTATATATTATTCTATTTCTTTGTGAGATTCTGTGTTTGTTCCTAGTTCTTCTATCTTCTATTTCCTTTCTTTCTCCTAGCAATCTGTCTTTCTGGCCCTAGTTGTTCGACATGCTAATACCGTGGATATATTAGTGTCGACTTTTAGGGTTCGGAATGATGTGTCTTTACAACATGGTATCGGAGCTAAAGGTTAAGCGAGAACCTTGGCTTTGGTGGGGTTAGACTCATCAAAGATAGGGTAAGTAAGACTATTAGATTAGTTTGAGTGTATGTATGTATGAGAGTGCGTATTTGTTGATGATATAAAAATGTTTTATATTGTTTTTTTTATCTGTTTAGTAGCTTAAGAATTCTAGTCGATGCATTTGGTCAACGTTATCGATAGGGATTTCCTAAACACTTAAAAAAGTTTAATCGACACAGTATTATTTTGAAATTGTGTAAATGAAATAATTTAACTAAAATATATTTTATATATAAAAAGAATGATTTTAAAAAATAGTATAAGTATAGTTGGTTGAGATATTAGGAGATAATAGTATGTTATTATTATCATTTAAGGCTTATTTAATCATGTTCGTCCAATTGAGCATTGACTATAATTAGTGTGTATAGGAAGTTTCCTTTTTTAGATATGGGTTACGTAGACAAGGATTGGGAAAAATAAGACAACGAACACCTTGTGAAGTAAGTTTCATAATTTGACTATAGGGCGTTCGATGTTAATGTTGAGGTGAAATTTGATTTAAATTTAGAATATTTTGAGATAAATATTTAAAATGGTTTAATAGAAGTGATTTAAAATGGGTTTATAAAAATGTATCATTTAAGGTGGAAGAATTTAGGTTGAAAACTTGAGAACCTAAATCCTGGTGCTTTTAGAAAAATGATTTTCATGATTCTGGGAAAATAATAATAATAATATTTGAAACCAATTTGGATTAAGTATAAATTTTTAGGGATAAAAGTGTAAGTAAAAAGTGTTATTTTTGAATTGGTATGGGGAAGAAGCCTTAATTGTTTTGTGATGATCGGAATAACCTTCTAAGCAATGATCCGTTGTTTTCCTAGGCGAACGTTGAAGTGCACTTAGTAAATTATTCTCTTTATCATTGTATAGTCGAAACAAGCTCAACCCAAAAGAACCCAAAGTAAGATGGAAATAGATTTTTTGTTGGAAAATGTGAAGTATTGTCCCAAAAATGAGATTTTGAAATAAATTGAATATTTTTAAGTTAACTTGTTCGAGTGGCTCAAAAATAATTTACAATTGGGGAAGGAATGTGTTCTAATGGTAAACACTTCTCTTGAGTATTAGCGTTCTTGGTAAGGGAATGTAGGATACTATTTGGTAGTATCCAGTACATTAGTATCATTTTGGAGTTACACGAGCTATAGATATATATTTCTATGATTCAAATATAGAGTTTTATTTGAATTTCTTTTAATAAAAGCCGGGTATTTGGATCTTGAGTTTTCTTTAAGAGATAAATTCAAAAATGGAATAATAGAATTAGGTAGGGATATATGACCTTAGGATGTAGTGGAATAGCATCCAAGTTGAACCAATGTAGTTTATGAAATGTTTTTATAAATGATTTAGTGGAAATGGGATTGATATTAGGAAGAACTAATTAGTAAGTGTGTAGGGTGGATGTAGATCATTTCTTCTTTTCATATAGTTTTGATCCAAAATTCGAATACTTGAACTTGAGGTGTTTCTTGATGAGGGTTCTTGGTGTAGGACCGAAGTTTTCTATCATTGTTACAACTATGCAAGGAGAATAGAGGTTCTAAATCAAGAATCCCGATCGGAGTCCGCACTAGAGAATCGAGTGAGTCATACTAGTTCGAAAGGAAAGATATGTATTCGAGCTGAGATCGAATCAGATTTTGCATAAGAATGATCTATGTACATTATACGAGCCGATGTACAGTGTTACGTGTTTTCCAGGATAGGTCGAGGAATAATTTTAGGGACGAAATTCGTTGAAGGGGGGAAGAATGTAATGGCTTGAAATTTCACTGCTTTGATTAGTGAATAATCAAATAATTTTAAATATTCAATATATAGGTTTAAAATGAAAATAAACTCATTTTAATTGATTAGTAATGATGGTAAAATTGTATTCATAATTTATTTACCAAACTAAATACTTCATACAAAAACAGAAAATGCGACCGAAGAATGTTTTCAGAAATTTCGACCTTTCGACACTGGAAAGTTATCGGGAATGTTGTTCGTCTTTGTGCACTATATTTACATATATATATATATATATATATATATATATAAGAGTTAATTAACTAGATAATAATATGCTTAGAAATAAATTATCTTATGTTAATTGGGATAGTGATGTGGCAAGGCATAGTTTAAAAAATAATAAACATTATATATATATATATATATATATATATTAAGTATTGTCACATCTTAGATTTGTAATCATTAACCATAATTATCTCTTTTCATGTCTTATTTAATTAATAATTAAACTTATATAATAGTTGTATATGTAAAAGAAAGTGATGTGACTAAACGTAATAATTATATATATATAAAAAAGAAAGCGACGTGACTAAACATAATAATTATATATATATCAAAGAGTGATATGATTAAACATAATTATATATATATAATAAAATATTTGTGATGTGACTAGGTATAATGATGACATAGGAAATATGCCTATAAATAGCCATATGTTTCTTCATTTTTCATCCTCTTTCCACCAATCTTTTCTTCCTCATTTCTAACTCAAATGGAAATTTTCATTTTGTTGAAACCGAGTAAAATTTTAAATGGCTACAACATTTTAGTTGACCACTTTATCAAATTTCTATCACAACTATGTCAAAATTCCCAATATTTGCAAAGTAATTTTTCACCTAGAATTTCAAGTCTGAAAATTACCCTTCTTCTTTTGATCATAACTTCTTCAAAACCAATCGAAAATGTGTGATTCCTTTTTTGAAATGATAGAGAAAAAAAATTCTAATAACTTCTTCTTAAGTCCTTTTTGAAATTCCTTGAGAAGGTAGCCCAAAAATTAGTTGCAATATTTCCTATTTTCAGGTTTATTATTGAGAATTGGATGTTTATCTGAAGTCGCTCCACCTTACCAAAACAATTCTCGCTTCATCCTCCCTTCATGGCTGTACTCAAGTCAGCGAATGTATGGATAGCCTTCGGCGAGGAAATTCCTTAACTTTTTGGAAAAGAATTTACATTTTTGTATATGGTTTTTATATATATGGTTGCATTTGTGATGTTATTATTTGGATTATGTTATGGTTTGGATGTATATATGTGTGTCAATTTGTGGTTTAGCATTAGAACTTTGAATTGATGATTTAAATGGTGTTTTGTTTATAAAATTGTTACCTTTGGCTTGAAATTGAAAGTGATATAGGAAGTAAGTAAAATTAGTAAATGGAAGAGTTAGTGAGCAACAAGTTGGAAATTACAGGTATCCATAGCGATAGTCGCTATGGATGTAGTTTGTTTAAAAATTCGATTTTCGCAAAGTTTGGTTTTATACTTCAAATTGTTTTGAAAATGGTTTATAAACTAAATAATGATATTTTAAGAGGTAAATTAATAATTTAATAATTCATTTTTAATTAATTATGTTTTGACAATTAATAATTAATTAAGGATTAAACAAGAGTTATTAACTTTATTGGTTAAAGGTTGGTTGTTAATTAATTATCATCTAAAGTTAAGATTTATTTTATTAATTATTAATTAAGTTATATAGTTATGAGTTAATATATGATTTATTTCTAATTAACTATTATTTAAATATAGGATTAATTATTCATTAATTATTAATCAAGTGTTTATTTATTTTTAAATTATAAATTAATTAAGGTTTAATTTATAATAAATTATTTATTAAAGGTTAAAATTATTAATTAAGTTTAAAATAGAATATTTAATTAATTAATTGAGATTAATTAATATTTAATTATTAATAAAGGTTTAATTAATTATTTATTAACTAATAAAGGATTAATTTAGATTTAATTAATAGTTAATTACTGTTAACTATTTAAGTAAATTAAGATCAAATAAAATTAATTATGATTTAAATAAGGATTTAACTTATAATTAATTATCTTAAAAAGGGTTTAAAATTTTAAATCCTTTGGTTTTCAAAAGTAAAATTGTTTAAAGGTACTTCTTTTTCAAAGATGGTTTTAAATACAAGTGATCAAATGTGGATGCCATTCAGAAACCATATAACTGTGAATGGGTTATAATGTAGATCGTTGGGTTGTTTGGATATGTGTTAGTAGAATAAATTCACGTTCTGCTATAAATTGATTGATTGTTTGTTTGGTTGTTTGGATATGTGTTAGCAGAATAAATCCCTATTCTGCTATAAAATGGTTGTTTGTTTGGTTGTTTGAACATGTGTTAATAGAATAAATACTTTTCTACTATAAATTGATTGTTGGTTTGTTTGTGTGGACATGTGTTAGCAGAATAAATCGATGTTCTGCTATGAATTGATTGAATTGTTTGGACATCTGTTTAGCAGAACAAATCACCTTCCTGCTATTATGTTATTTAGACATGTATATGATAATTAGTTCATATTGACATGTTATTCCCTATTTTGGATATGGGTTGTATTTACATATATTTTGACTTATGTAAATAACTGTTAAGTGAATTGGAATTATAATTGAATACCAACTTAAATTAGTACCATTGAGATTGCTAAGGAGCTTTTTGAATTAAAGTATGCTTATGAATTAACTTTAATTATTAAATCAATTTGGTTTAAAGGTTACAAATAATTTTTAAATTTTATTATTATTATTTTATAAGGTTATTTTTAAATGATTTTTTGTTCAAAAAGGGGTTTATTAAATGAAATTTTTTACCTAGAGTGGTTTAAAAAGGATATCTTGAAAATGATACTATATAAATGAGATTTTATAAAGAAATTATGAAGGAAGATTTTTGAATAGTTTTCAAAATGGAAAGAGATTTTATAAATCATTTTAGATATTATTGAAAGAATTTTTAAATCTAGTTTGAAAACTTTTAAGTGGTTTGAAATATGAAGTGAACTTATAAAAGAATTTTTATAAGGCATAAGTAAATGTGTTTTATATGAGGTGATGTTTTTGAAAGGGAATTGTTTGGACATTTAATATGGAATTTTGAGGAAATGGAATTTCCAGAATGTTTTGGTAAATCTTTATATTGTTCTTTTCAAGTATAAGGGAATGTAAGAGGTTTGGAAATAGGGTTTGAAAAGATCTTTTGATCAGGTTTTAAAGTGATTTTATTAATTAAAGTTTAATTAACAAAGGCTAAGAGGATCCTATATGGAATGGAATCAATATTTGATTATTTGTATAAATTAATAGTTAAATAACCGACTACCAAATCTAGACCAAAACTTAACTTTAGAAATATCTACGAAAATCATGAGAATTATATGGTATAATTACCGTCGAAGGAGGTATACTGTACGTATAAACTCGTTTCATTCTTCTAGGATAAATGATAAGGAAATCCATCCATAAACGGTTAGGAGGTAAACTCTACTTTTATCTTTTGTTTGTTTATTCCCTAAAGAACCGAGGTTGAGTTTACTGATAATATCGAAAGCTGTTTCGAAATGACCGGGATCGGATATGTTATCCAAAAACAGTTCGAGCCAACTCAACCGTTTCAGAATGAAGACATCTTGAAGCATGGGATCAAAAATGGAGCCATTAAAGTACAAGGAATGCTTGCTACTAATCCTGACGGTGATTTCAAAATGGATGTAGTAGAAGTAGTACCTTCGGTTTATCCTTATCTTGGACAAATTGTATGGATGAATGTTGGCGCTACATTACTGCCTGAAGGGCAGTGTTAGCATTTCAAGAGGGACCGCTATTCGAAAGGTAAAACGTAGCATCAAGTCGCATTAACCAAGAATTACTATAATAAGGGATATGGAGCAGGGCTATGTGGGTTTCACTCAATAGAGCATATCATCACCTTTCTAGATATATACACAATCATCAATGAAGTCGTGTACGTGGAAGCGCTCGGTTAAAGGTTGCAAAGCAACGGGGGTGATGATATATTGGGTACTATCCAACAAAGGGTAGGCCGGTTCTGTATTATCAAGGGTCATTAAATGCGATCTTGGTATATTTTTCTAGAGGTGTACTATTGCGGGTAGTACCCCAGTAGCCCAGTTATTAGTTGCAATCCATTCTCCAATACGTGCCTTACGTTTCTGATTGTAGAGCCTAATATGTTGGAATGTGAGATGTAAGCATTTCAGCTATTTTATCTATTTACTTTAAACCAAGACACTATGATAATATCACTGGATTTTGATATAAAATGTTTTAGTTATCGTAAGGTAAAAACCCGTCTATTTTATATACGGTGCAGTCTTACGAGATATCCTTTGTTTGAAAGGTTTTCAAATGTAGAAATTAGTTTTGTTGTGTAACATCCCTCTATTTTGGACCATTCAAATCGATAATAAAACCACACATGTCAAACTTGAATAATTCAAAACAATAGATTGTTAATAAAATTTGGGGCAAATATGTTTGCACCAAAATTGGTCACAACACTCTTCGGGAGTCGTTGAAGAGATAATAACGAAGAATATAGATTCAAAACGAATATTATCTAACAAAAACTCCAATCAATAGTAAAGTAAAAGAGTAGACAAGCGATTTATAGTGGTTCGGCGTGTTGCCTACGGCCGCTGTGAAGTTTTCTGCAGCTTTATTGATTCTCTTTCAATGATTACAAGTTGTTATAGCAATCAACAACAAGTTACAACTGAAAATTCGAAATAGATAGCAAATATATGATATAGGATGATGGAGATCTTGATGCAGCAGAGTCTAAGCGCTTGAGAGTCGAAAGATCCTTTTTCTATTGGCTCTGGGGCTCTATTATAGGCGTAGGTTGTTGATATTCCGCTGAAAACTCGGGAGACCACTTCTGGCACGTGAGGGGGCCCACACGCCCAGCCTCAGGAAATTTGGGCCCACCTTGGCATCGGTTCGAACTCCATTCGAATCGATCAAGAATTCATCCAATCGAGGTGAAATTTGGTGTGGACATTCTTCAACATGAATGCAAGCTTCTGTGAAAATTTCGTGGAATTTGGATCAGTGGATTGAGAGATATGATGGATTCGAGATGGGACCCATTGCATGGCTGTTTAGTTCGAAACCATCCATTCGAATCGATGGTTTCGAATCGATGGTGGCACGCGCCTTCGTGGTGACGTGGAGCACAAACTTCGAACCGATCCGGTCTTCACTCCGAGTTGACTGCTTCGACTCCATGTATCTTGGCGCATTCGAACCGATGGATACACATCATCGTGGCTAGTTGATCCAGTGGATTCGAACGAAGCTTCACAGATGGGTTCGAACAAGGCTCCAATTATGGGTTCGAACAACTGATGCTTGGTGGATTCGAGCAAGGATTTTTCGGTGGATACGAGCTTTGCAACCTCTCCATGGACATGAGGCCCACCGACACGAACTAGATGGGTTCGAAGTTAATGGAGTCGAACCAAGGCCTCCGATGGGTTCGAGGTTCATCGATTTGAAGGTGATCGGTTCGAATGGTGTTTGGTGATGGTTTCGAAGACACCTACCATGATGGATTCGAAACCAGTGTTTTTGCCTTCAAGTTGAATCGATCATAACTTGAGCGTATGAACTCGGATTGACTCGAAATTTGAGATGACGACTTCTATGATCTTTCTTGTCATGTCCTATCAATTGTAGCTCAACCTGGGCTCGGACAAAATTCAGTGATATCCATAGCAGAACGAAGTATGACCAATCTTTGAGACGAACTGTTCTCCATTTTCGATCGATCTTTTGGTATCGCAGCTTTGCCAAAAAGCGGGATAACATTTTTCCCCCCCAACGTACGTCTTGTGGGAACATGACGTGCTTTGAATAGCTGCAATTTCTCTTTGAACAATCATTGCTCTTTTTTTTTTGTTGAGACTCATACTCTGTATTGTTGTAACCTTGCATTGATATGATTGATTGTTGTATAATAGTGCTTTAGCCGTTGGCAGTTGCATTTGTAACAAGATGAGTATTCGATCCCTGTAATTGTTTAAAATCGAATGTTAGTTCGACATGTATGCACATATGTTAGTTTGACCCTTGCTAACGTCGTGCGTCTACGAGTCGTTGTCGGTTTTGTTTGCTATTGAATTTCGTATCGATTCTCTCCTGAACTGATTCAGAAATTTGAGTTGAGACAACGCTTGATGGTTGTTTTGAAAAGTCCCTTCGTATCGATCCACTCTTGAACCGATATAGAAGGTCGAAGGAAACAATTTTGGGTTGCGCGAATGTAATACTTCGAACCGATGTATTGGAGCATTGATGGATTCGAAATCTACATTCGTATGGATGGAGTACGCTCATGTTATGATGGGTACGAATCTGACATTCGAACCGATGGCTTGGACGAGTATGAAACGTTCATTCGTACCGATGAGAAAGAACGGATACAAAATAGTAGTTCGCATCGATAGGCAATGATGGATACGAAACAATCGTTCGTATCGATAGGTTGTGATGGATACGAAATCTCTGTTCGTATCGGTCAGTTGTGGATGGAGTTGTGGGTTTGCTGATGTGAACAGGGTTTTCGAATCAATGTGCCCACTGTTTGCTTCGCATTGATGCGACTCGATGTTTTGCTGTGTCTTCGTATCGATGAAATATGATGTTAACTTCGAACCCACAAGGCATTAGGCAAATGGTTTCGAATGGAGATTTCGAACCAATCCACGCTTTGACCAGTTGCGACCGGTCAAGTTTACCGGAAGGGGAATCGTCTCGGTCGGTCCCAAAGCTCCATATAAATAGCAGTTGGCTTGCCACTTTTTCACTTTTTACTTTTTTACTCTTGCCTTGCGTTTACTGCATTTTGCATCGTCTCGAAGCTTCATAGAAGAAGGCACTGTGTTACGTATTCGAACCATTCAAGATCCAAGTCTTTAATTCTTCGAATCCATCACTCAAATTAGGTAATTAGCCTCGAATCCAAACGGCAAGGTTATTTCGAACCTATCTCTTCTTCATTGGTTGTCCACTCTGGTGATTGCAAAACCAGATCTGGTTTGGGGAAAGCTTCGAATCGATGCGTGGATTCGAGTTTGAATCGATGATGGCGGCGTCATTTTTCCTTTGACTTCGCACCGATCCCTAGAATGACTTTATGGGGGTGATGCAGTTCGCACCGATTGGCTATCTTTGATGGGTCCATTCGAATCGATGGATTCGAATCCATCAGCTATAGGTTCGAAGCTCTTGACTTTACATCGATACGGAGGGTATCGATTCGAACATGGTTGATGTTAAGTTGAAGGCTTCCTTATCGGTTCGAACCAGTTAACCAAGGTTCGATTCGAAGTCATCTTTCAATGATCGATTCGAATATGACACCTGATCATCGATTCGAAGCGCGCCTTTCTGCATCGATTCGAAGTGATGTTGGGATGAGTTCGAATGAGCTCCCTGTGATCAGTTCGAACCCTCTATGATGGATACCAAAGTTTGACATTTTCTAAGCATAATTCCGACGAGCTTCATCCTTGCATATCTGGACTTGATAATTAAACTGCATACTTGACCACCTTTCGAAGCTCGTCGATGGAGCCATAACAACTTCTATCCACATCAAATTCCATCATATAAACGGTTTAGTGATGACGGTCAGCGATGACGGTCATTACTACTGGGTCTCGTAGCTTTGTCGTTTGCATATTTCCTTTAATTCTGCGATATTTATTCAAGTAATGCATGGCATTGTACAACATACATTCATATACTTTACACTGGGGAATGCACGGGTCCTTTGTCGTCTAACGATGGTTTCTCATGAGTTAGCTAGTCATGGAACCTTTAAGTTCGCAACAGCAGGAGGTTCAAAGCACGGTTACTCCGAGACTAGAGGTTCCAGATATTGAACCTGAGATCGTCGGTCCGGCCCCGGACGAACTTCCCAATGCGTCTTTCACTGCCAATCCGTCGGATTCCGTTCAATCCAATATTTATGAAGATATGTTGGGGAGAATATGCTTGAGGCACGGCCTGTCGTTGGATGACGTGTTATTGCCGGGGCCGAGCGATGGACCACATAACCCGCCGGAAGGATATACAGCATTTAACCGCCACGCGTGTGCGGCCGGGACGCTTCCTCCGTTCAACGAGTATATAAGGCAAGTGTTGTCTTTTTTTAGGATCGCTCCATCTCAACTACACCCGAACGGATATGCTTCCGTGAATAGTTTATTCATCGTCTTCATGGAGTATCTGCATAGACCACCGATCCCGATCGAGATCAGATATTTATTTAATTTCAAAACCCGAGGTGATACCCTTCCTTCACATTTCTGGAAGCAGTGAGGAATTGCCAGGTGGTCACTGGGTCATGGACCAGGTTGAGTTACTACAGGACGGAATGGTTCTATGTCAGATGTCCTCCGGGGTTTGCCCGGCGATGGTTATTCAAACGTGAGTGTAGCTGAGTTATCAAGTAATTATTAAGGCAATTGCAGTCAAAGTGAAACTTATGTTTTTTCCTTTTTACAGCGACGATTTAGCGACCTGAGGGAGAACACTTTAAGGAGATGGTGCGAGTACTTCGAGAAGTCTCGAGTGAAGATAGGGATATCGAGTCGCTTTTGACCGATAGGAATCTCCGGACTTACGGGTTGATTGAACGAGGGCAGAGCATAAAGTTCGATGGGGCATTAAGGACCGTTTTGAAGAAACGAGTCAAGCACAAGAAGCCCAAAGTTATTATAGCTAAGGAGGCTGATTCTGAAAGAACTCATACCGATGACGAGCCGTTGTTGGAGCCTACAGATGTGGTTCAGGACATCGTGGAGTAAAGAAAAGACAAGGCAGCCGTCGTCACGTCAATTAAGAAGGGGAAATGGAAATCGGTTGTCACGGCCCGATCCTCTCCTGGAGTTAGAATTTTGGAGATGTCTCCCCTCCGAGAACTGAAAGTCTTTATGAAGGGCTCACCGATATTCCAATTCCGGACGATGTGTCCCTGCAGCATGATGCCGGATTGGAAGAACTTTCAGAAACTTTTGTTTTGAGCGAGTCTTTTCCCACTGGTGTGGCAAACACATCCGGTTGGTCGGGGGATTGCACATTCATACATATTTCACAACACTGCATAACCTTTGACTATAAACCACCTGTATCGAAGAGTCACTAATCCTGCCTTATTTTGTTCTGCAGATACCATGTCCGGGCGGGGTTCTATGTTAGGGAGTCTCCGACACACGCGCAAATCTTCATATCATGGGTCGCGCAGACGGGAAGGGGACAGAGATTATGACCCGGGACGCTCTGGGTACTCTAGTCCAGAGAGATATGACACAGATAGAGGCTATAAGTGTCGATCCCGATTGCGTACTCCTCCTCCTCCCAGAGATCCCATACAACCCCCTGTTCATGTCTCCCGTCCTTCTGAATCTTCACACTATATGTCGGCCTCTCAATCTTCTAGGCATGAATCCCGCCATTGTAGGGGCGAAACTATTACTGGTGCCGTTACAGAGCAGCCCCCCGTGGAAATTTCAGGGGAAGGAGCAATCAGGCTTGCTCAGCTGAAGAGAGATTTCCCAAACATCTGCTTCGACGACTATATCTTTCCTCCACATTTAAAGAAAATCCCGGAGGAAGCTGAGCAATTGGTACATGACTACGTACACGATTTTTACGCTCAGTACAAAGCTTGGTCGAAAGAAGCTGACAAAGCGTCGGCATTGGCCTTTGAGCGTGGGGCCACCATCGAGAGATTGCAGGCTGAGTTAGCTCAAAAGAGCCGTATTATTGGGGTGCTAAACACTGAAGCTGAATCTTCTCGGAAATCTGAAATGGAGGCTATCAAAAAGCCGACGAAGCCCAAGCAACGATGGATAGGATGAAGCGTGAACATTATGCCACGGTAGAGGATATGGGCCATCGAAACACTATGGTTACTGCCGAGAGGGACACAGCCCTGAAGGAGCTAAACAAGCTTAAGTCCAAATTTGCTGAAATAGCCAAGGATAGGGATGACGCGAACATCGCAGCCCAGGAGGCATGTGAGCAAGCCGTGGTACTTCGGACTGAGCGGGATGCGGCAGTAGCCAAGGTCCAGGCGGTCGAGACGGAGGTTGAGGAGAAAGTTCAACAAGCGGAGGCCAGGGTGGAGGCCGATATTGAAGATTGGCTCATCACTTACAATGCCAATGTGTTAAGACACAGAAATTTGGCCTGGCTCCAAGATTACCCGGTACACCTCCGCAGCGCTTGGGGTCGATTGGTTGAGGAAGAAGAGGAAGCGCATCCGGATGAATCGGTCGACCGATTCGAACTCGAAAATCGGTTGCTGACAGACGACGAGAAGAAGATCCTCCATGACGCTATTATTGCTCATGAGAAGAAGGTGATTGGTGGCCGGTCTCTGGAGGTTGGAGAGGGATCAGGTGTTGAGCATCACGCCACCGTTCTTCAATTCACCGCTCCACCTCCGTTAGAGCCTGTATCTATGGTCGATTCCCAATTCGTTCCAGCTTACGACCCAGAACAGCCGCGGCTATCTCCTATTCAGGAGCATACTTCTGAGGCCGCTCAGCCGTTCGCAAGCCATACTGAGGAAGGTACTCCGAACATATCTCAAGTGTGTTTTCATTAGAGCGTTTGTTTTGAAGCGGTTACTAATAACTTCTTCTTATCTTTGTTTAGTGACTGGAGTTGCGCCGATTGCCGTGACCCAAGAATCAAGTAAAAGGGGTAAGGCCATCACCACTGAGACTACTGTCATAACAGCAGTATCAACTGAGGCGGCGCAGGGGAGCGGATTATCTCTTGATGAACAAATGGTGAGCGAGCTGCTCGGTGTGCAGGGTGGCTTCTCCACAGACCCACCGTTCATCATTAGTGACCTCCCGCCAGCCTCTAGCTCTTCAATGCAGACTGCGGATGCCCCCAGCCAGGCCCAAGCGACTCGTGACGAGGAAATTCTGGCCGAGATCAACACCGAAATAGAGGCTGCGGGGCAAAGTGGTAGTATTGGTGGCAGCACGGCGGCGCATAGCTCAGCACCTGTAGGGATAGTGTCATCGGGTGACACTATCCCATCTTTCGTTACGGATCCAGTCCCTCCTACTCCTCCGGTGGAAAGCCTTCATGTGGATTCGAGCTCTGAGGAGGACATTGACATTATGCCCCCAGCCGAGGAGCAGCCACCGGAGAGGAAGCACTCCAAATGAAGGATCTCTGTCTCCAGCGAGTCCGAAGACGAACCGCTGATAAGGAGATCCAAAAAGAAGAAGTAGATGGGCCGTTTAAGAAGATTTTTTGGTTGATAGGTCGTGTATAAATGTAGGTTCGGCCCCGGCAAGTAGGAATTCTTTTTTTGGAAGAACTTTTTTGCATGTAAGTCCTTGTCTCCAGTTAGTTGAAATAAAATTTAGTTTCTTTGTTTCAATTCTCATTTCTTTTGTGCTCAAGTGTTTGTAGTGTTTTGTTTTCAGTCCAGTGTACTTGCGGTGTTTACCGTCAAGTAGAGTTCGTTTTATTTGCCAAGTCTGAGAATCTTGGTCGCAAGTTGTGATCGATGAATAATTGAACTTCAGACGTTGTATCACTTTGGTTAGTGATTAACACTTAGCTTTTTTTTGCCCCCTAGTTTTGGGGAACAGCACTTGTATTTTTGGTGGTTGATCGCACTTGTTGCAAATCTTAAGCACACGTCCGCATTTTGGGAACTTAGGATAATTCGAGATCGATAACTTGGTTTGCACTTCCAGGAATTTGAGAGTTATCGATGTTTGTAATGCGGTTCGCGGTCCGGGAACCTGGAATTGATGTTTATACTCCACTTCGCACTCTGTGAACTTGGAGTTAGTATTGATACTTCAGTTCACACTCCGGGAACTTTGACTTGGTATTTGTGCCCCAATTCACACTCCGGGAATTTGGAGATAGCATGTATGTTTGGGTTCGCGCTTCGGGAACCTGTAATTTATGTATATACTCCATTCACGTTTTGCGAAGTTGGAGTTAGCCGCTGGATGGTCAGTCACATCTATTTGGGCTTTTTAGGAGTCCGTTCACACTCTGGGAACGATGGATTCGATGTTTATACTCCAATTCATGCTCTGGGAAGTTGGAGTCCGTTCGCACTCCCGGAACGACTTGTTGAATGTTTATACTCCAATTCACACTCTGGGAAGTTGGAGTCCGTTCGCACTCCGGGAACGAATTGTTGAATGTTTATACTCCAATTCACACTCTAGGAAGTTGGAGTCCGTTCGCACTCCGGGAACGATTTGTTGAATGTCTATACTCCAATTCACACTCTGGGAAGTTGGAGTCCGTTCGTGCTCTGGGAACGAGTTATTAAATGTTTGTACTCCAATTCACACTCTGGGAAGTTGGAGTCCGTTCGCACTCCGGGAACGAATTGTTGAATGTTTATACTCCAATTCACACTCTGGGAAGTTGAAGTCCGTTCGCGCTCTGGGAACGAGTTATTGAATGTTTATACTCCAATTCACACTCTGGGAAGTTGGAGTCCGTTCGCACTCCGTGAACGAATTATTGAATGTTTATACTCCAATTCACACTCTGGGAAGTTGGAGTCCGTTCGCGCTCTGGGAACGAATTGTTGAATGTTTATACTCCAATTCACACTCTGGAAAGTTGGAGTCCATTCGCGCTCTGGGAACGAGTTATTGAATGTTTATACTTCAATTCACGCTCTGGGAAGTTGGAGTCCGTTCGCACTCCGGGAACGAATTGTTGAATGTTTATACTCCAATTCACACTCTAGGAAGTTGGAGTCCGTTCGCGCTCTGGGAACGAGTTATTGAATGTTTGTACTCCAATTCACACTCTGGGAAGTTGGAGTCCGTTCGCACTTCGGGAACGAATTGTTGAATGTTTATACTCCAATTCACACTCTGCGAAGTTGGAGTTCGTTCGCACTCCGGGAACGAATTATTGAATGTTTATACTCCAATTCATACTCTAGGAAGTTGGAGTCCGTTCGCACTCCGGGAACGAATTCTTGAATGTTTATACTCCAATTCACACTCTGGGAAGTTGGAGTCCGTTCGCGCTCTGGGAACGAGTTATTGGTAGGACTGTCGTGTGTTGGTCCAGTTCATCCTTTGATGTGTTGGCTTGCCCCCGAGCTGGGGTTTCACTTAGTAAGTGGTCGGTCGTATCACAGTTGCTCACTATTTGAATAAATTCCATTGTTTGATGGAACTTAGCTCTTCGTGTGTCGTGATTGTTGAATGTCGTATTTGGTGAACCACTGCTCTAGCTTGAAGAGATAGCATTTTATTGCTGAAATAAGAAAATATGGCAAAGTCAGTGCCTTATTACAAATTCAAATTTCAAAATTTAAAGGAAACTGTAAAGTATTCGTAGATTTAATGAGCCTATCATGTGTGACAGTGACGAGGATCTTCGTCGTTCCAGGCTCCTGAGTAAGTAGGTCCGCCACTGATGGCGTTTATCACCAATCTTCCACGGGGACAAGTCGAGTCCTCCTGTCTCGGTCGATTGGGTTCATTGTTTTGATTTGATGGGCCCGCTTCTCTGGGCTGCGGTGTCCGCACAAAACGTTCCAGCTTCCTTTCTCTGATCAGTTTTTCAACGAGATCTTGCAAGTGACGACACTCGTTCGTATTGTGTCCGTAGCTTTCATGGAACCTGCAAAACTTTCCCGTCTGGATTTGTCTCTCTGACGACGGTCTTGGTGCAGGTTTTTGATATTGAATTGTGTCACAGGTTTGTAAGTACAAGTCCTCTAGTGATGTATTCAGAGGAGTGTAACTGTCAAACATTGGATCCTTGCGCTGTGGGCCATGACTTTGATCTTGTTTTTTAGTTTGATTCACGCTCTCTCTTCGCCGAGCTTGATTGTTTTTAACGTTCAACTGAACTTTTACGGAGCACTCGCCGGACTGTTTGATTGCAACATTGCTTTGGATCCCTTCCGTACTCGGTCCTGCATCAATTTGTTTCCTAGACTGTTTCACATCTTCCCGTCTCAGGAATTGAGCCGCCTTGGCGTGGAAACGGTCCAATGATGCAGGTGGTTTTCCAGCCAGCCAATTGCCAAATTAAGAATCGGGGTCGATCCCCTTAGTCAACGCCATAAGGATGGAGTTATCGTTTGGATTACTAATCTTCGCACATGCAGTATGGAATCTCTCTAAGTAGTGTCTGAATGTCTCTCCGGGATCTCGCGTGGCACTAGATAGAGTGTTGACATCCTTTGGCCTTGCGACGTGCATGCGGAATTGCTCAATGAATTTTGTGGCTAACTGATCGAATGAAGAGATGGATCGAGGTGGCAATCGAGTGAACCACATGGTAGCGATGCCCTCCAAGGATATGGGGAAACTACGACACTTCACCGCATCGTCGGCTCTGGCAGCGGTCATCGACCATTCATATTTCAGAATATGTTAGTTGGGGTCGGAGTTTCCTTCATACATGGGTAGAGTTGGCATCCTGAATCGCCGTGGGGGTTCAGCAGTAAGAACATCGTCCGTAAAGGGAGTGTGACTTCGGGAAACTCCCCAATCATCATTTGTGAATCCCTGACTCTCATGGATCATCTGACATATCATAGTTGACAGATCCGGCATCTTCGCGTTTTTTGCGGCCTGCACCGGAGTATGATCGCGTTCCATTCTTCGGGGTCGGACCGAATATTGTCGACGGTCCAAGTCTTGCCTTCGTGGCTCATAGTCTTCCGGGACGTATGATTCAGGAGTACGTCCGTGTTGGTGACGGTCCAGGTCCGACTGATCTTGGGCGTCGATTCCTGGTTCAGCCGCAACGTTAGTGGTGCGGTATTCTGCGGTGTGATTAGGAACGGCACCCCCTCGGGAGGAGGGTCCGGTTTGGAAACTAGCTGATAGATCGACTCTCGGTTGTCCAACAGCTATTGTCGATTGATTTCCAACGGGTGGCATACGACTCCCATCTAGCCGGGGTCGTGGAGGCCGATTATGATAATCAGAAGATGAAGAACTTTCGTTGGAGGAACGAGAAGCATGGTCTCTCGTGGATCTCTTTCGTTTCTGGCGATCCAGCTTGTTGACTAGCTCAGCGTTAGCGCGTAGCTGTTCTTCTAGTTGTTGCTGACTCTGGGTTAGCTCTTGGAGTAGCAACTGCAATTCTTGTCGAGTAACTAGACCAGACGGTTCAAAGTGCCTAGTAGCATCCTGATTAGATGGAGGTGGGGGCACAGGATTCTGTCTATCCTGTTCTTCTTGATTGACAGCGTTTGAGGTGGTTCTTGTGCTAACCATCTTGAGAGTTGAATTCCATTCCTAAACTTTATGCAAATCTGAATAGAAGGGAAGGAAGTTGGATTTAATGATCTGGATCTCTCTCTTAGATTTATTCAATCCGATATCGAAAGTAGATCCAACGAACGGGAGAAAAAATGGGCTTGTTCTCAATGAAAGCACCAAAGTGTTTGCACCAAAATTGGTCACAACACTCTTCGGGAGTCGTTGAAGAGATAATAACGAAGAATATAGATTCAAAACAAATATTATCTAACAAAAACTCCAATCAACAGTAAAGTAAAAGAGTAGACAAGCGATTTGTAGTGGTTCGACGTGTTGCCTACGTCCACTGTGAAGTTTTCTGCAGCTTTATTGATTCTCTTTCAATGATTACAAGTTGTTATAGCAATCAACAGCAAGTTACAACTGGAAATTCGAAATAGACAGCAAATATATGATATAGGATGATGGAGATCTTGATCCGGCAGAGCCTAGGCGCTCGAGAGTCGAAAGATCCTTTTTCTGTTGGCTCTGGGGCTCTATTTATAGGCGTAGATTGTTGATATTCCGCTGAAAACTCGGGAGACCACTTCTGGCACGTGACAGGGCCCACACGCCCAGCCTCAGGAAATTGGGCCCACCTTGGCATCAGTTCGAACTCCATTCGAATCGATCAAGAATTCATCCAATCGAGGTGAAATTTGGTGTGGACATTCTTCGACATGAATGCAAGCTTCTGTGAAAATTTCATGGCATTTGGATCAGTGGATTGAGGGATATGATGGATTCGAGATGGGACCCATTGCGTGGTTGTTTAGTTCGAAACACATCCATTCGAATCGATGGTTTCGAATCGATGGTGGCACGCGCCTTCGTGGTGACATGGAGCGCAAACTTCGAACCGATCCGGTTTTCACTCAAGAGTTGAATGCTTCGACTCCATGTATCTTGGCGCATTCGAACCGATGGATGACACGTCATCGTGGCTAGTTGACCCAGTGGATTCGAACGAAGCTTCATAGATGGGTTCGAACAAGGCTCCAATTATGGGTTCGAACAACTGATGTTTGGTGGATTCGAACAAGGATTTTTTGGTGGATACGAGCTTTGCAACCTCTCCATGGACATGAGGCCCACCGACACGAACTAGATGGGTTCGAAGTTGATGGAGTCGAACCGAGGCACTCCGATGGGTTCGAGGTTCATCGATTCGAAGGTGATCGGTTCGAATGGTGTTTGGTGATGGGTTCGAAGATACGTACCATGATGGATTCGAAACCAGTGTTTTTGCCTTCAAGTTGAATCGATCATAACTTGAGCGTATGAACTCGGATTGACTCGAAATTTGAGATGACGACTTCTATGATCTTTCTTGTCATGTCCTATCAATTGTAGCTCAACCTGGGCTCGGACAAAATTCAGTGATATCCATAGCGAAACGAAGTATGACCAATCTTTGAGACGAACTGTTCTCCGTTTTCGATCGATCTTTTGGTATCGCGGGTTTGCCAAAAAGAAGGATAACAAAATAAAATTAATCACAGAATCATAGTCACAGAATATCAGAATAGCTCACAATAGAATAAAATAACTGTAGTAGTTCATGAAGCTACTAGATACAGAGTCTCAAAACAAATACATAATACCAAAGTTTGGAAACAAATACACTTGGAAAGTTTAGATACATAATTTCTTTACCAAAAGCTGAGTGGAAATAACTATAATGAAAATATCAAGTAGACAGCTAAATCTCCGGTGGATCTCTAGCTCCAAAAAGAGAATGAATCCAAAGTTATGAATCAGGCTGACCCGAGTGTAAAGCAAAACACAAAACACTCGAGATAGGACATACACACTTATAAAATGTAAATCAAATCAAGTGAACGGCAAAAGAAATGCATCAGTAACTTAAAGGATGCTTGGGATCGTCCATCCTTTAAGGATTCGATAAACTATCTTCTATGTAGTAATATACGCTATTATAATAATATCTAAAATAAAGTAAACTATTAAAATATCGTTAAGATGTTACCCATATCCTCCTTAACACATTTTATATATTCCCATAGTCTATATAGTACCATATTCTCGCCCGTACTAGACGTCGTCAAAGAGTACTCCATAAGTATGGTACAAAACAAACCCGTCGAAGGCACGCTAGGGTAGGTGACACGGCACAACTTGGTAATGCCAGGGTAGATATACCAATTACACTTCCGGACTGTTGGTAATGCATAACCGCAACTACCGCCCATCTCGATCCACGCTCCCAAATCAAAGATGCGAACAAAATCAATCACAATGTAATAAAATGCCTAACGATGAAGTGTGTTCGATCAGAGGAGCTACCTCACTTGGCCCGTCAATTGTTCCTGTTTAGCCACCTTATGCTAACTCCCACGTAAATATACCTTTAGGATCTTCGCCACCATCCTACTTCATTCCGGAATCTCCACCACGCACACAGCTGTTAAAGTGGTTTTCGGTATCGACAGAGAGTATGCCAATATCTGATCCCGGTCTCTTTAACAACCAATCGTTATTATAACCCATGGTTATATAAATTTCAAATGGTTTATATTTCATGTCAAACATTTTCCTTTCAAACCATAAAAATCCATATCATTATTCTTTTTAAAATAATAATCATTTTTCCAAAGTCGTAACACCTCCAAATTCGTGTAAATATAACCCCTTGAAACATAAAATTTTAGAGATCACAGCACTTTAAATGTAACCTTTAAAACCATAACATTTGGAACTAAAACCTTTTAGAAAATTTTGTAGCATTCTGGATATGTCACTTTTAAGAAAACACAGCACTACAGAAATGCTACTGTAAGAGTTCACAGCAGTGCAAACTGTTACTATAAGAATATGCAACTGCGTACAATTATTATTGTAAGAATCCATGGTAGTGCCGAACTGTTGTAAGAATCCGCAGCAGCGCACAATTGTTATAGTAAGAATCCGCAGCAATGCAGAATTGTTATAGTAAGAAATCGCTGCAGTTTTGAATTGTTACCATAAGAAATCACAGCAGTTTTGAATTGTTACTGTAATACTACCTACTACAATAGTTTATGTAATCAAATAGTACATAAATTTGCAGTTTTTACCATAGTCATTATAACATTCCTATTATATTACTCTAATTTTAGCTATTTGTACATTAAAAAAACCACACCTTTAGTTATATAGCTTTGTTACTATAATGTCAAATTTTAAAGCTAAGATCCTTATGTTAAATTAAAAGTACGTTATTAACTTATACTTTATTAACTTTTCAGTAAATAACATTTGTCATTTTTATTACCCAATTTATGCCATTTAAATTTTTCCTCAATAATAAAATCAATCATCATCATAATCACTATTACTTGAATTAAAACTTACAATTTATAGGTTAGAATAAAATATCATTATTAAGTCAAATCGGATTGTTAAATTTCAATTTACCTTCATAATGTAAATTAGTTTCCAAAATTTACATTTCCATAGTTAATTTCTTACAAAAATTTAACACTTATAAACAAATTTACAGAAATCGTTACATTAAATTTTAGTTGAGATTCATATATAATAATTCAAAACACTTAATAATTTTTAGAAACAAAATCATTTTAAATCAACTACGGAGGCTGTATAAAATTCTCTACCCTAGGGTCAAGTAAATATGGACATATATCATTTTAATCCGCAATTTATTAACTTTTTGGGTTTTATATCATTTCAAACCCGCAATCCCAAGTCAAATAAAATTGCTCAGGCCTATCATTTCAGCCTATAATAATTTTCCTTAATCTAAAGATTGTTCGGGTATGTATCATTTCAACCTACAGTGAAGTAACTTGCAGTGTGAGAACATAATATTAAATAAACATAACAATATTCAACATATCATGGTATATGATTAGAACAGGTATAATATGATATAAAATAACATATTAAATCATATGAAATAACATAATATAAACATAGGTGAAATTCTCAACTTGCATATACAAATACATACAATTCGATTGTCGTCAATTAACCAAAATATAAGTATGTTTTCAAGATTGATTACTCACCTTTCTTTGGTTAGTGAAGTGATTCAAAACACAACATAACGACTACGACAAGCACAACAAATTATCGACAAGCTTGGGTGAGAAAAGAATCCAAATCCGACGCTTTGAAAAAAATAAAATAAATTCCTACGTAAACGAATAATTCACATATAAATAAAAGTAGAAAATTGTGTATTTGTAAACATATGAAAGGGATTGTCAAATGGGCAAATAGGCTCGCCATAGGGGCTGCTTAGGTTCAGCCATAGGGTTAGGGTTTGGGTTTGGGTTCGGCCATAGGCTAGGGTTTGGGTTTGGGTTCGGGGGTTAGGGTTTGGGTTCGGTCTAGGCTAGGGTTAGGGTTAGGTGGGTTCGGGCACAGGGGTTTTGACTAGGTTAGGCTAGGTTTTGGTGGAGAAGGCTCGGCCTAGGGGTTAAGGTTTTGGTAGTGGAGGCATGGACTAGGGTTTAGTGAGGGTGAAGGTGGTCACGGCCAAGGCAAAGCAAGGGGAAGGGTGAGGTGATGGTTCGGCTATAAGTTTTGGTTGGAGGAGAAGAGGTAGAGGCCGAAATTTGTGAGGAGGAAAGGGGAAAAGGAAGGAGGAGAAGTGGGTTTTGGCTAGGGTTTGTGGTTGGAGGAAGAGGAGATGAAGGTAGTGGCAAGCATGGCCGAAATTTGCTGAGGAGAGGAGGAAGAAAATTGTAGAGGAAAATGAGAAGAAAGTCTAGGGTTTTGCGGGGGAAAATGAAGAAGAAAACTTACATTGATTTCTGTGGAGGCATAAATGAAGAATGAGGAGTCTGGAAAACCGTAGGATATTATATATTCATCTCAACAGGTGGCTTCTCATCTACTAAAGAAATTCCTAGCCCATTAGTACAAGCCCAAAAGTCACAGTGTAAATAAGATGAATGTTAAGGGAAAATAACTGTGTGTAATACACCAAAAGTTGAAAATTTTGAGAAGTACGAATCAAAATTTAACAAAATGAAAAACAAAGAAAATTTTAGCATTAAATTCATCTTTATAAATAAATAAAAAAATTCAAATTCAAATTTTAAAATTTTCATAGAAAGTCAAACTTTGACCAAACTTGACCAAAATTTGAAATTTAAGAAAAGTCTTTATTTTATTAAATTAGGAAGAACATTTCACATCAAACTCAAAATTCTACATTAAATTTCCAAATCTATCAATTTTAAAATAATTATATTCAAAGTTTCAAATGAATTTTCATTTAAAATATATTTAAAATTTTCGGGTAGTTACACTCTCCCCCACACAAAACTTTTCGCCCTCGAAAAGGAACGAGACCCGAAAAAGGATAACTTAGGATAACGAGTAGTACCTGGAACAAACAATTCCAGATTCAAAGCATGAATGCCCTCTTCTGTTTCCCAAGTACAGTCCTGATTATCAATGCTCCATTGCACTTTCATTAGGTTGATATATTTTCTTCGAAGCTGCTTCGTACCTCTATCGATAATACGAAGTGGCTTCCACTCGACAGTAAGGTTCGACTCAACATCCAAACTCTCCAGAGCAGAAGGCTAGACAATCAAAGATGGATCATGAAGATACCAATGAAGATGCGAAACATGGAACACATTATGCTATCCATAAATTTTTTTAGGCAAATCCAAGCGATAAGCTAAGGAACCAACTCTCTCCAAGATGCGAAAAGGACCAATAAACCTAGGAGTGAGCTTCCCTCTCCGACCAAAACGAATCACATTTCTTAATGGGGAGATTTTAAGGAAAACCTGATCACCAACAGAAAACTCCAGACTCCTCCTTCGCCTATCAGCATACTTCTTCTGTATGTCTGAGCATTCCTCATCTTTCTCCTAATCTTCTCAACCTTCTTAGATGCTTCTAGAATCATATTCGGACCAAAAACTAAACGATTAGCGGATTTAATCCAGCAAGATGGAGATTTTCAAGGGCGCCCTATAGAGAAGCAAATGGAGCCATTTCGATACTAGCCTGAATTCAAAAATGGGATAAGATAGATAGTTGTTTAAGACAACCTCAAACAGATATTTGAAATTACACCTGATAACTATTGTTATAGGTGAATTCAACGAGATGGAGATGATCTTCCCAAGATCCTCCATAACCAAGGACACAGCCAAGAAGAAGATCTTTCAAAATTAGATTCACTCTTTCCGTTTGACCATCAGTCTATGGATGGTAAGCAGTGCTCAGATTCAAATGAGTACCTAAAGATTCTTGAAAAGCTTTCCAAAACTGACTGGTAAAGATGGGGTCTCTATCACAAACAATACTGATTGGAACACCATGAAGACGAACAATCTCTCTCATATAATCTCAGCTAAACTCGAAGCAGAACAGTTAGATCTAACAAGAATAAAATGAGATGACTTGGTCAATCTATCCACAATAACCCAAATACTTTCATTACCTCTCCTAGTTCTCGGTAATCTATCAATAAAATCCATAGAAATATGTTCCCATTCTGATTGAGAACCTCAAGGGGTTGCAATAATCCAGCAGCCTTCTGATGATCAGCCTTAACCCGCTGACAAGCCGCACATCTACTAACAAAACGGGAGATATCATGCTTCATACCACTCCACCAATACAGCTTCTTCATATCATAGTACATCTTCGTCACACTGGATGAATAGAAAGTCTGGACTGATGATTTTTCCGAAGTAACTTTTGCCTCAATCCGTCGACATTCGGGACACAAATCCGATTATTAATCCTCAAAATCCCTCAATCATTGATCTAAGCTCCACTTCCATCTTGTCTATTACCACCAATCTGTTACGATTATTCTCCTCAATGAGCCTAAGTGTAACGACCCAGAATTTTTATAAATTTAAATTTGAATATTTAATTAATTTTAAATATTTATAAGTGAATTTATAAGTCAAATAAATTTTTATTTGAATTATTGGATTTAATTGGATTTTTAAATCGATAATTTAATACGTTAAATTATGGAAATAATTGAAAATTGAGTTAAATATGATTGAAAATGATTTGTAAAATTTTATTTTATCATGTTGAAGTTATAGAAATATTTTAGAACTTTTAAAATCGAATTAGAAGTTAATCTGTGAAAATTGAATATTTTAATATTTAATAATCGACTGTAAAATAGTCAATTTTTGAACAGTCTCAGAATTGAACGAAACCAGTTTCATTGGATCCGTAATAGTTAGTTATTACTGGATTTCAATTTTCGTGTCAATCGGAGTTATCGTTTGATCGTGGCAGCTCGAAACGCATCGAATCGTTTTTAATTTAAATTTGGCGAGTCAAAATAGCCATTTTTCAAAAAGTCTCGGATTTCGACGAAACCAGTTTCATCGGATCCGTAATGTGATATTATTGTAAGGTTTCAAATTTCAAGTCGTTTGGATTTACCGTTTGTCCGGTACAAATTAAAACGCCTAGAAATCGACTTAAATCGGTTTAATTTAAATTGAGCGTTTACAGCCATAACTCGCACATACTTCCGAATTAGCTTCCGAAACTTGTTCCATTGTGTCCGGAACGCGGGATAAACCCTAGGTACGCTGGTTACGGCGCCTAAATCGGAGTTCGGAATTCCCGGGATGAATAGTGTTTACGCTTGCTTTTTCTATAAATACACCATTCACAAGTTAAAAAGAAAATAATAATAGGAAACCCTAATTTTTAAACGTGGCCGCCACCTTCAGAAATGTAAGGCCGAAAATTCATCTTTTTCTTCCTCTAATTCATTCAAATCCACACACAAATTCGTAATACTTTCTACTGCAAACTTGTAGAGCTTCGCAAGGGCTTTAAATCCATACGGTTGAGATGTGATTTCAAGCTTTGAATTGACGCGAATTTGTGTATAGGGGGGCCGGCTTTGTGCACGTTTTTCAGGGAGAGGGGGAGGCCGAGTTCTATAGGCTTGGGGCCGAACCTAGCTCGTGTCGAGGGCTTCGAGATGGCGGAGGTGTGATGATGTTTCGTTGAGCGAGGAGACGGTGAAGTCAAAACCTAATTTTGCTAAATGGGTTTGATTGTTGCGTTAGCAAGCTGTAGCCGTGCGTGTAAGAAGAAGGAGAAGAAAGGGGGGTGGGGACGTGTGGACCTGATGGAGTTTGGGAATAGAAGTGAACGGTAGTGATTTGGTTGATTTAAAAATATAAAGTTTATGTTGTATTTATATAAATAAATTCGAGCGATCTTTAAAAATTCGTATCTTTTTCATACGAGGTCGAAAAAATGCAAATCCAGTTGCGTTGGAATCGTATGGACGAGCACTACGCGATGGAGTTGGTTTGGAGTCGTTTGGAGTTAGTGAGAATTTCGGGTAAAATTAAACGCGCGTTTAATTTTATTCGAAATAAAAGCTAAAACGGAATTTAAAACCAAGGTGAGAATTTCTCACTCAATCGAATAGATTTCGATTTTATTTTAAATAGTTAGATTTAAAATATTTGAATGCATGTTTGAATGATGACTGTAAATTATTGATTGTTAAAATAGACATTATGCGCCGTTAGTAAGCGGATGTTATTTAATATAAACATATACCGCGAATATTTCATAAACAGTGAAATTGGTATTATATATAATATCAATATATATATATTGGCATATGTATATATTGCAGTTGTTGATTTCCCGCATTTTTTGTTTAGCGGATGAGACCCTATTACGCCGTTATTAAGCGGATAATATTTATTAAAAACATGTACCGCGATAATTTCGTACTGGAGCGAAATTGGTATTGTGCTAATGTTTTTGGATGCAGGAAACAGGTTGGAGGGATCCAACTGGATTCCTCAACAGTATTTATTTAATTTCAGATATTTTGATATTTGATGGATTATCATATCGATATATGATATCGTTGTTAGTCGTGATTGACTATTTGGTGTGTAGCATCATTGGACCCAGATTTTGGGATTTTAAAAGTGATTTTGAAAATATACTATATTTTTGGAATTGATCCATTATAAATAAATAAACGTTATAATTTTTAAAGTTATAAAAATTATGGTTTTTGTGAAATATAGTTAAAAAGCTGATTTTTAGAAATACGATTAAAAGTCGATTTTTGAGAAATATGAACTAATGATTTTATAAAATAATTTAGATTGGATTTTTGAATATATGATAAAAGTTTAAATATAGGATTTATAAAATTTGATTATTTTATAAATCGAAATGATGAAATTATAAAGGAAATTAAAAGATGTTTTAAAGAATAATATTAATTGATTTATATTAAGAGATTTATAAACGGATATTTATAAATCGAAATATTGACATTATAAAACGAGTCTTTATAAGTGTTTGAATGAAGTGAAAATGAAATTCATTAATGAATGAAATTTATAGAATTATATAACGGTGAAGTTATAAATGGAATTTTATAAACAATAGGTTTATAAAATTTGTAAAGTTCAAAGGAACGATTTTTGCAAATAAATAAATTATAAGTGTTTGACTTATAATTTGGACTTTTGGTTTATAATTAAGATTATAAATCGAATAGGTAAATAAAGAAGATTTATAAAGGAAGTTGTTATGAAATAAATGGAAATGGAATTTATAAACGTTGTTTTATAAATTCGCAAACGACTTATTTTGATAAGTTAATTGTTATAACTTATAAATGGAGTTATATTCACGTTTTAGACAGTGAATAATCCTTTAAAATAAAATGAATAGAAAGGATGAAATTTGTTAATGAAGTATATTCACGTTTTTGAATAGTGAATAATACGTTAAAGAAAATGTATTGAATGTGAATGTTTTAAATAGAATTAAAACGATTTAACGATGTTTTAATTGTGTTGAGATTCGAAATCATAGATTTCAACATTTATTGTTGAAATAGACGTTTTCGAGAAATAAAAGGAAATGGTGGACTATAACACTGTTGTTATAGTAAATGATTTCCGAAAGGAAATGGGTTGTATAGTATTGGGATTTATATATCTATTTAATTTCGAATCCCTATACTAGTGATTTTGGGACGTGTAACGATGTTTTACGCAACATTCGTTTTGGCCCAAATAAAAATGTTTAAGAGAATGATTTCCCTTAAAGAATGAATAATATACTTAATTCGATTTAAGTATATTGAATATTTTCAAAGGTTGAAAATAAAAAGATTTGTCGATTACTTATTTTTGATAAGTATGGAAATGTTTTCCAATATGAAGTGAATAATTAGAATTTATCTTTTTGAAGATAAATTGAAATGAATTATTGAAATCGAATATGCATGGATATTTTGAAATATAAATTCATTATGGAATTTATATGTGAAAAGTGGAATTTGTTTGAAAATAAATATTGATTTATTTTTGAAGTGTTGAAATTATATATCTTATAAAGATATTTTGGAAAATAAATAATTTGGAAAATTATTTGGAATCTGGTGATGTATGCATATCAATTGATAGTTCAATAGCCGACTATCAATATTTCCCTTTGAATGGGTATTTGATGTGATTTGTTTGAATTTGAATGCACACTTATTTTTGAATAAGCGCTCACTATTCGGGTTAACCGGGAAAGGACCATGGGGTCGTATAACCCATTCCGAATATGTGATACGTCGTTGTGAATTGCATTTGAAGATCGGTGTTGAAGACCGGATATTTGCAAGAGCGATAGGATGACCTATCGATTGTTTCTGCACCGAGTCGCGCCGGTATAGAAACTCCATATGTGATGGTGAATCCGATCAGGATTGTCAATATCCGGATTGCAAGGACTTCTTTGTAAGTGCCTTCGGTTTTGTTCGAGCCCGGAACAAACTTGTATGGATTGTATGTCTGACATTACAATTTGAGATATAAAGCCGATTTCTTTCAAATATATTTCTGTTGGTGGCGGAGAATTTATTCTTTGCTTAACACCCTTCTTTGAGACGTATGTGCTCAAAGGTTATATGGTTGAAGTTATCAGCGATATATTCCCAGTTTGGTAATGTGACATGCTGAGTGATGCTGAAATGATCATCGTGTTGATTATTTGTGATAGGATCATTTATTTGATCGTCTATCTTAGTGATCATTGTGTTGATCATTTGTTGACCCAAAGCATGGCTTTTATATAAAGTATGTTTTTGTGGACGTGACTTCGTTGAGCCTCACATCCCGGAAATGGTCAAAACAGGAAAGATGCGGCAAGGTTATTAGGGGTTGCTGTAGCTCCCCTTAGGGTATGTTCATTTCCTTCTGGAAAGGGGTGGTATCATGGTATGGAGCCCAGATACTTACTCATGTTGAAAACACTTTATGATTGTGTGAATTGGATATCGAGCGCTCGGTTGAAAAGGTCCTAAAGGACCGGGGAATGGCGTGCTCGTGTCAGTAGTTACCCAGTTAGGGGTAACCCGGCCTTGTGTTGGCAGAGATCCGGTTTGGTTCTCGGGGATGTCTTTCCAGAGGCATTCTCAGTGGCAATGGGAAGTTCCTTGGCCTGACCATTTGTTGGAAATCCAATTCCCAATACGAAACTTGTACGGTATTAGTTGTAGAACCTGCCATTCACTTATGGTGGTCACCACTGTTTGGATGGTAGCTATAGTAGGCATAGTTCGAAATGTTTATGTTGGCTAAGATTTATATTCTACTTCCGAAATATTTTTCCTACACTATACACTAATAATAATATCAAATGTTATTTTAAATGCGTATCAAGCATCTTTGACTATCATAAGGAGAAATCTCCTCCGATTCTGCGTTTGCATTGTGTGTGTGTGCGGGAGGCCTTATGGTAGTCTCATTTTTAAAAAGCATTGCGAATTGATTTAAAAATATTCCTCTATTTTGATTTTAAAGATAAATAAACTGTTTTGAGTTCTCACACCAGTCACATGACTGACTCGGAGTTTATTGTTTTCCTTCCTAAACTCTGGGTGCCCACCAATTTCCATACGGGCAGTCAAGAGTTAGGTTTATCAGGATATTCTGGATATTCTGGAGTTGCTGGAGGCAAGCTGGATGGCATGGCGTATTATTTATATAGTATTTCTTTTCCGCTGCACTGTTGTTGTTGTATGTTGTTGTACACTCTGATGATATGATGTAATGAAATGTGATGTAATGTAATAACTGATATAGTTCTTTGTTTAAAGATTATTCATTCATTATTATATGTTGTTCCGCTGCGAATTGTGAGATTCTGTTGTTGTTCTGTTGTTTCCTTTCTGTCCCGTTCTATTTTCAAATTCTCTATTTTCTTTTCTGTCTTTTGTTTTCTTTTTCCTCTATTCTCTTTTTCTTTCTATTTCTTCTATTTTTAAAATTTTCTATCTTCTTGTTTCTTCTTTTTCTCTCTTCTTCTCTTTTCTTTTCTTAAATTCTTTTTAAAACCCATAACATCTCGGTTTTCGGCCTTTGATTTCTCGGCAGTCGATAAAGTGAGTATCGATGTCGAATTTTCGAAGAACGAAAATCACGAGACGTTACACTAAGCATCTCATCCTCATATTGCTTAGCAATAATACGATCCATACAAGGAGAAGAACAACAAGCTGACACAAAGCATCGGCTACAACATTTGTAACAACCCGTATATTTTACGATTATATATTTAAATATAGCATCGTTAGTTGAATTAAAGTCTAAAATGTTACTTTTTGTAAACAGTTGGATTAGGACTCAAGGCCACTTCCATTGAGTTCAAAATGGCATTTACAACCTTTTTGAGTATAAACATCGATATGTTTGGAGTTGAGTGAAATTTCGCTAATTTTCTATTGGTCTTTGGGTTTGGGTTTCAACCCATTAACCCAACATAATACCCTAACTCCACCCCCTCTCCTCTTGATTCATTCTATTTGTCCTAAAACTTCAAGCTAAAGTAAAAATGGGGGAAGAGAAAAGAAAACAAAATTCCTAAACCCTAGTTTTGCAAGGAAATTCAAATTCAAGCACCAAATTCAAAGAGAAGCTTAGGTAATAATCTTCTTCATATTCTCCATCTCAATCTCTCTTCAATTTTCAGAAACTTAACTTAGGAAATTCATTTCATTTGATTATAGATTGAAGATTCTTGAGGTATTGTTGAAGAGAAATCAATTTTTGCTTACTTTAGATCTTCTCATTTTCTATATTTGGGTTTAAAGATGAGTTCTTGAACTCACATCTATGTCTATAGCTTTCATTGTTGTTAGGTATGAATTTCTAACATCTATTCCATGTTCATTTGCTTTTGATTTGAATTGATTTGGTAGATTTTCCAATTTTTGGTTTTGGGGTCCAATTTTATGAAAATTCTACTATGGATGTTTGGACATGTTATTTGGGGTGTATCGAAGAGCCTATAGTGCTGGATTGTCGATTGGCATAAATCCACAGCATCCATCGCTCGTTCGATCGCATTTCGGTTTGGAATTGCCATTTTTGGGCTAGGCTGTTTTTTTGCCTAGCAGAAAAATTCAGACGTTTGGAACAAAATTCAGACGTTTGAAACAAAATCTAGACGTTCGGTTGAAAAATCCAGACGTTTGAAAGGGTTTTGGAAATAAAAAAGATGGCAGAGCTAAAATCCAGACGTTTGAAACAAAATCCAGACATCTGGTTCAAAAATCCAGACGTTTGAAATGGTTCTAGAATTAAAAAGAGAAAGGAGAAGAAGCATGTATTTTTCCAGAATCTAGGGCCAGACGTCTGGAAATACCACCAAACGTCTGGAACTATCAATTTTGCCTATTTTGGCTGCTTTTGAGTGGATTTTCATTTTTATCGATTTTTGTTGATCCGATTGGTTGTTGTCGTGTATTATAAACTTTGATGACTACTTTCCTGGAATTTTGTGAATATTCCAATTGACTGGATTTGATATCGATTTTTGGGGTTTAACTTCATGTCATTGAACGTGAATTTTTGGTGATCAGTTGTTTTTACAATCGTTTTCTGTGATTTGTTACTTTAAAATATAAAGGTTTCTATACTAGTAGTAAATATCCAAACTCTTTTACAAAAATGATTTCAACGTAACTTTTAATACAAAGCTCATTTTTAAAACCGTTTTCCACTCTATTAGTATATGCAAACCTTTACCTCATTCATTCGAGAAATCCAATTAAACTACTTAGCAAAACAAGTGGTATGAAACACTTGCGTTTACTTTGTCGGTTGGTTCTTAGACTTGTTCAATTGAAACCTTGTGACAATTTTCGAGTGGAAATTTACAATTTGTTCGTAAATACTTAAGTTAAGCCAGTGGTTGTGGGACATGAAGCTAAACTCATTTATTTACTAGCTTAGTGTAATTAACACTTATCGATCAATGATGATCATTTTATGATTTAGACTAGCGATGTGCGATGTCTCTTTGTTTGTGTGGGGACTAAACCCCGTTTGTGGAGTTTCGACTCAAAATTGGTGGGGTAGCGACCCATGGTCTTCGGGCCGTTTGTGGAGCTTCGGCTGAAAGTTGATGGTTAGTGACCATGGAATAGAGTTCCCTTTGTGATGCACGTGTTGGTGATTTTTCATGCCCCCATTTGTGATAGGCCTCCCCCTTTGTGATTTTTGGATTTCTAATTGATGATTTTAAGAATTTCTATTTCACCGACTTTTGTGATTTACATTGACAAGTTTTATCAATATTTGTGATTTGGTGAATATGTTAAAGAATATAACATTCTTTTTGGTATTTGAGAAAGTTTAAGATATTGTCACATATGGCATTATTGTTACCATACGTTTTTGTCATATCTCTTATTCTATCTCATTTTATATGATATTTATTGCTAGGCTGATCCATTTATTATTTTCTTCTTAAATAATACTCGGGCCAGACCGAGGTATTTTAGGTGCTTCCACTTGACTTCTTAGCAGGGACTATCTTCTGACTTTGGGCTAACTATTTAGCTTAATAGTTTTTGTTGTATGTGTTCGAGATAGAGACTCCATGATGTATACATATTCTTTTGTCTAGCACTTTTACCTATCATTTGTGATGTAATGGATATTACATGACTACTACTTTGATATACACTTTTATGTGTTATACTTATATCTGTTTCCGCCTTAGTGATATAAATATCTGTAACTGATTTTATATTATCTTTATTTTATATTTTTTTTCGAAGATCACATTGCCACCGTGTAGTAGCTTTGTGCTTGTACTTGATATGTCAGATTTCCTCTTTAAATGAAATACGTGACCTTCTATCTGGCATATCGGTACTTGCACAAAATAATTACACGGATGGTCGCTCCTCAACAGCCTTATTCTTCGTGCTAGTCGTCGACATTACTCCGTAGTATCCTTGGCTAGTGTGAGTATAGAGGTGGGGGATAACAGCTTGGAATCAAAGCCGAACTTCGAAACAATATAGAATATTATAACAAGGATCATTTCTCAAGTCTCTCTTACGAATCGTGCCTTAGGGTTTAATTCGAGTCATTGGACCCGTTCTATCCTATTTCCTTTTATGATTCCTTGTTTTATCAATCAAGTTTGTTTGATATTCATTCTGAAAATAACCTTTTTCCTCTTCTTTCTTTCATTCTTTAAGAAGAAGAGATGGTTAAATTTGGCAGTCCTAGCATTGGTCAATCCAGTAGTCCTTCTCTGGATGGCATATTCATGTCTGCCCAACAAATTTGGATCTTGTAAAGAATCAAAGATTTAACTATTCTTTGAGTGAAAACCCCAAAAAGTTTTTACCTCTGAAACTAGAAGTTCCTTTCAATCAGCTTGTAGATATCACTCTTCGACTAGAAGAGGTCGATACAGGAAGTGATAGTGATGTTGGAGGTTCCAAAAAGAGCCTCAATAACAACAAGAAGAGACATATTAAGTTCAAAAGCCCTAATCCCAAAAAGAAAGTGAAGCAAGAAACTTCGGTATCAAAGACTCCAATCCCTAATCGTAGAAAATGCTACAATTGTGGTTCTATGGACCACTATGCAAATAGGTGTCCGAAGCCCCTTACTTGTTGCTATTGCAAAGGTTGGGGTCGTCTTTTATCTTCATGTCCAAACTTCCAAGCAAGAAGGAGGGAAATTAAATGTTGTGCAAATGCCTAGTAACACTTCTCTTGGTCAAGGTATTTCTCATTTTATCCTTGATGACTTCATGGAGAATTGCAAATTCGATTGATGGATCCGCAACATTCAGTTTACTTTGTAAAAATGTCGAGATTATTTTATGTAATCGTGCTTTCCGATCCGATTCGCATGTTATGTGCTACTTAGGTTTTAGAATGATTTTGGAAATGGATTGGATTAACCGCTATGAAGCCCATATCGAATATCCAACGAGGACTATCGACACTCTCAATCTGTTAACAAGATTTCTATTTTTCTTAATGATTTTGATTCCAATTTGGTGGCTTCATTTTATTCTCTAGACCACTTGTTGGGGAAGATGTTATTTCCCTCATTTAAGTAGTTTGAGAATTTACTGGTATCTTTGAACTTGTCTTAGGATTGTCACCTAAGCAATTTATTGAGTGGTTCTAAGGTCTTTTTAGCTCGACCTTGCCACCGGTTTTCATCAGCTACAAGTTGTGGAGGGTAGCATTCCACTTACCGCATTCTACACGCGTTATGATTCTTATGAGTGACTCGTGATGTCATTCGGTTTGTCCAGCTTATTTCATCCATCTTATGAATCGAGTATTCTATGAATATCTTGATGATACCATCCTTGTATTCATTGATTATGGATGAAAACAATAATTTAAAATTTGCAAATCTTTTTAATAAGATTTAATTATAATTATAATTGGATTTTGTTCTTAAAACGAACAAAAAATATTTGTAAAATTTTCAAGAGATATTTCTATAATATAGAAGATGATTTTGTGTTGTATTGCCCATTGAGTGCTTTAAGAATTTTGGTTGATGCGCCTGATCAACAAAATCGATAGGAATATGCTAAACGCTATGATGAGACAGTCAGACATGGTAAATTGACTTGTAATAAGTTAAATTTTCTAAAAACATGATTACATAAAGTTAATTATAATTGTTTTAAGCTTTTCGGGAAAGAGGATCATTTAAAAGAACTCCTTTTGGATGCTCCTATTCTTGTGATTCCCCAATGGAACCAAGACTTCACTGTTTGTACCGATGCTAGTGATATTGGTTTGGGTGTCATTCTCATGCAAAAAGAGAACGCGTGACCGCTTATACTTCTATACAATTAAATCCTACCGAGATTAGATATGCCACTCATGGTCTAGTGCTCGTGGCCATTGTTTTCACTTTTAGTGTTTGGCGTCATTATCTTTTGGGAGAGAAATTTGTTCTCTACACCGATCATCAATTTTTGAAGTATTTATTTTCCCAAAGGGAACTTAATTTGCGTCAACAATGTTGTCTCGAGTTCCTTGCATCTTATGATCTTAATATTCTTTATACTCCCAGAAAGGGAAATCATGTTGTCGATGCCCTTAGTCATAAGCAACATGCAGTTGTTTCAATGATGATATCTGAATGGAATGATCTCGAGACTTTATCCACTTGTGAGATTCGAGATCGTGAATCTGATTCATGTTCATCTCTTGTTCTATGTAGCCTTGAGGCTCATCCATCTCTTTCTGACCGTATTCTTAATGCTCAAAACCATGATCCCGAGTTGGCTCTTCTTAGCCAAAGTTGTAGGGACAGAAATATTGATGGTTTGCATTACTTTGGAATCGATGCACGCGGCAGCATTCGAAAATTTGGTAGACTTATCATGCCAAATATTAGTGATCTTCGTAAAGACATTTTTGAAGATTCTCATCGTCCTAAATTCACCATTCATCATGGTAGTAGTAAAATGCACGTGGATATGAAGTGACTTTACTATCGGGATGGAATGAAATCTGATATTGCAACCTTTAGACATTCCCGTTTGGAAGTGGATCAAATTTCCATAGACTTTATTGACAATCTTCCCATTCTTGTTTGGGTCATGACAGTTTATGGATGATTGTAATAGCCTTACAAAATTAGCCCAAATAATTCCCATTCGGTCTAATCGGACCGTACCTCTTTTGGCCAAACTCTATGTTAGGGAAACTGTTAAATTGCATGGATTTCCTACTTCTATTATTAGTGATCATGATCTATTATTCACTAGTGGATTTTGGAAGAGCCTTCAAAAAGCTTTGGGAACGAAGCTTAATTTTAACACCACTTATCATCCTCAGTCCGATGGACAAACAGAGCATGTGAATCAAACTCTTGAAGATCTTCTTCGTGTACGTGTTCTTGTTTTTGGTGGAAGTTGGGAAGATCATATTTCCTTTATTGAGTTTTCTTATAATAATAGCTTCCAATCTAATATTGGTATGACACCTTTCGATGCACTCTACGGAAGGCCATGCCGATCTCCTTCCTGTTGGCTTGAGGTTGGTGAGAAGCTGTTTTAGGTCTAGATTTTATAGTGATTCCATAGAAAAGATTGACCTTATTCGTCATAGGATGAAAGAAGCTCAAAGTAAGAAAAAACCCTATGTCGATAACTGAAGAAGGAATTTAGAATTTTCTATGGGTGATTTGGTGTTTATTCGTGTTTCACCTACGAAGGGTTTTGTGCGTTTCAGTCGATCGGGAAAATTAGCAACTCGTTACATTGGCCCATTTCCCATCATCGAAAACATTGGTTCCATGGCTTATTGCCTTTTATTACCGGCTAAATTTTCTACTATTCACGATGTTTTTTGTCTCTCAACTACGGAAATGCCTTAGGCATTTCGATTCTATTCTTGAGCCTGGTGTTATCCGAGAAATTGAAGTTTCACCAGATTTGACTTATGAGCAACATCCTACTCGTATCATTGCTACGAAGGTTAAACGCCTTCAAAGTAAAGAATTCCTGCTTATGAAAGTCCAATGATCCTTAAATCCTAAGGATTGTTCTTGGGAATCTAGAGAATTCATCAAGCGAACACATCCGGACTTACTCTCTTATGCTCTTTAAGGTAAACTTCTTACTTCAAATTTTCTTTTGTGTTGATATGCTTATATGATTGTTACTCTTTGTTTTCTTCTTATATATTACGAGGACGTAATTTCTTTAAGGAGGGGAGTCTGTAACAACCTGCATATTTTACGATTATGTATTTAAATATTTTATTTAAATATAGCATCATTAGTTGGATTAAAGTCCGAAATGCTACTTTTTATAAACAATAGAATTAGGATCGAGATCACTTCCATTGAATTCAAAATGGTGTTTATAACCTTTTTCAGTATAAACATCGATATGTTTGGAGTTGAGTGGAATTTTTCTATTTTTCTATTGGGCTTTGGGTTTGGGTTTCAGCCCATTAACCCAACATAAAACCCTAACTCCACCACTTCTCCTCTTCATTTATTCTATTTTTCATAAAACTTCAAGCTAAAGTAAAAATGGGGAAAGAGAAAAGAAAACAAAATTCCTAAACCATAGTTTTTCTAGGAAATTCAAATTCAAGCTCCAAAACAAAGAGAAGCTTAGGTAAGAATCCTCTTCATCTTCTCCATCTCAACCTCTCTTTAATTTTTAGAAATTCCTATAAATTAACTTAGGAAATTAATTTCATCTAATAATAGATTGTAGATTCCTGAGGTGTTGTTGAAGAGAAATCAATCTTTGCTTGTTTCAGAGCTTCTCATTTTCTATATTTGGGTTTAAAGGTGAGTTTTTGAACTCACATCTATGTCTATAGCTTTCATTGTTGTCAGGTATCAATTCCTAACATTTATTCCATGTTCACTTGCTTTTGATTTGAATTGATTTGGTGGATTTTCCAATTTTTGGTTTTGGGGTACAATTTTGTGAAATTCTACTATAGATATTTGGACATGTTATTTGGGGTGTATCGAAGAGCCTATAATGCTGGGTTGTCGATTGGGATAAATTCCTAGCATCCATCGCTCGTTCGATCGCATTTCGGTTTAGATTTGCCCTTTTTGGGCTAGGTGGTTTTTTTGCCTAGCCGAAAAATTCATATGTCTGGAACAAAATTCAGACATCTGATACAAAATCCAGATGTCCGGTTGAAAAATCCAAACGTCTAAAAGGGTTTTGGAAATAAGAAAGGGCAGAGCTAAAATCCAAACGTTTCGAACAAAAATCCAGACGTTTGGAACAAAAATCTAAACGTCTAGATCAAAATCCAAACATCTGGTTGAAAAACCCAAACGTCTGAAATGGTTCTGGAATTAAAGAGAGAAAGGAGAAAAACATATATTTTTCTAGAACCTAGTGCCAGACATCTGGATATACCTACTAGATGTCTGTAACTGTCAATTTTGCCTATTTTGGCTGTTTTTAGTGGATTTCCACTTTTTATAGATTTTTGTTTATCCGATTGGTTATTGTCATTTATTATCGACTTTGATGACTTCTTTTCTGGTTTTTTGGAATATCCAATTGATTGGATTTGATATCGATTTTTAGGCTTTTAGTTCACATCGTCAAATGTGAATTTTTGATCATCGATTGTCTTTACAATCATTTTCTATAATTTGTCACTTTAAAATACAAAGGTTTCTATACTAGTAGTAAATATCCAAACTCTTTCACAAAAATGATTTCAACATCACTTTAAATACAAAGCTCGTTTTTAAAACCATTTTCCAATCTATTAGTATATGCAAACCTTTACCTTATTCGTTCGAGAAATCCAATTAAACGACTTAGCAAAACAAGTGGTATGAAACACTTGCGTTTTCTTCAACGGTTAATTCTTAGACTTGTTCGATTGAAGCCTTGTGACAATTTTCGAGTGGAAATTTACAATTTGTTCGTAAATACTTAAGTTAAGCCAGTGATTATGGGACTTAAAGCTAAATTCATTTATTTACTAGCTTAGTGTAATTTACACTTATCGATCAATGATGATCATTTTGTGATTTAGACTAGCATTGTGCGATGTCTCTTTGTTTGTGTGGGGGACTAAACCCTGTTTGTGGAGTTTCGGTTCAAAATTGGTGGGGTAGCGACCCATGGTCTTCGGGCCGTTTGTGGAGCCTCGACTCAAAATTGATGGTTAGCGACCATGGAATAGCATTCCATTTGTGATGCACGTGTTGGTGAGTTTACATGCTCCCATTTGTGATAGGCCTCCCCCTTTGTGATTTTTGGATTTCTAATTGATGATTTCTAGAATTTGTATTTCACCAATTTTTGTGATTTACATTGATAAGTTTTATCAATATTTGGGATTTGGTGAATATGTTAAAGAATATAACATTCTTTTTGGTATTTGAGAAAGTTTGAGATGTTGTACGATTTTTGTTGTTATTTAATGTATACTTGTTATAGTATGACATTATTGTTATCGTACGTTTTTTTCATATCTCATACCTATCTCATTTTATATGATATTTATAGGTAGACTGATCCGTTTATTATTTTCTTCTTAAATAATACTCGGGTCAGACCGAGTTATTTCAAGTGCTTCCACTTGACTTCTTAGCAGGGACTATCTTCTGACTTTTGGCTAACTACTTAGCTTAGTAGTTTTTGTTGTATACATTCGACATAGAGACTCCTTGATGTATACATATTCTTTTATCTAGCACTTGTACCTATTCTTTTGTGATATAGTACATGACCACTACTTTGATGTACACTTTTATGTGTTATATTCATATCTTTTTCCGCCTTAGTGATATGAATATTTGTGACTGATTTATGTTATGTTTATATATTTGTTTCCAAAGACCACATAGCCATGTGTAGTAGCTTTATGTTTGTACTTGATATGTTAGATTTCCTCTTTAAATGAAATGTGTGACCTTCTATCTGGCATATCTATACTCATAAAAAATAATTACATGGATGGTCGCTCTTCAACAACCTTTTTCTTCGTGCTAGTAGAAGGCATTACTCCATAGTGTCCTTGACTAGTGTGAGTATAAAGGTGAGGAATCACAACATTAGCTTTCCTAGGGATATAGTTGATGTCGAGGTCATACGAAGCTAGAAACTCAAGCCACCAAATTTGCCTCAGATTCAAGTCTTTCTAGGTGAAAATATATTTCAAAGACTTATAATCCGTAAAAAGCTCAAGCTTAGTTCGCAATAGATGATGTCTCCAAAGCTTCAAAGAAAAAACTATGGCAAGCAATTCCAAATCATGGGATGCATAATTGGCTTCATGAGCCTTCAACTGACGACTGGCATAAGCGATAACCTTCCCATCCTACATCAGAACGGCTCCCAAACGTTCACTATTGGCATCAGTGTATGTCGTTAATCCCTCATTTCCATTTGGAATGGTAAGAACTGGTGCAGAAGTAAGCTTGCACTTCAACTCATTGAATGCAGCTTCACACTTATCATTCCATCTAAACTTAGCATTCTTACAAGTTAGAGCGATGAGAGGTGCAGCAATCCGAGCAAAATTCTCAATGAATTTCCAATAATAACCGGCAAGGCCCAGAAAACTACGAATGTCACATGGAGTCCTAGGAGTTTCCCAATTCTAAAATAGAATAGGGAGAATAAGAACCGAGAAAGAGATAGAATAATTAATGTACAAGGGAAAGAAAAGAAGATAGACTTACATTGATCGCAGCAATCTTGACTAGATTAATCGAAACTCCATTACCAGAAACAATATGTCCAAGAAATCGGACTTCATCTTTCCAGAAATGGCATTTAGAGAATTTGGCTTTCAACTGATGACTTCTGAGAGTCCCCAGAACAAAGCTCAAATGAGATTCATGCTCCTCCTCTGACTTAGAGAAAACAAGGATATCATCGATGAAGACTAGAACAAACTTATTAAGAACATCATGGAAATCCTGGTTCATAAGGTTGATAAAGAAAGCTGGGGTATTAGTCAAACCAAAAAGCATAACTAACCATCCAAAGAAACCATCATCAGAACGGAAAGTGGTTTTGGGAATACTTTTCTCGGTAATTCTGAGCTGGTGGAAACCGGTGGCAAGATCAAGTTGAGAGAATACAGTTGCTCCATAAAGCTGATCGAATATATCATTAATGTGAGGCATTGGATATATGTTTTTCATAGTGAGCTAGTTTAGCTCCCTACAATCAACACACATCCTCAAGGAACCATCGGACTTAGCGAAAAAAACCACTGTTGCTTCCCATTCGGAATGAATGGGTCTGATCAAACCTTTGGAGAACAAGTCTTCTATTTGCTTCCTCAACTCAACCTTCTCGCATGGTTCCATTCTTCTAGGAGGAAGAACTACAGGTCGAGATTTAAGAATGAGATCAATAGGGAATTCAATTTCCCATTTAGGAGGTAAAGAGGTGACTTCACCAAACACATCGGGATAGAGTTTGACCATAACAGTAGAGTCAAGATCACTAGGAGAAGAATTAAGAGAATAGATAAAACTGCCTATATACTCCTAAGGCATACCGCACTAAATCACCAAAGGGTTTCCAAAATCGTCAACAAGAGAAACATTCTAGGTTTACAAGAGATAACAACTTCATGCATCTTTAGCCAATCTCCTCCAAGCAACATGTCAAAAGCATCGAAAGCAAGAACATAGAAATCACCAGAAAAGCGACGGTCGAAAAAGAAGAGTTTCACATTGTTACAAATCCTACTAAGGTTTACGGGACCACCAATAGGATTAGTAACACACAACGGTTCGGATGTAAACTTGGTGAAAGGATATGCTCAAACTTATCATAAAGATCCACAAAAATGAAACTATGTGAAGTTCCAGTGTCAAATAAAACACAAACAGGAAGATTAAACAAGGCAAAGGTGCTCTGGAGAGTACCTTAGGTATCATTAAGAGGAGGAGTAGATGAAATAATTGCAAAGAAACCAGATGGCTTGCCCTTCTACTGAGTAGGACAATCCTGCTTGAAGTAGCCAGGCTGCAAGCAAATATGATAAAGATCACGCCTAGTCATCTGAGCTGGAGGAACAACAGCTCCGACTAAAGTTGGACAACTATTGGCATAGTGCCCCTTTTGGTCACATTTGAAGCAAGTAATGGAAGAAAGATCGGTAGGCTGCCTCCGGGAAGAAGATACTAAACCTGGATTCTTAAGCAAATTCTGCTTCTAACGATGGAAATTAGACTTCCTCTTCTTAGAGTTGCCAAAATAAGGCTAAGATGAAGGTGCACATGCAACAGATGATTCCTTCAAAGTAGGGTTCTCATGTCTAATGGCCATATCCATCAATCTAGTAAAAGGGCTGTGCACATCAAAAATTTGACTATCATAAAACACTGGGCGAGCTCCAGCTATACACTTTTCATTCTTCTTAAGAGGGGTATCAATCAAGCTAGGACCAAATTTTGAAAGCTCGTCAAGCTTCCGCTCATACTTAGAAAATGACATATCCCCTTGCTTAAGATCATAAAACTCTCCGTGTCACTAAGACTTCCCAGCTTCTGGCATCCACGTTGTCATAAAAGCCTCCTTAAACAAGATATCCAAACTTAAGAAAGATTCCAAAGGTATAACCAAAACCAAATTTAAAGGATTAACTCAAGGCAATACCTAAATTGTTCCCAAGAAATATCTGCCTCAATAATGGCAAGCATGGCCAAAATTTGTTGAGGAGAGGAGGAAGAAAATTGTAGAGGAAAAGGAGAAGAAAGTCTAGGGTTTTGAGGAGAAAGATGAAGAAGAAAACTTACATTGATTTCTGCAGAGGCACAAATGAAGAATGAGGAGTCTGAAAAGCCCTAGGATATTATACGGTCATCTCAACAGGTGGGTTCTCATCTACTAAAGAAATTCCTAGCTCATTAGTACAAGCCCAAAGTCACAATGTAAATAAGATGAATGTTAAGGGAAAATAACTGCGTGTAATATGCCAAAAGTTGTAAATTTTAGGAAGTAGGAACCAAAATTTAACAAAACGAAAAACAAAGAAAATGTTAGAATTAAATTCATATTTATAAATAAATAAAAAGTAAAAGTTAAAAATTCAAAATTCAAAATTTAAAATTTTCACAGAAAGTCAAACTTTGACCAAAGTTGACCAAAATTTGAAACTTAAGAAAAGTCTTTATTTTATTAAATTTGGAAGAACATTTCACATCAAACTCAAAATTATACATTAAATTTCCATATTTATCAATTTTAAAATAATCATATTCAAAGTTTCAAATGAATTTTCATTTATGTTCAAAATTTGCGGGTTGTTACTGGTTGTTACTTGTTATTGAGTTTTACCCACGCTGGTTAATCGGACTGACCCGGTCTTTATACCATGTAATGCTCGGGTCGGATGGAGCATGTTTGCCAGATTAGCTTTAGATACTTTGGAGCTATGGAGTCGAGTTGGAGGCCCAGGACGTACTCTTGTATTTTGGATATCTTCCGTTGTGTATATGTTATGTGTGATTTGTCATTTTTTGTAAGGACAGGTGTTATAACTGTCCAACTCTGATACGTATACGTATAAGAATAAAGGGTCTCAGATTTTGTAAAGACTTGATTATATGATATATTATCCCGTTGCGTTGTGAGATTCCATGTTTGTTCCTAGTTCTTCTATCTTCTATCTCCATTCTTTCCCTTAACAATCTGTCTGTCCGGCACTTAGTTGTTCGGAATGTTAATACCGTAGATGTGATAGTGTCAACTTCTGGGGTTCGGGAAGATGGATCGTTACATATATCGGTATGTACTAGTCTTAAGAGTCTGTCAACTCTTTCATTGCTCACACTGAATGAGAGTTAGGCCATTTTGCGATTAAGACACGAACAAGTGTCAAATGAATCATAATAAAATGATGATAAAAACCCTTTTTTGCTTAACTCGATCAATCATCTTTTTACCAATATGGCATGGTCTATAATGTCAATGGTAATTATCGTTTACTTTACACACAGTAATATATTCAACATCAAATAAATGGTTCATATTAAGAATATAAAGGACATTATTTAAAGTAAAAGGCAACAATTTTACTTTCATAACAAATATTCATAATATTGTTATTACAAACAATATTATATTCGTTTTTGCAAAACGAGATCCTTGTGATATATCCAAGGTTGAATCACATTTTGGTGAAAAGCCTCTTGATGCTAATAATATTTGGTAAGACAGTGAAGTCTATGACATATGATATTGGCACATGATAAGGATCACCATATATTTACTGATAAAATCAAGTTTTCTGATATCATCACATTTATGAAACTTATTAAGGCGATTTTCCACTAATAAAATTTTGTACATAACAAAAATTAGTCAAAATTAAATTATATCCACTAGCAAGCTTCTCGTGATATTCTCCCATCACAATGGAAGCTATATTAGCTCCATTTTTAACTTGGATTTTCATTCTTCTTCTTGCTACAAGATGCTTTCTCTTAAGTCGTTATAACGAATTACAGATATGAGTTTTAGATCCAGTATCTAAAACCCAACTAGAAGCACTTAAAGATAAACGAATACTTATGGAGAATACCATAGGAGCGGAATTTGATTTTGTTCCCTTAAGCATCTTCAAGTGGTCTGGAAGTTCCTCCTTCTTCAAGAAAATTTGGCATTCACCTTTCTCTTGTGACTTCGCTTTACCCTTATCTCCCTGAGACTTAAGCTTTCTCTACTTCAAACTATACGAGGAAGAGGTGCCCCTAGTGAGCACTGCATTTGGTTCGTAGGTGAACATACTCTCGACCACCTTCAATATTTTAAGGCAGTTCATGATAGTACACTTCAATGTTTTCATATTGAAGTTCAATATGAATGAACCAAACTGTGACTTTAGCAATCTAAGAATCAAATTAGTCTGAAGCTCAGCGTTTCCTAAATTGGCCAAACTCTTAATTTACACAATCATACCAAGAACATGATCTTGGAATGAGGTGTCTTTGCTCATCTTTGCATGGAATAATTTCCATGAGATCTTGTACCTCGTGATACAAGACTGGTCGTACTACAACTTTGGTAGGTAGCGGGAATGTTCATGGCCCATTGACCAACATTCATCAGCCTTAATTTTTTTGGATGTGGCATCCTTATAGGTTTAACTAATTGCTCATTGGCGAGAATATATAAGAGCTTTTCATATGTGAGTGCGTATTAATGTTTCTTAGCCAGTCTTTATAATTTGCTCTAATTAGTGCGTCTTCCTCAAAAAATAGCATCATGGTTGCCATTTGATCTACAAAATCATTAGTGTAAATTAGATAACATCACATGTTTTCTTATACTTATTAGATTCGTTTATTATATTTATCTAACAAGGCTTATGTTAAAGTCAGTATCTCTCAAAACCTAAAATTCATAAGGGAATATCATAAATTTCTTCAATGGATGTTAGGATCCATTTGTAATTGTACTATAACTTTAAGGTTACTCAACAAATTGTAGTCTAAATGGTAAGTAATACTTTACTAATTATAGCTTGCATATCATTCCTAGAATACTTTTATTTATACTGTTAATAATTTTCATGACCTTGAGGTTGCTCAACAAAACATGAAGTACTGATGTGCACGTAAATGTGCATATTTTTACCACCGTATTTATTATATTTAAATTAAATAAATGATCATATTGTGTATTTTAACTTGTTTTAACCAAAATTCATATTAATTCCAAATTTTCACATATTCATCTTCGTATAAGGGCAAAATGGCCATTTGTGTGCGTATATTAATTTGAGAGAATTTAATTGGAAATTTCTATATTATTTTGTAGGAATTTAGCTTCTCATATTAGTGGGTTCATGAAGAAACATGCATGCAAAAAATGGATATAAAGGAATGAAGATGGAAATAATTCAAAGTGAAGATCATGGAGGACCCCACCTACCCATCTACCTTAATGTACAAATTAAAGGCTAATGCACATGCTTTTGGAGTTAATGGTTTCATGTACACTTAATGGAGGATTAAGACATGTTAATGATTACTTGGCCTCCACACTTCCTAAGGGGCATTTTGGGCATTCCCCAAAAATATGAATTAGGGTTTCATACACGTATAAATACCCATATGTTTCATGTAATCCCTCTCCTTCTTAATTAATCTCTTCTCTTAGTCTCTCTTAGGCCTCCTTCTCTTTAGTTTAGTTTAGATCAAAATAAAATGAAAGCTCCTCTTTCTCTTTTCACGGCTACTTAGCCATTTTTATTTTATGTAATCTTTTTTATTTTATGCAATTTAATACATGCTCTTTCCTTTTCATGTTTATTTACTTTCATGTTGTAGTGCAGATCTTTCTCTTTTATGCAAGTAGAATAATTTTTCCTTTCATTTTGCTCTCTTTTTCCTCTTCTTTTATTCATTGTTGCTTGCTACATTTGTTCATATGATGACAACTATGAGAGGCTAAACCCCTTCAATTTAGGGGGTAATGAAGGTCTCTAATTAATGTAGCTTCAACATTTTGGTAATTCATGCTCTCTTTTTGTGCTTAATGATGATGATAGAAGTGGTTTTATTTGTTGTTTTTGCTTTGAATTTGATGGTCTATATTGTTGACACCAAATAGGCTATGCTTAAACAATCACTAACACAAATGCCTCTTCATCAATATATGATTATGGCATAAGAAAGTGATTTGAAATTAAAATTTGATGGTCTATGTTTCTAATCAATAGTTAATAGGCCATACTTAAAATAGATTTCATTTTCATTTTCTTTGTCGGGTTTCATGAAAGTTAGTAAGTGTTTTAAGGGGTTTGTTATAGTTTGATGGCTTATGTTGGCTAATCAATAGCTCAAATAGGTCATACTTATAATAAACACATCAATTAAAACACTAATGACCACAAAAGAGAGATCTTGATTTCATGTGTTGAACTACATGATCTAGAGAGTGGATTTATTCTCTAAATTGTCATTTAACTTTCATATTTGCATTTCTTTTCTTTTTGTTAGTTAGTTCATTTTCTCATTTTCTAGCTTAAACACACTCTCGACTTTGGTATAATTTGATTGAGTAGGAAATTTAAATCAACAATTTCCTGTGGATCGACCCGTATTCGCCACGTGCTACATTCGTACTCCGTGCGCTTGCGGTTATTTTTAATTTAAATTCGTTCGACGGTTTTCTAAACCGATAGAATTTCCGTCGACAAACAAGTTTTTGGCGCCGTTGCCGGGGATTTGTTTTGATTTTGATTTTCTATTCTTCGAATTACTTTGGTTTTATTTTGGTGTGTTTGTTTTGTGTGTTTGTACATTTTAAAAAAAATTATTGTGTGTTTGTGTGCATTTTGATTTTGCCATTTGCTAGTTTCTTTTGCATTTGCATTTCTATTTAAAAAAAGAATCAACATAGACAATTAAAAAAAATAAACAATTTTATTCCATTTCTTTTTCTTTGTAATTTTGCATTTACAAATTACATTTGCAATCTCATTTTCTTTTAAATTTTTGCGTTTACATTATCATTTCCATTCACCCTTGACTGCCATCCCCTCTGTATAACAACTTCTGCTCTGCATAATACATTCTCTGTTTGTTGCCACAATTCCTACAGTGCACAGTGTATATAACATACAACTGCCCCTTCACTGCCACTGTCCAGAACTTCCACCATCCTCCACCTGTAGCAACTCCACCACCAAAATCCAGTAGTATGACATTCTTCCTAAACACTCCACGGCCACCAAAACCACCACTGCCTGCCTTGACGACCACTGGCAGCAGCAACAATTTCTTCAAACCATCCATACCAGCAATCACTACCTTTCCTGCAACAGTAAAACCAAGCAGCATACCTTTCCTTCGACCACCCCGTTAACCACATTGCAATCTAACTCGCAACCACCCGAACAACCTTCCTTCAACATAGACATCAATACCACACCAACCAGATAACCCAGTTCCCATCCACTTCAACTACCATACAACAACATCCAACCACCATATACAATCATCCCAAACTTCACTGTCAACTTCTAACATACCACAAAACTGCAGCCTCCTTACCATTCATCTACAAAACATACTTGCATCCTCCCAGTGTACACTATCACCAAACAACCAGCACACTGCATTTACCCAAAGAAACTACTTCTTCTGACCACCATCATTCATTCCAGCTCCTCAAACTACTTCATCCATATACATCAATCCCTACCACTGACCATTACATAGCCACTGTCATCATCATCAAACATTCCCATCACATTCACTATACAAACCACCCCTTCTACAGTCAGGCTTTCCTCAATCTACCACCAGAAACAACTCCAGCAACCAACGCCGCAAATCCCCAACCGCCACTGAACTCCAAAACCCACCACAAACACTATTGCTTATCATACAACCACCATAAAACCACTCCATATCAGTCATCATTCCCCAATTCAACTGTTTGCCAAAACTGTCACAAAACAGCAATCTCCTTCTTTACACTGCCAGACACAGCAACGTCTCCCACTATCAACCACACTGTCTTCAACCATTCCTGCCTTCTTCCCATCAATAAAAACTACTGTAGCCTTCAATACTCCTCCCTACGGCCTGACCATAAATCAACCCTCCACATCATACAAAACCACATCATACAACATACCTGAACCACCGAAACACCATCACCAATTCTCCTCCTGACCAACATTCCACCTATACATCATTTCACCACACGTAACAGTCCTGACTGTACCCCGACATACCTCTTCAAGTTCATCATCAGCCTCCCTATTTTTCCATACATCTCTACCCGATTCACTTGCATTTCAAATACCACCTTCTCCTCATACAGACTCCCACTACTCCTCACAAATACCTTCAGTACATACTTCCCCTCAATCTCACTATTACCAACATTTACACTGCTCAAACCACTACGATCACACGTGAAACCAACCGACAACCAAAACCACCGAACCCACAGCCTCTTCGACCTCCCTTATCACAAGCCACCAACTCCACTTCCCTGAATCGCCTCAGCCCCCAAATCAAGTCGAACCTCATCGCGACACTCAAACTCGAGCCGCCTTGCCCATAGAACATCCGCCTCCTCCAATTCGAGCGCCAACTCCGAATCGCGACTTCTAACTACACCACCACAACATCAAAACTCAACCACGAAGACAAACGCCGACAGCCTCAGCAATCGCCTCAACGCCTCAAATCCGCAACATCGAGACCCGCGACCTTCAAACTCTTAAAACAGCGAACACGAACAAGTTTTCGGCTCAGCTTTAATTTTGTGTTGCTGTGAAAATTTGGGGGAATTTGTGAAAATTGAGTTCGAAAACTGATTGAACTGGTCGTTTTAAATCAAGTAGTGGTCATTTGACTAAACTGGGAATAATTTTTTAGATAATTTGTGTTTGGGCCGGGGCCTAGTTAGATTGTTTTAAAAAAACAAGTTTAGTTAGTTTAGTTCTTCCTTTATTTTGTTTCAATTTTATTTTACTTTCTCCTTTATTCAAAAAAAAACAGAGAAAGGATTTTAGGTTGTTCTCAATTGTTTTTAGTTTTGTTTGTTTTAGTTTCTTTTCTTTGATAAAAAAACTGTATATATATCTTGTTTCTATTTTCAGGTTGCAAAAGCTGATAGAGGAAAGAACCGCTGCCAAATAACTGCTTGCCTGCAATTAAACAAAAAAAATTGCAGCTTTAATCTCTAGTTTTATTTGAATTGCATTGTTGTTTGCTTGTATTTGCATTTTATAAAAAAAAAATCCATTCTTAGTTGCATTGTTAATACACGTTTAATTTTGCTTTGCATTTCATCTTAGAATTTTAATTAATAATAACGATGGCTCTTAATTGTATATTGACAATTTGTCTTCTTCGAACAATTTAATTTCTTGGTGTCTAGGCTACAGCAGCGTAATAACCATTTATAAATATTACGGTGATTCGTAAATATTATAGTGGTTGTTCCTCTGAAGGTACTTAAACCTTCGGCTGCATTGCTGCGGTGGTTCGAGGTGCACCGATAAATCCTGTCCGTTACCTGGCTGAGGACTATCTTGTTTATTTAAGACAGTTTGTGAGTATACAATTTTGGGTTAACTTAGGATAAATCATTTGTAATTAAACCTTGCATTCATTTAGTTGCATTAGTTCATGCATATTTAAGAAACAAAAAAAATTCAAAAATCCAAAACTAAAAAGAAAATTGTAAATATTCCTTTTATTTTTATTTGAAATCTTTAAATCCTTTTCCTTTGAAATTTCAAAAATCCAAAAAATTTAGAAAAACAAAAATCCAAAAAAATATATAAAACTTTTTCTTAAAAAAACAAAAAAAATTTGAAAATCAAAAAACAAAACAAAAATCAATTTTCCATTTTGAAAAATAAATTCCACTTGTAAATATTTTTCTTTATAAAAAAAACAACAACAAAAAATCTTGAAAATGTCCGAGTTTCCTCTCTCCTACTCACTTGAATTTAGTTGTGAAAATCAATATAATCCATATGAGTTCACTCCAAATTCGTATGGAAATTTTAACAATAACTATTGTTTAAACGATTCGAATTTTGATCCACAAAATTTTCAAAATGATGACCAACCTTCAAATCTTGAAAATAGCATTTCATCTTTACTTGAAATCGCTACACAACAAAATCAAATGATAAATAAGTCGTGTAATTCATATTTATGCAATAACTCGAATCAAAGTTTTCAAAATAATCAAAATTTGAATTCACTTCAAAATTCAAAAGATTTCGAGTATAACCCATGCCAATACAATTTTGAACTCCAAAATGAATTTCAAAATCAAAACGAAAATGTGATCCACTTTTCAAATAATTTTGGCAATGGGAATAATCTTGAATACGATACGAGTGAAATTATTTGTTCTAAACGAATCCTAATCGAAAATTATCATGTTAATAATTACAAATTGGATTTTGTTGAACAAACGAACGAAATCTACGATGATCACACGGATTTGTTGTTTGAATCTTATATGAAACAACGTGAAAAGCAAAATCAAATTCCAATGTGTGATGAGTCAAGTGAGAATCCATCTTTTACCCAAATCAATGATTTTCAAATAACAACTTTTGAAATTGAAAACGAAAATCTTAATGAAGTTGTTGAAAACATGATAATTGAATTGGATTTCAATTCTTTTAAGGATGTGGAACCAAATTTGAAATTCGATCTTCCTTTTCTTAATTTCGAAAAGTTGAATACAACTACTTTAAATTTTGAACTTGAGACATGTAATAAAGTTGTTGATAATCCAACAAAGGAAGACGAATTTAATGAATATGAATTCTTTGGACTTTTCGAAAATGAATTGTTAAATTATGAAGGGGAAGATTTACATCACCATTTTGATTTTGAAATCAATAATTTTGAAGAATTTTTCAATGACAAACTTGAATTTCAATTTGGTGAAAATAAACTTGAATTTCAATCACTTGTTTTATCTGCCCCAAAAATCATCGAAAAAAAAACAACTCATTCAATTTTCAATAAACGACATTCGTTTTTCCAAATCAACATTCAACTTCAAAATCTTTTATGGTTTGGTTTTTCGAGCTTAAGCTGTGTCTCGTATACTCGACGAGACAAATGAATCGGTTTTTGGAAGACCGTTTCATTTACTTTTTGACAATATACTTTCTGATCTCGTGTAAATACCGTTCGTTTTCATGTAAATAATAATAAACATCCCTTTCACTTGGATTGACTGTGGGGACACGGTCAAAATCAAGTGTGGGGGGAGACTCATCTTCAATTTTTCAATTTTTCATAGCTTATTTTTGCTTTAAAATTTCAAAAAAAAAATCACAAAAACGAATTTTCTTTTGATTTATTTTTAAAGGAAACACTAAGATAAATATATGGTTTTGGTTTATTAAATTGAAATTTTTGAAAATTTATTTGTCTTAACAAAATTAAAATCGAAGTTTGATTACAAATAATAATGGTTTAACTAGTATATAAGAAGATTCATGCGTGTTAATTATGAAGTACATCCTAATTGAAAATCTTTGTTTTAAAAAGTGGTTGATTTAAATAAAAGGATATAACACTTTTTTTGTCTTCCAAGTTAAATGGGGCTAAGATGATTTTGCAAAACTCTCTCTCTCTTAAAAAAAATATATAAAAATAAAAAATAATAACATCCAAATATTCACTCTCATTTAAAAGTCCTCACGGTTATGCATGGGTGAATTACTTAGAATTTTTGATTATGTGCTTTCATACTCATTTAAAAGTCCTCACGGTTATGCATGTATGGAACACATGTAAAAAAAACAGACTTAAAACCACATACGGTCGATAGGTGTATGCACGAAAGTGTGTGCACTCGCCATGCACTGTACTCCCCTCACATAAGCCCGAAAGGCAGTGCATGGGTGGTATATCTGGCCTCAGTTTACCTGAGCTAGGTGTGTAATTTTTCTTGCAAATAATGAGAGAGCAAGCAATTGAAATCATAACACTATTTTTACTTAGTTGATTTGATTTGTTATTGAAAAGAAATGAAAATACCACTTTGATAAACTTTGATAATCAACTAAGGATCCATTTCATAGTTACAATGTGTTATTAACCAAAACAACGAGTTAAACTATTGTCTATTTGTTATGATAACTTGATTTTCATTGAAATTTTGACGAGTAAATGACTTAAATCTCGAGATAATGACCAAAACCTATGTTTAACTTTTCTGTGTCAATTTAAAAAGAAATCCCTTATTTGTAAATATTTTCAAAAACTCACATTCATCTCTTTGTAAATAAATATTGCATTTTGTAAATATTTTCATCCGGCACTTAGATTTTGTGGGTAGTATCCGCTGAAAACCCTCACGAGACAACACTCGTCCTACTTGGGACACCCAGAGGTTTAACGGCTTGTTGTATACACTCAATGCAATCGTGCTTCCTACGAAAACGGATTTATCTTAGCTTTAGTTTATTCGACGACGAATAAAAAGATAAGTTTGGGGGTATTTGATGTGCGCGTAAATGTGCATATTTTTACCGCCATATTTATTCTATTTAAATTAAATAAATGATCATATTGGGTATTTTAACTTGTTTTAACCAAAATTCATATTAATTCCAAATTTTCACATATTCATCTTCATATAAGGGCAAAATGGCCATTTGTGTGCGTATATTAATTTAAGAGAATTTAATTGGAAATTTCTATATTATTTTGTAGGAATTTAGCTTCTCATATTAGTGGGTTCATGAAGAAACATGCATGCACAAAATGGATATAAAGGAATGAAGATGGAAATAATTCAAAGTGAAGATCATGGAGGACCCCACCTACCCACCTACCTTAATGTACAAATTAAAGGCTAATGCACATGCTTTTGGAGTTAATGGTTTCATGTACACTTAATGGGGGATTAAGACATGTTAATGATTACTTGGCCTCCACACTTCCTAAGGGGCATTTTGGGCATTCCCCAAAAATATGAATTAGGGTTTCATACATGTATAAATACCCATATGTTTCATGTAATCCCTCTCCTTCTTAGTTAATCTCTTCTCTTAGTCTCTCTTAGGCCTCCTTCTCTTTAGTTTAGTTTAGATCAAAATAAAACGAAAGCTCCTCTTTCTCTTTTCATGGCTACTTAGCCATTTTTATTTTATGTAATCTTTTTTATTTTATGCAATTTAATACATGCTCTTTCCTTTTCATGTTTATTTACTTTCATGTTGTAGTATAGATCTTTCTCTTTTATGCAAGTAGAATAATTTTTCCTTTCATTTTGCTCTCTTTTTCCTCTTCTTTTTATTCATTGTTGCTTGCTACATTTGTTCATATGATGACAACTATGAGAGGCTAAACCCCTTCAATTTAGGGGGTAATGAAGCTCTCTAATTAATGTAGCTTCAACATTTTGTTAATTCATGCTCTCTTTTTGTTCTTAATGATGATGATATAAGTGGTTTTATTTGTTGTTTTTTCTTTGAGTTTGATAGTCAATATTGCTGACACCAATTAGGCTATGCTTAAACAATCACTAACACAAATGCCTCTTCATCAATATATGATTATGGCATAAGAAAGTGATTTGAAATTAAATTTGATGGTCTATGTTTCTAATCAATAGTTAATAGGACATACTTAAAATAGATTTCATTTTCATTTTCTTTGTCAAGTTTCATGAAAGTTAGTAAGTGTTTTAAGGGGTGTGTTATAGTTTGATGGCTTATGTTGGCTAATCAATAGCTCAAATAGGTCATACTTATAATAAACACATCAATTAAAACACTAATGACCATAAAAGAGAGATCATGATTTCATGTGTTGAACTACATGATCTAGAGAGTGGATTTATTCTCTAAATTGTCATTTAACTTTCATATTTGCATTTCTTTTCTTTTTGTTAGTTAGTTAATTTTCTCATTTTCTAGCTTAAACACACTCTCAACTTTGGTATAATTTGATTGAGTAGGAAATTTAAGTCAACAATTTCCTGTGGATCGACCCGTATTCGCCACGTGCTACATTCGTACACCGTGTGCTTGCAGTTATTTTTAATTTAAATTCGTTCGACTGTTTTCTAAATCGATAGAATTTCCGTTGACGAACAAGTACATTAGGTACCATAAACTCATCATTTCGAAAAATCATAAAGGGATTTATGCAACTCTTGCGGTTGCTCAACAAAGTTAGATAACATTTACTTATCTAGGGATAATATAAACATCACCTTAGATATTCTATGTCTTGAGGTTGCTCAATAACTATAGGTATGTAAGGTACTCTATTTATTTATAAATGATGGAAAGCATTATTGTTTTAACATTCATAATTTAAAAATAATTTATAGAAAATTACAATTATTCAAAGGAGATGAGTATAACTCATGATTTCATATATCATTTGTATACATCCAATCTATTCTCCTTAAGTCTAATGGGTTTTACTTATTTAACTTTCCATTTTTTATATGTATAATATATACGTACACTAATTTAGTTAGTATAACATTTATAATTTATTATTTCATATATATTCATATATATATATATACATATTTATTCCTTTATTAATTTATAAACTTAATAATATATATAACATTTACATCCATTCAAATTTAAAACTATTTTATATTTTATACCTCTTTACAAAATTATGTAATTAGCTATCTTAATTCAAAACAAGTTTAGATTAATTTTATAACATCTAAATACACTTATTTGAATCAATCTAAAATTCAAAACACTTTTAAGTCTTCTATATGGGCATACCTTGGAAACAAACCATTTCGATAAGCTAGGTAATGGCCAGAAGATAGGGACATTTTACGTTCACAAAACCTTCCTTAATCAGAGTAAAATTCTCCTTAGTCTAAGCACATTTTCCTAAGATAAACATCTAGTTTGGCTTTTCCAAAATAATGCCCTATGTTGGTTAATTATTCGCATAAACACAATGTGTGCTTTAATACTATTTTTTGGATTAGGTGCATTGGTGGGGGGTTAGAATGGTGAATTTCAAAAAATATTCATTTAGTAATTTGCATCAGACCTTATTTTGTGTTTGTGCAATACAGTTATACTAAATCAAATTTAGTATATATTAATAAAAGAGTTTGAGAAATATTTTAATTTATTTATAATATTTAATTTTTTATTAATGTTTTATAATAGTATTTTATTATTAATTTATTTATAAATAATTTGTTAATTTTATCTTCGTTTAGTTTTATATACTAATATTTTGAGATGTTCATATTCAAAATACGAACATCGTAACTATATTAAAAGTATAAACTAGCCGAGGGATATTGTTGTGATATACGGTTAATAAATGTCAAGGTGATAACATATGTATATATAGGCACAAACATATACATATACATATACATATACATATACATATACATACAAACAGATATACATATATATGCATCAAATAATCAAGTTTATATACACTAATATGGTCTAAATAAATGTCAACCGCTTATATTTTAATTAATAGCAAATTAATATACACACATCTATGGTTATTTTAAAATATGGTTTGATGTTATAAATAAATGATAAAATTATAAATGTGTAAAAGTTTATATTTGAAATATCTTATTTCATACACAATGTTAGGATTTACTTTAAAATATATTTGATGATCATAAGTTTAAAGTTTAGATATAATTCACCATTTTGAAATAATCATTTAATAAAACTCTATATAAAAAATGTTTTTATATTGATTAGTATGTTTCGGCCACCACTATAATTTTTTCTTATTTAAAATCCAAATAGATTTTTCTAGGTCTGAAAAATTGAAATATTTAATTTTCAAAATACATTTGATTTCTAAACAAAAATTAATTTTTTTTACATTCAGTCGAAAAATTTCTAGAAAAAATAAATTTTCCGTATGGAAATCCATAAGTAGATATATATATATAAATGTGTGTGTGTGTCTATATTATTATAAAGAAATGATAACGGTTTTCTTGAATTTAAAAACGAAAAATCTATATGTAATGTTTTAAATTGTTAATTGTTTCAATACATAAACACACGCATGCGCGCATACAAGCATATATACATGCATACGTATGTATGTGTGTGTTTTGTATTTGTATTTATATGTATCTATGTATAAATATAATATCTAATCCAAAAATTTTAAGCCAAAAACAAAATTTGTATGTATATATTTATATATGTAATTATATATATCAATGTACATGTATGTACATATGTATACATACAAACATGTTATTTATTAATGAAATATTAAAATATAATGTATCTTTGAAAACAACTTTTTTAATGGGCGAATTATATATATATAACCAGAATTAGTACTTTTTATCGATGAAATCTAGTTGACATTCGAACACTTTACTAGTTGGTTGTTTCTTCCTAGATCTTTATTCTTTTCCTTGGTTATAGGTTGCAAAGTTGGTTCATTTGCTGCAACAATGATTAATGAGGGCAAGGGTTGTATGGATTATGTATAGAGAGAAAATAACCGGAGGTTTTCTAATTATAGCCTAAGAGATGTCGAAGTATTTCTTCCTTTCTCTCATACCCTAGATGACCAGGTCTTCCATCCCACTTTCAAATATGGACGACTTCGTTATTAGCCAAGCATGGTCAAAAATCTCATTGACATTTGAATCAATGAATTATTTATTTTGTTTGAGATCCTTTTTCAATCGAACCAATGTACAACTTTAATGCACCATTCTGATCGATTTTAAGCATCAAATAAATAACTAAAATTACCACACGATATAAATAAAATATTTATACTAATTTATTATTAATTTACAAAATGTATAAATTAATTTTAACATTGGTCGAATCCGGAAACAACTAACAGCCCAATTATGTTGACTCTTGTGTGTGTACTTGGTTCAATCAATATTTAATCAATTAAATTTGAACCCATACAAACTTTGCTAAAATATAGTAACATGGTATAAGTTCAATGCACACAATTAATTTAGGTGAAACCCAATTTCTAATCTGTAATAAGCTCATCTTATAACAATAATTTTGCACATATTCTTTTCATGTATCACTAGATATCTAGAGTTAGTCTATGCCAAAAAACTCTGCTAATATCTATATTTAATTACATGGACAACTTTAAAGTCCTTGGTTCTTCCTGATAACATTTATCAATTTACTCTGACTTGATATTTTGATTTTTTAATTGGCAATTAATTACGGTGTAATTGGCCTTCTGTAATGATGGAGATGAATCATTTCTTAAGTAGTCTTTCTCTTCAAGTAGTTTAACGATACCCTACTATAGCAATAACATGGTCACGATGCCATATGCTTAACCATAATCAAAGTACGGTCCGCCTACTCAAGATAGAAAGTACTCGAAAGTTAGAAGACTACCGTACGTCGTTACCATAATATCTTGACTTAGTTATATTAACCTACAGAAGATTCTCGTCAAGTCATTATGTGATTTTTCCAAACAACTACAAGTACACTCGTTGTCCCCAACGGTCAAAAGTAAGTCACTGTCCATCATATGGGAAGCGTTACATACACCAATCTCAATGATGTATTATTGTCCTTTTCTCAATGCTTCTTTACTAAAAACATTTAAGGAGTTAGTGTTTTTGTTTATATTGATTCAATACTCATGGTTACGAATGCATTCGTAGCTACTATCGATAAAACAGTTCCCTTAAGGATTTTTTAATTATACACATTTAATGTAATTAATTCATTATTTATACCACTATATAACAGCATATATAATAAAAAATAAAATCAAAAGCATACTTAATTTTGGATAATATTGCTTATAGAGTTAAGTTCGTGTAAAAAATTATATAAATGCCCTTAGTACACACCCTTAACTCTATCGAATATATATATTTGAATTAAGAGAGGAACGATATGAGATCAAAGAGAAAATGATTAAGAATTCAAGTAGAAACTCTTTGGTCTGCAAATCCTTAAAGGATATGAGTGAAAGAATATGGATTTGCAAAGGGAGTGGAAGTGTATAAAGGAGTTTTTCTCACAAAGTATGGATATGTGAGAAGTTGACTAAAGAATTAGCCATCCTCGAAAATAGACAACATGTTGTATTAGCAATAAGGTTACTGGCTTACATTAGGCTGAAAGAATGTAAAATGAGAAATAAAGCAAGTAGAGAATGTAAATGACATAAGAGGTAGAGTTGTGAGACAGAGATTTGTCTTTCCACTAAGATGATCTCTTACTATGTTTATCTCCTATAATTACAAGAAACTATAAGAGAATAATAAGAAAATTAGCACCTAGTTTACAATTATTCAGAACTGAAGAGCTTTGAGAAGATTTGTTTGTTAGAAATGGGTATTTTGAGCGTAAAAATTGGTTTTGACCAAAGTTCAACCCCCTTAATGTAAGGCATTGAGTATTTATTTTAGTAGGAAGGGGTAACGGATGGCTGAGATTGCGCAATAAAAAAGGTGGGAAATGTGCCTAGTTGTTGATCTTGTCGCACATGCTAATGAGAGACAGTTGTGAAGGTGAAAGAAATGTGTGGCTGAGAAGCATTTCAGTTGTCTTTCAACACCATGTGCATACTTTGCATTCAATGCTGGCAGCATGCTGCAATAGTAGGTTTGCCCTTGATAGGTCTTTTATAGTATCAAGTACAGTCGACTTTATGAATTGTTGTTTACTTTTGCATGGCTAAGTGATAACGCAGGCAAGTGGCTCCTACTAGTCTGTGCCGCCCGATAACTTTTTTCGAAGCTTCCTAGGGAAAGTTAAATATTTTTTAGGACCAAATTGTGAGGGATCTTCGAGCTCGATCGAGGTTTGATGAGACACGTCATGCTTGAGTCTGCCCTTATCTTATAAGCTTGTTGTCGAAGCCATCTTGATTTGAGCTGATCGGCAATAAAGCCGGCGGGTTACTAAGTACAGGGTCGGCCTGGGACCAGACCGAGACTGGACCAGCATGGATCAGCCGGGCTTAAACATGCTGGGCCAGCATAGGTTGGGTCGGGCTTTGCCTATCTAGCTTGTGTTAATTATATTTGTGAGAAATGTGTGTAACATTTTACCCTCCAAGCCTATTTCTATGAGTAGGGGCGGGCTTGTCCAGTCATAGAGATCTTGCTGACCAGTTCTTCTGTTATGCATTTAATGCATGCCATACATGACACTCTAATATTGGCTTGGATGGTTCACTTTTTCCAGATATGTTGGAGGCCTCATGTTTCCAACGTGTATAAAGCGACGAAAGCATTGGTGGCCATTTGTATCCAAGGGCTAAGATTGAAGGGGTATGTATTATAAATAGGCTTCACCTCTTCTTTTATTCTTTATCGGAAAGAAATATGCTTTAGCAATTAAAATTCTTGAAAAGCCTTCCAAAGCTCTCGACTTCTCGAGCAAAAAAGTAAGCTTTATTTTTCTTCCTCCTCTTCACCAATCTGAATATCATTGCCATTGGAAAGCTTTGAGCTTTCACCATTTTTTATATTTTGCTGCTATTGCTGTTTTCTTGGCTTGATAATGTTGTTATTTTTTGAATTCTACTATGGCTGAAATCGCTTTCCTCTGTCAAACTTTGAAATCGATCTACCACTGTTGCCATGTCAATTGTGGTGAATTGATGTTAGGAACCTCCACCGTGGATCTGTGGTTTAGAGTAATGATAACAATTCAATAATAAGTCATGGATTAATCCTAAATCTATAGCAATAGGCTTTAAGTAAATATGATGACTAATAAGTAGCAGTCATAAGGCCTATTACTAAGCTTAAGAGTCATTTGGGTTAATAGGCAGTCGTTTTGGGGTGCCCAACCAAGGCACACCATGGGTTTGGCTATTCCACAATATTTAGAATGGCTTGCCCTCAGATTTTCTAGACTTGTGTGTAGATTTATTGTTTAACTAAGCCCTTTGTGTGTTTCAGATGGCAGCTTTTGGGTCTTTGTAACGATCCGCCTTTCATTCCACAGAAAGACGCATCATTAAGAAGAAAGGGATAGAAAAGGGAAAAGATAGAAAAGAATGAACAAAATAACATCAGAATCTCACAGCGGAACGAATAAATTATATTATATCACATAAGATATTACATAGTATCATATACATCACAGTTATGCAGCTCTTACAACACAAACTAGATTGTTATAAACACCTGTCTGGTTATTTCAACTCAAGTACATCACAAAGATATAGATACAACACTAGCACAGCAGAACCACTACATATCTACACGCTGAAGCCTCCTGCTCCATATCTCCTCCAGAACTCGTCAAAGCTAACCTGAATCCCTTGGCTATTCGTAAAAACTTGAGTACCCAAGAGCTTAATAAAAAAGAAAATAAACTCCGAGTCAGACATGGGTCAGGTGTGAGTAAACGGGTTAAAGTTATTTAACTTTGAAAGTCCTTTGAAAACAAAGGTATCACGTAAGACTCCCCACACATAAACATAGGTAATTTTTACCTTACGCTAACCAAAACATTTGATAGGAAATCCAGTGATATTATAATAGGGACTAGGGTTTTCAAGTAAATAGAAAATAGCCAAAATTGTTACATTCATTAAATTCCAGCATACTAGCCACAATGTGGGTTATACAATCAAAACTATAAAGGGCACGTAGGAAGAATGGGTTTCCATCAATGCAGGGCTACTGGGGTACCTCCCGTTACAGTACGTGGCCTAGATCACCGTTGTGATGCCCCACCTCTATACCCATGCTAGCCAAGAACACTACGGAGTAATGCCATCAACTATCGCGAAGAATAAGGCTGTTGAGGAGCGACCATCTGTATAATTTCTTTGTGCGAGTACCGACATGCCAGATAAAAATATAACTTTCCATCTCAAGAGGAAATCCGACATACCGATATAAACTCAAAGCTACTACACAGTGGCAATAATATCTTCGGAAACAAATATAGAAATAAGCATAACATAAATCAGTCACAGAAGTTCATATCTCAAAGGCAGAAACAGATATGAATATTACACATAAAAGCGTATATCAGAGTAGTGGTCAAACAAGATCCACAATATCACAAAAAGAATAGTTACAAGTACTACACAAAAGAATAAGTGTACATTAGTGAGTCTATATCTCAAATGTATACAACTAAAAACTACTAATCTAAGTAGTTAGCCAAAAGTCAGGATAATAATCCCAGATGAGGAGTCAAGCAGAAGCACCTGTAACGTCTCAGTCTGATACGAGTATTATTTAATAAGAAAATAATAAACAGATCAGTCTAGCTATAAATATCTGATGAAATGATATAAATTAAGAGATATGACAAATACATATGATAACCATAAAGCCATACTGTGATAAGTATGTAATTGAAAATCAATAAGTGATTAATCAATATCACAAGAATCTTCTCAAAGACAAAAAGGAATGTCATATTCTTTATTTTTATTCACTAAACCATAAATATTGATAATTATATCAATGCTAATCACAAAAGTTAATGACACACAAATTGACCAATGCACAAATATTGATAAAACTTATCAATGTAAATCACGAAAATTGGTGAAACACAATTTCTAGAAATCATCAATGGAAATCCAGAAATCACAAAAAGGGGGAGAAGAGGCCTATCACAAGATGGAAGCATGAAAACTCACCAACACGTGTATCACAAAATGGGTCGTTATCCCATAAAAATGAGCCGGAGCTCCTCCTGACAGGGTATAGTCCCCCATTGCGGACTATGAGCTGAAGCTCCTCCTGATGAGCCGAAGCTCCTCAAAATCGAGGTATAGTTCCCCCCCACATGGACAAAGAGAGGCAAAGCTCAACATAAAGGGGTACTGTCCCTCACGTGGACAAAGAGACATCACACATTGCTAGTCTAAACCATAAAACGATCATCATCGATCATCAAAAAGTGTCAATTACACTAAGCTAGTAAATATATGAGCTTAGCTTCATGTCCCATAACCACTGCTTAACTTAAATATTTACAAACAAATTGTAGATCTCCATTAGAAAATTGTCACAAGAGATTCAATCGAATAGGTCTAAGAATTAACCGACGAAGTGAACGCAAACGTTTCATACCACTTGTTTTACTAAGTCGTTTAATTAGATTTCTCATACGAGTGAGATAAAGGTTTGTATATACTAATAGATTGGAAAACGGTTTAGGAAATGAGCTTTGTAGTAAAATAATGTTGAAATCGTTTTAATGGAAGAGTTTTGATATTTACTACTAGTATAGAAAACCTTTATATTTTTAAAGTGGCAAATCACAAAAATGATTGTAGAAACAATCTATCACCAAAATTCACATACGAAGACGTGAATTAATTCCAAAGAAATCGATATCAAATCCATCAAAATGGATATTTCCAAAACTCCCAAAATAGAAGTCATCAAAGTCGAAAAATTGATAGCATCAACTAGGAATCAAAACGAATCGATAAAAATTGGAATTTCAAACAAAAATAAGCAAAATAGGCAAAAATATGCAGGTCAGTCAACTGGCTCACTGAGTTCAGTCGACTGAACTCAATCCTGGAATATACGCGGGATGCTGGTCAGTCGACTGGACTCAGTATGCCAGTCGACTGGACCAGAGCCTCGGAAGTGCTCAGGTAGCAGGTCAGTCGACTGGCTCAAAATTCCAGTCGACTGGAACCTGTTTCCTGCACGTCCAAGCCTATGTAAATGAAGGCTAATTCCTTCCGAATTGTGATCGGTCGAGCAACGGTACTAGGGTTTACACAAATCAGTTTCCTAGCCCTATAGGCCCTTTGATGCATCGCCAAAAGCATGGTCAAACACCAAAGCTATGATTTTAAAAGGTTTGACTTCAAAACACCAAAAATTGGAATATTCACAAAACTAATGCAAATCAAAACAAATGCACATGAATAAGAGTTAGGAATTCATTCCTAACAATCAAAAATAATCATAGACCTAGATGTGACATAAAAATCTCACCTTCTGCACAAAAATAAGGATGGGGAAGCTATAGAGAAGGGCAAGAACAATCACTCTTCAATTCCAACCTAAGAAGCTTGAATCTACGCTTAAAAGAAAAAAACATTTCCTAAGTTAGGGTTTACGAATTTCTGAAATTGAAGGTAGAATGAGTTGGAGAAGAATAAGAGAATGCTTACTAATAGCTTCTTCTGAATTATGGAGCTATAACTTGAATTTGCAAAGAACCTAGGGCTTAGGATTTTAGTTTCTAATCTCTTCCTGCATTTTTGATGAACCTTGAGTGTTAGGAAATGAAAGTGAAGTAATGAAGAGGAGAGGGGTGGAGTAATGATATAAGATGAGTTGGGTTAGTGGGCTGAACCGAAACCCAAAACCCTAAGTGAAAAACAGCAAAATTCACTCGACTCAAAACATATCGATGTTTATACTCAAAAAGGTCTCAAACGGCATTTTGAACTCAATGGAAGTGGTCTCGAGTCGTAATTCGACTGTTTGCAAAAAGTAGCTTTTCGGGCAAAAATTCGATGAACGATGAAATATTTAAATAAAATATTTAAATATACAATCGATAAATATGCGGGTTGTTACAGACTCCCCTCCTTAAAGAAATTGCATCCTTGCAATATTTAAGAAGAAGAAATAAAAAGTAACAACCATAAAAGCATATCACACAAAAGAAATTTGAAATAAGAAGTTCACCATAAAGAGCATGAAAGAGTATATTGCTCACAAGTCAAATAGGTGAAACTCCAGTTTCTTCAACAACACCGGGCTCAAGAATAATAAAAAAGGGAATCCCTAAGGCATTTCCGCAGTAGAAAGACGTGAGAAAACGTCATGAATAATAGAAAATTGTGCCGGTGCAATGACGTAGTATAATAATAGTACGCCCGAGAAACTAGAAACTCGAATAATTTGGAGCAACGGCGTAGTACAATGACGGTATGCCAGATGAACAAAAGCTCAAATAATTCGGAACATCGACGCAGTACAAAAACGGTACGTCCAATGAATCGAACACCATAAAAGAACATCGGACGCAAGTCCATAAAAGAAATGGAACGAAGCTCAACAAAACAAAGTACATCGAAACTTCCGATGAACTTGATAAAAAGATCATTCCATTCGGACATCATCAAAGAAACAACCACTTGTTGCTTACGACTAAGTGCATTGGCAACATGATTCTCCCCTCCCAGGAGTATATAAAGAATATCAAGATCATAAGATGCAAGGAACTCGAGCCAACATTAAGTTCCTTAAGAGAAAATAAATGTTTCAAAGATTTATGATCGGGGTGGAGAGTGAATTTCTTCCCCAAAAATAAATGGTGATGCTAAATTCTGAAAGCGAAAACAATAGCCACGAGCACTAGATCATGAGTGGCATACCTAGTCTCGATAGGCTTTAATTGTAAAGAAGCAAAAGTGATAGCACGTTCTCTTTTGCAAGAGAACGGCACCCAAACCAATACGACTAGTATCGGTATAAACAATAAAGTCATGGTTCCCTTCAGGAATCACAAGAATAAGAGTATCGGAAAAGAGTTCTTTTAATCTTCTTTTCCGAAAAGCTAAACTTTCAAAATTACAATTATCTTTATGTAATAATCTTTCTAGAAAAATTTACTTTTTTTACAAGTCAATTTGTTGTGTCAAATTGTCTCATCAAAGCGTTTAGAAAATTCCTATTGGCAACGTTGATCAAGCGCATCGACCAGAATTCTTAAAGCACTCAATGGGCAATACAATCACAAAATCATCTTTTATAGGATAAAGATATCTCTTAAAAACTTTACGAATATTCTTTGTTCGTTTCAAGAACAAAAATCCAATCATACTTATAAACAAATCTTACGAAAAAAGATTTGCAAAATTTTAAATTGCAGTTTTCATCCAAAATCAATAAATACAAGAATGGAGTCATTGAGATATTCGTAGAATACCCGATTCATAAAATGGGTGAAATATGCTAGATAAACTGAATGACAGAATAAGTCACTCATAAGAATCATAACGAGTGCGGAATGTGGTAAGTGGAATGTAACTTCCGCAACTCGTAGCAAATGAAAACCTTTGGCAAGGTCGAGCTGATAATCCTAAAACAAGCTCAAAAATACTGAAAAATTTATAAACTATCCGAATGAGAGAAATAACATTTCCTCAACATGTGGGCTTAAAGAATAAAATGACGCCATCAAATTGGAATCGAAATCGAAAAGAAAAATAGAAATCTGCTTAACAGATTAAGAATGTCGAAGATAAGTAGTCCACTAGGGACATAGGATATGGCTTCATAATAATTAAGTCAATCCCTTTTCAAAAAATCAATTCCGAAACCTAAGTAAAAAAAATCGGCTTGGAAAGAAAAATCACATAAAATAATCCCGACATCGAAACAAAGCAAATTGAGTGTTGCGGATCCACCAACCGGATTCTCAATTCTCAAAGAAGTCATCAAGCCCAAAATATTTTAAAGAAAAAGAATCAACAAGTTCTTTTGATATAAAAATAATGAGATAACCCATACCGAAAAGAACTAAAATAAGAAGATCACGAAATAAAACAATGTCATCAAGGATAGAATAAAAAGTACCTTGACCAAGAGAAGTGCCACTAGGAGCTCGCACTACATTCAGCTCACCCTCTCTCTTGCTTTGATGTTTGACATGAAGATATAAAATGATCCGCACTTTTGCAATAGCGGCAAGAAATAGGCCTTGGACACCTATTTATATAGTGGTCCCTAGAACCACAATTGTAGCATTCTCCACGATTAGGGATTGGAGTCTTTGCTATAGAAGTCACTTGCTTCATTCTCTTGTTTGGATTAGGACTTTCGAACTTAATAAAGGGATGCCTCTTCTTATTGACTCCGACAATCTCAACATCGCTTTCTTTATCAGCCTCTTCAAGTCGAAGAGCGATATCAATAAGCTGATAGAAAGAAACTTCTAGTTTCAAAGCAAAGGCTTCTTGAGGTTCTTATTCAACCCATAGACGAATCTTTGATTTTTCTTCAATGGGGTATTAATATATTCGACCCCATATTTAGAGAGAGATTCGAAAGATGCAAAGTAATCCATCACAGAAGATTTTCCTTGAACAAGGTCAATAAAACGCCGGGCTAAAGTTACTTTTTCAGCTTCCGGCACAAACTTCAATTCGAATCGTCTTCGGAATTGCTCCCAAGTAAGATCCGCTTCGATAATCTCTGAAGTCAAGAGCAAATACCAATCTAATGCTCTTTCTTGGAGCATGCTAGAAGCCACATGGACTCGATGTAAATCAACAAGATTCATGCGAGAAAAGATGCGATCGCACGATTTGAGCCAAGCTTGAATTTCTATAACGCTTTCGGATCCCTGGAATGGCCTTCCACCCATATCAATATAGTCTCTGCACAAGCGTGAAAAAATGGATCTAGGATGAGTAGGCTCTGGAATGGGTCCGACAGCTTGAGCATTCTTCACGAGATCTAAAAGCTGCTGAGCAGACATGAATACTCCATCATGGGGAGTAGCACTAGATTGACCCGCACTGGGTCGGTTAGACATTCTTCTTCTTTAAGAAAGAAAGAAAGAAAGAAAGAAGAGGAAAAAGTTATTCTCAAAGTAAATATCAAGCATTGTTGATAGATAAAACAAGGAATCATAAAGAAAATAGGATGAATCGGTACGAAGACTTGAATTAAATTCTAAAGCACGACTCCTAAGAAAGACTTAGGACAATGATCCTTGCTAGATTATTCTACATTGTTCCGAAGTTTGGCTCTGATACCAAGCTGTGACGCCCCACCTCTATACCCACGCTAGCCAAGAACACTACGGAGTAATGCCATCAACTATCGCGAAGAATAAGGCTGTTGAGGAGCGACCATCTGTATAATTGCTTTGTGCGAGTACCGACATGACAGATAAAAATATGACATTACATCTCAAGAGGAAATTCGACATACCGATGCAAACTCAAAGCTACTACACAGTGGCAATAATATCTTCGGAAACAAATATAGAAATAAGCATAACATAAATCTGTCACAGAAGTTCATATCTCAAAGGCGGAAACAGATATGAATTTTACATATAAAAGTGTATATCAGAGTAGTGGTCAAACAAGATCCACAATATCACAAAAAGAATAGTTACAAGTGCTACACAAAAGAATAAGTATACATCAATGAGTCTATATCTCAAATGTATACAACTAAAAATTACTAATCTAAGTAGTTAGCCAAAAGTCAGGATAATAATCCCTGATGAGGAGTCAAGCAGAAGAACCTGTAACATCTCGGTCTGACCCAAGTATTATTTAATAATAAAATAATAAACAGATCAGTCTAACTATAAATATCCAATGAAATGATATAAATTAAGAGATATGACAAACATATATGATAAACATAAAGCCATACTGTGATAAGTATGTAATTGAAAATCAACAAGAGATTAATCAATATCACAAGAATCTTCTCAAAGATAAAAAGGAATGTCATACTCTTTATTTTTGTTCACTAAACCATAAATATTGACAATTATATCAATGCCAATCACAAAAGTTAATGACACGCAAATTGACCAATGCACAAATATTGATAAAACTTATCACTGTAGATCACGAAAATTGGTGAAACACAAATTCTAGAAATCATCAATGGAAATCCAGAAATCACAAAAAGGGGGAGAAGAGGTCTATCACAAGATGGGAGCATGAAAACTCACCAACACGTGTATCACAAAATGGGTCGTTATCCCCTAAAAATGAGTCGGAGCTCCTCCTGACAGGGTATAGTCCCCCATTGCGGACTATGAGCTGAAGCTCCTCCTGATGAGCCGAAGCTCCTCCTGATGAGCTGAAGCTCTTCAAAATCGAGGTATAGTCCCCCCCATGTGGACAAAGAGAGGCATAGCTCAACATAAAGGGGTACTGTCCCTCACGTGGACAAAGAAACATCGCACATTGCTAGTCTAAACCATAAAACGATCATCATCGATCATCAAAAAGTGTCAATTACACTAAGCTAGTAAATATATGAGCTTAGCTTCATGTCCCACAACCACTAGCTTCACTTAAATATTTACGAACAAATTGTAGATCTCCACTAGAAAATTGTCACAAGAGATTCAATCGATCAAGTCTAAGAATTAACCGACGAAGTGAACGCTAGCGTTTCATACCACTTCTTTTACTATGTCGTTTAATTAGATTTCTCATACGAGCGAGATAAAGGTTTGTATAAACTAATAGATTGGAAAACAGTTTAAGAAACGAGCTTTGTAATAAAATAGTGTTGAAATCGTTTTAATGGAAGATTTTTGGTATTTACTACTAGTATAGAAAACCTTTATATTTTTAAAGTGACAAATCACAAAAATGATTGTAGAAACAATCAATCACCAAAATTCACTTATGAAGCGTGAATTAATTCCAAAAAAATCGATATCAAATCCATCAAAATGGATATTTCCAAAACTCCCAAAATAGAAGTCATCAAAGTTGAATAATAGATAGCATCAACTAGGAATCAAAACGAATCGATAAAAATTGGAATTTCAAACAAAAATAGGCAAAATAGGCAAGAATATGCAGGTCAATCGACTGGCTCACTGAGTTCAGTCGGCTGAACTCAGTCCTGGAATATACGCGGGATGCTGGTCAGTCGGACTCAGTATGCCAGTCGACTGGACCAGAGCCTGGGAAGTGCTCAGGTAGAAGGTCAGTCGACCGGCCCAAAATTCCAGTCGATTGGAACCTGTTTCCTGCACTTCCAAGCCTATGTAAATGAAGGCTAATTCCTTCCGAATTGCGATCGGTCGAGCAACAGTACTAGTGTTTAAACAAATCAGTTTCCTAGCCCTATAGGCCCTTCGATGCATCGCCAAAAGCATGGTCAAACACCAAAGCTATTAAAGGTTTGACTTCAAAACACCAAAAATTGGAATATTCACAAAACCAATGCAAATCAAAGAAAATGCACATGAATAAGAGATAGGAATTCATTCCTAACAATAAAAAATAATCATAGACCTAGATGTGACAGAAAAATCTCACCTTCTGCACAAAAATAAGGATGGGGAAGCTATAGAGAAAGGCAAGGACAATCACTCTTCAATTCCAACCTAAGAAGCTTGAATCTACGATTAAAAGAAAAAAACATTTCCTAAGTTAGGGTTTATGAATTTCTGAAATTGAACGTAGAATGAGTTGGAGAAGAATAAGAGAATGCTTACTAATAGCTTCTCTTGAATTATGGAGCTATAACTTGAATTTGCAAGGAACCTAGGGCTTAGGATTTTAGTTTCTAATCTCTTCCTACATTTTTGATGAAGCTTGAGTGTTAGGAAATGAAAGTGAAGTAATGAAGAGGAGAGGGGGTGGAGTAATGATATAAGATGAGTTGGGTTAGTGGGCTGAACTGAAACCCAAAAACCCTAAGTGAAAAATAGCAAAATTCACTCGACTCAAAACATATCGATGTTTATACTCAAAAACATCTCAAACCGCATTTTGAACTCAATGGAAGTGGTCTCGAGTCGTAATTCGACTGTTTGCAAAAAGTAGCTTTTCGGACAAAAATCCGATGAACGATGAAATATTTAAATAAAATATTTAAATATACAATCGATAAATATGCGGGTTGTTACAACCGTACCGAGGATTACTTCCAATCCCATGCAACACAAGGCCGGAAACATCCCTTACTAGATAGTCCCGAACAAGACAACCCCGCAGTTGTTCATGACCAACTGCCCACACAGCCAAATAAAAAGGGACCTCCAGACCGGGGTAAATCTCGTCCTACTTGGGTGCTAGCCACTTAGCCTTGCTGCACCTCCCATGTTTTAGCCATTCCCGGTTGATGAGGCTTGAGGCTACGGTTACCTTCATAGAACACATCTATCTTAGAATGCTCATCGTCCACCTGACGATGTTCTGAAAGCATTCAGTCCATACAAGTTCATTCCGGGTTCGAACAAAACCGAAGGCACTATCTCACTACACTCGTTGTGGAATCACCCTCAGAGTTAACGACAATAGCCCTTGCACTCTGAATCTTTATCTCGAATCCGAAATTACCACCCCCGTTAAACTCGTATTGGAATCACCCTCGGAGTTTTAACGACGAATAGTCCTTGCACCTTGAGTCTTCACTTTTTCACTTGAGATTCACGACCTAACATTTAATTTGGATCGATGTGGTTTTCGGAATTCCAAATTTGGAAACCCGATCCCGGTCTCATCAAAATACAAACGCCATCTTAATGTCCAAGTGATTTAAGTTTGAAAATTTTAATTCAATTTAAACATTGAATTCACATAGCATCATTCAAAGATAAATATCACACATTTATCGCTGATATATCCAGTATCATATCACATAATATCACAGCATATCATCTAATAGATATCAACCAATCTAGACATTTTACAAACCATCATCAACAAACAGGAATCATTAACCCTTTTATAATTAATTTAACCAACTTAAATTAAATTAATTACTTGAGAATTATTAACCTATCCCTGCTTAAACAATCATTAATTAATTAATTACAAACCATTTAATTAATTAATCATTCTTTAATTACCTTATAAACTAATTAATTAATCTTCAATTATATATTAATTACCCTTTAATTATTCCTTAATTGATTAATCATCCATGATTAATTCTTCCTTAATTACATTAAGTAAGTAGCCTTTAAATTAATTACACAAACTAATTAATCTTTATCATTTACTAAATTAACCTTAATTACTCTTATTAATTACCTATAATTAATTACATTAATCCTTAATTAATTATATTAATTATATATACCAAAATTTCTTCATTGATTAATTATCATTTTAATTAATCGCATTTATTAATCAATTAACAATTAATTATTCATTAATTAATGATCCATTAGTTACTTACATAAGTTAATTATTCTTCCAATTTCATTTAATAATTAACCTTTAATTAATCATATTCATTAATCAACCTTGATTTTCCATATTCAGTAAAGATTTATTCTTAATTGCTTAAATTAATTAATTAGCCTCTTTATTAATTAACAAATCCTTTAATTAATTATACTGAGTAATCAACACTTAATTACATCCACTAAGTAATTATTCTTTAATTACGTTTCATCAAGTAATTCCCCTTAATTAATTACATCCAGTAATTATCCATTAATTACTTCACTAAGTAAATTCCACTTCATTAATTACATCAAGTAATTCTCTTTAATTAATTAAATTTAATTAATTAATTAAAATTAACCACATTAACTTAATTAATTATAGTGAGTAATTAATTACTTTAATTACTTCATTAACTACTAACTCTTAAAATTCCTTTTAATATAAAGTAATTAACCTCTAATTATATCCATTAATTGATTATTGCTTAATTAAATAACCTTTGATTACTTAGATTAATCAAACCAAATTTAAGAATGCAACCACCCTTAATCAATTACAAGTTATTTTATCTTAATTTAATTACCTAAATTAAAAATCTTAATTAATTTAAGTAATTATACCTTAATTACTTTTGTTAATAAAACAAGATTAAATTAAGATAATCCAAACATTAAATTAAACTCTTATCTACCATTTTAAATTAAATTAAATTCAAATTCTTAAATTTGGTTTATACAAAATCATCATCTTTTGATTTTATTTAAAATTAAATCTTTTCACTTTAATTACATCTTAATTTCAACAATCACAATTTGTTTGAAAAAATTTATAGACTAAATACATGATATATCCAAAGTAATATTTATATAAAACAAACTATATTTAAAACAAAATTAACTTAAAAATCTATACCGTTAAAAAAAACTTGAACTTGTTTAAACGTCATGTTTCAATTCAAATATTTCAAATATCTTTAAACTGGTTGAAACTTTGTTTTAATAATTTATTGTTGCTTTAAATTTTTGAAATTCATTTTACTTAAAACATGTCAAGCTCTAAACCTGGAACAAGATACCCGAGACAATACACGCATATCCCCCTAGTCCCCTTCGCAACAACACGAGAAACGCTTCGAGAAAACCCTGGCTAAACTCCTTCTTCCACAAACCCAAACCGATATGCACAGATTGACACCGTGCACATGCACGACGGAACAGATCGACGCCGACCATCTCTCCGGCCCTCACCATGCTGTCGATGATCACGACAAACTCCTCGACCCTTTAGAGCAACGACATCAAAGGCCAAACAAAATCGAACCACTTCGCTCGAAACTGGAAAAACACATCCACACGAATAACTGCCGCTGGCCGCCACCTTAGACCATCAGGACTCTCGCCGTTCAACCTATAGACGCACCATGACATCCAGCTCCAATTCCCCCATACGCGATTCGTTCAGGTGCGCCGCGATCATCGAGAAAGCTATAGTAACCTCGTCGACCAAACTAAGAAATAAAACCCTACTTCGCCTCTACACGGCCACCACGGCCATTATTAACAAATTCCCCCATTTTTCCAGTGACCGTTCACACCCCACCCACCACCATGCCAAACCTCGACCTCCCCCGGACTCCGATCAATGTCAATTTCCAAAAGTCCCAAAATTGATTAACACAGAAATTCACTTCAAACACCAAATTAAAAATCACAAAATCTATCTTAAAATTCATGATTCACTTATATGAATCAGATTCTATGATCCAGAGATGAAGTTATTGATATTAATTTCCATCTAAATTTTGATTTTTACTGTAAATCTTAAATTTGCAGAATATTTGTTAAATATAAATACTTGAGTTTATTTTTAAAAACAAGATTGCTTTGTTACAATCAAATTCCTTTCAATGATCAAAGGCTAACAGCGATTAATTTGGGAGATATAAATTTTCTAATTGTTCTTGAACCAGAAATTCAACAGAGACCTAATTTCTAGTATATACAGGCATTTTCCTACTACAAAGTAGCATTTCAATCCAGATTCGAGTTAAACATTCAAGCTCACACATTCACATCGTCATCACACAGATCTATTAGCATCCAAAAGATTTACTTTAAGAGCTTACTCACCAGGTTTAGAAGGAGAAAAACAGAGAACGGAGACCAGGCTTGTGCTTTTATAGTCTAGAAATTTTTAATTGATGAAACAAAACTTGCTGTTGAATTTGAATGTTGCTGTTTGAGTTTGCTTGCTGTTTTGCTTGTTGTTGGAGTTTGATTCTGCGTGATGGATTTGAAATCTTGTTTATTGAAATTTGAAACTGCTGTTGAATTATTTGTTGAATTTGAATCTATACTTACCTGTTGAAGCTTACTTCTTGCATAGCTTAAATTTGGTTTGATCATTGTTGCAGTTTACATTTTTTTCCAGGTTTCAGTTTCATCTTTAAATTTATAAAAGAATGAATAGAAAAAGAAGATGGAGGAAACAAGGATTTGAACTGAAAGTTTTTAACAGATTTGTTCCATTACTTTTTGAGAATATATTTTCAATCTTTCTTTCTTTTTAAAGAAAAACATTTGCTGCCACTTGTTATCTTGAATTATTTTTAAGCCTAAAATGTATTTACTCAATCTTTAGTGAATGACAAATGTAAAAACCTCTTTTTAATTCATTTCTTAAGTTACAAGTGTCAAGTTTATCTCTTTAAATTAATTGCTTATTTTACAAATGATTCAAATCTTTATTAAATATTTACCTAAATACTTATGTTTAATGTAAATTATGAAATGTATTTATACATATTTTGAAATACATTTTCCAAAGTTAAGTTTAAAGAAAGAATATTAAAAAGAAATGAAAATTAATTTAAATCTTATTTAAAAGTTTAAACTTAAGTCATTATACCTAACATTGATATCATATATATATATATATATATATATATATATAAACTAAATTTATTTTCAAGAACCAATTTTTTTAAAGGAAAACAAATTAAACTTTTATAATAATATACTATTTTTAAGCTATTATATTTTAAACAAAATAATTTTTTCTTTAAGTGTTTTTAAAAATATAAGATTAATTTTTAAATAGCTTTTCAAAAGTTTTATTAAATTAAATCAAAAATATTCCAAATCATAATATATTCATATATATATTTTAAACTTTAGAACACATTTTCCTAATTAAGTTTAAACCAAAACTTTTCTATTTACAATGTATACAAATATATATATATATATAATACATTATAAATAAAAACATTTTTAATATTAGCTTTAGAAATTATTATATTGAATGTTAAAACAAAACTTCAAATCACAATATATATAAACATACATATTATAATTTGAAAATATTTTTATTAAATTTAAATTGAAACCAAACTTCCTTTTCACAATGTATATACATATATACATTATAAATAGAATATTTTTATTAGCTTCGAAAGATTAATTATTATCAATTAAATATTATTAACTTTGAAAAGAATAAAATTTGCAAATTAAATTATTATTAGTTTTGAAAAGATAACATTTGTTAAATTAGATTAATTATTAGTTTTGAAAATGTAACATTTGGTTAAATTAGATTATTAAATCAATATTACATATTTAAAAATAATTATTAATGGAAATTATTAAATAAATATTGCCCAAAATTCTGAGACATCACATTCCTTCCCCCTTAAAAGAATTTCGTCCCTTAAATTTAAAAGAAAAGATAATTTAATAATCCCACACAGATTTTTATTTTAAAACAGCAAGCATATGTTATCAGCCATACACTAGCAACCATAGAAACCAATTCATACAAACAACTCTAACTATCTAGACAAAATTCTGGACAGAACTTCCTTGAGTTTCCCAGGTACAAACACCGGGATACTCGCTCTACAGAATCTAAACTAGGTACACCACTCTGATCCAGAGCTCCTAATTCTAGATCTACAATCTGAACAGGATACCAGACCATAGACAAGTCCTGTTCAACTTCCAAAGCCCCTTGATCTGCTGGTTCTAAAACCAATGATAGATCATACACGTATTCCCTCCGAGATACGTGAAATACATAACGAATCCCAGCCTTCCGAACTGCAAGTTCAGTCCTGTAGACCAAAATACTTAACCATAAGAGCATACAGAGAGATCCAACACACCTCTGAGCTAGCTTCCAGTCTTTCCCAAATCTTATTGCTCTTACAATTGGAGAAAACTTACCCAAAATTAAATCTCTGACTTTGAAATCCAAATCCATTCGTCTCTTATCCACGAAACTCTTCCGCTGATCCCCAAACTGCCTTCAACCTTCTTGATAAACCAAATCTTCGCAGATGCCTCTCGGATCAAACCTAGGTCAAGAATAAGATCACCTCTGGATCCTACTTAACAAGATTATTCTCCGAAGATCCATCAAAATCCAGAACACTCACTCTACTTTACATTCATCAGTAGACTACGGACTTACTTCTCCTATCCTGAAAAATAGAACAGATGTTCTTGACACCAAGCCTTCAGATCTCGAATGATCTTCCTATAGAAATCCTCTAATCCAAGACAAACACAATCTTTCGAGGAGTCCGAGGTTGCTTCTATTCTATAATAGCTGCTCCTTGCTTCCACTGCTCAACTCCGATCCGAGGAAGATGAAAATGCTATTGATGAACACAAACACAGACTTGATCAACTTATCCCTAAAATATTGTCCATCAAATTCCATAAAATCTTAATGACCTATCTGATTTGGTCACAAACATCATAGCAGAAATCCAGCCAGAAAACTAGATCCGACAAATCCTGAGCTGCTTAACCAGTCCTCTCTCTAGGAGCCTTCCTCTACTAGGCTAAACCACCGGAAATGCTCCACGAAACAAACCGAAACAGAACTCTATCTCCCGATTCGGATGTTGATCTTTGACTTCTTTGAAGATATCCGAAAAATCTCAAACCTCTTCGATAGCTCCTACATCATCTAGAGATGCTTCAATCCAAAGCAAAGATTATTAAGAGAACTTTCAAACCATCGCAAGACAATTTTGAGATGCTATCCAGTTCAGATTCCAAAGAAACTATTCTCTCTTTACAATTCAGAACAGCTTAAGCCTTCCAAAAGAAGAAACTGATGGTCCACCCTCAACTACAAACATCATACCCTGCAGAGCTTCCAGAAGAAGTGGGCAAGCCTTCACCATTTGCCTGGCTTATTGTTAGAAGAATCACAAAGAATTCTAAACCATCGAAGAAACGGACCACTCAACACTTCCAGACTCCACCTCTAGGACACTAATAAGCCAAGAGACCTTCCTGACAGCACACTCAACATCTCCGAGCTGCCACCGATGCTAAAGACTTTCTTGTCCAAAAGCTCCTCGAACCACAAAGTTATATCAACCAACTCCACAAAAGAGTCTACAAGATGGCAGATATCTCTTAAGAAAATCGGCTTCAAACCAAGCATAAACACCTTGTCAAACTGATTCTCAAATTCCAATACAAACAAAACTCCTTCCGACGGTTGCCAAGATACCATCACTCGCTTCAACACTTCCGACTGATCCAAACTCTAGAAAAATCTGCTCGCACAAGAGCAACCAAACTTATACTCCAAAGATGGTCTCCGAATCTTAAAAAGGTTTCCTTCAGAGATCGATGAAATCCTTACACTATGCTGCAAAACTTACTCATGATGCCCAATACTGCCCTGGCAGATACTCTTCCACCTCAATTACTCAGACTTCTCCTGTTGGTAGCCATGCTATACACAACATTACCTCTCCTACCTCTAGAACTTATATTGGGAAACCCGAACAGGTAACCCAAAAAAATAGGTAGGTGTGTGTGTGTGTATTATATATATACACACACAAAAGTATGCTCTCTTAAGAAAGAATTCACTCCAAGTCCTAGGTATTCACTCAACCTGGCACTCTGATACCACAATGTAATGACCCGCCTTTCATTACATAGAAAGACGCATCATTAAGAAGAAAGAAATGGATAGAAAAGAGAAAAGAAAGAAAAGAAAGAACAAAACAACATCAGAATCTCACAGCGGAACAAATAAATTATATTATATCACGTAGGATATTACATAGTATCATATACATCAGAGTTATACAGCTCTTACAACAAAAACTAGACAATTATAAACACCTGTCTTGTTATTACAACTCGAGTACATCACAAAGATATAGATACAACACTGGCACAGCAGAACCACTACATGTCTACACGGTGAAGCCACCTGCTCCATATCTCCTCTGGAACTCGTCAAATCTAAACTGAATCCCTTAATTACTCGTAAAAATTTGAGTTCCCAAGAGTTTAATAAAACAGAAATAAACTCCGGGTCAGACATGGGTCTGGTGTGAGTAAAGGTGTTAAAGTTGTTTAGCTTTGAAAATCCTTTGAAAACAAAGGTATCACGTAAGACTCCCCACACATAAACGTGGGTAAGTTTTTACCTTACGCTAACCAAAACATTTGATAGGAAATCCAGTGATATTATAGTAGGGTCTAGGGTTTCCAAGTAAATAGAAAATAGCCGAAGATGTTACATTCATTAAATTCTAGCATACTAGCCACAAAGTGGGTTATACAATCAAAACCGTAAAAGGCATGTAGGAAGAATAGGTTTCTATCAATGGCAGGGCTACTGGGGTACCGCCCATCACAGTACGTGGCCTAGATCACCATGCCGAGGATTACTCCCAATCCCCTGCAAACACAAGGCCGGAACCATCCCTTACTGGATAGTCCCAAACAAGACAACCCCGTAGTTGTTCATTACCAACTGCCCACACAGCCGAATAAAAAGGGACCTCTAAACAGGGGTAAATCTCGTCCTACTTGGGTGCTACCCGCTTAGACTTGCTGCACCTCCTCTGTTTTAGCCATTCCCGATTGTTGAGGCTTAAGACTACGATTACCTTTATAAAACACATCTATCTTAGAAATCTCATCATCCACCTGACGATGTTCTAAAAGCATTCAATCCATACAAGTTCTTTTGGGTTCGAAGGAGACCGAAGGGACTATCTCTCTACACTCATTTTGGAATCACCCTCAGAGTTAACGACAATAGACCTTGCACTCTGAATCTTCATCTCGAATCTGAAAGTACTACCCCCGTTAAACTCGTTTTGGAATCACTCTTAGAGTTTTAACGACGAATAGTCCTTGCACCTCGAGGCTTCACTTTTTCACTTGAGATTCACGACCTAACATTTAATTTGGATCGATGTGGTTTTCGGAATTCCAAATTTAGAAACCCGATCCCGATCTCATTAAAATACAAACGCCATCTTAATGTCCAAGTGATTTAAGTTTGAAAATTTTAGTTCAATTTAAACATTGAATTCACACAGCATCATTCACAGATAAATATCACACATTTATCGCTGATATATCCAGTATCATATCACATAATATCGCAGCATATCATCCAATAGATATCAACCAATCTAGACATTTTACAAACAATCATCCACAAACAGGAATCATTAACCCTTTTATAATTAATTTAACCAACTTAAATTAAATTAATTACCTGAGAATTATTAACCTATCCCTGCTTAAACCAATTAATTAATCTTCAATTATAGATTAATTACCCTTTAATTATTCCTTAATTAATTAATCATCCATGATTAATTATTCTTAATTACATTAAGTAAGTAGCCTTTAAATTAATTACACAAACTAATTAATCTTTATCATTTATTAATTAAGCTTAATTACTCTTATTAATTAGCTATAATTAATTACATTAATCCTTAATTAATTATATTAATTATTTATACCAAAATTTCTTCATTGATTAATTATCATTTTAATTAATTACATTTATTAATCAATTAACAATTAATTATTCATTAATTAATGATCCATTAGTTACTTACATAAATTAATTATTCTTCCAATTTCATTTAATAATTAACCTTTAATTAATCACATTCATTAATCAACCTTGATTTGTCATATTTGGTAACTAATTATTATTAATTACTTACATTAATTAGTTAGTCTCTTTAATAATTAACAAATCCTTTAATTAATTACACCGAGTAATTAACACTTAATTACCTCCACTAAGTAATTATTCTTTAATTACTTTTCATCAAGTAATTCCCCTTAATTAATTACATCCATTAATTATCCATTAATTACTTCACTAAGTAAATTCCACTTCATTAATTACATCAAGTAATTCTCTTTAATTAATTAAACTTAATTAATTAATTAAAATTAACCTCATTAACTTAATTAGTTACAGTGAGTAATTAATTACTTTAATTACTTCATTAACTAATAACTCTTAAAAATCCTTTTAATATAAAGTAATTAACCTTTAATTACATCCATTAATTAATTATTTCTTAATTAATTAACCTTTGATTACTTAGATTAATCATATCAAATTTAAGTAATCAACTACCCTAAATCAATTACAGGTTATTTTATCTTAATTTAATTACCTAAATTAAACATCTTAAGTAATTATACCTTAATTACCTTTGTTAATAAAACAAGATTAAATTAAGATAACACCAACATTACATTAAACTCTTATCTACCATTTTAAATTAAATTAAATTTGAAAGCTCAAGTTTGGTTTATACAAAATCATCTTCTTTTGTTTTTATTTAAAGATAAATCTTATCACTTTAATTACATCTCAATTTCAGCAATCACATTTTATTTGAAAACATTTATAGACTAAATACATGATATATCCAAAGTAATATTTATATAAAACAAACTACATTTGAAACAAAATTAACTTAAAAATCTATACCTTTAAAAAAAACTTAAACTTGTTTAAACGTCATTTTTCAATTCAAACATTTCAAATATCTTTAAACTGGTTAAAACTTTGTTTTAAAAATTTAGTTTTTCTTTAAATTTATAAAATTAATTTTAGTTAAAATCTATCAAGCTCTAAACATGGAACAAGATACCCGAGACAATACATGCATATCCCCCGAGTCCCCCTCGTAACAACACGAGAAACGCTTCGAGAAAAACCTGGCCAAACTCCTTCTTCCACAAACCCAAACCCACATGTACGGATTGACACCGTGCACATGCACGACAGAAAAGATCGACGTCGACCATCTCTCCGGTCCTAACCATGTTACCGATGATCACGAAAAACTCCTCGACCCTTCAGAACAACGAAATCGAAGGCCAGACAAAATTGAACGACTTCGCTCAAAACTGGAAAAACACATCCACACGAACAACCGCCGCTGGCCGCCACCTCAGACCATAGGACTCTCGCCGTTCAACCTATAGATGCGCCATGATATCTTGCTCCAATTCCACCATACACGATTCGTTCCGTGCGCCACGATCGTCGAGAAAGCTACATCAACCTCGTCGGCCAAACTAAGAAATAAAACCCTACTTCACCTGTACACGCCACCAAGGCCATCGTTAACAACTTCCCCCATTTTTCCAGTGACCATTGACACCCCGGCCACCACCATGCCAAACCACGAACTCCCCCTCGACTCCGATAAATGTCAATTGCCAAAAGTCCCAAAATTGATCAACACCGAAATTCACTTCAGACACCAAATTAAAAATCACAAAATCTATCTTAAAATTCATGTTTCACTTATATGAATCAGATTCTATGATCCAGAGATGAAGTTATTAGTATTGATTTCCATCTAAATTTTGATTTTACTGCAAATCTTAAATTTACAAAATATTTGTTTAATATAAATACTTAAATTTGTTTTTAAAAATAAGATTGCTTTATTACAATCAATCTCCTCTCAATGATCAAAGGCTAACAGTGATTAATTTGGAGATATAAATTTTCTAATTGTTCTTGAACCAGAAATTCAACATAAACCTAATTTCTAGCTTATACAGGCATTTTCCCACTACAAAGTAGCATTTAAGTCCAGATTCGAGTTAAACATTCATGCTCACACATTCACATCATCATCACACAGATCTATTAGCATCCAAAAGATTTACTCTAAGAGTTTACTCACCAGGTTTAGAAGCAGAAAAACAGAGCACGAAGACCAGGCTTGTGCTTTTTAAGTCTGGAAATTTTTAATTGATGAAACAAAACTTGATGTTGAATTGCCTTGTTGAATTTGAATGTTGCTGTTTGAGTTTGCTTGCTGTTTTGATTGTTGTTGGAGTTTGATTCTGCATGATGGATTTGAAATCTTGTTTATTGAATTTTGAAACTGCTGTTGAATTAATTTGTTGAACTTGAATCTATATTTGCCTATTGAAGCTTACTTCTTGCATAGCCTAAATTTGGTTTGATCATTGTTGCAGTTTACTTTTGTTGCCAGGTTTCAGTTTCATCTTTAAATTTAGAACAGAATGAATAGAAAACGAAGATGGAGGAAGAAAGGATTTGAACTGAAAGTTTTTAACAGATTTCTTCTTTTAGTTTTTGAGAATATATTTGTATTTCAATCTTTCTTCTTATTTTTTTTAAAGAAAAAAGTTTGCTGCCACTTGTTATCTTGAATTATTTTTAAGCTTACAAATGTATTTACTCAATCTTTAGTGAATGAAAAATGTAAAACCCCTCTTTTTAATTCATTTCTTAAGTTACAAGTTTTAAGTTTATCTCTTGAAATTAATTACTTATTTTACAAATGATTTAAATCTTTATTAAATATTTACCTAAATACTTATGTTTAATGTAAATTATGAAATGTATTTATTTATATTTTAAAATACATTTTCCAAAGTTAAGTTTAAAGAAAGAAAATTAAAAAGAAATGAATATTAATTTAAATCTTATTTAAAAGTTTAAACTTAAGTTATTATACCTAACATTGATATCATATATATAAACTAAATTTATTTTCAAGAACCAATTTTTTAAAAGAAAACAAATTAAACTTTTATAATAATATACTTTTTTAAGCTATTATATTTTAAACAAAATAAATTTTTCTTTAAGTGTTTTTGGAAATATAAGATTAATTTTTAAATAGCTTTTGAAAAGTTTTATTAAATTAAACCAAAAATCTTCCAAATCACAATATATTCATATATATATATATTTTAAATCTGAAAACACATTTTCTAATTAAGTTTAAACCAAAACTTTTCTATTTACAATATATACAAATATATATACATTATAAATAGAATCATTTTTAATATTAGCTTTAGAAATTATTATATTGAATTTTAAAACAAAACTTCAAATCACAATATATATATATAAACATATATATTATAATTTGAAGACATTTTCATTAAATTTAAATTGAAACCAAACTTCCTTTTCACAATGTATATACATATATACATTATAAATAGAATATTTTTATTAGCTTAGAAATATTAATTATTATCAATTAAATATTATTAACTTTGAAAAGAATAAAATTTGCAAATTAAATTATCATTAGTTTTGAAAAGATAACATTTGTTAAATTAGATTACTTATTAGTTTTGAAAATATAACATTTTGTTAAATTAGATTATTAAATCAATATTGCATATTTTAAAATAATTATTAATGGAAATTGTTAAATAAATATTGCCCAAAATTCTAGGACATCACAGTCTTCTTCTACTGGCATTGCTAGTCTCAAAACTTTTGAACTAGCAAATGAAAAAATTAACTTGGCCAAGAGTCTAGCTAGCAATGGATGTGACATGGAGATGGTTATATACTCCACTACTGGACCATCCTAACTACCCTTCCCTAGGCTTTTTGCTTTTTCCTTGGGATACTTCAAGGTAGGAGTTATGATGCCCCTCCACCCCTTCTTTGTCCCCAATCTGAATGGCTACGAGCTTGCCGCCAATCAATGTATTCCCAACTGACATTTGCTTCTATTTCATAGAAAACACTAAGTGCGTCATCATTATGTGCATTCCTAGTAAAACCACCCCGGGATAAATGGGAATATATTTCTTTGTCCTGTACGGGGTGAACCCTAGGATGGAGCACATTGAGTTCTAAAACCCTAGTACGTTTCCTTATTACTCTATTCCCTTTGCCTTTTTTCCTTTTGTTGCTTAACTTTTCCCATTAACAGGGCTTCCCTTGCTAATGCCAACGTCAATTTTAGGATGCTGAATGAAAATCTTAACCTACTAAAGATGCCACCATGAACTACCACGATATGAGAATCCCAAAGACTGATGCAATCCTACACCGGGTCAGGTTAGTATGGGGATCCCAAAACAATTATTGTTGAGTGGGCTAGCCCATAAGGAATCTGTTGTAGAAAGAAGCAAAGCCAAAATGGGAATATTCCATGGTCAAGTTCCGGGACAACATGGATGGGCAAAACACTGAGGCAGAAAGAGGAAATGATGATATTGTCATAGAAGAGGAGCTTGAAGAGTGCCAAAAATTTAACATTGATAAGATGAGTGATATTGTGCTGGCGCCACAGTAGGAAGAGTGCGACCTACAAAAATCAGTTGATGTCCCGACACCTTAACCCGAGACACCACTCATTGATTGGGTTACTAAGTCAAGTTCTAAGGAAAGAAATGTTGGGGGAGGAGTACAAGAGTTGGACGTTTGTAGGGCCACATGTCCTTCCTCCAAGAAAATCCCTATATAGGACCTTTTATATCCTGGATATGTAACAGGACCTCCGGATGAACCTCATGCCAGGACAAAACAAACTCTTGTAGAATGTTCGGTCTTATCCTACCCACCCTTTGTCAAAAAGAAAGGACATGCCGGTATAAATGGCAATTTACTTGCACTTTTCATTCTTTTATTTCAAATTTTGATTAATTTTTCCTCTTTATTATTGTTGTAGTGATAGGAAAGTTCAACTTTAGCACCTTCGAAAAGCTTGAATCCAATGCCCAAACTATCAAGGCCCTTATACCCAAAGGACATAAGGCAGACGAAGAGATCATTGAGCTGCAACCTAGCCCGACCATGTTCCTTTGGATTCTGATGAAATACGGATGAGGAAGAAGTGGACTAGGGAGGAGCTTGCTTCTAGATCCCTTGCTCCATTTGCCAAGCAAGCACCTATCTTTGATGAGGAGGGACTAGTCCAAAAGGAAAAGGGGAGCGGTTGGGGCATGTATCCTTAGAGATTGACCAAGCTATATACCACGATGACCTAGAAGTACTACTTAGGTCACTTTAGATGATGTGTGTTAAGATCCTAGCATCGACCCACTACACCCAATCTAGATAGAGCCAACACTTTATGGACGAGGTGATCCCCATACACGTGGCCCTTTCTTTTAAGCTTCCCAAACAGGCTTATCTTGCTAAGTATAATTTCTGCTAACTAATTATAATTCTTTTGTATAGACTTCCTATCACCTCGTCTACATTCAGGATGACTTTTTGGAGTATTGAAAAGGCCTGGAAATGTAGGCAGGCCATGATGGAGGCCAGAGAGGCAACAATGGTGGCGGAGAAAGTGGCAAATGATGCGATTAAGGTAGGGGACTAGGAAGTGAAAGAAGCCGAGGACCTTAGGGTAGGATGGAGAAAACCGAGAAGGAGGCCAAAGCCCCATAAAATGAATTGGCCTAGCTCACAACCATATTCTCGTCATCAACTAACATAGAGGCTGCTCAGATCGTAGAGAAGACGATATGGAAGAATAGACTGACATACATGATCTAGTCCCTATTTAGGGAAAATTATAACCAGCCTATTTCCATGCGCCTTCTTGACACCAAGGCCTTTATAGCAACCTGGGCCGATTTGGCTGCCAAAATGAAGGCGGCTGGGGTTTCTAAGATGACTATGCTTAAGCTAGAGCAGCTTGACTCCCTAACCCAAATTATTGATGGGTCGACCTTATAGATATTTTCCTCCTTTTTACATGCACGGCGGAGTGGGCTTTGTGCCCTATATTTTATAGAAGACCGACACTTTTCTTTCTAAAACACGTCCAAGTACTTTATAGCTTTATCTATTCTTTTCTACCTATGCATAGCTTGTAGGATAACATACTTTGAGTAGTCGATATAGCTTGACGTCTTCTTGAGATAGAAAAGTGGTATGGTAACGAGACAGGCTGTAAGAGCGACCTGGTCATGGGAAATATATACTTAGTTTTTGCAATACTTGTATGCGCTTGGTGTTGTTGTGGCTTAAGGGATTAGATCGAGCATATGTTGGAGAGTCTAATCGTAATAGAGAACCGAGGAAGGCATTTGTTGCCAAGATTCCTTGCGTTCTTATGGTACTGAGCGATCTTGGCATGAATTTGAGCATTGAATGGCTTAAATGTTCTCTTAGGTGACACACAGCAGATTGAGTGACAAGCGGTTTCGACATGAACCTAAGGGTTGATAGGCTCGAAGGTTCTCCCGGATGACATACCACACGATTAAGTGGCAGGCGATCCTAACACGAACCTAAACATTAAGAAGCTCAAAGGTTCTCCTAGGTGACACATTATTATTTGATGTTGGGCCAACTTATTTTCATGTGGCCGCACTACGGATGCCGAACTTTGATGACACTTAAGGTAATGCGCCGGTCTCAACAATAGTACCTTGTCCTGCATAAGGGATGACTGGCATCATGCACAAGGGATACAAGATCGTTGCAATCATGTATTAGCTCATGTTGCACTCTTGCATGAAGAGGATAGAAGTTTCGCCGATAATTATAGGCAGGAGGGCAGTCCTTGAGCAAGGCAGTGATAGCATGGTGATTTAATCCTGTTGGATAGCTTGGCACTCCATAAGAAGGAAGATAATGCACAGTAATTCACCCTCATGGATTACTAGTCGACAAGAAAAGGGAGCTCGGGCTCACTACTTCCTTGGCAGCAGAGGTCGGCAGTCTCCAAACAAGGTAATGAACATATGATAACTCATCCTTTGTTGGATAGCCTATAAAGGTAGCGGGCGGTTGTAAACCCTAAAAATTTAATAAAAGAATTAAATTAAATATAACAAGGGCAAATATAGGATTTTATAAGCTTCCAAATTTGAGTACAAAACCTGCACCGTTGCGTTCATTATGATTTTCTAGACAATTTTCATATATAACATTATGAAATTAGAGCTAATATAAAGAAGTTATAAACATTTGAAAATTCGTAGCTGAAAATAATTAAATACGTAAATTTGGAAAGAAGTAAAAGTTAAGAAATTTATTAACAACAATAAAAAAAAAGTAGTCGACAACCTATGGGTCGTTGGTCGACATGTAGCGATCGACCGGTCTGGATGCAATGGTTGACTGGTTGAAATGTAAGGGCAAAAAAAATTTGTTAATGACGAACGACCAAGATTCGATCAAGTAGTTTTTCTTGGCAGTGAAGTAAATGATTAGCATAAAGGATGAGAACAAAGATTCTCCAAGGGTTGATCAATGGTCCACATTAGTTTAAAACCCTATAAATGCCCAGGTAATGTAAACCCTAGTTCATTGGAAACTTAGTCTATGCACCCAAACTCTATCAATTCTTTTCTCCTTAATAAATAAAATTCTTCAAAATAAAATAAATATAAAAGTAGAGATATTAAGGAGGACAATCAAGTAAACAACTAACTAATAAGGGAAGATTCCAGTTGGGACTCAAAGGAAAGCTTGGATCTAAGGTGGGTGGGTATATTTTTAGTAAGATGATTATATTTTTGTTAATTCAAGTATACCCTATTTGACCTAGTTTGTTAGAAACTAAACTGGAGAATCATATTGTTAAATTGGAAATTTAAATTAAAAATTAATTTGGTGTGAACCCGTTAAAATTGGAATTGATTTTGGTGAAACCCCTTTCTAATCAAATAGAATTTTTATAATCTATTAATATAACCTGCTAATATCGATATTAAAGCCTTGATTAAACTGATTACTGTAAACTGAAACATATTAGGAGTTTGGACAAATACCACTTTGATTTCACAGAAATTGTCAAACATGAAATTGTTGGTTTACTGTTGAAATTAGTGAATGAAAAAAATTAAAACAGTAATTAATCAAAATCGAACAAAAGGAATAGATTAGCCTAAAACTTTCACAGCGACTAGTCAACCGTGCCTATTAAAGCGGTTGACAACAAGCGATCGACCACTCTAGGAGCAGGAAGTCAATCGGTAAGTGTTTCCTGAACGCAGTCTGAACCTCGGCCTAAGGCCCAGGTTATAAATAAATTAGATAGTAGTGTAAACAATATATAGATACACACACACACACACACACATATATATATGGATATTAGGAGTAGTAAGCTAGTTCCCTATGAGATGATACTAGGACATTGAGGGACTGAGTAAATATATCCAGTAGAGGTCGATATTTTACTGAGGGCAATTCTATCATGAATGGTGCTCATAGGAGGTTCTATAGTGGACGTGTAGCACCGACTGCTGCCTAATGAAGTATGTGGGCTAGAACAATGGGAGTTCCTTCGTATTCATGGTTGACACGATGTGAGGATGTGTTTCTGTTAGATTCCAATGCCTACAATAATAGGCATATGCTACGATTGAGAGGTGGACATGGATGCAGATGATGAGACACTTCAACAATTCAACATTGCGGGCTCCCCTCGGTGCATAGCTAGGCTACGTACAATCGTAGTTGCAGAAAATTAGTCCCACATGGAGATTATAGGAAAACCTATGTGAAAATAATTACGCATAATTGTAATGTGATAAATTTAGTTCCATAGAGGAAATTGTAGGATAATCCTATGTTGGAGAATCTCTAGTAGCTATTAGCCGATCATTAGTTGCTTGAGCTTCAATTAGTTGCTCGATCCTTGTATGAGCCCGCAATAGTCGTTGCTATCAGTGTCTATTATGTTAAAACCCCTTAAATAAAGTAATCTAGTAAGGATACTTGCAAAACACCCTAGGTCACATAAAGTATCATTAAAGTCAACTGCATATGATCAACATATATTAACGATGCACCCATTCACCAAACTTTTGTTTCACCCACCCCTTTTCTTTTCTTTTTCCCCACCATAAGAGGACAAGGCAGTAGGTGATATGCCCATGATTAGTATGTGGAGAAGCGAGCTCATCATTGGAGTTACTTGTAATTTTATATTACTCTCCATACAACTTACTATCTTACTCTGCATAGAATTTATCAAACTATGTATCGTATTTTGTATACTCTGGATTTGGCTATGTACTGTTTTATGAGACTGTGTTTTGAGATTTGTTCTGAGATTGTTATTTGCGATATTTATATTTTTTTACTTCCACTATGAGATCTAAAAGCGTAGAATGACTTAGATCATATTTGTATATCTTTAGTCTCTGCAATGTTCTAGAAACCCCGATAGCTCATATTTCTCATCATCAACTTGAGTCTGAAAGTCACATTAGGCTTAGGATCGATGTGTCGGAAGGTGCAGGTTGTCATAGTTTGTATCAAAGCCAGGTTTGAAATTCCTTGAGGATTAGAGGCATATTGAGAGAACGTACCTGAAATTGTTCAAAAAGATAAGGTTTTCCAACTCTTTTTCAAAAGGTTTTTAACATGGTTTTCCAATATATGTGTGTGTGTGTGTGTGTAAGTTTTTAAAAAGTTTGCGAAAGATTTTATATAAGTATAACGCGAACGACTCTTTCCTTATTCTTGCCGATACTATTTGTGGAAAGTAGATAATAAATTCCTAAATCACAGAAAGAAATGAGTGATTCTGCAAGTTCAAGATCAAGCGACGTGGCTGAGATTGCGAGCATAAACGGCCTGATTTGGTTCCGTTGGTATCTTCAAGCAAAAAGACGAGCCAAGCTTAATCCTAATAGAGGACCCATAGAGCGAGTTCCAGGTGTAGTTCTTACGCACCCACCTACCGTCGATTTTGCTAAGTTTTGTAAAGATTTTATGAGCCTTAAAGGGAAGCCATACATGGGGATGGAGTCATATGTAGATGTGAGGACATGGATTCATAAATGCAAGATGATTTTTGGTTTGATAGGCCAGAGGGATGATATGAGGAGACGACTTGCCTTTTGGCACCTTCAGTGGGAGTACCTAAATTGGTGGGATGTAGTTGTTGCTGAAATTGACGAGGAAGAAATTACCTGGGTGGAGTTTTGGAGACGTTTTGAGATGAAGTTTCTATCTGGAGCTGAAGATGAAGTGCAGTTAGAAAAGTTTATTCATTTGAAGCAAGGAAACATGTTAGTGAAAGAGTATGTGAGTCATTCTATGTTATGAAAAATGTGCTTAAACATCGCTTAAGCATCGCTTAAGCACTAAATGAATACACGATTCTTAATTATTTGAAAAATCAAAACGATTAAGGGATGAGTGCTTAAGCATTCTTAGTTGGCGCTTATATGCGCTTTGCCTAAATTTAAGCAATGCTTAAGCTATATTTAGCAAAAATTACTATATTAAAATAAAAACAATTGGTATTGCAGCAAAAAACCACATTCCTAACAAAATTTTCTCATTTTCTATGATATGGATCAATGGATGGTATGCATTAAGGTATGATTATTTTGTGCATACTTTGTACTCAACTTGATTATGCTAAAGTTTAATGAATAGCAAAATTCGAATCCAACTTTTGAAACCTATGAATTTATATGTTAACTTCAAAGTTAAACTTTAGTTCTTTGTGATGAATTTGTGCATGAACATATATTATACTTGTACACATAAAATACACTTAATATGATCTCTTTATGTAGGTTTATGTATGTATGGATAAAGAATGCTAAAAAATAAAGTAGTGCTTGCTTAAGCAGTGCTTAAGTGACATTAAGCACTGCGAGACTTCTATCGTCTATCCTCGCTTCACGCTTGTTATAACATAATAGTTAGTTTAATGAGTTGGCTATGTTTAGGATGAAGCTGATCAATACCCCTCATAAAAAGGCTTTGAAATTCATGAGGGGAGGAATAAAACTCTTCAAGATTTGGTTCTTAGTCATATTCCCATGCGTGCGACGTATGAGGGTCTAGTGGAGATGGTCTTGCTAAATACCATCTCTAAGAAAGAAGAGAAAGAAGTACCTAAGAAGTCTGGAGGGAAGGAACCATAGCAATATCGGAACAAGAGCAGAGGAGGACCTAAGGGAAAGATTAAGAAGTAGTATATGCAACACAGGATGTGTGGCTAGAAGGGGTATTTTACGAAAGAGTGCAAGGTAGATGGTTCAGAGATTAAGTGTTGCAATCGCAATTAATACAAGCACAGAAGGCAAGAGTGTCCAGCACCTCATAAGACCTCTACCAAGTGGTTTTAGCTTACGCACTGGATACATTTCCTAGGTGGATCTAATAGTGGGTAAGGGGAAGAAGGTCATGATTAAAGGTGTGCTAACTCTATTTAGTTTATCCATTTGTTCTTTATTTGACATGGGAGCATCGGACTCTTTTATTTCCAATATACATGCATATGAGCTACACTTAGATACTAGCATAGTTACAGACCCTAAGGTTGTATCAAACCTTGATGGAGGATCGACTTATTTGTCTATGACATGTAGATTTTGAAATTATTTATTTTGGAGGTCGAGTTCGATTGCGATGCTTTTGTCTTAGGATTTTCTCGGTATGGGTTGATTTTAGGCATGGATTAGGTGAAGTTACATGGGGATATCCAAGGTTGTGATAGGAAGGTTGTTAAGTTGGATATTTGTAGTGGACACAGTCTAGAGGTTTATTGCTATTCAGAGGTTCAGTTATGTTGAGATACCTATAATTATTAGACTTATCACATGATGAGTTAGATTCAGTGCCTGTAGTGAGAAGTTACCCAGTTGTCTTTTTTGAAGTTATTGGTCTCCAACTCCAGAGTGAGATTGAGTTCTGAATTTACCTTATGGAGAACGCTAAATATGTTGCCTTATCCTTGAGGCATATGGCCCTAAAAGGAGAGACGGGAGTTGAACAAGTAGGTAAATGAGCTATTAGGGAAGGGCTTCATTCGAAAGAGTATTCCAGAGTGGGGAGCACTAATCATCTTTGCCACCAAGGCAGATGGTTCCTAAGTCTTTGCGTCAATTATTAGAAGCTGAATAAGATGACAAAGAAGAATGGCTAACCATTGCATCGCATAAACAATCTCTTTGATCGGTTGGTTAGAGTAAAGGTGTTCTCATAGCTTGATTTTCCTACCGAATTCCATCAGTTGTGTGCAGCCAAGGATATTATTCAGAAGACCACTTTTCAGACATTAGATAGACTTTATGAGTTATTAGTCATGCCCTTTGGACTGACCAATGCACCTGCCTATTCTGTTGATCTGATGAGCCAAGTTTTCAAAGGGTTGCTTAATAAGTTCATGGAGATTGTGGAAGACATATTAGTCTATTCAAAAAGCTAGGAGGAGCACACATTGTATTTGGAAGAAGGGCTCAATACAATGTGTGAGGATATGTTGAACGCAAAGTTTTCTAAGTATCACTTTTGGAGCGAGAAGTTACACTTTTTGGGACATGTTGCTTTGGATAATGGGCTGGCGATCAATTTGGGTAATGTTGATGCAGTTTAGGATTGGCATATGCCGAAGAATGACATGGAAGTAAGGAGTTTCCTTGTTGTTGGTCTACTATAGAAAGTTCATTAAGGATTTTATGAAGATTTATGACCCTCTAGCCAGCCTCACCAAGAGGAATTTGGTTTATTCGTGGGACACGATGTATGTGGATGCTTTTATTAAGCCAGAGGAGGCATTGACTTGTGCACCTGTTTTAGAATTACCTAATGGTACGAAGGCATTTACAGTATACACCGATGCTTGTGGTATAGGGTTAAGTGCGGCCTTAATGTTGGAAGGGAGAGTGGTGAGCTATAATAGTCGATAGTTAAAGGTCCATAAGAGAAACTATCCTACCCATGATCTTAAGTTGGCGGCCATTGTCTTTACACTCAAGTCATGAAGGCATTTTATATTAGGAGAGCAGTTTGAGCTATATATGGATCATAAGTCTCTGAAGTATTTATTCTCCCAGAAGGACATGAATTTAAGGCAGCGAAGGTGGATGGAGTTTTTGGCATCATATGATTTTGATATCTCTCATTCTCTGGGCAAGGGCAATGTGGTGGTCGACGCCTTGAGTAGGCAACATGCAATGTTGAGTATTTTATCCTTAGAGTGAAAGCCCTTGGCGTTCATTTCCATGTTTCACTTTCAACCATCATCAAACATCACTTTGGGATTGTTAGCAACTTTGGATGTGTAGCCTATACTTGAGGATTGCATTGGGCCAAGTCAGAAGTGAGGCAAGGAGTCAGTTGATATTTTTGAGAAGTTTGGTACAAGAGAGCAGTTAAGTCATTTGAGGCATTATACTATTAACTCAAAGGGGTGGTTACAAAGAGATGGTAGATTGTTTGTTCCTCTCATTATGGATTTGATCAACATGTTACTAGTAGAGTCTCATCACACTAGGATGACTATTCATCCCGACAAAGATAAAATGTACCATGATATAATGAGATTCTTTTGTTGGCCTGGTATGAAGAACATGTGGAGGAGTATGTAGCCCGATATATGACTAGTCGGAGGGTAAAGACGGAGCAGAAGAAGCCATGAGGATTGTTGTAGCCGTTAGGTATTCCTCGGTGGAAGTAGGAGAGTATTTCCCTAGACTTCATTGATGGATTACCTAGGAGTAGGAGAGGGAATGAGAGTATTTCGACATAGTCGATCGACTGACCAAATGCGCACATTTTATCCCTATGAGGAGTATGAGAACCATGGCATAGTTAGTAGTATTATACGTGAGAGAGATTGTTAGGTTACATGGATTTCCTTCTAGCATCATTAATGATCAAGCTTTCGTCAGCAAGTTTTCGAGGAGTCTAGGTAGGCTTTGGGCACCGAGTTGATCTTGAGTGCTACTTATCACACGTAGATGGATGAACATACGGAGAGAGTGAACTAAGTATTGGAGGACTTGCTTCAGATGTGTATCTTGGATTTCAGAAGATCCTAGGAGGATAACTTGCCACTAGTGGATTTTACCTATAATAACAGCTGTCAGACGAGTATTCGGATGACACTGACATCATAGAAGGTAGACTTGATCCGTTAAAGGATATAGACAGGTTAGGATAGGCAGAAGTCCTACACTAACATGAGATGAACAGAATTAGAGTTTGCATTGGGCGATATGGTTTTTGTGAAGGTCTTACCTCTTAGACATTTTATGAGATTCAATAGTTTGGGAAAGCTACATCATGGTTTATAGGGCCTTTTCTGATTATTGATTGGGTTGGGAAGTTTACTTATAGGGTAGAGCTTCCAGAGAAGTTAGTGGGGGAACATGACATTTTTCGTGTATCGCATTTGCAAAAGTTCTTACATGGTACAACTTCCATAGTCATGCCGAGTCAACTAGAGCAGGTAGAGGTAAATAGGGAGTATTTGTTCGTCGTGCATTCACTTGTATTCCTGAGCATGATACAAAGCGACTCCAAAACAAGGTAATTAAGCTTGTTAAGTTCAGTGGGGAGATGACCCAGCGGAAAGTACATAGGAGCCTGAGGAGAGGATCCGAGCTACTCACCAATAAATCTTTTCTGGTAGTTTCCAATTTAAGCAAATAAGCATAAACTATTTATGAAATTTGATTTAGCTTAGTATACACCATAGGTAGAGACCATTAGATGGTAGGAATGGTTGTGAACGTGTCAATAGGACATGTTATGGATGATGGATGCTAGCGGATGTATTTGTTTGATCAGTTTTTGCATAATTAATTAAGTATATTGTCTAGTTAGCACACACACTCTCAACATTATTTGTTTTTTCATTGAGTTATATGCATACGGTTGTTGCATATGGATTGAATGGTTGTGCATACATGTAAAATCACAAGTACATTTACATAGGATGTTGCATGCACCTTGGATACATGGCATAAGTACTTGCATCTCATGACATTGACTAGATCAGGAGACCGCTTAATTTTTGCATTAGTATAAGACTATAGGTTCATATGTGTTCCACATTTATATGTACATACTATATTAGAAATTTTAACTAAGGACAACGATTGCCAATGGATGAGTAGACGGTTGTAGTTATTAAATGCTTCATGCACAAGTTACATTTTTCCGTCCTTAGAGATTTAAGGGACTATATCCTTTTAGAGAAGAATGTAACACCCCAAAAATTTAATAAAGAATTACATTAAATATAACAAGGGAAAAATTAGAATTTTTATAAACGTTCAAATTTGGCTACGAAACTTGCACTATTGTGTTAGCATTTTTTGGATGATTTTCACATATAACAATTTGAAATTAAAGCTAATTGGAAGAAGTTATAAACGTTTGAAAGTTCAAATTTGAAAATAATTAAATACGTAAATTTGGAAAGAAATAAACATTAAGAAATTAATTAACAAAAATAAAAACAATGGTTGACACCTTATGGAGTCTCAGTCAACTTGTAGCGGTCGACCAGTCGGGACCCAACAGTCGATCTATCATGACCCAACGGTCGACCAGTTGAAGTGACAGAGTAAAAAAATTAATGATGAACAACCCAAATTCGATCGTATAGTTTTATTTGGCAAAAAGTAAACGATTAGTGTACAAGATGGGAACAATGATTCCTCAAGAGCTGATCAACAATCCATGTTGTTTAAAACTCCTATAAAGTCCTAGCAAATGTAAACGTTAATTCACCAAAAATTTAGTCTATGCGCCCAAACTCTATCAGTTCTTTCTCCTCAACTTATAAAATTCTTCAAAATAAAATAAATATAAAAATAGAGAGATTAAAGAGGACAAATCAAGAAAACGACTACTTAATGTTGGAAGAATCCAGTTGGGATTCAAAGGAAAGGTTGGATCTAAGGTGAGTGGGTATAATTTTAATAAGATAATTACATGTAGTTAATTTCAATATACCCTCTCTTATCTAGGTTGTTAGCAACAAAATAAGAGAATCATATTATTTAATCTAAAATTTGAATTATAAATTAAGTTGGTACAAACTTGTTAAAATAGGAATTGGTCTAGGTTAGAACCCTTTCTAACCAAATAGAATTCCTATAATATGTTAATATAACCTAATAATATTCATATTTAACCCTCGATTAAACTGATATTGTAAATTAAAACTGGTTAGGAGTTTGGACAAATACTGCTTTGTTTTCACAAAAATTAAACATGAAATTGTAGGTTCACTATTGAAATTAGAGATGAACAAAAATTATATAGTAATTAACAAAAATTGAATAAAACGAACAGATTAACAAAAAAATTCACTTCGACCGGTCAATCGCTCTAGGAGCAAGCGATAGACTGATAGGCATTTCCTAAAAGAAGTCCCAACCTTGGCCAAAGGCCTAAGTTATGAATAAATTAGTTAGTAGTGTGTGTATATATTTTATATACATATATATATATATATGGATGTTAGGAGTAGGGAAGTTAGTTCCCTATGACGCGATACTAGGATATCATGGGATAGGTTAAATGCTATTTATCCAATATGGGTCGATATTCGATTATGGGCAATTCTATTGCAAATGGCACTCGCATAAGGTTCTATAGTGGACGCATAGCTGACTAATGCCTAATGAAGTGTGTGCGTCCAGCATAATGGGAGTTCCTTGGAATTCACGGATGACACAACATGATATTTTGTTGTTATTGGATCATGTTGCATGCAATAAGATGTGTATTCTATAATTAACAAGTGGACACGGATGTAGACGATAAAACACTTCGGCGGGTCATCATTGCAGGCTACCCCTCAATGCGTAGCTAATTTTATTTACTTGTAGTTGTGGGAACTTTAGTCCCATGTGGAGATTGTAGGTAAACCTATGTGAAATAGTTACACGTAGTTGTAATGTGAGGAATGTAGTCCCATATAAGAAATAGTAGGATAACCCTATGTTGGAGAAGCCCTAGTAGCTATTAGTCGATTATTAGTTATTTGAAGTTTGATTAGTTGTTCGATTCTTGTATGAGCCTACAAGAGTCATTAGTTTAGGCGTGTATTAAGTTAAAAACCCTTAAGTAAAGAAATCTAGCAATTCACGTGCATTGGCAGAAACTGTAGATCGCATAGAGTATTATTAAAGTCAACTATATATGATCGACATATAATAATGATGCACTCATTCACCAGGCTTTTGTCTGATCTGTCCTTTTTCTTTCTTTTTCCTCACCATAGAAGGATATGGCAGTAGGTGATAGTCTTGTGATTAGTATGTGGAGAGGTGAGCTCATCATTGGAGTTGCTTGTTATTTTATATTACTCTTCGTGTTACTATCTATCTTATCTAGTAATTAGTATTGATCAAAATATTTATCTTACATCTGTGTACTCTGGATTTGACTACGTTATGTTTTATGAGACAGTCTTTTGAGATATGTTCTGAGATGGTTATTTACTATATTTATATTTTGTTGCCTTCCGCTGTGAAATCTGAAAGTATAGAATGTCTTAAATCATATCTATATATCTTTGTCTCTGTAATGTTTAAACAACCCAATGGCTCGTACTTCTCGGCACTAACGCCAGTCTGAAAGTCACCCTAATTTAGGTTCGATGTATCGTGAGGTGTGATTTATTAGAGTAGTCCCTGCAATCTACTTAGTGAAGGCACGAAGGTTCTCCCAAGTGACACGCCACCAACTTAGCAGTCCCTAAGAAAGGAAGTGAATGCATAGTAATGTAGCCTTGCTAGATAGCCGACCAGCAAGGATGGGAGCATTGAATGGCTTACGTAGTCCTTGGTGGTAGAGATTGGTAGTCCCCAAATAAGGTATTAAGCACATAATAAGTCATTCTCGTTGGATAACCTTGGAAAATGGTTGAACAAAGTTGGTTTTGATGTCATTGATGTAGGCTCCATAAAAGATGTGCTACATAGAGTTATAATTATGGCTAGCTCTTTACATATGATAGTCCCCGAGGTGCACAACATTCCAAGTGCAGGAAATGTAGGTTCCATCTAGGTGATACAGGTAGTAAGCACCATTTATTAAGGCGACACTTCTTACATACGACCCCTCCTAGTTTGAGTTGAGCACTCCATCTGCCGGGACTTTATATTAGCGAACACCAGGCATAGAACTAAGTCGTCGACAATGAATTACTAAAGCTTCACTCTTGAATTGTGGTGTTGGCTATCTTTCTTTTGTAGGCTTCGATTCAGAACTTGGCTTCAATTCTTCATTCATCAACTATGTCGATTCCGAGATTGAGTAGGTCTTCATTTTTCTTTGGTTCGTAGGTTAGATACCAAGATGAGAGGATGTCTACTTATATGGATAACATAGCTTCATATCCATAGGATCGCGAGAAAGGATTTTGACCAGTTGAAATGCGGTTGGAAGTGCAATGGGAACAAAGAACAAGCACAAGCTCTTCTTCCCAGTTCCCTTTAGGTTTTGCAAGGTGTTTCTTCAGTGTGGAATTCATGGTCTTGTTAATGGCCTAGACTTATCCATTATATTAAGGATGAGTGATGAAAAAGAAGCACTTCTTGATTTCATACCTTACGTAGATGTCTTAAAAGGGGCTACTCTAAAATTGAGTGTCGTCGTTTGTGATAATCTTCTTAGGCAAGCCGAAATGGCAGACCATGTTCTTTATGATGAAGTTGAGTGTCTTTGGGGTAGTGACTCTGATGGGGGCTTGGCCTCAATCCATTTAGTGAAGTAATTGATGGTGACTATGGCATAATTGTACCCTCCCTTGGCATTTTTTAGCTTTCCTATCAATTCAATACCCCATGCATCGAACGATCATTGGGAAGTCATAATGGTAAAGAGGGTACGAGAGTCTTTTGGGATCTTGTCGAACTACTGACACCGATCGTAATTCTTGATGTAGTGCATTAAATATTTGATCATGGTAGGTCAATAGCTGCCTTATTTGACGACCTTTTTTTCTAGGCTTCACCCTAGCGTGATCCCTACAAAACCCTTCATTTGACTCTTCTAGGTTACTGGTCGGCTTTGTCTTTATATATGCACTGGAGAAGTGGTGTGGAGTACCCCAGTTTGTAGAGCTTCCCATCGATGATCATGTAATAAGGGACTCAATAGAGAATGCTCCTCGCTTCGTTATGGTAAGCACGAAGTTCACCTCTTGTAAAGTAGTTAATGAGTGGTGCCACATAATTTTCCATAAGCAACGCATTTATTACCTTCATAATTGCCCACAGTTCATGGCATGAGGTGCTTTGAATCTCTATGGTTACCTAAGGAGTGATTTCTTTTGGGTTGCTTACTGCCTTGGCCAACTAATCGGCCTTGGTGTTATGCTCCTTGGGTATTTGCTCCAACTTGAACTCGATGAGCATGTTGACTGTCTTCTTAACCTCGGCAGCATATAAGGCCGATGTTTTTCCTTTGACTTGAAAGCGCTCATTGATTTGATTGATGATTAGTGATGAGTCATCGAATATATGGATGGAATCCACGTGTAACTCCTTTGCCATCCTGAGACCGGTTAGGAAAATTTCGCATTTGGCTTAATTATTGGTCAAGTTGAAGGACAGGAGGACTGCAATACATAGTTCTTTTCCTTCAAGAGTAACAAAGACAATGCTAGCTCCTGCCCTATTTTTTTATGCGCCATCAACATACATGTGCCAAACGGGCTAGCCAGTTATGGTCACCTCTTTCATGGTCCAGGCTTAAGCACTCGGTAGTGAAATCTGCAATGACATGGATTTCGGTAGAAGTACAAGGTTGGAATGAGATATGATGCTGCCCACGCTTGACAGACCTCTTAAAAAGCAGCATATTATATCGGGCCAACTAAGGGCTTGCTTCAGGGATTGGTTGGTTTTAGAGTCATGCTCTATATCATATTTTAGCTAACCAGGGAATACTTCATGGCTCAACATGAGTTAAATAGAACTTATGGTTTTTGTCCATTTCAAGCGTTTTTCGAGTATCGCCTTCGATCGAGCTTCAAAAGATGTGACTCTAAATGTTGTATAAATCTTTAAACTATTTTTGACAGTTTTTGAATTTGATTTTTTTCAATACAAAAGTCAAATATAATAGGAAGGATACCTTTATTTAAGCAACACAATTCCACATCTTAATATATGGTAGTTACGTCATCTTGTTGACTCTCCAAGGGATATGCTTGCCTTGATTTTTAACTTCCATGCATGCTGATACATAATAATAATTGCTTTAGTTATTATTGTTACTATCATAAATGCATGTGAGACCACATTCCTTCATTACTGCTGCGCTCTACCATTATATTTAAGATCTTTTGCACTTACTACATCTTGGGATATTTTGAATTTTGTAATCATCTAACCATATGTAAAAGGGGATTGTATAAATTTTAGTATTCCATAATCCCAAAAAAATCAACAAATTAGCCAAATCATGGATGTGGACAAAGCCAAACCACCTCTTATAGGTGAGAAAATTGTTGGTTTGGTTTGGAATTATTATTAATAGGATAATAATACATAAACAACAATATTGTAATCTATAATTATGCCCTTTTAACTAATTTTAATTTTATATTCAGTTTAATTAGTTAGCTCGGCTTCAAAGTATTGAAAATAAAAACCGATCAAAAAAGTAAACATGGAAATAAAACCAAACTTGATCAATTAATTGATTAACTGAACTAAATATCAAGCAAACTTAGGTAGCATTTAAGTAAAAGAAATGTCCATGTTGGTTGGCATAGCGTCCGATGCATCCAAGATAGGACCTACCATTTCAGTACTTGGGGAGAATTAAACTAATTGATCCATTGGCGTTCGACAAACTTCAACAGTAACTAATGATAATTAATATTTGATTTGAAGCAAGATATCATTAATATTTCGTCTAAAGCAAGTCAAATCGAACTATTTACTATATATTGGATATTTTTATTCATCTCAAAATTTAAAGCCTATAATATATTCACTAACTTCTGACCAGCTGCAGAGTTATATATAACTGAAACCGTAAATCTACCTATTTATTACATGATGTGGGATATATAGTATATAGTACATTGCTATTTCTTGTTTTTCCATTTGATATAGTTCATTACATTGAAAGCTAAGAATCATAGAAATCCTAAAGTATATCAAGACCTGAATATCTTTTTCATAATTTTAAACCAACATTAAGAAATTATATAGTCAAGTGTACTTTACATCTTTATAGGTTTTGTATATAGAAGCATACATCGAAGCTTCTTTTTTTTATATTTACATGAAATATCAAATGAAGAATGTTTTTAAACTAAAAATTCTACAAATAAAAAAATTATCTAAAAAAATTTATGAAATTGTTTTTGAATTAGAGTTTTTCAATCATATTTTGATAAATGATTCGTATATTGGTACATTAATTAATAATCATGTGTAGGCTATTATTGTTCTATCAACAGTTCGATCTTCAAAACTATGTTTATTAATATGTTGGTCCCCCTTCTAACATAAATAATTAATACTCCTAGACATAATTATTAACTAAAAACAATCGATTCTCTTATAATTCCCATTTAAGTAACCCTTTCGCAACACAAGAATGGATTTCCTTCTGTTAACAATCTCCTTTCACGCATCTTTCAAGAGCTTTTTTCATTTAACAAAAGAATGCACTTTTATTATGTTCGACTAGTTTGTATGCTTTAAACTAATATACACTTACCAACACACATTGCGGTCTTTATTTTAAGCGTATTATATAGTTTTTTCCTCTTTCTATATTAGTACAATTAATTACACGACAAACGCGATAATTTTTATTTGGAACTAGGCCAACCCTTGCGGAAGTAATGAGTGAAATTCATAAACATTTACCTTTTTGAATCTTTGTTAGGCCTATGAAGTCTAATTTATTTCGAACATTTCTAAATTTCTTTTAAATAAAATCTTCATTTTATTTAAAAAAATTATAAAGTGATTTTATATTTAATTAATGTTACATATGTGTGTGTGCATCATACAACCATATTTGTGTGTCCATGTGTAACATATTAATCCATGCAAGGTATAATATACCTGTGTATATGTGTTGTGATTTACACCGTAACGGATGCGTTAGCTAATCTAATATACAAATATATTGTCCAAATGTAAGTTTATATAATTTTACTTGTATATATAAAATGTTACAAATATACATACATACATGTATACATACATGTGTGTGTGTATTATTTTAGAATATATGTATAAATATATATGTGTGTGTGTGTAAACTATATATTATTTAAATAATTTTGTGTGTATATATATAGTCATAATTATAAAACACATTAACATTGTATATATTTATAAATATATGAATTTATATTTAAACCATTTATAAAATATATTAAATAATAATTTGTTCATAAGGCATTTCTTTCTAATCAACAAAAATGGCCACTCATGATAAGTGATTGGAGACTTTCCTTTTAAACATTTCTTCATCCTTTCTTCTCCTTCATATCTTCTGTTGTGCATTTCGCTCTTATTTGATTTCTCCTCCTTTCATGTCTCGCCTTCGTGATCTTCCTGTACTGTTCGATAAAGTTGCATCGTTGAGTAGGTCTTGCTGATTGTACAGTGCTCCAACTATAGTCGCCACTGGTCTATAAGCTCCTAGCTCTGAGATTATTTGTCCGACTAAGGTAGCTCTACTGTCTGTTCCTAAGATGTCGCGTTCCAGCCTATTAATCAGTTTCAAGATCTAGTTTCAAAAATGGGAATATCGTACCCCAAAATGACCGCAACTCCTTTCTCTGGATTTTCTGGTTGTCCATCACAGAGTAAGTACGCTCTTTCGCCTTTACTGATGGCAGCCACTACTGCTGATGTTGGTTAGTGGTCATAGTTAGAAATTCTAGGTTTTGGAGAATGTAATCCTAAGAATAAAGGTGTCGATAATGGTGTATCGGATGATGAGCGTGAGAATGAAGTATTTAATAGTAATACTAGACATAGTTGTTTGGCTGGAAATGATGAATGCTTGTGAGATATATGTGCAAACGCTTGCCATAAACATTCCCAGGTATAATAAGTTTAACCTAGGGTCTCTGCTCGTGCGCCTGCGTAGAGCAAATGTTCTTTATTATTTAATTCTTTACCTAAAAAGCTGGTGCCTTCACTCCTTTCGCTTGTAAAACTATTGTGATTGACTGTGTCAGTGTGCCGCTAACTGAAGTGGTCTAAGAAGGTGTGAAATATTGGTTGAGTATTTTGTCGAGTTTTTCTTAATTTCTTCCCCACCATATAAAGATGTACATGATCAATGCAAGCGCATTTGGAAATTGTGTGGTAGTCTCCAAGTTCAATATTTCAATACATGTTTTGTTTCAAATTCGCTAATAAGGAAGATAAATTTAGAGCTTTTGATTCCAGTCTGTTCATCTTCTTGGGGGAAACCGATTATTTTCACACCATGGAGTCTTGGGGTAGGCAAAGATAGGAAGGTGGTTCTCTCTATTCTGATTTGGACCACCTTTACACATATTCCGTCTGTCCTTCAACCCTTGATTGGTTTGAATCGGCTTGCCAGTCTCATTGTTGATCTCAAGTGTTTTGATTCTAGTACTATGGCCCATAAGAATTTATTGTACGCTAGATGTTTAATTGAGATCTCCCCTGCTAAGCTATTACCGTCAAAGCTAAAAGTTAGAATAACAGTAGGTTATGATGTGGAAGTTGATGTTCAGTACAAATGGAAACCCGATATTTTCTTATCTTGTCAATCATTTGGTTATACAGACAAATGTTTGTCTCTGCTACCCATCCTCTTCCAAAATAGATACCTCTTCCTAGACGAGTATTGAAATGGATCCCTAAGATTAGGTTGTCCTCTTCCTCTATCCCTGTTACATCTATTCCTGAAGTGAAAGCATCCATTTGCTATGACACTATCGATCGTGCTTGGATACGCACCGATATGGAAATGAGGTACGATCATATGTTTGTAGGTGAGGAAGGAGAATTGAGGAGACTTACATATCATATGGAGGGGGAAGGTCATACCATGACAACCGTTGGTCGTGAAGGTCGGCTCAATTGGCAAGGATTTTTGGACTCATCCTGGGATAGGAAATATCTATATACCATGCTCTCGAGGTCATTTGGTCCTAAACTTGTAACTCACTTCTCTATTGTTCTGTAAGTTCTTGGCCCTTGTATTGATGGTGATGTCAGTAATGAAAAGGGGACTAGTGGTCCTTCCCTTGGATAGTAGTGTAGACATGTCTGTCTAACTCCTATTCTTTTCTTTTGTTGTTTTAGTATTAGCTTATCTGAAGCCTGCTCTGATCGCCTATCCTTTAAATGATTTGGATAATAAAAGTGGATGGACCACTTAAAACATCGGTTGGCCTTGCTAAAATAAAAAAAATTAAATATAATATTATTTTTTCATTGTAAGACAAAGATGATAAATACATACATATATATATATACGAAAATAAAATTAAATACACATACATACATACATATATACATATATATACATACATATACATACATATATATATGCATATAAACATGCATATATATACATATACATATACATGTACATATATATACATATATACGAGTACTTTGGCACGTGCGAGGCCAAATTCTATCTAGTTAGAAAATTGGCCGAATGAATTTATAATGAAAATTACCACAAGCGCACAACGTACTATCGTAGTACGTAGTGAGTATGGGTCGATCCCTTGGGAATTGTTAGACTTTAAATTTATATTCAATCAAATTAAACCAAAAGTGGAGATCGTTTTGAAAACTAGAAAGCTAAGCAAATGTTGAGATTAAAAACTATGTGATTAAAATTCAATTTAGAGGCAAACCACTTTATTATATTTTTCACACAAAAAATATGAAATCAAATGATGGTCTCTTTTTAATCTAAATAGGATAACTGATGCATTTATCATAAGCATAGCCTATTTGAGTTATTAATTAACACAAATCAAACCATCAAAATATAATACAACTCTAGTCCTACTTTTCATATCTCATGAAACATGGCATAGAAAATGAAACCAAAATTTAGTTTAAGCATGAACTATTTACTATTAATTACTAACAAAGATCATCAAATTTGATTAAAACTTTACTTCATTGTCATGATCATATTTAGACGAAGAGGCAATTTGTGATTAGTGAGATAAGCATAGCCTATTTGTTATGAACAAAGTAGGCTATCAAATTCAACATAAAATACAAACAAATATAAACATCCATTTTCCCATAAAGCATAAAAGAGGTCATACATAGAAAATTTATATTGAATCTATATGATAAAAGAAAGCTTCATTACCCCTAAATTATAGGGGTTTAGCCTCTCATTTGTGTTATCATTCAACACATAGAGATTTCAACATCAAAAAGAAAATAAAATAAAGAATAAACAAAGAAAAAGATGATTTAACTACTAGAAGGAAATGAACTAAACTAGCACATAAATGTAAATCTAACCTATGAACATGAAATGAAATAGAGCATAAGAATAAAAATGAGCATAAAAGTAAAGAAAAATAAGTATAAAAGAGAAGCGAAAGAGGCTAGGAAGCCATTTTTATTCATGAAACATAGAGTTTACAACTTGCATTTCTAATTTCAAAGAGTAGAAGACCCTTTAACATGTACATAATAGGGCTATTTATACATGCATAAAACCTAATTCAATTTTTAGGGTGCTTCCCAAAATGCCCTTTAGGAAGTATGGCCACCAAGTAACCATTAGCCACTGATTAATCCTTTATTGAATATGCAAGCTTTAACCTCCACTTAGTTGTCCATTAGATTCTAATTGTACATTTAGGTAAGTGGATGGGGTCCTCCATGATCATAAACTTGAATTATTTCCTCTTCATTCCTCTGTATTCCCTTGTGCATGCATATATCTTCATGAAACTCTCTTTCATATGCATCAAAATTTCCTATAAATATCATAAACAATGTCCAAGTAAAAATTCTCAAATTGACATATGCACAAAAATAACAATTTTGCCCCTAAATGAAGATGAGTATATGATGATTCGAAAATAATTGAATTTTGGTTTTAAAGATGTTAAAATGCCCAAATATGACATTTATTTAAATAAAAATGGATAAAATATGGATGTAAATATATGCACATTTACGTGGACATCACGAATACCATAGATGCTTCCTTTGAACATGAAAACGACAAGATTGGAATGTTTCTGATCTGCAATTATAAAAATAAATCATTTTAGCTATGTTAAAGTTTAATGTATAAGTGTTCGGTAATTAAATATATTTCTGTTTAATGTATAAGCCTTCTGCAATTAAAGTTTAATGTAGTTAAAACTAATTCATAAAGAGCTTAGAAAATTTAATTTTACTGCATAGTTGTAGTGCAGTTAATATTTTACGTAAAATTTTAATTTGCTAATATTCATATACATACATACACACACAAATATATATATATATATATATCTGTGTGTGTGTGTGTGTACTACATTTTATAATGTGGTAAAATTTTAATTGTTTTTAAGACTAAAAGTGTAGACAAATTTGAAATAAATACATATATTAACAATATAGCTGCCTAAGTATTATAGTTGGTAATGTTTTAAATGCATAACTGTGATGCAGTTAAACTTGAATATATCTGTACTAATCTGTATGTATGTGTATATATATATTCTCTTATAAATAATATCGTATAAATAATATACTTATATAATTCAATACATTTGTAATTATTAAAGCTTAGATATTACACACACTTAGTGCATGTCAAATGCAGTTCAAATCTTTCGCTACATATATATTTTCAAAAGTTTAATTAATCTTTATTTAAATTGAATTATTTATTTAACAACATAAATGTAATGCTATTAAATGTAAATAAACATAAAAGTAAATTCTACAGTTGGTAATTTTCTTAAACATGTAAGTGTAATGTAGTAAAAAACTAAACATGTTTATACTTTTATGTTCATAATTATGAATAAGTGTATATATTTGTATGATAGTTGATAATATAATTACATAATTCAATCATTTAAAAACCGATATCGATACCGATACCTGTCTACAGCGCTGGTCTTAGGAGTTTTGGTACCTAAAGCTAATTGCAAAACTAATGCCCTTATATAGAAACTAATGTTATTATCATTAATTAAATCATCAACATAATTTATGTTGTTTATAAATAATGAGAAGAGGAATAACTTTATTCGTAACAATAATTCACGTTATACAATAAAATTAATATTAATTGCTTATGAATATTTTTCTAGTCTTTTGACTTACAAAATTACTAATAATATTTTCATATTCAAGTTTGTTGACCATATCTAGTTTAATCAATAAAAGTGTCAAACCGTTTAATCTTTCTTATGACATAGTCATGTTCGCCCATTAAAATATCATCATCAATATTATCATTATTCTCATCAATAAGGGGGACATTATCCACATTCAAACTCGAACTTTCTACTGGACTATTTTTGATGAAAAATTTATTAAGAGCATATTTCGGTGAATTATTAAGTTCCTCTAGCTTTCCTTTTCTAAGCATTTAGCATGTCTAGATTCTTGTTTACGATTTCTAGACACTGTAAAACATCGAATAATATTGTATATTAATAGTTATTAAAATAACAACAACATTTTAAATTATGAATAATTAATATACTAGTTATAATTTATCAAAAATATTACCAACGATAATTTGAAGTAAAAATTCGTTTTAACTAATCGATTCGATTAAAATACATTAATTGTAAATTCCTAGAAAACATAGTTATTATTGATAAATTTTACATTAACTAACCATTAAAAAATTAATTAACTATTACAAGATCAATCTTTATTATATAATTAAGTCAAATAAAAATTTGAATATACCAGTTTTTATTTAATCCTTATTAATTATTATACAAATCAATCCTTAATTAATGTACAATTAACTGACCTAAAATTAGAACGTAGGATCAAAATTGAATTGGCATTATATAACAAAGCTATTGTTTACAAATTACAATACACAAGTCCAAAATTAAAATTAAGTAGTAACTTTTCAAGTTTCAACAACATATAGTTGTGCTGAATTGCGCTCTACCTGGTGTTATCTTTGCCCTAGCTCAAGTTGTGCTTCCTATCTTCGATTAGAGGAGTCTTTAGAGGTGGAGTCGTTATCGAGATTTGGAGGAGATGGAGTCATCGTTGCCTGCCCATTCGTTGCAGTCACCAGTCCCTATGTCATCCGCGATTTTATTATTTTTTCTCTGGCTGCTTTGGGAATATGTGAATTGGTGCTCTAAATTTTTTGCGGCCTTAAGCGTAAGCATTAACAACTTTGGTAAAGGGTCGAGCCTGCCTATCTATAGGAGGTTCTATAACAATAACTAAAAGTCGATTTAAATCTAATGAAAACACTAAAGATCTAGATTCTTGTAGTGGAGGTTGATTTAAATGCATCATAATTTCTGATCTACTAATAAAAATAAATTACAATACTTAAACTAGCTTGAGATTTATTCTATAGTCGTATTTGGTTTTTATTTTAGATTAGATCAATCATTGGTCGAATAGATCAGATGTTTGCCGATTTATTGGATTTAATTTGAATACTGCAATAAAAAAAGGTCATTTACAACTCTCGAAAAAGTTGTAGTAGGTTTTAAACAGAATTGTCTCAAATATCATTTTAGCCACAGTTGTAAGAGGGTCTACGTCTATTACAACTAGTCGAAATCGTTGTGTTAAAATGTTGTAATAATTTTAATACAATGTTTTAAAATTGTTGTAATTTGTTCGTATACACCCAAATAGCCTCCTTACAACTCTTAGTCTACGTTGTAAAAGAATTTATTACAACTGTTGGAAATAGATGTAATATACTAAATTACAACTGTATCTACAAGTTGTAACACTCTTCTACAACTAACAAAAAATGTTTTAAATTGATAAGCATACATCGAACCCTATTTTGCAACTTTTTTTAATTGTTGCGAAATATATACAACTATTTAAAAAAAAATTATATAGTCTTTATCCTAAATACTATTATAGAATTAAAATTTCAGAAATTGAAATACATAGAATTCATCAATTCAAATAATAACACTTTATATACAATTTTATATTCATTTTACATACATTGTTTAAACAATGATGCCAACATGCTTACACAATATCACATCCCCAAATAACACAAAAAACCTTATATAGACACGAAGCTTAGTCTCTGATACATTTATGACAACTCCTATCATTATAGCATATCACAATTGTTACCAGTAATTCTCACTTCAACCTTGTCGAAACCAAGAAGAGTAGAAGAGAAGAATTTACAAAAGATGATATATAACATCAACAAAGCCTTTTGAAGGAGTCGAAGGGATGCTACAGCAAAGAATAAATGTGCAATAAGCTTTTTAAGGGGTCGAAAGGGAATGAAAGAACCCTTTCGCTTTGAGTTCTTACTTTCAAAAAAAATGCTTCCATCTGCATGAAAACATTTCGAATAAGTTGAGGAAAACATCTTTCGAAGGCAGTAAACTACGGCCACTCATATCCACGCCAAACCTTTCGAAACAGAAGGTTTCGCCTTCATTCACATTCTACAGAAAGATGTTTTGTTAGAGCAACCCCTTCGAAAGCATTGCTACGCCTTTCGAACGGGTAGAAACCTTTTACAACTAAGAAAGAAAAGCTTGCTAATGTTCAATATGGCAATCTCCTATACCAGAAGAAGGATTCCGCTTCAATTAGCAAGCATGTCTTCGAAAGATACCTTCTGCTTTAAAACCTTCAGCATTTCAACACCTTCGAAACCCCAAAGATCTACTGATTGATAGGGTCGAAAGCTCATGCCTTTTCTTACTTTCAACAACATAGCAACACAAGGTGGAGAAGCATACCTATCCCTTTCAATGATGTCTAAAGCACTCAAGTCCATTTTAAAGCAATGCGGAAGGATGCCTTACTGTGAACGACAATGAAAGGTCTCCAAGTCTGCCTTTCGACCAAGTCGAAAAGACTGATTCGAAAGGTGTCAACTCGCACCTATAAATAAGACCCTATGGGTATGGTTTAAGGTATCTGAATTCATTCACTTCATTCATGTACTTTCTTAAATTTGTAAACCCAAAATTTGAAATTGGATTGGGAACTTTATTAATTTATATAGCATTAGAATAATGAAAGCAAGATTTATTTTCGGATATGCAACTGATTTAGTGCTCTTATTGGATTCAGTTTATGATCTGTCTGTGTCGACTTGATCGAGGGGTCATCTTTCGACGAATATCCTTAGCCTTAGGGCCTTAGCTCCAAACCTACCCCTTAGCTCAACCAATATCCTTAGAGCCTTAGCTACAAACCTAAAATTATCGAAGGGTTACCTTCTAAGTAAGTCGAAACCTTTAGCTCGGTTAATATCCTTAGATCTAGGTCCTAACCCAAGCCATCGAAAGACAAGCTTTCGACGAAGTCGGAACCTTTCCACCTACTTCATATCCTATGGTCCAACCCTTGAGTTTTCTTAGCTGCTTCGAAAAGAGTTTTTGAAAGGGGATAAATAAACCTACTAAACTAGTTTGGAAAGCTTAATAGGAAGGGATACAGGTGTTTCGACTGTGTCGAAAGGTCGTATAAGGAGGAATTTTGACTTAATTAGTTGACAAGGTATAATAAAGGGAATCAAGCCTTTTGACTGAGTTGAAAGGTTAGACAAGAAAAAGTTTTAGCTGAAACAACCTATTTTGAAAGGTGGTTTTAAGGGAAGAATAAGGTTTTAACTATCTCTATCTGATTAAAAAGGAAAGGAGACATCTACAATTTAGATTCTACTTTGGGGTGTTGACAAGTTTTCTTGTTAATATTTTTGGTGCTGGAAAAAGAGTTTGAGCCTTTGATCTTGTGAACTTACAACTCCACTTTCCTCTAACACAATTCTATTTCAATCTTAGACTTTACATTATCATGTTTAGCACAATCAAAAGGTCCGAACAAGGATCCTCAAAGCCACATCCAATTGGATTCTCCCATAGAATATTTAATTATTCTAAACAACATGAAGAACAAATGCTGAGATTGGAAGCTTTAAGGATCATAAAGAAAAAGAAAGCTGAATCTTATGATCCGAATAAATGGATTTTAAACCCTTTTCACATTGCCCCCACACCTATCTTTGCTTTAGGAGGAACAAGCAATGAAAGTGATAACTTATTTGACCAAATGAGGAAAACAAGTCGACGCTACACCAAAGTCACAATCTTTGAAAAGGGAATGATGACTGATTACAACACCTTTGCACATAAATGGAATAGCAACAAGTAGGGCATTGCCTACATATGAACTTCAAGGGGTTTTGAATAGAAAACTGGTCATTGAGGGTGAAGCTTTAGAACAAAGTAATAAAAGATCTAGAAACTGTCGTCAAAAGACAAACATCAAGTCAAGACTCCTTAAGGAATGCAATTCATCAATCGAGAACATTTATTTGCTAACCAAGGAAGAGCTCAACTAATTGCCATCATAGAAGAAAAAACCTAAATATGAAAGGAATTGAGGAGGATCCTATTTTCACTACCACATGATGAATGGACATGATACAAATCAGTGTAGGGCAATGGAAGGAATGGTGATCAGTTTCTTCAAATAAGACAAAATCGATGAATTTGTAAAGAGATCCTAACCGGATTCAATAAAGCACCACTTTACTAAGAAAATTTACATAGTTGGGAGTAGAATTCACCTTGCACTTGGACATTACTTAAATGTTCAAAGCCTTTGTCTGCCCCGAGTTGGCCAGATCAAAGTTCCTTTTAGATGGAGGTAGAGTGAGCCTTTAACTACGCCACACAATAAACAGTTTAAAACATCGACAAGCCCTTGGTCGCGCCATGCTATGACCAGGTCAAGGCATCTCTTGGAGGGAAGTTAGAGTAAGTCTTTATCCGTGCCATGCTATGGCTAGGTTAAAGCATCGACAAACCCTTGATCGCGCCACGCTATGGCCAGGTCAAGGCACCTCCTAGAGGGAGGATAGAGTAAGACCATGGTCCCCGCCATGCTATGGCCCGGCCAAGGCACCGAACAGGCCTTCACTCCCTCTATAATCCTAGCTGGATCGCCTTCTTGAGGAAGGTTAATTAAATCCTTGGGTCATGCTTGTGGATAAGCTAACCAAGCGCACCAAACAACAAACGAACTAAGACGTCCGAGCCAGAGAGCGACATATCAAACAATAGACTAAGACGTCCGAGCCCGAAAAGTTGTAAATCAAACAGAGATAACATACAAGGCCTAAAGGGTAGCACTTGTCAAAAAAGTCAAAACCCAAGGAGCGGTACCGAACAGAAGGATTAAGTAAGAATCTACAGCCTTCGACTAATTATCAAAGAAGAATTTCTGAAATTCACTTATTAGTACCTGAATCTGGGTTTCGGATCTTTCATTATTAAGTTTGGGATTCCACTTATTAATAGCCGAATCACGGTTTCTAGTCTTTACTTATAATCTATGGTCTTCATCATACCCGAATTCGGGTCTCAGAGCTATTACTGGACTTTACTCATTTATGCCCGAATCTTGGCGCTAAGTTTCCATTATAAAGATTATTATTATGTATTTTTGGTTATCATCCACTAATACCCGAATCTAGGTTTAGGATCTTTTGAATTTTAAATTTCATTCTTTAATGCCCAAATCTAGGTTCCACAGCAAATGATATCGAGATTTCTATGAGTTCCTAATCTTCAATTAAGCTCGAGATCTACTTTACTAATGCCCAAATCAAGGTAACTAGACTTCTACTACGAACTTTCAAATAATGATTTCTGGACTTCTACTACAGGATTATTATTGGCTTTCTATTGCTACTTCCAAATGATGAATTTCTAGAAATATATAATTGAATCCAGAATTGAATTTCTAGTTCTCTATCATTGGATTTCTGGTATTCTATCAATATAGTTGAAGTTGAATTCCTGGCTCTCTCTTATCATTACCAATGATAGGCTTCAAGACATTCAACCACATTCAATCATAGAATTGCTTTTCACTTATTATCACACGTTTATATAATGATCAGTTAACCTCCGCTAATAATATAGATAAACTTCTACATAGATTTCAAGTTAATGACAAAGAATATTATTAACTTCATCTTTTCAGGGAAATAAGGTCAGAAAGGAAGACTGAATGGGCCAACAATACAAAAAACATAGTCCAAGTTGTCAGAAAGCAGATTCAAAAACAATATTATAACTACGAACCAAGTGATATTTACAAAATTTATACAATTTACCAAATCATCTACAAATATACAACACAAGTGTATGTTTTACATGTCTAAAATAGTCTTATTTAGATTTTCAGCAATCAAAGGATTGACAATATGCTGAATTGCAATACAAAGAATTGCTTTAAGCTTCTTTTATTTTTTCCTTGTCTCATCAACATCATCGATGGAATCAACACGAGCCTTTAAAGCACGGTTGAAAGTTTTATTAGCACCTTTGAGTGTTTTGTTTTTTCTTTCAAAATACGCAATGTGCTTTTGAAGAAGATATTTATCATGTTCAAGTTTCTGAATCCTAGCCGCATATTCATTTATGCACTATCAGTACCTCACTTTCTGTTGGTCATCAAAATATCTCATCATTTCAAATTTGACATTTCTACACCATTCTCCTGCTATACTCTCGTCTAAGCTAGGAGGAGGTTTAGTCGTAGCTGGAAATTTTTGAATAGCTAAAGAAGACGATCTTGTCAGTGTCACAGCAGACGAGGCAATCTGAGAAATCGAAAAATTGATATTTTGAATGTCTTCCCCCGTGATAAACTCCAGGGATTTACCCTAAGCTTGACTGTCTTTTAATTTTATCCTTAAATAACTTATATTTTGAAGGATCTTGGACATATCTTGATCGAAGTCAATCAAAGGTTTGATTTAACTTGACACTTTAATTGAGAAATTGATTCCTCTTTTTTCTTGATGTTCGCTTTGAGACTTGTAATCTGATTGTTAAGGTATTTAACAATCATCTTCTAAAGTAGAAATTTCCTGTGCCATTCTAACGTTCAATGTTGCCTTGAAGGCGAGCAGATAAAGAGTCGTTAAGGAGTTTCCTCTTTTCAATATCTGCTAATAACCTACCTCTGATACTAATAAAATGAGACGTTGAATATAACGAGTGTGGCGTGGTAGATAACTGTTGTTATCCCGCCTTTTAGCAAGGCCGTGACACCAAGAACTTGACTAGAAACCAAGGACATTTCGTTCTAGGGATCAAATTTACATAGGTTCACTATGGATACTGGTAAATTTTACCCGAGTCTAGATTGAGCTATAATTGATATGACATGACAAGCAAAGCTATGAAAGCCAACGTTCCAAATTTCAAATCAATCGAAGTTCGTATGTTCAAGATATTGATCGATCAAGGTTGAGAAAACTAACTCTATTCGTATCCATCCAATTTTGTATCCATTCCCCAAGAAAGATTCAGTTTGTATCCATCGCTTGCTAACCTCCTTCATATCCATCAAAATGAATGTAACGACCCGCAAATCCGTACCCCTTGAGTCAACACTATTCTACAACAATCAACTTAAGTTCCACAGAAATACGAACCATTTGGGTTAAAGAAGAAGAGGTAGAAGAAGAAAATAGAAAACAACAACAGAATCTAACCATCGCAGCGGATAAAATATAATAGAAAATAAATAATCTTTACTCAATCCAAAATATATCTGTTCATATATTACATCATCAGAGTACATCAATCACAGTTTAACAACAACATACAAATGGGTACACAGCAACTCAACACAGCGGATTATATATATATATATATAAGTACGAAAATACACATCGTCATCCAGCTCGTCTCCAGAGCTCCACAGCATCATATCCTGTATCCTATAACACTCGGTCTGACCCGAGCATTACAGTTAAATAACACCCGAGTCAGTCTGGAATACCAGCATGAGAAAATCACACTCAATTGATTATTAGAGTTTCAAAAATTCTTTGAAAACAAAAGCATCTCGTAAGACCAAGCTACAAATAAACATGTCGGGTTTTACCTTACGATAGCTAAAACACTTTTTATAGAAATCCTCTGATATTATAATAGGGTCTATATACAAATACTTATAAAATAGCCGAAATTGTTACATCTATTAAATTCCAGCTACTAGCCACAGAGTGGGTAATACAAACAAAACTCGTACAAGGCTCGTAGGGAGAATGGATTTCCAACTAATGATTAGGCACTGGGGTACCACCTATCACAGTACGGGGCCTAGATCACCGTACCAAGGACCACTCCCGATCCCCTGCAACATAAGACCGGGACTACCCCTTACTGGATAATCCCGAGTGAGATCACCCCGGGGTTGGGATCAGCAACCGCCCACTAAGCCGAAATAAAAGGGACATCTAGACAGAGATGACCTCACCCTGCTTGGGTGCTACCCACCTAGCCTTGCTGCATAACCCCTGATTTTCAGTCATCTCCATTTGATGAGGCTTGAGGCTAAGCATTACCTTTTTAGAACATATCCCTTAGAATGCCCATCGCCCACCTGACGATGTTCCGAAAGCATTCATCCATACAAGTCCATCCCGGGTTCGAACGGAACCGAAGGCACTATTCCTACTACATCCATTTTGGAAATATCCTCAGGATTAGTAGCGACTAGCCCTTGCACTTCACTGCTCTATCTTTGAATCCAAAATCATTTTCCACGAAACGTACAAACTGGATCGAAGTAGTTTTCGAGAAATAAATATCGATCCCGGTCTCTTCGAAACGATCAACGCATTTGTCCAATATTGATAGTCGGTGATTTAACTATCAATTAATATTCACAAACATCCATCCAACAATACATAATTTTCCAAATTATTCATTAACTTCAAAAATATCTTCACAAGATATATTTCCACTTTTCGAACCCTTTTGAAAACATTTTTCTAGCTATCTTCCTTTCTCAGAAATAATTCCAAGTATTTTCTATTTCCACTGGAATTACCAAGCACAAAACTTTAGATTTTTAAAATAATTCAAACGCTTTTCTTTGAAATATATTTTAAAACATTAAAATTAAAACTACTGTAATAATTCATTAAAAATACATACTATATTAGTATTTGAAAATAAGGTTACTTAATAAAATATAAACTAGATTTTCACTTTTAAAACAAAATATTAAGTCACTCTTTGAATAATTACTGCTATAATAGATTAAAAGTAAATTCTTACTTTAGAATTTAAATATTTAGAAATAATAAATTTCCAAGAACATACTTTGTACAACAACATTAAAACCTTTATTTTATTTTTAAAAAAACTTACTTTGAAAACGTACTTGGCTATCCAGAGAAATATACTTCTCTTCACAACCTTTAAAAATAAATCACTATTTATTTTTAAACAAATTTTCTCATTCCTTTAATAAAATCCCCCCTTGAATTTATTCTTCCAAATATCCAATTTCAAACACTTAAATCAATTTCCAAATTGATTTCCAATTTACTTCATTTATTCCCAAAATCCTTTAAATTCAGATTTATTTCTTAATTATGATTTAAAATACCAATTTAGATTTCTCAATTTACTTCTTATTCCTTTAGTTAATTTAATACTTTAAGTTTTAAAATAATTCTTTATTCCTTTAAAATAATATCACTTGATTTTACAATTCATTAATTACTGTTTATTCAAACCCCTTTCTTTTCATGCTCGAAGTTATCTATTAGTATTTAACATACTTCTATTTCTTTACAATGCATTCTAATTTTATTAAATTTTCTAAGATTATTTCGTTTACAATTTTACTTCCTTTATTTTCTTTCCAAAACCCAATTTATATATTTTTGGTAATTCATTATACCCAAATATATCCAATCAAATCATAACATTCAATATTCCAATATATTCATCATAGAATATCAAGTAATCACAACAGCGAATATTAAATAATAATTGTTGAGGAATCCAGTTGGATCCCTCCAACCTGTTTTCCCTGCATCCACAGACGTTAGCTCAATATAATATACCAACTCCAAAATATACCATACTATAGCACATCAATCAATTCAACCATTCAAACAATTATTTAAATTTAATCATTTAAATTCAATCATTTAAATTTAAATTTAAATTCAACTGATTGAGATTAACTCACCTTTACCTCTTAAATTTGCAAATCCACTTCATTCTCGGTTTGATTTCCATGATTTCTCAACCTTGTACAAACCAATTTACGATTTATTAATATTTGAATTTATCAAACAATTAATCACCATTTACACATTTAACTTTAACTTAAAATTTGATTTAACTAATTTTCCCCCGAAATCTTTAGTAACTAATGTAAATCGAATAAGTTTATTAAATACGTTAATTTAACAATTCATCCGCTAAGTCTACTATTTTATATATCTTTCTTATTCAACATTTAAATTTTCTGTTTACATAAACCTTATATACCTTTCAGTTTAATACTATAAAAACATTATAAAATTTCATCTAGAAAATTCTCTCTGCACAGAACTATTTCTGTTAAATATTTTTTTTCTGTATATATTAAACAAAACTGCTTTTACTGTAAATATATATAAATATACTTATTTTTTCTTTTTTTCCTTACCGTATAATTTATATACATAAAAATTAAAAGCAATTAGGTTAAAATACCTCATCGCCTCCTACCCAGAGTGCACGTGCCTCCACCAGACAACCCGAGAACCCCACGCTGCCCCGTCGGCCTATCACTTCGACCATCCTGACAACGACGCGCTAGAACCACCTCCGTTCGAATACCGGCCCATTTTCGCTCCCCTCCTCTCTGCTCTCGAGACTCGAATTCGCGATTTGAAGTCGCCATGCTCGATTCGACTCGCCGCCGCTCTCCCTTTGCCAGTCGACCCCCTCCTCGATCGAGCACGACTACAACCCCGGCCGAGTCCGCATTTTCTCCCTCTCCTACCCTACGCGAGATTTCGATTGCGATTTTTTTTTAACCGAAATGGCGGTCCTGCTAGATTGAAATTGTGGTGTGAATTTGAAAGGGAATAGAGGGGATCGATGACTTAAAAGGAGAAGGAAGAAGAGGCATTCGCTCGGCCATTTTATTTGGGAACAAAACGATTTTGTTTAGATCTGAAAGAAAATGGGGGAGCCGAGCCATTATTAAAAGAAGGGAAAGGAAAGTTGCGTGCAGTAGATGGGGTACAGTAATTTTGTAAAAAGCTTTGATATTGACGGAAAGTAGGTTGATGTTGAAATGTTTGACTAGTCAAAATATTATATATTAAATTCTAAATCGGTTATAATCAATTAAATTTCAAAGTGTTTATATGTCGTATGCTCACACAACAACTTCGATCGCTACGAAATTTAAAATCCGACAATAATACAATATTACGGATCCAATGGAACTGGTTTCGTCGAATTCCGAGACTGTACCTCAGAAGGCTATTTTTAAATTCAATTTAAAGGATAAAAATTTTCAAAACTGAAGAAATCACTATTAAATTCAATTTTACAACTTCTATTATCTTCAGTGTTATCAATATAAATTTTATAAGCCTTCAAATTATTTTTAACAGGCTTAGAACTCCAGATTCAACATTTTACCCAACTTCAACTTATTTAATTCAATAATTTAATTATCAAATAAATTGTGATATTCGTAATTCAAGTTAAAATTGCTCTATTGAATATTTAAAATCAATTAAATATCCCGATTTTAAATGCTTGAAAATTCCGAGTCGTCACATTCCTCCCCCCTTAAAAGAATTTCGTCCCCGAAATTACTAATTAGGAAGAATGGTCCAATACCCGTTACTATTTTCCAAAACCAAACAGTTTAATTAACTTGCCATACATATCTTTTTATTATAGACCCACCATCATTCTTACTAACTTCCCAAAACCTTCCATAGTTTTCAATACCATTACATTCTCAATCATTCAACTTTCAATTTAAACCAAATTTTGAATAATCAAAATTTTCTCAAAAATTTTCCAACTCCCTAAATTTCCGAAAAATTTCGCCAGCGTCTCCTTTGCGCGGCTAGTCCAGTACAACTACAAAAGGCCTCTACGGGCTCCTAAATTCCAAAAGGAAACAAAAAGCCAAGTGGCTCGATCAAAAACCCAATCCAATTTCATATAGAAATTTAAACACATACCTTTTTGTCGAGCAATTCAAAATTTTCTTTTGAAATCAAAACCAATTTTCCTTTTCCCTTTATAATACCTGTATATTCCACTTAGCACTAATATCCAATCACAACATTCAAAACATTTTATCGACTTCCTTACCAAATGTCAATCTCTATTCATCCAAATATTAACTTAGAATGTATTTGTAATACCAATTTCCAATTGAGTATGCACCATTCCTTACTTAAGTTTAGTATAAGCATTTTATATGTTTCTTACATTTATTTCCACTTTACCACTTTAATTTATATCTATTTCTATTTAAATTGATTCTTTCATTTTCATCCGAATCCAATTTATCTTCAACACTGTATATTAAATTTTATCTTCCATTTTTCTGATTCATATTAAAATTTTATAGTAGTTTCATTCACTAACTTATTTCAATTTTCAGTTTGGAATCGTTTTGTCGTTAACAAAATTTTCAAAAAAAAATTCAAATTTTTTCTAACTCCCAAAATTTATGAAAATTTTTGGCACAGACTCCTTTGTACGTAGGATCTTTTGCAATTTGACAAAGGATATAAATATATATACATTGACCCACACGGTCGGAAAAACAAAAAACAGTTCATATTTCCTATTTTTATTGCGTAGGCGTACCTTATTTAGCATTTTAAGCAAGCGGGTTATATTTTTAGCATCAAGCGTGACCAAAATCCAGCCAGCCGGCTTCCCGGTACCTGTACTTACTCAATTTAAATATATAAGTAATATATATAGGAAGTTTATAACATTTCACTTAAATTTAAATAGCCAAAACATCAATCCTATAACAATGTATGTGATGTACTGGCATAAACACATAAATTTCACATATACTGCATGTTATATAATTTCCATAAGCATATATAAGGTTCCGACACTTATTACAATTGCTTATAATCAATTTTCAAACCATTCCATTCAGTTGAAGTGATTTTCAACTTACTTGCTTTTATTTAATTCATTTTAAGCAAAACAATCTCATATTCATTTCCATTGATTTCAAAATAAATTTATCAAACTGGTATTGATTCATATAATTTTGCTTACTCCCGTTTACGCCGAACGATCAATTTATTAATGCAATTCGACAATATTAATGTGAATAAATAATAACAAAAGATTTATAACCAATTTAAATCGATTCCAACACAAATTTACACTTAATCCCATTCCATTTTAAATTTATTCACAATCCTTTCCCTGCATTTTCTTACATATCAAAAAAGTGATTCCAAACCATTTTATTATACACGACATCATCCCATGCTGTTATTAACTATAAACTTAACTTAATTTACTTCAATTCACCACCATTTCATAACTTAAGTTCATTCTCGTTTTAATTTATTCATACTCGAATTGGATTCATTTTCATCTCAATCATTTTTATTTTAATCCAATTCCATACAATTCAAGCTTAATTTCTGAACTCTATTACCTATTCACAATCTTTGATTTGATTTTCCTTTGATCAAGTCCCAACCATTTCACTAATTTATTTGATTAGTTTGTTTTAAATTTTAATTTACATTAACAATTCATTGTTGAATTCATTAATAATAAGGCCATTCAATTTATGCTTGAATTGGATTTGTTTATATTTCACACTATATCCTTTTTAATCCAATTCAAATTTTCATTCAACAACACTTCTAATTATAATCCAATTACAATCCCATACTTGATTTTATTTCTCATTTATCTTGAAAATCATTTTATTTGATTTCCTTGAGCTTAATCGTATTTTATATCCCAAGTTTGTTTTTTTACATTTATTTGTTTGAGTAGAATTTTATTCCATTCAATAAGCTCTATAACTCGACGGAATTTATTTCAACCCGAATTTATTTAGCTTAACTCTAATTAAATCTAGCTAAACCATTCTTTTTGAATTTTGCTAAGCAAGAATTTAATTCCATTTAATATCATTCATGACACAACTGACTTTTGGTTCAATTCAATCCAAATTTAACTAAATTTTATTTTTCAATATATGAGTTCAAAACTTATTTATTTACTTAAAAGCTTATATTGCTCATTTGAGTCATTTCATCTGATAACCACAATTTCAGATTATATATAACACTTACTAGCTTAAGGTATAAATTTTCATTTCACAATTATAATCGTTTTACCTTTCAACTTTATATCCAATTTAATTCAATTTCAATTTTCAATTTTATTTAACTTATCTCAAGTTAAATTCAAATATATTTTCTTCACTTTCATTCACTTAAGTTAAATTTTAACTCCCGGATTAAAATTTCCAATTTATTCTTACTAATATCAACTTCACTTTATAAGTACAATAGTTGATCCATTTGTTCATTCACTAATTCATTATTTAACCAATAAATTTTATTTCCAAACATTAATTATTTTTAGTTCATTTGAACTTATTTCTGCTCCTTATTTTACACATTAAAATCAAGCATCATCTAATATTGAATTTCGTTTCATTTGCATACCAAATTAATTAATCAGTTACTTATAAATTTTAATCTTAAAACTTGTTTATTCAATCCAACTTAACTATTATTTTTTCAAAATTAAGTTCAACATTCAATTTTGAAAACATATATATATATATATATATATATATATATATATATATATATATATCTCACCAAACTATTGCTTTGCATTTTCAAAATCAACCAAATTTCTCCAACAAACTTTAATCCAAAACATCCTGGTAGCAATCCCACTTTTGGAAACTCGAAAATGAACACCGATGATGTCGAGATCATCATCGGAATTATTTTCCAGCGACCGTAAAGAGTTCAATGCTTTTCTCTTCTTTTTTTTTAAAAAAATCCTTCCAATATTTTTAAATTCCAAATCTCTCTAGATTTCAAATCCGATTCAATAAATATTTCTCACATATATATTATTTTTCCCAACCTTTGGGAATCATTTCCAAATGCAAAGGAACTTAAATTCCCAAATTTCAAATTCCAAACTCTTTAAATTTATATTCAAACATTACCTTGGAATTTTATTTTATTTTAATTATTAACCACGTTATAATTTACATTTAGTTTATATTTACAAATTTCATTTGTATACAAAGTGGTTCCTTAGTTTTTAATTATGGTTTCAGTTTCTTAATCAATTATGAATCACATTTACAAATCCCATTTATTATTAATTTCTTCCTTAATCTTTAGTTATTATTTCAATTTTTATTCAATTATCATACAATGATAATAAGTTAATATTATCACTTTCCAACAACCAAGCAACCATATATAATTATTATAATTTACGAAAAATCATTTCCTTTATATACAAAAATAATTTTCGGTAAATTTATTTCATTTACCCTATTTAAAACAATATCGTGTCGGTTTATCTTGTTCGAGGGCTTAGAAATCCCTATCGATGACATGGCGTCCCACATATCGACCAGAATCCATAGACACTCAACCGATAAGTCAACACAATATAAATAAATTTTATATTCATTAACAAATACGCGCTCATATCTATTAATATTCTCAAACTCATTCTAGAGTACTTCAGACTCTATTTTATGAGTAATTCCCACCAGAGCCAAGTGTGGTGACCCTACGCTTAACACATAGATTTTTTTTTTTTACAAATTTATCACTAAACCTCATTTCTACTACATTTGAATATTTAGACAATTTTCAATTATATTTCCCAAGACCCTGGTTTACCAATATAATCATATCAGTACACAAATCATTTTAAGGCAATTATATATTTGATGATACATAATTGTTTCCCCTTGCCTTTCAGTGCTAACAATGTATTTATATATTTTTTTGCAAAGAGAATTTGAATCAAACAGTCAAAATACAATACAAGTTGTCAACATAACCATTTATTTCTCCCCTAAATTTTTGCTCTACTGTAAGAGATGAATTTTCAGCAATCATGATACTTATGTGAATGATATTGCATTACACAGTGCATCTTTTTATTTCTTTTCATAGTTTTCTAGACTTCCTGCCTAAATGAGCCTATTATCAATAAGTGGCATTTAATTGTTCTTATGTTAGTTATCAAGTTCTTGTATGAAATAACTTCAAAAATTTACACTTGCAAGCATGAACATTGGGACTGATCCCTATTCACCATTTCAAGTTTGCACAAATAAAGCCATATTGCATTTTTGAGTTTATCCTAACACTGACTTGAATACTTGGAGTTTATGTTGAATATGCTTGGAGTCTTTTTAAGAGTTTCTTGGAGTTTTTTTTCCCTCTTCCTGGAAACACTTACACTTCATGAATTGAAGTGAAATGCTTTCAGGCTATAAGGGCTTGACCAATGGCCATCTAGTCCGGCCATAGTCCCTCTCTTGCCTCTTTCAAACCCATATTGCTCATGTTAACAAATTTCTACAAAAAAAACTATTCCTAACACAAGCATGATTCTGCCTTATGTAAATTCCTGGGAATTCATCCATTTAAGCTAACAACCAAAAATACAAAATACTTACAGGTTTGTTTCTTTTATAACATTTTTATCTTGAAATCAGTTACATAATTGCAATGTTATAATCTCTCCAGAATTCATGTACAAAATAGTTTCAGTTATCTGCCATGCCTGCATTCATTACTCTAGATTATTTCTTATGCAAATCTTGCAAGCTCATTTCTCTTTTAAAAATCAATCACCTTAATTCTTTGGTTTTTCATAAAATTACAAAATAAACACAGGCAATAAAAATCAGAAATTAACACATACACATATCATATTTATATGGTATGCCCATTCCCTTGTTTTTTTATAAGACTTTCATAAAATCAGTAGTTAAACAAACGCCATCAATAACCATTCAGAATAGGTTTACTTAGTACATGCTTTAATCCAAATACTCAGTAGAAAAACTCCCTACAATTAACTTCAATTACATCATATAATCTGACTAATAAATTCATTACAAAACACTGCAAATTTAGAACTGGTTCCTTTTATTTATACTAGGAAATAATGCCTTCTTCGCCCATCAAGCCAACTTCAATTTCCTGCAAGCAATTCACTGAGCTGCCACAATTTCATTGAGACACCCAAATGATTGCAAGGGCAACCAAAAGGGTCGGTTTACACTGGTATGAACACTAATCAAATTTCATACACATATTCATAATTTTGGTGTACTTGCAATATTTACCTAATCTAGCAGGTTTCATACTTTGCATATTAGTAGTTAATACCAAACAATTTCAAATGTACATCCATGCATTCAACCAATACTCAGGAAACAATACATCTTTCATAATTCCATTTTTAAATAAGTGAACTCAGATATTGTTCTCCCAATTTCACCCAGCTATTAATCAGAGCATCATATTAAAATCTGATTAATTTAACTCCCTGTCTAGATATTCATATCCCAGATTTTAAATTCCATTCCCTATTTATTTTGTGGTCTATAACTCCCTGTCAAATGAACACCATGTATGCATTGTGAAGGAAACTCCCAGGTTATTTAATTCATTCCAACACACAGAGGCCTCAGGGTGCAGTTGCACCATGCATATACTTGCTCCCACCTAAAGCAAGCAGATCATTGACTAACTCCCAAGTGACCAATTTAGTTTTTCTTTCATTCATTCATGTTTCAGAAAGGCATGTTTACTTTTATACTTTCTGACTCACTCCCATATTTTCCATTTATTTTGCTTACTACAGAAAATACAACATACCTAAGGTTTTTCCCCAAAAATAAGTTAAGCACCATGATCCTACTATATCATTGTGAATATATGGATAAGGGTTTTATTAAGGAAATCCCTCAAAAGCCCATAAATTCTCCTCTGACTTGTGGTATGAATATTTAGTTCCATGCTTCATTATCTAAGAAATAAACATGAGCTAGATCACTGTCTTGCTGCCTGTTTCTTAAATAATTTAGATCCATACTTCATCATAATAATTTAGAACAAAAATTCTCAAACCATTTTAACTTGGGAAACTCACAGACAGGTTGAAAACCCCAAACGAAAATGCACAAACAAACATTCATCTCACCCATAACAAATCATTTCAGAGATTTTAAATAATTTATGACCTTTTAGGCTGCCTACCAGAGGACTTAATGCCATTGCATAAAAAAGATTAATGCTCACCTAGTGTTTTCTTTTACTTCTTGTTCCTTGGACAACAGATCCTTTCAGAGTCTCAAGTTAATGTTTCTCCTTTTTTTTGATCCCGAGAGAGTGATGAATATGGTTAGGTACAGGCTTTATAAAACCATTCTAGGGTTTAAGAAAATGGGTAATCCCTTTGATACCCCTTTGTTATTCATGCACAAATCATATTTCTGTGTGGTCCTTAATTGGAATTGCACACATTTGATTACCTCAATTAGTTATTTCAGGAATCAAACATTTTAAACACTGCATGCCATTTTCATGACTCCATTTGTTCATGCCATATGCATGTGACCCTTTGTTCATTTTTTTTTCTAAGTTTAAAGAAACTGTAACCTCCTTGTATTTTCTTCCTAGCTACTATCTCCATTCAATCATGTACACTATCATACATAATTATGTGATGTAAAAATCTGTCTCACTATGTTGTTTGTTGGAAATAATTATAAGAAACAAAATGCATATTTAATCCTATATTTGTTTTTATTCTAGCCTTAATTAAAAACAACAACTCCTCATACACATTTATGTGATAAAAATCACATATATCAGACTAATTATTTCTAACATAAATACATAAGTTATTTGAGCCTTATAAAACTCCATTTTATTTTATTTTTAAATAAAACAGGAGACACCCCTTATATTAAATATGTGTATTTATATAATTCCTTAGACATGGAACTATATTCATTTTTATTTCCAATTTTTAATCACCTTAACTCCTTATATTTCTATCAACAGAAACTCCTATGTATATTTTGTTTATTTTTATTTTTATTTTGGGGTCACTACATACCCTCCCCCTTAAAGGAATTATGTCCCCATAATTTCTTCTAATTTCTCCAAATGAAAATTCTAGTCCATAATCTGTTTTAACTCCATAACCTCATTCTCACATTTTATTTTATTTTATGAAAGCAAACAATATATAAAAACATTCAGAAAGCCATCATAAAGCTACATAAACGTACCTCTCCATCAGAAAACAGACTGGGGTATTTAGCCGTCATTTTTTCTTCAACTTCCCATGTACAATCATTTGTGTCCAAGCTCCATTGTATTTTCACCAGTTTGATCACCTTGTTTCTCAACCTCTTTTCCTCCTTGGCAACAATCCCTACTGGCTCATTTGCATAGACCAAGTTCTTATGAACTGGAATTTGAGTAGGTGACTCTAAAATTGCTCCTTCATCATGTACCCACTTTCTCAATTGAGAAACATGAAATACTGGATGTACACCACTCAACTCTTTTGGTAACTTAAGCTTATAGGCCATAGTACCAATTCTCTGTATGATTTCATATGGTCCTACAAATCTTGGTGAAAGCTTGCCAGATTTCCCAAACCTGAACACCTTCCTCATTGGTGATACTTTCAGAAAAACATACTCTCCTATTTTAAACTCCATTGGCTTCCTCCTTCTATCTGCATAAGACTTTTATCTTGATTGTGCTGCCTTCATCCTATGCCTAACTAACTCAATCATGTTGGAAGTTTCTTTAACATGATCTGCCCCCAATATTATACCCTCCCCTACAACCAACCAACAGGCAGGAGACATGCAGGGTCTCCCATACAAGGCTTCAAAGGGAGCCATTCCTATTGTTGACTGACAGCTATTGTTGTAAGTGAATTCTGCCAAATGGATATGATCCTCCCAATTGCCCCCAAAGTGAAGCACGCATGCTCTCAATAAATCCTCCAATATTTTATTCACTATCTCTGTTTGCCCATCACTTTGAGGATGGTAGGCAGTGCTTAAACAAAGTTGAGTTCCCATTGCTTCTTGGAAGCTCTCCCAAAATCTTGAGGTGAATAAAGTGTCTCTATCACTTACAATGGTCTTTGGTATACCATGTAACCTCACCACTTCCTTGATAAATAATTGTGCAAGCCTATGTGCATTTCTGTCTGATCTGGCAGGGACAAAGTGAGCACACTTGGTTAGTCTATCAACACTTACCCATATACTATCATTACCTTTCCTAGTTCTAGGAAAACCATCTACAAAATCCATGGAAATACTTTCCCATTTCCACTGAGGTACCTCCAAAGGTTGTAACATACCAGAGGGTTTTTGATAGTCTTCCTTAATTTGCTGACAAGTCAAACACTTTGCCACACTTTTTGCCACTGCTTGTTTCATTCCTGGCCACCAGTAGCTCCTTTCTAAATCATGATACATTTTAGTGCCTCCAGGGTGTATGGTGTACTTGGTTTTGTGATGCTCATTCATGATTTCTTCTTTTAATTCTGCAATGTCTGGTACACATAGCTTCTCATTTTTCCTCAAATATCCCTTGGGATCTATTTTAAAATTTTCCAACTCAATGTTATTTAATAACATTTCTTTCTTCTCCTTTAAATTTTGATCTTGGTCTTGCATGCCACCAATTTTCTCCACCAGGTTAGATCTCACTGTGATCAATCCCAGTGTACCATACTCCACCATGTCACCATGCTCTTTATAATTCACTCCATCCTTGCTATATATATCTGCCTCCCCAAGCACTACAAGGTCTTTGAATTCATCAATCATCAAACTTGCCAATCTAATATGATTTCTACTCAAAGCATCTGCCACCCTATTAGCTTTTCCAGGGGTGTACAAAATATCTAAATCATATGCAGCTAGAAATTCCATCCACCTTGCTTGTCTCATATTCAAGTCTTTTTGAGAAAATAAATACTTCAATGCTTGATGATCTGTGAATAATTCAAATTTTGCCCCAAGTAAATAATGTCTCTAAAGTTTTAATGCAAACACTATTGCAGCTAATTCAAATCATGAGTTGCATATTTGGTCTCATTGGGTTTAAGCTGTCTTGATGCATTTGCCACCACCTTGCCATATTTCAAATCCGATTGAGTAGGTGACTCTAAAATTGCTCCTTCATCATGTACCCACTTTCTCAATTGAGAAACATGAAATACTGGATGTACACCACTCAACTCTTTTGGTAACCTAAGCTTATAGGCCATAGTACCAATTCTCTGTATGATTTCATATGGTCCTACAAATCTTAGTGAAAGCTTGCCAGATTTCCCAAACCTGAACACCTTCCTCATTGGTGATACTTTCAGAAAAACATACTCTCCTATTTTAAACTCCATTGGCTTCCACCTGCTATTTGCATAACACTTTTGTCTTGATTGTGCTGCCTTCATCCTATGCCTAACTAACTCAATCATGTTGGAAGTTTCTTTAACATGATATGGCCCCAATATTATACCCTCTCCTACATCCAACCAACAGGCAGGAGACATACAGGGTCTCCCATACATGGCTTCAAAGGGAGCCATTCCTATTGTTGACTGATAGCGATTGTTGTAAGTGAATTCTGCCAAATGGATATGATCCTCCCAATTGCCCCCAAAGTCAAGCACACATGCTCTCAATAAATCCTCCAATATTTTATTCACTATCTCTGTTTTCCCATCACTTTGAGGATGGTAGGTAGTGCTTAAACAAAGTTGAGTTCCCATTGCTTCTTGGAAGCTCTCCCAAAATCTTGAAGTGAACAAAGTGTCTCTATCACTTACAATGGTCTTTGGTATACCATGTAACCTCACCACTTCCTTGATAAATAATTGTGCAAGCCTATGTGCATTTCTGTCTGATCTGACAGGGACAAAGTGAGCACACTTGGTTAGTCTACCAACACTTACCCATATACTATCATTACCTTTCCTAGTTCTAGGCAAACCATCTACAAAATCCATGGAAATACTTTCCCATTTCCACTGAGGTACCTCCAAAGGTTGCAACATACGAGAGGGTTTTTGATAGTCTGCTTTAATTCGCTGACAAGTCAAACACTTTGCCACATATTTTGCCAGTGCTTGTTTCATTCCTGGCCACCGGTAGCTCCTTTTTAAATCATGATACATTTTAGTGCCTCCAGGGTGTATGGTGTACTTGGTTTTGTGATGCTCATTCATGATTTCTTCTTTTAATTCTGCAATGTCTGGTACACATAGCTTCTCATTGTTCCTCAAATATCCCTTGGGATCTATTTTAAAATTTTCCAACTCAATGTTATTTAATAACATTTCTTTCTTCTCCTTTAAATTTTGATCTTTGTCTTGCATGCCACCAATTTTCTCCACCAGGTTAGATCTCACTGTGATCAATCCCAATGTACCATACTCCACCATGTCACCATGCTCTTTATAATTCACTCCATCCTTGCTATATATATCTGCCTCCCCAAGCACTACAAGGTCTTTGAATTCATCAATCATCAAACTTGCCAATCTAATATGATTTCTACTCAAATCATCTGCCACCCTATTAGCTTTTCCAGGGGTGTACAAAATATCTAAATCATATGCAGCTAGAAATTCCATCCACCTTGCTTGTCTCATATTCAAGTCTTTTTGAGAAAATAAATACTTCAATGCTTGATGATCTCTAAATAATTCAAATTTTGCCCCAAGTAAATAATGTCTCTAAAGTTTTAATGCAAACACTATCGCAGCTAATTCAAATCATGAGTTGCATATTTGGTCTCATTGGGTTTAAGCTGTCTTGATGCATATGCCACCACCTTGCCATATTTCAAATCCGATTGAGTAGGTGACTCTAAAATTGCTCCTTCATCATGTACCCACTTTCTCAATTGAGAAACATGAAATACTGGATGTACACCACTCAACTCTTTTGGTAACCTAAGCTTATAGGCCATAGTACCAATTCTCTGTATGATTTCATATGGTCCTACAAATCTTAGTGAAAGCTTCCCAGATTTCCCAAACCTGAACACCTTCCTCATTGGTGATACTTTCAGAAAAACATACTCTCCTATTTTAAACTCCATTGGCTTCCTCCTGCTATTTGCATAACACTTTTGTCTTGATTGTGCTGCCTTCATCCTATGCCTAACTAACTCAATCATGTTGGAAGTTTCTTTAACATGATATGGCCCCAATATTATACCCTCTCCTACATCCAACCAGCAGGCAGGAGACATACAGGGTCTCCCATACAAGGCTTCAAAGGGAGCCATTCCTATTGTTGACTGATAGCGATTGTTGTAAGTGAATTCTGCCAAATGGATATGATCCTCCCAATTGCCCCCAAAGTCAAGCACACATGCTCTCAATAAATCCTCCAATATTTTATTCACTATCTCTGTTTTCCCATCACTTTGAGGATGGTAGGCAGTGCTTAAACAAAGTTGAGTTCCCATTGCTTCTTGGAAGCTCTCCCAAAATCTTGAAGTGAACAAAGTGTCTCTATCACTTACAATGGTCTTTGGTATACCATGTAACCTCACCACTTCCTTGATAAATAATTGTGCAAGCCTATGTGCATTTCTGTCTGATCTGACAGGGACAAAGTGAGCACACTTGGTTAGTCTACCAACACTTACCCATATACTATCATTACCTTTCCTAGTTCTAGGCAAACCATCTACAAAATCCATGGAAATACTTTCCCATTTCCACTGAGGTACCTCCAAAGGTTGCAACATAAGAGAGGGTTTTTGATAGTCTGCTTTAATTCGCTGACAAGTCAAACACTTTGCCACATATTTTGCCAGTGCTTGTTTCATTCCTGTCCACCAGTAGCTCCTTTTTAAATCATGATACATTTTAGTGCCTCCAGGGTGTATGGTGTACTTGGTTTTGTGATGCTCATTCATGATTTCTTCTTTTAATTCTGCAATGTCTGGTACACATAGCTTCTCATTGTTCCTCAAATATCCCTTGGGATCTATTTTAAAATTTTCCAACTCAATGTTATTTAATAACATTTCTTTCTTCTCCTTTAAATTTTGATCTTTGTCTTGCATGCCACCAATTTTCTCCACCAGGTTAGATCTCACTGTGATCAATCCCAGTGTACCATACTCCACCATGTCACCATGCTCTTTATAATTCACTCCATCCTTGCTATATATATTTGCCTCCCCAAGCACTACAAGGTCTTTGAATTCATCAATCATCAAACTTGCCAATCTAATATGATTTCTACTCAAATCATCTGCCACCCTATTAGCTTTTCCAGGGGTGTACAAAATATCTAAATCATATGCAGCTAGAAATTCCATCCACCTTGCTTGTCTCATATTCAAGTCTTTTTGAGAAAATAAATACTTCAATGCTTGATGATCTCTAAATAATTCAAATTTTGCCCCAAGTAAATAATGTCTCTAAAGTTTTAATGCAAACACTATCGCAGCTAATTCAAATCATGAGTTGCATATTTGGTCTCATTGGGTTTAAGCTGTCTTGATGCATTTGCCACCACCTTGCCATATTTCAAATCCGATTGAGTAGGTGACTCTAAAATTGCTCCTTCATCATGTACCCACTTTCTCAATTGAGAAACATGAAATACTGGATGTACACCACTCAACTCTTTTGGTAACCTAAGCTTATAGGCCATAGTACCAATTCTCTGTATGATTTCATATCTTCCTACAAATCTTGGTGAAAGCTTGCCAGATTTCCCAAACCTGAACACCTTCCTCATTGGTGATACTTTCAGAAAAACATACTCTCCTATTTTAAACTCCATTGGCTTCCTCCTGCTATCTGCATAAGACTTTTGTCTTGATTGTGCTGCCTTCATCCTATGCCTAACTAACTCAATCATGTTGGAAGTTTCTTTAACATGATCTGGCCCCAATATTATACCCTCTCCTACATCCAACCAACAGGCAGGAGACATGCAGGGTCTCCCATACAAGGCTTCAAAGGGAGCCATTCCTATTGTTGACTGATAGCGATTGTTGTAAGTGAATTCTGCCAAATGGATATGATCCTCCCAATTGCCCCCAAAGTCTAGCACACATGCTCTCAATAAATCCTCCAATATTTTATTCACTATCTCTGTTTTCCCATCACTTTGAGGATGGTAGGAAGTGCTTGAACAAAGTTGAGTTCCCATTGCTTCTTGGAAGCTCTCCCAAAATCTGGAGGTGAACAAAGTGTCTCTATCACTTACAATGGTCTTTGGTATACCATGTAACCTCACCACTTCCTTGATAAATAATTGTGCAAGCCTATGTGCATTTCTGTCTGATCTGACAGGGACAAAGTGAGCACACTTGGTTAGTCTATCAACACTTACCCATATACTATCATTACCTTTCCTAGTTCTAGGCAAACCATCTACAAAATCCATGGAAATACTTTCCCATTTCCACTGAGGTACCTCCAAAGGTTGCAACATACGAGAGGGTTTTTGATAGTCTGCCTTAATTTGCTGACAAGTCAAACACTTTGCCACATATTTTGCCACTGCTTGTTTCATTCCTGGCCACCAGTAGCTCCTTTTTAAATCATGATACATTTTAGTGCCTCCAGGGTGTGTGGTGTACTTGGTTTTGTGATGCTCATTCATGATTTCTTCTTTTAATTCTGCAATGTCTGGTACACATAGCTTCTCATTTTTCCTCAAATATCCCTTGGGATCTATTTTAAAATTTTCCAACTCAATGTTATTTAATAACATTTCTTTCTTCTCCTTTAAATTTTGATCTTGGTCTTGCATGCCACCAATTTTCTCCACCAGGTTAGATCTCACTGTGATCAATCCTAGTGTACCATACTCCACCATGTCACCATGCTCTTTATAATTCACTCCATCCTTGCTATATATATCTGCCTCCCCAAGCACTACAAGGTCTTTGAATTCATCAATCATCAAACTTGCCAATCTAATATGATTTCTACTCAAAGCATCTGCCACCCTATTAGCTTTTCCAGGGGTGTACAAAATATCTAAATCATATGCAGCTAGAAATTCCATCCACCTTGCTTGTCTCATATTCAAGTCTTTTTGAGAAAATAAATACTTCAATGCTTGATGATCTGTGAATAATTCAAATTTTGCCCCAAGTAAATAATGTCTCTAAAGTTTTAATGCAAACACTATTGCAGCTAATTCAAATCATGAGTTGCATATTTGGTCTCATTGGGTTTAAGCTGTCTTGATGCATATGCCACCACCTTGCCATATTTCAAATCCGATTGAGTAGGTGACTCTAAAATTGCTCCTTCATCATGTACCCACTTTCTCAATTGAGAAACATGAAATACTGGATGTACACCACTCAACTCTTTTGGTAACCTAAGCTTATAGGCCATAGTACCAATTCTCTGTATGATTTCATATGGTCCTACAAATCTTGGTGAAAGCTTGCCAGATTTCCCAAACCCGAACACCTTCCTCATTGGTGATACTTTCAGAAAAACATACTCTCCTATTTTAAACTCCATTGGCTTCCTCCTGCTATCTGCATAAGACTTTTGTCTTGATTGTGCTGCCTTCATCCTATGCCTAACTAACTCAATCATGTTGGAAGTTTCTTTAACATGATCTGGCCCCAATATTATACCCTCTCCTACATCCAACCAACAGGCAGGAGACATGCAGGGTCTCCCATACAAGGCTTCAAAGGGAGCCATTCCTATTGTTGACTGATAGCGATTGTTGTAAGTGAATTCTGCCAAATGGATATGATCCTCCCAATTGCCCCCAAAGTCAAGCACACATGCTCTCAATAAATCCTCCAATATTTTATTCACTATCTCTGTTTTCCCATCACTTTGAGGATGGTAGGCAGTGCTTAAACAAAGTTGAGTTCCCATTGCTTCTTGGAAGCTCTCCCAAAATCTTGAGGTGAACAAAGTGTCTCTATCACTTACAATGGTCTTTGGTATACCATGTAACCTCACCACTTCCTTGATAAATAATTGTGCAAGCCTATGTGCATTTCTGTCTGATCTGACAGGGACAAAGTGAGCACACTTGGTTAGTCTATCAACACTTACCCATATACTATCATTACCTTTCCTAGTTCTAGGCAAACCATCTACAAAATCCATGGAAATACTTTCCCATTTCCACTGAGGTACCTCCAAAGGTTGCAACATACGAGAGGGTTTTTGATAGTCTGCCTTAATTTGCTGACAAGTCAAACACTTTGCCACATATTTTGCCACTGCTTGTTTCATTCCTGGCCACCAGTAGCTCCTTTTTAAATCATGATACATTTTAGTGCCTCCAGGGTGTATGGTGTACTTGGTTTTGTGATGCTCATTCATGATTTCTTCTTTTAATTCTGCAATGTCTGGTACACATAGCTTCTCATTTTTCCTCAAATATCCCTTGGGATCTATTTTAAAATTTTCCAACTCAATGTTATTTAATAACATTTCTTTCTTCTCCTTTAAATTTTGATCTTGGTCTTGCATGCCACCAATTTTCTCCACCGGGTTAGATCTCACTGTGATCAATCCTAGTGTACCATACTCCACCATGTCACCATGCTCTTTATAATTCACTCCATCCTTGCTATATATATCTGCCTCCCCAAGCACTACAAGGTCTTTGAATTCATCAATCATCAAACTTGCCAATCTAATATGGTTTCTACTCAAAGCATCTGCCACCCTATTAGCTTTTCCAGGGGTGTACAAAATATCTAAATCATATGCAGCTAGAAATTCAATCCACCTTGCTTGTATCGTATTCAAGTCTTTTTGAGAAAATAAATACTTCAATGCTTGATGATCTGTGAATAATTCGAATTTTGCCCCAAGTAAATAATGTCTCTAAAGTTTTAATGCAAACACTATTGCAGCTAATTCAAATCATGAGTTGCATATTTGGTCTCATTGGGTTTAAGCTGTCTTGATGCATATGCCACCACCTTGCCATATTTCAAATCCGATTGAGTAGGTGACTCTAAAATTGCTCCTTCATCATGTACCCACTTTCTCAATTGAGAAACATGAAATACTGGATGTACACCACTCAACTCTTTTGGTAACCTAAGCTTATAGGCCATAGTACCAATTCTCTGTATGATTTCATATGGTCCTACAAATCTTGGTGAAAGCTTGCCAGATTTCCCAATCCTGAACACCTTCCTCATTGGTGATACTTTCAGAAAAACATACTCTCCTATTTTAAACTCCATTGGCTTCCTCCTGCTATCTGCATAAGACTTTTGTCTTGATTGTGCTGCCTTCATCCTATGCCTAACTAACTCAATCATGTTGGAAGTTTCTTTAACATGATCTGGCCCCAATATTATACCCTCTCCTACATCCAACCAATAGGCAGGAGACATGCAGGGTTCCCATACAAGGCTTCAAAGGGAGCCATTCCTATTGTTGACTGTTAGCGATTGTTGTAAGTGAATTCTGCCAAATGGATATGATCCTCCCAATTGCCCCCAAAGTCAAGCACACATGCTCTCAATAAATCCTCCAATATTTTATTCACTATCTCTGTTTTCCCATCACTTTGAGGATGGTAGGCAGTGCTTGAACAAAGTTGAGTTCCCATTGCTTCTTGGAAGCTCTCCCAAAATCTTTAGGTGAACAAAGTGTCTCTATCACTTACAATGGTCTTTGGTATACCATGTAACCTCACCACTTCCTTGATAAATAATTGTGCAAGCCTATGTGCATTTCTGTCTGATCTGACAGGGACAAAGTGAGCACACTTGGTTAGTCTATCAACACTTACACATATACTATCATTACCTTTCCTAGTTCTAGGCAAACCATCTACAAAATCCATGGAAATACTTTCCCATTTCCACCGAGGTACCTCCAAAGGTTGCAACATACGAGAGGGTTTTTGATAGTCTGCCTTAATTTGCTGACAAGTCAAACACTTTGCCACATATTTTGCCACTGCTTGTTTCATTCCTGGCCACCAGTAGCTCCTTTTTAAATCATGATAAATTTTAGTGCCTCCAGGGTGTATGGTGTACTTGGTTTTGTGATGCTCATTCATGATTTCTTCTTTTAATTCTGCAATGTCTGGTACACATAGCTTCTCATTTTTCCTCAAATATCCCTTGGGATCTATTTTAAAATTTTCCAACTCAATGTTATTTAATAACATTTCTTTCTTCTCCTTTAAATTTTGATCTTGGACTTGCATGCCACCAATTTTCTCCACCAGGTTAGATCTCACTGTGATCAATCCCAATGTACCATACTCCACCATGTCACCATGCTCTTTATAATTCACTCCATCCTTGCTATATATATCTGCCTCCCCAATCACTACAAGGTCTTTGAATTCATCAATCATCAAACTTGCCAATCTAATATGATTTCTACTCAAAGCATCTGCCACCCTATTAGCTTTTCCAGGGGTGTACAAAATATCTAAATCATATGCAGCTAGAAATTCCATCCACCTTGCTTGTCTCGTATTCAAGTCTTTTTGAGAAAATAAATACTTCAATGCTTGATGATCTGTGGATAATTCTAATTTTGCCCCAAGTAAATAATGTCTCTAAAGTTTTAATGCAAACACTATTGCAGCTAATTCAAATCATGAGTTGCATATTTGGTCTCATTGGGTTTAAGCTGTCTTGATGCATATGCCACCACCTTGCCATGTTGCATGAGCACTGCACATAACCCAGACCAACTAGCATCAGTGTATACAACCATTCCTTCATTTACCTCTGGGATTTGTAAGACAGGAGCCTCCACCAATGCTTGCTTCAATTTCTCAAAGGCTTGGTCACACTGCTCAGTCCACACATATGGTTGGTTTTTCTTTGTTAGCTTGGTCATTGGTGTGGCTATTCTTGAAAAATCCCTATGAACCTTCTATAGTACCCTGCCAATCCTAAGAATGATCTCACCTCAGTCACTGTTTTGGGTCTACTCCATGATTGAACTGTCATGACCTTGCTTGGATCCACACTCACCCCTTGCTGTGACACCATGTGTCCCAAAAATTTCACTTCATGTTGCCAGAATGTACACTTTGAATACTTGGCTTTTAATTCATGTTCTCTAAGCCTGGATAATACTAAGTGTAGGTGCATAGCATGATCATTTTCTGATTTTGAATAAATTAATATGTCATCAATAAATACCAAAACAAATTTATCCAAAAAGTCTCTAAAAATTCTATTCATCAAATCTACAAAATAGGAGGGAGCGTTGGTTAAACCAAATGGCATTACTAGAAATTCATAAAGGCCATATCTTGTATTAAAAGCTGTGTACTCAATGCTTTCCTATGCACCCTTCATTTGGTGAAATCCAGAGGCTAAATCTAGCCTTGAAAATATTTTAGCTCCATGCAATTGATCAAATAGATCATCTATCCTAGGCAGTGGGTACTTATTCTTAATGGTCACCTTGTTTAAATCCCTATAATCCACACACATCCTCATTGTTCCATCATGCTTCTTGACAAAGAGCACTGGGGAACCCCAACTAGAACTGCTTGATCTTATAAACCCCTTCTCTTCTAATTCTTCTAGTTGGTGTTTTAATTCCACTAACTCTTTTGGACCCATCCTATAAGGCTTCTTAATCATTGGGTTAGTTCCTGGCATTAATTTTATTTTGAATTCAACTGGCCTATTTTGTGGAATTCCCCTTACTTCTCCAAACACATCTATGTATCCATTGACTACTGGGATTTCCTCTATTTTTTAAGTCCTTTTGAATTTCATTAATACTCCAAATTTTATTAAAACATGTATTCTTTTCTATTTCACTTAGGATTGTAATTCTTTTTCCTCCATTTGTCTCCAAAGAAATAGTTAGATTTTCTAAATTTAAAATTGCTTTGTTTTTCATTAACCAATCCACCCCCCAAAATAATCCCAATACCAGGACAATTTAAAGTATATAGATCTGAATTAAATTCATAACCTCCTATAATTAATTTCAGACCCACACACTTCAATCCTAACATACAATAACTTCCTATGGAGCTGTATATAGTTAAGGGTTGATCAATAGAAACACAAGCAAGTGCTAACTTCTTTACAATTTCCAGAGATATTAGTGAATGTGAGGCACCAGTGTCATATATTACTGATATTGGTTGGGTATTGATTAAAATTATACCTTCAAGTTGCCCAACTTTCCCAGTGTTGTTTGCTGCCAACGCTCCTACCTTTGCTGTTCTCCTATTAGTCTTTGGGCAATCCTTCTTTAGATGACCCATCTTTCCACAATTATAGCAGCCTCCTCTAGGTATTTTAGGGTCAGGGCATTGGTTGCTATAATGTCCAGCTTTTCCACAATTAAAACAATGAGTGAGTTTCATGCTTTCAGGTGCTACTACTCCTTCCCCCTTCTTAACTCCTTTGCTTGCATTTTTCTTGTCATAAGGTTGCACTTTGTTCTGACCTCCCTTCTTCTTATTGAGCTTCATGTTCCTGAACTTCTCCCTTGTGGTGTCATGTTGCTCAAATGAGAGAGCTAGATCAATTACTTGATCAAAGGTTTTATCCTTGTATGGCAGCATTTCTCTTGATAGACTAGGGTTCAAGCCTTGAATGTACCTTACATTCTTTGCTTCTGCATTCCCTATTAACACCATTCCATACTTAGATAATGCTTCAAATTTCTGAGTGTACTCATTTACACTCATGCCTCCTTGCCTTAATCTGATAAAATCTTCTACCAGTGTGGCCTTGGCAGATGCTGGGACAAATCTAGCCTCAAGCATGACTTTGAATTCATCCCAAGTGATGTCATTCTCTGGCCTTCCTGCTATCACAACCTCCCACAAATCCAGTGCAACCCCCTTCAACCTCCTTGAAGCTATCTGTCTTTTCCTTTGGTCATTGATTTGCATATCTGTAAAGACTCTCTCCATAGTTCTTATCCAAGTTTGAACACCCATAGCTCCTTCAGTACCTTCAAAATCCTTTCCTCCCAAATTGGTGCATGTCTTAAGCAGTTTGGAGAGCCCCTCGTGAGGGTTGTCAAGCCTTGGTGCTATTCCATCTCTTAAAGATCTCACAAAATCTTCCATGCTTATCACAGGTGGCTCACGTGATGGCCCTGCACCTGTGTGATGTCTTGGTCCTACCATAATGCTATAAATATGATTTTTATGTTAGTTTGTTTACCCCCATTATTTTTGGTGTCTTTACTTTATTTATTTTATTTATGTGCACACTGTGCATGTATCACAAGCACTCATATTTTTTTTAAACATAAAACAAAAGCATCCAACACCAATAATTCAAACAATGCATTCAAACATCCATATGCATACAATAATATTTACTATGTTATTTAAAACATAGCTCTGATACCAAAACTATGGTGACCCTACTCTTAACTCATAGATTTTTTTTTTTAGAAATTTATCACTAAACCTCATTTCTACTACATTTGAATATTTAGATAATTTTCAATTATATTTCCCAAGACCCTGGTTTACCAATATAATCATATCAGTACACAAATCATTTTAAGGCAATTATATATTTGATGATACATAATTGTTTCCCCTTGCCTTTCAGTGCTAACAATGTATTTATATATATATATTTTTTTGCAAAGAGAATTTGAATCAAACAGTCAAGATACAATACAAGTTGTCAACATAACCATTTATTTCTACCCTAAATTTTTGCTCTACTGTAAGAGATGAATTTTCAGCAATCATGATACTTATGTGAATGATATTGCATTACACAGTGCATCTTTTTATTTCTTTTCATAGTTTTCTAGACATCCTGCCTAAATGAGCCTATTATCACTAAAATGGCATTTAATTGTTCTTATGTTAGTTATCAAGTTCTTGTATGAAATAACTTCAAAAATTTACACTTGCAAGCATGAACATTGGGACTGATCCCCATTCACCATTTCAAGTTTGCACAAATAAAGCCATATTGCATTTTTGAGTTTATCCTAACACTGACTTGAATACTTGGAGTTTATGTTGAATATGCTTGGAGTCTTTTTAAGAGTTGCTTGGAGTTTTTTTTCTCTTCCTGGAAACATTTACACTTCATGAATTGAAGTGAAATGCTTTCAGGCTATAAGGGCTTGACCCATGGCCATCTAGTCCGGCCATAGTCCCTCTCTTGCCTCTTTCAAACCCATATTGCTCATGTTAACAAACTTCTACAAAAAAAACTATTCCTAACACAAGCATGATTCTGCCTTATGTAAATTCCTAGGAATTCATCCATTTAAGCTAACAACCAAAAATACAAAATACTTATAGGTTTGTTTCTTTTATAACATTTTTATCTTGAAATCAGTTACATAATTGCAATGTTATAATCTCTCCAGAATTCATGTACAAAATAGTTTCAGTTATCTGCCACGCCTGCATTCGTTACTCTAGATTATTTCTTATGCAAATCTTGCAAGCTCGTTTCTCTTTTAAAAATCAATCACCTTAATTCTTTGGTTTTTCATAAAATTACAAAATAAACTCAGGCAATAAAAATCAGAAATTAACACATACACATATCATATATATATGGTATGCCCATTCCCTTGTTTTTTTATAAGACTTTCATAAAATCAGTAGTTAAACAAACACCATCAATAACCATTCAGAATAGGTTTACTTAGTACATGCTTTAATCCAAATACTCAGAAGAAAAACTCCTTACAATTAACTTCAATTACATCATATAATCTGACAAATAAATTCATTACAAAACACTGCAAATTTAGAACTGGTTCCTTTTATTTATACTAGTAACTAATGCCTTCTTCGCCCATCAAGCCAACTTCAATTTCCTACAAGCAACTCACTGAGCTGCCCCAATTTCATTGAGACACCCAAATGATTGCAAGGGCAACCAAAAGGGTCGGTTTACACTGGTATGAACACTAATCAAATTTCATACACATATTCATAATTTTGGTGTACTTGCAATATTTACCTACTCTAGCAGGTTTCATACTTTGCATATTAGTAGTTAATACCAAAAAATTTCAAACGTACATCCATGCATTCAACCAATACTCCGCAAACAGTACAACTTTCATAATTCCATTTTTAAATAAGTGAACTCAGATATTGTTCTCCCAATTTCACCCAGCTATTAATCAGAGCATCATCTTAAAACCTGATTAATTTAACTCCCTGTCTAGATATTCATATCCCATATTTTAAATTCCATTCCCTATTTATTTTGTGGTCTATAACTCCCTGTCAAATGAACACCATGTATGCATTGTGAAGGAAACTCCCAGGTTATTTAATTCATTCCAACACACAGAGACCTCAGGGTGCAGTTGCACCATGCATATACTTGCTCCCACCTGAAGCAAGCAGATCATTGACTAACTCCCAAGTGACCAATTTAGTTATTCTTTCATTCATTCATGTTTCAGAAAGGCATGTTTACTTTTATACTTTCTGACTCACTCCCATATTTTCCATTTATTTTGCCTTCTACAGAAAATACAACATACCTAAGGTTTTTCCCTAAAAATAACTTAAGCACCATGATCCTACTATATCATTGTGAATATATGGATAAGGGTTTTATTAAGGAAATCCCTCAAAAGCCCAGAAATTCTCCTCTGACTTGTGGTATGAATATTTAGTTCCATGCTTCATTATCTAAGAAATAAACATGAGCTAGATCACTGTCTTGCTACCTATTTCTTAAATAATTTAGATCCATACTTCATTATAATAATTTAGAAAAAAAATGCTCAAACCATTTTAACTTGGGAAACTCACAGACAGGTTGAAACCCCCAAACAAAAATGCACAAACAAACATTAATCTCACCCATAACAAATCATTTCAGAGATTTTAAATAATTTATGACCTTTTATGCTGCCTACCAGAGGACTTAATGCCATTGCATAAAAAAGATTAATGCTCACCTAGTGTTTTCTTTTACTGTCTTGTTCCTCTGGACAGCAGATCCTTTCAGAGTCCCAAGTTAATGTTTCTCCTTTTTTTTTTTTTTTTTTTTTGATCCCGAGAGAGTGATGAATATGGTTAGGTACAGGCTTTATAAAATCATTCTAGGGTTTAAGAAAATGGGTAATCCCTTTGATTCCCCTTTGTTATTCATGCACAAATCATATTTCTGTGTGGTCCTTAATTGGAATTGCACACATTTGATTACCTCAATTAGTTATTTCGGGAATCAAACATTTTAAACACTGCATGCCATTTTCATGACTCTATTTGTTCATGCCATATGCATGTGACTCTTTGTTCATTTTTTTTTCTAAGTTTAAAGAAACTGTAACCTCCTTGTATTTTCTTCCTAGCTACTATCTCCATTCAATCATGTACACTATCATACATAATTATGTGATGTAAAAATCTGTCTCACTATGTTGTTTGTTGGAAATAATTATAAGAAAAAAATGCTTATTTAATCCTATATTTGTTTTTATTCTAGCCTTAATTAAAAACAGCAACTCCTCATACACATTTATGTGATAAAAATAACATGTATCAGACTAATTATTTCTAACATAAATGCATAAGTTATTTGAGCCTTATAAAACTCCATTTTATTTTATTTTTAAATAAAACAGGAGACACCCCTTATATTAAATATGTGTATTTATATAATTCCTTAGACATGGAACTATATCCATTTTTATTTCCAATTTTTAATCACCTTAACTCCCTATATTTCTATCAACAGAAACTCCTATGTATATTTTATTTATTTTTATTTTTATTTTGGGGTCATTACACCAAGGTTATCACCAACCTAAACTCTGATACCAAGTGTAACGACCCGCAAATCCGTACCCCTTGAGTCAACACTATTCTACAACAATCAACTCAAGTTGCACAGAAATACGAACCATTTGGGTTAAAGAAGAAGAAGTAGAAGAAGAAAATAGAAAACAACAACAGAATCTAGCCATCGCAGCGGAATAAAATATAATAGAAAATAAATAATCTTTACTCAATCCAAAATATATCTGTTCATATATTACATCATCAGAGTACATCAATCACAGTTTAACAACATACAAATGGGTACACAGCAACTCAACACAGCGGATTATATATATAAGTACGAAAATACGCATCGTCATCCAGCTCGTATCCTGAGCTCCACAGCATCATATCCTGTATCTTATAATACTCGGTCTGACCTGAGCATTACAGTTAAATAACACCCGAGTCAGTCTGGAATACCAGCGTGAGAAAATCACACTCAATTGATTATTAGAGTTTCAAAAATTCTTTGAAAACAAAAGCATCTCGTAAGACCACGCCACAAATAAACATGTCGGGTTTTTACCTTCCGATAGCTAAAACACTTTTTATAGAAATCCTCTGATATTAATATAGGGTCTATATACAAATACTTATAAAATAGCCGAAATTGTTACATCTATTAAATTCCAGCTACTAGCTACATAGTGGGTAATACAAACAAAACTCGTACAAGGCTCGTAGGGAGAATGGATTTCCAACTAATGACTAGGAACTAGGGTACCACCTGTCACAATACGGGGCCTAGATCACCGTACCGAGGACCACTCCCGATCCCCTGCAACACAAGACCGGGACTACCCCTTACTGGATAATCCCGAGTGCGATCACCCTGCGGTTGGGATCAGCAACCGCCCACTAAGTCAAAATAAAAGGGACATCTAGACAGAGATGACCTCACCCTGCTTGGGTGCTACCCACCTAGCCTTGCTGCATAACCCCTAATTTTCAGTCATCTCCATTTGATGAGGCCTGAGGTTAAGCGTTACCTTTTTAGAACATATCCCTTAGAATGCCCATCGCCCACCTGACGATGTTCCAAAAGCATTCATCCATACAAGTCTATCCCGGATTCGAACGGAACCGACGGCACTATTCCTACTACATCCATTTTGGAAATATCCTCAGGATTAGTAGCGACTAGCCCTTGCACTTCACTGCTCCATCTTCGAATCCAAAATCGTTTTCCACAAAACGTACAAACTGGATCGAAGTGGTTTTCGAGAAATAAATCTCGATCCCGGTCTCTTCGAAACGATCAACGCATTTGTCCAATATTGATAGTCGGTGATTTAACTATCAATTAATATTCACAAACATCCATCCAACAATAAATAATTTTCCAAATTATTCATTAACTTCAAAAATATCTTCACAAGATATATTTCCACTTTTCGAACCCTTTTGAAAACATTTTCCTAACTATCTTCCTTTCTCAGAAATAATTCCAAGTATTTTCTATTTCCACTGAAATTACCAAGCACAAAACTTTAGATTTTTAAAATAATTCAAACGCTTTTCTTTAAAATATATTTTAAAACATTAAAATTAAAACTACTGCAATAATTCATTAAAAATACATACTATATTAGTATTTGAAAATAAGGTTACCTAATAAAATATAAACTAGATTTTCACTTTTAAAACAAAATATTAAGTCACTCTTTAAATAATTACTGCTATAATAGATTAAAAGTAAATTCTTACTTTAGAATTTAAATATTTAGAAATAATAAATTTCCAAGAACATACTTTGTACAACAACATTAAAACCTTTATTTTATTTTTAAAAAAACTTACTTTGAAAACGTACTTGGCTATCCAAAGAAATATACTTCTCTTCACAACCTTTAAAAATAAATCACTATTTATTTTTAAACAAATTTTCTCATTCCTTTAATAAATTCCCCCTTGAATTTATTCTTCCAAATATCCAATTTCAAACACTTAAATCAATTTCAAAATTGATTTCCAATTTACTTCATTTATTCCCAAAATCCTTTAATTTCAGATTTATTCCTTAATTATGATTTAAAATACCAATTTAGATTTCTCAATTTACTTCTTATTCCTTTAGATAAATTTAATACTTTAAGTTTTAAAATTATTCTTTATTCCTTTAAAATAATATCACTTGATTTTACAATTCATTAATTACTGTTTATTCAAACCCCTTTCTTTTCATACTCGAAGTTATTTATTAGTATTTAACATACTTCTATTTCTTTTTCAATTTATTCTAATTTTATTAAATTTTCTAAGATTATTTCGTTTACAATTTTACTTCCTTTATTTTCTTTCCAAAACCCAATTTATATATTTTTGGTAATTCATTATACCCAAATATATCCAATCAAATCATAACATTTCATATTCCAATATATTCATCATAGAATATCAAGTAATCACAACAGTGAATATTAAATAATAAATGTTGAGGAATCCAGTTGGATCCCTCCAACCTGTTTTCCCTGCATCCACAGACGTTAGCTCAATATAATACACTAATTCCAAAATATACCATACTAGAGCACATCAATCAATTCAACCATTCAAACAATGATTTAAATTTAATCATTTAAATTTAAATTTAAATCCAACTGAGTGAGATTAACTCACCTTTGCCTCTTAAATTTGCAAATCCACTTCATTCTCGGTTTGATTTCCGCGATTTCTCAACCTTGTACAAACCAATTTACGATTTATTAATATTTGAATTTATTAAACGATTAATCACCATTTACACATTTAACTTTAACTTAAAATTTGATTTAACTAATTTTCCCCCGAAATATTTAGTAACTAATGTAAATCGAATAAGTTTATTAAATACGTTAATTTAACAATTCATCCGCCAAGTCTACTATTTTATATATCTTTCTTATTCAAAATTCAAATTTTCTGCTTACATAAACCTTATATACCTTTCAGTTAATACTATAAAAACATTATAAAATTTCATCTAGAAATTTCTCTCTGTACAAAACTATTTCTGTTAAATTTTTTTTTGTATATATTAAACAAAACTGCTTTAACTGTAAATATATATAAATATATTTATTTATTCATTTTTTTTCCTTACCGTATAATTTATATACATAAAAATTAAAAGCAATTAGGTTAAAATACCTCATCGCCTCCTACCTAGAGTGCACGCGCCTCCACCATACAACCCGAGAACCCCACGCTGCCCCGTCGGCCTATCACTTCGACCATCCTGACAACGACGTGCCAGAACCACCTCCGTTCGAATACCGGTCCATTGTCGCCCCCTCCTCTCTGCTCTCGAGACTCGAATTCGCGATTTGAAGTCACCATGCTCGATTCGACTCGCCGCCGCTCTCCCTCTGCCAGTCGACCCTCCTCCTCGATCGAGCACGACTACAACCCCGGCCGAGTTCGCATCTTCTCCCTCTCCTACCCTACGCCCGATCACGATTTTTCTTTTTTTTAACCGAAATCGCGGTCCTGCTAGATTGAAATTGTGGTGTGAATTTGAAAGGGAATAGAGGGGATCGATGACTTAAAAGGAGAAGGAAGAAGCGGCATGCGCTCGGCCATTTTATTTGGGAACAAAACGATTTTGTTTAGATCTGAAAGAAAACGGGGGAGCCGAGCCATTATTAAAAGAAGGGAAAGGAAAGTTGCGTGCAGCAGATAGGGTACAGTAATTTTGTAAAAAGCTTTGATATTGACGGAAAGTAGGCTGATGTTGAAATGTTTGACTAGTCGAAATATTATATATTAAATTCTGAATCAGTTATAATTAATTAAATTTCAACGCGTTTATATGTCGTATGCTCACACAACAACTCCGATCGCTACGAAATTTGAAATCCGATAATAATACAATATTATGGATCCAATGGAACTGGTTTCGTTGAATTCTGAAACTGTGCCTCGGAAGGCTATTTTTAAATTCAATTTAAACGATAAAATTTCAAAACTGAAGAAATCACTATTAAATTCAATTTTACAACTTCTATTATCTTCAGTGTTATCAATATAAATTTTATAAGCCTTTAAATTTTTTTAACAGGCTTAGAACTCCAGATTCAACATTTTACCCAACTTCAACTTATTTAATTCAATAATTTAATTATCAAATAAATTGTGATATTTGTAATTCAAGTTAAAATTGCTCTACTGAATATTTAAATTCAATTAAATATCCCGATTTTAAATGCTTGAACATTCCGGGTCATCACAATGAAGCTAGTTCGTATCCATCATGTTAACAACACTTCATATCCATCAATAAATGTCCGTTTCATATCGGTCTCCCTCCAACCATCTTGTATCGATCTCCTACCATCTATACGAAGAGCAACAACCACCGATCGATACAAAGAAGGCAACATAAAGCATCGATACGAAGGCGGCCTGCAACTATCGATACGTAGTAGCATTCAAGCATCGATACGTATAGAGCCATGCATGACCGATATGAAATGGTTTCGATATGAAGAAGACGATGCCATACAAATCCAAACTTGCATCGATCATATCTCAAAATCTACAAGTCCAAATGCCATCAAATTTTCACAGGAGCTTGCCTACAATGTCAAGAATGTACCTGATCGATCCCAGCCTAAAAGGACCAATTATTGATCGATATGAACTCAATTCGTATCGCTCTTAAATCGAGTCAAAATCACCTGAACTCGATCCCGTAGGCCCACTGACGTGAGAGACGGAGTCTTCCGAGATCTGGGTGAGATATTTGTTGCCTACGCCTATAAATAGCGACCCTAGACCTATAAAAAATGGACCTTTTTGGCTTCTCTACGCTGGTACTCTGCCAAAATCACTTTTGTACTTCAGTTGTATTGTTATAATTTTTTGCAACCAACAATTCAAATTCAATAATCATCAATTATTTCATAGTAGACGTAGGCAATACGCTAAACCACTCTAAATTTGTGTGTTTTTGTACTTTTACTTATCTGCCGATTGGTGTGTTTATTAGATCTTCCTCAGTTTGCATTTGCTTTCTTCATTTTATCTCTTCAAACACATCCGAAGAGTGTTGTGCCTAATTTTGGTACAAACAACTGTAACTCCGATTTAAATGAACAAAAGAAAATAAAGTCTAGATTGAAACAACCAATCTCGTTTATTATAACAATAAAAGATTACAAATTAAGTAGAAATAAAACAAAAAGTACAAATTCATTGGACACTTGTTCTACACTCAAAGTTGAGAAATGAAATTTTTTACTTTATTCAAGGAGTTAGCTGAAAGAGTAACCGTTGAATCAAAAGAGGCATTAAATCCTTCTAGGGTAATAACTGGAGGATATTTTCTCTAACCCTTTTCCCGATAGGAGGACTATCACAACCACATATTAATCTAGTATGATATGTTAGAATTTCCTTGAGAAGTTTTTCTTTTCCTTCGCCAAGAAAATCGAAATGAAGATGAGGGTGCTCCATGTAAATTCTTTGCAAGTCTCTAAGAAAGCAATATCCGGCTAATTTTGAAGATTTCAAAAGCAAAGCCTTTTCTAGATATTCTCTTCTTAGTCTAACATATTTTTTAAATAATCTTTAGAAACAGAGTTGGCTGAGAGACATTTATTCTGTGATAATGTAACAAAATGCAATGGAGTATAAAAGGAAGCTAGAGTGGAAAATTTATAAATCAATATTATTACAAATTATAAATGTTCATCCGGTTCGTATAAAATCGACTTTCTGAATAACTCTAAAACAAATTTGTCTGTGTAATATTTAAGTTTTTCAGGAGGCAATTCATGAGGAATCGATTTGACTCGTGGTAAATTCCAGCAAGCCTTTGGGTGTGGATCTAATCCAAATTCATCCAAATATCTCCTTTATAAATGCCTAAGTAGACCCCAATAGGTCACCTAAGTATGAAAAATATACAGTTGGATGTCCGCAATAGGCTTTGTATAGGAAGTCTACAAGGATGTTGCTCTCTTTGACCAACATCTAAAAGAGTGTAATTAATTCCCGTTTTTCTTCCAAAAGTCTATCATATCAAAGACATGCCCTCTTCAGTCGGGGGCAGCTTCTTAATCTTTGAAAGTTGGTAACACTGCTACACTCTTGTTAAGCCTATTATATTTGTCAGAGAGGGTATTGTATTCTTTTAACTGCTTAGCTAACTCTTTGTACAAGCTATTTACTTGTATTTGTTTTCTTTCAAACTTTGATTTATAAAGTTGGATGGATTTTCTCCTTATCTAAAATAAAAGATGTTAACTATTGCTATCTTGGAAATGAAAGCCATTTAGACAAGGAATCCCATACCTGAGAAATGGGGACTGAAGTTAGAGGGACATGCTTTTTCACCCTTTGTTCTTCAACATGATGTCAACACTCCCTTCTTGAAGGTCAGAAGGCTCGGGAAGTTCAGGAGGGCTTACTTAAAGAGAACTCGGATCAGGGTTAACTTTTTCTGAAGCCCAGTGATGTCATCACCATCTTATTCATAGACATCGGCATGACCACCTCCATTTCCATCTGAATCCCAGCCTCTATCTTCATTATCACCATTATTGTTATCATCATCGTCGTCGTCGTCGTCGTCGTCATTATCATTGTCATTGTCATCATTTAAGCCTTCTTCGGTAGCGGCTTCATCTTCATTAACTTCTTCATCAGAAACAGAGTCTACTTTGATAGAAGGGACTTCAAAAGATAAGATTTTGGAAGCATCAATCTCCTCTCACTTAGGGACTTCGACTGCCTGCTCCATTTCTTTGACTTTGTCCATAAAACTATTGACAAGAGCAGGGTCAAGTGAAGGAAAGCTCAAATTTAGGCATTTCTCAATGTTGTCGGCATATGCAAGCATAAGGGAATCCTCATAAGAGTTTACAATGATGTTGTTGAGGGAAGTACATATAAATTGTGATACCCTTTGCTTAGCATCAGAGATAGTGTTGGCGGCCAAATTTAAGGAACTTTATTTTTCTCCAGTTTATTCATCAGAGAGGACTTTTTGGACACCATTCAAGCTTTTTCATCCCCAAACTCTTTTGGAACCATTTTAAGATCCAAATTTTCATCAACTAGAAGTTGTTTTGCTTTCCTCTCTTCAAAAATAATACTCTACTTGAATGAGAGAGACTCCCAATCTTTCATGTTTCTTCATAACATTATTTCTGACAACAGACAGGGAAATGATCTGGCTATTTAAGGTTGAGATTTTATCTTTTAGACTGGATGTCTCTACAGAAGATTTTAACATGTTTTCTTGAAGAGAAGCCAACTTTTGGAAATCTAAAGGAAAAGTATGACATAAATCAGCATTCAATGAAAAAAGATAATATAAGATTGAAAATATGAAACGTACGCTCTATTTTAGATCGATAGTGACCAACCAGGTCATGAACAGAAAAAGGAGGGTAAATAGAAGTAAAGGATGAAGAGTTTAGGATAGATTGAAATAATTTTTCAAAATTACTTGAAGGCACTGGTGACATGGGTCTAGAATGGTTCAACTCCTGAAAGGGATTTTAGGTTCCCAAATCTTTTTTCATCTGCTCAATAACATGAGGAGAACAGGAAACAACGATGCGGGATAGGGGATCATCCTTTGAGGGAGTTATTTTAGATTGATCGAGAGAAGCTTCAACAATAGGACTCTAAAGTTTTTCCCACATCGACGGCCTCACCCTCTTCTGATGGTAGAGAATCTGCAACTTAACCAATATTATCCTTCTTAAGAGATGGGTCCGCTACAACCACCTAGCCCAATTTTCTTTTAGCAATAATCTTCGACCTAGATATGGCCCGAGTTAAGGATGATGCACCAGATGTGGAAGTTGAGAGAACCGGATCACTTACGATAGATTCAACCTGAGGAGCAATTGCTGAAAATTCAAAAAAATTACAAGTCAATGAAGAAATTTAAGAAGTAACACAACAATAAGTACTATATCTAAGCATACCAGAGTGATCTGGGAAAATTGGAGACATAGGGGAAAAGTTCTTAGGATCGCCCAAAGAAAAGAAGCATTTACTCCGAGAAGTATGATGAATAAGGTGAAGTTGACCAAGGACTCTTTGACCAGTGGGAAGAAGAGAATGTTTTTGATGGTTTGATGGAGTCAACAGTATAAGCCCATTTTCGATGCTACTTGAGGTGGAAATCAACAGCTTTATAGTTTTCTTATCCTCCTCATTGAGATCTTTAATAGAAGGACCTGATGAAGAAGCGTTGATTAGCAAAAGAAAGTAATTGAACAGAGATAAAGACTATGATCAACTTACGAGGAAAGGAAAAGACTCCGTTAATGTTTGGAAAGCATTTGACAAAGAAGAACTGCGTCTCCCAGCCTCTAAACTTATTCATCCCTTCCAAGTTTCGTTTTTTTGGGGGGATTTAGCTCTGAAAACTTGGTTGTTCAGATTGTTGAGTTTGACTAGTCGAACTAGATAGTTGAGAACTTTAGCATTTAATGATGGAATGCCTGACTCCAGAGCCATAGGTTCCAAAGAGAGAAGGTATGTGTATGCATTGGGAGATAACTGGATAGGTGCAATGCCTAGGCGAGTCAAGAATTTGGACAAAAAATCTAGGAAAGGCAAGAAGCCACCATGCCAAATATGAATGGCAGTATATGCTTAGTGTCCTTCGGGAGGATTTTGAATGGTGTCGCTATTACTCGGAGGGATGGCCTCTACCCCAGTAATGCCAAAGTCATTCAGAATGGCATCAACCTCATCTTGAGATGAAATTAGGGAATGTATGGAGATGTCCTCGACCTTCTTTGGAGAAGATTCTACTTCTGGTACCGTATGTTTTTCAGGTTTCTTCGATACTCTTTTCAAGACGATGGTTTTTCCACATGAAATCATTTCATTAAAAGTTATAATTTGTTATATTATTAATACCTTTCAAGGATGTCGAAAAATATTGCAATAATTCAAATGTCAACAAAAATGTGTAATTTCATATCCTTGAAAGAGTGTAAAGTTAATTTGGAACATGAAATTCGTTGAGCTTCCAATAGTGTAGAAAGGGTAAATGGAATGGGAACACCTACAAACACCCTTCAACAATGTCGAAAGCCCAAGGAAAATTTTACTATCAAAAGGAATGGTTAAACCCACACAACTAGTTTTACTCGTTAAGTTGAAAGACTGGGGATCAAGTAATATCAATACAAATGAAAAGGGGCTATGGAAAGTTTCGATGGTGTTTGTATAGAATGATGGCCAAATCTTAGTTAAGTATAATAGGTTTCGAGTAAGTCAACAAGGAAAGCATGGTTTCCAAAGCATACCAAACCAAATTTGATTCGATATAGTAGGTTTCAATCAAGTCAAAAGGTTTGATTTGATTTTCATCTTAAACAAAATATGTTTTCTTCGATCTAATTCATGGTAAGAAGAATGAATTAGTAGCTCTAACCATCTTCTAAAATAAATTAAAATTAGACATGAATCCAATGACAGATTAAATTCACTTTTATATACATTAGGTTTCAAATCCTTTAAAATCAATATTGGGATTTCGAAAGTATGTATTATGTGAGACATTAAGGCGACTTCCTCGAAAGGTATCAAAAGAGTGTCGAAACATGCACTTTCTTTCAAAGAAGTACGCTTCTTATCGATTACATCAACTCTTTCGAAAGGGTTCACTTAAAAGTGAAAACATGACCTCCTTTCGACCTCTTCGAAATAGATTGAAATAGTAAAGTAAAACCGACAGCCTCAACCACTTTCGAGAAAGTTGAAAAAGGGGTTGAAAAGTCAAATTAAACTTAGCCTTCTCTTTGAAGCCACTAGAAAAGTGTGTTCTTCCCCAATTCAAATTTAACCTGATACTTCAAAAGATAACAATTAAATTGATTCGAGCACAAATTTACGCCCAACAACAATAAAAAACCCAAATTAAGCTTTTAAATTTGTTAAGCCCAATAAAGTTTGAGCATGGGTTCATATGTTGTAATAACAAACATTCCCCAAATTTGATTGAATTTGAATTCTAACTTAAAATTAACATCATAAATCAAATCTAATAATAATTTCATACGAATGAAAACTCAAACCATCTTATTGAACTCGAAACAGAAATAAAGATTCAGACCCAAGAGCTTTAAAACTGAAATCAAACGTGATAAATTAATTTTGGGAACAAAACAACAAGTGCATACTTTAGATCCGAAATTATATTGAATAAAAATAAGGATTTAAAAGGAGGTTGTAATTTTTAATTTTCGTTGTGAGCTTTCAATGGCAGGTAAATGAAAAGGAGAAGAAGAAAGTGCGATTTATAAAAGCAGCAGGTGCAAAGAAGCCGTCCAATCAAATTTAAAGAAGGCTGAGATTTACCAAGAATATCAAAAGGCGGGAAACTTCATGGGTTTTGAAATGGTTGACTTGGGAAGTCAAGAGCATCCCTTCGTAGGGGGACAAGTGTTACCACCAATTCTCACTTCAACATTGTCGAAACCAAGGAGAGTAGAAGTGAAAAAATTACAAAAGATGATAACATCAACAAAGCTTTTCGAAGGAGTCGAAGGGATACTACAACAAAGATTAAGTATGCCATAAGCTTTTAAAGGGGTCAAAAGGGGATGAAAGAACCCTTTCTCTTTAAATGCTTCCTTTCGAAGCAGATGCTTCCATCTACATGATGTCGTTTCGAATAAGTTGAGGAACACTTTTTGAAAGTAGCAAATTACACCCACTTACATGCGCACCAAACCTTTTGAAACTGAAGGTTCTGCCTTCATTCACATTCCATAGAAAGATGTTTTATCAGAGAAACCATTCAAAAGCATTACTAAGCCTTTTAAACAGGTCGAAACATTTCACACTAAGAAAGAAAAGCTTGCTAAAGTTCAATATGGAAATCTCCCATACCAGAAGAAGGGGTTTCACATCAATCAGCAAGTATGTCTTTGAAAGTTACCTTCTTCTTTAAAACCATAAGCATTTCAACACCTTCGAAACCTCAAAGATCTACCTATTGACGGATTTGAAAACTCATGCCTCTTCTTACTTGCTACAACATAGCAACACAGGTTGGAGAAGCATACCTACCCTTTTCGATGAAGTCGAAAGCACTCAAGACCATTGAAAGCAATACGGAAGGATGCCTTAATGTGAACAATAACGAAAGGTCTCCAGGGATACCTTTCAACCAACTCGAAAGGATTGATCTAATAATTTCCAACCCGCACCTATAAATAAGACCCTAAGGGTCCGGTTTAAGGGATCCGACTTCATTTATGTACTTTCTTAAATCTGTAAACCGTATTTTTGAAATTGGATTAGGAACTTGAACGATTTGTATAGCATTATCTTAATGAAAGCAAGATTATGATATTTTTGGATATGCAGCTAATTTAGTACGCTTATTGGATTTAGTTTATGATCTGTTTATGTCGACTTGATCGAAGATCGAAGTTTCGGCTTTTGAGTGAGTCGAAACTCGTAGCTCTACCAGTGTCCTTAGAGCCTTAGCTCCAAACCTCAAGTTATCAAAAGGTTACCTTTTGAGTAAATTGAAACCTTTAGCTCAGTTAATATCCTTAGATCTATAAGTCCTAACCCAAGCCATCGAAAGGCAAGCTTTCCATGAAGTCAGAACGTTTCCCTCTACTTCATATCCTAGGGTCCAGCCCTTGAGTTTTCCTCAACTACTTTGAAAGGTGGTTTCGAAAGGGGATAACTAAACCAATTAAAATAGTTGGAAGGCTTAATAGGAAGGGATACATGTGTTTTGACTGTGTCGAAAGGTCAAACAAGGAGGAATTTTGAGTTAATCAGTTGAAAATGTATAACAAAGGGAATCAAGCCTTTCAACTGAGTCGAAAGGTTAAACAAGAAGACGTTTTAACCGAGATAACCTGTTTTGATATGTGGTTTTAAAGGAATAATATGGTTTTAACTATCTCTATCTGATAAAAAAGGAGTTTCCAAGGAGACATCTACACGTTAGACTCTGCTTTGGGGTGTTGACAAGTTATCTTGTTAAGAACTACGCTACCAACAACATTCAAGAAAGCATAGTTCCTTGAAGAAATTCCGACTATGACCCCGTCATCGGCTAATTGTTGACATGGCTAGCGCCACCACAACATGTAATGACCTAGATGATGAACACTTGAAACAATAACTCCATTTCTTTGGAAGCCTAATAGAATACTAAATGGTAACTAGTTGAAAGTAGTACTAGTAAGAATAAAAATTAATATGAATAACAAAAGGAAAATTAAAAATGGAAAAAGCGTATGGGATGGTTACCACAACAAACTCAATAAAAGCTATGCAAGTTAAGTGCACGGTATCCCCAAGAATCCTCAAGCGAGAAACCTAAAGGAAAAAATTGCAAAAAGCATAGGATGCTCAAAAATATTTTTCGGGAACAACTATGAACACTAGTTTAAGATTAATCATTTAGAAGTGGCAAAGAATAATCAATGACCTGATTAAAACTCCTACTTTTTTGGCTATGAATCAAAATTTAGTGCATGGTTTCTTTAATTGTAAGAATGGCCTTACGCAAAATGATCCTTTATCATCCCTACTTTTTCAGCAATGAAACTCTTACCTCTCAATGTTAATTGATGAAAAATGGAAGAATGAGAAATCAAAACAATGTTAAAAGCTAAACATAATTTGGCTTATATCATATATAAGGATGGCATATTAACTTTAGCAAAAATCAATGAGAGTGGAGAGATAACAATCAGAGAAATTTTCAAAAAGTTCTATACAGAAACATGCCACAATCTAATTAAGATAAATCGAATAAGTTAGACTTATATCCAATCGTGTGTTCATACAAATTCTTGATTTATTTATATCCAACCTTAAATAGACTCCTGAACAAAAACATTACTATTGACCTAATTATGAAAATGGAAACATGCAACAAATTTGGTTATAAAATTTACCTGAAAAAGATCGGTGGATCAAAATCGAAGCATCATTGGAAGGCATTTAATCCAAGCATCGACATAGAATAGTGTGTCTCAACATCTCAGTTCCTAGATAGTTAACTCTAGAGTAATTGCAAATACACGAAGCGGAAAATATTCACACTTCAGCAGTACTGCCAGATTGAGAGGATGTGTTATTGATGAGAGGTTTCTAATTTCTTGATCAAGCCTTACCTAGCACCCATAAATCTCTACCCAAGTCACCCATTCCCTTTTGTGGACCCAATAAAATCATGAAAGCATTTGCCTTTAGGGAGCTTAGCTTTAGCTGTGATTATTGGTAGAGGTGATTTTGTCGATTTCGATGATGCACGATATTTGGGTTAGTTTAGGGATTTTGTTGAAGGAGTTTAGATCTAAAGGAGCGTGCAAATTTTGATTTCATTGGAGGAAGAAAAGGAAAATAGCACTGGTATTGTTGGGAGAAGCTAGTATAAAACAAGGCGGAGGAAAAACATTTCACATTGGAGCCAAAAAAATTGGACTGGCGAGATTTTTTTTCGTTTTAGATCAAAAAATTTGTATATTTAAAACTAAAAATAAACTTGCGTCTGTTAAATGAGATAGCTACAAAGAAAGGCTCTAGACGTATATGGAATTAATAATTTGCAATTTAATATTTATAATATTTTTTCAAATTTTGATTTTTTGGACAGTTTGGAATTTTCTGAAAGTTTTGAATATTTTATAAGGTTTTGAATTTATTTAAAGTTTTAATAAAATTTACTCGACGGCCGTCAAAGGGGGTGTTGCCCCCGCACCCCCTCCTAGAGGATTACTACTCCCTGGACCCCACTTCTTAGTGCCAATTAATTGTTATATATATGCATATTAACTATTAATACCAGTCTTAATTATTGATTATTATTTACTATTAACTATTGATTTTTTAATTGTCATTATTAACTGATAATTATTAAAAATTAATTATTAAATATTACTTCTTAATTATTAAATTTTACTTATTATTAAATAGCAATCTTAATTATTATATAATTATTGATAATTAGCAATAATTATTAATTATTCAAAATTGATTATTTATTAGTAGTTATTAAATATTAATTCTTAATTACTAAATATTACTCATTAATGATTTATTACTAAATATTAGTCTTGGTTATTCATTATTTAATAATAATTACTTATTGATTATAGATAGTAATTAGTGATTACAAATTAATTACTAATAATTATTAATTATAATAAATTATAAATAATTTCCCATAAAATTTATCATTTATAATTATTAGTTATAAATTAATTAAGCAAGCATTTAATTATTTGTTATTAATTATTAATTATTATAATATTTAAAGCGTAACTCGGTCTTTTTCCATAGTGAACGTCTCCTCAAAGATTTTTACAACCTATGAGTAACACTATTATGGTAGTTAATTAATATTTACAACGTTTAAGGGGGGGCTATAAAAACAATGTTTTTGCAATGTTTTGTAATAAAGTTGCTAAAAGGCTTTTATTATAACTTTTGCAAACAAACGTTGTAAAAAAACTAGGTTTTTACAACGTTGTAAAATAAATTTTTCACAATGTTTTTACGATAAACGTTGTAAAAGAACATTGTAATAGGTTGTTTTTATTGTAGGAACGAATTAAAATTTAATAAGAATGTAATTTATATGAGAATTGAAAGTAAAATGGAACGGAGATGTAAATGCATAAGGGTAATTTGAAAATTTTAATATGGGCCGTAAATACTTTTTGCTTCTGAAATTTGATAGGGATCTAAGTTTTATAAATTTTATTCCATGTGGATTTTAATTACTATTATGGCTTGGTTATTGAATTCCTCTTTTATAAAATAAAAGATACCAGTTTAAAAGTTGCAGCATAAATGTTGTAATATATTTTTACTATTTTACTACAAGCAAATTATACATTTTTTCAATCAAATAAAATGTTTTACATTACCTTCTTTTTCGGTTTAAATTTCACTACCGGGAGAAGTCCGTTTATGTGTTTTATATATATATATATATATGTGTGTGTGTGTGTGTGTAGTTATATACCCAAATTACAGAAAAAATATCGAAACAATTAGCAAGAATAAAAATATAAAAATGATGTTGCTTTGGAAGATTAACAGATATGTAAGGAAAAATAGAAACTCAATGATGAGAACTAGTGTGTTAATTGAGAAAGAGACATTTAAGATGAATATATATATATATATATATATATATATATATATATAATGCACTTTTCCATGTAGGAGAAGGTGATGCATGATGCCCACTATGCAGACCGTACAAAGACCTCAACTGATATTCTCTAGGCTTCCTTCAAATAAGATACCGTTCGCAACAAATTTTTACCATATTACCATTGATGACGCGTCCGACGCTCCAAAGATACAATTTCCTACCCAAGCCTGTTTGAGCCGTTGGAGGTAAAACTAATGTTGGCGACGATGCATCATTCTCATCCTCCTATATAGTTCACCTCCTCCTTCTTCAACATCTCACACTTCCAACCCTCCCCTTCTATATTTCTTTGTCATCGATCGTAAAGAATATTCAGGAATAATTTTATATTGTCTATTTGTTTCTTCTATCTACATTCTATATTTTTTTAAGAATATTTTTCAATTCAAAAATGCAACCTGAAAGACTCCATATCAATGGTCATCCGAACCTACTCAAATTATGCTTAAATATGTTGTAGAAGCATATTTAGCATGCGGTAGTAATAAAAAAGGCGTGCACAAAGTTATAAATGCTAAATTCAACCGAGTTGTAGAAAACGATACGAGATTTCAACCGATAGACGAACTCAAAATCTGACATAAATACGATGGTCTTACAAGTAATCAAGTTAAATGGGAAAGTTTATGCAATAAAACTGGTGCTGCTTGAGATGAGAGTAGACAAACTGTTACTGGCAAAGATGAATGATGGAATGATCGTGTAATATATTATTTTTTAATATTTTGTTGATTTTTTTAATCTGTAGGAATTTGGACTTAGTGTTGTGAAATATAAAAAAGAACCGTTTGAGAATTTGGAGTTGATGCAACAACGTTTCAAGGAATAATGTAGCTGGACAAACATCGTATGCGCTTGCTGCTATCCAAGAAGCACCACGACAAGGTACTCATCCTTCTAGATAGACTCGGTTTGATAGAACATGAGGTTTTGAAGGGTTTTATAATCAACTGGATGACAGCAAGGTAGACAAATACTAAATTTGAATTCATCAACCAATCCTTCATTACAACAAACTTCATTATAACAAGTTTCATTCCAACAACCTCAAATCATTGTTCATCTTCTGGTGCATGTATTAGCACGAGAATGCGTCGTGGAGAAGCTGATGAGAAGATGTACAACATCATTGACGTAATAGACCACGGACGGATAAAAAAATATCATACGACTTCAACCAATCCGAACACAAACAGCGTATACTCAACAAGAAATTCTGTAAACTACGCAGACATGCCTGCTTTAGTTCAACATATTGGAGCAGGTGTAGAATTTAATTTGATGAAGTGATGATAATTGTTATGCAGCCCGGCAATAAAGATTTATTCAATGCTTTTAACAACGACTTAAAAAAAGATTGGTTGACGTCAACGGTTGAAGTCCAACATCTTTCTGCAAACTACAAAACGTATCTAATAAACCAAGGTGGTAGCAACAAATAGGACTTTTACTACAGTTGTATATATGTTGTATTATTTAGGCATTTTATCATTGCAGTATTTAACGAGTTTTAATTAATTTGCATATATTTAGATTCTGTATTGTTATTCCATTTTAATTAAACGCATACCACGTAACAAAATAAATAATTAATTGACTATAAATCAATTCCATTAAAATCATAAATCAAATGTCTGGTTTAAATGCAATTTTCGTAACCGCAATCGCATTCCTTATTCATCAATCTTCTCGGTTCAAATATGACGTTCAAATATGCCCTTTTTCTTCGCCGCAAACGCATTATATTTCTACTGCAACTTACATTTCACCTGTAAACATTTTATAACATGACGCAAAAGCTTAGTGGAGAATCTTCTTTTATTGCATTTTATCATTTCGTACAAAGTTCTTATGTATAGTGGACAGCTATCCATATTTGATTGTACAATCTTACTTTAGACATGAATGAAATGGAATGGAAATGGATGGCAACAAGTAACTAATTCCTGTGCTTTGTTTCTCACCTCCTTCTCTTATTTTTCTTTTCTCACCTCTCTCTCTTTTCCTTTCTCGCCTCCTGCTCTCTTTCACTGATTTAAACCCATAATAGGAGTTTAGTACCGTACCAGAAGCCTGATCACTTGCAATTTTGCAAAGGTTGAAATGGACCAAACTGTTGGAAAAATAAGCGGATTCATCGTTCGTATTACTTGTAGAATCACTGGTAAAGATGAAAGCAGCAAGCAAACGACTCCTTGCAGGTCGAATGATAAGTCAACTTGCTACTCTGCAGTCGCTGAATCAGAACAACTTATTCCTACAACTCATGACTCGCATGTCATTTCGATTCAAACTTTGGATGATAATTCAAGCTGCTCTTCTAGTGTACTAGTACAATCAAAAGAAGAACCGGTTAATACTAAAACTCATGATCCCTATCAATCTACTGTTGACAATGGTAACTTTTCCAGAGGCAACGATGACAGTGTCAAAGAAAAAGAAGTCACAACAGTCACAATCCTGAAGCCACAAGTGAAGAAAGAAGGTAAATGGTTAGTGCATTACTGCAACAATCATAGGATATTACTGGTTGGAGAAGGCGACTTCTCTTTCTCTGCCTGCCTTGCTAAAGCTTTTGGTTGTGCTGCTAACATGGTCGCGACTTCTTTGGATTCCTTATGTTAGCTTTTCAATGCCTTTTATATTTATATTTTCTAGTGAAATTTAGTTTTAACCCAGCGATCCCTAATACGCATTAAAAAACCTTTCAGACTTTCTGGAAGAAAACTATCCAAGTGCAGAAAGCAACATTGGTTATCTGAGGAGAAGAGGGTGCATTGTCTTACATGACATGGATGCCACTAAAATGGCATCGAACATTTTTGTAAATGAGTATACATATGATCGTATCATCTTCAATTTCCCTTTAGCTGGTTTCTTTAACGAGTCGCGGAGGCAGCATTTAAGGTAAGCTTAGTCATATTTATTGTATCATGTTTGCTTAAATTATTTGGTGCTTATGGTCCAGTTTATTATGCTCAGACGCAATAGGAAATTGGTAAGATCATTCATGAATAATGCTAGGAGTTTGCTTGCTTCAGATGGAGAGATCCATATTACGCACAAATCAAGTGGCACTTATAAAGAATGGGGCTTAGAGGAAGTGGCAAAGCATTGTGGCCTTAGGCTGATTGAGGATGTTGAGTTTAGGTTGAATCATTACCCTGGTTACCACAACAAATATGGATTTGGAGGCAATGATGACTTTCATTGCTACCCAAGCAGGACTTATAAGTTTGGGGGTTGCAAATCACCTGGACCAAAATTTGGTGATCCAGTATGCCCACCCAACCAATTCAAGACACAGCCACAAGTGAAGAAAGAAGGAAAATGGTTAGTACATTACTGCAGCAATCATAGGATATTGCTGGTTGGAGAAGGTGACTTCTCCTTCTCTGCTTGTCTTGCTAAAGCTTTTGGTTCTGCTGCTAACATGGTCGCAACTTCTTTGGATTCCTTATGTTAGTTTTTCAATGCCTTTTGCATTTATATTTTCTAGTGAAATTCACTTTTAACCCGGGGATCACCTAATATTTGCATTTTCCAACCTTTCAGACTTTCTGGAAGAAAACTATCCAAGTGCCAAAAGCAACATTGGATATCTGAAGAGAAGAGGGTGCATTGTCTTACATGACATGGATGCCACTAAAATGGCGTCGAACATTTATGTAAATGAGTATACATATCACCGTATCATCTTCAATTTCCCTTTAGCTGGTATTTTTAACGAGTTGTGGAGGAAGCATTTAAGGTAAGCTTGGTCATATTTATTATATCTTGTTTGCTTAAATTATTTGGTGCTTATGGTCCAGATTATTATGCTCAGGCGCAATAGGAAATTGGTAAGATCATTCATGGATAATGCTAGGAGGTTGCTTGCTTCAGACGGGGAGATCCATATTACGCACAAATCCAGTGCCACTTATAAAGAATGGGGCTTAGAGGAATTGGCAAAGCAGTGTCGACTTAGGCTGATTGAGGATGTTGAGTTTAAGATGAAGTGTTACCCTGGTTACCACAACAAATATGGATTTGGAGGCAATGATGACTTTGACTGCTACCCAAGCAGAACTTACAAGTTTGGCCATAAGTGAATCATTGTAACATTTTGGCTGCTGTATCATTTCGCTACCCTACTGTTTTAAAATGCTTTCCTTCAGCTGTAGCACCGTGATGTAGAAAAAGTTAATGTTAAATATCTGAATATCATGTAAAATTGAAGGAGAGAAAAAAAATGCTTCAATAATATGTACAAATAAATTTAAGTTTTTTCCGAAGAAGACAACGATTTGAGCAAGTATGTTGCTAAAGGCACTCAAATTACCATAATGTGGTATTCAAAAATATAAATTTGATGTTTTTAACATCCCACCATCACATGAAACTAAAGACAAGCTTTGTGCTTCCAAATAACAAATGGTGGTATTAGAAAGTCAAAACTTGATGCTTTTAGCAATACATTTCAAGTAATTTAAGTAACTTTCAACACCAATGACTAGCAGCTATTTGGAAAAAACTTTGCTCAAAACTAATAGTTTAGTAGGGGATTATTAAATTAGTGTAACTTAAGTATCTTTCAATAATTTGAGCAGTTTAAGTTGTTGAAATTTCTAGAATCCGTCCGCACATCTCTCCGTCGAAGCAACATAGAATTTGGTCAACACCCTTTAACAAAAGAAATTTCTCGTTGTACATGCGATCAAACATGTGTGTGTATTTCATTCCACTTGCATTACATTTTATGATGTGAGACTATTATATACAATATGCGTGTATTACCCACATACAATGCGAGACACCCTAACAAATCTCCATCTTGGCTCACATCCATTCGTGCATCTTTCACTATGTCAACGTTGATGCATGCACCATATTAAGAATCCGTTCACGTGTGACCACACGTATCATGATATAACTTCACCTTAAGTCTGACTACTTAAGCCTACTATAACACCCTAATTTTTGATAACATTATTCAGAAAATTTAATTAGATAAATTAAATAGAATAATGATGGTAAGGGGATTAAGATTTGAATAAATCATATATAGGGCCGTGCTTAATAATAAAATAGGACTTAAATTGGTTTATACGCTAATTAATATATAACATGGCATATTAGTAAATAACCACTTCATTATACACGGCCATACACCTTTGTAATTGCCCATTCACGTTTCATTTCTCATTTTCCACAAACGCAAATCAAATATTAAAATAGATCCAGCCACTCACAAGGAGGAAAAGAGGAAAATTCAATCTAAAGCTAAGGATCAAAGCTAGAAAGGATTAATCAATAACAAATCTCAAATTCCCTATCATATCTAAGATGAATAATAATTTATTCTATCTCTAATTTGTTTTATAATCACATATTTTTGGATTTACGATTAAATTTTCTTTTACGATGTTTTGGATGATGATATGCTTGAACTATTATTTGTTTGATTTAAACAATCCATTTACATGAGAATTTGCACGGTTTAGGGTAAAACCGAGGGTTACTTATTTTTGAATGTCATGGAAAAAATTTACGTTAAGTAAAACATGATTTTGGAGATGGGTTTTAATTTTTATAATTTTCTGAGCTATGGAAAATTTATTATGAATTTTTAAAGGAAAATATGATGTAATTGAGTTTAAAATTAATTTCGATTATTTCAGGAAGAAATTGTGTCTCAAATTTTAATATGTTAGATAACATGATGAAATTGAATTTTTTTGCTTTTGTGGATTTTTTCTAATTGATTTGCTATGGAAAATAAATTACTTTAAAAGAAGGACTTATTTGCAATGTTGGTTTTGTTTAATAGAAGGGCTTAAATGTTAATTTTCCTTTGATTTAGATCTGATAAATGCAGTGGTTATTTTTTAAAGTATTTGAAAGTTTTAACGCAACCAATCCAGTGTTTACAAATAGGCATGTTAGTTATAAAGCGTTTACTAAACTTAGCATTAATTCAGCCTTTTAAATAAAAAGTTGGTTCTGTCTCTTTTGGAAGTGGCCTTCGACCCAATGCTTTCGTCTTGACTCAGTCAAAACCAACCCTACCAAAACCCACCTAGTCGAAACTAATGCATAAGGTATCACTTGGATGGTACGTAGTGCATTGAAGGAAAGGTGGAAGCCATGGTGTCGAAAGCAATGTTTCCGATGGGGTCGTAACCCTGTTTGGTTTTCAAAAGGTAAGTATTAGCTTTGTTTTGCTTAGTGCTTTCGTCCCATTCAAAAGCTATGTTTTCGAAAGGAGTTTGTAAATGGTTTTCGAAGAAGGTTGCCGAATTATGTTTAAAGTATTGGCTTTCGAAGGGGTTCCTTTTGTTTTTGAATAAGTGCTTACGAAAGTAATGGTTTCGACCAAGTCGAAACCTAGCCGCTATTTTCTATTCCGAGTGCTTAAAAAGGCATTTTTATTGTGTTTTGGAAAGAGGCTATCTTTGCTTTCGAAGGAGGTTATCCAGAGGTTTCGAAAGAGGTGTTTTAAGGTTTCAAAACATAAACCTGTTCTCAATTTAAAGGAGTAACCATGGCATAAATAAATAAAGAATTTTGAAATGGAGTTTTGAAGAAGTTATCTTTGATTAACAAGTTAAAGAGTTTAACTAGGACTTATATAAAAATGATTTCAAGGATATTAAACGCATGTGTTGATATTATTTGTTGTTATGATCACTTCTTCATATAAGTATTCAAATTGTAATTAACCCATAACATTATTTTAGGGAAGGGTAGAATAACCAACTAAGTTGACCCAATAATGAATATAATTTAAGAAATGTTAAAATCTTAATTAAAGATATTAGTAAGGGCCAAAAGGTTCACAGTAAGCCCATGAAAACTGTTCATAACAAAAGATATTAGCATGGGCCAATAGGTTCATAGTCAGCCCATAAAAACTATGATTTGATATTGGCAGGGGCCAATAGGTTTATACCCAGCCCATGAAAACTATATCCGGATTAAGATATTGACAGTTAGTCAATAAGTTGCTAGTTAGCCCATGAAAATTAAGATAAAGGAAAAGATATTGGAGTTACCAATAGGTTTCTAGTGGTCCCAAGAATACTATGAAATTGGATAGATAGTCTATAAATGTTTAACAGGTAAATAATAACCCTAGAAATTATAATTGAGACAAATAGTTAGAATGAATGGGGATAGGTAATCCAGATTTGATTTACTTGTTTTGCACATCATCATAATGTTTTGAAATATTATGTTTTAACCATTGTGGATGCAGAAGCATAATATATGGTTTTATAAATATTTTAGGATACTAGTGAGGAGAAAATCCGTTCCACTAAGTGGCGTGGTCTCACTGGATATTTAAATGCTTTAAGATGGTATATTATTATTGATACCAGGCTTTTTATCTAACTCGATGTTTTTTGTCTTCCCTTTAAACTCTTGGATACTCAATTGATTTTAAGTAGGTTGAGAGTTAAGGTTTCTAGGTGTTCTTTTAGACGAGTAAAGCTTCCAAAGACGTGCTGGAGGCAAGCTTGTTACTAGAGTTCTTTCATTTCCGTTGTATGTTTGATTGTAAAGGAAAATTTATTTTAGTGCCTTATTATATACTCTGATCATCCAAGAGAGAATCTGCATATGTCGCTCTTAACGTCTATCTAACGTTGTGTGCGCTCTAGGATTATGTAATGAATTTGATGTATTTTGAAATGGAATGTTGACTTTATTTACTGTTTGAATTTTTTTCCATATTCATGTGTTTCTGTGTATCAATGTATCTAACATTGCCATATTTGGTCGTCGAGGATTAATAACTATAAATGACTGCAGCATCCTTAGCCTTTAGTTTTGGGCCTTCAAGTACGGGGATGTTACACCTACACTGCTAAGCATCATGATTTACGGACCTCTTGCGCATTTTCCATTGTTCTAAGCATTACCATCGGCTTTGATACTATTTTGAAATTTTGGAGATCCGTCTGCACATTCTTTATGGGGCAACATAGAGTTTTATCAACATCTTTTAACATAAAGAATCCCTTGGTGTCATAACTGACCAAACTCATATATATAACATACCACCTCCATTATTTTCACGATGTGAGACTACTCTTTTCAAATATGCACCCATCACACATATACAATGTGAGATAGACACCTGCTATCGACTAGTCTAACTCTACGCTCAAAACCCTACCACAAGTCAGCCACTAAATTGCGAATTCTCGAACTACACCACTGTAGTTCGTCTCCTAATCATACGACTAGAATTTACAAATGTTTAAAAATGAAATAAAAAATAAAAACAATTTAAAACGATAAAACTACAAACTCTATTTTAAAAGAACGGCCCAAAATAATTAATACCTCCCCAATTAAAAAGTTAAAAATGAATCCCCTTTTTCCTTTTTCTCTAATCGGCCTGTATCCTTTTTCTTTGAAAAATGGCTGCTTCCTTTTCCTCGTTCGTTCCTCTTTATTTTAGATAATTAGGGTTTCTTTAAATTTGAAGGTGCTTCTTGATTATTGGTCGATTAGAGTGGTTATTGCTTTGATTTGCTTTGACACTCGACTCACTTTCTCTAATTAGCTTTTGGCTACTTCAATTCGTCGAGTTCGATTGATGTGTGAATTGGTATGTGAATGCCTTTTTCTGATAATTAATTATTCTCGACATTGATTCGAGTTGAATGATTTATTCTTCTCTGTTGTTTCTTGAAGTCGAATGACTCTTCCATGCCGATGATGATATAGGTTATATAGGGTTTAGTTCCCTTGATTATTGTTCGAATATATTTTTGAATTCGTATATTACTTTTTGGCTCGGTCATTTGATTTTGCTTGGATGGGATGTTTTTTGACTCAATTTGTATAATTTGCGTTACTTGAATATCAAGGCTTCGATTTTGACTTGTTCGACTCCTTGGCCACCACAGTTTTGATTCTTTGGTACTTTGAATTTATGTTGACTTAGTTTGAAACTGCTGCTTTGATTTTTGTAAAAAACCTGGAACTTCGATCATTTGAAAATTGTTTCCTTATAACTTCATGGCTTCATAATTTTTATTGTATCTGGTCTTCGAGCCAGTTCATGCAGTGTCTGCACTTGTATTCACCTATTTTCATGTGTTTGTTGTATTTGAAATTGTACTGCACTGGACTATTTGGTTGATCTGCATTACTATGTCCACTGATATTTGAGTCTAGGTTGCATTGAGTACATGTCCATATGCATTTAATCTAGACAATTTTGTGCATTTAATTTTGAGAAGTGCTTGACTCTCTGACTTGTTCATTCACGGCTTCATGAAAACTGCTTTGTGTGACCACGGCTTAGATTTGAGTCGTTCGGTTCTTTACCTTGACTTGTCATACTATTTATAGATTTTGTAGCTCTGGGTTTGACTCATTTCGAAACTGCTACCTTGAAAATTGTTTGACCTGAAACAATTGATTTTTATTTTTACACTCTGCATCATTCACTGCCTTGTATATAAGATGTTGATCCACTTGGTTGAACATGTGTTGTTGTTTGAATACTGTCACTGTTTGTTTGAAGTCCTATGTTCAGTAGATTGTTTCATGTGATGTTGTATGTGGTCTTGTTCTCGAGTCATGTATCATGTGGTCTGGTTTTGTGTGGAGCTTGATTGAGTTGTTGCTTTAAGCTAGTTTATGCACCCTGCTATATACATGTTGACATTGCATATATATCTTGTTGAACTGTTGAGTAGTATGCATGCATATAAGTTTGGTCTACATGTTGCACTATGATTTCTCTGACCATTCTGGGTTCAAGTGTACATTTAATTTTTGATGTCTAGTCTGGTTGGATATGAAGCCTATATATGTAAGCGTGTTGTTTCCAAACTTGTTTATGTGCTTTGTACTTGAAGTTTTGTTTCTGCATCGATGTTTCTTGTGCACTTATGGTTGGATTCATCTGCTTCGAGTCACTTGTGCATTTTTCAAACTGCTATGTTGATATTCATCTCCACTTTTATACATACATACATACATACATACATACATACATAAATGAATGTAAATATGTGTATGTTCACCTCAGTTGCATTCCGTTGTTTACAGTTTTTGCATGTGAACTTAAATTGCTTTTCATTTTTACCAGAACTTGGTTGCTTCTGACCAATTCAGTGTTGATTTGGGTCTGGTCTTTACTGTACTGATTTTGGATATTTGGTATTTGAGCCCTTGTTAATTTTGATTTTGGAAACCGAGTTGAACCTAGCTTTGGTTCGGGTTTGACCTTGTGCTCAAGTCGTGACTTTATTTTTATTGCACTTGAGTTGAACCTATCTTTTGGCTTGGGTTTGACCTTGTGCTCATGTCGTGACTTTATTTATATTGCACTTGAATATTTGTACTTGAGTGGAATCCAGCTTTTTATTGTGTTTGACCTTGTGCTATTCTGTCACTGCAGTTTTATCAAGTGTATATCGGTGTGCACGGCCTTGTGGCATGTACAGTGATATACTGTGCATGTCATAAGTTGTTCGTGTATGATGAATTCAAAATTGAATGATGACGAACAACCCAAATAACCGAGGCAGATAATATTTTCAAAAATATACATTTTATTTTACACTGCAAAAATATTTTCTTTTCAATTTTACTGCGTCAGTGTGTATTTTGCAGATAACTCAGATGCTGAATTCAAGCTGGAATAGAGTTGAAGATAAATACGAGTGAATGAGTGATATATAGTGAGGATAGTTGTGTAAATTAAAATATATTGTAATTGAAAATTTGTATATATAGTGAGAGCATTGTACTATTCAATATTGTAATAAAATATTTGTTTGAATAAAATATTTGTTTTAATTTAAATTCTGTGTTATTTATTTTATTTAGCAAATATTTATTTAATTTATGAAATTAAATAGCACGATAATAAATACATTTAAATGAATATATATGTGTATATATTTTATTATCATCAAACAAAAATCATATACTAGCATATTCAACACTAATCACAATGATTTACAGATCTCTTACACATTGTCCATTGCCCCAAGCGTAAATATTGGCTCTGATACGATTTCGAAATTTCTAGAATTCGTCTGCACATTCCTCCGTAGGGTAACATAGATTTTGGTCAAAATATTTTAACAAAACGAATCCTTTATTTTTATTTGCGACCAAACTCATATATACACCATGCCAATTCTATTATTTTTCACGATGTGTTACTATTATTTCCGATATGTGCCCATTACCTACATACAATGCAAGACACACCAAACATAAGTATCTTTCAATAATAAAATTCACTTTCACACTTTTATCATATTCACTTTTATCATTTTTTTATTCAAACACCAAAAAAAAAAAATACTAACTCACACCAAAGATCGTTACAAATTAACAAATATCAATATGTTACTTTAGCTACATCAAACAAATTACAACACCACCATATCTCTCAAGAAAATTATAATTACTTAACTTTTTCTTTATCTTTCATCCTTTCAAATAGAATTATAAAATTATCATCCAATGTAAAAAAAATTAACTTTGTAAGCTTAGGTAAATTTTCGTTGCTTTTGTTCATGTCAATCCTTATTTTACGAGATCAATCAACATCCATTCCAATATTCATTATCTTAATTTAGTTGATTTGAGAAATAAATATTTTTGGAATGGGAAATGAAAAACAATGACAAAATTATTGTCTTATTTATTCCATTATATTTAAAGCTTATAATTAATTCAACATTACTGTTATCACTTAAAAGAACTAAACATGTTTCTATCACCATCAGCCACCAAAAATATTAATGATATTCAGTCTTTCGATTTGGCACATGAAACCCACACAAGATTGGTTATTATAAACATTTCCAGTTGATCATTCCTCGACAACTGCCAATTTTCAACATGCATTGAAACGGGTAAACTAAGTAATTTTTGCCATCGAACTTTGTATAGGGACAATTAGAAGTACATTATCAATCAAAACTTAAGCTAAAGTAGAGTACTACATATAGTGTGTTTAGCATTACTCTTTATATAGTTAACTTCTTAGTTCTAATTCATCTTTTTTCTCCATTATGAAGCTCTCAATGTTCTATGTAAAATGACATATTATGAGCTAGATAATTTTGATACTTCATGTCAATCAATAATAACTTTATATCTTTAGCTCTCTCCTTACAATTACTAAATAAAAAATAGTCCACCCCTTATGGTGCTAAATTCATGCTTGAGCTAACCAAGTTTGAGCATCATTGCTCAAACTTCACATGATAGAGTTAAGGGTATACTTAAGTGGGGGATTATGTACTTGGTTGTACAAGTTAACTTTTGTAGTGAATGTTACCTGGAATAAAATAAGTTTTTGGTTTCATTTTATATGGTATATTTTGCTATATTGGGATATATGTAATATTTTACATGCATTAAATATATACAGGTAGAAAATCTTTAGAAAAGGCGTTTAATCGAATATACAAATGCGTTCATAACTATGAGTATTGAATCATGTTGTTAAATACTTTTCCTTAAATGTATATCACCAAGATGAATCAAGAAAATGATATTGATATATTCATTGAGACTAGTATACACAATGTTAACAAGAAACCTTGCCAACACCTCAAAAGTGAAACCGAACCCTTCGAAACCACCCTTCGAACATATAGAGATATTTAAAACTTTTAGACTCCTTTAAACCCTCCTTTTAAAAAAGTTGAGGCAGTTGAAACTCCTTTTATATAATCTTTCGACACAGTCCAAACACCCGAATCCCTTTTATAATACCTTTCGATCTAGTTGAATTGGTTTCAGAATCCTATCAAAACCTATTTTCGAAGTGGTCAAGGTGGCTTGAGGTAAGGACCTAATGATCTAAGGATTTTTTTTAATTGAAAGGTTTCGACTTCCTCGAAAGGTAGCCTTACGATCATGTTGATACTAGCAGATTATAATCGAACCACATAAAAACTTTGATTCAGCTAATATATCTAAGAATATCATAAACTTGCATTGAATAATACTTTTCTTTACTACTTGAAGCTTAAGTATACAAAGTAATCAAATACCCAATTCAATTTGAGAATTATAGTTTACAAATTCAAGAAAGAACAAGAATGAGGTGAATGAATTTGGATCCCTCTAAAACAAGGGTCTTATTCATAGGCGTTGGTTGACCACCTTCCACCTTCATCCTTCCGACGCGGTCGAAAGGCCTTCTTCCATCCTTCTACGCACATCATTTAAATGTAGTCGAAAAACCTTTCACATTCATTCTTTCAACTTCACACTTTTGAATCAAACCTTTCGACCTAATCGAAAGGATTACCTTAACGACCTTCTGTTGTTGCTAAAGTCTGGGCTTCCTTCTATCTTGCTTGATTGCTTTCGACTTCATTGAAATGTATAGAAGCTCTCTTTACCTAGCTGTTAATGTGCCGTGCAAATTGGAAAGGGCATAGGTTTTTTAAGGCGACTCGTAAATCTAACCCCGTCCAAGCTGACAATAACCCACACGCGTCCAACCCAAACTGAATGGAAGGACGGATAGTCATGAGAAAGAAGGAAGAGAAAAGAAGAAGAAGAGAGAAAGAAACTAAATCAATCACTGAACCTCACAATCGTAGCGGAACAACATATAATATAATATCAATTACTTTTACAAAACATAAACTACATACATCTATTAGATTACTACAATCAATCACTACTCATCGGCCTGGACAGTTTTAATAACATGTCCCTACAAATGCTGATAATATAAACAACAATGTAGTGGAAAAAATAAACATATACATGAATACAACAAAAAGACTTCCAACTCGTCTGTTGAAGCTCCAAATCATTAATTGTAAACATGTAAATATATTTGGTCTGACCCAAGCATTGGAAGGAAGAACGTCTAGATCAATCTGGTAAACCAACGTGAGAAAACACATCTCCACTGAATTTTAAAGTTATAAAACTTTCCTTTATCAAAACAAAGGTATCTCGTAAGACCACACCCACATATAAACATTGGGGGTTTTTTAACCTTACAATAACCAAATCAGTTCATATCAAATTCTGTTATATTATACTAGTGTCTAGTATACAAATAATATTAATCATAGCCGAAATTGTTACCTTGATTAAAATCTAGCATACCACCTTGTAATATAAGGCTTTCTATAAACAATATGGCAGGCACATAGCAGATAATGGATTTCCATACAAATGACCTGGTGAAGGGACTACATTTCCGTAGTACATCTCTAGAGGAATGTAAAGAAGCCCAGTTCATGGTCCTTTGCCAACACAAGACTGGCGTATCTCTAACTAGATAATACTGAATATGTCATCACCTCGGTTGTTACCGACCTATCCGAGGGCCCTCATAGCATACATGTATAATAATTTAAAACCTAAACGTAATAGTAGGAATAAATATATCTAGAAGGGGATGATCATATCCTTATGGTTGCGAACCACATAGTCTTGCCGCATCTACGCTATTTCGGCCATTTCCGGGTGTGAGGCCTATGGTCACGTTTACCTTTCACATAGCACATATCACTTTCCTCTTCGAATGCCACATTGCGGTTCCATGATCACATAACCAATTTCTATAAATGTATAACTCCTTAGCTCGTACGTCTCAAGAATGGGTGTTAAGCTAAGAGAAGTTTCCTTCTGCGCCACCAAACAAATAATACATTTACAGAGATCAATAAATATAATTCTAAAATTCAACGTCAGACATTCGTCAATACAAGTTGTCTAGGAACAGGAAAAACGGAAGGCATTTCTCTTACCGCATCCTGTCGAGAATCATCCATAGGATAAGTAGCAATTAGTCCTTACATTGGATATTTCATAACGAAGAGAATACTGCTACTATATGTATATTGGAAGTTTATCCCCAAATGATCAACAAGTAATCCTTTATTACAAAAAACGTAAATATCAATGCCTTCCAATACTGCACATTCTATCGCATATACATTGGTCCGAAGTGGTTCTCGGATAAATCCGACTCCAGTCTCTCCAGGACAATAACAATAAAGAGGCCAATATATGATAGTCGGTTATTTAACTATCGAAGTAACAAATAATATCTAGCACATAAGCAGTCACTAGGCCCATTTAATAAATCTTTTATTACTTCAATCACTTTCCAAATATTTACTTCAAACTATATTTTAAAAAGACATACTCAGCAAAACCATTTCAAAATATTGATAATGGAAAACACTTCCATATACTTATATCAACGATATAAGCATATTCATAAATCATTTCATTTTCAACATTTAGAAAATGTATTCATATACTTATATCAACGATATAAGTATATTCAATAACACTACCGTCTAGACACACGCCAAATAGATTTCTATATCCGTACAACTCCAGAGTTCGTATGCCTCCAAACTGGTATTAATTATAGGAAGCAATGCTCCTACACCACCAAGCCTTAGTACGATCATAAGAACCGATTCGTGTACTTCACGATGGAAGGTCAAAGCATAATATATTAGGCCAAAACGAATGTAGCATAAAAAACGTTACGACAATCAAAAACACAAGTATAAGGTAAACCCCGTATACTATATAAATCATTTCCTTTCGAAAATCATTTACTATAACAACAGTGTTATAGTCCATACCTTTCATACTTCCTTGAAAACATCTATTACAACAATGAATGTTGAAATCTATGTTTCTGATAATTAACTCATTTAAAAACATATTTCAAACCTTTTAAATTCAATTTGGAATTATTATTTCCAAAACATCTACTTCCAAAGGATAAATTACTTTTTAAAACCATTAACTCCATTAAAATATATCTTTCAAACATTCCTTAAAAAATCTCAACATAAATCATTTCCATATTTATAAAACTATTTTCATAAATCTCCTTTCGATTTTATAAAACTTGCATTTTATAAAATTCCTTTATCTATAAAATTCTATTTGTAAATACATTCTTTTATAAAAATTAATTTTACTATCAAAATCCTTTTATAAATCCATTTCTTTATAAATCAAATTTATTTATAAAATATTGATTTCATATCCATTTAATATTTATAAAACACCATTCAAAAGTCCATTAGTTTATTTATAACTTATACTTTTATAAATCCTTTATACAGAAATCTTTATTTGAAGTATTTCATAAAACAAAAACCTTATAACACCAAAAAGCATACTTTTCATTTGTTTAAAAACAAATCCATTCTTTTTAATAATCTAAAAATTATTAAAACATATATACTTCCAAAAATTACTATGAAATCCTTTTAAAATCAAAATCATTGTTTTTTTAGTATTTAAAAATACTAAAAATAAGGCTCAGTGCTACCATAGCACTAAATAAATCAGATCATAGCACAATCCATAACATGACATCCAACACATCATATATCAGCATATATGTGAAAAGTAAAATCAATAGTGGTGTGAAATCCTGTTGGATCCCTCCAACATATCCCCTTGCATCACAGACAAGATATAATCATAAAAATATAATCAACTGTTTCGAGGAGGGATTAGCATAAAAAGGGTCACCTACTCATACACCGGAATATAATAGGGTCTCATCCACTCTAGCGGTGGGAATATATCCAAACGAACTAACATATATAGTCAATCATCCAAATAAGCAACAAACATCATAAATAAAATTATTTTCACTTATATAAAAAAATATAAGCAGGCGAAAGCGGTGAGTTTACTAGCCAGAAATCGAAAAAGCCCTCCAGCTCGAATTAAAATTGAACAGTCGTTCAATTTGACTTAAAATTTCAACTAGTTTCGAATTCGTCCAATTCAACTCCATAGATAGTACTCACTGATATTAATGCAATGCAACTTTTTGCGCTCAAAACGGACCTCGTACGAGAAAATTACGAATATATTAACCTTTGAAATAATTAAAATTTAATTAACATAATTAATAAAATTTAAAACTTAACCTAATCTTTCTCCCCTCCCTCTTTCATACCAGGCTGCGTCATTTGTTTTTTATGTTTGTGATCGAAGTTCGCCAGTGCTAGAACAATGCACGTGCCAGCATCGCTCTGCCTGTGCCACGCCAGCCTCGCGTCAGCCTTCAATGCGCATACGTACGCACGCAAAACCCAATGGACGAACCCAAAACTACTCGCGAACGGAGGCGAAATTCCATCGCCTCGGCTCGTCGTTCGACGATCCAACTGTAGGTTAAGCTCTTATCAATGCGCTCTATGTTTTGTTAGTTGAAGTCGAACGCTAATTCGATCTCTAGAGGCTCCAATCAACCATGGTTGTTGATTTTTAGGTTTTTAATGGTGGCTGAAAACATTTTAAGGTTAAGTTTGCAAATGAAAGAAAGATAATGGCTATTTATAGAAAATAAAACTCGACACTATTCATACGTTAAAATTTCGAACTCCAAACGAAGCGTGCCGCCCAGCGTTCTATATATTATACGACTATTACGAACACAATGGAATATGTATCGAGAGCCAATTCCATCATACACAGAAGATAGCTTTCCAAAATCAAATTATTTTAATTTAAATTCCTTTAATTAATTTCTACGCGTTCTAACTTGCACGATCAAATGATATGTTCGATCAACACGAAATTCAACAGCATATAATAATTCTCTATTACGGATCCAATGCAACTGGTTTCGTCGAAATCCAAGACAGTGCCCAAAAAGACTTTTTTTACACGTTAATTAAAACAAATAATTTCCAATTTATTTTTACTCACTTTTAATTCAAATTTAAAAGTTTACCAACTCCATTCTAATTTAAATAGAGTTTAAATCAACTTTAGAAATCATTTTCATTTATATTAGATTCAATTATTTAAACAATTTCAAATACTAAATTTTACAATTTAATTATCAAATAAATTAACATATTCGAAATACAAGTTATTCAACTTATAAAATTAACTTTTCAACATTAAAATCAATTAATGTTCTAAATTCGAATGATTGAAATTATGGGTCATTATATTCTCCCCTCCTTAAATGAATTTTGTCCCCAAAATTACCAAGTAAGAAAAATGCCACAAAACCCTTTATCTTTTCAAAAACAATTAGTGGAAACTTGTTATAAAAACATTTTCCAAGTCTTAAAATTCTTTCATAGTTATTAACTAATACTATTCCAACTTATAACTCAAAATCAAAATTTTGGTTATAAATTTTTTTCCAAAATTTCAGAAATTTTCTAACGCCTTAAATTTACGGAAAATTTTGCCAACGTCTCCTTTGCATGGCTCAATCATAGAAAATCACAATGTGTGTATATATATATATAATCATAAATATACATCTCGACTTCGAAGACGAGGCATCCCGTAGGGGAAAAAATATAAAAGTACGATTTATCAAATCATATTTAAAAATTAAAATCAAGATTTATTTATCAAACAATTTTGTAGTTACTACTACAACAGTCTTCCCACTTTGAAACTCAAAAATGAATGTCAATGATGTGTGCACTCATCACGAAATTATTTTTCAGCGATAGAGAGGGGAGTACAGAACTTATTTCTTTCCAACATTTCTTTAAAACAATTCTTTCAAATCATATTGAAATATTTATCAGAAAATACTTCTAAATAATATTATTATTATATCCCAAAATCATTTGCAGACGATTTTGAAAATTCTGGAACTTAAGTTCTAAATTTCCAATTTATTCTAATTTTATTTGTAAATTTTATTTTACAATCAATATTTATAAATTTCACTATCGAACAAAAAAAATATTACAACCAAATATATCATTTATAAAATTATCATTTTATATATTAAAATATCATTTTATATATAAAAATGTACAAATAGGAAAAATTATTTCATTTACCTATATTCAAAACAATATTGTGTCAATCTGTCCTATTAAGTGTTTAGAAATCCCTATCGATGTCATAGCGTCCTATGCACCAACCAACCAAAATTTATAAATTCAAAACGGAACAAATATACACAATATAAAACCTTTTTATAATACTAGCAAATACGCTCTCTCATATATGCATACTCCTTGACTCATTCTAGGGTATTCCTACCCTAATTAATATGAGTCAGACCCCATAAAGCTAAGATTTATTGCTAAACCAAAGCACTGATACCAACTGTAACATTCCGCCTTTTTGGACAGTTTAAGCAGACACACGCGCCAACTCAAACAATACAGAAGGGCGGGTTATTATTGGGGTAAATAAGAAAAAGCACAGAGAAAAAAACAAAACAGAATCTTGCAGCGGAATGAAAAAATATAATAATCAAATAACAGTTCATGAAGCTGTTTACAAAACATTTGATTATACTTATACAATAAAGAATCAGAGTTACACATATTAGAGATAAATAAATAACAATGTAGCGGAACAGTGTGATGTAGTAGAATAATATAGCAAATAATAATAGTACAATTTTCGTCTTCGTCCTCCATAAATAAGGTATTCAAATCCTAAAATGCTCAGGCTAACCCGAGGGAATTGAAAATACAAAACACTTGAGTCAGAACTAAAATATCTTATGTAAGTTAAATCAATGGAAATAAATATGAGTGGAACGGCGTCAAAGATGTTTACGGGGTTTGACATCTCCTATCCAGTGTCTAATGTGAGTGTGGTAACTTAAGAGATGCTCGCGGTTCATATCTCCTAAGCATCCGTTAAACTATCTACTATATAGTACAATATGCTATTATAATATGTCTACAGTAAAGTAAAAGTACTAAAATAGCGTTAAGGCGTTACATTTTCCCTTTTAACACATTTTATAATGTCGATAGTTTATACAGTACCGTAACTCCTCGTAAACTGGGGCCGCCAGAGGATACCCCATAGGTACGACATAAAACAAACTCATAGAAGGTGCGCTAGGGTAGGTGACACGACACAACTAAGAAATGCCACGGTAGATATACCAATTATGCATTCGGACTGTTGGTAACGCATAGCCGCAACTACCACCCAACTCGAAACACACTCCTGAGAAAAATCATGGTTGGCCACCAAGTAATCAAAAGTCAAAATATAATATCGATGGAGTGTGTCCGATCGAAGGAGCTACCTCACTTGGCCTGAGAAACGCACATGTTTTAACCACCTTATGCCAACTCACAGGAGTTAGGTCCACGTATATATCTTATATAGGATCATCGCCACCATCCTACATCATTCTGGAATCTCCACTGCGTACACAGTTTCCAAAGTGGTTTTCGGTATTGGCAGAGAGTATGACAACATACGATCCCAGTCGCTTTAGCAACCAATCGCTCATTACACACCGGAAGGTTTATTTATATTTCAAAAGTCAATTCACAATTTGTATCAAAATATCATATTTTCAAAACCATCACTTTCAAAATTATATTCACCCTCAAATCATATTCACTTTCAAAATCATATCATTTCTAGAAATCATAATTTTTTCCAAAATCATATTTCCAAAATAGATTCTATCCTTACTTCAAAATCATCATATCCCATTAGTTAACATTTAAATCCCAACTTAGTTTCGAATTTAGAAGAAAATAGTCTTAAATAGTTATAAATAGTTAATATAGATTAAAATAATTAAATATAATTAAAGTAGATTAAATAGCTTTAAAATAGATTAGTTAGATTTAAAATAAATTAAAATAGTTTAATTAGTTTAAGATAAATTAAATTAGTTTGAAATAGATTAAAATAATTCATACGGTTAATATTAGTTAAATAGTTTAATAAATTTGAAAATCTTAGTAATTAGAAATTTTAAAATATTATATTTTTAAAATAGTTTATATTAAAATATGAGTTTTAAATTAACATCAAATTAAATTATTCATTTCATTTCAACATATTTGGACCATTTCAAATTTCCAAATCGAAAAACCAAATTTCAATAAACTATCGAATTTCATATTGTTCCAATCCATGTTCAAAATATCAATATGGATCACTCCAATTTCAAAATATTTCAAAGTTATTTACAAACAAACTCAATAACTCAATTTTGATAGAATTTTATTTATGAAAAGTTTAATTTTACACTTCCGATTTAATTTCTTAAACCAATTCTCTTTTTAAACCAATTCACATTTCAAAGCCAAACTTGAATTTTCAATAATACTTCAATTTATAAAAATCAAATTTCCATCTCAAAATATCATTTTATTAAATTAAAAAATTTAAGGATTGTAAAATCATATAATTTAACCAATCCAGTGTGCTTATATAATTTTCTACCCTAGGGTCAAGTGATATGGATATTTATCACTTCAATCCGTAGTTTAAAATTTTACAGTTATATGCCATTTCGAACCGCAATCCCAAAATAAATAACATCCATAAAATCACTTGAGTCTATCATTTCAACCCATAGCGATTTTTTCCTATTCTATAGATCATTCGGGTATGTATCATTTCAATCCATAGTGAACTTGTAGTTTATAACGATATAAAATACAACATTTGTTCGTCCAATATCAACAATCAACATCCATCACAACCATCATCCAAATCAATCAATAAATATCAATATTGAACTAATAATTAATAATAGGCATTTAACTGGCAATTTATATTCAATAATAAGTTAAATAATGATTTAATTCAAATAAATTCAAATTTACTGAGATGATGATTTAAAGTATACCAATCAGTCATAAATAAATGTCTAGTCACATCATAAATTAATTTAATAAACATAAGAAATTTTAGAAGTTGTGAGTGCGTAAAACACTCGCCTTTGAATTTAAATTGACTGTAAATTTGAAATAGGTCCCAAATTCGAACAATTTCAGAATTTGTATAAACTAGTTTCAAAATGTCGGGGATTTCGATACAATTCTAACGCAAGAAACCGTGCGTGAATTGGACCTCGTACGTAAAAGGTATAATGATTAGAAGATTAAGCGATTTGAAATTAAATAAAATAAGAGAAAATAAAATAAATGTTCACTACCGTTTGCCATGGAATCCGTAAACCCAGGAAGCTCTAGCCTGTAATCTCGATCGATTCAAAAAACCCGCCACCGCTACTTAAATCCCTACCGCCGATGATCCACGATCCTTTGATCTGATCAAGCTTCGCTAATGCACAGGCTATCACCGGTCGATCTATCCGTTGATTTGTGGCCAGACACGACGCCCCCCTTCAACCGCCGCCGCCCACGATGACAACGCCGTTCGAGGCACTTCCACCACCCATGACACTAAGTAGCCACATGGATCGAACGCCCTAGTCGACTTCTGCATAGCAGCAACCTCGATCGTCCCATCGAAGAAAATCTACCGTCGAATCCATTGACCACAAACGAGCGGCCGAAAAAAAAACCATCGAATTCTGGGCACACAGAAACTCAGATCGAAAAATAGACTTTAGATTCGACTTGCGCTCATCGACGGCTTCAAATCGATATAGTTTGAGGAGATTTGATTTTGAAGTTGAAATTTTTGATTTTAAATTGAATTTGGGAATTTGGTTTTGGTTTCTCTGCCATTGGAATGAGAAATTGAGAAGGAATGTACATACAGACAAATAATAATATAGAGTGGTATAACGAGGTATTTATAGTTAGGCCAGAAACAGAAAGAATGGACTAGATTGATTGAACGATACACGACCCCAAAAGTCCGTTTTGACTCTGGAACAAAAATGTATCAACCCATATATCAAAATAGATGTTTTCAAATATTTTAAACTCAGTGGAACATGTTACAAGTCCTAGTTCCACTGTATGAAGAAGTTATGATAAAATTAGCTTATTTTGAATTGATTTCAATTAAATTGATTTCCTAGGGGTTTCGAGCCCGTACGATCACACGACAAGTTCAATCGTCACGAAACTTCAAATCCTACAATAATTCTCTGTAATGGATCCGATTAAACCGGTTTCATCGAAATCCGAGACAGTTGCCAATATGGCTATATTTCAGTTAATTAAATAAATTAATATTAAATTAATTAAATCACTTTCAATTCAAATTTTAATTATTTACAACTCCTATAATTTAATCTCACAATTGCAATGGAACAAAATATAATATAATATCAATGATCTTTACAAAATAGAAACTGTAATATCCATTAGAGTATAACAATCAGTCACTAACCATCAGCCTGGACAGTTGTAATAACTCATCCTTACAAATGCTAATAAATTAAACAAATATGTAGTGGAAAAATAAAGATATATGTGAATACGACCAGAAGACTTCCAACTCATCTGCTGAAGCTCCAAAGTATCAAACTTGAACGTGTAAATATACTCGGTCTGACCCGAGCTTTCAAAGGAAAGAACCCTCGGATTAGTCTGGTAAACCGGCGTGAGAAAACACATCTCTGCTGAATTTTAAAGTTATAAAACTTTCCTTTATAAAAACAAAAATATCTTGTAAGACCACGCCCACACATAAACACAGACTTGTTTTTACCCTACGATAACCAAACCATTTCATAGCAAATTCTATTATATTATACTAGTGTCTAGTGCACAAATAATATTAATCATAGCCGAAGTTGTTACGTTGATCAAATTTCAGGATACCACTTTGTAATACAAGGCTTTCTATAAGACAAATGGTAGGAACTTAGTGGATAATGGATTTCCATATAAATGACCAGGTGAAAGGACTACCATCCGACATTAGATCTCTAGAGGAATGTACCGAGGCCCAACTGATGATCCTCTACCAACATATAACCAACCTACCTTTAACTAGATTGTATTGAATATGCCATCACCCCAGTTGTTACCAACCTACTCGAGGGCCCTCATAGAATACATCCATAATAATTTAAAACCCGAATGCCATAGCAAGAATAAATATATCTAGAAAGGGATGATCATATTCTAATGCTTGCGAACCATATAGCCTTGCCGCATCTACCATGTTTCGGTCATTTTCGGGTGTGAGGCCTAAGGTCACGTTTACCTTTCACACAGCACATATCACTTTCCTCATTGATTGCCACATTTTCATTCTATAATCACACTACTGATTTCTATAAACGTATAACTTCTGAGCTCGTACGTCTCAAGAAAGGGTGTTAAGCTAAGAGAGTTTGCCTTCTCCGCCACCAAACATATAATATGTTTATAGAGATCAATCAATGTAATTCTAAAATTCAACGTCGGACATTCATCTATACAAGTTGTCCAGGAACAGGACAAACTGAAGGCACTTCTCTTACCACATCTTGTTAGGAATCATCCCTAGGATCAGTAGCGATTAGTCCTTGCATTGGATATTTTATAACTAAGAGACTACTGCTACTGTATGTATATTGGGAGTTTATCCCCCAATGATCACCAAGTAGTCCTTCATTATGAAAACCCTAAATATCAATGTCTTCCAATAGTTACACATTTGAACGCATATACGTTGGTCCGAAGTTGTTCTTGGATAAATCTGACTCCGGCATCTCCAGATCAACAACGATAAAGAGGCCAATATTTGATAGTTGGTTATTTAACTATCAAAGCAACAAATAATATCTAGTACATTAGCAGTCACTAGGCCCATTTAATAAATCTTTTATTACTTAAATAATTTTCGAATATTTACTTCAAATTATCTTTTAAAAAGATATACTCACAAAACCATTTCAAAATACCGATAATGGATAACATTTCCATATACTTATATCAATGGTATAAGAATATTCATAAATCATTTCATTTTCAACAATTAGGAAATATTTTCATATACTTATATCAACGGTATAAGTATATTCAATAACACTACCATCTAGAGACATGCCAAATAGATTTCTATAATAATACAACTCTAGAGTTCGTACGCCAGCGGGTGTTGTGACGACCCATCTTTCTGAACCCTAGTAGTCGACACTAATACATCCACTGTATTAACATGCCGATCAACTAAGTGACTTAAAGACAGATTATTAAGGGAAAGAAAGGAGACAGAAGAACTAGGAAAAACATGGAATCTCACAACAGAATGGAATAATATATAATATAATCAAGTCTTTACAAAATATGAGTCCCTCTTTTCTTTATATGTATCAGAGTTGGACAGTTATAACACTCGTCCTTACAACAGTAGACAAACTACACAGAACACATACACAACGGAAGACATCCTAAATACGAGAGTACGTCCTGGGCCTCCAACTTGACTCCATAGTTCCAAAACATCTAAAGCTAACTTGGCAAACATGCTCAGTCTAACCCGAGCATTAGACGGAATAACGCTTGGGTCAGTTTGGTAAATCAGCGTGAGTAAAACTCGATAATAAGTAACAACCGATCTGATTTCTGCATTTGAAAACCTTTCAGACAAAGGGAATCTCGTAAGACCACACCGCACATAAAAACGGATGGGTTTTTACCATACGATAACCAAAACATTTCATATCAAAATCCAGTGATATTATCATAGTGTCAGGTTTAAAGTAAATAGATAAAATAGCTTAAATGCTTGTATCACACATTCCAACATACTAGGCTGTACAATCAAAAACAAAAGGCACGTATTGAAGAATGGATTCCAACTAATGACTATGCTATCGGGGTACTGCCACCATAGTAACCTCTAGAAAAATGTACCGAGGTTGTACATAATGACCCCTACCAATATAGAATCGTCTACCCCTTGCTAGATAGTATCGAACATATCATCACCCTGCTTGCTTTGCAACCTTTAACCGTGCACTTCCACATACACGAATTCATTGATGATTGTGTATATATCTAGAAGGGTGATGATATACCCTAATGGGTGCGATCCGCATAGCCATGTCGCATATCCCTTGTTTTAGTCAGTCTCGGTTGATGAGGCTTGAGACTGAATTTTATCTTTCTGAATAGTATTCCCTCTTGTAATGCTAACACTGCCCTCCAAGCAGTAACATAGTTCTAACATTCATCTATACAAGTTGTTTGGGATGAGGACAAACCGAAGGCACTACTTCTACTACATCCATTTTGGAATCACCCTCAGGATTAGTAGCAAGCAGCCCTTGTACTTCAATGGCTCCATCTTCGATCCTAAGCTTCAAAATTTCTTCATTTCGAAATGCTTGAGTTGGATCGAAGTGGTTTCCGGATAACATATCTGATCCTTGTCACTTCAAAAAAACTTTCAATATTTTCTGATAAACTCAACCCCAGTTCTTTAGGAAATAAACAGACAAATGATAAGAGCAAAGTTACATCCTAACCATTTCTAGATGGATTTCTTTATCATTCGTCCTAGAGGAACGAACGAGTTTATACATAAAGTATAACACCTTCGATGGTAACTGTACCATATAACTCTCATGTTTTTCCTAGATATTTCCAAAGTTACATTTGGGTCCAGCTTTGATAGTCGGTCATTTAACTATCATAAAAACAAACATCCAATCTTGCTTTAATTTTCATATGGGATCCACTAAGCCTTTATTAATTCCCTTTAATTAATAAAACCACTTTATAAAATCTGATCACATGATCTTTTCAAAATATTATTCCCAAACCCCTTACATTTCCTTTATACTTAGAAACATTTATATACTTATCTCAACGGTATAAGTCTACTACTAAAAACATTTTACTTTTCATGCCCTAAAACAAAATCATATACTTATCTTATCAGTATAAGTATATTTGCAAACTTTTCAAAGTTTTCTTCTTTCTAAATCGTATATTAAATAACCAAACATTTCTTCCAAATAAAACATTCCGCTTATCCTTTACCAAAAAATCCCTTTATAAAAGCTCATCTCATATTTCAATTAACTTATAACTTTCAAAATAAAGTTATAACCCACTTTTGTAAACCTCTAAGTTAATTTATAAACCTCTTTCTAAATCTTTGAAATGATTTATAAACCTTTTTCCTATTTTTAAAACTCTTCATATAAACCTTTCTATACTCCTTTATAAAATATCCTTTAAAAATACCTTTTACAAAACATCATTTGTAAAACACCTTAATAACCCATTTCGTTAGAATAATCCCTTTCTATAAGCAATTTATCATTTATAAATACCCTTATAAGAATTATATAGCTTAAAAAACTATTTATAAAACCTTGGCCTTAAATTGATTAAAGAATTAAAGTAAATTCAGACCATACTTTATAAATTCCAAATGAGGCTTTGCAGTCCCAATGTATTATTTAAGTTACCATTTAATTTCAATTTGATTCCCAAGTCACATAACAATTATTTACGTAAGCTACCATACATGTAAATACAGTTCATGTCCAATCAAGGAGTAACACGTCAATATAGCTAATAGACATATACAAGTCCAATGACATAACAACATGATGGTGATTTATCCTACTAAATAGACGTCCAAAAAATTCAATCAATTTATAGTAGAAAAGATATTTATTCTACTTAACACATATACACACAGTCAAATCACTTACACTATAGAAGAATGGTGTTTTGATCTGCTAACGGATGCCATTTAATTCTCCTAATCATATGGGTTACTTAAGGGTCCGGACAAGGGATCCTTTGATATGGAATCAATTTACTTTGGAAAAGAAAATTGATTAAAAACACGTTCTATTTAGTTTAAAATAACCTTTGAAAAGTTAAAAGTATATTTAATCAACTTAAACCCAAACTAAACCTTAATTAATCCAATTTAAATTAAGATTAAATCATAATTAAACTCTAATTAGACTTAATGAACTTGATCAAATACTAATTAACTTCCTAATGCAATTTGGTTAAGGATAAATCAAAGTGTTTAAGCGTTAAACCCTAATTAATTAAATAATCCATTAATTACTTAATAATTCATTAACCACTGATCTTAATTAAAAAATTATTTATCACTTAGTTGCTTCTTAACCATATAAAACACTAATTAATACTTTATTAATTAATTAACAGTTATTAACTTAATTTAAGTGATGATTAACCTTTAATCACCTTCTTAATTACCAACTTAGTGATAATTACCTTTTGATTAATTAATTAATTATATTACAACTTAGTTACTTTTAACATTACTAATTAAGTTTGAAAAACTTTGTAAACTAATTTCAAAATAAAACAAATATGAAATAGAAATTCAAACCTTGCCGAACTACATCCATAGCGACTCTCGCTATGAGTGTAGTTTTCACTACATCCATAGCGACTCTCGCTATGAGTGTAGTTTTCTCTAACCCGCCTTTAAGCGAAGTGTCACGATGCGATTTTTCGATGCCCAAAAATCGTTATCAATACGTCCACTGTATTAAATGCCGAGCAATCGAGCGTCGAAAAACTAAATCGTAAGGGAAAGAAAAAGGAGGTAGAAGAAAAAATAGAAAACAATATCAGAATCTCACAATCGCAGCGGAACAATATATAATAGATAAATGACTAAATATTTGTACAAAAAGAACTGTACCTTTAATATACATTACATCATCAGAGTACAACAAATTTCATAGCATACAACTGGACAGTTATCATAACCCGTCCTCACAAAAACTGACTGCACAGTTAACCATACACAGCGGAATGTACATCAAATACGTGTGATACGTCTTGCCATCCAGCTCGTCTCCTGAGCTCCATAGCAGTCCATCCAGAATCTATACTCTATAATATTCGATCTGACTCGAGCATTATAGCGAAATAACACCTAAGTCAATCTGGAATACCAACATGATAAAACACGTCTAATTGGATTATTAAAGTTTTCAAAATCCTTTGAAATCAAAGGTATCTCGTAAGACCACGCCACAAATAAACATGTCGGGTTTTTACCTTACTATAACCCTTTTTGTAACAACCCGCATATTTAACGATTTTATATTTAAATGTTTTATTTAAATATAGCGTCGTTAGTCGGATTTTGGGTCCGAAATGTTACTTTCTGCAAACGGCCGAATTGGAACTCGAAACCATTTCCATTAATTCCAAAATGGCGTTTGCGATCTTTTTGAGTATAATCTTTGATATGTTTGGAGTAAGTGTAATTTTGGCTACTTTTTCTACTTGGGCTTGAGTTTGGGTTCAGCCCAATCTCCATTTAACCCTCTAGCTTATCCCCTTCTCTTCATTCATCTCCATTTCATTTCATTTCTCAATCAAAAACTGAAATGGTGGAAGGGAAGAGGAAATAGAAATTGCAAGCCCTAATTCCATTTGTAAACTCCAAATTCTTGCTCCAAAATCATAGAGAAGCCATTGGTAAGCTCCTCTTCATCTTCTCTATCTCTTTCTCTCTTCAATCTCAGAAATTTCCTAAACCTAATTTAGGAAAATACTTGTATTATTCTTAGATTGAAGCTAGTAGAGTTGAAGTGGAGATTTGTTGGTCTTCTCCTTGCAAATTGAACTCCTTCTTCTTTGTTTTTGAATTAGAAGGTGAGATTTTTTATCTCACATCTATGTTTACAACTATGTTGGGTTGTTAGATATGAATTCCCAACAATTATTCATGTGCAATTGCTTATGATTCGGATTGGTTTTATGAAAATTGCAAATTTTGGTGTTTTGGAAGTATAAGACTCTAGAATCATAGTTTGAGGTTTGATCATGTGTTTGGAGTTGGGTAAGAGAGCCAATAGCGATGGGTTGTCATTAGGCATAATTCCCTTGCATCGTTGCTCGTCGATTGCATTTTGAAGGAGTATTTCCTTCATTAGAAAGGCTGAGATACAGCCTTAAGGCTCAGTCAGTCGACTGACCTTCTGCAGTTAGTCGACTGGCTGTAGCCAATTGGCGTATCAAGGCCGTAAACAGAGACAAGAAGTCTCTATTTCCTGCAACCAGTCGACTGGCCATTTTAGTCAGTCGACTGAATGTAGGAAATGGGATTTTTGTGTCTCTGGATCAGTCGACTGACTGCAGTGAACCAGTCGACTGACCTGCCTCATTTTGCCTAATGTGCCTATTTGTTTGTAATTCCCACTTTTATCGATTTAAATTGATTCCAATTAGTTGTTTATGCATATTTGACCATGATGATTCCTTTTTGACTTCATCCACGGGTTTTTATAAAATAATCTTCTAAAATCACATTTCGGTTCTCCAATTTATAAATTCTATTTAAAACACACAATTTCGCACTTCGAGCGAAGTGGAAGGAAGATTAAATGGTTAGGTAAAACACGGACCATGAATCTGTGTGTTTGTCTTTCCGATTAGTCCCCGACCTATTCGATTGATCGTTTTGACCTTCGGGTTTGGTTTATCGATGATATGAGGTAAACTTTGTACTGCTTTGAGTGTGAAAGTGGCTGACGGATAGTAAACCGTTTAGTGCGAACGAGTGGTTATGGGACATACGTTAACACTTTTCGGATTCCTTTTTGAGAGTTATGATACATTCCGCCAGTTAGTGGTGTCCAGTACTGGGTCTCTGACCTTCACCACTACGGTTTGTTGCCTTCGGGTATGTTGCATTCGGGTATGTTGCCTTCGGGTTTGTGCCTTCGGGTTTGTTTCCCTTTAGTATCGCTTCCGATGTTGGTCGTTATGAGCCGCATGGGTGATATTGGGTTTGGAGTCTTCGGGCTCATGGATCCTTGTTTATACAGTACTGAGCTTGAGCAAATTTTATGATGTTTTATTGATTTGTATATTCCCTTGGTATCGCCCTTCGGTGTTGGTCTTTTTGAGCCGCATGATGAGTAGCGTTTACCTTGTGGAACTTGTATACCTTATTGGTATTTGTTATTTGCCTTTTGGCTTGATTTGGGATATTCTTATCCTTTGTTTCTATATGTTGCCGATGATATGAGGCTTGTTCTATATGATTCATCTTTTGTTAGATGATTGTGTTATCTCCTTTAGAGATATTTGTTATACCTTGTAACCTTGCAGGTTTATTGTTGTTCAGTTTATCTAACTGATTTGTTTAGCTAGACTGATCCGTGTATTTTATACTCGGGTCAGACCGAGTTGTTTCAGGTTAGGTACATTTGGACTTAGCCTATTTTGCTTCTACATGGACTACTCCGCTAGTTTCTTTTGTCATAGCTTTTGCGTAGTCCTATTATGTTGTAACTCTGATACTTGTTCTTGTAAACTCGTCTGTATATTGTGGTTTGCTATACCACTTGACTTATATTATTTTGTATACTCTGTTATGTATCAGTATATGTGTATATGATGGTTTACTGTTCTGTGATGTATATTGCATTTGAGTTGTCATATTCTGTTCTGATAGATCCTCTAGCCACCTATGGTTTTGTTTTAAGTATTCATTGGATATGTCGATCTGCTTGGTAAGGCAATTGTCGATGTATTCAATAGATAATTAAAGCAAGGCTATAGATAGTCGCTCCTAAACAGCCTTATTCTCCGTGTTAGCAGACGGTATTATCTATTAATACTCTTTGCTAGCGTGGGTATAGAGGTGGGGCGTCACAGTGTGGTATCAGAGCTGAGTTCAGAACAAAATATGATAAACACAGAATAGAGCACGTATTACGATACATCAAAGTGTATAAGTGATACAAATCTTTGAATCGTCGTGCCTCTCTATTCCATCAAGGTTAGATAGAATTTGGGAATACGTTTAGGAATGCATTTTATTCCGTAGTATTTCATATTAAATTATTTACCTTGTGAATAATCTTATTCTTATCTTAACTTTTAGCGTATGGCTGGAAGAGGCAGAGGACGACGTTCGGATGCTGGGCAATCCAGCGGTTCACATCCGGATGGCGTTTATATGTCTGCCGATCAGTTTTTGGGATTGTTTAGGAGCACTCAGCCTCCAGTTCCTCCTCGAGTATCTCCACCTCGCAAGTCTGCTTTTGTACGTCAGTGCAGTGATTTTTCTCATCTTGGAGGGAAGCCGTGTAAGGGCTCCGAGTCCGTTCTTGAAGTCCAAACTTGGCTTCGCATGTGCGAGTGTATCTTCTCTCGCATGGATCTTTCCGACCATGGTAGAGTTCTTGTGACTTCTAGTTTATTACAAGAGCGTGCTCTTGATTGGTATGAGCTTCTTGTAGCCGAGATTGATGTGCCTACTCTTTCTTGGACTCAGTTTCGGGGACGATTCGAACTCAAGTTCGTTCCTGAATCTGAAAAAGTTTTATTGACCCATCGCTTCCTTGAGTTGAAGCAAGGGAAATCTTCTATTTCTGAGTATGTTGCAACATTCGAGGCTTTATCTCAGTATGGTCTTGAATTCATCAGCACTTCTTACAAGAATAATTTGAAGTTTTTTTCTGGTCTTAAGAAATATCTTAAGAAGTCTTTGTTGCTCCAGCTTAAACTTTCTTTTGAGGAGTTGGTTGATTCGGCACTTCATCTCGAGACCGTCGAGAAGGAGTGTGATAGTGATGTTGATGTTGAGGTTTCCAAGAACCCCAACAAGAGGCTGTTTCCAATTCAGAAGAAGCCTTTTCCTTCTAAGAAGAAGAAAACTGGTGGTTCTAGTTCTCAGCCTCAGTCTCCTGGAGAAAGTGTTTCAATTGTGGTTCTCCTGATCATATTATTCGAGCTTGTCCTAAGCCTCTCTTCTGCCGTTATTGCAAGAAGGAAGGTCATCTTGTTTCAGCTTGCCCTACTGTTCCGGCTAGGGCCAAGTCTAGCAGGCTTTATGCTGCTAAGGCTTCTGAAGGTCCTTCTCAGTCCAAAGGTATATCTTCATCTATTTTGGAAGGTCCTATTTTATTTCATGATCATAGTATTCGAGTTCTTTTCGATACGGGTGCATCACATTCTTTCGTATCGAAAAAGCTCGTTGATGATTTATCTTTGGATATTTCTTGTTTGGTTACTTCTTTAAGGATTGCGAATCCTATTGGGGGATCCGCGACCCTTAGTTTGCTTTGTGATGATGTTGAGATTGTTTTATGTGGCTTTTCTTTCCGTGCGAATCTGCACGTTATTTCTTGTCTGGGATTTGATATGATTTTGGGTATGGACTGGATAGTGAGATATGATGCCAGGATTATTTGTTCGGAGAGAACTATATATCTTCGACATCCGGATTTGCCTACTCAGCTATCTCTTGTTCTTCGGAATGTAGATAATTCCGAGATGGCTTTATATTCTCTTGACTCGCGAGATGATGATGATATATCTCGTATTCCTGTTGCTTGTGACTTTTCTGATGTTTTTGAGCCTGTATCGGGTTTGCCACCCAAGCGGGCAATTGAGTTCCGCATTGATCTCATTCCAGGCGCGCAGCCAGTTAGTCATCCACCCACGAGGATGTCTACAAAGGAAAATGAGGAACTCAAGAAGCAGCTTTTGGAGCTTGAGTCCAAGCAGTTGATTCAGTGGACTATTTTTCTTCGTGGGGATCCGCGGTTGTCTTTGTGAAGAAGTCTGATGGAACTCTTAGGCTTTGCATTGATTATCACAAGCTTAACGAGTTGACCATTAGGAATAGGTATCCATTGCCTAGGATCGATGATACGTTCGATCTATTGAGTGGTGCTAAGATCTTTTCTCAGCTCGACCTTGCCACGGGTTTTCATCAGTTACGAGTCGCGGAGGATAGCATACCTCTTACAGCTTTCCGCACTCGATATGGTTCTTTTGAGTGGCTCATTATGCCGTTCGGTTTGACGAACGCTCCTGCTTTCTTTATCGATCTCATGAATCGAGTATTCCGGGAATATCTCGACAAGTTCGTCCTTGTGTTCATTGATGATATCCTTATTTATTCTAAGTCTGAAGCCGAGCATGCTAATCACTTAAGGATTGTCTTGAGTACTCTCCGTCATCATCAGCTTAGAGCCAAATTCTCCAAATGCCACTTTTGGGAGAATAAGGTTAAGTTCTTAGGCCATGTTGTATCTTCCGATGGCATTTCTGTCGATCCCTCAAAGATCGAAGCCATTCATGAGATTCGTAGTTTCCTTGGATTGGCGGGTTATTACCGTCGGTTCATTAAGAACTTTTCCCGTGTTGTGCTTCCTCTCACTTGCCTTACTCGGAAAGGCATTCGTTTTGATTGGTCCGACAAGTGTGAAGCTTCCTTTCTGACATTGAAGGAACTTCTCACTAATGCTCCTATTTTAGTGGTTCCCGAGGGGAATCATGATCTTGTTGTCTACACCGATGCTTGTGGTAGTGGTCTCGATGCAGTTCTTATGCAGAAGGATCGGGTAGTTGCTTATGCTTCTATGCAACTGCGTCCGAATGAAGTTCGCTACGCCACTCATGATCTTGAGTTAGCCGCCATTGTCTTCGCCTTGAAGATTTGGCGACACTATTTATTGGGCGAGCGCTTCATCCTCTATACCGATCATAAATCCTTGAAGTATTTGTTCACTCAGAGGGAACTCAATATGAGGCAATAGCGTTGGCTCGAGTTTCTTGCTTCTTATGACTTTAATATCCAGTATACCCCTGGTAAGGGTAATCGGGTTGCTGATGCGCTTAGTCGCAAACATTAGGCTGTTGTTTTCATGATGCTTGCCGAATGGGATATTCTTGAGACTCTGTCTTTTTGTGAAATTCGTGATCGAGGTTCATCTTTTGATTCTCCTATCCTATTATTTAGTTTGCGAGCTCGACCTATTTTGTTGGATCGTATTGCCGATGCTCAGCGGCGTGATCCTGAATTGTTGCATCTTATTCAGCTTTATGAGTCTGGATCTTGTGATGAGGCGTTGCGGGATTTCAGCATTGATTCTCATGGGTGTCTTCGTAAGAAGAACCGTCTTTTTGTGCCTTCTGATCTTGCACTTAGGCATGACATTCTTGATGACTGTCACCGCTCCAAGTATACTATTCATCCCGGTAGTAGCAAGATGTATTCTGATATGCGTCGTATTTATTGTTGGGAAGGCATGAAGCATGGTGTGGCGAGTTATGTGAGTAATTGCATAACTTGTCAGCGTGTTACGGCCGAACATCAGCGTCCTTCTGGTCTTCTTCAACCTCTTGAGATTCCATTGTGGAAATGGGATCAAATTTCTATGGATTTTATTGATGGCCTGCCTCATTCGAGATCGGGCCATTCTAGCATCTGGGTTATTGTTGATCGCCTCACTAAATCTGCTCATTTTATTCCTATTAAGTCTAATAGAACTGCGTCTCTTTTGGCTAAGTTATATGTCAAGGAAATCGTAAAACTTCACGGTGTTCCTAGTTCTATTGTGAGTGACCGTGATCCTTTATTCACGAGTCATTTTTGGAAGAGTCTCCAGCAAGCTTTGGGAACAAAGATTAATTTTTCTACAGCTAATCGTCGGCAGTCTGATGGACAGACTGAACGGGTGAATCGTATCTTGGAAGATCTTCTCCGTATTTGTATTTTTGATTTTGGTGGTAGTTGGGAAGATCACCTACCTCTTGTAGAGTTCTCCTACAACAATAGTTTTCAGTCTAGTATCGGGATGGCTCCTTTCGAAGCCTTATACGGAAGGTCATGTCGATCACCTTCATGTTTGGTTAGAATCTGGGGAGAAGCTTATTCTTGGTCCAGACTTTGTTCGTCATTCTTCCGAGAAGATTGATCTTATTCGATTGAGAATGAAAGAGGCACAGAGTCGTCAGAAATCCTACGCGGACAACCGTAGGAAGCCTCTCGAGTTCTCGATTGGCAATCTTGTTTTTATTCGTATTTCTCCTTTGAAGGGGGTTATGCGTTTCAGTACGACTGGGAAATTGGCTCCTCGCTTTATAGGACCATTTTCTATTACTGAACGTATTGGCCCTGTGGCTTATAGAGTTTCACTTCCAGCTCATTTATCTGGCATTCATGACGTGTTTCACGTCTCGCAACTTCGGAAGTGTCTTCAGGAGTCGGATTCTGTTATTACTTCTCCTGATTTGCAAGAGCTAGAGATATCACCGGACTTATCTATTGTACAGCAACCTATTCGCGTGCTTGACACGGAGGTGCGACACCTTCGGAACAAGAACGTGCCGCTCGTTAAAGTTCAATGGTCCACTAATCCCAATGACTGTACTTGGGAAACCAGAGAGTATATCGAGCGATCTTATCCGGGTTTTCTTTCTTTGCTTATCGATTGTGAGATTATCTTTTCGTCTCTAGCTTATTTCCTTCTCTTTTGAATGTTGTATGTATGTAGTTGTTACAAATATCGTCTCTAGGAACTGCGGGGAAGAAATTTTGTAAGGAGGGGAGATCTGTAATAACCCGCATATTTAACGATTTTATATTTAAATGTTTTATTTAAATATAGCGTCGTTAGTCGGATTTTGGGTCCGAAATGTTACTTTCTGCAAACGGCCGAATTGGGACTCGAAACCATTTCCATTAATTCCAAATTGGCGTTTGCGATCTTTTTGAGTATAATCTTTGATATGTTTGGAGTAAGTGAAATTTTGGCTACTTTTTCTACTTGGGCTTGAGTTTGGGTTCAGTCCAATCTCCATTTAACCCTCTAGCTTAGCCCCTTCTCTTCATTCATCTCCATTTCGTTTCATTTCTCAAGCAAAAACTGAAATGGTGGAAGGGAAGAGGAAATAGAAATTGCAAGCCCTAATTCCATTTGTAAACTCCAAATTCTTGCTCCAAAATCATAGAAAAGCCATTGGTAAGCTCCTCTTCATCTTCTCTATCTCTTTCTCTCTTCAATCTCAGAAATTTCTTAAACCTAATTTAGAAAAATACTTGTATTATTCTTAGATTGAAGCTAGTAGAGTTGAAGTGGAGATTTGTTGGTCTTCTCCTTGCAAATTGAACTCCTTCTTCTTTGTTTTTGAATTAGAAGGTGAGATTTTTTATCTCACATCTATGTTTACAACTATGTTGGGTTGTTAGATATGAATTCCCAACAATTATTCATGTGCAATTGCTTATGATTCGGATTGGTTTTATGAAAATTGAAAATTTTGGTGTTTTGGAAGTATAAAACTCTAGAATCATAGTTTGAGGTTTGATCATGTGTTTGGAGTTGGGTAAGAGAGCCAATAGCGCAGGGTTGTCATTGGGCATAATTCCCTACCATCGTTGCTCATCGATTGCATTTTGAAGGAGTGTTTCCTTCATTAGAAAGGCTGAGATACAGCCTTAAGGCTCAGTAAGTCGACTGACCTTCTACAGTCAGTCGACTGGCTGTAGCCAATTGGCGTATCAAGGCCGTAAACAGAGATAAGAAGTCTGTTTCCTGCAACCAGTCGACTGGCCATTTTAGTCAGTCGACTGAATGCAGGAAATGGGATTTTTGTGTCTCTGGATCAGTCGACTGACTGCAGTGAACCTGTGACGCCCCACCTCTATACCCACACTAGCCAAGAACACTACGGTGTAGAGTTGTTAACTAGCACGGAGAATAAGGCTGTTGAGGAGCGACCATCCTCGTGATTTCTTATCACGCGGTGGCTATAATAATCTTCGGAAACAAACATAGAAATATGCATAACACAAATCAGTCACAGACATCCATATCACAAAGGCGGAAGAAGATATGAATATATAACTAACACATGAGAGTGTACATCAGAGTAGTGGTCAAAAAGATCCACAATAATACAAAAGAATAGCAACACGTGCTATGCAAAAGAATACATCTATGACTCTATATCTCAAGTGTAAACGACAAAAACTGCTAATCTAAAAGGTCAGCCAAAAGTCAGAGTAGTAAATCCCTGGGGGAGAAGTCAAGCAGAAGCACCTGTAACATCTCGGTCTGACCCGAGTATTATTTATAAAAAAATAATAAACGGATCAGTCTAGCTATAAATATCAGATAACATGATATAAACAATAGATATGGCAAGAACATATAGTAACCATAAAGACATACTATGATAAGCATGTAAATGAAGATCATCAAGAGATCAAACAATATCAAAAGAATCTTCTAAAAGATCCAAATTCACCTAAACATAAAAGTTGGAAAATCATAACAATGAAAGTCATGAAAATAGGTGAAGCACAAATTCCAGAGGACTACACAAGAAATCCAGAAATTACAATATAGGAGCATGAAAACTCACAAAATGGGAGCATGAAAACTCACCTACACGTGTAACACAAAGCGAGAAGCTATCTCATGGTTGCAAGCCATTAATTTTGACACACGAATGTCCCGAAGACCATGGGGCGCTACCCCACATATGTGATGGCGAAACATCACACAAATGAGATGGCGAAACATCACAAGAGCGGGGTCTAGTCTCCCTCGCAGACAAAGAGACATCGCACAGTTGCTAGTCTAAAACACAAAAATGATCGTCATGATCATCAAGAAGTGTCAATTACACTAAGTTAGTAAATATAAAAGTTTAACTTCATGTCCCATAACCACTTGCTTAACTCAAATATTTACTAACAAACTGTAGATCTCCACTAGAAAATTGTCACAAGAGATTCAATCGAACAAGTCCAAGAATTAACCGACGAAGTAAACGCAAGCGTTTCATACCACTTGTTTTACTAAGTCGTTTAATTAGATTTCTCATACGAGTGAGGTAAAGGTTTGTATATACTAATAGATTGGAAAACGGTTTAAGGAAAAAGCTTTGTTATTAAAAATAGAGTTGAAATCGTTTTGCTGAAAGAGTTTTGATATTTACTACTAGTATTGAAACCTTTATTTTATTAAAGTGACAAATCACAAAAACTTCGCGTTCAAAGACGTGAATGAAATCCAAGGAAATCAACTCAAAATGCATCTTTCATCAAAGAGCCCCTATGGAGGGGGGGTCCAGGGGGGTAGCAACCCCCCCAAGGTGGGGGTGCGGGGGCAACGCCACCGCTTACGGGGTTCGACCTGCCCGGTCAGGTCGCGGGGGTCCAGGGGGCAGCTCCCCTGGCGGGGTGCGGGGCAGCGCCCCCGGCCAAAACGGTACGACCTAGTGAAGAAAAAATGAGGTCTAACGACCTAAGGGGAATTGGGTCGAGCGACCTAATGGTTGCGACCTAAGGGTCTTAGCGACCTAACGACCTAAATAAGGTCGAGCGAGTTAAGGTGATGCGCGACCTAATGTGTCACGAGACTTAACGAAGGCAAGGCCGAACGAGTTAGGGGGATGCACGACCTAACGGAGGCGAGCGACTTAAGGGACTCGCGACCTAACAGAGGTGAGCGACTTAAGGGTTATAAGGTGGAACGACCTAACTGATACGCGGCTTAAAACCCACGCGACTTAATGACCTAACAGGTCATACGATCTAGTGGTCGAGCGACCTATCGATTTTAACTCGCGAGCGACCTATCAGTTCTACGACTCAAGGGGTCAACGACCTACAGGATATAGATCACGCGACCTAACGTTTTAACACGCCAGCGACCTAACGTTATAAAGGCCAAAGGACCTAAAGCTCAACTCGCGAACGACCTACGGCTTAAGACTCAACTCGCGAGCGACCTAACACTGCAGAGGGGGTTTAAGGCCAGAAACAACCTAAGTGTTAGCGACCTAACGACCTATGGGCCAAACGACCTACGACTTAAAGCCCAACGACCTAATTCCGAGATGACAATACGTGCAGTGCGACCTAGCGCGTTAACACGCGAGCGACCTAAGGGTTATGTCGCGAACGACCTAACTCCGAACACACGAAAATGGCCAGAACGACCTAAATGCAGGAAATTCACCAAAACGCTAAAAATTGGAGTTTTTCGCCAATCCAATCCAAAACAAATGCAAATGTGCATGCAAAAGTGATAGGAAATCATTCCCAACGGTCCAATATAGTTATAGGCTAGAATTGTGAGATAAAAATCTCACCTTTGCACTAAAATTTATGAAGATGAAGCTTGAAAGCAAGGAGAAGCAATCCAAAGCTTGAATCCAATATCTTCTACTTGAATTTGGAGTTGAATGTTGGATTTGCAATTGAATTTGTGCTTGGAGTTTTAATTTCCCATTCTCTTCACCATTAATGCCAAAACTTGAGTTAGTTAGGAAATTTATGAAGAGTGAGGAGAAGGGGGTTGGAACTTGGGCTTAATAGGCTAAACTAACCCAAAGTCCAAGGCGGGAAAAGTTAGTGAAATTTCACTAACTCCAAACCTATCAATGTTTATACTTAAAAAAGTTGTAAACGGCATTTCGAACTCAATGGAAGTGGTCTCGAGTCCTAATTTGACCGTTTGCAAAAAGTAGTTTTTCGGACCAATATCTGATTAACGACAAAATATTTAAATAAAATATTTAAATATAAAATCGATAAATATACGGGTTGTTACAGACTCCCCTCCTTAAAGAAATTGCGTCCTCGCAATATATAAGATGGAAATAACAAGTAACAACCATAAAAGCATATTAACACAAAAGAAATTTGAAATAGGAAGTTCACCTCAAAGAGCAGGAGTAAGCAAGTCCGGATGTGTTCGCTCGATGAATTCTCTGGATTCCCAAGAGCAATCCTTAGGATTTGAGGACAATTGAACCTTCACAAGCGGAACATCTTTATTTCGAAGTCGTTTAACCTCCGAAGCTATAATTCGAATAGGATGCTGCTCATAAGTTAAATTTGGCGAAACTTCAATTTCTTCCACAATAGGAGGCTCAAGAATAGAATCGGAATCCCGAAGGCATTTCCGTAATTGAGAAACGTGAAATACGTCATGCATAGCAGAAAACTGAGCCGGCAATGCAAGGCGATAAGCCATGGAACCAATACGTTCAGTGATAGGAAATGGCCCAATATATCGAGGCGCTAACTTCCCCGATCGACTGAAACGTACAACACCCTTCATAGGTGAAACACGAATAAAAACAGGATCCCCAACAGAAAATTCTAATTTCCTTCTTCGATTATCGGCATAGGATTTTTGTCTACTCTGGGCTTCTTTCATCCTATGCCGAATAAGTTCAATCTTTTCCGTGGAATCTCGAATAAAGTCTGGACCTAAAACCAGCTTCTCACCGGCCTCAAGCCAACAAGAAGGAGATCGGCATGGCCTTCCGTAGAGTGCCTCGAAAGGTGCCATACCAATACTAGATTGGAAGCTATTATTATAGGAAAATTCAACAAGTGAAATATGATCTTCCCAACTTCCACCAAAATCAAGGACACAAGCACGAAGAAGATCTTCAAGAGTTTGATTCACACGCTCGGTTTGTCCATCGGATTGGGGGTGATACGCGGTGCTAAAATTAAGCTTCGTTCCTAAAGCTTTTTAAAGACTCTTCCAAAATCCACTAGTAAACAATGGATCACGATCGCTAACAATAGAAGTAGGAACTCCATGCAATTTTACAATTTCCTTGACAAATAGTTTGGCCAAAAGAGGAACGGTTCGGTTAGACCGAACCGGAATAAAATGGGCGGATTTAGTAAGTCTATCAACAATCACCCATAAGCTATCATGACCCGAACGAGAACGGGGAAGGCCATCTATAAAGTCCATGGAAATTTGATCCCACTTCCAAATTGGAATTTCTAACGGTTGCAATAACCCACCAGGCCTTTGATGTTCGGCCTTGACAAGTTGGCAAGTCATGCAACACTTAACAAAGTTAGCAATATCAGATTTCATTCCCTCCCAATAATAAAGTCGCTTCATATCAGCGTACATTTTACTACTACCGGGATGAATGGTGTATTTAGAACGATGGGAATCTTCTAAAATATCTTTACGAAGATCTCCAATATTTGGTACGATAAGTCTACCAAATTTTCAAATGCCGCCATGAGAATCAATATCAAATTCTTTCAAACCTTCAATATCAATTTTATCCTTAACATTTTGGCCAAGAAGAGCCAATTTAGGATCTAGCCCTTGAGCTTCAAGAATGCGGTCTAAAAGAGAAGGATGAGCCTCAAGGCTACATAAAACAAGTGATGAGCATAAATCGGATACGCGCTCTCGAATCTCACAAGTGGATAAAACCTCAAGATCGTTCCATTCGGATATCATCATAGAAACAACTGCTTGTTGTTTACGGCTAAGAGCATCGGCGACACGATTACCCTTACCGAGGGTATAAAGAATATCAAGATCATAAGGTGCAAGGAACTCGAGCCAACGCTGTTGACGCAAATTAAGTTCCTTTTGAGAAAATAAATATTTCAAAGACTTATGATCCGTGTAAAGAATAAATTTCTCTCCCAATAGATAATGACGCCAAATCCGAAGGGCGAAAACAATAGCCGCGAGTTCTAAATCATGTGTGGCATATCTAGTCTCAGCCGACTTTAATTGCCTAGAAGCATAAGTAATAACACGTTCTTTTTGCATAAGAACAGCACCCAAACGAACGTGACTAGCATCAGTATAAACAACAAAATCTTGATTCCCCACGGGAATAACAAGAATAGGAGCATCGGAAAGGAGTTCTTTCAATTTCTGAAAAGAGGCTTCACATTTGTCCGACCAAATGTATTTAACTCCCTTCTTAGTCAAGCCAGTAAGAGGCACGACAATCTTAGAAAAGTCTTTAATGAAACGACGGTAATAGCCCGCCAATCCGAGAAAGCTACGGATTTCAGTCACACTCTCAGGTCTTTTCCAATCTTGAATCGCTTCAATCTTTGAAGGATCCACAGAAATTCCAGATTCAGAAATAATATGACCGAGAAACTTCACACGAGATTGCCAAAAGTGGCATTTAGAAAATTTCGCCTTTAATTGATTACTCCTAAGAGTTTCCAATACAATCTGAAGATGTTTCTCATGTTCCTCCTCGGTTTTTGAATACACAAGAATATCATCAATGAATATGAGAACAAACCGATCGAGGAAATCTTTGAAAACTCGATTCATGAGATCAACGAAATAAGCTGGAGCATTCGTTAACCCAAATGGCATAACAAGCCATTCATAAGATCCATATCGAGTGCAGAATGATGTCAAAGGAATGCTATCCTCGACGATGCGAAGCTGATGGAAACCGGTAGCCAAGTCCAATTGTGAAAAGACCTTAGCACCACTAAGCTGATCGAATAGATCATCAATCCGAGGCAAAGGATATTTATTTTTAATAGTCAGATCGTTAAGCTTGCGATAGTCAACGCAAAGCCTAGGCGTACCGTCGGATTTCTTCACGAAAATAGCCGAAGCTCTCCAAGGTGAGGAACTAGAGCGAATAAATTGCTTCGTTCCAATTCGGATAATTGTTTACGCATCTCCTCATTTTCCTTATTGGACATGCGATAAGGAGGACGAGTAATAGGTTGAGCTCCAGAAACAAGATTAATTCTGAACTCAATTGCTCGTTTAAGTGGTAAATCTAAAACGGGCTCGAATATGTCGGAAAATTCACGAACAACGTGAATACGAGAAATAATATCATCTTGATCATCATCGTCGTCATCACGAGGATTTAAAGAATATAAAGATGCCACCAAACAGGATTCTGAATCTTTAAGATTAACATAAATCTGTTTAACAGATAGTGGATGTTGGAGATGAATAGTCCGCTCAGGACATAGGATATGGGCTTGATAACGGTTAAGCCAATCCATTCCCAAAATTATTCCAAAGCCTAAGTAACGCATGACATGCAAATCGGCTAGGAAAGAAAAATCATATAAAATAATCTCCACATCTTTACAAAGCAAACTAAGAGTTGCGGACCCACCAACCGGATTCGCGATTCTTAAAGAAGTCATTAAAGCAACAACATTTAAAGAAAAAGTATCAACAAGTTCTTTTGATATAAAAGAATGGGATGCACCCGTATCAAAGAGAACTCTAATAGGTTGATCATGAAATAAAATAATACCATCAAGAATGGAATGAGAAATACCTTGGCCACGAGATGTGTTGCCAGGGGCTTGAGCCACATTTAACTTTCCCCTTCTTGGCTTCAAGTTTGAGGCATTGATGCATGAAATGATCTGGGCTCTTACAATAGCGACAACCTTTGGGCTTCGAACACTTGTTCGCAAAATGATCCTTAGAACCACAGTTATAGCATTGCCCGCTACTAGAGGAAGGTGTCTTTGCAGCCGAAGTTGCCTGCTTACCCTTTTTCTTGGGATAAGAACCTTTAAATTTGTTAGGCCTCTTTTTTTTGTTGAAGTTTGGTTTAGCGCCAACCACTTCAGCATCACTCTCTCTATCGGCCTCTTCAAGACGAAGAGCGATATCGACGAGTTGATCAAATGCAACTTCTAGTTTCAGGAGTAGTGGCTTCTTAAGATTCTTATTTAAGCCATAAACGAACCTCTGGTTCTTCTTCAATGGGGTGTTGATGTATTCAACCCCATATTTGGAAAGCGACTCGAAGGCTGCAACGTAGTCAGTCACAAAGGATTGACCTTGAACAAGGTCTATAAAACGTCGAGCCAAGGTTACTTTCCCAGCTTCTGGTACAAACTTTAACTCGAAGCGTCCCTGAAATTGCTCCCAGGTGAGATCCGCTTCATTAATTTCTGAAATAAGGAGTTCGTACCAGTCCAATGCTCTCTCCTGGAGCATGCTGGAAGCCACCTGAACGCGGTGGAGATCGATAAGGTTCATGCGAGAAAAGATTCGATCACATGATTTTCCAAGCCTGGACCTCGATGATCGTTTCCGAACCTTTGAAGGGCTTCCCACCCAAGTTAGTGTAATCGCTGCACAAGCGTGCAAATCCCGACTTTGGGTGAGTAGGTTCCGGGTTAGCTCCAGCTGCTTGAGCATTTGTTACTAAATCAAGAAGCTGTTGAGCAGTCATAAAAACTCCATCCTGGGGAGCAGCACTAGATGATCCAGTTTTAGGACGGCCTGGTCTAGACATTCTCTTCCTTTGAGAAAGAAAGAAGAGAAGGAAGAAGGTTATTCACCAATGAATATCAAGCAATCTTGATAGATAAAACAAGGAATCATAAAGGAAATAGGATGAATCGGTACGAAGACTCGAATTAATCCTATGGTATAACTCCTAAGATAGACTTAGGACGATGATCCTTGTTAAGTTATTCTACATTGTTCCGAAGTTTCGCTCTGATACCAAACTGTGACGCCCCACCTCTATACCCACACTAGCCAAGAACACTACGGTGTAGAGTTGTTAACTAGCACGGAGAATAAGGCTGTTGAGGAGCGACCATCCTCGTGATTTCTTATCACGCGGTGGCTATAATAATCTTCGGAAACAAACATAGAAATATGCATAACACAAATCAGTCACAGACATCCATATCACAAAGGCGGAAGAAGATATGAATATATAACTAACACATGAAAGTGTACAAAAGAATAGCAACACGTGCTATGCAAAAGAATACATCTATGACTCTATATCTCAAGTGTAAACGACAAAAACTGCTATTCTAAAAGGTCAGCCAAAAGTCAGAGTAGTAAATCCCTGGGGGAGAAGTCAAGCAGAAGCACCTGTAACATCTCGGTCTGACCCGAGTATTATTTATAAAATAATAATAAACGGATCAGTCTAGCTATAAATATCAGATAACATGATATAAACAATAGATATGGCAAGAACATATAGTAACCATAAAGACATACTATGATAAGCATGTAAATGAAGATCATCAAGAGATCAAACAATATCAAAAGAATCTTCTAAAAGATCCAAATTCACCTAAACATAAAAGTTGGAAAATCATAACAATGAAAGTCATGAAAATAGGTGAAGCACAAATTCCAGAGGACTACACAAGAAATCCAGAAATTACAATATAGGAGCATGAAAACTCACAAAATGGGAGCATGAAAACTCACCTACACGTGTAACACAAAGCGAGAAGCTATCTCATGGTTGCAAGCCATTAATTTTGACACACGAATGGCCCGAAGACCGTGGGGCGCTACCCCACATATGTGATGGCGAAACATCACAAAAATGAGATGGCGAAACATCACAAGAGCGGGGTCTAGTCTCCCTCACAGACAAAGAGACATCGCATAGTTTCTAGTCTAAAACACAAAAATGATCGTCATGATCATCAAGAAGTGTCAATTACACTAAGTTAGTAAATATAAAAGTTTAACTTCATGTCCCATAACCACTTGCTTAACTCAAATATTTACTAACAAACTGTAGATCTCCACTAGAAAATTGTCACAAGAGATTCAATCGAACAAGTCCAAGAATTAACCGACGAAGTAAACGCAAGCGTTTCATACCACTTGTTTTACTAAGTCGTTCAATTAGATTTCTCATACGAGTGAGGTAAAGGTTTGTATATACTAATAGATTGGAAAACGGTTTAAGGAAAAAGCTTTGTTATTAAAAATAGAGTTGAAATCGTTTTGCTGAAAGAGTTTTGATATTTACTACTAGTATTGAAACCTTTATTTTATTGAAGTGACAAATCACAAAAACTTCGCGTTCAAAGACGTGAATGAAATCCAAGGAAATCAACTCAAAATGCATCTTTCATCAAAGAGCCCCTATGGAGGGGGGGTCCGGGAGGTGGCAACCCCCCCAAGGTGGGGGTGCGGGGGCAACGCCACCGCTTACGGGGTTCGACCTGCCCGGTCAGGTCACGGGGGTCCAGGGGGCAGCGACCCCGGCGGGGTGCGGGGCAGCGCCCCCGGCCAAAACGGTACGACCTAGTGAAGACAAAATGAGGTCTAACGACCTAAGGGGAATTGGGTCGAGCGACCTAATGGTTGCGACCTAAAGGTCTTAGCGACCTAACGACCTAAACAAGGTCGAGTGAGTTAAGGTGATGCGCGACCTAATGTGTCACGCGACTTAACGAAGGCAAGGCCGAACGAGTTAGGGGGATGCACGACCTAACGGAGGCGAGCGACTTAAGGGACTCGCGACCTAACAGAGGTGAGCGACTTAAGGGTTTTAAGGTGGAACGACCTAACTGATACGCGGCTTAAAACCCACGCGACTTAACGACCTAACAGGTCATACAATCTAGTGGTCGAGCGACCTATCGATTTTAACTCGCGAGCGACCTATCAGTTCTACGACTCAAGGGGTCAACGACCTACGGGATATAGATCACGCGACCTAACGTGTTAATACGCGAGCGACCTAACGTTATAAAGGCCAAACGACCTAAAGCTTAACTCGCGAACGACCTACGGCTTAAGACTCAACTCGCGAGCGACCTAACACTGCAGAGGGGGTTTAAGGCCAGAAACGACCTAAGTGTTAGCGACCTAACGACCTATGGGCCAAACGACCTACGACTTGAAGCCCAACGACCTAATTTCGAGATAACAATACGTGCAGTGCGACCTAGCGCGTTAACACGCGAGCCACCTAAGGGTTATGTCGCGAACGACCTAACTCCGAACACACGAAAATGGCCAGAACGACCTAAATGCAGGAAATTCACCAAAACGCTAAAAATTAGAGTTTTTCGCCAATCCAATCCAAACCAAATGCAAATGTGCATGCAAAAGTGATAGGGAATCATTCCCAACGGTCCAATATAGTTATAGGCTAGAATTGTGAGATAAAAATCTCACCTTTGCACTAAAATTTATGAAAATGAAGCTTGAAAGCAAGGAGAAGCAATCTAAAGCTTGAATCCAATATCTTCTACTTGAATTTGGAGTTGAATGTTGGATTTGCAATTGAATTTGTGCTTGGAGTTTTAATTTCTCATTCTCTTCACCATTAATGCCAAAGCTTGAGTTAGTTAGGAAATTTATGAAGAGTGAGGAGAAGGGGGTTGGAATTTGGGCTTAATAGGCTAAACTAACCCAAAGTCCAAGGTGGGAAAAGTTAGTGAAATTTCACTAACTCCAAACCTATCAATGTTTATACTTAAAAAAGTTGTAAATAGCATTTCGAACTCAATGGAAGTGGTCTCGAGTCCTAATTTGACCGTTTGCAAAAAGTAGCTTTTCGGACCAATATCCGAATAACGACAAAATATTTAAATAAAATATTTAAATATAAAATCGATAAATATGCGGGTTGTTACAGAACCAGTCGACTGACCTGCCTCATTTTGCCTAATGTGCCTATTTGTTTGTAGTTCCCACTTTTATCGATTTAAATTGATTCCAATTAGTTGTTTATGCATATTTGACCATGATGATTCCTTTTTGACTTCATCCACGGGTTTTTATAAAATAATCTTCTAAAATCACATTTCGGTTCTCCAATTTATAAATTCTATTTAAAACACACAATTTCGCACTTCGAGTGAAGTGGAAGGAAGATTAAATGGTTAGGTAAAACACGGACCATGAATCTGTGTGTTTGTCTTTCCGATTAGTCCCCGACCTATTCGATAGATCATTTTGACCTTCGGGTTTGGTTTATCGATGATATGAGGTAAACTTTGTATTGCTTTGAGTGTGAAAGCGGCTGACGGATAGTAAACCGTTTAGTGCGAACGAGTGGTTATGGGACATACGTTAACACTTTTCGGATTCCTTTTTGAGAGTTATGACACATTCCGCCAGTTAGTGGTGTCCAGTACTGGGTCTCTGACCTTCACCACTACGGTTTGTTGCCTACGGGTATGTTGCCTTCGGGTATGTTGCCTTCGGGTTTGTACCTTCGAGTTTGTGCCTTCGGGTTTGTTGCCCTTTAGTGTCGCTTCCGATGTTGGTCGTTATGAGCCGCATGGGTGATACTGGGTTGCCCTTTAGTATCACTTCCGATGTTCGTCGTTATGAGCCGCATGGATGATATTGGGTTTGGAGTCTTCAGGCTCATGGATCCTTGTTTATACAGTACTGAGCTCGAGCAAATTTTATGATGTTTTATTGATATGTATATTCCCTTGGTATCGCCCTTCGGTGTTGGTCTTTTTGAGCCGCATGATGAGTAGCGTTTACCTTGTGGAACTTGTATACCTTATTGGTATTTGTTATTTGCCTTTTGGCTTGATTTGGGATATTCTTATCCTTTGTTTCTATATGTTGCCGATGATATGAGGCTTGTTCTATATGATTCATCTTTTGTTAGATGATTGTGTTATCTCCTTTAGAGATATTTGTTATACCTTGTAACCTTGCCGGTTTATCGTTGTTCAGTTTATCTAACTGCTTTGTTTAGCCAGACTGATCCGTGTATTTTATACTCGGGTCAGACCGAGTTGTTTCAGGTTAGGTACATTTGGACTTAGCCTATTTTGCTTCCGCATGGACTACTCCGCTAGTTTCTTTTGTCATAGCTTTTGTGTAGTCCTATTATGTTGTAACTCTGATATTTATTCTTGTAAACTCGTCTGTATATTGTGGTCTGCTATACCACTTGACTTGTATTATTTTGTATACTCTGTTATGTATCAGTATGTGTATATGATGGTTTACTGTTCTGTGATGTATATTGCATTTGAGTTGTTATATTCTGTTCTGATAGATCCTCTAGCCATCTATGGTTTTGTTTTAAGTATTCATTAGATATGTCGATCTGCTTGGTAAGGCAATTGTCGATGTATTCAATAGATAATTAAAGCAAGGCTATAGATGGTCGCTCCTAAACAGCCTTATTCTCCGTGTTAGCAGACGGTATTTGTGACGACCCGCCCTTCCTACGCCCAGGAAGACGTATCGTCTTTAAGAAAGAAAGGGATGAGAAAATAGAAAAGATAGGGAAGAAAGAACAACAACATCAGAATCGCACAGCGGAACGAATAAAATATAATAATCATATAAATATTTACATAATATACAACATCAATCAGAGTTATACAGACAATACATCACATACTAGACAGTTATAAACATCTGACTAGTTAATACAACTCAATACACAAAACAACTCAGAGATACCAACACAGCGAAACTATATATATCTACAATGCTGAAGCCTCCTGCTCCATTGCTCCTTCAGAATTCGTCAAAGCTAAACCTGAATCCCTTGGCTACCCGTAAAAATTTGGGTACCCGAGAGTTTATGAAAAACAAAAATAAACTTCGGGTCAGACATGGGTCTGGTATGAGTAACAGGTTTAAGTTGCTTAACTTTGAAAATCTTTTGAAAACAAAAGGTATCACGTAAGACTCCCCACAAATAAACATGGAAAAGTTTTTACCTTACGCTAACCAAAACATTTGATAGGAAATTCTGTGATATTATAATAGGTCTAGGGTTTTCAAGTAAATAGAAAGTAGCCGAAATTGTTACATGATTAAATTCCAGCTACTAGCCACAAAAGTGGGTAATACAATCAAAACCGTGGGCACTTATTGGATTGTGGACTCCATACAATGGCAGGGCTACTGGGGTATCGCCCGTCACAGTACGTGGCCTAGATCAACGTACCGAGGATTACTCCCTTCATCCCCTGCAACACAAGGCCGGAACCATTCCTTACTGAACAGTCCCGAACAAGATACACCCCGCAGTTGTTTGCAACCAACTGCCCACACAGCCGAATAAAAAGGGACATCTAGACAGGGGAATATCCTTGTCCTGCTTGGGTATGACCCACCTAGCCTTGCTGCACCTCCCCTGTTTTAGCCATTCCCGGTTGATGAGGCTTGAGGCTACGATTACCTTTATAGAATATATTTCTTAGAATGCTCATCGCCCACCTGACGATGTGTTGAAAGCATTCAATCCATACAAGTTCGTTCCGGGTTCGAACGAAACCGAAGGCATCATCTCGTTACACTCATTTTGGAATCACCCTCAGAGTTAACGACGACAACCCTTGCACTCTGAATCTTCATCTTCACTTCAGACTCACGACCTATCGTTAATTTGGAAACGATGTGGTTTTCGGATGTTCCTAATGCGGAAAACCGATCCCGGTCTCATCGAAATCCAAAACGTGTCTTTTAGGGCCAAGTTGTCTATTTAGTTTTAACAGTTTAATTCAATATAATCAATATACACACAGATGGATAATTCATAATATCACAGTAGATAATCACAGATAATCTCAGCAAATCAATATTATCATCCAAACAGATAATCAAATATTATCATATTTAAACAAGCATCCATGACATATAGATATAATTCATGCCAGATCACAATCATCAAATGAAATATCAATATCATTCATCCATAAGCAATGGTTTATAATCATACCATTTGTAATTAATTTAAAATGAAAAATTAACTACTTCAATCTCTAATTAATTTAAAATAAATTAAATTAATTACTTCATCTATAAATCCTGCTTATACAATCATTAATTAATTTTAAATCAAATTAATCAATCATCCTCTAAGTATTCATCTTGATTAAACACCTTTGATTAATCATTTCCTAATTACAATAAGTAATTAGTCTTTAATAAATTTTATAATTAATTTTCCTAAAGCGTTTATAGTAATTAACATTTAATTACTTCATTTATTAATTAAATATAATTACTTATATTTATTCTTAATTAATTCAATAATCAATCACTTCATTATTATTATTACTTAATTTACCAATTCTTAATTTCATCATTAATTACATTAATTCATGATTTCTAACTTATATTTAAATTAATTACTTTATTTAAATTAATTAATCTCTAATTTAGAACTCAATTATTAATCACCCTTGATTAATAACAATCCAGTAATTAACTACCCTTAATTACTTATTTAATAAATTAATTATTCCATAATTAATTATCTCCACTAATTAATCCCCTGATTAATTACAAAAGTAATTACCCAAATTACTTCACTTACAAACCTTTTTCCAATTAATTACATTTAGTAATTATCATCTAATTACTTCCCTAAGTAATTCTGCTCCATTAATTACACCAAGTAATTTCATATATCAAACCATCAAATGATTTGCTTAAATTAATTAAAATAAATTAATTAACTTAATTAAATCATATCCTCAAAATTAATTACAATAAGTAATCAATCTCTTAATTACTTTTATCAAGTAATTACACTTAACAAATTACAATAGATTATCTAAATTAATTAATTTAATTACTTATCAAATTTAATCACATTAAATAATTATCCAAATAATCCCTTAGTTAATTATCTTTATTAACTAAAAACATTTCTTAATTTACTTCTTAATTTATCTCTAATTCTAAATTATTAATTAAATAAAGAAGTCATTCTAAATTTAACCTATTTATTAAGTCATTTTAATATTTTAATTATTTTTAAGATAATCCATTTCTTTATAATGATTTCATTAGCATTAAAGTGGTAAAACATTACACTCTTGAATTTGAATTTAAAATTCAAAATGATCATTCTTTTAAGCATTAACCCAATTTAAGGTTCAATTTATAATCCTGAAAGATAAATGTACTTAACATTTATTACTTAAGAAAAAGCTTTTAACTAAACTACTTAATTTTATTTAAAAAAAATTTAGCTTTCAAAATACATTCATAATTTAACTTGCAATTCATTGACTTTCCATTCCAAACCCTTTTATAAAGAATTTCTCAAATTCAAGTTAAACATTTGTTTGAAACAAATTTACTTTTAAAAACTATTTTATTTACTTATTTTTAAAACATTCATATTTAAAATTGATTTAAATTTCAGATTTGGATTCAAAGCAAACTTGAATCCATTAGTTTAAACATTGATTTCAAACATTGTTTAAAAGCCTTGATTTAAGTCTTAAAAACAAATCTTCATTTAAAAATTTAAGATTCAAAATTCATTTGAATCTAACTAAACTGGTTTTAAACTTAGTTTAAAACTATTTCACAATTTAAATATGATTCAAAATCCACTTTAATTTCTAATTTGCAAACAAGTTTGAAAAACCTGATGCTAAACAAAATGACTCGAGGAAGCCTATACTTGCTTCGAGTCTTTTGCACTGCTGCTTCGAGTTATACACTCGAATACTCACGTCTTCCCTGGGGAAAAGAGAACCCCAAAAAAACATGACAGGTTTCACAAACTGTAACAAAGCACCCCAATAAAATCAACAGCCCCTCCCACATGCACGTGCACGTGCACGTGCACCGTGCCTCCAGCCACCTCCGGCCACCCACTGGCACTCCAACACGTCGCCGACTACCTCCAGATAACAACACAACCACTCAAATTCGTCACGACTACCTGAAACGAAAATGGGTTCGAAACCCAAACCTGGAACACAACAGCCTTTCCCCTCTCGAACCTGTCAACGGTTCTCTCTCTCCACCGCGACCACCTGAAAGTCGACAGCTCCGGCTACAACTTCGTCACTGACCCAGCTACCCCCTCCCACAAAGCTATTACACTCGATCATCCATGGAGGGAGAAAAAATCGAATCTTTCCAAACTGATATAACTAGGGTTCCCACTCAAAATCCACCACCGCACTCTCCACCAGCCACTGATCAACCACCACGCAATTTTGTCAAACACTCCAGTCACTCCTCCACCTTCATGAAAGACCACGGCCACTCTAATCAAGTACACAGGCCGAGACAACCCAAACTTCCCAAAAAGAACAACCCAGAAATGCCAATTCAATACTTAACTATAAAATGTGAATTTACTTTTAAAAATCCTAACTTTAGATAAGTATTCAAGTTTTAACCCTGAATTAATAATTTATGATGTTTGAAATTTTACTAATATCAACATTTGCCAGTTCTTTTAGTTTTTTTTTTTTACAGAGCCTCTCCAACTAGCAAACAAAAATACAAATTTTAAAATTTGCTTTATGATCCAACAAACCAAACTTGTTTAGATACTAGGTCCAAACAATCACTAGATCAAGCAGAGTTAAATTTTTAAGAAAGGTATGAACTTGATATTCATAAACAGGATGTCTACAGGGTATACAATATACAGATACTTCCCTTCACCAATGCACAGAGAAATATAATTATGCATACAAATATTTTAGCATTCAAATACTAACATATAACAAGTTTAAACTTAAGTTATTTTAAGAAAAATGTTACTCACCTGATAGATGATGAACAGAGCTTTTGAAAACTTGAAAACAGATTTGAACTTGAAATCTGTAAACTGAAATCTTTTGCTCTGGAACTGAGATGCTGAATTGTTTGGAAATGATTACAGGTTTGGCTTTGAAGATGTTAAACTGGAATGCAAACTTTGATTTGAAAACCTTAAACTTGAATTGCTGTAGCTTAAAAACTGATTTTTTTTTAAAAAGAACTTCATGTATGCTGGCTTTGATTTCCTACTAATCTTCTAGCTTTTGTTGTTGTATGTTGTTTATTTGAATGATGTTTGAGTTTGTAAAAAGAATGAGAACGCTAACTATTATTTTCTGGTTTGTAATGAACGAACTAAAAACCGTATGCATATATAAATAAATTTTTACAGGGGTAGGTACTAACTGGGTTAAACATATGCTGGAACAATGATTTATTTTTTGTATCAGGCAATTGCTTTATATTTGGAGGCTGAAAGATTTTTATACAATTTCGAAATGACATGTTTGTATGCTAGAGATGAAAGCTTTAAATGTCAATGTACTTTTATGTTTACAACAACCTTGTTTTTATGCTTAGATATTTTTGTTTATACTTTGCTTTGTATTAGCTTGTTCCACAAACTACTTTATATATTAATTTTGTTTACTCTTTAGCTTACATATACATTTTACAGTCATCGTTACTTGCCTGCATATCTATATATGTATTTTTTTATTTTGTTTTATTCTTGATGTTTATATTTGTTTGAATCTTAATCTATAAGCTACTGTATTTTGTTTATATCACCTTACTTTATTTTTCAGATTCAAAGATATTTTACCTCTACTTTATTTCTTCGCTTTGTATTCTACTTTACAGGCTATCTTTATTCTTTAACTTTACTGGCAACAAACATATTTATTTTGCTTTGCTTGTTCTTCCTTAGATACATAGACATTTATCTTACTTTGCATTTGTTTTAGACTTACCTTAGCATTCTTACTAGCCTGCACATTTTACTTTGCAGGTTACAAATTTGCATTGCCTTGATTCTTTGTTCTAAGCTATTGCATCTTTGTGTTTAGATATTTTGTTTATTTTGTTTCTCTTTTATTTTAACATAACTATAAAATACTAATTTTAATTATTATTTATTATTATACTTATGCTAAATATTTATAAGGTTTATTTTAAGTTAAAACATTTTAAAAGATTCTATTTTAAAATTTAAACCAAAGTTCTTCCAATTATACACACATATATATATTCAACAATTTCTATTTATTTTAAATCTACTTTTAAAGATATTATATTATAAATAAATCTCATTATCAAAATAATTTATAAAAGAAATTATCGCCATATAAATAAATTACTTATTTTATCAACTATATTTAAACAACAACAAAATAACCTATGTTAAATCTAAATTTAAGTTAAAATCATTTAATCAAATTTTAACTTTATCTTTAGTATATTTTTAAGGCCAAATTATTATTTATTTATTAGCTATATTTTTGAATCAAATTTCAAATTACCAATACATTAGAATTTGAAAACAAATCCTTATTTATTTAATTTTAAAAAACAGATCTTTAGATTATATACAAATATATATTTATTATTAGAAAACAACTTACTAGCTTTTAAAAGATGAATTATCAGTTAAATGTTTATTTTAAAGAAGATTATTTAATCAATTCAAATATTATTAACAAATATTATCAAATCAATTTAATTTTTAATGCAGATTATTAAATTGATATTGCCCAAAATTTCCGAGATATCACATTCTTTCCCCCTTAAAGAATTTCGTCCCCGAAATTTAAAACAAAGATAATTTAATAATCTAGTTAAATATTTAAAATTTGAACACAAGCATATATCCATCATAAGCTAACAATCATAGCAACAAATTTATCCAAACAAACAAGTCTAACTATCCAGATAAGATTTCGGACAGAATTTGCTCGAGTTTCCCCAAGTATAAATACCGGGTTACTCGCTTTATAGAATCCAAACAAACAATACTACTAAGCTACAGAACCTCTACTCATCTAGATCTACAAAACAAGACCAAATATCAGACTATAGACAAGTCTGAATCAACAACCAAAACTCCCTGAACTGCTGATTCTACAACCAGAGATAAATCTTACACGTACTCCCTCCGAGATACGTGAAACACAATGAATCCCAGTTATCCAAACTGACAATCCAATCCTGAAGACCAAACACTTATCCAAAATCAAATCTCCGACTTCGAAATCCAAATTCCTTCGTCTCTTATCCACAAAACTCCTCGGACGATCTTGTGCTGTCTATATCTCTACTTATCAGCTCAACTCTTACCGATGCTCCTAGAACTCAACTGGACCAAAAACAGTCCAACAAAATGATCTTTCCAAGATCGACCAAAACTCAGAACACAAACTCTATTTCAAATTAGAAAACAGAACTCACTTCTCTCATCTGGAAGAGATAAAACAGGTGCACTCCAAACTGGCCTCAGATGTTGAAAAATCTCCTGTAGAACTCTCTAATCCAAACATTGCAATATCCAATTATTTCCAAACTAAACAGCTTCCACCATGCTTCTGCTGCGTAACTCTGATCGAACAGATGAAAATGCTGAAGATGAACTCAAGCACAGACTGGTCAACACATTTCAAAATAAAGCTCACATATCCAAAAAGAAAACTCCGCAGTTTTTTCCAAAACTTGAGCTACTTCCACAGCTCAAAACCATCCTATTACTAAGCTGATCCATCGGTACCATTCCTGGAATCCAGTCGATACCAAACTCAGTCTCCAGATGCTGACCAAATTCTGACTTCTAGAAGACATCTAGAAAAATTCTGAAACACAAAAGAACACTCAAACTATCGCAAGTCACTTTTGCGATCAATTCAGCCTAATTCCAAAATACTGCTCTCTCATTACCAAACAGAACAGCTTACACTTATGTGACCAATCCATCGAAGAAATGGATCTACCCTGCAGCTTCTAAACTCCACCGCTGACCCAGAAGCCAAAGACTGCTTAATCCAAAGCTCTTCGAGAAACTCGGACTCCAAAGCAAACAGGAACACCCAACTGAACACAGCGACAACATCGAACAGATACACTTCATTAACTTGTCCTAATGAAACATCTTCGGAGACATCCAAAGTCACTGTGTCTCATCACACAGCTACTATACCTTGATATATCAGAATATCATAACCGGTTTCTGTCTAGCCGACAGATCCAAACTCTGGCTCAATCAAATCACACTTCAAGAATGAACTCCGAGCCTTAACAGGTTTCCTTCAGAGATCGATGAAATCCTTACACCACCCAAAGCTTACTCGAGATGGTAATAGGTCTTCAGTCTCGAAAAATACACTTCCAACCTCAATCATATAAACTCCAACCATTGGTAGTTGTGTTACACACACCACTACCCAGTCTACCTTTATGGCTCGTTGGAAAACCCGAACAGGTAACCCAACAATAGGTAGAAACAAATATATAAATATATATATATATATATATATATCAAAATTACAAATACACTCTCTCGGGGAAGAAAACACTCAAGAGCCTAGGTATTCACTCAACCTAGTGCTCTGATACCAACTGTGACGACCCGCCCTTCCTACGCCCAGGAAGACGTATCGTCTTTAAGAAAGAAAGGGATGAGAAAATAGAAAAGATAGGGAAGAAAGAACAACAACATCAGAATCTCACAGCGGAACGAATAAAATATAATAATCATATAAATATTTACATAATATACAACATCAATCAGAGTTATACAGACAATACATCACATACTAGACAGTTATAAACATCTGACTAGTTAATACAACTCAATACACAAAACAACTCAAAGATACCAACACAGCGAAACTATATATATCTACAACGCTGAAGCCTCCTGCTCCATTGCTCCTTCAGAATTCGTCAAAGCTAAACCTGAATCCCTTGGCTACCCGTAAAAATTTGGGTACCCGAGAGTTTATGAAAAACAAAAATAAACTTCGGGTCAGACATGGGTCTAGTATGAGTAACAGGCTTAAGTTGCTTAACTTTGAAAATCTTTTGAAAACAAAAGGTATCACGTAAGACTCCCCACAAATAAACATGGAAAAGTTTTTACCTTACGCTAACCAAAACATTTGATAGGAAATTCTATGATATTATAATAGGTCTAGGGTTTTCAAGTAAATAGAAAATAGCCGAAATTGTTACATGATTAAATTCCAGCTACTAGCCACAAAAGTGGGTAATACAATCAAAACCGTGGGCACTTATTGGATTGTGGATTCCATACAATGGCAGGGCTACTGGGGTACCGCTCGTCACAGTACGTGGCCTAGATCAACGTACCGAGGATTACTCCCTTCATCCCCTGCAACACAAGGCCGGAACCATTCCTTACTGAACAGTCCCGAACAAGATACACCCCGCAGTTGTTTGCAACCAACTGCCCACACAGCCGAATAAAAAGGGACATCTAGACAGGGGAATATCCTTGTCCTGCTTGGTTATGACCCACCTAGCCTTCCTGCACCTCCCCTGTTTTAGCCATTCTCGGTTGATGAGGCTTGAGGCTACGATTACCTTTATAAAATATATTTCTTAGAATGCTCATCGCCCACCTAACGATGTGTTGAAAGCATTCAATCCATACAAGTTCGTTCCGGGTTCGAACGAAACCGAAGGCATCATCTCGTTACACTCATTTTGGAATCACCCTCAGAGTTAACGACGACAACCCTTGCACTCTGAATCTTCATCTTCACTTCAGACTCACGACCTATCGTTAATTTGGAAACGATGTGGTTTTCGGATGTTCCTAATGCGGAAAACCGATCCCGGTCTCATCGAAATCCAAAACGTGTCTTTTAGGGCCAAGTTGTCTATTTAGTTTTAACAGTTTAATTCAATATAATCAATATACACACAGATGGATAATTCATAATATCACAGTAGATAATCACAGATAATCTCAGCAAATCAATATTATCATCCAAACAGATAATCAAATATTATCATATTTAAACAAGCATCCATGACATATAGATATAATTCATGCCAGATCACAATCATCAAATGAAATATCAATATCATTCATCCATAAGCAATGGTTTATAATCATACCATTTGTAATTAATTTAAAATGAAAAATTAACTACTTCAATCTCTAATTAATTTAAAATAAATTAAATTAATTACTTCATCTATAAATCCTGCTTATACAATCATTAATTAATTTTAAATCAAATTAATCAATCATCCTCTAAGTATTCATCTTGATTAAACACCTTTGATTAATCATTTCCTAATTACAATAAGTAATTAGTCTTTAATAAATTTTATAATTAATTTTCCTAAAGCGTTTATAGTAATTAACATTTAATTACTTCATTTATTAATTAAATATAATTACTTATATTTATTCTTAATTAATTCAATAATCAATCACTTCATTATTATTATTACTTAATTTACCAATTCTTAATTTCATCATTAATTACATTAATTCATGATTTCTAACTTATATTTAAATTAATTACTTTATTTAAATTAATTAATCTCTAATTTAGAACTCAATTATTAATCACCCTTGATTAATAACAATCCAGTAATTAACTACCCTTAATTACTTATTTAATAAATTAATTATTCCATAATTAATTATCTCCACTAATTAATCCCCTGATTAATTACAAAAGTAATTACCCAAATTACTTCACTTACAAACCTTTTTCCAATTAATTACATTTAGTAATTATCATCTAATTACTTCCCTAAGTAATTCTGCTCCATTAATTACACCAAGTAATTTCATATATCAAACCATCAAATGATTTGCTTAAATTAATTAAAATAAATTAATTAACTTAATTAAATCATATCCTCAAAATTAATTACAATAAGTAATCAATCTCTTAATTACTTTTATCAAGTAATTACACTTAACAAATTACAATAGATTATCTAAATTAATTAATTTAATTACTTATCAAATTTAATCACATTAAATAATTATCCAAATAATCCCTTAGTTAATTATCTTTATTAACTAAAAACACTTCTTAATTTACTTCTTAATTTATCTCTAATTCTAAATTATTAATTAAATAAAGAAGTCATTCTAAATTTAACCTATTTATTAAGTCATTTTAATATTTTAATTATTTTTAAGATAATCCATTTCTTTATAATGATTTCATTATTATTAAAGTGGTAAAACATTACACTCTTGAATTTGAATTTAAAATTCAAAATGATCATTCTTTTAAGCATTAACCCAATTTAAGGTTCAATTTATAATCCTGAAAGATAAATGTACTTAACATTTATTACTTAAGAAAAAGCTTTTAACTAAACTACTTAATTTTATTTAAAAAAAATTTAGCTTTCAAAATACATTCATAATTTAACTTGCAATTCATTGACTTTCCATTCCAAACCCTTTTATAAAGAATTTCTCAAATTCAAGTTAAACATTTGTTTGAAACAAATTTACTTTTAAAAACTATTTTATTTACTTATTTTTAAAACATTCATATTTAAAATTGATTTAAATTTCAGATTTGGATTCAAAGCAAACTTGAATCCATTAGTTTAAACGTTGATTTCAAACATTGTTTAAAAGCCTTGATTTACGTCTTAAAAACAAATCTTCATTTAAAAATTTAAGATTCAAAATTCATTTGAATGTAACTAAACTGGTTTTAAACTTAGTTTAAAACTATTTCACAATTTAAATATGATTCAAAATCCACTTTAATTTCTAATTTGCAAACAGGTTTGAAAAACCTGATGCTAAACAAAATGACTCGAGGAAGCCTATACTTGCTTCGAGTCTTTTGCACTGCTGCTTTGAGTTATACACTCGAATACTCACGTCTTCCCTGGGGAAAACAGAACCCCAAAAAAACATGACAGTTTTCACAACCTGTAACAAAGCACCTCAATAAGATCAACAGCCCCTCCCACATGCACGTGCACCGTGCCTCCAGCCACCTCCGGCCACCCACTGGCACTCCAACACGTCGCCGACTACCTCCAGATAACAACATGACCACTCAAATTCGTCACGACTACCTGAAACGAAAATGGGTTCGAAACCCAAACCTGGAACACAACAGCCTTTCCCCTCTCGAACCTGTCAACGGTTCTCTCTCTCCACCGCGACCACCTGAAAGTCGACAGCTCCGGCTACAACTTCGTCACTGGCCCAGCTACCCCCTCCCACAAAGCTATTACACTCGATCATCCATGGAGGGAGAAAAAATCGAATCTTTCCAAACTGATATAACTAGGGTTCCCACTCAAAATCCACCACCGCACTCTCCACCAGCCACTGATCAACCACCACGCAATTTTGTCAAACACTCTAGTCACTCCTCCACCTTCATGAAAGACCACGGCCACTCTAATCAAGTACACAGGCCGAGACAACCCAAACTTCCCAAAAAGAACAACCCAGAAATGCCAATTCAATACTTAACTATAAAATGTGAATTTACTTTTAAAAATCCTAACTTTAGATAAGTATTCAAGTTTTAACCCTGAATTAATAATTTATGATGTTTGAAATTTTACTAATATCAACATTTGCCAGTTCTTTTAGTTTTTTTTTTACTACAGAGCCTCTCCAACTAGCAAACAAAAATACAAATTTTAAAATTTGCTTTATGATCCAACAAACCAAACTTGTTTAGATACTAGGTCCAAACAATCACTAGATCAAGCAGAGTTAAATTTTTAAGAAAGGTATGAACTTGATATTCATAAACAGGATGTCTACAGGGTATACAATATACAAATACTTCCTTTCACCAATGCACAGAGAAATATAATTATGCATACAAATATTTTAGCATTCAAATACTAACATATAACAAGTTTAAACTTAAGTTATTTTAAGAAAAATGTTACTCACCTGATAGATGATGAACAGAGCTTTTGAAAACTTGAAAACAGATTTGAACTTGAAATCTGTAAACTGAAATCTTTTGCTTTGGAACTGAGATGCTGAATTGTTTGGAAATGATTACAGGTTTGGCTTTGAAGAAGTTAAACTGGAATGCAAACTTTGATTTGAAAACCTTAAACTTGAATTGCTGTAGCTTAAAAACTGATTTTTTTTAAAAAGAACTTCATGTATGCTGGCTTTAATTTCCTACTAATCTTCTAGCTTTTGTTGTTGTATGTTGTTTATTTGAATGATGTTTGAGTTTGTAAAAAGAATGAGAATGCTAACTATTATTTTCTGGTTTGTAATGAACGAACTAAAAACAGTATGCATATATAAAGAAGTTTTTACAGGGGTAGGTACTAACTGGGTTAAACATATGCTGGAACAATGATATTTTTTTTTTTGTATCGGGCAATTGCTTTATATTTGGAGGCTGAAAGATTTTTATACAATTTCGAAATGACATGTTTGTATGCTAGAGATGAAAGCTTTAAATGTTAATGTACTTTTATGTTTACAACAACCTTGTTTTTATGCTTAGATATTTTTGTTTATACTTTGCTTTGTATTAGCTTGTTCCACAAACTACTTTATATATTAATTTTGTTTACTCTTTAGCTTACATATATATTTTACAGTCATCATTACTTGCATGCATATCTATATATATATATATATTTTTATTTTGTTTTATTCTTGATGTTTATATTTGTTTGAATCTTAATCTATAAGCTACTGTATTTTGTTCATATCACCTTACTTTATTTTTCAGATTCAAAGATATTCTACCTCTACTTTATTTCTTAGCTTTGTATTCTACTCTACAGGCTATCTTTATTCTTTAACTTTCCTGGCAACAAACATATTTATTTTGCTTTGCTTGTTCTTCCTTAGATACATAGACATTTATCTTACTTTGCATTTGTTTTAGACTTACCTTAGTATTCTTACTAGCCTGCACATTTTACTTTGCAGGTTACAAATTTGCATTGCCTTGATTCTTTGTTCTAAGCTATTGCATCTTTGTGTTTAGATATTTTGTTTATTTTGTTTCTCTTTTATTTTAACATAACTATAAAATACATTTTAATTATTATTTATTATTATACTTATGCTAAATATTTATAATGTTTATTTTAAGTTAAAACATTTTAAAAGATTCTATTTTAAACTTTAAACCAAAGTTCTTCCAATTATACACACATATATATATTCAACAATTTCTATTTATTTTAAATCTACTTTTAAAGATATTATATTATAAATAAATCTCATTATCAAAATAATTTATAAAAGAAATTATCGCCATATAAATAAATTACTTATTTTATCGACTATATTTAAACAACAACAAAATAACCTATGTTAAATTTAAATTTAAGTTAAAATCATTTAATCAAATTTTAACTTTATCTTTAGTATATTTTTAAATCCAAATTATTATTTATTTATTTGCTATACTTTTGAATCAAATTTCAAATTACCAATACATTAGAATTTGAAAACAAATCCTTATTTATTTAATTTTAAAAAACAGATCTTTAGATTATATACAAATATATATTTATTATTAGAAAACAACATACTAGCTTTTAAAAGATGAATTATTAGTTAAATGTTTATTTTAAAGAAGATTATTTAATCAATTCAAATATTATTAACAAATATTATCAAATCAATTTAATTTTTAATGCAGATTATTAAATTGATATTGCCCAAAATTTCCGGGATATCACAGTATTATCTATTAATACTCTTTGCTAGCGTGGGTATAGAGGTGGGGCGTCACACTTTTTTTATCATATCTGTCTGATATTATAATTGCGTCTATAGAAAGTAAAATAGGATCTAGCTGAAATGCTTGCATCTCACGTTTCAGCAATAGTTGGGCACAATCAAAACCGTACAGGCGCTTATTGGAGATTGGGTTCCATACAATGGCAGGGATACTTGGGGACTGCCCGTCACAGTACCTGATCTAGATCAGAGTACCGACGATCCCCTAATCCCCTACAACACAAGACCGGAGCTCCCCCTTACTGGATAGTCCGAATAAGATCACCCCACGGTTGGGATCAACAACCGCCCAAACAGCCGAATAAAAGGAAAATCTAGACGGGGATGACCTTACCCTAATTGGTTGCTAGCCACTTAGTCTTGCTGCACCTCCCATGTTTTAGCCATTCCCGGTTGATGAGGCTCGAGGCTATGCGTTATCTTTTCAGAACACAGACACTTAGAATGATGATCGTCCTCTTGACGATGTTCTGATAGCATTCATCCATACAAGTCCGTTCCAGGTCCGAACAGAACCGAAGGCACCATTCCTACTACACCCATTTTAGAATCACCCTCAAGATTAGTAGCGATTAACCCTTGCTCTTCACCGCTACATCTTCGACTCCAAGCTCTTGTCTTCCTCACGAAAAAGTTCAAACCGAATCTAAGTGGTTTCCGGGAAATTAATCCCGATCCCGGTCTCTTCGAAATGATCAGCGCACTGGCCAATATTGATAGTTGGTTATTTAACTATCAAATAACATCCACAAACAACATCAGGCCTTAATAATTTTTTAAATTATTTATTTTAAAATATCTTTACAAGATATTTTTCTACATTTCAACCCTTTGAAAATAGTTTTCAAATCACTTTTCTCTCACGGAATAAATTTACACCTAAATATTTTATTTCCACTGAAAATCACCAAGTCTTAATACTTAGGTTTTGAATTATTTAAATCGCTTTATCCAAAAATATATACTTTAAAACACTTAAAATAAAAAAATACTCAAAATAAAAACAACTTAAAAGATTTACTCAAAATAATAGTTATGAAATTCCATAATAATTTTCAATTAAAACTTAGCCAAAACTACCTTTAAAATAAAAGTCATTTATATAAAGTATAAATATTTAGTAACTATCTTTTAAATCATAATGCTAATTTAACCTTTAAAATAATTACTACTATAACCAAATTAATAAATATTTATTTTAAAATCTTAAAACAATTTAAATAATAAACTTCCCAGAAGAAAATGTTCTTCTTTTAAAACATTTTAAAAACTTCTAATTTATACTTAAAAATCTTCCTTTGAAAATAACTTAGCCTTTCTAGAAATTTCACTTTCCATTCCATATAACTGTCTAATCATTTATAAATCCTTCTTGATTTAACTCTAGTTTAATTTACATCTCAATTCCATAAATTTATTTTTCACGCTTTTAAAAATAAAATACCCTTTTATTTTTAAAACAAATTACCATCTCTTTATAAATTCCCGCCATGAATTTATACTTTCAAATTTATCCACTGATAAATATTTCACTTTATTTATAAACCCAATTTATAATTTCCATACCCTCCTTCTCTTTTAATTACTGTTTCAAAGCACTTAATCGATTTAAAAATCGATTTATTGAATTTAATTCCCCATAGAATTATTTCTCGATTTATTCAAGTTTATTCAGAATCCATTAATTCTAGATTTACTTCTTAATTATGATTTAAAATCTTATTTAAAACTGAAAATATCCATTTCATACTATATTTCAAAATTCTTCTTTTATTTCTTCCCAAACAATTTAAATCCTGAGTTTAAAAATAACTTCTTAAATTTTTAAACAATACCACTCAGATTCTTAAAATTCATTAATTTCCATTATTCAAAAATCTCTTTTCCCATACTTAAAATTTATTTATTAGAATTTAAAAATCAACTGTTATCCCCTTCCAAATTCTTTTAATTTATCCAAATTTACAGTAATTATTTTGCTTAAAAATCCAATCTTTATATTTTTTATATCTCAATATACCAAAATATATTCCGTCAAACCATAGCATTCAATATTTTTAATTCCCAGTATAATCAATATATTCTATCACAGATCATCAAATAAAATATATCACCGAACATGAAAATAAATTCTAATAATTTGAGGAATTCAGTTGGATCCCTCCAACCTGTTTCCCTACATCCAAAGATGTTAGCACAATATAAAAATACCATTCCCACTTCGAGAGGAATATCGCGATATATAGGGTCATCTACTATTATGCGGGACGCATATGGTCTCATCCGCTATATACAGTGGGAATATGAATCACTCCAATATATATATATATATATATATATATATATATATATAATACTATATATAATATACCATAACCAGACTGATAATAATAATCAACTCAAGCAATCAACCAATAATCTAAATTTTAACTATTTAAATTAATTGATAATCCAGATGTGAGTGAGATTAACTCACCTTTGATTTTATTAGCAATCCAATACAATCCAGCTTGTTTCCACGATTGTAACGACCCGTAAATTTTAAATGGTTTAATAATATATTTAATTGAAATTTTGCAAAATTTTTAATAATAAATTTGGAATTACAAATTTAATATTTGGAATACGTCTATTTTAACATAGCAACTGGTAAATTTTCATCTGATAATATTGAAGTTTATTTTATTATTCAAATTTATTTCAATTTAAATCAGTTAGAATTTGATGGTAATAGATTATTTTCCAAACCTGAATATTTTTATATAGAAAATTTGTAAATCATCTTCTGAGTTAGATGTCATATTTCGTTTCATCAAATTTGGACTGCTATTGCTCCATTTATCTTAATTCTGGCAAATTAGCAGCATTTTTGGTACCGATTATCGACTTTTGATAGGATGATCGTACCATTAATATCTATATACCGTTTTGGTCGTCTCATCGGGCTGATCTCTGCAGTATATATTTTGAGGTCCGGTACGTGTCGGAAAGAATAAACTAATTGTTGTAACGGTACCTTTAATTGTGACCGTTAGTTTCCTTCGGTTTTAAAAATTGAAACGTGCTACATGCACAAATATTGATTGCTTTAATTACTGTTGCTGATTAAATAGCCAACCGTTACTTTTTTTCCATTAATTCAAATTTATTATTTGTCATCCTTTTTTAAGGGTCTCTTCATTTCTCCTCTGTCAACTTCCATATATTTATTTCGTTTTCCAAAAACTTATCCTTCTTCCTTCCAGATATATTCATCTTTCCTCTGGCGTGCTTCTCCCCTTCCATGATTCTGCCTCCATCATTTTTTTCTTTTTTCTTTTCTTTTGTTTTAGTGTTGTTTTGAAATATAATATATATTATATGTTTTATACTGTTATATATATATATATATGTGTTGATATGGTGGTTTAAATATTATATATATATATATATGTTTGCCTATGTGAGTTATATAAGGTTATGTAAGATTTATATATATTAATTTATACAACCTGTGTAAGTACGTATGTTTATGTATATTACTATATATGATGTACACGGTTAACACAATTTGTTCAATGGTAATTTTAAGAATGTTATAAAGCTTATATTGGTTTTGTTGTAGGATATTGAAAGGTGATATAGTATGTTTAGATCTGCTGAATAGAATCAAAGTACTAGCTTATACATATGTAGTAAGTTTTATATATTAGTCTAGTATTACGTACGCAAGTTCTAAGTATATAAGCAAGCATTTTGACAGATTGTTTTCATTTTAATTGATTTATTTTGTATGTGAGACCGTACGTTATGTGCGTGCGTGTGTATGTGTGGCGTTTGAATACACTGTAAGTAATAATGTTCGGCTATAAATTTCTTCTTTGAGTAAGTATTTATAAGTTGTATATATAGGTGTTTAATCTGTTGTATATACATTTATTCCTAAATTTATAGAGATAGATATACTTGTTTACAGTATAACTTTTAATGTGTAAATATTTTTCATTTTTATAGGTATATATATAAGTATTTATTTAATTTAAAATGTGTTTGAATTTAGAATATAATTTATATATGTAAATAGTTATGTATGGTTATATCTAAATTCACTGATACCATTTATCTTCATCGATCGAGTTCTAATTTGATTTTGTCAATTCCTTATTATCAGCTTCATTCGTCAATTAAAATTCAATCTTGCATTGTTTTGAGGTTTGTGCCTGGATTTCATAACTCAATTTTATCGTCTATTCTCTAGCCTCGAAAGGTGAGCAATCACTCATGATTAGCGTTCTTGTATTTATTAAATTTGATTTCAATTGAAACGACAATTGAAATATGCTGCTATTAGTTATTTACATTGCTATATACATGTCATTACCTATATCTGTTCACCTGTGACATCTGACACCATTATCTGTTATTTATACTGTTGATATATGCCTATTATATTATTATCATATCTGTTACCACTCTCCAAGTTCCCTGTTAGTATATAATTCTCTATGGGTTGAAATGATACATAACTGAAGGGACATTAGAATAGGAGAAAATTGTTATGGGTTGAAATGATAAACCCAGTCGATTTTCATTTGAATTGGATTTGGGATTACGGGTTGAAATGATACCCGTATATAATCAAATTGCAGATTGAAATGATAAATATCCATATCGCTTGACCATAGGATAGAAATTATATACCGACATCGTTGGTCTATTATAAATATTTTGAAAATGGTTTCTATGGTTTTGAAAGGGAATGTATATGGTTTTATTTAATATTAAAATATTTTATATAAATATGTTTTGAATATAAAGTAGATTTAATAATAAACCTAAATCAACAAGGTTTGTAATTATTATAACATGTCAAGTATTATATTCTTAAATCGATTTTACAATGATTTGTATAAGTAAGGAAGATAAGGTTGAATTGATTAAAATTGTACTTAATTAAGAATTTTACCTAATTTAATCGATTTGAAACTATTGAATTTGGAATTTTTTTGATATGATCTTATAACTTGATTTTGATTTAAGAAATTTATTGAATATTTCCAGTTTAAAGAAATTGAAGGAAAAATATAGTAAACTGTAATTTAAGGTTATTTAAACGATATTGACTTTGTTAAGTAAATATTCCAAGAATAAATAATAATGAAGTTGAACCAAGATTTATATGAAATTATTAAATTTAGTTTTGAAAATGTCAAATATTTGAAGCCTTGAAATATATTGGAATTTGGTTTATGTTGTGATTCAAATCTGTATTTGAAATCGACATAAATTGAAATGGTTTATTTAGAAATTGAATTGAATTGAAATTTATAAAGTGAGATTGAATAGAATTTGACTTTGGAATTCGATTTGGTTTGAAATTTGGAATTGATAAATTGAGATGGAGGTTATGATTTGAAAGTATGGTTTTCCAAAGAATTATGATTTCAAAATGTTTTAGTTTTCGAAAGTGTCGTGACTTTGAAAGGGTTATAATTTGGAAATGTATATATTTTAAAATGAAATGAATTTTGGTTTGAATTATAAATGATTTGAAATGACCATAGTGTCCTAATGACGTTTGGTTGTTAATAGCGTGCATTTCTACATTGCAGATAGTCCCACGGATCCTTAGAGGATGGTTATCCAACATCCTCTAAGTTACTTGTATTATTGTTGATATTTCACTTGAGTTGGATTTATTGATATAAAAATGTTAATCCTGACTCGATTATTTTGTGTTTTGCATTACGCTCGGGTCAGACTGAATGATACAGCATTTGAGACTCGCCTCTGGAGTTTGGAGCTTCGCTTGGAGATCAAACTATTGTTTTAGCTTTCATCTTTCCAGTTGATTTGTTCAGAGAAGTCGTCTATTTGTACTGGAGACTTCACTGTATTTGAGATATTCTGTTTTATTTTATTTCTAACTCTAATGTTTATATGGTAGCTTCATGAACTATTATTTATCTATTATTACGCATTATATTACTCTGTGTCTGTGATTATGTGATTGATTTATTTACTGTATATGCTGAGTTTTTTCAAATATAAATTAACAATCTGATATTTTGAGCAATTCAAGTCCGGCATGTGCAGTTGCAAATGGTTGAAAATATCAGGTCGTTACAGTTGGTATAAGATCTTTGGCTCTAGGCAAACTTAGCATATATAGTAAATTTATTGCAGAATCACTTTCGTTCGAGCTTTAATTTCTTCCTCTTTGATTTGGTTTTTCTTGGACTTTGAAACGTTCCCTACGATTCCAAAATCCATTATCTTCTCTCCCTATTCATGTTTCTTGATTCTGGAGTATCGCATAACTCCACTTCGAATGATCTCTATAAGAATAGGCTATTGCGACAATCTTTGAATGATTTGTAAAGGGGTGAAACTCCTTAGATTGGAATTGATTCATCGGAGATTTATAAATCCCTCGGTTTAGATGCTGCTATCTTTTGTTATGCCGAATTCTATCTCTGGCGATCGAATGTTGATTTGCCTCGAAATTCTACACCAATCTTATTTTGAAATCATGGTTGACCAGTTAAGGTCGCCCGCGATTATGTAAGTATATCCGTCTTTTATTTTGTAATTTAATTATCTCATCCTCATCCGAGACTATCTTCGAATCAGAATTCTATTTGATTAGAGTTCCTCTAATATAAATCTCTATCCTTGTTTTGAAATACATTCTTGAATCGTCCTTTGAAAAATCGGATTTTTTTGTATTTTAGAGTTGTTTATATATCAAAATTATTATTTTGATAAGTATGATTATATTCTATATATAAAGGAAAAAATGCTTTCGATAAGGAGTATATACCTTTTAAAAACAAGAATTTAAAATTTTGAAAGGATTTGAAATTTTGAAAATTATGTAAGAAATTGATTTATATAGAAATGATTTATAACTGAAGGGTTTTGAATTTGAAATTTGAGAGATTGAACTTTGGTATTTTGAAAATTGGTTTTAAGGTTTTGAAAATATATAATAATACTATTTGAAAATATTTTCTAGATAAGAAATGTTTCAAATGACTTCAAATGAGTTCCAATGGTTTCGAAGAAATTTCAAAGAAGTTTTCAAGTCCAAAACTCACTTATGTCACTGGAGAATAATTTCGGTGATGAGTGCACACATCATCGACATTGATTTTCTAGTTTCAGAGTAGGGAGAGGCCACTTTAGTAGCTTTGCTATGCGATTGATTTTGTGAAACCAATTTTGATTTCAAATTCCGAAGTATGATTTGATATTCGAAAGATGTATGTATATATATTTGAAACGATCTGAAGTAAGCCCGATGTTCAGTCCTCGAGTTGTGAATTTAACCCAATATATTGAAGTTGATTTACAAATTTGTTGCTGATTCCAACTCTTGGATTGAAATTTGATTTCACCGAATATTTTGAATGTTTGAACACTTTCAAATCAAGGTATAATTTTCAAAGCTAAGTTATTTTGGAAGGTATAAATTATTTGATAAAGTATATAAATTTAGTTTTGTAGGTTTAAGTATGAAGTAATATGATTTAAATAAGTTTAAAACTGTTTTGTTAAGTAAATGGATAGGACTATTTTGAATTATACTAATATGAAATTTAGTTTTGAAATGTTTTGAATAGATTTTAGTTTTAAATGTTTTAACTTAGTAACATCTTTTATAAAACCATATATGTATATACAATAATAATTTTCAAAGAGTAAATTGGATCTTTCAAATATAACTAAATATTTTAAAGGTTTTAGAGGGATGATTACAAATTTGGTAATTATTTTAGGGTATAATTTATTTAAAAAAATTATTTGGTTTCGAACATAGATTGGAATTTAAAACCCAGTATTTATATGATGATTTTGGAAACGAATTTGTTTGACCTAAATTATGTTGATTTGGAAACTTGGATTATTTTCTAAACTTATTATTTTGGAAACTCTGAAACTGAAGATATTTAATTTGCAAGAAATAAGTTGGTGAAATCGTATATGATTTTGAAACTGAACTGATATTGAAATGAATTAAAATCAAGAACCTTATCTCGCTAAATACTTGATTTGGGATTTATCGAACTTATATAAATTTGAGTTGTATAAGTATGAAGTTGATTTGAAAACTATTGATTTGGAAAGATATTCAATTTGGAAATCAAAATCTTATATAATCAAAGTCTATATAAGCGTGATTTGATATACATTGATTTTGGAAAAGCATTCGATTTGAAAATGAAACCTTATATATAATGGACTTCATATAAGTATGATATTTGAAATTGATTTGAAAGGGTGCTATATGATACATATTTTCGAAGTAAAGATATGGAAAGTGCCTTCTGCTTGATATCCGCTTTGTGGCCACATTGTGGATTCATTCTATCGATATTTTTCTCTCCGATTTGGTTTCCAGATGTGATACTCGAGTGTCCTTCCATGGCATTACCTATGGTCGTTTTGGTAGCGTAATCTACAAGGCAGAGATTGCTTAAAGGGTATGGATGTTTCCTGGAAGATCCAAGCGTAACCATTATGTATCCGCGGTCTACCGGTTTTGTTTTGGTGGCGTAATCTACACGGAAGAGATTTCTTAAAGGGTACGGATGTTTCCTGGGCGATCCAGGCGTAACCATTGTGTATCTGCAGTCCACGGTTTTTGTTATCACGGCGAAATTCGCAAGGCAGTGATGTTTTAAAGGTAAGGATATTTCCTGGGGGATCCAAGCGTAACCATTATGTATCTACAATCCATGATTCGGTTTATTTGTTTGGATTGTACTTTCTATATAGGTTTTGAGGGTTTTTCAAGTATTTTCATTAGGTGTTGAAACATGTCTACTAAGTACTTGAAGAATTCTAGCTTTGCGCCTGATCAACGCATGGCTAGAGTCTGCAAGAACGAGGATAAACTCGTTGAAACATCGAGTTATAAAAGTATTTTCAAAAAGAAAATTTGTTTCGATATAAAAGTATTTTACTATAAAGGTATTTTTTATAAAAGTATTTCCAACAAAGAAATTTTGTATTAATATTTGAAATTGAAATTCTTATTGTCTGAATTAACTATTCATGCCCGATACTATTCTTTTGAATCTACCTTATCTGCTCAGCTTTATTTATTCACCTATATTCTGTTTTTCCGAATCTACTTCTTTTCCTTTTTGAATACATCCTTCTAAAATATTGTTTATTTATATACTACATGGTCTAACAAAAAAAAATACTAGTTTTATAAATATTTTGAAGTTATTAATTAAATAAAAACATATCTAAAGTAAATGATGATTGGTTTACTAATAATCATTGAAAAGCATCTTGAGATAAATTAATAAATTTATGAATTATGAGTTTAATGTTTTCAAATAGCTTCTTTGTAAATATAAATAATGATGTAAATAATTGTTTTCAAATAGTTTTCATATATTTATAAAGGTGTTATTTAAACATATAAATGGTATTTGTAAAGGAAGCGAGAAATTTTACAAATGGGTTTTTGAAAGGTTTTAAAGTATTGAACATAATTGATTTGCAAATGATTTTTTCAAATGAATATTTCAAGTGAACTTTATATGGTTTTAAATTAATTGTTTATCTTTTCTTTCAATCTATTTTTCTTTCTGGTTGTTTATATTCTCCTACCTTCTTCCTTTTCGGGGACGAAAAGTTTTTAGTGGGTAGAGTGCAATGACCCATAAATTTTAAATGGTTTAGTAATATATTTAATTGAAATTTTATGAAAATTTTAATAATAAAATTTTGTATTAAAATTTTAATATTTGGAATACGTCTATTTTAACGTAGCAACTGGTAAATTTTCATCTGATAATATTGAACTTTATTTTATTGTGCAAATTTATTTCAATTTAAATCGATTAGAATTTGATGGTAATAGATTATTTTCCAAACCTGAATATTTTTATATAGAAAATTTGTAAATCATCTTTTGAGTTAGATGTCATATTTCGTTTCATCAAATTTGGACTGCTATTCTGAATTCTAGCAAATTAGCAGCATTTTCGGTACCGATTATCGACTTTTGATAGGATGATCGTACCATTAATATTTGTATACCATTTTTATCGTCTCGTCGAGCTGATCTCTGTGATTTATTTCTGTATTTTGAGGTTCGGTATGTGCCGAAAAAATAAACTAATCATTGTAATGGTACCTTTAGTTGTGACCATTAATTTCCTTCGGTTTCAAATATTGAAACATGCTACACACACAAAAATTGATTGCTTTAATAACTGTTGCTGATTAAAGGGCCAACCGTTGCTTTTTTTCATCAATTCAAATTTATTATTTGTCATTCTCTTTTTAGGGTCCCTTCATTTCTCCTCTGCCAACTTCCATATATTTATTTCGTTTTCCATAAACTTATCCTTCTTCCTCCCAGCTATATTCATCTCTCCCCTGGCGTGCTTCTCCCCTTCCATGATTCAGCCTCCATCATTTTTTTTCTTTTTTTTCTTTTGTTTTAGTGTTGTTCTGAAATATAATATATATTATATGTTTTATACTGTTTTATATATACACGTATGTTGAGATGGTGATTTAAATATATATATATATATATATATATATATATATATATATATATATATATATATATATATCCGTGTGTGTGTGTATGTTTGCCTATGTGAGTTATATAAGGTTATATAAGATTTATATATATATATATATTAATTTATACAACATGTGTAAATATGTATGTTTATGTATATTACTATCTCTGATGTACACAGTTAACACAATTTGTTCAATGGTAATTTTAAGTATGTTATAAAGTTTTGCTGTAGGATATTGAAAGGTGATATAGTATGTTTAGATCTATTGAATAGAATCAGAGTACTAGCTTGTATATATGTAGTAAGTTTTATATATTAGTCTATAGTATTACGTACACAAGTTCTAAGTTTATAAGTTAGCATTTTGGCAGATTGTTTTCATTTTAATAGATTTATTTTGTATGTGGGACCGTATATTGTGTGTGTGTGTATGTATGTTGCGTTCGAATACACAGTAAGTAATAATGTTCGGCTATAAATTTCTTCTTTGAGTCATTATTTATAATTTTTATACATAGATGTTTAATCTGTTGTATATACATTTATTTCTAAATTTGTAGAGATAGATATATTTGTTTATAGTATAATTTTTAATGTGTAAATATTTTGCATTTTTATAAGTATATATATAAGTATTTATTTAATTTAAAATGTGTTTGAATTTAGAATATGATTTATATATGTAAATAGTTATGTATAGTTATATCTAAATTCATTGATACCATTTATCTTCGTCGATCGAGTTCTAATTTGATTTCTTCAATTCCTTATTATCAGCTTCGTTCGTTGATTCAAATTCAATCTTGCATTATTTTGAGGTTCCTGCCTGGATTTCGTAACTCAATTTCATCGTCTATTCTCTAACCTCGAAAGGTGAGAAATCACTCACGATTAACGTTCTTGTATTTATTCAAGTTGATTTCAATTGAAACGACAATTGAAATATACTACTGTTAGTTATTTACATTGCTATAGACATGTTATTATCTTTATCTGTTCACTTATGACATTTGACACCATTATCTGTTATTTATACTATTGATATATGCCTATAATATTATTATCATATCTGTTATCACTCTACAAGTTCCCTATTAGTATAGAATTCACTATGGGTTGAAATGATACATACCCGAACGGACATTAGAATAGGAGAAAATTTTTATGGGTTAGAATGATAAACCCAAGCGATTTTCATTTGAATTGAATTTGGAATTACGGGTTGAAATGATATCTACCCATTTATATTTAAATTGCAGATTGAAATGATAAATATCCGTATCGCTTGACCATAGGATAGAAATTATATACCGACAACGTTGGTCTATATATAAATATTTGGAAAATGATTTCTATGCCTTTGAAAGGGAATATATATGGTTTTATTTAATATTGAAATATTTTATATAAATACTTTGAATATAAAGTAGATTTAATAATAAACCTAAATTAATAAAGTATAATTTAATTGCTATAATAAGTTAAGTTTTATATTCTTAAATCGATTTTTTAGTGATTTGCATAAGTAAGGAAGATAAGTGTGATATCCCGGAATTTCGAGGAATTTAAAATGTGATAACCTACTTGTTAAATTATTTAAAATAGATAAAATTGTTATTTTCAAATAAATAACCATAATAATTAATAGTGTGATGTTTTAAAAATAATTATAAATAGATTTTTATAATGGAATAATTATTTTCAAATTTAATTAATGTTATTTTATAAATAGATTTTAAAATGGATTTTTTTAAATAAAGTAATTATTTTTAAATTTAATTTGTGTTTGTTCAAGATTAATTTGTATTGATATTAAATTTGATTTCAAATTGAATTTGAATTTGAATTTAGATTTAAATTTGAATTTAGATTTAAATTTGAATTTAAATGAATATTTATATCTTAGAAATATTTTGATTTAAAAAAATATATGAATGAGTTTTTATTTAAAATAAGATTTGTTTTTCCTTGAAGAATATTATTCGTATAAATTTAGAGAGTTTTTTATTTAATAGTAGTAAACACAAAAGGTTTATATTAACATTTTAAAATGAGTTTTATATATTTCATATGATTTATTTAAATTATAATTGAATTATACTTTATTTTCTTTAAATGGTTTTATTTATATAAAATTTAGAAAGCATTTATTAATTTACAAATGTATTTATTTATTAGGAAAATTAAAATAGAAAAGCTTTTAAAAACCATTTAAAATAATATAAATAAGATTAATACAAGTGTAACTCTTTAAACCTTATTAAATACACATGTAAGTTAACTGATGATTGGTTATGACAAGTGTAGCATTTGTAAACAAGTGTCAAAATTAATTTTGTTTTCCTTAATTCTAAATAAATTCTAATTTACATTTATATGAACTATCTTCATCATCATCTCATTTCTTTTTAACTTCTCAACTTCTAAAAAAAAGTGTAACTCAACCATGTTAAAATATTTTCCAAAACCAGAAAATGCATGAATCAAATCTGAAACTCTTTTCAAATAATCACCTCCTTATAACAACTCAAGCCTGAAATTCCCCAACCAAAAATCAAACAATACAATCTGTAAACTGTTTTGTTCAAGCCTGTAATCCTCCTCAAACAAAAAATCCACCTCTGTTCAAAAATCAAAAGCCTGAAAGCCAAGTCTGTAAATCCCACAAATGAAAATCAAAAGTCAAGCCTGAAGCCATTTTCAAAAAAAAAAACTGTTAGAAATGCAAACCTGAAACCAAATCTGGCCAAGCCTGTAACTTCAGATTTTCAAAATGCAAGCATGTATACACATTTTTTCAAATTTGTTAGCAAGTCTGTAATGATCTTTCAAAACTGGGATTTCAAATGCAACCTGAAGTTCATCGTCAAGCAATCTTCTCAACAGAAATAAGCTGCAACTATCAATTTTAAAGAAATCAAAAGCCCAAGCAATTCAGTTTTCAAAATTTCTAGCTTCCAGCCTCTGCCTCTTTAAAAATCTACGAGTAAACTTTTTTAAAAAATTTAAAAGTTAAGTGAATTTTAGTCTGTTGCTTGTGAAAATATCTGAGATGAATGATGTTTGCATATGAAAATATAGGTGTATTGTATGATTGTTATGTTGTTCTGTGCATGTCAGTGTTCTCTGTTCTATGAGTTTCAGGTTTGAAAATTCAAACAAAATTCAATATCTTTTCATTAAGAAACTATCCGAACTCAGGATTCAAATATAATATGTTTGTTAAATCCTAAATTAAAGTTTAAAATTTATTTCTAGCAAAATAAGTTTGAAGTACTTCTGGAATCAAGATAGTTCAGATAGGAATGTAAATGCATGCTTAAATCAAGTGTTAAGTTAAGTTGATTCAACTTTGTATCCTGAATTGTCTAAGTAAAACATTATTTTTAAAAAGAAATTTAAAATTTTTAATACTGTATTGGGTGAGAAATTCTAAGTTAACTAGAATGTGAGTTTTTGAGTATTTCTGATGATCGAATGATGTTGGGTGGAGGGCTTGGTTTGGAGATAGGGGAAGGTACATTGAGGCTAGGAAAAATGTTAGGAAGAGTGTCTGATCATCGTGGTGACGGCGGCGAAGAAAATTATCTTTCTAACCCTAGTTTTGGTCGAAAGAGTGGGTTTCTTCTTCCTCTCTAGGGCATCGAGTTTAATGAGATTCTGGGAATTGGTTCGTGGAAGACATGAGATGTTGTGGCTGGAGTTACAACGACTCAGGTGGTCGGAGGGAAGGTATTCGAGGCATTTTTTGGTGGGTTGTGGGTTTCATTATTCGTTCTCCTCACTCGATTTTGGATTTGAAGCTTGGATATGGGTTTGGATGATCAGGCAGTGATGCTTTGTTGATGTTCGGTGTGTCGATGCTTACGGCGCTGGTCATCGTCGATGTTGGTGGTTGTGCAGGTGCACAGGGGTGTGCCATTTGATGTTTTGGTGTGGGATTTTATTCGATGCATCGCTCGAGTATTTAGGAAGAAGTCTCGAGCTTGAACTCGAGTTAATTTAGGTGTTTAAAGCTTCAGGTTTTCAAACTTAATATAAATCTAAGTTTTTGAAAAAAATTGAAGAGAAGGAGGGTTTGCTTGGGTTAGACCCGAGTTGTCATCCGGTTTGACCCGAAGTAAAGATAGTGTGCAGTTTTTTAATGTTTTAAAAACATATTATTTTTGAAATTTAAAGATTAAATCTAGTTCAAACTTCTATATAAACTTACTTTATGTATAATAATTATTTCTTAAACAATTGCTTATGAAGTTTTAAAAGTTGTTTAAATGAAATTTTGTTAAATGAAATTTTGTTAAATGAAATTTAAAGTGATTTTAAAACATTAATTTAAAATGTAAGTTTAAGATTTTATAAAAGTTTTAAATACAAATTATAATTAGTTTTGAAACCTCCACTTGATAATGTTTTAAATTATTTAAGGAAGATTAGTTTTTTTAGTTTTAAATTATGAAGTTAAATGGTTATCTTATTTAAAATCTTAATTTAAGGATATAATTAAGTTTAGTAATTATAATGTTAAAATGTTTTAAAATGTTAATGGTAATTAAGTCTTTATAAGATAATGTTTATCTTAAGATGATTAAAGATATAATGTCTCGAGATTAATTAGTTTTAATAAAGGGAATTGTGTATAATTAATTAATTTGATCAATTAATTACAAAGGATTAATTAAGTGATTAATTAAGAGTAATACATTGATTTTAATTAATAATTAATTAAGGATAGTTAATTAGTTAAAGGTTAAAAAATTTTAATTAAGGATTATTAATTAAAGATAGTTAAGTAATGATTAGAGATTAATTAATTGTGTAAGTAACTAATTAATAATTAATTAATCAAGTAATTAATATTGATTAGATTAGTAATTAGAGAGCTGTTAATTAAGTAATTAGAGGTTACTTAATTAATAATTAAGAAGTACTTAATTTGTAATTTAGTTTTATTAATTAATAATTAGGTTTTATTAATTAATACTTAAGGGATGATTAATCTATAATTAAAGATTAATTAATTAATTAAGGATTAATCAAAGATGATTAAGGATTAATCAATGGTAATTAAGGATTAATAAATATTAATTAAGGGTTGATTAACTGGTGATTATGGGTTAATTAATTTGTAATTGAGGTTGTTAATTAATAATTAAGTTTATTAATTAATAATTAAGAGGTGATTAATTAGTTAATTAATTAATTATTAGAGTAATTATGGATTAATTAATTTGTAATTAAGAGATATTGATTAATAATTAAGGTTATTAATCAATAGTAAATGGATAATTAATCTGTTAATTAAAAATTAATTAATTGATTATAAAAGTAATTAAGGATTGATTACTTTGTATTGAAGGAGATTAATTAACAATTAAGGTTTATTAATTGATAATTAAAGGATAATTAATCTGTTATTAGGGATTAATTAATTGATTGATTAGATAGTCAAGAAGTGATTAATTAAGAGTTTGTAATTAATTAATGATTGGTTAAAACAGGATTAGATGATTAATCCTTAAGTAATTAATTTAAGTTAAGTTTATTAAATTAACTATAACATGGATTAATGATTCATGTTGATAGATGATTGTTTGTGTAGAATGTTTGTATTGGATGATATTTATTGATTGATGATATCTATTGGATGATATCTATTGGATGATATATATTGGATGATATTTGTTGGATGATATATATTGGATGATATCTATTAGGTGATATCTATTGATGATATCTTGTGACATTCTGTGATGTGATATTGGATATATCAGTGATAAATGTGTGATATTTATCTGTGATAAATGTTGTGTGAATTCAAGTATTGAATTGAATTGAATTAAATTATATTAAAATGAATTGTTTAAACCTTTAAACAACTTGGCCTTTAAGATACTGTAACAACCTTGGTTTTGTCATTACCTGTGAAAATAAATTATAACGATAGTTACAATTTAAAATGGAGGAATAAAATAAATTGGAGATGTAAAATTTTGTTAAAAATTGTATGTTTTGTAATAAACAATGTGTACTTTGTGAAATAAAATGGTAATAAGATGGTTTGGTTGGAAATTAAGTGTGGATAATGGAACTATGTTAATTTGGTGGTGAATTAATTAAATAAAAGATAAAAGCAATTAATTTGATATTTATTTGTTGTAAATAAATATAAAATGGAGAGAATAAAGTTTTGAAAAAAAAACTTTTATAAGTTATTTTGGGGTAATATTGAACATTGAATGGTTTTATTTTGGTAGAATGTAATAATTGTGGAAATAATGGTTTTTGTTAATTTTAATGATGTAATAAAATTAAATATTTGTAAATAAAAATATGGAATTTTATTTAAAAACAACATTTGGGTGTGAGAATAATCTTAATATATTTTTTGATGATGAATTGGACAAAGAAATGATTTTTGTGTAATTTTTGTTGATTAAAATGTTGTTTTGTGTAAATAATAGCGTACATTTAAATATCTAATCAAAATGAAATTTTTAATGATGGAAATTGATTTTAATAGCTAAAATAACTTTTATATGTTGATATGGCATTTCATTAAACGTAAAATATGTTAGTATGATTTTTTCTAAAGTTGAAAACATAAGGAATGTAATTAGTTTGGTAAATTATGTGATGAAATACTAAAATTTGTTAAATATATGTTAATTAATAACATACTTATCATATTATAAGTTAACATAGGCTTAGTGGGTAGGGTTGGTTTAGGATCCAAACCCAAGACCCAAGTCTAGAAGGAGGCAGAAGTTTTCCTGTACGTACATTTTTCCTCTCCTCCTCCTTCGGTATTCTTTTACTCCATACCAGAGAAAACAATGGCTTCCTCTCTAGAATTCTGAAAAACCCAAGCCTCCATACTAAATTAAATCATAAGAAAATTAAGGAATTAAAATCTTCTACAGGTAATCTTTCTAAAACCCTAACCTATTTCATCCATCTTTTGTTTTTGGGAAATGGTTGTTTACTGTAATTGATTTTATAGTTTGCATGTTTGTTATCTTCTTCTCTACAGGTTTCTAAAGCTTATTCAAGGCTAAATCTTCAAATATTTGCTTGCAAAATCTACCAATTTGCTGCAAACAAATCCTAAGGTGAGTATTAGCTCACACTTCTAACTTAAATAAGCTTGAATGCCAATTATATGTTGTCATCTTTGTTGTTTGCTGGAATTTTTTTTCCAGAGATTGAATCTGAAACTAACTTAACCATATCTCTCTCGTTTCTTATCCAAATTCGATGATTTTGGATGTTCTTGAAATTTTAGGCTTTTAGCTAAAAGTTTTGTGTTTTGAGTTTTATGAATTTTTGAGTTTAATTTGGTCGAAAATGCACTTCTTTGTCGCTGTCCCGTGAGCAAAAGACAGCGACAATAAATCCAGACCTGATAATCGTTTTGGGTATATCTTTTGAAATCTAGTGATTCTTTTTTTGAATTCTAGCTTTGAAAATGCTCTACAAGTTTAATGATTTGTAAAAATCTATGATCTGCAGGGTCAAAATTGCTCTTTAAGCCGCAACCCTGTTGTTATGCATAATATTCTCTGTTTTATAATTTTAGATCTGAGAATTAAAATCGTCATAACTTTTGAGTCGATTTTCCCAATTAGGTGATTTTTTTTTCTTTTAGCTTTTGCAATGCTCTTCAACTTTCATGTCTTATGATTTATCAAATACTGGGGTCTACAGGGTCAAAATGGCTCCTTAAGCCGTAGCCCTATTGTTATGCACATTGTTCTCAGTTTTGTAATTTTAGACCTGAGAACTAAAATCATCATAACTTTTTACTCGATTGTCCAAATTGGGTGATTCTTTTTCTGTAATTTAGCCTTTGCAATGCTCTTCAACTTTCATGTTTTATGATTTAATAAATTCTGGGTTCTACAGGGTCAAAATGGCTCTTTAAGCCGCAGCTCTATTGTTATGCACATTGTTCATAGTTTTATAATTTTATACCTCAAAATTAGAATTGCCATAACTTTTGACTCGAATGCCCAAATTAGTTGATTCTTTTTCTGGCTCCAAGCTAAGGCAATTATCTTCAACTTTGTTTTCTCAAATTTTAAGTTCAAAAAGAACATACTGGCATAACAAGCCGCAGGCCTAAGTTCTTTTGCAATGTTTGAGCATTTTCCGTTGAATTGCTTTTGAATTCGATGATTTCGAGCATTTTTTTCGAGGTGGTTCTAAAAGGCTAACTCCTAATAATAGAAAAGCTGACATTAACATCGATTCGCACTGCGAATTGATGGTTTCATTTGGGTTTTGTCGTATGTTAATTTTTAATTTTTATCGATTTTTGCTGTTTCTGTGCGCGTGTTTTCGAAACTGTTTTCGAAATGGCTTTTAAAATGGAAAAGCTTTCAAAATAAATGTTTTGTAAAAGTTTATAATTAATTTTAAAGCTATATATATATATATGTTTTCTCTATAATAAAGAGAATTTCAAAGCAACAATTTCCAAATAATTTCCAAAATCGTTTTAAAAACCCGTTTTCTCGAAATAAGTATTTTCTATATAAAAGAACACATATTGTAACGACCCGTAAATTTCGTGGATTTAAAATTGGTTGAATTAATGAGTTTCGTAATTAAATTTAGTAGAAAAAAACTTTATAAACAAATATTGAAATGAACGCTAAAATAAAATATATAATGATGATTAAAACCTATTACTAGCAATTTGAATAAATTTCAATAAATGAAATGGGGTAAATATTATACCTGGATATAAAATTCATTAAAAGGAAATCAATTAATATGTTATTGTAAATTAATATAATATTGGAATAAATGATGATTCCAGTCATACTTGTAAGCCGTTATTATAAGTTGCATGTCGAAATGGTTGATTGAATTGAGAATTTAAAATTTAATTTAAATGAACAAATAAAGGTTAATAATAACGAAAATTTAGGTAATAAGTTTTGAACAAGTTGATAAATAATTACCAAATTAAGGGAATAGTATTAATGTAAATAAAGTTGAAAAAAATTGGATATAGAGAAATAAATGTAAGCATTTAATAAAATTAATTAATGTGGATTTCAATAAATGGTAATTGAATAAAAGTAAACGTTCTCTAAGTAATCATATTACTTGCTGGAAAGTAATACGTAATTGATTGAATATGATTATGAAATATAAAATTTGTGTATACACGGGATTTTTAACGGTGATTGTTAAGTAATAAACCTATAAAGACATGTAAAGGAAATAGGTAACAATCTATAGGTTAATTATTCATTTAGTATGTTAAAAAAAAATTGGAAATCAGATCTCAATTAAGGGAAATTAACTTGTACGTTAATTTGAAGTAAAATCTAATAAATATTACATTAATATGGATGTTGTACAAATGGTTAGGGATTGTCAAATTTGGTAAAAAGGGATTTGACATAGGAAATTTTGTTAATTGAGTTTAAAACCTTAATTAATACGCGTAATTGACAAGATTCATATTTTTAAGTATAACCGTTGATACAAATCTAAGATGTATATAGAAATATTAATGTAATGAAATATAAAACAATGTTAACTATGTTAGTTGAGTAATAATTGATTGAATATTTAGTTGTAATCAAATAAAATCAAATTTATTGGAATTAATTTGCAATTAATTGGATTAATTGCAGTTGACATTTGAACACTGTATTTACTGGAATAATTGACACTAAATTGATATGTGAATTTGCCTTTAGTTATTATAAATATCTAAGGGACTAAAAATGACAAAAATCTACTAGTTTATAAATTTGTGCATTTATGATAGATGTGATTGTTCATTTGAGATAATTAATTCTATAAGATGTAATAAATGTTAATTTTAATTATAAAATGGAAATTGGCAGATTTAAGGAGTGAAAACCAAGCTTTGTTAATTTATTTGAAATATTAAATTTAATAAGACTCGAATAACAAGGGTAAGAATTTAAATAGTGGATTTTGGAGTTTTATTTTTTTTATTTCTAAATTTAATATTGAAATGTAGATTTACATTGGAAATGATAAATAAACCAACTATTATTGACCTTTAAATTTTGTTCGAAGCCTTGTAAATGGTTAAGAATTTTAAAATGTTGAAATTGGAAAATTTAAGATTGGAATTTAAATTTGGATTTAATTAATTTAATTTTTAATTTATTTAATTAATGGAAAAATTGCCATTTTGGCCACCAACTCGGATTTCGACGAAACAAGTTTCATCGGATCCGTAACGGTGAATTATAATAGTGTTTCGAGTTTTGTAGCGATCAGACTTCTCGTTTGATCGTACGGACTCGAAACGACTTGAAATTTATGCAATTTAGATCAGTTGAAATCAATTTGGAAAATTTGAATTTAGCACAACTTATTCATACGATGGAATTTGGACGTGAAACTTTTTCCATTGCGTTTAAAATATTTTTAAACATATATTTTGATATATGGGTTGACCCTTTTCCGTTCCGGAATAAAACGGGCTTTTCGGGTCAATTATCGTTCAAAACCCAAATCCAACCCAGCCCATACTTTCTATTCTGTTTGCCTATATATATGTGGTTATAAACCCTAGGTCATTGCTTATTCCTCATTCTGAACATATGCTCTTCCTCATTCCACCTCAAACCTTAATCTTCCCAATCCAATTTCAAAAAAAAAATTGCGGATCTGCAGCAACTTCTGGTCGCGCTTCGAGTTTCAGAGGCAAAAACGCTGCATCAACTTCGGGTTAGGAAGAAAGTTACTCGGGTCGCTTCGGGTCGTTTTGGCGAAAACTCGAAGCAAGCACCGGGGAATTGAGACGGTGGACCGAAGTTGAACCCGAAGTCGACTCAGGGCCAGAATTTTCCAATCTTCTAATTTTCCTAACTTTTTCATACGAGCTCCGTTTCACGCGCGATTTTTTTGTTAGGATCATAATGAAATTTCGGACACTTTAATGCTGGTTTGGAAAAATTTGGAGACCATTCAAATTTTGAGTTTAAATTGGATTTAAATTCAAAAGGTGGCTGTTTTAACCCACTCACAACTTCTAAGATTTCTTACGTTGGTTAAATTGATTTATGATATGTTTAAAATTTTATTTGTAACTGTTTGGCATATATTTCATCATTTTCTTAGTTAAATTTCATTCATTAATTTACGCGTTATTTAATTCATTACTGCATTTAAGACTGACAGTTAATTGTTAATTAATTTATTCATTCATTAAAACTGTCAGTTAAAATTTTAGTAATATTTATTTTGCATATAACCTGCTAGTTAAATTTATTTATTATTGCATATAAACTACCATTAAACAGTTATTTAATTCATTATTGGAAATTTAATTATCAGAATTAATTATTATTTATTGTTATGATTGTTTGAATTGGATGATAAATTTATGAATGTTTGACGATTGATATGATGGATGAATGGATACTGATTTATATTGTATAAACTGCAAGTTATTATGCATTTTCATTTCATTCGGAATTGCGGTTTGAAATGATATACAACCACATTTTTATTTTTAAATTGCGAATTGAAATGATAGATATCCGTACCACTTGAACATAGGGTAGAAAATTATATACAGACATCGTCGGTCTATATATATATATATAATTATTTTTGAAATGATTTTCTATGGTTTGGATAGGATACGGTTTAATAAATATTAAATTTTGATATTTTATAAATATTATTTTATATATATATACATATATAGTTAAATTTTTTGAATTTAAGCTATGTATAAATCTGTTAAATAAAAATGAATAAGTTGAATAATGGAGTTTGATAATTTATATTATATGATTTAGTACAGGTTTAAGATATTGTATATATATAGGGTTTAAATGATTCAAATCAATTAAGATTGGAAATTTAAAGATACGATATTCATAACTGGATTTTTATTCAAGATAAATCAAATGAATATTTCTAGTATAAATAAATTGAAGGAAATATTCAGTTGTTAGTAATTTCAGTTTTATTTAAAATGATTATGGATTTATTGCGTAAATATTTTAGACTAAAATATAGAATAATGAATGGTTGAATAGAAAATTTCCAACCTTAGTTTTGAAATTGTTAAATACTCAAAGTTTGAAATATATTGGAATCGAAGTGTTTTATTGAAACTGAAAGAGAATCTAGATTTATGAGTTTAGACTTAATTTAAAGTGAATAAATGGTAAAGGCGTTGAAAATTTTACTTTATAAAGTAATTTAAAATCAACTATTTTACATACTGTTGAATATCTAAACCATTTAAGTTTTGAAAGTTATGGTTTTAAAGCTACAAATTTCGTAGTTTTATGTTTGAAAGTTATAATTCAAATGTTTGGTTTCCAATTATTATAAATTTTAAAGTAATATGATTTTGGAAAGAAATATATTTCAAATAAAATGATATTATATTAATTTGGGTTTTATAAAAAAAATATCCAATGAGTTTGTTTGAAATGGATATCGTCTTTATATGGTTTTGAAATAGATATTATATTTTGGTTTTGAAAGTGTAATTTTTTAAATGATCGCAGTGTTATAATAACGTTTGGATGTTGAAGAGACCAGGATCGAAAGTTGTCATACTCTCTGCCAACTCCAAAAACCACTTTAACAACCATGTACGCGGTGGAGATTCCAGAATGAAGTAAGATGGTGGCGGCGTTTCCTCTGAGATAAATACGTGGACCCGACTCCAGTGAGTTGGCATAAGATGGCTAAAACAGGAGCGATTCTCGGGCCAAGGGGGCTAGCACCTTTTATCGAATACTCCTCTTCGATATTATACTCTGACTTTTGGATTTGATTCGGCGGCCACTTTTGATTTTTTATTTTAGGGGGGAGTTTGTCCGAGGTGGGCAGTAGCTGCGGCTACGCGTTACCACCAGCCCGGATAGCAATTGGTATATCTACCCTGGCATTGCCTAGTTGTGTCGTGTCACCTACCCTAGCGCGCCTTATACGATTTTGTTTTGTACCGTACGTACGGAGTGCCCTCTGATGACGCCCAGTACGGGAGAGATTATGGTACTGTATAGACTATGGGAATATATTTTGTGTTAAAGGCTATATAGGTAATCCCTTAACGCTATTTAAAGTAATTTATTTTACAATTAGACACTATTATAATAGCGCAATATACTACATAGAAAATAGTTTAACGGATCCTTAGGAGATGTAAATCCCAAGCATCTCTTGAGTTACTGCACTCATATTTATTCCTGTTGATTTAACTTACATAAGATCTTTTAGTTCTGACTCGAGTGTTCCGTCATTTCAATTCACTCGGGTCAGTCCGAGCGTTTCAAGACCGAAGACTTTAGCTCTGAAGGACGAAGACAGAGATTTCTATTATTATTATTTATTATTGCACTACACTCATACTGTTCCGCTGCATTATTATTGGTATGTGTAACTCTGATATGTATTATATAAATATAATCAAATGTTTTTCTAAACAACTTTATAAACTGTATATTTGATTATTATATTTTATCCTTCCGCTGTGAGATTTTGTTTTGTTTTATTTCTTTCTTGTTTTTTCTTATTTACCCCATAACAATCCGCCCTTCCGTATGGATTGAATTGGCAGGTGTGTCGATTTAAAGCGTGCGAAAAGGCGGGATGTTACATATATTTTTGCACTCTTCGAGAGAACGAGGAAGTGACTTAAACGGTATAATAGACCACATGGTATGGGACACGTAGATTTGTTATACTGGTTAATTTCGGACTTGTTCCATTGAAGCTACACACATTTGGAAGTTAGTAACACATTCCGTTGTTGTTGCCAGTACTAGGCCGGGGGGCCAAGGCCGGGGGGCCACTAGCGCTAGGTCGGTGAGCCACATATATACATAAGGCCGAGGGGCCAACGTTGATAAGCGCACTATTATAGTACTTAGCAAGGCCAGGGGGCCATTTATTATATGCACGTGCAGTTGTTGTTATGGATCCATACCTGTAACGACCCATGTAAATTCGATGTTTAAAATGAATATAATTAATAGGATTTTAATTTAAATTTAGAAAGGAATAAAAATCTTAGTTATTTATATGAAAGAGTATGTGAAATTTGATGTACCAAGGGAAATTAGAATTTACAAATTTAACTATATATTGTAATTAATAGAAATAGTGGAAATTGTTGCATTGGATATAAGTTAGAATAAGTAAAGTAATGCAAGTATTTGATTTAACAATGAAATAAAATATTGATTATGGGTATTGAATGTAGATGGGTGAAATAAAGAAATGCAGGACAATAAATAATTTATTTAATACAATCCCTTTTATTTGTAAACTATTGTAAGGATTAATTAATTATGAAAATTTGGAAATAGGTTCAAATTGTATGTTAGACAATCATATTTCAATAATTAAAGTTAGTAATTAATGGATTAAATGGAATAATTAATTGGAGTTAAGATCTAAATTTGTATGTGAGCATTCATTGATATTGGAATATAAAGGGGTAAACTTATAGTATAAAATGTAGACACCACCTTTAAGATGATGGGTTTATAATTGATGCATAATAGGGAAATCAAATGAATGGGTTTAATTGAATAACAATTAGCAATTAATGAATGAAGAGAAATTTTAAGGGCGTAACTGTTTTCGTTAAATTAATTTTGGTAACAAATTGTATTGAATATAGATTTAAACTTGTTTGATGTATTTAAGTAATAATTGGAGAACAATGTAAATTATATCCGTGGATAGTCAATTCAATTAAACAACAAGATTTTTAAATAAATAAATTTTTTTATTTAGGTTTCAATTTGTTAATTTATGATGTTTAATGGGAAATCAATTGCAATAAATTGCCCAAATTTATGCAGTTAGAGGAGATTTAGATTTGCATCATAGATGGAAGTATAATCTAAATTGATAGGTAACAAACTTAAGAATAAAATTTAGAACTAATTGGTGGCAAATTTATATAGTTGTTTATTTACGTAATGTGTATGTAAGCTTTGGTAAACCGATTTCTATCGATCCAAATCTAACGATTTGTTAATATTGATTTAAGTATAGGAGCAGTATTTATTAATTGAATTGAAGTATTGCAAAATAAATGAAATTCAACGTTTAATATTACATTATTGTAAGTAAGATAATATGTGTAAGTATTGTTAAGGTTATTCATATTTGACAAATTTATTGAGTTATAAGGATTGGTATATAAATTAATGTTAGTTTAGGATATCGTTACTTGGTGATTTATTATAGAGTAACGGGAGTGTGAACATAAAATAATAAAAGCATAGATTTATGGTACGACATAATTTATGGTTTTGGGAATTTAAATCCAAAGATTTATTTATTTGAGGAAATAATACGTATTAAATCTCAACTTGATATAATCAATGCAAATTTAGTAATTAAAAATAAATTGCAAGTTGGTAATTTAGGATGTTTGTGAGTAAATTTGCAGGAAAGATAATTTTTAAAGCTTTACCCATTCATATAATTTATTTAAATATATATAAATCAAATGGGAACATTGTGTTAATAATAGTCGTAAGTGAATTTGAATGCTAAAGGGGTAACAATCGCTTTAGGTTAACCGTTTATTTAATATATTAAGTCTAGACTGGTAATCGATTGAAATAAAAAAAAAAATTGTTTTGTTAATGTGACTTAGTTAATAAAGAGGAATTTATATGAAATGAAGCATGCATGAGAAATGCATTATAATTCAATGTTATGTTTACCCATTAAATGTATACTAGGTTAAGTATCAAATAGAGGGAAAGAAAAGTAAATATTGAATTGATTGATGAATAAGTATTCATTGGATAGAAATTTAATGTAAATTTGATATTAATTGTATAAAATCTATCTAAGATAATGAATTGCAATAAATTGTGGGTTGATAATAAGGTGTGAATGGAAATTTGATTTGTTATATTAAATGAATGGATTCAAATTTATTGGGAAAGGTAAATGGATATTTGGTAATAAATATAAACGGACTTCAATAGTGAATTTAGTTAATTTGAATATATAATAAATAATGATTTAATGGAAACCTATACTCTGTATATATCTATAATATTTGAGTGGAAATAATATATACTTACAAATGTGGGATTTAGAGTCTTACAACAATTATTAGGAGTGATATAATTAGTTCATTCAATTAAATTTGAAAACATTGCAATAGATGTAAATTAAGGGTTGTGTTAAATAAAGTAATAAATGGGAAATAACGTAAATGTCTTCATAGTATGGTGATTTGTAATTATTACATTAATTTAAATTATCGTTAAGCGCGTTTGTTTATCAGATCCATCTACTCTAATTCTAACCTATCTATAAAAACCCAATTATAAACCCTAGCCTCCATCTATTCTCTTTTATTTATGCGTTCATTTTCTTCAATTCTTACTCTTCCTAAATGGATGCAAATTTCAGATCTAATTCTATTCAAAAATCAAAAAAAAAGTTCAAAGTTCTCAGAAAAAAGAAAAATAATTTATGTTGTAGTTTTCATCTACGGATCTAAGCGCAGTCTCTGTTTTTGCAATAGTCGCTTGAGACAACCATAAATCACGGTCAAACGTGTAAAATTCGAAACCCAAAAGGTTGAATTGGGGCTTTTTGATTTCTTCATCTATTTGCGAAATTGGAACATGGGTTTGGTGAGATTAGTCACTAAGGGTGCGCAGAGCTGACGTGGCAAGTGGTAAAAGGTAGGTTTATTTTGTTTGAATTTAATTTAATTTTGATTTTTCAAACGCGTTAATACATTTAACTTCCACATACGAACTCCGTTTCACGCGCGATTTTTTTTGTTAAGATCGTAATTAAATTCTAGATCTTTTGATGCTGGCTTGGACAGATTTGGAGACCGTCGAATTTTTAGGTTTAAATCGGATTTAAATTCGATTTAAATTCAAAAGGTGAGTGTTTTAACCCACTCACAATTTCTAAAATTTCTTGTGTTTGTTAAATTAATTTTAGATATGGGTAGAAATTTTTTTATGACTATTTGGCATGTTTTATTCACTATTTCTGTTTAAACGCATTTATTTAATATAACTGTAAATTTATTTATTTATTGCATATAAATTTGACAGTTAGAATTTATTTATTTCATATTAACTGCCAGGCATAGTTATGTTAAATTTTATTTCATATTTACTGCCAGTTAAGTTTACGTTTATTTTTGCATATAAACTGCCAATTAACAGTTATTAAATTTATTTTGAGTATAAACTGATAATTGATACCATTATTTATCACCTGTTATATATTGATGATTGTTTGAAATTGGATGATGACTGTGATAAATGGATGTATGATTTGATGGATAAATGGATGATTTATTTTATTAATTGCAAGTTGCTATGCATTTCGTTCATTCGGGATTGCGGTTTGAAATGATATACAACCGCATTTTATTTTAAATTGCGGATTGAAATGATAAACATCCGTATCACTTGACCATAGGGTAGAAAATTTTATACAGGCACCGCGGTATATATATATATATAATATTTTGGAATGTTTTTATGGTTTTGTAAAGCTATATATATATATGGTTTATGGGATATTGAATTAGTTATATATATATATATAGTAATTTTCGGGTTTAAGCTTTGTATAAATTTGATTTGTAGTACAAAATAAAGTTTGATTTTTAAGATCAAATACGATTAAGCATTTATTTAAAATCTAATTTCTGGAGTTTTTATGACTTAAATGAGAATAAGATTTTTAAGATGAATATTAAGTTAAATTTAAATTTAATAAAAATTAATTTTTTTAAAGGATATGATTTTTATAACTTGATTTTTGTGTAAAGTGATTTAAATGAATATCAGGTTGATTTAAATGAATATATCAAGTTTAATAAATTGAAAGATTTTCCAATTATGTGAAGTTAAAGGTTTTACTTAAATTATATTGAATTCATTAAGTAAACATTTCAAGTCTGAATACTAAGTAATTGAATTTGATATATATGGGTTTGCCAAATGAGTTTGTTTTTGAAATGGTGAAATATTTAAAGCTTTGAAACATAAGAATTGAAATGGTATTTGGTAGTTTAAATCGATATTTGAAATTGATTTGTGAAATCTAAAGAAGCTATTTTGGTTTATAAAGGAAATTTAATATTTAACCATTTGAGAAATGGAACTTGTTTCAAAGTTATGATTTTCAAGATATTACAATTTGAAAATATTATTTTCAAGAGTTTTGATTTCTAAATATTTACTTTGAAAATCCTATGATTTTGGAAAAGAAAATATTGGAAAATAAAGATGATATCATATTGTTTTGGGTTTTAAAAGGAAATGATATCATATTATACGGTTTGAAATGGATATTTTATTTTGGTTTTAAAAGAATAATTATTTTTAAATGACCGCGGTGTTATAATAACGATTGGTTGGCAAAGAGACCGGGATTGGATATGGACATACTCTCTGTCGATACCGAAAACCACTTTGACTAACCGTGTACGCGGTGGAGATTCCAGAATGAAGTAGGTTGGTGGCGGCGTTTCCTGTAAGGTAAATACGTGGACCCGACTCCCGTGAGTTGGCATAAGGTGGCTAAAACAGGAGCGATTCTCGGGCCAATGAGGTCATTCCTCTGATCGGACACTCCTCTTCGATATTATACTTTGACTTTGGATTGATTCAGTGGCCACTTTTATTTTTGTTTTGGGGGAGTTTGTTCGAGGTGGGCGGTAGCTGCGCGCTGTGCGTTTCCACCAGCCCGGATAGCAATTGGTATATCTACCCTGGCATTGCCTAGTTGTGCCGTGTCACCTACCCTATCGCGCCTTGTACGAGTTTGGATTTCTCCCGTAGCCCGTGTGGTATCCTCTGGTGGCTTCCCCATCAGGAGGGACCATGATATTGGATGGACTACTGGGACTATTACGTGTTAAGGTGGAAAATGTAAAGCCTTAACGCTATTTAGAAGTAAGTTTATTTTACAAATAGACACTATTATAATAGCGCAATATACTACATAGTAAATAGTTTAACGGATCCTTAGGAGATGTAAATCCCGAGCATCTCTTGAGTTACTGCACTCATATTTATTTCTGTTAATTTAACTCACATAAGATCTTTTAGTTCTGACTCGAGTGTTTTTGTCTTTTCAAATTCGCTTAGGTCAGTCCGAGCGTTTCAGGATTTGGAAGATTTAGCTCTAGAGGACGAAGACGAAGATTTATATTATTATTATTTATACTAGTGCACTACACACTGTTCCGCTGCATTGTTATTGGTATGTGTAACTCTGATATGTATTATATAAATGGTTTTGTAAACAAATTTATAAACTGTATATTTGATTATTATATTTTATCCTTCCGCTTTGAGATTCTGTTTAGTTTTTTTTTCTTCTCTGTTTTTTTCTTATTTACCCCATAACAATCCGCCCTTCCGTATGGTTTGAATTGGCACGTGTGTCGATTTAAAGTGTGCGAAAAAGTGGGACGTTACATTTGGTATCAGAGCTTTGATTTAGTGAAAAACCTTAGCTTGTGGGGTCTGACTCTTTTGTTAATAGGGTAGTAATACCCTATGGGAGTCGCTGAGTGTATATATATGAGAGAGCGTATTTGTTAGGGTTATAACAAGATTTTAATATTGTGTTAATCTGTTTCGTTTTGTATTTATAAATTCTGGTTGGTGCATGGGACGCTATGACATCAATAGGGATTTCTAAACACTTAATAAGACAGACCGACATAATATCGGTTTTGATATAGGTGAATGAAATAATTTTGCCTATTATATTTCCTATATATAAAAATATTTTATAAAGATATATTTGGCTGTAATAGATTGGTTGTTAGGTATTAAAGTGTATAATAATAATAGAAATAAGATTGAAAAATAAGATGAATGAAATTTGGAAATTTAGAACTTAAGTTCCGGGGTTTTGAAATTTCTTTCGAATAAAATTTGGAATATAATAATATTGCTTATAAGTGTTTTCTGATATAAATATTTCAATATAATTTGGAAGAATTGTCTTAAAGAAGATTTTGAAGAAAAAGTTTTGTACTTTCCTCTTTGTCGCTGGAAAATAATTTCGGTGATGGCGGCCGCATCATCGACTTTCATTTTCGAGTTTCGAAGGGGAAAGGCCACTATAGTAAATTCTACTACAAATTCATTTTTAAAATATATAAAATTTAAATTGTTTTAAAATAATTAGAGATATATAAGTTGTAAGAATATATTTATCTATTATTTTAAAATAAAGTGAAAATTTAACCCGGTATTAAATTCTTAAATTTCCATTAATTAATTGTTTCAATTATTGTAGTGAATCGAAACATAGGTAATTAATAAATTAAAACCTCTAAAGGAAATAAGAGATTTAATGATAGGATAAAAATGGTCTTAAATGAAAGTTGAAATTATAACTTATGAAATAAAGAATATTATTATTAAATGTTAAATTTACCATAGGAAATGAGAAACTTGTATAACTTTCAAGTATATTCTTTAAAAACATATATAACTTATCAAATATTAAAAGTTGAAATGTTTAATAGGGAATGTAATGAAATTGTACAAGTAAAAGTAGGTAATGAAGTATTCAATGAATTTGCTATTATAAATGAGAATTTAATGTTTAAACTTAAGTATTAATTGAAATTTTACCAAGTAAATATAATTAAAGGTAAGTATGACAAATAGATGATATAAACTTAAGTAATTAAAGGGTAACTAAATGAGGTCATGCGATAATAAATAAATGAATAATTATAGTGAAAAAGGGGGGAAACTGGCATGACCTTATTTAATGGAATTGAGAAATTTTAAGTAAAAAGAAAAATAAATGACTGCAAAACGTTAGTGATTGAATTAATAAAATCCTTTACTTATGAGAATGGATATTACAAGGTTAAGAATTTAAGTGTAATTAAAAAAGGGTTACTATAATTAATTATAATAGAAATGTAAGCATTAAATAAATGATTGAAATTGAGAAGTGCATTAAATATAATACAAATAAAAGAAACTTACATGACCCGAATAAATGAAAATGAATAATTGTAAGTAATAAGTAGAAATAAAGGAAACAACCACTGAATGAGAAAATAAAATTTAAAGTTTGTTAGAAATAAATATAAATTATAAAAGGAAAATTTATGTGGTTTAAATAAAAAGAGAAAATCAAATAACAAAGGTATGAGATGAAATTATTAATAAGTTAAGTTGATTGTTGTTTGAATTTGTTGTTCATGGTTGTTTGGGCAAGGGTACTTTAAAATTTGATTTGGGGTGAATGAATAATCTATTTGGTTTTATCTAAGACTGTTGAGTAAATGATGCGCTAGTAGTTATTCTTCATTCCGAACAATTTAAAAGTTTTGAACCCGAATAACTATTTGTTTGTTTGATTTAATGGTTGTTTTGTATGTATGTGTATGCTGTTTGTTGAACTGATGGTTGTTGTATTGATTTGTTGTTAGGATTGAAACCACTTAAATATTTCACTTTATATAAATTGTAACGCTTTGGATTATATAAGAAATTGCAGTATCTTAGAAATATTTTGAAAATGTTTTTCCAGACTTTAATAGTCTAAATATAAAGGATTAAATAGTTATAAATTAGGATATCTTATTTAAAGTAATTAATTTTGTAAATTTAATTGTTTATAAGTTAAATATTTTGAATAAGATGTATTGTATTTAATTCTTCTTTTCCTTCTTTTCCTTTTCGGGGACGAAAAGTTTTGAGTGGTGGAGAGTGTAACGACGCGTGTAAATTCGATGTTTAAAATGAATATAATTAATAGGATTTTTAATCTAAATTTAGAAAGGAATAAAAATCTTAGTCATTTATATGAAAGAGTATGTGAAATTTGATGTACCAAGGGAAATTAGAATTTACAAATTTAACTATATATTGTAATTAATAGAAATAGTGGAAATTGTTGCATTGGATATAAGTTAGAATAAGTAAAGTAATGCAAGTATTGGATTTAACAATGAAATAAAATATTGATTATGGGTATTGAATGTAGATGGGTGAAATAAAGAAATGCAGGACAATAAATAGTTTATTTAATATAATCCCTTTTATTTGTAAACTATTGTAAGGGTTAATTAATTATGAAAATTTGGAAATAGGTTCAAATTGTATGTTAGACAATCATATTTCAATAATTAAAGTTAGTAATTAATAGAATAAATGGAATAATTAATTGGAGTTAAGATCTAAATTTGTATGTGAGCATTCATTGATATTGGAATATAAAGGGCTAAATTTATAGTATAAAATGTAGACACTACCTTTAATATGATGGGTTTATAATTGATGCATAATAGGGAAATCAAATGGATGGGTTTAATTGAATAACAATTAGCAATTAATGAATGAAGAGAAATTTTAAGGGCGTAGCTGTTTTCGTTAAATTAATTTTGGTAACAAATTGTATTGAATATAGATTTAACCTTGTTTGATGTATTTAAGTAATAATTAGAGAACAATGTAAATTATATCCGTGGATGGTCAATTCAATTAAACAACAAGATTTTTAAATAAATAAACGTTTTTATTTAGGTTTTAATTTGTTAATTTATGATGTTTAATGGGAAATCAATTGCAATAAATTGCCCTAATTTATGCAGTTAGAGGAGATTTAGATTTGCATTATAGATGGAAGTATAATCTAAATTGATAGGTAACAAACTTAAGAATAAAATTTAGAGCTAATAGGTGGAAAATTTATATAGTTGTTTATTTACTTAATGTGTATGTAAGCTTTGGTAAACCGATTTCTATCGATCCAAATCTAACGATTTGTTAATATAGATTTAAGTATATGAGCAGTATTTATTAATTGAATTGAAGTATTGCAAAATAAATGAAATTCAACGTTCAATATTACATTATTGTAAGTAAGATAATATGTGTAAGTATTGTTAAGGTTATTCATATTTGACAAATTTATTGAGTTATAAGGATTGGTATATAAATTAATGTTAGTTTAGAATATCGTTACTTGGTGATTTATTATAGAGTAACGGGAGTGTGAACGTAAAATAATAAAAGCATAGATTTATGGTAGGACATAATTTATGGTTTTGGGAATTTAAATCCAAAGATTTATTTATTTGAGGAAATAATACGTATTAAATCTCAACTTGATATAATCAATGCAAATTTAGTAATTAAAAATAAATTGCAAGTTGGTAATTTAGGATGTTTGTGAGTAAATTTGCAGGTAAGATAATTTTTAAAGGTTTACCCATTCATATAATTTATTTAAATATATATAAATCAAATGGCAACATTGTGTTAATAATAGTCGTAAGTGAATTTGAATGCTAAAGGGGTAACAATCGTTTTAGGTTAACCGTTTATTTAATATATTAAGTCTAGACTGGTAATCGATTGAAATAAAAAAAAAATATTTTGTTTTGTTAATGTGACTTAGTTAATAAAGAGGAATTTATATGAAATGAAGCATGCATGAGAAATGCATTATAATTCAATGTTATGTTTACCCTTTAAATGCATACTAGGTTAAGTATCAAATAGAGGGAAAGAAAAGTAAATATTGAATTGATTGATGAATAAGTATTCATCATTGGATAGAAATTTAATGTAAAGTTGATATTAATTGTATAAAATCTATCTAAGATAATGGATTGCAATAAATTGTGGGTTGATAATAAGGTGTGAATGGAAATTTGATTTGTTATATTAAATGAATGGATTCAAATTTTTTGGGAAAGGTAAATGGATATTTGGTAATAAATATAAACGGACTTCAATGGTGAATTTAGTTAATTTGAATATATAATAAATAATGATTTAATGGAAACCTATACTCTGTATATATCTATAATATTTGAGTGGAAATAATATATACTTACAAATGTGGGATTTAGAGTCTTACAACAATTATTAGGAGTGATATAATTAGTTCATTCAATTAAATTTGAAAACATTGGAATAGATGTAAATTAAGGGTTGTGTTAAATAAAGTAATAAATGGGAAATAACGTAAATGTCTTCATAGTATGGTGATTTGTAATTATTACATTAATTTAAATTATCGTTAAGCGCGTTTGTTTATCAGATGCATCTACTCTAATTCTAACCTATCTATAAAAACCCAATTATAAACCCTAGCTTCCATCTATTCTCTTTTATTTGTGCGTTCATTTTCTTCAATTCTTTCTCTTCCTAAATGGATGCAAATTTCAGATCCAATTCTATTCAAAAATCAAAAAAAAAAGTTCAAAGTTCTCAGAAAAAAAGAAAAATAATTTATGTTGTAGTTTTCATCTACGGATCTAAGCGCAGTCTCTGTTTTTGCAATAGTCGCTTGAGACAACCATAAATCACGGTCAAACGTGTAAAATTCGAAACCCAAAAGGTTGAATTGGGGCTTTTTGATTTCTTCATCTATTTTCGAAATTGGAACATGGGTTTGGTGAGATTAGTCACTCGGGGTGCGCAGAGCTGACGTGGCAAGTGGTAATAGGTAGGTTTATTTTGTTTGAATTTAATTTAATTTTGATTTTTCAAACGCGTTAATACATTTAACTTCCACATACGAACTCCGTTTCACGCGTGATTTTTTTGTTAGGATCGTAGTTAAATTCCAGATCTTTTGATGCTGGCTGGGACAGATTTGGATACCGTCAATTTTTTGGGTTTAAATCGGATTTAAATTCGATTTAAATTCAAAAGGTGAGTGTTTTAACCCACTCACAATTTCTAAAATTTCTTGTGTTTGTTAAATTAATTTTAGATATGGGTAGAAATTTTTTTATGACTGTTTGGCATGTTTTATTCACTATTTCTGTTTAAACGCATTTATTTAATATAACTGTAAATTTATTTATTTATTGCATATAAATTTGACAGTTAGAATTTATTTATTTCATATTAACTGCCAGGCATAGTTATGTTAAATTTTATTTCATATTTACTGCCAGTTAAGTTTACGTTTATTTTTTCATATAAACTGCCAATTAACAGTTATTAAATTTATTTTGAGTATAAACTGATAATTGATACCACTATTTATCACCTGTTATATATTGATGATTGTTTGAAATTGGATGATGACTGTGATAAATGGATGTATGATTTGATGGATGAATGGATGATTTATTTTATTAATTGTAAGTTGCTATGCATTTATTCATTCGGGATTGCGGTTTGAAATGATATACAACCGCATTTTATTTTAAATTGCGGATTGAAATGATAAACATCCGCTTCACTTGACCATAGGGTAGAAAATTTTATACAGGCACCGCGGTATATATATAATATATTTTGGAATGTTTTTATGGTTTTGTAAAGCTATATCTATATGGTTTATGGGATATTGAATTAGTTATTTATATATATATATATATATATATATATATATATATAGTAATTTTCGGGTTTAAGCTTTGTATAAATTTGATTTGTAGTATAAAATAAAGTTTGATTTTTAAGATCAAATACGATTAAGCATTTATTTAAAATCTAATTTCTGGAGTTTTTATGACTTAAATGAGAATAAGATTTGGAAGATGAATAAGTTAAATTGAAATTTAATAAAAATTAATTTTTTTAAAGGATATGATTTTTATAACTTGATTTTTGTGTAAAGTGATTTAAATGAATATCAGGTTGATTTAAATGAATATATCAAGTTTAATAAATTGAAAGATTTTCCAATTATGTGAAGTTAAAGGTTTTACTTAAATTATATTGAATTCATTAAGTAAACATTTCAAGTCTGAATAATAAGTATTTGAATTTGATATATATGGGTTTGTCAAATGAGTTTGTTTTTGAAATGGTGAAATATTTAAAGCTTTAAAACATAAGAATTGAAATGGTATTTGGTAGTTTAAATCGATATTTGAAATTGATTTGTGAAATCTAAAGAAGCTATTTTGGTTTATAAAGGAAATTTAATATTTAACCATTTGAGAAATGGAACTTGTTTCAAAGTTATGATTTTCAAGATAGTATAATTTGAAAATATTATATTCAAGAGTTTTGATTTCTAAATATTTTTTTTTGAAAATCCTATGATTTTGGAATAGAATATATTGGAAAATAAAGATGATATCATATTGTTTTGGGTTTTAAAAGGAAATGATATCATATTATGTGGTTTTGAAATGGATATTTTATTTTGGTTTTAAAAGAATAATTATTTTTAAATGAACGCGGTGTTATAATAACGATTGGTTGGCAAAGAGACCGGGATCGGATATGGACATACTCTCTGTCGACACCGAAAACCACTTTGACTAACCGTGTACGCGGTGGAGATTCCAGAATGAAGTAGGTTGGTGGCGGCGTTTCCTGTAAGGTAAATACGTGGACCCGACTCCCGTGAGTTGGCATAAGGTGGCTAAAACAGGAGCGATTCTCGGGCCAATGAGGTCATTCCTCTGATCGGACACTCCTCTTCGATATTATACTTTGACTTTGGATTGATTCAGTGGCCACTTTTATTTTTGTTTTGGGGGAGTTTGTTCGAGGTGGGCGGTAGCTGCGCGCTGCGCGTTTCCACCAGCCCGGATAGCAATTGGTATATCTACCCTGGCATTGCCTAGTTGTGCCGTGTCACCTACCCTATCGCGCCTTGTACGAGTTTGGATTTCTCCCGTAGCCCGTGTGGTATCATCTGGTGGCTTCCCCATCAGGAGGGACCATGATATTGGATGGACTACTGGGACTATTACGTGTTAAGGTGGAAAATGTAAAGCCTTAACGCTATTTAAAAGTAAGTTTATTTTACAAATAGACACTATTATAATAGCGCAATATACTACATAGTAAATAGTTTAACGGATCCTTAGGAGATGTAAATCCCGAGCATCTCTTGAGTTACTGCACTCATATTTATTTCTGTTAATTTAACTCATATAAGATCTTTTAGTTCTGACTCGAGTGTTTTTGTCTTTTCAAATTCGCTCGGGTCAGTCCGAGCATTTCAGGATTTGAAAGATTTAGCTCTAGAGATCGAAGACGAAGATTTATATTATTATTTATACTAGTGCACTACACACTGTTCCGCTGCATTGTCATTGGTATGTGTAACTCTGATATGTATTATATAAATGGTTTTATAAACAGATTTATAAACTGTATATTTGATTATTTTATTTTATCCTTCCGCTGTGAGATTCTGTTTAGTTTTTTTTCCTTCTCTGTTTTTTTCTTATTTACCCCATAACAATCCGCCCTTCCGTATGGTTTGAATTGGCACGTGTATCGATTTAAAGTGTGCGAAAAAGCGGGACGTTACAATACCATTGTTGTTGCTATTTCTAGATTTCATTCTTATTGAATTTTAGATTTGTTGTTTTTCATATGTTCACCATAATGTTGTTCTTGGGGTTATATGTACATATATAGCCCATGTGCTATTTGAAGATTTTCACATGGTGAATACATTATGTGGTTGTAGGAACTTACGAGTCCTATGTGGTGCTATGATGCGGTTTCCATCATGTTGTTTTGTTGTTCATTGAGATTTTATATATGGCTTAGCCATGGAGCCTAGCTTACTATTGTTGATGGAAGTCTTTTATTATGTCGATGTTGAAGCCGATGATATGAGGCATTTATACATGATTTAATCGATGTTGTTGTTGTTACCCCTTTTTATGAGAATTTCGTATGATATTCTAGTTGTTATCATCTCATGGATTATGAGACGACATATGTTGTTGTTTCTTCTTCTCTATTGAGAAGAATTACTATTTATTATCCTTATACTTCACCTATCATTCTCTAATCAGTTTATTTAAGCTAGACTGACCCGCGTATTTTATGTACTCGGGTCAGAACAAGTTGTTTCAGGTTAACCACATGCTATAGATTCTCATGTAGCTGCTTTCGCTATGGTCCACTTTGCTTTGTTTTGGATGCGAGTCCACCTTTTGTTTTATCGTTTAGCTATCTTTTTGTGTACTCTGATCTATGTATATTCTTTTGGGACATGATGTATATATATGTGGTCCATATTACCACTCACTTATGTATCACTTTGTAGTGTACCGATGATGTATCTGTATATATGTGCGTCTGCAGTTCTGTGATATATTGTATATTTGTTGTTGTATTTTGTTCTGGATAGTTCCACTAGCCACCATAGTTTTGTGTTAAACATTTATTGGGTAAGTCGATCCACAGGAAAAAGGTAAAGAAAAAAGTCAATGCACCCAATCGATGTATCTAATACTTGTTTAAGGCAAAGTTTACGGATGGTCGTTCCTAACCAGCCCTATTATTTACACTAGCAGACAGTATTACTCCGTATACCCTCTGTTAGTGTGGGTCTTCGGGTGGGGCGTTACAGCTTGGTATCAAAGCATGGTTCAGAACAAAATATGATAAACAAAGAACAGAAACACATATTATGGTACATCAAAGTGTAATACAAGTGTTACGAATTCCTGAATCATCGTGCCTTTGTTCTTTCCATGTCCTTTGGGGTAGATAGAGGTTTGGGAATACGTCTAGGAATGCATTTTAATTCTATAGTATTCCATATTTGAATTAATGATATCTTCCATGTGAATAATCTTTATCTTATCTTAACTTTCAGCTAATGGCTGGAAGAGGCAAAGGATGACGCTCGGATGATGGGCAATCCAGCGGCTCGCATTCGGATGGCGTTTATATGTCTGCCGATCAGTTCATGGAGATATTTAGGAGCACTTAGCCTCCAGTTCCTACTCCTTTGTCTCCTTCACGCAAGTCTGCTTTTGCGCGCATGTGTAGTGATTTTTCTCATCTTGGAGGCAAGCCTTTAAAAGGCTCATTGTCTGTTCTTGAGGTCCGGGTATGGCTTCGTACATGCGAGCGCATTTTTACTCGCATAGAGCTTTCTGACGACCGCCGAATTCTTGTAGCATCTGGTATGTTGCAAGAGTGTGCTCTTGATCGGTATGAGCTTCTTATTGCTGAGATTGATGAATCCACTCTTACTTGGCTACAATTTAGGGAGCGATTCGAACTTAAGTTCGTTCCTGAATCCGAGAAAGCTCTCTTAGCACGTCGCTTCTTTGAGTTGAAGCAAGGGAAGTCTTCTGTTTCAGAGTATGTTTCTTCTTTCGAGGCCTTGTCCAAATATGGTATCGAATACATTAGCACTTCATATAAGAAGAATCTCAAGTTTGTTTCTAGCCTTAAAAAATATTTGAAGAAATCTTTGATGCTCCAGCTTAAGCTTTCTTTTAAAGAGTTGGTTGACTCGGCGCTTCATCTCGAAGCCGTCGAGAAGGAGTGCGAGAGTGGTGAAGAGGTTGAGGTTCGCAAGAACCCCAATAAGAAGAAGTTCCCATTTCATAAGCGGAAGTTTTTCCCTTCCAAGAAGAAGAAGCCCGATGGATCTGGTCCTAGTTCTTAGCCTAGTGGAAAACCTCCTACTCAGAAGGCATGTTACAATTGTGGCTCTTATGATCATATGATTAGAGATTGTCCCAAGCCTCGCATTTGCCGTAATTGCAAGAAAGAGGGACATTGGTCTTCTTCTTGCCCTAGCAAGCCAAAGTCTTCTGGTTCTGGAAAGCTTAATGTTGTTGATGCTTCTGGTGGTTCTTCTCAGCCTAGAGGTACCCTTTCTTCTGTTCTTGAAGGTTACAATTTATTTCATGATCGTTCTATACGAGTCCTCTTCGATATGGGTGCGTCACACTCATTTGTATCGAAGGAGCTTGTTGATGATATACAGTTGGATGTTTGTTGCCTTATTACTTCTTTGAGGATTGCAAATCCTATTAGGGGATCCACAACCCTTAGCATACTTTGTGATGATGTTGAGATTGTTCTTTGTGGTTTTTCTTTCCATGAGAATCTGCACGTTATTCACTATCTTGGATTTGATATGATTTTGGGTATGGACTGGCTAGTGTGATATGATTCCAGTATTATTTGTTTCGAGAGAATTTTATATCTTTTACATCCAGATTCGACTACTCATATATCACTTGTTCTTCGAAATGTGGATGATTTCGAAGCATCTTTGTTTTCTCTCGATTCACGAGATGATGATGATATATCTTTTATTCCTATTGTTTGTGACTTCTCGGATGTATTTGAGCCCGTTTCGGGTTTGCCACCCTAGCAGGCGATCGAGTTCCACATTGATCTCATTCCCGGCGCGCAGCCAGTTGGTCGTTCTCCAACGAGGACGTCTACAAAAGAAAATGAGGAACTCAAGAAGCAGCTTTTAGAGCTTGTGTCCAAGAAGTTGATTCAGTCTAGTTCTTCGCCGTGGGGTGCCGCGATCGTCTTTGTGAAGAAGTCTGATGGAACTCTTAGGCTTTGCATTGACTATCGCAAGCTTAACGAGTTGACCATCAAGAATAGGAATCCATTACCTAGGATCGATGATATGTTCGATCAGTTGAGTGGCGCTAAGGTTTTCTCTCAGCTCGACCTTGCCACTGGCTTCCATTAGCTCCGAGATGCGAAAAAATAGCATTCTTCTTACAGCTTTCCACACTCGATATGGATCTTACGAGTGGCTTGTTATGCCATTCGGTTTGACGAACGCTCCTACTCTCTTTGTCGATCTTATAAATCGAGTATTCCGTGAATATCCCGATAAGTTCGTCCTTGTGTTCATTGATGACATCCTTGTATATTCGAAGTCTAAACCCGAGCATGCTAATCATTTGAGAATTGTCTTGAGTACTCTTCGTCATCACCAGCTTAAAGCCAAATTCTCCAAGTGCCACTTCTGGGAGAATAAGGTTAAGTTCTTAGGCCACGTTATTTCCTCCGAAGGTATTTCGGTCGATCCTTCGAAAATCGAATCCATCCAAAATTGGAAGAGGCCTGAGAATGTTCATGAGATTCGCAGCTTCCTTGGATTAGCGGGTTACTACAGCGGATTCGTTAAGGATTTTTCCCGCATTGTGCTTCCTCTCACCAGCCTTACTCGGAAAGGCATTCGATTTATTTGGTCCGACAAGTGCGAAGCTTCTTTTCAGCAGTTGTAGGAGCTTCTCACTAATGCTCCTATTTTAGTGATTCCCGAAGGGAATCAAGATCTTGTTGTCTACACTGATGCTAGTAGATGTGGCCTCGGTGCCATGCTTATGCAGAAGGATCGGGTAGTGGCTTACGCTTCTAGGCAACTACGACCAAATGAAGTACACTATGCCACTCATGACCTCGAGTTGGCCGCAATCGTCTTCGCCTTGAAGATTTGTCGCCATTATTTATTAAGCGAGCACTTCATTCTATACACCGATCATAAGTCCTTGAAATATCTCTTCACTCAGAAGGAGCTCAATATGAGGCAACAGCGTTGGCTCGAGTTCCTTGCTTCCTATGACTTCGATATCCAGTATACCCCTGGTAAGGATTATCATGTTGTTGCTATGCTTAGTCGCAAACATTCGGTTGTTGTTTCTATGATGCTAGCCGAGTGGGATGTTCAAGAGACCTTATCCCTTTGTGATATTTGTGATCGAGCTCCGTCTTCTGATTCTCCTATTTTATTATTCAGTTTGGAAGCTCGACCCAGCTTTTTGGATCGTATTGCCGATGCTCAACGACGTGATCCCGATCTTGTGCACCTTATCCAGATTTGTGAGTCTGAGTCCCTTGATGAGGAGTTGTGGGAGTTCAGCATTGATTCTCATAGGTGTCTTCGCAAGAAGAATCTTCTTGTCATGCCTTCTGATTCTGCACTTAGGCGTGACATTCTCGATGATTGTCATCGTTCTAAGTATACCATTCATCCCGGTAGTAGTAAGATGTATGTTGATATGCATCGCCTTTATTATTGGGAAGGCATGAAGCGTGATTATGCAAGTTATGTAAGTAATTGCATGATTTGTCAACTCATAAAAGCCGAACATCAGCTCCCTTCTGGTCTCCTTCAGCCTTTAGAGATTCAATTGTGGAAATGGGATCAGATTTCGATGGATTTCATTGACGGCCTACCTCGTTCGAGATTGGGCCATTCTAGTATTTGGGTTATTGTTGATCGCCTTACCAACTCTACACATTTCATTCCTATTAAGTCTAATAGGAGTGCTCCTCATTTGGCCAAGTTATATATCAAGGAAGTCGTGAGACTTCACGGAGTTCCTAGTTCGATTGTGTGTGACCGTGATTCTCTTTTCACGAGTCATTTCTGGCAGAGTCTTCAGCAAGCTTTGGGAATAAAGCTTAACTTCAGCACAACATATCACCCACAGTCTGATGGATAGACTGAACGGATTAATCGTATTCTTGAGGATCTTCTCCGTGCTTGCATTCTAGATTTCGATGGTAGTTGGGAGGATCACCTACCTCTTGTAGAATTCTCCTACAACAACAGCTTTCAGTCCAGTATCGGTATGGCTCCTTTCGAAGCTCTATACGGAAGGCCATGTCGATCACCATCTTGTTGGTTAGAGTCCGGGAAAAGTTTATTTTAGGCCCTGATTCTATTCGTGAAGCTTCGGAGAAGATTGATCTTATTCGTCAGAGAATGAAAGAGGCACAGAGCCGTCAGAAATTCTACGCAGAATCGTAGGAAGCCTCTCGAGTTCTCGGTTGGTGATTTCATTTTATTCGTGCATCTCCTTTGAAGAGGGTAATGCGTTTCAGTAGGACCGGGAAATTGGCTCCTCGCTATATAGGACCATTTCGTATTACTGAGCGGATTGGCCTAGTTGCTTATAGAGTATCACTTCCAGCCCAGTTTTCTAGTATTCACGACGTGTTTCACATCTCCCAGCTTCGAAAGTGCCTTCGTGATTCAGATTCTGTTATTGATCCACCTAATATGCAAGAGCTTGAGATCTCACCTGATTTATCTATTGTGCAACATCCTTTCCATATGCTTGCTTCGGAGGTCAAACGCCTTCGAAATAAGGATGTACCGCTCGTGAAGATTCAATGGTCTGCTGATCCAAAAGACTGTACATGGGAAACCAGAGAATTTATCGAGCGATCCTATCCTGACCTTTTATCTTCTCGTGTTGAGGGTGATAATTTTTAACTCAAGCCTATCTATTTTCCTTTGCTAGATGAAATAAATTGTGTTGAATACAACTCTTCTTTAAGAAATTGCGGGGACGCAATTTTTATAAGGGGGGAGTCTGTAACAACCTTGGTTTTGTGATTACCTGTGAAAATAAATTATAACGATGGTTATAATTTAAAATGGAGGAATAAAATAAATTGGAGATGTAAAATTTTGTTAAAAATTGTTTGTTTTATAATAAACAATGTGTACTTGGTGAAATAAAATGGTAATAAGATGGTTTGGTTGGAAATTAAGTGTGGATAATGGAATTATGTTAATTTGGTGGTGAATTAATTAAATAAAAGATAAAAGCAATTAATTTGATATTTATTTGTTGCAAATAAATATAAAATGGAGAGAATAAAGTTTTGAAAAAAAACTTTTATAAGTTATTTTGCGGTAATATTGAACATTGAATGGTTTTATTTTGGTAGAATGTAATGATTGTGGAAACAGTGGTTTTTGTTAATTTTAATGATGTACTAAAATTAAATATGGTAAATGTTGTAAATAAAAATATGGAATTTTATTTAAAAACAACATTTGGGTGTGAGAATAATCTTAATATAGTTTTTATGATGAATTGGACAAAGAAATGATTTTTGTGTAATTTTTGTTGATTAAAATGTTGTTTTGTGTAAATAATAGCGCACATTTAAGTATCTAATCAAAATGAAATTTTTAATGATGGAAATTGATTTAATAGCTAAAATAACATTTATATGTTGATAGGGAATTTCATTAAACGTAAAATATGTTAGTTTGATTTTTTCTAAAGTTGAAAACATAGGGAATGTAACTAGTTTGGTAAATTATGTGCTGAAATAGTAAAATTTGTTAAATATATGTTAATTAATAACATAATTATCATATTATAAGTTAAAATAGGTTTAGTGGGTCGGGTTGGTTTAGGATCCAAACCCAAGACCCAAGTCTAGAAGGAGGCAGAAGTTTTCCTGTATGTACATTTTTCCTCTCCTCCTCCTTCAGTATTCTTTTACTCCATACCAGAGAAAACAATGGCTTCCTCTCTAGAATTTTGAAAAACCCAAGCCTCCATACTAAATTAAATCATAAGAATATTAAGGAATTAAAATCTTCTACAGGTAATCTCTCTAAAATCCTAAACTATTTCATCCATATTTTGTTTTTGAGGAAGGGTTGTTTACTATAATTGATTTTTTCAAGTTTGCATGTTTGTTATCTTCTTCTCTACAGGTTTCTAAAGCTTATTCAAGGCTAAATCTTCAAATATTTGCTTGAAAAATCTACCAATTTCTGCAAAAAATCCTAAGGTGAGTATTAGCTCACACTTCTAACTTAAATAAGCTTGAATGCCAATTATATGTTGTCATCTTTGTTGTTTGCTGGAATTTTTTTTTTTCCAGAGATTGAATCTGAAACTAATTTAACCATATCTATTTTGTTTCTTATTCAAATTCGATGATTTTGGATGTTCTGGAAATTTTAGGCTTTTAGCTAAAAGTTTTATATCTTGAGTTTTATGAATTTTTGAGTTTAATTTCGTCGAAAATGCACTTTTTATCGTTGTCCCGTGAGCAAAAGACAATGACAATAAATCCAAACCTAATAATTGTTTTGGGTATATCTTTTTATCCGTAAGTCCGAATCTGATGATTCTTTTTTTTAATTCTAGCTATGAAAATTCTCTTAAACTTTCATGTTTTATGATTTGTCAAAATCTATGATCTACATGGTCAAAATTGCTCTTTAAGCTGCAGCCCTGTTGTTATGCATATTATTCTCAGTTTTATAATTTTAGATCTGAGAATTAAAATCATCATAACTTTTGAGTCGATTGTCCAAATTAGGTGATTATTTTTCTATCTTTTAGCTTTTTCAATGCTCTTCAATTTTTGTGTTTTATGATTTATCAAATACTAGGGTCTACAGGGTCAAAATGGCTCCTTAAGCCCCAGCCCTGTTGTTATGCTCATTGTTCTCAATTTTGTAATTTTAGACCTGAAAATTAAAATCATCATAACTTTTGACTCGATTGCCCAAATTGGGTGATTCTTTATCTGTAGTTTAGCCTTTGCAATGCTCTTCAGCTTTCATGTTTTATGATTTAACAAATTCTGGGTTCTATAGGGTCGAAATGGCTCTATAAGCCGCAGCCCTGTTGTTATGCACATTGTTCATAGTTTTATAATTTTATACCTGATAACTAGAATTGCCATAACTTTTGACTCGAATGTCTGAATTGTTTGATTATTTTTCTAGATTCAAGCTATGGCAATTTTCTTCAACTATTATGTTTTATGTTTTCTCAAATTTTGAGTTTAAAAGGGGCAAACTGGCAAAATAAGCCGCAGGCCTGAGTTCTTTTGCAATGTTTGAGCATTTTCCGTTGAATTGTTTTTGAATTCGATGATTTCGAGCATTTTTTAATAATAGAAAGGCCGACATTAACATCGATTCGCACTGCGAATTTATGGTTTCATTTGGGTTTTGTCGTATGTTAATTTTTAATTTTCATCGATTTTTGTTGTTTCTGTGCACGTGTTTTCTAAACTGTTTTCGAAATGGTTTTTAAAATGGAAAAGTTTTCAAAGTAAAAGTTTTATAAAAGTTTATGATTAATTTTAAAGCTATATATATATATGTTTTCTCTATAATAAAGATAATTTCAAAGCAACAATTTTCAAATAATTTCCAAAATCTTTTAAAAAACCCGTTTTCTCGAAGTAAGTATTTTCTATATAAAAGAACACATATTTTTGCACTCTTCGAGAGAACGAGGAAGTGACCTAAACGGTATAATAAATCACATGGTATGGGACACGTAGATTTGTTATACTGGTTAATTCCGGACTTGTTCCTTTGAAGCTACACACATTTGGAAGTTAGTAACACATTCCGTTGTGGTTGCCAGTACTAGGCCGGGGGGCCAAGGCCGAGGGGGCACTAGCGCTAGGTCGGTGAGCCACATATATACATAAGGCCGGGGGGCCAACGTTGATAAGCGCACTATTATAGTACTTAGCAAGGCCAGGGGGCCACTTATTATATGCACGTGCAGTTGTTGTTATGGATCCATACCGTTGTTGTTGCTATTTCTAGATTTCATTCTTATTGAATTTTAGATTTTGTTGTTTTTCATATGTTCACCATAATGTTGTTCTTGGGGTTATATGTATATATATAGCCCATATGCTATTTTAAGATTTCCATATGGTGAATACATTATGTGGTTGTTGGGAACTTATGTGTCCTATTTGGTGCTATGATGCGGTTTCCATCATGTTGTTTTGTTGTTCATTGAGATTTTATATATGGCTTAGCCATGGAGCCTAGCTTACTGTTGTTGATGGAAGTCTTTTATTATGTCGATGTTGAAGCCAATGATATAAGGCATTTATACATGATTTAATCGATGTTGTTGTTGTTACCCATTTTTATGAGAATTTCGTATGACGTTCTAGTTGTTATCATCTCATGAATTATGAGATGACATATGTTGTTGTTGCTTCTTCTCTATTGAGAAGAATTATTATTTATTAACCTTATACTTCACCTATCATTATCTAATCAGTTTATTTAAGCTAGACTGACCAGTGTATTTTATGTACTCGGGTCAGACCGAGTTGTTTCAGGTTAACCACATGCTGTAGATTGTCATGTAGCTGCTTTCGCTATGGTCCACTTTTCTTTGTTTTAGATGCAAGTCCACCTTTTGTGTTGTCGTTTAGCTATCTTTTTGTGTACTCTGATCTATGTATATTCTTTTGGGACATGATTTATATATATGTGGTCGTATTACCACTCACTTATGTATCACTTTGTAGTGTACTAATGATGTATCTGTATATATGTGCGTCTGCAGTTCTGTGATATGCTGTATATTTGTTGTCGTATTTTGTTCTGGATAGATCCATTAGCCACCATAGTTTTGTGTTAAGCATTTATTGGGTAAGTTGATCCATAAAAAAAATGTAAAGAAAAAAAATCAGTGCACCCAATCGACGTATCTAATACTTGTTTAAGGCAAAGTTTACGGATGGTCGTTCCTAACCAGCCCTATTCTCTACACTAGCAGACAGTATTACTCCGTAATACCCTCTGTTAGTGTGGGTCTTGGAGTGGGGCGTTACAGCTACGTTTGGATTTCGATGAGACCGGGATCGGGTATCATATTTGATTATCCGAAAACCACATCGATCCAAGTTAAACGTTAGGTCGTGAATTCAAGTGAAGATCAAGTTAAAGACTCGAGGTGAAAGAACTATTTGTAGTTAAAAACTCTGAGGGTGATTCCAATACGAGTATAACAGAAATAGTCCTTTCGGGTTCGAGATGGTGTATCAGAGTGCAAGGAGTATTGTCGTTAACTCTGAGGGTGATTCCAAAATGAGTGTAACAAGATAATGCCTTCGGTTTCGTTCGAACCCGGAATGAACTTGTATGGATTGAATGCTTTCAGCCCATCGTCAGGTGGACGATGAGTATTCTAAGATAGATGTGTTCTATAAAGGTAATCGTAGCCTCAAGCCTCATCAACCGGGAATGGCTACAACAGGAAAGGTGCAGCAAGGCTAAGTGAGTCACGCTCAAGTAGGACGAGATTTACCCCTGTCTAGATGCCCTTTTTATTCGGCTGTATGGGCAGTTGGATCTACAGCCAACTACGGGGTTGTCTTGTTCGGGACTGTTCAGTAAGGAATGGTTTCGGCCTTGTGTTGCAGGGCATTTAGGGTGGATCCTCGATACGTTGTTTTAGGCCACGTACTGTGACGGGCGATAACCCAGTAGCCCTGCCATTGATGGAAACCCATTCTTCCTACGTGCCCTTACGGTTTTGATTGTATTACGCACTTTTGTGGCTAGTGTGCTGGAATTTAATCATGTAATAATTTCAGCTATTTGTTATTTATTTGAAAACCCTAGACCCTATTATAATATCACTGGATTTCCAATCAAATGTTTGGTTAGCATAAGGTAAAAACTTACCCGTATTTATGTATGGGACGTCTTACGTGATACCTTTTGTTTTCAAAGGGTTTTTAAAGTTAAGAAACTTTTAACCGTTTACTCACACCAGACCCATGTCTGACCCAGAGTTTATTTCTGTTTTTCTTAAATTCTCGGGTACTCAAATTTTATGAGTAGCCAAGGAATTCAGGTTTTGGCTTGACGAATATTGGATAGCTTGGAGCAGGAGTCCAGATGTAGCTATATCTATATTTCCATTGTGCTGTGTTGAAGTCTTGGTCTGTTGTATTTGGAATGTAATGGATTAGGCAGAACTTTATAACTGTCTAATGTGAAATGATGTTGTAATTTGTATAACTCTGATGTAAATGACTATGTAATATCTATTTGATATATTATATTTTGTTCCATTCTGCTGTGAGATTCTGATATTGTTGAGTTCTTTCTTCTTTCTATTATATTTCTACCTCTTTCTTTCTTATCGATGATGCGTCTTTCTGTGGATTGAAGGGCGGGTCATCACAGTTGGTATCAGAGCATATGTTGAGATAATACCTAGGCTATGGAGTGGTGTCTATCTTGAGAGCGCGTATTTGTAATTTTTATATAATTATATATATATTTAAATTTGTTGGGTATCTGTTTGGATTTCCAACTTGAGTTCTAGAGGAGTTTCATTCCTTTCTTTGATTAGTTGATCGTCCTGTCCTTAGGTGGAGTAACCGAGTTAGATAAGATTTGTAAAGGCTTAAGGATTCCTTATCTTCCCCATAGTTTTCTTGTGACTCAACGGTATTGGATCTCGAAGGATTTGATCTTATTCTGTGTATGGATTGGATGGATAGTATGGATTGTTTCTTTGGAGACCGAGTTGGGAAGAATCGCAAAAGTGACTTGCGATGATTCTGGAATTCTTTTGAGCATCTGCTGCTTGGAAGCGTGGCATCTCCAAAAGGCGTAGAGTCCATCATTGTGGTTAGAGATTGTCCGGATGTTTCCAAGGTAGTGGAAGGTTTCGTCTTCTTCAGGAGATAGTGTTGGAGAAACATATTCAAGATTTCTTTGAAGAGGCCTTCTGTTTCTAGTGAGGGTATTTCTGTAGTTCTAGCCAGGGTAGCTGCTATTCAGGAATGGAAACAACCGCAGTTTTCTGGATTCGGAAGAGTTCTACAGGAAGTTTATCAGGTCTATTTCTAAGATTTCTTCAAGTTGACTCGGGAAGGAGCTAAGTTTAGGTGGAACCCGAGTGTGAAGAGGCTTTCTTGGATTTGAAGGTAAGGCTGACTAGTGTGCCTTTTCTGGCTATTTCTTATGGCAAGAGAAAGTTGAGTTCTATACAGGCGTTGTGTGTACCTGTTATAGATGGATTGAGTCAAGGATTTGAGGAAAGGAGTATTATCAGAAAATCTTCTGGTAGCTGAGCATAAAGAAGGATGTAGCTGTTTTCGTCAGTAGATGTGTGATCTGTCAGCAAGTGAAGGTGATCAGCAGAAGACCGTTTGTTTGTTGCAGTCTTTGGAAGTTCCATAGAGGAAGTGGGAAGTGATTTCTTTGGATCTCATCGACGGTTTGCCAAATGCTAAGGAGAGAAATGGAGTACGGGTAATTGAAGACTGGTTAATTAAGAGCACCCATCTTATTCCGGTCAAGCCAACCTGTACTGCAGCATCTTTGGTTGAGATTTTCTTGAAGGTGTTTGTCCGACTACTTGGTGTTTCAGTCAGCATTGTTAGTGATCGTGATCCTATCTTCTCCAGCGGGTTTTTGAGACTTTGTGATCAGCTTTGGGTTTGAGTTTGAATTTGAGTTCAGCCTATCATTCGCAGATCGACGGTCAGATAGAAAGGATGAATAGAATTTTTGAGATTATGCTGAGGGCTGTGTTTTGGATTTTGATGGGTCTTGGAAGACCATCTGTTTGAATGGAGTTCTCGTTCTGCTATCAGGCGAGTATCTAAATGGCACCATATGGAGTTTTGTATGAAAGACCTTGTAGATTCTCATTTTATTGGGTAGAGTTGAGAGATCGTCTTGTTCTTAGTCCAGCTTGATCCATGAGGCATCTGTGAAGATGGAGCTTATCTAGAAGAGTTTAAGAGCAGCATAGGATTATCAGAAGGATATGTGGACAGGAGACAAAGACAATTGGATTTTGAGATTGGATAATTGGTCTCTGTCGGAATTTCTCGATTCTAAAGGAGTTATCAGTTTTCGTAAGACGGGAAAATTTGTTCTAGGATGTATTTATCTGTTCCAAGTGCTTGAGGAGATTAGTGATTGTGGCCTACAGGGTTGAATTGCCGGTTTGGATGGTTGGAATTCACAGTGTTTCAATGAATCCCATCTGAGGAAGCACATGAATGATCCATCTTAGTTGGGATCTGCGGTTTAGTAGGATCTGATAGTTGAGCTGGTTTGTAGTGCGGTCTGATTTTTGGTTCAGATTTTTGGATCAGAGGAAGCTCTTGATCATGGTTGTTTAGCTGGTTTAGGTTCTATGGAGCAAGGAGTTCAGAGTTTGTCTTGAGAAACTCTAGAAAGTTTTAGGAAGACTTATCCGGATCTGTGTCTGGATAGCTAGTGATGTTTGTTCGAATAAATTATTTGTTCGAACAAACTGTTTGTTTGGGTGAAATTGTTTGTTTGATATGGATGTTTGGATTGTTAAATAAAATAAAAGTTTTTGGATTATCTATGTTTTAAATTTCGGGGATGAAATTCTTTCAAGGAGGGAGGAATGTGATATCCCGGAATTTCGAGAAATTTAATATGTGATAATCTACTTGTTAAATTATTTAAATTAGATAAAATTGTTACTTTCAAATAAATAACCACAATAATTAATAGTGTGATGTTTTTAAATATAGTTATAAATAGATTTTTATAATGGAATAATTATTTTCAAATTTAATTAATGTTATTTTATAAATAGATTTTTTAAATAAAGTTATTATTTTCAAATTTAATTTATGTTTGTTCAAGATTAATTTGAATTGATATTAAATTTGATTTCAAATTTAATTTGAATTTAGATTTAAATTTGAATTTAGATTTAAATTTGAATTTAGATTTAAATTTGAATTTAAATGAATATTTATATCTTAGAAATATTTTGATTTAAAAAATATATGAATGAGTTTTTATTTAAAATAAGATTTGTTTTCCCTTAAAGAATATTATTTGTATAAATTTGAAAAGTGTTTTATTTAATAGTAGTAAATACAAAAGGTTTATATTAACATTTCAAAATGAGTTTAATATATTTTATATGATTTATTTAAATTATAATTGGCTTATACTTTATTTTATTTAAAAGGTTTTATTTATATAAAATTTAGAAATCATTAATTAATTTACAAATGTATTTATTTATTAGGAAAATTAACATAGAAAATCTTTTAAAAACCATTTAAAATAATATAAATAAGATTAATACAAGTGTAACTCTTTAAACCATATTAAATATACATGTAAGTTAATTAATGATAGGTTATGACAAATGTAGCATTTGTAAACAAGTGTCAAAATTAATTTTGTTTTCCTTAATTCTAAATAAATTCTAATTTACATTTATATAAACTATCTTCTTCATCTTCTCATTTCTTTTTAACTTCGAAACTTCTAAATAAAAAAGTAACTCAACCATGTTAAAATATTTTCCAAAACCATAAAATGCATGAATCAAATCTGAAACTCTTTTCAAATAATCACCTCCTCAAAACAACTCAAACCTGAAATTCCTCAACCAAAAATCAAATAATACAAATCTGTAAACTGTTTTGTTCAAGCCTGTATTCCTCCTCAAATAAAAAAATCCACCTTTGTTCAAAAATCAAAAGCCTGAAAGCCAAGTCTGTAAATCCCACAAATGAAAATCAAAAGTCAAGCATGAAGCCATTTTCAAAACAAAAAAACTGTGAGAAATGCAAACCTGAAACCATTTTTCAAATCTCGCCAAGCCTGTAACTTCATATTTTCAAAATGCAAGCATATGTACACATTTTTTCAAATCTGTTAGCAAGTCTGTAACCATCTTTCAAAACTGAGATTTCAAATGCAGCCTGAAGTTCATGGTCAAGCAATCTTCTCAACAGAAATAAGCTTCAACTAGCAGTTTAAATAAATCAAAGGCCTAGGCAATTCAGTTTTCAAAATTTCTAGCTTCCAGCCTCTGCCTCTTTAAAAACTGTGAGTAAACTTTTATAAAAATTTAATAGTCAAGTGAATTTTAGTCTGTTTCTTATGAAAATATCTGAGATGAATGATGTTTGCATATGAAAATATAGGTGTATTGTATGATTGTTATGTTGTTCTGTGCATGTCAATGTTCTTTGTTCTATGAGTTCCAGGTTTGAAAATTCAAACAAAATTCAATATCTTTTCATTAAGACACTATCCGGACTCAGGATTCAAATACAATGTTTGTTAAATACTAAATTAAAGTTTAAAATTTATTTTTAGCAAAATAAGTTTGAAGTACTTCTGGAATCAAGATAGTTCAGATGGGAATGTAAATCCATGCTTAAATCAAGTGTTAAGTTAAGTTGATTCAACTTTATATCCTGAATTGTTTGAGTAAAACATGATTTTAAAAATGAAATTTAAAAATTTTAATATTGTATTGGATGAGAAATTCTAAGTTGACTGGAATGTGAGTTTTTGAGTATTTCTGATGATCGAATGATGCTGGATGGAGGGCTTGGTGTGGAGATAGGGGAAGGTACAATGAGGCTAGGAATGTTAGGAAGGGTGTCTGATCATCGTGGTGACGGCGGCGAAGCAAATTAGCTTTCTAACCCTATTTTTGATCGAGTTGGAAAAGTGGGTTTCTTCTTCCTCTCTGGGGCTTCGAGTTTAATGAGATTCTGGGAATTGGTTCGTAGAAGACAAGCGATGTTATGGTTGGAGTTGCAGCGACTCAAGTGGTCGGAGGGAAGGTATTCGAGGCGTTTTCTGGTGGGCTGTGGGATCCAGTATTCGTTCTCCTCAATCGATTTTGGATTTGAAGCTTGGATGTGGGTTTGGATGATCAGGCAGTGATGCTTTGTTGATGTTCGGTGTGTCGATGCTTATGGCACTGGTCATCGTCGACGCTGGTGGTTGTGCAGGTGCACAGGGGGGTATGCCATCTGATGTTTTGGTGTGGGGTTTTACGCGATGCATCGCTCGAGTATTTGGGAAGAAATCTTGAGTTTGAACTCGAGTTAATTTAGGTGTTTAAAGCTTCAAATTTTCAAACATAAAATAAATCTAAGTTTTTGAAAAAAATTGAAGAGAAGGGGGTTTACTCGTGTTAAACCCATAATGTGCAGTTTTTAAATGTTTTAAAAACATATTGGATTTGAAATTTAAAGATTAAATCTAGTTCAAACTTCTATATAAACTTACTTTATATATAATAATTATTTCTTAAACAATTGGTTATGAAGTTTTAAAAGTTGTTTAAATTAAATTTTGTTAAATGAAATTTAAAGTGATTTTAAAACATTAATTTAAAATGTAAGTTTAAGATTTTGTAAAAGTAAGTTTTAAAATACAAATTGTAATTAGTTTTGAAACCTCTACCTGATAATGTTTTAAATTATTTAAGGAAGATTAGTTTTTTTAGTTTTAAATTATCAAGTTAAATGGTTATCTTATTTAAAATCTTAATTTAAGGATTTAATTTAGTTTAGTTAATTATAATGTTAAAATGCTTTAAAATGTTAATGGTAATTAAGGTCTTTATAAGATAATGTTTATCTTAAGATGATTAAAGTTATAATGTCTCGAGATTAATTAGTTTTAATAAAAGGAATTATGTATAATTAATTAATTATAAATAATTAAGTGATTAATTAAGAGTAATAAATTGATTTAATTAATAATTAATTAAGGATAGTTAATTAATTAAATCTTAATAAATTTTAATTAAGGATTATTAATTAAAGATGGTTAATTAATGATTGAGATTAATTAATTAAGTAAGTAAGTAATTAAGAATTAATTAATCAAGTAATTAATGTTGATTAAATTAGTAATTAGAGAGTTGCTAATTAAGTAATTAGAGTTTAATTAATTAATAATTAAGTAGTACTTAATTTTTAATTAAGTTTTATTAATTAATAATTAGGTTTTATTAATTAATACTAAAGGGATGGTTAATCTATAATTGAAGATTAATTAATTAAGGATTAATCAAAGACGATTAAGGATTAATCAAAGGTAATTAAGGATTAATCAATATAAATTAAGGGTTGATTAACTGGTGATTATGGATTAAGTAATTTGTAATTGAGGTTTTTAATTAATAATTGAGTTTATTAATTAATAATTAAGAGGTAATTAATTAGTTAATTAATGATTAGTTAATCAATTATAAGAGTAATTATGGATTAATTAATTTGTAATTAATAGATATTGATTAATAATTAAGGTTATTAATCAATAGTTAATGGATAATTAATCAGTTAATGGATAATTAATCAGTTAATTAAAAGTTAATTGATTAATTATAAAAGTAATTAAGGATTGATTACTTTGTATCGAAGAAGATTAATTAATAATTAAGATTTATTAATTGATAATGAAAGGATAATTAATCTGTGATTAGGGATTAATTAGTTGATTGATTAGATAGTCAAGTAGTGATTAACTAAGAGTTTGTAATTATTTAATGATTGGTTAAAACAGGATTAGATGATTAACCCTTAAGCAATTAATTTAATTTAAGTTGATTAAATTAACTATAACATGGATTAATGATTCCTATTGATGGATGATTGTTTGTGTAGAATGTCTGTATTGGATGATATTTATTGATTGATGATATCTATTGGATGATATCTATTGGATGATATATATTGGATGATATTTATTGGATGATATCTGTTGGATGATATATATTGGATGATATCTATTGATGATATGTTGTGACATTCTGTGATGTGATACTGGATATAACAGTGATAAATGTGTGATATTTATCTGTGACAAATGCTGTGTGAATTCAAGTATTGAATTGAATTGAATTACATTGAAATGAATTGTTTATACCTTTAAACAACTTGGCCTTTAAGATACGTTTGGATTTCGATGAGACATGGATCGGGTATCATATTTGATTATCCAAAAACCACATCGATCCAAGTTAAACGTTAGGTCGTGAATTCAAGTGAAGATCAAGTTAAATACTCGAGTTGAAAGAACTATTTGTCGTTAAAAACTCTAAGGGTGATTCCAATACGAGTATAACAAATATAGTGCTTTCGGGTTCGAGATGGTGTTTCAGAGTGCAAGGATTATTGTCGTTAACTCTGAGGGTGATTCCAAAATGAGTGTAACGAGATAATGCCTTCGGTTTCATTCGAAACCGGAATGAACTTGTATGGATCGAATGCTTTTAGCACGTCGTCAGGTGGATGATGAGCATTCTAAGATAGATGTGTTCTATAAAGGTAATCGTAGCCTCAAGCCTCATCAACCAGGAATGGCTAAAACAGGGGAGGTGCAACAAGGCTAAGTGAGTCGCGCTCAAGTAGGACGAGATTTCACTCTGCCTAGATGTCCCTTTTTATTCGACTGTGTGGGCAGTTGGATCTGCAGCCAACTGCAGGGTTGTCTTGTTCGGGACTGTTCAGTGAGGAATGGTTTCAGCCTTGTGTTGTAGGGGATTTAGGGTGGTTCATCGGTACGTTGATCTAGGCCACGTACTGTGACGGGCGATACCCCAGTAGCCCTGCCATTGATGGAAACCCATTCTTCCTACGTGCCCTTACGCTTTTGATTGTATTACCCACTTTTGTGGCTAGTATGCTGGAATTTAATCATGTAACAATTTCAACTATTTCTTATTTATTTGAAAACCTTTGACCCTATTATAATATCGCTGGATTTCCATCAAATGTTTTGGTTAGCGTAAGGTAAAAACTTACCCGTGTTTATGTGTGGGAAGTCTTACGTGATACCTTTTGTTTTCAAAGGTTTTTCAAAGTTAAGAAACTATTAACCATTTACTCACACCAAACCCATGTCTGATCCGGAGTTTATTTCTGTATTTCTTAAACTCATGGGTACTCAAATTTTTATAAGTAACCAAGGGATTCAGGTTTTGGCTTGACAAATATTGGATAGCTTGGAGAAAGAGTCCAGACATAGCTATATCTATATTTTCGCTGTGCTTTGTTGAAGTCTTGGTCTATTGTGTTTGGAATGTAATGGATTAGACAGAACTTTATAACTGTCTAATGTGAAATGATGTTGTAATCTGTGTAACTCTGATGTAAATGACTGTGTAATATCTATTTGATATATAATATTTTGTTCCATTCCGCTGTGAGATTCTGATATTGTGGAATTCTTTCTTCTTTCTATTCTATTTCTACCTCTTTCTTTCTTAACGATGATGCGTCATTCTGTGGATTGAAGGGCGGGTCATCACAATAAGGTATTAAAATTGTATTTAGTTAAGAATTTTACTTAACTTAATTGATTTGAAACCATTGAGTTTGGCATTTTTTTGATATGATCTTATAACTTGATTTTGATTTAAGAAATTTAATGAATATTTCCCATTTAAAGAAATTGAAGGAAAAATATAGTAAACTATAATTTAAGGTTATTTAAATGATATTGAATTTATTAAGTGAATATTCTAAGAATAAAGTTAAACCAAGATTTGTATGAAATTGTTAAATTTAGTTTTGAAAATGTTGAATATTTGAAGCCTTGAAATATATTGAAATTTAAATGGTTTATTTTATGATCCAAATCTGTATTTGCAATCGACATAAATTGAAATGATTTATTTATAAACTAAATTGAATTGAAATTGATAAAGTGAGATTGAACAGAATTTGAATTTGGAATTCGATTTGGTTTGAAATTTGGAATTGATAAATTGAGATGGAGTTATGATTTCAAAATATGGTTTTCCAAATAATTGTGATTTCAAAGTGTTTTGGTTTTCGAAAGTGTCGTAACTTTGAAAGGGTTATAATTTGGAAATGTATATACTTTGAAGGGAAATGATATTTTGGTTTGAACTATAAACGATTTTAAATGACCATGGTGTCCTAATGACGTTTGGTTGTTAATAGCGTGCATTTCTACATTGGAGATAGTTCCACGGATCCTTAGATGATGGTTATCTCAACATCCTTTAAGTTACTTGTATTACCATTGATATTTCACTTGAGTTGGATTTATGGATATAAGAATGTTAATCCTGACTCGAGTGTTTTGTGTTTTTCTTTACACTCGGGTCAGACTGAGTGATACAGCATTTGAGACTCATCTTTGGAGTTTGGAGCTTCGCTTGGAGATCTAACTATTGATTCATCTTTCATCTTTCCAATTGATTTGTTCAGAGAAGTCATCTGTTTGTACCAGAGACTTCACTGTATTTTAGATATTCTATTGTAATTTATTTCTAACTCTGATGTTTATATGGTAGCTTTATGAACAACTATTTATCTATTCCGCTGCATTATATTACTCTGTGCCTGTGATTCTGTGATTGATTTATTTACTATATATGTTGAGTTTTGTCAAATATAAATTAACAATCTGATATTTTAAGCAATTCAAGTCCAACATGTGCGGATGCGAATGGTTGAAAATAGCAGGTCGTTACAACGATTTTATACCTTGTACAAACATTATACGATTTTATTAACATTTAAAAAAATTCAAATAAATTAATTACCATTTATTAATTTAAATTAACTAATTTAATTTCTAAACTAATTTCCCTACAATAAATGATTTTAGTAACTAAATTTAATAAGTTTAATAAATAAATTAATCATCCTAAATACATTATTTTCTTTCGAACAACATATATATACTTATAAAAATAATCTACATAGATTTTTTTGTAAAAAAAATCTAATTTTCCTACTGTTTAAAAATTTAGAATCCCTATATTTTGCAAACGTTGTCTATATGTGTATTAAATTAAAAACAGCTGATATACCTCACTATATATTTCCTTCTAAAAACATCAAAACAAAAATTTTCTTTATTGTAAATATACAGATGTTTATACATCTTTAATTTGAAATATAACTGGCATATATGCCTTACTGTAAAATATTCCTCGGTCTGCATTTTTGTTTAAAAATTAGAACAGAAATTATACCTGCTACCTTTTATGCTCAAAACCGCCTCACCATCCCCCAGCTCGCCACCATCCACTACCGATCATCGCGAACGACGTGATCGCAACGAAGCCACACACTCCAACTGCTAGCATATAGCCTCGTGCATGAGCTCCTCTCTCGCGGTCGCCACCCTTCTTGACTTCGCCTTCCATGACCCCTCTCCATGTCGCTCCCGCTATAGAAAGGCTAGGAATTCGAACGTGATTAAATCGTGTTCCCTCTTCTGCTGCTCAAGAGACGAGCTTCCTTCAGTCGCGACACCACTTCGTGACCCCCTTCATCGAGGCTCGAACGGGATGTCGCCACTCTTGCGCAAGCGCAAGCGCTCATCACCACGCTTCATGCGGCCTACGCCCTTGCGTGTAAGCACCTCGATTTCACTTGGACGAGCACACTGAGCCAATGAATTTTCGTTCGTTATTATTTTATTTTATTTTATTTTATTTCGATATCGGCCATGGTTTAAAACTTTAGAAATCAGGGAAGAAAAAGGAGAGAGGAAGGCCGATTACTTTTCTCTCCAGACAACATCTATTGCATATCATTAAGTATATTTTTTTTATCAGTTGCGTGCTTTTTGACAGAGGGATAAGGGGACAAGTGGAGATACTGGCGTGAAAGAATGGTCTTGCTATAGTGACACGAAGTGAATTAAAATACAACTGATGGCTGACTATGTATATATAAATATATATATCTAATTTAAATTCAAATTCAAATTATCTTGATTAATGCAACTTAAATTTCGAACTCCTATCGAGGCGTGCCACCAGGCGTTTATAATGTTATACGCCTATTTCGAACACAATGGAAAAGGTTCGAGTCCTAATTCGATCGTATGAAGAAGATAGCTTTTTGAATCCAGTTATTTTATTAAATTTTCGATATAGATTTCAACGCGTTTATACTTCATACGACCGCACGACAACTCCAAACACTTTGAAATTTGAAATCCGATAATAATACAATATTACAAATCCAATGGAACTGGTTCCGTCAAATTCCGAGATTGTGCCTCGGAAGGCTATTTTAAATATTGATTTAAACGATATATATTTAAAACTGAACAAACACTTTCAAATTCAATTTTAAAAGTTCTATTATCTTCAGTATTATCAATAAAGATTTTATAAGCCTTTAAAATATTTTTAACAAGCTTGAAACTCCAGATTCCTTATTTTATCCAATTTCCAATTATTAAATTCAATATTTAAATTATCCAATAACCCATGATATTTGAAATTAAAAATAGAATTTAACTTTAAATATTTAAAATAAAATAAATATTCCAATTTCAAATATCCAAAAATTTCGGATTGCCGCATTCCTCCCCCCTTAAAAGAATTTTGTCCCCGAAATTACTAATTAAGAAGAATGGTCCAATACCCGTTTACTATTTTCCCCAAAACCAAATGGTTTTCAATAACACCCAAAACAATCTTTCTACTAAAGACATTATCACCCTTACTAACTTCCTAAACTTATTCATAGGTTCCAATAATATCACTTACTCGACCATTTCAAATTTTAATTTAAAACCAAATTTTAAATTATCAAAATTTTCTCAAAATTTCTCTAACTCTCTAAATTTTCAAAATAATTCGTCAGCGTCTCCTTTGCGCAGATAGATCGGTACAACTACAAAATGTCTCTACGGGCCCTCAATTTCAAAAGAAAACAAAATGCCAAGTGGCTAGATCAGAAAACCATCAAATTTTATATGACAATTTAAATACGTACCTTTTGTCGGGCTATTAAATTTTATCTTATGAAATCCAAAAGCACTAATTTTTCCTTTGCTTTTAAAACACATGTAAATTCGACTTAGCAGTAATGTCCAATCACAAAATCCAAAATTATTTTATTCAAGTCTGTATGGTACACATATCATCCATACGCAATTCCAAATTTGATCGCTCACTAGATCACGCAATTTCACTTCCGAACTAGTATTGTCCACCCGACTTCCTAGTGTAGACTTAGATCTGGTTTCTTGATCAGAAACCATCGTTCTCCTTGCATAGCCACAAACTATGGTAGAGAATTTCTAGAATCAATCAAAAATCCATATGCAGGGTTTGCGGTCGAAAATCGAGTGAAAAATCCCAACTCGGATCGGTATAACTACCTCGAAATTCTATTCTCGAATCTGGATCAAATCGCTATGCGAATAAAATATATACATACATCTTATGTATTTATCTCAATTGATTTTTTATCTATATCTATTTTCTTTCTATTCATATTTATTTTGATTTCCATTCACTTATTGACAATCACCCTTTCACACACCCTTATTAAACCTTCATTCATGTTATCTAAGTATATTTTCCCAATACCAAGTTTACTTAGGAATTTCACCATCCCTTCTCAAGTTCTATATGAATCGTTTATACACTTAAATTTATTTCCACTTCACCACTTAAGCTTTCAGATCTATTTTATTTAATCTTATATTTCCAATTCCAATGTGAATTCAATTTACCTTTCATTTTTAAATACTGAATTCTAATCATCTTATTTCAAACCATATTTAATTAACCATTTCTTTAATTAGTTCCACTTACTAATTTATTTTAAATCTAAATGGACTTTATTTCCAAACTTAAATTATTTTAGTCCATTTCGAACTAATTCTTCAACTTCACCTTACTTTGCACAATTTAAATTAAATATCATCCCAATATACAATTCCAATTCATTTGCTTGCTCATTTAAATCAGTTAGCTTTCTTACTAATTTTATTTCAATATTTTGTTTTATTTAGTCTAACTTAACTAATTTTATTTCAAAGGCCATTCCATTCAGTCTACTTGGACTTATTCTCAAAATTCACTTTTATTTAACTAGATTCACTTATACTCAGATCCAATTCAAAATTTTAAACTTCTATAAGTTTTTCCAACTTATTTAAATTCCATTCACTAATCTCCTTTAATTTACTTCATTTAATTGGCTTACTTTTCTAACTTATTTCATTTCACACTTGCTTTAATTTGACTCTCCTTCACGTTAAATCTTATTTTAAACATATTCCTAATTTTTTATAAGTTTCCAAACCTTTATATATTCCATAAACATTTTTTTATAAGATTCCAGAGTCTTTTAAACAATTACTCAACATGTAACATCCCTAAAATGTTATCAACTTAGAATTAGTAATTTATTTGAATTTCTAAAATTGAATTTGAGTTAATTTGAATTAATTTTAAAATTTCAAAACAAGTGAAATATTGAGTTTGTTTATCAATATATATATAGCATGGAATGGATTTTAAATTTGAAGTTTAATTTGGATTTGAATTTGTATTTGAATTTAAATTTAAATAAATATCTTAAGTAAAAATATTTGAATTCAAAATATTAACATATGTGTATAGTTTCACAGATTAGTATTAAAACTTTTACCTTTATAAGATTGGACAAATATAAAAGAGAATGTGATTATATAAAAAAGAGAAAAGTAATTATAAAAATTTATTTAATCCTTATGCATGTATTAACAAGTGTTAGGACCATAAGTGAGTGAATGTACAAGTGTTAGGGGATCAAGACAAGTGTCATCTTCCTTATTTTAATTTTTTACGAAAATTTATAAAAGAAATTTAAACTATTTCTCTCATTCCTCTCATCACTTTTATCCCATTTTCAAAAGCTTAAAAACCAAAAGAAAACAAAAGAAAAAACTGAGAAGCATCAAATCCTAAAACTAGATCATCAATCAAGTTTTTGAAACAAATTAAACAAACCAAAAATCAAAAGAAAATTAAACAAAGGCTTCTTCTTCAACCTTTTAATCAGCAACCCAAGATCAAAAGAAGATTCAGGAATCAAGCACTGTAAAACCAAGTCTGTAACATCACAGCAAAGTTTCAGCTAAACAAATCAAAGCTTCATCATCTAAAACAACAGGGAATCAAGGCATCATAATCAAATCCAGACACAAAAAGGCAATTCCAGTTTCAAATAAACAACTTCTGGATCCCTCTCTATTTCTGTTTTCAGGCTAATAGGTGAGTAAACTCTTTTTTAGATTTGAACTGAATCTTGTTGTCGTGAAAACATAGAAGTTTGAATTGAAAATATGAGTCTCATGTATATATATATATATACACGTGAAATTTGAGTGTGCATGTCTGTGCACTTGAAAAAGGGGTTTTGTCCCAGGTTGACAGGCACAAGCCTGATCAAAAAAATTGATTTTTTCATCTTCGATCAATACTAAACCATAGGGTCTAAACAAAAGTAGTTTGTTTAGGCATGATTCAAGTTCTAAAAATAGTTTTAAGCAAATCAAATTGAAGAATTTTCTGAAAAATCGAAATCAAAGGCAAAACTAAAACCTGTTGGAAAATTTGATTATCATAATCTTTGAATTCAGTTATATCAATTGAAATTCTTTAGGAAAAAATGATTTTTGAAAGTAAAATCATAATTTTTAAACAAGTATTTACTGAGACAGGCAAAAACGAACGATTTTGTGGTTTTTGGCCACTGCTGATCATCGATGCGATAGGTATGGTCGGGGTTGCTCGTGAAGGTAGAGGAAGACTCAAGGATTAACAGAAAAATGCTCGATGATTTTGTAATTCATCGTGGAGGGCTGACGATATCAAACTAGGTTTTTAACCTTATGTTTTTGTCGATCGTTTCTCGAAGCAATGGCGCTTTCTTGGTCGCATCGGAATGGACATGGGTGATTGGTGGCGGTGCATGGTCGACAGGGAAGCTCATGACGGAAGCACATGGAATCTAGTGATCTATGGCATCAATACGAGGTGGATTTGTGGGTCGAGCTTCGACCCAGATTTGACTCAGATGACTCATTTGCAAGATCGCCGACGTTTTGGTCTTCTGGGTGGTGTGGATGTTTGGTGGGGTTGTCGTCGACTCGGTGGAGGCTGGAGCTTGGACCAATGGTGGCAATTCGGACCGTGCATGTGCACAAGTCCTGATGTGTATCAGGAAGCGGGGAAGAGGAATGAGGGGCTGATGACTCGAAGCAAGCTTCGAGAGAGTTGCGCGATAGCTCGAGTCTTAACTCGAGTAAGATTTTTGATATGCCGGGTAGAACACTTAGAGAGAAAAAAATTAAGTTTGAAAATTTAGGTGCTCGGGTAGATTTTCGACAAAACTCGAAGGAGATAAGCAAGGTCTCGAGAAAGACTCGAAGCAGGTCTCGAGCCTGATATATAAAACAGTTTTTATTTTAAAAATTCTCAAACTTTTAAACATCTCAAAACATGTTTTCAAATTGTTGATTTTGATTAAAGTATGAATAAATTAAAGATTTAAATAAGATATTTTCAAGGTAATTAAATTTTAATTTATTGAATTTTGTTACAATATTTCACTAAATTATTTGTATTAAAAAATAATGTAATTTAAAAGGATAATTAAGATAAAATGATGTAATTTAAAAGTATAATTAAGATAAAATGTTATTTAAACTATCTTAACCTTTTAAAGTAATTAATGCATAAGGATGATGATCAAACAAGGTTTATAAGACAATCAAAGTGATTAATAAAGATAAAAGATTTATCTTTTAATTTATTAAGTAGTTAATGTTTTGTTAATATAATTACTTAAAAAATAATTACTTAATTAATTACTTAATACTAAAGATTAGTTTAATAAATAATTAAGGTTAATTAATTTGTAATTGATTATTAATTAATTAAGGAATAATTAATTAATAAAAGTAATTGGGATTAAATTAATTAATAATTAAGAATTAATTAAGGTAATTAATCAAGGAGTAATAAATTAATGAAGGTGATTAAGATTTAATTAATTAATGATAACTAATCATTGATCAAAGATAATTAGTGATAGTAATTATGTGGTTAATTAATTTAAACCACATGATTTATTCATCTTAATTAAAGATGATTGATTATTATTGAATGTTGTGTATTGGATTGATATCTCTGTTATGTGATTGTGATGCTATGTAATATGAATTGCTTTGTGCTGATCTGTGATATCCGTGAAGAATATACTGCTGTATGAATGTGAAAACCCACTGGCCTGTAAAACGGCACTTGAATTTCGATGGATAGGGAGTCGGATTCCAGTTGGTTATCCGAAACCCACATCGAACCTGTGAAACTTTATGAATAATATATCCATGTGTTTTAAATTGAGCGATCACTATTCGGTTTAGGTGGGAGAGGACTTTGTGTCATATAACCCATTCCAAATATGTGATACGACGAAGTGGATAGCATTTGAAGATGGTGGTGAACACCGGGCACCTTCGGGAATGATAGGATAACCTATCGGATGACTCTATACTGAGTTGCTCCGGTATAGAGATCTCATATGTGATGGGGAGTCCGATCGGGATTGTGGATGCCCGCATTGCAAGGGCTTCTTCGAAAGTGCCTTCAGTTCTGTACGAACCCGGAACAGACTTGTATGGTTGTATCTCTGACATTACACTTTGAGATGTAAAGATGATCTCTTTCAAATACATTTCTGTTGATGGCAGAGAATTTATTCTCTTAGCTTAACACCCTTCTCTAAGACGTATAAGCTTAGAGGTTATGTAGTTGAAGGTTATCAGTGATATATTCCCAATTTGGTAGTGTGGCATGTTGAGTGCTACTGTGTGATGCTGATCATTTGTTGATCGAAGCAAGGCTTTTGTGAAAAGCATAGCTTTGTGGACGAGACTTTGTCGAACCTCACAACCCGGTAATGGTCGAAACAGGAATCGTGGCAGTAAGGTTATATGGGGGTAGCGCCCTCTGAGGGTATGTCCATTTCCTTCTGGATTATAAGTGGTATCATGGTATGGAGCCCAAATACTTAACTTTGACGTTGCTGCAAACTTATTGCATTGTGGTTGTTGGGTGAGAGGCGCCTCGGATAAAGGTTGGTAACGACCGGTAGGTGGCATACACGTGTCAGTAGTTACCTAGTTACAGAGATAACCCGGCCTTGTGTAGCAGAGATCCTGTTAGGTTCTCAGGGACGTCCCTCCAGAGGCGTTCCATTTTGTGTGGGAAGTTCCTTTGCCTGACCATTTGTTGGAAACCCAATCATCTAATACGAGCCCTTTACGGTTTTAGTTGCATAACCTTCTTATGGTGGTCACCACCGTTTAGATGGTAGCTACAGTAGGCATACAATAATGGTTGTATGCTGGCTAAGATTAATATTATACTTTCGAAAATGTTTTCTACACTATGCACTAATAATAATATCAAAAGAGTTTTCTTGTGTCAAGCATGTTTGACTATCATAAGAAGAAATATCCTCCAATTCTGCGATTGCATTGTGTGTGTGGTGGGAGGTCTTATGGTGGTTTCATTTTTCAAAAAGCATATCAGATTTTTTTTATAAACTATTTTTGTTTTCAAACAACTGTTTTTGTTTACTCATACCAGTCCCATGACTGACCCGGAGTTTATTGTTCCCTTTCTAAACTCTGCATGCCCATAACTTCCACACAGACAGCCTAGAAGCAGATTATCCGTGTTTTGAAGAAAGCTTGGATTTTGAAGTCTTTTCGAAGCTATCGGATTTTGGAAAGCTTTTGGCTTTGGAAATCTTTTAAAGTGTTGGAGTTTTGAGGACCTTATCGAAAGTGAAGTATGTTGGAGACTTATTGGAGTTTTCTGTTGTCGCTTTATTGTTGTATCATATTTGTATCACTTTGATATTGGTGATCGATGTTGAAATGGATATTGTATCAAAGTTGTATTTGTGTTGTGATCAATGATATTCATTTTTTTGCTATTGGCATTCATCTGATGTTGTTATAAGCTCCATCCGAACTGGAGTTCAACGTTTGAATCTTTGGTAGTCGAATACAGGTGAGGTATTTGACGTTGATTCTCAATCGCTGAATTTCGGGATGTGACAGTCGAATACAAGTCAAATCTTTACCCCCACACAAAGAGATTGAATTCAGAATTGACTTAATTCCAAATGCTCGTCCTGTCGTTCATGCGAGTGGTAGGATGGCACCCAGGGAAAGAGTTGAATTAGTCAAGCAAACCGGTGACTTGTTAGAAAAAGGGTTGATTCGTCCTAGTGTTTCCGAATGGGGTTCTGCTGTGGTGTTTGTGGCTAAATCTGACGGATCCTTGAGATTGTGTGTTGACTACCGCGATCTCAATAAGCAAACTCTCAAAGACAAAACTTCATAGCGTACGATTCTTTTCTGAGATGGATCTTGCCCAGGGATTCCACCAGCTATGAATTGCTGAAAACTGTATTTACCTAACTGCTTTTAGGGGTCTTGACGTATTCTACGAATGGTTTGTCATGCCTTTCGGGCTAACTAATGCTCCCGCATATTTCGTAGATTTAATGACTCGTGTGTTTCGAGAGGTATTGAATAAATTTGTCCTTGTATTTATTGATGATATCCTAATCTACTCCAAAACCGAAGAGCAGCGTGCTGAACATCTCAGAATTGTTTTGGAAATATTGAGAAGGAACGTCCTATTCGCCAAATTTTCTAAATGCCACTTTTGGTCAAAGAAGTCAGATTTCTCGGCCATATTGTTAATAAAGAGGGAATCTCTGTTGATCCGAGCAAGATTTCTGCTATTCTTGACTGGAAGCGACCCACAATTCTGAAAGAAGTTCGAAGTTTTCTGGGTTTAGAGGGATATTACCGGAAGTTTTTTCAGGACTTCTCTAAGATAGCTAGCCCGTTGACTAAGCTAATAATGAAGAACGCCAATTCGACTGGACTCCTAAATGTGATGAAGCTTTTCAGGAGTTGAAAAAAAGATTGACTACCGCTCCTGTTCTCGCTATTATCAACGGGAACCGAGGCTTATCTGTCTATATTGACGCCTATGGTGATGGTGTGGGTGCAGTGTTAGTGCAAAATGGAAAGGTAATTGCCTACACGAGTAGACAATTACGTCCGCATGAGAGAAACTACCCAACTCACGACTTAGAGCTCTTGGCTGTTATGTTCGCCTTAAAAATCTGGCGACATTATCTTCTGGGTAAGAATCTTCTTCAACTTTTCTTAAAGAAAAATTAAGATTTCAAATTAACTTAATATATACTTAATAAATTCTTCTTTTTTGGGTGAAAAATTCAAATTATTCACTGACTACAAATCTTTGAAGTATCTCTTCATCCAGAAAGTTTTGAATCTACGACAACAACGTTGATTGGAATTTCTGGCATCCTATGACCTAGATATTATTTATACAACTAGAAAAGCCAATGTAGTTGTCGATGCTTTGAGTAGAAAACATGTCATTCTCGCTCATCTTGTTATTGCTCCTACTCTTCTTAAAAGGATCGCGAGAAAGCAGACAGAAGACAAGTTACTTCGAGAAATGTAAAGGAGAATTCATCGTGGTGAAAATTCCAGTTTTGGAATCGATAATAATGGGGTTAAAAGGTTGAAAGGCAGGATTTGTGTCCCTGACATTTCGGATTTGAAACGTGAAGTTTTGGACGAATGCCACTATTCAAAACTTTGTATCCATCCAAGAGTTAATAAAATGTATCGTGATATCAAAAGAACTTTCTGGTGAAAGACAATGAAAAGGGATATATCTATATATGTGAGTCATTGTGCTACCTGTCAACAAATTAAAAGTGATCAAAAGAAAATGACAGGTTTACTTCAGCCTTTGGAAGTACCAAAGTGGAAATTGGATCAAGTATCGATGGATTTTGTCGACGGGTTGCCACGAATTAAGAAAGGAAATGAAGCAATTTGGGTTATAGTGGACTGTCTGACCAAAACCGCTCACTTCATCCCGGTGAAATCCACCCGGACAACGACAAGCTTAACAGAGCTATATATAAAAGAGATTGTTCGTCTCCATGATATACCTAGAAGTATAGTGAGTGATCGTGATCCGATTTTCACTACTAGATTTTGGGAGGCATTCCAAGCCGCATTGCGAACAAAACTGAACTTCGGTACTGCTTATCATCCTCAGTCTGATGGGCAGACTGAAAGGATAAATTGAATTATAGAAGACCTTTTGCGAGCTTGTATTCTCGACTTTGGTGGTTATTGGGAGGACCATTTACATCTGGTAGAATTCTCATATAACAATAACTATCAGGCTAGTATCGAAATGGCTCCTTTTGAGGCTTTATATGGTCGTCCTTGTAGATCACCTGCATGTTGGATCGAGTCAGGTGATAGACTCGTCCTTGGACCAGATATGATTAAAGAGCCACGGAGAAAGTAGACTTTATTCGAAAGAAGTTAATAACTGCTCAAAGTCGTCAGAAGAGCTATTATGACCGCATAAGAAGAGAATTGGAATTCCAGGTTGGAGATTATGTATTTCTAAAAGTGTCTCCAATGCGTGGCGTGTTAAGATTTGGGAAAAACTGGTAAGCTGGCACCACAGTACATTGGTCCTTTTCCTATTTTGGAGAGGATCGGTCCTCTATCATATCGAGTGCAGCTACCCAGCTGGTTATCTGGCATGCATGATGTGTTCCACGTTTCTAATCTCTGGAAATATGTGCACGACCCAGATAGTATCATTCAAGAAGCTGCTCAGCAGGATTTGGAGATCACACCAAATCTGGCAGTAAAGAGAGAACCGATAAAGATCATTGATCGTGATGTGAAGCAGCCGAGGAACAAAATTGTTAAACTAGTTAAAGTGCAATGGAGTGGTGATCCAAAGGACTGTACTTGGGAAACAAAGGATAGCATGCAGAAGTCCTATCCCAATTATAGAGTGGATATTCCGGCTTGATTGGTAAGCCCTTTCTCTATCGTTTATATATTCATATATTCTTTGTTTGTCTTTCTCTCTCTTCAGAATTTCGAGGATGAAATTTTCTTAAGGGAAGGAATCTGTAACATCCCCAAAATTTTATCAATTTAGAATTAGTAATTTATTTGAATTTCTAAAATTGAATTTGAGTTAATTTGAATTAATTTTAAAATTCCAAAACAAATGAAATATTGAGTTTGATTATCAATATATCTAGCATGGAATGGATTTTAAATTTGAATTTTAATTTGGATTTGAATTTGTATTTGAATTTAAATAAATATCTTAAGTAAAAATATTTGAATTCAAAATATTAACATATGTGTATAGTTTCATAAATTAGTACTAAAACTTTTTTGTTTAAAAGATTGTGTAAATATAAAAGAGAATATGATTATATAAAAAAGGGAAAAGTAATTATAAAAATTTATTTAAATCCTTATGCATGTATTAACAAGTATTAGGACCATAGTGAATTTACAAGTGTTAGGGGATCTAGACAAGTGTCATCTTCCTTGTTTTAATTTTTTAAGAAAATTTATAAAAGAAATTTAAACTATTTCTCTCATTCTTCTCATCACTTTTATCCCATTTTCAAAAGCTTAAAAACCAAAAGATAACAAAATAAAAAAACTGAGAAGCATCAAAACCTCAAATCAGATCATTAAGCAAGTTTTTGAAACAGATTAAACAGACCAGAAATCAAAACAAATTTAAACAAAGGCTTCTTCTTCAATCTTTTAATCAACAACTCAAGATCAAAAAAAGATTCAGGAATCAAGCATTGTAAAACCAAGTCTGTAAACATCACAGCAAAGTTTCAGCTAAACAAATCGAAACTTCATCATCCAAAACAACAGGGAATCAAGGCATCATAATCAAATCCAGACACAAAAAGGCAATTCCAGTTTCAAATAATCAACTTCCAGATCCCTCTCAATTTCTGTTTTCAGGCTAATGAGTAAACTCCTTTTAAGATTTGAACTGAATCTTGTTGTCGTGAAAACATATAAGTTTGAATTGAAAATGTGAGTTGCATGTACATATATACCTGAAATTTGAGTGTGCATGTTTGTGCACTTGAAAAAGGGGTTCTGTCCCAGGTTGACAGGCATGAGCCTGATCAAAAAAAGTGTTTTTCATCTTTGATCAATATTAAACCATATGGTCTAAAAAAAGTAGTTTTTTAGGCACGATTCAAGTTCTAAAAATAGTTTTACGCAAATCAAATTGAAGAATTTTCTGAACAATCGAAATCACAGGCAAAACTAAAACCTGTTGGAAAATTTGATTATCATAATCTTTGAATTCAGTTATATCTATTAAAATGCTTTAGAAAACAATGATTTTTGAAAGTAAAATCATAATAACGATTTTGGGGTTTTCCGCCACTGCCGATCATCGATGCAATAGGTATGGTCGGGGTTGCTCGTGAACATGGAGGAAGACTCAGCGATTAATAGAAAAATGCTCGACGATTTTATAATTCGTCGTGGAGAGCTAACGATATTAAACTAGGGTTTTAATCCTGTGTTTTTTCGATCGTTTCTCGAAGCAATGGCATTGTCTAGGTCGCATCGGAATGGATAGGGGAGATTGGTGGCGGTGCATGGTCGATAGGGGAACCTCATGACGGAAGCGTGTGGACTCTGGTGATCTATGATGTCGATACAAGGTGGATTTGTGGGTCGAGCTTCGACCCAGATTTGAGTCAGATGACTCTTTTGCAAGATCGCAGACGTTTTGGTCTTCTGGGTGGTGTGGATATTTGGTGGGGTTGTCATCGACTCGATGGAGGCTGGAGCTTCGACCAACGGTGGAGATTCCGACCATGCATGTGCACAAGTCCTAATGTGTATTAAGAAGCGGGGTAGAGGAATGAGGGGCTGATGACTCGAAGCAAGCTTCGGGAGAGGTGCGTGATAGCTCGAGTCTTAACTCGAGTAAGATTTTTGATATGCCAGGTAGAATACTTAGAAAAAAAATGAAGTTTGAAAATTTAGGCGCTCGGGTTGATTTTCGACAAAACTCGAAGGAGACAGGCAAGGTTTTTAGGAAAGACTCGAAGCAGGTCTCGAGCCTGATGTATAAAATAGTTTTTATTTTAAAAATTCTCAAACTTTTAAACATTTTCAAAATATGTTTTCAAATTGTTGATTTTGATTAAAGTTTGAATAAATTAAAGATTTAAATAAGATATTTTCAAGGTAATTAAATTTTAATTTATTGAATTTTGTTATAATATTTCACTAAATTATTTATATTAAATAAATAATGTAATTTAAAAGGATAATAAAGTTAAAATGATGTAATTTAAAAGGATAATTAAGATAAAATGTTATTTAAACTATCTTAACCATTTAAAGTAATTAGTGCATAAGGATGATGATCAAACAAGGTTTGTATGACAACCAAAGTGATTAATAAAGATAAAAGATTTATCTTTTAATTTATTAAGTAGTTAATGTTTTGTTAATATAATTACTTAAAAAATAATTACTTAATTAATTACTTAATATTAAAGATTAATTTAATAAATAATTAAGGTTAATTAATTTGTAATTGATTATTAATTAATTAAGGAATAATTAATTAATAAAAGTAATTGAGATTAAATTAATTGATAATTAAGGATTAATTAATTAAGGTAATTAATTAAGGAGTAATTAATTAATGAATGTGATTAAGATTTAATTAATTAATGATAAATAATCATTTATTAAAGATAATTAGTGATAGTAATTATGTGGTTAATTAATTTAAACCACACGATTTATTCATCTTAATTAAAGATGATTGATTATTGACTGTTGTGTATTGGATTGATATTTCTATTATGTGATATCTGTGATACTGTGTAATATGAATTGCTTTGTGCTGAGCTGTGATATCTGTGATGAATATACTGCTGTGATGAATGTGAAAACCCACTGGCCTGTAAAACGGCACTTGAATTTCGATGCGACAGGGATTCAGATTCTAGTTAGTATCCAAAACCCACATCGAACCTGTGAAACTTTGTGAATAATATATCCACGTGTTTTAAATTGAGCACTCACTGTTCGGTTTAGCTGGGAGAGGACTTTGTGTCATATAACCCACTCCAAATATGTGATACGACGAAATGGATGAAGACGGTGGTGAAGACCGGGCGCCTTCGGGAACGATAGGATAAACCGTCAAATGACTCTACACTGAGTTGCTCTGGTTAGAGATCTCCATATGTGATTGGAAGTCCGATCGAGATTGTGGATGCCTGGATTGCAAGGGCTTCTTCAAAAGTTCCTTTGGTTCTGTTCGAACCCGGAACGGGCTTGTATGGTTGCATGTCTGACATTACACTTTGAGATATAAAGCTGATCTCTTTCAAATACATTTCTGTTGGTGGCGGAAAATTTATTCTCTTAGCTTAACACCCTTCTTTGAGACGTACGAGCTCAGAGGTTCTGTAGTTGAAGGTTATCAGTGATATATTCCCAATTTGGTAGTGTGGCATGCTGAGTGCTGCTGTGTGATGTTGATCATTTGTTAATCGAAGCAAGGCTTAGCCTCACAACCAGGTAATGGTCGAAACAGGAATTGTGGTAGCAAGGTTATTTGGAGGTAGCGCCCCCTGAGGGTATGTCCATTTCCTTCTGGATTATAAGTGGTATCATGGTATGGAACCAAGATACTTAACTTTGTGGTTGCTACAAACTTATTGCTTTGTGGTTGTTGGTTGAGAGGCGCCTCGGATAAAGATTGGTAACGACCGGGAGGTGGCATACTCGTGTCAGTAGTTTACTACTTATAGAGGTAACCCGGCCTCGTGTAGCAGAGATCGGGTTAGGTTCACGGGGACGTCCCTCCAGAGGCGTTCCATTTGTGTGGGAAGTTCCTTTGCCCGACCATTTGTTGGAAATCCAATAATCCAATACGAGCCATGTACGGTTTTGGTTGTATGACCTGCTTATGGTGGTCACCACTGTTTAGATGGCAGTTATAGTAGGAATACAATAATGGTTGTATGCTGGCTAAGATTACTATTATACTTTCGAAAATGTTTTCTACACTATGCACTAATAATAATATTAAAAGAGTTTTCTTGTATCAAGCATGTTTGACTATCATAAGAAGAAATCTCCTCCAATTCTGCGATTGCATTGTGTGTGTGGTGGGAGGTCCTATGGTAGTTTCATTTTTCAAAAAGCATATCGGATTTCTTTTATAAACTGTTTTTATTTTCAAACAACTGTTTTCGTTTACTCATACCAGTCCCATGACTGACCCGGAGTTTATTGTTCTCTTTCTAAACTCTAGGTGTCCATAATTTCCACACGGGTAGCCTAGAAGCGGGTTATCCATGTTTTGAAGCTAGCTTGGATTTTAAAGTCTTTTGGAAGTTGTCGGATTTTGGAAAGCTTTTGGCTTTGAAAATCTTTTAAAGTGTTAGAGTTTTGAGGACCTTATCGAAAGTGAAGTCTGTCGGAGACTTGTTGGAGTTTTCTGTTGTCGCTTTATTGTTGTATCATATTTGTATCACTCTGATATTGGTGATCGATGTTGAAATGAATATTGTATCAAAGTTGTATTTGTATTATGATCAATGATATTCATTTTTCCGATGTTGGCATTCATCTAATGTTGTTATAAGCTTCATCCAAACTGGAGTTCAACGTTTGAATCTCCGGCAGTCGAATACAAGTGATGTATTTGACGTCGAATCTCACTTGATTTCAAGTCCAATTCTAAAATGTTTCTGAAATAATTCCACTATTATTTCTCCAAAACTTTTGAAAACCATTTCCTAACCCAAAGGAATTTAAACTTTTCCCAAAATTTCAAATTTTAAATTCTTCCAATCTATATTCAAACATTGCTCTGGAATTTTATCTCATTCAATTATAAATCACATTTATAATGCAAATTTGCAAATTCCATTCTGTCTATAAATTTATTACTTAACCTTTGGTTGTAATTTCATTCCTTATTTCAATTTCCACTTAACAACTACAATAGTTTGATATTATCATTTTCCAACAACCAAGCAATCATATCTATAATAATTTACAAAAATTATTTCTTTTATATACAAAAATAATTTGGGTAAAATTATTTCATTTACCCACTTTTAAAACAACATTGTGTCAGTTTGCCTTGTTTGAGAGTTTAGAAATCCCTATCGATGCAGTTGTCCAGATTGCACCGACCAGAATTTATAAACACTCAACCGATGAGTCAAAACAGCATAATTTTTTTATATTTACTAATAAATACGCACTTATATGTATTAATACACTCAAACTCATTCTAGAGCACTATGGACTCTATTTCTAATGAGTAATCCCCACAAGAGCCAAGGCACTCACTTAACCTTCAGCTCTGATACCAACTGTCACGACCCGATTTTTTCGATGCCCGAAAATCGACATGAATACGTGCATTATATTAGATGGTGACCAACCAAATGCGAGAAAACCAGACTGTAAGGGAAAGAGAAGGAGGTGGAAGAAAAAATAGAAAAAAAATTATCAAAATCTCACAATCGCAGTGGAACAATATATAATAGACAAATGGCTAAATCTTTATACAAAAAGAACTGTATCTGTTATATACATTAAATCATCAGAGTACAATAAAATTCATAGCACACAACTGGACAGTTATCATAACCTGTCCTCACAAAAACCGACTACACAGTTAACCATACACAGCGGAGTATACATCAAAATGTGTGATATGTCTCGCCATCTAACTCATCTCCTGAGCTCCATAGCAGTCCATCCAAAATCTTACTCTATGATACTCGGTCTGACCCAAGCATTATAGAAAAATAACACCCGAGTCAGTCTGGAATACCAGCGTGAGAAAACACATCCAATTGGATTATTAAAGTTTACAAAATCCTTTGAAATCAAAGGTATCTCGTAAGACCACGTCACAAATAAATATGTCGGATTTTTACCTTATGATAACCAAAACATTTTATCAAATCCGTCTGATATTACAATAGTGTCTATAGAAAGTAAAATTGAATCTACCTGAAATGTTTGCATCTCATGTTTCAGCAATAGTTGGGCACAATAAAAAGGGTACAAGCACTTATTGAAGATTGGATTCCATATAATGGCAGGGCTACTAGGGTACCGCCCATCACAGTACCTGGTCTAGATCAGAGTACAGTGGATCCCTCTAATCCCCTACAACACAAGATCGGAGCTACCCCTTACTAGATAATCCGAATAAGATCACTCCGCGGTTGGGATCAACAACCACTCATATAGCTGAATAAAAGGGACTTCTAGAATGGAATGAACTTGCCCTAATTGGTTGCTAGCCACTTAGCCTTGTTGTACCTCCGCTGTTTTAGCCATTCCCGGTTGATGAGGCTCGAGGCTATGCGTCACCTTTTTAGAACACATACACCTAGAATGCTATTGTCCTCATGACGATGTTCTGATAGCACTCATCCATACAAGTCAATTTCGGGTCCGAACAGAACCGAAGGCACTATTCCTACTACACCCATTTGGGAATCACCTTCAGGATTAGTAGCGATTATCCATTGCTCTTAACTGCTCCATCTTCGACTCCAAGCTCTTGTCATCCTCATAAAAACGTTCAAACCGAATCGAAGTGGTTTTTGAAAAATTAATCCTAATCTCGGTCTCTTCGAAACGATCAGCGCATTGGCCAATATTGATAGTCGGTTATTTAACTATCAAATAACATCCATAGACAACCATCAAGCCTTAATAATTTCCTAAATTATATATTTCAAATATCTTAGCAATATATTTTTCTACATTTCAACCCTTTGAAAATAGTTTTCAGAACACTTTTTTCTCGCGGAATAAATTTCCACCCAAATGTTTTATTTCCACTGAAAATCACCAAGACTAAATACTTTAGGTTTTTAAATAATTTAAATCACTTTATCCAAAAATCTATACTTTAAAACACTTAAAATAAAAAAACTACTTAAAATAAAACTACTTGAAAGACTTATTCAAAATAATAATTACAAAATTCCATAATAATTTTCAAGTAAAACTTAACCAAAACTTCCTTTAAAATAAAAGTCAATTATATAAAGTATAAATATTTAGTAACTATCATTTAAATCGTAATGGTAATTTAACCTTTAAAATAATTACTACAATAACTAAATTAATAAATATTTATTTTAAAATCTCAAAAAAAATTAAATAATAAACTTCCCAGAAGAAAACATTATTCTTTTAAAAAAATTTAAAAACTTCTAATTTATACTTAAAAAACTTCCTTTAAAAATTCACTTAGCCTTTCAAGAAATTTCACTTTCCATTCCAGTATAACTGTCTAATAATTTATAAATACTTCTTGATTTAATTCCAGTTTAATTTACGTCTCAATTGCATAAATTGCTTTTCCACACTTTTAAAAATAAAACACCATTTTATTTTTAAAACAAATTACCATCTCTTTATAAATTCCCACCATGAATTTATACTTTCAAATTTATCCACTGATAAATATTTCACTTTATTTATAAACCTAGTTTATAATTTCCGCACCCTCATTCTCTTTTAATTACTGTTTCAAAGCACTTAATCGATTTAAAAATCGATTTTCTAAATTAATTCCCCATAGAATTATTTCTCGATTTATTCAAGTATATTCAAAATCCATTAATTCAGATTTACTTCTTAATTATGATTTAAAATCTTATTGAAAACTAAAAATTTCAATTTCATACTATATTTCAAAATTCTTCTTCTATTTCTTCCCAAACCATTTAAATCTTGAATTTAAAAATAAAATTTTAGATTTTTAAACAATACCACTTAGATTCATTAAATTTATTTATTTATTTATTAGAATTTAAAAATCAACTTTTATTCCTTTCTAAATTCTTTTAATTTATCCAAATTTAGAACAATTATTTAACTTAAAAATCCAATCTTTATATTTTTGACTTCTCAATATACCAAAATACATTCAATCAAACCATAGCATTCATTATTTTCAATTCCCAATATCATCAATATATTCTATCACAAATCATCAAGTAAATCATATCATCGAATATGAAATAAATTCTAACACTTTGAGGAATCTAGTTGGATCCCTCCAACCTGTTTTCCTACATCCACAGATGTTAGCACAATATAAAAATACCAATACCACTTCGAGGGGAATATCGTGGTATATAGGGTCATCCGCTATTAAGCGGGGCGCATATGCAGGAATATCAATCACTCTAATATATATATATATATATATATATATATATATATATATAATGCTATATATAATATACCACAACCAGACTGATAATAATGATCAACTCAAGCATCAACCAATAATCTAAATTTTAACTACTAAATTTAATTGGTAATCCAGATGTGAGTGAGATTAACTCACCTTTGATTCTATTAGCAATCCAATCCAATCCAGCTTGTTTCCATGATTTTATACATTACAAAAACATTATACAATTTTATTAACATTTTTTTAAAAATCAAACAAATTAATTACCATTTATTAATTTAAGTTAACTAACAATTTAATTTCTAAACTAATTTCCCTATAATAAATGATTTTAGTTACTAAATTTAATAAGTTTAATAAGTAAATTAATCATCCTAAATACAATATTTTCTTTTAAACTACATATATATACTTACAAAAATAATCTACAAGGTTTTCTTAAAAAAAAATCTAACTTTACCTATTGTTAAAAAATTTAAAATCCCTATGTTTTGCAAACCTTGTCTATATATGTATTAAAGTAAAAAAAAGCTGATAACCTCACTGTATATTTCCTTTTGAAAACATCAAATTAAATAATTTTCTTTACTTTAAATATACAAATGTTCATACGTTTTTAATTAGAAATATAACTAGCATATATGCCTTACTGTAAAATATTCCTCCATCTGCATTTTTTTTAAAATTAGAACAGAAATTATACCTGCTACCTTTCATGCTCGAAACCACCTCACCATCCCACGGCTCGCCTCCATCCACAGCCGATCATCGCGAACGACGCAATCGCAACGAAGCCGCACCCTCCAACTGCTAGCATTTCGCCTCGCGCGCGAGCTCCTCTCTCGCGGTCGCCGCCCTACCTGACTTCACCTTCCATGACCCTCTCCTTGCCACGCTCGCCATAGATAGGCCAGGAATTCGAACGTGATTAAATCGTGTTCCCTCTTCTGCTGCTCAAGAGACGAGCTACCTTCAGTCGCGACACCAACTTGCGACCCCCATCTCGATCAAGGCTCGAACGCGAATCCCGCCACTCTTGTGCAAGCACGAGCGTGAGCGCTCATCACTGCACTTCACGTGGCCTACGCCCTTGCATGTAAGCACCTTGATTTCACTTAGATGAGCACACTGAGTTGATGAATTTCCGTTCATTATTATTTTATTATTTTATTTTTTTTCGAGATCAGCCATGGTTTAATACTTTGGAAATCAGGGAAGAAAAAGGAGAGAGGAAGGCCAATTATTTTTCTCTCTAGACAACATCTATTATATATCATTAAATATATATTTTATCAGCTGCGTGCTATTTAAAAGAAGGATGAGGGGGAAAGTGGAGATGGTGGCATGGAAGAATTGTCTTGCTACGGTGACATGAAGTGAATAAAAATACAGCTGATGGCTAACAGTGTATATAGAAATATATATCTAATTTAAATTCAAATTCAAATTATCTCGATAAATGCAACTTAAATTTCGAACTCCTATCGAAGCATGCCGCTAGGCGTTTAGAATGTTATATGCCTATTCCGAATGTAATGGAAAAAGTTTCGAGCCCTAATTCAATCGTACGGAGAAGATAGCTTTTTGGACCCAGTTATTACATTAAATTTTCAATACAGATTTCAATGTGTTTATACTTCGTACAGCCACATGACAAATCCAAACACTCTGAAATTTGAAATACGATAATAATACAATATTACAGATCCAATGGAACTGGTTCCATCAAATTCTAAGACTGTGCCTCTGAAGGCTATTTTAAATATCGATTTAAACAATATATTTTTAAAACTGAACAAAACACTTTTAAATTCAATTTAAAAAGTTCTATTATCTTGAGTACTATCAATATAGATTTTACAAGCCTTTAAAATATTTTTAACAAGCTTGAAACTTCATATTCCCTATTTTACCCAATTTTCAATTATTAAATTCAATATTTAAATTATCCAATAACCCATCATATTTAAAATTCAAGTTAGAATTTAACTTTCAAATATTTAAAATAAATTAAATATTCCATTTTCAAATATCCAAAAATTCTGGGTTGTCACATGAAGCCACTTTGGTAAAACCATATTATTTCATGATTGAAACATACTTTGTAAATTTTCACATTTTAAAACCAATTACACAAACTTTAACCAAAATCTAAACTTCAAACTCTTGAAACGAGTTTGATTTCAAATCCGGCCTCAAATCCGGCATGACTACGTACGAAATTTCAACTTTGTTTTCAACCCATCATGACTATATTCACTTTCATCATCAACCCATTTTATTCACTCATCACATTCATATAACAAATTGTATACATATACCAATATATATAATTACTAACTTTGCAATCACACATCCATTCGAGTGCTAATACGAACTCATAATTAACACTTACCATCAAATTTCAATCATGCCAAGTCCAACATATATATAACATACATATAGCTAAGGATCAATACAATATATAAAGAAAGATCTTTCCAAAAGATTAGGAATTTACTCACCGTAAGCTATCCAAACTCCCGCTAAATTAGAGTATGACATAACACTTCCAATCCTAATCAATAAGATGGAGTCTTGAACCATGAATGCACTAGGTAGGCTTGGCATTGAAGGGAAGAGTTTGCGAGACTTATTTTGGCAAGATGGAGCGACCTTGGATAAACATCGAATTCTCAATAATAAACTCGAAAATATATTATTTTGCAAATGATTTTGGGCTATCTACTCACGAAATTTCAAAAAGGAATCAAAAATAAAGTTATTGGAATTTCTTTTCTCTATCATTTCAATAAAAAAATCACTCATTTTCGATTTGTTTTGAAGAAATTATGATCAAAATAAGAAGGGTAATTTTCGGACTTGAAAATTTGGATGGAAAATTGCTTCGCAAAGATTGGATATTTGACATAGTTATGTTAGAAATTTGAAAATGTGGTCAATTGGAATTTTGCAGCCATTAAAATTTCACACGGTTTCAAAGAAAGTGAAACTCCATTTGAGTTCGAAATGAGGAAGAAAAAGTTGATGGAAAGAGGAAGAAAAATGAAGAAACGTATGGGCTATTTATAGGCAAGATTTCATACCTAATCAGTTTGTCAAGTCACATCACAAATATTTTATAATATATATATATATATATATATATATATATATGTTTAATCATATCACTCTTATATATATATATTATGTTTAGTCACATAACTTTATATATATATATATAATTAAGTTTAGCCACATCACTTTCTTATATATATATATATAAGTTTAATTATTAATTAACTAAGATGTGACAAGAGATAATTATGGTTAATGATTACAAATCTAAGAGGGGACAATACTTAATAAATATATTTATGTAAAATGTTTGTTATTTTTAAGACTATGTCTTATCACAACACTTACTAATCTAAATTAATATAAGATAATTTATTTTTAAATGTATTATTATCTAGTTAATTAACAATTATATATATATATACATATAGTGCACAAAGACAAAAAACATTCCCGATAACTTTACGTTATCGAAAAGTTGAAATTTTGGAAAATGTTTTTCGGTCACATTTTCCATTTTTCTACGAACTATTTAATTTGCTAAACAAATTTCAAAACTGATTTTACATCATTAGTTATTAATTTGTAACGACCTGCCTTTTTTGGACTTTTTAAGCAGACACACACGTCATACTCAAACCATTCAAAAGGGCAGATTGTTATGGGGTAAATAAGAAATGAGAAAGAAATAAAAAATACAAAATCTCACAGCGAAATGACAAAATATAATAATCAAATAACAGTTCATGAAGCTGTTCATAAAACATTTGATTATACTTATACAACACAGAATCAGAGTTACATGTAACAAAGATAAATAAATAATGTAGCGAAACATTATGAATGCCGTGGAATAAATATAGTAAATAATAGTAGCACAAATCTTCATCCTCCAGAAATAAGGTCTTCAAATATTGAAATGCTTAGGCTGACCCAGGCGAGTTGAAAAGACAAAGTACTCCAATCAAAAATAAAAGATCTTATGTAAGTTAAATCAACGGTAAAATGCATGCGACGTCGTTAGAGATGTTTACGGGGTTTGACATCTCCTATCCAGTGCCTAACGTGAGTGAAGTAACTTAAAAGATATTCGGGGTTCACATCTCCTAAGCCTATCTACTATGTAGTACAATACGCTATACAATATGTCTACAGTAAAGTAAAAGTATTAAAATAGCGTTAAGGCGTTACCCGTATCCCCCTCAACACAGTTTATATATTCTCATAGTCTATATAGTACCGCAAGCTTCTTAGTAAACTGGAGGTTTACCCATAGGGCACATCATAGGTATGGTACAAAACAAACTCATATAAGGCACGATAGGGCATACGCCATGCACACGAGGAAATGCCAGGGTAGATATACCATTTTCATATCCGGATTAGAGGTAACGCATAGCAGCTACTACAACCCGCCTCGGAACACACTCCCAAATCAAAATCAAGGGTGGCCACCAAATCAAATCATGAATTCAGAATATAATGTCAAAGAAGTGTGCCCGACAGAGGGAATGACCTCACTTGGCCCTACGTGGCTCTTGATTTTAGTCGAGTCAAGTTGACTCACGGGAGTCAGGGTCGTGTAAATACCTCGTACAAGAATCATTCACCAAACCATCCTACTTCATTTCTGGAATCTCCACCATGTACACAGTTGTTATAGTGGTTTTCGATATTGGCAGAGGGTACGACAATATCTGATCCGATCACTTTAACAACCAAACACTTATTTCACACCGGATGGTTCTTTTTCATTTCAAAATTCAATTCACACTATTTATATCCAAAATATCATATGCTCAAAACCATATTACCTTCGAAATTATGTTCACTTTCAAATTCTTATCACGTCTGAAACCATATCGTTTCCGAAATCGTAATTTTTCTCAAAAATCATATTTCCAATTAGGTTAAATCCTTACTTCAAAATCATCATATTTAATTAATTATAACATTTAAATCCCAACTTAGGTTCTAACATCATTTAATTGTATTTTCTTTAAATAACTAAATATGGATATAATGACATCAACTTTACATTAGTTTGAATTTTCGAAAAATAATTTAGGTAGTCATAAATGGTTTAAATAGATTTTTAAATAGTTATAATACTCTAAGATATTTAAAATAGTTTTAAAATATTTTAAATTGATTAAGATAGTTAAATAGATTAGATGTAATTAAAATAGATTAAATAGCTTTAAAAAGATTTATTCGAATTAAAATTAATTAAAATTTTTTAATTATTTTAAAATAAATTAAATTGGTTTAAAATAGGTTAAAAAAATTATATAGTTAATATTGGTTAAATAGTTTAATAAATTCGAAAATCTTAATAATTAGAATTTTTAAACTAATATATTTCAAAACTGTTTGTATCAAAATGTGAATTTGGAATAAATATCAAAATAAACTATTCAATTCATTTCAACATATTTGGACCATTTTCAATTTCCAAATCAACAAACCGAATTTCAAACCTTTCAATTTTTAAATTATATAAACTATTGAAATTCATATCGTTTTCAATCCATGTTCCAATATCAATTCGAACTACTCCAACTTCAAAATATTTCAAAGTTATATTTCAAACAAATTTAATAGCTCAATTCCGATATAATTTCATTTATACAAAGAAAAATCTTTAAACTTTCAATTTAATTTCTTAAAGCAATTCCTTTAAACCAATTCACATTTCAACATAAAACTTGATTTTCTAATAATACTTCAATTTATATAAATCAAATTTTGTTTCAAAATATCATTTAATTAAATTCGAAAATTAAGGATTTTAAAATCATTTAATTTAACCAATCCGGTGTCCGTATATAATTCTCTACCCTAGGGTCAAGTGATACGGATATTTATCATTTTAATCCGCAATTGAAAATTTTACGGCTATATATCATTTCAAAACGTAATTTAAAATTTTACTGTTATATATCATTTCAAAACGCAATCCCGATTTGAATAAAATCCATAGAATCGTATGAGTCTATCATTTCAACTCATAAAGATTTCCTATAGCTCGTTCGGGTATATATCATTTCAAGCCATAGTGATTTTCAAATAATAATAATTAAGGGAACTTGTAGAGTGATGACAATATATAATTTAAACATAACATCCAATCTTCCAATGTCAACAATCAAACATCCATCATAATCATCATCCAATTCAACTAATAATCTACAACAATGATAGGTTGTCATTTATAGGTAATTAACTGGCAACTTAAATTCAATAATAATTTAAATAACAATGTAATTTACAAATAAATTCAAATTAACAGGAATAGCAATTTAAGTATACCAAATAGCCATAAATAAATTCCTAATCACATCATAAATTAATTTAACAAACATAAGAAATTGTAGAAATTGTGAGTGGGTTAAAACACTCACCTTTGAATTTAAATCGACTTTAAATACAATTTAGGGCCCAAATTAAAACGGTCTCATTCGTCCAAAAAAGTGTCATAATGTTCGAAATTTCAATATGATCCCAATAAAACAAACCGCGCATGAACCAGACCTCGTATATAAAAGTTATTTAAGTTGGAAGATTATACAAATTGAATTTTTAAAATAATAAAAAGCAGAGAGTTTACACTTCACCTTCATTGACCGGTTCGCAAGCCCTAACCTAATCAAACCTCGATAGGCTTAAACCCAGAACGCACGTGCTCGAAGGAGCTACCACCTCCATACACGTCGTCGTTCAATCGCCGCAAGAAGCATCCGCCATTACCGCGACCTCATATGTCACCTCGACCACCCTCCCCCCTACGTGGTCATGCCGACGACGAACGGAGGTGAAAATGCCAGCCGCCGCTCGAAAATCATGCCCTAAACGAATTTTAGCCGACGGTCCGACCGTCAACACACCACACAACCAACGCCGAGGAACTCCCCTCGGCCCCCTCTACAAAACTGCATTGATTCAAAAATCAATCGAAGTTGATCAACGATGAATGAAAGGCCGAGAATAATTTGCCTAGTTCTGGCCACACAAATACCTCAAATCGAAAAACGGACAGCAGATTTGACTTGCGCTCGTCGAGAGCTTCAAATTGATATAATTTGAGGAGTTTAAATTTTCGATTGAAATTTGATTTAAAATTGAATTGGGAATTTGTTTTTTTCCACCATTGAGAAGGAGAAGTGGATAGAAATAATTGTACGTATAGAGAGATGAAAATAAGAAGTGGCTAGGTTCTATAATGGGCTTTTTATTGGCGGAGCTGAAATAGAAAGAACGAACAAGATAAATGACCCGAAAAGGCCGTTCTATCTTCGGAACGAAAATGAGTCATTCCATATATCAAAATAAATGTTTTCAATATTTTTTAACTTAATGGAACAGAATCCTAATTCCATCATATGAAGAAGTTATGTTAAAATCATCTTATTTCAAATTGATTTTAGTTGATTTCAATTAGATTGATTTCTGGACGTTTCGAGCCCGTACGATCAAATGACAAGTCCGATCGTTACGAAACTTGAATCCTTCAATAATTCACCATTACGGATCCGATGAAATTAGTTTTGTCGAAATCCGAGATAATGACCAAAATGGCTATTTTCACATTAATTAAGTAAATTAATAATTAATTAATTAAATCACTTTTTCACTTCTGATTCTATAACTTACAATTACTACCATTTTAGATTACTTAGACATTTATAACAATTTAATGAAAATTTACATGTCAATTTCAGTGGTAGTTGTTTCAATAATTACAATGTTCAATTCCAACTACAATTAATCCAATTAATTAAAATTTAATTCTAATAAATTGATTTTATTTGATTCCAATCTTTATACTAAATCAATTATTATTCTACATACATAGTTAATATTTGTTTATCTCTTATTTCACTAATATGCTAGAATTTCCATTTTTTTATGCATTAACAACTATATTTCAATTATATTGAATTCTTGTCAAATTTACACATTAATTATAATTCAAACAATTAATTATTTTATCTTGGTTTCATTCTTTTTATTACATCAATTATTGTCATGTAAATAAAATTTACAATTCTATACTTTTTATTACACTGACACTACAGGTATTGTCTTATTCCACATTAATGTAACATTTATTTACATATATTTGTAATTGATTAATTAAATTTATAACAGGTAACAACTTGTCACCATTTACCTTTTATTACATTTTTAAGTTCATTACTTTCAAACAAATGTTACAATTACTTAAATAACACATATTTTATTCAATTATCATTTATTATATGCTATCCCGTTAAACAATTCAATATTTACAATTGTTTTCGTATATTCACTTTACAACCAAGTATAAACTTATATTGTTTCAATTGATTGGGATTCCATTCATATTGTTAAAAATTACTTTAATTAGCATTGCTATCTTTCATTTTAGTTATTATTGCATTAATAAATCACAAATTTTTATTTCTCTTAACATTAAATCACATAATCTTATTAAATTAACTATTTTTAATTATCGAAAATTACAGATCGTTACACTCTCCCCGAATCAAAATTTTGCATCCCCGAAAAGCAAATGAAGGGAAAAGAAGGAATTTAGAAATAAATATATCTTATTCAAAATATTAAATTTATAAACAATTAATTTACAAAACTATATAATTTAAACAAAATATTTAAATTTATAAACAATTAAATCCTTTTATACTCAGGCTAATAAAAGTTTGAAAACACTTTAAAAAAAATTCTAAGTCCAAAATTTACGGAAAATTTCGGAAGATTCTCCTTTGTACGTAGAGGTCTGGGGATAAAATAATATCAATAATAGAAATATATCATATATATACACACAAATATATATATATATATATATATATCAAAACAATATGTCCCAATAATGGGAAAATAATATAGTACCGCTATAAAACCGTAATCCGAGAACATACTTATTTGTCGGACAATTAACGCTTATTTTATAAAACCAAAAGCAGTAGCAATTGCTTCCATAACCTATATTTCACTTATATAGGCCAAAGAAGTTAATAATTATATAAAATAAAATATTTAAAGTTGTTTCAACCAGTAACAAACAAATCAATGCAACATAACAACAATCACTTGCAAATAAGCATACTATCATCACATGAAATAAATTTAATCAACCTTACATCCATGCCAAGTAAAACAAATGGTTTGTTCGGGTTTAGACACTTTAATCGTACAGAATGATAAATAACTACTAAGTATACCATACACCTAAAAGTCTTAGATAAAACTCAATAGATTATCCATATATCCAAACAATTAAAAGTATCTTTATCCAAACAATTAAAAGTATCTTTACCCAAACAACCCGTAAACCAAACAAACAATGACTCCAAGCATAAGTTAAGTTCATTATTATTAATTTTATTTAGTATTATTTACCTTTCTTCAGTTTCATTCATTACTTACAAAATTCGTTTCATTTGTTCCATTATTCGTATAATGAAGATTTCTTTTCATTACTTTATATTCATTTCTGACATAGGTTATTTCCATTCAATTGTTTATAATAACCAAAGAATTCATTATTCAAGTCTTACATATATTTTATTGCAATTTATTTCACATTTATCAATTTGTAAACTTGATTTCCATTATATATTAATATTCATTTGTGCATAAGTTCATACTTAAGTTTCTTACTTTTTAATTTAGATCCATTTCTTATATAGTGTCATTATTAAATCTATTTTCAATATCATTTCAGTCTTTCTGAAGTTACAATCATCTACTAAATATAATACTCATTTTATTATTTACTTTAATTATAAATAGCCTCAACATTAACTTTTAGTTTACAATTATTTACTTATAGTATTCCTCTTTACCATAAATTTTAATTATAAATGACTTCAAACAGTTACTTAAGTTTTATAATCATTCATTTATAATACCCACCTTTCTATTTCATTTAATTAGTAGTATTTCAATTATAACTTTAGTTTATAACAACTATAACATCAAAGTTCTTATTTATAGAAGTAATTCCATTGAACATTTCCATTACTTAAGTTTTACTTGTATAATATCCTATTGCATATCCTATTTAACATTTCAACTTTTAATAATTCGGCAAGTTATATATGTTTTTAAGAATGCAATTGAAAGTTACATAAGTTTATCTTATTTCATTTTAGCAAATAAATGTTCAATAATTTCCGTTCCTTACCTTCATATCCTTTTTATTTACAAGTTACAAATTTTAATTTCTTGTATATTTCATTTATAACTTACAATTTAATTTTTTGTTTTCATTTTAGAAGTTCCAATTATTAAATAATTAAAATTTCATTTCATTACAATAATTGAAATCTCATTTATAGAAACTTAAAACTAAATGTCAGGTTCTATTTCAATCCTTTAAAATAATATACATATGTATACACTTACAACTTATATATCCAATAATATTTAAACTTTGAAATTTATATTAGTTTATCAAAATAAATCTGTAGTAAAACTACTACAATGGCCTTTCCACTTTGAAACTCGAAAATGAACGTCGATGATGCGTGCACTCATCACCGAAATTATTTATCAGCAATAGAGAGGGGAGTACAGAACTTATTTCCTTCCAAAAATTCTTTTAAACATTTCTATCAAATCATATTGAAATATCCATATCAGAAAATACTTCTAAATACTACTAATATTATGTTCAAAAATCCCTTTGAAAGAAATTTTCAAAAATCCTGGAATTTAAGTTCCAAAATTTTCAATTTATATTTATTTTGTTTACAAATCTCATTTTCCAACCAATACTTATAAATTCCCTACCTAACAAACAAATATGTTACAAACAAATATATAATTTATAAAATTTATATTTTATATACAAAAATATGTAATAGGAAAACTTATTTCATTTACCTGTATTTCAAATAAATGTTGTGTCGGTCTGTCCAACTAAGTGTTTAGAAATACTTATTGATGTTATAACGTCCTATGCACCAACCAGAATTTATAAATACAAAACGGAACAAATTAACACAATATAAAAACACTTTTATAACACAAACAAAAACACTCTCATATATATACTCTCTTCGACTCATTCTGGGGTATTACTACCCTATTTTATATGAGTCAGACCCCACATGGCTAAGCTTATCGCTAAACCAAATCTCTGATGCCAACTGTAACGACCTTCCTTTTTTGACATTTTAAGCAGATACACACGTCATACTCAAACCATTCAAAAGGGCAGATTGTTAGGGGTAAATAAGAAAAGAGTAAGAAATAAAAACAAATACCAGAATCTCGCAGCGAAATGACAAAATATAATAATCAAATAACATTTCATCAAGCTGTTCCTAAAAACATTTGATTATACTTATACAACACAGTATCAGAGTTACACATATCAATTATAAATAAAAAATGTAGCGGAACAGTATGAATGCAGTGGAATAAATATAGTAAATAATAGTAGCACAAATCTTCGTCTTCATCCTCCACAAATAAGGTCTTCAAATCCTGAAATGCTCAGGCTGACCCGAGCGAATTGAAAAGACAATACACTCGAATCAGAACTAAAAGATCTTATGTAAGTCAAATCAAAGGCAAAAATGCGTGTGACGGCGTCAGAGATGTTTACGGGGTTTGACATCTCATATCCAGTGTAGAACGTGAGTGTAGTAACTTAAAAGATGTTCGGGATCCACATCTTCTAAGGATCCGCTAAACTATTTACTATGTAGTACAATATGCTATTACAATATGTCTACAGTAAAGTAAAATTATTAAAATAGCATTAAGGTGTTACCCATATCCCCCTTAACACATTTTATATATTCCCACAGTTTATACAATACCGTAAGATCCTCCGTAAACTGGAGGTTTACCTAGAGGACACCCCATAGTATGGTGCAAAACAAACTCGTAGAAGGCACGATAGGGCATGCGCCACAACACACGAGGAAATGCCAGTTTAGATATACCATTTGCGCATCCGGACTGGTGGTAACGCATAGTAGCTACTACCGACCACCTCAAAACACACTCCCAAATCAAAATCAAGGGTGTCCGCCAAATCAAATCACAATGTCAGAATATAATATCAAAGAAGTGTGCCACATAGGAGGAATGACCTCACTTGGCCCAGCGTGGCACCTGATTTTAGCTGCATCAAGCTGACTCACGGGCGTCTGGGTCACGTAAATACCTCATATAGGAATCTTCACCAAACCATCCTACTTCATTTCTGGAATCTACACACATACGCAGTTTTTAAAATGGTTTTCGGTATTAGTAGAGAGTATGATAATACCGATCCCGGACTCTTTAACAACCAAACGCTTATTTCACACAAGATGGTTCTTTTGCATTTCTAAAGTCAATTTACACTTTTTATATCCAAAATATTATATGCTCAAAACCATATTACCTTCGAAATTATATTCACTTTCAAATTCTTATCACGTTTGAAATCATATCGTTTCCGAAATCATAATTTCTTTTAAAAATCATATTTCCAATTAGGTTAAATCCTTGCTTCAAAATCATCATATTCAATTAACTATAACATTTAAATCCTAACTTGGGTTCTAACATCATTTAACCGTATTTGCTTTAAATCAATGAATTTGAATATAAACACATTAACTTTACATTAGTTTTGAATTTTTGGAAAATAGTTTAGGTAGTTATAAATGGTTTAAATAAATTTTTAAATAGTTAAAATACTCTAAGATATTTAAAATAGTTTTAAAATATTTTTAAATTAGTTAAGATAGTTAAATAGATTTAAAATAGATTAAACGTAATTAAAATAGATTAAATAGCTTTAAAATAGATTTATTAGATTTAAAATGAATTAATATGGTTTAATTTGTTTAAAATAAATTAAATTGGTTTAAAATAGGTTAAAATAATTTATATAGTTAATATTGGTTATATAGTTTAATAAATTCGAAAATCTTAATAATTAGAAATTTTTAAAAATAATATATTTTTTAAAACAATTTATATTAAAATGTGAATTTGGAATTAATATCAAATTAAACTATTCATTTCATTTCAACACATTTGGACTATTTTCAATTACCAAATCAACAAACCAAATTTCAAACCTTTCAATTTTTAAATTACATAAACTATTGAAGTTCATATCGTTTTCAATCCATGTTCAAATATCAAATCGAACTGCTTCAATTTCAAAATATTTCAAAGTTATATTTCAAACAAATTCAATAGCTCAATTTCGATGGAATTTCATCTATACAAAAAAAAAAACTTTAAACTTTCAATTTAATTTGTTAAAGCAATTCCTTTAAACCAATTCACATTTCAACATAAAACTTAATTTTCTAATAATACTTCAATTTATATAAATTAAATTTTATTTCAAAATATCATTAATTAAATTCGAAAATGAAGGATTTTAAAATCATTTAATTTAACCAATCCGGTGTCCATATATAATTCTCTACCCTAGGGTCAAGTGATACGGATATTTATCATTTCAATCCGCAAATCAAAATTTTATGATCATATATCATTTCTGTAATGACCTAGAATTTTGAACGTTTGAGATTGAAATATTTGGCTGAATTTTATTTTTTGGAAGTTGATTTACAATTGGATTTCGAATATCAGAATGAAATTGGCAATTAAAATTATTAAATCTAGTTATTGAAATTTGAGTACAGATTTAAATCTTCAATTTTAAGCTGTTAAAAATATTTTCAAAGCTTGGAAAATCTATATTGATAATATTGAAGATAATAAAAGCTTCAGAATTGAATTTGGAATTGATTTGTTCATTTTTGAATTTATATCGTTTAAATCGTATTTAAAAATTGCTTTCCGAGGCACAGTCTCGGAATTCGACGAAGCTAGTTCCATTGGATCCGTAATATTGTATTATTATCCGATTTCAATTTTCGTAGCATTTGAAATTGTCATGTGATCATAGGTAAGCAAACTCATGGAAAATTTTATCGAAATTCAATTTAATAACTGGGTCCAAAAAGCTATCTTCTTCATACGATTGAATTTGGACTTGGAACATTTCCATTGTGTTCGAAATAGGTGTATAACATTATAAATGCCTGGCGGCATGCCTCGATTGAGATCGAGATTTTGAATTGCAAAATTTGAACAATTTAAATTCAAATTTGAATTTAAAATTTTATATATTTGTGTATTTAATATAATATTATTTCCTAAGATAAACTACACGTTTCAACATTCAAACACTTGGCACCCTTATTCTTTTATTTCTACAACCACATGTTCATTTTTAAAAAAAAAATCAAAGGCAGAAAATTTTTTTTACACGCGTATTCAAAATAAACAATAAAAACAAACGAAACCAGGTTCTCGTTTTAATTATCAGAAATCAAAAATGGCCATCTATTTCTTTAAAATCAATGGCCGATCCAAATTATTAGGTCAATTCGAAAGAAAAAAAGAGAACGAATCGAATTCGTTCGACTTAGGGAATCGCCGATGCTTCGAATCGACGTTGCGACCTTGCGTGTGAGGGGGCGGCGAAGAGACGAGCACGCATGAAGCAGATGGTCGATGTTGTTGTTTTGTGGGAAGTTCGCGTATGCGATAGATGTCTTGGCTTGGTCGCGATTCAGTTTCAAGGTGGCGGCTACAGGAGATAGCGATTGAGGAGGAACTGAATTGGGTAGCGGGCATCGCGACTCGATGTCGCAAGGGCTCGAGCTCGAAAAAGGAGCCACGACATGACGGTTTAAGCACACGCAGTGGGGTCTGGTCGCAGTTCTTGGCGAGGCTGTGATGTCGAAAATCATGGGGCAGTGGTTGGCGATGCATCTGGGTTCGAGCAACGACAACTTTCTCGGTAGAGTATTTCTTTTTTTCTAGGATATAGACAGAATGTCTAAACAGAATTTTTTAAGCAATTTGAAGATTTAGCAGTAAATCTTATTTGAGAATATTTACAAAAATTATATATATGCAAATAGAAAATTATATATATGCACATTTTTATACATGAATTAGGGTCATTAACAAATTCAAGTAACTGGTTTAATTATTTTAGTTAGCAGGAATTTATTTATCATAAGAGAATGATTTAAAGATTAAATTATTTTAGTAACTAGGAGATTATTTAAAGAATTGTAAATATTGAAGGTTTATACAAAATTTGATTTTTGAATCTATGTAGATATTTTAAATATATATATATATGTAGTTTTGAAAGATATAATAAATTTTAGTGGTTAATTTATGTAGTTAACCTATTTAATTTTTGTTACTAAAGAATTTTATTTAAAAAGGAAAATTTGTTTAAAAGATTAAATCATTAGTTTGAAATTAAATTTTTAGTTAGATAAATTTATTAAAAGAAATTGGTTTAAAATAAAATCATTGGATAATTAAAATTATCAAATGAAAATTGATTATTTGATTGTTTGAATATTAATAAATTGTAAAATTGTTTATACAAGGTCTAATTCTGCGAAGAAAACAAATCGGGAATAGAAAAGGGTTGCATGCAAAGCAAAGGTAAGATCTTCTCACTCATTCAGTTTTTTTTCTGATTTAATTTTAATGGTTAAATTTTAAATGGTTGATTTGTGTGCTTGAATGATAAATAACTATTAGTGTATTGAATTAGACCTTATGCGCCGCATAATAGCAGATGATATTATATTAAACCCATATACCACGATATTCCATCTTGAAGTGGATTTGGTGTTATATATGTATATGGAGTGATTGATTCCCCGCGTTATATAGCGGATGGGACCCTATGCGTCGCATAATAGCGGATGATATTTTATAATCCCATATACCGCGATATTTCAGCTCGAAGTGGAATTAGAATTTAATTATTGTGCTAACGCCTGTGGATGCACGGAAACATGTTGGAGGGATCCGACTGGATTCTTCAAATGATTGAATTTTTTTCAATAATTGTGTGTTGATTTGTTTGTAATATGCATGTGAATATATTGTGATTGAAATCGTTGAAGGCAATAGTTTAGCCGAATTTATTTTTGGTATCGTAGGATACCGAAAATAATAAAAAAATTGGATTTTTAAAAAATCCAAGTTGAAAATTTATAGTAAATTTTTTTTGTGATAATTGGATAAATTTTAAAAGAATAAAGTTTTATTTTAAATCCTATTGAATAAAATTCCAAAAGATGGGAAAAAGGATTAATGAATGGATATCGGGTGATATCATTCAAAGGTTGAAGAATTTATTTAAAATACGGGTTTCAAATAGTTTGGAAGAGATAAAGAAATTTATTTTAAAAGAAAATAAATTTAGAAATCAAATTTAGAATTTAATTTGGCATTTGAAATGATATAGGAAAATCAATTTGGAATTTGATTCAGTGTCTGAAATAAATTTAGAAATTAATATAAAAATTGATTTGGTGTCAGAAATAAATATTTGAAATCAATTTGGAAAATTTATTTGATGTTTAAAAATAAATCTTTGGTAAATAGATTTGGAAAATTGATTTGGTGTTGGAAAATAAAATTAGAAATCAATTTGGGATTTGATTTGGTGTTTGAAAGTGGATATTTGGAAATCGATTTTTTTTTAAAATTCGTATATCATTGAATATTTGAAAATTTAAAATTCACAATGGGAATTTTATAAAGAGAAGGGAAATTTGTTTTAAAAATAAATGTTTTTTATTTTTAAAAGTGTGGAAAGGAATTTACGGATTTGGAACGTAAATTTAAAATAAATCCAGAAAGATTTATTAATTGATTTGAATGAACCATTTTAGAATGGAAGGTGTACTTTCCCTGGAAAGCCGAGTATATTTTTAAAGTAGGTTTTGAAATAAAATTATAAGTTCTAGATTTGGTTCTAAAAGAATATTGTTGGAGAAATTATTTTTGGAAATTGTTTTAAATCTTTAAAGTAAAGATTTATTTAATTATGTATGGAAGGAATTATTTTAAAGATTAAATTGATATTTGATTTAGAAAGTAGTTATTTAAATATTTATACTCTATCTACTAATTTTATTAGTTTAGACTCGAAGTCTTATATTTGTGATAATTAGTATAATATTTTCATAACTCATCTTTAAGTAAAGGTAGTTTTATTTTAAATGTCTCCCATAATATTTTGGATAAGTGATTTAAATTATTTTAAGGTATTTGAACTCGGCAGATTTTCAGTGGAAATGAATAAATATTTGGAAATATATTTCGCGTTAGGAACATAATTTGAAATTTGTTTTCAAAGGGTTGAAATATGGAAAGTAATTTGAAATTTGTTTTCAAAGTGATGAAGTGTTAAAAAAAATTATATCTTCTGAAGATATTTTGAAAATAAATAGTTTGGGAAATTATTTAAATCTGGGTGATTGTCGTAAATGTTGTTTGACAATGATTGTTGTGAACATTGATTGATAATTAAATAATTGACTATCAATACTGGCCTATTAATGACATTTGAATTTCGATGCGACCGGGGGTTGAATTCCAAATGGATATTCAAAAACCATATCGAACCTTTATGATTATGATGGATCTTTTATTTAAAAAGTCAAAGTGGAACTTTGTTGTGATTTGTTTGAAATCCGATTGAACACTTATTTTAAAAAATGAGCGCTTAGTATTCGGATTAGCCGGGAGAGGACTTTGTATCATAAAACTCATTCCGAATAATGATACGACGAAATGGTATTGCATTTGAAGATTGTTGAAGACCGAGTATTTTTCCTGTCGAATGTCTCTGCATCAGGTTGCCCCGATATAGAGAATTTATTACCTTTGTGATGGGGATTCCGGACGTGATTAGTGAATATTCGGACTTGCAAGGGCTTCTTTTGAAGTGCCTTCGGTTCCGTTCGATCCCAAAACGGACTTGTATGAATATGTGTTTGAAATTACACTTTGAGATGCAAAGCTGGTTTCTATCAAATATGTAACGACCCGTTAAAATTGATGAATTAAATTTATATAAATTCTAATCTAATTTAGAATAAATTAAAAGTCTTAGGATTTTTGTGAAGAATAAATGTAGGAGTTAGATATAGTAACTGGGATTAAAGGTTAACGATTGAAATGTTTATATGGCAATAGATAGAATAACGTAAATTTGAGTTGTGGTTATAAGATTTAATTGGTTGTGAAATTAATACTGGAAGATAAATAGGAAGTAATATTTGTGAAATAATAACTGAATTTAAGTGCAACCATATTTATGGAAGTAAATTGTATTTGGTGGATGTTAACATTGAATAAGTTATTTAGAATAAAAAGGTTTAAATGCATGTTTGGATTGAATATATAATGGATGGATTAAGTAGTAAGTAATTAAAATATATTTTCTATAAAATTGGGAATTGAACGTATGTAAACAATTTTGTAGGAATAAATTAATGTACAATTTATTTGTGCATACCAGATTTAACTGAAATAGTAGAATAATAAAACTAGCACTAAGTATTAATATATTGAAACTATAATAAAATAGAAAGTTTGGTAGTAAATAGAAATTAAGAAGACTAAGGCAACTGGTAAAGAAATAAATGGAATTCGTAATAACAAGGAGAAAATTATGCATATTTGGGCATTTGTCATAATTATCAAATTTTACCATTCATATAATTTATTTAATTAAAGTCTATAGCAACATTGTTGTTAATAATGTTGTTAGTGAATATGAATACAAAAGGATAACAAGTGTTTAGGTTAACCATTTATTTTATTTGGTTAAGAATGGGAATAGATTTAAATAAATCTAAATTAAAGACTTTTGTTTTATTAGGGTGTTCTAGTTAATAAAAGGGGCATTATAAGAAGTTAAGCATGCACTAAAAAGAAATATTATAATTCAGTATTTTTTTTTACCCACAAATGTCTATGCACTAAATAGGAAGATTTTAAAATCAATAAATGAATTCATTGAGACTGCATTTATAATTTATACCTTTAAAGGTAGACTTAATTTCAATTAATTCATTTAATAGTGCAATTAGCGTAGATTTGTTTGGTAGATGAAGTAGTTAATTCTATTAGGTGAAGTTAAGGCTAATTTTATTTATAAATTGACCTATTGTTGATATAGATTTTAGGAAGCAGGATCTATAAATTAAATTGAGTATTAGATTCAATCATTGCATTTATTGCATAAATAAAGGGAATTTAACGTTGAATTGTATGTTATTGAATTAAAAAGGAATTTGCGGATATTAAAGTGAAAACATAGACATGTTAAAGGGTATCTTTGTTTTGGATTTAAGTTGAGAGTATAAAAGTATAAGATTAAATAATTGGGTTCTTGAGAATTTAATTTATATTTTCTAGATATAAGGAAGTGCAGAGATTAACACTGCAAATTGATATACTTACCCACTTTTAATTCACAGCTAAACTTGTTAAATCATTTCAATTGATTACGAATCATATAAGAAATAAAATTTGGCCAATTTTAGAATTTAATATAAAATTTGGATTTTTATAATTTATTTAATTTATTTAATGAATATTAAAAAATAGCCATTTTGGCCACGGACTCGGATTTCGACGAAACCAGTTTCATCGGATCCGTATCGGTGAATTATTATAGGGTTTCAAGTTTCGTATCGATCGGACTTGTCGTTTGATCGTACGGGCGTGAAACGCCTTGAAATCAATTTTAATAAAATCAATCTGAAATCAATTTGGAAATTTTGTTTTCAGCATAACTTCTTCATACGATCAAATTTGGACGTGAAACTTTTTCCATCGCGTTCAGAATATTTTAAATTACCTATTTGGATATATAGATTTACGAAATTTCGTTCCGGAGACATAGCGGGCTTTTTGGGCCATAGTTTGTTCCGTATGTCCACTTATCTGATCCATCTACGCTATCTCTAGTCTACCTATATAAACACGGTTATAAACCCTAGCCCCATTTTATTTTCCTTTTTGCTGTACGTTCATTTCTTCATCTCCTTCTCCTCCTCAAATGAATGCAAACCTAGATCTACCCCAATCCAAATTTCAGTGAAAATCCAAACTCTCCAGAAAAATTCCACAAAAATATATGTTAATCCTCTCGAAACACGTAGTCTCATGGTGTAATTCGTTTTTCGAATGGAGTCATAGTTTGCTCAGAATAAATTCAAAACAGTCCCAACCGTTCATCAGCGCCGTAACAAACTTCGTCAGATCGAGAATTGTTTTCTGGGTTTTGGAGAGGAATCTGAGTGGAGTAAATCTATATGATTTGTTGGTCGAATCAATGGTTGGATTGTCGGGAATTTTGGTTAGGGTTTATATAACATGTAGCGGCTGCAAACTGTGGTGACGTGGGGAGGAGCAGGGGTCGCGGCCTTCAGGTTAGGGTCGGCGTGGGCTAGTGGCACGGCGTATCATGGCATGGGGCGGAGAGGATCGACGGTCAAAGGGGGAGAAGACTGGCTGTTATGTTTCGTGCGTGGAGATTGATCGCATGCGTGATGAAGGAGCTCGCGTGCAGATGTCTGGGAAGGAGGATGATGACGTCTGAATGATGGTGGGCAAGTTATGTTCTCTTTCTTTAATTTAAATTTTGATTTTTCAACTCGATTTTTCGCTATAACTTCGTCATACGATATCCGATTGACGCGAGATTTTTTTTATTAGGATCGTAATTAAATTCCGGACTTGATGACGCTGGTTTGGACGAATTCTGAGACGGGCGAATTTTTGGGTTTAAATCGAATTTAAATTTTATTTAAATTCAAAAGGTGAGTGTTTTAACCCACTCACAACTACTAGAAGCTTTTATGTTTGATAAATTAATTTTAGAAATGAATAGAAATTTATTTATGAGTATTTGGCATGTTTATTTCATCATAGCTGTTGAATTGCATTTATTGAATTTAACTGTTAATTTAATTTATTTATTGCGTATTAATTTACAGTTAGAATTTATTTGTTTGCCTATAAACTGCTAGTTAACAGTTATATAAATTATTACTGAATATCAACTGTTAGATTTATAGTTGTTAAATTTAATCTGAATAAAATTGCCAGTTATTACCTGTTATATATTATTAAATATAAATTGTTATTGATTGATATTGCTTGATGATTGTGATTGGATGATGGATGATGTTGATGGATGTTTATTGAATATCATAAAATTGCAAATTATCATGCATATTTCATTTCATTCGGGATTGTGGTTTGAAATGATATACAACCGCAAAATTTTATATCTTTTAAATTGCGGATTGAAATGATAAATATCCGTATCACTTGACCATAGGATAGAAAATTATATACAGGCACCGCGGTCTATATATAACTATTTTTATGAGATTTCTATGGTTTGGATGGAATACGGTTTATAATAATCTTAAATTTTATATTGTATAAATATTATTCTTCCATATATATACATATGAAGTTGAAAATTTTGAAAAAAGGGTGTATAGATCTCTTTATTAAAAATGAAAAAAGTTTAAGAAAATGGAGTTTGATAATTTATATCATATGTTTAAATGTTAAGTTTGGAAATTTTAAGATATGATATTTATAATTGGATTTTTCCCAAGATAAATTGAATAAATATTCTAGTATAATTTAAATTGAAAAAAATATATATATTTAATTACTAGAAATTGGAGTTTTTATTTATTAATGGATTTTATGTGAATATTCAAGACTAATTAATAGAACATTTGATTTGTTGAAAGAATAAAATCCAACTTTAGTTTGAAATATTAATACTCAAAATGGATATACATATATATATAAATTGAGGTGGTTTTGGAACTTGAGAGAGATAATATAAATTTTGGTCTAGACTTTAATAAAGAAATGTATTTGTAAAGCCATGAGAACTATTTTCTTTACAAAGTAACATTTAAGTTAAACCATTTAATTCATATACCGTTGAATGTCCAAACCATTCAAGTTTTTAGAAGTTATGGTTTTAAATTATGATTTTCAAAATATTATGCTTTGAAAATATTTGATTTTCAGACGTTATGAAGTTAAAGCATTATGATTTTGGAAAAGAATTATATTTGGGATAAGTGATAAAATATGGTTTTGGGTTTTGAAATGATATCGTATTCATGGTTATGAAATGGAATGTTTATTCTGATTTTTAAAATATAACCTATTTTTAAATGACCGCGGTGTTATAATAACGATGGGTTGGCAAAGAGACCGGGATCGGATATGGACATACTCTCTGTCGATACCGAAAACCACTTTGACTAACCGTGTACGCGGTGGAGATTCCAGAATGAAGTAGGCGGTGGCGACGTTTCCTGTAAGGTAAATACGTGGACCTGACTCCCGTGAGTTGGCATAAGGTGGCTAAAACAGGAGCGATTCTCAGGCCAATGAGGTCATTCCTCTGATCGGACCCTCCTCTTCGATATTATACTTTGACTTGGATTGATTCAGTGGCCACTTCTATATTTTGATTTTTGGGGGAGTTAGTCCGAGGTGGGCGGTAACTGCGGCTACGCGTTTCCACCAGCCTGGATAGCAATTGGTATATCTACCCTGGCATTGCCTAGTTGTGCCGTGTCACCTACCATACCGAGCCTTTGCTACGAGTTTCTATTTGTGTCGTACCTATGGAGTATCCTCTGGTAGCTTCCCGATCAGGAGGTATTACGGTACTGTATAGACTATTGGCATTATTTGTGTTAAGGGCTATATGGGTAACCCCTTAACGCTATTAAAAAGTAAGTTTATTTTATAAATAGACACTATTATAATAGCGCAATATACTACATAGTAAATAGTTTAACGGATCCTTAGGAGATGTAATTCTCGAACATCTCTTGAGTTACTGTACTCATATTTATTTCTGTTAATTTAACTCACATAAGATCTTTTAGTCTGACTCGAGTGTTTTTGTCTTTTCAAATTCGCTCGGGTCAGTCCGAGCGTTTCAGGATCGAAGATTTTAGCTTTGGAGGATGAAGACGAAGAATCCGTATTATATTATTTATAGTATTGCACCACACTCTAAATTTCCGCTGCATTGATTGTATTGGTATGTGTAACTCTGATATTCATTGTATAAGTAAAATAAATATTTTGTAAACAGTTATCATGAACTGTATATTGATTATTATATTTTTATCCTTCCGCTGTGAGATTCTATTTTGTTTTATTTCTTCTCTGTTTTTTTCTTATTTACCCCATAACAATCCGCCCTTGCGTATGATTTGAATTGGCACGTGTGTCGGTTTAAAGTGTGCGAAAAGGCGGGATGTTACAGTTGGTATCAGAGCTTTGGTTTAGCGATAAACTTGGCTTTGTGGGGTTTGACTCTTTGTAAATAGGGTAGTAATACCCTATGGGAGTCGCTGAGTGTATATATATATGAGAGAGCGTATTTGTTAGTATTAATAAAAGATTTTGATATTGTGTTAATCTGTTCCGCTTTGTATTTATAAATTCTGGTTGATGCATGGGACGCTATGTCATCAATAGGGATTTCTAAACACTTAATAGGACAGACCGACATAATATTTGTTTTTAATATAGGTGAATGAAATAACTTTGCCTATTATATTTTCTATATATAAAAATATGATTATAAAGATATATTTTGGTTGCTATAGTTGGGTGTTAGGTAATAAAAATATTTGTAATGAATTAAAGCTAAGTTGAATTTTAATAAATCAAATTGGAGATTTTAGAACTTAAGTCCGGGATTTTTGAAATCTTCTTTCAAAGGATTTATGAAATATAATGATTTGGTTTATAAATATTTTCTTATATAAATATTTAGTATAATTCGAAAGAATTGGTTTAAAGAGGATTTTGAAGAAAATAAGTTTGTACTTTCCTCTCTGTCGCTGGAAAATAATTTCGGTGATGACGGCCGCATCATCGACTTTCATTTTCGAGTTTCGAAGGGAAAGGCCACTGTAGTAAATTCTACTGCAGATTTATGTTGGAAATATCTGAATTTGTTTGTTTTAAATATAATTGAGATATAAAGTTGTAGGAAACTAATTATCTATTATTTCAAAATAAATTGAAATCTGACCCGGAATTTAATTCTAAAATTTTCCATTAATTAATTGTTAAATTTTAGTGGAATAAAAAAAAGTAAGTAATAAATGGATTGAAAACCTCTAATAAGTAAGAGAATTAATGCTAAGTATAAAGGAAGTTAAAAATTTAAATTATAAATAATGGTAAAGATTTATTGGAAAATCAATGAATTAAAAGAATTGAGATTAAACTTGTATAAGTTCTTTTGCTTTTTCTTTAACATAAATAACTTACCAAGTATAAAAAGTTGAAATGTAAATTAAGGATTGGAATCGAATGTTATGCAAGTAGAAATTTTGGAAATAATGAAGTATTCAATAAACTACTGTTATAAATAAGAATTTAATGGTATAAACTTAGGTTATAATTGAAATTTTACTGAAAATAAAGTTAAGTATTATTAATAGGTGATATGAACTTAAGTATATAAAATGAAATTCTAAATAAGAATTGATTGTAGGATTATTAATTTAAGTATGTTTTAATTTTCCCCTATTCTAATATAATGGAAAGTAGAAAAACTTAAATGACTGAAATCCATAGATAATGAATAAGTAAAATCTTTCACTTATAGGAATGCAGGTTATAAGGTTAATAAATTAAGTGTAAGTAGAGGGTTACTGTAATTAAATATAATAGAAACGTAAACATTAAATAAAGGAATGAAATTAAGGGTAAGTTGAAATTGTAATTTATAAAACGAATATATATTTGTTGAATCATAAATTAATAAAATGGAATTGAGAAGAAACTTGTAAATTTTCACTTACATTCTTAAAACATACATAACTTACCATATAATAAAAATTGCAATGTTATTAAGAAAATGAAAGGAGAAATCTTACAAGTGAAGCTTGAGGTAATAAAGGTATTCTATTAATTTGCTATTGTTAATGAGAATAAATTGTATAAACTTAAGTTAAATTGGAAATTTTACTATATAAGTAAAGGTAAGTAGTATAAATAGATGATATATACTTTAGTCAATAAATTGGAATACAAATATAATGAATTTTGTAATAAATGGCAAATAAAATTGTAAGAAACAAAGAAATCCCTCCATGAATGAAAGAAAGAAAATCAACCCACTGAAGCATGAAATAAATGTATAATAAGTTAATTTGGTTGTTGGGTTGAATTGTTATTGTTGATGTATGTTTGTTGGGTAAGGAATTGGGAGTTGTTGGATGAATAAATAATCTATCTTTGTTCCATCTAAGACTGTTGAGTAAAGGATGCACTTGATAGTTATTTTTCATTTCATACAAATTTCAAGTTTTGAACCCAAACAGCTATTTGTTTGATGGATTAAATGGTTGCTTTGTTTTGTGTATGTATGCTGTTTGTAAGGTTGATGGTTGTTGTATTGATTGGTTGATTAATGGTTGAAACCACCTAAACATTTCACTTTAATATAAATATTTAACCTTTTAGATTATATAAGTGAATGCAGGTGATGGAAGCAACTGTTACTGCTTTTGGTTCCATAATAAAAAGCGTATTGCCCGACAAATAGGTACGTTTTCCGGATTATGTTTTAGCGCTATTTTATATAATTTTTCCCGGGTTGGGATAATATATGTAATATATTTGTATATTTTGATATTATATTTTCTCCAGAGCCTCTCCGTACAAAGGAGACTCTGCCAAAATTTTCCGAAAATTTTGGGACTTAGAATTTTGTTGAAAATATTTTTCCAAACTTTAATAATTAAGTATAAAAGAATATAATGATTATAAACAGGTATATTTTATTTAAGAAAATAAATTTGATAAATTATTATTATAAGTTAATGATTTAAATAAGATGTACTGTTTTTATTCTTCCTCCTCCCTTCTTTTTCCTTTTCGGGACGAAAAGTTTTGAGTGGGGGAGGGTGTAACGACCCGTTAAAATTGATGAATTAAATTTATATAAATTCTAATCTAATTTAGAATAAATTAAAAGTCTTAGGATTTTTGTGAAGAATAAATGTAGGAGTTAGATATAGTAACTGGGATTAAAGGTTAACGATTGAAATGTTTATATGGCAATAGATAGAATAACGTAAATTTGAGTTGTGGTTATAAGATTTAATTGGTTGTGAAATTAATACTGGAAGATAAATAGGAAGTAATATTTGTGAAATAATAACTGAATTTAAGTGCAACCATATTTATGGAAGTAAATTGTATTTGGTGGATGTTAACATTGAATAAGTTATTTAGAATAAAAAGGTTTAAATGCATGTTTGGATTGAATATATAATGGATGGATTAAGTAGTAAGTAATTAAAATATATTTTCTATAAAATTGGGAATTGAAGGTATGTAAACAATTTTGTAGGAATAAATTAATGTACAATTTATTTATGCATACCAGATTTAATTGAAATAGCAGAATAATAAAACTAGCACTAAGTATTAATATATTGAAACTATAATAAAATAGAAAGTTTGGTAGTAAATAGAAATTAAGAAGACTAAGGCAACTGGTAAAGAAATAAATGGAATTCGTAATAACAAGGAGAAAATTATGCATATTTGGGCATTTGTCATAATTATCAAATTTTACCATTCATATAATTTATTTAATTAAAGTCTATAGCAACATTGTTGTTAATAATGTTGTTAGTGAATATGAATACAAAAGGATAACAAGTGTTTAGGTTAACCATTTATTTTATTTGGTTAAGAATGGGAATAGATTTAAATAAATCTAAATTAAAGACTTTTGCTTTATTAGGGTGTTCTAGTTAATAAAAGGGGCATTATAAGAAGTTAAGCATGCACTAAAAAGAAATATTATAATTCAGTATTTTTTTTTACCCACAAATGTCTATGCACTAAATAGGAAGATTTTAAAATCAATAAATGAATTCATTGAGACTGCATTTATAATTTATACCTTTAAAGGTAGAATTAATTTCAATTAATTCATTTAATAGTGCAATTAGCGTAGATTTGTTTGGTAGATGAAGTAGTTAATTCTATTAGGTGAAGTTAAGGCTAATTTTATTTATAAATTGACCTATTGTTGATATAGATTTTAGGAAGCAGGATCTATAAATTAAATTGAGTATTAGATTCAATCATTGCATTTATTGCATAAATAAAGGGAATTTAACGTTAAATTGTATGTTATTGAATTAAAAAGGAATTTGCGGATATTAAAGTGAAAACATAGACATGTTAAAGGGTATCTTTGTTTTGGATTTAAGTTGAGAGTATAAAAGTATAAGATTAAATAATTGGGTTCTTGAGAATTTAATTTATATTTTCTAGATATAAGGAAGTGCAGAGATTAACACTGCAAATTGATATACTTACCCACTTTTAATTCACAGCTAAACTTGTTAAATCATTTCAATTGATTACGAATCATATAAGAAATAAAATTTGGCCAATTTTAGAATTTAATATAAAATTTGGATTTTTATAATTTATTTAATGAATATTAAAAAAATAGCCATTTTGGCCACGGACTCGGATTTCGACGAAACCAGTTTCATCGGATCCGTATCGGTGAATTATTATAGGGTTTCAAGTTTCGTATCGATCGGACTTGTCGTTTGATCGTACGGGCGTGAAACGCCTTGAAATCAATTTTAATAAAATCAATTTGAAATCAATTTGGAAATTTTGTTTTCAGCATAACTTCTTCATACGATCAAATTTGGACGTGAAACTTTTTCCATCGCGTTCAGAATATTTTATATTACCTATTTGGATATATAGATTTACGAAATTTCGTTCCGGAGACATAGCGGGCTTTTTGGGCCATAGTTTGTTCCGTACGTTCGCTTATCCGATCCATCTACGCTATCTCTAGTCTACCTATATAAACACGGTTATAAACCCTAGACCCATTTTATTTTCCTTTTTGTTGTACGTTCATTTCTTCATCTCCTTCTCCTCCTCAAATGAATGCAAACCTAGATCTACCCCAATCCAAATTTCAGTGAAAATCCAAACTCTCCAGAAAAATTCCACAAAAATATATGTTAATCCTCTCGAAACACGTAGTCTCATGGTGTAATTCGTTTTTCGAATGGAGTCATAGTTTGCTCAGAATAAATTCAAAACAGTCCCAACCGTTCATCAGCGCCGTAACAAACTTCGTCAGATCGAGAATTGTTTTCTGGGTTTTGGAGAGGAATCTGAGTGGAGTAAATCTATATGATTTGTTGGTCGAATCAATGGTTGGATTGTCGGGAATTTTGGTTAGGGTTTATATAACATGTAGCGGCTGCAAACTGTGGTGACGTGGGGAGGAGCAGGGGTCGCGGCCTTCAGGTTAGGGTCGGCGTGGGCTAGTGGCACGGCGTATCATGGCATGGGGCGGAGAGGATCGACGGTCAAAGGGGGAGAAGACTGGCTGTTTTGTTTCGTGCGTGGAGGTTGATTGCATGCGTGATGAAGGAGCTCGCGTGCAGATGTCTGGGAAGGAGGATGATGACGTCTGAATGATGGTGGGCAAGTTATGTTCTCTTTCTTTAATTTAAATTTTGATTTTTCAACTCGATTTTTCGCTATAACTTCGTCATACGATATCCGATTGACGCGAGATTTTTTTTATTAGGATCGTAATTAAATTCCAGACTTGATGACGCTGGTTTGGACGAATTCTGAAATGGGCGAATTTTTGGGTTTAAATCGAATTTAAATTCGATTTAAATTCAAAAGGTGAGTGTTTTAACCCACTCACAACTACTAGAAGCTTTTATGTTTGATAAATTAATTTTAGAAATGAATAGAAATTTATTTATGAGTATTTGGCATGTTTATTTCATCATAGCTATTGAATTGCGTTTATTGAATTTAGCTGTTAATTTAATTTATTTATTGCGTATTAATTTACAGTTAGAATTTATTTGTTTGCCTATAAACTGCTAGTTAACAGTTATATAAATTATTACTGAATATCAACTGTTAGATTTATAGTTGTTAAATTTAATCTGAATAAAATTGCCAGTTATTACCTGTTATATATTATCAAATATAAATTGTTGTTGATTGATATTGCTTGATTATTGTGATTGGATGTTGGATGATGTTGATGGATGTTTATTGAATATCATAAAATTGCAAATTATCATGCATATTTCATTTCATTCGGGATTGTGGTTTGAAATGATATACAACCGCAAAATTTTATATCTTTTAAATTGCGGATTGAAATGATAAATATCCGTATCACTTGACCATAGGATAGAAAATTATATACAAGCACCGGGGTCTATATATAACTATTTTTATGAGATTTCTATGGTTTGGATGGAATACGGTTTATAATAATCTTAAATTTTATATTGTATAAATATTATTCTTCCATATATATACATATGAAGTTGAAAATTTTGAAAAAAGGGTGTATAGATCTCTTTAGTAAAAATGAAAAAAGTTTAAGAAAATGGAGTTTGATAATTTATATCATATGTTTAAATGTTAAGTTTGGAAATTTTAAGATATGATATATATAATTGGATTTTTCCCAAGATAAATTGAATAAATATTCTAGTATGATTTAAATTGAAAAAAATATATATATTTAATTACTAGAAATTGGAGTTTTTATTTATTAATGGATTTTATGTGAATATTCAAGACTAATTAATAGAACATTTGATTTGTTGAAAGAATAAAATCCAACTTTAGTTTGAAATATTAATACTCAAAATGGATATACATATATATATAAAATGAGGTGGTTTTGGAACTTGAGAGAGATAATATAAATTTTGGTCTAGACTTTAATAAAGAAATGTATTTGTAAAGCCATGAGAACTATTTTCTTTACAAAGTAACATTTAAGTTAAACCATTTAATTCATATACCGTTGAATGTCCAAACCATTCAAGTTTTTAGAAGTTATGGTTTTAAATTATGATTTTCAAAATATTATGCTTTGAAAATATTTGATTTTCAGACGTTATGAAGTTAAAGCATTATGATTTTGAAAAAGAATTATATTTGGGATAAGTGATAAAATATGGTTTTGGGTTTTGAAATGATATCGTATTCATGGTTATGAAATGGAATGTTTATTCTGATTTTTAAAATATAACCTATTTTTAAATGACCGCGGTGTTATAATAACGATGGGTTGGCAAAGAGACCGGGATCGGATATGGACATACTCTCTGTCGATACCGAAAACCACTTTGACTAACCGTGTACGCGGTGGAGATTCCAGAATGAAGTAGGCGGTGGCGACGTTTCCTGTAAGGTAAATACGTGGACCCGACTCCCGTGAGTTGGCATAAGGTGGCTAAAACAGGAGCGATTCTCAGGCCAATGAGGTCATTCCTCTGATCGGACCGTCCTCTTCGATATTATACTTTGACTTGGATTGATTCAGTGGCCACTTCTATATTTTGATTTTTGGGGGAGTTAGTCCGAGGTGGGCGGTAACTGCGGCTACGCGTTTCCACCAGCCTGGATAGCAATTGGTATATCTACCCTGGCATTGCCTAGTTGTGCCGTGTCACCTACCATACCGAGCCTTTACTATGAGTTTCTATTTGTGTCGTACCTATGGAGTATCCTCTGGTAGCTTCCCGATCAGGAGGTATTACGGTACTGTATAGACTATTGGCATTATTTGTTTTAAGGGCTATATGGGTAACCCCTTAACGCTATTAAAAAGTAAGTTTATTTTATAAATAGACACTATTATAATAGCGCAATATACTACATAGTAAATAGTTTAACGGATCCTTAGGAGATGTAATTCTCGAACATCTCTTGAGTTACTGTACTCATATTTATTTCTGTTAATTTAACTCACATAAGATCTTTTAGTCTGACTCGAGTGTTTTTGTCTTTTCAAATTCGCTCGGGTCAGTCCGAGCGTTTCAGGATCGAAGATTTTAGCTTTGGAGGACGAAGACGAAGAATCCGTATTATATTATTTATAGTATTGCACCACACTCTAAATTTCCGCTGCATTGATTGTATTGGTATGTGTAACTCTGATATTCATTGTATAAGTAAAATAAATATTTTGTAAACAGTTATCATGAACTGTATATTGATTATTATATTTTTATCCTTCCGCTGTGAGATTCTATTTTGTTTTACTTCTTCTCTGTTTTTTTCTTATTTACCCCATAACAATCCGCCCTTGCGTATGATTTGAATTGGCACGTGTGTCGGTTTAAAGTGTGCGAAAAGGCGGGATGTTACAAAATACGTTTCTGTTGGTGGCGTAGAATTTATTCTCTTAGCTTAATGCCCTTTGGAAAAGGGTAGTATCATGGTATGGAGCCCAGATATTTAACCTATGTGGTTGCAGCAAAATTTATTATACTTTGTGGTTGTTGCTTTATGGTTGAGGATCCTCGGATAAAGGTCGCAAACGACCGGAGGATGGCATACTCGTGTAGTAGTTACCTAGTTACAGAGGTAACCCGGCCTTGTGTTGGCAGAGAGCTGGTTAAGTTCTTGGGGCATCCCTCCAGAGGCGTACCCATGTGACAGTAGGAAGTTCCTTAGCTTGACCATTTATTGGAAATCCAATCTCCAATACGTGCCTTGTACGGTTTTAGTTGTATAACCTGCCATTTACTTGTGGTGGTCACCACTGTTTAGATGGTAGCTATAGTAGGCATAGTTTGAAATGTCAATGCTGACTAAGATTAATATTATACTTTCGAAATGTTTTCTGCACTATGCACCAATAATAATATCAAAAAGATTTTACATATCAAGCATATTTGACTATCATAAGTTGAAATCTCCTCTATTTCTGCGTTTGCATTGTGTGTGCGGCAGAAGGCCTTGTGGTAGTTTCATTTTTCAAAAGAATAGCGGATTTCTCTTTAATTCTTTTTGAAAGTAACTGTTTTTAAGATCTCACACCAGCCCCATGACTGACCTGGAGTTTGTTATTCCCTTTCTAAACTCTGGGTGCCCACCAATTTCCACACGGGCATCCTAGAGTCAGTTTATCGGTTATTCTAGAGAGAAGTCAGAAAAGAGAAGCTGTGGAGATCAGGAGCAAGCTGGATGGCGAAGTGTATCACTTATACTATGTAGTGTCCGTTGCGTTTGGGTTAGTGCAAGTCAAAAATTTCTTGTACACAAGTTATTATAATTGCCAGTTTCGTATTGTTGTTGCACACTCTGATCATATATGTATAAACTGATATAGTTTTTTTTGTTTTAAAAGATATTCATTTATCTATTATATTTGTTCCACTGCGAAATGTGAGATTCTGTTATTGTTTATGTTTCTTCTTCTATCTTCTTCTTCTTTAACCCTAACGGTTCGATTGTGCGGCATTTGATACAGTGGTCGTTTAGTGTAGACTTTCGAAAGTCGAAAAATTAGGTCGTTACAATTTCAAACCGCAATCCTGAATTAAATAAAATCCATAAAATCGTTCAAGTCTATCATTTCAACTCATAACGATTTTTCCCTTATCTATAGTTCGTTCAGGTATATATCGTTTCAACCCATAGTGATTTTTAAATAGTAATAATTAAGGGAACTTATAGAGTGATGACAGTACATAATTTAAATATAACATCCAATCATCCAATGTCAACAATCAAACATCATAATCATTATCCAATTCAATTAAAAATTTACAATAATGACAGGTTATCATTTACAGATAATTAAATGGCAATTTAAATTCAATAATAATTTAAATAACAGTTTAATTTACAAATAAATTCAAACTAACAGGAATAGCGATTTAAGTATACTAAACAACCATAAATAAATTCCTAATCACATCATAAATTAATTTCACAAATTAAGAAATTTTTAGAAGTTGTGAGTGGGTTAAAAACTCACCTTTGAATTTAAATCGAATTTAAATCCAATTTAAGGCCCAAATTCAAATGTTCTCATAATTCGTCTAAACAAACATTATAATGTCCGAAGTTTCGATACGATCCCAATGAAACAAACTGCACAAGAATCAAACCTCATATGTAAAAGTTATTCGAGTTGGAAGATTATACAAATTGAATTTTAAAATTAAAAAAAGCAGAGAGTTTACAAGTCACCTTCATTGACAGGTTTGTAGGCCCTAACCTAGTCAAACCTCGACACACTATAACCCAGAACGCATGCGCTCAAACGAGCTACCACTGCCATACACGCCGTCATTCGATCATCGCCAGAAGTATCAGCCATCACTGTGACCTCAGCTGTCACCTCGACCACCCCCTGCCCCCTCACCCACGCAGCCATGCCGACGACGAACGGAGGTGAAAACGCCCAACCGCCACTCGAAAATCATGCCCTAAACAAAATTTTAGCCGACGATCCGACCGTCAATACACCACGCAACCAACGCCGATGAATTCCCCTCAGTCCCCTCTACAAAACTGCATCGTTGATTCGAAAATCAATCAAAGTTGATCGACGATCAACGAACAGCCGAGAATAGTCCATCCAGTTCTGGCCACACAGAAACCCTAAATCGGAAAATGGACAGCAAATTTGACTTGCACTTGTCGAGAGCTTCAAATTAATGTATAATTTGATATATTTTCATTAGCTTAAATTTTCGATTGAAATTTGATTTGAAATTGAATTGGGAATTTGTTTGTCTACAATTGAGAAGGAGAAGTGGACAGAAAGAATTTTACGTATAGACCAGTGAAAATAAGAAGTGGCTAGGGTTTATAATAGGCTATTTATAGACGGATCTGAAAATAGAAAGAATGAGCAAGATTTGATTGAACGATAAATGACCCAAAAAGCCCGTTCTGTCTTCGGAACGAAAATGAGTCATCGCATATATCAAAATAGATGTCTCCAATATTTATAAACTCAATGGAACAGGTTTTAAGTCCTAATTCCATAATATGAAAAAGTTATGTTAAAATCAAATTATTTTAAATTTATTTTAATTGATTTCAATTAGATTGATTTCTAGGCGTTTCGAGCCCGTACGATCAAATGACAAGTCCGATCGTTACGAAACTTGAATCCATACAATAATTCATCGTTATGGATCTGATGAAACTAATTTCTTCGAAATCCGAGACAATGACCAAAATGGCTATTTTCACATTAATTAAATAAATTAATAATTAATTAATTAAATCACATTTTCAATTCGGATTCTATAATTTACAATTTACATCATTTTAGATTACTTAGACATTTTGTAATGATACAGATTTTTTGACATTGGATTTGGAATATTTAAATGGTTTTGAATTTTGAAATTTAATTATAAATTGGTTTTGAATATGGAAGACTTGGGTTTATTTAAAGAAAATAGATTTAGAATTTAAATATTATTGGATAATTCAACTGACATTAATAATTGGTATTTGGGTAAATTATTGTATCTTGAGTTTTAAGCATTAGAAAAATAATTTAAACGCTTGTAAAAATTCATTTTAATAATACTAAAGACAATGCGGCTTTTAAGATTGAATTTGGAAGTGATTTGTTCAGTTTTAAAAATAGATCATTTAAATTGACATTTAAAAATAACTTTCTGAGGCACAGTCTCGGAATTCGACGAAACCAGTTACGTTGGATCCGTAATATTTTATTATTATTGGATTTCAAATTTTGTAACCTTTGGAGTTATCTTTTAGCCGTATGAGATGTAAATGCGCTGAAATTTACATCGAAAATTTAATATAATAACTGGGTCCAAAAAACTATCTTCTCCATACGATCGAATTAGGACTCGAAACCTTTTCCATTCCATTCAGAATAAGGGTATAACATTATAAATGCTTAGCGGCACGTCTCAAGAGGTCAAGATTTTTAGTTACGATTTCGAGACGTTTGAAAATTTAAATATAATCTATATATTATTTGACTAGTCAAAATTCCCTTCACATCAGAACTTTTTCAGATCACATCGGAGGTCAATCTCCATCAGCCGACTTTGGAAGCATGCTCGAGACGCTTGCTCCCTTTCGTTCTGACATTTCCCTTTCTCTTCGTTTAAATCACGATACCCATTATCCTTAAATCGCGCTGCCTTCTCGTTCAGAATCACATGAAATCAATTCGTTCAAAAGAAATAAAGTAAAAGTTGGCCGAAACTTAGTAGGAAATTGTAAAAAAAATCAAATCGTCAAAACAAGAGGAATGAGGCACGCCTGTTTAAAATCGCGACCCTCCTTTTGTTTTCAAATCCAGTTGCTGGCCATCGAAGAGAGAAATAAGGACGAAATCGATGTGGAGTTGAAGGCGATTAAGGGGAGTAGGGTTGTGAGGTCGAGATCAAGGGAGGCACGGCGATTAGGAGGGAATCGCGACTTCGTCGTTGCTGCAAGGAGGAGACGCGATCTTTGATCGCGTGGGGTCAAATGAGGATAGCGAAGCATCGCATGCACGCAGGTGTAGGTAAGTGCGAGGTGGCATGCAGGATTGATCTCGAGTAGGTGTCGGCATTGCGTGATGTCAAGGGATGATAAGGATTTGAGGTCGAGGCTAGTTAAGCTCGTAAGAAATTTGGGTAAGGCTTCTTCTTTTTATTCGAATTTGTATAAAAAAATGCTGACATAGAGAAAAAACTTACAGTAAGGTAAAGTTTTTTTTATTTTTAAAAGAAAGGGGATGTAAAAAAATCAGATTTTTATATATAGTAAAGAAGAAAATATTTACAGTAAAGGAAGTTACTGCTTTGATATTTACAAAAGAAATACAGTGAGATATATATGCAGATTATTTTCAATTTATATATATATGTACAGTAAACAAAAAAGAAAAAGAAGTATTTTACAGTAAGATATATAGGTAAAACAGACAACATATACGTATAGGAAACAGTAAATATATATATATATGGTTTTGGAAAAATATAGGAATTTTAAAATGTTGTAGTGTTTATATAAAAGATTAGATTTTTAAAACTATATAGACTATTTTCTTAAGTGTGTGTATATATATGTAGTTTTAAAAGAAAATAAATATACACATACACATTTTAATTTACCGTTTGATCTTAAAAATATGTATTATGGAGATTAATTTATTTAATAAACTTATTTAATATTTAGTCACTAAAAGTAATTTATTAAAGAAAAATTAGTTCAAATTATTAGATTAATTAAATTATTAAATGGTAATTAATTGTCCGATTATTTAAAATATATAATGTTTAGACAAGGTCAAAATCGTGAAGAAAGCAAGTCGGGATGGAAATGGATTGCAAATAAAATCAAATGTGAGATTTTCTCACTCATTTGGATTACCTTATTTAAAATAAAATGTTAAATTTAAATCATTGGATGCCTGACTTGATTGATAAAGTTATAATTTATCTGTTGGATGTTAATTACATATAGTAGTATATATATGTATATATAGCCGATGAGACCCTATGCGCCCTGCATAGTAGCGGATGACCCTATGTACCGCGATATACCCCTCGAAGTGGGATTGGTATTTTATTTATTGACTAACATCTATGGATGCAGGGAAAAACAGGTTGGAGGGATCCAACTGGATTCCTCAAAAAATTTGAATTTATTTTCATTTAAGTGATATATGAAATGTTGAATAATTCTATGATATATTATGTTGAAAAATTAATATATTTGATGTTAATATATTGCTGGATATATTGTGGCATTTAAAATATAAACATTGAATTTTTAAAGGGAATCAAATAGGGAAAATTAAAGTAAGAAAATTTGTAGTAAAGATGGATAAATTTTAAAATGGTGAATTTGAAAAAAGGTAAATAGTTGATTTTAAAATCCTATTTAATAAATTTCGAAACATAGAAAAAGAATAGAGACTTTGGATAAATGTGAATTAAAGGATTTTAAAATGTAAGGACTTAAGCAATATTGATTTTAAGTGCAAAGAATTTATTTTTAAATTTAAGTTTTAACTGGGTTGGGAAATTTAAAGGAGAAGTTTGGAATAAAGTGTGAAATTGATATTTTAGATTTAAATAAGGTTTTAAACCATAATAAAGGAGAGAATCTGGGATTAATGGATATTAGAATAAATTTGGGTAAATCAAGAAATAAGCTTTAAAATGGAGTTTAATTCAAGAAAATCAATTTGGAAATCGATTAAGTATTTTGAAACAGCGATTATAAGAGGAAATGAAACTATGGAATTTATAAACTGGGTTTATAAATAAAGTGAATAAATATTAGTGGATATTTGAGATTTTAAATTCAAAGTGGGAATTTATAAGGAAATGGCAATTTGTTTAAAAAATAAATAGTGGCTTTATTTTAAAAATGTAGGAAATGAAATTTACGGAGTTGGAACGTAGAATTAAATTGAAGTTAAATCGAGAAGGATTTATAAACGATTAGATGTTCAGTATTGGAGTGGGAAGTGTATTTTCTTGAAAAGCTAAGTATGTTTTCAAAGAAAGATTTTTAAGTATAAATTAGAAGTTTTAAAAGAATGTTTTCTAGAGAAATTTATTATTTAAATTGTTTTTAAAATTTTAAAGTAAACAATTATTAAGTTAATTATAATAGTTAGTTATTTTAAAGGTTAAATTAGTATTATGAATTAAAGGATAACTATTAAATATTTATACCTTATATAACAATTTACTTTATAAAGTAGTTTTTGGCTAAAGTTTTACTTGGGAAACTATTGTAGAATTTCATACCTATTATTTCGAATAAAGTGATTTAAGAAGTTTTATTTTAAATGTTTTAAGCATAAATTTTTGGATAAAATCATTATTTATTTAAAATCTAAATTTTATAAGAATTGGTGTTTTTCAAGAGAAATAAAATAATTAGTTGAATGATTGTTTCATTTGATAGTTAAATAATTGACTATCAATATTGGCCAATGCGTTGATCTTTTCGAGAAGACCGGGACCGGATTTGCTTCATTACAGCATGATAGGGGGTTCTCGCTTCGTGTTTGGTGGCGAGCAGGAGACTATTACCCCTACATGTCCCTGAGAGGTATGGGTTGGCTGCAGATGTCGAGAGGCTGGCCATAAAATCAAATTCGAGGCACCAGTGTATGCCACAGTGGGGCTGGGATGGTTGAAAAGCCTGCAAGTCGCCGCTGCTTCGGGCCGCTACACTTGGTATCAATGTTGAAAGTTAAGTGAGAATCTTGGCTCTAGTGGGGATTACTCATTGGAGATAGAGTCAGTAGTACTCTAGAATGAGTTAAGTGTAATAATAGGTATAGTGTGTATTTGTTAGTGAATATAAAATGGTTTTATATCTTGTTAACTTATTCGTTGAGTGGAATATAAATTCTGATCGAGCAGTGGGACGCCACTAATTCGATAGGAGTTTCCAAACACTTGAATACGGTAAACTGACACAGTATTGTTTTGAAGCAGGTAAATGAAGTAATTTTACCCAAATTATATTATTATATAAAAGGAATGATTTTCTAGGAATTATGATGGTATATTGGAGTGTTTAGTTGATAATATTACAATCTAAATAAGATTTAAAATTTGAAATGGATATATTTATAACCAAATGGAGATTGCATAAGTATGGATTGTAATTGAATTAAAAACTAAGATTTGAATAAAATCATTATTTGAAAATACTTAAAATCCCAGAGATGTTTGAAAATATTTTCTATAGTGTTTGAAAAGGGTAGTAGTAAAATTAAAAGCCCGGGGATTTTTTGGAAGTGTTTTCCCAAGTATTTTGTAGATAAATAATAGTATTATTATTTTGAAGATATTTTTGAAAGAAAATTATTTAGATGGATTTTGGAAGTGACGTAGCACTAAACTCACTTCAATTGTTGGAAAATAATTCTGATGATAGCCGCATCATCAGTGTTCATTTTCGAGTTTCAAAAGTGACGAGTTGCTACCAAAGTAATTGATTTGGAAATTTTGTTGAAAAAACAAATGTTGTTTAGAAATTCCAAGGGAATTTGTTTTGTGATAAAAACCAAGGGTGGCTTAAAGTAAAAAGTGTGATTTGGAATGTTCGTGATTTCAAAATGGTTTGCAATAATTATCGGGTGTTGAGTTCTGGAATCCTTATTTAAATAATTTAGAGGTCGTCAGGAGATAAGTTATAACTTATAAACGGTGAATGATTTTGAAGAAAAATATGGGAATTGAAATTCGAAATTAAAATTTAAAGTAAAAAGGTTAAAATGGAAACTTAACTTAGATTAATTTGAAGAAATAGAATTTTTGAATTTAATTGATGGTGATTTGAATGAAATAAGTTAGTGAAGTAAACGAGTTAAGTGAATTGAATTGGAAAATAAAATTTAAATTGGATTGAGAAGTAAAATTGAATTGAGTTTAACTTAGATAAATAAAAGTAAGTTAAAATTTAATTGAAATAAAAGATGCTTGGGCTATAAATGAGTGTATGTCTCAAGTTAAAATTGAATGTGAAGATACTCGAGTATAATTTTTTGGAAAGGTGAAAATAAGTGTGGGACTTATAAAAAGTTAAAAATTGAAATAGAAAACCTAAAATAAAATGTTTGATGTTTTGGTAAAGGAAATTAAAATCCATACTCGAGTTTTAAAATAAAATTTAACCCAAGTAAAACAGTTGAAGTGATATTTTTGAAAAAAAATAAAAATCAAATAGTGATTTAAAAATTGTAAGCGAGCAAATTGGCTAAATAAATTAGTTGATTGGATATGCTAATGGAATTTAACTCGGTTAAATAAAATTGTATTATTAATTAAAAATGAAATTTTTTGAAAAGAAGTTGAGTTATGAACAAAATTCGACATATAGTGCAAGTGAATTAAATATAATTGGAATAATGTCGAATGAGATGGAATCAGATTAGAATGAAAATGGTTGGAGTTACAAATAGACCCAATTCGAGTATAAATAAATTAAATATGACCATGTTATCATTTAAATAAATTCGAAATGAATTGATAATGTGAATTAAAACTTAAAATGGATTGAATAAATGGGTTAATTGAGTTAGTTAGTAAATGGATGAAATTTGATTGAATAAAAATCATATCAAAGGTTAAATTGGAAATTGGTTACAAGGAAAATGAACTTAAGTTAATATTAAATAAAAGCTTGGTTTCGAGTAAAAGTGTGAAACAACCATTAAATAAAATAGAATGGAATGATTTCAAGACTAAATAAAAATGATTTTGGATAAAACAAATATAGATATAAAATGTAGTGCAAATGGATTGGGAATCAAGTTAAATAGCTATAACTGAAAGGCTTATTTTTTTAAAGAAAGTGTCACTAAAATTGCATAGGGAAATTGGTCGTTCAACATAAACGGAAGTAAAAAATTCTATGAATTGATAGAAGCAAATAAAATTGATATTGAAATCAATTGGGATGAATATAAGTTCATTTGGTTTAAAAGTGAATTGAATGTAAGCAATTGGGTTATAAACCATTCAAACTAAATGAAATTGATATGTGATTTGTTGGAAGCGATTAAAATTAAAGTTAGAATTTTATAATTGCTTATAAATATTGTTCAGTATGGATTGCTTAAAGAATACATGTGTTAGCTATTTAAAATAAGTGAAATTTTATTATATTTTATATACATGGTACTTACATGTTTAGATTGAGTAAGTACAGGTACCAGAAGGCCGTTCGCCTGGATTTTGGTCGCGCTAATTGCTAAATAAATAAGCTGCTTGCTTAAAATGATAAATAGAGGTACGCCCATATAAAAGAAAGAAAAATAAAAAATATTGTTATATTTTTTTTCCGACCATGTGGGTCGATGTATATATATTTCTCTCGTGTCAAATTGCAAAAGCTCCTCCGTACAAGAGAGACTCTGCCAAAATTTTGGGTGCTAGAAATTATTCTAAAATTTTTGGAAATTTTTTGTGAACAAAAGGTTGATTTTCAAATTGTAACGAATATGTAGGATTGAACTAGAAGATGAAAGAAAATTGTTTTGGGTGGAAGTTAAAGGATTAGAAAAAGTGAATATGGGATTTTCACTAAGTGGGTTTTGATAAGTTAATGGGCTTGGAGCATTTTTATGCCTTAGCAATTTCGGAGACGAAATTCTTTTAAGAGAGGAGGAATGCAATGACCCGGATTTTTTGACATTGGATTTGAAATATTTAAACGGTTTTAAATATTGAAATTGAATTATAAATTGGTTTTGAATATGGAAGACTTGGGTCTATTTAAAGAAAACAGATTCAGAATTTAAATATAGTGATTTATTGGACAATTCGACTTTTGAAATTAATAATTGAAATTTGGGTAAATTATCTTGAGTTTTAAGCACGATAAAAATAATTTAAAGGCTCGTAAAATTCATATTAATAATACCGAAGACAATGCAACTTTTAAAATTGAATTTGGAAGTGAACTGCTCAGTTTTAAAAATAGATCATTTAAATTGTCATTTAAAAATAGCCTTTCGAGGCAGCCTCGAAATTCGACGAAACTAGTTCCATTAGATTCATAATATTTTATTATTATCGGATTTCAAATTTCATAACGTTTGGAGTTATCTTTTAGCCGTACGAGATGTAAATGCGCTGAAATTTATATCGAAAATTTAATATAATAACTGGGTCCAAAAAGCTATCTTCTCCATATGATCGAATTAGGAATCGAAACTTTTTCTATTGTGTTCAGAATAGGGGTGTAAGATTATAATCACGTCGTGGCACACCTGATAAGAGGTCAAGATTTTAAGCTACGATTTTGATACGTTTAAAAATTTAAATTTAATATATATATATATATATTGTTTGACTAGTCAAAATTCCCTTCACATCAGAACTTTTTCAAAACACATCGGAGGTCAATCTCCATCACCCGACCTAGGAAGCATGCTCGAGACGCTTGCTCCCTTTCAGTCAGACATTGACCTTCTCTTCGTTTAAATCGCGCTACCTATTATCCTTAAATAGCGCTGCCTTCTCGTTCAAAATCACACGAAATCAGTTCATTCAAAAGAAATAAAGTAAAAGTAAAATGGCCGAACTCAGTAGGAAATTGTAAACAAAATCAAATCGTTCAAAAAAAGAGGAATAAGGCATGCCTGTTTAAAATTGCGACCCTCTCTTTCTTTTCAAATCGAGTCGCTGGCCATCGAAGAGAAAAATAAGGGGCGAAATCGATATTAAGTAGAAGGTGATTGAGGGGAGTAGGGTTGCGAGGTCGAGAGCAAGGTAAGGCGTGGCAATTGGAGGGAATCGCGACATTATCGACGCAGCAAGGAGGAGATGCAATCTTCGATCACGTGGGTTCAGACGAGGACAGCGAAGCATCGCATGCGCATAGATGCTGGCAAGTGCGAGGTGGCATGCAGGGTCGATCTCGAGTAGGCGTTGGCGTTGCGTGATGTCAAGGGACGGCAAGGATTTGAGGTCCAGGCTCAGCCAAGCTCGAGAGACGTTTTGGGTATGGCTTCTTCTTTTTATTCAAATTTGTATAAAGAAAAATGCAGATACAGAGAAAAAAATTACAGTAAGGTAATTTTTTTCATTTTTAAAAGAAAAGGAATGTTAAAAATCAGATTTTCATATATAGTTAAGAAGAAAATATTTACAATAAAGGAAATTACTCCTATGATATTTACAGAAGAAAACATAGTGATATATATATATATATATATGCAGATTATTTTCAGTTTATATACATGCATATATAATATGTATGCACAGAAAATAAAAGAAATATTTTACAGTAAGACATATAGATAAAACATTAAACATATACGTATAGAGAAACAGTAAATATATATATATATATATAAGGTTTTGGGAAAATATAGGAATTTTGAAATGCTATAGAGTTTATATAAAAAATAGATTTTTAAAACAATATAGATTATTTTTGTAAGTATACATATATATAGTTTCAAAAGAAAATCAATATACACAAACACATTTTAATCTATTGTTTGATTTAAAAATATGTATTATGGAGATTAATTTATTTAATAAACTTATTTAATTATTTTAATCACTAAAAATAATTTATTAAAGAAAAATTAGTTTAAATTATTAGATTAAATTAAATTATTAAATGGTAATTAATTGTTCGGCTATTTAAAATGTTAATAAACCGTATAATGTTTATACAAGGTCAAAATCATGAAGAAAGCAAGTCGCGATGGAAATGGATTGCAAATAAAATCAAAGGTGAGATTTTCTCACTCATTTGTATTACTTTGTTTAAAATAAAATGTTAAATTTAAATTATTGTATAACGACCTGATATTTTCAACCATTCGCATCCACAAGTGCATAAGCAGACACACATGCTGGATGTGAATTGCTCAAAATACCAGACTGTTAATTTTTATTTGGCAAAACTCAGCATATACAGTAAATAAATAAATCACAAAACCACAGACACAGAGTAATATTAATAATGCCGCGGAAACAAAATTAATAGTAGTTCATGAAGCTACTATATATATATCAGAGTTAAATAAGATACAACAGAAGTCTCAAATACAATAGTCAAATACAAGATCAGAATACATTATTGGAATCAACTGAATGTCTCTAAGCTAAAAAGATGTAGATGGATCTCCAACGAAGCTCCAACTCCAAAGGTGAGTCTCAAAAGCTATATCACTCAGTCTGACCCGAGCGTAAAGCAAACACAAAACACTCAAGTCAGAATTAACATTCTTATATCAATAAAACCAACTTAAGTAAAATAACAATTGAAACACAAGTAACTCAAAGGTTGTTTGGGATAACCATCCTCTTAGGATCCGTTAAACTATCTACTATGTAGTAATATACGATATTATAATAATGTCTAAAGTAAAGTGTAATATATTTAAAAATAGCATTAAGGCGTTACCCATATCCCCCTTAACATATTTTATAGTGCCAATAGTCTATACAGTGCCGTAGTATCTCCAGATTGGGAGGCTACCAGAGGATACTCCATAGGTACGACACAAATCAAACTCGTACAAGGCGCGCTAGGGTAGGTGATATGGCACAACTAGGCAATGCCAGGGTGGAAATACGAATTACGCATTCGAACTGGTGGTAACGCATAGCAGCCACTACCGCCCACCTCGAGCCACACTTCGAAAATCAAAAGTGCACCCAATCAATCACAAAGTAATAGAATGGTATCGAAAAGTGTGTTCGATAAGAGGAGCTACCCCATTGGTCCGGAATCGCTCCTATTTTAGCCATCTTATGCCAACTCATGAGAGTCGGGTCCACGTATATACCTCCACAGAACGTCGCCACCATCCTACTTCATTCGGGAATCTCTACCTCGTACACGGTTGTCAAAGTGGTTTTTGGAGTTGGCAGAGAGTGTGACAACTTCCGATCTCGGTTTCTTTAACAACCAAACGGTATTATAACACCGCGGTCATTTCAAAATAGTTTATACTTCAGAACCAAAATTTCGTTGTCATTTCAAAAACCATATAAATACGATATCGTTTTTCCATTTCAAAATCAAATTTGATGTCGTTTCCATTTCAAATATATCTTTTTCCAAAATCATAGCATTTTTCAAAGTTATAACACTTTTCGAAACTAACCACTTGAAATTATAACACTTTCAAAACGTAATACTTTGAAATCATAATATTTCCCACTTAACCGATTTAAATATTAAAATAGTATATATAAAAAAATTGTTTTCCTCAAATTTCACAAATTAACTCGAATTTCAAAAATTCAAATTTAATCATATCTCAAATCATTAATTCCAATTTAGCTTCTAAATAAACCGTTCAAAATTATATCAATTTCAAATACAGATTTGAACCACAAATAAACCGTTTCAAAATATATATTTCAAAGCTTTAGATATTCTATACTTTCAAAACTAATTGTGACAATTTTATATATATATCTTAATTTAATTTACTATTATTTAGTTTTGAAAATATTTACTTAATAAATTCAATATCATATAAATAAAACTCAAACTTGAAAGATTTATTAATCACTTTAAACCAAGATCAAGTTATAAATCATATCCTTTAAAATCTCAAATTCAGTAAGTTCCAAATCGATCTTAATTAAATATAATTCTTAATTTAATATAATTTCAGACCAATTTCAAATCCATCTTCTCAACCTTAATTTATTAAAATCATTATAAACTCTATATTAAAATATGATTTAAATAAATACTTAACCATATTATATTTTAATAAAATCAAACTTCGTTATTAAACTTATTTTATATTAAACAAATTTATATATCGCTTGAATTTAGGAATTTAAATATATGTAAAATAACATTTATTTAATATATAAATCAATATTTATATAAAACCATAATTTCTTTTTTCCAAAACCATAGAGATCATTTCAAATATTTATATTTAAACAACCGATGTATGTATATAATTTTCAATCCCATGGTCAAGTATACAGATATTTATCTTTTCAATCCGTAATTTAAATTTATATACGGGTATATATCATTTCAACCCGCAATCCCGAATTCAATTCGAATGAAAATCGCTTGGGTTTATCATTTCAATCCATAACGATTTTCTCCTATTCTACAGATCGTTCAGGTATGTATCATTTCAATTCAATTCATAGTCAATTCATAATATAACAGGCATATATCATCGACAAAATAACAGATAATGTTGTCATATGTCACATGTGAACAGATAGCATATATATAGCAATAACTAACATCAGCAATATTTCAATTATCATTTCAATTGAAATCAAATTTAATAAATATAAGAACATTAATCGTGAGTGACTACTCACTTTTCGAGGCTAGGGAGAATGTACAATGAATTGAGTTACGGATCCATGCACGAATTCCAAATCAAAGCTAAATTGGCACGAATTCGACGATTAAACCTGATAACAAGGAATCGATGAAAATAAATCAGAGTCTGCTTCGATGAAGATAAATGGTACAAATGAACTTATATATATATATATAACTGTAGATAACTATATATATAAATCATATACTGAATTCAAACACATATTAAATTAATTATATATGTATTTCAAAATCAACGTTTAAATCAAAACCCATATATTAAAATCTAACATTTATACATAATATATGATTTGAAATAAATACTAATATAGATAAACAAACATATTGCTTTGCATATATACTACATAAAACAATAATATATATATATATATATAAACCTTAAATTTGAATCTATATACATTTCAAAATTTAAAATAGTATACATATATACATTTTCAAATAAATACTAAATCTAAACACAATTAAATAAAATGTATTCTATTTATTAAAACCCAAACTTATGTATACTATATATGTATAAACTAACGTATAGGCTACATACATTAAAACCAATATTTAAAACAATATAAAACCCAACCTATACATGCTGGCCTGAAACCGAGCAAAAAAATTTGTATGCAACAAAATATATATATATATTATACACATCAAAAAAACAAAATATCAATGCAACATATAAATATATACATGTTATATCTGTGACTAAAAGAAATACCAGCCTGCTATATATATATATATATATATATATATATACACACACACACACATATATATATAAACATAAAACTGCGACTAAAAGAAATACCAGCCTAAAAGAAATACCAGCCTACTAATATATATATATATATATATATATATATATATATATATATATATATATATCACTTCTCGACTTCCACTTCCCCCTTTCAAATTCAATGGCTGCAACATATATACTTTTTGAGTATATATACTGTTTCATATAATAGACTCAAATAGTATAATATATATAAAGCTCTCATACAATATATATACTATAAACCATACATATTGTAAACAGATACCAAATGTATCACTATATATATTCAACTAGTATAGGTTGTTTCATATAATAATACATAAATTTACTTTATTATAGCATTTATAAACTAACATATACAACCGGCATAACTTCCTATACAACTAACATATTTTATTTTACTTTAATCATATATATCGATGCAGTACACTTAACCTTGTATTTGTATAAGTATATATTATAATGAGAAGAAGTTGCAAACTGAATATATGTAAACAATGCTTATTATATAGTTATACTTTATACTATCAAAACATCAGTAAGTAAAAACATATACAAGATTAAAAAAAAACTTAAATAAGCAAACTAAAATATATAATATATACCTTGTGAAGAAGAGGGGAGTGTTGCTGGCTACTGGCAAGGGGAAAGATGGGTCGGTTGGGCTGGCTTGCGGTGGTTGGTGGATGGATAAAACGCCGTGCTTGGTTAGATGGACGGCAAGGAATGAGTTGGACACGGAGGGAAGAGAGGGAAGGGTAATTTGACCACTGTGGTTGCTGACTGGGCGGTGTAAGTAGCGGAGCTTGCCTGTGGAGGCTAGGCGAAAACAAAAATATGTTATGCCAAGCTTGCTCGAGTTTGGATGCTGGAGATTAGCACAAAACAAAGGCAACGGACTTTTTTTTAGACGTATGGCCAAAATAAAAGAGAAGAGCAAGATGAAGAGATAGGTCAGGGAGGGAAGTCTAAGGAGTAGTAACACTTCGGCAAGCTTTTGAAGCCTTATAAAAGGTTTTCAGAAAAATGTGTATAACTTTATAAAAGCATGAACAGTGAATAGTTGAAGAGACCTCAAAATGAATTGATTGACAAACAATAAATTAAAGTTATGGAATGACAACAGGCACAACTATCCTGGGAATTATGAAAATAAATGTCTAATTGATCAATCGGTGGATATATGAACGATAACAAAGACCAAGAGGCACAAAAACCGGTACCCATACGGTTGCCGGTTCCACGGATTTCACTGCATACCGGACTTCAAAACACAGAAATAAATATACAGCAGAGGTCAGCACGACAAGACGATCAAAATGGTATACAGATATTAGTGGCACGATCATCCTATCGAAAGTCGTTAACTGGTACTGTAATGCTGTTAATTTGCCAGAAATAAGATGAACGAAGCAATAGAAATCCATATTTGAAGAAACGAAATATGACGTCTCACTTAGAAGATGATTTATAAATATATTGTATAAAAATATTCAGGTTTGGAAAATATTTTATTGTCATCAAATTTTAACTGATATAGATTGAAATAAAATTACACAATAAAATAAACTTCCATATTATCTAATGAAAATTTACCATTTACTATGTTAAGTAGACGTATTCCAAATATCAAATTATTATATCAAAATTCAATTATATAAAATTTTCGAAAAATTTAACTTAAATACATTATAAAAAAATTGTCAAAATTTACGAGTCGTTACATATTGGACATATATATTGGAGTGATTGATATTCCCGCACAATGTAGCGGATGAGACCCTTTGCTCTCCGCATAATAAAGGATGACCTTATATACCGCGATATCCCATTCGAAGTGGGATTGGCATTTTATTTGTTGACTAACATCTGTGGATGCAGGGAAAAACAGGTTGGAGGGATCCAATTGGATTCATCAAAAATGTTGAATTTACTTTCATTTCAATGATATATGAAATGTTGAATAATTCTGCGATATATTATGTTGAAAAATTAATTTATTTGATGTTAATATATTGGTGGATATATTGTGGCATTTTTAAAAATATAAATATTGAATTTTTAAAGGGAAATAAAAAGGGAAAATTTAAAGTAAGAAAATTTATAGTAAAGATGGATAAATTTAAAAAGGGTGAATTTGAAAAAAGGTAAATAGTTGATTTTAAAATCCTCTTTAAAAATTTCCGGAACATAGAAAAAGAATAGAGTCTTTGGATAAACGTGAATTAAAGGATTTTAAAAAGTAAGGACTTAAGCAATATTGATTTTAAGTGCAAAGAATTTATTTTTAAATATAAGTTTTAAATGGGTTGGGAAAATTAAAGTAGAAGTTTGGAATAAAGTGCAAAATTGATATTTCATATTTAGATAAGGTCTTAAATCATAATAAAGGAGCGAATCTAGGATTAATGGACATTGGAATAAATTTGGGTAAATCAAGAAATAAACTTTAAAATGGAGTTTAATTCAATAAAATCGATTTGGAAATCGGTTAACTATTTTGAAACAGTGATTATAAGGGGAAATGAGACTATGCAATTTATAAGCTGGGTTTATAAATAAAGTGAATAAATATCAGTGGATATTTGAGATTTTAAATTCACGATGGAAATTGATTAGGAGATGGCAATTTGTTTTAAAATAAATAGTCATTTTATTTTTAAAATGTGGGAAAGGAATTTTACGAAGTTGGAAAGTAAAATTAGATTCGAGATAAATCGAGAAGGATTTATAAATGATTAGATATGCTGTATTGGAGTGGGAATTGTATTTTCCTGAAAAGCTAAGTATGTTTTCAAAGAAATATTTTTAAGTATAAATTAGAAGTTTTAAAATAATGTTTTTTAGAGAAATTTATCATTTAAATTGTTTTAAAAATTTTAAAGTAAATATTACATATCAATTTCAGTGTTAATTATTTCAATAATTACAGTGTTCAATTCCAACTACAATTAATCCAATTAATTAAAATTTAATTCCAATAAATTGATTTTATTTGATTCCAATCTTTATACTCAATCAATTATTATTCTACACACATAGTTAATATTTATTCATCTCCTCTTTCACTAATATGCTACAATTTCCATTTTTATATGCATTAACAAGTATATTTCAATTACATTGAATTCTTGTCAAATTTACACATTAATTATAATTTAAATCCCAATTGCTTATTTTATGTTGGTTTCATTCTTTTTATTACATTAATTATTGTCATGTAAATAAAATTTACATTTCTATACCTTTTATTACACTCACACTACAGGTATTGCCTTATTCCACATTAATGTAACATTTATTTATGTTTATTTGTAATTGATTAATTAAATTTGTAACAGATAACAACTTGTCACCTTTTATTACATTTTTAAGTTCATTACTTTCAAACAAATGTTACAATTACTTAAATAACACATATTTTATTCAACTACCATTTGTTATATGATATCCCATTAACTAGTTCGATATTTACAATTGTTTTCATATATTCACTTTGCAACCAAGTATAACCTTTGCATTGTTTTAATTGATTGGTATTCCATTCACGTTGTTAAAAATAACTTTAATTAACATTGTTACCTTTCATTTTAGTTATTATTACATTAATATATCACACATTTTTATTTCTCTTAACATTAAATCACATAATCTAACTAAATTAACTATTTTTAATTATTGAAAATTACAAGTTGTTACATAATTAAAATGAGTTTATTTTCATTATAAAACCTATATTTTGAATATTTAAAATTAACTAAATATTCACTAATCAAAGCAATGAAATTTCGGGTCATTATAGATGTTAAATATATGAAGCAATGCTCTTACACCACCAAGCTTTTAGTAAGATCAAAAGAACAGATTTGTGTATTTCACGACGAATGGTCAAACTTAATTTATTGGGCCAAATGAATGTTGCGTAAAACATCGTTACCGCAACCAAAAACACTAGTATAGGGGTTCGATTAATATATACATATATGTATATTGTAATGAACCGGTATTTCATGTCATTCACATCCGCACATGCTGGACTTGAATTGCCCAAAATATCAGATTGTTAATTTATATTTGGAAAAACTCAGCATATACAGTAAATAAATCAATCACAGAATCACAGACACAGAGTAATATGACAATAAGCAGCGGAACAGAATAATAGTAGTTCATGAAGCTCCTATATAAGACATCAGAGTTTGAAATAACATACAACAGAATATTTCAAATACAGTGAAGTCTCGAATACAATAGATGAAATCTCTGAACAAATCAACTGGAAAGCTGAAAGGTTAATCAATGAAAATGGATCTCCAAGTGAAGCTCCAACTCTAAAGGCGAGTCTCAAATGTTGTATCACTCAGTCTGACCCGAGCATAAAGCAAAACACAGAACACTCAAGACAGGATTAACATTCTTATATTGATAAATCCAGCTCAAGCAAAATATCAACCGAAATACAAGTAACTCAAAGGATGTTTGGGATAATCATCCTCTAAGGATCCTTTAAAGTATCTACTATATAGTAATATACGCTATTATAATATATCTATAGTAAAGTATAAGATATTAAAATAGCGCTAAGGCATTACCCATATCCCTCTTAACACATTTGATATATTCCCATAGTCTATACAATGTCGTATGCTTCTCCATAAACTGGAGGTTTACCCAGAGGACATCACATAGGTACGGTACAAAAAAAACTCGTAGAAGGCACGATAGGGCATGCGACAAGGCACTCGAGGTAATGCCAGGGTAGATATACCGTTTGCATATGCGGATTGGTGGTAACGCATAGCAGCTGCTACCGCCCACCTCACGATACACTTCCAAATCAAAGGGTGCACCCAATCAAATCACAAAAGTAATAGAATGGTATCGAAGGAACATGCCTGATCGAAGGAACGACCTCACTTTGTCCGGCGTGGCTCCTGTTTTAGCTACATCAAGCCGACTCATGGGTGTCAGGGCTACGTAAATACCATATAGAATCGTCACCAAACCATCCTACTTCATTCTGAAATCTCCACCACGTACACAGTTGTCAAAGTGGTTTTCGGTATTGTCAGAAAGTATGACAATATCTGATCCCGGTCTCTTTAACAATCAATCGTTATTATAACACCGTGGTCATTTCAAAATAGTTTATACCTCAAATCCAAAATATCATTTTCCATTTCAAATAATACCATTTCCAAGAATCACATCACTTTCAAAGTTATAACACTTTCGAAACCAAAACACTTGGAATTATAACACATTGGAAATCATAACACTTTGAAATCCTAAATTCTACCATTTAAATAGTTTAGATATTAATAATAATATAAAATAAAATATTTTATAAAATAGTTTATATAGAGGTAGTTTATATTAAAAATGGTATATATTAAAATAGTTTATATTAACATAATTTATAAATTAAAATTGTATCGACTCGCCTTTCATTCGATAGAAAGAGGCATCATCATTAAGAAAGAAAAGGGATAGAAAAGATAGGAAAAAAAGAACTAAACAATATCAGAATCTCACAGCGAAACGAATAAATTATATTACATCACATAAGTATTACATAATAGTCATATATATTAGAGTTACACAACTTATACAACACATTAGACAGTTATGAAAACCTGTCTATCATACAACTCAAGACACAACACAGAGATTATACAGTGGAACCACAATATCTATATACGCTGAAGCCTCCTGCTCCATATTTCCTTCAGAATTCGTCAAAGCAAACCTGAATCACTTGGCTACTTGTAAAAATTTGAGTACCCAAGAGTTCAGAAAACGAAAAATAATCTCTATGTCAGACATGAGTTTGGTGTGAATAAACGGGTTAAATTTGTTTAACTTTGAAAATCATTTGAAAACAAAGGTATCTAGTAAGACCACGTCACAAATAAACATGTCGGGTTTTTACCCCACGATAACCAAAACATTTAATATGAAATCTAGTGACATTATTATAGTGTCTAGGGTTTTCAAGTAAAATGCAGAAATAGCTGAAATGCTTACATCTTATGTCCAACATAGTTGGGCACAATCAAAACGTACGACACTTATTAAAGATTGGATTCCATACAATGGCAGGGCTTTTGGGGTACCGTCCGTCACCATACGTGTTTTAGATCACCGTACCGAGGATCCATCCTGATCCCCTACAACACAAGACTGGAACTATCCCTTACTGGATAATCCCGAATAAGACAACCTCGTAGTTGCCGCGAACAACTGCCCACACAGCCGGAAAAAAGGGACCTCTAGATAGGGGAAATCTTATCCTACTTGGATTTTATCCACTTAGCCTTGCTGCACCTCTCCTGTTTTAGCCATTCCCGGTTGATGAGGCTTGAGGCGATAATTACCTTTTTAGAAAGCATATCTTAGAATGCTCACCGTCCTCCAATGACGATGGCCTGAAATCATTCATTTCATACAAGTCGGTTCCGGGTTCGAACGAAACCAAAGGCACTATCTCGCTACACTCATTTTGGAATCACCCTCAGAGTTAATAATGATAGCCCTTACACTCTAAATCTTCATCCTGAAATTGAGATTTCACGACCTATCGTTTAATTTGGATCGATATAGTTTTCGCATATCCAATTTGGAAATCCAATCCCAGTCTCACCAAAAATCCAAAACGCCGTCTTAATGTCCAAGTTGTTTTTAAGTTTAAACAATTCAATTTATATTTAGAATAACCTATTCACACGGATAGTTACTACTATTACTATTGGTTATTGGCACTTTTTAGTTATGGTTAATAGAGATATAAGATGATATATCCAACATGTATGGTTTGTAAATACAGTGAAAGTATATTGGATTGGCAGTTGTAATAAATATGTGTATATTCATGTTTGTAAATATGTAATATTTTAGTTATGGTTAGTACGTTCATGTTTGAATAGAAGCAGCAGATGGTACACTACTAGAAAAGGCTCCCAGTCCGACAGCTAGGGGCGACGGTTTCCGATGGCTAATTTTCGACAGCTTTCGACAGACCGTTGGATGCCGTCAGAAATCTGCAAATTACAGGGCTCGGCCGAGCCCTCTTCTTCATTATTATCACATACGAAAATTTAACCCAAAAACCCCAATTCCCTTCTCCAAGCTTCCAATCTCTAATTTCCAGCTTTCGAATCCTCAACGGCTGCCTAATCAAACTCTATTACTCTTAATCTCATGTATAATCTCTTATTTTTGCGAAAAATTTAGTTTTTACCCTAATTTTAGATTTGCATAAATTAATAAATTAGGGTGAATTAGTGATTGCAATTGTTTCCAATAGCGTAATAACGGTTTATAGTATCACATGGTATACCTGTTTCATCTTTTATCGTGAAATTGTGAAAAACATGTATAATTTGTGGTTGTTCATGTATATGTAAATCATTGTGTATGCCTTGATTCTACGACTGTATATGTGTGTAGCGCTGCTATCATTGTATTGTGTTAGTTGGAATAAGATAAAATGAATGAACGAGATAGGAGTATTATATTGTGCACGTATTAACTTATGAAACAAAAAAAAGCACGAGTCTAAATTATAATTGTGTGTATTGAAAAATGACAAAAATGTTAAACCAGCCTTAAGTTGATATAATACGTCGAATAAATGTGTTAAATTAATATATATTTTTGTAAATGTGAACAGTTAGTAAAACTGTATTTTTTCGTAAAATGCGCGCATGTAATTGACAAATGTCCCTTAGAAAGTTCTTGGCCCCGTCTAACGAGTGTTGTACATGATCGTTGTATAAATAGTCATTTTTTTCGAAAAACGACCATTTATATTCATCTGGTACAATGTTTGTTGGATTTGACCATGTATTGGACAAGTTATGAACACAGTAAGCATTTACATTTTGTATACTGCTTCGTCTCAAACGGTTCATAAAATTTCGGCATAACTTTTCTTTTTTGTTTCCTGCGTACACGCATTTGTGTACAATGCAGGGAACAAAAGGGAAATGCTGTCGAAATTTTTTTGAATCGTTTGAGACGAAGTAATATACGAAATGTAAATGCTTACTGTGTTTGTAATGGGAAGTAGGATGCCTGACCAGTGAAAAAAAATTATATTATTTTTTATATCGATACGTTAAAAAATAAAATTTGCCCTATTTGAAAATATTTTTAAATTTGTGAAGTTGTTCTTTAAATTCAAATATTATACGACCATGAAAATAATCTTTTTCGAATTTGTACTCTTGAAAATAAATATTAAATTTTGAATTTCTCATTTTGTCAAATAGGGAAAATGATTGATTATTTTGTTGATCGGAGTAGATGGATGCACCAAAGAAAAGGACCGAGGGGCTCAATAAAAGAAGATTTTCATAATGGTATAGATGTGTTTGTTGAATTCGCTTTAAGTAATAACGGAAACGATCCAGAAGTTCGTTGTCCATATAGTAGGCGTAGACATTTGAAGTATTTGTTACCAGATATTGTGAAAGCGCATTTGTGCCAAAACGGTTTCGTACCCGAGTATTATGTTTGGGATCGGCATGGAGAAGTTGTAGCAAATACTTCTGTAAAGTCTGAAAGTGTCGCTAACGAAATAGTTTCGACGACCCGTATAGAAAATATGGTCTGCAGCACAATCAATGTTTTATATCATTGAAGTTGACGACGATGATGGAAATGTTGAAGAACCAAATATTGAAGCAATTTTTTTTTATGATTTACTAGATGCTGCTAAGAAACCTATTTGGGATAGTTGTAAAACCGGCACTCAGCTGTTAGTAATCGCAGAATACATTGCGATGAAGTCAAAATACAACATCACTGAAGCTGGGTTTATGGCTATTGTACAAGCTGCAATAAGACATATGCCGCTCGATAATCTAATGTGTGAAAATCACTATGAAGTTAAAAAACTTATGTCGGCTTTTGGTTTACCTTATCAAACAATAGATAAATGTTTAAAAGGATGCATGTTGTTTTGGAAAGAAGACGCAAACTTTAGAAATTGTAAAGTTTGTAACCAGGAGAGATACAAACCAAGAAAAAAGAAGGGGAAGGAAGTTTCGTACAAGCGTATGCATTACTTACCCGTAACTCCAAGACTTCAAAGATTATATACATCCTCTGTAACTGCATCTAATATGGGATGGCATAGCGTGAGAATGGAGGAAGATGGTACGTTGACACCGGCCGATGGAGAAGCATGGAAGCATTTCAATAAAACATATCCAAATTTTACAACGGAGAGTTGAAATGTTAGATTAGGATTATGTACGGACGGTTTTTCTCCATTTTCTCAATTTGGTTCTAAATATTCATCCTGGCCCATTATCGTCGCACCGTATAATTTACCTCCATGAATGTGTATGAAAACGCAATATATGTTTCTTACTGTTGTCGTTCCTGGCCCCGACGATCCAACACAAGAAATCGATGTATATTTACAATTGTTGATTGAGGAGTTAAAAATACTGTAGAACGAAGGAGTAGAAACATACGATGTGTCCAAGAAGAAAATTTTTCGTATGTTTGCTTTTTTGTTGTGAACTATAAGTGATTTTCCTGCCTATGCAATGCTTTCAAGGATGGAGTATTACCGGTCGTCTAGCATGTCCATATTGCATGGATGAAACACGAGCGTTTTCTTTACCTCATGGTAAGAAAATTTCATGGTTTGACTGTCATTGATATTTTCTCCATGTAAATCATCCCTTTAGAGGAGACAGGAAAACTTTTTAGCTAATAGAGTAGAAACCAGACAATCACCGACGATATGGTCAAGCTAAGACATGTATGAACTTGTTAGGGACTATCCAAAGATATATGAAACTGGCGAACAAATAGAAATTGAAGGCAAATCAGTTGCAGTAAACAAACTATTTTTTGGGAGTTGCCATATTGGAAACATCTTCTGCTTCGTCATAACATAGTTGTGATGCACAATGAGAAAAATGTATTTGATAATGTTTTTAACACAATTTTGAATGTGAATGGGAAGACGAAGGATGATTTGAAATCAAGACGTGATATAGAAGAATTATACAAACGTCCTGAGCTTCATATGAAACCAAATGACAGTAAAAAAACCCAAAGCATGTTATGAATTAGATAATAATCAAGTTAAAGCTGTGCTAAAATGGGTGGAAGGATTAAGATTTCCTGATGGGATATCATCAAATCTTCGTAGATGTGTTGACTTTAAAAATGGTAGATTGAGAGGAATGAAAAGTCACGACTGTCACATAATGATGGAAAATTTATTTTCCGTTATGTTCAAAGAATTACTGCCGTTAAAAGTTTGGAAGGTAGTAACGGAGCTTAGTATGTTTAACAAAGAGCGTTGTTCGACTACTTTAAAAGTGCAACGTTTACATAAACTTGAAGTGGACATTCCTGTATTGCTTTGCAAATTAGAGAAAATATTTCCACGAGGTTTTTTTAATGTAATGGAACATTTACCTGTTCATCTCCCATCTGAAGCACGACTTCGAGGTCCTCTCCAATATGGATGGATGTATCCATTTGAGAGGCATGTAATATGTTATCACGTAATTTAATTGCATTTGAAAGATGAAGTTAATATAAATTAATTTTGCGTAGATATTTGAATCATCTGAAGAAAAAGTGAGGCAAAAAGCACGAGTTGAAGGTTCGATATGTAAATCTTACATCGAAGAAGAAGCTTCGTTCTTTTTCTCTCACTATTTCAGTGACCATGTGAATATTTCATTTGAAAGTGTTCCTCGTAATGACGAAGGCGACGACAAGAGTCCTCTAAAGCAATGTTATCTATTTTTAGATAACATGGTCGGCCTTCTGAAAAATGTGTAGAAATATGGCTAGACGATAGAGATCTTCATGCAGCACACACTTATATTCTTCGAAATTGTGTCGAGGTTGCACCGTTTGTTAGGTTATCTGAAATAATAATTTGTGTTTTATTCTTTTCTATAATGCATGCGCGTGTATAACCTAATGTAATAATTTGTTTATATAAATAGTGTTTATGAACGTGAACATCCGAACGGAGATCTCAGTAAAGAATTTTTCGGTTGGTTTTCAAATTACGTTTATGAGCCGAGAAATTGTGTTGTTGACGAAGGATTGAAACATCTTGCGATGGGACTGAAAAGAGTGATCAAAACATATCCAATATATTTCGTCAATGCATATAAATTTAACACCAAAGAATACGGTGTAGAAAAATTGACAAAAAATATTGGTGCATTTGTTAAAGGTAGTGACGATCCAGAAAATCACTTAAATGATTTTTATAGCGTTCTAACACAAATTTTGCAACTGACATATTTCTCACGACCCGTGGAGGAAGTGTTTCTATTTAGATGCAATTGGTTTGGCAATGTTCCAGGTTTTGAAATTAATGTGTACAAGGATTATAATCTTATCGAAATAAAGCATACATCACACTATCACAAGTATGATCTTTTTGTACTAGCTAAACAAGCATTACAAGTTTATTACGCTCCTTATCCGTACCTAAAAAGAGATAAAGCAGATTGGTCTGCAGTTTTTAAAACAAAGGCCAAATTCACATTCGATGGAAAGAATATTTCGGACGAACAAGCTTATCAGGCAGATCTTGAGCAAAATAACGAAATAATAATTACAGACAATCATACAGATTTTGGTCCTTTGATCGACGAATCAAATGTTTTGGTAGAATCATTTGACAGTGCAGAGGAAAATATCGTAGAAAACGAGACCGAATCTGAATCAGAAGACGATGATGACTGATATAAATCGAAATCTGTTTTTTTTGCAATTGATGTAACTATGTTGAATTCTTGATGTATTATGAAATTGATGTAACTATGAAACCAAATCCGTTTACCATTGTTTACATGTTTTATGTCATTTTCATTTTTCATTTATTTAGCAATTTTTGTTAAAAATGCAATGAAATCTGCTTATCATCGGAAGAGTACACCCATTATGAATCAGGTATAACACACTTCCATTTCTATTTCCATTTCAGTCATTAATTAAGCAATTTATACCGTTGATGTCATTTTTATATTAAATATATCTCACTATCATGTTATTATTCTCTTATATAATGATGTGTGTATATGTCACAGGTCTATCATAATGTCATATAGAGGTAGGAGTTTTTCCCGATCATCAGGAGGCGATGGCAGTGGCCCATCGCTAGAGCCACAACGTCCAGTAGTTTCATTAGTCCCTAGAGCAGAGGGGCAAGAATTAAATTTTATTCAGCATCTTATTTTTTTATGATATACGTACGTACTTATCTATATCGTATTTAAAAATAGGGGGTTCGACCTACTTCCCTCGAAGGTTGTGCTGGATGTCTCTAGAGCTTCTTATCGCAGTAAGATGAGTGCTTGCTGGCCGAAGTGGGATAACATCCCCCCTCACATCATAGAGTGTATATGGCAGGATGTCCTAGTATGTATATTTTTTTGTTTTCCATTTTTAATTCGTTTTTGTCATTTTTCTACTGTTTATCGTTTGAAGTGTAATCTTTATTTTTTACTTTTTATCGTGAAACACAGGCTGAGATAGACATTCAGACAGACGATATGATGCTGGCACGAGGATACTGGATGAAGAAGATGCGCAAGAACTACAGGGACACGATATATGAGATTAAAAAATCTGGTAAGAAACCACGGTGAATGGGATAGAGTGTATGGCAAGCTTGGTTGAGATACTGGGAGACGGACGAGGCGAAGACAATATATTAACTTTTTGAATTATTAATTTGACGTGATCAAAAAATAATGTATCAAATTTTGAATGTACAGGGAGAGTCGGATAGAAACTCTGCAAACCAAAATAAGAATCCCGTCACTCATCGCGGAGGATCGAAGTCGTTTCAGCAGTATCGACAGAAGTTGGTAAATTTGCTGAATAATAAATGTAAATAGTTTATGCTATATAATTTTTAATGTATAATAATTGTATGCAACAATCAACTTCAGGAAGCCGAGGCACATGGTCCTGTGGGCTATATGGACGTGTTCACCCGTATGCATGCTGTCGAGCATGTTAATCCGGACGGGACAGTTTCGTAAACATGGCAGGACGATAAATCCAGCAAAAGCCATGTAAGCATATTTTATTTTATTCAGTATTATTAATTGTTTTTCTTGTTAAACTATAATGAAATAAGATATGATATTATTAATTTGTTAATGCAGGAGAAGTTTATGGAGCAGCGGCAGAAACTACTTGCTGATACGGGTCGAGATCAGCTGTCGACTGATTAGAAGGACGCTATTTTTGTGCCCGTTATGCATCCAGCAGAGCATGGTCGACGATACGGATTGGCAATCAAGTGGTAAATAATTTACTTTATCTTAAAATACTTCAAATATGATATTTTGACCTTTTCAAAACAATAAACTTGGATTTTATTCATTTTCCATTATTGTAGGCCAGTAGTCAGAGTAGGGGACAGCGGAGTAGAGCTCAGAGCGATATAGCAGATATAGAAGAATTGCGGACTTGAGTGTCCCAATTGGAGGAGCAGAACCGCCAACAGGCCATGCAGACCACACAGTTGCTAGAGTATATGCAGCAGTTTGGTGGCCGCTTCCCTTCCTTGGCTGGCTCTGGATCTGGAGGAGATTGATTCATTGTTTGCTTACTTATTCAGGTATGTTTTTTTAAAGTTTTGAATGATTTGGTAAACGATGGAGGTAATTGTTGATTTTTGTATAATTATGTTTGATACATTTGGTTTTGTGGTTATATGAGGATGTGGACGAGGATGTTGATGATTTTGTGTATTTATAACATGCTAGAACACTTATTGTTAGGGTTATTGTCAATGTTGAAATGCTTATGTACATAACGTATTTTATTTTAATATAATTTTATTTATTTGTGTGTTTATTGAATATTGTGTAGTTTGGGATTTGATATTTGGTTGGAATATTGTATACTGGATTGTGCAGCATTGATGTAATAGTATTTGGAAGAGAAATGTGGATGGAATGCTATATTTGCAGCAGAATTCAAAAATAAAAACAGCAGATTTCTGATGGCTTCCGACGGATACCGACAGCTTACAGGTAAAAATTTCCGACGGCTTCCGACGGCTACTGACGGCCTGTCGTACTTAATTTCCGACGGCTTCTGACGGATACCGACATGTGTTGGGATCCGTCGGAACAGAATACGACACCATGTGTCGGAAGCCTCCCCGACGCAGTATATTCCGACGGTTATCGGCCGTCGGAAATCATTAATCTCCTTGTAGTCTTGTAGTGGTACCTTCATGTAAAACATGTTATGGGTCACATGTGGTTAAAGTATATTTTGGCCATAATCATGATATCTTGAACTCAAAATGTTATTTCTTAAATCTTTTATGTATCACGCTTTTCATGGTACAAAACATGTTTAGCTTTCTGTAACACACGCATGCGCATGTGCATGACAAGTTGCATACTACTTATGTTAAGTATACATATGATATAAATAAACTTACTTAAACATTGTTGTTAACGGCTGCTCCGTGAAGGTTTGAAGCAAGAGCACAGAATGCAGAAGAACAGGGCGCGCTTGTTATAAAGGACAGAGAGACATGAGCACCGAACAATGCTCTGGGAAATGTGATCATGCTGAGCGAAGTGATGAATGCAGAAGAACTGAATCATGAGTACAGAGGCAAGAGGACTGAGATATGCACGGTAGGGTAATATATCATCTCTCGGCATCCTATCAATGTTGTATTGACAATGGTTTATCTCCGGCACAAATTATTTTGACAAAAAGATTGTTATAGGAACATCTATTACTAGTGCATTCATTTCTACGTTGTTTAAGGGTGCATGACAGTTTAAACTGAAAAAACAAGCAACAATTTTATCCAAGAAATCAACATGACCTTTAAAACAGATATGTAAGAACTCATCATCCATGAATCGATAACCCAACCTGAATATTAGACCAAAGAAATTTATCAAAATTAGTAAAGACACGATCACACGACACCTTAGGAATAACTTACAGCAGGAGCACTAAATTGTTTCCCCTCTAAAGTATCAACCTTGACCTATAGAGTAAGAACTAAAATTGTTATGTAGATAGATTAAATTGATTTGATAACTAGTACTCGAAAAATAGTCGCACAATAACCTGAAAACCAAAATCATACTTGCAGCTAAATTGCATGGCTGTGTTTGCTGCTTGTCAGTGGAGAGAAGCAACTGAAGTTGAAGACTGGTCACATGATTATCTATGTTGATCATACACAAGTCAGTTAGGCAACTTCTGGTGTAGTGATCCAAGACATCCCGTAAACAAGCACGAACAAGAACTATTGTTTAGGATCCAAGTTCGAAACAAAGACATTGATCAATTTGAGAGCACAACCAAAATCTTGGTGATGAGTGCACCTATATGATTGGGAAAATTTATGATGCTCTTACCAGAAGTGCTCAGGTTAGGCTTCTATCATCTGTTATCTGTTTCATTATCTATAAAACATGGATGCATATTTCTAACCAAATCTTTCATTTAATTTGGTATTGGTGTTTTAAGTTGGAAGTAGCAATTGAATGCTATGTTCATAAATGTGATGGTTGGCTACTATTTTGCTATGTTTATATTTATATATTCCCATATTTCTTTGAATAAAACTGATGATAGTTCAAAGAAAAAACCCTACAAGCATAAGATGGTGACCAGTGCACGAGGCTCCCGCACGATAGCGGACTCTAAAGAGGTTGATAATGTACGTAACTTTTTTCTCGTATTGCGAAGAGACTTTCCCGACTCGAACCTGGACGTTCAGATTATCATGCGGGTGATCTAACGTTGCGTCAAGGCTTCACCTAAAAAAACCTTACAGGCATAAATGTGGGGAATATGAATACGCGGATGCAAACATTACTCAGATTTACGAAGTTAAAAAAAGTTTGAATACATGTGCATCTTTTATGCCAATGCTTTTTTTTGAACAAAGACCAGATCACTGTTGGGGATTTTGCGGTTCGAAACGGATTTGATGGCGATGGTGATGAAGACAATGCTGTACTTCCGACTTCAAGGATCTATGGAATGGATTCTTTCAGACAATAGTTCAACCCACCAGGTACAAACGGGTTATCGAACTATTGACTTTCAGAATTCAATGAAGCCCTATAACAGCGTAATCTGATTCAAAGTTTGTACAACTTTGATCCGACCAAGAACACTTCAGAAACTGTATCTGATGATGCAATTTATAGAGAACAGAATGAAGAGGAAGAAAAGAGCAATTCTGCAATGGTTTCTGATTTCGCAACACCTTGGATGCGTCACAAAACAGAGCAATGGAGGCGCAGCGTTTTGCAACACCTTCTAGCGTTGCAGAATCGCTCTAGGAAGAAGAAGAAGATATTGAAAATGTCTACAACTATTTCTGAACGTCGCTATTTATAGACGTGAGGAGGTGTCTATTCGCCAAGCGTCACGACCGTTTGCAACGGTTCGTAACTGTTGCGAACAGATTTAAACTTAAACGTCGCGACCTTTCATTTGCAACATTCAGAAAACGTTACTAATTCCCGCCTTTATTCCCGTTAGTGTTCATATACGGTCCAAAAATATTTTCGGATCAGAACCCGAAACCCGTACCCGGCCCGGTTCGGTTCGGACGGACGGACGGCGGCGACGCGCGTGTGGTGTTGCATGACTTCTCTCCTCACAACAAAGCAAACATGTGGAAGCCCCAAGGCCCCAACATCCACTTGAGAGAGTTATACTTACACAAGTATAGTCTCATCTTTTCTACAATGTGGGACTTTACTTTCTTTTCTTCTTCTTTCTTTTCTTCTACTCTTCCAAAACAAAACCCTAACCCCAAAAGCTCTTCGAAAATTTTCAACAATCTCCCCCAATTTTCAAAATAAGAAAATAAATAAATAGGACGGCTGAATCACTAGAGTGACTTCCTACATACCCAAGTGGGATCAAGCATATGTAGTTCTAAGATCAAGTTTTGCGTGAAAACCAACACATAAATAAAAGGTATCTTTTAGATTTGAACCTTTACTTAGTGTAAACCATTCAAAGCCTTATCTAGATTCTATGGTGAGCGAATCTTGAACCAAGTATCCCTAATGATAAAACCGGAACAATCACACATGTTGATTTTCTTAGGTAAAGTGTTCTGTATTGCTTAGCACGTTAATTGCCATGTGCTTAAATCCTGATTCATGAGTCTACTTAGAAAGCGGTCTTACTTTCCTAGAAACGGCCTGATTTCCATACTCATATAGGTAAGTCTCTTAAGGTGTTTCTGCGATACACCTTTTAAGGTTTCTAGACTTAAGGATATATATACATCTTTTGTTCTTGCAGAATCCAACACTAAATATTATGGGATTATCAATTTAGTGTTCCATAATCATTCGCTTAACTTGTTGGTACCCATTGAACTTTGTCTATCCTTTTCAAGACATAAGTTGGGTTTCTGTTAAGGATGATCAACCTTCATTCACAGACCTTAGTCCCATTTCTTGTGACTTTATAGAAACCATTGCCTTTGGAAGCCCTTTTGTAAGTGGGTCAGCCAAGTTTTTCTTCGTTTCTATGTAGTCAACAGTTATAACTCCTCTTTTGAGTAACTGTCTCACCATTTGATGTCTTAGACTCACATGTCTAGACTTTCCATTATATGTCTTATTAGACACATTGTATATTGTTGCTTGATTGTCACGGTTAATCAAGACTGTTGGAGATGGCTTCTTCCACAAAGGGATTTCCATTAATAAATTCCTAAGCCATTCCGCTTCTTTACATGCATCTGCTAATGCAATCAATTCTAACAACATTGTTGAGTCAGAAATACAGGTCTGCTTCTTGGAAGCCCATGACACAGCAGCGCCTCCTAGTGTAAAGATCCATTCAGTCGTAGACTTAGATTTGGATTCTACATTGTTGCAGGTTGCATCACTATATCCTTCTATTACAGAAGGATATCCTTTATAAGATAAACCATATTCAATGGTTCCTTTTAAATAAGCTAAAACTCTGGAAATGGCTTTCCAATGTTCGAAACCTGGATTACTCGTAAATCGACACAATATACTTATAGCATGCGCGATGTCTGGTCTAGTGCAATGCATAGCATACATAAGACTCCCAATAACACTGGAATACTCTAGTTGAGAGATAGTACGTCCAGTGTTCTTTTCTAATTTAATACTAGGATCTAAAAGAGTTGGTGCTGGTTTGTCATCGTAATGACCATACTTTTGTAGGAATTTCTCTATGTAATGGGATTGAGTTAGTAATAACTCCCCCTCTTTCCTAATAATTTTAATTCCCAGAATTACATCAGCCTCTCCTAGATCTTTCATATCGAATTTAGAAGACAGAAACTTTTTAGTTTCATTCACACGGGATATATTAGAACCAAATATTAGCATGTCATCAACGTATAAACATATTATAACAATACCGTTGTTATCCGATTTGCTATAAATACATTTATCAGCATCATTAACAATGAATCCGTATGACAGTGCAACTTTATCAAACTTCTCATGCCATTGCATGGGAACTTGCTTCAGGCCATAAAGAGATTTTACTAATTTGCAAACTTTCTTTTCTTGGCCTGGGGTTTTGAAACCTTAAGGTTGTTCCATATATATCTCTTCTTCTAAATCTCCATTTAGAAAAGCAGTCTTTACATCCATTTGATGTATGACTAATTTATGAATTGATGCAAGTGCAATTAAACAGCGTATAGAAGATATGCGAGCAACTGGAGCATATGTATCAAAATAATCTACTCCATGTCTTTGCTTATATCCCTTAGCAACTAATCTGGCTTTAAACTTATCAATGCATCCATTTGTATTCAACTTTTTCTTGAATATCCATTTACATCCTATAGGTTTAGCACCAGAAGGTAAATCAGTTAAAACCCAAGTTTGGTTTAACATTATGGAATTCATTTCATCATTGATAGCTTCTTTCCATAAATTTGAATCTCTGGAACTCATAGCTTCAGAATAAGTTTTGGGATCATCATCAACGTTCATTACATATTTAGTAACATTAAGGACTTCGTCCTTACTGCCTTCTACAAGATATGTAATGAAGTCGGGACCATAGTCCTTCTCTATTCTCGCTCTTTTACTTCTCCGTTGTTCAGTACTATTATCTGGTAGTGACACTTCCTTGCTGTTTTGAGCAGGAGCATAATCATCGTCATTGATATCATTAGTCATACTACATTCTGGACTAGATGATCTCAATGGGATCTCAACAGTTTGATTTTCAAAAAATTCTACATCTACAGATTCTATAACTTTTAAGGTGTCAAGAATAAGAAATCTATAACTTATACTATTAAGTAAATATCCTATGAAAACACATTTAAATGCCCTATTTCCTAACTTTGGTCGTTTAGGGTCTGGTTTTCTAACATAAGCTAAGCAACCCCAAACTTTAAGTCTAGTTAGGTTAGGTTTCCTATTAAACCATAATTCATAGGGGGGAATATTATTCTTTTTAAGTAGTACTCTATTTAAAATATAACATGTAGATAACATAGCATCACCCCATAGGTTATAAGGTAAATTAGAACTTATGAGCATGAAATTAACCATTTCTACTAAAGTTCTATTCTTCCTTTCAACAACACCATTTTGTTGTGTTGTATATGGGGCAGTACATTGGTGAATTATACCTTGTTGTTTACAAAACAAGGTGAATTCATTTGAGAAATATTCACCACCACGATCTGAATGTAATATTTTAATTTTAACTCCTAATTGTGTTTCGACATCTGCTTTGTAAATTTTGAATTTATCAAAAGCCTCATCTTTAGTTTTCATTAGATATACATATGCATATCTAGTATAATCATCAATGAATGTTATGTAGTATTGGTTACCACCATAGGTGATATGACTTTTGAAGTCACCTACATCACTATATACCAAATCAAGCAAACCAGTTTTCCTTTCTACAGATTTAAAGGATTTCCGGTGTATTTTTGCTTGAACGCATATTTCACATTTAGAGATGGTATCGAAATCACAATCAGAAATTAATCCTAATTTATTCATATTTCCAATGGAATTATAATTAACATGTCCTAATCTACCATGCCATAAATTAATAGAATCAACAATATAAACAGAAGATTTCTTTATTAGATTCAACTTAATCATGTCGTTACAAGAGTATCCCTATCCAATGAATTTATCATTCTTAGACAACAATAGCTTATCAGACTCATACACCATCTTGAATCCTCCTTTATTAAGAAGGTATCCAGAGACTAAATTCTTACACATATCGGGTACATAGAATACGTTGACTAATGTAAGAACTTTTCCAGAGGTGAGAAGAAGTTCTATAGTGCCTTTTCCCAGAACTTTGCTTGGAACCTTATTTGCTCCAGTAACTTCGTCGGCTTCTCCTTTATTTTCTTCGTAACTCTTGAACAGATTACGGTCTTTGCAAATGTGAATGGTTGCTCCAGTATCGAACCACCAATCATTATCATTGCCACTAACGGAGTTTGCCTCTTGCACTACAGCCACAAGCGAGTCTTCGACCACATTCACTTTTTGTTGTTTCTTCCGCAGACGGCAGTCTCGGGCATAGTGGCCGGGCTTGTTACAAAAATAACAAGCACCTTTCTTTTTGTTGTTAGTTTTGGAATGATTTTTCTTAAACTGTGTCTCATTCTTTGGCTTTAATTTATCAGTAATTTCAACATTATTTGCCTTAGAATGGGACTCAGTTTGCGGATTATTATCTAGATCGCGTTTGCGAGAGTCTTCTTCAATACGAAGATGACGCTATAAACCGTCTAAATTATAATCCGTTTCCGCATGCTTCATCTTTTTCTTATAATCATTCCAACTATGCAGAAGTCTAGAAATTATAACTCCAACAACAAAAGATTCAGGGAGATCAATTTCACATCTTTAAGTTGATTCACCAACAGTAAGATTTCGCTTACTTGTCCAATTATGGACTTATTGGTGACCATTTTGAAATCCATAAAATTAGAAATAAGAAACTTTTTATTACTTGCCTCGGATATGCGGTACTTATTCTCCAGAGCAGTCCAGAGTGCCTTCGCTGTTTCCAAGGTCCTATGAGCATTGTAGACTGGGGTAGATAGCGCATTCAGAATATGGCCTCTGCATAGGAAGTCGTCTTCTTTGCGCTTTACACGTTTAGCCTTTAGAGCAGCATCATCTTTATCAGTTTCCTCCGGGATTTCTTTCAAGTCATCTTCCAAAATGTAGAATAACTTGACGGTGACCAAGAAAAATTTCATCGTCTCTTGCCAACGAGTGAAATTGTCGCCATCAAAACGCTCCAATCGAGTTAGATGCTGATTCATAACTTGTAGAGCGCTCGAACCTTCCATGGTTGAAGACTATTGTCTGAAACTTGTTGGGGATTTTGCGGTTCGAGACGGATTTGATGGCGATAGTGATGAAGACAATGTTGTACTTCCGACTTCAAGGATCTATGGAATAGATTCTTTCAGACAATAGTTCAACCTATCAGGTACAAACGGGTTATCGAACTATCGACTTTCAGGATTCAATGAAGCCCTATAACAGCGTAATCGGATTCAAAGTTTGTACGATTTTGATCCGACCAAGAACACTTCAGAAACTGTATCTGATGATGCAATTTATAGAGAACGGAATGAAGAGGAAGAAGAGAGCAATTCTGCAATGGTTTCTGATTTCGCAACACCTTGGAGGCGTCACAAAACAGAGCAATGGAGGCGCAACGTTTTGCAACACCTTCTAGCGTTGCAGAATCGCTCTAGGAAGAAGAAGAAGATATTGAAAATGTCTGCAACTATTTCTGGGCGTCATTATTTATAGACGTGAGGAGGTGTCTATTCGCCAAGCGTCACGACCGTTTGCAACGGTTCGTAACTGTTGCGAACAAATTTAAACTTAAACGTCGCGATCTTTCATTTGCAACGTTCAGAAAACGTTACTAATTCCCGTTACTGTTCATATACGGTCCAAAAATATTTACGGATCCGAACCCAAAACCCGTGCGGACGAACGGACGGCGGCGGCGCGCTTGTGGTGTTGCATGACTTCTCTCCTCACAACAAAGCAAACATGTGGAAGCCCTAAGACCCCAACATCCACTTGAGAGAGTTATACTTATACAAGTATAGTCTCATCTTTTCTATAATGTGAGACTTTACTTTCTTTTCTTCTTCTTTCTTTTCTTCTACTCTTCCAAAATAAAACCCTAACCCCAAAAGCTCTTCGAAAATTTTCAACAACCACTGTATATATTTGCATAAAATTTTCATTGTGGTAAACAAAACACTGGGAACAAAAATATGAAAAAATATTTTTGTCTAGGCCAGAAAGTGCACAAGCATGAGCGAAAAGGAATACATAACTTGAAAAATGAGAGCAAAGATAACTTGAAAAATGAGAGCATTTTAAACTAAGATGGCAAAACTGATGCCACTTTAACCTGTGACAAATTAGATATCAGCCATTAATATTACACTAGAAGTGGTATTTCTCAACTGTAGAATAAATATTGCGCACATCGACATGCTCATTAATAGCTTCCATGATTTTATTAGCAGGTTGGCCAAGTCGCTTTATTACTTTAATTATTAACATGCAGTCCCTGTTCTCGGGTAAGGCTTATAGGTTCTTGAAACATGTCCACGACTAATTGTTGGACATCTAAACCAGGCATAGCAGTATAAGTAAGAAATTTGTTCCTCGAATTTTGAAGCCTGTAGGCTCTACCTATTCCTTAAATTTTGTTCACATTTTACATATAGATGAAGGATGTAGTAAGAAATTTGTAAAATGATTTGAAACCTCCTCAAAATTGCATTGAAACAAATATCTGTGTTTTCAGAAAAATTTCGCCCCCATTTGCTGCCAACTATACATGGAAAATATTATTATATTAGTAACATTTTTTAAAATTTAATCAACTTAGCTTTTTTCATGTCATGTGTTGTAATAAAATTATTATGATACTACCTTTAATTGTACACGAATGCAGGTAATAAACCTATTCCATAAGTCTGCTTATTTTACTTTTATCATTTTACTTTTTATTTGTGCTAAAAAATATATACTTGTAATCCTAGTTTGTTTTTTTAAAGCGGATGTATCAAATTGGTAACCATTTATTCCGAATAGATTCAAAGCTGTTGTAACTTTGTTTGGATTGGTTGCAGTTGCAAATTCCACCAAGGAAGCGAAGAGGCCACAGGTAAATCTTCTTCAAAATGATCAGGTCACTTTGTCTGGAAAATTATAGGATGTTTTCAGTCATTTACTTATTGGGATGAATATGATCATTGCATATTTTCATTTTTTACTACTTTTTTATTGGTCACATCCCTAAAACCAAACGTAATACACAAAAATTCATTCCGATTGAAACTTTATAAATCCGGTCCCTATTTTTACATCGCCTTAATCTTTCTCATAAATACCCTCGTTATTCATCGTGATTTTGAAATCTTTGTTTCCATTTATCGATCCACTTTCTGAAATCATATAAATCATATTTTCGGTTTGTTATTTGCAATAGTTGCATTTCTGCGAATATGCAATAGTTGCAAAAATGTCTGCAACTATATGCAATAGTGCAGAAATGTGTGCAACTATATGCAATAGTGCAGAAATGTCTGCTACTATATCATATAGTTGCAGAAATATCCGCAACTATACGCAATAGTTGCAGACATTTCCGCAACTATACCATATAGTTGCATTTCTGCAACTATAGACATTTCCGCAACTATACCATATAGTTGCATTTCTGCAACTATACGCAATAGTTGCGGAAATGTCTGCAACTATACCATATAGTTGCAGAAATTGATATAGTTGCAAAAATTGATATAGTTGCAGATATTTATGCAACTATATGGAATAGTTGCAGACTTTTCTGCAACTATACCATATACTTGCAGAAATGTCTGCAATTATTTGCAAATTTTGTACATTTAAAAAAAAATGAAATTGTTCAAAAATTGCTGAATTTTCTGGAAATATTTGAAATAATTGCATCTTTACTGTAAATATGAATTTTTGGTATCAACAATGGATCTCATTTTAAAGATCATAAGATTTGTGATTTTTGGTGAAAACGGCATGTTGATCCGGATTTTGTACATAAATTTATATGCGTTTGAAGTGTTTAAAACATAAAGGTTATTTGGGTCTTTTTGTGTGCGTGAATTTGAAATTAGGGGGCGGAAACGAAGGATATTTTCTCTATTTTGAAACTTATTAGGAATGTGAGCCAAACTTACCCTTTTTATTTTTATAGTTTAAGCATTCGAAGAGCAAATCTGCAATGTTGACCGGAACCAGAATTTTGATCCATATTCTGAAAATGCAGTATTATGTTTAATTTTTGTAGATTGAGTTTATAACTCTAGAATGAAAATATTTCAAGTAACAGGATTCATGTTTTATTATATTATTAAAGGGCCTTCCACTTTTGAATTTTTATGAGAAAGAAGAACCCATTATCGACCATTTGCATCTTTGTTAAAGTTATGTCAAATTTATGACAGAATCCACTGATATAATTTTTTATTACAGCATGTACCATATTCTTGTTATTTTGCGTTGTTGTCAATCAGTTCAAGTTTTCCGTTTTGCTTGTAATTTAGAGTGTTCAGAATTTTTACGTGAATGAGTGTACAATTGTTCTTATTTGCAGAGATTGCTAGGGATAAAGTGGCCACTTTCAAAGTCCATCTCGTGTGAATAGGGGTGTTGATATCGGGGGGCCATGCGAGATGACAGGATGAAGAGGGGGACTAGTAGCTTTGACAAGGATAGTAGTAATGGGCCTGCAGCAGTTATTGAGGAATAAAAGCATAAATAGATAGGCCAGAGCCCACAAAACTTAGACTCCGGGAAGAAGTTCGGTCAGATGAGTAATTGGGTTGCTGGAGCCAGTTCACATACGTGTCTGTATTAATAAGCATAGATGCTGTGGCCAGTCTCACCACTACACTTCTTGTTGGCTTATATGTGCAAGTAAGATTTTAGCCTATTCATTTTTGTATACTATTTCATTTACGCACTTACATGGAAATCAGTGGTTATGTTTATAATACGCATACGCATGTAGGCTCACTTACATGGAAATTAGTGGTTATGTTTATAATACGCATATGCACGTAGGCTCACTTATATCTCAGGCTTGGAAGAGATGGTTAGCTACCATCAATTTCTTCAAAAATGCATCCTGCTCGACATATTCCAGTGCATTTGCAAATAAGGTTGGATGTGTTGGTGCTACATGGGTGGTCTCTTCCATGTGTATATGCTGTCACGCATTCTCTCCGTTGGGACATTGGTATTACATTATTATAGTGGCTTGGTATTAAACTGTTATATTTCACATTGAGTGTCTGACCTCAATTATTACACTGGAAACAACTTGGAATATTTTTCTGGTCAATGTCCCCTGTAACGGTCCTGATTGGACCTTCGAACATCCACATCCAAATACATCATCCGTAGTTGAATGCCGCAGATTCAAACGTTTAGTCTGCCTCATCGGAGCTTATAACAATATTGGACGATAACAACACAGTAAAAACAGAATGAATAATTTTATTAATTTTATTGATACACCACAAATTGATACAACAATAATACAAATAAATTGATCAACACTATCAAAGATGGATACAACAGCGGAAAAACACAGCAGCAACAGCAGCGGAAAAATATCTTCAATGCCTACACTTCAAACCAGAAGCTCGAACCATTATCATGCTGAACTTGAAACGCAATGCGATCGCCAATCCCAAGACTCTAAAGATTGCCAAAAGCTACACCTACTATTTAATTATTTGAAAACCTGACTTTAGGCTGCCTGTGTGGAAAATTATGGGCACCCAGAGTTTAGAAAGGGAACAATAAACTCCAGATCAGTCATTGGACTGGTGTGAACAAACAAAAACAGTTTATCTTGAACAAAAAAAAAGAAAAAAAAAAGAAATCCGCAATGTTTTTTGGAAAATGAAACTACCATAAGGCCTCCCGCCACACACATAATGCAAGCGTACACATGAAGGAGATTTCTTCTTATGATAGTCAAACATGCTTGATATGTAAAATTCTTTTAATATTATTATTAGTGCATAGTGTAGAAAAACATTTCGAAAGTATAATATTAATCTTAGCCGGCGTACGTACCATTATAGCATGCCTACTATAGCTACCATGTTAAATGGCAGGTTCTACAACTAAAACCGTACAAGGCGCGTATTGGATGATTGGATTCCCAACAGATGGTCAGGCTAAGGAACTTCCTCACCATATGGGTACGTCTCTGGAGGGTCGCCCCGAGAACTTAACCAGCTCTCTGCCAACACAAGGCCGGGTTACCTCTGTAAATAGGTAACTACTGACACGAGTATGCCATCCCCCGGTCATTACCGCCTTATCCGAGGATCCTCAACACCAAAAAATTCGAACAATCACATAGGTTAAATATCTGGGCTCAATACCATGGTACCACCTTTTATCCAGAAGGAAATGCACATACCCTAAAGGGCACGACTCTTATAACCTTGCCGCATTCTTCCTGTTTCGACCATTTCCGGGTTGTGAGGTTCGACGAGATCTCGTCCACAAAGCTACGCTTTTCACAAAAGCTATGCTTTGATCAACAAATGATCAGCAGCACTTAGCATGCCACATTACCAAATTGGGAATATATCACTAGTAACCATCAACTACATAACCTCTGAGCTCGTACGTCTCAGAGAAGAGCGTTAAGCTAAGAGAATAAATTCTCCGCCACCAAACAGAAATGTATTTGATAGAAACCAGCTTTACATCTCAAAGTGTAATGTCAGACATACGCCTATACAAGTCCATCCTAAGTCTAAATGGAAAAAGAAGCACTTGCAAATCCGGGTATTCACAATCCTGATCGGACACCCCATCACATATGGAGATCTTTATACCGTAGCTACTCAGTGCAGAGACATTCGACAGGTAATCCTTTCGTTCTCGAAAATAGCCGGTCTTCACCACCGTCTTCAAATACTATCCATTTCGTCGTATCATTATTCGAAATGGGTTTTATGACATAAAGTCATTTCCCGGCTAAATCGAATAATGAGCGCTTATTTTAAAAAACATATGGATATATTGGGATCTTAGTTAAGTCACAACCTTAAGCCCAAAACCTTTCATTTTGAATGGTTTAAACAAATTTCCATTTTTAATCTTTTAAATAAAAGATTCACCCTTAAAGATCCTCTTCATTTTGAAAGCAAGGTTCATCAATCTTTAACAAAGATTCATTCATAGTTTTCGAAACTATTTTCAATTTGATTCACCAATAACTTGAAATCCTTTTCAACAAAAACTGGAAATTATTTCGTTATATGAAAGCATTATCATTTGAAAACAAACGCTTTTCATTTCGGGAAAATCCGATTGAAATTACTCAAGATATAGCTTTTCAAAGTATACATTGAAAAATCAGCGAACTGCCGTATACTCGGCAAGTTCTATTTGATTAAATTTAAATTTCCACAATAATTTATTTAATATACTTCAAAAATAGTTTAGAATTCACATGTATATATTTTGTATAACTTATATAACCCTTTCAAACCATAGGTTCCAAAATAAATTTAAAAACTTCAACAAGACATAGTATATTCAAACTAAATTTAAATTTCAAAACTTCCTTTTCAAAAGCTTTTCATATTCAAATCAATTTCACTTCCAAACTATTTGGATTTAAAATTCAACTTTTAAAATCATTTTGAATAAAATAATATTAAATTCAAATATCTACGACTTAACCAATTCCTCGTGAAATCCATATTTGTGTGTGTGGTGTAGTTCATAGGTTTTACACACAAGAATAACATATCACAACTATCGTTAATTTAGGCACAACAATATAGATAAGCAGTATAATCCTTTAACGCTTATCTTCATTTACAGATTCACAGATAAATATGTAAATTCATCACAGATAAATAAGTCGTGGTCCACAGCTCAATCGTGTCACAGAACATCACACATTAGGGATATCAAACAATTGAAAGCATTCAATAGAATTCAATCATCCATAAGTAAGATCAATTAATCATCTGACTATAATTAATTTAAACAAGATTAATTACTCACGAATAAATTACTAATCCTTGTTAATTAACATTAACTAATTACAAACCATTGGCTATTATTTTAATTAATTAATTAATAAAATTGATTAATCATTCTTAATTATCCAACTTAATCAATTATCCTTAATAAATTAGTTAAACCTTAATTAATTTCATAAAATAAATCATCATGTAATTAATTTATTTAACCTTTAATTGTTAAGTGATTAACTTTTAATTATAGATTAACCTTTAATCATTAATTAATTTTTATTAATTGCTTTCATTAAGAAATTATCTTTAAGTAATTAATTACCTTTAATTACTTACATTAATTAAACTTAATTAATTAGTTATCCTTAAAAGTAAAGTAATTATCCCTTAATTACATTAAGTAATAATCTTTTATAAATTAAGTAATTATACTTAATTAATTTCATTAAGTAATCATCCTTTAATTACTTACATTAATTAATTACATTAAGTAAGTAATCTTTAAATTTCTTTCATTAATCAAGACCTTAATTAAATTATTTAAATCTTTCTTTAATTAAGTGCTTTAAATTATTATATACCAAAAATCATTTATTAATTAAAGTTAATACCATATACTTTAATCACTTTTTAATCTCATTGTTAAATTTTATTTGAAAACAATTGGGATCTAATTATATAATTAATCTAATGTATAATTATATAAACCAAACAATTTTAAACAAAATTACACTTTGAAAAACTTGGTTATCTTTTCTTTGAAAACTTTTTTTTCATTTAATATACTTTTACAACTTAAACCTGTTTAAACATTTTGCTCTAAACTCGAACATTCCATATACCTTTAAAACTGGTTAGTATATTACTTGAAAACTCCGTTTTGAAAACGTTGTTTAAAATTTACTTTTGCTTCCAATCTGAAATTCAGATTTTATTTTAAAACCTAGACAGGATTCCTTTAAAATTTAAAACCTGGTACCATTCACAATTAACACCCGTAAAAATACAAAATCCTCGAGTCACTCGCGAGCCACTCACGTGAACTCACTTTGCTTCGAGTCACACACGCGACATCCTCGAGCCTGACCCGTGAAGAATGCTTCTTCCCCAAACTGCAAACCAAACCAGATGCATGAAGATAGTTGTGCACGTGAACGAATCAGCGCCGCCGTTCAAGTCACCTTCGACAATGCCTACAAGTCGCCAACGACCCTTGCCAACGTCCTGGCCACCCAGCTTCGTCTATCTCGACTGAAATCAAAATTCGAGCAAATCGATCAAATCCTGGAACCAACCCAGTCGAAAAAACCCTCTTGCCGACGATGAACTCGTCCACCGAAGCTCACACTGCCTCGTCCAGAGTAGCATCACGAACTCCAGCGACGATTCCCCTCCTCGCGATCACCTCCGGCCTTCCTAGAGCGATGCAATCGCCTCGAAATCATCGGCTACCCAGACAGATGAAAAACCCTACTTCTCCGTTCCCTGGCCACCACGGCCATTGATATAATCTACTATTATTTTTCCAAAGATCACTATCCCTTAAGCCACCTTCGACAACACCCCGAGCTTCAATCGTCGTCGATCGCCGGCAATTGATGAAATACCCAAAATCAATCAACTCACATGACTCGAACCATACCAAACTAAAAATTATGATTTGATTTCCAAAATTCATCAATTTAGAATACAAATTTGTTTATGCAATTCAAACATGATTTCCAGATAATCAAATTTGACATGTCTTTGATTTTCTCTATAAATTTTCAAATTTTGAAATAATCATTGAATTTAAAGACTTAATATTATTTTTAAAATTGATAATACCTTATTAGAGTCATTTTTCATTTACAAATTCTAGTATAAAATCAATAGATATGAATTTTCAAATGAAAATGAAACCTGTAAATTAGACAGATATATATATATACACACACACATATATGTATATAAATGTGTATACATACATACATACATATATATATATATATATATCCACATAGACATTTACATCCATATACACATAGAGCAGCTCAGACATATTCCAGAAAAACATTCATGCAAACATATAAATAGATTAAGTTTTTAAATCGGAAGTTTGCTCACCTGGATCCAAAGAACAGAGAATGGCCTAGAAAATGTTTTGAATTCAAAAACTGATCTGGACTTTGATGTTGAGTTTGTTTTGCTTTGATACTTTCGGGTTTTGATCTTTGCCCTAGATCTGAAGCTTTTGAAATTGTTGTTTGTTGGATCTGAAACTTGATCATTGACCTGATCTTGAACTTCACTTAAATTGCTTCAGGTTGAACTTGAAAACAGGTTTTGAATTTGAATCTGGCTTGAAGACTGTTTGGTTGATTTTAAATTTCTTTCAGGTTTTGAATTTTCTTGTTGAGATGATCTTTAGCTTAGTTGATTTGAGAATTTGGAAAATTTGTTTTATTTGTTGTGTTGATTTTCTAATTTAGTTTTGATTTCCAGATTTCTCAAATGAAAGAAAATGAAGCCTGGTTTTTTTTGTTTTCCAGGTTTTTGTTCCTATAAACTTTGAATAGAAAAATGAGAAAGAGAGGAGTTAGATGTATATATATATATATACTTGAATTTTCTTTATTTATTGATTTCAAAAAAATAAATAAATAAATAAAATAGATCAAACATGCCACTTGTAAATGCAAGCTATACTAAGTCACTTGTTATTTTCATGTATTCATTAGCTTACAATTGTTAATATCTTTTATTATTAACTTACAAATGTCTTTATATAATTTTATATTACTTTCTTATGTGTGTGTGTGTATATATATATTAATTTATGTATTATATTTATATATGTATTATGTTTTAAATGTTTTGATTAATTCATTTTCTACAATTTATACTTATATAACTTTTTAAAGAAAATGATTTTAAAACTAATTACACATTAATAAATAAACACACACACACGTATATAAAATATAGAATTTAGCTTTAAACAAATTTTAAAAATTATTTATATCAAATTTAAAATATAACTTTCAAAGTATATATTACATATGTATATTATATTTAGAAAACAAACTTTTATTAATTTTAAACATAATATTTTCAAATCCAATTTATTTTTTGAAATATTTAATTTCGAATTTCAAATTCCAAATTCTATTTATAATCTATATAAAAAAAACATACATTCTTATTTATTTTGAAAAATTCACAATTTAATTCAAAATTTTATATAAATTAACAATTTAAATTTGACTTAAAAAGGGGATCATTACAGATTCCCCCCTTAAGAAAATTTCATCCTCGAAATTTGCTAGACAGGGAGACAACAAAAACAGATAAAGAAATGTTTTACCAGATAAAACCGAATATTTATTCTATATTTGGCTTCCCAAATCAGAATATCATCAATAACTTATTCAACACTTCACAAAATACTCGGGTTATCCGGTTTACGAAATATGTAGGGGCATTAGTTAGTCCGAAGGGATAACTAACCGTTCATAGAATATATCGGAACCCAAAAGAATAGACAAATGGATTCAAATTTTTTTCACAATCCTCAAACACTAAGTATGGATTCCAAACTCAGGTCGGAATACCCCAAAGTATACACTAGCTTGTCCCTCTTCGGACTTGGATCCTCACAAGAAATCAGAACAAAATTCTCAAATTTGGTCTTCACCGAAATCGATCTATTGATACAATTTAATCTATCTTCATATTCTGTTAACCAATCTATTTCAATTTTAAATTTTAAATTCATTAAAGTTAAAACGGAAAGACACATAAGAAACTGATTATTAGAATATGAAATAGGAATTAGAAATCTTTCTACAACGATTCGCAGGGCCACCACCACAACAAAGCTTCTTCTGGTAGCTGCCAGGAAACCATCAAAGAATTGAAAGTGAATGACAAACAAAGAGATTGATAGATATAGTTGTTTCCTTATTGTTACAGGGTACCGACCATTTGTAGTGAAACTTCCCTGTCCCCTACCTCGTCCCTTTCTTGCACTATTACTCACTATCAGTGAATAGTAAGAGAATTTACCGAGGCATACAGACGTTATATCTTAGGGATACTCATTATAGGGCATTTCAATCCCTATCTCTAATGAGTCACCTAATGTGTTATACTCCTGAGCTAAAGTTCTTACTCAACCTTCAGCCCTGATACCACTTGTAACGACCCTGACTCCACCTTCGAAAATCGACATCCAAATATATCACTCATATTCGAATGCCGCAGATTAAAACGTTGGGTCTGGTTCGCCGGAGCTTACAACAACATTAGGCGATAACAACACCGCAGAAACAGAATGAATAATTTTATTGATACACCACAAATTGATACAACAATGATACAAATGAATTGATCAACACTACCAGAGAATGGATACAATAATGGAAAAACACAGTAGCAACAACAGCGAAAAAATTTCTTCAATGCCAACACTCCAAACTCCAAACCAGTAGCTCGAACCACCATCAAGCTGAACTTGAAACGCAATGCGATCGCCAATCCCAAGACTCTAAAGATTGCAAAAAGCTACACCTATTATTTGATTATCTGAAAACCTGACTTTAGGCTGCCCGCGTGGAAAATTGTGGGCACCCAGAGTTTAGAAAGGGAACAATAAACTCCAGGTCAGTCATTGGACTGGTGTGAACAAACAAAAACAGTTTATCTTGAACAAAAAAAAAGAAAAAGAAAGAAATCCGCAATGCTTTTTGGAAAATGAAACTACCATAAGGCCTCCCGCCATACACATAATGCAAGTGAACAATTGGAGGAGATTTCTCCTTATGATAGTCAAACATGCTTGATACGTAAAATCCTTTGATATTATTATTAGTACGAAGTGCAGAAAAACATTTTGAAAGTATAATATTAATCTTAGCCAGCATATGTACCATTATAATATGCCTACTATAGCTACCATGTTAAATGGCATGTTCTACAAGGCGCGTATTGGATGATTGGATTTCCAACAAATGGTCAGGCTAAGGAACTTCCTCACCACATGGGTACGTCTCTGGAGGGTCGCCCCGAGAACTTAATCAGCTCTCTGCCGACACAAGGCTGGGTTACCTCTGTAAATAGGTAACTACTGACACGAGTATGCCATCCCCCGGTCATTACCGCCTTATCCGAGGATCCTCAACACCAAAAAATTCTAACAACCACATAGGTTAAATATCTGGGCTCAATACCATGGTACCACCTTTTATCCAGAAGGAAATGCACATACCCTAAAGGGCACGACTCTCATAACCTTGTCGCATTCTTCCTGTTGCGACCATTTCCGGGTTGTGAGGTTCGACGAGGTCTCGTCCACAAAGCTACGCTTTTCACAAAAGCTATGCTTTGATCAACAAATGATCAGCAGCACTTAGCATGCCACATTACCAAATTGCAATATATCACTAGTAACCATCAACTACATAACCTCTGAGCTCGTACGTCTCAGAGAAGAGCGTTAAGCTAAGAGAATAAATTCTCCGCCACCAAACAGAATTGTATTTGATAGAAACCAGCTTTACATCTCAAAGTGTAATGTCATACATACGTCCATACATGTCCATCCTAGGTCTAATGGAACCGAAGACACTTCAAAAGAAGCCCTTGCAAATCCAGGTATTCACAATCTCGATCAGACTCCCCATCACATATGGAGATCTTTATACCGTAGCTACTCAGTGTAGAGACATTCGACATGTAATCCTTTCATTCTCGAAAATACCCGGTCTTCACCGTCGTCTTCAAATGTTATCCATTTCGTCATATCATTATTCGAAACGGGTTTTATGACATAAAGTCCTCTTCCGACTAAACCAAATGATGAGCGCTTATTTTAAAAAACATATGGATATATTGGGATCTTAGTTAAGTCACAACCTTAAGCCTAAAACCTTTCATTTTGAATGGTTTAAACAAATTTCCACTTTTAATCTTTAAATAAAAGATTCTCCCTTGAAGATCCTCTTCAATTTGAAAACAAGGTTCACCAATCTTTAATAAATATTCATTCACAGTTTTCAAAACTATTTTAAATTTGATTCACCATTAACTTGAAATTCTTTTCAACAAAAACTGGAAATTCTTTCGTTATATGAAAGCCAAAATCATTTGAAAACAAATGCTTTACATTTTAGGAAAATTCGATTAAATTTACTCAAGATATAGCTTTTCAAAGTATACATTGAAAAATCAACAAACTGCCGTATACTCGGCAAGTTCTGTTTGAATTAAATTCAAATTCCCAAAATAATTTATTTAATATACTTCAAAAATGGTTTAAAGTTCACACACACACACACACACACACACACACACACACACATATATTAACTTATATAACGCTTTCAAACGATAGGTTCCAAAATAATTTTAAAACTTCAATAAGACATAGTATATTCAAACTAAATTTAAATTTCAAAACTTCCTTTTCAAAAGCTTTTCATATTCACCTCAATTTCACTTCCAAACCATTTGGATTCAAAATTCAACTTTTAAAATCATTTTGAATAAAATAATATTAAATTGAAATAGCTGTGTCTTAACCAGTTTCTCGTGAAATGCATATGTGTGTGTGTGTGTGTGTGGTGTAGTCCAGAGGTTTTACACATAACAATAACATATCACAACCATCATTAATTTAGGCATAACAATATAGATAGGCGGTATAATCGTATAACGCTTATCTTCATTCACAGATTCACAGATAAATATGTAAATTCATCACAGATAAATAAGTCACAGTTCACAGCTCAATCATATCACAGAACATCACATATCAGGGATATCAAACAATTCAAAGCATTCAATAGAATTCAATCATCCATAAGAAAGATCAATTAATCATCTGATTATAATTAATTCAAACCAGATTAATTATTCATGAATAAATTACTAATCCCGGTTAATTAACATTAACTAATTACAAACCATTGCCTATTACTTTAATTAATTAATGAAATTGATTAATCATTCTTAATTATCCAACTTAATCAATTATCCTTAATAAATTAATTAAACCTTAATTAATTTCATATAATAAATCATCCTCTAATTAATTTATTTAACCTTTAATTATTAAGTGATTAACTTTTAATTATAAATTAACCTTTAATCATTAATTAATTTTTCTTAATTACTTTCATTAAGAAATTATCGTTAAGTAATTAATTAACCTTAATAACTTACGTTAATTAAACTTAATTAATTAATTATCCTTAAAAGTAAAGTAATTATCCCTTAATTACATTAAGTAATAATCTTTTATAAATTAAGTAATTATACTTAATTAATTTCATTAAGTAATCATCCTTTAATTACTTACAATAATTAATCAACCTTTAATTAATTACATTAAGTAAGTAATCTTTAAATTTCTTTCATTAATCAAGGCCTTAATTAAATTATTTAAATCTTTATTTAATTAAGTGCTTGAAATTATTATATACCAAAAATCATTTATTAACTAAAGTTAATACCACATACTTTAATCACTTTTTAATCTCACCATTGAATTTTATTTGAAAACAATTAGGATCTAATTACATAATTAATCTAATGTATTATTATATAAACCAAACAATTTTAAACAAAATTAAACTTTGAAAAACCTGGTTATCTTTTCTTTGAAAACTTTTTTTCATTTAATATACTTTTACAACTTAAACTTGTTTAAACATTTTGCTCTAAACTCGAACATTCCATACACCTTTAAAATTGGTTAGTATATTACTTGAAAACTTTGTTTAAAATTTACTTTTGCTTCCAATTTAAAATTCATACTTCATTTTAAAACCTGGACAGGATTCCTTTAAAAATTTAAACCTGGTACCATTCACAACTAAAACCCGAGTAAAAATACAAAATCTCCGAGTCAGTCGCGAGCCACTCACGCGAACACATTTTGCTTCGAGTCACACACGCAACATCCTCGAGCCTAACCCGTGAAGAATGCTTCTTCCCTAGACTACAAACCAAACCAGATGCATGAAGATACTCGTGCGCGTGCATGAATCACCGTTGCTGTTCAGTTCACCTTCGACGACGCCTACAAGTCGCCAATGACCCTTGCCAACGTCTTGACCACCCAGCTTCGTCTATCTCGACTGAAATCAAAATTTGAGCAAATCGATCAAATCCTGGAACCAACCTAGTCGACAAAAATCTCTCGCCGACAACGAAGTCGTCCACCGGAGCTCACGCCGCCTCGTCTAGAGTAGCATCATGAAACCCAACGACGATGCCCCTCCTCGCGATCACCTCTGGCCTTCCTACGGTGACGCAATCGCCTCGAAAACATCGGTTACCCAGACCGACGAAAAACCCTACTTCGCCGTACCCTGGCCACCACGGGCATTGATAAAATCTACCACTATTTTTCCAGAGATCATTATCCCTTAAGCCACCTTCGACAACAACCCCGAGATTCAAATCGTCATCGATCGTCGGCAATTGACGAAATACCCAAAATCGATCAACTCAGCATAACTCGAATCATACCAAACTAAAAATTATGATTTGATTTCCAAAATTCATCAATTTACAATACAATTTTTTTATGCAATTCAAACATGATTTCCAGATAATCAAATTTGACCTATCTTTGATTTTCTCTGTAAATTTTCAAGTTTTGAAATAATCACTAAAGTCTTGATATTATTTTTAAAATTGATAATACCTTATTAGAGTCATTTTTCATTTATAAATTCTAGTCTAAAATCAATCATATGTGAATATATGAATTTTCAAATGAAAATGAAACCTGTAAAATAGACAGAGAAGTGTGTGTGTGTGTGTGCGCGCGCGCGCGCTATATCCATACAGACATTTACATCCATATACGCACAGAGCAACTCAGACATATTCCAGAAAAACATTCATACAAACACATAAATAGATTAAATCGGAAGTTTTCTCACCTAGATCAAAAGAACAGAGAACAACCTAGGAAATGTTTTAAATTCGAAAACTGATTTGGACTTTGATGTTGAGTTTGTTTTGCTTTGATACTTTCAGGTTTTGATCTTTGCCTAAGATCCGAAGCTTTTGAAATTGTTGTTTGTTGGATCTGAAACTTGATCATTGACATAATCTTGAACTTCACTTAAATTGCTTCAGGTTGAACTTGAAAACATGCTTTGAATTTGAATCTGGTTTGAAGACTGTTTGTTTGATTTTGAATTGCTTTTAGGTTTTGAATTTTCTTGTTGAGGTGATCTTTAGCGTAGTTGAAATTGAAACTGGAAGTTGATTTGGAAATCTGGAAAATTGTTTTGATTTTGTTGTGTTGATTTTCTAATTTAGTTTTGATTTCCAGATTTCTCAAATGAAAGAAAATGAAGCCTGGTTTTTTTTACCATGCAAGCTATACTAAGTTAACACTTGTTATTTTCATGTATTCATTAGCTTACAATTGTTAATATCTTTTATTATTAACTTACAAATGTCTTTATATTATTTTATATTACTTTCTTATGTATATATATTAATTTATGTATTATATTTATATATGTATTATGTTTTAAATGTTTTTATTAATTCATATTCTACTATTTATACTTATATAACTTTTTAAAGAAAATGATTTTAAAACTATTTACACATTAATAAATAAACACACACATATCTATACTATAAAGCAAAATCTTGAGTCAAACGGTCAAAGTGAAGCGTTTTGGCATTTTCGAAAATACCATTTTTCATTTATTACCGCAGATAATAAGGAAGGATGTTTTGGTCCTTTGATGAAATAGTGGAGGTCAGTTATTACACGTTCTCATGCTTCTCACCCATTATCACTCTATCCCTCTCCGTCCTTTGCTTCCCCCTTTCAACCCTAGCCCCATTTTCCTACATAACAGGCCTAAATCGAAAATGAAAAAAATACCGCATCCCCCAACATCAACAACAAAGGAGGATGAAGGCTGTCGGTTTCCCATTGTCGATTTCTTCTTCGACTGTAGCATCGCCTCCTCCAGCCTTTGCAGTTTTTGATGCGGGATTTGCACATGCCGACGGCTTGAATAAGCTAAAGCTAACAAATTCACAATGACCTCAAAACTCGTACCAGTTGAAAGATCGATCCAGACTTGTTCAGAAACTCAGGCAATTTCATATTCCACGTTTTATTCCATTACACATAAACTAGCATGAATCCTCTTCTCCGATCTCTTCTTCCTAATACGATGGTATTTCTCTCAATCAGTCTGTTTTAAATGTCCAGTACAATACGAATTTCATAAGATATGCAAAATTGATCTGGCTATAAAGACTGATTCCCTTCATATTCCTAAATCTAAGTTGAGAATAAAATGGACAAGAATAACTCATCATAAGAGGTAAATCTAATAATTTGTCTTATGTTTAATCTGAATTTGCATCTTATTTTAGTCCATGCTTAGCTCATGCTTGATTCCTTTTTAGGTTCGTGAAATGATTTAATTGGTTTTCTTCAACGACGTTTCAGATAAAAATATCTTGGACATTGAATGTAAAGTCAATGCAGTAAGAAGAAACTCTTATCGCTGTTAATTCTCATTATTACAAATCGAGTACGATTTCTATATAATCAATTCACGAATAAATCCTTTGTCAGCTTCAAATTGTGTACTGATATGATGCTTTCACACTGGAATATGCTCCGCCAAATACTATTTTTTTGGCCTATTTAAGTTTGAGTTTCCTCTATAATTTCAATAATTAATTTTTGATATCAGATCAATTGTTGTCTTATTTTGCTTGAACAGAGTTTCTGGAAGTATGGTCAAATATTATTACACTTCTAAGTTTATTTACTATTAATTTGAATGGTTTTGTTATACATAAGTCAGATAGTAGGTGGAAATTCCCAATATGTGAATGCAATCTTTTTAATTTTTTAGAGTATTGTAAGCATGTTATTTCATTAATTTATTATTTCTTGCTTAGCTTTAGTAAATTTATGTTAGGTCAGCACCAGTTTATGATTATATTTGATTATCGCATTATTCTGTACGGACCTCTAATACAAGTGAAAACGATTATATAGTGTGTGCGCTCCCACTTATCTTATAAATAATTTCTGTATATGACCTGAAATTTGAATTGAAGATAGTAATAAAGATTTATCACAGTTGGTTTACGTATTTAAGGTGCATATTGGATGGACGATGGTAAGTTAGTGAATTTATAGTTCATTTACAATAACCACTGACACGTGCTACATGATTTGAATTTTTATCAGGCAATCTTCCCCATCTGCATGGTTCACTTAATATTAGCACTGAATCTTACTCTGATCTTTTTGTTGTTTTACAATACCGCCGTTAAGCTAATAATATGACGATTAATTTAAAAACATAACTTAAAAATCATATTTGTTTTGCTTTGTTTGGGTGGGGTAAGAAGATGCTCCATCCTAAGGAAGTCATAATCATTTTAAGTGATATCATGCAAAAGTTTCTGAGCAACACTTAACTGAATTTTTTAAGCAATGCCTAATGCTTTTAGAGAGACAAAGAGAAGATTATGCGTTTAGAACAACAAGGTTCTTGATTTTGTCGCTTTTAACCTTTTTTGCTTGCATATTGAATTAAAGTGTTAATATGCAATAAATTTTGTTGGAACTTATAATTTGACATGCAAAAATAAGGAGCTGAATTTTGCTTCACATTAATATACTTCTTTGACATTCACATTTGTCGACAACCATTTTAAACACAGTCATTTTTTTTATATATCCTTAACATACTTTTCATTATTAGTTTGTAGTTCATATTTATATTGGATGCCAAAGTTGCGGCTACATACAATGGACTGTTCTCTTTAGAGGTGAAGCCCAATATTACTAAAATTGCTTGGTTTCTTGATTTCGACACTCATATATGCATCTAAACTTAAAATACAAAGGTAGAAAGTTTGGATAAATGAAGATTTAAAATTAACCAATAGGTGAAATATTTGTTGATTATATATTTGGTTATAAAATGAATTATATATATATATATATATATATATATAATATTCTTACTTCTAAAGATTTTAATATTTGGTTCAGTCGGTTATTTACCTTTGTCCAAATTGATAACACGGTCCACATAACATCTAAAATGGACATAAGGTTGCAGATAGTTCTTATAGAATTTCCTTTTTCTATGCTTTCCCTTCGTTCTGGAACTGGCTGTTTCGATACAAAATTCCATTGTTCTCTTACTGTTGTATAGGGCACAGATTGACCAAAAGTTTCTTAATATGTAACAGGTGCAAAATAATTACTTATATACTGTATATTACGGCTACAAAGATACATATAACCAATTAAAGTTGCAGTGACAAAACTTCATGTGGTGTATTTGCATCAGGTTTTTTATGACAATAGCAAAAGATGGTGTTCGTTATGGATGGGGCCAATCAAGGGGTGGCTACTTTGGACTTGACATTTATATTGCTCAAAGGATATAACATCATAAGTAAATGCCCTTGCATAAGGTACCGAAGTTTCTAATTTTTGTAATGACCCTATTGAATATGGTGATTTAACCAAGTACCTCTTTAATTCGTGGTATACGATTCTTACTCGAGGTAATCATTTGTAAGACATTTATTTCTGCCTCTATCAACTTTTATTTTTACCGTGCTCATGTTTACATGTTGCTTTATATTTATGGAGTTTTGTATTCATGCAACCAAGGAGAGAACTTATTTTATAAATTTGTACTTAGTTGTAGCCTATAGTAAGTTTCTATTTGGTTTAGATAGACTGTATGATTACTATTGATAATCAAATTGCAATTGTATTGATCTTAAATGTAGGTGAAAATGACTCTAGAATGTATGTTCTTGCTTATAAACAATTTGTGTGTGTGACTTTTAATTTGAAGTTAAGCAGATAGCGTTGAAGATTTATCAAATTTATTTGACATATTGTATGATGCATATTGGATCGACGGTGGCAGGTTAGTGAATGCATATCTCATTTGTAGCAACCAATGACACGGTGCTAACACAACTACAAAACTATGATTAGTGTCGCATATGTAAGCTGAGTGGTTGATACTTTATAGGAACTATGTTTAGAAGTAGGCGCCAACTGATAAAGTTGGTGATAGAAGTTGTGCCAAAATTGGAACGTATTGGAATTAGAAATGGAATAATGCTAAGATTTTAACCATTGAATGTATATGTTTACGTTATTTAGAAGATTATTTCAAAGAATGATATTATAAGATTGTATATTCACGATGTATTTGTTGTACTGAAATGATTTTGTTATTAGGTTAGATGTTGCCAATTATAAAGGAGGGGAATTAAATGCTTTAATAGTTTTACAGTTTACATGTGAAAGTTTTGATCGCTGGCATAGTATATCTGATAATGCACAAGCAATGTCTGCTTGCCTGAATTGTAAGTATGTAGGAAGATTAGATCATAACACATCCAATAAGTGATTGTTTCTATTTTTAATACAAAACAAAAAAAAATTACGTAACTTCTCAAATTTTTGTGTACATTTTGGTAGCATGAGTGGACACAGTGTATACAAACTTTTTTCTTTGGAAAGTGAAAGAGGTTTACAAATATCTTTGCAATTGCAAACCACCGAAGAAAACTTCTTTGGTAACATGCAGTGCTATAACTTCAATTGTTTTTCTTTTGTTCTAATTTCCAACCAATCGTGCACCTACCTAACTTTTAGATCTTCTTGGACTCATTAGCACACTATAGCATATCTTCCATTTTAATTTCATATATCGATGTGCAACAAACTATATCCACATTTAATGATTGGACGATCATCTTAGATAAACATTATGCTAGAATTATAATCTTAAAATTGATAACATGACCTTTATATTTGTGTCAGTCTCTATGAGTTTTAATTTAATTTTCTTACATATGCTTAGTATTAATTTACTAAATATTTAACAACCATATGATTCATGCAAATCTTACTGTTTTAAACTTATAACTGGCTGAAATATTTATATTGCATGTTATTTTTTAGTTTTCCCATCATTTAGTCCTAAACATCAACTGTACAATGTGCTACAAAATAGTGAACATAGGTGGCCCTTTATCGTAAAAGCGTCTTCTTTTGGCTTTGAGATTTTTCTTACCAATCACCACAAATAATACAAACAATGAATGTCTTATGTGAGTGATCATGTATGGGTTGTATATGAATGAGTTATAACTTTTATAATATTTCATAACACATTTCAATCATTGGCTTAGGTAGGTAAAATTTCTGTAAGAAATACATTAAAATGACAATGTAAAATGTAACACCTTTGTCCTCTACATTGAACTATAATATGAAATTTTGATCCATTAATTTTTACGGAAAAAGCTTTTGATCAGTTCTCAATCGTAACATTAGTTTAATTTTTGATCAATATTTTCTGTTCTGGGTTACGTTTAAAAGAACTATGTGGTTTATACATTGGATATCTAAAAGGGTTTTAGGTTTCATTGTTCCTTTTATGATAATATAAAATTGAAGTTCCGTTGGCTTAATATTGGTCAGATCGTATTGCTGAGTTCCAATGGCGACGAGTTTGTATGTCTTGATGTTATTTTTCCCAACTGTGTATGTTATGCTTTCATCTCCACTTTTATATTTGTATGCACATAAGGTGTTTGCGTAAAATGTTCCAAGTTCTAATGAATGCCTATTCCTGTTTCTTTCTTTTCTTTTACTTCTTTTCTGTGCACATTAAATGGTTGAAACTATGGTCTAACTAACTTTTTTTTCCTTTTCTAATGCAGGTTTAAGTAAGAAGGTAAATAATTTGTAGGTGCTCAAAAATTTTTTTTGCACTTCATGCTACTTTAATGTCAAAATTGATTTGTAGGTAACAGCTTTTCCTTATTACAATGGCTTTTTAGTCTCACTGCCTTCTAAATTGTCAAAATTTTGATTTTGAAAATGAAATTAGTTTGGCCACTATGGTAGGAATGAACATATATTTCTACTAAGTTCAAACTTCATGGGCCTTGCTAATTCTACCTCTGCACATTTTCATATATTGTAGTCTGCGCTTTTATCCGCTTTTATCCTCTTTGTTTATTTTTGTATAGTGGTATCGTTCTTTGTCAACTACAGCGTTGTCCAATCCATTATATATTTTATTGCTTGAACTTTATCTTGGGCAGTGCCACCCTGTATGTCTGCAGTGGCAAGATAGTTCATTTATCTGGAATCATTATTTGCACCTAATATATAAATAGATATGTGGAAAAGTCGAGTGTTCTATTATTTGAGATGCTAATTATTGTTATTTTAATTAATAGTGTACCTTATTCCCTATCATTGAACATCCAAATTTTTGTCTCATATGAAATAAGAAGTTTCATTTGAGATGCTAACTATATGAATGTTTTACTTGCGATTTCAGGTTCAGTATAGTCTATCGTTTGTTTGTCGCGGGGTTGTCGTTCCTTGGTTCGTAATGGTGAAGTTAGCGCAGCAAGTTGTAAATTCCTTGATATGTCAGTTATGGAAACAACAGTTTCATTTTATCTCTTTATTTATTAATGAAAAATGTGTACACATAAAAACCGTTTTTTTGGGATATTATATGAAACTGGAATTGTTGAAACATCGATACAAATAGCCTTACAATGGATAATGCAAATATCCATTCTACAACTGCAAATGTCAAAATTTCAAGTTATGCGTGTTTATATACATACGTGAGTTGATGTGATTGGGTTGCAATCACTGTTGAAGATTCTGGAGATTCATAAATGATAAATAGAGACTCATCTTTTTAATTTGAATTGAGATGAAATGTATATCCATTACATTTGATGTGCTATAGTTTAAATTAAAAGCTAATTTGTCCACTGTTTTACTTTTGTTGTCAACTATATGAATGTGTACTGCAACTATATTGGCATAGATGTGCAAAATTCTTTATCAAGTGGAGGCAAGTAGACTGAGTTTTCTACACCTTATTTTACCTTATTTACTGTACTTAAATTTTGACATCGATCATCTAAATTTAACATTCAATTGATATATTTTTTAACCATCCATTTTCTTAATCTGGATAAGGATTTCAGTAAACTCTTTATTTATCTCTATAATGATCAGACAAACAAAATCAACCTTGCACTAGGTCAAAATCTAAATGCTAATTTTCTTTAATTAATTTCTTATTAAGTAAACTTGAAAATATCATAGATTATTCATAGGTTGATATAACTCAAAGGTGCTTCATCATTATTAGGTTCACATATCGTCCTTCTTACAACACCTTATTTCTGTTTAGTTGTCATATCTTCTTCCTCTTTTTTGCCATAATTAAACAAAACATTACTGCAATCTCTCACAATATCATAATTGTGACAAAGACAAAATATGTTCACTTCCTTCTTTGCACATGTCCAACGGACGTGCCACCATACTGTATGTAAAATATAGAATTTAGCTTTAAAAAACTTTTGAAAATTATTTATATCAAATTCAAAATATAACTTTCAAAATATATATTACATATGTATATTATATTTAGAAAACAAATTTTTATTAATTTTAAACATAATAGTTTCAAATCTAATTTATTTTTCAAAATATTTATTTTTGAATTTCAAATTCCAACTTCAATTTATAATCTATATAAAACAAACACATATTCTTATTTACTTTGAAAAAATTCATAGTTTAATTCACAAATTTATATAAATTACCAATTTGACTTAAAAACGGGATCATTACATCCCCTCACTTAAAAACGTACTAAAACACATAAATTTTTGGAAACTTCAACAAAAGGATAACCATTCATGAGTTCATATTTTAACACCTTTTGCCTGTTTATTTTGACCAAAAATAATGACGAAAAGCAAGGAAGCATATAACTTAGTGTTTGAGCTTATTCACATGAATAGCGAGTATTACTTTTGTTGTTTCAGATTTAGATTATACAAGTCGCATGATAAATCATTATAGATACCGTTAATATATTTATCAGCTACATTAGAATTTCTATCCTTATTAGTATTATGCTTTGTGTAGAAAAGTAAAAATAAGCAACAACAAGAATCGAAAAGCGAAAGATATGACCAATAAAAAGGTTATATTCCAAGGCAATTGGAAAACTAGTGGGTGTAAAAAAAGAGTGCGTTCTTCGAATAAAAATTTAACTGAGTTGACTAAGTTAATAAAAATTGACTATTTTATATAAAATTTAACTAAATTATCTAAGTTTTATAAAAATTAACAAAGTTAATCAAGTTTTATAAAAATTAACAAAGTCAATCAAGTTTTATAAAAATTAAAAAAGTTTATAAAAAATAACTAAGTTTTATAAATTTTTAAAGTTAACTAAATTTTGTAAAATATAATTAAATTTATAAAAGTTAATTAACTTTTATAAAAATTTAACTAAATCGACTAAGTTCATAAAAATTAACTCTTTTATATAAAATTTAACTATGTTAACTAAGTTCTATAAAAATTAACTAAGTTTTATAAAAAATAATTAAGTTTCTAAAGATTAACAAAGTTTTATAAAGATTGACTAAGTTTATAAAAAATAACTAAGTCTTATAAATACTATGTTCATAAAAGTAACTAGGTTTATAAAATTAACCAAATTTTATAAAAGTTAACAAAATTTTATAAATATTTAACCAAGTTTGTAAAATTTAACCAAGTTGTATGAAAACTAATTTTTCAGTAAAAATAAAACAAGTTCATAGAAACTAATTAAGTTTTGTAAAAATTTAACTAAGTTTCTAAAAATTTACCAAGTTTTATAAATATTTAACTAACTTAACTAAGTTTTTAAAAACTAACCAAGTTTTATATTTAACTAAATTGACTAAGTTTCTAAAAATTAACCAGGTAAGCAATAAATTTGGCCAAAACGATAGTTTGTCAACAATATCGGCCAAAATTTACCCAGTTTTCATTAGGTATGAATGTGGATTTTTTTTGGTTGTATCAGAATTTGGTTTAAGCACACATGCTTAGTTTGAAAAATGACTTAACTTACAAATAACAATATTTCAGGAATGTGTTGTTGCTATGAATGTTATGGTATAACTACTTTGTATTCTTTAGCTATATTTCCCTACTCTAATAATTTCGAAATGATATGGAAACTTAATAGGATGTTGTAAACAAAATTTTAGAGAGGACTATCAATACAGATCAATATTTTTGTAATTAAATACAACTGCCATTATTATTAACTTGATCTACATGAAACCAATAACACAATTTCCATCTATTAGTCTAATACATTCTTAGCATGCAACGTCTTGGCATCAAAGGAAAAAAGTGCACATGGCAGAGGAAAATTTGTTCATGACATATACTAGTCATTAATGAATTAAAATAGAGAAATAGAGGTTTGCATTTCATAGGTTGTACCCCCATTATATTCCAAATTTGAAGACAACCAAAGTAATTTGTGCCACAAACTATACATGATAAACATATAGCTATGACACATTTTATTATTAAGTTTGACCACCAACAGACATTCAATAACCTCTCACATTCTTTGGTTTATTCTTTAACACAAATGATGTTTTTTGGGGTGAAAGTTATCGACACCAATCAAATTACCATTACCTACTTGCAATTTTTTATTTTACAGAACTTACATAATACTCATAATTTAATGGAAATAGTTTTTAAATCTCTTTCCAAACATATAGAACAAATTGATAAGTGTTAAACATATTTCACAATTATATTCACCTTTTCTCTATAAAAATAAACCATCTCTTACATTTTTTTCGATCTATTCAAGATGAAAATAACTATCAACCAATCCACCGTTGTGTTGTTACTCACCATATGCAACCTGAAATTTATAGTTTGAAACTTACACAAATATCTCAGAAGATCAAATCAGGAAAAAAAAGGATTCATTCCTCAGGTTTTCAAATGTGGTACATGTAATTTCAGGCTTAGAAAATGGAACAAAACCTGAAATTTAGGAAACTCAAATTGAAATGGCAATTTGGAAAATAATACAACTAACCAAACCAGCTGCATTTCTGAAATGAAAAATCATAGATTCATAGTAACTATAGATAAATAATTATCTCAAGCTCAGTAGCTCTATTAATGATTCTTTTGACCATTAAATGAATGAAATAATTCAGATCTTAAACGCTAATCTCAGTATCGTAACCGCTTTTATATTTTCATGCATCTTTCGCCATAATACCCTCCTCGAATACAGAGCAAAAATGGAAAATAATCAAAGAAAATCTGCTGATAGAATCAACATATATAAACAGAAAGTAGAAAAGTCATAGACAAGATTTTTGATATTCTTTTCTTCTCTTGTTTATTCATCTCTTTTTACCCTTTCCAATTTATTTTTAAATTCCTTATTTTTCATAATTTCGTCAAGTCTTTGGGAGCAGAAAGAAAGAAAGAAGAAAGGAGAAGAGCAAGTAAGATCCTTATTTGCAATTTTATTAATCGACAGACCCAAGTGGCAGCAATTTTTGTTCTGTTTTTCAGGGTTTTTCTGTGGTTATCTTGTTAATGGCTTATGTGCGGTACTTTTTTGCAAAATTTTCATTTAAGGTTATCTTCTTTTGCATGCATCCAGTTTGTGGTTTGACAGGTTTTTCTTATTTGTTTTACACGAATATGTTTATAACCGGCTGTAATTCTGGTAAGGAGAAGCAATTTTCTTTCTTTTTCAATTTTGGGTTGTTTAGATTTTATGATTTATAGATTAATTATCATATGTTGTGCATTTGTAGTTATGGTTGGTACTTCACATTCACACAAGGATTTGTGTATTTAGCACTTATATATTAACAAGGATTCCATATGAAGCAAATGGTTAACCCATGGAATACATGTTTGAAACTTTCAGCAGTGAGTATGGGGTCTTATGGATTGACCAAAGGTTCCTTGGATTTTCTTTTTAATTTGAAAAATGTATGGTTTTATTTTTGTAACTAAAATACAACTACCATTCAATTGTTGAAAAATAATAATTAAAAATCATTTTTTTACATAACGGTGAAATTCACCTTTTCTTTCTCATAACAACTAGCTAACTACTAAAAATTGCAAAACTAACAACTATAAAAGTGAATGAAAACTATGATATTAAAATGACAATTTAGAGACAATTGCATTCTCTAGATCATATAGTTTAACCAAATATGAAATTATGATCTCTTTTTTGGTCAATAGTGAAATTAATTTTTGTGTTTAATAAGCATTGCACATTTGTGCTATTAATTAGCCTAATATAAACCATCAAACTATAACATAACCACTAATACACTTTTAAATCTCATGAAATATGACAATAAAGCTGAAAGCAAAATCTATTTTAAGCATGACCTATTAACTATTGCTTAGAAATATAAGCCATCAAATTTTAATTTTGACATTCACTTCTTTGTCACAATCATATTTAGATGAAGAGACAATTTGTATTTTGTGATTGTTTAAACATAGTCTATTTGGTGTCAAAAATGTAGGCTATCAAATTCAAAGAAAAAATATGTTAAACCACTTCATGCATTCTCATTAAGCACAAAAGAAGAGCAATAATTATCATAATGTTGAAGCAACATGATTAGAGGCTGCATTACCCCTAAATTGAAGGGATTAACCTCTCATTTGTGTTATCATATCAACACAAGTAGCATGCAACATGAAACAAAAAAAGAAGAACTTGAAAGCAAAGTAAAGGAAGAGCTATTCTTCTTGCATAAAATAAAAGAAGATCTATACTAGTTGCATAAAAGTAAATAAACAAGAAAAGACTTGAATTAAAATTGCATAGAAAAAATTACATAAAAGAAATGGCTAAGTAGCCATGAAAAGAAAGAGAACTTTCATTTTACTTTTGATCTAAACTAAGAGAAGAGAGCCTAAAGGAAGAGTAAGAGCGAGTAATTACATGAAGAAAGGGGTATTTATACATGCTTGAAAACCTATTTCATCTTTTGGGAACTATCCAAACTACTATAACGACCCAAAATTTTGGGCGATTGAAATTGGAATATTTAATTGATTTTAAATATTTGAAAGTTAGTTTTAACTTGAATTTCAAATATATATATTTATTTGATAATTAAATTATTGAATTTAATAATTGGAAATTGGGAGAAATGTTGAACCTTGAGTTTCAAGCTTGTTAAAAATATTTCAAAGGGTTATAAAATTTATATTGACAATACCGAATGTAATAAAAGTTTTAAAATTCAAATTGGAAGTGATTTGTTCAATTTTAAAATTATGTCGCTTAATTTTACATTTAAAAATAGCCTTTTGAGGCACGGTCTTGGAATTTGACAAAATCAATTCCATTAGATCCGTAATAGTGTATTATTATCGGATTTTAAATTTCGTAACATTTGGCCGTATGGTATATAAACGTGCTGAAATCTATATAGGAAATTCAATATAATAACTGGTTTCAAAAAGTTATCTTCTCCATACGATCGAGTTAGGCCTTGAAACCTTTTCCATTGCGTTCGAAATAGGGGTATAATATTATAAACGTCTAATGGCCCATCTCAATAGGAGGACAAGATTTTGAGTTGCAAATTTCGAGACGATTTGAATTTAGATAAAATACATATATATAAATTGATTTGATAATTTATAGCACATCGGGACTTTTTCCCTTCACATCAACACTTTTTCATTTCCCCCTTCAAATCACTGTACCTAGTGTTGAAGGCACGTTAACATCTTATCTTGTCTCCTATTCCCAGCTTAAAGCATGCAACCATCTTTTCCTGCTCCCCGATCTCCCTTTTTAAAAAACGAGTAGTTTCAAATCGAATTGATATACATTCTCCTTCCCCCTCAAATTAAAATCGATTCATTTAAGCAGAACAAAAAGAAATTATCATGGCCGAATAAGAAAATCATCATCAGCCGATCCTTGTATGCTCGAAGTCAAAACGGAGCACGCGATGGGGACAACCGAGAGCTTGCATCGTGTTTCGTGCGCACATGAAGTCTGGAAGAGGGGCGACGTTGAGCATCGCGATGAATCATAAAGAAACGGCCGCTCATGCTCGCATGCGCTTTGGCATGAAGGTGGGGTAGTCATGTGATCTGGGGCGGTGATCGGAAGCAAGGCCGATGGTGGTCGATCGAAGTTCAGATGGCGAGGCAATTTGGGAAATGGCGATGGAGGCTTCATTCTCGAGGCAGTGGTGACTTGCGATAGTGGAGGCGTCGGTGCAAATTAGTGGGCGAGGTCGTGAATTTTGGTCATGGCGCTTACACATGGACTTGGGCGGGGTCGGAGATCGATGGTGTTTAAGTGAGGCCTAGGGCTTTGATCTAGGCAGAGACGTCTAAAACCGTGAAGAAAACAAGTCGAGATGGAAATGAGTTGCAAACAAAATCAAAAGCGAGTTAATCTCACTCAAATTGGATTATTAGTTAATTTAATTAGTTAAAATTAAATTATTGGATGATTGATTGAAATTGAAAATTTCTATCAGTTTGGATATGATATTATAGCATATAAATATATATATATATATATATATATATATATATATATATATTGGAGTTATTGGTATTCCCGCATTATATAGCGAATGAGACTCTATGCACCCCGCATAATAGCGGATGACCCTATATACCGCGATATCCTCCTCGAAGTGGGATTAGTATTTTATATTGTGCCAACATCTGTGGATCACTACACCAAATAAGTGATTTTGCAACATTTTATGTCTGTCAATTGCTAACACTTATAAATGTCACAGACCGCTAATAGTAAAAAAGTGTTAGTAAAAATAAATAGTCTTCTGCATTAATTTTGCCAACGCATATAAGTGTTACAACAATCGGTAAAAATGTAAATAATTTAATAACAAAAGGAGTCTTTTGTAATTTGTAAGTACAATCCCTTCTCCCATGCTTGTCCATTCCTAAACAGATTTTGGCCGTCTAAAATTTAATTTAGGTTGTGCTCTTCCTCGCAGAAAATCCAACGTTCTTCTTCTCCCTCAATCGCATTGAATTAAATCTAGGCTAATTAGTTTCAACTTCATTTATTGGAAGTCGATGTTTGGAAATTCGAGTGGTTCGAATTTCTTGAATTTGGGTCTAGTTGTTGTCAATGCTCGTAGTTATTGTGGTAAGGTCGAAGGATTTATGGTTAGGCGAGGGAGGCGTGAATTCACGATTGAAGTTGCGGTTGCGATTGGATCTGTTGTTCAAACTGAGGGAGGTCGAGATTGAATCAGGGACGATGAAATTCGACGCAACGTTTGTAGTTGGTTTGGGAATGGGGGTTGGGGCTCGACTGGTACGGATTTGTGGTGATTTGGGACGCAGTTGTGGGTGATTGGCTGAGGAGCGGAGGAACAATGTCGTCGAACTGGGTAGAGATGTTGCTCGAGTTGAGAAGGCGACTGCTCTGGTTATTTTGGTGGTCTTCTGTATAGAATATGCGGTTATTTTTCATAAGTATGAACGAATTGATCGACTCGGGTTTGTCTTCTGAAGAACTGAGAAAGCTTCACTATGCCTGTCAAGACTGAGGATTTTTTCAGGTTCTGTTCTCTTCTTACTTTTATTACATTGTTCAAACCACATGGACTTTACGCTTAAATATTCAGCATATGTACCCTTTAAGAAATTATTTCATAGTGACGTGCAGAGGCGAAGTTAAGTTTAGGTTGAAAGGGTCTTAGAGGAGTCAGCTTATGATGTTGCCATAGCTGTAATTTTTTAAATCTGGCGCTATGTAATTAACGGGACACGATATAATTAATCAGATATGACATACTATTTCTAATGAACTAGTTAGTAGCCATCTCTGTCTTGTCTATTCCTTAGTGCCATACTGTAACTACATGTGTATCTGACTCTTGTTCGTACTCTCTTTATTCAAGGGAAACTGTCCGACACCTTGGCCTGAAAAATGCATATTAATTCGTTAAGCCGTAAATAATGAGAAAGAATTAAAGCTACCATCGTGGTGTTAACTTTGTGAAACCTTCAACATTGGTTACTGATACCATTGTAGTTGTTATAAAGAATAGCATTTCAAGAAGCATTAAGTGTATTCATTTTTCTGTGTCTTCGTATTTTGCAGTTGATAAATCATGGCATATGCAGCGAATTAATCGAGAGAATTAAGGGTGATATTTCAGAATTCTTCAATCTCCCATTAGAGGAAAAAGAAAAGTTCAGTCAGTTGCCAGGAAATCTCGAAGGCTATGAGCAGTTATTTGTTATGTCTGATGACCAGAAACACGATTGGGCGGACATGTTGTACTTCAATACTCTACCACTTATGAAAAGGAATGTCAATATTTGGCTTTCTAATTTAAGGTCCTTGTAATTTTTCTTCTTTAATTGAGAAGGTTGCATCTTTTAATTCCTTCATTGTAACATGTGTAACTAGTATCCTTTCCCAAATCATTGCAGTTAATTTCCTCAAACTGATGAACATATTGGTGGTCCCCATTGTAAAGATCATAAAAATACTGAAATGCTTCAGCTTTAATATGCATAGTATTTCCAAGTTTGTTCGGTGCACCGATTGTTCGCATAGCTATTCACCTAAATGCAATGAGGGTAATTTTTCTTTCATGTCTGAAGTCTTTTGTTTTACCTATGGGTTCATATGATTTGATCTGGTAGATTACAGCTTGGATACGGTTCTAAGGCAGTGGAACTTCTATCGAGGTTGGTATCATCTTTTTTTAGCGCTTTGTCTAACAAACGTTTTCAAAATGATACATAGAAAATTCCCTGTTTATCCAGAATGTTCTTGAATTTAAATTGCCATAATATATGTTATGCCAAGGTGGTTGTATTCTCAATTCTGTAATCTGTAGCTCATACAAGTCGATGTGCACACGTTAAACTGTTGACATTTGTGGAACCTTGCAACTCTTTTCAAAATTACCGTTGGATGTTGGTTTTTCTTTTTTTGTTTTATGAGTTGATAGAAAATACTTGTAAAATAAAATAAAGTGACTGTGTGTGATACAAGGTACCATGAATGGCAGTTGGCAGATTTCAATGAAGAAGATAATGAGGAGACCGAAGAGCCTAAGCCAAGGTCACAGTCACAGAAGCTGCAGAGAAGGTATACCTAAAAACCTTTATTGCTAAAATATTTCTCAACGCTGGTAAAATGGTTCTTGCTTATATGATTTACATGGCATACACTCATAACCTATTTACCAGAGTCAACAAATATCTAGTTTAGTCAAAATGAAACAACCCATTATTCCAAAACTTAGATCTAAATTTCCAAAGGAAATTAAAAAAACTAAGGGGTTAAAGATATCATTGTAAGGAGAGCTACAAAGAAATAGTATCAGTATGATTTGTCAAAACCTAGGGAAATTCCAAACGTGGAGAAGAATGAGACTCAAATCAAATTGGGGATTCGTTTGGTAATTACAGAGTGGGAATTACCAATCACAAAAGCATATATCTAACCCTTTCTATATTTAGTGATACTTCTCACTCACAAAAGCATATATCTAACCCTTTATATATTTCCATTTTGTATCCATCTTTAATGGTTTAACAAGATCTTAGGGAAACATTTTTGCGCGATGACTATGGTGGCGACTCGATTGAGTTATTCAATTATATGTAGTTATCCAATCTATTTAGTATTATTAATTTATGTTGAAATACTGGTGTAAGATAGTGTTCAATGTTATTTCTGATTTAATGTAATGTCAGTAATGACCATTACCTAGTATTATATTTGTACATAGAATGAGAAAATCCTAAATGATGAGTTTTTACTATATTATAATATCACTTGTGACTATATTATAATATCACTTCTTGTTAAACTATTACTATTTAATTAAATTGTCATATGCTTTCGGATTTATCCCATATGTATATACATGCAACAAATAGCACGAGGTGTTTATTACAAATTCTATCCATTTTTACCAAGTTTGTTTACAACGCACCAAAAAATAAATCATTCACAAAGCCATATATATATCAATCAAATACAAAATAAATAAAACATGAGCATTTTGTACAAAGATATATAGGCGACAATGACAAAAGACACATATCAATTATACAAAAAGGTTTAGTCTATCTCTCTGATTCTGATTCTGGTTCTGGTACACAACCAAATGGTCCTAACATCCTATACATCTGCGACCACCCACTCAAAAACTCCACCACGAGTTTAAACAAGTCTTCATAACTAATTCATATATTTTCTTGTGTAGCCTTTTTTTATATTCTCTCTTTCCAATATCGCAAGTAAAGTTGACATATTTCGATGTACAGTTTTGATTTATAAATGTAGGAATCAAGCACTAAAACGTTTGTTCACCTGTATAACCTATAATTTCTACAATTTCCACTAATTACAACTGGAATTCCAAATATCAATGGTAGAATTCTAATTATGCAAACACTTAGTACATTCTTCCTGCAAGGTTCCTAGATATAGAAGGGTAAGAATACTGAGTGGTGTTGTGTCTAATTAATCAATGGCACATTTTTTTGTTATTTAAATTTTTGTCTAATTATTAGTTGTCTGATTCTTTGATGGATTGCAAAAGCATAAAGGGAAGGGATGGGGATGTTTAAATCTACTTTTGGTATTCTGAGAATGTTGGGGTTGGGGGCATCACTGCATTCTTTTATGACAATGTTTCTTGTTTTTAGATAAGCTAAGAGGCAATACACGGAGGATAAAGAAGAAAAAAGAGAATCGATATGAGACAAATGCTTGGTGTGGAGATGGGAGAGAAGATCCAGTGCCTCGTGAAGGGTATGATTGATACCTAGGTAAAAGTTATTTATGTTAATGTAGAAAGGAACGGCTTTGGGGATGGTCTGTTCCTTAGGGAGAAGAGACCTACTATGAGGAGAAGACGACACACAATGGGACTGGCGACTCCAGACTTCGATCAACTTTAGCACATCACATAACTCGACAACAAGGATCTCTGGATTGTTGACATCAAGCAACTTTGATGAAGAAGTTATAAAAAGCAAGGATTTTTGGATTGTTGAATTTTTTGCACCATGGTAAGTGTTACTTCCATATTTATGTTTTTGTAGGTAACATAAAAGTGATAAGGACACTTCACTAAAACTTCAATTTTATATTTGATAATTGATGTCATTTTCTGATTTGCTTCTAAATATGCTTTAAATTGATTCACTTAATTAATTTATTTGACATGCTAAAACTACCACTATAATAGTAATCTAATATTAGTTGACTTCTATACATATTGAAAATGTAAGATTAAGTTAACCAGACTGCTTTCTTATTTTTTTTCTTCAAATTAGTTAGTCTCGAACTTATTTGTTGCCGCGTTGTTGACTAATAGGTTGCAAAATTCGCAAAAAGATCCCCAAATGAAACTAAGTTGGCTTTAATAAAAAAAAATTCAAGTTCTTATTGACTAGACACATTGATCGGAATACATAAGTTTGGGACTAGTTAAATTTGAAGCCTTATTCAAAATATCATAGCCAATTGTTATGATATTAGCTTCGTTTTTACATTCTCAGTTGTAATTAATGAACATCAAAACTATTAAGTGATTTTCTTAGTCGTGATTTGTTTAGATCAAACAAATGAAAATGATCATTTAGATTATGCATCCACCTTAATTTGCTTAGTTCCTTCTTGGATTCTCAATTTTTTGTCTGTTCATTTCTGCCTTTTACAACATTGTCTAGTTCCATTTGACCACTTTGTTATTGATTACTAGTTACTTTGTGTGTTTTTAGGCAATATATTTGTAAACGTACACTGAAATCTTTATGAGTGCCGGAGTTTAATAAGAATTTATGCAGGCATTAGATAATAAGAAATCAAATGTAGACATATATCATGGCAATTAAACTAATTTGAATCGTTAAATAACGTGCTTAGTATTATTTAATATGAATGGTTATTCATCTTCACAACTGACAATATTAATCCTTATTTGTTTGGTATTGCAACTTTTGAATAGGAAAACATGTTATAAGCCTGAAAGGAATGCCTGCATAGGACTTGAATTACACTAAAGCTTCCCCCATTCAGTTAATTAGCATCTTCTTCAACAGTAAACAAACAAACTAGCGAACCACTCTTATATGCTATTAGCAGAAGACCTACAACATTTTAATTGGTTTTTTGAGTTACTAATGATTAATAATTCATAGATTTGATAACTTAAATAAGGCTTCTCCCTTTGGCTCAATGAGACCATGAATGTATAAACACTGAATACAGTTGCATAAATGTCGATAAGGTTCAGCATATTCATGTATTGTATATAATTTCGTGGTAAGTTCGACTATTCATCTATTAGTAGCTAAGAGTTATTTGATTAAGGATTGCATGGTCTAATAACCAAAAAAAAGTTTAGTGAGATACTGAACATATCACAAAAAAAAGTTTTATCGAGTGTTTATATTAAATGCAGGAACTTGAAGAAGGATGCTTTGGATTGTTGTATTGGACGTTGAAGAATATTCAAAACCATTAGAGTTTGGAGTGGATGATCAGGAATGGTTAAGTTAACCGTAAGTTAGACTTTAAGTGTATTTTGAAATATTTTTTTTGAAGCTTATGTTGTAATAATATCTGAATATATGACATTGTGGTATTTTAGATATGTAAATAATTGTTTATGATATATTATACTACATTTGCAGAGCGTTTAAACTTTGCATTGAATATGTATGATTAATTATTTATGATATGGAAACCATTATTTGCAGTGTGTTTATATTTAAACTTTGCGTTTAAGTTTTGGTATATATATGTGTGTGTTACTAAATAATCATTTTCCAACACTTATAAGCGTTACCGTGTATTTCTATACCAACACTTATAAGTGTTACCGTATATTTCGTTACCAACACTTATAAGCATTACCGTATATTTCTGTACCAACACTTATAAGTGTTACCGTATATTTCGTTACCAACACTTATAAGCGTTACCGTATATTTTTATACCAACACTTATAAGTGTTATGGTATATTTCGTTACCAACACTTATAAGCGTTACCATATATTTAGGCACCAACACTTATAAGTGTTAGTAATACATAAGTTTGTAACACTTATAAGTGTTACAAATTTGGCTGCTCCATTCCTCACAGTCCATTAGTAACACTTAAAAAGTGTTACTGAAATTATTTGTAATACTTATAAATGTTAGAATTTGCCTATTTTGGTGTAGTGGATGCAGGGAAACAGGTTGGAGGAATTCAACTAGATTCCTTAAAAATGTTAAATTTATTTTCATTTCAGTGATATATGAAATGTTGAATAATCTGTGATATATTATGTTGGAAAAATTAATTTATTTGATGTTAATATATTGCTAAATATATTGTGGCATTTTGAAAATATAAATATTGAAATTTTTAAAGGGGAAATAAAAAGGGGAATTTTTAAGTAATGAATTTGGGAAAAATGTATAGTTTGATTTTAAATTTTGTACTTGATAATTTCTAAATATGGAAAGGGTAGAGATTTTGAAATAATTGAATAAAAGGATTTAATAATGGGACTTAAGCGATTTGGTTAAGTATAAAAGTATTTATTTTTAAAATCCAAAGTTCAAAAGGGTTTGACCAAAATAAAGAGGAAATTTGGGAAACATATAAAATATAAAATTAATGTTTTAGATTTAAATAAGGTTTTAAATCATAATAAAGGAGTGAATTTGGGACTAACGGACTTTGGAATAAATTTGGATAAATCAAGTAATAAATTTCAAAATAAAATTAATTTAGAGAATCAATTTGAAAATTGATTAAGTGTTTTGAAATAGTGATTATAGGGAAAATGGGACTATGGAATTTATAAACGAAGTTTTATAAAGTGAAGTAATTATCAGTGAATACTTTGGAATTATAAATCCACGGTGGAGATTTATAAAGGGATGAGTAAATCATTTTAAAAATAAAAGAGAGTTTTATTTTTAAAAGGGTGGGAATGAAATTTATGGGATCGGGATGTAAATTAAACTGGAGATAGATCGAGAAGAATTTGTAAAGGATTAGATGGGCTATATCGGAACGGAAAGTGTATTTTCCTGAAAACCAAATATATTTTCAAAGAAAGATTTTTAAGTATAAATTAGAAGTTTTAAAGATGTTTTAAAAGAATGCTTTTAGAGAAATTTATTATTTAAATTTTTTAATTTTTTTTAAAGTAAATAGTGATTAAGTTAATTTTAGTGGTTAATTATTTTTAAAGGTTAAATTAGTATTATGATTTAAAGGATAACTATTAAATATTTATACCTTATATAACAGTTTTATTTTAAAAGTAGTTTTTTCCTAAAAGTTTTACTTGGGAAATTATTATAGAATTTCTTAACTATTATTTTGAATAAAGTGAAATAAGTAGTTTTATTTTAAATGTTTTAAGTGTATATTTTTGGATAAAGTGATTTAATTTATTTAAAAGCGAAATTTAATAAGACTTGGTGTTTTTCAGTGGAAATAAAATAATTGGTTGAATGATTGTTTAAATTTGATAGTTTAATAACTAACTATCAATATTGGCCAATGTGCTAATTATTCCGAAGAGACCGGGATCAGATTTAATTATTCGAAAACCACTTCTATCCGATTTGAACGTAGCGGATGAAGACCGTGAAGATGATGAAGATGGTGATTTGACTTGTCCAGACCTAGGACAACTTGTATGGACGAATGCTGTCAGACCATCGTCATTGGAGGACGATGAGCATTCTAAGTGAGTGTGTTCTAAGATAGGTAATGCTTAGCCTCAAGCCTCATTAACCGGGAATGGCTAAAACATGGAAGGTGCAACAAGCCTAAGTGGGTAGCATCCAATTAGGGTAAGGTCATCCCTATCTAGAGTCCCTTTTAATCTTGGCTGTGTGGGCGGTTGCCGATTCTAACTGCAGGGTGATCTTATTCGGACTATCCGGTAAGGGGTAGCTCCTGTCTTGTGTTGCAGGAGATCAGGAGTGGTCACCGGTACGTTGATCTAGGCCATGTACTATGACGGGAGGTATCCCAGTAGCCCTGCCATTGTATGAAATCCATTCTCCAATAAGCGCCTATACGGTTTTGATTATGCCCAACTATTGCTGGAACGTGAGATGCAAGCATTTTAGCTCGATTTTATTTAATTTCTACAGACACTATTATAATATCAGAAGGATTTGATAAAAATGTTTTTGTTATCGTAAGGTAAAACCAGGCATATTTATTTATGGCGTGGTCTTACGAGATACCTTTGTTTTAAAGGATTTTCAAAAAATATAATAATTCAAATTGACTGTATTTTCTCACGCTGGTTTTTCAGATTGACTCGGGTGTTATTTTACTATAATGCTCGGGTCAGACCGAGTATTACAGATTTAGGACAGGATGCTATGAAGCTCAGGAGACGAGCTGGATGACGGAGACGTATATCACATATCTGACTTATATTCCGCTGTGTATGGTATGCTGTATATTCAGATTTGTGAGGACAAGTTATTATAACTGTCCAGTATTATACTATTGACTGTGGTGTACTCTGATGATGTAATGTATAAAACAGTAATAGTTCTTTTATATAAAGATCATTTGTTATATATTATATATTGTTCCGCTGTGATTATGAGATTCTGATGTTGTTTTCTATTTCTTTGTCTACCTCTTTCTTCTTTAACCCTAATGGTTCGTATTTCCGTTCAATTTAAGTTGAACTGATGGAGATTTTTGTCAACTCAAAGGGGTACGAATTTGCTGGTCATTACGACTAACCTCTTAGAAAGTGTGGAAGCCAAGTAATCATTAGCATAAAGTAATCATCCATTAAGTGTGCATGAAGATTTAATGGCCATTTGCATGTGGATTAGCTCTAATCTTTACATTTAAGGTAAGTGAGTAGGTGGGGTTCTCCATTACTATGCCTTTGAATTATTTCCATCTTCATTCCTTTATCTTCGCTCTTGTGCATGCATATATCTTCACTCTAATCATCATGAACCTACCTATATACTAGTTAAATCATTATTGTTTGTAATCAAACTTTATTTTTATTATTGTTGAAACAAATAAATTTTCAAATTTTTTAATTTATAACCAAAATCTTATACTTATCCTATAGTGTTTCTTTAAAAATAAATCAAAAGGATTAATTTTTTTTGTTTTGAGATTTTTTTTCTTAATTTTTTGAGTTTTTTCATTAGTTTTGGAAAGAGAATGCAAAAATAAAAAATAAAAATTGAAAATGAAAATGATGAGACCCCCAACACTTGATTTTGACAGTGTCCCCACAGTCAACCCAAGTAAAAGGAGAAAAATAAAGCAAAAATAAAAAGATGACCTATATTTACATGAAAACGAAAAGATTATTATTTACAAGAGTTCAGAAAGTATATCGTTAAAAAATAAATGATACGGTCTCCCAAAGACCGATTCGTTTGCCTCGTCAATTGTGCGAGACACAGTTTAAGCTTGAAAAACCAAACCATAAAAGATTTCGGAGTTGAATGTTGATTTGGAAAATTAATGTCATTTTATTAAAAATCGTACGAGTTGTTTTATTTTGGATGATTGTCGGGGTTGATAAAACAATTGGTTGAAATTCAAGTTTATGTTTACCATTTTGAAATTCAAGTTTTCCATTGAAAACTTCTTCAAAATTATTGATTTCAAAATCAAAATGGTGTTAGATCTTCCCCTTCAGAACTAGACAACTCATCTTCGAAAAGTCCATAAAATTCGTCTTCCTTTATTTGAATTATTAACAACTTCATTGCATATGTCAGGTTTAAAATCCAAAGTTATTGTATTCAAATTTTCGAAATCGGAAAAAGGAAGATCGAATTTTAAATCACATTTCTCACCCTCAAAAGAATTGAAATCCAAAGTCAATTACCAAATTTTCAACAACAAAAGTTGTTATTTCAAAATTATCGATTTGGGTTAAAGGTGGATTATCACTTGGCCCTTCACATATTGGGATTTGATTTTGTTTATCACATTGTTTCATATATGTTTCAGCCAACAAATCCGTGTGATCATTGTAAATTTCAACCATTTGCTCAACAAAATCCAATTTATAGTTGTTAACATGAGGATTTTCATTTTGAAATTATTGAGAACAAAGATTTTCAATCGTAACGTGGTTAAGATTATTCCATGGCCAAATTCATTTTAAAAGTTGTTTCCATTTTCATTTTGAGTTTGAAATTCATTTTGGAGCTCGAAATTGAAATGGCATACGTTATAATCGAAATCGTTTGAATTTTAAATTGAATTCAAATTTTGAAATTCTTGACTCGACACAAATATGAATTTCACAAATCATTTATACTTTGATTTTGTTGTATAGAGAAGAATTCAAGTAAAGATGAAATACTATTTCAAAAGTCGAGAGTTCGTCATCGTTTTGAAAACTTTGTTGTTCAAAATTCAAATTATTTATACAATGGTTGTCGTTAAAATATCCATACGAATTTGGAGTGAAATCATATGGATTATACTGATTTTTACAACTATTGTAAAATTCACATAAGTGGTGAAACTCGGACCTTTTCAAGAATGTTTTTTTATGAAGGAAAAATATTTACAAATAGAATTTATTTTTCAAAATGGAAAATTGATTTATGTTTTGTTTTAGATTTTACAATTGTTTTTGTTTTTGAAAAGATTTTTTTTGATTTTTGATTTTCAAAAAAACTAAGTAAATTTTTTTCGGACTTTTTGGATTTTTGATTTTGAAAATTTTCAAAGGAAAGGAACAGAATATTTACAATTTTCTTAGTTTTGAATTTTGAAATTTCTTTTGTTTTGGTTTTTTAAAATATGCATGAACTAATGTAACTAAATGAATGCAAGGGTTAATTAAAAATGATTTATCCTAAGTTAACCCAAAACTGTATAATCACACTCTTTCTTAAATCAACAAGATAATTCTTAGCCAGGTAACGGACATGATTTATCGGGCAACACGAATCACCGTAGCAATGCAACCGAAGGTTTAAGTACCTTTAGAGGAACAACCATTATAATATTTACGAATCACTGTAATATTTATAAATGGTTATTACTCTGCCGTGAAAGTGTGTAGGACCGTATAATATGGATAAACAGTAATGCAGGGTATAAACAGTAAATAATGCGGAATATAAATGCAGCAAATAAAATGACACCAGAGATTTTATACTGGTTCGGAGCACCGTCCTACGTCCAGTCCCAGACTAACTTCTGGCTTTAACTAACAATACCCTCACTTAACCCGGAGTAAACAACACCTGAGCAGTAGAACATGATTTTTGCCTCAGCAGCAGAAGAGTACTTTCCCTTGCCTGCGCAGCAGAACAGGACTTTAACAAAGTATAAAAGTAGTCGACTCAATGTATTCTTGATAACACTGATTTGTCTATTAAGATTACAAATTTTCTGTAATCAATTCCTCAAGAATCTAAAGGGTATGTGAAGATTTGAAAGGAAGAATATTGCTAAGAATCAAGGTATATAAAGTATAACTCAAAGATTCAAAGCAGTGAAGAGTATGAGAGCACTAGAGTAATCACAAGAGAGAATAGAAAGAATTAGAATTAGAAATTGGTGATTATGAAGTATGAGATAACTCTTATATGTAGTTTTTAGAGAGATGCACCTCTTAGTGAAGAGTTTCAGCCAAGAGAGACAACTGTTAACGAAGTGCAACTCTTCATGGAAGAAGGTGTCCGTTCAGAAATTTGACAGTTGAAGTCGGTTCAGTCGATTGGTATATTTGATCAGTCGACTGGTGTTTGAAAATTTAAAAATATTTTTCCGTTTAAATTATAAGCAGTGTTCATTGTTGTGCATATGCACAGTCAATCGACTGGTTGTGCATATATTGCACAATGAACTCTGTTTGTAAAGAAAAAATTAAAAAATTAAAAACTTGAGGATTGATTTTAACATATGTCTAAGACTCAACACATATAATAATTACTTTAAGCATAGTTGTAGTCTTGATCCTATGTTGTCTTCTTTTTGTCATGTATGAATGCAAATTCTTCTTTAGCTTCTGAATCGTCTTGTCATGAATCAAAACTAGTGATTCAACATTCTCCCCCTTTTTGATTGATGACAATATGTATATATCTTAGAGAGAAAAATTTTCTCCCCTTGAATGTATGATATCTTTTTCCTGCATCAAATATGTTAGTGCACATACTTTTTCTCCCCTTTGTCATCGACAAAAAGAAGATACAACAAACAAAATATAAATGTAAAAGTGCAGAAATAAATATAAAAGTGAGACTATTTAATACAAGTCTCAATAGATAAATAAGTTGCAAGATTCAATATGTTTAAATTGACAATAACGTTTTTAGATAAGCAAATAAGTCATACCCAACTCATTCACAAAAAGATCTGCTCATCAAGATCCAAATTGTATTCTTCCTCTGGTGCGGGCTCCTTTCCCGGCCTAGAAGTTCCTTGAGCACCACTGCCCGTGCCACTAGTATCACTACTAGTATGCTCTTCGGAAGTTGACCATGTACATCTTGGTTCTGGACGTTTACCATGAGCTATTGAAGAAGCAGTTGTGGAAGACGAACATGAAATTGCATCCCATAGTATAGAAAAGAATCCTTTTACTTTGTCTAATTTTTTATCAACTTTCTTTAAACAAGATCCTAGTATTTGTTGATTTCTAGAAAGGATCTCTACAGATTCTCGTAAACTAGCCGATTTTGCAAGACGAATTTCTTCGTCTTCTTCGGGGTGAGATGTTCGTTCTCGAATAACTAGTCCGCCTGAAGGACGTTGTTGTTGCTGGCGATTCCATTCTTCATATGAGGTAAAAGCTGGAGGAGCTGACGGTAGTTTCATGAGACTTAATGTGCGAATGTTGATAACTCCAACGGAAGAAGTTTCGAATTCCGGTTGAGGTATACCCACATTTAAAAGCAATCTCATTATATATTCTCCGAAATAAATTGTTCTCATATTACCGTTGTTGAAGGAGAGAAACTCATCCAATATTCTTCGTAGCCAATTGACTTGAATTCCTCCCCATACCGCATATAAGGCTTTGAAATTTTCAAGGTAGATAAGTTCATATGACCCTGTTCTTGGAAGGATACTCCTCATGAAAGCTTTGTGAAGAATTCTTGTTTTTGGTCGAAGGAGAATAGATTTTTGTACCGTCATATTGTCACCCATGAACATATGGCTAACTCGATCCCTTTGTCGAATATTACAATCGACATCATCTAGTGGAATACCATGATTGGGAGTTTGAAGTATGTGTGCCATTCGATCTAAGGAGAAGAAAACTTGATGCCCACAAACCAAACTCCAAACACAATCATCCCTATTTGATGGACGTTGATGAGGAAGATTTAAGTTTGCACAATAAAGCTTTACCATGAGATGAATGATCTTGTGAGAATTAACATTCAAGTCAAGTAGAGATTCCAATCCAGATCTACGCAAGAGTTCTTGTAAACCATAAGCCGCGAAATTGCTGTAGACCATGAATGAACCTTCAAAGATCCTTGAGTTTTTCATTTTATGCCATCTTGTTATTGCTACATCATTATACAGCCATTGTGCAATTTGGGCATCGGTAGGATCGACTGAAGAAGAGCTTTGCCTATGACGTTTTGGAGGAGCCATTTGATTGAGTTTTTAGTGAAGAAAATGAGTTTATTTGGGATTTTAGGGTTTGTGGACGAAATAGATTTGGGTTAAAACTGAGAAAGGTAAAGTGAAAGTTGGGAAAAAAGTAACTAAAAAAGGAAGATAGTAGTAGTTTTGAACAGCCAGTCGACTGAGAAAAGCATTCAGTCGACTGGTATACTGAAATGTACAAAAATTATGAATAGCCAGTCGACTGATCGTGTTAGGTCAGTCGACTGATTGTTTTCCCGAGAGTTTTGAGCACCTGCATTTAGTCCACTGGTTTATAATTTCAGTCAACTGACTGGGGGTAAAAATTGCCGTGAAGTTTTAAAAAAAAAATGTTATATAAAAAAATGAATACATAATTGAAATACAAATAATCGGGAACAATAATATAAAAGAAATGATGATTATTTAGCAGTTTTTTGGAGAGGATTCTTGTGGTTCAACCTTGGTGTGCTCAACATAAGGTTGCAAAGGAGACTAATAATTTTGACGTTTCCATGAGTTTGGAGATGCCAGAGGTTGAGGTGGAGTTCGTTCCCATTTATTCCGGCCGGATGAATTTTGCCGATGAGAAGTTGAAGGTTCAACAATGTCATGCTTAGATGATTTTCCATAAAATTTAAGAGCAATTGATTCTATAAAGCTAAGGTGACTAGAGTTCATCCGTTGTTCATAATACTTTCTCTTTGTAGATTAATTTTCTCCTTTTGATAATGATGGATTTCATCAATTTTTTCTTTTGTTTTTGGAGAAACAAACAATGATTTTCGAGACTTCTTAGGTTTTGGAGAGAATCCAGTATGATATCGACCTGGTTCATGTACAGGGGTAGGTATTGGCAAGGATGGAGTAGAGCTAGAGGATGTCGGAGTAGAAAAGGACAATTTGGAGTTTGAGGAATCATAAGAGTCGTGAGAGACCATTAATGAGGAGCTTGAATTTTTAAAGTTTGTTTGAAAAGTTTGTAAGGATGGTTAAGAAATAAAAAGAATGCAGCTTATATAGATGTATTTCAGCTGAGATTGAGTGGTTATGAACAATCAATAGCTAACAGCCAGAGATAAATAATAGTGGATGAGAATTAGTCGAAGGATAAATGGTTAAGAATGAATTATACATATGACTCAGTAGGAAAACATTCATGACACAACTGGTAAGATATTGAACTACCAGCTAGGAGACCCAAGTTCGAGCTCCAGTGGCTATGTTATTTTATTTTTGAACGAAAATTTTCAGAATAGTTAAAACCATTCTTCTAGATGAAACAAGCCTCAAATGGTAGGAAGCATTTAAAACACAATAAAGGAGAGGTCATGGGTTCAAGTCTTGCTAGAGTCATAAAATTTTTATTTATTTTTATTTTGATAAAATTTGAGTAAAAGTTATAATATATATATATATATATGTGTGTGTGTGTGTGTGTGTGTGTGTGTGTGTGTGTGTGTGTGTGTGTGTATGTACATTTTGTCAAGATGTGTTATTAGAAGCTACAAATACAGATAGTATATATATAAAATTTATAAATTTGTAAAAGAGATAATACCAAGTTCTCATCTTAAATTAATGAAAGTATTTTCGTTTAAAGGTTTTATAAATATATCTGCCAATTGTTTATCAGAGGAAAAAAATTCTAGATTTATCAAATCCTTTTCAATATTATCACGAAGAAAATGATGACGAATGTCAATGTGTTTTGTTCGTGAGTGATTGACATGATTTTTAGATAAATTAATAGAACTAGAATTATCACAATAAATAGTTGCTTTAGATAAATTGAAACCAAAATCTTGTAATGTTTGTTGTATATAGATAACTTGAGCACATGCCAGAGCGGCAGAAATATATTCTGCTTCATATGTCGATAATGAAACACTGTTTTGTTTCTTACTAAACCAGGATACAAGAGACCGTCCAATGAAGTGACAAGTCCCACTTGTGCTTTTTCTATCTATCTGGCTTCCTCCAAAATCAGCATCACTATATGATACTAATTCAAAAGGACATTCCTTTGGATAGAATAGTCCAAAGTCCTTGGTTTTATTAAGATACCGTAGTATATGTTTCACTGCTCGTAAATGTGATTCTTTGGGATCCGCTTGAAATCATGCACACAAACAAACACTCATCTTATATCAGGTCTACTAGCTGTTAAATATAGTAACGATACAATCATACTTCGATATAATTTTTGGTCAATACTTTTGTCATTTTCATCTTTATCAAGATGTATGGTTGTACTCATAGGAGTTGGTTTGGTAGAAGTATTTTTCATACCAAAGCGATTAATTAGATTGTTACAGTATTTTTCTTGATTGATAAAAATACCATTTTCTAGTTGTTTTATTTGTAAACCAATAAAATAATTTCACTCACCTATATGTGACATTTCAAATTCATTTTTCATTATTTTAGAAAATTCTTGACAAATCTTTTCATTTGCAGAGCCAAAAATTATATCATCAACATATATTTGAATAATTAAAATATCTTGTTTGTTTCTTTTAATAAAAAGAGTTTGATCAACCTTTCCAATTTCAAAACCAGAATTTATTAAATAACTTTTAAGACGATCGTTCCAAGCACGAGGTGCTTGTTTCAAACCATATAAAGCCTTTTTGAGCTTATAGACATGGTCAGGAAATTGTTCGTGTATGAATAATGGAGGTTGTTCAACATAAACATTTTCTTTTATAAAACCATTTAAAAAAGCACTTTTGACATCCATTTGATATAATTTAAAGTTATGAAAACATGCAAATGCTAGTAAGATTCGTATTGCTTCTAGTCTAGCGACTGGAGCAAACGTTTCTTCATAGTCAATTCCTTCTTCTTCATTATAACGTTAAGCAACTAATCTAGCTTTATTTCTAGTAATATTTCCTTGTTCATCTGCTTTATTTTTAAAAACCTATTTTGTACCAATAACTGATTGATCACTAGGCCGTGGAACTAAATCCCAAACGTCATTTCTTTCGAACTGGTTTAGTTCTTCTTGAATAGAGATTAACTAATTTTCATCAGTAGATGCTTCTTTAATATTTTTAGGTTCAATATGTGAAAGAAAAGCTACATGACCCATTTGAGTTAATTGACTTCTTGTTTTAACAAATGAATTTAGTTATCCAATAACATTAATAGAAGGATGATCTCTTAATACTCTAGGTAGAGATCTTAGTTCATTGTTATTGTGAGCAATGTTTTCATTAATTTCAAAAGTTGTAGTTTCCGTATTTGTGGTATTATAAGGGAAATCATCATCATCTATTATACTTGGAGTTGGTTTAAAATTCTCATCGAAAGATACATGAAGAGTTTCTTCGATGATATTTGTTATTTTATTATAGATGCGATAAGCTTTGCTACGATCCGAATATCCTAAAAAGATTCCTTTATCGGACATTGGATCAAATTTACCAAGCTGATCTTTTGTGTTTAAAATAAAACATTTTGAACCAAAAACTTTAAAATAGGAAATATTTGGTTTTCGTCCATTAAGAAGTTCATAAGGAGTATTCTTAGTTGGTGGTCGAATAGAAATACGATTCAAAACATAACAAGTTGTTGCAACTGCTTCAGCCCAAAAATGTTTTGGTAACGTACTTCCATTTAACGATGTCCTTGCACATTCTTGTAAGGTTCTATTTTTACGTTCTACAACCCCATTTTGTTGTGGAGTTCTAGGAAACGAAAAATTATGGAATATTCCTTTTTTCTTACAGAAATGTTCAAAGGCTTCGTTTTCGAATTCACCTCCATGATCACTTCTTATGTTTTTTATTTTCAATCCTTTAAAATTTTAAATTCTTTTGACAAACGATTTGAAATTATCAAAAGTATCACTTTTATTTTTCATAAAAATAGTCCAAGTATATCTAGAAAAATCATCAACAATTACAAATACATATTTACTTTGATTAATGGATTGTACTTGTGTTGGTCCAAATAAATCCATATGCAGTAATTCATGTGGTTGTTATGTTGAAATAACCTTTTTAGATTTAAAAGATGATTCAGTTAATTTTCCTAACTGACATGAATCACAAATATGATCTATTTTAAAATTCATTTTTGGTAGACCTTTTACTAAATCATTTTTAGAAAGCTTATTTATAGTTTGGAAATTAATATGACATAATCGTTTGTGCCATAACCAAGGATCATTTTCTTTGGATATTAAACACATATCTGAATTATGATTTATTTTCATATTCAGAACATAGATATTTCTGTCTCTATTCCCTTCAAAGATAAGATTTTGATTTTGATAAAAAATACTACATTTGTTTTCAGAAAAAGTGATTTTGAATCCTTTGTCACACAATTGGTTGATACTAAGTAAATTATGTTTTAAATTTTTGACAAGAAGAACATTTGAAATAAGAGGTAAATTTGAAATACCATTATTGCTCACATCGCCTTTGCCGATGATATATCCTTTGGAGTTGTCTCCAAAAGTGACGGAGCCTCCATCTGAGTAAATAATATTTGATAGCATATCTTTGTCTTCTATCAGATGTTTTGAGCAACCATTATCGAGTATCCATTTTCCACTTTTCTTGAGTGGGACCTATAAAAAATATAAGATAATATTGGTACCCACGTTTTTTAATAGGGTTCTAAGAGTTAAATCTTAGGAAACCAAACCCAAGAGGGCTTAGTATCCCATTTAAAAATATAATCTTTATTTTTATGAACAGTTTCTAAAAAGGTGTTTATATATTTTTTTCTAATCAAATTGTTGTTTGTTTTAGGAACCCAAACTTTTATGTTTTTTGAGTAAGAATTCCTTTTTGTCTGAACTGTAGTAGAATTAATATTTCTCCTAATTTTCTTTTTAGATGGAGCTGTTGTTTTCTGAACATATCCTAATCCTTTCTTACTTGAAACAGATTGAGAGTTATCAATAATTTTTGATAAAGTTTCTCTTCCTTTATTAAAGTTCGAAATTTTTTTGGTGATGCTTTCTAACTTAGTTTTGAGACTAATATTATCCAATTCTATCAATTTTACTTTTGTTTTTAGTTCATGATTTTCAGAAACAAGAGCATCATTTTTCTCTTTTTGAGCTTCAATTTCTTGCCTCAAAAGAGTGAGTTGAGAATTGATATTAGAGAATGATCCTTGTAATTTTTCAAGTTCTTCCTCTAATATTTTCTTCTCATCTTTAAGAATATCTCTTTCGAATTCTGCTTTGTTCTGATGTTCACGAGTCTCCTTATATTTTCTTTTGAGATTTCTTAGAGTGCCAACTAGTTCTGAATTTATCTCAATCATATCATCAAAAGTAAAATCACTTACCTCATTTTCAGTAGCCATGAAGCAGACATTTACTTGCTCATTTTCACTGTCACTACTGTTCTCTGATGAAGAAGTGTCCGAATCATCCCATGTTACCGAGAATGCTTTCTTTTTCTTGTCTTTTCTGCCTTTGAAATATTTTTTCTTTAATTCTGGACATTCCTTCTGAATATGACCTTTCGTATGACAATTGAAACATTCTAGAAATGAAGATGATGGTTTGTTTGAAAAGTTCATTTTTCCATTATTTTTGTTATTTTTTCGGAATTTTAAGAACTTTTTGAAATTCTTAGCAATAAATGCTAGATCCTCTTCATTCGAATCTTCATCCTTTTCTTCTTCAGCATGAAAAGCTATGTTCTTTTTATCTTGTGCTTGTACTTTCTTTTCCTGCAAATTCACTTCATAGGACATTAGATTTCCTATTAACTCTTCAGGTTTTATGGTAGAGAGGTCATTAGATTCTTCAATAGCTAAGACTTTTCTTTCCCATTCATCCGTTAAAGAGTTTAGAATTTTTGATACAATATCAAAATCAGTGTACTTTTCTCCTAATCCTAATAGTGAATAATAGATATCTTGAAATCTAGAGTGCATATCATTGATGGATTCATCTTGTTTCATTCTAAAGTTTTGAAATTGATTTTTGAGCATGGAGATTTTGCTTTGTTTGACCTTGTTAGTTCCTTCATGAGTGATTTTAAGCATTCTCCATATTTCATAAGCAGTTTGACACATGCTAACACGATTAAATTCATTTCTATCTAGTGCACAGAATAACATGTTCATAGCTTTAGCATTGGCAGTAGCATCTAATTTTTGTGTGTTTGACCAAGTGGAGTATTCTCCAGTAGGAGGAATGTATTCAATCTGTGTAATATTCCATGATTCAAAACTATTAGACTGCATATAAATTATCATACGAGTAGACCAATAATTATAATTCAAACCATTAAAAATGGAGGTCGTGCAGTGGATTGACCTTCAATAAAACTAGTGTTAGTGACAATGTTAGTGGTAGTGCTAATGTTATTTTCCATATTGGCAAGATATCAGATAACTGTGTGATGGTTATAAGATGCCTTGCTCTGATACCAAATGAAATTGTGTAGGACCGTATAATATGGATAAACAGTAATGCAGAGTATAAACAGTAAATAATGCGGAATATAAATGCAGTAAATAAAATGACACCAGAGATTTTATACTGGTTCGGAGCACCGTCCTACGTCCAGTCCTAGACTAACTTCTGGCTTTAACAAACAATACCCTCGCTTAACCCGGAGGAATAGGTAAACAACACCCGAGCAGCAGAACATGATTTTTGCCTCAGCAGCAGAAGATGACTTTCCCTTGCCTGAGCAGCAGAACATGACTTTAACAAAGTATAAAAGTAGTTGACTTAATGTGTTTTTGATAACACTGATTTGTCTATTAAGATTACAAACTTCCTATAATCAATTCCTCAAGAATATAAAGAGTATGTGAAGATTTGAAAGGAAGAATATTGCTAAGAATCAAGGTATATAAAGTATAACTCAAAGATTCAAAGCAATGAAGAGTATGAGAGCACTAGAGTAATCATAAGAGAGAATAGAAAGAATTAGAATCAGAAATTGGTGATTATGGAGTATGAGATAACTCCTATATATAGTTTTTAGAGAGATGCAACTCTTAGTGAAGAGTTTCAGCCAAGAGAGACAACTGTTGATGAAGTGCAACTCTTCATGGAAGAAGGTGTCCGTTCAAAAATTTGACATTTGAAGTCGGTTTAGTCGACTGGTATATTTGATCAGTCGACTGGTGTTTGAAATTTAAAAATATTTGTCCGTTTAAAATTATAAGCAGTGTTCACTGTTGTGCATATGCACAGTCAGTCGACTGGCACGAATAGTCAGTCGACTGGCTGTGCATATATTGCACAATGAACTCTATTTGTAAAGAAAAAATTAAGAAATTGAAAACCTGATGATTGATTTTAACATATGTCTAAGACTCAACAGATATAATAATTACTTTAAGCACAGTTGTAGTCTTGATCCAATGTTGTCTTCTTTTTGTCATGTATGAATGCAAATTCTTCTTTAGCTTCTGAATCGTCTTGTCATGAATCAAAACTAGTGATTCAACATGCCGTAACCTAGATACCAAGAAAGTAAATTATTCAAAGAAGATAATTTGCCAATATACAATTAAATGTTATCAATGTCTAACCGTTAATAATAATCAAATTCTAAGATGAAATGCAAAGTAGAAAATAAACGTGTATTAACAATGCGACCATGATGAAATTTGTTTTTGTTTTTGATTTTTTTAAATGCAAGCAACCAACAATGTAAAGGGATAAATGACATGATAGCAGAGCGTGCAGAATTATTAGCATTTTATTTTAAAGCAGCAATTTTTTTTAAAGCAAGCAAGCAATTTATTTTAGCAAGCACTTCTTTTCGTGGTGATTTTCTGCTTTGGCAACTTGAAATTTCAAACAAAATATATACAAATGTTTTAATTTTTTATAATGGAAGAAAAACTAAAACCAAACAATCAAAATAAAACAAATGTGAACAACACCAAACATGAGAAAACAAAACAAATTAAAGTTACTACAAATATATATATATAATTGAAACTTGTATATATATATATTACATAAGAGACTAGAAACAAAACAACTCAACTTCAATGCGTGATTTCTCTTTTTTTTTCTTTTTTTTAAAAGAAGAAGGTAATAAAAAAGGAAAACAAAAAAATGTTAAAACAAAACAAAATCTTAGCCCAACAGGCCCACTACCCATAAGAATTATAACCCGGCCCTATAGTCTACCCAAACAATTATTTACTTAGTAATTTTTACTCATTCGAATGCTCGAGCAATTTCCCAAACAACTGCCCAAGCAAATTCACTTGTTCACACAAAACAATTATTTCCCAATCAAATTCAAAAAACCAAAATTCCTATTCGCTCTTTTTTTATATTCAGAAGTGAGGTCGCGATCGATTAGGGTTTTGACTTGGGGAGACTGTCGCGGCTGTGCTGTTGGGTTCTATTTGCCGTAGTTTATATTCGCGAATTTGGGTTTTTGATTGATTGCTGGAGGTGATTCGATTGCTTTTAGTTGTTCTTGGGTTCGAGAGGCAGTGATTGGAAGCGAGTTCGTTGAGGATTATGGAGGAGAGGACTAGGCGGTTTATGTTGTGTGAGTCTCTGGTCGATAGAGGGATGTGGGCAAGGCAGTAAGTTTTTTTTTCTTGTGGCAAGTGTCAGACGATGTAGGGGAGAAAAGAATGAAGTTGAGCAGTTGTATGGGTTATGTTCACTACCGTGGTTGTCAGTGCTCTGGTGGATTATATGTAATGGTGATGGTGGAATTGTATAGTATTGTTGACAGTGAGGTTTGAAGGAAAGTGGATTGACAACGTTGTTCGATTTTGTCTGCTCTGGAATGCTCTGCAGTTGTATGGTTTGATGAGGTAGAAGTGGTGGAGGACTTTCTATTGTATGACTGGATTGTGGAGGTAGTGTTTGTTTGATGATAGGCTGTACACAGTGGTTTGTAATGAACTGAATTGTTATATGTGGTTTGCAATGAACTGAATTATTGTACGGTTCTGGTTGAAGTAAAGTGAAAAGGCAATGGACTGAATTGTTTTGACTGTGATGTTGATTGAGGAAATGCTGATATTTGGTTGGGTGAAATTGTTGTTTGAAGCAGTGGGCAGTGGTATAGGAGGGGTACAGCAGTGGTATCGGTCTTGTTGATGTTGTCGGTGTGCAGGGTGAAGTCTGGTAACAGTCTCGTTGAGGAGGAGAAGCGGTCATTCTTGAATGAAGGAGAAATTGATGTTTGATGGATGATTGTCAGTTTAGTTTGTAATGTGATGACAGTGTATAATGGGTTGAATGATGTAAATGCAGTTGAATGTGAAAGCAGAGGTGAGAAGCAACGTGAGTAGTGGTGATTGCTTGTGATTATGAAATGGATGTTGGATGTTGACAGTTTGACACTGTGTGTTGATGAAGATGACAGGCAATTAGAAGGGATGGTGAACTGCAATGGAGAGGTTGAAGTTGATAGGGGAAATTGTTTGTATGTGTGAAGTTTGACTGAGGGGGGCTGTGTAATGCAGAGCACCAGAGTATGAAGTATGTTTGTAGTTGCACAGAGAGTAGGTAGTGTAGTTGATAGTATGGTGGAATGTGCACAGTTGTGATGTGGAAAGTCGAGGCAAAAATGGTGGTGAAGCAAGGCACTGGGGACAGTGTTTGATTGCAATGTGAATATGGTGGTCCGGGGATGGTTTGTGACCGAAAAATTGCAGTGATTTGTATATGAAGGCTGTTTGGTATGGTGTGATCAAAGGGATGTGATTTCAGTGCAGCAAGGTGGATAGAAGTTTGGTCAGAAATGGTAGTGCAACGGCAAGGAGTTGTATTGATCGGTAGAGGCTGTTGACAGTTAACCGAAGGAGAAGGCAGGCAATGTGGATGGTGTAGAAGTTGCTGTTAGTAGTGGATAAGGGAGGATAGTGGTTGTTTCAGGGGGGCTGCAGTTTTTAGGGACTGTAAGTTGATGTTGCTCAGTTGTCAGAGTGGTATGGAGCAGGGAGGTTCAGGTGATGGTGTGATTCAGTGAGAGGAGTTGCAGTGGTTAGGTAGCAGCGTTTTGGGGCAGTGCAGTGTGTTTTGAGGTGATATTAATTGGTAGTGATAAATTTGAAACTGGGTTGTGCAGCAGGTAGGGAATGTCAGTGGGGATGTGATGTATTGTTACGGAGGAAATGCTGTCAAAAGTGAAGTGGTTGTGGTGAATGTGACAATTTGTGATATGAAAGCTGTGAACATAGATGTTTTGGTTGTTGTTTCTGGCTATCTGCAAGGCAGAAGGTGATGTAGCTGGTCGAAACTAATAGGGAAGTTGATGAGTGGTAGGTCGGATGAAGTCTCATAGATGTTGAACAAGTGCTGTAGTAGATGTTGAACAGGTGCTATGGTTGTTGTCATTGGTTTGGGCAAAGGAGGGGTTGAAGTGATTGAATGTGAAGGAGGGAAGTGAGTGAATGAGGATGTACTACTGTGTAACAAGAAAAACAGAAATGAAAACGTAACAAAATATAAAACTGCTGTTCAACATGCAAAATGGAATGAAAGTGCAGACTCAAAGCAAGATGAAATGTAATGGTAATAGATGAAAATGCAACAAAACATAAATGATATTTTTTTATGAGAAAGCAAATGACACAAAATTAAACAAAGAAACAAATATGTCAACATATGCAAAAATGCAACAACAAAACCAAAAGTGATCAAAAAAAAAAAAAAAAAAGAATTAAAAACAAAAATGCAAGAAGAACACGATTTTTTTAATACAAACACACACAAATAAAAACCGTAAAAATCAAACAAAAATAATTCGAAAAATAGAAATAAAATCAAAGCAATTCCCCGGCAACAGCGCAAAAATCTTATTTAACGATGGTTTATCTATCGGGTTAGAAAATCACCGAAAAAATTTATAATAAAATTTACCGCAAGCGCACGACGTACAAAAGTTAGTCCGTGGCGAGTACGTGTCGATCCACAGGAAAATGTTAGATTTTAAAAATATATTCAATCAAATTAACCAAGATTTGAGATGTTGAAGTTAACTACTAAAAATTGCAAAACTAACAACTATAAAAGTGAATGAAAACTATGAGAATAAACTGACAATTTAGAGATAATTCCACTCTCTAAATCATATAGTTCAATAAAATATGAAATTAGGATCTCTCATTTGGTCATTAATTAAATTAATTATTGTGTTTATCATAAGTATGACACAGTTGTGTTATTAATTAGCTCAATATAAACCATCAAACTATAACATAACCACTAATACACTTTTAAATCTCGTGAAATATGACAATAATGTTGAAAGCAAAATCTATTTTAAGTATGACATATTAACTATTGTTTAGAAATATAAGCCATCAAATTTTAATTTCAACATTCACTTCTTTGCCATAATCATATTTAGATGAAGAGACAATTTGTGTTTTGTGATTATTTAAGCATATCCTATTTGGTGTCAACAATATATGCTATCAAATTCAAAGCAAAAACAAGTTAAGCCACTTCATGCATTCTCATTAAGCACAAAAAGAAAGCAATTATCGAAATGTTGAAGCTACATGATTAGAGGCTTCATTACCCCTAAACTGAAGGGATAGCCTCTCATTTGTGTTATCATATCAACACAAGTAGCATGCAACGTGAAACGCAAAAAAGAAGAAGATGAAAGCAAAGTAAAGGAAGAACTATTCTACTTTGCATAAAATAAAAAAAATCTACACAACTTGCATAAAAGTAAATAAACAAGAAAAGACTTGAATTAAAATTGCATAGAAAAAATTACATCAAAGAAATGGCTATGTAGCCATGAAAAGAAAGAGCGCACTCATTTTATTTTTGATCTAAAGTAAGAGAATAGAGCCTAAAGGAAGAGTAAGAGCGAGCAATTACATGAAGATAAAGGGTATTTATACATGTTTGAAAACCCTAATTCATTTTTTGGGAACTACCTAAATTACCCTCTTAGGAAGTGTGAATGTCAAGTAGTCATTAGCATAAAGTAATCTCATCCATTAAGTGTGCATGAAGATTTAATGGCCATTTGCATGTGGATTAGCTCTAACTTTTACATTAAGGTAAGTTGATATCATGCCTTTGAATTATTTCCATCTTCATTCCTTTATCTTCACTTTTGTGCATGCATATATCTTCATCAAACAACTTGTACATGAAGCCAAATTCCTACAAAATAATATAGAAATTTTCAATTAAATTTTCTCAAATTAATATATGCACAAAAATGACCACTTTACCCTCAAATAGAGATGAATATTTGACGATTTGACAATAATTTCAATTTTGGTTTAAACTAGTTAAAATACCCAAGATGATCATTTATTTAATTTAATTAGATTAAATATGGTGGTAAAAATATGCACATTTACGTACACATCAGTGATACGCCAATGATCAACATCAAGAATATTGTGTAACAACCGGGATTTTCGACCTTCGGAAATCGACACTAATGCCTCCATTGTATCACGTGTTGAGCAATCGAATGTCAAAAAACTCGATAGTTAGGGAAAAAGAAAGAACAAAGAAGGAAGAAGAAAGAAGAGAGAGAAAACAAACAACACAGAATCTCATAGCGAAACGGATAATCTATAATATACAATAAATCTTTACACAAAGAATAAATGTAATATACATACATCAATCAGAGTATACTAACACATTTCAGTCCGGACATTTATACCATCCCGTCCTCACAATTGCCGGTAAATACAACAATGAATGTAGCAGGGAAATAACCATATACACGAATACGTCTCTGGGCCTCCAGCTCGTTTTCTAAAGCTCTAAAACATCCAAACTAAATCTGTAATATGCTTGGTCTGACCCAAGCATTATTATAAAATAACACCCAAGTCAGTCTGGAAAACCAGCGTGAGAAAAACGCACCCAACTGGATTTTAACGTTATAGAAAACCTTTGAAAATCAAAGGTATCTCGTAAGACCATGCCGCACATAAACACGGACAGTTTTTTACCTAACGATAACCAAACCAATTCATATAAAATTATCCGATATTATATTAGTGTCTAAGATACAAATACTTATTAATCATAGTTGAAATTGTTACATTAATTAAATTCCAGCATACTTGTGAGGAACAAGATTTTCGACTCACGAAAGTCGACATTAATACGTCCACTGTATCAACTGCCGAGCAATCGAAGGCCGGAAAACTGTACCCTTAGGGTTTAAGAATAAGAAAAAGATAGAAGAAGAAAGAAAGAACAAGAAAACAGAAACAATAACAGAATCTCACATTTCGCAGCGGAACAACATATGATATATCAATGAATAATCTTTAAAATAAAGAATCATATCTGTTATTACATTACATCACATTACATTACATTATCAGAGTTTACAATAACAAACAGCGGAAAAGAAATACTATATACTAATTGATACGCCATGCCATCCAGCTTGCACCTGATCTCCACAGCAACTCCTGAATTCCAGAATGACCTGATAACCTAACTCTAGACTGCCCTTGTGGAAATTGGTGAGCACCCAAAGTTTAGGAAGGGAAAAATAAACTCCAGGTCAGTCATGGGACTGGTGTGAGAACTTAAAACAGTTTATCTATAAAAACCAATAAAGTAGTATTTTTAAAATGGATCCGTAATGCTTTTGAAAATGAAACTACCATAAGGCCTCCCGCCACAAACACAATGCAAACGCAGAAGTGGAGAAGATTTCTCCTTATGATAGTCAAAGATGCTTGATACGCAAATTTCTTTGATATTATTACTATAAGTGCAAAGTGCAGGAAAACATTTCGAAAGTACAATATTAATCTTAGCCAACATAGGTACCATTATAGTATGCCTACTATAGCTACCATATTAAATGGCAGGTTCTACAACTAAAACCGTACAAAGCTCGTATTGTTTCTTTGGATTTCCAATAAATGGTCAGGCCAATGAACTTCCCATTGCCACATGGAAACGCCACTGGAGAGACGCCCCGAGAACCTAACTGGAACTCTGCCAACACAAGGCCGAGTTACCTCTGTAAAAGTAGGTAACTACTGACATGAGTATGCCATCCCCCGGTTGTAACAACCTTTATCCGAGGATCCTCAATACCAACAACCACAAAGAAATAAATTTGCAGCCACAGCATATGTTAAGTATTTGGGATCCATACCATGATACCACCTCTATCCAGAAGGAAATGACATACCCTAAGGGGCGCTACTCTATATAACCTTGCTGCATCTTTCCTGTTTTGACCATTACCGGGTTGTGAAGTCCGACGAAGTCTCGTCCGCAAAGCTACGCTTTTCACAAAAGCTATGCTTTGATCAACAAATGATCAACAGCACTTTGTATGCCACATTACCAAATTGGGAATGTATCACTAGTAACCATCAAATACATAACCTCTGAGCTCGTACGTCTCAGAGAAGGGTGTTAAGCTAAAAGAATAAATTCTCCGCCACCTACAAAAATGTATTTGATAGAAACCAGCTTTACATCTCAAATTGTAACGTCAGACACACATCCATACAAGTCTGTTCTGGGATCGAACGGAACCGAAGACACTTCCAAAGAAGCCCTTGCAATCTGGATATTCACTAATCACATCAGGAATCTCCATCGCAAAGGGTGATAAAATCTCTATATCGGAGATCAGCCGATGCAGAGACATTCGACAGTAATTCTTCCGTTTTCGAAAATATCCGGTCTTCAACACCGGTCTTCAACACCGGTCTTCAAATGCTATCCATTACGACGTACCACTATTCGAAATGGGATTCATGACCCAAAGGTCCTCTCCCGGCTAAACCGAATAACGAGCACTTATTTTTAAAATAAGTGTAGCATTCAAATTCAAGCAAATCACAACAGATACCCATTTAACGGTAAATATTGATAGTCGGTTTTTTAACTATCAATAGATATGCACAACATCACCACATTCCAAATAATTTTCCTAAATTATTTATTTTCCAAAAATATCTTTACAAGATATATTTTCCACACTTCAACCATTTGAAAACAAATTTCAAATCACTTTTCACCTTTACAATTTTTGAAACAAATTTCAAATCATTTTTCCTTACGCGGAAACGCTTGCAAATATTTATTCATTTTCACTGGAAATCTGCCGAGTTCAAATACTTTAAAATAATTTATAACACTTATCCAAAATATATCGAGAAAACACTTTAAAATAAAACTATTTTTCTTTAAAAACTTTACTTAAAATATTAGTTATAAAATTTTTTTTTACCAATATTACATATAACTTAAGTCCAAACTAATTTTTCAAAATAAAATTAGTAGATAGAGTATAACTATTTAAATAACTATTTTCTAAAACAATTATTGATTAAATCTTAGAAATAATCATTCCTATATCATCTCAATAAATCTTTACTTAGAGGATTTAAAACAGCTTAAGAAGTTAATTTCTCCAAAGTATCCTTTTCAAAACCAATTCTAGAATTATATATATATATATATATATGTATCTATATATATATATATATATATGTATATATATGTATATATCTTTCAAAGCTATTCAGAAAATTTTATTCGGCTTTCCAGGGAGAATACACTTTCATTTCAAAATGGTTCATTTAAACCAATTAAATAAATCCTTATCGATTGACTTTAAATTTACGTTCCAAATCCGTAAATTTATTTCCAAACTTCAAAAATAAATCAATGTTTATTTTTAAACAAATTCCCCTTTCCTTTATAAATTCCATGGTGAATTTAAATTTCCAAATATCCACTGATATATGATTTTCAAATCGATTTCAAATATTATCTTTAAAAGATATAATCTCAAAACATTTCACTTCATATTGGAAAACATTTCCATACTTATTTAATAATAAGTAATTCACAAATCTATTTATTTTCAACATTTGGAAAATATTCAATATACTTGAATCACAATTAAGTATATAATTTATTCTTTAAGGAAACATTCTCTTAAACACATTTATTTGAGTTAAAAACGAATGTTGCGTAAAACAATGTTGCGACAACCCAAAATCACTAGTATAGGGATTCGAAATTTAGATAGATATATAAATCCCAATACTATATAAAACATTTCCTTTCAAAAATCATTTACTATAACAACAGTGTTATAGTCCACCATTCCCTTTTATTTCTCGAAAACGTCTATTTCAACAATGGATGTTGAAATCTATGGTTTCGATACTTAATACATTTTAAAACGACTTCAAATCGTTTTAAATCTATTTAAAAGATCACTTCCTAAAACATTTCTTTAATATATTATTCACTGTCAAAAATCGTGAATATAAATCGTTTACCAAATTCAACACTTCTACATATTTAACTAAAGGATTATCCACTGTCCAAAATCGTGGATATATCTCCTTTAATAAGCTTTCATATTTACTTATCAAATTCAATTGATTTCGGATTTATAAAACAACATTTATAAATTCACACACATATATATATTTTATAAAAACTTCAACTTATAAAATCCCTTAATTAACAAATTCTATTTATATCTCATTTAAATGCCAAAATCCAATTTATAAATTAACTACTTATAAATCTTTTATTTTACCAAATCTATTCATTTTATAACTTCACAATTTATAAATCTATAAATTTTCATTCACTTATGAAAACCATTTATACTTCATTTTAACACTTATAAAAACTCGTTTTATAATTCCAATATTTTAATTTATAAATATCAATTTTATAAATCTTTTATATAAACCGTTTATAATGATTCAAAAATCCCAATTTAAACCATTTTACAAAATAATCCACTACTTATTTCAAAAATCACATTTCGGTTATATTCACAAAAATCATAATTTTTATATCATAAAAAATATAATGTTTATTTATTTAAAACGAACCAATTCCAAAATTCAATAAAACGTATACTTTCAAATATTTATTTATTTCCGGTATCTAAAGATACCAAAATTATATTCGGCTAAATTTTAGCCTTCAACGATTTCAATCACAAAGATAATCATACAGAGATTATAAATAAATCAACACGCAACATTGAAACAAATTCAATTATTTGAGAAATCCAGTTGGATCCCTCCAACCCGTTTCCAAGCATCCATAGATGTTAGCACAATACCAATCACGTTTCAAGATGGAATATCGCGGTACATGGGTTTATATAAAATATTATCCGCTATTATGCGGCGCAATAGGGTCTCATCCGCTATATAATGCGGGAAAATCAACTTCAAGTACATATATAATACCAATTCCACTTCAAGATGGAATATCGCGGTATATGTGTTTAATAAATAACATCTGCTTAATATACGGCGCATAGGGTCTATTTCAATACAACAGATAGTAATTTATCATCTAAACATACAATCAACACAATCAACAGTTTTAAATCTAAATATTTAAAATTTAAATCGAAACTAATTCGATTGAGTGAGAAGTTCTCACCTTAGCTTTCAATAACAGTTTCAGCGTTTTATTTCGAATAAAATAAAACGTGCGTTTAAATTTACCCAAAATTTACACTAGCTCCAATCGATCCCAATCCAGCTCCATCGCGTAGTGTTTGCACAAAAAATGGGCAAACACCTCCAAGTCGTATGATTTAGTCGATTTTATGTTGTTCTTAGTGATTTGGGTGATTTATGCAAATATGTAAAAAGCAGGGACTAAACTGTAAAAGATACGCAGATTTATAGTGGTTCGGCCAGAATGTGCCTACATCCACTTTATATATTATTCTCTTTCACTGTTCAGATTACAAGTACAAAGCTTTTATTACAAGTATATGAAAGTTGTCTGAAAGTTCTGTCCGTGCTTGAGCTCTCCAAAAACTGTCCCCCATTGTTGTACCCCTACCCCTCTATTTATAGAGTGAGGCTGGAGGTAGGGGTCTTGGATGTATATAGCTGCTGGTGGGCCTGGGTTGACGTGATCTGGCCTGGTAATGTTGGTTCGGTAGTGCTTTGGTTCGGTAGTGGGTGGAGGCGTGGATTGGTCCGGTGGTGAGTGATTCAGCTAGGCTTTGGAAATGGGTTGGTTCAGTGATCTCGGTCCGGTGGGACTACGCCCAACATTTGCCCCCCAAAGTAGGGCATATGCCTGCATATGTCGCGCTTTGTTTTAGATCAATTTGGACACCCTCATTCGGCCTAAGTGCCGAACCAGTTGGTCCGGCCAACCTACGCTTGCCTATAAGTATGGGCTTCACGCCTCCATTACTCCTTACTATTTGAAAGAGCCGATCCAAACTTTTATCTACCGAATCAGGTGAGGTTCCCTTCTGTCGAATGAACTTTATGCTAGAACTACCGATTGAGCTCGGGGAATATGAGTGCCGAATGGTCTTTGAGCCTCGAACTACCGAATGAATTTGGGAGTACGAGTGCCGTATGGCCCTTAGCCTCGAACTACCGAATGAACTTGGGAGTACGAGTGCCGAATGGTCTTTGAGCCTCGAACTACCGAACGAACTTGGGAGTATGAGTGCTGAATGGACTTTGGCCTCGAACTACCGATTGAGCTTTTATGTTTTGAATTATGAATGAGATTCCGGGCCGTAGGTACTTGTTTGTCTACATCCCTTGTTCTGACGATGTGTTTTCTCCTGTTGCAGATAATGTCTCATAAAGTAGAAACTCATTCTGACAAGAAGAAATCCAAGGACAAAGGAGAGTCCTCCATAGTGCCCTCAGTTCAGTCAGAGCCGGAACGACATGGACCATCCCTGAGATCATTAGTAGATGGGTACGGCCCTCAGGAGCTCTTGAACTCACCGCCTGACTGCTTTCCCAGCTCCCTCAAAGATGAGAAGCTTGACGTTATATCTAGATCTTTTGGGATCGATAGAGCGCATATGATGTTGCCAGGGAAAGGAGTGATGCCATATAATCCCCCTGAAGGATATTTTGCTTACAGTAGGTATCACTGCATGTGCGGAGCCATCCCTCCGATCAACGCTTGGATAGTTAGCTTTATCACATACTTGAAGGTGGCCCCTTTCCAGCTTCAGCTCAACTCCTACGCCATCTTGGTGAGTCTGTTCATTATCTTCAAGAGAAAATACGGGCGTCCTCCATCCAACCGGGAAATCCGGTACCTGTAAACTTGAGAGGCTACAAGAAGGGGTCTCCGTATATTAGCTTAGAATCGGCCGTGTCTTTCAAGCCAGTTCTGGACCTATATTCAAAATTTAGCATGTTCAAGAAGGAATGGTTCTTTGTCAAAGATGACTCTGTTTCTTTTGACCGCTTCACCTCTGCATGTAAGTTGAATCTCATTTATAATTTTCGTTCTGACTGCAATGCTCCTCCTTATGTGCTTTATTTCTTGCTAGCGACAGGTGGTTTTGCGGTTGTAGAGAATGATCGTCTAGTTCAGATGACTGGGAAAATAGAAGCCATTCCGGAAAACGAGAGGGCAGCTTCTTATTTGATCAGAAATGCTACTCTTTTGGGGCTCAACTTGATTCTGCCACGCCAGTCTGTTGTAACGAATGCGGATTTTGCCCGCTCGAAAATCGACATCCATACTTCGAATCGTATTCGAATGCCGTAGATTCGACCGTTCAAATCCGATTCGCCGGAGCTTATAACAACATTAAGTAAATAACACAGCAGAAAAAAAGAATAATACATTGATATACAACACTGATACAACAGAGTGATACAATGAATATCAATATACATCAGAGTAATGATACAATAGAATAGCAGTGGAAAGAAAAATAGATAACACTGGCAGCGGAACAAATAACTCTAAGATAGTCTTCAACGAAGAACTCCAAATCTGAACTCCATCTCCAAGAATCAATCCAGCAATAGCTCGGACTCCCCATAACAATGCACCAAGCTAAGCAAGACTGGTGCGAACAAAAGACTGAACTAACTCCAGATAATCCACTATACCTAACTATCTGAAAAACCCAACTCTAGACTGCTCGTGTGGAAAATAATGAGCATCCAGAGTTTAGGAAAGGAACAATAAACTCCGGATCAGTCATAGGACTGGTGTGAGCAACAAAAACAGTTTATCTTTTAAAACAATCAACAAGAGAATTTTAAAATAAATTCGCAATGCTTTTTGAAAATGAAACTACCATAAGACCTCCCACCACACACACAATGCAAACGCAGACTTGGAGGAGATTTCTTCTTATGATAGTCAAACATGCTTACTACGCAAAATCAAATCATTTGATATTATTATTAGTGCATAGTGTAGAAAACAATTTCGAAAGTAGAATATAAATCTTAGCCAGCATAGGTACCATTATATTATGCCCGCTATAGCTGCCTCCTGAGGAGATAGGTTCTACAACTAAAACCGTACAAGGCTCGTATTGTTTCTTTGGATTTCCAACAAATGGTCAGGCCAAGGAACTTCCCATTGCCACATGGAAACGTCTCTGGAAGGACGTCCCGAGAACCTAACCGGATCTCTGCCAACACAAGGCCGGGTTACCCCTAACTGGGTAACTACTGACACGAGTATGCCATCCCCCGGTCGTAACCAACCTTTATCCGGGATCCCGATAACCAACAACCACAAAGTAATAAATTTGCAGCAACCACATAGGTTAAGTATCTGGGCTCCATACCATGATACCACCTCTATCCAGAAGGAAATGAACATACCCTAAAGGGGCGCTACCCCCTAATAACCTTGCCGCATTTTCCTGTTTTGACCATTCCGGGGTGTGAGGCTCGACGAAGTCTCATCCACAAAACTACGCTTTGGTACAAAGCCATGTTTTGGGTCAACAAATGATCAAAGTAATGATCACAAAGATAAATGATCAAACAAATGATCATATCACAAATGATCAAACAATGATCATTACACAGCAACACTTAGCATGTCACATTACCAAATTGGGAATATATCGCTGATAACCTTCAACTACATAACCTCTGAGCTCGTACGTCTCAGAGAAGGGTGTTAAGCTAAAAGAATAAATTCTCCGCCACCAACAGAAATGTATTTGAAAGAAATCTGCTTTATATCTCAAAATGTAATGTCAGACACACAATCCATACAAGTCTGTTCCGGGCTCGAACAGAACCGAAGGCACTTCCAAAGAAGCCCTTGCAATCCGGGTATTCACAATCCCGATCGGACTTCCCATCACTTAGGGAATCTCTATACCGTAGCTACTCGGTGCAGAGACAATCGATAGGTTGTCCTATCGTTCTCACAAATACCCGGTCTTCACCACCAGTCTTCAAATGCTATCCATAACGACGTATCACATATTCGGAATGGGATATATGACACAAAGGTCCTCTCCCGGCTAAACCGAATAGTGAGCGCAACATTTAAAACATATGGATATGGGATTTCAATTAAGTCACAACTTAATAATTCAAAACTTTCTTTCAAATGGTTTAAACCAATTACCATTTCAAATCTTTTAAACAAAAGATTTATTTCATAATGTTCACCTACTTTCATAAATATTCATTCCTGTATTTGAAAACAATTCCATTTAAATTGGATTAATTCATTGAATCTTTAACTTATAGCTTTCAAACCGTTTCCAAAACTTGGAAGTCATTTTCATTTTCAAACTTGAAATTCTTTTTAACACAAATTGGACGTTCATTTCTTATGTGAAAGCTTTTATTATGTGAAAACAAACAGTTTTCGTTTTAGAAAAAATCCAATTAATTTACACAAGTTAAAGTTCTCAATTTATGTTCATATTCCCAAATTAATACATTTTAAAATGGTTTAACCCATATATAACTGGTATAACATCTTTAATCCCTAGTTTCAAATTATAGAATTCAATTTGAAATCTTGAATTTAGGTTTAAATCAAATTATTTAAACTTCAAACTTTATCAAGTTATTCAAAATAATTTCATCTTTGAAATTCCATTTCAAAATCTTTTCACTTTAAACCCAATCTTATTTTCAAACCATTTGAATTTAAAAATTCAAATTTAAAATTATTTTCAAAAATCTGTAACTCAATCGATTTCCTCGTGAAATCCATATTTGTGTGTGTATGGTGTGGTCCAGGGGTTTAACACAATAAAAGTGCAACATCATTTCAATCATCACAGATTAAAATACAGAAATATAGTTGGTAAGCGATATAAACTATAACGCTTATCGTCCCTTCATAGATTCACAGATAATAAATTACAGATAAACAAGTCACACAGCTCAAAACAAAGCATCACATATCAGGGGTATCAAACAAAACAGTTATTCAGCCAAGTCCAAACATTCACAAACGAATTTATTAATCAAATAATTAATTTAAATCGGATGTATCAAATATTAATCCGGGTTAATTATCATAATCTAATTACAAATTATTTGAAATAGATTCCCTTTCACAATTTATTAGTTAACCCTTAATTATTAACTATCGTTCTTAATTAATGAATCAATTAATCTTTAATTATTAAGTTAATCTTAATTAATCACATTATTAATTAATCCTTTAAATTTATTAACAAATAATTTACTCAAATTTCAAATCACCATTTAATTGATTACATTCATTAATTATCTATTAATTACTCCTCTAAGTAATTTTATTTTCAAAATTTTTAAATGATTATTCTGAATTAATTAACTTAAGAAATTTAGATTTTGAATAAATCAAACTAACTCAATTAATTATGCTAAATAAATCAATTCCATAATTTCTATCATTAAGTAATTATACTTAGCAATTCCACAATTTATTATCATCAAATTTATTAATCTAATTTATTGTTAAAAATTTAATCACGTAATTAATTGTTCAGATAATCTTAGTTAATGATTTCATTAACTATTAAGTTTCTTTAATTCCCTTTTTTAAAGAAAATTTCTCACATTAACCATTATTAATTATAAATCGATTTACTATAGAAAATTCATTTCCTTTACTTATGCTTTAATTAACGTTTAAGTGTATATTTAAAACATTACACTTTTAAATCCAAATTTAAATTCCATTTTGAATTTAAGATCCAAAATGATTAACCATTTAAACATTAATCAAACTTAAATTTAATTTAAAATCCTTAAAATAAATGTAAAGAACATTTATCATTCAAATTATTTAAAACAATTTAATTTTTTTTCTTCAAATTTCTTTTACTTCAAAAAAACTAAGATTCAGATTATTTGAATCCAGATTTAAAATTAAGTTTAAATCTCTATTTTTATTTATAGCTTTACTTTTTATTTTATTTTAAACTCCATCGCTTCGAGTCAAGCACTTGTCTGACCCGAGTCTCCCCTTAGAAACAAACCCAAATAAAACATGACAGGTTTTTATAAAAACCTGTAGCATGCCAAAGTAACCCAACGCCAACAGTTTACTTCGAGAAAAAAAAAACTCCTTTGCATCGAGTCAATACTCCAACAACCCGAGCAATATTCCAGTGCCTTCCTTCTTCAATCTTCTTCCCAACTCCACAACTTACTTTCCCTGACATGATGTGCACGCTGTGCACGTGTACCAACAATTCCGACCATCGATGATCGATGCGACGCTCCTCAACAACCATACGAATCCACACGAACGCACCTCCTCACCCAGATCGAACGAAAATCCACTCGAGTCGAAAACAAAGCATCTTCGACTACGCCTGGAAACCACCATAAGTCCTTGTCAACACCTCGTAACCACGTCTCCATCCACCGGAGGCTTCAAAACTCCGGCCACGATATCCCTAGCCTCCACGCTATCGCTCCCCCAATCCACTTGCAGCTCGATGCATCAAAGAATCCACCACGACATGTTTTCCAGTCCTAAAAAAAACTAGGGTTTAAAAGTTAAAGTGTTCGCCGCCGATGCCTCCGAGGTCGTGACCACTCCCGCCTATTTTTTCCACTACCCCAGTAGGCTCCTCCACCACCTCCCACAACCCGGTCACCCCTAGTTCACCATCACGCCGGAATTTGACCAAATAATGTTTAGAATACAAAGTCGAACTGCTCTTAAATCCTAACACTAAAAATTACACTTTCAGCTTTAAAATTCATATTATGATGTATGAATTCAGTTTACATGTCTGAAATCATAAAATAAAATGTTTGAATTTTGACTTGTTTAAAGATTTGCTCAGATGTTTTGATTTCCAGAGGGATTTACAAGTTACTTTATCTTAAATAGAATTTGAAAACTTAGTTTATAATCAAACAAACAACTTTTGTTTATATTTTAAATTCTATCAGTTATTAAATCTAAGGATGAGGATTTGTTTGCAAATCTGGTCTGGAAGAAACAAGAACAGAGGTAACTAAATTTGTACAGGCAGACATATATATATTTAAACATCAACATACATACACAGGAATGCATAAATATATATATATATATATATATATATATATATATATATACACACACACACACACATCTCAGACAATAATTTAGCAACATATATACTTAAGTATTTTAAAATTTAAGTTACTCACTTGGAATGTGAAGTGGAGAAGAACAGACAACACTTATTGTTTGAAAAATGCAGATGATTCCCTTTTAAATCCTGTTTGTTGTTGATCTTGTTGTTTGAATTGATGTAGTTGCTTTTCTCTTTGTTTTCTGACTTCTATTATTTTTGTTTTGCTTCCATTTTACTCAGTTATGATAATTGAACTGAAATTGAGATTTGATGCATATAAAAAGAAGTATGCAGTATATTATTTGTACAAAAAAGCATGCTGAAGACACTTGCATTAAATGCATGATGTATATTGCATTTATTACTTTATGTACATAATATTACATTGTTTATTCTTACCTTTCATACTACTTTACAGGCTACACACACCCTTACTTAGCTTATTATATACATTTATGTTTCATAGATATTTCACATCTTCTTTGTTTATACTTACCTTACTTTGCATTTCTATCCTTCAGGCAACATACTTTATTTTGTCTAATTTGCTTTTTCTCTCTTAAGTTATCATTTTAAAGTTTTTATATTTATTTTTATTATATCAGCTTGTATATTTATTTCTATTCTTACATGACTACTTATTTTTATTTCTATTTATTTTTAAAACTATTTATTTAAGATTTTATTTCAAATCCAATATATACATATATATTCACATATATACAAATTCATATGACTTAATATATTTTCTACTTGAATCGGGGAAACTCGCTGCCATTTATAATTAATTTTACAATTTTAATTCAAAAAAATTCATTTAAATTATCAATTTAAATTCATAAAAATCTGGGGTCGTTACATCTGTGGTCAAGCAAAGAGTCACAGCTGAGGAGAAGGCCGCCAAAGCTAAAGGAGGGGCTACGGCCAAGAGCAGCAAAAGGAAACCCTTCTCGAAACATCCAATTGCCAGGGGGAAGAAACTTAAGAAGTCCGATGGACCCTCCCCTAGCACATGTCCAGATGTCCCGGAGGAGGAAGATGTGGAGGAGGAAAGAGGCGAGGATGAAGGAGGTGAGGCGAAGAGTGGAAGTGGTGGAAAAGGTGATGGTGATGGTCATAGCGATGATGGTGGCGACGGACAGAGTGGTGATAGCACTAGGGCTTTGTCTTCTGAGCAAGCAGGTGTGGTCCCGACCTTGTCAGCTTTCGTTTCGTCAGTTTTCGACTTCGTATGAACAAGTTATAGCATTTCAAAGATTGTACGATTTTATTATAATATAATTTCTATTTTTTTAATTTTAAAACCTTTATCAAAACCTGGCCGTTCGTTTTATCTACTTCAGATCTGAGCCGCCCCCATCTTCTTCTTCCTCACGTACAACTTCATCAAAAGAAACCCATCCCTCTCCACCTTTGACCACAAATTCCAACACCCATCGACCACTTGACGACAATCGACTACCACCAACGCAAAGGCCTCGCTCCCCTGCACCCATGGCCAGAGGCCGGCCTCCCCACGACGTGTCGTGGCGACCCAATCAAGCTTGAACAGCCCCAAAATGCAGCCCCCTAGCTTCCTTCACGCCACACCAAATTCGATCACCACCGTTCATATCGAAGCTCTTGTCGTGCTCTACGTTATTGTAGTTGAAAGTTTCTCGAATTAATGTGTGGATTTGAAGAAAATGAGGAAGGAAGAAGATAAATTTTCGGCCATTAATTGCTAGGGTGGCGGCTGAAGACAAATTAGGGTTTTGGTTGAAAATTGTGAATTATGGTGGCCTTATATAGAAAATTACGCGACACTATTCACCCGAAATTTTTCCAAACTCCAAACGAAGCATGCCGCCTGGCGTTTATAATGTTTTACCCCTATTCCGAACGTAATGGAATATATATCGGGAGGCAATTCGATCATATTTGGAAGATAGATTTTCAAATCGACTATTTAAATTTAAAAATTCACTTAAACGGATTTCAGTGCTTTTTCGCTTGCCCCGGACAAATCGCAAATCCGATTGACACGAAATTTGAAACCTTATAATAATTTAACATTACGGATCCGATGAAATTGGTTTCGTTGAAATTCGAGACTGTTTTGAAAAATGGCTATTTTTACTCGTCAATTTAAATATTAAAATATTCAATTTCTGCAAATTAACTTTTAATTCAATTTTGAAAGTTCTATAACATCATTCTAACTCCAATATGATTTATTTCTACTTTGCAAATTAATTTTAATCACATTAAACCCAATTTCCAATTATTTCTGTAATTTCAAATATTCAATTATTAATTAAATTACCCGATTAAATCCAGACATTCGAAATAAAATTTATTCGACTTACAAATTTTACTTGCTAATATTTAAAATCAATTAAATATACGAATTTCAAATGACAGAAATTCTGGGTCGTTACAAACTTCTCCACTTAAAAGAATTTCGTCCTCGAAATTACCAAGTACGAAAAAGTTACAGAATCCATTAACTTTTCAAAACCATTTGTTCAAATTAAATTTCAAATTCATTTAAACATTTTTACTTTTCCAAAATCCATAGTTAAACTTCTTATAATAACTTTACTAAGTTTTCAAATCATACTTAGTTATCTTTTCAAAAAATTTCAATTTTCTCAAAAATATTCTAACGCCTTAAATTTTCGAAAAATTTCGCCAACGTCTCCTTTGCGCGGCTAGCTTGGGACGACTACAAAAATGGCACCACGGCCCCCAGATTTCAAAAAGTAAAGAAAAAGCCAAGTGGTTGGACAAGAAAATCATCAAATTTCATACTCAAATTCAAATACATACCTTTTGTCGAGCAATTCAATTTTTTTTCTTCGAAATCAAAATCCCAATTTCCTTTAATCCACCTGTATATCCTGCTAACCACAATATCCATTTTCATTCAATCTCATATTATCAATTTCATTTGAATTCAATTTACCATTTCAATTCTATTTGGATTCAATTTACCTTCCGAATATTGAATTTTATCAATTATTTTTCATTCACAACTGATTCATCTTGCTATTTTAAATTAGTTCCTTTTACTAATTCATTACAAGTTCTAACTCATTTCATCTCGCACAATTCAAATTGGTTTTCGATATTCATTTTTCAATTTTAGTTTTTATTCTTTTATTCGTTCCCAAACACAATTCCATTCACTATTTCGGTTTATAACCACTTATATTTAAACTGGATTTCAATTCCATATGAATTTAATTTACCCTTTAATTTATAAATGTTGAATTCAATTCATTTCAACCTATATTAAATTTGTCATTTCTTCAAGTAGTTTTACTTACTAATTTTATTTTAATACTTAGCTTCATTTGATCCAACTTGACAAATTTTCAATTTACTTGCAATTTCAAGATGAATTTCAACATTTAGTTTCTACCCAAATTTAGTTTCAAGTCAATAAATTTTATTCCATAACTATTTCTATCAGATTCCAGAGTCTTTCCAGCATTTCAAAACCATCTTTGAAAACAATTCAAATTATCCTTTGAATTTCAAAACCCAAACCCAAAATTTTCCAAAGAGCTTCCATTTAAAACAACTTGGCAGCAATCCCACTTTTGGAAACCCGAAAATGAATACCGATGATGATGCAGTCATCATCGAAGTTATTTTCCAGCGACCGAAAAAAGTTTAAAGCTTTTATCCCTCCAAAAACATTTTTCCAAACCCTTGAAAACCATTTTCGAACTCAAAAAGGAATATAATCTTTTCCAAATTGCAAACCCTTTCAAAACATTTCCAAATATTCCTCTGGAATTTTACTTCAAATTACAAATCACATTCACAATTTATATTCTCCAATTCTATTTGTATGTGAATTTATTTCTTAACTTTGGAGTTACGATTTCCATTTCTTTTTCAACATTAATGATAATAATTTAATATCATCACTTTCTAGCAACCAAGCAATCATATATTATGGTAATTTATAGAAAATTTTCCTCTTTTATATACGAAAATAATTTTAGATAAAATTATTTCATTTACCCTATTTTAAAACGATATCGTGTCGAATTTGTTCCGTACAAGTGTTTAGAGATTCCTATCAATAACGTTAAGTAGTCGTATTGACCAGAATCCATATACCACTCAACAAACCAATCAACAAAATATAAAACAATTTTTATATTCACTAACAAATACGCGCTCATATCCATTACTACACTCACACTCATTCTAGAGTACTGCTGACTCTATCTCTAATGAGTAACACCCAACAAAGCCAAGGTTGTCTCTTAACCAAAAGCTCTGATACCAAATGTGAGGAACAAGATTTTCGACTCACGAAAGTCGACATTAATACGTCCACTGTATCAACCGTCGAGCAATCGAAGGCCGGAAAACCGTACCCTTAGGGTTTAAGAAGAAGAAAAAGATAGAACAAGAAAGAAAGAAAGAAAGAACAAGAAAACAGAAACAATAAAAGAATCTCACATTTCGCCGCGGAACAACATATAATATATCAATGAATAATCTTTAAAATAAAGAATCATATCTGTTATTACATTACATCATATTACATTACATTATCAGAGTTTACAACAACAAACAGCAAAAAAGAAATACTATATACTAATTGATACGCCATGCCATCCATCTTGCACCTGATCTCCACAGCAACTCCTGAATTCCAGAATGACCTGATAACCTGACTCTAGACTGCCCATGTGGAAATTGGTGGGCACCTAGAGTTTAGGAAGGGAAAAATAAACTTCAGGTCAGTCACGGGATTGGTGTGAGAACTTAAAACAGTTTATTTAAAAACAAATAAAGTAATATTTTTAAAATGGATCCGCAATGCTTTTGAAAATGAAACTACCATGAGGCCTCCCGCCATACACACACAATGCAAACGCGGAATTGGAGGAGATTTCTCCTTGTGATAGTCAAAGATCCTTGATACGCAAATTTCTTTGATATTATTACTGTAAGTGCAAAGTGCAGGAAAACATTTCGAAAGTACAATATTAATCTTAGCCATCATAGGTACCATTATAGTATGCATACTATAGCTACCATATTAAATGGCAGGTTCTACAACTAAAACCGTACAAAGATCGTATTGTTTCTTTGGATTTCCAACAAATGCTCAGGCCAAGGAACTTCCCATTGCCACATGGAAACGCCTCTGGAGAGACGCCCCGAGAACCTAATCGGATCTCTGCCAACACATGGCCGGGTTACCTCTGCAAAAGTAGGTAACTACTGATACGAGTATGCCATCCCCCGGTTGTAACAACCTTTATCCGAGGATCCTCAATACCAACAACCACAAAGAAATAAATTTGCAGCCACAACATAGGTTAAGTATCTGGGCTCCATGCCATGATACCACCTCTATCCAGAAGGAAATGACATGCCCTAAGGGGCGCTACTCCCTGTAACCTTGCTGCATCTTTCCTTTTTTGACCAATACCGGGTTGTGAGGTCCGACGAAGTCTCGTCCGCAAAGCTACGCTTTTCACAAAAGCTATGCTTTGATCAATAAATGATCAGCAACACTTTGTATGCCACATTACCAAATTGGGAATGTATCACTAGTAACCATCAACTACATAACCTCTGAGCTCGTACTTCTCAGAGAAGGGTGTTAAGCTAAAAGAATAAATTCTCCGCCACCAACATAAATGTATTTGATAGAAACCAGCTTTGCATCTCAAATTGTAACGTCAAACACACATTCATACAAGTCCGTTCCAGGATCGAACGGAACCGAAGGGTCTACCAAATAAGCCCTTGCAATCCGGATATTCACTACTCACGTCCGGAATTCCCATCACAAAGGGTGATGAAATCTATATACGGAGATCAGCCAATGTAGAGACATTCGACTGTAATCCTTCCGTTTTCGAAAATATCTGGTTTTCAACACCGGTCTTCAAATGCTATCCATTACGACGTACCACTATTCGAAATGGGATTCATGACCCAAAGGTCCTCTCCCGGCTAAACCGAATAACGAGCGCTTATTTTTAAAATAAGTGTAGCATTCAAATTCAAGCAAATCATAACAAATACCCATTTAAAGGTAAATATTGATAGTCGTTTATTTAACTATCAATAGATATGCACAACACCAGATTCCAAATAATTTTCTCAAAATATTTAATTTCCAAAAATATCTTTACAAGATATATTTTTCCACACTTCAACCATTTGAAAACAAATTTCAAATCACTTTTCACCTTTACAACTTTTGAAAACAAATTTCAAATCATTTTTCCTTATGCAGAAACACTTGCAAATATTTAATCATTTTCACTGGAAATCTGCCGAGTTCAAATACTTTTAAACAATTTATAACACTTATCCAAAATATATCGGGAAAACACTTTGAAATAAAACTATTTTTCTTTAAACACTTTACTTAAAATATTAGTTATAAAAAAATATTTACCAATATTACATATAACTTAAGTCCAAACTAATTTTCCAAAATAAAATTAGTAAATAGAGTATAACTATTTAAATAACTATTTTCTAAAACAATTATTGATTAAATCTTAGAAATAATTATTCCTTTATCATCTCAATAAATCTTTACTTAGAGGATTTAAAACAACTTAAGAAGTTAATTTCTCCAAAGTATCCTTTTCAAAACCAATTCTAGAATTATATATGAATATATATATATATATATATGTATATATATGTATATATGTATATATGTATATATATGTATATATGTATATATATGTATGTATATATCTTTCAAAGCTATTCAGAAAATTTTATTCGGCTTTCCAGGGAGAATACACTTTCATTTCAAAATGGTTCATTTAAACCAATTAAATAAATCCTTATCGATTGACTTTAAATTTACGTTCCAAATTCGTAAATTTATTTCCACACTTCAAAAATAAATCAATGTTTATTTTTAAACAAATTCCCCTTTCCTTTATAAATTCCATGGTGAATTTAAATTTCCAAATATCCACTGATATATGATTTTCAAATCGATTTCAAATATTCACTTTCAATTTATCTTTAAAAGATATTATCTCAAAACATTTCACTTCATATTGGAAAACATTTCCATACTTATTTAATAATAAGTAATTCACAATTCCATTTATTTTCAACATTTGAAAAATATTCAATATACTTAAATCATAATTAAGTATATAATTTATTCTTTAAGGGAACATTCTCTTAAACACATTTATTTCAGTCAAAAACGAATGTTGCGTAAAACATCGTTACGACAACCCAAAATCACTAGTATAGGGATTCGAAATTTAGATAGATATATAAATCCCAATACTATATAAAACATTTCCTTTCGAAAATCATTTACTATAACAACAGTGTTATAGTCCACCATTCCCTTTTATTTCTCGAAAACGTCTATTTCAACAGTGAATGTTGAAATCTATGGTTTTGATACTTAATACATTTTAAAACAACTTCAAATCGTTTTAAATCTATTTAAAAGATCACTTCCTAAAACATTTCTTTAATATATTATTCACTGTCCAAAATCGTGAATATAAATCGTTTACCAAATTCAACACTTCTACATATTTAATTAAAGGATTATCCACTGTCCTAAATCATGGATATATCTCCTTTAATAAGCTTTCATATTTACTTATCAAATTCAATTGATTTCGGGTTTATAAAATAACATTTATAAATTCACCCACACACACACACACACACACACATATATATATATTATAAAAACTTTAACTTTTAAAATCCCTTAATTAACAAATTCTATTTCTATCTCATTTAAATGCCAAAATCCAATTTATAAGTTAATTACTTATAAATCTTTTATTTTACCAAATCTATTCATTTATAACTTCACAATTTATAAGTCTATAAATTTTCATTCACTTATGAAAACCATTTATACTTCATTTTAACACTTATAAAAACTCATTTTATAATTTCAATATTTTAATTTATAAATATAAATTTTGTAAATCTTTTATATAAACCGTTTATAATGATTCAAAAATCCCAATTTAAACCATTTTACAAAATAATCAACTACTTATTTCAAAATTCACATTTCGGTTATATTCACAAAAATCATAATTTTTATATCATAAAAATTATAACATTTACTTATTTAAAATGAACCAATTCCAAAATTCAATAAAACGTATACTTTCAAATATTTATTTATTTCCGATATCTATCGATACCAAAATTATATTCGACTAAATTTTAGCCTTCAATGATTTCAATCACAAAGATAATCATACAGAGATTATAAATAAATCAACACGCAACATTGAAACAAATTCAATTATTTGAGGAATCCAGTTGGATCCCTCCAACCTGTTTCCCTGCATCCACGGATGTTAGCACAATCTCAATCCCGTTTCAAGACGGAATATCGCGGTACATGGGTTTATATAAAATATTATCCGCATGCGGTGCAATAGGGTCTCATCCGCTATATAATGTGGGAAAATCAACTCTAAGTACATATATAATACCAATTCCACTTCAAGATGGAACATCGCAGTATATGTGTTTAATAAATAACATCCGCTTAATATACGGCGCATAGGGTCTATTTCAATACAATAGATAGTAATTGATCATCCAAACATACAATCAACACAATCAACAATTTTAAATCTAACTATTTAAAATTTAAATCGAAACTAATTCGATTGAGTGAGAAGTTCTCACCTTAGCTTTCAATAACAGTTTCAACGTTTTATTTCGAATAAAATTAAACATGCATTTAATTTTACCCAAATTTACACTAGCTCCAATCAATCCCAATGCAGCTCCATCGCGTAGTGTTCGTCAATACGAAGCCAACGCAATTCGTTTCGTCAGCTTTCGACCTCGTATGAACAAGTTATAGAATTTCAAAGATTGTACGATTTTATTATAATATAATTTCTATTTTTTTTAATTTTAAAACCTTTATCAAAATCTGGCCGTTCGTTTTATCTACTTCAGATCTGAGCTCCCCTCCATCTTCTTCTTCCTCACGTGCAACTTCATCAAAAGAAACCCATCCCTCTCCACCTTTGACCACAAATTCCACCGCCCATTGACCACTTGACAATAATCGACTATCACCAACGCAAAGGCCTCGCTCCCCTGCAACCATGGCCAGAGGCCGGCCTCCCCACGACGTGCCACGGCCACCCAATCAAGCTCAAACAGTCCCAAAATGCAGCCCCCTAGCTTCCTCCTCGCCACACCAAATTCGATCACCACCGTTCATATCGAAGCTCTCATCGTGCTCTACGTTATTGTAGTTGAAAGTTTCTCAAATTAATGTGTGGATTTAAAGAAAATGAGGGAGGAAGAAGATGAATTTTCGACCATTAATTGTTAGGGTGGCGGCTAAAGACAAATTAGGGTTTTGGTTGAAAATTGTGAATTATGGTGGCCTTATATAGAAAATTACGCGACGCTATTTACCCGAAATTTTTCCGAACTCCAAACGAAGCATGCCGCCTGGCATTTATAATGTTTTACCCCTATTCTGAACGCAATGGAATATATATCGAGAGCCAATTCGATCTTATTTGGAAGATAGGTTTTCAAATCGACTATTTAAATTTAAAAATTCGCTTAAACCGATTTCAGTGCGTTTTAGCTTGCTCCGGACAAACCGTAAATCTGATTGACACGAAATTTGAAACTTTACAATAATTTAACATTACGGATCCGATGAAACTGGTTTCATCAAAATCCGAGACTGTTTTGAAAAATGGCTATTTTTAATCGTCAATTTAAATATTAAAATATTTAATTTCTGCAAATTAACTTTTAATTCAATTTTGAAAGTTCTATAACATCATTCTAACTCCAATATGATTTGTTACTACTTTAAAAATCAATTTTAATCACATTAAACCCAATCTCAAATTATTTCTTTAATTTCAAATATTAAATTATCAATTAAATTACCCAATTAAATCTAGATATTCGAAATAAAATTTATTCGACTTACAAATTTTACTTGCTAATATATAAAATCAATTAAATATACAATTTCAAATGACAGAAATTCTGGGTCGTTACAATACTAGGCTCTACAACAAAAAATCAAAGGCTCATAGTGGATGATGGATTCCAATGATGAAAGGGTAAGGGCCTACCCGCCGAATCCGTTCACCATAAGATAAAATGTATTGGAGGCTACAACACGTTGCACCTCTGCTACTCAGGACCGACACTACCCCCTTCTCGAGTATCACCGAATACAATCACCTCTTGGTTGGGATCAACAAGCATATAATGGGATCCCGAAGCATACATGGATATCGCTCTAGATTTGGGACGATCATACCCTACTTGAGTGCGACCCACTTAACCCTTCCACATGTACCTGCTTTATCATTCCCGGTTGATAAGGCTATGTTTTACCTCTAAAATAGCATTTCCCACTGCCATCTAGGCATGCTAGGATTTATATATACAAGTTCGTTCTTGGACTGAATGAAATACTTGAGAACTCCATTACCAATTCCATCATCTACAAGATGTCTGTGACGACCCAAAATTTTTGAGCATTTAAAATCGTAATATTTAATTGATTTTAAATATTTAAAAGTTTAATTTTTAATTTGAATTCAAATATCACAATTTATTTGATGATTAAATTATTAAATTAAGTAATTTAAAGTTGGGCAAAATGTTAAATCTGGAATTTTTAGCTGGTTAAAAATATTTTAAAGGCTTATAAAATTTATATTGATAGTACTGAAGGAAATAGAAGTGTTGGAAGTGAATTTGGAAGTGTTTTGTTAAGACTTGTAATTTATATCGTTTAAATTGATATTTAAAAATAGCCTTCCGAGGCACAGTCTCGAAATTTGACGAAACCAGTTCCATTGGATCCGTAATATTGTATTATTATCGGATTTCAAATTCCGTATTGATCAGAGTTGTTATGTGAGCGTACGATAAGTAAACGCGTTGAAAATTAAATAAAACTTTAATTGATCAAATCAATGTCATCGGTGCCTACTTAAATACGCTTCCCTTTTAATTTTCAGCCGACTTCCTTTCATATCAATGTTTCTCTTTTTTATAGCAGCACGCAACCCATCCCTCTCCTTTCTTTCAGTCAGAAGTCACGCACCCTTTTTCCTTTCAAATTTCTGTTCAAAATCAGGTACAATTCGAAGAATAATAAGTCATGCTCTCAACCTTCTGCTATTCATATTCTCGGCAACTGAATTCATTCAAAATCGAAAATGGCATCCGATCCTCTTTCCATTTCAAGATTAAAACACTCTTTTCATTCCTCCTCCAATTCAAAAACCAAAATCGTCCCGTTTAAAAAAAAAGATCGAGGCTTCGGCCTTTCATATTTCTAAACCCAGATCGATTTGTTGTAGGGTGTGGTCGAAATAGGAGGAAGCGGCAGCTCGTCTCAGCCGAGCTTCAAGTTAAGGTTGGAGGGAAAGTTAGTTTGTTGTGCTCGATGCGAGATGGGTGTCGCGATTTTTGGGGCACTCGAGTTCGAGCTAGGGGTTGTCGTGGATGCCCTGATGGAAGCGTAGCATCGTTGTTCGAGATCGCATGGCCAAGGCGAGGCGTTCGCGTGCTCGCATGGGTGGCTGAAATCGCCAATCAGATGGAGCGACCGGTGGATTCTATGAAGCAGATGTGTTGTGAGGCGTTCGATGGAGCCGTTGAGTTGTCGAAGTTGTGATCGAGGGTGGTTCAAAGCAGTAAGGTATAATTCTTTTGTTTCCTAATTTATATACATAATAAAAATTTTAACTGGCAGTTAACTTAATTTATAATTAGGGTGAAAAGAAAATACAGAAAACTGGAAGAATTTATTTAAAATTTAAGGAGGCAGAAATTTTAAATTTACTAGTCTATGTTAAAAATAAATTAGTAAGGTGATTAGTTTGACATATTTAATTTATTTTAGTTTCTAAAAATAATTTATTAAACAAAAATTAGTTTAAATAAAATTATTTGTTAATTAAATTAAATTTAGCATACAGAAATTATTTGTTCTATTTATTCGAATATTAACAAAATGAATCAATGTTTATTCAAGGTAAAAAGTCATGAAAACGAGTTGAGACGGTAATGGACTGCAAACAAAAAGCAAAGGTGAGTTAATCTCACTCAGTTAAATTTAAATTTAAATGACTAAATTTAAATAATTGTTTGAATGGTTGAATTAATTGATGTGCTATTGTATGGTATATTTTGGGATTGGTATTTATGTTGTGCTAACATCTGTGGATGTAGGGAAAACAGGTTGGAGGGATCCAACTGGGTCCCTCAACATTTATTTAAATTATTTAATATTCTTTGTTGTGATTGTTGATATTCTATGATGAATTATGTTGGAATATTAAATGATTTGGTTTGATTGAATATATTTGGGTATAATGAATTACTAAAAATATATAAGAAAATAAACGAAGTAAATTTGTAAGCGAAATAATTATAGAAAATTTGAATAAATTAAGAATGAACCGAAAAGGAATGGAAGTGATGTTAAATACTAATAAATAACTTCGAGTATGAAAGAAATAAGATTTCGAAATAAACAGAAATTAATGAATTGTAAAATTAAGTGATATTATTTTAATGGAATAAAGAATGATTTTAAGATTAAGGTTTAAATTTATTTAAAAGGATTATGAAGTAATTTGAGAATCTAAAATTTGTATTTTCAGTTAAAAATATTTTAAACCGTAATTAAGGAATAAATCTGAAATTAATTGATTTTGGAATAAATGGGGTATATTGGAAATCAATTTGGAAATTGATTCAAGCATTTGAAGTTAGTAATTTAAAGAAGAATGTGAAGTGACGTATATTTATCTGGATAGCCAAGTACGTTTTCAAAATAAATTTTTAAAAATAAGATAAAGGTTTTAATGTTGTTTTAAAAAGTATGTTTTAGGAATTTATTATTTCTACATATCAAAATTCTAAAGTAAATATTTTTCAAATCTATTGTCGTAGTAATTATTTAAAAGGTGACTTATTATTTTGTTTAAAAAAAAGGTGAAAACCAAGTTTTATATTTTATAAAGTAACCTTATTTCAAATATTCATATAGCATGTATTTTAACCAATTATTGAAGTAGATTTAAGTTAAATGTTTTGAAGTATATTTCAAAGTAAGCGTTTTAAATTATTTTAAAATCTATAGTTTTGTGCTTGGTAATTCCAGTAGAAATAGAAAATACTTGGAATTTATTCTGAGAAAGGAAGATAGTTTTGAAAATGTTTTCAAAAGGATTTGAAAAGTGGAAATATATCTTGTAAAGATATTTTGAGATAAATAAATAATTCGAGAAATTATTTATTGTGTGATGGATGTTGTATATATTAATTGATAGTTAAATCACCGACTATCAATATTGGATAAATGCGTTGATCGTTTCGAAGAGACCGGGATTGAGATTTATTTCTCGAAAACCACTTTGATCTGGTTTGTACGTTTCGTGGGAAATGAGTTCGGATTCGAAGATGGAGCAGTGAAGTGCAAGGGCTAATCGCTACTGATCCTGAGGATATTTCCAAAATGGATGTAGTAGGAATAGTGCCTTCGGTTCCGTTCGAACCCGGGACGGACTTGTATGGACGAATGCTTTCGGAACATCGTCAGATGGACGATGGGCGTTCTAAGGGATATGTTCTAAAAAGGTAACGCTTAGCCTCAAGCCTCATCAATCGGGAATGAATGAAAATCAGGGATTATGCAGCAAGGCAAGGTGGGTAGCACCCAAGCAGGATGAGGTCATCCCTGTCTAGATGTCCCTTTTATTTCGGCTTAGTGGGCGGTTGCTGATCCCAAACGCGGGGTGATCTCACTCGGGATTATCCAGTGAGGGGTAGTCCCGGTCTTGTGTTTCAGGGGAGCGGGCGTACTCCTCGGTACTGTTATTTAGGCCATGTACTGTGACAGGTGGTACCCCAGTGCCTAGTCATTAGTTGGACATCCATTTTTCCTATGCGCCTTGTACGAGATTTGTTTGTATTACCCACTCTGTGGCTAGTAGCTGGAATTTAATGAATATAACAATTTCGGCTATTTTATAAGTATTTGTATATAGACCCTATTATAATATCAGAGGATTTTTATAAAAAGTGTTTTAGCTATCGTAAGGTAAAAACCCGACATGTTTATTTGTGGCGTGGTCTTACGAGATCCTTTTGTTTTCAAAAGATTTTTGAAACTTTAATGATCAATTGAGTGTGATTTTCTCACGCTGGTATTCCAGACTAACTCGGGTGTTATTTAACCGTAATGCTCGGGTCAGACCGAGTATTATAGGATACAGGATTTGATGCTGTGGAGCTCAGGAGACGAGCTGGATGACGATGTGTATTTTCGTACTTGTTTTATATATATTCCGCTGTGTTGAGTAGTTGTGTATTCAGTTGTATGCTATTGATGTTGAACTGTGATTGATGTACTATGATGATGTAATATATAAACGGATATATTTGATTTTGTGTAAAGACCATTTATTATATATTATATTTTATTCCGCTGCGATGGTTAGATTTTGATGTTGTTATCTATTTTCTTCTTCTACCTCTTCTTCTTTAACTCAAATGGTTCGTATTTATGTGCAACTTGAGTTGATTGGTGTAGAATAGTGTCGACTTAAGGGGTACGGATTTGCGGTCGTTACACTTTGTATCAGAGCGAGGTTCGTGATAACCTTGGCTCTGGTGAGACTTACTCATAGAATAGAGTCCGTAGTACTCTAGAATGAGTTTGAGAGTATTAATAGATATGAGTTAGTATTTGTTAGTGAATATAAAATTGTTTTTATATTGCGTTTATTTATCGGTTGAGTGTTTATGGATTCTGGTCGATATATGGGACGCCATGTTATCGATAGGAATTTCTAAACTCTTGAACAAGATAAACCGACACCGTATTGTTTTAAATAGGGTGAACAGAATAATTTTACCTAAAATTATTTTTGTATGTAAAAGAAATGATTTTTCGTAAATTATTATAGCTATATATGGATGCTTGGTTTTAGAACTGTTAACATTAAATTATTAATATTAATGTGTAAAATTGAATAAGAAATTGAAAATAATAACCAAAGATTAATGGAGAAATTAATAAATTAATGGAATTTGTAAATGTGATTCATAATTGAATAAGGAATTGAAACCATAATTAAAAACTAGAAACAAATTCATATACAAATGAAATTTGTAAATATAAATTATAAATGTAAATTATAATGTGGTTAATGATTAAAATAAAATAAAGTTCCAAGATAATGTTTGAATATAAATTTAAAGAGTTTGGAATTTGGAAATTTGGAAATTTAGGTTCCTTTGAATTTGGAAATGATTCCCAAAGGTTGGGAAAAATGATATATCTGGGAGAAATATTTTTGAATCGGATTTGAAATCTAGAGAGATTTGGAATTTAAAAATATTTGAAGGGTTTTAAAGGAGATAAAAGCGTTGAACTCTTTCGGTCGCTGGAAAATAATTTCGGTGATGACTGCAGCATCGTCGATGTTTATTTTCGAGTTTCCAAGACAGAAATTGCTACCAAATGGTTTTGAACCGGAATTGTTTGCAAAGGATGAATTTGATTTTTAGAAATGCAAGGGATTTTGGATATAGAAGATTTTCAAAGGGAATTTTGAAATATTAAAGACTGTTTAAACTCTAGAATCTTTACTAGCAAAGCTTATGGCATGTAATAAGTTTGATGAATTTGTAAGTAAGTAAAGTGGAAATTGGATACTGGAAGTTAAAATTTAAATTGTGTTAAATTATGTGAAATGAAAAAAAAATTAGTCAAGTTGGGCTAAATAAAACAAAGTTTTGAGATTTAACATTTATAAGTAACGGATAAATTAATATGGTGTACAAATGAAATGAAATTCAATATTGGATGATGCTTGATTTAATTGTGTAAAAATAAGTGTAGAATTAGTTCAAATGAACTAAAAATATTTTATGTTTGGAAATAAAAATTTATTTGTTGAAAATGAATTTGGGAATGAATAAATGGATCAACTATTGAACTTATAAACTAAAGTTGATAGTAATGAGAAGGAATTGAAAATTTTAATCCGAAAATTTAAAATTTAACTTAAGTGAATGAAAGTGAAGAAAATATATTTGAACTTAACTTGAGATAAGTCAAATAAATTGAAATGTGAAATTGAATTAAATTGGATATAAAGTTGAAAGGTAAAATGATTATAATTGTGAAATGAAAATTTATACCTTAAGCTAGTAAATGTTATATATAATTTGAATTTGGTTATAAGATGAAATGAATCAAATGAGCAATATAAGCTTTTAAATAAACAAATAAGTTTTGAACTCATATATTGAGAAATAAAATTGAATTAAATTTGGATTGAATTGAATCAAAAGTCAGTTGTGTCATGAATGTTATTAAATGGAATTAAATCTTTGCTTAACAAAAATTCAAAGAATGGTATGTAACTAGATTTAACTAAGTCGAGTTGGAATAAAACTGAATTTAAATGAATTTAGTCGAATTTTAGATAATATTGACTGGAATATAATTCTACTCAAACAAATAAATGTAAATTAAGCAAATATTGAATTAGAATAAATAAGCTTCGGAAGCTTACAAAAGAATTGAAAAGCATTAAAAAAAAATGTATATATATAACACCTAGTTAAAAGTAAAACGTGAATATAATTGATTGTAAATAGTTGGGAAAGAATGAATATTAATAAGTGAGTAGTTTATAAAAACTTAAAAGGGGAATAAGTAAGCTAGAATAAAAGTATTGGTATCCTGGAAAAAAATCCAAACTTGTAAAATTAAGTAAGATTGAACTCAAGAGAATAAAAAAATGGTTTTATAAAATGATTTTCAAGATAAATGAAAAATAAAATCAAGTATGGGATTATAATTGGAAGTGTGTTGAATGAAAATTGAATTGGATTAGAATGGATATGGTGTGAAATATAAACAAATCCAATTCAAGCATAAATTGAATGGCCTTATTATTAATAAATTCAACAATGAATTGTTAATGTAAATTAAAGTTTAAAATGGATAAAAGAATAAACTAATCGAATAAATGAGTGAAATGGTTGGGATTTGATCAAAGGAAAATCAAATCAAATATTGTGAATAGGTAATAGAGTTTGGAAATAAAGCTTGAGTTGTATGGAATTGGATTAAAATAAAAATGATTTGAGATGAATATAAATCCAATTCGAGTATGAATAAATTAAAACGAGAATGAACTTAAGTTATGAAATGGTAGTGAATTGAAGTAAATTACTTAAGTTTAAAATTAATAGAAGCATGGGATGATGTCGTGTATAATAAAATGGTTTGGAATCAAATCTTTTTGGATATGAAAGAAATGCAATGGAAGATTGTGAATAAATTTAAAATGGGATGGGATTAAGTGTAAATTGAGTTGGAATCAATTTAAATGGCTATAAGCTTAAATAATTATTTATCCACATTAATATTGTCGAACTTCATAAGAAAATGGATCGTTTAATGTAAACGAGATTAGATAAAATCCTATGGGTTCTTAGAAGTGAAATAGGATGATTTTGAAATCAATTGGAATGAATATGAGTTTGTTTTGCTTAGAATGAATTAAATAAAAGCAAGAAAGTTGAAAATCACTTCAACCGAATGGAATGGTTTGAGAATTGATTATAAGCAATTGTAATAAGTGTCGGAACCTTATATATGCTTATGGAAATTATATAACATGCATTATGTGAAATTTATGTGTTTATGCCAGTATATCACATGCATTGTTACAGGATCCATCTTTTAGCTATTTAAATTTAAGCGAAATGCTATAAACTTCCTATGTATAGTACTTACATATTTAAATTGGGTATGTATAGGTACCGGGTAGCCGTTTGGCTGGATTGGATCATGCTTAATGCTAAAATAAATAAGCCGCTTGCTTATAAATGCTAAATAAGGTACGCCTACGCAATAAAAATAGGAAATATGAACTGTTTTTGGTTTTTCCGACTGTGTGGGTTGATGTATATATATTTATATCTTTTGTCAAATTGCAAAATCTCCTCCGTAGAAAGGGGACTCTGCCAAAAATTTTCAAAATTTTTGGGAGTTAGAAAAAAAATTTGAAATTTTTTGGGAAAATTTGTAGTTAAAGACAAAACGATTTCAAACTGGAAATTGAAATAAATTAGTGAATGAAACCAATTTAAAATAATGACATGAATTAGTTATAAATAAAAAAATAAAATTTAAATATTCAGAGTTAAAGATAAATTAAATTCTTATGGAATTGGGAAAACTAAATTGAATAGAAGTAGATATAAACTAAAGTGGAAGGGTGAAAATAAATATAAGAAACATACTAAATGCTTATACGAACCTAAGAAAGGAATGGTGAATTCTTAATTGGAAATTGATATTACAAATATATTCTAAGTCAATATTGAATGAATAAATATTGACATTTTGTATGGAAGTTGATATAATGTTTTTGGAATGTTGTGATTGGATATTGTTGTTAAGTAAGATATGCAGGTATTATAAAGGGAAAGGAGAATTGGTTTTGATTTCAAAAGATAAATTTGAATTGCCCAACAAAAAGGTATGTAATTTAAATTTCTATATGAAATTTGATTGGGTTTTTGGATCTAGCCACTTGGCCTTTTGTTTTCTTTTGGAATTTGGGACCCCGTAGAGGCCTTTTGTAGTTGTACCAAGCTAGCCGCGGAAAAGAGACGCTGGCAAAAAATTTCGGAAATATTAGGAGTTAGAATTTTTTTTATAAAATTTTGATAATTCAAAATTGGTTTTAAATTGAAATTTGAACGATTGAGAAAATAGTTTTGTTTGAAAACAAGGGAGAGTTTGGGAAGTTAGTAAGAATGATAATGGGAATTCTATAAAAAGATAGATTGGTAGGATGTTGAATTGTTAGAAACTGCTTGGTTATGGGGAAATAATAAACGGGTATTGGACCATTCTTCCTAATTAGTAATTTCGGGGACGAAATTCTTTTAAGGGGGGGAGGAATGTGATGACCTGAAATTTTCGAGCATTTAAAATCGGAATATTTAATTGATTTTAAATATTTAAAAGTTTAATTTTTAAGTTAAATTCAAATATCACAATTTATTTGATGATTAAATTATTAAATTAAATAATTTAAAGTCAGGTAAAATGTTAAATCTGGAATTTTTAGCTAGTTAAAAATATTTTAAAGGCTTATAAAATTTATATTGATAGTACTGAAGTTAATAGAAGTGTTGAAAGTGAATTTGGAAGTGTTTTGTTAAGATTTGTAATTTATATCGTAGAAATTGATATTTAAAAATTGCCTTATGAGGCACAGTCTCAGAATTTGACGAAACTAGTTCCATTGGATCCGTAATATTGTATTATTATCGGATTTCAAATTTCGTATTGATCGGAGTTGTTGTGTGAGCGTACGATAAGTAAACGCGTTGAAAATTAAATAAAACTTTAATTGATCAAATCAATGTCATCGGTGCCTTCTTAAATACGCTTCCCTTTTAATTTTCAGCCGACTTCCTTTCATATTAATGTTTCTCCTTTTTATAATAGCACGCAACCCATCCCTCTCCTTTCTTTCAATCAGAAGTCACGCACCCTTTTTCCTTTCAAATTTCTGTTCAAAATCAGGTACAATTCGAAGAATAATAAGTCATGCTCTCGACCCTCTGCTATTCATATTCTCGGCAACTGAATTCATTCAAAATCGAAAATGGCATTCGATCCTCTTTCCATTTCAAGATTAAAGCACGCTTTTCATTCCTCCTCCAATTCAAAAACCAAAATCGTCCCGTTTAAAAAAAAAAGATCAAGGCTTCGGCCTTGCAAATTTCTAAACCCAGATCGATTTGTTGTAGGGTGCGGTCGAAATAGGAGGGAGCGGTAGCTCGTCTCAGCCGAGCTTCAAGTTAAGGTTGGGGAAAATTGGTTTGTTGTGCTCGATAAGAGATGGGTGTCGTGATTTTTGGGGCACTCGAGTTTGAGCTAGGGCTTGTCGTGGATGCCCTGATGGAAGCGTACCATTGTTGTTCGAGATTGTGTGGCCAAGGTGAGGCGTTCGCGTGCTCGCGTGGGTGGCTGAAATAGCCAATTTGATGGAGCGACCGGTGGATTCTGGGAAGCAGATGTGTTGTGAGGCGTTCGATGGAGCCATTGAGTTGTCGAAGTTGTGATCGAGGGTGGTTCAAAGCAGTAAGGTATAATTCTTTTGTTTCCCAATTTATATACATAATAAAAATTTTAACTGGCAGTTAACTTAACTTAGGGTGAAAAGAAAATACAGAAAACTAGAAGAATTTATTTAAAATTTGAGGAGGCAGAAATTTTAAATTTACTGGTCTATGTTAAAAATAAATTAGTAAGGTGATTAGTTTGTTCTATTAACATATTTAATTTATTTTAGTTTCTAAAATTAATTTATTAAACGAAAATTAGTTTAAATAAAATTATTTGTTAATTAAATTAAATATAGCAAACGAAAATTATTTGTTCGATTTATTCGAATATTAACAAAATGAATCCAATGTTTATTCAAGGTAAAAAGTCATGAAAACGAGTCGAGACGGTAATGGACTGCAAACAAAAACAAAGGTGAGTTAATCTCACTCAGTTAAATTTAAATTTAAATGATTAAATTTAAATAATTGGTTGAATGGTTGAATTGATTGATGTGCTATAGTATGGTATATTTTGGGATTGGTATTTATGTTGTGCTAACATCTGCGGATGCAGGGAAAACAGGTTGGAGGCATCCAACTGGGTCCCTCAACATTTATTTAAATTGTTTAATATTCTTTGTTGTGATTGTTGATATTCTATGATGAATTATGTTGGAATATTAAATGCTTTGGTTTGATTGAATATATTTGGGTATAATGAATTACTAAATATATATATATATATATATATATATATAATGGATTGTTGGGAAGAAAATAAAGGAAGTAAATTTGTAAGCGAAATAATTATAGAAAATTTGAATAAATTAAGAATGAACCGAAAACGAATTGAAGTGATGTTAAATACTAATAAATAACTTCGAGTATGAATAAGATTTTGAAATAAACAGAAATTAATGAATTGTAAAATTAAGTGATATTATTTTAATGGAATAAAGAATGATTTAAGATTAAGTTTAAATTTATTTAAAAGGATTAAGAAGTAATTTGAGAATCTATTTTCAGTTAAAAATATTTTAAACCGTAATTAAGGAATAAATATGAAATTAATGGATTTTGGAATAAATGGGGTAAATTGGAAATCAATTTGGAAATTGATTCAAGTATTTGAAATTAGTAATTTAAAGAAGAATGTGAAGTGAAGTATATTTCTCTGGATAACCAAGTATGTTTTCAAAATAAGTTTTTAAAAATAAGATAAATGTTTTAATGTTGTTTTTAAAAGTATGTTTTAGGAATTTATTATTTCTAAATATCAAAATTCTAAAGTAAAGATTTTTCAAATCTATTATCGTAGTAATTATTTAAAAAGCGACTTATTATTATTTATTTTTTTAAAAAGTGAAAACCTAGTTTTATATTTTATAAAGTAACCTTATTTCAAATATTCATATAGCATGTATTTTAACCAATTAGAAGTAGTTTTTAACTTAAATGTTTTGAAGTATATTTCAAAGTAAGCGTTTTAATTATTTTAAAATCTATAGTTTTGTGCTTGGTAATTCCAGTGGAAATAGAAAATACTTGTAATTTATTCTGAGAAAGGAAGATAGTTTTGAAAATGTTTTCAGAAGGATTTGAAAAGTAGAAATATATCTTGTAAAGATATTTTGAGATAAATAAATAATTTGAGAAATTATTTATTGTGTGATGGATGTTGTAAATATTAATTGATAGTTAAATCACCGACTATCAATATTGGACAAATGCGTTGATCGTTTCGAAGAGACCGGGATCGAGATTTATTTCTCGAAAACCACTTTGATCTGGTTTGTACGTTTCGTGGGAAACGAGTTTGGATTCGAAGATGGAGCAGTGAAGTGCAAGGGCTAATCACTACTGATCCTGAGGATATTTCCAAAATGGATGTAGTAGGAATAGTGCCTTCGGTTCCGTTCGAACCCGGGACGGACTTGTATGGACGAATGCTTTCGAAACATCGTCAGGTGGACGATGGGCATTCTAAGGGATACGTTCTAAAAAGGTAACGCTTAGCCTCAAGCCTCATCAACTGGGAATGACTGAAAATCAAGGGTTATGCAGCAAGGCTAGGTGGGTAGCACCCAAACATGGTGAGGTCTTCCCTGTCTAGATGTCCCTTTTTATTTTGGCTTAGTAGGCGGTTGTTGATCCCAACCGCGGGGTAATCTCACTCGGGATTATCCAGTAAGGAGTAGTCCCGGTCTTGTGTTGCAGGGGAGCGGGCGTACTCCTCGGTACTGTGATTTAGGCCACTTACTGTGATAGGTGGTACCCCAGTGCCTAGTCATTAGTTGGAAATCCATTTTCCCTACGCGCCTTGTACGAGTTTTGTTTGTATAACCCACTCTGTGGCTAGTAGCTGGAATTTAATGAACGTAACAATTCCGGCTATTTTATAAGTATTTGTATATAGACCATATTATAATATCAGAGAATTTTTATAAGAAGTTTTAGCTATCGTATGGTAAAAACCCGACATGTTTATTTGTGGCGTGGTCTTACGAGATGCTTTTGTTTTCAAAAGATTTTTGAAACTTTAATGATCAACTGAGTGTGATTTTCTCACGCTGGTATTCCAGACTGACTCGGGCGTTATTTAACCGTAATGCTCGGGTCAGACCGAGTATTATAGGATACAGGATTTGATGCTGTGGAGCTCAGGAGACGAGCTGGATGACGATGTGTATTTTCGTACTTGTTTTATATATATTCTGCTGTGTTGAGTAGCGGTGTATTCAGTTGTATGCTATTGATGTTGAACTGTGATTGATGTACTATGATGATGTAATATATAAACAGACATATTTGATTTTGTGCAAAGACCATTTATTATATATTATATTTTATTCCGCTGCGATGGTTAGATTCTGATGTTGTTTTCTATTTTCTTCTTCTACCTCTTCTTATTTAACCCAAATGGTTCGTATTTCTATGCAACTTGAGTTGATTGGTGTAGAATAGGGTCGACTCAAGGGGTACGGATTTGCGGGTCGTTACAATGTCTTCACTTCAAAATGCTTGAGTTGGATCGTAGTGGTTTTGGATAACTGATCCCGGTCTCTTCGAAACAACATTCGATAATTTTCGGTAAACTCAGTCTTGTTTCTTTAGGAAATAAACAGTCAAAGATAAGAGTGGAGATCACCTTTTAACCGTTAACAGACGGATATCCTTATCATTTGTACTAGGAGAAAGAAATGAGATTTATATGCACAATATAGTTTCATCGGAGAGGGTTGTGCCATATAACTAATGTGTTTCTCCAAAATATTTCCAAAGTTACGTTTTAGGTCCAAATTTGATAATCGATTATTTAACTATCAACAAACACACGTCCAGATTTGGGATTTATTTCAAAAGGGAAAACCAACATTGGTTAAGCACATAAGTAATCACTAGCCTCCTTTAATAAATCTATCATTCATTAAAATAACTTTGTGAATTACTTGTATAAAAGTACTTTTACAAAGATATATCCACCAATCCCTATATTTTCAATACTTAGTAAATATCCATATACTTACCTCAACGATATAAGTATATTCACACACATTACACCCCACAACTTAGAAAATGTACTCATATACTTATCTCAATGGTATAAGTTTATTTACTCACATTATACTTGCAACTTGGAAAATGTACTCATATACTCATTTCGATGGTATAAGTATATTTACAAAATTGAGAAAGATATTCTTTTTATTTGATTCTAAAATCATTATAAACTCCTTATAATTCTCTAAAACCATTTATTTATAAACCATTTTATAAATCTCTGAAAATCATTTATAATCTTTTTTTATAAAATTCAATTACTTATAAATTCTTTTTGTACATTTCTAAAATCATTTATAAATCCTTTATAAATCCATAAAACCATTTGTAAGACTCCTTTTGCAAAGCTATAAACCCATTTCTTAAACTCATTTATAAATTTCTAACCATTAATAAAAAAAAATCACCTTGTAACTAATCTCCCTTAAGTTTTCAAACCATTTTAAAAACTCCCCTTATAAAATCCAAGTCCGATTATCAATCTCTACTTGTGGGTCCTGGAAATACTTATAAATAAATAAAAAACAATTTACTTTAGACACTATTATGTAAAAATAATTATTAACCAAAAATCGTTTTTATAGATAATAATTATTTACTTCAAAACATCTTAAAAATAATGATTTATAATTTCAAACATTATTAAATAAATAATAATAATTAAACTTTACCATTATTATAAATGGTAATAATTAATTTACCAAAATATCAATAATAATCATTATTATTAATTTCATACCATATTAATTATTTGAATAATTAACTTTTCAAAATAGTGAAATAATGACAAATATCTTTAAAACAACATTAAATATAAATAAATAACTTTGAACAATATTAATTATAAACAAATAACATTAAAACAATATTAAATATAAATAAATAACTTTAAACAATATTAATTATAAATAAACAAACTTTTAAAATAATATCAAATATAACAAACAACTTAGAAAAAGATAGTTAAATATGTTGGAATAAAATAGAAATTAAATCCTTCAAAATAGAATATTTCCGAAACCCAATTTTAAAAAATCATTTCCTTTGTCAAAAACCCATTTCCAACTCAAATGACAATTTATAATGTTTTTAGAATACTAATTCGAGGCCAATAGCTTACAAATGCTTAACCAATACCCATACCAATTTGATTTTCTATCATTGTAGGATTTTTAGTTGCTCATATAACAATGTCATACTCATACCCATAGATTTAACAAACAGGTTTGATAAAAATCATACAATAAGAATATTATTGAAAACATTTCAATAACGGTGGGGAATCCCATTGGATCCCTCCAACCTATCCCCATACATCACAGTTCATATATATCAGCAAATGTATATATATGTAAATAAAAGCAACAATGATGATGAATCCTGTTGGATTCCTCCAACCTGTCCTTCTGCATCACAAACAATATATAATTATATAATATGGTCCATCCGCTATCAGGCGGGTATATAAAAAAAGGGTAATCCACTCAAGACGTGGGAATTTATCCAAACCAACTGATTAAAATAGTAAATCATCCAAACATCCGATCAACAATTTTTATCAACTATACAATATTACGGATTAACCTAAAAGGTGAGTTTAACTCATAATTATTCCAATTGTCGCCGAGGATGCTGGATTCCGTCTAAATCCAACGACGTTCGATTTAGCACGAAATCTGACAAGCTCCAATATTTTCCAATTCAACCCCATTACATAGTATTCGTTAATACGATCCTAACGCGACCGATTACGTTTGATTTGGATTTAAAAAAACAAGATATTAAATTTATAAGATTATAAACGAGATAATATAATAATATTTCTTGATTATGTAATTAACCATTCTAGTTACCCATAATTAGCCTAAATCCTTCGTTCAAACTATCGTTTCAGGCACCTATACATACGTGACTCTACTGAACCATCGCCACTGCACGCTTCATCCTCCACAGTCTCGTGCTTCCAAAACGAAGCCTCATCCCTGCTCTTACCATCGATGGTGGTTCGACCGCTTATTGTGCCGTTGTCGCCTCGAATTTCGCTTAAACGTTGAATGTCATTCCACCATTCTCACCGCCGTTGGTGGCCACCAGGGCCCACCATACTCCTCCAGTAGCACCACCCTAAGACCACCGACCTTCCTATGCCATCGCGGCCCTCCAATTTGCCGCCTTAGCCGCTGCTGAGCTCAAATGCTCATTTCCAATCATTGTCCAAACTATGGTGCCACGCCACAGCCTAAGGTGATCCAGCCGTCCAATAGGTCGAGATCGACATGATCGGCAACTCTGCAATTGGTGATTTAGCCTCATATAGCCTATAGCGGTCCCAGTGATCTAGGGGCTTTGGATAGGGAGAAGGAAAATTTCAAAAACTAATGAACCAAATTCTCTGGTAATGTTGCGCTTAAAAAAGGAAGGGGTATAGCCAAATGTGTAAAAGGGTATGGGCTAAATAGTGAATACGTATGGGTAAAGTATGGGCTGAATATATTATTTAGTTTAAAAAAATATATGATAATATACATCCTAAAATCTCGAATGCCAATAGAGACATGTCGTCGGGTGTTCTATACTAAATACCGATATTTCGAATACAATCGAACTAGTCTCGAGACCTAATTCAATCATACACAGAAGATAACTTTTCAAATCTAGTTGTATTATATAAATTCCTGGAATTGATTTCTAAGTGTTTTGAACTCGTACAATCATACTAACTAATATCTTCCTAGTTACACCATAAACATCAAATTTTAGTTATCAAAATTTGTTCCAAAATTTTCAAAAAATTTCTAACACCTTAAATTTACGAAAAATTTCGCTAGCATCTCTTTTGCGCGGTTCGATCGGAAGATTTATAATATAAATATAATCACAAACACACACCCAATCTTCAAGGATGAGGCATTTCATAGGAGAATATATAAAAATACGTATGTAATCCAAGACGTGTACCTTTTATTAGCATTAGCAAGCATATATAATAAATATAATGCGAAAGCGAGCTCCAAATGTGAAGCATACGCCATTCGCATCTACTATTCACTCAACAACCAATAGGTACATGTATATAGAAAGTAATATCAGTATATAACATATACAATATAATAACCATATGCAAACGTATCAAATGTCACCAGAGAAACCACCAATAAAATAATATCCATTCAACTAATTCATAACCGTATTATTTGCATTTCGTAATGCCAACATTTAATGATTATAATGCCCATAAGATGTACATATACCTTGCATTCACAATATCAAATCCGATCGCTCACTCGATCACACAATTTCACTTCTAAACTAGTATTGTTCACACAACCACTCTAGTGCACACTCAGATTCGGTTCCTTGATTAGAAACCTCCATTTTTCTTACATAGCCATATACTACGATAAAGAATTCCAAAATCGATCAAAAATACATATTTAGTGTTCGCCATCGAGAATCGAGTGAAAAATTCTAAGTCGGACCAATGTAAATCATCTCGAAATCATTTACTTGAATCTGGATCAAACCGTTATACGAATAAAATAATGTACGTACAACTTACGTATTTACTTCAGCCGGTTTCTTATTATATCCCATTCTTTTATTGACATTCATTTATTACTTAGTATATTTCTTTCAATACTAATATCACTTAAGAACCATTCCATCAAATTTTACTTAAGTTTATTATAAACATTTTATACAACACTCCTCATGTTCATTATCACTTCATAACTTAACTTCATATCCAATTCTATCAATGACACCCAAACCTATATTCAATTTACTAATTTATTTAATTAGTTTATTTCATTAATTTATTTCAAACCAGAATCAATTTCATTTCAATTTTCTTAACCTTACTTAGGTTAAATTTCGTTCCAATTTTTCCTTTCTTAACAATTTATATTCAACAAATCTACAAATTTTCTTTACTTACCAATCCTTAAATTTTCTATAAGTTATAAAACTTAATTTTTCATATTTTCATTAAACACTTAAATGAAAATTTCCAGAGTTGTAAACAACCTGTTTTTTTATTTCAAATTATTTTAAAACAATACTATAATTATTTTCTTTGTATTTTAAATCATAATTTTGAATTTTAAAATCGAAACTAGTTTTACCAATACAAAATTCAAATGGTAGCAATTCCTCTCCTGGAAACCCGAAAACAAACGTCGATGATTCATTATTGAAATTATTTTCCAGCGACCGAAGTGAGCTCAATGCTTTCTATCTCTTTTAAATTCTATTTTAAAATATTTCCATTCAAAAATATTTTCCAAATAATATTATTAATTTCCCAAACTTTGAAAAACAACTTTCAAAATCAATGAGATTTAAATTCTTATATTCCCAGCTTGTAAATCCTTTTATTTACAAATCATATTTATCAATTTTCCTCATATATGATAGAGATAGGGGTATGCTTTAGAGGAAATTATGTAATTTGTTACATATATCTAACTCGTTGAACTATCTTGTTCATAATAAAGGTGTTTCCTTCTATTATATCTTTATATGATGTGGTTATATTAACTAATTTAATTAAAAGTGTATTTAATAGAAAATCCATAAATGACATATTTTATGATAGTAGTTACAAAGTGTTGTACCCGTGAGTAATTTATCACAATGAAACAAATATACCATTTTAAATGTTCCCAGTGAATATGCATCAAGACTGGATATTGATGTATCCGTTGAGACTAGAGTATGTAACGCTCTCCAAATGTTGGGCAGTGTATTACTCATGACTTCTGGAGGCACCTAGGGGTTACGTACTAATAGTTATTAGATTACTATGGAATGAATCACTAGATAATTTTTTGTTGGTTAATATCATGAAGGTCAGGCAAAGAATATCGATGTGACTAATTTACACGGTTCTCTCGACTTGAGAATACTGTTGATCTTCAATGTGGAAGCTTCGCTTTGGTTACAGTTAAATCGTGGCACGACGTCCATTGAACGACTATAGTTGGGTCGAGTGGAATCATTGGAAGAGAAACGATATTTAAGAGAGGATCGTCTCCTCGGCTATATGAGGTTAGTATCACGGTCAACTGAAGTCAACACAAAGTCAAAGTTTATGGTCAAAGCATTTTGGTTAATAATAATTGTTCAGACTATAAATTTGAATATGGATGATATTGGAATTTTAACCATTACTGAATTCCATAAATCCAAGGTGATATAGTTTTGATGAAGAGAATTGGTGTAAATAATTGTCACTATTAGGTACCGCTTATAATAAGTAAAATTGGATTTTACCAAAAGATGTGTAAGCGATGAATTCAGCCAAAATGTCACATCACCTGCTAAGTGACGAGTAAACGTTAATATTTGAATTGTTCAATATTAATCGCTGACTGAATTGACACCATTGAGTCGCATAGCCATAATGATGAATTCTCAAAAAAATCACATAATTGAACTAATTTATAAAAAGTTGTAAATTCATTAAATTATTTAGTATCTGAGAAATATTAATTATTATTTATTTTATTTGATGTTTGGGAGTTATTTGTAATCATTTGAATGCATTTGTAGAAGTTATATTTGCACGCATTGATATATAATATCGTTGTGATTAAATAAAAGATAATTACATGTGTTAATTTATGGAATCTTATGTCATTTGATGGCACATAATTTTAAGCTATACTATATAAAGAAATAGGAGTGAGAAGAGAAAGTTAATCAAGAGAATTAATTAGAAAAGTTTTAATTGAAGAATGGGAAAGGTTTCCTTCTTTCAAATAAAACATATTCTTCATTCTATACATACAATCGAGTTTCTTATTTTTCATTCTTCTTTCTGCAACTTTTCTGGTTCTCTCCTTCTCTAATGGATGAAAACATGAGATCTTCATGGCTTCAATTATTCCTAAAATCAAACACAAATAAAATCAATTATGAAAAGTATTCTATTCCTCTTGATCCTTACAACATCTGGAGGCTGATTTCTGAATATAGGAGATTTGATTCATCATTCAAGGTACGATTCATTAGCTGCATCTAGAGGAAAAATTCAATGCTTCAAGGTGTTTATCATGGCTTTAGAATTAAGGTATGATTCTTTTATTCAAATAATTTTTATATAATGTTTTAATGAACAAAATTGAATATCCTAATTTATATGTGTATAATATTTTCTCATTTGATTTGAAAATGGTTTATGTATTTCAAATTGTTTGTTATATGATTGATTGGTTTTTTTATTGAGATAAATCAAAACTAAAACTTGTATATGATTAGACAATATTTTAATTTTAGATCTATGTTTAAACATTCAAATCAAAACATAATTTTTTTGATTTGAATGTTTACATATTCTTATTGTTTGCATTTTTGACCGTAATAGAAGCTTACATATGATTAAATGATTTTTGATTATAAATTGATTACAATTAACTTCTAAATTTGTTATCCTATTTTACATCACAATTATCCTTCTTTAACTATTCAATGAATTTTAATAATTTCTTAATTCAGTGCGTATCACCTTTTGTTTTATAATTATTTATTCATATAGGTTGAATATCCTTAGATTTGATAGTTTATTTGTTCTGCTTAACTGCATCTTATTGTAATTGAAATCCACAGATGATTAAAGGATGTTTGGACAATAAATTGATTATAATAAATTTATAATTTTTTACCCTATTTGACATGACTAATATCTTTCTTTAACTATTTGAAGGATTGTTAATACATTGCCCAGTTTAATGTGTTTCGCTTTTGTTTGAATTTTTTTATTCAGATAGGTTAAATCTCCTTAGATTTGAAAGTTTAATTGTTCTTATTATCTGCATTTTATTGTTATTGAAACCCACACATGATTAAATGATGTTTTAATAATAAATTGAGTACAATGAACTTATGAATTGTTACCCTATTTTACATAACTAATACTTTTAAATATTCAAAGGATTGTTAACATATTGCTCAGTTTAGCATGTTTCACTTTTGTAAAAAAAAATTCATATAGGTTGAATCACTTGATTTAATTGTATACATAATGTTTTTTTAACTAAATGAAGTTTATATAAGATCATAAATACATCATAAAATTCAAATGTTATATGGCTTATTTTGAATTAATTAAAAAGTTTTGGATTAATCTTTATATAGAAATAATTATATATATATATGTACATATAACCCTTAATATTTATATTTCAAATTGTATAGTTTAAATGCTTTATTATATATATATATATATATATATATATGTACGCATTAAACTTAATGTTTATATTTCAAATTGTATAGTTTAAATGCTTTATTAATATCAAAAAAATTTAAACGAGGCAGTAGTTTTTTCATATGAATTATTGTTGGCTATTCCTAATCTTATGCCATAATGATTCATTGATTGCTAATTTAATACTACATAAATCTCAAAAAGGGGAAGATGAATCACTCATCTTTGTCATCTTTTATTTCTTTCTTTTTGTCCCTTATGTGATTACCTTTAAACTTATTCTTATTTGTTTATATACACCATGTTATCAATTGATCATACTTGCCTTATGTTTAACTATTCCGTCACACAATTAAGGAATGAATATATTTGATAGATTCAAACCTTGTTTTATATCCCATTCTTTATTGTTTTAGAATGAAATTAATAAAACAAAATATGGTATTAAATAAACTACCGATTTTATTTAAAGAAATTTAGATAAGATCTAAATACATTTAGACTTCATAGGTCCATTAAATGATCCAAAAATGGTAAATTTTTTGAAATTTACTCATTTCTTCTGCTGTGGGCTGGTCTAGTTCTAACAATGGTATCGAAGCCTAATTGCCTATGCGGTCTAAATTAGTCATGTTATGGCTATCTAGTTAATCTTGCCCACTAAGTACGATGTCTAGAAAGGAAATGCCTAGAATTGGAATTGTGTATCTTGTACCCTATCCTACCTAGTTACCAGCCTGCCCCGAAAGGCGGGGTTTGCCCAAAGGTTAACCCTAACATAAAAGGCTCAATTAAATTACGCCATGGGTTAATTTTCAAAATAGTTTTGGAAATTAAGACAAGATTTTAAATTTTAAAAGTAAAATTTAAAATAAAACATGTTTATTATAAAAAATTATAATATATCATAAATTTTCAAAAAGTTTGAAAATGTATCGAAAAGTTCAAAATGTTTGAAACTATGCAAATATTAATTTAAAAATTTAAAATTATTAATAAGATTAATAATATAAATTAAATAACAAGCTAGTTAATTAATATTTATATGCATGTATTATGCATGTTGATATATGTTATGTTATTTTAAAGTGTTTAAGATAACATAAGCATACATGTATATATATAAGACAAAATTTCGAAATTAATATAATTTAATCAAAATCGTTTAATTAATAAAGTAATTAAAGGTTAGTTAATTATCTAAAAATATGCTTATATGTATATAAGATATATGTTACTTACTATAACAGTTATAATAGATATGTCCAATATAAAAGTTGTATTGGAATACTAGTTTAAATCAATGAAAGAGTTAATTGATTAAATAAGATTTAAGTAATAAAATGTTATACATAAGATTATTGTATAAGTTAATTAAAATATGAAAGTTATACAATAATGAATCTTATATAATATGAGTGTATAAACTAAAGGTGGAACATTGATGAAACCCAAATAGACATAAGGAATAAATACATATGTAAATGTACGTATACTATGATTTTTGACGTGTCCGACACTTGAATCACGGGGGTATTTCATACGAAGTACATAATTTCATAAGTCGATATCATTCAATATAATAAGCTGAATATTATGAATCTTCAAAATAACGTTGTCCACTACTATGTATATATTAATACATTACTTGCATACTCCTTAGTTGTTGAGAAAATTCAATTTAGGGATGTTATGTGTAGTATTACTAATATATTGAATAGACGATGTAAGATAACTATATGTATTTTTTGAGCAAACTCAATGTACATATACTATACTTGGGCCGTCGCAATGTGGTAGGTACGAGTGAATAATCTCTTTTGATTTGTTGAGCAAACTCAAGGTCCAAATGAGATTAGGACAAAGAAAAATAGGTTAGGAGTTGTGTGTGATACAACCAATAAGGAGTTATCCATCGTTTGTGGGGCTATGATTTGTTGAGAAACTCAAGGTCAGAATACCAAGATAGATGAGTCCTAACACCCACTAGTGAAGTTGATAGACTTCTATATTTCATCTTAGGGTTTGGAGAAACATAAAACACTAGTGGCAGCCTTACTAGAAAATTGAAACGGTAACATTTAACCTTTCTAATATTGTAAGAACATATGTTGAATAATGTTATAATTATCTACAATAACAAATTTGTGCATTTAATATGATTGATAAAATGTTTATCAATAAACATAAACAAACGAATTGAAAGTTGACAAATGGAAATGTAATATTAAATGCCTATTTCATGTTAATGTTTTCTATACCCATGCAAGTGTCTAATTTTTACAACTACTTAACATTCGTAAAATAGTCACTTACGTGCTTATTTGGTTGAGACCGTGTATTGCACTCTATGAGTTTCAAACTCTAAAAGTAATACAAGACTATGGATATTTGATCCATATACTATCATTTATAAATGTTATATGGTGAATGGTCACAGTTCATAATGTATGATACTTCAATGAATATAATTCATTGGAAATAAGCCAATAAATTGTATTTTTGAGATCATGCATTCAACTTGATTGATTACAAAAGGGATCATATCGTGTTAATGTAACACAAGACCAAGCACTACAAGATAGATCTAAGAACTTGATTGCTAAAATGTCATTTTGATCTGTTTACGTAAAGTGAAACATATTTGATGTCCTTAAATCTTAAGGATAATCGAATGCGCTTCTGTAAAGAGTTTGTTATGATATTGTAGTAAGGTTTTCTTTTGAATAGTTTGATCATTTGAAAGGAAAATGAATGTATAAGAATAGATGTTATTTATGGTACGATTGGGATGAAGAGAATGAATAGTCACTTCTGCTTCATAGAGAAACATCAAAAACTGGAATTATAATAATAATAATTGATACTTAATATTGGATAAGTAATATGATTTCTATTTTGAAATGTATTTCATATAGAAATTATTTTTCTATGATATATATTTCTTTAAGCTCAAGATATTTGATCAGCGAACCCTCCACTGCAAATAGTTGCAGTGTATAAAATAAACAAATTGTATTAAATGAATGATGGACCTCCGAATTTAGCACACTATTATAGTAATAGTGGAAATAGTGGGAGCATGCTATATAACACTTATTAATTGAATCATAGTACAAAAATTGTTTTCGTAAAACTTACCATACATTATTTTTGAAATAATGATTATTTTTCGGTATCGACTAAAAAAAATAGACATAGCTATATTTCATTATGAATATTATGAATATTCTTTATGAAATAAAACTATAACGTGGTAATTTTTTTATAACAAAAGTGATGCATTGGAAAATACAAAATTATCTAATATTATTTATTGTTGTTTTGGAATTATAGACTAAGCCATATTTTTGAGAAATAATTTTATTGTATGATTTTGAATCATATGATACTTATTAATTATATCTCAAACAATAAAGGGCTATGCACCCATTTAGTGGGAGTATCATAAGAGTTGATGAACTCTTCAGATTGATATACATAGATGTATGCAATCGTAATTCTATATATACCAAAATGGTTCCACGTACTTCGTCACATTCACCGATGAGTTATCGTCGACATGGACATGTGTATTTGATATACGTTTAGTATGTCTATGGTAAACTTATAGAATATAAAACAGAAGTAAATAAAATAACGTGCGATAGAAATGATTTGATTTGATCGATGAGTAAGTATATTGGAAAATGTTTCGAACGTACCTAAAATGAATGAAGATTCAATCTCAAAATTACTCCTCTATGTGATACATAATGATGCATTGATATGGAGTAATCGAACTTTGTTGGACAATGTACGATTAATTGTGAGTTAAGTGGAGTTAGTTTCTTTCTATGAAGTAAGTACTTCAGGGTAGTACGCAAGGTTAATATTATTTCACCTGAATAACAGCTTAAATTTTTTTACAAGATAAAGATTTATAAGAAAATCCAACATATCATATGCCGAGGAGTTGGCAGGTTGTGCGAGTCGAAAGATTGCACGTAGTAATTGCTCAAGAAAGATTTTGTATGAATCTCACTAAAAGAATTTTGAAAAGACTATCATTGGATGACACATTTATGTTTAGAACTTAATTTTTGTAAATTAAAACCAAATTAGTTTTATAAATAAAGAATTCATAAAATGTTTATGAATACCTATTGTATTGCACTGAGAAACAATTTTTGTTTCTAGATATACCAATTTCACTGTGAATAAATTTCTTTGAGGAATTATTGGTAGTAAAATTGAATTGGATACAATCCATAGATAGAACTGCTTATATGAGATGAAACGAAATTAACCAACCTAAACGAACACATAGCATTAGAATGTCTAATAAGTATTCTCGCACATCGAAGAGAAACCATGAGTTTCTTATTAATGTCAAAAATATATAATCCTAGATTGTTTAATTAAACCATTAGAAGTGTTGACTCAATATGGTATGATGCGCAAATCCGAAAGAATTCCAAGTACGCTATCAAAATATAGATTTTGGATGTCATGACTATAGGGATATAATCCATTGACCATGACTGTGCATTTATGAGTAAGACTAGTGCAGTTGGAATTAAATGAGCAATTTTGATATGAATAATATAGAAAATTTCAATTGTTAAAATTAGCGTATTAGAGTCGATATTCAACACTTTCAAGTCAATTTGAATTTACTCACAAAATTATCGCTTGATAACTCCTAGTGTTTTAGTACATATGTATTGAAATAGAAAATTCTAAATAACGATTTAGAGTAAGCTATTTACACTTATTAACCAAAAATGTCTTAAAGTCACTGGGAGCGATATTGAGTTTGTAAGTTTTGGATATGATCCTAGAAATGATATGAAAGTATCGTTTTATAAGCATCAAGATTAAATGAGTATTTTGATACAAATATCAAATAGTTTGATTTTCAATCAAAGTGCAGAGGAAGCGTGTGTTTTTAAGAAAGAACATTAAAAGGTACGTTGATATTTCTAAACTATAAGTAAACAACACGCTGTTGATTTTAACGATGCACTTGTGTTAAAATCAACCTTAGTTGTTTTAATACTCAACATTGGATCAATAATTGATGTCTTTTACAGTAAGTATAAAAGATTTCGGGAATGTCTCAAATGATATGCAATGACACCTTATTAAAATGTTTAATATGGAACATGTAAGATTGATTCCTTTGCTTTGGCAAAAGGAATTATCATACATGTTGTGTTATCTACGATATCATGATTAGTTTATGTATTTGATACATGAAGTAAATATCAAATCCAAATTGATGTCACTAAATGGCTGCTTGAAGTGTTCTCGTGTATTTATGAAATACTAGTAGCTGTTTACAGAAACAAAAACTCCTTATGACGGAGTGTTCAGACTCAGACTTCATAAGTCATATTGAGTGTAGTATGTCAATAATAAATTCAAGTTAAGAATCTTTAAGTTGGAAATGTTCCAAATAAAAGATTATAGCTTATTCAATGAAAAAAGGCAATGTACATCGCCCTGAGTATTATCGCAATAAAAATAATGTATATAAAATTAAAAGTGCACAAATTTATAACTGAGTCGATTTCAAATGTTAAGAATCTCATAGCATTGTTATATGATAAAAATGTCGCGATAAGGTTCGTAATAGACTTAGAGGTCATTAGAGGTCGAGAGACATACTTTGAATTGTTCTACGTGATAAAGCAGTTTATCACTGTCGGAAGGAGTTGATTGATAGAGTAGATAATTGAAACATAATGGCATACCCGTTCACAAAGGGACCGACCTAACTGGTTTTGAGAAACCGATTGGAGAAGTTGGAATAAGATTCCATAATTGATGCCAAGTGCAAGTGGGAGATTGATAGAGTTAGGGGTATGCCCTAGGGGCAATTACGTAACTTTTTACATATATCTAACTCGTTGAACAATCTTGTTCATATTAAAGGCGTTTCTTTCTATTATATACTTGATATAATGCGGTTATATTAATTAATTAATTTAACTAAAAGTATATTTAATAGAAAATCCATAAATGACATATTTTCTTATTGTAGTTACAAAGTGATGTAACCGTGAGTAATTTATAACAATAAAACAACTATATAAATTTAAATATTCCTAGTCAAGATGCATTGAGACTGGATATTGATATATTTGTTGAGACTAAAGTATGTAATGCTCTCCGAATATTGGGCAGTATATTAATCATGACTGTTGGGGGGAACTTAAGGGTTACATACTGATAGTTATTGGATGACTATGAAATGACTCACTTGATATTTTATGTTGGTTAATATAAATAAGGTCAAACAGAGAATATCGATGTGTCTAATTTACACAGTTCCCCTGACTCGAGAATACTGTTGTTCTTCAATGTGGAAGCTCCACGTTGATTATAGTTAAATCGTGGCACGACGTCCATCGAATGACTATGTTGGGTCGAATGGAAGCTGTAACAGCCCTAGTTTTAGCTATTTATTTTATTTTAATTATTTAACTTTGAAATATATTTTATATAAATTGTGTTTATCAAAATAGTTAATTATTTTATTTGGAGATATATTTTATAAAATTTGTATATGTCAATAAAATTAAATAATAACTGTGAAAATTTAAGCTATTTTTGAACTGTTAAATTTCGCGTTTAAAGGACGCGTCAATTATAGGGTATAAGTGACGTAATAAAACGTGTGTTTTTAAAATGTTATTTTTATGAAAATTTTTGATGTTTTGGACTGCGTCTGTTTAGCGTAGTGTAAAAATCATGTTTTCGTAAAATTTTGGAGCAAAATATCAGTCAGAGATTTTATAACAAACGTTACGTTGCATTAACTGACAGTCTGATTTTAAATAAATTTGTATACGTTTTTCTAAGCTTTGCATAAATTCTTGCCATTCCATTTATTGTTTTCAAACTAAAATCAAATAAATAAAATGAAGTAAAAACTTAACATGGAAGTAACGTGTGAGACAAAAATCCAAGGAGAAATTTGTACATGCCTAAATTGATACGATACATATCAACTCTTTCGTTCATCCTCTGATGTATACTTACCTTTATTTCTCCCCATATCAACGTATGCCTTAATTAAACCTTTTGTAAATCAAAACTGAATTGAATATGAGTTTGCCTTTCCTTTTCTCAGAAATAAAATCATGCATTGATAACTTCCCTTGTTTATTTCTTCAATCACGTTTAAGCATTTATTCAAAGAGAAAACTGAAGCAAATCTCTCGGCCTTCCAGTAAATTCAAAAACTTATAATTTTTGCAAACTGAACTAAAAAAAAAAAGAACATAAAGTTACGTACAAACTTTATATCCAGGCTTATATCACGCAACTTTTCATTTTGTACGTTTCTTTTTAAAAAGTTTTGCATTAAGTCTGACCAGTTTGTTTATTAAATCAAACATAGGAGAATCAAAGCATGCTGAAATCACGCATGCATATTTACATATTTTCAAACTTTATATGTTGTGTAACTGCCTAAATCTTATATCACGTAAACATATTTATAACTTTTGTAACTGAAAGCTTTAAATCTCTACAGCTTCCTCTTTTTCCCCTGTGTTTTTGCCTATGATCTAGTATGGTATCTGCGAACGTCCAAATACATTTGTAAACATATTTAATACAAATCAAAATTTATGTAAATATAAATGAATCATCACACACGTATTCATATTTACATATTTATATATATAAAACTGATACTTTAAACCATTTAAGCTGCTTGCCCTTTTCTCCCCATTTGTCCATTTGATTCCGCCTCAAACAAATCCTTTTATCTGCAAATCATCAATCTAAAATCACGCCTACATTAAATAGTATAAGATTTTGAAATCAAAGCTTCTCATAAAAATTGCAGTTATCGCATGCATTAAATCTAGATTTCAATTGGCAGTTTTAAATCACGCATTCATACTTAACCTTGCCTATCTTTTCAACTTCTCAATTCCCATGTATATCTCTCTATTTCACCTTTATTGTGCAATAAATAAATAAATAAATAAATAAAATTTTCCGTTCCTAATCACACATATAATTCAAGCAAAGTATCCTGGAAGGAAATTACACAGTCCATATTCATCAAATCTGGAAATTTATAAGGCACGCATGCTTTTGAAAAAAAAATTCTTATAACGTGCAAATATTTATATTTGGAAGATATATCACGCATGCATTAAAACTGGAAATGAATCACGCAACCTACAGTTAAAACAAATCTATATGTATTTGCTTGAATCACTAGTTGTATCAGCACCTCTGCCGTTTCTTAAGACCAAGGGAATATTGCATTGTATCACTATTTGCCGTTTGTTTGCCTATAAATCAATGTATAAACTAAATCACGTATAAGCATTTATCATATAGAAACTGATGTTTTCATTCCCATTTATCTCTCCTTTAATTCATACGAAGATTTAAAGCAAATATTTACCAAATCAATGCTTGAAATGTGAACGTATTCCCTGACATCTTGTATAATTGATAACTATTGATTTATCTCCTCTGATTTAGCTCGTCAGTTATATTCAAAGCCCTATATATTTATCCCATTGCTTTAATCACGTGAGTAAACAATTAACATAAGAAACTGATGCATTCAATCAATTGTGTATAACTGGCAGCAGATTTGATTTCTCTTCCTCTTAATATTGAAACCTTTATTTCTTTGAAACTGAAAGGAGAAATCACGCATATATGCAAAACGTTCAGATTTCAAAGCAATGCTCCGTTTCTATTCTTGCCATTTTTCCCATAAATCTCTGCAACTACTTCAAAGCATGTTTGCTTTAACCATGCAACTGTTTAATTGGAACATATTGTGAAATCAAAATATATTCATAATGAGCAGTTTAAAATCACACATATCATCTGGAAAGAAAAAAAATATAAATCAAGCACCCTTCAAATGCGCATCAGTTCAAATTTATGTGCCTTGCCGTTTTATCATTTAATCACACATCACATAAATTTGAAGTTATAACAATGTATACCTGCCAAGATACCAGTTCTCTGGTATGAGCTCAAATCACGCAGGAAATTAATCTGGCATTAAATTATCATCAAGCTTTATACGTTGTGAAACTCTTGGCTTCCCCTGTATATTTCGAAGATTTATCCTTTTGCAAACTGATCAGTAAATCACGCTCATAACGTTCTAACAGAGGAGTGGTAGGAGAGATCAACGCTTACATTAATACTCGTACGTTTCATATCTGACTATTTCGCAAAATCCATCTATATATACTTTGCTTTATCTTCTTTAGTTTCATTCTCTCTTGTCTGTTCTTCTCGGGCTCGAACTCTTATCAGGTAAATGGTCTATGTCATTTTCTTTTCTTTGTTCAGATATTTCCTCTTCCTCGAAAATTTTGTTTTATCTCTGCCTTGCTCGGCCACACTACCATTTATCCACTTTGTTTTCTCTAAGAATCTTATCATATGCCTTGAACAACATATGGATCTGGGTTTATAGAGTTTTCTTTTTTTTTTTTTTTTTTTTTTTTTTTGTATACATAATTAAGTCAGAGGTACTAACTTTATAGAACTGAGAGGTTACTTTGAAAAAAATTTTTACATATGTAAAACCAAGTTCTATCAAACATCTCATTAACCTGAGTTTTCTTTTGATTTCAAAATCATGGGTTCGACTAGGGGTATAATAAGGAATTTGCTCATTTTTCTCCTTTCAGACAAACTGTATTTGTAAACTTAGACCAGGTTTGGGTTCTAGTTTTGGTAAGTCATTGCAAAAGAGGATAGAAGAAGAAAAGAGCATAGAGGCATATATGAGTGAATTAAGAAAAACGTAGTTGAGTGGTAGTCTGCATTTATAAAATTCATAGGCTGTGCATATCTGTGTATCACACGGTGCACGAATGGATCAGTAAAAACTTGCTTTGGATATGATGACCAAGCCTTGTGAGTGAATTCATCTAACCTGAGTGTTTAGTAAAAGGCTGGAGTTTGGGGATGCTAGTAATAGTTGAAGATAGGATGAGGTGTGTCTGTACAGTTTTTAAGCCTGGAAAGTTTAGATTGAAGATGGATGAAGTCATAAAGCAATGATGCAAATTAAGTTTAAAATGTAAGATAGTAGCTGGATTTGAAATAGTGACTCTAAGTTTGAGGAAAATTTAAGCAACAACATTTTCATAATACATAGGAATGCAAGTGTGCACGTGTATGCGTATTCAACATTTTGCCGTTTTTGTTTTAGGAAATTTTGTCGTAATTTTTGTGTTAGCACGGTTCACGTTTGGGTATATTTAGGTCACATTATACGGTGGAGTGGTCGAGCAAGTCAAAACAATTTCCGTTCTATTTTAATCCTTTCTTGACCATACATTCTAAAGTCGCGTTTCAAAATATTTGAATTTGTTCTAGATTTGAATCTAGGCGACATCAGAAGAAATTTGATCGTTATTTTCTGTCGGTCTTTACCGGTGAATCGTCGTTTTGAATTCAAATTTTCTGCAACTTTCAGGTGAGTATTTCTCACCAGACATACGTATTTATATTTCGTAAATTATTGCAAGTGTATGTGTAAAATTTTATGTCACTATTATCTGTCTGTAGTGTAATGTAAAATGATGAACCCCATTTAAATTGACACCTCATCAGTTATTATCTGTTGTATTATATCTGCAGTTATATTATGTTATTGTTTATTTACTGCTTAAATCACACTGCAAGTTCCCTGTTATACGTAGATTGTTATGGGCTGAAATGATAGGCCTAAATGATTATTATTGTTAAATTATGCTGTTAACTGTTAAACTGTTAAACTTGGGATTGCGGGTTTGAAATGATAGGACCCGGGATATTTGTAAACTACGGATTGAAATGATATAAATCCGTACCACTTGACCTAGGCTAGAAAACTATATACAGGCCCGTGGTCCTTATAATATTTTCTGAAATATTTAAAACTAATTTGGAAGTTAAATATTTGATTTATATCTTTAAAGGAATTTATATTAATTTTTAATAAGTTATAAATAAAAATAAATAAATAATTGAATATAATTATGGAATATAACTTATTTTGGAAAGTCTGGATTTTTGAAAGAATAAGTTTTCAGTTAAGAAATATATAAATAAATAAGTTATATTTGGAAATATTTATTAAGTTAAACAATCTATTACAGCATTTAAATGCTGTCTCTTTTGAAATTGGACTAGGTTTACCCATAACTTTAGGTAGCATTTCCTAAGTGCTATGGAATCTAGAATTTGATTGCTCTAAAACTTATGGAATTTGATAAATTTTATTTTATCTTAAGTTTTGGAAAAGCTTAAGACATAATATTTATGACTGTATTTTCCTAAATAAATTAAAGATAAATATTCTGGTATTAAGTAAATTTTGGGAAAAATTTAATGGTTAAAATTTGGAGTTTTATTTATGGAAATTATGGGAATATTCAAGACTAAAAATATAAAACATTGATTTGTGAAAGAATAAAACCCAAACTAAGTTTTGAATAGTAAATACTCCAATTGGATATATATAAAAATTGAAATGGTTTTGGGAACATAAAGGGATATTTAAATTATGGTTAAACTTTAAATAAAGAAATATATTTGTGAAGCTATGTAAATTATCTTCTTTACAAAGTAACCATAAAGTTAACCCATTTATATATATACCGTTGAATGTCCAAACCATTGTGTTTGGGAGTTATGGATTTAAGTAAAGTTTCCAAAACATTATCCTTTGAAGATATAATTCAAATATTTGGTCTCCAGATATTATAAACAGTATGGTTTTGGAAAGAATTATATTTGAATATAACGATATCCTATTGTTTTGGGTTTTAAAATGATATCGTATCTATAGTTTTGAAATGGAAATGTTTATTCTGATTTAAAGTATAAACTGTTTTTAAATAACCACGGGTTATAATAACGAAGGGTTGGCAAAGAGACCGGGATCGGTTATGGACATACTCTCTGTCGATACCGAAAACCACTTTGACTAACCGTGTACGCGGTGGAGATTCCAGAATGAAGTAGGATGGTGGTGACGGTTTCTTGAAAGGTATATACGTGGACCCGACTCCCGTGAGTCGGCTTAAGGTGGCTAAAACAGGAGCGATCGACGGATTAATGAGGTAGCTCCTCTGATCGAACACACTTCTTCGGTTGCCATTCTATTACTCTTGTGATTGTTTGGTGCGCGCACCTTTGATTTGGGAGTGTTGTTCGAGGTGGGCGGTTGCTGCGGCTTCGCGTTACCATCGGTCCGGAAGCGTAATTGGTATATCTACCCTGGCATTGCCTAGTTGTGCCGTGTCACCTACCATATCGAGCCTTGTACGAGTTTGGATTTCTCCCGTAGCCCGTGTGGTATCCTCTGGTGGCTTCCCGATCAGGAGGGGCTATGATATTGGATGGACTACTGGGACTATTACGTGTTAAGGGCTATATGGGTAACCCCTTAATGCTAAGAAAAAAGTATGTTTATTTTATAAATAGACACTATTATAATAGCGCAATATATTACATAGTAAATAGTTTGACGGATCCTTAGAGGATGGGCGGTCCCAAGCATCCTTTAAGTTACTTGCTCTATATTACAGTACACTTGATTTAGCTTACATCATATAAGTATGTATGTCCTGACTCGAGTGTTTGTTTTATTTTACGCTCGGGTCAGCCTGAGTTGCAGCTTCAGTTTCTTCTCCGTAGCTAGGACACTCAATAGATCATTCGTGCTATTGGAAGTTGTTTCAGCCTTTATCCTTTCTGGAATTCAAGACTTTGAAGACTCTCTATCTGTGTATGTTAAAATTTGTATTGAGGATTATAGACAATGTAAGTTCTGTTTTGTTAAAGATGTATCAGTGGCTTCATGAACCACTAAATTTTAATTTCCGCTGCGAGATTCTGATATCTGTGTATGTGATTCTGTGATTTATTTACTGTATATTCTGAGTTTGCTAAATTTATTCTACAACGCAGTATTTTGAACAATTCAAGTCCGACATGTGCGGATGCGAATGGTTGAAAATATTGGGTCGTTACATTTGGTATCAGAGCTTTGGCTCTAGGCAAACTTAGAATGTATGGTAAATTGATTTATAGAATCACCTTCATTCGAGCTTGAACCTCTTCCTTTTCGAATTTGGAACATTCCCTGTGGTTCCAAAGTTCATCCGTGTCCCTCACTTTCATCTACTTTAGATTCTGGAGTGTCCCATAACTCCACTTCGGATGATCTTTATAGTAAATTGGCGGTCTCGCCATTATTCTAATAAAGGGGCGAAACTCCTTTACCATTAACATTGATTCACCAGAGATTTATATTTATCCTCGGTTTATATGCCAGTATCTTTGGTTATTCCGAACTCTATCTCTTCGGATCAAATATAGATTTACCCAATCATATCGATCCGACTCTTCAAGTCACGGTTGACCAGGTCAAGGTTGTCCGCGATTTATATAGACTTACCCAGTTCCTTATTCTGTTATTTAATCATCGGACCTTCTGATTTTAACTAGCTTGGATTCTATTTGATTTGAGTTCATCAAATTTGAATTTCTATCCTTGTTTTGGAAATAGACATGTCTTGAAAAATGGATAATTATGATTAAGATGTATTTTAATATCACTAAAATTTGATAATTGAGAATTTGGTTTTCAAATGGAAATTTCAAGTGTAACTTATTAAAGGAATATCTTAATTATAAAATAGGTATTTTAAATAAAGTGTTAGGTTATTGCTAAATCAAGAGTTAAGTAGAATAATGAATTGATTGGAAAATACTATTATATCTACCGTAACATATTATAAGTGCTGCTGTTTTTAAAAATAAAATGTTTTGAAAATTTTATAATTGAATAAATGAACCTTAAAATATTTCAACTTTGAAATGAGTATTATTTGGCATTGAATTTAAAAGGTATAAATGAAGATTATTTTAAAAAGTGCTATGATTTTTGTAATATGATTTCCAGATGATGATATCTATAAATTTTAACGACCTTCAAAGTATTATAATCTCAAAAGCATTATGATTTCAAATTTATTATCTTATTTTGTTTATGAACTATTTTTAAGTGTCCTTGGTTTCCCTATCTGCTACAGAATGGGGAGGCGATTGCTTCTACCAGCCTATTTAGGAATCTTTCAATATTCTTTGAAACCTTTGTTACTCATCGAGACCTAAGCACCGTTTATCACCCATGGACTGACGGTCAAACTGAAGAGTAGAACCGATTCTGGAGGATCTTCTTCGTGTTTCAAATCCGGAACTATTCGTTTAAGATTCTTGTTTGTCTAGCTTATCCTCTTTTGATTCTTTTCCTTTCGTTCCTTTTCGAGGACGAAAAGTTTTTAAGTGGGGGAGAGTGTAACAGCCCTAGTTTTAGCTATTTATTTTATTTTAATTATTTAACTTTGAAATATATTTTATATAAATTGTGTTTATCAAAATAGTTAATTATTTTATTTGGAGATATATTTTATAAAATTTGTATATGTCAATAAAATTAAATAATAACTGTGAAAATTTAAGCTATTTTTGAACTGTTAAATTTCGCGTTTAAAGGACGCGTCAATTATAGGGTATAAGTGACGTAATAAAACGTGTGTTTTTAAAATGTTATTTTTATGAAAATTTTTGATGTTTTGGACTGCGTCTGTTTAGCGTAGTGTAAAAATCATGTTTTCGTAAAATTTTGGAGCAAAATATCAGTCAGAGATTTTATAACAAACGTTACGTTGCATTAACTGACAGTCTGATTTTAAATAAATTTGTATACGTTTTTCTAAGCTTTGCATAAATTCTTGCCATTCCATTTATTGTTTTCAAACTAAAATCAAATAAATAAAATGAAGTAAAAACTTAACATGGAAGTAACGTGTGAGACAAAAATCCAAGGAGAAATTTGTACATGCCTAAATTGATACGATACATATCAACTCTTTCGTTCATCCTCTGATGTATACTTACCTTTATTTCTCCCCATATCAACGTATGCCTTAATTAAACCTTTTGTAAATCAAAACTGAATTGAATATGAGTTTGCCTTTCCTTTTCTCAGAAATAAAATCATGCATTGATAACTTCCCTTGTTTATTTCTTCAATCACGTTTAAGCATTTATTCAAAGAGAAAACTGAAGCAAATCTCTCGGCCTTCCAGTAAATTCAAAAACTTATAATTTTTGCAAACTGAACTAAAAAAAAAAAGAACATAAAGTTACGTACAAACTTTATATCCAGGCTTATATCACGCAACTTTTCATTTTGTACGTTTCTTTTTAAAAAGTTTTGCATTAAGTCTGACCAGTTTGTTTATTAAATCAAACATAGGAGAATCAAAGCATGCTGAAATCACGCATGCATATTTACATATTTTCAAACTTTATATGTTGTGTAACTGCCTAAATCTTATATCACGTAAACATATTTATAACTTTTGTAACTGAAAGCTTTAAATCTCTACAGCTTCCTCTTTTTCCCCTGTGTTTTTGCCTATGATCTAGTATGGTATCTGCGAACGTCCAAATACATTTGTAAACATATTTAATACAAATCAAAATTTATGTAAATATAAATGAATCATCACACACGTATTCATATTTACATATTTATATATATAAAACTGATACTTTAAACCATTTAAGCTGCTTGCCCTTTTCTCCCCATTTGTCCATTTGATTCCGCCTCAAACAAATCCTTTTATCTGCAAATCATCAATCTAAAATCACGCCTACATTAAATAGTATAAGATTTTGAAATCAAAGCTTCTCATAAAAATTGCAGTTATCGCATGCATTAAATCTAGATTTCAATTGGCAGTTTTAAATCACGCATTCATACTTAACCTTGCCTATCTTTTCAACTTCTCAATTCCCATGTATATCTCTCTATTTCACCTTTATTGTGCAATAAATAAATAAATAAATAAATAAAATTTTCCGTTCCTAATCACACATATAATTCAAGCAAAGTATCCTGGAAGGAAATTACACAGTCCATATTCATCAAATCTGGAAATTTATAAGGCACGCATGCTTTTGAAAAAAAAATTCTTATAACGTGCAAATATTTATATTTGGAAGATATATCACGCATGCATTAAAACTGGAAATGAATCACGCAACCTACAGTTAAAACAAATCTATATGTATTTGCTTGAATCACTAGTTGTATCAGCACCTCTGCCGTTTCTTAAGACCAAGGGAATATTGCATTGTATCACTATTTGCCGTTTGTTTGCCTATAAATCAATGTATAAACTAAATCACGTATAAGCATTTATCATATAGAAACTGATGTTTTCATTCCCATTTATCTCTCCTTTAATTCATACGAAGATTTAAAGCAAATATTTACCAAATCAATGCTTGAAATGTGAACGTATTCCCTGACATCTTGTATAATTGATAACTATTGATTTATCTCCTCTGATTTAGCTCGTCAGTTATATTCAAAGCCCTATATATTTATCCCATTGCTTTAATCACGTGAGTAAACAATTAACATAAGAAACTGATGCATTCAATCAATTGTGTATAACTGGCAGCAGATTTGATTTCTCTTCCTCTTAATATTGAAACCTTTATTTCTTTGAAACTGAAAGGAGAAATCACGCATATATGCAAAACGTTCAGATTTCAAAGCAATGCTCCGTTTCTATTCTTGCCATTTTTCCCATAAATCTCTGCAACTACTTCAAAGCATGTTTGCTTTAACCATGCAACTGTTTAATTGGAACATATTGTGAAATCAAAATATATTCATAATGAGCAGTTTAAAATCACACATATCATCTGGAAAGAAAAAAAATATAAATCAAGCACCCTTCAAATGCGCATCAGTTCAAATTTATGTGCCTTGCCGTTTTATCATTTAATCACACATCACATAAATTTGAAGTTATAACAATGTATACCTGCCAAGATACCAGTTCTCTGGTATGAGCTCAAATCACGCAGGAAATTAATCTGGCATTAAATTATCATCAAGCTTTATACGTTGTGAAACTCTTGGCTTCCCCTGTATATTTCGAAGATTTATCCTTTTGCAAACTGATCAGTAAATCACGCTCATAACGTTCTAACAGAGGAGTGGTAGGAGAGATCAACGCTTACATTAATACTCGTACGTTTCATATCTGACTATTTCGCAAAATCCATCTATATATACTTTGCTTTATCTTCTTTAGTTTCATTCTCTCTTGTCTGTTCTTCTCGGGCTCGAACTCTTATCAGGTAAATGGTCTATGTCATTTTCTTTTCTTTGTTCAGATATTTCCTCTTCCTCGAAAATTTTGTTTTATCTCTGCCTTGCTCGGCCACACTACCATTTATCCACTTTGTTTTCTCTAAGAATCTTATCATATGCCTTGAACAACATATGGATCTGGGTTTATAGAGTTTTCTTTTTTTTTTTTTTTTTTTTTTTGTATACATAATTAAGTCAGAGGTACTAACTTTATAGAACTGAGAGGTTACTTTGAAAAAAATTTTTACATATGTAAAACCAAGTTCTATCAAACATCTCATTAACCTGAGTTTTCTTTTGATTTCAAAATCATGGGTTCGACTAGGGGTATAATAAGGAATTTGCTCATTTTTCTCCTTTCAGACAAACTGTATTTGTAAACTTAGACCAGGTTTGGGTTCTAGTTTTGGTAAGTCATTGCAAAAGAGGATAGAAGAAGAAAAGAGCATAGAGGCATATATGAGTGAATTAAGAAAAACGTAGTTGAGTGGTAGTCTGCATTTATAAAATTCATAGGCTGTGCATATCTGTGTATCACACGGTGCACGAATGGATCAGTAAAAACTTGCTTTGGATATGATGACCAAGCCTTGTGAGTGAATTCATCTAACCTGAGTGTTTAGTAAAAGGCTGGAGTTTGGGGATGCTAGTAATAGTTGAAGATAGGATGAGGTGTGTCTGTACAGTTTTTAAGCCTGGAAAGTTTAGATTGAAGATGGATGAAGTCATAAAGCAATGATGCAAATTAAGTTTAAAATGTAAGATAGTAGCTGGATTTGAAAAAGTGACTCTAAGTTTGAGGAAAATTTAAGCAACAACATTTTCATAATACATAGGAATGCAAGTGTGCACGTGTATGCGTATTCAACATTTTGCCGTTTTTGTTTTAGGAAATTTTGTCGTAATTTTTGTGTTAGCACGGTTCACGTTTGGGTATATTTAGGTCACATTATACGGTGGAGTGGTCGAGCAAGTCAAAACAATTTCCGTTCTATTTTAATCCTTTCTTGACCATACATTCTAAAGTCGCGTTTCAAAATATTTGAATTTGTTCTAGATTTGAATCTAGGCGACATCAGAAGAAATTTGATCGTTATTTTCTGTCGGTCTTTACCGGTGAATCGTCGTTTTGAATTCAAATTTTCTGCAACTTTCAGGTGAGTATTTCTCACCAGACATACGTATTTATATTTCGTAAATTATTGCAAGTGTATGTGTAAAATTTTATGTCACTATTATCTGTCTGTAGTGTAATGTAAAATGATGAACCCCATTTAAATTGACACCTCATCAGTTATTATCTGTTGTATTATATCTGCAGTTATATTATGTTATTGTTTATTTACTGCTTAAATCACACTGCAAGTTCCCTGTTATACGTAGATTGTTATGGGCTGAAATGATAGGCCTAAATGATTATTATTGTTAAATTATGCTGTTAACTGTTAAACTGTTAAACTTGGGATTGCGGGTTTGAAATGATAGGACCCGGGATATTTGTAAACTACGGATTGAAATGATATAAATCCGTACCACTTGACCTAGGCTAGAAAACTATATACAGGCCCGTGGTCCTTATAATATTTTCTGAAATATTTAAAACTAATTTGGAAGTTAAATATTTGATTTATATCTTTAAAGGAATTTATATTAATTTTTAATAAGTTATAAATAAAAATAAATAAATAATTGAATATAATTATGGAATATAACTTATTTTGGAAAGTCTGGATTTTTGAAAGAATAAGTTTTCAGTTAAGAAATATATAAATAAATAAGTTATATTTGGAAATATTTATTAAGTTAAACAATCTATTACAGCATTTAAATGCTGTCTCTTTTGAAATTGGACTAGGTTTACCCATAACTTTAGGTAGCATTTCCTAAGTGCTATGGAATCTAGAATTTGATTGCTCTAAAACTTATGGAATTTGATAAATTTTATTTTATCTTAAGTTTTGGAAAAGCTTAAGACATAATATTTATGACTGTATTTTCCTAAATAAATTAAAGATAAATATTCTGGTATTAAGTAAATTTTGGGAAAAATTTAATGGTTAAAATTTGGAGTTTTATTTATGGAAATTATGGGAATATTCAAGACTAAAAATATAAAACATTGATTTGTGAAAGAATAAAACCCAAACTAAGTTTTGAATAGTAAATACTCCAATTGGATATATATAAAAATTGAAATGGTTTTGGGAACATAAAGGGATATTTAAATTATGGTTAAACTTTAAATAAAGAAATATATTTGTGAAGCTATGTAAATTATCTTCTTTACAAAGTAACCATAAAGTTAACCCATTTATATATATACCGTTGAATGTCCAAACCATTGTGTTTGGGAGTTATGGATTTAAGTAAAGTTTCCAAAACATTATCCTTTGAAGATATAATTCAAATATTTGGTCTCCAGATATTATAAACAGTATGGTTTTGGAAAGAATTATATTTGAATATAACGATATCCTATTGTTTTGGGTTTTAAAATGATATCGTATCTATAGTTTTGAAATGGAAATGTTTATTCTGATTTAAAGTATAAACTGTTTTTAAATAACCACGGGTTATAATAACGAAGGGTTGGCAAAGAGACCGGGATCGGTTATGGACATACTCTCTGTCGATACCGAAAACCACTTTGACTAACCGTGTACGCGGTGGAGATTCCAGAATGAAGTAGGATGGTGGTGACGGTTTCTTGAAAGGTATATACGTGGACCCGACTCCCGTGAGTCGGCTTAAGGTGGCTAAAACAGGAGCGATCGACGGATTAATGAGGTAGCTCCTCTGATCGAACACACTTCTTCGGTTGCCATTCTATTACTCTTGTGATTGTTTGGTGCGCGCACCTTTGATTTGGGAGTGTTGTTCGAGGTGGGCGGTTGCTGCGGCTTCGCGTTACCATCGGTCCGGAAGCGTAATTGGTATATCTACCCTGGCATTGCCTAGTTGTGCCGTGTCACCTACCATATCGAGCCTTGTACGAGTTTGGATTTCTCCCGTAGCCCGTGTGGTATCCTCTGGTGGCTTCCCGATCAGGAGGGGCTATGATATTGGATGGACTACTGGGACTATTACGTGTTAAGGGCTATATGGGTAACCCCTTAATGCTAAGAAAAAAGTATGTTTATTTTATAAATAGACACTATTATAATAGCGCAATATATTACATAGTAAATAGTTTGACGGATCCTTAGAGGATGGGCGGTCCCAAGCATCCTTTAAGTTACTTGCTCTATATTACAGTACACTTGATTTAGCTTACATCATATAAGTATGTATGTCCTGACTCGAGTGTTTGTTTTATTTTACGCTCGGGTCAGCCTGAGTTGCAGCTTCAGTTTCTTCTCCGTAGCTAGGACACTCAATAGATCATTCGTGCTATTGGAAGTTGTTTCAGCCTTTTCCTTTCTGGAATTCAAGACTTTGAAGACTCTCTATCTGTGTATGTTAAAATTTGTATTGAGGATTATAGACAATGTAAGTTCTGTTTTGTTAAAGATGTATCAGTGGCTTCATGAACCACTAAATTTTAATTTCCGCTGCGAGATTCTGATATCTGTGTATGTGATTCTGTGATTTATTTACTGTATATTCTGAGTTTGCTAAATTTATTCTACAACGCAGTATTTTGAACAATTCAAGTCCGACATGTGCGGATGCGAATGGTTGAAAATATTGGGTCGTTACAGAAGCATTGGAAGTGAAACACTATTCAGGAGAGGATTCGTCTCCTCAGTTATATGAGGTTAATATCACGGTCAACTGAGGTCAACTCAAAGACAAAGTCTCTGGCCAGAGCATTTCGGTTAAAAAAATTTGTTATTATTGAACCAAAGACTTTGTGTTTGAATATAAAGTTGAATGTGCATGATATTGGAATTTTGACCAGTACCAAATTCATAAATCCAAAGTGATATTGTTTTGCCGAAGAGAATTGGTGTAAATAATTATCACTATTAGGTACTGCTTATAATAAGTATAGTTTTTTACCAAAAGATGTGTAAACGATGAATTCAACCAAAATGCCATACCACCTGCTAAGTGATGTGTGAACAATAATATTTGAATTGTTTAATAATAATCGCTGACTGAATTTACACCTTTGAGTCCACAATCATAATGATGAATTCTCCGAAAAACCACATGATTTAATTAATTTATAAAATGTTGTAAATTAATTAATATCTGAGAAATATTAATTACTATTGATTTAATTTGATGTTTGAGAGTTATTTTTAATTATTTGAATGCATTTATAAAAGTTATATTTGTGCGCATTGATATATGATATAGCTGTGACTAAATGAAAGATAACTACATATGTTAATTTATAGAATCTTATGTCATTTGATGGCACGTAATTTTCAGTCATACCATGTAAAAAAATAGGGGTGAAAAGAGAAATTTAATCAAGAGAATTAATTAGATAAGTTTTAATTAAAGAATGGGAAAGGTTTCCTTCTTTCAAATAAAATATATTCTCTAATTCATTCTGTACGTATAATTGAGTTTTAATTTTTCATTCTTCTTTCTGTAACTTTTCTGGTTCTCTCCTTCTCTAATGGCTGAAATTTGAGATCTTCCATGGCTTCAATTATTCCTAAAATCCAATACAAATAAAATAAATTATGAAAAGTTGTTTATTCCTCTTGATCCTTGCAACATTTGGAGGTTGATTTCTAAATCTAGGAGATTTGATTCATCATTCAAGCTGCGAATCGTCGGCAACTTCTAGCGAAAAAATTCATGTTTCAAGGTGTAATTCAAGGCTTTGGAATTAAGGCATGATCTTTTTATTCTAATAATTTTGATATAATGTTTTAATGAACAAAATTGAATATCTTGATTTATATGTGTATAGTATTGTCTCATTTGATTTGAAAATGGTTTATGTATTTCAATTTGTTTATTATATGAATTGATTGGTTTTTTTATTTAGATAAATCAAAATTGAAACTTGTATATGATTAGACAATATTTTAATTTTAGATCTATGTTTAAACATTCAAATCAAAAGGTAATTTTTTTGATTTGAATGTTTACATGTTCTTATTATTTGCATTTTTAGTGCAATAGAAGCTTACTTATGATTAAATGATGTTTTGATTATAAATTAATTACAATTAACTTTTAAATTTGTTACTGTATTTGACATCACAATTATCCTGCTTTAACTATGTTCATGCCAAAATTGGTCACAAACCCCAAAAGTCGTGAAAGCACCAGTGTTTGCACATAGATCGACAATATTCAAACATAGATCTCAGATCCAGATAAAGTAGAGAATAAAAATGAAGAAACAATAAAGTTAAAAAGGAAGAAAGTAGGAAAGAACACAAGGTTTTATAGTGGTTCGGCAATCTGGCCTACGTCCACTTTCAATCAATCCTTTTATTCCTTTTATATTGTAGTTACATTTACAATCCTTTGAAATTCAATGGAAAGAATGGCAGAGCTTCGCTGAGGGGAGAAGAAGAAGATCCCTTTCCTGAAGCTCTTGTAATGCTATTTATAGGTGTAGGATGCAAATATCCCACCCAGATCTCGAAAGACTCTTTCACTCACGTGGGTCGGCCCATGTGATCGATCCTATGACATTTGCACTCAGTTCGTGATCGATACGAACGAATTTCATATCGATCAAAATTTCGTCCAATCAAGTTGAGAACGATGATGAACATTCTTCAGGTTATACGCAAGCTCCTATCAAAATTTGGTAGCATTTGGGCCTGTAGATTTTTAGTTATGATCAATACAAGTTTGTGTTTATAAGTTGGCTGTCGCATTCGTATCGATCCAATGCCCTGCATTCTCCTCTCTTCGTATCGATGTAGTTCGGATCGTTGACATGGCTCTAAATCCCAGGGGAGATCCACTTTTGATGCAGAGTTGACTGCTTCTTCATTCAAACACGTTTCCTTCATATCAGTCGAATGCTATGCTCTTCATATCCACCGGACCATAGCCTTTCGCCTCCATGCTTTGTATCCATCCACCAGCGCCCATGGGCTTATTCGTACACATCAACATTGCCTCTGTTTGCATCCATCGATCCAAGTCCATAACCTTCGTATCGATCAAAGCTTTACCTCTTTGAATCTATCGGCTGCTCCCTTGTTTGTATCATTCCGAAGTTATGTCCCTTCATATCGATCCAAACTTTGATCGATACGAAGTGTGCCTTGCCGTAACCATTCAATCGATATGTGCTGCATCGATATGAAGTCATCGATTCGAAGCGTGTTGCCATTTCCATTCTGATCGATATTGAGTATGTTCTTGATTGATACAAAAGTATTGATTCGAAGTAGATAGCCGAGCCTGCGTTAATGGATACGAACCACATCGATACGAACTGATTCATGCCGATCGATATGAACCGTATCTATACAAACGACTTCCATCGATGCGAATTAATCCATGCCGATTGATACGAACCATATCGATACGAAGGTATCGATCGAACCATTTCTCACCAATATTGATCCATCCATATCTCAAGCATATGATCCAATTGACCCGAAATTTGAAATTTAGCCTGGTCTAGCCTTGTTCATCATTCCGAATTGATCACGTCTTGATTGGATCTCGGTCAAATTTTGACGACATCGATCATAGCCTTATTTTCAATTGATCTCCAACCCTGATATCCGTCCTTTCCAGCCATTTTGTTGATATCCCGGCCTTGACCAATAGGTGGGATAATATTTGCCTCCCAAAACATGCCTTGTGGTAAGAAGGTGTGTTTTGAGAAGCTCCGATTCCGACATTCGAAGTCCATATTCCATCCATAGCCATCACATCTAATCCATAATCCAATCTATTACTAATCCATCCTATCCAAGTGCCACAGCTATATCCAAATCCATGACTGCTCCAAGTAGATGTCTAATTCGAAGTTCTGTACCACATCCTTAGCTAATTCCGTAGCTATCCGAATCCATCGAATGAGCTTTTATCAATCCAATGACCAACAACCAATCCATAACCTTTCTGGGTTGATATCCAAAATCGGGACCGCTCTGGGCCCTTTGCCAAATCCAAGACCTTGTCGGGTCCATTTATCCCAAGCCAAAATCTGAATCCAGGACCTCTCTGGGTCGCATTATCCTATTCTGGCCCCGACTCTTCGGTTAAGGGCTTTTATGTTCTCCGACCTCGGCTTTTTGTCCATTCCATCGCACTCCGACGAAGGGACTCGTTATTTGCGATTATTGCCCCGTCTCTCCGGCCGGGACCGTAATTCGAGACCTATATTATTTATTACATTTATCCAAATCCACTTGTTATAGAATCCAGTTAACAAATTGAAAACCTGAAAAAACAGGGAAAACTAAACAAATGTCCGTGCAACCTAAGAAAGAACTAAAGCTTGTAGGGAAATAGAAAAAAATTGGATTTCATAGACTCGAGCAATATGGTTTGTCATCGTCTCAGAGCATGCCTAGGGACTGTCCTCGACCCATACATGCGTAAGCGACATAGCCATATTACTTCGAGCACTATTGCTTAGTCAATGCCACAAATTTATTTAGTTGACGACGAGCCGGCAATTCCTAGATCCAGTGCTATCCTCGTTCGTGGTGGGCGGTGGCCGCTCCTGTTCCACTACCACAGCTCGATTCCTTACATATTGTTGCAGATGACCATTCCTTATATGCTCCTCAAAGATATCCTTCAAATGTCTACGGTCATTCGTGTTGTGCCTATTTAGCTCATGGAATATGCAATGCTCTCTTGATGTCCACTCGTATTCAGAAGGTTCCCTTCTTGCTGGCTTTTGATACTGGAGGCGCTCTCGAGTATCCAAGTAAATCCTTTCTAGAGTTTCAATTAGATCTGTGTAAGAAGAAAACTTTGACTCCCTCCGTGGCCTTTTCCAAGTGCTACCGTTGTCATTCATTTTCCTTTTTCCTTTATCATCTTTGACCGGGTCCTCCCTAGGTGGACCTCCACCCCTTACTGCATAAGCTTTAACCTCTCTCCCTTCTCTCTCAGCCTGCGGATCGTCTTGCTTCTAAAACCTTTCCACCTCATGGTAGAACTCCAAGAGATCCCTTGATGGGTCTTGTTCCAACGATAACTTGAAATCTGAATTATCTATAATTCTCGAAACTACCGCCATCAAAACCATCGATGGATCAGGTCAATCCACCGAAGCCACTGCCGCATTGAATCTGAATAAGAAATCCCTGAGCGACTCTCCTTTCCATTGTTTCAGCGATGTCAAAGTCATCACGTTCTTAGGTCGGACTACATGGACCCAAAACTGCCTCATAAACCTTTCAATTAACTCTGTCTATGTGTCAATAGAGCCACTTTCGAGCTATCTGAAACATAATGCTACAAAATCTACCAAATACAAAGGGAAGCATCATGCCATGACCTCCTTCGATGCCCCCAGCACTTCCATATGCCTTATGTACCTTGTCAAGTGAACAGCAGGATTCGTTCTCCCGTCATACATCTCCAGTGTCGGCAATTTGAAATCTGGCGGGTTCCTAGCTTGCCTGATCATGGGAGCAAAATGAATCCTATTCACATCCTCCAAGTCTCTATTCACCAATCTGCCTCTCATGGCTCGTCTAACCATCTCTGCCAATTTATCGCTGTCTCCAAGCTGCAGTCTTCGTCTATTGCCTCCAATCTGCCCCCCGAGTTCACGAGGGAATCCTGGAATCTATTCTCCTGGACGAGCATTCATTCCTCTATCAGTGCCATGTGGCTCGGCTCCACCTAGTACTCTGCCCGAAATTAGATCATGCTCTGGGTGAGTGCCCTCGAGTTCTGGTGCTGTGCCGGATGGTCCTGCTCCATTCTAAACTCTGGTTGCTTCGTGCTCCCGATCCAAATCTCCAGTATCTCCTGTAGTTGCGTTAACTTGATTCTGTACTCCATCTTGTCCAACTTGTCGAAGTAGGTTCTGCATTATCTCCTCTTGTCTCTTGAGCACGTTTCCATCTCGTCTTTGGTGATGAAGATCAACGCTTGATTCGCTCCTAAGGAAGCCTTCCGACTCCCTTCATGTTGACTCCCTTTAGTCCTTTGTCTTCTAGCTGATTGCCTAACCATGGTCCCTTTTAGATCCGGTCCTTTAGCTTTCCAAATATGAACTTCGAATCCAGAATAGCGGGTGCTAGCCACCTTAGTGAAAGCACCAAAGTGTTTGCACCAAAATTGGTCACAAATCCCAAAAGCCGTGAAAGCACCAGTGTTTACACACTAATGCACAATATTCAAACACAGATCTCAGATCCAGATAAAGTAGAGAATAAAAATGAAGAAACAGTAAAGTTAAAATGGAAGAAAGAAGAAAGGAACACAAGGTTTTATAGTGGTTCAGCAATCTAGCCCACGTCCACTTTGAATCAATCCTTTTATTCCTTTTACATTATAGTTACAGTTACAAGCCTTTGAAAATCAATAGCAAAAGTGGCCGAGCTTCGCTGAGGAGAGAAGAAGAAGATCCCTTTCCTAAAGCTCTTGGACTGTTATTTATAGGTGTAGGCTGCATATATCCCACCCAGATCTCGAAATACTCCTTCTGTCACGTGGATGGTCCCACATGGTCGATCCCATGACATTTGCACTCGATTTGTGATCGATACGAACGAATTTCGTATCGGCCAAAATTTTGTCCAATCAAGTAGAGATTGATGATGAACATTCTTCTGGTTGTACGCAAGCTCCTGTGAAAATTTGGTAGCATTTGGACTTGTAGATTTTTAGGTATGATTGATGCAAGTTTGTGTTTATAAGTTGGCTGTCGCGATCGTATCGATCCAAAGCTCCGCATTCTCCTCTCTTCGCATCGATGTAGTTTGCATTGATGACGTGGCTCGAAAACCCAAGGGAGATTCACTTTTGATGCCGAGTTGACCACTTCTTCATTCAAACACGTTTCCTTCGTATCAATCGAATACTACGCTCTTCATATCCATCAGACCATAGCCTTTCGCCTCCATGCTTCGTATCCATCCACCAACGCCTATGGGCTTATTCGTACCCATCAACAATTCCTCTGTTTGCATCCATCGATCCAAGTCCATAGCCTTCGTGTCGATCAAAGCTTTACCTCTTCGTATCCATCGGTTGCTCCGTTGTTTATATCGGTCCCTAGTTATGTAACTTTATATCGGTCCAAACTTTGATCGATATGAAGTGTGCCTTGCCGTAACCATTCAATCGATGTGCGCTTCATCGATATGAAGTCATCGATTCGAAGCATGTTGTCATTTCCATTATGATCGATATTGAGTACGTTCCTGATCGATACGAAAGTATCGATTCGAAGTAGAAAGCCGAGCCTGCGTTGATCGATACGAACCACATCGATACAAACTGATTCATGCCGATCGATACGAACCGTATCTATACGAACGACTTCCATCGATGCAAACTGATCCATGCCGATCGATACGAACCATATCGATACGAAGGTATCGGTGCGAACCATTTCTCAGCAATATTGATCCATCCATATCTCGAGAATACGAACTCCGATTGACCCAAAATTTGAAATCTAGCCTCACCTAGCCTTGTTCATCATCCCAATCGATCCCATCTTGACTGGAGCTGACGACGTCTGTTAACCCGCCTTTTGGCAAGGCCACAGACAAGTAGATTTAACTAAGTCGACTTCATGATTATCGAGGTTGAAATATGATGGATTCGGTCTAGAGGGATGGAATTCACCTGGATGTGCCGCTCGGCATTGTGGTGAGGTTATGCCGCTCGGCATTGAGGTGAGGATATGCCACTCGGCATTGAGGTGAGGATATGCCGCTCGGCATTGAGGTGAGGTTATGCCGCTCGGCATTGAGGTGAGGATATGCCGCTCGGCATTGAGGTGAGGTTATGCCGCTCGGCATTGAGGTGAGGTTATGCCGCTCGGCATTGAGTTAAGGTTATGCCGCTCGGCATTGTGGTGAGTTTATGGCGCTCGGCTTTGAGGTGAGGTTATGCCGCTCGGCGTTATGGCTCAGTGGAAGGTCGCTCGGCATGGGACGAATATGGCTCGGTGGAAGGTCGTTCGGCATGAGATGGCTCGGTAGAAGGTCGTTGGGCCTTGGAGGTATATGGTTCGGTGGGAGGTCTTGATGGGCCTATACAGTTTAGAAATCCCAACAACTGAGGATTTGCTTATAAATATATCATGTGGAGGTTCGGAAAAGGGATCTTCTTTCTGCTCTCTTACTTTCTCTTCTCAAAGGCTTATGCATTCAACCATTGTTAAACTTTGGATTGTAATTGTAATCGATTATTACAGCAATAAAAAGGAAATTTTTGAAGTGGACGTAGGCCGGAGTTAGCTGAACCACTATAAAATCCATTGTTCTTTACTGCTTTCATTTTAACTTTCATTGTTCTTCATATTTATACTCTCTGCATACACTCTATCTGTAAGCTGTGACTGGTACTCGGTGCTTTCATATGGATTTGGGTGTTAGTGACCAAATTTGGTACTTTCATTGAGAATTGAACTCAGGGATTTTGGAGCTTGGATTTTGGATTGAAAAGCTTGGGAACTCAGATTTTAGAGAGCAATGGCTAGACCACCGACAAGGAAGTAAGCAGCGGAAAGGAGCAATTAGGAAGGAAGTCAAGCGGCCTCTTTTGGAGCTGGAGAGGACCATGCATCTGTCTACATAACTCGAGACGAGATGCAGGTTATGATGAATTCTATGCAGGAGCAAATGATGAAACGGCAAGAGGAGATGATGTAGGCTCTTCTTAGGCAATTTGGAAAATCAGAAACTGTAGGTGCTCAAGTTCTTAGAACTGGACCAGAGGGACTCAACCAGCAGGCAGGTGGAGTGGTTCAGTAGGGGACAACTCCCAATCAACAAATGATTAACAATCTGAATGGACCAAGACTCGAGGGCACACCACCAGGTAATGCTCGGCCAGTTCATGGAGGGATACTGGATGATGCTACGTTCCCCGACGCCAACAGGAATACCGGAGTACATGATGAAGAATATGTGCCAGAATTTCCTCGAGGACTTGGAGGGCGGTTTGGAAACATGGATTGGGGGCAACCGTTGGTTGGAAACACCGGATTGGCTGACATTATCAAGCGGACTATTCGTGGAGGTCTGACAAACATAGATTCAGAGGTAGTCAACAAAAGTCCATTTGCCTCGAAACATCAGGACGGCAAGAAATCCGCCCGATTTCAAACTGCTCACTCTGGAAGTGTACAATGGGAAGACGGATCCAACTGACCACTTGATGAGGTACATTAGGCATATGGAAGTGCTGGGGGCAACAAAGGAGGTTATGGCCTGATGTTTCCCCTTATACTTGAATGATATAGCTGCCATGTGGTTCAGGCAGCTGGAGGATGAATCCATTGGATAATGAATGGAACTAGTGGATAGATTCTTAAGTCAGTTTCGAGTTCACATAAAAGGCCAAAGAACGTGATGATATTGACGTTAGTTAAACAGAGGCGGATGAATCCCTCAAGACATTCTTAACTCGATTTAATGTAGCAGTTGCTTCGATGGATCAGCTAAATCCATCCATGCTTTGATTCCTACGATATCAGGAGCCAGAGATAATTCGGATTTCAAAGTATCATTGATACAAGACCCACCGTTGGATCTTGGGGAATTCTTTCATGAAGCCGAGAGATTTCTCCGACAAGAAGATGCATGCTTGGACATGAGGTCGAAGGAAGTAAACCTGGTTAAGGATGGAGGAGTAATCGGCGAAAGCTAGGGTAAAGACAAGGATAAAGGGAAAAGGAAATACTGAGGAGAACCAAAGTTCTCCACTTACACCGGACTGAACGCAACATTGGAGCGGATATTCTTGGATACTCGAGATCGCCTTCCGTATCGAAGGCAAGTGAAGTGGGAGCCGTCGAAATGCGAAAGGGTGTCGGGAAGGCACTGTCTTTTTCATGACCTGGACGGGCACGATATTAATAGCTACCGACATTTGAAGGACATAATCAAGGAGCATGTGAGGAATGGCCAGCTGCAACAATATGTCGGAACTCTAAATGCGGCGGTGGAACATGAGCAACCACCGTCTGCCTTGAACGACGAGGGCATGAGGCCCAAGAATGGTGGCCGGTTGGTCATCAACTAATCTTGATGATTTGAAATAAGTAACAAACTCTGGGCAATCGGCTAAATCACTTACTCAAGTACAGGGTCGGAGATAATCCTCAGGCATGCTCTGAGATGATGGTTTACCGAGACGCCTCGGTTTGTGAAATCTATTTTTTTCCCTTTGACTTGGACATTTTCTTTTTCTGGTTTGGTTTTGGAGTTTGGTTTAAAATCCCTATTTTGCTCGTTTTTTGGTTTGGATTTCTGGTTTTCTGGTTGGATTTGGATTTCGGATTGGATTTTGTTTTTCCTCTGGATTTTGGCTAAAAGGTCGTCGAGCAAGGACTATGCTCGGCAAGGGTCTAGAGAGGCCAAGATTTGGCCTAGGACTTAGGCCATATATCATTGGTTATTATTTTGGGTCGTCGAGCATGGACTGTGCTCGGCAAGGGTTCGAAGAGACCAGGATTTGGCATAGGATTTAGGCCCTATGTTATCGTTATCATTATAGGTCGTCGAGTATGAAATATGCTCGGCAAGGGTCTAGAGTGACCGGGATTCATCTTAGGACTTAAGCCATGGCATTATTTGGCGTTCAGAGACACTGAACCAGAAACACCATGGAATTAATTAAAATAGGTCGTTAATTGTGGATTGTGCTTAGCAAGAACCCGAAGAGGCTACGGATTTGGATGCTGGCTATAAACAGCTAAGGATTCGGGCATGGACCCGGAACGGACCAAGATTTGGACATCGACCCAGAGAGGTCATGGACGTGGTTATTGGTTGTTGTATATAGGTGGATTAGAACTCTGTTATCGAGTTCATATGGATATGGATTTGGCTAAGGATTTGGTTACTGGATTTGGAATCGGATGGCGACTCAGAGTAGTCATAGACTCGGATAAGGATACTGCGTTGGCATTTGGACAAAATGGATTGGATTATGAATCGAAAAGTATGGATGTAACTAACATACATACTTCAGATATCAGACTTGAGGCTATTCAAAACACACCTTCCAACAGCAAGGCATGTTTTGGACGGCAAATGTTAACCCGTCTTTCGGCAAGGCCACAGACATGCGGACTTAACTAAGTCGACTTCACGATTATCAAGGTTGAAATATGATGGATTCGGTCTAGAGGGATGGAATTCACCTAGATATGCCGCTCGGCATTGTGGTGAGGTTAGGCCGCTCGGCATTGAGGTAAGGTTATGCCGCTCGGCATTGAGGTGAGGATATGCTGCTCGGCATTGAGGTGAGGTTATTCCGCTTGGCATTGAGTTGAGGTTATGCTGCTCGGCATGGAGTTGAGGTTATGCCGCTCGGCATCGAGGTGACGTTATGCCGCTCGGCATTGAGGTGAGGTTATGCCGCTCGGCGTTGTGGCTCGGTGGAAGGTCGCTCGACATGGGACGAATGTGTCTTAGTGGAAGGTCGTACGGCATGAGACGAATGTGGCTCGGTGGAAGGTCGTTCGGCCTTGGAGGTATATGGTTCGGTGGAAGGTCTTGATGGGCCTATACCGTTCAGAAAGCCCAAAAACTCAGGATTTGCCTATAAATACTTCATGTGGAGGTTTAGAAAAAGGATCTTCTTTCTGCTCTCTTACTTTCTCTTCCAAAAGGCTAAAGCATTCAGCCATTGTTAAACTTTGGATTGTAACTGCAATCAATTATTACAGCAATAAAAAGGAAATTTCTGGAGTGGACGTAGGCCGGAGTTAGTCGAACCACTATAAACTCTATTGTTCTTTAATTCTTTCATTTAATTTTCACTATTCTTCATATTTATACTCTCTACATTCAGTCTATCTGTGAGCTGTGACTGGTACTCGGTGCTTTCATCTAGATTTGGGTGTTAGTGACCAAACTTGGCGCTAACAACATCGATCATAGTCTTGTTTCCAATCGATCTCCAACCCTGATATCCGTCCTTTCCAGCCAATTTTTTATATCCCGGCCTTGACTAAAAGGTGGGATAACAAACTATTCAAAGAATTTTGACATATTGCTTAGTTCAGTATGTATCACCTTTTATTTTATAATTATTTATTCATATAGGTTGAATCTCCTTAGTTTTGAAAGTTTATTTGTTCTTATTATCCGCTTGTTATTATAATTGAAACCCACACATGATTAAAGAATGTTTGGATAATAAATTGATTACAATAAATTTATAAATTTGTTACCCTATTTGACTTGACTAAAATCTTTCTTTAAGTATTGGAAGGATTTTTAATATATTGCTCAGTTTGGTATGTTTCACTTTTGTTTAATTTTTTTATTCAGATAGGTTGAATCTCTTTAGATTTTAAAGTTAATCTGTTCTTATTATCTGCATTTTATTGTAATTGAAACCCTCACATGATTGAAGGATGTTTTAATAATAAACTGACTACAATAAACTTATAAATTTGTTACCCTATTAGACATGGCTAATACTTTATTAAAAGGATTGTTAATATATTGCTCAGTTTAATATGTTTCACTTTTGTAAAAAAAAATTCATATAGGTTGAATCTCTTGATTCAATTATATACATATATATTTTGTTAACTAATTTAAGTTTATATAAGTTTATCAATACAGTAGAAAATTTAAATGTTATATGGTTTATTTTGAATTAATTAAGAAGTGTTGGGTTAATCTTTATATGGAAATAATTATATGCATGTACATATAAAACTTAATGTTTATATTTCAAATTGTATAGTTTAAATGCTTTATTAATATCAAACAATGTTAAACGAGGCAGTTGTTTATGCATATGAATTATTGCTGGCTATTCCTAATCTTATGCAATAATGATTCATTGATTGCTAATTGAATGTAGCATAAATCAAGTTTGTCAAAAAGGGCAAGATGAATCATTCATCTTGGTCATCTTTTATTTCTTTCCTTTTTTTCCCTTATGTGATTGCCTTTAAACTTATTCTTATTTATTTATATACACCATGTTATCAATTGATCATACTTGCCTTATATTTAACTATTCCGTCACGCAATTAAGGAATGGATATATTTGATATATTCAAACCTTATTTTATATCCCATTCTTTATCATTTTAGAATCTAATTAATAAAACAAAATATGGTATTAAATAAAATACTGATTTTATTTAAAAGAAATTTAGATAAGATCTGAATACATTTACTCTTCATAGGCCCATTAATGATCCAAAAATGGTTAAAAATTTGAAATTCACCAATTTTTTCCGCTGCGGGCTGGCCCAGTTCTAACAATTTATATGATTCCACTATGGTTAAATAAAACCATTTTTTGAATTGTTTATCTTGTTTATATTATAATAATACCATTTTCTATTTGAACATAACGATAAACAACAAACGAGAATAATAAAATATTATCATTCCCTCACAACCAAACATACTATATATACTATAATAATTTCTAAAAAATTATACCATTATATATAAAATATAATTAAGGTAAAATTATTTCATTTACCTAGTTTCAACATAATACCACGTCGAATTGCTCTGTTCAATTGTTTAGAGGTACCTATAAATAATATTAATTACTTGTATTGACTAGATCCATAAGCCACTCAAGAAATCAAACAATACAATACAAAACCTTTTTATATCACTAAAAAATACACACTCAAACTCGTCCTAAAGTGCCACTGACTCTATCTAAAAGGAGTACCCTACCAAAGCCAAGGTTCTCGCTAACTTTGAGCTTTGATACTAAGTGTAACAACCGAGATTTTTGACCCTTATAAATCGATACTAATATGTCCACTGTACTACGTGTCGAGCAATCGAATGCTGAAAAACCCAATAGTTAGGGAAAAAGAAAGAAGAAAGAAGAGAGAGAGAAAACAAACAACACAGAATCTCACAGCGGAACGAATAATCTATAATATACAATAAATCTTCACACAAAGAAGAAATGTAATATACAAACATCAATCAGAGTATACTAACTTATTTTAGCCTGGATAGTTATTACAACCTGTCCTCACAATTGCTGATAAATACAACAATGAATGCAGCGGGGAAATAACCATATATGCGATATGCCTCCGGACCTCCAGCTTTTCTCCTTAAGCTCCAAAAATATCCAAAATAAATCTGTAATATACTGGGTTTGACCTGAGTATTATAATAAAATAACATCCGAGTTAGTCTGGAAACCAGCATGAGAAAAACACAGCCAATTGGATTTTTAAGTTATAGAAAACCTTTGAAAATCAAAGTATCTCAGAAGACCACGCCGTACATAAACACGGACGAGATTTTACCTTACGATAATCAAACCATTTCATATAAAATTCTTCGATATTATAATAGTGTCTAAGATACAAATATTTATTAATCATAACTTAAATTTCAACATAGTAGCTCTACCACCAAAAACCGAAGGTTCATAGTGGATAATGGATTCAAACTATGAAAGGGTAAGGATCGACCCGCCGAATCCGTACACCTCTAGAAAAAATGTACGGAAGGCCACCACGCATTACACCTCTGCTACTCAGGACCGACACTACCCCCTTCTCGAGTACCATCGAATAAGGTCACCTTTTGGTTGTGACCAACAACAATACAATGGGAACCCCAAGCATACATGGGTATCGCTCTAGATTTAGGACGATCATACCCTACTTGGGTGCGAAACACTTGGCCCTGCCGCATGTCCCTGCTTTATTCATTCCTGGTTGATGAAGATAGACGCTACGTTTTACCTTTCAAAAAGCACTTTCCACTTCCCTCTAGGCAATAAATGCAATGTCAGCATTCATCTATACAAGTTCGTTCTAGGACTGAAGGAAACGCTTGAGAGCTTCATCTTCAATTCCGTCATCTTCAAGATGTCTTTACTTTAAAATGCTCGAGCTAGATCGAAGTGGTTTTCGGTTAATATATCCGATCCTGGTCGCTTCGAAACAATATTTTATAATTTCCGGTAAACTCAACCCCGGTTCTTTAGGTAATAAATGGTCAAAGACAAAAGTAGAGATCACCTTCTAACCATTAGAGGACGGATTTCCTTATCATTTGTCCTAGGAGGGTGGAACGAGATTTATACGAGCAGTACAACATTATTGAAGATGGCTGTACCAAATAACTCACATGTTTCTCCTAGATATTTCCTAAGTTACGTTTTGGGTTCAAATTCGATAATCGGTTCTTTAACAATCAACAAACAAACATCCAAATCAGGGATTTATTTCAAAAGGGAAAACCAACATTGGTTAAGAACATAAGCAATCACTAGCCTCCTTTAATAAATCTATATTTCATTAAAATCACTTTGTAAATTACTTGTATAAAAATACTTTTACAAAGATATTTCCATCAATCCTATGTTTCATTACTTAGAAAATATCCATATACTTATTATGACGTCCCACCCCGAGACCCACTATAACAAAGAGTGTTACTAGGTAATACTGTATGCTAATGTAGAGAATATGGCTGGTTAGGAGCGACCATCTATAGCTTTTCCTTAAACATCCATTGAATACGTCGATAAATGCTCTAATTTTTTTCCTCTATCTCAAGTAGATTGACATATCCAATAAACGCTTAATACAAAACTATATGTGGCTATGGATCTACCAGAACAAAACACACCAACTAAATGCATATCACATCACAGAACAGCAAACGATAGATATATACATACATACATACATATACATACATATATATATATATATATACACAGATACATCCCCAGTGTAATACAAAATGATACACATAAGTGGCATGACGACCATGCAATATCACAAAAAGCCACATCAAAAAGGCGATAGAAAAATATCCAAGTGGAAGTAGAAAGGCTAAGTCCAATGGGCACCTAACCTGAAATACCTCGGTCTGACCCGTATATAAAATACACGGGTCAATCTAGCTAAAACAATCAGTTAATATGGATAAACGATAATATGAGTATAAGGATAAGGGTGATATTCTTCACAACTGAGAAGAAACTATTCTAAGTATGAGTATGGTTAATACAAATGATATAATATCACTAGCATGAGTACATGAACCCAAAGAGATAAATCAATATCCACAAAACGCTAAATATAGCATGCCTTGTTTCATCAGCGTATCGTAAATAATCAAAAACGGTTTAGGGAAAATCATAGCTCCTAAAAAGGAGAAATCCTAAACCCGCCATACTGGTAAACTTAAAAGCATTTCCGAAGAAATCAACATCTCAAAATACGCCATAAAGGCAATAAATATATCTCCAAAAAGGAGAATATAAATCCTTAATAAACATCAAAAGGCAAATCTCAAATAACGCTAGTGTGGGCAACTCAAATCTCAAAGATAGAACTCAAAAGAGTTCAAATAACCATAAGATAATCGCTATATATATATATATATATCCCAAACGGCTTGAATGGCCAATAATAAAAAGGCGATACACTTGGGAAATCACAAACACCAATGAAAACAGCTTAAAAATTTGCATGTGAATATGGCCGGACCTGCCAAGTATTGCTCTCTCTCAAATAAGGCGCCAAGTCTCTTAGATGAACATCCCGAAGGACAACATCTTGAAGGACAAATACGTCTCCTAAACAAACATCTCGAAGGACAAATATGTCACAATGGACAAATACGTCTCTTAGACAAACATCCCGAAGGACCAATGACCCGAAGGGTCAGTACTGAAAAATACATTTCTTAGACAAATGTGTCACAAACTTTCGGATAGGAACCCGAACAGTGTTAACGTGTGTCCCATACCACACGGTCGCACTAAACGATTTACTAACTGTTAGTAAATTCCGCACTCAAAGCAGTAAAAAGTTTACCTCATCTCATCGGTAAAATTGACCCGAAGGTCAAAACGATCAAACGGACAAGTCGGGAATTAATCGATAAGATAAGCGCATGTGTCTCATACCACGTATTTTACCAAACCATTTAATTCCTTTCTCATTCGCTCGAATAGTGCAAAAATGTGTATTTATATATAAAATAATTTATTTGAGAAAACAAGCTTTTAAAACCATTTCCCGAAATCAATATTGAAGACGATATTTGAAAATTCCCCTATTATAGATAATAAATAGATTTAACTTAAAATAATTTAAAAATATTATATAATAATTACTTTAAATGCCAAATTATTTTAAAAATTATTTCAAAATTGTTCATAAATCCATGCTCGAAATCAGAGAAATCACTCAAATCGTCATTCAAATTCAACTCAAATTCAATTCAAATTTGAATTTAAAATTCATCAAAACTTAGCTAGCCTATTAATATGTATCATAGCCCTTAAAACATTTCAGAAATATCACAAAAAAATGAAGTAAATGTCAAAAGTCGCACAGAAAAAGAACATAAAAATGCATAGGTAAAATAATACCCAGATCTGAAATCATCTCTGTGTTCAACTTTCAGACATGAAATAGGTAGCTAAATGACCTCCGATTGAACTAAAAATTAGTATGAATATAGTAGAAAACTTCAGCTTTCAAACCAAAAAAGAATCAATGAATTTCGGCTGGAAATGAAAATGTTATGCTGTCTCAAACATGGACTCGGGCTATGTTTGCAACAGTTCAAAAAAACATGTGCCCAGGCCTGAAAACCATCATTGGTTCAACTTACAGGCTTAACACAGAGGACCAAATGACCTCATATTGAGCTGAAAATCGGTATGAAAATACTATAAAACTTCATCTTTCAAACAAAAATGAATCAATGAATTCCGACTGGAAATGAAAAAGTTACACTATCTCAAACATGGACTCAGGCAATGTTTGCAACTGTTCAAAAAACCAAAGATGTAGAGGCCTGAAATCCATCTCAGGTTCAACTTTCAGGCATGAAACAAAGGGCCAAACGACATCAGATTGGGCTGAAAATTAATATTCACATTCGAGAAAAGCTTCATCTTTCAATTAAAAAATGAATCAATGAATTTCGACTGGAAATGAAAAAGTTACCTACCTCAAACATGAACTCAGACCATGTTTGCTTCAAAAAAAAGTGCACTCGGGCTTGTAAACCATCTTGGTTCAGCTTACAGGCCTGAAACAGAAAATCAAACGACCTCATATTGAGCAGAAAATTGGTAAGCACATACTAGAAAACTTCAGCTTTCAAGAAAAAAAAGAATTGAAGAATTCCACCAAGAAAAGAAAGATATATGCTATCTCAAATATGGACTCAGGCCATGTTTGCAGCAACTCCAAAAACAAAATGCATACTGGTGATTTTCAGGCTGAGCATTGATTTTGCAGTAAAGTTTTCAGGTATCAAACGAAAGATTTTTGCTATGAAATTTTGCATACTTATACTACAACACATGGAATTTTAAGTGAAGAAAATTCGTTTGCATTTCATTGCCGGAATTAGAAGATATTAGCATGCAAAGAGATAACCCAAAACAGTTTTCACAGAAATGAAAATATCAACAAAAAATCAACTATTGGAACTATTTTACAACAAATTTTGGCATTTCGAAGCTTTTGCTTCAGCTAGCATTATGTGAGCAGCAACTCACCTTGTTTATGAAGGGTAAAAATCGGATTTTGAGTTGAAAATTGGAGCTTTGAGCTAATTTGGCCTTCAAGAACCTTTAAAAGCTTGAAATAGGAACATGCAAAAGAGTAAAAGCAATTAAAAGAAAATTAAATTCTCAAATTCAGATTTTGATGAAATATTTGTGTTTTGGAATGGATTACCTTTTGATTTCTCTTTAGATTTGAAAAAAATAGCAACTTGTTTGAAGAAATTTGAAGATGTAAAAGCTTTAGGTTGAAAGTGGTGGAGTTTCTTTCTTTTTCACTGTTTTCTGTTTGTTGGAGAAGAAGGAGATAAAATGTACGTACAGGTAATGTTTCTCTTTTCTGGTTTTAGTAAGCTAATGGGCTTTGAAACCAAATTAGAGAAAAATAAATTAGGCTAAGTTAATTAAATCACACACTAAATCAAACATGCATATATACACAATGTTATAATGAAAACAATACATTTCTCCAAGCTTTTTAACACTAACAATTTATGTAAACATACATACATATATAAAAAATAAAATATTTTACATTATATAAATAATTTTAGTTTAAAAGACATATTTATTATCGAAAACCCTTATTTATACATAAATACACAATTTTCGCAAATAAATGCATAACTCCTTATTTTTAACTACAATAATTTTACAAAAATTATTGAAGTGTCATAGAAAAATAAGACAAACCATTTCGAACTCAATTCTATAGCCAAAACACGTCTTTAAACAAATTTCATCTTTTTATTAAATAAACAACATTTAAAAATCAAACGCTTCCTTTAAAAATTACTAAAACAAATAATTGGGAATAATTAATAAAATTATTACATTTACACTAACTAAAAATCATTTTCCATTCATTATTAACTCAAACAAACAAAATAAAGTTTCCAAACTTATTTTCATATTTTATTTCCAAAATTCATTATTTATTCCAAATAAACAATTTAAAATCTCCTACTTTATTTTAATTCATAATATTAAATTATAACTACCGTTATAATGTAATATTTATAGGTAATCTCCAAAACCAGGGTTGTTACAGACTCCTCTCTTAACAAAATTGCGTCTTCGCAATTCCTAGAGAAGAGTTTATATTCAACTCATTTATTTCATCAATCAAAAGATAGATAAACAAGCTTGATTTTAAAAAATTTCCTCTCAACTCAAATTGATAGAAGACCAAAATAAAATTATTCAATTAATTCTGTAATTTCCCAAATATATTTGTCGGGATTAGCAGACTACAGAATTTGTATAAGCAATACTTCATGATTTCAAAGGCTTCTCACCTTCGAAACAAGAACACAACAGAATGCTGCCCAAAGGATCAATCAAGTGAGATTGATTTCTAAGAAATTTCTCGAATAGAGTCGGGATTTGGCTCAACTTTTATCCTGGACTCCAATCACTAAGATGATTATTGACATGACTTTCCATGTGTCATTACGGAAAGAACCACATAAACATTGGTTTGACAACAAGAAAGGTAAGAGAATTAGATGAGAGATGGTTTCTTCAAAGGCCACCAGACTCAAATGACCGCATAGTGCACAATGTTAGATAATGGCTCAAGGACAAAACAAACTTGAAGAATGGATTTCTATACTCTTATTTTACAAAATAAATATTTTTAAGGTATTAAAAACCTAATTTCTTTATACTCAAATTCTCAAACTTCAATATTCTGAATTTTTTAAGACTTCTTACAAAAATCCAATTTATTCTTTAAACTCTTTATTTAAAGTGAATAAACTATTTTACTCGTAGATTCTACCACAATATATTTTAGTTGTAAATATACAATTTCACAAAACATCAACCAAATTTTAGTCACAAAATAGATAAGAGTGCACTTAACTATTAAGAAAACAAGTTACTTCAATTACAAACATTCTGTAAAGATCTTAAATTTTGACCTAGGAAAACTCAAATTCTGAAAATATTTACAAGGCTAAAGTTGTTCTACTAAATCTAAGCTTTCCAGTGATATAAAGATCATAAAAATCAGATTCACGGTTTGAAATTTATGCTAAATTTATTTTCAGCATACACTTTAGAAAATCTCTTATAGGACATAAATGACCATCTACTTTCAAACCCATTTTGAAATATGAAAAATGCAAAATTTTCAAAGGTAATAAAAAGAAAGTTTATAGCTTTCTAAAGGCTCTTCCATTTGCAAAAAATTTGAACTCATTCGAAGTGGTAAATCTCAAGTTACTGTTGTTTTAGCACATCACTTTTTCAACCAAATTTCATCTTTCAAATCAAATTAAACTTTGAAATTTTCCAAAACCATTTTTATTTCTAATTATACCTTCAAGCAAGAATTTTTCTAAATCATTTATTAAATGATCTTCTTTTTCTTCGAAAATCTAAGACATACTAAAATATGATCAACTTTTTATAATTTTTATAAAAGAAACAATTCATTAATTGGAGAAAAAATTCATTACTCTCCAAAAATCTAATTTTTAAAAACAAATAACTAAAAAAACCCATTTTGGAAGAGATAACTAATATTTTCCATTTTTAAGAAATGATTGTAGACCATTTATTGAAACAAATTTTGAGAATATATATGAAGTTTCAAATTATTCTCACAACTTAAAAATGATTATACTACATGAATTATTCATATATCAAAACAGTTCAACCTCACATTTCCACTTTGTCATACAAAATAAATTTCCACTTGATTATCAACATAAAACTAATTAAAGTTGATAATTAATTCAAATTTGTTTTTTCAAAAGAATTTTATGAATTCACACCAACAAATTCTTAACACAACCAAAATTTGGAACAAAATTTGTTCATAAAACCATGATTGAAATATTGTAAGGGTATTGCCTCGCTATTGTTCTATAGCTAATGAACCCATCGATTGGCTGTAGAGTTGATCTAGTGATCACAACTGCCACGCCAGTCCTTTAACACCTACTATGGTTCAATGGCTGCATTTAATTCTCAAACCATATTAATTTATTCCAACCTTTACTTATTAAAACTCAATTTACCGTGTTTGATTGCCTCATCACAGCATTTAGGAAATTCCTATCGATAACGTTGATCAAGAGTATCGACCAGAATTCTTAAAGCACTTGATGGACAACCCAACACAAAAATCATTTTCTTAAAAAAATACCTCATTTATAATACTCAAAATATTCTTTATTTCTCTCAAAAATCCAATTTCACTTAAAAACATATCTTTAATTTGAAAATTTTGGAAACTCGATTATAACTAATACAGGAAATCAAAAACACAAGAAGAACTCATTAAGGTATTCCTAGAATACTTGATTCACAAGACTGATGGAATATAATAGAGCATTCGTTATTTCGAATGGTATAACAAACCACTCACAAGAACCATACGAGTATAGAATGCGATATGAGGAACGCTATCCTCTGTAACTTGTAGTTCATGAAAATCGGTGTAAGATCAAGCTGAGGAATGACCCTAGCACCACTTTATAGATTAAACAGAGATCAACGAGATATAAGAGCAAGGTTAAGATATCATCTTGAATGAGAAGAAGATTACTAACAACATATCATTACTTTGAGTGAAGTAATTTCACAAAGTATATCAATAATTGAGTATCCAGAGAGGATATCTCAAAAGGAGGCAAGAACGAAAACATCCGTTAAATTTAATGAATCACCTCATTTCCTTAATGGACATCCTCGTGGAAGGATGACTGAAAGGCTAAGAACTAGGAATGAGGTTAATACAATTCTCGATTGCCCGATGGGGTGACAAACCCGAGCGGACTCACAGAAATCAACAAAGTAATATAACTAAAATTCTAGATATATCATCAACATCTCGAAACTCAAGAGTGAATACAGATACTTCAGAATCATCATTAACATTCCAAAGCATAAGAAACAACAAATCAGTCAAAATTTGGATACCTAAATATAAGATCCTTCGAATCACAGAATGCGGCTTGATAATACGCAAGCCACTCCATATCAAACCATTCTAAACTCTATATAGAAGATAGCATGCTAATTTGCACGAAAAGATAAGCTACCAGGAACAATTCCCAAAATCCTCATACATCATGCCAAATATTGTGGATCCCCTCAATAGGATTCGCAATCCTCACAGAAGTATAAGACAAGAACAACCAAAAGCATCAACAAATTTCTCCGATACGGATGAATATTAAGCACCCATATCGAAGATGACTCAAGTAGAACAATCACAACTAGGATTACTCCTAAGATAAGATATTATAAATTCGATTATGGAATACTACGGAATAAAATATATTCCTAGACATATCCCAAACTTCTATCTCAAATGACACAATAAGGTATAGGATACGATGATTAAGGGATTGGTAACACTTGTATTATCTTGGATGTACCGTAATATGTGTTTCTGTTACGTGTTTATCATATTTTGTTCTGAACTTGTAGGATCGATTTCACCCTAGAGGCGGGGTGAATAGGTGGCACTATTAATTATAAAAAATTTGTGCGGAAGAATATAAAATATTCACAACACAGATATAGCAAAGTAAGCATAGATAATAGTAGAATAATAAAAGCAGAAAATAGAACACAGATTTACCTAGCTTCGACAAAACCCTGCCTACGTGCTGCCTCCAAGGTTTCCACTAGAAATAAGTAGTCAGACACTTACACACGTACGATACCCGCTATCGACTAACCTAACTGTATGCTCAAAACCCTGCCACAACTCAGCCACTGAGTTGCGAATTCTCGAACTACATCACCGTAGTTCATCCCTAGTCACACAACTAAACAATCCAAAAATTAAAATGTAATTACAAAATGAAAACAACTAAAAACAAATGAAACCCTAATTTTCAAAATTTAAAGCCCAAAAAGGAATTAAAGTAACCAGCCCAACATAAAAATTAAACCCTTTTTCTTTTCTATTTTTCGGCCGGTTCCTTTTCTTTTGTTTGCGCTTATAGCTACTTTTTTCTCGTTCGTTCCTCTTTACAAAAACTAGGGCTTTTGATAAATTAAGGCTGCATACTTCAATTGCTCGAACATCCCTTGCTTTATCGATCGATGGTCTCTTCACTTTGCACACGGCTACTCCAATTTTGATCGAGTTCGACTAAAGTGGTATGTGATTCATTCTCTTTGCTTTTCTAGTTAGCTTGCTTGAACTCGATGATTTCGAAATGCCGATGATGTTAACAGTTAAATGGGGTTCCATCCCCTTTATTTCCGTTCAAATATATTCTGTTTGAATTCTTCACTTGCTATGCTTTGGCCACTGATTTTCGTTTGGATGCTGTTGATGTTTTCTGACTTATTCAATTACGTATATTTGTGTTTACTTGATTATCATGGCTTTGAATTGCTTTGGAAATTGACTTTGGCCATTTGAAATTTGTGATATTTGATCGATTCGAATCCTTGGCCACCATGGTTTTGATTTATTTAATTTTTATGCTCGGCCAATTCTTCTCTATGACTTGTTGGCATTTGATTTTGAAAAATGCTTGACTCTCTGAATTGTTCATTCACGGCTTCATTTGTGTCTACAGTTACATTCTTTGGTTAGAAATTGCTGACTTGAGATCGACTGTGTTTATGCCTGTAGTGTTGCAGCCTGATGTGCTAGCTCGAGTTGCTGGATCATAGTTACTTGTGCAGTTTTGTTCTAGTTCACCATGAACTCCATGTGTTCTCGAGTCTGGGTTTCTCCTGACCATTTTATTGCATTTGTGTTGTTTAGCTTTTGTTTTACTATTGGTCTTTACACACACCTGAAATGTTAGACTTGAAATCTTTTGATTTGGCACATTTTTCCTTGTGCGTCGAGTTGTATACATATATAATTGTATCATGTTCATGTAGATATGTATTGCATTGAGCTATTGTTTCATTGTGTACAATGTTTTAGTTGCATGTGTTAGTGTTACTATATCATCGAGCTAGTTTGCATACATATACATATCTGAACCTTTTAAGTCCATTTTCTATGTCTGGTCTTGGATGATCTGATTCACTTCAGTCCTGAACTTGTTCATTTTCTTTTTGACTTAAGCATGGTGCATTGTGTAGTGAGTTTGCCTCGTTTATGTCCTGTTCACCACTGTTGCACTTGCGCATTTTGATTGCACCTACATTGAATCTAGCTTATAGCTCGGGTTTGACCTTGTGCTGATATCATGACAATATTTATTTCACTTGAGTTGAAACCGGCTTTTGATTTGGTTTTGACCTTGTGCTCACCTGTCCCTACAATTTTATCAAGTGTATATTGGTGTGCACGACCTTGTGGCATGTATAGCGATACACTGTGCATGTCACAAGTTGTTCGTGTAGATGAATTCAAAAATAGATGACGATGAACAACCCAAATAATTGAGGCAAATACTAATTTCAAACCACACATGTTATTTTACACTGCAAAAATATTCCATTTTCGGTTTTACTACGTCAGTGTATATTTTTGCAGATAATTCAGATGCCAGATTCAATCTAGTATAGTTGAAGATCAAATACGAGTGAATGAGTGAAATGTAGTGCAGTGCAAATGTACGTATAGTGAAAAATGTGATGTGATTGAAATTGTAGTGTAGTTGAAATTTGTATATATACAGTGAGAGCTCAAATTTGTACTATTCAAAATTGTAATAAATATTTGTTTGAACAAAATATCTGTTTGAATTTAAATTTTAGGTTATTTATTTTATTTAGCAAATATTTATTTAAATATGTGAAAAATAAAATAGTACATTAAAAAATACATTTAAATGAATATATATGTTTATTATCATCAACAAAAATCATATACTAGCATATTCAACAGAACTCGGCTTTGATACCAAACTGTGACGCCCTACCCTGGGACCCACATTAACAAAGAGTATTACTAGGTAACACCGTCTGCTAATGTGGAGAATAGGGCTGGTTAGGACCGAGCATCTATGTTTTTTGTCTTAAACATCTATTGAATACGTCAATAAATGCCCTAATTTTTTTACTCTGTCTCAAGTAGATCGATATATCCAATAAACGCTTAATACAAAACTATAGGTGGCCACAGATCTATCAGAACAAAACACAAAACCTAAATGCAAATCACATCATTGAACAACAAACAACAGATATATACATATATATACAGATACATCCCTAGTGTAATACAAAATGATACACATAAGTGGTATGACGACAATGTAATATACAACGAGTCAAAAATATACATATTAGAGCCTACCAAAAAGCTATATAAAAAGGCGATAGCAAAATATCCAAGCGGAAGTAGAAAGGCTAAGTCCAATTGGTACCTAACCTGAAACACCTTGGTCTGACCCGAGTATAAAATACACGGGTCGGTCTAGCTAAAACAATTAGTTAATATGGATAAAAGATAATATGAGTCTAAGGATAAGGGTGATAATCTTCTCAAACGAGAAGAAACTATTCTAGTATGAGTATGGTTACTATAAATGATATAGTATCACTAGCATAAGCACATAATCTCAAAGAGATAAATCAATATCCACAAAATGCTAAATATAGCAAGCCTCATATCATCAGCGTATCACAAATCATCAAAATGGTTTAGGGAAAATTATAACTCCTAAAAGGAGAAATCTCAAACCCGCCATACCAGCAAACTTAAAAGCATTTCCAACGAAATCATCTTCTCAAAATATTCCATAAAGGAAATAATATAATTCCAAATAGGAGAATATATATCCCAAATAAACGCCAAAAGACAAATCTCAAATAATGCAAGTGTAGGCAACTCAAACCTCAAAGATAGAACACAAAGAGTTCAAATTCCCATAAGGTAATCGCCGTATATATATATATATATATATATATATATATATATATATATATATATATAATATCCCAAACGGCTCAAATGGATAATAATAAAAAGGCAATACACTTGAGAAATCACAAACATCAATGAAAGCATCTTAAAAATTTGCACGTGCATATGGCCGAAGCCTGCCATGTACTGCTCTCTCTCAAATAAGGCGCCACGTCTCTTAGACAAACGTCTCGGTGGACAACATCCCGAAGGTCAAATACATCTCTTAAACAAACATCCCGAAGGGCAAATACGTCATAATTGATAAATACGTCTCTTAGACAAACATCCCAAAGGACAAATGACCCGAAGGTCCAGTACTGACAAATACGTCTCTTAGACAAATGTGTCACAGGCTTTCGGATAGGAACCCGAATAGATTAAACGTGTGTCACATACCACACGTTCGCACTAAACGGCTTACTGACCATTAGTAAATTCCACACTCAAGGCAGTAAAAAGTTCACCTCATCTCATCGGTAAACTCGACCAGAGGGTCAAAACGATCAAACGAACAAGTCGGGAATTAACCGATAAGATAAGCGCGCATGTCCCATACCACGTATTTTACCGAACCGTTTAATTCTCCTTATCATTCGCTCGAATAGTGGAAGAACGTGTATTTTATATATAAAATAATTTATTTGAGAAAACAAGCTTTTAAAACCATTTTCCGAAATCAATATTAAAGACAATATTTGGAAATTCCCTTATTACAGACAATAAGTAGATTTTATAGCTTAAAATAATTTAAAAATATTATATCATGATTATTTTAAATGCCAATTTTTTCTAAATTAGTTCAAAATTGTTCAAAAGAATCCGTGCTCGAAATTAAAGAAATCACTCGAACCGTCATTTAAATTCAATTCAAATTCGATTCAAATTTGAATTTCAAATTCATCAAAACTTGGGCCTATTGATAGGCATCATAGCCCTCAAAATATTTCAAAAATATCACAAAAACATAAAGTACAAGTCAAAAGTCGGATGGAAAAGAATATAAAAATGCATAGGCAAAATAATACCTAGGTCCGAAATCTTCTCTGGGTTCAACTTTCAGACATGAAATAGGTGGCCAAACGACATCCGGTTGAACTAAAAATTAGTGTGCATATAGTAGAAAACTTCAGCTTTCAAACAAAAGAAGAATCAATGAATGACTGGAAATGAAAATGTTACACTGTCTCAAACATGGACTCAGGTTATGTTTGCAACAGTTCAAAAAAATGTGCCTAGGCCTGAAAAGCAACATGGGTTCAACTTACAGGCCTAACATAGAGGAACAAATGGCCTCATATTGAGATGAAAATCGATATGCAAATACTAGAAAACTTTGTCTTTCAAACAAAAAAAGAATCAATGAATTTCGACTGAAAATGAAAAAGTTACAGTCTCAAACATAGACTCAGACAATGTTTGCAACAGTTCAAAAAAACCAACGATGTACATGCCTAAAACCCATCTCGGGTTCAACTTTCAGGCATGAAATAGAGGGTCAATTGACATCAGATTGAGCTGAAACTTGGTTCGCACGTTCTAAAAAAACTTCAACTTTCAATCAAAAAAGAATTAATACATTTTGATTGGAAATGAAAAGGTTACGCTATCTCAAACATGGACTCATGCCATGTTTGCAACAGTTCAAAAAAAAACATGCGCACCCAGGCCTAAAAACCATCTTGGGTTCAACTTACAAGCCTAAAGCAGAAAATGAAATGACCTCATATTGAGTTGAAAATTGGTATGCACATACTAGAAAACTTCAACTTTCAATAGAAAAAAGAATCGAAGAATTCCAGCAAGAAACGAAAGGGATATGCTGTCTCAAACATGGACTCAGGCCATGTTTGCAGCAACTCGGAAAACAAAATTTGTACAGGTGATTTTCAGGCTGCGCATTGATTTTGTAGCAAAGTTTTCGAGTATCAAACAAAAGATTTTTGTTATGAAATTTTGCATACTTATACTACAAAACATGGACTATCAACTGAAGAAAATCCGTTAGCATTTCCTTGTCAGAACTGGAAGATATTAGCATGCAAAGAGACGACCCAAAACAGTTTTCACAAAAACGAAAATATCAACAGAAAATCAACTATTGAAGCTATTATACAACAATTCTTTGGCATTTTGAAGCTTTTGCTTCAGCTAGTATTATGTGAGAAGCAAGTCACCTTTTTCATGAAGTGCAAAAATCGCATTTTGAGTTAAAAGATTGGAGCTTTGAGCTAATTTGGCTTTCAAGAACCTACAAAAGCTTGAAATAGGAACATGCAAAAAAGGGAAAACAATTAAAAGAAAATTAAATTCTCAAATTTAGATTGATGAAATGTTTGTGTTTTGGAATGGATTACCTTTTGATTTCTCTTTAGATTTGATAAAAATAGCAACTAGTTTGAAGAAATTTAGAGATGTAAAAGATTTAGGTTGAAAATGGTGGAGTTTCTTTCCTTTTCACCGTTTTCTGTTTGTTGGAGAAGAAGGAGATAAAATGTACGTACAGGTAATGTTTCTCGTTTTTTTTAGTTAGCTAATGGGCTTTGGACCCAAATTAAATAAAAATAAATTAGGCTATGCCAATTAAATCACACATTAAATCAAATATGCACATATACACAATGTTATAATGAAAACAATACATTTCTCCAAGCTTTTTAACACTAATAATTTATGTAAACATACTTACATATATAATAAAATATTTTACACTATTTAAAAAGATAATTTTAGTTTAAAATACATTTTTATTATTAAAAACCCTTATTTATACGTAAATACACAATTTTCAAATAAATACTTATTTTTAACTTCAGTGATTTTACAAAAATTGTTTTCTTGCATCGAAAAATAGGACAAACCATTTCAAACTCAATTTTATAGCCAAAATACAATTTTAAACTAAATTTAATCTTTTTATTAAATAAACAACATTTAAAAATCAAATACTTCCTTTAAAAATTATTAAAATAAATAATTGGCAATAATTAATAAAATTATTGCATTTGCACTAAATAAAAATCATTTTCCATTCATTATTGACTCCTACAAACAAAATAAAGTTTCCAAACCTTATTTTCATATTTTATTTCCAAAATTCATTGTTTCATCCAAATAAGCAATTTAAAATCTCTAATTTTATTTTAATTCACAATATTAAATTATAACCACCATTATAATTTAACATTTATAGGTAATCTCCAAAACCAGGGTTGTTACACCTATCAAACTATGTAAGTATGTTCAGGCACATTACACCTCGCAACTTAAAAAATGCACTCATATAATTATCTTAATGGTATAAGTATATTTACACACGTCTCACCTTGCAACATAGAAAATACACTCATATATTTATTTCAATGGTATAAGTATATTTACAAAATTAAGAAAGATTTTCTTTTTATTCGAGTCTAAAATCATTTACAAAATCCTTATAATTCTCTAAACCATTTATAAACCATTTTATAAATCTGTGAAAATCATTTATGATCTTTTTCATAAAATTCAATCACTTATAAATTCTTTTTGTACATTTCTAAAATCATTTATAAATCTTTTGTAAATCCATAAAACTATTTATAAAACTTCTTTCATAAATCTATTAACCTATTTCTTAAACTCGTTTATAAATATCTAACAATTTATAAAACTCTTTTACCTTGTAAATAATCTCCCTTAAGTCTTCAAACTATTTTATAAATTCCTAGTAAAATCCAAGTCGTTTATCAATCTTTATTTATGGGCCTTGGAAATATTTATGAATAAATAAAAACCACATCAGACACTATTATATAAAAATATTTGTTAACCAAAAATCATTTTTATAGATAATAATTATTTACTTCAAAACATCTTAAAAATAATGATTTATAATTTCAAACATTATTAAATAAAAAATAATAATTAAACTTTACCATTATAATAAATAGCAATAATTAGTTTACAAAATATTAATAATAATCATTATTAATAATTTCATACCATATAATTATTTTAATAATTAACTTCTCAAAATAGTAAAATATTGATAAATATCTTTAAAACAACATTAAATATAAATAAATAACTTTAAAAAAAATTCATTATAAATAAAACAATATTAATTATAAATAAGTAACTTTAAAACAATATTAAATATAAATAAATAACTTTAAACAATATTAATTATAAATAAAAAACTTTTAAAACAATATTAACTATAATAAACAACTTAGAAAAAGATAGATAAATATGTTGGAATATAATAGAAATTAAATCCTTCAAAATAAAATATTTCCAAAGCCCAATTTCGGATTTAAAATCATTTCCTATGTCAAAACCCATTTTAAACTCAAAGTGCAAGTTATAGCGTTTGGAGAATGCTAATTCGAGGCCAATAGCTCACAAATGCTTAACCAATACAAACATTGATTTCCTATCACTACAGAATTTTTAGTTGCTCATATAGAAATGTCATAGCCCATAGATTTGACAAACAAGTGTTTTTAATAATAGCAAGGAATCCCGTTGGATCCTTCCAACATATCCCCCTACATCACAATACACATAAATCAACACACACATATATATGTAAATAAAATCAACAATGGTGTGGAATCCCATTGGATTCCTCCAACATGTCCCCCTGCATCACAAAAAATATATAATTATATAATATGGGTCTTATGCTACTAGGTGTGCATACATAAAAAAGGGCCATCTGCTCTTGCAGTGGAAATTTATCCAAACCAACTAATAAAAATAACAAATCATCCAAACATCCGATCAACAATTTTATCAACTATATAATATTATGGGTTAACCTAAAAGGTGACTTTAACTCAAAATTATTTCAGTTGTCGCCGAGGCGTCCTATATTGCATCTAAATCGAACAACATTCTATTTAGCGTGAAATTCAACAAGCTCCAATCTTTCCCAGTTCAATCCCATTATGTAATATTCATTGATATGATCATAATGCGGCTGACCATATTTGATTTGGACCTAAAATGAACAAGATATTATAAAGATCACGAATTAAATATTATAATCATATTCCTTAATTACATAATTAACTATTCTAATTACCTATCATTAGCCTAAATTCTTCGTTCAAACTATCATTCCAGGCGCCTATACATACACAACTCCACCGAACGATCACCGCTGCCACGCTTCGTCATAGACCATCTTATGCTCCTAGAACGAAGCCTCGTCCTTACTCCTGCCATCGATGGTGGTACGACTGATTATTGTATCGCCGTCGCCCCGAATTTTTCTTAAATGTTGAACAATGTTTCCCCCTTCCCACCGACGTTGGTGGCCACGAAGGCCCACCATAACACTCTTTAGCACCACCTTATTGATGCCGACCTTCCTATGTCATCGCGACCCTCCACCTTGCCACCTTCGCCGCTGTCGAGCTCGAAAGCTCATTTTCGATCATCGTCCAAATTACGATGCCATGCCTTGATCTGAGGTGATCCGACCGTCCAATTGGTCGAGCTTGACGTCATCTACGACTTTTCAGTTGTTGATATAGCTTCAAACGACCTGTAGTGGTCCCAGTGATTTAGAGATGTTGGATGGGGAGAAGGAAAATTTGAAAAACTAACGAACCAAATTCTTCGATAATGTTTGCACTTATAAAAGGGATGGGATATAGCCAAAAATGTAAAGGGGTATAGGCTAAATAATGGATAGGCATAGCCATGGTATGGGTAAAGTATGAGATGAGTATATTATTTAATTTAAAAAATATATGGTAATATACATCATAAATCTCAAATTCCAATCAAGACATGCCGCCTGGTGTTCCATACTAAATGTCCATATTTTGAATACAATGGAACTAGCATCAAGACTCAATTCGATCATATAGAGAATATAGCTTTTCAAACCTAGTTATATTATACAAATTCCAAGAATTAATTTCTAAGTGTTTCAAAACTGGTGCGATCACACATGTAACGACCTAATTTTGATTGACATTATTTAGGACATTTAATTAGATAAATTAAATGAAATAATATAGTTGGTTAATGGAACGAGATTTGTATAATTATAAGGTAGTCGTGCCTTAATTAATCTACAAGCCAAAGAGAATTAAAAAGAAGAAAGTAGAAGGAATATGATAAGGGAAAAGTAAGAATGGACTATGTTCTTATAATCTAAACCCTTCTTACCTTCCTTCCTTATTCATTTTTAACATTTGCAAACAAAACTAAAATACCCATAAGTTTGGCCGGCCACCATTAAGAGGTTCAAGAAGAAGAAAAGACAAGATTCAAGTAGGAAGCTTAAGAAAATTAGGCAAAGAGAAAATCTCAACCTTCTTAACCCCAAGCTAAGGTGAATAATAGATTTACATCTAATTTTTATTGACTTCGGTTTCTAGTTGAGACCCGAATTGATTTTTCAAATAATATGTCATGATATGATTGTTGAAATGTAAATATGTGCTTGTTGATGATTTATGTCCCTTCATATAGATTTTTTGATAAGTTTTGATTTGAAAAAGCTATTAAATGACATCCAAATGACTTGCATTTTTGATATATGGTTGAAAACGTTATTTTTGAAATGGGTTTCAAGTTTCATAATTTTCTAAGCTATGGTGGATTTATTATGAATTTTTATCAAAGAAAATAGCTAATATTAGGTTTAAATTAATTACGGCAATTATATACATATTTTTGGACCTGAAGTCTAAATATGTTTGAATACATATTAGAAGTGAAATATGGAAATTTTTGGGGAATTTTCCTAAGCATTCTACTATGGATATAAAAATATTTAAGGTATAAGACTTAAATGTTTTATATGTTTTATCAAAGAGAAGGGCTTATTTGTTAATCATTTTAATATGATAATTTCCAAATTCGGCATCCCTTTTAGAAAAGAATTTTTGGTAAAGAAATGGTAACCAATTGTATTTTGAAAAATAATGCAAGTTAGTTTAAAGGCAATTACTTTAAAAGGCTATAAAACAGTTTTGCTCAAATTTACCATTTCGCCATTTCCATAAGTAGCTTTCGACACCATACCTTCACCCATGACCAAGTCAAAATCAATGCACATGGTATCAAACAATTGATACGTAGTGAATTGAAAAAAGGCGGAAGGTACAACATCAATACCAAGCTTTCGAAAGGGTAGAAGTTGTTCTTAGTAACTTTGAACTATTCTTATTTACAAATGATGCTTTCGAAGGGGTTGCAGTTTGCTTTCAACTTAACCAACTTGCTTTAGTTATATAAAAAGGGCTTTCGAATGAGTTGCTGCCTTTATGTTAAAAAAGAAGCTTTCGAAAGGATACAACCCATGCTACCGCATTCTATTTTTCGAATAACTTCTTTAAACAATTTTTTTGAAAGGGTGCTTTTGCCTTCTTACTTCGAGGTTGCCTTTTTATTGCTTTCGAAAGGGTCTTGTAAGCTATTTTTAAATGGTTTATGGGCAATGGTTTTGAAAGGGGGTTTCGAAACTATCCTCTTCTTTTACTTAGGATATGCGCTTTCGAAAGTAATGCTTTCTCCTTTATTCTTTTACGACGCTTAATTGTATTAAAAAGATAAACATAAAAGGTTACGAAAGGAAGGATTTTAAATGGTGATGAAGATATGTTTCCACATAATTTTACTTAAAGCCAATACTATCGAAAGGTACATTTTAAGTGAAGAATTTAATGCTTTCGAAAGATATACATAATATGGGTTTCGAAGGAGAGTTCCCCAATGTTTTCGAAAGGTTTATTTTAAGTATTTGAATGGAGAGTTTCCAATGCTTTCGAAAGGCAAGTTTAAATGGTTTAAGAAAGGATGTCTAAGGTTTTAGTAAATCTTTCGAAAGGGTTGTTCTCAAAGACTTCAAAAGGCATTGTTTAAGGTTTGAAAAGTGGTTTCGAAGGTATTATTTGACTTTATGGCCTAAAATATTTCAAGTTAAGAAGGGTTTTTAACTTACATGGAAGGGATAGATAATCCCATTGATAAGGTTTCACCAACACTATATATATATATATATATATCTTGGCATATGTGTTTTGAGTAAATCAAAGTATATGATTTCCTTATTTTATAAAGGTATGATTTCAGAGCTAAATCATTTGTAAAGATTATTTGCAAGGAAATGAAGTTTTAACAGGGTAGTTAACCCTAAGACAGGAAACGAAACATGAATAGGGTAGTTAACCCCAAGTTTATGACTTAGATATTAGAAGACCAAATGAGACTAGTGTAGGGCCCCGCCCTATAATTTAGCTATAAGACTCTAGCTAAAATAATTCTAAAATTCCAATGTGTAGGGCTTTGTCACAGGTGAGAATAAAATTAAGTTACACATAGAAGAGAATATATGGAGTAAAGATAGGTTATTGGTAAGCCTACAAAACCATTAGGTTCAGTTGACCCTAGAAAAATAAAGTTAAGGGCAGTCAGCCCAGTATTATGTCTAATAGAAGTTAGTTTATTGAATATATTTGGGAGGACCGAGTAAGCCAATGGTTAATAGTTAGCCAAGTAAAACTATAGTGTAGAGGGATAGTCCATTGATTTCCATTTTTTTATGTACTTGCTATTATTATTATAATCAGTTTGATTGCAGAATTCTGATTTGCAAAAGATATGTTTTAAAAGGACATTAGTGAAGGGAAACTCGTTTTGCTAAGCGGTATGGTCTCACTCAACATATGTAAATTGAGATGTAATAGTATTATTCACACCAACCTTTATGTCTGAGTAGAAGTTTATGTTTTCTCCTTAAACTCTCGGGTGCTCAAAATTTAATTTGAGTAGGTCGAGAGTTAATGTTTTTTAGGTTTAGTAGGTTGGATGAATAAGCTTTCGAAGATGCGCAGGAGGCAATGTTAGCTATGTAGGAGCTATTTAGTTTTATTTCCGCTGTGATGTATTTATGACAAACATGTCGATCTAGTACTTTGATTATCCAAGTATGAATCTTCATAATTTGCTCTTCGAATAATTTGTAATAATTATATTTGATCACAACCTGGGGTTCATTTTGGGATTATGTATCTAAAGATGATATATTGATTTGAAATTTGATCAGAAAAGCTGTTTTGAAATCTCTATCAATTTTATCTCATATTTAGGTGCTTCTGATATTATGAATACCACTAACATTATTGTATTTTATCACTGGAAGTTAATACTATTGACGACTGTAGCGTCCTTAGCGCTTAGATTCGAGACTCAAGATAGGGGATGTTACAACATGGTATCAAAGAATAGGTTTATGAAAACTTAGAAAGAAAATTTCAAACTTAAAAAATGATTTTGAAAATAAAATCCTAAGGAATTGGAGAAAAAACTGGGGTATGGGATAACGCTATAAGTAATGTACTTGTATGTACACTCTATCTCTATTCTCCATCTTTCTTAGGTTGTTCTTCTGTATCTTACAAAGGCTCGAATGCAGATTTTAAGGACTTAAGAGGTCGACGCTAGGAGTGGAAGTGTTAACATTGGTGGAAGTGTTAACATTGTGGAGGAAGCACTACAACCAACGAAAACGCTCGACCCAATAGGAGAAACCTGACCCGCAAATGCTAATCCAAATGAATATATCAATGCAAATGCTAGAGTGCCACAAGATGCTACGGGAGCTATGTATCAGTTCTTCATTGGTATGATGTAGGCTAGATTTGCTACAGGATTAGTCGAAGGAAATGTTGAAGGAGGAAACCAGGGACCTCCGGTGGTCAATAACTTTGCAATCTTGAGCAGAGACTATGCCAGGGTTGTAGGAAATCCGTTTATAGGGACTGAATATGCAGTTGAAGTGGAGAATTGGTTACTTCATTATGAGAGGATCTTTGTTGATTAGGACTTAATAATGAGCAGAAGAGGAAGCTTGCTTCTAGATAGTTGCAAGGAGTAGCACTGTATTAGTGGAACAATGTTACAGTGGGAGTTAATGAGGAGACCATGACTTGGGTTGAATTTCAAGGGAGGTTTGAGGAAAGATTTTTGTCAGATGTTGCTAAGTCAACTCTGCTTAGGAAGTTTAGGGAGTTAGAGCAGGAGGACATGACAATGCTTGAGTATGTAACCAGATTCGAGGAGCTATCAAGATACAAATGTGCTGTAGTTGATACGGTTATCAAACAAAATGAGAAGTTCATCCGCAGACTAAAACCTGAACTAGCATAAGCGACTCTGCCATATATCAGGGATCCATGCGATATAGCTGTTGAGATAGCTTTGAGGCAGAAGGAGATGCTTGCTTTTCATTATGGTAACAAATCAAGGGAAGCTTAAAGTGGGCCGAACCAGAAGAGAAAGTTTTTTCATAAGAAGGGCGCTTAGAAAGAAAGAGCAACCAAGAAAAAGAAGACCGATGTAGTTTCCTATAAGTGCGACAAGAAGGAACACTATGCTCACGAGTGTCGGACAAGCAAAGGGAAGAAGGTTGCTGATAAGAAAGAGGTGAGATGCTTTAACTATAATCAGATTGGACATTATAAGAACTAGTGCAATGAACCGGTTAAAGATGGAAAAGGTAACATGTTTGCATTGGAACCAGCTACCTCTAGACCAACAGCCGAGGAGAAAGGAAAAGCTGTGTTTAGGAGGTACGCTTTTGATTCATGGTGTATCAGTTAGAGTTCTATTTGATATTGGTGCATAACATTCTTTTATATCTCATTGTTTGGTAGATAAGATTAACCTAAAATCCTTATATTTAATTACTTACTTAAGGGTTGTGAATCCAATAGGAGGGTATGCGACTCTTAGGATGAGATGTGACCACTTAGAGTTTGAATTGGTAGGTCATACATTTGCTTGCAGTTTGCATGTATTTGATTTCGTAGTGTTCGGAATTATTTTGGTATGGATTTGTTAAGTAAATATGATGCTAGGATATTTTACCATGATAGGAGAATATCACTTAGACATCCTAGTTGTAGTGATTGGATTATATACTCCGTAGAAAACCCTAGTTTTTGGGGTAAATGCTTTGTTAGGAGCTATGGAGGAAGAAGACAGTTGAATCGAGTTTTCGTTGTTAGAGAATTCGCAAACGTCTTTGAGCCTGTAGTAGGACTACCGCCGAAACGAGCTATAAATTTTCTGTGATAACTCGTATTTTGGACATCTGATAATTAGATAATTAACTGGTTTATTCAATTGAACAGATAAAAATTCTGATAATAAAAGATATCTGGATATGTAAATGAATTTGAAAATATAATAAAAGTTGAATTATAAATATCTGGATAAATATTTAATTGATAATCTCCTAATATAATTATTGAAGTTTGACAATATTAGTTTAATAATCTTCTTTTATAATTATTTAATTGGGCAAACTTTATCTTTTCAAAATTAGTAAAAATGATTTTCTAATCATAATATATAATATATATGTATATATATTGAATTGGAAGTTATGTTTTTAATAATTTTCAAGAGATATTTAAAGTTGAATTCTATATTTTTAACACTTAGAATAGTATCTATATTTATTTATTTATTATTAAAGTATTATAGCTTAAAAATTTAAAATAGTATTTAATAAAAGAGTTTATTACCCTTTCTTTTTGAATTGTTGAACTAATTATGATTTGTATAAAAAGATATCAACATAGATTAATAAAAGTAAATATTTAGTAGTTCAAAATATGATAGCCTAAATAAGATTTAACAAGGGTGTAAATACACTTTCTTTTATATTTGAAATTTATGCACTTTGTATATATATAAAGATAATACATATTAATATAAATACATATAAAATAAAAGAGATATTTAAGATAAGTTTTAAACATTTGTAAATATTTCATTCTTGCATATTAACATTTCTAAGAAAATAATCACATATATTGACAAATGTTAGTTTAGTATTACAAGTGGCAAACTTAAAATTTTCTTTTAGAATTTAATTAAAAATGGATATAAAGAAACCTGGCTTTGAGATTTTGAGTTCAAACATCTTCTTTCATTTTCAAAAACAAACAAATCAACTTGTAAACTAACCAGAGGAAAAAGAAATCAAAGAATTTTTTTATAACTTCAAATTCAAACTGAATACTAAAACAAAAAGGGAATCAAAACCGAATCAAAACAGCAACAACTTTAAGCTTTTAACCTGAGAAAATTCAAGTGTCCAGCCAAATCAAAACCTGTTTCAAGTTCAACCTGATCTAAAACTGTAAGATAAAGCAAGGTGCAAATAAAAAAATATCAAGTTTCAGTTTAAATCAAACTTCCAAGCTCGATTTTTATATCCAAGGTGAGTAAACATTTATGAAGATGTTAATTTCTGATGCATGTGAAATTTTTTGAGATAATGTTGCGAATAATGGTTGCATGGATGTAAATTGTCTAAGTATAGCTGAATTACTATATATATATACTAGTAAGTGTACGTGCTTCGCACACGGGCTGTTTGTATTATTGTATACGTTGATATTTTATTTGAGCGTCGAAACGTAAAGGCATTTTTGGAATTTCAAAAAGACACCGAGTAAATTAGTTCAACGAATTTTCTTTTTAGTAGTAGAGATGTGTGTGTATGTGCAGGTCTGTTCATAAACAAGCCTCTGTTTGATTTTAACCAACTTAATCAAGTTCAAAAATTTATATCTCCTTATATAAAAAGTTTTATGTTATGATTTTTAAAAGGAAATTGTTTGTCTATGTCAGATTCAATTTTTTTAAAATATCTATAGATGTGTGTGTGTGTGTGAAGTAATTTTGTCCAAAATGAAAATTTACAATGGTAAATCATTTCAAGTCAGAAATTTAATCGTGTGAATCTCAAGTCTTGTTCATATGATCTAGCATGATTTTGAAAAAGATGATTTTTGATATTATTATCTAGATTTTTAAACCTGTGAATGGAGAGAATTGTTAAGATGACCGGAATGTGGTTTTATTTCAATCATCGGTGATCGCGTGGATCTGAAGTCGTGGGGTTTTGGCTAAAGTTTGCTTGTTGGTCGTTGATTATGGGAGAAATGATCGCCGATATTTTGGATCATCGTTGTGTTATGACGGGGATAAACTAGGATTTTAGCATGGGTTTGGGTTGTGTTGGGTTGTTGATAGGATGTGCATCATGGAGGGGATTTCTGGGTTGCACACCAAAGGGTTTAGATCAGGAAGGGAATAGTAGAGCTCGCGGCTAAAATATCTGGAGTCCAACGTGACCAGTGGTGCCGGAGCGAGGCGATTTAGGGGAAGGGTGTGTGGTCAAGTTTTGGGAAGGGCCGTTCAAAATTCGAACGACATAATCTTGTTAGGTTCCAGGGGTTGGAGCGATAAGGGGGTTGTAGGTGACGTAGGGAATTGGTCGACGACATTGGGGATGGTCGGAGTACGGTATGCATATTTGTGTGCACATCGGTGTACACTTATGTATCTGGAGATGGGATAACTGAAGAGAAGAAGTTAGGGATAGGGGATTGGGTTTTGGGCTTGTGGGCCGATGCGTCGTTTTCTTTTTAAGAATAGGTTAGGGGAGGAAGGAATAATTAAAAGAAGTAAAAGTAAAGATAAGAATAAAAGAACATGAAAGATTTTGGGCCGAGAAATTTGGCCAGGAAAATTGTAAGTAAAGAAATAAATTAAAAAGGAAGTAAAGATTAGTAGAAGAAAAGAAAAAAAGAAAGTGAAGTCTAAGGGCTGGACTCGGGTAAGTATCGAGTTGGACCCGAAGTAGTATTTTAACAGTTTTAAATTTTAAATAAAAGGAAGTTTTAAAATTTAAAATGAATCTAGTTTAAACTATATTTTTAAATCTAATTCTTTATATAATAAATGTTTTTATTATTCGATTTAAAAAAGTGGTAAGATTTGTTTAACTTAAATTTATTAAGCTAAATTCTTCAGTTATTTTTAAACTTAATTTTAAATATAATTAAGCAGTTGATTAAAAGATAGAGTGTTTTAAATTATATGATTGTGATAATTAAGAAATTAAACAAAGATAAATGGTTTATCTTAAGGTTAATTAAGACTTTGAATGATTAAAGATTAATTAAATAAATAAAGTAATTAAAGAGTGATTAATTAATTTAATTAATTAATGATTAAAGGGTAGTTAATTAATTTAATTAATTATGAGTTAATTAATTAGAGATTAATTAATTTATAATTAAGAATTAATTAACTAAGTAAATAGAGATTAATTAATGTAAGTCATTAGAGATTAATTACTTAAATGATGATGACTTAATGTAAGTAATTAAAGGATAAATTTGTTAAGGGTTAATTAATTTAATTTGTAATTAAAGGTTAAATTAATTAATAATTAAAGGTTAATTAATTGAGGATAATTAACTAATGGGATAATTACTTAAGGGAAGTAATTATGGATAATTAATGGGTAATTAAAGGATGATTAAGTAATGATTTGTAACTAATTAATGATTAAGTAAGCAGGATTTGAAAAGCGATTGAAGTAATTAATTTAATTTATTTAAATTAATTAGAAATGGTGTGACTAATAAATCTTGCTTATAAATGAATGAATGATATTGAATGCCTTAGATTATTTGATATCTCTGATATGTGACTTGTGATGCTATGTGATATGATATGTTTGGGTTGAACTGTGATAATATGATTTGTCTATCTGTGATGAATGGCTATGTAAATATGTAATTTTGGATATAAATGGAATTGTTTAAACTTAAACAGCTTTGCTTTTAAGATGATATTGGATTCGAAGAGACCGGGGTCGGGTATCATTAAATACTCGAAACCACTTCGATTTGGAATCTACCATAAGTCTTTATGGATTTGACTTTGGAATAAATAGGCTGGAATGGAATAAATGATGTAAATTTGGTCATTTTAATATGAGTAATAATGCTTAGATATGATTATAAGATGTGTATTTGACTGTGGAATGTTAAGAACTCATAGTAAGGTACGAGTTACCCCGGGTTTTAAATAAGTTTTATGCATTAGAATTTCATGTTAGATGGGTTTACTCACGTTGGTTTCCAGCCTGACCCAGGTGTTACTTTGATGTAATTCTCAGGTCAGACCGAGTATAACAAATTTTCAGGTTAGGACGTTCTGCAGCTCAGAAGGCAAGCTGGATGGCAGGAACGTATGGAGTTTACCGTTGTGTAATTGAGTTTGATTTGATTGTATTTTGGGACAAGTATTTATAACTGTCCAGTTATGGTTGTGCTATGATGTATTGAATGTATTTTGACAATTACAGCTTTCTTTGTATAAATGCTATTATTCTGATATTATATTTTGACCCGCTGCGAATGTGAGATGCTGCTGTTTTCTGTTCTTCTTCTACTTTCTTCTTCTTTCCTTTAACAATCTAAAATTTCGGCGTTCGATTTCTCGGCACATTTACCGTGAACGTATTAGGGTCAAATTTTCGAGATCAAAATTTCTGGTTGTTACATTTGGTATATATGAAGGCGTATTTGTCATTTTCTTATAAAAAGATTTTAAAACAGTTTTAAAATTAGCCTTTATATAAGTTTATATTTTGATATATAAAGCAATAATTTTTCTAATATATTAAGGTAATTGGTTGTTGTATTATTTGAGTTAAATGTAATAATAAGAATTAAGTGGTAATAGAAATACAACCAATTGAGAATTGGATAATATGAACTATATAAATAAGATAAGCTAGAAATGGATTAAAACTAGAAAATAAAAATCCTGAATTTGTAGAAGTATTTTCACAAGTTTGAATTAAGTGACCCTGATTTTATTTTCCAATAAATTATAAGATAATATATAGTGAATTGGTTTCCAGATATGATAATCTTGGTTACTATTATAAATTATTATTGTGTCTAATAGTGGGATGTTTGTTTTCTAACAAACAATGATAAACTAAATAAAATGTTTTAAGGAAGTAACAATTTAGATAAATATGACTTGTAAATTGAAAAGGATTTAAATTGTGAAGTTTTAAATATAAATCTCGGAAACTTGAATTTTTTAAGGCAATTTGTTTTAAATTAAAACCAAAGGTGGTTTAAAGTTTTAAGTATAACTTGATGAGCAAAGGAAATAAATATGTATATATGTGGGATATATATAATATTAAAAATGATTTGAAATAAACTCTTAGGTTGAGTTTTGAAATTTTCATTGGAATGTGATGTGGAAACCCAAAGTGAAATAAGTTTTTAAACTTAGTGGGAAGATTATTAATAAGAGTTTAAAATTTGAAATGGGAATTCAAATTGGGTAAAGTTGACTGGATTAAATAAATTGAATTTAACTTAGGGGAAGTTAAATGAGTTTAGAATGAATAACCTAAATTGGAATTTACAAGATGAAATTAGATTTAACTTAGGGAAGTTAAATGGGTTGAATTGAAAGGGGTACGTGTGATCTCAAAATGGGTTTGAGATTTGAAAATTGGAAATAGATGCTATGGATAGATGTTTTAAATAATTTGGATGTTTATTTGTTTTGAATTATCCTGACATCATCCTGTTGTTATTAATAATCTATGGAATTTAGAATTAGATTATTTTAAATGAATTAAGAAGTAGATTGAGGTAATATACATCCATTACTGAAACAAAATAGAAATAAGATTGAACTTATGAAAAGGAAACCGCTTTGGACTTAAAGACTTAAATGTCAGAAATAAGCTTGCTGAAATTTTTTTAAGAATTGGTTTCGAAGTTAAAATTAGGTAATAAGTTGGATTTCAAAGACTTAAATTATTTTATAAAGGTTTTGAACACTAACTTGAAACTTGAAATAGTAATTTAAACGAGTATTTGAAATTTGGACTCGGAATTAAATTGTTTAAAGAATTATGTGACGACCCGCCCTTCTACTACTAGAAAAACGTATCATCATTAAGAAAGAAAGGGATGAGAAAATAGAAAAGAAAGAAGAAGGCAGAACAACAACATCAGAATCTCACAGCGGAACGGAACAAAATATAATATATCACTTAAAATATTTAAAAGTTTTACATATGTCAGAGTTATACAGATAATACATCAATACTAGACAATTATAACACCTGTCTAGTTAATACAACTAAATACAATACAGATAAACAGCTCAGAGGTATCAATACAGCGGAACACCATATATATATCTACAACGTAGAAGCCTCCTGCTCCATTGCTCCTTCAGAATTCGTCAAATCTAACCTGAATCCCTTGGCTACCCGTAAAAATTTGGGTACCCTAGAGTTTATGAAAACAAAAATAAACTCCGGGTCAGACATGGGTCTGGTATGAGTAAACAGTTTAAAGTTGCTTAACTTTGAAAACATTTGAAAATAAAGGTATCACGTAAGACTCCCCACAAATAAATACGGGTAAGTTTTGACCTCACGCTAACCAAAACATTTCATAGGAAATCCAGTGATATTATAATAGTATCTAGGGTTTTCAAGTAAATAGAAAATAGCCGAAATTGTTACATTCATTAAATTCCAGCTACTAGCCACAGAAGTGGGTAATACAAATCAAAACCGTAGGGTCTCGTAGGGAAAAATGGATTTCCAACAATGGCAGGGCTACTGGGGTACCGCCCGTCACAGTACGGGGCCTAGATCACCGTACCGAGGATTACTCCCTTCATCCCCTGCAACACAAGGCCGAAACCATTCCTTACTGAATAGTCCCGAACAAGATAAACCCTGCGGTTGTAGCTAGCAACTGCCCACTAAGCCGAAATATAAAAAGGGACATCTAGACAGGGGAAATATCTTGTCCTGCTTGGGCATGACCCACCTAACCTTGCTGCATCTCCCCTGTTTTAGCCATTCCCGGTTGATGAGGCTTGAGGCTGCGATTACCTTTAAAGAACATATCACTTAGAATGCTCATCGTCCGCCTGACGATGTGTTGAAAGCATTCAATCCATACAAGTTCGTTCCGGGTTCGAACGAAGCCGAAGGCATTATCTCGTCACACTCATTTTGGAATCACCCTCAGAGTCAACGACGATAACCCTTGCATTTTGAAACTCCATCTCGATCTCCATTTGATAAGTTACGACCTATCGTTTAATTTGAATCGATGTGGTTTTCGGAGAATCAAAATTGATTCTTCCGATCCCGGTCTCATCGGATCCAAACGCCATTTTAAGGGCCAAGTTGTCTAATTAACTTAAACAGTTTAAATAATTTAAATTCAACAATTGAATTCATATAACATCTATCACAGATACAAGCATCATAGATATAACACAACATATCACAGAATAGCATAGAATATCAACACATAAATATCACAATCAGATATTCAATCACATCAGTCCATAAGCAGTCACCTTTAAATCTTATTTGTAATTAATTCAGTTTAGAATTAACTACTTGAGAGTTAATCGCTTAACTCTATTTAATTAATCATTAATTAACAATTAATTTCCTATTTCATCTCATATTGTTTAATTAATGATTTCTTAATTATTTAGTCATAATTACATACTTATTTTACTTCAAACTATCAATTACCTAATTATTTCTTAACTCGATTATTTACTTTAATTACCATTTAATTAATAATCTTAATTATTAATCAAATTAATTATCCTTTTATTAACTACTAATTACTTTCTTAACCCTTTATTTATTCTTAATGAAATTACTTTAATAAATCAATTATTATCAATTTAATTAAAGTAAAATTCCTATTTAAGTTAATTTCCAATAATCAACTTCAAGTAATTAGCTAACGTTTTAAAGTTTTGAATCGATTTAACATATAATTTATTTGTGAGTACAAAATCAATTTAAAGTTATCAATATAAAATTACAAATATAAATTAATTAACAGACTAATTACTTATTATTAATCATCTATCTTTACATACTTCCCTTATTAAGCTTTTAAACAAATGTTAGCCTAATTAACTAATTAATTACTAAATTAACTTAGTTATATCACATAAAAAAACAAACAAAAAACAAAAATTCATTGTACACGTTCATTCAGAGAAATACCCTGGAAACGGACTACCCTTACTTGAGAAAACTCGGGTTACCCTCATGCTCTTTCCCGTGTTTCTCTCCCATCTTCTTCTCTCCTCCATTTCTCTGTAACTTCTTCTTCTATCTATTTTTCTGTAACTTTTTATTCTTGTTATCTATAAGTTAAACAAATGGTTGTGACTAACACTCGTGTAAACACGAGTTCTAACCCGAGCCAACCCACCCCCTTACTCGAGTACCCACTCGAGACGATTTCTGACAAAATACAGACACACACTAAAGCACCGTACACGTGCACAACGTCGTGGCGAACCTCCATCACCTGAGTCGATCGCCAACAGGTCGCTTACCGTTCACCCTCTTAATCTCAGCACCCCAAAATTCTGATGGAACTCGAGAACAAGAATCGACAGTTTGAGGTGCAGAACAACATAATGCTTTGATTAATTTTCCCCTCGTTCAAACGATACAACCCTCTGGAAGCTTCGAAACTCCGGCTACACCACCATTAGCCTCCACACTATCATTCCCTAAAATTTCGTGAAGCTCGGTCATCTAGGTGAGTCGCGGTCGAACATTTACAGAACTCTGTAAAACTCGTGACCAAAACCCTATGTTACTCACAACCTCAAAATCTATGCATTCGAAAATTAATTTGACATTTTTCTAGTGTTAATACAACTTCAATCTAGCTTCATAGGAAATTTCAATGATTACATTTTGTTGAATCAATCAATATTGATAAAAATCAATGTTCGGCTTCTCTTGAAACTGCGCTTCAAACTTCGATCTAAAAATTCTCATTTCACCTTTAAAAATCCTAACTTTGCATGTTTGTTTAATATATGAATTTGAATTAACAATTTAAAGTTTTTGAATTTATACACATATTGATTGTTGACTGCAAACTGGAATATACAGAATGTGAATTTCACTACCACCTTCAAAACTTAGCACCAATTCATGATTTTCAGTTTCCTACAAGTAAATTCAACTTAAATTCTTATGTACAAAGTATTTGCAACAAGAAATACTACAAATTAGCTACTGTTATTGTTCTGTAATCAAAGTATAAAGGAAACTGCTACTGAAGTACTTGCAGTGCACTGGGTTAATACTAATTCTTGTTCAAACTATATAACAACTTAGTATTTCATAGATTAAATCAAGTAATAGGTTTACTCACATAAAAACAGTTGAACAGAAAGTAGTTGCTGATGCAAGAAACCTGAAGCTTGAATTTGATTAAGCTTGATAGTATGCAGTTTTGAAATTCCTGTAACTTTCCTTATTTCCTGAATTTGTTTTGACTTGCAAATATAAGGTTTTGTTTGTTTCTTTTTACTTTTTCTCAGTATTGATTTCATAAGTTAAAGACTGAACAAATGAAATAAGAATGTTCAATATATATATATATATATATATATCTTGAACAAGTTGTGCCTTCTTCAATAAGCTTTCACTTGATAAATATCCTGCTTTATTTTTTTTTTCATGTACTAAGACCTAAGTCAATTCAACCATTTCGGCTGAATAAATTTATTTCAGAAAGAAAAGTGTGCCAATTTATATTTATGTCCTCTCTTAAGTTAACACAATCAATATTTGCTGCTGACACAACATCTTGTACAAAGATATTGCAGGTTTGCTTGTACTAATGAGTTCATTTGGGCTAACATGATATTAATATTTGCTGTTAACTTTGTTTTGTCTTATTATTATTTGAACACAAATATATACACTAATTTTGACCAATTATGACTTTGCATTAATTTACTGCAATATGATATTTCGGCTAAAACATTAATTTGTAGTTTGAAATGACAAATTGTACTTAACTTTAATGAATATGTCTTCAAATGTTAACAATAGTTTCTGATATAGGCAGACTTAAGTTACTGCAAAGAAAATAGTAGAAGTATTTGTTTTGTACAAAAGAGTAGCTGGGTTGACAGTACTACATACTTTGTTTTGTTGCTAAAATCTTGTCTTGTATTATGTTATGCTTGTTTTTATTTCATTTTATGCTTGTTTGAATTACATGTGAAGATATTGTATATAAAGAACAGTTTTATTATTTGCTTGCTTACTTATTTATATTTGTATTTTATAATTTGATTATCGATATTTACATTATATTCTTAAGTTTTACTTATATTTAATACTTATTTTTATATTTATTTCCAATTATAATTTATTCAAATTATACACATAAGTTTGACTCGTATTTTACATTTATATTTTATATTACTAGAATTTGATTTTAAATTTTAAACATTATCAAGCATATGGATTTATTTAACCAATGTTAACAATGTATAGCATTCTAATTTAATTATATGAGTTCAATTTTATTAAGAATATTGTTAAGAAACTTATTTTAGAATTTCAACATTATCATCAATACGTATTATTTTATACTAAATATAAACAATGTAAAGTATTTTAAGTAATTATATAAAATAGATTTTATCGGGAATATTATTGAAATACTTATTTCAATTTTCATATCAATTTCCTTTTAAAAATACAGTTTATATAAATAGATGGCAATACTTTCAAAATCATATTCATTTAAATATGAACAATTCATATTTTGTATTTAATTAGATTAAACATTTATTAAAATACAGGGGCCGAAATCCAGGGTCGTTACATTCCTTCCCCCTTTAAAGAATTTCGTCCCCGAAATTTAAAACAACTGTTAATTCAAAAGCTTGTATATCAACTTTCAAACATACTTATCTTTTATATATTAGCACATTTATATATTAGCACATTTATATATTAGCAAATAATCTAACAGTCTATCCTAACTAACAACACTAGTTATCCGAACACAAATTCGGATAAGTTTTCCTAAAATTATTGAGAGTTCGTTTCTCGATGATTAACAATCTGAACTGAATCCTTGACCATAGAGAAATTTGATTCAACTTCCAAATTCCTGAATTACTAGTTTAACAATTTATGATGAATCATGAACAAATTCCCTTAGATGAGATATATGGAATACACAATAAATTACAGATATCCATTCTGGCAATTAAATTCTGAAATCTACCGTATTAACTCTTTCCCAAATTTTATTGACTTTTTTACAGAATTACAATATCTATTTAATCAGGTCGTACGATGTACATATATCATTCGTACGTAATATCAAATCCGATCGCTCGCTCGATCACACAATTTCACTTCCGAACTAGTATCGTCCACCCGACTTCCTAGTGCGGACTCAGAACTGGTTTCTTGATCAGAAACTGGCATTCTCCTTGCATAGTCACAGCTATGATAGAGAATTTCCAAAACCAATCAAAAATCCATATCCATGGTTCGTCGTCGAAAATCGAGTGAAAAATCCTAACTCGGATCGATATAACTATCTCGAAATTCTGTGCTCGAATCTGGATCAATTTGTTATGCGAATAAAATAATATACGTTCATCCTACGTATTTATATCCATTGATTATCAACTATATCAATTTTCTTTTATTCACATTTTCCTGATTCTATCCACTTGGAATAATTTTTTTTTCAATTTCAAATTTTACTTAAGAATTTCACCATTCATTTCTTAAGCTTAATATAAACATTATATATACTCTTATATTATTACTCTTCCACTTAAGCTTTATATCTTCTTATTCTACTTATTTCCAATTTGAATTGCTAATTCCATGTGAATTCAAATTTCTTCTACTCTGAATATTTAAATTTTCATTTACTATCTTCCATTTATAGCTAATTTTTATCATTCTCTTAAATAAATTTCATTCACTAATTTATTTTAAATTTCCAACTTGAAATTATTTTGTTGTTAATTTTTTTTTATATATATAGTTTTCAAATTCTGAAAACTTTGACATATTCTCCATTACATATTTCCATAAGTACATATGTAAGGGTTCCAACACTTATTACAAGTACTTCCATCCAATTCCCAATCATTCTCTTTAGTTTAAGTGATTTACAACTTCCTTGCTTAGACATAAAATCCATTTGAGCAAAACAAACTCATTTCTTATGCAATTCAACAATATCATTGTGAATAGATAATCACTTAAGCTTTATAACAAATTTTAAATTGATTCCAATTCAATTTATACTTGATTCCACCCTAATTAAATTATTCACAACCTTACCATCTTAAATCTTTGATTTGATTTTCTTTTAATCAAATCCCAACTACTTACTGATTAATTTATTCTTTTATCCATCCTTAAATTTTAATTTACATGAACAATTCATTATTGAATTTATTCATAATCAATTATTTCAATTTATACTTGAATCAAATTTGTTAACAACTCACATCACTTCTATCCAATTCAATACTTACTTTGATTTACATTTACTTATTTACTTAAGAATTTTATTCTATTCAATTTTATCAGTAACTCGATTGAATTCATTTAAATTCAATTTTATTCCAGCTCAGCTTCAGTTAAATTTAGTTACTTACCATTCCTTTAAATTTATTTCTTAATATATGAGCTCAAAAACTTATTTGTTTATCTTAAGGTTTATATTACTCATTTGGGTTATTTCATCTTATAATCACAATTCCAGATTATATATATGTATAACACTTAGCATCTTAAAGTATAAATTTCCATCTCACAATTACAATCATTTTACCTTCAAACTTTATAGCCAATTAAGTTCATTTGGAACTGCAATTCCACTTATCTCAGGTTAAACTCCAGTATATTTTCTTATCTTCATTTTCTTAAGTTAAATTTTAATTCCCGGATTAAAAATTCCCAATTTCATCTTATAAATATCAACTTTACTTTATAAGTTCACTAGTTGATTCATTCTAACCTTTCACATTATTAAATAGAATTGTCTTAGAAGTCAAATGCCCGGTTTTCATTTCCAAAACTTTTTGAAAGGATAACTACACTTACCCACTTGGTGACAAATCAAATTTTCAAATTCCAAACACTTGTTTTCACCAAACCAAATTTTCCCTTTTGAAAATTTTAAAACAACTGGTATACCTAACAAGCCCAAACAATATCATAACCAATTATTCTGGTAGCAATCCATCACCTTAGAAACTCGAAAATGAATACTGATGATGTGGCCATCATCATCAGGATTATTTTCCAGCGACTGAAGTGAGTTCAGTGCTTCCTTACTTTCACAAATTGTCCCAAAATAATTTCCATTCAACAATATGTTCCAAAACAAATTTCATTATTTCCTTCAAATCTTTGGCAAACCTTTCAAACATTCCCAAGATTTTTAAATTCCCAAATTCTTTTGTTTAAATTCATTTAAAAATCTTCCAAATTTCCAGGACTTAAATTCTAGTTTAATCAGATTTCAGTTATATTTCTTTTGTACTTAGATAATTTTATTTGTTTATAGACCACTCAAATTTAAATTTTTATTTGGTTGTAGTATTAATAACCAAACATCCAAATATATAATCATTTCAGAAAAATACTTCTTTTATATCAAAATATAACTTTGGGTAAAATTATTTCATTTACCCTACTTTTAAAAACAATATTGTGTCGAATTGCTCTATTTAAGTGTTTAGAAACCCCTTCGATACAGTTTTTGAGGCTGTGCCGACGAAGGTTCATATACCACTCAATAAATCAATCAACGCAATATAAAACCATTTTATATCCACTAACAAATACGCGCTCATATCTATTAATACACTCAAACTCATTTTAGAGTTCTACTGACTCTATTTTATGAGTAATTCTTACTAGAGCCAAGGTTATCACCAACCTTTGCTCTGATACCAACTGTGACGACCCGCCCTTCTACTACCAGAAAGACGTATCATCATTAAGAAAGAAAGGGATGAGAAAATAGAAAAGAAAGAAGAAGGCAGAACAACAACATCAGAATCTCACAGCGGAACGGAACAAAATATAATATATCACTTAAAATATTTAAAAGTTTTACATATGTCAGAGTTATACAGATAATACATCAATACTAGACAATTATAACACCTGTCTAGTTAATACAACTATATACAATATAGATAAACAGCTCAGAGGTATCAATACAGCGGAACACCATATATATATCTACAACGTAGAAGCCTCCTGCTCCATTGCTCCTTCAGAATTCGTCAAATCTAACCTGAATCCCTTGGCTACCCGTAAAAATTTGGGTACCCTAGAGTTTATGAAAACAAAAATAAACTCCGGGTCAGACATGGGTCTGGTATGAGTAAACAGTTTAAAGTTGCTTAACTTTGAAAACATTTGAAAATAAAGGTATCACGTAAGACTCCCCACAAATAAATACGAGTAAGTTTTTACCTCACGCTAACCAAAACATTTCATAGGAAATCCAGTGATATTATAATAGTTTCTAGGGTTTTCAAGTAAATAGAAAATAGCCGAAATTGTTACATTCATTAAATTCCAGCTACTAGCCACAGAAGTGGGTAATACAAATCAAAACCGTAGGGTCTCGTAGGGAAAAATGGATTTCCAACAATGGCAGGGCTACTGGGGTACCGCCCGTCACAGTACGGGGCCTAGATCACCGTACCGAGGATTACTCCCTTCATCCCCTGCAACACAAGGCCGGAACCATTCCTTACTAAACAGTCCCGAACAAGATAAACCCTGCGGTTGTAGCTAGCAACCGCCCACTAAGCCGAAATATAAAAAGGGACATCTAGACAGGGGAAATATCTTGTCCTGCTTGGGCATGACCCACCTAACCTTGCTGCATCTCCCCTGTTTTAGCCATTCCCGGTTGATGAGGCTTGAGGCTGCGATTACCTTTAAAGAACATATCACTTAGAATGCTCATCGTCCGCCTGACGATGTGTTCAAAGCATTCAATCCATACAAGTTCGTTCCGGGTTCGAACGAAACCGAAGGCATTATCTCGTCACACTCCTTTTGGAATCACCCTCAGAGTCAACGACGATAACCCTTGCATTTTGAAACTCCATCTCGATCTCCATTTGATAAGTTACGACCTATCGTATAATTTGGATCGATGTGGTTTTCGGAGAATCAAAATTGATTCTTCCGATCCCGGTCTCATCGGATCCAAACGCCATTTTAAGGGCCAAGTTGTCTAATTAACTTAAACAGTTTAAATAATTTAAATTCAACAATTGAATTCATATAGCATCTATCACAGATACAAGCATCATAGATATAAAATAGCATATCACAGAATAGCATAGAATATCAACACATAAATATCACAATCAGATATTCAATCACATCAGTCCATAAGCAGTCACCTTTAAATCTTATTTGTAATTAATTCAGTTTAGAATTAATTACTTGAGAGTTAATCGCTTAACTCTATTTAATTAATCATTAATTAACAATTAATTTCCTATTTCATCTCATATTGTTTAATTAATGATTTCTTAATTATTTAGTCATAATTACATACTTATTTTACTTCAAACTATCAATTACCTAATTATTTCTTAACTCGATTATTTACTTTAATTACCATTTAATTAATAATCTTAATTATTAATCAACTTAATTATCCTTTTATTAACTACTAATTACTTTCTTAGCCCTTTATTTATTCTTAATGAAATTACTTTAATAAATCAATTATTATCAATTTAATTAAAGTAAAATTCCTATTTAAGTTAATTTCCAATAATCAACTTCAAGTAATTAGCTAACGTTTTAAAGTTTTGAATCAATTTAACATATAATTTATTTGTGAGTACAAAATCAATTTAAAGTTATCAATATAAAATTACAAATATAAATTAATTAACAGACTAATTACTTATTATTAATCATCTATCTTTACATACTTCCCTTATTAAGCTTTTAAACAAATGTTAGCCTGATTAACTAATTAATTGCTAAATTAACTTAGTTATATCACATAAAAAAACAAAAAAAAAACAAAAATTCATTGTACACGTTCATTCAGAGAAATACCCTGGAAACGCACTACCCTTACTCGAGAAAACTCGGGTTACCCTCGTGCTCTTTCCCGTGTTTCTCTCCCATCTTCTTCTCTCCTCCATTTCTCTGTAACTTCTTCTTCTATCTATTTTTCTGTAACTTTTTATTCTTTTTATCTATAAGTTAAACAAATGACTGTGACTAACACTCGCGTAAACACGAGTTCTAACCCGAGCCAACCCACCCCCTTACTCGAGTACCCACTCGAGACGATTTCTGACAAAATACAGACACACACACTAAAGCACCGTACACGTGCACAACGTCGTGGCGAACCTCCATCACCTGAGTCGATCGCCAACAGGTCGCTTATCGTTCACCCTCTTAATCTCAGCACCCCAAAATTCTGATGGAACTCGAGAACAAGAATCGACAGTTTGAGGTGCAGAACAACATAATGCTTTGATTAATTTTCCCCTCGTTCAAACGATACAACCCTCTGGAAGCTTCGAAACTCCGGCTACACCACCATTAGCCTCCACACTATCATTCCCTAAAATTTCGTGAAGCTCGGTCATCTAGGTGAGTCGCGGTCGAACATTTACAGAACTCTGTAAAACTCGTGACCAAAACCCTATGTTACTCACAACCTTAAAATCTATGCATTCGAAAATTAATTTGACATTTTTCTAGTGTTAATAAAACTTCAATCTAGCTTCATAGGAAATTTCAATGATTACATTTTGTTGAATCAATCAATATTGATAAAAATCAATGTTCGGCTTCTCTTGAAACTGCGCTTCAAACTTCGATCTAAAAATTCTCATTTCACCTTTAAAAATCCTAACTTTGCATGTTTGTTTAATATATGAATTTGAATTAACAATTTAAAGTTTTTGAATTTATACACATATTGATTGTTTACTGCAAACTGGAATATACAGAATGTGAATTTCACTACCACCTTCAAAACTTAGCACCAATTCATGGTTTTCAGTTTCCTACAAGTAAATTCAACTTAAATTCTTATGTACAAAGTATTTGCAACAAGAAATAATACAAATTAGCTACTGTTACTGTTCTGTAATCAAAGTATAAAGGAAACTGCTACTGAAGTACTTGCAGTGCACTGGGTTAATACTAATTCTTGTTCAAACTATATAACAACTTAGTATTTCATAGATTAAATCAAGTAATAGGTTTGCTCACATAAAAACAGTTGAACAGAAAGTAGTTGCTGATGCAAGAAACCTGAAGCTTGAATTTGATTAAGCTTGATAGTATGCAGTTTTGAAATTCCTGTAACTTCCCTTATTTCCTGGATTTGTTTTGACTTGCAAATATAAGGTTTTGTTTGTTTCTTTTTACTTTTTCTCAGTATTGATTTCATAAGTTAAGGACTGAACAAATGAAATAAGAATGTTCAATACATATATATCTTGAACAAGCTGTGCCTTCTTCAATAAGCTTTCACTTGATAAATATCTTGCTTTATTTTTTTTTTCATGTACTAAGACCTAAGTCAATTCAACCATTTCGGCTGAATAAATTTATTTCAGAAAGAAAGTGTGCCAATTTATATTTATGTCCTCTCTTAAGTTAACACAATCAATATTTGCTGCTGACACAACATCGTGTACAAAGATATTGCAGGTTTGCTTGTACTAATGAGTTCATTTGGGCTAACATGATATTAATATTTGTTGTTAACTTTGTTTTGTCTTATTGTTATTATTTGAACACAAATATATACACTAATTTTGACCAATTATGACTTTGCATTAATTTACTGCAATATGATATTTCGGCTAAAACATTAATTTGTAGTTTGAAATGACAAATTGTACTTAACTTTAATGAATATGTCTTCAAATGTTAACAATAGTTTCTGATATAGGCAGACTTAAATTACTGCAAAGAAAATAGTAGAAGTATTTGTTTTGTACAAAAGAGTAGCTGGGTTGACAATAAGTACATACTTTGTTTTGTTGTTAAAATCTTGTCTTGTATTATGTTATGCTTGTTTTTATTTCATTTTATACTTAAGTTTGAATTACATGTGAAGATATTGTATATGAAGAACAGCTTTATTATTTGCTTGCTTACTTATTTATATTTGTATTTTATAATTTGATTATCAATATTTACATTATATTCTTAAGTTTTACTTATATTTAATACTTATTTTTATATTTATTTCCAATTATAATTTATTCAAATTATACACATAAGTTTGACTCGTATTTTACATTTATATTTTATATTACTAGAATTTGATTTTAAATTTTAAACATTATCAAGCATATGGATTTATTTAACCAATGTTAACAATGTATAGCATTCTAATTTAATTATATGAATTCAATTTTATTAAGAATATTGTTAAGAAACTTATTTTAGAATTTCAACATTATAATCAATACGTATTATTTTATACTAAATATAAACAATGTAAAGTATTTTAAGTAATTATGTAAAATAGATTTTATCGGGAATATTATTGAAATACTTATTTCAATTTTCAAATCAATTTCCTTTTAAAAATACAGTTTATATAAATAGATGGCAATACTTTCAAAATCATATTCATTTAAATATGAACAATTCATATTTTATATTTAATTAGATTAAACATTTATTAAAATACAGGTGCCGAAATCCAGGGTCGTTACAAATTATATTGTTAAGTTAAAGTAAAGATTAATTTGATTTATGGGATTACATCAACATTTGAAATATTAACTCACGTTTACATAATTCGAGATGGTTTAAGTGAGTTTGAATTTGAAGTTACTTCAAATTAATATTTGATTTGAATAATTTGGAATTGTGGTTAAAGTTGATTAGCTTTAAATTCAAATGGAATTTGATTTGAATTTGGAAAGAAATCGAGGTTAATTCAACTTGAATTGGGATTAAACCAATTCAGTGGAGGTTGGGAAGCTAAACTGTTTGACTCTGGACTATTTTCAAAACAAATTGTTTTAATATAAACTTCCTTAAATCTAGTTTTTCAAGCTATTTACTATACAACCTTTCTTTTTAAAGCCCAAACTATCTTACTTATTTTACAATTATTTTTGGAACTATTTAACTATTTTACAACTATTTTATAAACTAATTACTATTTTTCAACTACTTTATAACTATTTACTATTTTACAATTATTTTGCAATTATTTAATTTTTTTACAACTATTTGACTATTTTATAACTACTTAACTATTTACAACTATTTTACAACTAATAACTATTTTTCAACTACTTATCTATTTTAAACTTTTCAAGCTGTGACGACCCGCCGTTCTTGACCCTTGAAAATCAACACAAAATACTCCACAGTATAATATGCCGACTATTGAGTGACGGCAAAGATAGATTGTTAAGGGAAAAGTAAGAAGGTAGAAGAAAGAACTAAACAATATCAGAATCTAACCATCACAGCGGAATAAATATAATATATAATATCAACCTTTACACAAAATGGAAAACCATATCTGTTTTATACGATTTATCATCAAGGTATCACAAACAAACACATTTACCAGTTAGACAATTCCATACAATCACAGCAGCGGATATAAACAAGTACGGATAATACGTCTCAGACTCCAGCTCCTCTCCTGCTCCATAGCATCCTGTCCTCAACATATAATACTCGGTCTGACCCGAGCATTATAATGAAATAACACCCGAGTCAGTCTGGAATACCGGCTGATAATAATGCACCCAAATTGATTATTAAAGCTTCAAAAATCCTTTTTGAAAACAAAAGCATCTCGTAAGACCATGCCACAAATAAACATGTCGGGTTTTTACCTTAGATAGGTAAAACTCTTTTTATAGAAATCCTCTGATATTATAAAGGGCCTATATACAAATACTTATAAAATAGCGAAATTGTTACATGATTAAATTCCAGCTACTAGCCATAGAGTGGGTAATACAAACAAAACTCGTAAAAGGCGCGTAGGGAGAATAGATTTCCAACTAATGACTAGGCACTGGGGTACCACCTGTCACAGTACCTGGTCTAGATCAGCGTACCAAGGAGCCACCCTAACTCCCCTGCAACACAAGGCCGGGACTACCACTTACTGGATAATCCCGAGTAAGATCACCCCACGATTGTGATCAGTAACCGCACCACTAAGCTGAAATAAAAGGTACATCTAGACAGGGATGACCTCACCCTGAAGTGGGTGCTACCCACCTAGCCTTGCTGCATAACCCCTGATTTTCAGTCATTCCTGGTTGATGAGGCTTGAGGCTAAGCGTTAACTTTAAGATCGTTCCACTTAGAATGCTCATCGTCCACCTGATGATGTTCTGAAAGGATTCATCCATACAAGTTTGTTCCAGTTCGAACGGAAGTGAAGGCACTATTCCTACTACATCCATTTTGAAAATATCCCCAGGATTAGTGGCGAATAGCCCTTGCACTTCACTACTCCATCTTCGAATCTAAACTCGTTTTCCACGAAAATATACAAACCGAATCGTAGTGGTTTTCGAGAAATAAATCTCGATCCCGGCCTCTTCGAATCGATCAGCACATTTGGCCAATATTGATAGTCGGTGATTTAATTATCAATTTATATTCACAACATCCATCAACCATAAATAATTTTTCCAAATTATTTATTATTCTCAAAATATCTTTGCAAGATATATTTCCACCTTTCAAACAGTTTGAATACAGTTTCAAATTACCTTCCTTTTTACAGAATAAATTTTCCCAAATATTTTCTATTTCCACTGAAATCACCAAGCACAAAACTTTAGATTTTTAAAATAATTTAAAATGCTTTACTTTGAAATATACTTTAAAACATTTAAGTTAAAATTACTTCAATAATTTGTTAAAAATACATACCATATGAATATTTGAAAATAAGGTTACTTTATAATATATAAAATTAGATTTTGTAATCTTAATAAATATATTGTTTATATAAGTAAATAATTTCAAAAGGAAATTAAATATACATGATTTCACTTAATCGGTCGTTCTTTAAAATAATAATAATATATGTATTACGAAAATTTATTTGTTTAATAAACTTATTTAATTATTTTAATTATTAAAAATAATGTATTGAAGGAAATTTAGTTTATATATTTAATAATTAGTTAATCCAATCTATTAAAAGAAGATTAATTGTTCAATTAGTCAAATATTCATAAAATTATATAAATGTTTATGCAAGGTCTATAATCATTACGAAGCCGAGCTGAGATGGAAGTGGATTGCAAATGAAAATAAAGGTGAGTTAATCTCGCTCAGCTGAATTTTAATTTAAATTTAAATGGTTAAATTTAAATAATTGGTTGAATAATTAGATTGATTGATGTGTTATCTTATAGTATATAGTGATTTCCCGCATTATATAGCGGATGAGACCCTATGTGTCGCATAATAGCGGATGATTTATATTAATCCCATATACCGCGATATTCCACCTCGAAGTGGAATTTGTATTTATGTCGTGCTAACGTCTGTGGATGGAGGGAAAACAGGTTGGAGGGATCTAACTGGATTCCTGAACATTTATTTAAATTATTTAATATTCTCTGTTGTGATTATTTGATATTCTATGATGAATTATATTGGAATATTGAATAAGCTATTTTCTAAATTTAAGCCGGACATAGGGCAAACTGTTTATGATTAATTACCAATTGAAATAAGAATTGAAGTGATAATCCAAATGGGGATTGAAGCAACTGCGAATAAGTAAATGTAATCATAAATAAATTTGAATAGAAAGGGAATTGATTTAGCAAATAATCAATGAGGATAAATACGTAGGATGTACATATGTTATTCTATTCGCAGAATGATTTGATCCAGATTCAAACATAGATTATAGAGATAGTATATCGATCCGAGTTGGGATTTTTCACTCGATTTTTGATGTCGAACCCTGGATAGGGATTTTTGATTGATTCTGGAAATTCTCTATCATAGTTATGGCTATGCAAGGAGATTGATGGTTTTTGATCAAGAAACTAGATCTGAGTCTGCACTAGGAAGTCGGGTGGACGATACTAGTTCGAAAGTGAAATTGTGTGATCGAGTGAGTGATCAGATTTGATATTCCGTACGAATGGTATCTGTACATCGTATGTCCTTAAATGTAATAGATATTAAAATTTTGAAAGAAATGAGAAATGGATTTGAAAGGAAAGGTATATTTTGAGAAATTTTTGGAATGATTAATGTGGAAGTTGAATATCTCTATTATTGAAATTTACTTTTTGAAAAGTAAGTATTATGGTGAATAAATTTATAAGGGAAATCAAATTTGAATATTTGATTTGGTATAAATAAAGTTATATATGGCTGTTATATATGATAAATCTTCCCTTGTTGAATCTAAAACTCGAAGAAAGGATTTTTGAAAAATATTTGAAGTATCAAAAGAGAATTTATGTAAGTATGATGTGACCCAAGATTTTTCAAGGAGATATATATCTATATATATAAATGGTTTTATGAGAATAATTTTGGGAAAAGGTTTTGGAACTATGGATTTTAGAAAGGATTTTGATTCTTGGGAAAAATCAATTTTGGGAATTTAGAAAGCCAAGTTTGGAGCTATTAGTTTGAGATATCAGTTTGGGTAAAGGAGAACTTTATATGAATCATTAAGAGTATGATTTGAAAGGTACTACAAGTATGGAGTTTACCGCTGTGTAATTGAGTTTGATTTGATTGTATTTTGGGACCAATATTTATAGCTGTCTAGTTATGGTTGTGCTCTGATGTACTGAATGTAAACTGACAATTACAGCTTTCTTTGTATAAATGCTCTTGTTTTGATATTATATTTTGATCCGCTGCGAATGTGAGATGTTGTTGTTTTCTATTCTTCTTCTACTTTCTTCTTCTTTCTTTTAACAATCTGAAATTTTTGACCTTCGATTTCTCGGAACTTCTACCGTGAACGTATTAGTGTCGAATTTTCGAGGTCGAAATTTTGGGTCGTTACATTTTCAGATAGATTTAGTACTAGGAGCAAAACCGGTGAGTGGACCGCCAAGTAGAATGACACATACCGAGATGAAGGAGTTAAAGGTGCAGTTGGTCGATTTGGAAAGTATGAACTTTATCAAACTAAGTAGTTTGCCTTAGGGAGCAGCCGTAGTGTTTTTAAAGAAATTGAATGGATCAAGGTTTGTATCAATTATCGTAAGTCGAATGAGAAGACGATAAAGAATCGATATATGTTACCTAGAATTGACGATATGTTCGATCATTTGAGTGGAGCCAAAGTATTTTCCTAGTTGGATTTGGAAACAGGGTTCCATCGGCTTAGATGGCTAAAGATAGTATTTATGCGGTGTTTAGAACAACGAATCATACGAGTGGTTAGTGATGCCATTCAGACAAACTAATGTGCCGACATATTTTGTGGACTTGATGAACAGGATCTTCCGGGATCATTTGGAAAGATTCCTGTAAGTGTTCATAGATGACATTTTGGTATACTCTAAAGATGAAAGAGTGCATGAGTTTATCTTAGAGTGGTGATTGAGGCGTTGAGGCAGCAACAACTTGAAGCGAAATTTTCAAAGTGTCATTTCTGGAAGAAGGAAGTGTCTTAGTTATGTAGTCTTTGAGAAAGGGTTGTCCATAGATTCAGCTAAGATCGGGCGATGATTAGTTGGAGAAGACCCAAGACAGTGGCTGAGATAAAGAGTTTTCTTAGATTAGTTGGTTATTATCGGAGATGCATTAAGGATTTTTCCCGAATAGTAGTACCGATGACTAAGTTAATGCGAAATGATGTAAAATTTATCCGAATTGATAAGTGTGAGGAGACATTCCAGAAATTGTAACACTTATTGATGAATGCACTTCAGTTAGTTTTTCCAAAAGGGTATCAAGATATAGAGATGTACATGGATGCATGTGGAGCAGGGTTAGGGGCTGTGTGAATGCAAAGAGGTAAAGTGATTGCCTACGTTTCATGACAGCTTAGACGCATGAAGTTAGATATACAATTTTTGATTTGGAATTAACTGCAGTAATTTTCGCATTGAAGGTGTGGAGACAATACCTTTTGGGAGAAAGATTCAAGTTGTATACGGATTATAAATCACTGAGGTATTTATTCTCTCAGAAGGAGTTGAATATGAGACATAAGAGGTCACTACAACAAATAGTTCTTTTTATAGTATTTTAAAACTGCTATTAAAGCCTTCTATAGTGTTTCTCTAAATGCCATATATCAAAAAGCTATAAATGCAACAACCTGGATTTTTCGACGGTTAATTTTGAATATTTAAATGGCTTTAAATATTGGATTTGGGATTATAGTTTAGTTAGTAAGATTTTAAAACTAGAATTTCAAGCAATTTCGTAAATTTTTGAAATCATCGAAAAAATTGACGTGTTAAAATAACGATCCGGGGCACAGTCTCGGATTCGATGAAACCAGTTCCGTTGGATCCGTAATAGTGCATTATCATCTGATTTCATATTTCATAGCATTTAGAGTTAACGTTGGGTTGTACAATTTGAAAACGCCTAGAATAATTTAATTGAAATTAATTTAATTAGTCGATTAAAAAGCTTTCTTCTCCATACAATCGAATTAGGCCTCGAAGCTTGTTCCATTGGGTTTGGTATAGGAGTATAACATCAAGTACGCCAGGTGGTGCATCTCAATAGGGGTTCATGATTTTCAAGTAGGTTAATGAGATATATTTAATAATAATAAGATTTTATATAATTGTCAAGTCCGAGCTACCCTAGTCTATGAGTAGCCGACCTAGTCGAGCCATCCTATAGGGTACAAAGCCGCCTTTCTTCACCATTATATCATGTATAGCTCTTTCCTCTTCTTCGTTCAAAATCGAGGTCATAAGAAAATAAAAACATAAAAAATATATGTCTGCATATTCGAGTGTGCTCGCATGCGTGCAGATAGAAAGATGCTCGCACGAAGCCGCGAGGCGACCTTGGATAGCCGCAAGGGAAGACAATATGGCGGGAGGATTCTATGCGAGCATGGTGTTATTCGTCAATCGAATTAGGGTTTAGGATTTTGGGGGTCGCTCAGAACACGCGCAAGGGTATTGGGCGTGACTTCATCTGGGTGGGTTTTGGTCGGGTTATTACTTGCGAACGCGGATGGAGGTAGGTCGCGATGTCGAGAAGGCGGTTGGTGATGTCGTTCGTAGTGAGCTGGTCTCGGTTGTTGGTGGTAGGTGGTAGGCTGTAGGCGTGAGGGTGGGAAGCAGGGAGGACATCGTGTTGTCGTTCGGCTGGATGCTCATGAAGGCTAAGCCCAATCAAATTGATGGATGAATGGCTGTGACTGTAGCTTAGGGTTTAGTTTGAAGGCAATTAACATTTTAAAATTTGTTTATTTAAATAAATTTATGGTTCACATATTTTTAAAATTCCTTATTTATTTATACGAGGCAAAAAAATCATGGAATAAGTCACGATGGATTCGTAGTTGAAAAATCTACGCGATGGAATTAAAATTGGAGTGGACTGCAAATAAAATCAAGGTGAGTAAGTCTCACTCATTTTGGTTAACTATTTAAATTTATAGAAATTAAAAATTATTGATTGGTTGATTGGGTGAATGGATTAATTATTATCAGTGAATGTCCTATTATATATATATATATATTAGTATGTATATACACACACATTAGTAGTTGGATATATTTCCCGCCTTTGGTGCGGATGGGACCCTATGCGCCCCGCATAATAGCGGCTGACCCTATATACCGTTATCTTGCTCAAAGTCGGATTGGTATTTTTATGTTGTATTAACATCTGTGGATGCAAGGAAACGGGTTGGAAGGATCCAACTGGATTCCTCAAATTTATATTGATTGTTTTTCATATATAATAATACAAGATGTGTTAGAATAATCTGTTATATATTATTGTTGTGATGTGAATCATATGGAATATATGGATTTTATTAAGAAATATTTTAAAGACATATGCAAAGTAAATGATATTTCTGGAAAATATGAAAAGGAGTTGAAATCGATATTTTTAATAGATTTGTGAAATATATGGAATTTATTAAGAAATAGATTTATAAAATGAGATTTTGTAAACGGAATTAGTTTTATCAAACAAGTGAAACTCAAAGGAGTTATAAATTTATAAACGATGTTTATAAACAATGAAAAATGAAATTAATTGATAAAATGGAATATAATTTCATAGGGTGAATTTGTATCGAGTTATGGAAAAATTGATTTTTGTGAAAATAGTGAATTCTATTTTTAAAAAGTGAGGATGGTTAGAGAATCGGAATGGGGTCGATGTGTTGTAAATCGAGAGGGATTTATAAATTGAATTCGTTATTAGGATTTTAAAAATATATTTGGTTAAGAAGTTAACTTTTGATTTGAAAAGGGAAATTTTATTTATTTAACTATGTAATTTTAAACTAGTCGGCATTGAAATACTTCGGAAGTGAATTTTTCAAATATCTAGTATTAATTGAAATTAAATTTTATTTTTTATAATCGGCTTTGTAAATCGATTTGTTTATCTAAAAATACGTCATTAATGTTTATAAAAAGTGTTTGATATTTTAAATAATTACTTGAATATGTTTATAAAAAGTGTTATCACTGGGAGCAGAAGCATAAGCAGGTGCAGGTGGTGGAGCAGGCGAAGATGCAGAAGTAACAGCAAAAATACCAAAAGGCTTTCCCTTCTGCTGGGTTGGACAATTCTTCCTAAAGTGACCGGGTTAAAGACAAATATGACAAAGATCGTGCCTGTTCAGCTGAGTGGGATGAGGGACAGCAGCGCCAACCAAAGTTGGACAACTATTAGCATAGTGTCCCTTATGATCACATCTGCAACAAGTAATGCAGATAGATCGATTGACTGCCTCTGAGACGAAGAAGATGATCACAACCCTGGAGTCTTGTCCCGATTCTTTTTCTAATGGTGAAAGTTGGGCTTCCTCTTCCTAGCATTACCAGAAATAGACTGAGATGATGCAGAACGAGCAGCCGGAGGATCCTTAGAAGTAGGATTCTCATATCTAATGGCCATGTCCATTAGAGTGGTGAAAGGGCTATGCACATGAGTTATGGGACAATCATAGTACTCCTGACGTGCACCAGTAATGCACTTCTCATTCTTCTTGAGAGGAGTGTCAATCAGATTAAGGCCAAACTTAGAGAGTTCATTGAACTTCCTTTCGTATTCAGCAAAAGACATAGCACCCCGTTTCAGATCCATGAATTCTCGATACAGTTGAGATTTCCCTGTCTCGGGCATCCACTTAAGAAGAAAATCATCCATAAAGCACGATAAAGAACATAAGACAGATTTTCAAAAGAGAGAAAAATTGAACCAAATTCAAAACAAACAGAAGATGACACCTAAATTGTTCCCAAGAAATGTCGGCTCAGCAGTGTGGGCGGTGACGGACTCCCACCAATCCAAGGCTGCCCCGTTCAACTGCCAAGCTGCCAACTGACGCTGCTGGGCATTAGTGATCTCAAGACCGGAGAAAATCCTCTCCAAATCCTTCAACCACTATTGGGCCTCAATAATGTTCTCAGATCTGGTGAACTTGGTGCTACCAAGCTCAGTGTATTCCTTACAGAGTTTAGTGAACCTAATTGGTGCAGTAGGTTCCGGAGCTAGGGCAACTCCACATCCCCTACCTCTAGCATTCCTATGATTCATCCTGAAAAATCAAGAATGAATTTTAGGACAGAGGTACTTAAGAAACACAGACAAGATAAGATAAGATTCAACTAGAATTGGATACCCCTAACATAGAAATTACTAATAAGGTGGATAAGAAAACGAAGGAAGTAAAGGAAATTTGATTTCAAAACAAGAAAAATTTTATATCAAAATAATTTTTGAAAACCCTTTAAAAAATCATTTAAAATCATTTTATACTTTAAAATACGTTCCCTCACAAAGAAATGATTCTACGATTGATTTCACTCATTCTAGGGTATTTCTACCCTATCTATAATGAATTTTTGCTCCGCAGGTTATGGTTTGCCTAAAACCAAAGCTCTGATACCAAATGTAATGACTCACTCTTTTGGACCACTCAAATCAGCAATAAATCCACACATGTCTGACTTGAATAATTCAAAACAGTAGATTGTAATATAATTTGGAGCAAATAAAACCAATCACAGTATCACAGACATAGATAAATCAGAATAAATCACAGCGGAAAATAAAACAACAATAGTATTTCATGAAGCTACCACATATACAGTCTCAAACACAGTCTCAAAACAAGTACAAAACACCATAGTCTGGAAAGTAAATACAAAAGAAATCCCAGATACATAATTGTCCACTAGTACTTAAGCTGAATAGAAATACCGAATAAAAAGATAGAAACTAGATAAATGATGATCTCCAGCAAATCCTAGCTCCAAAAGGTGAATTCCAAAGCTGAAATACTCAGGCTGACCCGAGCATAAGAAAATAAACACAAACACTCGAGTCAGGACATACATCTTATACAAATGCAAACCAACTCAAGTGAACTGTAAAATAAATGCACAAGTAACTTAAAGGATGCTTGAGACCGCCCATCCTTTAAGGATCCGTCAAACTATTTACTACGTAGTAATATATGCTATTATAATAATGTTTAATATTAAAGTAAACATTCTTAAAAATAGCGTTAAGACTTTACATTTTCCACCTTAACACATATACAGTGCCCATAGTCTATACAGTACTGTCGTACCTCCAGATCGGTAGGCTACCACAAATAATTTATAGTTACGACACAAATCAAAACTCGTACAAGGCTCGCTAGGGTAAGTGACACGGCACAACTAGGCAATGTCAGAGTAGATATACCAATCACACTTCCGGAACGATGGTAACATGTAGCAGCCACTACCGCCCACCTCGAGCCACACTCCCAAAAATCAAAGGTGTTCACCTATCAATCACAAAGTAATAAAATGGAAAACGAAGAAGTGTGTCCGATAAGAGGAGCTACCTCATTAGCCCATCGATCGCTCCTGTTTTAGCCACCTTATGCCAACTCACGTGAGTCGGGTCCACGTACATACCTTAATAGAACGTTACCACCATCTTACTTCATTCTGGAATCTCCACCGCGTACACAGTTGTTAAAGTGGTTTTCGGTATCGATAGAGAGTATGCCCATATCCCATCCCGGTCTCTTTAACAACCCAACGTTATTATAACCTGTGGTTATAAATTTCAAAAATGGTTTATATTTCACTTCAAAACATATTCATTTAAACCATTTAAATTCAATGTCAAATAATATTCATTTCAAAGTTATAGCATTCCTAAGTACATTCATTCAATTATAAAATTTCCAAAACATTGTAAATTTCAGCTACAATAGCACTTATAAAATGTTACGGTAGATACAGTGATACTTAAAAAACATTGTCAATTTCAGAAACAGCTGCACTTACAAAGTGCTACTGTAGGTATATTTAATATTTCAAAAACAGTGCAATTTCAGAAACTGCAGCACTTACAAAGTGCTACAGTAGGTATTTAGTTATTGCAAAACATCTTATTTTCAGCAACATCAGCACTTACAAAGTGCTACAGTAGCTTATTTATTATTTTATAATATAGTTTACTTTCAACAACGACAGCACTTACAAAGTGCTACAGTAGCTTATTTATTATTTTAGAATATAGGTTACTTTCAGAAATGATAGCACTTAGTAAATGCTATCTTAAAACCACAACATTTTGGATCGCTACCAATACTAATTCCAGATTTTATTATAGCATTTTAGAAACATTAAAACTTTAATTTTTACCCATTTTAACTTTGATAAAACATATCCCACGCTTGAAAAACTTTCATTTGGTTATCATTTAACTTATGATAAAAAAATAACTTTTATAATTAAAATATCCAAATTAACTATAATTCATTTATTAAGTCAAAGGTACACTATTTTACTTCACTTTTATCTTAACAAATTACTTAATTATTTATTTTAAAATACCCATTTCATCAATAAAACTGAATTTTCGTTTGTTTACTTAACTTAAAAAAATTCATTTGAAAACCAAATTTCCAATCACCTAGTTAAGTCATATTTCAAATACATTTTAACCAATTATTTACTTACACATTTTACTTACCGTAAATCACTATAAAATTTATTCAAATCATTTAAATCCAATTTAAGTTAAAATTTCGTATTTTATATTCCAAAAATACTTAATAAATTTTCAGAAAATATTTAAAATTCACCATGGGTCTGTATAAAATTTTCTAACCTAGGTCAAGTGGTACAGATATGTATCATTTCAATCCATAATTTAAAAAGAAAAATCCAGGTTCTATCATTTCAAACCAGTAATCCCAAGTCAAATAAAATAAACAAAAAATCGCTTGAGCCTATCATTTAAGCTCATAATGATTTTTCCTTATTCTAATGTCCGTTCGGGTATGTATCATTTCAACCCATAGTGATTCTATTCTATATGGAACTTGCAGTGTGAGAAACAGTAAATAAAATAAACAATATAACATATCATATGATATCAGGTGATGCAACAGATACATAATCAGGTAATATCATCATATATTGTCAGATTACAGGCATATATGAGCAATAACATAGCAAATCAACTATTACAATTCAAGTGACATTGTTCTACAATTATATAAGTATGATTGTCTAGAGTGAATAACTCACCTTCTAAAGCTAGAGGTTACGAAGTAAAGACACACAACAACACTGAAGACATGACAAAGCACAGACTAGATTCGAGGAGAAGTAGCACCCAAATCCAAATCATGTAAACAAATAAATAAAACAAATATAAGTATATGATTTAACACAAACAAGATATGAATTCAACAATGTAAAAAATGAATCAATTTGAAACAAAATATGGATTTTAATCAACAAGTGGGCTCGACCACATCACCTATAGGCTCGGCCATGAAGTTTAGAGGCAAGCTAGGCTTGGTTAGGTGGTCTTAGGCATGGCTATGGGCAATGGAATATGAATAGAGGCAAGTTACAAAGCATGAAAGGCTAGAGGTCAAGTTTTGGGTTTGGCTCTATGCAATTGTGCTCGGTCAAGATGCAAGGTAGCTCGGCCATGGTGTGGCTTTGGGTCAAATTTGGTCAAGGCATATGAATAGGCTTGGAGATAGGATGGTCACGACTAGGTGATGGAGTTTGTGTTGAGGCCGAGACAAACAAAGAGGGGTGGATGCATAAGGAACGCTCGACTAGGGTTATTATCAAGTTTTGGTGATGGGATCTCATCTTGGAGCCACGACCATGATTTGGGGGGGTATTGTAGAGGTGATAGTCGATCACGGTGATGGTGGGAAGGGGATGTGGTCGGCAATAGAGGAGCATGAGGTGGAGGCCGAGCCTAACATGAAGAAAACAAAAGAAAAGCAAAATGAAAATGAGGCAAAGAAGAAAAGAGCAGCCATAAACTTACTGTATTTTTTTTGGATGCAAATAAGAAATGAGACGTGTTGAGAAACTTTTTGTACGTGATTTAAAAAATAGGTGGCGGCTAGGGTTATCAAAGTGAATGGCTAAGAGATTGTGGAAATGAAAGGCTAGGCAAATGAAGAGGCCCAACTTGATTTCCAAGAAAAGAAACCGAAGTTTCTTTGAATTTCCAAGCCCAAAAATTCAAATAATCAAACAGAAACGTGAATGGAAAAATAAACTAAAATAGAAAATAGAAAAATAGAAATGAAATTGAAAAATAAAAATAAAAATTAGACAATATTTATTGAAAATAATCACATGTAAAACGCTGAAAGTTATCAAATTTAAAAAGTATAAAACTGAATTTTATGAAATGAAACGCAGCACGAACATCAGAATCAAATTTAGTTCCAAAGAAAAAGATTAGAATTTAAAATTTTCAACCGTGGACAAACTTTTACTTTCAATTGACCAAAATATAAAAATTTCAGAAAACGTTTATTTTATTTTATTTGGAAAATAATTTATAAACAAAATCCAAAATTACATTGGAAAATTCCAAAATTTCTAATTTTAAATAATTAAACATCAAAGTTTCAATTAAAATTGAATTAAAAATATTTACAAAATTTATGGGTTGTTACACTTACCATAAAATCTCCAAACCAACAACAAATAATACAATAGCTAAAGAGTACAACAATACACTATATTCATCATCAAGCTTTCAATGCATTCATTCCATGATTAAACACTTATTAGATATTCATTAGTCAAAATTCTCATCTCTAAGTCTTAACTCAAGCCAATTCATCAAGCCTTAACTCAACCATTAGCATTTATAATAATGTAGAACATGAATGGTAGTAATAAAGGACAAATCTCGCTTTCAAAAAATATAGGAATTCAACTACAATTAAAATCAATCTTTGAGCCCTCCCAATTACATAATTCTGGTTCGGATTCCGATCCTCTCAAAATGCAATCTTGAGTGGCTAGATTTATAGAGAATATTCTAACTAAATTTTGATTTTATTGTAATTTTTCATTAAGATGTGAAATAGTAATGAAGATCCTAAGTTAAGAAATCCCTATTTTCTATTTGGAAGAAGAATGATAAATGAGAATGAGGAAGAAAAGGCTACCCCGGTCGAGTTATTATTTTGTACCAAGCTTCTCCTCTCATCTATTTTTACTGCATAACTCGATTTTGACAAACTCTATAGGTTTTATTATGCAAATGACATTTCAAATGCACTGGAATATGTCTTAAATCCTAATTCATTCATCACTAAAATTTCACCTTTAAAATCACAAGTTATTTAATTCGTTTAACTCAATTGAAATGATTTATCATGTCAGTTACTAATGTCAAAACATGATGCATTCTCTTCGTAAAAGGATTTTGTTTCTAAACTCATCAAGAAGTGTGATAACGAGTTGTATGTACCTCACAAACATAACTTTACTAACAGTTGTGTGTACCTCACAATAATAATGTCAAACATAACTTTCTATACTAGCATGCAACTTCAACCAACTATATTGAATTAAATTTTACTTTGCAGTAGATGGAATCAGACCAACTATATTTAGGAGTGACACAGTTTATTTACACTTTCACCGCATTTTGTATCTTCGAATGGTAATCTTTTTTCACAATAAGGGTCAAATAAAAAAATATTGAAGTTGGAACAAAATATACCTAAAACGGTCTAGCTCGCGATAGTCGAGAATTGAAGCATAGTATTGCTTGGCGCAGACGAGGGATTGGAGCAATGGCGAAGTTGAGGGATCGGAACAATGACAAGCGATGACGTTGCGGAAGTTGCGAAAGCGACAAAGTTGGGATAGAAAAGTGAAGGAAGGGATCGCAAGCGGCGAATTTGCGCAAGCGAAACTGGGTTTGAAAAGTGAAGAATTAAATTTGGTGGAAGTGAGGATTGAAAAGAGAAGAATTAATTTAGGCAACAGCGCGAAAGCGAAGGTGGACAATACAATACGGGAGCGAGAAGACATTTTAGGGCGCACACAAGAATCTACAGCGTGGAATTGTGTCATCATTTTAACCATTTTAACCTAAAGGTGTATAAAATATTATTTAATAATAGAAAGTCACTTTACAATACAATTCTCTCTTACAATTAATGTACCATTTTCTTGTAGTGGGTAGTTAGAGTTTTAGCCGCTTATGACTTTGGAATTGAGTACACCCCGGGGAAAGGTAATAAGGTTGCAGATGCACTTAGCAGGAAACATAAAAATGCAGTATTAGCGATGATATCTAAGTGGAAAGATTTTGAAGCACTGTCTACATGTCGAATACTATGGAGATCTGAAACAAGTTCTAGTAAGGAAACTGCGATGTTGTCATGTTTAGAAGTTCCACCGGTGATGATCGATAGGATTGCTTCTAAGCAAGGGGAGGATCCATTGTTAGCTGAACGGATTAGCAAACTAAGGAATGGAATGGTGAGCTATGATTTGAATGATTTCAGTTTTGACCAAAACGAGTGGTTAAAGAAGAAAGGAAGATTGTGTGATTTGAACGTGGGAAACATTAGGAAGGAAGTTCTTAGAAAATACCATCGTTTGAAGTTTACCATTCATCGGGAAGGAACTAAGTTGTATCAGGACATGAAAAGAAGTTTCTTTTGGGAAGGTATTAAGAGAGATGTTGGCTTATGGGTGAAGCAGTATTTAAACTGTCAACGGGTAAAACCAAACATCAAAAACCAAGTGGGTTACTTCAACCTTTAGATGTTCCGGTTTGGAAATGAGATTCTATCTCAATAGATTTTATAGATGGGATGCGAAGATTAAATCGAAGAAATGAAAGTTTATGGGTCATAGTGGACAGGTTGACAAAGAGTGCCCATTTATTTAAAGTACATGGGAATTTTCCTAAGTATTTTACTATGGATGAAAAAATTATTTAATGTATAGGACTTAAATGTTTTATCAAAAAGATGGGCTTATTTGTTAAACGTTTTAATATGATAATTTCTGAATTTGGCAGCCCTTTTAGAAAAGAATTTTTGGTAAATAAATGGTAACCAATCGTATTTTGAAAAATTATGCAAGTTAATTGAAAAGCAATTACTTTAAAAGGCTATAAAAAAGTTTTGCTTAAATTTACCAGTTCGCCATTTCCATCAGTAGTTTTCGACACCATACCTTCGCCCATAGCGAAGTCGAAACCAATGCACATGGTATCAAACAACTGATACGTAATGAATTGGAGAAAGGCGAAAGGTACAACCTTGAAACAAGGCTTTCGACGGGGTACAAGTTGTTTTAGTAACTTTAAACTATTCTTATTTACCAATGATGCTTTCGAAGGGGTTCGAGTTAGCTTTCGACTTAACGAATTTGCTTTTGTTTATATACAAAGGCCTTTAAAATGAGTTGCCGCCTTTATGTTATAAAAGAAGCTTTCAAAAGGACACAACCAATGCTACCGCATTCTACTTTTCGATAAGTTCTTTAAATAATGATTTTGAAAGGGTGCTTTTACCTTCTTACTTTGATGCCGCCTTTTTAATGCTTTCGAAAGGGTCCTGTAAGCTATTTTTAAATGGTTTGGAGGCAATGATTTTGAAAGGAGGTTCCGAAACTATCCTCTTTCTTTTACTTGGGATATATGCTTTTGAAAGTATTGCTTCCGCCTTTATTCATTTACGACCCTTTGTTATATTAAAAATTAAGATCTAAAAGGTTTCGAAAGGAATGATTTTAAATGGTTTTGAAGCAATGTTTCCACATACTTTTATTTGAACCCAATACTATCCAAAGGTACGTTTTAAGCGAAGAATTTCAATGCTTTCGAAAGATATATATAACATGGCTTTTGAAGGGGAGTTCCCTAATGTTTTCGAAAAGTTTATTTTCAGTATTTGAATGGAGGGTTTCCAATGCTTTCGAAAGGCAAGTTTAAATGGTTTAAGAGAGGATCTCTAAAGTTTTAGTAAAACTTTTGAAAGGGTTTTTCTCAAAGATTTCGAAAGGCATTGTTTAAGATTTGAATAGAAGTTTTGAAGGTATTATTTGGCTCTATGGCCTAAAATCATTTAAGTTAAAAAGGGTTTTTGACTTACTTGGAAGGGATAGATAATTCCATTGACAAGGTTTCATCAACACTATTTTATGTAAAGTATATATACAAACATACATACGTACATATGTGTGTATGTATATCATGGCATACGTGTTTTAAGTAAAGTAAAGAATATGATTTCCTTGTTTTATATAGGTATGATTTAGAGGTAAATCATCTGTAAAGATTATTTACAAGGAAATGAAGTTTTAACAGGGTAGTTAACTGTAACAATCCGGAAATTTCGATCCCGAAATTTCCAGATAGTTAAGAAAAGATGAAAAGAGAAAGAAGAAGAAAACAGAAACAAGTCACAGAAACCTAACATTCGCAGCGAATCAAATATAATATCAAATAAAATAGCAGTTAAACAAAGAAAACTATATCTGTTAATTTACATTTAAATACATCAGAGTTACACAAATACATAAACACTGGACGAAACAATCATGTCCAGATACTACAATATCACAGTGGAAACTCTCTATACGTCCTTGTCATCCAACTCGCCTCCGAAGCTCCAGAACGTCCTTACTTGGGAATCTGTAATACTCGGTCTGACCCGAGCATTACATCAAAGTAACACCCGGGTCAGGCTGGAAACCAGTGTGACTAAACTCATCAAACAAGGAATATCCCAAAACATACAACTTATATAAACCCGGGTAATTTATCAATTTACAACTTCACAAGTTGTTATAGACATCACCTATATCACACATTAATTTCTAAGTGTCAAAACTTAGATTAAATGGTCCAATTCACTTAAATCAATCCAAACCAGCTTATTGATTTCACATATCAATCTACAATGAATCGAAGTGGTTTCGGGTATTAATTAATACCCGACTCCTGTCTCTTTGAATCCAATACCATTTTATCCCAAATATTCAAGTGAAACATTATTCAGTCTCTAAATACAGAGTGTCAATCCACATTAATTTATCATTGATAGATAAATAAATTATCTTAGTTTAATAGTATATCACATAGCATTCCCAATCACATATCCAAGATATCAATCAATCTAAGGCATGCAATATTATTCAATCATTCACAAGCAAGGTTTATCACTTCTAAAAGTTAATTTAATTTATCTCTAATTAAATTAACTACAAATCTTAATTACTTAGATTACCATTTTCTTAATATTAATTAATTATAAACAAAATAATTAATCATTCTCAAATCATTCCTCTTAATTAATCACCCTTGATTAATAAATATATTCAGTAATGATCCTTTAATTACTTCCTGAATATAAGTTTTAAATTGTTAAACCCTTAAGTACAACTTGGACATTAAAATGGCGTTTGGTTTCGATGAGACCGGGATCGGGTTTTCATATTTGGATAATCCGAAAACCACATCGATTCCAATTAAACGTTAGGTCATGAATCCAAGTGGAGCAAGTGAAGACTCGAGGTGTAAGAACTATACGTCAGTATAACTCTATGGGTGATTCCGTAATGAGTTGACGGAATAGTACTTATAATTCGAGATGGTGATTTAGAGTGCAAGGGCTATGGTCGTTGACTCTGAGGTTGATTCCAAAATGAGTGCAATGAGATAGTGCCTTCGATTTCGTTGGAACCCGGAACAAACTTATATGGATTGAATGCTTTCAGAACATCGTCAGGTGGACGATGAGCATTCTAAGATAGATGTGTTCTATAAAGGTAATCGTAACCTCAAGCCTCATCAACCCGGGAATGGCTAAAACAGGGGAGGTGCAGCAAGGCTTCGTGGGTTGCCCCCACTTGAGAGTGAGATTTACCCCTATCTAGAGGTCCCTTTCTATTTCGTCTTAGTGTGTGGTTGGTCGCGCCAACTACGGGGTGGTCTTGTTCGGGACTGTCCAGTAAGGGATGGTCCGACCTTGTGTTGCAAGGGAGCAGGCGTACTCCTCGGTACTGTGATCTAGGCCACGTACTGTGATGGGCGGTACCCCAGTAGCCCTGCCATTGTATGAAATCCAAAATCCAATAAGTGCCTGTACGGTTTTGATTGTGCCCAACTATGTTGGAACGTGAGATGTAAGCATTCCAGCTATTTTTGTATTTTATTTTGAAAACCCTGGACACTATTATAATATCACTCGATTGCCTATCGAATGTTTTGGTTAGCGTAAGGTAAAAACTTTTCCATGTTTATATGTGGGAAGTCTTACGTGATACCTTTTCTTTTCAAAGGTTTTTCTAAAGTTAAGAAATTTAAACCCATTTACCCCCACCAGACCCCTGTCTGACCCGAGTGTTTATTTTCTATTTTATTAAACTCTTGGGTACTCATATTATGTATGAATAGTCAAGTGATTCAGGTTTGCTTGACGAATTCTGGAGGAGATATGGAGCAGGAGGCTTCGACGTGTAGATATATATTGATTCCGCTGTGTTTATTTTGTATATGTCTCTGTTGTACTTGAGTTGTATGGCTAGACAGATGATTATAACTGTCTAATATGTGTTGTATAAGTTGTTTACTCTGATGTATTATGATACTGTGAAATATTTTATGTGATATATTATATTTTATTCGTTCCACTGTGAGTTCTCTGATGTTGTTGTCTTTCTTCTTTCTCTTTACTTTTCTTTTTCTATCCCTTTCTTTCTTCATAGATGATGCGATTTCCTGGAGATAGTAAGTCGGGTCGTCTCATTAACCCTAAGATAGGAAATGAAACATGAATAGGGTAGTTAACCATAAGTTTGTGATTCATATATTAGAAGACAAGATGAGACTAGTGTAGGTTCGTGCCCTATACTTTAGCTATAAGCCCCTAGCTAAAATAAGTCCAAAATTCCAGTGCGTTTGGCTTTGTCACAAGTGGTAATAAATTGAAGATACACACATAAGGGAATATATAGAGTAAAGATTGGTTATTGGTGAGCCCGCAAAACCATTTGGTTCAATTGACCCTAGAAATAGAAAATTAAGGGCAGTTATCCCCGTATTATGTCTAACAGAAGTTAAATTATTGAGTATATGTAGGAGGCCCGAGTTAGCCAATGGGTAATAGTTAGCCAAGTAAAACTATAGTGTTTACAGATAGTCTATTGATTTCCTCATTTTTATATGTACTTCCTATTATTGTTATAATCAGTTTGATTGCGGGATTTTGATTTGCAAAAGATGTGTTTTAAAGGGATATTAGCAAGGAGAAACCCATTCCGCTAAATGGTGTGGTCTCACTTAATATTAGTAAATGGAGATGTAATAGTATTATTCACACCAGGCTTTATGTCTGATTTGAAGTTCATGTTTTCCCCTTAAACTCCCTGGTGCTCAAAATTTAATTTGAGTAGCTCGAGAGTTAAGATTTTTCAAGTTTAGTAGGTTGGATGAATAAGCTTCTGGAGATATGCATGAGGTAGTGTTTGCTATGTAGGAGCTATTTAGTTTTATTTCCATTGTGATGTTATGACAGACATGTCTACTTGGTACTTTGATCATCAAAGTGGGAATCTTCATATGTTGCTCTTGGCGTAATTTGTAATAATTATATTTGATCAAAATCTGGTGTTCATTTTAGGATTATGTATCTGAATATGAAATATTGAATTGAAATGTTATCATAAATGATTTTTTCAAATTCGTGTCAATTTTATCTCATATTCAGGTGCTTCTGATATTATGAATACCATTTACATTACCATATTTTATCACCGAAAGTTAATACTATAGATGACTATAACATCTGTAGCGCTTTGCTTCGGGCCTCAAGATAGGGGATGTTACAACGTGGTATCGGAGCATAGGTTTATGAAAACTTAGAAAGAAAATTTCAAACTTAGAAATGATTTTGCAAACATAATCTTAAGGAATTGGATAAAAGACTGGGGTATAGGATAACGCTATAAGTAGTGTACTTGTATATACGCTCTATCTCTATTCTCCATCTTTCTTAGGCTATTCTTTGGTATCTTACAATGCCTCGAATGCAAATTTTAAGGAGATAAGACATGGATGCTAGGAGTGGAAGAGTTAACGTTGGTAGAGGAAGCACCATAGCCAACAGAAACGCTCAACCAAAAGGAGAAACCCAGGTCAACTGGAAAATGCTAATCCAAATGTAAATTCAAATGCAGATGTTGGAGTGCCGCAAGCTGATATGGGAGCTAAGTATCAGTTCTTCGTCAATATGATGCAGGCCGGAGTTGCTGCAGGATCATAGGAGATGTTGAAGGAGGAAATCAGGGAGCTTCAGTTGTGAATAACTATGAAATCTTGAGCAGTGACTATGCCAAGGTTGGAGGAAAGCCGTTTATTGAGATTTAAGACACAATTGAAGTGGATAATATGTTACTTCAGTGCAAGAGGATCTTTGCTGATTTATGGATTAATGATGAGTAGTAGAGGAGTGTAACGATCCAGAATTTCTGTCAATTGAAGTTCGTATATTTAATTGATTTTTAAATAATTAAAAGATAATTTTGTAAGTCGAATAAATTATATTTCGAATATCTAGATTTAATTGGACAATTAAATCGATAATTTAATATTTCAAATTTACAGAAATAATTGGAAATTGGGTTTAACATGACCAAAATTGATTTGTAAAATTTTAATAAATCATATTGGAGTTAGAATGATGTTATAGAACTTTTAAAATTTAATTAAAAGTTAATTTGTGAAAATTGAATATTGTAATATTTAATTGACGAGTTAAAATAGCCATTTTTCAAACAGTCTCGGATTTCGACGAAACCAGTTTCATCGGATCCGTAATGTTATATTATTGTAAGATTTCAAACTTCATGTCAATCTGATTTACGGTTTGTCCGGGGCAAGCCAAAACGCATAGAAATTAGTTTAAACCGATTTAATTTAAATTTGATCGTTTAATTCCATAACTCACACATATTATCGAACTAGCCTCCGAAACATATTTCATTGTGTTCGGAACGTAGGGTAAACCCTAGCAACGCCAGTCGGCACGCTTTGTTTAGAGTTCGAAATTTTTTGGGTGAATAGTGTTTTGCCATTTTTCTATAAAAGGACCCCATAATTCACATTTTTCACTCAAGCCCTAATTTCAAGCTTCAGCCGGCCATAGCTATTTCAATGGCTGAAACGTTTCAACCTTCTTCCCTCAATCTCTTTTAATCTGCTTACCTTCATCAAAAATTGTCAACTATAATATTGTAGGGCTCATCGAGATCTTCGATCTCAACGGTGGAGATCGTTTATTAAGCGAATCGATGGCAAATTGTGCTTGAACGTCACACGTTCGCACACGGTTTTCAACGCCAAATGGAGGCCAAGCTTCGCCTCATTCATGCCAGGAGTGGAGCTTGCGATGGTGCATCGGGTGGTAGCCTCCGATCAACTTCACACGTGACACGGTGGTCGCGTTGTATAGGGTGTAGATGGCGTGCGTGGGTTTTATACGTGCGTCTCTACCTGGGAGTAAAAAAATGTGAGGAAAAAAGGGAGGGGGCGGCCCAGATTTGAAGTTTGCAAAAATCAAGGGCTGAGATCAGTTTAAGGTTTTAAATGTAAAATAGAAATTGAAAAATATAGTATATATAAATTCGTACGACTTCTAAATTGCATAACTTTTTCATACGAGGTCCGTTTCGCACGAAACGAATTGCGTTGGCTTCGTTTTGATGAACACTATGCAATGGAACTAGATTAGAGTCGTTTGGAGCTAGTTTGAACTTCGGGTAAAATTAAACGCGTGTTTAATTTTATTCGAAATAAAACGCTGGAAATTGGAAACAAGGTGAGAACTTCTCACTCAATCGAATTATTTAGATCTAAATTTTAAATAGTAAAATGTAAAAAAATTGCTTGATTGTATAATTGGATGATGATTGTTATTGATTGTTAAAATAGACACTATACGCCGTATATTAAGCGGAGGTTATTTATTAAAAACATATACCGCGAATATTCCATCTTGAAGTGGAATTGGTATTATATATGTACTTGGAGTTGATTTCCCGCATTATATAGCGGATGAGACATTGCGCCGTATAATAGCAGATAATAATTTATAAATCCTATATACCGCGATATTCCGTATTAGAATGGAATTGGTATTGTGCTAATGTCTATGGATGCCGGAAAACAGGTTGGAGGGATCCAACTGGATTCCTCACCAGTATTTATTTTATTATAGATATTGTGATATTTGTTGATTATCATATGATGATATATGATGTTTGGATGTCGTGATTGATTATTTGGTGTTGTTGCATCATTGGGCCTATTTTTGGAGTTTATAAATGTTAAAGTAAAGATTTTTATTTTTTAAAAGGATTTTTAAAGTTATTTTTAAAAATATACAATTTTATTGAATTTTTGGAATTGGTTCATTTTAAATAAATAAACGTTTTTAAAATTTTATGTTATAAAAATTATGATTTTTGAGAAATATAGTTAAAATGTGATTTATTTTTGAAGTATGGAGTTAAGGAATTTTATAAAATAGTTTAAATTGAGATTTATGAATTATTATAACAGTTTATATAAAAGATTTATAAAATTGATATTTATAAATTAAAATTATTGGAATTGTAAAACGAGTTTTTATAAGTGTTAAAATGAATTATAAATGGATTTCATAAGTAAATGAAATTTATAGATTTTTAAATTGGGAAGTTATAGAATGAATAGATTTTTGTAAAATAAAAGATTTATAAGTAATTAACTTATAAATTGGATTTTGGCATTTAAAGGGGATATAAATAGATTCTGTTAATAAAGGAGATTTATATATCGAAATTTTTATAAATAGAAATGGAATTTATAAACAATGTTTTATAAATCCGAAATCAATTGAATTTGAAAAAAAATAAACATAGAAGTTTATTAAAGGAGATATATTCGTGATTTTGGACAATGAATTATCTTTTAAGTTAAAATGTTGTCATAATAAGATTTTAGTTGGGAATTATATCCATGATTTTGCACAGTGGGTAATCTTTTAATAAATGTGTGGAAACATTAAATGGGGTAAATAAAGTATATTCAAAATTTTGGACAGTGAATATATTATTAAATAAGTATGGATATGTTTTGGGAAAGTGATGTTATAAAATGAAGTTAATTGTTTTGAAGATGTACTAAAATGTGTTAAGCATCGAAACCATAGATTTCAACATTCATTGTTGAAATAGATGTTTTCGAAAAATAAGGAAATGGTGGACTATAACACTGTTGTTATAGTAAATGATTTCCGAAAGGAAATGTTTTATATAGTATTAAGATTTAAATATCTATCTTAATTTCGAATCCCTATACTAGTGATTTTGGGTTGTCGTAACGATGTTTTACGCAACATTCGTTTTGACTCAAATAAATGTGTTTTAGAGGATGTTTCCGTTAAAAAATAAAATATATACTTAAATTGTGATTTAAGTATATCGAATATTTTCCAAATGTTGAAAATGAATAGATTTGTGAATTACTTATTATTAATAAGTATAGAAATGCTTTTTCCAATATGAAGTGAAATGTTTTGAGATTGTATCTTTTTAAAGATAAATTGAAAATGAATATTAGAAATCGATTTGAAAATCGTATATTCATAGATATTTTGGAAATGTAAATTCACTATGGAATTTATAGAAGAAAGGGGAAATTTGTTTTAAAAAAATAAACATTGATTTATTTTTGAAGTGTGGAAATAATTATATATCTTGTAAAGATATTTTTGGAAAATAAATAATTTGGAAAATTATTTGGAATCTGGTGATGTTGTGCATACCTATTGATAGTTAAATAACCGACTATCAATATTTACCTTTAAATGAGTATTTGTTATGATTGCTTGAATATGAATGATACACTTATTTTGAAAATAAGCGCTCACTGTTCGGGTTAGCCGGGAAAGGACCTTTGGGTCGTATAACCCATTCCGAATATGTGATACGTCCTTATGGATTGCATTTGAAGACCGGTGTTGAAGACCGGATATTTTTGAAAACGGAAGGATTACCGTCGAATGACTCTGCATCGGCTGATCTCCGATATAGAGGTTTTATCACCCTTAGTAATGGGAAGTTCGGACGTGATTAGTGTATATTCGGATTGCAAGGGCTTCTTTGGAAGTGCCTTCGGTTCCGTTCGATCCCGGAACGGACTTGTATAGATGTGTGTCTAACGTTACAATTTGAGATGTAAAGCTGGTTTCTATCAAATATATTTCTGTTGGTGGCGGAGAATTTATTCTCTTAGCTTAACACCCTTCTCTGAGACGTACGAGCTCAGAGGTTATGTAGTTGATGGTTACAAGTGATACATTCCCAAATTGGTAATGTGACATACGAAGTGCTGTTGAGCATATGTGATCAAAGCACAGTTTCTGTATAAAGCGTGGCTTTGTGGACGAGACTTCGTCGGACCTCACACCCCGGAAATGGTCAAAACAGAAAGGATGCAGCAAGGTTATTAGATGGTAGCGCCCCTTTAGTGTATGTCATTTCTTCCGGACAGAGGTGGTATCATGGTAATGAGCCCAGATACTTAACCTATGTCGTTGCTACAAATTTACTACTTTGTGGTTGTTGGAATCGAGGATCCTCGGATGAAGGTCAGTTACGACCGGGGGATGGCATATTCATGTCAGTAGTTACCCAGTTAGGGGTAACCCGGCCTTGTATTGGCAGAGATCTAACCGTAATGTTAGGTTAGGTTAGGTTCGTGGGTCGTCTTTCCAGAGGCGTACCCATGTGACAATGGAAAGTTCCTTGGCCTGACCATTTGTTGGAAATACAAAGAAACAATACGATCTTGTACGGTTTTAGTTGTTGAACCTACCATTTACTTATGGTGGTCACCACTGTTTAGATGGTAGCTATAGTAGGCATAAGTGCAGAATGCCTATGCTGGCTAAGATTTATATCTTTACTTTCGAAATGTTTTCTGCACTATGCACTAGTAATAATATCAAATGTTTCTTTTTAATGCGTATCAAGCATCTTTGACTATCATAAGGAGAAATCTCCTCTGATTCTGCGTTTGCATTGTGTGTGTGTGTGCGGGAGGCCTTATGGTAGTCTCATTTTCCAAAAAGCATTACGAATCTATTTTAAAATATCCCTTGGTTTTTTTTTAAAAGATAAACTGTTTTAAGTTCTCACACCAGTCTCATGACTGACCTGGAGTTTATTTTTCCCTTCCTATCCTCTGGGTGCCCACCAATTTCCACACGGACAGTCTAGAGTTAGGTTATCAGGTCATTTTGGATTCGGGAGTTGCTGTAGAAATCTGGTGGCAAGCTAGATGGCATAGTATATTACTTGTATATGTTGTATTTCTTTTCCGCTGTTTGTTGTTGTAAACTCTGATAATGTAATGCAATGTGATGTAATGTAATAACTGATATAGTTCTTTGTTTAAAGATTATTCATTTATCTATTATATGTTGTTCCGCTGCGATTGTGAGATTCTGATATTGTTCTGTTGTTTCTTTCTGTTCTGTTCTATCTTTCTCTCTCTTCTTCTATCTTTTTCTTCTTCTTCTTTAACCATAACATTTTGGTTTTTGGGCATTCGATTGCTCGACAGTTGATACAGTGTATATATTGATGTCGGTTTTCGAGCGTCGAAGAATCACGATCGTTACATCTGGTATCAGAGCATATGGTTAAGTGACAACCATGGCTCTGTTGGGTGTTACTCATTAAAGATAGAGTTAGTAGTACTCTAGAATGAGTTTGAGTGTAATAATAGATACGAGCGCGTATTTGTTAGTGAATATAAACTATTTTATATTGTGATGATTGGTTTGTTAAGTAGTATATGGATTCTGGTCAACACGAGTAATTAACGTTGTTGATAGGGATCTCTAAACACTTGTACAGAACAATTTGACACGATATTGTTTTAAAATAGGGTAAATGAAATAATTTTACCTCAATTATATTTTATATATAAGGGAATAATTTTTCAGAATTATTAAAGTGTGTATAAATTGATTGTTTGGTTGTTGAAAATGTTAGAATATATATAAGTTAATTAGAATAATAAATTATATAAGCGAATGAATTATAAGTGTGGAATTATAATTAATGTGATTTACAATTGTGAAATAATCTTATATATAAGAAAAAGATTTATAAATGTGATTTATAAATAAAGGAAAATTTTGAAAGGATATTAAGCTCTGAATTCACTACTGTTACTGGGAAATAATAAGGGTGATGAATGCAGCATCATCGGTATCATTTTCGAGTCTCTATGTGATAGATTTGCTACCATAGTAAATTGCGAATTGAAGTTTGATTGTGATAAACAAAATTGAAATTAAAATCCAAGTTAAAATAAATTTGAGTTGTCATCAAAGACATGTGATTTGAAATTTAACTAAAGGAAAGTTAAATAAATTGATTTGGATCAAATAAGCTATTGAAATTGATGAATATAAGTGAAATAAGTTTTGAACTTATAATATGAGTTAATAAATTTAGCTTTGGTAAAAGTTAAATAGAATTTACTTTAGAATTGAAATCTGAATTGGATTTATAAGAGGAATTTTAAGTTAAATTAAACAAATGGTGTTTGAAATGGAATATAACTTAAGTAATGTTGAATGATGCTGATTTTGGTATCGAAGTAAAATAGTAAAATGAAATTATGAATATGAACTTGGGTTATGAAATGAAATTCGATCTTATTTGTTAAAAGAATTAGCAATTGAATTGAACTGATGAATTGAATATTAATCAATCGAATGTAACAGAATTGATATGGGATAATGATTGTAAGTGTAAATTCATTAAAAGCTAATGGAGTTGAGAAATTGAATAATTGAATGGAAGTCAATTTAATATCAACCAATTTGAATTAAAAGTGTAAACCAAATTGACAGTGAATTTAATAATTTGGTTATGATGGTTATGATTTGGTTGTTATATGATTGTTAGTTGACTTTATATAATTCATTAAGTATTAATGAAATTGAATTGATAATGGAAAGCTATGTAATTGAATTTGAATTGGAAGTGAATCAACTTGAATATAAATTAGTGAATGTAAACTAATTGAATATGAATAAGTGAATGTTAGTAAAAACATTCAATGTTAATGAATCAAATGTGATTAAATGAAAAACCAATTCATTGAATAATAATGAGAAGTGAATGTATATTGATTTGATATGGATTTGTTGGATGATAGTTGTTTGGTGGTTGCATTTATTGCTTTTGTTGCATTTGTTATATTGGCATATGTAGTTGTTGTAGTGATATATGTTGTATATTGATATTACTTAATATATGCATGTTTCTCATGGTTTGTTGAGTGTTTAGTAGGTGCGGATTGCGCTTGCTTCGCATTTGGAGCTCGCTTTTGCACTATATTAGTCGTATATGCTCGCTAATAATATATAAGGTACATATCTCGGATTACATATCGTACTTTTACACTTTTTTCCCTGCGGGATGCCTCATTACTTGATGAGATGTATATTTGTGACATATATATTGTTATTTTTTTTGGATCAAGCCGTGCAAAGGAGGCTATGGCGAATTTTTCCGAAAATTTAAGGCGTTAGAATATTTTTGGGAAAATTGAAAAACTTTTGATAACTAAAGTTTTGATTTGAAGTTAAAAGTTAAACGATATAGTTGGTTTTGAAAGGATAACTAAGTATGGATTTGAAAACTTAGTAGAGTTATTATAAAAAGTTTAACTATGAATTTTGGAAAAGTTAAACACTTAAATGAATTTGAAATTTAATTACAAATTGTTTTTGAAAAGTTAATGGATTTCTAGACTTTCTCTTACTTGGTAATTTCGAGGACGAAATTCTTTTAAGGGGGGAAGTTTGTAACGACCCAGAATTTCTGTCAATTGAAGTTCATATATTTAATTGATTTTTAAATAATTAAAAGATAATTTTGTAAGTCGAATAAATTTTATTTCGAATATCTAGATTTAATTGGACAATTAAATCGATAATTTAATATTTCAAATTTCAGAAATAATTGGAAATTGGGTTTAATATGATCAAAATTGATTTGTAAAATTTTAATAAATCATATTGGAGTTAGAATGATGTTATAGAACTTTTAAAATTGAATTAAAAGTTAATTTGTGAAAATTGAATATTTTAATATTTAATTGACGAGTTAAAATAGCCATTTTTCAAACAGTCTCGGATTTCGACAAAACAAGTTTCATCGGATCCGTAATGTTATATTATTGTAAGATTTCAAATTTCGTGTCAATCGGATTTACGGTTTGTCCGGGACAAGCCAAAACGCATAGAAATTAGTTTAAATCGATTTAATTTAAATTTGATCGTTTAATTCCATAACTCACACATATGATCGAATTAGCCTCCGAAACATATTCCATTGTGTTCGGAACGCGAGGTAAACCCTGGAAATGCCAGCCGGCACGCTTCGTTTGGAGTTTGGAAAATTTTGGGTGAATAGTGTTTCGCCATTTTTCTATAAAAGGACCCCATAATTCACATTTTTCACTCAAGCCCTAATTTCGAGCTTCAGCCGGCCCTAGCTATTTCAATGGCTGAAACATTTCAACCTTCTTCCCTCAATCTCTTCTAACCTGCTCACCTTCATCAAAAATTGCCAACTACAATATTGTAGGGTTCATCGAGATCTTCGATCTCAACGGTTGAGATCGTTTATAAATAAGCGAATCGATGGCAAATTGTGCTTGAACATCGCACGTTTGCACACGGTTTTCAGCACCAAATGGAGGCCGAGCTTCGCCTCTTTAATGCTAGGAGTGGAGCTTGCGATGATGCATCGGGTGGTAGCCTCCGATCAACTTCACACGTGACGAGGTGGTCGCGTTGTATAGGGTGTAGATGGCGTGCGTGCGTTTCATACGTGCGTCTCTACCTGGGAGCAAAAAAAAGAACGTGAGGAAGAAAGGGAGGGGGCGACCCAGATCTGAAGTTTGCAAAAATCAAGGGCCGAGATCAGTTTAAGGTTTTAAATGTAAAATAGAAACTGAAAAATATAGTATATATAAATTCGTACGACTTCTAAATTGCGTAACTTTTTCATATGAGGTCCGTTTCGCACGAAACGAATTGCGTTGGCTTCCTATTGACGAGCATTACACAATGGAATAGGATTGGAGTTGTTTAGAGCTAGTTTGAATTTCGGGTACAATTAAACACGTGTTTAATTTTATTCGAAATAAAACGCTGGAAATTGGAAACAAGGTGAGAACTTCTCACTCAATCGAATTGTTTCGATTTAAATTCTAAATATTTAAATTTAAAAAAAATTCTTGATTGTATAGTTGGATGATGATTGTTATTGATTGTTAAAATAGACCCTATACGCCGTATATTAAGCGGAGTTTATTTATTAAAAACATATACCACGAATATTCCATCTTGAAATGGAATTGATATTACATATGTACTTGGAGTTGGTTCCCGCATTATATAGCGGATGAGATCCTATTGTGCCGTATAATAGCGGATAATATTTTATAAATCCTATATACCACGATATTTCATATTGGAACGGAATTGGTGTTGTGCTAATGTCCGTGGATGCAGGAAAACAGGTTGGAGGGATCCAACTGGATTCCTCACCAGTATTTATTTGATTACAGATATTGCGATATTTGTTGATTATCATATGATGATATATGATGTTTGGATGTCGTGATTGATTATTTGGTGCTGTTGCATCATTGGTCCTATTTTTGGAGTTTAAAAATGTTAAAGTAAAGATTTTTATTTTTTAAAATGATTTTTAAAGTTATATTTAAAAATATACAATTTATTGAATTTTTGGAATTGGTTCATTTTAAATAAATAAACGTTTTTAAATTTTTATGTTATAAAAATTATGATTTTTGAGAAATATAGTTAAAATGTGATTTATTTTTGAAGTATGGAGTTAATGAATTTTATAAAGTAGTTTGAATTGAGATTTATGAATTATTATAACAGTTTATATAAAAGATTTATAAAATTGATATTTATAAATTAAAACATTGGAATTGTAAAACGAGTTTTTATAAGTGTTAAAATGAAGTATAAATGGATTTCATAAGTAAATGAAATTTATAGATTTATAAATTGGGAAGTTATAGAATGAACAGATTTTTGTAAAATAAAAGATTTATAAGTAATTAGCTTATAAATTGGATTTTGGCATTTAAAGGGGATATAAATAGAATTTATTAAAAAAGGAGATTTATAAATCAAAGTTTTTATAAATAGAAATGGAATTTATAAACAATGTTTTATAAATCCGAAATCAACTAAATTTGAAAAAAATTAAACATAGAAGTTTATTAAATGAGATATATTCATGATTTTGGACAACGAATTATCTTTTAAGTTAAAATGTTGTAATAATAAGAGTTTAGTTGGGAATTATATCCATGATTTTGGACAGTGGATAATCTTTTAATAAATGTGTAGAAACATTGAATTAGGTAAATAAAGTATATTCAAAATTTTGGACAGTGAATATATTATTAAATAAGTACGGATATGTTTGGGAAAGTGATGTTATAAAATGAAGTTAATTGTTTTAAAGATGTATTAAAATGTGTTAAGCATCGAAACCATAGATTTCAACATTCATTATTGAAATAGGTGTTTTCGAGAAATAAGGAAATGGTGGACTATAACACTGTAGTTATAATAAATGATATCCGAAAGGAAATGTTTTATATAGTATTGGGATTTATATATCTATCTTAATTTCGAATCACTATACTAGTGATTTTGGGTCGTCATAACGATGTTTTATGCAACATTCGTTTTGACTCAAATAAATGTGTTTAAGAGGATGTTTCCCTTAAAAAATAAAATATATACTTAAATTGTGATTTAAGTATATCGAATATTTTCCAAATGTTGAAAATGAATAGATTTGTGAATTACTTATTATTAATAAGTATAGAAATGCTTTTTACAATATGAAGTGAAATGTTTTGAGATTGTATATTTTTAAAAATAAATTGAAAATGAATATTAGAAATCGATTTGAAAATCGTATATTCATAGATATTTGGGAAATGTAAATTCACTATGGAATTTATAAAAGAAAGGGGAAATTTGTTTTTAAAAAATAAACGTTGATTTATTTTTGAAGTGTGGAAATAATTATATATCTTGTAAAGATATTTTTGTAAAATAAATAATTTGGAAAATTATTTGGAATCTGGTGATGTTGTGCATACCTATTGATAGTTAAATAACCGACTATCAATATTTACCTTTAAATGGGTATTTGTTATGATTGCTTGAATATGAATGCTACACTTATTTTGAAAATAAGCGCTCACTATTCGGGTTAGCCGGGAAAGGACCTTTGGTTCGTATAAGCCATTCCGAATATGTGATACGTCGTTATGGATTGCATTTGAAGACCGGTGTTGAAGACCGGATATTTTTGAAAACGGAAGGATTACCGTCGAATGACTTTGCATCGGCTGATCTCCTATATAGAGGTTTTATCACCCTTAGTGATGGGAAGTCTGGACATGATTAGTGAATATCCGGATTGCAAGGCCTTCTTTAGAAGTGCCTTTGGTTCCGTTCGATCCCAGAACGGACTTGTATGGATGTGTGTCTGACGTTACAAGTTGAGATGTAAAGCTGGTTTCTATCAAATATATTTCTGTTGGTGGCAGAGAATTTATTCTCTTAGCTTAACACCCTTCTCTGAGATGTATGAGCTTAGAGGTTATGTAGTTGATGGTTACTGGTGATACATTCCCAAATTGGTAATGTGGCATACGAAGTGCCGTTGAGCATATGTGATCAAAGAAAAACTTTTGTATAAAGCGTGGCTTTGTGAACGAGACTTCGTCGGACCTCACACCCCAGAAATGGTTTAAAACAGAGAGGATGCAGCAAGGTTATTAGGGGGTAGCGCCCCGTTAGTGTTTGTCATTCCTTCTGGATAGATGTGGTATCATGGTATGGAGCCCAGATACTTAACCTATGTTGTTGCTGCAAATTATTACTTTGTGGTTGTTGGAATCGAGGATCCTCGGATGAAGGTCGGTTACGACCGGGGGATGACGTATTCGTGTCAGTAGTTACCCAGTTAGGGTTAACCCGGCCTTGTGTTGGCAGATATCTAACCGTAATGTTAGGTTAGGTTCTCGGGTCGTCTTTCTAGAGGCGTACCCATGTGGCAATGGGAAGTTCCTTGGCCTGACCATTTGTTGGAAATCCAAAGAAACAATACGATCTTGTACGGTTTTAGTTGTAGAACCTACCATTTACTTATGGTGGTCACCACTGTTTAGATGGTAGCTATAGTCGGCGTAAGTGCGGAATGCCTACGCGGGCTAAGATTTATATCTTACTTTCGAAATGTTTTCTGCACTATGCACTAGTAATAATATCAAATGTTTCTTTTTAATGCGTATCAAGCATCTTTGACTATCATAAGGAGAAATCTCCTCTGATTCTGCGTTTGCATTGTGTGTGTATGCGGGAGGCCTTATGGTAGTCTCATTTTCCAAAAAGCATTACGAATCTATTTTAAAATATCCCTTGGTTTGTTTTTAAAAGATAAACTGTTTTAAGTTCTCACACTAGTCCTATGACTGACCTGGAGTTTATTTTTCCCTTCCTAAACTCTGGGTGCCCACCAATTTCCACACGGGCAGTCTAGAGTTAGGTTATCAGGTCATTCTGGATTCGGGAGTTGTTGTAGAAATCTAGAGGCAAGCTGGATGGCGTAGTATATTACTAGTATATGTTGTATTTCTTTTCCGCTGTTTGTTGTTGTACACTTTAATAATGTAATGTAATGTGATGTAATGTAATGTAATGTAATAACTGATATAGTTCTTTTGTTTAAAGATTATTCATTTATCTATTATATGTTGTTCCGCTGCGATTGTGAGATTCTGATATTGTTCTGTTGTTTCTTTCTATTCTGTTCTATCTTTCTCTCTCTTCTTCTATCTTTTTTCTCTTCTTTAACCATAACATTTTGGTTTTTGGGCATTCGATTGCTCGGCAGTTGATACAGTGTATGTATTGATGTCAGTTTTCGAGCGTCGAAGAATCACGATCGTTACAAGGAGGCTTGCTTCTAGACAGTTGCAAGAGGCAGAACTGTATTGATGGAACGATGTTACTGTGGGAGCTAATGAGGAGACCATGACATGGGCTGAATGCTGAAGGAGATTTGAGGAAAGATTTATGTCATAGATTGCTAAGTCAACTCTGATAAGGAAGTTCATAAAGTGGGAGCAGGGGAACATGACAGTGCTTGAGTATGCAACCAGATTCGAGGAGCTATCAAGATACGGATATGCTACATTTGATACGGTTATAAAAAGCAACGAGAAGTCCGCGGACTGAAACTGAACTAGCTAAAGCGACTCTACCACATATCAAGGATTCATGTGATGTAGTTGTTGAGATGGCTTTGAGGCAGGAGGAGATGCTTGATTCTCATGATGGTAAAAAAGAAGGGGAAGCTCAAAGTGGGCGAAACCAGAAAAGAAAGTTTTCCATAAGAAGGGCGATCAAAAAGGAGGAGCAACCAAGAAAAAGAAGGCCAATGTAGTTTTCTATAAGTGCAAAAGGAATGGACATTATGCCCACGAGTGTCGAACAGGCATAGAGAAGAAGGCTACTAATAAGAAAGAGGTGAGATACTTTAACTATAATCGGATTGGACATTATAAGAACCAGTGCAAGGAACTGGCTAAAAATATGGAAGCGGCAAGATGTCTGCATTGGAACCGGCTACCTCTAGACCAACAGCTGAGGAGAAAGGAAAAGTTTTGTTGGGAGGTACACTTTTGGTTTAATGTATATCAGTTAGAGTTCTATTTGATACTAGTGTATCTCATTCTTTTCTATCTCATTGTTTGGTAGGTAATCTTATCCTAGAACCCTCGTATTTAATTACTTTCTTAAAGGTTCTGAATCCGATAGGAGGGTATGCGACTCTTGGAATGAGATGTGACCACTTAGGGTTTGAATTGTTAGGTCGTACATTTTCTTACAGTTTGCTGGTATTTGATTTCGTAGTGTTTGGAATTATTATGGGTATGGATTGGTTAAGTATGATGCTATGATATTTTGCCATGATAGGAAAATATCACTTAGACACCCTACTTGTAGTGATCGGATTATGCACTTCATAAAAAGCCCTAATTGTGGGGTAAATGCTTTGTTAGGTGTTATGGAGGATGAAGACGAGTTGAACTAAATTTTCGTTGTTAGAGAATTCGCAGACGTCTTTGAGCCTGTAGTAGGACTACCGCCGAGACAAGCCATTGAGTTTCAGATAGATTTAGTACTAGGAGCGGAACCGGTGAGTAAACCGCCAAGCAGAATGACACCTACCAAGATAAAGGAGATAAAGGTGCAGTTGGTGTATTTGGGAAGTAAGAACTTTATCAAACCAAGTAGTTCGCCCTGGAGAGCAGCCGCAATATGTGTAAAGAAATCGGATGGATCACTAAGGTTTTTATCAATTATCATAAGTGGAATGAGAAGATGATAAAGAATCGATATCCGTTACTCAGAATTGACGATTTGTTCGATCAGTTAAGTGGATCCAAAGTATTTTCCTAGTTGGATTTGGCAACAGGGTTCCATCAGCTTAGAGTGGCTGAAGATAGTATTCCTTTGACAGCATTTAGAATAAGATACGAAATGTATGAATGGTTAGTGATGCCGTTCGGACTAACTAATGCACCGGCATTTTTTGTGGACTTGATAAACAGGATTTTCTGGGATCATTTGGACAGATTCGTGTTAGTACTTGTAACGACCCATAATTTATATTAATTAAAATTTGTATATTTAATTGATTTTAAATATTAATAAGTGAAATTAAACAATCGAATAAATTTTATTTCGAATAATTGGATTTAATTGGATAATTAGATCGATAATTTAATATTTGAAATTACAGAATTAATTGAAAATTGGGTTAAATATGATTGAAAATGATTTGTAGAATTTTATTTCATCATATTGGAGTTAGAACGATATTTTAGAAATTTTGAAATTGAATTAAAAATTAATTTGTGAAAATTGAATATTTTAATATTTAATTGACGAGTTAAAATAGCCATTTTCAAACAGTCTCGGATTTCGACGAAACTAGTTTCATCGGATCTGTAATATGATATTATTGTATGGTTTCAAATTTCGTGTCAATCGGATTTACCGTTTGTTCGGCGCAAGCTAAAAACGCATAGAAATTTAGTTAACCGATTTAATTTTAAATCGATCGTTTATTGCCGTAACTCTCACATATGATCGAATTAGCTTCCGAAACATGTTCCATTGTGTCCGGATCGTGGGGTAAACCCTAGAAACGCCGGTCACCGCACGAGATTTGGAGTTCGGAAAATTTCGGGTGAATAGTGTTTTTGTGAAATTTTCTATAAAAGGACCACTAACTTCACAAATTTCACAAAACCCTAATCTAAAGCTTCAGCCACCACTATTATCTCCAACGACCGAAAAATTTTCGTCTTCCTCCTCATTTTTCTTTCAATCCATGAATAATTAGAGGAAGTCATCACCTGCAAACTTGAAGAGCACGAAGAGAGCTTCAGATCCATACGGTGGTCGATGAATCGTCGACCATAGGCGAAGTTATTGGGCCGCGTTCTCTACAGTTCGCACGCGTTTCTATGCATAGGGGGGAGGCCGAGTGCCACGTCCTTCGGGGTGGTGGTGGAGTGGAGGATGCTCTTTGAGGTGGCGCTAGTTGATCGTCGCTAAAGTAAATGGTTTGGTCGCGATTCCTAACCCTAGAGGCGGCCACGTTGGGTTCATACGCGCGTAAAAGAAACTGGAGATGGAAGAAAGGGGATGCGGCCGTGATTTGCAATGGTGGGATGGACGGCTGTGATGAATCTGAAGTTTAAAAATGAAATAGAAATTGTAAATAAATTATAGTTTAAATCGTGTAATATTTAAAATGTTGTATCTTTGTCGTACGAGGTCCGTTTTGGATGAAACAAATTGCGACGGATTCATTTTGTCGAGCACTACGCAATGGAGTTGGATTGGAGTCGTTTGGAGCTAGTGTAAATTTTGGGTAAAATTAAACGCGTGTTTAATTTTATTCGAAATAAAACGCTGGAACGGAATTAAAATCAAGGTGAGAACCTCTCACTCAATCGAATCGGTTTCTATTTATATTTTAAATAGTTAGATTTAAAATAGCTTGAATGTTGTTGAATGTTGATTGTTATCTACTGATTGTTAAAATAGACATTATGCGCCGTTAGTACGCGGATGTTATTTATTAAAAACATATACCGCGATAATTCCAACTTGTATGGAATTGGTATTATATATGTACTTGGAGTTGATTTCCTGCATTATATAGCGGATGAGACCCTATTGCGCCGCATAATAGCGGATAGTATTTTATAAATCCCATATACCGTGATATTTCACTTGAAGCGAAATTGGTATTGTGCTAACATCTTTGGATGCAGGCAAACATGTTGGAGGGATCCAACTGGATTCCTCAAACATTTGAATTGGTTTCAATGTTGTGTGTTGATCTATTTGTTGATCTATTTATAATCTGCATGATTATCTTTGTGATTGAGATTGTTAAAGGCTAAATTTTAGCCGAATATATTTTGATATCGTTAGATGCCGAAAATAAATAAAATTTGATTTCTGAAAATTTAAGTTGAGAATTCATAATAAAATTAAATTTTGAAACTGATTCATTTTAAATGAATAAACGTTGTAATTTATATGTTATAAAGATTATGATTTTTGAGAAATATAACCAAAATGTGATTTTTTAGATAAATAGTTGATAAATTTATAAAATAGTTTAAATTGGGATTTTTGAATTATTATAAATGATTTATATAAAAGATTTATAAAATTGATATTTATAAACTAAAGTTATTGGAATTATAAAATGAGTTTTTATAAGGTTAAAATGAAGTATAAATGGATTCCTTAAGTTAATGAAGTTTATAGATTTATAAATTGTGTAGATTTTGTAAAATAAAAGATTTATAAGTAATTAACTTATAAATTGGATTTTGTCATTTAAATGAGATATAAATAGAATTTGTTCATCAAGGGATTTTATAGGTGGAAGTTTTTATAAAATAAATATAAGTGGAATTTATGAACATTGTTTTATAAATCCGAAAACAACTTATTTTGATAAGTTAATTATTATAGCTTATTAAAGGAAATATATCCACGATTTTGGACGGTGGATAATCCTTTAAATAAAATATGTAGAAATGTTGAATTTGGATAAGGAAATATATTCACGATTTTGGACAGTGAATAATATATTAAATAAATATTTTGGGAAAGTGATGTTTTAAATAGAATTAAAATGATTTAAAGATGTTTTAAAATGTACAAAGTATCGAAACCATAGATTTCAACATTTATTATTGAAATAGACGTTTTCAAGGAATAGAAGGACATGGTGGACTATAACACTATTGTTATAGTAAATGATTTCCGAAAGGCAAAGTTTTGTATAGTATTGGGATTTATATATCTATCTTAATTTTGAATCCCCATACTAGTGATTTTGGGTTGTCGTAACGATGTTTTACGTAACGTTCATTTTGACCCAAATAAATGTGTTTAAGAGAATGTTTTCCTTATAAAATAAAATATATACTTAATTTGGATTTAAGTATATTAATTATTTTCAAAATGTTGAAAATAAATAGATTGGTGAATTACTTATTATTAAATAAGTATGGAAATGTTTTTCTAATATGAAGTGAATGTTTGAGATTTTATCTTTTAAAGATAAATTGGAAATGAATATTAGAAATCGATTTAAAAATCGTATATTCATAGATATTTTGGAATTGTAAATTCACTATGGAATTTATAAAAGAAAGGGAAACTAGTTAAAAATAATCGTTGATTTATTTTGAAGTGTGGAGATTAATTTACGGATTTGGAACGTAAATTTAATAAATCGGTAAGGATTTATTTAATTGGTTTAAATGAACCATTTTGAAATGAAAGTTGTAAGGATGTAAATTTATTTGAAATTGGTTTTCAAATGGTTGAAGTGTGGGATATATATCTTATAAAGATATTTTTTGAAAATAAATAATTTGGGAAATTATTTGAAATCGGGTGATGTTGTGAATATTGATTGATAGTTAAATAACCGACTATCAAATATTGACCTTTGAACAGTATTTGTTGTGAATTGGTTGAAATTGAATGCTACACTTATTTTTAAATTATTGCGCTCGTTATTCGGATTACCCATTCTGAATAGTGATACGACGTAATGGATAGCATTGAAGACCGGTGGCGAAGGCCGGGTATTTGTGAAAACGATAGGATGACCTATCGATTGTCTCTGCACCGTTAGCTACGGTATGGAGGTTTCCTTTGTGATGGGAAATTCAATCGGGATTGTGAATACCCGGATTGCAAGAGCTTCTTTGGAAGTGCCTTCGGTTCTGTTCGAACCCGGAACAGACTTGTATGGTTACGTGTCTAACATTACATTTTGAGATATAAAGCAGATTCCTTTCAAATACATTTTTATTGGTGGCGGAGAATTTATTCTCTAGCTGAACACCCTTCTCTGAGACGTACGCGCTCAGAGGTTATGTAGTTGAAAGTTAGCAGCGATATATTCCCAATTTGGTAATGTGGCATGCTTAGTGTTGCTGTGTGATGATTATTTATTGATCATCTGTTGATCAAAGCGTGGCTTTGTGCCTAGCTTTGCGGACGAGACTTCATCAGACCTCACTCCCCGGAAATGGTCAAAACAGGAATATGCGACTAGGTTATGAGGGTCGCGCCCTTTAGGGTATGTCATTTCCTTCTGGAAAGGGTCGTATCATGGTATGGAGCCCAGATACTTACTCAAGTTGACACACTATATTTATTACCATGTGATGTTGGTTATCGAGCGCTCGGATAAAGGTCCAAAGGGACCGGGGGATGGCATATTCGTGTAGTAGTTACCTAGTGACAAAGGTAACCCGACCTGGTGTTGGCAGAGAGCTGGTTAAGTTCTCGGGACGTCCCGCCAGAGGCAATCCCATGTGGCAGTAGGAAGTTCCTTTGCCTGACCATTTGTTGGAAATCTAAAGAAACAATACGATCCTTGTACGGTTTTAGTTGTATAACCTGCCATGGAATGTGGCGGTAAACTACTATTGAACATGGTAGCTATAGTAGGCATAAGTGCGGAATGCCTATGCTGGCTAAGATTTATATCTTTACTTTCGAAATGTTTTCCTACACTATGCACTATTAATAATATCAAATGCTTCTTTTTAATGCGTATCAAGCATCTTTGACTATCATAAGGAGAAATCTCCTCCGATTCTGCGTTTGCATTGTGTGTGTGTGCGGGAGGCCTTATGGTAGTCTCATTTTCTAAAAAGCACTGCGAATCTATTTTAAAATATATTTTTTATCATGTTCTTTGTTTTAAAGATAAACTGTTTTAGTTCTCACACCAGTCTCATGACTGACCTGGAGTTTATTGTTTTCCTTCCTAAACTCTGGGTGCCCACCAATTTCCACACGGGCAGTCAAGAGTCAGGTTAATCAGGATATTCTGGATTCAGAAGTGCTTTGGATCCCAAGTGGCGAGCTGGATGGCGAGACGTATTACTTGTATATGATATTACCTTTTCGCTGTAAATTCACTTGTAAGGACATGTTGTATAATTGTCCATTGCCCAGTTGTTGTTGTTTTGTTGTTGTACACTCTGATGATGAAAAGTAATGTAATGTGATGTAATGTAATAACTAATATAGTTCTTTGTTTAAAGATTATTCATTTATTTATTATATGTTGTTCCGCTGCGACTGTGAGATTCTGATATTATTTCTGTTCTGTTTTCTTACTTCTTCTATCCTTTTCTTCTACCTCTTCTTCTTTAACCCTAACAATTTGGTTTTCCGGCAATCGATTATGCGACATTTGATACAGTGGACGTAAGAATGCCGACCTTCGGATCCCGATAAAATCGTAACGTTACAGCACTCATAGATGACATTTTGATATACTTTAAAGATGAAATAGTGCATGAAGTTCATCTTAGAGTAGTGTCTCGCGATGGTGAGGCAGCATCAACTGAAAGGGAAATTTTCAAAGTGTCATTTCTGAAAGAAGGAAGTGAAGTTTCTTGGTCATGTAGTCTTAGAGAAAGAGCCATCTATAGATCTAGCTAAGATCTAGGCGGTGAATAATTGGAAGACCCAAGGTAGTGACTGAGATAAAGAGTTTTCCTGGATTAGTAGTTATTATCGGAGATTCATTAATGATGTTTCGCAAATAGTGGCACCGACAACTAAGTTAACGTGAAAAGATGTAAAGTTTGTCTGGATTGATAAGTGTGAGTAGGCATTCCATAAATTGAAACAGTTATTGTTGAATGCGCCTATGTTAGTTGTTCCATAGGGGAATTGAGATATAGTGGTGTACACAGATGCATGTGGAAAGGGGTTAGCAGCCATGTTAATGCACAGAGGTAAAGTGATTGCCTACGCTTCATAATAGCTTAGACCGCATAAAGTTAGATATCCAATTCATAACTTGGAATTAGCTGTAGTAATTTTCACATTGAAGGTGTGGAGACATTACATTTTGGGAGAAAGATTCGAGTTGTATATGGATCATAAGTCACTGAGGTATTTATTCTCTCAGAAGGAGTTGAATATGAGACAGAAGAGGTGGTTAGACTTTTTAGTCACTTATGACTTTGGAATTGAGTAACACCAGAGAAAGGCAATAAGGTTGCTGATGCACTTAGCAGAAAACATCAGAATGCGTTATTGGCGATGATAGATGAGTGGAAAGATTTAGAAGCATTGACTACATGCTGAATATAGTGGAGATATGAAGCTACTTATGATAAGGAAACTGCTATGTTCTCATGTTTAGAAGTTTGACCAGTGATGATCGAAAGAATTGCTTCTAAGCAAGGGGAGGATCCATAATTAGCTGAATGGATCTGAAAACTAAGGAATGGGACGAAGAGCGATGATTTGAATGATTTCAGTCTTGACTAAAATGGGTGCTTAAGGAAGAAAGGAAGACCGTGTGTTCCGAATGTGGGAAACATTAGAAAGGAAATTCTTGGAGAATGCCATCGTTCAAAGTTCACCATTCATCCGGGAGGAACTAAGATGTTTCAGGCCATGAAAAGAAGTTTCTTCTAGGAAGGTGTGAAGAGAGATGTTGGCTTAGGCGGATTACCATGGTGAAATCGAGGAAATGAAAGTATATGGGTCATAGTAGATAGGTTGACCAAGAGTGCCCATTTCGTTCCAGTTAAGTGAACCAGGACGACACCTGTTTTGGCTAAATTATTCTTGAAGAATGTAGTTATACTACATGGAACTCCTAGTAGTATAGTAAGTGACAGAGATTCCTTATTCGGTAGCAAGTTCTTGAAAAGTCTATAGGATGCTTTGGGTACAAAGATCAAGATGAGTACTGCTTACCATCTACAGACGGATGGACAAACAAAAAGATTTAATGAAATCTTAAAGGATTTGTTACGAGCTTGTGTACTAGACTTTAGAGGATCATGGAAAGACCACCTACACTTAGCCAAGTTTTCATATAACAACAATTATCAGACTAGTATAGAGATGGCACCGTTTGAAGCTTTGCCTGGAAGGCTATGCAAATCTCCCATTTGTTGGGTAGATATGGGGGATAAGTTAGTTCTTGGTCTAGATTTGGTTAGAGAAGCTGCAGAGTTAATTCGAGTTAAAATGAAATAAGTTCAGTCTCGGCGGAAGAGTTATGATGATAAAAGACAGAAAGAATTAGAGTTCTCAGTTGGAGATCATGTTTTCGTCAAGGTATCACCGATAAAAGGTGTAATCAGATTTGGAAAATAAGGAAAATTGGCACCAAAATTTGTTGGACCATTTCCTATTGTAGAAAGGATTGCAAAACTCACATATAGAGTAGATTTACCGAATAGTTTGACAGGTCCAAAATGCCTATCATGTTTCCCATCTAAGGAAGTGTATTCGAGACCATAAGCTACTATTGCACCGACCATGTTAGAAGATTTAGTAGTGGAACCAGATATGACTATAGTTAAAAAACTAGTTCGTATGGTCGTGAGGGATGAGAAGAGACTTAGGAACAAGACAGTCATATTAGTCAAAGTCCAACGGAGTGACGACGAGAGAGACTACACTTGGGAAACTGAGAGCAAGATTAGAGATACTTATCCTAACTTGTTTCAATGTATATTTTTACATAATGTTTGATTGTTATGGGTACCTTATCATAATTTCGAGGATGAAATTCTTTAAGGAGAGGAGTCTGTATGACCTTAATTTTGGCAAACATTATTTAGGACTAATTAGATAAATTAAATGAAATAATATAGATGGTTAAGGGATTGATATTTGTATAATCATAAGGTAGATGTGCCTTAATTAATCTATAAGCCAAAGAGAATTAAAAAGAAGAATGTAGGAGGAATATGATAAGGGAAAAATAGGAATTGATTATGTTCTTATACCCTAAACCCTTCTTACCTTCCTTTCTTATTCATTTTAAACAATTGTAAGCAAAACTAAAATACCCATAAGCTTGGCCGCCGCCATTAAGAGGCTCAAGAAGAATAAAAGATAAGGTTCAAGTCGAAAGCTTAATAAAATCAATCGAAGAGAAAATCTCAACCTTCTTAACCCTAAGCTAAGGTGAATAATAGATTTACATCTCATATTTATTGATTTCGGTTTCTTTTTAAGATTCAAATTAATTTTTAAAATAATATGTCATGATATGATTGTTTAAATGGATATATGTGCTTGTTGATGATTTACGTTGCTTCATATAGATTTTATGATAAGTTTAGATTTGACTAACCTATTCAGTGACATCCAAATGACTTACGTTTTTGATATATGGTTGAAAAAATTATTTTTGAAGTGGGTTTCAAGTTTTATAATTTTCTATGCTATGGTGGATTTATTATGAATTTTTATGGAAGAAAATAGCTAATACTGTATTTAAATTAATTCGGTAATGATATATAACACTTTTGGGTTTGAAGTTTAAATATGTTAGAAAACATATTAGAAGTGTATTATGGAAATTTTTGTGGAATTTTCCTAAGTATTTTACTATGGATATAAAAATTATTTAAGGTATGACACTTAAATGTTTTATCAAAAAGAAGGGATTATTTATTAAATATTTTAATATGATAATTTCTGAACTTAGTAACACTTTTAGAAAAGAATTTTTGATGAATAAATGGTAACCAATTATATTTTGACGAACAATGCAAGTTAGTTGAAAAGTGATTACTTTAAAATACTATAAAACAGTTTTTCTTTAATTTACTAGTTTGCCACTTCAATCAGTAGCTTTTGACACCCTACCTTCGCCTATGACCAAGTCGAAACAAATGCACATGGTATCAAATAATTGATACGTAGTGAATTGGAGAAAGGCAGAAGGTACAGCGTCAAAATCAAGCTTTCGAAGAGGTAGAAGTTGTTCTTAGTAGCTTTGAATTATTCTTGTTTATAAATGATGCTTCTGAAGGGGTTGGAGTTAGCTTTCGACTTAACCAACTTGCTTTTGTTTATACAAAAAGGGCTTTTGAATGAGTTGTTGCCTTATGTTATAAAAGAAGCTTTCGAAGGATATAACCTATGCTGCCGCATTCTACTATTCGAATAAATTCTTTAAACAATGGTTTCGAAAGGGTGCTTTCGTCTTCTTACTTTGAGGCCGCCTTTTTAATGCTTTCAAAAGGGTCCTGTAAGCATTTTTAAATGGTTAGGAGGCACTGGTTTCGAAAGGGGGTTTCAAAACTATCTTCTTTCTTTTACTTGGGATATATGTTTTCGAAAGTAATGCTTTCGACTTTATTCATTAACGACCCTTAGTTATATTAAAAAGTTAAACCCAAAATGTTTCGAATGGAATGATTTTAAATGGTTTTGAAACTATGTTTCCACATACTTTTACTTGAACCCAATACTATCGAAAGGTACGTTTTAAGTAAAGAATTTCAATGCTTTCGAAAGATATATATAATATGGGTTTCGAAGGGGAGTTCCCCAATGTTTTCGAAAGGTTTATTTTAAGTATTTGAATTGAGGTTTTCCAATGCTTTCGAAAGGTAAGTTTAAATAGTTTAAGAGAGGATGTCTAAATTTTTAGTAAAGCTTTTGAAAAGGGTTGTTCTCAAAGATTTCAAAAGGTATTGTTTAAGGTTTGAACATGGTTTCGAAGGTATTGTTTGGCTGTATTGGCTAAAATCTTTTAAGCTAAAAAGGGTTTTAACTTACTTGGAAGGGATAGATAATCCCATTGATAAGGACTTATCAACACTATTTTATGTAAAGTGTGTGTGTGTATATATATCATGGCATAAGTATTTTGAGTAAAGCAAAGTATATGATTTCCTTGTCTTATAAAGGTATGATTTCAGAGGTAAATCATTTGAAAAGATTATTTACAAGGAAATGAAGTTTTAACAGGGTAGTTAACCGTAAGGCAGGAAATGAAACATGAATAGGGTAGCCAACCCTATGTTTGTGATTTAGATATTAGAATACCAAATGAGACTATTGTAGGGTCGCACCCTATACTTTAGCTATTGGCCCCTAGCTAAAAAAGTCCAAAATTCCAATGTGTAGGGCTTTGTCATACGTGGGATTAAAATGAAGCTACACACAGAAGGGAATATACAGAGTAAAGATAGGTTATTAGTGAGCCCGCAAAACCATTAGGTCAATTGACCTTAGCAAAAGAAAGTTAAGGGCAGTCAGCCCTATATTGTGTCTAATAGAAGTTAAATTATCGAGTATCAGGTAGGCCCGAGTCAGCCAATGGTTAATAGTTAGCCAAGTAAAACTATAGTGTGGGCAGATAGTCCATTGATTTCCTTATTTTTATGTGTACTTGCTATTATTATTATAATCAGTTTGATAGTAGGATTCTGATTTGTAAAAGATATGTTTTAAAAGGATATTAGTGAGGGAAAACCCGTTCCGCTAAGCGGTGTGGTCTCACATAATATCAGAAATTGAGATGTAGTAGTTTTATTCACACTAGGCTTTATGTCTAACTTGAATTTTATGTTTTCCTCTTAAACTCTCGGGTGCTCAATATTTAATTTAAGTAGTTGAGAGCTAAGATTTTTCAGGTTTAGTAGGTTGGACGAATAAGCTAAGACGTGCAGGAGGTTATGTTAGCTATGTAGGAGCTATTTTGTTTTTATTTTCGATGTGATGTATTTATGACAGGCATGTCTATCTAGTACTCTGATCATCCAAGGAGGCATGTTCATATGCCGCTCTTGGTATAATTTGTAATAATTATATTTGATCAAAACCTAGGATTTGTTTTGGGATTTTGCATCTGAATATGAAATATTGATTTGAAATGTTATCATAAAAGCTGTTTTGAAATCTGTTTCAATTTTAACTATTTTCAGGTGCTTTTGATATTATAAATACCATTAACATTACTGTATTTTATCACCGGAAGTTAATACTATAGATAAAACTTAGCTTTGGGCCTCAAGAAAGGGATGTTAACACATAATTTCTATAAAACAAGCTTAATTTCTTTTAAATTCAAATTCAAAAAGTTTATTATCTTCATTCTTACCCAAATAGAATTCAAATCAACTTCCTAAATCATTTTCATTCACATAATTCAGAACTTAATTATTTAAACAATCTCATATTCAAATAACCACTATATTTGAATTTTAGTTATTTATCTTATAAAATTAACTTTTTAGTATCTAAAATGAACTAAATATTCCAAACCCCAATGATTGAAATTCTGGGTTGTTACAATAAGGGTAGATCAGTATCGAAGAAGTAGGGTACCCCACTTCGCCAAAAGAAATAGATAGACCACGTTGCAAGTAATAAAAGGGACAATGATGCCATACCTAGTCAGTATCTAAGTGATCAACATCATATGCCATCAATGAGTGTCGATACAACCCATATAAAATCTCATTGACGTGGCACTCTAGTGATGCTGTTGTTTACCTATTGTAACCAAGACAAGCTCATCGTCGACAACAAACAAAAGAAGTTAGCATTACATTAAATCAACGCTACACTTCATAGCTCGAAGATATTGCTCTACAATGATACTGAGAATCATCAACGTCGAGGGGATGTTTAGTGACACTGCTCTTCACTGCGTCCAACTAATCTCGTCAATGAACAATTAAGATGACTAAAATGTAGGAGATTATCAACACCAATGATGTCAACCATCATCAATGTCGACATCGTATATCAGCAATGCCCAAGAAGCCAAGACAACATCAATATCGACGACTTCCATATGACATTTGGAGGATGCCGCGTGTCTATGCAAAGCGGTGTTGACGGTGAACACCGTCTATATCCACAAGGCCATAAATATTGCCTTATGGTTATCTTTGCTTCATGCTTGTATTAACTCAAGCTGGTGTCTTCACCCACTCATAAGGGACCTCGACCATCATGACAGAAACCAACGACGCCATAGTTCATCACTGCCACATGTCTCCACTAAAGGAATAAAGTGGAAGCTTAGCACATAAAAACATCGAAATCACCAAAGCTATTGCCCACACATCGCCGAAGCTAATGCTGAAGCTTACTAACGCCGAAAGCTATGCCACCTTTCCTCTATCAATATGGACCTATGGTTGCCAATTTAGGGAAGAATTCATTACCTTCCCATTTTTTACATTTTCAACTTTGCAAACCCCAAATCAATTTGAGGATTTTTACCGAATGTAACACTTAAACATTGTATATATGAGGAATCGAATATCAAATTATATAGCATATTTTACTACTTAACTCTTGAATTTTGACTTGCACATTAACGTGCTTATCTATTTGATCATATATAACTTACGATGTGACTTCAATGACTATGCATAGAATTTATAAGAACTTGAGATCATGCACGCTTCACCATATTGACTTTGACTAACGTCGATGAAGTCCTTCTTCGATTGGCTTCACTTTCTAAACGCTTTTGGGGTAAGCGAATTTATTCATTAACATGGTATGCTCCATCTTTTTATGCCATTAACATAACAATGCATGAAATACAAAGCTCCATTCAACTACTTATTATGAGAAATTACTTTCTTTTCCTGCAACTAGTAGTTTACAGTTGAGAGTTATTGATCAAATATCTTAAACTCGTATAAATAACTTTTATAGAACCAATGTTCTACAATTTGATACATTTGAAATAGAAATTATTTGTCTCATTCCATATTATGTATCTTACTAAATTTTACACAATTCTCATTTTCAATGTCCTTTATAAAGAAGAAGTAACCATTCACTATTTTCATCCTAACTGTGCATATTTTACATCCAATCTAAAACAATTACTTTCTTTTAAATGGTTGAACCATTCAAAAGATAAGCGTACTGCAAGATTGCACAAATTTCTTTACAAAGGTACCTTTGAATATTCTTACCATTTTAAGAATATCGAACAGGCTGCACTTAGGTAAACTAATTGAAATTGGCATTTCAACGATCAAATTCTTAGGTTGGCCCATAGTCCTCGGTCTATTATTGGTTTCTGCACAATAAAATTATCATCATATTCAATCATGTTGAATATATGATTTAGCACTATTATTTATTTGCTCATCTTAAGTGGACCAATTTAATTAAAATTCCATATGTTACAAACAAGGTCGTTCATTATACAACTTTTGTATGTGATCTAATATGGATTATATATCCATACCTTTGTATGGCTTTGGAGTTAAAAAATCATAGATGGCAGTACACAGTTTCAAGCAAATAAATTGTTAAATGACCAAGTTATGAATGCATTTAGTAGTTGTATAATTTTTAGCACTTGCTTGGGTCCTGAAATGACAACATGCTATAAATTATAAGTAAACATGTTCTATATTTCTTTGTCAATCTTAATTCTTTTAATTAGTATATTCTTATATATAAACGGTTCTATCAATTTAGTTGCATAAATTAATCGATGTAAATAATTTTAGTTTGTATAACATGTGCTCTTAGAATATAAGAAAGGATAAATTTTGACATTTCATTTTGCTAATGAAGATCCCACTTGATTTTTATATTCCTCAAAATCCTAAGAGAAACACATATTAGTTTTTTGATTCCTCAAGTGGGTGTTTAGACATGGTTGCTTTAACATTCTGACCTTAAGATTGCTCAACAAACTATAGGCCCGCAAACAATATATAACCCTTTATCAGTTGTATTACATACTCTCTACTCTAAATTTATTATAGTAAGAATTCTTGACCATTCAATTCTTAAATCATTCCAAATCAAGATCTATACCTTGCACGTTCATCTCCAAAGATTATTAAGTGGTTATAAGCCTTTATAAAGGTGTCGATGATAAATCAATCTACCTAGAAACAAGTATGTCAAAGTTAGTATATTACTGGAAATTTGAGAATTCCTAGGCGTGTTGATGAAATCAAGTTTAGGGAGTTCAAGCAGCATTATATTACCTATTCCTCCGGTCAAGAGAGTAGTAATTAGTGGAAATTCAAAATGAATTTCTAGAATTGGTTATAGGATGAGAATCTGAACCATTACAATAATCTTAGTGTTTTTTCTTAATTATTTACTTTATTTCTACTACATATGCTATAATAACTTTGTTGTGAAATAACCTAATGTATAATTTGTTTGGTAAATTTAAATTTCATAAGTTAGTTTACATAAATCCACCACAGAAATCAATTCACTCATCAACTCACATTTGGTATCAAAGCATGTTAGTTCAAAAATAGTAACATCTGTTTTAAACACTACGGTTGCAAGTAACTTTTTAGAAGATTAAACTATTGTATGTCCTCCCTTATTACCAAGGCCGTTATGGTAATGGTAAATTTACAATTACCAAACCAATACAAAGAAATTGGTAACCGGTATTGGGTACGTAGGTATACCAATGTTGTCAATGTGGTAATGGTAAATTTACCATTGTTTATGGTAAATATAGCGCTAAGAAAATATCAAACTAGTGGGTTAGATATAGCAGTAAGCATACATTTTGAATATTAGCAATAATGGAGTGGAAATTTATGTCTTTAAGAAAGCACCATAATGGTACTAAAATATTTCAATACTAGAAGCAAACAACGAACTTATGATCATTAATGATGTACCCATGTTAAAATCATTTTAGTTAGTTTGTTTGATTCTTGGTATTAGATTTAAAATTGACATCTTTTGTAACAACCATACTTTCTACGCCATAATAAAAAATAAATCTAATTAGAATAAAAATATACGAATTTGATTTCAATAATTACTATTTTAGAATTAAATTTTACTCAATTGAATTAAGTTTAATAAAAGGATTTTGTTTGATACATTGGAAAATCTATAATTAAAATCTTTTCTGATAATATATTGAGATTGAATAAAAATAATAGCTATCAGGTTATACTTTGTAAATGAAGTGCAAATCAAATCAAATTAAATTGGAATTTTTCAATATATATAATAAAAGAGGGATTATTTAAAAGAAAGAAGTGGGAAATTAATTTACTTAAATTAAGCCCAAAACAAATTAGGCCCAAGTGCACTAATCATTCCCTTCTTACTTCTACTTCTTCTTCTTCTTACTTTTGTTTTTCATGAAGATGGAAAACAAACTCAATCTTCTGTCCCTCAAAATTTCACAGCTTTCGATTCACTTACTTTCAACCCCATTTTCAATCATGAAGTTGTTCGAGTAGAGATCTCTATTGCTTTAAAATTAATCATGCTTGATTCCTTCGAGAATCAAGTGAGATATCATCATATATCAATGAATGGGAAAATTTTGTTCAAAATTTTAAAATTCGATTTCTCTCAATCCATAAAGAATTAGTCGACGACGTAATCGTCATTGGAATCATATGGAGGCGTAGTATTTTTAGAAAAGTTTCGGCGATGTTTGGTGATGATGATCGACGATCATCGAATACTAGGTACGGATTTACTATCGATTCGAGCATCGATTGAAGATTTGGAGCTTGGCGTTGTGATCGTGGAGGAGAGAGCTTCGAATGATGAAATTTTGGTTGGTTTTGGCATTGAAAATGGTCGCGCTTTTAAATACCTATAGCTTGTGATTTGGGTTTGGCCTGATGGTTACGAGAGGAGGGAGTGGTGCGCGTAGGCATGAGATGGATCTATCTTGGCGAGGAGGTGTTGGTGGTCGTATTGGTGGTTTTAGATATGGAATGGGTATCCGGGATAGCGTTCATGTGCAATGCATGCACGATAAAGGCTACAGGTTCTCGTTTGGGGATGGAGCTTTAGAGAAGAAAGTAGTGAAGCTTGTGGGTAACTTTGAAATGCCATATTGTGTTCATATGAAATCCGTTTAACTCGCGGATTTTTATTTTAGGATCGCGTTGGCGAGTACAATGTTATAGTGCAATTTATTGGTAGGTTTGGGATGTTTAAAAATTATAACATATGAAAACCTATAAGATTTAAATTATGTTATTTTAATTAATAACGTCGTTTAAATTTATATAACTTAATTATTGATGTTTATTTGGCCAAATAAAATATTATCGAGTTAGATTGTATTTAATACGGTAATCTGCACTCCTATTAGTGGAATAAATCACCATTCCCCAAATTAAATTAATTTGGCAATTAATTAGTAGAATGAAACCCCGTTCTGCTATTTTATAGGTTTGGACATTTGATTATACATCGTTAATTGATATCCAGGCTTGAATAAGTGATATGTTAACCAATGATGGTTAAGTATTGAACTTATTACACTGTCGTTAATTACGTAAATATTTGTTATTAACTTGAAAAGTTAATTGAATAGTATGGTAGCTTATTTAAGTACCATGGTGATCGTTAAGCCTCTTCCAACTTTGCAAAGGTAATTATTGATTTGAAGTTAATTATTATTTAGTATAAAATTTTAAAGGTAATAACTATTTATTAATAATGTTTTAAAGAAAATTAATAATTATCTTTAATAATGATTGAAGTTAATTGCTTTATTAATATAATTCTTAAAAGTTATTTCTTAAAGTTATTTAATTATTATTTCAAAGTTATTTAATTATTATTTTAAAATGTTTTAATTTAAATATTTATTTAAAATGATTTAACTATACTTTTTAAAGTTAATTAATTAATTATATTGATTTAATTTATTTAGTTATGTTTATAGGTTAATTGATTCACATGTTAATATTAGTTTAACATTAATTAATTATTGTTTTAATAGTTTTAAAGTTAATTTATTATTATATTAATATTATTTAAACTTAACTTATTAATACAGTAATAATGCCTAAAATTAATTTAATATGTTATTAATGAGATTTTAAGTTATTATTTTAAATGAGATTTAATTTAAAAGAAAAGGAAGGATATTTAAGCAACAACTTATTATTTTAAGTCATTTAAAGTTCTTTTAAATAATTTATGGTTTATTAAGGGAACCTTACTGACTCAAGAGTCTATCAAACGAGCCTATTTATTTGTGGAAAGAGATTCATAAATGCTTCGGGATATTTATGAAAGGATTATAAATGAGTTTTAATGTTCTAAAAGGAAAAGTTTTATAAATGGGGTTTGAGATTTAGAAAGAATGTTATAAATAGATTTGATGCTTATAAAGAATGTTTTATAAATATATTGAAATTTTATAAAGAAAACTTTATAAATAGATTGGGAGATATTTGTAAAAAAAAGAGATTTGGAAAGAAACAGTTGAGTTTTCATGGCGTAATTCGAGAGGTAGAGATTACATACATATTACTAAGGATTCACTGGGATAGCCACGTAACCATTGTGTAAGCCGCGATCCATAGTCGATATTGAACAGTATTTTCCATAATTATTTTTAAAAAAGTTTCAAGTATTTTTGAAAGAATGGTTTGTGAATAAGCTTATTCAAGTGAGATAAGTATATGAGTATTTTGATAAATATTTTTGAAATAGATTCTAATTTATGGAATTTACTTGAATGAGGCTTAGTGATTTCCATGGAAAATGTGATCTTTGTTTGAATGTTTGTTATTTGATAGTTAATTAGTCGACTAACAAAATCTTAGCCTAAATATGTAAGCTTCTTAATTTTGGTGGTAGAGAAATATTCCCTACTTCACACCGAAGGATTTTAACTTTGGAAATATCAAGGGGATACACTAGGATTATACGGTACAGTTACCATCGGTGGTGTTATACTGTACGTATAAACTCGTTTTGTTCTTCTAGGACAAATGATAAGGAGATCTGCCCACTTAAACGGTTAGGGTTGATCCATTCTCTTATGTATAGTCTAATTATTTCCTAAAGAACTGGTATTGATCATTATGTAAATTGACGATTGGTTCTTGGAGCACCGGGAAGTGGAAGAGTGTACTCGTAAGAGATGACTCAAAAACCATGACCACTCCGAAACCATATACGGTTCTACAGATCATTTTCGTGATATATTGAGATGTTGGATTCCATATGCGGTTCCAAGACCCGTTGGGGCATGGGAATCCATGGGTGATTCCAAGATCTATGTGAGATATGAGTGTTGAGACTTGGTTTTGATTCATGACACAAAGCTATCATCTACAACATACAGATTTGACGACTGCTACGACAAAAAGAGAATATATACTACAAGGAGACAAGACTTCAAAATCGATGCATCAATTTTATTATTATTTGATTTTTGAGTCTTAGGTCAACATTGTTAAAATCTCTCCTCAGTTACGTATAAATCAGCTTATATTTTTTATCACTCTATTTACAAATTTTTTTATACATAAATATAAGCATATAATTAATTTACAAAAGTTTGAAAGTTATATATATATATATATATATATATATGCAAACTGTGCATATTGCACAAAATACACCAGGTCAGTCGACTGACCCAAGTTTCCAGTCGACCGACACTGGAGAAAAAGTGCAATATGCACAGTGTACGAATATATGAATTTAAATATTTAAATTAGTTTGAATATTCAGTCAACTGACCCTAAAGCCCAGTCGACTGAATTTCTATAGCAACCATATTTTTGAAAGGACATGACTTTTGTGAAGAGTTGCGAACCTTTAACGAAAAGATTCGGATGCAACACTTCAATCGAAACTCTTCACCAATAGTCGTAGCTTTCTAACTCTTATAAATACAAACTCCAACTTCATTTCAAATCACTTAATCACAATTGATTTCTCTTATTCTGTGATCTAACTTTCTGAAATCTATTTGCTACCATACTTTCAATTATTCTACATAAAAGCAATACTATACCTTTCTATTCTTCATATACTTCAAATATAAACATTTATACTCGATGAGAAGATTATAGAAAGTATGTACTACAAGTGACAAATCAGTGTTATCAGAACACACATTAGTCAAACTATTTTCTGTATTAGTTGAAGTCATGTTATGCTGCTCAGGCGAGTGAAGTCCTCTTCGGCTGTTGAGGTGAAATCCTGTTCTGCTGCTCAGGTCCCTGTTCGGCTGCTCAGGGGTGTATAAACCCGTTCCTCCGGATTAAGTGAGGGCTGTTTTTTTTTGTGAAATTGCAGAAGGAGTCTGAGACTGGATGTAGGACGGTGCTCCGAACCAGTACAAAAATTCCTGGTGTCATTTTACTTTTCTGCTTTTATATTCCGCACTATTTGCAGTATTATTATCATCACTATACTCTGCATTATTATATATCCGTATTACATGATCCGTAGCGCACTTTCTTTTGGTATCAGAGCAAGGTCGTCATATAACCGTAACACAATTATCTGATAATCTAAAACCATGAAATTCTATCGATCGTCACAACATCATAGAATAATGGCTAGAAATGATCTAATCGAAATACAACGGGAAAAATCCTTATCCAAGCCACCAGTGAGGACTACAAAAAGGTACTTTCTGATTTACAAATTTCAGTAAAGATAATAATGAATTAGTTAGTATTAGCGATAAGATTTCAAAGCTTAATTTTATTATTTTAGAAAAGATGAAACTGTAGAGCGTGAAAATGAGAAATTGAAAAATAAGAAGTTAGATTTAGAAAATCAAATTGGTGTTTTAAAGAATAATTTTATAACTATTAAAGATTCTCTAGATGAACAAAACACCATATTTGAAGAAAAAAACTTTCAAAAGAAATTTTTGATTTGAAAAGACAAAATGATTTATTACAATCCTCTTTAGATAATTTAGAATCTCAAAATTCCCTTCTCAAAAATAAGAACCGTACGTTAAAAAACAAGAAATCTGAATTAAATAAGAAAACTGATATTTTGAATAATAGTAATATTTCTTTTGAAAATAATAATTGTGACTTTAAGGCTAAAATTGATAAACTTAACACTGAAGTCACAAAATTTAATAAAGGTCAAAATGATCTAAACATGATTCTATCTAGTTCTAGACCTTTAAATGATAAAAGTGGTTAAGGATATAATAAAACAGATCGTAGAAATAGCACTAGACACACTTTCACGTATAGTAAATATGTTAATGCTAGTGCTAGATTACGAGAAAAGTCTAAAACCAATTTTTGTAGAAATCCAAATACTGCTATGACCAATAATGTTTATAATTTCTTTAGTAGTACAAAATCATTAATGGGAAATATGAATAAAAATAGTATTTGGGTTCCTGTTAATTGGAAAAATAGAGAAAAATACATTGATGATTATTTTGATATGGTAGTTAATAATGAAAATTATATTTATAAAGGTTCAACCACACCCAAATGGGTATGGTTTCCTAAAATTAGGAAATTATAAGAACTTTAGGTATCGCATGCTTTAAATGTTAAAGTTTTTCTGATACCTTGCAATATAAGTAGTAGTTATTTTGTTTTTTATTGCTTTATGTTAACACTTTTGTAAAATATAATTTATATCATCATATGGACTCTCTTTTTTGTCGACGACAAAGGGGGAGAAAGATATTGCTTTAACGCAATTTGCAGGAATAAACGACGCAAGCTCAGATTAAGGGGGAGAAAAGATTAATTATTTACAGGAATATATAGCATAGATTCAGGGGGAGAAATCAATAGTACACTTTCATTTGGTTTCTATATATAAAGAAAATATAAATATATAATAAATTATATAATTATAAATTTATTATTATTATTATTTTACTTTACCAGATCGAAAAAATTTTATGTTCAAAACTGGAATTTATAGACCCAATGTCACATTCAGTAAAAATTTATGATACATGTATAGGGTGCACTCAATGTGTACTCCATCATTATCAATAGGAGTCTCTAATACTTCAACGAGAGATGTATTATGAACAGAAAATTAACTCCAGACGTATACGTATAATCGAGCATATAGCAATGAAATTCTACGGGGCTTCGTCACACTCGATAGACGATAATGTCGTTTCGCCTATCCGACGCCCTTCGACTTCATCTCCTCTGCAACCAGCATACTCACCAAATTCATGGGATCGCAACAAAGCTTCAAACGTTCGTCGTAAACAGCTGAAATAATTCAAGATACCGAATCCTAAGAAATAATCATTGTGTTTAATGATTTTTCGTCGTATGTTTAATAAGTTTTCTATCTATATGTACGTTTATATATCTGAAAAAAATTATTTTCCGTGCAATAAACAACAATATAAAAATTATTAGTCACATTTAACTGTAAAGTAAAGTTAATTCAATATCATTCAAATAAAAATATTTATATTCATTCTATATCATATAATATATCATATAACAATTCACTGTGTAAAAAGCTACAGGTCAGTTGACTGGGCATAAAAATCAGTCGACTGACACTGCAAAATTTTAAAAATATAAACACGGCTAATCGACTGTTGTAGGGTCTCAGTCGACTAGACCAGAAAGTTAAAAATAATCAACTTTCAGCTTCAATCGCCTGACGACCTGCACCAGTCGACTGTGTAATTTTGACAAATATATAACAGGCCAAGTCGACTATTGCAGGGCCTCAGTCGACTGGACTAGAAGGTCGAAAAATCACAACCTTCAGCTTCAGTCGACCGACTCCCTGCACCAGTCGACTGAGCCGTAGATCTGAAAGACTTTTTACCTTTTTACCTACCCTTTTGACCGTCACTTTACCTTCTCTCCTCTTTCACAATTCAGTTTTTGTTTTCAAAATCTCCAAAACCCTAAGCTCTCCAAAAATTAAATTTTTTTCTCCTCAAAATCAAAATTAAATGGCACCAAAACGTAAAGGTCAAGCCTCTTCCTCGTCTCAACCTCCTTCTAATGAACAAATTCAGCGTTGGCTATTTGACGAAACCGCTATGAAGAGATGGAGATGGATGCAAGATTTAAGAATATTCGAAGGTTCCTTCATCAAATTCCCTGATTTTTCACCTTATCATATTCAAGAATTAGCCCGCTTTAGCAATTTATAGTCATTAATTGATATCGACGGTGATAAACACAAAATCAACCAAATTATGGTTAAGTTGTTCTACGCTAATCTCAACTTGGGTCATCAAGATGTGCCAAATCAGGAAGATTGCATATGGAGTCTTGTATGTGGTAAGCCTGTCTTCTTTTCTCTAGACCGCATGGCTCATATTCTAAAAACAGAAAATGATGGAGTTGAGTTGGCTACTATTGATGTTGATTTGGTTGTTCGAGATTGCGTAAGCCATTTATTTCTTGAAGACAATATGCGTCAGTTAAAATCAATATCTTTACGACCAAAGGCACGAATAATGCATCGCGCCTTAATGAAGACCATAACTCCTAGAACCGGAAGTTATGAACTCATCTATGAACATAATTTTCGAGCCTTGTATGCAATTTTTGAAAACATCATAGTAAACTAGCTTCGTTTAATACTTGACGATTTTTTAAGCTTTAACAAAGGAAAGACGAATATAATTTATCACGGCGAATATATTATGCGTCTTCTCAAAGCTTATGAAGTTCCGGAACCAGATTCACTGGTTTCTACTGTTGGGTGTTTAAACGCTTGGACCTTAGCTTTAATGAAATTACTGATTGCTTGACCCCTTCTATAATATCTTTTGAAGAATGGACATAAAGGCAAACAACTCAAGTCCAACCACAACAAGACAAGTCTTCTCATCGACCATCTCGTCAAACATCGACTGATATCAACAAGAAGAAATTACGATTCCAAATGAAGGTCTTCAACCACATGCGGCCATCAATATCATGTGGCGTAATCAACAAATCCTTCAATCAAACATTTTCAAAGTTGATAAGAAGCTCGATAAAGTCAAAGGATTTTTCACAAAATTATGGCAAGCTATATCATGCTCTTCCAATACATCTACTTCTATAGGCGATCCGGGTAAGCAACTCGTATTTACATGGTCTTCTTCTTCTTCTGAGGACGATCAAGCTAGTAGTGATGAAGATGGTAATGAAGGAGATGGTGGTAAAGGTAAGGATCCGATGGAGTAAGATGTTTATTTTTCTTTTTATTCAAGACATTTGTTTTAATAAATATGGCTTGTACTTAAATTTCCATTCTACTTTATTTGTTTCGATGGAGTAGTCTATTTATTTTTCAACATTCTAGTTTATTTTTCAACACTACTGTCTATGGATATTAAATGTGTGGATGATTGTTCTTGGTTTTATTTCATATTATCTTTCACATTATAATATCACATTACTTATTCCTTTTTGTCGATGACAAAGGGGGAGAAAATATGGTAAAATATTGTTGCTACTAATAAAAACGCAAGATATAGAGCGTCAGAGATTCAGGGAGAGTAAGCATTTATGTTGTTTTATATATAGTCAAAATCTATATCTATTTATAGGTTGTCATCAATCAAAAAGGGGGAGAATGTTGAGACTTGGTTTTGATTCATGACATAAAGCTATCATCTACAATATACAGATTTGACGACTCCTACAACGAAAAGAGAATATGTACTATAAGGAGACAAGACTTCAAATCAGTGCATCAATTTTATTATTATTTGATTTTTGAGTCTTAGGTCAACATTGTTAAAATCTCTCCTCAGTTACGTATATATTAGCTTATATATTTTTATCACTCTATTTACGAAATTTTTTATACACAAATATAGGCATATAATTAATTTACAGAAGTTTAAAGTTATATACATATACATATACATACATACATATATATATATATATATGCAAACTGTGCATATTGAACAAAATACACTAGGTCAGTCGACTGACCCAAGTTTCCAGTCAACTGACACTGGAGAAAAAGTGCAACGTGCAACGTGCATGAATATATGAATTTAAATATTTAAATTAGTTTGAATATTCAGTCGACTGACCTTAAAGCCCAATCAATTGAATTTCTATAACAACCATATTTTTGAAAGGACATGACTTTTGTGAAGAGTTGCGTACCTTTAACGAAAAGATTCGGATGCAACACTTCGATCGAAACTCTTCACCAATAGTCGTAGCTTTCTAACTCTTATAAATACAAATTCCAACTTCATTTCAAATCACTTAATCACAATCGATTTCTCTTATTCTTCGATCAAACTTTCTAAAATCTATTTTCTATCATACTTTCAATTATTCTGCATAAAAGCAATACTATACCTTTCTATTCTTCATATACTTCAAATATAAACATTTATACTCGAGGAGAAGATTATAGGAAGGGTGTACTACAAGTGACAAATCAGTGTTATCAGAACACACATTAGTCAAACTATTTTCTGTATTAGTTGAAGTCCAATTCTGCTGCTCAGGCGATTGAAGTCCTCTTCGGCTGTTGAGGCGAAATCCTGTTCTGCTGCTCAGGTCCCTGTTCGGCTGCTCAGGGGTGTATAAACCTGTTCTTTAGGGTTAAGTGGGGGCTGTTTTTTTTGTGAAATTCCAGAAGAAGTTTGGGACTGGATGTAGGACGGTGCTCCGAACCAGTATAAAAATTCCTAGTGTCATTTTACTTTACTGCTGTTCTATTCCATACTGTTTACAGTATTATTATCATCACTATAATTTTCATTGTGATATATCAATATTACACGATCCATAGCACACTTTCGATGAGAGTTCATGTGTGGTTCCGAGACCCGTTGGGGTATTGTGAATTCATGTGGGATTCCATGATCTGTTTGATGGCGGTGCGTGAGTTGGAATGCCAGACGTAGCCTTACCCGCAATAATGACTAAAACCAAAGATAAGAGGCATGGCTAGTAGGGTTAGAAAATCCATAGGGCACAATCGACTCCTTCTAGACGTTACTTATAGTTGTTATGCATGCATATGGTGATGCACTCGGTCTTAGCTAGACCAGCTATGTTTTTCCTAGGGTACATCACTAGGTATGTTTGCTGCTTTGGAAGGATATCTCTAATCCTTGTGCAGAATGACCATTCCTCGAAGTACTAAGGGCATCTTCGTGGTAATCATACACAATTAGCGAACATGCCTTAGCGGTTTTCGATTACATACCTAGCATGTATGTGATGTACACTCACAATCATCGCGACTACTTGATTATTATTATTTTCACCCGTAGACATTATTACAATATCGTTGGATTTCTGATATAAATTTTTTGGTTATCGTAAGGTAAAAACCCGTCCGTGTTTATATGTCGCATGGTCTTACAAGATATCTTTGGTTTTATAAGGACATTACTAGCTAAAATAAATAAAATTCCTTATGATTTGAGTTTCACATGATGGTTTTACCAGACTAACCTAAGCATTGTTTTCCTTTAATGCTCAGGTTAGACCGAGCATATTTCCAAGTTTAGTTGGATGTGTCTGGAGCTTGAAGGGATGAGTTGAAGGCCTAGAGACGTATTTACGTATATGTTTATTTTTCCATTGCATTCATAGTTGTATTTATCAGCAATTGTGAGGACATGTTATTATAACTATTCAGGCAGAATAGATTAGTATAATCTGATTGATGTATGGATATACATATATTACAGTTTTTTTGGTGTGAAAAGGATGTTGTATATTATAGACTATTCATTCCACTGTGAGATTTTGTGTTGTTTAGTATCCTCTTTCTTCTTCTTGTTCCCTAACTATCCGTCTTTTCATTCAGTTTGAGTGGGTCATGTGTGATTTATTGGCAGCTTGAACTGTACTCCATAATTTATATATTTAGACATTCAATTATTATTTTCATATTTTAAAAAGATGATTTGAAAAGTGTCGAAAATTTATTTAAGAGATTTGCATTTAAATGGTTATTTAATTATTTTTGAAAGAGTTTCATACCTTGGAAAATGTAGAATTTTATTTTATGATAAACTTAAGATGTTCGGAAACGTTCTAAATAAATAATTGCCTCTTTCCGTAATGTGAGAGTTTCCAAAGATGTATAATATAAAAGAAAATGTTTATTTTTAATTAATTTGAGTATAAAAGGAAGATTTTTAATTACATTCTATGGTTTGAAATAAATATAATTTATTACAAAGTTTATATATTTATTTAAAAATGATAACTAATTATAAAAAATTATCGAAAGACTTTTATAAAGGAATTTGATATATAAAGTGATTTCGAATGTTATATATATAAATATATTTAGATATTTGATTTAATTGTTTAAATAAAATTTTGTTTTTACTATTACTTCATTTCTACATTAAATTAAGATTTATGTATGATTTTTATTTTATTTTGTTTCTCATTTTCATATCTATATATGTATGTATGTATGTATGTTTGTATGTATGTATGTATTTGTGTCTGTATATATATTTCGATATCATGAAGGATTCATAATTGATTTCGATCTGATTGATGATTCTACATTGATGACATCCTTCTATATAGATTTGTGATTTTTATGTTGATTTAGTTATTTATTTCTATGTGACGAGAATCAGAATAAACTGATTAGTGATATCTTCTGGTATAGGACTTTCGATAACACTTTTTTGGTTATTCATTAGACTTGTTATATTATGATATCTAGTGTGGTTTATGTGTCTTGATTAATTATCAGAATAACATGCAGTGGTATGTAATGCCATTATGTTATTTGTTTGGTTATTCATTGTAAGTAAATGTCATCTGAATGGGGATTAGACTCTGAATATATGATCAGTATATCTTATAGCTATGTGTTGGCATGTAGGTAGGGCCATGTGTTAGCTTGGATTAGAGCTCTAGTACTTTATTGTCCTGTGTTGACTTACATACATATAAAGAAGTGTGTCGGCTTACTTCTATTGCTATATATCGATATTGGATTTGAGTACCAGATCCCTTTATGGTTTGGGAGTGAACCAGAATCTTGGCGGCCTTATCATGGGGTCGCACCCTAGATCCACGATACCATTGTTAGTTATTATATTCAATGCACGTCATTGGATTGGTAGTTGGTAGCCCCTTGTTTTTCATTGGTCGATAGTCTATTACCATAAGGGCAAGTGCATGGTCATGACCAAGGCTACATGTTGACGAGCCATTAGCGGATGGGGTCACAATGCCCATTGAGATAACTGAAGATTGTAGGAATAGATCGAGCTATTAGTAAGAGGCTAGTAGACCTTTGGTTCATGGAGCATGCTATGTGCTATCAGTCTCCCTTTCTGGTTTGAGGTTACATGTGTTATGGATTAGCATGTATTATTCACTATCCAATGAGTTGGCTATACTAAAGACTGTGTGTCGAAAGTGTAGTCAGTCGCCTATATCCATACTCTTCTGGTTCGATATTCTAGAGATAGCCTTTGTTTTTTATTAAGACTTGGATCGTGATAGATTATTTTGCGATTTGTATGAAATTGGATATCGTTTGGATGATTTGATGGGCTATCTCACATTTTCTACTGATTATACGATTTTATGATATTATAATAGGGAATGGCTATGTGTTAACCGATTCACTTGATGATTTCATTTTCTATGATGATGTTTTATTGTACGTATGATTCACCCATTGGATATAATATTCTTGAAATCTATTGAATTATTTTATAGGGGTGATGGCATTTTATATGGGTTTTGTGATATTTTACATTATATGATATTTGAGTTTATATGAGTTAACATTACTATGTTATTACCCAGTATATATTGAGTACCTTCTGTTTGGTTACCTTAAGTTTAGACATAGTATTATTCATATGTTATTTATGTAATATCCGGATCAGTCTAAGACACTTCAGGTATAGGGACAGTGAGACCAGCTTTTATATTGGGTATAGAGGAGAATAGGATATGACATTTTGTATATGATGTATTATATAATTCCATGTATGTATATGAGTTTTATATTGAACATACCCTATATATTTATGTGTTTGCATCAAAAATGGTCGCAAACACCCAATTGTTGATGAAAGCACCCGTTTTTAATCACAGATCACAGATAAAAAATTTGTAGAGAAACTAAATGTGAAGAACACACAAAGTTTAAAAAGAGTTACATAGAAACACACAGATTTAGAGTGGTTTGGCATTTGGCCTCCGTCCACTATGAAATGGCTTACTATTACTGATTTTTGTTCACTGTTTACAATGAGTTACAACAGTAGAATTAAAGTACAAGAGTAATCTCGGCAGAGTTTGGACGTAGAAGAGCCAAACAAGGTCCCTTTTCTGAAGCTCTTGGACTACCATTTATAGGTGTAAGCTGCAAATATCTCGCTCATATCTCGGAAGAACCATTCTCTCACGTGGGCGGGCTCACAAGATCGATCCTATGTCATCTGCACTCGGTCTGTGATCGATACGAACGAATTTCATATCGATAAAGATTTGATCCAATCGAGCCGAAATTTAGCAGGAACATTCTTTAGGTTGTGCGTAAGCTTCTTGTGAAAATTTGGTGACATATGGACTTGTAGATTATGAGTTATGATCGATTTAAGTTTTACACCCCCATTTTTGGCGCCTTCTTCTCGATCTATCTCGCATCGATCCCTTTCGTATCGCCAGCCTATGGTGATGTGGAGTGGTAGATTAGGGTGGATCCGTAGTTTACGTCGCGTTGACTACTTCCTTGTTCATATCCATCGGGTGCTACGCTCTTCGTATCGATCACAATTGGTCCCTTCGCATCGATCATGGTTGGTCTCTTCGTATTGATCACAATTGCTCCCTTCGTATCGATCATGGTTGGTCTCTTCGTATCGATCATGGGTTGCTGATTTAGTTGACTTCATATCGATCATATATGATTCGTATCCATATCTTCTCTAGCGTTTCGTATCGATGGAAGAGTATCAGTTTCGTATCGACCATCTGGTTGATCGATACGAAGTACACATCTACGTGACCGATATGAAGTAGACAACTGTTACTACTTCGCATCGATAGGAAGGGATGGGTTTCGTAACAATCATCTGGGTGATCGATACGAAACATGTATTAACATGGATCGATACAAATGTATATCGATATGAAGTGACTAGCCTTGGTCGATTTGAAAGGTGCATGTGCATGATGGATACGAAACGAACGAGTGCAAACTTGATGGATGCGAACAGCGTGGATGCGAAATTGATGAGGACCTAGTTTGCTGATCGATCCATTGCCACGACTCGAAGTAATCTTCTTCTCGGCCCGAAGCAGACCTCCCAACGGCTCGAAGCGAATGCTGTGAAGACTCGAAATAATCGGCGAGTGCGTTAGCCTATCGAAGAACCGAGGTAGGTCCTTCCCTGACTCAAAGAAAATTGCTTAGAAACTCAAAATAAATAGGGAAATGACTCGGAGCAGATTCTAAGCAACCTGAAATGACTCGACCTTTGTCAAAACCATATTTTAGACATATTGCGCTGTTTATTTACTGACTATGCTATGTTTTGGCTTTGTTATCATGCTTGTTGCTCGTGAAATCCAACTTTGACCTTTATGCAGTTGATTGGGTTAAATCCGCCTGTGTGTGGCCTTTCCCAAAGGCGGATTAATACTTTGCCCCTCAAAACATGGCTTTGCAATAGGAAGGTGTGTTTTGTAGTGACATAGGCTGGACGTTCGTATCATGTTGATGACCTGTAAAAGAGATTGATAGTCTTACCAGACTATGAATAACGATCATTCGAAATCGTATGTCATTCGAGGTGGTATGTGACCGTTCGAGGTCGTGTTCTGTTCGTGGCGAATGGTGATCGTTCGCGGTCGGGCGCCATTCGAGGTGAATTGCGACCATTCGCTGTCGGGTGTCATTCGTGGCGAATTGTGACCGTTCACGGTCGGGTGCCGATCGAGGCGAATTGTGTGTTCCCCGGGGACTTAGTATCATTGATGTCAGATTTCATGTTCGAGTGAGTTTCTGAATTTTTTGTTATGGCCGTTCATTGTCATCTCGGAGCATGCCTGAGGACCGTTCGTGATCCTATACATGTCTAGGTGGCTTAGCCATTACGGAATCACAAATAGTAGATTTACATTCAAATGAGTCTTTCAACAAAAATTTCCAACAAAACCAAGTCCAAACATGAGAAATAGAAAACAAAAGCAAAACAGAGACGTCAAAGTGCAAATACCTACATTAATGTGATTGATAGTCGTATCAGAGCATGCCAGAGGACCGTTTGTGATCATATATACATGTGTAAATGACTTAATTGTGTTAGTGTGGAGTTTCCCACTTATTCGTCATTATTTCAATCAGTTGATAACAAGTTTACGCCTCGATCCTGAGCCGTTACCAGTTGGTGCAGGTGGTGATCATTCTTACTTCACCGTCGCGGTTCGCCTCTTCACGTACTATAATAGCATGCCATTTCGAATATGCCCTTCTATCTCATCCCTCAAGTGCCTACAATCATTGGTATTATGGCCGCTTAGCTCATGGAATAAGTAGTACTTGTATGCTTTCCTCTCATTGTTGGTCGGATCCCTCCTCATTGGCTTTCGATAAGGAACATGCCCCCTGATGTCCTGGTAGATCTGTTCCAAAGTCTCGTTAAGCTCCATATAAGAGGTGAATCTTGGTTCCTTTCAAGCTCGTTTTGATTCATTGCCGGTGTTCTCGGCTTTTCGTTTCCTTTTGTCCTTGCTTGAATCCTTTTCGGGCAGATCTTCGCTTCTGACTACGTATACATTAACTACCTCTCCTTCCTCTCTTTCAACATTTGCATCCTCTAATTGTAGAAATCCTTCGGCCTCATGATAAGACTCCCCTAGATCCATAGGTGGATCCCTTGTCAATGAAGTTTTGAACTCTATTCCATCAGTTATACCAGATACAGCTGCCATTAAGACCATGGATGGATCTGGGCGATCCACCGATGATGTTGCTGCATTAAATCATGTTAAGAAGTTCCTTAAAGATTCTCCAGTCTTATGCTTCAGTCCCGCTAGACTCATCACATTCTTGGGCCTCGAGATGTGAACTCTAAACTACCTCATGAACTTCACAGTCAGCTCGGCCTATGTTCTAACGGAGCAGCTTTCCAATTGCCTGAACCATAATGCTACTATGTCTATCATATACAATGGAAAACACGGGCCATGACTTCCTCCGATGCTCCCAGTACTTCCATATGTCTCATGTACCTTGTCAGATGAACAGTTGGATCTGTCCTTCCATCATATGTCTCCAATGTCGGTAGCTTGAATTCTGGTGGATTCACAGCCTGCCTAATTGCGGGAGCGAAGGGGATCCTGTGAACATCTTCCAAACCTCTATTCACCAGTCCGCCGATCTGTCACCATCGCCAAGTTGTAGTCCTTGTCCGTTGCCTCCGATCTCCCCTCGAGTTTGCGAGGGAATCCTAGAGCTCTCCTGGATGGGTATCCGTTCCTCTATCAATGCCATGTTGAACAGCTGCGTCTGGTATCCTGCCTGAGGTTGGATCAACATGCCCTTCTGGAGTGCCCCCTATCTCATGGGTTGCTCTTGACGGTCCTGCTCTATTCTGGATTTTGGTTGCTCCATGCTTCTAACTCTGTCTCTAGCATTCCCTGCCGTAGTGTTCCCTTGGTTTTGCATTCTAGTTTGTCCAACTTATTGGAGTAGGTTCTGCATCATCTCTTCTTGCCTTTTCAGCATTCCCTCCTGCATAGCTTCCATCATCATCTCCATGTCGTCTTGGGTGATGAAGACTAAGGCTTGATTCGCTCCCAAGGAAGCCTTCTGGCTTCCTTCATGGTGGCTTCTTTTTTCTTCTGGTCTCCTTGCTGATTGCTTCACCATTGCTTTCTAGATCTAAGTCCTTAAGCCTTCAGATCCAAGATCCAAGCTATAATATCCCTGATTGTTAGCCTTCCCAGTGAAAGCATCAAAATGTTTGCACCAAAAATGGTCACAAACACCTAATTGTCGATGAAAGCACCTGTTTTCAATCATAGATCATAGATAACAAATATGCAGAGAAAATAAATGTGAAGAATGCCTAAAATTTAACAAGAATCATACAAAAACACACAAATTCAGAGTGGTTCGGCGTTTGGCCTACGTCCACTATGAAATGGCTGACTTTTATTGATCTTTATTCACTGGTTACGATGAGTTACAGAAGTAGAATTGGAGTACAAGAGTAATCTCGGAAGAGTCTGGACATAGAAGAGCAAAAAAGGTCCTTTTTCTAAAGCTCTTGGACTGCTATTTATAGGTGTAGGCTGCAAATATCTCACTCAGATCTCGGAAGAACCATTCTCTCACATGGGCGGGACCACACGATCAATCCCATGTCATCTGCACTCAGTCTGTGATCGATACGAATGAATTTCGTATCGACAAAGATTTGATCCAATCAATTCAAAATTTAGCAGGAACATTCTTTAGGTTGTGCGTAAGCTCCTACGAAAATTTGGTGACATTTGGACTCGCAGATTGTGAGTTATGATCGATGTAAGTTTTACATCCCCATGTTTGGCGCCTTCGTCTCAATCAATCTCGCATCGATCCCCTTCATATCGATCAGCCTATGATGACGTGGAGCGGTAGATTAGGGTGAATCCATAGTTTATGCTATGTTGACTGCTTCCTTCTTCGTATCCATTGGGTGCTACGCTTTTCGTATCGATCATAATCGGTCTCTTCGTATCGATCATGGTTGGTATCTTCGTATCGATCACAATTGGTCCCTTCGTATCGATCTTAGTTGGTCTCTTCATATCGATCATGGTTGGTCTCTTCGTATCGATCATAGTTGGTCCCTTCGTATCGATCATGGTTGGTCTCTTCGTATCAATCATGGATTGCTGATTTAGTTGACTTCGTATCGATCATATATGATTCGTATCCATATGTCCCCTATTGTTTCATATTGATGGAAGAGTGTCAGTTTCGTATCGACCATCTGGTTGATCGATACGAAGTACACATCTATGTGACTGATACGATGTAGACAACTGTGACTACTTCCAATCGATAGAAAGGGATGGGTTTCATATCGATCATCTGGGTGATCGATATGAAACATGTATGAACATGGATCAATACGAAATTTATATCGATATGAAGTGAGAACCTTGGTCGATTTGAAAGGTGCATGTTCCTGATGGATATGAAATGAACGAGTGCGAACTTGATGGATGCTAACAGCATGGATACGAAATTGGTAAGGACCTAGGTTACTGATCGATTCATGGCCACGACTCGAAGTAATCTTCTTCTCGATCCGAATTAGACCTCCCAACGGCTCAAACGGATGCTATAAAGACTCAAAATAATCGAAGAGTGGGTTAGCCTATCGAAGACCCGAGGTAGATCCTTCCCTGACTTGAAGCAAATTGCTTAGAAACTTGAAGTAAACAGGGAAATGACTCGGAGCAGATTCCAAGCAACCTGAAATGACTCAACCTTTGTTGAAACCATATTTTAGACATATTACGCTGTTTGTTCACTGAATGCTATGTTTTGGCTTTGTTATCATGCTTGTTACTCGTGAAATCCAACTTTGACCTTTATGCAGTTGATTGGGTTAAATCCGCCTGTGTGTGGCCTTGCCCAAAGGCGGGTTAACATTATGTATTATATATTATTGTTGAGATTCTGATCTGCATCCTTTGTTTATATATTTTACATTATGTATTATTCTATCCTGAAGGCACACATATTTTTACTTTGTGCCGATATTGTGAACCTATAAGTGAGTTATTTATTCGATGTTTTATTACGTACCAGTGTAAGCCCAAGGGAATATTCACAAATGTACCCCATATCACTTCATTCTCCATATTATCTGAAAATATTACTCAATAGTACTCTTGAATAGTATGCGTATAGAGGTGGGAGTGCTACAGTTGGTATCAGAGTAGGTTTAGAACAATACCTCATATATGAGAGATACGAGTCTTGGCCTTAGAGAGACTTAGAGTCCCTGTCCCATTGGGTGTGTTAGGTAATTACTGTATATTAAAGGGATAGTAGGAATATATGATGGTTACTTGGGTAATCATATGAGGACGTATTTGTGATTTTCCTACTATATATAGATAATTTTATCTTTGTCATAACTGAGTGTTAATCTCCATGTGGAGCTTAAATTGTGAATGGAGGTAGTGAAATAGAGTAGTTAGCTGATAAATCTTTGTGTGACTTTGAATAGAGTAACCTGATCCAGTAGTGATTAGAGTGCATAGTGGATGCTGGTAAATTTCTTTTTGCTGAAGTTGTTTATTATTTGTTTTAAAATGTGTACTGTTGTGAAATGCTTGTTTAATATTATGGGTTGTATGATAAACTATATTGCTATAATGGATAAATATTTTACTCAATCAAGCATATAATATGATAAAATGTGAAATTGATTTTTTTATATGAAGTTATTTTTAACGATCCACCTTTTCGACTCTTAAAAGTCGACATAATACATCCAAGGTATTCGCATGCTGTGCTTCTAAGTGCCGAAAAGACAGATTGTTGGGGAAAAAGAAAAAAAGATAGAACAGAATCCCACATCGTGACAAGTAACATATAATATTCAACAGAAACTCTATTATACATATATCATTAGAGTTAACCAATTAATCAACAACCTAGATAGTTATAATGACTTGTCCTCACAAATGCTGTTAAATAAAACAACTAATGCCACGAAAATAAGATATACATGAATACGGTTTGGATGCATCCAGCTCGTCTCCTAAAGTTCCAAGTATCCCAACTGAATATGTAACATCACACTGGTTTACCAAACTACTATCTGGGCGATATTTTTATGATAATGCTCGGGACACACCCGAGAATTATAATAAAAATAACGCCGGATCAATCTGACAAATCAACATGAGAAATCACTCCTCAATTGAATTTTAATGTTATAAAAATCTTTTTAAAATAAAGGCATATCGTAAGACTACGCCACATATAAACACGGATGGGTTTTTACCTTATGATAATCAAAACATTTCTATAGAAAATCTCGTGGTATTATAATAATGTCTAGAATACAAATACATATTGATCAAAGCCAAAACTATTACATTATTAAATTCTAGCATAATACGTATTCAATCAAATTCGAAGGCTCTTACTGGGGAATGGATTCCAACTATGAAAGGATAAGGGTCTACCCACCGAATCTGTACACCTCTAAATAAAATGTATGCAAGGCTACAACATATTGCACCTTTGCTTCTCAGGACCAGCCCTAACCCTTACTGGATAGCACCGTATATGATCTTCCCTTTGGTTAATTAACAACCATAATGGGCCCTGAAACATACATAAATATCGACATTAGATCTAGAGATGATCATACCCTAACGGGAGATACCCACATAGTCCTACTACACATCCCTGCTTTAGTCATTATCTCATTTGATGAGGCTTGAGCCTACATTTACCTTTTTATATAGCAAACCATATTGGAATGCTAACGCTACCATCTGGCATAAATGTAATGCAACATTCATCCATACAAGTTCGTTCTGGGTCTGAAGGAAACCAAAGGTACTACCTCCACTACATCCATTTTGGAATCACTCAGGATTAGTAGCAAGTAGCCCTTGCACTTCAAAAGCTCCATCTTCAATCGTCTTCAAAATGTTCCAATTCAAATGATTATGCTGATTCGAAGTGGTTTTCGAATAATATATCCAATCCCAGTCTCTCCAAACAGACAACGATAATTTAAAACATGTCAAATTTGATGGTTGATTATTTAACTATCAATATACAACAATCACATCATGGATTTATTTCCATAGGGAAACCAGCATTGGTTCAGTGCATGAACAACAATTAAGCCCCTTTTTAAATATATTATTTATTTAACCTCTTTATAAATACTTGATTTAAATATATTTACAAAAAGATATATTCACAAAACTACTTTTAATACTTGGAAGATATCCATATACTTCTTTCATCGGTATAAGTGTGTTCGCAAAGCACTGAGAAAGATTTCCTATTTGGTTTAAGTATGGAAAGATGTTCTATAATACCATAATTACTAAAAGATCACTTAAAGAAATCAAATCTCATCTCTTTTCATAAATTCCCTTTTATACAATTCACGTCATTTTTATAAAATCCTTTTATAAATCTCTAAAACTGTTTATAAAACTCCTTTTATTAACTACTAAAGCCGTTGATAAAACTCTTTTTATAAATTTCTAAAACTACTTACAAGCTCTTTTATAAATCCATAAAACTGTTTATAAAACTTCCTTGATAAATCTATAAACCCATTTATTAAACTTATTCCTTTATAAAAGTCATTTATAAAGATCCTTTATAAAAATTCTTTACAAAAATTTACTTTATAAAAATCTTTCCAAAAATCCCTTTATAAAATCTCTTATAAAGATTTTATAAAAGTCCTTTATAAATCCAAAATCCGTTTTTATTTATATACTTTAAATTAAATGCAATTCCTTTATATATAAATTTATTATTTATAAGTACAATTAATCATATAAACTAATTTACTTTAAACACTAAAATAAATAATAAATTAACTTTCCAATATCATTAATAAAATAATTTATTAACACAAAAACATTTTTAATATAATGATTAATAACTTCAAAACATTATAAATAATAATAATAATAATAATAATAATAATTTACTTCAAAACATTATTATATAATAATAATTATTAAGAGAAAAACATTACTCCTAAATTATAATTATTAACTTAAAAACATTAGAAATATAATATTTAATAATTACAAACCTTATTAATGAAACAATAATAATTATCTTTCAAAATATTATTATAAACAATAATAATAATAATAATAATAATAATAATAATAATAATAATTAAATAATAGTTAAATGACTTTAAAATATTTATAAATGATTCAAAAAAACAAATAAAAAGGTTAGGGTAAAATAGAGGAGTTCAAATTTTCTCAAATAAAAATATTCCAGAAAACACACAGGTTAGCACTTTTCAAACCAAAACTAGAAATTAATAGTATTACAATATAATAAATTGAAGCCAACAGCCACCACATCGCTTAATCAAATGTTGATGTTGATTTTTATCACTATAGAGGGTAATTTTTTCAACATATAACAATATCATTTCTCATAGGGCCAAACAATTAGTTTTGATATTTCAATAATTCATATAACCAGAATATTATTTAAAAATAATACAACAATGGCGAGGAATCCCGTTGGATCCCTCTACAAATTTCTCATACATCAGTTAATTCCCTGCAATTAATTTCATATATTAACCACTTTAAAACGACAATTCATCAAAACCAAATAATCAACCAATAAAACATCCAAGCAAACAATCAACAATTTTTTTATCTAGTGTAAAACATCACTGATAAACAAAAGGGGTGAGTTACTTAATGAAATTCTGGTTGGCGCCGAAGCGTTCCAGTTTTGAACTAAACTCGAACGACGTCCAATTTTAGTCCAAATTTCAAATTACCCTAAATTAGACCAAACTTGTTCCTTCGCAAAGCTTTCGTCATTACGAGTGCAATGAAAAAATTTCGTCTCGATCAGACTTCGTATGAGAGAGTTATTGAATTTATAACTTAATGATTATAAATATAATGAGTTCCTTAATTACAAACAAAACTAATTATTCCTTTAAAATTGCCTTCTCCAGTTCATCAAAACTCCTGCGCATGCATGACATGCATGCCATTGTGGATCAATCATCCGCCTATGAATCGAGCAACACTTGACGATATCTCCCAATGTCAATTCCAATGAACTACCCTTCGAGATCTCCATCTCCTCGACCTAAAATTTCACCACCTGAAGCACCACCCTGAATCGCATCCTGGCCTGTTTAAACTGTCGTACGCCAATAACGCAACTACAAACGACGAACGCGACCCACCATATCAAGGCCAATGATGCTCCTCTTTCTCACAACTCGAATCAAACCTCACATATGTAAATCGATGACCAGTATACCCAAAATCTCAAACCCTAGCGTCGTTGTCCTGCATGTCGACCACCCATGACATGATCGAACCCAATAAAAAGAAATGAGATAGGAGAGCTCATCAACGCGATTCCAACGATATTTGTTTTGAAATTTTTCATAAAGAAATGAATTTTAATTTTAATTTTCAAAAATGCAGACATTTTTCTTTTCTTATTTAGATGAAAAGGAAGAGTACGAAGGGGAGACAAGTATATATGTTGATTTTAAGTGTTCATATAATATAGTTTTTGATTTTTTTTGCATTTCGCAGCACAAATATCCGTTCGAATACGAACCCCGAATGACAAAACAAAAACATGGTCGCGCTCAGAATAACAACGCGATCCCAAAACAATAATAATATATATTGGTTATTGAATTCTGTAAAATCACACAACATTGCCATTTGTCAAAAAAATCATCAAATGACAATTTAATTATTTTTCAAATAAAAAATCATGGGAAAATCAAATAAATAAATTAAAAATACGTCAATAAAAATCGAATCGTAAAAACAAGAATAATTTTTTTGGTTATTCATCCGAACCATTTATTATTTAAAAATAATTTAAACAAGCTTTCGAGATCAATTTAATCAAATTAAATTCTAAATTCAATTATTTAAATAATACCTATATTTAAATCACAATTCAAATATTTATTCATAATTCAAAGATTTTGAACAATCTCTATATTTTAATTGAAGTTTTAAAGCTTTTAAACCAATATTTCAATAACTAAATTAATTAGAGTTTTGAAAATCAAAAGACTAAAATTCGGATCATTACATTCCCTCCCCCCTTAAAAGACGTTCGCCCCCGAAATTGCTAAGGTAAGAAAAATGCCTTCAAACCCTTTAAATTTTCAAAGTCAATTAGTTGAAACTTAGTTATCAAATTTTCTAAGTCCTTAAATTATGGAAAACTTCGGCAGTGTCTTCTTTGCACGGTTTGATCAGAAAAACTACAAATCATCACTACGAGCCCAAACCAATCAAAAGAAAATAAAAGCCAAGCGTCCTCCCATATCTAGGGCACAAAATCATCAATCCAAAACAAAATATTAACATGTACCTATTTGTTAGGTAACCAAGCACTACTCATGAAACTAAAAGCATCAAACTAGCCTTTGCTTTCATATACTTGCATTTTACTTACACATAATATCATCCAAATAACTCATAGCCATATAATATTGCATTCCTAATGTCAAAACATAAAATTCATTAAAGCCCGTATGATGTACATGTATCATCCATGCACAATATCAAATCTGATCGCTCGCTTAATCACACAAATTTCACTTCCAAACTAGTATCATTCACTCTAGTTCTTTAGTGTGGACTCTGAATCTACTCCTTGATTAGAAACCATCATTCACCTTGCATAGCCATATACTATAATAGAAAACTTTGAATTCAAACCAAAAATCTGTATCCAGTGTTTTCCATCCAGAATCGAGTGAAAAATCCTAACTCGGACCGGTGTACATCACCTCGAAATCATGCACTCGAATCTGGATCAAACTAGTTATGAATAGAATGATCTACGTACAACTTATATATTTATTCCAATGGGTCTCTTAATTACACTCAATTCTTTTTTTCTATTCATATTCAATTTTAAATCACAATTAATTTACATCAATAGTATTTCCTTTAATACTGAAATTCATTTAGAAACCATTTCATAAATCAATTTATTTAACTTTACTTACTTAAGTTAAATTTCACCTCATAACTAAACTTCTAAATTTACTTTCTTAATTATGCCAATGATTTTAATTCTCATTTATTATTTCTTAGTATATTCCTTTAAATACTAAAATTATTTATGAGCTACTTCATAAAACCCTTACTTAAGTTTATAAACATTTTTAAAATATATCTTAGGTTTTATCAATCACTTTAAAGATTTAAGTTCATATTCTTAATCCATACTAGAAATCATTTTCTGAGTAATTTCATAACATTGTTCTTTAAGCCTACAGATACTTTATAAAGACTTATCTTCATTAATAAAACATTTCCCTAGATTATATTTACCTTCTTAAAGAATCATTATTTTACTTTAAAAAACATTACTTAAGTCTATTAACATCTTATCTAATACAACTTATGTTTATTAACAAATTTAAAACTTAAGTTTACACACATTTCAAATAGCCACAACTTCATTTTAAAGCTCTCCCATACTTAAATTTATTATAAACGTTTATAGAGTACACGTATGTTCATAATCCATTTTAAAACTTAAGTTTATATTTGTATAACACTCTGTTACAATCTAAGAGTATATATAAAAATTCAGATTTTTTTCACTTAACCTAAATATCCAAAAAAATAGAATTTGTTTTAGCTTACTATTTTCTCAAACTTGTAAGTTATAAAAAATTATTCTCTTATGTTTACACAAAACACTTAGCTAAATTTTTCTGATTTAACTCGAGAGTTTTTACTATTTCAACTGTCAAAAATTCCATTTCATTTTACTACATGAAAATTACCGAATAACATTTCGAAACCAGATGCACAAAATAGACAATCCAAATTGTTAAGATATATGAGTCTATAATATTACTTAACTGAAATTTTTAGAAGCAAAACACATATTTTGATTTCAAGTCCCCCTTTTTAAAATATTAATGACAATATATATATATATATATATATATATATATATATTACTTTATATATCAAATCATACTTTTACAAATTTTAAAGAGAAACTTGTTTTACTCAAAACAATTTTAAAGCAAAGCTACCGTAGTAGCAATCCCTCACTAAGAAACTCAAAATTGAATGCTGATGATGCTACAGTCATCATCGGAATTATTTTCCAGCGACTGAAGTGAGTTCAGTGCTTTTTAACTCTTTCAAATCATTTTACAATATTTCTATTAATCAATATTTTCAAAATAATGCCACTGTTATTTTTCCTAAAAATTTGAAACCAATTTCCAAACACGGACTTTGAGTTCTAATTCTTAGTTTAAATCCATTTTTATTTATAAACCATATTTTAAGAAGGTTTCTATTCTAAATTACTCCCCAATGATACTATTATTATTCCTCATAGCACTTTGAAAAACAATTTCAAGTCTTTGGGATTCAAGTAATCCAATTCTCAGTTTTAAATCCTTATTTATAACTATATTTATAAATCCTACTTACATAATTTCACTTCCTATATAAGGTCATTCCATAATTGTTTCTCTTTTTATAGATTATAATAGATAACTTTTATTATAATTTGAAATTAAACTCAATATTATCATCGAACACCGTATAATCAAACTGTGAAATTGAATTCACAAGGTATTGGTACTTAGTTTAACCAACAATAAAGGCTCATAAACTATCTCAACATAACTAATCAATAATAAATGATAATAATCAAATATTATCTTTTTTAACAATCAAACACACAACATATATCTATATTAATTTTTGAAAATTTCTTCTTTTATATATAAAATATAATTTAGGTAAAATTATTTCATTTACCCACTTTTTAAAAACAATACCGTTTTGATTTACCTTGTTCAAATGTTAGAAACCCCTATTGATACAATTGTTCCTTCTGTATCGACCAGAATTCATAACCCACTCAACCGATAAATTAACACAATATAAAATATTTTATAGCATTAACAAATACACACTCTTATTATGTACACTAAAACTCATCCTAGGGACACACTAGCCATATCTCAAATGAGTTAACCCCACAAAGTCTAGGTGTTCGCTCAATCTTAGTTCTGATAAACATTGTAAAGACCCGCCTTTTTGACCCTTAGAAGTCGACACTAATACATCCACGGTATTCACGTGCCGAGCATCTAAGTGCCAGAAATATAGATTGTCGGAGAAAAGAAGAAAAGATAAAACATAATCTCACATCATGACGAGTAACATATAATATTCACTAGATCTTCGCAAAAGAAAATTTGAACTTTATTATGCATATATGAATCAAAGCCTACTAATTAATCAAAAGCCTAGAAAGTTATAATGATCTGTCCTCACAAATGCTGTTAAATAAAAAAATTAATGCAACGGAAATAAGATATACGTGAATATGACTTGGAGGCATCCGGCTCGTCTCCTGATGCTCCAAGTATATCAACTGAATCTGTAAATATGCTTGGTTTGACTCGAGCATTATAAGAAAATTAACGCTCGGATCAGTCAGGTAAACCAGCATGAGAAAACACACCTCAATTGAATTTAATGTTATAAAAATCTTTTGAAAATAAAAGTATCTCATAAGACCACACCGTACATAAACACGGACTGGTTTTTACCTTACGACAACCAAAACATTTCTATATAAAATACAGTGTATTATAATAATGTCTAGAATACAAATCCATATTAATCATAGCTGAAATTGTTATACTATTAAATTCCATCATAACAAGTATACAATCAAATCCGAAGGCTCATATTGGATAATGGATTTCAACTATTAAAAAGTAAGGGTCTACCCATCGAATCCGTACACTACTAGATAAAATGTATGGGAGGGTACAACACATTGCACCTCTACTACTCAAGAATGGCCCTACCCTTTACTGGATAGCGCCGAATATGATCACCCTTTTAGTTGATCAACAACCATAATGGGCCCTAAAGCATACATAAATATCGACACTAGATCTTGGGATGATCATACCCTAATGAGAGCGACGCACATAGCCCTGCTGCATGTCCCTACTTTAGTTATTTTCCCAGTTAATGAGGCTTAAGGCTACGATTACCTTTTTATATTGCAAACATTCTTAGAATGCTAACACTGCCCTCAAGCAGAAGTGTAATGCAGCATTCATCCATATAAGTTCATTTTGGGTTTGAATGAAACTGAAGGCACTACCTCCACTACATGCATTTTAGAATCACCCTCAGAATTAGTAGTAAGTAGCCCTTGCACTTCGAAAGCTCCACCTTCAATCATCTTTAAGATGTTCCAATTCGAACGCTTATACCGGTCCGAAGTGGTTTTCAGATAATATATCTCATCTCGGTCTCTCAGTACCGACAATGATAATTTAAAACAGGCCAAATTTGATAGTTTATTATTTAACTATCAATGTACAACAATCACATCAGGGTTTATTTCCATAAGGAAACCAACATCGGTTCGACGCATGAGCAACCATTAAGCCTTTTTTTAAATAAACCATTTATATAACCTCTTCATAAATACTTGATTTAAATATCATTACAAAAAGATATATTCACAAAACCACTTTTAATACTTGAAAAATATCCATATACTTATTTCATCGGTATAAGCATATTTGCAAAACATTGAGAAAGATTTCCTATTTGGTGTTAGGTATGGAAAGATGTTCCACATTACTATAATTATTAAAAGGTCACTTATAGAAATCAAATCTCATCTCTTTTCATAAGTTCCCTTTTATACAATTCAAAAGTCATTTTTATAAATCCCTTTTATAAATCTCTAAAACCATCTATAAAACATTTTTATAAATCTCTAAAATAGTTTATAAAACTCCTTTTATTAACTTTTAAGCCATTGATAAAACTTTTTTTATCAATTTCTAAAACAACTTACAAGCTATTTTATAGGTCCATAAAAATATTTATAAAACTACTTTTATAAATCTATAAACCCATTTATAAAACTTAATCTTTTATAGAAGTCTTTTATTAAGAACCTGCATAAAAATTCTTTATAAAATTTTACTTTACAAAAATCTTTCTAAAAATCCCTTTACAAAATCTTTTATAAAGCTTTTATAAAAATGCTTTGTAAATTCAAACTTCATTACTATAAAACATTACTGATTAACCAAGGTGAGTTAAATTCCTCGAAATTCCAATTGACGTCGAAGCATTCCGGTTTTAAAATAATCGAACGACGTTCGATTTTAGCCCATATTTCAACTTGCTCCAAATTGGATCAAGCCAGTTCCATCGCGAAGCTTTCATCATTACAAGTTCAATGCGGAAATTTTCATCTTGATCGAACCCCATAGGGTTATTAAATTTATAAGTTAACGATTTTAAATATAATTAATTAATTCCTTAATTACAAATTCAGAAATGATTACCATTTTAAAACCTTCTTCCCCAATTTATCAAAACTCTTGTGCACGCACGACATGCACACCATTGCCGATCAATCATCCGACCATGTATGGAGATCTCCATCTCCTCGACCTAAAATTTCACCACCTGAACCACCGCCCTCACTACAAGAGAAACGGCTATTTCCAACGGCGAATGGCCATTGGAGGCCGTAGGAAAGCCGTTGGAGGCCGTTGGAATTGTCGTTGGTATACACTTCAACAGTTTCCAACGGCCTCCAACAGCATCAACGTGGATATACCAATGGCTTCCAACGGCAAATTTGCCAACATGGCAAAGCGTGTTGACCAACATGCCGTTGGAAATCGTTGGAATATGCCGTTGGATGCCGTTGGAAGCCGTTGGAGTTAAATGGCCAATTGGCCGTTGGTAGCCGTTGGAAGCCGTTGCAAATCTGGGTATTTTTTTCCATATAAAAGCAGCGGTGCTTGCTTCCAGCCACACATAACCACAATTATATCAAAACAGCTCCATTTCGAGCATATACATATAACAACTATATCCAAACATATATATATAACCAAATCTTACATATATTTCAACATAAACCAACAATCAAACAAAACACAACATAACCATCATTAAAAAATCCAAACCAACATCAACAAATCCAAACCAACATCCACAACCAAACCATCAGAATGTATGAAATCCAAATATACACAAACCATCACATCAAAATGTATCAAACTCTCACCAACTCCAAAATATACATGCCAATAACAAAACATACCTAAATCACTCAGCACCAGAACCACTAAATGAAGGAGGATGTCCATACTGTGCGATGAACTCCGTCATACGCCGGTTCAACTCCTCTGTCCTCGCTTCATGCAGCAAATTGCGTTCCCGCATCTCAGCAAGCTCGGCTCGTAGCTGCGCAATCTCTTCTTTATCTTGAGCCCTTTGATATTCTTTCTGGGCTGTCTGAACCTGTAAACAAATTTAAATTATCAACTGCACTAAAAAATTAGTATTAAAATAATTGCAAATTAACTAACCGATTGGCTTTCATATCAGTAGCGTCAGCCGCGGGTCACTGGATCCATGACGGACTCAAAAATGGCGTCCTCCTCATCGGGGGTCAAGTGAGCTCGTCCCGTACTCTCAAGTAAGGCTGTCCGCGCTTCTTGAAACTTTTGCTGTCATGCAAAATATAATTGAATTTAGTTAATTACGTTATTTCAATTAACTTGTAAGTTTTAGTTACTTATGTTATACTTACATAGGCAGCACGCGCTTTGTCATCGTGGTCCAAGAGTAAGAAACTACGCTGGAATCATCGACCTGAGTCAATGCATGTGTATGGGTAAACACATCCCAATAACTAACAGCCCCCCCGCGTTGTCTCTCCTGAAATATGCACATATAAATATACATTATTTATAATTTAACAAATTAAAACTTAAAATAATTAACTATTTGTCTTATTTAATAATTATACCAAATCTTCCCGGTGATGTTGGAAAGACTTGGAACCACCGCGATGTGTAACGGGGTTCCCGCTCCTGTTTGCAGAATTCCTCTCGGACTGCCTCTGCAAATTTAAGTTGAAAACAAAAATTGTTTTGACAGTTTTAATTATTTATATATTATTTGCCTCAAACAATTTAAATTAAATATATGATAGAGATTTACCACAAAATCCTCGTTGCTCCACCAGGTGGCGAACTCATCAAAAACAGCTTAACTCATCCAATGAGGCCTCTTTCCCGATGTTTTGATGTTGTTAATCGTTTCGCGCTAGTTTTTTGCAATTTTGCTGCTCCAATGGCGACGGACAACTAAAACATCAGAATCGGCCAAGTCCACTTCACCCTGCACGTTTGAAAAAAATATGAGTTATACAGTTGCTATAAATAGTGCAAACATGAATTGACATAATGTACATGACTACATAATGCAATAATTGCTATACCACACATACCAAAAAGTCCTGCCAGATAGCCTCCCGCACCCCCTCTGGTATCGCAGTCCACCTCAGCCAACACGAGGTCATACGAGCCATATACGCCCGTCGCGAGATCGTGAGTACTATGTTGGAAGGCTCCAACGAAAACCCACCGCTGTGTAAAAACAGAAAAAAAAACATTTAATATTCCGTTACTACTATATATATTTGATAAAAGATTGTATGGAATAAAATTCAATTTTGAAACTTTATACTTACCTGCCATCGGCTTTGGGTTTCAGCCATACCATAGGCCGAACACCCGGCTGTGAAGGACCAGCATCATCACCTCTCTGTGAGCTGGAAGATCCGGAGTGTGAACGTCTGCGTCCTGACATACCTATATGAAATCATAGTATAAAGAAAAGCAAGGGTAACATTGATTAATTTAATATGCAAATGGTGTCAAAATAATGAACATGGCGTAACATACATTATGGCGTAACATAAAAGAGACTTTGTGATACACATCATATAAAATTACTTTGGAAATAGAAAAATGAAAAAAAATTACCTTCTCAAAATATTGATTAGTGGTCAATCCTCATCGCTTTCGGATTCAGACTCTTCTTCGCACTCTATATTTTGTTCCTCTATACTCTCAAATGCTTCAATTAATGCATTTGATTCATCGTTTAGAGATTCAAAATCTATTTGATCGTCGGTCAATATTATTCCTCTATTTTCCTCGATATCTGCTTGGTAAGCTTGCTGTTCAGGAATATTTTGTCCATCAAATGTAAACCTTGGTTTGGTTTTAAAAACAGCCGACCAATCTATTTTATCTCTTCTTAAAGATGGGTAAGGAGCATAATAAACTTGAAGAGCTTGTTTGGCAAGTACAAAAGGGTCGTACTTATAATACCTCGAAGTATGTTTTATTTCTATAAGATTATATTTTGGATCCACGTTTATTCCAGAACCTGGAACGTTGTTGAACTAGTTGCATTTAAATAAAAATACTTCTTCCGCGGGTCGAGTGAAATATGTCAACTGCAAAATCTGGGTCAACACGCCATAAAAGTCATTTATGTGATCATTTGGATCATCACTACCTTTGACAAATACACCAGTATTTTTAGTTGATTTTTCGGCACCATATTCTTTGGTATTAAATTTATATCCGTTGACAAAGAATATTGGATATGTCTTGACTATCCTTTTTGGTCCCATAGCTAAATGTTTCAATCCTTCATCTACAACACAATTTGTTGTATCAAAAACGTAGTTAGAAAACCAAGCAGCAAATTCTTTACCGATATCGTCGTTTGGATGTTGTGATTCGTAAATACTGCAATTATAGAACAAATGTTGCATTATGATTAAAATACATGTGTGCATATATATTTGTGTATACATATGTGTAGACGTATGTGTATATATATTACCTAAAATGGTGCAACTTCGGCACAGTTGAGAAGAATGTATGTGTGTGCTACTTGATAATCTCTATCATCCAACCATACTTCCACACATTTACCAGCAGGCCGACCAGTTTTTTAAAAATAGATAAAGTCGCTTGACAATCATCTTCATCAATGCCTTCATCATTACGCGTAGCACTTTCGAATGATATGTTCACATGGTCGCTGAAATAGTGAGAGAAAAAAACAAAGCTTCTTCTTCGATGTACAATTTGCAAATCGAACCTTCAACTCGAGCTTTCTGTCTCACTTTTTTCTTTAGATGATTTAAATACCTAGCAAAAATTATTTTAATTTAATTTTGTATACATTTAATTAAATCAATATGTAATAAACTAAATAGTAATATACCTTTCAAATGGATACATCCATCCATATTGCACAGGCCCTCGAAGACGTGCTTCAAGTGGAAGATGAATTGGTAAATGCTCCATAACATTGAAAAAACCTGGAGGAAATAGTTTTTCCAGTTTGCAAAGCAATATCGGGATTTCTTCCTCAAGTTTACGTAGACGATCAACTTTTAATGTAGTTGAACAAATCTCTTTATAAAACAGACTAAGTTCTGTTACAACAGTCCAAACTTTTACGGGTAACCGTTCTTTAAAAGCGACGGGTAACAAATTTTCCATCAGAACATGACAATCATGACTTTTCATCCCGCCAAGTTTATTGTTCTTATAGTCAACACATCTATGAAGATTAGAAGATATGCCATCTGGAAATCGTAATCCTTCCACCCATTTTAAAAGTAATTTAACTTGATTATTGTCTAGCTCATAGCAAGCTTTTGGCTTTTTTGTGTCATTTGGTTTTATATGAAGCTCAGGACGATTGCATATTACTTCGATATCACGTCTTGATTTCAAATCATCTTTCGTCTTTCCTTTAACATTCAAAATTGTATTAAATAGATTATCAAACACGTTTTCCTCATTATGCATCACGTCAATATTATGACGAATCAAGAGATTTTTCCAATAAGGCAATTCCCAAAATATGCTCTGTTTGCACCAGTTATGTGTCGATGATTTACCCTGAATTTCAATTTGTTCTCCGGTTTCATGTATCTTTGGATAATCCTTTACAAGTTCATAAATTTCTTCGCTTGACTAAACCGTAGGTGGTCTCAAAGTTTCATGTCTATTAGCTGTAAAGTTTTTTTTATCTCTTCTAAAAGGATGATTAATATGAAGAAAACATCGATGACAGTCAAACCATGAAACTTTCTTTCCATGAGGTAAAAAAATTGCTCGTGTTTCTTCCATGCAACAAGGACAAGCTAGACGACCGGCCGTACTCCAACCTGAAAGCATTGCATATGCAGGAAAATCGCTGATTGTCCACAATAAAGAAGCATACATGCGAAAGTTCTTTTTTTGGAAAATATCATATGTCTCTACTCCCTCGTACCATAATTTTTTTAATTCATCAATCAATGGTTATAAATAAACATCGATTCCTTGTGTCGGATCATCGGGACCAGGTACGACAACTGTAAGAAACATATATGGAGTTTCATACACATTCAAGAAGGTAAATTATAAGGTGTGACAATTATAGGCCAGGACGAATATTTCGAACCAAATTGAGAGAATGGGAAAAATCCATCTGTACATAAACCAAGTCTAACATTACGAATTTCGGACGCAAAATCGAGATATTTCTGGTCAAAATGCTTCCATGCTTCCCCATCAGCTGGATGTGTTAACGTACCTACTTCCTGTGTTCTCACACCATGCCATCTCATATGTTGCGCAGCTACAGAAGATGCATATAACCTTTGAAGTCTAGGAGTAATTAGTAAATAATGCATACGCTTATACGGGACTTTCTTTTCCTTTTTCTTTCTTGGTTTGTATCTTTCCTGATTACATATTTTACAATTTCTAAGGTTGATATCTTCCTTCCAAAACAACATGCAACCCTTTAGACACGTATCTATTTTTTGATACGGTAAACCGAAAGCCGACATCAGTTTTTTTACTTCGTAATGATTTTCGCACATTAGATTATTAGGAGGCATATATCGTTTCGCAGCTTGTACAACCGCCGTAAATCCAGATTCTGTGAGGTTGTATTTGGATTTCATCGCAATGTATTCAGTAGTTACTGATAACTGGGTTCCGCTTGTGCAGCCTTCCCAAAGGGGTTTTTTCGCGGCATCTAACAAATCATATATTTTTTTTGCCCCAATATTTGGTTCTTCTTCAGCATTACCATCGTTATCAGTTAATTGAGGAACAAGAAACATTGAACGTGCAGCATCTTCAACCATATGTTCTACAAGATTTGTCGTACCAATTTCATTACTCACCACCTCCTCATCTTGTACAGGATTAGATGCTAACTGTTCCCCATGACGATCCCAAATCAAATAGTTCGATACGAAACCGTACTGACGCAAATGAACTCTAACCATTTGTGGTATCAAATGCTTTAACAGTTTGCATTTACTACATGGACAACGGATTTCTTTGTAGTTTCCGTTATTACGTAAAGCAAAATCCATAAATACGCTAACGCCATTATTAAAATGTTCACTTGTTGAGCCTTCAGTATCGACCCTTCGTTTTTTGTGCATCCAGCTCCGATCAGTAAAATAATTGTCCATTTACCTACGCATATAATTAAAAAGTACGATATAATTTTGCGTTGACATTTTTTATTAAAACAATTTTATAAACATTCCTCTTGTTTTTGTTATATCTGTTAAAATAATACTTAAAGCTTATTTTGAAATGAACATTATATTCTATTTAAACAATTTTATTAGCGAATTTGATATTAATTGATCATTGACACTTTGTTGATGGGTCATCCTACCTCCCATTACAAATACAATAACGTAATTAAATCGCATAAATCATTTCAATTTAAACGATCCAACAAAATTTCGACAGCACTTCGCTTTAGTTCCCTGAACAGTACACAATTGCGTGTACACAGGGAACATAAAGGGAAGCGCTGTCGAAATTTTGCGAACCGTTTAAACTGAAATGATTTACGAGATTTAATTACGTTATTGTTTTTGTAACTTGTCCAATATAGGGACAAATCCAACAAATACTGTATACGATGAATATAGATGTCCGTTCTGTTAAAAAACGAATATCCACACAACGATCATATACAATACTTATCAGACGGGGCCAAAAACACTCTAAGGGTTTAAAATTTTAAATTAGCGATATAAAAGTTTAAATTTTATTTTCATAAAATTTAAACTTTTATATCAATAAACAAATTGTTGAATCAATGCATATATAATGATTTTTTCCTAAAACAAAAAAAAATCCAGTGTGTGCGCGCAACGTATAAAATAAACGAACAATGTTATACATATAATCGCATCACAAATCACATTCAGTCATGCACAAACTGTATCACGTATATATCGTATCATAACATGTCAAAAGTGAACAATTTAAATGTCAATATAATCACTTAATTTCTACGTACGTTTTTACGCAGTTCAATCACCAATATAATAACAAGTGAGGTTCATGCTTAGGTTAGTGATAATTATTAAGTTTGAAACTAATTTAATAATAAACCTAATTTAACAAATCATAGTTAAACATGAAATAATTAGTTTAATAACAGTAATTAAGGTCCAATACACTACACTACACGAACAATAGCACAATACATACATTAAAATTACCAATTTAACCTAAAATAAAAAATTTAACAAAATTAGGGTTTTAGCAAATAATACCTGATTTTGGAGGTTGTGAAGCTTGCAAACGAAGATGGGGATGCTAGGACGTGTAGAAGGGGATAAAATGGGGTTGGAAATGTTTTAGGGGGGAAAATGGTGGTTTTTGGAATAAATTTCGGGTGAAGATGGAATGGGGAAGAAGAAGATCGAGTTGCAGGTTACTTTCGGTTTTCCAACGGCATATTTCCAACGGCTTCCAATGGCAAGTGTTCTTTGTTATTAAAAAATTCTGGGAAAAAGCTTGCCGTTGCTAGCCGTTGGTCAATGGCCGTTGGAGGCCGTTGCCCCCGCCCGTTGCTATGAACAGTAATTCTTGTAGTGCCTGAATTGCGGTCTAGGCGGTTTAAACTGCCGTATGCCAACGACGCAACCTCCAAACGACGAACTCGGCCCACCAAATCAAAGCCAACGATGCTTCCCTTCCTCACAGACTCGAATTAAGCATCACGTATGCAAATCGACGATCAATATACCCAAAAATCCAAAACCTTAGCATCACTGTCAACCACATCGATCACTCAAGACATGATCGGACCCAATAAAAAGAATATGAGATGGTAGAGCTCATCAACATGACTCAATGATATTTGTTTTGAAATTTTTCATAAAGAAATGAATTTGATTTTTAATTTTCAAAAATGTGGCCATTTTTCTTTTCTTGTTTAGATGAAAAGCAAGAGTATGAAGGGGAGACAAATATGTGTGCTGATTGTAAGTGTTGATATAATATAATTTTTGAATTTTGGGCATTTCTTGGCACAATTCTTCGTTCGAGTATGAACCCCAAATGACAAAACAAAATTATGGTCATGCTCAGAACAGCGATGCGACCCCAAAACAATAATAATATACACCGGTTATTGAATTCTGTAAAACCACAAAACACTGCCGTTTGTCAAGAAAATCGTTCAACGATAATTTAATTATTTTTCAAATTAAAAATTATGTAAGAATCAAATAAAATAAATTAAAAATACATCAACAAAAATTGAGCCGTTAAAATAAGAATAAAATTATCTGATTATTGATCTGAACCATTTATTATTTAAAAAGAGTTTAAATAAGCTTTCAAGATCAATTTGATCAAATTAATTCAAAATTTAATTATTTAAATAATTCCTATATTTAAATCACTATTCAAATATTTATTCACAATTCAAAGAGTTTAAATAATCTCTATATTTTGATTCAAGTTTTAAAGCTTTTAAACCAATATTTCAATAACTAAAATTAATTAGATATTTAAAAATCAAATGACTAAAATACCATGTCGTTACATTATTGAAATTAATTAGCAGTAAAGTCATGTTAATTTGCTTGTATGATGTTTTAAGGATTATGGTCGATGCGTCTGTCCAATGTTATCGATAGGGGTTGCTAAACGTTAGGACAGACATTTTGACACAATAATTCGAGGAAAAAAATATTTTGTAAGAAAATACAATGTTTTTGAACAATACTATGCTTAAGAAAATAATAATAATAGTATGCACTGTTATTATGTATAGAGATAAACGAGTTGGAATTGTTGTACGCAAAGAAGATAAAGTTGTCTTGATGGCTGACTTTGACTGGAATTGAAGAGATGATAAGACGAGGATGACAGTTGAATACTTGAGCTTTTTACGAAGAGTATTCATTTTAAGTTCAACATCTTTGTTATTTTTCCCTTTTAAACATATATGGTTAAACCAGAATTATCCATGGAAAACAGATTCCTATGGCGAATAAGTACTGGAAGGAAATATGTTTCCATTTAGTCATCTCGAAACTTGGATAGATTGATATATTTTCATTTCTTATATGGAAACACTTATTAGATTATAGTCTCAGTAACTTAAAACTACTATTATTTGATTGAGTACTATTTATTTATATTTGAAATAGTATTATCAGTTTAACAGCCATGCAACTTTGGTACTAGTCTTTTATTTAAAAGTTCATTCTTAGATGTTAGTTTTAAAGCTAAAACATTTTTCCCTAACTTCGTATATCTATTAGATAAAAATCTAAATTAAATTATCATTTTAGTTAAAAGCTTTTGTTAATAAATAATAATAATAATAATAATAATAATAATAATAATAATAATAATAAGGAGAAGAAGAAGAAAATGAAATATCATATAGTTTTCTTTGTTTCAGTAGTGTCTTATAGAAGTATGTTAAATCTCAATTTAGAGGAAATAATTTTGATAAGAAAATAATATAATGCCAAAAGTTGGTCCATTCATACAACGATAGTCTGTCTGGAAACTTACACCCACTGTTAAATATTTAAACTATCGATTATGTTTTGATGTCCATTGTAGCTATTAAAATTCTTTGGCCGTAATGTATTTTGTTCTACCTGATAAATGTTAAGTTCTCATATTCTATTTCTTCGATGCCCATAAGCTTTCATAAAATCATATATTTATTTACTGTCATGCATGTCTCCGTCCTAGCTACGCATTGCAGCAAATGAGAGCTATATACTTTAAATTAATATATTTGGATTTCCTTTATTTTATTTTATTTGCATATATTCCATCGTTTGGTTTAGGTTGAAGGTAACACTGTTAACTAAATTGTCATTTTAGCCATCCTTGGTTTAATTTGCATTCCGGACAATGCCAGTTTCAGTTTCAAAACGCACCAGTATTGTTGTTTATCTCTAGTACTGGAGCTTTTGGATTGTACAGTTTGATCTACTCAGACTCATGAAAAAAAGAAACACATATAACCAATAAGTTTCAGAACATGTTGCTGACTTAAACAAATACAACCAGAATGATAGTTTGAAGAAAAAAAATGTCAACCTTGTCGGAGCAAAAGTGCAAGCTGTGTGAGACTCGAGGAACAGAGCCAGGGGACGGGGACGAACCAATCCCCGTATCCCATGAAGCACTACTGTTTAATGACAGTAATGCACTCATTTACAAGTGTGCAGCATACGCATGTGAGAAAATCCTCACCTGCGCATGCAGGTGTGTAGTGGACTGAAGTCTAGTAGTCCTGCAGCCTGCTGTTTGTGCTGTGCTTGGCCAGCGTTGACCCAGTATTATCTTGCTCTTATGCAATAATAATGTGAATTGTTAACTAGTTTCCAGAAGAACAGAAAATAAACAACTTCCATTCTTTCAACAATGAAGGGTGCCAAATGAACGTACTCTCTTTTCATTCATTTCAGTCTATTACTTCATTAGTTGCGTCCAAAGCTAGATGGTTGCACGGTATGCTTCATGTTTAGAAAAATGCATGTTTATCAAATTGTAACATACAAAACTGATGTTTTAATTTTGAGTTAAATTTAGATACATTAAGATCATATGGCTAAATATGGTGCATATTTGCGTATAAATTAAGTGAACTCTTAATTGCGCAGAACAAGGTGTGTTTTATACATATGGTAATGGATATTGTGATATGATATTGTGTTTTGATTTTTCGGAATGCTTTCCATACAAAAAAGGCTCTACCAAAAAATTCCTAAAAATCCGACATTTCAAAAAATTTCACAAAAATTATCACATGCAAAGAGTAGAAAATCATTAATTGAATGTATTAAATAGTAGCATATGATAAGGTAAGTTGGGAAAAGAGCCACATAGAGGATTGAGTAGTTTAAGTTCAATAGAAGATTGTATATATGAAGGAAGTCAGGGTATAAGTTGTTTGACGCCTTACTACAAGAAATTGTGATAACTCAATTTTCATAAGGTGGAGGTCTGTAACAAGCCTGCTGTTAACTGGGTTTTTACCCCAATAGAATTCAAAGAGAGCTAGAATATCTACAACAAGTTAAAATATCTCAAGGATCGACTAAAAAGACCAGAAGGAAAAGAAGAGAAAGACCAAAGAAGAATACCGAAACAAGATAAGGCTTGCCTATGGATCGTTAGTGATCCATAAAGCTTGCTCGTAGATCCTCCAGTACTCTTGCATCATGATCTAATATGTTCCCTAAAGACGCTTGCCAAGTTTCATAGCATGCCAAACAATTTAGCTCGAGAAGTGAAGGCTCACCGGATTCAAACTGTTTGAACAAAAGCAGCTAACTTAAAATGGACCTACATAACTTATATGAAGTCGGACTGATTTGAAATTTTGAGAGAACATTTAGAAGACATAAAAAAAGACTCATAAAATAAATGAAAGCATTTAGAGTTGATTTAATGGATCTCTAGCGATCCATCTAGATGGATGGCTAGTGACCCATCCAGATTGGGCCCCACCACTTCAAATTTTTACGGTGGATCTTGACACCCTATAGAATGTTCCCATCTGTGCAGTTAAAGCGCTCGGCAGATTCAAAGCGGTGGAGGTGCAAAAAATCATAGCGGGGATACAGCGAGGATATAGCGGGATATAGCGGATAGCTCTAAAATAGCATATAAAACTCGTACTTAATGTTTTTACAAATATGTAAATGGTAATTAAATGAAAAATTATCATTCAATTGAATTATAATTAATACATAAATGATTTTAAACAAATAACATGTGCGAATATACTTTAAATAAACCTAAAACTGTTATATAACATAATTGAATTTAGCAGAATATTAGAGTATTTTCATTTCTGAAAGTATATTAAAAATTAAATCAAATAAATTAGTTTCATAATTTTTATAATGTATAAATGCAATTTTTTAATTCATTTTATTAAAGAAGATATAGCGGAAATAGAAAAATATAGCGGGAATAATGGGATACAGCAGAAATAGCGGAGATTAAAGCGGAAATGCTATATTTTGGGGCTATATGGAAAAATCGTAGCGGTAGAAATCCGCTATGAGATATTGCGGGGTTATAGCGGGGTAATAACGGGGAATTAACTACACAGGTTCCCATAAAGTTTTGTTTGATTTCGTTAAGATTTAAGCAAGTTATGGATGATTCTTCCGGACTAGATGATCCATGAAGATGGATGATCAAACTAACTCCAAACAATTTGATATTTGAATAAGACGCTTAAAAAGAAGAAAGAAATACAACCAAACAAAATTCCCTCAAAAATATGCAAAGTGGATGGATATCTAACGATCCATCCCCTATGGATAGCTAGCGATCCATCAAGATAGGTCGGATCGCCCTCAAACTTTTTGAACTCCTTCGTAGCACTAAGTAAAGGCATCTAGTAGAAAAATATGCTAAGTTGATGGATAGCTAGTGATCCAACCTTTATGGATAGCTAGCGATACATCGCCTATGGATAGCTAGCAATCCATAGAACTGACTCAGATTAATTTGAGTTTTTCGGTGATGGCTTGGCATAATAATCGGACTCTTCTACACTTAGACTTTTGGCCCAACACTTACAGCATTCCCCTATAAATACTCACCTACCTGCAATTAGAGATGGATTTTTTCCAGAGAGAGAGCTAGCATTACTCTATTGGAATTCCTTCACTTCTTCAACTTTCTTCTTCCTTATAAGAGTCATCAAACGGATTACTGTGATTCTCCAGTCAACTCTTGTACTGTGACTTATTCTAACTCATTGTAACTTTGATCTAGGAACTAACTAGTTGATATTCAGAGAGACTCAACTAGTATAATCATAATAAAGATTCATTAAAGTTGACGTAAGCCAGAGTTAGCGGAATCACTATAAAAGTCCTGTGTCTCTTTTCTTACTTCTATCATCTATTCGTTATTTATCTGAGATTTGTGCTGCTGATTATCTGCACTAGTGCTTTCATACTTGATCCAGGATGTTAATCCATTTTTGGGTTAACACTCGCTTTCTATGCCGTAATAATAAATAAATTTAATTAGAATAAAAATATATGAATTTGATTTTTTATGATTACTATTTTGAAAATAATTTTTATTTAATTAAATTCAACTTAACAAAAGATTTTGTTTGATAAATTGGAAAACCAATAGTTAAATTCTTTTTTGATAATATTTTGAGATTTTCTAAAATCTAATGGTTATCATACTATATTCTATAAAATGTAGTGCAAATCACATTAAATTGGAATTTGTTTAATATATATACCAAAGAGATTATTTAAAAGAAAAGAATAGGAAATTACTTTAAGAAAATTAAGCCCAAAACAAATTAGGCCGAAGCCCATTCATCATTCCCTTCTTTACTTCTCTAAAAAGCTTCCCCAGCTCACTTATTCTAAAACCCAAACTAGCCTAAAGTATCCTAACCCTAATTCCAAAATCGTTCAGCAAGAAAATAATAATAATAAATTATCGTGCGGAGGTGCTGGGCTCGGTTCGATGAATGACGTCACTGGAAATGATCGCATTGAAGAGAGGAGGCCGCATGATTGTGACATCGAAGGACATAATGCTTTGTCGCATGGGAGGTTAACATAGATTCCATGGTGGAGTTGTGACCTGGCACTAGAGCTTTTGGAGCAATGCTGGCACTTTGGTAGTAGCATGGTAGAGAATAGTGAGGCAACGTGCAACATAGTGTGTCGCAATGGAGCTGGCGACTTTGTAGCATCGCGAGTCAAGCGATGGTTAGTTATTCAAGTAATGGATGGTTGTAGCAGTACTGATGGAAGTTGGCAACCATGATTGGGGCTGCTAATGACTGAAGCATTGATGGCATTAGTGGTGATATTGTCCGTGTCCGAGCTAGGGGATTTTGCTCGGAATTTCAGTGAGTTTCTACACATAACTACTATATCTATATCCTAATATGCATACATATAAATCCCGAGAGTTACACGATTCTTGTGTTTGTCTCGTATATTGGTTAAATTGTTTGACTTGTATATATTCTAGTTTAAGAAGGATTGTTGTTTGGATGTTAGATGATTGTGTTGGTCAGATGTGTCGATTTGCAAATGGAACTGTATCTACTTGTGAATTGAACTTAATATTATTTGTACATTAATTTGTGTATCTTATAGATGATTGGAGTTCTATAGAACTCGAATTGTGTCACATGATAAATTTGTGGCATTGATTGGTTAGTAAATATTCTTGGAATAATTTTACTCTATAATTTATATATTTAGATATTCATTTATTTATTTCCATATTTTAAAAGATGTTTTGAAAAGTGTTGAAAATCTATGTAAGAAATTTTATTAAAAAGGTTATTTAATTACTTTTGAAAGAGTCTCATATCTTGGAAAATATAGAATTTTATTTTTATAATATACTTACAATGTTTGGAAACGTTTTAAATAAAAAACAGCCTCTTTTCATAATATGAAAATTTTCTGAATAAGGTATAATTTAAAAGAAAATGTTTTATTTTTAATTAGTTTGAGTATGAAAGGAAGATTTTGAATTGTATTATATGGTTTGAAATAAATATAATTTATTTTGAAGTTAATATATTTATATTATTTAAAAATAATAACTAATTATAGAAAATTATGGAAAGATTTTTATAAAGGAATTTGATTTATAAAGTTATTTTGAATGTTATATATATATATATATATATATATTTAGATATTTGATTTAATTGTTTAAAGAAAGATTTTGTTGAATATTATTATTATTACTTTATTTCTGTACTCAATTGAGATTTTATTTATGATTTGTATGTTTTATTTCTAATTTTCATATACATATACGTATATATATAAATTGATATCATGAAAGATTCACTGTTGATAATGATTTGATTGGTCATTTGATATGATACAGTAATGATAATCTTCTAAATAGATTTGTGATATTTTATGTTGATTTAGTTATTTATTTCTATGTGATGGCAAATCAGAATAAACGGATTAGTGATACTTTTTGGTATAGGACTTTCGGTAACACTTTCCAGTTATTCATCAGACTTGTCATATAGAAATATCTAGCGTGGATTGAGTGTGGTTTATAAGCCTTGAATAATTATCTGAATAACATGTGGTGGTATGAGATGCCGTTATGTTATTTGTTTGATTATTCATTGTAAGTAAATTTCACTCGAACGGGGATTACACTCATGTGAATATGCGATCGGCAATTCTTTTAGCCATGTGCGAGCATGTAGGTAGGGCCATGTGTCGGCTAGGATTAGAGCTTTAGTACTTTATAATCATGTGTTGACTTACATACATATAAAGCCGTGTGTCGGCTTACTTCTAGAGTTATATATCAATATAGGATATGAGTACTATATGTCGTCAACTTGTGTCTAGCTCTCTTTATGGTTCAAGAGTGAACCAGATTTGCCACTATCCAACTGGATGACCTGATTGTAGTATCGCGCCCTATATCCACGACATTGTTGTTGGTTATTATATTCAATGTGTATCATAGGATTGGTAGTTGGCAGCCTCTTGCATTGCATAGGCCAACAGTCAGCTAGCATAAGGGCAAGTGCAGGGTCATGACCAAGGATATGCGTTGACGAGCCATCGATGGATGGGGTCACGATGTCCGTTGGGGTAACTAAAGACTACAGGAATAGACCCGGCTATTCATAAGAGGCTAGTAGACCCTGGGTTCATGGAGCATGTTGTTCTCTATCATTCTCCCTTTCGGGTTCAGGGTTATATGTGTTGTGGATTGGCATACCTTATTCACTTTCTAATGAGTTGGCAATACTAGAGACTGTGTGTCTAAAGTGTATTCAGTCCTCGTATATCTGTGCTCTTCTAGTTCGATATTCTATAGATAGCCTTTGTTTATTGACTGGGATTTGGACTATGATAGATTTTTTATGATTTGTATAATCTTAGACACCATTTGGATGCTTTGATAGGCTATCTCACATTTTCTATTTATTATACGAATTTATGATATTATGTTAAGGCATGGCTATGTGTCAGCCCGATTCATTTGATGATACTAGTTTCTATGATGGTGTTTTATTGTATGGATGATTCATGCATTGGATATAGTTTCTTGATTTCTATTGAATTATTTTATATGGGCGATGGCATTTTATACTAGGTTTTGTGATGTTTAACTTATACGATATTTGAGTTTGTATAAGATAGCATTATTATGTTATTACCTAGTATATACTGAGCACCGTATGTTTATTGACCTTGGATTTAGATATAGTCCGACCCGAATGTTATTCGTATAATATTCGGGTCAGTCCAAGTCATTTCAGGTGCAGGGGCAGTGAGACCAGCATTTACATTGGGCATAGAGGAGACTAGGATGTGATATTATACAATTTCATGTAGGTATATGAGTTGTATATTGAACATACCCTATATATTTATGTATTATATATTATCGCGGCGATTCTGACTCTGTGTCCTCTATTAATATACTGTAGATTATGTGTTATTCTATCTTGGGGGCACATGTGTTTATTACTTTATCTTGGTATTGTGCATGTATAGGTAAGTTTTTGTTCGATATTTTAATACGTACCAATGTTAAGCTAAGGGAATATTCACTTATGTACCCCATATCGCCTCATTCTCTATATTATCTGATAGTAATACTCGATAATACTCTTGGGTAGTATGGGTATAAAGGTATGGATACTAAATCTTTTATAAATAATACAGAAGGACGCTAGGATTGTTGCAAAGTGATATAAATAGACATCACATACGTTTTATATATCACATTTTTCTTATGTATTTGATACGTAGGGAGATTACAAATTCATAATTAAGATCACTAAATGACAATTTAGAGTGTTGTCAAGAATTTATGAAATACCAGAGAATTATTTACATAAACAACGAACTCCTTATAAAGGAGTCTACGAATTCGAACTTCATAACTGATATCGAGCATAGTATGACAATCCTAAATTCATGTTCAATCTTGATTAACGTTATCCAGGTTTTTATTTCAGTAGAATTCAAAGGAAGTTGGAATAGCTTTGTCGAGTCAAAACAGCTCAAGAGACAACCAAAAGGACTAGAAGAACCAACCAAGAAGGATCAGAGAAAAAGAAAGCAAAAAATGCTAAGGTGATGGATCGCTAGTGATCCATCTCTTATAGATCGCAAGCGATCCATAAGGTTCACTCGTGGGTCCACCTATCCTCTTGCATCATGGTCTAATAGGTATTCTAAGAATGATGGCTAAGTTTGATGGAATTTCAAGCTAGTTAGATCGAGAAGTGACATTCGTCTGATTCAATAAGCAGTCCAACGCAACTAATGTATGGATCATCATCAAAACAAGGCAATAAACTACTCAATTACATGTAGAACACCAACACAAGACAACAAATGCAATCCAAAAGATAAAGTCCAAGATACACTAAGTACATGGATTGCTGGGGATCCATATGATTGTTCCACGCTGCAACGAAGTTTAAAGAAGAGGATGAAGGAAAGCATCACAAGCAGTTGGATCTTCAGCAACCCAAAAGCTATGGATCGCTAGGGATCCATAAAAAAATCCATAAGATTGACTCAGCTCCCTATGAAACTTTCAGTGCACCTTCGTATGTTCGTTTGCAGTGTCTAGCAAGACGACCTAGCCTAATAGCTTTCCAACCCCAATAATTACAATCCTACTTGCAATATAAACAGGATCTTCTCGACTGGCTACTGAAACTCTACAGAAAGTAATCTTCACTCTTCTCCTCCTATACAAAAGTCATCTACAGGGTTCATTGTTATTCTCCAGTGAACTCTAACACTGGTGACTTGATCTAACTTATAAGATTCAATCATGTTGGAATCAGATTAAACTTGTAGTTGCAGTTAGTCAATAATAAAAGTTATAAAGTGGACTAGGCTTCGTTAACAACCGAACCACTAATAAAATATCTTATTCATTTACTATTTCTTTTTCATTTATTTGCCTTGATAAACAAGTTTGATGCTATCATACTCAATCCATGGTGTTTATCCATTCTTTGGGTTAACATTTTGGTGCTTTCAATGAGAACCGAACTTAGAGAATGATCTAGCTATCTACTTTGGAGTAGACAAGGTCCAGTAGTTAGATCCTTAATTTCTATTCAAAAGATATGCTGTTAAGAATCAATGGCTCCAAGAAGAAAAAGAACTGCTTCTGGAAGATCCATAGGGGCGGTAATTGCCGAAGAAGTGATGAATCATTAGCGAATTTAAGTAAATGGCGCTAACGTAGGAGATTAGGTTCTAAGATCCTCTAATTAACGCGAAGTTGTAACTAGAGATGAATTTAATAAAATGGTTAAAAAAATCAGTCAGAAAATGGAAAGCGGTCAGAGAGCTCTTATGGACAAACCGAATGCCCTGTTGACTTTACAATCACATCTTATTCCAAGAACCATGGCAGAACCCGCAACTGTTGCAGAACAAGAAAATTCTTTTGTTTCTGGCCTAAATAGGAGGAACAGGAAGCCGCCGTAGAAAAGAGTGATAGCTGAAACCGGGGGAATCAATGTAGAAGGAAACACTAGCACTTCACCGACCGCAAGACAACCAGCTACGAACTTAAATCTAGGAGCGAAGACCCCATAAGAGGATATAACCATGGACCTCTCCGATTTGGAAGATGGAGAGCAATTAACGACGGCAAGTTGGAAAGGAAATGCCAAAGTATTTGATAACGCCAGCGATATCCAAACTGCCCCAATTAAGCCAACCGCAAGCAAACGAAATCCCGAGGGAGTGGCTCTTCAAAAAACAGTAGAACCTAGGCTTCATCCCACTCACCAAGATCATTTGCAAAGCCAGATACTCCGTGTAGTTACTGACAGCCGACCCTTGGATTACTGGACATCTGAGGCATATATCGCGGACATGGTCAAGCGATTGATGGATGAGAGTAAGAACAAAAGGGATGATGAATGGGGTTCAGATCCAAGTTGGACTCCCTTCATTGATGAGATTTTAAATGAGCAATACCCTGAAAAATTCACTATGCCAACTATTCCGTCCTATGATGAAACGAGAGACCCAAAACCTCATCTATACAAGTACAATTGATACATGGATGGAGCGAATATTTCGAATGCTGTTCGATGTAGATGTTTCTCGATTTTTCTAGAAGGAATTGCTTCCATGTGGTTCATTAGGCTTCCACTAAGATCCATCTCCACTTTCAATCAACTAGCAACAAGATTCCTTGATTAATTCAGACTCACATAGTGAGGCCTAACGATGTGATGTCTTTGTTCGGTCTATTCCAGGATGAAACGAATCTTTTAAATATTTCATGAATTGGTTTAACACTACGGTGATAGAAGTAAGCAATCCGATCGAGGATATGATTTTTATGGCTTTGGTCCATGTTATCCACTCGAAAACTAAGTTTGGAAAATGGATTAAAATGAAACAACATACCATTAGGAAGGACTCAACCATAAGGCGAGTCAATACTTGAGATTGGAAGAGGTGCAAGAGTTAGAAAGGAAATCTACCAGCTTACTGCCGATGAACGTCGGGCGGAGTGGCATAGCGATAAACCAGGACATGAATACCTTTAGGGCCGCTGAAGGAAGTACAACAAAAGACAAACCAAAAAAGGAAGAATTAGAATTCCAACAAACAAAATGGTTAAAATAAGAGGCTTGTAGGCTTCAGGCCCAAAGATTACACCTGATCAATGATATTTCGAAAAACATCTATCACGCAACATAGGGGATAGAGGAGTATAAGAAACCCCCTAAAAAGGAAGCAGCTGAGCAACAAAGCATTTCCGAAAGTATTGTCACTTCCACGAAATGCATAGCCACAATACGAATGAGTGTCATTACCTAAAGAACTTGATTGAAGAGTTGATTGGGAAAACAAGCTTCAATAATACGTGAGGAAGTTGCAAAATCCTGACCAACTCGTGGCTCCCACAGCTCCTAGGAATTGAAGAAACCAAGCTAGACCTAACGAAGAGGGATCTAGACGAACTGACTGGAGACTCATCATTGGAATGATATCTGGAGGACCTCATCTCGCACAGAAGAGTTGAGGAGAAATGGAGCGATTAAAACATGCTCCGAAGGATTCGTGTCGCACAATTGAAGATGGAGCCCCTGCCAGTAGCAGAGAACTCTAAACGATGTATAGTATTTCGAAATCGAAACACTGAAGGAATTGAAGCTCCAACTCTTGATCCCATGGTCTTGACAGTAGGGATCGGGCCCGCTATGGTCTGACGAGTGTTGGTTGACAGTGGCGGTTCTGTGAATATTCTTTTTCATGCACCTATGACCAAATGATGATCGGCATGAAAGATGTATCTGTCTATCTAAAAAATTCCAAGGATTCACGACGAACTCAAAAAACCCGTCAGGATGATTGACTTACCTATAGAGCTTGGGGAAGGAAACCGAAGGGTCACACTTATCCAAACTTTAATGATCGTAGATGAAACTTCTACATTCAATGCGTTCTTGGGATGGCCCATGCTGGTGGATTTCAGAATCGCCTTAGCCCAATGATGCCTTACAATGAAGTTATCAATGAGGAATCGAGTTGAGGTGATTAAAGGACATTAAAGTGCTGTCAGAGAATGTTATATCGCAGAAGTATGCAAACCTAAGAGAAAGGAAAGGGAAAGACTCTCCACATTCATGAACCTGCCGATTGCAACTAGAAAGCCACCTTGGCTTGGGGACTGTAACAACCCAAAATTTGACCACTTTAAAAATACAATTTAAAGTGATTTTAAACATAAAATATATAACATTCTATGATTTAAATAATATTAGATAGGATTTGCAAAGAGAAATATATACAAAAATAGGAATAATTGCTTATATGGACAAAAGTGACAAAATCTGGATTTTAGAAAAGTAAGTTTCAATGGTTAAATAAATTATTTTAATTAATTTACGAGTGCTTAAATTTTTAAATCTCATTCTATAAATTTGTTTTTAAATTTGGTTTACATAAATAAATAGTTTAACTAAAATGTAAAAATATGACCGTAAAACGTTTTGTCAAAAATCAATGTTTTGTTCAATATAAGTTATCGCACCTTTATTTTCTTATATATGAACATATATTCAAATAATATAAGTATTAATTTGTTCACTAATCAAGTTTACTTTTACTAAACGTACTTATAAAATTCTAGAATGTAATTAACAAAAAGTAAGCGTAAAAAGATATAAAGTGTTATAAAAGTCAAAAAGTAAAAATCAAATCAAACAAACATAATTATTATATTCTTTGCTTAATACTTAAGTGAAATTGACTTAAAGTAATGATTTGAAATGTGATGTTAAGTGTTGAAAAAAAATTAGTTTTCTTAAAGTATGTTATCCCATTTTTTGGTCAAAGCTAGGATATCCATGTTGAGCGCATCTCCACCACGACCAAACCAAGAAGAAGCAAGCAAGCGTACACAAGTCGAAGATTTCATTCATAACCCAAGTGCAAAAGCTCATTCGATATTAAGAAGTTTAAGGTTTCATCCGGCAAAGCCTTATTCGGCGGTTTCATCCGGCAAAGCCTTATTCGGCAATTCAAGCGTACAGTCCCATTCGGCATTCACATGCACCAGTTCATTCGGCATAAGCTACCGAACCAACTCACAGCTACCCCATGCCGAACCAACCACGAGAACTCACCATCAACCGAACCAGGCGACCACCGGACCACCATTCAACCTACCACCGGACCGACACTCCACACAACCTATCGCCGGTCCAAACATCTCAGCCCAGTCTGCCGAATCAACCTCTATTACTCCATCACCGAGCCAAACAACTACTGAACCAAACTCCAACTTCTCCAAGCATGACCGAATGAAGCTCCGCCGAGCCAGAAGTTGCCAGTCCAGATTGCTTCAGCCCAGGCCCACCAGCAGCTATAAACATCCAAGACCCCTGCCCCCAGCCTCACTCTATAAATAGAAGGGCAGGGGTACAACAATGGCAGACAAGTTTGAGAGCTCAAGCCTGGAAGGAACTCTCAAACAACTTTAGATACTTGTAATCAAAGCTTTGTACTTGTAATCTGAAGGAAAAAAGGAGAATAACATATAAAGTGGACGTAGGCACGTTCTTGCCGAACCACTATAAATCTGTGTGTCTTTTACAATTTAGTCCCTGTTTTTCATATATTTGCATAAATCACCCAAATCACTAAGAACAACATAAAATCAATCAACTCATACGACTTTGGGTGTTTGCGGCCATTTTTCACGCAAACAAAGTATAAGTAAATGGTATTTTCGTCTGTTTACAAAATATTATTTTAATCCAAATTTTTTCTACAAATACCAACACACTTTCTCACTTTTTTACACACCTTTATTCTCCATTTTCAAGCTCTTCTTCCACTCTTTAATGGCTTCCATTCATCTCTTAAAAAATTCCAAAAATGTAACAAAGTTATGGCAAAAAAATAATCGACAAAAAAGTGTACCACTTAAGTCTTGTTCAAGCTAGTAAGTTCCCTCCATCCACCCAAGGTCATGCCCACCTAGAAGCCATCTCCACCTCTTTTCATCTCAACTTCTAGGATAGCGAAGCTATAGCCAAATTTCAAAAAAATTTGGGAAATGATAGCGAAGTTATAGTCAAAATCCATAGTAACAAAATTAGTAAAATTGGTAGGAAGTATGGTTTAGATCTGGAGTTTCTTGCCTTAAATTTTGATGGAGTAGAATCAAAATTGAGTTATTTCTTTCCTTAAGTACATTAAAATCATTGCTAAATTAATGGAGCTTTAAGTGTTCTTTGAAAACTTTTGTCGAATGCTTGTTTACTTAGTTTGCTAAAAAATGGTTTGATTTCCTTGTTTGACTATGTTTGGATGGTTAATTAAGTATTTTAAAATTTAAAAGTTAAATACTTAATGGGATATAAGGAAATGACTAGTACACGTGTTTCATGTTTGAGATCCAAGGAGAATTGGGCGAGGGAAGGAACATGTCGAAGGGAAAGCCCGGATGCTCCAAAATAAATATCAAACCGTTTTAACTCAAGAGAAAATAAAAAGTGTTATAAATATTTGATAGAATTAAGCATTGATTATCGTTTATTATTCTGTTTATTTGATTGATTGTTTGAATTAGGCTCGACCAGTTTATTAGCTGTTTACCTTTTTATATGCATGGGCCAGGTAGACAATAAATTGAGAATGATTAAATTCGAACACCATGTGATAAGAATTTCACAGTTTGACAATAAGGTGTTCGATAAGAATTTTGGTTGAGTACGAATTATAATAAAAGATATTTATTACAATTTTGGAAATAAAAGATATTTTATCTTTCAAATGAAATGGTTTCTTTTGAAAGAAAATAAAAATATTGAGAATAAATATTTTGAAGTGATTTTATATAAAAGTGATTATATAAAGAATGGTTTTATAAAATATTTTTATAAAACGGAAAGTGTAACGGCCCGCATATCCGTACCCCTTGAGTCAACACTATTCTACAACAATCAACTCAAGTTGCACGGAAATACGAACCATTTTGGTTAAAGAAGAAGAGGTAGGAGAAGAGAAAACTAAAACAATATCAGAATCTAACCATCGCAGCGGAATAAAATATAATAGATAATAAATAATCTTTACTCAAAATCAAATACATCTGTTTACATACATTTCATCATCATAGTACATCAGTCACAGCTCAAATCAATAACATACAATGGATACACAACAATTCAACAGCGGAATATATATATATATATAAACAAGTACGAGAGTACGTATCGTCCTCCTGCTCGTCTCCTGAGCTCCACAGCATCATATCATGTATTCTATAATACTCGGTCTGACCCGAGCATTACAGTTAAATAACACCCGAGTCAGTCTGGATTACCAGCGTGAGAAAATCACACCCAATATATTATTAAAGTTTCAAAGTCCTTTGAAAACAAAAGCATCTCGTAAGACCACGCCACAAATAAACATGTCGGGTTTTTACCTTACGATAGCTAAAACAATTTTTATAGAAATCCTCTGATATTATAATAGTGTCTATAGAAAGTAAATAGAATCTAGCTGAAATGCTTGCATCTCACGTTTCAGCAATAGTTGGGCACAATCAAAACCGTACGGGCACGTAGGGAAAATGGATTCCCAACTAATGGCTAGGCACTGGGGTACCACCTGTCATAGTACCTGGTCTAGATCAGCGTACCGAGGAGCCACCCTAACTCTCCTGCAACACAAGACCGGAACCATCCCTTACTGGACAGTCCCGAGCAAGATCACCCCGCGGTTGGGATCAGCAACCGCCCACTAAGCCGAAATAAAGGGACATCTAGACAGGGATGACCTCACCCTCCAGTGGGCGCTACCCACGAAGCCTTGCTGCATATCCCCTGATTTTCAGCCATTCCCATTTGATGAGGCTTGAGGCTAAGCGTTACCTTTATAGAACATATCCCTTAGAATGCCCATCATCCACCTGACGATGTTTTCGCAAGCATTCATCCATACAAGTCCGTCCCGGGTTCGAACGGAACCGAAGGCACTATTCCTACTACATCCATTTTGGAAATATCCTCAGGATTAGTAGCGATTAGCCCTTACACTTCACTGCTCCATCTTCGAATCCAAAATCGTTTTCACGAAACGTACAAACCGGATCGAAGTGGTTTTCGAGAAATAAATCTCGATCCCGGTCTCTTCGAAACGATCAACGCATTTGTCCAATATTGATAGTCGGTTATTTAACTAACAATTTCTATTCACAAACATCCATCAAACAATAATAATTTTTTTTTCCAAATTACTTATTAATCCCAAAAATATCTTCACAAGATATTATTTCTATTTTCAATCCTTTGAAAACAGTTTCAAACCATCATTCTTCTCAGAATCAACTTTCCCAAATATTTTATATTTCCTCTGAAATCACCAAGCACAAAAATAAATTTTTAAAATAATTTTAAGCACTTTACTTTGAAAATATACTTTAAACATTTAAGTTAGATTACTTTAATAATTTGTTAAAATTATATACTATACTAATATTTGAAAATAAGGTTACTAAATAAAAGATAAAACTAGATTTTCATTTTTAAAAATAAATTCTAAGTCACTCTTTAACTAATTATTGCCATAATAGAATAAAGAAAATACTTACTTTAGAATTTAAATATTTAGAAATAGTAAAATTTTCAAAACATACTTCTGAAAACAACTTAAAAACTTTTAACTTATATTTTAAAAGACTTACTTTGTAAACGTACTTGGTTATCCAGAGAAAATCTCAACTTAAATCAATTTCCCTAATTGATTTCCAATTTATTCCCTTTTAATTCAGAATCTATTAATTTCAGCCTTCCTTTCCTGATTATGATTTTAAAATATTTTAACTAAAAATTCCAATTTTTTTTTAGATTTCTCAATTACTTCTTTAGTCCTTTAAATAAATTTAAACTTCGAATTTTTATATACTTCTTTATTTCTTTAAGTGATATAATTTAAGTTTACAATTTATCAATTTCATTTTTTTCAAAAATCTATTTCTCTTCATACTTGAAGTTATTTATTATCATTTCCATATTACTTCTATTTCTTTTCAATTCATTCTTATTTTATTCAAACTTTCTATAATTATTTCGCTCACAAATTTACTTTTTTTTTAAATTTCTTTTCAACAATCCAATTCATATATATTGGTAATTCATTATACCCAAATATCCAATCAAACCATAACATTCAATATTCCAATATAACTCATCATAGGATATCAAATAATCACAACAGAGAATATTGAATAATTTAAATAAAAGTGAGGGTCCTAGTTGGATCCCTCCAACCTGTTTTTCCTGCATCCACAAATGTTAGCACAATATAATATGCCAATGTCAAAATATCATACTATATCACATCAATCAATTCAGCCATTCAAACAATTATTTAAATTTAATCATTTTAAATTTAAATTTAAACTGAGTGAGATTAACTCACCTTTAATTTGTTTGTAATCCAATCCAATCCGGCTTGCTTCTATCAGATTTTAACCTTGAACAGCATTATATTGCCTATTAATATTTGAAATAATCGAACAACTTGTTTAAATTTAATTTAGTTTAAACAAGTAATTAAATTTAAACTAATCCCCTTTTTTTTTTGAAAATCTTTGAGTAACTAAAATAAATCAAATAGGTAAATTTAACAATTTAATCACCAAATCCATTTATTTGAAATAGACCAATAAATGGAAATCTGTATGTATACTTTTATATAAATATGTTTACATTTATATTTTTTTTTCCTTTGTCTTTAAAACTCATACAGTTATAAAATAAATTTACATAGCTTCGAAAAAACTAATTTTACCTATTGTTCAATAGTTTAAAATTCATATACATATAAAAAGTTTTTCTTCTTACTGTTAATAAAAATAAAAATAAGAAAAATTGCTTTAACTCGTATATTTACTGTTTCACTCCAACAAACATTTTTTTTTTTTAAAATAAATTTCTATTCTTAAAACTTACATACGCATTCAAATCAGGTACGAATAAATTAAGGTAAAATTATTTACCTTCAATAGTATCTCAAGGAACCACTGTAGTCGCTCAACATCCACGGCAATGCCTTAAAATCAAACGTCACCAACCTACTGCCTCCACATTCTCATGCTCGACCACCGAGTTCCCCACCGAGCCTCGTCGCTGCCACTGAGATGCGCGCAACCCTAGCCTACTCACGCACGCTTCACCACTACCATTCGCCTCTGGTTGTCGACCGAACACGAACCCTAGCAGCACGAAATTTGGCTGCGCTCTCCCTCCTTCACGCGCGACGTCGCATATCGCGATTTGATCGCGTACGACCCCTTCATTCACAAACTTCAATCGATTTGAATCAAGGCCGAACTATTGAAACTCGAACCCTAGCCACCATCGTCCTCGCCTCGGTCAACACCACGACCCTCAAATCCACGTGCGCACGATTAGTCGCATACTCGCGATGGAAGAAGATGGGAGATGCCATTTTTTCTTTTCAGAAACGAGTTCGGCCTCGGTTTTAAAATGGGAAGAAACTGTCGCCATTTTTTTTTTTTTAATTCGATTTGAACGAAAGGGTTTGGTTCTTTCTTTTGGTTAAACGAGAGGGTGCTTTATCCTTTCGTTCCTTAGCTTATGAACGAAGCCTCTACCTCTTTTTTTTTTTTTTTTTTTAAGCTTGGAAGGGAAGGAACATAAATAAGATTTCGTGAATTTAAAGGAAAGAAGAGAGGCATGTAACACGATGTTTATTTTTTATTATTATTATTATTATTATTATTATTTTATATTTTTTTTCAGTTGAGAAAGAACGAAGTCGATATAAATTTCCGATATAGAATTTCAGTGCGTTTATATGCCGTACGCTCACATAACCATTCCAAATACTACGAAAATTGAAATCTGATAATAATTCAATATTACGGACCCAATATAACTGGTTTCGTCGAATTCCGAGACTGTGCCTCGGAAGACCATTTTTAAATTCAATTTAAACGATATAAATTTCAAAACCGAACAAACCAATGCTAGTTTTAAATTTTACAATTTCTATTATCCTCTGTACTATCAATATAAATCTTACAAGCTTTCAAATTATTTTCAACAGGTATAAAACTTCAGATTCAACATTTAGCTCGGCTTCCAGTTATTTAATTCAAAATTTTAATTATCAAATAAATCGTGATGCTCGTAATTCAAGTTAAAATTGCCCTATTGAATATTTAAATTCAATTAAATATTCCGATTTCAAATGTTTGAAAATTCTGGGTCGTCACATTCCTCCCCCCTTAAAAGAATTTCGTCCCCGAAATTACTAGTTAGGAAGAATGGTCCAATACCCGTTTACTTTTTCCTAAAAGCCAAACAGTTTCTAACAATTCAACATCTTTACCAATTATCTTTTTACAAAAGACCCATTATTATTCTTATTAACTATCCAAACCTTTCCCTAGATTGCAAACAATCCTATTTGCCCATCCATTCAAGTTTTAATCATAAAACCAATTTTGAATTATCAAATTTTTTTCTAACTCCCTAAATTCCCGAAAAATTTCGCCAGCGTCTCTTTTGCGCGGCTGACTCGGTACAACTACAAAATGGCTCCACGGCCTTCCAAATCCAAAAAGAAAACAAAAAGCCAAGTGGCTCAATCCAAATCCAAATCCCAATCAAATTTCATACCAAATTTAAATACATACCTTTTTGTCGGGCAATTCAAATTTATCTCTTGAAATCAAATCCAATTTCTTTTCTTTTCTTTTTCCTTTTATATTACCTGCATATCCTGTTTAGCAGCAATATCCAATCACAATATTCTCAAAATATCTTATCGACTTTCTTACTAAATGTCAACATCTGTTCATTCCAATATTGACTTAAATTACATTAGTAGTATCAATATCCATTTAAGACTTCACCATTCCCTCTTAAATTTAGTTTAAGCATTGTATATGCTTCTTATATTTATTTTCATCTTTCACCTTAATTTATATCTATTTCTATTCAAATTGATTCTTTCATTTTCATACGAATTCAATTCATCTTTAACTCAGAATATATAGATTTTATTGGTCATTTATTATCAATTCATGTCATTATTTTAATTAGTTTCATTCACTAACTTATTTTATTTCCAATTTGAATTCGTTTGTCGTTAACAAAATTTTCCAAAAATTTTCTAACTCCCAAATTTTTGAAAATTTTTGGCAGAGTCTCCCTTGTACAGAGGAGCTTTTGCAATTTGACAAAAGAGATAAATATATATACATCGACCCACACGGTCGGAAAAACCAAAAACAGTTCATATTTCCTTTTTTTTTATTGCATAGGCGTACCTTATTTAGCATATTAAGCAAGCAGCTTATTACTTTTAGCAAATAGCACAACCAAATCCAGCCACATGGCTTCCAGGTACCTGTACTTACTCAATTTAAACATGTAAGTGCCAAATATATGCAGTTTAACTATATTTTACATATTTAACTTACAAACATTCCAGTGTTAATAACCATGTAGATTAAACAACACTTATAAGCAATTTTATAGGGTTCCAACATAAATTTAAATTGCTCACAACCTATTTATATACAACTTCATTCAATTCAAATGTTTACCACTAAATTTCTTTCATTCAATTCATTTTAGTAAAACAAATTTATATTTAATCCAGTTGATCTCAAAATCAATTTATTTAACTTCTATCAACTAATAGAATCTTAATTCCCTTTACTTGCGTCAAACGACGATTTATTTTATGCAGTTTTGCCAATATCCAAGTGAACAAATGATTACTTGAGTTTTAAAATCAATTTGAATGGATTCCCATTCAATTTATTTTTAACTCCAATCCATTTTTAAATTTAGTTGGTATATTTATTGAATCCAATGTCAATTCTTATTCACATTCGATAATTTATTTCTGAATTGTATTATATTAATAACAATGCCACTTCAAATCATTTCTACTTACTTGCATTAAATTTACAATTCAACCATTCCTCTTATAATCCAATTTATTTTATTTAACTCGAGTTCAAAACCAATTCCATTATGAATTTCCATTTCCTTAAATATTATCTATCTTCACTTGATTTAAATCCAATCCAATAACATTAAACTTAGTTTAAGTTGAATTCAATCCAACTTTCCTTCATTCATTTAGCTTAAGTCCATTTACCTCAATTTATTCAAATTCTACACTTAAACTCATTTTCATTTTACAAGTAAATTTTCTCCTTTCAATTTAACTGGATTTTATTCTAATCCAATCCCATTTTAAATCTGGAAATTTCATTTGATTGGTTATTATAAATTTAACTTTCCAGATTCAACTCATCCAATTTATTACAGTGCCCCTTCCAATTTATTTCCACTTATTCGGATTTTATTTGCAATTCATACCATTACTATTTTAATTTGTTAACACTTCAAGTTAAATTTTAATTAATAGCTCAAGTTCTGATTTCCCCATTCACATTTTAATTTACCATCCAATTTATTAAGTACACTGCCATTTGGTTCACAAATCAATTAATTAATTTCAAGGCCACTTTCAATTATATTTTTTTCATCGACAATGTAAGTCGAATTTAATTATAACTTGGGTTGTATTTTCAAACCTCATCATAAACTCACAATTCAATTTCATTGACTAACTAACAAATTTGTTCTTCCTTTATTCATAATCCAATACTTGAATTTTTATTCCAAATATCACTTCATTTTATTTCCTTAAGTTCAATAGACTTTATAATTCAAGTTTGGATTTCTTTTCATTTTCCAATTTATCAAAATATTAAATTTGGGCTTTGTATTCCATTTTAAATTTTATAAGTTACCACTTATTGTTTTATACTATTCCATTCATCATAAGCTTGAATATATTCACCTTTTATTTTTAACTCAAGCCTTCTATTATTTATAGCCCAATCATATTTTATTTCCATGGATTTTTAATTCATTTATAAGTTATTCTGATTTATTTATTTCAATTCCAATCCTTATTCAATTTATTTTTCATTTGTTTAAGTAAGAATCTAATTCCATCAAATAATTCAATTGAATTCTTATTCCAATTCAATTCTATCTTAAACTCAATTTATTTAGCTCAATTCGATTGCAACTAAATTCGAATACAACTGGATATTATTTTCAGCTTATTCAATTAATTTCAATCCAGTTAAAATTTTATTCCCCAATCTAAGTTGATTTCATTTTAGCCCATTAATTTTTTTATTTCAACAAATTCCAAAGTTTAAACAACCTTTTAACATTTCAAAATTCCCTTTAAAACCTTCTATATCCAAAATTCCTTTGATAAATTCAATTTATCTCTTTGCATTTCAAAAGTCAACCAGTTTTGCAAACAATTTCAATTCAAAACAATTTGTTAGCAATTTCACTTCTGGAAACTCGAAAATGAACATCGATAATGCTGCAGTCATCACCGAGTTATTTTTTTAGCAACCAAAAGAGTTCAATGCTTTTATTCTCTTTCTAAAATCCATCCAGTATTTTTAAATTCCAAATCTCTTTAGATTTTAAATCCGATTCAAAAATATCTCAAAATATATTATCCTCCTAACTTTTGAGAATCATTATCCAATTCAAAGAAACTTAAATCTCCAAATTCCAAACCCTTTGGATTTAAATTCAAACTTTTCTTTGGAATGTAATCTTACTTTAATAATTTATTACACTATAATTTACATTTACAAATTCATTTGATATGAATTGGTTTCTTCGTTTTTAATTATGAATTCAATTTCCTAATCCTGTTATAAATCACATTTATAAACTTCATCTATTATGTCAATTTATTCCTTAATCTTTAATTATTATTTCAATCTTTATTCAATTATCATACAATGATAATAATTTAATATTATCACTTCTATCATCCAAACATCCATGTATAGCTATAATAATTAAGAAAATCATTTTCTTTTATATACATAAAATAAATTTGGGAAAAATTATTTCGTTTACCCTAGTTAAAACAATACTGTGTCGGTTTATCTTGTTCAAGAGTTTAGAAATCCCTATCGATGACATGGCGTCCCACACATCGACCAGAATCCATAAACACTCAACCGATAAATCAACACAATATAAAAACAATTTTATATTCACTAACAAATACGCACTCATATCTATTAATACTCTCAAACTCATTCTAGAGTACTACGGACTCTATTCAATGAGTAATTCCCAGCAGAGCCAAGGTTATCACCAACCTAAGCTCTAATACCAAGTGTAACAGCCCGCATATCCGTACCCCTTGAGTCAACACTATTCTACAACAATCAACTCAAGTTGCACAGAAATACGAACCATTTTGGTTAAAGAAGAAGAGGTAGGAGAAGAGAAAACTAAAACAATATCAGAATCTAACCATCGCAGCGGAATAAAATATAATAGATAATAAATAATCTTTACTCAAAATCAAATACATCTGTTTACATACATTTCATCATCATAGTACATCAGTCACAGCTCAAATCAATAACATACAATGGATACACAACAATTCAACAGCGGAATATATATATATATATATAAACAAGTACGAGAGTACGTATCGTCCTCCTGCTCGTCTCCTGAGCTCCACAGCATCATATCCTGTATTCTATAATACTCGGTCTGACCCGAGCATTACAGTTAAATAACACCCGAGTCAGTCTGGATTACCAGCGTGAGAAAATCACACCCAATCGATTATTAAAGTTTCAAAGTCCTTTGAAAACAAAAGCATCTCGTAAGACCACGCCACAAATAAACATGTCGGGTTTTTACCTTACGATAGCTAAAACAATTTTTATAGAAATCCTCTGATATTATAATAGTGTCTATAGAAAGTAAATAGAATCTAGCTGAAATGCTTGCATCTCACGTTTCAGCAATAGTTGGGCACAATCAAAACCGTACGGGCACGTAGGGAAAATGGATTCCCAACTAATGGCTAGGCACTGGGGTACCACCTGTCACAGTACCTGGTCTAGATCAGCGTACCGAGGAGCCACCCTAACTCTCCTGCAACACAAGACCGGAACCATCCCTTACTGGACAGTCCCGAGCAAGATCACCCCGCGGTTGGGATCAGCAACCGCCCACTAAGCCGAAATAAAGGGACATCTAGACAGGGATGACCTCACCCTCCAGTGGGGGCTACCCACGAAGCCTTGCTGCATATCCCCTGATTTTCAGCCATTCCCATTTGATGAGGCTTGAGGCTAAGCGCTACCTTTATAGAACATATCCCTTAGAATGCCCATCATCCACCTGACGATGTTTTCGCAAGCATTCATCCATACAAGTCCGTCCCGGGTTCGAACGGAACCGAAGGCACTATTCCTACTACATCCATTTTGGAAATATCCTCAGGATTAGTAGCGATTAGCCCTTGCACTTCACTGCTCCATCTTCGAATCCAAAATTGTTTTCACGAAACGTACAAACCGGATCGAAGTGGTTTTCGAGAAATAAATCTCGATCCCGGTCTCTTCGAAACGATCAACGCATTTGTCCAATATTGATAGTCGGTTATTTAACTATCAATTTCTATTCACAAACATCCATCAAACAATAATAATTTTTTTTTTCCAAATTACTTATTAATCCCAAAAATATCTTCACAAGATATTATTTCTATTTTCAATCCTTTGAAAACAGTTTCAAACCATCATTCTTCTCAGAATCAACTTTCCCAAATATTTTATATTTCCTCTGAAATCACCAAGCACAAAAATAAATTTTTAAAATAATTTTAAGCGCTTTACTTTGAAAATATACTTTAAACATTTAAGTTAGATTACTTTAATAATTTGTTAAAAATATATACTATATTAATATTTGAAAATAAGGTTACTAAATAAAAGATAAAACTAGATTTTCATTTTTAAAAATAAATTCTAAGTCACTCTTTAACTAATTATTGCCATAATAGAATAAAGAAAATACTTACTTTAGAATTTAAATATTTAGAAATAGTAAATTTTTCAAAACATACTTCTGAAAACAACTTAAAAACTTTTAACTTATATTTTAAAAGACTTACTTTGTAAACGTACTTGGTTATCCAGAGAAAATCTCAACTTAAATCAATTTCCCTAATTGATTTCCAATTTATTCCCTTTTAATTCAGAATCTATTAATTTCAGCCTTCCTTTCCTGATTATGATTTTAAAATATTTTAACTAAAAATTCCAATTTTTTTTAGATTTCTCAATTACTTCTTTAGTCCTTTAAATAAATTTAAACTTCGAATTTTTATATACTTCTTTATTTCTTTAAGTGATATAATTTAAGTTTACAATTTATCAATTTCATTTTTTTCAAAAATCTATTTCTCTTCATACTTGAAGTTATTATCATTTCCATATTACTTCTATTTCTTTTCAATTCATTCTTATTTTATTCAAACTTTCTATAATTATTTCGCTCAAAAATTTACTTTTTTTTTTAATTTCTTTTCAACAATCCAATTCATATATATTGGTAATTCATTATACCCAAATATCCAATCAAACCATAACATTCAATATTCCAATATAACTCATCATAGGATATCAAATAATCACAACAGAGAATATTGAATAATTTAAATAAAAGTGAGGGGTCCAGTTGGATCCCTCCAACCTGTTTTTCCTGCATCCACAAATGTTAGCACAATATAATATGCCAATGTCAAAATATCATACTATATCACATCAATCAATTCAGCCATTCAAACAATTATTTAAATTTAATCATTTTAAATTTAAATTTAAACTGAGTGAGATTAACTCACCTTTAATTTGTTTGTAATCCAATCCAATCCGGCTTGCTTCTATCAGATTTTAACCTTGAACAGCATTATATTGCCTATTAATATTTGAAATAATCGAACAACTTGTTTAAATTTAATTTAGTTTAAACAAGTAATTAAATTTAAACTAATCCCCTTTTTTTTTTGAAAATCTTTGAGTAACTAAAATAAATCAAATAGGTAAATTTAACAATTTAATCACCAAATCCATTTATTTGAAATAGACCAATAAATGGAAATCTGTATGTATACTTTTATATAAATATGTTTACATTTATATTTTTTTTCCTTTGTCTTTAAAACTCATACAGTTATAAAATAAATTTACATAGCTTCGAAAAAACTAATTTTACCTATTGTTCAATAGTTTAAAATTCATATACATATAAAAAGTTTTTCTTCTTACTGTTAATAAAAATAAAAATAAGAAAAATTGCTTTAACTCGTATATTTACTGTTTCACTCCAACAAACATTTTTTTTTTTTAAAATAAATTTCTATTCTTAAAACTTACATACGCATTCAAATCAGGTACGAATAAATTAAGGTAAAATTATTTACCTTCAATAGTATCTCAAGGAACCACTGTAGTCGCTCAACATCCACGGCAATGCCTTAAAATCAAACGTCACCAACCTACTGCCTCCACATTCTCATGCTCGACCACCGAGTTCCCCACCGAGCCTCGTCGCTGCCACTGAGATGCGCGCAACCCTAGCCTACTCACGCACGCTTCACCACTACCATTCGCCTCTGGTTGTCGACCGAACAAGAACCCTAGCAGCACGAAATTTGGCTGCGCTCTCCCTCCTTCACGCGCGACGTCGCATATCGCGATTTGATCGCGTACGACCCCTTCATTCACAAACTTCAATCGATTTGAATCAAGGCCGAACTATTGAAACTCGAACCCTAGCCACCATCGTCCTCGCCTCGGTCAACACCACGACCCTCAGATCCACGTGCGCACGATTAGTCGCATACTCGCGATGGAAGAAGATGGGAGATGCCATTTTTTCTTTTTAGAAACGAGTTCGGCCTCGGTTTTAAAATGGGAAGAAACTGTCGCCATTTTTTTTTTTTAATTCGATTTGAACGAAAGGGTTTGGTTCTTTCTTTTGGTTAAACGAGAGGGTGCTTTATCCTTTCGTTCCTTAGCTTATGAACGAAGCCTCTACCTCTTTTTTTTTTTTTTTTTTAAGCTTGGAAGGGAAGGAACATAAATAAGATTTCGTGAATTTAAAGGAAAGAAGAGAGGCATGTAACACGATGTTTATTTATTATTATTATTATTATTATTATTATTTTATATTTTTTTTCAGTTGAGAAAGAACGAAGTCGATATAAATTTCCGATATAGAATTTCAGTGCATTTATATGTCGTACGCTCACATAACCACTCCAAATACTACGAAAATTGAAATCTGATAATAATTCAATATTACGGACCCAATATAACTGGTTTCGTCGAATTCCGAGACTGTGCCTCGGAAGACCATTTTTAAATTCAATTTAAACGATATAAATTTCAAAACCGAACAAACCAATGCTAGTTTTAAATTTTACAATTTCTATTATCCTCTGTACTATCAATATAAATCTTACAAGCTTTCAAATTATTTTCAACAGGTATAAAACTTCAGATTCAACATTTAGCTCGGCTTCCAGTTATTTAATTCAAAATTTTAATTATCAAATAAATCGTGATACTCGTAATTCAAGTTAAAATTGCCCTATTGAATATTTAAATTCAATTAAATATTCCGATTTCAAATGTTTGAAAATTCCGGGTCGTCACAGAAAGAATTTCAAGGACTAAACCCGATGGTTTTAAAAGGATTTGGAAATGGTAATTTTTAAAGATTTGAAGCATTTGTAATTATAAGTGTAAATGATTTTGCCACTTTCGGCATATAAAATGATTTGTTAGGTTACCGATGATCCGGGTAACCCATAACTAAAAAGTGGGCAATGGAGGTGCAGATGTTCTATAGCCTTAATATAGTCTGCTCTCGTTGTGGGGAGCTATACATATGTATATTTGTTTTTGGAAGGTTGGGAACCAGTAACCTTGTAATGGCTAGAAACCTCCTCATCGACTAGCATGTAGTTTTGTATACCTGTATATAAGTACCGTTTAGTGATTTATTTTCAGATCCTGAAGTAAAGGACTAGTTTGAATATAAAAGATATATACTAATATATTTCAGACGTTTTGAAATAAGAATTCGAGATTAAACTCCAAAGAGATAATTTCCGTAAAGGTAATTAGATTTGAAAACTCTAAATGTAAGGATTAAGCCTAAGTGGGTAGTTTTGAAAATTGCATATTGTTTGTACATCGCAGGCTCCATGAGTCTTATTTGCGGTAGGAGAACTATTTTGGCTTGATCCCATATCTAATTGGATGCTCAATTATATAGGGGTATGTAGGCAGTCACAAGTGGTAGTGATGCAGCCCTAATAATAACATAACATTTTTCTGTTTATTATTTGCTATAAATCGTGTATTGATGTATTTATTCTACTTACTATTTTATTCCGCATTTGACATGTTTATTGAGTATCAGGAATGGCTATTGCTATCTCTCTCATCAGAGTTGTACAGCGGTAAATTTATTTGTATTTGTATATGGTATGTATTAAAGCCAACCTTGTAGACTAAATTTATTACTCTGATAACTTGTAAAATTGAAATTGTATCCTATACATAGTGTTTGAGTATTTATAAAATATTTTGCATTAAGTTGGTAGTTTTCTTCGTAGATTTAGAACGAATGCGTTTTCCGTGATTTTGACTGGTCCGAAAACCAGTGTTATTATAGTTTGTATCAGAACTTAGGTTGGGTGCCTAAGTAAAATTTGTCTAGGTTAGTAAATCAACCTAGGAATTTTAAAAATGAAACTACCTTCATTTGATAAATAAAATGGATAAGATAAGGCACCGTACCTCCGACCGGGGTTATGAGTGATATTACTATTTTTGGTGTACTTAACTTTCGATAATTGTTGTTTTTTCGTTATATTTTTCCTTCATTGTAATTTCGATGATGAAATTCTTTTCAGTAGAGGAGAATGTAACAACCCAGAGTTTGGCTACTTTAAAATATACTATTTAAAGTGATTTTAAATAAAAAAATATGTAACATTTTATGATTTAAATAATATTAGATAGGATTTGCAAAGAAAAATATACACAAAAATAGGAATAATTGCTTATATCGACAAAAGTGATAAAATCCCCATTCCAGAAAAGTTAGTTTCAATAGTTAAATAAATTATTTTAATTAGTTTACGAGTGTTCATATTTTTACATAACATTATACAAATTTTTTTTAAAATTTGGTTTACATAAATAAATAGTTTAACAAAAACGTCAAAATATAAATGTAAAAATTTTGTCGAAAATCAACATTTTGTTCAATATAAGTTGTCACAATGTCGTTGCACCATTATTTTCTTATATATGAACATATATTCATATTCAAATAGTATAAGTATTAATTAATTCAGTAATGAAGTTTACTTTTACTAAATGTATTTAGAAAATTCTAGAATGTAATTAACAAAAAGTAAGCATAAAAGGATAAAAAGTGTTATAAAAGTCAAAAAGTAAATATCAAATCAAACAAACAAAATTATTATATTCTTTACTTAATACTTAATTAAAAGTGTCTTAAAGTAATGATTTGAAATGTGATGTTAAGTGTTGAAAAAAAATTAGTTTGCTTAAAGTATAAGTAAATGGTATTTTGGTCTTTTTACAAAATATTCATTTAATCCAAAAAAATTCTATAAATATCAACACACTTTCTCACTCATTTACACACCTTTCTTCTCCATTTTCAAGCTCTTTTTCCACTCTTTGATGGCTTCCATGCCTCTCTTAAAAAATTCCAAAAGCGTAACAAAGTTATGGCGAAAAAATAATCAACGAAAAAGTATACCACTTAAGTCAGGTTCAAGCTAGTAAGTTCCCTCCATCCACCCAAGGTCATGCCCACCTAGAAGCCATCTCCACCTCTTTTCATCTCAACTTCTAGGATAGCGGAGCCATAGCTGGATTTCAAGAAGTTTCGGGAAATAGTAGCGAAGTTATAGTCAAAATCCATAGTGACAAAGTTAGTAAAATTGGTAGGAAGTACGATTTAGATCTAGAGTTTCTTGTCTTAAAGTTTGATGGAGTAGAGTCCAAAGTGAGTTATTTCTTCCTTTAAGTTCATTAAAATCATTGCTAAGTTGAAGGATCTTTAAGTGTTATTTGAAAACGCTTGTTGAATGCTTGTTTACTTAGTTTGCTAAAACAATGGTTTGATTTCCTCGCCTGACTATGTTTGGATGGTTAATTAAGTATTTTAAAATTTAGATGTTAAATACATAGTGGGGTATGTAGAAACGACTAGTACACATGTTTCGTCTGTGAGATCCAAGGAGAATTGGACGAGGGACGGAACATGTCGAAGGGAAAGCCTGGATGCTTTAAAAGAAATATCAAACCGTTTTGACCCAAGATAAAATAAAAAGTGTTATAAATATTTGATAAAATGAAGCATTGGTTACCGTTATTGTTGTGTTTATTTTATTGATCGATTGTTTGAATTAGGCTCGACCAGTTTATGAGCAGTTTACCTTTTTATATGCATGGGCCGGGTAGAAATAAATTGAGAATGATTAAATTCGAACCACCATGTCATTAGAATTTCACAGTTTGACTATAAGGCATTCGATAAGAATTTTGGTTAAGTACGAATTATAATAAAAGATATTTATTAAAATTTTGGAAATAAAAGATATTTTATCTTTTAAATGAATTGGTTTCTTTTCAAAGAAAATAGAAATGTTTGAGAATAAATATTTTGAAGTGATTTTATATAAAAGTGATTTATATAAAGAATGGTTTTATAAAAATGTTTTATAAAATGGAAAGAATTTGGAGGACTAAACCCGATGGTTTTAAGATGATTTTTGAAAGGATCTGGAAGTGGAAAATTTAATAGTTTTGAAGTATTTGTAATTATTAGTGTAAATGATTTTGCCACTTTGGGATATAAAGTGATTTGTTGTGTTACCGATGATTTAGGTAACCTATAATTAAAAAGTGGGTAATGATGGTGCAGATGTTCTACAGGCTCGGTATAGTCCGCTCTCGTTATAGAGGGATATATTTGTTTTTCGAAAGACTAGGACCCAGTTGCCTTGTTATGGCTAGAAACCTTCCAATCAGGTAGAATATATTTTTGTATGCTTGTATGTAAGTACCGTTTCAAAAGGTGATTTGTTTTCAGATCCTGTAGTAAAGGACTACTTTGAAGATAAAAGATATATACATATATATTTCAAATGTTTTGAAATAAGAATTCAGGAATAAAGTCCAAAGAGATAATTTCGGTAAAGTTAATTGGATTTGAAAAATCTAAATGCAAAGATTAAGCTAAGTAGTTTTGGGAACTGCATATTGTTTGCGCATCGTAGGCTCCATGAGTCCTATTTGCGATAGGAGAATTATGTTAGCTTGATCCTGTATCTAATTGGGTATCTAATTAGATAGGGGTACGTAGGAAGTCATAAGTGGTAGTGATGCATCCCTTATAATAATATAACATTTTTCTATTTATTGTTGGTATATATCATGTATTGATGTATTTTTTCTGCTTACTACTTTATTCCGCATTTGACATGTTTACTGAGTTAGCAAGAATGGCTATTGCTGTCTCTCTCATCAGAGTTGTGCAACGGTAGATCTATTTGTGTTTGTATTTGGTATGTATTAAAGCACACCTAGTAGATTAAATTGATTACTCTGATAACTTGTAAAATTGAAATTGTATCCTATACATTTAATAGTGTTTGAATATTTATCAAATATTGTGCATTAATTTGGTAGTTTTCATTCATAGATTTAGAACGAATGGGTTTTTAGGTGATTTTGCCAGGTCTAAAAATCTGGGTCATTATAGGGACCATAGACGATTGGACAAGTCTTTGCACTCTAAAACGAAGAGTTCAGTGAAGGATCGGATAGCATTGGCAGAATTGATGGTGTCTACTCCAGTCGACATGGATGACCCAATGCGGGTCTTGAATTTTTGGATTGCACCTTGGAAATAAGATGCGATTGGAACTCCCAAAATTTCTTCGCCCTAACTTGGGTGTGTTCGCCTAGACACATTCCGATATGTGTGGAGCATCACCCAAAATTGCATGACAACACTCAACATTGATCCCAAGTACATACCGGTAAAGCAGAAGAGGCACAGCCTGGGCCATTCATGGTCCAAGGCATTTTGGGAAGATGTAGAAAAGCTGATGGCCAATGGTTTTATCCGTGATGCAACCTACCCTGAATAGGTATCTAACCCGATTTTGGTCAAGAAGTCCAACGGGAAATGGAAAACTTGCATCGATTACTCGGACTTAAACAAAGCCTACCCGAAAGAAAGCTTTCCTCTGTCCAGAATTGACCAGCTTGTCGACGAGAAGGATGTACATGAGTTGCTATCATTTATGGAAGCATATTCGGGATATAACCAGATCATGATGCATTAACCTGATCAAGAAAACACTAGCTTCGTCACCGATCTAGGATTATACTGCTAGAGTGTAATGATATTTGGTTTAAATAATGCTGGGGCAACATATCAAAGATTAGTAATTTCCTTGTTCAAGTGTCAGACTGGAAAAACAATGGAAGTCTATGTGGATAACATGTTGGTTAAATCACGAATAGCTGCCAATCACTTGAATAATCTCGTCGAAATATTTGAAGTGCTCCGAAAATATAGGATAAAGCTCAATTCACTCAAATGTCACTACGGGGTAGCCTTCGAAAAGTTCTTGGGATTCATAGTGAGCGCTAAAGGGATTGAAGCAAATAACTTCCATAAGAGAAGTCCAAGGCCCGAAGAACAAGGAGTTACAAATCTTGAATGGGAAAGTCGCAGTGCTAAACCACTTCATCTCGTAAGCCATCGATAACTGTATATCGTTCTTTGCTACATTAATGAAAGGAAAGAAGAACTTTAAATGGAACGAGGCTTGTCAAATTGCTGTTGAAGACTTTCTGTGACATATTGAAACCCCACCGATCCTATCAAAGGTAATAGATGGAGAGGACTTGTGCATCTACTAAGCAGTCTCACCTCATGCATCTAGGAAGTTGTGACCGTATTTCCAGGCACACCCACTCAAGGCATTGACCGATCAACCCTTAAAGAAAGTATTGTACCGCCTTGAGTCTTCCGGGAAGCTCATCAAATAGAATATCAAATTTAGCCAATATGAGATCACTTACCATCCGAGAAAGGCAATCAATGGGCAAGCATTGGCGGATTTCATCGCCGAATACCATACGGGATAATGAAGAAGAAATACCACTGGAAGTGGAAACACAATGGGAACTCTTCGTTGATGGTGCATCTAATAACCTCCGCTCGGGGGCAGGGGCAATGCTTGAAACCCCTGAAGGATGAGCCATCTACTACACCTTACGCTTGGAATTTCCTACAACAAATAATGAAGCAGAATATGAAGCATTGATAGTGGGACTGAAAGTCATGAAGGAACTCAAAATAAAATCCATTCACATCTATAGCGACTCTCAACAAGTCGTCTGCCAGGTGAAAGGTGAATACCAGACTCGAGGGAGAACCTTGACCCATATCCATTTAAAGTGAAAGAGTTGATGAATGACATCGAACAATACACCATAACTCACATCCTGAGGGAACAGAACATGAAGGCTGACTACTTAGCTAAACTGACCAGCTCTGGAAAAGCTCAATCATTGGGACTAAGTCTCGGTTGAGACCCTGACCACTCTAGGTAAAAAAGAAATGGATATCAACTAGATTTTTGAAACCACCGTTGAACCAGAAACATGGATGATGCCAATCAAAGACTACTTGCATAAGGAAACTCTTCCCATAGATAGGAACGAGCAGAAAAAGCATCTTCGAATGGAATCTGATTCATGATATAGGACGAGATACTCTATCGAAGGGGGTTCTCTACCCCCCTCATAAGATGTGTGACCGATGACGAAGCTCAAAGGATCCCGAGAGAAGTTAACGAAGGCGACTATTGAGACCACACCAGGGGCAAATCCTTGCAAGGAAAATCCTCCTAGGAGTATTTTTGGCCAACTATAAACTGCAGTTCAGTAGATTACGCCAGAATGTGCGACCGATGCTAAAGATTCAACAAGTTCAAAAGAACTCCTTAGTTGAGCTAACGTAGGCGGTCAGCCCATGGCCATTTACAATATAGGGAATTGATCTGATTGGCATTTTGCCAACACCTAAAGGAGGGGCTAAATATGCTATAGTTGTCGTTGACTATTTCAGCAAATGGGTCGAAGCGGAATCGCTGGCCACCATTAACACAAAGAAATCCATTAACTTTGTTACTAAAAACATTATTTGCAGGTTTGATGTGCCAAACAAAATCAACACTGATTACAGGACCAAATTCGAGAGCTTTGACTTCAAAGATTTTTGCAAACACTTCCAAATCGAGAAGAGCTTTTCCACAGTCGCCTACTCACAAGAAAGAAAACATGCAAGTGGAAGCAGTAAACAAGATCATCAAATCCACCATAAAAAGACAACTAACTAAAGCTAAAGGGAATTGGGTTGATGAACTTCCACTCACACTATGGGCTTACAAAACAACATACAAAGCAGCAACCGGGCATATCCCTTTCCCCCGGCATATGGTTCAGAAGCAATGATCCTCGTTAGAAGTCCCCTCTCATCGAAGGAAAAATTTCAGTCAGAGGGAAAACAAGCAGCTCCTACTCAAGTCGTTTGATATGATCGATGAGAAGAAGGAAGAAGCCGAATTAAGGATCACTACTCACCAAGAAAGGGTTGCACGGTACTTTAGCTCTAAAGTTCAAAACCAAACCTTCGAAGGGAGACCTTGTCCTCAAAAGAGCCTATCCCTTACCAAGAACATTTGGGCCAAACTAGGAAGGGCCGTATGTGATCAGGTAAAAGCCAAGGGATAGAACATTTAAACTGACAATCGTTGATGGAATTTAAATTCCCTGATCATTGAACAGCGAATCGCTGCATCATTACTTTATCTAAAGCTATCTTATATACTTCCTACTTTTTAGCAAATAAGCCATTTTACAATGCCAGGAGCATTGTTATAGGCAAAACTTGCCCAGCTTTTCTTACTAAATTTGCTTTGCTTTCTGAACTAATAAAAATGCGTTCATAAAAGTAACCTGTTGAGTCGACGGGATCAAATCGGGTCAAAACCATTCAACTTCTGCTTGAGATAGTGGAATCATGCTCAAGTACACCCCACTTATCTGTTGGTTCGAAGGAAGCAAATCGACTCAAACCGTTGGATCGGTAGAACCCGATCTCCGCCTTCTTAGAACCGGTGTATCTCCGGTAGCACCGGGGAGGCCAAATCAAAGTCGCGCATTGCATAAGCCATGCATTACCATTTGAGCCTCGGAATCACGCTCTTAAAGCATAAAATCCTCACGTTGCCTGAATATTATTAAGTCGAGAAATTCTGAACCGTTCTACATTGATGGGTCATATCGATCCGAAAAGCCGCGCACACTCTCAGAAGTTGTGCATTTCATAAGCCATGCATACTTTTAAGTACTGGTATTGCCCCAGCGATTCCGAGAAACTCACCCATTGCCAGAATGACAAGAATTAACCCACTCCCATTGTCGGGAGCAACGAATATGAATCTAACAATGCCAAACTACTACGAGTCAGCAAAAAGTTCCAATTGTTGTCCGACAATAATTCAGAAATCAAGCCATACAAATCATAAGTTTCTGAAGGTAGGAATAACAAAACAGGTCCAATTAAAAAAACACTTTGATCAACCGATCATTTGTCAATTGTTTGAAATAACCAGCCCCGTGAATTGGGGGACACACACAAACACTCGAATAAAATAATAATATATATATATATATATACTCAAAGACAAAATCCAACCATTTCAAAGTTCTGTTACTCCAAATAAAGAATCTTGACGGTGATTACAGGACTAGATAAAATAGCAGTAAATAAAATTGGCATAAGTTCATGAAACGTAGATAAGTAGATAGGTAAAGTACAATCAAAATGTCAACATTGTATCACTTATAACGTTTTCTTTACAAGTAAAAATGTAGGGGCCGTAACCGCACAATATCGGCCAACAAAAAGAAAAATACAGATACTACAACAATCAAAGTAATAAGTGCAGACTCTGCATTTGAACAAAACATGTAAAAGAAAACAAAATGTCCCAAAAACTGGCTCCACTTCTGTTTGTTATATCAACTATCTCCTCGTTGCCGGCACCTCCTCCCTACTCTTCAACCTTCTCGGAAGACTCGCCTTTGGCCTTGCGCTTCCTAGATTGCGGGAGCTCCTCGAGGATCTTATCGCTTCGATCTTTTCCTTATTAATGGTAACCAATTGCTATTCAAATTTATGGAGTTAACCAGTCTGCTCCTCCTACTCTCGAGCTTCATCTGCCGCAAGTCGCCATTAAAAGATACAAAAAGGTCATCTAGACCATGCAATGCAGCAATCGTCTCAGATTCTGGCCCTAGTTGCGATCTAGATGCAGGCGCAGCAATTAGAGCGGGTATGGAAATAACCGTTAAGGCAGTTGAAATAGTGGCAAGCCTAAGCACTGAGAAAACCAATGGGTCAGCATGTAAAGAGGATAGATCAATATGGTCAAAAATGAAAGCATTAAATTCGTCTTGTTCTTGCGGTGTAAGCTAAAAATTATCTAACTCTGGAGAAACAAGAAGGTTACCTACATCAGAGGAATGACCAAGAAGGTCAATCTCGTATTCCTCGCCTTCTCCTTCTTTTGATGGCTGCACAATTTTCAAAGAAGTTCCGAGGCCATCTAAAGTTCAGAGACAGCTGCTGGAGGAACAAATGCGAAGCAACACCGACGAAACCCGCCAACTGATTGTAAGGCTAGCTTAATGGTCTACCAGGCCCAAAAATGAAAGGCTCCGACAACATTTGGCAGTTATAGTCATAGCAGCATCGACAACCTCCTGTTCCTTCTCGATTCGAAGGACCTCTCGGCCCTTAATCAGTGCTTTCTTTGACTCCACATTGAGGTAGGCATCCTTTAACTCTCGCTCGGTGTATATATATCCCCGTTTTCTTAGAAACGGACCAAGATTTCTTCCCAAACCATGACAAGACTACTCGAAAATTTGGGGCCCAAATAGATGAGGCTCCTTTGATGCAGCAAGAAATTAACATAGAAATTAAAGATGGTATCGTCCATCTTCTCCATCTTTTTCTCGAAAGTGTCCTACAGCTCAGGTAATCCACTGTCATGGCGGCCTTCTAGACTTCAACTCGAGTCTTCTCGACACCAAGCTGTGCAATTCTTTCTTGGAGTGAAACGATAGTCTAAGCTTGATCGAAAATAGTCTTGCCATGGGATTCCACGATTCCCACGTATTTAATAATTGTTTTGTTATGCCCTCCAACAATTTTGTCATGGGCAGCAATAGTCTTCTTGAGGGCTTTAATAATCATGTCACGAGCTTCGAGCTCCTCTTTCAACTTAACTTCATCTTCGTGGGCCTTCTTAATTTGTCTCAAAATGTGATCTCTATCTTTGCATGGGCCTCTTTCAACTCCTTCAGCAAATTGGCGTTGTTCTAACTTTCCCGAAGCACCGCATCCCTCTCTTGTATTAGTCGCTCAATTCTTGCGTCTTGTTCCGCTAATGCTCTCTCAAAGTCATCTTTCTTCAATTTAAAGAAGAGCATCTCCTGATAATTATTGCGGTACATGTCGGCCAGCTGCTTGCATAATTTTTCCCATCCCTCAGCCTGCTCTAAATCACTTGGAATCGCCTAAAGGTGAGGCATATAGGAATATTTACGGATCGGCGAAGGTCGCGGTCAAACTTAACTCCCTTTAAAAACCACCCGGAGAGCGTAGCTTCAAGCCTGGGGGCACCGAACGGAAGAGTGTAAGCCCGCCTCCTGTGAGGATGCGAGGAACCAAAAGCGGGCACCACTTGAGTCGATGGGGCTTAAGATGAAAATGGAGCCTAAATAGTAGAAACCATAATTTCAAGACCGACAGAAACTTGGGTCGGGGCAGAAGCCTGATGCTTAAAAGGATGAGATCCACGATCAACCTATGACTTCTTGGACAGTTCCTCTCGATCATTAGGGATTTTTCTCTTCTTGTGGCTACTTTTCTACACCCGACCCTGTTCTCTGTCGTAACTGTGACGAGCTTCAGCGTCCTAGTCTTTCTGCCTTCTTTATTCCTTTTCGGTCTCATAGGGCTGATGGCAGCTTGTAGACCAATGTTGCGAATTAGTTAATTGCTCGAGATCGCCATAAAGTCCACGGGCTCTCATGGTACCTGATATGAAGAATAAATAAATAGCTTTAGCAACAAAATATAGGCCTAAATAATGCATGTGTAAGTGAGTGTGATCCTAGTGAAATGTGTAATGTTTCTTGGGTGCCTAAAAGGACGTCACAAACTAGATCGGGAAGCCACCGTGGTAGAAATCAGGTTGACTTTAGACACGATATGACCAAAGTGAGGAGACACTCCCTCAAATTTGAAATCCTCAACATAAGTTCATTGATATCCATGTAAACGTTGCTCAAATCCTCATAGTCTATGTCCGCATCTTTAATCGGGGAACCCTGATGTCGTTTATTTATTAGGGGAGCATCTTTATTGCAAACCTCTCAGGGAGGCGAATTCGGGAGAACGGGACTCATTTCTGGAGTCTCATCACACGATTAGGAGTCTCTGTCATTAGAGCCTACATCGAAATCATCATCAATAGAGGACGAATCATGACTACTGCTGCTCTCAACTTCACCCTCCTCCTTTTCTGTTGCCACTGCAGCCTTGCCCTCTCGCTACTTGAACTCTTCTTCCTCTTCCTCTAGAATCGGGGGCATTCTAGCCAAACAGTTGACTTATGTCGTGACACCCCTTCTTTCATCAATAACTTCGGTTGACTCTCTAGACTAACCTCCTTTTTATGGGAAAACACCTTTTCAAAGCCATGCGATGAAGAAGTGGAGCATGTTCGTACTCTGGAATGGGAAGAGGACGGGACTTCAACAGCCACAGCAGATCTCCTGGGAAGCAGCAGCCCATATCGAAGCAATTTTTCATCCATTAGCATAAATTTAATCGATCTCTCCTTGGCATCTACGGCCTTCAGGGTATGGAAAATCTAGTCAAGCGATAGGTCTTTATTCGGCCTCGGAATAATTGTAATAAGTATTTGACCTGTTGGAAATCCTATAGCGACGTATCGAAACTCAATAAGGAGAGAACTAGTGTAATAACCATGGTTTGGAGATTACCTGTCAATATTGAATTATAATGATAATTATAATTTAATACTATGATTAAATTAAAATTGGAGATTTTAAATTATTTTTGGAATAAAAAATGAATTTTGAAAATAAAATGTGAAAATAAAGTTTAGAACTTTGTTTCGTTTGTTTTGGTTAATAATGAATGGAAAATGATTTTTATTCAGCGAAAACACAATAATTTTATTAATTATTGCCAATTACTTCTTTTAATAATTTTTATAGGAAGTATTTGACATTTAAAGGTTGTTTATATAAATAAAAAGGGTGAAATTGTTTTAAAATGGTTTTTGGTTATAAAATTAGGTTTGAAATGGTTTTTCATGTTTTTATATGTAAGAAAATAATTTTTGTACAATTTTTGAAGTCAAAAATTTAGAGTTTTGCAATTTATTACGAAAATAGTGCTTTTTTGTAAAATAAGAGATTTTAATAATAAAAATGTTTTAAAAATTAAAATTAACTTTTTATATAGTGTAAAATACTTTATTTTATTTGTATGCAAGTTCACATATTTTTTCCAGTTTAAAAACTTGAGATAAATTTGTTTTGTAAAATAGTGTAAATATGAAGCCTTTTTTATTTAAGTATGAATTAATTAACCTTAGCCATTTTCTTTTCTTTTAATTAATGAGTCCAAGGCCCATTAGTGCTTAACCAGATGAGAAGGTAAGAAAAACAAATACATGTACGTTCATTTCTCACTTGCTCATCTTCTTCTTCAACCAGAAACAAAATACTGTAAATCCACCTCTTCAAAATTGCAAATCCAAGCTATTTCTTCAATTAAATTCAAGCAGATTGAAGTCTTTTGCAATCTAGAGATTAAATTTAAGGTAACCTAACTCCAAACCATATAGTTTCATTAAATTTCTAATTTTAGTAGTTGATTTTTCTAATTTACTGTCTGTTTGTTCTTGTATGCATTGTTTACCTCCTCTACAGGTTCCTAGAGGTCTATATTCAAGTCAAAGTTTCAATTTTGCAATCAAAATCAAAGTTTTTCCATTGTAACAGCAAGGTGAGTAATAAACTCACAATTTCTAGCTGAAGAAAAGCTTCAAAAATCAAAATTTGAGCTTTTATACTCATTTTTTTGTCGATAGTTTTCTTTCTGCGAATCTAGTTTGGGTTGCTTCTTTGCATGCTTGTATCTTTATATTCTGGCAACAAAATGCTCTCGGATTTATGGCAATTGATAGATCGTATATGGGACTATTTTTCTGCAAAATTTGATCGGAAAATATTGTCATTTGTGTGTTCAACCGTTGCTGCAAAATCAACAAAACATAGTTTTTGCCTGTAGAAATTGTATTATGAGTTGCTTAAAATATGACCTGAGTCCATGTTTGAGATAGTATGACTCTTTCATTTCTTATTGAAATTGCGTGATTATTTTTTTATTTGAAAGATAAAGTTTTGTACCATAACCATACCAAATTCCAGGTCATTTCAACCTATATAGCATATAGAAATATACTGAAAAACTTTGGTCCGAGCATGTTTTTGCCCAGATTTTTACAGTGAAAACACTGTTTGGGTTCAATTTTAAGACATCATAACTTTCTCATACATTATCCAAATTGCATGATTCTTTTTTTTACAAAGATGAAGTTTTCTACTATGTGCATACCAAATTTGAACTAAATACGATATCATTTGATCCTCTGTTTCATGCCTTGGAAGTTGAACCCAAGAGGGTTTTCAGGCCTGTGCATTTTTATTTTTTGAATTGTTGCAAACATGGCCTGAGCACATGCTTGAGACAATGTAACTTTTTCATTTCCAGTCGGAATTCAACGATTCATTTTTTGTTTGAAAGCTGAAGTTTTCTACTTTGTGTCCACCAATTTTTAGTTCAATCAAAGGTCATTCGGCCACTTGTTTTATATCAAAAATTTGAACCCAGAGAAGATTTCAGACCTTGGTATTATTTTGCCTAAGTGTTTTTATGTTAATTTTCCGTCCGATTTTTGACTTTTACTTCAGTTTTTGTGATATTTCTGAACGATTTTGAGGGCTACGATGCCTATCAATAGGTTAGCTCAGATTTGATGAATTTTGGAATTCAAAATTTGAATCATTTGGATTTAATTTGAATTTAAATTTAAATTACGGTTTGGGTGAAATTTTGCTTGTTTTTGGTCGTTTTCGAGCACGGTTTTCTCTAAATCTTTTTGAAATGATTTTTAAAATTTAGGGAATTTAGAAATAATTGTTATATAATATTTTAAAGTATTTTTAAGTATAAAACCAATTTATTCTTTTTAATAAGGTAAATTTTACAGTATGGTTTTCAAATGGTTTTCGAAATCGGTTTTCAAAGCTTATTTTCAAGGTAAATTATTTTCTATAAAAATTACACGTTTTTGCATTGTCGAGCGAATGAGAAGGAGAGTCAAACAATTGGGTGAAACGCATAGTATGGGGTACGTGCATTTATCCTTTCAATTAATTTCTAACTTGTTCATTTGATCGTTTTGGCCTATGGGTCTAGTTTACCGATGATATACCTTTTACTGTTTTGAGTGTGAAATTTACTAGCGGTTAGTAAACCGTTTAGTGCGAAACGGGTGGTATGGGATACACCTTAACACTTTTCGGGTTCCTTTCTGAGAGTTTGTGACACATTTGCCTATTGGCGTGCTAGTACTGGACCTTCGGGTCATTTGACATTGCGGTGTATTTGTCTTCGGACGTTTTCCATTGCGGCGTATTTGTCTTTGGACGTTCGCCATTGCGATGTATTTGTCTTTTGATGTTTGCCTTTGGGCGAGGTACCTATTATGTGAAACAGTAATCAGAAAAAAATAGCACGTGCAAAACCTTTTTGAGATGATTTTTACCCTTGTGTGTCGTCATTTTGGAATCGGTCTTTCGAATCATTCGGTGGTGATTACTTCAGGATTTTTGGACTCTTGGGAGTTCTTTTGAGATTTTCATTTCCTACACTGGCATGTTGAGATTTTCCTTTTGGCATATTTATTTTGAGACTGCATATTGGCGCTATTTACGGGATTTTCCTTTTGGCGTTGTATGAGATTTTTATCTTTTGTTGACATTTGCCTTATAGCGAATGTCGAGATGGCTTTTGCTTATGTTTTCCTTGGAGCTGCCGATATGGCGGGTTTGGAAATTATCTTTTAGGAGTTTACATTATACTATTCCCTAAACCATTCTTATTTGATTTCCGATTGCCTTTGATATGAGGCATGCTACATTTTAGCGATTCAAGAGAATTTTCATCTCCTTTGTATTTTATGCTTATTGAAGCAATAGTGTTCTATCACCTAGTGTAACCATATATGCCATACATGATGCGTATCCTCCATATGTCTATGGTTTGCTTTCTTATTGTTTCTTCTTGTTTAAGAAGAATATCACTATGCTCTTATGCTCTATTATTCTGCTATCACCTTTTACTGATTTTTTTATCTAGACTGACCCGTGTATTTTATAATCGGGGCAGACCAAGGTGGTTCAGGTTAGGTACATTTGGACTTAGCCTATTCTGCTTCTGTATGGACTATTCTACTAGCTCTTTTTGTTATAGCTTTTTGTGCAGTCCCTTTTGGTTTGCTACTCTGATATAAATATTCTTTTGACTTGTGTTTGTATTGTGGTCGTCATACCACATATGTGATGTATCATTTTGTATACTCTATGATGTATCTGTATATGTGGGTATGTATGGGATTATCTGCTGTTCTGTGATGTGTTTTTCATTTGAGTTGTTATATTTTGTTTTGACAGATCGTATAGCCAACTATGGCTTTGTATTAAGTATTTATTGGATATGTCGTTCCACTTGAATCAGGAAAAAAAATATGGCATTGTCGACGTATTCGATAGATATTTAAAACAAGGCTATAGATGGTCGCTCCTATCCAGCCCTACTCTCTGCATTAGCAGACATTATCACCCAATAATACTCTTTGTTAATGTGGGTCTCGGGACGGGGCTTCACAGCTTGGTATCAGAGCTGAGTTCAGAACAAAATATGATAAACACGGAACAGAAATACATATTATGGTACATCAAAGTGTCATACAATGTTACGAATCCCTGAATCATCGTGCTTTTGTTCTTTTCGTGTCCTTTGGGGTAGATAGAATTTTAGGAATGCGTCTAGGAACGCATTTTAATTCCGTAGTATTCCATATTTGAATTAATGATATCTACCATGTGAATAATCTTTATCTTATCTTAACTTTCAGTTAATAGCTGGAAAAGACAGAGGACAACGTTCGGATGCGGAGCAGTCCAGTGGCTCCCATTCGAATGGAGTATACATATATGCCGATCAGTTCATGGAATTATTTAGGAGAACCCATCCTCCAGCTCTTACTCCAGCTTCTCCATCGCGCAAGTCTCCTTTCACGTGCATGTGCGGTGACTTTGCACATCTCGGAGGCAAGCCATTCAAAGGTTCCAAGTCTGTTTTAGAGGTTCGGGCTTGGATTCGTTCTTGCGAGCGGATATTTTCTTGCGTGGATCTTTTAGATTATCATAGGGTTCTTGTAGCATCCAGCATGATACAAGATCGTGCACTTTATTGGTACAAGCTATTCGCCACGGAGCTCGACGAGTCCACTCTTACGTGGACTCGGTTTCGTGAATGATTCGAGCTTAAGTTCGTTCCTGAGTTTGAGAAAGCATCTCTTGCCCTTCGCTTCCTCGAGCTAAAGCAAGGGAAATGTTCTATTTTTGATTATGTGTCTTCTTTCGAGGCTCTTTCTAAGTATGGCCTTGAGTATATTAGCACTCCATACAAGAAGAACCTCAAGATCGTTTCCGGTCTTAAGAAGTATTTGAAGTAATCTTTGATGTTGCAGCTCAAGCTTTCTTTTGAGGAGCTAGTTGACTCGGAGCTTCATCTTGAAGCCGTCGAGAAGGAGATCGATGGTGGTGATGATGTTGAGGTTCGTAAGAACCCCAACAGGAAGCGGTTTCCTTTTCAGAAATCCAAGTTCTTTCCGTCCAAAAAGAAGAAGCCAGTTGGTTCTGCTTCTCAGCCTCAGTCTCGGCCTCAGTCTCGGCCTCTGTCTATTGGAGCACCTCCCTCTTGCAAGGGGTATTTCAATTGTGGTTCGCCCGACCATATGATTCGGGAGTGTCCTAAGCCTCTCTTTTGTCGATATTACAAGAAAGAGGGCCATCATATTGCTACTTATCCTATTGCTTAATCTAATGCCAAGTCTGGAAAGCTTCATATTATGGATGCTTCTGCAAGGTCTTCTCAGCACAGAGGTATATGTCTATCTATTTTGGAAGGTTCTATTTTATTTCATGACCGTAGTATTCGAGTTCTTTTCGATACGGGTACTTCACATTCATTCGCATTGAAGAAGCTCGTGGAGGATTTGTCTTTGGACGTACCATGTATGGTTACTTCATTGAGGATTAAAAATCCTATTGGGGGATCTACGACCCTTAGCATGCTTTGTGATGATGTTGAGGTTATGTTATATTGATTTTCTTTTCATGTGAATCTGCATGTGATTTCTTATTTAGGTTTCGACATGATTTTTGGTATGGACTGGCTAGTGTGATATGATGCCAGGATTGTTTGTGCTCAGCGGATGTTATATCTTCGACATCCTAAATCTCCATCTCAGCTATCTCTAGTGCTTCGGGTTGTGGATAATTCCAAAGTGTCCCTATATTCTCTTGATTCACGAGATGATGATGATATATCACATATTACAGTGGTTTGTGAATTCTCTGATGTATTTGAGCCTATTTCAGGTTTGCCACCCAAGCGGACGATTGAGTTCCACATTGATCTCATTCCAAGCATGCAGCCAGCTAGTCGTCGTCCTACAAGGATGTCTAAAAAAGAAAATGAGGAACTCAAGAAGCAGCTTTTAGAGCCTGAGTCAAAGCAGTTGATTCAGTCCAGTTTTTCACCATTGGGTGTCGCGGTCGTCTTCGTGAAGAAGTCCGATGGAACTCTTAGGCTTTGCATCGACTACCGCAACTTAACGAGTTGACCATCAAGAATAGATATCCATTTCTTAGGATCATTGATATGTTCGATCAATTAGTGGCGCTAAGATCATCTCTCAACTTGACCTTGCCACTGGTTTTCATCAGCTTCGAGTGGCGGAAGATAGCATAACTCTTACAGCTTTCCGCATCGATATGGATCTTACGAATGGCTCATTATGCCGTTCGGTTTGACGAACACTCCTGCTTTCTTTGTCGATCTTATGAATCGAGTATTTCGAGAATATCTCGATAAGTTTGTCCTTGTGTTCATCGACGACATCCTTGTTTATTCGATGTCTGAAGCTGAGCATGCTAATCATTTAAGAATTGTCTTGATTACTCTTCGTCACCATCAGCTTAAAACCAAATTCTCCAAGTGCCATTTCTGAGGGAATAAGTTTAAGTTCTTAGGCCAAGTTGTTTCTTCCGATGGCATTTCAGACGATCCTTCGAAGATCGGATCCATCTAGAATTAGAAAAGGCTCGAGAATGTTCATGAGATTTGTAGCTTCCTTGGATTGGCGGGTTATTACTATCGATTCATTAAGGATTTTTCTCGTGTCATGCTTCCTCTCACCAGCCTTATTCGGAAAGGCATTCGATTTATTTGTTCCGAAAAGTGCAAAGCTTCTTTTCAGTAGTTGAAGGAGCTTCTCACTAATGCTCCTATTCTCATGGTTCTTGAAGGGAATCAAGATCTTATTATCTACGCCGATGCTAGTCATTGTGGCCTCGGTGCCGTGCTTATGCAGAAGGATGGGGTAGTTGCTTATGCTTCTAGGCAACTACGACCGAATGAAGTACGTTATGCCACTCATGACCTCGAGTTAGCTGCCATTGTCTTTGCCTTGAAGATTTGGCGACACTGTTTATTAGGCGAGCACTTCATTCTCTATACCAATTACTAGTCCTTGAAGTTTCTGTTCACTCGGAAGGAGCTCAACACAAGGCAACAGTGTTGGCTTGAGTTCCTTGCCTCCTATGACTTCGATATCTAGTATACCCCTGGTAAGGGTAATCGTGTTGTTGATGCACTTAGTCGCAAACATTCGGCTGTTGTCTCTGTGATGCTAGCCAGGTGGGATGTTCTAGAGACCTTATCATGTGATATTCGAGATCATGCTCCATCTTTTGATTCTCCTATCTTATTATTTAGTTTGGAAGCTCGACCCAGCTTATTGAATCGTATTGTCGATGCTCAGCGGCGTGATCCCGATCTTGTGCACCTTATTCAGATTTGTGAGTCTGAGTCCCGTGATGAGGAGTTGAGGGATTTTAGTTTTGATCCTCTTGGGTGTCTTCGTAAGAAGAACCATCATATTGTGCCTTCTGATTCTGCACTTAGGCATGACATTCTCGATGACTGTCACCATTCTAAGTATACCATTCATCCTGGTAGTAGTAGCACGTATGCCGATATGCATCGTCTTTATTATTGGGAAGGCATGAAGCATGATGTGGCGAGTTATGTAAGTAATTGCATGACTTGTCAATGTATCAAAGCCGAACATCAGCGCCCTTCTGGTCTCCTTCAGCCTCTGGAGATTCCATTATGGAAATGGGATCAGATTTTGATGGATTTCATTGACGACCTACCTCGTTTTAGATCGGGCCATTCTAGCATTTGGGTTATTATTGATCGCCTTACCAAATCAGCTCATTTCATTCCTATTAAGTCTAGTAGGAGTGCTTCTCATTTGTCCAAGTTGTATATCAAGGAAATCGTGAGACTTCACGGTGTTCCTAGTTCGATTGTGTGTGACCGTGATCCGCTTTTCATGAGTCATTTCTGGCAGAGTCTTCAGCAAGCTTTGGGAACAAAGCTTAATTTCAGCACAGCATATCATCTGTAGTCTGATGGGCAGATTGAACCGGCGAATCGTATTCTCGAGGATCTTCTCTGAGCTTGCATTCTAGATTTCGGTGGTAGTTGGGAGGATCACCTACCTCTTGTGGAATTCTCCTACAATAATAGTTTTCAGTCCAGTATCGGTATGGCTCCTTTCGAAGCCTTATACGGAAGGCCATGTCGATCATCTGCTTGTTGGTTGGAATCTAGTGAGAAGCTTATTCTTGGCCTAGATTCTGTTTGTGATTCTTCTATGAAGATTGATCTTATTCGTCAGAGAGTGAAAGAGGCACAGAGCCGTCAGAAATCCTACGTAGGCAACCGTAGGAAGCCTCTCGAGTTCTCAGTTGGTGATCTCGTCTTTATTCGTGTTTCTCCTCTAAAAGTGGTTATACGCTTCAGTATGACTAGGAAACTAGCTCCTCACTTTATAGGACCATTTCCTATAACTGAATGTATTGGCCTGTGGCTTATAGAGTTTCACTTCCAGCTCATCTATCTAGCATTCACGACGTGTTTCACATCTCTCATCTTTGAAAGTATCTTCAAGAGTCGGATTCTATTATTGATTCTCCTGATTTGCAACAGCATGAGATCTCACCAGACTTATCTATTGTGCAGCAGCCTATTCGTGTACTTGCTATGGAGGTGAGATGCCTTCGAAGCAAGGACGTGTCGCTCGTTAAAGTTCAATGGTCCGCTAATCCTATTGACTGCACTTGGAAAACCAAATAGTTTATCGAGCGATCCAATCTCCGTTTTCTATCTTCGCATAGCGATGGTTAGAGTGTCTCTTTATCTCAAGCTTATTTTCTTTTTCTTTTTTCTGGTGATGAAATTAAATAGTTGAATACAAATTCTTCTCTAGAAATTGTAACGATGAAATTTTATTAAGGGGGAGTCTATAACAACCCTGCTTTGAAGATTACCTATCAATATTGAATTATAACGATAATTATGATTTAATATTGTGATTTAAATTAAAATTTGAGATTTTAAATTGTTTATTTGAAATAAACAATGAATTTGAAAATAAAATGTGAAAATAAAGTTTAGAACTTTATTTTGTTTGTTTGGGTTAATAATGAATGGAAAATGATTTTTATTTAGAGAAAATGCAATAATTTTATTAATTATTGCCAATTATTTCTTTGAATAATTTTTTTAAAAAGAATTTGGTATTTAAAGGTTGTTTATTTAAATAAAAAGGGTGAAATTGGTTTTAAAATGAGTTTTGGTTATAAAATTAGGTTTGAAATGGTTTTTCATATTTTTATACGTAAGAAAATAATTTTTGTAGAATTTTTGAAGTCAAAATACAGACTTTTGCAATTTATTGCGAAAATAGTGCTTTTTTGTAAAATAAGTGATTTCAATAATAACATTGTTTTAAAAATTAAAATTATCATTTTATATAGTGTAAAATACTTTATTTTATTTGTATGCAAGTTCACATATTTTGTCCGATTTAAAAACTTGAGAGAAATGTAATTTGTTTTGTAAAATAGTGTAAATATGAAGCCTTTTTTATTTAAGTATGAATTAATTAACCTTAGCCATTTTCTTTTCTTGTAATTAATGGGTCCAAGGACCATTAGTGCTTAACCAGATGAGAAGGTGAGAAAAACAAATACTTATACGTTCATTTCTCACTCTCTCTTCATCTTCTTCAACCAGAAACAAAACGCTATAAACCCACCTCTTCAAAATTGCAAATCCAAGCTATTTCTTTAATTAAATTCAAGCAAATTAAAGTATTTTGCAATCTAGAGAGTAAATTTAAGGTAATCTAACTCCAAACCATATAGTTTCATCAAATTTCTAATTTTAGTAGTTGATTTTTCTAATTTACTATTTGTTTGTTCTTGCATGCATTATTTATCTCCTCTATAGGTTCCTAGAGGTCTTTATTCAAGCCAAAGCTTCAATTTTGCAATCAAAATCCGAGTTTTTCCATTGTAATAGCAAGACGAGTGATAAACTCTCAATTTCTATCTGAAGCAAAGCTTCAAAAATCAAAATTTGAGCTTTTATACTCATATTTTTGTCGATAGTTTTCTTTCTACAAATCTAGTTTAGGTTGCTTCTTTGCATGCTTGTATCTTTTGTTTCCGGCAACGAAATGCTGCCGGATTTCTAGCATTTGATAGCTTGTATGTTGGACTTTGTTTTTGCAAAATTTGATCGAAAAATATTGTCCTTTGAGTGTTCAAAATGTTGCTGAAAAATCAAAAAAAAAATTGCCTATAGAAATTGTGTTTTCTGAGTTGCTGCAAAAATGGCCTGAGTACATGTTTGAGATAGCATAACTCTTTCATTTCTTACTGAAATTGAGTGCTTTTTTTGAAAGATAAAGTTTTGTACTATAAGCATACCAAATTTCAGGTCATTTCGACCTATATAGCTTATAGAAATATGCTGCCGAACTTTGGTCCGGAGCATGTTTTTACCCAGATTTTTACAGTGAAAACACTGTCTGCGTTCAACTTTGAGACATCACAACTTTCTCATACATTATCCAAATTGCATGATTCTTTTTTTTTCAAAGATGAAGTTTTCTACTATGTGCATATCAAATTTCAACTAAATACGATATCATTTGATCCTCTGTTTCATGCCTGGAAGTTGAACCCAAGAGGGCTTTAGACCTGTGCATTTTTGGTTTTTGAACTGTTGCAAATATGGCCTGAGTCCATGTTTGAGACAAAGTAACATTTACATTTCCAGTCGGAATTCAACGATTCTTTTTTTGTTTGAAAGATGAAGTTTTCTACTTTGTGTCCATCCATTTTTAGTTCAATACAAGGTCGTTCGGCCATCTGTTTTATATCCGAAAGTTGAACCCAGAAAAGATTTTAGACCTGGGTATTATTTTGCCTAAATGTTTTTATATTCATTTTTCGTCCGATTTTTGACTTTTACTTCAGTTTTTGTGATATTTCTAAAGTATTTTGAGAGCTATGATGCCTATCAATAGGTTAGCCCAATTTTTATGAATTTGGAATTCAAATTTTGAATTATTTGAATTTAATTTGAATTTAAATTTGAATTTCGTTTTGAGTGAAATTTTGCTTGTTTTTGGTCGTTTCGAGCATAATTTTCTCCAAATCTATTTAAAATGATTTTTAAAATTTAGAGGATTTAAAAATGATTATTACATAGTATTTTCAAGTATTTTCAAATATAAAACCTATTTATTCTTTATAATAAGGGAAATTTTCAAGTATGGTTTCCAAATGGTTTTCGAAATCAGTTTTAAAGCTTATTTTCAAGGTAAATTATATTCTACAAAAATTACACATTTTTGCAACGTCGAGCCAATGAGAAGGAGAGTTAAACGATTGGGTAAAACGCGTACTATGCGGTTAATGCCAAACTTGTCTGTTTGATCGTTTTGGTTTATGGGTCCAGTTTACCGATAATATGAGGTGAATCTTTTACTGCTTTTGAGTGTGAAATTTACTAGCGGTTAGTAAACTTTTCAGTGCGAACGGGTGGTATGGGACACACATTAACACTTTTCGTGTTCCTTTCCGAGAGCTTGTGACACATTTGCATGTTGGCATGCCAGTACTGGAACTTCGGGTCATTTACCATTGCGGCGTATTTATCTTTGGACGTTTGCCATTGCGGCGTATTAGTCTTTTGATGTTTGCCTTTGGACGGGGTACCTATTATGTTAAATAATACTCGGCAAAAAAATAGCACGTGCAAAACCTTTTTGAGATGATTTTTACCCTTGTGTGTCACCATTTTGGAATCGGTCCTTTTAACCATTCGGTGGAGATTACTTCAGGATTTTTGGACTCTTGGGAGTTCTTTTGAGATTTTCATTGCCTACACTGGCGTGTTGAGATTTTCTTTTGGCGTATATATATTGAGATTTCCTATTGGCGCTATTTATAGGATTTGCCTTTTGGCGTTGTGTGATATTTTTATCTCTTTGTTGACATTTTTCTTATAGCTTATGTCGAGATGCTTTTGCTTAAGTTTTCCATGGAGTTGCCGATATGGCAGGTGTGGAAATTATCTTTTAGAAATTTACATTATACTATTCCCTAAACCATTCTTATTTGATTTATGATTGCCGATGATATGAGGCATGCTACATTTTAGTGATTCATGAGATTTTTCATCTCCATTGTGTTTTATGCTTATTGAAGAAATAGTGTTCTATCACCTAGTGTAACTATATATGCCATACATGATGCGTATCCTCCATATGTCTATGGTTAGCTTTCTTATTATTTCTTCATGTTTAAGAAGAATGTCACTATTCTCTTATGCCCTATTATTCTGCTATCACATTTTACTAATTTGTTTAGCTAGACTGATCTGTGTATTTTATACTCGGGTCAGACCGAGGTGTTTCAGGTTAGGTACATTTGGACTTAGCCTATTCTGCTTCTGCATGGACTATTCTGCTAGCTCTTTTTGTTATAACTTTTTGTGTAGTCCTTTTTGTTTTGCTACTCTGATATGTATATTCTTTTGACTCATGTTTGTATTGTGATCGTCATACCATATATGTGATGTATCATTTCATATACTCTGTGATGTATCTGTATATGTGGGTATATATGGGATTATCTGTTATTCTGTGATGTGTTTTACATTTGAGTTGTTGTATTTTGTTCTGATAGATCCTATAGCCACATATGGCTTTGTATTAATTATTTATTGGATATGTCGATCCACTTGAATCAGAAGAAAAAAATATGGCATTGTCGACGTATTCAATAGATATTTAAAACAAGGCTATAGATGGTCGCTCCTATCCAGCCATATTCTCTGCATTAGCAGACCGTATTACCCAGTAATACTCTTTGTTAATGTGGGTCTCGTGGTGGTCCATCACAACTAATTCAAGTTGTCCAAAAGTGGTAAAACACTGAGGGACATCTAACGAAGAAGTACCGAGTCTTAAATTGAGATAGATTGCTTTGAAGCTACAGCACGATCTTGTGATTCCTTTGGGCCTTGACGACGACATGGGACGAGCACTCATCTCTCCTCTTAAACGAGAGAAAATATATCAACTCATTGAAACTCGGGGAATGATTGTCCACATAAACAAAACATGAAGAGAAGTCAAGATTGCATATCCATTAGGATGAATTTGGAATAGAGAAATTCTCAAGTTAGAAAGAGTTTCTTTCAAGAAGTCATTGAAGGGAGGCACTTCTCCGTTTAAGCACATGTACCTATGGCAAGCAGTGTATCCCAGAGGCGGTGTATGGGCAAACTCATTCTTCTTCGGAAGGCGCACATCGTCCTTCGGAATGCCATGTTGCAAGTAAATGTTATGCAGAACTTTAGCAGAGATTACAAAGGAAGCTCTCTCTGGTGGATTAAGTAGAACTCTAAAATTCGAAGAAGTCCGGTCTACAACTGGCCAACCGAAACTAGTTGACTGTATTCAGCTCGCGAAGCAGAAGTGAAAGGGACGACGGATGACGATTCAGTTTCTGAAAGTGCTTCTCCCTCCATCGGACTTGTGATGAGAAGGTGGATAATTCATTCTATAAAACAGAACTTGCGTCCAACATGATCATGTAATTCTATCTTTAACTAAAAATTCCCCTACAACACTTGAATTCTGTAGAAATATCGATTTACCCCGACAAATTGGATTCCAAGTATATACCAGGGCATGTGCAATGTGTTATCTATGTGGGGTGAGCTCGGTGTCCTGAACATTACAAACGCCCTATCCTGTGTAGATAGTTCGCTCACAGTAAAGAATGAAGAAGGCTTTTCGCATCATTTTTTGAAATCATTTCTTCTACACTTTCCCATTATCGATTAACGAGCGATGATGAATCCGTTATCTGAAGCGATGCAGAAAGTTCTTTCCAGTTCATGTGCACCGAATGTGCAGTAACAAGACTAATCTGAACTCTTCGAAAGGCGATAACAACATAAGCTACATCTGAGACACCATCCTAAGCCGTTATTCCCCTCCGAAAGGATGAAAACCACTAAAACCAATTCGCGATACGTCATGTTGTATCAACAATGTAACTTAGTGCAAGTCAATTTTGATTATGTGCACGAAGGCAGCAAAACATGTCATGCACCAAGGTAAAGCCCAAGTGTCGTTTGGTGGATAACTCAAGACTCGATTTACTATCTTCTTCCACAAAATCACAATCAACTCGAATTTTTCATGACAATCATCACCAATACAACCCCGTTATCGAATTGCTAAACGAATGCAAAAATCAACATTACCTACATGTAATCAATACTCAAAAAGAAGATGCGAATGGACTTAGAATGATTGGAAGCCCATGGTAAGAAGAGTCGGTAGCGATCCAAGCGAAGTTTGATGATGATCCAAATTGGTGGGGTCGACAGCGATCCAAAAGGCAAAGTTTCGAGAGCTAGAGTTGAAGTCAAAGTGGTGGCTAACTTCAAGTGGTCAATGGTGAGAGGCTTCGGTGGTAGATGGTCGACGACGGCGATAGAATATATGGACTTAGGGTTTGGCCGAGTTTAGATCAAGTTGCAAGGAATTAGCTCAGGCCGCAAGAGGAAGGTAAGAGTATATGATAGGTCGTCTCGATTGAGTTAAATAGGAGACTGGGATTTAAAAAATGCTATGTCTTTGGATCGCTAGCGATCCATGGATAATGGATCGTTAGCGACCCATAAAATTATATCTGATCCCCCCCCCCAAATTTGCCAAGCGTGATCCACATGTTATTATCAAGCATCTTAAAGGTTATGGAATCAGAATTGACTTGTTATAATGAGCAACATCGATTCACGTCAAAACTCAAAAAGCAATTGAACAACCAAAGCCAAATTTGCATGATCGTCTTAACACGGTGCTTGAACCTCACCACGCGGGAACTCAAAAGCAATTACTTCCTCAGGACGCTTTGTTTCCAACGAAAGCATACTCTGGGGGAAAATGTTATCTGGGTTTTTAATTCAGAAAAATTCGAACGATATCGAAACAGCTTCGTCGAGTCAGAACAGCTCATGATCCAACCAAAAGGACTAGAAATACAACCAAAAAGGATCAGAGAAAAAGAAAGCAAAAACATGCTAAGGTGATGGATCGCTAGCGATCCATAAAGTTCGCTCGTGGGTCTACCAATCCTCTTGCGTCATGATCCAATAGTTATTCTAAGAATGATGGCCAAGTTTGATGAAATTCCAAGCTAGTTAGATTAAGAAGTGAGCATTCATCTAATTCAATCAGTAATCCATTGCAACCGGTGTATGGCTCATCATCAAAACAAGGCAACAAGTACATGGAGAGTACCAACATGAGACAACAAATGAGACAAAGTCCAAAAATCCACTAAGTACATGGATCGCTAGCGATCCATGCACTATGGATCGCTAGCGATCCATACGATTGTGCTAGGTTGCCATGAAGTTTAAAGAAGAGGATGAAGGAAAGCATCATAAGCAGTTCGATCGTTACCGACTCAAAAGCTATGGATCGCTAGCGATGTATAGGTATCAATAACCCATGGATCGCTGGCGATCCATCAGATTGACTTGGTTCACTATGAAACTTTTGGTGGACCTTCTATGTTTGTTTGCCAGCATCTGGCAAGGTGGCCTAGCCCAATAGCTTTCCAACCCCTATAAATACAATACTACCTGCAATATAAATAAGATCTTCTATACTGGCTGCTGAACTCCACAGAAACTACTCTTCTCCTCCCACACAACAGTCATCTACATGGTTCACTGTGATTCTCCAATGAACTCTAACACTGGTGACTTGATCTAATGTACAAGATTCAGTAACATTGTAATCAGATTCAACTTGTAAGTGCAGTCAGTCAATAATAAAAGTTATAATGTAGACGTAGGCTTCGTTAACAGCCGAACCACTATAAAAATCTCTTGTTTATTTACTCTTTTTTGCAATTAACTATTGCTTTTTTCTATTTTATTTTCCTTGTTAAAAAAGGTTGGTGCCTTGAATAGTTAAGAACAATAAGATGGAAATATTCCAAGCAATAAGTAGTGATTGATTTAAGCAAAGTCTAAGTACGATGCCTTGAATAGCCCTGCTATAAAAGAAATACAGATAAATGGACAGATTTAGCTTAGGCCAAAAGTTAAGAATCCCATGACATTGTTATATGATAACAATATTGTGATACAGTTCATAAAGAACCTGAAACTCACTAGAAATGGAAAACATAGTCTGAAGGATTTCACATGATTAAGTAAGTTTATTTGGCAATTTATCAGCATATGGGAGAATTAATTGATAGAGTAAATAATTAAAACAATAGCATACCCGTTCACTAGGAGATTGGCCTAATTAGTTTTTAAGAAAATCAATCGAAGGAGTTAGAATAATATTCTATAGATGACCCCATGTTCAAGTACGAGATTGATAGAGTTAGGAGTATGCTCTAGGTAAAATTATGTAACTTTGCATATATCTAAGTTGATAACTGTAACACCCCCACATCTATATCCACGCCATTTAAGAGTATTATTACGTAACACTATCAAATAACATGAAGAATGAGGTGATATTGAGTACACACGTTAATTTTCCTTTGGGCTTACATTAGTATATGTTTAAACATCAAATAAATAACTCACTTATACATACACGGCATTGGCATAAAGCAATAAACACGTATGCCTCGAGGATAGAGCAACACATAATATATAGTAAATAAAAGAAAACACATGGTCAAAATAGCAGCGATAATATATAATACCGTATATACATAGTATATCAAATACACATCATATGAATAAACATACAAGAGATAATGCAATACAAGATGATGAAAAATATACTGAATGCTAGCCTCCTCCATGCCCTAAATACAAGCAGGTCTCACTATCCCTGAATCTGAAATGTCTCAGACTGACTCGAGTATTACATAAATAACACATGATATGCACGTAAATGTGCATATTTTTACCACCATATTTAATCTATTTAAATTAAATAAATGATCATATCGGGTATTTTAACTTGTTTAAAACAAATTCAAATTATTTTCAAATTGTCACATATTCATCTTCGTATAGGGGCAAAATGGTCATTTTTGTGCATATATTAATTTGAGAAAATTTAATTGAAAATTTTTCTATATTATTTTGTAGGAATTTGGCTTCATATACAAGTGGCTTTATGAAGATATATACATGCACAAGAGTGAATACAAAGGATAGAGATGAAAATAATTCAAAGCCATGAACACGGAGGACCCTACCTACCCACCTTTCTTCATGTACAAATTAGAAGCTAATTCATATGCTAGTGGCTATTACACTTTCATGCACACTTAATGGGTGATCATCGAACCAATGATAACCTGGCCACCACACTTCCTACAAGGGCATTTTGGGTATTTTCCAAAAATATGCATTAGGGTTTCTAACTTGTATAAGTATGTCTTATGTTTCATGTAATCCTCCTCTTCTTTGTTCTCTCTTTTAGGCTCTCTTCTTTTAGGAAAGTAAAATGAGAGTTCTCTTTCTTTTCATGGCTACTTAGCCATTTCTTTTTTTATGTAATTCTTTTTTTCATGCAATTTCAATACATGTTCTTCTCTTTTCTTGTTTATTTCCTTCCATGCTAGTAGTGTAGTTTCATTTATACATGAGAGTAGATTAGTGTTTATTTCTTTACTTAGCTTTTTTTTTCATTTCGCTCTCTTTTTCATCTTGTTTTCATTTAGTGTTGCAAGCTACATTTGTTGATTTGATAACAAATATGAAAGGCTAAACCCCTTCAATTTAGGGGTAATGAAGCTGTCTAATTACATAGCTTCAACATAGTTTGATAATTAATGCTCTCCTTTTGTGCTTCATGGAAAAATAATGTTTATGTAATTTTGTGATTGAGTTTGATAGCTTATGTTTTTCAAAACAAGTAGGCTATGCTTAGCCAAATGAATCACAAATTGCCTCTTCATCTATATATGATCATGGCAAAGAAGTGAATGTTTAAATAAAAATTTGATAGCCTATATTTCTAAACAATAGTTAATAGGCCATGCTTAAAATAGATTTTCATTTTCAGCTTTATTGTCATTTTTTATGAGAATTAAAAGTGGTATAAAGGTTTTGTTATAGTTTGATGGATTATGTTGAGATAATTAATAGCACAAATGAGTTATATTTATGATAAACATATCATTTAAACTAACTCATGACCAAAAAAGAGAGATTATAATTTCATGTATGTTGAACTATGTGATCTAGAGAGTGGATTTGTCTCTAAATTGTCTTAACACTTCCATATTTTTATCAATTTTCTTTTGTTAGTTTTCTACATTTTTAGCTAATCGCATTTTCAACTTTGGTTAATTTAATTGAATAGAGATTTATCTAGCAATTCCTTGCGGATCGACCTGTACTCAATACGTTCTACAATAGTACGCCGTGCGCTTGCGGTATAAATTTAATTCAAAATTTATCGATGGTTTTTTAATTCGATAGAAAGCAAGTTTTTGAAAGAAAAAAAGTTTTATACATTTGTGCACACGTCACTGTGCACTGTGCTGTGCACATTTTTACCGTAGTGACCTCTGTTGCATTCCACAACAACCACTATTCATCCTCTAAACTTAAACTCAGTTCGACTGGTACGACTCTTCATCTAACTGCTTGACCACACCATCAATCCCATCATCCACCTCCACTGCAGCTGACCAAACTACAACATCCCACATCACTCTCACCAACCCTCTGACCAACTTCAATCATCATCATAGCAACAACCATTGAAACCATTGCCGCCTTCTATATCTCACTGACTACCGTGTACATATACAAACTGTTGTTACCCGTACTTCCACCTCTTCCCATTGCAAACTGCCTTTGCCACATTTACAAACCACTGCAAACAACCTGACAGCACTTCTTATTCATCTCGACCAAAACAAGCTACCGTTCTCTGTTCCATTCCCTTGAACAACCAAACATCCAACATCATCACTGCACCATCAAATCATTCCTACTGCCTATCATCTCAACATCCACACAGCAGCACTTCGAACAACCCTTTGCTTTCTGCCTGTACCTTTCCCTATCACCATTGTTCATCAGCAGAAACGCATGCATCAATACAACTTTCACTCACCATACCGACCTCGCACATTGAACCAAAAAAAATAAACTTTTACTCACCAACAGCTACAACATTCACACAGCAGCCATCACGTCTTCATCTCCTACCGCTAACCACCTCATCATCGCCTAAAATTGCCTCCATCACAAGCTGCTTTCCTCTGCGTGCAATTCCCCCGTTACAGCGAACTCCTACAACCACTATCCAGCACAAACTACCCACTACCATCCAACTGCCAGTGCACCATCATAAGTGCACATCCACCCACATATCACCAAAAATACTTGAACAAAACCGAAGCCATTTTGACATCAGAAATTCCACCACAAACAAACTCCTCTGTCCATTCATCAACATTTGCTTACTTCTCCCCTCTACAAAACTGTCAAAAAAAAAAACACATTTACGTACTTCATTTCTAATCCTCCAGCAATCACTTGATCATCTCAGTCTCCATTGCAACCTCTCTTCTATCTGAAAGCATCACCACCATCCTCCTTTTGAACTATCTCGCAATTCAAATAGCGACCACCTTTGCAATCTCCAAGATCGAAACTCCACACGCAATCAGAATCCCCAATTTGCGAATTTGAATTGAACTCCCCAAAACCTAACGCGCCTCCCATTAGTGGAACAACCCCGTGTCACTATTTCAAACAATCGACCACCCCTGTTCCTTCCACATCAATACTTCACTGCCACGAACTCGCGAACCCAGGCGCCAATTCAACCTCTTCAAGCCACTGCAATCACAATTCGAACTGCGATTATTCTCGTGAATTGAGCTTCGTGAATTTGATTTTGTGAATTGACTGTGTGAATTTTGTGAATTGGTTTTGTGATTTCTGTGTTAATCGAAATCGCTAATTGACTTTGTGAATTTTAGTGGGTTTTGGGAAGAGGAATCGCATTGTGATTTTTGAACTGTGGATTAGTTTGGGCCAGTCTTCTTGTAAAGATTAGTATAATTTTTCTTTATATGTTGAGTTATTTTGTTTTGTTTTAATTTTTCTAGTCTATCCTAATTTTAAAAAAAAATTGTTTACTTTGTTTTGTTTATCTTGTTTTAGTTTTTGTTTTGTTTAATTTGATTTATCCTTAAAAAAACTGTATACATATCTTTGTTTTATTTTCAGGTTGTCAAAGCAGAATTGCCTAAGGAGTAGAAGTGCTTACTAAAATAAATTGCTTGTTTTGCTGAGCTTGCCAAAAAAATAACTGTTTGCTCATTTATAATTTTCTTGCATTTGAAAAAAAAAAAAAAATCAAAAACACAAACAAATCCTTTCGTAGTTGCATTGTTGATACACGTTTAATTTTTGCTTTGCATTTCATTTTAGAATTTTGATTAATAATAATGATAGCTCTTAATTGTGTATTGACAATTTGTCTTCTTTGAACAATTTAGTTTCTTGGTGTCTAGGCTACGACAGAGTAATAACCATTTATAAATATTACGGTGATTCATAAATATTATACGGTTGTTCCTCTGAAGGTACTTAAACCTTCGGCTGCATTGCTAGGGCGATTCGTGGCGCACCGATAAATCATGCCCGTTACCTGGCTGAGAACTATCTTGTTGAATTAAGATAATTTGTGATTATACAATTTTGGGTTAACTTAGGATAAATAATTTATAATTAACCCAAGCATTCATTTAGTTGCATTATTTCATGCATATTTAAAAAAATAATTAAAAATCCAAAATTAAAAAAATTGTAAATATTTCTTTTCCTTTTCCTCTGAAATTTTAAATCCTTTTTCTTTGAAATTTCAAAAAACCAAAATCCAGAAAAAAATTATAAAACCTTTCCAAAAAACAAAGAAAAAGTTATAAAAAAAAAAAACAAAAATCAATTTCCCTTTTGAAAAATAAATTTTATTTGTAAATACTTTTCCTTTATAAAAAAAAACCAAAAACATTCTTGAAAATGTCCGAATTTCTATATTAACTTAGATTTTACAATAGTTGTGAAAATCAATATAAGCCATATGATTTCACTCCAAATTCATATGGATATTTTAACGACAACTATTGTATAAACAATTCAAATTTTGTGCGACAAAGTTTTCAAAACAACGACCAACCTTCGACTCTTGAAAATAGCATTTCATCTTTACTTGAACTCTCCACATAACAAAATCAAAGTATAAATGATTTGTGTAATTCATATTTTTGTAATAACTCGAGTCAAGGATTTCAAAATTTGAATTCAATTCAAAATTCAAATGATTTCCATTATAACCCATGCCAATTCAATTTCGAACTCCAAAATAAATTTCAAACTTAAAATGAAAATGGAAACAAATTTGGCGATGAGAATAATCTTAACCGTTATAGTTGAAAACCTTTGTCCTTAACAATTTCAAAGTAAAAATCCTTATGCTAATAACTATAAATTGGATTTTGTTAAGCAAATGAACGAAATTTATGATGGCATGGATTCATCGTTTGAAACATATATGAAACAACGTGGAAAACAAAATCAAATTCTAACGTGTGACGAGTCAAACGATAATCCATCTTTTACCAAAATTAATGATTTTCAAATAATAACTTTTGAAACTAAAAATGATAATCTTAATGATGTTGTTGAAAAATTGGCAATCGAATTGGATTTCAATTCTTTTGAAGGTAAGAAATTCGATTTAAATTTCGATCTTCCTTTTCTCGATTTCGAAAATTTGAATAAAACAACTTTGGATTTTGAACTTGATATGCAATGAAGTTGTTGATAATCCAATAAAGGAAGATAAATTTGATGAACCCGATTTTTATGGACTTTTCGAAAATGAGTTGTTAAAATTCTGAAGGGGAAAATTTAAATAACCATTTCAGTTTTAAAATCAATAATTTTGAATTTTTTTTGATGATGAGCTTAACTTTCAATTTGGTGAAAATAAAGTTGAATTTCAATTAATCGTTTTATCAACCCCAAAAATCATCGAAAATAAAACAACTCGTACGATTTTTAATAAAACGGCATTCGTTTTTCCAAATCAACGTTCGACTTCAAAATCTTTTACAGTTTGGTTTTCTGCGTTTGAGCTATGTCTCGCATACTTAGCGAGACAAATGAATATGTCTTTGGAAAACCGTTTCATTTACTCTTTGACGATATACTTTCTGAACTCGTGTAAATACCGTTCACCTTCATGTAAATATAGGTCATCGTTTTATTTTTGTTTTATTTTTCTCCTTCCACTTAGGTTGACTGCGGGGACACAGTCAAAATCAAGTGTTGGTGGGTGGACTCATCTTCATTTTTGATTTTTCATGGTTCATTTTTACTTTTTCTTTTCAAAATTAAAAAAATTATCTCAATTTTTTTTTAACCATTTTTGATTTATTTTTAAAGAAACGCTATAGGATAAATATATGGTTTTGGTTTATTAAATTAAAAATTTTGAAAGTTTATTTGTCTTAACAAAAATAAAAATGAAGCTTGATTACAAATAACGATTGTTTAACTAGTATATAGGAAAGTTCATACGTGATAATTATGAAACATATCCTAACTGAAAATTTTTGTTTTAAAAAGTGGTTGATTTAAAGTAAAGAATATAACATTTTTTGTCTTCTAAGTTAAGTGGTTCTAAGTGATTTTGCAAAACTCTTTTTTTTTTTTCAAAAAAAAAATTTGAAAAAAAACATATAAACAAACATTTGTATATATGTAAATATTTTCTATTAACACCTACGGTCGACAGGTGTACACACATGTGTGTACATTCGCCATGCTCTGTACCTTTCTTACGTAAGCCCAAAAGGCAGTGCACAATCGGTATATCTGGCCTTAGTTCATCTAAGCTAGATGTATGTATATAAAAATTCTTTTCTTTTTTAGTAACGCCTACAGTTGATAGGTGTTCACACTCGTGTGTTCACTCGCCACGCTCTGTATTCCCCTTGCATAAGTCCGCAAGGCAGTGCACGGGTAATTTATCTGGCCTTAGTTTTCTTGAGTTAGGCATACATAATCAAAAGAAAAAAATGGAGAGTGTAAGCAAATGAAATCCAAGCACTATTTTAACTTATTCGATTTGACTTGTTATTGAACTGAAATGAAAATACCACTTTGATAAATTTTGATAATCAATTAAGGATCTATTTCATAGTTATACTTTGTTATCAACTGAAACGACGAGTCAACCTATAGTCTATTTGTTATGATAACTTCATTTTTGTTGAAAATTTTGACGATTAAATGAATTTAATTTTCAAGATAATGACCAAAAGCTATATTTAACTTATTCATGTTAATTTTAAAGTAAATCCTTCATTTGTAAATACTTACAAAAACTTGCATTCATCTCTTTGTAAAAAATCTTGCATTTTGTAAATATTTTCACTTTGCATTTGAATTTTGTGGGTAGTATCCACTGAAAACCCTTACGAGACAACACTAGTCCTACTGGGGAAACCCAAAGGTTTAATGGCTTGTTGCATATGATCAATGCAATCGTGCTCCCTGCGAAAATGGATTTATCTTAGCTTTAGTTTATTTGAGGATGAATAAAAAGATAAGCGTGGGAGTATTTGATGTGCACGTAAATGTACATATTTTTACCACCATATTTAATCTATTTAAATTAAATAAATGATCATATCGGGTATTTTAACTTGTTTAAACCAAATTCAAATTATTTTTAAATTGTCACATATTCATCTCCATATAGGGGAAAATGGTCATTTTTGTGTATATATTAATTTGAGAAAATTTAATTGGAAATTTCTAAATTATTTTGTAGGAATTTAGCTTCATATACAAGTGGCTTCATGAAGATGTATACATACACAAGAGTGAATACAAAAGAATGGAGATGAAAATAATTCAAAGCCATAATCATGGAGGACCCCACATACCCGCCTTCCTTCATGTACAAATTAGAAGCTAATCCACATGCTAATGGTCATTACACTTTCATACACACTTAATATGTGATTAATGAAGCTAACGATAACTTGCCACCATACTTCATACAAGGGCATTTTAAGTATTCTCCAAAAATATGCATTAGGGTTTCTAACTTGTGTAAATACCCCTTATGTTTAATGCAATCGTCCTATTCTTTAGTCTTTCTTTTAGGCTTTCTTCTCTTAGGAAAATAAAATGAGAGCACTCTTTCTTTTCAAGGCTACTTAGACATTTCTTCTTTTATGTAATTTTTTTAAATGCAATTTCAATACATGTTCTTCTCTTTTCTTGTTTATTTCCTTTCATGCTAGTAGTGTAGTTTCATTTATACATGCAAGTAGATTAGTGTTTATTTCTTTACTTAGCTTTTCTTTTCATTTTTCTCTCTTTTTCCTCTTGTTTTTATTTAATGTTGCAAGTTACATTTGTTGATTTGATAATAAATATGAGAGGCTAAACCCCTTCAATTTAGAGGTAATGAAGCTCTTTAATTATGTAGCTTCAACATAGTTTGATAATTAATGCTCTCTTTTTGTGCTTTATGAAAAATGATGTTTATGTAATTTTGTGTTTTGAGTTTGATATCTTACGTTGTTCAAAACAAATAGGCTATGCTTAGTCAAATGAATTACAAATTGCCTCTTCATATATATGTGATCATGGCAAAGAAGTGAATGTTTAAATCAAAATTTGATGGCCTATATTTCTAAACAATAGTTAATAGGCCATGATTAAAATAGATTTTAATTTTCAACTTTATTGTGATTTTTCATGAGAATTAAAAGTAGTTTAAAGGTTGTATTATAGTTTGATGGATTATGTTGAGCTAGTTAATAGCACAAATGAGCCATACTTATGATATCATTTAAACTCACTTATGACCAAAAAGAGAGATCATAATTTCATGTGCGTTGAACTATGTGATCTAGAGAGTGGATTTATCTCTAAATTATCTTAACACTCTCATATTTTTATCAATTTTCTTTTGTTAGTTTTCTACATTTTTAGCTAATCACATTTTCAAATTTGGTTAATTTGATTGAATAGAGATTTAAAATCTAACAATTCCCTGCGGATCGACTCGTACTCGCCACGTACTACAATAGTATGCCGTGCGCTTGCGGTATAAATTTAATTCAAAATTTATTGACGGTTTGCTAATTCGATAGAAATTCCGCCATTAAACAACACAAGGGTCGGACTATGTCTAAATCAAGGATCTATAAACATATGGAATTTAGTATAAACTGGGTATAATAATAATATAATAACACTATCATAATAACTCAAAAAATAACTGATATGCTAATTTATACACAGTGATGTAGGCATAGTATATAATGATGATATCTTAATCAACCCCATAGTATCATAGAATACCACAAAAACCATGCATAAAAATATCATCGTCCATATAAAACTCATCAAATCAAAAATTATGAAACAACTTAAAAAGGATGAATCATTCGTATCCAGTAGTCATCATCTGAATCCAGAGATCTGTAATGATGAGATATCACTAAGTTTAATTGAGCCATCACATATCAATGCCCTAAATTTAACCCACAATCTCAAATAATAAAATATCCTCGATATCAATACAAATAATTATCCATAAGCAAAAACATAGTAATGGCGGCACACTTCATTGAAAAATATAATTGGCAACACATGCCTATAAAAACATAGTTAGCGACATATGCTTATAAAGTATAGCCGACGGCACATGCTTAAGAAAGATATTTGGCAACACATGTCAATGAATAATAGTTGGTGAAACATGCCAATGAACAAGGTATTTGATCATACACTAGAAACAGTCTCAGGCATAATCATAGCTCATCATCTCAAATATAAAACTAACTATATGTCTATATCACACACACCTAAACCAGACAAGAGACCACCCGACATACTTGCTCCAAGAGACTATAAATGTGATTGGAGAACATGAGACATGTGATCTTCCAACACAGCTTCTACAGTCTTAGTTACCTCAATGACCATCGTGACTCGTGTCCATCAATGTACTTGACTATGCGAGGACTTGGTCACGACCCTATACGTGCCCTCTAAATGGTAACAGACTGTTTTCTTAGGCAACATAAAGGGCTATACATCACTGACACATGGCTTTATACGCTGCCAATATACGACTACAAGAATAAGCTATCACAAATCTAGGGTGCAACCACTGCGACCAGGCCGTTAGGATAGATATTAGTCAATTTGGTTCACTCCTGCCCCATAAAGGGAGTGGGACAGTGATAGAAAATAATATAAATGTAAGCACCAGAATTGGTCACTAACACCCTTGAGAAAGATTGTGTAGAGAGATTAATGAAGAAAGTAAATTAAAACAGAGAACCGTCTACTAAATTAAATGCAAAGACAAGAACACTGGATTTATAGTGGTTCGACATAACTGCCTATGTCCACTTTAGATTTAATCTTTATTGCTTTACTCAACAATTGATTACAGATACAATCCGTACACCTACTACTTGAATACAAATGCTAACTGAAATAGAATGAGTCTTGAATGCGTTAGAGTCTCCATAGTGTTCTCGGAAAAAGGTCCATTTCACTGTGTCTCTGCCCTTCTATTTATAGACGAAGATGGATTGAACTTCCCTAATGGGCCTAGGATCAAGATACCTCAGCCTGTGGTAAGTGGCTTTTGCGTGCCAAGCCATAAATACCGAACGACAATTGTCGAACCACATATCTAGGCCGACCGACATTCGTATGCCGATTGAGAAAGGCAGGCCAAACGGTAGCTGTATGTCGAATGAAGCAGTGCGCTGAGTAAAGAATGTAGGCCGAACGAGACCTGTGCCGAACGAGACTTGATGTCGGTCGAGGGGAGATGCCAAGCGAGGCTTCATGCCGAACGAGGCAAGTTGCTGAGCGACCTTTCCATGTCGAACGAGGCCTTGTGTCGAGCGATCTTTCCATGCCGAACGAGGCCTTGTACCGAGCGAACTATCTATTCCAAACGAGGCCTTGTGCCGACCGGCACATCTATGTCGAACGATGCTCTATGTCGAGCGAGGGGAGGTGTGCCGAGCGAGGCCTTTGCCAAGCCTCTTGTCACATGGTCAAACAACCGGGTAATACTTGCACTCCAAAGTGTATCATGTGGATGAACATGATACGCTTTGAATCATGAGTACTCCATGTTTTCCTTTAAGCCCTTGTTCCGTCTTCTCGATAGGGTTTTCTGTCGACCCCTTTGAATGTCGAACGAAGCAATGATGCCGACCGAGTTTTCAATGCCAAACGGGGCCTTGATGCCGAACGAGGTTTGATGCCGAATGACATGTTGACGCTGAACGACCGAGGCGACTTGATCGGTTCTCCCAGTCGCTTTCTATTCGCCTTCCCTCCTTTCTATCTATAAAAGTCGATACTTCACCCCTTCTCCCCTTTTACTTTTTACCTCCACTCTAATCACCCTTACGAACTCCACTTTTCCCAAACCCTTGTTAACACCTCAACTTCTCCTTTAATCCCGTAGTCCTATCGGTTACCTCTCGACTGCCTTCAACAACAAGCCTGAATAAATTTCCACATCCAATTCGAGTATCTCACTAGATTCCGACTCCTTTTCTTATATATGAAACTCTTACTTGCTTGACGTTCCCTAATTTGGGGCTTCATACAAGATTCGAATACGTGACCTTTCATCTAACTTAAAAGTGATGGAAGCCGCATAGATTAGGAAGATGGATCTAGGGGTTTAAACGAGCCTTAGGATTAGTGGAGAGGAAGATGGAAGAGGGTGTTGGCCCAGTAGGAATCGGTGAGGGTCGAGATGGTCGGTCGAAGGTGGCGTGCGAATTGGGGTGGTGATCGACTGGCCACCTAGGAGGGTATCTAGTTCGTTCGAAGAAATAAGTTGGAGGAGGACGTATGGCTGTGGTTCGACATGAATTTCGCATGCCGAACGATGTGAGGGAGTGAGGGACTGTGGGAGTGAAGTTGAAGTTAAGTTTTAGTCATGCCAAGCGATGTGGCACGGTATGACCACGGCTCAGCATGACTCCCTTATGGCGAACGAGGTAGGAGGGAGCGCAGGAGAAAAGTAGGAAATGGGTAAAATGCCGAGAGATGCGGCTTGACATGACTTGCCAAAGGACTCATCTGTCCCGTGCGGTAAAGATAGAGGGTAGGAAGGAAGTTGGAGTTGAGGGCAAAGTGCCAAGTGATGTGGCTCGGCATGTGTGCGGTCCGGCATGATTACTGTTCGGCATGACTTGCTGCAGGCCGAACGGTAGAGATGGAAGGTAGGAGAGTGGTGTACGACAACACTAGTCGAACAAAATGCATAGTTGACTCAACCTATTTTTTATTCCCAAACATATGACAGTGAACAAGTACGAGGACTTAAGCAATTAAGTATATCGGACAATCCAGACTTATAACTCCTCTGTTTTGACAACTACAAACCTGAATTTAACTTGATTAAAAAGGATAATAACCTTCAATGTACAGTGCCGGTGTCGAGTTCAAAACATAAACCATCTTACGACAAGCTCTCGCAGACGGTCAGCGATGACGGTCTTCGAAGATGATAGTTCAAAGCCTAACTTTATTTCATCAACTCTGTGACTTTTAATTTCTTGGCACTTATACTTGAATGATTGCACTAGTTCACACACCACATGGGGGGAGAATTTTTATCGTTAAGTTTAATGTCGATTGTTTTTCAAGTATAGTTCAAACCGGTATTTCATCAGATTCTACACACATTAGAGATGTCTACGAGATCCAGTTCTGCCACGATCTCGGACAGACCCGGGCCATCTTCTCAACAAATAGTAGTTAGGACTTCAAATTTGTCGACTACTCCTGTACAAGACATGCTAAGCCCCATGATCGCATCCGTTGACTTGGCTCCTGATGCCCTAGATGTCGCGATCTTTTTAGATGATCTGATCAATTCTCAAGCCTCAAGAATTAACGAAAGCGCTCTTCGTCGCATATGCTCGGTGCACGGGATTCCTTTCGATGATATGTTGGTTCCGTCAGGACAAGATCGTCCTCACCTGCCCCCAGTCGGATATACGACCTGCAACAAATTTATGTTCTGGGTTGACAGTGTGCTGCCATTCAACTGCTTTCTTCACGACCTACTACATTATATTGAGATCGCTTCATCGCAATTACACCCAAATAGTCATGCTTTCGTGTACGGCACGTGCATCCTCTTCATGAGTGTCCTTTTCAAGCTCCCGACTCCTCACGATATCCGATACATTTATCATTTCAAGAGACGACTAGACAACCCATCTTTTGTATTTCTCGAACCACACAACAAATGTCAAATTCTGACTGGGGTGTGGAGCAAATTCGTCCAGTATAAGCAGGAGTGGTTCTACGTGCGCTGTCTCCTTGGCTTCGCAAGGAGATGGGTGGAAGGAAGTAAGTTCCTTTGCTAGATTAATACTTGCATTCGATGGTAATTGCTCCTTTTCTAATTCTTTATCTACTTTTATAGGTATCAGCCCACATCCCGAAGGCTCCGGGTATTCTGAAGCTGTTGAGGTTATTCGAGCTATCCCCGCAGGAGACCGAGACATCAGATCTCTTATTTCGAACGAATCGCTCTCGAAGTCTGGGCTGTTGGCGGCAGGCCGCCGGATAAGCCGTCCTCAAGGTGTCACCATAACATCATCTTCCATGGGCAAAGGTAAAAAGCAAGCTGGGCCTTTAGCACGTGACGCCCCTGACACACCTGAGGATGGGGAGATTAAGGAAGCTGAAACCCCCGAAGTACATGGCAAGAATGTTAGTCCCGGTCTAATGCCGATAGTCGATGTGCATGATATCGAAGTTATGCCTCCCTCTACAAAGGGAAAGAAAAAGTTGACTTACAAACTAAGGAAGAAGACAACAAGTGGAACTTCTAAAGTCACAATCACCCCGATGGAGAAAGAGCCTTCTCCTCAATGCATAGAGAGTTCATTAAAAGGCCTGTCGGACCTCACTATTCCCGACAATTTGCTTAACTATGGCTTCAATGATCTGGAAGCGCTTAAACCTCATTCGCCCGCAAGAGATGATATAGGCGCTCAAGCCCATGTTCAGGGAGAAAAAACTCCCATAAGTAGAGATAAAGAAACTGGTCCATTGGCGAGAAACACTAGGACACACACGGACACGCGCACTTCACTATGCACTTCAATTTTAACCATTACTCTATGCTTTGCTAACTTGTCATTATCCACATTCCACACAGGCAACATGGGACGCACTCACGAACTTGACCATCTTCGTGGTTCATCAATTTTTCACCACTCCGGCCGAGATTCGGGTTCCGACAAACGTCGAGACAGAGATGACACCGACGATCGAGACTACTGCTACCGATAATCATCCTACCAAAGAAAAACCTATAGCCAATCCTCCTACCCTCGCAATCCTCCTTCTCAATCGGAGCAAAGCAAAGAGAAGTCCGCGCATAAGGGGTCCCAGCCCGAGGCCCATCGAGATCAATACTCCGGTTCATCCAGTACCAGGCAATCCCGAGATCCCCACAAAACACTTGTAGTTTCCAGGCAGACTCCTCCCGCTTCTGCATCTGATCCATTGGTAGCAAAATGACTTGCTGAGCTTAAAGCCACGTTCCTAAAGATATGCTTTGATGGCTTGAAATTTCTTCCGGCGATTCATCACATTCCGGGACATGTCAAACAAAGCGCTATTGCTTGTACTAACGATGTCTACGTTCAGCATGACGTGTTTATCCACTTAGCCGAGAAAGTCTCAGAAGTCTTTGTTGAGCGTCAACACGAAATTGATCACCCGAAGCTCAAGGCTATTCACGATAAAGACATAATAAAATCTCAGGATGAAGAGCTCTCTTCATACAAGTCTCAGCTCAAAGCTGCCCAAAAAAGCGCTGAAGACATAGCGGAGGCTGTTATTCGTCTAGAGTCATCTCATAAGAATGAAATTGACGAGGCGGTCCAACGCTGCGGGGCTTTGGCTTTAGAGGAGGATTCCACTCAGAAGGAGAGGGATGCATTCGCCCTGCAAGTCAAAGAGTTGGAAGATCTACTCCGTAAAGAGAGAGAGGAAAAAACTGCTGCTCAGGAAGAGTTGCAATGATATTGCGATGAGATTATTGCTACACGACTCCTGAAGGAAAAACTCGAAGACGAGCTCTCTAAAGTCGAGATGCTAAAAGATGAAGCCCGTGAAGAGGGCAAAAGAATAGCATTCGTGGAGATTGACTCTCGCCTTGAGGCGGCTACGGAGGCTGGCAGAGAGAAGATCAAATGCTTGTTCGACCCGCTTATGGCAGAATACAATGCTCATGTCCTCATGCATCGAAACTTAACTTTTCGTGGCGAGGGATACCTCGAATCTCTAGCTGAGGCATGGGAAACTTTAATAAAGATTAGAAAGGTAGAGCTGGGCGCCGAGGAGGTTGATGAGGAGGCATTGGTAAAAGAATTTCTCAAGGGGAACGAGCCTTCAGACTTATCCGCAGTAAAGGCCCCTTACAACAATAGTTCCTCCTCATCAAAAGGAAAAGATGAGATCGGCGGTCCGTCTAGAATTGAGTCTCCAGATCCTTCCCTTACTCAACCGACCAGTCGGCCGGTACTTGGCCCGTTCGAACAACATGTCGGCTATAATCTGGAAGCCTCTGGCCTTGACATCCATGTACTATCTCCCATTCCAGAGGGTGAGATTTCGAGGACGGTTGAGAGCCAGCAAGAAACTGGTAAATAACTCTTCTTCGTAAAGTTCAAAGAGCTGTTGTTTTCGGCATGAGTTTATTATATTCTAACATTTGTCTCTTGTGGTCTTGTGTAGGCCGCTCTGACCCCGAGCCTACTCCGAGGAGCGGTGACGCCAAGGAGAAAAAGGAGAAAGAAAGCGAGGAAACTCAAGCGGGAGAGACTCCTGGCCCTGATGCTCAAGTGATTGAAGCGCTCGAAGAGGAAAAGTCCGACACTTCGTCCCCCGTCAAAGAAAGTTATGAAGTTGAGATTACAGGCGCCTCTGAAGTCACTTCAAAAATAAGCATGAAGGAGCAAATCGCGAAGAAGAAAAAGAAAGCTGAAATCAAAGTTGAGCCCCGAGCTATGGATCTTGACGATCCTTTGAACAGGCCTTTGTAGGTCATCCTTCCTAGTGGATCCAGGCCACTGGAAGTTCCTCGTCCCTCCTCGGATGTTGCTTCCCAATCTAGCAAAACGTCCAAATGAAAACGCGTGAGGGAAGAGTCACCTAAGGAAACAAAGGAGGAAAAGAAACCGAAGAAATCAAAGAAGTAGCTATTACACTCGCTCAACGAGAGCTAGCTTGGATTATGTAATTATTTTAATTTATTTCCGTTGTCAATGTAAATAGACTTTTGACTCCGATTTTTGGAGGAGTTGTAGTAGAACTTCATTTTGGATGAATAAATAAAATTTAGTTCTTTTGTCTTTCAAACGACTTTTACTGTTTAGCTTTCGGTATTATTGTGGTCGAAACCCGAGCTATTAGGAGTTACATAAACCCCCAATTCATCTTCATATAACTCGAAAATTCTTTGAAATTGTACATCCTTTATTCCACGCGTTGGGTACTTAGAATATTTTTCAGTCCGTGCACTGGGGACTTGATCACTTCAAGTCAGTTGTACTCTAGTATGCACTGCGGGGACTTAGAGATTTTTAAGCCATTTACACTCTAGTCCGCACTCAGGGGACTCTGAGTACTCCAGTCCGCACTCAGAGGACTTGGAGATTTTAAGTCGTTTATAATCTAGCCCGCACTCAAGGGACTCAGAGTACTCCAGTCCACACTCAGGGGACTTGGAGATTTTAAGTCGTTTACACTCTAGTCCAGCGGACTCAGAGTACTCTAGTCCGCACTCTGGGGACTGGGAGATTTTAAGTCGTTTATACTCCAGTCCGCACTCAGGGGACTCAGAGTACTCCAGTCCGCACTCAGGGGACTTAGAGATTTTAAGTCGTTTATGCTCTAGTCCGCACTTAGGGAACTCAGAGTACTCTAGTCCGCACTCAGGGGACTCAAAGTACTCCAGTCCGCATTCAAGGGACTTGGAGATTTTAAGTTGTTTATACTCTAGTCCGCACTCAAGGGACTCAGAGTACTCCAGTCCGCAATCAGGGGACTTGGAGATTTTAAGTCATTTATACTCTAGTCCACACTCAGGGGACTCAGAGTACTCCAGTCCGCACTCAGGGGACTTGGAGATTTTAAGTCATTTATACTCTAGTCCGCACACAGAGGACTCAGAGTACTCCAATCCGCACTCCGGGGGCTTAGAGATTTTTAGTCATTTACAATCTAGTCCGCACTCAGGGGAATCAGAGTACTCCAGTCCGCACTCAGGGGACTTGAAGATTTTAAGTTGTTTATGTGCGTTCGTACATCAGACAGAATAATGTAATTCTAGTTTTCTGCCATAAAATTATCATATACGAAAACATCAATAATTCATGAAAAAAATGGCTTCAAGCCTTTATTAATGAAGCAAGCTAAATTGTCTTATTATATGCTGAAAACTAAGAATCAACGGAATGAAAACATGCTGAAAATAATTACAACAAAGGTAGAAAATGAATAGACTAAATATAATAATGCCGTAGACGCTCGCTATTCCATGCTGGGGGGAGCGTTGCGCCATCAACGGTCACTAGCTTGAAACTTCCTTCTCTAAGCCTCCGTGTTCAATGACGTATGGACCTTCCCATGTGGGATTCAGATGCGACGGGACCGGAAAAACTCGGTTTAAAACAAGGTCGCCCACGTCGAAGACCCTTGGTCGGACCTTTTCTTTATAATATCGAGCGATTCGGTGCCTATATGCGGCCGCTCTTAAATCAGCTACTTCACGTTTTTCATCAATGAAGTCCAGTGATTCCAGCTAAAGTTCCTGATTCATCTTGGGGTCGTAATGAGCTGCTCGAAGTGACTGAACTTCAAGTTCAACGGGAATAACAACTTCCGTTCCATATGCCAATGCGAATGGAGTGTGGTCAGTCGCAGACTTGTGGGTGGTTCTATAAGCCCATAGTGCTGTTGGAAGTTCATCCACCCACTTGCCTCTAGCCTTTTCCAAATGCTTTTTCAATATGGACTTGATTATTCTGTTGATGGCTTCCACTTGTCCATTGGCTTTCGAATGAGCAACTACTGCAAACCTTTTTTCAATGCCATACTTTTGAAAAAATTCTTAGAACTCTTTTCTTTCAAATTGTGTTCCATTTTCTGTAATGATAGTCCATGGAAGGCCAAAACGGCATATAATATTTCGTACAACGAAGTTAATGACCTTCTTGGTGGTGATTTTGGCTAAGGGCTCTACTTCCGTCCACTTAGTAAAATAGTCAACCGCAACTATCGCGTATCTCGCACCACCTTTAGATATGGGTAAGGAACCGATTATATCGATCACCCACATTGCAAACGGCCAGGGACTGACCATTTGCGTGAGTTCCGTTGGCAAAGCTCTAGGGATTTTTGCATACTTCTGGCATTTGTCACATCCCCTTACATAGTCTGTAGCATCTCGATTTACAGTTGGCCAATAGTATCCACAGCAGAGGATTTTCTTTGCTAATGTCTACCCCCAATATGGTTAACACATTCTCCTTCGTGGACTTCCTTCAGGACTCATTTTATCTCATTGTGGGCAATGCACCAGAATAGGAGGGTCGAGAATCCTTTTCATTACATTATTCCGTCCTGCATTACATATTGTGAAGCCTTACGAATGACTTGTCATCTTTCGCTCCTTCTTTCGGGCAAGATCCCATGTAGCAAGTATTGTTTGAATGGGGTCATCCATGACTCCTCCTCGATCTCTGTTTCTAACACGAGATTTATATCCATCACATCTATACTCGGTGCATGTAAGGTTTCGACAGGAACCAATCCTATTTTCTGAGCCTCGCCAGTGCTTGCAAATTTTGCCAATGAATCGGCTTCTTTGTTTTGATCGCGCGGCACATGCGAAATATCATAATATTCCAAATTGGCTAGCAGCTCTTGAACCCGTGCAAGGTATGGGGCAAGTCTCTATCCCTTCGCTTGAGAGTCCCCCCGCATCTGGTATACCACCAATTGCGAGTCATAAAAGATTTCAACCAACTTTATCCCTAGCTCTCCGATGAGTTTCAGGCCAGCAATCAATGCTTCATACTCGGCCTCGTTATTTGTTGCTCGGAATTCGAGCTTCAAAGCATAACAAAATGATCGGTTTTCAGGAGTCACAAGAATTATGCCAACTCTCGAGCAACGATCGCTAGATGCCCCGTCGGTGTACATCTTCCATCGAATAGGAGATATGACAATGTGACTGCTTGATTCGTCTAACATAGTGAATTCAGCTATGAAGTTTGCTAGCACTTGCCCTTGTATGTACCTTCATGGCAGGTAGGTAATATGGAACTGACTCAACTCGATATTCCATTTTAACATCCTTGCAGAGGTTTTCGATCGTTGGAGTACCTATCGCAAGGATAGGTTGGTATAAACACTGATTGACTGTTCCTAAAAGTATGGCCGGAGCTTACGTGATGCAATCACCAAGCAATAGGCTAGATTCTCAATCTTAGGGTAATTTCTTTCTACCCCCATTAGACGTTTACTGACATAGCACACTGGGTTTTGAACTCAGTCCTCCTCGCGAACTAAAGCCGCACTGATAGCATGCTGGGATACAGCCAAGTACACGTACAACATCTCATGGTCTACCGGTTTTGATAGTACTGGGGGACTTTCTAAATGCCCTATCAAAGCTCGAAATGCTTCCTCCCAGTCGGATGTCCACACGAAGTTCCTCCTTCCTTTCTTTATTACGTCGAAGAATGGAATACAATTATCTGTGGCTTTGGATATGAATCGAATCAGCGCGACCACCTTTCCATTCAAGCTTTGTACCTGTTTTATGGTTTTGGGCACTTGTATGTCTCGAATAGCCTGAATCTTCTCTGGGTTAGCTTTGATTCCCCACACATTCACAATGAAACCCAAAAACTTCCCTGACGTAATGCCAAAAGAACACTTCAAAGGATTGGTCTTCACTCCATAATGTCTAAGTATATCAAACATCTCCGCTAAGTCCCGAATGTGGTCGTTTGACTGCCGTGATTTCACGAGCATGTCATCCACATAGACTTCCATCGTTTTACCAATCTGGTCTTTAAACATTCAATTCGTCCGACGTCGATAAGTCACTCCCGCGTTTTTCAATCCGAAAGGCATCAATACATAGCAATATAACCCAACGTCTATGACAAAACTGGTGTGTTCTTGGTCTGGAATGTGCATCGAGATGTGATTATATCCCGAGTACACATCCATAAATGACAGTAACTCGTGTCCGTCCGTTGAGTCGACCAGCTGGTCGATTCTGGGTAAAGGAAAACTATCCTTCGGGCATGCTTTGTTCAAATCAGAGTAATCAATGCAAGTTCTTCACTTTCCATTTGCTTTCCTTACTATCATAGGGTTAGACACCCATTTAGGGTAGAGGGCATCGCGGATGAACCCGTTGGCTTTGAGTTTGTCCACCTCCTCTCTGAGAGCAGCGGACCTCTCCGGGTCCATGCCTCCCCTTTTTGGTCTACGTTCAACATATGACTTGCAATAGTGGGAGAAATCCCGCACATATCAGAATGTGTCCAAGCGAAAACATCCAGGTTCGCTCGGAGGAAATCAGTGAAATCCTCGGCCATTGACGGGTCAAGTTGTGATCCCATCTTGAGTACTAATGATGGGTCATCTCGGCTGACTGGAATGTCAATCATCAGTACAGTTGGTGCTGCTTTTGCTTCCTTGGGTTCCCCATCATCATCTCTCGGATCTGTGTCTCTATAGTTTCGAGAATGTCGCCCGAGCCAGGGCTCGGGCACCACTTGTCAATCATCAGTATTCCGGATGCGGACGGAGCTTTCCACAACCTTTCATTTCTTTCTCCGCTAGGCCTTTCTCAACTCAGCCATATAGCATGCGCGATCGGTCGCTTGATCGCCATGCACTACACTAACTCCTTTGTCTGTCGGGAACTTCAAAGTCAAACACCCCAGGGCCAAAGCTGCCCTAAACTCTGCAAGGGCCGGCCGACCCAGAAACACATTATATGGAGAATCAACATCCAACACTATAAAAGATAGGATTTGCACCCTCCTACGCTCACCTTGCCCCAGTTCAACTGGCAATTCAACGTATCCTACTGCATCAGTCGCTGCATCATTAAAGCCATGGATTCAGGATTTAGATGGTTTCAAATCCTTTGTCTCCATCTTCATTTGTTCGTATGCCTTTGTGAAAATGATGTTAATGGAACTTCCACATTAAATTAAAATTCTCTTCACATATGCTGGCCCGATCGTCGTAGATATAACCATCGGGTCGACGGTAAGAGCCTCCACCTTCTCCGCATCTCGGCTCTTAAATACTATATCGTCTATCATCATGCGTTGCTGCTTAGTGGGGATCCCATTCTGCACATTCGAACAACACTCATAATCCGCATGCCTTAAGGAGTTAGCATACCGCTCCATTTCCTGCCATTTCTTATCTACAGGGTGAAGTCCACCGACTACCATGTTTGTGACCAATCTACCCACGGTTCGGGCAGGTTCTTCTGGTTGGCATGGAGTCGGCCCTCGTCCGGGGTCTGATATTCCTTGCCTACCCTCCTGTGGGTTCTAGACAAACTCCTGCAACTTTTCTGTCTAATTAGTTTTTCTATGGCATCATGGAGGTGTCTACACTTTTTTGTATTGTGGCCATAAGTCTCATGGAAGCGACAATACTTCCTAGTCCGCTTCTGTTCCTCTGTCGACTCCTTTGGGTGTGGCTTTCTGTATTGAAAAGTGTTGCAAGTTGACAGGTAAATATTCTCAAGAGATGCATTCAGTGGGGTGTATTCGTCGTAGGTTGGAATCCTTGGCTTCCATTTCTTCGCTTCTCTTTTCTTTCAGGGTTTCCTCCTCCGGACCCTTTAGATTGCCCAGGCTTGTTCTGGACATTGAATTGAACCATTCTCGAGTTGTCACCAGATTGTTTCACTGCGATGTTACTTTTCACAGTCTCCTGAACAGGCCCTGGTGCCTTATCCCGTCTCGTCCATCTAGCTTCCTCCCTCCTTATGAATTGATAAGCCTTTGAATAGAAACGCTCTAGCGTAGTTGGAGGCTTTCCTACCAACCAATCTCCAAACTCTAAATCCAGATCCACACCTCGCATTACCGCCATCAGAATTGCGTGGTCGTTAGGGTTGCTAACTTCATTGGCCGCAACATGAAATCTCTGTTAGTACTCTTTCAATGACTCCCTCGGAGCTTGGATTACACTAGATAGGGACATCACATCCTTGGGACGAGTGGCATGTATCCTGAACTGTTCTATAAATTTCATCGCCAATTCGTCAAAACTGGATATAGACCGTGGGGGAAGTCGAATGAACCACATGATAGCGATTTTGGATAAAATAATTGGAAAGAATCTACACTTGGTCGCGTCATTTGCTCTAACCGAATCCATCATCCATTCATACCTCATCACATGCTATCTGGGATCAGTCTTTTCTTCGTAGGCTGGGATAGTTGCATGCTAAACTTCCTGGGGGTACTTGGCCTAGTATCTTTGAACGGAGTATGACTCTTGGATATCTCCAATCTTCATTGGTCAATCCTTGATTTTCTCTCATCAACTGTCCGACCATAGCTGATAAGTCCAGGGTTTGTATTTTGATGGAAGGTTGGACTATGTTCTACAAGACCGCTCAGGTTGGTGCCTCCTCTGTTAGCGATCTGCCAGACGTGTATCTTGGGGACCAGCTTCATTGGGGTCTTGGTGAGCCGGACGTCCAGTCTCCACACGTGCTCCAGCTCCTAAATTTCCCGTTCTGGCTTGGGTGTGGTCCCTAAGATGTAAGTGATCCCTAGTAGATCGATCAGCAACACCTTCTTATGTAGTTTCTGTTTTGCAGCGTCTATGCCTGGGAGGTTCATCAGACGAGGCTGAACTATGAGACATAGAATGAGGAATGGGGCTACCTCAAGCATTCTAATGCTGTTGCTGAGTAAGCTGAGTCATGAGGTTAGCGCTAGCTTGAACCTGTTCAACAAGTTGTCTCCTACTTTCCATGAGTGCTCTCATCAGGTCGTTGAACTCCGTCCTAGTAACGACTTCCATCCGGCTATGAGCTCTAGCGGTCCCTACGCCGGGATTAACTTGCTGATTGCTAGGTCCTATCTGCCGTACGCTAGCAGTCTCGTTGATGTCCGCATTATGAGAGGCTAATCGGGTACGTGGTCTTCCCATAGTAGAGTTGTTGATCGAAACTCTGAGTAGATTCAACGGACGTCCTGTGAATAAGTTGGATCTCCTTTAGGGGATTTATTCAATCCAGTAGCTACAAAGCAGATCCTAGTGGCCTGAGAATTCGATTCTCAGTGAAAGCACCAAAATGTTAGCACCAGAATTGGTCACTAACATCCTTGCGAAAGGTTGTGTAGAGAGATTAATGAAGAAAGTAAATTAAAACAGAGAACTTTATGCGAAATTAAATGCCAAGACAAGAACATCGGATTTATGGTGGTTCAACATAACTGCCTACATCCACTTTAGATTTAATCTTAATTGCTTTACTCAACAATTGATTACGGATACAATCCGTACACTAACTACTTGAATGCAAATGCTAACTGAAATAGAATGAGTCTTGAATGCGTCAGAGTCTCCCCAATGTTCTCGAAAAAAGGTCCATTTCACTGTGCCTCTGCCCTTCTATTTATAGACGAAGATGGATCGGACTTCCTTAATGGGCCTAAAAGCAAGATACCTCGGCCCGTGGTAAGTGACTTCTGCACACCAAGACATAAATGCCGAACGACAATTTCCGAACTACATATCTAGGCCGAACGACATTCGTATGTCGATCAAGGAAGGCATGCCTAACGGTACCTATATGCCGAACGAAGCAGTGCGCTGAGTGAAGAATGTAAGCCGAACGAGACCCGTGCCGAAAAAGACTTGATGCCGGTCGAGGGGAGATGCCGAGCTAGGCTTCATGCCGAATGAGGCAAGTTGCCGAGCGACCTTTCCATGCCGAACGAGGCGTTGTGCCGAGCGACCTTTCCATGTCGAACGAGGCCTTGTGCCGAGTGACCTATGTATGCTGAACGAGGCCTTGTGCCGACCGACACATTTATGCCGAACGATGCTCTATGCCGAGCGAGGGGAGGTGTGCCGAACGATGCTCTATGCCAAGTGAGGGAAGGTGTGCCGAACGATGCTCTATGCCGAGCGAGGGGAGGTGTGCCGAACGAGGCCTGAGCCGAGACTCTTGTCATATGGTCAAACAACCGGGTAATAATAAATAAATATATTAGCCGACACACAACTATATACACATACTGACACATGACTCTAGACATATGCTAACACATAGCCTAATACATATGTCGACACATGGCTCTGTGTATTGCTGACACATGGCTATATGAGTAAATATTGCTCACCGTAGTGAGCCACAGATAACATATCCCTTGTAAGTGTCATCCACGAGCAAAGAATAACCAAATAAATAACACAACAACTTCCCATTCCACCGCATTTTCCTAGTCCATTTATTCAGCGCTTATACATCACACTCGCTCCGTTAGTATTCTATGTAACGTGTCCAAGGAATATCCGGAGAAATATCATCGAAAGTCTCATACCAAATGGTATTATAACTCCGTTTATTCAGATTCCTCATTATATAGAATTAAAATCATCCCAAAATCATAAAGAAGGATGTCATCGCCGTATCATATCAAATAACCAATCAAATTAATGTCAATGGTGAATCATTCATATGATCCAATTCAATATAAAATAAAGAAAAAATCAGAAAATAAAATAAAACACATTAATCAAATATACATATAGAATAATTAAATAATGTTTGATGACAAACCATTTACAATCTCCAAGTTCAATATAACAGAGATGGGAACAACAGAAAAACATAATGATAGTTTTAGAATTAAATTGGATATTTGAATAAAACTTTAAATTAATAAATACACATTTTCTTTAGTCCAATTTAAATATAACATAATATGCTTCTAATTAAATTTATTAATCATGAAATTCTCTTTATAATACTTAAAATATTTGTTCAAAAATATTTCTAATTTTCTAGAATTTATACAAATCTGTAAATAATTAATTTAAGCCTATATTTGATTTTCTTTCAATAAGGTAATAATTTTAAATATATCTAAATATTGAATTTTAAATAAAAAATCTTCATAAAATTATATATTTATTTTATCCAATTTTTCAAATTTATTTTAAATCCAATTTTTTTATTTAACTTTAAAATATACAATTATGAAAAATAGCATGGCATAGGACTTGAACCCTAGTGGGTTGGTAGAAGAGCACATGCGCTTACCACCAGACCATAACCCAATCTGTAAAGGCGGTTGCTCCATCGATCGACATATAACAGTCGATCGTTTGGAGCTATGTAGTTTACCTCTAGATCCATACCTGTCGCATATTTCAATCGATCGTTCGATCAATTTCGGACCTCCAACCACCGCCTCCTTGTCGTAACTCCTCCAAGTCGATGCGTAAGATATATGTATATGTATATGTATATGTATATGTATATGTATATGTATATGTATATGTATATGTATATGTATTAAAATTGATTAGGCTACTGGTCGACCGTTAGCGTTCGACCAGTAGACCTACCGATCATGAATGAACTAAAGCAAGATCGAATCATTTGCCCTGCCAATCCATCCTCTTCCTTTCGTCTCCTTTGATTCAATGCATAGACAACAAAACATTCATAATATCAATATAAATCAAGCACGGATACATAAATATACGTATGTATGTATATATGAAATCTCACGAGTCAAATAGATCTGTAAGCCTTAAACTCACCTGAAACCTATATCTTTATCTCCCTCACTGCTTGCACATCCTAGTTCATTAACACAGCAACAAAACTCAAATTCCTTCACAATATAGGTGCATATGGGTGTAAAGATGTATATACTCCAATTTGGTGATTTTTAATTATTTATTGTTATATATTTAGAACAAGAGGATAGAAGAAGAAGCAACATCAGATTGTTTTGGTTTTGAGTGTAATTGATGTTTGTAAACAAGAACAAATTATCAAGAATGAGAACAGTCTGGATTTTAGAAGTATCAGGAGAGGGAAGGATAAGATTTGGGTTTACGTTCATGGGCTTGGGCCAGGACTACATAAGTAAGTACATATTTTTTCATTTTCTTTCTTTTATAAAAATTACCTTTTTCACTAAAAAATCACTACAAAATCCGAAATAAAATTTATGTTTACAATACTTAATTATTTACCCTACATTAAAATATTTTCTAGAATTTATTTCCATGTTTTAAATTAGTTAAATTTAAATATCCAATATTCACATTTTGAACCCATTTATTAATAATTAATTTTACAATCTTTTAAGCAAATAATTATTCTCATAACCCTTTAATTTCATCACTAAATACTTTGCTATAAAATTTCAATATTCCAAAATATATTAAAATTTTCATATTTAATCTCTAAAAGCCATTTTAATCAATTAAATTATTATTATTAACTTTTATTAATTATCCTAAAAAACTAGGTTGTTACAGACTCTCTTCCTTAACAAAATTGCATCCTCATAATTCCTTAAGAGGAATCTATAACAAAGCTAATAACTCCATTATCGACTTATATTTAAATGCAAATCAAACAATCATTAGAACAAATCCCATAATACAATATCTTCATCCTCTCGAGTCAGCACTTATAGGAATTTGTATTGACTTATGAAGTATCTAATAGAGTAATCACAAAAATCAATAATTAGTCCTTTCATTGGTGCCTGATCATAAAACTAAAACATCTCGAAAATATCAAAATATAAATTTATAAATTTTATTCTATAAATCAATTTCAAACCCTAAAAAGTTACTTTAAATTCAAAAAGAATCAAGTATTGAATCTAAAGAAAATTCAATATAAAAACATATGAGTATCTTTACTAAAACCTCAATCACCAAATCTTTTCCATTGAACTAACTTTAATTCAAACTAAATTTCAAAGTATTAATTCAAAAACACTTTATCTTATATGAAAAACTTCTCTTTGATTAACATTAACTTATATAAATACTTTACATGTATTTATAAAACAAATACTTTCCAAATTAAGTTTTCATTTTTGGAAATAAAATCTCAAAAACTTTATTTTCTCTAATGAATAATAATATTCAGACTTACAAAGATTCCTTTATGGTCAAAATATACTATTCAATATCCATTAATTTATACATACTATATATATTTCCAAAAATTTCTTCCAATTATAAACTCGCCTAAGTTCATTAAAATACTTGATTATAAAAGTTGATACAATACAAATATATCCTTATTTTATAAGACTTTCCTATATTCAAAATTTTAATTTATATAATTATGCTTCTTTAAAATGTTCCTTATATGCTTAAATCAAAATATCCAAACCATATTAAATAATTCATACTCACATAAATTATAATATCCATAAATACCAAATTTAATTTATATATAATTTCCCAAAAACTTCACACAACTTATTTCAACATACTATATCCCCAAAATTCCAAACATCATAGAATATAATGATGTTGCATCACAATTTATGTTAGCGATTTTCCAATATCAATTAGTTGCAGTTTTGACCATGTAATCAACACCGCTTCGCCAGAGACCTCAATTGTCCGCTAATGTCCAATTGTCGCAAACATCACTTAAAACGCATCCAAACTTATAAAAGTTCGTTTACAACACATTTCATGAAAAATATAAACTGTTATTTCTGAAACCATTACGAATATTGATTTCAAACATCATTTTTCCAATATAACTAACTTCCCTTAAAATATTATTTAAAATATTAAACCCTTTCAAAATGCTTTAACTTTCTCAAAAAATTTATATCTTTTTCAAAACACTATGTCCAAATGTCTCGTTTAGTGTTTAGGAATTCCTATTGAAGGCGTTGTCCAGACACATCGACCATAATTCTTAAACAACTCAATTGACAAATGAAAAAATATTTATTTCGAATTTATTTCATCTTTCTCTTGTAAAATGGGTGTGCATCTTGGAAAACTGAGGAGAAATCTGATAGAAATAGGGGCATGCTCTAGAGGTAATTCTATAATTTGTTGTAGATTATTAACTCTGTAATAAAATCTTGTTCATAATAAAAGATGTCTTTCTTTCTATTATATGCTCATCATAGTGTATTATGTTAATTATTTACTTAATTTAGGTATATTCAATATAAAATCCCTAAATTATACGTTATGTGATAATAATTACAATGTGTTGTAATCGTGAGAAATTTATCAAAATAAAAATAACATGTAGTTTTAAATATTCCTAGTCAAGATGTTTCAATACATGATACTGATAAATCCATTGAGACTAGAGTACATAACTGTAACGACCCGCTATTTCGAGCCATTCGCATCCACACATGTCAGACTTTAATTGCTCAAAACAATAGATTGTTAATTTATATTTGGCAAAACTCTACATATACAATAAATAAATAAATAACAGAATCAAAGACACGAGTATTACAACATTTAGCAGCGGAATAGATAAATAGTAGTTCATGAAGCTACTATAAAACGTCAGATTTTGAAATAAAGCACAACATAATATTTCAAATACAATAAAGTCTCGAATACAAAAAAATGAAATCTTTAACAAATCAACTGGAAAAGAAAAATAGATAAAGATATATCTTCAAGCAAAGCTCCAATCTCCAAAGGTGATTCTCAAATGCTGTGACACTCAGTCTGACTCGAGCATAAAGCAAAACACAAAACACTCAAGTCAGGATTAACATTCTTATACAGTAAATTCAACTCAAGTGAAATGTAAACTAAAATACAAGTAACTTAAAGGATGTTTGGGATTTACATCCTCTAAGGATCCGTGGAACTATCTACTATGTAGTATAGTATGCTATTATAATATGTATGTAGTAAAGTAAACTATTAAAAAAGCACTAAGGCGTTACCCATATCCTTCTTAACACATTGTATATAATGCCGTAGTCTATATATATACTGTAAACTTCACTCGCAAGTAGGCTATCAGGGATCACTTTATAAGTACGACACAAAACAAACTCGTAGAAGGCGCGATAGGGCATGTGACAAGACACGCGAGGCAATGCCAGGGTAGATATACTGTTTGCGGATCCGGACTGGTGGTAATGCATAGCAGCTACTATCACCCACCTCGTGACACACTCCCAAGTCAAAGATGCACCCAATCAAATAACAAAAGCAAAAGAATGGTATCGAAGAAATGTGTCCGATTGGAGGAATGACCTCACTTGTCCCGACATGGCTCCTGTTTTAGCCACATCAAGCCAACTCACGGGAGTCAGGGCTACGTAAATACCATATAGAATCGTCACCAGACCATCTTACTTATTCTGGAATCTCCACCACGTACACAGTTGTTAAAGTGGTTTTGGTATTGGAAGAGAGTATGACAATATCTGATCCCAGTCTCTTTAACAACCAAACGCTTATTTCACACCATGATCATTTTATTTCAAATAGTTCATACTTCGTATCAAAATATCATATTCATTTCAAAACCATATCAATTTATCATTATTCACTTTAAAAAAATATTCATTTCCAGAAACGTAACACTTTCAAAATTATAAGACTTTCGAAATAATAGCACTTTTGATATCATAACACTTTTGAGATCACAACACTTTTGAGATCACAACACTTTTGAGATCATAACACCTCCAACTTAAACAGTTTCGATATTGAAAATAGTATATATATATATATATACACTAAAATAGTTGTAGATTGAAATAGTTTATATATTAAAATAATTTATATATTAAAATAGTTTATACATATTAAAATACTTTATATGATAAAAATAGTTTCCTAAATTTCACAAATTGATTCAAATCAGCTTAAATTCCAAAATTCAAGTTAAATAAATCCCTGTTCAACACTTTCAATTTAAAAAGGTTGAAGATTTGATTCAAATTCTCAATAAACCATTTCAATTTTCATCGATTTTCAATCCAAGTTTGAACTATCATTTCTATTCCAATAAGATTCAAAGTTTAAATATTCAGATATTTACAATATAGGTTTCATTTATATTTCGACATTCAAATTTTGTTTTTCAAATTGGAAAGTATTCACTTAATAATTTAATAGCAATTAAATAAAATATAAATTTATAAATTTAAATCAATATTAAATATTTGGACTGAATTTTATTTGAAATTGAGAATATTCATTTAATCACTTTTTATCAAATCAAGTTATAAATCATATTTTTCAAATTCCAAAATCGATGCATTCAAATAAATTTAAATCATTATTATAACTAACTAAATTAAATTTTATTAAATTAAATCTTATTATTAAATAATCTTACTTTACATATATTTTAAATAATAAAATTATAAGGAAAATCTTAAAAATTATATTTTTCGAAACTAGCTTATAAATTTAAAATTTCCAAGACATATAATTTTAAAAATCTAAAATTTAGACATATATAAAAATATCATTTTTATATATCATATTTTAAAAATTAATATTTACTAAAACTACATATTTCCTTTCTAAATTTTGTAAATCATTTTCAAAATATAGACCAACGGTGTCCGTATATAATTTTCTATCCTATGGTCAGGTGATATAGATATTTATCATTTCAGTCCGTAATTTAAATATCTATGGTTGTATATCATTGCAACCCGTAATCCCAAAAATTCAAAATCAATGAAAATCACTTGGGTTTATCATTTCAACCCATAACGATTTTCCCCTATTCTACAACATCGTTCGGGTATGTATCACTTCAACCTATAAGGATTTCTAAATTAACAGGGAGCTTGCAGAGTGAGAACAAATACGATAATCATATAACATATCAACAACAGGCATATTTCACCAGTAACAAATAAAATAAAATAAATTCAACAGAGTATGGTGTCTATCACAGGTGAACAATTGCAGGTAAAGACATATCTTATTTAACAATTAAATAATTAACAGTTCAAATTTAACCACATATTTCAATTGTCATTTCAATGTGAACTAAATTTATTAAATATGAGAATGTTTATCGTGATTGATTACCCACCTTTCGAGGCTAGAAAAAATAGACAACACGACAAGCTATAATTTGAATCACGATCTAGACGATCGATCGATCCAAACAACAAGTCTTAAAGCGAAGTAAGCTGAACACGTACTTGACGGACAAAGCTGATAAATAGGAATCGATGAGAACAAAATCAAAATCAGGTGGATATAAACTGAATATATATATTATTATTATAATTTTATAAAAATTAATATTTTAATTTAAGCCAAAAATAAAAATAAAAATATATATATATATATATATATGTATAATAAGAATCATTATTCTAATAATACATATATGTAAGAATCAATATTAACTTTAAAACGAATATAACTTAAAATCAAAATATCAATATATTTTATAGTTTTCAAAGACAAAACTTAAACAGTATGTGTAAAACAACATTTATATAAAATCAAACAGAAGGCTGACTACTGCAAAGCAGTGACTAAGCGAACAGGATTCAATGAATAACAAATACAAATAATATGCATATACTAAAATGAAACGCTTCTTTTTTTATAGGCTTCAAAAAAATATGAAAGCTACTTCTTATATGAAAGCAAACTTGATATATGCTCTACAGTTAAAATGAAACATACTTTGTGTGTGTGTGTATATATATATGTTACAGGTAAATAAAACAAAATTAGTATTTATAAAACCCAAATTTCCCCAAAATTCTTCAAATAACTATTTCAACAAAATACGTATATTACAGTCATAGAAAATCGAGTTCAAAATGTTAACATAAATATACTATATATATATACACACTTTCCTATTAAGCACAAGAACGCTGAAGGCTTACATATATGCACAGACCCGTACATATTATCATAGTACTATATATTATATATAAAACAATAAAAGAAAAACACATATATATTATAGTTTGTAATCTCTCTCTATATATAATCAATTATATAAACTAACGATTGGCTTACATATTGAAGGAGGTGGAAAGGCGAGCGACATAGGGTCTGGTGAGGGGTGGAGCTGCAGCTGGAGTGAGCGAGCAAGTAGGTTGCGGAGATGGGTAGGAGTTTGGCTGGCCATTGCATGGAGGGAGATGGTGGCTTCGGCGAGCGGCTACTGGTGATGACTGACGTGGGCTAGGTGGGGTTGGGCAGTGGGAAGGCGCACGGTTGTGGATTAGAGATGGTTGCATGGGGTTGAAGCCGGAAGGAGAAGAGGGAAGGTGATAGGGTTGTGAGGTGGCTGCTCGCGCTCAGGTTGATCTGGCCGATGTTGGATTGTTAGGCGAAGGCTGGCCGGGAGAGCTGAGGCTTGCGGCCCTGGGGTGATGGGTTTGATAAGGTGGAGCTGCTTGGTGATGGGAGGCCAGAGGCGGAGGGGAAGAACCAAGGTCAGGGTCAGAGTTTGGGGAAAGGATGGCCGGGAGAAGGCATAGATGCTGTCGATGGTTGTGATGGTGTGTGCTCGAAATAAAGGTGGGAGGTTTTCGAAAATAAAATGAAAGGACGTGGATGAAAGTTTGGTCGAGTGGGTGGAGAAAGGCTATAGGTGCAGGCAAACAAAACAAAACATATAAGCTTTATTATATATGATATTTTTTTTCAAAAACAGGGCAACGAAAACAAAAGAGCAGAGAGAGGAGAAGAAAAGTGAATGGACGAACCAGAATTTTTTTTGAAAAAGAAAATGGTGGAAGCCAGCACATATTAATTGAAATGAGTGACAACCAAAATTTGTGCGTTGAATCCTAGAATCATTAATAGCTTGTGGCTATTTGGTTTTGCATAGTAGATAACGAAAGGACATATGGCATTGAAAAGACTCAAAACAAATATCAATATGGTCCACCGTCTCACATATTTCGCCGTCACCGGACGCCAGTACACACAAATGAATATACTATGGAGATCAGCACGATGAGACGAATAAAATGGTACACAAATATCAATGATACGACTATTCTATCAAAAGTTGATATTCACTATCAAACGAGTGCAAAATTGCTGAAAATAAGATAAACGGGGCTTGAGAAGTCCAAATTTTGATGAAACGAATTATGACGTCTCACTCAGAAAATGATTTACATTTTTTTATTATATAAAAATATTCAGGTTTCGAAAACATTTTATTTTCATCTAATTAACTGATTTTAAATTGAAATTTGAAAATTACACAATAGAATTAACATCCATATTTACCAGTGGAAGTCTACCATTTGTTACGTTTAATTAGACGCATTCCAAATATCAATTTTTCATTGCTAAATTTTATAATTAAATTTCAAGTAAAATTTCAGTTAAATACGTTATTAAAACCATTAGAATATCCGGGTCGTTACACTCTTCCTCACTCAATACTTTTCGTCCGTGAAAAGGATCAAGATAGGAGAATAGAAACAACCAGAAGAAAAGGTAGATTTGAAATATAAAATATCAGATATCATAATTGATTCCAAAACCATATAAATTTCGTTAGTTTCTAAATTTATTAATAATCAGGCTATTTGGTTTCAATTCATTTTATTTAATCAATAACTATTCGTTGTTTGTATTTTCATTAAATTAATTTGCTTTTGAAAAATTTGATTTCAATTTATTAACATTTATTACAAAATTTCCTTTCAATTTTTTTTAAATTTATTCAGCTCATTTATTTATTCCATTTTGATTTAACTTAAGATAATCCTCATATAATCCAATTTCAACTATTCTTTATAACTTACCATTTATTTATAAAGATATGAATTCTTTTATTACCTGTTTAATTTCTTAAGTTTACATCTATTTACTCATTCTCTGTTTATTATTTAATTTGTTTCTGTAACGACCTATCTTTTTGGATGTTTTAAGCAGTCACATGCGTCGGATTCAAACCATTCAAAAGGGTATATTGTTATGGGGTAAACAAGAAAAAGCGAAGAAAGAAAGAAAACAAATAAAGAATCTCACAGCGGAATAGCAAAATATAACAATCAAATAAACAGTTCATGAACCTTTTTACAAATAATATTGATTACCCCTTTATAATACAGATCAAAGTTACATAAAACATGAATAAGTAATAAATAAATGTAGTGGAACAACATGATGCAGTGGAATAAATATCATAAATAATAATAGCACAAACCTTCGTCTTCGTCCTCCAGAAATAAGGTCTTCAAATCCTAAAATGCTCAGGCTGACCCGAGCGAATTGAAAAGACAAAACACTCGAGTTAGAACTAAAAGATCTCATGTAAGCTAAATTAACGGTAAATATGCGTGTGACGACATTAGAGATGTTTATGGTGTTTGACCTCTCCTATCCAGTTTCAACATGAGTGCAATAACTTAAGAGATGTTTAGGATTTCCATCTCCTAAGGATCCGTTAAACTATCTACTATGTAGTACAATACATTATTATAATGTGTCTATAGGAAAGTTAAAGTATTAAAATAGCATTAAGGCGTTACCCATATCCCCTTTAACACATTTCATGTATTCCCATAGTCTATATAGTAATGTATGCTTTTCTGTAAACTGGAGGCTTACCCAAAGGGCACTCCTTAGGTATGGTACAAAACAAACTCGTAGAAGGCACTTTAGGGCATGTGAATATGGCACTCGAGGCAATGCCAAGGTAGATATACCAATTGCGAATCCGGACTGGTGGTAATGCATAGCAGCTACTACCGTCCACCTCGGAACACACTCCCAAATCAAAATCAAGGGGTGGCCACCAAATCAATCACAAAGTAATAGAATGGTATCGAAGAAATGTGCCCGATCAGAGGTGCGACCTCACTTGGCCCGCATGGCTCCTGTTTTAGGCATATCTAAGCTGACACACGGGAGTTAGGGTCACGTCATACCTCATACAAAAATCGTTCGCCAAACCATCCTACTCCATTTTTGGAATCTCCATCACATACACAATTGTTAAAGTGTTTTTTGTTATTGGTAGAGAATATGACAATATCTGATCCCGATCTCTTTAACAACCAAACGCTTATTTTACACCGCATGGTTCTTTTACATTTCAAAAGTCAATTCACAATTTATATCAAAATATCATATTCTTAAAATCATATCACTTTCGAAATTATATTACTATTGAAATCATATTCATCTTTGAAATCATATTCCATTTGAGATCATAGTTTCAGAATTATATTTCCTTTCAAAAGTCATTTTTTCCAAAATAGGTTAAACTCTCATTTCCAAAATTTTCATATTAAATCAAATATGTTTCTTAAACCCCAACGTAGTTTATAATGTCATTTAACATATTCACTTTAAAATCGAGGATTTGATCATAAACACTTTCACTTTACTTAGTATTAAATTTAGAAAATAGTTTAGATAGTTAAAATTAGTTTAACAAAGTTAAAATAAAATTTTAAAACAGTTAAAGTACTCTAAAATATTTCAGAATATATTAAAATAGTTTTTAATTGATTTAAGATAGTTAAATAGATTTTAAATAAAATTGAAATAGATCAAATAGCTTTAAAATAGATTAGTTGCATTTAAAATAAATTAAAATAGGTTAATTAGTTTTAAAATAAATTAAATGGTTTAAAAATAGGTAAAATGATTTAATATAGTTAATATAGGTTAAAGTAGTTTAATAATTTGAAAATCTTAATAGTTAGAGATTTTAAGATAATATGTTTTTAAAAAGTTTATATTAAATATGAATTTGAAATTAATATCAATTTAAACAGTTTATTTTTATTTCAACATACGTGGACCATTTCAAATTTCCAAATCAACACAGCCCAATTTCAAATCTTTCAAGTCAAATTCTCAATAACTATTTAATTCTATATCGATTTCAATACATGTTGAAATATCAATTAAAGCTACTCCAATTTTGATATTTTTCAAAGTTATATTTCAGATGATTTAAATAACTCCATCCCTATGAATTTCAATTATACTTTAAATCAATTTTAAAATTTTCAATTTATTTCTTTAAACCACTCCTTTAAATCAATACCAATTTCAACATAAAACTTTTGAGTTTTGATAATAATTCAATTTACATAAATCAACTTTTATTTCAAAATCATTTAACTGGATTCAAAAATTACGGATTTTTAAAATCATTAAATTTAACCAATCCGGTGTCCGTATATAATTCTTTACCTTAGGGTCAAGTGATACGAATATTTATTATTTCAATCCGTAATTTAAAATTTTACGGTTATATATCATTTCAAGCTGCAAACCCAGAATTAATATTTAAAATCCATAAAATCGCTCGAGTCTATCGTTTCAACCCATAACGATTTTTCCTTAATCTATAGATCATTCAGGTATGTATCATTTCAACCCATAGTGATTTTCCTAATAATAACTAAGGGAACTTGCAGAATGATGACAATATATAGATCAAACATAAAATCCAATCATCTAATATCAACAATCAAGCATCCATCATATTCATCATTCAATTCAACCAATAAATATCAACAATTAACATATTAATAATTAACTAGCAATATAAATTCAATAATTAATTAAATAACAATTTAATTCAAATAATACAAGTTAACAGGAATAGAAATTTAAATATATCAAACAGCCATAAATAAATTCCTACTCACATCATAAATTTAATTTAACTAACATAAGAATTTAGAAGTCGTGAGTGGGTCAAAACACTCACCTTTGATTTTAAATCGAATAAAAATCCAATTTAAGCCCAAAATTCAAAATCTCTCATAATTCACCCAAACAACATCAAAATGTCCGGAATTTCGATACAATCCCAATAGAGAAAACCGCGCGTGAATCCAAGCTGTATGCCAAAGTTGTTAACGTTAGAAGATTGGAAAATTTTAACTTCGGGTCTTACATCGAGCCACCGCCTCAATTACCCGGTGCTTGCTCTGAGTTTTTGCCAAAATGACCTGAGACCCGAATCATTTGGCTCCTGACCTGAAGTTGCTCTAGGGTTTTTGCCTCTAGAACCTAAAGCATTCCCAAATCCACCTTGTTTAATCTCGAACTCCCTCTGACCCTAAGTCCCTGTTGGGTTTTCTCCTTTGAAACTCGAAGTAAAGCTCTTCCCAACTCAAAGTAAACCTAGAGCAAAACTTTTTCGTTTTTTTTTAAATTAGGTTTTGAAATTTGGGAATTAGGTTTGAGAAGGAGGAAGAATATGTACGTACAGAAATAATAATATGAGAAACAACTAGGGTTTGTAAAAGCCAATATAATGGTAGGATTGGATTGAAATGACTACACGACCCAAAAAGCCCATTCTGACACCGAAAGGAAAATAGGTCATCCCATATATCAAAATAGATGTTTTCGATATTTTAAACTTAATGGAAAGGTTTTAGGTCCAAATTCCATTGTATGAAGAAGTTAGCTTTAAATCAGTTTATTTCAATTTGATTTCAATTAAATTTATTTCTAGGTGTTTCCAGTCTGTACGATCAAACGACAAGTCCGATCGCTACGAAACTTGAAACCTTACAATAATTCACCATTACGGATGCAATGAAACTAGTTTCGTCGAAATCCGAGACAGTGGCCAAAATGGTTATATTCACATTAGTTAAATAAATTAATTAATTCACTTTTTAATTCAATATTTATTAACTAACAAATTTCATCATTTTTTATTACTTAGACATTTATAATACTTCAAAACAAGTTTACATGTCAATTCAGTGTTTAAAATTTTACTAACAGTGTTCAACATCAACTATAATTAAATCCAATTGATTATAATTTAATTCCAATAAATTTGTTTTTTAATTTGATTTCAAACTTTATATTCGTTCAATTATTACTCAAATAACATAGTTAATATTTGTTTTCCTTCCATTACATTAATATCCTCCAATTTCCATCTTTATTTTTATTAACTACTATATTTCCATTTATATTGAATTATTGTCAAATTTTGCACACTGATTATGATTCAAAAATCCTAATTAATTATTTATCTTTGTTTCATTCTTTTATTGAATCGATTATGACATTATGAATGAAATTAACATTTCTTTTCCTTTTATTGCATTAACAAATTTCAATTAGTGTCTTAACTCACATTAGTGTAATATATAACTACACTTAATTTCAATTGATTTCCAATTAAATTTAATAAACTAATTGAATAGGTAACATGTAATAATTGTTACCATTAACCATTAATCACACTTGTAAGGGTTTCTTATTTCAACCAAATATTATAATTACTTACATCATATTGATTGTATTCAATTACCATAAATTTTGTATTATTTCATTATTGATTCAATATTTACATTTGTTTCCCAAATTCACTTTATAACCAATTATAACATTTTTATCATTTCAATCAATTTGAATTTTATTAACTTGTTAATAATTAACTTAAATTAATCTTATTCATTTTGTTCTAGCTATTATTTCATAAATAAATTCCAAATTTCTATTTCTTCCAATATTTAATCACAGAATCTTATTAAATTAACTATTTTTAATTATCGAAAATTATGGGTCGTCACAGTTTCAATTTACATTTCTTATGACATAAATTAACACAATTCTTATTTATAAATTCCCTTAACCAAATATCATTTTTGGACATATTATCTATTATTGTATATTATTCAATTACATTCACACCCTTTCCAAGTAAGTTTCATTAATGATTCCAACGTAAATAAATACTCTATAAATTTTGTTTAATTTCAACACTTTTATTAAGCAAGATTTTAGCTTGAAAAATTCATTACTTTAAGATTCCTCTTGTGTAACCTTAGATTTTTTATATTCACCCTAAAATTTTAACTTTTGAATATTTTAGGTAAGTTATATATATATTAGAATGCAATTTAGTATTATACATTTAAGTTTTATTCGAATTCAACTATTTCAAGTTGGTTTAAATTTCATTTATAATTTTAGATATTTCTATTATTCAAAAATTTCACTTTATTTCAATAATTAAAACTAATTCTTAATATAAAACTTAGGATTCAAATTTTCGGTTTCGCTCCAAACTATTTTGAAATAATTATACACATATATATTCTATAAATCAAATTATACACAAGAAATTTAAATCAAATCCATTATTTTTCAAAACAAAAATGTGGCAAAGCTACTAAGGGCCTCTCCACTTCGAGACTGAAAATGAATGTCGATGATGCTGCAGTCATCGTCGAAATTTTTTTCCAGTGAAAATGAGGAGGGTATTGATTTCCTTCATTTAAAATTATTCTTTTGAAACAATTTCCATTCGAAAATACTTTCAAATAATATACTCTTTCAAACTATGAAAATAAAATTTGGTAAAACACCGGAAATTAAATTCTTAAACCCTTAATTTAAATTTATTTCATTTTCAAATCAAATAAACCCTGATTATAAAATTCCAACACTTTATAACACACAACAATAGTCAATGGTTTAAGATTGTTGACAAACAATAAATGAAAATCTAGTATTATTATTTCTAACAACCAATTCCTTTAATTATTCAATATCAGAAATGTAACGACCCGCCTTTCATTCCATAGAAAGACGAATCATTAAGAAGAAAGAAAGGGATAGAAAAGATAAATGATAGAAAAGAAAGAAACAAACAACATTAGAATCTCACAGCGGAACGAATAAATTATATTATATCACATAAGATATTACATAGTATCATATACATCAGAGTTGTAAAGCTAATACAACACAAACTAGACAGTTATAAACATTTGTCTAGCAATTACAACTCAAGTACATCACAAAGATAAAGATTCAACACTAGCACAGTAGAACTCCTATATATCTACACGCTGAAGCCTCCTGCTCCATTTCTCCTCCAGAACTCGTCAAAGAAATCCTGAATCCCTTGACTACTCATACATAATATGAGTACCCAAGAGTTTTATACAGCAGAAAATAAACACTTGGGTCAGACATGGGTCTGGTGTGAGTAAACGGGTTAAAATTGCTTAACTTTAAAAAATCTTTGAAAACAAAAGGTATCACGTAAGACTTCCCATAAATAAACATGGGTAAGTTTTTACCTTACGCTAACCAAAACATTTGATAGGAAATCCAGTGATATTATAATAGTGTCTAGGGTTTTCAAATAAATAAGAAATAGCCAAAATTGTTACATGATTAAATTCTAGCTACTAGCCACAAAGTGGGTAATACAATCAAAACAGTAAGGGCACGTAGAAAAAATGGGTTTCCATCAATGGCAGGGCTACTGGGGTACCTCCCGTCATAGTACGGGGCCTAGATCACCTTACCGAGGATTACTCCTAATCCCCTGCAACACAAAGCCGGAACCATCCCTTACTGGACAGTCTCGAACAAGATAACCCCGCAGATGGCCGTCTCCAACTGCCCACACAGCCAAATTAAAAAGGACCTCTAGACAGGGGTAAATCTCGTCCTACTTGGGCATGACCAACTTAGCCTTACTGCACCTCCCCTGTTTTAGCCATTCCTGGTTGATGAGGCTTGAGGCTACGATTACCTTTATAGAACACATCAATCTTAGAATGCCCATCGTCCACCTGACAATGTTCTGAAAGCATTCAATCCATACGAGTTCGTTCTGGGTTCGAATAAAACCGAAGGCACTATCTCGCTACACTCATTTTGAAATCACCCTCAGAGTTAAATGATAATAGCCCTTGCACTCTGAATATTCATCTCGAACCTGAAAGTACTACCCTCGTTAAACTCATATTGGAATCACCCTTAGAGTATTAACAACGAATAGTCCTTACACCTCGAGTCTTTACTCTTCACTTGAGATTTACGACCTAACGTTTCATTTGGATCGATGTGGTTTTCGGAATTCCAAATTTGGAAACCCGATCCCGGTCTCATCGAAATCCAAACGCCATCTTAATGTCCATGTGATTTTAGTTCGAACAATTAATTCAATTTAAAACATTGAATTCACACAGCATCATTCACAGATAAATATCACACATTTATCACAGTTATAATCAATACCATATCATATCACATCACAGATTATTCAAACTATAAGCATCATCCAATTCAGCCATTCCACTCAATTAATCATCCACAACAGGAATCATTAGTCCAAATTATAATTAATTTAATCATCTTATATTAAGTTAATTATTTGAGAATTAATCATATAATCCTGCTTAAACAATCACTAATTAATTAATTACTAACCATTTTATTAATTAATCACCTTTAATCACTTTATAAACCAATTAATTAATCTTTAATTAACAGATTAATTATTCTTTAATTATCCTCTAAATTAATGACACTTGATTAATTATTACTTAATTACATTAAGTAATTAGTCTTTAAATTAATTACACAAATTAATTATGCTTTAATCATTTAGTAATTAACCTTAATTACTTACATTAATTAACTAATTATAATTAACTACATTAATCCTTAATTGATTACATTAATTAATTATATCTTAATCACTTACTTGATTAATTATCTTATAATTAATCACATTTATTAACCAATTAAACCTTTAATTATTATTATCATTAATTACATTAATTAATGATCTTCTAATTACTTTCCATTAATTAATTATTCTTCTAATTACAATTAATAATTAATCTAAACCTGATTAATCACAATCAGTAATTAACTTCCCTTAACTACTTCTTCAATTAAACCAACTCCATTGATTAATTACATTAATTAATCCTTTATTTACACCGAGTAATCGTCACTTAATTACTTCCACTAAGTAATTGTTCCTTAATTACTTTCCATTAAGTAATTTCCTTTAATTAATTACATATAATAATTATCCATTAATTTCTTCATTAAGTAATTACATCTCATTAATTACATTAAGTAATAATACTTAATTCCATCATTAAGTAATCCTCTTTAGTTAATTAAACTTAATTAACTAATTAAAATTAATCACATTAACCTAATTAATTACACCATGTAATTAATTACTTTAATTACTTTGTTAAGTAATTATCTTTAATAATCTTCATAACATTAAGTAATTAACCTCCTAATTAATTTTTACTTAATTATTTCTTAATTAATTAACCTTGATTAATCTAATATTAATTAAGAAATTAATTATACTTAATTAATTTCACAAATTAATTTATCTTAATTCAACTACTCAAATTTCTTATCTCAGTTAATTAAGTAATTTTACTTTAATTACTTTTGAAAGTATAAAACTTGATTTGAATTAAGATAAAACATTTATTACATTAAACTCTTAATTTCCATTTAAAATAAATAAATTTAAAACTTGAATATGATTTATTAAAATCATTATTCTCTGATTCAATTCAAATACTTTTCACTTAAATCAAAATTACATTTCAATAATTTATTTAAGTTGAAACCATTTTAAAAATAATTACAAATTTACTCTATTGTAATATTTATATAAATCAAAACTATTTTAAAACAACATTTAAACTTTAAAATCCATTTCTTATAAAATTTAAACTTTGTTTAAACCTTAATTTCTTACTTTAAACATTTCACACTTTCAAAACTGGTCAAAACTTCGTTTAAATTTTTTTACTTTGTTTCTTTAAAATTTGAAACCCACTTGTTTGAAAATTTGGACAAGTTAAAACTGTAGGAACAAAACTTACTCGAACAACAACTAATACCCAAGCCAACTCAACAGATTCCTCGAGACATTCTCGAATAACACTTCGAGTCACATCGAACCCAAACTGTCTTCCCCAAACTCAAATCCAGGTGCACGCACTGGCCATCGTGTTCATGCACGCTTCATCCACCAGCCCTTGACCATCGACACCACCTCCATCGCATTGACGAACATCCCCTGATTCGATTCCGATCAACCAAAAACAGCTCAAAGCCCCAAATGGAAAAACGAGCAAAAACGACCTTGCCAGAAACACAACGATGACCAAAACTCACCTCAATAAAACGCTGCCGACCACCATACGATGCGAAACCAGGGTCGAAACGTTCATCGACCTTCCCTGAACCCTTTCCCACAACTCCGATAACCTCCGAAGTTCTAGTGAGGCAGCAGTACCCTCGAGAAGAAAGACGACGAAAAGCAGGTCCAAAATCGTATTCCATCGATTCGCCATCACCACGTCGACAGTAAAATTCTTCAGGCATTTTTCCCTTGATGCTCTACTCATGTGCCACCTTCGGTAACAAACCCGACCCATCTGATCTCATCGATCATCAAAAAAGGCTCAAAACCTCTTTTCTGAACAAACCCAAATATCTCCTTCGATTCCCACTTAAAAATTTTGATTTAGCTCTGAAAATTGCTAATTTTCGAGAGCAATTCAAATTGTATTGGTGAATTCAAGAATCATCAAGTTTGAATTTTCCCACTTTCTGGTTTTTCACTGTAACTTTAAACTTTACAAAGTACTAACAAAATATATTTACCTGAATCTACTTTTAAGAGCAAGAATACAATGTTATTAACATTTTCTCTTTAGAAATCAAAGTCAAATTTTGATTATACAGTGAGATATGAATTTATTTGTGAAACTTTTAGTTTGAAACTAACAACAGAGCATTCATACAAACATGCAGAGACCATTGCATACATATTATACTTATTTAAATACATTGATATTTAAGAAAACATTATAAACTACACTCCTACACATGCAACAAGAATTTCATCATAGATTTGAAAGCTGTTTTTTAAAAAAAGGGTTTACTCACCAAACATTGAAGAAGCAGAGGACAACTCCGTTGCATTCTTGTTTACAGTTTTTGCAATTGATTTTGTTGAATTTACTTGCTGATTTGAATTTTCTGCAACTGATCTTTACAGAGACATTGATCTTGCTGATTTGATTGATGAAGTTCAACCGGCTGCTACTTTGAATCTACATGCTGTGGATCCAAAGATGTTGTGCAGTAGTTGATTTAAAAATTTGCAGTTGGCCTCCATTTTCTTTTGCTTGGAGTTTGAGTTGATCTTCTCTTTGTTACGACAAATTTGAAAATTTGTTGATGATCTTCTTTTAGATTACAGATTTGAAAACTTCAGCAGATTTGTTGTAGTTGATTTACAGTTGCAATAGAATTTGTTGTTTACAGATTTTTGAACTTGAGTTGTATTTGGTTTTGAGATTTTCTTTAAATATGATTTTCAGTTTAGTTTTGAAGAGAGGAAAGATTGAACTAAAAAAATGATTTGCCAAATTTCTCTATATGCATTTATAAATAATTATTTTCCAAAAAAATAAATTAATATTGCCACTTGTTACATTAGGTTGTAGAATGATTTACAAGTGTCTTTCTCATGGTATAATAACCTTACACATGCTGTAATTCAATATTAAAATAATTACTTAATTTTATAAATGTTTAAAAATTCTTTTAAATCAATTTCTTATTTATCTTAACATGTTTTTATGTTTATTTTCAATTAGCTTTTCATGTTTACATATGAATTACCTTTATACAGTTACATATTTTAATGTTTATTTGTATCTTTTTAAAATAATATTTTCAAAGCTAAATTTTCAAGAAAGAAAATTTAAAAAGAAAAAAATATTGAATGATACCTCATTTCAAAGTTTCAACTAAAAATTGTACTTTAATGTACATGAACTTAGTCTATTTCAAAAAAAAAAACAATTTTTAAAAGAAAACAAAATAAACTTTTATTATAATATACAATTTAAACTATTATAAAATTTAAACAAAATAAATATTTACTTTAATTTCTTTTGAAAATATAAGATAGATTTTTAAATTAACTTTTGAAAAGTTTCTATATTAATTTCAATCAAATTTTCCAATTCACAATTTATACACATATATATATATTATAAATTTGAAAACATTCTTATTAAATTTAAATTAAAATCACATTTCCTGTTTACAATGTATACACATACATATATACATTATAAATAGAATATCTTTTTTATTAGCTTAGAAAGATAAATTTTATCAATTAAATATTTTTAATTTTGAAAAGAATAAGATTCCCAAATTAAATTATCATTATCATTATTATAAATTTTGAAAAGATAACATTTGTCAAATTAAATAATTATTAGTTTTCAAAAGATAATTTCTGTTTGAATTAGGTTATTAAATCAATATTTCACATTTTAAAATAATTATTGATGGAAATTATTAAATAAATATTGCCCAAATTTCCGGGACATCACAAGAAATTATATCTTTACATATGAAAAATATAATCATACATAATTATTTCATTTACCAATTTCGTAAATAATATTGTGTCCTTTTGCTCTGTTTAAGTGTTTTAAATTTTTTATCGATATCGTTAGCTAGACGAATGGATCGAAACCCAAAATTCAAACTTAACAACTCAAACAACACAATATAAAACATTTTATATTAATACTAAATACACTCCCTCACATGATGATTCAAGAATGGATTCTAGAATAGGGATAGAGGTTCAAACGTAGAGAACCCTAATTAAAGAGAATTTTAAATAAGAAGATGGGCTCGAAGGAAAGATAAGATAATTACATTTCAAAGGAGGGAAGATGGATTGACCTATATAAATCGCGGCGGCATTTACTGGGTCAACCAAAATTCCAGGAATAAATTGATGCAGAATTCAAATTCCCACTTAGGTGGGAAAGAAGTGACTTTATCAGAACATGAGGATAATCCCTGACATCGGGTAGAGCAAAATCACTAGGTTGAAAATCAAGCAAATGGAACTGTCTGCATAATACGGAGGCAATCGACATTTGATCAAAATGGAATTTCCTTGGTCGCCTACTAGAGAACAGTTCGGGCTTTAAAGGAGATAGCGGAATCTAAACCAAGGATATAGAAATCTCTGGTAAATCAATGTTTGTTGTAAAGGAGTTTCACCCCTTTACATCAGAATAGGATTGGCGGGACCGCTGATGGATTAGTCATTCAAAAGAATGAAGTTGTTAGTTGAGGTAGAAAGATAAGCTCAAATTATTACAGAGATCAATGGAAATGGAGCTATGGGTTGCTCCAATATCAAGAAGAACGCGAAAAGAAGGAGAAGAATGGATTTTAGAACAAAGGGGAGAGTTCCAAAATTCAAAGGAAATCCAAATCAAAGAGAAGAAATTCAAGCTCGAACGAAGGTGATTCAATAATTAATTTTTACTCCATATGCTAATTTTTGCCTAAACCAGAGCTCTGATACCACATGTATCAACCCGCTGTTTCGAACCATTCGCATCTGCACATGTTAGACTTGAATTGCCCAAAACAACAGATTGTTAATATATATTTGGCAAAACTCAGCATATACAGTAAATAAACAAATCACAGAATCATAGACATAGAGAATTACAACATTCAGTACCAGAATAAATAAATAGTGGTTCATGAAGCTACTATAATACATCAGAGTTTGAAATAAAATACAACGGAATATCCCAAATACAATGAAGTCTCAAATACAAATAGATGACATATCTGACAAATCAACTGAAAAAGCAGAATAGATAAGACAGATCTTCAAGCAAAGCTTCAATCTTCAATGGCGAGTCTCAAATGTTGTGATAGTGAGTCTGACTTGAGCATAAAGCAAAACAAAAAACACTCGGATCAGGATCAACATTCTTATATAGCAAATTCAACTCAAGTGAAATGTCAAATAAAATACAAGTAATGTAACATCCCAATTTTTATAAAAATTAAAATTAGTAATTAATATAGATTTTGAAGTTAAATTGAAACTAATTTGAAAATTTCAAAATAAATTAGATAAGTATTGATTTGTATATCTGAATAAGATTGTAATTTGCATTTGAGTTTAAAAATTCAAAATAATTAATATTTTAAAATTTTTTTGAATTTAAATATATATGTGGATAGATTTGAATTTGAATTTGAAAATAATTTGAATTTAAAATAATAAGTATGTAATTTATTTAATGTGTAATTTGTTTTAAAACATTTTTCTTTTAAATTTTATACATTTAAATAAAGAAGAATATACTTACAAAAATAGAAAATGTAATTTAAAAAAATAAATATAAAATACAAAAGACAAGTGTTAAATTATAAATACCTTATTAACATGCAAATTACAATTGTTAGAGAGATATTGTGGAAATTAACAAGTGTAATCTATAAAAACAAGGAAATTAACAAGTGCCATCTTTTGTTTTTATTTTTGACAAAATGAATAAAAGATTTGAAAATAAAGTTATATAAGAATTTCATCCTCTCTTTCTCTCATTCTTTGTCCTTTTTTCAAAACCACAAGACCGAGAAAAATCAAGCCACAGCCAGTAAAACTTAAACCAGATAAAAAAAAGAACAAACAAGAAAAGGAATCTAAACACCTTTTATAAACTTAAAACCTGAAGCCTGGAAATCATTTCAAACAACAAAGCCATCAAGTGATGAAGAAAATTCAAATATTCAACTCAACAAATTAAAGCCTTCAACATCAAACATCAGCAAATTTCAACTCAACAAGATCAAGCTAGATCAAAATTCAGCAATCAAAACCTTTTCCCAGTCTTCAAGTTTTAAAACCTAAATTCCTTTCTGTTTTCAAAAATTCAAGGTAAGTAAACTTTTGAAATTTGGATTTTTGACTTGTTGTTTGAGAATCATGCTTGAAGTAAAGTGATAAAGTATTGTATGTATAAAAGTATGCATGGATATATGTAGGGATTGGCTGTGCATGTCTGGAAAACAGACATATGCATTTTTGTTCCAGGTTTACAGGAATTCAAACCTGTTCAAAATTGAATTGCTCTTCCACTGATCCTTAGTAGACTTTAGGATCTAAACAAGATCTGTTTGTTTAACCATGATTCAAGTTTTAAAAATAAATTTAAGTAAATAAAAATATAGTTTTCTCTAGAAAAATTGAAAATACAGGCAAACCAAATATGGGTTGAAAATTCAACCATCATGATCTCTGATTTCAAATATATCAATTGAAATATTTTTGAAAATGATGATTTTTGAAAGTAAAATCATAATTTTTAAGCAAGTATTCCCTAAGAAATGTAAGGATGGACGAATTTAAGTTTTTTGGTTATTTCTGGTGATCGGCGACATAGTTCATCTTGCGATCATGGCTAAAGATCGTTGGGGGGTCGGGGAGTTTGAGAAAAATGCTCTGAAAAATTTCCGATCATCGTGGTGGCTAAATTTCGATGATCTAGGGTTTTTACCCATGTTTTGGTCGAAGCCGGAAATCTGATTTCTACGGCTTCGTCAGAGCACCGGAGTCGATCGCATCAGTGCCAATCGAAGCGAGGGGAGTAGGTGATGCTCTAACCAGAATTTCATGACCTCTGGTGGCCTGAGGCGATAGAATGAGACAGTTATTGGTGATCAAAATTTGTTCCAGTTTGGGGCAGATTGCTCGTTTGCGAGTTCATCGTCGTTTGGGGTTTCTTGGTGCTCTGGTGGCCAGGGAAAGTTGTCGTAGACTTATCGATGGTAGTAGCATCAACCGGAGATGACTGGAGTGCCTATGCATGTGCACAGTGGCATGGTAGTATCAAGGATTTGGGTTGGAAGAAGAAGGTCTAGTGATTCGAAGTAGTCTTTGGGAAATCTTATCTCTGGCTTGAGTGATAGCTTGGGTAATTTGGTGTGTGCGCCGGGGTTTTTCTAATACTTAAACAAAAATTTAAGTTTGAAAAGAATACGGATTGGTTTGGGGGAAAACTTGAAGTAATCGATGTGATAGCTCGAGGGTGGACTCGGGAAGGCTTCGGGTTGGGTTGAAAACAGTTTTCAATTTTTTTAAAACAAATTCAAATTTGAATAATTTTTGACTTATTCTTTAAAGATGAATGTTTTACATTAAAAACGGGATTAGTAAAGGTTTAAGATAATTATTTAAAAATAATTAAGTTTATTATAATTATGTAATCATTATTTATAAACAAATTCTTAATTTATTTTAAATAAATTATTAGTTTAAATGAAATGTTGTTTTAAATTTTCAATTAACCTTAAATCTTTTAAGTTAAATTTTGGGTTAGTGTTAGTTATCTACATGGTTTGTTAATTTAATATTTTAATAATAATTAAAGGTAAATTTATCATTAATTAAAAAGTTAATTAATTTAAAATTAAGGATAAATTTATTTATGTAATTAATTAAAGAATAATTAATTAATGAAAGAAATTAAGATTAATTAATGAATAATTAAGCATTAATTAAGAATAATTAATTAATTAATTAATTAATTAATAATTAAAGGTTAATTAAATGATAATTAAGGGTAATTAATTATTAATTAAGATTAATTAATTATTAATTACGGACTAATTAATTTATAATTAAGAATATTTAGTCATTAATTAAGGATAATTAATGAAAATAATTATGTGATTAATTAATTACAATCACACGATTAATTCATCTTAATTGTAGATGATTGATTATCGTTGAATGCTTTGTATTGATTGATATCTCTGATATGTGGTTGTGATACTATGTGATATGAATTGCTTTGTGAATATATTACTGTGTGAATGTGAAAACCCTTTGGCCCACAAAACGACATTTGAATTTCCATGCAATAGGGAGTCGGATTCCAGTTGGTTATCCGAAACCCACATCGAATATTAATGGTGAATCTTTGTGATTGATATATCTACATGTTTTCAGAATTAAGCGCTCACTATTCGGTTTAGCCGGGAGAGGACTTTGTGTCATATAAGCCATTCCGAATAGTGATACAACGAAATAGATAGCAATTGAAGACGGTGTTGAAGACCGGGTGTCTTCGAGAACGATAGGATAACCTATCGAATGACTCTGCACTGAGTTGCTCCGGTATAGAGATCTCCATATGTGATGGGGAGTCTGATCGGGATTGTGGATGCCCGGATTGCAAGGGCTTCTTCCTTTATTGGACGAAATGCCTTTGGTTCCGTTCGAACCCGTAACAGACTTGTATGGTTGTATGTCTGACATTACACTTTGAGATATAAAGCCGATTTCTATCAAATACATTTCTATTGGTGGCAGAGAATTCATTCTCTTAGCTTAACACCCTTCTCTGAGACGTACGAGCTCAGAGGTTATGAGTCGATGGTTATTAGTGATATACTCCCAATTTGGTAGAGTGGCATGTTGAGTGCTGCTGATCATTTGTTGATCGAAGCATGGCTTTTGTGAAAAGCGTAGCTTTGTGGACAAGACTTTGTCAAACGTCACAACCCAAAAATGGTCGAAACAGGAAAGTTGCGGCAAGGTTATTAAGGATCGCGCCCCTAGGGTATGTCCATTTTCTTCTGGATAAAAGTGGTATCATTGTATGGAGCCTAGATATTTAACTGTGTGGTTATTGCTATTTGTTGGTGAATCCTGGGATAAAGGTCGGTAACGACCGAGGATGGCATACTTGTAGGTGATACCTAGTTACAGAGGTAACCCGACCTTATGTTAGCAGGGATTCGTTAGGTTCTTAAGGGCATCTCTCCAGAGGCGTCCCATTTGGTAAGGAAGTTTCTTAGCCTGACCATTTGTTGGAAATCTAAAGAAATAATACGAGCCCTGCACGGTTTTAGTTATATAACCTGCCATACAGCGTGGCGGTAACATGCCATAAAACATGGTAGCTATAATAGGTATACCATAATGGTGGTATGCTGGCTAAGATTAATTTTATACTTTCAAAATGTTTTCTACACTACGCACTAATAATAATATCAAAAGAGTTTTCTCGTATCAACCATGTTTGACCATCATAAGAAGAAATCTCCTCCAATTGTGCGATTTCATTGTGTGTGTGGCGGGAGGTCTTATGGTAGTTTCATTTTCCAAAAGCATGAACGGATTTCTTTTATAAATTGTTTTTGTACAAACAACTGTTTTTGTTTACTCATACCAGTCCCATGACGGACCCGGAGTTTATTGTTCCCTTCCTAAACTCTGGGTGTCCATAATTTCCTCATGGGCAGCCTAGAAGCAGGTTATCCGTGTTTTGGAGCTAGCTTGGATTTAGAAGTCTTTTGGAATTTGTCGGATCTTGGAAAGCTTTTGGTTTAGGAATCTTTTGAAGCCCTTGGAGTTTGGTTTTGAAGGTGCTTATGTTGGAATCGTGCTATTACTCTCTTTCTTTTGAAGACTCTGTTGGAGTTATTATAGCTCTATTGTCTTTTCCGTTGTGGCGTTATCACTCTGATATTGTATCTTGTGTATATCACTCTGATGATGGTGGTGATTTGTTGTAACCAAATACTATGATGATGTTGTACCCAATGTTGTATCTGTGATGTTTATTAATGATATCATATTTTGTTTCCACTATTTTATTTTCATCTAATGTTGTTATAAGCTCCATCTGAACTGGAGTTCAACATTTAAATCTCCGACAGTCGAATACAAGTGAGTTAATTGATGTCGATTTTTAAAAGCTGGATTTAGGGTCATGACAAGTGGTATCAGAGCTAAAGGTTGAGTAAGAGCTTTAGATACGGAGTATAACACATTAGATGACTCATTAGAGATAGGGTTAGAAATACCCTAGAATGAGTATATCCCTAAGATATCTCGTCCGTATGGTCTAAATCAAGTTTTCTTACTATTTACAGATAGTGAGAATGAGCACTAGAAGAGGACGAGGTAAGGGACAGGGAAATACCACTACAACTGGTCAAGTCCCTACAACAGCAGAAGCAGCTATTCCCACTCAACCGCAGCCGAATATGGCTTATTTATATAGAATTTTTTCCAGTCTTGGTGGAAAGCCATTCACAGGCAAGGAGTCTATTATCGAAGCACAAGCCTGGATCCGATCGTGTGAAAGAATTTTTAGAGGGCTGAAATTGAAAGACGACCAAATGTGATTAATAGCTTCTTGGCAACTCCAAGAGGAAGCTCTAGCCTGGTGGGAGACTGTTACAGTGGATGAGCCGGAAGATGAGTTCATTTGGAGTCGATTCAAAGAGATGTTTGAGCAGCGATACATGCCGTCTTCTAGTATCTCCAGAATGTATCAGGAGTTCACTGATTTGAGGCAGGGAAGTTTATCATTTGAATATTATTTGAATAAGTTCAACAAATTATCTCAGTTTGGTCCGGAATTAGTGAACACCCCCTGAAGGAAAACGAAAGATTCGTTCGGGGAATGAATAAGAAGTACCATAAGAGGATGACAGCCAACATGAAAGAATTCTTTTCTGATTTGATCGATATGGGTTATAGATATCCTACCCTGGATAAGCAGGAAGTTCCAGACGAGAAAGGAAATGCAAGCAATCCAAATTCGAAGAAAAGCAAGTTCAGAGGGAAGAAACGTATCAAGGCAAGGAGAAGAAGAGTAATCAAGAGAACCTGGTTAGGGATATTACTTGTTACAACTGTCAGGAGAAGGGCATTATTCAAATGATTGTAAGAAGCCAAAGAAACAAGTAAAGAAAGATCAACATGTGAAGACAAGTCAAAGAACCAAGGAATGCTTTTACTGTCTCAAGCCAGGTCACGAAGCTAAAGATTGCCCAAAAAAGAAGCAAGCACAAGTAGTGAAAATATACGCGATAAAAGATGACCCCTCAACTTAAAGGCGCACAAAGGAAAAGAAGTTTTAGAAAGTAACCTTATTATTTATGATAGAGTTGTTAGAATTTTGTTCGACATGGGAGCCACACATAGCTTTATCTCCCAACAAACCATAAATGAATTAAAACTTAAACCTGAATTTGTTGATGGGCCCATTTGTGTGAAAAATCCAGTTGGTGGCCCTACGAACCTTTGCCTACGATGCTAAGAAGTTCCTATCTTGTATTCTTGTCATCAATTTCCTATCAGTCTCTTTGTCCTCAATTTTAATGAATTTGAAATCTTACTCGAAATGGACTGGCTAACGAAATACGAAGCCAAATTAGATTGTAACAATCGAACGATTTTGGTCAGAACTAAATTTTAGAATTTTATCGAACTCTCTTGTGAGGATCCGAGTCTTAAGAGAGATAAGCTGATTTATACTTTTGGATACCCCGAACCTAGTCTGGAGTCAATACCTATTGTCTGGGAATTTCCAAATGTATTCGAAGAAGTTAAATCTTTGCCTCCACATAGAGAAATTAAATTAAGAATTGACTTGGTTCCAAATGGTTGTCCTATTGTTCATGCAAGCCGTAGGATGGCACCAAGGGGAAGGATAGAACTAGTCAATCAAACCCGAGATTTGCTAGAAAAAGGATTAATATGTCCTAGTGTTTCTAATTGGGGTTCAGCTGTGGAGTTCATAGCCAAGTCTGACGGATCCTTGAGATTGTGTGTAGACTACTGATCTCAATAAACTCACGCTCAAAAACAAATTCCCTTTGCCTGGAATCAACGATCTGTTTGATCAACTGCACGATGCTCGATTCTTTTCAAAGATGGATCTAGCCCAAGGATTCCATCAATTAAGAATTGTTGAAGACTGTATTCACATAACTGCTTTCAGTGGTCCAGACACATTCTACGAATGGTTATTCATGCCTTTTGGACTAACCAATGCTCCTGCATACTTCGTAGACTTAATGACCCGTGTATTCCGAGAGGTATTGAATAAATTCGTTCTTGTGTTTATTGGCGATATTTTGATCTACTCTAAATCTGAAGAGGAGCACGTTGAGCACTTGAGAATTGTTTTGGAAATATTAAGGAGGAACATTCTATTCGCTAAATTTTCTAAGTGTCATTTTTGGGTTAAGAAAGTTAGATTTCTCGGGCACATTATTAATGAAGAGGGAATTTATGTAGACCCGGACAAGGTTTCCGCTATTCTAGACTCGAAGCAACCCACTACTCCAAAAGAAGTTAGAAGTTTTCTGGGTCTAGCGGGATATTACTGAAAGTTTTTTCAAGATTTCTCCAAAATGGCCAGTCCGTTGACTAAGTTAATAATGAAGAATGCTAAGTTTGATTGGACTCCGAAATGTGATGAAGCATTCCAAGAATTAAAGAGGAGATTGATTGCTGCTCCCGTTCTTACTATTATTAACGGGAATCAAGGCTTATCTATCTACACAGATGCTTGTGATGATGGTGTGGGTGCTATGCTAATGCAGAATAGGTAAGTGATTGCCTACGCGAGTAGACAATTGCGTCTGCATGAGAAAAACTACCCAACCCATGATCTGGATCTCTTGGCTATTATTTTCGCTTTAAAAATCTGGCGTCACTATCTTCTGGGTGAAAAATTCGAATTATTCACCGACCACAAATCTCTAAAATATCTCTTTACCCAAAAAGATTTAAATCTAAGGCAACAACATTGGTTAGAATTTCTAGCGTCTTATGACTTGGATATTCAATATACACCCAGAAAAGCCAATGTGGTTGCCGATGCTTTGAGTAGAAGGCATGCTATTCTTACATATCTAGTTGTCACTCCTACTCTCCTTGAAAAGATCGCTAGTAAGCAGACAGAAGACAAGTTTCTTCGAGAAATGTATAGAAGAATATGTCATGGTGAGGATTCTAGTTTTGGAATCGATAATAATGGGGTTATAAGATTGAAAGGCAGGATCTGTGTTCCAGACATTCTGGATCTGAAACGTGAAGTTTTTGACTAGTGTCACAAGTCTAAACTTAGTATCCATACAGGAGTTAATAAGATGTATCGAGATATCAAAAGGACTTTCTAGTGGAAAACAATAAAGAGGGACATATCTATTTATATCAGTCGTTGTGCAACTTGTCAGGAAATCAAAAGTGATCAGATGAAGATGGCGGGTTTACTCCAACCATTGGAGGTGCCTAAGTGGAAATGGGATCATGTGTCTATGGATTTCATAGAGAGGTTGCTACGAACTAAGAAAGGGAATGAAGCAATTTGGGTTATTGTGGACCGTCTGATCAAGACTTCCCACTTTATCCCAGTAGAATTGTAACGACCCATAAAATTTCATTAATTTTTAATTGGTTTTATAACCTATTTAATTTGGATTTTGAAAATTTTAATAATAATATTTTGAAATAAAGTTTTAATATTTGGTTTACGTATAATTAAATATAGCAAATGGTAAATTTTCAATTAATTATATGAAGGTTTATTTATTATATAATTCTATTAAATTCAAATCAGTTAATAATTGGTGAAAATAAATTTATTTTCAAGACCTGAATATTTTTACATAGAAAAAATCTAAATCATCTTCTGGCTGAGACGTCATTTTTCGTTTTCCCAAATTTGGACTTCTATAGCTCCGTCGATCTTATTTTCTGCGTTTTTACTGCATTTTTTTCTGCTAGTTAAAATTCGAATTTTTATAATTCAATCGTACCACCAATATCTATATACCATTTTGATCGTCTTGTTGTAGTAATCACTACGGTATATTTATTTCTGTATTTTGAGATCCGATACGTGACGGAAACAATAAAAACGTGCGTCATCGGTGTTGAAATCTGTGACTTGGATTTATCTACTTTTCAAATTTGAAACCGAAAAACTCATACCATATTAAATTTCTTTTAAAGGTTTTAGCTAAATCTATGGGTGAGTGTTGCCACACCTTTCCACCTTATATTTAATTCTCTGCCGTTTCAATTTGCATTCTATCCGTTCACATTTCATTTATTCCTTTTCTACCATATATTCCATTATCTCTTTCTGCTATTTGCTCATTCACGCGATCATTTAATTGAAATCAAAATTTCAACCCTTATCTCTTTTCTTTTCAAATTTGAAACGTACTATTAAATCAAGCCATTAATTGCTTTTATTTTTTTCCTTAAATCAATGTACAACCCACACAATTATAAATTGCATTAAATTTTCTAATGAACCACACCATGACCGTTTATATTACATTCATTTGGAATATATTCATTTGTTTGAAATCTTTCCCTTTCCCTCTCATCTCAGTTGGGAATAAAATAAATTTCAGCGGAAATCACGTTTCAATGCTTTTAACTCTTTATAACTTTTGATAAAATTTTCTGTCCTTTTTGAAACTAAAATTATAGGGATATACGTTTCTCATTTATTAATTTTTAAATCGTCTTGTTGTCCTTTTCATGTATGTTATATTTATTTATATTTTAACATTTTCTACTTACTTCACTCATCTCCCCACACGTTTCTATTTATTTGCTGATTTGTTGCATACGTTTCGTTTTGGAAAAATACAGTCCATTCCTATTTATTTCATTTCTCACATTTATTTCATCATTTACTGAAATTCGACCGTTGTCACGTCATACCATTTTGGAAGTATGAATGTACAAAACATGCATACATTTTATCTTTGCTTAAATTTCTCTGTCCTTTCCTTTTTCCATTTTAATATCCTTGCCTTTCCAAACTCATTACGTACTGTCCAAACAAACAAAAATTTATTGCTTTAATTATTCAGCTCAATCTGAAGGACCGTTACTATTCGAATCACTTTATATTTATGGTATACGTTTCTTATCTTTATTTGGCAATGATTCTTTTTTTATTGCCTTAAACACTTTGCTGAATCAATGGACAACCGTTCCTATTAAAATTTTCTTTGGATATAATCTGTGGCGTACGTTACTTTGAAATAAATTTTTAGATATCATAGCGTCTGTCACTTCCATTTTCCACTTTGAATCATTTATTTACCTATTCCTTTTCTGTACTTACACGTTATCAAATAAATAAAGTATATATTTATAATCAAGCTTTCATCTTCCCAGATCCAATTCATGTTGTTGAAAACTTTTGCATCCTCTTCCCCTGTTTCAACCCGAAGGACGTGCAAACCATCCTTCTTCCCTAATGCCATCTCCAACCTTTTGTTCCTCCTCCTCTTCTTCTAGTGCAGCAGGTGAGTAATATATAAGTTAGAACTATATATTTTTCGTTTTTTTTTTTCAACTGTTTACAATTAATACAAGGCATATCTATATGACAGTATTATATAATTTCTATGTTCAAAGATATATTTTCTTTGTATGTTTTAAACTGATTTTTGTTTGTATATATATATATTTCATATGGGACAGAGAATATATATGTAATTGTTTTGCATTATAATAGTATATAAGTTGATATTATATGTTGTTTTAAGTATCATATAGATCACTGTATTTCATTTGCAATAATATATATAGGGATAAAGTACTGTTTATTTGAGATTCAATTGTTTATATCCTACTTACTTACAAATTTTAATAGTATACGTATGATTTTATATTATTCGTTTATGCATAAGTTTACAGCTGTGTATACGTGTAATTATATACTTTAGCCATAAAATTTCTAAGTATATATACATTAGTTTGTAGTGATTTATAGTATTGATTCTTATAAAATATATACGTACGGGGTTTACAAAGTCTTGGGATTTAATAGTTCTGTTACATATGTTATATTGTTTTATATAAAATAATAAAACTGTTATGTTAGCGGTTGTAGCTTTCTTTGTTATAGTAATATATAAAGTTATTTTGAAAAGTGGTCTCATCATTTTCTTTAAACTTGTATATGTTTATGTATATTTCTATATAAAAATTACAACATTTATTTCAAATTTTATTATATTTGATTTTAATACATGTGTTTAATACAAACCGATGATTTTTCTAACATACATATTTTGTTTTGATATTTAACTTAAAAAGAAGTATTAATTTAATAAGAAAATAATAATGTTATATTTTCAATTTATGTTAATCTGATTTGGATTTGTTCTCATAAAATTCTATTGTCAGCTCTATCCATCGAATTCGTGTCATTCCTGCTTTGCTTTGAAACTTGTGCTTGGATTCGTAATTTATCCCACTTTCGTTCATCTATAGCATCAAAAGGTGAGCAATCACTCACGATTAACGTTCTTTTATTTATTAAATTTGATTTCAATTGAAACGACAATTGAAATATGAGGCTGTAGTTATTTAAATTGTTATATTTGCTATTATCTGTAACTGTTCACTTATGGGATATGACACCATATCCTATTGTTTATATTTATTTTGATGATATATGCATGTTGTTATTATTATTTTTATATCTTTTATCACTCTGCAAGTTCCCTGTTAGTATAGAAATCATTATGGGTTGAAATGATACATACCCGAACGGACTTTGGAATAGGAGAAAATCGTTATGGGTTGAAATGATAAACCCAAGTGATTTTCATTTAATTGAATTTGGGATTACGGGTTGAAATGATATCCACTCGTATATATTTAGTGTACGGGTTGAAATGATAAATATCCGTAGCACTTGATTATATGATAGGAAATATATACAGACACCGTTGGTCCATATAAATATTTTGAAAATAAATTTCTACAGTTGAAAAGAAATATATGGGATTTAATAAATATTGGTTCTTAAAATATTATATATATAAATGGAAATTTTATATATAGATTTAATAATAATATTATTGAGATTGATTTCATCCATATAATATGTTTGAGTATTATTTAAGATTTATATTTCAAAATTTACCGTTGTAAAAAGTTGAATAATTAAGATTGGGAGATATATTTGGGTTTATTAAAAGTGGTATTTTAAATAAGGATTTATTTAATTAAATCGATTTGAAATTATTGAATGGAAAATTTAAAGGTATGATTTTGTAACTGGATTTTTGATTTAAGTGATTTAATGAATATTTCACATTTAATAAAATTAAAGAAAATATTGAGTAAAATGTAATTTAAGGTTACTTAAATGATATTGAATCTAATAAGGGAGTATTTCAAGACTAAATAATAATGAGGTTAAATCGAGATCTATATGAAACTGTTATATAGAACATTTAAATATTAAAGCCTTGAACTATATTGGAATTTAAATGGTTTTTGTTGAGATTCGGATCTGTATTTGAAATCAACGTAGTTGAATTTGTTATTTAGCAACTAAATTGAATTAAAGTGAAATTTAGGTTGAACCAAATTTGAATTTATTATTTAGAAAACTAAATTGAATCAAAATTTAGTTGAAACGTTGAATACTTAAAGTTTTGAAATATATTGAAATATAAAGGGGTATTTTTGTGATTACAAATCTGAATTTGAGATCGATAAATTGAAGTGTTTATTTTAGGAATTGTGTTGAATTTAAACTGATAAATTGAGATTGAATTTAATTTAAATGGGAAGGTCGGGTTGATGTTGAAACGATTTGTTAAGTTGAGGAAATTTAAAATACTTTATTGTATAAATTATTTAATATATATAAAAACTATTTTGGGAAATATAGAGATATTTGAAGTGAAAATGATATTTGGTTTTGAAGTATAAATTAAGCTGAAATGACCGCGGTGTTATAGTGTATATTTCTACCTTGTAGATAGTTTCATGGACCCTTAGAGGATGGTTATCCCAAACATCCTTTAAGTTATTTGTATTTTAGTTGATATTTCACTTGAGTTGGATTTATTGATATAAGAATGTTAATCCTGACTCGAGTATTTTGTGTTTTGCTTTACGCTCGGGTCAGACTGAGTGATACAACATTAGAGACTCACCTTTGGAGTTCGGAGTTTCATTTGAAGATCCAACTATCGATTCAGATTCCAGCCTTTCCAGTTGATTGGTTCAGAGAAGTCATCTGTTGCAGTGGAGACTTCACTGCATTTGAACTATTCGGTTGTATTTTATTTCTAACTCTGATGTATATAGTAGCTTCATGAACTACTATTCTTTATCCATTCCGCTGCATTATATTACTCTATGATCTGTGATTGATTTATTTATTGTATATTTTAAGTTTTGCCAAATTTTAATTAACAATTTGGTATTTTGAATTATTCAAGTCAGATATGTATGGTTTTATTGTCGATTTGAATGGTCCAAAATAGCGGGTCGTTACAGTTGGTATCAGAGCTTTGGCTCAGGCAAAACTTAGCATATATGAGAAATTTATTTACAGCATCACTTTCGTTCGAGTTGAATCTCTTCCTTTTGACTCGATTTACTTTGAATATTGGAATGTCCCTCGGTTCCGAAATTCATTCTTGTCTCTTTCTATTTATATTCTTTTCATTCTGGAGTATCCCATAACTCCACTGAATGTTTTGTAAAGGGGGTGAAAACTCCTTTACAATTGGCATTGATTCACCGAAGATATTTGTATCCTCGGTTTACGATGATGCTATATCTTGACATGCCGAATTTTATCTCCGGCGATCGAATGTCGATTTGTTTTGGAATTTCGCATTGATTATATTCCTGAAGTCACGGCTGACCCGGTTAAGGTCGCCTGCAATTTATAGAAGTATATCCGTCTTCTATTTTGTAATTTAATTATCTCATCTTCGATCGAGTCTATCTTCGAATCAGGATTCTATTGATTGGAGTTCCTCTAAATTAAATCTCTATCTTTGTTTAAAATCCATTCTTGAATCATCCTTTGAAAATCGGGTTTTGTTTGTAATTTTTATATATCGAAATTATTATTTTGATAACTATGATTTTATTCTATATATAAAAGTGAAAATGTTACCCTATATATAAAAGTTTTGAAAGGATTTGAAAATTTTGAAAATTTATAGAAATTGATTTATATAAAAATGATTTATAACTGAAGGGTTAAATTTGAAATTCGAGAATTGAATTCCGGTATTTTGAAATTGGTTTTAAGATTTTGGAAAATATATAAAAATAATACGATTTCAAAGTATTTTTCGAATAAGAAATGTTTCAAATAAGTTCAAATGAATTCCAATAATTTTGAATAAATTTAAAAGAAGTTTTCAAGAAAATAGAAGTCCAGAACTCACTTATGTCGCTGGAAAATAATTTCGGTGATGAGCGCACGCATGATCGACACTGATTTTCGAGTTTCAAAGTGGGGGAGAGGCCTCTTTAATAGCTTCGCTATGCGAGTGATTTTGTAAAACCGTTTTGATTTCAAATTCCGAAGTATAATTTGATATTTTCAAAAGATATATGTATATATTTGAAAAAACTTAAAGTGAGACGGTGTTCTGTCCTCGAGTTTCAGATTTAATTTGGTATAATCCTATCTATTGAAATTGATTTATTGATTTATTGTTGATTTTCTACTCTTGAATTGGAAATTTGATTTCCCTAACTATTTTGAATGTTCGAACACTTCCAAATCGAGGTTAAATTTTCAAAGCTAAGAAATTTCGAAGAGGATAAAATATTTGATAAAGCATATAAGTTTAGTTTTGTATGTTTAAGTTTGAAACCTTTTGTTAAGTAAATGAATATGACTATTTTGAATTATACTAATATGGAATTTAGTTTTGAAATGTTTTGAAAAAAAATTTAGTTTTAAATAATGGTTTTCAGAAAGGTAAATTGGATATTTCAAATAGAAATAAATAGTTTAAAGGTTTTAAAGGGATAATTATAATTCTGGAAACCATTTTGAGTATAATTGATTTTGAGAAAATATTTGGTTTTGAAATTAAATTGAAATTAAAAACCAGTACTTATATGGTGATTTTGGAAATAAATTTGTTTGACTTGAATTATTTTAATTTGGAAACTGGTATTATTTTCTAATCCTATTATTTTGGGAACTTTGAAATTGAGATATTTAATTTGGAAGAAAATTTGGTGAAATCATGTATGGTTTTGAAACTGAATTGACATTGGAATAATTTGAAATTGAGAACCTTATATTATTAAGTACTTGATTTGGGAGTGGTCGAACTTATATAAAATGGATTTGTGTAAGTATGAAGTTGATTTGAAATCTATTGATTTGAAAGGTACTCAATTTTGGAAAGGGAATTTTATATAATCGAAGTCTATATAAGTATGATTTGATATACTATTGATTTGGAAAGTATTCGATTTGAAAAAGGAATCATATATATAATGGACTTTATATAAGTATGATATTTGAAAGTATTTGGAAAGGTACTATATGATATATATTTTCAAAGTAAAGATATGGAAAGTGCCTTCTGCTTGATATCCGCTTTGTGGCCACATCGTGGATTCATTCTATCGATATTATTCTCTCTGATTTTTGGTTTTCCGGATGTGATATTCGAGTGTTCCCACCGTGGCGTAACCCATGGTTTTTTTTTCTCTCACGACTGCATAGCGAAATTGTCTGGCCTAGGGGTACGGATTGTTTCCTGGGGGATACAGGCGTAACCATTGTGTATCCTGTAATCTGTGTAGGTCGCGATTAGTAGCGAAACTGCCTGGCTGAGACGGCCTAGGGGTACGGAATGTTTCCTGGGGGATCCAGGCGTAACCATTGTGTATCCTGCACCCTACTGGTCATCATGGTGTAACTCGCAGGGCTGAGAAAGCTTTCGGCTACGGATTGTTTCCTGAGGGACCCAAGCGTAACCATTGTGCATCTGCGAACCATGGTTGGACAAAGGTTTTGGTTTGGTTGTTTTGTTTGGATTGTACTTTCCATATCTATTTTAAAGGTTTTTCAAGTATTTTCACTGGGTGTTGAAACAAGTCTACTAAGTACTTGAAGAATTCTAGCTTTGCGCCTGATCAACGCATGGCCAAAGTCTGCAAGAGCGAGGATAAACTTGTTGAAACATCGAGTTATAAAAATATTTCTGAAAGAAAGATTTATTTCGATATAAAGGTATTTTATTATAAAAGTATTTTTCAACAAAGAAATTTTGTGTTAATATTTGAAATTGAAACTCTTATGGTTTGAAATTTACGATTCGTGTCCGATTCTATTCTTTAAATCTACCTTGTCTTCTCAGCTTTAGTTGTTCACCTTGATTCTGTTTTTCCGAATCTACCTTCTTTCCTTTTTGAATATAATCTTTTAAATATTGCTTATTTGTATACTACATTGTTTAATAGAAAATTTTAGTGTTATAAATATTTTTGAAGTTATTAATTAAATAAACATATTTAAAGTGAATGATTTATTAATAATGTTTGAAAGGTGTCTAAAGACAAATTTATAAATTTATGAATTATGGATTTAATATTTTCAATAGCTTCTTTGTAAATATAACTAATGATGCAAATAATTGTTTTCAAATAGTTTTCATATATGTATAAAGGTGTTATTTAAACATATTAAATTCCAATGAGCTTTGAAAATTTTAAAGTAATAAAGATAACTGAATCGCAAATGAAGTTTTCAAATGAATATTTCAAGTAAAATTTATATAGTTTTAAATTAATTATTTACCCTTGACTTTCAATCTACCTTTATTTTTGGTTGTTCTATTCTCCTACCTCCTTCCTTTTCGGGGACGAAAAGTTTTGAGTGGGGGAGAGTGTAACGACCCATAAAATTTTTATTAATTTTTAATTGGTTTTATAACGTATTTAATTTGGATTTTGAGAAATTTTAATAATAATATTTTGAAATAAAGTTTTAATATTTTGTTTACGTATAATTAAATATAGCAAATGGTAAATTTTCAATTAATTATATGAAGGTTTATTCATTATATAATTCTATTAAATTCAAATCAGTTAATAATTGGTGAAAATAAATTTATTTTCAAGACCTGAATATTTTTACATAGAAAAAATCTAAATCATCTTCTGACTGAGACGTCATTTTTCGTTTTCCCAAATTTGGACTTCTATAGCTCCGTCGATCTTATTTTCTGCGTTTTTACTGCATTTTTTTCTGCTAGTGAAAATTCGAATTTTTATAATTCAATTGTACCACCAATATCTATATACCATTTTGATCGTCTCGTTGTACTAATCACTACGGTATATTTATTTTTGTATTTTGAGATCCGATACGCGACGGAAACAATAAAAACGTGCGTCATCCATGCTGAAATTTGTGACTTGGATTTATCTACTTTTCAAATTTGAAACCGTACAACTCATACCATATTAAATTTCTTTTAAAGGTTTTAGCTAAATCTATGGGTGAGCGTTGCCACACCTTTCCACCTTATATTTAATTCTCTGCCGTTTCAATTTGCATTCTATTCATTCACATTTCATTTGTTCCTTTTCTACCATATATTCCATTATGCCTTTCTACTATTTGCTAATATCTATTTGCTCATTCACGCAATCATTTTATTGAAATCAAAATTTCAACCCTTGCTTCTCTTTTCTTTTCAAATTTGAAACGTACTATTAAATCAAGCCATTAATTGCTTTTATTTTTTTCCTTAAATCAACGTACAGCTCACACAATTATAAATTGCATTAAATTTTCTGATGAACCACACCATGACCGTTTATATTACATTCATTTGGAACATATTCATTTGTTTGAAATCTTTCCCTTTCTCTCTCATCTCAGTTGGGAATAAAATAAATTTCAGCGGAAACCACGTTTCAGTGCTTTTAACTCTTTATAACTTTTGATAAAATTTTATGTCCTTTTTGAAACTAAAACTATAGGGATATAGTTTCTCATTTATTAATTTTTAAATCGTCCCGTTGTCCTTTTCATGTATGTTATATTTATTGATATTTTAACATTTTCTATTTATTTCACTCATCTCCCTACACGTTTCTATTTATTTGCTGATTTGTTGCATACGTTTCGTTTTGGAAAAATGCGGTCCATTCTTATTTATTTCATTTCTCACATTTATTTCATCTTTTACTGAAATTCGACCGTTGCCACGTCATACCATTTTGGAAGTATGAATGTACAAAACATGCATACATTTTATCTTTGCTTAAATTTCCCTGTCCATTCCTTTTTCCATTTTAATATCCTTGCCTTTCCAAACTCATTACGTACTGTCCAAACAAACAAAAATTTATTGCTTTAATTATTCAGCTCAATCTGAGGGACCATTACTATTCAAATCACTTTATATTTATGGTATACGTTTCTTATCTTTATTTGGCAACAGTTCTTTTTTTTATTGCCTTAAACACTTTGCTGATTCAATGGACAACCGTTCCTATTAAAATTTTCTTTTGATCTGATCTGTGGCGTACGTTACTTTGAAATAAATTTTTACATATCATAGCGTCTGTCACTTCCATTTTCCACTTTGAATCATTTATTTACCTGTTTCTTTTCTGTACTTACACGTTATCAAATAAATAAAGTATATATTTATAATCAAGCTTTCATCTTCCCAGATCCAATTCATGTTGTTGAAAACTTTTGCATCTTCTTCCCCTGTTTCAACCCGAAGGACGTGCAAACCATCCTTCTTCCCTGATGCCATCTCCAACCTTTTGTTCCTCCTCCTCTTCTTCTAGTGCAGCAGGTGAGTAATATATAAGTTAGAACTATATATTTTTCTTTTTTTTTTCAACTGTTTACAATTAATACAAGGCATATCTATATGAAAGTATTATATAATTTTCTATGTTCAAAGATATATTTTCTTTGTATGTTTTAAACTGATTTTTGTTTCTATATATATATTTCATATGGGACAAAGAATATATATGTACATGTTTTGTATTATAATAGTATATAAGTTGATATTATATGTTGTTTTAAGTATTATATAGATTAATGTATTTCATTTGCAATAATATATATAGGGATAAAGTACTGTTTATTTGAGATTCAATTGTTTATATCCCACTTACTTAAAATTTTTTGTAGTATACGTATGATTTTATATTATTCGTTTATGCATAAGTTTACAACCGTGTATACGTGTAATTATATACTTTAGCCATAAAATTTCTAAGTATATATACATTGGTTTGTAGTGATTTACAGTATTGATTCTTATAAAATATATACGTACGGGGTTTACAAAGTCTTGGGATTTAACAGTTCTGTTACATATGTTATATTATTTTATATAAAATAATAAAACTTTTATGTTAGCGGTTGTAGCTTTCTTTGTTACAGTAATATATAAAGTTATTTTGAAAAGTGGACTCATCATTTTCTTTAAACTTGTATATGTTTAATTATATTTCTATATAAAAGTTACAACATTTATTTCAAATTTTATTATATTTGATTTTAATACATGTGTTTAATACAGACCAATAATTTTTCTAACATACGTATTTTGTTTTGATATTTGACTTAAAAAGAAGTATTAATTTAATAAGAAAATAATAATGTTATATTTTCAATTTATGTCAATCTGATTTGGATTTGTTCTCGTAAAATTCTATTGATCAGCTCTATCCATCGAATTCGTGCCATTCCTGCTTTGCTTTGAAACTTGTGCTTGGATTCGTAATTTATCCCACTTTCGTTCATCTCTAGCCTCGAAAGGTGGGCAATCACTCACGATTAACATTCTTTTATTTATTAAATTTGATTTCAATTGAAACGACAATTGAAATATGATGCTGTAGTTATTAAAATTGTTATATATGCTATTATCTATAACCGTTCACTTATGGGATATGACACCATATCCTATTGTTTATATTTATTTTGATGATATATGCCTGTTGTTATTATTATTTATCACTCTGCAAGTTCCCTGTTAGTATAGAAATCATTATGGGTTGAAATGATACATACCCGAACGGACTTTAGAATAGGAGAAAATCGTTATGGGTTGAAATGATAAACCCAAGCGATTTTCATTTAATTGAATTTGGGATTACGGGTTGAAATGATATCCATCCGTATATATTTAGTGTACGGGTTGAAATGATAAATATCCGTAGCACTTGACTATATGATAGGAAATATATACAGACACCGTTGGTCCATATAAATATTTTGAAAATAAATTTCTACAGTTGAAAAGAAATATATGGGTTTAATAAATATTGGTTCTTAAAATATTATATATATAAATGGAAATTTTATATATAGATTTAATAATAATATTATTGAGATTGATTTCATCCATATAATATGTTTGAGTATTATTTAAGATTTATATTTCAAAATTTCCGTTGTAAAAAGTTGAAAATTAAGATTGGGAGATAAATTTGGGTTTATTAAAAATGGTATTTTAAATAAGGATTTATTTAATTAAATCGATTTGAAATTATTGAATGGAAAATTTAAAGGTATGATTTTGTAACTGGATTTTTGATTTAAGTGATTTAATGAATATTTCACGTTTAATAAAATTAAAAAAAATATTGAGTAAAATGTAATTTAAGGTTACTTAAATGATATTGAATCTAATAAGGGAGTATTTCAAGACTAAATAATAATGAGGTTAAATCGAGATCTATATGAAACTGTTATATAGAACATTTAAATATTAAAGCCTTGAACTATATTGGAATTTAAATGGTTTATGTTGTGATTCGGATCTGTATTTGAAATCAACGTAGTTTAATTTGTTATTTAGCAACTAAATTGAATTAAAGTGAAATTTGGGTTGAACCAAATTTGAATTTATTATTTAGAAAACTAAACTGAATAAAAATTTAGTTGAAACGTTGAATACTTAAAGTTTTGAAATATATTGAAATATAAAGGGGTATTTTTGTGATTACAAATCCGAATTTGAAATCGATAAATTGAAGTGTTTATTTTAGGAATTGACTTGAATTTAAATTGATAAATTGAGATTGAATTTAATTTAAATGGGAAGGTCGGGTTGATGTTGAAACGATTTGTTAAGTTGAGGGAATTGAAAATACTTTATTGTATAAATTATTTAATATATATAAATACTATTTTGGGAAATATAGAGATATTTGAAGTGAAAATGATATTTGGTTTTGAAGTATAAATTAAGCTGAAATGACCACGATGTTATAGTGTATATTTCTACCTTGTAGATAGTTCCATGGACCCTTAGAGGATGGTTATCCCAAACATCCTTTAAGTTATTTGTATTTCAGTTGATATTTCACTTGAGTTAGATTTATTGATATAAGAATGTTAATCCTGACTCGAGTATTTTGTGTTTTTCTTTACGCTCGGGTCAGACTGAGTGATACAGCATTAGAGACTCACCTTTGGAGTTCGGAGTTTCATTTGGAGATCTAACTATCGATTCAGATTCCAGCCTTTCTAGTTGATTGGATCAGAGAAGTCATCTGTTGCATTGGAGACTTCACCGCATTTGAACTATTCGGTTGTATTTTATTTCTAACTCTGATGTATATAGTAGCTTCATGAACTACTATTCTTTATCTATTCCGCTGCATTATATTACTCTGTGATCTGTGATTGATTTATTTATTGTATATTTTAAGTTTTGCCAAATTTTAATTAACAATTCGGTATTTTGAATTATTCAAGTCGGATATGTATGGTTTTATTGTCGATTTGAATGGTCCAAAATAGTGGGTCGTTACAAGAATCTACCCGAATAGCGGCAAGTTTGGCAGAGCTATATATAAAAGAGATTGTTCGTCTCCAGGGTATACCTAGCAGTATAATGAGTGATGGTGATCTGATCTTCACTAGCAGATTTTGGAAGGCATTTTAGGTCGCATTAGGAAATAAAGTGAACTTCAGTACTACTTACCACCCGCAGTCTTATGGGTAGACTGAAAGAATAAATCGAATCTTAGAAGACCTTTTACGTGCTTGTATACTTGACTTTAGTGGTTCATAGGAGAACCATTTGCATCTGGTTGAGTTCTCATATAACAATAGCTATCTGGCCAATATTTAAATGGCTCCTTTTGAAGCTTTATATGGTCGTCCGTGTCGATCACCTACATGTTGGATCAAGTCAGGTGATAGACTCATTCTTGGACAAGATATGATAAAGGAAGCTACTAAAAATTTGATTTTATACGAAAGAAATTGAAAATGGCTCAAAGTAGTCAGAAAAGTTATTATGACTGTAGGAGAAGAGCTCTAGAGTTTCTAGTTGGAGATTTTGTCTTCCTAAAGGTTTCTCCAATACGAGGAGTGTTGAGATTTGGGAAGACTGGTAAACTAGCACCACGATATATTAGTCCTTTTCCTATACTGGAGAGGATCGGTCCTTTGGCATATCGAGTGTAGCTACCTAACTGGCTATCTAGCATACACAATGTGTTTCATGTTTCTCACCTTTGGAAATATATGCACGATCCAGACTGTATTATTGGAGAAGCCGCTCAGCAGGATTTGGAGATCACACCAAATCTGGCAGTAAAGAGAGAACCATTAAAGATCACTGACCGAGATGAAAAGCAATTAAGGAATAAAGTTGTGAAACTGGTTAAAGTGCAATGGAGTGGTGATCTAAATGACTACACTTGGGAAATTGAGAGTAGCATGCAAAAGTCCTATCCCAATTGCAAAGTGGATATTTCGGCTTAATCTGGTAAGCCATTTCTCTATCTTTTTCTGTGTTCTTATATTCTTTGTTTGTCTCTCTCTCTTTCAAATTTCGAGGATGAATTTTCTTAAGGGGGAATCTGTAACATCCTAATTTTTATAAAAATAAAAATTAGTAATTAATATAGATTTTGGAATTAAATTGAAACTAATTTCAAAATAAATTAGATAAGTACTGATTTGTATATCTGAATAAGATCGTAATTTTCATTTGAGTTAAAAATTCAAAATAATAAATATTTTTAAAATTATTTGAATTTAAATACATATATAGGTAGATTTGAATTTGATTTTGAAAATAATTTGAATTTAAAATAATAAATATGTAATTTATTTAATGTTTAATTTTTTTAAAACATTTTTCTTTTAAAATGTATACATTTAAATAAAGAAGAATATACTTACAAAAATAGAAAATGTAATTTAAAAAATCAATATAAGATACGAAAGACAAGTGTTAAATTATAAATACCTGATTAACATGCAAATTACAATTGTAAAAGAGATAGTGTGGAAATTAACAAATTTAATCTATAAAAATAAGGAAATTAACAAGTGTCATCTTTTTTTTTTTTTTGAGAAAATGAATTAAAGATTAGAAAATAAAGTTATATAAACATTTCAACCTCTCTTTCTCTTATTCTTTGTTCTTTATTTTCAAAACCACAAGCCCGAGAAAAATCAAGCTACAACCAGTAAAACTTAAACCAGATCAAAAAAAGAACAAACAAGAAAATGAATTCAAACATCTTTTATAAACTTAAAACCTGAAGCCTGGAAATCATTTCAAACAACAAAGCCATCAAATGATAAAGAAATCCAAAGCTTCAACTCATAAAATTAAAGCCTTCAACATCAAATATCAGCAAATTTCAACTCAATAAGATCAAGCCCAGATCAAAATTCAGCAATCAAAACCTTTTCCAGTCTTCAAGTTTTAAAACCCAGATTCCTTTGTGTTTTCAAAAATCCAAGGTGAGCAAACTTTTGAAATCTGGATTTTTGACTTGTTGTTTGAGAATCATGCTTGAAGTAAAGTGATAAAGTAGTGTATGTATACAAGTATGTATGGATATATGTAGGGATTGGCTGTGCATGTCTGGAAAACAGACATATGAATTTTTGTTCCTGGTTTACAGGAATTCAAACCTGTTCAAAATTCGATTGCTCTTCCTATGATCCTTATTAGACTTTAGGATCTAAACAAGATCTGTTTGTTTAACCATGATTCAAGTTTTAAAAATAAATTTAAGTAAATGAAATTAAAGTTTTCTCTGGAAAAATTGAAAATACAGGTAGACCAAATATAGGTTGAAAATTCAACCATCATGATCTCTGATTTCAAATATATCAATTGAAATGTTTTTGAAAATGATGATTTTTGAAAGTAAAATTATAATTTTTAAGAAAGTATTCCCTAAGAAATGTAAGGATGAACGGATTCGAGTTTTTTGGTGATTTCCAGTGATCGGCGACATCGTTCCTCTCGTGATCACGGTTGAAGCTCGCTAGGGGGTCGGTGAGTTTGAGAAAAATGCTCAGAAAATTTTTCGGTCATCGTGGTGGCTAAAATTCGATGATCTAGGGTTTTAACCCATGTTTTGGTCAAAGCCGAAAATTTTATTTCCACGGCTTCATCACAGCACCGGAGTCGATCGCATCAATGCCAATCGAAGCAAGGGGAGTAGGCGAACCTCGGACCAGAATTTCATGACCTCTGGTGGCCTAAGGCGCTAGAACGAGACAGTTACTGGTGATCAAAGTTTGTTCCAATTTGGGGCAGATTGCTCGTTTGTGAGTTCATTGTCGTTTGGGGTTTTTGGGTGCTCTGGTGGCTAGGGGAAGTTGTCGTAGACTTATCGACGGTAGTAGCATCACCCAGAGATGACTGGAATGCCTGTGCATGTGCACGGTGGCGTGGTTGTGTCAGGGATTTGGGTTTGAGGAAGAAGGTGGGGTGACTCAAAGTAGTCTTCGAGAGATCTTGTCTCTGGCTCGAGTGATAGCTAGGGTAATTTGGTGTTTGCACCGGGGTTTTTCTAAAACTTAAACAAAAATTTAAGTTTGAAAAGAATACGAGTTCGTTTAGGGGAAAACTCGAAGTAATCGGTGTGATAGCTCGGGGGTGACTCGGGAAGACTTCGAGTTGGGTTGAAAATAGTTTTCAAAATTTTAAAACAAATTCAAATTTGAATAATTTTTGACTTATTCTTTTAAAATGAGTGTTTCATTTTAAAAAAAGGATTAGTAAATGTTTAAGTTAATTATTTTGAAATAATTAAGTTTATTGTAATTGTAATCATTATTTACAAATAAACTCTTAACTTATTTTAAAGTAAATGATTAATTTAAATGAAATGTTATTTTAAATATTTAATTAAGCTTAAATCTTTTAAATTAAATTCTAGGTTAGTGTTAATTATCTACCGGTTTGTTAATTGAATATTTTAATAATAATTAAAGGTTAATTTATTATTAATTAAAAAGTTAATTAATTCAAAATTAAGGATAAATTTATTTATGTAATTAATTAAAGAATAATTAATTAAAGAAAGTAATTAAGATTAATTAATGAATAATTAAGCATTAATTAAGAATAATTAAAGGTTAATTAAATGATAATTAAGGTTAATTAATTATTAATTAAGATTAATTAATTAATAATTAAGGATTAATTAATTTATAATTAAGAATATTTAATCATTGATTAAGGATATTTAATGAAAATAATTGTGTGATTAATTAATTATAATCACACGATTAATTCATCTTAATTGTAGATAATTTATTATTGTTGAATGCTTTGCATTGATTGATATCTCTGATACGTGGTTGTGATACTATGTGATTTGGATTGCTTTGTGCTGAGCTGTGGCTTCTGTGAATATATTACTGTGCGAATGTGAAAATACTTTGGCCCGTAAAACGACATTTGAATTTCGATGCGATAGGGAGTCGGATTCCAGTTGGTTATCCGAAACCCACATCAAATATTAATGGTGAATCTTTGTGATTGATATATCCACGTGTTTTTAAAATTAAGCGCTCACTATTCGGTTTAGCCAGAAGAGGACTTTATATCATATAACCCATTCCTAATAGTGATACGACAAAATGGATAACATTTGAAGATGGTGGTGAAGATCGGGTGTCTTCGAGAATGATAGGATAACCTGTCGAATGACTCTACACTGAGTTGCTCTGGTATAGGGATCTCCATATGTGATGGGGAGTCCGATCGGGATTGCGGATGCCCGGATTGCAAGGGCTTCTTTCTTTATTGGATGAAGTGTCTTCCGTTCCGTTCGAACCCGGAATGGACTTGTATGTTTGTATGTCTGACATTACACTTTGAGATATAAAGCTGATTTCTATCAAATACATTTCTGTTGGTGGCGGAGAATTTGTTCTCTTAGCTTAACACCCTTCTCTGAGACGTACAAGCTCAGAGGTTATGTAGTTGATGGTTATTAGTGATATACTCCCAATTTAGAAGTGTGGCATGCTGAGTGATGCTAATCTTTTGCTGATCGAAGCATGGCTTTTGTGAAAAGCGTAGCTTCGTGGACGAGACTTCGTTGAACCTCACAACTCGAAAATGGTCGAAATAGGAAAGTTGCTACAAGGTTATTAAGGATCGCGCCCCTAGTGTATGTCCATTTTCTTCTAGATAAAAGTGGTATCATGGTATGGAGCCTAGATATTTAACTGTGTGATTGTTGCTATTTGTTGGTGAATCCCGGGATAAAGGTCTGTAACGACCGAGGATGGCATACTTGTAGGTGCTACCTTGCTACAGAGGTAACCCGACCTTGTATGGGCAGAGATCCAGTTAGATTCTTGGGGGCGTCCCTCCATAGGCATCCCATTTGGTAAGGAAGTTCCTTAGCCTGACCATTTGTTGAAAATCCAAAGAAACAATACGATCCCTGTATGATTTTAGTTGTATAACCTGTCATGCAGCGTGGTGGTAACCTGCCATAAAACATGGTAGCTATAGTAGGTGTACCATAATGGTGGTATGCTGGCTAAGATTAATATTATAATTTAGAAATGTTTTCTACACTATGCACTAATAATAATATCAAAAGAGTTTTCTCGTATCAAGCATGTTTGACTATCATAAGAAGAAATCTCCTCCAATTGTGCGATTCATTGCGTGTGTGGCTGGAGGTCTTATGGTAGTTTCATTTTCCAAAAGCATGAACGGATTTCTTTTATAAACTGTTTTTGTACAAACAACTATTTTTGTTTACTTATACTGGTCCCATGACTTACCCGGAGTTTATTGTTCCCTTCCTAAAATCTGGGTGCCCATAATTTCCACAGGGGCAGCCTTGAAGCAGGTTATCCCTGTTTTGGAGCTAGCTTGGATTTAGAAGTCTTTTGGAAGTTTTCGGATCTTGGAAAGCTTTTGGTTTGGGAATATTTTAAAGCCCTTGGAGTTTGGTTTTGAAGCTACTTATGTTGGAATCGCGCTATTACTCTCTTTCTTTTGAAGACTCTGTTGGAGTTATTATAGCTCTATTGTCTTTTCCACTGTGGCGTTATCATTCTAATATTGTATCATGTGTATGTCACTCTGATGATGGTGGTGATTTGTTGTAACCAAGTACAGTAATGATGTTGTACCCAATGTTGTATCTGTGATATTTATTAATGATATCATCTTTTGTTTCCGTTGTTTTATTTTCATCTAATGTTGTTATAAGCTCCATCCGAATTGGAGTTCAACGTTTAAATCTCCGGCAGTTGAATACAAGTGAGATATTTGATGTCGATTTTTGAACGCTGGATTTCGGGTATGACAAGTAACTTAAAAGATGTTTGGGATTTCCATCTTCTAAAGATCCACGGAACTATCTACTATATAGTACAATATGCTATTATCATATGTCTATAGTAAAGTAAAATATTAAAATAGCGTTAAGGCATTACCCATATCCCACTTAACACATTTTATATAATGTTATAGTCTATACAGATAATATAAAATCCACTCGCAAGTAGGCTATCAGGGAGCACTCTTTGGATATGACACAAAACAAACTTGTAGATGGCGCGATAGGGCATGTAACAAGGCATGCAAGGCAATGCCAGGTTAGATATACCGTTTGTGAATTCGGCTTGGTGGTAACGCATAGCAGCTACTACCTCCCACCTCGTGACACACTCCCAAATTGAAGGTGCACCCAATCAAATAACAAAAGCAATAGAATGGTATCGAAGAAATGTGTCCGATCGGAGGAATAACCTCACTTGGCCCGGCATGACTCCAGTTTTAGCCACATCAAGCTGGCTCACGGAAGTCAGGGCTACGTTATCCCATATAGAATCGTCACCAAACCATCCTACTTCATTTTGGAATCTTCACCACGTACATAGTTGTTAAAGTGGTTTTCAGTATTGGAAGAGGGTATGACAATATCCGATCCCGGTCTTTTTAACAACCAAACACTTATTTCACACCATGGTCATTTTATTTCAAACAGTTCATATTTCGTATCAAAATATCATATTCATTTCAAAACCATATATGTTTATCATTATTCACTTTAAATAAATATTGATTTCTAGAATCGTAACACTTTCAAAATTATAACACTTTCGAAACTATAGCACTTTTGAAATCATAACACTTTTGAGATCATAACACTTTTGAGATCATTACACCTCTAATTTAAACAGTTTCGGTATTGAAAATAGTATATATATTAAAATAGTTATAGATTAAAATAGTTTATATGTTAAAATAATTTATATATTAAAAAAGTTGATATATATTAAAATACTTTACACGATAAAAATAGTTTCCTCTAATTTCACAAATCGATTCAAACCAGCTTAAATTCCAAAAATCAATTTAAACACTTTCAATTTAAAAAGGTTAAAGATTTGATTCAAATTCTCAATAAACCATTTCAAATTTTATCGACTTCAAATCCAAGTTTGAAATATCATTTCAATTCCAATAAGATTCAAACTTTAAATATTTAGATATTTACAATATAGGTTTCATTTATATTTCGACATTTTTCAAATTTCAAAACCAATAAGTTCAAATAAATTTAAATCAATAATATATTAACTAACTTAAATTTTATTAAATTAAATCTTAGTATTAAATATAAGTTGCATTAAAACTTATTTTATACATATTTTAAAGTAATAAAATTATAAGGAAAATCTTATAAAATATATTTTTCAAAACTAACTTATAAATTTAAAATTTCCAAGACATATAATTTTAAAAATAAACAATTTAGACATATATAAAAATAACATATATATATATATATCATATTTTAAAAATTAATATTTATTAAAAATACATATTTCCTTTCAAAACTTTAGAAATCATTTTCAAAATATAGAACAACGGTGTCCGTATATAATTTTCTGTCCGATGGTCAAGTGATACCGATATTTATCATTTCAATCCGCAATTTAAATATCTACGGGTATATATCATTTCAACCCTCAATTCCATAAATTCAAAATAAATGAAAATCACATGGGTTTATCATTTCAACCCATAACGATTTTCCCCTGTTCTACAAGATCGTTTAGGTATGTATCATTTCAACCCATAGGGATTTCTAGTTTAACAAGAAACCTGCAGAGTGAGAACAAATATGATAATAATATAACATATCAACAATAGACAAATATCATCAGTAATAAATAAAATAAAATAAATACAATAGAGTATCATATCACAGGTGAACAATTACAAGTAAAGGCATATCATATTTAACAATTAAATAATCAACAGTTCGAATTTGCCCACATATTTCAATTGTCATTTCAACTTGAATTAAATTTATTAAATATAAGAATGTTAATCGTGAGTGATTGCTTATCTTTCGAGGCTATAGAAAATAGACAACACGACGAGCTGCGATTTGAATCACAATCTAGACGATCGACCAATCCAAACAATAAGTCTCAAAGCGAAGTAAGCTGAACACGGATTTGACAGACAAAGCTGATAAATAGGAATCATTGAGAACGAAAATCAAAATCAGCTAGATATAAACTGAAAATATATATATATTATAATCTATAAAAATCAATATTTTAATTTGAGCCAAAAATAAAATAATATATATATATATATATATGTATGTATAAAAAAATCATTATTCTTAAAATACATATATGTAAGAATTAATATAAAAATTAAAACGAATATAACTTAAAATCAAAATATCAATATATTTTATATTTTTCAAAGAAAAAACTTAAAACAATATTTGTAAAACAACATTTATATAAAATCAAACAGAAGGCTGACTACTGCAAAGCAGTGACTAAGAGAACAGGATTCAATGAATAGAAAATACATATAATATACTTATACTAAAACGAAACGCTTCTTTTTTTATAGGCTTCACAAAAATATAAAAGCTACTTCTTATATGAAAGCAAACTCGATACGTGCACTACAGTTAAAATGAAACATACTATATATATGCTACAGGTAAATAAAACAAAATCAATATTTATTAAACCCAATTTTTCTTCAAATTATTCAAGTAACTATTTCAACAAAATATGTATATTACAATCATAGAAAAATCTTGTTCAAAATGTTAACATAAATATATTGTATATATATACTTTTCTATGATGCACAAGAAGGCTGAAGGCTTACATATATACATAGACCTATATATATTTTCATAGTACTATATATTAACAATAAAAGAAAAACACATATATTATAGTGTATACTCTCTCTATATATATAATCAATTATATAAACAAATGATTGGCTTACATATGGAAGGAGGAGGGAAGGCCAATGACGTAGGGTCTGGTGAGGGGTGGAGTTACAGCTGGAGTGGGCGAGCAAGTGGGTTGCGGAGATGGGTAGGAGCTCGGCTGGCCATTGCATGCAGGGAGATGGTGGCTTCGACGAGTGGGCACTGGTGATGACTGACGTGGGCTAGGTGGGGTTGGGAAGTGGGAAGGCACACGGTTGTGGGTTGGAGATGGTTGTGTAGGGTTGCGGCCAGAGGTAGGAGAGGGAAGGCGATAGGGTTATGAGGTGGCTACTCACGCTCGGGTTGATCTAGCCGATGCTAGATGGTATGTAACGTCACGGATTTTCGTTCTTCGAAAATCCGACATCGACACTCACTTTATCGACTGCCGAAAAATCAAAGGCCGAAAAACCGAGATGTTATGGGTTTTAAAAAGAAAAGAAAAGAAAGAAGAGAGAAAAAGAAAAATAGAGGGAAAAGAAGATAGACAATTTTTAGAAAACAGAGAAAGAAAACAGAGAATTTGACAAATAGAACGGGACAGAAAGGAAACAACAGAACAACAACAGAATCTCACAATTCGCAGCGGAACAACATATAATAGATAAATGAATAATCTTTAAACAAAGAACTATATCAGTTATTACATTTCATTTCATTACATCACATCATATCATCAGAGTGTACAACATCATACAAACAATAAACAGTGCAGCGGAAAAAGAAATACTATATAAACTAGTAATACGCCATGCCATCCAGCTTGCCTCCAGCAACTCCAGAATATCCAGAATATCCTGATAAACCTAACTCTTGACTGCCCGTGTGGAAATTGGTGGGCACCCAGAGTTTAGGAAGGAAAACAATAAACTCCAAGTCAGTCATGTGACTGGTGTGAGAACTCAAAACAGTTTATTTATCTTTAAAATCAAAATAGAGGAATATTTTTATTTCAATTCGCAATGCTTTTAAAAATGAGACTACCATAAGGCCTCCCGCACACACACACATGCAAACGCAGAATCGGAGGAGATTTCTCCTTATGATAGTCAAAGATGCTTGATACGCATTTAAAATAACATTTGATATTATTATTAGTGTATAGTGTAGAAAAAATTCATTTCGAAAGTAGAATATAAATCTTAGCCAGCATAGACATTTCGAACTATGCCTACTATAGCTACCATCCAAACAATGGTGACCACCATAAGTGAATAGCAGGTTCTACAACTAATACCGTACAAGTTTCGTATTGGGAATTGGATTTCCAACAAATGGTCAGGCCAAGGAACTTCCCATTGCCACTGAGAATGCCTCTGGAAAGACATCCCCGAGAACCAAACCGGATCTCTGCCAACACAAGGCCGGGTTACCCCTAACTGGGTAACTACTGACACGAGCACGCCATTCCCCGGTCCTTTAGGACCTTTTCAACCGAGCGCTCGATATCCAATTCACACAATCATAAAGTGTTTTCAACATGAGTAAGTATCTGGGCTCCATACCATGATACCACCCCTTTCCAGAAGGAAATGCACATACCCTAAGGGGAGCTACAGCAACCCCTAATAACCTTGCCGCATCTTTCCTGTTTTGACCATTTCCGGGATGTGAGGCTCGACGAATTCACGTCCACAAAAACATACTTTATACAAAAGCCATGCTTTGGGTCAATAAATGATCAACATAATGATCACTAAGATAGACGATCAAATAAATGATCCTATCACAAATAATCAACACAATGATCATTTCAGCATCACTCAGCATGTCACATTACCAAAATGGGATATATTGCTGATAACTTCAACTATATAACCTTTGAGCTCGTACGTCTCAAAGAAGGGTGTTAAGCAAAGAATAAATTCTCCGCCACCAACAGAAATATATTTGAAAGAAATCGGCTTTATATCTCAAATTGTAATGTCAGGCATACAATCCATACAAGTCTGTTCCGGGCTCGAACAAAACCGAAGGCACTTCTTACGAAGCCCTTGCAATACGGGTATTCACAATCCCGATCGAATTTCCCATCACTTAAGAGATCTCTATACCAGGAGCTACCCAGTGCAGAGACAATCGATAGGTCATCCTATCGCTTTCACAAATACTCGGTCTTCAACACCGATCTTCAAATGCAATTCGTAACGACGTATCACATATTCGGAATGGGTTATACGACCCCATGGTCCTTTCCCGGTTAACCCGAATAGTGAGCGCTTATTCAAAAATAAGTGTGCATTCAAATTCAATCAAATCACATCAAATACCCATTCAAAGGGAAATATTGATAGTCGGCTATTGAACTATCAATGGATATGCATACATCACCAGATTCCAAATAATTTTCCAAATTATTTACATTTCCAAAATATCTTTACAAGATATAAAATTCCAACACTTCAAAAATAAATCAATATTTATTTTTAACCCATTTCACTTTTCACATATAAATTCCATAATGAATTTATATTTCAAAATATTCGTGCATATACGATTTCAATTATTCATTTTCAATTTATCTTCAAAAAGATAAATTCTAAATATTCACTTCATATTGGAAAACATTTCCATACTTATTTATTCATAAGTAATTCACAAATCTCTTTTATTTTCAACACTTAGAAAATATTCAATATACTTAAACCGAATTAAGTATATATTTCATTCTTTAAGGAAATTATTCACTTAAACATATTTACTTGGGCCAAAACGAATGTTTCGTAAAACATCGTTACGACAACCCAAAATCACTAGTATAGGGATTCGAATTTAAAATAGATATATAAATCCCAATACTATTAAAAACATTTCCTTTCGGAAATCATTTACTATAACAACAGTGTTATAGTCTACCATTTCCTTTTATTTCTCGAAAACGTCTATTTCAACAATAAATGTTGAAATCTATGGTTTCGAATCTCAACATGTTTTAAAACATCGTTAGATCGTTTTAATTATGTTTAAAACATCACATTCAAAAACATTTTCTTTAACGTATTATTCACTATTCAAAAATGTGAATAAACTTCATTAACAAATCTCATCCTTTTATTCGTTTTAATTCAAAGGATTATTCACTATTCAAAAATGTGAATATAACTCCATTAATAGGTTTCAACACTTTTCTTATCAAAATAAGTCGTTTGCGAATTTATAAAACAACGTTTATAAATTCCATTTCTATTTATTTATAAAAACTTCTTTTTTTTTTATAAATTCTTTTATTAACCTGTTAAATTTCATATCTCCATTATAAACTAAAAGTTCATATTATAAGTTAAATACTTATAAAACGATTATTTTACAAAATCGTTCTTTTTATCTTCCCAAATTATAAATCTTATAACTTATAAGATTCATTCATTTATTCAAAACCATTATTCACATAATTTCACCAAATTTATAAATCTACTATTTATAAATTTCATTTATAACCTCCCAGTTTATAATTCTACAAATTTCATTCATTTATGAAATTCATTTTCACTTCATTTAAACATTTATAAAGACTCGTTTTATAATGTCAATATTTCGATTTATAAATATCTATTTATAAATCTCTTAATATAAATCAATTTATATTATTCTTTTAAAACGTCTTTAAATTCCTTTATAATTTCATCATTCTGATTTATAAAATAATCAAATTTTATAAATTCTAAATTCAAACTTTTATAATAAATTCAAAAATCCAATTTAACCTATTTTATAACATCATTAACCCATATTTCTCAAAATCAGCTTTTAACTATATTTCACAAAAGTTATAATTTTTATAACTTTAAAAATTATAACGTTCATTTATTTATAATGGATCAATTCTAAAAAAATATTTTATCTTTTCAAAAATCACTTTAAAAACATTTTAAAATCCCAAAATCTGGGTCCAATGATGCTACACACCAAATAGTCAATCACGACTACAACGATCCATCATATATCGTATATGATAATCAACGAATATCAAAATATCCATAATCAAATAAAAACTGTTGAGGAATCCAGTTGGATCCCTCCAACCTGTTTCCTGCATCCAAAAACATTAGCACAATACCAATTTCGCTCCAGTACGAAATTATCGCGGTATATGTTCTTAATAAATATTATCCGCTTAATAACGGCGTAATAGGGTCTCATCCGCTAAACAAAAATGCGGGAAATCAACAACTGCAATATATACATATGCCAATATATATATATTGATATTATATATAATACCAATTTCACTGTTTATGAAATATTCGCGGTATATGTTTATATTAAATAACATCCGCTTACTAACGGCGCATAATGTCTATTTTAACAATCAATAATTTACAGTCATCATTCAACATGCATTCAAATATTTTAAATCTAACTATTTAAAATAAAATCGAAACTGATTCGATTGAGTGAGAAATTCTCACCTTGGTTTTAATTTCCGTTTTAGCTTTTATTTCGAATAAAATTAAACGCGCGTTTAATTTTACCCGAAATTCTCACTAACTCCAAACGACTCCAAACCAACTCCATCGCGTAGTGCTCGTCCATACGATTCCAACGCAACTGAGTTTGCATTTTTTCGACCTCGTATGAAAAAGTTACGTATTTTACAAGTTTGTACACGTTTTATATATACAATTTCAACATAACTTTTCATATTTCAACCTTCATAAATCTAGAGCCATAGGATCTTGAACCCCCCAAATCCTGGCCGTGCACTCTCTCTTCCTCATCACGCGTCTTCTACAGATCCAAGGCCGACACCACTTAACCCATTATCATAGATTAGGGTTTGAATTTGCTCTCTCAATACTCAACGATACTCGATCACACCAACGCCAATGCGAAGGCCTTCGCGATAGCTACACTCGGCCATAACCCTAGGAAGCTCGGCCATCTCCTCCACCTGGGAGTGCGTGCGCAGGTCCCCCCCTATCGGCCCCCATATCTCCCAAAATACAACTCCAATTTAGATCATAGCCGTTGAAAACGTAGTACTCACAGCCCTCTACAACATTCTAGTTGAAACTTTCTTGAATCGTTGAGTGGATTTGAAGATTTGGAGGGAGAAAGTTGATGATTTTCTGGCCATTCAATTGTAGGTGGCGGCTATGCAGTTTGATATTAGGGTTAGGGTTATTTTTATCAAATTATGAAGGGGTAGGGGCTATTTATAAGGAACCGTTCGACACTATTCACCCGGAAATTCCGAACTCCGATTTAGACGCCGTAACCAGCGTACCTAGGGTTTACCCCACGTTCCGGACACAATGGAACAGGTTTCGGAAGCTAATTCGGAAGTATGTGCGAGTTATGGCTACAAACGCTCAATTTAAATTAAACCGATTTAAACCGATTTCTAGGCGTTTTAATTTGTACCGGACAAACGGTAAATCCAAACGACTTGAAATTTGAAACCTTACAATAATATCACATTACGGATCCGATGAAACTGGTTTCGTCGAAATCCGAGACTTTTTGAAAAATGGCTATTTTGACTCGCCAAATTTAAATTAAAAATAATTCAATGCGTTTCGAGCTGCCACGATCAAACGATAACTCCGATTGACACGAAAATTGAAATCCGGTAATAACTAACTATTACGGATCCAATGAAACTGGTTTCGTTCAATTCTGAGACTGTTCAAAAATTGGCTATTTTACAGTCGATTATTAAATATTAAAATATTCAATTTTCACAGATTAACTTTTAATTCGATTTTAAAAGTTCTAAAATATTTCTATAACTCCAGTATGATTAAATAAAATTTTCCAAATTATTTACAATCATTTTTAACTCAATTTTTAATTATTTCCATAATTTAACATATTAAATTATCGATTTAATAATCCAATTAAATCCAAAAATTCAAATAAAAATTTATTTGACTTATAAATTCACTTATTAATATTTAAAATTAATTAAATATTCAAAATAAAAATTCTGGGTCGTTACAATCTTTCCCCCTTAAAAGAATTTCGTCCTCGAAATTACAAGTAAGAAAGGTTAAAGAATCTATTAATTTTCCAAAATTCATAGTTAAACTTTTTACATATACTTTACTAAGTTTTCAAATCATACTTAGTTATCTTTTCAAAAACAAACTACATTGTTTAATTTTCAACTTCAAATCAAAGTTAAAGTTTTCAAAACTTTCCAAATTTTCTCAAAATTTTTCTAACGCCTTAAATTTCCGGAAAAATTCGCCATGGTCTCCTTTGCGCGGCTCGATCCGAAAAAAAAATGACAGTTTATATATCACAAATATACATCTCATCAAGTAATGAGGCATCCCGAAGGGAAAAAAGTGTAAAAGTGCGATATTTAATCCGAGATATGTACCTTATATTTTATTAGCAAGCATATACGGCTAATATAGCGCTAAAGCGAGCTCCAAATGCGAAGCAAACGCGATCCGCACCTACTAAACACTCAACAAACAATATGAGAACATGCACATAGACAAAAATCTCAATATACAACATATAGCAACATGATGACTATATATGTCACATAGCAATGCAACAATAGCAATATATATTCAACCATCAACCAACTACATCCCTAACCAATCAATATTCATTTATATTCTCATTAGTATTCAATGAAATGGTTTTCACTCTAAATCATATTTGATTCATTTACATTGGATGTTCTTACTAACATTCATTCTCAATTTTAATTAGTTTGCATTCACTAATTAAATCTAATTCACATTCAATTCTATTCAAATTTATTTACTTCTAATTTGAATTCAATTTCATAGCTTTCAATTTCATTAACACTTAATGAATTTTATACAATCTACTACAATCATATAACAACCAATGTATATCAGTTACAACCAAATTCCTTTGCTTATATTCATCCAATTTGGTTTAACATTAAATTGATTTCCATTCCAATTTATTCAACTTCTAATAAAATTAGATTTTAATGAATTAACACTTTCATTAATTATTCCTTTATATTTAAAAATATAATCAAGGTAAAATTATTTCATTTACTCAATTTAAAACAATATTGTGTCGAATTGTTCTATTCAAGTGTTTAGAAACCCCTTCGGCATAGTCTTGCGGACCACGCTGACGAAAGTTCATATACCACTCAATAAACCAATCATCACAATATAAAACAATTTTTATATTCACTAACAAATACGCTCTCATAACTATTATTACACTCAAACTCATTCTAGAGTACTGCTGACTCTATCTCTAACGAGTAATACCCTACAGAACCATGGTTGTCGCTTAACCATCAGCTCTGATACCAAATGTAACGTCACGGATTTTCGTTCTTCGAAAATCCGACATCGACACTCACTTTATCGACTGCCGAAAAATCAAAGGCCGAAAAACCGAGATGTTATGGGTTTTAAAAAGAAAAGAAAAGAAAGAAGAGAGAAAAAGAAAAATAGAGGGAAAAGAAGATAGACAATTTTTAGAAAACAGAGAAAGAAAACAGAGAATTTGACAAATAGAACGGGACAGAAAGGAAACAACAGAACAACAACAGAATCTCACAATTCGCAGCGGAACAACATATAATAGATAAATGAATAATCTTTAAACAAAGAACTATATCAGTTATTACATTTCATTTCATTACATCACATCATATCATCAGAGTGTACAACATCATACAAATAATAAACAGTGCAGCGGAAAAAGAAATACTATATAAACTAGTAATACGCCATGCCATCCAGCTTGCCTCCAGCAACTCCAGAATATCCAGAATATCCTGATAAACCTAACTCTTGACTGCCCGTGTGGAAATTGGTGGGCACCCAGAGTTTAGGAAGGAAAACAATAAACTCCAAGTCAGTCATGTGACTGGTGTGAGAACTCAAAACAGTTTATTTATCTTTAAAATCAAAATAGAGGAATATTTTTATTTCAATTCGCAATGCTTTTAAAAATGAGACTACCATAAGGCCTCCCGCACACACACACATGCAAACGCAGAATCGGAGGAGATTTCTCCTTATGATAGTCAAAGATGCTTGATACGCATTTAAAATAACATTTGATATTATTATTAGTGTATAGTGTAGAAAAAATTCATTTCGAAAGTAGAATATAAATCTTAGCCAGCATAGACATTTCGAACTATGCCTACTATAGCTACCATCCAAACAATGGTGACCACCATAAGTGAATAGCAGGTTCTACAACTAATACCGTACAAGTTTCGTATTGGGAATTGGATTTCCAACAAATGGTCAGGCCAAGGAACTTCCCATTGCCACTGAGAATGCCTCTGGAAAGACATCCCCGAGAACCAAACCGGATCTCTGCCAACACAAGGCCGGGTTACCCCTAACTGGGTAACTACTGACACGAGCACGCCATTCCCCGGTCCTTTAGGACCTTTTCAACCGAGCGCTCGATATCCAATTCACACAATCATAAAGTGTTTTCAACATGAGTAAGTATCTGGGCTCCATACCATGATACCACCCCTTTCCAGAAGGAAATGCACATACCCTAAGGGGAGCTACAGCAACCCCTAATAACCTTGCCGCATCTTTCCTGTTTTGACCATTTCCGGGATGTGAGGCTCGACGAATTCACGTCCACAAAAACATACTTTATACAAAAGCCATGCTTTGGGTCAATAAATGATCAACATAATGATCACTAAGATAGACGATCAAATAAATGATCCTATCACAAATAATCAACACAATGATCATTTCAGCATCACTCAGCATGTCACATTACCAAAATGGGATATATTGCTGATAACTTCAACTATATAACCTTTGAGCTCGTACGTCTCAAAGAAGGGTGTTAAGCAAAGAATAAATTCTCCGCCACCAACAGAAATATATTTGAAAGAAATCGGCTTTATATCTCAAATTGTAATGTCAGGCATACAATCCATACAAGTCTGTTCCGGGCTCGAACAAAACCGAAGGCACTTCTTACGAAGCCCTTGCAATACGGGTATTCACAATCCCGATCGAATTTCCCATCACTTAAGAGATCTCTATACCAGGAGCTACCCAGTGCAGAGACAATCGATAGGTCATCCTATCGCTTTCACAAATACTCGGTCTTCAACACCGATCTTCAAATGCAATTCGTAACGACGTATCACATATTCGGAATGGGTTATACGACCCCATGGTCCTTTCCCGGTTAACCCGAATAGTGAGCGCTTATTCAAAAATAAGTGTGCATTCAAATTCAATCAAATCACATCAAATACCCATTCAAAGGGAAATATTGATAGTCGGCTATTGAACTATCAATGGATATGCATACATCACCAGATTCCAAATAATTTTCCAAATTATTTACATTTCCAAAATATCTTTACAAGATATAAAATTCCAACACTTCAAAAATAAATCAATATTTATTTTTAACCCATTTCACTTTTCACATATAAATTCCATAATGAATTTATATTTCAAAATATTCGTGCATATACGATTTCAATTATTCATTTTCAATTTATCTTCAAAAAGATAAATTCTAAATATTCACTTCATATTGGAAAACATTTCCATACTTATTTATTCATAAGTAATTCACAAATCTCTTTTATTTTCAACACTTAGAAAATATTCAATATACTTAAACCGAATTAAGTATATATTTCATTCTTTAAGGAAATTATTCACTTAAACATATTTACTTGGGCCAAAACGAATGTTACGTAAAACATCGTTACGACAACCCAAAATCACTAGTATAGGGATTCGAATTTAAAATAGATATATAAATCCCAATACTATTAAAAACATTTCCTTTCGGAAATCATTTACTATAACAACAGTGTTATAGTCTACCATTTCCTTTTATTTCTCGAAAACGTCTATTTCAACAATAAATGTTGAAATCTATGGTTTCGAATCTCAACATGTTTTAAAACATCGTTAGATCGTTTTAATTATGTTTAAAACATCACATTCAAAAACATTTTCTTTAACGTATTATTCACTATTCAAAAATGTGAATAAACTTCATTAACAAATCTCATCCTTTTATTCGTTTTAATTCAAAGGATTATTCACTATTCAAAAATGTGAATATAACTCCATTAATAGGTTTCAACACTTTTCTTATCAAAATAAGTCGTTTGCGAATTTATAAAACAACGTTTATAAATTCCATTTCTATTTATTTATAAAAACTTCTTCTTTTTTTATAAATTCTTTTATTAACCTGTTAAATTTCATATCTCCATTATAAACTAAAAGTTCATATTATAAGTTAAATACTTATAAAACGATTATTTTACAAAATCGTTCTTTTTATCTTCCCAAATTATAAATCTTATAACTTATAAGATTCATTCATTTATTCAAAACCATTATTCACATAATTTCACCAAATTTATAAATCTACTATTTATAAATTTCATTTATAACCTCCCAGTTTATAATTCTACAAATTTCATTCATTTATGAAATTCATTTTCACTTCATTTAAACATTTATAAAGACTCGTTTTATAATGTCAATATTTCGATTTATAAATATCTATTTATAAATCTCTTAATATAAATCAATTTATATTATTCTTTTAAAACGTCTTTAAATTCCTTTATAATTTCATCATTCTGATTTATAAAATAATCAAATTTTATAAATTCTAAATTCAAACTTTTATAATAAATTCAAAAATCCAATTTAACCTATTTTATAACATCATTAACCCATATTTCTCAAAATCAGCTTTTAACTATATTTCACAAAAGTTATAATTTTTATAACTTTAAAAATTATAACGTTCATTTATTTATAATGGATCAATTCTAAAAAAATATTTTATCTTTTCAAAAATCACTTTAAAAACATTTTAAAATCCCAAAATCTGGGTCCAATGATGCTACACACCAAATAGTCAATCACGACTACAACGATCCATCATATATCGTATATGATAATCAACGAATATCAAAATATCCATAATCAAATAAAAACTGTTGAGGAATCCAGTTGGATCCCTCCAACCTGTTTCCTGCATCCAAAAACATTAGCACAATACCAATTTCGCTCCAGTACGAAATTATCGCGGTATATGTTCTTAATAAATATTATCCGCTTAATAACGGCGTAATAGGGTCTCATCCGCTAAACAAAAATGTGGGAAATCAACAACTGCAATATATACATATGCCAATATATATATATTGATATTATATATAATACCAATTTCACTGTTTATGAAATATTCGCGGTATATGTTTATATTAAATAACATCCGCTTACTAACGGCGCATAATGTCTATTTTAACAATCAATAATTTACAGTCATCATTCAACATGCATTCAAATATTTTAAATCTAACTATTTAAAATAAAATCGAAACTGATTCGATTGAGTGAGAAATTCTCACCTTGGTTTTAATTTCCGTTTTAGCTTTTATTTCGAATAAAATTAAACGCGCGTTTAATTTTACCCGAAATTCTCACTAACTCCAAACGACTCCAAACCAACTCCATCGCGTAGTGCTCGTCCATACGATTCCAACGCAACTGAGTTTGCATTTTTTCGACCTCGTATGAAAAAGTTACGTATTTTACAAGTTTGTACACGTTTTATATATACAATTTCAACATAACTTTTCATATTTCAACCTTCATAAATCTAGAGCCATAGGATCTTGAACCCCCCAAATCCTGGCCGTGCACTCTCTCTTCCTCATCACGCGTCTTCTACAGATCCAAGGCCGACACCACTTAACCCATTATCATAGATTAGGGTTTGAATTTGCTCTCTCAATACTCAACGATACTCGATCACACCAACGCCAATGCGAAGGCCTTCGCGATAGCTACACTCGGCCATAACCCTAGGAAGCTCGGCCATCTCCTCCACCTGGGAGTGCGTGCGCAGGTCCCCCCCTATCGGCCCCCATATCTCCCAAAATACAACTCCAATTTAGATCATAGCCGTTGAAAACGTAGTACTCACAGCCCTCTACAACATTCTAGTTGAAACTTTCTTGAATCGTTGAGTGGATTTGAAGATTTGGAGGGAGAAAGTTGATGATTTTCTGGCCATTCAATTGTAGGTGGCGGCTATGCAGTTTGATATTAGGGTTAGGGTTATTTTTATCAAATTATGAAGGGGTAGGGGCTATTTATAAGGAACCGTTCGACACCATTCACCCGGAAATTCCGAACTCCGATTTAGACGCCGTAACCAGCGTACCTAGGGTTTACCCCACGTTTCGGACACAATGGAACAGGTTTCGGAAGCTAATTCGGAAGTATGTGCGAGTTATGGCTACAAACGCTCAATTTAAATTAAACCGATTTAAACCGATTTCTAGGCGTTTTAATTTGTACCGGACAAATGGTAAATCCAAACGACTTGAAATTTGAAACCTTACAATAATATCACATTACGGATCCGATGAAACTGGTTTCGTCGAAATCCGAGACTTTTTGAAAAATGGCTATTTTGACTCGCCAAATTTAAATTAAAAATAATTCAATGCGTTTCGAGCTGCCACGATCAAACGATAACTCCGATTGACACGAAAATTGAAATCCGGTAATAACTAACTATTACGGATCCAATGAAACTGGTTTCGTTCAATTCTGAGACTGTTCAAAAATTGGCTATTTTACAGTCGATTATTAAATATTAAAATATTCAATTTTCACAGATTAACTTTTAATTCGATTTTAAAAGTTCTAAAATATTTCTATAACTCCAGTATGATTAAATAAAATTTTCCAAATTATTTACAATCATTTTTAACTCAATTTTTAATTATTTCCATAATTTAACATATTAAATTATCGATTTAATAATCCAATTAAATCCAAAAATTCAAATAAAAATTTATTTGACTTATAAATTCACTTATTAATATTTAAAATTAATTAAATATTCAAAATAAAAATTCTGGGTCGTTACAGGTCAGGCGAAGGCTGGGCAGGGAGAGCTAAGGCTTGCAGACCTAGGGTGATGAGCTTGATAAGGCATAGCTGCTTGGTGATGGGAGGCCAAAGGCGAAGGGGAAGAACTGATGTCACGACCCAAACTCGATTTCCAACAAATAACATCAAATTCGTTTCGCGGGAGCTTGCAACACCATTAAATGATAAATAACACAGCGGAAATAAAAGATGATATCACTGATATAACATGAATACAATATCTGATACATCAATTTGATACAATGATAATCATCAACATCAGAGAATATACAACATAGAATACAGCGGAACACGATACAATATGAAATAAGTCTTCTCAGAATATAATACTGCAACTCTGATCCAAAAAGCTCCAAAGACAAAGCTCCAAAACTCCTAGCTCGATCCACCATCAAGATTGCACCAAGCTAAGTAAGTCTCGTCCATATCCAAAAAAAACTGAACTAGCTCCAGATGATCTACTGAACCTAATTATCTGAAAAACCAAACTCTAGACTGCCCGTGTAGAAAAATTTGAGCACCCAGAGTTTAGGAAAGAAACAATAAACTTTGGATCAGTCATGGGACTGGTGTGAGCAAACAAAACAGTTTATCTTTAAAACAATCAAAGATTTAAACTTTTATAATCGCAATGCTTTTGAAATGAGACTACCATAAGGCCTCCCGCACACACACACAATGCAAACTCAGAATCGGAGGAGATTTCTCCTTATGATAGTCAAAGATGCTTGATACGCATTAAAAAGAAACATTTGATATTATTACTAGTGCATAGTGTAGTATAAATCATTTCGAAAGTAAAGATATAAATCTTAGCCAACATAGACATTTCGAACTATGCCTACTATAGCTACCATGTTCAATAACAGGTTACCGCCATATTCCATGGCAGGTTATACAACTAAACCCGTACAAGGCTCGTATTGGATGAATGGATTTTTCCAACAAATGGTCAGGCCAAGGAACTTCCCATTGCCACATGGAAACGCCTCTGGAAGGACGCCCCGAGAACCCAACTAGATCTCTGCCAAACAAGGCCGGCTACCCCCCTTCCCAGGGAGTAAGAAACCTCAAATATACCACTCCCGGTCCTTTGGGACCTTTAAACGAGAGCTCTCTAACCAACATCACACAATGATAAATAAAGTGTTTCAACATGAGTAAGTATCTGGGCTCCATACCATGATACTACCCTTTTCCAGAAGGAATGGTCATACCCTAGGGAAGCTATCCCTGAAAACCTTGCCGCACAATTCCTGTTTCGACCATTACCGGTTTGTGAGGCTCGAAGAAGTCTCGTCCACAAAGCCACGCTTTATACAAATGCTGTGCTTTGGGTCAACAAATGATCATAGAAATGATCACAAAGATAAAAGATCAAACAAATGATCATATCACAAATGATCAACACAATGATCATTTCACAGCAACACTCAGCATGTCACATTACCAAATTGGGAATATATCGCTGATAACCTTCAACTACATAACCTCTGAGCTCGTACGTCTCAGAGAAGGGTGTTAAGCTAAAAGAATAAATTCTCCGCCACCAACAGAAATATATTTGAAAGAAATCGGCTTTATATCTCAATTTGTAATGTCAGACATACTATCCATAGAAGTCTGTTCTGGGCTCGAACAGAACCGAAGGCACTTACAAAGAAGTCCTTGCAATCCGGATATCCACAATCCTGATCGGATTCCCCATCGCGTATGGAGAACTCTATACCGGAGCAACTCGGTGCAGAGTTAATCGACAGGTCATCCTATCGCTCTCGCAAATACCCGGTCTTCAACACCGGTCTTCAAATGCTATCCATAACGACGTATCACATACTCGGAATGGGTTATACGACCCAAAGGTCCTTTCCCGGCTAACCCGAATAGTGAGCGCAAAATTTAAAACATATGGATATGGGATTTCGATTAAGTCACAACTTAATAATTCCAAAGTTTCTTTCAAATGGTTTAAACCAATTACCATTTCAAATCTTTTAAACAAAAAGATTTATTTCACAAAGTTCACTCAGTTTCACAAAGATTCATTTACGGATTTCAAAACAATTTCCGTTTCAATTTGATTAACTCATTTAAATCTTTAAATCAAAGATTTATCTCATAGCTTTCAAAACTTATTTCCAAAGATTCATTCATAACTTGGAAAATCATTTTCGATTCAAACTTGAAATCTCTTTATATAAATTGGAAGTTCATTACTCATATGAAAGCTTTTTATCACTTAGAAACAATAGTTTTATTTTGGAAAAACCCCGATTCCATTTATACAAGTTACAATCTTTAAATCCGAATTTTCAAATCAACGCTTAAAAATGGTTTAAACCCGTATAACTTGTAAAGTCCTTTTTAAATCATAAATATAGAATTCAATTTCAGATTTCTTTTGAATTTCAATCTACATCCGATTATTTAAATTCCAAATCTTTATTAGTTATTCAAAAATAACTTTTATTCTTAAAACAGCTTTTCAAAAGCTTTTCCACATTAAAACTTAATTTATTTCCAAAAATATTTGAATTAAAAATTCAAATTCAAACTTATTTAAAAATCCGTGACTTAACCGATTTTCTCGTAAAATCCATATTTGTGTGTGTATAGTGTGGTCCAAGGATTTTACACAATAGTGCACAACATCAATCATCACAAATATATCAATATCGATAAGCGGTATAACCAATAACGCTTATCTTCCTTCACAGTTTCACAGATAAAATAAATTTATCAATCACGAAGATTCATCATTACAATTCGATGTGGGTTTCGGATAACCAACTGGAATCCGAATCCCTGTCGCATCGAAATTCAAATGCCGTTTTACAGGCAAAGGGGTTTTCACATATATACAGAAACAAATCCAAATTCACAGTACAACAAAAGGCAGTTCACATCACATAGCATCACAATGATAAATAGAAATATCAATTCAATAGGCAACAAATCAGATATCCTACTTACACAATCCATAAGCAATCATCCTTAATTCTTATTGTAATAAATTCAATTAAAAATAATTTCTTGGGAATTAATTACTTAGCCCTGTATAATCAATCGTTAATTCATTATCAATTAATTACATACTTCATTTCAAATTAGTTAATTAACCAATAAATTCTTAATCAATCATTAAGTCTTAATTACTTAATTCCTTTATTCACTCTATAAATTAATTACTTCATAATCAATTTATTTAACCTTGATTAACTATTCTTTAACCATAAATTAATAACTTTAATTATTAATTTATTTTCCATTAACTACTTAGTTAATCAATTATTAGTTCTTAATTAAATTCCTTAATTAATTAACTTGAGTAGTTAATTACAATTTACTTATCACTTAAACATAAATTAATTCAAACTCTAATTGTAATTAAAATGAAATTATTCTTATTACTTTCTAAAATAATTACTTAATATTAATTATTCACTAATTAACAATTTCAAAGAAATCTTCTTTAAAACTTTGAAAATCAATTTAATATTAACTACAACTTTAAATGTTAATCAATTTCATACTTAACTTAATTACTTTATTAAAAATAATAACTAGATGTTAGAAACTTTGTTGAAGCATTAACTAAAATAATGAAAACTTGTTTAAATTCTTTGACTTTAACTGTTGAAATCTTCATTGGTTACGGTGTTTAAAACTTGTAGAAAACAAGTTATTCAACTTTACACCTTTACAACATAATATTTTAGTTTGACAAAAACCCGAGATTACCCAGTTTTTTTTCTCGAGTAAACACTCGAGATTCCCCTGCATTTCCCGAAGCAACTCTCTCCCTCACATATACTTCTTCTTCCTTTTTTTTTCCAGTTTATCAAGTTTTAAACTTAAGTTAGATTTGAACAACAGAAAATCCCCAGGCACGACGTCAATGCCGTGCACGTGCACGAGACCCTCCGCCACCTCCGGTCGAGTCGCCACCCACCACTATGTCAACGTTGGTCCCCTCAACCCAATCCATTACCTAGCACCCATCGTTTCACTGAAAATCGAAATCGAGGCAATTCGAGCAAACTAGAACGGAATACACTGATTGAAAATCACCTCGCACACACACTTCGGACCACAAGAGTGTCGCCACCTCCGGCTACTTCTCCGACCACCCCCACTCTAGCCTTCCCCTGAGTGTCGTTACACTCGATCAACTATGGATGCCTCGGTGATCGAAGATTTAAACCCAAGTAAAATTAGGGTTACGACCAAAAACTGATCGCCGCCATCACCACAAGGCTTTGTTCCACCTCCGAGCATTTTTCCTAGACCCTACGACCTCTCAGCTAGGTACAACTCCAATCACGAGGCGAACCCAGTCACCGATCACTGTAGTTTGCCCAAATAATCAAATCAGTTCACCTCGCGATTTCTCGCCCCAAATAGCACTAAAAATCTGGACTTTTATTTTAAAAATCATGGTTTGTAAAGGTGAACAAGATCATACATTTAAAACTTAAATTTTAATCAAATATTTTTTTTCAAAAAAAATGAGATTCTACTGCATTTTGATATTTTCCAGAAAACTATTTATCTTTAGTGCCTCCAAATATTTTTAGAAAGGAGATCTTGGCAATTCTAACAAAATTCCTTCAAACATTAAGATCAATAGTTGTCTAGAGGGTGAGTTCTCGACATTCAAAAGGATTGAACCCTGTAATAATTTAGAACAGAGATATTTACTTGTGTATTGACAGGCACAAGCATACACATCTATACAGAAGTTCATATTCATGCAAGCATCTTTTATATCATTCTTTTACAGATTATCAGATGCAAACCCAAAAGATAATTTATATAAGTTCAAGTGTTTGCTCACCTCAATACAGTTGAAACAGAGAACACTTTTGTGTTCAAACAGCTGCAGATTGATTTTCCTTTTAGCCCTGCTTTGCTTTGAACTTGAATGATATTTTGGAGTTTAGATGATGATGTTTATATTTCTTTTCTTTTTTTACATTTTTAGTTGTTGAGTTTGTCTTCAGGTTTGTTTTCACATATGCATGTACTCGGCTAGTGATTTCAAGACTTGCTTTGTTTATGTCTAGGTATTTTGTTTTACTCTCCTATGCTATGTATTTTTTATGTATGTATTTATATTTGTATGTTATTTCTTTATGTTTGCATTTGTTTTATTAACATGTTATTTGATTTTTTTTTCTTACTTTATGTTTCATATGTTCTTATCTTTTTATTGTTCACACTTGAGTAAATCGTATTGTTTTGTAATTTATCTTCTAATTATATTTCTAACATAAGTATTACATTCACAACGTACATTTTATTTTATATATTTTTTTCTTAAGATTGATAAGTAGTTTTATTCTATTTTGTTTTAAACTTTTTATTTATAATTCAATTCAATTCATTCGCTTTGAGTTTCAAATCAATTTCAAAAACAAGTAAATTTAAATTTCTTATTAAATTTGAAAAATTCAACCAAATCCATAATTTAATCTAAAATTCAATTAAATTATAAATTGAAATTCGTCTTTAAAACTGGGATCGTTACAGACTTCCCCCCTTAAAAAGAATTTCGTCCTCGAAATTCGCCAGAGAGATAACGAAGATAGATGAAAGATAGAGAAATATCTTTCCAGATCAAACTGGATATCAATTCTGCATTTGGCTTACCAAATCAGAATTATCAACAATAGATATGAGAACAAACTCCATCAACTACGAAACAATTGGGTTATTTGATCTACGAAGTATACAGGGGTATTGGTTAGTCCGAAGGAATAACTAACCGTTCGTAAAATATATCGAAACCCAATGGAAAAAGATAGAAATAGATTCGATTACGATTTCAGATTCAAGATTTAACTCATTTACGATTTGCTGAGAAATACAACTAAGGATAGTTCTAGTGTCGAACAAAATTCGAACAATTTAATCGTAAACGAGAAGATTACCTTACAAAATTTCTTTTCCTAAATCAGCTTGTTGAGGTTGAAGAATCATCTCTAATTGCATACACTTTCTTTACTAAAGTTTGCTTCTTGGCTGGACAATTTTTGATCCTATGTCCTGGCTTGCGGCATTTATAGCATCCCGTAGATTCCTGATCTGGCCTCATAAATGGCTCTCTCATTCCTGCCTTCCAAGAATTCTTACATTTATCCGAGTAGTGACCTTTCTCCAAGCAATTGAGACAAGTAACATCCTTCTTTTTCTTTTGTATACTCTTCTTTCCTTTATTTTTCCTCGATTTCTTTCCGCCAAACTTCCTTTTTCTCCAATTCAGATTACTTGCATTTCCATTCTCCTCCGGATCTTTTTGCTTTTCCAGAGTATCATATCTATAGCCCATATCAATCAATTCAGAAAAAGATTCCTTGACGTGAGTAGTCATCCGTTCCTGAAACTCCTTGTTTATTCCCCGAATAAACTTTTCATCCTTCTTTAACATTGTATTCACCAATTCTGGACCAAATCGAGATAATTCAATAAATTTGTTTAAGTATTCTTCAAACGATAAATTCCCTTGAAGTCAGGGTCGAAGTTCGAGGAAAGGATGGCCGGGACATAGCGGAGATGCTGGTTGTGATGGTGTGTGCTCGAAATGAAGGTGGGAGGTTTTTGGAAATAAAAAGGAAATACGTGGATGGAGGGTTGGTCAAGCGGGTGGAGAAAGGCAATAGGTGCAGGCAAACAAAAAACATATAAGCTTTATTATATATGATATATATTTTTTTCAAAAACAAGGCAACGAAAATTAAAGAGTAAAGAGAGGAGAAGAAATGTGAATGGAAGAAACATAATTTTTTTTTGAAATAGCAAATAGTGTTAGCCAACACATATGAATTGAAATGGGTAATAGCCAAAAGTCGTGCATTGAATCCTAGAATCATTATAGCTAGTGGTTGTTTGGTTTGCACAGAAGATAACAAAAGGACATACGTTAATGAAAAGACTCAAAATAGATATCGACACGGTCCACCGTCTCACAGATTTCGCCGTCCATCGGACGCCAAAACACACAAATGAATATACCGTGGAGATTATCATGATGAGATGAACAAAATGGTACACAGATATAAATGATACGACTATTCTATCAAAAGTTGATATTCGCTGCCAAAAGGCTGCAAATTTGCTAAAAATAAGATAAACCGGGCTAGAGAAGTCCAAATTTTGATGAAACGAATTATGACGTCTCACTCAGAAAATGATTTACATTTTTTTATTATATAAGAATATTTAGTTTTTGAAAACATTTTATTTTCATCTAATTAACTGATTTTAAATTGAAATTTGAAAATTACACAATAAAATTAATTTCCATAGTTACCAGTGGATATCTACCATTTGCTATGTTTATTTAGATGCATTCCAAATATCAATTTTTCATCGCTAAATTTTATAATTAAATTTCAAGCAAAATTTTAGTTAAATACGTTATTAAAGCCATTCAAATATCCAGGTCGTTACAGTAACGCTCTCCAAATTTGGATAGTGTATAATTCATGACTGCTAGAGGAATCAAGGGGTTACATACTGATAGTTATTGGATAAATATGAATGGCTCACTCCATAATTTCATGTTAGATAATATAACAAAGGTAATATAGAGAATATCGAAGTGATAATATTACACAGTTCTTTTAGATTAGGAATACTATTAAACTTTAATGTGGACTCTTCAGTTTGATTATAGTTAGGCATGGTGTTTATCGAATGACTATAGTTGGGTCAGAGTTGAAGCATTGGAAGTGTAACAACCCATAATTTTTAACAAATATTTTTAATAGAATTTATTTGGAAATTTTGATTTTAAATTATGTAAAATTGAAATTTTGGAATTTTCCAATGTAATTTTGGATTTTGTTAATAATTTATTTTCCAAACTTAATAAAATAAATATTTTCTGATTTTTTTAATTTTGTTCAACTATGGTCAAACTTTGACTTTCAGTTGAAATTTTTAAATTTGAATTTTAAATTTCCACTCTTTTTCTTTGAAGTTGAATTTGATTCTGATAATGGTTCTTCTTTTCGTTTCGTCAAATTCTGTTTTATACTTTGTAAATCTGATAAATTTCAGCGTTTTACACGCGGTTATTTTTCAGTATTTTATTGTTTATTTTCTATTTTATATTTTCTATTTCATTTCTATTTTCTATTTTCTATTTTTATTTTATTTTCCATTCACTACTTTCTATTTTGAACGGACTTAAGAAATTAAAGAGACATGGGTTTCTTTTCCTTAAAGTGATGCCATTTCCTTTCCTAGCAGTTCAAAACTTTTTGTTTGCTTATCCGTACAAAACATCCCACTCCTTATCATTCACGTACAAAGTATTTACTTCTCATCTCCTTTCTCATTTGTTTCTTGAACGTGAAGTTTGCAGAAAGTTTCATGTCTTCCTCTTTTTCTCTTTTTGTTTCCTTCCTTTACATGTTTGGCCTCCACCATCATCCCTAGCCGACCACCTCCTTCACCAGACCACCACCATATGACCGGCGTCCATCTCCTCAGCACCATCCCCAGCCAGGACGTGACCACCATGATCCAAAATCCACTAGCAAAGCATGTTTCGAACCCTAGTCGAGCTATATGATCATCCCTTCCCCTTTTCTAGCCTCGGCCACCAACAACTCCTCCTCCTTTGCCTTGCTTTGCCATGACCTGATCCACTCCTTGCCATGGTGACCTGACCTAACCATGCAAACAACCCAGGCCGAGCAACTTTGCACCATGACCGAACCTAAAATGTTAAGGCCGAACCCAATAGGCACCATCTCCTTTGACCTTTTTCCTTCTATATGATTTTGCCTTGCCATCCCTTCACATACCCTTGCCTAGGCGTGTTTGTGTGACCATGGTCGAACCTATATGCCATAAATCAAGTCATGGCCAAGCCATTCTATCAGTGTCTAGCCAAATTGCTAAGTGGCTAAGCCCACTTGCCTTGGTGGAGTCGACTTTGCTTCAATTTGATCCATATTTTCACATTGTTTTGATTTATATTCATGTGTCGAATTTTGTATTATGGATGTTCATATTTATTTGTTTACAAGATTTGAATCTTGGCTCTTCATCCACTCAAATCTAGTTCGTGCTTTGTTGTGCTTTTCGGAGTTTGGTTGTGTGTCTTAAATTGCTATCTCCAGCTTTAGAAGGTGAGTTTATCACTCTTGACATTCATACTGATATAATTGTGAAACGATACAATTTGAATTGTAGTTGATGATATGCTATGTTGATATTAATTTATACATGCCTATGATATGATACTTCATGATGTTATAACCTTTTTATGTGCCTGTTACATCACCTGATATGATATGCCATGTTATACTGTTTATTTTATTTACTGTTTCTCACACTGCAAGTTCCCTGTTACTATAGATTCACTATGGGTTGAAATGATACATACCCGATTGGACTTTAGAATAGGGCAAAATCATTATGAGCTGAAATGATAGGCTCTAGCGATTTTTATTTGATTTGACTTGGGATTGCGGGTTTGAAATGATAGAACCTGGGATTTTATATATTACAGGTTGAAATGATACATATCCGTATCACTTGACCTAGATTAGAAAATATTATACAGACCATGGTTAATTTTGAATATTTTCTAAAAATTATTAAGTATTTTTGAAATTTAATATGAAATTTTAACATAAATTGGATTTAAATGATTTAAATAAATGTTATAGTGATTTTCTATAAGTCAAAAATGTATACATTAATAAATGGTTTAAAATGTAACTTAAAATATGACTTAACTTGATAAGTGAAAATTTAATTTTCAAATGGAAATTTTAACCTTAACTTAGTAATAAGAATATTTTATTTGTGAAATGGGTATTTTTTAAAACAAAGTATTAAGTTATTTGTTAAGATAAAAAGCTAAGTAAAATAATGTACTTTTGATTTAATAAATGAATTATAGTTTAATATGGATATTTTATTTATAAAATTTTATTTTATTTAATCATAAGTTAAATGATATCCAAATATATATTTCTGAAACGTGAGATATGTTTTATAAGTTAAAAATGGTGAGAACTGAAATTATAATGTTTCTGAAATGTTATAATAGATCTTAGATTTGTAATGGCAGCATTTCCAAAATATTGTGGTTTTAAGGTAGCGTTTTTCTAAGTGCTATCATTTCTAAAAATGTACTGGTTTTTGAAATACTACTATATCTGCAGTAACGTTTTCTAAGTGCTGTTGTTTCTAAAAAGACAATATTTCTCAAATACAATTATATTTATAGTAACGTTTTCTAAGTGCTGCTGTTTCTGAAGGATAATATTTTCGAACTGCTACTATATGTATTATCAAATTTTCCAAGTGCTACGAATGCTTTGATACAATGTATTTTTTTGAAATTGTTATAATTGAATGAACTTAGAAATGCTACAACTTTGGAAATAAATATTATTTTTTTGAAAGATATTGACGTTGAATTTAAATGGTTTAAATGAATATGTTTTGATTTGAAATATAAACCATTTTGAAATTTATAACCACGGGTTATAATAACGTTTGGTTGTTAAAGAGACCGTGATCGGAAGTTGTCATACTTCTGCCAATTTTGAAAACCACTTTAACAACCGTGTACGCAGTGGAGATTCCAGAATGAAGTAGGATGGTGGCGACATTCTATAAAGGTATATATGTGGACCCGACTTCCGTGAGTTGGCAAAGGCGGCTAAAACAGGAGCAATCGACGGGCTAATGAGGTAGCTCCTCTTATCGAACACACTTCTTCGTATGCCATTCTATTACTTTGTGATTGATTGGTGCGCACCTTTGATTTTGGGAGCGCGGCTCGAGGTGGGCGGTAGCTACGGCTATGCGTTACTACCGGTCCGAAAGCGTAATTGGTATATCTACCCTAGCATTGCCCAGTTGTGCCGTTCCACCTACCCTAGTTCACCTTGTACGAGTTTGATTTGTGTCGTACCTATGGAGTATCCTTTGGTGGCTTCCTGATTAGGAGGGACTACGGTACTATATGGACTATTGGCACTATAAAATGTGTTAAGAGGGATATAGGTAACGCCTTAATGCTATTTTTAAATATATTATACTTTGCTTTAGACATTATAATAATAGCATATATTACTACATATTAGATAGTTTAACGGATCCTTAAAGGATGGGCGGTCCCAAGCATCCTTTAAGTTACTTGTGCATTTTATTACAGTTCACTTTAGTTGGTTTACATTGTATAAGTACGTCTGTCCTGACTCGGGTGTTTTTTTTCTTTATGCTTGGGTCAGCCTGAGTATTTCAGCTTTAGATTTCATCTTCTGGAGCTTGGATTTGCTGGGGATTATCTATCTATCTAGTTGTTATCTATTTCCATTCAGTATTTTCTATTCAACTTATGTATTAGTGGACATTTATTTGTTGGGATTTCTGTTGTATTTACTTTTCAGACTCTGGACTTTGTAATTGTTTTGTGACTCTCTGTTTTAGTAGCTTCATGAACTACTATGGTTATTTTATTTTCCCTGCGAGTTATTCTGATTTATCTGTATCCGTGATTGTGTGATTGGTTTTATTTGCTCCAATTTATATTACAATCTACTATTTTGAATTTTTCAAGTCCAACATGTATGGTTATTTTCGATTTGAATGGTCCAAAATAGTGGGTCGTTACATTTGGTATTAAAGCTTTGGTTTTGGGCAAACCTTAGCCTGTGTAGCAAAAACTCACTAGAGATAGGGTAGAAATACCCTAGAATGAGTGAAATCAATTTTAGAATCATTTCTTTGTGAGAGAACTTATTTTAAAGTATAAATGATTTTCAAATGATTTAAAAAAAAAGTATGTTCAAATATTATTTTGATATAAAATTTTCTTGTTTTGAAACCAAATTTTCTTATCTTCTTTCCTTCCTTATCCATCTTGTTAGTTATTTCTGTGTTTAGGATGTTCATTCAAGTTGAATCTAATATTATCTTATCTAATCTTGTCTTTGTTTCTCAATTACCTTTGTCCAAAAATTCATTCTTGATTTTTCAGGATGAATCGAAGGAATACTAGAGGTATGGGTCGTGGTGTTGCCCCAGTTCCTGAGCATGCTGCACCAGTTAGGTTCACTACTCTCTGTAAGGAATACACTGAGCTTGGTGGTACCAAGTTTACCGGATCAAAGAGCATTATTGAGGCTCAGCAGTGGTTGAAGGGATTGGAGAGGATCTTCTCCGGTCTTGAGATCACTGATGCTCAAAAGCGTCATTTGGTAGCTTGGCAGTTGAAGGGAGCAGCATTGGATTGGTGGAAGACTGCTACAGCTCACACTGTCGAGGCTGACATTTCTTGGGAGCAGTTTAGGTATCATCTTCTGTTTGTCTTGAATTTGGTTCAATTTTTCTCTTTTGAAATCTTTCTTATGTTAATTTATCGTGCTTTAGGATGCTTTTGCCATGAAGTGGATGCCCGAAATAGGGAAATCTCAACTGTATCGGGAATTCATGGATCTCAAGCAGGGTGATATGTCATTTGCTGAGTATGAGAGGAAGTTCAATGAACTTTCTAAGTTTGGCCCTAATCTGGTTGGCACTCCTCTCAAGATGAATCAGAAGTTCATAGCTGATGCTCGCCCGGAGTATTATGATCGTCTCATCAGTCATGTGCATAACCCTTTCACTAGTCTGATGGATATGGCCATTGGATATGAGAATCCTACTTCTAAGGATCCTCCGGTTGCTCATGCTACATCATCTCAGCGTTTCTCTGGTAATCTTAAGAAGAGAAAGCCTAACTTTCATCAGTAGAAGAAGAATTGGAACAAGACTCTAGGTTTAGGATCTTCTTCTTCCCAAAGGCAGTCTATCGACCTATCTTCCATTACTTGCTTCAGGTGTAATCAGAAGGGACACTATGCTAATAGTTGTCATAGTTTAGTTGGTGTTGCTGTTCCTCCAGCTCAGTTGACCAGGCATGATCTCTATCATATTTGTCTACAGCCTGGCCATTTCAAGAACAATTGTCCTACTCAGCAGAAGGGAAAGCCTTCTTGTATTTTTGTTGTTACCTCTTCTTCTTTACCTGCTCTACCTCCTACACCTGCACCTACTCCTGCTCCTAATGATACTCAAGGTACTTTTCACGGTACTTTTTCTTTGTTTAATTTTTCCTGTTCGTGTTTTATTCGATACTGGAGATTCCTATAGCTTTATTTCTGTGGATCTTTGTGATAAATTTGAGCATCTTCTTCCTCCCGAGTTGGCTCCTATGCCTTTATGTGTTTCAAATCCTATTGGTGGTCCTGCAAACCTTAGTAGGATTTGTAGAAGAGTGAAGCTCCTCTATTCTGGTTATCGGTTATCTGGTGATTTCTATGTTCTGGGTTTTGATGCTTTTGATCTATTACTGGGAGGTGATTGGCTAAAAAGGCATGAATCCGCTATCTCTTGTAAAACTCGAACTTTTGCTCTTGTTGGTGATAAGGGTGATTCTTAGGTGATTCAGTGCCGTTTTCCCCAGGATTTTGCTGGCAGTTTTATTTATTCTCTTGATGCTTCTCCTGGTGATATTCATTCGACTCCTGTAGTCAAACTCTATCCAGATGTGTTTGGGGAAGTCACTTCTTTACCTCCTAAGCGGGAAATTGATTTTCGTATTGATCTTATTCTTGGAGCTCGACCTGTAGTTCTTCCTCCTAGAAGAATGGCACCCCGTGAGAAGGTTGAGTTGAGGAAACAAATTGAGGGCTTGTTCTCCAAAGGTCTGATCAGACCTAACCATTCCGAATGGGGAGCAGCAGTGGTTTTCGTCACTAAGTCTGATGGTTCTTTGAGGATGTGCGTTGATTATAGGGAGCTGAACAAGCTCACTATGAAGAGAAGATACCTATGCCTCGCATCAATGATATGTTCGATCAGCTCCATGGAGCTACTACTTTCTCTCAGCTAGATCTTGCCACAGTTTTCACCAGCTCAGAGTTGCTGAGGAAAGTATTCTCAAGAATTTTTCCATACTGAGAATGGGTTTTATGAGTGGTTACTTAAGCCTTTTGGTTTGACTAACGCACCTTCTTTCTTTGTTGATTTAATGAATTGTGTTTTTCGTGATGTGCTTAACAAGTTTGTTCTAGTCTTTGTTGATATCCTTGTCTTCTTTAATTCAAGGGATGAGCATGAGTTGCATTTGAAATTTGTTCTAGAGACTCTTAGAAATCATCAGTTGAACGCTAAATTTCCGAAATACCATTGCTGGAAGGATGAAGTCTGATTCCTTGGACATATTGTTTCTAGAAATGGAATTTCTATTGATCCAGTCAAGATCGCTATGATCAATGTAAGTCTTTCTTCTCTTCTCTCTTTGTGGATAGATTGACCAAGTCGGCTCATTTCATTTCGGTCAAGTCTACCCATTTTGCTTCTTGTTTAATGGAGATCTATATAAGGGAGAATTATTCGTCTTCATAGAGATTCCATCTTTACCCGTCAGTTTTGGAGAGCTTTTCAGGAATCTTTTGGGTACTCATTTAAATCTGAGCACTGCTTACCATCCACAGACCGATGGTCGAATGGAAGAGTAAATCAAATTTTGGAGGAACTTCTTTATGCTTGTATTGTTGATTATGGAGGATCTTGGAAAGACCTTCTCCATCTCATTGAATTCACTATAACAATAGTTATCAGGTGTAATTTCAATTTTATATTTTAATCTTGTCTTAATCCTTTATCTATCTCAATTTATCTTTGAATCTCCCAAATTTGAAATTCTATCCCTATTTTGAAATCCTTTCTGGAATCATCAAGTGAGGGAGTGCATTTGTATTAATATTGAATGTTTTATATGTTGTGTTGTTTGAGTTGTCGATGTTGATTTGGATTTTTGATCGATTCGTCTGATCAACGCTATCGATAGGATTTCCAAAACACTTGAATAGATCAAACCGACACAATATCATTTTCAAATTAGGTAAATAAAATAAATTTGTATGATTATTATATATATAAGTAATTTTCTAAAAGATAAGTGTTAAATGAATTGATTAACAAAATGATAATATTTGATTTTCATTCATTGTTTTGTAAACCAATAATGACTATTGCCTCATAAAATAAATAAATGGAATTATAAACAGTTTATAAATTTATTTTCAGTTTTAAGCATACTTAATAAAATGATTTGGAATTTAAATGGATTTAAATTATGTATTTGAGAATTTAAATTCTGGCGATTTCAAACTTTGGTTTTAATGTTTAAAATGTATATCATTTAAAGGCATGTTGAATATAAATTTTAAATTGTTTAAATCTATGCTCTTCTTTTACGTCGCTGGAAAATAATTTCGGTGATGGCGGCCACATCGTCGACATTCATTTGCGAGTTTTGAAGAGGAGAGACCAATTCGTAGCTTTGCTTCTCTTTTGTTTGAAAGAAAAAAATTGATTTAAATTTCTTAAGTATAGCTTGATTTAAATTACAAGCATATGATGTTAGATTTGATTTGATTTGATATAGTATATATATTTATAATTTCTTAATTATTTGAGGTAAATCAGAGATTTAAATTCTTTAATTTATGATTCAGGGATGATTTCAATTATAAACTGAAATAAAATTTTGGATAAATGAAGTAGAAAGAAAAATTTAGAAAAATAATTGAACTTGAATAAATGAACTGGGAAATTTTGGATAAATAATTTAAATTTTAGATAAATAATTGAATTGGAAAATTTTGTTTATAATATGAAATTGCATTCCAATATAACTTATCTAATTATTCAGAAGTTAGATATGTAACTGGATAATATAAAATATAAAATATTGGTAAGGGAATTTATTAATAAACTTGAGTAGTTATGATAAGAGTAAATATACTTAATATATATGATAAGGTATGTTAAGTGGAATAAATTTAATAATAATTCGATAAAGAGAAAGATGAGGGAAGCTTGCTCCTAGGATTGTTGGTCCTTTCCGTATCTCCAAGAGGATTGGTTCTTTAGCTTATCGTCTTGATCTGCCTGAGAAGTTTTCTGGAGTGCATAATGTATTCCATGTTTTGCATCTTCGTCGATATCTGCATGATCCATCTTTGATTGTCTAGCCTTCTTCTCTCGAGAGTTTGGATATTAAGCCTATCTTACAGAGGAAGCCACTTCGTATTATCGATAGAGGTACGAAGCAGCTGAGAAGGAAATCTGTCAACCTGGTCAAAGTGCAGTGGATTACGGATGATCGGGATTGTACCTGGGAAATGGAGGAGAGCATGCGTGCTTCGAATCCGGAATTGTTTGTTTTAGGTACTATTTGTTTTTCTATCTTATCTTTCATTGTTTACCATGTCTCGTTCCTTTTCGAGGACGAAAAGATTTGGTTGGGGGAGAGCGTAACAACCCATAATTTTTAACAAATATTTTTAATAAAATTTACTTGGAAACTTTGATTTTAAAATCATTTAAAATTGAAATTTTGGAATTTTCCAATGTAATTTTGGATTTTGTTTATACTTTATTTCCCAAATATAATAAAATAAATATTATTTGAATTTTTTTTATTTTGGTCAACTGTGGTCAAACTCTGACGTTCAGTTGAAATTTTTAAATTTGAATTTTAGATTTTCAATAACTTGCTTTGAAGTTGAATTTGATTTTGATATTGGTTCTGCTTTTCGTTTCGTCAAATTCTGTTTTATACTTTATAAATCTGATAATTTTCAGCATTTCACACTCGATTATTTTTTAATATTTTATTGTTTATTTTCTATTTTATATTTTCTATTTCATTTATATTTTCTATTTTTATTTTATTTTCCATTCTCTACTTTCTATTTTCTATTTTGAATGGGCTTAGGAAATTAAAGAGACATAGGTTTCTTTACCTTAAAATGATGCCTTTTCCTTTCCTAACCGTTCAAAACTTTTTGTTTGCTTAGCCGTACAAAACATCCCACTCCTTCCCATTCACGTACAAAATATTTACTTCACATTTCCTTTCTCATTTGTTTTCTGAACGTGAAGTTTTCATTAAGTTTCATGTCTTTCTCTTTTTCATTTTTCTTTTTCTCTCTTTGTTTCCTTCCTTTACATGTTCGGCCCCAACCATCATCATCTCTAGCCAACCAACTCCTTCACCAAACCACCACCATATGGCTGGCCTCCATCTCCTCAGCACCATCCCCAGCTAGGCCGTGACCACCATGATCCAAAATCCACCACAAAAGCATGTTTCAAACCCTAGCTGAGCTATATGATCATCCTTTCACCTTTTCTAGCCTCGGCCACCACCAACTCCTCCTCCTTTGCCTTGCTTTGCCATGACTAGATCCACTCCTAGCCATGATGACCTGACCTGGCCATGCAAAAAAACCAGGCCGAGCCACTTTGCACCATAACCGAACCCAAAATGTTAACGCCGAACCCAATAGGCACCATCTCCTTTGACCTTTTGCCTTTTACATGATTTTGCCTTACCATCCCTTCACATACCCTTGCCTAGCCGTGTTTGTGTGATAATGGTCAAACTTGTATGCCACAAATCAAGTCATGGCCGAGCCATATTTTCATGTGTCTAGCGAAATTGCTACGTGGCCGAGCCCACTTGCTTTGGTGGAGTCCACTTTGCTTCATTTTGATTCATATTTTCACATTGTTTTGATTTATATTTATGTGTTGAATTTTATATTTATGGATGTTCATATTTATTTGTTTATAAGATTTGAATCTTGGCTCTTCATCCACTCAAATCTAGTTTGCGCTTTGTCGTGCTTTTTGGAGTTTGGTTGTGTGTCTTGAATTGCTATCTCCAGCTTTAGAAGGTGAGTTTATAACTCTCGACATTCATACTTATATAATTGTGAAATGATACCATGTGAATTGTAGTTGATGATATGCTATGTTGATAGTAATTTATACATGCATGTGATATGATACTTCATGATGTTATAACCTGATTATATGCCTATTACATCACCTGATATGATATGCCATGTTATACTGTTTATTTTATTTACTGTTTCTCACACTGCAAGTTCCCTGTTACTATAAATTCACTATGCGTTGAAATGATACATACTCGAACGGACTTTAGAATAGGGAAAAATCGTTATGAGCTGAAATGATAGGCTCGAGCGATTTTTATTTGATTTGACTTGGGATTGCGGGTTTGAATGATAGAACCCGTGATTTTATATATTATGGATTGAAACGATACATATCCGTATCACTTGACCTAGGTTAGAAAATATTATACAGACCCATGGTTAATTTAAAATAATTTCTGAAAATTATTAAGTGTTTGAAATTTAAAATATGAGATTTTAACTTAAATTAGATTTAAATGATATAAATAAATGTTATAGTGATTTTCTATAAGTTAAATGTATAAATAAATAAATGGTTTAAAATGTAACTTAAAGTATGACTTAACTTGATAATTGAAAATTTAGTTTTCAAATGGAAATTTTAAGCTTAACATAGTAATAAGAATATTTTATTTATGAAATGGTTATTTTTAAAATAAAGTATTAAGTTATTTGTTAAGATAAAAATTTAAGTTAAAATAATGTACTTTTGACCGAATAAATGAATTATAGTTTAATATGGATATTTTATTTATAAAATTTTATTTTATTTAATCATAAGTTAAATGATATCAAAATAAATATTTCTAAAACGTGAGATATGTTTTGTAATTTAAATGGTGAGAATTGAAATTACAATGTTTTTGAAATGTTATAATAGATCTTTGATTTGTATTGGCAGCATTTCCAAAATGTTGTAGTTTTAAGATAGCGTTCTTCTAAGTGCTACCATTTCTGAAATTGTACTGTTTTTCGAAATACTACTATATCCGCAGTAACGTTTTCTAAGTGTTGCCGTTTCTGAAAAGACAATATTTTTGAAATATTATTATATTTATAGTAACATTTTCTAAGTGATGCTGTTTCTGAAGGATAATATTTTCAAACTGCTACTTTATGTATTATCACATTTTCCAAGTGCTACGAATGCTATAATACAATGTGTTTTTTTTGAAATTGTTATAATTGAATGAACTTAGAAATGCTACAACTTTGGAAATGAATATTATTTTTTTGAAAGATATTGACATTGAATTTAAATGGTTTAAATGAATATGTTTTGATATGAAATATGAACCATTTTGAAATTTATAGCCACGGGTTATAATAACGTTTGGTTGTTAAAGAGACCGGGAATGGAAGTTGTCATACTCTCTACCAACTCCGAAAACCACTTTAACAACCGTATACGCGGTGGAGATTCCAGAATGAAGTAGGATGGTGGCGACGTTCTATTAAGGTATATACGTGGACCCGACTCCCATGAGTTGGCACAAGGTGGCTATAATAGGGGCAATCGACGTGCTAATGAGCTAGCTCGTCTTATCGGACACACTTCTTCGTATGCAATTCTATTACTTTGTGATTGATTGGTGTGCACCTTTGATTTTAGGAGTGTGGTTCGAGGTGAGCGGTAGCTGCGGCTATGCGTTATCACCAGTTCGGAAGTGTATTGGTATATCCACCTTAGCATTTCCCAGTTGTGCCATGTCAACTACCCTTGCGCACCTTGTACGAGTTTGATATGTGCCGTATCTATGGAGTATCTTTGGTGGCTTCCCAATCAGGAGGGACCACAGTACTGTATAGACTATTGGCACTATAAAATGTGTTAAGGGGGATATGGGTAACGCCTTAACGCTATTTTTAAATATATTATACTTTACTTTAGACATTATAATAATACCGTATATTACTACATAGTAGATAGTTTAACGGATCCTTAAAGGATGGGCGGTCCCAAGCATCCTATAAGTTACTTGTGCATTTTATTACAGTTCACTTGATTTGGTTTACATTGTATAAATATGTATGTACTGACTCGAGTGTTTTATGTTGCTTTACGCTCGTGTCAGCCTTAGTATTTTAGCTTTGGATTTCACCTTCTGGAGCTAGGATTTGTTGGAGATTATCTATTTATCTAGTTGTTATCTATTTCCATTCTGTATTTTCTATTCAGCTTATGTATTAGTGGACATTTATGTATTGGAATTTCTGTTGTATTTACTTTTCATACTTTGGATTTGGCACTTGTTTTGTGACTCTGTGTTGTAGTAGCTTCGTGAACTACTATGGTTATCTTATTTTTGCTGTGAGTTATATTCCGATTTATCTGTGTCTGTGATTGGTTTTATTTGCTCCAATTCATATTACAATCTATTGTTTCGAATTTTTCAAGTCCGACATTTGTGGTTTTATTGTCGATTTGAATGGTCCAAAATAGTGGGTCATTAAAGGAAGTGAGACACTATTCAATAGAGATTTCATCTCCTCGGTTATATGAAGTTAGTATAATCATCAACTATAGTCAACTCAAAGTCAAAGTCTCTGGCCAGAGCAGTTCGTTAATAATAATTGTTATTATTGAACTAAGGGCTTTTTGCTTGGATTATATAAGATGAGTGTGGACGATATTGGAATTTTGATCAAAACAAATTCCCATAAGACTCAATGTGCTATAGCTTTAAAGAAGAGGATTGGTGTAAATAATCATTACTACAAATACTACTTAAAATAGTCAAATTGGATTTTACCAAAATTTATTGCGATAAATTTTGCCAAAGTGTTGCATCATAAGCTAAGTTGATGGATGAACATTAATATTTGAATTTTTAGATATTAATCACTAACTTAATTTAAACCTATGGCTCGCACAGCCGAAATACTGAATACTCTGAAATACCACACGATTTAATTGAATCATAACTAATATAAATTAATTAAATTAATTATTATTTATGAAATATTAATTATTAAATTTTGTTTGAATCAGTATTTAACAAAGTGTGAATATAGCATATATGTGTGTACCGATATGCGATATCAATAAATAATTAAATTGGATTTAAAATGTAATAACCCACAACTTAATGGGTTCAATTTTTGAGTAAATCGAAAACCTGAGTCCATTAGGGTATGGATTGTTAGTATTGGTGATCTATATTAGACATGTGTATATCAAAGAGCTATCTATATAAACTCATAGTAGAAAAGTAAAATATAATGAAACATATATACTAACTAAGGTTGTTACCTTAGAATCAATATTATTCCATGGATATCTAGTTGCTTTAACAATGCAGAGCATGAATGAGAAGATCTATCTCCTTACTGTTTCCGTCTTATACTAATATCATGTCCCTCTAAATATATCTTGTGAGTTGTAATGAGGAGAAATTAAAACAATATTCTGGTGACTGGTAAATTACATATTTTATCCATAATATTGATTTATGCCAATTGACCTTTACTTAAGTGTTAAGTTTATTATTTATGAATTTGAGATTTAATTGTTAGTCTGTGAGATGATGGTTTTGATGACAACAACCTTAGAATAGGATTATAAAATATAAATACTAACATTATAGTTTAGAATTACATGTATATGCAGGATTTAACCATGCACGTACCAAGAATGAAGACTGTACAGTATAGGGATTCAAGATATCAAGAATGAAGACTCATGAGTATCAAGAATATCAAGATTATCAAGAGTTTAAGATTTCAAGTAATTTATCTTTTAATTTTGTGACGACCCGGGTTCCTACGCCTAGAAAACCGTTTCGTCTTGAAGAAAGAAAAGGGTGATAAAATAGAAAAGATAGAGAGAAAGAACAACAACATCAGAATCTCACAGCGGAACGAATAAATTATAATAATCACATAAGTATTTACATAGTATACAACATCAATCAGAGTTATACAAATGATACATCACATACTAGACAGTTATAAACACCTGTCTAGTTAATACAATAGAATACAACTCAAACAATACGACTTAGAGATACCAACACAGCGGAACTATATATATATCTACAACGCCGAAGCCTCTTGCACCATTGCTCCTCCAGAATTCGTCAAAGCTAACCTGAATCCATTAACTACCCGTAAAAATTTGGGTACCCGAGAGTTTATGAAAAACAAAAATAAACTCCGGGTCAGACATGGGTCTGGTGTGAGTAACAGGTTAAAGTTGCTTAATTTTTGAAAATCCTTTGAAATAAAAGGTATCATGTAAGACTCCCCACAAATAAACATGGGTAAGTTTTTACCTTACGCTAACCAAAACATTTGATAGGAAATTCAGTGATATTATAATAGGTCTAGGGTTTTCAAGTAAATAGAAAATAGCCGAAATTGTTACATTCATTAAATTCCAGCTACTAGCCACAAAAGTGGGTAATACAATCAAAACCGTTGGCACTTATTGGATTGTGGATTCCATACAATGGCAGGGCTACTGGGGTACCGCCCATCACAGTACGTGGCCTAGATCAACGTACCAAGGATCACTCCCGACCCCCTGCAACACAAGGCCAGAACCATTCCTTACTGAACAGTCCCGAACAAGATAACCCCGGCAGTTGTTGCAATCAACCGCCCACACAGTCGAAAAATAAGGGACATCTAGATAGGGGAATATCCTTGTCCTGCTTGGGCATGACCCACCTAACCTTGCTGCACCTCCCCTGTTTTAGTCATTCCCAGTTGATGAGGCTTGAGGCTGCGATTACCTTTAGAGAATACATTTCTTAGAATGCTCATCGCCCACCTGACGATGTGTTGAAAGCATTCAATGCATACAAGTTCCTTCCGGGTTCGAACGAAACCGAAGGCATTATCTCGTTACACTCATTTTGGAATCACCCTCAGAGTTAACGACGATAACCATTGCATTCTGAATCTCCATCTTCACTTCAGATTCACGACCTATCGTTAATTTGGAATCGATGTGGTTTTCAGATGTTCCAAATAAGGAAACCCAATCCTGGTCTCATCGAAATCCAAAACGTGTCTTTTAAGGCCAAGTTGTCTATTTAGTCTTAACAGTTTAATTCAATATAATCAATATACAAACAGATGGATAATTCATAATATCACAGTCGATAATCACATCATCATCATCATAAACAGATAATTAATATTATCATCCAAACAGATAATTAAATATTATCATATTTAAACCATACATCCACATCACATAGATATTATTCATCTCATATCTGAGTTCACAATCAATCAATGAAATATCACTGTTATCCATAAGCAATGATTTATAATCATCCTATTTGTAATTAATTTAAAATGAATTAAATTAACTACTTTTATCTCTAATTAATTTAAAGTAAATTAAATAAATTACTTCATCTATAAATCCTGCCTATACAATCATTAATTAATTATAAATCAAATTAATTAATTATTCTCTAATTACAATAAGTAATTTGGTCTTTAATTAATTTCACAAATGAATTATTCTAAACCATTTATAGTAATTAACATTTAATTACTTCATTTATTAATTAAATATAATTAATTATATTTTTCCTTAGTTGATTTCCTAAATTAATCACCACATTATTAATCATTCCTTAATTAATCAATTTTTAATTACATCATTAATTATATTAATTAACAATCTCTAATCTAGATTTAAATAAAATTACTTTGGTTAAATTAATTTTCATTAAATGATTCATCTTTAATTTAACTCAATTATTAATCACCCTTGATTAATAACATTTCAGTAATTAACTATCATATTAATTATCCCATAATTAGTTATCTCCATTAATCAATCCCTTGATTAATTACAAAAGTAATTATCCAAATTAATTCATTAACACATTATCTTTCACTAATTACATTAAGTAATTATCACTTAATTACTTCCTCCAGTAATTATGCTCCATTGAATACACTAAGTAATAACACTTATCAATTTATCAAATGATTTTCTTAAATTAATTAAACTAAATTAATTAACTTAAATTAATCATTTTATCAGAATTAATTACATTAAGTAATTAATCTCTTAATTACTTTTATCAAGTAATTACATTTAACAATTTACAAGGGATTATCTTAATCAATTAATCTAATTTATCACATTAATTAATTATTGATAATCTTTAGTTAATTATCTTCATTAAGTAATACATTTCTTAATTTACTTTTTAATTAATCTCCAGTTATAAATTAATCTAAATTATTAATTTATAAATTAAATACACAAGTCATCATTTACTAATCATCTAAATATCTCAATTACTCCTAAGATAATTTCTTTCTTTATTGTTGACTTCATGTATATTAATGTGTATTAGAACATTACATATAAATTTAGATTCAAATTCCATTTTGAATTCAAGATTCAAAAAAAAGATTATTGTTTAAACATTTACCAAATTTAAATTCTATTTGAAACAAATTTACTTTTCAAAACTATTTTACTTAAACAAGTTTTATATATTTAAATTTAAAAAATGATTTAAATTTCAGATTTGAATTCGAGAAAACTTGAACTCATTAGTTTAACCTTGAATTTAAAACTTTGGTTTTAACTTGCTTTTGAAAAACTTGGTCTTAAATTCTTGATTTAAAATTCAAATTCATTCTTTTAAAAAAACTTAGATTCAAAAGTTCACTTGAATCAATACTTTTGAACTTTTAATTTTAAAACACGGTTTAATTTTTTGTTTCAGATTTAAATTAAATTTAAAATCTGAAAACTGTCAGGTTGTAAACCTGACAGGGAACCCATTATTTAATTGTTTTAAAACTTTATTTTTATTTAAATTTGAATTCAAAAGTAAACTTGAATTTAAACTTCAAACTGGATTTAACATGTTTAAATTTATTATTTATTTTAGGTTTCATTAATTCAAGAACAAACTCTGCTTCCAGGCTTTTACAAACCTGAAACAACACTACTCGAACCCACCCTTCATTGACTTCGAGTCATCCCCCTACCTTACTTCGAGTCACGTACTCGAGTTACTCGAGTATTCCCCTAGTAAAAAAAAACTGCATACAGAAAACAAATACCCAGCCTTCAATGGCACGGTGCACGTGCACCGTGGCCCCAACCACCTCCGGCCATCCACACGAACCCCAACACGTCGCCGACTACCCTCAGATACCATCACGACTACCCAAAATCCATCACCACGCCAAAATCAAAAATGAGCAGTAAAAGAAAAACCTAGAAACACAAAACCCAACCCTTCCCAAAACTGACAACGTGCCGTTCACCCAACCTCGGCCACATGAACTCGCGAAACTCCGGCCATGAACTCGCCTTCGACCAAGCTACTAACTCCCGAGACCGCGTGCAACTCGATGCACGGTGGACATCGCGGTGATCAAAAATTCAATCACCACAAAAATTTAGGGTTACAAACTTCAAATTACGGCCACCATCGCCACCGTGCTCAGACTAACCACCAACCATTTTTCCCCTCACCTGGGTAAGCTCCTCCACCTCCTCACCCAACCCGACCACCACTAAATGCACAGATCACCAGTAATCGCCCAAAAACCAACTTTTGTTCAAAGACGAACTGCACCTAAACCACTTGACTGAAAATCATAATATTAATTTTAAAAATAATATTTTGTTACAAAGATTCTATATATGTTCCTGGATTTATAATTTAAAGTGCTTGATATTTCTCTTATTCAAATTTTTCTCTGTTATTTTGATTTCCAGAACCATATTCAATTTTTATTCAACTTAAATATAACTTAAACTCTAGATCATGTTGAAACAAACAATTTCTGTTTGTATTATAAATCCTAAAAGCTATTTGATCAAGTGGTAAAATAATATGAATCAACTCAAGCCTGAGAACAAAATGGATAAGTTTGTTTACAGAGACTTTAATATGTACTCAGACCACATCCATATGCACAAAAGATTTCATACATACAAATCACACTTATTTTTGATTTTAAACTTGCAACTAGTTTAAATACTTAAGTTTAGAAATTAAAGCTACTCACAGCAAATGAAAAACAGAGCAAGTTTGTAATGAAACAGTTTGGATTGCAGGCTTGAAATATACAGGAATTCATCACACAAACACCCAGAGAAAAATGAATATATAAATATTCACACAATATATTTAAGCATCCAAATATCAACATGCAACAGATTTTAAAACTTAAGTAATTTTAAAAGTGTTACTCACCTTGCTTTTGGAAAGAGACAGAGCATTCCTTTTTTTTTTCTAAAACAATTTGAACTTTAAAAACTGGGAATGATTTACTTGATTTTCCTATGATTCTTCTTGCCTCTTGTTGTTGATATATGATGCTTTAGTTATAAAAAGGAAAAGCTTGCTATGTTGTGTTGAACGAACTAAAGAAGATGGCATGTATATAAAGGAGTTTCAGGGAAAGGTGGCATCTGAGACAAGCAACTTTTGCAGGTACACTTATGTGTTTTGTTTCATTAGGCCAAATCTTTTAATTAGGAGGCTGAGTTGATGTTAAACAGTTCGAAATGATTTTGTTAGCTGCTAAGAAATGAAGCATTTATTGTTTAAGTACTTTATGTTTCCTGCTATCCTTATTTTATGTATACAAAGATATTTTGCTTTGCATTTTTTTACAGGTTGATTACATTTTCTTATGCCTGCATATGTTATATTGTACTTAATGTCTACTACTACTCATTTTTATGTATAGATATTTTTATTTAGCTTTGGACTTCTCTTACAAGCAACCTGCATGTGTGATTTTCTTTACTTTGTTTCCTTGTTCTAGCATTACTACTTTTACAGGCTATCTTCATTTTCATTTTTTTCCTTTTACCTGGCAACATTTCTAACTTTACAGATAACATACAAATACAAACCTGGTTTGCTTTCATTTTTTTGATACATAGATATTTATCTTTCTTTTATATTTGATAGAATACTTATTTTACTTTGTTACTATACTTGCTTGCATACTTATTTACAGCTACACATATGTCCTTTTTATTTCTTACTTTACTTTGCTTTGTTTCATAACTTTGCATTTCTATTTCAAGCATATTTATTTACAGGCCTATACATATATTTTTACTTGTCTGGGTATGCCTTCTATCCTATGTACATAGCTATTTTATTTTATTTTGCTTTGTTTATGCTTATGTTTAAATATTTTATAAGATTTATTTTATCATAATATACTTGAAAGATTGTATATTCCAAATCATAGCTTCCCAAAATCTGTGTGTATATATATAAACATAAGTTTAAAATAACAATTCCTATTTATTTCAAATCCATTGTAAAGATATTTCATTATTATTATTGTTTAAAAATAACTCATTATTAAAATAATCCATAAATGAAATCACTACATAAATAAATCACTTATTTCATCAATCATATTTAAACAAAAACAAAACAACCTTTGTTAAATTTAGATTTAAGTCAAAATCATTTAAACAATTTTAACTTTATCTTTAGTATACTTTAAAACCAAATTATTATTTATTTAATAGCTATATTTCAAACCAAACTGCAAATTATCAAAACATTAGAATTTGAAAGCAAATTCTTATTTATTAAATTTTAAAACTGATCTTTAGATTATACACAAATATATATATATATATATACTTATATACATTTATTATTAGAAAACAATTTACTAGCTTTTTAAAGATAAATCATCAGTTAAATATTTATTTAAAAAGAAGATTATTAAATCAATCTAAATATTATTAACAAATATTATCAGATCAATTTAATTTTTAATTTAGATTATTAAATTGATATTGCCCAATTTCCGGGATGTCACATTCCTCCCCCCATAAAAGAATTTCGTCCCTGAAATTTAAAACAAAGGTAATTTAATAATCTAATTAAAGATTTAATTTTAAAACACAAGCATATATCAATCATATGCTAACAATCATAGCAACCAATCATCCAAACAAACAAATCTAACTATCCAGACAAAATTCCGGATAGAATTTTCTCGAGTTTTCCAAGTACAAATATCGGGATACTCGCTCTACAGAATCCAAACAACCAATACTACTAAGCTACAGAGCCCACTCACCTAGATCTACAAAACAAGACAGGGTATCAGACTACGGACAAGTCTGAATCAACAACCAAACTCCCCAGAACTGCTAGTTCTACAACCAGAGATAAATCTTACACGTACTCCCTCAGAGATACGTGAAACACAACGAATTTCCAGTTATCCAAACTGACAATTCGATCCTGAAGATCAAACACTTATCCAAAATCAAATCTCCGATTTCAAAAATCCAAATTCCCCGTATCCTATCCACAAAACTCTTCAGACGATCCTGTGCTGCCTACATCTTTTCTGATCAGCTCAACTCTTGCCGATGTCCTTAGAAACAACCTGAATCCAAAGACAATCCAACAAAATAGTCTTTGCAAGATCGACCAAAACTCAGAACACAAACTCTATTCCACAATCAGAAAACAGAACTCACTTCTCTCATCCGGAAAAGATAAAACAGGTGCACTCCAAACCGGCCTCGGATTCTGAAAAATTTCCTGTAGAACTCTCCAATCCAAACACTGCAACATCCAATTGCTTCCAAACTAAAACAGCTGCCATCATGCTTCCACTGCGCCACTCTGATTGAACAGATGAAAATGCTGAAGTCGAACACAGACCGGACAACACATTCCAACAATAAAGTTCACATATCCAAAAATAAAACTCAGAAGTTTCTCCAAAATCCGAGCTGCTTCACTAAACTCAAAAATCATCCTTTACTAAGCTGTACCATCGGTACCACTCCTGGTATGCAGTCGATACCAAACTCAATCTTCAGATGCTGACCAAACTCTGACTTCTTGAAGACATCCAGAAAAATATCTTCGAAACACAAGAGAACACTCAAACTATCGCAAAGTCACTTTTGCGATCAATCCAGCCTAATTCCAAAGATACTGCTCTCTCTTTACCAAACATAACAGCTTACACTTATGTGACCAATCCATCGAAGAAATGGATCTACTCTACTACTTCTGAAGTTACCTCAAGAAAAACTGCTAAGCCAGAAGACTTTCAAACCCAAAACCCTTCGAGAAACTCGGACCTCAAAGCAAACAGGAACACCCAACTGAACACAGCCACAACACCGAAGCAGACACACTTCCTTACTTGTTCCAAAGAAACATCTTCGGAGACATCCATAGTCACTGTATCTCATCACACAGCTACTGCACCTTGATGTATCAAGATATCATGACTGGCTTCTGTCCACCCGACAGATCCAAACTCTAGCTCAACCAAATTTACACTTCAAAAATGAACTCCAAACCTTAATAGATTTCCTTCAGAGATTGATGAAATCCTTACACCATCCAAAGCTCACTCGAGACGGTATTAGGTCTACAGTCTCCACAGATACACTTCCAACCTCAATCATTCAAATTCCAACCATTGGTAGTCGTGTTACACACACCACCCTATCTACCTTTATAGCTTATTGGAAAACCCGAACAGGTAACCCAACAATAGGTAGATATATATATATATATATATATATATATATATATATATCAAAATTACAAATATGCTCTCTCAAGAAAGAAGTCACTCAAGAGCCTAGGTATTCACTCAACCTAGCGCTCTGATACCAACTGTGACGACCCGGGTTCCTACGCCCAGAAAACCGTTTCGTCTTGAAGAAAGAAAAGGGTGAGAAAATAGAGAAGATAGAGAGGAAAGAACAACAACATCAGAATCTCACAGCGGAACGAATAAATTATAATAATCACATAAGTATTTACATAGTATACAACATCAATCAGAGTTATACAAATGATATATCACATACTAGACAGTTATAAACACCTGTCTAGTTAATACAATACAATACAACTCAAACAATACGACTCAGAGATACCAACACAGCGGAACTATATATATATCTACAACGCTGAAGCCTCCTGCTCCATTGCTCCTCCAGAATTCGTCAAAGCTAACCTGAATCCCTTGGCTACCCGTAAAAATTTGGGTACCAGAGAGTTTATGAAAAACAAAAATAAACTCCGGGTCAAACATGGGTCTGGTGTGAGTAACAGGTTAAAGTTGCTTAATTTTTGAAAATCCTTTGAAATAAAAGGTATCACGTAAGACTCCCCACAAATAAACATGGGTAAGTTTTTACCTTACGCTAACCAAAACATTTGATAGGAAATTCAGTGATATTATAATAGGTCTAGGGTTTTCAAGTAAATAGAAAATAGCCAAAATTGTTACATTCATTAAATTCCAGCTACTAGCCACAAAAGTGGGTAATACAATCAAAACCGTTGGCACTTATTGGATTGTGGATTCCATACAATGGCAGGGCTACTGGGGTACCGCCCATCACAGTACGTGGCTTAGATCAACGTACCGAGGAACACTCCCGACCCCCTGCAACACAAGGCCGGAACCATTCCTTACTGAACAGTCCCGAACAAGATAACCCCGGCAGTTGTTGCAATCAACCACCCACACAGCCGAAAAATAAGGGACATCTAGACAGGAGAATATCCTTGTCCTGCATGGGCATGACCCACCTAACCTTGCTGCACCTCCCCTGTTTTAGCCATTCCCGGTTGATGAGGCTTGAGGCTGCGATTACCTTTAGAGAATACATTTCTTAGAATGCTCATCGCCCACCTGACGATGGGTTGAAAGCATTCAATCCATACAAGTTCGTTCCGGGTTCGAACGAAACCGAAGGCATTATCTCGTTACACGCATTTTGGAATCACGCTCAGAGTTAACGACGATAACCCTTGCATTCTGAATCTCCATCTTCACTTCAGATTCACGACCTATCGTTAATTTGGAATCGATGTGGTTTTCGGATGTTCCAAATAAGGAAACCCGATCCCGGTCTCATCAAAATCCAAAACGTGTCTTTTAAGGCCAAGTTGTCTATTTAGTCTTAACAGTTTAATTCAATATAATCAATATACACACAGATGGATAATTCATAATATCACAGTCGATAATCACATCATCATTATCATAAACAGATAATTAATATTATCATCCAAACAGATAATTAAATATTATCATATTTAAACCATACATCCACATCACATAGATATTATTCATCTCATATCTGAGTTCACAATCAATCAATGAAATATCACTATTATCCATAAGCAATGATTTATAATCATCCCATTTGTAATTAATTTAAAATGAATTAAATTAACTACTTTTATCTCTAATTAATTTAAAGTAAATTAAATTAATTACTTCATCTATAAATCCTGCCTATACAATCATTAATTAATTATAAATCAAATTCATTAATTATTCTCTAATTACAATAAGTAATTTGGTCTTTAATTAATTTCACAAATGAATTATTCTAAACCATTTACAGTAATTAACATTTAATTACTTCATTTATTAATTAAATATAATTAATTATATTTATCCTTAGTTGATTTCTTAAATTCACCACATTATTAATCATTCCTTAATTAATCAATTTTTAATTACATCATTAATTATATTAATTAATGATCTCTAATTTAGATTTAAATTAAATTACTTTGGTTAAATTAATTTTCATTAAATGATTCATCTTTAATTTAACTCAATTATTAATCACCCTTGATTAATAACATTTCAGTAATTAACTATCATATTAATTATCCCATAATTAATTATCTCCATTAATCAATCCCTTGATTAATTACAAAAGTAATTATCCAAATTACTTCATTAACACATTATCTTTCACTAATTACATTAAGTAATTATCACTTAGTTACTTCCTCCAGTAATTATGCTCCATTGAATACACTAAGTAATAACACTTATCAATTTATCAAATGATTTTCTTAAATTAATTAAACTAAATTAATTAACTTAAATTAATCATTTTATCAGAATTAATTACATTAAGTAATTAATCTCTTAATTACTTTTATCAAGTAATTACATTTAACAATTTACAAGGGATTATCTTAATTAATTAATCTAATTTATCACATTAATTAATTATTGATAATCTTTAGTTAATTATCTTCATTAAGTAATACATTTCTTAATTTACTTTTTAATTAATCTCCAGTTATAAATTAGTCTAAATTATTAATTTATAAATTAAATACACAAGTCATCATTCACTAATCATCTAAATAACTTAATTACTCCTAAGATAATTTCTTTCTTTATTGTTGACTTCATGTATATTAATGTGTATTAGAACATTACATATAAATTTAGATTCAAAATCCATTTTGAATTCAAGATTCAAAAAAAAGATTATTGTTTAAACATTTACCAAATTTAAATTCTATTTTAAACAAATTTACTTTTCAAAACTATTTTATTTAAACTGGTTTTATATATTTAAATTTAAAAACTGATTTAAATTTCAGATTTGAATTCGAGAAAACTTGAACTCATTAGTTTAACCTTGAATTTAAAACTTTGGTTTTAATTTGCTTTTGAAAAACTTGGTCTTAAATTCTTGATTTAAAATTCAAATTCATTCTTTTAAAAAAAACTTAGATTCAAAAGTTCACTTGAATCGATACTTTTGAACTTTTAATTTTAAAACACGGTTAAAATTTTTGTTTCAAATTTAAAATCTGAAAACTGTCAGGTTGTAAACCTGACAGGGAACCCATTATTTAATTGTTTTAAAACTTTATTTTTATTTAAATTTGAATTCAAAAGTAAACTTGAATTCAAACTTCAAACTGGATTTAACATGTTTAAATTTATTATTTATTTTAGGTTTCATTAATTCAAGAACAAACTCTGTTTCCAGGCTTTTACAAACCTGAAACAACACTACTCGAACCCACCCTTCATTGACTTCGAGTCATCCCCCTACCTTACTTCGAGTCACGTACTCGAGTTACTCGAGTATTCCCCTAGTAAAAAAAACTGCACATAGAAAACAAATACCCAGCCTTCAATGGCACGGTGCACGTCCGTGGCCCCAACCACCTCCGGCCATCCACACGAACCCCAACACGTCGCCGACTACCCACAGATAACATCACGACTACCCAAAATCCATCACCACGCCCAAATCAAAAATGAGCAGTAAAAGCAAAACCTGGAAACACAAAACCCAACCCTTCCCAAACCTGACAACATGCCGTTCACCCAACCTCGGCCACATGAACTCGCGAAACTCCGGCCATGAACTCGCCTTCGACCAGGCTACTAACTCCCGAGACCGCGTGCAACTCGATGCACGGTGGACATCGCGGTGATCAAAAATTCAATCAGCACAAAAGTTTAGGGTTACAAACTTCAAATTACGGCCACCATCGCCACCGTGCTCAGACCAACCACCAATCATTTTTCCCATCACCTGGGTAAGCTCCTCCACCTCCTCACCCAACCCGACCACCTCCAAATGCACAGATCACCAGTAATCGCCCAAAAACCAACTTTTGTTCAAAGACGAACTGCACCTAAACCACTTGACTGAAAATCATAATATTAATTTTAAAAATCATATTTTGTTACAAAGATTCAATATATGTTCTTGGATTTATAATTTAAAGTGTTTGATTTTTCTCTTATTTAAATTTTTCTCTGTTATTTTGATTTCCAGAACCATATTCAATTTTTATTCAACTTAAATATAACTTAAACTCTAGATCATGTTGAAACAAACAATTTCTGTTTGTATTATAAATCCTAAAAGCTATTTGATCCAGTGGTAAAATAATTTGAATCAACTCAAGCCTGAGAACAAAATGGATAAGTTTGTTTACAGAGACTTTAATATGTACTCAGACCACATCCATATGCACAAAAGATTTCATACATACAAATCACACTTATTTCTGATTTTAAACTTGCAACTAGTTTAAATACTTAAGTTTAGAAATTAAAGCTACTCACAGCAAATGAAAAACAGAGCAAGTTTGTAATTAAACAGTTTGGATTGCAGGCTTGAACTATATAGGAATTCATCACACAAACACCTAGAGAAAAACGAATATATAAATATTCACACAATATATTTAAGCATCCAAATATCAACATGCAACAGATTTTAAAACTTAAGTAATTTTAAAAGTGTTACTCACCTTGCTTTTGGAAAGAGACAGAGCATTCCTTTTTTTTTGAAACAATTTGAACTTTAAAAACTGGTAATGATTTACTTGATTTTCCTATGATTCTTCTTGCCTTTTGTTGTTGATATATGATGCTTTAGTTATAAAAAGGAAAAGCTTGCTATGTTGTGTTGAACGAACTAAAGAAGATGGCATGTATATAAAGGAGTCTCAGGGAAAGGTGGCATCTGAGACAAGCAACTTTTGCAGGTACACTTATGTGTTTTGTTTCATCAGGCCAAATCTTTTAATTAGGAGGCTAAGTTGGTGTTAAACAGTTTGAAATGATTTTGTTAGCTTCTAAGTAATGAAGCATTTATTGTTTAAGTACTTTATGTTTCCTGCTATCCTTATTTTATGTATACAAAGATATTTTGCTTTGCATTTTTTTGCAGGTTGACTACATTTTCTTATGCCTGCATATGTTATATTGTACTTAATGTCTACTACTACTCATTTTTATGTATAGATATTTTTATTTAGCTTTGGACTTCTCTTACAAGCAACCTGCATGTGTGATTTTCTTTACTTTGTTTCCTTGTTCTAGCATTACTACTTTTACAGGCTATCTTCATTTTCATTTTTTTTCCTTTTACCTGGCAACATTTCTAACTTTATAGATAACATACAAATACAAACCTGGGTTGCTTTCATTTTTTTGATACATAGATATTTATCTTTCTTTTATATTTGATAGAATACTTATTTTACTTTGCTACTATACTTGCTTGCATACTTATTTACAGCTACACATATGTCCTTTTTATTTCTTACTTTACTTTGCTTTGTTTCAAAACTTTGCATTTCTATTTCAAGCATATTTATTTACAGGCCTATACATATATTTTTACTTTTCTGGGTATGCCTTCTATCCTATTTACATAGCTATTTTATTTTATTTTGCTTTGTTTATGCTTATGTTTAAATATTTTATAAGATTTATTTTATCATAATATACTTGAAAGATTGTATATTCCAAATCATAGCTTCCCAAAATCTGTGTGTATATATATATATATATATATAAACATAAGTTTAAAATAACAATTCCTATTTATTTCAAATCCATTGTAAAGATATTTCATTATTGTTATTGTTTAAAAACAACTCATTATTAAAATAATTCATAAATGAAATCACTACATAAATAAATCACTTATTTCATCAATCATATTTAAACAAAAACAAAACAACCTTTGTTAAATTTACATTTAAGTCAAAATCATTTAAACAATTTTAACTTTATCTTTAGTATACTTTAAAACCAAATTATTATTTATTTAATAGCTATATTTCAAACCAAATTGCAAATTATCAAAACATTAGAATTTGAAAGCAAATTCTTATTTATTAAATTTTAAAACTGATCTTTAGATTATACACAAATATATATATATATATATATATATATATACTTATATACATTTATTATTAGAAAACAATTTACTAGCTTTTTAAAGATAAATCATCAGTTAAATATTTATTTAAAAAGAAGATTATTAAATCAATCTAAATATTATTAACAAATATTATCAGATCAATTTAATTTTTAATGTAGATTATTAAATTGATATTGCCCCAATTTCCGAGATGTCACAAATTTATTAGGAATTTTGTTAAAACTCCTAGAAAAGCACTGACATCTTAAAATCCAATTTATTCGTGGAATGGAATCCACTTCAAGCCCGTTAAAGGGATGTAACCAATGAAAAATCTAGTGGAACATTGTTTTGTATCTGCTAACTTTTATTCAAATGATTTTCAAAATTATATCTTGTTTTCAAAATGATTTCAAAATCTTCCTTTTAAAAGATTCAAAAACATCTATCCTGGTTTTAAATACTTTTAGCCTCAAAATAATATTTAATTTCAAAATCAAATTATTCTTAGTTATAAATTATCTTTAATAATAATATATTTAACTTTTAATATTTATACTTAGATTTAAATATAAAATTATTGTAAAATTATATATATATATACCAGTATATTATTCTCTATATTTACTTATGTATTTTAACTACAGTCAGGTATATTTATAAAGTTTAAAATTGTTTTTATATAAGATAAAAGTTATTTTCAAAAGAAAAACAAACCACTAAAAGTTCCTTTGGGATGTCGACATGCTCAATATACCCATGTCGACATAGTGTCAGTTAATTTCAAAATTTAAATTTCAAAAGAAGTGTCTATTCGTTATATCTCTTCACGAATGGACATGGCTGTTGTTCTTCTATAAATAGGGGTTGGTTTTAAAGAATTTTCAATCATATTTTTCTGGTTTTCATTTCTCTTCTTCTTCCACATTTTCTTTATACATATTCCTACCATTACTCTGCCGAAATCAACATTGAATCTAACTAGATTATCTCTGGTTTGATTCTCTATCACTATCTCAACAAGATCCTCAGTGCTATTCAGAGTTATAGGCTTTTTGTAATCAATTAAATGAGAAAAGGTATTATTGTGGCCTTGGAAATCAATCAAGCGAGAAAAGGTGTGACTGTAGCCTTGGAAATCAATTGGGTGAACTTGTTGCCCGTAAAATCAAGTATCTCTACCCCGAGGATTGTGAATCTGGAGGGTGTACCTTGCAGCTTTGAAATCGATGGTGCAATTGTATAATTGTTTTTGAAAGGAAATCCGTACTTGTGTGCGGGACTGGATGTAGGGTAACTCCGAATGTAACAACCCGCATATTTATCGAGTTTGTATTTAAATATTTTATTTAAATATTAACTCGTTAATCGGATTTTGGTCCGAAAAGCTACTTTTTGCAAATGATCAAATTAGGACTCGAGACCACTTCCATTGAGTTCGAAATGTCGTTTACAACTTTTTTAAGTATAAACATCGATAGGTTTGGAGTTAGTGAAATTTCACTAACTTTTCCCGCTTTGGACTTTGGGTTAGTTTAGCCTATTAAGCCCAAGTTCCAACCCTCTTCTCCTCACTCTTCATAAATTTCCTAACTAATCAAGCTTTGGCATTAATGGTGGAGGGAATGGGAAATTAAAATTCCAAAACTCAAATTCAATTGCAATCCATCTTTCTACTCCAAATTCAAGAAGAAGACATTGGATTCAAGCTTCTTGTGCTTAGATAGAAGAAGGATTGATTCTTGCTTGCTTAAAACTTCATTTTCATTGATATTTGGTACAAAGGTGAGATTTTTATCTCACAAATCTAGTCTATATCAATATTGGATTATTGGAAATGCATCCCTATCATGTTTGCATGCACATTTGCATTTGGTTTGGATTGGATTGGCGAAAAACTCCACTTTTTAGTGTTTTGGGGTGAATTTCTGGCTTAGGTCGCTCTGTCCCCCTTAGGTCGCCCAGCATCTATAGGTCGTTCGCGTGGAAAAGTCGTCACCTTCATTTGGGTCGTTTCTGGCCTTAGCCCATTCGTCCACTATAGGTCGTTAGGCCTTAGGTCGCTTGGAGTTAGGTCGTAGGTCGGCAGGTCTTCAGCTCGCACGCGTTGAAAAGGCGCGTCTGGAGTTAGGTCGTTCGCGAGTTAACGTTAGGTCGTTTGCGAGTTAGCGCCCTAGGTCACTCGCGTATAGCTCGTTCGGAGTTAGGTCGTTAGGCCTTAGCTCGTATGGCCTATGCAATTTGGTTAGGTCGTCCAACCTCAACACCTTAGGTCGTAAGACCTTAGGTCGTACCCCTTAGGTCGTTAGACCTTAAGCCTTCACTATTGGAACTCGTTAGGTCGTAGCAACCATAGGTCGTAGGTCGCTCACACGGAGTTAAGTCGTAGGTCGTCTCCGACCTTATATCGCTCGGCCAGGTTTCACTTTAAGTCGTTAGGTCGTTTGGACCTTGTTTCCAGTTAGGTCGCAAGACCCTTAAACCGTTAGGTCACTAGGTCGCGATGTTTTAGGTCGCTGCACCCTATGCCTCTATAGGTCGTTCGACCTTGCTAACTTTTAGGTCGCGAGTTTTATAGGTCGCTCGACCCTATTCCCCTTAGGTCGTTAGACCTCATTTTGTCTTCACTAGGTCATACCGTTTTGGTCGGGGCGCTGCCCCGCACCCCGCCGGGGGCGCTGCCCCCTGGACCCCCGCGACCTGACCGGGCAGGTTGAACCCCGTAAGCGGTGGCGTTGCCCCCGCACCCCCACCTTGGGGGTTGCCACCCCCCCTGGACCCCCCCTCCGTAGGGGATCTTATCTGAAAAACATTGAGCTGATTTCCTTGGATTTTATTCACATCTCCGTATGCGATTTTTGCGACTGATTGTTTCTACAATTGCTTCTGTGTTTTGTCACTTTATAATATAAAGGTTTCAATACTAGTAGTAAATATCAAAACTCTTTTAACAAACAATTTCAACTCTATTTTTAATAACAAAGCTCTTTTCTTAAACCGTTTTCCAATCTATTAGTATATACAAGCCTTTACCTCACTCGGATGAGAAATCTAATTAAACGACTTAGTAAAACAAGTGGTATGAAACGCTTGCGTTCACTTCGTCGGTTAATTCTTGGACTTGTTCGATTGAACCTCTTGTGACAATTTTATTAGTGAAGATTTACAGTTTGTTCGTAAATATTTAAGTTAAGCAAGTGGTTATGGGACATGAAGCTAAACTTCTACATTTACTAGCTTAGTGTAATTGACACTTCTCGTTGATCTTGATGATCGCTTTATGAATTAGACTAGCAATTGCGCGATGTCTCTTTCATTGCGAGGTTAGACTAGACACCACTTGTGTGATTCCACTCACACATACCTTTTTGCTTTTTGGTTAGTCTGGACCTTAATCTGTGTGATTCCATTCACACATGTGGGGTAGCTCCCCTTGGTCTTCGGACCGTCATGTGATAGGCCTCTTTCTCTTTTCTATGATTTCTGGACTTCTTGCATTGATTTCTAGAATTTATGTCATTGACTTGTTATGAGTACAAGTTTGGGGTATGATGCCCTTTCCGAATCTTTGAGAAGATTCTTGTGATATTGATTATCTCTTATTGATTGATCTTCTGTTGATCATTATTTACATACTTATAGCGGTATGTCATTATGGATGTTTATGTTTATGCCATATCTTTTATGTTATCTCATGTCATCTGATATTTATAGCTAGACTGATCCGTTTATTATTTTCTTAAATAATACTCGGGTCAGACCGAGATGTTACAGGTGCTTCTGCTTGACTTCTTCCCAGGGATTCATCATTCTGACTTTTGGCTAACTGTTTAGATTAGCAGTTTTTGTTGTATACACTTGAGATATAGACTCATAGTTGTATTCTTTTGTATTATCGTGGATCTTACTGACCACTACTCTGATGTACACTTTCATGTGTTAGTTATATATTCATATCTTCTTCCGCCTTTGTGATATGGATATCTGTGACTGATTTGTGATATGATTATTTCTATGTTTGTTTCCGAAGATTATTTATAGCCACCGTGTGATAAGCAATTACATGGATGGTCGCTCCTCAACAGCCTTATTCTCCGTGCTAGTTGACAGCACTACTTCGGAGTGTTCTTGGCTAGCGTGGGTATAGAGGTGGGGCGTCACACCGAACCAGTATAAAATCCCATGTGTTCTTTCCCTTACTTGCTTTTACTTTATTTTTGCATCTATGTTTGATTCTGTGATCATATCTGTGTCTGAATATTGCATACATTTGTGTTCAAATTAACAAAAACTCATAAAGATATAATAATTCCTTAAAACACTATTCACCCCACCCTCTGGTGTTTATCCTAGCCTTAAGATCTGTAATCTGCATTTCTCACATTTGGTATCGGAGCAAGGCTTTCAAAGTTTCAAAATCTAATTTTTGAAAAGTTATCAAAATGGCTACCAACACTGGTACTGTTACTAACACTAGTATCCCTGTCACTAGTTCATTTGTAGAAGGTCAGTCTACTGTCAGACCATAATTTTTTAATGGCAGTAACTATGCATATTGGACATGTAGGATGAAAATATATTTACAATCTGTAGGATTAGACACTTGGAATATCACACAAACTGAATATTCTAAACCCACAACTAGTTATGCACAGTGGACTGCTGAGCAAAAGACTGTTGCACAAAATAATTCTAAAGCAATGAATATTCTGTTTTGTTCACTTGATAGAAATGAATTTAATAGAGTGTCAGTTTGTAAGTTTGCATATGAAATCTAGAAAACTTTGCAAGTTACTCACGAAGGAACAAGCAAAGTTAAACAGACCAAAATATCCATGCTCACAAATCAGTTTCAATTATTTAAAATGAATTCTAATGAGTCTACTTCAGATACGTATAGTAGATTTCAGGATATTGTGCATTCTCTAATATCCTTAAAAAAGGAATTTTCGGAAGAAGATCAAGTCAGAAAAATTTTAAATTCTCTTACTACAGAATGGTATCAAAAGACACTTGCGATCGAAAAGGAAAATGACATCAGTACCTTCAAGATAGAAGAATTAATTGGAAATCTGTCGTTTGAAGTCCAAATGATCAGAAGAAGAGAAAGCAAAGCATCTGAAAAGAAATCAATGGCATTTAATGCATTGACTAATGGATCAGACTCAAACAGCGATAATGATGAAGAGATAACCTTGATGACCAGGAATTTTCGTAAATTTCTGAAATACAGAAAGATGGATAATCTCAAGAGAAACAACTATAAGAACTCTGGAAATCAGAATGTAGTGCCAAACAATGTCAAATGTTTCAACTATGATGAACCAGGCCATATCAAAAGAGACTGCCCGTATCCATTGAGGCAAAAATCCTCCTATAAACAATGATTCCTTAAAGAAACGGAAGCGTGCATTTCTGCTACTCTAGATGACTCAGACTCGTCCTCAAGTGCTGATGATCAGAAGATAGATAATTCAAATTTGTGTTTCACGGCAGTTCACGACTCCGATGAATTCAGAGAAACGGACTCAGAAAAAGGTACTCATTTACAATACAATCGGTTGAAATTGCATGCTTAGAATTAGATGCTTGATTACTTGATTGATTGATTTTGAATTGGCGTATTATTTGAATTTTAAATTTTTTTATTATTTTTTTATTATTTCATTATTTTTATTATTATTTTTATTAGTATAATAATATATTATGGAATATACTATATTTCTAATAATATTCCAGATATATATAGACATTAGAAATAATAAATATATATATATATATACTTGAGTATTTAGGAAAAATAAATCATAGAAATTCACAAACACATGTCGACATGGTCCCTACCATGATGTCGACATATGCTGGTCAGAAATGACATTTCATTTTGAATTTGAAATTTGAATAACTACCTTATGTTTATTCATTTCAAACGAATTTCTACACCTATAAATACCTATTTCTTCCAGAATTCATCACTGAATATTATCTCTTATCAACTTTGTCTCTCATTCTTCTCACAAATTCGAATATGGCCAATCCAATTCATAATCTATAAAAAAATCTTGAAGAGACTCTTAAATCTTTCAAGAATATTCTTTCATTCATTCTCCATAACCGACGACACTTAGAATTAAGTCAAATGCAGATGATTAAAGAGCAAGAAAGACATTTCGATGCCATACGGTTGATGATTTCTTCCCTGCACGAGGATGATAATGAAGCACATCCCCAGTCTCTCTCGCTAATGATAATGAAAATTAGGATGCTATTAAAACAGACCCTATATTTGGAGAAGAAGGATTGGCGGAAGTTCCTCGTAATGTTTGATTTGTTTGGTTTGTTTGATTTGAATTGTTTGATTTGATTTGATTTGAATTGATTTGGATTGATATTTTGTGTGAAAAACATGTATAAATATGCATTAATATTTATATGATTTTTAATGTCTATCAGTATAATTATTGCTTAATCTATCTATTATATACTCCATTTGTATAGTTTATTAATGCAGGTACTTTAGTCCAAGAATGAGGGGGAGTTATATAGTTTGGAGTTATATAGTTTGAAGTTATATATTTAGAGTTAGTTTTTGTTAATGACAAAGGGGGAGAAATATAAAATAGGATAGTTAGGCATAGATTAAGAGGGAGTTATTAGGATAGAAGTAATATTTTATAAACAAAGGTTGTCATCATCAAAAGAGGGAGATTGTTAGTCCGTGAGATGATGGTTTTGATGACAACAACCTTAGAATAGGATTATAAAATATAAATACTAACATTATTGTTTAGAATTATATGTATATGCAGGATTTAACCATGCAGGTACCAAGAATGAAGATTGTACAGTATAGAGATTCAAGATATCAAGAATGAAGACTCATGAGTATCAAGAATATCAAGATTATCAAGAGGTCAAGATTTCAAGTAATTTATTTTTAATTTATTAGGAATTTTGTTAAAACTCCTAGAAAAGCACTGGCATCTTAAAATCCAATTTATTCGTGGAATGGAATCCATTTCGAGTTCGTTAAAGGGATGGAACCCTGAGTAGGATGGAACGTACGAAAAATCTAGTGGAACATTGTTTTGTATCCGCTAACTTTTATTCAAATGATTTTCAAAATTATATCTTGTGTTCAAAATGATTTCAAAATCTTCCTTTTAAAAGAATCAAAAATATCTATCCTGGTTTTAAATACTTTTAGCCTCAAAATAATATTTAATTTCAAAATCAAATTATTCTTAGTTATAAATTATCTTTAATAATAATATATTTAACTTTTAATATTTATACTTAGATTTAAGTATAAAATTATTGTAAAATTATATATATACCAATATATTATTCTTATATTTACTTATGTATTTTAACTATAGTCAATTATATTTATAAAGTTTAAAATAGTTTTTTATATAAGATAAAAGTTATTTTCAAAAGAAAAACAAACTACCAAAAATTCTTTTGGGATGTCGACATGCTCAATATACCCATGTCGATATAGTGTCAGTTAATTTCAAAATTTAAATTTCAAAAGAAGTTTCTATTCGTCATATCTCTTCACGAATAGACATGGTTGTTGTTCTTCTATAAATAGGGAATTGGTTTCAACGAATTTCCAATCATATTTTCTTGGTTTTCATTTCTCTTCTTCTTCCACATTTTCTTTATACATATTCCTACCATTACTCTGCCGAAATCAACATTGAATCTAACTAGATTATCTCTGGTTTGATTCTCTATCACTATCTCAACAAGATCCTCAGTGCTATTCAAAGTTATAGGCTTTTTTCAATCAATTAAACGAGAAAAGCTCTGATTGTGGCCTTGGAAATCAATCAAGCGAGAAAAGGTGTGATGTAGCCTTGGAAATCAATTGGGTGAACTTTTTGCCCGTAAAATCAAGTGTCTCTACCCAGAGGATTGTGAATCTGGAGGGTGTACCTCGTAGCCTTGAAATCGAGGGTGTAATTGTACAATTTCTTTTGAAAGGAAATCCGTACTTGTGTGCGGGACTGGATTTAGGGTAACTCCGAACCAGTATAAAATCTGGTGTGTTCTTTCCTTTATTGCTTTTACTTTATTTTTGCATCTGTGTTAGATTCTGTGATCATATAGGTGTCTGAATATTGCATACAATTGTGTTCAAATTAACAAAAACTCAAAAATATTTAATAATTCCTTAAAAAACTATTCACCCCCTCTAGTTTTTATCCTAGCCTTAAGATCCGTAATCCGCATTTCTCACATTAATTCCATATGCGTATGTGATATATCTAACCTACCCCAAGATATAAATATATGTATGCATGTGTTTATATATATATATATATATATATATATATATATATATATATATATATATATATATATGCACGTCCTTATACTCCAAAAAGAAAACCCTTTCGCAAAGTAATCAATGGTCAACCGACCCTAACTACAAAAGTTGATGACTCCTAGACACGACTTTATTATTTGACTAGCCGTAATACTATCGCATCTCAAATACTTATCTCAGGGTTAACTAGCCAATCTCTAACCAAACAAACAAATAGCCAAACTTTGAGATCATTATATATCCCATATGAAATCAATAATAATAGGAAGTGCAATCCGTACAAGCATAACCCAAGTCCTTACTAATGACAGCTTAGGACCAATGGTGGTCTCGTCCTATGCCCAATCCTACTTCACAAAAACAAGTTTACCAAACAATGCTCACATAGTGTCAACCACCATCCAAAAATCCTATTTAGATTTACCTAATGCAAATAAAGAAAATGCCTATTACCTATTAATTAGTACCTCTAGTTTGGAAATGAAGCAGATCACCTAAAGATACGTTGCCATTTAATACTTCAAATCCAAGGCTTACCCCTTAATATATTTACCCAAACCTGTATGCGAAAGTAAATTTCTCCTAATAGGTCCTATATTTGGAGATGTCTCATATCAATAGTACGTATACCCAACTGCCGGTAGCCCCTTCTGGACGGCAGACTTCTATTGTGTAACTCTATTAACCTCACATCCCAACCCATACTAAACCAAGCCATTTGTATTTAATCTAAATATTGGGCTAGCCCCACTAATTCACAACAATCGTAGACATGTTATTGTGGCCATATAATTTCAACTATTGAAATTATTACACCTATTAAGTTCATTATTTATTCATATTCATTTATTTAGGTTGCTATGACTTGTTCTTGTTTTATACATTTACCGCCTTTATTTCACCCTTCCATAAATGTTATTAATAACATTTATTTATCACTCCTATTTTATTTTCCTTTACCCATGCCATATTTGGTCTCGGTGATTAAATTCATTAAATGGTTTATTACCCAAATCAACTTAAATATAGTGACCCCTTTTACTCCTTAATTTATTACTTTATTCGTATTTAGCATTTTATTTGCAATTAATTGCACGTTATGTATATGTGATTGTATTTAGCATTTTATTTATTGCCTTATATGTATTTGTGATTTAATTGATGTTTGTTTGTTTCTTCAACTTATATTTACTTAACATACACACACAAAGATATACATATGATTGATAAACATGATTATTTATCTTCCTATTTTTCACTTTTTAGTTCCTACATTTAGCGATTTCTGGATGTACGCTTATGTTTAACTTCCAAGAAAATATTTATATTCATATTTTAATGCATTGGTACCGTACCTTTTCCAAGAAGAAAATATTACCATTGCAATTTTACATAAACTACCAAAAAGTGGGATAATACTATGTTCTAAATTTCAAGAAATTATCCTTTCTATTTTTATTGAAATAAACAATGCAAATTATAAAAAGGCGTCCCTACCCTACATGTTATAAACAGTGCAAAGTATCTTAAGTTATTGCATGCATGTTATACACTGAATAGGAGATGTGAAATCCCGTAAAAATCTTTGAAGCTATTACACCCATATTTACCTGTTGTTGATTTTACTTACATAAGAACTTTTAGGTCTTACTCGAGTGTTTTGTCTTGGTATTATTCTCGGGTCAGCCTGAGCATTTCAGTGTTTGAAGACATTATTTCTAGAGGACAAAGATGGAGTTTGGTATATTATACTATTAGTATTATTCCGCTGCATCATTTTTGGTATGTTGTTGGTTGTACTCTGATTATGTTGTATAAATTGTGTAATCAAACATAAATTGTAAAATAGCTTCGTGAACTGTTTATTTGATTATTAAACTTTGTCATTCCACTGCGAGATTTTGTGTTTTATTTTTCCTTCCTTTCTCTTATTTTCTTATTTACCCCATTGATAGTCTATCCTTTTGAATGGTTTGAGTTAGACATGTGCGGTTTATTGTCGATTTAAACCGTCCAAAAAGGTGGGTCGTCATAATTATTTTATAAAAGACAATTGGGTTTTGGTTATAACACTTGATTATAATGAATGGTTTTGATAAGTTATTAAGAAATATATTACTTTGTTAAATAACTGTGTATATAATTAGATCTTTAAAAAGAATATTTTAAAGATAATGTTAAGTATAAAATGATTTTTGGTTTATAGTAAACAATGTTAAAGTAACATTTATTTTTGACCCTTTTGACCATAATTTTGAATGTAAGTAGATCTTTAAAAGGAATATTTTAAAGATAACATTGAGTATAAAATGGTTAGGGTTTATAGTAAATGATGTTTAAGTAACATTTGTTTTCAACCCTTTTAAATATACTTTTGAATATAAGTAGATCTTTAAAAAAATATTTTAAAGATACTGTTGAATATAAAATGGTTTTGGGTTTATAGTAAAAAATATTTGAGTAACATTTGTTTTTAACCCTTTTGAATATACTTTTGAATATATTTTGTTCTTTAAAATAATTATTTTAAACATAATAATAAGTATAAATTGTTTTGGGTTTATAGTGACAATATTTAAGTAACATTTGTCTTTAACCCTTTTGAATGTACTTAGATCTTTAAAAAAAGTATTTAAAGATAATGAAAAGCATGGAATGTTTCGGAAGAAGGTTAGAAACGTAAAGGTTTAACTTATAAAAGAGAAAGGCTTTATAATAACATTTGTTTTTAATCTCTTTGATTATATTTTAAAGGGGAAAATCTTGTTAAGCGATTTGTGAATTTCTTTTACCTTCGAGATAAATATATAAATGTATTTTGAATTATTAAAAAGAGCAGAAATGAATGGTGAAATAGCAGTATACATGTATATATCTTTTATAAAGTTATTTTAAATATATATACAAGCATTTACAAAGAAGTGCTATTAGATATTATGGGGATTAGAAGTTGCTTGTTTGACTTAATCGTTTTTGTCTGTTTACTCGTCTATAGGAAGTATTTACGCCTATACTTAGCACTGAAAGCCAAAAAGTTGATTTGTTCTGTTTGTGAAATTTAAGAATAATGTTTTAGCCAGGTTTAGAAGCAAACGGTGCTCTAACCTATCTGGCTTCACTCTTGGTCATGGGATAGCATGAGTTAAAAAGGTCGGAAACTTGATAAGTATATGAGACCTAATTTGCATATGCAATTATTTTCAATGTTATTGAATTTGATCAAAATTAACTCCAGAAATATCTTGAAAAAATAAGAGATTTATACGATATGGTTATCCTCTTGGTGATGATATATCTTACGTATAAACTTGTCTTGTTCCACTAGGACAAGAGATAAGGAACCATCTGAATAAGAGATGATCTCAACCCTTATGCACTGTATGTTTATTTCTAAAAGAACCCGAGTTAAGTTAACCTAAAATTCATCGTTTTGGTTTTGAAGAGATTAGTAAGCAGGGTAGTGTACTCATATGAGATGACTCAAAACCATAATCACTTCAAAACTGATACATGTGTTCTATGTGTTTTCGAATCAGTTATGAAGTGAAATGTTATAGAGTTGAAATGTTTATCTAAAGTTTAGGTCCAAGGAAGAGGTCAATGTTAGCATTTCAAATGATGCTAATGAGGGTAATGTCTATCTTGAGGATGCTTCTAAGAGAGAGGGCAGAGTTAGCATTCATCGAATGACTTATGTTGGAATCCATACAGAGATTCGTGAACTGTTCAAGCGATAAAGGCTCGTATGTTGAGATGTTGGAATCGATGTAGAGATTCGAGATCTTTTCAAGTTGTGAAGGCTCAAATTATTAGATATCAAACATGACTTCACCATTGGTAATGAAAAAAAATGTAGTAGGGGCATAGCCAGTGGGTTAGCTAACTCAAGGGTACATCAACTCCAAATACCTAGAGATGCTTTCGATTGAGGGATCCTTGAGTTGATGGTATTTGGTATCACGTTTTTTAGCGTGGACCGGTTATGTTTTCCTTTGTGGTATATATTTTATCTAGAGTTATATATAGTATTGGAAAATAGTTTCTGACCCTTGTTAGGAGGCCCGTCCTCAATGTACTGAGGGCACTTCCAACGAAAATCCATATTCCTTAGAAATTAAGTTGTACATATAATATTGTTGTGCTGTGAGATGCAAGTAGCAAAGATATTTTTTTATTTATATTCTACACCTTAGACACTATCTATTATATGGTTATATGTACTTATTAGATGAAGGTTTTTGTCCTTTTGAAGGGAAAACCATTCAGATGCATCGATTGGCGCTCAAAGGGTACTGTTACATTCTGTGGATGTTTCTGGAGTTTCTCATCCAGACTTATATCTGACTCATGGTTTCTTTCCCATAATTTCTTAGTTACTCTTTCGAGTAGTATGAGAAAGACAAGTTTTTCGCGATATTCTTTGTAGCATCAAGAGACTAGCAGGACGATTTCATTTGCTTATAGTTGTATTCTATTTCTGCTGCATTACTAGTATATATATTAGCATTTGTGAGGACAGACTGTTATAACTGACTAGGTAGATGATATTACTTAGGATAGTAACTCTCTAATGCTATGTATTTTAGAGTAACTCCATGTACTGTCTTTTCGATATTATATGTTGTCTTTCCATTGTGAGATTCTTATGTCTTGTTCTCTTCTTTCTTATTCCTTTTACTTCTGCGTTTTCTATTTACCCAAAAAATCTATTTTTTCGATAGTTGGGTGTTTGACAAGTGAATACCATGAATTTATTAGTGTCGACATTTAGTGGTCAAAAAGCCTGTCGTTATAGTACTCCACTTTGATTATAGTTAAATCATGACACGACGTCCAGCAAATGACTTTAATTAGGTCTGAATAGAAGAATTAGAAGTTAAGCACTCTTCAATAAATAATTTGTTCCCTGGTTATATAAGGTTAGTATCATGGTCAACTGTAGTCTACTCAAAATCATATAGTTTGGTTAATAATAATGGTTATTATTAAGCCAATGACTTTTTTCTTGGAATGTACTAGTTGAGTGTGGATGATACTAGAATTCTGGCCAAAACTAAATTCCATAAGACTTAATGAAATATAGTTTTAATGAAGATAAATTGTGCAAATAATCATTACTAGGGAACGCTTAAAATAGTAAAACTGCATTTTAACAAAATGTGTAAGCGATAAATTCAGCCAAACTATCACACCACTAGCTGAGATAACGTGTGAACGTTAATATTCGAGTTTTTAGATATTAATCGCTAACTAAATTTACATCTATGAGTCACATAACTGAGATATTGAATACTAGAATATCATACTATTTAATTAAATTATAATTGTTATAAATTAATTAATACTTATGAAATATTACTTATTAAATTGTATTTGATTTATTTGAATCAGTATTTAATAAAGTATGTAGTTAAAAGTTATAAGTATACGTATAAATATACGATATAGATAAACATTTAAACTGGATTTAAAATGTATAAATATGGATTAGATTCGAAAATGTATATAGGTCCATTATCCCATACAGTGGCCAATCAAAAAGGAAGAGTGATGTTGAATTTTTTTTTGAAATATGTGGTTTGAATTGGTAAGGAGAAAAGGGTAAACAAGGATGAAATATGTGGATTGAATTGGTAAGCAGAAAAGGTAAACAAGGAGATCTAGCCCTCTATTTACTCTTTCCTATTGCATATATAAACCAACCATCCCTATTCATTTTCTTTACATTTTTTCCATCCTCTTTATATATCATAGGCTGCAATTAATAGGACTCCCCCTCTTCATTACCAAATAGAAATTTTAAATTAAATAAAATCTATCTTAAAGGTGTGGTGGTCTCTTCAGTTAGCTGCATTTTCGAAAGAGTGGATTTGATCTAAGGAGTTTTAGATTCAACATTCAAGATGCACATTCAAGCATACTATGTTGGTAATTTCTAGTTTATTTGGTTATATACATACATTTATCTATTTCAAATATACATGTGTAGATTAAATCCCTGCTTAATCATGAATTAATATTTTTTTTTAGATTTACATACATATATAAACACTTTAAATTAAATAAAAAATGTATACACATAATACATACAAATTTATTTCCAACGATTAATAGAACATTATTTTCTAAAGTGAAAATAATTTAATACTACTTTGAACTATAATATGAATTTAAAATTTATAAAATAAAAAATCCCAATGATTATACATAATATGAATTTGAATTTATGTCTAGTTTTTTTTAAATATATAAAATCCATATAGATTTAATGTTTAAAAATAATTATTTTACTAATTCGCATGGATTTGTAAAATAATAATAAAAAATTTATGTTAAAAGGTTTCGGTCGGGAAAAAATTAATTTTTAACGTATTCTTGTTTACAACTATAACTAATATTTTATTAATATATTTTAAAATTACACACACACACATATATTATATATATATATATATGTTTGTATCATATATATAGTATCATTTGAAATCTAAATTTTAAATTTCAAATTGATTTTTATCCAAGATCTATTTTTAAATTTAAATCTATCTTAAGATATTTCAAATATTAATTTGAAATATTTGAATTCGTCAAAATATTCAAATATATACATACATAAATACATACATATATACATATATACACAAATATATATATATATATATGAGTATATGTATATATAATGTTATCCTGCCTTTTGGTCAAGGCCGAGATATCAACAAATAAGCGAAAAAGGTTGGAAATCGGCATTAGAGATTAATTGGAAACAAGGCTATGACCGATACCGTCAAAACTTGACCGCGCTCCAATTAAGACAGGATCGATCGAGAATGATAAACAAGGCTAGGAAAGGCTACGTTTTAAATCTTAAGTCAAATGGAGTTTGTATGCTCGAGATATGGATGGATCAATATTGGAAAGGAACGATTTGATATCGATGCCTTCGTATCGATGCAATTCGTATCGATCAGGATGGAGTTGGTCATCTACTTCGGGTCAGAGAAGGGTCTGCTTCAGGTCTTAGATAGATTAACATATTGACAAGTTGCTTCGAGTCACTGCGACACATGCTCTGAGTCAATGACAAGTTTACTTCAGGTCAAGGTGAGCACCACTTCGTATCCATAAAGTAAGCACTAGTTCGTAACCATGGGAAAACCACTACCCCATTTGGTATCCATCACCGGAGGACATATCATATTCCTTCTGCCCAATTCATATAGATCAACGTCCACATAATTCGTATCGATCGGTAAACGATCGGTATGAAATGTGCCAGCAAAACACCACACAGAAGGCATCGATATGAGTTCGGTTTGGAAAGATGCAAAACACATCGTCCTAGACCAATATGAAATATCATACAACATGTGGATACGAATGAGTTTGTGTTCGATCGATACGAGAGCAGGAACGCATGATCGGTACGAAGTGGATAGCCATGCATCGATATGGAAAGAAAAAAGGATCGATACGAAGAGCATAACACCCGATGGATATGAAGAAGGAAGCAGTCGACACGGCATAAAAGATGGATCTACCCTAACTTATCGCTCCATGTCACTATCGTTTGATTGATACGGACAGATCAATATGAGATGGATCGATACGAATGCGCCAGACAATGGGAATGTAAAACTTGCATTGATAATCTACAAGTCCAAATGCTATGAAATTTTCACAGAATCTTGCTTATGCACTCGAGAATGTTCATTATCGATCTCCAGTCGATTGGAGCCAACTTGGATCGATATGAATTACGCCTGGATCAATCTCAAAATTGCTCTAGATCAATCTGGTGGGCCGACCGTGCAAGAGAGGAGATATTCCAGGTTTTGAGGCAGATAATTTCGAATCTTTACCTATAAATAGCCGTCCAAGAGCTTTAAAAAAGGGATCTTTTTTGGATCTTCTACGCCGTTACTCTGCAGAACTCTATTGTAACTTGATTATTATCATCTATAATCTTGTGACTAGCGAATAGTAATCAATAAAACAACAAATCCTTTAAAGTAGATGTAGCTACAACCCCGAACCACTATGATTGTGTGTTTCTACTGCTTTCCTTTTTAATTTCGAGTGTTCTTCACATTTATATTCTCTCCATACTTGCTGTCTGTGATCTGTGATTGTAAACGGGTGCTTTCATTGACGATTGGGTGTTTGTGACCAATTTTGGCACAAACATTTTAGTGCTTTCACTGAGAACGGCTAGCATTTTGGGGTTCTTCTACTTGGACTTTAGATCTGAAGGCTTAAAGACTTGTATTTGGAAAGCTATGGCAAGGCAATCGATAAGAAGACAATGGACTGAAAGGAGTCAGCATGAAGGGAGCCAGAGGCTTCCTCGGGAGCGAATCAGGCCTCAATCTTCATCACTAGAGACGAGATGGAAATCATGTTGAAGAGATAAGAGGAGATGATGTAGAACCTGCTTCAGTATGTTGGACAAGTTGGAGTGTAGAATCAAGTTAATGCAACTACAGGAGATGCTGGAGATAGGGATTGGGAGCACGGAGCAAATAGAATTCAGAATAGAGTAGGACATCAGGAGCAACACCAGGACTAAGGGAATCCCCTGGAGCATGTTGATCCAATTCCACCAGATTACCGGGTGGAGCTGAGCAACACGGCGTTGATAGAGGAATGGATGTGCATCTAGGAGAGAAGATTCCAAGAATCCCCCGTGGACTCGGAGGGCAGAATGGAGGCAGCGGACAAGGACTGCAGCTTGGTGACATCGATAGATTGGCAGAGATGGTTAGGCAAGCCATGAGAGGTGGATTAGTGAATAGGGACTTAGAGGATGTGAATAGGAGTCCCTTTGCTCCAATGATCAGGCAAGGTAGGAACCCGCCATATTTCAAACTACGAACACTAGAGATGTATGATGGAAGAACGGATCCTGCCGTTCACTTAGGTACATGAGGCATATGGAGGTACCGGAGGCATCGGAAGAGGTCATGGCACAATGCTTCCTTTTTTATTTGACGGATATAGCAGCGTTATGGTTCAGACAGCTAGAGAGTAGCTCTATTGGTGCGTGGACAGAGCTGATCGAAAGGTTTATGAGGCAGTTTCAGGTTCATATAGTCCGACCCAAGAATGTGACGACTTTGACATCAATGAAACAATGGAAAGGAGAGTCGCTTAGGGATTTCTTAACCAGATTCCATGCGGCAGTGGCTTTAGTGGATCGACGTGATCCATCAATGGTTTTGATGGCGGCAATTTCAGGAATTGCAGATAATTCAGATTTCAAGATATCGTTGGAACAGGACCCACCAATGGATCTCGGGGAGTTCTACCGTGAAGCGGAAAGGTTCCTAAGGCAGGAAGATGCGCAGGCTGAGAGAGAAGGGAGAGAAGCTAAAGCTTATGCAGTAAGGGATGGAGATCCATCCAAGGAAAATCCAAATAAAGATGATAAAGGCAATAGAAAATGAATAACAATGGTAGCACTTCGAAAAGGCCATAGAGGGAGTCAAAATTTTCTCCTTGCAGGGATTTAACTGAAACTTTGGAAATGATTTACTTGGACACTCGAGGGCTCCTCCAATATCGAAGGCCGACAAGAAGGGAACCCTCTGAATACGAGCGGGCATCGAGAAGACATTGCCTATTCCATGAGCTGGATGGGCACAACACAAACAACTGCAGGCATTTGAAGGAGATTGTTGAGGAGCATATAAGGAACAGTTATCTACAACAATATGTAAGGAATCGAGATGTGCAAGCGGAACAGGAGCGGCCACCACCCACCTCGAACGAGGATGGCACTGGATCTAGGCATTGCCAGCTTGTTATCAACTAAATGGATTTATGACTTTGAATAAGTAATAGAAGTTGAAGTAATATGGCTAAGTCACTTACACATGTACAGGATCGAGGACCGTCCCTAAGATGCTTACAGATGATGATAAACCGTGCTGCTCGAGTCTATGAAATCCTGCTTTACTTTTCTTTGGTTTCTCCCGTGGATGTGCAGACACTTACTTGGTTCTCTCTGGCTGTAAAAACTTTTATTTTGGATGGTTAGCTTTGCATTAATGTAATAAATAATACAGGTCTCGCGATTACGGTCCCGGTAGGAGAGACGAGGCAGTGATCGCAAGTTACGAGTCCCTTCGTCAGAGGGCGATGGAATGGAGTGGAACACAATATAAAAGTCCTTGGCCGGAGAGCTGAGGCCAGAGAATATAAAAGTCCTTAGCTAAAGAGCCAAGGCTGGAGAATATAAAAGTCCTTGGCCGGAGAGCCGAGGCCGGAGAATATAAAAGTTCTTGGCCGAAGAGCCAAGGCCGGAGAATATTACAGGCCTTGGCCGGAGAGTCGAGGCTGGAGAATGTAAAAGTTTGGTCAAAGAGACGTAGCCGAAGAATATAAAAGTCCTTGGCCAAGAGCCGAGGCCGGAGGATATAAAAGTCCTTGGTCAGAGAGCTGAGGTAAGAGAACATAAAAGGCCTTGGTCGGAGAGTCGATGTCGGAACTGGATAATGCAACCTGGAGAGGTCGTGGATTTGGATTTCGGCTTAGGATAAATGGACCCAGAATGGTCCTGGATTTGGAAAGGGCCCGAAGCGATCCCGAATTTGGATATCAACCCAAAAAGGTTATGGATTTGGTTACGGGTCATTGGATACTGACGGATTACTACTCGGTTAATGAGTTCGGATAGCTATGGAATTGGATAAGGATTTGGTTACTGGACTTTAAATCGGACATCAACTTGGAGAAGTCGTAGACTTGGATATGGCTATGGCACTTGGATGGGATGGCTTGTAAATAAATTGGATTATGAATCGATGGTATGGCTAGATGGAATATGGACTTTGGATGTTGGATTCGGACTATTCAAAACATGCCTTTTTACCACAAGACATATTTTGGCGGGCAAATGTTATCTTGCCTTTTGGTCAAGACCGAGATATCAACAAATATGCTAAAAAGGATGGAAATTAGCATTAGAGATCAACTGGGAACAAGGCTATGATAGATACCGTCAAAATTTAACCGAGATGCAATCAAGACAGGGTCGATCGAGAATGATGAACAAGGCTAGGAAAGGCTACGTTTCAAATTTCAAGTCAAATGGAGTTTGTATGCTCGAGATATGGATGGATCAATATTGGAGAGGAATGATTTGATATCGATGCTTTCGTATCGATGCAATTCGTATCGATCATGACGGAGTTGGTCATCTGCTTCGGGTCAGAGAAGGGTCTGCTTCTGGTCTTGGATAAATTAGCACATCGACAAGATGCTTCGAGTCACTGTGGCACATGCTTCGAGTCAATGACAGGTTTACTTAGGTTCAAGGTGAGCACCACTTCGTATCCATCAAGTAAGCACTGGTTCGTATCCATGGGAAAACCACTACCCCATTTCATATCCATCACCTGAGGACATATCGTATCGCTTTTTCCCAATTCATATCAATCGACATTCACATAATTCGTATCGATCGGTAAACGATCGATACGAAATGTGCCGGCAAAACACCGCACAAAAGGCATCAATATGAGTTTGGTTTGGAAAGATGCAAAACACATCATCCCAGACCGGTACGAAATAGCATACAACACATGGATATGAATGAGTTTGCGTTCGATCGATATGAGAGAAAGAATACGTGATCGATACGAAGTCGATAGCCATGCATTGATCTGAAAAGAAATGAGGATCAATACGAAGAGCATTGCACCTGATGGATATGAAGAAGGAAGTAGTCAACGCGGCATAAAAGATGGATCTACCTTAACTTATCGCTCCACGTCACCTTCGTTTGATCGATACAAACAGGTCGATGCGAGATGGAACGATGCAAAGGCGCCAGACTATGGGAATGTAAAACTTGCATCAATCATAACTCAAAATCCACAAGTCCAAGTGCTATGATATTTTCACAGAATCTTGCTTATGCACTTGAGAATGTTCATGATCGATCTCAACTCGATTGGAGCCAATTTGGATCTATACGAATTATGCTTGGATCGATCCCAAAATTGCTCTGGATCGATCTGGTGGGCCCACAATCATAAGAGAGGAGGTATTCTAGGTTTTGAGGCGGATACTTTCGGATCTACATCTATAAATAGAAGTCCAAGAGCTTCAGAAAAAGGGATCTTTTTTGGTTCTTCTACGCCGTTACTCTGTAGAACTCCATTGTAACTTGATTATTATCATCTATACACTTGTAACCACGAGTGATAATCAATAAAAAAACAAATCCTTCAAAGTGGATGCAGGCTACAACGCCGAACCACTATAAATCGTGTTTTTCTACTACTTTCCTTTTTAATTTTGAATGTTCTTCACATTTATATTCTCTCCATACTTGCTGTCTGTAGTCTGTGATTGTGAACGGGTGCTTTCATTGGCGATTGGGTATTTGTGACCAATTTTGGTGCGAACATATAAAAATGTAAATAATAATAAATTAATTATGGATGAAAAATATGTATATAAAGGGGCTGATGTGTCCATCACATTGAAAACCCCAACACTTAAATACGAGCATAATAAATCATCTACACATCTATATGTTACACGTATATGTTACTTGTATATAAGCATATGATACATATATACATTGTACACTATTAATAATAAAAACAAATACACACACACATATATTATTAAATGAAGTAAAGATTTTATTTTAAATTATTCTAATTTGATTTAAATTAATTCACTTCTTGAGCACAATAAGATCTAAAAATTAAAAAAAATGAATTTCAACCATTTAACCTATTGCACGTAGGTTGGGTTCCATCAAAATCTTCATTCGATGTGCAAATTGTAATCTACCTCTTTAGTAATCATTTAATTTTATTATCATTTATATTTACATCATTTGATTGTGCCAATTAGATTTTATGTATGTTATAATGAATTTATATGTGCCTATGTTGTTTGATTCAATTCGTGTATTCAAATTGTTTAATTTAAAAAAGTAAGAAACTATTAAAATAATTTTTTATAATACTAATTTAATTTGTTTTAATGGTTTGAGACATAAAAACAATTTTTAATATCGATAGAATTTATTTTAAAGGAATTCATTTAGAACAATGGTTATAGAACTAAAATTTTAAGGTTTAATGTAATGACCCGTAATTTTATCACTTTTAAGTGAGATATTTAATATCCAAATAAATAATTTTCAAAACCTAAATAATCATATTTTATGTGATAAATAATAATTGTGAACTTATTTTCAGAATTGGTTTACGAAAATAAGAGATTTTGAATTTTCATTGCAAAATTGACAAAAACCGGTTTTTGGATAAAATTAGATACATATTCAATTTTTTTAAACAATAAATAAATCCTTTAAATTGTTTTTAAATGATAGTAAGTGATTGATAAAAGTTTTATGAGTATAAAAATATTTGTTTTATAAAGATTGGCAAATTTCATCGCACATTGACAAATTGCGTCATATGTTTATAATTGGATTTTGATATTATTAAATATGGTTTTGTAACTAAAATATTTTTTTAATTTTTTAAAGATGATAGGAAAACTATTTTTAAGATTTTTTTTCATAAATAAATAGTTTAACAAAAACATCAAAATATGACCATAAAACATTTTGTCAAAAATCAAAGTTTTGTTCAATATAAGTTGCTCGGCATTGTTGCACCTTTGTTAACATGTTTTAACACATATATATACACATTTTATAAATAATCCAGTTTACTTTTACTAAGTATCGTTAAAAAATTCTAGAATGTCATTAATAAAAGTTAATAAGGTAATAATAAATGTCAAAAGCTAACATCAAATCAAATCTCACCAAAACCAAGGAAAATCTTCACTTTAATCTACTTTTCCATCCAAATACATTCTATGTATAAGTGAAAATGACATAAAGTAATAAAGTGATGGATGATGGCAAGTGTTGAAAAAAGTAAGTTTACTTTAAAGTTAAGAACATGTATTTTGGTAATTTGGTAAGGGGTTAATTTGGTAACTTACCACTTCTTTCTTTTCCTATAAATACACAATTTTTCTCTCATTTTATCACACACATTCTCTTCTTCTTCCTTTATGCTATTTTAATGGCCTCTTCTTCTCTTCTTCTTTCTTGCTAACTTTCTTAAAATCATATCAAACTAAATCCAAACTCCACCAAACTTTGCCAGAGACCTTAGAATACCATTAGAACTGGTTTAGCATCTAAAAAGTTGAAGAGTTATGGAGGAAAGGGTAGAGCATCGTGACGCCATACCTATTTAAAAGGAAGGAGCAAGTTTGGAAAGCTTCGGTGCAAGAAAAAGAGAAGAACGTACCGTCGGTTTCATTCCAAGAAAATAGAAGAAAGTTTGAAGTACTACGAATGCTCTGCCAGATTTTCTAAAGCTTGGGAAGGAGAAATGTAGTAGATGATAATTAATTATAGTTGACAATGGTTTAGTAAAGTGTTGGATTGAAAGAATGTTGGTAGGAAGAATTAGTTAGAGACAAAGATGAGTACTCGAGTTATCTTTAATTATTTAACTCCTTAAAGTATGTTCAATTAATGAATTTATATGCTTGGTTGAGAATAGATTAAGAATTGGATTATTATATGGATGTTAAGATGGTTTATAACTTGGTTGTGAAATTCTATAACCAATTAAAGTGAAAATAATATTCAAGTTAGGTAATGGTTAGTAAACTAACCTTAGTTGGTTAATAAATCTAAATGAAAAGTGTATGAAGTTGTTTAGCTTTATTTAATGATTGAAATAATAAAACTTTGTTTTGAATAAGTTAAAATAGTTTTAATAAGGTTTCAGAACATATTTGAAGTATTATGGACAAGTTTTGGAACAATTCACCAAACGGTCAAAATCGAGCTCGTCGCGTGGCGACAGTTCTTAATATTCGACCCGTAACTTTAAATCAATGTGTAGTGTGACAACCTGGAATTTTTGATATTTGAAATCGAAATATTTAATTAATTTTAAATATTCAAAAGTTAATTTTCAACTTGAATTTCAAATATCACTAATTGTTTGACAAATAAACTATTGAATTAAACAATTAGAAATCAGGTAAAATATGAATTCTAGGATTTCAAGTCTGTTAAAAATAATATGAAGGTTTATAAAATTTATATTGATAATACTAGAGGTAATAGAACTTTTAAAATTGAATTTAAAACTGTTTTGTTCAGTTTGAAAATATATTGTTTAAATCGATATTTAAAAATAGCCTTCCGAGCATAGTCTCAGATTTTGACGAAACCGGTTCCATTAGATATGTAATATTGTATTATTATTGGATTTCAAATTTCATAGTGTTTGGAGTTGACATGTGACTGTACGGTTTGTAAACGCGCTGAAATCTATATCGAAAATTTAATATAATTACTAGGTCCAAAAATCTATCTTCTCCATACGATCGAGTTAGGACTCGAAACCTTTTCCATTGCATTCGTAATAGGGGTTTAACATAATAAACGCTAATGGCACGCCTCGGTTGGAGATCGAGATTGTGAGTTGCGGGAATCAAGACGATTTAAATTTAAAATTTAAATAATTTGACTGGTCAATTAATTTAAACATTAGAACTTTATACCCTATCAACCTGTCCACCCTGAGAACACATGTTTAATTTTTTCTGTTTAATTTCACACGCGTCTCCTTCTTTCTTTAAAATCATAGCCGAGTACTTTTAAAAAAAAAGCAAAACGGAAATTAAAAAAATGGCTATCTCCTTCTCCAATTCAAATTCTCAAAAATCAAATTTGTTTCAACAAAAAAATATAATGGCAACTGAAATACGTGAATCAATCGCCCTACATCGCGTACAAACCGGAGTCGATCGAGAGAGCATGAGGGGATTCTCGATTCAATCGATAGTAGAGAAGGGAGGCGAAATGATAGCGCGACGTCGTCGCCATTGGGAGAGCGCGGCCGGGGGTTCGTGCTAGGCGGTGGAGTTCGCGAGGAGGGTGGGCGGCGGCGCTAGTTCATGGTGGCGGCAGCTACTCGGAGAGGCTGGGGCTAGTGGATGGGAGGTGATGGTCGTCGATGCGAGCGTGAGTGGTAGTCAGGGATTGCATGAAGGCTTGGTGATCGTCGTCGACTTCGGCAGAGAGGTGACGAAGAGATTAGCAGTAAGGTAGTTAGCATTCTGCAATTTATTTTATTCATTACTTTCAATTTTGATTTAATAGATATGTACAAACATAGGTAAAAGAAATTAAAAACAGAAACACTTTGTTAGCCAGGGGAACATATATATATATATATATATATATATATATATATATATATAGAAAAGAATTTTTGACCCAGATTTTTTATTTTCACAAATATATACATTAACAATAAAGAAAAAGTTTTACAGTAAAGAACTTACCATTTTGGGTTAATTACAGGAAAAGCTATAACTATAAATATACAAATGCACATATATATTTTATTTTAAATATATATAGCAAAACGGAGAAATATAAATATATATAGATAAGATTTTGGAAATGGAAATTCCAAATGTTGTAGAGTTTATATAGAAATTAGATTTTTAAATCTATATGGATATTTTAGTATGTAGTTTCAAAGAAATAAAATAAAAATGCATATACATTTTTAAACCTACTAGTTTATCTTAGAACAATGGATTAAGGTGAATAACTTGTTTAAATTAACTTATCTAATTATTTTAGTTACTAAAATTATTCAGAGAAAAATTATTTTAAATTAAATTATTGAATGCTAATAGACTGTTCGATTTGTTTAAATATTAATAAACCGTACAAATATTTGTACAAGGTCAAAATCGTGAAGAAACTAAGTCGAGATCAAAGTGGATTGCAAATAAAAGGCAGAGGTGAGTTAATCTCACTCATTTGGATTACCATTTAAATTTAAATAGTTAAATTTAAATTATTGGTTGAATGATTGAATTGATTGGACGTGATATTATATATAAAGTGTGTGTGTGTGTATATATATATATTGGAGCGATTGATTCCCCCATTATGTGGCGGTTGAGACCCTATGCGTCCCACATAATAGCGGATGACCCTTTATACCATGATATCCCTCTCGAAGTGGGATTGGTATTTTAATTGTTGACTAACATCTATGGATGCAAGAAAACAGGTTGGAGGGATCCAACCGGATTCCTTAAAATATTGAATTTATTTTATATTATATAATGCGATTTATGTGATAATCTGTGATGATTATATTGATTATTGAATGCTATGGCTTGGTTGAATATATATTGATAATTTGAGAAAATGAAAAATATATAAAGTTTGGATATTTAAAGGAAATAAAAAGGGTAATTTTTAAGTAAAATAATTATAATAAATTTGGGTAAATTAAAGATTGAATTTGCAAAAGTATAATTTTGATTTTCAAATTCTATTAAATAAATTCTGAGTATGGAAATGAAGATAGAGATTTTAAACAAATGAAAATAAAAGAGCTTTGGAGACTTAAGTGATATCGTCTAAATATTTAAAGGATTTTAGTTTCAAAATTTAAGATTTAAAATGTTTGGGAAGAAATAAAAGGGTAGAATTTTGAATGAAGTATGAAGTGGATATTTCAGTTTAAAATAAGTTTTTAAATCATATATATAGAAGTACATATGGAATTAATGGGTTTTAAAATAATTTTGGGTAAGTAAAGGAATTTATTTTAAAATGGAGTTGGTTTTGAAAATCGATTTGAAAACTGATCAAGTGTTTGAAACTGGAATTAAAGAAGAATGAGATATGGAATTTATAAACAAGGTTTATAAATTAAGTGATATATTTATCAGAGGATAATTTGGAAGTATAAATTCTGGATGAGAATTTATATGGGAAGGGTGATTTGTTTAAAAATAAATAGAGGTTTATTTATAAAGGTGTGGAAATGGAAGGTGTATTTCCCTGAAAAAGCCAAGTATATATTTTCAAAGAAAGATTTCCAAGTATAAGTTAGAGGTTTTAAAGTGGTTTTAAAAGAATATTTTAGAAAGAATTATTATTTGGTGGTTTTAAAATTTTTAAAAGTAAATATTTATAAAGTTAATTATATAAGTAAATCATCTTAAAGGTTTAACTAGTATTATGATTTAATGGATAATTATTTAATATTTTATACCTTATAAAATAACTTTTATTTTAAATTTAGTTTGGCTTAAGTTTTACATGAGAAATTATTTTAAAATTTCATAACTAATATTTTAAATAAAGTGTTTAAGTAGTTTTTATTTTTATTGTTTTAAAGTATATATTTTTGGATAAAATGATTTAAGTTATTTTAAAATCTGAAGTATTAAGGCTTGGTGATTTTCAGCGGAAATGAAACAATTGGGTGGAAATTTATTCCACGAGAAAAAAATGTTTCGAAAACTATTTTCGAAAGGGTTGAAGTGTAGAAAAAATATCTTGCGAAGATATTTTGAAATAATTTGGAAAATTTTCTAAGGCCTGATGGTTGTTTGTGAATGTTATTTGATAGTTAAATAACCGACTATCAATATTGGATAATGCGCTAATCGTTTTGAAGAGACAGGGATAGGGATTGTAACAACCCTAGATTTTGACTATATATTTAAATTTGACTTTATTTCATTTTGAAATTATTTTAAATTTGTTTTATTTATGTGATATCATTTCTAAACATTTTTAAAATGATAATATAATTTTTCCAAAATTTACTATATTTATTTCCTATTTTTAAAGGCTGTTTTCTAATTTTCTGCCATTTTCTTCATTTTTAAATTTCTTTATTTTATTTTAAATTTGTTTTATTTGTGAAAATTCATCTCTAAATATTTTTACAATAATAATAGAATTTTTCCAAAAATTACTGTGTTGATTTCCTATTTTTAAGGGCTGTTTTCCCATTTTCTGCTATTTTCTGCATTAAAATTTTATATTTAAATTAAATTTTAAATATTTATTTTGTGAATATAATTGTATTTTATGTTATTATTTATGTTTAAAAATACTTTACAAGCTTATATGAATTTTCTAAAAATTATTTCATTTAACTTCAAATTTTGCTAGTCTAGTTCACTGTTTTAACTATTTTCCTTAATTTTACTTTACATAATTGATAAATATTATATATATTTGTATATTGGTTAAAAATTTCTAAATCTTATCTGATATTATTTTCCATGTCCATATAAATTTTCCAAAATTTATTCTGTTTATTTCCAATTTTTCTTGACTAGTGTGCATTTTCTGAGCTATTTTCTTATTTTTATCGTATATAATTATTATTTATTTAATTTTATTTTATATTTTGTTGCATTTTCGAAATTTAAACTGAAATTATTATATTTTCAGTAATTCAAACTTATATAAAGAAATTAAGAGAAATTTGAAAAGGTTTTGACTTTTGATTTTCCTAAGGCCTTTTATCTTCCACCTTTTCACATTTTAACTTAACTCTTCATTCAATTGGCCATTACTTCTCATTTCTTTCAGCCGACTATCATTTTTATCATTCATGTGAACATTTTTCTCGTTCCTGAAGAAAAAATTTCGGCCATAGCTTTTGAAGAAAGTTTGGTAAACTTTATTTCCTTTTTCCATTTGTTTATGCTTGAATTCATGGTTTTTGCTCTTGTTCTTCTTCATCATAGGTTCGGCCTTGCTCCTCCACCACCATAGCCGCCTCCACCATCACCACATCAGGTCACCATCTCCTCCAGCCCACTGACCAAGCCATGCCGTGGTCATCTATGACTAGGTCCACCAAAGTTTATGCAAACACCCCACTTGTTCAGCCTAGCCGAACCATTTATGCACATACCCTTCATTTTTCACCTAAACCACCTCCTTGGCCGCCACCACCAGTCCCTCCACCACCTTTGGCCGACACTCCAGACCCCACCTGACCTTCACCTTGTAGGGGCCGAGCCCAATGGTCCTTTGGTTGAGCCATGGTTGCACAAAAGCCACTTATTTGCCTTAAACCCTTTGTATTCACACCTTGTAACTTCCACCACTTCACCACACCCTTAGCCACCCTTTCCACCACCTTCTCCAGCTCATACCTGAACCAAAACCACTTCCACACCATCTCCTAGCCTCCAGCAGGTCTGGCCATGTCATTTGTAGCCTTGCCCGATGCTTGAAATTGCACAAAAATCCACTTGTTTGCCTCGTACTTGTATTTTCATACATAGCAACTTCCACACCTTCACTACCCTTCCTAGGCCGACCATATATGACCCATACCTGACCAAATACACCCCATGGCAGTACCTTATCACCCTATAGGCTGAGCATAGTGATGGTGGAAGCAAGTGCAAGTGTTTGATTAATTGTTGTTCCTTAATTTCTAGCATCGTTTATCGTATTTTTGGTCTGAAACCTTATAATTGTTATATTGTTTGTTTGATTTGTATTCAAGGGAATTAATCCTTGGCTCCTCCATTTCGTATCTGTATCGTGCTTTTGTGCTTGTGTAGATCCCGTTGTGCAATTCGTCGTTGTGTCATCAGCTCAAAACAGTGAGTAAATCTCACCAGACTAATATGTACTTATATAGTGATAAACTGACATCACCTGAATCTGTAAATGCATATCATCCTGTTATAACTGCTATATTATATTCATATGAAGTTCACACCTATATTTACACTTGTTATACCATATGTTACTGTTATTTCATGCTATTCGATTATTTTCATCAGTTTATCACACTACAAGTTCCCTGTAGACTAGTATCACTATGGGTTGAAATGATACATACCCGAACGGACTTTAGAATAGGAGAAAATCGTTATGGGCTAAAATGATAGGCCTGAATGATTTTCAATGATTTTCATCTACTTGGGATTGCGGGTTTGAAATGATCAAACCCGGGTTTTCTTTGTAAATTACGGGTTGAAATGATATATTACCTGTATCACTTCATCTAGGCTAGAAAATGAAATACAGACCCGTTGTTAAAATATGTTTTTCTAAAAATTTTAAATTATTTTAGAAATGTAAATATTATAATATTTTTATTTAAATTTGATTAAAAATGATTTTTGTAAAGCATTATTGATTTTCTGAAAATTTATAAGTGAAATAAATAAATGGTAAAGTTAGAAAATCTGAAATGTAAGTTATTTTGGAAACTAGAATTTGGTGATAAATGGAATTTAAACTAAATATGAAAATATGATAAATTTATGATATTTTGAATTAAATGAATTTAAAATGATTTTATAATATATTAATGATTTTTTAATAAAGTTAAAATCTGAAATGAATGAATATTTAGGTTGAAATTTGGAAATATAACTAAAATTGGAAATTTGTGAATTTGGCTTAAAAGTGAATTTTGAGTTAAGTAAATAAAAATGAAATTAAGTTATATTTGAAAATTTTAAACTTAAATGTTAAGTTAAATTTAATTTAATGAATTTAAAATTTAATGTTGGAATTTAATAAGTGAATTATTATTAAATTTTGATTTTTGAATGGAGATTTAACTTTATAAAATCACGAATATAAGGGTATTTGAATGACTGTTTTAAAAGTGAAATTATATGATTTTATAAGCTAAAAATGATTTAAATAAAAATATAATTGTTTGTGAAATTATATTGAATACTTGAAGTTAATTAACTGCATTTCTGAAATGCTATTAATTCTAATGTAAATGATAATACAACATTTGTAAATGCTGTAGTTGATAATAATGAACCAAATGGCTAAGTTTAATTAAAGTTTATTATAGCATTTTTGTAAATGCTATAATTTTTGAATTTAACTAAGTTTTATTTGAAACTAATGTAACCCTATTACAGCATTTTTAAATGCTATCTTTTGTTAAATTGAACTGTTTTGAATGTAACTTTCCATAGCAATTTCTAAATGCTGCGAAAGTTGAATTTTCATCTGTTTTAATAACTTAAGTTAATAAATGAATTTTGAAAGACTAAATTTTGTAAATTTAATAATTTAATTATTAAATATAATAACTTCATTTTTATGATTTAAAATGAAGTAATTTGTTTTGAAATATAAACTATTTTGAAATGTGTTTTGTAATGGTATTTAAATTAAATAAAAATGAATGTGGTTTGGAAGATATTATATTTTTGATATTTTGAAATGGATTTTGAATGATATTGAATTTTGAAATGACATTTGTGTTTGAAGTATAAAACACCATTTTGAAATTTTAACCACGGGATGTAAAATTTATAGTTTAACTGATTCTTAAAGGATGTGCGATCCCAAACATCCTTTAAGTTATTGTGCATTTCTACTACAGTTCACTTGAGTTAGTTTACATTATATAAGTATATATTGTCCTGACTCGAGTGTTTTGTGTTTTACTTTACGCTCGGGTCAGCCTGAGTGTTTACAGCTTAGCTTTGGATTTCTTTCTGGAGCTAAGAATTGCTGGAGATTCTGCTTGTCTAGTTATCTATCCCTTCAGTTTCAGTTGTTCTACTTCAGCTTTGGTATTGATAAACTGCTATGTAATTGATATTTCTATTGTATATGTTTTCAGACTGATATTATGTATTATGTTTTGAGAGTTTGTTATAGTAGCTTCATGAACTACTATGGTATTTTAATTTCCGCTGCGAGTTATTCTGATATTTCTGTGTCTGTGATTCTGTGATTGTATTTCATTTGCTCCAAATTTATTTACAACACGGTATTTTGAGCAATTCAAGTCCGACATGTGCGGATGCGAATGGCTGAAAATATCGGGTTGTTACAGGGATTAATTTCCTGAAAACCACTTTCATCCGGTTTGAACGTTTTCGTGAGGAAGACAAGAGCTTGGAGTCGAATATGGAGCAGTGAAGTGTATGGGCTAATCACTACTAATCTTGAGGGTGATTCCAAATTGGATGTAGTAGGCGTAGTGACTTCGGTTCCGTTTGAACCCAGAACAAACTTGTATGGATGAATGCTATCAGAACATCGTCAGGAGGACGATGAGCATTCTAAGTGAGATGTGTTCTAAAAAGGTAAGGCGTAGCCTCGAGCCTCATCAACTGGGAATGGCTAAAAAAGGGGAGGTGCAGCTAGGCTAAGTGGCTAACAACCAATTAGCTAAGGTCATCCCTGTCTAGATGTCACTTTTATTCGGCTGTATGGGTCGTTGCTGATCCCAACAGCAGGGTGATTTTATTCGGACTATCCAGTAAGGGGTAGCTCCGTTCTTGTGTTACAAGGGATCAAGGTGGATCCTTGGTACGGTGATCTAGACCACGTACTGCGACGGGCGGTACCCCAGTAGCCCTACCATTGATGGAAACCAAATAAGTGCCTTCGGACATTTTTGTATACCTATTATGATGGAATTTAATGATTGTAACAATTTCGGATATCTAAATAAGTATTTGTATATAGAAACTACTATAATATCAGAGAATTTGATAAGAAAGTGTTTTGGTTATCGTAAGGTAAAAACCCGGCATGTTTATTTATGGCTTGGTCTTACGAGATACCTTTGATTTCAAAAGAATTTTTGAAAATTTTAATAATCCAATTGAGTGTGTTTTCTCACGCTGGTTTTCTAGATTGACTCGGGTATTATTTTAATAATGCTAGGTACAAACCGATTATTATAGAGTATAGATTCTGGATGGATTGCTAGGAAGCTCAAGGGATATGCTGGATGGCGAGACGTATCACATGCATCTATCTTATTTCTGTGGTGTTTGGTATGCTGAATATTCAGCTTTGTGTGGACAAGTTATCATAATAGTCCAGTGTTGTTCTTTTGTTGATATTGTACTCTGATGATGTATATATAAAAAATTACATTTTCTTTTGTATAAAGATCAGTCAATTATCTATTATATATTGTTCCGCTGCGATTGTGAGATTCTGATATTGTTTTCTATTTCTTCTTCTACCTCCTTCTTCTTTACTTTACGGTCCAGTTTTCCGGCATTCGATTGTTCAGCATTTAATACAATGGACGTATTGATGTCGATTTTCGAGCATCGAGAAATCGGGTCATTCATTTGGCATCAAAGCTGAAGGTTAAGCGAGAACCTTGGCTCTGGTGGGGATTACTCATTAGAAATAGAATCTGTAGTACTTTAGAATGAGTTTGAGTGTAATAATTGATATGAGCGCATATTTGTTAGTAAATGTAAAAATTGTTTTTATATTGTGTTGACTTATCAGTTGAGTGTCTATGATTTCTGGTCCGTACGGGAAGTACAACCGTATCGATAGGCATTTCTAAACTCTTAAACTAGGCAAACCGACACAGTATTGTTTTAAAATAGGGTAAATGAAATAATTTTAGCCAAATTATTTTTGTATATAAAAGAAATAATTTTTCGTAAATTATTATAGTTATATATGGTTGCTTAGTTGTTAGGAAGTGATAATATTAAAATATTATCATTGTTGTGTGGAAATTTGAATAAGAAATTAAGGTAATCACCAAAGCTTAAGAAATAAATCCATATACAGGATGGAATTTGAAATGTGAATTATAAATGTGATTTATAATTTGAAATAAAATTACAAAGTAATGTTTGAATATGAATTGAAAGGATTTGAAATTTGAAATTCTGGAAATTAAATTCCTTTGAGTTTGGAAATGGTTTTCAAAAGGTTTTGAAGGAGTAATAGTGGTACTTTTGGGAAACATTTTTGAATTGGGTATATAAATCTAGTGGGATTTGTAGTTAAAAATATTTGGAAATTTTTTGTAAAAGAGATAAAGCATTGAACTCTTTTCGGTCGTTGGATAATAATTTCGGTGATGAGTGCAGCATCATCGATGTTCATTTTCGAGTTCCCAAGAGAGGAATTGCTACCAATATGTTTTAAATTGAAATTGTTTGCAAAACTGGGTTTGGTTTTAAAATTCAAAGGATAATTTGATATGCAAAGGAATTATGTATATAATTGATTTCAAAAATGACTTTGAAATGTTGAGTAGTTGTTTAAAAGACTCTAGAATCTTGTTTGAATGTTTATGGAAATTGGGGATATATTTGTGAATGAGAAAAATTATTTGGGTATAACTAAAAGGAAACTGGGACTAGACATTTGAACAATGTTTAAATTTGGAAGTAAAGTGATAAATAAAATTAGTAAGTAAAACAGATTTGAAATTGAATTTGATTAGAACGAATTAGTTAATGGAACTAATTTAAAGAAAATATAAGAAGACTAAGTAAAGTGGCCATTGAAATAAAAATTCATTAAGTTGGAAATTAATGTGTGAATGAGCAAACTAATTTAATTGGTAAATAAATGAAATTGAAATTGAATATTGGGATCAATTCAATTGTGTAAGTAAAGTGAAATTCGAAAATTTGTTCGAATAAGCTAAGTAAAATAATAAGGGTTTGGTAATGGAAGGTGTTTGAGATATGAATAAATTAGTAAGTGAAACTAATTGAAGAATTGGTTAATTAAGAATGGGTTTGAGATAAGGTGAATAGAATTCAATTTTAATTGATTTGGAAATAAATTTTGAAGTAAATAGAATTCAAAATGGAATCAGAAATAAGTTAAATAAAATAGAGTTTAAGTGGTAAAGTGAAATTAAAAATACGAAGTATATAAAATTTTGTATTGAGAATATAATGGGTATTTGGATGACGATCAAGTAAAATGAGATATTTGTGAATAAGTGAATTGAAATCAATATAAAGGTGAATAAAAGAGAATTGATATAGCTAATAATCAATTGAGATAAATACGTAGGATGTACATATGTTATTTTATTCGCATAGCAATTTGATGCAGATTTGAGCACAAAATTTTAAGATAGTTATATCAATCCGAGTTGGAATTTTTCACTCGATTTCCGACGGCAAATCCTAGATATGGATTTTTGATTGATTCTAGAAAATTCTCTATCATACTGTATGGCTATGCAAGGAGAATGATGGTTTCTGGTCAAGCAGCCAGACCTGAGTCCGCACTAGGAAGTCGGGTGAACGATACTAGTCGGAAGTGAAATTTTGTGATCGAGTGAGCGATCGAATTGGCATTGCGTAAGGATGATATATGTACATCGTACGGGCTTGAATGAAATAGATATTGAAAATTTTGAAAAGGAATGAATAAAGTGATTTTGGATGTTGTGATTGGATATTATTGCTAAGTAGCATGTAGGTAATAAAAGCAAAGGGAAAATTGGTGTTTTAGATTTCAAAAGATAAATTTGAATTGACCGACATAGAGGTATGTGTTTGAATTTTTGTATGAAATTTGATTATTTTCTGATCTAGCCACTTGGCGTTTTGTTTTTCTTTTAAAATTTTGGGGCCATAGAGGCATTTTGTAGTTGTACCGATCTAGCCGCGCAAAGGAGACGCTGGCAAAAAATTTCGAAAATTTAGGGAGTTAGAAAATTTTGAGAAAATTCTGATAATTTAAAATTTGATTATAAATTGAAATTTGAATTGTTGAGTAAGTGTGTTGTTTGGAAACTATAAAAGAGTTTGGAAAGTTAGTAAAAGCGACACTGTCTTTAATAAGGAAAAAGAGATTGTTTTGGAAAATTGTTGAAAACTGTTTGGTTTTTGGGAAAATAGTAAACTGATAATGGTCCATTCTTCTTAAACTAATAATTTTGGGGACGAAATTCTTTTAAGGGAGGAGGAATGTAATAACCCAGAATTTTTGATATTTGAAATCAGAATATTTAATTGATTTTAAATATTCAAAAGTTAATTTTGAACTTGAATTTCGAATATCACCATTTGTTTGACAAATAAACTATTGAATTAAACAATTGGAAATCTGGAAAAATATGAATTCTGGGATTTCGAGTTTGTTAAAAATAATTTGAAGTTTTATAAAATTTATATTGATAATATTGGAGGTAATAGAACTTTTAAAGTTGAATTTAAAACTGTTTTGTTCAGCTTGAAAATATATTGTTCAAATCGATATTTAAAAATAGTCTTTCAAGGCATAGTCTCGAATTTCGACGAAACCAGTTCCATTGGATCTGTAATATTGTATTATTATCGGATTTCAAATTTCGTAGTGTCGGGAGTTGACATGTGATCGCACGTTTGTAAATGCGCTGAAATCTATATCGAAAATTTAATATGATTATTGGGTCCAAAAAGCTATCTTCTCCATACGACCGAGTTAGGGCTCAAAACCTTTTCCATTGCGTTTAGAATAGGGGTTTAACATTATAAACGCCCAACGGCACGCCTCGATTGGAGATCAAGATTGTGAGTTGCAGGATTCGAGACGATTTAAATTTAAAATTTAAATAATTTGACTATTCAATTAATTTAAACATCAAAACTTTATACCCTAGCCACTTGTCCACCCTGAGAACACATGTTTCCTTTTTTCCATTTAATTTCACACGCGTCTCCTTCTTTCTTTGAAATCATAGGCAAGCTCTTGTTAAAAAAAAAATCAGAATAGAAATTAAAAATTGGCTGTCTCCTTCTCCAATTCAAATTCTCGAAAATCAAATTCGTTTCAACAAAAAAATGGCAATTGAAATACGCGAATCAATCGTCCTACATCGCGTACGAACCGGAGTCGATCGAGAGAGCGGGAGGGGATTCTTGATTCAATTGAGAGCAGAGAAAGGGCGTGAAATGATAGCACGACTTGTCGCGATTGGGGGAGCGTGGTCGGGGGTTTGTGCTTGGCAATGGAGTTCACGAGGAGGGTGGGCGGCTCCGCTAGTTCGTGGTGACGGCAAATACTCGGCTAGGCTGGGGCTAGTGGAGAGGACGGTGATGGTCGTCGATGTGAGCGTGAGTGGTAGTCAGGGATTGCGTGAAGGCTTGGTGATCATCGTCGACTTTGGCAGAGAGGTGAGAAGAGATTAGCAGTAAGGTAGTTAGCATTCTGCAACTTATTTTATTCATCACTTTCAATTTTGATTTAGTAGATATGTACGAACATAGGTAAAAAAATATTAAAAACAGAAACACTTTGTTAGCTAGGGGAACATATATATACAGAGAAAAGAATTTTTAACCCAGAATTTTTATTTTCACAAATATATATATATATTAAAAATAAGGAAAATGTTTTTACAGTAAAGAACTTATTATTTGGGGTTAAATACAGGGAAAGCTATGAATATAAATATATAAATGCACATATATATTTTATTTTAAATATATATACCTAAGCGGAGAAATATAAATATATATAGATAAGATTTTGGAGATGGAAATTCCAAATGTTGTAGAGTTTATATAAAAATAGATTTTTAAATCTATATAGATATTTTAGTATGTAGTTTCAAAGAAATAAAATATAAATACATGTACATTTTTAAACCTATTAGTTTATCTTAAAACAATGGATTAAGGTGAATAACTTGTTTAAATTATAAATTAGTTATTTTCAAGTAATATTTTACATAGATATTTAAAACCTATTTGCAAGTATTTTTAAAGTATTTATAAGTTAAAAAAGGTAATTTACTAGGCTTAACATTAAAAGATGAGGAGATAGACTTATCTGTTTGTCAGAGTTAAGATTGATGTTAAGTAGGGATATGAGCAATAGAGCTCTAACCTATCGCTTCCACCCTAATCGAGGAATAGTTAATTTGGAATGTCAAAAACATCTTAATCTTGTTGTTTACATGTTTGTTCGAAAAGTAATTAAATTTTCTTAAAGTTAAAAGCCGACAAAGTAGGCTTATCTATTTGTGAGCGTTAAGATTAATATTCGAGTAGGGATATGAGTAATTTATCTCTAACCTACCAGCTTCCCTCTTGACCAAGGAATACTTATGTCGAGAATTTCATAAACATGTTGATCATGTTGTTTGTTACTCATTTATGAATATCATTAATATTATACTTAACACTAAAAGCTGATGAGGTGGATTTATTTATTTGTGAGATTCAAGAATGAAGTGTCTAGGCTAGGCTTTGATATGCAACAACACTCTAACTTACCTGACTTTATTCTCGGATGAGGAATAATTAAGTTGGAATGTCAAAAACGAGTTAAGTATACAAATCGTCAGTACTATAAGTGATCGTCTTTAAATGGAATGTCGCTTAGTCAATTATTGAGCTTAACCAAATATTAACTTAGATCTTTAAAAGAATGTTTTTAAAGATAACATAAGTATGGAATGTTTTGGGTTTGTTGTGAAAACGTGTTAATAACATTCATCTTTAACACTTTTTTATTGTACTTATGAATGTAAATAGATCTTTAAACAAATGTTTTAAAGATTAGCATAAGTGAAATAGTTTTGGGTTTGCAGTGACAATGTTTAAGTAACATTAGTCTTAAACCTTTTTAAGTGGATTTGTGAAAGTACTTAGATCCTTACAAAGTATATTTTAAAGGAAATTATAAGCAAGGAATCTTTCAGAAAAATATAGAAAAAAATAAAGGCTTAAAGTAATAAATTTTGTTAATGATTTGTGAATATGCTTATGCAATTTAAGATAAGTATATAAATATTTTTTTGAATATTAAAAGATTAAAAATGAATAGTGGAAATTGATAAATGATGTTTTATTAGATGAAAGAAGTTTTACTAATAAAAGAGGTTTTGATTAATAAAAGATTAATTAAAAAAGGGATTATAAGTCACTTGTGTGACTTAATCATGCTTTGTATGACTTGATTGTGCTTTATATGTTTACTCGTTTATGGAACACTTTTAGTCGTATACTTACCACTAAAAGACAACGAATTAGGCTTGTATATCTATGGGAGTTAAGATTAATGTTCGAGTAGGGATACGAGTAATCGAGCTCTAATCTACCGGCTTCACTCTTGACCAAGGGATAGTGTGGGATGAAACTATCGAAAACATGATAAGTATACGATAGTTGATATCCATATGCTATCGTTCTCATTATTGTTGAATGACCAAACTAGTCGATTTTATCTTGAAGAGACAGAGATCAATAAGTGTTTTGCTTATCAAAAACGTCTAAAGACTGAAATACATGTTCTATCACTTGGAAGTGGAACTATTCGAGATGTTGGAATCTATATGTGGTTTTGAGGTTTTTTTGAGATATGGGTATCGATTTGGGGATTCTATTCTGTTCGATTGATGAAGACTCGTGGGAAAGATGCTGATTGTAAACTCAACATCGGAGATGACCAAAAATAGAGTAGATCTTAGGGCCTAGGGTTTAGCCAACCTAAGACAGGATATTATCACTCCATATCTAGAATATGCTTATCGGTGTTACATACGAGAGGTATGTGGGATCACGTGTTAGGGCACGGACAAGCAATGTTTACCTTGAGGTATATTTTATCTAGAGATATACGATGCTTGAAAGTAGTTTTTGACCCTAGTGCAAGAGATCTGGTTCTATTTACTGGAAGCGTCTCCATTAAAAAACAATTATGCATATGTTTCTTATCATATTTGATTGTACCGTCTAATATGCTTTTGAGTAACAAATGTAACCATTACAACTATGTTATATATTTATATTTTGTACCCTATATGTGATGACCCACCCTTTTGACCCTCAGAAATCGACACTGATTAATCCTCGGTATTCAGGTGTTGTAAAACCAAATGCTAGAAGGATGGATAGTAAAGGGTAAAAAGAAAATAAAGACAATATAAAATATTACAAGAAAGGAATAACATATAATATTTTAATATATATGACCATTACAGTGGAAATTTTAAATACATTTATCAAAGTTTATCTAATAAATTAGCTTAAACGATTATAAATTTCTATCCTTATAAATGCTGAATACAATCGGTAAACTAATGCAGCAGAAATGGTAATAAAGAACCATCTACAGGAACATCTTAAGCTCCAGACTTCATGCTCCATCACAAAGCTCCAAGTTAATCCCGACTACTTGGCTGCTCAAAAAAATTAGGCACCCAGAGTTTAAGGGAAAAGAAAATAAACTCCGGGTCAATCATGAGACTGGTGTGAAAAACTCAAAAATATGGGTGTTGGAAAACAATATGTATCTCATAAGACCAGGATGCACATAAAGGTGGAATGGGTTTTTACCTTATGATAACCAAAACATTTGCTATGCAAAATCAAGGATATTATCTTTGATGACATTCATTGAAAATTCTTTCGGATAACATATTAATCATAGCTGGATTTGTTATATTTGTTTAATTCGACAGCATAATATGTTTACAACTAACACCATAAAGACTCGTATTGGAGAATGGATTCCATACAATGACAAGGTAAGGGACTACCATCCGACAGTACATATCTAGAAAATTGTACTGAGGTACCAATAGATGGTCCTCTACTAACACATGACTGATCTACCTTTATCATAGATAGTACCAAATATGACATAACCTTGTCGTTTCTGATCTATCCGAGAGCTCTTATAGAATACACAACATACCCGATATATAAAGGGTAATCTAGAAAGGTGATGACCATATCCTAATGGATGCGACCTATATAGCCCTACTGCATCTATCGTGTTTTTGTCATTCCCACGTGCGAGGCCTTAGATCATGTTTTACCTTGCATAGAATCATCAAATCTGACTTAGAATGCCACATTGCCATATCCATCACACATTATTAGTTTCCACAAATGTACAACCTCTGAGATCGTATGTCTCGGAGAAGGGTGTTAAGAGTAAGAGAGGTTACCTCATACACTACCAAACAGATGTACGTTTGTAAAGATCAATGTACGTGTATTTTAGAAATGCAATGTCAGACATTCGTCCATACAAGTTATTCAGGAACATGACAAACCAAAGGCACTCTCCAACTACGTTCTATTTTAGGAATCATCCCTAGGATTAGTAGCGATAAGTCCTTGCATCGAAGATTTTAAAAATTAAGTACAACTACCATCATATGTACATAATATGGAAATCGAGGGGCTAGTGGCAAGTCGTTATAAAGATCTCCGTCTTCAAAATCATTTCCCTTATCATGTTTTCACTTTCGACTATACATTGGTTCAAAGTGGTTTTCGAATAGGAATCACCTAAATCTAATCTCGTTCTCTCTGAACCAATTATCGATAAAACATCTTTCATAGCTAAATCATTTCCTTTTCAGCATATATGAGATTATTAAACCTCTCTTTAACTTTGGAAAACACCAAATCATTTCTCATAAATCATGTTGGAAAATATTATTTAGTAAAAAGGATTCATAGAAATTATACTAATTTTAATTTCCGCAATCAACAAGTATTATTCGTCAATGGCGAGATCACCTTTTAAATTCACACGAATAGCATGAGTTCTCTCCTTGGAATTCAGCATTAAGTGTAAGAAAATTATTTTCTATACAACCCAAGTTAAAGTAAATCTTTTATACTTATCTCATTTTCGACATTCGACCTAATCTATTTCTCGCCAAAGAAGAGGCCAGGCGAGCCAGGGCACTGATTTCTCCTGAACATCTCCTTAATTTAAGCACCCCACATCCAGATCTTACGAATAGATAAATCTAGTCTACTCATCGGCTTTTAGAGCCAAGATTTAATCATTCATTTATAACAGCTTTTCTTTTAATCATTTATTTAAACTCTTTTTGAAATAATTATAAAACTTCCAAATTATCTTTAAAACACTTATTTATTTATTTGAAAACTTTTATAAAAGATTTGGAAAGGAATGGTTAAGTTAAAAAAATAATTTGTTTAAGTTATTAAAACAGCTACGATTAGTGCTGCAAATAGTGTTTTCAAAGCTTATTTGATCAAAACAACTTTTCTCTCATTTGAAATTTCATTTGCATAACTCAAACCCTTTTTAAAAACATTTTAGGATATTATAGAATTTATTCCATATTTTTAAAGATTTAAAAATATTGTTCCAAAGAAATTTCCTTTTTGGATTCCGAATTGCCAAACCACGACTACTTTGAAAAGTTGTTATATTTTTATTTCAAAATCCACCAAATGAAATATCGATCATTTTCTTTTGTTTGAAAACTATGATTATAAAGGTTTTAAAAAATTAATCCAAAGGATTCCGACTTCGATTCCATCGTACAAATGGATTTATACTACTGTTGTGCAAAATCGTAAACCGCTATTACACGACGCGCCTATTTTAACACGATTTTCATATTCTTTTCCAAAATTCGTTGAAACACTTTTAAATATTTTTCTAAATCATTTTAAACCATCTTAACGATTATCGATGCTATATTCACCATTTAATTTAAGGAAAGTAATTTTCTTTATAAAATTCGACATGTATTTAACGTGAACCATTTCAACAATCAAATATCCAAAGTATCATATTCAAACATGATAAACAACCAACATAAAGAAGCATAGAAAAACATATTATATATATATCAAGTTTCTCACCTTTATTGGCTTTTAACTTTACGAAATTTTGTTATAGCATTGCTACAATCGCATTAGAGCCTATGGAATCGACCCCTAGACATTAGGAAGGGCAGGGCCTAAGCGAGAAGAGATGGAGCTCTCAGCCAATAGTGGAAGATGTGTGGCCGTAAGTTGTAGAAGTGTAAAGGAGGTGTTTGACTTGGTTTTGGAAGTGGATTGTAAGGACCTGCCATTTTGAACCATTAAAATCGACAATAATCCACACGTGTCAAACTTGAATTGCTTAAAACGACAAATTGTAATTTATATTTGGCAAAACTTAGCATATACGGTAAATAAATCAATCATAAAATCACAGATATAGAGTAATACATCAATACACGGTGAAATAGATAAATAGTAGTCCATGAAGGTACTACAGAAACATCAGAGTCTAAAACCAAATACAACCTAAGTCCAAATACAAAGAAGTCTCTAATACATAAGCAAATGACAAGACTAAACATAAACAATTGGAAATAATTTAAATAACTGAGATAACTGAAAAGATGAATAGATTAAAATAGATCTCCAAGCAAAGCTCCAAGCTCCAAAGGTGATTCTCAAATGCTGTAATACTTAGGCTGACCCGAGCATAAAGCAAAACACAAAACACTCGAGTCGGGATTAACAATCGTATGCAAGTAAACCAACTAAAGTGAAATGTCCAAATGAAATGCAATAACTTAAAGAATATTTGGGATTTCCATCCTTTAAGGATCCGTGAACTATCTACATACATATTACAATAAGCTAGATAAATAATGTCTATAATAAAGTAAAATAATAAAATAGTGTTAAGGCGTTACACATATCCCCCTTAACACATTTTTATATAAATACCATAGTCTATACAGATACTGTAAACTCCACCCACAGGTGGGCTATTAGGGAGCACTCCATAGCTATGACACAAACCAAACTCATAATGGACGCAATAAGGCATGTGACAAGGCACGCTAGACAATGCTTAGGGTAGGATTCTACCGTTTTACAGATCCGAACTGGTGGTAACGCACAACAGCTACTACCGCCCACCTCGAGACACACTTCCAAATCAAATCAAAGGGTGGCCACCAAATCAATCACAAAATCATAATATTATCGAAGAAATATGCCCGATAGGAGGTGCGACCTCACTTGGCCCGGCATGGCTTCTATTTTAGCCACATCAAGCTGACCTGAGGGGGTCAGGGCTACGTAATACCTCATACAGAATCGTTCTCCAAAACATCTTACTTCGCTTTGGAATCTCCACCACATACACAATTGTTAAAGTGGTTTTCGGTATTGGCAAAGAGTATGACAATATCTGATCCCGGTCTCTTTAACAACCAAACGCTTATTTCACTCCGAATGGTTCTTTTACATTTCCAAAAACCAGTTCATATTGATATCCAAATATCATATTCACTTCAAAATCATATCACTTTCAAAACCATATTCACTTCAAAATCGTATCGCTTTCGAAAACATATTCACTTCCGAAATCATATTCACTTTTAAAATCATAACCACAAAATAGGTTAAACTGTCATATCAAAGTATTTGCAATTTAAATCAGTTAAATCTAAATAAAATAGTTCCAACTTTAAACATTTTGAATATTGAAAGTAGTTTATATATTGGAATAGTTCTACATAAGAAATAGTTTATATTTTAAAAATAGGTTATAGATTGAATAGTTTATATATTAGAAATAATTTATATATTAAAATAGGTTATAGATTGAAATAGTTTCTATATTAGAAATAGTTTATATATTAAAATAGGATATATATATATATATTAAAATAAATATATTAATTTAAACATAATATATTTTAATTTTATTAAATTAAATCTTATATTATGAAAAAGGTAAATAAAGTAATAAGTAAAACCTTAAAATTTACATTTTAAAACTTAACTTATAAATTTAGAATTCTTAAATAAAATAATTTTAACATCAAAATTTTACATATATGTTTAAAAATAAAATCTTCATATTAAATGTAAAAATCATATTCCTTTTTTTCCAAACACATCTTTTCAAAATTTCAGAAATCACTTTAAAAAAGAGAACGCTAGTGTCCACACATAATTTTCTATCTAGGGTCAAGTCATACGGATATTTATCATTTCAATCCACAATAATTCAAAATTTACGGGTATATATCATTTCAACCCGCAATTTCAAATTTTCAAAATCAATAAAAACCGCTTGGGTTTATCATTTCAACTCATAGCGATTTTTCCCTATTCTAAAGATCATTCGGGTATGTATCATTTCAACCCATAGGGAATACCTAAAACTAAGAGAACTTGTAGCATGATTATATAAAATAAATAACATAAAATCACACATAACATATTACATAAGGTAGCACATAACTTACATAACAAATTGCATAAAATAGCATACAACTTACATAACAAATTGCATAAAATAGCATACACTTACCTAACAAATTACACAACATAGCATGTAACTTACATAATCAATTACAGAACATAGCATGTAACTTACATAATTAATTACAGAACGTAGCATGTAACTTACATAATTAATTATTACATAATTAACTACATAACATAGCGTGTAACTTACATAATTAATTATATAACATAGCATGGAATGTGACATAAATTTTCTACCATAACATAACACAACATGCACTCATTTCCAATACAGCACCTTAGGTGATTTCCTATATTACAATCATACTACATATATGCATACAAATTTTATTCTTTTTCTTTTTTTTATTCTTAGCATATAACTTACATAACAAATTGCATAAAATAACATATCACTTACATAACAAATTACATAACATAGCATGTAACCTACACAATTAATTATAAAACATAGCATGTAACTTACATAATTAATTAGAGAACATAGCATGTAACTTACATAATTAATTATTACATAATTAATTACATAACATAGCATGTAACTTAAATAATTAATTACATAACATGGCATGGAATGTGACATAAATTTTCTTTCATAACATAACCCAACATGCAATCATTTCCAATATAGCACCTTAGGTGATTTCCTATGTTACAATCATACAACATATATGCATGCAAATTTTATTCTTCTTCTTTTTTATTCTTTTTTTCTTCTTTTTCACACATAAATTTGACATAACATACTAATGATAATTTCCATCATAAAAGTGTCAACCTTTGAATCAATATAATATTTTCCTTTTTTTCTTTTCAACAAAGTAATTTAATATTAACATTTGATGCATATTAATAACCATATCATCACATCTATTTTTATAAATAAACAACATAATATCAAAAACAATTTCATGTAAAAAATAAAAGGGAACATAGGTGAACATATGTCATATCCAATCATAACCAAATTACGCAAAATTCCTTAACAATTGCAACATTCCAATAACATATCAATTGATAACCATTTACTTAACATAAGTTTATAAATCGTAAGTTAATAGCTTGCCTTTCGAGACTTGGAAAATTGATGATACAAAGCTATAAATTTGAGTCGCGAATCCCAAAACAAATCAAAGGAGACTTGAATTGATGCAACACAAAATATATATGGATATATATTTCATTTTAAAAAAAAAAAGAGGAGAGGAGTTAAGAGGCTCGGCCTAGGGTTGAAAGATGGGTTTAGGTGCGGTTATGTTGGGCTAGGGTGGAAGAGATGGTTTGGCTATGCAAGAGGAGAAGATGGTGGTGATTTGGGTGGGATTTGGTGGAGATAGGGCATGCCTATAGGCTAGGAAAGAGGGGATGATTTAAGCCTTGCTTGGAAGAAATGATGATCGAGATGAAGGAGAGGGAAAGAGGGCTTGGATGGTGGAGGAGATGCGACAATAGGAGAGGAGGTGGATGGAATTTGGAAGAGAAAAGGAAGAAGTTTTGATTTTGGCAAATTTATGTTTTTAGATCTAGAACTCTCTGTAAATTTGGAGAGGAAGAAGGAAATGTGACGAGAAAGTTTTCTCAAGAGAAAATTATATACGTACAAGTTAGTCAGAAGGAAACAAATGGTCATAGGTATAGGAATAGACACAAGTCTCTCGGTATGGTTAGAGTTCTTGGTTAATCAAGGCCCATTAGGACTAAACCAAACCCATTAGGACTTAGCCAAATTTCACAACTGAACATAACAAACTTATGTCAGTTTTTCATAAAAATTCAAATGTTTAAAGCAATTTTGATGAAATAAAAAGTGGGGAAAAGATCAGAATTCATTCTAGTATCATATAAAAAGAATAAAATTTTAAAATTCAAATTTAAAACTTTCAACCAAAGGTCAAATTTTAACTAAGATTGACCAAAATTCAAAATTTCAGAAAATTTTCTATTTCATTGAATTTGGAAAAATATATTACTCAATATTTCAAAACTTGTTCTTAAATGTTAACCTTTAAATTTTATTAATTTCAAATAATAGTATATTTGAAAATTGACTAAATTGAACCTTTAATTTATTAACATTGGTTTGTCTTCATTCAAATGTTCATTTTATTCAATTCAACATATGCAACTTATTGTTGACTGAATCAATTACCATCTATTACTCTTTACCTTAATTAAAAGATTTAATTCCAATTTATTCAATATTAAATTTTCAATTGAATGTTGGTTACATACTAATCATTTTATTTTCAGTAAATAATTCAAACAATGTTTTATCCTCTTATTTCCATTTACATGTTCTTTAAATTACATCAAATTTCTCATTCAATTAAAACACATGTTTGCCTTTTATTTCCTCAACTTCCTCTTTTATTTTAATTCAAACATACGTTCTATTATTACGCTAATTAATTACAACTAATGTTCTCTTCCCTTTTATTTGAAAGATTTCAATTACATTTAATTCCATTGATTACAAAATAAATTCAAAAATGGATTAATCAATGGAATAGGGAATAAATAAATTGTTACAACTCAGGAATTCATATCTATTAATCTATTGTTTACACAAGGAGTTTAAATATAGTTACCAAATAATCGATTTCTTGTTGTATGCTAACATATTTAGAATATTGTTTATCCCATTCTTTATTAACATTTATTGTTACAGATCACTGAAATTGCATTAATACAGTTATCAATTACATTCAATCAATATTATTAAATTATATTCTAATACACGATACACCTTCCATTTCAATAAAGATGAGTTGTTTTAGAATTTATCTAAGATCATGTTTTATATTCTAACAAATTTATTATAATTATCATTGTTGTTGTTATTATTATTTTACATTAATAATTGAATTTTTTTATTTCTAACCATATTCTATACAACAATTATAATTCATATTTTTAAAATTTATTCGAATTTATAAGTCGTTACAATCTCCCCCACTCAAAACTTTTCGTCCTCGTAAAGGAACGAGATGGTAGAATATAACCAAATAGAAAGATAAGATAGATTCATGATGAATAGTACTAGATACAAATAATTAATACAAAACCACATAAATTTCATTTCAAATGTTAACTTTATACATTTTTATTACTTATTCGCATCCATTTATTATTATCATTCTAATCAACTCACTTTCAAATAATTTACATTCATATCTAACCTTATTTACTTCTTAATTGATTAATTTTCACTTATTATTATTCATCTCGGTAATCATTAGATGGATTTATATTCAATTCATTCGATTTTATTTGATTTACATTCAATTAATTGGTTTCAATCCATTTTTATTCACTCAATAAATATTCATTGCATTCACATTTAATTGATTCCAATTTAATGTATTTACATGTAATTGGTTTTTTAATTATTTACATTTTTTTCATCCACATTTAATTGGTTTACATTCAATTGGTTTACTTTCAATTTATTAAATTCGTTACAAATTTTTTTGTTTCCATGCTTACGAATTCATATTCAATGAATTCTCATTCCATTAATTTCCATTCTATTATGTCCAATTAACTTGCATTCAACTATTAACGTTCATTATGTTCACCCAATTCATTTACATTCATTTACAATCGTATCTATTATTCTCTTTCACATTCAAGTTTATTTATGATCGTTTATTTTATTTCATTCACATAGTATGTTTCTTTATTGTCAATATCACTTAATTAACCATTCTACAATTCACTTAAGTTTAATATTAACATTCCATATTTTCCTTTCCCTATCCAAAATGATTAACCATATTCTTTTTTTGGTTTTTACTTCCTATATTCTGAAGTTTCAAGTTATATAGCTTATATATAAATCCAAATTTTTTTACATCTCTACTTAATTAACTTTCATTCATAATTTATTTACATTCACCTTAACTCGTTTCATTTATTTAATCCATTTGACTTTAGTTAAATTAATTCCACTTCATAATTTTTTTTCAACCATTCTTTGTAATTTACCTTTGTATCACAAACAGTTTACAAAATATAAATTTATTTATTACTTGTTCAGTTTCTTAAGTTATATTCATATACTTAAATAGCATTCTTATTTTATTATTCAATTTATTTCACTTAACATTTATTATAACATAGACTAAGTGTATAAAAATTCACTAAAACAACTCAATTTTTATTTATTTTGGATATCTAATTACTCACATTTTATATCGTATACTATTTAATTACAAGTTCTCATTAGCACTCAAACTTTTTTCCTGGTAAGTTTTATTAATGTTTCGGAATGTAATTGAGCACTATATAATTCACCTTTTATTTACAATATTTTATTAAGAAAAAATTTAGTTTGAACATTTTTATTACTTAAGTTTTCTCTTGTATACCCTTAAATTACATATTCATGTTAACATTTTAACTTTTTAAATATTTCAGGTAAGTTGTATACCTTTTAGAATGCAATTGTGTATTATACAAGTTAATTTTAGTTCACCTGTTTCAAGTTGTTTAATTTCATTTCTCATTTTACACGCTCCAATTATTCAGAAATTTTACTTCAATTCAATAATTGAAAACCATTACTTAATAAGAGCTTAATTTACGGTTTCACTTCAAACAATTTTGAAATAAATATATGTATATATTTTTTTATATCAAATCATACTTAAGAAATTCAAATCAAAATCCAGTTTCCAAAACAAAAGTATAGCAAAGATACTAAGTCGTCTCCCACTTTGAGACTCGAAAATGAATGTCGATGATGTTGCAGTCATCACCGAAATTATTTTCCAGCAAAAAGAAGAGGAGATTACTGACTTTCTTCTTTTAAATTCTTTTGGAAATAATTTCTACCTAAAAATACCTTCAAATGATATTAATATTATTTTTATTTTATTTTTTTCAAACTTTGAAAACCAAATTTTGAAAAGTATCGAAAATCAAATTCTCAAATCCACAATTTAATTTTATCTCATTTGCATATCAAATTTATAAACCATGTTTATAAAATTTCATCTCCTTATAATATACAATAATAGTTACCGATTTAGGAACGTTAACAAAAAATTAAATGATAATCTAGTATTATCATTTCTGACAACTAATTCATTTGACCACCTAAATTCAGAAAATTATATTATATATATATATAATATAATCATACTTAACAAAATAAACAATACAATATAAAACAAATTTTATAACACTAACAAATACGTCTCTCATAGGATGATTCAAGAATGGATCTTAGAACAAAGATAAAGATTCGGATTTAAAGGAACCAAAATCAAAGAGAATCCTAACTAAGAAGATAGGCTCGAAAGGAAGGGTGATTTCGTAATTGATTTTACTCATTCTAGGGTATTACTATCCTATCTCTAATGAGTTTTACTATAACGACCCCGAATTTTTAATAATTTAAAATTTGAATATTTAATTAATTTTAAATATTAATAAGTGAATTTATAAGTCAAATAAATTTTATTTTGATTTATTGGATTTAATTGGATAATTAAATCGATAATTTAATATGTTAAATTATGGAAATAATTGAAAATAGAGTTAAAAATGATTGAAAATAATTTGGAAAATTTTATTTTATCATATGGAAGTTATAGAAATATTTTAGAACTTTTAAAATCGAATTTAAAGTTAATTTGTGGAAATTGAATATTTTAATATTTAATAATCGACTGTAAAATAGCCAATTTTTGAACAGTCTCAGAATTGAACGAAACCAGTTCCATTGGATCCGTAATAGTTAGTTATTACCGGATTTCAATTTTCGTGTCAATCGGAGCTATCGTTTGATCGTGGCAGCTCAAAACGCATCGAATCATTTTTAATTTAAATTTGGCGAGTCAAAATAGCCATTTTTCAAAAAGTCTCGGATTTCGACGAAACCAGTTTCATCGGATCCGTAATGTGATATTATTGTAAGGTTTCAAATTTCAAGTCGTTTGGATTTACCGTTTGTCCGGTACAAATTAAAACGCCTAGAAATCGACTTAAATCGGTTTAATTTAAATTGAGCGTTTATAGCCATAACTCGCACATACTTCCGAATTAGCTTCCGAAACCTGTTCCATTGTGTCCGAAACGTGGGATAAACCCTAGGTACGCTGGTTACGGCGTCTAAATCGGAGTTCGAAATTCCCGGGATGAATAGTGTTTACGCTTGCTCGTTCCTTATAAATAGCACCCCCCCACTTGAAAAAAAAAAAGAAATTAAACCCTAATTATATTTGCAGCCGCCACCCCATAATCAAAGGCCGAAATCTTCTTGCATTCACCCCTCAAAAACTTAAAATCCAAGCATCGAATCGAAAATCCTTCAACTGGAAAAACGTGGAGCGCTTCGAGATGCTTCAATCCAACGGCTGAGATCTGAAATGATGAAGTATGAGGGCTTCAAGGGGCTTGCGTTCGGCAGTTGTTTCGTCTCGTCATGCGTGCGCAGGGGGTAGCCGAGTTCCATGAGCTTCTGGCCGAAGGTGGAGCATGCGGAGGCGAACGAAATGGCACTTCCTGATCGACAAATTGTTGAGCGTGGAGGTGGAGATGTTCAACCCTAGTTAGGGTATATTGGGTTCGGTTTCGTTTATGAAACCTGTAGGTTTCGTGCGCGTGTTGATGAAGAGGGAAGATGAAGTGGATGGTCCAGATGCTCGCAACATGAAATCTAAGGCCCTGATGCTATGTAGGTTATAAAAATTATAATTAGGGTGTAAATTAGTTGATTTAAATTCGTGTAACTCATAAAAATCATAACTTTTTCATACGAGGTCGAAAAAATGCAAACTCAGTTGCGTTGGAATCGTATGGACGAGCACTACGCGATGGAGTTGGTTTGGAGTCGTTTGGAGTTAGTGAGAATTTCGGGTAAAATTAAACGCGCGTTTAATTTTATTCGAAATAAAAGCTAAAACGGAAATTAAAACCAAGGTGAGAACTTCTCACTCAATCGAATAGATTTCGATTTTATTTTAAATAGTTAGATTTAAAATATTTGAATGCATGTTTGAATGATGACTGTAAATTATTGATTGTTAAAATAGACATTATGCGCCGTTAGTAAGCGGATGTTATTTAATATAAACATATACCGCGAATATTTCATAAACAGTGAAATTGGTATTATATATAATATCAATATATATATATTGGCATATGTATATATTGCAGTTATGATTTCCCGCATTTTTTGTTTAGCGGATGAGACCCTATTACGCCGTTATTAAGCGGATAATATTTATTAAGAACATATACCGCGATAATTTCGTACTGGAGCGAAATTGGTATTGTGCTAATGTTTGTGGATGCAGGAAACAGGTTGGAGGGATCCAACTGGATTCCTCAACAGTTTTTATTTAATTTCAGATATTTTGATATTTGATGGATTATCATATCGATATATGATATCGTTGTTGTCGTGATTGACTATTTGGTGTGTAGCATCATTGGACCCAGATTTTGGGATTTTAAAATGATTTTTTAAAAGTGATTTTAGAAAGTATACGTTTTATAAAATAATTTTTGGAATTGATCCATTTTAGATAAATAAACGTTATAATAGTTAAAGTTATAAAAATTATGATTTTGTGAAATATAGTTAAAAGTTGATTTTTGAGAAATAGGGGATTTATGATTTTATAAAATAGTTTAAATTGGATTTTTGAATATATTATAAAAGTTTAAAAATAGGATTTATAAAATTTGATTATTTTATAAATCAAAATGGTGAAACTATAAAGGAAATTAAAGACGTTTTAAAAGAATAATATGAATTAATTTATATTAAGAGATTTATAAATGGATATTTATAAATTAAAAGTATTAGAAGTGTAAAACGAACTTTTCTAAGTGTTAGAAAGAATTGTAAATGAATTTCATAAATTGGAATTATAGAATTATAACGGTGAAGTTATAAATAGAATTTTATAAGCAGTAGGTTTATAAAATTTATAAAGTTATTAAAGGAATGGATTTGGGTAAATAAATGAATCTTATAAGTTATAAGGTTTATAAAATTTATGAAGTCAAAGAAACAATTTTGTAAATAAATAAATTATAAGTATTTGACTTATAATATGAATTTTTAGTATATCATTGTGATATGAATTGAGATAGGTTAATAAAGGAATTTATAAAAGGAAGTTTTTATAAATAAATAGAAATGGAATTTATAAACGTTGTTTTATAAATCCGCAAACAACTTATTTTGATAAGTTAATTGTCATAACTTATTTAATGGAGTTATATTCACATTTTTGAATAGTGAATAATCCTTTGAATTAAAATGAATAAAAGGATGAGATTTGTTAACGAAGTTTATTCACATTTTTGAATAGTGAATAACACGTTAAAGAAATTGTTTTGGATTTGGATATTTCAAATAGAATTAAAACGATCCAACGATGTTTTAAAATGTGTTGAGATTCGAAACCATAGATTTCAACATTTATTTTTGAAATAGACGTTTTCGAGAAATAAAAGGAAATGGTGGACTATAACACTGTTGTTATAGTAAATGATTTCCGAAAGGAAATGTTTTGTATAGTATTGGGATTTATATATCTATTTTAAATTCGAATCCCTATACTAGTGATTTTGGGACGTTGTAACGATGTTTTACGCAACATTCGTTTTGACCCAAATAAATATGTTTAAGTGAATGATTTCTTAAAAGAATGAAATATATACTTAATCTCGATTTAAGTATATTGAATATTTTCCAAGTGTTGAAAATAAATAAAAATTGTGAATTACTTATGAATAAATAAGTATGGAAATGTTTTTCCAATATAAAGTGAATATTAGAGAATTTATCTTTTTGAAGATAAATTGAAAATGAATATTATAAATCGAATTGAAGTCGTATATTCATTAATACTTTGGAATGTAAATTCACCAGTGAATTTATAAAAGAAGGTGGAATTGGTTTAAAAATAAATATTGATTTATTTTTGAAATATTGAAATTATATATCTAGTGAAGATATTTTGGAAAATAAATAATTTGGAAAATTATTTGGAAACTGGTGATGTGTGCATATCCAGTGATAGTTCAATAACCGACTATCAATATTTCCCTTTGAATGGGTATTTGATGTGAATTGATTGAATTTGAATGCACACTTATTTTTTGAATAAGCGCTCACTATTCGGGTTAACCGGGAAAGGACCATGGGGTCGTATAACCCATTCCGAATATGTGATACGTCGTTGTGAATTGCATTGAAGATCGGTGTTGAAGACCGGTATTTGCGAGAGCGATAGGATGACCTATCGATTGTCTCTGCACTGGGTCGCTCCTGGTATAGAGATTCCCTAAGTGATGGGAAATCCGATCAGGATTATGAATATCCGGATTGCAAGGACTTCTTTGTAAGTGCCTTCGGTTTTGTTCGAGCCCGGAACAAACTTGTATGGATTGTATGCCTGACATTACAATTTGAGATATAAAGCCGATTTCTTTCAAATATATTTCTGTTGGTGGCGGAGAATTTATTCTTTGCTTAACACCCTTCTTTGAGACGTACGAGCTCAAAGGTTATATAGTTGAAGTTATCAGCGATATATCCCATTTTGGTAATGTGACATGCTGAGTGATGCTGAAATGATCATTGTGTTGATTATTTGTGATAGGATCGTTTATTTGATCGTCTATCCTTGTGATCATTGTGTTGATCATTTGTTGACCCAAAGCATGGCTTTTGTATAAAGTATGTTTTTGTGGACGTGACTTCGTCGAGCCTCACACCCCGTGAATGGTCAAAACAGGAAAGAAGCAGCAAGGTTATGAGGGGTAGCACCCTTTAGGATGTGTCCATTTCCTTCTGGAAAAGGGTGGTATCATGGTATGGAGCCCAGATACTTACTCATGTTGAAAACACTTTGTTATGATTGTGTGAATTGATTACAAGCGCTCGGTGATAAAGGCCCCAAAGGACCGGGGGATGGCATATTCGGTCAGTTGTTACTCAGTTAGGAGTAACCCGGCCTTGTGTTGGTAGAGATCCGGTTTGGTTCTCGGGGATGTCCATCCAGAGGCATTCTCATGTGGCAATGGGAAGTTCCTTGGCCTGATCATTCGTTGGAAATCCAAAGAAACAATACGTGACTTGTACGGTTTTAGTTGTATAACCTGCTATGGAATGTGGCGGTAACCTGCTATTGAACATAGTTAGCTATAGTAGGCATACGATAATGGTCGTATGTTGGCTAAGATTTATATTCTACTTTTGAAATGAAATTTTCTCTATACTATGCACTAGTAATAATATCAAATATTATTTTAAATGCGTATCAAGCATCTTTGACTATCATAAGGAGAAATCTCCTCCGATTCTGCGTTTGCATTGTGTGTGTGTGCGGGAGGCCTTATGGTAGTCTCATTTTTAAAAGCATTGCGAATTGAGTTTAAAAATATTCCTCTATTTTGATTTTAAAGATAAATAAACTGTTTTGAGTTCTCACACCAGTCACATGACTGACTTGGAGTTTATTGTTTCCTTCCTAAACTCTGGGTGCCCACCAATTTCCACACGGGCAGTCAAGAGTTAGGTTTATCAGGATATTCTGGATATTCAAGAGTTGCTGGAGACAAGCTGGATGGCATGGCGTATTACTTATATAGTATTTCTTTTTCCGCTGCACTGTTTGTTGTTGTATGATGTTGTACACTCTGATGATGTGATGTAATGAAATGAATGTAATGTAATAACTGATATAGTTCTTTGTTTAAAGATTATTCATTTATTATTATATGTTGTTCCGCTGCGAATTGTGAGATTCTGTTGTTGTTCTGTTGTTTCCTTTCTGTCCCGTTCTATTTTTAAAATTCTTCTATTCTCTGTTTTCTTTCTCTGTTATAAAAAAAAAAATTGTCTATCTTCTTTCTTTTTCTTTTTTCTTTCTTCTTTTTCTCTCTTCTTCTTTTCTTAAATTTTTCTTAAAAAAAACCCTAAGGGTTCGTATTTTCGTTCATCTTGAATTAAACAAAAGAGATTAGTGTCTATTCAAGGAGTACGGACTTACGGGTCTTTACATTTACTCCATAGGCTAAGTTTTTCCAGAACCAGAGCTTTGATACCACTTTGTAATGACCCGCCATTTTGAACCATTCAAATCGATAATAATCCACACACGTAAAACTTGAATTGCTTAAAATGACAAATTGTTTTTTTGTATTTGGCAAAACTTAGCATATACAGTAAATAAATCAATCAAAAAATCACAGACACAGAGTAATACAACAATACGCAGTGGAATAGATAAATAGTAGTTCATGAAGCTACTATAGAAACATCAGAGTCTAAAACCAAATACAACCTAAGTCCAAATACAAAGAAGTCTCTAATACATAAGCAAATGACAAGTCTGAACATAAACAACTTGAAATAATTAAAATAACCGAGATGGCTAAAAAGCGAATAGATTAAAGTTAGATCTCCAAGCAAAGCTCCAAAGCTGAGTCTCAAATGTTGTAATACTCAGGCTGACCTGAGCATGAAGAAAAACACAAAACACTCGAGTCAGGATTAACAATCTTATGCAAGTAAACCAACTCAAGTGAAATGTCCAAATGAAATGCAATAACTTAAAGAATATTTAGGGTTTTCATCCTTTAAGGAACCATGGAACCATCTACATACATAATACAATACGCTGCATAAATAATGTCTATAGTGTAGTAAAATATTAAAATAGCGTTAAGGCGTTACCCATATCCCCCTTAACACATTTTATATAAATGTTGAAGTTTATACAGATACTGTAAATTGCACCCGCGGATGGGCTATCGGGGAGCACTCCATAGGTAAGACACAAACCAAACTTGTAATGGGGGTGATAAGGCATGTGACAAAACACGCAAGGCAATGCCTGGGGTAGGATTCTACCTTTTGCGGATACGGACTGGTAGTAACGCATAGCACCACCACCGCTTACCTCGAGACACACTTCCAAATCATATCAAAGGGTGGCCACCAAATCAATCACAAAGTCATAATATGGTATCGTTCGCCAAACCATCCAACTTCATTCTGGAATCTCCGCCACGTACACAGTTGCTAAAGTGGTTTTTGGTATTGGCAGAGAGTAGGACAATATCCGATCCCAGTCTCTTTACCAACCAAACGCTTATTTCACACCGAATGGTTCTTTTACTTTTGCCAAAACCAATTCATACTGATATCCAAATATCATATTCACTTCAAAATCATAACACTTTAGAAATCATATTCACTTCAAAATCGTATCACTTCGAAATCATATTCACTTCCGAAATCATATTCATTTTTAAAATCGCAATCACAAAATAGGTTAAACCGTCATATCAAAATATACGCAATTTAAATCAGTTAAATCTAAACCATAACAGTTCCAACTTTAAACATTTTGAATATTGAAAGTAATTTATATATTGGAATAGTTATACATTAAAAATAGTTTATATTTTAAAAATAGGTTATAGATTGAAGTAGTTTATATAGTAGAAAGAATTTATATATTAAAATAGGTTATAGATTGAAATAGTTTATATATTAGAAATAGTTTATATATTACAAATAGTTTATATATTAAAATAGGTTATGTATTAAAATAAATATATTAATTTAAACATAATATATTTTAATTTTATTAAATTTTATTAAATTTTATTAAATTAAATCTTATATTATGAAAAAAAAGTAAATAAAGTTATAAGTAAAACCTTGAAATTTACATATTAAAACCTAACATACAAATTTAGAATTCATAAATAAAATAATTTAAAATTTAAATTTTACATATATGTTTATAAACAAAATCTTTATATTAAGTTTAAAAATCATTATCCTTTTTTTCCAAACGCTTCTTTTTAAAATTTCAGAAATCACTTTAAAAATAGACCACCGGTGTCCGTATATAGTTTTCTATCCTAGGGTCAAGTGATACGGATATTTATCATTTCAATCCGTAATAATTTAAATTTTATGGGTATATATCATTTCAACCTACAATCCCAAATTTTCAAAATCAATAAAAACCACTTGGGTTTGTCAATTCAACCCATAACGATTTTTCCCTATTCTAAAAATGATTCGGTTATGTTTCATTTCAACCCACAAAGAATACCTAAAACTAAGGGAACTTGCAGCATTATTTGCATAAAATAAAAAAAATAACACAAAATCATACGTAACATATTACATAAGGTAGCACATATGTGACGACCCGAACTCGATGCCCGCCAAACAACATCGAAATCCGTATCGTCAGAGCTTGCAACAACAATAGATGATAAACAACACAGCGGAAACAAAAGATGATAGCATTGATATACAATATAGATACAATGACAGATACATCATTTGATAACAACAACCCAACACCATCAGAGAATATATACAACACAACAGCACAGTGGAAATATAACAGCATGAGTAAAGGTCTTCAAGAGAATCCAATGCTGCAACTCCAAACCTAAACTCCAAAACTAAAGCTCTAAACTTCAAGCTCGAAATATCTTCCAGCTGAACTTGTAGCAAGTGCGATCCTAAACACAATTGCCGACCAAAAGCTTCAAAGATCCAAAAGATGAATAAGATCTCCAAATGCTACCCAACTAAAGACTTTGAATGCTAACGAATCTATATCTATGACTGGATTATCTGAAAAACCCAACTCTAGATTGCCCGTGCGGAAAATTGTGGGCACCCAGAGTTTAAGAAGGGAACAATAAACTCCAGGTCAGTCATGGGACTGGTGTGAGCAAACAAAAACAATTTGTCTTTAAAACAAACAACAAAAAGAATTTTAAAACATTGAAATCCGCAATGCTTTTTGAAAAATAAAACTACCATAAGGCCTCCCGCCACACACACCATGCAAACGTAGAATTGGAGGAGATTTCTCCTTATGATGGTCATAAATGGATGATACACGAAAACCTTTTGATATTATCGTTAGTGCATAGTGGAAAACATTTGCAAGTATAATATTAATCTTAGCCAGCATAGACATTTCGAACTATGCCTACTATAGCTACCATCTAAACAGTGGTGACCACCATAATTAAATGGCAGGTTATACAACTAAAACCGTGCAAGGCGCATATTGGATGATTGGGTTTCCAACAAATGGTCAGACCAAGGAACTTCCCATTGCCACATGGGTACGCCTCTGGAGGGACCCCCCGAGAACCTACCCGAATCTCTGCTAACACAAGGCCGGTTCACTCCCTTCCTGGAAGTAACACCTAAGATATGCCATCCCCGGTCGTTTGTGACCTTTATCCGAGGATCCTCAACCACAAAGCAACATCACACAGTAATAAATTTACAGTGTCCACATGAGTTAAGTATCTGGTCTCCATACCATGATACCACCCTTTTCCAGAAGGAATGGACATACCCTAGCGGCGCGACCCCTACAACCTTTGAGATGCCCCACCTCTATACTCACGCTAGCTAAGGACACTACGGAGTAATGCCGTCAACTAGCACGAAGTATATGACTGTTGAGGAACGACCATCCGTGTAATTGCTTTGTGCGAGCACCGATATGTCAGATAGTATAACATGCATTTCATTTCAAGAGGAAATCCGACATGCCGATACAAATTCAAAGCTACTACACAGTGGCAATGTGGTCTTCAGAAACAAATATAGAAATAAACATAACATAAATCAGTCACAGATATCCATATCACAAAGGCGGAAATAGATATGAATGTAACACATAAAAGTGTACATCAGAATAGTGGCCAAACAGGATCCATAATATCACAAAAGAATAGATACAAGTGCTAGACAAAAGAATATGTATACATCAAGGAGTCTCTATCTCAAATGTATAACAACAAAAACTACGAATCTAATGTAGTTAGACAAAAGTCAGATGATGATCCCCGATAAGGAGTCAGGCAGAAGCACATGTAACATCTCGGTCTGACCCAAGTATTATTTAATAAGAAAAATAACAAACAGATCAGTCTAGCTATAAATATCAGATAAAATGAGATAGAATAAGAGATACGACGAAAAAGTATGTTAACAATAATGCCATACTACGAAAAGTATACATTTAACAACAACAAAAATCATACAATATCACAAAAATCTCATAACATCAAAAAGAATGTCATATTCTGTACCATATTCACCAAACCACAAATATTGGCTAACATATTAATGCCAATCATACAAATTGGTGAAACACAAATTCTAGAAATCATCAATTAGAAATCCAGAAATCATAAAAAGGGGGAGGCCTATCATAAACGGGAGCATGAAAACTCTCCAACACGTGTATCACAAATGGGATGCTATCCCACGGTCGCTAACCATAGAGCCTGTGCAACGACGTAGTACAACGGTACGCCCAAGGAACCTGAAACTCGAATAATTCGAAACAACGACGTAGTACAACGATACGCCCGATGAACCTGTTAAGCTGGAACAACAATGTAGTACAAAGATACGTCCGATGAACCGAACTCCATAAAAGAACATAGGTCGCTAGCACATAGGAATGAGTCGAAAATCTAAAGAATACATAGGTCGTTAGCCTATAAAAGAAATGAGACGAAACTCAATAAAATGAGGTATAGTCCCCTACGTGGACAAAGAGACATCGCATATCGCAAGTCTAATCACAAAATGATCATAAATGATCAATAAAAAGTGTGAATTACAGTAAGCTAGTAAATAAATGAGTTTAGCTTCATGTTTCATAACCATTGGCTTAACTTAAATATTCACGAACAAATTGTAGATCTCCACTCATAAATTGTCACAAGAGTTTCAATCGAACAAGTCCAAAAATTAACCGACGAAGTAAACGCAAGCGTTTCATACCACTAGTTTTACTAAGCCGTTTAATTAGATTTCTCAAACGAATGTGGTAAAGGTTTGTGTATACTAATAGATTGGAAAATGATTTTATAAACAAGCTTTGTATTAAAAATAGAGTTGAAATCATATTTGAGAAAGAGTTTGAATATTTACTACTAGTATAGAAACCTTTGTATTTAAAAGTGACAAGTCACAGAAATGAATGTAGAAATAATCAATCGCCAAAAATTCACATACGAAGACGCGAATCAAATCCATAGAAATCGATTCTGAATCCATTAGAATGGATATTCTCAAAAATCCCGAAAAAGAAGTCATCAAAGTCGATAATAAATGATAACAAAAAATCGGATCAACTCAAATCGATAAAAATTGGAATCTCAAGCAAAATTAGCAAGTTGGGCTGCAGCAAGCAGGTCAGTCGATTGGACACTGAGTTCAGTCGACTGGCCCAATGCTTGGAAAACTCTCGGGTTACAGATAAGTCGACTGGACTCAGAGAGCCAGTTGACTGGACCCTGTTTCCCAGTATTTCTAGCCTATCACAATGAAGGGCAAACTCTCAACAATTTGCGATCAGACGAGCAATGGGCGCTAGGGGTTTATGCCAATCGACAACCCTGCCCTATAGGCTCTTCGATACACCACCAAAAGAAAGTTCATACATCAAAGCTAGGATTTTTGAAGTTTTTGACTTTAAAACACCAAAAATTGAAATGTTCACCAAATCAATTTAAATCAAAAGCAATGAACATGAATAGATGTTAGTAATTCATACCTAACAATAATGATAGTTATAAACATGGATGTGAGATAAAAATCTCACCTTTTACAAAAAATAAGGATAAGCTTGAAAACAAAGAAGGATCAACCATTCTTCAATCCCAACTCTAAAAGCTCCAATCTAAGATCATAAGCCAAAGTTTCCCAAATTAGGTTATAGAGAATTTCTGAAATTGGAGAGAGATTGAGATAGAGAAGAAGAAGGAGATGCTTACATAAGCTTATCTTTGATATTTGGAGCTAAAACTTGAATTTGCAAAGAAGCTAGGGCTTGGGAATTTTAATTTCCAATCTCTTCCCTCATTGTCCCTAAGCTTGATGTGTTAGGAAATAGAAATGAAATGGATGAAGAGGAGTAGGGGTGGAGCTAGAGTCTTAAGTTGGGGTTAATGGGCAGAAACCCAAACCTAAAGCCCTAAGTGAAAAGGTCGAAATTCTAGCTAACTCTAAACATATCGATGTTTATACTCAAAGAGGTCGCAAACATCATTTTGAACTCAATGGAAATGGTCTCGAGTCCTCTTTTGACTGTTTTCCAAAAAAAGCTTTTCGGACTATAATCCGGCCAACGACACTATATTTAAATAAAATATTTAAATACACAACCGTAAAATATGCGGGTTGTTACAGACTCCCCTCCTTAAAGAAATTACGTCCTCGCAATATTTAAGAAGAATATAAAAAGCAACAACCATAAAAGCATATCAACACAAGAGAAATTTGAAATAAGAAATTCACCTCAAAAAGCACGAGAAAGTAAGTCCAGATGTGTTTTCTCGATGAATTCTCTAGATTCCCAAGAGCAATCCTTAGGATTTGAGGACCGTTGAACTTTCACAAGAGGGACATCTTTATTTCGAAGGCGTTTAACCTCTGATGCAATGATACGAATAGGATGCTGCTTATAAGTCAAATTAGGCCAAATTTCAATTTCTTCAACAACACCGGACTCAAGAATAGAATCAGAATCTCGAAGGCATTTCCGTAGTTGAGAGACGTGACATACGTCATAAATAGCGGAAAACTGTGCCGGTGATAAAAGACGATAAGCCATGAAACCAATGCGTTCGGTGATGGGAAATGGACCAATATATCGGGGAGCTAATTTTCCCGATCAACTGAAATGCACAACACCCTTCATAGGTGAAACACGAATAAACAGCAAATCTCCCACAGAAAATTCTAATTTCCTTCTTCGGTTATCGGCGTAGGATTTTTGCCTACTTTGAGCTTCTCTCATCCTATGGCGAATAAGGTCAATCTTTTCTGTGGAATCATGAATAAAATAAGGACCTAAAACCAGCTTCTCACCGGCCTCAAGCCAACAAGAAGAAGACCGGCATGGCCTTCGATAGAGTGCCTCGAAGGGTGCCATACCAATAATAGATTGGAAGCTATTATTATAGAAAAACTCAACAAGAGAAGTATGATCTACCCAACTTCCACCAAAATCGAGAACACATGCATGAAGAAGATCTTCAAGAGTTTGATTCACATGCTTGGTTTGTCCATCGGACTGAGGGTGATAAGCGGTGCTAAAATTAAGCTTCGTTCCCAAAGCTTTTTGAGGACTCTTCCAAAATCCACTAGTAAATAATGGATCACGATCGCTAACAGTAGAAGTAGGAACTCCATGTAATTTAACAATTTCTTTAACATAAAGTTTGGCCAAAAGAGGTACGGTCCGATTGGACCGAACGGGGATAAAATGGGCGGATTTTGTTAGTCTGTCAACTATCACCCATAGGCTATCATGACCCGAATGAGAACGGGGAAGGCCATCAATAAAATCCATGGAAATTTGATCCCATTTCCAAATTGGAATGTCCAAAGGTTGCAATAACCCACCGGGCCTTTGATGCTCGGCCTCAACGAGTTGGCAATTCATGCAACGCTTAACAAAGTTAGCAATGTCGGATTTCATTCCATCCCAATAATAAAGTCACTTCATATCCGCGTACATTTTACTACTACCGGGATGAATGGTAAATTTAGAATGGTGAGAATCCTCTAAAACATCTCTACGAAGATTATCATTATTTGGCACGAGAAGTCTACCAAATTTTCGAATACCACCACGAGCATCAATATCAAAATCTTTCAAACCTTCAATATCAATTTTATCCCTACAACTTTGGCTAAGAAAAGCAAATATGGGATCTAGCTTTTGAGCTTCAAGAATGCGATCTAAAAGAGAGGGATGAGCCTCATGGCTACACAAAACGAGAGATGCACATAAATTGGATTCACGATCTCGAATCTCACAAGTGGATAAAGTCTCGAGATTATTCCATTCGGATATCATCATGGAAACAACCGCTTGTTGCTTACGACTAAGGGCATCAGCAACACGATTTCCTTTTCCGAGAGTATAAAGAATATCAAGATCATAAGATGCAAGGAACTCGAGCCAATGTTGTTGACAAAAATTAAGTTCTTTTGGGAAAATAAATACTTCAAAGATTTATGATCGGTGTAGAGAATAATTTTTTCTCCCAAAAGATAATGGCGTCAAATTCTAAGGGCGAAAACAATAGCCGCAAGCTCTAAATCATGAGTGGCATATCTAGTCTCGGCCGGCTTTAATTGCCTAGAAGCATAAGCAATAATACGATCCCTTTGCATAAGAAACCAACACGACTAGCATCGGTATAAACAATAAAATCTTGGTTCCCTTCGGGAATCACAAGAATAGGAGCATTGGAAAGGAGTTTTTTTAATTTCTGAAAAGAAGTTTCACATTTGTACGACCAAATGTATCTAACTCCTTTCTTTGTCAAGCTAGTAAGAGGCATGGCAATTTTAGAAAAGTCCTTTATGAACCGACAGTAATGACACGCCAATCCAAGAAAGCTACGAAATTCCGTCACACTCTTCGGTCTCTTCCAATCTTGAATCGCTTCAATCTTTATAGGATCCAAGAAAATTCCAGATTCAAAAATGATATGACCAAGAAATTTCACACGAGATTGCCAAAAGTGGCACTTAGAAAATTTTGTTTTCAATTGATTGCTCCTAAGAGTTTCCAACACAATTCGAAGATGTTTTTCATGCTCCTCCTCAGTTTTGGAATAAACAAGAATATCATATATAAAGAAGAGAACAAATCGATCGAGGAAGTCTTTGAAAACTCGATTCATAAGGTCAACGAAATAAGTCGGAGCATTCGTTAAACCCAATGGCATAACAAGCCATTCATACAATCCATAACAAGTACGGAATGATGTCAAAGGAATGTCATCCTCTGCAATACGAAGCTGATGAAAACCGGTTGCTAAGTATAACTGTGAAAAGACTCTAGCGCCGCTAAGTTGATCGAATAGATCATCAATCCGAGGTATATGATATTTATTCTTGATAGTAAGATCATTAAGCTTGCGGTAGTCAACGCAAAGCTAAAGTGTACCATTGGATTTCTTCACAAAAATAGCAGAAGCTCCCCATGGAGATGAACTAGAACGAATAAATTGCTTCTCTTCCAATTCGGATAATTGTTTGCGCATCTCCTCATTTTCTTTATTGGACATATGATAAGGAGGACGAGTAATAGGTAAAGCTCCATGAATTAGATTAATTTTGAACTCAATGGCTCGCTTAGGGGGTAATTCTAAAACGGGCTCAAATATATCGGGGAATTCTCGAACAACGTGAATGAGAGAATTGACATTGTAACGACCCGCCATTCATCTCCATAGAATGACGCATCACTAATAAGAAAGAAAGGGATAGAAAAGAGAAAGAAAGAGAAGAAAGAAGAAACAACACATCAGAATCTAAACAGTGGAATGAATAAATTATATTAATAACATAAAATATTACATGGTATACAACAACTATCAGAGTTACATAGATAATACGACACATACTGGACAGTTATAAACACCTATCAAGATATTACAACTCAAATACAACTCAGAGAAAACACAGAGATACAAAACACAACGGAAAACTAAATATATCTACAACGCTGAAGCCTCCTGCTCCATTTCTCCTCCATAATTCGTCAAAGCTAACCCGAATCCCTTGGCTACTCATAAAAATTTGAGTACCCAAGAGTTTAAGAAAACAGAAGATAAACTATGGGTCAGACATGGGTCTGGTGTGAGTAACAGGTTAAAGTTGCTTAACTTTTTGAAAAAAACCTTTGAAAAGAAAAGGTATCACGTAAGACTTCCCACACATAAACATGGAAAAAAAAGTACCTTACACTAAACAAAACATTTGATAGGAAATCCGGTGATATTATAATAGGTCTAGGGTTTTCAAGTAAATAGAAAATAGCCGAAATTGTTACATTCATTAAATTCCAGCTACTAGCCACAAAAGTGGGTAATATAATCAAAGCCGTTGGTACTTATTGGATTTTTGATTCCATACAATGGCAGGGCTATCGGGGTATCGCCGGTCATAGTACGTGGCCTAGATCACCATACCGAGGATCACTCCCAATCCCCTGCAACATAAGGCCGGAACCATCCCTTACTGGATAGTCCCGAACAAGACAACCCCGCAGTTGGTGCGCATATCCAACCGCTCACTAAGCCGAATAAAAAGGGACCTCTAAACAGGGGAAAATCTCGTCCTACTTGGGCATGACCCACTTAGCCTTGCTGCACCTCCCTTGTTTTAGCCATTCCCGGTTGATGAGGCTTGAGGCTACGATTACCTTTATAGGACACATTATTTAGAATACTTATCGTCCACCTGACGATGTTCTGAAAGCATTCAATCCATACAAGTTCGTTCCGGGTTCGAACGAAACCGAAGGCATTATCTCGTTACACTCTTTTTGGAATCACCCTCAGAGTTAACGACAATAACCCTTGCACTCTGAATCTTCGTCTTGAATCTGAAAGTACTATCTCCGTCAAACTCATCTCGGAATCACCCACAGAGTTATACTGACGAACAGCCCTTACACCTCGAATCTTCACTCTTCAATTAAGATTCACGACCTATCGTTAATTTGGATCGATGTGGTTTTCGGATATCCAAATTTGGAAACCCGATCCCGGTCTCATCGAAATCCAAAGCGTGTCTTTTAAGGCCAAGTTGTTTTAGAGTTTAAAACAATTCAATACAATTATCTGTATACACACAGATAGATAATTCACAGATTCACAATAGATAATCAACATTATCATCACAACAGATAATCCATATTATGATTACTAAAGATAATCCATATCATCATCACAATGCAACCAATGCATCCATATCACTCAACATTACTAATCTCATAGTTGAGATTTCAAACCATTCAAGGCAACCAATATCATCCAATCATATATAAGCAATGATCTATAATTACATCATCTATAATTAATTTAAAATGAATTAAATAAATTACTTCCATCTCTAATTAATTTAAAGTGAATTGAATTAATTACTATATCAATATAAATCTTGCTTACATATTCATTAATTAATTACAATTTAATTTATTATCCTCTAGTAAATCAACTTAATTAATCACCTTTGGCTAATTATTCTTTAATTACATTCTAGTAATTATCCTTTAATTAATTTCACAAAATAATTACTCTAAACCAAATACAGTAATTAACCTTTAATTACTTCATTAATTAATTAACTATAATTAATTACATTAAAACTTAATTAATTACAATTAATTAATTACCCTTAATCATTTATCACTGATTAATTAATCTTAATTAATCAATCTTAAGTACATTATTAATTATGTTAATTAATGATCCTTAATTATATTTAATTAATCATCTTATTTAAATTAATAACATTCAGTAATTAATCTCAATTTAAACCATAATTATTAATCACCTTTGATTAATCACATTCAGTAATTAACTACCTTAATTACTTCATCAAATTAATCACTCCTTAATTAATTATCTATAATTAATCCCTTGATTAATTATATAAAGTAATTTAATCCAAATTACTTTCACAATTCCATCATTATCCACTAATTACATCCAGTAATTATCTTTAATTACTTCACTGAGTAATTACATTTCACTAATTACATTAAGTAATTATTTACCAAAACATCTAGTGTTTAACTTAATTAAACTTAATTAATTATCTTAAACAAATTACATTTAAACTTAATTAATTACATTAAGTAATTAATTTCTTAATTACTTCCATCAAGTAATTAATCTTAAAATAATTTACAAATGATTATCATTAATTAATTAATCTAATTAATTATTAAAAATTAATCATATTAATTAATTGTTAAATAATCCTTAGTTAATGACCTTCATTAACTATTAATCATTCTTTAATTACTTTTCTTAATTTACTTCTTAATTAATCTCTAATTTTAAATTAATCCAAATTATTGATTATAAATTAAATAAATAAGTCATTCCTTAATTTTCTTATTTATTTAATCATTTTAATACCTTAATAATTTCTAAGATAATCCATTTCTTACTAATGACTTCATTAATATTAAAGTGTATTTAGAACATTACATTTTAAATTTAAGTTCAAATTCCATTTTGAATATGAGATTCAAAATGATTATTTTTTTAAACATTAACCAAATTTAAATTCAATTTATAATAAATGTAGATAACATTTATTACTTACATATGAAACTTATATAAGATAAGCCTTGAAACTAATTTACTTAATTTTATTCAAAATTAAGTTTTTAAGTACATTACTATTAACTTGCAAATTCAAGTTAACAAATCATTTAACTTCCATTTATAAACCTTTTATAAAAGAACTTCATTCAAAAAGAATCAAGTTTAAATATTTGTTTGAAAACCAATTTACTTTTAAAGGCTATTTTAATTTAAACTTGTTTTAAAAATATTCAGAATTTAAAAACTTATTCAAATACCCAGATTTGAATTCAAGAAACTTGAATCCATTATTTATTTAAAACATTTGATTTTAAACTTGAATTAAACTTTGTTTTAAACCTTGATTTTAAACTTTTTATTAAAACCTAAATTTCATTTAAAAGCCTTAAGATTCAAAAGTATTTGAGAAAACTAAACTTAATCTTGAATTAAAACTACTGTTTAAATTATGTTTCAGATTTTAAAATAAAATTAAAATTCTGGAAACTGTCTGGTTTCTCTCTTTTTTTTTGAAAACCAAAAAATCAATTTTAAAATTTTTATTTTATTTAAAATTAGAATTCAAATATAAATTTGAATCCACACTTCAAACTGGAATTAAACTTTGTTTAAAACTTAGTATTCAAATTCATTTAAGTTTGTTTTCTTTTTAAAAAAACAATTACTGTCAGGTTTTACGAAAAACCTAAAACAAACAACTGACTCGAGCAAACCCTCAATTACTTCGAGCCCACCAACAAAATACTTCGAGCAACCCAACAATTTCCTTCGAGTCAATCACCATTCTCTCGAATACAAGACAGCACCAAGCTACCTCACTACGGCGCAGTGCTCTATGCACATGCACCAGCACGGCAACTAACTCCGACCATCAACAATTGTCTACCTAGGTCAACAATCACCCTCCTAGCCAAATCCAAACACCAGATCAATTTGCGCCATCACAAAAACGAATTTGAGTATTTGACTCAATCCTGGAATAACAGAAATCCTCCCATCGCAACCTGTCAACGCCACATTCACGGCCCTCCGTCTATAAGAATGGCAGCGACTTCGGCCACCATCTCGTCAATGGCCATACTTCTATCTTCCCAAACCTCACAGCACTTGACTACCCATAAAAGCTGCGACGACCAATTAACTAAGCATTCCAAAAACTAGGGCTACATACAAGAAATCATCACCGCGACTTCCATGGTGATTTGCATTCCCATTAATTATTTTTCCAAGCTTCTCTGATTACTCCTCTACCCTCAAGAAGAATCCTGGCCCTTCAATATCAATAGATCACCAGAAATCACAAGTTTTCCCTTTTTTGTTCATCACCGAATGCACCCTCATCCTCAAGTTATAAATTATAATTTTATTCTTAAAAATCATGATTTATGTTAAGGATTTAGTTTAGGTTTCTGAATTGATGAATTAAAATGATTGGATTTACACTTTACTTCAATCTTGCTCTGTTATTATTGATTTTTACAGACAATTCAAAATTATTTTAAGCTGAATAAATTTTTAAACCTAAATTCATGATTTAACAAACATAATTTGTATGAATCTTAAGCACTAACATAGATTACATTATGTGATAATGTAGTTTGAACAATTTCTTGTATTTGGGAATATAATGCAGAGACCACAGCATGTTCAATTTATTCATTTATACATACAAAGAAAATCAACTGATATAAATACATATCATACACACTTAATCATAGAAATCAACATGCAACAGATTAAAATACTTAAATTCATTAAAAATGGTGTCACTCACCTTTAAAACCAGAAGACAGAGCCTCCAAAATGTTTTGAAAGTTGTTTTGATCTTCAAACAGGGATATTACTTTGCCTTAGAGCTTCTACTTAATCTCTGAGTTTTTAAAACTGCTGTTGCTCTGAAAACTTGAGTTGTTGAAGCTTTAAAATTTGACCTTTAAAAAGGAACCACATGCATGCAGCTTGAATTCCAGATTTTAAGTGAAATGCAGGCTTCATATTTTTAAAATGGTGACGGGATATTGTTTTGAACAGAGATTTTGAAGATGATTCAGATTTTAGTTTCAAAGGAAGTGTATGTTTTTCTTTCAGATCTTCTAAGCATCATAGATTTTGAAAAAGAATAAAATGAAAGAGGATTTGTTTATATATATAAAAACTGAAATAAAATGAAAAAGCTAATTTTTAAAATCCCACTTGTCTTCCAATTTTACATTTGTCAAGTAGGTATGTTAATTTGTTAACACATGTTCTTTTAATTTATAAAATGTTTACATTTGTCTTTTGAAGTTAATTAGTTATAATTATGTTAATTAGTTATTTAATTAATATGTTAATATGAGATAAATATGAATCTTTGTTTAATTAATTAGTTAATATCTACTTATTTACATGTAGATAATTTTAAAATGAATAAATCCAATTTTATCTGTAAAGTAAAGCTTATACAAATATTTTAAAATCCAAAACAAATTAAAATATTAATACTTTAAATTTCAAAGCTTTGAATTCAAATTCAAATCAAGTTATATATATACACATATAACTACACAACTAAAATTTGAAAAACAATTATTTTTATTAAAAATCTATTTGTTAAAAACAATGTATTATTATATTTTGAAAATAACAAAATTTGATAACAATAAATGATTTATAAAAGAAATTGTTTCTTTATTAATAAATTATTTATTTTTATCCAACTATATTTAAAAAGAAAATCAAAATAAACCTTATTGTAAATTTTCTTTAAATATTTAAACTTGGGTTAAAACATATTTTAAACCATTTAAATAATTTACCTTATGTATTTATAATCATGTAGTCATTTATTATATACTTTTAAAAAGTTAATATCAAATAAATCAATTTAAACAAATTAAATTTTTATCTTATCAATTTAAAACCATATTTTATTTATTAAATAACCTTTTTAAAGTTTAACTTTAAAATTATACCCAATTTTACCAAAGATATATATATTTAGAAAAACAGATTTATTTATTTATTAAATTAAAAACAATATCTATTTACAATATATACATATTCTATATACATTATAAATAGAAAACAATTTATTAGCTTTTAAAAGATAAAATTTATCAACTAAATATTTATTCAATTGGATTATTAAATTAATTCAAATCATATCACAAAGATTATCAAATCAATTTAATTTTTAATTCAGATTATTAAAATGATATTGCTTAAAATTCCGGGTCATCACAGACATCTTCCTCATCATCATTATCGTCATCATGAGGATTTGAAGAATATAAAGATGCTGCCAAGTTGGAATCCGAATCTTTAAGTACAACGGAAATCTGCTTCATAACGGTTAAGCCAATCCATTCCCAAAATCATTCTGAAGCCTAAGTAACGCATGACACGCTAATCGGCTCGAAAAGAAAAATCAAATAAAATAATCTCAACATCCTTAAAAAGCAAACTAAGCGTTGCGGATCCACCAACCGGATTTGCAATTCTCAAAGAAGTCATTAAAGCCATAACACTTAAAGAAAAAGTATCAATAAGTTCTTTTGATATAAAAGAATGGGATGCGCCAGTATCAAAAAGAACTCGAATAGGTTGATCACGAAACATAATAATGCCATCAAGGATAGGATGAGAAATACCTTGACCGCGAGAAGTGTTACTAGGGGCTTGCACAACATTTAGCTTTCCCACCTTCTTGCTTTGAAGTATGGGACATGAAGATATAAGATGACCCAAATTTTTGCAATAGCGACAAAAGAGAGGTTTCGGACATCTATTAGCATGGTCCTTAGAACCACAATTGTAGCATTGCTCACTAATAGGGGTAGGAGTCTTTGCTACCGAAGCTTCTTGCTTCCCTTATTTATTGGGATTTGGGCCTTTGAATTTAATAGGCCTTTTCTTGTTGTTGTTGAATCTCGGTTTGGTACCCACAACTTCATCATCACTCACCTTATCTGCCTCTTCAAGTCGAAGAGCGATATCAATAAGCTGATCAAAAGCAACTTCTAATTTCAGAAGTAATAGCTTTTTGATATTCTTATTCAAGCCATAGACAAACCTCTGATTTTTCTTCAATGGGGTATTTATATATTCAACCCCGTATTTAGAAAGAGATTCGAAAGATGCGACGTAGTCCGTCACAAAAGATTCACCTTAAACAAGGTCTATGAAACGCCGGGCCAAAGTTACTTTTCAGCTTCAAGCACAAATTTTAATTCAAATCATTCCTGAAATTGCTCCCAAGTGGGATGTGCTTCAATAATTTCAGAATTCAGAAGCTCATACCAATCTAATGCTCTTTCTTGCAGCATACTAGAAGCCACATGGACTCGATGAAGATCAATAAGATTCATGCGAGTGAAGATGCGATCGCATATTCTAAGCCAAGTTTGGACTTCAATAACACTTTCGGAACCCTTGAATGTCTTCCCACCCAAGTTGGTATAATCACTGCACAAGCGTGCAAATCCGGATTTTGCATGAGTAGGCTTTGGAATGGGTCCGACAGCTTGAGCGTTCTTTACAAGATCAAGAAGCTGTTGAGCTGACATAAATACTCCATCCTAAGGAGTAGCACTTGATTGATCGGCACTGGGACGGCCTGGTCTGACCATTTCTCTTCTTTAAGAAACAAACAAAGAAGAAGAAAAACGTTATTCTCATAATAAATATCAAATAATCATGATTGATAAAATAAGGCATCACAAGGAAAATAGGATAGAACGGGTCCAATGACTCGAATAAAAATCCTAAGGCACGACCCCTATGAAAGACTTAGGACAATAATCCTTGCTAAATTATTCTACATTGTTCCGAAATTTGGCTCCGATACCAAGCCGTGACACCCCACCACTATACTCACACTAGCCAAGGACACTACGGAGCAATGCCGTCAATTAGCACAAAAAATAAAGCTGTTGAGGAGCGACCATCCGTGTAATTGCTTTGTGCGAGCACCGATATGTCAGATAGTATGACATGCATTTCATTTCAAGAGGAAATCTGACATGCCGATACAAACTCAAAGCTACTACACAGTGGCTATGTGGTCTTCGAAAACAAATATAGAAATAAACATAACATAAATCAGTCATAGATATCCATATCACAAAGGCGGAAATAGATATGAATATAACACGTAGAAGTGTACATCAGAGGAGTGGTCAAACAAGAACCACAATAACAAAAAAGAATAGATACAAGTGCTAGATAAAAGAATATGTATACATCAAGGAGTTTCTATCTCAAATGTATAACAACAAAAACTACTAATCTAATGTGGTTTGGCAAAAGTCAGATGATGATCCCTGATAAGGAGTCAAGTAGAAGCACCTGTAACATCTCGGTCTGACCTAAGTATTATTTAATAAGAAAATAATAAATGAATCAGTCTAGCTATAAATATCAGATAAAATGAGGAAGAATAAAAGATATGATGAAAATGTATGATAACAATAATGCCATACTATGAAAAGTATACATTGAACAAAAACAAAAATCGTACAATATCTCAAAAATCTCATAACATCAAAAAGAATGTCATATTCTTTACCATATTCACTAAACCATAAATATTGACTAACATATCAATGCCAATCATAAAAATTGGTGAAACACAAATTCTAGAAATCATCAATTAGAAATCCAGAAATCACAAAAAAGGGGAGGCCTATCATAAACGGGAGCATGAAAACTCTCCAACACGTATATCACAAACAGCATGCTATCCCATGGTCGCTAACCATAGAGCCGGTGCAACGACGTAGTACAATGGTATGCCCGAGAAACCTGAAACTTGAATAATTTGGAACAACGTAGTACAACGGTACGCCCGATAAACCTGATAAGTCGGAACAATGACGTAGTACAATTGTATGTCCGATGAACCGAACTCCATAAAAGAACATAAGTCGCTAGCCTACAGGAATGAGTCGAAACTCCAAAGAATGAAAAGTTTGTTAGCCTATAAAAGAAATGAGACGAAACTCAATAAAACGAGGTATAGTCCCCTGTGTGGACAAAAAGACGTCGCATATCGCAAGTCTAATCACAAAATGATCATCAATGATCAATAAAAAGTGTGAACTATAGTAAGCTAGTAAATAAATGAGTTTAGCTTCATGTCCCATAACCACTGCCTTAACTTAAATATTCACGAACAAATTGTAAACCTCCACTCATAAATTATCACAAGAGTTTCAATCGAACGAGTCCAAAAGTTAACCGAAGAAGTAAACGCAAGCTTTCATACTACTATTTTTACTAAGCCGTTAAATTAGACTTCTCAAACGAATGAGGTAAAGGTTTGTGTATACTAGTAGATTGGAAAACAGTTTTATAAACAAGCTTTGTATTAAAAATAGAGTTGAAATCATCTTTGAGAAAGAGTTTGAATATTTACTACTAGTATAGAAACCTTTGTATTTAAAAGTGACAAGTCATAGAAAAGATTGTAGAAACAATCAATTGCCAAAAATTCACATACGAAGACGTGAATCAAATCCATATAAATCGATTCTGAATCCATCAAAATGGATATTCTCAAAAATCCCGAAAAAGAAGTCATCAAAATCGATAATAAATGATAACAACAAATCGGATCAACTCGAATCGATAAAAATTGGAATCTCAAGCAAAATAGGCAAGTTGGGCTGAAGCAAGCAGGTCAGTCGACTGGACACTGAGTTCAGTCGACTGGCCCAATGCTTGGAAAACTCTCGGGTTCCAGGTCAGTTGACTAGACTCAGAGAGCCAGTCGACTAGACCCTGTTTCCCAGTATTTCTAACCTATCACAATGAAGGGAAAACTCTCAACAATTTGTGATTGGACGAGCAATGGGCGCTAGGGGTTTATGTCAATCGACAACCCAGCCCTATAGGCTCTTCGATACACCACCAAAAGTATGTTCATACATCAAAGCTAGGATTTTTAAATTTTTGACTTCAAAACACCAAAAAGTGAAATGTTCGTCAAATCAATTTAAATCAAAAGCAAATGAACATGAATATATGTTAGGAATTCATACCTAACAATAATGATAGCCATGCACATGGATATGAGATAAAAATCTCACCTTTTACACAAAAACAAGGAAGGAGAAGCTTGAAAACAAAGGAGGATCAACCACTCTTCAATCCTAACTCTAAAAGCTCCAATCTAAGATCATAACCCAAAGTTTCCCAAATTAGGTTATAGGGAATTTCTGAAATTGGGGAGAGATTGAGATGGAGAAGAAGAAGGAGATGCTTACCTAAGCTTCTCTTTCATTTTTGGATCTAAAACTTGAATTTGCAAAGAAGCTAGGGCTTGGGAATTTTAATTTCCAATCTCCTCCCCCATTGTTCCTAAGCTTGAAGTGTTATGAAATAGAAATGAAATGGATGAAGAGGAGTAGGGGTGGAGCTAGAGTCTTAAGTTGGGGTTAATGGGCTGAAACCCAAACCCAAAGCCCTAAGTGAAAAGGTCGAAATTCTAGCTAACTCCAAACATATCATGTTTATACCCAAAAAGGTCGCAAACGTCATTTTGAAATCAATGGAAGTGGTCTCGATTCGTAATTTGACTGTTTGCCAAAAAAAAGCTTTTCGGACTATAATCCGACTAACGACGCTATATTTAAATAAAATATTTAAATACATAATCGTAAAATATGCGGGTTGTTACAACCTTGCTGCATCTTTCATGTTTCGACCATTTCCGGTTTGTGAGGCCCTGATGCAGTCTCGTCCACAAAGCTAAGCTTTTTCACAAAGCCATGCTTCGATCAACAAATGATCAGCAGCACTTCGTATGCCGCATTACCAAATTGGAAATATATCACTGGTAACCATCAACTACATAACCTCTGAGCTCGTACGTCTCAGACAAGGGTGTTAAGCTAAGAGAATAAATCTCCGCCACCAAACAGAAATGTATTTGATAGAAACCAGCATTACATCTCAAAGTGTAACGTCAGACACACGTCCATACAAGTCTGTTCCGGGTTCGAACAGAAACGAAGGCACTTCCAAAGAAGCCCTTGCAATATGGATATTCACAATCCCGATCGGACTCCCCAACATATATGGAGATCTCTATACCGTAGCTACTTAGTGTAGAGTCATTCGACGGGTTAACCTTTCGTTTTTGAAAATACCCAGTCTTCACCACTGGTCTTCAAATGCTATCCATAATGTTGTATCATTATTCGGAATGGGTTATATGACACAAGGTCCTCTCCCGGCTAAACCGAATAATGAGCGTAATATTTAAAAACATATGGATATTGGGATTTCAGTTAAGTCACAATTTTAAAACCCAAGACCTTTCTTTTCAAATGGTTTAAACAAATTACCATTTTCAGAATTTTAAACAAAAAGATTTACTTCACAAAGTTCACCTATTTTTCATAAAGATCCATTCATAGATTCCAAAACAATTTCCACTTCAAACTGGATTAACGCATCCAATCTTTAAATCAAAAACTCAATTCATAGCTTTCAAAACCATTTCCAAAGATTCATTCATAACTTGGAAAACCATTACATTTCAAACTTGGAATCCCTTTAACACAAATTTTAAATTCTTTCCATAAATGAAAGCTTTTATTATTTGAAAACAAATAGTTTTCGTTTCGGAAAAATCCAATTTCATTTATACAAGTTAAAGTCTTTCAAACTTGGGTCAAATTCAAATTCCCAAAATAATACTTTTAAAATGGTTTAAATCCATATAAACTTATTTATAACTTGTATAGCATTTTTAAACCATAATTTCCAACATAGAATTATATTTCAAATTTTGATTTCAAATTTAAATCAAATTATTTAAATTTCAAAACTTAGTTAAGTTATTCAAAATAAATTTTATTTTTAAAACCCCTTTTTCAAAAGCTTTTCATATTTAACCAAATTCCATTTCCCAAACCGTTTGGATTCAAAACTCAACTTTAAAACTTTTTCAAAATTCTGTGACTTAACCAATTTCCTCGTGCAATCCATATTTGCGTGTGTATGTTGTAGTCCAGGGGTTTTACCCAATAGTGCAACATCATCAATCATCACAGATTCAAACACAACAATTATCGATAAGCGGTATATCTCTATAACGCTTATCTTCCATACACAGATTCACATAAAAATAAATCTATCACAGATAAATAAATTACATTCATCACAGCTTGAATTATAACAATTCAAATCACAAAGCATTACCCAGTAGAGATAACAAACAATTCACAGCACTTAATAGAATATAGTCATCCATAAGGAAGATAAATTGATCATCTGATCAATTGAAACCAGATTAATCACTAATCCAGGTTAATTAATCAATTATAAATTAATTAACTTTAAATTATTAATTGATCAACCTTAATTAATAATTGTATAAATTTTTAATCGTTAAATAATTAACCCGTAATTATTTAATTATTCTTTAATTAATTATCCTTAATTAATTACATTAATTAATTAGCCCTTAATTAATTAATCTTAATTATTTATCCTTAATTATTTATTTATTCATCCATAATTATTAATCAATTAAATCATAATCACCTTTATTAATACATCATTAATTAATCCTTAATTATAAATTAATTATCTTAAATTAAAAATTAATTAACCTTTAGTTAATTAATTACTTCTTAAATTAATTACCTTAATTACATTAATTAATTATCATTAATTAATTAACCTTTAAAACACTTGATTAATCAATCTTTAAATCATTAATTAATTTACCTTAATTATTTTCATTAAGAAATTAACTTTAAGTAATTAATTTCCTTTAACAAATAAATTAACTTAGACTTTAAAAGTAAATTTAACAATTAAAACATTTGTAATATTTATTTACTTCTTTAATATTATTAAGTTTAAAAATAAACTTTAAAAATAAAGGTTATATGCATTTTAAAACATGGTTAATTAAAACAATTCTATTTAAAAACCTTCTTAACCAATTTTAAAACTTAAATAACATCTAATATTTTAAAAAAAAATGTTTTAACAAAATTTGTTTACAATAATTTGATTTCTCTTCAAAGTTTGAAACTATTTTGTATAACATTAACAAACCCGAGAAAATGCTTGTTTTACCGGAGCTTGACCCCGAGCAAAACCACGTTCCCACCTGCTTCGAGAAAACCCATCGTTTTCACGTGCTTCACTCCGAGTTTCCTATCTTCTTCCCTAAAATATTCGAAGACACAGATACGTACGCCTGCACGAGCACGTGCACAAACCCCACGATCGTCTCCGATCGATGCCGCAGCCACCCAAACATCACTGACGATCACCATAAATGATTCGAACAACCAAAAGCACGAAATCGTCCCTTAATCAAAATCGAGCAAATTTCGAAGCCAATATTTCTTCCAGAAACCCAATCGATCGCCTTAATTCACTTCGCTCCGCATGACAAGACATATGAAGCCACGTCATTCTGGCCGATGATGCTCCGACCATCCACGAATTCATCCCCTCCCGGTCCGATCGTCTGAATCACTATGACGATGACAATAATGCCTCGCGAATACCATTGCCAACATACAGTACTTAAACCCTAAATCGATCTAAATCCCCAGCCCTAATGAATTAAAATATCATCACCCATTTTTCTAGTGATCTCAGACCTTCCAACAAGATGCGGCCCAAACCTCGAGATCTAGAAATTCTTCGATCGCCGGAAATTCGTGAAAACCCATTCTCCGTTCATCCAACCCATATGACCTCAAATCGCGGCTAAAAAACCTGATTTTTGTTTTAAAAATCATTATTTTCAAAATGAATTGGGATGGTGTAATTAAATCTTGTATTCATGCAGATTGAAAATTTAGTAAAATTCGAATTTATACTGTATTTCTTTTTCCAGATAAACCCATCATATATTTTATTTGGAAATATATTTTTAAAATTAAGTTATGGAGATTTTAAACATGTTTTGTCTTAACATCACAAGCTAGAAAGGATTGAGGAAGATGAGATTGAATTTTGAACTTAATTAGACCCTATAATTTTTTTACAAAGGCATTCTTTCTTGATTCCAGATACATGCACACAATAAATATATACACATAAGCATAACACATAACCATATCAGCACATAACTTTCAAGATGATCACATGCAAACCAGATATTCAAACAGATCTTAGGTTCAAGAATAAGTTTACTCACCTGAGTCAAAAGAACAGAGAAGATTGAATTTTTCCTAAGTTTTGAAAATCCTGCTTTTGAAAATCCTGGGTTGTTCTTGATGTTGAACTGCTTTAACTTTTCTTTGATTCGAATTTTCCTGGCTTATGTCTCCCAGGTTAAAAATTATTTCTCAGGTTTTCTTTCGATCTGTTACTTTGCTTTTATTCTGGTCTTAAATTTCCAGGCTTTGATTGCTTTACATTTAATCTCTGATTTTGATCTGATTTCCAGATTTTTGATCCAAAAATGGCTTTTAGTTTTTGAATTTGTTTCAGATTTTAGATTGGAGATGGTTTTTGAATTTTTTTTTGTTTTCTCAGGTCTGAAAAGAAAAGTGAAAATAGTCTGGTCTCTAATTTTTTCTTTTCTTATGCACGGTTTCTTAATTCAAATCAAAAGGAAAGTGTATTTTTGCCACTTGTTTAACTTAGGCTAACACTTGTCTATACATAGTTTAATCTTCTTACAAATGTTCACTTATATCACTTTTATGTTTAAATCCCTAATCTAAATTATTTTGTAAATTTTGCCTTTAACCCTTTATGCATATATAATTACTTATCTTAACATATGTTTTTATTTTAAAATGTTTTTGTTTTCATCTCTTATATTTTTACATTTGCACAAGTAAAATCTATTTCAATTGTTTTTCGCATCACAATCTTAATTTAGTTTTGTGTGTGTGTGTGTGTGTTTCTCTATATTCTCCATTCATACATTTTCTATCTTTTATATTTGCACAATTTTTAAAAGAGAATGATTTGAAAATAAATAATCACATTTATGTATATAAGAGAATTAAACCTTAAAATAATCTCTTGAAAATTATTACATTAATTCTCAAATTACATCTTCCAAATAGTAATATATATTAAAATTTAGAAAACAAACTTTTATTAATCACAAAGCTTTAAATTCGATTTCTTTTCAACATTTATTTTTAATTCCAATATTTATTTTTAAAATACCTATCCTTAAATTTCAAACCATAATTCTATCACGATCTAAAATTTTACTTATTCTGAAAATTTTCTGATTAATCCACAAATAATTTCACAATTTTATTTAAAAAATTTAAATGAATTATCAAATTATCTTGGTAAAAATTTGGGAATGTTACAACATAACTTACATAACAAATTGCATAAAATTACATATAACTTACATAACAAATTGCATAAAATAGCATATCACTTACATAACAAATTACATAACATAGCATGTAACTTAATTAATTACAGAACATAACACCTAAATACATAATTAATTATAGAGCGTAGCATGTAACTTACATAAGTAATTACATAACATAGCATATAAATTACATAATTAATTATTTCATAATTAATTACATAACATAGCATGTAACTTACATTAATAATTACATAACATAGCATGGAATGTGACATAAATTTTCTACCATAACATAATCTAACGTGCAATCATTTCCAATATAGCACCTTACACGATTACCTATATTACAACATACTATATGCATAAAAAAATTATTATTTTCTTTTTTCATTCTTAGCATATAACTTACATAACAAATTGCATAAAATAGCATATCACTTGCATAACAAATTACATAACATAGTATGTAACTTACATAATTAATTACAGAACATAACAGTAACTTACATAATTAATTATAGGATATAGCATGTAACTTATATAATTAAGTATTACATAATTAGTTACACAACATAGCATATAACTTACCTAATTAATTACATAACATAGCATGGAATGTGACATATACCATAACATAACCCAACATGCAATCATTTCCAATATAGCACCTTAGGTGATTTCCTATTTTACAATCATACTACATATATGCATACAAATTTATTCTTTTTATTTTTTTATTCTTTTTTATTCTTATTTTTCACACATAAATTTCACATAACATACCAATGATAATTTCCATCAAAAAAGTGTCAACCTTTAAATCAATATAATATTTTCCCTTTTTTCTTTTCAACATAGTAATTTAATATTAACATCATGATGCATATTAATAAACATATCATGACATCCATTTTTGTAAATAAACAACATAATTTCAAAAACAATTTCATGTCAAAAATAACAAGGGAACACAGGTGAACATATGTCATATCAAATCATAACCAAATTACGCAAAATTTCTTAACTATTGCAACATTTCAATAACATATCAATTGATATCCATTTAATTAACATAAGATTATAAACCGTGAGTGAATAGCTCACCTTTTGAGACTAGGAAAATTGACGACACAAAGCTATGAATTTGAGTCGCGAATTCTAAAACAAATCCAAGCGGACTTGAATTGATGCAACACAAAATATATATGGATATATATTCCATTTTTTTATTAAAGAGAAGAGGAGAGGGGATAAGAGGCTCGGCCTAGGGTTGAAAGGATAGGTTTGGGTGCGGCTAAGGTAGGCTAGGGTGGAAGAGATGGTTTGGCTATGCTAGAGAAGAAGGTGTTGGTGATTTGGGTGGGATTTGGTGGAGATAGGGCATGGCTATAGGCTAGGAAAGAAGGAATGATTTCAGCCTTGCTCGGACGAAATGGTGACCGAGATGAAGGGGAGGGAAAGATGGCTTGGATGGTGGAGAAGAGGCGATAATAGGAGAGGCGGTGAAAGGAATTTGAAAGAGAAAAGGAAGGAGTTTTGAGTTAGAGAAATTTGTGTTTTTAGATTTAGAACTCCCTGTAATTTTGGAGAGGAAGAAGGAAGTGTGATAAGAAAGTTTTCTCGAAAGAAATTTATATACGTACAAGTTAGTCAGAAGGAAACAAATGGTCATAGGTATAGGAATAAACACAAGTCTCTTGGTATGGTTTGAGTTCTTGGTTAACCAAGGCCCATTAGGACTAATCCAAACCCATTAGGACTTAGCCAAATTTCACAACTAAAGACCAAAAACTTATGTTTGTTTTTCATAGATATTTAAATATTCAGAGCAATAGATATTTGATTTTGACGAAAGAAAAAGTGGATAAAAGATCAGAATTCGGTCTAGTATCATACAAAAAGAATTTAATTTTAAAGTTCAAATTTAAAATTTAAAATTTTCAACCGAAGGTCAAAGTTTGACTAAATTTTACCAAAATTCCAAATTATGGAAAATTTTCTATTTCATTGAATTTGGAAAAATATATTACTCAATATTCCAAAATTTATTCTTAAGTTTTATCCTTTAAATTTTATTTAAATTCAAATAATAATATATTTTAAGTTGACTAAATTAGAACTATTTTATTACATTGGTTTGTCTTAATCTAAATGTTCATTTTATTCAATTCAACATATGCTTCTTGTTCTTGACTAAATCAGTTGCCATCTATTACTCTTTATCTTAATTAAAAGATTTTATTCCAATTTATTCAAATTTCAATTTTCAATTGAATGTTGGTTACACACTAATCATTTTATTTTCATTAAATAATTCAAACAAAGTTTTATCCTTATATTTCCATTTACATGTTCTTTATATTACATCAAATTTCTCTTTCAATTAAAACACATGTTTCCATTTTATTTCCTCAACTTCCTCTTTTATTTTAATTCAAACATACGTTCTATTATTACATTCATTGATTATAATTAATTTTCTCTTTACTTTTATTTGAAAGATTTCAATTACATTTAATTCCATTGATTACAAAATAAATTCCAAAGCGGATTAATCAATGGAATGAGGAATAAACCAATTGTTACAACTTAGTAATTAATAACTATTAATTTATTGTTTACATAAGGAGTATAAATCTACTTACCAAATATTTAATTTCTTGTTGTATGCTAACATAGTTAGAATATTGTTTATCTCATTCTTTAGTAACATTTATTGTTACAGTCGATTGAAATTGTATTAATACAGTTGTCAATTACATTCAATCAATATTATTAAATTATATTCTAATACACAACACCACCTTCCATTTCAATAAAGATTAATTGTTTTAGAATTTAATCTAAGATCATGTTTTATATTCTAACCAATTTATTATTATTACCGTTGTTGTTGTTGTTGTTGTTCTTATTATTATTATCATTATTATTATTATATTTTATAGTAATAATTGAAAATTCTTTATTTCTAACCACATTCTATACAACAATTATAATTAATATTTTTAAAATTTGTTTGAATTTATTAGTCGTTACACTATCCCCCATTCAAAACTTTTCGTCACTAAAAAAGAACGAGGTGGTAGAATATAAGCAAATAGAAAGGTAAGATTGATTCGAAATGAATAGTACCAGATATAAATAATTAATACAAAACCAAATAAACTTCATTTCGAATGTCAACTTTATACATTTTTATATTTATTAACGTCCATTTATTATTACCATTTTAATCAACTCACTTTCAATTAATTTACATTCATATTTCACCTTATTCACTTCTTAATTGATTAACATTTATTTATTATTATCCATCTTAGTAATCATTCGATGGATTTATATTCAACTCATTCGATTTTAAATTATTTACATTCAATTGATTTGGTTTCAATCCATTTTTATTCAATCAATCAATATTCATTGCATTCGCATTTATATGATTCCAATTTAATGTATTTACATTCAACTAATTTTTCAATTATTTACATTTGTTTCATCCACATTTAATTGGTTTACATTCAATTGATTTAATTTCAATCAATTAACATTCGTTACAAAAAAATTTTGTTTCCATGCCTACTTATTCATATTCAATGAATTCTCATTCCATTAATTTTTGTTCTATTATGTGCAATTAACTTACATTCAATTATTAACGTTCATTATGTTCTCCCTATTCATTTACATTCATTTCAATCAAATTTGTTATTCACTTTCGCATTCAAGTTTATTTATGATCATTTATTTTATTTCATTCACATAGTATGTTTCCTTTAATGTCAATATCACTTAATTAACCATTCTACAAATTTACTTAGGTGTAATATCAACATTCCAAATTTTCCTTTGCCTATCCAAAATGTTTAACCACATTCTTATTTTGGTTTTTACTTCCTATTTTCTCAAGTTTCAAGTTATACAGCTTATATAAAATCCAAATTTCTTACATCTCTACTTAACTAACTTTCAGTCATAATTTATTTACATTCATCGCATCTTTATAGACTTAAATTCATTTATATATATATATATATATATATATATATTGTTTTAAAACATATCCTATTTTATTTAACTCATTTCATTTATTTAATCCATTTGACTTTACTTAAATTAATTCCACTTCATAATTTTATTTCAACCATTCTTTGTAATTTACCTCTGTATCACAAACAGTTTACAAAATATAAATTTATTTATAACTTGTTCAGTTTGTTAAGTTCATATTCATTTACTTAAATAGCATTCTCTTTTTATTATCCAATTTATTTCACTTAGCATTTCTTATAACATAGATTAAGTATATAAACATTCATTAAAACAACTCAATTTTTATTTATAAATTTCCTTAACAAATTTCATTTCGGACATCATATTACTTACATTTTATATTGTATACTATTCAATTACAAGTTCTCATAAACATTCAAACTTTTTTCTAGTAAGTTTTTATTAATGTTTCAGAATTTAATTGAGCACTATATAATTTACCTTTTATTTACAATATTTTATTAAGAAAAAATTTAGTTTGAACATTTTTATTACTTATGTTTTCTCTTATACACCCTTAAATTGCATGTTCATGTTAACATTTTAACTTTTTAAATATTTCAGGTAAGTTATGTATGTTTTAGAATGTAATTGAGTATTATACAAATTAATTTTAGTTCGACTGTTCCAAGTTGTTTAAATTTCATTTCTCATTTTACACATTCCAATTATTCAGAAATTTTACTTCAATTCAATAATTGAAAACCATTAGTTAACATGGACATAAGAGTTTAATTTACGGTTTCACTTCAAACCATTTTGAAATACATATATGTATAAATATTTTTTTGTATATCAAATCATACTTAAGAAATTCAAATCAAAATCGAGTTTCCAAAACAAACGTGTAGCAAAGATACTAAGTGGTCTCTCCCACTTTGAGACTCGAAAATGAATGTGGATGATGCTGCAGTCATCATAAAAATTATTTTCGAGCGACGAAAAAGGAGAGTGCTGACTTGCTTCTTTTAAATTTTTTTGGAAAAAATTTCTACATAAAAATACCTTCAAATAATATTAATATTATTTTTATTTTATTTTTTTCTAAGTTTGAAAACCAAATTTTGAAAAGTATGGAAATCAAATTCTCAAATCCACAACTTAATTTTATCTCATTTGCAAATCCTATTTATAAACCATGTTTATAAAATTTCATCTCCTTATAATATACAATAATAGTTACCGATTTTGGAACGTTAACAAAACATTAAATGATAATCTAATATTATTATTTCTAATAACTAATTCATTTGACTATCTAAATTCAGAAATTTATACCTATATATATATAGTATAATCATACTTAACAAAATAAACAATACGATATAAAACTAATTTTATAACACCAATAAATACGCTCTCTCATAGGATGATTCAAGAATGGATCTTAGAACAAAGATAACGATTCAAATTTAAAGGAACCCTAATCAAAGAGAATCCTAACTTTGAAGATAGGCTTGAAAGGAAGGGTGATTCCGTAATTGATTCTACTTATTCTAGTGTATTACTACCCTATCTCTAATGATTTTTACTCCATAAGCTAAGTTTTGTATAAACTAGAGCTTTGATACCACTTTGTAGTGACCCGCCATTTTGAACCATTCAAATCAACAATAATCCACTCATGTCAAACTTGAATTGCTTAAAACGACAAATTGTTATTTATATTTAGCAAAACTTAGCATATACAGTAAATAAATCAATCACAAAATCACAGACACGGAGTAATACAACAATACGCAGCAGAATAGATAAATAGTAGGTCATGAAGCTACTATAGAAACATCAGAGTCTAAAACCAAGTACAACCTAACTCCAAATACAAAGAAGTCTCTAATACATAAGCAAATGACAAGTTTGAACATAAACAACTGGAAATAATTAAAATAATCGAGATAACTGAAAAGCGAATAGACTAAAGATAGATCCCAAGCAAAGCTCCAAGCTCCAAAGGCGAGTTTCAAATGTTGTAATACTCAGGATGACCTGAACACAAAACATTCGAGTTTGGATTAACAATCTCATGCAAGTAAACCAACTCAAGTGAAATGTCGAAATGAAATGCAATAACTTAAAGAATATTTAGGATTTCCATCCTTTGAGGATCCATGGAACTATCTACATACATAATACAATATGCTACATAAATAATGTCTATAGTAAAGTAAAATATTAAAATAGCATTAAGGCGTTACCCATATCCCCCTTAACACATTTTTATATAATTTACATAGTCTATACAAATACTGTAAACTCCACCCGTAGGTGGGCTATCGGGAAGAGGTATGACACAAACCAAACTCATAATAGGTGTGATAAGGCATGTGACAAGGCATGCGAGGCAATGCCTTGGGTAGGATTCTATCGTTTTACGGATCAGACTGGTGGTAACGCATAGCAGCTACTACCGCCCACCTCGAGACACACTGCCAAATTAAATCAAAGGGTGGCTGCCAAATCAATCAGAAAGTCATAATATGGTATCGATGAAATGTATCCGATAGGAGGTGCAACCTCAATTGGCCCGGCATGGCTACTGTTTTAGCCACTTCAACTGACTCGAGGGGGTCAGACTACGTAATACCCCATAACAGAATATTCCGCCAAACCATCCAACTTCATTCTGGAATCTCCACCACATACACAGTTGTTAAAGTGGTTTTCGGTATTGGGAGAGAGTATGACAATATCCGATCCCGGTCTCTTTAATAACCAAACGCTTATTTCACAACGGATGGTTCTTTTACATTTTCCAAAATCAATTCATATTGATATCCAAATATCATATTCACTTCAAAATCATATCACTTTCGAAATCATATTCACTTCAAAATAATATAACTTTCGAAATCATATTCACTTCCGAAATCATATTCATTTTTAAAGTCATAACCACAAAATAGGTTAAACCCTCGTATCAAAATATTCTCAATTTAAATCAATTAAATTCAATTCATAACAGTTCCAACTTTAAACATTTTAAATATTGAAAGTAGTTTATAAATTGGAATAGTTATACATTAAAAATAGTTTATATTTTAAAAATAGGTTATAGATTGAAATAGTTTATATATTAGAAATAATTTATATATTAAAATAGGTTATAGATTGAAATAGTATATATATTAGAAATAATTTATATATTAAAATAGGTTATATATTAAAATAAATATGTTATCCCACCTTTTGGCAAGACCGTGACACTAAGAACTTGACTAGAAACCAAGGATAATTCGTCCTGGAGATCGTTAACACATAGGTCTACTATGGATACCGGTAAATTTTGTTCGAGTCTGGATTGGGCTACAATTGATTCGACAGGACCGGTAAAGCTATCAAAGCCAACCTTTCAAATTTCAAGTCAATTGGAGTTCGTATGCTCAAGATATTAATTGATCACAGTTGAGAAATCCAAACTTGCATTGATCATAACTGGAGATCCACAAGTCAAAATGCCACCAAATTTTCACATGACCTTACGTACGACCTAAGGAATGTTCATGCCAAATTTCGGCTTGATTGGAGCAAATACCGATCGATATGAAATTCGTTCGTATCGATGACGGACCAAAAAGCCCAAACTTATCGATCATAACCCGTAATCCACAAGTCCAAATACTATAAAATTTTCACAGGAGCTTACGTACGGCACAAAGAACTTTCCTGGCAAATTTTGTCTCGATTGGAGAAAATCTTAATCGATACGAAATTTGTTCGTATCGATCACGGATCGAGTCGAAATCGCCTGGGATCGATCGCGTGGGCCGACCTATATGCCAGAAGAGGTCTCTTGAGATCTGAGCGAGATATTTGCATCCTGCGCCTATAAACTGCAGCCATATGCATCTAGAAAAGGGACTTTTTTCCTCTTTACGCTGAAACTATGTCGAAATCATTATCAAACTTCAGTTGTACTGTTGTAATCTTTTGTAGTCAGCGAGTAAAGTTCAATAAACATTAGTCATTTCATAGTGGACGTAGGCAATTCGCCGAACCACTCTAAATCCGTGTGTTTCTGTGCATTTTCTTATATGTTTATTGGTTTGTTTATTAGCTCTGCTTCATTTTACATTTATTCTTTTCATTTTATCTCTTCAAACACATCAAAAGAGTGTTGTGCCCAATTTTGGTACAAACACTTTGGTGCTTTCACTGGGAAAACCCTGCTTTTCTCCTGCTCTATGGATCTACTACCGTCATTGGATTGCAAAAATCTAAGGAGATGATCCAGATTTATCATTCAGTGGTTCCTTATATTCTATTCAGATTGCTCCAGATTTAAGAGTAACTACATTCATCATGAATTTTGTACCCATATTTTCGTATCCAGAAAATATGATGGTTTTCGTATCCATATTTTCGAATCCAGAACATATGATGAATTTCATATATCCCTGAAAATATAATGGTTTTCATATCTATATTTTCGAATCTAGAAAATATGATGAATTTCGTATCCATGAGAATATGATGGTTTTCGTATCCATATTTCGAATCCAGAAAATATGATGAATTTCGTATCCATATTTTCGTAGCCATGAAAATATGATGGTTTTCGTATCCATATTTTCGAATTCAGAAAATATGATGAATTTCGTATCCATATTTTCGAATCCATGAAAATATGATGGTTTTCGTATCTATATTTTCGAATCAAAAAAATATGATGAATTTCGTATCCATATTTTCGTATCCATGAAAATGTGTGAATTTCGTATCCATATTTTTGGATCCAGAAAGTATGGTGCTTTTCGTATCTATGTTTTCGTATCTAGAAAATATTATGATTTTCGTATCCATGTTTTCATATACAAAAATATAGTGTTTTTCGTATCTAGAAAATATGGTTATTTTCGTATCCTTATTTTCGTATCTAGAAAATATGGTGCTTTTCGTATCCCTATTTTCGTATCTAGAAAATATAGTGCTTTTTGTATCCATGTTTTCGTATCTGGAAAATAATGTGTTTTTTCATATCCATATTTTCATATCCAGAAAATATGGTTATTTTCGTATCCTTATTTTCGTATCCAGAAAATATGGCAACATTCGCATCAATCACTTTTCGTATCAGTCAACGTTCGTATCGATACTCACATGCAGTTCGTATCGATCCATCTGCATCCAATTCATATCGATACTCACATGCAGTCCGTATCGATCCATCTACGTCCAGTTCATATCTATACTCACATGCAATTCGTATCGATCCATCTGCATCCAATTCGTATCGATACTCACATGCAGTTCGTATCGAACCATCTGCGTCCAATTCATATCGATACTCACATGCAATTCATATCGATCCATCTACGTCCAATACGTATCGATACTCACATGCAATTCGTATCCACCCATCTGCGTCCATTTCGTATCGATACTCACATGCAGTTCGTATCGATCCATCTGCATCCAATTCGTATTGACACTCCCACGCAGTTCGAATCGATACATCTATGTCCAATTCGTATCGATACTCACATGCAGTTCGTATCGATCCATCTGCGTCCAATTCATATCGATACTCCCATGCAGTTCGTATCGATCCATTTGCGTCCAATTCGTATCGATACTCACATGCAATCCATATCCATCCATCTGCGTCCAAATCGTATCGATACTTGCATGCAGTTCGTATTGATCCATCTGCGTCTAATTCGTATCGATACTCCCATGCAATTCCTATCGATCCATCTGCGTCCAATTCGTATCGATACTCCTATGCAGTTCGTATCGATCCATCTGCATCCAATTCATATCGATACTCACATGAAGTTCGTATCGATCCAGTCAGCCGCATTTCATATCGATCTTTAGATACCACTTCATATCGATCCCGCCGCATGCGTTTCATATCGATCCTTAGATACACTTCGTATCGATCCAGCCAACTGCATTTCATATCGATCCTCAGATACCACTTCGTATCGATCTGCCAGTGTGCGTTTCGTGTCGATGCTCATATAACACTTTATATCGTTCAAATGTTGCTGAGAATGATACGAAATTTGAAAAAAAAAATCAGGACGCAACATAGAGCACCTGCATAGTGAATTCAAAACTCAACTTAATAAAGGAACATCCTGATCGCTCCATGACTAGACGGGACATAGGGGATTACAGCAGCAATTGTTGAATTGCAATCAAGGAACTGGTAAAGAAATACTACTCAACCGTGCACCTAGAGGTTGGAAAACCTATCTAATATGCCAAGAACTAGAGTTGATTAATATATCATGCTTCTAAGGTGGACTGCAACTTCCCCCAATTGGCCAACTTTTAAACTCCTAAATTGACAACTATGGTACGATGGCTAATACGACGACTGCCCTACACTGTCTACTTTGCCAACTCAAAGCACAACTAATCGCAAATGAACCATCTTCAAATGCCACATCTTAATCATACCATGTCCATATGACTAGAAGCATGGCCTACAACCTCAGGAGAACTTCCTTAGTACCCTATATAGGTCTCTTACTCGGATGAAAGTTCGGGACAATCACCAATCTCTTAACCCATTTTAACCAACTCGCCATCCAATCGGCGTTACCAACCACTGAAACATGGGACAATCATGCATGCATCTTTCACCAGTATTACAAGATCCTATAGCCATAAAATGGACCTAGTCATAATGACGATTGAAGAATCTTCCCCATTGGAGACCTATTCATTGATACCATTCAACTTGGAAAATTTCCAGTGTAAATTCAATATGTTGACTATGTCAGTATACTATGGAAATACAACTCCCGATACTACCTCATGAAGTGAGGATGGCGCATGGACTCCACCAAGAGTGGTGAATGACATCAATGCAGATGTCTTCCCCCATTCCTAAAAGAACACTGTCAGTCATGGTTAGACATATTGTTCTACTTCTCATATTGCTGGAGGGAATAATAAAGCTGGCAGCCAATGAATTTATCTAAAGCCCACAGCCAGTTGCTGCCAATACCATAAATGAATTCATCACCAACACTTATTTCCAGACTTTGATAAGAGAACTGGTGGATAGCCGCCGCCGACTATACCAACATGTACAACCAATATTGAGATGATGAATCAGATGAAGGATCAACTTGGCGAGATAAGGAGGGAACCTACTCCATACTCTAGATCGGAAAACTCCTCTTTTATAGATGTCTACTGTGAATGCCAACGCCATAAGGCTGCTCCAGAAAGGATAGCTCTAGCAATATGTTCAAGCCCCATAAAATGAAGGGTCGGGAACCCCCGACCCCTATCAATCAAGAACTTTGATCAAACTGAACCATTTGCGTTAGACTTCCAACTGTGAAGGGCTGGACCGAAGTGCAATAGCGAGCATACGACGCCGCTTCACTTATTAATGAGATTTAATCCGATCTCTTTTAAATTATTTATATTTTAATTTCATTTATGTTGCGAAATAGGACCGACTTGAATTAAAATAACTTCAAATGATGGAGGTAACTAAGTACTCAAGGTTCGGTGCCAAACAACCTCCATGGACTATGATCAAGTCATTGAGGTATCATTATGACGAGCATGATTCAACTACTCATCAGCTACTATATGCCTTTGAATGAGGGCAAGGCATTAAAGTGAAATAGACCGACAAGGTTAGGACTCTAGTACAAAGTAGAGGAAACCAACCATCATGAGCCATCATTCCAACTCTCTTCCACAACTCGACCGGAATAGTGTAAAGCATAAAGTGAACGTGACTTGATCGTCTGCTCTCCAACTCTTGCCTCTGATTTAAGGGAAAATACACAGCTCAAAGTGGAGGTAGTTCGACCATCCTCTCTCTACTCGACCTCAAAGCTTTCCACAACACTAATCTTACTCCTTAGGCTTGGTAGAAGTAGAATCCAAACGATCATGTACGTGATTCAATCGTCTATAAACTAAATCTCATCCATTGTTGATGGTAGATAAGTGGAAAGTAAGCGAGATCCCACCAATCACTCGCTAAGTGATACCCTGAGCTCAAGGACAAGTCACCACACTGAAGCCAAAAAAGGATTGATACGCGACAATCCTTTAACTAACTTCTGTCTCCCATAGTGCGAGCTAGAGTATAAACTTATAAATGCGGTTTCAAAGAGGGTGGATCTGTCCACCTAACGACTTCGCCCGTATCTTGACCAAGTAAGAGGAGGATGGACCGGTCCATCTAACGACTTCGCTTGTTAACTCAAGGTGGATGTGAATTGACCATCCACGATCCTGATAAATCCATCGTTCCCAGAGTGCGAACGAAACTCAAACGCCTAAACAGACGTGATTGACTGTATGTTGGCAAGCTCCAAGGTCCCAAACACGAACCGAGTATAAATATCAACTCCAAGTTCCTTGAGCTCAAACTGTCATATAAACATCAAATCCAAGTTCCCAGAGCGTGAACGGAGTATACCCATCAATTAACTCTAGATTCCCATAGTGCAAACTGGAGTATAGGAATCAACTAACTCTAGATTCACAGAGTGCGAACTGGAGTACAAACATCAACTAACTCCAGATTCCCAGAGTGCAAATTGGAGTATAAACATCAACTAACTCTAAGTCCCCAGAGCGCAAACTAGAGTATAAACACAAAAATGGGTGTGACTGACCACCCATCAACCAACTTCAGATTCGGAGCTGGAGTATAAACAGAAAAATAGGTGTGAATGACCACCCATCAACTAACTCCAGATTCCCGGTGTGCGAGCTAGAGTATAAACAACAAAATGGGCGTGATCGACCACCCGTAAAACAACTTAACTCCCCGAGTGCGAACGTAATCCTAAAATACCAAATAGGTGTAATTGACCACCCATCAACTAACTCCAGATTCCCAAAGTGCAACTGGATTATAAACATTTGCTAACTCTGGTCCCGAGAGCCCAGACTAAGTATAGAGACCTAATGGGTGTGGAAAATCACCCATCAACCAACTCCAGTCGTCAAAGCATGGATTGGAATATAAATACCAGAAGGGATGCGATTCGACTGTCCATCTATCAACTCTAATTCCTCAGCAAGTTCTGTAGTACAAAAAAGGGATGTGATTTGACAGCCTGCTTTCCAACTCTTCCCCTGACATGGGGGCAAACTTATCATAAAAAACCAGATGTGATCCCACCATCTAGCACAAAGTGGGAATGACACAACCGTCCATGCACCAACTCTTATCCTCGGCACGAGACCCATAACATAATTTTATAGGGATGCATTCCAACCCTCAAGGCAAAATTTCTTATTTGATTCGACAGGGAGACGCGGATTCACAAAATGGACCTACATGAACGTTTTATTCTTAATGGATGTGGTTATCCATCCTACTGCAAATGAATGTGACACGACCATTTATCCACTAACTCTCGCTAATGATCTGGCAGGTTGTGCATGCAACGTGGACGGATGTGACCAAATCATCCGCCAATCAACTCCTTCCTATAATTCAATAGGAGAAACATCTAATTAAAGTTGTCGCAATGTGACCGACTACACTTTGACTTTCGCCATTAACTAGTGTTTGAGGAATTAATCGAGGAAAATGCGGTCCGACCATTATCTGCTAAAATTCTTAATCGCCATAGTGTAGGCAGGGGTATATACATTAAATAGGTGTGACTAATGGCCCTTCAACTGACTCTGATTCCCGTAGTACGACTACGAGCATAGATAAATGAATGAATATGATCCGACCATTCATTCACCAACTCCGACCTAAATTCCATGGGAGGAGTATAAACTCACAACAGATGCAATTAGACCATCCACAAACTAACTCTACTAACCCAAGACTGGGGGTAGAAGAATAAATCACTAAAAGAAGAAAAAGGTTACTCGCTATATCGCTAGCATAGCGTCCTTTACAACTTATGGCAACGACTGTAAGGAGACCTTAATGCTAACCAATCAAAATGATGCCCGAAGTTATGGAAAACCAATTATATCGTACCGCCGAATCGATGGGCAATATCAATCTGCACCTTTCATATCGTACCAATGGATCGATAGGTAATGAGGTCCATGAATTCTACATTGTGTCGCTAAATCGACGGCCAATATCGATCCTCTTCGACTGCAAATCAATGTGACATGAGCTCCCATCGAATACCTTTGACCAACAGAGCATGGATAAAAGAATAAACCACGAATGAGTGTGACTTGACCATTCGTCCTCCGTCGCCTTCCTTCGATCCGTTAGGAAGCACATGAGACCAGATGAGCATGGCATGACCATATTTGGGCCGACTTTATCCCTAGATCTAACGGGAAAACGTAAACCAAAATTGACGTGGTTGATCGCCTAACTCCAAAAGATTGCAATGCGACCATTCATTCTTTGACTTTTACCACAATCCGGCTAAACGAGAAATTCTCAACAAGTGCAACCTAAATGTTTGCATGCCAATTCTTACCCTTGATTCGAGGAAGCATCAGTCCTGCATTGAATCTAACTGGACGATTCACTCTTCAATTTCTCTCCAGAGTATGGCGACATAAGCTGTAAAGTGAATGTCATTGACCTTCCATAATATATCTCCCATTTGAATGTCGACGAGGCATCAAAGTATTCCGCATAGAGGAAAGAACTAGGACACAATGCAAGATAAGGCATGACTCGGCCTTCCATCGGTTAACTCGATCCCATGGTTCAATGGGATAGAATGTGAAATTGAAGCAGACATTATATACCTTGCCACTTATCGAGATATTCCCTAGACTTGGGGGCACTCACGAGAAATAAGCTGAATGTAATTTGATTATTGATCAAATAGCTCTGACTCTTACAGCTTGGACTACAGTATAAACACAGCAGAAGCTAGTCGCATAATACGTCCATCGACCTAAGACTAGGGACACAAGTTTGATCATCCAAGAGCTGGATACGACTACACAATCATATAGCCTGGGCCTAGTATTTATAAAAACTTGAAGTTGCGACCGGAAGGATGGTCAGAGATAGAATCATTAGGTCGACGCCCGAACTTATGGACAACCGATCATCATTCTGACCATTCCAGTGCGCAATGGATCACGAGTACATTGAACAGAAAACGCACTGCTCAGAAACAAATGTAGATTCAAACTCATAGCTGGATCCAGCTATGCAGCAGCATGCAATACAGGGTAAACTCTACTAAGTCTTTGATTCAACATCCCTATAAGGCTAATCATTAACCATCGCAATAAGCATATGAAGTGCCTACAACCGATCATGAGTATCATGGGTCAGATCACAATTCTGCGCAATGATGACGCAAGAGTCAACTGCTTTGCTCCAGATGAATTTGATATGTCCGTTTGGACTCAATCTCATGTGTATATGTGGACTCTCACCAACCATTGAGAACCCTGCATTAAACGTTAACCTGATGCATGTCTCGATGAACAAAAATGATGCGATGTGGATCTGGAGAAGTCTGATGCACTTAAGGAGGAGGCGAATCTACACAAAACCAGTAGGTTTATCCACGATGTCCTTTACCCAAAATGAGTATCCAATTCTTTACTTATGAGAGAAACAAATAGAGAGTAATTTTATCCAAGTTGTTGGATAGCGAAGATTCACACATCAATTGGGCCATGTTAACAATGCCATAAGCATCGCATTGCTATATAAAGAGAAATGAATCCAAAGACCAGTATATGATGAAAAATAGCTATTGACATGCTTAGCCCCTTAACGTCTGCATCGACCAGCCGTTATGGTAGGTCCTATGGCAACCTTAGATGTCCGAAAGGTAACTCAAATGAAATATCACGCTAAGCCAATTTGATATCACTTATCTCGCTCAGAGAGCTATTCATGGTTAAACGTTGGCATACTTCATGTCTGAATTCATTGCATCATACGATTATCCAAAAAGCAGTAGAGAACCATCCAACCGATGAAAAACCTACACATATGAAACCTTCAATAATCAGTTTTGTAGCATCGAAGTTGCATTAATGACTCCTGAGGGACGACCGATCCACTACACCCTGACACTCAACTTCACTGCAACAAATAACAAAGTTAAGTATGAAGCCGTAGTCACCACGCTAAAATTACAAGAAAACTAGGAGTGGAAACTTTACATATCTTTTGTGATTTCTGATTAGTGGTATGCTAAGGTATGGAGGATTATTGGACTACGGGGCAACGTCTTGTTCCTTACCTTAGCTGGATCCTAAAGCTACTAGCCGACTTCGAGAATTACACATTACAGCCATCCTTAGAGAACAAAATAAAAAAGCTAGTCATGGGCCAAGTTAGCCAGTTCTAAAAATGCGTGGAGAAAAGACTCTGTCTCAGTTGAAATACTATTATTCCAAGCACTGACATATGAAAATCAGCTTGATCTTAGAGATGGATCTAGAAAAGGGGTCATAGATGACTCCTATCAAAGACTATCTACTGTGGGGAATTATTCTTGAACGGAGGAATGAGAGATGGCATATCCTCCGCAAAACATCACTGCATGATTATGTTTGGATTGTTCGATTGCATCAACACAAAGCATTACTCCTATATCCATCAATCCGAGACCTAATATTACGTATCCATTGGTATGAAGCATACATTCTAACATCTCAAATCGATCCAGAAGAGGATTGACACAAAGGAAGGACATAAAACAACCATTGAACGTTGTTACAACTTGAATTTCACTTCGATCTTGGAGAGGATCGATACGAAACTCAATCCAAACAAAAACTAAAGAACATGATAACGACCCGCAAATGTGCAAACATGACTAGGAGTCGGGTTAACATATGTGCATGTATGCCAAACTAACAATCAATTTTCGAAGTTACCAGGAATTGAATGCTTACCAGGTGATGATCAGAACGATGAACAACAAATCGCTTCAACACTCAGTTACAATAAAACACTGCATGATCATTGACAATCAACAGTTTGACATCTACAAAAGGAAGATCAACCAAAGGCTACATCTTTTGACGAAAAGATAGCGACTACTCATCGAATCGGATAGAACTTTTCAGAATGAAGATGACAGTTTTTCAAAGCACGTCATGTTCACACAAGATGTATTTGGGCGGCAAATGTTATCCCGCCATTTGGCAAGGTCGTGACACCAAGAACTTGACTAGAAACCAAGGATAGTTCGTCCTGTAGATCGTTAATACATAGGTCTACTATAGATACCGGTAAATTTGTTCGTGTCCGGATCGAGCTACAATTGATATGACAGGATCAGCAAAGTTTCAAAGCAATGTTTCAAATTTCAAATCAATCGGAGTTCATATGCTCAAGATATTGATCGATCACTATTGAGAAATCCAAACTTATATCGATCATAACACGAGATCTACATGTCCAAATGCCACCAAATTTTCACAAAAGCTTACGTACAACCTAAGGATTGTTCATGCCAAATTTCGGCTTGATTCGAGCAAATCCCAATCCATAAGAAATTCGTTTATATCGATCACGAACCAAAAAGTCCAAACTTGCATCGATCATAGCTCGCAATTCACAAGTCCAAATGCTATGAAATTTTCACAGGAGCTTACGAACAAAATAAACAACGTTCCTACCAAATTTTGTGTCAATTGGAGCAAATCTTGATCGATATGAAATTCATTCGTATCGATCATGGATCGAGTCGAAATCGCTGTGATCGATCGCGTGGGCCCACCCATGTGCCAGAAGAGGTCTGCCAAGATCTGAGCGAGATATTTGCATCCTACGCCTATAAATAGCAGCCATATGCATCCAGAAAAGAGACTTTTTTCCTTTTTACGCTGAAACTCTGCCGAAATCATTATCAAACTTCAGTTGTACTATTGTAATCTTTTGTAATCAGCGAGTAAAGTTCAATATACATCAGTCATTTCATAGTGGACGTAGGAAATTCGCCGAACCACTCTAAATCTGTGTGTTTCTATGCATTTTCTTATATGTTTATTAGTGTTTTTGTTAGATCTGCTTCATTTTACATTTATTCTCTTCATTTATCTCTTCAAACACATCAGAAGAGTGTTGTGCCCAATTTTGGTACAAACCAAATATATCAATTTAAACATAATATATTTTAAATTTATTAAATTTTATTAAATTAAATCTTATATTATGATAAAAAGTAAATAAAGTTATAAGTAAAACCTTAAATTTTACATTTTGAAACTTAACTTATAAATTTAGAATTCTTAGATAAAATAATTTTAAAATCTAAATTTTACATATATGTTTAAAAATAAAATCTTTATATTAAATTTAAAAATCATTTTCCTTTTTTTTCCAAACACATCTTTCCAAAATTTCAAAAATCACTTAAAAAATAGACCACCGGTGTTCGTATATTGTTTTCTATCCTAGGGTCAAGTCATACGCATATTTATCATTTCAATCCGTTATAATTTAAAATTTACGGATGTAAATCATTTCAACTCACAATCCTAAATTTTCAAATCAATAAAAACTACTTGGGTTTATCATTTCAACCCATAATGATTTTTCCCTATTCTAAAGATCATTCGGTATGTATCATTTCAACCTACAGGAAATACCTAAAACTAAGGACACTTGCAACATGATTTACATAAAATAAATAACATAACATAAATTGTACATAACATATTACATAAGGTAGCACGTAACTTACGTAAAAAATTGCATAAAATAGCATATAACCTACATAACAAATTGCATAAAATAGCATATCACTTACATAACAAATTACATAACATAGCATGTAACTTACATAATTAATTACAGAACATAGCATCTAACTTACATTATTAATTACAGAACGTAGCATGTAACTTACATAATTAATTATAGAACATAGCATGTGACTTACATATTTAATAGCTACATAATTAGTTACATAACATAGCATGTAACTTTAATTATTAATTACATACCACAGAATGGAATGTGACATAAATTTTCTACCATAACATAATCAAACATGCAATCATTTCCAATATAATACCTTAGGTGATTTCCTATATTACAATCATACTACACATATGCATACAAATTTTATTCTTTTTTCCTTTTTTTATTCTTAGCATATAACTTACATAAAAAATTGCATAAAATAGCATATCACTTACATAACAAATTACATGAGATAGCATGTAACTTACATAATTAATAATAGAACATAGCATGTAACTTACATAATTAATTACAGAACATAATATGTAACTTACATGATTAATCATTACATAATTAATTACATAACATAGCATGTAACTTACGTAATTAATTACATAATATAACATGGAATGTGACATAAATTTTTTGCCATAACATAATCCAAAATGCAATCATTTTCATTATAGCACCTTAGGTGATTTCCTATATTACAAACATACAACATATATGCATACAAATTTTATTCTTTTTTTTTCTTTTTTCTTTTTTCTTCTTATTCATATATAAATTTCACATAATGACAATTTCCATCACAAAAGTGTCTTAAATCAATATAATATTTTCCTTTTTTTCTTTTCAACTTAGTAATTTAATATTAATATCATGATGCATATTAATAACCATATCATCACATCCATTTTTGTAAAGAAACAACATAATATCAAAAATAATTTCATGTTAAAAATAATAAGAGAACAAAGGTGAGCATATGTCATATCAAATCATAAGAAAATTACACAAAATTTCTTAACTATTGTGACATTCCAATAACATATCAGTTGATGTCCATTTACTTAATATAAGATTATAAGTCATGAGCGAATAGCTCACCTATCGAGACTAGGAAGATTGACGACACAAAGTTATGAATTTGAGTCGCGAATTCCAAACAAATCAAAGCATACTTGAATTGATGCAACACCAAATATATATGGAATATATATTTCATTTTTTTTATAAAAGAGAAGAGAAGAGGGGTTAAGAGGCTCGGCCTAGGGTTGAAAGGATGGGTTTGGGTGCGGCTAGGGTGGAAGAGATGGTTTGGCTATGCAAGAGGAGGAGATGGTGGTGATTTGGGTGGGATTTTGTGTAGATAGGACATGGCCATAGGCTAGGAAAGAGGGGATGATTTCAGCCTTGCTTGGACGAAATGGTGACCGAGATGAAGGGGAGGGAATGATGGCTTAGACGGTGGAGGAGAGGCGGCAATAGGAGAGAAGGTGGAAGGAATTTGGAAGAGAAAAGGAATGAGTTTTGATTTAGAGAAGTTTGTGTTTTTAGATCTAGAACTCTCTGTAAATTTAGAGAGGAAGAAGGAAGTGTGATGAGAAAGTCTTCTCAAGAGAAAATTATGTACGTACAAGTTAGTCAGAAGGAAAAAAATGGTCGTAGGTATAGGAATAGACACAAGTCTCTTGGTATGGTTAGAGTTCTTGGTTAACCAAGGCCCGTTAGGACTAATCCAAACCCATTAGGGCTTAGCCAAATTTCACAACTAAATACCAAAACCTTATGTCAGTTTTTCATAGAAGTTCTGTAACGACCCATCGATTTCGTGAATTTAATTGGGTTAAATTAATAAGTTTTGTAATTAGATTGAGTAGAAATAAAAAAAACTTATAAATTAATATTGAAATGAAGGCTAAAATAAAATATATGAATGGTAATTAAAGCCTTTATTTGTAATATGAATAAAATTTCAATAAATAAAATGGTGTAAGTATTGTACCTGTATATAAGGTGAATTGAATAAATCCTATTTATTGGAACCTTGTTTATTGATATGTGAATGCATAATAAATGAGTTATTTCAAGAGATTGAAATTTAAATAGAATTCTAAATAATGAATAGTGGAAAGGATTATACAGGTGTATAATTTAATGCGAGAAAGGAAGGTATTTAATTGATTTTGTAATAAAAACGTTGAAACAAAAATCGGAATAAATGTATTTAATGAGAGTTGTTGAAATAATTGTTGTAGAGAATAAGTTACAAATGTATAAATTGTATAATGGTGACAACTATTGTTCGTTACCAATGCATTTAATTAATAGCGATTAAATGTAATTAATCATTGCCTTTTGTAAGTTAAGAAAATAACTGAAAATTTTGAAGGTAAAATCAATAGAAAGGTTAACTATATGCATAAGATGGAAATTTGAATAGAATTCTAATAAACGATAATATTGGAAAACGTATACAATCAATGTAGGTAATTAGTAATTACAATGTTGTTGGAAGTAATAAAAGTTTCTTTGTTGATAATTTATAACATAACGGAAAGGAGTAAATGTATTCATTAGAATATTAATTGCAATTGGATAGGGATTTTTAGTAACAATGTTAATGCAAGTTAATTAATGCTAAATTAAAGTTAATAATAATGAATAGTGATTAATTTAATTCTTGTAACATATAGTATAAATTACATGCTTATTTGTTAGTGGAATTAGAAATTGTAATAAGTGATAATAAAATGAATGAATGTTACACTAATGGAAAATGAAATAACGTCGTTTAAATGTTGAGCAATTATAGGTCGTATTTATTATAAGCGTTACTTTAATAATTATGATTAATTGTGAAATTAATACGAGAAGTATGTAAAGTAATAACTAAGAAAGTAATACGTTATAAATTGATTATAACCTAAACGTAAGTGTAAGTTATAGGTTGGAATTAAATCTAATCCGTTTAATTGGAAACTTATTAAAATAAATTGGATTCAAAGTGTAATAAAGAGGTTATTTTAAGAAATTGAAATAAATACTATAACTGGTAAATTAAGTTACTTTAAATTGAAACGGGAATTAGTTTAAAGAATTATAAATTTATAAGTAAATCAAGATGATAAAATTTATGAATTATAGAATTTGAATTTTAATAGTGGGTTAAATTATTAAATTTATAATAGTTGGATTTATTGCAAATGAATGAAATTAAATATAAAATTTTACGTTAATTTAAAATTAAGTTGAAATTGGAAAATATTTATGTAATAGCTTTGAGCCAATGTTAATTTCACCCATTTGACTGTAATGGATTGAATAAAAAGGAATGAATAGTGAATTCAATGGAATTTTTGAAAAGTTAATTTATAATTGATAAATATAACGAAATTTGAATTTATGCTGAAATTTATGATTGAATCAACAATTAATTGACATTTAAATTGGTTTAAATCACCGAGATTGTTTAAGAAAACAAAACTGATAAGATTCGTAAAATTTGGAAGTGAAATTAAAAAAGTGATTTAATTAATGATTTTTAATTTATTAAATTAATATAAAATAGCCATTTTGGCCACTGACTTGGATTTCGATGAAACTAGTTTCATCGGATCCGAAACGGTGAATTATAATAGAGTTTCAAGTTTCGTAGCGATCGGACTTGTCGTTTGATCGTACAGACTCGAAACGCCTTGAAATTTATGCATTTGAAATCAATTTGAAAATATTGTTTTTAACATACCTTCTTCATATGATGGAATTTGGGCTTGAAACTTGTTCCATCGCGTTTAAAATATTTAAAAACATCTATTTTGATATATGGGATGATTCATTTTCGTTCCGGAGCCGAAACGGACTTTTCAGAGGCATTTTTGTCATTCAAACAAATTGACTTGAACAGTAACCTACGAAAATGATGGAACTGGGCTTCGAAACCAGTACCATTGCGTTCAGAAGGCCTTTTTATGTTAGGATCGTCTGTCAGCACACTTAAATTGGACTCTGGCCCATTTTTGACGTTAAACTCTATAAATACGCACACAAACCGAGACAGTTTTATTATTATTTTATTTCAGAAACCCTAATTCTATACCATGGCCGCCACTTATTCAATGGCCAGAAATTGCTTATTTTCTTTCCTCAATATCTTTCAATCCGTTCAACGAAATCAAAAAATTCCAAAAGCAAAGTTGTAGATCTCGGCGAGCTCTTCAAATCCATATGGTTGATCTATGCTATTGGACCACGGATTCGCCAGAATCTGGCTTGGAAGCATGGACGTATTTTCTTGGATTGCATGCAAACGTTAGCGAGTGGTGATGTGAAACTTGGTCCGTAGGTGGTTCTCAAGGTGGCGCACACACTGGTAGTCGCTGATCGAACTCTATATGTCTCGAGTTGCATGCGCACGGATGAAAGTGGCGGGCGTGATGGGTTAGTAGCTTCGTGCTGTGTTGTTTCGTGCCTATGGAAGTGAGGAGAAGAGGCCTGCTGATGTGGCGCTCTCTAATTGGTCGGTGATGTTGTTTTTTTTTTCAATTCGTTCTAATAAGTATAACTTTCTCATGCAGACTCCAATTCACGTGCGGTTTTTTGCATTAGGTTCGTATTAAAATTCCGGATCTTTTAACGCTGGTTTGGACGAATTTGAAGGCTGTCAAATTTTTGGATTTAAATTGAATTTTTAATTCAATTTACATTCAAAAGGTGAGTGTTTTAACACACTCACAACTTCTAAATTTTCTTATGTTTGTTAAATTGATTTTAGATATGAGTAGAAATTTATTTATGACCGTTTGGCATGTTTTATTCATTATCTCAGTTAAATCGCATTTATTTAAATTAACTGTGAATTAATTTTATTATTGCATAAAAATTTGACAGTTAAAATTTATTTATTTGCATATAAACTGCTAGTTAAACAGTTATTAAATTTATTATTGAATATAAACTGTTAGTTAATACCTGTATTTGTTACCTGTTATATTTTATATGCTCTATATTGATGTTTGTTTAAATTGGATGATGATTTGTAATAAATGGTTGACGATTGATATTTGGATGAATGAATGTTTATTTATATTAATTGCAAGTTGTTATGCATTTCATTTCATTCGGGATTGCGGTTTGAAATGATATACAACCGCATACTTATTGTTAAATTGCGGATTCAAATGATAAATATCCGTATCACTTGACCATAGGGTAGAAAATTATATACAGGCACCGAGGTATATATATAAAATTATTTTTTGAAAGGATTTTATGGTTTTGGATAGGATACAGTTTAATAAATATTAATTTTTGACCTTATAAAAAATCTTATTTTATGTACATATATGGTTAAATTATTGAATTTAAGCCGTGTATCAATTTTTAAATAAAATAAACAAGATGAATAATGGAGTTTGATTATTTATATTATATGATTAAGTACATGTTAAGATATTGAAAATATATAGAGTTTTTAATGTTTTAAATCAATTTATATTGGGAGTTAAGTTGAAAATTTATTTGGAATCGAGCTTAATTAAGAATTTAACTTCATAAGTTGATGTAGAATTTATTAACTTGGAATTTTAAAAGGTATGATATTTATAACTGAAATTTTATTCAAGATGGATTAAATGAATATTTCTAGTATAAATAAATTGGAGGAAATTTTGATAGTTAAAAGTAATTTGAGTTTTATTTAAAATGATTTCGGATTTATTATGCCAATATTTCAAAATAAATAATAGGACTTTAAATTGTTGAATAGAAATTTCCAACCTTAGTTCCCAATTGTTTAATATTCAAAGTTTGAAATATATTGAAACTGAAGTGGTTTATTGAAACTGAAAGCGATTTTAAATTTATGGACTTCGACTTAATCTTAGATGAAATAAATGGTAAGTCGTGGAAATTATTTTATTTTATAAAGTAATATAAAACCGACTATTTTATTTTATATACTGTTGAATATCCAAAACCATTCAAGTTTTAGAAGTTATGGTTTTAAAGCTATGAATTTTGAAGTATTATGTTTTGAAAGTTATAATCCAAATGTTTGGTTTCCAGATATTATAAATTTAAAGCAGTATGATTTTGGAAAAAGAAATATATTTGAAAAAAATGATATTATTGATTTGGGTTTTATAAAAATAATATCGAAATGAGTTGTTTTCAAAATGGGAATGATATCGTATTTATGGGTTTTGAAATGGATAATTATTTTCTAGTTTTAAAGTATAAACTATTTTAAAGACCGCGGTGTTATAATAACGTTTGGTTGTTGAGGAGACCGGGATCGGAGGTTGTCATACTCTCTGCCAACTCCGAAAACCACTTTAACAACCGTGTACGCGGTGGAGATTCCAGAATGAAGTAGGTTGGTGGCGGTGTTTCCTGTAAGGTAAATACGTGGACCCAACTCCCGTGAGTTGGCATAAAGTGGCTAAAACAGGAGCGATCGATGGGTTAATAAGGTAGCACCTTTGATCGAACACATCCCTTCGATATTATACTTTGACTTTTGGATTGATTTGGTGGCCACTTTTGGTTTTTGGGGGTGTGGCTCGAGGTGGGCGGTAGCTGCGCGCTACGCGTTACCACCGACCCGGTAGCGTAATTGGTATATCTACCCTGGCATTGCCTAGTTGTGCCGTGTCACCTACCCTATCGCGCCTTGTACGGGTTTCTATTTGTGTCGTACCTATGGAGTATCCTCTGGTAGCCTCCCGATCAGGAGGTATTACGGTACTGTATAGACTATTGGCATTATTTGTGTTAAGGGCTATATGGGTAACGCCTTAACGCTATTAAAAAGTAAGTTTATTTTACAAATAGACATTATTATAATAGCTCAATATACTATATAGTAAATAGTTTAATGGATCCTTAGGAGATATAAATCCTGAGCATCTCTTGAGTTACTGCACTCATATTTATTTCTGTTAATTTAACTCACATAAGATCTTTTAGTTCTGACTCGAGTGTTTTGTCTTTTCAATTCGCTCGGGTCAGTCCGAGCATTTCAGGATTTGAAGATTTTATTTGTGGAGGACGAAGACGGAGATTTTATTATTATTAATTATATTCAACTACACTATTTAATACCGCTGCATTGATTATGATTGGTATGTGAACTCTGATATTTATTGTATAAAGAAGAATCTAATGTTTGTAAACAATTTATGAACTGTACATTTATTATTATATTTTATCCTTCTGCTGTGAGATTCTATTTTTTTTTCTTTCCCTGTTTTTCCTTATTTACCCCATAACAATCTTCCCTTCCGTATGGTTTGAATTGGCACGTGTGTCGATTTGAACCGTGCGTAAAGGCGGGACGTTACAGTTGGTATCATAGATTTGGTTTAGCGATAAACCTTAGCTTTGTGGGGTTTGACTCTTTATTAATAGAGTAGTAATACCCTATGGGAGTCGCTGAGTGTATATATATGAGAGAGCGTATTTGTTAGTGTTATAAAAAGGTTTTAATATTGTGTTAATCTGTTCCGTTTTGTATTTATAAATTTTGTTTGGTGCATGGGACGCTATGACATCAATAGGGATTTCTAAACACTTAATAGGACATACCGACATAATATTTGGTTTTAATATAGGTGAATGAAATAATTTTTCCTATTATATTTTCTACATATAAAATAAAAAATTTCAAATGATATCTATATTTGGCTGCAATAGATTGGTTGTTAGGTAATAAAGTGTATAAATAATAATAGAAATAAGATTGAAAAATAAAATAAATGAAATTCGAAAATTTAGAACTTAAGTTTCGGGGTTTTGAAATTTTTCGAATAAATTTTGGAATATAATAATATTGTTTATAAGTATTTTCTGATATAAATATTTAATATAATTTGGAAGAACTGTTTTAAAGAAGATTTTGGAGAAAATAAGTTTGTACTTTCCTCTCTGTCGCTGGAAGATAATTTCGATGATGGCGGCCGCATCATCGACTTTCATTTTCGAGTTTCGAATGGGGAAGGCCACTGTAGTAGTTCTACTACAGATTCATTTTTGAAAAATATATAAATTTTGAATTGTTTTAAATATAATTAGAGATATATATAAGTTGTAAGAATATATTTATATATTGTTTTAAAATAAATTGAAAATTTAACCCGGTATTAAATTCTTAAATTTCCATTAATTAATTATTCAGTTATTGTAGTGAAATGAAAGATAAGTAATTAATAATCGAAACCTCTAATTTAGGTAAGAGATTTAATGCTAAGTTATAAAGGAAATAAAGAGGAAGTTGAAATAGTAACTTATAAGACAAAAGGTAAAAAAATTATTGAACAATGAATTAATTAAAAGAAGTGAAAAAACTTGTATAACTTCCAAATTACACACTTAAATAACATATATATAACTTACCAAATATTAAAAGTTGAAATGTTTAATAAGAAATGTAATGGAAATTATACAAGTAAAAGTAGGTAATGAAGTATTCAATGAATTTGCTATTATAAATGAGAATTTAATGTTATAAACTTAAGTTATAATTGAAATTTTACTATAAGTACATATAATTAAAGGTAAGTAATTCAAATAGATGATTTTCAACTTAATTAAATAAAATGGAAATACTAAGAAATTAAATGGGACATGAATACTATTGATAAACAAATGTAAATAAATGAGGGCATCCAATAAATGAATGAATAATTATAATGAAATAAAAAGAGCTGGCATGACCTGAGTTAATGGAAATGAATAATTGTAAGTAATAAGTGAAATTAAATGAAACAAACATTGAATGAGTAAATGAAATTAAAAGTTTGTTATAAATAAATGTAAATTATAAAAGGAAATCTTACGTGGTATGAGAAAAAAAAAGGAAATTAAACAAAAAATGTATGAATGAAATTAATAAGGATAAACAAAAAACGTTGTGGTTCAAATTTGGTTATTGTTTGGTTATGGTTGTTTGGGTAAGATACTTTAAAAATTGGGTTTGGGAGAATGAATAATCTATTTAATTTTATCTAAAACTGTTGAGTAAATGATTCGCTAGTACTTTATTCTTCATTCCGTACAATTTAAAAGTTTTAAACCCGAACAACTATTTGTTTATTTGATTGAATGGTTGTTTTGTATTTGTTGTATATGCTGTTTGTGAAATTGTTGGTTGTTGTATTCATTTGTTGTTAGTGATTGAAACCATTTAAATATTTCACCTTATATAAATTGTTAATCCTTTGGATTTTATAAGTGAAATGCAGGTTATGGAAGCAATTGCTACTGCTTTTGGTTCCATAAATTAAGCGTAAATTGCCCGACAAATAGGTACGTTTCGGATTGCGGTTTATAGCGCTATTTTATATATTTTCCCGGGTTGGGATATAATATTTTGGATAATATATGTAATATAATTGTTATATTTTGATATTATATTTTCTCCCGAGCCTCTCCGTACAAGGGAGACTCTGCCAAAAATTTCGTAAATTTTTGGACTTAGAAATCAATTTGAACATGTTTTCCAAACTTTATTTATTCAAGTATAAAAAGATATAATGATTTTAAAATGGGTATATTTTATTTAAAGTAATAAATTTTGTAAATTATTGTTTATAAGTTAATATTTTGAATAAGATATGTTGTTATTTAATTCTTCCTTCTCCTTTCTTTTTCCTTTTCGGGGACGAAAAGTTTTGAGTAGGGGAGAGTGTAACGACCCGTAGATTTCGTGAATTTAATTGGGTTAAACTAATAAGTTTTGTAATTAAATTTAGTAGAAATAAAAAAAACTTATAAATTAATACTGAAATGAAGGTTAAAATAAAATATATGAATGGTAATTAAAGCCTTTTTTTGTAATATGAATAAAATTTCAATAAATAAAATGGTGTAAGTATTGTACCTGTATATAAGGTGAATTGAATAAATCCTATTTATTGGAACCTTATTTATTGATATGCGAATGCATAATAAATGAGTTATTTCAAGAGATTGAAATTTAAATAGAATTATAAATAACGAATAGTGGAAAGGATTATAAAGGTGTATAATTTAATGCAAGAAAGGAAAGTATTTAATTGATTTTGTAATAAAAATGTTGAAACGGAAATTGGAATAAATGTATTTAATGAGAGTTATTGAAATAATTGTTGTAGAGAATAAATTACAAATGTATAAATTGTATAATGGTGACAACTATTGTTCGTTACCAATGCATTTAATTAATAGCGATTAAATGCAATTAATCACTGCCTTTTGGAAGTTAAGAAAATAACTGAAAATTTTGAAGGTAAAATCAATAGAAAGGTTAACTATATGCATGAGATGGAAAGTTGAATAGAATTCTAATAAACAATAATATTGGAAAACGTATACAATCAATGTAGGTAATTAGTAATTACAATGTTGTTGAAAGTAATAAACGTTTCTTTGTTGATAATTTATAACATAACGGAAAGGAGTAAATGTATTCATTAGAATATTAATTGCAATTGTATAGGGATTTTTAGTAACAATGTTAGTGCAAGGTAATTAATGCTAAATTAAAGTCAATAATAATGAATAGTGATTAATTCAATTCTTGTAACATATAGTATAAATTACCTGCTTATTTGTTAATGGAATTAGAAATTGTAATAAGTGATAATAAAATGAATGAATGTTACACTAATGGAAAATGAAATAACGCCGTTTAAATGTTGAGTAATTATAGGTCGTATTTATTATAAGCGTTACTTTAATAATTATGATTAATTGTGATATTAATACGAGAAGTATGTAAAGTAATAACTAAGAAAGTAATACGTTATAAATTGATTACAACCTAAGCGTAAGTGTAAGTTAGAGGTTGGAATTAAATCTAATCCGTTTAATTGGAAATTTATTAAAATAAATTGGATTCAAAGTGTAATAAAGAGGTTATTTTAAGAAATTGAAGTAAATACTATAAATGGTAAATTAAGTTACTTTAAATTGAAACGGGAATTGGTTTAAAGAATTATAAATTTATAAGTAAATCAAGATGATAAAATTTATGAATTATAAAATTTGAATTTTAATAGTGAGTTAATTTATTAAATTTATAATAGTTGGATTTATTGCAAATGAATGAAATTAAATATAAAATTTTACGTTAATTTAAAATTAAGTTGAAATTGAAAAATATTTATGTAATAGCTTTGAACCAATGTTAATTTCATCCATTTGACTGTAGTGGATTGAATAAAAAGAATGAATAGTGAATTCAATGGAATTTTTAAAAATTTAATTTATAATTGATAAATATAACGAAATTTGAATTTACACTGAAATTTATGATTGAATCAATAATTAATTGACATCTAAATTGGTTTAAATCACCGAGATTGTTTAAGAAAACAAAACTGATAAGATCTGTAAAATTTGGAAGTGAAATTGAAAAATTGATTTAATTAATGAATTTTTAATTTATTAAATTAATATAAAATAGCCATTTTGGCCACTGACTCAGATTTCGATGAAACTAGTTTCATCGGATCCGTAACGGTGAATTATAATATTGTTTCAAGTTTTGTAGCGATCGGACTTGTCGTTTGACCGCACGGGCTCGAAACGCCTTGAAATTTATGCAATTGAAATCAATTTGAAAATATTGTTTTTAACATAACTTCTTCATACAATGGAATTTGGGCTTGAAACTTGTTCCATCGCATTAAAAATAATTAAAAACATCTATTTTGATATATGGGATCATTCATTTTCGTTCCGGAGCCGAAACGGACTTTTCGGGGGCATTTTTGCCATTCAAACAAATTGAATTGAACAGTAACCTACAAAAATGACGGAACTAGGCTTCAAAACCAGTACCATTGCGTTCAGAATGCCTTTTTATGTTAGGACCGCCTGTCAGCACGCTTAAATTGGACTCTGGCCCGTTTTTGACGTTAAACTCTATATATACGCACGCAAACTGAGATAGTTTTATTATTATTTTATTTCAGAAACCCTAATTCTATACCATGGCCGCCACTTATTCAATGGCCAGAAATTGCTTATTCTCTTTCCTCAATATCTTTCAATCCGTTCAACGAAATCGAAAAATTCCAAAAGCAAAGTTGTAGGTCTCGGCGAGCTCTTCAAATCCATAGGGTTGATCTATGCTATTGGACCACGAATTCGCGGGAATCTTCTTGGAAGCATGGACGTATTTTCTCGGATTGCGTGCAAATGGTAGCGAGTGTTGATGTGAAACTTGGTCTGTAGGTGGCTCTCAAGGTGGTGCACGCACTGGTAGTCGCTAATCGAACTCTATATGTCTCGAGTTGCGTGTGCACGGATGGGCGTGATGGGTTAGTAGCTTCGTGCTGTGTTGTTTCGTGTGTATGAAGGTGAGGAGAAGAGGCCTGCTGACGTGGCGCTCTCTAATTGGTCGGTGATGTTGTTTCTTTTTTTTCAATTCGTTCTAATAAGCACAACTTTCTCATACGGACTCCAATTCACGCGCGGTTTTTTGCATTAGGTTCGTATTAAAATTCCGGATCTTTTGACGCTAGTTTGGACGAATTTGAAGGCTGTCAAATTTTTGGATTTAGATTGAATTTTTAATTCAATTTACATTCAAAAGGTGAGTGTTTTAACTCACTCACAACTTCTAAGTTTTCTTATGTTTGTTAAATTGATTTTAGATATGAGTAGAAATTTATTTATGACCGTTTGGCAAGTTTTATTCATTATCTCAGTTAAATCGCATTTATTTAAATTAACTGTGAATTAATTTTATTATTGCATAAAAATTTGACGGTTAAAATTTATTTATTTGCATATAAACTGCTAGTTAAACAGTTACTAAATTTATTATTGAATATAAATTGTTAGTTAATACCTGTATTTGTTACCTGTTATATTTTATATACTCTATATTGATGTTTGTTTAAATTGGATGGTGATTTGTAATAAATGGTTGACGATTGATATTTGGATGAATGAATGTTTATTTATATTAACTGCAAGTTGTTATGCATTTCATTTCATTCGGGATTGCGGTCTGAAATGATATACAACCGCATTTTTATTATTAAATTGCGGATTGAAATGATAAATATCCGTATACTTGACCATAGGGTAGAAAATTATATGCAGGCACCGCAGTATATATATAAAATTATTTTTTGAAAGGATTTTATGGTTTTGGATATGATACAGTTTAATAAATATTAATTTTTGACCTTATAAAAAATCTTATTTTATGTACATATATGGTTAAATTATTGAATTTAAGCTGTGTATCAATTTGTTAAATAAAATAAACAAGATGAATAATGGAGTTTGATTATTTATATTATATGATTAAGTACATGTTAAGATATTGAGAATATATAGAGTTTTTAACGTTTTAAATCAATTTATATTGGGAGCTAAGTTGAAAATTTATTTGGAATCGAGCTTAATTTAGAATTTAACTTCATAAGTTGATGTAGAATTTATTAACTTGGAATTTTAAAAGGTATGATATTTATAACTGAAATTTTATTCAAGATGGATTAAATGAATATTTCTAGTATAAATAAATTGGAGGAAATTTTGATAGTTAAAAGTAATTTGAGTTTTATTTAAAATGATTTCGGATTTATTATGCCAATATTTCAAAATAAATAATAGGACTTTAAATTGTTGAATAGAAATTTCCAACCTTAGTTCCCAATTGTTTAATATTCAAAGTTTGAAATATATTGAAACTGAAGTGGTTTATTGAAAGTGAAAGCGATTTTACATTTATGGACTTCGACTTAATCTTAGATGAATTAAATGGTTAGTCGCGGAAATTATTTTATTTTATAAAGTAATATAAAATCGACTATTTTATTCTATATACTGTTGAATATCCAAAACCATTTAAGTTTTAGAAGTTATGGTTTTAAAGTTATGAATTTCGAAGTATTATGTTTTGAAAGTTATAATCCAAATGTTTGGTTTCCAGATATTATAAATTTTAAGCAGTATGATTTTGGAAAAAGAAATATATTTGAAAAAAAATGATATTATTGATTTGGGTTTTATAAAGATAATATCGAAATGAGTTGTTTTCGAAATGGGAATGATGTCGTATTTATGGGTTTTGAAATGAATAATTATTTTCTAGTTTTAGAGTATAAACTATTTTAAAGACCGTGGTGTTATAATAACGTTTGGTTGTTGAAGAGACCGGGATTGGAAGTTGTCATACTCTCTGCCAACTTCGAAAACCACTTTATCAACCGTGTACGCGGTGGAGATTCCAGAATGAAGTAGGTTGGTGGCGGCGTTTCCTATAAGGTAAATACGTGGACCCAACTCCCGTGAGTTGGCATAAGGTGGCTAAAACAGGAGCGATCGATGAGTTAATAAGGTAGCACCTTTGATCGGACACATCCCTTCGATATTATATTTTGACTTTTGGATTGATTTGGTGGCCACTTTTGGTTTTTGGGGGTGTGGCTCGAGGTGGTCGGTAGCTGAGCGCTACGCGTTACCACCGACCCGGAAGCGTAATTAGTATATCTACCCTGACATTGCCTAGTTGTGCCGTGTCACCTACCCTATCGTGCCTTGTACGAGTTTCTATTTGTGTCGTACCTATGGAGTATCCTCTGGTAGCCTCTCGATCAGGAGGTATTACGGTACTGTATAGACTATTGGCATTATTTGTGTTAAGGGTTATATGGGTAACCCCTTAACGCTATTAAAAAGTAAGTTTATTTTACAAATAGACACTATTATAATAGCACGATATACTATATAGTAAATAGTTTAACGGATCCTTAGGAGATGTAAATCCCGAGCATCTTTTGAGTTACTGCACTCATATTTATTTCTGTTAATTTAACTCACATAAGATCTTTTAGTTCCGACTCGAGTGCTTTGTCTTATCAATTCGCTCGAGTCAGTCCGAGCGTTTTAGGATTTGAAGATTTTATTTCTGGAGGACGAAGACGGAGATTTTATTATTATTAATTATATTCCACTACACTATTTAATTCCGCTGCATTGATTATGATTGGTATGTGAACTCTGATATTTATTATATAAAGAAGAATCAAATATTTGTAAACAGTTTATGAACTGTACATTTATTATTATATTTTATCCTTCCGCTGTGAGATTCTATTTTGTTTTTCTTTCCCTGTTTTTCCTTATTTACCCCATAACAATCCGCCCTTTCGTATGGTTTGAATTGGCACGTGTGTCGATTTGAACCGTGCGTAAAGGCGGGACGTTACAAGTTCAAATATTTAGAGCAATAGATATTTGATTTTGACGAAACAAAAAGTGGGAAAAAGATCAGAATTCAGTCTAGTATTAAATAAAAAGAATAAAATTTTAAAATTCAATTTTAAAATTTTCAACCAAAGGTCAAATTTTGACTAAGTTTGACAAAAATTCAAAATTTTAGAAAATTTGCTATTTCATTGAATTTGGAAAAATACATTACTCAATATTCCAAAATTTATTCTTAAATTTTAACCTTCAAATTTTATTTAAATTTAAATAACAATATATTTTAAAATTGACTAAATTGAACCTTCATTTTATTAACATTGGTTTGTCTTCATTCAAATGTTCATTTTCTTCAATTTAACATATGCTGCTTATTCTTGACTAAACCAATTACCATATATTACTCTTTACCTTAATTAAAAGATTCAATTCCAATTTATTGAATATTAAATTTTCAATTGAATGTTGGTTACACACTAATCATTTTATTTTCATTAAATAATTCAAACAAAGTTTTGTCCTTATATTTCCATTTACATGTTCTTTATATTACATCAAATTTCTCTTTCAATTAAAACATTTTTTTCCCTTCTATTTCCTCAACTTCCTCTTTTACTTTAATTCAGACATACGTTCTATTATTACGTTCATTGACTACAATTGATGTTCTCTTTCCTTTTATTTGAAAGATTTCAATAACATATAATTCCATTGATTACAAAATAAATTCCAAAGCGGATTAATCAATGGAATGAGGAATAAATCAATTGTTACAACTTAGTAATTCATATCTATTAATTTATTGCTTACGCAAGGAGTATAAATATACTTAACAAATAATTGATTTCTTATTGTATGCCAACATACTTAGAATATTGTTTATCCCATTCTTTAGTAACATTTATTGTTACAGATGACTGAAATTGCATTAATACAGTTGTCAATTACATTCAATCAATATTATTAAATTATATTCTAATACACGATACCACCTTCCATTTCAATAAAGATGAGTTGTTTTAGAATTTTATCTAAGATCATGTTTTATATTCTAACAAATTTATTATAATTATCATTGTTGTTATTATTATTATTATTATTATTTTACAGTAATAATTGAAAATTCTTTATTTCTAACCATATTCTATACAACATTTATATTTAATATTTGTAAAATTTGTTCGAATTTATAAGTTGTTAGAATCTCCCCCACTCAAAACTTTTCGTCCCCAAAAAGGAACGAGGTGGTAGAATATAAGCAAATAGAAATATAAGAAAGATTCATGATGAATAGTAAGAGATACAAATAACTAATACAAAACCATATAAATTTCATTTCGAATGTTAACTTTGTACATTTTAATTACTTATTCACATCCATTTATTATTATCATTCTAATCAACTCACTTTCAATTAATTTACATTCATATCTCACCTTATTTACTTCTTAATTGATTAATATTCACTTACTATAATCATCTCAGTAATCATTCGATGGATTTATATTCATTCATTCGATTTTAATTGATTTACATTCAATTAATTTGGTTTCAATCCATTTTTATTCACTCAATAAATATTCATTGCATTCGCATTTAATTGATTCCAATTTAATGTATTTACATTCAATTGATTTTTCAATTATTTACATTTTTTCATCCACATTTAATTAGTTTACATTCAATTGATTTACTTTCAATTTATTAAAATTCGTTACAAATTTTTTTGTTTCCATGCTTAAGAATTTATATTTAATGAATTCTTATTCCATTAATTTCCATTCTATTATGTTCAATTAGCTTGCATTCAATTATTAACGTTCATTATGTTCACCCTATTCATTTACATTCATTTACAATCGCATTTATTATTCTCATTCACATTCAAGTTTATTAATGATCATTTATTTTATTTCATTCACATAGTATGTTTCCTTTATTGTCAATATCACTTAATTAACCATTCTACAAATTCACTTAAGTTTAATATTAACATTCCATATTTTCCTTTGCCTATCACAAATGTTTAACCACATTCTTTTTTTTGTTTTTACTTCCTATTTTCTGAAGTTTCAAGTTATATAGCTTAAATAAAATCCAAAATTTTTACATCTCTACTTAATTAAGTTTTATTCATAATTTATTTACATTCACCTTATCTTTATAACTTAAGTCCATTTATATATATATATATATATATATATATATTTCAAAACATATCCTATTTTATTTAACTCATTTCATTTATTTAATCCATTTGACTTAGCTTAAATTAACTCCACTTCATAATTTTTTTCAACCATTCTTTGTAATTTACCTTTATATCACAAACAGTTTACAAAATATAAATTTATTTATTACTTGTTCAGTTTCTTAAGTTCAAATTCATTTACTTAAGTAGCATTCTCTTTTTATTATTCAATTTATTTCACTTAACATTTATTATAACAAAGATTAAGTGTATAAACATTCATTAAAACAACTCAATTTTATTTATAACTTTCCTCAACAAATTTCATTTTGGACATCTAATTACTCACATTTTATATTGTATACTATTCAATTATAAGTTCTCATTAACATTCAAACTTTTTTCCTGGTAAGTTTTTATTAATGTTTCAGAATGTAATTGAGCACTATATAATTCACCTTTTATTTACAATATTTTATTAAGCAAAAATTTAGTTTGAACATTTTTAGTACTTAAGTTTTCTCTTGTATACCCTTAAATTACATATTCATGTTAACATTTTAACTTTTTAAATATTTTAGGTAAGTTATATATGTTTTAGAATGCAATTGAGTATTATACAAATAAATGTTAGTTCAATTGTTTCAAGTTGTTTAAATTTCATTTCTCATTTTACACACTCCAATTATTCAGAAAATTTACTTCAATTCAATAAATGAAAACCATTACCTAACAAGAGTTTAATTTATGGTTTCACTTCAAACCATTTTGAAATAAATATATGTATATATTTTTTTATATCAAACCATACTTAAGAAATTCAAATCAAAATCTAGTTTTCCAAAAAAAAGTGTAGCAAAGATACTAAGTGCTCTCCCCCACTTTGAGACTAGAAAATTAATGTCGATGATGCTGCAGTCATCGTCGAAATTATTTTCCAGCAACAAAAGAGGAGATTATTGATTTGCTTCTTTTAAATTCTTTTGGAAACAATTTCTACCTAAAAATACCTTCAAATGATATTAATATTCTTTTTATTTTATTTTTTTCAAACTTTGGAAACCAAATTTTGAAAAGTATCAAAATCAAGTTCACAAATCAAGCTATTACAAGCTACTATAGAAACATCAGAGTCTAAAACCAAATACAACCTAAGTCCAAATACAAAGAAGTATCTAATACATAAGAAAATGACAAGTCCAAATATAAACAACTGGAAATAATTAAAATAAATAAGATAACTGGAAAGCGAATAGATTAAAGATAGATCTCCAAGCAAAGCTCCAAAGCTGAGTCTCAAATATTGTAATACTCAGGCTGACTTGAGCATGAAGCAAAACACAAAACACTCGAGTCAGGATTAATAATCTTATGCAAGTAAACCAACTCAAGTGAAATGTCCAAATGAAATGCAATAACATAAATAATATTTGGGATTTTCATCCTTTAAGGATCCGTGGAACTATCTACATACATACTACAATACGCTGCATAAATAATGTCTACAGTAAAGTAAAATATTAAAATAGCGTTAAGGCGTTACCCATACCCCCCTTAACACATTTTATAAAATGTTGAAGTTTATACAGATACTGTAAATTCCACCCGCGGGTGGGCTATCAGGGAGCACTCCATAGGTAGGACACAAACCAAACCCGTAATAGGCCCGATAAGGCATGTGACAAGACACGCAAGACAATGCATGGGGTAGGATTCTACCTTTTGCGGATCCGGACTGATGGTAACACATAGCAGCCACTACCGCCCACCTCGTGACACACTTCCAAATCAAATCAAAGGGTGGCCATCAAATCAATCACAAAGTCATAATATGGTATCGAAGAAATATGCCTGATAGGAGGTGCGACCTCACATGGCCCGGCATGGCTCATTTTTTAGCCACATCAAGCTGACCCGAGGGGTCAGTGCTCCGTAATACTTCATACAGCATCGTTCGCCAAACGATCCTACTTCATTCTGGAATCTCCACCACGTACACAGTTGTGAAAGTGGTTTTCGATATTGGCAGAGAGTGTGACAATATCTGATCCCAGTCTCTTTACCAACCAAACGCTTATTTCACACCGAATAGTTCTTTTACATTTCCCAAAACCAATTCATATTGATGTCCAAATATCGTATTCACTTTCGAAATCATATTCACTTCCGAAATCATATTCATTTTTAAAATCATAACCACAAATAGGTTAAACCATCATATGAAAATATTCGCAATTTAAATCAATTAAATCTAAATCATAACGGTTCCAACTTTAAACATTTTGAATATTGAAAGTAGTTTATATATTGGAATAGTTATACATTAAAAATAGTTTATATTTTAAAAATAGGTTATAGATTGAAATAGTTTATATCGTAGAAATAATTTATATATTAAAATAGGTTATAGATTGAAATAGTTTATATGTTACAAATAGGTTATGTATTAAAATAAATATATTAATTTAAACATAATATATTTTAATTTTATTAAATTTTATTAAATTAAATCTTATATTATGAAAAAAAAGTAAATAAAGTTATAAGTAAATCCTTAAAATTTACATTTTAAAACCTAACATATAAATTTAGAATTCATAAATAAAATAATTTTAAAATTAAATTTTACATATATGTTTAAAAACAAAATCTTTATATTAAATTTAAAAATCATTTTCCTTTTTTTTTCAAACGCGTCTTTTTAAAATTTCAGAAATCGCTTTAAAAACAGACCACGGTGTCCGTATACAGTTTTCTATCCTAGGTCAAGTGATACAGATATTTATTATTTCAATCCGTAATAATTTAAAATTTACGGTTATATATCATTTCAACCCACAATCCCATATTTTCAAAATCAATAAAAACCGCTTAGGTTTGACATTTCAACCCATAATGATTTTTTCCTATTCTAAAACTCATTCGGGTATGCATCATTTCAACCCACAGGAAATACCTAAAACTAAGGGAACTTGCAGCATTATTTGCGTAAAATAAATAACATAACACAAAGTCATACATAACATATTACATAAGGTAGTACATAACTTACATAACAAATTGCATATAACTTACATAACAAACTGCATAACATAGAATATCACTTACATAACAAATTACTTAACATAGCATGTAACTTAATTAATTATAAAACATAGCATGTAACTTACATAATTAATTACAGAGCGTAGCATGTAACTTACATAAGTAATTACATAACATAGCATGTAAATTACATAATTAATTATTTCATAATTAATTACATAACATAGCATGTAACTTACATTAATAATTACATAACATAAAATAGAATGTGACATAAATTTTCTACCATAACATAATCCAACGTGCAATCATTTGCAATATAGCACCTTATGTGATTTACTATATTAGATCATATTATATGCATACAAATTTTATTATTTTCTTTTTTTATTCTTAGCATATAACTTACATAACAAATTGCATAAAATAGCACATCACTTGCATAACAAATTACATAATAAAGTATGTAACTTACATAATTAATTACAGAACATAGCACGTAACTTACATAATTAATTATAGAATATAGCATGTAACTTACATAATTAATTATTACATAAGTAATTACATAACATAGCATGTAACTTACCTAATTAATTACATAACACAGCGTGGAATGTGACATATACCATAACATAACCCAACATGCAATCATTTCCAATATAGCACCTTAGGTGATTTCCTATATTACAATCATACTACATATATGCATACAAATTTTATTCATTTTCTTTTTTTTTCTTCTTTTTCACATATAAATTTCACATAACATACAAATGACAATTTCCATCGCAAAAATGTCAACCTTTAAATAAATATAATATTTTCCTTTTTTTTCTTTTCAACATAGTAATTGAATATTAACATCAAGATGCATATTAATAACCATATCATGACATCTATTTTTGTAAATAAACAACATAATATCAAAAACAATTTCATGTCAAAAATAGTAAGGGAACATAGGTGAACATATGTCATATCAAATCATAACCAAATTACGCAAAATTTCTTAACTATTGCAGCATTCCAATAACATATCAACTAATATCCAATTGCTTAACATAAGATTATAAATCGTGAGTGAATAGCTCACCTTTTGAGACTAGGAAAATTGACGACACAAAGCTATAAATTTGAGTCGCGAATTTTAAAACAAATCAAAGCGGACTTGAATTTATGCAACACAAAATATATATATGGATATATATTTCATTTTTTTTATTAAAGAGAAGTGGAGAGGGGTTAAGAGGCTCGGTCTAGGGTTGAAAGTATGGGTTTGGGTGCGGCTAAGGTGGGCTAGGGTTGAAGAGATGGTTTGGCTATGCTAGAGGACAAGGTGTTGGTGATTTGGGTGGGATTTGGTGGAGATAGAGCATGGCTATAGGCTAGGAAAGAGGGGATGATTTCAGCCTTGCTTGGAGGAAATGGTGACCGAGATGAAGGGGAGGGAAAGATGGCTTGGATGGTGGAGGAGAGGGGATAATAAGAGAGGAGGTGAAAGGAATTTGGAAGAGAAAAGGAAGGAATTTTGAGTTAGAGAAATTTGTGTTTTAAGATCTAGAACTCTCTGTAATTTTGGAGAGGAAGAAGGAAGAGTGATGAGAAAGTTTTCTCAAGAGAAAATTAAGTATGTACAAGTTAGTCAGAAGGAAACAAATGGTCGTAGGTATAGGAATAGACACAAGTCTCTTGGTATGGTTAGAGTTCTTGATTAACCAAGGCCAGTGGGACTAATCCAAATCCATTAGGACAGCCAAATTTCACAACTAAAGACCAAAACTTATGTCAGTTTTTCATAGAAATTCAAATATTCAGAGCAATAGATATTTGATTTTGATGAAACAAAAAGTGGAGATAAGATTAGAATTAATTCTGGTATCATATAAAAAGAATAAAATTTTGAAATTCAAATTTAAAATTTTCAACTAAAGGTCAAATTTCTAAGTTTGACCAAAATTCCAAATTATAGAAAATTTTCTATTTCATTGAATTTGGAAAAATATACTACTCAATATTCCAAAATTTATTCTTAAATTTTATCCTTTAAATTTCATTTAAATTCAAATAATAATATATTTTAAAATTGACTAAAGTAAACCTTCATTTTATTAACATTGGTTTGTCTTCATTCAAATGTTCATTTTATTCAATTCAATTACATTCAATCGTTATTATTAAATTATATTCTAATACACAATACCACCATCCATTTCAATAAAGATTAGTTTTTTTAGAATTTTATCTAAGATCATGTTTTATATTCTAACCAATTTATTATTATTATAATTGTTTCTATTATTATTATTATTTTACAGTAATAATTGAAAATTCTTTATTTTTATCCATATTATATACAACAATTATTAATATTTTTAAAATTTGTTCGAATTTATAAGTCGTTACACTATCCCCCTCTCAAAACTTTTCGTCGCCGAAAAGGAACGAGGTGGTAGAATATAAGCAAACTGGAAGATAAGATTGATTCGAAATGAATAGTACCAGATACAAAAAATTAATACAAAACCATATAAACTTCATTTCGAATGTTAACTTTATACATTTTTATATTTATTAACATCCATTTATTATTACCATTTTAATCAACTCACTTTCAATTAATTTACATTCATATTTCACCTTATTCACTTCTTAATTTATTAACATTCACTTATTATTATTCATCTTAGTAATCATTCGATGGATTAATATTCAACTCATTCGATTTTAAATTATTTACATTCAATTAATTTGGTTTCAATCCATTTTTATTTAATCAATCAATATTCATCGCATTCGCATTTAATTGATTCCAACTTAATGTATTTACATTCAATTGATTTTTCAATTATTTACATTTGTTTCGTCCACATTTAATTGGCTTACATTCAATTGATTTACTTTCAATCTATTAATTATATAAAAAATTGTCTCCATGCCTACTTATTCTGTGGTGAACCGGAATTTTGGGCAATATCAATTTAATAATCTTTATTAGAAACTAAATTGGCTTGATTATTTTCTTTTATATGTTTAATTTAAATTGGTAAGTTTATTATTTTTAAAGACTAATAAAAATTGAATTTGGGAAAATTATTCATTTCAAAAACAAATAATACTTAATTCGGTAAAATTTATTCTTTTCAAAGCTAATAAAAACATCTTCTACTTATAATGTGTATATATGTATATATGATATAAATAGGGAGTCTTTGGTTTTAATTTAATAAAAAAATACGTTTTCAAAATTTTAATATATATATATATATATATGTATGTATGTATGTATATATTGTGATTTGAAATTATGTTTCAAAATTCAATATATTGATTTTCAAAGTTAATATTAAATTGTTTCTATTTATAATGTGTGTATATATATTTGTGTATATTGTAAATAGAAAATATTTGGTTTGAATTTAACAAATAAAAACATGTTTTCAAATTTTAATATATTTTTGTAATTTGAAAGTTATGATGTAATTTAATGTAAAACCTTTAAAAAACTATTTAAAATTTAAACTTTATATTTCTTACACAACAAAGATAATATTTATAAAATGTTTATTGATTTGAAATTTTATTTTCGCTTAAGTTTAAAATAAGATTTAATTAAAAAGTTCATTCCTTTTGTTTTAAATATTCTTTTTTGAAATTTAAACATGGATAACACGATTTGTAAATATTCAAAATAAAATCCATAAACATATAAAACATAAGTATATAAATACACATAAACATAATTCCTATATGCATAAATAAAAGACATAAGCAATATATATAAATAAATACATATATATAAATTTATATTACAAAGTAATTAAAGCATAAATACTTTTCAAAATAAGGATTTAAACACAAAATTCCTTGTTTTAACACTTGTAAATTGTTTGAATCATGTAAATACACTTGTAAAACTTTAAACACATATAATCAACAGTTTAGCTTAAGTACCATTTAACTAACAAGTGGCAAGTATGATTTTTTTTTTGAAGCTATATAATAAGTGTTTTAGAGAAATATCTAGTTTCCATTTTCGTTTTCAGTTCAAATATTTTCTCTACTTCAATTCCTTTTCTTAATCTTTAAACTAAAAACTGAATGCACAATCAAAACTAAAAAGCTTCAGCTGTTCCAAGAGTAAAACCAAATCCAACTTAAGCAGCCAAATCAATTTCTGTTACAACCTTTTTCAAGTTCAAGTCATCAGCAACTACAGTTTTCAAGCGTTAATCAGAAGATCAGAGCAATTCAACTCAACAAACTAATCAACAATTAAGCACCGGATCAAAAATCAAACATCAAAATGGTTTCAGATTCAAAAGAAAACTGTCTCTCTGCTATTTTCAAATTGGTGAGTAAACCTTAAATTTAAAAACAGTTTAAAATCTGTGATCATAACTAGATGTATGTGATGGTTTGTGTGGGAATATGTTGCTCATGTTTATGTGTACGAATGCATGTATATATATGTATGATGTGTTGTGTATGAATCTGGATGCATGCCTGGAAATGATGTTCATATCTCTGTTTTGAGTAACGGGATGGGAAAAACAAGTTCAAAAACATATTTCTTTATTCCCAACTTTTATCTAGCTAAGATCATAAAAAAGAAATGAATAAAATAATGTTAATTCTTTTCAAAAAATATTTTCAGGTGATATTATTTTGTAAATAATTCAAAAATGTGTTTTTTACAGTAGAAATAAATTTAATCAGTAAAATCAAATGTTTCAATTTCCTAAATTGAATTCATAATTTGATTTATCATTGCAAATAATGATTTTAGATTTTTAATTTAGAATCAATTGAGCTAATCTGAGTTGACCTGGATATGGGTTTTCATCGTTTGTCGACGAACGGCAAGGTAATGGAAGTCGTGGTCGAGGCAGGTGATAGCGTGGAGGCTGACGTTCTTGGAAAAAATAGGTGGAGTATTTTATGTTGGATGTGGTGGCTGTTAGATGTTGATCTAGGGTTTAGGATACTGCTTGGGTCGTCGTCATTTCCGAGGTTCTTGGATCATCGAAGTTGATTCGTGTTCGATTATGAGGGGAGGATTAGTAAAGTGGTGAGGTAGTACTGCTCTGAACGTGATGGCTTGAATCCTGGTGGTCTGGTTCATCGTCGACGAGAGGTTAAGTTGTGTGGGTTGGTTCCGGTTGTTTGTTCGAGTACTTGAATTTCGAATTGCTCTCGGATTTAGATATCTGGGTTGAGATGTTGGCTATCGAGGTCGTCCGAAGTTTGGTGAAGACTGGAGAGATGGTCGGAGTTGCTTCTTTCCGCCGTCCACGTGTACGGTGCACTTCTGTGCACCTGGGGGTTGTTAAGTTTTGGGTTGATGTTTTGCTCGGCGAATTATTGTGTTATTAGCACGAATGACTTGAAGCATTTTGGGTTGCGAATTTCTCGGATAGATGCTCGGGTTTTAAGGGTATGGGATCGGATTATTTTTTCGTTCCAGGTTTAACTTTTGAAGAAAATTTGTTCAAGGTTTTGAATTTTAAGTGAACAGTTTTACAGATTTAAATAGGCAAGAAAATCAAATTTTAAATTAAAAAAAATATTTAACAAGTTTTTAAAGCTAAATAAAAATAGAAAAAATTTCAAGAAAGAAACGTTTAGTTAAATTTAAAAGTGTGCTTTAAATGAATATGTTTATAAAGTAAATTATTTAACAACTTTTAAATAATTTTTCAAAGAAATGTAAACCATATTTTCCCAAAGTAAAATTATCAAATAAGCTTTTATATTTATTAAGGGGAAAAAGATTTCTAAGTAAAGTTTTCAAAGATTTAAATGTTTTAAACAAGTGAAATGTTATGCTTATTTTGTTCTAAGGTAAATTATAAATTTATTTATTAAATTGATCCCTAAATATTTTCTATTGAAGTTTAATGTAACGATCCTGGATTTTTACTAAGTTTAAATTGATTATTAATTTAATTTTTGAATAAAAATTGTGAAATTAATTGGTTAATTGAATTGTGTTTCTCCAAATTCGAATAAAAATATATATTTTACAAATTAATTGAGAAATGTATTTGAATTGAATTTGAATTGGAATTTATAAATAATGTAAAGATATTTGAATTTAATCTTATGAAATGGATTTTAAAGGTTGTGTAAATATAAATGAATGCAAATGTAAAGTAAGATAACAAAAACAAATACAAAAAATATGAAAGTATTGCAAAAGAAATAAAGATATATACATTCAAGTATGTAGGCTTGCAAAGGAAGACAATAATATATTCAAGTATGAACAAACAATTTTTTTATAAATATCTAGGAACAACAAATAGGATAAGTATGTAGATAAAGACAATGGAAATTAATGCAAGATCATCTTTAGCACATAATATATATCTATCAGCCACCAAAGAAAAATCTGCATAGTCAAATGAAAAAAAAATACAAAGCACAAACAAGATATCGTCTCAGCATCGAAATAATATCATATCAGCCACCATATTAAGAAAAAATCTCTGGCTTATATTGTAGAAACAAAATAATATCACCCTGTACAAACAAATAATGATCACCTGTAAGCTTCTTTCCTATATATCAACTTCCTCATTGCAGTTCGTTCACTCAAAGCAAATCTGAAGCAATATTATCTTAAAAACTAAAACAAAAATTCAACTTTAAACAATCAATTCAAACCATAGAATCAAAAAGAAATTCCAGCTAGCAGTTCACAACCTATGTTAAAGAAGCTCTATTCATTTTAAAATCAAGGTGAGTAACATATGTTTTTAAAATTTAAAAGTTTGAATTTGTTTCATATATATGTCTGTTTCTATATATATAAGGATCCTCTGAATATATTTGAAAACTGGAAGTACTTTGTATAGGTTATTATTATACATGTTTTCTGTTCTAAGATTTTAAGATACTATATTTCTGATTCAAAAATCATTTTCACCTGATCTACTTGATGCTTGGGTTTAGTGTTAAAATAAAAATTGTTTGTTATAGCATATATTCAAGATTTAAAATTAAATCAACTTGTTAATAACTCTGGGAAGCAAGAAACTGAGCAAAACTTTAAATCAGTAAAAATTTGAATTTCTTAATTCTCAAATTCAGGTTTATAAACTGAATTCTCATACTAAAATATGATTTTTAAAGCGAAAATTATAATTTTCAGATCAAGGATTTGAGAGCAGTTCGGTTTTGTTTGAATTTTGGGTTTTAACCAATTCCTGTTGATCGGAGTGTGGTTGATGGTCGGGGCTTCGCGTGGAGGTGGAGGGGCCTACGATGATGGTGGGAAAAATGCTTGGAGATGCTCATGTTCACGGTGGTGACGGCGGCGAGCATTTTTCGTTCGTAAACCTAGTTTTGTTGAGGCTCGATGTTTTCCTCGGTTCGTCATCTACGCTTGATCGAGTGCGATGGGAATTGGGGTGATGGTAGAGAGGATGTTGGCGAGTGGATGGCCGGAGTTGTATGGATTCTGGTGGTCGGGGTGTGGCGAACGATGCGTTTCCAGGTTGGAGAAGTTCCAGCCTCGTGTTTTCCAGGTTTTGTTTTTTTGTGCTCGATTTTGAATTCGAGAGGATGGCGACGTTTTGGCGATTGGGAAATGGTGCGTGGGTGGTCGTCGACTTACTTGACGACGTGATGACAACCAGAGATGCTCGGCGGCGAAGTGTACGTGCACGATGCACTTCTTAGGTCTGGGCAAAAAATTTAGTTGAGCAGGGAAAAGTCTCAAGTAATTCTCGAGCGTATTTATGTTGGGCTCGAAGTTTTCCAGTTTTGACTCGAAGCAGAATTAAATGGGCTTGGGTCAATGCTTTGCCCAGGTTTTAAATCAGAACCTGTTCTATTTTTGCCAATTTAAAACTAAAGTTTAAATTTTAAAGCAAGGTCTAAAATGATTTTTAAAATCGAAGTTCAATTTTAAACTCCAGTTTAGTTTGAAACTTAAGTTAGGGATAAATAAAGTTTTTGAAACTTAAACTTGCTTATATAACTTTAAAGTATGTAAAGGATTAAAAAGAATTTGAATCTAAAAATGGAATTTGAAATGTAAAGGAAGAATTTAAACAAAGACTTAATCAGAAATTTGAAACCTGGACTTAAGTTTAAATCTGAAATTAAGATTTTGAAATAAAATAAATTTTATAAATTTAAATGTTTAAATAAGTTTAAAATGTTTAAGTATACTTTAATATGTGAACTTAAGGGGAATTTGTAATTAAATCATTAATAAATATGAGTTTTGCTTTTAAGTAAATAAAGATTGGATGATTTGTAATTCACTAATTTGGAAGTAAATTAGAATGAATCATTAATGATTTGTATTAATTAAATTAGTAATTATAAGCTTAAATTTATTAAGTAAGGTTTAAGCTAATAAATAAAGAAATAATTAAATTGAAATTAAGAATCCTAGATTAGAGTGGATAATTAAGGATTAAAAATTTATTAATTTATAATTAATGATGATTCACGGGAATAAATTACTTTAGGGAAGTAATTAAAGAAATTTTAATTATTAATGAAGGTCATTAACTAAGATTACTTAAATAATTAATTAATGTGATTAAATTTAACAATCAATTAGATTAAATAATTAATAATAATCATTTTTGGAATTGTGTAAGTGTAATTACTTTATGAATGTAATTAAGAAATTAATTGCTCATTGTAATTAATTGAGTTTATTTGGTTAATTTAAGTTAATTGTCAAATATTGTGTACTGGATTGATATTTCTGATATGTGATTGTGATGCTATGTAATGTGAATTGCTTTGTGCTGAACTGTGATTTGTGATTTATTTCTATGTATTTATGTGAAAACCCTTTTGCCCGTAAAACAGCATTTAAATTTCGATGCGACAGGGAGTCGGATTCCAGTTGGTTATCCGAAACCCACATCGAATCGTAATGGTGAATCTTTGTGATTGATAAATTTACTTTATCTGTGATGACTGATGATGTTGCACTATTGTGTAAAACCCCTGGACCACACCATACACACACAAATATGGATTGCACGTGGAAATTAATTAAGTTGTAGATTTTTGAAATAGTTTCAAAGATTTAATCTTTGAATCCAAAATAGTTTTGGAATTAGAATAAAAAGTTTTTGAAAAGGAGTTTCAAAGATAAAATTTATTTTTGAATAACTTGATTACGCCTTGAAGTTTAAATAATCTGATTTAAATTTAAATTCAAAATTTGAAACTGAATCCTATGTTTGGAAATTAGGGATTAAAGATGTTATACAAGTTATATATGGGTTAAACCATTTTAAAGGTATTGATTTGGGAATTTGAATTAAATTCAAGGGCTTTAACTTGTGCAAATATAATTGGATTTTTTCGAAACGAAAACTATCTTTTTTCAAATAATAAAATTTTTCATAAAGGAAATGAATTTCCAATTTGTGTTAAAGGGATTTCAAGTGTAAAATGAAAATGGATTTTTTCATGTTATGGAAACGGGTTTGAAAGCTATAAGTTAAATCTTTGATTTAAAGATTTAACAAGTTAATCCTAATTGAAATGGGAATTGTTTTTTAAATCCATAAATGAATCTTTGTGAAACTGGGTGAACTTTGTAGAATAAATCTTTTTGTTTAAAGATTTGAAATGGTAATTTGTTTAAACCATTTGAAAGAAAAGCTTTGGATTTTTAAGTTATGACTTAACTGAAATCCCATGTCCATATGTTTTAAATATTGCGCTCATTATTTGGTTTAGCTGGGAGAGGACCTTGTGTCATATAACCCATTCCGAATAATGACACGACGTTATGGATAGCATTTGAAGACCGGTGTTGAAGACCGGATATTTGCGAAAACGATAGGATAACCTATCGATTGTCTCTGCACCGAGTAGCTACGGTATAGAGATTCCCTAAGTGATGGAAAGTCCGATCGGGATTGTGAATACCCGGATTGCAAGGGCTTCTTCCTTTATTGGACGAAGTGCCTTCGGTTCTGTTCGAACCCGGAACAGACTTGTGTGGTTGTATGTCTGACACTACACTTTGAGATATAAAGCCGATTTCTTCCAAATACATATCTGTTGGTGGCGGAGAATTTATTCTCTTAGCTTAACACCCTTCTTTGAGATATACGAGCTCAGAGGTTATGTAGTTGAAGGTTATCAGTGATATTCTCCCAATTTGGTAGTGTGGCATGTTGAGTGCTGCTGTGTGTTGATGATCATTTGTTGATCATTCGTGATCAAAGCATGGCTTTTGTATAAAGCGTAGCTTTGTGGACGAGACTGCATCAGGACCTCACACCCCAGAAGTGGTCGAAACAGGAAAGATGCGGCAAAGTTATGAGGGTCGCGCCCTTTAGGGTGTGTCATTCCCTTCTGGTAAAGGGTGATATCATGGTATGGAGCCTAGATATTTATCTATGTGGTGGATTCAATCTCATTTACTGTGTGGTTGTTTCTTTATGGTTTAGAGGCGCCTCGGATAAAGGTCCCAAAGGACCAGGGGATGGCATGCTCGTGTAGTAGTTACCTAGTTACAGAGGTAACCCGACCTTGTGTTGGCAGAGAGCTGGTTAAGTTCTCGGGACGTCCCGCCAGAGGCGTACCCATGGATAGTAGGAAGTTCCTTAGCCTGACCATTTGTTGGAAATCCAAACAAAATAATACGTGTCATGTACGATTTTAGTTGTATAACCTGCCATGGAATGTGGCGATAACCTGCTATTGAACATGGTAGCTATAGTAGGCATACGATACTGGTCGTATGCTGGCTAGGATTTATATTATACTTTCAAATGGCTTTTATGCACTATGTACTAATAATAATATAAAAAAAGAATTTTGCTTATCAAGCATATTTGACTATCATAAGGAGAAATCTCCTCCAATTCTGCGTTTGCATTGTGTGTATGGCGGGAGGCCTTATGGTAGTTTCATTTTCCAAAAGCATTGCGGGTTTATTTTAAATTTCTTTTGTTGTTTATTTTAAAAGACCAACTGTTTTTGTTACTCATACGAGTCCCATGACTGACCTGGAGTTTATTGTTCCTTTCCTAAACTCTGGGTACCCATAATTTTTCCATACGGGAAGCCTAGAGTTGAGTTTTTCAGATAGTTAGTTTTAGTAGATTATCTGAAGTTAGTCCAGTCTTTGGATCACGACTGCACTTGCTTATCTTTGGGAAGCGTGATGTTGGTTCGAGCTAGCTTTGGATTGGAGCATTTAATTTGGAGATGCATTCTATTGAAGATATTCTTTCCGTTGTGTCTTATATCTATGATGATATTGATATCTATTGTATCATTCTGTTGTATCATATTATATCAGATGTTGTATCTGTCATTGTATCAATGTTATATATATTGATATTCTTTTCTTCCGCTGTGTTGTACTTGATGTGTTACAAGCTCCGACGAACCAGATTCGACTTTTGGATCTATGGCATTTGAATATGAGTGTCGTATTCGATGCCGATTTTCGAAAGCCGAGTCAGGGCCATTACAATTGGTATCAGAACTGAGGGTTAAAACTTTAGCTCAGGATAATAACACATTAGGTAACTCATTAGAGATAGGGTGAAGTATACTCTAGAATGAGTATATCCCTAAGATATCCGTTCGAATGCCTCAGTAAATTCTCTTACTATCCACTGATAGTAAGTATGAGTGCAAGAAGAGGATGAGATAGGAGACAGGGAAGTACCACTACAAATGGTCAATACCCTGCGATAGCGGAAACAATTTTCTTCTCAATCTTCTTTGATTCGTCTTCCCAATTTCTTTTGATTGCTTCGTAGCAACTCCAAAAGAAGTTTCGGTGGGATGGTGGCCCTATGAATCGTTGTATAAATCCTTACTTCGTATCTTCATCGGCTTCTTATCGGTTTTTCGTTTTAAACTTTAATGAATTGGAAATTAGAAATTGAAAATTCTAAATAAATTGGTTAACAAATATAAGGCTAAATTTGAATTGAATCGACAAAACGATTTCGTTTAAAACCAAATTTGAAATTCTATTATAATTTCTTGTGTGGACTGAAGTCTGAAGAGGGACAAGTTGGTATATACTTTGGGGTGTTCCGACCTAAGTTGGAATCCATATCATGTGTTTGAGAAATTGTAGAAGATCGAATCTATCTATCTCTTCTCTGGGGTCCGATATATTCTACGAATGATTAGTTATCCTTTGAACTAACCAATGCCCATGTATATTTCGTAAATTGGATGACCCGAGTATCCTGTGTAGTATTGAACGAGCTTGTTCTCATATCTATTGTTGATATTCTGATTTGGTAAGCCAAATGCAGAATTGATATCCAGTTTGACCTAGAAAACTGTTTCTCTATCTTTCATCTATCTTTGTTATCTCCCTGGCAAATTTCGAGGACGAAATTTCTTAAGGGGGGAATCTGTAACGATCTCGGATTTTTACTAAGTTTAAATTGATAATTTAATTTTTGAATAAAAATTGTGAAATTAATTGGTTAATTGAATTGATTTTCTCCAAATTCGAATAAAAATATGTGTTTTATAAATTAACAGAGAAATGCATTTAAATTGAATTTGAATTGGAATTTATAAATAATGTAAAGATATTAGAATTTTATCTTATGAAATGGATTTTAAAGGTTGTGTAAATATAAATGAATGCCAATGTAAAGTAAGACAACAACAAAAATACGAAAGTATTGCAAAAGAAATAAAATATATAAATTCAAGTATGTAGGCTTGCAAAGGAAGACACTATATGAACAAACAAAAAATTTATAAATATCTAGGAACAACAAATCGGATAAGCATATAGATAAAAACAATGGAAATTAATGCAAGATCATCTTTAGCACACAATATATATCTATCAGCCACCAAAGAAAAATCTGCATAGTCAAATGAAAAAGAAAAAAATTTACAAAGCACAAACAAGATATCATCTCAACACCGAAATAATATCATATCAGCTACCATATTAAGAAAAAATCTCTGGCTTATATTGTAGAAACAAAATAATATCACCCTGTACAAACAAATAATGATCACATGTAAGCTTCTTTCCTATACATCAACTATCTCATTACAGTTCGTTCACTCAAAGCAAATCTGAAGTAATATTATCTTAAAAACTAAAAAAAATTCAACTTTAAATAATCAATTCATACCAGAGAATCAAAAAGAAATTCCAGCTAGCAGTTCACAACCTGTTTTAAAGAAGCTCTGTTCATTTTAAAATCAAGGTGAGTAACATATGTTTTTAAAATTTAAAAGTTTGAATTTGTTGCATATATATGTCTGTTTCTATATATATAAGGATCCTCTGAATATATTTGAAAACTGGAAGTACTTTGTACAGGTTATTGTTATACATGTTTTATGTTCTAAGATTTTAAGAAACCAGATTTTTGATTCAAAAATCATTTTCACCCGATCTACTTGATGTTTGGGTTTAGTGTTAAAACAAAAATTGTTTTTTATAGCATATTCAAGATTTAAAATTAAATCAACTTTTTAATAACTCTGGGAAGCAAGAAACTGAGCAAAACTTTAAATTAGTTAAAATTTGAATTTCTTAATTCTCGAATTCAGGTTTATATACTGAATTCGTATACTAAAATATGATTTTTAAAGCGAAAATTATAATTTTTAGGTCAAGGATCTAAGAGCAGTTTGGTTTTGTTTGGAATTTGGGTTTTGACCAATTCCTGTTGATCGGAGTGTGGTTGATGGTCGGGGCTTCACGTGGAGATGGAGGGGCCTACGACGATGGTGGGAAAAATGCTCGGAGATGGTCACGTTCACAATGGTGACGGCGGCGAGCATTATTCATTCGTAAACCTAGTTTTGTTGAGGCTCGATGTTTTGCTCGGTTCGTCATCTACGCTTGATCGAGTGCGATGGGAATTGGGGTGATGGTAAAGAGGATGTTGGCGAGTAGATGGCCGGAGTTGTATGGATTCTGGTGGTCGGGGTGTGGCGAACGATGCGTTTCCAGGTTGGGGAAGTTCCAGCCTCGTGTTTTCCAGGTTTCATTTTTTTGTGCTCGATTTTGAATTCGAGAGGATGGCGATGTTTTAGCGATTGGGAAATGGTGCGAGGGTGGTCGTCAACTTGCTCGACGACGTGATGACAACCGAAGATGCTTGGCGGCGAAGTGTACGTGCACATGCACGGTGCACTTCTTAGGTCTGGGCAAAAAATTTAGTTGAGCAGGGAAAAGTCTTGAGTAATTCTCGAGCGTATTTATGTTGGGCTCGAAGTTTTTCTAGTTTTGACTCGAAGCAGAATTAAATGGGCTCGGGTCAATGTTTTGCCCAGGTTTTAAAAACAGAACCTGTTCTGTTTTTGCCAATTTAAAACTAAAATTTAAATTTTAAAGCAAGGTCAAAAATGAGTTTTAAAATCAAAGTTTAATTTTAAACTCCAGTTTAGTTTAAAACTTAAGTTAGGGATAAATAAAGTTTTTGAAATTTAAACTTGCTTATATAACTTTAAAGTATGTAAAGGATTAAAAAGAATCTGAATTTAAAAATAGAATTTGAAATGTAAAGGAAGAATTTAAACAAAGACTTAATCAGAAATTTGAAACCTGGACTTAAGTTTAAATTTGAAATTAAGATTTTGAAATAAAATAAGTTTTATAAATTTAAATGTTTAAATAAGTTTAAAATGTTTAAGTATACTTTAATATGTGAACTTAAGGGGAATTTGTAATTAAATCATTAATAAATATGAGTTTTGCTTTTAAGTAAATAAAGATTGGATGATTTGTAATTCACTAATTTGGAAGTAAATTAGAACGAATCATTAATGATTTGTATTAATTAAATTAGTAATTATAAGCTTAAATTTATTAAGTAAGGTTTAAGCTAATAAATAAAGAAATAATTAAATTGAAATTAAGAATCCTAGATTAGAGTGGATAATTAAGGATTAAAAATTTATTAATTTATAATTAATGATGATTCATAGGAATAAATTACTTTAGGGAAAAATTAAAGAAATTTTAATTATTAATGAAGGTCATTAACTAAGATTATTTAAATAATTAATTAATGTGATTAAATTTAACAATCAATTAGATCAATAAATTAATAATAATCATTTGTGGAATTGTGTAAGTGTAATTTCTTTATGAAAGTAATTAAGAAATTAATTGCTCATTGTAATTAATTGAGTTTATTTGATTAATTTAAGTTAATTGTCAAATATTGTGTACTGGATTGATATTTCTGATATGTGATTGTGATGCTATGTAATGTGTTATGTTGTACTGTGATTTGTGATTTATTTCTATGTATTTATGTGAAAACCCTTTTTCCCGTAAAACAACATTTAAATTTCGATGCGACAGGGAGTCGGATTCCAGTTGGTTATCCGAAACCCACATCGAATCATAATGGTGAATCTTTGTGATTGATAAATTTACTTTATCTGTGATGATTGATGATGTTGCACTATTGTGTAAAACTCTTGGACCATACCATACACACACAAATATGGATTGTACGTGAAAATTGGTTAAGTCGCAGATTTTTGAAATAGTTTCAAAGATTGAATCTTTGAATCCAAAATAGTTTTGTAATTAGAATAAAAAGTTTTTGAAAAGGAGTTTCAAAGATAAAATTTATTTTTGAATAACTTGATTACGCCTTGAAGTTTAAATAATCTGATTTAAATTTAAATTCAAATTTTGAAACTGAATTCTATGTTTGGAAACTAGGGTTTAAAGATGTTATACAAGTTATATATGGGTTAAACCATTTTAAAGGTATTGATTTGGGAATTTGAATTTAAATTCAAGGGTTTTAACTCATGCAAATATAATTGGATTTTTCCGAAACGAAAACTATTTGTTTTCAAATAATAAAAGTTTTCATATAAGAAATGAATTTCCAATTGGTGTTAAAGGGATTTCAAGTGTAAAATGAAAATGGATTTTTTCAAGTTATGGAAACGGGTTTGAAAGCTATAAGTCAAATCTTTGATTTAAAGATTTAACAAGTTAATCCTAATTGAAATGGGAATTGTTTTTAAAATCCGTAAACGAATCTTTGTGAAACTGGGTGAACTTTGTAGAATAAATCTTTTTGTTTAAAGATTTGAAATGGTAATTTGTTTAAACCATTTGAAAGAAAAGCTTTGGATTTTTAAGTTGTGACTTAACTGAAATCCCATATTCATATGTTTTTAAATATTGCGCTCATTATTCGGTTTAGCCAGGAGAGGATCTTGTGTCATATAACCCATCCCGAATAATGATATGACGTTATGGATAGCATTTGAAGACCGGTGTTGAAGACCGGATATTTGCGAGAACGATAGGATAACCTATCGATTGTCTCTGCACCGAGTAGCTACGGTATAGAGATTCCCTAAGTGATGGGAAGTCCGATCGGGATTGTGAATACCCGGATTGCAAGGGCTTCTTCCTTTATTGGACGAAGTGCCTTTGGTTCTGTTCGAACCCGGAACAGACTTGTACGGTTGTATGTCTGACACTGCACTTTGAGATATAAAGCCAATTTCTTTCAAATACATATCTGTTGGTGGCGGAGAATTTATTCTCTTAGCTTAACACCCTTCTCTGAGACGTACGAGCTCAGAGGTTATGTAGTTGAAGGTTATCAGTGATATACTCCCAATTTGATAGTGTGGCATGCTGAGTGCTGCTGTGTGTTGATGATCATTTGTTGATCATTCGTGATCAAAGCATGGCTTTTGTATAAAGTGTAGCTTTGTGGACGAGACTGCATCAGGAACTCACTCCCCAGAAATGGTCGAAACAGGAAAGATGCGGCAAGGTTATGAGGGTCGCGCCCTTTAGGGTGTGCCATTCCCTTCTGGCAAAGGGTGGTATCATGGTATGGAGGCCAGATATTTACCTATGTGGTGGCTTCAATCTCATTTACTATGTGGTTGTTGCTTTGTGGTTTAGAGGCGCCTCGGATAAAGGTCCCAAAGGACCGAGGATGGTATGCTCGTGTAGTAATTACCTAGTTACAGAGGTAACCCGGCCTTGTGTTGGCAGAGAGCTGGTTAAGTTCTCGGGACGTCCCACCAGAGGCGTATCCATGGACAGTAGGAAGTTCCTTAGCTCAACCATTTGTTGGAAATCCAAACAAAACAATACGCTCCATATACGGTTTTAGTTGTATAACCTGCCATGGAATGTGGCGATAACCTGCTATTGAACATGGTAGCTATAGTAGGCATACGATACTGGTCGTATGCTGGCTAGGATTTATATTATACCTTCGAAATGGCTTTTATGCACTATGTACTAATAATAATATAAAAAAACAATTTTGCGTATCAATCATATTTGACTATCATAAAGAGAAATCTCCTCCAATTCTGCGTTTGCATTGTGTGTATGGCGGGAGGCCTTATGGTAGTTTCATTTTCCAAAAGCATTGCGAGTTTATTTTAAATTTCTTTTGTTGTTTGTTTTAAAAGACCAACTGTTTTTGTTACTCATACGAGTCCCAAGACTGACCTGGAGTTTATTGTTCCTTTCCTAAACTCTGGGTACCCATAATTTTTCCATACGGGAAGCCTAGAGTTGAGTTTTTCAGATAGTTAGTTTTAGTAGATTATCTGGAGTTAGTACAGTCTTTGGATCACGACTGCACTTGCTTATCTTTTGGAAGCGTGATGTTGGTTCGAGCTAGCTTTGGATTGGAGCATTTAATTTGGGGATGCATTCTATTGAAGATATTCTTTCCGATGTGTCTTGTATCTCTCATGATATTGATATCTATTATATCATTCTGTTGTATCATATTATATCAGATGTTGTACCTGCCATTGTATCAATTTTATATATATTGATATTCTTTTCTTCCGCTGTGTTGTACTTGATGTGTTATAAGCTCTGGCGAACCAGATTCGACATTTGGATCTGCGGCATTTGAATATGAGTGCCGTATTCGGTGCCGATTTTCGAAGGTCGAGTTAGGGCTATTACATTTAATGAGTAATTAAATAAAGATAAAGAGTTTATCTTTATTTAATTAGGTTTGAGATGGATTAAAGATAATAAATTTGTAAAATTAATTAAAAGTTAATTACTTAATGAAATTAATAAAGGTTAATTAATGGATGTTAAAAATTAAGGAAATTACTTGGAAAAAGTATTTAGTGGGTAGTTAATGATTTTAATTAATTTAAAGATCATTAATTAGTGATTTTAAGATGATTAATTAAGATAATTAATTTAAGATAATTAATTAGATTAATTAATTAAGGATAATAATTTGTGAAATTGGTTAAGCATAATTACTTAATATAGTTTATAAAGTATAATTACTTAGTGTAAGTAACTAATGAGTAATTACTAGATGTAATTAATTAAAGGGGAATTACTTAATGGAAAGTAAGTAGAGGATAATTACTCAATGGGAGTAATTAAGGATTAATTACTTAGTGTAATTAATTCAAGAATTTATTAATTAAGAAGTTAAATAATTAATGTAAGTAATTAAAGGATAGTATTACTGTTTATGATTAATTAAGATTGATTAATGAATGTGATTAATTAAAATTAATAATTAAATTAATTAAGATTAATAAATAAATTAATTAGAAGAATAAGTAATTAATGTACTAATTAGAAGATCATTAATTAATATAATTAATGGAAATAATTAAGGGATGATTAATGTGATTAATTAAGGATAATTAATCAATATAAGTGATTATAGAATAATTAGAGGGTCAATGTAATTAATTATAGTTAATTAATTAATAGTAATCAAAGGTTAATTAGTGTGATTGGTTTAAGGATAATTAATTTGTGTAATTAATTTAAAAGTTAATTACTTAATGTAATTAAGGAATAGTTCATCAACGATAATTAATCAAAATGGATAATTAAAGGATTGATTAAATTTTAATTAAGTTTTATTAATTAATAATTAAAGGAAATTTAATTTGTGATCAGAGATTAATTAATTGATTGATAAGGCAATTAAGGCATAGTTAATTAATTAAATGGTTGTAATTAATTAATGATTGATTAAGCAGGGTTAGGTGATTAATTCTCAAGTAATTAATTTAATTTAATTTGATCTAAATTAAATATAATTTTGATTAATAATTACTGTTTGTGGATGATTGTTTGAGTAGAATATCAGGATTGATTGATACTTATAGTTTGATAATGTGTGATGTTCTGTGATGTGATATTGGTTATAGCTGTGATAAATTTGTGATATTTATCTGTGAATGATGCCGTGTGAATTCAATGTTTTAAATTGAATTATATTGTTCAAACATAAACCACTTGGACATTAAGATGGAATTTTGGATTTCGATGAGACCGGGATCAGATTTTCAAATTTGGAATTCCGAAAACTATATTGATCCAAATTAAACGTTAGGTCGTGAAGATCGAGTGAAGATTCAAAAGAAAGGCTATCGTCGTTAACTCTGAGGGTGATTCCAAAACGAGTTAACGGAGATAGTGCTTTCGATTGAGATGAAGATTCAAAGTGCAAGGGCTATTGTCGTTAACTCTGAGGGTGATTCCAAAATGAGTGTAGCGAAATAGTGCCTTCGGTTTCGTTCGAAGCCGGAACGGACTTGTATGGATTGAATGCTTTCGGAACATCGTCGGAAGGGCGATGAGCATTCTAAGATAGATATGTTCTATAAAGGTAATCGTAGCCTCAGGCCTCATCAACCGGGAATGGCTAAAACAGAGGAGATGCAGCAAGGCTAAGTGGGTCGCGCCCATGTCGGACGAGATTATCTCTTGTCTAGAGGTCCCTTTATATTCGTCTTAGTGGGTAGTTGGAATTGTGCACCAACTGCGGGGTTGTCTTGTTCGGGACTATCCAGTAAGGGATGGTTCCGGCCTTGTGTTGCTGGGGATTTAGGGTGGACCCTCGGTACGGTGATCTAGGCCACGTAATGTGACGGGCGGTACCCCAGTAGTCCTGCCATTGATGGAAATCCATTTTTCGTATGTGCCCTTTACGGTTTTGATTGTATAACCCACTTTGTGGCTAGTAGCTGGAATTTAATAAATGTAACAATTTCGGCTATTTCCTATTTACTTGAAAACCCTAGACCTTATTATAATATAACTGGATTTCCCATCAAATGTTTTGGTTATCGTAGGGTAAAAACTTTTTCGTTTTTATGTGCGAGAAGTATTACGAGATACCTTTTGTTTTCAAAGGTTTTTCAAAGTTAAGAAACTTTAACCCGTTTACTCACACCAGACCCATGTCTGACCCAGAGTTTATTTTCTGTTTTATTAAACTCTTGGGTACTCAAATTTTTACGAGTAGCCAAGGGATTCAGGTTAGCTTTGACGAATTCAAGGGGAGATTTGGAGCAGGTGACTTCCGCGTGTAGATATATAATGGTTCCGCTGTGCTAGTGTTGTGTTGTATTTCTGTGATGTACTTGAGTTGTAATGACTAGACATGTGTTTATAACTGTCTAGTTTGTGATGCGTAAGCTGTGTAACTCTGATGTATATGATACTATGTAATATCTTATATGATATAATATAAGTTATTCGTTCCGCTGTGAGATTATGATGTTGTTTAGTTCTTTCCTTTCTATCTTTTTTCTTTCCTATCCCTTTCTTTCTTATTGATGATGGGTCTTTCTGTAGAATGAAAGGCAGATCATTACAAAGTGGTATCGGAGATGCTAGGTTGAGCGATTACCTAGGCTTTGGAGTGATTTCTTTCTTGTGAGAGTGTAACATCCCCAAATTTATCAATTTAAAATTTGTAGTTTATTTGAATTTTTGAAATTAAATTTGAAGAAATTTGAATTAGTTTTAAAATTTCAAAACAAGTGAATATTGAGTTTGTTTGTTTATATAAATAAAACAGGTTTCAAATTTGAATTTGAATTTTATTTTAAATTTCAATTTTAATTTGAATTTGGATTTGAATTTGTGTTTGAATGTAAATTTAAAAATAAATGTCTTACGCAAAATTATTTGGATTCAAATATATTAACATATGTGTATAGTTTCTTAAATTAGTATTAAACTTTTTCTTTTAAAAATTGTATAAATGTATAAAGGGATGTAATTACATAAATAAGAGAAAAGTAATTATAAAAATTTATTTAAAACCCTTATGCATGTATTTACAAGTATTCTTATTTAACATATGAACTTAACAAGTGTAATCTATTAAAGAATGGAAGTGAACAAGTGTCATCTCTTTTGGTTTTAATTTGTTAGAAAATTTATAAAAGAAACATAAATTATTTCTCTCATTTCTTTCATCATTTTGATCTCATTTTCAAAAGTTTAAAAACTAAAAGAAAACAAAAGAAAAAAAATGAGAAGCATCGAATTTTCAAATCAGAAATTAAGAAAAATTTAAAACCAAATTCACAAACCAGAAAAAAAAAGAATAACTTCTTCAACTCAGAAAAATTTAGGGCCTGGAATTTCATTTCTATCCAAAAATCAAGTAAAGCAGTTTCAAAACTTCAAACAAACAATTCAGTAAGCTTCATCATCTAACAACAGGGAATCAAGGCATTTTAATCAAATCCAGACAAAAAGCAATTTCCAGATTTTCTCAAATTCAACACTAAGGCTCTTCTCTGTTTTTATAAACTGAAGGTAGTTTTTTTTTTTAAATTTGAGTTTTAGTTTGTTAAGTAATCAAGCAAATAAATCCAGCAGAAGCTAAGCAAATTTAAACAACTAGTTGTAGGAAAAAAATCTAGGATCAAGTTAAAATAGCAATTCCAGACTTCAAATAATCAATTTCCAGAACTTCCCCCATATTTCTGTTTCTGCTTTCAGTCCCATAACTGGTGAGTAAATCTTTCAAAACTCTGATGCTTGATCTGTTGTTTGAATGCATGATGTAGGCAAGTTTGAACAAAGGTTTGCATGCACCAATCTGTGAATATGTATATGTAATTTTCCTATGTACGTTCATGTACAGGGTTGATAATCCCTGTTCCAGTTCCAGGTTTTCAAAAAAAAACATGTCAAAAACAAAAATCTCTACCCTAGACTTTGTTTGATCGAAGTGTTAAAATGAAAAGTGTTCAGATTCACTAAAACTGAATTTTAAAAATAATTTTATAAACTAACATAAAAAATAAGGGTCTGGAACAAGAAAAAGTACTATAAACTCAATCTATAATTAAAATTTGATTTCCTTGATTTTTTAGTTTGATTATATAATCTAAATCGCCTTTGAAAATATTGATTTTTAAGATTAAAATCAAGATTTTTAATTACGTATTCAATGAGAAATTTGAAGACGAACGTGGCACGAGTTTTAATTAAATTCTGATGATCGGAGACGAAGTTTGTCTCGCGATCATAGTAGATGCTAGTAGGGAGGTCTGTGGATCATCACAAAATTGTTGAACGAATTTTTAAATCATCGTGGTGTCTGCTGATCGACGAATTAGGGTTTTAACCCGGTGTTTTTGTCGACCGTTTCTCAAAACAATGGCGGTGTCTAGGTTGCATCGAACTAGACAGGGGTGATGGGTGGCGGTGCGTGGTCGTTAGGGGAGCTCATGGCAAAAGCGCGTGGCCTCTAGTGATGTCTGACGTCGTTACGAGGCGATTTAGTAATTAGTTTGGGTGCCAGAAATTCGATCAAACAGGTGATTTTCGTTTTCACGTTGATTGTGGTGCTGAGTGGTCGGGACTTGTAGAGGGGGTCAGCGACGATCTGTCGATAGCCACGGCGTTGGTCAGAGGTAGCCGTTGTGGCTGTGCATGTGCATAGCAATGGGTTGATGTCAGTAGGGAAAAGGTTGGGGAAGAAGGATTCAACTCGAAGAAAGTCCGGGAGTGTCGTGTATTTGCTTGAAGTTGGGCACGAGTAAATTTTTGGGTGCGCCGGGAAAAAAATTACTTAGAAGATTTTTAAGTTGAAATTTTGGGCGCTCGGGTTGATTTTGGACAAAGCCCGAAGCAAACGAGAATTTTTCCCGGGGGTAACTCGAAGCGGTCTCGAGTTTAATGTGTAGAATAGCTTTTACTTTAAAAAAATTTCAAACTTTTTAAAAAAAAAAATTAAACATGTTTTCAAATTGTTCACTTTGACTTAAGTTTGAATCAATTAAGGATTTAAAGTAATTAAGTTTTAATTTATTTAATTTTGATACATTATTTTATAAAGTCATTTATATAAAATAAATAATGTAATTAAAAAGGGTAATTCATATAGAAAGTTGTTTAAACTAATCTTAACCTTTTGAAGAAACTAATGTAATGAAGATGGTTTATTAAACAAATTCTCAAAGATAACGAATGTGATTAATAAAGATAAAAGATTTCTTTTAATTTATTAAGTAAGTAATGATTTGTTAATATAATTATTTTTAAAAGTAATTATTCAATATTAAAGATTAATTTAATAAATAATTAAAGTTAATTAACTTGAAATTAATTAAGGAATAATTAATTAATAAAAGTAATTAAGATTTAATTAATTAACAATTAAGGATTAATTAATTAAGATAATTAATTAAGAAATGATTAATTAATGAAGGTGATTAAGACCTAGTCAATTGTAATTAATAATAATTAATCATTGATTAAAGATTTCTACTGAAAGTAATTATGTGGTTAATAAATTTAAAACTACACGATTAATTCATCTTAATTGAAGATGTTTTATTATTATTGAATGCCGTGTGATGGATTGATATTTCTGATATATGATGTGATGCTGTGTAATATGAAATGCTTTGTGCTGAGCTGTGATATCTGTGATCAATATACTTCTGTGTGAATGTGAAAACCCATTGGCCCGTAAAACGGCAATTGAATTTCGATGCGACGGGGAGTCGGATTCCAGTTGGTTATCCGAAACCCACATCGAACCCTGAATGTGAATCTTTGTGATTAATAAATCCACGTGTTTTTAAATTGAGCGCTCACTATTCGATTTAGCTGGGAGAGGACCTTTGTGTCATATAACCCATTTCGAATAGTGATACGATGAAATGGATAGCATTTGAAGACGGTGGTAAACACCGGGCGTCTTCGAGAATGATAGGATAACCTGTCGAATGACTCTGCACTGAGTTGCTCCGGTATAGAGATCTCCATATGTGATGGGGAGTCTGATTGGAATTGTGGATGCCCGGATTGCAAGGACTTCTTCGGAAGTTCCTTTGGTTCTGTTTGAACCCGGAACAGACTTGTATGGTTGTATGTCTGACATTACAATTTGAGATATAAAGCAGATTTCTTTCAAATACATTTCTGTTGGCGGAGAATTTATTCTCTTAGATTAACACCCTTCTATGAGACATACGAGCTTAGAGGTTATGTAGTTGAAGGGTATTAGTGACATACTCCTAACTTGGTAGTGTGGCATGCTGAGTGCTGCTGATCATTTGTTGATCGAAGCATGGCTTTGTGAAAAAGCATAGCTTTATGGACGAGACTTCGTCGAACCTCACAACCCGGTTATGGTCGAAACAGGAATCGTTGCAGCAAGGTTATTTGGGGGTAGCGCCCCCTGAGGGTATGTCCATTTCCTTCTGGATTATAAGTGGTATCATGGTATGGAGCCCAGATACTTACTTTGTAGTTGCCGCAAACTTATTGCTTTGTGGTTGTTAGTTGAGAAGCGCTTCGGATAAAGGTTGGTAATCCGGCCTTGTGTAGAAGAGATCCGATTAGGTTCTCGGGGATGTTCCTCCACAGGCGTTCCATTTTGTGTGGGAAGTTCCTTTGCCTGACCATTTGTTGGAAATCCAAACAAAACAATACGAGCCGTGTCCAGTTTTAGTTGTATAACCTATCATATAGTGTGGCGGTAACCTGCTATAAAACATGGTAGCTATAGTAGGCATACAATAATGGTAGTATGCTGGCTAAGATTAATATTATACTTTCGAAAATGATTTCTATACTATGCACTAATAATAATATCAAAATAGTTTTTCTCGTATTAAGCATATTTGACTATCATAAGAAGAAATCTCCTCCAAGTCTGCATTTCATTGTGTGTGTGGTGGGAGGTCTTATGGTCGTTTCATTTTCCAAAAATCATATCGGTTTTCTTTTATAAACTTTGTTTATATCAAACAACTGTTTTTGTTTACTCATACCAGTCTCATGACTGACCCGGAGTTTATTGTTTCTTTCCTAAACTCTAGGTGCCCATAATTTCCACACGGACAGCCTAGAAGCGGGTTATCCGTGTTTTTGAGCCTGCTTGGATTTTGAAGTCTTTCGGAAGCTTTCGGATTTATGGAAAGCTTTTGGATTTGGAATCTCTTGAAGTATTGGAGTTTTGAAGACTTTATCAAAGTTGAAGTTTTGAGTATGTTAGGAAACTTGTTGAAGTTTTCCATTGTCGTTTTATTATTGTATCATATTTGTAGCACTCTAATATTGTTGATCAATGTTGTAGTAGATATTGTATCATGTTGTATCTGTATTGTGATCAATGATATTTATTTTGTTTCCTCTATTTATTTTCATCTAATGTTGTTATAAGCTCCATCCAAACTGAAGTACAATGCTTGAATCGCCGGCAGTTGAATACAAGTGAGGTATTTGATGTCGATTTTCAATCGTTGGATTTCGGATCGTGAAAAGTGGTATCAGAGCTAAAAGTTGAGTAAGAACTTTAGCTACAGAGTATGACACAATAGATGGCTTATTAGAGATAGGATGAAGTATACCCTAGAATGAGTATAAACAGAGAGACCGAAACCCTAAAATTTCTTGGTCTATTCCTTTTAATTGTTGACATTCCCTAAGATATCTTGTCTGTATGCCTAAGTCAGGTTTTCTTACTATTTAAAGATAGTGAGGATGAGCGGAAGAAAAGGACAAGGTAGGGGACGGGGAAATACCACCACAACTGGTCAAGTCCCTGCAACTACAACTATGCCTACTCAACCTCAGCCGAATCTAGCTGATTTATGTAAAAGCTTCTCGAGACTTGGTGGTAAGCCGTTTACTGGCAAGGAATCTATTGTTGAAGCCCAAGCTTGGATCCGATCCTGAGAAAGAATTTTCAAAGGATTGAAGTTGGAAGACGATCAAAACCGATTAATAGCTTCTTGGCAACTCCATGAAGAAGCATTAGCTTGGTGGAAGATAGTTACTGTGGATGAGTCAGAAAATGAGTTTACTTAGAGACTATTTAAAGAAGTGTTTGAGTAGCGATATATTCCATCTGTTGGTATCTCCCGAATGTATCCGGAGTTCATGGATTTGAAACAAGGAAGCTTATCATTTGAGGAGTATTTGAATAAATTCAAAGAATTGTCTCGATTTGGTTCAGAGCCGGTGAATACACCTTTGAATAAAAATGAAAGATTCATTCGGGGAATGAATAAGGAGTACCACAAGAGGATGACAGCCCACATTAAAGAATCTTTTTTGGACTTGATCGATATGGGTTATCGATATGCAACCCTAGATATATAGAAAGTTCCTGCAGAGAAGGGGAGTGCAAGTAGTTCAAATTGGAAGAAAAGAAAATTCGAAGGAAAAAGGCCGGTTCAAGGCAAGGAGAAGAAGAAGAGTAATCAAGAGAACCCAGCAAGAAATGTTACTTGTTATAACTGTCAGGAGGAAGGCCATTTAGTAAACGATTGTGAGAGGCCAAAGAAACATGTAAAGAAAGATCAACCCGTGAAGGCAAGTCGAAGATCCAAGGAATGATATTGTTGTCACCAACCGGGTCATGGAGTTAAGAATTGCTCGAAAAAGAAACAGGCACAAATAGCGAAAGTGTACGCAGTAAAAGATAACCCCTCAACTTCAAAGGCAGATGAAGGAAAGGGAGTTTTGGAAGGTAACCTCATTGTTGGTAATAGAGTGGTTAGAGTTTTGCTCGACACGGGAGCTTCACTCCCAACAAACCATGAATGAATTAAAACTTAAACCTAAGTTTGTCAGTGAACCTATTTGCGTGGAGAATCTGGTGGGTGGTATCGCAATCTTTGTCTATATTGTAGGAGAGTGCTTATCTCGTATTCTGGCCATCAATTTCCTATCAACCTTTATGTTCTCGACTTCAATGAATTTGAAATACTACTCGGGATGAATTGGTTATCGAAATACGAAGCCAAATTAGATTGCAACAACCGAACAATTCTGGTCAAAATAAACATGGATATCTCATTGAAATTTCTTGTGAAGACCCTAGTCCAAAAAGGGATAAATTGATGTATACGTTAGGATATCCAGAACCTAGTCTGGAATCCATTCTTATTATCCAGCATTTTCCCGATGTATTTGAAGAAGTGAAATCTTTACCCCCACATAGAGAGATTGAATTCAGAATTTACTTAGTTTCGAATGCTCGTCCTGTCGTCCATGCTAGTCGCAGGATGGCACACTGGGAAAGAATTGAACTAGTCAAGAAAACCGGTGATTTGCTAAAAAGGTGTTGATTCGTCCTAGTGTTTCTGAATGGGGGTCAGCTGTGGTTTTTGTGGCTAAATCAGATGGATCCTTGAGATTGTGTGTTGACTACTGCGATCTCAATAAGCAAACTCTCAAGAACAAGTTTCCCTTACTCAGGATCGACGATCTATTTGATCAACTACACGATGCACGATTCTTTTCTAAGATGGATCTAGCCCAGGGATTCCATCGGTTGTGAATTGCCGAAGACTGTGTACATTTGACTGCTTTCAGGGGTGCAGATATTTTCTATGAATGGTTAGTCATGCATTTCGGACTAACCAACGCTCCTGTGTACTTCGTAGATTTAATGACCCGTGTGTTTCAGGATGTGCTGAATAAATTTGTTCTTGTATTTATCTATGATACCCTAATCTACTCCAAAACCGAAGAGGAGCATGTTGAACATCTCAGAATTGTTTTGGAGATTTTGAGAAGGAATATCCTGTTCGCCAAATTTTCTAAATGTCACTTTTGGGTCAAAGAAGTCAGATTTCTCGGCCATATTGTTAATGAAGAAGGGATTTCTGTTGATTTCGAACTACTCTGAAAGAAGTTCGAAGTTTTTTGGGTTTAGCAGGCTATTACCGAAAGTTTGTTCAGGAATTTTCTAAGATAGCTAGTCCATTGACTAAGCTAACAATGAAGAATGCCAAGCTCAATTGAACTCCGAAATGTGATGAAGCTTTTTAGGAATTGAAAAAGAGATTGACTGCTGCTCTTGTTCTCGCTATCATTAATGAGAACCAAGGCTTATCTGTCTATACTAACGCTCGTGGTGATGGGGTAGGTGCAATATTAATGCAGAATGGGAAGGTAATTGCCTACGCGAGTAGACAATTAAGTCCGCATGAGAGAAACTACCCAACACACGATTTGGAGCTTTTGGCTGTTATTTTCGCCATAAAAATCTGGCGACATTATCTTCTGGGTAAGAATCTCCTTCAGCTTTTCTATAAGAGAATTTTAAAGTTCAACTTAACTTAATCTATACTTAATAAATTCTTCTTGTTTTGGTGAAAAATTAGAATTATTCACCGACCACAAATCTTTGAAGTATCTCTTCACCCAGAAAGATTTGAATCTGCGACAACAATATTGGTTGGAATTTCTGGCATCCTATGACCTAGATATTTAATATACACCCGGAAAAGCCAATGTGGTTGCCGATGCTCTAAGTAGGAGGCATGCTGTTCTCACACATCTTGTTGTGACTCCTACTCTCCTTGAAAAGATCGCCAGTAAGCAGAAAAAAGATACATTTTTTTGAGAAATTTGTAGAAGAATATGTTGAGGTGAAGATTCCAGTTTTGGAATCAATGATGATGGGATTGTAAGATTGAAAGGAAGAATTTGTGTCCCTGACATTCCAGAGCTGAAATGTGAAGTTTTGGACAAGTGTCACAAGTCCAAACTTTGCATCCATCCGGGAGTCAATAAAATGTATCGTGATATCAAATGAACTTTTTGGTGGAAAATGATGAAAAGGGACATGTCTTTATATGCGAGTCGATGTGCTACCTGTCAACAAATTAAAAACGATCAAAAGAAAGTGGCGGGTTTACTTCAGCCTTTGGAAGTACCGAAGTGGAAATGGGATCAAGTATCGATAGATTTCATCGACGGGTTGCCACGAACTAAGAAGGGAAATGAAGAAATTTGGGCTATAGTGGATCGTCTGACCAAAACTGCTCACTTCATTTCAGTGAAATCCACCCGGACAGCGGCAAGCTTAGCAGAGCTATAAATAAAAGAGATTGTCCGTCTCAATGGTATTCCTAGCAGTATAGTGAATGATCGTGATCCGATCTTCACTAGTAGATTTTGGGAGGCATTCCAAGCTGCATTGGGAACAAAACTAAACTTCAATACTGCTTATCACCCACAGTCTGATGGGCAGACTGAAAGGATTAATCGAATTCTAGACGACCTTTTGTGAGCTTTTATTCTCAACTTTGGTGGTTCTTGGGAGGACCATTTACATCCGGTAGAATTCTCATATAATAATAGCTATCGGGCCAGTATTGAAATGGCTCCTTATGAGGCATTATATGGTCGTCCGTGTCGATCATCTGCATGCTGGATCGAGTCAGGTAATAGACTCGTTCTTGGACCAAATATGATTAAAGAAGCCACGGAGAAAGTAGAATTTATTCGAAAGAAATTGATAACTGCTCAAAGCCGTCAGAAGAGATATTATGATCGCAGGAGAAGAGAATTGGAATTCCTGGTGGAGATTCTGTATTTCTAAAAGTGTCTCTGATGCATGGCGTGTTAAGGTTTGGGAAAATTGGTAAGCTGGCACCACGGTATATTGGTCCTTTTCTTATTCTGGAGAGGATCGGCCTTATAGAATATCGAGTGTAGCTACCCAGCTGGTTATCTGGCGTGCACAATGTGTTTCATATTTCTAACCTCTGGAAATATATGCATGACCCAGATAGTATCATTGAAGAGGCAGCTCAGCAGGATCTTGAGATCACTTCCAACTAGGCAGTAAATAGAGAACCAATAAAGATCATTGATCGTGATCAAAAACAGCTGAGAAACAAAATTATGAGACTAGTCAAAGTGCAATGGAGTGGCGATCCAAAGGATTGTACTTGGGAAACAGAGGATAGTATGAAGAAGTCCTATCCCAACTGCAGAGTGGATATCTCGGCTTAATCTAGTAAGCCATTACTTTATCTTTTATATCTTCGTATCTTCTTTGCTTGTCTTTCTCTCTCTTTCAAATTTCGAGGACGAGATTTTCTTAAGGTGGAACCTGTAACATCCCCAAATTTATCAATTCAAAATTTGTAGTTTATTTGAATTTTTGGAATTCAATTTGAAGATAATTTGAATTAATTTTAAAATTTCAAAACAAGTGAATATTGAGTTTGTTTGTTTATATATATAAAATGGGTTTCAAATTTGAATTTGAATTTTATTTTGAATTTCAATTTTAATTTGAATTTGGATTTGAATTTGTGTTTGAATGCAAATTTAAAAATAAATTTCTTAAGCAAAATTATTTAGATTCAAATATATTAACATATGTGTATAGTTTCATAAATTAGTATTAAACCTTTTCTTTTAAAAATTGTATAAAAGTATAAAGGGATGTAATTATATAAATAAGAGAAAAGTAATTATAAAAATTTATTTAAAATCCTTATGCATGTATTTACAAGTGTTCTTATTTAACATATGAACATAACTAGTGTAATATATTAAAGAATGGAAGTGAACAAGTGTCATCTCTTTTGGTTTTAATTTTTTAGAAAATTTATAAAAGAAAATTAAATTATTTCTCTCATTCCTTTCATTACTTTGATCTCATTTTCAAAAGTTTAAAAACCAAAAGAAAACAAAAGAAAGAAAAAACCAAGAAGCATCAAATTTTCAAATCAGAAATCAAGCAAGTTTTAAAACCAAATTCACAAACCAGAAGAAAAAAAAGAACAACTTCTTTTATTCAGAAAAATTTAGGGCCTGGAATTTCATTTCAATCCAGAAATCAAGTAAAGAAGTTTCAAAACTTCAAACAAAAAATTCGGCAAGCTTCATCATCTAACAACAGGAATCAAGGCATTTTAATCAAATCCATAAAAAAAGCAATTCCCAGATTTTTCTTAAATTCTACACTCAGGCTCTTCTTTGTTTTTATAAACTGAAGATAATTTTTTTTTTAAAATTTGAGTTTCAGATTGTTAAATAATCAAGAAAATAAATCCAGCAGAAGCTAAGCAAATTTAAACAACTAGCTGCAGGAAAAAAATCCAGGATCAAGTTAAAATAACAATTCCAGACTTCAAATAATCAATTTCCTGAACTTCCCCCTTATTTCTGTTTTCTGCTTTCAGTCCCATAACAGATGAGTAAACCTTTCAAAACCCTGCTGCTTGACCTGTTGTTTGAATGCATGATGTAGGCAAGTTTGAACATAGGTTTGCATGCACCAATCTATGAATATGTATATGTAATTTGCCTGTGCATGTTCATGTATAGGGTTGATAATCCCTGTTCAAGATCCAGGTTTTCAAAAAAAACCTGCCAAAAACAAAAATCTCTACCCCTAGTCTTTGTTTGATCGAAGTGTTAAAATGAAAAGTGTACAGATTCACTAAAACTGGATTTTAAAAATAATTTTATAAACTAACATCAAAAATGTGGATGTGGAACAAGAAAAAGTACTGTAAGCTCAATATACAATTAAAATTTGATTTCCTTAATTTTTCAATTTGATTACATAATCAAATCGCCTTTGAAAATATTGATTTTTAAGATTAAAATCAATATTTTTAATTACGTATTCAATGAGAAATTTAAAGATGAACGTGGCATGAGTTTTAATGAAATTCTGATGATCGGAGACGAAGTTTGTCTCACGATCATAATAGATGCTAGCAAGGAGGTCTAGGATCATCACAAAATTGTTGAATGAATTTTTAAAGCATTGTGGTGTCTGCAGATCGACGAATTAGTGTTTTAATTTGGTGTTTTTGTCGACCGTTTCTCAAAATAATGGCGGTGTCTAGGTTGCATCGGACTGGACAGGGGTGATGGGTGGCGGCGCGTGGTCGTTAGGGGGAGCTCATGGCGAAAGCGTGTGGCCTCTTGTGATGTTTGACGTCGATACGAGGCGATTTAGTAATTAGTTTGGGTGCTAGAAATTCGATCGAATAGGTGATTTTAGATTTCGCCGTTGATTGTGGTACAGAGTGGTAGGGACTTGTAGAGGGGGTCAGCGACGATCTATGCGTGGCCGCGGCGTTGGTTAGAGGTAGCCGTTGTGGCTGTGCATGTGCACAGCAATAGGCTGGTGTGAGTGGGGAAAAGGTTGGGGAAGAAGGATTCAACTCGAAGAAAGGTCCGGGAGTATCGTGTATTTGCTCGAAGTTGGGCTCGAGTAAAATTTTGGATGCGCCGGGAAAAAAAATACATAGAAAATTTTTAAGTTGAAAATTTGGGCGCTCGGGTTGATTTTGGACAAAGCCCGAAGCAAACGAGAATCTTTCTCGTGGGTGACTCGAAGCGGGTCTCGAGTTTAATGTGTAGAACAGTTTTTACTTTAAAAAAAATTCGAACTTTTAAACAATTTTTTAGACATGTTTTCAAATTGATGGCTTTGACTTAAGTTTGAATCAATTAAGGATTTAAAGTAATTAAGTTTTAATTTATTTAATTTTGATACATTCTTTTATAAAGTCATTTATATAAAATAAATAATGTAATTTAAAAAGGGTAATTAAGATAGAATGTTGTTTAAACTAGTTTTAACCTTTTGAAGAAACTAATGTAATGAAGATGGTTTATTAAACAAATTCTAAAAGATAACCAAAGTGATTAATAAAGATAAAAAGATTTATCTTTTAATTTATTAAGTAATTAATGATTTGTTAATATAATTATTTTTAAAAGTAATTATTTAATATTAAAGATTAATTTAATAAATAATTAAGGTTAATTAATTTGAAATTAATTATGATAATTAATTAAGGAATAATTAATTAATAAAAGTAATTAAGATATAATTAATTAACAATTAAGGATTGATTAATTAAGATAATTAATTAAGAAATGATTAATTAATGAAGGTGATTAATACCTAATCAATTGTAATTAATGATAAATAATCATTGATTAAAGATTTATAATGAAAGTAATTATGTGGTTAATAAATTTAAAACCATAAGATTTATTCATTTTAATTGAAGATGTTTTATTGTTATTGAATGCTTTGTGATGGATTGATATTTCTGATATGTGATGTGATGCCGTGTAATATGAAATGCTTTGTGCTGAGCTGTGATATCTGTGATGAATATACTTCTGTGTGAATGTGAAAACCCATTGGCCCGTAAAAAGACAATTGGATTTCGATGCAACAGGAAGTCGGATTCCAATTGCTTATCTGAAACCCACATCGAACCCTGAATGTGAATCTTTGTGATTGATACATCCACGTGTTTTTAAATTGAGCGCTCACTATTCGGTTTAGCCGGGAGAGGACCATTGTGTCTTATAACCCGTTCCAAATAGTGATACAACAAAATGGATAGCATTTGAATACAGTGGTGAAGACCGGGCGTCTTCGAGAACGATAGGATAACCGGTCGAATGACTCTGCACTAAGTTGCTCCGGTATAGGGATCTCCATATGTGATGGGACGTCCGACCGGGATTGCGGATGCCCGGATTGCAAGGACTTCTTCGGAAGTGCCTTCGGTTCTGTTCGAACCCGGAACAGACTTGTATGGTTGTATGTCTGACATTACAATTTGAGATATAAAGCTGATTTCTTTCAAATACATTTCTGTTGGTGGCGGAGAATTTATTCTCTTGGCTTAACACCCTTCTTTGAGACGTACGAGCTCAGAGGTTATGTAGTTGAAGGTTATTTGTGATATACTCCCAACTTGGTAGTGTGTCATGCTGAGTGCTGCTGATCATTTGTTGACCGAAGCATGGCTTTGTGAAAAAGCGTAGCTTTGTGAAAAAGCGTAGCTTTGTGGATGAGACTTCGTCAAACCTCACAACCCGGTTATGGTCGAAACAAGAATCGTGGCAGTAAGGTTATTTGGGGGTAGCGCCCCCTGAGGGTATGTCCATTTCCTTCTGGATTATAAGTGGTATCGTGGTATGGAGCCCAGATACTTACTTTGTGGTTGCTGCAAACTTATTGCTTTATGGTTATTGGTTGAGAAGCGCTTCGGATGAAGGTTGGTAACAACCGGGAGGTGGCATACTCATGTCAGTTGTTACCTAGTTACAGAGGTAACCCGGCCTTGTGTAGCAGAGATCCGGTTAGGTTTTCGGGAACATCCCTCCAGAGGTGTTCCATTTTGTGTGGGAAGTTCCTTTGCCTGACTATTTGTTGGAAATCCAAACAAAACAATACGAGCCCTGTACGGTTTTAGTTGTATAACCTGCCATGCAGTGTGATGGTAACCTTCTACAAAACATGCTAGCTATAGTAGCATAAAATAATGGTTGTTGCTGGCTAAGATTAATATTATACTTTCGAAAATGATTTCTACACTATGCACTAATCATAATATCAAAAGAGTTTTTCTCGTATTGATCATATTTGACTATCATAAGAAGAAATCTCCTCCATGTCTGCGTTTGCATTGTGTGTGTGGTGGAAGGTCTTATGGTTGTTTCATTTCCCAAAAAGCATATCGGTTTTCTTTTATAAACTGTTTTTATTTCAAACAACTATTTTTGTTTACTCATACCAGTCCAATGACTAACCCGGAGTTTATTGTTCCTTTCCTAAACTCTGAATGCCCATAATTTCCACACGGGCAGCCTAGAAGCGGTTATCCGTGTTTTCGAGCTAGCTTGGATTTTGAAGTCTTTCGGAAGCTGTTGGATTTTTGGAAAGCTTTTGGATTTGGAATCTCTTGACGTATTGGAGTTTTGAAGACTTTATCGAAGTTGAAGTTTTGAGTATCTTGGGAAACTTGTTGAAGTTTTCCGTTGTCGTTTTATTATTGTATCATATTTGTAGCACTCTGATATTGTTGATCAATGTTGTAATGGATATTGTATCATGTTGTATTTGTATTGTGATTAATGATATTCATTTTGTTTCCGCTATTTATTTTCATCTAATATTGCTATAAGCTCTATCCGAATTGAAGTTCAACGCTTGAATCTCCGGTAGTCGAATACAAGTGAGGCATTTGATGTTGATTTTCAATCGCTGGATTTCGTGTCGTGACAGAGAGCGTACTTTTATTTATTTATATATATATATATATATATATATATATATATATCTATGTACCTTCCTAATTTGTTGGGATACCTGTTTAGGTTTTCCAACATAAGTTCTTTGGTTGAGGTAGTGGTGTGTGTAATACGACTACTAATGGAAGAAGTCCGAGTATTGAAGGTGGAAGAGTATCTGCTAGGGTGGTATTGGGCATCTCGAGTAAGCTTTGCAGCATAGTGTAAGGATTCCACTAATCTCAGAGGAAACCTTTTTAAGGTTCGGAGTCCATTTTTGGAGGTAAGTTTGGTTGCGCTCGTGCGAGCGGATTTTCTAGAGTTTGGATCAGTCGGAAGTGCTGAAGAAAGTGATGGTACCTTGTCAACCTTAGGAAGGATTTTTGTCTGAATCGGAGTGTAAGACTCAGTTCGACGAGGTGTTTGTGGTTGGTTTGAAGCCCGAGTTTCTTGAGAGACATCTGCCCATCTTGAAGGCTCTTTATTGGAATTGGTTGATATAGCTTTGTGATTTGATGAGCTTTTCAATAAGGAAGTCTTTGGCATCTGGGCAGCAATAGCAGGTCGGAGGTGTTTTGTGTGCCAGCAAGAAGGTCTCTTGGCTTAGCAGTATCCTAGAGGTGGAGTTCGAAAGCAGTTGAGTGGTCCGTTTCTTCGATGGCTCACGAATCTTTGTGACTCTTCTGTCAGTAGGCCGGGCTGATGGTGAAGGCTTACCCACTTCTTCTTGAAGCTCAGCCGGGGATGATGTTTGTGGTTGAGGGTGGTCCATTAGTTTCTTCTTTTAGTTAGAAAGGCTTAAGCTATTCTAATATGTGAAGATGGAATAGTTTCTTTGGAATCTGAACTGGGTAGAATCGCAAAAGTGACTTGCGATGGTTCGAAAGTTCTCTTAAGTAATCTTTTGTTTGGGATTGAGACATCTTTATAGGATGTGGGAGCTATCAAAGTTACCAGTATTTTCGAGATGTCTTTGAAGAAGTCAAGGTTTGCTGCATCAGGAGATTAAGTTCTGTATCAACTTGGTTCCAGGAGTGATGCTAGTGGTTCAACTAAGTAGGAGGATAGCATCTAGAGAAAGGATTTGGTGAAGCAACGCAGGATTTCTTGGTACTTCTGTGTTTTCTTTTTATGGATCTGATGAACCATTTTTCTAGGGAGTGTTGTCTAGTTTGTGTTCATCGAAGGCATTTTCATCTACTCTAGATCAAAGTTGCACAGCGGAAGCGAGGTAGCGGCTGTTCTAAAGTAGAATTTGTGTTTTGGATTTACGAAAGATCTTGGAATGATCATCTTGTTGGGTTGGATCCGGAGATTTATTCTTGGTCCAGATTTCTTTTGAGAGACATCAGCGTAGGTTGAGCTGTTCAGGAAAGGATGTAGGCAGCCAGGATGATCAGAGGAGTTATGTGGTTAAGAGCCAAAGGAATCCGGAATTTGAAGTTGGAGACTTCGTTGTTGTTAAATTTTTCTCCGATCAAAGGAGCAATAAGATTGGGTAAGAGTGGGAAGTTGGCTCTGAGATATATTGATTATTCCCACGTTCTTGTAAGGATAAGTTAATTGGTCTATAGAATTAAATTGCCAGTTTGGATGGCTGGGATTCAATATAGTTCACGTATCTCTGAGGAAGTACGTGTATGATCCACACTGGTTGTGGAATCAGCAGTTCAAAAGGATCTGGTAGTTGAGATGGACTTGAGTGTAGTCTGATATCTTGTTTAGATTATAAGATCGAGATGAGAAGGAGCTCGAAGTCAGACTTGTGTAGCTAGTTAAGGTTCTGTAGAGCGAGTATCCCTGTAATTATACCTTGGAAACTCTTGATAGTATTAGAATGTCCTATCCTGAATTGTGTCAGGATAGTTAGTTTTGTTTGTTTGGATGAATTGGTTGCTATGGTTGTTAGTAGATGGTTGATGTATGCTTTGATGTTTGTAAATGAAATTTTTGCTGGATTATTAAATTATCCTTGCTTCTAAATTTCGAGGTAAAATTCTTTTAAGGGGGGAGGAATGTGATGGCCCGGAATTTTGGGCAATATCAATTTGATAATCTTTATTAATAATTAAATTGGCTTGATTATTTTCTTTTATAACTTTAATTTAAATTGGTTAGTTTATTCTTTTTAAAGACTAATAAAAATTTAATTTGGAAAAATTAATCATTTCAAAAATTAATAATACTTAATTTGGCAAAATTTATTCTTTTCAAAGCTAATAAAAATATATTTTATTTATAATGTATATATATGTATATATGATATAAGTAGGGAGTCTTTGGTTTTAATTTAATAAAAAAATATGTTCTCAAAATTTTAATATATATGTATATATATTGTGATTTGAAATTATGTTTTGAAATTCAACATAATGATTTTCAAAGTTAGTATTAAAATGTTTCTATTTATAATGTGTGTGTATATTTGTGTATATTGTAAATAGAAAATCTTTGGTTTGAATTTAACAAACAAAAACATGTTTTCAAATTTTAATATATTTTTGTAATTTGAAAGTTATGATTTAATTTAATGTAAAACCTTTCAAAAAAATATTTAAAAGTTAAACTTTATATTTCTTACACAACAAAGATAATATTTATAAAATGTTTATTGATTTGAAATTATATTTTAGGTTAAGTTTAAAATAAGATTTAATTAAAAAGTTCGTTCCTTTTTTTAAATATTTTTCTTTTAAAATTTAAACGTGAGATAATATGATTTGTAAATATTCAAAATAAAATCCATAAACATATAAAACATGAGTATATAAATAAGCACAAAAATAATTCCTATATGCATAAATAAAAGACATAAGAAATATATATAAATAAATACATATATATAAATTTATATTACAAAGTAAAGTAATTAAAGCATAAATACTTTTTAAAATAAGTTTTTAAACATAAAATTCCTTGTTTTAACACTCGTAAATTGTTTGACTCATGTAAATACACTAGTAAAACTTTAAACACATATAATCAACATTTGTAGCCTAAGTACCATTTAACTAACAAGTGGAAAGTATGATTTTTTTTTTGAAAATATATAATAAGTATTTTAGAGAAAAATCTAGTTTCCCTTTTTATTTTCAGTTCAAATATTTTCTCTACTTCAATTCCTTTTCTTAATCTTTAAACTAAAAACTGAATGCAAAATCAAAACTAAAATGCTTCAGCTGTTCCAAGAGTAAAAGCAAATCCAACTTAAACAACCAAATCAATTTCTGTTACAACCTTTTTCAAGTTCAACTCATCAGCAACTACAGTTTTCAAGCCTTAATCTGAAGATCGTGGCAATTCAACTCAATAAACTAATCAACAAATAAGCACCAGATCGAAAATCAAACATCAAAATGGTTTTAGATTCAAAAGAAAACTGTCTCTCTGCTATTTTCAAATTAGTGAGTAAACCTTAAATTTAAAAACAGTTTAAAATATATGATCATAACTAGATAAATGTGATGGTTTGTATGGGAATATGTTGTCATGTTTATGTGTATTAATGCATGTATATATATGTATGATGTGTTGTGTATGAATCTGGATGCATGCTTGGAAATGATGTCCATATCTCTATTTTGAGTAATGGGCTGGGAAAAACAAGTTCAAAAACAAATTTCTTTATTCCCAACCTTTATCTAACTAAGATCATAAAAAAGAAATGATTAGAACAATGTTAATTCTTTTTTAAATATAGTTTCATGTGATGTTATTTTGTAAATAATTCAAAAATGTGTTTGTTACAGTAGAAATAAATTTAATCAGTAAAATCAAATGTTTCAATTTCCTGGATTGAATTCATAATTTGATTTATCATTGCAAATAATGATTTTAGGGATAAAAATCTTGATTTTTAATTTGGAATTAATTGGGATAATCTGAGTTGATCTAGATATGGGTTTTCGTCGTTTGTCAATGAACGGCAAGGTAATGGAAGTCGCAATTGAGGCAGGCGATAGCATCAAGGCCGACGTTCGTGAAAAATTAGGTGGAGTATTTTATGTTGGATGTGGTGTCTGTTAGACGTTAATCTAGGGTTTAGGATACTGCTTGGGTCGTCATCATTTCCGAGGTCCTGGATCGTCGATGTTGATTCGTGTTCGATCACGAGGGGAGGATTAGTAATGTGATGAGGTAGTACTGCTCTAAACGTGATGGCTTGAATACTGGTGGTCCAGTTCGACGTCGGCGAGAGGTTGAGTTTTGTGGGTTGGTTCCGGTTTTTCGTTCGACTGCTTGAATTTCGAATTGCTCTCGAATTTAGATATCTGGGTTGAGATGTTGGCTGTCGAGGTCGTCCGAAGTTTGGTGAAGACCGGAGAGATGGTCGGAGTTGCTTCTTTCCGCCGTGCACGTGTTCGGTGTGCTTCTGTGCACCTAGGTGCTGTTAAGTTTTGGGGATGATGTTTTGCACGGGGAATTATCATGTTGTTAGCACGAATGACTCGAAGCATTTTGGGTTGTGAATTTCTCGGGTAGATGCTTGGGTTTTAAGGGTATGGGATCGGTTTATTTTGTTGTTCTAGGTTTAAATTTTGAAGAAAATTTGTTCAAGGTTTTGAATTTTAAATGAATAGTTTTCCAAATTTAAATAGGCAAGGAAAATCAAAGTTTAAAGTAATGAAAATATTTAACAAGTTTTTAAAGCTAAATAAAAATAGAACAAATTTTCAAGAAAGAAATGTTTAGTTAGATTTAAAAGTGTGTTTTAAATGAATATGTTTATAAATTAAATTATTTAACAAGTTTTAAATAAATTTTCAAAGAAATGTAAACCATATTTTCCTAAAGTAAAATTATCAAACAAGCTTTTAAATTTGTTAAGGTGATAAAGCTTTCAGAGGAAATTTCAACAAGTTCCTAAGTAAAGTTTTCAAAGATTTAAATGTTTTAAACAAGTTAAATGTTATAATTATTTTGTTCTAAGGTAAATTATATATTTTAATTATGAAATTGATCCCTAAATATTTTCTAATAAAATTTAATGAGTAATTAATTAAAGATAAAGAATTTATCTTTACTTAATTAGGTTTGAGATGGATTAAAGATAATAAATTTGTGAAATTAATTAAAAGTTTATTACTTAATAAAATTAATAAAGGTTAATTAATGGATGTTAAAAATCAAGGAAATTACTTAGAAAAAGTAATTAGCGGATAGTTAAAGATTTTAGTTAATTTAAAGATCATTAACTAGTGATTATATGATGATTGATTAATATAATTAATTTAAGATAATTAATTAGATTAATTAATTAATTAAGGATAATCATTTGTGAAATTGGTTAAGTATAATTACTTAATATGGTTTATAAAGTATAATTACTTAGTGTAAGTAATTAATGAGTAATTACTAGACGTAATTAATTAAAAGGGAATTACTTACTGGAAAGTAATTAGAGGATAATTACTCAATCGGAGTAATTAAGGATTAATTACTTAGTGTAATTAATTAAAGAATTTATTAACTAAGAAGTTAATTAATTAATGTAAGTAATTGAAGGATAGTTAATTACTGTTTGTGATTAATTAAGATTGATTAATGAATCTGATTAATTAAGATTAATAATTAAATTAATTAGAAGAATAATTAATTGATGAAGTAACTAGAAGATCATTAATTAATATAATTAATGGAATAATTAAGGGATGATTAATGTGATTAATTAAGGATAATTAATCAATATAAGTGATTATAGAATAATTAGTTAATGTAATTAATTAAGGGTCAATGTAACTAATTATAGTTAATTAATTAATAGTAATCAAAGGTTAAATAATGTGATTGGTTTAAGTATAATTAATTTGTGTACTTAATTTAAAAGCTAATTACTTAATGTAATTAAGGAATAGTTCATCAAGGATGATTAATCAAAATAGATAATTAAAGGATTGATTAAATTTTAATTAAGTTTTATTAATTGATAATTAAGGTTTATTAATCAATAATTAAAGGAAAATTAATCTGTGATTAGAGATTAATTAATTGATAAGGTAATTAAGGTATAGTTAATTAATTAAATGGTTGTAATCAATTAATGATTGATTAAGCAGGGTTAGGTGATTAATTCTCAAGTAATTAATTTAATTTAACTTGATTAAATTAATTATAATTTGGATTAATAATTCCTTTTTGTGAATGATTGTTTGAGTAGAATGTTTGGATTGATTGATACTTATAGTTTGATAATCTGTGATGTTCTGTGATGTGATATTGGTTATAGCTGTGATAAATGTGTGATATTTATCTGTGAATGATGTTGTGTGAATTCAATGTTTTAAATTGAATTAAATTGTTCAAACTTAAACCACTTGGACATTAAGATGGCGTTTTGGATTTCGGTGAGACCGGGATCGGATTTCCAAATTTGGAATTCCGAAAACTATATCGATCCAAATTAAACGTTAGGTCGTGAAGATCAAGTGAAGATTCAGAAGAAAGGCTATGGTTGTTAACTCTGAGGGTGATTCCAATTCCAAAACGAGTTAACGGAGATAGTGCTTTCGATTGAGATGAAGATTTAGAGTGCAAGGGATGTTGTTGTTAACTCTGAGGGTGATTTCAAAATGAGTGTAGCAAAATAGTGCCTTCGATTTCGTTCGAACCCGGAACAGACTTGTATGGATTGAATGCTTTTAGAACATCGTCGGGAGGGCGTTGAGCATTCTTAGATAGATGTGTTCTATAAAGATAATCGTAGCCTCAGGCCTCATCAACCAGGAATGGCTAAAACAGGGGAGGTGCAGCAAGGCTAAGTAGGTCGCGCCCAAGTAGGACGAGATTTTCCCCTGTCTAGAGGTCCCTTTATATTCGGCTTAGTGGGCAGTTGGAATTGCGCACCAACTACGGGCATGTCTTGTTCGGGACTATCCGTAAGGGATGGTTCCGGCCTTGTGTTGCAGAGGATTTGGGTGGAACCTCGATACGGTGATCTAGGCCACATACTATGACGGGTGGTACCCATTAGCCCTGCCATTGATGGAAATCCATTTTTCCTACGTGCCCTTTACGATTTTGATTGCATAACCCACTTTGTGGCTAGTAGCTGGAATTTAATAAATCTAACAATTTCAGCTATTTTCTATTTACTTGAATACTCTAGACCCTATTATAATATAACTGGATTTCCTATCAAATTTTTTGTTATCATAAGGTAAAAACTTTTCATTGTTTATATGTGGGAAGTCTTACGAGATACCTTTTGTTTTCAAAGGTTTTTCAAAGTTAAGCAACTTTAACCCGTTTAGTCACACCAGACCCATGTCTGACCCGGAGTTTATTTTCTGTTTTATTAAACTCTTGGGTACTCAAATTTTTACGAGTAGCCAAGGGATTCAAGTTAGCTTTGACGAATTCTGGAGGACATTTGGAGCTGGAGGCTTTCGCGTGTAGATATATAGTGGTTCCGCTGTGCTAGTGTTGTGTTGTATTTATGTGATGTACTTGAGTTGTAATGACTAGACAGGTGTTTATAACTGTCTATTTTATGTTGCATAAGCTGTATAGCTCTGATGTATATGATACTATGTAGTATCTTATGTGATATAATATAATTTATTCGTTCCGCTGTGAGATTCTGATGTTTAGCACTTTCTTTTCTAACTTTTCTCTTTTCTATCCCTTTCTTTCTTATTAATCATGCACCTTTCTGTGGAATGAAAGGCGAGTCGTTACATATTCATATTCAATAAATTCTCATTCCATTAGTTTCCATTCTATTATGCGCAATTAACTTACATTCAATTATTAACATTCATTATGTTCACCCTAATCATTTACATTCATTTCTGTAACAACCCGCATATTTTACGATTTAATATTTTAATATTTTATTTTAATATTTTATCATTAGTCGAATTTTAGTCTGAAAAGTTACTTTTTACATACGGTCGAATTAGGACTCGAAACCACTTCCATTGGATCCAAAACACCATTTGCGATCTTTTTGAGTATAAACTTTGATATGTTTGGAGTTAGTGGAATTATGTCACTTTTCACCTTGTGCTTTGGGTTTGATTTAGCCCATTAGCCTAAACTATTTACTCTAGCTCAACCCCCTTCCCTTCATAACTTCACTTTCATTTTATAACACTCAAGCTTCATCAAAAATGGAGGAAGGAATGGGAAATTAAAACTCCAAGCTCAAGTTCATTTGCAAATTCAACATCCAACTCCAAATTCAAAGAGAAGCCATTGATTCTTCCTTTGCTTGCAAGCTTCTTCTTCATAGATTTTTTGTAAAGGTGAGATTTTTATCTCACATCTTTGTCTATAACTATCTTTGACTGTTGGGCATGAATTCCTAACACTTATTCTTGTGCATTTGCTTTTGGTTTGGATTGAATTGGTGAAAATCCCAATTTTTAGTGGTTTGGGTTCAAATCCTTAAAAATCCAAATTTTGATGTTGGAACACGTTTTTGGTGATGCATCGAGGAGCCATCAAGACCAGGTAGCCGATAGGCGTAATCCCCTAGCGTTCGTGCTTGATCGGTTGCAAATTGAGTGATTTTTGCACTCCAAAACCCTTAGGTCGTTCGGCCTGCACAATTTGAAGTGTTCGGCCTGCAGTTAGGTTGCACCTTGCTTAGGTCACATCAATTTAGGTCGCTCGGCCATAGGTCGTAACCCATAGGTCGCTCAGCCTTCTTTACTCCTTAGGTTGTTTCATCGCTAAGTCGCTCGGCCAATCCTTACCGCCATAGGTCGTTGGTCCTAGGTCGGCCTGCCTTTGATCGCTCGGCCATAATATGCCGCTTCCCTCATTTAGGTCGCTCGGCTAGGTCATCTTGCTTAGGTCGCGTCAATTTAGGCCGCTCGGTCATAGGTCGTAACCCATAGGTCGCTCAGCCTGTTAAGACACGCCATTCTTTAAGTTGCCTCGCAGTTGGGTCACGATCCATGGGTCGCTCGGCTTGCTTGCATAGTTAGGTTGCTCAGCCCATTAAATCGTACGTTCATCTTAGGTCGCGTACCCCTTAGGTCGCACCATTCCCTAGGTCGCTCGCCCCTGCACTTATGTCGTTGCCTTTTAGGTCGCACATCTGCTAGGTCGCGCCGTGTCGAGTAGCAAGGGTATCTCCACTTTGATGAATTTGGAATTGAATTCTTTGGATTGTATTCATGTCTTCGAATGTGAATTTTTGTGATTTATTGTTTCCACAATCATTTTTGTGATTTGTCACTCCATCTCACTTGTACGAGAAATCTAATTAAACGGCTTAGTAAAACAAATGGTATGAAACACTTGCATTTACTTTGCCGGTTAATTCTTGGACTTATTCGATTGAATCTCTTGTGACAATTTTCGAGTGAAAATCTACAATTTATTCGTAAATATTTAAGTTAAGCTAGACAAGAGGCTAGGCTTGTATATTTACTAGCTTACTGTAATTGACACTTCTTGATGATCGTTGATGATTATTTTTGTGATTTAGACTAGCAAATGTGCGATGTCTCTTTGTCTACGAAGGAGACTAAACCCCGTTTCTGTGGAGCTTCGGCTCAAATTGGTGGGGTAGCGACCCATGGTCTTCGGGCCGTTTTGTGGAGCTTCGGCTCAAAATTAATGGTTAGCAACCATGGAATAGCGTTCCATATTGTGATACACGTGTTGTGAGCTTTCATGCTCCCGTTTTGTGATAGTCCTCCCCCCTTTTTGTGATTTCTGGATTTCCATTAATGATTTCTGGAATTTGTGTTTTCACCAATTTTCGTGATTTACATTGATAAGTTTTATCAATATTTGTGCATTGGTGAATTTGTGTGTCATTAACTTTTATGATTGGCATTGGTATTATTGTCAATACTTATAGTTTGGTGGTTTGGTAAATAAAGAGTATGACGTTCCTTTTGATCTTTGAGAAGATTCTCGTGATATTGATTAATCTCTTGTTGATTTTCAGTTACATACTTATTACAGTATGGCTTATGGTTACCATATATCTATGTCTTATCTCTTATTCTATATCATTTTATCTGATATTTATAGCTAGACTGATCCGTTTATTATTTTCTTATTAAATAATACTCGGGTCAGACCGAGATGTTATAGGTGCTTCTGCTTAACTTCACATCTGGGATTATCACCCTGACTTTTAGCTAACTACTTAGATTAGTAGTTTTTGTTGTATACATTTGAGATATAGACTCATTGATGTATCCATATTCTTTTGTCTAGTACTTGTAGCTATTCTTTTGTGACATTGTGGATCTTGTTTGACCACTACTCTGATGTACACTTTCATGTGTTATATATTCATATCTATTTCCACCTTTGTGATATGGATGTCTGTGACTGATTTGTGTTATGTTTATTTCTATATTTGTTTTCGAAGAATATATATAGCCACTGTGTAGTAGCTTTGAATTTGTATCGGTATGTCGGATTTCCTCCTTAAACCAAATGCATGTTGTACTATCTGACATATCGTTGCTCGCACAAAGTAATTACGCGGATGGTCGCTCCTCAACAGCCTTATTCTCCACGCTAGTTGACGGCATTACCCCGTAGTGTCCTTGGCTAGTGTGGGTATAGAGGTGGGGCGTCACAGCTTGGTATTAGGTCCAATCTTTGAAACAATGTAGAATAATCTAGTAAGGATCATCGTCCTAAGTCCATCTTAGGAATCGTGCTTTGGGGTTTAATTCGAGTCTTCGTACCGATTCATCCTATTTTCTTTATGATTCCTTGTTTATCTATCAAGATTGCTTGATATTCATTTGGTGAATAAACTTATCCTTCTTCTTTCTTTCTTTCAAAAAGGAAGAGAAATGGTTAGACCTGGCTATCCCAGCGCCGGTCAATCTCGTGCTACTCCCCAAGATGGAGTATTTATGTCTCCCCAGCAGCTTCTTGATCTAGTAAGGAATGCTCAAGCAGCCGGATCTAATCCGGAGCCTACTCACCCTAGGTCTGGATTTGCACGTTTGTGCAGCGATTATACCAATTTGGGTGGAAAGCCATTCAAAGGTTCTGAAACCATTATTGAAGTCCAGGCTTGGCTGAGATCGTGCGATCGAATCTTTTCTCGTATGAATCTTATTGATCTTCACCGTGTTCAGGTGGCCTCTAGTATGCTCAAAGAAAGGGCATTGGATTGGTATGAGCTTCTGATTTCTGAAATAAATGAAGCGGATCTCACTTGGGAGAAATTCCGAGAGCACTTCGAATTAAAGTTTGTGCCAGAAGCTGAGAAGGTGACTTTGCCTCGCCGTTTCATTGACCTTGTTCAAGGTGAATCCTCTATGACAGATTATGTCGCATCCTTCGAGTCACTTTCTAAATATAGGGTCGAATATATAAACACCCCATTGAAGAAAAACCAATGATTTGTCTATGGCTTGAATAAAAATCTCAGGAAGCCATTACTTCTAAAATTAGAAGTTTCTTTTAATCAACTCGTTGATATCGCTCTTCATCTTGAAGAGGCAGATAGGGAGAGTGATGTTGAAGTTATGAGTGCCAAACCAAACTTCAACAACAAGAAAAGGCCTAATAAGTTCAAAGGTCCTTATCCCAATAATAAGAAAGGGAAGCAAGCCTCTCCGGCAACTAAGACTTCCACCCCAAATGTTGGGCAATGCTACAACTGTGGTTCTAAGGACCATTATGCGAACAAGTGTTCAAAGCCTCGCACTTGTCGCTATTGCAAAAGCCCGGATCATTATTTATCTTCTTGTCCCAAACTTCAAAATAGGAAGGAGGGAAAGCTTAATGTTGCTCAAGCCCTTGGCAACACCTCTCATGGTAAAGGTATTTCTCATTATATCCTTGATGGCATTATTTTATTTCATGATCATCCTATTCGAGTTCTTTTTGATACGGGTGCGTCCCATTCTTTTATTTCAAAAGAACTTGTTGATACTTTTTCTTTGAATGTTTTGTGTTTAATGACTTCTTTGAGAATTGCGAATCCAATTGGTGGATCCGCAACAATCAGTTTATTGTGTAAAGATGTCGAGATTATTTTGTGTGATTTTTCTTTCCGAGCCGATTTGCATGTTATGCGCTACTTAGGCTTTGGAATGATTTTGGGAATGGATTGGCTTAACCGCTATGAAGCCCAAATCCTATGTCCTGAGCGGACTATTCATTTTCGACAACCTCAATCTGTTAAGCAGATTTCTATTGACCTTAAAGATTCGGATTCCAGCTTAGTTGCATTTTTATATTCTTTAAACCCTCATGATGATGATAATGATGATGAGGAGGATATTGTTTCTCTTATTCACGTTGTTCGTCAATTTTCCGACATATTTGAGCTCATTTTAGGATTACCACCTAAGCGAGCAATTGAGTTCATAATTAATCTCATCCCTGGAGCTCAACCTATTACTCGTCCTCCATATCGTATGTCCAATAAAGTAAATGAGGAGATGCATAAACAATTATCCGAATTGGAGACGAAATAATTTATTCGCTCTAGTTCCTCGCCTTGGGGAGCTTCGGCTATTTTTGTGAAGAAATCTGATGGTACACTTAGGCTTTGTGTTGACTATCACAAGCTTAATGATCTTACCATCAAGAATAAATATCCTTTACCTCGGATTGATGATCTATTCGATCAACTTAGTGGTGCTAGAGTCTTTTCACAATTAGACTTAGCTACCAGTTTTCTTCAGCTTCGTATTGCAGAGGATAGCATTCCTTTGACATCTTTCTGTACTCGTTATGGATCGTATGAATGGCTTGTTATGCCATTTGGTTTAACGAATGCTCTGGCTTATTTCGTTGACCTTATGAATAGAGTTTCCAAAGACTTCTTTGATCGGTTTGTTCTCATCTTTATTGATGATATTCTTGTGTATTCTAAAACCAAGGAGGAACATGAAAAACATCTTCGGATTGCGTTGGAAACTCATAGGAGCAATCAATTAAAAGCAAAATTTTCAAAATGCCACTTTTGGCAATCTCATGTGAAGTTTCTCGGTCATATTATTTCCGAATCCGGAATTTCTATGGATCCTTCAAAGATTGAAGCGATTCAAAATTGGAAGAGACCGGAGAGTGTGACGGAAATTCGTAGTTTCCTTGGATTGGCCGGTTATTACCGCGGTTTCATAAAGGACTTTTCCAAAATCTCCGTGCCTCTTACTAGCTTGACAAAGAAGGGAGTTAAATATATTTGGTCGGACAAATGTGAAGCTTCTTTTCAGAAATTAAAAGAACTCCTTTCCGATGCTCCTATTCTTGTTATTCCCAAGGGGAATCAATATTTTATTGTTTATACCGAGGCTAGTCGCGTTGGTCTGGGTGCCGTTCTTATGCAAAGAGAACGTGTTATTGCTTATGCTTCTAGGCAATTGAAGCCAGCCGAGACTAGATATGCCACTCATGATTTAGAACTCGCGGCTATTGTTTTCGCCCTTCGTATTTGGCGTCATTATCTTTTGGGAGAAAATATTATTCTTTACACTAATCATAAATCCTTGAAGTATCTATTTTCTCAAAAGGAACTTGCGTCAACAACGTTGGCTCGAATTTCTAGCAGCTTATGATCTTAATATTCTTTATACTCTCGGAAAGGGAAATCGTGTTGCGGACGCACTTAGTCGTAAGCAACAAGCGGTTGTTTCTATGATGATATCTGAATGGAATGATCTCGGAATTCTGTCCACTTGTGAGATTCGAGATCGTGTTTCCGATTTATATTCATCTCTTGTTTTATGTAGCCTTGAGGCTCATCCTTCTCTTTTAGACCGCATTCTTGAAGCTCAAAAGCTAGATCCTGAATTAGCTCTTCTTGGCCAAAATCTTAGGGATAAAATTGATATTGAAGGTTTGAAAGGCTTTGATATTGATTCTCATGGCGGTATTCGAAAATTTGGTAGACTTATAGTGCCAAATATTAGTAATCTTCGTAAAGACATTTTGGAAGATTCTCATCATTCTAAATTTATCATTCATCCCGGTAGTAGCAAAATGTACGCGGACATGAAGCGACTTTATTATTTGGAGGGAATGAAATCCGATATTGCTAACTTTGTTAAGTGTTGCATGACTTGCCAACTCATTAAGGCCGAACACCAAAGGCCCGGTGGGTTATTGCAACCTTTAGAAATTCAAATTTGGAAGTGGGACCAAATTTCCATGGATTTTATAGACGGCCTTCCCCGTTTTCGTTCGGGTCATGATAGCTTATGGGTGATAGTCGATAGACTTACTAAATCCGCTCATTTTATTCCCGTTCGGTCCAAGCGAACCGTTCCTCTCTTGGCCAAACTCTTTATTAAAGAAATTGTTAAATCGCATGGAGTTCCTTCTTCTATTGTTAGTGATCGTGATCCATTGTTTACTAGTGGATTTTGGAAAAGTCTTCAAAAATCTTTGGGAACGAAGCTTAATTTTAGCACCGCTTATCATCCCCAGTCCGATGGACAAACTGAGCGTGTGAATCAAACTCTTGAAGATCTTCTTCGTGCATGTGTTCTTGATTTTGGTGGAAGTTGGGAAGATCATATTTCTCTTGTTGAGTTTTCCTATAATAATAGCTTCCAATCTAGTATTGGTATGGCACCTTTCGAAACACTCTATGGAAGACCATGCCGATCTTCTTCTTGTTGGCTTGAGGCCGGTGAGAAGCTGGTTTTAGGTACAGATTTTATTCGTGATTCCACAGAGAAGGTTGACCTTATTCGTCATACGATGAAAGAAGCCCGGAGTAGACAAAAATCCTATGCCGATAACCATAGAAGGAAATTAGAATTTTTTGTGGGAGATCTTGTGTTTATTCGTGTTTCACCTATGAAGGGTATTGTACGTTTCAGTCGATCGAGAAAGTTAGCACCTTGATATATTGGTCCATTTCCCATCACCGAACGTATTAGTTCCATGGCTTATCGCCTTTTATTACCGGCTCAGTTTTCTGCTATTCATGACGTGTTTCACGTTTCTCAATTGTGGAAATGCCTTCGAGATTTCGATTCTATTCTTGAGCCCGGTGTTGTAGAAGAAATTGAAGTTTCTCCTAATTTAACTTATGAGCAACATCATATTCGTATTATTGCTTCGGAGGTCAAGCGATTTCGAAATAAAGATGTTCCGCTTGTTAAAGTTTAATGGTCCTCAAATCCTAAGGATTGTTCTTGGGAATCTAGAGAGTTCATCGAGCGAACACATCCGGACTTATTTTCTCGTGCTCTTTGAGGTGAATTTTTTATTTCAAATTTCTTCTGTGTTGATATGCTTTCATGGTTGTTACCTTATATTTTCTTCTTAAATATTGCAAGGATGCAATTTCTTTAAGGAGGGGAGTCTGTAACAACCCGCATATTTTACGATTTAATATTTAAATATTTTATTTAAATATTTTATCGTTAGTTGGATTTTAGTCCGAAAAGTTACTTTTTGCATACGGTCAAATTAGGACTCGGAACCACTTCCAATGGGTCCAAAACACCGTTTGCGATCTTTTTGAGTATAAACTTTGATATGTTTGGAGTTAGTGGAATTATGTCACTTTTTCACCTTGGTCTTTGGGTTTGGTTTAGCCCATTAGCCTAAACTATTTACTCTAGCTCAACCCACTTCCCTTCATAACTTCACTTTCATTTCCTAACACTCAAGCTTCATCAAAAATGGAGGAAGGAATGGGAAATTTAAACTCCAAGCTCAAGTTCATTTGCAAATTCAACATCCAACTCCAAATTCAAAGAGAAGCCGTTGATTCTTCCTTTGCTTGCAAGCTTCTTCTTCATAGATTTGTGTAAAGGTGAGATTTTTATCTCACATCTTTGTCTATAACTATCTTTGATTGTTGGGCATGAATTCCTAACACTTATTCTTGTGCATTTGCTTTTGGTTTGGATTGAATTGGTGAAAATCCCAATTTTTAGTGGTTTGGGTTCAAATCCTTAAAAATCCAATTTTTGATGTTGGAACACGTTTTTGGTGATGCATCGTGGAGCCATCAGGACCGGATAGCCGATAAGCATAATCCCCTAGCGTTTGTGCTCGATCGGTTGCAAATTGGGTGAGTTTTGCACTCCAAAACCCTTAGGTCGTTCGGCCTGCACTATTTGAAGTGCTCGGCCTGCAGTTATGTCGCACCTTGCTTAGGTCGCATCAATTTAGGTCGCTCGGCCATAGGTCGTAACCCATTAGGTCGCTCGGCCTTCTTTACTCCTTAGGTTGTTTCGTCGCTAGGTCGCTCGGCCAATCCTTACCGCCATAGGTCGTTGGTCCTAGGCCGGCTTGCCTTTGATCGCTCGGCCATGATATGCCGCTTCCCTCATTTAGGTCGCTCGGCTAGGTCGTCTTGCTTAGGTTGCGTCAATTTAGGTCGCTCGACCATAGGTCGTAACCCATAGGTCGCAAGGTCGCTCGCCCTATTAAGACGCGCCATGCTTTAAGTCGCCTCGCAGTTAGGTCGCGATCCATGGGTCGCTCGGCTTGCTTGCATAGTTTGGTCGCTCAGCCCATAAAATCGCACGTTCATATTAGGTCGCGTACCCCTTAGGTCGCACCATTCCCTAGGTCGCTCACCCCTGCACTTATGACGTTACCTCTTAGGTCGCTCATCTGCTAGGTCGCATCGTGTCGAGTAGCAAGGGTATCTCCACTTTGATGAATTTGGAATTGAATTCTTTGGATTGTATTCACGTCTTCGAATGTGAATTTTTGTGATTTATTGTTTCTACAATCATTTTTGTGATTTGTCAGTCCATCTCGCTCGTACGAGAAATCTAATTAATTGGCTTAGTAAAACAAATGGTATGCATTTACTTCGCCGGTTAATTCTTGGACTTGTTCGATTGAATCTCTCGTGATAATTTTCGAGTGAAGATCTACAATTTGTTCGTAAATATTTAAGTTAAGCTAGTGGTTATAGGACATGAGGCTGGGCTTATATATGTACTAGCTTACTGTAATTAACACTTCTTGATGATCGTTGATGATCATTTTTGTGATTTAGACAAGCAAATGTGCGATGCCTCTTTGTTTACGAGGGAGACTAAACCCCGTTTCTGTGGAGCTTCGGCTCAAATTGGTGGGGTAGCGACCCATGGTCTTTGGGCCATTTTGTGGAGCTTGGGCTCAAAATTAATGGTTAGCAACCATGGAATAGCGTTCCATTTTGTGATACACGTGTTGTGAGCTTTCATGCTCCCGTTTTGTGATAGGCCTCCCCCCTTTTTGTGATTTCTGGATTTCCATTGATGATTTCTGGAATTTGTGTTTTCACCAATTTTCGTGATTTACATTGATAAGTTTTATCAATATTTGTGCATCGGTGAATTTGTGTGTCATTAACTTTTATGATTGGCATTGGTATTATTGTCAATACTTATAGTTTGGTGGTTTGGTAAATAAAGAGTATGACGTTCCTTTTGATCTTTGAGAAGATTCTCGTGATATTGATTAATCACTTGTTGATTTTCAGTTACATACTTATTACAGTATGGCTTACGGTTACCATATATCTATGTCTTATCTCTTATTCTATATCATTTTATCTGATATTTATAGCAAGACTGATCCGTTTATTATTTTCTTATTAAATAATACTCGGGTCAGACCGAGATGTTACAGGTGCTTCTGCTTGACTTCACATCTGGGATTATTACCCTAACTTTTGGCTAACTACTTAGATTAGTAGTTTTTGTTGTATAAATTTGAGATATAGACTCATTGATGTATCCATATTCTTTTGTCTAGTACTTGTAGCTATTCTTTTGTGACATTGTGGATCTTGTTTGACCACTACACTGATGTACACTTTCATGTGTTATATATCATATCTATTTCCGCCTTTGTGATATGGATGTCCGTGACTGATTTGTGTTATGTTTATTTCTATATTTGTTTCCGAAGAATATATATAGCCACTGTGTAGTAGCTTTGAGTTTGTATCGGTATGTCGGATTTCCTCCTTAAACCAAATGCATGTTGTACTATCTGGCATATCGTTGCTCGCACAAAGTAATTACGCGGATGGTCGCTCCTCAACAGCCTTATTCTCCGTGCTAGTTGACGGCATTACCCCGTAGTGTCCTTGGCTAGTGTATGTATAGAGGTGGGGCGTCACAATTTCCAATCGTATTTATTATTCTCTTTCTTATTCAAGTTCATTTATTATCATTTATTTTATTTCATTTACATAGTATGTTTCCTTTAATGCCAATATCACTTAATTAACCATTCTACAAATTTACTTAAGTTTAATATCAACATTCCAAATTTTCCTTTGCTTATCCAAAATGTTTAACCACATTTTTATTTTGGTTTTTACTTCCTGTTTTCTCAAGTTTCAAGTTATACAGCTTATATAAAATCCAAATTTCTTACATCTCTACTTAACTAACTTCCATTCATAATTTATTTACATTCATCTTATCTTTATAACTTAAATTAGTAATATATATTGTTTTAAAACAAATCCTATTTTATTTAACTCATTTCATTTATTTAATCCATTTGACTTTACTTAAATTAATTCCACTTCATAATTTTATTTCAACCATTCTTCGTAATTTACCTTTGTATCACAAACAGTTTACAAAATATAAATTTATTTATTACTTGTTCAGTTTCTTAAGTTCATATTCATTTACTTAAATAGCATTCTCTTTTTCCTATTCAATTTATTTCACTTAACATTTCTTATAACATAGATTAAGTGTATAAACATTCATTAGAACAACTCAATTTTTATTTAAAACTTTCCTTAACAAATTTCATTTTGGACATCTTATTACTTACATTTTGTATTGTATACTATTCAATTACAAGTTCTTATAAACATTCAAACTTTTTTCCTGGAAAGTTTTTATTAATGTTTCAAAATTTAATTGAGCACTATATAATTTACCTTTTATTTACAATATTTTATTAAGCAAAAATTTAGTTTGAACATTCTTATTACTTAAGTTTTCTCTTATATACCCTTAAATTGCATGTTCATGTTAACATTTTAACTTTTTAAATATTTCAGGTAAGTTACATATGTTTTAGAATGCAATTGAGTATTATACAAATTAATTTTAGTTCAACTATTTCAAATTGTTTAAATTTCATTTCTCATTTTACACATTCCAATTATTCAAAAATTTTACTTCAATTCAATAATTGAAAAACCATTAGTTAACATGAACTTAAGAGTTTAATTTGCGGTTTCACTTCAAACCATTTTGAAATAAATATATGCATAAATATTTTTTTATATATCAAGTCATACTTAAGAAATTCAAATCAAAATCCAGTTTCCAAAACAAACGTGTAGAAAAGATACTAAGTGGTCTCTCCTACTTTGAGACTCGAAAATGAATGTCGATAATGTTGCAGTCATCACCGAAATTATTTTCGAGCGAGAAAAAAGGAGAGTACCGACTTGCTTCTTTTAAATTCTTTTGGAAACAATTTCTACCTAAAAATACCTTCAAATAATATTAATATTATTTTTATTTTATTTTGTTCTAACTTCAAAAACCATATTTTGAAAAGTATCGAAAATCAAATTCTCAAATCCACAATTTAATTTTATCTGATTTGCAAATCAGATTTATAAACCATGTTTATAAAATTTCACCTCCTTATAATATACAATAGTAGTTACTGATTTAGGAACGTTAACAAAACATTAAATGATAATCTAGTATTATCGTTTCTAATAAATAATTCATTTGACTATCTAAATTCAGAAATTTATACTTATATATATATATAGTATAATCATACTTAACAAAATTAACAATACAATATAAAAAAATTATAACACTAACAAATACGCTCTCTCATAGGATGATTCAAGAATGGATCGTAGAACAAAGATAAAGATTTAAATTTAAAGGAACCCTAATCAAAGAGAATACTAACTAAGAAGATAGGTTCGAAAGGAAGGGTGATTCCATAATTGATTCTACTCATTCTAGTGTATTACTACCCTATCTCTAATGATTTTTACTCGGTAGGCTGAGTTTTTTCTAAACCAGAGCTTTGATACCACTTTGTAATGACCCTCCATTTTGAACCATTCAAATCGACAATAATCCACACATGTCAAACTTGAATTGCTTAAAAAGACAAATTGTTGTTTATATTTGGCAAAACTTAGCATATACAATAAATGAATCAATCACAGAATCACAGACACAGAGTAATACAACAATACGCAGCAGAATAGACAAATAGTAGGTCATGAAACTACTATAGAAACATCAGAGTCTAAAACCAAATACAACCTAACCCCAAATACAAAGAAGTCTCTAATACATAAGCAAATGACAAGTTCAAACATAAACAACCGGAAATAATTAAAATAATCGAGATAACTAAAAAGCAAATAGATTAAAGATAGATCTCCAAGTAAAGCTCCAAATGTGAGTCTCAAATGCTGTAATACTCAGGCTGACCCGAGCATAAAGCAAAGCACAAAACACTCGAGTCAGGATTAACAATCTCATGCAAGTAAACCAACTCAAGTGAAATGTCGAAATGAAATGCAATAACTTAAAGAATATTTAGGATTTCCATCCTTTGAGGATCCGTGGAACTATCTGCATACATAATACAATATGCTACATAAATAATGTCTACAGTAAAGTAAAATATTAAAATAGCATTAAGGCGTTACCCATATCTCCCTTAACACATTTTTATATAAATGTCATAGTCTATACAGATACTGTAAAATCCAACTGCATGTGGGCTACCAGGGAGCACTCCACAGGTATGACACAAACCAAACTCATAATGGGCGCGATAAGGCATGTGACAAGGCACACAAGGCAATGCCTGAGGTAGGATTCTACCGTTTTGCGGATCCGGACTAGTGGTAACGCATAGCATCTACTACCGCACACCTCGAGACACACTCCCAAATTAAATCAAAGGGTGGCCACCAAATCAATCACAAAGTCATAATATGGTATCGATGAAATGTGCCCGATAGGAGGTGCGACCTCACTTGGCCCCACATGGCTACTGTTTTAGCCACATCAAGCAGACTCGAGGGGTTCAGACTACGTAATACCTCATACAGAATTGTCCGCCAAACCATCCTACTTCATTCTGGAATCTCCACCGCGTACACAGTTGTTAAAGTGGTTTTTGGTATTGGCAGAGAGTTTGACAATATCCGATCCCGGTCTCTTTAATAACCTAACGCTTATTTCACACCGGATGATTCTTTTACATTTTCCAAAATCAATTCATACTGATATCCAAATATCATATTGACTTCAAAATCATATCACTTTCGAAATCATATTCACTTCCGAAATCATATTCATTTTTAAAGTCATAATCACAAAATAAGTTAAACCGTCATATCAAAATAATCTCAATTTAAATCAATTAAACTTAATTCATAAAAGTTCCAACTTTAAACATTTTGAATATTGAAAATATTTTATATATTGGAATAGTTATACATTAGTAATAGTTTATATTTTAAAAATAGGTTATAGATCAAAATAGTTTATATGTTAGAAATAATTTATATTTTAAAATAGGTTATAGATTGAAATAGTTTATATATGAGAAATATTTTATGTATTAAAATAGGTTATATATTAAAATAAATATGTTATCCATCCTTTTGGCAAGGTCGTGACACCAAGAACTTGACTAAAAACCAAGGATAGTTCGTCCTGGAGATCGTTAATACATAGGTCTACTATGGATACCGATAAATTTTGTCCAAGTCCGGATGGAGCTACAATTGATATGAAAGGACCAGCAAAGCTATCAAAGCCAATGTTCCAAATTTCAAGTCAACTGGAGTTCGTATGCTCAAGATATTGATCGGTCACGGTTGAGAAATCCAAACTTGCACCGATCATAACTCGAGATCTATAAGTCCAAATGCCGCCAAATTTTTATAAGAGCTTACGTATGACCTAAGGAATTTTCATGCCAAATTTTGGCTTGATTGGAGCAAATCCATATCGATTCGAAATTCGTTCGTATCGATCACGAACCGAAAAGCTCAAACTTGCACCGATCATAGCTCGCAATCCACAAGTCCAAATGCTATGAAATTTTAACAGGAGCTTACATATGAAACAAAGAACGTTCCTGCCAAATTTTGTCTCGATTGGAGAAATCTTGATCGATACGAAATTCGTTCGTATCGATCACGGATCGAGTCGAAATTGCCCGGGATCGATTGCGTGGGCCCACTTACATGCCAGAAGAGGTCTCTCGAGATCTGAGCGAGATATTTGCATCCTTTTGCAGCCATATGCATCTAGAAAAGGGACTTTTTTTCCTCTTTATGCTGAAACGATGCCGAAATCATTATCAAACTTCAGTTGTATTGTTGTAATCTTTTGTAATCAGCGATTAAAGTTCAATAAACATCAGTCATTTCACAGTGGACGTAGGCAATTCACCGAACCACTCTAAATTTGAGTGTCTCTATGCATTTTCTTCTATGTATATTGGTGTGTTCGTTAGATCTGCTTAATTTTACATTTATTCTCTTCATTTTATCTCTTCAAACACATCAGAAGAGTGTTGTGCCCTATTTTGGTACAAACACTTTGATTCTTTCACTGAGAAAACCCTGCTTTTCTCCTGCTCTGTGGATCAACTACCGTCGTTGGATTGCAAAAATCTAAGGAGAAGATCCAGATCTATCGTTCAGTGGTTCCTTCTATTCTATTTAGATTGCTCCAGATCTAATAGGAACTACATTCATCGTGAATTTCATACCCATATTTTCGTATCCAGAAAATATGATGGTTTTCGTATCCATATTTTCAAATCCAGAAAATATGATGAATTTCGTATATCCATGAAAATATGATGGTTTTCATATCTATATTTCCAATCCAGAAAATATGATGAATTTCGTATCCATTTTGTCATATCCATGAAAATATGATGGTTTTCGTATCCATATTTTTGAATCCATGAAAATATGAAGGTTTTCGTATATGTATTTTTGAATCCAAAAAACATGATGAATTTTGTATCCATGTTTTCGTATCCGTGAAAATATGGTGATTTTCATATCCATATTTCGGATCCATAAAATATGGTGCTTTTCGTATCCATGTTTTCGTATCTGGAAAATATGGTACTTTTCGTATCCATGTTTTCATATCCAGAAAATATGGTGTTTTCGTATCCAGAAAATATGGTTATTTTCGTATCCTTATTTTCGTATCTAGAAAATATAGTGCTTTTCGTAACCATGTTTTCGTATCCAGAAAATATTGTGTTTTTTCGTATACATGCTTTTGTATCCAGAAAATATGGTTATTTTCGTATCCAGAAAATATGGCAACATTCGTATCGATCACTTTTCGTATCGATCAGCATTCGTATCAATCCTCACATGCCGTTTGTTGTGATCCATCTGCATCCAATTCATATCGGTAATCACATGTAGTCTGTATCGATCAATCTGCGTCCAATTCGTATCGATACTCACATGTAATTCGTATCGTTCCATCTGCATCCAATTCGTATCGATACTCGCATGTAGTTCATATCGAACCATCTACGTATCATATCGATACTCACATGCAATTCGTATCGATCCTCTGCATCCAATTCGTATCGGTACTCACATGCAATTCGTATCCATCCATCTATGTCCAATTCGTATTGATACTCGTATGCAGTTCGTATCGATCCTTCTACATCCAATTCGTATCGATACTCCCATGCTGTTCGTATCGATCCTTCTGTGTCCAATTCGTATCGATACTCACATGCCATAAAATGATACTCACCTACTCCATACTCTAGATCGAAAAACTCCTCTTTTATAGACATCTACCGTGAACGCCAATGCCATATGGCTGCTCCAGAAAGGATAGCTCTGGCATATGTTCAAGCCCCATAAAATGAAGGGTCGGGAACCCTCGACCCCTATCAATCAAGAACTTTGATCAAACTGAACCATTTGCGTTAGACTTCCAACCGTGAAGGGCTGAACCGAAGTGCAATAGCGAGCATACGACGCCGCTTCACTTATCAATGAGATTTAATCCGATCTCTTTTGACTTATTTCTATTTCAATTTCGCTTATGTTACGAAATATGACTGACTTGAATTAAAATACTTTAAAAAGATGCAAGTAACTGAGTACTCAAGGTTCGGTGCCAAACAACCTGCACGGACTATGATCAAGCCATTGAGGTATCATTATGACGAGCATGATTCAACCACTCATCGGCTACTATATGCCTTTGAATGAGTGTAAGGCATTAAAGAAAAATAGACTGATATGGTTTGGGCTCTAGTACAAAGTAGAGGCAACCGACCATCATGAGCCATCCTTCCAACTCTCTTCCACAACTCGACCGGAAAAGCGCAAAGCATAAGGTGAACGTGACTTGACCATCTGCTCTCCAACTCTTGCCCTTGGATTAATGGAAAATACACAGCTCAAAGTGGATGTAGTTTGACCATCCTCTCCTCTGCTCGAACCCAAAGCTTGCCAGAACACTAATCTTACTCCTTAGGATTTGGCAGAAGCAGAATCCAAACGATCATGTATGTGATTCAACCGTCCATAAACTAATACTCATCCTTCGTTGATGGCAGATAAGTGGAAAGTAATCGAGATCCCACCAATCACTCGCTAAGTGAAACCCTGAGCTCAGGGACAAGTCACCACACTTAAGCCAAAAAAGGATTGATACGCGACAATCCTTTAACTAACTCCTGTCTCCCAGAGTGTGAGCTGGAGTATAAACTTATAAATGCGGTTTTGAAGAGGGTGGATCTATCCACCTAATGACTTCGCCCGTATCTTGACCAAGTATGAGGAGGAAGGACCCGTCCATCTAACGACCTCGCTTGTTAACTCAGGGTGGATGTGAATCGACCATCCACGATCCTGATAAATCCATCGTTCCTAGAGTGCGAACGAAATTCAAACGCCTAAACAGATGTGACTGACCGTCTGTCGGCAAACTCCAAGTTCCCAAAGCACGAAGTGGAGTATAAACATCAACTCCAAGTTCCCTGAGTGCGATCTGGAGTATAAACATCAACTCTAAGTTCCCAGAGCGTGAACGGGAGTATACCTATCAACTAACTCTAGATTCCCAGAGTGCGAACTAGAGTATAAACATCAACTAACTCTAGATTCCCAGAGTGTGAACTGGAATATAAACATCAACTAACTCCAGATTCCCAGAGTGCAAACTGGAGTATAAGCATCAACTAACTCTAACTCCCTAGAGCGCGAACTAGAGTATAAACACAAAAATGAGTGTGACTGACCACCCATCAACCAACTCCAGATTTTCAGAGTGGGAGCTGGAGTATAAACAACAAAATGGGTGTGATTGACCACCCATCAACTAACTCTAGATTCGTGAAGTGCGAGCTAGAGTATAAACATCAAAATGGGTGTGATCGACCACCTGTAAAACAACTTAAGTCCTCGGAGTACGGACGTAATCCAAAAATACCAAATAGGTGTGATTGACCACCCATCAACTAACTCCAGATTTCCAGAGTGCAACTGGATTATGAACATTTTCTAACTCCGGTCTCGATAGCGCAAAATGGAGTATAGAGACCTAATAGGCATGGCAAATCACCCATCAACCAACTCTGGTCCTCAAAGCATGGATTGGAATACAAATACCAGAAGGGATACGATTTGACTATCCATCTATCAACTCTAATTCCTCAGCAAGTTCTATGGTACAAAAAGTGGATGTGGTTTAACCGCCTGCTTTCCAACTCTTCCCTTGACATGAGGGCACACTTATCATAAAAAATCAGATGTGATCCGACCATCTAGCACAAAGCTGGAACAACTCAACCATCCACGTATCAACTCTTATCCTCGACACGGGACCCATAACATAATTTTATAGGGATGCACTCCAACCCTACAAGGCAAAATTTCTTCTTTGATTCGACAGGGAGACGCAGATTTGCAAAACGGACCTATTCTAAATGGATGTGATTACCCATCCTACCGTAAATGAATGCGACACGACCGTTTATCCGCTAACTCTCGCCAATGATCTGGCGGGTTGTGCATGCAACGTGGACGGATGTGACCCAATCATCCGCCAATCAACTCCTTCCCGTAATTTAGTAGGAGAAACATCAAATTAAAGTTGTCGCAATGTGACCAACTATACTTTGACTTTCTCAATTGACTAGTGCTAGTGGAATTAATCGAGGAAAATGCGGTCCGACCATTTTTTGCTAAAATTCTTAATCCCCTGAGTGTGGACAGGGGTATAAACATTAAATAGGTGTGACTAATGGCCCTTCAACTGACTCTGATCCCCGGAGTACGACTATGAGCATACACAAATGAATGAATGTGATCCGACCATTCATTTACCAACTCCGACCTAAAGTCGACGGGAGGAGTATAAACTCACAACAGATGCAATTAGACCATCCACAAACTAACTCTGCTAACCCAAGACTGGCGGCAGAAGAACAAATCACTGAAAGAAGAGAAAGGTTACTCGCTACATCGCTATCTTAGCATCCTTTACAACTTAAGGCAACGACTGCAAGGAAACCTTAATGCTAACCAATCAAAATGATTCCCGGAGTTACGGGAAACCAATTATATTGTACCACCGGATCGACGGGCAATATCAATCTACACCTTTCATATCATACCAATGGATCGATAGGCAATGAGGTCCGTGAATTCGACATCGTTTCGCTAAATCGACGGCCAATATCGATCCTCTTCGACTACAAACTGATGTGACATGAGCACCCATCGAATACCTTTGACCAACATAGCATGGATAGAAGAATAAACCACGAATGAGTGTGACTTGACCATTCATCCTCCGTCGCCTTCCTTTGATCAGTCAGGAAGGGCGTGAGACCAAATGAGCATGGCATGACCGCATTTGGGCCGACTTTATCCCCAGATCTAACGGGAGAACGTAAATCAAAATGGACGCGATTGATCGCCTAACACCAAAAGAATGCAATGCGACCATTCATTCTTTGACTTTTACCACAATCCGGCTAAACGAGCAATTCTCAACAAGTGCAACCTAAATGTTCGCGTGCCAATTCTTACCCTCAATTCGAGGAAGCATCAATCCTGTATTGGATCTAACTGGCTGATTCACTCATCAATTTCTGCCCAGAGTATGGTGACATAAGCTGTAAAGTGAATGTCGTTAACCGTCTATAATTTATCTCCTATTTGAATGTCGATGAGGAAACAAAGTATTCCGCCTAAAGGAAAGAACTAGGACACAATGCAGGATAAGGCATGACTCAACCTTCCATCGGTTAACTCGATCACATAGTTCAATAGGATAGAATGTGAAATTGCATCAAACATTATATACCTTACCACTTATCGAGATATTCCCCAGACTTGGGGGCACGCATGAGAAATAAGCTAAATGTAATTTGATTGTTCATCAAACAGCTCTGACTCTTCCAGCATGGACTTAGTATAAACATAGTAGAAGCTTGTCGCACAATACGTCCATCGACCCAAGACTGGGGGCACGAGTTTGATCTTCCAAGAGCTGGATACGATTACTCAATCCTATAGCTTGGGCCTAGTATTTATAACAACTTGAAATTGCGACCGGAAGGATGCTTAGAGATAGAATCATCAAGTCGACGCCCGAACTTACGGACAACCGATCATCATTCTGACCGTTCAGGCGAGCAATGGATCGCGAGTACATTGAATAGAAAACGCCCTGCTTAGAAATACATGTAGATTCAAACTCATAACCGGAGCCAGCCATGCAGCAGCATGCAATACATAGCCAAAATCTACTATGTCTTTGATTTAACATGCCTATAAGGCTAATCATTAACCATTGCAAATAAGCACATGAAGTGCCTACAACCGATCATAAGTATTGTAGGTCAGATCACAACTCTACGCAATGATGATGCAAGAGTCAACTACTTCGCCCCAGGTGAATTTGATATGTCCGCTTGGACTCAATCTCATGTGTATATGTGGACTCTCACCAACCATTGAGAACCCGCATTAAATGTTAACCCGATGCATGTCTCGGTGTATAAAAACAATGCGACGTGGATCTGAAGAGGTCTGCTACACTTAAGGAGAAGGAGAATCTACTCAAAACCGGTAGGTTTATCCACGATGTCCTCTACCCAAAATGAGTATCCAACCCTTTACTTATGAGAGAAACAAACGGAGAGTGGCGAACATGCACCGGCACTCAGATTTTCACGAGGCATGGCAAAGCATAGCTTTCCACTTCCAATGATCAACGAACTAATGGACTCGACCATCAGACATGAATTACTCTCATCGATGTACCTAAGAAATAAGGCAGGTATAGAGCTAAATCAGAAGATTATCCCAAGCTGATTCAAATCTAGGGCGATCTACAAGTGTATTCTCTTCTTCAACCTGACTAATAGAGGGGAGAAAACTTTTGAATGGACTAAAAACTGCGTTGATGCAGTTCTAGCTCTGATAGATCGCTTAAAGAATTTTATCCGAGCTGTTGGATAGCGAAGATTCACACATCAATTGAGCCATGTTAACACACGCCATAAGCATCGCATTGCTATATAAAGAGAAACGAATCCAAAGACATGTATATGATGAAAACTAGCTATTGACAAGGTTACCCCCTTAACGTTTGTATCAACCAGCCGTTACGGTAGGTCCTATGGCAACCTTAGATGTTTGGAAGGTTACTCAAATGAAACATCGAGCTAAGCCAATTTGATATCACTTAACTCTCTCAGAGAGCTATCCATGGTCAAACATTGGCATACTTCATATCCGAATTTATCGCATCATACGATTATCCGAAAAGCAGTAGAGAACCGTCCAACCGATGGAGAACCTACACATATGAAACCTTCAATAATTAGTTTTCTAGCATCGAAGTTACATTAATGACTCCTGAGGGACAATCGATCCGCTACAGCCTGACACTCAACCTCACTGCAACAAATAACGAAGTTAAGTATGAAACCTTGGTCACCGCGCTAAAACTTACAAGAAAAATAGGAGTGGAAACTTAACATATCTTTTGTGATTTCTAATGAGTGGTATGCTAAGGCAGGGAGGATTATCAAACTAGGGGGCAATGTCTTGTTCCTTACCTTAGCTGGATCCTAAAGCTAGTAGCCGACTTCGAGAATTGCACCATTATAGCCATCCTCAGAGAGCAAAATGAAAAAGCCAAGTCACGGGCCAAGCTAGTCAGTTCTAGGAATGCGCGGCAAAAGAACTCTATCCCAGATGAAATGCTTATTATTCCAACATTGACGTATGAAAATCAGCTTGATCTTAGAGATGGATCTAGAAAAGGGGTCATGGATGACTCCTATACAATGGGGAATTATTCTTGAATAGAGGAATGAGAGATGGCATATCCTTTGCGAAACATCACTGCATGATTATGTTTGGATTGTTCGACTCCATCAACACAAAGCATTACTCCTGTATCCATCAATCCGAGACCCAATATTACGTATTCATCGATATGAAGCATAACTTCTAACATCTCAAATCGATCCAGAAGAGGATCGACATAAAGGAAGGACATAAAACAACCATCAAACGTTGTTACAACTCGAATTTCACTTCGATCTAGGAGAGGATCGATACGAAACTCAATCCAAACAAAAACTAAAGAACTTGATAACGACCCGCAAATGTGTAAACATGATTAGGAGTCAGGTTAAAATATGTGCATGTATGCCAAACTAACATTCAATTCTCGAAGTTACCAGGAATTGAATGCTTACCTGGTGATGACCAAAACGATGAATAACAAATTGCTAGTGCTCAACACTCAGTTACAACAAAACACTGCATGATCATTGACAATCAACAGTTTGACATCTACAAAAGGAAGATCAACCAAAGGCTACATCTTTTGACGAAAAGATAGCGACCACTCAGCGAATCGAATAGAACTTCTCAGAATGAAGATGGTAGTTTTTCAAAGAACGTCATGTTCACACAAGATGTACTTTGGGCGGCAAACGTTATCCCGCCATTTGGCAAGGTCATGACACCAAGAGGACTAGAAACCAAGGATAGTTCGTCCTGGAGATCGTTAATACATAAGTCTACTAAGGATACCGGTAAATTTTGTCCGAGTCTGAATCGAGCTACAATTGATATGACAGGACCAGCAAAGCTATCAAAGCAATTTCTAAATTTCAAGTCAATCGGAGTTCATATGCTCAAGATATTGATCGATTACTATAGAGAAATCCAAACTTGTATCGATCATAACTCACGATGTACAAGTCCAACTGCCACCAAATTTTCGCAGAAGCTTATGTACAACCTACGGAATGTTCATGCCAAATTTCGGCTTGATTGGAGAAAATCCCGATCGACACAAAATTCGTTCGTATCGATCACAGACCGAAAAGCCCAAACTTGCATCAATCATAGCTCGCAATCCACAAGTCCAAATGCTATGAAATTTTCACAGGAGCTTACGTACGACACAAAGAATGTTCCTACTAAATTTCGTCTCAATTGGAGAAAATCTTGATCGATACGAAATTTGTTCGTATCGATCACGGATCGAGTCAAAATCGCCTGGGATCGATCGCGTGGGCCGACCCAAGTGCCAGAAGAGGTCTCCCGAGATCTAAGCGAGATATTTGCATCCTACGCCTATAAATAGCAGCCATATGCATCCAGAAAAGAGACTTTTTTCCTCTTTACGCTGAAACTCTACCGAAATCGTTATCAAACTTCAGTTGTACTATTGTAATCTTTTGTAATCAGCGAGTAAAGTTCAATAAACATCAGTCATTTCGTAGTGGACGTAGGAAATTCGCTGAACCACTCTAAATCCGTGTGTTTCTGTGCATTTTCTTATACGTTTATTGGTGTGTTTGTTAGATCTGCTTCATTTTACATTTATTCTCTTCATTTTATCTCTTCAAACACATCAGAAGAGTGTTGTGTCCAATTTTGGTACAAACAAAATATATCAATTTAAACATAATATATTTAAAATTTATTAAATTAAATCTTATATTATGATAAAAAGTAAATAAATTTATAAGTAAAACCTTGATTTACATTTTGAAACTTAACTTATAAATTCAGAATTCTTAACTAAAATAATTTTAAAATCTAAATTTTACATCTATGTTTAAAAATAAAATCTTTCTATTAAATTTAAAAATCATTTTCCTTTTTTTTCAAAGACGACTTTCCAAAATTTCAAAAATCACTTTAAAAACAGACCACCGGTGTTCGTATATAGTTTTCTATCCTAGGGTCAAGTCATACGGATATTTACCATTTCAATCCGTAATAATTTAAAATTTACGGATGTATATCATTTCAACTCGTAATCCTAAATTTTCAAATCAATAAAAACTGCTTGGGTTTATCATTTCAACCCATAACGATTTTTCCATATTCTAAAGATCATTCGGGTATGTATCATTTCAACCTACAGAGAATACCTAAAACCAAGGAAACTTGCAACATGATTTACATAAAATAATAACATAACACAAATCGTACATAACATATTACATAATGTAGCACATAACTTACATAAAAATTTGCATAAAATAGCATATAACTTACATAACAAATTGCATAAAATAACATATCACTTGCATAACAAATTACATAACATAGCATGTAACTTACATAATTAATTACATAACCTAGCATGTGTAACAACCCTAGATTTTTCATATATTTTAATATTTGACTTTATTTTATTTTGAAATTATTTTTAAACTTTTTTTATTTCAAACATTTCATTTTTAAATATAAGTGTTGATTATTATGTGAATTATAATTTCAAACCGGTATAAATTGAATATTTTACTGAAAAGTGGATTTCTAGTCAAATTGGTCAAACTTTGACTTTTTAAATTTCAAATTTAAATATTTACATTCTTAAATTTTATCTTTTATTATGAAAATAGATTTAATAACTTGAATACTGCTTTTCGTTTCGTTGAAAACGGATATAAACCGTGAAAGTTATGTATATTTCAATATTGAGCGCAATTTGTTTTATCTAGCGATTTTGGCTATTTTAAATTATATAAATTATATTTTCTTTGTCATATTTTTTTCAATATGTGTCAATATGTTATTTTATGTATATTTTTGTCTTTTAATATTTTTAAAGAGATAATGTAATTTTCTAAAGTTCATTTGAATTTATTTCAATTTATAGAGCCTAGGTATATGTATATTGTTATTCTTTTTATTTAATCGATTTTATTCAAAATTTATTAATTTATTTTTCTTATTTACTTTATTTCTGAGTTTACTTATCTCTATTATCAGCTATTTTCATGTATATATAAATTTAAGTAAATTGATGAAAATTTGAAAGGTTTAAACTCTTAATCTTCCAAAGTCCTTTTACATTCCACCTCTTCATTTTCCAACCTACATCTCATTCATTTTGGCCGTATACATCTTTTTATCTTCAGCCTCATCTTCAATTTACATGTGAACAACTTCCTCAAACAAAAAAATCACGGCCACACCACTTTCGATCAAAGTTTTGGTGAGATGTCTTCTTCTTTTTCCTTGTTTTCTTGTTTTCTACCTTGAAATTGCACTTGTTCTTCACCTTGTTTGGATCGGCTACCTCCCCTCCAGCCCTTGGCCGACCTCCACCACTTCCTAGCCTGATCAACCACCACTCCAGTCCATCTATAGCCTAGGCCGAGCCCTTCCATAGCAAGCATCACCAAAAATTTCCACAAATACATCACCTAACATTGCAAACCGAGCCAACCTTGGTACCATCACCCACAACCACCTCTAACCGCCACTTCCTCCACCACCACTAGCTCTGACCTGACCTCCACCCTCTGCCACATCACCCACCACCACCTGGACCCACTGGTCGTGTCATCTAGCCTCTGGCCGAGCCAAATTATAGCCTTGTGATGATGTTATTGCCTTGTAGTGTAGTTGTGTTGCACCTAGACCTATTCACCTTCAAAGAATAATGTTGGCCGACCACTTGCACACCTAAACCAGACCTATAGCACCCTAGGCTGAGCTAAACACCTGCATAACTGAAGTACATGAGGTAGAGAGAAAGTGCAAGTCATTTTTTGTTGTTTTGGGTATAGATTTCTTATGTTATTTGACGATAAATTTGTGTTGTAACTTATGTATTATTGTATTGTTTTGTGTATATATTATCAAGGCATATAGCTTTGGCTCTCCACTCTCAAGTCATTTCCGTATTGTCGTGCCTTCGTAGTGTCTGTATTGTTTACTTTGGTAGCTATCTCCAGTTCTGAACAGGTGAGTTATTCTCACCAGACAAATCTGTACCTATATAACGGATAAACCGACACCACTTGAATCTGTAAATGTATTTCATCCTGTTATAACTGCTATATTATGATCAATGATGTTTACACCTGTTATTTTACCTTCTATATCACATGTTACTATTATATTATATTAAATTATTATGTTATTTATATCAGTTATCACCATTGCAAGTTCCCTGTAGACTAGAATCACTATGGGTTGAAATGATACATACCCGAACAAACTTTAGAATAAGGAAAAATCGTTATGGGCTGAAATGATAGGCCTGAACGATTTTTATTTATTTCATTCTTGCTTGGGATTACGGGTTTGAAATGATCAAACCCAGATTTTCATTGTAAATTACGGATTGAAATGATATAGTATCCGTATCATTTTACCTAGGCTAGAAAACGATATACAGACCCGTGGTTAAATTATGTTTTTCTAAAAAATTTAAAATATTTTAGAAATGTAAATATTATAATATTTTATTTAAACTTAAATAAAAAATGATTTTTGTAAAGTATTATTGATTTTCTGAGAATTTATAAGTGAAATAAATAAATGGTAAAGTTAGAAATTTGAAATGTAAGTTATCTTGGAAATTCTAGTTTGGTGATGAAATGGAATTTAAATTAAATATGAAATATGATAAATTTATGATATTTTGAATTAAAATGAATTTAAAATGATTTTATAATATATGAATGATTTTGAATAAAGTTAAAATGTGAAATGAATGAATATTTAAGTTAAATTTTGAAAATAACTTAAATTGGAATTTATAAATTTTGTTTGAAAGTGAATTTTTGAAGGTAAGTAAATAAAATGAAAATAAGTTATATGGGAGATTTAAACTTAAGTATTAAGTTAAAATTTAATTATAAAGAATTGAAATTTAATGTTGGAAATTTAATATGTGAATTATTATTAAATATTGACTTTGAATAGAAATTCAACTTTATAAAATCTTGAATATACGGGTATTTAAATGATTGTTTAAAAGTGAGAAATTATGATTTTATAAGTTAAAAATGAATTATATTAAAATATAATTGTTTGTGAAACTGTATTGAAAACCCTGAAATTTTAATTAACAGCATTTTAAAATGCTATTATTTCTAAGGTAAAGGATATTACAGCAATTATAAATGTTGTAGTTGATATAAATGAACCAAATGGCTAAATTTAAATAAAGGGATATTATAGCACTTTGTAAGTGCTACAATTGTGGAATTTAACTAAGGTTTTATTTGAACTAATATAACCCTATTACAGTGTTTTAATGCTGTCTTTTGTAAAATTGAACTGTTAAAGGTGAATTTTCATTGTTTTGATAAGTTTAAGTAAATAAATGAACTTCGAAAGATTTAAATTTTTAAGATTCAATAAGTTAATTATTAAATATAATAACTTCATTTTAATGATTTAAATGAAGTAATTGGTTTGAAATATAAACTATTTTGAAATGTGTGTTGAAATGGTATTTTAAATAAAATGAATGTAGTTTTGAAAGATATGATATTGTGATAATTTGAAATGGATTTTTGAATGATGTTGAATTTTTGAAATGATATTTGATTTCAAAATATAAATTACTATTTTGAAATTTTAATCACGGGATGTATATAAATTTATGGTTTAACAGATCCTTAGAGGCTGGGCAGTCCGAAGCATCCTTTAAGTTATTGTGCATTACTGCTACAGTTCACTTGAGTTGGTTTATATTATATAAGTATATATTGTCCTGACTCGAGTGTTTTGTTTTTTGCTTTACACTCGGGTCAGTCTGAGTATTTACAGCTTTGGATTCTTTTCTGGAGCTGATCTTTGCTGGATATTCTACCTGTCTATCTGCTTAGTTATCTATTTCAAAATTTCAACTGTTTCAGTTTATTTGATGTATTAATGACCTCTATGTATTAGATTTCTATTATGCTGTTGTTTTGAAATTGATATTATGTATTATGTTTTGAGAGTTTGTAGTAGCAGCTTCATGAACTACTATGGTATTTTAATTTCCGCTGTGAGTTATTCTGATATTTCTGTGTCTGTGATTCTGTGATTGTATTTCATTTGCTTCAAATTTATTTACAATGCGGAATTTTGAGCAATTCAAGACCGGCATGTGTGGATGCGAATGGCTAAAAATATCGGGTTGTTACATCATGTAACTTACATTCTTAATTACATACCATGGCATGGAATGTAACATAAATTTTCTACCATAACATAATCCAACATGACATCATTTTCAATATAGCACCTTAGGTGATTTCCTATATTACAATCATACTACACATATGCATACAAAATTTATTCTTTTTCCTTTTTTCATTCTTAGCATATAACTTACATAACAAATTGCATAAAATAGCATATCACTTACATAACAAATTATATAACATAACATGTAACTTACATAATTAATTATAGAACATAGCATGTAACTTACATAATGAATTAGAGAACATAACATGTAACTAACATGATTAATCATTACATAATTAATTACATAACGTAGCATGTAACTTACATAATTAATTGCATAATATAGCATGGAATGTGACATAAATTTTCTACCATAACATAATCCAACATGTAATCATTTTCAACAGAGCACCTTTGGTGATTTCCTATAGTACAAACATACTAATATATGCATACAAATTTTATTCTTTTTTTTATTCTTTTTTATTTTTTTCTTCTTATTCACACATAAATTTCACATAATGACAACTTCCACCACAAAAGTGTCAACCTTTAAATCAATAATATTTTCCTTTTTTTCTTTTCAACTTAGTAATTTAATATTAACATCATGATGCATATTAATAACCATATCATCACATCTATTTTTATAAATAAACAACATAATGTCAAAAACAATTTCAGGTTGAAAATAATAAGGGAACATAGGTGAACATATATCATATCAAATTATAACCAAATTACACAAAATTTCTTAACTATTGCAACATTCCAATAACATATCAATTGATATCCATTTACTTAACATAAGATTACAAATCGTGAGCGAATAGCTCACCTATCGAGACTAGGAAAATTGACGATACAATGCTATGAATTTGAATCGCGAATTCCAAAACAAATCAAAGTAGACATGAATTGATGCAACACCAAATATATATATATGGAAATATATTTATTTATTTTGTAAAAGAGAAGAGGAGAGGGGTTAAGGGTCTCAGCCTAGGGTTGAAAGGATGGGTTTGGGTGCGGCTAAGGTGGCCTTGGGTGGAAGAGATGGTTTGGCAATGCAAGAGGAGGAGTGGTGGTGATTTGGATGGGATTTGATGGAGATAGGACGTGGCTGTAGGCTAGGAAAGAGGGGATGACTTCAGCCTTGCTTGGAGGAAATGGTGACCGAGATGAAAGGGAGGGAAAGATGGCTTAGATGGTGGAGGAGAGGCGGCAATAGGAGAGGAGGTGGAAGGAATTTGGACGAGAAGAGGAAGGAGTTTTGATTTAGAGAAAGTTGTGTTTTTAGATCTAGAACCCTAAATTTGGAGAGGAAGAAGGAAGTGTGATGAGAAAGTTTTCTCAAGAGAAAATTATGTACCTACAAGTTAGTCAGAAGGAAACAAATGGTCATAAGTATAGGAAGAGACACAAGTCTCTTGGTATGGTTAGAGTTCTTGATTAACCAAGGCCCATTAGGACTAATCCAAACCCATTAGGGCTTAGCCAAATTTCACAACTAAATACAAAAAACATATGTCAGTTTATCATATAAATTCAAATATTTAGAGCAATAGATATTTGATTTTGACGAAACAAAAAGTGGAGAAAAGATAAGAATTCAGCCTAGTATCAAATAAAAAGAATAAAATTTTAAAATTCAATTTTAAAATTTTCAACCAAAGGTCAAATTTTGACTAAGTTTAACCAAAATTCAAAATTTTAGAAAATTTTCTATTTCATTGAATTTGGAAAATATATTACTCCATATTCCAAAATTTATTTTTAAATTTTAACATTCAAATTTTATTTAAATTCAAATAACACTATATTTTAAAATTGACTAAATTGAACCTTCATTTTATTAACATTGGTTTGTCTTCATTCAAATGTTCATTTTCTTCAATTCAACATATGTTGCTTATTCTTGACTGAATCAATTACCATCTATTACTCTTTTCCTTAATTAAAAGATTTAATTCCAATTTATTCAACATTAAATTTTCAATTGAATGTTGGCTTACACACTAATCATTTTATTTTCATTAAATAATTCAAACAAAGTTTTATCCTTATATTTCCATTTACATGTTCTTTATATTACATTAAATTTCTCCTTCAATTAAAAAAAATATGTTTCCCTTTTATTTCCTCTACTTCCTCTTTTACTTTAATTCAAACATATGTTCTATTATTACGTTTTTTTATTACAATTAATGTTCTCTTTCCTTTTATTTGAAAGATTTCAATTACATTTAATTCCACTGATTACAAAATAAATTCCAAAGCGGATTAATCAATGGAATGGGGAATAAATCAATTGTTACAACTTAATAATTCATATCTATTAATTTATTGTTTACACAAGGATTATAAATCTACTTACCAAATAATTGATTTCTTGTTGTATGCCAACATATTTAGAATATTGTTTATCCCATTCTTTAGAAACATTTATTATTACAATTGATTGAAATTGCATTAATACAGTTGCCAATTGCATTCAATCAATATTATTAAATTATATTATAATACACGATACCAGCTTCCATTTCAATAAAGATTAGTTGTTTTAGATTTTTATCTAAGATCATGTTTTATATTAAAACAAAATTTATTATTATTATTATCATTGTTGTTGTTGTTGTTGTTATTTTACAGTAATAATTGAAAATTCTTTATTTCTAACCGTATTCTATACAATAATTATAATTAATGTAACGATCCCGAATTTTAATCAATTTTTAAATTGATAATTAATTTAGTTTTGGAATAAAAATTGTGTAGTAATTGGTAATTTATACAAAATGTTAGTAAAATTTTAATAATCGAATATTTGAAAATTATAAAACAGTAGATAGTTAAACTTTACAAGGAAATAAAGTTTGTGTTGATGTTAAAAAAATATTTAAGTAAATTTATAGTTATATGAAGTATGAAATGAACATATAAAAAGTTCTAGAAGTAAATGTTTAAAATAGAATAAACCTTATAAATATTAAAGCATAAGTATAAAATAAATTATAACAACGTATTATTTTAGAATGTCATTTAAATTACAAAGTAAAACTATAAAGTAATAACAAATGGAATGCAAATAAAACAAAGACAGCAAAATATATATATAAAAATATGTATTTATTAATTAAGAAATGGTTTCTTTTATAAATTATTTCAATAAGGAGTTATTTTCAAACAATAAATATAGCTAAAATTCAAAACAAAGCGTTAACAGAAATACAAAGTAAACAAAACAAAGTAAAATAACAAACAAAAGAAATGAAATAGAGGCCAGGCATAACCACACAAGTAAAAGTAAACATCTATATACATTTAGTTTTGAAAACAATCTGGAAAAAATAAAATAAAAATAGTACTTGTACAAATATAAAATAAGTATGAACAAAACAAAAGTATACATACATAAACAAATAGTGTAAGCTTGTAAACAAATTAGAAGACATGCATTTATTAACCTCTTCTCAAGTACACCAAAACAAATCTCTCAGCCAAGACTTTGTTTCATAAAACATATTTCTGTAAAATAAATGCAAAGCTGAGAATAAAGGTAAAGTGAATATCTATTATACAAGCTAATAAATGCAGCCATCATTTTCAAAGCAAAAGAAATAAATATACTCAAGTATAGAAACAAAACTGGTAAAAAAAAATGCAAAGAAAGATGACGTAGTTGTAAAAATATATATGCAGGCAAGAAAAATGCAGGCTGAAATAAACAAAGCTAAAGTAATAATACATCTATGCATATATTAAGCTAAGTAGGTCACAAGGTACTCCAACATTTAATGCTTCCATACCTAGCAACAAGTAAAGTCAAATTTAAAATTTGTTTAAAGATCAACTCAGCTTCCATATGAAAACACCCCCTTGTACAAACACTTCTTTATATACATGTCTTCTTATATCTTCATTCGTTCATCACATAGAAAACCTGAGAATAATAAAGTAGCATTTCCATTTTTATAAAACTGAAGCTTTATACCTCAACAAGGCAAGAAGATTTAGGATCAAAAGCAATGCCATTTCCAGTTTTAAAAAATTCAGGCTGTTTTCAAAATAAAGTATGCTCTGTTCTTCTTCTCAGACAAGGTGAGTAACATCACTAATTTAAATAGTTTAAGCTATAAAATCTGTTGCATACTCATCTCTGAAAATAATATGTTTGTGATGTATGTGTGTAAGTATGTTCCTGTGTATATATGATAGTTGACATATCTCTGTTCTTAGTTTACAAGCCTAAATTTTACTCAAAATTCATTTTCCTCTTGAATCAACCTTTGTTAGGTTTAGATTTCAAAAGCAAATAGGCTTGTTTAAGTATCAGTTATTGTTTAAAACAGTTTCAAGTAAATTATAAACATACAGGTTGGAAAAAAAACCTGGCTTTACGGAACAAACTCAAATCTTTGATAATTTCGAATGGTATAAAACATTGATTCAATTATATAACTTGAAACTATATTCAAAAGTAGGATTTTTAAATCAAAAACGAGGGTTTTTAGGTGAGTATACATGGTGCGGTTCTTATATGAACCCAAATTGAATTTTTATCATTTTTTGTGGATTCAACAAATTTTAATTGTTGAAAATTGTTGAAAGGATAGCTTGGTGATTTATTAATACAGGAAAAATGTTCAAAAAAATTTCTAATGCAAGAATCTTGGGGACGAGAACGATTTAGGGTTTAGTTCGAGTTTTTTTTTTTGTGTTCTGGAAATTGACGATCGCGGCACCATGAATCGATCGAGTTGTGCATGCTTTTAAGGGATGGAGGAGGAGGTATTGAAAGGCGCAGAATTTTCTGGTGGCCAGTGACGCGGTCGCAAAGCGATTTGTTTGTCAGAGTTTGGTTCAGGTTCTCGAATGAGTGAGGAAATCTCAATCTGGAACTTTTGGCTTCGAGATGGTCGTTGTAGTCGAATGTAATGGTGACTCTTAACTTACCGGAGGTAACGTTGATCATCAAAGCGACGTCGAAAGGTTGTGCACGTGCACGGGGGTAGTTTGGTGTCAGGTTGAGTGTTCGCATGTGTGTCTCGAAGGCGTCCTCGTGCAGGTGGGTTCGTGCCTCGGAGTGAAAATCGAGATTTCTGGAGAGCTTTGAGTATCACAGTGGTATAAAAAAAATAAAAAAAAAAGAGAAGAAGAAGATGGAGTTGGAGTGGAGTAGGAAAGAAACTCGAGAAAACGAAAGGATAACTCGAAGTCCAACCCGAGTGATTTGGGAATTTCGCTCGGGTATGAAAGTTGAACAGGTTTAAAACTGGAACCTGTTTTTGTTTTTATAAATCTAAACTAAACCACATTTCCAGATTTTGAAATTAATTAAGATTTATAACTTATGTGTCGAAGCAATTTTAAAACATGTAAATTTAAAAAAAAATGTTGGAAAATTTGCTTTAAACTTTATTAAAAAGGAAATTTGAAATAAATGTTTTCAACATATTGTAAATAACAATTAAATCCTAAATAGGGATGAGTTTATTTTAATTAGTGAAGATTAATGATTTATAATCCATTAATCAATGAGTTCTTAATGATTTATCAATTTATCATCAATAATGATTATGTAAGTTAATTTTTTTAGAAAAGTGATTAAAGAAAATAAGTAGTTAATAAAGATTTTTAACTAAGATTATTTAAATAAATAATCAATGTGATTAATTTGAAAGAAAATTAGAATAATTAATCTAGAACAACCATTTAACAATTTGGAAATTATAATTACTTAGAAAGGTAATTTATAAATGATTACCGGATGTAATTAATTAAATGATAATCAGTAATTTGGGTATAAATATTTGCTATTAATTTAGGGGTTAGTTAAACTTATTAATTAAATGGTTAATTAATAATTGTGATTAATTAAGATAATTTAAATAATTGAAGGATAATTGGTTCATTTATCAAGATTGATTAGTTAATAATAAAAGATTAACTAATAAAGGATTAAATAAATTTGTTAACTAATAAATTTTACTTGTGAATGTTTGGACTTGACTGAATGGTTTAATTGTCTAATATTCCTAATATGTGATGCTTTGTGATATATCCTGATTTACGTTGTGATCTATAATGTAATTAATTACCTGTGATGCGATTTATTATTGGTGATATACATATCTGTGCTATGAGAATGAGCGATAAGCGTTATAGTTATATCGCCTATCAACTATATTTCTGTGTTCAATCTGTGATGATTGAATGATGTTGCACTATTGTGTTAAACCCCTAAACCACACTTATACACACACAAATATGGATTTCACGAGGAAATCGATTAAGTCACAGATTTTTGAAAATAGTTTTGAATTTGAATTTTTAAATTCAAATGTTTTGGAAATGGATTGGGTTTAAAGTGAAAAGTTTTTTGAAATGGAATTTCAAAGATGAAATTTATTTTGAATAACTTGATTAAGTTTTGGAATTTAAATATTTTGATTTAAATTTGAATTCAATACTTGAAATTGAATTCTATGATTTGAAACTAGGGATAAACGATATTATACTAGTTATATATGAGTCAAACCATTTTTAAAGTATTGTTCTTTTGGGAATTTGAATTAACCCAAAGAATGTAACTTGTATAAATGAAACAGGGTTTTTCCGAAATAACACTGTTGTTTCTAAATGATAAAAAAAAAGCTTTCATAGAAGAAATGAATTTCAAATTGTATTAAAGGGATTTCAAGTAAGCTAAAATAGTTTTCCAAGTCATAGATGAATGTTTGGAAACGAAATTTTTTTGTGAATATTTAGGAACGATTTGAAGGCTATGAGACAAATCTTTGATTTAAAGACTTAATGAATTAATCCAATTGAAATGGAATTATTTTGAAATACAGGAATGAATCTTTGTGAAACTTTGTGAAATAAATCTTTCTGTTTAAAAGATTTGAAACGATAATTGGTTTAAATCATTTGAAAGAAAATTTTGAATTATTGAGTTGTGACTTAATTGAAATCCCATATCCATATGTTTTAAATGTTGCGCTCACTATTCGGGTTAGCCGGAAAGGACCTTTGGGTCGTATAACCCATTTCGAATATGTGATACGTCGTTGTGGATAGCATTTTGAAGACCGGTGGTGAAGACCGGGTATTTGCGAGAACGATAGGATGACCTATCGATTGTCTCTGCACTGAGTTGCTCCGGTATAGAGATTCCCTAAGTGATGGGAAGTCCAATCGGGATTGTGAATACCCGGATTGCAAGGACTTCTTTGGAAGTGCCTTCGGTTCTGTTCTAAATCCAGAACAGACTTGTATAGATTGTATGTCTGACATTACATTTTGAGATATAAAGCAGATTTCTTTCAAATACATTTCCGTTGGTGGCGGAGAATTTATTCTCTTAGCTTAACACCCTTAGAGGTTATGTAGTTGAAGGTTATCAGCAGTATATTCCCAACTTGGTAATGTGGCATGCTGAGTGTTGCTGATCATTTGTTGATCAAAGTGTGGCTTTTGTAAAAAAGCGTAGCTTTGTGGACGAGACTTCATCAAACCTCACAACTCGGAAAATGGTCGAAACAGGAAAGATGCAGCAAGGTTTCAAGGATCGCGTCCCTAGGGTATGTCCATTTCTTCTGGATAGGGGTAGTATCATGGAATGGAGCCCAGATAGTTACTCACGTGGATACATTATATCTATTATTGTGTGGTGTTGTTGGTTATCGGGATCCCGGATAAAGGTTGGTTACGACCGGGGACGGAATATCTAAGGTTGATACTCCCGGGCAGGGAGTACACCGGCTAAGGTTGATCAACAAATAGATTTATTTTTTTTTGTAAAAGAGAATAGGAGAGGGGTTAAGGGTCTCAGCCTGGGGTTGAAAGGATGGGTTTGGGTGCGGCTAAGGTGGGCTTAGGTGGAAGAGATGGTTTGCCAATGCAAGAGGAGGAGTGGTGGTGATTTGGGTGGGATTTGATGGAGATAGGACATGGCTGTAGGCTAGGAAAGAGGGGATGACTTCAGCCTTGCTTGGAGGAAATGGTGACCGAGATGAAAGGGAGGGAAAGATGGCTTAGATGGTGGAGGAGAGGCGGCAATAGGAGAGGAGGTGGAAGGAATTTGGAAGAGAAGAGGAAGGAGTTTTGATTTAGAGAAAGTTGTGTTTTTAGATCTAGAACCCTCTGTAAATTTAGAGAGGAAGAAGGAAGTGTGATGAGAAAGTTTTCTCAAGAGCAAATTATGTACCTACAAGTTAGTCAGAAGGAAACAAATGGTCATAAGTATAGGAAGAGACACAAGTCTCTTGGTATGGTTAGAGTTCTTGATTAACCAAGGCCCATTAGGACTAATCCAAACCCATTAGGGATTAGCCAAATTTCGCAACTAAATACAAAAAACTTATGTCAGATTTTCATATAAATTCAAATATTTAGAGCAATAGATATTTGATTTTGAAGAAACAAAAAGTGGAGAAAAGATAAGAATTCAGCCTAGTATCAAATAAAAAGAATAAAATTTTAAAATTTTCAACCAAAGGTCAAATTTTGACTAGGTTTAACCAAAATTCAAAATTTTAGAAAATTTTCTATTTCATTGAATTTGGAAAATATATTACTCCATATTCCAAAATTTATTCTTAAATTTTAACATTCAAATTTTATTTAAATTCAAATAACAATATATTTTAAAATTGACTAAATTGAACCTTCATTTTATTAACGTTGGTTTGTCTTCATTCAAATGTTCATTTTCTTCAACTCAACATATGTTGCTTATTCTTGACCGAATCAATTACCATCTATTACTCTTTACCTTAATTAAAATATTTAATTCCAATTTATTCAATATTAAATTTTCAATTGAATGTTGGCTTACACACTGATCATTTTATTTTTCATTAAATAATTCAAACAAAGTTTTATCCTTATATTTCCATTTACATGTTCTTTATATTACATCAAATTTCTCTTTCAATTAAAACATATGTTTCCCTTTTATTTCCTCTACTTCCTCTTTTACTTTAATTCAAACATATGTTCTATTATTACGTTTTTGGATTACAATTAATGTTCTCTTTCCTTTTATTTGAAAGATTTCAATTACAATTAATTCCATTGATTACAAAATAAATTCCAAAGCGGATTAATCAATGGAATGAGGAATATATCAATTGTTACAACTTGATAATTCATATCTATTAGTTTATTCTTTACACAAGGATTATAAATCTACTTACCAAATAATTGATTTCTTGTTATATGCCAACATATTTAGAATATTGTTTATCCCATTCTTTAGAAACATTTATTGTTACAGTTGATTGAAATTGCATTAATACAGTTGTCAATTGCATTCAATCAATATTATTAAATTATATTATAATACACGATACCAGCTTCCATTTCAATAAAGATTAGTTGTTTTAGATTTTTATCTAAGATCATGTTTATATTAAAACAAAATTTATTATTATTATCATTGTTGTTGTTGTTGTTGTTATTTTACAGTAATAATTGAAAATTCTTTATTTCTAACCGTATTCTATACAATAATTATAATTAATGTAACGATCCCGAATTTTAATCAATTTTTAAATTGATAATTAATTTAGTTTTGGAATAAAAATTGTGTAGTAATTGGTAATTTATACAAAATGTTAGTAAAATTTTAATAATCGAATATTTGAAAATTATAAAACAGTAGATAGTAAAACTTTACAAGGAAATAAAGTTTGTGTTGATGTTAAACAAATATTTAAGTAAATTTATAGTTATATGAAGTATGAAATGAACATATAAAAAGTTCTAGAAGTAAATGTTTAAAATAGAATAAACCTTATAAATATTAAAGCATAAGTATAAAATAAATTATAACAACGTATTATTTTAGAATGTCATTTAAATTACAAAGTAAAACTATAAAGTAATAACAAATGGAATGCAAATAAAACAAAGACAGCAAAATATATATAAAAATATGTATTTATTAATTAAGAAATGGTTTCTTTTATAAATTATTTAAATAAGGAGTTATTTTCAAACAATAAATATAGCTAAAATTCAAAACAATGCGTTAACAAAAATACAAAGTAAACAAAACAAAGTAAAATAACAAACAAAAGAAATGAAATAGAGGCCAGGCATAACCACACAAGTAAAAGTAAACATCTATATACATTTAGTTTTGAAAACAATCTGGAAAAAATAAAATAAAAATAGTACTTGTACAAATATAAAATACGTATGAACAAAACAAAAGTATACATACATAAACAAATAGTGTAAGCTTGTAAAAAATTAGAAGACATGCATTTATTAACCTCTTCTCAAGTGCACCAAAACAAATCTCTCAGCCAAGACTTTCTTTCATAAAACATATCTCTGTAAAATAAATGCAAAGCTGAGAATAAAGGTAAAGTGAATATCTATTGTACAAGCTAATAAATGCAGCCACCATTTTCAAAGCAAAAGAAATAAATATACTCAAGTATAGAAACACGCAAAGAAAGATGATGTAGTTGTAAAAATATATATGCAGGCAAGAAAAATGCAGGCTGAAATAAACAAAGCTAAGTAATAATACATCTATCCATATATTAAGCTAAGTAGGAAACAAGGTACTCCAACATTTAATGCTTCCATACCTAGCAACAAGTAAAGTCAAATTTAAAATTTGTTTAAAGATCAACTCAGCCCCCATATGAAAACACCCCCCTGTACAAACACTTCTTTATATACATGTCTTCTTATATCTTCATTCGTTCATCACATAGCAAACATGAGAATAATAAAGTAGCATTTCCATTTTTATAAAACTGAAGCTTTATACCTCAACAAGACAAGAAGATTTAGGATCAAAAGCAATGCCATTTCCAGATTTAAAATGTTCAGGCTGTTTTCATATGGAAATTTGTTCGAATTTATAAGTCGTCACATGGATTGACATGTTATATACATGTGTATATAATTTACTTCATTTTCGAATATTTTGCCATTGCTTTGCCACATGTTTTTCTATGAAGTAGAAGTCGTTAATGCATTTCAAGAAGAGGAGGAAGAAGAAGATAATTGTGTGAATGAATGTGTGAATGGGTGCTTGGTATTTATAGGCAAAAGTTTGCACAAAAATATAATGATATTTTCCTACCATCACATCTCAACTTATTACCACCTTCTCCCCACCATTTCACACGCCACTCCCCCTACATCATCAATATGAATGCATGCATTACCCCCTCCCCCCATGTGCATTGACTTTAAGGATGCTTAAGCAGTAAGAAAATGAAGATATCTTAGATATTTTTGTAATATATATGTTTATATATGCTATATGTATGTATGTGTGTGCACGTGACATGCATGTGCATGTACATGTATGTGCACAAGATAAACAAACAACGTTTCAACAACTTTGAATAACTTCCATTCGTTAAACCGTTGAAAATCTAAAAATCAATTCCCGATCACATTTTCACTTGTTAGTTAAATTACATATAAATGTAAGCGAAATTTGAAAGCTAATTTCTCATTATTATTAATGAATTAAAATGATCACAATTGGATTATAAAACCTCATAAATTAGTATAAACAAATGTTCACAAAAAGTATTTTCATATCGACAAAATGTTACGACTTTTCTTATATTTTCAAATCAAGTATATATATCTTCATAAAACTATCATAAATGATTTATTATCACAATATAACTAATTAAAATGAATTAACATCATTTTATAATAATTATTTTATTATTTAAACTTAATTTAAATATATCAGAAAATATATAAAAGTGATGACATCCTTGATGATGTCATAAATACTTTTTATCTCTAAAATTAAAATAAGTAAGTTTTTTTCATATTCTTGTTTATGGATAAATAAGTTTTTGTAAACAGTTCCACGCATGCTAATATTGAGAAATCTCAATTTTCCTGAAAACTGATTTTCGTTATTTTTCTAATGAAATCCCAAATATCTATATTTGTTAATATACCTCTAAAACAAATTCACCATCATTATTTATGGTTCAAAACATTATAATATGTATTATAAGATCTTGTATTTGAATATTTCAAACATAAATAAAATTTATCAAAGTGATAAATTTGTGGGCTGTTGCATACTTCCATCCTTAAAAGAATTTCGTTCCGAAATTACACCTAACCGAACTTGGTAAAAACATTATTTTAAAATTTCAAATACAAACCCATGTTATGCTCATGGAGTATATATATGCATCGTCTGGTTTGATCTTAAATTTGAATATACCCAGATTATTTGTATGCAATATCGGATTTAACCTTCTACTCAAATACACAATTTTAATTCCAAACTGTTATAAAAGAGAGGAAATAGTAAACAGAGAATTCAATTCAAAAATGATCGGTACATCAACCCTTTATACAAATTACATGACAACGCATACCCTTACCAGTAACCAGGCTTAACACGTAAATGGGCCAAACAAAGAAAACCAGCAAAACATAAAACACCCATTTAAGCAATACAGCCCAACTAAGCAATACAACGGCCCAACTCAATAATATAGCTCACCTTGTGCATGCCTGAACAATATATGTACCAGATGTATCAGTGAATCAACATATATATATATGACTTAATAAAAACTAGTATTGATCTTTCCATCTTGTAGTGCGGAATTTAATCAGCTTTTTGAATAGAAACCTTCATTTCTCTTACACTCTCAACTATGATAGAAAACGCAAAAATCCTTGTCAATGTTCGTCATCAAGAATTGAGTGATAAATTCTTTTTCGGACCGTTGTAAACACCTTAAAGTTCCGTACTCGAATCTTAGATCAAAATCATGAGGCAAAATAATCTACGTAACTCATACGTACTTATTAACCTTCCCAAAAAAACTATGAAAACTTTTATTAAACATTTTTATGAAGACGCTTCTTTATATATAATTACTTTTAAAAAAAATATTCATCAAAAATTTCAATCTTCTTTCCAAAGAAACTCTTTCAATTTTAACACACTTTATTCCTTCGTAAACACTCTATATATTTGTAAAATATATCTTTGAGGAAAGCTTCATATTTTCCAAAACATAATTTATTGGGTCAAAACAAATATTGCATAAAACACTATTACGACAACCCAAAACTACTAGCATAGGGATCTGATTAATTATACATATTAATTTTTGATATTGAACTTAAATTATTAGTTAACAATGAAGTTGATCAAGTTAGGGTATCATTGCCTCTTAGACCTTGAATGGACATCATTCTTAACTTAAAAATGAATATAATTTACCCACCTCGAATCTTAACATCAAATATAGGATAGGGTACATTTGGCACATGTCCTTATTGAGTTTCAAAATTCACCCTTCACAAAATTTCAATGTAAATTAGGTCCCTGTTTTTTATTCACGATTATTGCAGGGCATGATGCAACTTTTCATAAAAGTTGCTGACATTTTCGCAACTTTTCTGTACACTATGAACATAGTGTATGAAAGTTGTTGAAATATTAGCACTTGTTTATAAAAGTTGCTGACATTTCAGCAACATTTATGTACACTGTAAACACAATGTATGAAAGTTGCTGAAATATCAGCACTTGTTTATAAAAGTTGCTGACATTTCAGTAATAATTTTTCTTCGTTTTCAGAAAACAAGGACCCGCTTTACAATGAAACTTTCACCGGGAAAGTTGCTGAAATATTAGCACTTATTTATAAAAGTTGCTGACATTGCAGCAATAATTTTTCTTCTTTTCCAGAAAACAGGGACCCGCTTTACAATGAAATTTTGACAGGGACCCGCTTTACAATATGAAAGTATGATAGGGATGCCTTCCTAATTTCCACTATAGGATATGTATAATCCCACATATTATATAAAACATCTTCTTTCGAAAATCACTTACTATAATAATAGTCCTGTAGTTTATGTCTTCCTCGCTTTCTCAAAAATATTGAAATCCATGTCTTCCTATCACTTAACACATTTTAAATCACTTTTAAAACCATTAAACTCCATTTGACAATATCACTTTCAAAACATTCTTTTAAGAGATTATTTTACTTTTAAAACGAAATGTATCTTCCTCTATAAAAAAACATCCTCTACTTATCAAGATAAATCCTTTTATATTTACAAAACCATGTTTTGTAATCTCTTTCCTATTTTATAAAATTGCTTTTATAAAATTTCCTTATTTATAAAATTCCGTTTATAAATCTATTTACAAAATGTCAATTACAAATCCTTTTTTAATATTCATAAAACGCCGTTTATAAATCTATTACTTTACTTGTAAAATATTACTTTTATATAAACCATTTCAAAAATATTTGTTTCAAACTATTTCTATCTTCTTTAAAACTATATTTCCTTTGTAATAAAAGACAGACTTATTCATTAAAACACTCCCTTTTTAAAGTAACTTTTATTTTGAATCAACCTTCCAAAGAATTCAAATACGAATTTTATTATTTTAAAATATCACTTTCAAATCATTTCTCTTGAACGATATTTTAACTTTATAAAAAATCTTTTATAAACGTAAATTTTTCATTTTATAAACTTTGCTCCTAAAATTAAAACTTCTACCAACTCATTTTTAAATTTTCAAAGCCTTTCCAAAATACCAAGATTCATATTCTCAAAAATCTCTTTATAAAACATGTTTCATAAATCCAATTTATAAAATCACTTAATAAACATATTCATAAAATTTATTTATCGTAAATAAATTCCTTTAATCTTGTACCAATATTATTTATTGAATGTCACATAGTCAAATTGTGAAACTAAATTCACAAGGTGTTCGTATTTAAACTTTTAAATCAAACAAGCAATCAATCAACACAGAATATTATCGTTTCTTTAACAACCAAACACTGCATAGATAAATATATACTTTGAAAGATATTGCTTTATATTATAATCCTAGGTAAAATTATTTCATTTATCAATTCGCCAGAACAAAAATCAATTTTATATAGCATTGACAAATACGCACTCTTATATAATACTCTCAACTCATTCTAGAGTGTCACTTACCCTATCTCTAATGAGTTACTCATCCTAGAGCATTGCTAACCCTATCTCTGATGAGACTTTACCCCTACCAGGCTTAGGTGTTAGCTCAACCTAAGCTTTGATAACATATTTGATGATCCGCCCTTACGATCCTTAGAAATCAGAAATCGACATTAATACATCCTTGGTATTCACGTGCGACAAAACCAAGTGTCGGAAGGACGGATAGTAAAGGGTAAAAAGAGAATAAAGACAAAACATAATCTTACAAAATTAAATCATGGGAGTGGTGTGAGAAACTCAAAAATATGGATGTTGGAAAACAAATGAAATCTCATCAAACCACGCCACACATAAACATGAAATGGATTTTAACCAAAACTTTAGCGATACGAAATTAGGGATATTATCTTTAATGACATTCTCTAAAATCCATCAAATAACATATTAATCATAGCTGGAATTGTTACATTTGTTAGATTCAACAGCATAATAGATTTACAACTAAAACCGTAAAGGCTCGTATTGAAGAATGGATTCCATATAATGACAAGGTAAGGGACTACCTTTCGATCATACATCTCTAGAAAAATGCACCGAGGCACTAACGGATGGTCGTTTACCAACATAGAACCAGCCTACCTTTATCGTAGATATTATCGAATATGACATCACCTTGGTCATTCCCAACCTATCTAAGAGCTCTCATAGCATACACAACATACCGATATATAAAGGGTAATCTAGAAAGGTGATGACCATATCCTAATGGGTGCGACCTACATAGCCCTACTGCATTTACCCTGTTTTTGTCATTCCCAGATGCGACGCATAAGGTCACGTTTAACCTCATAGAATCATCAAATCCTACTTAAAATGCCACATTTCCATTTCTGTCACACATTATTGATATCCACAAATGCACAGCCTTCAAGATCGTACATATCATGGAAGGGTGTTATGTGTAAGAGAGGTTACCGCCTACACCACCAAAAAATATACATTGGTAGAGGTTAATGTACGTGTATTTTGAAAATGCAATGTTAAACATTTGTCCATACAAGGGGTCTACGAACAAGACAAAATGAATTCACTCTCTACTACATCCTATTTAAGGAATCATCCCTAGGATTAGTAGCGAGAAGTCCTTGCATTGAAGATTTTAGAAACTAAGTACTACTACCATCATGTAACGATCCCGTTTTAAGTCAAATTTAATTTAGTAATTAACATAATTTTTGGATTTATTTGTGAGTTAATTTGAAATTTTCCCAAAACAAATGAGATATGTGTTGTTTATATATATATATATATATATATATATATATAAATAGATTGTAAATAGAATTTTGATTTGAAATTCAAAAATAAATATCTTAAAAATAAAGTGGATTTAAAATTCTATATACTAAAAATTAATATAAAAATTTGGTAATTATAATATATATGTGTGTGTATATATTGTGATTTGGAAGTTATATTTTGAAAATAATATAATAATAATTCTCAAAAGCTATTTAAAGTTAAATTCTACATTTAAAAACTCTAAGGATAAATATTTATTAATTTAAGATATAATAGCTTTAATTGAAAAAGATTTATTAAAAGGTTTAAATATTTTCTTTAAAATTTATACATGAGATAAATATGGTTTGTATATATACCAAAATTTAATGAAAATAAAAATATAAAGAAAATACATAAATACATCTTTTGAAAATAATAAGATAAACATAAAACATTTAAAAATAAAAATATAAAACATATATATATATATATATGTAAAACTAATTGTAAATATAATATAAAAATATATTAAAAATATTTCATAACATGAAAATTAACATGTGTAAGTATTTTAACATGAAAATTAACAAGTGTAACATAAATACATGCATTAATACAAGTGTAAACCTTACATGAGATTTAACAAGTGTTTACTTAATTTTATCATGCAAATACAAGTGTGAGCTTTCTTTTTAAATGACTTTTGTATAGATATACACATCTACTTCTACTCTCATTTTCTTTCATATTTCAAAAACAAAATCTGTTCAAATCCAAAGCCTGAAAGCAAGCAAAATCAAACTGAATTAAAATAAGAATCAAACTCAACAATCGTCAAAACCCGAAGCAAATCAAAATCAAGTAGAAAGATCAGATCAAAGTTCAATTCATCTCAACTACAACAAATATAAAGTTTCATATCATTTTCAGTTTTCAAATTCAAAAAAAAAAAAAAACAATTCCAGCCTTTACTTCTCTGTACAAAAGTCAGGTGAGTAAACAAGCTTTATAAAATCTTTAACTTGTTGAATCTGGATTGTTTGTGATTAAAACTTGAAGTATGTTGTGAAAATGTTTGTATAGATGTAAATATGTCTGCATATATATATATATATATATATATATATGTATGTATATATATGTATGTATGTATGTATATATAGAGAGAGAGAATTATGCATGCATGTCAATATATATATATAGAATTATGTGCATGTCAATATATATATATATGTATGTACGTATGTATGTATGTATGTATGTATGTATGTATGTATGTATGTATGTATGTATGTATGTATGTATGTATTTATGTATGTATATGTATGTATAGGCCTTTGTTGAATTACAGGCACATATCCACCCAAAAAATTCCATTTCTCTTCATATAATCAATTTTAGGCTATGATCACTAAAGAAGAAATGATTGCATGGATGTAACATCAATTTTAGAAATAATTTCAAGTAATACATTAAGTAATTATTTCGAAAATGAGAATTAACAGTGATGATCAATTAAAGTCAGAAAATCAATCATCTAAATTACACGATTTGATTATATAACCTGTTTTGAATTTGAAAATGATGAATTTTGATCATATTATCATAGTTTTTAAGTTAGTTTGGATCGAGATATGGCGAGGTGATCGAAAATTGGGATTTTACCAATTTCTGGCGATCGCGAGGTCCTGTAGCCTCGGGGTTTTGGCCGGAGGTTGCTTGTTGGTCGATGATCGTGGGAAATATGACCGCCGACTTTCTGGACCACCGTGGTGACTTAGAAGAGTCAATTTAGGGTTTTATGTGTCGAACTGGATGAGGTGGTTGTCGAGGAGATTTCGACAACGTGACGGCATCGGATTGGACCTAAGGTGGGGGAAAGGGAAGATGGAAGCAAGGCGAAGGTCTGGGCATGAGGTCGTGGACTCCGGTGGTCGAAGATAGGAGGAACGAGGTGTTTTCCATTGATCAATTTTGGGTTCCTATTGTCTCGAGTGCTCGATTTTGGTTTCCGTCGCTATTGATGGTGCTGGGTTGTAACGATCTCGAATTTCAATTTATTTTAAATTGATAATTAAATTTATTTTTGATTTAAATTTGTGAAATTAATTGGTGATTATATAAAATATCAGTTAAATTATGAATTTTTGAAAAATGCATTTAAATTTAATTTGAATTGGGATTTAAAAATATTGTAAAGTAAAATAAAATACAAAAAAATGTACTACAATAATAATAAATTTATATTGACATACAACAAGACAACCAAAAATACACATAAGTAAGAAAATAAGTAAACAAGATAATTAAACAAGCAACAAAATAAAAATATAAATAAAGTAAATAAATAAACAAAACCAAGTATATAAACAAAATAACAATCAAAACAAAGCCTATAAGGCAAGTAAGTACATATACAAAACTTACAAATAGAAACAAAGAAAATGTAATATCTTTAGCACCCTAGCATGTCATAGCAGCCGAGTACAAGAAGTAAAGAAATATGACAAAGCATAAAACAAAGTTGAATAAGTATAGGTTGGAAAGAACAAAGTAAAAGAAAACAAAGAAAAGTAATACAAAATCACTTCAGCCACCAAACGTTTGCATAGCCAACAAAGCAAAGGAAATTGTCTCTGAGATATTGTACAAGGCAGTTAATGCCACTATCTTTAGCCACTGAAATAAGATTTTCGGCCTCCATTTGTTTATAGGAATCTCGGCCTAGTTAAATAATGTAAAGTAAAGAAGGAACAAAAGAAAAGATCTCTGTCCTTGAAGGTATAAACAAATAACATTCCCTGTTGTACAAATGAAACATTATAATGCAAGCATGCCTAGTATTGTACAAACACTATTCTATCACCTGTACAAAGTGATATCAACTAGTAGCTTCTTTCCATACTTCAAACAAAATTCATTTCAGTTCGTTCACTTACAAAAGCTGAGTAAAACTGAAATGAGAAACAACTTGAACAAAACAAATCAACAATACCAATCAGAGAATCAAAAAGGGAAGCTTCAGCAAATTCAAAGCCTCTATTAACACAAAGATGGCTCTGTCCTTCCTTTCTGTGAAAAACCAAAGTGAGTAAACAAGTGATTTAAAACTCAAGTTATTTTAATTTATATATATATATATATATATATATCTATCTGGATGTTGCTTTGTATGTTGATTCCTGTATTAAATGCTCTGTAAATTATCATCCTCTGCTAATTCACAGGGTATATGACAACCAAGAAATCCAATTTCTCATCATCTACTTAGTGTTAGGATGTAATGTCAAAAGCAAAGTTGTGTATTCAAGTAAGAATTATGATTTAAAAATAATTTTTTTTTTTTAAGTATAGATGTATACAGGAGGAAAAATAAAACTTTTACAGATGAAACTTTAAAACTTGGAGATTTCGAATTCAAGAAAACAGTGATTCACGAATATAACTTGAATCCTTACCTAAAGCTATGATTTTTAAAATGAAAATGGTGATTTTTAGTTGTGTATTCCATGAGCAGTTCACAGTAGAACAGGATACGCATTTTAATCAAATTCAGGTGATCGAGTAAATCTTAGGTGCTGGATTTTTGTTTGAAGCTAGTTGGTTGATCGACGATTTAAGGAAAATTGTTGAATAAATTTTCCATTGCACGAGTTGATGAGATGAAGTAGAATTAGGTTTTGATTGCTAATTTTTGTTGTCTGAGTTTAAATGGCTACCGAGGCGTCTATGGATGATCGGGTTTCACGAGACCAAAGGGAAAAGGTGAGTAGGTCTTTGGGTGAGGCTAGGTCAAAGTGGCGGGGTGACCGGAGGTCGAGATCGTCGGCACGGACTTGATTTAGGCAACTTGTTTTAGTTTCCAGGTTGAGCTTAATAGCTCGATTTTGAATTCATGAGGATGTCGACGAATTGGAAGTTTGGATTTGTCGTAGATGTTGTTGGCGAAGTGTCGGAGGTTTTGGGGATGGTCGGCGGCGACTCGATCCAGCGTACACGTGCACACGTTGGGTCTCGTGTCAGGTGGGGTGCTCACGTTTTAAAAAGAAGTGTTCAGCAGTTTATACTTATGAAAAAAAAAAAGAAGAGGAAGGACATGTGAAGGAGTGTGTCTCGAGTGAAACTGGTGAGAGGCTCCAAGTATTACTCGAGTTTAATAAGGGAAGTACTCGGTGCTTCTACTTTCAAAACTGTAGTTGTATACTTTTTTTTTAGTAAAGTTCAGTAAATAGTTTTTCAACAACTTTAAACACTGTAAATCTTAAAAATGTTTAACAGTTTTAAGTTAGAAATTTAATACAAGTTTTAATTATTTTAGTTAATACTTTAAAGTGTTTTAAGCTCTTAATTATTATTCTAATTAAGTAATTAATATAAGATAAGTATAAAACTTATTAACATATAAATTTGTAATTAGTAATAAATTGGTTTCAAAAGTTAAAGAAGATTCCTCTAAAAATGTTAATTAAGTTAAATAATTAATATTAATTGAATATTTTGAGAAAGAAATTAAGAATAATTACTTTTAATTGTAATCAGTAATGGATTATAAGTAATAAATAAATTTGTAATTGACCACTTAAGTTAATTAATGAATGATTTATAGTTAATTACTCAAGTGATTTAATAAATTTTTTTTTAATCAATGATTAATTAAGTAAGTAGCAGTTAATAATGGGTAATTAAGTTTTATTAATAAAAAATTAAGGTTATTAATTGATAATAAATTAAGATAAAGGAATTGATCTTAAAGATAATTAAGAAGTGATTTATTTGATGTTTTGAAATTAATAAAAGAATTAATTAATGTGTTCTTAATGGTTATTCAATTTATAATCAATAATGATCAATATGAGTGATTTTTTTTAGCAAAGCAATTAAAGAAATTTTAATCGTTAATAAAGGTTATTAACTAAGATTAATTTAGAAGTAAAAGATCAATTGATTCAAAAATTAAAGGTGTTTAGTTAATAAATAAAAAGAGAAATTTATCTCAGATGATTTGAAATTAACTTATGTTAAGTAACTAGGATTAATGACAAGTAATACATCTGATCTAATTAATCAGTTGATTTATAAATTTTACCTATAAATGCTTAGATCTTATTGAATGGTTGAATTGTTGATATTCCCGATGTCTGATGTTTTTGTGATATATCTGATTTGTGATATTTTGTTCTGCGGATTGAGCTGTGTATATTTATTTGCATCTGTATATTATCTGTGAATCTGTGAATGGGCGGTAAGCGTTATAATTTATATCGCTTATCAACTATATTTCTGTGTTTTAATCTGTGATGATTGAATGATGTTGCACTATTGTGTTAAACCCCTGGACCACACCATACACACACAAATATGGATTTCACGAGGAAATCGATTAAGTCACAGATTTTTGAAAATAGTTTTGAATTTGAATTTTTAAATTCAAATAGTTTGAAATGGAATCGGGTTAAATGTGAAAAGCTTTTGAAATGAAATTTCAAAGATGAAATTTATTTTTGAATAACTTGATAAAGTTTGAAATTTAAATAATTTGATTTAAATTTAAATTCAAAATGTGAAACTGAATTTTATAATTTGAAACTACGGATTAAAGATGTTATACCAGTTATATATGGGTTAAACCATTTTAAAATGTATTAATTTGGGAATATGAACATAAATTAAGGCTTTAACTCGTGTAAATTAATTGGATTTTTCTGAAACGAAAACTGTTTGTTTTCACATAATAAAGGCTTTCACATAAGAAATGAACGTCCAATTTGTGTTAAAAAGAATTTCAAGTTTGAAAATGAAAATGACTTCCAAGTTTTGGAAACGGTTTGAAACTATAAGTTAAATCTTTGATTTAAAGATTTAATGGGTTAATCCTATAGAAATGAAATTGTTTTGGAAATCTATGAGTTGATCTTTGTGAAATAAATCTTTTTGTCTAAAGATTTGAAATGGTAAATTTTTTAACCATTGAAAAGAAGTTTTGAATTATTAAGTTGTGACTTAATTGAAATCCCATATCCATATGTTTTAAATATTGCGCTCACTATTCGGTTTAGTCGGGAGAGGACCTTTGTGTCATATATCCCATTCCGAATATATGATACGTCGTTATGGATAGCATTTGAAGACCGGTGTTGAAGACCGGATATTTTCGAAAGCGAAAGGGTTTCTTGTTGATTGTCTCTGCACTGGCTGATCCCCGGTATTGAGATCTCCATATGTGATGGGAAATTCGGACGTGATTAGAGATTATCCGGATTGCAAGGACTTCTTTGTAAGTGCCTTCGGTTCTGTTCGAGCCCGGAACAGACTTGTATGGATAGTATGTCTGACATTACAAATTGAGATATAAAGCCGATTTCTTTCAAATATATTTCTGTTGGTGGCGGAGAATTTATTCTTTTAGCTTAACACCCTTCTCTGAGACGTACGAGCTCAGAGGTTATATAGTTGAAGGTTATCAGCGATATATTCCCAATTTTGGTAATGTGACATGCTGAGTGTTGCTGTGAAATGATCATTGTGTTGATCATTTATGATAGGATCATTTGTTTGATCTTCTATCTTTGTGATCATTTCTATGATCATTTGTTGACCCAAAGCATGACTTTGTATAAAGCGTGTTTTTGTGGACGAAACTTCGTCGAGCCTCATACCCCGGAATGGTCAAAACAGGAAAGATGCGGCAAGGTTATGAGGGGTAGCTCCCTTTAGGGTATGTGCATTTCCTTCTGGAAAAGGGTGGTATCATGGTATGGAGCCCAGATACTTACTCATGTTGAAAACACTTTGTTATGATTGTGTGATGATGGTGACGAGCGCTCGTTTAAAGGTCCTAAAGGACCGGGGGTGGCATATCTGAGGGTTTGTAATATCCCTTGGGAAAAGGGGTTCCCGGCTTTGTTTAGCAGAGAACGGTTTGGTTCTCGGGGCGTCCTTCCAGAGGCGTTTCCATGTGGCAATGGGAAGTTCCTTGGCCTGACCATTCGTTGGAAATCCAAAGAAACAATACGAGACTTGTACGGTTTTAGTTGTAGAACCTGCCATTTAATATGGTAGCTATAGTAAGCATACTATAATGGTACCTATGCTGGCTAAGATTTATATTCTACTTTTGAAATGTTTTCTACACTATGCACTAGTAATAATATCAAATGTTTCTTTTTAATGCGTATCAAGCATCTTTGACTAACATAAGAAGAAATCTCCTCCAAGTCTGCGTTTGCATTGTGTGTGTGGCGGGAGGTCTTATGGTAGTCTCATTCTAAAAAGCATTGCGAATTGATTTTTAAAAATATTCCTCTACTTTATTTTAAAGAACAATAAACTGTTTTAGTTCTCACACCAGTCACATGACTGACTCGGAGTTTATTGTTTTCCTTCCTAAACTCTGGGTGCCCACCAATTTCCACACGGGCAGTTAAGAGTTAAGGTTTATCAGGATATTCAGGAGTTGCTGGAGGCAAGCTGGATGGCATGGCGTATTTACTAGTCTAGTATTTCTTTTTTTCGCTGCATTGTTTGATGTTGTACACTCTGATGATATGATGTAATGTAATGTAATAATTGATATAGTTCTTTGTTTAAAGATTATTCATTTATCTATTATATGTTGTTCCGCTGCGAATTGTCAGATTCTGATATTATAGTTCTGCTGTTTTCTGTTCCGTTCTATTTTCTTTTGTCTCTCTTTTCTATCTTCTCTCTCTCTTCTACTTCTTTTCTTCTTTCTTAAAACCCATAACATTTTGGTTTTTCGGCAACGAAAAATCGAAAACCTTACATGTGGTATCGGAGCATATGGTTAAGCGACAACCATGGTTCTGTTGGGTGTTACTCATTAGAGATAGAATCAGTAGTACTCTAAAATGAGTTTGAGTGTAATAATAGATATGAGCGCGTATTTGTTAGTGAATATAAAATTGTTTTTGAATCGGGTAAATAAGATAATTTTGCCCAAAACTATTTTTGTATAGAGAAGACATGATTTTCTATGAATTATTATAGTATATGGTTGCATGGTTGTTAATAATATTAAATTATTATCATTATTATATGGAATTAAATAAGAAATAAAATGGATTGAATTCAAGTAAACTAACTTGATAAATTATTAATTCATGGACTAATAAATTGGAATTTGAATTGGTTAAATTAAAGTTTAGTTGTGAGCTAAATTTGAAGATAAATTTGAATTGTATATAAATTCAAGTAAGTAAAAGAAATAAATTGAAATTCCCTTTGTTAGTAATTAAGTAAATTCGAGGTGAATTGAATATGGAAATTGAAATTTGAAATGAATTAGTGAATGAAACTAATTTAAAGTAGTAATACGAATTAGTAAATGAAAGTTAATCGATAGAATTCAATATTTAGAATTGAGAATTGAATTCGAATGAAATTTAAATTATGAATTGAATTCAAATGGAATTGAAATTGTGAATTGAATTGAAATGTAAAATTGAATGAAAATAAACATGTAACTTCAATAGTGAAGTAAAAATGTAAAAGAAGCATATATTGGAAATTTTGTAATAGAATTGGCAAAATAGTTTGTATGTTGGAATTGGATATTATGGATAACAGGATATACAGGTGTATAAAGGAATTGGGATTTTGATTTTGAAGATAAAAATTGAATTGCTCGACAAAAAGGTACGTATTTCAATTTCAATATGAAATTTGATGATTTTCTTCTCCAGCCACTTGGCTTTCTCTTTTCTTTTTGATTCTGAGGGGCCGTGGTGCCATTTTGTAGTCGTACCGAGCTAGCCGCGCAAAGGAGACGCTGGCGAAATTTTTCGAAAATTTAGGGTGTTAGAAAATTTTTGAGAAATTTTGAAAGTTTAAAATTTGAATTTAAATTTAAATTTGAATTGTTAGGAAACAATATTGTTTGAAACTTATAATTGAAGTTGGAAAGCTAGTTGAAATGATAGTGAGTATGAGTGCGAGAAGACAACGAGATAGGGGACAGGGAAATATCACTATAAATGGTCAATTTCCTACAACAGTGGAAGCAATCTTTTCTCTATCAATCTCTTTTGTTCAGCGTCTCTTTCCAATTCTTTGATAGTTCCTGGTAGATCCAGGAAGGAAATTCGATATATTAATATGGGACATAAACTCCAATTTGGCCAGAATTGTTGTTTGGATGAATTGGTTGCTTTAGTTGATATGGTTAATAGATATACTTTAGTTTTAAACTGAAAAAAAATATTGAAATTGTTTCTCTATCTTTCATCTATCTTCGTTATCTCTCTCTGGCGAATTTCGAGGACGAAATTCTTTTTAAGGGGGAAGTCTGTAACGATCTCGAATTTCAATTTATTTTAAATTGATAATTAAATTTATTTTTGATTTAAATTTGTGAAATTAATTGGTGATTATATAAAATATCAGTTAAATTATGAATTTTTGAAAAATGCATTTAAATTTAATTTGAATTGGGATTTAAAAATATTGTAAAGTAAAATAAAATACAAAAAAATGTACTACAATAATAATAAATTTATATTGACATACAACAAGACAACCAAAAATACACATAAGTAAGAAAATAAGTAAACAAGATAATTAAACAAGCAAAAAAATAAAAATATAAATAAAGTAAATAAATAAACAAAACCAAGTATATAAACAAAATAACAATCAAAACAAAGCCTATAAGGCAAGTAAGTACATATACAAAACTTACAAATAGAAACAAAGCAAATGTAATATCTTTAGCACCCTAGCATGTCATAGCAGCCGAGTACAAGATGTAAAGAAATATGACAAAGCATAAAACAAAGTTGAATAAGTATAGGTTGGAAAGAACAAAGTAAAAGAAAACAAAGAAAAGTAATACAAAATCACTTCAGCCACCAAACGTTTGCATAGCCAACAAAGCAAAGGAAATTGTCTCTGAGATATTGTACAAGGCAGTTAATGCCACTATCTTTAGCCACTGAAATAAGATTTTCGGCCTCCATTTGTTTATAGGAATCTCGGCCTAGTTAAATAATGTAAAGTAAAGAAGGAACAAAAGAAAAGATCTCTGTCCTTGAAGGTATAAACAAATAACATTCCCTGTTGTACAAATGAAACATTATAATGCAAGCATGCCTAGTATTGTACAAACACTATTCTATCACCTGTACAAAGTGATATCAACTAGTAGCTTCTTTCCATACTTCAAACAAAATTCATTTCAGTTCGTTCACTTACAAAAGCTGAGTAAAACTGAAATGAGAAACAACTTGAACAAAACAAATCAACAATACCAATCAGAGAATCAAAGAGGGAAGCTTCAGCAAATTCAAAGCCTCTATTAACACAAAGATGGCTCTGTCCTTCCTTTCTATGAAAAACCAAAGTGAGTAAACAAGTGATTTAAAACTCAAGTTATTTTAATTTATATATATATATATATATATATATATATATATATATATATATATATATCTGGATGTTGCTTTGTATGTTGATTCCTGTATTAAATGCTCTGTAAATTATCATCCTCTGCTAATTCACAGGGTATATGACAACCAAGAAATCCAATTTCTCATCATCTACTTAGTGTTAGGATGTGATGTCAAAAGAAAAGTTGTGTATTCAAGTAAGAATTATGATTTAAAAATAATTTATTTTTTTTGAAGTATAGATGTATACAGGAGGAAAAATAAAACTTTTACAGATGAAACTTTAAAACTTGGAGATTTCGAATTCAACAAAACAGTGATTCACGAATATAACTTGAATCCTTACCTAAAGCTATGATTTTTAAAATGAAAATGGTGATTTTTAGTTGTGTATGCCATGAGCAGTTCACAGTAGAACAGGATACGCATTTTAATCAAATTCAGGTGATCGAGTAAATCTTAGGTGCTGGATTTTTGTTTGAAGCTAGTTGGTTGATCGACGATTTCAGGAAAATTGTTGAATAAATTTTTCATTGCACGAGTTGATGAGACGAAGTAGAATTAGGGTTTGATTGCTAATTTTTGTTGTCTGAGTTTAAATGGCTACCGAGGCGTCTATGGATGATCGGGTTTCACGAGACCAAAGGGAAAAGGTGAGTAGGTCTTTGGGTGAGGCTAGGTCAAAGTGACGGGGTGACCGGAGGTCGAGATCGTCGGCACAGACTTGATTTAGGCAACTTGTTTTAGTTTCCAGGTTGAGCTTAATAGCTCGATTTTGAATTCATGAGGATGTCGTTGAATTGGAAGTTTGGATTTGTCGTAGATGTTGTTGGCGAAGTGTCGGAGGTTTTGGGGATGGTCGGCGGCGACTCGATCCAGCGTACACGTGTACACGTTGGGTCTCGTGTCAGGTGGTGGTGCTCACGTTTTAAAAAGAAGTGTTCAGCAGTTTATACTTATGAAAAAAAAAAAAGAGGAAGGACGTGTGAAGGAGTGTGTCTCGAGTGAAACTGGTGAGAGGCTCCAAGTATTACTCGAGTTTAATAAGGGAAGTACTCGGTGCTTCTACTTTCAAAACTGTAGTTGTATACTTTTTTTTAGTAAAGTTCAGTAAATAGTTTTTCAACAACTTTAAACACTGTAAATCTTAAAAATGTTTAACAGTTTTAAGTTAGAAATTTAATACAAGTTTTAATTATTTTAGTTAATACTTTAAAATGTTTTAAGCTCTTAATTATTATTCTAATTAAGTAATTAATATAAGATAAGTATAAAACTTATCAACATATAAATTTGTAATTAGTAATAAATTGGTTTCAAAAGTTAAAGAAGATTCCTTTAAAAATGTTAATTAAGTTAAATAATTAATATTAATTGATTATTTTGAGAAAGAAATTAAGAATAATTACTTTTAATTGTAATCAGTGATGGATTATAAGTAATAAATAAATTTGTAATTGACCACTTAAGTTAATTAATGAATGATTTATAGTTAATTACTCAAGTGATTTAATATATTTTTTTAATCAATGATTAATTAAGTAAATAGCAGTTAATAATGGGTAATTAAGTTTTATTAATAAAAAATTAAGGTTATTAATTGATAATAAATTAAGATAAAGGAATTGATCTTAAAGATAATTAAGAAGTGATTTATTTGATGTTTTGAAATTAATAAAAGAATTAATTAATGTGTTCTTAATGGTTATTCAATTTATAATCAATAATGATCAATATGAGTGATTTTTTTAGCAAAGCAATTAAAGAAATTTTAATCGTTAATAAAGGTTATTAACTAAGATTAATTTAGAAGTAAAAGATCAATTGATTCATAAATTAAAGGTGTTTAGTTAATAAATAAAAAGAGAAATTTATCTCAGATGATTTGAAATTAACTTATGTTAAGTAACTAGGATTAATGACAAGTAATACATCTGATCTAATTAATCAGTTGATTTATAAATTTTACCTATAAATGCTTAGATCTTATTGAATGGTTGAATTGTTGATATTCCCGATGTCTGATGTTTTTGTGATATATCTGATTTGTGATATTTTGTTCTGCGGATTGAGCTGTGTATATTTATTTGCATCTGTATATTATCTGTGAATCTGTGAATGGGCGGTAAGCGTTATAATTTATATCGCTTATCAACTATATTTCTGTGTTTTAATCTGTGATGATTGAATGATGTTGCACTATTGTGTTAAACCCCTGGACCATACCATACACACACAAATATGGATTTCACGAGGAAATCGATTAAGTCACAGATTTTTGAAAATAGTTTTGAATTTGAATTTTAAAATTCAAATAGTTTGAAATGGAATCGGGTTAAATGTGAAAAGCTTTTGAAATGAAATTTCAAAGATGAAATTTATTTTTGAATAACTTGATAAAGTTTGAAATTTAAATAATTTGATTTAAATTTAAATTCAAAATGTGAAACTGAATTTTATAATTTGAAACTACGGATTAAAGATGTTATACCAGTTATATATGGGTTAAACCATTTTAAAATGTATTAATTTGGGAATATGAACATAAATTAAGGCTTTAACTCGTGTAAATTAATTGGATTTTTCTGAAACGAAAACTGTTTGTTTTCACATAATAAAGGCTTTCACATAAGAAATGAACGTCCAATTTGTGTTAAAAAGAATTTCAAGTTTGAAAATGAAAATGACTTCCAAGTTTTGGAAACGGTTTGAAACTATAAGTTAAATCTTTGATTTAAAGATTTAATGGGTGAATCCTATAGAAATGAAATTGTTTTGGAAATCTATGAGTTGATCTTTGTGAAATAAATCTTTTTGTCTAAAGATTTGAAATGGTAAAATTTTTAACCATTGAAAAGAAGTTTTGAATTATTAAGTTGTGACTTAATTGAAATCCCATATCCATATGTTTTAAATATTGCGCTCACTATTCGGTTTAGCCGGGAGAGGACCTTTGTGTCATATATCCCATTCCGAATATATGATACGTCGTTATGGATAGCATTTGAAGACCGGTGTTGAAGACCGGATATTTTCGAAAGCGAAAGGGTTTCTTGTTGATTGTCTCTGCACTGGCTGATCCCCGGTATTGAGATCTCCATATGTGATGGGAAATTCGGACGTGATTAGAGATTATCCGGATTGCAAGGACTTCTTTGTAAGTGCCTTCGGTTCTGTTCGAGCCCGGAACAGACTTGTATGGATAGTATGTCTGACATTACAAATTGAGATATAAAGCCGATTTCTTTCAAATATATTTCTGTTGGTGGCGGAGAATTTATTCTTTTAGCTTAACACCCTTCTCTGAGACGTACGAGCTCAGAGGTTATATAGTTGAAGGTTATCAGCGATATATTCCCAATTTTGGTAATGTGACATGCTGAGTGTTGCTGTGAAATGATCATTGTGTTGATCATTTATGATAGGATCATTTGTTTGATCTTCTATCTTTGTGATCATTTCTATGATCATTTGTTGACCCAAAGCATGACTTTGTATAAAGCGTGTTTTTGTGGACGAAACTTCGTCGAGCCTCATACCCCGGAATGGTCAAAACAGGAAAGATGCGGCAAGGTTATGAGGGGTAGCTCCCTTTAGGGTATGTGCATTTCCTTCTGGAAAAGGGTGGTATCATGGTATGGAGCCCAGATACTTACTCATGTTGAAAACACTTTGTTATGATTGTGTGATGATGGTGACGAGCGCTCGTTTAAAGGTCCTAAAGGACCGGGGGTGGCATATCTGAGGGTTTGTAATATCCCTTGGGAAAAGGGGTTCCCGGCTTTGTTTAGCAGAGAACGGTTTGGTTCTCGGGGCGTCCTTCCAGAGGCGTTTCCATGTGGCAATGGGAAGTTCCTTGGCCTGACCATTCGTTGGAAATCCAAAGAAACAATACGAGACTTGTACGGTTTTAGTTGTAGAACCTGCCATTTAATATGGTAGCTATAGTAAGCATACTATAATGGTACCTATGCTGGCTAAGATTTATATTCTACTTTTGAAATGTTTTCTACACTATGCACTAGTAATAATATCAAATGTTTCTTTTTAATGCGTATCAAGCATCTTTGACTAACATAAGAAGAAATCTCCTCCAAGTCTGCGTTTGCATTGTGTGTGTGGCGGGAGGTCTTATGGTAGTCTCATTCTTAAAAGCATTGCGAATTGATTTTTAAAAATATTCCTCTACTTTATTTTAAAGAAAAATAAACTGTTTTAGTTCTCACACCAGTCACATGACTGACTCGGAGTTTATTGTTTTCCTTCCTAAACTCTGGGTGCCCACCAATTTCCACACGGGCAGTTAAGAGTTAAGGTTTATCAGGATATTCAGGAGTTGCTGGAGGCAAGCTGGATGGCATAGCGTATTTACTAGTCTAGTATTTCTTTTTTTCGCTGCATTGTTTGATGTTGTACACTCTGATGATATGATGTAATGTAATGTAATAATTGATATAGTTCTTTGTTTAAAGATTATTCATTTATCTATTATATGTTGTTCCGCTGCGAATTGTCAGATTCTGATATTATTGTTCTGCTGTTTTCTGTTCCGTTCTATTTTCTTTTGTCTCTCTTTTCTATCTTCTCTCTCTATTCTACTTCTTTTCTTCTTTCTTAAACCCTCAGTGTTCGGTTTTCCGGCATCCGACTGATCGGCATTCGATACAGTGGACGTATTGATGTCGAAATTCCGGAGTCGAAGAATCGGGTCCTGACATGGGTGGTCCGGGTTGTCGTCGGCGACTTGTTGATGGTCGCAGCGTCGACTGGAATGGCGACGGAGATGTGTACACGTGCACCTGTGTCATGTGTGTCAGTGGTTTAGGTAAAAGCGAGAAGAAGAAGGGTGTCTCGAGATTGATCTTGGGGATTTGGTTTTATGGCTCGAGTTAGAACACGAGTTGTACGCAAGTGTTTTATCATGTTATAATAGTTTAAAATTTTAAATCAGAAAAAAATGAAGGGTTTTGCTTGGGGGTTGGCTCTAGTGCTTTTGAGTTTGGGCTCGAGTTCTACTCGGGTCAGAAATATAAGAGTATAAAAACAAGTTTTAAAAAGAAAATTTTATAATTAAGTTTAAAAACAATTTTCTTAAGTCAATTTCTTTTAAATAATAAATGTTATTTAAATATTTGGTTAGATAATAGTTGTATGATTTATTTTAACTTGAATTAATTCTTAAGTTTATTTTTACATAAATATAATAATGAAATTGAGTAATACATTAAGAAGATGAAATGTTTTTAAATGATAAATTTATTAAACAAGTTTTAAAAGGTTTCAAACAAAGGTATTGATCAAGTTATAAGCAAGTTTCAAAGATTTAACTTTTTAAGCGTAATGTTTTTAAATTTACTTTGATTTAAAATAATTATATATTATGTTAATTATTTGATTTAAATCCCTGAGTGTTTTCAGAGAATTTAATGATGTAATTAAGTAAGTGTTTAAAGGTAAATGTTTTAATTATTAATTAAAGATCTTAGTTAATTCATATGTTAATGATAATTAATTTCAAAGGCTTATTTAATAAGGTTTAAATGATAATTAAATAATTAATTAAGATAAATGGTTTATCTTATGTTAATTGGGGTCTTAATTAATTAAAGCATCATTATTAATTAATTAAGGAAAACTACTTAATGTTATTAATTTAAAGGTTGATTAATTAATGCAAGTAATTAAGGGATAATTACTTAATGAAATTAATTAAAGAATAAATAATTAATTAAAGGTTAATTAATTAATAATTAAAGGTTAATTAATTAAGTAATTAAAAGATAATTACTCAAAGTTTAATTACTTAATGCAAGTAATTAAAAGATAATTAATAATTAAAGGTTAATTAATTAAAGGTTAATTAATTAATAATTAAGGGTTAATTAATTTATGTAATTAAAAGGGTTAATTAATTAATGTAATTAACTTAAGGTTAATTAATATATGTGATTAATTAAGGGATAATTAATTAAGGATAATTAATTCAGATGGGTAATTAAGGATGGTTCATTAATTTTCATTAATTAATTAAAATAATAACAAATAGGTTTGTAATTAATTAATGTTAATTAAGCAGGGTTAGGTGATTAATTCATAAGTAATTAATTATAATCAGGTGATTAATTAATCTTGCTCATGGATAATTGCATTATATTGAATGCCTTGAATTGTTTGATATCTCTAATATGTGATGTTTTCTGCCATGAATTATTTTGGATTGAGCTGTGATTAATGTAAATATTTATCTGTGATGTATTGCTGTGTGATTGTGAACTTGTGAATTGAATTGAAATTGTTTACTTAAACAACTTGGCTTAAAATGGCATTTGAATTTTGATGCGACCGAGGGTCGGATTCCAAAAGGTTATCCGAAAACCACATTGAATTTTAAAGTTGGAACTTTTGTATAAAAGATTAAAAATGTAAATTTGTTGCGACTGTTTCCACATGTTTTTAAAATAAGCGCTCGTTATTCCGATTAGCCGAGGGAGGACATTAAGTCATAAAACTCATTCCGAATAATGATACGACGAAATGGGATAGCATTTGAAGATAGTGGTTGAAGATCGGGTATTTTCGGAAATGAAAGGATTGCCTGTTGAATGTCTTTGCACCTAGTGGCTTCGGTATAGAGATTTAGATTACCCTATGTGATGGGGAGTCCGGACGTGATTAGGGGATATCCGGATTTGCAAGGGCTTCTTTCCTTAGTTGGACGAAGTGCCTTCGGTTCCATTTAGACCTATGATGGACTTGTATGGATGTATGTTTGACATTACACTTTGAGATATAAAGCTGATTTCTATCAAATACAATTCTGTTTGGTGGCGGAGAGTTTATTCTTTTAGCTTAACACCCTTTTCTGAGACATACGAGCTCAAAGGTTATGTAGTTGATATTTACTAGTGTTATATTCCCAATTTGGTAATGTGGCATGCTAAGTGCTGAGCATTGGATGATCGAAGCATGGCTTTTGTGAAAAGCATAGCTTTGTAGGATAAGACTTCATCGAACCTCTCACCTCGAAAATGGTCGAAACAGGAAAGGATGCAGCAAGGTTACAGGAGTCCTCCCCTTAGGGTATGTGCATTTCCTTTTGGATAAAAAGTGGTATCATGGTTTGGAGCCTAGATATTTAACATATGTGGATTTGTTGGAATTTGTGTTGGCGCCTCGGTAAAGGTCGATTACGACCGGGGGATGGCATACTCGTGACAGTAAAGTTACCTAGTTACAAAGGTAACCCGGCCTTGTGTTGGTAGAGATCATGTTAGGTTCTCGGGGCGTCCCTCCAGAGGCATACCCATTCGGAAAGGAAGTTCCTTAGCCTTGACCATTTGTTGGAAATCCAAACAATTAATACACGCTCTGTACGGTTTTAGTTGTATAACCTGCCATTTAAAATGGTAGCTATAGTAGGCATAATATAATGGTACGTATGCTGTCTAAGATTAATATTATACTTTTGAAATGTTTTCCACACTATGCACTAATAATAATATCAAAAAGATTTTCACGTATCAAGCATGTTTGACTACTATAAGGAGAAATCTTCCCCCAAGTATGCGATTGCATTGTGTGTGCCGAGAGACCTTATGGCAGTTTCATTTTTCAAAAAGCATAACGGATTTATTTTTATTTCTTTTTGTGTTTTCTTTTTGTTCAAATAACTATTTTATGTTTGCTCACACTAGTCCCATGACTGACTCGGAGTTTATTGTTCCCTTTTCTAAACTCTGGGTGCCCATAATTTTCCATATGGGCAGCCTAGAGTCAGGTTATCAGTAGGGTCTGGAGCTAGTTCAAGAATAGATGTAGATTTTGGCAGTCTTCTGTTTGAAAGTCTTTGAAGTCTATGGATTTGGAATTGCATTTTCTTCATTACAGCATGATAGCTTTTGGTTTTGAGCTTTTGGATCTTTAGAGCTTTGGCAATGAAGATGTAGTCTGTTGATCTCTATCTCTCTCTCTCTCTCTCTCCCTCTCTCTCTCTCTCTCTCTCTCTCTCTCTCTCTCTTGGAAGCTCTGTTGATGTCATCTCTTTCCGATTAATGCTTGTATTCCGTTGTTGTATTATATGTTGGCTCTGATATTGTTGGGATTTGTTATCGACTTGTGGTATCATGTTGTATCCATATTGTGTATCAATAAATTCTTCTTTGTTTCCACTGTGTTGTTTTCACCTAATATGTTATATGCTCCGGCGAACCAGGACTCCAACATTTGAATCTCCGGCATTCGAATATAGGTGATGTATTGGATGCCGATTTTTAGGCTCCGAGCCTCGGGTCGTCACATTTGTTGTCAGAGCTGAAGGTTGAGTAAGAACTTTAGCTTTGGAGTATAACTCATTAGGTGGCTCATTAGAGATAGGGTTAGAAATCCCCTAGAATGAGTATATTCCCTAAGATATCTTGTCTATATGCCTCAATCAATTTTCTAACTATTCATGATACTGAGAATGAGTGCAAGAAGAGCACGAGATAGGGGAGAGGGGAATACTACTACCAATGGTCAAGACCCTGTAACAACAAGGAACAACTTTTCCATCAACCTTCTTTTGATCATCATCCAATTTCAATTCTTTGATGGCTTTCGGGCAGCTCCAGGAAGAAGCTTTGGTATGGTGGGAGATCATCACTTTGGCCAAATCGGAGAATGAGTTTACATAGGATAGATGCAAACAAATATTTGAGCAGCGATATATGCCTTCCGCTAGTATTTCCAGGATGTATCAAGAAGATTGCCATGTTTCTTATTTATGATAAAAAATTTAGAATTCTGTTCGACACTGGAGCCACATAGAGTTTTATTTCCCAGCAAATCGTAGAGGAGTTAAATCTTGAATCCGAATTCGTAGTCGAATCTATTTGTGTGAAGAACCCGGCATTTGGCCCTGCGAATCATTGTTCACATTGTAGGAAAGTTCCTATTTCGTATTCTTATCATCAGTTTCCTATTAGCCTTTTCATTCTTGTCTTTAATGAATTTGAAATTTTACTTGGAAGGAATTGGTTAACAAAATATGAAGCTAAATTGTATCAATAGAACGATTTCAGTTAAAACCAAATTTAGGAATGTTGTTGTGATTTCTTGTGAGGATCCAAGTCCGAAAAGGGACAAGCTAATGTATACTGTAGGTCATTCCGATCTGAGGTAGGAATCTACACCTATTGTTCGAAAATTTCTTTTCATATTTGAAGAAGTTAAGTCTTTACCTCCGCATAGGGAAGTCGAATTTAGAATCAACTTTGGTTTCCAATGTCCAGTAGAGGATGCAAGTTGTAGGATGGAACCAAAGGAAAGAGTGGAGTTAGTTGAGCAAACCCAAGATTTACTAGAGAAAGGATCTATAGACCTAGTCGTTCGAGTTAGGGTTCAACTAGAGTATTTGTAGCCAAGTCCGATGGATCTTTTAGATTGTGCATAGATTTTTGTGATCTTAATAGGTTAACTCTTAAGAGTAAAATTCTTTTTCCCCGAATCGACTACCAGTTCGATCAACTGCATGGTACTCGATTCTTTTCCAAGATAGATCTAGCCCAAGGATTCTATCAGCTGAGAATTTTGGAAGATTGCATCCATTTGTCTATTTTTTTAGGGTCCCCATACATTCTACGGATAGTTAGTTTTTCCTTCGGACTAACCAATTCCGCTGCATATTTCATAGAACTGATGACCCGAGTATCTTATGAAGTATTGAATAAGTTCGTTCTTGTATTTATATATGATATTCTGTTTTACTCCAAAAGCCGAAATGTCTACTCAACATTTGGAATAGGACTTCTCTACACTTGATTTGATCTGATAAGCCATTTCTCCATCTTTTTATATGTTCATACGATCTTTGTTTGTCTCCCTATCTATCAAATTTCAAGAACGAAATTTTCTTAAGGGGGGAATCTGTAACTATCCCGTTTTTAAGTCAAATTTAATTTAGTAATTAATATAATTTTTGGATTTATTCGTGAATTAATTTGAAATTTTCCTGAAACAAATGAGATATGTGTTGTTTATATATATATAAATATATTGTAAATAGAATTTTGATTTGAAATCAAAAATAAATATCTTAAAAATAAATTGGGTTTAAAATTCTGTACTTTAAAAACTAATAAAAAATTTTGGTAATTATAATATATATATATATCTGTGTATATATATTGTGATTTGGAAGTTATATTTTGAAAATAATATAATAATAATTCTCAAAAGCTATTTAAAGTTAAATTCTATATTTAAAAAATCTAAGGATAAATATTAATTAATTTAAGATATAATAGCTTTAGTTGAAAAAGATTTAATAAAAGGTTTAAATACTTTCTTTAAAATTTATACATGAGATAAATATGGTTTGTGTATATATAAAAATTTAAAGCATGAAAATAAAAATATAAAGAAAATATATAAATACATCTTTTGAAAATAATAAGATAAACATAAAAAGTTTAAAATAAAAATATAAAACATATGTATATGTAAAACTAATTGTAAATATAATATAAAATTTTATAAAAAATATTAAAAATATTTAATAACATGAAAATTAACATGTGTAAGTATTTTAACATGAAAATTAACAAGTGTAACATAAATACATGCATTAATACAAGTGTAAACCATAAAACATGAGATTTAACAAGTGTTTGCTTAATTTTATCATGCAAATACAAGTGTTAGATTTCTTTTTAAATGACTTTTGTGTATACATATACACATCTACTTCTACTCTCATTTTCTTTCATATTTCAAAAACAAAATCCGTTTGAATCCAAAGCCTGAAAGCAAGCAAAATCAAACTGAATTAAAACAAGAATCAAACTCAACAATTTTCAAAACCTGGAGCAAACCAAAATCAAGTAGAAAGATCAGATCAAAGTTCAATTCATCCCAACTTCAACAAATATTAAGTTTCAGACCATTTCAGTTTTCAAATTCAAAAGAAAAAAGACAATTCTAGGCTTTGCTTCTCTGTGCAAAAATCAGGTGAGTAAACAAGCTTTATATAATCTTTAACTTGTTGAATCTGGATTGTTTGTGATTGATACTTGAAGTATGCTGTGAAAATGTTTGTATAGATGTAAATATGTCTATATATATATATGTAGAATTATGTGTGCATGTCTGTGCATGTGTCTATATATATATATATATATATATATATATATATATATATATATATATATATATACATACAGGTCTCAGTTGAATTATAGGCATAAATCCACCCAAATAAATTCCATTTCTCTTCATAAAATCAATTTTATGCTATGATCTAGAAATGATTGCATGGACATAACATTAATTTTAAAAATAATTTCAAGTAAATATGTTAAGTAATTATTTCGAAAATGAGAATTAACAGTAGTGATCAATTAAAGTCATAAAATCAATCATCTAAATTGCACTATTTGATTATATAACCTATTTCGAATTTGAAAATGATGAATTTTGATCATATTATAACATTTTTTAAGTTGGTTTTGATCGAGATATGGTGAGGTGATCGGAAATTGGGATTTTATCAATTTTTAGCGATCGCGAGGTCCTGTAGCCTTGGGGTTTTGGCCGGAGGTTGCTTGTTGGTCGATGATCGTGGGAAAAATGACCACCCACTTTCTGGACCACCGTAGTGGCTTGGGAGAGTCAATTTAGGGTTTTAGGTGTCGAACTGGACGAGATGGTTGTCGAGGCTATTTCGACAACGTGACGACATCGGGTTGGACCTAAGGTGGGGGAAAGGGAAGATGGAAGCAAAGCGAACATCTGGGCACAAGGTCGTGGACTCCGGTGGTCGGAGATAGGAGGAATGAGGCATTTTCTGTTGATCAGTTTTGGGTTCCTGATGTCTTGAGTGCTCGATTTTGGTTTCCGTCGCTATCGATGGTGCTGGGTGGTCTGGGTTGTTGACAAGATCATCGGCAACTTGTTGATGGTCGCAGCGTTGATCGAAATGGCGACGGTGATGTGTACACATGCACTTGTGTCATGTATGTCAGTGGTTTGGGTAAAAGGGAGAAGAAGAAGGGTGTCTCGGGATTGATCTCGGGGATTTGGTTTTATGGCTCGAGTTAGAACACGAGTTGTACGTGAGTGTTTTACCATGTAATAACAGTTTAAAATTTAAATCAGCAAAAAAAGTTGAAGGGTTTTGCTTCTGGGTTGACTCGAGTATTATTGAGTTTGGGCTCGGGTTCGACTCGGGTCAGAAATATATGAGTATAAAAACAAGTTTTAAAAAGAAAATTTTATAATCATGTTTTAAAACAATTTTCTTAAGTCAATTTCTTTTAAATAATAAATGGTATTTAAATATTTGGTTAGATAATAGTTGTATAATTTATTTTAACTTGAATTAATTCTTAAGTTTATTTTTAAATAAATATAATAACGAAATTAAGTAATTGATTAAGAAGATGAAATAATTTTAAATGATGAATTTATTAAACAAGTTATAAAAGGTTTCAAACAAAGGTATTGATCAAGTTGCAAGAAAGTTTCATAGATTTAAATTTCAATGCATAATGTTTTTAAATATTTTTGATTTAAAATAATTGTATATTAGGTTAATTATTTGATTTAAATCCCTAAGTGCTTTCAAAGAATTTAATGATGTAATTAAGTGAGTGTTTAAGGTAAATGTTCTAATTATTAATTTAAAGATCTTGGTTAATTCATATGTTAATGATAATTAATTTCAAAGGTATATTTAATAAGGTTTAAATGATAATTAAATAATTAATTAAGATAAATGGTTTATCTTAAGTTAATTGGGGTCTTAATTAATTAAAGAATCATTACTAATTAATTAAGGGTAATTACTTAACGTAATTAATTTAAAAGTTGATTAATTAATGTAAGTAATTAAGGGATAATTACTTAATGAAATTGATTAAAGAATAATTAGTTAATTAAAAGTTAATTAATTAATAATTAAAGGTTAATTAGTTGAGTAATTAAAAGATAATTACTTAAAGGTTAATTACTTAATGTAAGTAATTAAAAGATAATTAGTAATTAAAGGTTAATTAATTAAAGTTTAATTAATTAATAATTAAGGGTTAGTTAATTTATGTAATTAAATTAGGGTTAATTAATTAATGTAATTAACTTAAGGTTAATTTATATATTTTATTAATTAAGGGATAATTAATTGACAATAATTAATTCAGATGGGTAATTAAGGATGATTAATTAATTTTCATTAATTAATTAAAATAATAACAAATGGGTTTAGTTAATAAATATTAATTAAGCAGGGTTAGGTGATTAATTCATAAGTAATTAATTCATTTGAGTTAATTAAATTAATTATAATTAGGCGATTAGTTAATCTTGCTTATGGATGATTGGATTATATTGAATGTCTTGAATTGTTTGATATCTCTAATATGTGATGTTCTGTGCTATGAACTGTTTTGGACTGAGCTGTGATTAATGTAAAAATTTATCTGTGATGTATTGCTGTGTGATTGTGAACTTGTGAATTGAATTGAAATTGTTTACTTAAACAACTTGGCCTTTAAAATGGCATTTGAATTTCGGTGCGACCGGGGATCGGATTCCAAATGGTTATCCGAAAACCACATCGAATATTAAAGGTGGATGTTTTGTATAAAAGATTAAAAATGGAAATTTGTTGTGACTGTATCCACATGTTTTTAAAATAAGCGCTTGTTATTCAAATTAGTCGGATGAGGACATTAAGTCATAAAACCCATTCCGAATAATGATACGATGAAATGGGATAGCATTTGAAGACGGTGGTTGAAGACCGGGTATTTTCGAAAATGAAAGGATTGTCTGTTGAATGTCTCTACATCGAGTAGCTCCGGCATAGAGATTTAGATTACACTATGTGATGGGGATCTCGGACGTGATTAGGGGATATCCGGATTTGCAAGGGCTTCTTTCCTTAATTGGAGAAGTGCCTTCGGTTCCATTCAGACCCAGGATGGACTTGTATGGATGTATGTCTGACATTACACTTTGAGATATAAAGCTGATTTCTATCAAATACAATTATGTTTGGTGGCAGAGAATTTATTCTCTTAGCTTCACACTCTTTTCTGAGACGTACGAGCTCAGAGGTTATGTAGTTGATATTTACTAGTGATATATTCTCAATTTGGTAATGTGGCATGCTAAGTGTCGAGCATTGGATGATCGAAGCATGGCTTTTGTGAAAAGTGTAGCTTTATGGGACGAGACTTCATCGAACCTCACACCCCAAAAATGGTCGAAACAGGTAAGGATGCAACAAGGTTACGGGGTCGTGCCTCCTAGGGTATGTGCATTTCCTTATGGATAAAAAGTGGTATCAAGGTATGGAGCCCAGATATTTAACTTGTGTGGATTTTTTGGAATTTGTGTTGGCGCCTCGGTAAAGGTCGGTTACGACCGGGGGATTGCATAGACATGACAGTTAATTACCTAGTTACAGAGGTAACCCGACCTTGCGTTGGCAGAGATCCGGTTAGGTTCTCGGGGCGTCCCACCAGAGGTATAGCCATTCGAAAAGGAAGTTCCTTAACCTTGACCATTTGTTGGAAATCCAAACAATCAATACGCGCCCTGTATGGTTTTAGTTGTATAACCTGCCATTTAAAATGGTAGCTATAGTAGGCATACTATAATGGTACGTATGCTGGCTAAGATTAATATTATACTTTCGAAATGTTTTCCACACTATGCACTAATAATAATATCAAAAAGATTTTTGCGTATCAAGCATGTTTGACTGCTATAAGGAGAAACCTTCTCCAAGTGTGCGATTGCATTGTGTGTGTGCCGAGAGACCTTATGATAGTTTCATTTTCCAAAAAGCATAACGGATTTTTTTTGTGTTTTCTTTTCATTCAAATAATTGTTTTATGTTGGCTCACACCAGTCCCATGACTGACTTGGAGTTTATTGTTCCCTTTTCTAAACTCTAGGTGTCCATAATTTTTCACACGGGCAGCCTAGAGTCGGGTTATCAGTAGGGTTGGAGCTAGTTTAGGAATAGATGTAGATTTTGGCAGTCTAATGTTTGGAAGTCCTTGAAGTCTGTGGATTTGGAATTGCATTTTGCTTCGTTACAGCATGATAGCTTTTTGTTTAGAGCTTTTGGATCTTTGGCAATGAAAATGCGATCTGTTGGTCTCTCTATCTCTCTCTCTCTCTTGGAAGCTCTGTTGATGTCATCTCTTTCCGCTGTGATGTTTGTATTCCGCTGTTGTATTATATATTAGCTCTCATATTGTTGGGCATTTGTCATCAGCTTGTTGTATCATGTTGTATCCATATTGTGTATCAATAAATTAATCTTTGTTTCCGCTGTGTTATTTTCATCTGATGTGTTATAAGCTCCAACGAACCAGGACTCCAACGTTTGAATCTCCGGCATTCGAATACGGCTGATGTATTGGATGCCGATTTTCGGGCGTCGAGCCCCAAGTCGTCATACACCATATGTATATAATGTGGAAATTAAGGGGTTAGCGGAAAGTAGCCTTTCATTATGAAGATCTCGGTCTTCAAAATCATTTCCCTTATCATGTTTCACTTTTGAACGTACATTGGGTCGAAGTGGTTTCGGATAACAATCACGCAAATCCAATCCTGATCTCTCCAAACAAATTATTGATAAAACATCTTTTAGAAATATATCATTTCTTTTTCCAGTATTTACGAGATTATTAAACTTATCTTTAACTTTAAAAAATACCAAATCGTTTCTCATAAATCAAGTTGGGAAACATTATTGAGTAAAAAGGATTCATAGAAATTATATTAATTTTACTAAATATTATTTTCCGTGTTTAACAGGTAAAATTTATAGACTAATGGTGAGATCACCTTCTAAATTCACACGAATAGTACAGGTTCCCTCCTCGGAATTTAACACTACGTATAAGAAGATTATTTCTATACAACCCAAGTTAAAGTAACTATTTTATACTTGTCTCGTTTATGACACTTCGACATTATCTATTCCTCACCTAGGCGAGTGAGGCAGGGCACTGGTTGCTCCTGAACATCACCTTAGTTTAAGCACCCCACATTTGGATCTCATGAATAGAAAAATCCAGTCTACTCATTGGCCTTTAGAGCTAAGATTTAATCATTTATTTACAATAGCTTTTCTTTTAATCATTTATTTAAACTCTTTTTAAAATAATTATAAAACTTCCAAGTTATCTTTAAAACACTTACTTATTTATTTGAAAATGTTTATAAAAGATTTGAGAAAGAATAGTTAAGTTAAAACTGTAATTTGTATAAGTTATTAAAATTGCTACGAAAAGTGCTACAAATAGTGTTTTCAACGCTTATTTGATCAAAATAACTTTTCTATCATTTGAAAGTATATTTTTATAAATCATATCCTTTTTAAATCATTTTTTATATTTATAGAATTTATTTCATATTTTTAAAGATTTAAAAGTATCAGTTCATAGAAGTTTCCTTTTTGGATCCCGAATTGCCAAACCATGACTGTTTTGAAAACTTATTTTGCTCATATTTCAAAATTTACTAAATGAATCATGATCCTTTTCTTTTGTTCGAAAACTATGATAACAAGAGTTCGGAAAATTTTTATTCCAAAGAATTCAGTCTTTGATTCCATCATATAAATGGATTTAAACTACTACAGCGTGAAATCACGAAATGCCGTTACGCAATGCGCGTATTTTAACTCAATTTTCATATCCTTTTCCAAACTTTTTCGAAACACTTTTAGATGTTTATAATATTTCTAAATCATTTTAAACCATTTTAAAAAGGTTTATCAATGCCACATACACCATTTCATTTATCAAAGGAAAGTGATTTTCATTTTGAAATACTACGTGTATTTAACGCAAACCATTTCAAAAATCAAACATCTATATTATCATATTCAAACATGATAAACAACCATCATAAACAAGCATAGCAAGATATATTATTTCATACAATATATCATATATATAAATATAGTTTCTCACCTTTATTGGTTTCTACCTTTAAGAAAATTCGATAGATTGTACTGGAGCATATGGAATTGACCCCTAAACCTTTGGAAGGGCATGGCCCAAGCTAGAAGAGGTAGAGCTCTTGGTCAATGGTGAAAAATGTGGTGTCCGTGAGTTGTGGAAGTGCAAAGGAGGTGTTTGACGTGGTTTTGGAGGTGGATTGACATGGTATATACATGTGTATTTGCTTTACTTTATTTTGAAATATTTTTCCATACCATTGCTACATATTTTTTTCTATGAACTATAAGACATTAATAAGCTTCAAGAAGAGGAGGAAGAAGAAGAGAATTGTGTGAATGAATGTGTGAATGGGAGCTTGGTATTTATAAGAAAAAGTGTAACATCCCTCTACTTAGAGGCGCAAAACTAACGGCTACAGATGCTGCGGTCATACATAGTTATTAATCCTCGGCGAACAAATACGGCAGTGTTAGATTCATTGATATACAGAAACACATGAATATGGAAAAAAAAATTAAAACTTCAAACAAAATCACATTCCATGTCAAAACATTTTCAATTCATTACATAATCCCATAATCGCCAATCATATTTAGAGAAAATATATATTTATTACAACATACGCCAAGAGCGACATATAAAGATGCCCCATTAGATGATCAGAGTATATACAGGCAATATAATAATGTTGTCGTTACAAACAACAGGCAGAATCAAAAGAAAGAGAACTCTAAATAGTTATCATGCCTCTTGCACGTCCCAGGAAGCTTATTCGTCTTAAGAGGTACCTGAAAACCTCAACTCTCAAACTACTCAAATTAATCGAGTATCCAAGAGTTTAAGGGGAAAACGTAACCTCGAGTCAAATATAAAGCCTGATATGAATAATAATTTACCATCTCTAATCATTTAGATATCTAGTAAGATCATGCCGCTTAGCGGAACGAATTTTCCCTCACTATTATCTCAAAACCTTTATAAAACCATGTATTGTGCTCCTACATCCACAATGGTTAAAACAATTCAAAATGGCATAATATGATGATATGTAAAGCAAACGAATCAATTTTGGATTATCCATCCCCATTCATTTTAGACTATCTGTCTCAATTACAGTTTCTAGGATTAATATTAACCTATTAGTTTTCACAGGATAATAACCGGTAAAATATTTAAAGACTCGCTGTCCAATTACATAGTTTTCATGGGATCACTAAGAATCTATTGGTAACTCCAATATCTTTGCTATTTTCGTAGTTTTCATGGGTTGACTAGGGACCTATAGGTGACCACAATATCCTTTCTTCTTAACCTAGTTTTCATCGACTAACTAGGAACCTATTGACATCTGTTAATATCTCAATCTAGATATAGTTTTCATGAGCTAACTACAACCTACTGGACCTTGCCAGTATCAGATCACAGTTTTCATGGGCTTACTATGAACCTATCTTTCCGACATCTTGCTTTATGCATAGTTTTCATGGGCTAACAATGAACCAATTGGCCCTTGCTAATATCTTTTCCTATACACGGTTTTCCTGGGCTTACCGAGAACCTGTTGATCCCTGCCAATATCTTTCTATTATATTTTAGCATCGTATATTCTATTCTTCTTGACCTCTTGGATGCAATTCTACTCATTCAGGAGTTAACCTAAATTATACTTACTACTGGGTCAACCTAGCTGGTTATTCTGCCATTTTCCCAAAATACAGTTATGGGATTCAAACAATGTGAATATATTTATATTTGAAGAAGCAAACATAATAACATAGCAATACCACTCTCATGGGTTTAATACAAAACATGATTAATCCCTTTAAACTATTAATTTATCAAGGATAGCTTCTTCTCAAAACCATTATAAGAACTCCTTTAATTTAGCCATGGGCTTTTTAAATAGAGTTTGGGTTATACAACCTTTCGAAACCTTCGAAACCTAGCTTTTGACTTCATAGGATGACCTCCTTCGAATGCACTAAATTATATCTTCTAAACATTAGGTCCCTGCCTGTAATACTTTAAAATATCCCTTTCGAAACCTTTCAATTACGTTAGAGTATTAATAAATAACTTGGAAAACATAGCTCCGAAATAGATTGAAAGTACCCCCTTTCGACACAGTTACAAGTAACCTGTTGGGCGAGTTCTCACCCCCGGTCTAAAGCTTCTCCAACTACCACTGACCGAACCAACCAACTACCGGTCGAAAGCCTCTCCAACAATCAACTACCGGTCCAACTCCATGTCCATGCCTAGCCGAACCAACCTCTGCCGGACCAAATCCCACCGAGTCCTACCGAACCAAGCTTCATACACTCGCCACCGGACCACCTCCCTGCCGAACCAAATACTCTCCTCCATCACCGAACCAAGCTCCAGATAACCACCACCGAATCAAGGGAAGAATGTATTACCACCGGTCCAAAGTATCACCGGACCATCCACCTACTACCGAATCAAGACCGAGAAGGTATTACCAAACCAACACTGCCAGGCCAGATTGCATCAGCCCAGGCCCACCAGCAGGTATATACATCCAAGGACCCTACCCTCAACCTCACTCTATAAATAGAGGGGCAGGGGTACAACAATGGCAGACAAGTTTGAGAGTTCAAGCACGGATAGAACTTTCAAACAACTTCAGTTACTTGTAATCAAAGCCTTGTACTTGTAATCGGAATAGAAAAGGAGAATAACATAAAAAGTGGACGTAGGCACATTCTGGCCGAACCACTATAAATATGTTTGTCTTTTACAGTTTAGTCCCTACTTTTTACATATTTGCATAAATCACCTAAATCACTAAGAACAACTTAAAAACGACTAAACCATACGACTTGGAGGTGTTTGCCCATTTTTTGTGCAAACATTTTTGGTGCTTTCACTGAGAGCTCGAGCTAGAAGCCTCAGCTTCTTCCACTCAACCTTTATCCTGACAACATCGCTCATTGCTTGGAAAACATGCCTCCCGGGCCAAGGAAAGATGTTAGCAAAGGAAAGAACATCGCAACTAACAGCATCCCAGATCCAGTGATCACAGATCAAGAGAATCATCCTGCTCCAAAAGCAAATGGAAATCAGGCAAATCCGACAGCCCCTTCGGCGGAGCAACCAATTACTAGGGCAGATCTGGACAGAGTTGTGGCTGAAGTAACTAACCGCTTCACATCCCAACAAGAAGCCTTGGTGGATCAACTCATGTCACGCTTAAGGGATGCTGAAGAATCCAACCGCAATACTGAATCGTGGGGTGAGTCCCGGTCTGGAGGATCTGGGAGACGACAAAGATCTTTCTTCTTCAAAGAGGCTAACAACAGGAACAGCAATGGTAGGAGCCGAGCCCGGACTCAACCCGAATTCCGACCCGAGGAAACACTTGGAACCGAATCTAACAGGAGAGGTACCAGGCAGGGGTCGGATGTAGCTGAGCCTGTCATGCTACCTAACCATGGGAACACCAATGGACGGGGCCGAGCAGGAGTCCAGCCCGAAGTTGGACTCGAGGAAGTGCTTAGATCAGAACCCAGCAGGGGAAGATCAAGGCAAGGGCCAAGTATAGCTGAACCCAGCATGCCCCCGGAAGACCAGAGACAGCCACTGGAAAATGCTAGAAGTGATAGACAATACCATCCCTACAGGTCGTCTGGACGGAATCAATCCCACAGGGAAAAACCAAACTCACTTCTATCCGCTTCAAGTTCTGATGAAAGGATGGTGCGATTGTTCAGAGAATGCGTCCAACGGGACCAAAGGGATCGAGGGATAGGCGCTAGGGTAACCAGCCCCTTCACCTGCAATATCGAAACTGCCATCACCCCTGGGAATGGAAAATGCCAACAATGGAACCTTACAAGGGAACCTCTGACCCCATTGTACACTTGCAGAGATACACACAGCATATGCTCATGAGCGGAGCAACAGAGGGAGTGTTGTGTAAATGCTTCCCACTATTCTTGGCAGATCTAGCTACCTCCTGATTCTGCCATCTACCCCAAGGATCCATCAGCTCATGGAAAATGTTGAAAGAAAAGTTCATCAGCCAGTTCCGCATTCATGTGGAACAACCCAAGGACGCTTATTCCCTATCTAATATCAAACAGAAGCCCGGAGAGACAGTGCAACAATATCTAACCCGATTCAACGCCGCAGCGGCCGCAGTCCAAGATACCGATGAGAAGCTTATCCTAATGGCTCTCTGCAGTGGTGTACATCCGGATACTAAATTTGCCAGAAGACTAACGAAAGCAAAACCAGCTACGTTACCCGACTTCTTCCATGAAGCTGAAAAATATATGAGACTAGAGGAAGCTGCCACTGAGAGGCAGGCAGGGCAACAAACTAAGGCGGCTCATGGTAGCACGCCTGCTGCGGCAAAGGACGTTCGAAGAAATGACTCTAGAGACAATGCTGGGGGCAAGAAGGGAGAAAAACGTCTATATCGACCAGGACCAAGATTCGACTCCTACACTCCTTTGAATGAGACTATCGAAAACATCTTCCTGGCCACCTAAAATGAAGTTAGATACAAACACCCCCCGCACAAGAAAGAATCGGATAATGCAATTAAGTCGGGAAAGTTCTGTCGTTTCCACGAATCTCATGGGCATGATACCAATGAATGTCATCATCTCCGGGACTTAATTGAAGAACACATCAGAAGTAAGAAACTGGAACGCTATGTGAAAAATCAAAACAGGACTCCAACTCTTGCCAATGAAAACCCAAGCCCACCTCCCCAGGAGATGGGCAGAGGAAATCACAACACCAGTGGCTCCAGTCGGGAAAAAATAGTGGTTCATACCATATCAGGAGGACCACACATTGCTGACAGAAGCTGGGCAGAGATGGAGAGATATGGACAGTCACTTAGAAACAAAGAAGACTGCGTTAACTCCGTTACAGAAGAGCGCCACCCGAAGCGGAAAGAGAATGATGACATCACATTCAGTAGACGTGACCTAGAGGGAAGGCAATACCCTCACATGGATCCTATGGTCATCTCTGCATGGTTCGGTCCAGCCGAAGTTTTCCGAATTCTAGTAGACATTGGAAGCTCAGTAAATATCCTGTTTAAATATGCTTTCGACAAAATGAAGCTGTCAATGAAGGATGTATCTCCCTACAACAAACCACTACATGGTTTCACTGGAGATGCAAAGATGCCCCTCAGGCAACTGGACCTCTTTGTTGAAATAGGAAGTCATCCCCGCTCCGTTGTGCGAAAACAAACATTTGTACTAATAGAAAACCACTCGGCCTACAACGCCTTTTTGGGAAGACCAGCCTTGTCTTACTTCCAAATTGTCCTAGCCCCATGGTGCGTGAAGATGAAATTTCCAACAGATAACGGAATAGGAGAAATAGAGGGAGATCAAGACACTGCTCGAGACTGCTATGTAACTGAACTTCGTAATAACCATAGAAAAGATAAAGGGAAAAATGCAGAGACTACTCTCTGCATAAAAAGCTTGGAAGCATAGCAACTAAAGAAAGCCCCTCCTCTTCGATATACCAGTGATCCTTTCAATGAATTAGACCCCAGGGACAAAGAGGAGGAGGCCACCGCCGAGCCTGCAGAGGCTATGGAATTTGTAGCTGTAGACAAACATGACTCAAGTAGACTATTGAAAATCGGATCTCAACTAAAAGAAGAATTAAAGGATCAACTCATTGATTTTCTTCGCCACAACATGGATGTATTTGCATGGACGCACGCTAACAAGACAGGAATCTCCCCAGACGTAGCATGCCACGTACTGAACATCGATCCCACCAAGGTGCCAGTGAAGCAGAAAAAGAGGAGTATGGGGACAGAACGATCAGCAGCCCTCGAGGAAGAAGTAAAGAACTTACTTGCCAATAACTTCATACGAGAAGCCATCTACCCAAAATGGATCGCCAACCCGGTACTGGTAAAGAAGGCTAACGGGAAGTGGCGAACATGCATCGACTTCTCCAACTTAAATGACGCTTGCCCAAAGGACTGCTTCCCACTCCCCCGAATCGATCAGCTCGTGGACAGCACAGCCGGACACGAACTCTTATCCTTTATGGACGCATACTCAGGATATAACCAGATCCCTATGCACGCCCTCGATCAAGACCACACTAGTTTCATCACTTACCGGGGATTGTACTGCTACAAAGTAATGCCTTTTGGACTTAAAAACACCGGAGCTACTTATCAGCGCCTCGTCAACAAGATGTTTGCGGAATTAATAGGACGAACTATGAAAGTCTATGTGGATGACATGCTGGTAAAATCGAGGAAAGCCAACGATCATATAAACCACCTGGACGAGATGTTTCAAGTACTTCGCCAATATGGAATGAAGCTGAATCCTCTAAAGTGCTCATTCGGAGTATCGTCGGGAAAGTTCTTGGGATTCATCGTCCATGCCAGGGGGATTGAAGCAAACCCCGAACAGGTTCGTGCTTTGCAAGAAATCAGGATACCATCCACTCAAAAAGAGATGCAAAGCCTAAACGGGAACGTGGCCGCCCTAAGCAGGTTCATCTCTAAAGCAACCGACAAATGCATCCCTTTCTTCGAAGCTCTAAAGAAAGACAAAGGATAGTTCGAGTGGACTGACGAATGCTTAAAAGCCTTCCTTAACCTAATCGAACACCTCCAGAGACCACCAGTACTCTCAGCTCCAAATGAAGGCGAAGAGCTATACCTATACCTTGCTGTATCATCTCATGCTTTAAGCGCCGCTTTGGTGAGAGAAGACAACCACGCACAGCGGCCTGTATACTTTGTAAGAAAGAGATTTACAGGGGTAGAAGCCAGATACCCTAAACTTGAAAAGCTAGCATACTATTTGCTAATCACGTCACGGAAACTGCGACACTATTTCCAATCTCATTCCATCAAAATTTTAACCGATCAACCGCTAAGGCAAGTACTCCATCGCCCCGACACTTCTGGGCGACTACTTAAGTGGATCATTGAACTGAGTCAATATGATATCACCTACCATCCTCGCACCGCTATCAAGGGGCAATCCATAGCCGATTTCATTGTCGAATTCACTACTAACAAAGGTAAGGAGCAATCTGAAATAGCAGAAGATATCAAGTGGAATCTCTTCGTAGATGGAGCATCAAATGAACAAGGCTCGGGGGCAGGTGTTGTGATAATCACCCCCAGGGGAAGGAAGCTACACTACGCCCTAAGGTTGGAATTCGTTGACACCAACAATGACACAGAATACGAAGCAGTGATGGTCGGATTAGAACTTGCCCTGGAGATTGGAGTCGGTTCTTTATGTCTCCATAGTGATTCTCAACTTATTGTAAATCAAATACTGGAAGAATTTCAGACTCGAGGAGAACGACTCACAGCATATCTAAAGAAGACCAAACTGCTGCTCAATCAATTGGATCACTATTTAATCAAACACATTCCTCGAGAAGAGAATCAGGAGGCCGACGAACTAGCAAAGCAAGCTAGCATGAAGGACGGCACCGCTTCCCGAACAATAACCATCTCAAAGCAACTGGCCCCGAGTTACGAGCCAATGAATATGATAGCTGCAATCGAAGAGGAAACTTGGATGACTCCCATCCGGAAGTACTTACAAAGTGGCACACTGCCCGACGGGCGTAACGAAGCTAAGAAAATCTTAAGGAAAGCTTCCCGCTACACATCACAAGAAGGCATCCTCTATCGGTGTGGCTTCTCTAATCCCTTATTAAGGTGTATCGCTGGAAGGGAAGCCAGGGAAGTCTTGTCCAACATCCATCAAGGAAGTTGCGGAGATCACACCGGAGGGCAGACTCTAGCAAAGAAAATACTTCGATATGGGTATTACTGGCCCACTTTAAATAAAGACGCCTTAGACTTCGTCAAAAGATGTGACAGATGTCAGAAATTTGCTAAGATTCCTCGACTACCAACAAATGAGATTACTCAGATGACCAGCCCTTGGCCGTTTGCGATATGGGGAATTGACTTGATTGGCGAACTGCCAATGGGCCGAGGCGGAGCCAAATATGGCATAGTGGCAGTCGACTATTTCCCCAAATGGGTGGAAGCGGAACCTCTAAATAAAATATCTTCGGCAAAATTTATTAACTTCTTGATCAAAAATGTTTTATGCAGGTACGGGGTTCCACTCAAAATCATATTCGACAATGGACTTCAATTTGACAGCGAGGAATTCACCGACTGGTGCCGAGAGCACGGAATTCACAAAAGCTTCTCATCTGTAGCTTATCCCCAGGCAAACGGACAAGTCGAAGCTGTCAACAAAATTCTCAAAACTCTAATCAAGAAGAAACTTGAAAAGTCAAAAGGCGCTTGGGTGGATGAACTTCCTACGGCACTTTGGGCCTACCGCACATCTTACAGAACATCAACAGGAAATACTCCTTTCTCTTTGGCATACGGATCGAAAGCTATGCTCCCAATTGAAACTGTAGGGCCCTCCCACCGTAGGATCCACTACAACCCAGAAGAAAATGAAGAACTCCTACACTTGTCTTTGGACCTAATTGAAGAAAGAAGAAATGATGCAGCGCTCAAGGAGGCAGCTCACAAACAAAAAGTGGCAGCATAATACAACTCCAAGGTCAAACACCGCAGCTTACAAGAAGGAGATCTTGTCCTCAAACGGATCTTTCCGCGCCCCGGAGCGCTAGATCCAATCTGGGACGGACCCTATGTAATTCATAAAGATCTCCACAACGGAGCTTATATTTTGTCAACAGTGGACGGAGAGGTGTTCCAGAGGGCAGGGAACATCCAACACCTTCGTCGATACTTTTCTTAACTTGTACTGCCCATGTGAAGTGAATTAACAAAGAGAATCAGTGGACGTAGGCATTTTCGTGCCGAACCACTTTAAAAATCTTGTCTCTTTTTAACTTGTTCCTTTATATCTTGGCTGCTTGTTAAGCTTTATCCTTTTCTGTTGAACAAAATCCTGTGTAACGGCATTCCCATTCTGGACAATTCACGGCACAACCTCACTTGGACAAGACCTAACAGGTACTATACGAATCTACGCCCTCGTCAATGAGACACTTTTGTTCCAGCATCCCTCTGCTGCAGGTTAACTCATTGCTCGCGACGGCCCTCAAAGCCAACTGTAATGAGTCGATCATAAGCCACCGAGAAGGCCGACTATAGCCGAGGCAGCTCATTACGGCGTTCGGCTCGCCGGCGACTGTGAACCGATTATAAGCCCCAACATAAGGTGTGGCCAGCCAGGGGCAGTTCACAGTTGACGATCGGCACCCATGCTAGCCGGCCACAGTAAATCAAATAATACCCACGATTACGGGCCATAATGGCTCGGATAGTTACTGTGCGCGATCTCGGCTCCGATGTGTCTTAAGTACAGCTGTGGTAAAAAAGAAAACTCCCCGCGGAGGCGTAAGATGGGTGACGAATGTCTCCAAGACCCACAGCTAGGGAAAGTGACTACAAAACCCGTTGCCACGAACTTAAGCACATCGAAGGCCTTCCGTGATTGGAAGTTTTACTATTTCTTATATTTCCATTTTATTTGAAAACTATCCGCCTATCCTCTATAACGACCCTTAAAGTACAGGACACAAAATAGGAAACACTCGCTGATGGAAATGAGAACTCACAACTGGATGACAGATCATTCAGCTGCATTCCATCCTCAGTCACACAAGACATTCAAAGCTACCGTCTACAACTAAAACATGAAGGGCGGTACTTTCTTCTCTTGTACATAAATATGTAACTATAATTTGTTCGCACATCACACAAATGTTGTAAGATATGAAATCATGTTCTAAGCAAGAACTTGGCATCAAGCACAATTGAATCACAAGCATATGCATAGCTATATCTCATATGCAACGCATCAAAATAACGATAGCATCCAAATATGACAGAATCAGCTCATGTTATAAAATTACATGTTAAAAATAAAGTCGTTCGTTGCAATGACATAATTACAACCTGAAAGTACATTAATATTTTAGAACTAGTATATACAGGAATGTCAAGTAAAACCGAAAATGCCCGGATCAAGCCAAAATAGTCGGCAACATCGGAACTTTATCTCTGTCCTTCCAACCCCCCAAGATCTACTTGACCGCAGGATCAGAACTCCCAGCATGCTGACTAGTGGTCCCACCTGTCCAATTCAGGAGAAGAATCTATTAGACAAACGATAAGCAATCAAGTTAAGAAAAGATTAAAAGGGAAGACTTACCAGCGTCTGCTCCCTGATCATCATCCTCCAATTGCACACCCACTTCCTCGGCGGTAAGCAGCCGCATGCCCTCCTCCACCGCCACCTTCTCCTCCTTGGTGAACTGTGCGGTAACCACATCTATTCTGAAGGCCGCGCCACCCTCTTTATCTGCCTCAGCCTTGGCCTCCTCCAAAGCCCGAAGAAATATCCTAGCCATGACTCGGGGATAATCGTCCATCCAGGACAGGTTGCCCTGCTTCCAAGTACGGAAGTACATGTCCTGGAGCATCTCATCCATCATCCCCTCGTTCTCCTCAAACTCCCTCATCCGGGCCTCGGAAGCCGACAGCCTTCCAACGGCAGCATCTCTCTCCAATCGGTATGTCGAGCAGTCATCCTGAAGGGATTTTCGCATCGCCTCCATCTCCTCCTTCAGCTTAGCTTGAGCAAGCTCTGCGGCCTCAAGCTTCCCAGATAACTCCTCTATCGGCTCAAGATCCGCTCTTCGAACCTCATCCACAGTGGCAATGGCCGTATCAATTCGTTCCTTGCAGGTGGCCTCCATTTTTCACAGCTCGGCTCTACTAGCCTCCTCCATAGTTTTCTTTAGCCGTCTGGAGGCTGCCTCATGCTAGGAGATCTGAATGGCCTGATCGACAAGCTGTTTGGCCTGATCGGAAACCATTAGCCGCAGCCGAATGTTAGCACTTCCGATTTACTCTCCAGCCTTGACAAGTCGAGCGTGATGCTCCATTAACTTCTTGGTCTCTTCAGCCACCTGATTGATGTTTGCCTTGGCCTCATCCCCCATAGTCACAATCCGAGTAGTCAACAAGTCGAGATCCAAAGCCTTAGCCTCATCAAGTACCCTTACCATAGGATTGCGGGGCAGAAGGTGCTAGCCGGTAACCTCATCGAAGGAAATATCATGAGAACTCGGGTCTAGATCTGGATGACCCGCAAATGGGTTACGAACCAAGCCAGGACGATCAACATGAGTAACAGAAGGATTCTTTGATGGATGCGGAGATGGTATGGACTCAGTATCCTCCCCCGTGATGTCATGAATAGGCTGGGTTGGGGGCTGAGGTCCAAGTGAAGGTTCAGACGTGGAACGCCTCCTCTTTGTCTTTTGAATATCCTCTTCGATGACTCCGAGAAGAGGACGATAACTGACTACGCTCCCGGAATGGTCAGTCGAGGGCTTCGGTTTAGCAGAAGCCTTGAAGAGTTTGAATTGCTCAAGGCGGTGCCGAATGTCTGATGTCTTGGCCGCCTCAACCGTTCCTGGAATAAAAACCAAGTGTTACAAGCATGCATGAGACTGTAATTCAAGAAACATATGAAGTTAAAAAAGGAGATAAGAATTCACCTTGAACCGCCGGAGTTGCCTTAGCTGAAATACTTTCAGAAGATAGACTGGCACCAGTCCCGGCCTTATCAGACTTCATCGATTTCTCCACCAAGGCCGGCCCTTCCTCCAACCCCTCAAAGGCTTGACGGAAAGCGTCATCCGTCCACTCTTGAATCTCACCCGCTTGCCCAGAAGTCAAGGCACCAACGCCACTACCACTCTGCCCTTCGCCACCGTTACCACCTCCACCTTCTCCATCGCCTCCGCTCTCCTCCTCGCCTCTTTCCTCCTCTCCACTTTCCTCCACGGGAACATCTGGGCATGTGCTGGGAGAGGGTCCATCAGATTTCTTAAGCTTCTTCCCCCCGACGACTGGAGGTATCGAGAAGGGCCTCCTCTTGCTGCTCTTCGTCATGGCCCCGCCTTTAGCTTTGGCAGCCCTCTCCTCGGTTGTATCTCTCTGCTTAACCACAGATTGAAGTGGCAAAATCAAGTTGTGCCCCAGGAGAGTGGCATTCCTGATCGGGTAAGAAGCTGACCTATCCCTTTCTGAGATGGCCTCTATCTCCGCAGCCATCTGTACCATGCGATCATTCTCCACGACCGCAAAGCCACCTGTCGCTAGCAAGAAACAGAAGCATATAAGAAGAAGCATTGCAGCCGGGACAGAGAAATTACAAATGAAATTCGACTTACAGCCAGAAGTGAAAAGGCGAAAAGAAACAGAGTCGTCCTTGGCGAAGAACCATTCCTTCTTAAACATGGTGAACTTCGAGTATAAGTCCAAGACCGGCTTGAAGGACACGGCCGATTCCAAACTGATGTATGGGGACCCCTTCTTGTAACCTCTCAAATTATATAGGTACCGAATCTCCTGGTTGGAAGGGGGGCGCCCGTACTTCCTCTGGAAAATGATGAACAAACACACCAGGATAGCATAGGAGTTGGGCTGAAGCTGGAATGGAGCCACCTTCAAGTAAGTAAGGAAGCTGACTATCCAGGCATTGATCGGAGGAATGACCCCGCACATGCAATGGTATCGGCTATAGGCGAAATATCCTTCAGGAGGATCATACGGTACCACACCGTCTCCCGGCAACAGCATACTCGCTCTGTCAATCCCAAAGGAACGAGCGATGACATCAAGTTGTCCATCTTTAAGGGAGCTCGGAAAGCAATCGGGAGGAGAGTTCAGAAGCTCTTGAGGGCCATAACCGTCCACTAATGACCTCGGGGCAGGTCCATGTCGCACTGGTTCCGGCTGGACTGGGGGCACGGCGGGAGACTCTCTCCTGTCCATAGATTTCCTCTTATCTGATCGGGTTTCCACTCTTTGAGACATTTATCTGCGATTCAAGAAAGTATATCGTTAAAAAACATAAACTATGTAATCTAGAGTTTCACTGGTAATTCAAGTATAAAAGTCCATCCGGTAAGGGGTTCATTCAACACTCGGAATCCCAGAGTTCATTCAGTAAGGCCCAACCTTGAGCTCATTCGGCATTCCAAATATGAAGGCTCATTCGGCATTCCAAATATGAAGGCTCATTCGGCATTCCGACTTTCAATCTCATTCGACGATCGTACTCTCCAATTCATTCAGTACTCAAAACCCTCAAGTTCATTCGGTGGTACAATATAAAAGATCATTCGGCGGCAAAGGGGTCTCACCTGGTTCGGCTAACACTTTGATTCGGCGAAAATGAGAGTTTGATTCGGCAAAAGGTTCGGCTCGGTTGGTAAGGAATAACAAAGGCAGTGGCCCCTATTTATAAGCAAACATCAATGACCGGACCAGATGGCTCGGCGCTTAAAACCGAATGAGGCTGTCTCAGCAAAACAAAGCGCGACACATGCAGGCATATGCCCCACTTTGGGGGGCAAATGTTGGGCGAGTTCTCACCACCGGTCCAAAGCTTCTCCAACTACCACTGACCGAACCAACCAACTACCGGTCGAAAGCCTCTCCAACAATCAACTACCGGTCCAACTCCATGTCCATGCCTAGCCGAACCAACCTCTGCCGGACCAAATCCCACCGAGTCCTACCGAACCAAGCTTCAAACACTCGCCACCGGACCACCTCCCTGCCGAACCAAACACTCTCCTCCATCACCGAACCAAGATCCAGATAACCACCACCGAATCAAGGGAAGAATGTATTACCACCGGTCCAAAGTATCACCGGACCATCCACCTACTACCGAATCAAGACCGAGAAGGTATTACCGAACCAACACTGCCAGGCCAGATTGCATCAGTCCAGGCCCACCAGCAGCTATATACATCCAAGACCCCTACCCCCAACCTCACTCTATAAATAGAGGGGCAGGGGTACAACAATGGCAGACAAGTTTGAGAGCTCAAGCACGGATAGAACTTTCAAACAACTTTCAGTTACTTGTAATCAAAGCCTTGTACTTGTAATCGGAATAGAAAAGGAGAATAACATATAAAGTGGACGTAGGCACATTCTGGCCGAACCACTATAAATCTGTGTGTCTTTTACAGTTTAGTCCCTACTTTTTACATATTTGTATAAATTACCTAAATCACTAAGAACAACTTAAAAACGACTAAACCATACGACTTGGAGGTGTTTGCCCATTTTTTGTGCAAGCATAACCCTTCCAAAATCATTGAAAGTCCCCTTTCGAAAGCATTGGTTTATACTTAAAACATTATTTGAGTCAAAGTGAATATAGGCGAAAGAAACTCTTTCGAAACCATCCTTTTACATTTATAAAAAAATTGGGGAAACATGATGGTGTTGGCACCATCTCTTTCGAAAGTACAAAACATCTGGGTAAATAATAAAAGGTTGGTGTCCAAACCCCTACCCCCTTTCGAAAACTATAGGAAGTAGCTTAAACTTATAAAACAAAGTACCTTTCGACAGCATTGATATCTTCAATACCATCGAAAGGCTAAAGAATGCTAGAAGGGTTTTGACTAGGTCGGAACCCCTTATTTCAAAACATTCTTTCGTAAGTAAAGGAACCCAGTCTAAAGCAAACTTAAGTTAATGGCAACCCTTTCAAAACCTTTTAAAACCTCTTTCAAAACCATGTGCTTCGACTCCTTTGAAGGCTAAAATAAAACAAAGGCAGGCTCTTTTCTTTTAAAAACAGTCTAAGGTTTTGAATTTTTCGAAAGCATGCTTTCGACACTTTGCCTTTCGCCTTCCTTCAATCCACTATATGCCATCTTTGTGATACCTTGTTATTAGTTTCGGCTTAGTAGGTTTCGACTGGGATAAAGGAGGAAGCTTTTGTGTCAAAAGGTACTTCCCAAAGTAGGCAAAACCAATTTTGCTGAGTAAACCTAGTTTAGTTCTTCTTAAAGTAAACTTTTCTCTAACTAATCTGCCACGTGACAACACCAAATTAGTTGCCTTAACTTTTTTAAATTCTTTACCAAAGTAACTGCTGCTAATTTTAGATCTAAACTATGGTTAAGCTAATCAATTTAGCCCTTCCATTAAGAAAAGCAATTTTACAAAGAAGTCCCTCTTCTAAAATAAATTAAGTTGTATAGTAATCACTTTGGAAAAATCCCAAAAAAAACTCCAAAAATTCACTTAAATCTTGTTATCTAACATATCAAAATTCCAGACCCAAAATCTTGATTTGTTTTCCAAAATAGATTTATATACCCAAATAACCATATTTTCCTTTAAAAATTAGTAATAATCTTTCCATAGCTTGAAAAAATATCAAAATTGAAACCAAACTCCAAAATCATGTTTTACTCAATATAAAAAAAATTATGGCATTTAAACATCATTAAATCTCGATTTTGTCCTAAAACTGTGCCTACCTCTTTTAAACAAACTTGTTTAAACCATATAAATTATAATCAAGCATATCATCATCCAATACAAACGAACTTATCTTCAAATCCAAAAATATATGATTCAAAACAAAGTGGAGATGGATTATTATTTACCTTGATTAAGATAAGGAGATTGGATTGAGATTGATTTTCCCTAAGCTTAATTCTCTAGCTTTTAATTTGAATTCTTCTTGTTAATGGTCGGCCTCTCTCTTGTGTTTAGTTTTCAAAATGACATGAATGAGAAACGAAATGGTAGGAATCGAAACATATATGGGTAAGGGTTATGGGTGGCAATTTCCTAATATACATTTATGTTATTTAATTACCCAGAACCCTATTCTTAAGATCATTTATTACTATATTAGGCTTGGCTTTAATTAAATTAATTCAAGTCTCAATCCCCTTATCACTTACCAATTTACATTATTCTATTTAATTTATCTAATTAAATATCTAAATAATGTTATCGAAAATTAAGGGTGTTACAAGTATGAATTATTTAAGTGTAGTTCAATTAATGTGGGGAATAATGATGTTCATTCATTATCGCTCATTAGTTTATTTAGTTATGCTTTGCCAGTTTATGAGCATTGACTATCATCTATTTGTTGATGATTTATGCTTGACTGGTTTATGAGCAGTTTTACCTTTTCACTACATGGGTTGAGTAAACAATATTTGTTGGTGCATTGAAACAAACACCTTGTGAATTTAATTTCACGGTTTGACTATAAGGAATTCAGTGGCAATGTTAGGTTAAAATCAACTTTAGTGAAAGACGTTTACTTTAATAAAAGAAAGATAAGATATTTTACAAAATAAACATTTATAAAAAGACTTGATATAAGAAGATGATTTTATATAAGTATTTTTACAAAACATGATTTGTAAACAAAAAGGATTTAACTAATATTTTAAGAACTTAACTCGCGTTGTTTTTGAAAAAAAATTCAAGATTATAGAAAAAAATAATAGTAGTGCTATTTGAAATTAAATATTTGGGAAATTGTTTTATGATATTGCGATCGTGGTACCATGTAATATTTACGAAGTATTTGATATCGTTTTGAAACGATTTTGGTTAAATCCTAAAGATATGATTTGATATACCAACGATATTTATATATGTTATTATTTCAAAATGATTTGAAATAAAAACCCGTGTTTAGTTTTAAAGTTTTACTATAAAAGAAATTAGGTATGAACTTTTGGTGTAAAAAAGTTGTATATGTATACTATATAGGGTGCCCGAGTGGTAGTGGCACAGCCCAGAATGAAGAAGGAAACTTTTCATGTTTTCCCTTTTGGCTAAAGTGTGTTTAATAAGTAAAACATTGTTAAGTTATTTTATGTACACATGTATCCTATGCATTACAATAGTTTGGTTTATTCATCATGTATGATATGGTGGTTGATAGTTTTTGTTTGTTAAAATAAAACAGGATTTTCGACGATTTTGGATAGTCAAAAACTTCTGTATCTTTAGAGAACTTGAAGCTAAGTGTTTTATGAAAATATAAAAGTTGAGTTTTTATAAATCTTGAATTGAGAAGGTAGTAAGTTAAAACAAGTTTTAAATTTGTTGAACATTCATAATAAGTAAAATGAATTTGATGTTTGTATATACTCTTAGGGTGTAGTTGAGTATTATACTAGTATGAACTTAACTTATAAACATTGATAAACTTGAAGTTATGTTTTATGAATGGTTCATAAAAGAGTTTAGTATTAATAGGATATACTATTTGTGTAAAATAACATGATAAAATATATCGGTATAGTTAAGAAACCAATAGGATAAATATGTAAGTTGTACGTAGATCATTTTATTCGCTTGACTGTTCTTGATCCAATATTCAAGTGCATGATTTCAAGTTGATTTACATTGGTACAAACAAGAATTTCTCATTCAATTCTGGATGGAGAACACCTGATACGGACTCTTAGTAAGATCTAAAAGTTTTTATCATAGTATATGGCTAAGTAAGGAAGACATAAATTTCTAATTAAGGAACTAGATTGGAGTCTGCACTGGAAGAATCAAGTGATCTATACTGGTTTGGAAGCGAAACTATCCGATCGAGCAAGTGATCGGATTTAAAATTGCATACAGATAGCCCATATACATCGTATGGGCTTTAGTATATGCATATGATGTTTTGTTGGCGTATAGAGAGTTTAGGTGATTACTCTTTGATTTTTTATGAGGTATCGTTTGGCTAGGTAACAACCTAAGGCTATTCAGTGTTAGGTACGCTTAGTATATTATTTATCGTCCTCGTACCATAAGAGGATTTTTGAACTTAGGCAGATCATGAGCTATGATTGCTAGTAAATTATAAATACTATTAGTTACTGCAATGCGATTGTTTCTTTTATTGCTCGTGTTTGAATTTCGAGGATGGTATATTTTAAGTGAGGGAGAATGTAAGGAACTGGAATTTCAGACACTTCTATTTAAATATCTGAACCATTTAAATATTTGAATCTTGGATTAAATGTGACTAAATTAATTTAGTAACCTTGTTAACCCTCCACTAAATCATAACTAATGATCGGATATTTGTTTTTGAAAATTGTTTACTAAAATATATTCTTTGAAGAAATATCAATAATGTGACCGAGAATCATTTTATCGATAACCATCTTTTTACTCATGAGAAGTTATTCAAACTTCATATGCGTACCCTTATCTGCTTAGGAAATCATTAAAATGAAGTAAAAATACTTTACCATTTATGGAAATAAAGTTTTCGATGATGTCATGGGTGATGTCATAGAAGATATTTTGAAAATGAGCTTAAAGAAAGTCTTAAGTGTTAAGAAATGAAAATGAGGTGTAAAGGATTTACTAATAAAAGAGTAGAAATGAATAGTAGAAATAAATAAATGACGTTTTATTAGATAAAAGAAGTTTTACTAATAAATGAGGTTTTAGTTAATAAAAGATTAATTAAACAAAAAAGAGATTAGAAGTCTCTTATGTGACTTAATCGTGTTTTGTATGATTTGATCCTGCTTTGTATGTTTACTCGTTCAAGGAAAATATTTAGATGTATATTTAGCACTAAAGTGGATGAAATAGGTTTGTCTATCTGTGGGAGTTATGACGAATGTTCGAGTAGGGATTGAGCAACAGATCTCTAACCTACCACCTTCACACTTGACTGAGGGATAGTATGAGATGAAAATATCGAAAACGTGATAAGTATACGAGACTTGGTTTCCATATGCGATTGTTCTCATTATTGTTTAATGACCAAATTCATCGATTCAGTTTTGATGGGACCAGGATCGGTAAGTGTTTTACGGGTCAAAATCCACTTCAAGACTGAGTTATGTGCGCTGAGAAGTAGATATGTTCGAGATGCTGGAATCCATGTGTGGTTACGAGATCTTTTCGAGATGTGGAATCCATTTGGGGATTCGTGTTTTGTTCGAGTGATGTAGACTCGTGTGAAAGATGAAAAACGTAATATTAACATCAAAAATGACTAAAAATAGTGTAGGCCTCATGGCCTGGGGTTTAGCTAACCCGCGACAGGATATTACCACTCCATATGTAGAGTATGCTTATTAATGTTGCACGTGGGAGGTGATGATATATAGGATCATGTGTTTGGATGTGGACCAGCTATGTTTACCTAGAGATATATTTATCTAGAAATATATGACGCTCGAAGGTAGTTTCTGACCCTTGTGTACGAATCCATTTCAGTTTACCAAAGGAATCCTCATGGAATATCCATTATGCAAACGTTCCATATCGGTTTTGATTGTACCATCTAACATGTTGTTTAATGTAATCAATATAACCATTTTGGCTAAGTTATATATTTATATTCTAAACCCAAGGCAATATCTATTATATCATCTTATGTACTTATTAGATGGTGGTTCTTTTGAGGGGATAACCGTTATGGCATTCCATGCAGTCTCAAAAGTACTGTTGTATGCTAGCTACATATTTCTTGCGTTTCTCACACCAGTTCTAGGTCTGACATTTGATTTTTGTTTTCCCTAAATTCCTTGTGTGCTTTTTCAAGTATTTGAGAAAGGTCTTTATTTTTTATTTTCTTTGAATCTCTAGAAGATGAGCTAGATGTTTCCCTTACCGTAGTATTCTTATTTCCACTGCATTACTAATTTATGTATCGCCATTTGTGAGGAAATGTTGTTATAATTGTCCAGGCCGATGATAGTACTTAGGTTTTGTACCTCCGAAATTTCTGTATCGGAGTAACCATTTGTATTGTTCATTTGATATTATATATTACCATTCCACTAGTGAGTATCTAATGTTGTATTCTCCCTTTCTTATTTTATTCCTTTTCCTTTTTTACCCTAACAATTCATCTTTCTAGCACTTCGGTGCTCGACATGTGAATAGAATGGATGTATTAGTGTCAACGTTCGATGATCGAAAAATCATATCATAACAATTTACATCCTCCAAACTGTAACATTCCTGAAAATCAACCAAGATTAATTTGAAAATTAATTTAATTTTGAAATTAAATTGTGAATTTATTTATGAATTAATTAGAAAATTTCTAGAATAAATAAATAAAATTTAGATTACAAGTAGCAATTTGATTTGAAATATAAGAAAAAGTATTTCATAAACAAATATTGAATTTAAAAATAAATGTATTGGAAATAAATAGAATTTAAAAGCTTTAGAAAAAAGTTAATGATAGTTTGTTTCAAAATATTTTTAACTATATTAATATAATTGGAAGATGTATTAATTTTCAAAAGAATTAATGTACTAATTTTCAAAACATTATTTTTAAGACTTAATCTTCTTATATATATATACTTATATAAATAAAAGTGATCATTTGTTAATATGAAATCAAAATATTTAAATCATTCTTTTTTTTAAAGTTGTACAAAAAATAAACAATAAAGAATGTAAGAATGTAAAATGTATGAAATATATGTATATAATAATGGTTAAGAAGATGTATTTATAAAATAAGAAACTATAAAATTTATTTAAAAGCTTTTAATTCATGAGAAATACAGGCGTTAAACATGTAACAAGAAATTTAACAAGTGTAATTCAAATAATAAGCTGTTTAACAAATGTAATGATTTTATAATTTGAATTGGACAAGTGTCATTTAGTTTTATTTTTGAGAAAGAAATAAATTAAGATGAAATGAGGGTTTAAAAACAAATTTATAGATTAATTTGTAAACAAGGTTTAAACCATAAATTTTAAATTTATTTACATAGAGGTCTTTAACATAAAAATGCTAATTATGACAAATGTAAGATATATGAAGTATGACATTAACAAGTGTATGCAAGAAGACAAAACAAAAAATATATCTACAAACAAATCTAAGTAAATATAAGAATAGGTTAAGATGTAAACCTATAGGGAAACAATTGCATTTACTACTATCATCACAGCACAAAATATAGTCATTCGAAACGTGTAAGAAAAATCATTTCAGCCTCCAACTGAAAAAAAATCTTTAGTCAAAGTAAGAAAATAAAAAATCTGACCCAAAGGAAAACAATACACCAGTTAAAGCCTTCCCTGTCCAAACTGTTTCTTCTATATATATATATATATATATATATATATATATATATATATATATATCTGTGTGTGTGTGTATCTTCTTGTTTCATTTCGTTCATCAAAACATAGTAAACCAGAAAAGTAAACATCACTATTTTTTTACAAATTTGAAATTCAGTTCAACAACAAAACAGAAAAGCGATTAACAGGGAAATCAAACTGCAACCTTCAAATAAGAGTTGTTCTCTGTTTTAAAATGTTCCAGGTGAGCAAACTTCTAAACTTAAAAGTTAGAATCTGTTTACAGTTCGATGATGCTTGAAAAGAAGTTGTTGTGATATGTTTGCATATGTGTAATTTTGGGCTGCATATGTGGGTTTATAAGTGTGTATCTCTGGAATAGGAAGAAACACCTCTATTTCTTGTTACAGGTTTTTAAAACTTGTTAGAAAATCCAAAATCATCTTAGTTAGATAATATCAGGCTTTGTTTTCTAAATGAAAGATGATCATAACTATGCAAAGCCAATTTTAAAAATAGTTTCAAGTATATTTATTGTATAAAAAAATTAAAATTAGGAAAATTACAGTGATAACTTAAATTAAGTCAAAAATCAATGATTTTGATTTCATGGTTTAGCTTTACAAATCGATTCGTATTACAATATTATGAATTTAGATAATCATTATATGATTTTTAAACTTGAAATGGTTGAGAATTCTGGAGTTGAACATAATAACTATAATCATCAATTCACGGTGATGGATGAAGTGTTGATCATTGGGGTTGGAGCTGGAGTAGGCTGGAGGCTAGGGGATCATCAGAAAAATGATCATTTATTTTGCAATTCGTTTTGGATGATGGACGAGAACGATTTAGGGTCTAACGTGAAATTTAGGGTCGGCATAGTTCTCATGCTCGTGTAGAGTCAGTGGTTGATCGGAGTGATTAAGACTGGGGGGAAAGGAGGAGGAGGCTTTGGCGCATCTCTGGTCGGAGTGGCATGATTTCTGGTGGCTCATCACGGTGGAGCGAGGTGCATTAAGAAATCGATTTGGGTTCTGGAAGAATTATGGGCTTCGAATTTTAGCTCGATCTTGAATTAATGTCGATTTCGCATTAAGGGTTGTTGGAATCGACTCTGGTGATCATCTTCGATAATCGAGTGGTTGCGGCGTTGATCGGAGCTAATCGTGGGGTTCGTGCACGTATATGTGCACCTTTTTTGTATCAGTGTTTTGAGTTGGTGAGGAAGACGATGGTTAGCTTGGGGTAGCACGCATGAAAATGTGGATTTGACTCGAAGTTTTGGTGACGCGTGTGAACCAGGAGTTGGGTTCGGGAAGAACTTGAAATGGATCTCGGGTTTAACTTTGGGAAGATGGGTTTCTGGCTCAAGAAAATAGCGTGGTAGCTCGGGTTAGTTTGAGTGCGTACACAAATGACTAGAAATAGTTTTGACATTTTAAACAAAACAAAGTTAAAAGAAAAAAGAAAGGAAGAAAAAGAAGGGTTGAACTCGGTAAAGAATTGAAGTCGAACTCGAAGTGGTGCTCGGGGTTTTTGATAATCTGATCGGGTTAGCTTTTTGTCAAGTTTATATTAACCAGTTTTCAATTTTGTAAGCAAACAAGTTTTTACTATAAAACAACTTTCTTAAACAGTTTTTAAATAAAAACTTGATCAAGTTAAAAGTATACTAAAATGAATAAGTTTCGGAAGGGATCTAAACCAAATTTCCAAAGTAATTTATCTAGAAAAAGTTTCAAATAAGTTTCCAAAGATTTAAATTTAAAGTTAAATGTTTTGAAATTGTTTTGTTTAAAGTAATCATATATTAGGTTAATTTTGTAATAAAATTCCTAAGTGTTTTCAAATGTAATAAAATGTTGTAATTAAAGAATGATTACTTAATGAAATCAATTAAGTAAAATTACCTAATTTAATTAATAAAAATATTATTACTCGATGTAATTAAGGGAAGAGTACTTTGTGTAATTACAGGGTAATTAACAAATTAAGGTAATTTATGTAAGTAACTGAAAGAAATTAATTACTTAAAGATAATTACTTAATTAAACGTAATTGATTTATGATTGAAGTGGACTAATCAAGTGTTCAAAAATTTATTAATTTTAAAGAATAATTAATTAATGTTATTAATTAATTAAGGTAATTAATTTGAGAATAATTAATTAATTAAAGGTTAATTAATTAATAGAAGTGATTAAGAAATGATTATTAATTACGGATTAATTAATTAATTATTAATATGATTTAATTTAAATCAGATAATTTAAATTAATTTTTTTCTTATGGATGTTTGGATTCTATTGAATGTTTGAATGCTTTTATATTCCTCATATGTGATGCTTTGTAATACGAATTATTCTGATTTGTGCTATAAACTGTGATATAATTCATTTATTTTTTTATAATGCATTCATATTTTCTATCTGTGGTTCTGTGTATATAGATAAGCGTTATAGGATATACCGCTTATAGATATTGATGTGATGTAAGCTATGATGATAGATGTTGTTGCATTATTGTGTAAAACCCCTAGACTACACCTTACACACACAAATATGGATTGCATAAGGAAATTGGTTAAGTCATAGATTTTTAATGATTTTAGAGATTGAATTTTTGAATCCAAAATAGTTTTGGAATTGGAATTGAAAGCTTTTGAAAATGAGTTTCAAAAATAAAAGTTATTTTAAATAACTTAATAAAACTTGAAATTTAAATAATTTGATTTAAATTTGAATTCAATATTTGAAATTGAATTCAATGATTTGGAAATTATGGTCTAAAAAGATTATACAAGTTATAAAGGTGTTTATATGGGTTTTTAACCATTTTAAAAGTATGGTTTTGGAAATTTAAATGTAAATCCAAGTTTTATACTTAAATGGCTTTAACTTATGTAAATGTAATCAGCTTTTTCCAAAACGAAAACTATTTGTTTCAATTAATAATAGCTTTCATAAAAAGAAAGGATTTCCGATTTGTATCAAAAGATTTCAAGTTTTAAATGAAATTGTAAATAGATTGAAAAAACTATGAATTAACCTTTGTGAAAGATTATTAAACCTTGTATCTTTCATATAAAAGATTTGAATTAGAAATGGTTTGAAAGTTATGAGTTAAATCTTTAATTTAAGATTGGATAAGTTAATCCAATTTGAAATGGAATTGTTTTGAAAAGCCGTGAATGAACCTTTGTGGAAGATTGGTAAACTTTGTGAAATGAACCTTTTTGTTTTAAAGATTTGAAATGGTAATTTGTTTTAAACCATTTAAAGAAAGGTTTTGGATAATAAGTTGTAACTTAATCGAAATCCCATTATCCATATTTTTGTAAATATTGCGCTCATTATTCGGTTTAGCCGGGAGAGGACCTTGTGTCATATAACCCATTTCGAATAATGATACGACGATATGGATAGCATTTGAAGACCGGGTATTTTTGAGAACGAAAGGATAACCCGTCGGTTGTCTCTACACTGAGTCACGCCGACATAGAGATTCCCTAAGTGATGGGGAGTCCGATCGGGATTGTGAATATCTGAATTTGCAAGGGCTTCTTCGGAAGTGCCTTCGGTTCTGTTCGAACCCGGAATAGACTTGTATGGATGTGTGTCCGACATTACACTTTGAGATGTAAAACCGATTTCTATCAAATACATTTCGGTTTGGTGGCGGAGATTTATTCTCTTAGCTTAACACCCTTCTTTGAGACGTACGAGCTCAGAGGTTACGTATTTGATGGTTACTAGTGATACATTTCCAAATTGGTAATGTGACATACGAAGTGCTGCTAATCATTTGTTGATCAAACATGACTTTGTGAAAAGGTGTAGCTTTGTGGACGAGACCTCATCGAGCCTCACAAACCTGTAATGGTCGAAACAGGAAAGATGTGGCAAGGTTTCAGGGGTAGCTCCCCTAAGGTATGACCATTCCTTCTAGAAAAGGGTGGTATCATGGTATGTAGCCCAGATACTTACTCTTGTGGGCACTGTAGTATAATTATTACTGTGTGATGTTGTTGGTGTAAAGGATCCTCGGATAAAGGTCGTAAATAACTGAGGGTGGCATATCTTAGGTTTTACTCCCCAGGAAGCGGGTAACCGGCCTTGTGTTGGCAGAGAGCCGGGTAGGTTCTCGAGGCGTCCCTCCAAAGGCGTTCTGTAACGATTCCGGATTTTTACTGAGTTTAAATTGCTAATTAATTTAATTTTTGAATAAAAATTGTGAAATTAATTGGTAATTAATATAAGATTCTAGTTAAATTATGAATTAATTAAGAATTAATTTGGATATTTGAAAATAAATATGTATATAAAATAGAATGAAAACAGAATTTGAAATTGGGATATAAATTTAAATATCTTAGAAAATAAATTTGTATTTGGATTTTGGATATGATTAAATTAGATATGCCTTTATTTATACAAACGAATCTTTTGGAAATTTTATTTTGAAATTGATATAAAATAATTTTCAAAGGATGTTTAAAGTTAATCTATATTTTATAATATATCATATGTGTGTTTATTTTATTAAGGTATAAGTAAGTTTTCAAAATGATTCCTTTAAAAGCTAAATATCTATATATATATATATATAGGAATGCAGATGAAAAATAAGACAATAAGTATTAAAGTTAAAATAAATTGGAAATAGAAATAAATATATATAATAGATGAATTAAACTATAAAGTGATTACACTAGAATAAATTCTAACAACATATTAACTATAGAAATTTATTTATATTATAGAGCCATAAGACCAGAAAATAAAAGTAAGATGAAATAGATGTCTACAAACAAAACAAAGAAGTATGACACTAACAAACGAAATGAAGAAAAAAATAAAAATATATCCATTCAAGTATGAACAAACAAATAAAATATAAATATGCTTAAATATGAAACAAGTAAACATGTACATGAGAAGCTTGCATAAGAAGACAGTCATATATTTAAGTATGGAGACATAAGAAATAAAAACAAGACAAACAACATTAATGCAAGCCATCATATTTATCTCTCAGCCGAAATGCGCATAGTTAATAAAACAGGAAAAAAAATCTTTGGTCTTATCTTGTACAAAATAATATCTTACCTTGTACTAACAAATTATAACCCTGTAAACCTTTTCCTATATATCACCTTCATTTCAATTTCGTCAAGCAAAATCTAAGTAAAATCTGAAGTAATACTATCTTAAACTTAAACAAAGATTCAACTTTAAACAACAATCTAACTCAACTACAACCAGAGACCAAATTGAAGGCTTCAGCTAGCAATTTCAAAGTCTGGTTCAAAAAGAAGCAGCTCTGTTCATCTCTTAATTACTGTGAGTAACATTCACTTTTAGAAACTTAAGTATCTGAATTATTTACAAGTTTATATCTGGAAATGTATATGTTGTAATTTGTCTGTGTATATATGTGAAGTTGTAAATCTGTGCATGCCTGTATCATTTGAATGTCCCTGTTCTTTTCTTTCCATGTCCCAGATTTGCAAACTAAAATCATATCCTTTGATTTAATAACGATTAGAACTTAAAATATAAACAAAGGTTGTTTGTCTGATTATGAACTAAGTTTTTATAATTTATTTAAGTTGAAAATAACATGGTATTATCTCTGGAAATCAAGAAATCTGATACCAACTTCAAAATACTCAAATTTCAAATTTCTTAATTCCTAAATTCAGGTATGTAGATTGAATTCATACACTATAACATGATTTTTAAAGCAAAGATCATGATTTTTAGCGCTAAGATAAAGGAGCAGTTCATAAATGAACTGGAAATGGGTTTGCGGCAAATTCAGGTGATCAGAGGATTGTTGGAGCTCGGGGTTTCGCATGAAGGTAGAGGGGAGTACAGTGAGTCAGGGAAAGATGGTGGGAAGTGTTCCGGTTCATCGTAGTAGTGGCGGCGAGCCTTTTTCGTCTCTAAAACTAGTTTTACCAAGGCTGAGGAATTTGATTCGTTCGACACCTATGATGGATCGAGTGCGACGTGCTTTTGGGAATTGGTAGAGGGGTGGTAGTCGAAGCTATGGCCGGTGGTGATGGCTCTCAGGTGGTCGAAATTTGGAGTACGACGTGTTTCTAGGTTTGGAGGTGGTGTTGCTCGTGTTACCAGATTTGGGTTTTATTTCCTTGAATTTGGTTTCAAGGGGAAGATGGAGTTTCTGGTGGTCTGGAATTGGGTCAAGGGTGACCGTCGACTTGTTCGACGATGTGGAGTCGCCTGGAGTTGGTCGGCGACGATGTGCACGTACACCGTGCACTAACTTTGGTGATATGGAAATATTGTAATTGGGGGCAAAAGTTGGGAAGGAACGCGTATTTGTTTCGAGTTTCACTCGAAGTAGATGGTTAGTTGGCTCGAAGCAATAGGGGTTTGAACTCGAAGAAAAGAAAAGTTGCCTCGGGTTGTTTTGTTTTGTTACAGGTTTTAGCAAACCTGACTGTAAAATTTGATTTTTAAGCAAATTTAAATAGAATATAAATTGTGAGGTAGATTTAAAAATAAGTTTGAATCTAGACGATGTTCGATTTAAGATGGCTTTTAAATCTTAAAGTTCTAAAATAATTACAAGAGGGTTTTCAGGTTTTAAAAACAAACCTGACAGTTTTTTCTAGATTTTAAAATTTAATTTAAAAATCTAAAACAGAATTTAAACTGGGTTTAAATTCAAAAGTTAAGTTTAGTTTCAAATAAACTTTTGAATCTTAAGCTTTTAAAATAAATTGGGATTTTAAATCAAGAATTTAAAAATCAAGATTTTAAAAGTTAGTTTAAACTAAAATTTTGAATTAAGTTTAAAGCAAAGTTTATTCAATGTTTTGATATGGATTCAAGTTTCTTGAATTCAAATCTATGATTTAAATTAGTTTTAAACCTGAATGTTTAAATCAAGTTTAAATCAATAGCTTTTTAAAGTAATTTGTTTTCAAATAAATATTTGAATTGGATTTTGATAAAGTTCTTTTATAAAGGATTTTTGAATGAAAAGTTAACAAATTGTTTTTAATTTGAATATGCAAGTTAAAATGTAATGTATTTTAAAGCTTAAATTTCAAATAAAAATTTAAGTAATTTAGTTAGAACTTTTCTTATATAGGTTTATAAGTTGATATTTAAAATTCGGTTAATATTTAAAAATATATTCATTTTCAATCTTAAATTCAAAATGAAATTTGAATCTAAATTTAGAAGTGTAATGTTTTAAATACAATTTAATATTAATGAAGTCATTAATAAAGAAATGGATTACCTTAGAGATAATTAAAGTATTAAAATGATTTAAGGAATAAGATAATTAAGAAATGATTTATTTATTAAATTTATAAATTAATGATTTAGATTAATTTATAATTAGAGATTAATTAGGGAAGTAATTAAAGAATTGTTTTTAGTTAATAAAGTTAACTAAGATTATTTTAATAATTTATCAATGTGATTAATTTTAACAATTAATTGAGATTAATTAATTTAATAATAATCATTTATGAAATTGTGTGAGTATAATTACTTTATGAAAGTAATCAAGAAGTTAGTTGCTCATTTTAATTAATTGAGTTTAATTTAATTAATTCAAGTTAATTGTCAAATACTGTGTGCTGGATTGACATTCTGATATGTGATTGTGATACTGTGTGATGTGAATTGCTTTATGCTGAACTGTGATTTGTTTCTCTGTGTATGGGAAAACACTATTTGCCCGTAAACGGCATTTAAATTTCTATGTGACAGGGAGTCGGATTCCAGTTGATTGTCCAAAACCCACGTCGAATTGTAATGGTAAATTTTTCTGATTGATCAATTTACTTTATTTGTGATGATTGATGTTGTTGCACTATTGTGTGAAACCCCTGGACCACACTTATACACACACAAATATGGATTGCATGTGGAAATTGGTTAAGTCGTAGATTTTTGAAATAGTTTTGAATTTGAATTTTGAATCCAAATAATTTTGGAAATGGATTGGGATTAAAGCAAGAAGTTTTTGAAAAAGAATTTCAAAGATAAAATTTATTTTTGAATAACTTGATTAAGCCTTGAAGTTTAAATAATTTAATTTAAATTCAAAATTCAAAATTTGAAACTGAATCCTATGATTTGAAACTAGGGATTACAGATGTTATACAAGTTATACATGGGTTAAACCATTTTAAATGTATTGATTTGGGAAATTGAATTTTATTCAAGGACTTTAACTCGTGCAAATACAATCGGATTTTTCTGAAGCGAAAACTATTTTTTTCAAATAATAAAAGCTTTCACATAAGAAATGAACTTCCAATTTGTGTAAAAGGAATTTCTAGTTTGAAATGGAAATGATTTCCAAGTTATGGAAACGGTTTGAAAGATATAAGTTAAATCTTTGATTTAAAGATTTAAATGAGTTAATCCAATTGAAATGGAAGTTGTTTTGAAATCCGTAAATGGATCTTTGTGAAACTGGGTGAACTTCGAGAAATAAATCATTTTGTTCAAAGATTTGAAATGGTAATTTGTTTAACCATTTGAAAGAAAGGCTTTGGATTTTTAAGTTGTGACTTAACTGAAATCCCATATCTATATGTTTTTAAATATTGCGCTCATTATTCGGTTTAGCCAGGAGAGGACCTTGTGTCATATAACTCATTCCGAATAGTGATACGTCGTTATGGATAGCATTTGAAGACTGGTGGTGAAGACCGGGTATTTGTGAGAACGATATGATAACCTATCGATTGACTCTGCACTGAGTTGCTCCGGTATAGAGTTCACCCTAAGTGATGGGAAGTCCGATCGGGATTGTGAATACCTGGATTTGCAAGGGCTTCTTCGAAAGTGCTTTCGGTTCTATTCGAACCCGAGACAGACTTGTATGGTTGTATGTCTGACACTACACTTTGAGATATAAAGCAGATTTCTTTCAAATACATATCTGTTGGTGGCGGAGAATTTATTCTCTTAGCTTAACACCCTTCTCTGAGACGTACGGGCTCAGAGGTTATGTAGTTGAAGGTTATCTGCAATATGCACCCAATTTTGGTAGTATGGCATGCTGAGTGCTGCTGTGTGTTGATGATCATTGGTTGATCATTATTGATCAAAGCATGGCTTTTGTATAAAGCGTAGCTTTGTGGACGAGACTGCATCAGGACCTCACTCCCCAGAAATGGTCGAAACAGGAAAGATGCGGCAAGGTTATGAGGGTCGCGCCCTTTAGGGTGTGTCATTCCCTTCTGGTAAAGGGTGGTATCATGGTATGGAGCCCAGATATTTACCTATGTGGTGGGCTTCAATCTCATTTACTGTGTGGTTGTTGCTTTGTGGTTTAAAGGCACCTCGGATAAAGGTCCCAAAGGACCGGGGGGTGGCATGCTCGAGTAGTAGTTACCTAGTTAAAGAGGTAACCCGGCCTTGTGTTGGCAGAGATCCGGTTAGGTTCTCTGGACGTCCCACCAGAGGCGTACCCATGGATAGTGGGAAGTTCCTTAGCCCGACCATTTGTTGGAAAATCCAAACAAAACAATACGCGCCCTGTACGATTTTAGTTATAGAACCTGCCATTTACTTATGGTGGCGCCCCACTGTTTAGATGGTAGCTATAGTAGGCATAAGATACTGGTCGTATGCTGGCTAAGATTAATATTATACTTTTGAAAAGGTTTTCCACACCCTACATTAATAATAATAATATCAAAGAAATTTCTCGTATCAAGCATGTTTAACTATCATAAGGAGAAATCTCCTCCAATTTTGCATTTGCATTGTGTGTGTGGTGGGAGGCCTTATGGTAGTTTCACTTTCCAAAAGCATTGCGGTTTTATTTTAAATTCTTTTGTTTTTTTTTAAAGACCGACTGTTTTGTTACTCATACCAGTCCCATGACTGACTCGGAGTTTATTGTTCCTTTCCTAAACTCTGGGTGCCCATAATTTTTCCACACGGGCAGTCTAGAGTTGGGTTTTTCAGATAGTCAGGTTTAGTAGATTATCTGGAGTTAGTCCAGTCTTTGGATCAGGACGGCACTTGCTTAGCTAGGTGAAACGTGATGTTGGTTCGAGCTAGCTTTGGATTGGAGCATTGTATTAGGAGATGCATTCTATTGAAGATATTCTTTCCGCTGTGTCTTGTATCTTATCTCTGATAGTATTGATATCTATTGTATCATTCTGTTATGTCATATTATATCAGATATTGTATCTCTTATTGTATCAATGTTATATATTGATATTCATTTTTCTTCCACTGTGTTGTACTTAATGGTGTTATTATCTCCGGCGAACCAGATTCGACGTTTGGATCTGCGGCATTTGAATATGAGTGTCTTATTCAGTGCTGATTTTCGAAGGTCGAGTCAAGGCCGCTACATTTGGTATCAGAGCTGAGTGTTAAAACTTTAGCTCAGGAGTATAACACATTAAGTAACTCATTTGAGATAGGTGAAGTATACCCTAGAATGAGTATCCCTAAGATATTTGTTCGAATGCCTCAGTAGAATCTCTTACTATCCACTGATAGTGAGTATGAGTGCAAGAAGAGGACGAGATAGGGAACAGGGAAGTACCACCACAAATGGTCAAAACCCTACAATAGCGGAAACAACTTTCTCTATCAATTTCCTTTGATTCAATTCCAAATTCTTTTTTTTGCTTTGTACCAGCTACGAGAAGAAGTTTCAGTGTGATGGTGGCCCTACGAATCATTGTAGAAAATCCTTACTTCGTATCTTCATCGATTTCTTATCAGCTTTTCGATTTAAACTTTAATGAAATTTGAAATTGAAAATACTAAATAAATTAGAAATTTTAAATTGAGTTGATTAATAGAATATGAGACTAAATTTGAATTGGATCGATAAAACGATTTCATTTAAAAATAAATTCGAAATTCTATTGTAATTTCTTGTGTAGACTAAAGTCCGAAGAGGGACAAGTTGGTATATACTTTGGGATATTCCGACTTGAGTTGGAATCCATATCTTGTGTTTAGGAAATGGTAGAAGATTGGATCTATCTATCTATTCTCTAGGGTCCGATATATTATACGAATAGTTAGTTATCCTTCGAACTAACCAGTGCCTTGCATATTTCATAGATTTAATGACCCGAGTATCCAGTGTAGTATTGAATGAGTTTCTTCTCATATCTATTGTCAATATTCTGATTTGGTAAGCCAAATGCAGAATAGATATCCAGTTTGACCTGGAAAACTGTTTCTCTATCTTTGCGTATCTATCCTTGTTGTTTTCGTGCCTGGAAATTTTGGGCACGAAATTTCTTTAAGGGGGAATCTGTAACGATCCCGGATTTTTATTGAGTTTAAATTGTAAATTAATTTAATTTTTGAATAAAAATTATGAAATTAATTGGTAATTAATATAATGCATTCATATTTTCTATCTGTGATTCTGTGTATATAGATAAACGTTATAGGATATGCCACTTATCGATATTGCTGTGATGTAATCTGTGATGATAGATGTTGTTGCACTATTGTGTAAAACCCCTAGACTACACCTTACATACACAAATATGGATTGCACGAGGAAATCGGTTAAGTCACATATTTTTAATGATTTTAAAGATTGAATTTTTGAATCCAAAATAGTTTTGGAATTGGAATTGAAAGCTTTTGAAAATGAGTTTCAAAAATAAAAGTTATTTTAAATAACTTAATAAAACTTGAAATTAAATAATTTGATTTAAATTTGAATTCAATATTTGAAATTGAATTCAATGATTTGGAAATTATGGTCTAAAAAGATTATACAAGTTATAAAGGTGTTTATATGGGTTTTTAACCATTTTAAAAGTATGGTTTTGGAAATTTAAATGTAAATCCAAGTTTTATAATTGAGTGGTTTTAACTTATGTAAATGTAATTAGTTTTTCCCAAAACGAAAACTATATGTTTCAATTAATAATAGTTTTCATAAAAAGAAAGGATTTCCAATTTGTATCGAAAGATTTCAAGTTTTAAATGAAATTGTAAATAGTTTGGAAAAACTATGAATTAACCTTTGTAAAAGATTATTAAACCTTGTATCTTTCATATAAAAGATTTGAATTAGAAATGGTTTGAAAGTTATGAATTAAATCTTTAATTTAAGATTGGATAAGTTAATCCAATTTGAAATGGAATTGTTTTGAAAAGCCGTGAATGAACCTTCGTGGAAGATTGGTAAGCTTTGTGAAATGAACCTTTTTGTTTAAAAGATTTGAAATGGTAATTTGTTTTAAACCATTTAAAGAAAGGTTTTGGATAATAAGTTGTGACTTAATAGAAATCCCATTATCCATATGTTTTTAAATATTGCGCTCATTATTCGGTTTAGCCAGAAGAGGACCTTGTGTCGTATAACCCATTCTGAATAATGATACGACGATATGGATAGCATTTGAAGACCAGTGGTGAAGACCGGGTATTTTCGAGAACGAAAGGATAACCCGACGATTGTCTCTGAACTGAGTCGCGCCGGTATAGAGATTCCCTAAGTGATGGGGAGTCCGATAGGGATTGTGAATACCCGGATTTGCAAGGACTTCTTCGGAAGTGCCTTCGGTTCTATTCGAACCCGGAACAGACTTGTATGGATGTGTGTCTGACATTACACTTTGAGATGTAAAACCGGTTTCTATCAAATACATTTTGGTTTGGTAGCGGAGATTTATTCTCTTAGCTTACCACCCTTATCTGAGACGTACGAGCTCAGAGGTTATGTAGTTGATGGTTACTAGTGATACATTTCCAAATTGGTAATGTGACATACGAAGTGCTGCTGATCATTTATTGATCAAAGCATGACTTTGTGAAAAAGTGTAGCTTTGTGGACGAGACCTCATCGAGCCTCACAAACCGGTAATGGTCGAAACAGGAAAGATGCGGCAAGTTTTCAGGAGTAGCTCCCCTAGGGTATGACCATTCCTTCTGGAAAAGGGTGGTATCATGGTATGGAGCCCAGATACTTACTCATGTAGGCACTGTAGTATATTTATTACTGTGTGATGTTGTTGGTGTAGAGGATTCTCGGATAAAGGTCGCAAACGACCGGGGGTGGCATATCTTAGGTTTTACTCCCTGGGAAGGGGATAACCAGCCTTGTGTTGGCAGAGAGCCGGGTAGGTTCTCGGGGCGTCCCTCCAGAGGAGTTCCCATGTGGAAATAGGAAGTTCTTTGGCCTGACCATTTGTTGGAAATCCAATCATCCAATACGAGCCTTGTGCGGTTTTAGTTGTAGAACCTGCCATTTAAAATGGCAGCTATAGTAGGCATAGTATAATGGTACATATGCTGGCTAAGATTAATATTATACTTTCGAAATGTTTTCCACTATGCGCTAGTATAATATCAAAGAGTTTTCTCGTATTAAGCATATTTGACTATCATAAGGAGAAATCTCCCCCATGTGTGTGATTGCATGGTGTGTGTGCTGGGAGGCCTTATGGTAGTTTCATTTTCCAAAACGCATTGCGGATTTCAATTTAAATTCTTTTGTTCGTCTTTAAAAATAAACTGTTTTCGTTTGCTCATACCAGTCCCACGACTGACCTGGAGTTTATTGTTCCTTTCCTAAACTCTGGGTGCCCACTATTTTCCACACGGGCAGTCTAGAGTTGGGTTTTTCAAATAGTCGAATAGTAGGAATTGATTCGTTAGCCTTCGAAGCCCTTTGGATTCCTGGATCGCATTTGCTATACTTCAGCATTTGCGACTGACCTTGCTTATCTTTTTGAAACGTGATGATGGTTCGAGCTAGCTTTGGGTTGAAGATGGAGTTTTTGGAGTTTGGCATTGAAGACATTATCTTTCCGCTGTTGTTTCTTGTATCTCTGATAGTATTGATATCTATTGTATCATTCTGTTGTATCATCATTGTATCTAAATATTGTATCAAATGTTGTATATCAAAATGTATTATTCATTTTCTTCCGCTGTGTTGTTATACTTGATGTGTTATAAGCTCCGGCACGAGTCAAATTTCGACGTTTGGATCTGCGGCATTCAAGTACAGGTGGAGTACGGGTGTCGATTTTTAAATGCTGAAATTTGGAACGTGACACAAACTCTAATCAAAATCTCCTCCTCTAAGAAGCTTGATTTCCATGACCCTAAAAAACTTGATACCGACTTCAATCAGCTTGATACCGACTTATTTTGTTGCCCATGTGTCCAAGCTTCATTCGAAGGTGGTTGCCCACCTCAATAATATGAATCCAAAATTTCCAATAAACTCAATACCGACCTGTTTTTAACTTGGTACCAAGGTTATTTGAGTTGTTCAAAATGCATTCAAACCTCACATGCTTCTTTCATTTGTCACTCTCGATGTACCCCAAGTCTCTGGGCTAATTCCTTCATCATTTTAGTCAATTTTATCAATTCGAGTCTGTTTTGAGACTATGTGCAACAACCCGTAATTTGATCACAATAATTAAAAATGTTTAAATTATTTTAAATATTCAAATATAGATTATTTTTCGTAAATAATCAAGCTTTAAGTGATAATTAATAATAATTAACTTATTTTGGAAGAATGTTTCAAAATATAGTTCCTTTGGAAAGATATGCTGATAAAAATGGCCGAAACCATTTTATCAATGAACAGCGCTATAATCTTAAAAAATCACACATGGAGCTGGATGTGTACACTTATTTTTCTAATTGAATAATAATATGATATAAAATCAATTATTTTATTTTTGGAAATTAAATGTATTTATGACATCATTAGTGATGTCATATATTTAAATATTGATGCATGAATTTAATTAAGATTTAATGATTTAACACTTACTACAATTATGAAAATAATTGTTTTTAAATGATAGTAATTTATTTTAAATAGTTATAAAGTGATAATAAATCATTTGTAATAAATTTATCAAGATATATACTTGATTTGAAAATATAAGAAAATTTGTATCACTTTATCGATATAATAGCAATTTTGTAAATAACTGTTAATATTAATTTATATGGTTTTATAAATAAAATGTGATCATTTTAATTAAATAAAAATGATAAAAAATTTGTTTCCAAATTTTGCTTAGATTTATATATAAATTAATTTATATGTAAAAACATGGTCAGGAATCAGTTACCCGATTTTTAATGGTTTAACAAGCGGAAGTTGTTCGAAGTCGTTGAAACGTTGTTTATTCTCTTATGCACATGCATGTACATGTATATACATGTCACATACACACACAAAAATATATAAACATATATATATATATATATATATATATATATATATATATTTACCATTTACAAATGTATTCAAATGGTAAAAAGATCAAAATATCTAAGATGTTTTCATTCTCTTACTCCTTAAGTCATCTAAAGTCAATGCACATGGATTGGAAAAGGGTGAAGTGATGGAGCATATAGAGGTGGGAGGACCAACATGTAAAATGATGGGAGGAGGTGGAGCACATGGGTGATGGGAAGAGAGGTGAAGTGATGTAGGAATTTTACAAATTTTTGGCTATAAATAGCACCTCACCTTCTCTCATTTCTTCAAACTTTTCTACTTCTTCTTCTTCCTCAAGCAAGTTTCATCGCTTCCATACATAGAAAAATAATGAGCAAAAGTTATGGCAAAATATTAGAATTATATACACATGTGTATGTTATCAAATCCACTTCAAACCAAGGCAAACCACCTCCTTTCCTCTTCTAGTACTCACGGCCACACCCATATCAACACTTGGACAAGCCCTTCCACCTCCTCATACTTAAGGTCATGACTTCGCTAGCTAGGCTGAGCCTTCCAGAGGCTTTCGAGCTCGATTTCATGGAGTTTAATTTCGATATAGCAGAGCTATAGCCGTTTTAAAACTAGTTCAAGTGAAAATGAAGGTGAGAAACTCTATTTATAATATGATATATTGGATGATATTCTTTTTTTTATGCTTGGTTGTGATGATTATTCATCAAGATTAGATGTTGATTTATATGTTGTTGATTATATTAACAAGTCGCGTTTAATAGGCATCGAAAATCACAAAGGAAATCACTTTCCTTTAATAAATGAAATGGTATATATGAGATTGTTAAACCTTTTGAAAATGGTTTAAAATGGTTTATAAATGTTTTGTAAATACTAAAATCCAATTTGACAAAGTTTTGTCAAGTTATGAAAATTTAGTCAAAAAAGGCGTGTCACGTAATGGTAGTTCGCGATTTTGCACCATAGAAAGTTAAACTCATTTAAACGAAGGATTTGAAGTCGAAATTCCTTTAATAAAAAAATTTTAATCCTTATAATCATAATTTTCAAATGAAGAAAGAAAATCAAGATTTTCTGTAGCATATTTTTAAATATGAGCAAAAAAAGTTTTCAAAGTAGTCACGGCTTGGCAGTTCGAAAACCAAAGCGACAAATTCTTCCTATATGATATTTTTAATTCTTTGTTAAATAAATTATATAAATATTTTATAAGTTTTAAAAGTGATTTGAGTTATAAAAATGGATTTCTAAACATTTGAAAAGTTTTTCGACCGAATAAGCTTTGAAAACACTATTTACAGCACTTTTTGCAGCACTTTTTAATAACATTTGTAAACAATGGTTTTAACTTAATTTTTCTTTCCCAGATCTTTTGTGAACCTTTTCAAATAAATACATAAGTAATTTAAAGATGATTAAGAGGTTTAAAAATGAGTATACGAAAATAACTAGTGTATTTGTTCCATTTGTGAGTTCATAGAAAATATGACCAAGGAATGGATCAGGTTGAAGGGAAAGCCCTGATGCTCTAAAATAACTAAAAGAAAATTGAGTATGTTAAATGATTTAGAGTCGATTAAATAACTTGACCACCTTATGGGTCACAGAAAGGAAGTCTCTAGGCTATGGTTTGGGAAACCGATTGTCTGCCCTCTCTATCTATGCAAACCGGCCCGACGGAGGGGGTAGTAAATTTGATTTACTTGGATCAAAATTTCCCAAGTATAAAAGATATAAGTTTCCAAATTCAAACAACTTGGCTTGCATAGAAATAATCTTCTTATATTTGGTAATAAAGTCCGACTAGGGAATGCGTACTATCCATATGAATTTAGAAGGTGATCTCACCATTATTTAACGGATATAAAGGTTGAATATTGAAATTGATACTGAGTAGAACTGGCATAATTTCCATGATTCTATTTACTCAATAATATTTTCTAAAATGATTTGTGAAAATGATTTTCTAATTTCAAAATTAAAGAGAGGTTTAATGTATATACTGAAAAGAATGTTTTAAAGATATATTTTTCTAGAAGATATTTTGATTAATCAATCAAAGAATAATTCTCTATTCATTTAACATCATTTTATCGATGATTGGTTCGAAGGGACAGAGGTCGAATTTGGGAGATTCCTATCCGAAGACCATTTCGAACCAATTTACGTGTTCGAAAATAAAAGGCTTGGAATGATATGATTTGGAAGATGGAATGTAGGGTTGATTATCACTAACTCTTCGGGGGGAGCTTTCCAATATCACTTATTAGTGACAGTAGTTCTCCATTTGAGATCTTCAATGCAAGGACTTCTTACTACTAATCTTAGGTGTAATTCCCGAGTGGATGTGGTAGGAGAGTACCTTCGATTTATCCTGTTCTAGGATAACTTGTATGGAGGAATGTCTGACATTGCATTTTAAAACGCGTGTACATTGATTTTTCCAAACGTAAATTTGCTTGGTGGTAGAGAAGGCAACTTCTCTTAGCTTAACACTCTTCTCTGAAACGTCCGAGCTCATAGGTTGAACATTCATGGAAATCAATAGTGTGTGATGGAATTGGCAATATCACATTCAAAGTAGAATGTGCTAGGTGAAATGTAATCGTTACCTTAGGCCTCATCACCCGGTAATGGCTTAAATAGGGTACGCGTAAGGCTATGTGGTTCGCAACCATTAGGGTATGATTATAACCTTTTTAGATTATTCTCTATATGTCGAGTATGTGATGTATGCTATGGGATCCCAGATAGGTCAGTTAAGACCGGGGGTGATGACATATTTAGTTTCTATCCAGGCCATGTCTGAGCGCCAAAAAGGAATAGACCGGTCTTGCCAGATGCGAAGGATTGTTTGTGTATCCTCGGTACATCCCTCTAGAGATATACTATACGGAAGGTAATCTCTAACCTTGCCATTGTATGTAATCCATTCCTTAATAAGTGCCTTCAGACTTGTTTGTAGAGCCTAACTTATCCAAAATTTAATAATGGTAACAATTTCGGCTAAGATTCATAAGTTTACTTGCAAATGTTTTTAAAAAGAATGTCATGAAAAATAATATCCCTAGATTTTGTGTAGCAAATGCTTTGGTTATCATAAAGTAAGAACCCATTTCATGTTTATGTGTGGCGTGGTCTATGAAATACCTTTTTTTCAACATATGTACTTTGAGTTTCTCACAACAGTCCCATGACTAACCTGGAGTTTATTTTCCTTTTCCTTAAACTCTAGGTGCCCTAATTTTCCTAGGTAGCCATGTAATGCGGATTTGACTTAGAGTAATTGGATGGAGCTTGGAGCTTAAGATTTCTTGTAGATAGTTACCCATTCCCATTCCCACTACATTTATGTTTTGTTGTTTTCAGTATTTGTAAGGACAGGCATTTTAACTGTCTAGGTTGACCTTAGAGTAGACTCGATTAAATGTATTTAAATTTCAGCTGTAAAGATTATATATTGAAATAATATATGTTATTTCATTCGTGTAAGATTTTGTTCTGTCTACTTTTCTTTCTTACCTTTGAAGACCCGCCTCTCAGACACTTGGATTTGTGGCATGTGAATACTGAGGATGTATATGTGTCGAATTTTCAAAGATCGAAGAAACGGGTCTTTACATTGTGAAAATTTTGCCAACAACAATAACCAAAGAAATATTACCAACGTCCCATACTTTTGGCATTACTTCATTTACTTAAAATTCCCATCATATAAAAGTTCACACATCTCATATGATTCAACATTTATTGATCTGAAGGGTTTTATTATGTAATACTCATTTCTAAAATATTCAATACAATTTCAAATAAAATACTAAATTCAAAATGGTTTAATTTGGAAATTTCACTTATTTCAAAAATCTTAGTTAATTACAAATTCTCATTATTAAACCTCTTATTAATTTTAAAATAATTTAATCTCTCAATCTTCCTTTGGATTTCAAAGCACTTAACTCCTTTCTAGAATAATTTCACATTATCGAAAATTCCCTTTGAATAATGTACAAATATTAGTAAGGAGTTTGGCAATTTAGACAATACCTTCTAAACATCGAATTTAAATAATATTATTTCTAATCCAAAATAATTTCAAAAGTTAATATAATTCTCAAAATCTATCTTTTTACCTTCAAATCCTTCTAAATCATCTTTGTAAAATAATTTATGAAACGAAAATACCTCAAAATTATTTTTTACCAAGCTTTTTATCCATTGAAGACCCTATGAAATAATCTCATTACTTTGAAATATAATTTAAACCTCTTTATAAATTATTACCGCCATCAAATAATTTTTGTAATCATAAAGAAATAAATATCTATCCTTAAATTCACTTATAAGTCAAATATCATAATTTCAACTTTCAGAAATTATTTCCATACAACGCTTACTAAAATTTTTAAATTTTATTTCTACTCATAAATTATTTCCAAAACCTCGATTTAAAAAGGGTTGTTAAATTTCATAGGTTTAAAAATATATTCACTAAAAAATTACATCCTTTTTATTTTCATACTAACTACTTTAAAATTATAACAACAAATCTATTTACATCTTTCCTTTATCAAAATCCTTTATATACTTAAATTCAGAAATCTCCTTTTTCAAAAGTAATATTCATATATACTTCAAACGAATTCATAAAACTATAACCAATGCAATTTAATACAATTTATCCCCCAAAGCAATAAAACTATAACCAAAGCAATTTAATCTCAATGCTTTAACAACATGGCCAACTCTGTCAACCTTTATCCCCCATCCTGTTCTTTCAGATCATTCCCCTATTATTTTCTTTTCTGGACAGAAGTTGTTGAAAAATAAAAGAAGCTTCAAATTTTATAATGCTTAGGTCCATGAACCTGAGTATAATAATATTATTAGTAAAGCATGGAATGAAAATTTTTTTGGTAACCCAATGTTTAAATTTTGCAGGAAATTAAGAGCAACCAAACTAGCACTAAAAGAATGGGCCAAAGGAAAATTTGGTGATGGCAACTTAAAATCTGCTTTGTTAAGAAGCAACCTCATTCTTGCTCAGGAAGAAATGATGAATAATCCTGACAATCCTGAAGCTGCTGCTGCTGAGACGACTCTATTTGAACAACTCACTGATGCCTTGAAGTCTGAAGGCAATATGAAGAGACAACAATTGAGACAAATATGGGATACTGAGGGAGATAATAATACGGCCTATTTTCATGCTGCAATCAAGGTAAAACAATCAAAGGAGAATATCAATAACATATATGATGAGGTAGGAGTATTGCACTCCACTCCTGCTGCTGTTGACAAAGCTCTTCTGCACTATTTCAAGAATTTGCTAGGTAACAATAATGACTTCATTCCATCACTTGATGATTTATCCCATATCCAATTACCTGAGGTGCTTCCTGATGAAGCTGAAAAACTTGTTGACAAGGTAACCGATACTGAGATTAAAGATACTTTATTTGCAATGAACAAAAATTCAAGTGGAGGCCCTGATGGATTCAATGTCACTTTTTTTATCCATAGTTGGGAAATTATCAAGAAGGATTTTCTAAAGGCTGTCCATAATTTTTTCAATACTTTCAACCTTCTTAAACAAGTGAATGCAACTAATCTTGTTCTTATTCCAAAGGTCCATTCTCCCACTTCTGTTACTTCATTTAGACCAATCTCTTGTTGTAATGTATTGTATAAGTGTATTTCTAAAATATTGGCCTCAAGACTTGTTACAATCCTTAGCAGAATCATATCTATTAATCAGTCTGCTTTTCTTCCCAATAGAAACATCCTTGACAATATTTTGTTATCTCATGAATTATTAAAAGGCTATGGTCGATCTCAAGCTCCCAAGAATGCTATGCTTAAGGTGGATTTGATGAAAGCCTATGATAGTGTTCACTGGACATCTATTGTCAGAATCATGGCCCTGATGAAGTTTCCTAAAGTTTTTGTGGCTTGGATTTACAGTTGTATCTCCACTGCTACTTTCTCTATAAAGTACAATGGCTTTACATCAGGATTTTTCAACAGCAAACGGGGGATCAGGCAGGGGGATCCAATCTCTTCATATATATTCATTTTAGTTATGGAAATGTTTTCGAGAATGCTGTCTACCAAATATTTGCAAGGTGATATATTGTTCCACTCAAAATGTAAACCCCTCCATATCTCATCTCTGTTATTTGCTGATGATATCATGATCTTCACAAAGCCTGATGAAAGATCAATTGAAAATATTAAAGCTACCCTTGATAATTTTTACCTCATGACTGGGTTGAAACTTAATGCCATAAAGTCTCAAATTATCACCTCTGGTATTCCCACTGTGGATGCCAATAGAATTATTGGTATCTCTGGGCTGCAGCTGATGGATAATAATATGCACTATTTGGGTATTCCTCTGTGTACTTCAAGAATCACCATTAGACACTGCCTGCCCTTGTATACTAAAATTTGGAATTTAATGAACATATGGGCTAATAGGTTTCTCACTCAAGCTGGTAGACTTGTCCTTATCAAGTCAGTTATCACCTCTATGATGGTGTATTGGTCAAGAGTTTTTATTCTTCCAAAAAAACTGGTGAACATGGTTAGAACAACTATGCTTAGATTTTTCTGGACTGGCAATGTTTTTTCAAAAAAACTCATCCTTTGTTCTTTTGCTAAAATGGAGCTACCTAAAAAGAAAGGAGGTCTTGGTATCATCTGCTTGAATAAATGGAACAAAGCTGCGATCAGTGCCCACATAAATTCATTACTCATTGGTACTGATTCTTTATGGGTGGATTGGACCAGAAAGTATAACTTGGGATGCAAGAATTTCTGGACTATGCCAGTTCCCCAGAGTTGCAGCTGGACTTGGAGGAGTTTATTAGGATTGAGATCTGAATTCAGTCAATACATCAGGTATGAACTCTCTTATAACAGTGGAATCAAGTTTTGGAATGAACCATGGATGGATGAAGGCTTGGTGCTTGTTAATGTTTTCTCTCCCCACCAGATTGAACAGGCAGGCATAGGAAGACTTGCTAATGCTACTGACTACGTGAATGAGGGCAAGTTGTTGCTTGCTTATACTAGTAATCAGGAAATAAGGGCTTTTTGGAATTTATATCAAACTCATCAATATGGTTTAGCTGATAACGATGTTGTTTTGTGGAGGGGGAAACAACATACTATATCTGCTGCATATGATCTTCTTTCTAATGTGACTAGCAGTTCTAATTCAGTATGGCACAAAGTAATATGGTCCAAAGCATCTCCTGCTAGGGACAATCTGATGATGTGGAAGGTGATCATGAATGCATTGTTAACAAAGGAAAGAATGTTGAGTTATGGCATGAATATTGATCCACTTTGTGTGTACTGCAAGCTGCAGATTGAGTCAGTGGCACATCTGTACTTTGAGTGCAATGAACTTCTTGGTCTATGGGGGAACTTGGTTGCTAGAGTTGCTGATGATCATAGGCATGGAGTTTCAGAAGTTGAATGGGATCAGATTTGCAAATCAACTAGGTGGAGGAAGGAAAGAAGAACTGTTTTCTTTTACTCCATTAAGAAGTATCTTAACATTGTGTGGGAGGAAAGAAACTTGAGAATATTTGAAAACAAAGTTAGAAGTAGACAGCAATTATGGGAGGTACTCAAGACATCTATTATCAGGGGTATGAAGGATAGCAATTTTGCTTTCAGTCCATTATTGGCTGCTGCTATGGACTAAGCATTCTTCTTTGTGTTTTTCCTTTTTGCCTCTTTGTTTTCTCTGTGTTTCAGTTCTTCCTTATTTTATTGTTTTCTCTTGTTTCTCTTTTTTGTAACTATGAGCTTGTTCATAGGTATGTTTTTCATTTATCAATAAACTGGTAGGGGACCAGTTAACCCCGCTTGCCTTGCAAAAAAAAAAATACAATTTCCCCTTTTTAATCAATTTTTGGCACCAATTCGAGTTATACCTCAACTTACTAAACGTTACAGTTTACTTCAATCTCTCTTATTTGGAATTTAAAATCCATATTTGCATACAAGAAATTTCATTATCGCATCACAGATTCATTTTCAGCTAAAAATTGATTTTTTATATATTTTGCAACATGTACTTCAATGATTGTATACGAGACAGTAAAAATTCAGTAGTTGCTTATCTTCATTGTTTTGTTGGTTTAATTAATATCGAATAAAATTTACTTTCATATATTTCAGAAATAAGTAAATTATTTACAACATCACAATGTTTTATATCCTTTGTAATTATTTTATTCGAGTTTAATATATTTTTTGAAATGAATTTATTAATCAAATTCAATTTATTTATGCATGATCTTATATCAAATAAGCTTTAATTCAATAAAAATGTATTTACAAAGATAAAGATTGTCCAAAATTGAATTCGAACATTGTATTTTACTTAAATTTGATTTATTTAATGACGTAGAAAGAAGGGTTATTACTGACTACCCACTAATGAAAATTGCATTCTCGCAATTTCTTACAAGGAAGACGTCAAACATAGCTCATACCCTTCATATTCCACACTCTTTTAACAAGTTTTAACTTCCTCAATCCTCTATGTTGCTTTCCTCTTTCTTTTATTGCATGCTATAAATTTAAATAGACTCATTTAACGACTTTCTAATTATAATTTTCCTTTTGCATATGACAATATTATATGAAATTTTTATGACCGTCGGATTTTGGAAAATTTCAATGGAGTATACTTGTATGGGGAGCGTTCCGAAAATAAGAACGTATCAAAATCACATGATATATATAAATCCTAACAATGAGGCATCCTAAAACATGGGGAAATAATGTAATAACAAATACATCCCTATTAGCATGTTTAAGAGAGCTATCTTATTTACGTGCGAGCATAAGTGAGCTAACATCAACAATTAATCCGAGTCATTTTCTTGAGTACCTATTCTCAACTCAAATTGTTGCACAATGCATTTTCTTTCCAAAATAAAAAATCATACAATGGTATCTAAGGTTGAGTTGTTCATAGTGCATTAGGTTTCGAAAATAACTTCTAAATTATGAAAATGTGATGTGTCATATTAGTAATGGTATTTATACTAAACAATGTAAAATCTAAAATGATAATAAATCCATACACCCACTTTATAAATCTGCAATCTCGACCAAGAATGTATCAAAATTTCATGAAAATATTAAAACAAAAATTTCTCCTTATCTTCTTAGCATTCCAGAAAGTATATGGTTGTCGAAATCGAATAAAGCATTTGAAAGTTATAATCATATGAAGATATCACTATTATATAGGATTTTTTACTTTAAGGATAGTGATTTGATTCCTTTTTAAATCAAGCTTTAACCTTATTAAATCTCATAATTTAGCATTGTAATTACAAAAGTTGTTCCATAATGCCATACCTTTGTAACAAATGCAATATCGCCAAAAATAGATTAACGATTTGAGATTTATGATTAAAACAAATCAATGCTTTAACCATGAAATTTTCTATATATTGTCCTAAATCTTATTTTTTTTCAAAACAACGTTTTACAATACAAGCAATCAAACTTATTAATCCTCCCTTGTTGCCAAGATAAAGTCTTGTTATTATATCTTTTCTCCTCATATTTTAGCTTTAATGTTAGTATAACTTACATTTGCACTAATTATTCGATGGTACACACTAATTCCTTTTCAGTCCAAAAGGATATACATAAGGACAATCTATTATGCAAATATTGACTTGAAGGTTCATGATAGTTCTAGAAACATCCATATATTTTGCATATTTATAATGTATATCATGACAATATAGTTTATTGTAGGTTAATTATGAAAAGCTGAAACCTTTTTTTTAGTCTATGTATGGAAAGGGTTGAATTTTTTCCTCACCTCCAAGTGTAAATATAATTACATTCAAGTATTTTTGATGTCGAAATGTTGAAAATAGTAAGCAATGGAAGGTGTATTGCATGAGAATGCTCGGAGATCAACATCACTCTAGTAGAATTGCATTTGTTGAGTACACTATGGTTAGCGTTTTCTCTCTAAATGCTCAGTTTTACCAAAACTATATATAGTAGGATGCAACTAAAATGCTTGTTAACACTTCCTTTTTGAAAATAAAACGTCATCTTTTCCTCGTAAAAATCATTTTTACAAAAAAGATATTTTCCAAAATCTTCCGAAAATTCTTATACAAAATTTTCTTCAAAATCCTTCGGTACATAATATAAATTTTATGTTCTTTATTTTCTACTTATCCTTTTTCCTAATTGATTTATGTATTTGGATCATCATCATTATTATTATTATTATTTCAATGTGAACTTATAGGTTTTAGATTATCTTTGTTTTCTCAACACTTCAACTCTACAACTATTGATTATATAGTTTGTTTTAATTCATGATCCTCGTAATACCTTTTTACCTCATTACGTTTTGAATAATATAATTATATGTTTCTAATATTTGGTATTTTCATTTTTTTCTACTATGCTCAAAACACCATTCTTTATAATTGTTACAATTTTGAAACTCTCATATATGTATCTTATGTCTTAGTACATTTGTTATAACTATATATTTACCTCATACATTTAAACCATGGAAAAATCAAAGTGCATGCAACACATTATTCTGATAAAAATAAATTTTACAGTCTTATTATAAATCATCACATATACTACAATCCACTAAGTTTACATATATTTAAAAAAATATAACAATGTTGCCTTGCTATGAATTTTAGCGATTAGTTTCGCCAATTGGTCGTAAGATCTACTATGGTCAAAATTGTAACGACATTGTCGCGCCATTGATCCTAACTTTACACTAATATCCAATGGCTGCAATCGTCGTTTAAAATCTATTCAAACTAAGAAAAATAAATTTATTATTGTTCTATAACCATTTTCAAAACTATATACTATTTTATAAAATACCTTTATATCTTATAAAAATATATTTTTTCTAAAATCACTTTCAATATAATAGATTACTTCCCAAAAATTATTTTCCTTCATAAAATAAATTTTTATTTTTTATAAAAAAAATTCCACTTGCCAAAATAATTTACTCTTTACATATCATAATGTTATTGTACATTTTTGAAATATTGTATCAAAATGATTTTTCTGAGTGTTTAGAAATCCCTACTGATAATGCTAATCAGAAGTATCGACCAAAATTCATAAAGCACTCAATGAATAAATATACTCAAAATAAATCATAAAAAAACCTCTTTCAACCAATTCTATACAAATATATAATTTTCTTTAATGATAACATATACTTGCTTGTGTAAAAATGTTTACTTATAATCTTTAAGATTTCAATTAATTTTAGCATCCATTAGAAACAATGCAATTCATCAAACATCCATCAATTCATACAATAAGCAAGCACGTAATTATACTATTTTTCCCCATATCAGGTTTTAATTACATTTATGTATGTATTCTACTTCCTTTTATCAAAACATGTGTTTTTTATCCGTTCATGACGAAGTTTTGAAAAAAACTGTTGACTTCCACTATTATTTGGCTTCATCTAGTTTTAGATGGGTTTAAAACTTTGTATGACAACTGCTACTCCATTCCCACATCTAAGACTAAGCACAAATAAATAAATAAAATTCCAACCATTTACACAATCGAACAGTCATCGACTCAAATGACCAAATGCACTAAATGGGAAGCAATCTACATGCTTCCATTGTGCCACTCTAATCATTACTGGATCGTTCTATTTTAACTCACTTTGCCGCACCCTCGTGTTGGGATGAACTTAAATTGTAGGATTCACGTTAGAGTCTTCTAGATCTTCTTTGACCAACACTTCATTCTTACTTCAAGCCACAAAGAGGAATTTAAATCAATAATAATGACACTACCGGTCGAGCCAACCACTTCTTCCTTTACTGCTTCCATCAACTATTTCACATCTCACACAAAGGTAAACACATAAAAAGAGGTAGGAGTAAAGATATTCTATAGTAGGAAGAATAAGAAATAATCCATAGATAATTACCTCAGTAATCATCGCATACTCCTACAATTCCTGAATATATTTAGGAATCAACCGACCACCCTAGGGGATGTGGACTCTAAGTCTACCTAAAGCCAAGATTCATATCTTATATATATTATATATTGTTCTAAACTTGCTTTGATATCAACTATGGAACCCCACCTATATACTCATACTACTAAAGAGTATTACAATGTAACGCTATCTAGGAATACAGAGAATGAGGCTAGTTAGAAGCAATCGTGGGTGAATATTCCCTTGGACTAACACCGATACATTTTCTTACCTCGTAAAATATACAAATATACGTACACGGTATTAGTGCAAAGCAATAAACATGTGGGTTTACAAGCATAGAACAACACACAATATAATTAGAGTACAAAAGTCATAGAATGCATTAAAAAATATAATATCACAATATAAAAATCATAAAATAGGTCTACAAAATGAAGTATCTGACCTACTAAAAAACATACACATTGATACAAGTCAAATTTCATATACATCTCAATCTCATCAAATATATAGATATATGGAGACATCAAAAGAATATATATATATATATATATAATAGACTATTTATATATATAGTAGACTATCAAACTACAATATAGTCTATAATCGCCTCCCCAATAAGCCCAACATCTAAGAAAGGCTAATGTCCTAGTACCTCTAGAATCTTGAGCTGACCAGAGTGTTATAAGAACAATAAACAGGTTAGATTATGCCTAAATTCAAATGTAATGTAACCATAATGATATGCATAATTATAACAAATAACAATATGCTGAATGGGTTACGTAACATGTAGAAATGTCATATACACTCAATATAAACCCCAACCTCCATCGAATGACATATATGTTGTTACAATATATGAATCATATGTCTATTTAATATGATCACAGTTGCAAATCCACTTAACTCTAATTCCGTCCTAATTACAATTTCTAAGAGTCATATTTATTAACCATCTAGTTATCATAACCATTGTTTAAATTATATAACTCATTAAGGCATGGTACACACTTATAGACTCTGGTTGAACCAAGTTACATGGCCTTTTTGATTCATGTATCCCTTAATTAGAATTATAACTCTACTAGGTGCAGGTCGAGCCAAGTCACATGACCTTCTTCATGCATGTAACCCTCGATAAGAATTGTGGGTGCTTGTGAAGGCCCGCAAATCCGCACCCCTTTTGAGCTGGAAAAATCCCACAACAATTCAGCCCAAAGTGGAACAAATGTACGAGTCTTCGATTTTAAAGAAGAGAGAGGTAGAAGAAGAAGAAGATAGGATAAGAAAATAGAACAATAACAGAATCTCACATTTCGCAGTGGAACAAATATAATAGATAAATAAATATCTTTAAACAGAATCACTATATCAGTTATTACATTGCATTATCAGAGTGTACAACAACAAACAGCCGAAATAAATATTACATATATAAGTGATACGCCTCGCCATCTAGCTCCAACTCCTGATTTCCACAGCAACTTCTTGATTTTGCTCCCGAATAATGATAACCTGACTCTAGGCTGCTGCTGTGGAAAAATTGTGGGCACCCAGAGTTTATGAAGGGAACAATAAACTCCAGGTCAGTCGTGGTACTGGTGTCAGATCTTAAAACAGTTATTCTTTAACAAAAGAAAACAAAAGGGGAATAAAAGAAATTCGCAATGCTTTTTGGAAAATGAAACTACCATAAGGCCTCCCGGCACACACACAATGCAATCGCAGACTTGGGGGAGATTTCTCCTTATGATAGTCAAACATGCTTGATACGCAAAATCCTTTTTAATATTATCATTAGTGCATAGTATGGAAAACATTTCGAAAGTATAATATTAATCTTAGCCAGCATAGGTACCATTATATTATGTCTGCTATAGCTACCTCATGAGGAGGCAGGTTATACAATTACAATCGTAAAGGGCTCGTATTGTTTCTTTGGATTTTCAACAAATGGTCAGGCTAAGGAACTTCCTATGCCACATGGGTACGCCTCTGGAGGGACACCCCAAGAACCTACCCGGCTCTCTGCCAACACAAAGTCGGTTACCCCCTTCCCGGGAAGTAAAACCTAAGATATGCCACCCCCGATCGTTTGCGACCTTTACCCGAGGATCCTCTACACTAACAACCACAAAGAAAAGTATTTGCAGTAACCACATAGGTTAAATATCAGGGCTCCATACCTGACACAACCCTTTTCCAGAAGGAATGGACATACCCTGGGGAGCTACCCCTGAAACCTTGCCGCATCTTTCCTGTTTCGACCATTACCGTTTGTGAGGCTCGATGAGGTCTCGTCCACAAAGCTAACTTTTCACAAAGTCATGCTTTGATCAACAAATGATCAGCAGCACTTCGTGTGCCACATTACCAAATTGGGAATGTATCACTAGTAACTATCAACTATATAACCTCTGAGCTCATACGTCTCAGAGAAGGGTGTTCAGCTAAGAGAATAAATTCTCCGCTACCAACGGAAATGTATTTGATAGAAACCAGCTTTACATCTCAAAGTGTAACGTCAGATACACATCCATACAAGTCTGTTCCGGGATCGAACGGAACCGAAGGCACTTCAAAAGAAGCCCTTGCAAATCCGGATATTTACTAATCACATCCGGAATCCCTATTGCAAAGTGTGATAAAATATCTATACCAGAGCAACTCGGTGCAGAGACATTCGATAGGTAATCCTTTCGTTTTCGAGAATACCCGGTCTTCAACACCGTCTTCAAATGCAACCACATTTTGTCGTATCATTATTCAGAATGGGTTTTATGACACAAGGTCCTTTCCCGGCTAATCCGAATAATGAGCGCTTATTTTAAAAATAAGTGTGACATTCATATTTCAACAATTTTCACTTTGATCTTTTAAATAAAAGATCTATCACACACACAAAGGTTCGATGTGGTTTTCGAATATCCACTTGGAATCCGACCCCCAGTCGCATCGAAATTTAAATGCCATAAAAAGGCCAATATTGATAGTCGGTTTTTTTAACTATCAATAAACATCCACAACAATTTGCCGAATTTAAATAAATTTCCTAAATTATTTATTTTCAAAATATTTCCGCAAGATATATTTCACACTTCAACCATTTGAAAACAAATTTCAAATAACTTTCCACATTTCAATACTTTGAAAACAAATTTCTAATCACTTTTCCTTACGCGGAATACATGTCCAAATATTTATTCAATTCCACTGGAATTCTGCCGAGTTAAAATAATTGAAATCACTTATCTAAAATATTCTAGGAACATTTAAAATAAAACCATCTTAAATACTTACTTAAAATATTGTTGTGAAAACATTATACTAATTATCACATATAAGATTTTAAGTCCCAACTAAGTTTTTTAAAATAAAATTAGTAGATAAGGTATAACTATTTAAATAATTGTTTCCTAAAACAAATATCAATTTTAACCTTTAAAATAATCCCTTCCATAAGTAATTAAATAAATCCATACTTCAAAGATTTGAAACCAGTTAAGAAAATAATTTATTCAAAGTATCCTTTCTAAAACCATCCTTAAAATTTTCAGTTCATATTTATAGGCTATTTCGAAATCATACTCAGCTTTCCAGGGAAAATACATTTTTCATTTCAAAATGGTTCATTCAAATCAATTAATAAATCTTTCTTGATTTATTTATAATTTACGTTTCGAATCTGTAACTTCCTTTCACACTTTTAAAAAAATAACCAAATGTTTATTTTTAAAACAAATTTCCCTTTCCTTTATAAATTCCCATTGTGAATTTAAACTTTTAAATATCCATTGATATACGATTTTCAAATCAATTTCTAAATATTCATTTTCAGCACCGAATTAAATTCTAAATTGATTTCCTAATTTTTCTATAAATACCAAATCAATTTCCAAAATTGATTTCTAAATTCATTTCAACACCAAATTTATTCTTTTTTGAAACAAATTCCTTCTTTTAAATTTATTCAATTTTCTAAGATTACTTTACTGTAAATTTTCTACTAAATTTCAAAAATCCAGTTTTATTTATTTCTGATATCCTACGATATCAAAAATATGTTTGGCTAAATTATAGTCCTCAACAGTTTCAATCACAAATAATCACACACATATTATAAATAATCAACATACAACATACGAAACAAATTAAATATTTGAGGAATCCAGTTGGATCCCTCCAACCTGTTTCCCTGCATCCATAGATGTTAGCACAACAATTTAAATACCAATTCCACTTCGAGGTGGAATATCGCGGCATATGGGATATATAAAATATCATCCGCTATTATGCGGCGCATAGGATCTCATTCGCTATATAATGCGAAAAATCAATCACCCAATATATACTATATACTGCTATATATATAATATCATCCGGTGAATAATTATTATAAATCAATCATCCAAGCACACAGTCAATCAATTTTAAATCTAACTATACAAAATTTAAATCAGAACAATATTGATTGAGTGAGAAGATCTCACATTTGCTTTCGCATGCAATCCGTTTTCATTCTAGTTTTGTTTTTCACGATATTTAAACCTTGTAACAAAAATCGTAAGGCTTTTATTAATATTTGTATTAATCGAACAATTTATTTATTTAATTTACATAGATAAAAATATAATTTTTTTCATAACTTTACACATTTTAAAATTCCTATATATATACATATATATTTTCAGAAAATTTCCTATATAAAATTTTCTTATGTACCAATATGAAATTAAATTAATATAGGCATGTGGATGTATATAAATTTTTTTCTTTTTCCCTTAGATATATTCATATTCATAAATTTCTTTTCTTTATTTATACCTATCTGTAATTTATTTTACTGCTTCAAACTTGTATACAATTTTCAGCAAATATCCAAAATAATTTTCTACTGTAAATTTTTTTTCCTTTAATCTATATAGATTTTAAAAAAATTATTTAACAAACAAATTATAAAATTAAACCAAATCGCAAAATATACCTTCGAAACACCTCCACAGCCTACAAGCCCTAGCTCGACACTGGTGCTTCACCGAAGATGCGTGCCTGATCCTCCTTCCAATGCTCGAGTTTGAGCACTCACGATCGCCACTTAAACCCTGATTATCCCTGTTCGAAGAAATCGAACGCCATCCCAAGCTCGCGACGAAGTACCTGTCGACCTCAATTCCCTTCGAGACACGAAACCCCGACCTTGTGCATGCACCACAGCGTCCCCACAGCAAATGCGATGACCCCATCACATTGCTCGCCTCTAAAAACTCGATCGCGACTGTACAAACACCACGCCGCCACGAGCTCGCGCGTGACTACTTGATTTGAACTCCGCCATTTTTTTTAGTCGCCATGATTTTCGAAAGAGGAGCTTAGCCATCGATTTCCTGATTTGAACGAAATTGATTTCTATATGAGGATTGAACGAGTCGACTTGGGTTCGAGAATTAATCGAAGTGAATTTGGGTTGTTTTCTTTTTTTTAATGATTTCGACTGCCATTGTTTTGCTTTGAAACGAGGCCGTGAAGTTTAATTTCTTCGTTTTCGATCTGATGATTTCGACTGTGAAATAAAAGAAGGGACGTGATGTGAAAAGGAGGTGGCTTGCAGGAGAAGGTTTATTTAGAAATATTTTTATTTAAAATTCCAAACGTCTCGATAAATGCAACTTAAAATTTCGGCCTCCTATCGAGGCATGCCGCCAGGCGTTTACATGTTATACCCTCATTCCGAACGCAATGAAAAAGGTTTCGAGCCCTAACTCGATCGTATAGAGAAGATAGCTTTTTAAACCAGTTATTAAACTAAAATTCGATATAATTTTCAGCGCGTTTGCCTATCGTACGGCTAAACGACAACTCCAAACATTACGAAAATTGAAATCTGATAATAATACAGTATTATGGATCCAATGGAATGGGTTACGTCGAATTCTGAGACTGTGCCTCGGAAAGCTATTTTTAAATATCGATTTAAACAATAAAATTTCAAAACTGAATAAATTATTTCCAAATTCAATTTTGAGGCTTCCATTATCTTCAGTATTATCAATATAGATTTTTCAAGCCTTTGGAACAATTTAGATCAGCTTAAAAATCAAGATTCAATATTTTACCCAACTTAAATAAATTAAATCCAATAATTTAAATTGCAAATTTCATAGTTATATTCGAAATTCAAGTTAAACTAACCTCCAGATATTTAAAATCAATTAAATATTTCATTTCAAATGTTAAAAATTCCCGGGTCGTCACAGTGCCCCTAAACGAACTATATGTTGTACTATTCTCTACTTCTTGGGAGTCATTATTTCCATCAAATATACTGTGTGTTCATCGTCATTGGTTTTCCCATACAATAGGTTGTCGGACCATGGCAAATAGGCCAAAATGTCCTTGGACCTAGCTAGGATAGATCCAGCATCTGGTGTCTTGTTTCATTTAATCGTTTCATTATATTTTATGTGCTCTCTCGTTGCGGCAGTAAGCCTACTAACTATCATTTAACCCAACATCACCAGGAATTATTAACATGATTTAATATTCAATACACTCAATGTCATATCATATCCTATACAATGAGTAAAAAAATAACAAAAGAAATATTACCTAACATTTCATACCATTGGTATTGCCTAACATCACTAGATGCGTGATGGCATTCTTTTGGATTTGTTCACCAATGGCTGACCGTTGACCATCTTCTATTGTCGCATGAACTTCTTGCCCTGCCACCTTGGTTCGTGGCTAATTCAAGCAATAGAAAATTTTCAAACAAAAATGTTGAATACGAGCTTGGCCTTGGAGTTGCTGGGTTCGACTCAGAGTGCATGCGTGATTATCCTAGGGGTGAACTAAGTCATTTCCTTGCATGACTCATTTCGGGTCGACTTGATATCGAACCTGGGCTGAGCTCAAGTGTTTTCACAGTCATTAATCTTTGTAACTTAATTTAACAAGGAGTCGGATGATGGAGTTCTCGAGTGATTTTAGTCGAGTTGTGATCAATATTTATGATTCATTAGGACAGTTTTAGAAAACAGACACTTTGGATGATCTTCGGCATTTGAAATATCTGTTTATTAATCTTTTTCTAAAATCAGACATTACTCCTATATCCCTGCAAAAAGAGATCTCGTGTCGCTCTGGACAACTGTTCTATTACTGTAAGTCGTTTGATAGCAAGTAAAATTTGATACATGGTTCCGTAGGAAGACGGTATTTCATTTGCCAATATGAGCAAGCTTTCTATATTGAAATTTCATGTTTATAGTGCCTTGGACATCAAATACGTGCACTACACGGTTTGAATTGTATGTTATTACCCCTCATCGATGTATGCGATCTGATTGATCAATACATGTTGACATCCGTCAAGTCTTATGCATCAGCTACACAGTGCTCTCTTTCCAGTAAAAGGGTTAGAGTTTAATCCTGCTTGACCTCCTTTAAGTATGAAGTTTTTAATATTTATGGACCTAGACGTTCTTCACATCACTCCATGATGGCAGTAAGCCCATTAACACTAAAGTATGTCGAATTCGATACAGAATCTAGTTCTTTGACATTGCCTACAATGAGATCTACTTCAATACCTTCCCAACCTCGACTACCTAGTTGTCAATTGGAGCAACCTTTAAAGATGGTTCCCTTTGTGTTGACTGAAGAAGCTATAGTAGGGGTTTCCCTTGATATCGTCACTGGTGATGTTGTTGTCTTAACAGACCCTTAGGACTCTCCAACTTCCCAAGTAGATGAAGTATCTTTAAGGCAAATATGCAAAAGACATGGAATTCCTTCGAAGACATATTGATCTCTGCATGCTTCCAATGGGCACATGATTGGCCTGAGGGGTATATAGCCTACAACCAATATATATGTATGGTTGGATGAATTCCGCTTTTCAATCACTTTTTTCGTATAGTTCTCCAATTCATAAAGCTTGCCCCAGCCCAGTTACATCCAAGCATCTATGCCTCCCTGAAAAGCATGTACATGATATTTGTATACCATTTAAATAAGGTACCTTCTATTGAAGAGATCCACTATTTATATGGCTTTATGCGTCGAAATGGGACCTCTTCACTTACTTTCCTAGAATCATCCAAAGGTTACCATGTAGTGGTTAAGCCTTGGAACAAATTAAGCTATTTTAAGAAAGATTTTTTCTTCCTCCGATGTTCGCCTAGCTTTGCATATAAATGGTTATTCAAATGTAAGTCTTGTGCCCACTCTTTCTAATAATGAAGACATTATGGTTCTAATTGTTAATTTCATTACTCCTTATATTTGTAGATGATTTGATAAGATCCGACTATATAAGCCTAGCAATTACCATCATAGCTCTCCAAAAGATTTCGCTTGAAGAAGGGGATAAGAGACACCTCCTTATTATTGAGAATCTAAGAGCTTATAATCTTTTATAGGAAGGGAATAGTGTAGGCCACATGCCTAAGGTTAAAGAGGATGTTCAGCCTGTACAGGATCCCGAGACTGAAGTTAATGTCGACTAGGGTCGAGAAGTGCCCCTGTGCAAGATCCAGTTATCGGTCCTAGAACGAGGAAAGGGGATGGAGACAATGGTAGAGAGAAGGATAAGTGTGCTAAAGAAAGGATAATGATGGAGGTGGAGCTGAAGATAAATTTTTTGGATGTGAGTCTTCTAGTGATGAGAGTGGTGATGCTCATGTGCCACTTATTCTACGACAGCCAAAAATAAAAATCATCTCGCCTCATACATCTTCATTGCCACCATCTTCTTCTACAATTAAGGAAACACCAATACCCCCATTTAGTGATATTTATGGATCTCTTGGGAGTATACCAAACAATTTTGGCTCTTTTGGTCTCTACAACATTAGTATCAATGATATTGGTTCCCCTATTCATCTACCAGCTGATGTGCCTGCAAATAGAGCAAGGGAAATAACGCCTGTGAGCAAACTTCAAGTCCATGGTCCTTGGGGGAACTAGGAGGGATCAACACTTATACAATACCACACTTTCACACCATATGGAATATCTCTTCATGTTACCGGCACTAACTCTTTATATATTATTTTAGATTCCATGGAACATAAGTGCTTATTTGATGATCGCAAGAGCCCAAGGAGTAAGTACAAGAAGCTCCTCCAACTGTCCTTGTGAATCAGCTCATGAGTTAGATTTGGGAGACATCAAAGGCGGGATTATAGGCGGCAGGTCAAGGACTATAAGTCTTGTGATGAACGTCATAGGGAATCTGGAAGAATTTTACCTTCTTATCATAGGTCTCATTCTCTAGTGCCGCATAGTATGGCAAGTTTATTGACGAGACATAGCCTCGTTTCGTCTACTGAGATTTTAATTGCTCCATTTTCAGCCCCACCTACAATGCAACCAATAGTATTTTCCCATGCACCACGGCGATCTGAGCAACCATTTAGGCAGTGTCTCTTGGCAGCTCCAAACAAAGACCCGAAAAAAACCGGCTTCCTTTCTCTATTACTACTACAGAGTTCAAAATTATTTAGAATCTACAACTAGCTACCATGAAAAGCGCATTTCCAAAAGTCCTTTTTAATGATGTTGTATTCGTCCCTACTTGAAAGATATTCATCAAAACGTTGGTTTCGACATTCTAGCTTGTATGGATAATGTATACGAGCAATATCGTAAGAAGAAAAGGATAACCAAAGCTATTTTCAAAGTATCTTACAAGAGAAAGGTACTATTAACGGGATGGATCACCTTAAGTAAGACAATAATAGCATCATTGCTACTCTTAACAAGGAAAATAAAGAATCAAAGCTTCACTGTCTAAAGCCTAGAAAAAATTGAGTCTTTCAAAGAAGACCGTCAGAACCAACAAAGGTAAGTTAAGGCTAAGCACCAATGGAGTCATACTCTATCGTAGGAAAATGAAAAGTTCCAGAAGATTGTGAAGGTGTAGACTTTAGAAATAAAGAGATTGAAGGATTTGCTGGAGATAGAAAGAAGGAGAAAGATGATGCATTCACTCAAACTCGGGATTGCTATAATGAGCTGTTAGACACTCGACAGCTAAGAGATGAGGCCGAAGCCCAAGCAAGGACGATTGATGAGCGAGTCTAGGTAGTTGAAGATCAAATCAAATCCAAAATTGAACCCACTCTCATGTAATTCTATGTGAATGTCATCAAATTTGGTAACTTTAGGTGGTTGGATGAGGGGTATTCTTAGGCCTTAGCCATGACTTAGGAGGAAACATCGAAGAAAGAACGAGAGAACTCCAATGTAACTAAAATTAACAAGGAGTTAAAATTTGATCTTTTGGAAGAGGAAGACATATAGGTACTCGAGACCAGCAGGCACTTCTTACATCCTAAAGTCATTCCTCATGCTGTTGTATTTGCTAGGGCCCAATCCAAACTTGGTTTAAAGGATTTTTGTGAGAGTTCAGGTTTTGTCCCCTAAGGACCTAGGTTGGGACCTCGATCTATACGTCTGGTATTACTACCTCCTTTACATCAAGGTCACCAGCTACTGAGAATGTTATTCCTCTTCCTAGCTTCACCGCTATTTCTACTGCCAAGACAACTTTTGGTATTTCAATTTCCCTAGCATCCTCATCAGATGTCTGTTATAACCCTGAAGATCCTGACTTCATCGACACTGAATCATTTTTGAACTTACCTATCATATCTACTACCTTGAAGGATGTTCAGCCGGTACCCCAATTCACAAGTCTTTTATGTCTCCTAGAGGTATATCATTAACCTCGCCTGTATTCGAGATAGCTCATATAACACTAGTTAATGTCTATAATCTCTACTTTTCTATTTTTCATTTTTCAGATCAACATGCTCTTGTTCCCTTGCCTAAAAGAGGCTCACCTTTGGGTATATAAACTACGTTAACCGAATCAATCACTATACTGCCCCCATCCCAACTCTAATCTCTCTAATAGATATTACTCTGGACCCCGATGTCGAAACGATCCATGCTTCGGATGAAAAGGGCATGAGCAATCCTCATGGGATACAAGGGGACAAAGATATCGTTATTATTAGGGTCATTGAGCATTCATCAGGACCATCAATGTAGGAGATGTAAAAGTCGCAAACCATATTGGTCAAGAACATCAAGAAGGAAAAATTAGATGTTGTTCTTCCCCCACTCATTATTGTTACCAATGGAGGCGATTATCATTCCCGCTTCTGCCCTTGTTTCCGATAGTATTCAAAGTAAGGCTTATCTCTAAGGGGTGACTATGACTGGGAAACTGACCCTAAGGGTTATTTTTCCGAGGGAGGTAAAGGCAGAAGATCATGCAAGAGGCATACTACACACTCTTTTGGAGAGGGGAAGAAAGGGAAGAGGGGGAAGAATGCTTAGTCATGGTTTTTTTTGTTTTTCTGTTACTCTTTGCTTAGCTTTGAATTCATATACATAGGTTGGCATTATGCGGTGCAGCCCCCGCTTTTGTCAAAAAGTTTGTTAATAAAGAATAAAGTGGCTTCTTTTCAAACCTCACATTCATTGGTCCATGTACTTTGTTTTATTTAGCCTTTTATGTTTAACTATAATTGCGCTTGAATTATAGCGTATCTATCATCCATCATATTATAAGTGAAAGGAAGTTTTCTTATTTTATTGCCATTGTCGTTTGACTAATGATAAAGTAGGACTTTCATATCACTCCTTGTTATTAAGGAGTGATGTTTTGGATATCTATCTCTGGACATCCATGCTCGATTCAAAAGTTTCTGGGCATCAGTGGCAATCATCGCCTTTGGGTGGTGATTTGAATGACTATCTCCAAACGTTCCGTCTGATTCTGCCTAAATTTGGGCATTCATTGGATATGCCCTATTTCTTGGCCTTAACGGGCAAAACACCTTCTCTGGGCATCACAAATTTACCTCGCCAGTCTCTAGGCAATGGTCTGATGCATTTCCTATTTTAGTGCAAACTTCTAGATAGCATTGTTCCGACCGACTCATGTATGTTTTACTCCGCTGCTGAACCATGGGTCGAAGGAGTTAGTCGGTATCAATCTCCAGATACTTGAAATGGTTATGCTCCATAGACCCAATTGAGGATCACAAAAATTCATTCGTTTCATATTTTTAGGCATATATATACCATACATTTTATAAACATTGAATTTTCAACTATGATGTTATACACAGCACATGGTTATGCTAATAAGAACACAAATTCATCGATCCCAAAAGCTAAATCATTTTCTATTCACAAGAATGGCAGGCTCTGCTTGGTTACATCAGAGCCTAATTAAATATTTTAAGTAGCGTTGTAGATATTTGTTATTCCAACCTACGAAAGTGAGACTCCGTCAATGGTTTCTAGCTTGAATGTTCCATCTCCAAGCTTATGTTCAATAGTATATGGATCTTCCTACCTCGGGCTCATATTCACTTGATCGGGAAAGATTCGTTTAAGGACAACATCACCAATCTTGAAGGTCTGGCTCCAGACCTTCATATTATACTGTCGAGCTACTTGTTTTTAGTGAGCAATCGCCTATAAGTTAGCTTCATTGTGCTTCTCATCAACCATAACGAGGGACTTGGGTAAGAGTTCCTCGCTTGCCTTAGGATCATAACGGATCTTTCGCTAAGAAGGCACTTCTAATTCAATTGAAATCATGGCCTCTGATCCATAGGCCAAAGCGAATGAAATATGACCAGTCATTGAGTTATGGGTCATTCGGTAAGCCCAAATTGCTAAAGTTAATTCATCGACCTACTAGACCTTGGCCTTCTTCAATCATTTCTGTAAGATGGACTTGATGATTTTGTTCACTGCCTCCATGTGTCCATTCGCCTTTGGGTGTGCTATTGCTGCAAATCTTTTCTTTGTTTAATATTTACTATAGAAATTTTTGAATTCAGCACTATCGAATTGGATTCCATTATTTACAATGATTGTTTGCGGAATTCCAAATCAATGGATAACGTTTCTGAGTACGAAATTGATCAACTTCTTCATGGTGATTGTGGCAAGTGGTTTTGCTATGGCACATTTCATGAAATAGTCAACTGAAATAATGACATACTTTGATCCACCTTTTGACATTGATAGCATACCAGTAATGTCAATTCCCTATACTGCAAATAGCCATGGATTGACCATTCTTGTCATTTCTTCAATAGGGCTTTGGGAATGTTTGTAAATCGTTGGCATCTATCGCACCTTCTCGTGTAATTACCTTATCTCGGTGGATGGTTAGCCAAAAATATTTGTAGCGAAGAATCTTTCTCGCTAATGTCTGCCCCATTGTGAGATCGTCGTAGGCTCCTTCATATACGTCCACAAGGATCCTTTTAGCTTCTTCATTGGTGACACTCATAGTAGGGGATTTGAGAAACCTCTCATGCATATTACTCCTTCCAAATAATGAGTCGGAGCTTTGTGTAGAAGTTTTCCCCATTCGTTTCTTCCATCTCAAAGAGTTCCTTTTAGTAACTATTCCTTGATCGGAGCCGTCCATGGGTCTTTTTCAACTTCAGCCTCAAATATCTAATTTAAGTCCATCTAGGGGGTGCTCGAAGCTTATAATACCTCCATTAGAACTAAATCCATGAGTTGTGCATCCCCAAAGCTTGCTAGCTTTGCTTGCAAATCGGTCTTTGTGTTCTCCTCCCTGGGGATATGTATTATAATGTAGTGTTCAATACCATCGAGTAGTTCTAGAACCTTCATCAAATAAGATCTAGCCTTGCTCCCATGGTTTTAAATTCCTTCTTTACCTGGCAGACCACCAACTGAGAGTTGGTATACATGCACGACTCCTAACTCCTACGCTATCTTGAGCCCCATGATTAGTAGTTCGTATTCCACCTCGTTGTTTATTGCAAGGAACTCAAATTCAGGGCATAATAGTTAAATCATTCCTCTAGGGTCACCAAAACCACTCCTGGTCTTAAGCAACGTTCGTTGGATGCTCTGTCCATGTATTACTTCGATTGAGCATTGTCCTCCATGCCCACTTCTTTCTCCTCATCCCGGGTGGTAAATTCGACAATGAAGCCGGTCAATGCTTGTCCTCGGATCGCTCTCCTGGGATGATATGATGTATCATACCGACTTAATTCGGTGTTCCACTATGACAATCTTTTTAAAGTCTTGGGTCGTTGCAGTACCTGCCTTAAAGATTGGTCAGTTAGTATCTTGATTGGATGAGCTTGAAAATAGGGATGGAATTTCCTTCATGCAATCAATAAGCAGTAGGCTAGTTTTTCCAACTTAAGATATTCCTTTCTACTCCTGCTAACCACTTGTTGATGTAATACACCGGCCTTTGGATCATGGTTTCCTCGCGTACTAGGGTAGCACTTAAAGCATGAACATATACTTCCAATAACAAATAGATTCTCTCCTTTCAAAGACTTCAAAAAGATGGGTGATCTTTCTAGATAATCAAGTAAGACCTGAAACGCATCTAGGAAAATTTTATTTTTCTCTTTTTTAGGATATCAAAGAATGATATGCACTTTTCTGTAGCCTTTAAAATAAATTGACTCGATGTGGTTACTTTCCCATTCAGGCACTACACCTCCTTCGTTGTCTCCGGGGCTTTGACATTCCTTAAAGCCTTAATCTGCTCAAGATTGGTTTCTATGCCCCTTGAGTTTACTATGAATCCAAGAACTTTCATCGATGCGACTCCGAACGAGCATTTCAACAGTTGAGTTTCCTTCCACACCTTCGGATCATGCCATAATTCTTTGATAAGTCTTAAAAGTTGTTTACTGATCGCTATGACATCATCAGCATATCGTCTATATATACTTCCATTGCATACCTAATCTGATTCTTGAACGTCGAATTTACCAATCTATATTAGGTTTCTCCTGCATTCTTCAGACCGAACGGAATAACAAGGTAACAGTACAATCCTAGATTGGTTATAAAGCTGGTGTGTTCTTGATTTGGGATGTGCATTAGGATTTGATTATAACTGAAATAAGCATCCATGAACGATAGCAGCTCATGGCCGACTGTAGAGTCCATTAGCTAGTCGATCTTTGGCGGTGGAAAGCTGTCTTTAGACATGCCTTATTCAAATCTGAATAGTCGGTGCACGTATACCATTTTTTGTTAGGCTTCTTGACTAGCACTAGGTTGGATACCTATTTGGGGTATAGAGCATCGTGGATAAAGCCATTGGCAGTTATCTTATCCACTTCTTCCTTCAACACAACGGATCACTCCGGAGCTAAGCTACTTCGTTTTAGTTTCACACTAGGACATCGGGGGTTTAGATTCGATACATGGCATGCTAACTCCGATAACATTCCACACATATCGGAATGTGCCTAGGAAAACACATCCAAGTTTGACCAGGGGAATCCTGCCAGCTCCTTTTTCATCTTCATACTTAGTCGAGATCTGATCTTCAAGTCCTAAGTAGGATCATCCAGGACGTTGATCGTTAACTCAGTTGGCACTGCCACTGTATCCTCTGGCTCGTTCCTTGGATCTATAGCTTTATGGAATTTGCTACACCGACCGAGCCCAGGCTTTTGCAATGGTTTCTATGCATCAATTAACTTGACATAGAGAGCCTTCTCCGCAACCTTCCCTTTTCATATCACTTCGCCTCTCTCAGCTCTGTGACGTAGCATTCACGCCCTAAGTTCGGGTCATCTTGGATGACTCCTACCCTATTCTCCGTAGGAAGATTCCTGTTTAGGCACCACGGAGCTAGGGTCATTCGGAAGCTGGTGAGGACCGGTCGGCCCAAAAAAATGTTGTACGTAGAAAACATGTCCATAACAATGAACGCCACAACCCGCATTCCCTTGCGGTTACCTTCACCTAAACCCACTGATAAGTCAACATAATCAATAAACTCTACAACCAAAAACATACACTTAACCTATAGTGTTTCTTTAAAAGTAATTCAATACGCAAAAAAAAATTGTTTTGGGATTTCTTTTCTTTAAGTTTTGGAAAGAAAATGCAAAAAAACAAACCATGAAAATTCAAAAATGGACATGAGACTCCCCCTCCCCCCACACTTGATTTTGACTGCGTCCCCACAGTCAATACATTACATAATGAGCAAAACGGAGAAGAATATATATACAATTTACAGGATAGGGTTAAAATTTCTTACTAGACGTAGTTTGGCTCATGAAGAATCATGAGCTCCTCCTCTCAATCACTTGCCAACTCCAAATAAGATTTTAAACGATGACCATTGACTTTAAAAATCGAACAATCCCTAGGGTTTTCTATTTCTATGGCACAGTGTGGAAAAACAGTACGTACGACATGTGGTCCCGTCTACCTTGATTTTAATTTTCCAAGGAACAAATGAAGTTGTGAGTCATACAAAAGAACATATTAGTTTGGAGAATTTTTTTTCCTAGGATTGACTTGTCATGAAAAAATTTGTTCTTTCTTTGTAAATTTTCTCATTTTCATACATGTCGTTCCTAATCTCCTTTAATTCATTGATTTGCAACTTTATGTTTTCGTCTGCTTTTTCAAGATCAAAGTTTATGTTCTCAATTTCCCATAATGCTTTATGTTCAAATTCGACGGGTAAATAGCATGTTTTTCCATATACAAGCCTAAAAGGAGGCATCACAAGATTGGTTTTATACGCAGTTCTATAAGCCCAAAGCGCATCTATCAATTTTTGTGACCAATCTTTTCTTTATTCACATTTTTTTCCAAAATTTATTTGATTTAATGATTTGAATCTTCAACTTGACCATAAGTTTGAGAATGATAAGGAGGGGATAACCTATGGGTTATTGAGTACTTCTACATTACAGTTTCAAATGAACAATTAAGGAAATGGGTTCCATTATCACTTATTATTACGTGAAGTGTTCCAAACCTCGAAAAGATTTTTCTTTTATGAATTTTATAATGATTCATGGTTATTTTTTTAGAAGGAATGGGTTCAACCCATTTCAAGACGTAATCAACAGCAGGAAGAATGTATGAATTTCCGAAAGAGTTGGGAAACGGTCCCATAAAGTCAATACCCTAAACGTCAAAGATTTTGATGGTATAAATGGGTTCAAAGGCATAATATTTCGTCAAGAGAATCTTCCTAACATTTGGCAGCGATTGCAAGTTCTGAAAAACTTGAATACATCTTTGAAAAGCGTAGGCCAGTAAAAACCACACTGAATCACCTTTTCCGTTGTTTTCTTCGGGCCAAAGTGACCACCACAAGCTTGGTCATGGAAAAATGGAAGGACACTCTTGATTTTGCAATTCAAGATGCAACGTTTAATGATTCGGTCGAAACAGTACTTAAACAAGTATGGATCATCCCAATAGAAGTACTTGACTTGGGAAAGAAATTTATTTTATCTTGTTTGACCAAAATGAAGGAGTTTCCTTATGACTAAATAGTTCACTATGTCGTCATACCATGGATCGAAGAAAACGGAAAGGAGTTGTTCATCAGGAAAATTCTCGCTGATAGGTAAAGAAGGTGGTGCATTTGGAAGATGTGACAAATGATCAGCAATGACATTGTCGGATCCTTTTTTATCTATGATCGTAAGGTCAAATTCTTGGAGTAGAAGGATCCAACAGATCAAATGAGACTTAGCATCCTTTTAGCGAAAAGGTGTCTAAGAGCGAAGTGGTCAGTGTAAATAGTAATGTGTGAGCCAATCAAATAAGGTCGGAATTTTTCAAGGGCAAACACTACCGCTAGAAATCTTTTTAAGTGGTCCTGTAATTGAGTTAGGCATCGTTTAAAGTCGTACTAGCATAGTAAATGACATGAAGAATTTTGTTGATGCATTGTCCTAAGACACCACCAATAGCAAAGTTAGAAGCGTCAATCATTATTTCAAAGTAAGATCCCAATTGGGTAAGCAAATGATGGGAGCAGAAATGAGTTCATTTTTGAGACATTTGAAAGCAGAAACATAGTCATAGTAAAAGTCAAATGGAACGTCTTTTCCAAGTAGAGTCGTCAGAGGTTGATTGATTTTATTAAAGTCCTTCACAAAGCGTCGACAAAAACCAGCATGTCCGAGAAATGAACGAATGTCTTTGACAGATTTAGGAATGGGTAGATTTGCAATTATGTTAACTTTTACTTTATCTACCTCAATGCCTTTGTTTGAAATGAGATGCCCAAGAATAATGCCATGTTTGACTATGAAATGACATTTCACCTAATTTAATGATAAGTGTTTGTCCTTGCATCGATTAAGAACTAACTCAAGATAGTGTAAGCACTTGGAAAAAGATTTTCCAAAGATGGAAAAATCTTCCGTAAACACTTCAAGAAAGCATTCGTTCATGTCGGAAAAATGCTGACCATGCATCTCTAGAAAATAGCAGGAGCATTGCAAAGGCTAAATAGCATACGTCGATATGCAAAGGTTCCAAAGGGACACGTGAAAATCATTTTCTCTTGATCTTCTAGAGCGATCAGAATTTGGTTATGACCGTTATAACCACCAAGAAAGTAATAGAATTCATGGTTGGCTAATCGTTCAAGCAGTTGGTCGATGAAAGAAAAAGGAAGGTGATCTTTACATGTTGCAACATTTAATTTCGATAATCAATGCAAACATGCCAATCCATTTGAGTACGAGTTGGAATAAGTTCGTTAGACTCGTTCTTGATAACGGTAACTCCAGACTTATTAGGCACGGCATGAATTGGGCTAACCCATGAACTATCATAAATGGGGTATATGATTCCGTTATTGAGAAGTTTAAGAATTTCATATTGAACCGCATTCTTTATTTTTGGGTTAAGCCTTCATTGTGCGTCACGTACAGGCTTGGCATCGTCAATTAAATGGATACCATGTTGAACAAGAGCAGGACCACTTCCCTTTATATCGGTGATCGGCCGTCCAATTGCTTCTTTATTTTCTGACAGAATTGAAAGAAGGGAAGCTTCTTGATCAAGAGATAGAGTTGAAGAAATTATGACAGGAAACGTTTCATTATCACTTAAGTATGCGTACGTAAGGTATTCAGGAAGGGATTTTAGTTCCAACCTCGAGGGTTGCTCAATCAAATAATTAGGTTGAAGCTCTGACTCAACGGTTTGGGTTCAAACGGAAGCGCATTTTCAATTTCTTTAGGCGCGTCTCAAAACAGTTGTTCACATCTAGTCTCGCATTCATGTTTTAGGTCAACTATTTCATTATAAAAAATTTCTTAAATGGAACTAACTTCCAGCATTTAGTTACATGGTCCGTTCGATTGATTTTTAAGATTGGAGAAGTTAAGATCCAAAGTCATGTTTCCAAAAGAAATTTTCATCGGACCATTTCGACAATTGATTAGAGCATTTGAAGTGGCCAAGAAAGGTCGACCTAAAATCAATGTAATTTGACTCATTGGATTATTCAAGGGCTGTGTTTCTTGAACGATGAAATCGATGGGAACATGAATTGATCGGTTTTGATGTACATCCTCGATTTCTCCCACAGATTTCTTTATTGAACGACCGACAAATTGAAGAGTTACTTTTGTCGGTTTTAGTTCACCCAAGCCAAGTTGTTGGTAAACTATATAAGGAATCAAAGAAACTCACACCCAAGTCTAGTAAGCACTTATTAATCGTCTTGTCTCCTATCGTGCACGAGATTGTCAGACATCCTGGATCTTTGTATTTTATGGGGATTAATTGAGACAAAACTTTGCTAATCCAGCAGCTAAGAAAACTTTCTTGGTACATGAGCGTGTCGTTTTTTAGTACAAAAGTCCTTGAAAAACTTAGCATAAGTCAGGACTTTTTGAATGAGATCGAGAAGAGGAATGTTTACTTTCATTTGTTTGAAAATTTTCAACATCTTTTCCATTTGATTAAAGTGTTTCCTGGGTCAAAGAAGATGTGGAAATGGAACAAAATACTTAGTAGGTCGGTCTACTTAAGTAGAAGAAGAATTTAGATTGGCATTTGATTCAATGTATGGCTCAATGTTTTGTTTTGACTTGCTTATCAATTTTGAAGCGTCAATAGGAGCTTCCAGTAAATTTTTTGGATTAACAATTTGATTATCAATTTGTTTACTAGAACGCAAAGTTGTGATAGCATTCATTTAGTTGACATTGCTATCTTGAACGATATTGGCTTGATTCGAATTCGTGTTTTGATTTTTGGGATTCAGAACTGGCTGACATGGGAATGTGCTTCTTTCATGTTCACTCATAGACGTTGCTAATTGACTCATTTGCTTTTCAAGTTTAGCAATCGATTGACTCGTATTCTACATGTACGAGGCTAACAAATTTCGCAAATTGCTATTTGATTGAAGGCTTTGAGTAGTTTCTTTAGCCGAAGTTTCAAAACTTTTCTCAAATGAAATCAAATTTTTATCATCTTGGGGAGCAAAAGATTATTGCAGTTGATTTTGAGACGGAGGCACAAAATTTTGTTGAAAGTGATTGGAATGAAAGGGAAGATTCGAAGCATTGTTTGGAAATGCTTGAAAGTTGGGACAGACCAAATTCATTTCGGAATTATTTTGGTTCCATGCAAAGTTATGATGATTTCTCCAACCAAGATTGTACGTTGGAGAAAAATGGTCATTTTTAACCTTGTTGAAAGCATTGAGTTGTTCTATTGAATTAGGGCACTGATCGACTATGTGATTAGGATTATTGTATTTATAAAACATTGGTTGGGAAGCTTGGTTCATTTGGTTGGATGAGAAAATGTTATCAAGTCTATTGATCATTGCGTCGATTTTAGCTTCCAAAGATGATCCTATTGAGTGTGCGCTCGATCATGGATAAATGAATTTTTCGTTAGACGTTCCTATAGGAATGAATTTTCGACCAAGTTTTCAAGGAATTGCCAAGCATCATTATGACGTTGAGCAATAAATTGCCTTGGCACGTCGATTTAAGCATGGTTCATAAGCTATTTTTAAGTCCATCATTTAGGATTCGGTAAAGAGTCCATTTTTTGAAATTATGGTTTGGACATTTTATCAAAAGCTCTTTGAATCTTTTAAAATATTTTCTGAAAGGTTCACCACTGAATCGATGAAAATTCACAATTTATTTTTGGATTTTAGTCGTTTTTTCCAAGGGGCAGAACATTTTAAGAAAACTTTAACAAATTCTTCTCAAGCTTTGATCGCGTTTAACGGTAAGCTGTACAACCATTTTTCAGCGTAATCGGTAAGGGCGAATAGAATTAACTGAAGTTTGGTTCCATCATCACATAATTGTTGGGGTTTAATGGTTGCACAAACTTGTTCAAATTTTGTTAAGAAAATGTACGGGCCATCGTGTTCAAAATTGACAAATTTTGGGAGCGTCGCAATATGATTGGAACGAATTTTGAAATGGTTACCTGTTGGAGGGTAGTGTGATACAAGGAATAAAACTCTATCGGGAAAGACTCTATCCATGAGAGTTCGAGAGGCATTTTCATTCGCCATCATTGGAGGATCGTTTGTTCGAATCAAAAAAATTTGTTGTTGTGTCACGAGTCCAGGTACTCATGCACAAGCGAAAAGGTCAAGGATAAAAAGAGGTAAGAATCAAGTTTAAGGGAATGAAACAAGGTTTAGAAGATGAATTGAAGTGAAAAATTGTTTTTTTATGTTATAAAGGAAAAATATTTATTAAAAAGAATTTATTTTTCAAAAGGAGTTTCGATTTTTATTTTGTTTATCTTTTGTATTTTGGATTATCAAATTTTTTTCTTTTTTTAATGTTTTTGTTTTTTTGTTTTTGAATAGAACTTTTTTTGGATTTTTGCTTTTCTAAAACCAAAATGCTTGTTTTTGTGTTTTTGATTTTGTTTGGTTTTTTTCTTTCTTTCTTTTTCAAAGGAAAAGGATTTGAAAGTAATTTTTTATTTTTTGAATTTTTAGAAAAACCAAGTAAGATGGTAAAAAATTTGCTTTTGGATTTTGTTTTTTTATATATGCATGAACTAGTAATACAAGGGTTTAATTACAAATTTTCTGTCCTTGGTAACTCCTAAACCCAAAATTGTATAATCACATTTTATCTTAATCCAACAAAATAGTTCTCAGCCAGATAATGAACATAAGTTATCGGTGCACCACGAATCACCATTGCAATACAGCCGAAGTTTTAAGTACCTTCAGAGAAACAATCACTATAATATTTACGAATCACCGTAATATTTATATATGATTATTACACTTTCGTAGCCTAGACAACAAGAAGTTAAACTATCGAAAGAGGACAACTTGTCAAGATACAATTAAGCCCTATGTGAGCTTGGGACACTCTCAAGTCCAACGTCTAACTATTATTATTAGTCAAATTCTATGATGATATGCAATTTATGGGACAAGAAAGGGGTGATAAAATCCACACATTATGTGGATTTGGTATTGCCCTTAGAAAAGAAAATAAGATGAAATGAATGCAAAACAGAAAATAAACATATATTAACAACGCAACTACGAATGAGATTTGATTTGTTTTGGGATTTTTTTTAAATGCAAGCAACCAAAAATGCAAGAAAAACAAGAGATGAGAGAATGATACCAGAGCGGACATAATTATTAGCAATTTATTTTAAGCAGCAATTTTTTTTAGTGCATTTTTTTAGCAAACAGAGCAGAGTAGTTTATAACAACTCTTTTTTATTTCCCGCGACCTGAAAAAGGGTGTTAAACAAGAATTTGTTTATATGGATAAGCGAAATTTGTATCGTTTATTCAATCGAAAACGAAAGCCAACTATTTTCTTTAAAAAAAAAGTTAAACTAAAGAAAATTCAAATCAAATTTGCAAGTGATGGAAGCAAAACAATTCGGCCCAAACAGGCCTACTACCCAAACCTAAAGTAAACCTATTCTACCCAATGAATAAAAAGATGACTTATCAACCTATTTTTAGTTCATACGAAAAGAAAGCCAGACCACCATTTCATTTCATCCTCAACAATAATTCAACCATACACAAATTCCAAATAAGAATTTGCAAATAAATTCATGTGATTGAGGATTCGGTCTGCGATGGTTTTGGGTGCGGGCTGGTTCAAATTGTAGAAGCAGGTCGCGGCTGAGTTTCAAGCGATTTGTGGTCATAGTGGAGGGTTTAGGTTGATTTTTGGTGTTCGATTTGAGCTCCACTTGCAGCGGTGCTTGAATTCGATGGATGAGGCGGGTAATTGGTGGGGTGCGGTACATTAGGATCTGTGTTTGTTGCAATGGGGTTAGGTTTTCTACTTCAAGGAAGTAAGTTGTAGGTTGCGTAAATTTGTGGGTTGCTAGTTGAGAGATGGATATCGTAGTGTTTTCAGGTGGTGGTTGTAGTCAGTAAGTTGTGAAGTGGAGTTTAGTTTTGCACAGTTCAGAGGTAGGAAGTCGAAACTTTGTTGAAAGCTTTGTTGAGGTGGAACCAGGTGGGGTTGTTTGGAGTGGAGGAAGATGGCAGCAGTAGTGGTATTGAATGGATGTTGTTTGTGACTGTTGGTGTTGAGGATGGAGTGAAGGAAGTGGGCTGGGCTTGATGTTGTGCTGGAATAGAGGATGGTGGTCAAAGATGGGTTGCCGAAGTTGTTGTTTAGAGATAGATCGAGGAGGATGGTCGATGTAGTTAACTGATGACGATGATGGAGCTTTAGTGATCAAGGTGGTTGATTGGGTTTGTTGAATGAGCAAGGTAGGTCAGTTGTAGTAGCAGGTTGTGGTGCACTGTTGTGAGTTGGTTATATACGTAATAGTGTGGCTAGTTGAATGAGGGATGGAATTGGAGATGGTGAAGTGTTGATGAAGTTGCAGTGAGTATTTATGATGTGATAGATCTTGGTGATGTTGTTGATGGCTTGGAAGAAGTGATGATGCCAACAGACATGAAAATGAAAATGTTATGTGACTAATGAAAATGAAAATGTTGGTCGAGTGTAGCAGGCAGAAGGAAACAAAACAATACAAATGAAAATGTTCTGTAACTAATGAACCAGAATGAAAACTAATGCTTATGCAGATGAACAAAAGAACCAGAAACAAAAGAACTGAAACAAGAATAATACACAGTAAAACAAATTCTTTTTTTTTTCTTCTTTTTTTAACACAAAATAAAATAAAATAAACGTAAAATAATCCAAAGAGTAAAAGTAAAATTAATTTGCTTTCTCCGGCAAAGGCACCAAAAACTTAATGATAATAAGGTAACACAAGCAAATGCGGGTACAGGTCGATCCGTGGGGAAAAAATTAAATTTCAATATTATTCAATCAAATCAGCCTAGATTTTTGAAATTTGTTGTAAACTAGAAAATTATAGAAAATGAGCTAGAGCAAAAGTGAATAAAACTATGATAATAAGGAGCAATTAGAGGCAAACCCATTTTCAATCATTCAATATAAATCAACACAAAATTCACTTGTAATCTCTCGTTAAAATATTAAGTAGAAATGATAGATGTGCTTATTATAAGTATGTGCTATTAATTAGCACAAATTAAATTATCAAACTCTAACACACCATTCAAACCCACTTATGAACACTCATGAAAATGACATAAAAATTAAAAATAAAATCTATTTTAAGTATGATCAATTTACTATTAATTAGTAATATAGACCATCAAATTTTGATTCTAATTTGACTTTCATTATCAAAATCACTTAGGCAAATGATCAAATATTTATGTTTTAAATGGAGTTAAGCATAGCCGATTTGAGATGTCAACATAGGCTATCAAAATTCAATAAAAAAGAAACATAAACCACCATCATTCATATTTTCCATTAAGCATATATGAAAGATCACAAATGAAATCATTATGTTAATTTAATATGTTTCATGAGAGCTTCATTACCTTTAAATTGAAAGGGTTTACCTTTTCATATTTGAAAACATGTTAACATAAAATGATTTCAACATAAAATAAAATAAAAATAAGAGCTAATTACAAGAAAATAGAGCTAACTACATGCATGAAATAAAACTAAACTAATTACAATAATAAAACCTATGCTACTAACATGAAATAAAAGGAGCACAAAATAAATAAGAGAGGATAGAATAAAAGAGCAATAAAAGTAGGCATGAAATAAAAAATTGCATGAAAGTAAAACAAGGCTAAGAAGCCATGAAAGAAATTTTTATTTAACTTTGATTTGTGCCAACAATATTGCATAAAAACAACAAGACGATTATATGAAACATAAGGGTTATTTATACATGCTTAAAACTCTAATTCATATTTAGCAGACTACCTAAAATGACCTTGAGAAATTATAACCATTAAGTAATCATTAGAGAAATAATTAATATCCACTAGCATGTCTTTAAGTCTCCATTAACATATGCATATTCTTTTAATATGGACTATATGGTAGTAAGTATGTGGACTCCTCCATGTTGCATGAATTCTTTTATTTTCATTCTCCATTTGCTTTCAACATATATACATGCATTCATCCATGAACCCTCTTCATATTTGCACTCCATTTCCTACGAATAAAAATAAATATGTGCAAATAAATTTTCTCAAACTAAATCGTACATAAAATTACCATTTTACCCCCCAAATAATGATTTGAAAACAATTTAAATTTTGGTTTAAACATGTAAAATAACCTAATATGCTCATTTATTTAAATAAAAGTAGATTAAATATGGAAGTAAAAATATACACTTTTACGTGCACATCAAGAACTTGTAGACCTATTTCGTGGATAAAAGCAATTCGAAGGTTGAAAATAGATCTACATGGTGAGAGATTGAAATGTCCTCGATGAAAGAACCAAAATATTTAGGCCAAATGATGGCACAAACACCCAAGTAGTTTAGAGGATAAAATGAATAATTTAGAGGAAAATAAATAAGAATAGCACACAACAATTTATAGCGGTTCGGCTAAGCACTAGCTTACATCCACTAAAACTTAGTCAATGATTTCTAGCTAGTTTTACAAGAAAGACCTTATGGATCGGTGATGATCCAAGAAATAGCTATATCAGTATAGAAATTTAGAATGTAGAAAAAAAGATCTCAAAATTGCATCTCTCATCTCCTATTTATAGATAAAGATCAACAGATTTGCCTCTACCACATTCTTGCCTCATTCTCCACTTCCCGAAGAAGGTTGCCTGAAAAGATCATAGCCAAATCAACAGTTTTTTTTGGATCGGTATCGAACTGAGTCGCATGGATCGTGGTGACCCGTAGTGATTGTTCATTGAACTTTAATTTGGTCCCTTAATGTTGCTTGATGGCTCGCATTCACCATTAGATTTTAACTATCTTGGAATGGGCTTCAATTTGAACGGGATCCTTGGTTCGTTGATGATCCAAGGGAATTTAATTAGATTTCTATGAAACTTGAACTTGCTAATTAAGGAATGAGTTATAGATCATCGACGATCCATGTTCCACTTTCATTTCTCCCCGGGCTTTGCTTGGGAAGTAAAGCATTCATTTTGTTGAAGAAAGATGGGCCAGTACCGATTTGAGAAGCTCAGATTGGTACTGATCCAACATTAACGATTGGATTGTGCACCATTAACTTTTGCCATTTGAACTACTTTAATGAATAGATGATTCGCTTCAACATTTGCCAAGCTTGTGGCCATATCTTTGCACTTCAATCGGAGTTTGAATTCTATAATTATCATTCTAGATTTTGATCTGCTATCTAACAATTCGATCGTTTTGTCTTGTCCAGATATCCTAGGTCATAAAGCTTGATAACAAAGACGAATTATTTTAATTTTTTTAATAATTTCAAATGTTTAATTAAATTATTTAATTAATAAATGAATTTATTAAATAAAATTAATTGAAAGTTCATTAATTGAAATATATACATATACTGATATGCATATATGAACAAACAATAAATACTATAGTTAATTATTTATCTTAAATAGTTTAAGATGAGTGACATAAAATTTATATATGCATTAAATTAATTAAATATGGTTTAGTTTATGAAATTAAAATTAAAAGTAATTAAACATGATTTAGCTAAATTAATTAAATATGATTTAATTAATAAGGTACACATATACATTGAATTAAAATTATATCAATTACAAAAATCAAACTTATATAACTATATATATATATAAAATAATGTAAGTGGAACAGAAATAAACCTAGAATAGACTTTTGGAATAAGTACGTATGTAAAGTACGTGTTTGCGTAAAAAATGGCCGCAAACACCCAAAGTCGTATGAGTTGGTTGATTTTATGTTGTGTTTAGTGATTTGGGTGATTTATGCAAATATGTAAAAAGCAAGGACTAAAATGTAAAAGACACACAGATTTATAGTGGTTCGGCAAGAACGTGCCTACGTCCACTTTATATGTTATTCTCCTTTTTTCTTCAGATTACAAGTACAAAGCTTTGATTACAAGTATCTAAAGTTGTTTGAGAGTTCCTTCCAGGCTTGAGCTCTCAAACTTGTCTGCCATTGTTGTACCCCTGCCCCTCTATTTATAGAGTGAGATAGGGGGCAGGGGTCTTGGACGTATATAGCTGCTGGTGGGCCTGGGCTGAAGCAATCTAGACTGGCAATTCTGGTTCGGCGAGGCTTCATTCGGTCATACAAGGAGAAGTTGGAGTTTGGTTCGGTAGTGGGAGGAAGGTTGGTCCGGTGTTAGGTTGAGTTGTGTGTGGTTCGGTGTGGGTTGGTTCGGCATGGGGATGTAGGGCAGCTGGTTCGGCGGTGATGTTGGACCGGTAGTGGTTGGTGAAAGATGGAGCTTGTAATTGATCCGGTGGTGGAGTTGATCCGGTGATGGAGTTTGGAGGGAAGGAGGCTCGACCGGATGTCCTTTGGTTCGGCATGACATGGAGAGGCCGGATGAAACTTGGCGTTATGAATGCCGAATGAATCAATGCCGAATGGATCTTAAACCTCTTAAGGCCGAATGAGCTTTTGCACTTGGGTCATGAACGAAATCATCGACTTGTATACGCTTGCTAATTGCTTCTTCTTAGCTCGGTCGTGGTAGAGACGCGCTCAACTTTGATATTCCAGTTTTGTCCAAAAAATGGGATAACACTTTGCCCCCCAAAATATGCCTTGCGGTAGGAAGGCGTGTTTTGTAATGCCATGAGCCGGATGTTCATATCCTGTCATCAACCTGTAGAGAATTTGATAGTTTATATGGCCCCAAATGACGACCGTTCGGGATCGAGCTATTCGGGATGAAGCGCGGCCATTCATGGTCAAGCGCCTAACTTCAAATGACGACCGTTCGCGATCGAGTCATTCGAGGTGAAGTGCGACCCTGCGCGGTCAAGCGCGTAAATCCATGCGTCGATCATTCGGGATCGAGTCATCTGCGGTGAAATGTGACCGTTCAAGGTCAAGCGCTTTACTTCAAATGACGATCGTTCGGGATCGAGTCATTCGAGGTAAAGTGCGACAGTGCGCGGTCGAGTGAGGACCGTTCAAGGTCAAGCGCTTAACTTCAAATGACGATCGTTCGTGATCGAGTCATTCGAGGTAAAGTGCGACAGTGCGCGGTCAAGCCTGTAAGTCCACGCGTCGATCGTTCGAGACCGAGCCATTTGTGATGAAATGCGACCGTTCAAGGTCAAGCGCCTAACTTCAAATGACGATCGTTTGTGATCGAGTCATTCGAGGTAAGGTGCGACAGTGTGCGGTCAAGTGGCGGTCCTCAAATGACGACCGTTCGCGATCAAGCCATTTGAGGTAAGGTGTAACAGTTAGTGATCAGGTGGCGGACCTCAAATGACGACCGTTTGCGATCGAGCCATTTGAGGTAAGGTGAGTTATGCCGTTCGAGGCGAGTTGTGCCGTTCGAGGCGAGTTGTGCCGTTCGAGGCGAGTTATGATCGTTCGCGATCGGGTGCCGTTCGAGGCGAGTTGTGACTGTTCGAAGTCGGGTGCCGTTCGAGGCGAGTTGTGACTGTTCGAAGTCGGGTGCCGTTCGAGGCGAATTGTGACTGTTCGAAGTCGGGTGCCGTTCGAGGCGAATGAGTGTGCCCGGGGGGGACTTAATATTATCAGTGTTGGAGTTATTGTTTGGGGGAGTTTTCGAATCAAAGACTTCGGCAGTTCGTTGCCATGCAATAGGTGCTCGTGGACCGTTCGCGATCCAACGGGCATACAAGTAAATAATTTTTTCATAGAATTGTAAATGTTAAAGCAATAGTACCTTACAGCAGAAATGTCCAAACATGAAGAGTTCAAATGTTCAAATCGAAACAAAAGCAAAGCAAGGATGTCAAAGTGTAAGTTCCCACACCGAAGCAGTCAATGATCATTCAGAGCATGCCTGGAGATCGTTCGCGATCTCGTACATGTGTAAATGATTTAATTGCTTTAGTGGAAGCTTACGACTTGTTCATCGTTATTTTAATCAAGCAATCAATGGATAATCAAATGGTGCCCTGATTTAGGGTCACCTCTAGCTGATGTAGAGGGTGGTCGCTCTGGCTCCACCGCTGGAGTTCGCCTCCTCACATACTGAAGGAGCATACCGTTCCTGATATGCCCTTCCACCTCGTTCTTCAAGTGCCTACAATCATTAGTGTTATGACCATTCAATTCATGAAATACACAAAACTTATCTGATTTTCTTTCGTCAGAGGTTGGATCCCTTCGCATTGGTCTACGATACGGAACCTGCCCCTTGGTATCTTGATAAATCCGTTCCAAACTCTCATTCAACTGTGAATAGGTGGTGAATCGTGGCTCTCTCCGTAGCCACTTCGTCCTGTCATCATTATCCTCAGCCTTTCTCTTTCCTTTGCTAGTCTCTGCACCCTTTCCAGGTGGGTTTCCGCTCTTGATTGTGTAAACGTCATCTTCTTCCTCTCTTTCTGTACTAGCATCTTCCAAACGCAGAAACTTTTCAGCCTCATGATAGAACTCTCCCAGATTCATAGGCGGATCCTTGGTTAATGAATTCTTGAACTCTGTATTACCAGCTATTCCAGATACAGCTGCCATCATGACCATAGCTGGATCTGGTCGATCCACTGATGCTGCTGCAGCATTAAATCGCGTTAGAAAGCTCCTCAAAGTCTCTCCAGTTTTCTGTTTCAAGGTTGCCAAAGTCATCACATTCTTGGGCCTCGCAATATGAACCCTGAATTGCCTCATGAATCTCTCAGTTAAATCTGCCCATGTTCCTACGGAGCCGCTCTCCAGTTGCCTAAACCATAACGCTGCAATGTCCGTCAAATACAGTGGAAAGCACCGGGCCATAACCTCGTCTGATGCCCCCAGCACTTCCATATGTCTCATATACTTCGTTAGATGGACCGTGGGGTCCGTTTTCCCGTTGTACATGTCCAATGATGGTAGCTTGAATTCTGGTGGGTTTCTAGCCATCCTAATCGCAGAAGAAAAAGGACTCCTGTTTACATCTTCCAAGTCTCTGTTTACTAAACCGCCTCTCATAGCTCTTCTAACCATCTCTGCTAATCTGTCATTGTCCATCTCTGCTAATCTGTCATTGTTTCCAAGTTGTAGTCCTTGTTCATTGCCTTCGACCTGCCCCCCTAGTCCATGGGAGTTTTCATGTGTATGTCCCTCTGGCTGAACGTTCATTCCTCTATTGCTTCCAGGTGGCTCGGATGCCCCCATCTCTCTTCCCGGGGTTGGATCAACATGCTCCGCGTGAGTGCCCCCTAGCTCTGGTGCTGCGCCAGACGGTCCTGCTCCGTTCTGAACTCTAGTTGCTCCTTGGATTTGTGCTCCAATTTGCCCAATTTGCTGAAGTAAGTTCTGGATCATCTCTTCTTGTCTTCTCATCATGGCTTCCATCTCATCCCTAGTGATGAAGACCGACGCTTGATTCCCTCCTGAGGAAGCCTCTTGACTTCCTTGGTGTTCACTTCTCTCTGGCCTTTGCCTTCTACTTGTTTGTCTCGTCATAACTCTTAGATCTGAACTCTTAGATTTCCAAATTCAACTTATATCCGATGTAGCGGGAGTCGGTTACTCTCAGTGAAAGCACCAAAATGTTTGCGTAAAAAATGGCCGCAAACACCCAAAGTCGTATGAGTTGGTTGATTTTATGTTGTGTTTAGTGATTTGGGTGATTTATGCAAATATGTAAAAAGCAAGGACTAAAATGTAAAAGACACACAGATTTATAGTGGTTCGGCAAGAACGTGCCTACGTCCACTTTATATGTTATTCTCCTTTTTTCTTCAGATTACAAGTACAAAGCTTTGATTACAAGTATCTAAAGTTGTTTGAGAGTTCCTTCCAGGCTTGAGCTCTCAAACTTGTCTGCCATTGTTGTACCCCTGCCCCTCTATTTATAGAGTGAGATAGGGGGCAGGGGTCTTGGACGTATATAGCTGCTGGTGGGCCTGGGCTGAAGCAATCTAGACTGGCAATTCTGGTTCGGCGAGGCTTCATTCGGTCATACAAGGAGAAGTTGGAGTTTGGTTCGGTAGTGGGAGGAAGGTTGGTCCGGTGTTAGGTTGAGTTGTGTGTGGTTCGGTGTGGGTTGGTTCGGCATGGGGATGTAGGGCAGCTGGTTCGGCGGTGATGTTGGACCGGTAGTGGTTGGTGAAAGATGGAGCTTGTAATTGATCCGGTGGTGGAGTTGATCCGGTGATGGAGTTTGGAGGGAAGGAGGCTCGACCGGATGTCCTTTGGTTCGGCATGACATGGAGAGGCCGGATGAAACTTGGCGTTATGAATGCCGAATGAATCAATGCCGAATGGATCTTAAACCTCTTAAGGCCGAATGAGCTTTTGCACTTGGGTCATGAACGAAATCATCGACTTGTATACGCTTGCTAATTGCTTCTTCTTAGCTCGGTCGTGGTAGAGACGCGCTCAACTTTGATATTCCAGTTTTGTCCAAAAAATGGGATAACAGTACGTATACCATGATTTCTTATCTGTCTGACACTTGAATCACGTGGGTGTTTCATAAGAAATACAGTATTCCTTAAACTAATATCACCTAATATATATATATATATATACATATTAAAATATGAATATCTAATATGTAAAGTTGTCATCTACTATTAATATATTAACAAATGACTTGTATACTCTTTAAATGTTGAGCAAACTCATGCTAAGGATGATATGGGTTGTACTGTCAATATATTGACTAGACAATGTAAAATACGTACATATATTTATTGAGAAAATTCAAGGTACATGTATTATACTTAGGCCATCAGGAAATGGTAGGTATGAGTAAATAATTTCTTTCGATTTGTTGAGCAAACTCAAGGTCGAGATGAGATTAGAACAAAGACCTTGGATTAGGAGTTATATATGATACAGCTGATAATGTGATTATCCATCACTTGCGGGTCTATGATTATTGAGCGAATTCAAGGTCAAATTCTCAATGCAAGCGAGTCTTAACACTGATTAGAAGAATCAAAAGATTTATATATTTCTCTTTGGGTTTTGAGGAATATAAAAATATGGTGGGAGCCTTATTAGAAAAAAAAAAGAACCATTTAACCATTTTAATATTGTAACATATGCCATATAGAGTAAAAATAATCTCTTCGATATTGCAATTAATATAATTGATAAAAAAATTATTGGTTAAAATATACAAATGTACCGAATTAAGATTGATAAAGAAATATATGATATATTTACCAATAAATCTTTTAGCATGTTGTTGCTTCAAGGCCCGTGTAATAGCCAATAATTCCAACACTAAATACATTCGTACATTGGTCACTTAAGTGTTTATTTATCCAAGACTGTGCATTTTCTTCCTTGAATTTTGAACTCTGAAACAATGCAAGAATATGAATATTTGATCCATATTCGATCTCATACAAAAGTTATATGTTGAACAATTTCATAATACACAAAATCTTGATGAAATTGGTTAATTAAAATGAGTAAATAAACCATAATGCAAGATCATGTCGTCAATATGATTGATTACAATAAAAGTCTTAGTATGTTAGATGTAGCACTAGACCAAGATCTATAAGATGGAATTAGGATTATGTAACATCCCGCCTTGTCGCACACTTTAAACCGACACACGTGCCAATTCAAAGCATACGCAAGGGCGGATTGTTATGGGGTAAATAAGAAAAACAGGGAAGAAATAAAGCAAAATAGAATCTCACAGCGGAAGGATAAAATATAATAATAAATATACAGTTCATAAAACTGTTTTACAAAACACTTGATTGCTCTTTATACAATAAATATCAGAGTTACACATGTGAAATATGCACTTTGCGCTTATATGATTTTTGTTTGATGATAATAAACACATATATATAGTTCGTTTAAATGTATTTGTTAATGTACTATTTTAATTTTCATATATTAAATAAATATTTGTTGAATAAAATAAATTACACAGAATTTTAATTTGAATTCAAACAGAACAAGTTACACAGATTTTGAATTCAAACAGAAATTTTATTCAAACAAATATTTATTACAAATTTTGAAAAGTACAAATTCATGCTCTCACTATATACAATTTTGAACTACATCACATTTCATATTTACATCATTATCCTCACTACATATCACTCACTCTCGTATTTGGTCTTCAACTGCATTTCAGTTTGTATCTAGCATCTGAGCAAATCTGCAAAAATATTCACTAACGCAGTAAAATTGATCGAGAAATATTTTTGAAGTTTAAAATAAACGATATTTTTGAAAATAATGTTTGCCTCAGATATATGGGTTGTTCGTCATCATTCACACTTGAATTTATCACAAAGTCGTGCACATAGATATTACAGGGACAGGTAATCACAAGTGGCTGCAATACACACGTGTACATTCATACACGTGTGCACTGCCTCGCCAACTCGTGTGTGCAGCCAACAAGAGCAAGTGTGAAAGTGCAAAGGTCAAGCCATCACTGCAAATTCGACTCAACGCAATGCAATCCAAAAACAAGTCCAAAACAGATGTACTATGAAATGTATAACAAGTCCAGCAGCCCAAATGAACAACCAATGGTCAATATGCACAAATATGCATATGAAACTAACATGGCCGAGCATTGTTCAAAACTGCAACAAGAAGTATGCAGTTCAAAACATCTACAACAGCAAGTACATGAATGCAAACTACAGGAATGAATATCAAGCAGTACAACTGCAATAGAACATCAACTGACAGCAAACACAAATGGAATGCAACAGTGAAGTTCAACACCATCAGAGACCAAGTTCAAGAATGTACAGTGTGGCAATGCACTAACAAGTCAAGTGATAAACTGCAACAGCTCAAACAGTACCATGGACAAAAGGAATGCCACCAACAGACCAAAGTGAGTATGCAAGTGCAGACAAGATATACCAGTGATACAAGCAGCAACAATGAAGTTGTACAAGAATGCCAGAGACTGCAATATCAAGTGCAACATACAAACAAGCATGCAACAGAGACCAAGAAAAAGCACAACTTACAAATCAGAACAAATCAAGCCAGAGCCACCAAAGTGCAGAACAACTTCAAGCAAGTGTACAACAGTCTTGGCAAACAACTACATGGCAGTGGAATGAACTCAAATGAATGCAAGTTCATATAAACATGTCAACAGCTACATGAAACAGTGGAATGAACTCAAATGAATGCAAGTTCATATGAACATGTCAACAGCAACATGGCAGGACATAGATGCATCAAAGCAAGAACAACTACACTGCCAACAGAAGTACAACTGCAAATGTCAACAGAAGACAAAGCCAATGCCAACAACAAAGTTCACAAGTGCAGACAACTCACTGAAATGAACAACTACACCAATGCAAACTCAACATAGAAATGCTCAGTGAATAATGCAACATGCTAAAGGGACAGTAATACAATGTCAATGTCAATGCACCAGACAAGACTACACCAGAGGCAAGCTACAAGTATGGCAGTGAAACAAATTCAAGTGATACATGAACCAACTGTGCATATATGAAAGCAACATGACAGTGTAAACCAGGCATCATAGTGATACACAAGCAACTGGAGACAACGACCAGAATGACTCGAGTGCATGCATCAGTAAGCAACACAAATGTGCACAAGTCATGAAGCAATCAACATGAATATCACAAGTGTCACAGCAAAAATGAAGACTGCAAGATCAAGTGATAAAATATGTGTCCAGACAACAACACAATGAACTAGTGTAGCATCTGTGTCGAAGCATTGCAAATGTCAACATGAAGTGTATGCAATTCGAAGTGAGATTACAGCAAAATGAAAGAACAGCCAAGTGCACACTGGAAATATAAGCACATGCACATGAAACCAAACAATCAAGTTCAAGTGACCAACCACAAGTGCAAATGGCCTCGATCAAAATTCAATGATCACTGCAACATTGAAATACGCATATACACAGTGAAGTTAACAAAAGTCTGGATGGTCAGCAATTTGAAAATGCAACATATTCAACAATGACCAGATGAACATACGTTCAAATGGAGACAAGAAAAGATGGCCGAAGTCAGTTTCTTTTTTGCTTTAATTAAGGAATTTAATTTTGGAAAGATATCTCTGAATCAAATATCTCGAATTCATATATGGTCTGTGTTAATTCATAAAGGGGCCAAACCAACAAGTATGGAAAGAGATCTTCGAATTAAATAATTCGAAAACAAATATGGACAGCAATAATTCGAAATTGATTTCAAGAAAAAAATCAACGACATGGAAAAATCAAATCTGACAGTGATTAGGAGGATTTCAACCTTATAAATAAACAGCCCAAAGATCATCATCGGCATCGAGTTATGAAGAGAAAAAGGCAAATAATCAAACCAGCATACGAAAATCACATACCACAATTCAACGAACTCGGTCAGCTGCAAGTACAATCAATCATCAGAGAACGAACGAAGCAGTGAGCAAGAGCAACGTGAATCAAGCAATTGATCATCAGAGAACGAACACAAGAGCATCACAAACCAGCCGAAAACCCAATTTGGATCGCAAGAGACGAACCCTAGTTTCAGAAAGAAGGAGATCAGTCGCCATTATTTTTCACAAAGCAAAAGAACGAAGTGGGTCGGGTTAAAGGAAAACAAGGGGCCGGCTTTGTTAATGATAAAAGGGGTTTAAGTTTTAAAAGGGGTTTGCTTTATTTTATTTCAAGCAAAAATTAGGGGTTCAAATTCATATTTTAATTTTTGCATCGGGTTTTATTTTTGAAGTTGTTCTTGTTTTTATTTTCGAGTCAACAAATTTGTAAATCACCACCTAGGGTTTAGGTAGTGTCAGATTGTCTAGTTAGAATTAGTTCAGTGAGCAGGGTGTGCGAGTTTGCGAAGCTCTAGAGGCGGAGCAGAGTTTGCGAGTAAACAAAGCTCTATAGGCGGAGCAGGGTGTGCGAGTCTGTGAGAGTGTTTGTGAGCGGGAGCAAGGGTTTGCGAGTCTGGTAGAGTGTTTGTAAGCGAGATACTGTTTAATTCTAATAGAAATCTGGGAATGCAGCAGTAGGCAGGGGTTGCCGAAGCTGGGTAAATTTTGTGTGTGATTTACTTTTCAGCATATTTATTTCTGCAGTTTGTTTCTTTGTTTTAAATCGAGAAAATTTGTTATTAACCCTATTCACCCCCCCCTCTAGGGTTAATCTAGATCCTACAAGTGGTATCAGAGCCTGGTATTTTTTTTAACTCTAGAGTCATGAGTCTACCAAATAATGTTTTTTTTGAGGGGCAATCTATCGTTAGGCCACCCATGTTAAACGGGAATGATTATGCTTATTGGAATGTTAGGATGAGTATTTACTTTAGTTCTGTTGATTATGACGTTTGGGATATTATTGAAACTGGTTATAAATTCCCCACTATAACTATTGGTGATACTGAGATTCCTAAACCTAAGGATAGGTGGGATGAAAACGATAAGAGATTGAAAACCACAAATGCTAAAGCCATGAATGCTTTAATCTGTGCTCTTGATAAAAACGAATTTAATAGAATTTCTCATTGTACAACAGCACAGGAAATTTGGCACACTTTGGAGGTGACACACGAAGGAACTTCTCAAGTCAAGGAGTCTCGTCTAGCCCTATTCAGCAACGAATACGAGAACTTTGTGATGGACAAAGGCGAGAGCATAAAGGATATGTTTGGACGCTTTTCAACCTTGGTATACAACGCTAGAGCACTTGGGAAGGTCTTCACTGAGGTAGAGCTTGTGCGGAAGATTCTACGAGTCTTACCGATGAACTTTGAGGCAAAAGTCACAGCAATACAAGAATCGAAAGATCTGAGTAAGCTAAGCATGGAGGAGTTGATTGGCAACTTGATGACATATGAGCTTGAGCTAAAAGCAAAGGAAGAACGCAACAACTCCGAACCAAAGAAGAAGACAATTGCCTTAAAAATCAAACAAGAGAGCGATGAAGGAGAAGATCCAATTGAAGAACTTGCCATGGCTGTCAATAATCTTAGAAGATGGTCAAGATTCAAGCCACGCAAGAAGAAAACAAAGGGCAATTCGTCAAAAGATTCTGAAAATTCCGATAATGAGCTGACGTGTTATAATTGCAACAAGCCTGGCCACATCAAACCAGAATGCCCACTTCTCAAATATAACAAAGGAAAGAAAAAGGAAAAGAAGGTGTTCGCGGCAACTTGGGATGATGAAGAAGGCGAGGAAGTTTCGGATAGCAGCTCAGAGGAGGCTGACTTGTGTCTTGTGGCAAAATCAGATTCAGAAGCAAGCTCGGAGGAATCAAGTGAGGAAGGTGATTATTCCTATAGAGATCTTATTTTTATGTGTTCTGATCTTACTAAAGAAGTTGATGCTCTTGAATCAAAAATTGAAAAACTAGAATTTGATAAGAGAGAACTTGCTCGTGAAAATTTTAGGTTAGAAACCGAACTTGAAAATATTCATAACCTAGAATATGAAAAACGTAGAAGTTTAGATTCGGAATTGTCAAGACTCAAGAATAGCTTTGAGAGTCTTGAAAAAGAAAACTTGAGTCTTATGGAAACCATTGACACTAGGAAAAAGGATTTCATAAATAGATGCGCCTCACTTGTAACCGAAAACTCAACACTAAAAACCAAAGTCCAAAATCTTGAAAAATCTCTGAATAACTTTTCAATAGGAGAAAAATCATTCAACATGTTATTGGGAAATCAAATTTTTGCTAACAACAGAAAAGGACTAGGTTTTGGGAAAACACAAGTTGAGGATAGTGCAAAAGGAAGGAGTGTCTTTGGTAGATGTGAAATAATTGGACATCATGTTGAAAATTGTAGACATAGGAACAAGAACACAAAATTTATACAAGTTTGGGTTCCTAAAAATTCTACAAACAGATTTCATGTCTATTGGAACAAGAATGAAAGGACAAAACAAGTTTGGGTTCCAAAGGGTTTGTTTATTCATAATGCTTCTGCCACTAACAACCATGGACCTATAAATAGGTCACATAAATCTTTTCTCGTGTAGGTATGGTGGCAGGCTAAGGAACATCAACGGTGTTTTCTGGATTTTGGCTGTTCCAGAAACACAATGAGTGTCAAAGCAAAGTTCCTTAGCCTAGTATAAAGGTGACAGAATCACAATGGGTAATCACGTAAAATCATCGTAAAGGTAAAACAGGTAAAGATATTCTTATGTGATAATCTGTACCATTTTCTGAATGAAATCAGCCAAGATTGAGATGATGATTTTTTTTTTTTTCTAACTTGTTCACTGTTCAAAATTGAATTTAAATTTCTTATGCATATTTTCATGGTCTTGTTTACCAAGTTAGTGATATTTTGAAGTGAAAAAGAAATTCAGATGCAGTTCATATTGATAATCTAGTTGATAGAAAACTTACGAGTTGAACGTGATTTATGGTGAAACATTTGAACATGATTTATGGTGAAACATACATTTGTTGCATCATTTTTTTTCAAAGAAAATATCTGCATATTTTTCACTTGAAATAATTTTCATTTAGCAGATTTTTTTTCTCTCATATAACCCCTTCGTAAAAATAATTGTTTGACCATACTTTCAGATTAGTCATGTTTATTTGATTTTAAATGACAAATTTTGACTAATCCGACTCCCTGCTGATTATCGAAGAGATAAATTGTGATTCAAAAAGTGATTAGTGTTGATAATTAACATACATTACTCAAAAGAGTATATTTGGAAAATTTCTTTAGGAATTTAATCAAGAGTTATAAAACTTTTTGTTGGGTAAAAATTCCATGACCATTTCTATATCTACCATTATTTCTATCGACCATGATTTATCAAATATTCAAGATAGTTTGTCAATAGGTGGTACTATAATCAGGGATCATTTGCTTTTCATTTCACATTTTTTTTGTAAAAATAAATAAATATCCAAAGTATCCACTCTCATTTAAAAGTCCTCACGGTTATGCATGGGTGAATTACTTGGATTTTTGATTATGTGCTTCCATGCTCATTTAAAAGTCCTTATGGTTATGCATGTATGAAACGCATTTCAAAATTAATTGATTTAATAGACAAGTTGATTTTAATCCCATTTAAAAGTCCTCACGGTCATGCGTGGTTAAAAGATACTTGATTTCAATTTTAAAAATTAAATTGGAATACTACTAATCTCATTTAAAAGTCCTAACGGTTATGCATGATTAGTAGATATTCAAATTCCTGATATAAATGTACCACAAGAAGATTTAACTGTATGATATTGTATGAGAATTTTATTTCCGTCATTTCTAAAAGTGGAATATGCGCCTAACAAGGGTCGTTATGATTTTTGTTTGATTCTTATTTGAGTTTAATATTTATATTCAATTTGAGTTTAATGTTGGATTAATATTGATCACTTCATCTCTATTTTCTCTCACACTGTTATTCTTTTGCTGATAACAAAAGGGGGAGAGAAAAGTTAAGATTTTGTCAAATAGAATCAAGCAAAGGTCAAATAATTTTCCATATGCATCTAAGCTCATTTGTATATATTTTTATTTGTATGCATATATGTAGGGGGAGCATCATGTAGAGAGAAAGCATTTAAATAGGGGGAGCAAATTAGAGTATACCATGGATCAAATACATTTAACACGGTCAAAATCTTAAATATATGTTTGTTATCATCAAAAGGGGGAGATTGTGAAATATGCACTTTGCGCTTATATGATTTTTGTTTGATGATAATAAACACATATATATAGTTCGTTTAAATGTATTTGTTAATGTAATATTTTAATTTTCATATATTAAATAAATATTTGTTGAATAAAATAAATTACACAGAATTTTAATTTGAATTCAAACAGAACAAGTTACACAGATTTTGAATTCAAACAGAAATTTTATTCAAACAAATATTTATTACAAATCTTGAAAAGTACAAATTCATGCTCTCACTATATACAATTTTGAACTACATCACATTTCATATTTACATCATTATCCTCACTACATATCACTCACTCTCGTATTTGGTCTTCAACTGCATTTCAGTTTGTATCTAGCATCTGAGCAAATCTGCAAAAATATTCACTAACGCAGTAAAATTGATCGAGAAATATTTTTGAAGTTTAAAATAAACGATATTTTTGAAAATAATGTTTGCCTCAGATATATGGGTTGTTCGTCATCATTCACACTTGAATTTATCACAAAGTCGTGCACATAGATATTACAGGGACAGGTAATCACAAGTGGCTGCAATACACACGTGTACATTCATACACGTGTGCACTGCCTCGCCAACTCGTGTGTGCAGCCAACAAGAGCAAGTGTGAAAGTGCAAAGGTCAAGCCATCACTGCAAATTCGACTCAACGCAATGCAATGCAATCCAAAAACAAGTCCAAAACAGATGTACTATGAAATGTATAACAAGTCCAGCAGCCCAAATGAACAACCAATGGTCAATATGCACAAATATGCATATGAAACTAACATGGCCGAGCATTGTTCAAAACTGCAACAAGAAGTATGCAGTTCAAAACATCTACGACAGCAAGTACATGAATGCAAACTACAGGAATGAATATCAAGCAGTACAACTGCAATAGAACATCAACTGACAGCAAACACAAATGGAATGCAACAGTGAAGTTCAACACCATCAGAGACCAAGTTCAAGAATGTACAGTGTGGCAATGCACTAACAAGTCAAGTGATAAACTGCAACAGCTCAAACAGTACCATGGACAAAAGGAATGCCACCAACAGACCAAAGTGAGTATGCAAGTGCAGACAAGATATACCAGTGATACAAGCAGCAACAATGAAGTTGTACAAGAATGCCAGAGACTGCAATATCAAGTGCAACATACAAACAAGCATGCAACAGAGACCAAGAAAAAGCACAACTTACAAATCAGAACAAATCAAGCCAGAGCCACCAAAGTGCAGAACAACTTCAAGCAAGTGTACAACAGTCTTGGCAAACAACTACATGGCAGTGGAATGAACTCAAATGAATGCAAGTTCATATAAACATGTCAACAGCTACATGAAACAGTGGAATGAACTCAAATGAATGCAAGTTCATATGAACATGTCAACAGCAACATGGCAGGACATAGATGCATCAAAGCAAGAACAACTACACTGCCAACAGAAGTACAACTGCAAATGTCAACAGAAGACAAAGCCAATGCCAACAACAAAGTTCACAAGTGCAGACAACTCACTGAAATGAACAACTACACCAATGCAAACTCAACATAGAAATGCTCAGTGAATAATGCAACATGGTAAAGGGACAGTAATACAATGTCAATGTCAATGCACCAGACAAGACTACACCAGAGGCAAGCTACAAGTATGGCAGTGAAACAAATTCAAGTGATACATGAACCAACTGTGCATATATGAAAGCAACATGACAGTGTAAACCAGGCATCATAGTGATACACAAGCAACTGGAGACAACGACCAGAATGACTCGAGTGCATGCATCAGTAAGCAACACAAATGTGCACAAGTCATGAAGCAATCAACATGAATATCACAAGTGTCACAGCAAAAATGAAGACTGCAAGATCAAGTGATAAAATATGTGTCCAGACAACAACACAATGAACTAGTGTAGCATCTGTGTCGAAGCATTGCAAATGTCAACATGAAGTGTATGCAATTCGAAGTGAGATTACAGCAAAATGAAAGAACAGCCAAGTGCACACTGGAAATATAAGCACATGCACATGAAACCAAACAATCAAGTTCAAGTGACCAACCACAAGTGCAAATGGCCTCGATCAAAATTCAATGATCACTGCAACATTGAAATACGCATATACACAGTGAAGTTAACAAAAGTCTGGATGGTCAGCAATTTGAAAATGCAACATATTCAACAATGACCAGATGAACATACGTTCAAATGGAGACAAGAAAAGATGGCCGAAGTCAGTTTCTTTTTTGCTTTAATTAAGGAATTTAATTTTGGAAAGATATCTCTGAATCAAATATCTCGAATTCATATATGGTCTGTGTTAATTCATAAAGGGGCCAAACCAACAAGTATGGAAAGAGATCTTCGAATTAAATAATTCGAAAACAAATATGGACAGCAATAATTCGAAATTGATTTCAAGAAAAAAATCAACGACATGGAAAAATCAAATCTGACAGTGATTAGGAGGATTTCAACCTTATAAATAAACAGCCCAAAGATCATCATCGGCATCGAGTTATGAAGAGAAAAAGGCAAATAATCAAACCAGCATACGAAAATCACATACCACAATTCAACAAACTCGGTCAGCTGCAAGTACAATCAATCATCAGAGAACGAACGAAGCAGTGAGCAAGAGCAACGTGAATCAAGCAATTGATCATCAGAGAACGAACACAAGAGCATCACAAACCAGCCGAAAACCCAATTTGGATCGCAAGAGACGAACCCTAGTTTCAGAAAGAAGGAGATCAGTCGCCATTATTTTTCACAAAGCAAAAGAACGAAGTGGGTCGGGTTAAAGGAAAACAAGGGGCCGGCTTTGTTAATGATAAAAGGGGTTTAAGTTTTAAAAGGGGTTTGCTTTATTTTATTTCAAGCAAAAATTAGGGGTTCAAATTCATATTTTAATTTTTGCATCGGGTTTTATTTTTGAAGTTGTTCTTGTTTTTATTTTCGAGTCAACAAATTTGTAAATCACCACCTAGGGTTTAGGTAGTGTCAGATTGTCTAGTTAGAATTAGTTCAGTGAGCAGGGTGTGCGAGTTTGCGAAGCTCTAGAGGCGGAGCAGAGTTTGCGAGTAAACAAAGCTCTATAGGCGGAGCAGGGTGTGCGAGTCTGTGAGAGTGTTTGTGAGCGGGAGCAAGGGTTTGCGAGTCTGGTAGAGTGTTTGTAAGCGAGATACTGTTTAATTCTAATAGAAATCTGGGAATGCAGCAGTAGGCAGGGGTTGCCGAAGCTGGGTAAATTTTGTGTGTGATTTACTTTTCAGCATATTTATTTCTGCAGTTTGTTTCTTTGTTTTAAATCGAGAAAATTTGTTATTAACCCTATTCACCCCCCCTCTAGGGTTAATCTAGATCCTACAACACATACCAATACAATCAATGCAGCGGAAATTTAGAGTGTGGTGCAATACTATAGATAATAATAATACGACTCCTTCGTCTTCGTCCTTCAAAGCTAAAGTCTTCGATCCTGAAATGCTCGGACTGACCCGAGCAAATTTGAAAAGACAAAAACACTCGAGTCAGACTAAAAGATCTTATGTGAGTTAAATTAACAGAAATAAATATGAGTATAGTAACTCAAGAGATGTTCGGGATTTACATCTCCTAAGGATCCGTTAAACTATTTACTATGTAGTATATTGCGCTATTATAATAGTGTCTATTTATAAAATAAACTTACTTTTTAATAGCGTTAAGGGGTTACCCATATAGCCCTTAACACAAATAATGCCAATAGTCTATACAGTACCGTAATACCTCCTGATCGGGAAGCTACCAGAGGATAATCCATAGGTACGACACAAATAGAAACTCGTAGTAAAGGCTCGGCATGGTAGGTGACACGGCACAACTAGGCAATGCCAGGGTAGATATACCAATTGCTATCCAGGCTGGTGGAAACGCGTAGCCGCAGTTACCGCCCACCTCGGACTAACTCCCCAAAATCAAAATATAGAAGTGGCCACTGAATCAATCCAAAATCAAAGTATAATATCGAAGAGGAGGGTCCGATCAGAGGAATGACCTCATTGGCCTGAGAATCGCTCCTGTTTTAGCCACCTTATGCCAACTCACGGGAGTCGGGTCCACGTATTTACCTTACAGGAAACGTCGCCACCACCTACTTCATTCTGGAATCTCCACCGCGTACACGGTTAGTCAAAGTGGTTTTCGGTATCGACAGAGAGTATGTCCATATCCGATCCCGGTCTCTTTGCCAACCCATCGTTATTATAACACCGCGGTCATTTAAAAATAGGTTATACTTTAAAAATCAGAATAAACATTCCATTTCATAACCATGAATACGATATCATTTCAAAACCCAAAACCATATTTTATCACTTATCCCAAATATAATTCTTTTCCAAAATCATAATTCTTTAACTTCATAACGTCTGAAAATTAAATATTTCAAAGCATAATATTTTGAAAATCATAATTTAAAACCATAACTTCTAAAAACTTGAATGGTTTGGACATTCAACGGTGTATGAATTAAATGGTTTAACTTAAATGTTACTTTGTAAAGAAAATAGTTCTCATGGCTTTACAAATACATTTCTTTATTAAAGTCTAAACCAAAATTTATATTATCTCTCTCAAGTTCCAAAACCACTTCAATTTATTTATATATACGTATATCCATTTTGAGTATCAATATTTCAAACTAAAGTCGGATTTTATGCTTTCAACAAATCAATTGTTCTATTAATTAGTCTTGAATATTCATATAAAATCCATAAATAATAAGACTTCAATTTCTAGTAATAAAATATATATATTTTTCCCAATTCAAATTATACTAGAATATTCATTTCAATTTATTTTGGGAAAAATCCAATTATAAATATCATATCTTAAAATTTTCAAACTTAACATTTAAACATATGATATAAATTATTAAACTCCATTTTCTTAATTTTCTTCCATTTTTAATAAAGATTTTTATACACCTTTTAATGTCAAAATTTTCAACTTCATATGTATATATATATGGAAGAAAAATATTTATACAATATAAAATTTAAGATTATTATAAACCGTATTCCATCCAAACCATAGAAATCACATAAAAATAGTTATATATAGACCGCGGTGCCTGTATAAAATTTTCTATCCTATGGTCAAGTGATACGGATATTTATCATTTCAATCTGTAATTTAAAAGATATAAAAATTTGCGGTTATATATCATTTCAAACCACAATCCCGAATGAAATGAAATATGCGTGATAATTTGCAATTTAATGATATCCAATAAACATCCATTCCTCAACATCATCCATCATCCAAATCGCAATCATCAATCAATATCAATCAATAACAATATTATTTTTGGTACTACATAACAGGTAATACTGGCAATTTTATTCAAATTAAATTTAACAGCTATTAATCTACAGTCTATATTCAGAAATAAATTATATAACTGTTAACTAGCAGTTCATATACAAACAAATAAATTTTAACTGTAAATTTATACGCAATAAATGAATTAAATTAACAGTTAAATTTAATAAATGCATTTCAACAAATATGAGTGAAATAAACATGCCAAATACTCATAAATAAATTTCTATTCATTTCTAAAATTAATTTAACAAACATAAAAGCTTCTAGTAGTTGTGAGTGGGTTAAAACACTCACCTTTTGAATTTAAATTGAATTCAAATTCAATTTAAACCCAAAAAATTGACAGTCTCCAAATTCATCCAAACTCGTGCCAAAACGTCAGAAATTCCGATATGATCCTAGCAAAACAAACCGCGCGTGAATCCGAGCTCGTATGCTAAAGTTATGAAAATTTGAAAAATGGAAAATTCTGGTCCTGGGTCGACTTCGGGTTCGACTTCGGTGCGCCGCCTCAATTCCCCGGTGCTTGCTTGGAGTTTTCGCCAAAACGACCCGGATCGACCAGAGTCATTTTCTTCCTGACCCGAAGTTTCTCTAGGGTTTTCTCCCCTGAAACCCGAAGCGCGACCAGAAGCTGCTGCAGATCCGAAATATTTTTTTTCTTTTTTTTTTTAAAAAAAAATTGAATTTTTTTTTTTGAACTGACTGGATCTAGGGTTAGCCCCCATTGAAGAAGAAGAGAAGCTTGAAGAAGATGAACGTACAGCAAATAGACAATTGAATGGTGCTAGGGTTTATAACTGTATATTTATAGGTAGGGTTGGGTTAGAGTGGATAGACTAGATAGATGAACGTACGAAACAAACTAAGGCCCAAAAAGCCCGTTCTGACCCCGGAACGAAATTTGTCAAACCCATATATCCAGATAGGTATTTTAAAATATTCTGAACGCGATGGAAAAAGTTTCACGTCCAAATTTGATCGTATGAAGAAGTTATGCTGAAAACAAGATTTCCAAATTGATTTCAAATTGATTTTAATAAAATTGATTTTCAAGGCGTTTCGCGTCCGTACAATCAAACGACAGGTCCGATCGATACGAAACTTGAAACCTATAATAATTCACCGATACGGATCCGATGAAACTGGTTTCATCGAAATCCGAGTCCGTGACCAAAATGGCTATTTTCAATATTTATTAAATAAATTAAATAAATTATAAAATCCAATTTTTACATCTAAATTCAAAAATTGATCAAATTTTCTCCCTTTAAATTTTCTTAATTATTTACTCCAATTCTAAACAATTCAAGTGTCAATACATAGTTGTTCTATTCATCAATTTAGATGTTAATCCTTACTTAAAGGTTAAATTCCAATTTTTAATAAATTCAACATTATACGTTTGGTTAAATTTATTAAATTCACTTTCTTTCTATTATTCAAAGTTATTGATGTCAATTTAATGAAACGAACATTGGCTCAATATCTATACATTAAAAATCTCAATTCTAAACTTAGATCTCAACTTATGAAATAGTTAAATAATAAATTCCATCTAAATCTACATCTTCCTACTATCTAAATATTTAGAAAAATTACTTACCACTTTTTATTGTAAATTTCTAAACTAGTAGATTTGTGTCATTTCTAGCCCTCTGGATATTTAATATTAACTAAAAGCAAATTTACATATAATTTCCATCGTCAATTATTTTAGTGAATAAATCTTCAAAGGTTACTGCAATTAATCCCATTAATTGCAATAAATTCTAATAAATTTGACTCTATTTGATTACAACTCACAAATAAATCAATTATTACTCCCTACATAGTTAACGTTTCTTTTATATTCCAATACATTAATATTTACCCAATTTCCATCTTTTATTTGCATAAATTACTGTATTTCAATCTTATTGGAAATTTTGTTAACTTAACACTTGAATAAAACTTAAAACCTCAATTAATTCATTCCACTTCGGTTTCATTCTTAAGATTACACTAATTATTATATTATAAAAATGAAATTTTCCCTTGGTTACATCTTATTTATCCACTTACAAAAATTCCACACTAACTGAAATAATTTAGTACATAAATTGAAATTGATTAAAATAAACTTAACAAACAAATAGAATAAATACGTACAATAATTATTGTCATAAATCTTTTTTATAAGTCTACACATAATTATTACCTTACAATACGTTTTACGTTACTATAAAATTTATACACTCTTCCGTTACCATATTAATAATTACTAAAGTAACGTTCATTCTTAATAACAACGTTATACTATTCAACATATAAAAGGACTCCATTCCCCAAATACATTCATTTATATTTATTCCCTTAAAGTTCTCCTTTATTGACTAGACACATTAATTTAGATTCATTTACATCGAATGCCCTTCTTAGCTATATACTCAATACATGTTAAATCTACATAATTTTTACCCTTTTATTCAAATTCACTTATACCATCAATAACAAAATGTTGCCCTAAATTTAGATTCAATTATATACATTAGATAAATGGGTAAACTTTTGTAATTATCCCATATATGAAAATATTTTTATGCATACATTTCCACTTACTTATTATGCATTCATTTATTAAATTACTAAATGCCTTAGTCAACTTATCCCCTATTTACTACCAAATTTCAAATTTAATTATAGCTTATCAATACATAAAATTTACATAGGCAAAACAAATTTTATTACTATCTTAAGTCCATTTATTATTGACAACATTCATTAAATTTCCTTATCAACACTTATTGCATTGATTTATTCAGCGGTCACCTTTTATTTAGTTACTATCCATTTTACAATCCAATGTAAGTCTTCCACTATTTATTTTATATTAAATGAATCCATTCTACTTAATCTTTTTATTGATATTCACTAATTCAACCCTTATATCAGTTTCTTATATTTAACTTTAAATCAAATTGTGACAATCTACATTATCCAAATCTATTGTCATAAAATTTTATTGTTACACTAAATTACAACTATTATACCAAATTTCTACATTTATTCTCAATTAGATTAGAAATTATATTAATTCAATTCATTTAATATTATTAATTTAACGGGTCGTTACAATCTCCCCCACTCAAAACTTTTCGTCCCCGAAAAGGAAAAAGAAGGGAGAAGGGAGAATAAACAGTACATCTTATTTCAAATATTAACTTATAAACAATAATTTACTGGATTAATTTCCTTTAATGAAATATACCCGTTTATAATCATTACAACCTTTTATACTTAAATCATTAAAGTTTGGAAAATATTCAACAAAATTCTAAGTCCAAAATTTATGAAAATTTTTGGCAGAGTCTCCTTTGTACGGTGAGGCTCGGGAGAAAGTATAATATCAAAATATACAAATATATTACATATATTATCAAAATATTATATCCCAACACGGAAAAATAGCGCTTTAAACGTAATCCGAAAACGTACCTATTTGTCGGGCAATATACGCTTATTATTTTGGAACCAAAAGCAGTAACAGTTGCTTCTATCACCTGTATTCACTTATATAATCTAAAAGGTTAAATATTTATTTTAAAGTGAACTATTCAAGTGGATTCAATCATTAATCAACCAAACAATTCAACAACCATCAACCTTACAAACAACATACATACACAAACGAAGCAACCATTTAATCCATCAAACAAATAGTTGTTTGGGTTCAAACTTGAAATTTGTATGAAATGAAATTAACTATCAAGTGCATCCTTTACTCAACAGTCTTAGATGGAACAAAGATAGATACTTATTCATTTAACCACTTCAAATTTCTTACCCAACAACATAAATCAAACAACACAATTCAAACCAACACCCAAATTTATTTATTATACATTTATCTCATGCTTCAATGGTTTGATTTTCTTTCTTTCATTTATGGAGTGATTTCTTTATTTCTTACAAATTTTCATTTTCCATTTATCACAAAATTCATTATATTTGTATTCCAATTTATTTACTAAAGTTTCTATCATCTATTTATACTACTTACCTTTACTTATAGTAAAATTTCCAATTTAACTTAAGTCTATACAATTAATTCTCATTAATAATAGCAAATTAATAGAATACCTTTATTACCTTACTCTTCACTTGTAAGATTTCCCTTTACATTTTCCTACTAACATTGCAACTTTTTATTATATGGTAAGTTATGTATGTTTTAAGAATGTAAGTGAAAATTTACAAGTTTCTTCTCCATTCCTTTAATTAATATATATTTGTTTTATAAATTACAATTTCGACTTACCTTTAATCTCATTCATTTATTTAATGTTGAAGTTTCCATTATATTTAATTACAGTAACCCTCTACTTACACTTAATTTATTAACCTTATAACTTGCATTCCTATAAGTGAAAGATTTTACTCATTCATTAACTATGGATTGCAGTCATTTATATTTTTCCTACTTTCCATTATATTAGAATAGGGGAAATTAAGGCGTACTTAAGTTAATAACCCTACAATCAAACTTTATAAATTAAGGATTTTCATTTTCATTTTTTTTTTACCTTCTTAAGGTTAAAATCACCTATTAATAATACAACCTTTAATTTTAGTAAAATTCCAATCATCACTTAAGTTAATACCATTAAATTCTTATTTATAACAGTAATTTATTGAATACTTCATTATTTCCAAAAAAATTACTTGCATAATATTCTATTCCACTCTTAATTTACATTTCAACTTTTTATACTTGGTAAGTTATTTATGTTAAAGAAAAAGCAAAAGAACTTATACAAGTTTAATCTCAATTCTTTTAATTCATTGATTTTCCAATAAATCTTTACCATTATTTATAATTTAAATTTTTAACTTCCTTTATACTTAGCATTAATTCTCTTACTTATTAGAAGTTTTCAATCCATTTTTTACTTACTTTTTTTTTCCACTAAAATTTAACAATTAATTAATGGAAAATTTTAGAATTAAATACCGGGTCAGATTTCAATTTATTTTGAAATAATAGATAATTAGTTTCCTACAACTTTATATCTCAATTATATTTAAAACAAACAAATTCAGATATTTCCAACATAAATCTGCAGTAGAATTTACTACAGTGGCCTTTCCCTTCGAAACTCGAAAATGAAAGTCGATGATGCGGCCGTCATCATCGAAATTATTTTCCAACGACAAAGAGGAAAGTACAAACTTATTTTCTTCAAAATCCTCTTTAAACCAATTCTTTCGAATTATACTAAATATTTATATAAGAAGATATTTATAAACCAAATCATTATATTTCATAACTCCTTTGAAAGAAGATTTCAAAAATCCCGGACTTAAGTTCTAAAATCTCCAATTTGATTTATTAAAATTCAACTTAGCTTTAATTCATTACAAATATTTTTATTACCTAACACCCAACTATAGCAACCAAAATATATCTTTATAAAAATACTTTTATATATAGAAAATATAATAGGCAAAGTTATTTCATTCACCTATATTAAAAACAAATATTATGTCGGTCTGTCCTATTAAGTGTTTAGAAATCCCTATTGATGACATAGCGTCTCATGCATCAATCAGAATTTATAAATACAAAGTGGAACAGATTAACACAATATCAAAATCTTTTTATAAAACTAACAAATACGCTCTCTCATATATATACTCTCAGCGACTCCCATAGGGTATTACTACCCTATTAACAAAGAGTCAAAACCCACAAAGCCAAGGTTTATCGCTAAACCAAAGCTCTGATACCAACTGTAACATCCCGCCTTGTCGCACACTTTAAACCGACACACGTGCCAATTCAAAGCATACGCAAGGGCGGATTGTTATGGGGTAAATAAGAAAAACAGGGAAGAAATAAAGCAAAATAGAATCTCACAGCGGAAGGATAAAATATAATAATAAATATACAGTTCATAAAACTGTTTTACAAAACACTTGATTGCTCTTTATACAATAAATATCAGAGTTACACATACCAATACAATCAATGCAGCGGAAATTTAGAGTGTGGTGCAATACTATAGATAATAATAATACGACTCCTTCGTCTTTGTCCTTCAAAGCTAAAGTCTTCGATCCTGAAACGCTCGGACTGACCCGAGCGAATTTGAAAAGACAAAAACACTCGAGTCAGACTAAAAGATCTTATGTGAGTTAAATTAACAGAAATAAATATGAGTACAGTAACTCAAGAGATGTTCGGGATTTACATCTCCTAAGGATCCGTTAAACTATTTACTATGTAGTATATTGCGCTATTATAATAGTGCCTATTTATAAAATAAACTTACTTTTTAATAGCGTTAAGGGGTTACCCATATAGCCCTTAACACAAATAATGCCAATAGTCTATACAGTACCGTAATACCTCCTGATCGGGAAGCTACCAGAGGATACTCCATAGGTACGACACAAATAGAAACTCGTAGTAAAGGCTCGGTATGGTAGGTGACACGGCACAACTAGGCAATGCCAGGGTAGATATACCAATTGCTATCCAGGCTGGTGGAAACGCGTAGCCGCAGTTACCACCCACCTCGGACTAACTCCCCAAAATCAAAATATAGAAGTGGCCACTGAATCAATCCAAAATCAAAGTATAATATCGAAGAGGAGGGTCCGATCAGAGGAATGACCTCATTGGCCTGAGAATCGCTCCTGTTTTAGCCACCTTATGCCAACTCACGGGAGTCGGGTCCACGTATTTACCTTACAGGAAACGTCGCCACCACCTACTTCATTCTGGAATCTCCACCGCATACACGGTTAGTCAAAGTGGTTTTCGGTATCGACAGAGAGTATATCCATATCCGATCCCGGTCTCTTTGCCAACCCATCGTTATTATAACACCGCGGTCATTTAAAAATAGGTTATACTTTAAAAATCAGAATAAACATTCCATTTCATAACCATGAATACGATATCATTTCAAAACCCAAAACCATATTTTATCACTTATCCCAAATATAATTCTTTTCCAAAATCATAATGCTTTAACTTCATAACGTCTGAAAATTAAATATTTCAAAGCATAATATTTTGAAAATCATAATTTAAAACCATAACTTCTAAAAACTTGAATGGTTTGGACATTCAACGGTGTATGAATTAAATGGTTTAACTTAAATGTTACTTTGTAAAGAAAATAGTTCTCATGACTTTACAAATACATTTCTTTAAACCAAAATTTATATTATCTCTCTCAAGTTCCAAAACCACTTCAATTTATTTATATATACGTATATCCATTTTGAGTATCAATATTTCAAACTAAAGTCGGATTTTATGCTTTCAATAAATCAATTGTTCTATTAATTAGTCTTGAATATTCATATAAAATCCATAAATAATAAGACTTCAATTTCTAGTAATAAAATATATATATTTTTCCCAATTCAAATTATACTAGAATATTCATTTCAATTTATTTTGGGAAAAATCCAATTATAAATATCATATCTTAAAATTTTCAAACTTAACATTTAAACATATGATATAAATTATTAAACTCCATTTTCTTAATTTTCTTCCATTTTTAATAAAGATTTTTATACACCTTTTAATTTCAAAATTTTCAACTTCATATGTATATATATATGGAAGAAAAATATTTATACAATATAAAATTTAAGATTATTATAAACCGTATTCCATCCAAACCATAGAAATCACATAAAAATAGTTATATATAGACCGCGGTGCCTGTATAAAATTTTCTATCCTATGGTCAAGTGATACGGATATTTATCATTTCAATCCGCAATTTAAAAGATATAAAAATTTACGGTTATATATCATTTCAAACCACAATCCCGAATGAAATGAAATATGCATGATAATTTGCAATTTAATGATATCCAATAAACATCCATTCATCAACATCATCCATCATCCAAATCGCAATCATCAATCAATATCAATCAATAACAATATTATTTTTGGTACTACATAACAGGTAATACTGGCAATTTTATTCAAATTAAATTTAACAGCTATTAATCTACAGTCTATATTCAGAAATAAATTATATAACTGTTAACTAGCAGTTCATATACAAACAAATAAATTTTAACTGTAAATTTATACGCAATAAATGAATTAAATTAACAGTTAAATTTAATAAATGCATTTCAACAAATATGAGTGAAATAAACATGCCAAATACTCATAAATAAATTTCTATTCATTTCTAAAATTAATTTAACAAACATAAAAGCTTCTAGTAGTTGTGAGTGGGTTAAAACACTCACCTTTTGAATTTAAATTGAATTCAAATTCAATTTAAACCTAAAAATTTGACAGTCTCCAAATTCATCCAAACTCATGCCAAAACGTCAAAAATTCCGATACGATCCCAGCAAAACAAACCGTGCGTGAATCCGAGCTCGTATGCTAAAGTTATGAAAATTTGAAAAATGGAAAATTCTGGTCCTGGGTCGACTTCGGGTTCGACTTCGGTGCGCCGCCTCAATTCCCCGGTGCTTGCTTGGAGTTTTCGCCAAAACGACCCGGATCGACCAGAGTCATTTTCTTCCTGACCCGAAGTTGCTCTAGGGTTTTCTCCCCTGAAACCCGAAGCGCGACCAAAAGCTGCTGCAGATCCGAAATTTTTTTTTCTTTTTTCTTTTTTTTTAAAATTTGAAATTTTTTTTTGAACTGACTGGATCTAGAGTTAGCCCCCATTGAAGAAGAAGAGAAGCTTGAAGAAGATGAACGTACAGCAAATGGACAATAGAATGGAGCTAGGGTTTATAACTGTATATTTATAGGTAGGGTTGGGTTAGAGTAGATGGACTAGATAGATGAACGTACGAAACAAACTAAGGCCCAAAAAGCCCGTTCTGACCCCGGAACGAAATTTGTCAAACCCATATATCCAGATAGGTATTTTAAAATATTCCGAACGCGATGGAAAAAGTTTCAGTCCAAATTTGATCGTATGAAGAAGTTATGCCGAAAACAAGATTTCCAAATTGATTTCAAATTGATTTTAATAAAATTGATTTTCAAGGCGTTTCGCGTCCGTACGATCAAACGACAGGTCCGATCGATACGAAACTTGAAACCCTATAATAATTCACCGATACGGATCCGATGAAACTGGTTTCATCGAAATCCGAGTCCGTGACCAAAATGGCTATTTTCAATATTCATTAAATAAATTAAATAAATTATAAAATCCAATTTTTACATCTAAATTCAAAAATTGACCAAATTTTCTCCCTTTAAATTTTCTTAATTATTTACTCCAATTCTAAACAATTCAAGTGGCAATACATAGTTGTTCTATTCATCAATTTAGATGTTAATCCTTACTTAAAGGTTAAATTCCAATTTTTAATAAATTCAACATTATATGTTTGATTAAATTTATTAAATTCACTTTCTTTCTATTATTCAAAGTTATTGATGTCAATTTAATGAAACTAACATTGGCTCAATATCTATACATTAAAAATCTCAATTCTAAACTTAGATCTCAACTTATGAAATAGTTAAATAATAAATTCCATCTAAATCTACATCTTCCTACTATCTAAATATTTAGAAAAATTACTTACCACTTTTTATTGTTAATTTCTAAACTAGTAGATTTGTGTGATTTCTAGCCCTCTGGATATTTAATATTAACTAAAAGCAAATTTACATATAATTTCCATCGTCAATTATTTTAGTGAATAAATCTTCAAAGGTTACTGCAATTAATCCCATTAATTGCAATAAATTCTAATAAATTTGACTCTATTTGATTACAACTCACAAATAAATCAATTATTACTCCCTTCATAGTTAACGTTTCTTTTATATTCCAATACATTAATATTTACCCAATTTCCATCTTTTATTTGCATAAATTACTGTATTTCAATCTTATTGGAAATTTTGTTAACTTAACACTTGAATAAAACTTAAAACCTCAATTAATTCATTCCACTTCGGTTTCATTCTTAAGATTACACTAATTATTATATTATAAAAATGAAATTTTCCCTTGGTTACATCTTATTTATCCACTTACAAAAATTCCACACTAACTGAAATAATTTAGTGCATAAATTGAAATTGATTAAAATAAACTTAACAAACAAATAGAATAAATACGTACAATAATTATTGTCATAAATCTTTTTTATAAGTCTACACATAATTATTACCTTACAATACGTTTTACGTTACTATAAAATTTATACACTCTTCCATTACCATATTAATAATTACTAAAGTAACGTTCATTCTTAATAACAACGTTATACTATTCAACATATAAAAGGACTCCATTCCCCAAATACATTCATTTATATTTATTCCCTTAAAGTTCTCCTTTATTGACTAGACACATTAATTTAGATTCATTTACATCGAATGCCCTTCTTAGCTATATACTCAATACATGTTAAATCTACATAATTTTTACCCTTTTATTCAAATTCACTTATACCATCAATAACAAAATGTTGCCCTAAATTTAGATTCAATTATATACATTAGATAAATGGGTAAACTTTTGTAATTATCTCATATATGAAAATATTTGTATGCATACATTTCCACTTACTTACTATGCATTCATTTATTAAATTACTAATTGCCTTAGTCAGCTTATCCCCTATTTACTACCAAATTTCAAATTTAATTATAGCTTATCAATACATAAAATTTACATAGGCAAAACAAATTTTATTACTATCTTAAGTCCATTTATTATTGACAACATTCATTAAATTTCCTTATCAACACTTATTGCATTGATTTATTCAGCGGTCACCTTTTATTTAGTTACTATCCATTTTACAATCCAATGTAAGTCTTCCACTATTTATTTTATATTAAATGAATTCCATTCTACTTAATCTTTTTATTGATATTCACTAATTCAACCCTTATATCAGTTTCTTATATTTAACTTTAAATCAAATTGTGACAATCTACATTATCCAAATCTATTGTCATAAAATTTTATTGTTACACTAAATTACAACTACTATACCAAATTTCTACATTTATTCTCAATTAGATTAGAAATTATATTAATTCAATTCATTTAATATTATTAATTTAACGGGTCGTTACAGATTACAATCATTGAAATGTCAGTTTGATCAGCTTAAGTAAAGTGCAAATTATTTGATATCCTTAAATGTTAGGGATACCAAATGCACTTTTGTAAAGAGTTCAATGCAGTCTTGTAGTAAGTATTTCGTTTAAATGGTTCAATCATTTTGGAAAGGAGTACAAAAGTGGATGTATTTTGGGCACAAATGGGATGAAGAGAGTGAATGGTCACATTTGCTTCACTAAGAGACATCGAAAATGTGAATTGTATAAAATACTAGCGGATGCTTAGTATATAGAATAAGATATGTGATTTCTATTTCAAATGTATGTATGTGTGTATAGTTTTGTATGAGAATTATTTCATTGAGACCAAAATATTTGATTTGAAACACTCGACTATAATAAGTTATGGTGGATGAAATAAATTAGCTTCATAAGTGGTTGAAAGAAGCTTCATATTTTCTATGTTGTTATAATAAAGGCAGAAATAGTGGAACATAACATATGCCACTTATTAGTGGACGCATCAAGTTACGAAAGATTATCTTTGTAGATATACCAAGTATTATTTATGAGATAATAAATATATTTCAGTATCGACTGAAAATTGATATAGTTTTATTTTGAAATGAACATTAAGAACATTCATTATAAGATATATTTATAAAAATGGTATTTGTTTTCAAATGACAAAAGTGATACATTAGCTATAGTAAATATAGAAGTATCTAAAAAATTTACAATTACTTTGGAATTATGGACTAAGCCATATCTTTGACAAATAATTCAACAATCACATGACTGTGAGTCATATGGAACTGATGAATTGTATCTCAAACAATTAAGGACAAAGCACTGAAAAAAGAGTTAATGAACTCTTTGGATTTATATATGTAGATGTATGCAATCCAATGTCCAAAGGTACAAAATCGGATTCAACTAATTCATTAAATTCACGGATGAAGTTATCACATACATGAATATGTGTATTTGATATAAAAATAGTATGTATACGGTAATTTCATAAAATATAAAAAAATAGTAAAAAAACATAACATACAAAGAAACAAAAGAATTCAATTTGATCGAATAAGCGAATATATGGTTTCAAAAGTACCTAAAAACAAATAAGATTCAGTATCTAAAGTCATTACTTCCTATGATACATAATGACGTGCCGATGAATAGTAAACGAATTTTGTTGGACAAAGTACGATCGATGACGAGTGAAATTGAGTCGACTTCTTTCTATAAGGATATGTACTTAAGAGAAAGCACATAAGGTTAAATTTAATTTCATCTAAAGAATAGTTTATGAGATCATACAAGATAAGAGTTGATATGAAACCTCTACTTATCATAGGTCAAGAAGTTGACAGGTTATGTGAGTCGAGAGACTGCATGTAATATTTTCTCATGGGGGATCTTGTGTGAACCACCAAAGATGAGTTTGGGACAAACCCATATTGGTTGACTAATTTATGTTATGAACATAAGTACTGTAAACTCAAAGTTAAGTCGTTTTTATACATAAAAGACCAGTTCATAAAAAAATTGAATGCCTTTCCATCGTACTGGGAAACAGTTATTGTTACATGAAACTCCAACATCGTGGCGAAGGAATTCCTTTTAAAATTTATTAGTTGAAAAATGGATTTGGATACGATCCAACAATAAAACTTATTTTTTTAAGATGAAAAACAGTTAATCAAGTCTAAATGAATACAAACTCATTAGAATGTCAAATAAAAGAATTCTTGTACATTAAAGAGTGATTGTAAGTTTCTTATCAATGTCAAAAAAAATAATTTCGGCTGTCGTCGATAAACCATAAAGAGTATTTGTAATGACCCTAACTCGACTTTCGAAAATCGGCACTGAATACATACCCGTATTCGAATGCCGCAGATTCAAACGTCAAATCTGGTTCGCCGGAGCTTATAACACATTAAGTATAACAATACAGCAGAAGCAAACAATATATATCATTGATACAATAGTTGATAGAACAATAATACGATGAATATCACATAATCAGAGATACACAATACCAGAAAGATACTACAACGGAAAAGTAACTCCAACATATTCTTCAAGAGAGAATGAATCCACAAACGGCATCCCAAATCTAAAGCTCTAAAACTCCAAATCGAAAGCTCGAACCACCATCAAGTTGGACTTAAGCAAGGCCGATCCCGAATGTTGAAGAGAAGCACAAGCGATAGCCAAAATCCAAAGGCTGGATGCTATCGAATTCTACACCTATTCTATGATTATCTGAAAAATCCAACTCTAGGCTGCCCGTATGGAAAATTGTGGGCACCCAGAGTTTAGGAAGGGAACAATAAACTCCAGGTCAGTCATGAGACAGGTATGAGCAAACAAAAATAGTTTATCTTTATCAAAAGAAAAAAAAATATTTAAAAGAAATCCACAATGCTTTTTGGAAAATGAAACTACCATAAGGCCTCCCGCTACACACAATGCAAACAGACAATTGGAGGAGATTTCTCCTTATGATAGTCAAACATGCTTGATACGCGAAAACCTTTTGATATTATTGTTAGCTCATGGTGTTGAAAACTTTTCGAAAGTATAATATTAATCTTAGCCAGCATACGTACCATTATAGTATGCCAACTATAGCTACTATATTAAATGGCAGGTTCTACAACTAAAATCGAACAAAGCGTGTATTAGATGATTGGATTTCCAACAAATATCAGGCTAAGGAACTTCTTATTGCCATATGGGTACGCCTCTGAAGGGACGCCCCGACAACTTAACCAGCTCTCTACCAACACAAAGCCGGGTTACACCTGCCCGAAAGTAACACCTACAAGTATGCCATCCCCGGTCGTTACCGACCTTTATCCGAGGATCCTCAACCACAAAGTAATAAATTTGCAGCAACCACATAGGTTAAATATTTGGGCTTCATACCATGATACCACCTTTTTCCAGAAGAAATAGACATACCGTAGGGGTGTGACCCCTAACAACCATGCCGCATCTTTCCTGTTTCAGCCATTTTCGGGTTGTGAGGTCCGACTCACAAAAGCCATGCTTCGATCAACACATGATCAGCAGCACTTCATATGCTACATTACCAAATTGGGAATGTATCACTAATAACCATCAACTACATAACCTCTGAGCTCATACGTCTCAGAGAAGGGTGTTAAGCTAAGAGAATAAATTCTCTGCCACCAAACATAAATGTATTTGATAGAAACCAGCTTTACATCTCAAAGTGTAACGTCAGACACACATCCATACAAGTCTGTTTCGGGTTCGAATAAAACCAAAGGTATTTCAAAGAATCCCTTGCAATCCGGATAATCCCTAATCACGTCCAGACTCCCTATCACAAAGGGTGATCAAATCTCTATACCGAGGACCAGTCGGTGCAGAGACAATCGATGGGTTATCCTTTCGCTTTCGAAAATACCCGGTCTTCATCACCGGTCTTCAAATGTTATCCATAACGTCATATCATTATTCGAAATGGGTTATATGATGCAAGGTCCTCTCCCGGCTAAACTGAATAATGAGCGTAATATTTTAAAATCATATGGATAATGGGATCTCTGTTAAGTCACAACTTATTACCTAAATCTTTTCTTTCAAATGGTTTAAAAAAATTACCATTTTAATCTTTTAAACAAAAAGATCCATCCTTTAAAATCCACTTCAATTTGAAACCAAGATTCACCAATCTTTCACAAAGAATAATTCACAGTTTTCAAACTATTTACAATTCAAATCTTTTATGCAAAAGATACACCTTTAAAATTCCTCTTTACTTTGAAAACAAAGTGCATCAATCTTTAACAAAGATTCATCCATAGCTTTCAAAACAATTTTCATTTCAAACTTGAAATATTTTCAACACAAGTTGGAAATCCTATCTTTATATGAAAGCTATTATTATTTGAAAACAAATGGTTTTCGTTTCAGAAAAATCCGATTACATTTGCACAAGTTAAAGCCCTTCAAGTTTAAAACTTGGGTTAAATTCAAATTCCCAAAATAATACTTTTAAAATGGTTTAAAACCTATATAAACACATTTATAACTTGCATAACCTTTTTAAACCATAATTTCCAAACATAGAATTCAATTTCAAATCTTGAATTCAAATTCAAATCAAATTGTTTAAATTTCAAAACTTATCAAGTTACTCAAAATGACTTTTATCTTCAAAACTCCTTTTCAAAAGCTTTTCATATTCAACCTAATTCCATTTCCAAACTATTTGAATTCCAAATTCAACTTTTAAAACCATTATAATATTAAAATCAAATATCTGTGACTTAACCGATTTCCATGTGAAATCCATATTTGTGTGTGTATGGTGTAGTCCAGGGGTTTTACACAATAGTGCAACATCGTTCAATCATCACAAATTCAAGCACAATAATATCAATAAGCGGTATAATCTATAACGCTTATCTTCATTCACAGATCCACAGATAAATAATATTAATTCATCATAGATAAAATAAATTACATTCATCACAGATAAATAAGTTACATTCATCACAGCTCAAATCAAAAAGAGCATCACACATCAGGGATATTAAACAATTCAACATCCAATATAATATAAACATCCATAAGCAAGATCCATTAATTATCTGATTAATTTAAATCAAATTAATTACTTATGAATAAACTACTGATCCTGGTTAATTAATATTAATTAATTACAAATCATCTTGATTAATCATCCTTTAATCACTTATAAATTAGCCTTTAATGATAAATTAATTAACCTTTGATTATTAATTAATCAACCTTTATTAAACAATTAATCTTTGATTATTTAAATTATCCTTTAATTAATTATCCTTAATTAATTACATTAATTAATTAACCCTAAATTAATTACCATCTAATCAATTAATTACAATATGTGATTATCCTAATCACTTTCACTAATTAATACTAAATTAATTAGTACATGCTCAAATTAATTACCTTAATTAATTAATTACTCAAATTAATTATTCTTAATTAATTATTCTTAAATCACTTGATAAATCAAACTTAAATCATTAATTAACCTACCTTAATTACTTTCACTTAGTAATTATCTTTAAGTAATTAATTACCCTTAGTTACTTTAAAAACAAATCAATTTTAAAACATTTAACGTAAAGATTAACTTTGAAAACTTTGTTAATCACTTATTTAAAAATTCATTTTAGCTTCTAAAATATAGTTAATTTATCTTGAAAACTTGGTTCAATTACCATTGCTTTTTAATCTTTGTTTACCTACTTATGTTCATTAAAACTCGATTAATTTAAAATTTAAAACTTAATTTATTTAAAATTTTAAACCTGTTACTGCTTCAACTCGAGATGACTCGAGTTCATCCCGAAGCAACATATAATTTTTCTTTAGCCTTGCTTCAAACCACTCGCGTTTCCTTTTTTCTTCAAGTTCGACCTTCGTTTTCTCAAGACCATCCCCGAGTAGCCTCGTCTTCCTCAAACACTTCAAACTTCACCTGATACAGATGAAAATTCATGCACGTGCACCAACGACCCATGCTTCTTCGATCAACTCTCTGACCATCAACATGTCGTCGACGATTCCACGAATCATCATAATCACCCAGATCGTCCTACTTGACCAGAATTGAAAATCGAGTTTCTCGATTGAACAGGAACCCAAACCCATATCAGAAAAACCACATACCATCGACGATCTGACAAGCGATGACCACGCGGCTACGACAGGAGATTTGTCAACTCCCCCACTTCGATCCCCACCGGTCTCATTAATTCTGATCCACCATGGACGAAGAACGCATTCGAGATACAATGGTGACCAAAAAGCACACAAAAACCCTAAATTCACATCAAATGACTTCACCGAGGATCTAAAAATTTATTTACCATTTTTCTAATGATCACCAGTCCTCAAGCTACCTCTAACATCAAGCTCTAGATCATACAATCTCGTGATCACCAGAATTTGCCAAGTTTTCAATTTCCGTTCAACTTTTAAGTTCTCTTGATTTAAAACCTTAAAAATCATGATTTTACTTTCAAAATTCATAGTTTACAAAAACGTATCAGATTATATAAACGAAACAGTAAATTATGGAAATCAAAATCTTAAAATTCTTGAGTATTTACTGTAAGTCCTTGTTCCAGATAATTACTATATAATTTCACTTGTTTTTATTTTTGAAATTTGTATTCCATCAACAAACATAAATTTCTTTTAAATATAATAGGTTAAAGAAATCAGCGAAAGAGGGATTGAATTTTTAATTAAATCAAAGCCTGTTAGTTTTTTTAACAGAGGTATACACATATATATACCTATATCCAGACATGCGTACTATATCTTCACATATTCAGGCATGCAATCACAATCATACAAGCACATATTTCAAATACAAATCCAAATACCAAAAGATATATCAGAGTCAAGTGGTTTGCTCACCTGCTATATGAAAGAATAGAGGACAAGTTTCTATTTTGATCTGGAATTGATTTACATGAATCTAAACTTTGAACCATTACTTGATATTTGATTTCTGAGTTGATTGTTTACTGATTGATGATGATCTGATCATCAACTTACTTACTGTTCTGGATTTGAATTTGTTGTTTGCTTTTGAGTCAAATTGAAGCTGAAAATTGTTTGATTTTGAATTGTTTTCAGTTTGAATTAAATCCATCTGTTTGCTCTGCTTGAACCTGAAGTTGTTACTCAAGTTTGATTCAAGTGAATATGGTATTTGATTCTTGAGTTTTTAGGTTTTGAATTTGTTTTTCAGCTTTGGTTTTCATTTTCCAGGTTGTAACGACCCTGACTCGACCTTCGAAAATCGACGCTGAGTACATCATCCGTATTCGAATGCCGCAGATTCAAATGCCGAATCTGGTTCGTCAGAGCTTATAACACATTAAGTTTAACAACACGGCGGAAGAAAAATGAACAATATCATTGATATACAACAGTTGATACAATATCTGATAAACTATGAATCCCAACAATATCAGAGATAATAATACAACTGTGGAAAGATAAGCATCAATAAAGAAACTCCAAAAGAGAACGCCAAAATCAAAGTGCAACTGCAACTCCATAGCCAAAACTCCAAAAGCTAGATCCACGAACATGCTTTCCAAACGCGAAGCGAGAAACCCCTATCACGATGACTTAAGCAAGGTCGGTCAATGAAAAAAAGATATTGTCAAATCCAAAGGCTGGATACTATCGAATCTACTCCTACTATTTGATTATCTTAAAAACCCAACTCTAGACTTCTCGTGTGGGAAATTGTGGGCACCCAGAGTTTAGGAAGGGAACAATAAACTCCGGGTCATCATGGGACTGGTATGAGCAAACAAAAACAGTTTATCTTTAAAACAAACAACAAAATAATTTAAAAACATTGAAATCCACAATGCTTTTTGGAAAATGAAACTGCCATAAGGCCTCCCGCCACACACAATGCAAACGCACACTTGGAGGAGGTTCTCCTTATGACAGTCAAAAATGCTTGATACGCGAAAATCATTTGATATTATTATTAGTGCATAGTGCAGAAACCTTTCGAAAGTATAATATTAATCTTAGCCAGCATAGACATTTCGAACTATGTCTACTATAGCTACCATCTAAACAGTGGGGCGCCACCATAAGTAGATGGCGGGTTATACAACTAAAACCGTAAAGGCACGTATTTGATGATTGGATTTCCAACAAATGGTTAGGCTAAGGAATTTCCTTATTAAATGGAACGCCTCTGGAGGGACGCCCGCAAGAACCAAAATGGACCCCTACCGACATAAGGCCGGGATACCACTTCCCGGAAGTAACCCTCAAGTAAGCCACCCCCGGTCGTTACCGACCTTTATCAGAGGTACCTCTACACCAACAACCACAAAGCAATAAGTTTTTAGCAATCACAAAGTTAAGTATCTGGGCTCCATACCATGATGCCACTTATAATCCAGAAGGAAATGGAAATACCTAGGGGCGCGACCCCTGTAACCTTGCCGCAAAAGTCCTGTTTCGATCATTTCCGGGTTGTGAGGCTCGGCGAAGTCTCGTCCACAAAGCTACACTTTTCACAAAGTCATGCTTTGATCAAGAAATGTTCACTAGCACTTCGTATGCCATATTACCAAATTGGGAATGTATCACTAGTAACCATCAACTGCATAACGTCTGAGCTCGTACGTCTCATAGAAGGGTGTTAAGCTAAGAGAATGAATTCTCCGCCACCAAGAAGAAATGGATTTGATAGAAACCAACTTTACATATTAAAGTGTAACGTCAGACACACATCCATACGAGTCTGTTCAGGGTTTGAACGGAACCGAAGGCACTTCCAAAGAAGCCCATGCAAATCTGGATAATCTCTAATCTTGTCCGGACTTCCCATCACAAAGGGTGATCAAATCTCTATACCGAGGATCAGCCGGTGTAGAGACATTCGACGAGTTATCCTTTCGCTTTTGAAAATATCCGGTCTTCACCACCGGTATTCAAATGCTATCCATAACGTCGTATCATTATTCGGAATGGGTTATATGATGCAAGGTCCTCTCCCGGCTAAACCGAATAATGGGCGCAATATTTAAAAACAATATGGATATATGGATGTCAGTTAAGTCACAACTTATTACCCAAAACTTTCCTTCAAATGGTTTAAATAAATTACCATTTCAAATCTTTTAAAACAAAAAGATTTACTTAGATTCATTCATAGCCTTCAAAACAATTTCCTTTTCAAATTGGATTAACTTATCCAATCATTAAATCAAAGACTCAAGTCGTAGCCTTCAAAACCATTTCCAAAGATTCATAACATTCAAAACAATTCCCATTTCAAATCTTTTATATAATTTTATATAAACGATACACCATTCAAAATCCTATTCAACTTCAAAACAAGATCCAACAGTCTTTCACAAAGATTTATTCATAGCTTTCAAAACAATTCATTTCAAATCTTGAAATCTTTTAACACAAATTGGGAATCCTTTCTTTATATGAAAGCTATTATTATTTGAAAATGAATAGTTTTCGTTTTGGAAAAATCTGATTACATTTGCATGAGTTAAAGCCCTTCAAATATAAAACTTGGGTTAGATTCAAATGCTCAAAACAATACTTTTTTAAAATGGTTTAAATCCCATATAAACACATTTATAGCTTGTATAACCTTTTTAAACCATAATAAATATAGAATTCTATTCAAATTTTGAATTCAAATTCAAATCAAATTATTTAAATTTCAAAACTTTATCAAGTTATTCAAAATAACATTTATCTTCGAAACTTCTTTTCAAAAGCTTTTCACATTAAACCCAGTTCCATTTCCAAAACCATTTGGATTCAAAATTCAATTTTAAAACCATTTCAAAATCTGTGACTTAACCAATTTCCTCGTGCAATCCATATTTGTGTGTGTAAGGTGTAGTCCAGGGGTTTCACAAAATAGTGCAACATCATCAATCATCGCATCATAGATTCAAGGAAATCAATATTGATAAGTGGCATAATCTATAACGCTTATCTTCTATACACAGATTCATTGATAAATAATATACATTCATCATAGATAAAATAAATTACATTCATCACAGCTTGAATCAAATAACTCATATCACAAAGCATCACACATCAAGGATACCAAACAATTCAAAGCATTTCATATAATTCAAACATCCATAAGTAAGATTAATTATTCGTGTGATTAAGTTTAAATCAGATTAATCACGCATCCTGGTTCACTAACGATAATTAATTACAAATCATTTTAGATTAATTTCTCTTTATTTATTAATCAACTCTTAATTATAAATTAATCAACCTTAATTAATAAATAAATCAATCTCAAATCATTAAATAATTAATCTTTAATTATTTAATTATTCTTTAATTAATTACCCTTTAATTAATTAACCTTAATTAATTACAATAAATTAATTAATCCTTAATTACTTAATCAACTTTAACCATTAATTAATTACATTTAATTACGTAATAATATTTAAATAATTATTTATCTTTAATTAATTATATTAATTATTCTTAATTAATTAATTATCCTCAAATGTAATTACAAAAATTAATTATACCTTAATTATATTATTTAATAATCCTTTATTAATCACACTAAATAATTAACCTTAATCAACTTCATTAAGTAATTACTTCTTAAATTAATTAAAACTTCAATTAATCAATGATAAATCCTTTTGTCTTAATTAATTACCCAATTATATTCTTTAAATTTTTCTAAATTTGAAATAAATTTTGTTACACAAAATCACTTGAGAACTTTCATTAATTCAAAGTTCAATTTTACTTGTCTTAATTTATCACTTAACTTCACCATTTAAATCTCAATTGAATGCTTGAAATTGATTATTATTAACACACAAAATCTTTTGAAATCTTCTTAATTTATGCCACCTTCCTAATATCATTATCGAAATCAAAACAATTTTAAAAACCTTTAGCTTTAACATTTTTATCTTTAAACTTTTTAAAAAAAACTTGTTTAAATCTGGTTATTAGTACAAACAAAAACCTAAGCCCATAACTCCCCCCGAGTCAAATGCTTGAATACCTGAGCCTGGCTTCGAGCTTCACCCCTCCCACTGTTACTTCGAGTCGAACCCATGCCTTTCTCGATTTGGACCCGAGAACATTCTTTCTTCCCTAAACTTCAAACAACAGCAGATACATACACACATAGGTGCACGTGCACGAGCCATCTACGATGATCTGATCGTCGATGATACCTCTGACATGATGCCGCGAACCACCACGACTAGCCCAAACCTCAAGAATCTTCCCATTCGCCGTCGATCAAAATTTAACAACCCGACCCAAAAAATAGAACCCAACCACCATTAACATTTCGCTTTGACGCGGACGAACTAAGCCGCCAGAAATCACACCGCTCCACCCAAAACCACGTCACAACATGCCGCATCAAATCCCCTCGATGCGATCGATTTTAGTCCACCGTTGACGACGCCACGATTCAACTCACGATCATGACCAGATTTTGGGTATAAAACCCTACTAAGCTACTGTGCCACCATTCAGATGATCGAAAAATCTCTTGATCATTTTTCCCAACCGTAGCCACCACCAAGGCACCTTCAACCCAAAGCACGAGCCTCCATTCGTCGTTGATCACCAGGAAACGAGCAAAAACTCTTTTCATTTCAACTCGAAATTTCACAAAAACTACTAATTTAAAAATCTCAATTTTATTATCAAAACTCATAAATTTCCAGCACGAATCACGCAATATAACTAAAACTTGGAATTTCGATACTTGAATTTCTGATATAAAAATGTTTATTACTGTAATACTCAAATTTTAAAATATTTATTCGATAAATATATTTGCAACTATTTTTAAAATTAGTATTACACTGTTATGAACAACTTTCATTTATATATCATCACTTAATCTATTTATAATCCGAGATACAAATTTTTTCTTGAGTTTGGCTATCCTGTTACTAAACAGAAACCTATCAATAACATAGGCAGGCATGCACATCCATTTCATACATATACACACATATTCATATGCATACCAGATATTTTCACAGTATCAACATCAAGCATTCATCACAACATATCAACAAAAAGATAGTTTGCTCACCTGGAAGTATGAAGCGGAGAAGTTTTCTTTTAAACTGAAAGTACTCTTTTTGATGCTGAATTTTTGAAGTTGAGATGAACCTGCTACTTGTTGAAGCTGTTTTGATTTCTTCATTCTTTTATCTGGTTTTACAGTTTTACCTTCTAGGTTGAAATGCTTTTGATATCAGGTTTTTTTGTTTCTAGGCTTGAAATTGTCTGATCTTTTTTCACAGATCAGTTTTTTTTTTAGTTTGATTTTATTCTTTGCTGGTTTGAGTTAGATTTGTTTCCAGATTGAAGCTTTTACTTCAGATTTTTGATTTGATTTCTTTTTCCATATTTTTTTTGGGTTTATAGTTTTGTTTTTTAGTTTTAAAATTTTGAAGAGAATGGCATGTTTTCTTTTCTCAACATATTTTTCTAAAATCGTATACTAAAAGAAAATTTATTGTCTTGCCACTTGTCTGTATGCTAGCTTATTTGATTACAAATGTTTCAATATGTTTTAAAACATTTACACTTGTTAAAATGTGTATTTTTATGTTTAAATCCTTGTTTAATGAATTATGTTCTTAAACCCATGTTATTTATATTTTCATATGTTTAAGTATTTTTTATCAATATGTTTTATTTTTGTACATTTTCTATTAATTATACAACTCTTAAAGAAATGATTAAAAATGTAATCATACACAAATAAATAATCATATATACATATTTATTAGTTCTTTAAAATATAAGGATTTTTTTAACTTAGATTTATAAAATATTTACTTTTGAATTCCAAATCAATATATATATACCTATATATATACCTATATATATATATATATATATATATATATATATTAGTTCTTAGAGTATAGAGTATTAATTCCTATTAGTATTAATTTATAGAATTTTCAAATCCAAATATTATTCAAAACATTTATTTTTAAATTCCAAATTCAAAAATTAATATACAATCAATTTGTATTTATAAATGAATAAACAAACAAATATCTATTTAATTTGGAAAATAAATTCACAATTAAATTAACAAAATTAAATTAATTTCCAATTTTAATTTGTTTTAAAAATGGGAATGTTACAAATTCCCCCTTAGGAAATTTCGTCCCCGAAATTTGCCAAGGAGACAACAAAAATAAAACAGATAGATACACAAAGATAGAGAAACAGTTTTCCAGATCAAACTGAATATTTATTCTGCATTTGGCTTACCAAATCAAAATATCAATAAATATGAGAACAAACTCAATTAATATCTCATAAAGTTCTAGAGTCATCCAGTTTACGAAATATGCAGGGGCATCAGTTAGTTCGAAGGGTAACTAACCATTCGTAGAATATATCGAGACCCTAAAGAATAGACAATTAAATACTCAATATAGGTTGGAATATCCCAAAGTATATATATGTTTGTCCCTCTTTGGACTTCGATCTTCATAGGAAATCATAACAAAATTCCAAATTGGGTTTTAACCGAAATCGCTTCATTGATGAAATCAAATTTAACTTCATATTTTAGTTAACTAATTTATTTTAAATAGAATTCCAAATTCATTGAAGTTAAAAATGGGAAGATGGATAAGAAACCGATGAAGAAAATACGAAATAGAAACTTATCTACACGATTTGCAGGGCCACCACCATATCAAAGCTTCTTCTGGAGCTGCCACGAAGCAATTAAAGAATCGAAATTGAATTGTGATCAAAAGAGATTGATAGGAAAAGATTGTTTCCGTTCTTGTTACTATGCCTACTATAGCTACCATCTAAACAGTGGGGCGCCACCATAAGTAGATGGCAGACTATACATCTAAAACCGTACAAGGCGCATATCGGATGATTGGATTTCCAACAACTGGTCAGGCTAAGGAACTTCCTCATTAAATGGAACGCCTCTGGAGGGATGCCCCCAAGAAGCAAAATGGTTCCCTACCGACACATGACAAGGTTACCACTTCTCGGAAGTAACCCTCAAATAAGCCATCCTCGGTCGTTACCGATCTTTATCCGAGGTACCTCTACACAACAACCACAAATTAATAAGTTTGCAGCAACCACAAAGTTAAGTATCTAGGCTCCATACAATGATACCGCTTATAATTCAGAAGGAAATGGACATACCCTAGGGGCTCGACCCCTACAACCTTGCCGCAAAATTCCTGTTTCGACCATTTCCGGGTTGTGAGGCTCGACGAAGTCTCGTCCACAAAGCTACACTTTTCACAAAGTCATTCTTTGATCAACAAATGATCAGCAGCACTTCATATGCCACATTACCAAATTGGGAATGTACCCCTAGTAACCATCAACTACATAATCTCTGAGCTCGTACGTCTCAAAGAAGGGTGTTAAGCTAAGAGAATGAATTCTCCGCCACCAAGAAGAAATGTATTTGATAGAAACCACCTTTACATCTCAAAGCGTAACGTCAAACACACATCCATACAAGTCTGTTCCGGGTTCGAACGGAGCCGAAGGCTCTTCCAAAGAAGCCCTTGCAAATCCGGATAATCTCTAATCACGTCCGGACTTCGCATCACAAAGGGTGATCAAATCTCTATACCGAGGATCAACCGGTGCAGAGACATTCGACGATTTATCCTTTCGCTTCCGAAAATATCCGGTCTTCACCACCGGTCTTCAAATGCTATCCATAACGTCGTATCATTATTCGAAATGGGTTGTATGACACAAGGTCCTCTCCCGGCTAAACCGAATAATGAGCGCAATATTTAAAAACAACATGGATATATGGATCTCAGTTACGTTACAACTTATTACCCAAAACTTCCCTTCAAATGGTTTAAACAAATTACCATTTTAAATCTTTTAAAACAAAAGGATTTACTTCACAAAGTTCACCAATCTTCCACAAAGATTCATTCATAGCCTTCAAAACAATTTCCTTTTCAAATTGGATTAACTCATCCAATCATTAAATCAAAGACTCAATTTGTATATTTCAAACAATTTCCAAAGATTCATAACTTTCAAAAAAAAATATCATTTCAAATCTTTTATATAAAAGATACACCATTTAAAATCCTCTTCAATTTCAAAACAAGGTCCAACAATCTCTCACAAAGATTTATTCATAGCTTTCAAAACAATTCATTTCAAATCTTGAAATCTTTTTAACACAAATTGGGAATCCTTTCTTTATATGAAAGCTATTATTATTTGAAAATGAATAGTTTTCGTTTTGGAAAAATTCAATTACATTTGAATGAGTTAAAGCCCTTCAAATATAAAACTTAGGTTAAATTCAAATTCTCAAAACAATACTTTTTTAAAATGGTTTAAATCCCATATAAACACATTTATAGCTTGTACAACCTTTTTAAACCATAATAAATATAGAATTCAATTTCAAATCTTGAATTCAAATTCAAATCAAATTATTTAAATTTCAAAACTTTATCAAGTTATTCAAAATAACTTTTATCTTCGAAACTTCTTTTCAAAAGTTTTTCTATTAAACCCAATTCCATTTCCAAATCCATTTGGATTCAAAATTCAATTTTAAAACCATTTCAAAATCTGTGACTTAACCAATTTCCCCGTGCAATCCATACTTGTGCGTGTAAGGTGTAGTCCAGGGGTTTCACACAATAGTGCCACATCATCAATCATCGCATCACAGATTCAAGCACATCAATACTGATAAGCGGCATAATTTATAACGCTTATCTTCTATACACAGATTCACAGATAAATAAAATATATTCATCGCAGATAAAATAAACTACATTCATCACAGCTTGAAACAAATAACTCATATCACAAAGCATCACACATCGAGGATATCAAACAATTCAAAGCATTTCATACAATTCAAACATCCATAAGTAAGATTAATTATTCATCTGATTAAGTTTAAATCAGATTAATCACACATCCTGGTTCACTAACAATAATTAATTACAAGTCATTTTAAATTAATTATTCTTTATTTATTAATCAATTCTAAATTATAAGTTAATCAACCTTAATTAATAAATCAATCAATCTCAAATCATTAAATAATTAATCTTTAATTATTTAATTAATCTTTAATTAATTACCCTTTAATTAATTATCCTTAATTAATTACAATAAATTAATTAATCCAAATTACTTAATCAACATTAACCATTAATTAATTACTTTTAATTAAGTAATTATCTTTAAATAATTATGTATCTTTAGTTACTTATATTAATTATACTTAATTAATTAATTATCCTTAAATGTACTTAGACAAAGTAATCATACCTTAATTATATTAATTAATAATCCTTTATTAATCACACTAGATAATTAACCTTAATCAACTTCATTAAGTAATTACTCCTTAAATTAATTAAAATTTTAATTAATCAAAGATAAATCGTTTTGTCTTAATTAATTACCCAATTATATTCTTTAAATTTTTCGAAATTGGAAATAAATTTTGTTATACAAAATCACTTAAGAACTTTCATTAATTCAAAGTTCAATTTCACTTGTCTTAATTTATCACTTAACATCACCATTAAAATCTCAATTGAATGCTCGAAATTGATTATTATTAACATACATAATCTTTTGAAATCTTCTTAATTTATGCAACCTTCCTATTATCATTATCGAAATCAAAACAATTTTAAAAACCTTTAGCATTAACATTTTTATCTTTAAACTTGTTTAAAAAAACTTGTTTAAATCTGGTTATTAGTACAAACATAAACCTGAGCCCATAACTCGAAAACCCCCGAGTCAAATGCTTGAATATCCGAGCTTGGCTTCGAGCTTCACCCCTCCCACTGTTGCTTTGAGTCGAACCCGTGCCTTTCTCGAGTTAGACCCGAGAACATTCTTTCTTCCCCAAAACTTCAAACAACAGCAGACACACACACACATGGGTGCACGTGCACGAGCTATCTACGATGATCTGATCATCGATGATACCTCTGACATGTCGCCGCGAACCACCACGACTAGCCCAGACCTCCAGAATCTTCCCATTCGCCGTCGATCAAAATTTAACAACCTGACCCAAAAAATGGAACCCAACCACCATTAACATTTCGCTTTGACGCCGACGAAGTAAGCCGCCAGAAATCACACCACTCCACCCAAAACCACATCACAACATGCCGCATCAAATCCCCTTGGTGCGATCGATTTTAGTCCACCATTGATGACACCGCGATTCAATTCACGACTACGACCAGATTTTGGGTATAAAACCCTAATAAGCTACCGTGCCACCATCTAGATGATCGAAAAATCTCCTGATCATTTTTCCCAACCTTAGCCACCACCAAGGCACCTTTAGCCCAAAGCACGAGAGTCCATTCGTCGTTGATCACCAGCAAATGAGCAAAAAATCTTTTCAGTTCAAATCAAAATTTCACAAAAACTACTAACTTTAAAATCTCAATTTTGTTATCAAAATTCATAAATTTCCAGCACGAACCATGCCATTAACTGAAACTTAGTATTTCGATACTTGAATTTCTGATATAAAAATGTTTATTACTGTAATACTAAAATTTTAAAATATTTATTTGATAAATATATTTGCAACTATTTTTAAAATAAGTATTACACTGTTATGAACAACTTTCATTTATATATCATCACCTAAATCTATTTATAATCTGAGATACAAATTTTTTCTTGAGTTTGGCTATCCTGTTACTGAACAGAAACCTATCAATAACATAGACAGGCATGCGCATCCATTTCATACATACACACACATATTCATATGCATATCAGAGATTTTCACAGTATCAACCTCAAGCATTCATCACAACATATCAACAAAAAGATAGTTTGCTCACCTGGAAGTATGAAGCAGAGAAGTTTTCTTTTAAACTGAAAGTACTCTTTTTGATGCTGAATTTTTGAAGTTGAGATGAACCTGCTACTTGTTGAAGTTGTTTTGATTTCTTCATTCTTTTCTCTGGTTTTACAGTTTTACCTTCCAGGTTGAGATGCTTTTGATCTCAGGTTTTTTTTGTTTCCAGGCTTGAAATTGTCTGGTCTTGTTTCTGATGTTGTTTCACATATCATTTTTTTAGTTTGATTTTATTCTTTGCTAGTTTGAATTAGATTTGTTTCCAGAGTGAAGCTTTTGCTTCAGATTTTTGATTTGATTTCTTTTTCCAGATTTTTTTTTTGGTTTATAGTTTTGTTTTTCAGTTTTAAAGTTTTAAAGAGAATGGCCTATTTTCTTTTCCCAACGTATTTTTCTAAAATCCTAAATTAAAAGAAAATTTATTATCTTGCCACTTGTCTATATGCAAGCTTATTTGATTACAAATGTTTCGATATATTTTAAAACATTTACACTTGTTAAAATATGTATTTTTATGTTTAAATCCCTGTTTAATGAATTATGTTCTTAAACCCTTGTTATTTTATATTTGCATATGTTTAAGTTTTATTTATCAATATGTTTTATTTTTGTACATTTTCTATTAATTATACAACTCTTAAAGAAATGATTAAAAATGTAATCATACATAAATAAGTAATCATATATTATATTTATTAGTTCTTTAAAATATAAATATTTTTTTAACTTAAATTTATAAAATATTTACTTTTGAATTCCAAATCAATATATATATACACCTATATATACATTAGTTCTTAGAGTATGGAGTATTAATTCATATTAGTATTAATTTATAGAATTTTCAAATCCAAATATTATTCAAAACATTTATTTTTAAATTCCAAATTCAAAAATTAACATACAATCAATTTGTATTTATAAATGAATAAAAAAACAAATATCTATTTAATTTGGAAAATAAATTCAAAATTAAATTAATAAAATTAAATTAATTTCCAATTTTAATTTGTTCTAAAAATGGGAATGTTACATAGGTTTTGGTTTTGATCTTGCAATTTTGAACTGGAGCTTTGATTTTTTATTTTATCACTGTTTTGATTTTTCTTTTTCTTAGATCTTTGATTTAGTTTTGAATAGAAGAAATTTGAAAGATATGAGATGTAATTGTGTATATATATATATATATATAACTTGTTCACATTTTATTTATTAAATTTAAAAAGAAAAATCAAAATGAGGACACTTGTAATATTTCTTTCTTCATGTTTTACACTTGTTAATTGTTTGTATTAATATTTACAAATGTCATTTGTTACTTAAATTGTGTTTAAGTCCTTTTGTTATATTTATTTATAAATTAAGTTTTAAACCTTATCATTTTAAAATTTGTGAATTAATTTATCTCTTATGTGTTACTAGTATGGGCCCGTGCTTCGCACATGGGCTGCTTGTGTTATTGTATATAGTGATATTTTGTTTGAGCGCAAATATGTAAATGGAAAGCAAGGGCATTTTTGAAATTTCAAAATGACACCAAGTAAATTAGTTCAACGAATTTGCTTTGTTAGTATTAAAGATAACTTATCATATGTATTATATTTTAAATTTTTATTTCTTGTTTTATATTTGTATTCATACATTTTATTTATTATTTCTACTTATACCAATTTAAAGAAAAAATGATTTTGAAACTAATTATATTTTAACAATTAAACACACATATGTATGTTAGATAAAAATTTAACTTTAAACAACTTTTAATGTATTAAAATATAACTTCATATGTATAATTTTAAAAAAATCTATTAGTTTAAAATAAAATGTTTCATATATTCATATATATTAATTCCTTTAGACTATAAAGTTAATAAATACAAAAATATTTATTTGAATTTCAAATCCAAATTCTATTAAAAATCAATTTATATACATATAAATAAACAAACAAATATCTTATTAAAATTTGAAAATTTCAAATTAATTCATAACTAATTCACAATTAAATTCCAAAAACTAAATAAATTACCAATTCACATTTGATTTAAAAATGGGGATGTTACGAATTCCCTCCCTTAAGAAAATTTTGTCCCAAAATTTGCTAGACAAGGAGACAACAAAGAATATATGAACATACAGAGAAATGGTTCACCAGATTAAACTGAATATTTGTTCTGCATTCGGCTTACCAAATCAGAACATCAAAAATAGATATGAGAACGAATCTATTCAATATTTTACAAGGTACTCTGGTCATTTAATCTACGAAATATGCAGGGGCACCGATTAGTTTGAAGGGCGACTAACCATTCGTAGAATATATCTGGACCCAAAAGAACAAACAATGGATACTCAATTTAGGTTGGAATATCCCAAAGTATTTACTAGCTTGTCCCTCTTCTGACTTTGATCTTCACAAGAAATCACAACAAAAATTTCATAATTTGGTTTTAACCATAATCGTTTTATCGATACAAATCTTCATATTTTATTCATCAATTTGTTTTAAATAAATTATCTAAATTCATTAAAGTTTAAAAACGGAAAACTGATAGGAAACCGATGAAGAGAATACGAATTAGGAACTTATCTACAACCATTCGTAGGACCACAACCATACCAGAGCTTCTTCTTGTAGCTGCCACGAAATCGTCAAAGAATCGAAATCGGATGATGATCAAACATAGAATTGATAGAGAAAGTTATTTCCGTTGTTGCAGGGTATTGACCATTTGTAGTTGTACTTCCCTGTCCCCTATCTCATCCTCTTCTTGCACTCATACTCACTATCAGTGAATAGCAAGAGAATTTACTGAGGCATACGGACGGATATCTTAGGGATATACTAATTCTAGGGCATACTTCAACATATCTCTATTGAGTTACCTAATGTGTTATACTCCTGACCTAAAGTTCTTACTCAACCTTCAGCTCTGATACCACTGTAACGACCCTAACTCAACCTTCGAAAATTCTGCACTGAATACATCATCCGTATTCGAATGCCGTAGGTTCAAACGTCAAATCTGGTTCGCTGGAGCTTATAACACATTAAGTATAACAACATAGCGGAAGAAAACAATACATATCATTGATACAATAGTTGATACAACAATGATACAATGAATATCACATAATCAGAGATACACAACAGCAGAAAGATACTACAACTGAAAAGATAACTCCAACATATTCTTCAAGAGAGAATGAACCCACAAACTGCATCCCAAATCCAAAGCTCCAAAACGCCAAATTGAAAGCTCGAACCACCATCAAATTGGACTTAAACAACGTCGATCTTGAATGTTGAAGAGAAGCACAAGCGATAGCCAAATTCCAAAGGCTAGATGCTATCGAATTCTACACCTATTAAATGATTATCTGAAAACCCCAACTCTAGGCTGCCCGTATGGAAAATTGTAGGCACCCAGAGTTTAGGAAGGGAACAATAAACTTCAGGTCAGTCATGGGACTGGTATGAGCAAACAAAAATAGTTTATCTTTATCAAAAGAAAAACAAAAGATTTAAAAGAAATCCACAACAATACTTTTTGAAAAATGAAACTACCATAAGACCTCCCGCCACACACACAATGCAAACACACAATTGGAGGAGATCTCTTCTTATGGTAGTCAAACATGCTTGATACGCGAAAACCTTTTGATATTATTGTTGGTGCAGAGTGCAGAAAACCTTTCGAAAGTATAATATTAATATTTGCCAGCATACGTACCATTATAGTATGCCTACTATAGCTACCATATTAGATGGAAGGTTCTACAACTAAAACCGTACAAAGCACATTGTAACGTCCCGCCTTTTTGTATGCTTTAAATCGACGATAAACCACATACGTCAGACTTAAACCATACAAAAGGGCGGATTGTTGTGGGGTAAATAAGAAAAAGTAGGGAAAGAAAAAAAACAAATAGAATCTTGCAGCGGAACGATAAAATATAATAATCAAATATACAGTTCATGAAGCTGTTTACAAAATATTCGATTTTACTTATACAACAAATATCAGAGTTACACATACCAGATAATAATAATTTATGCAGCGGAAACAGTAGGAATGTGGTGGAATACTATAATAAGTAATAATAATGTCTTCGTCCTCCAGAGCTAAAGTCTTCAAATCCTGAAATGCTCAGGCTGACCCGAGCGAATTGAAAAGACAAAACACTCGAGTCAGAACTAAAAGATCTTATGTAAGTTAAATCAACAGTAAATAATATGACTGGAACGGCGTCGGAGATGTTTACGGGATTTGACATCTCCTATCCAATGTCAACGTGAGTGCGGTAACTCAAGAGATGCTCGGGATTCACATATCCTAAGGATCCGTTAAACTATTTACTATGTAGTAATATTTCGCTATTATAATAATGTATATTAGTAAAATAAACTTACTTTTTTCATAGCATTAAGGGGTTACCCATATAGCCCTTAACACGTAATAGTCCCAGTAGTCCATCCAATGTCATAGTCCCTCCTGATCGGGAAGCCACCAAATGATACCACACGGGCTACGGGAGAAAACCAAACTCGTACAAGGCGCGCTAGGGTAGGTGACACGGCACAACTAGGCAATGCCAGGGTAGATATACCAATTACGCTTCCGGGTCGGTGGTAACGCGTAGCGCGCAGCTACTGCCGACCTCGAGCCACACCCTAAAAAAAATCAAAAGTGGCCAACGAATCAATCCAAAAGTCAAAGTATAATATCGAAGGGATGTGTCCGATCAAAGGTGCTACCTCATTAACCCATCAATCGCTCATGTTTTAGCCACCTTATGCCAACTCACGGAAGTTGGGTCCACGTATTTACCTCAAAGGAAACGCCGCCACCATCCTACTTCATTCTGGAATCTCCACTGCATACACGGTTGTCAAAGTGGTTTTCGGGGTTGGCAGAGAGTATGACAACTTCCGATCCCGATCTCTTTAACAACCAAACGTTATTATAACACCGCGGTCTTATCAAAATAGTTATACTTTTAAAACCAGAATATAATATCCATTTCAAATCCATATAAATATGATATCAATTCCACCTTTTTTAAAAAAAAAACCAAATTAAATTTGATATCATTTCCAAATATATCCTTTTCTAAAACTATAACATTTCAAAGTTATAATATTTCGAAACCAAAAATTGAAATATAGCCTTTCAAACATAAAACTTTGAATTTCATAACTTTGAAAAATACTACACCACTTAAAATGGTTTAATATTTAATTACTTTATATAGTAAAATAGCTTCTTCACTTTCACAAATCAATTCCAATATGGATTTTAAATTTCCAAATAAACCGATATAATTTCCATATATTTCAAAGCTTTAACTATTCCACCATTTCAAAACTTATTCTTTGATAATTTCATATATATCGGTTTCAACTACTATTATTTAGATTTGAAATGTTTACTTAATAAATCAAATATCATTTTGGTAAAACCTTTAGACTCCAAATACTGGATATTCTTCCAATTAGATTAACTTGATAATATTCATTTAAACAAATTTCATATTCATTTAAATCCTCTAAACAAAAATCAAGTTATAAAATCATACCTTTTAAATCTCAAACTCGTACAAGGCGCGCTAGGGTAGGTGGCATGGCACAACTAGGAAATGCCAGGGTAGATATACCAATTACGCTTCCGGGTCGGCGGTAACGCGTAGCGCGCAGCTACCGCCCACCTCGAGCCACACCTCCAAATAAAAAATCAAAAGTGGCCACCGAATCAATCCAAAAGTCAAAGTATAATATCGAAGGGATGTGTCCGATTAAAGGTGCTACCTCATTAACCCGTCAATCGCTCCTATTTTAGCCACCTTGTGCCAACGCACGGAAGTTGGATCCACGTATTTACCTCAAAGGAAACGCCGCCACCATCCTACTTCATTCTGGAATCTCCACCGCGTACACGATTGTCAAAATGGTTTTCGGGGTTGGCAGAGAGTATGATAACTTCCAATCCCGGTCTCTTTAACAACCAAACGTTATTATAACACCGCGGTCTTATCAAAATAGTTATACTTTTAAAACCAGAATATAATATCCATTTCAAATCCATATAAATATGATATCATTTCCTCTCATTTTAAAGAAAAAACCAAATCAAATTTGATATCATTTTCAAATATATCATTTTCTAAAACTATAACATTTCAAAGTTATAATATTTCGAAACCAAAACTTGAAATATAGCCTTTCAAAACATAAAACTTTGAATTTCATAACTTTGAAACATACTACACCACTTAAATGGTTTAAATATTTAATTACTTTATACAGTAAAATAGTTTCTTCACCTTCACAAATCAATTCCAATATGGATTTTAAATTCCCAAATAAACCAATATAATTTCCATATATTTCAAAGCTTTAATTATTCCACCATTTCAAAACTTGTTCTTTGATAATTTCATGTATATCGGTTTCAACTACTATTATTTAGATTTGAAATGCTTACTTAATAAATCAAATATCATTTTGGTAAAACCTTTAGACTTCAAATAACTGGATATTCTTCCAATTACATTAACTTGATAATATTCATTTAAACAAATTTGATATTCATTTAAATCCTCTAAACAAAAATCAAGTTATAAAATCATACCTTTTAAATCTTAATTTATTTATATTTCATATCAAATTTTTCGAGGATAAACCTTAAATCTTAAATTCAAATCATAAATCTTCCAACCTTAATTTTATTTAAGTCATTATAAACTCTATATACAATAGAATTTAAATAGATACTTAACCATATTATATAAAAGAAATTCAAACTTTATTATTTAGCTTATTTTATAATTCAAAAAAAATTATACATAGCTAAATCAATAATAAAATAGCATTTATATAACATCTAAAATCAATATCTGTATAGCCCATATATTTCTTTACAAAACCATAAAAATTATTTCAAAAATAATTATATATATATACCGTGGTGCCTGTATATAATTTTCTATCCTATGGTCAAGTGATACAGATTTTTATCATTTCTATCCGCAATTTGAAAATAAAAATGCGGTTGTATATCATTTCAAACTACAATCCCGAATCAAAATAAATGCATAACAACTTGCAGATTATGATGATATAAACAAAACATCTGTTTGTCCATCGTAAAATCATACATCCATCACAATCATCATACAAAACAATCAATCAATATCAATATATAACGATAATATATAATAGGTAATTAACTGGCAGTTATATAATAACGATTTAATTTCAATAAATGCAATTAACTGAGATGATGATTAAAAATATACGAAACAGCCATAAATAAATGCATAATCACAACATAAATTAATTTACCAAACATAAGAAATTTTAGAAGTTGTGAGTGGATTAAACACTCACCTTTTGAATTTAAATTGAATTCAAACCCAATTTAAACCCAAAATTTGACCAGTCTCAGAATCCGTCCATACCAGCGTCAAAATACCTGAAATTCAGATACGGTCCTAATGAAAGAAACCACACATAAAACGGATATCGTATGTGGGAGTTATACGCGTTTGAACGATTGAAATTTAAATTAAAAATAAAAGAAAAGAAAACAACAAAACATCACTAACCCATCCCCCTAGCCACGTCATCTCCTGCTTCATGTACCACACTCGAGCACACACGAAAGAGAACGACGGCCACCACCACTGCTCGATGTCATCGCTGCCCCAGGTGTTCGCCGCGACTACCTATCTCCTAACGTTGCTCCCCCATGGCCTCGCGACACGCGCCCCTCCACCGCATCGTCCCAAAAAAACTGCAGCCGCCACCTTAAGTCTTAAACCCTAGTCGAATTTTCCCGATGATCTAGCCGTTAACTCCACGAATGAACGCCTCAGATTGACTCCCCTCGGTCCCCTCTACAAAACCCAGAAAGGATTTCCCGATCAGACAAAGTTCATCGTCGAGCTATGAACGGCCGAAAATTGTTCTTCGATTTTTGGAAAAACAATGCGTCAAATCGAAAAAATTGTAGATCTGAGTTACGCTCTTCGAGATCTTCGAATTGATATAAAATTTGGCATATATTATGGAGTTCAAATTTCAGCTTTGGATTTGATTTGGGATTGCAATTGGAATTAGGGTTTGTCTGCCATTGAAGTGAGGAGGTGAATAGAACATATAGAAATGAGGAACAGAGGCTGTTAGGGTTTATAGCAGGATATATATAGGCAGTGTTGACATTTGAATGGATGGATAAGATAGATTTACGCGCTAACGCCAAAGTGGCCCAAAAAGCCCGTTTCGACTCCGGAATGAAATGAATGAAATTGGGTCAACCCATATATCAAAATAGATGTCTTTAAATATTTTAAACGCGATGGAATAAGTTTCAAGTCCAAATTCCATCGTATGAAGAAGTTATTCAAAAATCAAAAAAAAATTCAAATTGGTTTCAATTGATTTCAATTTCATTTATTTCAAGGCGTTTCGAGTCTGTACGATCAAACGACAATTGTGATCGCTACAAAACCTGAAATCCAACAATAATTCACTGTTAAGGATCCGATGAAACTGGTTTCGTCGAATCCGAGTCAGTGGCAAAAATGGCTATTTTTACACTAATTAAATAAGTTAATAAATTAATTAATTAAATCAAATTTCCAATTTAAATTCTAAAATTGACAATTCTTATCGTTTAAAATTACTTAATCATTTACAATGATTTTAAACAAATTTAGATGTCAATTTAATGTTGATTCAATCATAAATTTCATCGTAAATTCAAATTTCGTTATATTCATCAATTATAAGTTAAATTTTCAATAATTCCATTGAATTCACTATTCATTCTTATTATTCAATTCATTATAGTCAAATGGAGGAAATTACCATTGGGTTCAAAGCTATTACATAAATATTCTCCAATCTCAATTTAATTTTTAAATTAACGTAATAATTAAATACTTAATTTCATTCATTTGCAATTAATCCAATTATTATAAATTAAATAAATAGAATCACTATTTAAATTGAAATTCTATAATTCATAAATTTTATCATCTTGTATTACCTATTAATTTATAATTCTTTAAAACCAATTCTCATCTCAATTTAAAGTAAATAAACACCAATTATAGTATTTATTTCATTTACTTAAAATAATCCCTTTATTATAAATTGAATCCAATTAATTTTTGTAAATTCCAATTTAACTAATTAGATTCAATTCCAACCCTTTAGTTGAGTCTATTATTACTTTGTAACGCAGTTATACTTGTCTCACATTTCATTCCTTTATATTAACTTATGTATAAAATATGCATTTCCGTTGCTTATTACATATACACTTTACAATTACAGTTCTTACCCACATAATTGAGACATTTATTTTCATTTAAATGTAATTTTTTTACAATTAATGTGGTAGACTGGATATATTTTGGTAATTTATGATGATTGTTAACATAGCCTTAAAATTTCACTTAGGCTTATTATTTCGACTATTTATAAAATTACTTAGATCATACGGATTCATTCTATTACCATAAATCGTAAATTAATTCATTTATTCATATAATACTTACCTTTATTTACTTATAATAAAATCTCATTCCCAAATATAACAGTTACAACAAAATTAATAGAACAATTAAATAGTAACTTGCGACCGTTACTATTTCTTTGATTCATTGTTTACAATTAATATTCTCTAAATAATTTTTTTACTTGGTCCCATGCTTTCTATTACACCAATTACTACCTCATAAATAAATTTTACGTTTCCTTTTTAATTTACATTCACCCTTTCCATTATAATATTAATTATTAATAAAGTACATTTAGTTATCTTTATTCTTCCCAACCAATTACCATATGTTATTATAACTTTACAATTCTAATAAATTCATTAATTGACATTTCATTCAACCTATTAATTATTAACCTAAATTAGCACTGTTACGTTTTAAATTTATTTATTAGCTCACAACAAGTGCTACCATTAGTTCACACATTAATTTATTCCATTTCCATTCCTTATACATTATTTTATTGGTAAGTTAACATTTTTAAATTATAAATTTACCTCTTATATCCCATTATAAATTAATGCTCACATTAATTAAGATTTTAAATCAATTTAATCATTTCATTTTGGAACATTTTTTTTATTTACAATAAGAATATAATCAACATTTACATTGTTTCACTTATTGGAATTACATCCAAGTTATTAACCATTAATAATTCACTAAATTTTTATTTTCTTCAACATTAAGTTACCAAAATCTTTTTAAATTAAGAAATTTAATTACCGAATTTTACGGGTCGTTACACTCTCCCCCACTCAAAACTTTTCGTCCCCGAAAAGGAAAAGGAAGGAAAAATAAAGAATTAAGGAAATAATATATCCTATTAAAATATTAAATCTATAAAAATTAATTTACAAAATCAATTAATTTAAACAAAATATAGCAATTTATAACTCTTAAATCATTTTATATTCAAGTAAATAAAGTTTGAAAAAACTTTTTCAAGATTTTCTAAGTCCAAAATTTACGGAAAATTTCGGCAGAGTCTCTTTGTACGAAGAGGCTCGGGAGAAAATATAATATCAAATATAACAATATACAACATATTTTCCAAACAATATATCCCAACACGGGAAATAATATAATATAATAGCGCTATAAACCATAATCCGAGAACGTACCTATTTGTCGGGCAATTAACGCTTAATTATGAAACCAAAAGCAGTAGCAAATGCTTCCATAACCTGTATTTCACTTATATAATCAAAAAAGGTTAACAATTATATAAAATGAAATATTTAAAGTTGTTTCAACCAATAAACAACAAATCAATACAAACAACAACGCCTTGCAACAAGGCATACAACCATCACATAGAAATCAACACAAATCAATCATTTATTCATATCAAACAAAACAAATAGTTGTTCGAGTTCAAAACTTTAAATTGTACAGAATGAAAAATAAACTACTAAGCGCACCATTTACTCAACAGTCTCTGATGAAGCAAAATAGATTATTCATACATCCAAATAAATTTAAAGTATCCTTATCCAAACAACCATAAACCAAAACAAACAACAAATTCAACCAATAAATTAAGTTCATTCTTATTAATTTCATTTCATACTATTTGTTGTTTGATTTCTCTTTTTCATTCATATAATGGTTTATCTTTTTAATTTACATTTATTTCTTCCAATTTTATTTAGAAATAACTTCAACTTATTTACTTAAGTTTATTGTCATTTCTTTATAACCTTTCAATTATATTTAATTGGTGTCCTTTCGGTCATACTTAAGTTTATAACATCAAATTCTCATTTATAACAGCAAATTCATTATTTATTAAAGAATTCCATTAATTACATTCATTACTTCAAATTTTTACTTGTTAATATTCTATTGTCATTTCTTATTAAGCATTGTAACATTTATTGTTGGGTAAGTTATATATATATGCTTCTAAGAATGCAATTGAAAATCATACAAGTTTATCCTATTTCTTTTAATTAATTTAATGTTCAATAATTATATCCTTTGTTTCATAGGTTACAATTCCAAATTTTATTTAATACCATTTATAGCTTAGCATCAAATCTCTTATTTCATTTATAGGTTTCAATTATTCGTTGAATTTCGTTTCACTACCCTAATTCGAACTATTAATTAATGGAAGTTAAGAACTAAATACCGGGTTTGATTTCCATTTATTTTAAAATAATGAATTAAATGTATATACTTACAACTTAAATATATCTAATTATATTTAAAAAAAATTAAAATTTATTTATCAAAATAAATTTGTAGTAGAACTACTACAGTGGCCTCTTCCCACTTCGAAACTCAAAAATGAATGTCGATGATGCGTGCACTCATCACCGAAATTATTTTCCAGCGACAGAAAGGAGAGTACAAAACTTATTTCTTTCAAAACTTCCTTTAAAACAATTCTTTCAAATTATATTAAAATATTTATATCAGAAAATACTTCTAAAATATTATTATTATATTTCAATATCATTCAAAAGAAAGTTTCCAAAACCCCGAACTTAAGTTCTAAATTTCCAATTTCATTTATTTTATTTTCAATCTTATTTCAACTTATTATTTAAAATTTCATTACCTAACAACCAATATATATCGCAACCAAATATATATATCTTATTTATAAAATTTTATTATATATATATAGAAAATATAATAGGCAAAATTATTTCATTTACCTATATTAAAAACAAATATTGTGTCGGTCTGTCGTATTAAGTGTCTAGAAATCCCTATTGATGTCATAGCGTCACATGCATCAACCAGAATTTATAAACACAAAACGGAATAAATTAACACAATATTAAAACCTTTTTATAACACTAACAAATACGCTCTCTCATATATATACGCTCAGCGACTCCCATAGGGTATTACTATCCTATTAGTAAAGAGTTAGACCACACAAAGCTAAGGTTTATCGCTAAACCAAAGCTCTGATACCAGATGTAACGTCCCGTCTTTTTGTATGCTTTAAATCGACGATAAACCACACACGTCGGACTTAAACCATACAAAAGGGCGGATTGTTATGGGGTAAATAAGAAAAAGCAGGGAAAGAAAAAAGCAAAATAGAATCTTGCAGCGGAACGATAAAATATAATAATCAAATATACGGTTCATGAAGCTGTTTACCAAATATTCGATTTTACTTATATAACACATATCAGAGTTACACATACCAGAGAATAATAATTTATGCAGCGGAAATAGTAGGAATGTGGTGGAATACTATAATAAGTAATAATAATATGAATCTTCGTCTTCGTCCTCCAGAGCTAAAGTCTTCAAATCCTGAAATGCTCAGGCTGACCCGAGCAAAATGAAAAGACAAAACACTCGAGTCAGAACTAAAAGATCATATGTAAGTTAAATCAACAATAAATAATATGAGCGGAACGACGTCAGAGATATTTACGGGATTTGACATCTCCTATCCAGTGTCAACGTGATTGCAGTAACTCAAGAGATGCTCGGGATTCACATCTCCTAAGGATCCGTTAAACTATTTACTATGTAGTAATATTTCGCTATTATAATAATGTCTATTAGTAAAATAAACTTACTTTTTTCATAGAATTAAGGGGTTACCCATATAGCCCTTTACATGTAATAGTCCCAGTAGTCCATCCAATATCACAGTCCCTCCTGATCAGGAAGCCACCAGAGGATGCCACACGGGCTACGGGGGAAAACCAAACTCGTACAAGGCGCTCTAGGGTAGGTGGCATGGCACAACTAGGAAATGCCAGGGTAGATATACCAATTACGCTTCCGGGTCGGCGGTAATGCGTAGCGCGCAGCTACCGCCCACCTCGAGCCACACCCCCAAATAAAAAAATCAAAAGTGGCCAACGAATCAATCCAAAAGTCAAAGTATAATATCGAAGGGATGTGTCCGATTAAAGGTGCTACCTCATTAACCCGTCAATCGCTCCTATTTTAGCCACCTTGTGCCAACGCACGGAAGTTGGATCCACGTATTTACCTCAAAGGAAACGCCGCCACCATCCTACTTCATTCTGGAATCTCCACCGCGTACACGATTATCAAAGTGGTTTTCGGGGTTGGCAGAGAGTATGATAACTTCCGATCCCGGTCTCTTTAACAACCAAACGTTATTATAACATCGCGGTCTTATCAAAATAGTTATACTTTTAAAACCAGAATATAATATCCATTTCAAATCCATATAAATATGATATCATTTCCTCCTTTTTTTTAATAAAAAACCCAAATTAAATTTGATATCATTTCCAAATATATCCTTTTCTATAACTATAACATTTCAAAGTTATAATATTTCGAAACCAAAACTTGAAATATAGCCTTTCAAACATAAAACTTTGAATTTCATAACTTTGAAACATACTACACCACTTAAAATGGTTTAAATATTTAATTACTTTATATAGTAAAATAACTTCTTCACTTTCACAAATCAATTCCAATATGGATTTTAAATTCCCAAATAAACCGATATAATTTCCATATATTTCAAAGCTTTAACTATTCCACCATTTCAAAACTTATTCTTTGATAATTTCATATATATCGGTTTCAACTACTATTATTTAGATTTTAAATGTTTACTTAATAAATCAAATATCATTTTGGTAAAACCTTTAGACTCCAAATACTGGATATTCTTCCAATTAGATTAACTTGATAATATTCATTTAAACAAATTTCATATTCATTTAAATCCTCTAAACAAAAATCAAGTTATAAAATCATACCTTTTAAATCTCAATTTATTTATATTTCAAATCAAATTTTTCGAAGATAAACCTTAAATCTTAAATTCAAATCATAAATCTGCCAACCTTAATTTTATTTGAGACATTATAAACTCATATACAATAGAATTTAAATAGATACTTAACTATATTATATAAAAGAAACTCAAACTTTATTATTTAGCTTGTTTTATAATGCAAACAAATTTATGCATAGCTAAATCAATAATAAAATAGCATTTATATAACATCTAAAATCAATATCTGTATAGCCCGTACATTTCTTTACAAAACCATAAAAATTATTTCAAAAATAATTTTATATATATTCTGTGGTGCCTGTATATAATTTTCTATCCTATGGTCAAGTGATACGGATATTTATCATTTCAATCCGCAATTTAAAAATAAAAATGCGGTCGCATGTCATTTCAAACCGCAATCCCGAATCAAAATAAATGCATAACAACTTTCAGATTATGATGATATAAATAAAACATCCATTCATCCATCATAAAATCATACATCCATGACAATCATCATACAAAATAATCAATCGGTATCAATATATAACTGATAATATATAACAAGTAACTAACTGAAAGTTATATTAAATAATAAATTAAATAATGATTTAATTTCAATAAATACAATTAACTGAGATGATGATTAAAAATACATGAAACAGCCATATATAAATGCATAATCACAACATAAATTAATTTACCAAACATAAGAAATTTTAGTAGTTGTGAGTGGGTTAAACACTCACCTTTTGAATTTAAATTAAATACAAATCCAATTTAAACCCAAATTTTGACCAGTTTCAGAATCCTTCCAAACCCATGTCAAAATGTCTGGAATTCATATATGATCCTAATAAAAAAAACCGCACGTAAAACGGATATCGTATGTGGAAATTATACGCGATTGAACGATTGAAATTTAAATTAAAAATAAAATAAAATAAAACAACAAAACATCACTAACCCATTCCCCTAGCCACGTCATCTCCTGCTTTCTGTACCACGCACTCACAAACTCTAGCAGATACTTGAGCACGCACGAAAGAGAACGACGGCCGCCACCACTGCTCGACGTAGCCGCTGCCCCCAGGCGTTCGCCGCGACTACCTATCTCCTAGCGTTGCTCCCCCATGGCCTCGCGACACGCGCCCCTCCACCGCATCGTCCTAAAAAAATGCAGCCGCCACCTTAAGTCTTAAACCCTAGTCGAATTTTTCCGATGATCTATCCGTTAACTCCATGAACGAACTCCCCAGATCGACTCCCCTCGGACCACTCTACAAAACTCAGAAAGGATTTCCCGATCAGACAAAGTTCATCGTCGAGCGATGAACGGCCGAAAATTGTTCTTCGATTTCTGGACAAACAATGTGTTGAATCAAAAAACAAGTTGCATATCTGAGTTACGCCCTTCGAGAGCTTCGGATTGATATAAAATTTGGCATATATTGTGGAGTTTGAAATTTCAGGTTTGGATTTGATTTGGGATTGCAATTGGAATTAGGGTTTGTCTGCCATTGAAGTGAGGAGGTGAATAGAACGTATAGAAATGAGGAACAGAGGCTGCTAGGGTTTATAGCAGGATATATATAGGCAGGGTTGACATTTGAATGGATGGATAAGATAGATTTACGCGTCGACGCCAAAGTGGCCCAAAAAGCCCGTTTCGACTCCGGAATGAAATTGAATCATCAAAATAGATGTTTTTAAATATTTTAAACGCGATGGAACAAGTTTCAAGTCCAAATTCCATCGCATGAAGAAGTTATTCAAAAATCAATATTTTTTCAAATTGATTTCAATTGATTTCAATTTCATTTATTTCAAGGTGTTTCGAGTCCGTACGATCAAACGACAAGTCCAATCGCTACGAAACTTGAAATCCTACAATAATTCACTGTTACGGATCCGATGAAACTGGTTTCGTCGAATCTGAGTCAGTGGCAAAAATGGCTATTTTTACACTAATTAAATAAATAAATTAATTAATTAATTAAATCAAATTTCCAATTTAAATTCTAAAATTGACAATTCTTATCATTTAAAATTTCTTAATCATTTACGATGATTTTAAATAAATTTAGATGTCAATTTAATGTTGATTCAATCATAAATTTCAGCGTAAATTCAAATTTCATTATATTCATCAATTATAAATTAAATTTTCAATACTTCCATTGAATTCACTATTCATTCTTATTATTCAATTCAGTATGGTCAAATGGAGGAAATTACCATTAGGTTCAAAGCTATTACATAAATATTCTCCTATTTCAACTTAATTTTTAAATTAACGTAATAATTAAATACTTAATTTCATTCATTTGCAATTAATTCAAATATTATAAATTAAATAAATTAAATCACTATTTAAATTGAAATTCTATAATTCATAAATTTTATCATCTTTTATTACTTATTAATTTATAATTCTTCAAAACCAATTCCCATCTCAATTTAAAGTAAATAAATTCACGAATTATAGTATTTATTTCATTTACTTAAAATAATCCCTTTATTATAAATTGAATCTAATTAATTTTTATAAATTCCAATTTAACTGATTAGATTCAATTCCAACCCTTTAGTTGAGTCTATTATTACTTTGTAACGCAGTTATACTTGTCTCACATTTTATTCCTTTATGTTAATTTATGAATAAAATATGCATTTCCCTTGCTTATTACATATGCACTTTACAATTACAGTTCTTACCCACATAATTGAGACATTTATTTTCATTTAAATGTAATTTTTTTACAATTAATGTGGTAGACTGGATATATTTTGGTAATTTATGATGATTGTTAACATAGCCTTAAAATTTCACTTAGGCTTATTATTTCGACTATTTATAAAATTACTTATATCATACGGATTCATTCTATTACCATAAATCGTAAATTAATTCATTTATTCATATAATACTTACCTTTATTTACTTATAATAAAATCTCATTCCCAAATATAACAGTTACAAAAAAATTAATAGGACAATTAAATAGTAACTTACGACCGTTACTATTTCTTTGATTCATTAATTACAATTAATATTCTATAAATAAATTTATTTACTTGGTCCCATGCTTTCTATTACACCAATTACTACCTCATAAATAAATTTTACGTTTCCTTTTAATTTACATTCATCCTTTTCGTTATAATATTAATTATCAATAAAGTACATTTAGTTATCTTTATTCTTCCCAACTAATTACCATATGTTATTATAACTTTACCATTTTAATAAATTCATTAATTGACATTTCATTCATCCTATTAATTATTATTCTAAATTAGCATTGTTACGTTTTAAATTTACTTATTAGCTCACAACAAGTGATACCGTTAGTTCACACATTAATTTATTCCATTTCCATTCCTTATACAATATTTTATGGTAACTTAACATTTTTAAATTATTAATTTACCTCTTATATCCCATTATAAATTAATGCTCACATTAATTAAGATTTTTAATCATTTCATTTTGGAACATTTTTTTTATTTACAATAAGAATATAATCATCATTTACATTGTTTCACTTATTGGAGTTACATCCAAGTTATTAACCATTAATAATTAACTAAATTTTTATTTCCTTCAATATTAAGTTGCCAAAATCTTCTTAAATTAAGAAATTTAATTACCGAATTTTACGAGTCGTTACACACGTATTGGATGATTGGATTTCCAACAAATTGTCAGGCAAAGGAACTTCCTATTGCCACATGGGTACGCCTCTGGAAGGACGCCCCATGAACTTAACCAGCTCTCTGCCAACACAAAGCCGGGTTACCCCTGCCCGGAAGTAACACTTACAAGTATGTCATCCTCGGTCGTTACTGACCTTTATCCGAGGATCCTCAACCACAAAGCAACAACCACAAAGTAATAAATTTGCAGCAACCACATAGGTTAAATATCTGGGCCCGATACCATGATGCTACCTTTTCCCAAAAGAAATGGACATGCCCTAGGGACGCGACCACTAATAACCTTGCCGCATCTTTTCTGTTTCGACCATTTTCGGGTTGTGAGGTCCGATCAGGTCACGTCCACAAAGCCACGCTTTTCAAAAAAGCCATGCTTCGATTAACACATGATCAGCAGCACTTCCTATGCCACATTACCAAATTGGGAATGTATCACTAGTAACCATCAACTACATAACCTCTGAGCTCATATGTCTTAGAGAAGGGTGTTAAGCTAAGAGAATAAATTCTCCGCTACCAAACAGAAATGTATTTGATAGAAACCAGCTTTACATCTCAAAGTGTAACGTCAGAAACACATCCATACAAGTCTGTTCCAGGTTCGAACAGAACCGAAGGTACTTCAAAGAAGCTCTTGCAATCCGGATAATCCCTAATCACGTCCAGACTCTCTATCACAAAGGGTCATCAAATCTCTATACGGGGACCAGTCGGTACAGAGACATTCGACGGGTTATCCTTTCGCTTTCGAAAATACCCGGTCTTCACCATCGATCTTCAAATGCTATCCATAACGTCGTACCATTATTCGGAATGGGTTATATGACATAAGCTCCTCTTCCGGCTAAGCCGAATAATGAGCGTAATATTTTAAAACCATACGGATAATGGGATCTCAGTTAATTCATAACTTATTGCCCAAATCTCTTCTTTCAAATGGTTAGAACAAACTACCATTTCAAATTTTTATAACAAAAAAATCCATCCTTTAAAATCCACTTCAATTTGAAACCAAGATTCACCAATCTTTCACAAAGATTAATTCATAGTTTTCAAAACTATTTACAATTCAAATCTTTTATACAAAAGATACACTTTTAAAATTCCTCTTTACTTTGAAAACAAAGTTCACCAATCTTTAACAAAGATTCGTTCATAGCTTTCAAAATAATTTTCGTTTCAAACTTGAAATCTTTTCAACACAAATTGGAAATCCTTTCTTTATATTAGGGGTGGGCATAAACTGCACCGCTATACGAAAACCGCCGCACCGGACCGCCAAAACGGTGCGGAAACCCGCACCGAATCTTCTCACCAAAGCTGATACCCCAAACCGGACCGACCCGCATCGATATGGTTCGGTTCCGGTTTGGACGATTGATCTAACCATATTAAACCGGACCGAATCGAAAATTTATATTAGTAATCTTATGATAAAAATATAAGTAACTCCTATCTTATTTTAGATTCTAATGATGTACATTCTATTTTTAGCGTATATTGTTGTTATACTAATAATAATCACTGACATAAAGGAAGAAGTTATAGTTTTGGTATAATATTTTTCATCTCAATTTTTTGTGAATAAATGTTAATTATAATCTTATTCTAGTCATTTTCCTTAGTGATTATGCATTGATTAATGTTGATGTTTAGTTAATTTACCAAAAAAAATCTCACTTGTAGGTAAATGTCAAATTGAAATATTCATACAATTAAGAACTAATTTTACATTTCGGTATAACATTGTGTATTTTAACCTTTAAATGTAAAAGTTTCACACGGTTGTCTTTGTAAATTGATTGTTGATGGAAGTAATTCTTTTATTTCATAGTTAATATGGGTTCAAACCGGACTGGACCGAAACCGAACCATATTACATTCAAACCGGACCGAAACCGAACCGTTTAAAGTAGTATAAAGGTTTGCATTTTTGATCAACCGTTTGATGCGGTGCGGAAGCGGTTTGGACTCCAAACCGCACCAAGCCGACCCACGCCCACCCCTACTTTATATGAAAGCTATTATTATTTGAAAATAAATAGTTTTCACTTCGGAAAAATCTGATTATATTTGCACAAGTTAAAGCCCTTCAAGTATAAAACTTGGGTTAAATTCAAATTCCCAAAACAATAATTTTAAAATGGTTTAAAACCCATATAAACACATTTATAACTTATATAACCTTTTTAAACCATAATTTCCAAAAATAGAATTCAATTTCAAATCTTGAATTCAAATTCAAATCAAATTATTTAAATTTCAAAACTTTATCAGGTTATTCAAAATAACTTTTATCTTCAAAACTACTTTTCAAAAGCTTTTCATATTCAACCCAACTCCATTTCCATACCATTTGATTTCAAAATTCAACTTTTAAAACCATTATAATATTAAATTCAAATATCCGTGACTCAACCGATTTCCTTGTGAAATCCATATTTGTGTGTGTATGGTGTAGTCCAAGGTTTTTTTTACAATAGTGCAACATCATTCAATCATCACAAATTCAAGCACAACAATATTGATAAGCGGTATAATCTATAACGCTTATCTTCATTCACAGATTCATAGATAAATAATATTAATTCATCACAAATAAAATAAATTACATTCATCACAGATAAATAAATTACATTCATCACAACTCAAATCAAAACAGAGCATCATACATCAGGGATATTAAACAATTCAACATCCAATAGAATCCAAACATCCATAAGCAAGATCCATTAATTATCTGATTAATTTAAATCAGATTAATTACTTATGAATAAACTACTAATCCTGGTTAATTAATATTAATTAATTGCAAATCATCTTGATTAATCATCCTTTAATCACTTATAAATTAACCTTTAATGATAAATTAATTAACCTTGATTATTAACTAATCAACCTTTATTAAACAATTAACCTTTAATTATTTAAATTATCCTTTAATTAATTATCCTTAATTAATTACATTAATTAATTAACCCTTAATTAAGTACCATCTAATTAATTAATTAATTATAATAAGTGATTATCCTAATCACTTTCATTAATTAATCTTAAATTAATTAATTTATGCTCAAATTAATTACCTTAATTGATTAATTACTCAAATTAATTATTCTTAATTAATTATTCTTTAATCACTTGATAAATCAAACATAAATCATTAATTAATTAACCTTAATTACTTTCACTTAGTAATCATCTTTAAGTAATTAATTACCCTTAATTACTTTAAAAACAAATCAATTTTAAAACATTTAACTTAAAGATTAACTTTGAAAACTTTGTTAATTACTTGTTTAAAAACTCATTTTAGCTTCTAAAATATAGTTAATTTATCTTGAAAACTTGATTAAATTACCATTGCATTTTAATCTTTGTTTACCTTCTTATGTTCATTAAAACTCGATTAATTTAGAATTTAAAACTTAATTTATTTAAAATTTTAAACTTGTTACTGTTCAACTCGAGATGACTCGAGTCCATCCCGAGGCAACATATAATTTTTCTCCAGCCTTACTTCAAACCACTCGCGTTTCCATTTTTTCTTCGAGTCTCACCTTCGTTTTCTCAAGACCATCCCCGAGTGGCCTTGTCTTCCTCAAACACTTCAAACTTCGCCTAATACAGATGAAAATTCATGCACGTGCACCAACGACCCACGCTTCTCCGATCAACTCTCTGACCATCAACATGTAGTCGACGATTCCCCAAATCATCACAACCACCCAGATCGTCCTACTCGACCGAAATTGAAAATTGATTTTCTCGATCGAATTGGAGCCCAAACCCATATCAGAAAAACCACACGCCGTCGACGATCTGACAACCAATGACGACGCGACTACGACTGGAGATTCGTCTACTCTCCCTGCTTCGATCCCCAACCGGTCTCATTTATTCCGATCCACTATGGACGAAGCACGCATTCGAGATACAATGGTGACCAAAAAGCACACGAAAACCCTAAATTCACATCAACTAACTTCATCGAGTTTCCATTTTTCTAATAATCACCAGTCCTCAAGCTACTTCTACCATCAAGCTCGAGATTATACAATCTCGTGATCACCAGAATTTGCCACGTTTTCAATTTCCGTTCAACTACCAAGTTCTCTTGATTTAAAACCTTAAAAATCATGTTTTTACTTTCAAAATTCATAGTTTACAAAAACATACCAGATTATATAAATGAAACAGTAAATTATGGAAATCAAAATCTTAACAATTCTTGAGTATTTATTGTAAGTCCTTGTTCAAGATAAATTACTCGATAATTTCACTTTTTTTATTTTTATAATTTGTATTTCATCAACATAAGAAATTTCTTTTAAATATCATAGTTAAAGAAATCAGGGAAGAGGGATTGAATTTTTAATTAAATCAAAGCCTGTTAGTTTTTTTAACATAGGTATACACATATATATATATACTTGTATCCAGACATGCATACTATATCTTCACATATTCAGGCATGCAATCACAATCATACAAGGACATGTTTCAAATACAAATCCAAATACCAAAAAATATATCAGAGTCAAGTGGTTTGCTCACCTACCATTTGAAAGAACAGAGGACAAGTTTCTGTTTTGATCTGGAATTGATTTACTTGAATCTGAACTTTGAATCATTACTTGATATTTGATTTCTGAGTTGATTGTTTATTGATTGTTGATAATCTGATCATCAACTTGCTTACTATTCTAGATTTGAATTTCTTGTTTGCTTTTGAGTCAAGTTGAAGCTGAAAACTGTTTGATTTTGAATTGTTTTCAATTTGAATTAAATCCATTTGTTTGCTCTGCTTGAACCTGATGTTGTTACTTTGGTTTGATTCAAGTGAAGATGGTATTTGATTCTTGAGTTTCCAGGTTTTGAATTTGTTTTGAAGTTTTATTTTTCATTTCCAGGTTTTCGTTTTGATCTTGCAACTTTGAACTGGAGCTTTGATTTTTTTTATTTTATCACTTTTTTTATTTTTCTTTTGCTTAGATCTTTGATTTAGTTTTGAACAGAAGAACATTTGAAAGATAGGAGAAGTAATTGTGTATATATATATAACTTTTTCACATTTTATTTATTAAATTTAAAAAGAAAAATCAAAATTAGGACACTTGTAATATTTCTTTCTTCGTGTTTTACAATTGTTAATTGTTTGCGTAAATATTTTACAAATGTCATTTGTTACTTAAATTGTGTTTAAGTCCTTTTGTTAAATTTATTTATAAATTAAGTTTTAAACCTTATCATATTAAAATTTGTGAATTAATTTATCGCTTATGTGTTATAACTTATCATATGTATTATATTTTAAATTTTTATTTCTTGTTTTATGTTTGTATTCATACATTTTATTTATTATTTCTACTTATACCAATTTAAAGCAAAATGATTTTGAAACTAATTATATTTTAACAAATAAACACACATATGTATGTTAGATAAAAATTTAACTTTAAACAACTTTTAAACTTTTACTATATTAAAATATAACTTTATAAATATAATTTAAAAAAATAAATTTTCTATTAGTTTAAAATAAAATGTTTCATATATTCATATATATTAATTCCTTTAGAATATAAAGTTAATAAATCCAAAAATATTTATTTGAATTTCAAATCCAAATTCTATTAAAAATCGATGTATATACATATAAATAAACAAACAAATATCTTATTAAAATTTGGAAATTTCAAATTAATTCACAACTAATTCACAATTAAATTCCAAAATTTAAATAAATTACCAATTCAAATTTGATTTTAAAATGGGGATGTTACAGTATTGACTCCGTCATATGACATGATGCATAAATCCGAATGAATTTCAAGTGCATTATCAAAACATAAGTTTGATACCTATGCCCGAAAAGAGACGATCCATCGATTGTAAATGTGTCCTCAAAAGAGAAGATCAATGCAATTGAAATATAGTAAGAAACATTGATAAAGATAACATCGTATATTTTAATTGTCAAAATTAACGTTACAGATTCGTTATTTAATGTGCTTATGTAAATTCAGATATTACTAGCAAAATTATCGTTCAATACAATTTTGAGTTTTGGTACGTATATGTTGTAACATAAATTTTGAATAATGATTTAGAATAGACATTTTGCAGATAACAACTAAAATATATTGAAGTTGGTGGAGCGATAACTAAGTTTATGAGTTACAGGATAAGATACAGGAACCGATACGACAATATTGTTTGGCAAGCATCATAATTAAGAAAGTATTTTGGTAGAAAAATCAAATAATTTGTTTTTTAGTCAAAATGCAAAGAAAGCGTGTGCCTATAAGAAAGAACATCAAAAGTTAAATATTCCTAATAGTAAGTAAACAACAAATACTGGTTGTTAACGTTGTAGTCATGTTAAAATCAATCTTAGTCTAGACGTTTAATTTTTGATATTGGACTTAAAAATGACATCTTTTTGTAATCAGTATAAAAGGATATTGTGATTATCCTAATGATGGACACAGACGCCATTATAAAATATTTAATATGGATCATATAAGATGGATTCTTAATGCATCGGCAATAGGAATTATCATATATGATACGTTATCTACTATATCGCAATTCGTTGATGTAACGGGTACATTGAGCTGGTGTCAAATTCGAATTAAGATCACTAAACGAATGTTACGAGTATTCTTAAGCATTCAAAGTACTAGAGAATTATTTATGGAAACAATGAATTCTGTATGAAGGAGTATTCAGACTTGAACTTCATAAGTATTATCGAGTATAGTTTGTCAGTCCTAAATCCACCTTCAACCTTAATTAGGAACTTTAAGTTGGATATGTTCCAAACAAGAGTTGTGGCTAATTCAACTAATATGCTATGTGAACCACCTTGAATAAGCACAGTAATAAAAAAAATGTGTGTATATGTAAATGCACAAATTTGTTATTGAGTTAGGACTGATTTCAATTAATGGGAATCCATGATACTTTTGTATGATAACAATGTTATAATACAGATCATAGAAGAACTTAGAGCTCACTAGAAATCAAGAAACATACACTAAATCGTTCCGTGTAATAAAGGCAGTTTATCAGAATCAAAAAGAGTTGATTGGCAGAGTGGATAACTAAAACAATATAGTATATCGGTTCACCAGGGGACTAACTTGATCGATTCTAAAAAAATTAATCGAAATGATGGGATTAAGATTCCATAATTCATCCTAAGTGCAAATAGAAGATTGAGAAAGTTAGAGTGCCCTAGTAGCAATTATGTAATTTGTTATATGTGTGTGTGTATCTAACTCTATAACCAATCTTGTTCGTAATAAAGGTTTTATTTCTATTATATATTTGTTACATTATGATATGCCAATTCAGTAATTAATTAAAGTATATAAAGTGGAAAATCCTAAAATGATATGTTATGTGATGATGATTACAAGGAGTTGTAATCATGAAAAAATTATCACAATATAAAATAACATATTATTTCAAAAAAAAAAATATCAAGATGTTTTGAGAAAGAATGTCGATACATCCATTGAGACCAGAGTATGTAACGATCTCCAAATATTGAGCAGTCTATTATGCATGGCTGTTGGGGGCACCAATGTATTAAGTACGGATAGTTATTTGATAGCCATGGAATGACACACCCGAGAGTTTCCTATTGGTTAATAAAACCTAGGTCAAACAGAAAATCTTGGAGTGGCGATATAACACAATTCTGTTGACTTGAGAATATTTTTGAGTTTCACTGTGGGTACTCCACTTTGGTTATAGTAAAATTATGACATGACGACCATCAAGTGATAAGATTAGGTCTGAGTTGAAGTATTGAAAGTGAAACATACTCAATAGAGAATTAGTCTCCTAAGTTGTACGAGGTTAGTATCAAGGCCAACTGTATTATGGTTAATATATGGGCAAAGTAGTAAGTGTTATTATTGAACCAAAGATATTGTTTTTGAATTAACCGAGTTGAATATGGGTGATGCTGAAATTTTGACCAAAACCAAATTCCGTAAATCTTATAGTGATATAGTGTTGACGAAGAGATATGTAAATAATCGTTACTAAAGGGTACCGTTTAAAATATAAAATCAATTTTGCTGATGAAGATTTATAAGCAATAATTCGACCAACTTATTGTACCACTAGCTAAGGTGACACGTGAACATTAATATTCGAATTGATCGATATTAATCACAGACCAAATTTACACCTACAAGTTGCACAACCTTATTGGTGAATCCACTGAATCACCACACGATTTAGTTAGTTCATAAAATGTTATAAATTATTTAACTTAAATACTATTTATGAAATATTAATTATTTGTTTATTTGATGTTCTTGGTGTTATTAGTAATTTTCTAGATGCCATTAATAACTATTGGGTGCGCATATAAAAATTATGTATGTATCGATATACGATATTGATATGCATTCAAATGTGATTTAAATGAAATTAATGATTAAATGGGATTTAGGTTTATTTGCCCACTTAGGGGTCCTATATTAGATCACCCATGGAGATGGGAGAAGGATTTTCGAATTTCACATCAAAAATTTGATAACTTGGCAAAAGAAGAAAGAGTAAAAGATGGAGAATTTTCTCTTTTTCTCTGTCCATACAAACCAATCAAGCCTCATTTTTCATTATGTTCTTCTTTCCTCCATTCCTTGGTCATGACCACCTACCCACACCAACCTATTGCTGAATACATCTAAGACAAACGACATCAAAATAAAATAAAAACAGTGGTGCAATATCAGATGATCGCTTCCATCGAATCAAGGAGATTTCTCTAATATAGGTGCAGTTAAAGGCTACACTTTCCAATTTTATGTTACATACACAAACAAATAGCATACGCCCCCCCCCCCCCCTTCCCATATACACACACACACACATATGTGTGTGTGTATAGACATATGTGTATACACACACACATGTGTGTGTGTGTGATGTGTGTGTAGACACACACATGTGTGTGTCTACACACACACACGCACATGTGTGTGTCTACACACACACACGCACATGTGCGTGTGTATGCGTATGTACATATACGTATGTATATGTACATATGTATATTTATATGTATATGTATATATGTATACATATGTATATTTATATGTATATGTGTGCGTGTCTATAACATCCATAATTTTTGATAACGTTGTTCAGAGAAATTCAATTAGATAAATTAAATAGAATAATGATGATAAGGGGATTGAGATTTGAATAAATTATGTAAAGGGCCGTGCTTAGTAATTAAATAAATGGGCTTTAATTAGTTTAAAGGATATATAGTTCACACATGGGCATATTAGTAAAATAGCCTCTTTATTTTACACGACCATATATTTCTCACTATTCCCCATTCACGTTCATTTTTCTCAAATAAAAAACGAATGCAAAAAAATCCTAAGAGTCAGCCATTAACAAGAAGGAAAAGAAAAAGATTACAATCTTAGTTTGGAGGATTAAGCAACAACAAATCTCAAATTCCTTATCAAAATCTAAGGCGAATAATAATTTTTATACCGTCTCTAATTTATTTTGTGATTATGTGTTTTTGGCTTTAAGTTTAAATTCGTTTTTATAATGATAGGGATGATGACATGCTTGAATTATTTTATGATCGAATTATTTTAATTCATATACATATGAATTACACAGTTTTAAGGGAAAACCAAGGGTTTATGATTTTCGAATGCCATAGAAAAAATTTATGATAAACAATACATGATCTTGGAGATGGGTTTTGATTTCCAGAATTTTTTGAGCTATATAAAATTTATTATGAATTTTAAAATGAAAATATGATATAATTGGGTTTAGAAATTTATTTTGAGTATTTCAGGAAGAAATTGGATCTGAAATTTTGATATGTTGAATTATACGATGAAAGTGATTTTCTGTGATTTTTGGGGATTTTCCCAGATTATTTATGAAAGAAAATAAATTACTTTTGTAGGATCGATTTCACCCTAGAGGGGGGTGAATAGGGTGATGCTATTATTTATAAAAATTAATTACGGAAGCTTATAGAATAATTTCAACACAGATCACAGAATAATAGCAGCACGGAAAAATAGCAGAATAATAAAATGCAGAAATAGAACGACACAGAATTTACCCAGCTTCGGCAAAACCCTGCCTACGTGCTGCCCCCAAGGTTTCTACTAGAAATTAAGTAGTCACACGCTTACACACGTAAACTCACGACACCCGCTACTGACTAAACTAACTCTACGCTCAAAACCCTACCACAACTCAGCAACTGAGTTGCGAATTCTCAAACTACGCCATGTAGTTTGTCCCCTAGTCACACGACTAGAAATTTAAACGGTTTAAAAAGAAATTACAAATTAAAAACAATTTAAAAACAAATATTAAAACTAAATCCCTTATAAATATAGCCTAAATTAATCTTTTAACAAGGTCGGCCCCTCTCCTTTCTTCATTAATTCTGGCCCGTTCCTTTTTCTTGAGAATGGCGGCTTTGTTAATTCTCGTTCATTCCTCTTTGCAAATTTAGGGCTTTCGTGATTTCAAAGAGACCGACTTTAGTGCTCGATCGAGTGAATGATTTATCACGTCTTTTGCCTTGCCGATCACTTGTTTCTCTGAATTGCTCACGGCTCTTTGAAATTGATCGGGTTCGAGGTTGATGCTAGTATGTTATTTATCCCTTTGCTTCTTCTGATTTTCTTGCTTTAACTCGATCGATTTTTCGTTGCTGATGATTAATTGGTTTATATAGGAGTTCGATCTTCTTGAATTGTGTTCGTCTGATTGTTTCAAAATTTTGCTTCGGCCATTTGATTATTGCTTGAATGCTTGAGATTTCACTGACTTATTCAAATTCGTATATTTTGATACTTGCTTCCCACGGCTTTGAATCTGAACTGTTCGTTTCTTTACCACCACGTCTTTGACCAGTTAAACATATTCTTGTTATGCTTGATTGAACTCCATCATAGTGGCTTTGCTGTATCATCATATATGAATATTCTAGTTGTTCACTGGTCTGGTCTGTAGCTCTGTTCATCACGACTTGGCTTGACTTTTCCTGACTTCGACCATTTTTTATTTCTTAAAAAAAACTGGTGATCACGTTCGAACTGTACCATCTGTTCTATGACACTGCTGGTTTGATCCATGACTTAGTTCACTGTATATTCATTCTCTTTAGTCTGCATTAGCTTGTACTTCGAGTTTGTTACTTTTTCACTGTGGCATTTGTTTGAACTGTAGCATGGTCGTGGTATCGAGAATGCGACTTCATCACTGATTTGGTTAACACTGATTTTGATTTGTGAATTCATGTGCTTGTGGTTGTTTGCGGCTGCACGTTGCCAATTTGTATGCTTGCCACGGATCATATGTTAAAGTCGCTTATGTGAGCGACTTTGGTCGGTCGTGTGGCACTGCTTACTGTCATACATGTTGATGTCTTTGTACTTTGTTTCCTTCATGTTATTGTCGCTGAAATCTTGAGTTGTTTCACTGTGCACTGTTGTGTCACTTGTGTATACTGTGTCATTTATGTTCTGAGCATTGCCGAGTCTTTGATTTGTGTCACTTGATTGCCGAGTCTTTGAGCATTGTTGTGTCACTTGATTCTTTTGAAGCTCGAGTTGCTTCAACACACTTCTGTGTTTATTTACTTGGTTATGTACTTGGGCTTGTAGTATTGAAACTGTACTGATGCAATAGTTCATATTTGTTGTATATATGCTTGCTGCTTGGTCATTTTTGTATGTTGTCACTGTATCACCACTGTTCCAAGTTTTCTTTGATGTTGAACCACTGTATTGATATTCATGTCTGCACTCTTTCATTTGATAGTTGCTTGTACCTGTATCAATCCATATCATTGCTTTGATATTGCAGTCTGGTTTTGGTGCAGTTGTTATGCCTTTGTGCATTTCACTGTGTTCATTTGAGTTGGGCATTGTTTTGGTTTTCCTGTTCGCATGCTTGACGTCGTAGCCTGTACAACTGCCATGTGTTGAATCCAGCTAATAGCTCGGGTTTGACCTTGTGCGCGTGTTGTGATTTTATTTGTATTGCATTTAAGTTGAACCCGGCTTTTCATTTGGGTTTGACCTGTGCTCACCTGTCACTGTAACATTATCAAGTGTATATCAGTGTGCACGGCCTTGTGGCATATACAGTGATACACTGTGTATGTCACAAGCTGTTCGTGTATGATGAATTGAAATTGAATGATGACGAACAACCCAAATAACTGAGGCAAATATTATTTTCAAAATCCACATTTTGTTTGATACTGCAAAAATATTTCCTTTTCAATTTTACTGCATCAATATTTATTTTTGCAGATTGCTCAGATGTTGGATTCAATTTGAAGTGAAGTTGAATATAAAATACGAGTGTGAGTGATATGTAGTGAGGTCAACTGTAAATGTAAAATTGTGATGTAATTGAATTTGTATCAAAGTTATATAGTGTATAGTGAGAGCTTGAATTTGTACTATTCAAAATTGTAATAAATATTTGTTTGAATAAAATTTCTGTTTGAATTCAAATTCTGTGTTATTTAATTTTATTCAGCAAATATTTATTTAATCTGTGAAAAATGAAATAGTACATTACCAAATACATTTACACGAATATATATATATATATATGTTTATTATCATCAAACAAAAATCATATAATCGCATATTCGCATATTCAACAATTTTAAAAGAGTGACTTTTCAGCAAATATTGGTTTTGTCATACGGAAGGGTTTAACATTATAATGCTATGATTTAGATCTAATTAACGTAGAAGTTTTCAATTGTAAAGTATTTGAAAAGTTTTAAAGTAGTCAATCAAGAAGTTACAACTGGCAGGTTAGTTATAAAGAAATTACCATGTTTAGCTATAAATCAGCATTTCAGAAAAAGGCGGTTCCACCTATTTCGGAGCACCTTTCGACTCCTTTACCTACGCACCATCTCAATCGAAATCATCTCTATTGAAAACCACATAGTCGAAACCAAAGCACATGGTATCAATAGAATTGGCACAAAGTGAATTGGTAAGTAGCGGAAGGTAGGGTGTCGAAAGCTATGCTTTCGCCATGGTCGAAACCAAGATTCACTTTTAAAAAGATAAGCGCCTACCTAGTTTTTGAAGGGCTTCCTACTGAGTCGACACCCTATACGCCTTAGTTTGTTTTCTAAAGTTTAATTCCTTCCTTGTTTTACTTTAAGCTTTCAACATAGTCGAAAGCCATGCTTTCGAAAGGGACTTTATATATAGCTTTCGAAGGGGTATCTTCCTCATTAAATATGAGCTTTCAAAGAACATGGTTTCGACCAAGTTAAAACCCAGCCTTTAATTTCTCCTTTCGACTGCATTGAAGTCATCACCTCTATTTTAACATGAGCTAATCCTTTTTTCTAAATGCTTTGAAGGGGGTTGGGGGTTTCGAAGGCAATGGATTCAAAAAGGGGTCTCGACTCTATCCTTCAAAAATCTTATTTTAAAGGATTATGCCTTCGACTAGATGTTTCCGACACCATACATTTTTTCTTCGAGCAATTCTATAATTGGTTTCAAAAAATATACTTTCATATATAACCATTTTTGACTCAATTGATGTTTTAAGAGTAAATCCAATACTTACGAAATGAGTACTTTCATTAGTTCCGAAGCTATTTTCCTAAAGACCAGAAAGTAAGATTTTGATACATTCGAAAGGTATGATTTGGTTTCGCAAGGATTGATTTATACAACGTCGAAAAGTATATACTTAGAGTTTTGAAAGGAGGTTTTCTATGTTTCAAAGGAGGTCGTCTAGTGGTTTCGAAAGTGTTGTTTTAAGATTTCAAAAAAAATGACCCATTCTCATTTTAAAAGGAAATACCACGGCATAATTAAAGATTTTTAAATTATTATTCACATTGTTATTAAACCCTAAATGTATGTTGAGGAAGGGCAGAATAACCAGATAGGTTGTCACAGTAGTGAATAGAAATTAAGGAATATTAAAACCTTAAGACTAAAGATATTGGCAGAGGCCAGTAGGTTTACAGTAAACCCATGAAAACTATATATAACTAATGATATTGGCAGGGGCTAATAAATTCATAGTCAGCCAATGAAAACTATGATTTGATACTGGCAAGGGCCGGTAGGTTTGTAGTTATCCCATGAAAACTATATCAGAATTTAGATATTGACAGCCAGTCAATAGGTTTCTAGTTAGCCAATGAAAACTAGGATAAGAGATAAGATATTGGAGTTACCAATAGGCTCTTATTGATCCCATGAAAACTATGATATTAGACAGATAGTCCATAAACATTTAATAGGTTAATAGTAATCCTAGAAACTATAATTGAGACAGATAGATAAAATAAATGGGGATGGGTAATCCAGAATTGATTTACTTGTTTTGCATATCTTCATGATGTTTTGAAATATTCTGCTTTAACATTGTGGATGTACGAGCACAGTATATGGTTTTGTAAATGTTTTAGGATACTAGTGAGTGGAAAACTCGTTGTGCTAAGCGGCATGGTCTCACAAGAAATCTAATGGTTTGAGATGGTAAATTATTTTTCATACTAGGCTTTATTTTGACTCGAAGTTTTTGTTTTCCCCTTAAACTCTCGGGTACTCAATTGATTATGAGTAGGTTGAGAGTTAAGGTTTCTAGATGTTCTTTTAGATGAATAAAGCTTCCAAAGACGTGCAGGAAGCAAGCTTGTTATTAGAGTTCTTTTATTTTCATTGTGTGTTTTGTTTGTAAAGGAAAATTGTTTCTTGCCTATCAATATACTCTGATCCACCAAGGGGGCATCTTCATATGTCGCTCTTGACGTATTTTATAACAATTATAAGTTATCTGAACGTGGTCTGCGAACTAGGATTATGTAATCAATTTGGAATATTTTGAAATGGAATATGGAAATTGTTTGATGTTTAAACTTTTTTCATATTCTTATGTTTCTGTGTATTTATGTATCTGATATCGTCATATTTGATCATCGAGGATTAATAATTATAGATGACTGCACCATCCGTAGCCGTTAGTTTTGGGCCTCTAAGTAAGGGGATGTTGCAATTTGGTACCAGAGCATAGGTTTATGAAACTTTAAAAATAAAACTTAAACCAAAAGATTTTCCAAAAAATATCCAATGAATCAGATAATAGGATTGGAGTTTGGGTTAGCGCTGTAATAGCGTACATGTATTTGCTATATATAGTTATATATATAAGTATGTATCCCCCGCTCTCTTAGACTATTCTTCTGTATCTTACTACGGCTCGTATGCAAATTTATGAGAAGGGTGATATAGAAGCAGGAAACGGAAGAGGAAATCTCGATAGAGGAAGCACAACAACAAATAAAAATGTTCGACCCACTACCAGGAGAAACCCGGGTCGACAGGCTAATGTTGATGCTAATGTGAGTGTTGGAAATCCACCAGTAGATATGGGGGCGATGTATCAATTCTTGGTTGATTTGATGCAAGCTGGAGTTGATGTTGGTATTGCTGGAAATAGAGGAGGAGCTAATCATATGGCTCCAGTTGGGAATAATTATGCGTTGTTGAATAGAGGTTACACTAGTTTGGGTGGGAAGCCTCTCTTGAAAACGGAGAGTGCCATAAAGGTTCAGAATCGGTTGTTGCATAGTGAGCATATATTTAATGATTTGGGCCTGAATGATGGACAAAAGAGGAGGATGGCCTTTAGACAATTGGAGGGATCAGCACTACATTGGTGGAACAGTGTCACTACCGGGGTTTCGGAAGAGCAGTTAACTTGGATTAATTTTAAAATGAGATTTGAGCAGAAGTTTGTGTCTGAGTTTGCAAAGTCTGAGCTGATGAGGAAGTTTATGGATTTAGTGTAAGGAGAGATGTTAGTAGTTGAGTATGCTACTAAGTTTGAAGAGTTGTCTCGATATGGATATGTTGTTATAGAGACCGACATCCTAGGAACGAGAGGTTCATTCGGGGATTGAGGCCCAAGCTTGTAAGAATGACCATGACACATGTCCGTGATCCTTGTAATATAGTAGTGGAGATGGCCATTCTCCATGAGGAGTTACTTGATGATTTAGCTAAAAAGAAGTTAGTGAAAACTCAGGGTTCTCAGGAGAAGAAGAGGAAGTTTTTTTAAAAAAAAGGAAGCCCAGAAGGAAGATACTGCTAAAAAGTCAAAGGCTGAGATAGTTTGCTATTAGTGTGACAAGAAGTGTCACTTTGCTAATGAATGCCGGTCAGGAAATGGAAAAAAGCTGCAAATAAGAAGAATGTAAAGTGTTTCAACTATGGCCATGTTGGGTATTACAAGAATCGGTGTCCAAAGCCAGTTAGGGAGGACAAAGAAAAAGTTTTTGATATAGGACCAACTAGGCTTACCACAGCTGATAAAGGAAAGACAGTGATGGAAGGTATGCTTTTGATTCAGAGTATTCTAGTTAGAGTACTTTTTGATACCGATGCATTCAATATCTCAGTGTTTGGTCGATAGTTTATGTCCAGAACCCACTTAACTTGTTACTTCCTTAAGGGTTGCGAATCAGATGGGAGGGTATGCAATCCTAGAGTTGAGATGTGACCAGTTAGAATTTGATTTGTTAGGTCATAAGTTTGTATGCGGTTTGTATGTCATTGATTTCGTAGATATCAAAATCGTTATGGGTATGGATTGGTTGGATAGGTACGAAGCGAGCATCTTTTGCCAAGACAGGGAAATACACTAAGACATCCCGATAGTCATTACTGAGTAATATTCTTAGTAGAGAATACTGACTAGAGTGTTAGTGCTATGCTTAATGTTATGGAGGTAGGAAATGAGTTATGTCAGGTTCGGGTAGAAAGAGAGTTTGCAGATGTCTTTGAGCCAGTCACTGAACTACCTTAGAAAAGAGCTCTTGAGTTTAGAATGGATCTTGTGCCAGGAGCTGAACCTGTGAGCAGATCACCTAGCAGGATGACACCAACTGAGATAAAGGAATTGAAGGTGCAGCTAGTGGATCTAGAAGGAAGGAGTTTTATTAGACCAAGCAGTTCACCTTTGGGAGCGGTCGCAGTATTTGTAAAAAAACCGGATGGGTCGTTAAGGATGTGCATTCACTATCGCAAGTTAAACAAAAGGACAATTAAGAATAAATATCCTTTGCCAAGAATAGATGATCTATTTGACCAACTGAGCGGAGCAAGAGTGTTTTCCCAGTTGGACTTGACGATAGGTTTCCATCAGTTAAGAGTGGTGGAAGACAGTATTCCTTTGACAGCATTTCGAACTAGGTATGGTTCATATGAGTGGTTGGTGATGCCATTTGGATTAACGAATGCACCTTCTTTCTTTGTGGATTTGATGAACCGAGTTTTCCAAGAGTATTTGGATAAGTTTGTGTTGGTGTTTACAGATGACATTCTAATCTACTCTAGGGATGAGAGAGAACATCCTAGAGTGGTACTTGATACGTTGAGGCAGAATCAGTTAAAGGCGAAGTTTACCAAGTTTTATTTCTGGAAGAAAGAGGTAAAATTCTTGTTACATGGTTTAAGAGAAAGGATTGTCAGTCGATCCAGATAGGATCGAAGCCGTGAATAATTGGAAGAGACCAGAGACGGTGACTGAGATCGGGAGTTTTTTTGGACTTACTGGCTACTACCGGAGATTCATTAAGGATTTCTCGTGGATAGCAGCAGCCTTAACTAAGCTAACCAGGAAGGAGGTGAAATTCGTTTGGTCTGACAAATGTGAGGATGCATTCCTTAAGTTAAAGCATTTGTTGACAAATGCACCCGTATTAGTAGTTCCAGACGAAAACCAGGGATTGGTGGTATATACTAATGCATGTGGAACGGGATTAGGAGCAGTACTGATGAAGAATGGTAAAGTTATTGAATACGCATCTAGGCAGCTTAGACCGTAGGAAGTTGGATATTCTACTCATAATTTGGAGTTGGCAGTTGTGATCTTTACATTGAAGATTTGAAGACATTATCTCCTAGGGGAGAGATTTGAGTTTTGTACTGATCATAAGTCTTTACGGTATTTATTCTCTCAAAAGGAGTTCAATATTAGGCAGCGGAGATGACTGGAGTTTTTGGTAGCTTATGATTTTGTTATAGCGTATACACCGGGGAAAGGTAATAAAGTGGTAAATGCTCTTAGCAGAAAACATCAGAATGTGGTGTTAACTATGTTAGCAGAGTGGAAAGATTTAGAAGCTTTAGTCAGTTGTGATGTGCAGTTACGATGGACTGATGGTTCTTATTAGAGTTCCGTCTAGTTGTCCTGTTTAGAAGTTCGAAAAATATTGATTGAGAAAATTGCTTTTAAGTAGAAGGAGAATCCAGTATTGGCTGAGAGAATTAGAAAGCTTGAGGTTGGAACTGAGATCGGTGATCTAAAAGATTTTAGCCTTGACCAGAGAGGATGGTTGAGAAAGAAGGGACGGATGTGTGTTCCGAATGTGGAGGACGTAAGGAAAGAAGTTCTTGAACAATGTCATCGGTTCAAGTTTATGATTCATCATGGAGAAATCAAGATGTATCAAGATATGAAGAGGAGCTTCTATTGGAAAGACATGAAGAGGGATGTTGGCTTGTGTTTAAGGCAGTGCGCAAACTGTCAACAAAGGAAAGATGAACATCAGAAATCGAGTGGGTTGCTTCAACCCTTAGTGATTCTAGTTTGAAAATGGGATTCGATATGTATGGATTTTATAGACGGGTTGCCAAGGTCAAATAGAGGTGATGAAAGTATATGGGTTATAGTGGATAGATTGGCCAAGAGTGCCCATTTTCATTCCTATTAAGTCAACCATAACGGCATTTGTTTTAGCTAAGTTGTTCCGGAAGAACATAGTTAGACTGCATAGAGTTCCTAGTAGTATAGTCAGTGACAGAGTTGCTTTGTTCACTGGTGAATTCTAGAAAAGTCTACAGGAAGTGATGGGTACCAAGCTTAACATGAGTACTGCGCATCACCCTTAGACAGTTGGATAGACAAAGAGAGTCAACAAAGTACTCGAGGATCTGCTGAGAGCTTGTGTATTAGATTTTGGTGGATCTTGGGAGGAGCACCTACATTTGGTCGAGTTTTCCTATAATAACAGTTATCAGACAAGTAAAGTAATCGCGTCGTTTGAGGCTTTGTTTGGAAGACCATGCAAATCACCAACATATCAGTTGAAGATTGGAGACAAATTAGTCTTAGGCCCGGATTTTTTTAGATAGGCGTTGGATAAGATTGAGTTAATCCAAGAAAGAATGAAGAAAGCTCAGTCAAGACAAAAGAGTTACGTAGATAAGAGGCGTAAGGACTTAGAATTCCTGGTTGGAGATAAGATTTTCATTATGGTATCACCTATGAAGGGTGTGGTGCGATTTGAAAAGTCAGGGATGTTGACCCCAAGATATGTAGGTCTATTCCAGATCATAGAGAGGATTGGAAAACTCGCATACAGAATAAAGTTGCCAAATAGTTTGGTAGGTGTCCACAATGTATTTTATGTGTCTCATCTTCGCAAGTATGTGCATGATATAGGGACTACTATTCCTTCAACAGGGTTGGAAGACTTAGTAGTAGAGTCTAATTTGACTTTTGTTAGACAATCATTTCGGGTAGTAGTTAGAGATGAGAAAAAAAAAAGGAATAAGACAGTCAGGTTGGTGAAAGTTCAATGGAGCGATAACGATAAGGACTATACTTTGGAGACAGAGGATAGGATTAGAGATACTTACCTTGATCTGCTTTGAGGATATGTCTACATTAGATTTATACAGATACTTGTTAGTCAGTTAGACTAGTATGGTTGTTAGGAGTTGTTACATATGACAACTATATTTAGTATTTAGTCCATACTGAATTTCGAGGACGAAATTCTTTAAGGGGGGAGCCTGTAACATTACTAATTTTTGATAACGTTATTCAAGGAAATTTAATTAGATAAATTAAATAGAATAATGATGATAAAGTGATTGAGATTTGAATAAATTATGTAAAGGGTCATGTTTAGTAATTAAATAAATAGGCTTTAATCGGTTTAAACGATAATCAGTTCACACATAGGCATATTAGTAAAATAGCCTTTTTATTTTACAAAGCTATACATTTATCACAATTGTCCATTCACTCTCTTTTGTCTCAAATAAAAATAAATGCAAAAAATGCTAAGAACTGACCATTAACAAGAAGGAAAAGAGAAAGATTACAATCTTAAACTAAGGATCAAAGCAATAGAGGATTAACCAACAAAAAAAATCTGAAATACTTATTAAAATCTAAGGTGAATAATAATTTCATATCATCTCTATTTTATTCTATGATTATTTGTTTTCGGATTTGTGTTTAAATTTGTTTTTATAATGATAGGGATGATGATATGCTTGAATTATTTTATGATCGAATTATTTTATGATCGAATTATTTTAATTTATATACATTTGAATTAGCTCGATTTTAAGGGAAAATCAAGGGTTTATGATTTTCGAATGCCATGGAAAAAAATTATGATAAATAATACATGATTTTGGAGATGGGTTTTGATTTCCATAATTTTTCCATCTATAGAAAATTTATTATGAATTTCGAAAGGAATGTGGTCCAAAATTTTGATATGTTGAATTATATGATGAAAGTGATTTTCTGTGATTTTGGGGGATTTACCTAGATGATTTATTAAAGAACATAAATTATTTTAAAAGAGGGATTTTCTTCAAATATTGGTTTAGTCGTATGGAAGGGTTAACGTTATAATGTAATGATTTAGATCTAGTTAATGCGGCTTTTTTTAATTGTAAAGTATTTGAAAAGTTTTAAAGTAACAAATCAAGAAGTTACAACTGGCAGGTTAGTTATAAAGCAATTGCCATGTATAGCTATAAATCAGCGTTTTAGAAAAAGGTGGTTCTGCCTATTTCGGAGGCACATTTCTACTCCTTTACCTCCGCAACGTCTCAGTCGAAACCATCTCCGTTGAAACCCACATAGTCGAAAACAATGCATATGGTATCAATAAAATTGATATGAAGTGAATTGGTAAGTAGCGGAAGGTAGGGTGTCGAAAGCTATGATTTAATCAGAGGATCGAAACGAAGGTTCACTTTTAAAAGGATAAGCGCATGCCTAGTTTTTGAAGGGCTTTAGACTGAGTCGATACCATATAGAGTCGAAACCTTAGGTTGTTTTCTAAAGTTAAATTTCTGCCTTGTTTTACTTTAAGCTTTCAACATAGTTGAAAGTCATGCTTTGAAAAAGGACTTTATAAATAGCTTTCGAAGAGTTACCTTTCTCCTTAAATACGAGCTTTCGAAGAATTTGGTTTCAACCAAGTCGAAACCCAGCCGCTAATTTCTCATTTCAACTGCATTGAAGTCATCGCCTCTGTTTTAACATGAGCTAAGCCTTTTTCCTGAATGCTTTCGAAGGGGGTTGGGGGTTTCGAAGGCAATGGAGTCGAAAGGGAGTTTCGAATCTATCCTTTAAAGTTTTCATTTTAAATGATTATGCCTTCGGCTAGATGGTTCCGACACCATCCATTTTTCCTCCGAGCAATTCTATAATTGGTTTCAAAAGAGATACTTTCGTATATAACCATTTTTGACCCAATTGATGTTTTAAAGAGTAAACTCAATACTTCAAAAGTCGTACTCTCATTGGTTTCGAAGCTATTTTCCTAAAGATTAATAAGGTTTTGATACATTTGAAAGGTATGATTTGGTTTCGAAAGGATTAATGAATACAGCTTCGAAAGGTGTATACCAAGAATTTTGAAGGGAGGTTTTCTATACTTTCGAAGAAGGTCATCCAATGGTTTCGAAATGATGTTTTAAGATTTCAAAACAAATGACACATTCTCATTTTAAAAGGAAATACCATGGCATAAATAAAGATTTTGAAAATATTATTCACATTGTTATTAACCCATAAATGTATATTGGGGAATGGCAGAATAACCAGATAGGTTGACCTAGTAGTGAACATAAATTAAGGAATGTTAAAATCTTAAAACTAAAGATAATGACAGGGGCCAATAGGTTTACAATAAACCCATGAAAACTGTATATAACGAATGAAATTGGCAGAGGACAATATGTTCATAGTCAGCCTATGAAAACTATGATTGATACTGGCAGGTGCCAGTAGATTTGTAGTTATCCCTTCAAAACTATATCCAGATTAAGATATTGAGAGTCAGTCAATAGGTTCCTAGTTAGCCTATGAAAACTAGGATAAGAGATAAGATATTGGAGTTACCATTAGTGATCCCATTAAAACTATGATATTGGACAGATAGTCCATAAACGTTCAACAGGTTAATAGTAATCCTAGAAACTATAATTGAGACAGATAGTCAAAATGAATGGAGATGGGTAATCCAAAATTGATTTACTTCTTCTGCATATCATCATAATGTTTTGAAATATTATGCTTTAACCATTGTGGATGTAGGAGCACAGTTATGGTTTGTAAATGTTTTAGGATACTAATGAGGGGAAAACTCATTCCGCTAAGCGGCATGGTCTCACTAGATATCTAATGGTTTGAGATGGTAAATTATTATTCATACCAAACTTTACGTCTGACTCAAAGTTTTTGTTTTCCTCTTAAACTCTCGGGTATTCAATTGATTTTGAGTAAGTTGAGAGTTAAGGTTTACAGGTGTTCTTTTAGACGAATAAAGCTTCCAAAGACGTGCAGGAGGCAAGCTTGTTATCAGAGTTCTTTTATTTCAGCCCTATGTTTTGTTTGCAAAGGCAAATTGTTTTCTTCCCCATCTATATACTATGATCTACCAAAGGGGCATCTTCATATGTCGCACTTGGCGTATTTTTTAATAATTATATGTTATCTGAACGTGGTATGCGAACTGGGATTATGTAATCAATTTGGAATATTTTGAACTTGAATGTGGAATTTGTTTGTTGTTTAAATTTTTTCCATATTCTTGTGTTTCTGTGTATCAATGTATCTAATATCGTTGTATTTGATCGCCGACGATTAATAATTAGGAATGACTGCAGTATCCATAGCCATTAGTTTTTGACCTTCAAGCAGGGGGATGTTACAATGTGTGTATATATGTATATGTATGTGTGTATATGTGTGTGTGTGTGTGTGTGTGCGCGCGCGCACGCTGTTTGATCACCAATAGAATGAGTTTATATATGTGCTAATGTCTCCCTTTAATTATAAATGCGTCACAACTAATTAAACGATAATTTTTCATAAAATAATTCAATACAAAGTTTGAAATCAAAATATTCATGTAAACATTATCATCCAGCCTTACATATATATATATATTATAATTTTCTAAGAACTATAATTATTATTTAATAATTTTTAATGATATATATTATAATTTTCTAAGAACTATAATTATTATCTAATAATTTTTAATGATTATTTATTAATTTTAAAACTTAAAGAGTTCAAAATCATATTTGAAATACATACGTATAAACATATATATATATATATATATATATATATATATATAACTATTTAAAAATAAATTTTGGGTTTAAAATAACAAAAAAAAATTCCATCCAAATTTTTTATATTATATTGCATATATGTGTATTAATTATTAATTAATATAATGTATATCTTTAATATTATATATATACACATTTATTAGATTAGCTTTTGGATTAAAAAAAATTCCTACAGCCAAATAATGTTTTACATGTATATAATTTTAAAATATTTATTTTGTAATGAATGCATGTATAAATTGTTTGTACATATCAAAACGGTGTTGTGTGTTTTAAATAAATAAATAATATTTTTTTAATTTTAATAATTATTTTATATAAATATACATATTTCATTAAAGATATTTTAACTAATAACTTTAAGATCTGGTTTCGAATTTTATAATGTTTTACCAAGTCTTAATTAGGCATTTTAAATATAAAATTTAAATTTAAAATTTTGACTTAATCAAAATTAGATTAGATATGTTACACATTTTCATGGTTCATTAATGCCAAAAAGTGTTTATCTCAAGGATCGTACCCACAAATTTTAATTTCGTAGTCTAAACTACCAATCAACAAAAGCCAAATATGTTGGCTAGATATTTTACATTTTATTATATATAAATAATTTCGAAATTTATATTTACATTTATATATAAACAATATTTTGAGACAATTAACACATATATAATTGACCAATGTATTCATGGTGGATATATATAACCATATGTACTTCTATACATTAACCATATACACCTTGCTATATTGCACATCACACACTACATATATACACGAGTATATACATTGATATAATCATAAATATAAATGTTAAATTAATTAACATGTGATAATTAATTAAATCGAGAAATTGAATAAAATATGATTTTTTTTATATAAAAACGAGATTGAATCTAATGTGCACATTAGACTTTATAAACCCACTAAGATCCAATTAGAAAAAAAATTGAAATTCACCCAACTTTCCTGTTGTAAACTAGCCAAGTTCCAAGAAGTATCATTATAGTCACGAGATTTTATGGCACGTACAACACATGTGCATACAAAAAACTTATAAAATTTAAAATCTTTCCTTACGTAGTTTGGATAAAAGACAAATTGAAAAATATAAAGAAATCTATAATTCTTCGTCGAAATAGGGATTCTAAGTTGTAATCTTATTTTGCGTTTCAAATTTTCAATTTGAAAACAAATGTTAATTTTTGTTTCTTTGTGGAATTCGAATTCCCGACTTCTTATTTGCATATAAAGGTATTTTTGGAACTTCATGGTCGGATCAAAAGATTGCAACTTATTCCAAAAATTAATAAAGATATAAGGGAACATGTATTATAACACACGCACTATCCGTGTGTGTGTAAATGCAAATTTACTGTAGGATTCATAACCACACATCTACATGTGCTAATAACATGCACCACATACAAATCTAATATATATGTAAAAGTTATTAGGCTGATGCTAGGCAGCGAATATGGATTAAGGATTAATCCTTTAGATGTAGATCGATTGAGGATTACTCACAGCCAGGCGTTTCTGATAACCTATGTATTTTTAGTAAAATTTCAATATTTAGTTTAGTATTAATTGATTAAAAAACGAAATCTCGAGGGCGTGGATAGAGTGAGAGCAGCCAATGAGGCACATCCTCTTAAAATTAGCATGTAGACGCTTATATGAGGCACTAAACCTCAATTAATGGCTAACTAGTGCAAAGATAACCATTTGGGTTCTAAAATGCAACAATAAGACTAACCGATGCAGACCTAGGTAGACGGCTAAGCAAACATAGACTAATGTAGATCAAGTTTAAATATTCTTTACGACCCTATATAAAATTGGTTGTTATTGGTTGTTAAATTAATACGAAAATCTAGTTAACATATACTAATATATGTACGTACATACATATATATACACACACTCTTTAATTAATAGAATTTAAATACACTAATACAAGAGTCAATTAATAGATTCAAGTTAACCAATCGACTAGGTGATGCTAGCTTTCAACATATTTCTTTTAGAATTTGACGCTCATTTTGGATCTTGAACAATCGATCGACCAAATAGGATCGTTGATTGGTTGATACAAAATAGTACATGTTTTAAACTGTCATATAGACATGTCTAAACAGTTTTTATACACGCTAAAATAATTTATAAGATAAAACAAAAATTTTGGTTTATAATAACATACACACTTATATTAAAGTGAATATCAGTCACGCATCCCTAAAATCAAAGTTAATTCAAACGGCATCCTCCCTAAAAAAAATTGTAAAGCGGACCTTTATAATTATTTTACTGCAGCAGCATGTATTTTTTGTGTTTTTCTGCGTCAGTGCTTAAAAAAAATTTCTAAAAATTGTAGATATTGTAACTAGATTGCTGCCAAAAAAATTTGCAAACATATCTACATTTATTCCATATAATTGTAGATATGTCTGCAACTATTCACTGAATAATTTCATTCGATAAACATCTAAATAATTGCAGATATGTATGCACTTATTTCATATAATTACACACATGCCTACAATTATTCACTGAATAATTGCGTTGAATAAAAATCTATATAGTTGCAGACATGTCTGCAATTATTCTATATATTTGCAGATGATCTATATTATTGCAGACACGTCTGCAATTATTCCATATATTTGCAGACATGTACGCAATTATTCACTAAATAACCGCACATTGATTTAACAATCAGGATATTTACGTAAATATCTACGCTTATTCTTTAAAATTGCAGACGAATCTGCAATTTTCAGTTGCAAATTGCTATCCAGAATAAGTGCACACTCTAAATTACACACATATCTGCAAGTATTCCTGAAACATACTCCGTCATTTTTTTCACTTTTCATCCTTATTTTTTGATTTTTTTGACATGAATAGGAAGATAAATATTAATTGAAATAAGTTTTAAAATTTGAAAGTTATTGTTTTTGTTTTGTAATACGTTTTTTGATGAGTTTCGAAAAATAAAGACCTAATTTATATACTTTTTTCCACTAGAGTTTTTGTGAATTTTATAACTCATCAAAGACCTGTGCCAAAAGCACCCTATATTAAAATACATACATTTGGTTTACATACACACGCACATACTTATAGAAGGGAATATGGCACCCCAAATAATGTAGTGCAGAACTTCATTAACCATTTGATTTCCACCGCAAGCTCTGAATTAAATGATATGGTTTTTTCTCTCTTCCCACTAATCATATGATTTAACTCGGAGCTTGTGGTGGAAATCAAAAGCCTAATGGGATGCTGCATGTTTAGAGTGTCACTGAACGCTCCTCATATATATGTGTCTGCGCCTGCGTGCGCGCGCGTTACATATTACAAAATTATAATACACAATTATTATTTTTTGCAAGGCAAGCCGGTTTTATAGTGGGTCGTCCACTTTTATTACGAAAGTAATAAAGTAAGTACAGGAGATAGGTAAGAGCACCTAAACTACTAAGTAAAAAAAGATAAAAAAATACAGCACAAGTATGTGACAGACATGTCACAGTAACTACATATATAACCTAGACTATTCCTCCTCCGAAGAGGAAGAATCACCATCATCTGCAGAAACCAACGGGACATTCTCACAAAGATCAGCGAAAGGCCTGAAACGGATAGCAAGACTAGGATCATAACCCAGAGCATCAGAAGAGTATATGAACGAGCGATCCCAAGAAGAATCAGCTAGCATGACAGAATTCCTACTCGCACTCACCATCCACATTAAGAACTAAAGAATCACCAGACGGTTTGTAATAAAGGCATCTAAGGTCCAACAGATCATCGGATACAAATCTGAAATATGAATCGTCCACCGGATTAAATCTCACATCAGAAATGTGATCAACCCAACACCTCTCAGACTCAACCCAAACAACAGGTAACGGGGAAGAATCGAAGACAGCTAAAGGAATAGCTGGGGTAATAGAAGGTACCACAGCAACAGTAGGAGAGGCATCTACAGTAGGAGGCGGACCCAGATCCGACACAATAACCACAGGATGGGGGGCGGACCGAGGGATGGAGGAAAGAACCTTAGGAATCCATTTCTGGAGCAGGGGACGAGGCATAGGAATCTTCGGAGGAGCAGCGGCTGATATGGGGTGCTGGCAAGAGATTGCCAGATGGCCAAAAGAGTGGCAGGAAGAGCATATATCTGAAACTCAACCACAGCGAACACGGACCTCCGCAACATGCCCAGCAACAAGCTGAACAGGGATAGTAGCAGGGAGAGGCTCATAAGGGGATATCTCAATAAGAGCCTTAACATACATCAATTTATCGCGGGGAACCGTATTGGTGTCAAAGCATTTCAATTTACCAACATTGCAGGCTAACCAATTCAACCCAAGCAAAGGCTGAAGAGCGGAAGGGATATGCGGAAAAAACACCCAAACGGGGATGGATAGCACCTGCTCACGAGCACCTGCCACAGAGGGAGTCCAATGAGTAATGATAAAGGGCCTACCAGCAAAAAAGGAAGGCTCAGCACCAAGAACAAGCCGACGATCATCGGCAGAGGAAAACTTTATATAATACATGGAGTCGATCAGCTTAACTTGCAATTTTCCACGCAGCTTTCAAGCCCTACGCATATTCGACACCGGATCACAAAGGCGATGATTTGGTTCCAAAAAAAACCAACCAAATGTTCAGACCAAAAATCAATACCAGCTTGCAACACCATAGGAGGAGGAATCCTGACTCCATTCTCTTCAACGATTTCAAATTCAACTGGTTCGTAGTCACCGGCATTTCTCGGCAGCGTATTGAAAAGTGATGACCAAGATTTGGGGCAAGCAGACAATGGAGCAATAGGACCTGGAGCATCCTCAGCGAGGGGCAATGCAGGACAGACAACTGTCTTAGAAGCGACTACACTATTTTCTCTGTTCAATGTGCCAATTTTCTCAGAGGCAATTAAGCAAATAGTTGAAGAGCAACGTTCAGAAACTTCAACTTAGGGCAAACCCACATTTGAAGCAGACAATCCACTTGCTCCACCCACGCTAAACTCAGCATTAGAACCAATCTTACCCATATCACAATTTTTATACACCTGCTTACCCATAATTTCATCAGATGGAGTTGGAACAGAGACTGCAGGCACACAGGAAGCTACCGGAAGATGGACCGAAGCACATGGCCGAGCAACAACGACCGAGCGATTGCTAACAAGAAGAGGGGGAAACTCAACATCCGATAGAAAGGAAGGATTAGATGGCAAGGCAGCGGCTGACATCACGTTAAACTTTCGTCCAAACCCGGTCATTGAAGGGGATAGGAGGAGCGTTGGGGGAGGAAGAGGAAGGAGAATAGGACATGCGAAACGATAAGAGAGAGGGCGCAAAGAAGCGACGAGGAGGATTCACGAAAGGGAGATGGTGAAAAGAAAAAATCGCCAGACCAGGATGGACGCCATAGTTTACAGTTTAAGCATAAAATAAATGTTTTCACTTATAAATAATACACAAATTTTCCAATATACAAAAGTATATGAAAAAGCATATCTGCTTACACATTATATATTTATGTATGTGTGTAGTTAAGAGAGAGCATGTGTGTGAGCTAGGATCAATAGCCTAATTTATTTAACACCATTTCGTAATTCTTTAATATCAACATAAGTTTTCATTTAAATATTTGTTCTTTCTCTCTCCTGTCGCATGGACGGAATATTAAATATAAATTTATGGTTGACATCAACAGGCTACAATGATGTTAAATAAATAGGGTTATTGATCCTAACTCTCTCTATATATATAGCAAGGATCGGCTATACATCATTCTTGCTACACATCTTTTCCCCATTGATTTCAACCACATTCTGATTTAAATAATATAATGATGATACAAGAAAGAAAACGTATATTATTTAAATCGGAATGTGGTTAAAATCAAGAAGGATTAAAGGTGTAGCAGAAACGAGACGGCTACACCTCTATTCCCCCTTGATTTCAATCACATTCTGATTTAAATAATATAATGAGTTGACAAGAAAGAGAGTATATTACATAAATTGAAATGTGGTTGAAATCAAAGAAGGTTAAAGGTGTAGCAGAATGAGGTGTAGGCCGTGTGTGTACATATACATATACATATATGTACACACATGTTACAAGTGATGATGGACTATTTGAAATAAAGATCCAGGGAAGAGTAAGAAGATCAATCAAGAATTTGAATTTTAGAAGAAAACGTTTAATGGAAAAAATGAGGTGGCAAGGGAAATAGCGAACAAGGAAAATATCGTTTGTTGTATTCAGTTTGAGTTTAGTTTTTTAACTAATGTTGCAACATTGTTGTATTGGCGTTTATGAATGAAGTTATTATTTCATCCTTGTTTTAGACTTTTAAAAGTTGAATTTAGTTTTAGCAACTATGGGGGGTATAAGAAAAGAAAAGGCGAGAGAAAAGAAGAAGACGACATCAATGGCCATGCAACTTCACATTTTAGTTTTAGCTCCCCTATGCGGTTAACTAATCTAGAGTAAGAATAGTTAGAACTGAAACTGAAGCAAATATTATTTCAAAATGTATAATTATCAAAAAATACGTGACAGCTAAACTTGGTTGGTTTCTGTCTTAAGGGACATAAGACCACCACTTCTTAGCGATCTTAGGTCAAGATATAGCTATGTGTACATCGCGTATATGTTTGCTAGCAATATATAACGACAATTCAGATCTGAAGGCTTTCAGACAGATCCAAAACACAATTATACACTTTTACAAAAGGATATTAACTTATGCAGGGGAGGTGATACGTGGGGTCTATAAAATGAAAGCTACTTTTTTGCAATTAGTACGTTGATTCTTTTAGTTTATCTTTGCTATGCACGTAGACATAGAAACATATGTTAGTAGCTAACAGGGTTGGTGTCAACCCATCTATTTTGAGGTGTTACACGAGGAAGGTATGTATATACAAAAGAAAAAACGAACAATCTACACTAAGAAAAAAAAAGTGAAGCTTGCTTATCTACATAACATGAGAGCTAAAATTTAAAGAGAAAGAATTTTTTTTCAACGATCTGCTCACTAAACATTGAAGCTGTAATGAAATAATGTTACTTACAGATTTTAATAGAGGATTCAAAGAGGAAAAGTAAGATCCAAAAAGAAAAAGGAAAAAAAGAGGTTGAAATCTGAAACTAAAGATGACGACAAAACAAAAAAGCATACAGTTGTTTTCCACATAGTTTATACACCTCAACATTCCCCAAAGTAATAATTTAGTACAACCCACCATAAATTCCCAAGTCAACTAAATCCAACGTAATCTGTACATAACTCCACCAGTGCCATGCCCCAAGTCTTATTGTTCATCTTTATATTTTATCATGGGTTCTGCTTCAGGTTTGTAATCCTATATGTCCTATAAATTCATGTTTCAATTATCAGTTTAATCGTTAACATATACATGTTTAAATTGGCAGAAGAAGTTAGAGAACATCTCATAGTAGACGTGGTCCACCATGATATTCAGCCTCCACTTCCAACTCCCACCACAAAATTTCATATAAGGAACCTCATAAAAACATCAGATGGAGGAGATGAAATGATTTTAAAGGGAGTGAACTTAGACATACCAAGCGGCAAAGTCGTAGGATTAATTGGGCCAAGCGGTAGCGGAAAATCAACGCTTCTTCGATCCTTAAACCGCCTTTGGGAGCCATCTCCAGATTCTATATTTTTAGATGGAGAAGACATCTGCAGCCTTGATGTGCTGTCTCTTCGCCGTAAAGTGGGCATGCTCTTTCAGCTCCCTGCTCTCTTCCCGGGTAATGTCTCCCTCTATTAATATTTTGAACTGTGGTTTGAACTTATTTACTTGGCAAGAAATATCATTTTGGACTAAAAAAGTTCAAATGTGTAATTTTGTTTTGAAAAAGTGGCATAGATGGATAAAAAAAGAATATTCTTGAAAAATATGTTACAATGAATTTGTGTTTATCTTGCAGGCACTGTGGCAGATAACATCAGATACGGACCCCAATTAAATGGAAAGAAGCTTACAGACAAAGAGGTCCATGTCCTGCTAAGTATTGCTGACTTAGACCATAGTCTGTCAACTAAATCTGCATCAGAACTATCTGTAGGTCAAGCTCAGCGGGTTGCTCTTGCTCGAACACTTGCTAATGAACCTGAGGTTACATATCAGTACCCAGATGTTAAATACAACTATTGATCAATTTTTCAATGCATTAAATTGTGATATTTGTGATATTTATGGGTGAAGGTCTTACTGCTGGACGAACCAACTAGCGCATTGGACCCTATATCGACTCAAAATATTGAAGATGCAATTGTAAGACTGAAGAATACACGTGGCATGACGACAGTTATTGTATCCCACAGTGTAAAGCAAATTCAACGTATTGCTGATGTTGTGTGTCTTTTGGTGGCTGGAGATATTGTTGAGATTTTGGAAGCTTCTAATCTCTCTCAAGCACAACATGAAATGGCTCGTAGATTCCTTGCAATCGGCTAATTTTGATGATTTCACTTATTTGTAATATGATGAATCGTTGGGATAAACAATGATAACATTTTGAACAACATGCTCCAATTTTTATAGTACTGTAATTAGGATAAAAGTCGAACCTTGTTTCTTTATTCAGTTCTTTCGTCGTTCTTCTTTTCTAAGTTGATGGCTAAAGGAAGAAGACCCATGTCACCCATCTGCAAACAGTGCTTACAACAATACAATGAATACTTCCAAAATGAAGTAAAAATATAGAAATAAGTTGATTTTGTTTCACTTTTCTTCTGCAGTCGTCACTCGTAGGTTACCTCAATAGTAATGGTGGTTCAAGTATCTTTTTCAGCCTGGTGCGACAATAATTTCAGTGCAATCTGTGAAGTTTTAAGTCACATGAATCTGCCAAAGTAAAATATAAAATATTAGGATTTCATAGAATATCATTCAGAGGAATATCTGAGCATATTATTATACTGGAATCGATTCCTATTAGAATGTTGAAATGCAGAATTATACAAAGGAACTCACATGTACAATGGCACTTTTTCTTTGTATTGTATTCAAGCCAGCAACGATGATCCTGAAAAACAAGGAAGACTGCACGCCATCGGCCCAAAACATTTACTGCCTTGAACTTCATTTTTTCCCCATTTACTGTCTATAAATTTGTCATGTTTGATGGAGAAGTTGAAAACTGAAAAGCTTGCTGATGCTTAGATTACACTTTCCGGAAGAACCCTTTGTTTTGGGCTCCTTGCATCGTGGACAGATGCATTACATCCAATAATAAATCAATGACTAACGAGGTAATCTGTATGCAGTGTACATGCTCTTTAATTTCCATCTCTTAAGTTTTATTACTCAGATATATGAATATGATAATTCTCCAAACTATGTGAGTTTGTATTAACAGTTTGTCTACCAAGTACAAACCATGGTTTCCAAAATGAGATTCAAAATCGTAAATTTCAAATTTTAAACCGAAACGAAATTCAAATCGTAAATCGTAGATTCAGAAATCCATAGTTTATGGTTTTACATACTTCAAAATTGATTTCAATGTTTGAACCAAGGTACAAAGTTCTGGCCGATACCCCGAAATTCCAGTGGTACCGGACCGTTACTCTGGAACCAGCGAAGAACTCCTGTTTGGGACTAAAACAGTGAAAAAAATCGTCATTGTCGTCGCTGTTATTATTGTTATTATTAAATATTGAGGTATAAAATCCGAATCTAACAGATAAGCATGTGAAAAATAGTGATAATCAAAGGAAAAAAATCAATAAAGCACCAAGAAAAATCGAATACAAATCAAACACTTTATTGATAGAACCACGAATCAATAGTACGTAAAGCACCGACTGAACCAATTTTTATGCTTATAAATAGAAGAAAATCTAGAACAATTAGCTACATCAGTAAAATTTGATCTCTACTTTTTAAACTTAACCATCTCTTCTCAAGCAGCTTCTCAGACAGTCTTCTTCTTCTTCTTTTTTTTTTCAATTTCGACGAACCCCAAGTAGAAAGTAGAAACGTGATTCTATTTGGACGGTGCAGTTTTGGTTTTGATTTGAAAGGGACCCGCGGTTTGATTACGGTTGAACGGACTAAAGTTTTTTGGGTGGGCTGGGCTTTTGATTATTACATTTTCATTAAAAAAAAGTCATTTTAAAACCAAAACCAAAAACTTCCGAGATTTCCGAAATCGTCTGAACCTAAAAAAAATTCAAATGGCAGAAACTGAGTTCTCGACCTTGATTTGAACTTCTACAAGTAAACATAAAACTCGATTTTGTAGCTAGCATGTACAAATTGGATGTCACTATGTGTACAAATACAAATTTTACGTGCTAATCTATTAAACAAGCAGAAGAATTTGAAGCTCTCTCATTAATTCTACGAGTTATCTCTATCCTCCTTAATGCTCTCCAAGTCTAGATATTTTATTTTCAAAATCCTATAATTACCGCTTTACAATTATTCTACAGAATTTCTCACATTATTTTATATTCAAATATCTCCTTTTTTTAAAATCTACAATTATCAAAGTTGTAAGCATGACCCTCTTATAACAACATGAAATCTATGGTTAACTATAATGATGAAATTAAAATGAAAGCTAAATAATGGATAAAAGTTCAAATAGATAAGCTAACCATAATATGCTCTTCTCAATACAAATGTAAAAAATTCGATCTCGACTTTCTCCAACTTTTTTGCATTGAACTCTTTATCTTTAATTGCCAATTATGTTGATGGTTAATTAAATTTATTTAAATAAATTTAATTATTTAATGTTCATTATAATCCATTTATAAATTCTTCGAAAAAATGTCATTCAATATATAAACAACAATCGTATTAACAAAAATGATAAAATTATTTATTCACTTGTACATATAAAAACATATGTCATATAACATAAATTATTTACATATACAGTATTAATTATTTTAATTTATAATTTTTTTGAGTTGGAACATTAATTTTTATCGAGATATGTAGTTAGCAAGGATTGAACCATCAACCTTATATTCGAGCGTTGCATTCCATCATTTTAATTTCTGATTAATATATCACGGTATATTTATCATTATTCCGTAATCATATATATTTTCAGCAATAATTAAAATATAAATACTATTTTTTTAACAACATAGTCATGTGCAATGCACGGGTTACACACTAGTTCAATAATAGCGAACATAAAGGGGATTGTTAAGCTCAAAGTCCTCTTTCCTTGTTCACTCTACTTCCGTTTGGTAAATAGAGAATCGTTATTTTATCTTATTTTAGAAAATGCATGTGTTCATGGACCTTACTAATCCACGAATCAAAATTAAGTGAGCGTACTGTATTATGAGGGTAACACACATCTTATGGGTGTAAAATTAACACGTCTTATTCAAATGACGTGCACAACCTATATGTTTATCAAAGCAAGGCCAACCTAATTTTAATAAAATAGATTTCCCATATTTTGAATTGCATGACAAAACCTATTTTTAAACTAGACCCTAATCCAAAGACAACTGATTCTGGCAAAGTTTATTGAATGGGAGTTAAAAGTTAGGTCAAGTGTACATTGGTATTTTTAGAAATGTAAAGTTGGTCAAGGCTGTGTTGGATCCAGGATTTTAATTTTTACTTTTGTTTTATTTTTTGTGGTGTGTATGTGTTGGGAGTAAGCCTCTCGATGAATACCAAAAATATTCGAAATCCGTTGGCATCCGTATCCGAAAAAGACATTCGAAATCCAAAAAAAGAATACCAGTGCGGATATTGTGGTATCCGCGTCCAAAACTTATCCGAGCGGTTTTTATAAGGATAATAGTTCTGCGTAGAATGCTTGATATCTACTCATTTGTCATCATAATAATCCATATCATATCATGTGTATACAGTCGAATATTACTGCTCAAAACTAACTTTTAATTATCATAATTTTTATTTCTTATATTTTTATAAGACTTACTGAACAGTTTTATGTTGAATCGAAATTTTTTATTTATTTTTCAAAATATATTACTTATGAGTGGATGCGGATAAAATCCGATTTTCGTCCACCAATGCGGACGTGAATATCCAATCTGAAAATGCTTTCGAATGTGGATGCGGATATGACATTATCCACATGCCAAAGTGTACATTGATAAGCCTAGTTGGGAGTCACTTATCAATCTAAATATCAAACAAAAAGAAAAATAACAAAATCAACAATTGTTACTGACTTCATATGAACTTGTTGGTTGTTACTAACAGAAACGAACCATTGTTACAATGTATCTTTTTAATTTTTTGAAAGTAATTCATGAAAGCCTCATTCAACAAACTATTGAATGTTTTTTTCAGTATTAGCAAGCAATCTATCATTAAAGCGTTGATCACCCATTCGATTGCGAAATATATTCTTTACTACGTTACTCTCAGAAAATGCACACTCTACCATGGCAGTTGTAATTGGCAAAATACTTAAATCCAAATGCTACATGTAACACGTAAATTCATCTTTTATTAATCACATTAACACTGACTACATCAACCCATAAATTTCAAAAAGCGTTCAATGACAAAAAATAGATGTTGAGATTACTCTGCTGATGGAAAACAAATAATTCAAACTGACTAAACCAAATCAAGAGAAGAATCAATACCCGCAAATTGAGGAGATGGGGAAAACAAACGAGCAACAACAGCCAAAAAAGCACTGGCAAAGCACAAATTAATAGCTGAGAAAAAAATGGTGCCAACAAATAGCTAACTACAAGCTGAGCAGGTTGAAGGGTCAATAACTTGATATGATGAGAAATTACAGAAATTGATATGAGAGTTTTCACTTCTTTTTTTTTTTGAAATTTGAAAGCCGAGTGAGATGATCAGATAGAGAAAACTGAGAGCTAAGTAAAATTATCACGGTCACGATGATGCATAAATTATAAAAAGACAAGATATATCAGCATTTTGAAAGTTCACCAGGGGCAATTGCCCCTGCTGGCTTCACTTGTATCTGCCTTTGAATTGAGGTTCATACAACAAAAACTCATGGTCACATGGGTATTTCAATGAAGTCAAGTGGACTCTTATGGTGGTTTCAATTTTTAAAAATGAGGCAGGTTAAAGGTGGTTTTGTGAAGTCACATAAGCGTAAAGGCCTATCGCTTCTTGCTATATTATATTGTCACTTGCATTTAAATTGGAAAAAAAACTAAAATAATCGAAGTTTTCTCCTGTCTTAACATCGCAAAACAAATCATTAATAACCAATCTTGTTTATCCTCGGCCTTTTTATCTTCTACATCGTGGCTCTGTCAAATTTGGAGATTTTACAGACTAGCTCATGGACGGATAAAACAGATCAACATGTGATGCAAGAATCAAATTTCATCCCCCCCCCCCCCCCCCCCCCGGTTGTTTCAGGTAAACAATAAATTAGATAACTGTGATATATTGAGCCTTCTAATATTATTATTATTTTGTTATAGTTAAAAAAACAAAACAGATCAATTTACGATAAATTAAATATTTGGATGTTGGAAACTGTGATATATTGAGATTACTCTGCTGATGGAAAACAAATAATTCAAACTGACTAGACCAAATCAAGTGAGGAATACCCGCAAATTGAGGAGATGGGGAAAACAAACGAGCAACAACAGCCAAAAAAGCACTGGCAAAGCACAAATTAATAGCTGAGAAAAAAATGGTGACCGCAAACAGCTAACTACAAGCTGAGCAGGTTGAAGGGTCAATAACTTGATAGATGAGAAATTACAGAAATTGACATGAGAGTTTTTACTTTTTTTTTATTTTATTTTTTTGAAATTTGATAGCCGGGTGAGATAATCAGATAGAGAAAACTGAGAGCTAAGTAAAATTATCACGGTCACGATGATGCATAATTATAAAAAGACAAGATATACCAGCATTTTGAAAGTTCACCAGGGGCAATTGCCCCTGCTGGCTTCACTTGTATCTGCCTTTGAATTGAGGTTCATACAACAAAAATTCATGGTCACATGGGTATTTCAATGAAGTCAAGTGGACTCTTATGGTGGTTTCAATTTTTAAAAATGAGGCAGGTTAATGGTGGTTTTGTGAAGTCACATAAGCGTAAAGGCCTATCGCTTCTTGCTATATTATATTGTCACTTGCATTTAAATTGAAAAAAAAAACTAAAATAATCGAAGTTTTCTCCTGTCTTAACATCGCAAAACAAATCATTAATAACCAATCTTGTTTATCCTCGGCCTTTTTATCTTCTACATCGTGGCTCTGTCAAATTTGGAGCTTTTACAGACTAGCTCATGGACGGATAAAACAGATCAACATGTGATGCAAGAATCAAATTTCATCCATCCCCCCCCCCCCCCTTGTTGTTTCAGGTAAACAATAAACTAGATAACTGTGATATATTGAGCCTTCTAATATTATTATTATTTTGTTATAGTTAAAAAAAACAAAACAGATCAATTTACGATAAATTAAATATTTGGATGTTGGAAACTGTGATATATTGAGATTACTCTGCTGATGGAAAACAAATAATTCAAACTGACTAAACCAAATCAAGAGAGGAATCAATACCCGCAAATTGAGGAGATGGGGAAAACAAACGAGCAACAACAGCCAAAAAAGCACTGGCAAAGCACAAATTAATAGCTGAGAAAAAAATGGTGACCACAAACAGCTAACTACAAGCTGAGCAGGTTGAAGGGTCAATAACTTGATAGATGAGAAATTACAGAAATTGATATGAGAGTTTTTACTTCTTTTTTTTTTTGAAATTTGAAATTTGAAATTTGATAGCCGAGTGAGATAATCAGATAGAGAAAACTGAGAGCTACGTAAAATTATCACGGTCACGATGATGCATAAATTATAAAAAGACAAGATATATCAGCATTTTGAAAGTTCACCAGGGGCAATTGCCCCTGCTGGCTTCACTTGCATCTGCCTTTGAATTGAGGTTCATACAACAAAAACTTATGGTCACATGGGTATTTCAATGAAGTCAAGTGGACTCTTATGGTGGTTTCAATTTTTAAAAATGAGGCAGGTTAATGGTGGTTTTGTGAAGTCACATAAGCGTAAAGGCCTATCGCTTCTTGCTATATTATATTGTCACTTGCATTTAAATTGAAAAAAAAAAACTAAAATAATCGAAGTTTTCTCCTGTCTTAACATTGCAAAACAAATCATTAAAAACCAATCTTGTTTATCCTCGGCCTTTTTATCTTCTACATCGTGGCTCTGTCAAATTTGGAGCTTTTACAGACTAGCTCATGGACGGATAAAACAGATCAACATGTGATGCAAGAATCAAATTTCATCCCCCCCCCCCCCCCCCGGTTGTTTCAGGTAAACAATAAACTAGATAACTGTGATATATTGAGCCTTCTAATATTATTATTATTTTGTTATAGTTAAAAAAACAAAACAGATCGATTTACGATAAATTAAATTTTTGGATGTTGGAAACTGGCATCGTGTATTTCTGATAAATTAATTTCATGAGTGTCAATTTTATCGTACCTTTCCAATCAGACTCAATTCCCTTACAATGGTATCAAGAAAGTTGATCTTCAGTTTCCCGTGTAATGGTAGCAAGAGTTAATATTCAGTGTCCTGTGTATAAACTGCTCGATCAATAATATCCATAATAATAATAAAGGGTACAAAAAGATAAATAATTCAGTGTAGTTATATGTTAACTTGCAGAAAGCCATCATTTTCATATGCTTGTAATTACAAGTTGTGAAACAATTCAGATGAAGAATGCCTAAGCGAAATGAAGAAAGGATAAATGGAACCAAACTAACACTAAATTCATGTGACTAATTATTTATTATTGTCAACGCTATCCAATCATCATAACATCAATTTGGACAATTAATGTACTCCATTAACTGTATGAATTAATTAACAAATAAGTGCATTGCCTCTTAAGCAAAAGAGAAAAATATAAGTTCAGAATGCAAATTTTACCAGCTGGATATTTTATGTAGTGATGATTAACTATAACTTTAGTTTAACTGATGTATGAAAAGGTACATGTCTTTCAAGAAAGTTCAGATATTTTTGCGATAAATATATTACTTTATAACAGAAAATAGGAAAAAAATTGTTGCAAAAACACCAATGAATTCTTAGTCAAATTATTTCATATCAGGATTGCTGCCTGAAAACAATTACATAAAAGCAAAGCCAAACAGACAGTAAATCAATGACCATTTACATATGAAATATCGATGTACCTTTTCATAACACTTTCACCTTCATTTAGTATCTTTTATAATGCCAGCCATGATCTTAGAATTGCCACCTTCATAAGCAAGCAATTCTCAATTAGTAACATCTGCATATAACCAAAGAAAAACCAAGATGAAAATTTAGGAGCAGTTATTAAAAAAGTTGGGGTCAGATACTTGATACCTATTCAAACTTATATAAAAGAGACAATGCACAACATAACTGGTATCATTTCCAATTACTAGAAGATACAAACAGAAAGAACGTAGATAAAAATCATTAAGTCATGACAACTCATTTTTGTGGTAAATGAAATATATGAGGTCTGAAACATTTAAAATTTAATTTATCCTTTATTGTGCATAAGCCACATACCTGGTAGAATTCAACAATGCTGATAATAAAGTTAAGTCGTACTTACCACTTTCTGTCTGATAGCACCTCCTTTGATGGCATTTCCACCAGAAACTGAGTAAAGTGTGTGAATGTATATGTGCGCATACATGCGCACACGTGCTCGCATGTACACACCAGACCCACATGCCCCACACAAACAGACAAATAGCTCGTCCCATACATTTCTCCTAATAGTTTTGACCATGTGATTGTTCTGATCCAACAATTATTGATTTGGATAAGGTTTAGAGCAAGAAATCTGAGTGTAAATATCCTCTCCATCTATATGCACATACATACATGTATGCATGATGAAAAATGCAAAATCACATGCCAACACATATATGCATAGGGGACTGGCGACACCCCCTTAGCTAAACCTCAATAGTATTTTCAGTTATACAATTTAATATCAAACCAAACTTTGTAGATGTGTTTTTACAGCATTCCAGATCATCACTAAAAAAAATTGGTTGGCTTGGATGATCCTACAATTCTTGAAAACAATAGGTTAGATGAGGATCAATTCAACACCTTGTATCAATTTATCATTTGAATATATCATAAATTTCGAAATGATCTCAACTTTTGTTAAATGACTTTTAATGGCATAGGGACATATGCAAAAAAGCATTGTTACATTTCCAAGCGTACAACTCAAAAAATTATTGAGTTGTAGTTTAAGGAGCATAGCCGATCCTTACTGATATATGTATAGGGGATCGACAACACCCCTTACGCTACACCTCAATAATGTTTTGAGTTATACAATTTAAAACCAAACCAAACTTGTAGATATGTTTCTATAGTATTCAAGATCGTATCTACAAAAAATTTGTTCGTTTTTAACGATCCTACAATTCTTGAAAACAATGGGTTAAATGATGGTTAAATTCAATACCTTGTATCAATTTAACGTTTTGAATATATCATAAATTTTGAAATGATCTCAAATTTCATAAAATGGCTTGTAATGGCATACGAAAATATACAAAGAGCGTTGTCACATTTCCAAGCGTACAACTCAAAAATTATCGAGGTGTAGTTTAAGGAATGTAGCCGATCCTTACCGATATATGTATAGGGAATCGACAACACTCTTTATGCTACGCCTTAATAATGTTTTGAGTTATATAATTTAAAATCGAACCAAAACAAACTTCGTAGATATGTTTTTATAGCATTCAAAATCATCTCTACAAAATATTGGTTTGTTTGGATGATCCTACAATTCTTGAAAACAATAGGTCAAATGATGGTTACATTCAACACCTTGTATCAATTTAACGTTGTGAATATATCATATATTTTAAAATGACCTCAAATTTTTTGTAAATGACTTTTAATGGCGTAGGAACATATACGCAAAGCATCGTTACATTTACAAGCGTGCAAAAAAAAATGAGGTATAGCTTATAGAGTGTAGTCAACCCTTACTGATATATGCAGTTTTACACCCCTTACACGAGATATTTGTCACTTGCAATGTACATATAAAAATATCTTTGAAACAAAAGATATAGTGATTTAAAATCATAAAATTCACCTTTTATATGTAGTTTTTAATAAACAAAAATTGGAACATATAAAGAAAAAGAATATAAACTTTTTTGTTGAGATTAAGATTTGAACTCATGACCTCATTTATAAATATTTTGTCATTACTGAGGTTCATTCTTATGGCCACATATGCATATGAGGGCATTTTAGAAAGTTTGCAGTCGGATCAAAAATTGAAAATCTATTATAGTTTTTAATAAAGATATGCATGTATGTACGTATGTTCATGTATGTATCAACTATGTATGTGCGTGCATGTGCACGTGCATTTGAATATATGTATGGTGCATGAAGGTTTTTATGTGTTCGTGGGTCTAAGCCAATGTGGACATGCTATGCATGACCTATGACAACATACACAGATTTGGTGTTGGGAATGTGAAATTACATGCATTTACAACATTCATGAATAAGAAGAAAACAATAGAAGTGCAAACAAGCAACAATATACATGCAAGTCTGTTACAGAATAAGTGAACTAGGAAATACTAGCACTGATACATTGTTGTATTAGTACATAAGTGAGGCTGGTCCTGAACCCTTGATTTTAGTAGCAAGTAGTTGAATATTAGAACTTAGCACTTGTTGCTGACATGCTGCCATTCAATGATACATCTGCAGATGCTACATCAGTTGAGTGAAAGTAGCACAGTTCAAACATCAATGTTACCATCTAGGAGCAGGCATTTATTCGTTCAGTCCGAATAAAGCAACCGAACCAAATAAGTTTGATCGGTTTGTTTCGGTTCTATTAGTTGTTGGATTTAATTTCTATTTTCATAATTATTTGTTTTAATTTCTATTTTCATAATTATTTGTTTTTTTGGTCGGTCTCGGTTTTCGATATTTTGAAACAAAAACAACCGATCAAACCAAATATAAAACTGCAATCAACCATAAGAAATATAATTATTGATGAAAAATTATATTAATATCTTAACAATTTTATTTTTTTCAATTTATGTTAGTGTTTGGGTAAGAAAAGTAGTTTATTTCTTCAAATTATACCATCATCCTTCTATAAATATGAACTCGATCAATTGTTTCATTCATATATTATATTAGCAACTAGATAATATAGCTCATTTAAAAATATACCAATTAAACCAACCAAACGGAACTGGTTTTTTTTTTTCAGTTGGGTTGGTTTCGATTTTGAAAAATATCGATTTGATTTGGTTCAGTTTTGTTTATTGAATGATTATTTCAATTTGATATTCTTTATCGGTTTCAAACCAAGCAACCACTTGTCCACTCCTATTACCATCCTTTCTCATAAAACACTATGTAACGCTGCAATTTGCTTAGAAAACGTGTAGTTAAAGATGCATGCAAAACTACATAACACGAACATTACACGATACAAAATATTGTGACTGCGCATAATGCCTGCTTATAGCTAGTGGTTTATGCAAATATATTTCAGAAAAATCTTCCAATGCAAAGCAAGCACGCACATGCAAATACACCTGAAAAATCTAACAAAAAACCAAATATATTTCAGAAAATCAATGAAATAATAGCTATAATATTATGTTTTGATCAGTGACTTGTTCAGCAAATAAACATAGGCAAACTGATTTTTGACGTTAGATTAAACGATAATTTACGTATTTTCATTATTCTTTTGCTGAGAGTACATGATAAAGAAGAATTAAGCTAAATATATCATCTAAGAAATTTGTACCGAAAATATTCTTTGCTACTAGGTGGCCATCAAACCACAGCGAGATAATGAATTTAAATTGAAAGAAAAGGAACTGGTATTGAACTGGTTGCTTTCATATAACAAAACAAGCTTACAGTAGAGTTGCTAATTCAATAGAAATATCTCCAATAAAAGGGAAAATTGATGCATTCATAAAAACAAAAACAGAAATATTTAAAAGATGTAACTAATCAAACAAGTGACTTCTACAGCATTATAGAGGAATTAAAAAATTGTAAAATTCAAATTAAAATGTCTGAAAAGGTTCATGATGGTACTAATACCAGCCAAGTAATTTCACAGCTGATACATACACCGTGGTGGCATGTGAAATTTTACAGAATATAACTGTATAAGCTACACAAATGAAAATTCTGCAAAATTGTATTTGTGGGAGTCTCTCTAAATCAGAAGTAAATTACAGGATCTGAAGCTGTCTTCTTTTATCAAATCTGAGAACACATGTACCGATCAAGGCTGATTAGCTGTCCTATCATTGATGTATTTTTCAATCCAAACTTGTTTAACCTATCACCTCCCTTGTCTTTGAATGAAAATAATTTAAACACCAGAAATTCCAATATGTTATTCTTCATATGAACGAAGGCAAATCTTTTCAAGTAGTATGGGCCAATTTTCCCCTAAATTTTGAGGGTTTATCTCCATTGCTACTCTAAGATCTTGTACTGAAGTCAAATGAATTGAATTCAAAGGTTGAAACCCACTTTGTGAATGTGCATGATGTCCTTGCCACACACCATTTACAGGCTTCCTGTAACTGACTTGTTTTTGCCCTGTTCCGGATCTTGATCCTGCTAACTCGGTACAAGACCTAATCAGTCTTTTTAAGTACGCATCCAAGCCATTATTCAACAAATTGGCACAATCCATTGTCACTCCATTTAATCCTTGTTCTGTAGCCACTCTTTCCATTCGTCTTCTTAAATCTTCAGAATTACACAATTCACCATTGTCATAATTGCTACTTAAGTTACTTAATCCAACACTAGCACTCAAAGCCAGTGGTTTTCGAGCTCCACCAATGCTAGAAGGGCAAAAAGGAATACCAAGTGGGGCTTGTAATGGAAGTTCTGCCTCTGATTTCAATCTAGTGGAATCCACATCAACTACTGTTTCTACTAGTCGTGATTTTTTTGAAGGTTGCTCGATAAATCCATCTACATAACTTTGGGCCGGTCTTTTCATATTACATGTGCTCAAGTCACCATTTTCTCTTACAACAAGTTCATCGTAAATAGCCAATGATGGACTACCGTTTGCTACCTCTATTTTTCCATTTGATCCTAGAGGGCATGGTCGATCTTTGATTTTTCTAAGTCCTGATCGCATTTTTTTAGGAGAAGGTGGCAACATATCACCATTGGATAAAATAGGCGGCAATGAATGCGACAACTTCGATGGTGGCGGAGATTTTGCTTGACAAGCATTCTTATTAACTCCCCTGATGAGTTGATTATGTAAAGGTATATTATCTCGTCCAAGTGTTAAAATACATAGCTTGTTAAATTCAAGTTTACTTAACTTTTGGGAAAGAAATCTACTCAAATGGACAAAGTACTTTTGAGCTCTATCTGGGCCAACACGCTTTATTATTTGGGACTTCAAATCCCCAAGGTTGATCCTGGCATTCATCTCTCTTATTGAGCAGATTCCATGCAACAAGTTTCAAACTTTTGTGCAAAATTGGCCAAATCAGAACAAATATATGTACGGGTTTGGCTAACAATTAGGGCTTTTCAGCTATACCCAATAAAAACACTATGAAAAATGCAATGTAGAAGAAAATGCTCAAATGTAGAAATTAAAACTCTAGAGTTAAGATCTCCAAAGCAAATTTTGCTAACTCCAAATTTTTGTGAATCATGAGCAGATTATCGAATCCCAAGCTGGAAAAAGAACTCGTATTGGACTTCAAGATCGAAAGCTTGAATCTGTGACAAAAAACTGAGTAAGACATACATGGATCTCAACAGAACCCGATCACTAAGACATGCTTAACTCAAAAACCAATTGCATAAAATCGAAAGAAAAAAAAAATCTAATTTAGGGTTTCAAGCTGACCTCAAATGCTTCGAGTGGCAGCAATATTTCCAATTCGAACCGCGAAGAGAATTACTTTTCCCCTTCAATTCGCAAATTTTACTGCTTTCACACTAAATTCACCAAATTTATCTTCGAATTTGAAGATAATTGAAGGATGGATCGATCGAGTAAGATATTTTTCGTGTGTTATTATTGTGGGTTTTTCTCTCTCTTCGAACTTTCTTCTCTCTTTTTATTTGGTGTTGTTTTCTTCTATTTTTCTTTTCGAGATCTTTTATAATTTAATTCGAGTTGTACTCTAATTTTTTCTCTTTTAAAGTTTGAGGAATGAGTATATGATTGGGATTATTTGGATTGCGATTGGAGCCCACAGAAAAAAGTGTTGATATTGGATTTGTGGGTTTGACTTCTGAAAATGGTCAATGTAAGTTTGTTCTGTTTGAACTAGAGATCTATGATAATAGTGGTTAAGGAGAAAACATGCTTGCTATGTGAGTATTTTTCTTTTGTTTTCTTTTTGTTTTCCCTATTTACTAATTAGTTATGAAAGATGTTCATGGCAATAATAATCAGCAAGAATCTGCTACATTGGTTTACATTCATTCCTTCAATGATGATTACATGATAGTTTAGTTGCTTGATATTTAATTTCAAGCGCTTTGTGTATTATGATGTACAAATAAATAAGCATTCGGTTAAGTAAAACAAATATGCTCAATAAAATATTTCAACGAAAACGGAAAGCAACGTCAAGATTAGGTCAAAGGTTTGAAATTTCTAAGATTGATTATTTTAGTTATCGATCTTAAAAACTATATTGCAATGTGTTGACATGATTGCATAATTACTATAGAAAGTATAATACTGTAAGTGGACCCATGTTTTGAAGAGTTGATGTGTTATTTATACTCGGTTCGATGGTTGAATACAAATTAGAAACCAAGCAAAAGTAATTATGGACGATCCGAAAAATAACTTGAGGAGTCTACTAAATGTACATGGAACTTATGATTCACTTTTGGATCGTTTTATGGTACTTAACTGTGTTATTATATGATTATTTATGTACGATAATATATATTATAATATCTGATTGAATATTATAATTACTTAAATAAATGGTATTCAATAAAGTTAGTGAGTTAAATAACTCATATTACATAATTAAATCAAGTTTATATTTAATTAAATACTTGGTATGATTTACTTCAATAAACCATCAATCAATGGGGCGGTGTATTGTAATAATGATCTGAACTTTGATGACCAGTTTGATCAATCGGTGGGATAGTTTAAAGGGGGAATTAATTTAAAGGACAAAAATTTCTATATTTTTTGCCTCAAGGACACGACCTCAATATTTTTGCCACAAGGACAAACATTCTTCTAAAATTTATTCACAAGGACAAACATTTTCCAAAATTATTCATAAGGACAACAAAACTGATACCGAGCTAAAAACTGATACCTAAAAACTGCTACCGATAACTACAAACTGATACCTAAAAACTGCTATCGATAACTAAAAACTGATACCTACAGAAAGTTGTCCTTCAGGATAAAATATTGAAGGTCTGTCCTTGAGGCTAAAAAGCTGTGAAATTTTGTCCTTGACAATAATTTCCTGTAGTTTAAATGGGTATTAAAATAAAGATTTGTTTTATTGAAATTTTTTCCTTAAATTACATGGATCTATTTTTAATTTATTAACACTTTCTCTATTCGATTTATTTCTTTTATCACGCTTTTCTCTTTAATGTTTAATTTCAAATATATTATGCAAACATATGACAACAATACAAAAAATTACAAATCATATAAATATCATTCAGTAAATTACTCCTTATTATATTCGCGTAGTCACTTACTCTCAACTTCCTTTTTTTACCCCTCTTTACCTTTCCACTATCCTGCTAAAAATACAAAAATCCATGCCTTCTAAAACTCGCTGGCATCGATAAAGAGTATCATAGTGATGAGAATGAAGAATGTAAATGTAAATCAGTCAACTAACAAATTCCAGAAGTGTCGACAAAATTTGAAATATGTATACAAAAAACCTATTTTTTGTTCAAAAATGTTGAAAATGAGAATCGATTTGATAAGGAAAATTGAAGAAAAAAATATTTTAGGTATTTAAGATTTGTTGTTAAGCAGTGAAACTAATAATTGATCTTCCCTTATAAAATCAAACTAAAATAACTAAATTGCATGTTTTATAACCCTGCTTCCCTAATTTTAAGATCATAGAGTAGAATGCATCTTAAATTCTCAATCACTAGCTCAATCTATGTTTTCATAATCTCTTTCTCAATCTCTACTCATTATCCAGCATTCGACTTTGACTATTTCTTTGTGGCTACAAACTCACATATGGGTGATTGCTTTTTCAAACTCATTTTACCGACTACGATGGAGGAGTACATTTATAAAATGAAGACTTTAGGCAAATAGGAAAGGGCTTTTTTCGGTGGACGGGTTTTTGCATCAGGTTGCTGTCATTTTTCTTAATCAACTAGTTTTTAGGGTTGAACTTGTGGTAATGGTGGTTGTAACCATAAAAATCACATGAAATAATCTATTAAATAATAATAAAGTAGAATAATTTAAAGCTCTCCCCTTAATTTCACAAATTACAAGCCTTTCCTTGGTTCTTTCCCACTAATTAAATTCATGTCCACATAGATTTTTATCAAAATTTATATTTCAATGCAAACAACAAACCTATTTAACTCTATTAAATAATAGTAATTAATAAAGTTTTACTTTACTTTTCATACTTCTCTCCAATCACACTAAATTCCTTACGATTCAAAATTTTCGCTCATGTTATTATCTCTACGTTGTTATTCTCATTTGTTTTTTTCCATATCAACAGTAATTTCCTTTATCATTAATCGTCATAACATGATCGTATGTTCATTTATTTCACTCTTTTACATTTTAATTTTTGATAATTTATTTTAAAAGGAATTAGTATAAGCATGAATAGTATTTTACGCCTGCAATAAGTGCTCATCTCAATAAGAGGATCACCTCTACTTAATAAATACTTGTTATATGTCTTTTTAGATACATATTTGATTACATGTTTCTTAAATTTGTATCACAAAGGAAAACAATTGTAATATGACTCAAAGAATCAAAAAATAAAACATTCTTTAACAAATTTGAATATCAATACAATATTTCACATTTTCGTTCTCAATTCTAATTTTTAATTTTTTACGTTAATATTCACTTTTAATTATTTTTTCTATGTGATTTTCTTTACTTAAATCATATAAATATGATCGTATATCCATTTACGTTTCACTCATTTTCATTTTTAATTTTGTACAATTTATTTTATTCCTATTAGCATAAGCAAAGTAATTAATTTACACTTGCTAATAGTTATTTGAGAGAAATAATTGATTATTTTTTCTCCAAGTTTCATCACAAGGAAAGATTATTAAAATATAAATAAATGGGTTTAAAAGTAAAATAACTTTCAATAAAATTAAAATATTGCTACATTTCCTCACATCTCAGTTCTTATTTCCACTTCAACGTCATTTGATTTGTAATAAATCTAGTTGTATGACATATTCTTTTCGATGAATATTTTAATATGCAACCTTCAAAATGAACGAATATACAATAACATATTGTTAGGTACACATTTAATTTTAGATAAGTCTATCGTTATCAATAGGAGTATCTAACACAAAATTTATATAAAATATAACTAATCAAATTTATTAAATAGTTACAACTAATTAAATATAGTAAAGTAAAAGAAAATACCCTCTTCTTAGTGGTTCACTTATATTATTTTTTCTTTTATGTTCTCTATAGTATTTATTTATTAAGTTCTTCACTATTTTCGTAAATTAGAAACCACTATTATTCTCCTCAACTATAACTTATCATTTTATTAGATATATTTCAATTTTGATTTTTTGATTTTAATTCTCATCAATTTTGCAAATTCATATTCAACGTTGTCAATACACACACACGCACACATATATCCATGTGTGAATATATTATTATAAACTATTGTATAATTATAAAATATTTTTAAAACATAAATAGTCAAAGATAACACTAATATAAATTTTTTCATAATCTTTTATGTCTATTTAATATGTATAAATTAGTTAAATTTCATATTTTACTTGTAAATCATTAAATGTAAAAAAATATTATTTTAGAACTAATTCATAATAATATAAATCATTTTGAAGGATTAGAATTTGGAAATAATAATCTACACAATTAATTTCAATTGTTTAGAATATACAAATTAACTAAGAATGATATGTAACACATAATTTATTTAATTTAAAAATTATTATTGAAAATTATTTTATTAACGGAAAATGTTATTTAACATATAAAACTCCATAGTAAAAATATTTTTTTTTATTGATTATTCATATTCATTTGATAGATAAATGAATTAATATGTAATGTATAATATATCTAAATTTCAAAAGTATTATTTTAAAACTGAAATGTTTAGTTTAGATATTTATTATCCAAACATTCATATGTATTTTTTTGTAACATGTTATGTGTATGTATGTGTGTATAATATATATAATCCAAATGTACATATGTATTTTTTATAACATGTTATGTGTATATGTACATTACAGTAAAATATAAAATATACTCTCTTCTCCTTAATTCTATCGTATAAAAAATTTCTTTTTAATCTCTCTGGTGTTTTGTTACTATGTCCCTGGCTACTTAAGTGAAATTGAAACAATCAATATCTCTTTATTTATCTTCATTGTTTTACCAACATACCTAAATATTTATGGAATTGGTAGGACTATTTGCACACACTAAAATACCACCTCTTACCCAACTCTCCCCTCACCTAAATAAACATTTGTCTCACCCACCCATTGTGTCAACGGGCCGGGTTCGATCCGGTTATTTTAAAACCTATAACCGAGCCCCATTACAATATTCAAAACCCAAGCACGTCCCGAACCTGCAGAGTATTTCAAAACTAATACCCAAGTTTTGCTCACCGGGCTTTTAAAGCCAGTTGGGTAATACCCATATACCGAACTCCTAATATTTATACTAAAATCATATTTTAAACTTGTAGTTTTTCTAAAAATTATACATAATGTTAAGATACAAATTGGATGGTGATGTAGTCAAGTTGACAAAAAAAGTAAGCAAAAACATCTATATGTAAACAAAAAATGGTAAACAAATGATGTAAACACTCATGTTTTGATATTACGGAAAATAATTAATCAGGTCGGATCCAAACTGGGTCGGGTATTTACAAAAGCATATATGATCCCTAATAGTAACCATGTTGGGCATGGTTTGGGCCTGGGTAGTTAGGGAAAAACCCGTGCCCGTATCACCAGGGTGAGTTCGGGTCGAGCTCTGACTGAAACCCCTACCATTGACAGACCTACCCACAGCCACTTATTTTCTTGCCACTTGATAAAAACTAAAATTCTATCTTCTCCTCCTCTCTTCTCAATTTTTTTCCTTCCCAAAATTATAATATCAAAATCAATTTTTTTGAAATTTCAATATCTCAAAACTGATTCTTATTTAAAATCAAAACTCTATATCTTAAAAAGTGTACAAGTTGTTCGGATCTCCAAGTAAGACACTACATATTTTGAATACTAATAAAAATTTCTTAAATCACAAAACACTAAACTCAAAACAATAACATATGTTTTACTTACATTGTCCGTCTCATTTTATCTTTCATTAATGGTAGATATGAGAAAACATCATCACGAATACAAAAGGTAATATACATAGCCACGTCAAAATGTAATGTACAACTTTAGTTAGCATTATTGATTTTCATACAAATAATTAAACTCCAAGTATATTAATTGATATTAATATTGTAAACATAAAATGAAAATCATTTTACAGCAGCTTATATTTTATAAAATCATTTTACATTTGTTACCTCTCTTTCTTCTAGCATTGAAAGTGATAGTAGAGGAAATCAGTATTTTTAAGAATTAAAGTCTTTTTTGATATTACATTACTCGGTTATGTTACTTTTTCCTTTTATTTTTACTTTGTATTTGTATATCTGAGCACGCTGGATTTTGAAGTGGTTTTGGTTAATTTATTTTGTTATTCCTTTAAGTGGGTGCGAGGAGAGTTTATTTTGAGGAAAATGAGTTACCATTTCAAGGACAAGAGTGAGAAGAGTTATGGTGGGTACGTATAATATCATACTTATGAAACAATGGTAAAGTAGAACATTTGTTTTTCTTTATTCTCTTCGGTTGTATTATATTTGAGTCCCTATAATTTATGTCACTCATCTATTCTATCTATTCTATTTATATAAAGTTCAGTGCTTACCTTTTTATATCCTCTTCTCTTATTCATTCTTAAACCAAATACTAAACTCTCCTTAGTTCTAGCAATTATTTTAGTTACCTCCCCCCCCCTTGGGTAATTAATTTTTAAACATTCAACATTCAATGGATGAGTACTTATTAACTAGTCCTTTTGTCTTCCCTTCTTTTAATTCTTTGCATGTGCTAAGCATAACTATCAAGAACGTAGGTAAACACAACCGTTCATCAATCCTAAAAATTAGGATTTTTCATCTCTAATTTTCTTTGATTCCACTTTAGTTTTATGATCAGATATTTCGAAAGTAAAGGGTACACTTTTAAATCTCACTTCTCCCCCATCTTTTGCTTTATATTGTAGTAAAATATCTAAAGTTATATTTAAATTCTCGTTTTCATTCATTCGTGTTGTATATTACTACAATTAATGGTTTGATATTTATTTACCAAATAGATACCATAATTTTACATGACTTTGATTTTTAATGTAAGTGGTTAGATTTTTATTCTTTATGTCAATTTCAATATTGTTGTGTCTGTTTTGAATTATTTTAAGAAATAGGGTATTGGTTTTAAATTTTTACATGCCAAGTTATAATTATATTAAACTATAATATATACTAAATCACAGTATTTTATCATATTTCCTATTTTGTTGGAAAAAAAACTAATTTCTTGATAAGAAGCTAGATTATTATTAATGTACTTTCATTAATGCTTTGGACATCTGTTCATCTTCCTTTTGGTACAACATTATTATAAATCCTTCCCTTTTTGTAAACATATCCTGATAAAATCAATGTAAATTTTTGCCTCTTGTTTTTCTTCCAAGCCGAATACTATAAACATTTAAAAGGATTAGCAACTTGACCAATCGACGATGAATAAATCATTAAAGAAGTACTAAATCATGGCTGTAGATATGTACAATATAAAGGTATAAAGAATCTATGCCCCATCTTCGCCTTTTAGGTAACGAATGGAGCTTAGGGGATTATAAGGTGATATTTTAATGTTAGAAATTTTGTATCTACTGATATTTAACCACTTTATTTAAGCTTGTTTCTTGGAGAGCTTTTGTAGTAAAAAAATTATATCGCATAATTTTGTTACTAAATTAAATCTTTGAGTTGAAAATTTTCATAGTATGATAATATAATGATATAATTATGTATATAGTGTTTTATAGTCAAATGTTTATAATAGGTTTGAAAATGACAATGCATCATATTTCATTTTTATTTTGAACTGCTTATCACCTTCTTTTCTTCAAAAATTTGTTATAATTCCTTTTTAGAATCAACCCAGAAGTTAGGCTCTTTTAATAAAAAAATTACAAACCTATAAAGTTACCTCTAATAGTATTAATAGTTTCATTATTCATAATAAATGTATTAGGGTTTCGTACTTGATGAAAAACGCAGCAAAAGATATCCTAACTCATGGTGGTAGATATGCATAATGCATAGTTACAAAAAATATGTTTCTCACTTTAACTAATTGATAGAGGACGGAGCCTATGAAATTGTATAATAAGATCATTATAGTAAATTTTAGATACTCATAATTTTTGTGTGCAATTTGTATTCTTGCCGAGTAAATATTTTCTTACGATGATATTTAAGCGATATCATCAGGTATTCTATATGTAATAACAATAATAAAAGTTTATTATGCTACAGTAATAACATCACAACCATAGAAATTTTACATCATTTGTTAAAGATCTTTAGTTTTTTCCAAAGCAACTTTTCTTGATGTTTGGACATACGAAATATAGATTACACTTGATATTTTAATATGAAGTTGAACTTATGGATGATTATCTTCGGTTTTGTTGTTTTATCATAAAGATAAGGACCTATGAAAGAAGTTAATTCGGAAAATTGTTAACGCGTTTGACAACAAAATTGATGTAAAGAGACTTTAAGAGAAATACAAATTCTTTCGCACATGGATCATGAAAACATATGCCTATATGTCTTGATTTCATCTTCCTTTAAATAGTCTAATAATAATATTTTATATATTTTTTCAGGTGGTTGCCATTGAAGATACAACTCTTTATGATGAAAATATTCAACGGTTTATATTCCAAATAATATTTGACAAATTGCCTCTTTCTTCTACCAAGTTGATTATTTGATCCATTTACCTTTTCAACGATAAACAAAGGGATATTACAGAAGAAGAAAAATTTGATACATCTTATTAAATGGTATTTTTATATTGAATATAAAAATATAAACATGACTTAAAGTATACATTTGAGAACAGATATGTCAATATTTTACATATGTTCTAGTAATTCAAGTTTGTATATTATGATATATTTATTGTTTAATCCATCATTCTTTTCTTATCATTAATCACAATAAATAATTTTTTCTCACTGTACAACAACAAAGCGTTTATATTTGAACATATATCGATAACAACTCAAACGTAGAACAAAAATGTTCAAATGATATAATTGCATTACCATAACTAAGTAGAAATTATAATTTATGTTTATATTTTTTTGGCTATAATTTTAAAAAATTCATACTATTTTTTTAATGCAATACAATATGAGCAGATCATGGAAAAGCTTTGTGCAAATGTGGGAAAAATCTCGAATAGGCAGTATGGACCAAGTCCTTCTATACTAGCATTAAGCATTTTTACCAGCAAACGGTAAAACATAAGTAGAGATGTTATTTGCTTAGTTTAATGCATATACATTAGCTAAAAAAATTCATATAGGTTCTCCTGATAATGGTTATATTCCTTTTACAATAGTGGTGTGAGTGTAAGTATACTCATGAAAATTTATAGTTTAATAGCGTATATAGAATGATGGCTAACCCCAACTTAATACGTTTTTCAAAATAGCTATTCCATTTTTTTGGTGAATGGATAAATCGATAATAATAAATATTGTTTCCCCACCTTATATTTTTGTAGAACCCCTAATTATAAATATGCATATGTTCCTTGGGCACTCTTCATAAACCTAACTGCTAATGTATCACTTTCAGAATATGGTTTCAGAGAATTTATTTTGCTGTTCATTATCTCTTCGAAATTATTACTACCACATAAAAGGCCATTTTCTTAAGTTTATTTGACTAATACATGTTGATAATCAATCAATAAATACACTTTTCTTTAAATGTTTTTATTATTTTTATCAAACAAGTCTATTATTTTATGTGTTTTTGGATGTGTTTGCCTAAATTATTTACTTTGAATTACATGGTCATAAAATAGTAATTGACCAAAAAAATTGCTTAAATGTTGAATTATTATGACAATTTGTGCTCAATCGCCGAATTCTCTTTATATGCAACTATTAAAGAAGTTTTACCGCCGTGGCACATACTAATTTTCTTTTATGACATAACTGAAAAATGATCACTTCATTACATAATGGAATTTCTATAAGGCTGCAACTTGTTCAATTTCTCTCTATTTTACTATATTATTATTGATAAAGTAGTTGTTTTATGCAACAAAGTAATATTTATGTTCCTAGAATAATACTTTTTGTTTTTGTTTTATATCTTTGTTAACCTGGAATATAAATGAAGTGATATATATTACAGACAAAATTATACTGTAACGACCCGTAAGTTTTCGATCGTTTGAATTAGTTTTTAATAATATTTTGGTAATTCAATGTTGGAAGAAATAAAATTTGGAACTTAATAATGAAACAATAAGTAAAATGAAGTGTAACGATGTTAATTAGAGTTAACCATTAACAATTTGAATGAAATTCCAATTAATTGAAGTGATTAGATGTTATAACTTGGTCATAATTTAATATAAGGGAACAAAATGTAAATAGCCAATTAGTGCATGGAATAGTATAATAAATGGTAATTGAATAAAATTGGTATTATGTAAATGATTACAACATTTGTTGTAAATAATAAACTTATAAATGTAATTAAAAGTAAATGGTAGAAATTGTTATAGGTTACCTATTTATTTAGTTTGTTGGATTTAATTTGAATTCAATTGCAATTAATTCACTAAATTAGTGCAGTTGATGTAGATTAAATTGATAATTGAAGAATGTTTGTCCAATAAGATGTAACCAATGTAAATTCTATCCATAATATGATAATCGAGTGAATAAAAAGAATTGAAATCAAGCGTGACCAATTTATTAGAATTTCAGCTAAATAAATGAATTTATGGAAATTAAATGGAATTAAATATTACGCTAATTGAGATGAAGATGAAGTTGGAAAATAATAGTGCAATAAGATATAAATCATGATAATTATATCCATAAGCTGATAATTGGTTGAATAACAGGATTGAAAACCAAATAAATAAATTTATTGGAAATTTAATTTACAATTACAAATTTATTGAAATTGAAAATAAACACAGTAAATTATGAAATATTCAATAATAAATTGATATAATAATTTATTATAAAGGTTTTTAAATCGCTAAGTAATCCAAAATGATAGAATTATAAATTATAGAATTTGAATTGAAAAAGTGATTTAATTAATTTAATATTAAATTATTTAATTAATGCGAAAATAGTCATTTTGGCCACTGTCTCGAATTTCAATGAAACGAGTTTCAACGGATCCGTATGGTGAATTATTGTAAGGTTTCAAGTTTTATAGCAATCAGACTTGTCGTTTGATCGTACGGACTCGAAACGCCTAGAAATTAATTTAATTAAAATCAATTGAAATCAATTTGAAATAAGCTGATTTTAACGGAACTTCTTCACACGATGGAATTAGAAATTGAAACCTATTCCATTGAGTTTAAAAATATTGGAAACATCTATTTTGATATATGGGACGACCCATTTCCGTTTGAGGAACGAAACGGCTTTTTGGATTGTTTATCGTTCAAAATTCAAATCAAATTTTATTCATTCATTTCTATTTCTGACCTACCTATAAATAACCTGTTATAAATCCTAGCATTCTTTCTATTTCTTATTTTTTATGTACATTTCCTTCTCAACTCCTCATTCCAATGGCAAACAAACCAAAAACCAAATTTCCAATTCAATTTCAAATTCAATTCCAAAAATAAAACTCCTCACAATATATCGATTTGAAGCTCTCGACAAGGGCATGTCAAATCTGCAGTTCGTTTTTCAATCTGAGTTTCTATGTGGTTGGAACTGGGCGAATTAGTCTCGGCCGTTCATTGGTGTTTGATGATCTTCGACGGATCATCGATTTGAGGATACCGTTGCAGAGAGATGGGCGAGTGGAGTTCATCTAAGGGGTTCGCATGTCATTTCAATGGTTCGATTGTTGGCAAAAGTTCATTAGGGTTAGGGCTTTTTGTTGGCGGCTGCTCGATTCGAGAGCGTGAGGGCACATCGGCTCACGTGGCTGCTGGAGGAGGTGGTCGCGGCATGTCGGGGGTAGCGGCGGCGGCCTGGAGGCGCGATTCTTGACCAACATGGAGTTGCGTGCGTTCTTTTTTGATGGTCATGTTCGGTTACCTGGTAGGGTGAGGGTAATGACGTGCACGGTAAGTGATGTGGTTCTGTTTTTTTTTTTTATATTTTCTTTTAAATCTTTTAACTCGAATAACTTTTACGGACGAATTTGGATTTGGACGCGGTTTGTTTCGTTGTGATCGTACCGAAATTTCGGACTTTTTGATACTGGTTTGGACAAATTCTGAGATTGTTTGATTTTTTGTGCTTAAATTGGATTTTAATTCGATTTAAATTCAAAGGTGGGTATTTTAACCTACTCACAACTTCAAAATTTTCTTATGTTGGTTAAATTAAAATTATGATGTGATTAGAAATTTATTGGTTGCTGTTTGATTTGTTAAATTTTCATTTATGATTAAATTTGACTTTTATCGCATTTAATTATCGTTTAATTTAATATTAAATTTTAATTGTCAAATTTAATATCTGTATTGATTACCAGTTATCTACTGATGTTTATTGATTGAATTGGATGATGATTGTGATTAATGTTTAAACTGTTGATATTGGATGACTGGATGATGTATTTTATATTTTATAACTGCAAGTTCTCTATGGGTTGAAATGATACATACTCGGACGATCTATAGAATATGGAAAAATCGATATGGGTTGAAATGATAGACTCGAACGATTTTATGGAATTTATTATTTAATTTGGGATTGCGATTTGAAATGACATATAACTATAAAATTTTAAATTGCGGATTGAAATGATAAATATCTGTATCACTTGACCCTAGGGTAGAGAATTATATACGGACACCGGATTGGTTAAATTTAATGATTTTTAAATCTTTAGTTTTTGAATCCAGTTAAATGATATTTTGAAATAAAAGTTGATTTATGTAAATTGAATTATTACCGAAATTCAAAAGTTTTATGTTGAAATTGGTATTGTTTTAAAGGAATGGTTTAAAGAAATAAATTGAAAATTTCAAAATTGATTTGAAGTATAACTGGAATTCATAGGGATTGAGTTATTAAAATCATTTGAAATATAACTTTGAAAAAAAGTACCAAAATTTGAGTAGCATTAACTGGCATTTCAACATCGATTGAAATCGATATATAATTAAATAGGTATTGAGAAATTTTACTTTGAAAGATTTGAAATTGGGTTATGTAGATTTGGAAATTTGAAATGGTCCAGATATGTTGAAATAAAATAAATAGAAACTGATATAGATTCCAAATTCATATTTTAATATAAATTGTTTTAAAAATCTATTATTTTAAAATTTCTACTTATTGAGATTTCAAAAAATTTAAACTATTTTAACCTATAGTAACTATATAAATTATTTTAACCGATTTTAAACCAATTTAATTTATTTTAAACTAATTTAACCATTTAATTTATTTTAAATCTAATTAATCTATTTTAAAGCTATTTAATCTATTTTAATTATATTTAATCTATTTTAAATCTATTTAACTATCTTAAACCAATTTAACAGTATCGTTAATCTATAATTAAACTATTTTTGAGTATTTTAACTATTTATAACTATTATAACTATTTATAAATATTTAAACCATTTCTAAAACTTCAGACTAAGTAGAGGGAAAGTTTTCATATTCAAATTCTTTGGTTTTAAAGTAAGTATGGTTAAATGATGTTATAACGTAAGTTGAAATTTAAATGTTATAATTAACCGAATATGATGATTTTGAAGTGAGGATTTAACCTAATTGGAAATATGATTTTTGAAAGAAATTATGATCTAGGGAACGATATGATTTAAAGGCGAATATGATTTCAAAGTGAATATGATTTCGAAAGTGATATGGTTTTGAGAATATGATAATTTGATATAAATTATGAATTGACTTTTGAAATGTAAAAGAACCATCCGGTGTGAAATAAGCGTTTGGTTGTTAAAGAGACCGGGATCACATATTGTCATACTCTCTACCAATACCAAAAACCACTTTAACAGTCGTGTACGTGGTGGAGATTCCAGAAATGAAGTAGGATGGTTTGGTGAACGATTCTATATGAGGTATGTAATGACCCGTAAATTTTGATAATTAAATTTGTTAGCTTAATGGGGTTTTGGTAATTAAATATTGAAAGAAATAGAAATTGAACTGGAATCGATTACAATAAATCTAAATAAAGTATTACGTTAATGTTAATTAAGGTAATATTTGGAAATAATGTTAATGTTATTCATAATTGGATAATTTATTGAATTAAAGGAATGGAAATAAAAATTTATTAATTTAAAACTTAACAAATGGAAAAATTGCAATTAAATGAAATTTAATATTTAATTATTACGTAAATAGGAATTTAGATGAAATCTGAGAATATTAATGTAATGGATCATGAACCAATTGTAAATTTCATCCATTTGATAATAATTTATTGAATACAGAATTTAAAATCAAATAAATGATTTATTGGAATTTCAATTGATAATTAATGAATCTATAAAAATAGAAATTTAATTACGGTAATGGGTAAATCAATTAACTTTGAATTGATATCTAAGTTAGTTTAAATTATTGTAATCGTCTAAGAAATCAAAAATGATGAAATTTGTGAATTTTTAAATTTGAATTGAAAAGGCGATTTAATTTAATTTAATATTAATTTAATTAATTAACTGAAAATAGCCATGTTGACCATTGACTGGGATTTCGATGAAACCAGTTTCATCGGATCCGTAACGGTGAATTTTTATAGGATTTCAAGTTTCGTAGCGATCGGACTTGTCGTTTAATCGTACGGGCTCGAAACGCCTAGAAATCAATGAAATTGAAATCAATTTGAAATAACTTGATTTTTGCATAACTTCTTCATATGATGGAATTTGGACTTGAAACCCGTTCCATTGATTTTAAACTATTTTAAAACATCTATTTTGATATATGGGTTGACCCAATTTCGTTCCTGAGTCGAAATGGGCTTTTCAGGCCATCTATCGTTCAATCAAATCTGATTTGTTCCGGCTATTTTCAACCCTACCTATACATATGTCGTTATAAACCCTAGCAGCCTTTCTATTTCTCATTTCTGTACATACAGAAATTTCTGTTGCTCCTCTTTCTCAATGGCAGACAAACCCTGAAATTCACAACCTATTTTCAATTCAAAATTCAACTTCAAAAATTCAATCTCCTCACAACCCAGAAATTTATGATCAATTCTCGGCCTTCCATTTCATCGTGATCAACTGCATCGGATCGTCAAATCGATGATACCATGGCGTAGAGGAGATCTTGCGGTGTTCATCGGTGTGTTTGATCCGTCGATTCAACGGCTAGATGTGGCGAATAAATTCGATTTGGGTCCGAATTCATTAGCGGCGGCTGCGCAATTTCATCGTCAACGAGACGCTGGTGGACGGCCGCGAGGATGCTGGGGGTGTGGCTCGCTGGGGGTGCTTCGTGATGTCGCCTGATCGAAGGTCAGGCGCAAGATGGCCGCGTGGCATCGATTCGAAGGTGGCAGCTCATGTTCTAGATCAGTTAGGGTTTGGGTCTGGAGAGGGAGCACGCGTGAGAGAGGAGATGGCGATGTGGAGATATCGTGTGGTACATGTTTTTCGTTTATTTTTATTTATTTTGAAATTTCAAACTTCTAATTGCAATAACTCTCACATACGAGGCCCGTTTTACGCGTGGTTTTCTCCACTAGGTTCGTATTAGAATTCCAAATATTTTGACGCTAGATTGGACGAATTCTGAGACTGTTCAAATTTTGGGTTTAAATTGGATTTAAATTCAATTTAAATTCAGAAGACGAGTGTTTTAATGTGACGACCCGGAATTTTTGAGCATTTAAAATCGGAATATTTAATTGATTTTAAATATTAAATAGAGCAACCTTAACTTGAAATACTAATATCGCTATTTATTGATAATTAAATAATAGAATTTAATAATTAGAAATTGGGTAAATTGTTGGATCTAGAATTTTAAGCCTGTTAAAAATAATTTGAAGGCTTGTAAAATTTATATTGATAACGTTGAAGATGATAGAAGTGTTAAAATCAAATTCAACAATGATTTGTTCAGTTTTGAAAATATATCGTTTAAATTGAATTTAACAATAGCCTTCCGAGGCACAGTCTCGGAATTCAATGAAACCAGTTTCATTGAGTCTGTAATATTGTATTATTATCGGATTTCAATTTTCGTGGTGATTGGAGTTGTTATGTGAGCATACGATTTATAAACGCGTTGAAATTTACAACGATAATTTAATTTAAATTTTATAAGTATAATATCACATAAGCAACATCACAGCCGAGATAAAATTAAATAATATTATATCTTGACAAAAATCAGGTCTTGGCTTCAAGAGCACGCCACTTCCTTTCTTTTAAAATCACGAAGTTTCCTTCTTATCCCAGGCTTTCAATCGAAATCAACGGACCATTCCTTTGTTTCTTTTCTCCTGGCTTAATGGCCACCTCCTTTTTCCAACTTCAAATTCACGAAAATCACTCTCGTTCGTATAAAAACAATTCAAAAAAAAAAAAATTATGGCGGCTTCGTCTTACTTAGGGCATCGTTCTATCGATTAAAATAAGGGCAAAATCAAATCGAGTATCCTCCTTCAGATTTCGAAATGATCGAGACGCACGGGTCGGGCATCATCGATGAGGTGAGGGTGGATCACGATGGAGTAGCTGCGGGGAAGCACGTGGACTAAGGTAGGAAGGTCGATCGGTTAGAGCAACTTGGGGCGGCAGGTGCGAGCGTCGATGTGGGAAGGGAGCAGTTCCGTGGGCCGTTCGATTTCGTAATGAAGGCGGGGCTTTATGCGAGGCGATTGGCAGAGGCAGAGCGGTGCTTTGGAGGAGGAGCTATCGGCGGCTAGGGTTGGCGGGAGGAGGGTGAACCTGGAGCGTTCGATCTCGTTGAGGCGATTAAGGGGTGGTAGCCTGAGCTTGCGATTTTGTAGAGAGGTATAAAATTTACCTGTTGTGTTTAAACTGAATTAAAATAAATAAGATATATATAGGTCTAACAACGAATGAAAATACAGTAAAGATTTAGAATTTTTTTTATTTCGATTCTTGTTTATGTACTTGTATATTTAGGCCGGAAATTTAATTTACAGTAAGGTTTAAAATTTATATATACATCTCTATAGTTGAAAAGAAAATTTAAGTAAACTACAGCTAAATCTATATATATATGTACTGTTTATTTATTTAAAAATTTAATGATACATATTTTAACTTCCTCTTAGGGTTTAAAATATATATAAACAGAAATGAATTGCTGTTTGGCTAGTTACGTGAATAGATTTGGAAAATATAGAATGCGTAAATATTGTGAAGTTTAAATCAAAGTTAGATTTCGAATCTAGATAAATTAAATTTTTAAGTATATGTAGTTTTAAAAGGAAAATAATTACAAGCATACACTTTAAATGTATTAACTTATTTTTTTTTAAAACAAAGTATTAAGGTAATTAGTTTTTTTTAAATGTTTAATTAGTGATATATGTATAACAGCAAGTTATATTAATTCATCTATTGGTTCTAAATGGTTGGATATATATTGATTCAAAGAAAAAGAAATTTTATATATACTTTGAACTTACTGATCAATTTCAATATATTATGATGATTTAATCGGTTTCATTAACTCATTGAGTTATGTTAGCTTAATAAAATAAAATAAAATAAAATAGTTATGAAAGGGAAATTAGTTTAAAACTAAAATATTAATTTGATTTAATTTAAATAAAATTGGCTGGTCGATTTATTTCAAATATTAATAAACTATAAATGGTTATTCAAGGTTTGAAATCTGAAAAGAAAACAAGCCGGATTGGAATGGTTGCATGCGTAGTCAAAGGTGAGTTAATCTCACTCAGTTAATTTAAATTTAAATTTAAATGATTCAATTTAAATAATTATTTGAATGGTTGAATTGATTGATGTGCTATAGTGTGGTATATTTTGGGATTGGTATTTTATGTTGTGCTAACATCTGTGGATGTAGGGAAAACAGGTTGGAGGGATCCAACAGGATTCCTCAAAATTATTTAGAATAGTTTGATATTCTCTGTTATGAATATTTGATATCCTGTGATAATTTTATTGATAATTGATGTATTGGATGATATGGTTGGATTGAATATTTGGTATACAGAGTTATTAGAATCTTTTGAAATGAAATAAAAGAGTAAAATTTTAAGTAAAATAACTATAGAGAGAATTTGAATAAATTAAAGAATGAATTGAAGGAAAAATAAAAGTAATTCTTTTTAAAATTCGAATAATTAAATTCTAAGTGTGAAACGATGGAATTTGAATAATCAGAGGAATAATAAATTTTAAAGCTTAAGTGATATCATTAAAAGAATAAAGGATATAGAATTTATTTTTAAATATCTAGTTTAAAGTTAATTAAAAGATACAGAAGAAATTTGGGAATCTGAATTGGTATTTTCAGTTAAAGAGTTTAAATCATAATAAAGAAATAAAAATCTTAAAGTTAATAGATTTTTAAATAAATGAAGTAAGGGAAGGAATTTATTTCAAAGTGAAGTAAGTTAGAAATAAATTGTAAATTTACTTAAGTGTTTGGAATTGAAATTAAAGAAACGTGAGATTTTGAAATTTATAAACTGGGTTTATAAAGGTGAAGTGGATTTGGAAATATAAATTCAAGGTGTGAATTTATTAAAGAAATGGTAAATTTGTTAAAAAATAAATGGAGATTTATTTTTAAAAGGATGTGAAAGAGAAGAGTATTTCCCTGGATAGCCAAGTATGGTTTTCAAAGCAATTTTAAATATAAGTTAAAGTTTTAATGTTGTTTTAAAAGCATGTTTAGAAATTTATTATCTCTAAATGTTTAACTTCTAAAGCAAATGTTTTCAAAACTATTATTGTAGTTATATTTTATAAAGTGGTCTTGTTTAAAGTATTCTTAAGTATACATTTTTAACAAAGTATTAAAGTAGTTTTAATTTTAATATTATAAAGTATATTTTATAATAACGTGATTTAATTTTTTTTAAAATCTAAAGTATTTTATACTTGGCGTTTCAGTGGAAATAAATAACTGCAAAAAGTATTCTGTGAGAGGAAACTGGTTTGAAACTGTTTTCAAAATGGATTGAAATTGAAAATTATATCTTGTGAAGATATTTTTGGGATTAATAAATAATTTGGGAAATTATTTATTGGTTGATGGTTGTTTGTGAATATAAATTGATAGTTAAATAACCAACTATCAATATTGGCCAAATGCGCTGATCGTTTCGAAGAGACCGGGATCGGGATTTATTTTTCGAAAACCACTTCGATCCGGTTTGTACGTTTCGTGAAACGTGTTCGGAGTCGAAAATGGAGCTATGAAGCGCAAGGGCTAGTCGCTACTAATCCTGAGGATATTTCCAAAATGGATGTAGTAGGAATAGTGCCTTCGGTTCCGTTCGAACCCGGGACGGACTTGTATGGATGAATGCTTGCGAAACATCGTCAGGTGGACGATGGGCATTCTAAGTGATATGTTCTATAAAGGTAACGCTTAGCCTCAAGCCTCATCAAATGGAATGACTGAAAATCAGGGGTTATGTAGCAAGGCTAGGTGGGTAGCACCCAAGCAGGGTGAGGTCATTCCTGTCTAGATGTCCCTTTTTATTTCGGCTTAGTGGGCAGTTGCTGATCCCAACCGCGGGGTGATCTCTTTCGGGAATATCCAGTAAGGGATAGTCTTGGTCTTGTGTTGCAGGGGAGCGGACGTACTCCTCGGTACGGTGATCTAGGCCCCGTACTGTGACAGGTGGTACCCTTGTGCCTAGTCATTAGTTGGAAATCCATTCTCCCTACGAGCCTTGTACGAGTTTTGTTTGTATTACCCACTCTGTGGCTAGTAGCTGAAATTTAATCATGTAACAATTTCGGCTACTTTACAAGTATTTGTATATAGACTCTATTATAATATCAGAGGATTTCTATAAAAATGTTTTAGCTATCGTAAGGTAAAAACCCGACATGTTTATTTGTGGCATGGTCTTACGAGATGCTTTTGTTTTCAAAGGATTTTTGAAACTTTAATAATCCATTGGGTGTGGTTTTCTCACGCTGGTATTCCAGACTGACTCGGGTGTTATTTAACTATAATGCTCGGGTCAGACCGAGTATTATAGGATACAGGATTTGATGTTGTGGAGCTCAGAAGACGAGCTGGATGACGAGACGTATTTCCGTACTTGTTTATGTATATATATTCCGCTGTGTTGAGTTGCTGTGTATCCATTTGTATGTTGTTGATGTTGAGTTGTGATTGATGTACTCTGATGATGTAATATATAAACAACTATATTTGATTTTGAGTAAAGATAATTTGTTATCTATTATATTTTATTCCTCTGCGATGGTAAGATTCTGTTGTTGTTTTCTGTTTTCTCTTCTTCTACCTCTTCTTCTTTAACCCAAATGGTTCGTATTTCTGTACAACTTGAGTTGATTGTTGTAGAATAGTGTTGACTCAAGGGGTACGGATTTGCGGGCTGTCACAGTGGTATGAGAACCAGGTTGGAGATAACCTTGGCTCTAGTGGGAACTACTCATTTAAATTAGAGTCTGTAGTACTCTAGAATGAGTTTGAGCGTATTAATAGATATGAGCGCGTATTTGTTAGTGGATATAAAATGGTTTTAATATTGCGTTGATTGGTTTATTGAGTGGCATATGAACCTTCGTCGACACAGTCTGCGCAACTGTATCGAAGGGGTTTCTAAACACTTGAATAGAACAATTGACACAGTATTGTTTTAAATGTGGGTAAATGAAATAATTTTACCCACAATATATTTTGATATAAATAAAAGTTTTTGTAAACTATCTTAGCTAATATATGATTGCTTGGATGTTAGAAATGATAATATTAAAATATTATCAATGTTAAGTGAAAATTTTAAATAGAAATTGCAAATATAATCAAAGATTGAGAAGATAAATTCAATTATGAAATGAAATTTATAAATATGAATTATAAATGTAAATTATAAATTGAATTATAATTAAATGGGAAACTATGCAAATGAATTATCGTTAAAATTGATTTAAGCAGGATTTGGAAATTTAAAATCTCAGAGATTTTGGAAGTATTGGTCGAAGTATTTGAAGACAAATAATAACATTATTGTTTTAGAGGTATTTCTGAAAGGAAATGTGTATTAAATGAATTTTGAAAGTGATATAGCATTGAAATCACTTGGATTATTGGGAAATAATTCTGATGATGACGGCCGCATCATCAATATTCATTTTCGAGTTTCTAAGTGACAGACTGCTGCCAAAAAACTGTTTTGTTCAGAAAAGCTTGTTGTTTTTGAAAATCTTAAAGGAAATTTGTTGGGGATAAAACCAGGATCGGTTTAACTTTTGAGAATTGTGATTTTAGATGTTGAAGATTTCAAAATAAATTTGAACCCAAAGCCGGGAGGTTAAAAATCCTGATAAGATGGACTGTAAGCTTATAAATTGAGATGAGTTTTAAATCAGGAAGGGAATATAAACTTTGAATGTTGGAATTTAAAATTGTTTAGGAAAATTTAAAAATGAAATTAACTTGGATGGGAAATAAAAATTTGACTGGATTGACATTAATTGGATAGACTGAAAATAATATCCAGTTGTATTCGAATCAAGTTGAAATCGAATTGAGTTGGGTAAATCTGAGTTAAATAAAATTGAATTGGAATAAGAATTCAATTGAATTAATGAATGGAATTAAATTCTTACTTGAACGAATGAGAATAAATTGAATAAGGATTGGAATTGAAGTGAATAAATTAGAATAACTTATAAAAGAATCAGAATTAAATTGCATGGAATAAAAATATGCTTGGGATATAAATAAGCATAAGGCTTGAGTCAAAATAAAAGAAGAATATATTCAAGTCTATAATGAATGGAATAGTGTAAATAATAAGTTGTGACTTATAAAATTTGAAAAGTGGGATAGAAAACCCAGAATAAATATTTTTGATGAATTGAAAAATAGAAAGAAGATAAAAACTTGAATTATAAAATAAATTTGAACTTAAGAAAATTTAAAGGAAGGGATTTTGAGATTAAAATCAAGTTCTAGATTATAAGTTGGGGAAAGACTATTTAGATAATAAATTAGATAATGAAATATGTAATGAGGTTTAGAAATAAAACTCAAGTTATAAATTAAATTCGACTTAAATTGTCGATGAAGTAAATATAATTGAAGAAGTGTCAACAAATTAAATATAATTAGGAATGTATAGAATAAAAATGAATTTGGATTGAAATAGTAATGGTTTGAATTGCAAATAAAATCCAAATAAGTGAAGATAAATTGGAAATGGCCATGTAATAAATTGGATGAACTGAATCTGGAAAGTTAAATTTTATAATAACTAATCAAATGAAATTGTAAATTTTAAAATGAGATTGAACTGAAATAGGATTAAGTTGAATGGAAGAGAAAGATTTACTTGAAACGAAATGAGCTTAAGTATAAAATTGGAGTAAATAAACTTAAGCTAAAAGATGGAAAGGAGTTAAATTGAATTCAACTTAAAATTAAGTTTAATAATAGTGGATTGGATTTAAATCAAGTAAAAATGGATTTTAATTGAAGTAAAATTAGGTGAGTTGCCGATAATATTTAATGGAATGAAAATTCTTAAATAAATAATTGTAAACCATTTAAATTGTTAAGGAATTGAAGTAACCTGAGACAATAAGAAAAATCGAATGTTTCAAGTTTAATAGAATGGTTTTAAATGAATATCGCAAATGAATAGATCATGAATAAAATTGAAATGGTTATTGAATGATATAGCTTAGATTGTCTTTGAGCTAAATAAAATAGTTTGGAATAAACAAATATGGAATAAAACGTAAATGAATGGATTGTGAGTGAAATTTAAATGGAATGTGTCGAGCTAATTAAATAATTGTGAATGAATTAAAATAAAAGGGAAATTTAATAGGTAATGAAGACGAACCTAAGTTGTTAATGGTTTTGAATAGACTAGTTTGGTTAATAAAATGAAATGCAAGTGAATGTATTCAAATTTGATATGCAATGAAATGAGAATATACGGATTGTGAATAAATCTGAAGTGGAATAGAATTAAGTATAAATTGAGTTGAAATCAATTTAAAATTGGTATAAAACATAAGTACTTATTTATTCACATAAATCTCGTTGAGTTGCATAGAATAACTTGTCATTTGATGTAAATATGAGTAATTAAAATTCCACGAGTTGATAGAAGTAAAATAAATTGATTTTGGAAGCAATTGAATTAAATATGAGATCGGTTTGCTTAAAAATAAATTAAATGTAAGTGATCGAGTTTTAAAACGGTTTATAAATAAATTGAAACAATTGAATTAGTATGAAATTTGTATAAAATTGCTTACGGAAAATGTTTGATATGCATTTCTTTTAGAATTCATATGTTTTAACCATTGCAACTAAGTGAAATATAGTTAAACTGCATATATTTGGCACTTATATGTTTAAATTGAGTACGTACAGGTACCTGGAAGCCGTGTGGCTGGATTTGGTTGTGCTATTTGCTAAAAATAATAAGCTGCCTGCTTAAAAATGCTAAATAAGGTACGCCTACGCAATAAAAATAGGAAATATGAACTGTTTTTGGTTTTTCCGACCGTGTGGGTCGATGTATATATATTTATCTCTTTTGTCAAATTGCAAAAGCTCCTCCGTGCAAAGGGGACTCTGCCAAAAAAATTCGAAAATTTTGGGAGTTAGAAAATTTTTGAAAATTTTTGGAGAATTTTTGTGAATAACAAAACGAAGTTAAATTGGCAACTAAAATTAATTAGTAAATGAAACTAACTAAAATAATGACATGAATTAGTTATAAATGGAAAATAAAATTCAATATTTAAAGTTAAAGATAAATTTAATTCGTATGAAAATGAAAGAATCAATTTGAATAAAAATAGAGATAAACTAAAATGGAAGATGAAATAAATATAAGAAGCATATAAAATGCTTATATTAAACTTAAGAGGGAATGGTGAATTCTTAAATGAAAATTGATACTACTAATATAATTTATATCAATATTGGAATGAATAGATGTTGACATTTTGTGAGAAAGTCGATAAAATGTTTTGGAATATTGTGTTTGGATATTAGTGCTAAGTAGGATATGCAGGTAATATAAAGGAAAGTGAATTGGCTTTGACTTCATAAGGATAAAAATTAGTTGCCCGACCAAAAAGGTATGTGTTTAAATTTCTGTGAAATTTCATTGGGATTTTGAATTGAGCCACTTGGCCTTTTGTTTTCTTTTTGGATTTGGGAAGCCGTAGAGTCATTTTGTAGTTGTACCGAGTTAGCCGCGCAAAGGAGACATTGGTGAAATTTTTCGGGAATTTAGGGAGTTAGAAAAATTTTGAGAAAATTTTCGATAATTCAAAATTTAGTTTCGAATTATAATTTGAATGATTGTATAAGTAAAGTTATTAGGGAACTAAGGGAAAAGTTTAGAAAGTTAGTAAGAATTGTAATGGGCTTTCTATTAAAAGGATAGTTGGTAAGATGTTGAATTGTTAAGAACTGATTGGTTTTGGGAAAAGTAAACGGGTATTGGACCATTCTTCCTAACTTGAAATTTCGAGGACGGAATTCTTGTAAGGGGGAAGGAATGTGACGACCCGGAATTTTTGAGCATTTAAAATCGGAATATTTAATTGATTTTAAATATTAAATAGAGCAATCTTAACTTGAAATACTAATATCGCTATTTATTGATAATTAAATAATAGAATTTAATAATTAGAAATTGGGTAAATTGTTGGATCTAGAATTTTAAGCCTGTTAAAAATAATTTGAAGGCTTGTAAAATTTATATTGATAACGTTGAAGATGATAGAAGTGTTAAAATCAAATTCAATAATGATTTGTTCAGTTTTGAAAATATATCGTTTAAATTGAATTTAACAATAGCCTTACGAGGCACAGTCTCGGAATTCAATGAAACCAGTTTCATTGAGTCTGTAATATTGTATTATTATCGGATTTCAATTTTCGTAGTGATTGGAGTTGTTATGTGAGCATACGATTTATAAATGCATTGAAATTTACAACGATAATTTAATTTAAATTTTATAAGTATAATATCACATAAGCAACATCACAGCCGAGATAAAAATTAAATAATATTATATCTTGACAAAAATAAGGTCTTAGCTTCAAGAGCACGCCACTTCCTTTCTTTTAAAATCACGAAGTTTCCTTCTTATCCCAGGCTTTCAGTCGAAATCAACGAACCATTCCTTTGTTTCTTTTCTCCTGGCTTAATGGCCACCTCCCTTTTCCAACTTCAAATTCACGAAAATCACTCTCATTCGTATAAAAACAATTCAAAACAAAAAAAAATTATGGCGGCTTCGTCTTACTTAGGGCATCGTTCTATCGATTAAAATAAGGGCAAAATCAAATCGAGTATCCTCCTTCAGATTTCGTAATGATCGAGACGCACGGGTCGGGCATCATCGATGAGGTAAGGGTGGATCATGATGGAGTAGCTGTGGGGAAGCACGTGGACTAAGGTAGGAAGGTCGATCGGTTCGGGCAACTCGGGGTGGCAGGTGCGAGCGTCGATGTGGGAGGGGAGCAGTTCCGTGGGCCGTTCGATTTCGTAATGAAGGCGGGGCCTTTATGCGAGGCGATTGCAGAGGCAGAGCGGTGCTTTGGAGGAGGAGCTATCGGCGGCTAGGGTTGGGGGGAGGAGGGTGAACCTGGAGCGTTCGAGCTCGTTGAGGCGATTAAAGGGTGGTAGCCTGAGCTTGCGATTTTGCAGAGAGGTATAAAATTTACCTGTTGTGTTTAAACTGAATTAAAATAAATAAGATATATATAGGTTTAACAACGAATGAAAATACAGTAAAGATTTAGATTTTTTTTATTTCGATTCTTGTTTATGTACTTATATATTTAGGCCGGAAATTTAATTTACAGTAAGGTTTAAAATTTATACATACATCTCTATAGTTGAAAAGAAAATTTAAGTAAACTACAACTATATATATATACTGTTTATTTATTTAAAAATTTAATGATACATATTTTAACTTCCTCTTAGGGTTTAAAATATATATAAACAGAAATGAATTGTTGTTTGGCTAGTTACGTGAATAGATTTGGAAAATATAGAATGCGTAAATATTGTGAAGTTTAAATCAAAGTTAGATTTCGAATCTAGATAAATTAAATTTTTAAGTATATGTAGTTTTAAAAGGAAAATAATTTACAAGCATACACTTTAAATGTATTAACTTATTTTTTTGTTTAAAACTAAGTATTAAGGTAATTAGTTTGTTTTAAATGTTTAATTAGTTATATATGTATAACAGAAAGTTATATTAATTCATCTATTGGTTCTAAATGGTTGGATATATATTGATTCAAAGAAAAAGAAATTTTATATATACTTTGAACTTACTGATCAATTTCAATATATTATGATGATTTAATCGGTTTTATTAACTCATTGAGTTATGTTAGCTTAATAAAATAAAATAAAATAAAATAAAATAGTTATGAAAAGGAAATTAGTTTAAAACTAAAATATTAATTTGATTTAATTTAAATAAAATTGGCTGGTCGATTTATTTCAAATATTAATAAACTGTAAATGGTTATTCAAGGTTTGAAATCTGAAAAGAAAACAAGCCGGATTGGAATGGTTGCATGCGTAGTCAAAGGTGAGTTAATCTCACTCAGTTAATTTAAACTTAAATTTAAACGATTCAATTTAAATAATTATTTGAATGGTTGAATTGATTGATGTGCTATAGTATGGTATATTTTGGGATTGGTATTTTATGTTGTGCTAACATCTGTGGATGCAGGGAAAACAGGTTGGAGGGATCCAACAGGATTCCTCAAAATTATTTAGAATTGTTTGATATTCTCTGTTATGAATATTTGATATCCTGTGATAATTTTATTGATAATTGATGTATTGGATGATATGGTTGGATTGAATATTTGGTATACGGAGTTATTAGAATCTTTTGAAATGGAATAAAAGAGTAAAATTTTAAGCAAAATAACTATAGAGAGAATTTGAATAAATTAAAGAATGAATTGAAGGAAAAATAAAAGTAATTCTTTTTAAAATTCGAATAATTAAATTCTAAGTATGAAACGATGGAATTTGAATAATCAGAGGAATAATAAATTTTAAAGCTTAAGTGATATCATTAAAAGAATAAAGGATATAGAATTTATTTTTAAATATCCAGTTTAATGTTAATTAAAAGATACAGAAGAAATTTGGGAATCTGAATTGGTATTTTCAGTTAAAGAGTTTAAATCATAATAAAGAAATAAAAATCTTAAAGTTAATAGATTTTTAAATAAATGAAGTAAGGGAAGGAATTTATTTCAAAGTGAAGTAAGTTAGAAATAAATTGTAAATTTACTTAAGTGTTTGGAATTGAAATTAAAGAAAAGTGAGATTTTGAAATTTATAAACTGGGTTTATAAAGGTGAAGTGGATTTGGAAATATAAATTCAAGGTGTGAATTTATTAAAGAAATGGTAAATTTGTTAAAAAATAAATGGAGATTTATTTTTAAAAGGATGTGAAAGAGAAGAGTATTTCCCTGGATAGCTAAGTATGGTTTTCAAAGCAATTTTAAATATAAGTTAAAGTTTTAATGTTGTTTTAAAAGCTTGTTTAGAAATTTATTATCTCTGAATGTTTAACTTCTAAAGCAAATGTTTTCAAAACTATTATTGTAGTTATATTTTATAAAGTGGTCTTGTTTAAAGTATTCTTAAGTATACATTTTTAACAAAGTGTTAAAGTAGTTTTAATTTTAATATTTTAAAATATATTTTATAATAACATGATTTTTTTTTAAAATCTAAAGTATTTTATACTTGGCGTTTCAGTGGAAATAAATTATTGCAAAAAGTATTCTGTGAGAGGAAACTGGTTTGAAACTGTTTTCAAAATGGATTGAAATTGAAAATTATATCTTGTGAAGATATTTTTGGGATTAATAAACAATTTGGGAAATTATTTATTGGTTGATGGTTGTTTGTGAATATAAATTGATAGTTAAATAACCGACTATCAATATTGGCCAAATGCGCTGATCGTTTCGAAGAGACCGTGATCGGGATTTATTTTCCGAAAACCACTTCGATCCTGTTTGTACGTTTCGTGAAACGTGTTCGGAGTCGAAAATGGAGCTATGAAGCGCAAGGGCTAGTCGCCACTAATCCTGAGGATATTTCCAAAATGAATGTAGTAGGAATAGTGCCTTCGGTTCCGTTCGAACCCGGGACGGACTTGTATGGATGAATGCTTGCGAAACATCGTTAGGTGGACGATGGGCATTATAAGGGATATGTTCTATAAAGGTAACGCTTAGCCTCAAGCCTCATCAAATGGGAATGATTGAAAATCAGGGGTTATGCAGCAAGGCTAGGTGGGTAGCACCCAAGCAGGGTGAGGTCATTCCTGTCTAGATGTCCCTTTTTATTTCGGCTTAGTGGGCGGTTGCTGATCCCAACCGTGGGGTGATCTCACTCGGGATTATCCAGTAAGGGATAGTCCCGGTCTTGTGTTGCAGGGGAGCGGGCATACTCCTCGGTACGGTGATCTAGGCCCCGTACTGTGACAGGTGGTACCCCAGTGCCTAGTCATTAGTTGGAAATCCACTCTCCCTACGAGCCTTGTACGAGTTTTGTTTGTATTACCCACTCTGTGGCTAGTAGCTGGAATTTAATCATGTAACAATTTCGGCTATTTTATAAGTATTTGTATATAGACCCTATTATAATATCAAAGGATTTCTATAAAAATGTTTTAGCTATCGTAAGGTAAAAACCCGACATGTTTATTTGTGGCGTGGTCTTACGAGATGATTTTGTTTTCAAAGGATTTTTGAAACTTTAATAATCCATTGGGTGTGGTTTTCTCACGCTGGTATTTCAGACTGACTCGGGTGTTATTTAACTATAATGCTCGGGTCAGACCGAGTATTATGGGATACAGGATTTGATGCTGTGGAGCTCAGAAGACGAGCTGGATGACGAGATGTATTTCCGTACTTGTTTATGTATATATATTCCGCTGTGTTGAGTTGCTGTGTATCCATTTGTATGTTGTTGATGTTGCGCTGTGATTGATGTACTCTGATGATGTAATATATAAACAGCTATATTTGATTTTGAGTAAAGATAATTTATTATCTGTTATATTTTATTCTGCTGCGATGGTAAGATTTTGTTGTTGTTTTCTGTTTTCTCTTCTTCTACCTCTTCTTGTTTAACCCAAATGGTTCGTATTTCTGTACAACTTGAGTTGATTGTTGTAGAATAGTGTTGACTCAAGGGGTACGGATTTGTGGGCTGTCACATTTAACCCCTCACAACTTCTAATTTTTTTATGTTTTTTAAATTGATTTACGATGTGATTAGAAATTTATTTATGACCATTTGGCATATTTTTTATCATCGTCCTAGTTAAATTGAATTTATTTGAATTAAATTGTTATTTAATTTATTATTGCATATAGATTGCCAGTTAAATAGTTATTTAATTTATTATTGAATATAAACTGCCAGTAAATGCCTGTTACTTATTATCTGTTCTATATTGATGTTATTGATTGAATTGGATGATGATTGTGATAAATGTTTGATGATTGATATTGGATGAATGGATGTTGTATTTTATATTGTTACCAACTGCAAGTTGTTATGGATTTTATTTCATTCGGGATTGCGGTTTGAAATGATATATAATCGTATTTATATTTTAAATTACGGATTGAAATGATAAATATCTGTATCACTTGACCATAGGATAGAAAATTATATGCAGACACCGTGGTCTATATATAAAAATATTTTGAAATGATTTCTATGGTTTTGTAAAAAAAATATGGGTTATATAAACATTGATTTCAAATGTTATATAAATGTTATTTTATTACTGATTTTTAGCTATGTGTGAATTCATTTGGAGATATAAAATAAGTCAAATAATAAAGTTTGATTGTTTTCATATAATATGGTTAAGTATTTATATAAATTATATATTAATATAGAGTTTATAATGATTTAAATAAATTGGGGTTGGGAGATAAATTGGAAATTTATTTGAAATTGAATTTATTTACGAATTAAACTCAAATAAATTTGATGAAAAATTTATTAAATTTGAAATTATAAAAGGTATGATTTTATAACTTGATTATGGTTTAGAGTGATTTAATTGAATAACAAGTTGTTTTAAATGAATATATCAAGTTAAATAAATTGAACAATATCCAGTTATTTGAAGTTTAAAAGTTTTAATTAAATGATATTGGATTTATTGAGTAAACATTTCAATTTTAAATAATAGTAATTGAATTTGATATATATGGAATTATCAAAGAATTAGTTTTGAAATGGTGGAATATTTAAAGCTTTGAAATATATGAAAATTGAAATGGTTTATTTTGGGGTTCAAATCTGTATTGGGAATTGATTTATGAAATTGAAGAAGCTATTTCATTTATAAAGTAATTAAATATTTAAGCTATTTAAGTGGTGTAGTTAAGTTTATGAGTGTCAAAGTAATATGATATGAAAGTGTTATACTTTAAGTGTTTTGACTTTGAAGTGTATAACTTTGGAGGTGCTATGGTTTTGGAAAAAGATATATTTGAAATAAAATGATATTATATTGATTTGGGTCTTTAAAAAAATGATATCATATTGATTTGGGTTTTAAAACGGAAATGATATCGTATTTATATGGTTTTGAAATGGATATTATATTATGGTTTTGAAGTATAAACTATTTTGAAAAGACCGCGGTGATAATATTTGGTTGTTAAAGAGACCGAGATCGAAAGTTGTCATGCTCTCTGCCGACTTCGAAAACCACTTTAACAACCGTGTACGCGGTGGAGATTGCAGAATGAAGTAGGATGGTGGCGGCATTTCCTTTGAGGTAAATACGTGGACCCGACTCCCGTGAGTTGGCATAAGGTGGCTAAAACAGGAGCGATTGACGGGCTAAAAATGTAGCACCTTTTATCGGACACACTCCTTCGATACCATTCTATTACTTTGTGATTGATTGCGCCCTTTTGATTTTGGGGGTGTGGCTCGAGGTGGGCGGTAGTAGCTGCCACGCGTTACTACCGGTCCGGAAGCGTAATTGGTATATCTACCCTGGCATTGTCTAGTTGTGTCGTGTCACCTACCCTATCGAGCCTTGTACGAGTTTGATTTGTGTCGTACCTATGGAGCATCTTCTCGTAGCCTCCCGATCAGGAGGTACACCGGTGTTGTATAGACTATTGGCACTATTATGTATTAAGGTGGAAAATATAAACCTTAACGCTATTTAAAAGTACGTTTATTTTACTCATAGACATTATTATAATAGCGAAATATTACTACATAGTAAATAGTTTAACTGTAACGACCCAGAATTCCTGTCATTTGAAATTCGTATATTTAATTGATTTTAAATATTAATAAGTGAAATTTGTAAGTCGAATAAAATTTTATTTTTAATATCTGGATTTAATTGGATAATTAAATCGATAATTTAATATTTGAAATTTCAGAAATAATTGGAAATTGGGTTTAATGTGATTAAAATTGATTTGTAAAGTTGTATTAAATCATATTGGAGTTAGAATGATGTTATAGAACTTTTAAAATTGAATTAAAAGTTAATTTGCAGAAATTGAATATTTTAATATTTAATTGACGAGTAAAAAAAGCCATTTTTCAAACAGTCTCGGATTTTGATGAAACTAATTTCATCGGATCCGTAATGTTATATTATTGTAAGATTTGAAATTTCGTGTCAATCGGATTTACAGTTTGTCTGGGGCAAGCTAAAACGCGTAGAAATCGGTTTGAGTGAATTTTAAATTTAAATAATTCAATTTGAAAACTTATCTTCCGAATTTTATCGAATTGGCTCCCGATATATATTCCATTGCGTTCGGAATGGGGATAAAACATTATAAACGCCAGGTGGCACACTTCGTTTGGAGTTCGGAAAAAAATCGGATGAATAGTGCGCGCGAATTTTCTATAGAAGGCCATAAACTTTCACTATTTTCACAAACCCTAACCCTAAAAGCTTCAGCCGCCACCATTCATTTCAATGGCCGAAAAACTCTCTTCTTCTTCCTCTGATTTCTTCAAATACATCGACAATTATGGAAAACCCCCAACTGTAAAGTCATAGAGCACGATGAGTACTTCGATTTCAACGGTGATGATCTGATATAGCGAAGAGGATTGTTGGAAAATCGCGTCCAAAGGCGCGGCGTTCGTGCATGTTTTTCTACGCGCAGGGGGTGCTGAGATTGTCGTGGTTCCTGCCGTGGGTGGCGTGCGTGCATGCGGAGGCGGGGGATGTTCCTGATCATCTTGAAACGAGGCGTGGTGGTTGCGAAAATCAATGAAACAGGGTGGCTCTAATGGGTTCGTGCGTGCTTTTTTACTGAAGGGTGAAGATAGTAGGGGACGACCAAGATTCTAGGGCAAAGAACGTGCGGCCCGTATTGAAAGAGGTTAAATAAAAATAAAATTGAAAATTAAATTGTATATTTAATTGTGTAAACTTTAAAATGCTGTAACTCTTTCATACGAGGCCGTTTTGGACGAAACGAATTGCGTTGGATTCGTATTAATGAATACTACGCGATGGAGATGGATTGGGGTTGATTGGAGCTAGTGAAAATTTTGGGTAAAATTAAAGGCACGTTTAATTTTATTCAAAATAAAACGCTGAAACTGTATTGGAAGCAAGGTGAGAACTTCTCACTCAATCGAAATTGTTTCGATTTAAATTTTAAACAGTTAGATTTAAAATTTCTTGATTGTGTGATTGGATGATAAATTGCTATCTGTTGTATTGAAATAGACCCTATACGCCGTATATTAAGCGGATGTTATTTATTAAACACATATACCGCGATATTTCACCTTGAAGTGGAATTGGTATTATATATGTACTTGGAGTTGATTTCCCACATTATATAGCAGATGAGACCCTATTGCGCCGCATAATAGCGGATAATATTTTATATGAACCCATACACCACGATATTCCGTCTTGAAATGGGATTGGTATTGTGCTAACATTTGTGGATGTAGGGAAACAGGTTGGAGGGATCCAACTGGATTCCTCACCCGTATTGATTTATTTACAGATATTGTGATATATTCTGTTATCATATGATGTTTTGGATGCCGTGATTGTTATATTTAGTGCTGTTGCAGCATTGGGCCTATTTTTGGAGTTTTAAAAATGTTAAAGTAACGATTTTGAATTTAAAAGGATTTTCAAGTGATTTTTGAAAGTATACATTTTATTGAATTTTGGAATTAATTCATTTTGAATAAATAAACGTTATAATTTTTATGTTATAAAAATTATGATTTTTGTGAAATTAACCGAAATGTGATTTTTGAAATAAGTAGTTGGTTAATTTGTAAATTGGTTTAAATTGGGATTTTTGAATTATTATAAACGATTTATTAAAAGATTTATAAAATTGATATTTATAAATTAAAAATATTGGAATTATAAAACGAGTTTTTATAAGTGTTAATTGAAGTATAAATGGATTTCATAAGTGAATGAAATTTATAGATTTATAAATTGTGAAATTATAAAATGAATAGATTTTGTAAAATAAAAGATTTATAAGTAATTAACTTATAAATTGGATTTCTGGCATTTAAATGAGATTTAAATAGATTTTGTTAATTAAGGGATTTTATAAGTTGAAATTTTTATAAAATTTATATAAATGTGAATTTATAAACGTTATTTTATAATCCGAAACCAATTGAATTTGATAAGTAAATATGAAAGCTTATTAAAGGAGATATATCCACGATTTTGGATAGTGGAAAATCCTTTAAATTAAATATGTAGAAGTGTTGAATTGGGTAAACGATTTATATTCACGATTTTGGACAGTGAATAATATATTAAAGAAATGTTTTAAGAAGTGATCTTTTAAATGGAATTAAAATGATTTGAAGTTGTTTTAAAATGTGTTAAGGATCGAAACCATAGATTTCAACATTCATTGCTGAAATAGACGTTTTCGAGAAATAAGGAAATGGTGGACTATAACACTGTTGTTATAGTAAATGATTTTCGAAAGGAAATGTTTTTGTATAGTATTGGGATTTATATATATCTATCTAAATTTCGAATCCCTATACTAGTGATTTTGGGTTGTCGTAACGATGTTTTACGCAACATTCGTTTTGACTCAAATGAATGTGTTTAAGAGAACGTTTTCCTAAAAGAATAAAATATATACTTAATCGTGTTTTAAGTATATTGAATATTTTCTAAGTATTGGAAATAAATAGATTTGTGAATTACTTATTGTTAAATAAGTATTTGGAAATGATTTCCAGTGAAAATGAATAAATATTTGGAAATGTTTCTGCGTAAGGAACCGATTCTTTGACTTCCGAAAATCGACATTAATACGTCCACTGTATCAACTGCCGAACAATCGAATGCCGGAAAACCGAACCCTTAGGGTTTAAGAAGAAGAAAAAGATAAAAGAAGTAAGAAAGAAGAAGCAACAAAAACAATATCAGAATCTCACAAATCGCAGCGGAACAACATATAATAGATAAATGAATAATCTTTAAATCAAAAGAACTATATCAGTTATCACATTACATTACATTATCAGAGTTTACAACAACAAACAGCGGAAAAGAATTACCATATACTAGTTGATACGCCATGCCATCCAGCTTGCTTCTTGAGCTCCATGGCATCTCCTGATTCCAGAATGACCTGATAACCTGACTCTAAACTGCCCGTGTGGAAAATGATGGGCACACAGAGTTTAGGAAGAGAACAATAAACTCCAGGTCAGTCATGGGACGGTGTGAGAACTTAAACAGTTTATCTTTAAAAATATACAAGGAAATATTTTAAAATAGATTCGCAATCCTTTTAGAAAATGAAACTACCATAAGGCCTCCCGCACACACTCACAATGCAAATGCAGAATCAGAGGAGATTTCTCCTTATGATAGTCAAACATGTTTGATACGCAAATTTTTTGATATTATTACTATTAGTGCAAAGTGTAGGAAAACATTTCGAAAGTATGATATAAATCTTAGCCAACATAGACATTTCGAACTATGCCTACTATAGCTACCATCTAAACAGTGGCGACCACCATAAGTAAATGGCAGGTTCTACAACTAAAACCGTACAAGGTGCGTATTGGAGTTTGGATTTCCAACAAATGGTCAGGCCAAAGAACTTCCCATTGCCACATGGGTACGCCTCTGGAAGGACGCCCTGAGAACCTAACCGGATATCTGCCAACACAAGGCCGGGTTACCCCTAGCTGGGTAACAACTGACACGAATATGCCATCCCCCGGTCGTAACCGACCTAAATCCCGAGATTCAGCAACAACCACAAAATAATAAGTTTGAAGCAACAACATAGGTTAAGTATCAGGGCTCCATACCATAATACAACCTCTATCCAAAAGGAAATGACATACACTAAGGGGGCGCCATCCCCTAATAACCTTGCCGCATTTTTCCTGTTTTGACCATTTCCGGGGTGTGAGATTCGACGAAGTCTCGTCCACAAAGCTACGCTTTATACAAAAGCTATGCTTCGATCAGCAAATGATCAGCAGCACTTCGTATGCCACATTACCAAATTGGGAATGTATCACTAGTAACCATCAACTACATAACCTCTGAGCTCATACGTCTCAGAGAAGGGTGTTAAGCTAAGAGAATAAATTCTCCGCCACCAACAGAAACGTATTTGATAGAAACCAGCTTTACATCTCAAATTGTAACGTCAGACACACATCCATACAAGTCCATTCCGGGATCGAACGGAACCGAAGGCACTTCCAAAGAAGCCCTTGCAATTCGGATATTCACTAATCACATCCGGAATTCCCATCACAAAGGGTGATAAAATCTCTATATCGGAGATCAGCCGATGCAGAGTCATTCGACGGTAATCCTTCCGTTTTCGAAAAAATCCGGTCTTCAACACCGGTCTTCAAATGCTATCCATTACGACATATCACTATTCGGAATGTGATTTATGACACAAAGGTCCACTCCCGGCTAAACCGAATAACGAGCGCTTATTTTTAAAATAAGTATAGCATTCAAATTCAAGCAAATCACAATAAATACCCATTTAAAGGTAAATATTGATAGTCGGTTATTTAACTATCAATAGATATGCACAACATCACTAGATTCCAAATAATTTCCCAAATTATTTAGTTTCCAAAAATATCTTTACAAGCTATATTTTCCACACTTCAACCATTTGAAAACAATTTCAAATCACTTTTCACCTTTACAACTTTTGAAAACAAATTTCAAACCATTTTCCTTACGCAGAAACATTTCCAAATATTTATTCATTTTCACCGGAAATCATTTCCAAATACTTATTTAACAATAAGTAATTCACAAATCTATTTATTTCCAATACTTAGAAAATATTCAATATACTTAAAACACGATTAAGTATATATTTTATTCTTTTAGGAAAACGTTCTCTTAAACACATTCATTTGAGTCAAAACGAATGTTGCGTAAAACATCGTTACGACAACCCAGAATCACTAGTATAGAGATTCGAAATTTAGATAGATATATATAAATCCCAATACTATACAAAAACATTTCCTTTCAAAAATCATTTACTATAACAACAGTGTTATAGTCCACCATTTCCTTATTTCTCGAAAACTTCTATTTCAGCAATGAATGTTGAAATCTATGGTTTCGATCCTTAACACATTTTAAAACAACTTCAAATCGTTTTAATTCCATTTAAAAGATCACTTCCTAAAACATTTCTTTAATATATTATTCACTGTCCAAAATCGTGAATATAAATCGTTTACCCAATTCAAAACTTCTACATATTTAATTTAAAGGATTTTCCATTGTCCGAAATCGTGAAAGTTTATGGCCTTTTATAGAAAATTCGCGCGCACCATTCATCTGATTTTTTTTCCGAACTCCAAACGAAGCGTGCCGCCTGGCGTTTATAATGTTTTAACCCTATTCCGAATGCAATGGAATATATATCGGAAGCCAATTCGATCAAATTTGGAAGATAAGTTTTCAAATTGAATTATTTAAATTTAAAATTCACTCAAACCGATTTCTACGCGTTTTAGCTTGCCCGGACAAACCGTAAATCCGATTGACACGAAATTTGAAATCTTACAATAATATAACATTACGGATCCGATGAAACCAGTTTCGTCGAAATCCGAGACTGTTTTAAAAATGGCTATTTTTACTCGTCAATTAAATATTAAAATATTCAATTTCTGCAAATTAACTTTTAATTCAATTTTAAAAGTTCTATAACATCATTCTAACTCCAATATGATTTAATACAACTTTACAAATCAATTTTAATCACAATAAACCCAATTTCCAATTATTTCTGAAATTTCAAATATTAAATTATCGATTTAATTATCCAATTAAATCCAGATATTAAAAATAAAAATTTATTCGACTTACAAATTTTACTTATTAATATTTAAAATCAATTAAATATACGAATTTCAAATGACAGGAATTCTGTATCGTTACAAACTTCCCCCCTAAAAGAATTTCGTCCTTGAAATTACCAAGTAAGAAAAAGTCTTGAAATCCATTAACTTTTCAAAAATCCTTTCAAGTTAGATTTCTAATTTACTTAAGTGTTTAACTTTCCCAAAATCCAATTGTTAAACTTCTTACAATAACTTTACTAAGTTTTCAAATCATACTTAGTTATCATTTCAAAACCCACTATATCGTTTAACTTTTCACTCCAAAATCAAAGTCATAGCTTTTAAAAATTTTCAATTTTCTCAAAAATATTCTAACGCCTTAAATTTTCAGAAAATTTCGCCATAACCTCCTTTGCACGGCTCGACCCGACAAAAAATGGCAATATATATGTCACAAATATACATCTCATCAAAGTAATGAGACATCCCGCAGGGAAAAAAGTGTAAAAGTACGATATGTAATCCGAGATATGTACCTTATATATTATTAGCGAGCATATACGGCTAATATAGCGTGAAAGCGAGCTCCAAATGCGAAGCAAGCGCAATCCACACCTATTAAACACTCAACAACAACGAGAAACATACCCCCGAACCAGCAGCCTTCGCGCCCAGCGACGATGCATATATGAAAGTAATATCAATATACAACATATACCAACAACTATATGTGCCAATATAGCAAATGCAATCAAAAGTAATAAATTCAACCATCAACCAACTATCATCCAACTACATCCAATATCTATCCAACCAATCAATAACTAAATCAATATAAATTCACTTCTCATTATATTCAATGAATTTGTTTTCCAATTTAAATCATATTTGATTCATTAACATTGGATTTACTAGCATTCATTCATATTCAATTTCAATTAGTTTGCATTCACTAATTTACATTCAAGTTTGTTCACTTCCAAATCAAATTCAATTCTATTTAAGATTTACTTACTTCCAATTTGAATTTAATGATTTATAGCTTTCATTTTCATTTATTGAATTTCATATGAATTTTCTATACAATCTACTAACCATAATCTAACAAACAATGTATATTCAATACAACCAAATTTCTTTACTTTGCTTAAATTCATTCAATTTGGTTCATCACTTTTAATTTTCTTTAATGAATTAACACTTACATCCATTATTCTATATCCATTCTTTTACATTCGATTGATTAATATTCATTCCATTTATTAATTCAATTGCTAATTCATTTAACAAATAAGGTTGAATTTCATTTATATAACTCAAGTCCACATCCATTTAATTCACTTTATTATTTTACTTCGATACCAAAATCAACTTCATTCAACATCACTTAAGTTATATTCCATTTCAAACATCATTTGTTTAACTTAACTTAAATTTCCAAATCCTTTAACTTTACCAAAGCTAAATCTTTATTATTTCATATTATAAGTTCAAAACTCATTTCACTTATATTCAACAATTACAACTTGGATTTTAATTTCAAATTTGATTATCACAACCAAACTTCAATTTTCAATTTACTATGGTAGCAAATCCATCACACAGAAACTTAAAAATGATACTGATGATGCTGTAGTCATCACCGTTATTATTTCTCAGCAACCGTAGTGAATTCAGTGCTTAATATTCTTCCAAAAAAAATTCCTTTTACTTATAACTCACATTTATAAATCTCTTTCTTATCTAATTTCACTATTTATCCTTTTAATTTTGGAAAATAATTTCCAAAATAAACATGATTCAACATTTTCAATTCATAGTTCAAATTCATTTTTATTTACAACTCATATTTATAAATATATTCATATAGTTTCACTTCTTATATATAAGATTATTTCACAATTGTTAATCACATTAATTATAATTCCATCTTAATAATTCATTCACTCATACGATTTATTCTTTTATTCAAATTATTCAAACATCTTTTAATTAACTTATATATATTCTTGCATTTTCAACAATCAAACAATCAATTTATATATACTTTAATAATTTCTGAAAAATTATTTCCTTCATATATAAAATATAATAAAGGTAGAATTATTTCATTTACCCAATTTAAAACAATATCATGTCAAATTGTTCTGTACAAGTGTTTAGAGATCCTTATCAACAACGTTAATTACTCGTATTGACCAGAATCCACATACCACTCAACAAACCAATCATCACAATATAAAACAATTTATATTCACTAACAAGTACACTCTCATATCTATGATTACACTCAACTCATTCTAGAGTACTACTGACTCTATCTCTAATGAGTAACACCCAACAGAGCCAAGGTTGTCTCTTAACCAAACACTCTGATACCACATTGTAAGACCCGAGGCAGTAGCGACCGGTAGGCTTTGCAACCATCCCAGACCTACCGTGGCATACAATGGTACCCGAAACTTGCTTTTACGGCCAACATTTCGACTGTCACGGGTTACGCCTAACCAACCCCGTAAAGAGGACGTGTAGGGGTAAGAGTTTCCCGTTCGCCACCTAACCGCGAAGCGAGAACCCCCCATCACATTTCATTAAGACAAGCAAGTCTCGTCCACAAAGCTACGCTTTATACAAAAGCTATGCTTCGATCAACAAATGATCAGCAACACTTCGTATGCCACATTACCAAATTGGGAATGTATCACTAGTAACCATCAACTACATATCCTCTGAGCTCATACGTCTCAAAGAAGGGTGTTAAGCTAAGAGAATAAATTCTCCGCCACCAACAGAAACGTATTTGATAGAAACCATCTTTACATCTCAAATTGTAACGTCAGACACACATCCATACAAGTCCGTTCCGGGATCGAACGGCACCGAAGGCACTTCCAAAGAAGCCCTTGCAATTCGGATATTCACTAACCACGTCCGGAATTCCCATCACAAAGGGTGATAAAATCTCTATATCGGAGATCAGCCGATGCAGAGTCATTCGACGGTAATCTTTCCGTTTTCGAAAAAATCCGGTCTTCAAATGCTATCCATTACGACGCATCACTATTCGGAATGGGATTTATGACACAAAGGTCCTCTCTCGGCTAAACCGAATAACGAGCGCTTATTTTTAAAATAAGTGTAGCATTAAAATTCAAGTAAATCACAATAATTACCCATTTAAAGGTAAATATTGATAGTCGGTTATTTAACTATCAATAGATATGCACAACATCACCAGATTCCAAATAATTTTTCAAATTATTTATTTTCCAAAAATATCTTTACAAGATATATTTTCCACACTTCAACCATTTGAAAACAATTTCAAATCACTTTCACCTTTACAACTTTTGAAAACAAATTTCAAACCATTTTCCTTACGTAGAAACATTTCCAAATATTTATTCATTTTCACTGGAAACCATTTCCAAATACTTATTTAACAATAAGTAATTCACAAATCTATTTATTTCCAATACTTAGAAAATATTCAATATACTTAAAACACGATTAAGTATATATTTTATTCTTTTAGGAAAACGTTCTCTTAAACACATTCATTTGAGTCAAAACGAATGTTGCGTAAAACATCGTTACGACAACCCAAAATCACTAGTATAGGGATTCAAAATTTAGATAGATATATATAAATCCCAATACTATACAAAAACATTTCCTTTCGAAAATCATTTATTATAACAACAGTGTTATAGTCCACCATTTCTTTATTTCTCGAAAACGTCTATTTCAGCAATGAATGTTGAAATCTATGGTTTTGATCCTTAACACATTTTAAAGCAACTTCAAATCGTTTTAATTCCATTTAAAAGATCACTTCCTAAAACATTTCTTTAATATATTATTCACTGTCCAAAATCGTGAATATAAATCGTTTACCCAATTTAACACTTCTACATATTTAATTTAAAGGATTTTCCACAGTCCAAAATCGTGGATATATCTCCTTTAATAAGCTTTCATATTTACTTATCAAATTCAATTGGTTTTGGATTTATAAAATAAAGTTTATAAATTCACATTTATATAAATTTTATAAAAACTTCAACTTATAAAATCCCTTAATTAACAAATTCTGTTTAAATCTCATTTAAATGCCAAAAATCCAATTTATAAGTTAATTACTTATATATCTTTCATTTTACAAAATCTATTCATTTTATAACTTCACAATTTATAAATCTATAAATTTCATTCACTTATGATTTCCATTTATACTTCATTTTAACACTTATAAAAACTCGTTTTATAATTCCAATATTTTTAATTTATAAATATCAATTTTATAAATCTTTTAATAAATCGTTTATAATAATTCAAAAATCCCAATTTAAACCAATTTACAAATTAATCGACTACTTATTTCAAAAATCACATTCCGGTTAATTTCACAAAATCATAATTTTTATAACATAAAAATTATAACGTTTATTTATTTAAAATGAATCAATTCCAAAATTCAATAAAATGTATACTTTCAAAAATCACTTGAAAATCCTTTTAAATTCAAAATCGTTATTTTAACATTTTTAAAACTCCAAAAATAGGCCCAATGCTTTAACAACACTAAATATAACAATCACGGCATCCAAAACATCATATATCATATGATAACAGAATATATCACAATATCTGTAAATAAATCAATACGGGTGAGGAATCCAGTTGGATCCCTCCAACCTGTTTCCCTGCATCCACAGATGTTTGCACAATACCAATCCCGTTTCAAGACGGAATATCGCGGTATATGGGTTCATATAAAATATTATCTGCTATTATGTGGAGCAATAGGGTCTCATCCGCTATATAATATGGGAAATCAACTCCAAGTACATATATAATACCAATTCCACTTCAAGGTGAAATATCGCGGTATATGTGTTTAATAAATAACCTCCGTTTAATATTCGGCGTATAGGGTCTATTTCAATACAACAGATAGCAATTTATCATCCAATCACACAATCAAGAAATTTTAAATCTAACTATTTAAAATTTAAATCGAAACAATTTCGATTGAGTGAGAAGTTCTCACCTTGCTTCCAATACAGTTTCAGCGTTTTATTTCGAATAAAATTAAACGCGTGTTTAATTTTACCCAAATTTTCACTAGCTCCAATTGTAACGACCAAGGATTTTTATAAATTTAAAATTTGAATATTTAATTAATTTTAAATATTAAGAAGTGAATTTATAAGTCAAATAAATTTTTATTTGAATTATTGGATTTTATTGAATAATTAAATCGATAATTTAATATGTTAAATTATTGAAATAATTGAAAATTGGGTTAAATATGATTGTAAATGATTTGTAAAATTTTATTTTATCATATTGGAGTTAGAACGATATTTTAGAACTTTTAAAATCGAATTAAAAGTTAATTTGTGAAAATTGAATATTTTAATATTAAAATCGACTAGTAAAAATAGTCAATTTTTGAACAGTCTCAGAATTGAACGAAACCAGTTCCATTGGACCCGTAATAGTTAGTTATTACCGGATTTCAAATTTCGTGTCAATCGGAGCTATCGTTTGATCGTGGCAGCTCGAAACGCATCGAATTATTTTTAATATTAATTTGGCGAGCTAAAATAGCCATTTTTCAAAAAGTCTCGGATTTCGACGAAACTAGTTTCATCGGATCCGTAATGTGATATTATTGTAAGGTTTCAAATTTCATGTCAATTGGATTTACCGTTTGTCCGTTACAAATTAAAACGCCTAGAAAATCGCTTAAATCGGTTTAATTCAAATTGAACGTTTGTAGCCATAACTTGCACAGATGTCCGAATTAGCTTTCGAAACCTGTTCCATTGTGTCCGGAACGCGGGGTAAACCCTAAAAACGCTGGTTACGGCGCGTAAATCGGAGTTCGGAATTTCCGGGATGAATAGTGTTTGAATAATTCTCTATAAATAGCCCAAAAATTCACAAAAATAAAAAAAAGAAACCAAAACCCTAGCCGCCCCTAATGAAACCGAAGGCCAGAAATGCTCCATTCTTCTCGCCTTAATTTCTTTAAATCTATGCATCGATTCGAGAAAGCGTTAACTACAATGTTGTAGTGCTCGACAAGATCTTCAGATCTATACGGCTGTGATTGTATATAGGCAAGCGAATCAATAGGAATAGGCGTTCAAAGTCACGACTTCATTCACGTTTTTCGAGATTAATCTCGAACCGAGCTTGTTGAGTTTGATGCCATGGGTGGAGGCGGCAACGGCCGTTCATATGGAGGTCTCCGATCGAGGCGAAAGACGTCAAGGGGGGTCGCGACTTGGAGAGGAGCGAACGGCTTGATGGGTTCTCACGCGTTTTTTTTTCTTCCCACCTGGACGAGAAGCATCGCGCGCGGGCCTGGGTGCTTGGGCAACAAAATCAACGGCCTGGATTAAAGGTTGTTAAAATATAAAGGGAAATTAGTGAATTTTTTTTTTTAAAATCGTTCAAACTTTGAATTGCCGTAACTTTTTCATACGAGGTCGAAAACGCGCGAAACCAGTTGCGTTGGAATCGTATGGACGAGCACTACGCGATGAAATTGGATTGGAGTCATTTGGAGTTAGTGAAAATTTTGGATAAAATTAAACGTCCGTTTAATTTTATTCGAAATAAATCGCTAAAACGGAAATAAAATCAAGGTGAGAACTTCTCACTCAATCGAATCAGTTTCGATTTTATTTTAAATAGTTAGATTTAAAATATTTGAATGCATGTTTGAATGATGATTGATATCTATTGATTGTTAAAATAGACATTATACGCCGTTAGTAAGCGGATGTTATTTATTAAAAACATATACCGCGAATATTTCATAAACAGTGAAATTGGTATTATATATAATAGCAATATATATATATTGGCATATGTATATATTGGAGTTATTGATTTCCCGCATTTTTTGTTTAGCGGATGAGACCCTATTGCGCCATTTATTAAGCGGATAATATTATTAAATCCCACATACCACGATAATTTCGTACTGGAGCGAAATTGGTATTGTGCTAATGTTTGTGGATGCAGGAAAACAGGTTGGAGGGATCCAACTGGATTCCTCAACAGTATTTATTTGATTTTGGATATTTTGATATTTGATGGATTATCATATCGATATATGATATCTTTGTAGTCGTGACTGACTATTTGGTGTGTAGCATCACTGGACCAAATGTTGGGATTTTAAAAATGATTTTTAAAGTAATTTTTGAGAAAATACTATATTTTTGGAATTGATTCATTTTAAATAAATAAACGTTATAATTTTTATGTTATAAAAATTATGAATTTTTGTGAAATATAGTTAAAAGCTGATTTTTGAAAATATGAGGTTAATGGTTTTATAAAATAGTTTAAATTGGATTTTTGAATTTATTGTAAAAAGTTTAAAAATAGGATTTATAAAATTTAATTATTTTATGAATCAAAACGGCGAAATAATAAAGGAGATTAAAGACGTTTTAAAAGAATAATATAAATTGAATTATATTAAGAGATTTATAAATGGATATTTATAAATTGAAATATTGAAATTATAAAACGAGTTTTTATAAGTGTTAGAATGAACTATGAATGAAATTCGGAAATGAATGAAATTTATAAAATTATAAATGATGAAGTTATAAAGGAAATTTATAAATAGTAAGATTTATAAATTTCGTGAAGTTATTAAAGAATATAATTGGTTAAATAAATGAATCTTATAAGTTATAAGATTTATGTTTTGGAAAGTCTTTAAAAAGAACGATTTTGTAAAATAATCATTTTATAAGCATTTAACTTATAATATGAACCTTTGTTTTATAATTGAGTTATAAATCGAATAGGTTAATAAAGGAGATGTATAAAAAGGAAGTTCTTATAAAACAAATAGAAATGGAATTTATAAACGTTGTTTTATAAATTCGCAAACAACTTATTTTGATAAGTAAATTGTTGAAACCTATTAATGGAGTTATATTCACATTTTTGACTGTGAATGATCCTTTAAAATAAAATGAATAGAAGTGATGAAAGTTGTTAACGTAGTATATTCACGTTTTTGAATAGTGAATAATATGTTAAAGAAAATGTTTGAATGGGGTGTTTTAAATAGAATTAAAAACAAGTTAACAATGTTTCAATTGGATTGAGATTCGAAACCATAGATTTCAACATTGATTGTTGAAATAGACGTTTTCGAGAAATAAAAGGAAATAGTGGACTATAACACTGTTGTTATAGTAAATGATTTCCGAAAGGAAATGTTTTGTATAGTATTGGGATTTATATATCTATTTTTAATTTCGAATCCCTATACTAGTGATTTTGGGTTGTCGTAACGATGTTTTACGCAACATCCGTTTTGGCCCCAATAAATATGTTTAAGAGAATGATTTCCTTAAAGAATGAAATATATACTTAATCTCGATTGAAGTATATTGAATATTTTCCAAGTGTTGAAAATAAATAGATTTGTGAATTACTTATTTTTAATAAGTATGGAAATGTTTTCCAATATAAAGTGGATATTTTGAGAATTTATCTTTTTGAAGATAAATTGAAATGAATAATTGAAAACATATATGCATGAATATTTTGGAATATAAATTCACTAAGGAATTTATAAAAGAAAGTGGAATTGGTTCAAAAATAAATATTGATTTATTTTTGACATATTGAAATTTTATATCTTGTAAAGATATTTTGGAAAATAAATAATTTGGAAAATTATTTGAAATCTGGTGATGTGTGCATATCAATTGATAGTTCAATAACCGACTATCAATATTTCCCTTTGAATGGGTAATTGATGTGATTTGTTTGAATTTGAATGCCACACTTATTTTTGAACAAGCGCTCACTATTCGGGTTAACCGGGAAAGGACCATGGGGTCGTATAACCCATTCCGAATATGTGATACGTCGTTGTGAATTGCATTTGAAGATCGGTGTTGAAGACCCGGTATTCGCGTGAGCGATAGGATGACCTGTCGATTGACTCTGCGCCGAGTAGCTACGGTATAGAGTTCTCCATATGTGATGGTGAATCCGATCAGGATTGTGAATATCCGGATTGCAAGGACTTCTTTGTAAGTGCCTTCGGTTTTGTTCGAGCCCGGAACAGACTTGTATGGATTGTATGTCTGACATTACAAATTGAGATATAAAGCCGATTTCTTTCAAATATATTTCTGTTGGTGGCGGAGAATTTATTCTTTTAGCTTAACACCCTTCTCTGAGACGTACGAGCTCAGAGGTTATATAGTTGAAGTTATCAGCGATATATTCCCAATTTGGTAATGTGACATGCTGAGTGTTGCTGTAAATGATCATTGTGTTGATTATTTGTGATAGGATCGTTTATTTGATCGTCTATCTTTGTGATCATTTCTATGATTATTTGTTGACCCAAAGCATGACTTTTGTATAAAGTATGTTTTTGTGGACGTGACTTCGTCGAGCCTCACATCCCGTGAATGATCAAAACAGGAAAGATGCGGCAAGGTTATGAGGGGTAGCGCCCTTTAGGATGTGTGCATTTCCTTCTGGAAAAGGGTGGTATCATGGTATGGAGCCCAGATACTTACTCATGTTGAAAACACTTTGTTATGATTGTGTGAATTGATTGCGTGCGCTCGGTGAAAAGGTCCCAAAGGACCGGGGGATGGCATATTCGGTCAGTTGTTACTCAGTTAGGGGTAACCCGGCCTTGTGTTGGTAGAGATCCGGTTTGGTTCTCGGGGATGTCCATCCAGAGGCATTCTCATGTGGCAATGGGAAGTTCCTTGGCCTGATCATTCATTGGAAATCCAAAGAAACAATACGAGACTTGTACGGTTTTAGTTGTAGAACCTGCCATTTAATATGGTAGCTATTAGTAGGCATAATATAATGGTACCTATGCTGGCTAAGATTTATATTCTACTTTCGAAATGAATTTTTTCTACACTATGCACTAATAATAATATCAAAATTGATTTGATTTTAATACGTATCAAGCATCTTTGGCTATCATAAGGAGAAATCTTCTCCAAGTCTGCGTTTGCATTGTGTGTGTGGCAGGAGGTCATATGGTAGTCTCATTTTTAAAAAGCATTGCGAATTGAATTTAAAAATATTCTTCTATTTTGATTTTTAAAGATAAATAAACTATTTTGAGTTCTCACACCAGTCACATGACTGACTCGGAGTTTATTGTTTTCCTTCCTAAACTCTGGGTGCCCACCAATTTCCACACGGGCAGTCAAGAGTTAAGGTTTATCAGGATATTCTGGAGTTGCTGGAGGCAAGCTAGATGGCATGGCGTATTATTAGTATATAGTATTTCTTTTTCCGCTGCACTGTATGTTGTTGTTGTTGTTGTACACTCTGATGATATGATGATGTTATGAAATGTAATGTATAAAATGTAATAACTGATATAGTTCTTTGTTTAAAGTTTATTCATTTATTATTATATGTTGTTCCGCTGCGAATTGTGAGATTCTGTTATTGTTCTGTTGTTTTCTGTTCTGTTCTATGTTCTCTATTCTCTTTTTCTTCTATTTTAAAAATTTCTATTTTCTGTTTTCTCTTCCCTCTATTTTCTATCTTCTTATCTCTCTTCTTCTGTCTTTTTCTTTAATCTTGTTCTCTCTTTTTCTTCTTTTCTTCTTTCTTAAACCCTCAGTGTTCGGTTTTCCGTCGTTCGATTGATCGGCAGTCGATAAAGTAAGTATCGATGTTGAATTTTCGGAAGACGAAGAATCGGGTCCTGACACCAATCAACCCCAATCCAGCTCCATCGCGTAGTATTCGTCAATACGAATCCAACGCAATTCGTTTCGTCGAAAACGGACCTCGTATGAAAGAGTTACAACATCTTAAAGTTTACACAATTAAATATACAATTTAATTTTCAATTTTATTTTTATTTAACCTCTTTTCAATACGGGCCGCACGTTCTTTGCCCTAGAATCTTGGCCGTCCCCTACTATCTTTCCCCTTCAGTAAAAAAACGCGCACGAACCCATTAGAGCCGCCCCATTTCATTGATTTTCGCAACCACCACGCCTCGTTTCAAGATGATCAGGAACTTCCCCCGCCTCCGCATGCACGCGCGCCACCCACGGCAGGAACCACGACGAGCTCGGACCCCCTGTGCATAGAAAACATGCATGAACGCCGCGCCTTTGGACGCGATTTGCCAACGATCCTCTTCGCTATATCAGATCATCACCGTTGAAATCGAAGTACTCATCATGCTCTACGACTTTACAGTTGGGGGTTTTCCATAATTGTCGATGGATTTGAAGAAATCAGAGGAAGAAGAGGAGAGTTTTTCGGCCACGGAAATGAATGGTGGCGGCTGAAGCTTTTAGGGTTGGGGTTTGTGAAAATAGTGAAAGTTTATGGCCTTTTATAGAAAATTCGCGCGCACTATTCATCCGATTTTTTTCCGAACTCCAAACGAAGCGTGCCGCCTGGCGTTTATAATGTTTTACCCCCATTCCGAACGCAATGGAAAACCGGGAGCCAATTCGATCAAATTTGGAAGATAAGTTTTCAAATTGAATTATTTAAATTTAAAATTCACTCAAACCGATTTCTACGCGTTTTAGCTTGTCCCGGACAAACCATAAATCCGATTGACGCGAAATTTGAAATCTTACAATAATATAACATTACGGATCCGATGAAACTAGTTTCGTCGAAATCCGAGACTGTTTGAAAAATGGCTATTTTTACTCGTCAATTAAATATTAAAATATTCAATTTCTGCAAATTAACTTTAAATTCAATTTTAAAAGTTCTATAACATCATTTTAACTCCAATATGATTTAATACAACTTTACAAATTAATCTTAATTACATTAAACCCAATTTCCAATTATTTCTGAAATTTCAAATATTAAATTATCGATTTAATTATCCAATTAAATCCAGATATTAAAAATAAAAATTTATTCGACTTACAAATTTTACTTATTAATATTTAAAATCAATTAAATATACGAATTTTAAATGACAGAAATTCTGGGTCGTTACATTAACGGATCCTTAGGAGGTGTGAATCTCGAGCATCTCTTAAGTTACTACACTCACGTTTGACATTGGATAATAGATGTCATATCCCGTAAACACCTCTGACGCCACTTCACTCATATTATTTACCATTGATTTAACTTACATAAGATATTTTAGTTCCGACTCGAGTGTTTTGTCTTTTCAATTCGCTCGGGTCAGCCTGAGAATTTAAGGGTTTGAAGACTTTATTTCTGGAAGACGAAGACGAAGATTGTATTCCTATTATTTATCATGTTAGTCCACTACATTCATACTGTTCCGCTGCATTATTTATTATTCTCTGGTATGTGTAACTCTGATATGTATTGTATTAGTATAATGTGACGACCCACATTTCGGAAGATTTAAATCGGCAATAATCCATACATGCCCAACTTAAACAATCCAGAACGTAGATAATCAATGGGGTTAAATAAGAAAAATAAGAAGAGAAGAAGAAAGCAAAACACAGAATGTCACAGCAGAATCGATAAAATATAATAATAAAATAACAGTTCATGAAGCTGTTTACTATACATTTGATTTTAATCTACAATTTATCGGAGTTATAAATATTCATCAGAACTAAAAATCAATACAACAGAATAGCATGATGCAGGGTATAATAATAATAGCAATATACCATAATTTTGTCTTCATCCTCTGAAGAATAGTCCCCAATACACTAGAAAAAAACTCAGGACTGACCCGAGCTAATGAAAAAGGCAAAACAATCGAGTCAGGACTAAAATACTCTTATGTAAGTCGAATCAATATCACAAATATGAGTGCAATAACTTAAGAGATGTTACAGGATTTTCCATCTCCTAAGGATCCGTTAAACTATTTATATATAATAGTATACGCTATAATATATCATGTCTATCAGTAAAATAAATATCAAAATAGCATTAAAGCTTTACATTGATCCACCTTAACACATTTTTATAGTTTTAAACCAAAGTCGTAATGGGCTCGTATAGGGATAAATATGACAAGGCACGTGAGGCAATGCCCAAGGTAGGATTCTACCAGTTTACCCTTTCCGGCTGGTCGTAACCCATTAGTGGCCGACCACAACAATCAATCAAAACGAAAAATAAAGTGCACCCATCGAATCTGAAACCACAATAGTAATATAAGGGATCAACGTTGCTAGAGGTAGCTAACCTCAATGGCCAGACATAAGCTCCTGTTTTAGTCATTTTAATTATGACACGAATGTCAAGGCTATCCTTCATCGTTCTCTTACTTCATTCCAGTAAACGTTCGCCAATTCAACCACTACATTCTGTATACCATCCATCGCGTACACGGTTGTCAAAGTGGTTCCAATATTGAAGGAGAGTATTTCAATAAGAGGCCCCGGTCTCTTTAACAACCAATCGTCATTTTACACACCGGCGGGTACTTTTACATTACGAAACAATTCATATTTGATATCAAAATATCATATCCGTTTCAAAATCAAATTCATTTCGAAATCATCATATTTACTCAAAAATCATGTCCATTTCGAAATCATTATATTTACTCAGAAATATCAACTCAACTCGATACATCGATTTCACTTCAAAACTTGATTCGAATTATAGTTTTGGTTATAATTCCTTTTAACCCAATTCGCATTTAAATCCAAGATTTAATATAAACAATTTACCCTTTAACCAGTTTGAATTTTAGAAAATAGCTTAAATAGTTAAAAATAGTTTAATAGAAAATGTTTAAATAGTTTAAACGTAAATAATTTGAATATAAAAATGGTTTATATAGTAAAATAGTTAAAAAAAAAATCAAAAAAATTTGAATACTTAAAGAATATAGATTTTAAATCATTTATACTAAAATATTCATTTTTAAAAATAATAATTCCAAAGTCAAACCGGTCAACTTCCAATTTCCTACCCAGCTCAATTCCAAATTCCATTTCGTTTTAATTAATTCAATTCCGATTTCAACTCGAATAAATTTTGATTCCACGTAACTTTCGATTTCAATTCACAAATTTCTTTCACTTTCAATTTCCATTTCCAAATTAATTTAAATCTCAATTTCAAATTAATTTCCAATTCCAATTCCAAATTAATTTGAATTACAATTGCAAATTAATTTCAAATTTTAGTTCCAATTCCAAATTCGATTTCAAAATATCAATTTAAACAATTAAATCGAATGTACTTCCAATACAAATTTTTAAATCCAAATTTTAATTCCAAACTCACATTTGAAATATCATTTCATATTAATTTTCTTAGAAATATTCATAATTCGAATAAAAGACCAATTTTTTAAAATAAATCAACTTTCGAAAATTAACGCCGTATTTCAAATTTAACTTAAAATCTAAACTTCGATTAATTCAACAATTTCGTTTACCAAGTTTAAATTCCAATATTTTGAGCTTTATTCCAAAATAATTCAATTTCCATAAATTGGATTTCATCCTTAAAATCAATTCATTTAAATAATTTCAAAATCTTTTAAAATCATTTAATTTAACCAACCCGGTGTTCGTATATAATTTTCTAACCTATGGCCAAGTGGATAATCATTTAAATTTAATTTCAAGGATATATATATATTTATATGTATATATATATATATATATCATTTCAACGTATTTCTTAGTTTATTCGAAATAATTCAATTTACAATCTTATTTACTATAAATTATATGCGGGATGATAACATAAAGTATCGAAATTAAACATCCAAATTAAAAAACAATAACATCTATCAAACTAATCATCCATACAGTCAATATAATTCACAACAAATTTATAATTATCAATATCGAGTATAATACTGCCAATTAAATTAAATTTATTTTAACAGTCAATTTAAATTCTATCAATTAAATCATATATCAATATAAATGATAATTAAAACTATCAAACAACAGCCAATGAATTTCATATCACATCAGAATATAAATTTAACTAACAAAATTTTATTTTAGTCAATTATGAGCGTAAAAACACTCACCTTGATTTATCGACGATTCAAAATCCAAATAAAGGCTCAAAGATGAACAATCTCGAAACTCGACCAACCCAGTCCTATGCTGTCCGGAATTTCAATACGAACGCCATAAAGAAAACCGCTCGTGAATCCGAGCTCGTATGATAAAGTTACGTGCGTTAGAACATTTGAAATTAAAATTAAATAATTATTTAACAAATAAAAAAATTTCCTCCCTCTTTATTCCTCACGTACATGCCGAGACCCATCATCATGCAAAAAAACTTCCTGGCGCACCTCAATTCCAACGACCGGACCATGATCTAAGGTCACCATATCGAGCGCCTCGGTCCACTCCACCTCCACCGCGAACGCCTTCCGTTCAGCTGCCTTCATTTGCCTCGAAACACGCGAAAACCGTCGTGACTTTGGATTGAGTCTTGGTGAATCCGTAATGTATTAGCAGCAATTAACCATATGGATTTGAAGAGCTTGTCGAGATCTACAATTTTGCTTTTGTAATTTTTTGATTTCGTTGAACAGATTGAGTGATAAAGAGGAAAGAAGTTGGTGAATTTTCAGCCATTAAAAGAAAGGGATAGCTAGGGTTTCAGAAATTAAAATAATATTAAAAGAAAGGGACAGCTAGGGTTTCAGAAATTAAAATAATAATAAAACTATCACGATTTGCGTTCGCATTTATATAGTTAGGTCCAAAATCGTCCGAACTCCAATCGAGATGTGCCGCCAGGCGTTTATAATGTTTTACCCCCATTGCGGACGCAGTGAAACTAGTTTCGAGGCCTAATTCAATCTTATGTGGAAGATAGCTTTTCAAAGTCAATTTATTTTATCGTATTCCTTTAAATTGATTTCTACGCATTTTAAGCTCGCACGGCCAAACCACAAGTCCGATCATTATGAAACTTCAAATCCTACAATATTTCACTATTACGGATCCGATGAAACTAGTTTCGTCGAAATCCGAGATAGTCGCCGAAATGGCTATTTTTGCTCATTAATTTAAAGTATAAAATTCAATTTTTAATTTTTCACATAAAAATCCAAATTTAAATGTTAGCTATCTTGATCATATTTAAATAAAACTTAAAGAAATTTTTGATATCATTTTGAATCACCTTAGATCCAGAATTAAATTATTCAAGTAATTTCCAATATTAAATTGTAAACAATTTAAATATCTAATAATAGATGTTAATAAATCATTAAATTTTATTTCTACCTTTATTTGTCCAATAATTACATTAAATTTAATAATTTACAATAATAAAAAATATGGGTCGTTACATACTCCCCACTCAAAACTTTTCGTCCTCGAAAACGCGTTTAGGTGAAGAATTTAACATACAATAATTTATTCAAAATTGTCAATTTATAAAAATAAACATCTTGTTTGCGAAATTATTACTCTGCTTCTACTTCGCCACTCCTATATCGATTTTACGGAAAGTGTAATTTGTATAGAGAAACAAGTTATATTTTTTTTTAAAAAAACTTCAAAAATTCTCTAACTCTCGGATTTACGGAAAATTTCGGCAGAGTCTCCTTTGCGCTGCTCGATCGGAAAATTTTTACAATTCAATATATAACACAATATAACCAATATATATCAAATATGCATCTCATCTCAATGACGAGGCATCCCAAAGGGCAAAAATATAAAATCGCGGTATTTAATCCGAGATATGTACCTTATTATTAATAATACGAGCGAGTTCGCTCGCATTAAGCATGCAAAAGCATGTAAAACCCACATATTCGTCCAAATGATCTTCGTATGTATCTATATCAACTCAAATCCACAATATTAGTTAACATACACGATATAGAAGCATGTATAAATCTGATATAACCATACAATATGGATTTTGAATCCAAACAGCACAAACAATCACAAATACATAACATACAACAATCATATGCAATCAAAACAGTAAAAACAATGGTTTTCAACAAAAGAAACCATCCAGCAATCAATATCCGTCCTATTAATCCAATTAGTTCGTAAGCATGTGAATTTTCATTATCCAATGTCAATTTTTTTATACCCTTCATTTTATTAACATTCATTTCATTAACATTTTAATTGATTCATTTCAATTTATTTGCATTCAATCAACTTTTATGTAATTAGATTCACATTCAACTGATTTTCCATTCAATTCATTTACTTCTAATTAATTTGCATGCACTTATCAATATTAATTAATTCACATTCTATTAATTTACACTCGTTGATAGTTACATTCATTTTTCTTTCTTCACTTTCATTATTTCATTTCAATAATTCAAATAATTAGTTACACTTAAGTAATTTAATCCATATCACATTCCATATATTTTAAATTGATTTTCATTCACTTATTAATATTCATTTCATTAATCATACAATAAACTTATAATTAATTCATTCGATTTTAATTAATTTACATTCAATAAATTGGTTTTACATTCTTTTCTTCTAATCAATATTTATTGCATTCAAATTTGATTTATTTAAATTCAATATATTATCATTCAGTCGATTTGTTTATATTTATATTTGTTTCATCCATATTTAATTGGTTTATATTCCATTGATTTCTTCCAATTTATTAACACTCGTTACAAATTCAATATATTCATTTTTTTTCAATTCAATTTGTGAAATTCAAATTTGTTTCACCTTCTTGTTTAACCTGTTTCATATAAATTCATTGGTGAATCATTATATAATTATTCCACTTAACGCTGCTTAAGTTGAATTTGTTTCACTTAGTATATCCTTTTCTATTAATATACACTAATTTAATTATAAATTAGCAAGATTTATTATATATATTTTATACAACTTAACTCACTTTTATTATTATCACTTCATATCTTATGTTATTATTAATTCATCGATTCACTTCATTTATTCAAATTCACATTATTAATTTACCAAAGTAAGTTTCATTTTTTAACTCAATTCGTATTGATAACCTTTTTTTCTTCTATTCACAATTAATTCATTCAGCTTCTCTTAAGTCCACTTTAATTTATAATTTTTTTTTCAATAACTTATTCCATATTATATTAGTTAACATTCAAATTTTTATTTAATCTACTCCACTTGCAATTAATAATTTTTTTTTCAATTTAATTAATTTCAATTAACCATATTAAATTTACTTACATACATAAACCACATTTCAATTTAAAATCAAGTTCATATCCATTTGATTAATTCATTTTATAGCTTGAATGGATTTTAATTCACTTTACTAATTTATCTAGTTTCACTTAATATCCAATTCAACTTATTTAATATTAAGTTAACTTCATTTCATTTTAATTCATTACTCATTTTATTTAATCATATTCAAGTTAATTTTTTTTCTCTTATCATTCAAATTAAACAAATTTAAAATTTTTCTTAGGTTAATATTCTCAAATCTATAAATCATACTATTTATTCATTCATCAACTTCATTTCAAATGTTATTCAATTTTATTTAAACTTTCATGAGCTAAACTATATTTTGTTTATTTCACTTTACTAACTCAATTAATTTAACATTTATTAAGTCAATTATTTTTCTTAACCAAAATATTAACCATTTTAAATTTGATTTTTTTTCATATTTTCCTATTCAAATTTTATAAGCTATAACTTATTTCTTATATACCAATTTCAACTACAAGTTCAACAAATTTCATATATTTATTAAATCACACTTATAATATATTTTTCTTTCATAATCAAAATTGTTTTAACTTAAAATAAATTTCTTCTAGTAGCAATTCTCACCCAGAAACCCAAAAATGAATACTGGCGATGCGGCAGTCATCCCCAGATTTATTTTCCAGGGACCAAGCAATTTTAATGCTTTTATTTTCTTCAAAATCTTTTCAAAATATATTTTTCTAGTTAAAACACCTTCAAATAATACTATTTATTAAATTTTAAGGCTTTGAAAAACAAATTTTGAAAATAAAAGGTTTAAATTCTAAAATTCTAATTTTTTAAAAATCATTCTATATATAAGCTACAATATAAATATACTTATACAAATTTCCTTAACTTATTATCAAAATATTCCATTAATTTACAACCTGGTCATTTTACCAATTATTGTTACAATTATATTTCAATCCAATTTAATTATCACCGCTTCATAAAATAAAATTCATTAAGTATTCGTTTTATTTTAATTCAACCAATAATCTATGATAATTAAATGTTATCAACAATAATTTCATTAAAAATTACCATTATACATATAATATAGTTTAGCCAAAATTATTTCATTTACTCGATTTTTAAAACAATATTACGTCGACTTGCCTCGTTTAAGTGTTTAGAAACCCCTATCGATAACACGGCGTCACGCACATCGACCAGAATTCATAAACAACTCAATGGACAAGTAAACACAATATAAAACATTTTATAACACTAACAAGTATGCTCTTTCATATATATACTTTCAAACAGACTCATTCTAGGGTATTACTACCCTATCTCTAATGAGTCAAACTCCACAAAGCCAGGGTTATCGCTAAACCTTCGCTTTGATACCAACTGTGACGATCCACATTTCGGAAGGTTTAAATCGACAATAATCCACACATGCCCTACTTAAAAAATCCGGAATGCAGATAATAAATGGGGTTAAATAAGAAAAATAAGAAGAGAAGAAGAAAGCAAAACACAGAGTCTCACAGGGAATCGATAAAATATAATAATAAAATAACAGTTCATGAAGCTGTTTACTATACATTTGATTTTAATCTACACATTTATCAGAGTTATAAATATTCATCAGAAATAAGAATCAATACAGTAGAATAGCATGATGCAGGGCATAATAATAATAGTAATATACCCCAATTCCGTCTTCGTCCTCTGAAGAATAGTCTCCAATACACTGGAAAAAAACTCAGGACGGACCCGAGCTAATGAAAAAGGCAAAACACTCGAGTCAGGACTAAAATACTCTTATGTAAGTCAAATCAATATCATAAATATGAGTGCAATAACTTAAGAGATGTTACGGGATTTTCCATTTCCTAAGGATCCGTTAAACTATTTATATATAATAGTATACGCTATAATATATAATGTCTATCAGTAAAATAAATATCAAAATAGCGTTAAGGCTTTACATTGATCCACCATAACACATTTTTACAGTTTTAAACCAAAGTCATAATGGGCTCGTATAGGGATAAATATGACAAGGCACGTGAGGCAATGCCCAAGGTAGGATTCTACCAGTTTACCCTTTCCGGCTGGTCGTAACCCATTAGTGGCCGACCACAACAATCAATCAAAACGAAAAATAAGGTGCACCCATCGAATCCGAAACCACAATAGTAATACGAGGGATCAACGTCGCTAGAGGTAGCTAACCTCAATGGCCAGACATAGGCTCAAGTTTTAGTCATTTTAATTATGACATGAATGTCAAGGCTATCCATCATCATTCTCTTACTTCATTCCAGTAAATGTCGCAAATTCAACCACTACATTATGGATATCATCCACCGCGTACACAGTTGTCAAAGTGGTTCCAATATTGAAAGAGAGTATTTCAATAAGAGGCCCCGGTCTCTTTAACAACCAATTGTCATTTTACACATCGGTGGGTACTTTTACATTTCGAAACAATTCATATTTGATATCAAAATATCATATTCATTTCAAAATCAAATTCATTTCGAAATCATCATATTTACTCAAAAATCATGTCCATTTCGAAATCATTACATTTACTCAAAAATATCAACTCAACTCGATGCATTGATTTCACTTCAAAACTTGATTCGAATTATAGTTTTGGTTATAATTCCCTTTAATCCAATTCGCATTTAAATCCAAGATTTAAATATAAACAATTTACCCTTTAACCAATTTGAATTTTAGAAAATAGCTTAACTAGTTAAAAATAGTTTAATAGAAATTTTTTAAATAGTTTAATCGAAAATAATTTGAATATAAAATTGGTTTATACAGTAAAATAGTTATAAAAAAATCAAAATAATTTGAATATTTAAAGAATATAGATTTTTGAGAGAAATGTGTGATCCTCTAAAAAACGAGGAGAGCACACATGGAGCTATATATATAACAAATATAATGGAGCTGCCAACATGCCTGGCAGGTGACAAGACTATCAACTAGAAAAAATAAAGAAGTAGATACCCCTCAAATGAGCTCCGGCAAAGCCACCGCCCATTAAACCCTAATACCGAGCTCCGACAAGGCCACCGCCCGATAATAGAGTGTTAGAGGCATCTAAAACCAGAGAAACTAAAATAAAACACCCACAAAATAAGAGAAGATTCATAAAGAAGAACACCAAGGGGCGAACTAAAAAGAAGAACTCCACTCTGAAGACACCGAGTAGCCACCAAGGAGTGCAAGACGCGGTCGCAATCCCTGTGAAAAGCAATCCTGCCAACTAGTACAAAGCTGCAAGCTGTCCTGAAAACCAGTCAAGAGAAAACTAGCAACCTGACTAAACCAAACCTGAAACAAAACTAGGAAACCAAGTTAGAATGAATCACATATATGTATACAAATAGTTTTATATACATATATGTGAGAATAAAAACCAAAATGAAAATTAAAGCAAGGAAAAACTAGAACCAAAAGCTAACAATACTAAAGGACTAAAAAGTAAGAAATAAAAACAGAGATATAAACAATACAAGAAACTACTTTAAGGGCCTATAATAGGAAGAAAATTACACCGCATCATGTGAACATTATTTAAATTAGTATAGGAATTAATAAAAATATTATTAGGGACAAAATTATTAAAGTTAAGTTTGAATATGTTAATATTATATCTAACCCTGTTAAGATATTCCTTAAAGCAATTATTTTTGGCTAATTTATATTTGGGATTTGAAATCCAATTTAACAGAAAAATGAAATTAAAATTATCAAATTATTATAGTGATTATTTTTATTATTAAAAATCCTTTGATTTCTCTCAAACCAAATGTACCAACAAGAAATTGTAAATATAGTATCAAGCAAGTATCTAATATCCTTATTGAACTTAAATCTAAAAGAGTTCCAATAGAAAAAACAATCAGTAACTCTAGAACTAATATTAAACTCAAAAATAATAAGGGTCTTAATAAGAATAAAATGAGTATCCATGCATTCGTAATAAATATGATTAATATCTTCAGAGTATGTATTACAAAAATAACATTTATGATCAATAATAATATTTTTCTTTTTTAAAAGTTCAATAGTATTCAATTTACCATGAATAATGAGCCACATGTGGATCTGAGATTTTGAAGGAGCGTTAGATTTCCAAATAAATTTAAAACAATTTTCAGAAACACCCGAAAAGTTAATAAATTTGTAAAAGGAATTCGAAGAATATTTCTTACTCTTATCCCACTCCCAACTAATATAATCATTATCATTGTCAATATTGTAGAGATTTAGCTTAGCATAAAACAAATAAAGCTGTCTAAGGGTTGAGCCTACTAAAATACTATTAAAATTGAAAATCCAAGGAGGGTCACTATTAGAGTTAAAAACATCAGAAATAAATGCAAATTTAAAGTTACAAATATCATATAAATCTTTAAACTCAATCTTAAGAGGAGTAGCGGAAATCCAACTATTGTGCCAAAAAGATGTGTTATTACTAGAATGAACAATAATATTTACACCCAAGTTGAAAATATCATTACATTTTAAGATGGATTTCCAAAAATATGAAAGTTTACAATAAATCGAAGGACTAATATGATAGAGATTATAACTACCATTGTAGTAATATTTAGATATAATCTCCTTCCAAATGGCATTATCACTCGTATCTCTGAATTTCCATAACCATTTACTAAGAAGAGACAAGTTCATATTACGTAAATTAATGACACCTAAACCACCCTCTTTTTTAGACTTACAGACAATATCCCAATTAACTAAACATTTAATGCCACTGATAGAATTATCACCACTCCAAAGGAAGTCTCTTCTAATTTTATCTATTTTGTCTATCACCCAATCAGGAAAGAGGTGCATAGACATCCAATAGATAGGGAGTGCTGATAAAATAGAGTTAATCAAAACTAGTCTACCAGCTCTAGATAAGAATCTCTCATTCCAATTAGTAATCCTATTTTTAATTTTATCAATGATTAATAACCTATCTTCATGCTTAAGATTTGAAGGTCTAATAACAAAACCAAGATAATTAAAAGGAAAACTCATAGTTTTACAATTTAAAGTATTTGCAACTAAATTTTCAACTTTGTCAAAATCATTTAAAACTAAAACCGAACTTTTATCAAAGTTTATTTTTAAACCTGATAAAAGTTCAAAACTATAAAGAATAAACTTTAGTGCAATGATGTGCTTAGGAAGATGAGAGGAAAAAAGCAAAGTATCATCAGCAAATTGAAGGACAGACAAACCAAAACTCGAAATATCATTACCAAAAAACCCAAGAGATTATTATTAACAACATTCTTAATAATCTTAGAAAAAACATTAGCCGCTAAATTAAACGGAAGGGGCGACAAAGGATCCCCTTGCCTCAATCCTCTCTTGGATTGAATTTTATTACCCAAAATTCCATTAACCATAATACTTGAGTTACCAGTTTTAAGCAAGTTAATGATCCAGTTAATCCATCTATTACTAAAGCCTTTGGCAAGGAAAATATCAATAAGGAAATCCCAATCAACCGAGTCCAAAGCCTTAGCAAAATCTAATTTTAAAATAGCACAAGTAATATTATTTTTACAATAAATATTAATGTATTCTTGAACAACTGCTACACCATCAGTGATATTTCTTCCTTTAATGAAAGCTGATTGAGAACAGTCAATTAAATCATTCATTTTTAAACTAAGTCTATTAGCTAAAACTTTAGAAATAATTTTTACAGAGCAGTTAATCAATGAAATGGGTCTAAAATCTTTTAAAGTATTAGCACCAACATTTTATGTAATAAAATAACATTAGCAAAATTAAATCTACCTAATTGGAGATTTCCATTATAAAATTCATTAAACATATCAACTAAATCTAATTTTAAAACTTCCTAAAAAGTTTTATAAAAGAGAACAGGAAATCCATCCGGACCCGGAGATTTCTCTCCCGGTAAATCAAAAATGGCTTTACAGATTTCCTCTTCAGTAAAAGGAACATTTAAATCAGAAAGATTAATATTAGAGACGGACGGGTAAAGATCATTCCATCTAACATTAACTCTATGCTTATTATTATTGCCAAAGATATCTTTATAATAATCAGTGAAAGCATTATTGAGATCACGTTGTTCAACTAATTCCACATTATTAACTAAAATGGAATTAATTATGTTACCACGTTTTCTACTGTTAGCTATATTATGAAACAATTTGGTATTGTTATCACCTTCATTAATCCATTGAATTTTTTATCTTTGTTTCCACATAACTTCCTCTTTTTCAAGAATAGAATTAAGTTCCTATTTTAAGTTATTAAGAACATTTTTCTCTCCTAAACTTAAATGTCTAGATTCTTCAATCTTATTAAGCTTAAGCAACTCATTAAGAATATTCTCTTTCTTAATTTTAATATTACCAAAAATGTTTTTATTCCAGTTTTTAAGAAAAATCCTGAGTTTTCTAAGTTTGAGCACAAAAGCTTTAGCTGAATTATCACAATACTTAAAACTATAATAACTCATAGAAGACATTTATTAATGATTAAATTTGAAAAACCTGGTTCTAGAAGCCACATTTTTTCAAATTTAAAGGCTCTACTAATAATTCTAAGACCATCACAAGAAAGAATAATGGGACAATGATCTAAAAGGGTGTAAGGTAAACCTGACACTCTACAGATAGGAAATTTATCCTCAATTACATCACTAACAAAAAATCTATCTAATAGAGCAAAAGAGGGAGATTCCCTATTATTACTCCAAGTAAAATCTCTATTAGATAGAGGAATTTCAATCAAATTAGGATGAATAATAAATTGATCGAATTCCTCCATTGCCGAATAATCTCCTTCCCGGGGAGAACGCTCCCCAATAAAGTGAGTAACGTTAAAATCACCCCCCAATATCCAAGATCCGGGGGCAAAAGATCTAAACTCGAGGCATTCATTCCACAGAATCCGTCTATCTATTTTAGAGTTAGGCCCATAAACATTAGAAATATTTAGAAAAGAATTGTCGGCTAAATTAATTAAAATAATGTGTAAAGAGTGCTGCTTTTGAATACATTGCATTAATTTAAAGAGGTTATCTCTCCAACCAATCATTAAACCCCCTCGAAAAGCCCACCGAAGGAAGAAAAACCCATTTACTAAAACAAAAGCCTCTTAATCTTCTAAAAAAAGGAAAATCAGGACATTCTATTTTAGTATCTTGTAAAAGAGCAATGTCAATAGAAAAGTGTTTAAAAAAGATTTTAACTTTATCACATTTATTAAGGTCATTCAAACCTCTAATGTTCTAACTAATGACTCTCATAAGCCCATAGATCTAGCCCTATCAAGTTCCTTATTTCTAGTAAACTCACGATCTAACTCAATGTCAGAGAAAATAAAAGCGAGCTACTAGCTAACTGACTGAAATCAGAAGCTGATAAGTCATCCAGAGCATAAGACGAATAAATGCTACCCAAATCAAAATGCGTACCTGAGCCTGATTCCGAAACACCGATTACGGTGTTCGAACCAGGAAACTTACCCGACGGCTGAGAGCAACTGCCAAGAATCCTGACACTACGACGAACCAACCCACTAGAAGCTGAAAACTTTCTACGTCTACCTCTCCTCGAAGAAGAAGAAGAAGAAGGTGCTGAATCACCACCAGCCTTACCTGACTGACCAGGCAAAAGACGCCCAGAAACACTATCCAAAACACCAGAATCAAGAGAATCAACGGGACCCTTATATGCCACTACCAGATTCGCATTCTCATCCAAATGAACTACAGAGGAAGCTTCTATGTCTTCACCAAAATCACAAGTGATAGGAACCATTTTATCACTGAGGCAACTATCCACCAATTAATTAACCAATTTCGGAGAAACAAATGAAGAAATAATATCATCTAGCATATCCTTGCTATCCTGTTCACCAAAATGATCAACCTGATCCAATAAATCGTGTGCACCGTGCAAAACAGACACATCAATCCTACCTGCCATAAGCTCATCAAGGTCCATATGATTTTCAACAACTGAAACCATCTCAACATCTAGAAGGGTGTCTGCATTTAAGCACCAATCACGAAATACCTCAGATTGTCGCAGCATAGAAACTTCATCAATATCAGAAACCCCTGAAGAAAGAGGAACTACAACCCCATTCAAAGTGCCCAAAAACAGAAATCGAAGAAATCCAAGTTTATCAGTGAATCAATACCCAAAGGCAAATCAAATTCCATGACAAGTTGTCTACAGTCAGAATCATCAAACTTAAAGCAACTATCAACAACAATGAGAGAATTAATGCCACACTCAGGAATGGTGGATTGAAATTCACAAGAAAAAGAGCAGGCTGAAGCAAAGCAATCCGTGGAATTTGTATCCTTATTATCAGCAGAGGGACAAACTGATACAACATTAGAATGACCACCTTCATATTGATTCGAGGAACGAACAGGAGAAAACACTGATTCAAGGCATAAGAAATTGTAGGAGGAAGGATCACTGACATCAGAAACAAAAGAGCACTCTGAAGCAAATTCTAAATCGAGGCAATCAAATTTGTTAGAGATAGGAATCTTAAAAGGTTCCAATTTACAAGAACATAGCAAACCTTTTTTAAACTTTGGAATGATAAAATCACTTATCGAATTAGAATGAATATCCTCAGTCACTAACTTGGGCATACAAAGAGAAACATCTGGATCAAACAAAATAGGATCCAAAAATACAGGTTCTTCACTTCTAAAAATTTCATGAAAAGCACCGTCATCAACATTCAAACTGACAGAAGAAACTGTATTATCATCAGTCTGCACTAAGACTCCAGAAATATCTTGAAAGCCCTTACCAATGTTTGGCGAATTCACATTGTTAAAATGATTTAAAAGATCATCTAAAAACTTTAAACCTTTTGATCGCTTGAGCCTGAGATTATTTATTAAGATTCCTCTCAAGTGGATAAACTTTAAAACAAAAAAGAAACCATGTTCCACTAAAAGATCAGAAGAAACGGAAGAGACCGAAGAAGATTCGATTTTTCCAAAATATAGTTCAGGGTCACCAAATCTTGCCTTGTAACCTTTACCAATATTCGGGGCATTAACAAAATTAAAATAAAGAAGCAGATCCTCCAAATAGTTAAAATCTTCAACTCTATAATGCCATAAGTGATTAATCATAATCGCTTTCAAAAGCATAATCTTTAACACGAATTGGAAACCATTCTCGACCAAGAAATCAGAAGAAACCGATGATCTAGAAAAAGTCGAACATTTGAAGCTTTTATGACCAAATTTGCCGCAATTGAAACACCTGATGGGATCTCGGCAATGGGACGCGAAATGATTTCTATCACCACATCTAAAACAATAAAATTTGTTGGTGAGGGAATCAATCCATCTTTTATTTGGAGGTTGAGGCCGCAGAACTCGAGGAGTAAAAGATGACGATCGGTTTTTGACCACTTGGGGATAAGAACGATGACTAATCGTTTCTGAGTCAGATTTTAAATCATTTATACTAAAATATTCATTTTTAAAAATAATAATTCCAAAGTCAAACCGGTCAACTTCCAATTTCCTACCAAACTCAATTCCAAATTCCATTTCGTTTTAATTAATTCAATTCCGATTTCAACTCGAATAAATTTCGATTTCACGTAAATTTCGATTTCAATTCACAAATTTCTTTCACTTTCAAATTCCATTTCCAAATTAATTTAAATCTCAATTTCAGATTAATTTCCAATTCCAATCCAAATTAATTTGAATTCCAATTTCAAATTAATTTCAAATTTCAGTTCCAATTCCAAATTCGATTTCAAAATATCAATTTAAACAATTAAATCTAATTTACATCCAATACAAATTTTTGAATCCAAATTTCAATTCCAAACTCACATTTGAAATATCATTTCATATTAATTTTCTTAGAAATATTCAAAGTTCAAATAAAAGGCCAATCTTTTAAAACAAATCAACTTTCAAAAATTAACGCCGTATTTCAAATTTAACTTAAAATCTAAACTTCGATTAATTCAACAATTTCGTTTACCAAGTTTAAATTCCAACTTTCGAGCTTCAAATCAAAATAATTCAATTTCCATAAATTGGATTTCATCCTTAAAATCAATTCATTTAAATAATTTCAAACTCTTTTAAAATCATTTAATTTAACCAACCCGGTGTCCGTATATAATTTTCTAACCTATGGTTAAGTGGATAATTATTTAAGTTTAATTTCAAGGATATATATATATATATATCATTTCAACCTATTTCTTAGTTTATTCGAAGTAATTCAATTTATAGTCTTATTTACTATAAATTATATGCGGGATGATAACATAAAGTATCAAAATAAATAAACATCCAAATTAACCACCAATAGCATCCATCACAACCAATCATCCATACAGTCAATATAATTCACAATAATTTTATAATTATCAATATCGAGTATAATACTGCCAATTGAATTAAATTTATTTTAACGGTCAATTTAAATTCTATCAATTAATTCATATATCAATATAAATGATAATTAAACCTACCAAACAACAGTCAATAAATTTCATATCACATCAGAATATAAATTTAACTAACAAATTTTTTATTTTAGTCAATTGTGACTGTAAAAACGCTCACCTTGATTTATCGACGATTTAAAATCCAAATAAAGGCCCAAATTTGAACAATCTCGAAACTTGACAAACCCACACCCATGCTGTCTGGAATTTCGATATGAACGCAATGGAGAAAACCGCACGTGAATCCGAGCTCGTAGGAAAAAGTTACATGCATTAGAACATTTGAAATTAAAATTAAATAATTATTTAATAAATAAAAAAATGAACCTCCCTCTTTCTTCCTCATGTACATGCCGAGACCCATCATCACGCAAAAATACTTCCAGGCGCACCTCAATTCCAATGACCGAACCATGATATAAGGTCGCCATATCGAGCGCCTCGGTCCACTCCACCTCTACCTCGAACGCCTTCTATCCAGCTGCCTTCGTTTGCCTCAAAACACGCGAAAACCGTCATGACTTTGAATTGATATCTCGGTGAATCCGTAATGTATTAGTAGCAATTAACTGTATGGATTTGAAGAGCTTGTCGAGATATACAACTTTGCTTTTGGAATTTTTCGATTTCGTTGAACGGATTGAGAGATAAAGAGGAAAGAAGTTGGTGAATTTTCAGCCATTAAAAGAAAGTGACGGCTAGGGTTTCAGAACTTAAAATAATAATAAAACCGTCTCGATTTGCGTGCGTATTTATATAGTTAGGTTCCATGTAACAACCCGCATATTTAACGATTTTATATTTAAATGTTTTATTTAAATATAGCGTCGTTAGTCGGATTTTGGTCTGAAAAGCTACTTTCTGCAAATGGCCGAATTGGAGCTCGAAACTACCTCCATCGGTTCTAAAATGGCGTTTGCGATCTTTTTGAGTACAATCTTTGATATGTTTGGAGTTTGTGAAATTTTGGCTACTTTTTCTATTTGGGCTTAAGTTTGGGTTCAGCCCCAATCTCCACTTAACCCTCTAACTCAACCCCTTCTCTTCATTCATCTCCATTTCATTTCATTTCTTAAGCTAAAACTGAAATGGTGGAAGGGAAAGAGAAATAGAAACTCCAAGCCCTAGTTTCTTCTTTGTAACTTGATTTCTTGCTCCAAAATCATAGAGAAGCCATAGGTAAGTCTCTCTTCTTCTTCTCCAACTCTTTCTCCTTCAATTTCAGAAAGTTTTCCCAAACTTAACTTAGGAAATACTTGTTTTATTCTTAGATTGAAGCTTGTTGGGTTGAAGTAGTGTTTAGTTGGTCTTCTCCTTGATATTGAGCTCCTTCTTCTTGTTTTGGGTTAAAGGTGAGTTTTGAACTCACATCTACTTCTCTTGATTTCTTTAATGTTGGGTATGAATTCCTAACACCTTGTTCATATGCACTTGCTTTGGGTTTGGATTGAATTGGTGAATATCCAAATTTTTAGTGTTTGGGTTCAATTCTTTAAAGATCCTAACTTTGATGTTTGAATATGTTTTTGGTTGCGAATCGGAGAGCTAATGGAGCTGGGATATCTATTGGTTAAAGCTCCTTAGGTCCATTGCTCGAACGGTCGCGGTTTGGAAGAATTTGCATTTCATTGAAATATGGCAGGAAGTGCAAAATCATCAAGTACGGCCGACCGAGCCCTGTAGCCGGTCGACCGACCTGCTACCCCGAGCCATGTTATGTTTCCTGCATCTGGCCAGCCGACCGATCCCTGCAACCGGTCGACCGACCAGCTCCTGTTTTGCCTGTTTTGCCTATTTTTGCATATTTTGATCGGTTTTCCAAATTTCATCGATTCAAGTTGCTTTTTAGTAGTTGTTATTGCATCTTTGACTTTGATAACTTATTCTTGACTTCATCCATGGGTTTTTAATAAATAATCTCTCTAAATCATATTAAAAGTTTCCTTCTCCAATTCTTAAATTCTATTTATAATGCACACACAATTTCGCACTTCGAGCGAAGTGGAAGGAAGATTAAATGGTTAGGTAAAACACGGACCATGAATCTGTGCGTTTGTCTTCCCGATTAGTCCCCGACCTATTCGATTGATCGTTTTGACCTTCGGGTTTGGTTTATCGATGATATGAGGTAAACTTTGTATTGCTTTGAGTGTGAAAGTGACTGACGGATAGTAAATCGTTTAGTGCGAACGAGTGGTTATGGGACATACGTTAACACTTTTCGAATTCCTTTTCGAGAGTTGTGACACATTCCGCCAGTTAGTGGTGTCCAGTACTGGGTCTTCGACCTTCACCACTACGGCTTGTCGCCCTATAGTATCGCTTCCGATGTTGGTCTTTATGAGCCGCATGGGTGATATTGGGTAGCCCTATAGTATCGCTTACGATGTTGGTCGTTATGAGCCGCATGGGTGATACAGTATCGCTTACGATGTTGGTCTTTATGAGCCGCATGGGTGATATTGGGTTTGGAGTCTTCAGACTCATGGATCCTTGTTTGTACAGTACTGAGCTCGAGCAAATTTTCCGATGTTTCATTCATATGTATATTCCCTAGGTATCGCCCTTCGGTGTTGGTCTTTTTGAGCCGCATGATGTGTAGCGTTTACCTTGCGGAACTTGTATACCTTATTGGTACTTGTTATTTGCCTTTTTGGCTTGATTTGGGATATTTGTGTCCTTTGTTTCTACATGTTGCCGATGATATGAGGCTTGTTCTATATGATTCATCTTTTGTTAGATGATTGTGTTATCTCCTTTGGAGATATCTATTATGCTTTGTAACCTTGCAGGTTTATTGTTGTTCAGTTTATCTAACTGATTTGTTTAGCTAGACTGACCCGTGTATTTTATACTCGGGTCAGACCGAGATGTTTCAGGTTAGGTGCCTTTGGACTTAGCTTATTTTGCTTCCGCAGGGACTACTCCGCTAGCTTCTTTTTGTCATAGCTTTTTGTGTAGTCCTATTTTGTTGTAACTCTGATATGTATCCTTGTGAGCTCGTCTGTATATTGTGGTTTGCTATACCACTTGGTATGTATTATTTTGTATACTCTGCTATGTATCAGTATATGTGTATATGATGGTTTACTGTTCTGTGATGTAAATTGCATTTGAGTTGTTATATTCTGTTCTGATAGATTCTCTAGCCACCTATGGTTTTGTTTTAAGTATTCATTAGATATGTCGATCTGCTTGGTAAGGCAATTGTCGATGTATTCAATAGATAATTAAAGCAAGGCTATAGATGGTCGTTCCTAAACAGCCTTATTCTCCGTGTTAGCAGACGATATTATCTATTAATACTCTTTGCTAGCGTGGGTATAGAGGTGGGGCGTCACAACTTGGTATCAGAGCGATGTTCAGAACAAAATATGATAAACACCGAATAGAGCACATACTACGATACATCAGAGTGTGATAAGTGATACAAATCTTTGAATCATCGTGTCTCTCTATTCCTTCTACCATCAAAGGTTAGATAGGATTTGGGAATATGCCTAGGAATGCATTTAAATTCCTTAGTATTCCATATTGAATTATCTACCTTGGGAGTAATCTTTACCTTATCTTAACTTTCAGCTTATGGATGGAAGAGACGGAGGACGACGCTCGGATGCTGGGAAATCCAGTGGCTCACATCCGGACGGTGTCTATATGTCCGCCGATCAGTTTTTAGAGTGGTTTAGGAGCACACAGCCTCCAGCTCCTACTCGAACATCTCCTCCATGCAAGTCGACCTTCGCACGTTTGTGCAGTGATTTTTCTCATCTTGGAGGGAAGCCATTTAAAGGCTCCGAGATTGTTCTTGAGGTCCAAGTTTGGGTTCGCATGTACGAGCATGTTCTCTCTCGCACGGATCTTCCCGATCATGATAGGGTTCTTGTAACTTCTAGCTTATTGCAAAAGCGTGTCCTTGATTGGTACGAGCTTCTTTTAGCTGAATTTGATGAGTCTGCTCTTTCTTGGACTCAGTTTCGGGAGCGATTTGAATTCAAGTTCGTTCCTGAATCTGAGAAAGCTTTATTGAACCGTCGCTTCCTTGAGTTGAAGCAAGGGGAGTCTTTCGTTTTTGAATATGTTGCACCTTTCGAGGCCTTATCTAAGTATGGTCTTGAATTCATTAGTACCTCGTATAGGAAGAATTTGAAGTTTTTTCCTGGTCTTAAGAAATGTCTTAAGAAGTCTTTAATGCTCCATCTTAGCTTTCCTTTGAGGAGTTGGTTGATTCGGCACTTCATCTCGAAGCCTTCGAGAAGGAGTGTGATTGTGGGAATGATGTTGAGGTTCGCAAGAACGCCAACAAGAGGCAGTTTCCATTAGATAAGCAGAAATTTTTCCCTTCCAAGAAGAAAAAGCAGGTTGGAACTGAGTCTCAGTCTGCCGGAACACCTTCCACTCGGAAGTGTTTCAATTGTGGTTCCCCTGATCATATGATTCGAGCTTGCCCTATGCCTCTCTTCTGTCACTATTGCAAGAAGGAAGACCATCATATTTTCACTTGTCCTATTGTTCCGAATAATCCTCTATCTGGCAAGCTTAAGATAACGGATGCTTCTGGAGGTTCTTCTCGAGGAAAAGGTACATCTCCAATTGTTTTGAAAGTTCTATTGTATTTCTTGACTATTGTATTCGAGTTCTCTTTGATACGAGGGCTTCACATTCTTCCGTATCGAAGAAGCTCTTTGTCTTTGGATGTTTCTTGTATGGTTACTTCTTTGAGAATTGCGAATCCGAATTGGCGGATCCGCAATGCTCAATTTTCTTGTATTAATGTCGAGATTATTTTATGTGATTTTTCTTTCCGAGCCAATTTGCATGTTATGCGTTACTTAGGCTTCGGAATTGATATTTTTTTTGAGGATTGACTTAATTATTATGAAGTCATATCCTATATCCTGAGTGGACTATTCATCCTCAACATTTTCAATATGTTAAACAGATTTCTATCTTCTTTGTGATTTCGATTCCAATTTGATCTCATCATTTTATTCTTTAAGCCCTCATGATGAGGAAAGTGTTGTTTCTCTCATTTTTGTAGTTTGAGAATTTTCGGGTATTTCTGGTCTTGTCTTAGGATTATCACCCAAGCAATCTTTTGTTGTAGTGTTAAGGTGTTTTTAGCTCGACCTTACCACCGGTTTTCATTTGACTACGAGTTGCGGAAGTTAGCATTCCACTTACCGCTCTCCGCACTCGTTGTAGTTCTTATGAATGATTTGTTGTGTCCTTCAGTTTGTCCAGCTCATTTCATCCATTTTATGAATCGAGTATTCTAAGAATATCTCGATGATTCCATTTTGTATTTGTTGATTTTGGATGGAATTAGCAACCTAAAATTTTTGCAAATCTTTTTCATAAGAGTTATTTATAAGTATAAATGGGATTTTATTTCTAAAACGAACAAAGAGAATTTTCGAAAGTTTTTAGAAACATGTTTATCATATAGAAGATGGTTTTGTGACTGTATGGCCCATTGAGTGCTTTAAGAATTCTGGTCGATGCGCTTGATCAACGTTTTCGATAGGAATCTCCTAAACACTTTGATGAGACAATTTGACACAATAAATTGATTTGAAATAAGAAAATTTTTCTAGAAAAATAGTTACATAAAGATAATTGTGATTTTGAAAGTTTTAATTTTTCGGGGAAGAATATTATTTGAAAGAACTCTTTTTCGCTATTCTTATTCTTAGGGTTCCCGAAGGGAACCAAGACTTTATCTTTTGTTCCAAAGCTAATCATATTGGTTTGGATGTCGTTCACTTGCAAAAGAGAACGTGCTATCACTTAGGTTTCTAAACCATTAAAGCTTACCGAGGCTAGATATGCCACCTATGAACTAGTACTCGCGGCTATTATTTTCGCCTTTTGTATTTGGCATCATTACTTTTGGGTGAGGGATTTTGCTCTCCTTACCAATCATAGTTTTGAAATGTTTATTTTCTCATGAGACAACAGCGTTGGCTCGAGTTTCTTGCCTCCTATGACTTTGATATCCAGTTTACCCCTGGAAAGGGCAATCGTGTTGCAGATGCGCTTAGTCGCAAACATTCGGCTGCTATTTCTATGATGCTTGCTGAATGGGATATTCTTGAGACTCTATCTTTTTGTGAAATTCGTGATCGAGATTCATCTTCTGATTCTCCTATTCTATTATCTAGTTTGGGAGCTCGACCTATTTTATTGGATCGTATTGCCGATGCCCAACGGCGTGATCCTGATTTGTTGCATCTTATTCAGCTTTGTGAGTCTGGATCTTGTGATGAGGCGTTGCAAGATTTTAGCATTGATTCTCATGGGTGTCTTCGTAAGAAGAACCGTCTTTTTGTGCCTTTTGATTTTACGCTTAGGCATGACATTCTTGATGACTGTCACCATTCTAAGTATACTATTCATCCCGGTAGTAGCAAGATGTATGCCGATATGCATCGTCTTTATTATGGGAAGGCATGAAATGCGATGTGGCGAGTTATGTGAGTAATTGCATAACTTTCAGCGTTTCAAGGCCGAGCATCAGCGTCCTCCGGGTCTTCTTCAGCCTCTTGAGATTCCATTGTGGAAATGGGATCAGATATCTATGGATTTCATGGACGGCCTACCTCGTTCAAGATCAGGCTATTCTAGCATTTGGGTTATTGTTGATCGCCTCACCAAGTCTGCTCATTTTGTCCCTATTAAGTCTAATAGGACAGCTTCGCATTTGGCTAAGTTGTATGTCAAGGAAATCGTGAGACTTCACGGTGTTCCTAGTTCTATTGTGAGTGATCGTGATACTTTATTCACGAGTCATTTTTGGAAGAGTCTTCAGCAAGCTTTGGGAACAAAGCTTAATTTTTCTGCAGCTTATCATCCGCAGTCTGACGGACAGACTGAACGGGTGAATTGTATCTTGGAAGATCTTCTCCGTATTTGTATTTTTGATTTTTGTGGTAGTTGGGAGGATCACCTACCTCTTGTAGAGTTCTCCTACAACAATAGTTTTCAATCTAGTATCGGTATGGCTCCTTTCGAAGCCCTATACGGAAGACCATGTCGATCACCTTCTTGTTGGTTGGAATCTGAAGAGAAGCTTATTCTTGGTCTAGATTTTGTTCGTGATTCTTCCAAGAAGATTGATCTTATCCCGTTGAGAATGAAAGAGGCACAGAGTCGCCAGAAATCCTACGCGGACAACCGTAGGAAGCCTCTCGAGTTCTCGATCGACGATCTTGTTTTTATTCGTGTTTCTCCTTTGAAAGGGGTTATGCATTTCAGTACGACTGGGAAATTGGCTCCTCGCTTTATAGGACCATTTTCTATTACTGAACATATTGGCCCTGTGGCTTATAGAATTTTACTTCCAACTCATTTATCTGGTGTTCATGACGTGTTTCACGTCTCGCAACTTCGGAAATGTCTTCGGGAGTCGAATTCTGTTATTACTTCTCCTGATTTGCAAGAGCTTGAGGTCTCACCGGACTTATCTATTGTACAGCAGCCTATGCGCGTACTTGACACGGAGGTGCGACACCTTCGAAACAAGGACGTGCCGCTCGTTAGGGTTCAATGGTCCGCTAATCCCAATGACTGTACTTGGGAAACCAGAGAGTTTATCGAGCGATCCTATCCGGGTTTTCTATCTTTGCTTTGAAATGGTGAGTATGTCTTTTCATCTCAAGCTTATTTTCTTTTCTTTTGATTGATTGTATGTATGTAGTTGTTACAAATATCGTCTCTAGGAATTGCGGGGACGCAATTTTGTAAGGAGGGGAGATATGTAACAACCCGCATATTTAACGATTTTATATTTAAATGTTTTATTTAAATATGGCGTCGTTAGTCGGATTTTGGTCCGAAAAGCTACTTTCTGCAAATGGCCGAACTGGAGCTCGAAACTACCTCCATCGGTTCTAAAATGGCGTTTGCGATCTTTTTGAGTACAATCTTTGATATGTTTGGAGTTTGTGAAATTTTGGCTACTTTTTCTACTTGGGCTTAAGTTTGGGTTCAGCCCCAATCTCCACTTAACCCTCTAACTCAACCCCTTCTCTTCATTCATCTCCATTTCATTTCATTTCTTAAGCTAAAACTGAAATGGTGGAAGGGAAAGAGAAATAGAAACTCCAAGCCCTAGTTTCTTCTTTGTAACTTGATTTCTTGCTCCAAAATCATAGAGAAGCCATAGGTAAGTCTCTCTTCTTCTTCTCCAACTCTTTCTCCTTCAATTTCAGAAAGTTTTCCCAAACTTAACTTAGGAAATACTTGTTTTATTCTTAGATTGAAGCTTGTTGGGTTGAAATAGTGTTTAGTTGGTCTTCTCCTTGATATTGAGCTCCTTCTTCTTGTTTTGGGTTAAAGGTGAGTTTTGAACTCACATCTACTTCTCTTGATTTCTTTAATGTTGGGTATGAATTCCTAACACCTTGTTCATATGCACTTGCTTTTGGTTTGGATTGAATTGGTGAATATCCAAATTTTTAGTGTTTGGGTTCAATTCTTTAAAGATCCTAACTTTGATGTTTGAATATGTTTTTGGTTGCGAATCGGAGAGCTAATGGAGCTGGGATATCTATTGGTTAAAGCTCCTTAGGTCCATTGCTCGAACGGTCGCGGTTTGGAAGAATTTGCATTTCATTGAAATATGGCAGGAAGTGCAAAATCATCAGGTACGGCCGACTGAGCCCTGTAGCCGGTCGACCGACCTGCTACCCCGAGCCATGTTATGTTTCCTGCATCTGGCCAGCCGACCGAGCCCTGCAACCGATCGACCGACCTGCTCCTGTTTTGCCTGTTTTGCCTATTTTTGCATATTTTGATCGGTTTTCCAAATTTCATCGATTCAAGTTGCTTTTTAGTAGTTGTTATTGCATCTTTGACTTTGATAACTTATTCTTGACTTCATCCATGGGTTTTTAATAAATAATCCCTCTAAATCATATTAAAAGTTTCCTTCTCCAATTCTTAAATTTTATTTATAATGCACACACAATTTCGCACTTCGAGCGAAGTGGAAGGAATATTAAATGGTTAGGTAAAACACGGACCATGAATCTGTGTGTTTGTCTTCCCGATTAGTCCCCGACCTATTCGATTGATCGTTTTGACCTTCGGGTTTGGTTTATCGATGATATGAGATAAACTTTGTATTGCTTTGAGTGTGAAAGTGACTGACGGATAGTAAATCGTTTAGTGCGAACGAGTGGTTATGGGACATACGTTAACACTTTTCGAATTCCTTTTCGAGAGTTGTGACACATTCCGCCAGTTAGTGGTGTCCAGTACTGGGTCTTCGACCTTCACCACTACGGCTTGTCGCCCTATAGTATCGCTTCCGATGTTGATCTTTATGAGCCGCATGGGTGATATTGGGTAGCCCTATAGTATCGCTTACGATGTTGGTCGTTATGAGCCGCATGGGTGATACAGTATCGCTTACGATGTTGGTCTTTATGAGCCGCATGGGTGATATTGGGTTTGGAGTCTTCGGACTCATGGATCCTTGTTTGTACAGTACTGAGCTCGAGCAAATTTTCTGATGTTTCATTCATATGTATATTCCCTAGGTATCGCCCTTCGGTGTTGGTCTTTTTGAGCCGCATGATGTGTAGCGTTTACCTTGCGGAACTTGTATACCTTATTGGTATTTGTTATTTGCCTTTTTGGCTTGATTTGGGATATTTGTGTCCTTTGTTTCTACATGTTGCCGATGATATGAGGCTTGTTCTATATGATTCATCTTTTGTTAGATGATTGTGTTATCTCCTTTGGAGATATCTATTATGCTTTGTAACCTTGTAGGTTTATTGTTGTTCAGTTTATCTAACTGATTTGTTTAGCTAGAGTGACCCGTGTATTTTATACTCGGGTCAGACCGAGATGTTTCAGGTTAGGTGCCTTTGGACTTAGCTTATTTTGCTTCCGCAGGGACTACTCCGCTAGCTTCTTTTTTTCATAGCTTTTTGTGTAGTCCTATTTTGTTGTAACTCTGATATGTATCCTTATGAACTCGTCTGTATATTGTGGTTTGCTATACCACTTGGTATGTATTATTTTGTATACTCTGCTATGTATCAGTATATGTGTATATGATGGTTTACTGTTCTGTGATGTAAATTGCATTTGAGTTGTTATATTCTGTTCTGATAGATTCTCTAGCCACCTATGGTTTTGTTTTAAGTATTCAATGGATATGTAGATCTGCTTGGTAAGGCAATTGTCGATGTATTCAATAGATAATTAAAGCAAGGCTATAGATGGTCGCACCTAAACAGCCTTATTCTCCGTGTTAGCAAACGGTATTATCTATTAATACTCTTTGCTAGCGTGGGTATAGAGGTGGTGCGTCACATTCCAAATCGTCCGAACTCCAATCGAGACGTGCCACCAAGCGTTTATAATATTTCACCCCCATTGCGGACGCAATGGAACTAGTTTCGAGGCCTAATTCGATTGTATGTGGAAGATAGCTTTTCAAAGTCAATTTATTTTATCGTATTCCTTTAAATTGATTTCTAGGCATTTTATGCTCGAACGGCCAAACGACAAGTCCGATCGTTATGAAACTTGAAATCCTACAATAATTCACTGTTACGGATCCGATGAAACTGGTTTCGTCGAAATCCGAGATAGTGCCAAAATGGCTATTTTTACTCGTTAATTTAAAATATAAAATTCAATTTTTATTTTTCACATAAAAATCCAAATTTAAATGTTAACTATCTTGTTCATATTTAAATAAAACTTAAAGAAATTTTCGATATCACTTTGAATCACCTTAGATCCAGAATTAAATTATTCAAATAATTTCCAATATTAAATTGTAAAAATTTAATTATCTAATAAATAGATGTTAATAAATCATTAAATTTTATTTCTATCCTTATTTATCCAATAATTACATTAAATTTAATAACTTACAATAACCAAAAATATGGTCGTTACATATAATCAAATGTTTTGTAAAACTGCTTCATGAACTGTTATTTGATTATTATATTTTGTCATTCCACTGTAAGATTCTATTTTGTTTTATTTCTTTCTCTGCTTTTCTTATTTATCCCAATAACAATTCGCCCTTTTGTATGGTTTGAGTCTGACGTGTGTGGTTTATCGTTGGTTTAAAACGTACAAAAAGGCGGGATGTTACATCTAGTATCAGAGTTTTGGTTTAGCGATAAACCTTAGCTTTGTGGGGTCTGACTCTTTATTAATAAGGTCGTAATACCCTATGATGAGTCGCTGAGTGTATATATATAAGAGAGCGTATTTGTTAGTGTTATAAAAAGTTTTATATTATGTCAATTTATTCCGTTTTGTATTTATAAATTCTGGTTGGTGCATAGGATGCTAGGACATCAATAGAGATTTCTAAACACTTAATATGACAGTCCGACACAATATTTGTTTTGAAATATAGGTAAATGAAATAATTTTGCATATTATGTTTTCTATATATAAAGTAATAAATTTTATAAAGGTTGTATTTGGTTGTAATATATTGGTTATTAGGTAGTGAAATTCATAAATATTGATTGGAAACAAGATTAGAAGAAAATAAAATAAATGAAATTTGGAAATTTTAGAACTTAAGTTCCAGGATTTTGAAATTTGCTTTCAAAGGATTTTGGAATATAATAATATTGTTTATAAGTATTTTCTGATATAAATATTCCAATATAACTTGAAAGAATTATTTTAAAGAAATTTTGAAAAGGAATAAGTTCTGTACTTCCCTCTCTGTCGCTGGAAAATAATTTCGGTGATGAGTGCATGCATCATCAACATTCATTTTCGAGTTTCTAAACGGGAAGGTCACTATAGTAGTTTTACTGCAGATTTATTTGGATAAACAAATATAAATTTTAAATTGTTTTAAATATAATTGGATATATAAGTTGTAAGTATATATTTATCTATTATTTTAAAATGATTTGAAATTAAACCTGGTATTTAATTCTTAAGTTTCTGTTAATTAATAGTTTCAATTATTGTAGTAAAATGGAATGTACCTAATTAATAATTGGAACCTCTAAATGAAATAAGAAGATTAAATGCTAGGTTATAAATGGAATTATAGGAAATTTGAAATTTGTAACCTATAAGGCAAGGGATATTGTTATTGAACATTAAGTTAAAAAAAAACTTGTGTAACTTTCAATTACATCCTTAAAAAGCATATATATATATATATATATATAACTTATCGAATATTAAAAGTTCTAATGTTTAATAAGGAAATGTAATAGGATATTATACTAGTAAACTTGAAGTAATGAAAAGTATTCAATGAATTTGCTTTTATAAATAAGATTTTAATGTTATAATTATTGTAAACTTAAGTATGACTGAAAGACCACTAATTAAATATAATAGAAAAGTTATAAAGAAATGATAATAAACAAGTAAATGTTGAAGTTAGTTATAATAAAAATAAGTAGAAAAGATGAATGCAGTAAATATATGATTGTAGACTAAAGTTAATGCATTGAGATGCTAAGTAAATGAAATGTAGAAATGAATTAATGCAATGCAATAAAAAGAAAACTATTTGATATGAATAAATAAAAATTTGCAAGAAATAAATGTGAATTAAAAGATAAGTCATTATATGAATGAAAAGGAAATTAAATAACAAATTTAGGAAATGAAATTGATATAAATTAACCGGATCTATTGTTTGGAATTGTTGTTTGTTTGGTTTATGGTTGTTTGGGCAAGGATACTTTAAATTTATTTGGATGTCTGAATAATCTATTTAGTTTCATCTAAGACTGTTGAGTAAATGGTGCACTTAATAGTTTATTTTTCATTCTGTACAATTTGAGGTTTTAAACCCGAACAACTATTTGTTTTGCTTGCTCTGGATATATGGATGGTTGATTTTTGTTGACTTCACATGATGGTTGTATGTTGTGATTGCAAGTGATTGTTGTTGGTTGACATTGTTTTGTTTGTTAGTGGATGAAGCAAAATTAATATTTCATTTTATATAATTATTAACTATTTTGGATTATATAAGTGAAATATATGTTATGGAAGCAATTGCTACTGCTTTTGATTTCATAAAATAAGCGTTAATTGCCCGACAAATAAGTACGTTCTCGGATTTCGGTTTATAGCGTTATTATATTGTTTTTCTCGTATTGGGACATTATTTTGAAAATTATATGTTATATATTGTTATATTTGATATTATATTTTCTCCCGAGCCTCTCCGTACAAAGGAGACTCTGCCGAAATTCTTCGTGAATTTTGGACTTAGAATTTTTTTGAAAAAGTTTACCAAACTTTATTATTTTGAGTATAAAAAAGATTTAATGGTTATAAATTGGTATATTTTATTGAAATTAATTAATTTTGTAAATTTATTTGTTTATAAAGTTAGTATTTTTGAGTAAGATGTATTGATTACTTAATTCTTCTTTTCCTTTCTTTTTCCTTCTCGGAGGCGAAAAGTTTTGAGTGGAGGAGAGTGTAACGACCAGTAAATTTTGATAATTAATTTTTTTTTTAGCTTATTGGGGTATTGGTAATGAAATATTGAAAGAAATAGAAATTGAATTGGAATCAATTGCAATAAATCTAAATAAAGTATTACGTTAATGTTAATTAAGGTAGTATTCGGAAATAATGTCAATGTTATTCATAATTGGACAATTTGTTGAATTAAAGGAATGGAAATAAAGATTTATTAATTTAAAACTTAATAAATGGATAAACTGTAATTAAATGAAATTTAATATTAAATTATTACATAAATAGGAATTTAGACGAAATTTGAGAATATTAATGTAATGGATCATGAACCAATTGTAAATTTCATCCATTTGATAATAATTTATTGAATACAGAATTTAGAATCAAATAAATGATTTATTGGAATTTCAATTGATAATTAATGAATCTATAAAAATTGAAATTAAATTACAGTAATGGGTAAATCAATTAACTTTGAATTGATATCTAGGTTTGTTTAAATTATTGTAATCGTCTAAGAAATCAAAAATGATGAAATCTGTGAGTTTTTAAATTTGAATTGAAAAGGCGATTTAATTTAATATTAATTTAATTTAATTTAATATTAATTTAATTAATTAACTTAAAAATAAACATTTTGGCCACTGACTCGTATTTTAACGAAACTAGTTTCATCGGATCCGTAATGGTGAATTTTTGTAGGATTTCAAGTTTCATAGTGATCGGACTTGTCATTTGATCGTACGGGCTCGAAACGCCTAGAAATCAATGAAATTGAAAACAATTGAAATCAATTTGAAATAACTTAATTTTTTCATAACTTCTTCATACGATGAAATTTGGATTTGAAACCTGTTCCATTGATTAAAATATTTTAAAACATCTATTTTGATATATGGGTTGACCCAATTTCGTTCCAGAGTCGAAACGGGCTTTTCGGGCCATCTATCGTTCAATCAAATCTGATCCGTTCTTTCTATTTTCAACCCTACATATATATATATATATATGTCATTATAAACCCTAGCAGCCTTTCTATTTCTCATTTCTGTATGTACAGAAATTTCTGTTGCTCCTCTTTCTTAACGGCAGACGGACCGTAAAATTCACAACCCAGTTTCAATTCAAAATTCAACTTCAAAAATTCAATTTCCTCAAACTATATCGAATTATATATAAATCTGAAGCTCTCGAAAAGCGCCTCTCAGATTCGAAATTCCTTTTTTCAATTCGAATCATCGTTTGACTAAAAATTTATGATCAATTCTCGGCCTTCCATTTCATCGTGATCAACTGCATCTGATCGTCAAATCGATGATACCATGGCGTGGAAGAGTCTTGCGGTGTTCATCGGTGTGTTTGATTCGCCGATTCAACGGCTAAATGTGGCGAATAAAATCGATTTGGGTTCGAATTCATTAGCGACGGCTGTGCAATTTCACCGTCAATGAGACGCCGGTGGACGGTTGCGAGGATGCTGGGGGGTGCGGCTCGCTGGGGGTGATTCGTGACGTCCCCTGATCGAAGGTCAGGCTCATGATGGCCGCGCGGCATCGATTCGAAGGTGGCGGCTCGCGTTCTGGATCGGTTAGAGTTTGGGTCTGGAGAGGGTGCATGGGTGAGAGAGGAGATGGTGACGTGGCAATATCGTATGGTACATGTTTTTCATTTATTTTTATTTATTTTGAAATTTCAAACTTCTAATTGCAATAACTCTCACAAACGAGGTCCGTTTTACGCGAGATTTTCTCCGCTAGGTTCGTATTAGAATTCCAGACATTTTGACGCTGGTTTGGTCAAATTATGAGACTGTTCAAATTTTGGATTTAAATTGGATTTAAATTCAATTTAATTTCAAAAGTTGAGTGTTTTAACCCACTCACAACTTCTAAAATTTCTTATGTTTGTTAAATTGATTTATGATGTGATTAGAAATTGATTTATGCCAAACTTCTAATTGCAATAACTCTCACAACGAGGTCCGTTTTATGCGAGATTTTCTCCGCTAGGTTCGTATTAGAATTCCAGACATTTTAACGCTGGTTTGGACAAATTCTGAGACTGTTCAAATTTTGGGTTTAACTTGGATTTAAATTCAAAAGTTGAGTGTTTTAACCCACTCACAACTTCTAAAATTTCTTATGTATGTTAAATTGATTTATGATGTGATTAGAAATTTATTTATGACTGTTTGACATATTTTTACTCATCATCCGAGTTAAATTAAATTTATTTGAATTAAATTGTTATTTAATTTGTTATTGCATATAAACTACCAGTTAAATAGTTATTTAATTTATTATTGAATATAAACTGCCAGTAAATGCCTGTTATTTATTATCTGTTCTATATTGATGTTATTGGTTGAATTAGATGATGATCGTGATAAATGTTTGATGATTAATATTGGATGAATGGATGTTGTATTTTATACTGTTATCAACTGCAAGTTGTTATGGATTTTATTTCATTCGGGATTGCGATTTGAAATGATATATAACCGTATTTATATTTTAAATTACGGATTAAAATGATAAATATCTGTATCACTTGGCCATAAGATAGAAAATTATATACAGACACCATGGTTTATATATAAAAATATTCTAAAATGATTTCTACGGTTTTGTAGAGAAATATATGCGTTATATGAACATTGATTTCAGATGTTATATAAATGTTATTTTATTATTAATTTTTAGCTATGTGTAAATTCGTTTGGAGATATAAAATAAGTCAAATAATAAAGTTTGATTGTTTTTATATAATATGATTAAGTGTTTATATAAATTATATTTTAATATAGAGCTTATAATGGTTTAAATAAATTAAGATTGGGAGATAAATTGGAAATTTATTTGAAATTGAATTTATTTAAGAATTAAACTCAAATAAATTTGATGAAAAATTTATTAAATTTGAAATTATAAAAGGTATGATTTATAACTTGATTTTGGTTCAGAGTGATTTAATTGAATATCAAGTTGATTTAAATGAATATATCAAGTTAAATAAATTGAAGAATATCCAGTTATTTGAAGTTTAAAAGTTTTACTTAAATGATATTGGATTTATTGAGTAAACATTTCAAATCTAAATAATAGTAATTGAATTTGATATATATGGAATTATCAAAGAATTAGTTTTGAAATGGTGGAATATTTAAAGCTTTGAAATATATGGAAATTGAAATGGTTTATTTGGGGGTTCAAATCTGTGTTGGGAATTGATTTGTGAAATTGAAGAAGCTATTTTATTTATAATGTAATTAAATATTTAAGCCGTTTAAGAGGCGTAGTTATGTTCCAAGGTTATGAGTTTCAAAGTAGTATGATTTGAAAGTGTTATACTTTAAGTGTTTTTACTTCGAAGTGTATAACTTTGGAAGTGCTATGGTTTTGGAAAAAGATATATTTGAAATAAAAATGATATTAATTTGATTTGGGTCTTTATAAAAATGATATCATATTGATTTGGGTTTTAAAACGGAAATGATATCGTATTTATATGGTTCTGAAATGGATATTATATTCTGGTTTTGAAGTATAAACTATTTTGAAAAGACCGCGGTGTTATAATAACGTTTGCTGTTAAAGAGACTGGGATCGGAAGTTGTCATACTCTCTGCCAACTCCGAAAACCACTTTAACAGCCGTGTACGCCGTGGAGATTCCAGAATGAAGTAGGATGGCGTCGGCATTTCCTTTGAGGTAAATATGTGGACCCGACTCCCATGAGTTGGCATAAGGTGGCTAAAACTGAAGCGATTGACGGGCTAAGAAGGTAGCATCTTTTATCGAACACACTCCTTCGATACCATTCTATTACTTTATGATTGATTGTGGCCCTTTTGATTTTGGGGGTGTGGCTCGAAGTGGGCGGTAGTAGCTACTACACGTTACCACAGGTCCGAAAGCGTAATTGGTATATCTACCCTGGCATTGCCTAGTTGTTCCATGTCACCTACCCTAGCGAGCCTTGTACGAGTTTGATTTGTGTCGTACCTATGGAGCATCTTCTCGTAGCCTCCCGATCAGGAGGTACGCAGGTATTGTATAGACTATTGGCACTATTACGTGTTAAGGTGGAAAATATAAAGCCTTAACGCTATTTAAAAGTACGTTTATTTTACTAATAGACATTATCATAATAGCGAAATATTACTACATAATAAATAGTTTAACAGATCCTTAGGAGGTGTGAATCTCGAGCATCTCTTAAGTTACTGCGCTCATGTTTGACACTGAATAGTAGATGTCAAATCCCGTAAACATCTGTGACGCCACTTCACTCATATTATTTACCATTGATTTAACTTACATAAGATCTTTTAGTTCTGACTCGAGTGTTTTGTCTTTTCAATTCGCTCGGGTCAGCCTGAGCATTTCAGGGTTTGAAGACTTTATTTTTGGAGGACGAAGACGAAGATTGTATTAGTATTATTTATCATATTAGTCCACTACATTCATACTGTTCCGCTGCATTATTTATTATTCTCTGGTATGTGTAACTATGATATGTATTGTATTAGCATAATCAAATGTTTTGTAAAACAGCTTCATGAACTGTTATTTGATTACTATATTTTGTCATTCCGTTGTGAGATTCTGTTTTGTTTTATTTCTTTCTCTGCTTTTCTTATTTACCCCAATAACAATTCACCCTTTTGTATGGTTTGAGTCTGACGTGTATGGTTTATCGTCGATTTAAAACGTATAAAAAGGCGGGATGTTACAAGGTATGACGTGACCCTGACTCTCGTGAGTCAGCTTAGATGTGACTAAAACAGGAGCCACGTCGGGCCAAGTTAGGTCATTCCTCCTATCAGACACATTTCTTTGATACCATTCTATTACTTTGTGATTGATTTGGTGGCCACTGCTTGATTTTGATTTAGAGCCGAGGTGGGCGGTAGTAGCTGCTATGTGTTACCACCAGTCAGGATCCGCAATTGGTATATCTACCCTGGCATTGCCTCGAGTGCCGTGTTCACATGTCCTAGAGCGCCTTCTACGAGTTGGTTTTGTATCGTACCTATGGAATACTCGTTGATAGCCCACCTGCGGGTGGAGTTTACATTATCTGTATAGACTACGGCATTATATAAAATGTGTTAAGGGAGATATGGATAATGCCTTAACGCTATTTTAATACTTTACTTTACTGTAACCACTATTATAATAGCGTATTGTACTACATAGTAGATAGTTTAATGGATCCTTGGAAGATGTGAAACTTGAACATCTTTTAAGTTACTGCACTCAGGTTCGACACTGGATAGGAGATGTCAAACCCCATAAACATCTCTGACGTCGTCACACTCATATTTATTGTTGATTTAACTTACATAAGATCTTTTATTTCTGATTCGAGTGTCATGTTTTTCAATTCGCTTGGGTCAGCCTGAGCATTACAGGATTTGAAGAGCTTATTTTTGGAGGACGAAGACGAAGATTTATACTATTATTATTTATGATATTTATACCACTACATCATGTTGTTCCGCTGCATTTATTTATTTCTTTATTCATGTTTATGTAACTCTGATGCATGTGTTGTAAAGAATAATCAAATGTATTTATAAAACAGCTTCATGACCTGTTATTTGATTATTATATTTTGTCATTTCGCTGCGAGATTCTATATTTGTTTTGTTTCTTACTCTTTTTCTTATTTACCCCATAAATGTCTGCTCTTTTGAATGGTTTGAGTTAGACGTGTGTGTCTGCTTAAAACTTCCAAATAGGCAGGTCGTTACAGTTGGTATCAGAGCTTAGGTTTAGCGACAACCTTAGCTTTGTGGGGTCTGACTCTTTATAAATAGGATAGTAATACCCTAGAATGAGTCGCTAAGTGTATATATACGAGAGAACGTATTTGTTACTGTTATAAAAAGTTTTTATATTGTGTTAAATTTTTTCGTTTTGTATTTACAAATTCTGGTTGGTGCATAGGACGTTATTACATCGATAGGGATTTCTAAACACTTAATAGGACAGACCGACACAATATTGTTTTGAAGTAGTGGTAAATGAAATAATTTTGCCTATTATATTTTGTATATAAAATAATATATTTTATAAATGATATATTTGGTTGGTATATATTGTTTGTTAAGTAGTGAAATTTATAAAATTGATTGAAGATAGGATTTACAAATAAAGAAAATATAAATTGGAATTTTAAAACTTTAGTTCCGGGATTCTAAAAATTTCTTTTAAAGGATTTTGGAATATGATATTTGTATTATTTGGAAGTATTTCCTGATATAAATATTTTAACTTGACTTGGAAGAAATGTTTTAAAGGAACTTTAGAAAGAAATAAGTTCTATACTCCCTTCTCTATCGCTGGAAAATAATTTTGATGACGAATGCATGCATCATCGACGTTCATTTTGGAGTTTCAAAGTGGGAAGGCTGTTATAGTAGTAACTACACATTTGTTGGATAAATAAATCTTGACTTTAATTTTTCAAATATGATTTTGATAGATATATGTAAAAGATATGGTTATCTGTATTATTTTAAATGATTTGAAATGGAACCTGGTATTTAGTTCTTAAATTTCTATAAATTAGAGATTTCAATTATTATAATGAAATGAAATTTTAACTATTAAATAATTGGAACTTCAAAAATGAAAATAAGAAATTAAATACCAAGTTATAAAAATAAATGACATAAACTTGTGTAACATTCAATTTCATTCTTAGAAACATATATATAACTTACCAATATATTAAAGGTTGTAATGTTAAATAAGATATGTAATAGGATATTGTATGAGTAAACTTAAGTAATGAAAATGTTCAGTGGAATTACTTTTGTATATAAGAATTCTAATGACTATAAACTTAAGTAAATGATTTAAGTTATTTATAATTAAAATAAGTAGAAAAGATGAATACTGTAAGTAGATGATTTTAAACTCAAGTTAATGATGGAAGCCATTTATAATTAAAATGAATACTATATTAAATCTAATGATTATAACTACAGAAAAGTTAAAATGATTCGGAAAATCGATATAAAGTAGTGGATGTAAATTTAAAAGGTAAGAAACTTAAGTAGGAATTCATGCACCGATGTATATTAATATCTAATGAAATCAAGTATATATATTAATAAATAGGAAATAAACTACAATAAAATGTATGAAATACTTAAATAATAAATTCATTGATTATTATAAACAATTGTAAGGATATAACTTATGTAAGAAATGAATGTAAAGTAATGGAAAGAAATTTGTATTGTATGATAAATAAAAATGAATTTTTTTAGGCAACAAAGGGAGATAAATGAAATAAGTACCAAATAAATGAATATGAAATTATTTACAAAGAAATCTATGTAGTACTTTAAGAATTGATTTACATATGTTTAAAATTTTGTGTATACATAACATATGTAAGAAAATGAAAATAACATACGTAAATAAATGAATATAAATAAATGAAATGTTTGTTCTTTGTTTTAATTTATGGGTTGTTTGGGCAATGATACTTCTAATTGTTTGTGTGCATGAATAATCTATTGAGTTTTATCTAAAACTGTTGAGTGTATGATATACTTAGTAGTTTATTTGACATTCTATGCGATTAAAAGTGTCTAAACTCAAATAAACCATTTGTCTTGCTTGATATGGATGTTGATTGACTACATTGGTTTCATGTGATGATTGTATGATTTTGATTGCAAATGGCTATTGTTATGTTGTGTTGTTTGGCTTGGTATAAATTGAAACAACTTAAATATTTCTTTACTACATAATTATTAACATCTTGGGATTGTATAAGTGAAATAAAGGTTGTGGAAGCAATTGCCACTGCTTTTGGTTTCATAATTTAAGCGTTGTTTGCCCGACAAATAGGCACGTTCTCGAATTACGGTTTTATAGTGATATTATATTATTTTCCCATTATTGGGATATATTATTTTGAAATATGTGATATACATTGTTATTATTGATATTTTTATTTCTTCCGAGCTTCTTCGTACAAAGGAGACTCCGCCGAAATTTTCTGTAAATTTTAGACTTAGAAAATTTTATGAAATATTTTTCCAACATTTATTAATTTGAATATAAAAGGATTTAACGATTATAAATTGATGTATTTTATTTAAATTGTCTAATTATGTAAATTAATTGTTTATAAATTTAATATTTTGAATAAGATATATTGATTTCTTAATTCCTTCCTTTTCCTTCTTTTTCCTTTTTGGGGATGAAAAATTTTGAGTGGGGGAGAGTGTAATGACCCATAAATTTTCGATCATTTAAATTAGTTAATTTAATATTATTTTGGTAATTTAATGTTGAAAGAAATAAATTTTGGAACTTAATAATGAAACAATAAGTAAATGAAGTGTAACGATGTTAATTAGAGTTAACCATTAGAATTTGAATGAAATTTCAATTAATTGAAGTGATTTAGATGTTATAATTGGTTATTAATTTAATACAAGGGAACAAAATGTAGATAGCGAATTAGTGTATGAAATAGTACAATAAATGGTAATTGAACAAAATCAGTATTATGTAAGTGATTACAACATTTGTTGTAAATAATAAACTTATAAATGTAATTAAAAGTAAATGGTAACAATTGTTACAGGTTACCTATTTATTTAAATCGTTAGATTTAATTTGAAATCAATTGCAATTAATTCACTAAATTAGTGCAGTTGATGTAGATTAAATTGGTAATTGAAGAATGTTAATTCAATATGATGTAACCAATGCAAATTCTATCCATAATATGATAATTGATTGAATAAACAGAATTGAAATCAAGCCTGATCAATTTATTAGAATTTAAGCTATAATAATGAATTTATTGAAATTAAATGGAATTAAATATTATGCTAATTGAAATGAAGATGAAATTGGAAAATAATAGTGCAATAGGATATAAATCATAATAATTATATCCATAAGCCGATAATTGGATGAATAACATGATTGAAAACCAAATAAATGAATTTATTGGAAATTTAATTTACGATTACTGAATTTATTGAAATTGAAATTTAACACTGTAAATTGTGAAATATTCAATAATAAATTGATATAGAAATTTTTTATAAAGGTTTTTAAATCACTAAGTAATCCAAAATGATAGAAATTATAAATTATAGAATTTGAATTGAAAAAGTGATTTAATTAATTTAATATTAAATTGTTTAATTAATGTGAAATAGCCATTTAGGCCACTGTCTTGGATTTCAACGAAACTAATTTCATCGGATCCATAAGGGTGAATAATTGTAAGGTTTCAAGTTTTTTAGCGATCGGACTTGTTGTTTGATCATACGGACTCAAAATGCCTAGAAATTAATTTAATTAAAATTAATTGAAATCAATTTGAAATAAGATGATTTTAACAGAACTTCTTTATACGATGGAATTAGGGCTTGCAACCTGTTCCATTGAGTTTAAAAATATTGAAAACGTCTATTTTGATATATGGGATGATCCATTTCCGTTTCGAGAACGAAACGGGCTTTTCGGACTGTTTATTGTTCAAAATCCAAATCAAACCTTATACGTTCATTTCTATTTCTGACCTACCTATAACTAACCTATTATAAATCCTAGCAGTCTTTCTATTTCTTATTTTTATATGTACATTTCCTTCTCAACTCCTCATTCCAATGGCAGACAAACCAAAAATCAAATTCCCAATTTAACTTCAAATTCAATTCCAAAAATAAAATTCCTCAAAATATATTGAATTATATATCGATTTGAAGCTCTCGATGAGGGCGGGTCAAATTTGCAGTTCGTTTTTCAATCTGAATTTCTATTTGGTCGGAACTGGATGAATTAGTCTCGGCCGTTCTTTGGTGTTTGATGATCTTCGACCGATCGTCGATTTGAGGGTACCGTTGCGGAGAGATGGGCGAGTGGAGTTCATCTGGGGGGTTCGCATGTTGTTTCAATGGTTCGATCGTTGGTAAAAATTTATTAGGGTTAGGGCTTTTTGTCAGCGGCTGCTTGATTCGCGAGCGTGGTGGCGATCGGCTCACGTGGCTGCGGGAGGAGGCGGTCCCGGCGTGTTAGGGGGGTAGCGGCGGTGACTAGTGGCGGTGACTAGCGGCGGCCTGGGGGTGCGATTCTCGACCAACGTGGAGTTGCATGCATCCTTTTCTGGTAGCCGTGTTCGGTTACCTGGGAGTGTGAGGGTGATGACATGTGCGGTAAGTGATTTGGTTCTGTTTTATTTTTATTTTTTATTTATAATTTTATTTTAAATCTTCTAACTCGAATAACTTTTGCATACCAACTCAGATTCGGTCGCGGTTTGTTTCGTTGTGATCGTACCAAAATTTCGGACTTTTCTATGCTATTTTGGATGAATTTTTAGACTATTTGAATTTTTGGGCTTAAATTGGATTTTAATTCGATTTAAATTCAAAGGTGAGTGTTTTAACCCACTCACAACTTCAAAAATTGCTAATGTTAGTTAAATTAAATTTATGACGTGATTAGAAATTTATTAGTTGCTGTTTGATTTGTTAAATTTTCATTTCTAGTTTATTTGACTTTTATCGCATTTGATTATCGTTTAATTTAATATTAAATTTTAATTATCAAATTTAATATCTTTATTGATTACCAGTTGTCTTCTTATGTTTATTGATTGAGTTGGATGATGATTGTGATGAATGTTTAAACAGTTGATATTGGATGACTGGATGATGTATTTTATATTGTATAAATGGAAGTTCCCTATGGGTTGAAATGATACACACTCGAGCGATCTATAGAATAGGGAAAAATCGTTATGGGTTGAAACGGTATACTTGAGCGATTTTACGGATTTTATTACTTAATTTGGGATTGCGGTTTGAAATGATATATAACCGTAAAATTTTAAATTGCGGATTGAAATGATAAATATCTGTATCACTTGACCCTAGGGTAGAGAATTATATATAGACACAGGATTGGTTAAATTTAATGATTTTTAAATCCTTAATTTTTGAATCCAGTTAAATGATATTTTGAAATAAAAGTTGATTTATGTAAATTGAATTATTACCGAAATTCAATGGTTTTATGTTGAAATTAGTATTGTTTTAAAGCAATGGTTTAAAGAAATAAATTGAAATTTTCAAAATTGATTTGAAGTATAATTGGAATTCATAGGGATTGAGTTATTAAAATCATTTGAAATATAACTTTGAAAAAAATACCAAAATTTGAGTAGCTTTAATTGGTATTTCAACATGGATTGAAATCGATATAGAATTAAATAGTTATTAAGAAATTGGACTTTGAAAGATTCGAAATTGGGTTATGTTGATTTGGAAATTTGAAATGGTCCAGATATATTGGAATAAAATAAATAGAAACTGATATAGATTCCAAATTCATATTTTAATATAAACTGTTTTAAAAATCTATTATTTTAAAATTTCTAATTATTGAGATTTCAAAATTTTTAAACTACCTTAACCTATAATAACTATATAAATTATTTTGACCTATTTTAAACTAGTTTAATTTATTTTGAACTAATTTAACATTTTAATTTAATTTAAATCTAATTAATCTATTTTAAAACTATTTAATCTATTTTAATGATATTTAATCTATTTTAAATTTATTTAACTATCTTAAACCAATTTAGCAGCATCTTTAGTCTATAATTAAATTATTTTTGAGTATTTTAACTACTTATAACAATTTTAACTGTTTATTACTATTTAAACTATTTTCTAAATTTCAGACTAAGTAGAGGGAAAGTGTTCATATTCAAATTCATTGGTTTTAAAGCAAATAAGGTTAAATGATGTTATAACCTAAATTAGAATTTAAATGTTATAATTAATTGAATATGATGATTTTGAAGTGAGGATTTAACCTAATTGGAAATATGATTTTTGAAAGAAATTATGATTTCGGGAATGATATGATTTAAAGGGTGAATATGATTTCAAAGTGAATATGATTTCGAAAGTGATATGGTTTTGAGAATATGATATTTTGATATAAATTGTGAACTGACTTCTAAAATGTAAAAGAACCATCCGGTGTGAAATAAGCATTTGGTTGTTAAAGAGACTAGGATTGGGTATTGTCATACTCTCTGTCAATATCGAAAACCACTTTAACAACCATGTACGTGGTGGAGATTCTAGAAATGAAGTAGGATGGTTTGGTGAACGATTTCTGTATGAGGTATGACGTGACCCTGACTCTCGTGAGTCAGCTTAGATGTGATTAAAACAGGAGCCACACTGGGCCAAGTTAGGTCATTCCTCCTATGAGACACATTTCTTTGATACTATTCTATTACTTTATGATTGATATGGTGGAAACCCCTTGATTTTGATTTGGGAGTGTGTTCGGAGGTGAGCGGTAGTAGCTGCTACACGTTACCACCAGTCCGGAACCGCAATTGGTATATCTACCATGGCATTGCTACGAGTGCCATGTTCACATGCCCTAGAGCGCCTTCTATGAGTTGGTTTTGTGTCGTACCTATAGAGTCTCCCTGGTAACCCACCTACGAGTGGATTTTACCTAATCTGTATAGACTAGGACATTATATAAAATATTTTAAGGGGGATATGGGTAACGCCTTAACGCTATTTTAGTACTTTACTTTACTGTAGACACTATTATAATAGCGTATTGTACTACATAGTAGATAGTTTAATGGATCCTTGGGAGATGTGAATCCTGAACATCTTTTAAGTTACTATACTCACGTTCGACATTGGATAAGAGATGCCAAACCCTATAAACATCTCTGACGCTGTCACACTCATATTTACCGTTAATTTAACTTACATAAGATCTTTTAGTTCTGACTCGAGTGTTTTGTCTTTCCAATTCCCTTGGGTCAGCCTGAGCATTTTAGGATTTGAAGACCTTATTTCTGGAGGACGAAGACGAAGGTTTGTACTATTATTTTTTATGATATTTATTCCACTGCATCATGTTGTTCTGCTGCATTTATTTATTTATTTAACCTGTTTATGTAACTCTAATTCTAATGTCGTAAAGAATAATCAAATGTATTTATGAAACAGCTTCATGATCCGTTATTTGATTATTGTATTTTTCCATTCCGCTGCGAGATTCTGTATTTGTTTTATTTCTTACTCTTTTTCTTGTTTACCCTATGACAGTCTGCTCTTTCGAATGGTTTGAGTTAGACGTGTATATCTGCTTATAACGTCCAAAAAGGCAGGTCGTTACATATACTGCAAAGATTAATAACCATCTTTTGTTTTTCACGGTATTATAGTCGTCACTAACTAAATAGAAACAGCCAATTGCATTATTAAGCATTAACATCAAAATATATTAAATAGATGATATAACATTTAATTCCAATTAACTAAGTATTTGTATATCAAAAAAGTAAGATGAGGATTATTAACATGTCACTTATGTAGAAGATTGTGGAGATATATTTAGTTATCGTTTTTCTTAAAGTATTTTCAGGTTTTATGTGGTTACCGTTGTTTGATACTTCGTACTTCTACGTAAGATCTAAGTAAAATTGCTTAAATTATAGTTTACTATAAGAAGAGATTATCAAGTGGACGTGCTGCTTGATTTATCTTTATGTCCATGTCACTTTGTTAAACATCAAATTAAATGTTATGTAATATGGATTTAAAAAACTAAAATTAAAAAGTAAATGTTAAAAAAAGAATATTGATTAAAATAGTTATGGTAATTGGGTAAGAAATTGAATATGATCCAATATTCTATTTCATATATTACTTTTCAAAATTTTAAATCAATAGTATGCATGAAATAGTAATGACCATTCAAAGTCCAAATGCCTTGAATATTTTCTTAGAGTATAAAAAATAATAACTATATATCATCACAGAGAAAAGAAAATTATAGAACGTAAATTGCAAAAAAATATTGTTTAAATCTGTATACGTAGCATGGGTTCACACTAGTTTAAGTTATTATCTAAACATTAATATTCTTTTCTACTTTTCCATATTAAGGGAAATTTCATTTTAATTAAATCATTGAGATATGATCATATATTTATCCATATTTTGTTTATAGTTTAAAGCAATTTATTTTTTTGTAAACTAGTTTTAACAAAATAAAATGTATACGCATCTTATTTTGATAAATATGTTTTTTTTCAATTTATTGGAAAGGAAATTATTGAAATATGAAATAATGAGTTAGAAAGTAAATTTACATCACATATCAAAATTAACCGTAATAAATGTATTTGTAAAAAAAGTTGACAAAATCTTAAACGTTAAATCAAAAAATTTAATGTTGTTAACTGATATTAATTATTATTTTTAAAAATATCCAGATTTAGAAGTAACAAAAGTTAACATAAAATTCATTTATATAAAAATGGACAATTGTTTTATTCAGATATGAATTTATAAATCACAAAACAAAAAAAATAAAGATTTAGAAAAAAATAAAAAGTTCAAGTTTACAATGATTTGTTTTAATAAATTCAACTTCACTAAATTCAGAATAATTCATTCTAACAATATATTTAAAATTTTGGTATTGTTTTTTTAACATTATTGTATGCAACGCACGGGTTACTAGTATTGATAGTGGACGTAGGTTTAAGATTCAGCCAAACCATTCTAAAACCTTACATGTTCTTGTCTTTACTTTCGATTCTTAATCTTTAACATTCATTTTTTATCGATTGAAGTGTTTACCTATATTTTAAGCAAGTGTTTTTTTTGCGCTTTCACTAAGAGCGAGCTTCTTAGGTATAGATCTACTATTATTATTTGGATCTAAAGAAATTTTACAAGCAGATTCAAAAGATAATGGCTCCAAGGAAGAGAAAGGTACCAGATCTGGAGCTACCATGGAAGGGAATAATGAAGGATCCCACCATAATGGAGAAGAAGAAACTACTCGATTGATGGCCTAATAGGAATCTTCTTTTCAACAAGAGGCCGTAGAAAAGATAAAGATGGAGAAGATGATATCAAAGATGAATATAGAGATGCTACACCAGCAGAAAGCTTAGATAGACATAATGACTAAAATGCAAGAGTAGCTCTCGACGTTGATCCAACCTCTACGACAATGTGAATTTCATAGGCGAAGGAAAAGAAGAAGAGATTTGTGTTCTTCTGATTCTAGTGAAGAGAGATAGTCTTCAATTGAAAGGAACATGAGATTAGATAAGAGACCAGTGTAGAGAAAAGCTAGGGAGACGTAGAAAGAGATTCAAAAGATGGATCTGTTCAACCAACATCAAAATCGATCAATACTGACCAGTCAAGACCTAACGAAACCGACTACTCGATTGAAAAACATTATCTTTCTAATAATGAAGATGACTTATAACTTATTGGTACTTACAGAGGAAAATTTATTGGTCCTAAGGCTGGGGGTGTTGGAGCGAATACTAATAAACATGCTAGGAGTGGATAGAGTACGACGAGGTATTAGCATGGATTAGAACAAATAGTTTTTCCAAAGGCTAAGGAACCTAGACGTCATAAAACTAACCGAGACTATTGTTCGGGCAAACATTTGGGGATGTTCATGATATTCATCATTTAATAGGCCAAGGCTGTGAAGAGTACATTGTCGATATGATAAAAGGTTGATAAATCAAAATCAATATAGACATGATGATGAGTGGAGTTCCTCAGTGAGTAGGACCCCACTCATCAAAGAGCTTCTTAAAGCTAGGTATTTGAAGAAGTTTGTGATGCCAAGCATATCGAGCTATAATTGTGTAACTGATCCTAGCCAACATCTACTGAAGTATGGATGGCACTTAGATGGGCCCTTGCAGCGGATGTTGGGAGTTGTGTATTGACCCGTAATTTTCGATAATTAACAATTGTTAATTTAATACAGTTTTATGATTTTATATTGGGATAAATAAAAATTTGTAATTTATTAATGAAATAATAACTATAATGAAAGTTAATAATGTTATTTTAAGTTAACCATTACCAATTTGAATGAAATTTCAATCAACTGAAATGATTTAAATGTTATACTTGGTATAAATTGAAAATAAGAAAAACAAATGTAAATATTGAATTAACTAATGGAATAATATATAGTCAATGGTAATTGAATAAAATTAGAGTTATATAGTTGATTGTAACATTGGTTTGTAAATAATCAACTTATAAGGTGATTAAGGGTAAATGGTGACAATTATTATATGTTACCTATTTATTTAGTCTGCGAAATTTAATTGGAAATCAATTATAATTAAATGAATAAATGTTACATTAATGCGAGTTAAGAAAATAATTGCAAATTGTGAATGTAATAAAATGAATAGAAATGTTAAACTTATTCATAAGGTAATAATTTATTTAATAAAAAGGATGAAACCAAGATAAATTAATTAATTGGGATTTTAAATTATAATTTAATGTGTCAAATTGGCAAAATTCAATATAATTGAAATATAGTAATTAATACAAATAAAAGATGGAAATTGGAGGATAATAATGAAATGAAATATAAAAACAATGTTAACCTTGTCTATGGAATAATTAATTGAATATAAAGATTGAAATAAAATAAAGTCAATTTATTGGAATTAAATTATAATTAATTGGATTAATTGCAGTTGAAACTGAACATTGTAATTAGTGAAATAATTTACACTGAATGCATATGTAAATTTGCTTTAAGTTATGATAAAGGTCTAAGGAATCAAAAATGATGTGATTAGTTAGTTTATAAATATTGAAATGAAAAAGTAATTAATTAATTTAATATTAATATTAATTTATTTAACTAATGTAAAAATAGAAAAATAGCTATTTTGGACACTGTCTTGGATTTCGACGAAACTAGTTTCATCGGATTCGTAATGGTGTACTATTGTAGGATTTCAAGTTTCATAGCGATCATACTAGTCGTTTGATCGTACAGACTCGAAATGCGTAGAAATTAAATTCAATTGAAATCAATTTGAAATAAGCTAATTTTAAGTTAACTTCTTCATACGATGAAATTAGGACTTGAAACCTGTTCCATTGAGTTTAAAAAGATTGAAAAATCCTATTTTAATATGTGGGATGACCCATTTTCGTTTCGAAAACAGAATGGGCTTTTCGGGTCGTTTATCGTTTAACTTCTAAACCAAATCTGATCCATTCATTTCTATTTCTGATCTGCCCATAAATAGTTTGTTATAAACCATAACTATTTCTTATTCCATTTGTCTGTACATATAATTTATCTGTCCACTTCTCCTTCTCAATGGCAGACAAACAAATTCCTATATCAATTTCAAATCAAATTTCAATCGGAAATTAATCTCCTCAAACTCTATCAAATTATATATCGATTTGAAGTTCTCGACGAGCAAAAGTCAAATCTGCAGTTTGTTTTTCAATTTGAGTTTCTATGTGGCCGGAATTCAAGGAATACTTCTCGGTCGTTCATCGCCCGTCGAACAACGTCAATGGATCAGCGAATCGATTCTAAGGTAGCATAAAGAGGGAGAATGGGAGTTCATCTGAGTCATTGGTTGGCTGAAAAAGGTGGCTTGATCATCGGCAATAGTGGCTTTAGGGTTTTGAAATCCTAGGTCGAAGTGGCGGCGGCGTCGCTTGGAAGGGGGACGCGGCATGGATGTGGGGTCGTGAGGTGATGGGGAGTTCGTGGTGGTGGCAGCTTGGTTGATGGTGGTGCCTGGTGGTGGCCGTGGCCGGTCAAAGTATGGTTGAGATGGGTTTTGGGTGTGCCGTGTTCGAGCGTAATCGTGAGAGGAACAAGGAGCAGCGTGGCATGATTCTATTGGACCGAAATCTTTGTTTTATTTTTATTTTTTATTTCAAATTTAAATCTTCCAATGCGTGTAACTTTTACATACGAGGTCCGATTTAAGCATGGTTGGTTTCGTTGGGATCGTAACGAAATTCTGGATATTTTAACGCTCATTTGAACGAATTCTAAGACTGCTGAATTTTGGGCCTTAAATTGGAATTTTAATTCGATTTAAATTCGAAGGTGAGTGATTTGAACCACTCACGACTTCTAAAATTTCTTATATTAGCTAAATTAAATTTGTGATGTGATTAGTAATTTATTTATAGCCGTTTGATATATTTAAATCACCATTCTAGTTTATTTGAATTTATTTTGAATTAAATTATCCTTTAATTTATTACCGAATGTAAACTGCCAAGTTAATTACCTATAAATAAAAATATGTTAATTGTTAATATTTATTGGTTGAATTGAATAATGATTGTGATGAATGTTTGATTGTTGATATTTGATGACTGGATGTTATGTTTATTATGTATTGTTATCACTCTACAAGTTCCCTTAATTATTATAAAAAAATCATTATGGGTTGGAATGATATATAGCCGAACAATCTGTAGATTAGGGAAATATAGTTATGGGTCAAATTGATAGACTTGAGTGATTTTATGGATTTTTATATTAACTCGAGATTGCGGATTGAAATGATATATATCCGTAAATATAAAATAATTGCGGATTGAAATGATAAATATCCATATCACTTGACCCTAGGGTAGAGAATTATATACGAACACCGGATGGGTTAAATTTAAAGGATTTTAAATCCTTAATTTTCTTGAATTTAGTTTAATGATATTTTGAAATAAAATTTGATGATAAATCGAATTATTATCAAAATCCAAGTTTTATGTTAAAATTGGAATTGGTTTAAAGGAATTGTTTAGAGGAATAAAATTGAAATCTTAAAGTTGATTTTGAAGTATAATTGAAATTTATCGGGATTGAGTTATTAAAATTGTTTGAAATATAACTTTGAAATATATTGAAATTTGAGTAAATTAGATTGATATTTCAAACATTGATTGGAAGCGATATTGAATTTAATATTTTATTGAGAATTTGAAATTTAAAAAAAAATAAAAAAACTGAAAATTGGGTTATGGAAATCGAAATGGTCTAAATGTGTTGAAAAGAAATAAATAGTTTAAATTGATATAAATTTCAAATTCATGTTTTAATGTAAACTGTTTTAAAGATATTTTTTTTTGAAGATTCTAAATTTTAAGATTTTCAAATTATTAAACTATTTTAATCTATATTAACTATATTAAATCATTTTAACCTATTTTAAAACCTTTTAATTTATTTTAAACTAATTAAGCCATTTTAATTTATTTTAAATCTAATTTAATCTCTTTTAAAGCTATTTAATCTATTTTAGTTATATTTAATCTATGTTAAGTCTATTTAACTATCTTAAATCAATTTAAAACTATTTTAAAATATTTTAGAGTACTCTAACTATCCTAAAATTTATCCTTAACTTTGTTAGTCTATTTATACTATCTAAACCATTTTTCTAAATTCCAAACTAAGTAAGGTGGATGTGTTTATATCCTCAATTTTAAAGTGAATATGGTTAAATGATACCATAACCTAAGTTGGGATTTAAATTACATATTTGATTTGAATGTGAAATTTTGAAATGAGGTTTCAACTATTTTGAAAATTTGATTTTTTAAAGCGAACATAATTTCAAAAGTGATATGGTTTTGAGAATATGATATTTTGATATAAATTGTGAATTAACTTTTGAGACGTAAAAGAACATCCGGTGTGAAATAAGCATTTGGTTGATAAAGAGACCGGGATCAGATATTTTCATACTCTCTACCAATACCGAAAACCACTTTAACAACTGTGTATATGGTGGAGATTTCAAAACTGAAGTAGGAAGGTTTGGTGAACGATTTCTGTATGAGGTATGACGTGGCTCTGACTTCCGTGAGTTAACTTAGATGTGACTAAAACACGAGCCACGTCGGGGCAAGTGAGGTCGCATCTCCTATCGGACACGTTTCTTCGATACCATTCTATTACTTTGTGATTGATTTGGTGGCCATCCTTGATTTGATTTGGGAGTGTGTCTGATGTGGGCAGTAGTAGCTGCTACGCGTTACTACCAGTCCAGATTCGCAATTGGTATATCTTCCCTGGCATTGCCTCAAGTGCCGTGTTCACATGCCCTAGAGCGCCTTTTACGAGTTTGTTTTATACCATACCTATGGAGTGCCCTTTGATGCCCTCCAGGTTACGGAGGAATTACGGTATTGTATAGACTATGGGAATATATAAAAATGTGTTAAGGGGGATATGGGTAATGCCTTAACGCTATTTTAATATTTAACTTTACTGTAGACACTATTATAATATCGTATTGATTACGTACTAAATAGATTCATAGACCCTTTGGAGATGGGAATCCCAAACGTCTCTTAAGTTACTGTACCCACGCTAGACACTGGATAGGAGATAAACCCCGTAAACAATTTGACGCCATCACTGCATATTTACCATTGATTTAATTTACATAATGTCTTTTAGTTCTAACTTGAGCGTTTTGTCTTTTCAATTTGCTCGGGTCAGCCTGAGCATTTCAGGGTTGAAGACCTTATTTGTAGAGGATGAAGACGAAGATTTGTATATTATTATTTATGATATGTATTCCACTGTATCATGTTGTTCCGCTGCATTTATTTGTTGATTCTTGTTGTCTGTAACTCTGATTCTGTATTGTATTAATATAATCAAATTTATCTGTAAACAGCTTCATGAACTGTTATTTGATTATTATATTTTTGTCATTCCGCTACGAGATTCTGTATTTGTTTTTATTTGTTTTCTCTTTTTCTTATTTACCATAATAACAATCTGCCTCTTTATACGGTTTGAGTTGACGCGTGTGTCTGCTTAAACGTCCAAAAGATAGGTCGTTACAAGTTGTATGTGTTTTCCCATATTCCTTAAGGGAATCAGGTCCATATCTTCATTTGATCGATTATCAAATCGACTAATGGAGCAGTTTCAGGTTTATAATGTTCAACCGAAGGATGTCGTGTCTTTTTTGAATCTGCATCGTATGTCCGAAGACACCTTGAATTTTTTTTTGAAAAGATTAAACACCGTGGTGATGGAAGTGAGCAAACTTATAGAATAGATTTTATTGATGGCGCTTATGAATGGGTTTCATCTATATAACAATTTTGGTAGATGGCTTAAAAATAAGGAACCACCTACTTTAATGGAGTTATATCGTAAAACATCATAGTATCCATGCTTGGAAGAGGTAGATCTTAAAGCAGGATTAATTACTAGAGGTCAAAGGACCGAGCATCGTGATTTAAGGCAACATAGCAGTCAAGCAAAGTGTGATGGGGTTGGAAATGTTATACTGAATGTTTGAAATAAAAACAAGGGCAAGAACTATAATGTTGGCGATGAAAAAAAAATTGGTAGAAGTGTTCAAGATATGTCCATGACAGGAACTATACGGAGTTGACCGACTCTATTGAAAGTATTTATCTTACAACACAAGGTATAGAGCATTACTAAAGAGCCACGCCTGAGGGAGGCTACCAAAGAGAAGAAGCGCTCTAGAAAGTATTGTTGCTTTCACGAAATTCATATGCACAATACGAATGAAGGTAAGCATTTGTAGGACGTCATTAAAGATTTAATAAGAAAGAAAAGATTGCAGCAGTACATATGAAACTTGTAGGAAATGTGGATTATGGATCTTAAGGAAGAATTAACACTACAAGGGGGATGAATAGTGTTTAATTAATTTTACGAATCTTTTAGAATTTTTTTTCAAATTAAACCCAAATAGATGTAATTCAAAAACATAGAGACAATCACAAAACCAGACACAGATGCAAGTAGTAAATAAAAGCAGTAAAAGAAAGAACATATCAGAATTTTATACTGGTTCGGAGTTACCTTACATCTAGTCCCACACAATTTCTTGTGCAGATTTCTTTTCAAATTTAATATTGATATTACAACTTCGATTTCAAGGCCACGCGATACATCCTCTTGTCTATGAGTCTAAGGCAAACTCTCCTGATTTAACCAGGCTATAAGATCACCTAATTGATTTACAGGCTACAATTACACTCAATTGATTTACGGGCTACAATCACACTGTTTGCGATCACACTTTGATAGAGAGAGAATTGATACACTTCGATATTTCGATCTTTGATTACAAATAATCCTATAACTCTGAATTGTACTGAGATCTTTGAGAGAGAGTGGCAGAGAATCAAACCAGAGAAGATCAAGTTAGATTCACTTAGGATTTCGATAGAGTTTTGTTAAGAATGTTTGAAAATAAGAATGTAAGAGAAAGAGGAGAGAAAACAAAGCAATTTTAAGTGAAAATTCATTGAAAACTACTGGTATATAGGAGATAACGGTCATGTCCATTCATGTGACAACCCCGCACCTCTAGGCACCTTGAAAATCGGACATAATTAGAAGCATGGTTGGTCGGGTGAAACAAAAATCAATAATATAGCACAGAGACTAAGGAAACATCATAAAATGATTAAAATATTATAGCGGAAGAAAACTTTCACTAATTATAAATTAACAGCAAAACAGCTTCATTAAAAACAACATTATCCCAAATTTATTTCTGAAACCAAAAGTGCCAAGTAGCCTCCACCAAAACATAAAACATAACAAAGTTCACCATATAGGTCCCCATATATAGAGTAAAGTATAGAAAAGAGAAAAAAAGTACATGAAACAAATGAAACAAAAGCTGAACATAACAACTGCTCGAATGACCCTCCAAGCTGCAAAGAACTGCAACCTAGACCCGCCCTCCTGTGATTTGGAAAAATATGAAAAATAAGAATGTATTAGACATAAAGTCTAGTGAATGAGAAATAAAATGAAGCAGAAAGAATAAAATAGTTTAATTCCATGTCTTTCCCGGATATTACAGAGGATGAATAATATAACGCAGTGAATCCTTCTTGGATACAGTTCCTAAGAAGCCAAAATCCATGGTCGCTCTTTGGAAGTCAACCATGCAGTAATACTAAATGTCAATCGGCCTATCGGACCTGCTATCCTTACATATCCATGTGCTACAGCGTGAAAGTCATGCTCTTCGCCCATGCACTATGACTAATGCCTCTTATGTCTGACTGGCGTTGACTCAAACAACCTTGTAGGAAGTTGAGCTCGGGTTTCGCCAAACTGGACTCCTATCCTCCTATCTCCTTGGTCACCAACGTGGACTTTCTCCTTTCCAAAGAGTCGGTCCATCGAAAGAACGCCCGCAGCTAGGTCGTCTATGCAAAATCCTCCAATGATCTTCCTGAAGAAGCCTACGCCGAAGCACACTTGTCATGTTCCGTCTGCGTCAATATGCCTGAAGAAGCTTACAATTGCGGGTGCTATCTATCCTACGTACTAGCAACCTATGAAAGGTAACAAACATCCTTGCGAACCTACTTGCCCGCTCCTAGTACGTACAACCAAAACTATATTTAATCTTAACTGCGTGAAAAACATATCTAGACCTTTACAAGGCTGCCTACTAAATCGCTTCTAGATTAATTAATTTTACCCTTACAATTTACATACTGTTTATTTCCTTTAATCTGCTTTAGGCCATTTTTACGTTCGATTTGGTTATTTCACAATTTCCCTCTTTCTTACATAAATGGTATTTCAATTTCAAGTTTGTTCAGTCCGTATGGTTTGTCTGTAATTTTTATACCATTTTGTTACAGATTTACACTAGCCTTTAGGGTCCATTTAATCTACATTTTTTTCTTTTTTTTTTCCACTCTAATTTACGTTCTCCTTTTCAAGATTTAAGCTGTACAAAATTTTTATCCAATAGCCACAAACCATTTAATTACACAAAATTCCACTTTTACATTTTTAGGCCACACATGAAACAAACAATTATGCCAATTAGACTTTCTATTTTTGTTCCAAAACCATATTCAAAATTATGTAATTATATCAATCAAAACCATAATTTTATTCAAGTAACATATTCTGAATTTAGTAAACTAACCTGTTCTACCATTAAAAATTGAATAACAATTCTAATTCAATTTAATTAAACCAACCTTATTTATGCCATGAAACGTGAATAACAATTTGTTTGCTACAAATTTCAACCCAAACATGAATTAGAATTGAGAAGTGGAAGAAGAAGAAGATACAATAATTTACATAAATTTCTATCTTATTTATGCCATAAAACAAGAATAGACAATTTATATGTCTCATATTTTAAACAAAACGTGAATTAGATTTGAGAAGTAAAAGAAGAAGTAGTTGCAATAATTTATATATATATATTCAATTAATAACATAAATTAATTCATGTTAACGTGCCAGAAAAGAACTGAAATTGAACTACTTTATTTATCTATTTCATATTAATTCCTACTGACCTGGCACTTGAGCTTGTTTAAATTTGAAAAGCTTTGCTTTAATCTTCTCCATTTGATTCTTCTACACTCCCCAAATTGCTTGAATATATATATATATATATATATATAATTTAATTTGGTAGAAATTTGTTTATTTAGTAGAGAAAACGAGGAAGAATAATACACACTAATTTTACTGTAGAATCATGGCTGAATAAGAGATTAGGTTTAGGTTAGATGGTTTATTTATATGTTGTTTGAGCGAATATAATCCATTAGATTATTTCAGATTAAATCTGGTTCTTTCATAACTTAATATTTATCCATTCTAGCCCATACACATCACTCAACCAATAAAATTTAGCCATCTCATCCTATCACATCACCGGAGCGAGGAAGCCGCCACATGTTAGAAACAACGCTGAAATACGTAGGTAAATCGTTGGTAACGAACCAGCTAATAAAACATCGCTTCGTATTTTGGGCGACAACGGGACTTGATCCCTAGTCACTAAGAAAGTCAACATGCACCTTTACCACTGTACCAAATGCACTTTTAATTTCTTTTTAATTTTATTTCCCATAAAATATCGGGGTGTTATAGTTTGTGAAAGGTTATGACGAATAGACACTTCATTTGAAAATTCAAATTTTAAAATCTACGGCTACCATGTCGACATGTGGGGTATAGGAATGTCGATATCCCCTAGTATTTTTTGAAAATTGATTTTTGTTTTAAAAGAGATTTTCTTTCTAAAGTTTGACGAAACAATCTTAGAACTTTGTAAACTATTTTGAATTTACTTTATGATTATAAAATCCTTTGAAAAGTGATCTTACGAAATATAAAAGTAATAAAAACTAAATATATAAATATTTTGAGATTAAGGCTAAAAAATTAAAAGCTGGAGATAGTTTAAAAACAAGAAATGATTTTGAAATTAACATGATTAAAAATACTTTTTGACGTTAGACTAAAATATTTAAACTGAGAGGGAGTTGTCTTTTTAAAAAGATATAAAAATAAATCATTTTGAAAATTTTGTGGATTCCATTCCACTAGAGAAGGCCGTGGCTTCCATCCCACTATTAAAGCGAGAATGTGGATTCCATTCCACGTTTGAAATCCGAATAAAGATTTTAGTGTTATTATGAAGCTTTAACATAAATCTAGACTCTTCTTTATATCTTGAGCTCTTGAACTCTTGATAGTTTTGATACTCATGGGTCTTCAATCTTAATTTCTACAATCTTGAATTCATCAGTCTTGAATCTCTATACTATACAGTCTTCATTCTCGGTACCTGCATATATACATACATACACACACATACAGATATATATATATATATATATATATATATATATATATATATCATGCATATACATATATATCTAGACAAAGATATTAGTATTTATATTTTATAACAAGTCCTAAGGTTGTTGTCATCAAAACCATCATCTCAAAAACAATCTCCCCTTTTTTGATGATGACAACCTATGTTTATGAAATATACTCCACCAAACTCTAATTCTACTCTGACTCCCCCTTATTCCAACAACTCCCCCTTAATCTACTAACACCCCCTTAATCTAAGCCTAACCAACAGCCTAACTATCCTATTTTATAGTTCTCACCCTTTGTCATCAACAAAAACTAAGCCTAAACTACAAAACTCTCCTTTAAACTAATACTACGGAACTAAATGCTAATAACGTAGTATAATAAGCGAAACATAAATCTAATTTTATTATATATGATGTTCCATTACACATATATATAAAACAAAGACACAAATATATACAAGTACACAAAATATAAAAACATTAATATAATAACAATCTAATGAGAGTCCTTGACAATTAGTGACTTGTGAATTGGACAATTAGGGTAATGGAAACAAAAGTTTCCATGTTGTTCGACCAAATTACCATTTTTGTCAAAACAGACTTCTCCAATGCAAACAACATTATCATCCTCGTTCATTTGCGCTTCCTCCTCCTCCTTCTCCTCCTCCTCCTCTTCTTCTTCGTCATCCTCTGATGAATTATAAATACGTATGTTAGAGGAATCATCTTCAATCATACTAGGGTCTGCATGATTATCCATTAGAATTTTTTGCAAATTTCTAAGAATCTTGCCTTGTTTCTCTTGTTCCTTTGCCATCCTTATTTGCATGACTTGTAATTCAGTTAGCATTTGCAGAGAATCCTTCATAGTTTCCTCGATCTTCATTACTCGAGCCAATGTAGTGTGTTGGAATGGACCAGAATTAGGAGAAAGGAAGGAAATGGTTGCATTTTGGTTTTATTTAGAACAGGAGGCCATTACTTTGTATTTCTGAAATTTATTACAGAAAAAATGAAGTGAGAAGACAGATGAATTCGAAATATTATGGTTATATAACCACCAATCTAATTTTAGGAGGAAAATTAGAATTTCAAATCTGACCGTTGTATGTCAACATGGGGGGTACGGGCATGTCGACATCCTTTTGAAAAATTTGTTTTTCTCTATTTATTTAAATATATATGTTACTATATCTTTATTCTATATCCCAGTTATAGAACAAATACCAAGTTCTCTTCTTAATTTAATAAAGGTTAATTGATTCAAGGGTTTTGTCAGAATATCAGCTATTTTATTCTCAATGTTGATAAATTCAAGAGAAATAATCTCTTTACTTATATTAACTTTGAGAAAATAATGTCTGATATCAATATGTTTTGTTCTGGCATGATTGGTAGGATTTTGGATAAATTTATTGCACTTGTGTTGTCACAATAAATTGATGATTTTGAAATATTTAATCGAAAATCCTTTAGGGACTGTTGTATATAGAAAACTTGAGAACAAGCCAAAGCCGCAGAGATATATTCCACTTCAGTTGTTGATAATGAGACAGTATTTTGCTTTTTACTAAATCAGGAAACCAAAGAATGTCCTAAGCAGTGACAAGTTCCACTTGTACTTTTTCAGTCTGATTTACAACCAGCATAGCCAACATCACAATAGGAGATTAAATCAAATGAATCATTATTAGGGTAAAATAGGATAGTCTAAATTGTGTTTAACATATCTTAAGATACATTTAACAGCTTTTAAATGGGGTTCTTTGGGTTGAGATTGTAAACAAGATTTGGAAATTTTTATTCTTTAAAAAGTGGAGGTTGTTCAACATAAACATCATCTTTAACAAAACCATTCAAAAAGGCACTTTTGACATCCATTTGAAATAATTTGAAATTGTTGTGGTTTGCGAAAGCAAGTAGAATTCTAATGGCTTCTAATCCTGCTACATGTGCAAAGTTTTCATCAGACTCTATTCCTTCTTCTTGACAATAACATTGCACGACTAACCGAGCTTTATTTCTAACGACCTCACCTTGTTTATTCATTTTATTTTTATAAACCCATTTAGTTCCTATTATAGTTTTGTTCTTAGGTCTAGGAAAAGTTCCCATACATTAATTCTGCTGAATTGATTCAGTTCTTCTTACATAGCAAGAATCCATGAATCATCAAATATACTTCCTTTGGATTTTTGGGTTCAATAGTTGATATAAATGCTACTTACTCATTTTGTTTAGTTGACTTCCAGTTCTAACAACAGGTTCAATATTTCATAGTATATTTTCTATAGGATGATTTATGGAAAGCCGGATCCTTTTATTAGGATGAACAATTTCATAATTTGTTTCATTTGATTCACTATTTAAAGAAACAAAATCATCTTCACTATTTATTCGAACAAAATCTTTGAAATTTTCATCGAAAGATACGTGCATTGTTTTTTCAATGGTGTTAGTTTTTAAATTGAAAACTTTGTATGCTTTACTTCTATTAGAATATCTGATAAAATTACCTTTGTCGGATTTAGGATCAAATTTATCCAAATTATTCTATGTATTTAGAATAAAGCATTTACTTCCAAAAACTATAAAATAAGATACCTTTGGTTTCTTATTGAAAAGAAGTGCATATGGTGTTTTATTAGTTAGAGGTCTAACTAAAATCCTATTCAAAATGTAATGAGCTGTAGTGACTGCTTCAGCCAAAAAATTTCTTGGTAATTTACTATCTGAAAGCATAGTTCTTGCACACTCTTGAATCTTCCTATTTTTACGCTCTACCCCTCCGTTTTGTTATGGAGTTCATGGAAAAGAAAAATTATGAGTTATTCCTTTTTGATTACAAAAGTTCTCAAAATTTTCATTTTCAAATTCTCTACCGTGATCACTACAAATAGTTTTGATTTTTAAAGAAAATTGATTTTGAATTCTTTTTGCAAATTTTTTAAATAAATCAAAAGCATCACTTTTATGTTTCAGAAAAATTGTCCATGTAAATCTAGAATAATCATCCACAATTACAAAAACATATTTATTATGATTTATTGATGGAATTTGAGACGGACCAAATAGATCTAATGAAGAAACTCAAGAGGTTTTGAAGTTGAAATCATATCTTTCAATTTGAATGAATTCTTCCAAAGTTTTCCTAATTGACAAGCATCATATATACTATCTGCTTTAAAATCCTTTTTAGGAAGACCTCTAACTAGATCAAGTTTTGAAAGTCTAGATAAGAGTTTGAAATTCAAATGCCCAAATCTTTTATGGAAAATCCAAGGGTAACTTGTATTAGCCAGAAGACATAGGTTATCATTTGAGATTTCCATATTGAGAATATAAATATTTTTCTTCCTAACTCCTTCAAAGATAATATTTGATTTATTATCTTCAGTGTAACAATTATCTTTTTTAAATTTAATTTTGTAGCCCTTGTCACATAGTTGACTTATGCTAAGTAAGTTGTGTTTTAGATCCTAACTAACAGAACATCAGAAATAGTAGGAGTTTTAGAGTTACCGATATTGCATATGCTAATCATATATCCTTTTGAATTATCTCCAACGTTTTTGAATTGTCTCCAAAGTTGACCAGTCCTCCATCTTCATAAATTATGTCATTCAGTATCTCCGGATTACCAGTAATGTGTCTTGAACATCCACTATCAAGTATCCATTTGTTTTTCTTGATTTGCATCATTTGTCCATTGTGTGTTGATTCTTCAAAAGCCATATAACACAACTGTTCTCGCACAACGCACCAATTCAGTAGATAATTTAATTTTCTATAATAACAATACGCAGATTTATGAGAAAATGTGATTTGGACAATTTTGAACTAGTGTAAACAAAATCTCCAAAAATTTCCATTTCAAAAAATTTCAAAATTCAGATTACGATAACTTTGAAAACCTCGCGCTAATACCAAATGTAGGAAATGCGGATTACAGATCTTAAAGCAAAATTAACACTAGAGGGGATGGTGAATAGTGTTTAATTAATTTTATGAATCTTTTTGAAATCTTTTCAAATTAAATCCAAACATATGTAATTCAGAAACACATAGACAATCACGGAAATCTTTTTGAAAATTGTGGATTCCATTCCACTAGAGAAGATCGTGGGTTCCATCCCACTATTAAAGCGAGAAGGTGGATTCCATTCCACAATTAAAATCTGAATAAAGGTTTGAGTGCTATTATGAAGTTTTAACATAAATCTAGACTCTATTACTTATCTTGATATCTTGAACTCTTAAACTCTTGATAATCTTGATACTCATGAGTCTTCAGTCTTGATTTCTACAATCTTGAATTCGTCAGTCTTGCATCTCTATACTGTTCAATCTTCATTCTCAATACCTGCATTTATATATCCTGCATATACATATATATCTAGACAAAGACATTAGTATTTATATTTTATAACAAATCATCATCTCAGGATCTAACAAAACTCATAGACGATGGGAAAGCTAACAACAACCCTAGAGGCGTCATGCTCAAGGGAATCAGTTTGGGTCCAATGGAGAAGGACCGTGGCAGCTACCGAGGGTATAGTTATTAACCTCAAATCTAGTGTAACGACCCTGATTTTTAGCCATCGAATATTGGGCAATTTATTAGTTTTCATTATTAAATATTGATTTCTATAAGTCGAATAGATTAATTTTTTGACATTTAAAAATATCTGTATCTATAAATTGGTTTAGAAATATATTCAAATTTAAGTTATAACATCCTACTTATGATAAATTTTATAGAAAAATGTATATAAACTCCACGATATGAAAATTTAAGATGGAACATCCATAAAAGTATATGTACATATATATGTATATATATTTATAAGCTTTATAATAATTGAAATTATACAAGTATATAAGTGATATATATGCATATATGCCTATATGAAGTAATGTGTACAGAAAATATGTCTAAATATAAATATATACATATATGTTGACAAGTACATGCAAATAAATGTGTAAATGTGTATATAAATAAGTGTAAACATATAAATATATGAGGCCTATATATATATATATATGTAAGTATATATGAACATGTATGTATATAAAGGGACAACCTCATAAATGCATATCAAATTCATTCGAAAATCGTACATAAAACTTCAAATCACCTAAATCATGCAAAAAGGAAAAATCAAATCAGTTTTTATCATAACAAAAAAATAAAATAAAATAAAAGATTTAAGGCCTATACATGGGCAATAGGTTTCAGCCTCTTGTCTACATATTCTCCTCATCCATATATACACACCCTATGTTATCTGCAAGTATACCATTCTAGCCATAACATTCTAGTTCATAAACATCTCTAATATAAGGGGATGCGCTGCCATTAATAACAAAACAGAGGAGGAGGTAAAACAAAAAACAAAGCAGCAGTAAAAACAAACTGTGAGTAAAACTCTTTAGCTATGTTAATAATATAATATCATATACATATACATATATATATATATTTTGAAAATGGGTTAATTGATATTAAACGGGCTTTGCGGCCCAATAGCCTGAATGTACAATTACAATAAACATTCCGAGATATCATCCGACAATTCCATTACAGTCTCATCTCAAACTAACACTTTCCTAAATTAATTAGGGTTCTTTCATTTCGATAATAATGGCGACTACCAGATGTTTGCTTGATTTTCTAGCTTCACAGCCAACACACACACACACACACACACACACACATATATATATCGGGAAATTACGTATGGAAATTGATCTGTAACAAATGTCTCTAACTTTATTTTGTTGGTATGGGAATGTAGATAGGTGTAGCGGTTCATAAAAAACCCTCTGCCTTGCTTGTTTAACAAAAACAATGGAACTTCCCACTTCGAAATTAAATAACTTCACATCCAATTAGTTTTAAAGATTAACATCAAGATAAAATTTGATTGTTTGTGAATATAAAACATTTTAAATTTTGTTTCATGAAATTCCATTAAGTATTGAAGGAAAAAGACCACTTTACAGTAGATGATGCAAAATTAGCCAAGTTTTGAAAGTCAAGATTTATGAATGGATTTCACGATCGGATTCGAGGTTGAAAATCATGATTTGGGTATTTTTAATGAAGTATGGAGGAAGTAAGATCGATTTGAACGGATTTGGGTCGATGATAAAATTCCAGCGAACCTCTCAATTTCGTTGCCGGAGTTTTGGCCTGGACGAGGCTTGGGTCTGACCCAAGCATTATTCGGTCTGACCTGAGAATTACAATAAAGTAACACCCGAGTCAGGCTGGAAACCAGCATGAGTAAATCCACTTAAAATGAAATACTTAAGTTCTGAAAAATCCTTTGAAAACAAGGTAACTCGTAAAACACAATGAATTTTTATCTTGTCACAACCAAAACACTTTTATAGTAAACCATCGATATTATAATAGCGTCTAGGCACTGTTACTTATTTAAAATAGTCAAATTTATTTAATTTATTCAATTCCAGCCTATTAGACTCTTTAGTCAAAATTTTAAATGTTCGTAGTTATTATTAAATCGAAGTGGTTCCGGGTAACACTGAAATTCGATCCTGGTCTCTTCGAATCTAAGTAATAAATTTAAAAGGGTAAACTGTTTATAATAAACAATTTATTATTTAGAATGACAATAATTAAATGCGAGAATTTATTACAGATTCTTTTTTCGGATAAATGTGTTATCCTTTCAATCTAACTATTTTAATCCATCTGACCATTTGATGGTAGTTTTAGGGAGGACGATTTTTGTAAATATACTCAGCACTCAGTTACTCGGCATTCAGTTACTCGACACTCTATACAATGAATGTATTAGTGTTAATGGTTAGTACGTTGCGGAGCTTAGGAGACGAGCTGGATGGCAGAGACATATTGTATGTATTTGACTATATGCCGCTGTGTATTATAGGCTGTATAGATAGCAGTTGAGGACAAGATATTATAACTGTCCAGATTTGTTGTACTCTGATATCTTCTATGTATACTAACAATTGCAGCTTTTCTTGTATAAAATGCTGCTATTATATATAATATTTTGTTTCACTGCGATTTGAGATTCTATGTCGTTGTTACTGTTCTTTTTCTTCTTTACCCTAACAGCCTAGTGTTTCCGGCACTCGATTACTCGGCACTCTATACAGTGAACGTATTTGTGTCGATTTTTAAAGGTCGAAAATCGTTCGGATCCGATTTGCTTCACTACAACATGATAGGGGGTTCTAGCTTCATGTTTGGTGGCATGCATGAGACTCTTACCCCTACATGTCCCGGAGTGGTTGGTTGCAGTCGAGAGGCTGGTCGTAAAAGAAAATTCGAGGTACTACTGTAAGACGCGGTGGAAAGTGGCCACTGACTTGGATGGTTGAAAACCTACCTGATCACTACATTTGGTATCAAAGTTGAAGGTTAAGCATGAACCTTGGCTCTGGTGGGGATTACTCATTAGAGATAGGGTTGGTAGCACCTCAGAATGAGTTGAGAGTATTATATATGAGGGCGTACATGTTATTTTCTTATATATGATTTCAAAAATGATTTTTTAATAATTTTGTTATATAAAATAAATAATGATTCTGAATTATTATAGTATATTAAGTTGATTGGTTGTTATTGAAATTAGATAAAAATTATAAGACTTAAGTGGTGAAACATATATCCCAAATAGAAATTTGGGTAAGGATTAACTATACAAATAAGTTAAGCTAAAAATGGATGCAAACCAGAATTTAAGATTCTGGAAATTCCGAAAGTATTTTTCAAATTGTTTTGAAATGAAATAAGTTTACCCTGATTGTATTTTTAGAAAATTATTATGAAATATATGATTTATAGATATGATATTATTGATTGTTATCATAAATTGGGAATTATGTCTTAATAAAGGATGTTTATGATGAAATAGAGTGAAATGTTTAAGGAAGTGAAATGTTATAAGCACGATTACAAATATGACTTATAAATTAAAATGGATTAAAGTTTTGCAGTTTTAAATCTAAGGCCAGAATTTTTTTGGAATTGTTTCAAAGTGTTAAGAAAATAATAAGTAATATTTTCAGAATTTTTTGAATATGGAAATCTTTGTTTTAAAAACAAGAGTTGTTAGAGATGAACTTGTTTGGAAAGAAACCCAAGATGGTTTAAAATTTAAGGGTATGACTTGATGTGTGAATGGGATATATATATATATATATATATATATATATATATATATATATCTGTGTGTGTGTGTGGATATATGCGATTTCAAAGTTAATTTGAAATAAATGCTCGGTGTTTGATTTCCGGAACCCCCTTAAAACAAGAATGATAACCCAAAGAAAAATAAGTTTTTTGAACTTGTAAGTGGGAAATGATATTAATAAGAGTTTAAATTTGGGATGGAAAATTTAAATTGAGTAAGGTTAGATGAATTGAATAAATTGAAAATTTAACTCAAGCCAAGTTAAATAAGTTTTGAACTTATGATCTTAAATCGAAAAATTTCAATGTGGAATTGAAAATTTAACTTAGGCAAGTTAAATGGATTAAATTGAAAAGAAAAGTATGGATTTGATAAGAGGTTATGTATGAATAATTTCAAGTAGCTTTTGAAATGTAAACGGGTTTTGAATTCTGTAAATGTGTGATGGATGCGATTGATTGATGCTTAGATGGTTTGGATGTTTATTTATTTAATATATCCTGCTATCATCCTGTTTGTTATTTACGGTATATTAAACTGTAAATTGGATTATTTCGAATAAATTAAGAAGTGGATTGAAATGATCTGAAATTAAATGGAAATAAAATTTTAATTTGTAACTATTTAAATGATTTGGATTTTATGAAAATGGAATCATTTTGAACTTAAATTTGAATTTAAAAATTAACTTATCAACTGACAGCTTTAAATTTTTAAGCTATAAATGGGGAAGTAAATTGAATTTTGAAAATTGATTTGTTCTAAAAGATTTGAACTCTCACTTGAACCTTGAACTAAGTAGAAGTAGTAATTGAAATTTGGGCTCAGAATTGAATTATTATAAAGACTTGGGTTAATAAATTAAATATTAAAGGTTAACTTGATTTAAGTGATTAAATCCATATTCTGAAAACTGAACTTAAATTTATATAAATCAAGATGGTTTAAAATATTCAAAATTGAAATTGAATGAATTGAATCTGAAATCGAAGTTGAATTCATAATGAGAATTGATTTGAATTAGAATGGCAATCAAAGATAATTCAAATTGGAACCTAGATTGAATCACTGGAAGTGGAAATTGAAAATTGATTTGAATTAGGGATTGGAAACTGAATCAGTTTGACTTTGAGGCTATTTTCAAATAAATTATTTTAATATAAACTGTCTTAAATATATTTACTTAAATATTCAAATTATTTGGATTTTTCCAAGCTATTTACTATACAAACCATTTTTTTAATACTCAAATCGTCTTATATTAACTATTTAACTATTTTATAACTATTCAAGCTATATTTCTAAATTCAAAACTGGTCAGAGTGGAAATTGTTCATATTTAAACCAAGGATCTAAATACAAATTGGGACAAATTGAAGTTTTAACCCAAATGGAAATTGAAGCATTTCTGAATTGGAACCGGATCGGATATTGAAGTAAAAATGGTTTGGGTAGTGAAGGAGCATATTTTGAGTAAATATAACGATTTAAAATAAAGAGTGAATAGTCACTATAACTAAAAATTTACTTTGCAAGAAATAAGTATTGTGATGAATAACTTTGAAAGGTAGTCGAGCTTGAGAACTTGATTGGGTATTAATGAGATTATAAATATTAGTTATATATTCAAACTCCCTTGCTGAATTTATAATCAGAAGAGAAAGATCTTTGAAAGATATTTGAAATATAAAGTGGAATTTGTATAAGTATGAAATTGCCTTAGAAAATTTTTGATCTAAAAATTATTCGAGTTAAAAGAAATGATTTTATATGTATATAAGAATAAAACTGGAAAGGTATTTGGAACTCATATATTTTAAAGGCTTTAGATTTGGGCAATAAGTCAATTTTGGAAATTTGGGTGAGTCAAATTTGAGAATTATCGATTTTGAAGTTTATATGTGATGCATATAAAGAGTATGATTTGAACGGTACTATATATATAGTATGATACGTTTTGAGAAAGATATGGAAAAAAGGCGCTCCAATGAGAGTCGAAACTTATAGTAGGAGATCCACGAGGTGGTTCTGCCTAGAACCCTAAGGGTGGGTTCAATGAGATTGGGATCCCAGAGGATGTCCGAACAAAACTCGAGTTCCTAATAATCATTGTTGGGTACGTAAGTCAAGTGGCACTGATGCCTACTATTACATTGGGGTTTTGCTGTGATGGCAACGTAACCTTGGCTGTAACTGCGATCTACTATGTTTCCACAGTGTAAGTCGAGTGGCAGCGATTCCCTACAATCTACGTTTGATTTCGCTGAGATAGCGACGTAACATCAGTAGATTGCGATCTATGTGGTTCCTGTAGCAGAATTCATGTAGTAGTGAGTGTCTACAGTCTACATTAGGTTTTACTGGGATAGTGATGCAACCTTTGTGTAGTCTATGATCTATGTGGTGAAGTTTCGTTTGGCAGCCTAATTTGAGTGGCGCTGATGCCTACAGTTACATGAGTTTTGCTGTGATAGCAACACAACCCAAGGTGTAGCTACGATCTGTTGCAGTTCCTATGGCGAAGTCGAGGGGTGCAGATGCCTATAGTTTTCTTATGAATTTCGTTGGGATGACGATGCAATCATCGTGCTAACTACGATCCATGGGAGGGGGTGATGATTTCCATAGCATTTTTGAAAAGAGGTTTTCATGTATTTTCACTGGGTGTTGAAACGGGACTACTAAGTACTTATAGATTTTCAGTCATACGCCTGATCAACGTATGACTAAATTTTTGTAAGAACAAGGATGGACTTGTTAAAACATCGAGTTATGAAAAATATTTTTATATAAAAATAATTTCGTAATATTATGTAATTTTAAAGTGTTCTAGATTTTATATAATAAAATGGAGTAAGTAGTTAAAATGTTTAAAGATGATTAATAAATAGTATGCATCAAGATTAAAATTCTCGCTTCATTCTTTTCGAGGATGAAAAGTTTAAAGGAGGGAGGAATGTGACGACCCGGATTTTTTTTGACGTCTGTTAGTTGGGTAATTAAATGATTTTAATCATTTGGATATTAAATTTTATCGGTCAAATAAATAAATTTTCTAAGGTTAAAAATATCCGAATCTATATATTGATCAAGAACTATATTTAATTTTAAATTATAGAATTTCCCGATATGGTAAATATTATAGTATATGTATACGTATATAAACTCCACCATTTAAAATTTAAGGTAGAATACATTTGTATATAAGTAAAAATACAAACAAGCTTACGATGTTTAAAATATATAAGTATATAAATGCATATATATGTGTATATATGTCCATATGAAGTAAAATATAGGAAAGTTTGAATAAATGTGAATATATATATATAATATACACATAAGCAACGTTTATGAGAATAGGTATAAGTATAAATGTATGTATATGATGGTAAAACATATTTAAGTAAATATATATGTATAGATATAGGTAAGCATACATATGTAAATATAGATAAATATGTAAATAGGGGATAGTGTGAACATACATACATATATATATGTAATATGATGACAAATACAAGTAAACATATATATATTAAATAGTGAAAATGCAAGTATATAAATACACAATGACAACAACATGTATGAATATATATATATATATATATGTATATATATATAAGATAAAACAAGACAAGACTATGTTTATAAGCATATGTATGTAGTACGTACATACTTAAGGATATAGATATGCACATAAACATACAAGGGGACATAGAATTTAATGCAAATTCCCTCAAACATATAATACATCAAATATTTTTTTTCAAATAGTCAAATCAGGTCAATTTAAAATCTTTTTAAATTAGGTCTTTTCCAAAGAAAAATATCAAACAAAAGAAAGCGTACTATACATAAGAAGAAAAAACTGCAGCCTACCTTCTCTTATAAGTACCACTGCTTTGATTCATTTCTCGTTCGAACAAAAAAGAAGAAGCAAACAAGCCGCCATTACAACTTGAAGGGAATCAAAACAACTCAAGGCACAGGAGTTAAACAAAAGCAAGTAGCAATTTTTTTCAAAGCAGGCTTTGTTCAAAGAAACAGTGAGTACAATATTTCATTCTCAATTGGTCATACATATATAAACTTATAAATTTTGCCTGTGAACGAATTTTTGAGTTGGGTCAAGTGTTATATGTTTTGATGGGTACATGAGTGTATGGTAAGAGTTAGACATAAAAAAGTTCACTCACAGGGGAAAGAGAAAGAAAAGTGTATACACACACACACACACACACACACACACTCTTTTCATTGTTTTGGTTAACAACCAGCTGATCACCCGTTTCAAAAATCAATAGCTTCCTGTCCTTTTAGTTTTAAGCTTTGATTTCAAAACAAAAACTGTTTGTTTGGGAGTATGAAATATTTTAAAATTTATCTTATTTAAATTCATCAAGCATGGAGAGAGATAGGGATATAAAACAGTGACTATACATCCTATGGCCGAAATTTGATCGTCACGTTTTAATGGATTGATTATATAGTTGGATTTATCATTGAAAAATAGGATTTTTAAAAGTAATTTGGTAAATTTTAGAATTATGGGAAGGTAGAAATTCAAAGATAAACGGAAATTAGGGATTCGGGAAATTCCGACGACCGATCTAATTTTGTGCCTTGATGTTCAGCGTGGAGGAGGAGTAGTGGGCGATGCATCGGGGAAAAATAAGGCGGTGATTTTTTTAGGTCTGTGCACAAGAGAGACGAGGTCGGAGTAGGGTTTAGGGTGTCATTGGGTGGTCTTATTTTCTCATAGGAATGGCGAGCGACATGGGGAGAAAGGCAGGTGCACGCCTAGGGGAAAGGAACAAGGGGTTTGTGACGAATGTGTAGGAGAGGTCTGGTAGGTGATGGAGTCTTGGGGAGGCGGGACGAGGTGATCAGGTGGAAGCGAATGGTTCCCAAGTTTGTTTCGACTATCGAATTTTTGACTTTTGGGTTGGACGGCGATTCCAGGTGGGTAATCTTGTCGCTGGTGCATGAATGGTGGGTGGAAGTGATCGTCAGTGAGCATTCCAATTGGAGGTTGATGTGCACGTTCACACGTTCATGCACGCCTTGGGTTCTCGATTGTATGTAGGAATTAGAGAAGGAAGAAAAAGGAGCAGGTGGTAGAAAGAAAGTTAGAAAGGGGAATTTGGGCCGAGAAAAGGAAGGGTAAATAAAAATAAAAAGATAAGTAAAAAGAAATAGGAAAAGAAAAACAAAAGGAATGAAACAAGAAAAGAAAGGAAATAAAAGAAAGGAAATAAGAAAGGAAAATAAAAAGTAGAAGGAAAGATAAGGAAAAGAAAAATAGAAGAAAAGAAAGAAAAGAAGGGATGGAATTTTATACATATATATTTATAAGATAATTTACTAACCAAAATTTTATGTCCATTTAAAATCCGTAAATTAAAGTGAAATAATATTTTGTAGTTTAATGGTAATTAATTATATTATTATTATTTGTCTTTAACTTATGGATAATTAAAGTATTTTATAGTTTATATATTAGTTAATAAATTGTAATTAATTCAGATAAAAATATAAATGAAATTGGCTAAGTAAATTTAATAAAATCCTAGGGGTGGATCATCTTGATATTTGGTACCACTCTATATCTTTGCTTATCTCTATTGGATATTTATTTTAATTATTCTTGTCTGTACCATCGAGTGGTCAAACAAGTTAAAATAATTAGATTAAAATGGTAATACATTTTATTTGGAATAAGGCATTTGTAATAAATTACCACAAGCGATATTGTTACCCTAAGTAATAAATTGTTTATTTCAAACAATTTACCCTTTTAAATTTGTTACTTGGATTCAACAGGTCGGGGTCGGATATCAGTGATATCTGTACCACTTCGATTTAATAAGCACTACAATGCTTACTGGGTTGACTATAGAGTCTAATAGGCTGGAATTGAATAAATTAAGTAAATTTGACTATTTTAAATAAGTAAATCTGTATCTAGACATTTTTTCAATATTAATGGATTTCGAAAAAGTGTTTTGGTTACAAATGAGATAAATACTCGTCGTGTCATACGAGTTACCTTCGTTTCCAAAGATTTTGATAACTCCGGTATTTCAAATTAAATGTGTCTACTCACGCTGGTTTCGAGTATGACTCGGGTGTTACTTTATTGTAATGCTCGGGTCAGACCGAGTATTGCAGTTTTCAGGTTAGGGCGTACTGGAGCTAAGGAGACGAGCTGGATGGCAGAGACGTATTGCACGTATTTGACTATATTCCAATGTGTATTGTAGGCTGTATAGATAGCAGTTGAGGACAAGTTATTATAACTGTCCGGCTTTGTTTTACTCTGATATCTTGTATGTATGTTGACAGTTACAGCTTTTATATGTATAAAATGCTGCTATTGTATACTACATTTTGTTCCGCTGCGATTGTTAGATTTTGTGCTGTTTTTCTATTTCTTATTCTACCACTTTTCTTAAAACCCTAACAGCCTGGTACTCCGGCACTCGATTACTCGGCACTCTATACAGTGAACGTATTAGTGTCGATTTTCGGAGGTTGAAAATCGTCCGGGTCGTTACAGTGAATGTGTAAATGGTTGGGCCAGCAAAATTAAATAAATAAAAGACAATGGGAAAAATAAAATAAAGGAAAGAAGAATAAAAAAAGATAAGGAGAAGAAAAAAAAGTAAAAAGAAAGAGAAAGAAAAAGAAAAAGAAGAGAAGAAATGGAATTTATGTATATACATTTATAGGATAATTTATGTTTTCTTCTTTTAACTAAAAAGCTATTATCATTTTAAAGTAATTTATAGTTAATGATATTTTATAAATGGTAACTGATTTTGTTGTTGTTGACTTAAAACTTATATAAATTGTCTAAGTCAAATATTAAACAGAGTCTTTAATTTTAATTCTAGAAATAAATTGTTATATAATTTCTTTAAATTGTAATTAATTTGGAATAAGACATAAATAGATTTCAGTTGATTAAAGTAAATAAATGTTGACGTGAAATTGTTTGATATAGTTATAGATCGTTAATTTCAGTTGATTAAAGTAACCTGGCCCAACCCGAGTAATCGAGTGCCGAGTAAAATGCCACTCTGATACCACTTGTAACGGTCGAGCGATTATCGAACCACGAATATCGACACTAGTACGTCCACTGTATAGAGTGCCGAGCAGTCAAGTGCCGAAAACACTAGGCTATTAGGATAAAGAAGAAAAAGAGATGGAAGAAGAATAGTAACAGTAGCACAAAATCTCACAATCGTAGTGGAACAAAACATAATATATAATAGCAGCATTTTATACAACAAAAGCTGTAACTATTAATATACATACAAGATATCAGAGTACAATAAATCTGGACAGTTATAATAACTTGTCCTCAACTGCTGTCCGTACAGCCTACAATACACAATGGCATATAGTCAAATACGTGCAATACGTCTCTGCCATCCATCTCGTCTCCTAAGCTCCACAACATCCTAATCTAAAATTCAGCAATACTCAATCTGACCCGAGCATTACAATAAAGTAACACCCGAGTCAGGCCGAAAAACAGCGTGAGTAATCCCACTTAAAATGAAATACTTAAGTTCTGAAAAATCCTTTGAAAACAAGGTAACTCGTACAACACGATGAGGTTTTAGCTTATCATAACCAATACACTTTTACAGTAAACCATCAATATTATAATAATGTCTAGGCACTGTTACTTATTTAAAACAGTCAAATTTATTTAATTTAATTTATTTAATTCCAGCCTATTAGACTCTTAAATAATTTTTTTAGAGGTTTGTAGTTATCATTAAATCGAAGTGGTTCCAAGTAACATTGAAATGCGATCCTAGTCTCTTCGAATCCAAGTAATAAATTTAAAAGGGTAAATTGTTTAAAATAAACAATTTATTATTTAGAGTGAAAATAATTAAATACGGGAATTTATTACAGATTCTTATTTCGGGTAAACGTGTTATCCTTTTAATCTAACTATTTTAATCCGTTTGACCATTTGATGGCGCAGACAAAAATAATTTTTAAAATAAATGTCCAACAGGAATATGTCGAGATATATATTTGTTAATCAAGCTAATGATCAATAACCAATATCAAAACAATTTACACATCAGTTTTCAATTAACTTTGATTAATCGTATTAAATTTATACTTTCATCCAACTTAATTACAAATTAAACAATTTATTGACTAATAATAAATTATTAAATACCATTAATACCCATAAGCTAAGTCAAATGATAATAATAATATAATTAATCACCATTAAATTATAAATATCATTGAACTTTATGTTACGAGTTTAAAATGAAAATAGATATTTAGTTAGAGAAGAAAATATAAATTACCGTATATATTATCTATAAACTTATTCCTTCTCTTCTTTTTCCTTTTTTTCTTTTTTATTTTTTTTTCCTTTTTCTTTTCTTTCTTTTTCCCATTTTCCCTACTTACTTTCCCTTTGGCCCAACCCGGCCCGTTCTTCTTTTCTTCCCCTATCTTTTTTTCTCCTCTCCTTCCTTGCTCACTTTCTTTTTTCTGTAGACACGCCGTGCACATCATCGTGCACGTGCATGCATCGCCGACCACCTCCCTCCTACCGTCGACCCTTCGAGCACATCACCCCCGTCCCCCACTTTATGACCAACCACCTGGAACGCAACCAATCCTCAAGTTCTAAAATGCGAACTACAGACCATTACTCGATCAACACCCCGTCCTTTGACCACCTCGACCCACCATAATACGCCGCCATTTACCACCAAGCCCTGCCAAAACACTCGCCACCATCTCCCTTTGCTAATCCCCCCATACTGCATGACTCCCATGGCTTCTCGCCACCGCAGTTCGCCCCAACGTGGACATGAAAAAAACACGTCCTAAACCCTATTCCCTCCACGTCCAACCTTTCCGACCATCTAAAAATCACCGCCGCATTTTTCGAGAAATACCCTACCCCCATGCCACCTCCAAGCCAAAAATCTGGCCACAAAATCGAGAGGTTTGCCAGAATTTTATCATTGACCCAAATCCATTCAACTTGATCTTACTTCCCCCATACTTTATTAAAAATTCCCAAATCATCGTCAAAAATCACGATTTTCAACCCTGAACCCGATCATGTAATCCATTCATAAAATCTTGACTTTCAAAACTTGGCTAATTTTGGATCATCTACTGTAAACTAGGTCTTTTTCCTTCAATACTTAATGGAATTTGATGAAATAAATTTTAAAATGTTCTATATTCACAAACAATCAACTTTTATCTTAATGTCAATTTTTAAAACTAATTGGATGTGAAGTCATTTAATTTCGAAGTGGGAAGTTCCACTGCTTTGGTCAAACAAGCAAGGCGGAGGGTTTTTTATGAACTGCTACACCTATCTACATTCCCATACCAACAAAATAAAGTCAGAGACATTTGTAACAGATCAATTTCCATACATTATTTCCCGATATATATATATATGTATATGTATATGTATATGTATATGTATATGTATATGTATATGTATATGTATATGTATATGTATATGTATATGTATATGTATATGTATATGATAATAACTTATTAACATAGCTAAAGAGTTTTACCCATAGTTTGTTTTTGCTGCTGCTTTGTTTTTTGTTTTACCTCATCATCTGTTTTCTTTTTAATGGAAGCACACCCTTCTTTTTAGAGATGTTTGTGAACTAGAACGTTATGGCTAGAATGGTATACTTGTAGATAACAGGGTATGTATATATAGATGAGGAGAACACACAAACAAGAGGCTGAAACCTATTGCCCATATATAGGCCTTAAACCTTTTATTTTATTTTGTTTTATTTTTTTGATTTGATAAAAACTGATTTGAATTTTCCTTTTTGCATGATTTGGGTGAATTGAATTTTTATTGTGATTTGCCAATGAATTTGATATGCATTTATGAGGTTGTCCCTTTATGTACATACATGTACACTTCATATATATATTTGTCATCATATATTTATATGTTTACACTTATTTATATACACATTTACTCATTTATTTGCATGTACTTGTCACCATATATGTATATATTTATATTTATACATATTTTCTATACACATTACTTCATATAGGCATACATGCATATATATATATATATATATCACTTATATACTTGTATAATTTTAATTATCATAAAGCTTATGAATATATATACATATATATTTACATATACTTTTATGGATATTCCATCTTTAATTTTTAAACGGTGGAGATTTTTCTATAAAATTTATCATGACTAGGATGTTATAACTTAAATTTAATATAGTTCTAAACCAATTTATAGATAAAGATATTTTAAAATGACAGAAAATTAATCTGTTCGACTTATAGAAATCAATATTTTAATAATTAAAACCAATTAACTGCCAAATATTCAATGGCTAAAAATCCGATTCGTTACATTCCTACCCCCTTAGAACTTTTCGTCTTCGAAAAGAAACGAAACGAAAAATTTTAAATTTCGATGTATACGATCAAATTAAACGTCTTTAAACATTTTAATTCCTTACCCTTTTTATAATTTAAAACAATTCAAAGTATATAGTATTACCAAATTAGCTTTATATAAAAAAACTTTTCATAACTCGATGTCCAAACAAGTCCATCCTTGTTCTCACATAATTTTAGTCATACGTTGATCGGGCGTAGGACTAAAAATCTATAAGTACTTAGTAGATCCGTTTTTGACACCCAGTGAAAATACTTTGAAAACCTTTTCAAAAATGCTATGGAAAGCATCACCCCCTCCCTGTTGAATATGCGATTGCTATGATTTTTATTCGATGAGAATAAACACACACACACACACACATATATATATATTTTAAATGTATTTGTTAATGTACTATTTTATTTTCCATAGATTAAATAAATATTTGCTGAATAAAATAAATAACACAGAATTTGAATTCAAACATAAATTTTATTCGAACAAATATTTATTACAATTTTTGAATAGTACAAATTTCAAACTCTCACTATATACAATTTCAATTACAATACAAATTTGATTAAATTACATTTCACATTTACATTGCACCTCACTACATATCATCCATTCACTCAATTCGTACTGATCTTCAACTTCATTCCAATGTGAATCCAGCATCTGAGCAATCTGCAGAAATATACATTGACGCAATAAAATTAAAAATAAAATATTTTTGCAGTATAAAATAAAATGTGGATTTTTAAAATAATATTTGCCTCAGTTATTTGGGGTGTTCGTCATCATTTAATTTTGAATTCATCATACACGAACATCTTGTGACATACACAGTGTATCACTGTATATGCCACAAGGCCGTGCACACCGATATATACACTTGATAGAATTACAGGGACAGGTGAGCACAGGTCAAACCCAAAATGCCGGGTTCAACTCAAGTGCAATAAAAATAATGTCACAATATCAGCACAAGGTCAAACCCGAGCTCCAAGCTGGATTCAAAACAGGTGCAGTTCGAATATACAAGTTTAATAAAATGGTCAGGTGCAAGCACACTCGAGGCGCGGTACACATCAACCTAATGAAAACCAGAAATGTGCTCAAAGAAAATCCAGACCACATAAAGGAATAAACACATGAATGTACAATTACAAGTGTGTCAACCAAACAATTCAATGCAGCAGCACATGCCTCAACATCAATGACAGAGAAACCAGAATGCAAACATATATAACAGTGGACGATGCAATGAATTGACACAAATAACAATGGCACTGCCTCAACTGTCAATGCATAAACACATGCACCGGTGATACCAGCGAAGACCACAAGCTAATCCAAACAACAACGAAGTCAATAATGAATCAGAGATTACAAACCAAAGGCTAAAAGTTCAAGTCGCTGCTACCATGACTCGAAGCATATATAGGAATGCAACAGTAAATCACAAACCAAGTGCACCAATACTAAACAGAGGAATACTTCAACTCAAATGCACAGCAAGTATACATGAAGGCCAGAGTGTGCAATATACAAGACTACAAGAACAAAGCATGCACAATCAGAGCTCAATACATGTGAACTCAACTGGACAGTACAAGTTAAAGACATGAACAATGCACAAAGGCACAACTAAGTTCAAATGAATCTGGATAGAACAAGCCTCGAAAAGTATCAAACTCAAATGATACAAGAAGTCAATGCAAATACAACATGCAGTGATACATAGTGACCAAGTGCAAATGAAACACAAGAAGTTCAGACAAGTTCAGATATGAAACAGGGATAACAGTGGTGCAGCATATACATGAATAGTGAAGACAACTACAATTATAAAGTCGATTCAAAGATGTGCTACCAGAAGTCAAAGCCGAAGTCAGGTGATGTTGAAAAACAAGTTGAAGCAGAAAACAAAAATTAGAACAAGTTGGAAACCAACAGTAGCAAGTTCAACCACGAAGGTCAGAAATCATCACATAAACAATATCACAAGCTGAAGTCAAAAAGAACGAAATCGAACAGTTCAAATTCGAAACCGTGGTGGCCAAGTAAATTGACCAAGTCACGAATCAACACCGTGAGTATCAAGCAATAAAATTATATGAATTGAAGAAGTCAGATAAATCACCATCGTTCAAGAATAATCAAATGGCCGAAGACAAATTCAAACAAATATATTCGAACCCTATATAAAAACCTAATCATCATCGGCTACAAATGCAATCGAGTTCAAGTAAGCCAAAACCAGAAAAGCAAAAGGGAAAAAAATTACATACCGAAATCAGATTCGAACTCGACGCAAATAGAAGCAGCCGTGAACAACTCAAAGAGATGGTCGATCGACAAAGCAAGGACCTAAATCATCATTCTATCGAGCAACCATTATCGACAATTTCTAATTAGAAGCCCTAATTTGCAAGCAAAGGAAAAAGGAACGAGCACTATTTTTTTCAAGGAAAAAGGGACGGTCGACATTGATAAAAGAAATAAAGGAGGCCGCGTTCTTTTATTTTGATGATAAATTAAATTGGGTCGGCCCCTTCCTTAGTATTGGATTAAGAAGAAAAAAAATAGGGCTTTGGTGTTTAATTGTTTTTTAAACTGTTATTTTTGTTATTTTCTCCTTGAACCATTGTAATTACTAGTCGTGTGACTAGAGGACAAACTACGTGGCGTAGTTTGAGAATTCGCAACTTGTTGGCTAAGTTGTGGCAGAGTTTTGAGCGTAGAGTTAGGTTAGTCAGTAGCGGGTGTCGTGAGTTTACGTGTGTACGCGTGTGACTACTTAATTTCTAGTAGAAACCTTGGGGGCAACACGTAGGCAAGGTTTTTCCTAAGCTTGGTAAATTCTGTGTCGTTCTATTTCTGCATTTATTATTCTGCTATTAACTGTGGTTCTATAATTGTGATTAATCAGTGTTGATATAATTTTATAAGCTTCCACAACAATTTTTATAAGTAACAACATCACCCTATTCACCCCCTCTAGGGTGAAATCGATCCTGCAAGTGGTATCAGAGCTAGGAATAGAAGTCAACTTTTGTTTTTAAAAATTCGTTTTTCAAAAATCAATTTTTTAAAATTTGGATTTTTAAAATGGCTTCTTTTAATAATGCTTTTGCTGAGGGTCAGTCCATAGTTAGACCACCAATATTCAATGGTGAATACGCCTACTGGAAAAATAGAATGAAAATTTTTCTGAAAACCATTGACGCTTGGAATATTGTTGAGACAGGTTATAGAGCACCAACTATAATTGTAGATAATCAGGAAATAGAGAAACCAAAGGGTCAATGGACAAAACTAGAAAATAAAGTGCAAAATGCTAATGCTAAAGCTATAAATTCTATTATCTTCTCATTGGATCAATTTAAATTTAATCGTGTCTCACATTGTCTAACTGTGTAGGAAATATGGCACATACTAGAAGTGACTCATGAACGAACATCTCAAATCAAAGAATCTCGCCTTGCCATTCTAAGCAGCGAATACGACAACTTCACAATGGCGAAGGAAGAAAATGTCAAAGAGATGTATGGACGACTTTCTAATATCGTATACAAATCAAAAGCTCTCAGAAAATCATACAAAGAGTTGGAGATAGTCCGAAAAATCCTAAGAGTCCTTCCATGAAGTTTTGAAGCCAAAGTGACTGCCATTCAAGAATCAAAAGATTTAAAGCAGGTGAAAGTTGAAGAACTCATCGGAAATCTCACCACTTATGAGCTAAAAATAAAATTGAAAGAAGAGCGTGAAGGCGGTGACACTCGAAAGAAATCAATAGCTCTTAAAGGAACAACAGAAAGTGATGGTGATGATGATGATGGAGCAGCAGAATTGGAGCTGATATTAAAGAAATTCAAAAGATGGAATTACAAATACGGAAATCCAGCTCGAAATCAAAAATTAAAAAGCAGAATAGCCAAAGCACTAGACTACTCAGAAGAATAGAAGATCATCTGTCACAAGTGCAACCAACCCGGACACATCAAGCCCAATTGTCCTCAAAATCGACGCGACTTTGAAAAGAAACCAAAAAGGAGAAGTTTTGCAGCCACGTGGAATACAAGTGATGAATACAATCAAAGTACAAGCAGTAAGAGTGAGAAAGCAGATATGTGCCTTCAAGGTAATATAACTGATAGCGATGATGACGAACCAAACGAGGTATCAAAACTCACTCACTCTGAATTACTTATATATTTCCACGAAGTAAATGGCTGTTTTGAACGACTTAGGGAGAAATATGCCAAACTTGAATCACAAAAAGACACTTTGATAGAATTAAATAAACAACTTGACCAATTAGTTAAAACCTATCAAAGTATGATCCCTAAGTGTGATAAGTGTCCATTATTTGAAGAAGAAATTAAAAAAAATCAGAAATTAGTATAAAATCACTTGAAAATGAAATTCTGATTTTGAAAGAGAGTGAAAATACTAGGAGAGAAAATTCTATTAAAAAGTGCACACAATTGTTAAATGAAAATGAATCTCTCAAAACACAAGTCTAAAAATTGTCAACGACTTTAGATAAATTTTCAAAAAGTGAAATTCGTTGAATATGCTATTAGGAATGCAAACTGTTAATACAGTTAGACAAGGACTTGGATATAATCAATCTGAAAATGTTAAAAGCAAAGTTAACCAGTCAATTCTATGTGCACAATTTGTGGAAAATATGGACACAATCACAATAATTGTTGGTATAGACCCAAACACGTGAAAACTATACCAATTTGGGTTCCAAAAGGCACAAATATAAAATCTCTCAAAGTTAAACAAATCTGGGTGCCGAAAGGATCATATATAAATAGTTTTGGGTCTCCACAAAATTATCTCTCAAAATATTCTACCACTAACAATCATGGACCTATAAAAGCAAATAAGTCACAAAAATATTTTATCGTGTAGGAGTGGTGGCAGGCTAAGGAACAACAATAGTGCTACTTGGATTCTGGCTGTTCCAAGGACACAACGAGCGACAAAGCAAAGTTCCTTAGCCTAGTATAAAGGTGACAGAATCACAATGGATAACGACAAAAAATTTCGTAAAGGTAAAACAGGTAATGGTATTTGAACGATATATTAAATGTGATAATCTACATCGTAATCTGAGTTAAATCTGCCAATAATGTGAAATAATGATGATTTTGATTCTGACTTATTCAAAATTGTTGGCCAATTATATTCTTATGCCAACAACACTATAAAAATCTGTAGAGTCTTTGAATTACTTCATATATATTAGTTTTGATTAGTAATAGTGTTTTATTGGATGATAATAACATTGGCTATTTTACGGCTAACTCTATATTCACGATTTTTGATTATTTACACGGCTTCATTTCAAATTCAAGAGAATGTCATTTTAAAAAGCTGTTAAAATTGATTTTGAGATATTTTGTTGCACACTTCATGGTCTGGTCTATCAAATTCAATTAATGATAATTTTGAGTGAAAAAGAAATTCAGATGCAGATTACACTGGTAATCTAGTTAATAGAAAAATTACTAGTGGAACGTGATTTGTTGAGACATTTAGTAACTGCATCGTTTTTCAAAGAAAATATCCGCATATTTTTCATTTCAAATAATTTGCAAATAGCAGAAATTTTTCTCATACAACCCCTTCTAGAAAATGATTTTTGACCATGTTTTCAGATCAGTCATTTTGAAAAATTATTTTTATAATTATTTTTGAATTTGATTTTAAATTACTATTTTGACTAATCTGACTCCCTAATAATAATCGAAAAGATAAATAGTGATTGAAAAAGTGACGAGTGTTGATATTTATCATATATTATGACTCGAGACGACATAAGTAAATTTCTTTATAAATTTAAACAAGAGTTATAAAGCTTTTTGTTGGTAAAAATTCCATGACCATCTCTATTTCTATCATATTTCTAACGACCATCATTCATCAAAATTCAATATAGTTTGTCAATATGTGGTACTTTAACAGGAATCATTCATTTTCATTTTACATTTTTTTAATAATAATAATAATAATAAAATTAAAATTAAAATAAAATCCAAAGTATTCACTCTCATTTAAAAGTCCTCACGGTTATGCATGGGTGAATTACTTGGAATTTTTTATGTGCTTCCATGCTCATTTAAAAGTCCTCACGGTTATGCGTGTATGGAACGCATATCAAGATTGATTTTTTTAATAATAAACAAGTTGATTCTAATCCCATTTAAAAGTCCTCACGAATATGCGTGGTTAGAAATACTTGAATTCATTTTTTAAAAAATAAAATTGGAATATAACTAATCTCATTTAAAAGTCCTAATGGTTATGCATGGTTGGTAGATATTCAAATTCCTGATATAAATATACCACAAATAAACACAACTGTATGGTTTCATATGACGACATCAATCCCATCATTCTAAAAGTGGAATATGCGTCTAACAAAGTATTTATGATTTTTGTTTGATTTTTTATTGAAATTTAATATTTATATTCAATGGAGTTTTAATGTTGAATTAATATCTATCACTTTATCTCCATTTTTCGAACACTGTTACTCTTTTGCTGATAACAAAAGGGGGAGAGAAAAGTTAAGATTTTGTCAAATAAAATCAAGCGAAGGTCAAATATTTTCTATTTGCATTTAGGCTAACTTGCATATTTTTAATGGTATGCATATATGAAGGGGGAGCTTTGTGTAGAGAGGAAGCATTCAAATAGGGGGAGCAAATGGAATCGTCAAATACATTTGAAATGTTCGAAATCTTAAATATATGTTTGTTATCATCAAAAGGGGGAGATTGTTGAATATGCGATTGCTATGATTTTTGTTTGACGATAATAAACATATATATATATATATTCATTTAAATGTATTTTTTAATGTACTATTTTATTTTTCATAGATTAAATAAATATTTGCTGAATAAAATAAATAACACAGAATTTGAATTCAAACAGAAATTTTATTCAAACAAATATTTATTACAATTTTTGAATAGTACAAATTTCAAACTCTCACTATATACAATTTCAATTACAATACAAATTTGATTAAATTTCATTTCACATTTACATTGCGTCTCACTACATATCACTCATTCACTCAACTCGTACTGATCTTCAACTTCATTCCAATGTGAATCCAGCATCTGAGCAATCTGCAGAAATATACAATGACGTAGTAAAATTGAAAATAAAATATTTTTGCAATATAAAATAAAATGTGGATTTTGAAAATAATATTTGCCTTAGTTATTTGGGGTGTTCGTCATCGTTTAATTTTGAATTCATCATACATGAACAACTTGTGACATACATAGTGTATCACTGTATATGCCACAAGGCCGTGCACACCGATATATACAGTTGATAGAATTATAGGGACAGGTGAGCACAGGTCAAACCCAAAATGCCGGGTTCAACTCAAGTGCAATAAACATTATGTCACAATATCAGCACAAGGTTAAACCTGAGCTCCAAGCTGGATTCATCACAGGTGTAGTTCGAATATACAAGTTTAATAAAATGGTCAGGTGCAAGCACACTTGAGGCACAGTACACATCAACCCAATGAAAACCAGAAATGTGCTCAAAGCAAATATAGACCACATAAAGGAATAAACACATGAATGTACAACTACAAGTGTGTCAACCAAACAATTCAATGCAGCAGCACATGCCTCAACATCAATGACAGAGAAACCAGAATGCAAACATATATAACAGTGGACAATGCAATGAACTGACACAAATAACAATGGCACTGCCTCAACTGTCAATGCATAAGCACATGCACTAGTGATACCAGCGAGGACCACAAGCTAATCCAAACAACAACGAAGTCAACAATGAATCAGAGATTACAAACCAAAGGCTAAAAGTTCAAGTCACTGGTACCATGACTCGAAGCATATACAAGAATGCAACAGTAAATCACAAACCAAGTGCACCAATACTAAACAGAGGAATACTTCAACTCAAATGCACAGCAAGTATACATGAAGGCCAGAGTGTGCAATATACAAGACTACAAGAACAAAGCATGCACAATCAGAGCTCAATACATGTGAACTCAACTGGACAGTACAAGTTAAAGACATGAACAATGCACAAAGGCACAACTAAGTTCAAATGAATCTGGATAGAACAAGCCTCGAAAAGTATCAAACTCAAATGATACAAGAAGTCAATGCAAATACAACATGCAGTGATACATAGTGACCAAGTGCAAATGAAACACAAGAAGTTCAGACAAGTTCAGATATGAAACAGGGATAACAGTGGTGCAGCATATACATGAATAGTGAAGACAACTACAATTATCAAGTCGATTCAAAACCAGTGCTACCAGAAGTCAAAGCCGAAGTCAGGTGATGTTGAAAAACAAGTTGAAGCAGAAAACAAAAATTAGAACAAGTCAGAAACCAACAGTAGCAAGTTCAACCACAAAGGTCAGAAATCATCACATAAACAATATCACAAGCCGAAGTAAAAAAAGAACAGAATCGAACAGTTCAAATTTGAAACCATGGTGGCCAAGCAAATTGACCAAGTCACAAATCAACACCGTGAGTATCAAGCAACGAAATTATATGAATTGAAGAAGTCGGATAAATCACCATCGTTCAAGAATAATCAAATGGCCGAAGATAAATTAAAACAAATATATTCGAACCCTATATAAAAACCCAATCATCATCGGCTACAAATGCAATCGAGTTCAAGTAAGCCAAAACCAGAAAAGCAAAAGGAAAAAAAAATTACATACCGAAATCAGATTCGAACTCGATGCAAATAGAAGCAGCCGTGAGCACTCAAAGAGATAGTCGATCGACAAAGCAAGGACCTAAATCATCGTTCGATCGAGCAACCATTATCGGCAGCTTCTAATTAGAAACCCTAATTTGCAAGAAAAGGAAAAAGGAATGAGCACCATTTTTTTAAAGGATAAAGAGACGGTCGACATTGATAAAAGAAATAAAGGAGGCTGCGTTCTTTTATTTTGGTGATAAATTAAATTGGGCCGACCCCTTCCTTTAGTATCGGATTAAGAAGAAAAAAAATAGGGCTTTGGGGTTTAATTGTTTTTTAAACTGTTATTTTTGTATTTTCTCCTTTGAACCATTTTAATTACTAGTCGTGTGGCTAGGGGACAAACTACGTGGCGTAGTTTGAGAATTCGCAACTCAGTGGCTGAGTTGTGGCAGGGTTTTGAGCGTAGAGTTAGGTTAGTCAGTAGCAGGTGTCGCGAGTTTACGTGTGTAAGCGTGTGACTACTTAATTTCTAGTAGAAACCTTGGGGGCAGCACGTAGGCAGGATTTTACCGAAGCTGGGTGAATTCTGTGTCGTTCAATTTTGCATTTATTATTCTGCTATTATCCGTGCTGTTATAATTGTGATTTATCTGTGTTGAAATAATTTTATAAGCTTCCGCAACAATTTTTATAATTAACAGCATCACCCTATTCACCCCCCCTCTAGGGTGAAATCGATCCTACACTCCCATGGGTTGCAGTTAGCATGATGATTGCATCTCCATCCTTGCGAAATCCATAAGAAAACTGTAGGCATCTGCACCTCTCGACTTTCGCTATGGGAAATCCAACTAATCGCGGTTACATCTAGGGTTGCGTTGCCATCGAAGCAAAACCCATGTAATTGTAGGCATCAGCGCCACCCGAATTATGCTGCTGCCAAACGAAACTTCACCATGTAGATCGCAGACTATACAAATGTTGCGTCCCCCAGAAATCAACACTAATACGTCCACTGTATAGGATGCCGAGAAGTTGAGTGTAGGAAAACACCATGCTATTTGGGTAAAGAAGAAAAAGAGGTAGAAGAAGAACATAAACAATAGCATAATATCTCACAATCGCAGTGGAACAAAATATAATATATAATAGCAGCATTTTATATAAGAAAAGCTGTAACTGTTAATATACACACAAGATATCAGAGTACAACAAATCTGGACAGTTATAATAACTTGTCCTCAACTGCTGTCAATACAGCCTACAATACACAACGGAATATAGTCAATACGTTCAATATGTTCCTGCCATCCAGCTCGTCTCCTAAGCTCCATAAGCGTCCTAACTTGAAATTATGTAATACTCGGTCTGACCCGAGCATTACAATAAGGTAACACCGAGTCAGGCTGGAAACCAGCGTGAGTAAACCCATTTAAATTGAAATACTTAAGTTATGAAACTCCTTTGAAAAAACACGGTAACTCATACAAATGTAACGATCCCGAATTTTAATTTATTTTAAATTGATAATTAAATGAATTTTTGAATAAAAATTTGTAGAATTAATTATAAATGGAAGCGAGTTTCCTCGATTCAAATAGAAAAGATATATAAAGTCATATGGATTTGAAATTTTGTATATATGTGAATATATATGTATATATTGGATTTTAAATAAATTCTTAAATAAATGATTTTGAAAAATAAATAATATACTTTGGACACAAGTATAAAAAAATAAAAAAATAAATTGATTTAAAAATTTATAAATGATGATAATTTAAGTTATATAAAATATATGTGTATATAGAGAAATGGAAAACGATAATTTTTAAAGTAAAATTTATGATAAATATTTAAACTAAAAATAGAAGTAAAATAAAATAGAAATCTATCAAACAAATAAATAAAGTAAAATATAAAATTAAGTACAAACAAAACATAACTAAAATAATAAACTGTGCATACATAACAATACATTAGCCAAACCTATTTTCATAAAAATGCAAGAATAAATAAAGCTCGAGTACAAAGCTAGCTAAAAGAACATAAGACAAGACAAAAGAAAAAAAATAAGTATGCAGGCAAGCAAAATAGGCCTGTAAAGTTTAATATGCAAAGCAAAGTAAACAAAATAAAGTAAAATAACAAAGAAAAACCTTTCAGCCGAGACAAACAAATGTATATAAGCATGTAAACATGCATTTAATGCAAGACACAATGTAAACATATAATATGAAACATAAAGTATCTATGTACATGTTTATGCAAAGCAAAATGAACTGTGCACACCAAAGTACAAAGAAAAAGTAACCAAACCACTGCAGCCACCAAGTATGCAATATGCAGGTGTGAAATAAACAAATACATTTATATGTATAAACAAGTACAAGCAAGCATATTCACCCATACCCTATCTTTATAAATAAAATAAAGATAGCATGTAAAACTTCTTTTATACATACCCACTTCTTCATCTTAGTTTGCAAGTTTCAAGCTCTGCCCATTTCGTTCATCAAAGCTTGCATTCCAGTTAAAACATTTAACAAATTAATATAAAACCAGAGAAGAGAATCAAGTAAAAGGCTTTCAACAGCAAATTCAAAAGCCTGTTTCAAAACTGCAAGCAAATCTAAAAATCAAATGCAAAGCAAGCCCTGTTCAATCTAAGCAAGTGAGTAACCTCACTTTTTTAATAGTTTAGTGTGTGTATATATATATATATATATATATATATATATATAGGTTGTTGATAATCATCTTCTAGTAAGCCTGAAGTGTGATAATATGAATTCAAGTCTATTTAGTATATATGAATGAATGATGGCAATACAGGTACTAATAGTATACCCTCTGCATTTAACTTTCTGGCTTGGTTTGCAAAAGAAATTCAAATCTCTTTGTTTCATTCTCTGTTTAAACTTAGGTTTAAAATAAAATTTGTTGTTTAAACTACAAGTTTTAGTTTGGTAACTCATTCAAGTAAATAAATGTAAATATATCTCTGGAAGAAAATTTTTAGCCGTAACTGAAAATTTTTTTGGGAAAATTCGAATATGCTAATTTTAAATTCCAAGAATATACATTTGATCCTGATAGTAAACTATGAATTTTAAAACTAAAATGAGGATTTTTAGTGGAAGGGAGGGGTTGCAGTTCGTGTTTCATCAGAGAATGGGTTCGGGGACTATCCCGATGATCTAGAGCGTTGGAGGAGTTGGGGTTGTGGGTAGATGAGGGTGGTAGGCCGACGCTATCGAGAAAAATAAGTTGATATTTTTCCGATCATTGATGACGTCGCGACAAGGGGAACTAGGGTTTAAGAGGGGTAATGGGTTTGGCTCGGTTGTCGAGGCAATGCGAGGGCATCAGGGAATTAGAGGCGATCGGACTAGGTGGGTTAGAGGCGTTGGGTGGTGGCGAAGCTTCGGACCAAGTTTCGAGGTGGCCGGTGGTCGTGGGTGATGGTACGATGGGTTTTTGGGTGGTCGAGTTTTTGGGTCAGTGGGTTCGATTGGGTCAAATTTGATCTGATCGAACTTTCTTCGATCTGGATAATGCTTTGGGGTCTCGCGTGTTCGTGTGTGTGTGTGGGATGGACGGGGTGCTCATCGGTGGCCGGAGGAGCGTGGGTAGGTGCACGGTGCACGTGTGTGCACTGGGGAGGAAGGAAGGTGAATGACGTGATGAACTCGAAGAAAGGGGGGAGGCGTCTCGAAGTTTTTCGCTGTTTGACTCGGTGAAATGGTTCAAGGCTTGAAGCCTGGGAACAATCTGTTTAACAGATTTTAGTAAAATTAAACTGAACCAAGTCTAAATGAAGCTTATAATAGATTTTAAGTTTAAATTCAAGTTTTATTTTATTTTTATCTTTGATTTAAATTTGAAATAAAATAAGGGTCTAAGAAAAAGAAGATTTAAAAGATGGGTTTCAGTTTTCATTTTACTTGACAATTCTAAAATTTTAATCTTTTCAAAAGCTGAAATGTACAATTTAATGGAAAATTTAAATACTGAAGTTAAGTTCGGTTTTTATTTTAAATCGTAAATAAGTTTAAGTGTTAAGGTATGCTTTTAAATATGTAATTAAAAGGGGTTTTGAAAAATTAGTTTTAAATCTTTATTTAGGATAAATTGGAATTTATTTTAAGTATCAAATTTTGAAATGAAATTTAGAAAGTAATTGGGAAAATAAATGTCTTTACAACGTATTGTGAGTGATGATTAAATGATAAATAAGAATAAGTTTAAATTTGAATTAGTGAAGATAAAATGATATGCACTCATTAAATTAGTTCAAGTGAATAATTGATTAATTTATTTAATCAAGTAATTAAGATTTATTAAGTTACAGTTTAAAACTTAATTAATTAAATAATCAGTGATTAAATATATGATTTTAAAGGTTAATTAAATGATAATTAACAATAATTAAATTGAGGTTAATTACTTAAGAATAGTAATTAAATAATTATGAATAGTTAATGAGGATCATTTACTTGAAATTTATTTGATAATAAATGTGAAAAGAATTATTCATAGAAAATAAATCTGATTTAAATTTATCAGATGATTAAATTGATCCTACTTATGATGTTTGGATTTTATTGGGTGTTGAATTGTTAATATCCCTGATATGTGATGCCTTGAATTGATTATCCTATCTGATTTGTGATATTTTATTCTGTAGATTGAACAGTGTATATTTATTTGCATTTGTATATTATCTGTTAATCTTTGATGATTGAAATGATGTTGCACTACTGTGTATAACCTCTGGACCACACCATACACACACAAATATGGATTTCACGAGGAAATCGATTAAGTCACAGATTTTGAAATAGTTAAATTTGAATTTTTAAATTCAAATGTTTTGGAAATGGAATCGGAATAAATGTGAAAAGCTTTTGGAATGGAATTTCAAAATAAAATTTATTATTTTTAAAATTACTTGATTAAGTTTTGGAATTTAAATAATTTGATTTAAATTTAAATTCAATACTTGAAATTGAATTCTATGATTTGAAATTAGGGATTAAAAATGTTATATTGGTTATATAGGGATTAAACCACTTTTAAGCATTATTTTTGGGAATTTGAATTTAACCCAAGGATTTCAACTCGTATAAATGAATCAGATTTCCAAAATGAAAACTGTTGTTTTCAAATGATAAACACTTTTAGATAAGAACTGAGATTCCAGTTAATTAGGGGAATTTCAAGATTGAATAGAGAAATGATTTTCCTAAGTTATGAATGAATTCTTTTTGAAAGCTATGAATTAAATCTGTTTATTTTTAACAGATTTAAATTGATGATTTGTTTAAATCAAATTGAAATGAAATTGTTTTGAAGGCTATAAGTTAAATCTTTGATTTAAAGATTTAACGAGTTAATCAAATTGAAATGAAAATTGATTTGGAAAATCTGTGAATAAATCTTTTGTTTAAAAGATTAAAATGTGAAGATTGTTTAAACCGTTAAAGGTTGTGAAAATGAATCTTTTTGTTTAAAGATTGAAATGGTAATTGGGTTAAACCATTTGAAATAAAGTTTTGAATTATTAAGTTGTGACTTAATTGAAATCCCATTATCCATTTGTTTTTGAAATATCGTGCTCACTATTCGGGTTAGCCGGAAAAGGACCTTTGGGTCGTATAACCCATTCCGAATATGTGATTCGACGTTATGGATAGCATTTGAAGACCGGTGATGAAGACCGGGTATTTGCGAAAGCGATAGGATGACCTATCGATTGTTTCTGCACCGAGTCGCGCCGGTATAGAAACTCCCTAAGTGATGGGAAATCCGATCAGGATTGTGAACATCCGGATTGCAAGGACTTCTTTGTAAGTGCCTTCGGTTCTGTTCGAACCCAGAACAGACTTGTATGGATAGTATGTCTGACATTACAAATTGAGATATAAAGCCGATTTCTCTCAAATATATTTCTGTTGGTGGCGGAGAATTTATTCTTTTAGCTTAACACCCTTCTCTGAGACGTACGGGCTCAGAGGTTATATGGTTGAAGGTTATCAGCGATATATTCCCAATTTGGTAATGTGACGTACTGAGTGTTGCTGTGAAATGATCATTGTGTTGATTATTTATGATAGGATCATTTATTTGATCGTCTATCTTTGTGATCATTTCTATGATCATTTGTTGACCCAAAGCATGGCTTTTGTATAAAGTATGTTTTTGTGGACGTGACTTCGTCGAGCCTCACACCCCGTGAATGGTCAAAACAGGAAAGAAGCAGCAAGTTTATGAGGGGTAGCACCCTTTAGGATGTGTGCATTTCCTTCTGGAAAAGGGTGGTATCATGGTATGGAGCCCAGATACTTACTCATGTTGAAAACACTTTGTTATGATTGTGTGAATTGATTACGAGCGCTCGGTGAAAGGTCCCAAAGGACCGGGGATGGCATATTCGGTCAGTTGTTACTCAGTTAGGGGTAACCCGGCCTTGTGTTGGTAGAGATCCGGTTTGGTTCTCGGGGATGTCCATCCAGAGGCATTCTCATGTGGCAATGGGAAGTTCCTTGGCCTGATCATTCGTTGGAAATCCAATTCCCAATACGAAACCCTGTACGGTATTAGTTGTAGAACCTGCCATTTACTTATGGTGGTCACCACTGTTTAGATGGTAGCTATAGTAGGCATACGATAATGGTCGTATGTTGGCTAAGATTTATATTCTACTTTCGAAATGAATTTTTCCTACACTATGCACTAGTAATAATATCAAATGTCTTTTTAATGCGTATCAAGCATCTTTGACTATCATAAGGAGAAATCTCCTCCGATTCTGCGTTTGCATTGTGTGTGTGTGCGGGAGGCCTTATGGTAGTCGCATTTTTAAAAAGCATTGCGAATTGACTTTGAAAATCTTTTGTTGAATGTTATAAGAGATAAACTGTTTTTGTTGCTCACACCAGTCCCACGACTGATCCGGAGTTTATTGTTTCTTTCCTAAACTCTGGGTGCTCATTATTTTCTACACGAGCAGTCTAGAGTTGGGTTTTTCAGATAGTTAGATATAGTGGATTATCTGGAGTTAGTTCAGTCTTTGGTTCGCACCAGTCTTGCTTAGCTTGGTGCATTGTTATGGGGAGTTCGAGCTATTGCTGGATTGATTATTGGAAATGGAGTTGCAGTTCTCGGAGTTCTCTTTTGAAGACTATCTTAGAGTTATTTGTTTCGCTGCTAGATATTATCTATTTTCTTTCCGCTGCTGTTTTATTGTATCATATCTCTGATGTATATTGATATCTATTGGATCATCTGTTGTATCAGATATTGTATCAAAGCTGTATATCAATGTATTATTCTTTTATTCCGCTGTGTTGTTTAATTAATGTTGTTATAAGCTTCGGTGAATCGGATTTGAACGGTCGAATCTATGGCATTCGAGTACGATTTGAAGTACGGATGTCGATTTTTGAGCGGGCAAAATTCGAGTCGTTACAAGTGGTATCAGAGCTAAGGGTTGAACTTTAGCTCAGGAGTATAACACATTAAGTAGCTCATTAGAGATAGGGTGAAGTAAATCCTAGAATGAGTTATCCTTAAGATATCCGTTTGAATGCCTCAGTAAATTCTCTTACTATCTACTAATAGTGAGTATGAGTGCAAGAAGAGAACGAGATAGAGGACAGGAAATACGACTATAATTAGTCAAAACTCTGTTACAACAGTGGAAATAACTTTCTTATCAATTTCCTTTGATTCGTTTCTAAATTCTTTTGATTGCTTCGAGACGGCTCTAGAAAGAAGTTTCGGTGCGGGGATGCCCTACGAATCGTTGTAGATATTCTTTCTTCGTATTTCATCGGTTTCTTTTCAGTTTTTGATTTAAACTTTAATGAATATGAATTCGAAAATTTGAAATTAGGAATTTTAAATGAATTGGAAATTTTAAAATTTAGTTAAAATTGATTAATAGAATATGAAGGATAATTTGAATTGTATCGATAAAGCAATTTCGTTTAAAACCAAATTTTGAAATTCTATTGCAATTTATTGTGAATACCAAAGTCCGAAGAGGGACAAATTGGTATGTATTCTGAGATATTCCGACTTGAGTTTGGAATCCATATCTTGTACTTGAGGAATTATAGGAGATCGAATCTGTCTGTCTCTGTGTTGTTTTCGTGCCTGCGAATTTCGAGGACGAAATTCTTTTTAAGGGGGGAAGTCTGTAACGATCCCGAATTTTAATTTATTTTAAATTGATAATTAAATGAATTTTTGAATAAAAATTTGTAGAATTAATTATAAATGGAAGCGAGTTTCCTCGATTCAAATAGAAAAGATATATAAAGTCATATGGATTTGAAATTTTGTATATATGTGAATATATATGTATATATTGGATTTTAAATAAATTCTTAAATAAATGATTTTGAAAAATAAATAATATACTTTGGACACAAGTATAAAAAAATAAAAAAATAAATTGATTTAAAAATTTATAAATGATGATAATTTAAGTTATATAAAATATATGTGTATATAGAGAAATGGAAAACGATAATTTTTAAAGTAAAATTTATGATAAATATTTAAACTAAAAATAGAAGTAAAATAAAATAGAAATCTATCAAACAAATAAATAAAGTAAAATACAAAATTAAGTACAAACAAAACATAACTAAAATAATAAACTGTACATACATAACAATACATTAGCCAAACCTATTTTCATAAAAATGCAAGAATAAATAAAGCTCGAGTACAAAGCTAGCTAAAAGAACATAAGACAAGACAAAAGAAAAAAATAAGTATGCCGGCAAGCAAAATAGGCCTGTAAAGTTTAATATGCAAAGCAAAGTAAACAAAATAAAGTAAAATAACAAACAAAAACCTTTCAGCCGAGACAAACAAATGTATATAAGCATGTACACATGCATTTAATGCAAGACACAATGTAAACATATAATATGAAACATAAAGTATCTATGTACATGTTTATGCAAAGCAAAATGAACTGTGCACACCAAAGTACAAAGAAAAAGTAACCAAACCACTGCAGCCACCAAGTATGCAATATGCAGGTGTGAAATAAACAAATACATTTATATGTATAAACAAGTACAAGCAAGCATATTCACCCATAGCCTATCTTTATAAATAAAATAAAGATAGCCTGTAAAACTTCTTTTATACATACCCACTTCTTCATCTTAGTTTGCAAGTTTCAAGCTCTGCCCATTTCGTTCATCAAAGCTTGCATTCCAGTTAAAACATTTAACAAATTAATATAAAACCAGAGAAGAGAATCAAGTAAAAGGCTTTCAACAGCAAATTCAAAAGCCTGTTTCAAAACTGCAAGCAAATCTAAAAATCAAATGCAAAGCAAGCCCTGTTCAATCTAAGCAAGTGAGTAACCTCACTTTTTTAATAGTTTAGTGTGTATATATATATATATATATATATATATATATAGGTTGTTGATAATCATCTTCTAGTAAGCCTGAAGTGTGATAATATGAATTCAAGTCTATTTAGTATATATGAATGAATGATGGCAATACAGGTACTAATAGTATACCCTCTGCATTTAACTTTCTGGCTTGGTTTGCAAAAGAAATTCAAATCTCTTTGTTTCATTCTCTGTTTAAACTTAGGTTTAAAATAAAATTTGTTGTTTAAACTACAAGTTTTAGTTTGGTAACTCATTCAAGTAAATAAATGTAAATATATCTCTGGAAGAAAATTTTTAGCCGTAACTGAAAAATTTTTTGGGAAAATTCGAATATGCTAATTTTAAATTCCAAGAATATACATTTGATCCTGATAGTAAACTATGAATTTTAAAACTAAAATGAGGATTTTTAGTGGAAGGGAGGGGTTGCAGTTCGTGTTTCATCAGAGAATGGGTTCGGGGACTATCCCGATGATCTAGAGCGTTGGAGGAGTTGGGGTTGTGGGTAGATGAGGGTGGTAGGCCGACGCTATCGAGAAAAATAAGTTGATATTTTTCCGATCATTGATGACGTCACGACAAGGGGAACTAGGGTTTAAGAGGGGTAATGGGTTTGGCTCGGTTGTCGAGGCAATGCGAGGGCATCAGGGAATTAGAGGCGATCGGACTAGGTGGGTTAGAGGCGTTGGGTGGTGGCGAAGCTTCGGACCAAGTTTCGAGGTGGCCGGTGGTCGTGGGTGATGGTACGATGGGTTTTTGGGTGGTCGAGTTTTTGGGTCAGTGGGTTCGATTGGGTCAAATTTGATCTGATCGAACTTTCTTCGATCTGGATAATGCTTTGGGGTCTCGCGTGTTCGTGTGTGTGTGGGATGGACGGGGTGCTCATCGGTGGCCGGAGGAGCGTGGGTAGGTGCACGGTGCACGTGTGTGCACTGGGGAGGAAGGAAGGTGAATGACGTGATGAACTCGAAGAAAGGGGGGAGGCGTCTCGAAGTTTTTCGCTGTTTGACTCGGTGAAATGGTTCAAGGCTTGAAGCCTGGGAACAATCTGTTTAACAGATTTTAGTAAAATTAAACTGAACCAAGTCTAAATGAAGCTTATAATAGATTTTATGTTTAAATTCAAGTTTTATTTTATTTTTATCTTTGATTTAAATTTGAAATAAAATAAGGGTCTAAGAAAAAGAAGATTTAAAAGATGGGTTTCAGTTTTCGTTTTACTTGACAATTCTAAAATTTTAATCTTTTCAAAAGCTGAAATGTACAATTTAATGGAAAATTTAAATACCGAAGTTAAGTTCGGTTTTTATTCTAAATCGTAAATAAGTTTAAGTGTTAAGGTATGCTTTTAAATATGTAATTAAAAGGGGTTTTGAAAAATTAGTTTTAAATCTTTATTTAGGATAAATTGGAATTTATTTTAAGTATCAAATTTTGAAATGAAATTTAGAAAGTAATTGGGAAAATAAATGTCTTTAAAACGTATTGTGAGTGATGATTAAATGATAAATAAGAATAAGTTTAAATTTGAATTAGTGAAGATAAAATGATATGCACTCATTAAATTAGTTCAAGTGAATAATTGATTAATTTATTTAATCAAGTAATTAAGATTTATTAAGTTACAGTTTAAAACTTAATTAATTAAATAATCAGTGATTAAATATATGATTTTAAAGGTTAATTAAATGATAATTAACAATAATTAAATTGAGGTTAATTACTTAAGAATAGTAATTAAATAATTATGAATAGTTAATGAGGATCATTTACTTGAAATTTATTTGATAATAAATGTGAAAAGAATTATTCATAGAAAATAAATCTGATTTAAATTTATCAGATGATTAAATTGATCCTACTTATGATGTTTGGATTTTATTGGGTGTTGAATTGTTAATATCCCTGATATGTGATGCCTTGAATTGATTATCCTATCTGATTTGTGATATTTTGTTCTGTAGATTGAACAGTGTATATTTATTTGCATTTGTATATTATCTGTTAATCTGTGATGATTGAAATGATGTTGCACTACTGTGTATAACCCCTGGACCACACCATACACACACAAATATGGATTTCACGAGGAAATCGATTAAGTCACAGATTTTGAAATAGTTAAATTTGAATTTTTAAATTCAAATGTTTTGGAAATGGAATCGGAATAAATGTGAAAAGCTTTTGGAATGGAATTTCAAAATAAAATTTATTATTTTTAAAATTACTTGATTAAGTTTTGGAATTTAAATAATTTGATTTAAATTTAAATTCAATACTTGAAATTGAATTCTATGATTTGAAATTAGGGATTAAAAATGTTATATTGGTTATATAGGGATTAAACCACTTTTAAGCATTATTTTTGGGAATTTGAATTTAACCCAAGGATTTCAACTCGTATAAATGAATCAGATTTCCAAAATGAAAACTGTTGTTTTCAAAAGATAAACACTTTTAGATAAGAACTGAGATTCCAGTTAATTAGGGGAATTTCAAGATTGAATAGAGAAATGATTTTCCTAAGTTATGAATGAATTCTTTTTGAAAGCTATGAATTAAATCTGTTTATTTTTAACAGATTTAAATTGATGATTTGTTTAAATCAAATTGAAATGAAATTGTTTTGAAGGCTATAAGTTAAATCTTTGATTTAAAGATTTAACGAGTTAATCAAATTGAAATGAAAATTGATTTGGAAAATCTGTGAATAAATCTTTTGTTTAAAAGATTAAAATGTGAAGATTGTTTAAACCGTTAAAGGTTGTGAAAATGAATCTTTTTGTTTAAAGATTGAAATGGTAATTGGATTAAACCATTTGAAATAAAGTTTTGAATTATTAAGTTGTGACTTAATTGAAATCCCATTATCCATTTGTTTTTGAAATATCGTGCTCACTATTCGGGTTAGCCGGGAAAGGACCTTTGGGTCGTATAACCCATTCCGAATATGTGATTCGACGTTATGGATAGCATTTGAAGACCGGTGATGAAGACCGGGTATTTGCGAAAGCGATAGGATGACCTATCGATTGTTTCTGCACCGAGTCGCGCCGGTATAGAAACTCCCTAAGTGATGGGAAATCCGATCAGGATTGTGAATATCCGGATTGCAAGGACTTCTTTGTAAGTGCCTTCGGTTCTGTTCGAACCCAGAACAGACTTGTATGGATAGTATGTCTGACATTACAAATTGAGATATAAAGCCGATTTCTCTCAAATATATTTCTGTTGGTGGCGGAGAATTTATTCTTTTAGCTTAACACCCTTCTCTGAGACGTACGGGCTCAGAGGTTATATGGTTGAAGGTTATCAGCGATATATTCCCAATTTGGTAATGTGACATACTGAGTGTTGCTGTGAAATGATCATTGTGTTGATTATTTATGATAGGATCATTTATTTGATCGTCTATCTTTGTGATCATTTCTATGATCATTTGTTGACCCAAAGCATGGCTTTTGTATAAAGTATGTTTTTGTGGACGTGACTTCGTCGAGCCTCACACCCCGTGAATGGTCAAAACAGGAAAGAAGCAGCAAGGTTATGAGGGGTAGCACCCTTTAGGATGTGTGCATTTCCTTCTGGAAAAGGGTGGTATCATGGTATGGAGCCCAGATACTTACTCATGTTGAAAACACTTTGTTATGATTGTGTGAATTGATTACGAGCGCTCGGTGAAAGGTCCCAAAGGACCGGGGGATGGCATATTCGGTCAGTTGTTACTCAGTTAGGGGTAACCCGGCCTTGTGTTGGTAGAGATCCGGTTTGGTTCTCGGGGATGTCCATCCAGAGGCATTCTCATGTGGCAATGGGAAGTTCCTTGGCCTGATCATTCGTTGGAAATCCAATTCCCAATACGAAACCCTGTACGGTATTAGTTGTAGAACCTGCCATTTACTTATGGTGGTCACCACTGTTTAGATGGTAGCTATAGTAGGCATACGATAATGGTCGTATGTTGGCTAAGATTTATATTCTACTTTCGAAATGAATTTTTCCTACACTATGCACTAGTAATAATATCAAATGTCTTTTTAATGCGTATCAAGCATCTTTGACTATCATAAGGAGAAATCTCCTCCGATTCTGCGTTTGCATTGTGTGTGTGTGCGGAAGGCCTTATGGTAGTCGCATTTTTAAAAAGCATTGCGAATTGACTTTGAAAATCTTTTGTTGAATGTTATAAGAGATAAACTATTTTTGTTGCTCACACCAGTCCCACGACTGATCCGGAGTTTATTGTTTCTTTCCTAAACTCTGGGTGCTCATTATTTTCTACACGAGCAGTCTAGAGTTGGGTTTTTCAGATAGTTAGATATAGTGGATTATCTGGAGTTAGTTCAGTCTTTGGTTCGCACCAGTCTTGCTTAGCTTGGTGCATTGTTATGGGGAGTTCGAGCTATTGCTGGATTGATTATTGGAAATGGAGTTGCAGTTCTCGGAGTTCTCTTTTGAAGACTATCTTAGAGTTATTTGTTTCGCTGCTAGATATTATCTATTTTCTTTCCGCTGCTGTTTTATTGTATCATATCTCTGATGTATATTGATATCTATTGGATCATCTGTTGTATCAGATATTGTATCAAAGCTGTATATCAATGTATTATTCTTTTATTCCGCTGTGTTGTTTACTTAATGTTGTTATAAGCTCCGGCGAATCGGATTTGAACGGTCGAATCTATGGCATTCGAGTACGATTTGAAGTACGGATGTCGATTTTTGAGCGGGCAAAATTCAAGTCGTTACAACAAAGCTATTAGTTTTTATCTGATTTTAACCAAACGTTTTTACAAAAATCCATCGATATTGCAATACTTACAGTTACTTATCTAACGTAATCAAATTTGCTTAATTTATACAATCCCAGCCTATTAAACATTATAATCAAAACCATAAACGTTAGTAGTGATTTTCAAATCAAGTGGTTCCGGGTAACACTAATATCCTGTCCCGGTCTCTTCGAATCAAGTAATAAATTTTAAAGGTTAAATTGCTCAAATAAACAATTTATTAATTAGGGTGACAATATTCAAATATGGGAATTTATTACAGTTTCTTATTTCAAACAAAAAATATTATCATTTTAATCTAATTATTTTAACTTGCCTAACCACTTGAGCGGCACATGCAAGAATAATTGAAATAAATGTCCAATAGAGTTAACCAAGATATAGATCGTTAACCAAATTAATGATCTATAACCATATCAAATAATTTCACATCAGGATTTAACCATTTTAATTAACTGAAATGCATTTATGTCTTAGTCCAAATTAATTACAAATTAAGAATATATATAATAATTTATTTCTAATTAATTAAAATTAGACACACTATTTAATAGCTAACTTTTTTTAATTTGCATAAGTTTGAGTCAATGATACTAATATAGTTAATTAGCTACCCTTTTAATTACAAAATATCATTTACTCTACTTCACGGGAAAAGTCCATTATACTAATTTAAAACCTTGGGTAGTAGGGGCAAGAATGCAAACATCATCAATATTGGTTCGGTTTTAAAAAATAAAAAAAAGTAAATTAGATTTTAAAGTTAATTTTTTAGTTATTATAAAAATATAAGTTCCACTTTCTCTCTTTCATTTTCTTTATTTTTTCCTTTCCTTTATTTTCCTTTCCCTTTATTCTTTGCTTTATTTTCTCTCGACTCGAATTCTCATCGTCCCATTTCCTCTTTTCCTTCTTTCTTTCTCCTTTTTATTCTTCCCAGTTTTCCTTCCTCTCTTTTCTTCTTCGAATCTCCCATCTGTGCAAACCTCCTCCGACCAACTATCCTTGTCACCGATCACCTATGTCAGTCACATCCGACCCAAACACCTCATGCCAACCCCTGGAGCCCCGAAAACCCATTAGTTCACGAAAACAACCACCACCCCGAACTTGGAACAAAACGAACCACTTTCCAACACATCGCCTCGCCAACCGCCGCCGCCATCAACCTCTAAACTTCGCCAAAACAAGCGCCGCATCACCCTCCTCCTTTTCCCTCAGGTGCGCAACCCTTATTCTCTTCCTTTCCTCCGCCATCTCCTCAAAACCCGTGATCATACCTTAACTCATTCTAACCCTAAATCTGCCTCGACCAGACAACCCACCAGATAGAAAAATCAACAGCCATTTTTCTTGGGTGTGCCACGCCCCCACGCTCCTCCTCATGACCAACACATATACATATACAGAATAGAAAACTCATTTCCACATAAATACTTTGCAAATAAAGATGTTCATTCAATTTTCAAGCATGTGCAGATATATCCTTATGTGTATATGTTTGCCCATATTCATTTTTATAATAATGTGTGTATATATATATACATATATATCTTTACATGTATTCATTTAATTGTTATCATAAAGTTTGCGCTTCCTTGTGGATATGTACACATTTGTTTACACATGTATTTACATTCTTCATATACACTATTATATATACGTATACATATACTAATGTATATATATGTATATAATTAAGCATATGAATTTTTATCCTATTTTACTTGCGTTTATACATATTGTCATATTCTTATGTATATAAAGTTATATAAACATATATATATATATTCACATTTGTACAACTTTCCTGTATTTCACTTCATATGGGCATATATACATATATATACATTTATATACTCATACATTTTATTAACATCATAAGCTTGTATATATCTGTATATATAAATTTATGGATATTTATCTTAATTTAAATGGTGGAGTTCATATATACATATAATCTATTTTTTCTACAAGATTTATCATATCCAGAGATTTTATAACTCACTATTTAGTATAGTTTTTAAATCAATTTATATATATTCAGATATTTTAATTATTAGGAATTTATTTGTTCAGCTTAATAAATCAATATTTCAATAATTGAAAACAGTTAATTACCCAATAACAACGTCAGAAAATCTAGATCGTCACGTTCCTCCCCCTTAGAACTTTTCGTCCTCGAAAAGGAACAAAACAAAAATTTTAAACTTTGATGTTTATTATTAGTCAAATCATCCTTTAAACATTTAACTGTTTACTCTTTCATTATACAATTTAAAACACTTTAAAATTACATAATATTACCAACTAGCTTTATATAAAAATACTTTTCATAACTAGATGTCCAAACAAGTCCATCCTTGTTCTCATAGAAATTTAGTCATATGTTGATCAGGCGTAGGACTGAAAATCGATAAGTACTTAGCAGACACGTTTCAACACCCAGTGAAATTCTTTGAACCCTCTTTCCAAAAATGCTATGGAAATCATCATCTCCTCCCATGGATCGCAGTTAGCACGATGATCGAGTCTCCATCTCGATGAAATCCATAAGAAAACTGTAGGCATCTGTACCCTTCGACTTCGCCATGTGAACTGCAACGAATCGCAGCTACACCCAGGGTTGCGTTGCTATCACAGCAAAACCCATGTAACTGTAGGCATCAGTGCCACCCGAATTACACTGCCAAACAAAACTTAATCACATAGATCGCAGTCTACACAAAGGTTGCGTCACTTTCTCAATGAAACCCAATGTAGAATATAGGCACTCACTGCTACACGAATTACACTATGGAACCACCTAGATCGCAATCTACCGATGTTACGTCGCTCTCCTAGAAAAATCAAACGTAGATTTTAGGCAATCGTTGCCACTTGACTTACGCTATGGAAATGTTGCAGTTCACAGTTACAACAGGGGTTACCTTGCCATCACAACAAAACCCCAATGAAACAGTAGGCATCAGCGCCACTCGACTTATGCTACCCAACAATGATCATCAAGAACTTGAGTTTTGTCCGGACATCCTCTGGGATCCTAATCTCGTTGAACCCGCCCTTAAGGTTCTAGGCAGAACCACCTAGTGGATCTCCTACTATAAGTTTCGACTCTCAATGGGGGTGCCCTTTTTTCCATACCTTTCTCAAAACAATCATACTACATATGCATATAGTACCTTTCAAATCATACTCTTTATATTTATCACATATAAACCTTATTTACACAAAATTTGATATCTTCAAATCGATAATTCTTCTAAAGTTGCTTTTTGCCAAAATCAAAAGCCCTTTTCAAAATCAATGAGTTCCAAAACCATTCAGTTTCATTCCTATATAAAATCTTTCCTTTCAACTCGAATAATTTTTAAATCAATAATTTCTGAGTCAACTTCATACTTATATAAACTCCATTTAGTATTCCAAATATCTTTAAATGATTATTTTCTTCTGATTACAAATTCAACAAAGAATTTTAAATATATAAATAATATTTATAATCTCATTAATGCCAAATCAAAATTTTCAAGTTCGATTTCCTTTTTCAAAGTCATTTGTAACATTACTTACTTTCTATAAAGTAAGTTTTAGTTATAGTACTATCCAGCCTTCATTTTAAATAATCATATTTTTCTGAAAATATACTCTTTCAGTTCAAAAATCATCTTTGCCTCAATATCTGATTCGGTTTCCTTTTCAAAATTACTTCGAATTTCCATTTGGATTACAACTTCAATTTATCCCAATTATATTTAAATTCATAATTTATATATAAACAATTTCCACTCTAACCAGACTGAATTTGGAAAATAGCTTGAATAGTTTTAAAATAGTTAAATAGTTAATATAAGATAGATTGGTTATTTAAAAAGAATGGTCAGTGTAGCAAATAGCTTAGAGAGATCAAAATAATTTAATAATTCAAGAAGATAGATTTGTAACAATTTATATTAAAATAATTTATTTGAAAATAGTTCCAGGGTCAAACTAATTCAACTCAATTTCCAGTTTCATCTCTCATTTGAATTGATTCAATCCTTATTTCAATTCATATTAACTTCGATTCCCATCCTAATTTGAATCAATTCCCATTTCGATTTAAAATTAATTCAGTTTCGATTACATTCCAATTAATTCAATTCAATTCCAACTTGAATTAATTTAAATTCCATTTTAATCATTCCGGTTGACAAGTTCATTTTTAGAATTTCTAAATTAAGTTCAAAATGATTCCGTTTTCGTAATTTCGATTCTTATTTCTTAAAATCAGAATCATTTAAATAGTTTCAAAATAATTTTGTTTCCATTTAATTTCAGAAATGGATATACATTATTTCAATCCACTTCTTAATTTATTCAAACAATCCAATTTACAAACAGGATGATAGTAGGATATGTCAAAGTAAATAAACCTTCAAATTATCTAAAACACCAATCAACGGTATCCACCACAAATTTCCAGAATTCGAAATCTATTTTATTTCAAAAATCATTTTGAAATCATTTACACACATGCATTCTTCCCTTTGCAACTCTCATCAAATTCATTTAACCTTGCTCAATTTGAATTTTCCATTCCAAATTTAAATTTCTTATCAATATCACTTCCCACTTATAAGTCCGAAAATTTATTCTCTTTGGGTTATACATCGCACTCTAAGGGGATTCCAGAACTCAAACATCAATATTTATTTCAAATCAACTTTGAAATCACATATATCCACACATATATACATATCCCATTTACATATCAAATCACACTTTAAATTATAAACCATCCTTGGTTTTTAGCCCAAACAAATTCATCTTCAAAACAACTCTTGTTTTAAAACAAGGATTTCTATATTCAAAAATATTACTCATTATTTCCTTAACACTTTGAAGCAATTTCAAAATTTCCGGGACTAGATTTTAAAACTTCACAATTTAAATATATTTTAATTTTATAGGTCACATTCGTAAACATGCTTATAAGATTTCACTTCCCTAAACATTTCACTCTATTTTATCATTGTTTATTCTGTAATAAACATCCTTTTATTTGGACACATTAAATTTTTTATGATAATAATCAATATTTCCATATCTAGAAACCACATATTCCATTATAATTTACTTGAAAATATAATCAGGGTAACTTATTTCGCTTCAAAACACTTTGTAAAATATTCTCGAAATCTCCGGGATTTAAAATTCTGCTTTGAGTTTACTTTTTAGCTTAACTTATTTGTATATTTCATTTTTAGCCAAATTTCTATTTGGTTATATACATTTTAACCACATAAACCTTATAATCTTATTTAACTTCAATAACAACCAATCAACTTAAAATACTATAATAATCTACAAAAATTATTTATTTTATATATCAAAATTATTCAAAAATCATTTTTAAATCATTATATAAGAAAATAACAAGTTGGCCTCATATATAATACACTCAACTCATTTTAGGGTACTACTGAACCTATCCCTAATGAGTAATCCCCACCAGATCTAAGGTTCTCGCTTAACCTTCTGCTCTGATACCACTGTAACGATCAGATGATTTTCGACCCCTGAGAATCGACACTAATACATCCACCGTATAGAGTGTCGAGCAGTCGAGTGACGAAAACACCAGGCTGTTAGGGTTAAGAAGAAAAGGAGATAGAAGAAGAACAGAACAACAACACAGAATCTCATAATCGCAGCGGAACAAAATATAATATATAATAACAGCATTTTATACAAAGAAAAGTTGTAACTGTCGATATATATAAGTTATCAGAGTAGAATTATCAACAAATAAACTTGAACAATTATAGTTACTTATCCCTAAATACTGACTCTATAGTCTATGATACACAACGGAATATAATCAAGTACGAGAAATACATCCCTGCTGTTCAGCTCATCTCCTGAGCTCCATAAGCGTCCTAACCAGAAATTATGTATTACTCGGCCTGACCCAAGCATTACAATAAAGTAACACCCAAGTCAGGTTGGAAACCAGCGTGAGTAAACTCACTTAAAAATGAAATACCTAAGTTATAAAACTTCTTTGAAAACAAGATAACTCGTACAATACGAAGAGTTTTTATCTCATTTATAACCAAACACTTTTCCAAAATCCATTGATATTGTAATACTGTATAGGTACAATTACTTATCTAATATAGTCAAATTTGCTTAATTTATTCAATTCCAGCCTATTAAACTTTATAATCATAACTGAAAAGGGTAGTAGTGAATTTCAAATCAAGTGGTTCTAGGTAACACTAATATCCGGTCCCGGTCTCTTCGGATCTAAGTAATAAATTAAGCAAAGTAAATTATTTAAAATAAACAATTTATTATTTAGGGTGATGATATTCAAATATGGGGATTTATTACAGATTTTATTTCAAAATAAAACGTATCATCACTTAAATCTCATTATTTTAATTTGTCTGGCCATTGCTGTCACATACAAGAATAATTCGAAAGTAAATATCCAATAGAATTAAGCCGAGATATAGATCGTTAACTAAATTAACGATCTTAACAATATCAATCAATTCACATCCAAATCTCAATAACTTTAATTAACCGAGTCCATTTATATTTTTAATCAAAAATTATTGCAAATTAAAGAAATTATACAATAATTTATCACTAATTAATTTATATTTAAATGCTCTATTTGATATCCAACGTTGTTAATTTATATAAATCTTGAGTCAAATAATAATAATAAAATTAATTGCCCATTCTAATTAAAAAATATCATTATTTTAAGTTTGCAAATTCAAATGAAAATAATATCCAGTAAAAAATAAAAGAAGACACACACACACAGACACAGATATATATATATATATATATATATATATATATATATAGCGAAAGTCTATTTAGACATAAAATGTAGACACAATTGGTGACACGATGGATTTGCACCGTTGGATTGCCCCCCGATTTCCACCTCCTAGATAAGGACAAAAATATCCGACGGCCGTGATTTTTTATGTCCCCAATTTGTGTCTAATTATATCTAAATAGCCTCCCCCATATATATATCAGTTCCATTTTTCTTTCCCTTTTTTTCTCTTATTTTTTTTCACTTTTCTCTCTTTCTTTTATAAGTCACATTCGTAAACATGCTTATAAGATTTCACTTCCCTAATAATTTCACTTTCCTAAACATTTCACTCTATTTTATCATTGTTTATTCTGTAATGAACATATTTTTATAAGGACACAATGACCAATTTATGATAATAATCAATATTGCCATATCTAGGAACTATATATTCTATCATAATTTACTGGAAAAATATAATCAGGGTAACTTATTTCGCTTAAAAACACTTTGAAAAATATTCCCGAAATCTCTGGGATTTAAAATTCTATATGGATATGATACTTACCTAATATATATGTTAATACCTAAAAAATTTTAACTTTAAAATCTATTTTTATTTTCTTATTTTTTAAAACCAAACTACGTGTAACGATCGGGGCAAAAAGCGATTTTCGACCCCCGAAAATCGACACTAATACGTCCACTACATAGAGTGCCGAGAAATCGTGTGCCGGAAATACCAGGCTGTTAAGGTTTTAAGAAAAAGAGATAGAATAAGAAACAGAAATTGCACCACAGAATCTCACAATGGCCGCGGAACAAAATATAATATAAAATAACAGCATTTTATACAAAGAAAAGCTGTAACTGTTTACATATATACAAGTTATCAGAGTACAATCATCAACATATAAATCTGGACAGTTATAATAACTTGTCCTCAACTTCTGACTGTACAGCCTACAATACACAACGGGATATAGTCAATACGTGCAATATGTCTCTACCATCCAGCTCGTCTCCTGAGCTCCACATCGTCCTAAACTGAAATTATATAATACTCGATTTGACCCGAGCATTACATTAAAGTAACACCCGAGTCAAACTGGAAACCAGCATGAGTAAACACACTTAAATTTGAAATACTTAAGTTGTACAAATCTTTTGAAACCAAAGGTAAATCGTAATACACTACGAGTTTTTTTATCTGATTATAACCAAACACTTCTACGAAAATCCATTGATATTATAATAATACCTAGATACAGTTGCTTATTTTAAATGGTTAATTTTTTTTAAATAAATCCAATTCCTGTTTATCAAACTCAATAGCCAAACCTGTAAAGGTTCGTAATGACTATTTAATCGAAATGGTTCGAGATAACACTGATATCCGACCCTGATCTCTTCGAACCAAGTAATAGATTTAAAAGGGTAAATTGTTTAAAATAAAAGTTTATTATTTAGGGTGACAACTTTTCAATATGGAAATTTATTACAGGTTCTTATTTCAAACAAATTACCATAAATGGTATCGTCACCCTAAGTAATAAATTGTTTATTTCAAACGATTTACCTTTTTAAATTTGTTACTTGGATTCGAAGAGAACGACATCAGATATCAGTGTTATACGGAACCACTTCAATTTAAAAGTCATTACGACCCTTTACTTGTTTGGTTATTGAGTTTGGCAAACTGGAATTTGATTTATTTAACAAAGTTTAACCATTTCAAATAACAACTGTATTTAGATATTATTATAATATCAATGGATTTCGGAAGAGTGTTGGTTATAAATGAGATAAAAACTCGTCATGTTGTACGAGTTACCTTGGTTTCCAAAGATTTTGATAACCCATTATTTCAAATTTAAGTGTGTTTACTCACGTTGGTTTCCAGCCTGACTTGGGTGTTACTTTATTGTAATGCTCGGGTCAGATCGAGTATTGTAGAATTTTCAGGTTAGGACGCTAGAAGCTCAGGAGACAAGTTGGATGGTAGAGATGTACTGATTATATTCCGCTGTGTATTGTAGGCTGTATAGAAAGTAGTTGGGGACAATTTATTATAACTATCCCGATTTGTTGTACTCTGATATCTTGTACATATATTGACAGTTATAGCTTTTCTTTATATAAAATGCTATTGTTGTATATTTTATTTTTTCTGCTGTAATTATGAGATTCTGTGCTGTGTTTCTATTTCTTATTCTATCTCCTTTTCTTCTTAACCCTATATAATGAACGTATTAGTGCCATCAAATGGTCAACCGAGTGGTCAACCGAGTGTTAAATATACTCAACATAAACCGAGTTGCTCTGATACCAACCGTAATGATCCAGGATTTCCGACCCTCGAAAATCGACATCAATACGTCCACTGTATTGAATGTCGAGTAGTCGGGTGCCGGAAATACCAGTTCATTAGGGGTGAAGAAGAAAAAGGTAGAAGAAGAAAAGAAAACAACCACACAAAATCGCACAATCATAGCAGAACAAAAAATAATATATAACAACGGATTTTTATACAAAAGAATCTCAGTTTTATACTTACAATCATCAGAGTACACCATCATTACATCAAATCTGGACAGTTCAGTAACTTCTCCTTACACAATGGAAATACGAATCTGCAGAAATACGCCTCGTCATCCAGCTTGTCTCCTGAGCTCCATAGCATCCTATCTCGAATCTGTAATGCTTGGTCTGACTCGAGCATTATAATAAAATATTATTCGAGTCAGTCTGAAAAACCAGCGTGAGAAAACACACTCAATTTGAATTACTATTATATTTTCAAAAATCCTTTGAAAACAAAGGTATCTCGTAAGACCATACTACAAATAAACATGCCGGTTTTTTACCTTGCGATAACCAAAAACATTTTTATCAAATCGTCTGATATTATGATAGTGTCTGCAGAAAGTAAATAGAATATAGATGAAATGCTTGCATCTCACGTTCCAGCATAGTTGGGCACAATCAAAAGCATACGCTGCTTATTGGAGATTAGGTTCCATACAATGGCTGGGCTATGAGGTACCGCCTATCACAGTTCCTGATCTAGATCAACGTACCGAGGACCACTTCCGATCCCCTACAACACAAGACCGGACTACCCCTAACCTGGATAGCCCGAATTAGATCACCCCGCTGTTGGGATCAGCAACCACCCACACAACCGAAATTAAGGGACTCTAGACAGGGGTAACCTTACCCTACGTGGGAGCTACCCACTTAGCCTTGCTGCACCTCCCTGTTTTAGCCATTCCTGGTTGATAGGCTGGAGGCTACGGTTACCTTTTTAGAAATATTCACTTAGAATTCTCCTTGTCCTCCAATGACAATGTTATGCTAGCATTCGTCCATACAAGTCTATTTTCAGTCCCAACGAAACCGAAGGCACTACTCTTACTACACTATTTTGGAATCACCCTTAGGAATAGTAGCGATTAGCCCTTGCACTTCACTGCTCCATCTTCGACTCCAAGCACTCGTCTTCATTCTGTAATCATACCCGTTAGATCGAAGTGGTTTTCGGATAAGTTATCCGATCCCGGTCTCTTCAAACCAACATTCGAAATTAGCCAATATTGATAGTCGGCTATTTAACTATCAAATTAACATCCATAAGCAATCATCTGGCCTTAATATAATCTTTCTCAAAATATTTATTTTCAAAATATTTTTAAAAGATATATAAATTCCTCTCAACATTTGAAAACAAATTTTCAAATACTCAAATCCGTAACAGGATTCCCCTAACATCTCAACACTTAGAAATATTCCCAAATTTCTATTTTCTATACTTAGGAGGATATTGCCAGTCTTATTTTTCAAAATCTTTTAATATTAACTCCTCAAGAGATTATTCTATGACTTAATCCAAAATCCCCAGAAATCACAATTAATTTCCTCTCCTCAAAATCGTATCCTTTTATAAGATTTTTTTCGAATCTCGAGAGAATTCATAAAATATGATTTTTTTTTCAATTACTTTAAAACTCTCTATATATATAACAAATATTTAAAAGATTAATAATTTATTTTTAAGAATATGTTCAAGTAATTGTTTAAAATATCGGAAACACTTTTATAACATAAATAACTCATTTTAGTTAAATAAAAAAATTTCACAAGCTGAATTTTTAAAATTAGAATTTTCTAAAATAAATACTTCATGTTTCAAAAATCTAATTACCAAGTATTTCAATCTTAACTAGTTTAAAATTATGTAGTTTTAAAATAATGAAATTTTCTTTTAAAAACAAATTCACTCCTTAAAATTAAAAATATTTTTTTAAAGTCTCAAAAACCGATTTAATTTATAACTTCCTCTAGATTTCACTACACATCGATTCCTTGCCGATTTCCTAATCATTTTCTTACCAAAAATAGAATCTATTATTTTTCCCAACCCCGTTCCATATTCCAATATAAATTCACCCTATGAATTTATATTTCAATTATCATCTGGTATCGAATTTCTTATTTATAAATATCGTTTTTACCAGTTTTATAACCTTCTTTGATTTTTACCTGTTTATAAAAACAAATCTATTAATGAAAATCAATTATATAAAATTTCATTTCTTATAAATTCCATTAATACTTTCAATCTATTTTCCAATATTGATTTTAACTCCTTTTTACGTTTCTAGAATATCACTTAAAATTCGTTTAAAAAAAATCTTCATGTACTACTTCACAATAGTTAAGTATAACCAACTCAATATTTTTTTTCTAGTTCAATTCCTTTAAAATAACTCCAATTTCAGTATATATATACAAACAATTTTTATTTCAAATTCTCTTTAATTCCATAAATTTTAAAATTATATTTATGGTATTTAAATTATCAAAATTCAGGCCAGTACTACAATAGCATCCAATAATTTCTATCACTACGATAATCTACACTAGATTAATCTACACAAATCATATATCACTATATATGAAAAATAACAATATATTTGTGGATCAAGTTGGATCTCTCCAACCTATTTTTCCTGCATCCATAGATGTTAGACAACAATAAAAATACCAATCCCACTTCGAGGGGGATACCGTGGTATATAGGGTCGTTCGCTATTATGCGGGGCGCATAGGGTCTCATCCGCTATATATGCGGGAATATCACTCCAATACTAATATATATATATATTACTGTATATATTATATAATATCGTTCAACAAGTAATCAATTCAACTAAACATCCAGAGTTTATTTTAACTATTTAAAACTTAAATATAGCAACCCAAAAAGACTAAGAATTTTCTCAACTTTATTTTCGTTTGCAATCTACTTCAATCTCGACTTGGTTTCATGATTTTTGACCATGTATAAACAATGTACGGTTTATTAACATTTGAAATAATCGAACAAGCAATTACCATTTAATAAATTTAATTAAACTAATTTTTCATTAATAATTTTTTTAGTAACTAAAATAATTAAATAAGTTGATAAAACAAGTTAATCACCTTAATGCATTTTTTTGTAAATTAAACAGTAGGTTTACACTGTGTATATGTATATTTATTTTTCTTTTGAAACGACATATATACTAATAAAAATAGTTATAGATTTAAAAAAAAACATCTGACTTTATATAAACTTTCGAACATTTTAAAACCCCTATTTTTCCAAACCGTATATATATATATATATATATATATTTCTATTTATCTATATATATTTAAATTAAAATAGGTATGTGTTTGTGTGTGTCTATATATATATATATTCATACTTGTATTTCTTTTTTGTACATACATACATACATACATAGATATATATATATATATATATATATATTTAAAATTGAAGAATAAATGGCATACATACTGTACTGCCCCCAGCATATATACCTTACTACCCCCAAAAACAGCATCACGACCATCCAGCTCCATCTAATCGTCCCCACCTTCCATGCCTCTACCTCACAAATATCAAGAGCCATATTCCCACACCCGAGCTCGAGCTTGAAGATTCCTAGGCCTCCAAACCACCAAGCTCTTGCCTCGTGCTTGTCGGCGATGTCGACATTTCCCTTTGTACCTTTATCCATCAATTTCCTAAACCCTAGTCGCTTGCGAAGCCACTGCCACCACACATCGCGACTTCAACCTTCATCGCCTCGCGTCTCTAAGCTGTCGCTGCTTCCCCCTTCTATCGCGAAGACTTCTTTTTTGAATCGAATTTGTTTTCGGTATGAGGGAGGGAGAGGAACAGGGTTTGTGTGATTTTGGTTTTCTCGCCACATCGACATTTGAAGAAGGGGTTCGACACTGAAACAGAAACAAGGGAAGCAGCCATTTATTTTTTTCTTTCTTTTCTCATTTTGTTTTGTTCGAAGGAAGTTGAAGGGGAAAGAACAACCATGATTTATTAAGGAAAAGAGAAGCGTGAGATTGAAGATATGGGTAGCGCGTTTAAATTGGTTTGCGTGTTTTTTTGAGGGAAGCTACATTAACTTGAAATGAATAAAAATACAGCTGATGTGAATATATAGTCAATTTAAAGGATATATAAATATTTAAATTAAAATCATTTCGAGTCCGAAACTTAAAATCTCGATCTGCTATCGAGGCATGCCACTAGGCGTTTATAATATTATACCCCTATTCCGAACGTAATGAAAAAGGTTTTGAGGCCTAACTCGATCGTTTGGAGAAGATAGATTTTTGGACTGACTATTTAAATTAATTCGATTAAATTATTTCTAGGCGTTTATATCCCGTACGATCAAATGATAACTCCAAACGCTACGAAACTTGGGATCCGATATTAATACGATATTACAGATCTAATGGAACTGGTTTCATCAAATTCTGAGACCGTTCCTTGGAAGGCTACTTTTAAATGTCAATTTGAACAAACTATTTTCAAAATAGGACAGATTACCTTTAAATTCAATTTTTAAATTTTTATTATCTCCATTATTATTAATATAAATTTTACAAGCCTTTGAATTATTTTTATCGAGCATAAAACTCAAGATACAATAATTTAACCAATATTTAACTATTAAACTCAATAATTAAATTATCCAATAAATCACTATATTTAAATTCTGAATCTATTTTATTAAATAAAACCAATCTTTCATATTCAAAAATCAACCTATAATTCAAATCGAATATTTAAAACCATTTAAATACTCTAAATTAAACAACGAAAAATCTGGGTCGTTGTTCTCTTCCTCCCTTAAAAGAATTTCATCCCCGAAATTGCTAAGGCAGAAAAATGCTCCAAACCCATTAACTTATCAAAATCCACTTAGTGAAAGTCCATACTTCACTTTTTGAATCCTTTAGTTCCAAACTAGACGATTAGTTTCAATTCCAATTCCAATTCCAAAATCCCTTTATTTCAATTTCAATTTGAACTCGCTTCGCATTACAAAAAAATTCCAAAATTTTTCTAATTCCCTAAATTTTCAATTTTTTTTGGTAGAGTCTCCCTTGTATAGAGGACCTTTTGCAATTTGACAAGAGAGATAAATATATATACATCGACACCCATAGTCGGGAAACAAAATATATAACAATATTTTATTATTCTATAGTATTTAATCTGAAAACGTACCTTAATTTAGCATTTTTAAGCAAGCGGCTTATTTTATTTTGCAATTTGCACAACCAAAATCTTGCAATACAGCTCCATGTATATGTACTTACTCAATTTAGACCCACAAGTTCCAAAATATGAAATTCACTAGCATTCCACTCATATAAATGGTTAAACACAAAGTTTCACAAGTAATGCTTGCCAAACAATTTATTTATAAGCAATTATAAGGTTCCGAAACCTATTTAATTACTTTCAACCAATCCATACACTATTTCATTCCATTCGGAATGATTTTACAACCCAATTTGCTCATATTCAATTCACATTTGTACCAACAAATTAATATTCATTCCACATTGATTAAAAATCAATTTATTCACTTTCCATTTATTCACAGGAATTTTATTTACTTCCGTTTACATTAACGATAAATCTTTCTATGAAAATTTGGCGATATTCATTTAATAAAATAATCATGCCAGTTTATCGCTATTTTAAATTTATTCCAACTCAATTTATATTTAATTCTATTTCATTTTCACATTTATCACATACAAATCTATTTTTTCTATTTAAACTTGAAACCATTTCATGTTACTTTTATTTAATGGCAATTTCACACATTTACTCAAAGCCAAGCTTCAATATTGTTAGCACGAAAATTGGTCACTAACACCCAAAGAAAGATTTGTGTAGAGAGATTAATGAAGATAGAAAATTAAAATAGAGGAATGTATGCAAAATTAACTGAAAAACTAGAACATCAGATTTATAGTGGTTCAGCGTAAATGCCTACGTCCGCTTTGAATTTGATCTTTATTTCTTTCTCAAATAATTGAATACAGATACAATCCGTACACCAACAACTTGAATACAAGTTCTAACTGAAAAGTAACGAGTCTTGAAAATGGCAGAGTCTCCCTAGTGTTCTCGAAAAAAGGTCCCTTTTCACTATGCCCTTGCCCCTCTATTATTAGGCGAAGATAGGCTGGACTTCCCTCACGAGCCCAGGAACAAGGTATCTCGGCCCATAGTAGGCGACTTCTGCGCATCGAACGAGACAAGCCGACCAAGAAATGCTGGACGATGATCGGCCGATCTAGGAACTACAAACCAACGTGGCCCACTGGTGACATTTTGGCAAGTGACTCGAAGTAAGGCATCAAAGTACTCGAAGCAAATGGCAGGTGGACTCAAAGCAAAATCATGCCAACCGCCTCACTTTATTGTAGTCTTGATAACTTGTTAACCTCTCTAGCATACGCTGAACCAGGCATGTCGAACCATCCTAACCGGGCCTATTTGCCGAACGACATTGGCCGAGCCACCTTACTCTTCCCATCTTGACCGAACGGTGAGTCTTCCTTCCAGGCCAAACAACGTTTCAACAGTCTCGAACGACGAGTCTTCCTTCCAGGTAGAATGACGTCTCAACTGAGCTGAACGGCGAGCCTTATTTCTAGGCCGAACGATGTCTCAAAAGAGTCGAACGGCGAGTCTTATTTCCAGGCCGAACCGCATTTGAAGAGGAATCAACGGGGCATTCTTTCCTTTGACCGAGCCATACAGAAATGCTGCTACGTATCAAATATACCAAACCCTTTAGATGTCCAGCCTTACCTTAGTCAGGAACCTGTTTGATGCCAACTATCTCCTCTGTAAATATTGTCTTGTAGCCAGGCCAAGGTGCCGGTTAACATTTTCCCCCTAAAGTGTGTTGTGTGAGAAGACATGACACACTTTGAATCAGCAGTCGGTTTGTACTTTCGAAAGCCGAACATATATAACTTAAATGCTGAAACATGGTGGACCTTCCTCATGCCTTGTACATTTTTGATTTTGTTTCCTTCTCTTTATAGATATAACATGGGTCAGCATACCGATACCGAGCCACACACTTGGTTTACTTGTGCTGGGGTACTCATGTCCAAGAACCGACTTCCCAACACATACCGACTGGTTGTATAGGACATAGCCTGTTCACCTTCCTTTTTCCCCCCAATATAAGCTTCGGCCTTTGTTCTTTCTTTTTTTTTTCTCACCTCTACTCTAATTTCCTAAAACACCCGTTCACTTCTCCTCGAGTCCTACTTGCTACCTAGCCTTCCATCGAACTTGAATCGTCTACTTTGCGACTTTAATTAATCACTAATACGAACGAATCTCCAGTCCAACACCTCAAAGCCACCATATATCTTGAGTTCTCTCCCTAGGTATGAATTTCTTTCCAAACCCGGAGTCGTATTGAGTTTTGGTGCCTGTGTGAATAGTCCCCCCTCTAGGTTAGGGCCTTGGCTTGACTTTGATTGTCGTTGGTACCACTCGCCTAAGGGGAGTAGTTGTCGTCCATAAGCTTGGATGTCGCGACTTAGAAGGAGGATAGGAGTTGCTGCTTAGTGAAGGAAGATGAGTAGAAGAGATTTTTGGCAATTCATATACGAGTGCAGATTGGCCTAAATTCTGAAGAGTAGGGTGGTGATCGAGTAGACCGGTTCGGTCCTGAGGGAGAGATAGGAAGGTAGGGAACTAAGAAGGTGGATAGCATAGATCCGATGGGTCGTTAGGTGGTTAGGCAGCGAGTGGGTTGAATGGCACGGACGGTTTCAAAAGTTAGGGATAGCGACTTGGTCTCGCTTGGTAATGAGGGAGGGTGTGGTTTAACCACTTGAGTGTAGCGTTACGGCCCGGTCAGAGACAATAAGGTGAGTCTGGTATATTGAGCAAGTGTGGCTCGGTATAGCCCCTCAGTCCGTTCGGAGAAGAGAGAGTATTATAGAAGAGAGTGAGTGACTCGATAATTATGACTGTCTCCACTTAAGCTCAGCACATACCAAAGCCATATACTTCCATCCCTTACCACAGAACAATGAACAATGACAACAACTTAGGCGTTCAAGCATATCGAACTAATTTTGACCGATAACTCCCCGGTTTTAACAACTATAAACCTGAGTTCGACTCGATAAAAACAAATAGTAGCCTTTAACATATAGTGCTAATGTCTGAATGCAAAACCTAAACTGTCATAGGGCAGGCTCTCGGAGACGGTCAGCGATGACGGTCTTCGAAGACAACAGTTCAATGCTTAACCTTACTTTATCATCTTTATGGCTTTTAATTATTTTACAATTATACTCGAATGATTGCACTAGTCCATACACCCCATGGGGAAATACTTTTGTCGTTATGTCTAATATTGATTGTCTTTCAACTATAGTTCAAACAGGTATTTATCCAAATTCGACGCTCATCGAAGATGTCTGAAAAGTCGAGCTCTGCCACAGTCTCAGATAAACATGAGCCAAGTTCTCAATAAGAAGTAGTGGAAACTTCGAATCCATCGACAACTCCTGCACAGAACATCCTGAGTCCAATAACTACATCTATTGACTTGGCCCTGATGCCATAGATGGAGAAATCATCCTAGACAATCTGACTGGTTCTCAAGCTTTGAGGATCAATGAAAATGCTCTTCGTCGACTATGCTCAATCCATGAGATTCCTTTTGATGATGTACTAGTTCCATCGGGATAAGATCGTCCTCACCTGTCCCTAGCTAGATATGCTGCCTATAACAAATTCATGTGTTGGGTTGGTAGCGTGCCACCATTCAACTCCTTTCTCCACGATATGTTGCAGTATATTGAGATCGCCCCAACACAGTTACATCCCAATAGTCATGCGTTCATATATGGAACGTGTATTCTTTTTGGCGCATTCTATTTAGACTCCCCACTCCCGGTGAGATCTGCTATATCTACCGTTTCAAGAGACGGTCTGACAGCCTATCTTTTATTTTCCTTGAGCCACAATCTAAATGCCAAATCCTGATGGGGGCATGGAGAAAATTCTCCCAATATAAGCAGGAATGGTTTTACGTGCGCTACCCCCTAGCTTTGCAAGGAGATGGCTGGAAGGGAGTAAGTTCCTTTTCTGGATTAATATTTATATGCGGCAGGAAGTGCGTTCTTTCTAAGCATTTTCTCGATTCTTATAGGTACCCGTCCGCGTCCCGAAGGTTCTGGATACTCTAAAGCCGTCGAAGCTATTCGAGCTATTCCCGTGAGAGAACGGGACAGCAAATCCATCATCTCCAATGGAACGCTTTTAAGATTTGGGTTGTTGGCGGAAGGTCACCGAATAAGTCCCCCCTCCCACAGCGTTACTATAACTGGACCTGCCTTGGATAAAGGAAAAAGTCAAGCCAGACCTTCGACGCCCTCGACAAGAGAGACCCCCGATGTATCTGAGGAAGGTGAAATTAAAGAGAGTGGGGTGTCAGAAGCACCAGATGAGAATGTAAGTCCTGCTTCGAAACCGGTGGTTGAGGCACATGGCACTGATGAACCGCCTCCCCCTTCAAAGGGAAAAAAGAAACTGGCTTACAAACTAAGGAAAAAGAAAGTAGGTGGAACCTCAAAAGGTCATAATTACTCCAATGGAGAAAGAGCTGTCTCCACAACACTTATAGGGTTCGCTTAAAGGATTATCTGACCTCACTATTCCCGACGACTTGCTCAATTATGACTTCAACGATCTATAAGCCCTATAACTCCATTCGTCTACGAGAGGCGATGAAGGCATTCCAGCCCATAAGCAAGTAGAAAAAAAACTCTGATAAGTAAAGCTAAAGAAACTGGTCCGTCGGGGGGAAGCACCAGGGGGCACACAATAAACTTACACCTCACCTTGCACTTGAACTTCAGCCATCATGTTATTCTTGCTAACTCGTGTTCATTTATTTTCTTTACAGGTCATATGGGACACTCTCATGGATTCGACCGCCTTCGCGGGTCCTCTATTTCCTATCATTCCGGTCGGGATTTGGGTCCGGAAAATGTCGAGATAGAGACGACGATAGCGATAGGGACTATTGCCCTTGAGATTCACCGTCTTGAAGGAAAATTTACAATCACTCCTTATACCCCCACAATCCTTCCTCTCAACCAGAGCAAAGCCGGGAGAAACCCGCTCACAAGAGATCCCGTTTTGATACTTACCGCGCCAACATTCCGGTTCATCTAGCACCAAGCAATCACGGGAACTACACAAAAAATATGTAGTCTCTACACAAACTTCTTCCGCTCCTGGGCATGATCCGTCAATAGCGGAAAAGCTGATCGAGCTCAAGGCTACATTTCCAAAAATATGTTTCGACGATCTGAAGTTTATTCCAGCGATTCATCCTATTCCTGGGCATGTTAAACAAAGTTCCATTGCTTGCAACAATGATGTCTATGTCCAACACGATGCATTTGTTCATTTGGTAGAAAAAGTTTCAGAAGTTTCTATCGAACGCTAGCATGAAAAAGATCGTTTGAAACTCGAAGCCATCCATGACAAAGACATAATAAAAGCCCAGGATGAAGAGCCTTCCTTATATAAGTCTCAGCTTGAAACTGCTTAGAAAAATGCTAAAGACACAGCTGAGGCAGTAAATCGTCTGGAGGCCACACATAAGAAAGAGATCGATGAAGCGGTTCAACGTTGCGGCGCCTTAGCTTTGGAGAAAGACTCCGTTCAAAAGGAGAGAGATGCATTCGCTCAACGAGTCAAAGATATGGAAGAGCTACTTTTCAAAGAAAAGGAAGAAAAAATTACTGCTCAAGAGGAGTCATAATGATATTGCGATGAGATTGTTGCTACACGACTCCTGAAAACAAAGCTCGATGAAGAACTCTCCAAGTCTGAGATGCTGAAAGATGAAGCCCGTGAGGAGGGCAAAAGAATAGCTCTCATAAAGATTGATTCTCGCCTTGAGGCGGCTGCTGAGGCTGGTAAAGAGGAGATTAAGTGCGTGTTTGACCCACTCATAGTCGAGTACAATGCTCGAGTTCTTATGCACCGTGACCTAATATTTCTTGGTGAGGGCTACCTCGAATCTTTGGCCGAAGCATGGGAAACTATACTAAAAATAAAAAAGGTCGAGTCGTGAACCAAATAGGTTGAGAAAGAAGCTTTAGTAGAGGAATTTCTCCAGGGGAATGAGCCTTTGGACTTGTCTGTACTGAAGGCTCTTTAAAGTAGAGACTCCTCCTTGCCAAAAGGAAAGAATGACATGGCCGGTCTGTCTGGAACCAAGTCTTCAGTTCCACCCCATATTCAACCTACCGGTCGCCCATCACTTGACCCCTTCGAGCAGCACATTGGCTATGACCCAGAAGACCCTGGCCTTGATATTCATGTTCTATCTTGCATTTCAGAGGGTGAAACTCCCTGGATAGTTGAGAATCAGCTAGAAACCGGTACATAACTTTTCTTCTCAAAGTTCAAAGGGCCGTCGTCTTCGGCGAGTAGTTAATGTGTCCTAACATTTGTCTCTTTTCGTGCAGGTTCTGATCCCGAGCCAACTCCAAGGAGCGATGTCACCACGGAAAAGGAGGAGAAAACGGGAGAAGTAATTCAAACGGGAGAGACTCCCAGATCTGACGCTCAAGTAATCAAGGCGCTTAACGAAGTCAAATCTGAAAATCCATTGTCCATCAAAGAACATGATGATCCCTTGTACAGGCCTTTGAAGGTCATACTCCTCGGTGGGACCAGGCTACTTGAAGTTCCTCTTCCTTCCTCGAACACCACTTCCCTTGCAAGCTAAGCGATCAAGAGAAAATGCTTGGGGGAGGAGTCGTCTGAGAAACCGAGGAAGGATAAGAAGTCAAAGAAGTAGTTATCATGCTCGTTCAACGAGAGTCAACCGGGATAATGTGATTATTTCTATTTATTTTCTTAGCCAATGTAAATAGACTTTTGACTCCGAGTTTAGGAGGAATTGTAGCAGAACTTTATTTTGTGATTTGTGAATAAAACTTAGTTTCTTTGTTTTTCGATGACTTTCTCTTTTCAGCTTATTGTCTAACTTGTTGCCATAGCTTGGAATTTGGTGAGTTACACAAGCTCCAGTTCACCTCCATGTGACTCGGAATTTTTTTGAGAACCGTAGATCCTCTATTCCACGCTTCGGGCACTTAGAACACTTCTAGTCTACACTTTAGGGACTTAAAGATTTTCGAGTCGTTTATACTTTAATCCACGCTCTGGGGACTCAGAGTACTCCCGTTCGCACTCTAGGGACTTAAAGATTTTAAGTCGTTTATACTCTAGTCCACGCTCTGGGGACTCAGAGTACCCCAGTCCGCACTTTGGGGACTTGGAGATTTAAGTCGTTTTTACTCTAGTCCGCGCTCTGAGGACTCAGAGTACTCCAGTTCACACTCTGGGGACTTTGAGATTTAAAGTCGTTTATAATATATTCCTCACTTTGGGGACTCAGAGTACTCCAGTCCACACTCTGGAGAATTAGAGATTTTTAAATCGTTTATACTCTATTCCACACTCTAGGGACTCAGAGTACTCCAGTCCGCACTCTGAGGACTTAGAGATTTTAAGTCGATTATACTCTAGTCTGCACTCTGGGAACATAGAGTACTCCAGTCCGCACTCTGGGGACTTGGAGATTTTTAAATCGTTTATACTCCAGTCCGCACTCTGGGGCATCATAGTATTCCAATCCGCACTCCGGGGACTGATAGATTTTAAGTCGTTTATAATCTAGTCCATGCTCTAGGGACTCAGAGTACTCCAGTCCGTACTCTGGTATTTTGGAGATTTTTGAGTCGTTTATACTCTAGTCCGCACTGTGGGGACTCAGAGTACTCCAGTCCGCATTCTGGGGACTTGGAGATTTTGAGTCGTTTATACTCCAGTCCACGCTCTGGGGACTCAGAGTACTCCAGTCCACACTGTGGGGACTTAGAGATTTTTGAGTCGTTTATACTCTAGTCCGCACTCTAGGGACTTAGAGTGCTCTAGTCCGCACTCTAGGGACTTGGAGATTTTTGAGTTTTTGTGCGCGTTCATACGCCAGACAGAATAACGTAACTTTAATTTTTTTCCATAGAATTGCAACACACGGAAACATCAATAGTTCTTGGAAAAGATGGCTTCGAGCCTTTATTAATGAAAACGAACTAAATTATCATATTACATGCTGAAAACTAAAAATCAACGTAATAAAAATTACACTGGAAATAATTGCAACTAAAATGCGAAAGAACTAGAATAAGTATAATAACGTCGCAGATGCCCGCTATTCCATGCTCGGGGGAGTGCCGCGCCATCAATGGTTGCTAGCTTGAAAGTTTCCTCTTTAGGCCTCCGTTCAATGACGTATGGACCTTCCCATGTGGGATTCATATGCGATGGGTTCGAGAACACTCGCTTCAAAACGAGATCGCCCACATCAAAGATTCTCGATCGTACTTTTTCATTAAAATATCGAGCAACTCAGTGCCTGTATGAGACTGCCCTTAAATCAGCTTCTTCGCGTTTTTCGTCAACAAACTCCAGTGATTCCAGCAAAAGATCATGTTTCCTCTAAGGGTCATAATAAGTTACCCGGTGTGAAGGAACTTCAAGTTCCACTGGTATAACGGCTTCCTGCCATATGCCAATGTGAATGGAGTGTGGCCAGTCGCGGACTTATGGGTGGTTCTGTAAGCCCAAAGTGCTATTGGAAGCTCATTCACCCACTTGACTCTAGCCTTTTCCAGACGTTTTTTCAATATGGATTTGATTATTTTGTTAAAGGCTTCTACTTTTCCATTGGATTTTGAATGAGAAACTGCTGCAAACCTTTTCTCAATGCCATACTTTTGACAAAATTCTTTGAATCCCTACTTTCGAACTGAGTTCCGTTGTCCGTAATGATAGTTCGCGGGAGGCTCTATGGTGTTTCGTACAATGAAATTAATGACCTTTTTGGTGGTGATTGTAGCTAAGGGCTCTGCTTTCGCCCACTTGGTAAAGTAATCGACTGCAACTATTACGTATTTTGCACCACCTTTGGAGGTAGGTAAGGAACCAATTATATCGATTCCCCATATTGCAAACGGCCAGGGACTAACTATTTGTGCGAGTCCCCTTGGAGGAGATCTCAGGATTTTTGCATACTTCTGACATTTTCACATCTCCTTAAGTAGTCGACGACATCTCGATTTAGAGTTGGCCAATAGTGTCCATAGCAGAGGATCTTTTTTGCCAGTGTCTGCCCCCAGTATGGTCACCATATTCTCCTTCATAAACTTCCTTCAAGACTCGTTTTATCTCATCATGGGCAATGCACCAGAGTAAGGGGACCGAGAATCTCTTTCGGTACATTATTCCATCCTGCATTACATATCACGAAGCTTTGCGAATGACTTGTCGTCTTTCGCTCTTTCTTTCGAGCAAGACCCTGTGTCGCAAGTATTGCTTGAATGGGGTTATCCGTGACTCCTTCTCGATTTCGGTTTCTAACACGAAATCTACCTCCATCTCATTTATACTCGGAGCATGTAAGGTTTTTATGGGAACCAATCTTATTTTCCATGCATCGCCAGTACTTGCAAATTTTGCCAAGGAATCGACTTCTTTGTTTTGTTCACGCGGGACATGCGAAATATCGTAATATCTTAGATCTGCTAACAACTCTTAAACCCGAGCAAGATATGGGGCAAGTCTCTTCCCCTTTGCTTGATAGTCCCCCCCACCTGACACATCACCAATTGTGAGTCACAAAAGATTTCAACCAATTTACTCCAAGTTTCCTGATAAGTCTCAAGCCAGTAATCAATGCTTCATAATCGGCTTCGTTATTTGTAGCTGGGAAATTGAGCTTCAAAGCGTAACAAATTGATCGATTTTCGGGAGTCACAAGAATTATACTAGCCCTAGAACAATGGTCGTTGGATGCCCCATCGGTGTACAGTTTCCATCAAATGGGGGGAATGACATCATGACTGTTTGGTTCGTCTGATACGGTGAATTCAGCGATGAAGTCCGCTAGCGCTTGCCCTTGTATGGCCCTTCATGGCAGGTAGGTAATATCAAATTGACTTAACTCGATATTCCATTTTAACATCCTTCCAGAGGTCTCGGGTCATTGGAGTACCTGTCGCAAGGGTTGATCGGTATAAACACTGATTGAGTGTGCCTGAAAGTACGGACGAAGCTTGCATGATCCAATCACCGAGAAGTATGCCATCTTCTCAATTTTAGGATAATTTCTTTCTAACCCCGTCACACTTTTTCTGACATAGTACACTGGCTTTTGAATTCGTTCCTCCTCGCGAACCAAAGCCGTACTAATAGCATGTTGAGATACAGCCAAGTACACATACAACACTTCATGGTCTACAGGCTTCGACAGCGCCGGGGGACTTTCCAAATTCCTTACCAGAGCTCGGAATGCGTGTTCATAGTTGGGCGTCCATTTGAAATTTTTCTTTCCTCTATTTGTTACATCGAAGAAGGGAATACACTTATCTGTGGCTCTGGATATGAATCAACTCAGCACGGTCACTTTTCCGTTCAGGCTTTGTACTTGCTTTATAGTTTTGGACACTTGTATGTCTCGAATAGCCTGAATCTTTTTTGGGTTAGCTTCAATTCCAGGTGAATTAAAATGAAACCCAAAAACTTCCCTGACGCAATGCCAAAGGAACACTTCAGAGGGTTGATTTTCATTCCATAATATCTGAGTATATCAAACATTTCCGCTAAGTCTTAAATGCGGTCGTTTGATTACATGACTTCACGAGCATGTCATCCACATAAACTTCCATTGTTCTATCAATCTGGTCTTCAAATATCTGATTCACCAGACGCTGATAAGTTGCTCCTGCATTTTTCAATCCAAAAGGCATCACTACGTAATAATATAGCCCAACATCTGTGGCAAAAATAGTGTGTTCGTGGTATGGAATGTGCATCGGGATTTGATTATCCCCGAGTACGCATCCATAAATGACAATAACTCGTGCCTTTCCATTGAGTCGACCAGCTGATCAATTCTTGGTAAAGGGAAACTATCCTTAGGGCATGCTTTGTTCAGATCTAAGTAACCTATGCAGGTTATCCATTTCCCATTTGCATTCTTCACTAGCACGGGGTTAGATACCCATTCAGGGTAGAGGGCATCGGGAACGAACCCATTAGCTTTGAGTTTGTCCACCTCCTCTCTGAGAGCAATAGACCTCTCTGGGACCAAGCCTCTCCTTTTTTGTTTTACTGGTATGCACCTTGGGTCTATGTTCGACATATGACTCGCATTGGCGGGAGAAATTCCACATATATGGAATGTGTCCAAGCGAAAACATCCATTCGCTCGGAGGAAATCGGTGAGATCCTCGGTCATCGAGGGGTTGAGTTGTGATCCAATCTTCCACGATGGGTCATCTCGGCTGACTGGAATGTCAATCGTCAGTTTAGCCGGTGCTGCTTTTGTCTCCCTGGGTGCCTCATCATCATCTCTCGGATCTATGTCTCTATAGATTCGATCATGTTGCCCGAGCTAGGGCTCGGGCACTACTCGTCAATTTTCAGTGACTCGGGTGAAAGTGCGGTGTGTATACAATTATATATGCTTAATATAGTATACACGGATCGTGTAATATGGATTACAATACAAATGCGGAAATAGATGATAATAGCATAGTAAATAAAAAAAATAGAAAAATCACACCAGAGATTTTTATACTGGTTCGGAGCACCGTCCTACATCCAGTTCCAGACTTCTATCTGGATTTCCACTATTAACTTCCTCGCTTCACCCGGAGGAACAGGTTTACAAACACCCGAACAGCCGAACGGGATTTCACGCCTCTAATACCCTGAGGACTTCAACACTTGCCTCTTACAACACAAAGGACTTCAACAAAAGAACAAATACAATTGTTGTTGAAAACTTGTGTTCTTGAAAACACGGATTTGTCACTAACAGTACACCCTTCCTATAATCTTATCCTCAAAGTATGCGAATGATGTTTTGAAAAGATTAAGGAAAGTATATTACTTATTGAATCAAAAGATATGAAATAGTTTCAATGATTCAATAAATAATCGAGAGCTTTTTAGAATGCAGGAGTATATATAGTAAGATCAGAGATTAGATTAAAAAGAATATATGAAATTGTTGTTGTTTAATCAACGAATTGGATGAGTTTATATAGATAAGAATGGTTGTAACTCTTTGCCATTAAGAGATATGATCTTTGGTGAAAGGTAAGAGATGCAACCTTTGGAGAAGAGAAGTGTCTTTTGGAAAAATTGATTTCTGTTTAAAAACGGTCGACAGGTTAAAAAGTGACCAGTAGACAGGAATTTAAAATATATATACGTTATGTGTATGTGTGCACGTTCAGTGTGCATATTATGCAGGAACGGTCGACCGCCGAGATTGTGACCGGTCGACCGGTCCCTGTAAAGTTGCACACTGAATGTGCAACTACATTCTAATCGTATATATATTAATTTTCTTGAAAATGCATGATTATTTGAGGATAGATTTTAACAATTTTATCACTAATATAATATCAAATAATCAATCTATAATCTAGAGTAACATATGTAGCTCTAATGACCTTGTTTTGTCGATCGCCTTTAGTTATTTGTCAGAAATCAAAACTTTCATACAACTTGTGACCCAACATTCTCCCCCTTTTTGATTGATGACAATATATATCTGCAAATCTGAATCTCCCCCTGAGTATGTGATCTCTCTCTCTTTGAATTCTTATATATGTATGTTCCTGCAAGCAATTGTTAGCCCTTTCTCCCCCTTTGTCATCGACAAAAAGGAGTAACAGATACTAGAATAGTAGAATGCATAGCAAAATAAATTATTAATACATCAAAAACATAACAGAGTTTACTACAGAACATAATGTCAAATGAAAAACAAAAATAACGACACTATTAAGTACAAGTGTCGAAGAATGTTTTTAAAGTGCTAAACCATAATAGAATCTAGGATGAAGTAGATCGTATCTCCTCTTCATCATCATCATCGTCGTCGTCATCATCTTCTTCTTCCTCATCATTGTGCCCTCTAGATGATTCTCCATGTCCATGACCACTCATTCCTGTTGACTCGTCAGATGATGTCCAGGTGAAAACTGGAGCAGCAGGACGTTTTCCTGGGTCTTGTGCTTGAACAGAGGTGGATGTGGAACATGATATAGCATCCCATAGCATACCAAAGAATGACTTGACCTTATTGAAGCGCTTATCGATCTTAGAGTCCATGCGCTTGAGACGTGATTCTAGCAAAAATTGGTTACGCGCGATTGTTTCAAGTGATTCTTTTGTTGACGACTTTGATTTTAATAGTTTTACTTCATCGGAACGAGGACGAGAGGAAGTTGCTCATTGTTTCCTTGGTCCTCTTTGTTGCCATTCTTCAAAAGGCATAATCTCAAGGTAAGGTGGAGGAAGCTTCATTCGTTTGATGGTTATGGAATCAATGCATTTTGGTTTTGAGGTTGCAGAATCAGGAGGATTGACCCCACAAGCTAACAAAAGTCGCATGATATATTCATTGTAGAAGAAATGAGGCCGTGTTGAGTTATTTACCTTGAGAATTTCATCAAAAAGCATGTGAACCTAATTGATTTGGATTTCACCATAAATAGCATAGAGTGCCTTGAAGTTTTCTTTGTACACTGCATCATAATTTCCAAGTCTAGGAAAAAGAGAATGCATCAAAACCCGATGAAGTAGTCTGGCTGTCGGTCGAAGTCCAATAGACTTAGTGCCATCACTATCGTCTTCTATGAACTGATGACTAGTACTATTTCGAGTGAAGACTTCGCAGAAGTTAGATGAAAATTCTTCGCCTCGATTTGGTATACCAAGTATAGAGGCAATTCTAGCATGAGTAAGAAAAATTTGCTTCCCACAGACCACAGACCAGATGACGCCGTTTGGATTATCAGGTTGATATTCATCAAGATTCATGTTGGCGTAAAACAATTTGATCATCAAATGATTTATCTCCACACTATTTTCTGAAAAATCTATTAATGGAGTAATGTTGGCATTATTGGCTAACCTCCGAACTCCATAAGCCGTGAAATCATCAAATTTGATGAAAGAGCCTGGATGAAACTTGTAATTTGTCATCTGATTCCATCTTGTTACGCTAATTGGACTTTGAAGCCATTTTTTGACGGAGATGGTAGGAGATGAAGTTTCAGAGGTTGCTCCTTTCTTGGATTTCTTTTGAGGAGGAGCCATTGTTGGAGGATTTGAGATTTGGGAATTGAAAATAGGAAACTAGGGTTTGTGATTTTGGGTAAAAGAACAGCTTGAGTAAAAAGTGAAAGAGGGGAGAGGGAAGAATGACGCATAGGTTTATATAAAAAACTGAAAATACGTCAACCGGTCGACCTACTAATTTTGGCCGGTCGACCGTTTTCAACCAGAGAGCAAACGGTCGACCGGCTATAACAGGGGCGGTCGACCGGTTTTGGTCTGCTGTGAATATTAAGTTTATTTTTCAAGTTTTTATCATATATCAACCTATATATATTATATTTTATACGTAATACAAAATATAACCGTCATTACACAAGAGATAGATAAAGATATAATAACTATATATAAATCTAATGAGAAAATTCGTTATTAGAATTATCGTTGTTTCCTTCAATACGTTTCGACCATGGACTCCATTGTTTCTGAGCTCCTTCATTCTTCTCATAGTTCCGATCCCACGAGTTAGGACTTTTAGATGATGATGGCCTAGACGGCATTGGTTCATGCACATCATGCTTGTTGGAACCGCAGAAAAATGTTGCCAACTTTTCTAAAACGGATAATCGTGCCGATGTCCGCTGTTGCTCGTGATAAAGTTGACTTTTCCCGTAATGGAGCTGTCTCTGAAGGTCTATCTGATGTTTCTGGTAGTGGTGTATTTCATCGATTTGAGCTTTGGTACGAGGAGAATAGAATAATGTCCTCTTCACTCGTTTTGAATTTGGAGTTTTATCAGACATACAAGAGCATTGATGATGACAACTTGATTTTTGTTTTGGAGTTGTAGGAGAATAAAATTCCTCCGACTCAGAACTCGTAATTGAAATGTATGATTCTTGAGCACATTTATCACAAATGTGAGCCATAGTGTATGTTGTATAGAATATTATGGTTAGATAAAAAAGAAAAGATGAACAAAATATAAAATGTTTGCAAGCTTATATACAAGTTTTTTGTGTATAAACCTATGGATGTGAGTTAATGATAAATGTTAACCAAGAAAACATAAGCAGAAATTTTATTGTAAATCTAAAAATAGCTTTCTTTTTAAAACTGAATTTATAAAATGAGAAAGGAAAGGACGATCACAAAAAAATGAGTAAAGAGAATTTAACCATTAAATAAAGCAGTGGCTTATATTTAATGTAAGAAAAATATAGTTTATGCAATAGTTAAAGTTAAAGGATAACTAAAAAGAATAACTAAAGGATAACTAACAAGAAGACGTTCTTTAGAAATTACTTAGTCAAGATTTTTTCTTGAAATTAAACCAAGCTCTCTTCGTAATCTAATAAAATTAGATTCGAGCAGAGGCTTAGTAAAAATGTCTGCTAATTGATTGTCAGTATGAACATATTCAAGACATATATTTCCTTTGTCAATATTATCTCGAAGGAAATGATGACGGATATCAATGTGTTTGGTTCTAGAATGATTTACTGGATTTTTAGAGAGATTTATAGCACTAGTGTTATCACAGTATATAATAGAATTTGATAAATGAATATCAAAATCTTGAAGTGTTTGTTGCATATATAGTACTTGAGTACAAGCGAGAGCTGCTGATATATATTCAGCTTCACATGTTGATAGTGAAACACAATTCTGTTTCTTACCGAACCAAGAGACAAGTGATTTTCCAATAAAATGGCACGTACCACTTGTACTTTTTCTATCTGTTCGTGAGCCACCGAAATCAGCATCACTATATGATACTAATTCAAATGGACATTCTTTTGGATAAAAAAGACCGAAATCTTTGGTATTATTAAGATAACGAATTATGCGTTTCACTGCTCGTAGATGTGATTCCTTTGGATTGGCTTGAAAACGAGCACATAAACAAACACTCATTATTATATCTGGACGACTAGCTGTAAGATAAAGAAGAGAACCAATCATGCTTCGATACAATTTCTGGTCAACATTCTTACCACTTTCATCTTTGTCAAGATGTGTAGTTGTACTCATAGGAGTTGGTTTACCAGATGTATTTTCTAATCCGAAGCGTTTGATAAGGTTTTCACAGTATTTTTCTTGATTAATAAAAATGCCGTTTGAAAGTTGCTTTATTTGAAGTCCAAGAAAGTAAGATAGTTTTTCCATATGAGACATTTCGAATTCTTTGGTCATAATATTTGCAAATTCTTTGCAAAGTTTATCGTTTGTTGAACCAAAGATGATATCGTCTACATATATCTGGATAACTAGAATATCTTTTCGAGAATGTTTAATAAACAAAGTTTGATCGACTTTGCCTATTTGAAATCCTGAGTTCATAAGATAGCTACGTAGTCGTTCATACCAAGCACGAGGTGCTTGTTTTAAACCATACAGAGCTTTCTTAAGTTTGAACACATGGTCAGGATATTTTTCATGTATGAACAGAGGAGGTTGTTCGACATAGACATTCTCTTTGATAAATCCATTGAGAAAAGAACTTTTGACATCCATCTGATAAAGTTTGAAATTATGGTGACAAGCAAAAGATAATAGGATTCTAATAGCTTCTAGTCGAGCAACTGGTGCAAAAGTTTCTTCATAACCGATACCTTCTTCCTGATTATATCCTTGTGCTACTAATCTTGCTTTATTTTTTGTGATATTTCCTTGTTCGTCAGCCTTATTTTTATAGACCCATTTAGTACCAATTACTGACTGATCAGTTGGTCTTGGAACAAGTTCCCAAACGTCATTGCGCTCAAACTGATTTAGTTCTTCCTGCATGGCAATGATCCAGTAATCATCTGTAGCAGCTTCTTTTGGATTCTTAGGTTCGATATTTGAGAGAAAAGCGATATGACCCATTTGATTGAGTTGACTCCTTGTTCTGACATGTGATGTTATTTCACCAATTATATTTTGAGCCGGATGGTCTCTTAATATTCTTGGTGGTGATTGTAACTCACATGTTTGAGGAATATTCTCAATAATTATTTCTGAGTCAGAATCAATATTTGTGATGATTTGATTGTCAGTGACTATTGATTCATCATCATCTGATATAGTGTGAGGGTGCTGATAGATTTCATCAAAAGAGACATGAAGTGATTCTTCAATAGTTTTGGTTCGTTTATTAAATATCCGATAGGCCTTACTTCGTTCTGAATAACCGACAAATATTCCTTCATCGGCTTTTGGATCGAATTTGCCAAGCTGGTCTTTTGTATTTAAAATAAAGCACTTGGAACCAAAAACTTTGAAATATGAGATTTTAGGCTTCCTTTTGTTAAATAATTCATAAGGAGTATGCTTGGTAAGAGGTCTTATGGATACACGATTTAAAACATAACAGGCAGTTGCCACAGCTTCCGCCCAAAAATGTTTTGGTAAGGTGGTTCCATTCAATAATGTTCTTGCACATTCTTGTAAAGTTCGGTTCTTCCGTTCTACAACTCCGTTCTGTTGTGGAGTTCTGGGAAACGAAAAATTATGATATATACCTTTCTTTGTACAAAAATGTTCAAATTCATTATTTTCAAATTCTCCGCCATGATCACTTCTTATATTTTTAACTTTAATCCCTTTTGATTTTTGAATTCTTTTGACGAAAGATTTGAAATGATCGAAAGTGTCACTTTTATTTTTTCAGAAAATTGTCCATGTATAACGAGAGAAATCATCAACAATTACAAGCACATATTGACTGTGATTTATTGATTGAACTCTAGTAGGTCCAAATAAATCCATGTGTAGTAACTCAAGTGGTTGTAATGTTGATATGACTTTCTTGGATTTAAAAGATGATTTGGTCAATTTTCCTAATTGACATGCATCACAAATGTTGTTAACTTTGAAACTCATTTTGGGTAGTCCTCTAACTAGATTGTTTTTGGCTAGCTTGTCAATAGTTCTGAAGTTTATATGACAGAAGCGTTTGTGCCATAGCCATGGATCATTGTCATTAGCCACAAGACACATATCTGAATTATGATTAATGTTCATATTCAAAATATATATATTTCTGTCTCTATAACCTTCGAAAACCAAATTATGGTCTTTATCTAAAATACTACACTTATTATTTGAAAATGAAATTATAAAACCCTTGTCACATAACTGACTAATACTAAGCAAATTGTGTTTTAAATTTCTAACTAGCATGACATTAGTAATAAGAGGTAAGTTAGATGTACCGCAATTGCTCACATCGCCTTTGCCGATGATATAGCCTTTTGAATTGTCTCCCAAAATGACGGAGCCACCATCTGAATATGTAATATTCGTTAATAAACTCTTGTCTCCCGTCATGTGCTTTGAGCAACCACTGTCCAATATCCACTTTCCTCTTTTCTTAAGCGGGACCTGCAAAAAATAGAATTAAGTCCATGGTACCCACTTTTTATAGGGTCCTAAGAGTTAGGTCTTAGGAGTCCAAACCCATTTGGGTCCGGTATCCCCTTTATATATATAATTATTATTAAAATGCACAGTATTCAAGAATTGCTGAATGTATTTGTTCCTAATCAAATTATTATTTGTTTTAGGAACCCATATTTTGATAGTCTTGACATTTTTCTTTTGAAATTTCACAACTGGTTTTGGTTTGGAATATAATAGACTAAGATTTTTCTTAGCTTCAATTTTTTGTACTTTCTTTTTTCTTTTATTTCCAAGATGTATCTTGGTTTCTTGTTTGTTAAATCCCAATCCTTGTTTGTCTGAAATAGATTGTGAACTTTCAATGATTTTTGTCAAATTTTCTCGACCTTTGTTAAAATTAGAAACATTTTGAGTAATGTCATCAAACTTTGTTTGTAAGCTAGCTTTTTCTAGGTCTAGAATTTTGACTTTTGCTTTAAGCTCATGATTTTCAGTAGTGAGAGCATTATTTTTCTCTTTTTGAGTTTCTATTTCTTGACTCAAAAGAGATATTTGAGAGTCAACATTAGATGATGATTCTTGAATATTTTCAAGTTCCTCTTCTAATATTTTCTTCTCATCTTTTAACATATCTCGTTCAAACTCTGCTCTACTTAAATCTGCTTTGACTACTTTTAATTGACGTTTTATGTCTTTATATTTGATTATTAATTCAGCATTAATATCAAGTAATTCATCAAATGTAGGAATTTGTACCTCATCTTCTGTTGCCATAAAACACACATTAGCTTGTTCATTCTCTGAATCACTTTCACTTTCTGATGAAGATGATTCTGAATCATCCCATGTTACTGAGAAGGCTCGTTTCTTAGATTTGTCCTTCTTATATTTGAATTTGTCATTTTCTGACTTCTTCTTTTGTTCTGGACAATCTTTCTGCATGTGTCCCTTTTTGTGACAGTTGAAACATTCTATAGCAGGTGAAGATGGTTTATTTGATCCAGATTTCCTTTTATTGTAACGACTGGCTTTTCGATATTTTAAGAATTTTTTGAATCCTTTCGCAATGAATGCCAAATCTTCGTCTTCAGAATCTGATTCATTTTCATCTTTCTCAACATGAAATGCTACATTTTTCTTTTCATCTTTCTGTTCTTTTCTAGCCTGCAGATTTGCTTCATAGGACATTAAATTTTCCTATCAATTCATCTGGCTTCATGACGGAAAGGTCATTAGCTTCTTCAATTGCTAATACTTTTCCTTCCCATTCACTAGTCAAAGAGTGTAGGACTGTTGAAACAACATCGAAATCAGAATACTTTTGTCCTAAGCCAATAAGTGCATGGTGAATAGTTTGAAACCGTGAATACATGTCATTGATTGTCTCGTTTGGTTTCATTTTGAAATTTTGAAATTGACTTTTCAGCATGGCTATTTTGGCTTGTTTAACCTTGTTAGTACCTTCATGAGTGATTTTTAGTGTTTGTCAAATTTGATATGCAGTAGTGCAGATACTAACACGATTATATTCATTTTGGTCTAATGCACAGAACAACATATTTATTGCTCTTGCATTTACGGCTGCTGCCGTTTTCTCAGCTGCAGTCCATTCTGAATAATCAGTTGTTGGATTCACTATTTCTCTTTGAGTGGCATTCCAAGCATCATAGCTATTTGATTGCATAAAGAATTACATACGTGTTGCCCAATAATTATAGTTAAGACCATTGAAAAATGGAGGTCATTGTGTCGATTGACCCTCCGTGTAAGTGGTGTTTTGAGTGCTAGTACTTACGTTATTTGCCATATTACTATAATATATCAAATAACTGTGTTACGGTTATATGATGGCCGTGCTCTGATACCAATTGAAAGTGCGGTGTGTATACAATTATATATGCTTAATATAGTATACACGGATCGTGTAATATGGATTACAATACAAATGCGGAAATAGATGATAATAGCATAGTAAATAAAAAAAATAGAAAAATCACACCAGAGATTTTTATACTGGTTCGGAGCACCGTCCTACGTCCAGTTCCAGACTTCTATCTGGATTTCCACTATTAACTTCCTCGCTTCACCCGGAGGAACAGGTTTACAAACACCCGAACAGCCGAACGGGATTTCACGCCTCTAATACCCTGAGGACTTCAACACTTGCCTCTTACAACACAGAGGACTTCAACAAAAGAACAAATACAATTGTTGTTGACAACTTGTGTTCTTGAAAACACGGATTTGTCACTAATAGTACACCCTTCCTATAATCTTATCCTCATAGTATGCGAATGATGTTTTGAAAAGATTAAGGAAAGTATATTACTTATTGAATCAAAAGATATGAAATAGTTTCAATGATTCAATAAATAATCGAGAGCTTTTTAGAATGCAGGAGTATATATAGTAAGATCAGAGATTAGATTAAAAAGAATATATGAAATTGTTGTTGTTTAATCAACGAATTGGATGAGTTTATATAGATAAGAATGGTTGTAACTCTTTGCCATTAAGAGATATGATCTTTGGTGAAAGGTAAGAGATGCAACCTTTGGAGAAGAGAAGTGTCTTTTGGAAAAATTGCTTTCTGTTTAAAAACGGTCGACGGGTTAAAAAGTGACCAGCAGACAGGAATTTAAAATATATATATACGTTATGTGTATGTGTGCACGTTCAGTGTGCATATTATGCAGGAACGGTCGACCGCCGAGATTGTGACCGGTCGACCGGTCCCTGTAAAGTTGCACACTGAATGTGCAACTACATTCTAATCGTATATATATTAATTTTCTTGAAAATGCATGATTATTTGAGGATAGATTTTAACAATTTTATCACTAATATAATATCATAATCAATCTATAATCTAGAGTAACATATGTAGCTCTAATGACCTTGTTTTGTCGATCGCCTTTAGTTATTTGTCAGAAATCAAAACTTTCATACAACTTGTGACCCAACATCGGGTGCAGACGGATCTATCTACAACTTTTCCTTTCTCTCTTCGCTGGGCCTCTCTCAGCTCAGCCACATAACACGCATGACCAGTCTCCTGATCGCCACGCACAACACCAACTCCTTTGTCTATCGGAAATTTCAAGGTCAAACACCATATGGCCAAAGCTGCCCTAAACTCTGCCAGGGCCGGTCGACCCAGAAACACATTGTACGGAGAATCGACATCCAAAACGATGAAAGGTAGGATTCGCACCCTCCTATGTTCACCTTGTCCAAGTTCATCTGGTAATTCAACAGAACCCACTACATCAGTAGCTGCACCAGTAAAGCCGTGAATATGGGCTTTAGATGGTTTCAGATCCTTTGTTTCCATCTTCATCAGGTCATATGCTTTTTTAAAGATGATGTTAACAAAACTTCCGCAATCAATCAAAATTCTTTTCACAAATGATGGCCTGATTGTCATGGAGATGACCATCGGGTCAACTGTAGGAGCCTCCACCTGATCAACACCTCTGATCCTGAATACTACATCGTCCGTCATCGTTCGCTGCTACTTAGCTGGGGAACCATCCTCCGTATTTGAACAACATTCAAAATCTGCATGCCTTAGGGAATTGGATACCACACCATTTCTTTCCAATTCTTGTCTATAGGGTGAGGTCCATCGACTATCGTGTGTATGACTAGTGTACCACAGTTCGAGCAGGTTCGTGGAGCTTGCCCGCAACCGGGGTCTGATGTTCCATGTCTACCTTCTTACGGGTTCTTGACAAACTCCTACAACTTTTTCTGTCGAATCAGCTTTTCTATGGAATCGTGGACGTATCTACACTCCTCGGTATTATGCCTATAAGTCTCATGGAAGCGGCAATACTTTCGTGTCCACCGTTGTTTCTCTGTGGACTCTTTTTGGCGTGGCTTTCGATGTTGAAAGTATTGCAAGTCGATAGGTGGATATTTTACAGAGATGCATTCAGAGGAGTGTATTCATTGTAAGTTGGAATTCTTGGTTTCCATTTCCCTGCTTCCCTTTTCTTTTCGGGATTTCTTCCTCCGGATCCTTTAGATTGCTCTGGCTTGTTCTGGACATTGACCTGGACCTTCCCCGAGTTATCACCAGATTGTTTTACAGCAATGTTGCTCTTCACAATCTCCTTGCCAGGCCCTGGTGCATTGTCTCACCTCGTCCACCAGGCCTCCTCTTTTCTTACGAGTTAACGCGTCTTTGAAAGAAACACTCTATGTTCATCGACGGAAATTCTATCGGTTTAGAAAACCATCGAATGAATTTAAATTAAAAATAACCGCAAGCACATGGTGTACGAATGTAGCACGTGGCGAATATGGGTCGATCCACAGGGAATTGATGATTTTAAAATTCTATTCAATCAAATTAAACCAAAGTCGAGTGAAAGTTAAGCTAGAGAATTAGAGAACTAACTAAAAGAAAAGAGAAGCAAATATAAGAGTTAAGTGACAATTTAGAAAATAAATCCACTCTCTATATCATGTAGTTCAACACGTATGAAATCATGATCTCTCTTTTATGGTCATTAGTGTTTTAATTGATGTGCTTATCGTAAGTATGGCATATTTGTGCTATTTATTAGCCAACACAAGCCATCAAACTATAACACATCCCTTAAAGAACTTACTAACTTTCATGAAACTTGACAAAGAAAATGAAATCTATTTTAAGTATGGCGTATTAACTATTGATTAGAAATATAGACCATCAAATTTTAATTTCAAATCACTTTCTTTTGCCATAATCATATTTTGATGAAGAGACAATTAGTGTTAGTGATTGTTTAAGCATAGCCTATTTGGTGTCAACAATATAGGCTATCAAATTCAAAGAAAAATCAACTAGTAAACCATTTCTATCATCATCATTAAGCATAAAAAGAGAGCATGAATCAACAAATAGTTGAAGCTACATAATTAGAGAGCTTCATTATCCATAAATTGAAGGGGTTTAGCCTCTCATATTTGTCATTAAAACAACAAATGTAGCTTGCAACATGAGAGAAAAAGAAAAGGGAAAAGAAAGCAAGAAAAAGAAAAACTATTCTACTTGCATGAAAGATAAATCTAAACTGCAACATGAAAGTAAATAAGCATGAAAAGAAAAAGAACATGTATTGAAGTTGCATAAAAAATTACATAAAGAGAAATGACCAAGTAGCCATGAAAAGAAAGAAGAGAGCTTGGTTTTATTTTGAGCCTAAAACTAACTAAAAAGAGACTAAGTAAGAGGGAGACTACATGAAACATAAGGGGTTATTTATACAAGCATGAAACCCTAATCCATAAATTGGTGAATGACCAAACTACCCTTGAGAAAGTGTGGAGGCCAAGTAATCATTAGCTTCTACTAATCATCACTTAAGTGTACATGAAACCATAAACTCCATAAGCATGTGCATTAGCCTCTAATTTGTTCATTAAGGTAGGTTGGTAGGTGGGGTCCTCCATGATCTTCATTTTGAATTATTTCCATCTTCATTCTTTTGTATCTTCTTTGTGCATGCATATTCATTCATGAAACCACTCATATTTGAGACCAAATTCCTACAAAAATATACACAAATTTCCAATTAATTTTTCTTAAAAAAAATATATGCACACAAATGACCGCTTTGCCCCTATATGAAGATGGATATGTGACAATTTGAAATTAATATGGATTTTGGTTAAAACAAGTTAAAATACCCAATATGATTATTTATTTAATTTAAATAGATTAAATATGGTGGTAAAAATATGCACATTTACGTACACATCACTCTAGTGTAGTCGGAGGCTTTCCTGCCAGCCAATCACTAAACTTCGAATCCGGATCCACTCCTCGCATCACAACCATCAGAATGGAATGGTCATTTGGGTTGCTAACTTTAGTAGCCGCAACATGAAATCTCTGTAAGTACTCCTTTAACGGCTCCTCTAGAGCCTGAATCACACTGGACAAGGACATCATGTCCTTGGGATGAGTTGCATGAATCCTGAACCGTTCCATAAATTTCGTTACTACTTCATCAAAGTTGGAGATAGACTGCGTAGGAAGTCGGGTGAACCACATGGTAGCGATTTTAGATAATATTATTAGGAAGCATCTACACTTAGTTGCATCATTTGCTCTAGCTGAATCCATCATCCATTCATATCTCATCGCATGCTGTCGGGGATCAGTCTTCCCTTGGTAGGTCGGAATAGTTGGCATGTTAAACTTCCTGGGGTACTCGGCCTGTAGAATAGTATCTGTGAATGGAGTATGACTCCTGGATATCCTCTAATCATCATTAATCAAGCCTGGATTTTCTGTCATCAGCCATCTAACCATAGCCGATAGGTCTAGGGTTTGTATGGAAGATGGCAGGTTGGAATCGATCCTACGAGACTATTCGGGTTGGTGTCTCCTCTGTTGGCAATCTACCAAACTGCATCCTGGGGACCGGCTTCATTAGGACCCTAGGAGCCGGTCGTCTAGCTTCCACTCGTGGTCCAGATCCTATGTTTCCTGCTCTAGCTTGGGTGTGATTCCCTTGCTGTAAGTGAGGTGCCATGGCTCCAGGTAGGGAACCTGGACCATCCCTGGTTGATCGATCAACAACACCTGCTTGTGTTGTTTCAGTTCTGCGGCATTTACGCCTAGGAGGTTCATTGGACGAAGTCGAGCTATCAGATGAGGAGTAAGCAGCGGGGCTACCACAAGCATTCTGATGCTGTTGTTGAGTAAGCTGAGTCATAAGGTTGGCGTTAGCTTGAATCTGTTCGTTGAATTGTCTCCTGCTTTCCATGAGTTTTCTCATCAGCTCGTTGAGCTCTATTCTAGCGATAATTTTGATTTGGTTTTGGACGGCGATAGTCCCTATGCCTGGATTAACTTGTTGATTGTTGGGTCCTACTTGCTAGACACTACCAGTCTCGTTGGCGTCTGCATATTGTGAGGCTGATCGGGTACAAGGTCTTCCCGTTGTAAAGTTATTGGTAAGAACTCTGAGTAGAATCAACAGACTCCCTGTAAATGAGTTGGATCTCCTTTGGGGGATTTCTTCAATTTAGTAGGTACAAAGTAGATTCTAATAACATAAGAATGTGGTTCTTAGTGTAAGCACCAAAATATTAGCACCAAAATTGGTCACTAACACGCAAAGAAAGTTTTATGTAGAGAGATTAATGAAGATAGAAAATTAAAATAGAGGAATGTATGCAAAATTAACTGAAAAACTAGAACACCGGATTTATAGTGGTTCAGCGTAACTGCCTACGTCCACTTTGAGTTTGATCTTTATTGCTTTGTCAAATAATTAAATACAGATACAATCCATACACCAACAATTGAATACAAGTTCTAACTGAATGATTTTAGAACCCAATTTCATTCCATTCGGAATGATTTTACGACCCAATTTGCTCACATTCAATTCACATTTGTACCAACAAATTAATATTCATTCCACATTGATTAAAAATCAATTTATTCACTTTCCATTTTTTCACAGGAATTTTATTTACTTCCGTTTACATTAACGACAAATCTTTCTATGAAAATTTGGCGATATTCATTTAATAGAATAACCATGACAGTTTATCGCTAATTTAAATTTATTCCAACTCAATTTATATTTAATTCTATTTCATTTTCACATTTATCACATACAAATCTATTTTTTTTTATTTAAACTCGGAACCATTTCATGTTATGTTTATTTAATGGCAATTTCACACATTTACGCGAAGCCAAGCTTCGATATTGTTAGCACTAAAATTGGTCACTAACACCCAAAGAAAGATTTGTGTAGAGAGATTAATGAAAATAGAAAATTAAAATAGAGGAATGTATGCAAAATTAACTGAAAAACTAGAACATCGGATTTATAGTGGTTCGGCGTAACCTATGTCCACTTTGAGTTTGATCTTTATTTCTTTCCCAAATAATTGAATAAGATACAATCTGTACGCCAACAACTTGAATACAAGTTCTAACTGAAATGTATTGAGTCTTGAAAATGGCAGTCTCTCCCCAGTGTTCTCCAAAAAAGGTCCCTTTTCACTGTGCCCCTGCCCCTCTATTTATAGGTGAAGATAGGTTGGACTTCCCTCACGGGCCTAGGAACAAGGTATCTCGGCCTATAGTAGGTGACTTCTTTTCATCGAATGAGACAAGCCGACCGAGAAATGCCAGACGATAATCGGTCGATCCAAGAACTACAAGCCATCGTGGCCCACTGGAGACCATCATAGCAAGTGACTCGAAGTAAGTCCTCAATGTACTCGAAGAAAATGGCAGGTGGACTCAAAGCGAAATCATGCCGACCGCCTCACTTTGTGTAGTCCTGATAACTTGTTAACTTCTCTAGCATGCACTGAATCAGGCATGCCGAACTATCCTGACCGGGCCTAGTTGTCGAACGACATTGGCTGAGCCACCTTACTCTTCCCATCTTGGTCGAACGGTGAGTCTTCCTTCCAGAAGGAAAGACGTCTCAACAGAGCCGAACAGTGAGTCTTTTTTCCAGGTCGAACGATGTCTCAACAGAGCCGAATGGTGAGCCTTATTTCCAGGCCGAACGATGTCTTAACAGAGCCGAACGAGGAGTCTTATTTCCAGGCCGAACCATATTTGAAGAGGACTCAATGGTGCGTTCCTTCTTTTGACTGAGCCATACAGAAATACTGCGACATATCAAATATACCAAACCCTTTAGATGTCCAGCCTTTCCTTAGCCAGGAACCTGTATGATGCCAACTATCTCCTCTGCAACTATTGTCTTGTAGCCAGGCCAAGGTGTCGGGTAACATATATTAACTTAAGCTGATTAATTTACTTCTATCATTCTAACCATACACTTAGGTTCATTTCCATTTGAAACAAATACCATTTCCATTTTAGATTAAATCTCATCCAATCAATTTCATTCCAATCTATAAATTAATTCAATTGGTTCCTTCGCTTCATTCATTTAAATTTTAAATTCCCATATTCCATTCAATTCCAAATTCATTTAAATGATATCAAGGCCAATTTTAATTTATTTATACTCTGATTGGATTTATCTGCAACTCAAACCATTTCTATTCTAATCCAATTTCACTTCATTCGGCAACAATTCTAATTATATTTAATTTACTTACAATCTAGGTCAAATTTTATTTATAAACTCGAGTTTGGATTTTTATTTCCTTCACCAAAATAGATTTTAAAGTTAATTTATGTAAATCTATTCTAATACGTCCACTGTATAGAGTGCCAAACAATCGAGCGCCGTAAACACCAGGTTGTTCGGGTTAAAGAAGAAAAAGAGATAGAAGAAGAACAGAAACAGCAGCATAAAATCTAACAATTGTAGCAGAACAAAATATAATATACAACAATAGCATTTTTTAAAAAGAAAAGCTGTAACCGTTAACATGTATACAAGTTATCAGAGTACAACAAATCTGGACAGTTATAATAACTTGTCCTCAACTACTGCCTATACAGCTTATAATACACAGTGTAATATAGTCAGTATGTGCAATACGTTTCTACCATCTAGGCCATCTCCTGAGCCCTAAAAGCGTCCTAATATGAAAATCTGTATTTAGTATGACCCGAGAATTACAATAAAGTATTACCCAAGTCAGGCTGGAAACCAGCGTGAGTAAACACACTTAAATCTGAAATATCGGGTTATCAAAAATCTTTGGAAACCAAGGTAACTCGTACAACACAACGAGTTTTTATCTCATTTATAACCAACACTTTTTCGAAATCCATTGATATTATAATAATGTATAAATACAGTAGTTATTTGAAATGGTTAAACTTTGTTAAATAAATCTAATTCCAGTTTGTCAAACTGTAACGACCCGTTAAACTTGATAATATTAAATGAATTAAATTAATATAATTTCCAATCTAATGTAGAATAAATGTAGGAGTTAGATAGTAACTGGAATTAAAAGGTTAACAATTGAAATGTTTATATGGCAATAGATAGAATAACGAAAATTTGAGTTGTGGTTATAGGATTTAATTGGTTGTGAAATTAATACTAGAGGAACGCTAAATGAAAACTTTAGCAACGGCAATTAAAGCTTAATTATTGTTAAATTGAATGAAAACCTAACTGAGATAGTGTAAGATGTATATCTTTGTGTAGTTGTATACGTATAGGAGATTTAAATGTATAGTTAATTATGAATTGTAGAAACGGTTATTTAATCTAATTGTTGAAAAATTAGGTGAAATATAAATAGGGAAATAGCGTAATTGTTGCACTTGAATAAAAATAAATTTAAAAATTTATGACAAGAATTTAAATTTCCTATGTGTTTATATATATTGGTAAAATTGTAACTATATGGGAATTTAGGAAGTAAAATAAATGGCAGTGAGGGATAACCAATTCAATGCAATACAAAGGTGATTGGAACGACTGTTGGGTTTAATGGAGTATATATAAACAGTGAAAATCATTATAATCTCTTAATTTAATACGATTGTTTAATTAATACTAAAAGAATAAAGTTGAAATAGTATTAATGTAATAAAAACTTTAATAGATTGCAATTGTATAATGGAAGTAAATTGTTAATAAATGAATGTAAATATTAACAAATTTATGGAAATAAAATATAAAGGAATGTTGGATAGAACATAAGTGAATGAAATTTGATAGTACGTTAATTTGGAGGTAAATTTAAGAAAGAATAACAACCATTATAAATTTCCTAACTTATTTGTCAATGAATGTATTTGGGAATAGAGTTCTTTTATATGTTGAATAGTTATAATGTTGTTATTAAGAATGATCGTTACTTTATTAAGTATAAATATAGTAACGGAAGTATGAATAAATTTATAGAAACGTAAGACTTACTTTAAGGTAATATTTGAGTGTAGACTTTTGAAATAGATTTGACAACAATAATTATTGTTCGTTACCTATCTTATTTGTTGTTAAGTTTATTTCGAAATCAAATCCCAAATGTATTCACTAAATTTTTGCAGTTGCGTAGTTTTGGTTTGTAATTGCAGTAGTTAGTTCTATAAGGTGAGGTCTATACTAATTTTATTTTAATTGGACCATTGGTTGATATAGACTTTAGAAAGCGAGATTTATAATTTTTAATTTGAGTATTAAATTCAACAAATGGTATTTATTATTACAAATAAAATGGAATTAAACGTAAAATATTAATTAAAATGGAATTTGTAAACATTATAGTGAAATTTTGAACTATTGTTAGTAGCATCTTTATTTTAGGTAAAAGTTTAGAATATAAAGGTTAAAAATCTATCTGCTTATTTGTTAATGGGATTAGGATCGGTAATAGGTGGTAATAATTAAATGAATGTTACACTAAATTGAAAGTGGAGTAACGTTCGTTTAAAAGTTGAGAAATTATAGGAGCATATTTATTAAGCGTTACTTTAAAATTTATGTTTGATTGTGAAATTTATACGAGAAGTTGCAAAGTAATAATTAAGAAAGAATACATATAAATTGTTTATAACCTAAAACTTAAGGGTAGTTAAATATTGAAATTGAATCTAATCAATTGGAAACTTAATTAAATTGGGTTCAATGTAAATAAAGGATTATTTTAAGAAATTGAAATAAGTATTATAATTGGCAAATTTAGTTACTTTAAAGTGAAACGGAAGATATTAACGCAATAGTTTGAATGCAATATTTAATTCATCTAATTTATATTAAAGATTCGTTAGATTAATTTAATACAAATTTTGGGACATTTAATAGATAATTGCTGATTTTGAATGGAATTAAAGGAATTACTGAAATCGAAATTTAGCAACTTTTAAACCTTTGCAATTGATTTTGAATATAAAGAGTCAATGGAAATTTGTGGATTAATTTATGAATTCATGAAATCAGTGTATTGACTTAGTTGTAACTATATGTAAATGTACGCAATAAGGTTGTGCAATACCAATTATTTGGATTCAAATTTATATTAAATATAATGTTGGTAGCAATTGGAATTTACCGTTTTGCAAAATAAATGAGAAATCAAGTCAAATGTAAATTATATCGTAAAGGATAAATTCATTTAAACAGTAAGATTTTTAAATAAATAAACGTTTCACTTAGGTTTCATTTGGATAATTTATGTAGTTTAATGGGAAAGCAATTGAAATTGATTACCCTAAATTTGTGCAGTTAGGGTAGTTTTGATTTGTCACTTAAGATGGTAAATTCTATAAAATGTGATAAATGTAGTTTTAATTAAATTATGACGATTGGGTATTTAAGAAGTGATAAACCAAAATTTATTGATTTATTTGAAATGAAATTGTGGATTTATTTCAAATAAGTGAAATTTATGTTTAACTATTACATCAATAGGAATTAATCTAATTTAAGGATATGTTAATATGAATTGGGCAAAAGGGTGTTTGGACTAGGGAATAATATTAATCGGTTTTAGAAACCTTAAATATAAAATGGGAAGTAGACAAGATTTAACGTTACAACCATTTATACAAAATCCAGGATGTGTGTAGAAGTATTTATGGAATAAAACGTAAACAATTGTTGGATAAAAAGAGTAGGAATCAACATTTATTTATTTAATTGGATATAACTACGATAGTATGATTTATTGCATTTAAATGAAATCTAATATATAGAACATTGCCTAAAAAGGAAGAATAGATAAAATTAATGATAAATCTATATACTATATAAGATTTATTGATTTAAAGACAAAAGGGGCAAGATGTATAAATTAGATTAAGTGCAACCTTCAGTAAATAAAATTTGATGGAATAAGAACATTTGGGTAATTTATTTCCAATTAAATCAATTCACGTTTCAAAATTTAATGCTAGTTTATTACATATATGTTTATGCCTAAATTTAAACTTATGTTTAGATCCAATCCGATCCATCTAGTATTTTTCAGCCTTGTCTATATATAACCTGTTATAAACCCTAGCCACTCCTTATTTTCATTTTTCTATATGTAGATCTCCTTCTCAACTCCTCATTCTAATGGCAGAAAAAAAAACCTAATTCTCAAATTCCAAAAAATAATAATTTCAATTTCAAAAAAAAAAAAAAAATTCGGATCTGCAGCAGCTTCTGGTCGCGCTTCGGGTTTCAGGGGAGAAAACCCTAGAGCAACTTCGGGTCAGGAAGAAAATGACTCGGGTCGCTCCGGGTCGTTTTGGCGAAAACTCCAAGCAAGCACCGGGGAATTGAGGCGGCGCACCGAAGTCGAACCCGAAGTCGACCCAGGACCAAAATTTTCCATTTTTCAAATTTTCATAACTTTTGCATACGAGCTCGGATTCGCGCGCGGTTTGTTTTGATGGGATCGTATCGGAATTTCTGACGTTTTGGCACTCGTTTGGATGAATTTGGAGACTGTCCAAATTTTGAGTTTAAATTGGATTTAATTTCGATTTAAATTCCAAAGGTGAGTGTTTTAACCCACTCACAACTACTAAAAGCTTTTATGTTTGTTAAATTAATTTTAGAAATGAATAGAAATTTATTTATGAGTATTTGGCATGTTTAATTCATCATATCTGTGAAATTGCATTTATTTAATTTAACTGTTAATTTAATTTATTTATTGCGTATTAATTGACAGTTAGAATTTATTTGTTTGTATGTATACTGCTAGTTAATAGTTATATAATTTATTACTGAATATAAACTGTTAGATTAATAGTTGTTAAATTTAATTTGAATAAAATTGCCAGTATTACCTGTTATATATTATCAAATATATATTGTTAGTTATTGATATTGTTGATGATTGTGATTGGATGATGGATGATGTTGATGAATGGATGTTTTATTTGTATATCATTAAACTGCAAGTTATCATGCATATTTCATTTCATTTGAGATTGTGGTTTGAAATGATATATAACCGCATTTTATTTTAAATTGCGGGTTGAAATGATAAATACCCGTATCACTTGACCATAGGATAGAAAATTTTATACAGGCACCGTGGTCTATATATAAATTATTTTAAAAGTGATTTCTATGGTTTGGATGTGATACGATTTATAAAAAATTAATTTTGATATTTTATAAATATTATTCTTCCATTTGTATATATATATATGAAGTTAAATTTTTGAATTTAAGCTGTGTATAAATCCGTTAAATAAAATGGAATAAAATTTAGAGATGGGATTGATAATTTATAATATATGTTAAGTTTGGAAATTTTTAAGATATGATATTTATAAACTGAATTTTTCTAAATAAAACTTAATAATGGATATTCTAGTATAAAGTAAATTTGAGAAATTATTAATTACTAGGATTTGGAGTTTTATTTATGAATGTATGTGAATATTCAAAACTAAATAAAAGAGCATTAGATTTGTTGAAAGAATAAATTCCCACTTTATTTTTGAATTATTAATATCAAAATGGATATATATATATATATATATATATATATTTAAATGGTTTTGGAACTCGAAAGTGATATTTAAATTTTTGGTTTAGACTTTAAATAAAGAAATAGATTTGTAAGGCCATGGAAATTATTTTCTTACAAAGTAACCTTAAAGTTAAACCACTTATTTTATATACTGTTGAATATCCAAACCATTTAGTTTTGAAAGTAATGGTTTTAAAAACTATGGATTTCGAAGTATTATGTTGAAAGTTAAAAATTCAAATATTTGGTTACAAGGAATTATAAATTCTAAAAGTGGCAAATTTTTGGAGAGGATATATATTTGGGAAAATGATATCATTGATTTGGGATTTAAAAAAAATATATCAAAATGAATTGTTTTGGGTTTTAAAAGAAGAAATGATATCGTAATATTATGGTTTTGAAATGGATTATATTCTGGTTTTAAGGTATAAACTATTTTTAAATGACCGCGGTGTTATAATAACGATGGGTTGGCAAAGAGACCGGGATCGGATATGGACATACTCTCTGTCGATACCGAAAACCACTTTGACTAACCGTGTACGCGGTGGAGATTCCAGAATGAAGTAGGTTGGTGGCGACGTCCTGTAAGGTAAATACGTGGACCCAACTCCCGTGAGTTGGCATAAGGTGGCTAAAACAGGAGCGATCGACGGGTTAATGAGGTCATTCCTCTGATCGGACACTCCTCTTCGATATTATACTTTGACTTTGGATTGATTCAGTGGCCACTTCTATTTTTGATTTTGGGGGAGTTTGTTCGAGGTGGGCGGTAGCTGCGGCTATGCGTTTCCATCGGCCCGGAAGCGTAATTGGTATATCTACCCTGGCATTGCCTAGTTGTGTCGTGTCACCTACCATACCGAGCCTTGTACGAGTTTGGATTTCTCCCGTAGCCCGTGTGGTATCCTCTGGTGGCTTCCCGATCAGGAGGGCTATGATATTGGATGGACTACTGGGACTATTACGTGTTAAGGGGAATATTGGGTCACTCCTTAATGCTATTAAAAAGTATGTTTATTTTATAAATAGACACTATTATAATAGCGCAATATACTACATAGTAAATAGTTTAACGGATCCTTAGGAGATGTAAATCCCGAGCATCTCTTGAGTTACTGCACTCATATTTATTTCTGTTAATTTAATTTAACTCACATAAGATCTTTTAGTTCTGACTCGAGTGTTTTTGTCTTTTCAAATTCGCTCGGGTCAGTCCGAGCGTTTCAGGATTGCAAGTTTTAGCTCTGGAGGACGAAGATGAAGATTTATAATATTATTATTTATACTAGTGCACTACACACTGTTCCGCTGCATTGTTATTGGTATGTGTAACTCTGATATGTATTATATAAATGGTTTTGTAAACAAATTTATAAACTGTATATTTGATTATTATATTTTATCCTTCCACTGTGAGATTCTGTTTAGTTTTTTCTTCTCTGTGTTTTTCTTATTTACCCCATAACAATCCGCCCTTCCGTATGGTTTGAATTGGCACGTGTGTCGATTTAAATCGTGCGAAAAGGCGGGATGTTACACAAACTCAATAACCAAACATGTAAAGGTTCGTAATAACTTTTAAATTGAAGTGGTCTCGGATAACACCGATACCCGGCCCCGATCTCTTTGAATCCAAGTAACAAATTTAAAAAGGTAAATTGTTTAGAACTAACAATTTATTACTTAGGGCGACTATATCATTTATGGTAGTTTATTACATACGACTTATTTCAAATAAAACGTATTATCATTCTAATCCAATTATTTCAACTCGTCTGGCCACTCGATGTCACATTCATAAGTAGCTGAAATAAATATCCAAATCAATTACAAATTAAAGAATTTATACACAAATTATTGTTAAAATTAAACACATTATTTAATATCTAATTTGTTAACTTACAGTAGTTTTTAGACAAATAATAATATAATTAATTACCTATTTTAAATAATATCATTAACCTTAATTACGGAAAATCCACAATTCTCATTTATAATACCGATTTAGATACAAAACTATTCATGTTAGTTTGTAATTAAATGACAATAGGATTTGAATTTTTAATAACTTAATTTATTGTAATAATATAAGTTCCTATTTATTTACTCTTTTCCTTACTTTCCTTTTTCTTATTTTCCCTTTTCTTTTTCCTCCCTTTTCCTTCTTTTCATTTTCATTTTCCCTTTCCCTTTACTTTTCTGTTTATTCTAATTTTCCTTACCTCTTCTTTTTTCCTTGTCTTTTCATTCTTTATCCTTTTTTTAATTTCCTTTCCAGCCATTACTGACCCAAACCCCCCTTCTCTCTTCTCTTGCCTAATTCCAATACTTCACCTATTCTACTACATTCAAACTTCTAGGTTACGCACACCGCCCCCGACTACCTCCACTCGATGCCGACCACCTTTACAAGTCGCCGCCGATCCCTACTCCGTGCTCTACCATCGGAAAACCCCGTAAACTCCTCGCTCGAAAATCGAACAACCTACTCCAACTCATACAAAACCCACCACCACACGAACATCTTCCAATGCCACTGTGCACCACCATTAACCACCGTACCATACCAGCACTTCCGCTATAACCTCCTCTTCCCCCATACCGCACCTCTCTGGTTGCATCCCGTCACCACCATTGCCTTATATTCAAAGCCCAGCAAAACACAAGTTAAACCCTAAACCCCCCTCACCTGGCCACCACAGGCCCTAGAAAAATCCAATGACATTTTTCCCTGGTGGCTCATCGGTCCAGCCTCCTTCTCATCAACCGCCTCTCCCCAAAAACCATCGCTTCGTCTGATTCGATGCAAAACTAATTTCCGTTCAAACCTTAATTTCTCCATCTACACGACTATAAAAATCACCAAACCAGTTCTAAAATTTATGTTTTTCAAATGCGAACAAGTCTATATAATCTAATCATTTAATTAGGCTAATCGAAATTTTCCTATACCTAAGCTACTTACTGTAAAAATGAGTTTTCTTACTCTAAAAAAATAACATTTGTTTTGGGATTGAGTTTTAAAATTTAATCGATAAAGAGGAATGGATTTCAAAGTTGTAAGTTAATTGGCTATAAAAAAACATGAACAGAGTTTTCTTTTATACAAAACAGAGGTGAACTCAAAGTGCAGGCTTGGGTTTCTCTGGCTCTAACTTAATATAGATACAAGTGTGTGTGTGTATTATTATACAGTTATACACAGCACCTAAATCTCCCTAACCAAGCTTATAACAGATACTTCAAGTATTAAAGAATTTAGTTCACTCATAGTTTTTCCCACTGTTGCTTTGATTCTTGCTTTACTTTTTACTATCTTGATCTTCCTTCCTTCAAGCTTGACCTTTATACTATTTTGTGTTTCTAAAAGGCAGGCTATGTTGTTTTCATGTTAGCGAACTGAAGCGTATGTGCCAGGCAGTGATATATAAAAAGGAGGATGGGGGCTGGGATGTATTGAAAACTATATTTAATTTTAAATTTGTAAATTCCTGGATATGATAAATATTATAGTTATATGTATATATAAACTCCACCATTTGAATTAAGATAAATATCCGTAAATGTATATATGTAAATTTATACAAGCTTTATGGCATTTGATGATATATAAGTATATAAATGTGTGTATATATATATGTCATATGAAAATCAAATCATCTTTTATCAAATCAAGTCACAAATAATATATATATATATATATAAGCATTATGAGAATTAAAAATATACAAGCATATAAGTAATATATATTTTGCCATATGAACTAATGTATATGGAAATTGAAAAGGCGATTAGGTACAAGTGGGTGTATACATGAATATAAAAGTACCAGAGGGAAAAAATATCTTTACATAGGTAAACATATGTATGTCCAATGTATAGATGAATAGGTAAATATAAATTTATATGTAACTATATATATATATATTTATATATATAAACATATGAATCATGTATGATTATAAACATATATATGTGCATGAAGACAACAATATTTATATGAATGGTTATGTATGTGTGTGTACATATATAGAGGTAAAATTTCAAGAAATGTATATACATATATGAAAGTATGTATGTACACAAGGTAACATCATCATAGCAAATATCAAATTTCACATAAAACTTCAAATCATCTTTTATCAAATCACTTAAGGAAATCAAGTGAAGTCAAATAAAAAAAATCAAATCAAGTAAAAAGTAAGAAAAGAAAAAAAATATCTTATAAAATGAAAGCCTTTACAGGGACATGCCCTAGGCTTGCACAACACACCCATTGCTATATTTATATCTACATTGCCTAATTACTCCCACATATACATTTCATTCACAATCATAAAACAACACAATATGCCATTAAAACTTAAAAGCAATCAAACACTAGGAGATCAAAAAGAAAAAAGGGAAAGCAAGATTCTTTGTTCAAAAATATATATATACACCACTCTGTTCTAAGAAGAAAAGGTGAGTAAAACGTATTTTTTTGTACTGTAAATTATGATTATGCAGCCTTGAAGTGTTGTTATCAAGTAGGCTTGAAAACAGAAATACAAGAGTGATTACATATGAATATACGTAAGTTATAATCAGAGGAAACCAAAACCTATACTTCAGCTTCACCTCTACTGTATATATATGAGAAACTATACTTCAAAAATCCCTATCTCCCACTCAAATCGGTTTTAGGCTATGATGTTTAGAAGGAAGTTGTTTGTTTTTTATTTTACTTTGTTTTGAAATTTGTTTTATTGAACAATATTTAGTATAAAGGATAGAAAGTGTATTTTTACAGTAAGTAAACAAAAAGGGGAAGAATTCGAATATCATACTTTTGGTTTTTTCTTATATGAACATGACCGGTGTAGAGAACGGTGAATTTTGGTGGTTATTTCATGATTTTTAGTTGTGTATACGATGAGATAATAGGGGATGAATAGATTTTGGACTTTGGCCAAATTACGACGAGTCAGGCGATGTTGGGTCAGAAGGTGGCTGCGGAGGTGGAGAGCGTGGGGAAAAATGGCGTTGAATTTTATAAAAGGCCATGGTGGTCGGTCGGAGGTGGATAGGGCTTGAAGGTTAGTTTTGGAATGGTTTCGGTCATGAGGTGATGGTGGCGTTAAGGAGGTGCTGGAAGGCTGCAGTATGGAGGGAAAAGAGAGGGGAGGCCATTGCGATGATGCTGCTTTATTGTAGGAATCTCCGATGGTCGGAGGTCGCTAGACGAGGCAGGGAAGGGTGATGGTTCTTTTAACTGGGTTTGGGTTCGAATCTAGAATTTGATTTTGGGTCTGCCGTGAAATTTTGGGGTGGCTAGGATGTTTCGGAGGCCGGAGATGATTTGGGACGACGGTCAGAGGTGAGCGGCGAGGCACCACCTGCGTGCACGTGCACGACAGGGGTTATGTGCAGGTAAAAGAAAAGAAAGGAGAAAGGAAGAAGGACTGAAACGAAAAGGAAAAAGGGGAAGGGAGAAGAGATGGGCCGGGTTGGGCCAAGATAAAAGAAAGTAAGTAAAAAGAAAAGTAAAAGGAAAAGAAAAAGGAAAAAAGAAAAAGAAAAAAGAAAAAAGAAAAAGAAAAGTAAAGGTAATAGAAAGGAAAATAAAAAGACTAAAAGAAAAAAAGAAAAGAGAAAAAGATAAGAAAGAAAAATAATAAGGGAAAAGGAAGGAAAAAAAAGAAGAAGAGAGAGAAAGGGAACCTATATATATTATATGGTAATCTATATCCTCTTTTATTAACTAAAAATCTATATTTACTTTAAAATCTGTAAGGTAAAGTTTATTGATATTTTGTAATTAAAATGGTAGTTAATTTTTTTTTATTATTGACTTAAGAATTTATGCAAACTTACAAAGTTACATTTAAATAGAGTATTTAAATTTTAATTAACTAAAAATAAATTGTTATTAGTTCTTAAAATTAGAAATTATATTGGGTTAAAACTTGAAAGGATTCGGATAATTGAAGTTAATTAAACCCTGATGTGTGAATCTTCTAATAGTGGATATTGATCGTTAAATTGGTTAAAAATCTATATCTTGGTTTAACTCTATTGGACATTTATTTCAATTATCCTTATTTGTACCATCAGTGGTCAGACTAGTTAATAGTAGATTAAAATGATGATCCAGTTTATTTCAATAATAAATTGTTTATTTTAAACAATTTACCCCTTTAAATTTTATTACTTGGATTCGAGGAGATCAGGATCGTATATCAGAGTTTTCCGGAACCGCTTCGACTTGAAAATCACTACGAACCTTTTTACATTTGATTATAAAATTTAATATGTTGGAATTGGATTAGTTTAAAAAATAAAGACCAGTAACTATATTTAGACATTATTATAATACCATCGGATTTTCTATAAAGTGCTGGTCATAGTAAGATGGAAACTCGTCGTGTTGTACAAGTTACCATGGTTTTCATAGGATTTCATAACCCGAGTATTTCAATTTTAGTTGGTTTTACTCACGCTGGTTTCCAACCTGACTCGGGTCATGTTGCTTTATTGTAATGCATGGGTCATACCATGTATTACAGTTTTAGGTTAGGATGCTTTGGTGCCTGGAGACGAGCTGGATGGAGATACGTATTGATTATATTCCACTGTGTATTATAAACCGTATAGTTAGCATTTAGAGACAAGTTATTATAACTGTCCAGATTTAAGTGTTGATAATTGTACTCTGATATCTTGTATTTATACTAACAGTTACAGCTTTTCTTGTATAAAATGTTGCTATTATATATTATATTTTGTTCCGCTGTGATTATGAGATTCTGTGTGGTTATTTTTGTTCTTCTTCTATACCCTAACATCCTGGTGCTTTCCGGCACTCGATTGCTCGACACTCTATACAGTGGAATTATTAGCATCGATTTTCAAGGGTCAAAAATTGCCTGGCCGTTACACGTGGTTATGAAATCCTATGAAAACCCACCACATCACCGAGTGGTCAATTGACTTTCGTAGGTCGAAAATCGAAAACCCACCACATCACCGGGTGGTCAATTGAAATTTTGTCAAAGACTGAAAACTATTCATCTCCTATTTTCTCATCCTATACGCAATGAACAATCGTGAATCCGTCTTCAAAAATCACCATTTTCTATGACAACACATTCACATAAGTAAAAGTCCAAACTTTGATAATTGAATTTCCTACGAAATCTGGTTACTGACTGTAAATCACACTTTTCAATGTTTATACTTGATAATACTTCGCGAAACCATTTTCTTTTAACATCAAACTCTAAAACTCTAAAACTAATTAGAGTGAGAGATAGGAATTTCTGAAATTAAGCATAAAATTTTCCTATATATACAGAGCAGATGCACGGATGAGGTACAAGCTTGGTTTCTATGGTTCTAGCTTAACTTGCATATACAAGTATAGATATGTATATATATTTTACTGTACAAGCATACTTAACAAACAACACTACTCTGTACACATCCAACATATAACATGGATTACGGTATAAAGGAAGGTTTACTGGCATATAGTTTTGCTTACAGTAGAAGTTTTAAAAAGATTTACTCACTGTTTAATTTTCATTTGAACAATAAAGCCTGCTTTCTTTTTGTATCGATCCTAGTACCTTGCAATAGTAGCTTGTATTTTTTTTTCGAATCCCAGAAATTGTACAAAGGCAGTGCTTTTTATAACAGAGGAAAGTAGGTTGTAGCCTCATCAGGTACAGTGAGTTTTCGTTTTTGCTTTTACTTTTTTCCTTTTCGATTTCATATGAAAAGCTTTGATGTTTTCCTTGATTTGAATAAAGATGATCTGATTTAAGGTTTTTGATTTGATTTATTATGTTGATTTTGATTTCTCATGTGACTTGAATTGATAGACATTTATGATGTTGTCCCCTTTTGTGTTTACAAATATTTCTATATGAATTGATATATATATGTGTGTGTGTGTGTGTGTGTGTCCTTTTGTGTGTATATATTTTCCCCTTCCCATGTTTATAATAATGTACGTAGTTATGCATATGCATTTTATCCTATTATACTAGCATTTGTACATATTGTCATTTACTTATATATAGTTATATATACATATATGTTTACATTTTCACTATTTAATATATATACATATATACATTTGCTTGTATTTGTCATCATATATATATATATATATTCACATTATTCCCTATTTATAGATTTATCTATATTTGTATATATATGCTTACCTACATCTACCCATATTTATTTATCTATATATGTTTGCCCCCATATATGTATATACCTACATTTTAATTTATACACATTCTCGTATACATTACTTATGTATATTTTGATATTATATATATATATATATATATATTAATTCGTACTTATACAAACTTTCTTTATTTTACTTCATATGGTCATATATATATATATATATGTAATATACATCTATACTTATATATATATTATCAAACACCATAAAGCTTTTGTATACATTTATGAGTATTTTATCTTAATTTAAATAGTGGGGTTTATACATATACATATAACTACAATATTTAGCATATCCAGAAATTTCATAATTCAATATTTAATATAGTTTTTAATCAACTTATAGATACAGATATTTTAACTATCAGAAAATTTATTTATTCGACTTATAGAAATCAATATTTCAATAATTAAAACAATTAATTGCCTAATATTCGATGGCTAAAAATCAGGGTCGTTACATTCCTCCCTTAGAACTTTTCTTCTTTGAAAAGGAACGAAGCGAGAATTTTAATCTTAATGTTTATTATTAGTCAAATCATTTTTTTTCACTTTTAACTCTTTACTCCTTTATCTTACAATTTTAAAACACTTTTAAAATTACATAATATTACCAAACTAGCTTTATATAAAAATACTTTTCATAACTCGATGTTCAAACATGTCCATCCTTGTTCTCATAGAAATTCAGTCATATGTTGATTAGGCGTAGGGCTGAAAATCTATAAGTACTTAGTAGACCCATTTTCAACATTCAGTGAAAATACTACGAAAACCTTTTCTAAAATGCTATGGAAATCATCACCTCCATGGAAATCATCACCCCATCCCATGGATCGTAGTTATCACGATGATTCCTTCGCTATCTCGGCGAAATCCATAAGAAAACTATAAGCATCCGCACCTCTCTATTTCACCATGGGAATTGCAACTGATCGCAGCTAAACCCAGAGTTGCGTTGCCATCACAAAAAATCCCATGTAACTGTAGGCATCATCTCCACCCGAATTATGCTACCAAATGAAACTTCACCAGATAGATCGCAGACTACACAAAGGTTGCGTCACTATCCAGTGAAACCTAATGTAGACTGTAGGCACTCATTGCCACACGAATTCCGCTATGGAACTACATAGATCGCAATCTATCAATGTTACATCGCTATCCCAGCAAAATTAAACGTAGATTGTAGGCAATCACTGCCACTTGACTTATGCTATGTAAACGCAGTAGATTGCAATTACATCAAAGGTTACGTTGCCATCATAGCAAAACCTAATGTAACAGTAGGCATCAGCACCACTCGACTTATGCTACCCAATAATGATCAACGGGAACTCGAGTTTTGTTCGGACGTCCTTTGGGATCCCAATCTCATTGAACCCGCCCTTAGGGTTCTAGGCAGAACCACCTAGTGGAACTCCTTCTATAAGTTTCGACTCTCAATAGGAGTACCTTTTTTCCATATCTTTCTCAAAACATATTGTACTACATACATATATAGTACCTTCCAAATCATACTCTTTATATGTATCAGATATAAACCCCATTTACACCAAATCAATATCTTCGAGTTTCATTCCTTCCAAATCATACTCTTTATATTGTACTACATACATATATGGTACCTTCCAAATCATGCTCTTTATATTGTACTACATACATATATAGTTCCTTCCAAATCATACTCTTTATATGGTTAACCAAATTTCCAAAATTTGCCAAATCAAAAGCCTTTCAAAATCAATGAGTTCCAAAAATTTTCCAGTTTCATTCCTATATACATATAAAATCATTCTTTTCAACTCAAATAACTTTTAGATCAAAAATTTCTGAGTCCACTTCATACTTATATAAACTCCATTTAGTTTCCAAATATCTTTCAAAGATCACTTCTTCTGGTTATAAATAAGGGAAGTTTGAATATATAACAAATATATTCTCTTTAATGTCAAATCAAAATTTTCATGTTCGATTTCCATTTTCAAAGTCATTTGTAATATTACTTACTTTCTATAAAGTGAGTTTTAGTTATAGTACTATCCAACTTTATATTTTAAAATCATCATATTTAAATATATTCTTTCACTTAAAAATCATTTTTGCCTTAATATCCAATTCGGTTCCAATTCATAATTGCTTCGAATTTCCATTTGGGTTATAATTTCAATTTAACCCAATTAGTATTTAAATCTATGATTTAAATATAAACAGTTTCCACTCTGACCAGTTTGAATCTAGAAAATACTTGAATAGTTTTGAAATAGTTAAATAGTTGATATAATATAGTTTGGGTATTTAAAAAGCATGGTCAGTATAGTAAATAGCTTGGAGTGATCAAAATAATTTAAGTATTTAAGAAGATAGATTTGTAACAGTTTATGTTAAAACAGTTTATTTGAAAATAGTCTCAAAGTCAACTGATTCAATTCCCAATCTCTAGTTCAAAATAAATTTCAATTTCCATTCCCATTCTAATTCAAAAAAATTCCCATTACGATTTCAAATTGGTCCATCTTCTATTTCAATTCAAATTAATTCAATTTAATTCCAATTCGAATTAATTTTAATCCCATTCTCAAATTTTAAACCATCTCGATTTATATAAATTCGAGTTCGGTTTTCCAAAATATGGATTTAATCACTTAAATCAAGTTAACCTTTAATATATTTAATTTAGCAAGCTGAATCTTTAATATAATTCAATTTTTATTTCTTCAAATCAAAATCGTTTACGTACACAGGATTGAACGAGACGCTGGTGCGGATATACCTGGATACTCGGAATCGCCTTCCCTACCGAAGGCCGGCTAGGAGAGAACCATCAAAATAGGAGAGGGCATCAGGAAGGCACTGTCTCTTCCATGATTTAGATGGACATGATACCAACAGCTGCAGGCACTTAAAGGATATAATCGAGGAGCATGTAAGGAATGGACAGTTGCGACAATATGTCGAAACTCGGAATGCAGCGGTGGAGCATGAGAAACCACCAACTACCTCACACCATGACGATGTGAGGCCCATGAATGACGGTCGATTGATTATCCATTGACCAGGATAATATGAAATAAGTAACAAGCTACTGACAAATGGCAAAGTCATTTACACATGTACGGGGACTGAGATAGCCCCTAGGCATGCTCTGAATGATGATAAAACGCGATGCTATGGTTTGTGAAATTTGTTTTTTGTTTTGGATTGGACACTTGGTTTTTCTGGTTTGGTTTTGGAGTTTGGATTGAACTCCTAGTTTTGTTTGCTTTCTGATTTGGATTTTCCTTTGGATGATTGTTTTCGGTTTTGGACGCTGGTTTGGATTTTTGATTTTCTGGTTTTGACTTGGATTTTGGATCAGATTTTGATTGGATTTTTATATGGTTTTTGATAAACGGTCGTCGGGTATGGATTATGCCTGGCAAGGGGTGAGTCACTTTGCCCGAACATGGTAAATTGACTCATTCAGGTCGTCGAGTATGGACTATGCTCGATAAGGGTCCGGAGTGACCAAGATTCGGCCTAGGACTTAGGCCCCATATTATCGATTATTATTTCAGGTCGTTGAATATGGACTATGCTCAACAAGGGTCCGGAGAGACCAGGATTCGGCTTAGGACACAAGCCATGGCATCGTACAACGCCCAAGGACACAGGACCACGGTCGTCAGGTGTGGATTGTGCTTGGCAAGAACCCAGAGAGGTTAGCTCAATGTCCAGGGACACTGGACCACGGTCGTCAGGTGTGGATTGCGCTTGGCAAGAACCCGAAGAGGTTAGCTCAATGTCCAGGGACACTGGACCACGGTCGTCAGGTGTGGATTGCGCTTGGCAAGAACCCGGAGAGGTTAGCTCAACATCCAGGGACACTGGACCACGGTCGTTAGGTGTGGATCGCGCTTGGCAAGAACCCGGAGAGGTTATCTCAATGTCCAGGGACACTGGACCACGGTCGTCAGGTGTGGATTACGCTTGGCAAGAACCCGGAGAGGTTAGCTCAACGTCCAGGGACACTGGACCACGATCGTCAGGTGTGGATTGCGCTTGCCGGAGAGGTTGGCCCAACGTCCAGGGACACTGGACCACGGTCGTCGGGTTTGGATTGCACTTGGCAAGAACCCGGAGAGGTTATGGATTTGGATATCGACCCGGAGAGGTCCTGGATTCGATCATTGGTTACTGGATAAGGATGGATTAGGACTCGATTGTCGAGTTCGAATGGACATGGAATTGGAACTGGCTATGGACTTCGGATGTCGGATTCAGAACTATTCAAAACACGCCTTCTTGTCACAAGGCATGTTTTGGGAGGCAAATGTTATCTCACCTTTTGGTCAAGGCTGGAATATCAACAAATTGGCAAGGGATGATGGATATTGGGATTGGAGATCGATTGGAATCAAGGCTGCAATCGATGTCGTCAAAATTTGGTTGAGCTCCGATCGGGACGAAATTGATTGGAGATGATGATAAGGACTAGAAGAGGCTATGTTTCAAATTTCAGGTTATTCGGAGTTCGTATAAAGGAGATATGATCGATGCAAGGTAGGAAGGACATGCTGCTCGTATCCATCGGTGTGTAGGATCGGTTCGTATCGATGTGTTTCTCATCGATCAGAAAGATGGTGGTTCGAATCGATACACTTCGTATCGATCAGAAAGTGAGGAATTCGTATCGATACCGTTTGTATCGATCGGCACAGGTTCAACTCAATGACTTCGTATCGATCGGGCAGGAAGGGTAGATGGACTTCGACTCGATGGCAACACACCCAGATTGGTAGGCAAGCATGCGGAGGTTTGTTCGAATCGATACATTTCGTATCGATCAGGATGGGACAGGTGGTGTATTTCGAGTCCATGATCTCGTATCGATCACCGGAGCTCAGTTCGACTCCATCAGGTAAAATGTCGCTCGTATCCATCAGGCAAGGCTTCGTTCGTATCCATCATTGAGTTTGGTTTCGTACCCATCTGTTGGCCTTTCATTCGTGTCGATCAAATTCAACATTTCGTATTGATCGGATCGATACGAAATACTCTCCTGCGATCGATACGAGAGAACATGCGATGCAAACAGTTGAGTACATGGAGAAGTGACGGACACGTGCAAGCGAGAAGAGTGGATACGTGCGCGTCTCCAGGAAAAGAGCGTTCAACTCGGAGCGCAAAGTGGATCAACCCAGTCAACATGCCACAAAAGTTGAATCGATCCAGGAGAGTAGCGCCACGTCATCGATGCGTACGCTCTTCTGATCGAGTCGAAGAAGATGGGCGTGAATACATGGATTCGAACGCAACAACATACGGAGAATGCCAATTTGTATCGATCATATCTCTCGAATCGCTGATCCAAATGCAACAAAATTTTCACAGCAGCTTTCATACATGGTAACGAATGTTCCTGCCAAGTTTCAGCTCGATTGGATCATTTTTTTATGGATACGAAATCACTTCGTATCGATCACAGATCGAGTCGAAACTTGGTGGGGTCGGTCGCTTAGGCCCACTCTCGTGCCAGAAAAAGTCTCCCGAAGTTTGAGCACGATCTCAGCCTCCTACGCCTATAAATAGCCTCCAGAAGCCTATAGAAAAAGGATCTTTTGGCTATTGGACATCCAGACTCTGCCGGATTCATTTATACACTTCAATACAACTATTGTACTCAAAATTCTTCATTATTACTGCTGTAATCATCTGTAACCAGCAAGGATAATCAATAAAAGGATAAAACTTTGAAGTGGACGTAGGCCGGAGATAGCCGAACCACTATAAATCTCGTGTTTGTGTTCATTATTTCTAAATTGTTGTTTGTTATTTGTTGAGATCTGATATTTGTGCTTGAATATCGCCAATTTGTGTTCATACACTGGTGCTTTCACGGTATTTTGGGTTTGTGACCAATTTTGGCGCAAACACTTTGGTGCTTTCACTGAGAAGGACTAGCACCCCCTACATGGGATTTGAAGTTCAGATTTGAAGAGTTTGAGGTGTTTTGACTTTAGGACAATGACTAGACAAAATAGTAGAAGACAAAGGGCTAAGAGAAGCCAACAAGGAGGAAGCCAGGAGGCATCCTCTGGAGCAGGAGAAGGACAGGCTTCCGTCTACATCACCAGGGATGAAATGGAAGCTATGGCAAATTCTTTGCAAGAGAGATTGTTGAAGTGCCAACAGGAAATGATGCAAACCTTCTTCGAACAAATGAGAGCTGCGGGAATGCAGAACTTAGGAACAACTACAGCGGCTATGAGTGCAGGACAAGGAGCTAGGGTTATTGAACCCAATGGAGGACAGGATACAGAGCCAGAAGGCAATCAACAAGCGCTTGGGGGCAGGCCCGCAGGATCCAACACAGGAGGACCGTTGGAAGGAGTTCAACAGGCTAGAGCCAACATTGCTGCTAATGAGCCACATGAAGAATATGTGTCGGAGATCCCTCGAGGGCAACCCCTGACAGACAACGCTGGATTGGTAGAGATAATTAGAAAAACTGTGCGAGGTGGCTTGACCAATAGAGACTTGGAAGGGGTGAACAGGGGTCCATTCGCTTGGGAAATAAGGATGGCTCAGAATCCACCTAAGTTTAAATTACCTAGCGTGGAGGTATATGATGGCAAGGCAGACCCAACTGATCACTTGATGAGTTACACCTGACACATGGAGGTGTTAGGGGCATCGGAGGAAGTAATGGCCCGATGCTTCCCTTTGTACTTGACGGACTTAGCTGCAATGTGGTTTAGGCAGCTGGGAGAAGGATCTATCAGGACTTGGAGGGAATTGGTGAATAGGTTTTTGGGACAGTTTCAGGTTCATATCAGCAGGCCGAAGAACGTAATGACATTGACATCGGTAAGCAAAGGACGGATGAATCACTTAGGGCTTTTCTAACCCGATTCAATGCGGCGGTCGCTTCGGTGGATCGGCCGGATCCATCGAAGGTTTTGATGGAGGCAGTATCAGGAATCAAAGAGGATTCAGACTTTAAGGTATCCTTGATACGAGATCCCCCACAGGATCTCGAGGAATTCTTCCACGAAGCCGAAAGGTTCCTTCGGCAAGAAGATGCAAGTATGGATTTAAAGTTGAAGGAGGTAAATGCAACTGAGGGTGGAGGACCATCCAGCAAAGGTTCGGATAAAGACAAAGGAAAAAGGAAGATGGACGATGATTCTGGAAAAAATAAGAAGCGATGGAAGGATCCAAAGTTTTCTACGTACACAGAATTGAACGAGACGCTGGAGCGGATATACCTGGATACTCGGAATCGCCTTCCATACCGAAGGCCGGCTAGGAGAGAACCATCAGAACGGGAGAGGGCATCGGAAAGGCACTGTCTCTTCCATGATTTAGATGGACATGATACCAATAGCTGCAGGCACTTAAAGGATATAATCGAGGAGCATGTAAGGAATGGAAAGTTGCGACACTATGTCGGAACTCGGAATGCAGCGGTGGAACAGGAGCAACCACCAACTACCTCACACCATGACGATGTGAGGCCTAGGAATGACGGTCTATTGATTATCCATTGACCAGGATAATATGAAATAAGTAACAAGCTACTGGAAAACGGCAAAGTCATTTACACATGTACGGGGATGGTGATAGCCCCTAGGCATGCTCTGAATGATGATAAACCGTGATGCTATGGTTTGTGAAATTTGTTTTTTGTTTTGGATTGGACAGTTGGTTTTTCTGGTTTGGTTTTGGAGTTTGGATTGAACTCCTAGTTTTTTTTGCTTTCTGATTTGGATTTTCCTTTGGATGATTGTTTTCGGTTTTGGACGCTGGTTTGGATTTTTGATTTTCTGGTTTTGAATTTGGATTTTGGATTTGGATTTTGGATCGGATTTTGGATCGGATTTTGATTGGATTTTTATATGGTTCTTGATAAACGGTCGTCGGGTATGGATTATGCCTGGCAAGGGGTGAGTCACCTTGCCCAAACATGGTAAATGACTCATTTAGGTCGTCGAGTATGGACTATGCTCGACAAGGGTCCGGAGTGACTAGGATTCGGCCTAGGACTTAGGCCCCGTATTATCGATTATTATTTCAGGTCGTTGAATATGGACTATGCTCAACAAGGGTCCGGAGAGACCAGAATTCGTCTTAGGACTTAAGCCATGGCATCGTACAATGTCCAAGGACACTGGACCACGGTCGTCAGGTGTGGATTGCGCTTGGCAAGAACCCGGAGAGGTTAGCTCAACGTCCAGGGACACTGGACCACGGTCATCAGGTGTGGATTGCGCTTGGCAAGAACCCAGAGAGGTTAGCTCAATGTCCAGGGATACTGGACCACGGTCATCAGGTGTGGATTGCGCTTGGCAAGAACCCGGAGAGGTTAGCTCAACGTCCAGGGACACTGGACCACGGTCGTCAGGTGTGGATTGCGCTTGGCAAGAACCCGAAGAGGTTAGCTCAACGTCCAGGGACACTGGACCACGATCGTCAGGTGTGGATTGCGCTTGGCAAGAACCCAGAGAGGTTGGCCCAACGTCCAGGGACACTGGACCATGGTCATTGGGTGTGAATTGAGCTTGGCAAGAACCCGGAGTGGTTATGGATTTGGATATCGACCCGAAGAGGTCCTGGATTCGATCATTGGCTACTGGATAAGGATGGATTAGGACTCGATTGTCGAGTTCGAATGGACATGGAATTGGAATTGGCTATGGACTTCGGATGTCGGATTCAAAACTATTCAAAACACGCCTTCTTGTCACAAGGCATGTTTTGGGGGGCAAATGTTATCTCACCTTTTGGTCAAGGCTAGAATATCAACAAATTGGCAAGGGATGATGGATATTGGGATTGGAGATCGATTGGAATCAAGGCTGCAATCGATGTCGTCAAAATTTGGTTGAGCTCCGATCGGGACGAAATTGATTGGAGATGATGATAAGGACTAGACGAGGCTATGTTTCAAATTTCAGGTTATTCGGAGTTCGTATGAAGGAGATATGATCGATGCAAGGTAGGAAGGACATGCTGCTCGTATCCATCGTGGTGTAGGATCGGTTCGTATCGATGTGTTTCTCATCAATCAGGAAGATGGTGGTTCGAATCGATACACTTCGTATCGATCAGAAAGTGAGGAATTTTTATCGATACCGTTTGTATCGATCGGCACAGGTTCAACTCAATGACTTCGTATCGATCGGGCAGGAAGGGTAGATGGACTTCGACTCGATGGCAACACACCCATATTGGTAGGCAAGCATGCGGAGGTTTGTTCGAATCGATACATTTCGTATCGATCAGGATGGGACAGGTGGTGTATTTCGAGTCCATGATCTCGTATCGATCACCGGAGCTCAGTTCGACTCCATCAGGTAAAATCTCGCTCGTATCCATCAGGCAAGGCTTCGTTCGTATCCATCATTGAGTTTGGTTTCGTACCCATTTGTTGGCCTTTCATTCGTGTCGATCAAATTCAACATTTCGTATTGATCGGATCGATACGAAATACTCTCCTGCGATCGATACGAGAGAACATGCGATGCAAACAGTTGAGTACATGGAGAAGTGACGGACACGTGCAAGCGAGAAGAGTGGATACGTGCGCGTCTCCAGGAAAAGAGCGTTCAACTCAGAGCGCAAAGTGGATCAACCCAGTCAACATGCCACAAAAGTTGAATCGATCCAGGAGAGTAGCGCCACGTCATCGATGCGTACGCTCTTCTGATCGAGCCGAAGAAGATGGGTGCGAATACATGGATTCGAACGCAACAACCCGGAGAGGTTATGGATTTGGATATCGACCCGGAGAGGTCCTGGATTCGATCATTGGTTACTGGATAAGGATGGATTAGGACTCGATTGTCGAGTTCGAATGGACATGGAATTGGAATTGGCTATGGACTTCGGATGTCGGATTTAGAACTATTCAAAACACGCCTTCTTGTCACAAGGCATGTTTTGGGGGGCAAATGTTATCTCACCTTTTGGTCAAGGCTGGAATATCAACAAATTGGCAAGGGATGATGGATATTGGGATTGGAGATTGATTGGAATCAAAGCTGCAATCGATGTCGTCAAAATTTGGTTGAGCTCCGATCGGGACGAAATTGATTGGAGATGATGATAAGGACTAGAAGAGGCTATGTTTCAAATTTCAGGTTAATCGGAGTTCGTATGAAGGAGATATGATCGATGCAAGGTAGGAAGGACATGTTGTTCGTATCCATCGGTGTGTAAGATTGGTTCGTATCGATGTGTTTCGCATCGATCAGGAAGATGGTGGTTCGAATCGATACACTTCGTATCGATCAGAAAGTGAGGACTTCGTATCGATACCATTCGTATCGATCGGCACAGGTTCGACTCAATGACTTTGTATCGATCGGGCAAGAAGGGTAGATGGACTTCGACTCGATGGCAACACACCCAGATTGGTAGGCAAGCATGCGGAGGTTTGTTCGAATCGATACTTTTCGTATCGATCAGGATTGGAACAGGTGGTGTATTTCGAGTCCATGATCTCGTATCGATCACCGGAGCTCAGTTCGATTCCATCAGGTAAAATCTCGCTCGTATCCATCAGGTAATGCTTCGTTCGTATCCATCATTGAGTTTGGTTTCGTACCCATCTGTTGGCCTTTCATTCGTGTAGATAAAATTCAACATTTCGTATGGATCGGATCGATACAAAATACTCTCCTAAGATCGATACGAGAGAACATGCGATGCAAACAGTTGAGTACATAGAGAAGTGATGGACACGTGCAAGCGAGAAGAATGGATACGTGCGCGTCTCCAGGAAAAGAGCGTTCAACTCGGAGCGCAAAGTGGATCAACCCAGTCAACACGCCATAAAAGTCGAATCGATCAAGGAGAGTAGCGCCACGTCATCGATGCGCACGCGCTTCTGATCGAGCCGAAGAAGATGGGTGCGAATACATGGATTCGAACGCAACAACATACAGAGAATGCCAATTCATATCGATCATATCTCTCGAATCGCTGATCCAAATGCAACGAAATTTTCACAACAGCTTGCATACAAGGTAAGGAATGTTCCTGCCAAGTTTCAACTCGATTGGATCATTTTTTGATGGATACGAAATCACTTCGTATCGATCACAGATCAAGTCGAAACTTGGTGGGTCGGTCGCGTGGGCCCACTCACGTGCCAGAAAAAGTCTCCCAAAGTTTGAGCGCGATCTCAGCCTCCTGCGCCTATAAATAGCCTCCAGAAGCCTACAGAAAAAGGATCTTTTGGCTATTGAATGTCCAGACTCTGCCGGATTCATTTCTACACTTCAATACAACTATTGTACTCGAAATTCTTCATTATTACTGCTGTAATCAGCTGTAACCAGCAAGGATAATCAATAAAAGGATAAAACTTTAAAGTGGACGTAGGCCGGAGATAGCCGAACCACTATAAATCTCGTGTCTGTGTTCATTATTTCTGAATTGCTGTTTGTTATTTGTTGAGATCTGATATTTGTGCATGAATATCGCCGATTTGTGTTCATACACTGGTGCTTTCATGGTATTTGGGGTTTGTGACCAATTTTGGCGTAAACATTTATTTCAAATCAACTTTGAACCCATATATATCCACATATATATAATTATATCCCATAAAACCACCCTTTAATTTTAAACCATTTTTGATTTTTAATCCAAAACGAATTCATCTTCAAACAACTCTTGTTTTAAAACAAAGATTTCTATATTCAAAAATATTCTAAATTATATTATTTATTATTTCGTTCAACACTTTGAAACAAATTTTAAAATTTCCAGGATTAGATTTCAAAACTTCACACTTAAGATCCATTTTTAATTTCATTTTAATTTTATAAGTCATACTTATAAATTCAGCTTATAACATTTCACTTTGTTTCATCATCGTTTATTCTAAAATGAACACCCTTTATTAAAACACAATAACCACTTTATAATAATAACCTTATCATATCTAGAAACCATATATTCCACAATAATTTTCTAGAAGGATTATCAAAAATATAACCAGGGTAACTTATTTCGTTTTAAAACACCATGAAAAATACTTTCGAAATTTTCAGAATTTTAAATTCTAGTTTGAGTTTATTTCTAGCTTAACTTATTTGCATAATTTATTCTTACCCAAATTTCTATTTGGTTATATATATATATATATATATATATATATTTTACCACTTAAGTCTTATAATCTTATTTGACTATAATAATTATAGCCAATCAAATTGATATAATAATTTAGAAAAAATATTCTTTTATATATTAAAATATAATCTTATATAAAATTATTTGTAAGACCGTTTTACATTCATTATACAAGAAAATAACAAGTACGCCCTCATATAATACACTCTACTCATTCTAGGGTATTATTGACCCTATCTCTAATGAGTAAATTCCACCGGAGCCAAGGTTCGCGCTTAACCTTTAGCTCTGATACCACGTGTAACGCCCGAGCGATTTTTGACCTCTGAAAATCGGCACTAATACGTCCACTGTATAGAGTGCCGGAAATACCAGGTTGTTAGGGTTTTAAGAAAAAGAGATAGAAGAAGATTAGAAACAAATGCACAGAATCTCACAATCACAGCGAAACAAAATATAATATATCATAACATCATTTTATACAAAGAGGAGATGTAACTGCTAATATATATACAATTTATCAGAGTATAATTATCAACAAATAAATCTGGACAGTTCTAATGACTTGTCCCTAAATACTGACTATACAGTCTATGATACATAGCAGAATATAATCAATACGTCTCTGCCATCCAACTCATCTCCTGAGCTCCAAAGCGTCCTAACCTGAAAACTGTAATACTCGGTTTGACCTGAGCATTACAATAAAGCAACACCCGAGTCAGGCTGGAAACCGGCGTGAGTAAAACCAGCTTAAATTGAAATACTTAAGTATAAAACTCCTTTGAAAACCAAGGTAACTCGTACAAGCTACGAGTTTTTATCTGATTATAACCGAACGCTTTTACAGAAATCCATCGATATTGCAATACTGTCGGTACATTTACTTACCTAAAATTTGCTTAACTTATTCGATTCCAGCCTATTTAACTTCACAATCAAAACCATAAAGGTTTGTAGTGGTTTTGAAATCAAGTGGTTCTGAGTAACACTAATATCCGACCCCGGTCTCTTCGGATCCAAGTAATAAATTTAGGAAAATAAATTGTTTAAAATAAACAATTTTTTAGGGAGACACTATTCAAATATGGGAATTTATTACAGACTTTTATTTCAAAATAAAACGTATCACCACTTAAATCCCATCATTTTAATCTATTTGACCACTCGATGGTACAGACAAGAATAATTGAAACGAATATCTGAAATGACCCACAGTTCCGTACCCCTTGAGTCGACACTATTCTCCATCAAATCAACTCAAGATGAACGGAAATACGAACCATTAGGGTTAAAGAAGAAGAGGTAGAAGAAGAAAATAGGGATCTAACCATCGCAGTGGAATAAAATATAATAGATAATAAATGAACTTTACACAAAAAAATATGTATCTGCTTATACATTACATCACCAGAGTACAGCATCAGAGTTCAATACAAACAACAACACAACTCAGGACGGTTATAATATCTTGTCCTCCCAAAAACTAAATATACAGTGGAATATTTCATACAAGTATGGAAGTATGTATCGCCATCCAGCTCCACAACATCCTTTCCTGTAATCTATAATACTCGGTCTAACCCGTGCATTATAGTTAAATAACACCCGAGTCGGTCTGGAATACCAGCGTGAGAAAAACACACTCAATTGGATTATTAAAGTTTCAAAATTCTTTTGAAAACAAAAGCATCTCGTAAGACCACGCCACAAATAAACATGTCGGGTTTTTACCTTACGATAGCCAAAACACTTTTATCAAAATCCTCTGATATTATAATAGTGTCTATAGAAAGTAAAATAGAATCTAGCTAAAATGCTTGCATCTCACATTTCAGCAATAGTTGGGCACAATCAAAACCGCATAGGTTCGTAGGGAGAATGGATTTCCAACTATGACTTGGCATTGGGGTACCACCTGTCACAGTACGTGGCCTAGATCATCGTACCGAGGATTACTCCGAATTCCCTACAACACAAGACCGGAACTACCCCTTACTGGATAATCCCGAGTAAGATCACCCCACGGTTGGGATCAGTAACCACCCAGACATCTAGAAAGGGATGACCTCACCATAATGGGAGCTACCCACTTAGCCTTGCTGCATAACCCTTGATTTTCAGTCATTCCCGGTTGATGAGGCTCGAGGCTAAGCATTACCTTTTTTAGAACATATCACTTAGAATGCTCATCGTCCATCTAACGATGTTCTGAAAGCATTCATCCATACAAGTCCGTCCCGGGTTCGAACAGAACCGAAGGCACTACTCCTAGTATATCCGTTTTGGAATCATCCTCGGGATTAGTAGCGACTAGCCCTTGCACTTCACTGCTCCATCTTCGACTCCGAACTAGTTTTCCCCTACGAAATCGTTCAAACCGGATCGAAATGGTTTTCAGAAAATAAATTTCGATCCCTGTCTCTTCGAAACGATCAGCGCATTGTCCAATATTGATAGTCGGTTATTTAACTATCAATTAACATTCAAAAACATCCATCAAACGTAAATAATTTTCCTAAATTATTTATAAATCCTCAAAATATCTTCGCAAGATATATTTCCATTTTCAATCTTTTGAAAACAGTTTTCAAACCACACTCTTCTCATGGAATAAATTTTCAAATATTTATTTCCACTGAAAACACCAAGCACAAAAAACTTTAGACTTTTAAAATAATTTAAAACACTTTGTTATAAAATATACTTTAACATTTAGATTGAAAACTACTTCAATACTTTATTCAAAATATATACTTTAGGAATATTTAAAATAAGGTTACTTTATAAAATATAAAACTAGATTTTCTCCTTTAAAACAAAATACCAAGTCACCTTTAAATAATTACTACGATAATAGATTTGAAAAATACTTACTTTAGAATTTAAACATTTAGAAATAATAAATTTTCTAAAACATGTTATTTTTAAACAACATTAAAACTTTAACTTATATTTAAAAATTTATTTTGAAAACGTACTTGGCTATCCAGGGAAATATACTTCTCTTCACATCCTTTAAAAATAAATCACTATTTATTTTTAAACAAATTTTCCCATTCCTTTGATAAATTCCCGTCATGAATTTATTCTTCAAATATCCACTGATATATTACTTCACCTTTTATAAACCCAGTTTATAAATTCCAAAGTCTCACTTCTCTTTTAAAAATCCTGGTTTTAAACACTTAATCAACCTTCAAATTGATTTCCAAATTACTCTCATTTAGAAATAAATCCCTTTTCTTACTCAATTTTATTTCAAAACCCATAGACTTCAGATTTTATTTCTTAATTATGATTTAAAATCCTTTTAACTGAAAATACCAATTCCAGATTTTCCCCAAATTTCTTCTTTATCCTTTCAAATAAATTCAAACCTTGAATTTCAAAATAAATTCTTTATTTCTTGAAATAATATCACTTGAGTTTTAAAATAAAATCACTTATTCCCATTTATTCAAAATCTCATTTCCCGCACTTGGAATTATATCTATCAGAATTCAAAAATACATTTTATTCTTTTCCAATTCATTTTTAATTTATTCAAATTTCGATGATTATTTTTATCAAAATTCACTCTTTTATTTTCTTTTCAGAAATCCCATTTCTATAGATTTTGATAACTCGGTTCACCGAAATATTTTAAATCAACCACATTTCCAATTATCAATATAATTCATCACAGGATAGCAAATAATTATATCATAGTATATTTTAACAAATCTAAATATTTTGAGGAATCCAGTTGGATCCCTCCAACCTGTTTCCCTGTATCCACAGATGTTGGCACAATAAAATACCAATTCCACTTCGAGGTGGAATATCGCGGTCTATGGGTTTTAAATATAATATCATCCACTATTATGCGGCGCATAGGGTCTCATCTGCTATATAATGCGGGAAAATCAATCACTCCTATACATACTATATATAATACTATATATAATATAGCACATCAAATCAATTCAATCATTCAACCAATTATTTAAATTTAACCATTTAAATTTAAATTAAACCCAGATGAGTGAGATTAACTCACCTTTGCTCTTTAAATTTGCAAATCCACTTCATTCTCGATTTGATTCCACGATTATTGACCTTGTATAAATATCTATACAATTTATTAATATTTGAATTGATCTACCAATTAATTACTACTTACTTATTTAATCTAAACTAATAATTTAATGTTAAACTAATTTTCTTTTAATAAAATATTTTTAGTGACAAAAATAATTAAATAAGTTTATTAAACAAATTAATTTCCATAAACATCATTTTAAAAATAACTAGCAAGTTTAAAAATGGTATTTGTACATATATATTTTTGAAATGATACATAAAAATAAATTATATTTTATTATTCTTTTAAAATTTATTTATCCAAACTCCCACCTTTTTTAAAAAAAGCAACAGCAGTTCCACTTTACTTATATACATATACATATATAAATCTATAAATTAAAGGAAATAAATCTTTTATAAAATTTACTGTTAACTATATAATTTATTTCCTTGTTTCCACAAATATAAATAAATTTAATAAAAAAATACCTCGCTTTCTACAGAGAACCCAGACCTATTCGAGAAAACTACAGCCACTCGAGCACATCACCCACTAATGACACCGCCAATGTTCCACCAGCACACTGCCCCCATTTATGCCACAAGCCCAAAGTCTCAAAATCGAACCCCGTCATACCCTAGCCAGACTTCACACTGCCGACCCTAAATCACTTAGCTATCCCCACAATTGCATCCATGACGATTCGAAAACCACCCCCTTCAACAGCCATAGGCCACTTGACAACAGCGACCTGTTTCTTGAAGGCACGCGCGAGGTCGATCAAATGCGAGAACTTGGAAATCTCAAGAGAAAACATTGCCGAAAATCTTCGACAAAGCTAGGCCAACCTAACGTCGCTCATCGTATGAAGCTCCACCCATTAAAACCTAATTCGAACCACAAGATGCCGCCTCAATCGAAGTCGCAAATTAATTCCAACATGATGGTTTTTTTATACGATTTGTTTCGATTTTGAAAATGAAGAAGGAAGGGGAAGACTTCGTCTAATAAATTTGAGGATCGAACTGAAGGTCGAATGAGAGAGAGGAGAGGAGCGAATTTTATTAAATTTCCTCTATAAAGTGCATACGAGATTTTAAACTCGAATTGGAAATCGCGCGTTTGCCTCTCCTGCTTTTGTTTTGAGATGAGATGAAGAATGAATGAACAGCTCCTCTTTATATCTGTTCGGCTGTGAAAAGAAGGGCGCGATAGAAAGGAACAAGAAGGACGGTTGCGTGGGAGACTGGATGTGAAGCTTGCGTGTTGAAGAAGGGATGAGGAGACACTGTATAGGCAGCTACAGTGATTGAAATGAAGTGTAAAAAGCACTGGTGCGACATTATTTCAGCTGAAGGCTGACTATTATATGTGAATATATATATATATATATTAAATTTAAATTTAAATTCAAATTTGTCTTGATGAATGCAACTTAAAATCTCGACACCCTATCGAGGCATGCCGCTAGGCGTTTATATTGTTATACCCCTATTACGAATGCAATGGGAAAGGTTTCGAGTCCTAATTCGATCGTATGGAGAAGATAGATTTTTGAACCCAGTTTTTATATTAAATTTCGATATAAATTTCAGCGTGTTTATATATCGTACGCTCACACAACAACTCCAAACATTACGAAAATTGAAATCCGATAATAATACAATATTACGGATCCAATGGAACTGGTTTCGTCGAATCTGAGACTATGCCTCGGAAGGCTATTTTTAAATTCAATTTAAACGATGTATTATTAAAATTGAACAAACTACGGTTAAATTCAATTTTACCCCATCTATTACTTGTAGTATTATCAATATAAATTTTATAAGCCTTTGAAATGTTTTTGACAAGCTTATAACTCCAGATTTTATATTTTACCCAATTACCAAATATATAATTTAAAAGTCGAATTTTCCAATAAATCATTATATCTTAGATCCTGAATTTACTTTATAAATGAAAACCACTTTCCATATTCAAAATCAATTCATAATCCAAATCAAATATTTAAATCCATTTAAATATCTCAAATTAACCGTTCAAAAAATCCGGGTCGTTACAATATCCAATAGAGTTAAGACAAGATATAGATCATTAGATAATTTTAACGATCAATAACCAATATCAAAACAATTCTCTTACCGGGATTTAATTTGCCTCGATTAAGCATATCCATGTATATTTAAAACCAAATTATTTACAATAAAAAACGATTTACCTTTTTGTTAATTAAAACTTAACACTTATTCAATATCCAACTTGTTAATTTGTATCAATCTTGAAAGCCAATTAATAATGCAATTTGCCCATTTAATTATAAACTACCATTGAACTTTAATCCACGGATTTAATTTATCAATAGATTTTTAGTGTAAATAAAAGAAAATATAAATTGCCATATAAATCTATTTATAAATCACATTTCTGCTTCTTTTCCTTTTTCTTTCTTTTTATTTTTCGTTTTCCTTTTATTTTTCTTTCCTTTATTTTTTTCCTTTTCCTTTTCATTATTTTTCTTTCTACTTATCTTTTCTTCCATTTTATTCCCTATCTATTTCCTGGCCCAACCTGGCCCATCTTCTCTTCCATACTTCCTCCTTCTTTTTCTTCCTTTCTTCTCTACTCTCCAGTTACTTATCTCCAGAAAATACCTATGTGCATAGACATGCACGCAACATCCGGTCGTCGGAACCCACCGTCGACCTTCCTCACCTATCACCCACGACCTCCTCCTCTTACTTGACCACCTGGAACATGCAACAAGATCCCCACTCTAAAATTCACCTCCCAGCCTAAATCCTGAACAGTGACGACCCCCTTCAAATCACCTCGTCCCATCATCGCCGTCCACCAGTCAACACCAGATCTCGCCTAGAGCTACACCACAATCTCCTCCATCGTGACCCCCATATGAGCACCCTCCTTCCTCTCTCCTTTCTCCACCATTGCTTTCAAACCCGAGCCCACTCTCAAACTCCCAAAAACCTAAATTGCCTAAGTCTGATTCGCCCATACCCCCAGATTTATCGCTCTATTTTTCGCAAATTCCCCGGCCCCCAAGCTTCCTGTAGGCCGGAACCCCGATCACATCACCGAGTGGTTAACCGGAATTTTAGTGAAAATAAAAGAAGAACAGAAACTTTATGTTCTAGAATCTGTAATCAAAGTAAATTGTTTAAAATAAACTTTATGTAGTTGACTGTAGAGGCGGGGCAAGGTAGATGTAGGGTTTAGTGGTAGTTTTGGGAACGTCTCTGGTCGATAGGATTGGCGATGTGATGAGGGGTGTACGAGCATGCGATCCAGGTGGAAATGATGGAGGGGATTGTGATGTAGCTCTAGGAAAAGTTTGGTGTTGTAGGGTGGACGTCGGCGATGGGGCAAAGTTCTTAAAGGGATCGAAGTTTCATCTGATTTTGGATTTAGGTATGCGAATCTATGTTGAAGATTTTGGCGATGTTTCAGGTGGTGGTACGCATGGAGATGGTTGATGGTGGTTTGTGTGGGTAGTCGGCGATGGCCAGAGTTGGCATACACGTGCACGCGTATGTGCACGTTCATGCTCAAGCATCTGGGAATAAGGTGAAGAAAGGGAAAAGAATCAGGAACTGGGAAAAAAAGAGAGGAGGAGGGGAGAAGTGTTGGGCCGGGTTTGGGCCATAATTAAAAGGAAAGATAGGGAAAATAAAAATAAAAATAAAGAAAAGGAAATAGAAAGAATAAGAAATAAGGAAAATATAAAGGAAAGAAAAATTAAAGAAAATGAAAGAAAGGAAGGCAGAAAATAAGGGAAAGAAATGAAGAGAAGAAATGGGTTTTGTTTATATATGCATTTACATGATAACCTATATTTTCCTTCTTTAACTACAAATCTACTTTCATTTTAAACCCATAATTTAAAGTTCGGTGATATTTTATAATGATTAATTATATTATTATTTGGCTTGAACTTGTGGGTAATCAATGATATTTTATAATTTGTTACTAGTAAATAAATTCTTTAATTTGTAATTAATTTGGATATTTAATTCAACTATCCTTACGTGTGCCATCTAGTGGTCAGATAAGTTAATATAATTAGATTAAAATGATACTATGTTTTATTTGAAATAAGAATTTATAATAGATTCCATTTTTGAATATTTTCACCTTAAGTAATGGATTGTTTATTTTAAACAATTTACCCTGCTAAATTTATTGCTTGGATTGGGTGAGGACGGGATCAGATATTTGTCATACCGGAACCACATGATTTGAAAATCAATACTAACTTTTACAGTCTTGATTATAAATTTTGATAGGCTGCAACTGAATAAAGTAAGAAAATTTGATTATGTTTGATAAGTAACTATAAGTATTGCAATATCGATGGATTTCTGTAAAACGTTTGGTTAAAATCCGATAAAAAATCGTAGCTTTGTACGAGTTACCATGGTTTTTTAAAGGAGTTTCATGACTCAAGTATTTCAATTTAAGCGGGTTTAGTCACGCTGGTTTTCAGCCTGACTCGGGTGTTACTTTATTGTAATGCTTGGGTCAAACCGAGTATTACATAGTTTCAGGTTCGGACGATGTGGAGCTCAGGAAACGAGCTAGATGGCAGGGACGTATTGCACGTATTAACTATACCTGCTGTGTATTGTAGGATGTATGGACAACAGTTGAGACAAATTATTATAATTATCTAAATTTATTTGTTGATGATTGTACTCTGATAACTTGTATGTGTATTAATAGTTACAGCCTTTCTTTGTATAAAATGTTGTTATTTTATATTATATTTTGTTCCACTGCGATTGTGAGATTCTGTGCTGCTATTTTTGTTTCTTATTCTATCTCTTTTTCTTAAAACCGTAACAGCCTGGTATTTCCGACACTCGATTTCTCGGCGCTTTATACATTGGACGTATTAGTGTCGATTTTAAGGGGTCGAAAATCGCCCCGGTGGTTACACGTTGTATTATAAAAAAAGATTTTAAAGTTAAAATTTACGGATTTAAATGAAAATAATTTCCAGTAAAAAATAAAAGAAGACACAGATTTTCATATATATATATATATATATATATATATATCAGTTCCGTTTTTCTTCCCCTTTTTTCTCTTATTTTTTCTCTCACTTTTCTCTCTTTCTTTTGTAAATCACGTTCGTAAACATGCTTATAAGATTTCACTTCCCTAAAAATTTCACTCTGTCTTACCATTATTTATTCTGTAATAAACATCCTTTTATTAGGATATAATAACCAATTTATGATAATAATCAATATTGCCATATCTAGAAACCATATATTACATCATAATTTACTGAAAAAATATAATCAGGGTAAATTATTTCATTTCAAAACACTTTGAAAAATATTCTCGAAATCTCCAGGATTTAAAATTCTATATGGTATTAGAGCAGAAGGTTAAGCGAGAACCTTGGCTCTGGTGGGGATCACTCATTAGAAATAGGGTCAGTAGTATCCTAGAATAGGTTGAGTGTAGTGTATATAAGGGCGTAGTTTTTATTTTCATATATAATGATTTTAAAAAATGATTTTAAAGTAATTTTTAGACAAGGTTATATTTTAATATAAAAGTAAATAATTTTGTAGATTATTATAGCATATTAAGTTGGCTGGTTGTTGTTATTGAAATTAAGTAAGATTATGAGAATTAACTGGTAAAACACATATAACAAACATAAATTTGGGGAAGAATAAATTATACAAATAAATTAAGCAGAAAGTAGGCCTAAAACCAGAAATTGAAATTCCAAAAATTTCGAAAGAAATTTTCAAGGTATTTAAAACGAAATAAGTTATCCTAATTATATTTTAGAGAATTTTCCAGAAAATTATTATGGAATATATGGTTTCTAGATATGATAATATTTATTATTATCATGAACTGGTTATTATGTCTTAATAAAGGAAGTTTATTACAGAATAAATAATGATGAACATAGTGAAATGTTTAAGGAAGTGAAATTATATAAGCATGACACATAAATATAAAAAAAGCATCTTAAGTGTTGAAAAAATAAATAAATAATATTATTAAAATACTTTTGAATATAGGAACCTTTGTTTTAAAACAAGAGAGGTTTGAAGATGAATTTGTTTTTGGGTTAAAAACCATGAATGGCTTAAAATTTGAGGTGAGATTGATATGAAATGATAAATATGTATATATATGTGGATATATATATAAATATGATTTCAAAGTTGATTTGAAATAAATGCTGGGTGTTTGAATTCTGGAATCCCCTTAAAACGAGAGAATAGCCCAAAGAAAAATAAGTTTTTGAACTTATAAGTGGGAAGTGGTATTAATAAGAATTGGATTTGGAATGTAAAATTTAGATTGAGTAAGGTTAAATGGATTGGGCGAATTGGAATTTAACTCATGAAAAGTTAAAGAAGTATTGAACTTATAACCTGACTTTGGAATTTCTGGGTGAAATTAAGATTTAACTTATGAAAGTTAAACGGGTTAAATCGAAAAAGAAGTCATGTATGATTTCGAAACAATTTTAGAAATAAAACGAGTTTCGACTCCTGGAAATTTGGGGTGCATACTATGGATTGATGTTTTGGGTAATTTGGATGTTTATTTGTTTGATATTTCCTACTATCATCATGTTATTTACAGTATATAAAACCGTAAATTTGATTATTTCGAATAAATTAAGAAGTGGATTGAAATGATATATATCCAACCTTGAAATGGAATAGAATAAAATTGAATTTATGAAAACAGAATCATTTTGAACTCAAGATTGAAATGTTAAAAATGAATTTATCAATCGAAATTGTTTAAAGAATTGGGTTTACAATTTTGAATTATAAGCAGGAAATAAATTGAATTTCAAAATTTTATTTGTTTTAAAAAGATTTAGACTCTTATTTGAATCTTGAAACAAGTTTAGTAAAGGTAATTTAAATGAATATTTGAAATTTGGGCTCAGAATTGAAATATTATAAAGATTTAGACTGTTAAATTAAACATTAAGGGTTATTTTGGTTAAATGATTAAATTAGTATTTTGAAAAACCGAACTCAAATTTGTATAAATCGAGATGGTTTAAGATTGAGAATGGAATTGAAATTAATACGAATTGGAATTGAATTGGATTACTTAGGAATTGAAATAGAAGATGGACCAATTTGAAATCGAAATGGGAACGAGAATTGAAATTTATTTTGAATTGGAGTTTGGGAATTGAATCAGTTGACCTTGAGACTATTTTAAAATAAACTATTTTAACTGTTACAAATCTATCTTCATAAATATTTTAATTATTTTGATCTCTCCAAGCTATTTTACTATATTGACCATCCTTTTTAAAACTCAAACTATCTTATATTAACTATTTAACTATTTTACAACTATTCAAGCTATTTTCTAAATTCAAACTGGTCAAAATGGAAATTGTTTATACTTAAATCGTAGGTTTAAATACGAATTGGGATAAATTGAAGTTTTAATCAAATGGAAATTGAAGCAAATTCTGAATTGGAATCGAATCGGATATTGAGGAGTATATTTTGAGTAAATATGATGATTTTAAAATAAAAGGTTGGATAGTATTATAACTGAAACTTACTTTATAAGAGTAAGTAATGTTACAAATGACTTTGAAAAAAAGTAATCGAACTTGAATTTTTTTTTTGATTTGGCATTAATGAGGTTATATATATATATTTGTTCTATATTCAAACTTCCCTTATTTATAATCGGAAGAAATGGTCTTTGAAAGAAATTTGGAATACTAAATGGGGTTTATATGGGTATGTAATTGACTCAAAAATTATGGATCTAAAAATTATTTGAGTTAAAAGAAATGATTTTATATGTATATGAGAATGAAACTGGAAAGGTTTTGGAACCATTGATTTTGAAAGGCTTTTGATTTGGCAAAAGCAAATTTTGGAAATTTGGTAAACCAATTTTTGAGAATTATCGATTTTGAAGATATCGATTTTGTGTAAATGATGTTTATATGCGATACATATAAAGAGTATGATTTGAAAGGTACTATACATGTACATAGTATGATATGTTTTGAGAAAGATATGAAAAAAAGGCAACCATTGAGAGTCGAAACTTATAGTAGGAGATCCACTAGGTGGTTCTACCTAGAACCCTAATGGCGGGTTCAATGAGATTGGGATCCCAGAGGACATCCGAACAAAAATCGAGTTCCTAATGATCATTGTTGGTTAGCGTATGTCGAGTGGCGCTGATGATTACTGTTACATTAAGATTTTGTTGTGATGGCAATGTAACCTTTGCTGTAACCGCGATCTATTACGTTCCATAGCGTAAGTCGAGTGGGAATGATTGCCTACAATTTATGTTTGATTTCGCTGGAAGAGCGACGTAACATTGGTAGGTTGCGATCTATGTAGTTCCATAGCGGAATTCGTGTGGCAGTAAGTGCCTACAGTCTACATTAGATTTCACTGGGATAGTAACACAACCTTTGTGTAGCTGCGATCTATGTCATCAAGTTTAATTTGGCAGCGTAATTCGGATGGAGCTGATGCCTGCAGTTATATGGTTTTGCTGTGATGGTAATGCAGCCCTGGGTATAACTGCGATCTATTGCAGTTCCCATGGGCGAAAGTCGAGAGGTGCGGATGCCTATAGTTTTCTTATGGATTTCTCCGGAATGGCGACGCAATCATCGTGCTAACTATGACCCATAGGGGGGGGTGATGCTTTCCATAGAATTTTTGAAAAGGTTTTTTTAAGTAATTTCAGTAGGTGAGTATTATAGATTTTCAGTCCTACGCCTGATCAATGTATGACTAAATTTCCGTGAGAATAAAGATGGACTTGTTTGGATATCGAGTTATGAAAAGTATTTTTATATAAAGCTAATTTGGTAATACTACATAATTTAAAGTGTTTTAAATTATAAAAAGGTAAGGAATTAAATTTTTTAAAGACATTTATTTTAATAATATGCATCGAAATTTAAAATTTTCGTTTCGTTCCTTTCGAGGACGAAAAATTTTAAGGGGGGAGGAATGTAACGACATGGATTTTTAGCCATCGAATATTGTGAAATTAATTGGTTTATTGGTTTTACTTATTAAAATACCTATAAGTCGAGTAGATTAATTTTCCAATGTTTAAAAATATGTGTATCTACAAATTTGTTTAGAACTATATTCAAATTTAATTTATAACATCCTAGTAATGATAAATTTTATGAAAAATTGTATATAAACTCCACCATTTAAAAATTTAAGATAAAATATCCTTAAAAGTATATGTAAATATATATGTATATATTTTCATAAGCTTTATGCTAATTAAAATTATACAAGTATATAAGTGATATATAGTCATATATACCTACATGAAGTAATGTGTATAAAAAATATGTATAAATGTAAATATATACATATATGCTGACAAGTACATGCAAATAAATGTGTAAATGTGTATATAAAGAAGTGTAAACATATAAATATATGATTAAAATATATATTATATATATGAAGTGTACATGTATGTACATTAAGGGACAACCTCATAAATGCATATCAAATTCATTGGTAAATCACATATAAAACTTCAATTTACCCAAATCATGTAAAAAGGAAAAATCAAATCAGTTTTTATCAAATCAAAAAAATAAAATAAAGTAAAATAAAAGGTTTAAGGCCTGTATATGAGTAATAGGTTTCAGCCTCTTATCTGCGTGTTCTCCTCATCTATATATACATACCCTATGTTATCTGCAAGTATACCATTCTAGCCATAACATTCTAGTTCACAAACATCTCTAAAATAAAAGGGGTGTGCTGCCATTGAAAACAAAACAGAGAAGGAGGTAAAATAAAAAACCAAAGCAGCGACCAAAAAAAAAACTATGAGTATAACTCTTTAGCTATGTTAATAAGTTATTATCATATATATATATATATATATATATATATATATATATATTGGGAAATAACGTATGGAAATTGATCTGTAACAAATGTCTTTAACTTTATTTTGCTGGTATGGGAATGTAGATAGGCGTAGCAGTTCATAAAAATAACCCTCTACCTTGCTTGTTTGACAAAAACAGTGGAACTTCCCACTTCTAAATTAAATAACTTCACATCCAATTAGTTTTAAAAATTGACATCAGGATAAAAGTTGATTGTTTGTGAATATAGAACATTTTTCATCAAATTTCATTATGTATTGATGGAAAAAGACCCATTTTACAGTGGATGATTGTAACGACCTGTCTTTTTGGATGCTTTAAGCAGGTACACGCGTCAACTCAAACCATACAAAGAGGTAGATTGTTATGTGGGTAAATAAGAAAAAGAGAAGGAAATAAAAACAAATACAGAATCTCGCAGCGGAATGACAAAGTATATTAATCAAATAATAGTTCACGAAGCTGTTTTACAAATAAATTTGATTATACTTATACAATACAGAATCAGAGTTATAGACAACAAGAATAAATACATAAATGCAGCGGAACAACATATGCAGTGGAATAAATATAGTAATAGTACAACTCTTCATCTTCGTCCTCCAGAAATAAAGTCTTCAATCCCTGAAATGCCCAGGCTGACCCGAGCAAATTGAAAAGACAAAACACTCGAGTCAAAACTAAAAGATCTTATGTAAGTTTAATCAACAGTGACTAAATATGAGTGGGACGATGTCAGAGATGTTTACGGGGTTTGACATCTCCTATCCAGTGTCTAACATGACTGCAGTAGCTTAAGAGATGTTCGGTATTCACATCTCCTAAGGATCCATTAAATTATCTACTATGTAGTACAATACGTTATTATAATATGTCTACAGTAAAGTAAAAGTATTAAAATAGCTTTAAAGCATTATCCATACCCCCCTTAACACATTCTATATATTCCCATAGTCTATATAGTATTGTACGCTCCTCCGTAAGCTGGAGGTTTACCCAGAGGGCACTCCATAGGCAAAACAAACTTGTAGAAGGCACGCTAGGGCATGTGAACACAGCACCCGTGGCAACGCCAGGGTAGATATACCAATTGCACTTCCGGAATGGTAGTATCGCGTAGTAGCTACTACCGCCCACCACGGAACACACTCCCATATCAAAATCGAAGGGTGGCCACCAGAATCAACCACAAAGTCAAAATATAGTATCGAAGGAATGTGCCAACTAGGAGGAATGACCTTATTTGTCCTGGTATAGCTCCTGTTTTAGTCACATCTAAGCCGACTCACGAGAGTCAGGGTCACGTCATACCTTATACAAAAATCATTCGCCAAAAGATTCCTACTTCATTTCTGGAATCTCCACCACGTAAACAGTAGTTGAAGTGGTTTTCGGTATTGGCAGAAAGTATGGCAATGTCCGATCCCGGTCTCTTTAACAACCAAATGCTTATTACACACTGGATGGTTCTTTTACATTTCAAAAATTATTTCATAATTGATATCAAAATATCATATTCAGTTCAAACCATATCACTTTCGGAGTTATATTCACTTTCGAAATCATATTTCAAAAATAGTTTACAACCCTCATTTCAAAACTTCATATTCAAATCAAATATGTAACTTAAATCCCAACTTAAGTTATAATATCATGTAATCATATTCACTTTAAAAATTGCAGATTTAAAATAAAAACACATCTACTTTATTTAGTTGAAATTTAGAAAGATAGATTAGATATTTATAAATAGTTTAAATAGTTATAAATAGTTAAAATACTCTATGTAACGACCCGTATTTTACGTGTCGATAAATCGTAGAATTTGCAGGTCATTAGTATTGTTTATGTTGTTTCTAGCCTGAGTCGTTTAGAAAGTTAACTCATGTGTTTAGTGATGAGTTTGAGTTCTCAAGTTTTGAGTCGTTAACGAGTCAACATGTTGAGGGTTGAGTTTGGACCGAGTTAAGGTAGGCAGCGACTCATGGTCTTGGACGAGTCAGTGGGTTAGCCTGCTAGAGTTTAGACCGAATTAAGGTAGTGGGCGACTCATATGGTAACCGACTCATAGAGGCAGCGACTTATAGGTATGGTCGAGTTAGTATGTGGCCGAGTTAAGGGGTTGACCGACTCATAGGGGTGACCGACCTAAGAGGATAGTGAGATAAAAAGTGTGGCCGAGTCAACGAGTTACGACTCATAGGGTTTGCCGAGTTAAGGAGTTGAGTCGGTGGGTGTTGAGTCGGCAGAGGTTGTTGAGTCATATGCAGTTGAGTCGGCTAGGGCTTAGGTCGGCCATAAGACTAAGTCGTTAGGTCGGTAGGTACTCAGTATGGCTTAGTGTAGTTGAGTCGGCATGTTAGTTGAGTCGCCATACGACTTAGGACTTAGGAAAATACGGCAGTGTCTTATGTCGTAAGCCATTGAGTCGTTAGCATGTTGTGCCGTATTTGGTTAGGTCGTTAGAGGCGTTGAGTCGTGTCTGGGATAAGCCGCGTATGAGTAAGACATGAGGCCCTGTGTTGTGTTGAGTCGGCAAGTGGCATGGGCGACTCAGGGGAATGAGTCGGCAACGACTTAAGAGCGGCCGAGTCAGGGAGAAATCAGCCTATAAATAGAGGGGTTTGGCTCACTTTTTGGCACCGGTTTTTGAAGCAACGAAGTGCTGCCATTTTGGGAACTCGACTACAACATTTCTTCATCTTCTTTTCTCCATTCCAATCTAATTATAACATCCATCCAAGATCGAAAATCGAGATTGAAGATCCAAGAGACAAAGTTGAAGATCTTCATCCAACGAAACTAGATTTCATCGTTTTAAGCGAGATTTCGCCGGATCAAGCCTTGATCTTCGCTGTCCAGATCTGAAGTGTTTAGTTTTTGAGGTGTTTAGGTGATTTGGTGAGTGGTAGTTATCTCTCACGCGGACCCAAAGGAGTATATTGGATTGGTGGTTTGTTGGAGTGTTGTAGATAGTGATTTTGTGCATTTTCCTTAAATCCAAGTATAAATCCATTGTTTGTAAAGAAGTTTACCTATGCAAGTTCATTTATTAAGCTATAGAAACAAAACCCATGTTTTATATTTGCTAGATCTATGCTAAAAACCCATGATTCATGTATGTTGGTTCTATGCTCATTTATTTACGAAATTGCCATTGTAGTTATGAATGCCTAATTAGATCTTGATTGAATACTTATTTGTTTGGATTAATGTTTGCCTTGATTGATTGTTGTGAATGAGCTATCTAGTTGATAGATTTGGACAAGTATGGTCAAAGATGATTCAAAAGCTACAGAAGAGGCTCTTGAATGGTGAAAGCTGCCAAAAGCATATGTGGCGGATGTGGAAGCTCATATGTATGAATTGAATGATGTTGAGATGGAACTTTGCCATGATGCGATGAGGCAAACCATGTTGTTGAGTTGAGACTTTGCCATGGTATAATAAAGCGAAGTATGATGTGATGTAGACTTGGCGTAATCTAGGCAGGGATCATTCCAAGCATGTTGATAACTCGAGGGATGGTTCGAGTAGGTTGATAATGGATTGCTCGAGAGGTAGCTTGAGCTAGTATGAGGATAGTCGTCAAGGAGGATGACTAGGAGGCTTGGATCTCATCGTTGTTGAAGGTTCTAGCATGCTCAAAAGCAAGAGTACACGGGGTGCCCATAACGACTACAGGTAGGTAGTCGGGACAACCAAAAGACTACAGGTAGGTAGTCGAGTACTTTGGGCAAAGTAGATAAGTCCTAGGCACAAGGCAGTGTGCGGAGTTATGTATGGAACCGGGGTTACCATTAGCCCTTGACGGATGGTCATTCAATCAACGGTGAAATCAAAGCAAGGATAACAGTGATAGCCAGAGTCATGGATGTTTGGATGTTTGGTTGTATCATCATTCGGTCTCAAGAGCGGTATTTTCTAGGTGCTTATCTGATCTTGGTTTAGGCCTTGGGGGTTTGTATTTGGAAAACATCGCCCTTGACTCGAGTGATTATTGATTTACCTTAATCATCTGCTATGTTATGCTTACTTCTCCTTGGTGTGTGTCTGGGGCTATCACTGTAGAAAGAGGTGGAGTGGGATGGTTTGGTTCCTATTCCTTTTATCCTTTATGCTCTTTTGGTATGTTTGATAGTTGATTTACTGCTCACTAAGACTTTGTCTGACTCAAGGTTTTATGTCTCCTCTAATTACCTTGGGCTGTTCATCCATGTTGGGATGGGCAGACTAGGTAGCAGGTGACAGGTGCTGTTCTTAGAAATCTGCGTTGATGGTGACGAAGACGAGCAGGAGGCTTTGCATATTAGTTTCTTACTATATGTACTGGGTGTTCCGCTGTTCGTATATTCTGAGTGCTATGTAGTGAGGCTTTGATGTATGGATTTGTTTAGATGATTGTATCAAACTACTATGGTGCTTATATGATGATTTTCTGCTATGAAGCTTCACTATATATACTTCTCTATTGTATTTTATCCATGCGCTGGGAGTTATGCAAAAGAGTTTCTGTTTTATTTTACCCTGACTATCGTCCATGGCTACTTGGCACGTCTTTCAGCGCACTATTTCCTTGTTTTGGTGCGGGAGTCATGGGCGGTCGTCACATTTGGTATCAGAGCCTTGGTTAATCGATTTTAGCCAACGCTCGCTGACGTAACTACGTATGAGAGACGTAATTGTATTTTGATGGATGATTACTATATGTAATATAGTAACTTAGAAGGATTTGAACTCCTTATGCAGTTGTTTCTCAAGGTGTTCTAATCATTCTTATTACAGATATTAAGGATGAGTCGAAGAGGGAGACCAGCTGCAAGGGAAAGCCGTGCTACTGAAGGAGCTGTTGATTATGGAACTATGTTCGAAGCGATGATGACTTCGATCATGAGAAGGATACCAGCTCCAGGGCCATCTGTAGATGTGGGAGTTCAAGTCCAAGCTCCAAGGCCGGTGGATTTTGCTAAGCTTTGTAAGGATTATACTGCTCTTGGAGGAAAAGCTTTCTTGGGGACGGAGTCGACTATTGAGGTGCAGAGATGGATTGATGCATGTCGAAGGATCTTTGGTGACTTAGGGATTGAGGATGCAACTAAGAGGAAGCTTGCATCGAGACAGCTTCAGGGAAGAGCTGCTGATTGGTGGAATTCTATCACCATTGATACCCCAGAAGAAGAGATTACTTGGGAGCAATTCCAAGTTAGATTTGAAGCCAAGTTCATCTCTACGGCTCAGAAGTCTATTTTGTTTAAGAGGTTTGTAGAGCTCAAGCAAGGTGGGAGACCAGTTCTTGAGTATATTTCTGAGTTTGAAGCCTTGTCCAAGTATGCTAGATCGTATATTGATTCTCCTTATCATAAGAATGAGAAGTTTGTGACTGGTTTGGATGCTTATCTTGGGAGGCAGTTGGTGGATCACCTGGACGATCCATTTGAGAAGCTTGTGGAGAAAGCCCTCAGGCATGAGAGTTTGTTTCCTAAGGAAAGTTCTGTTGTTGCTGTAACCAGGGAAGGATCTAAACCACACCAGAGTGGCAATAAGAGGAGGAAGCAGCAGCAGCAGAAGGGTAAGGATGGCCAGAAGAAGCCGAAAGGCGAAGTGACTTGTTATAACTGCCAACAGAAGGGCCATCTTTACAATGATTGTAAGAATCCCAAGGTGCCGGGAAAATGTTATAACTGTGATAAGCTGGGACATATCAAGAAGGATTGCCCAGAGCCGAGGAAAGATAGGCAAATTGTGCAAGCTTATGCTTTGGGAGTTGTGCCGTCATCTTCAAAAGCTCCTACTGCTGAAGAAAAGGGGAAGAGTGTGGTGGTTCAAGGTACTCTTTCTATCTGTGATGTTCCAGTTAGGGTGTTGTTTGATACTGGAGCGTCGCATTCTTTTGTTTGTAATGATTTGGTAGGCCGGTTAGGTTTGAAACCGGATATTGTTGATAGGCCATTGGTTGTGACTAATCCGGTTGGGGGTTCGTCATGTTTGTGTATGATATGCCGTGGTCTAGTTGTGTCGAGTCATGATTGCTCGTTTGATTGTGATTGCTTTGTTCTGAACTTTGCGGGGTTCGGAATTATTTTGGGTATGGACTGGCTTAGGAAATATGCGGCAAGGATTGATTGTGAGAGGCTTGAGGTGACAGTCGGGAATGTGGAAGGGCGAAAGGTTGTGATACGATGCAAGCATGAGGAAGACGTCTTCATGAGCTTCATGTATTCGCTGGTTGTTCCACGGGATGGACTGTCATCAGTGCCTATTGTGAATGGATTTGAGGATGTCTTTGACGAAGTCAAAGGGTTGCCGCCGCGTAGGGAGATCGAGTTTCGTATCGATCTAGTTGAGAGAGCCAGACCTGTTGTGATGCCTCTTAGGCGGATGGCGCCTAGAGAGCAGTTAGAGTTGAGGGTGCAGGTTGAAGACCTTTTGCAGAAAGGATTCGTTCGGAGAAGTGTGTCCGAATGGGGTGCACCAGTTGTGTTCGCAACCAAAGCGGATGGATCGTTGAGGTTGTGTGTGGATTATCGTGAGCTGAATAAGTTGACTAGGAAGAACAAGTATCCATTGCCGAGAATAGATGACTTGTTTGATCAGCTTCACGAGGCTAAGGTGTTTTCTCAGATGGATTTGGCAACGGGATTTCACCAGTTGAGAGTGGCAAAGGATAGTGTGCCAAAGACTGCTTTCAGGACACCATCCGGTTTTTATGAGTGGCTGGTAATGCCGTTTGGATCGACTAACGCGCCAGCATATTTTGTGGATCTTATGAATAGGGTGTTCAGAGATCAGTTGAATAAGTTCGTGCTTGTGTTCGTGGATGATATTTTGGTTTACTCCAGAACTGAGGAAGAGCACAAGACACACTTGAGAATTGTTTTGGAAATCTTGCGGAAACATCAGCTGAAGGCTAAGTTTTCGAAGTGTCACTTCTGGAAGAGTGAAGTGAGGTTCTTAGGCCATGTTATCTCTGGAAATGGAATAGCGGTTGATCCCGCTAAGGTGGCAGCAATCCAGGATTGGGTTAGACCTAAGAATGCATCTGATGTGAGGAGTTTTCTTGGATTAGAAGGATATTATCGTCGGTTTATCAAAGACTTTTCCAAGATAGCTGCACCGTTGACAGGATTGACGAAGAAGAACCAAGTGTTCAGATGGGATGACAAGTGTGAGCAAGCTTTCGTAATCCTGAAAGAGCGACTGATAAGTGCTCCTGTTTTGACTATTCCAAGTGGGAATGAAGAGATGGTGGTTTACACCGATGCATGTGGCACTGGACTTGGAGCAGTGCTAATGCAGAAGGATAAAGTTGTTGCGTATGCAAGTCGACAACTGAAGCCGCATGAAAGGAATTATCTGACTCATGATTTGGAGTTAGCGGCGATTGTGTTTGCTTTGAAGATGTGGAGACATTATCTATTGGGAGTTAGATTCGAGTTGTTTACAGATCATAAGTCGTTGAAGTATCTGTTCTCCCAAAAGGATTTGAATCTTCGACAGCAACGGTGGCTAGAGTTTCTGGCATCTTATGATTTTGGTATAGCCTATACTCCGGGAAAAGGTAACGCAGTGGCTGATGCGTTAAGTCGAAGACATGCAGGTTTGGGAGCCATGTTTTCAGAATGGAAGAGTCTCGAGTATTTGGCTGGATTTGACTTCAGGCCTAGATGTGAATTGGAACCTAAGATGTTGGCAAACTTATCGATAAGACCTACTCTTGTGGAAAGGATTGGCGAGAGCCAAAAGAGAGATGATAAGCTTGTCAAGATTATCCGAGATTTGGAATCCGGATTGGACCCAGAGAAGGATAAGAGATTCGAGGTCGATCGAGAGGGTTGGCTTCGGAAGCAAGGACGATTGGTTGTTCCCGACATTGATGGATTGAGAGATGAAGTTCTGAGGGAAGGTCATCACTCGAAGTTGACAATTCATCCAGGTGGAAATAAGATGTATCGGGATATGAAGAGAACTTACTACTGGGAAGGCATGAAGAAAGATGTTGGAAATTTTATTTCCAAGTGTATGAACTGCCAGTTGGTGAAAGCTGAGCAGAAGAAGCCCAGTGGATTACTTCAGCCGTTAGAGGTTCCTACATGGAAGTGGGAGCAAGTGTCGATGGATTTTATCGATGGTCTACCTAGAACCAGGGCAGGAAATGAAGGGATTTGGGTCATAGTAGATCGTTTGAAAAAGAGTGTAAGGTTCATTCCTGTTCGATCAACTAGGACTGCATCGAAGTTGGCTGAATTGTATGTTAATTGGATAGTTCGATTCCATGGTATTCCGAAGAGTATAGTGAGCGATCGAGACCCATTATTCACTAGTAGATTTTGGAAGAGCTTCCAGGAAGTTTTGGGAACTGAGTTGTGTTTGAGTACAGCTTATCACCCTCAAACAGATGGTCAGACTGAGAGAGTTAACCGAGTTTTGGAAGATCTTCTCAGAGCTTGTGTTTTGGACTTCGGAGGATCATGGGAAGATCATCTTCATTTGGTGGAGTTTGCATATAATAACAGTTATCAGTCGAGTATTGGTATGGCACCATATGAGGCATTATATGGAAGACCGTGTAACTCTCCGACATGTTGGTTGGAAACCGGAGAAAAACTGATACTTGGGCCAGAGATGATTCGACAGACTTCGAATTGTATAGAGATCATTCGGCAACGAATGAAGGCAGCCCAAGATCGTCAGAAAAGTTATGCCGATAATCATCGTAAGGATTTGGAATTCGACGTAGGAGAGATGGTTTTTGTGAATATTTCTCCATTGAAGAGGGCTATTAGATTCGGGAGGAAAGGAAAGTTAACTCCGAGATTTGTTGGACCATTCCCGATTATCGAGCGAATTGGAAAGCTCGCTTATAGATTGGAGTTACCGGAAAAGATGGCGGGTGTGCACAATGTTTTTCATGTATCTTATCTACGGAAGTATGTGCACGACCCAACTATGGTGGTTTCCGCTGACAGCTGTGAAGACTTAGAGGTTGATCCAGTGGTTACGAGACCTCGTAAGCCGCTTCGTGTTGTTGAAACCGACACGAAACAGCTTAGGAGGAAGACGATTACGTTGCCCAAGGTACAATGGAGTGATGATGTTAACGACTGTACATGGGAAGAGGAAGAGAGGATGAAGGCAGCTCATCCTGAGCTCTTCGAGGTATGGCCCTAAAGTGTCGTGACATCTCATGAATTTGTAGCTTGTTCTAAGTTTTAGAATTCTGCATGCTAGGCTAGAATTGGATGCATGGTTTGTTGATTGCTATGGATGATAGGCATGCGGAATAATTTTGATTGCTGATGATTGCTGTTGATTGCTTGGAATTTCGGGGGCGAAATTCCTAAGGGGGAGAGAATGTAACGACCCGTATTTTACGTGTCGATAAATCGTAGAATTTGCAGGTCATTAGTATTGTTTATGTTGTTTCTAGCCTGAGTCGTTTAGAAAGTTAACTCATGTGTTTAGTGATGAGTTTGAGTTCTCAAGTTTTGAGTCGTTAACGAGTCAACATGTTGAGGGTTGAGTTTGGACCGAGTTAAGGTAGGCAGCGACTCATGGTCTTGGACGAGTCAGTGGGTTAGCCTGCTAGAGTTTAGACCGAATTAAGGTAGTGGGCAACTCATATGGTAACCGACTCATAGAGGCAGCGACTTATAGGTATGGTCGAGTTAGTATGTGGCCGAGTTAAGGGGTTGACCGACTCATAGGGGTGACCGACCTAAGAGGATAGTGAGATAAAAAGTGTGGCCGAGTCAACGAGTTACGACTCATAGGGTTTGCCGAGTTAAGGAGTTGAGTCGGTGGGTGTTGAGTCGGCAGAGGTTGTTGAGTCATATGCAGTTGAGTCGGCTAGGGCTTAGGTCGGCCATAAGACTAAGTCGTTAGGTCGATAGGTACTCAGTATGGCTTAGTGTAGTTGAGTCGGCATGTTAGTTGAGTCGCCATACGACTTAGGACTTAGGAAAATACGGCAGTGTCTTATGTCGTAAGCCATTGAGTCGTTAGCATGTTGTGCCGTATTTGGTTAGGTCGTTAGAGGCGTTGAGTCGTGTCTGGGATAAGCCGCGTATGAGTAAGACATGAGGCCCTGTGTTGTGTTGAGTCGGCAAGTGGCATGGGCGACTCAGGGGAATGAGTCGGCAACGACTTAAGAGCGGCCGAGTCAGGGAGAAATCAGCCTATAAATAGAGGGGTTTGGCTCACTTTTTGGCACCGGTTTTTGAAGCAACGAAGTGCTTCCATTTTGGGAACTCGACTACAACATTTCTTCATCTTCTTTTCTCCATTCCAATCTAATTCTAACATCCATCCAAGATCGAAAATCGAGATTGAAGATCCAAGAGACAAAGTTGAAGATCTTCATCCAACGAAACTAGATTTCATCGTTTTAAGCGAGATTTCGCCGGATCAAGCCTTGATCTTCGCTGTCCAGATCTGAAGTGTTTAGTTTTTGAGGTGTTTAGGTGATTTGGTGAGTGGTAGTTATCTCTCACGCGGACCCAAAGGAGTATATTGGATTGGTGGTTTGTTGGAGTGTTGTAGATAGTGATTTTGTGCATTTTCCTTAAATCCAAGTATAAATCCATTGTTTGTGAAGAAGTTTACCTATGCAAGTTCATTTATTAAGCTATAGAAACAAAACCCATGTTTTATATTTGCTAGATCTATGCTAAAAACCCATGATTCATGTATGTTGGTTCTATGCTCATTTATTTACGAAATTGCCATTGTAGTTATGAATGCCTAATTAGATCTTGATTGAATACTTATTTGTTTGGATTAATGTTTGCCTTGATTGATTGTTGTGAATGAGCTATCTAGTTGATAGATTTGGACAAGTATGGTCAAAGATGATTCAAAAGCTACAGAAGAGGCTCTTGAATGGTGAAAGCTGCCAAAAGCATATGTGGCGGATGTGGAAGCTCATATGTATGAATTGAATGATGTTGAGATGGAACTTTGCCATGATGCGATGAGGCAAACCATGTTGTTGAGTTGAGACTTTGCCATGGTATAATAAAGCGAAGTATGATGTGATGTAGACTTGGCGTAATCCAGGCAGGGATCATTCCAAGCATGTTGATAACTCGAGGGATGGTTCGAGTAGGTTGATAATGGATTGCTCGAGAGGTAGCTTGAGCTAGTATGAGGATAGTCGTCAAGGAGGATGACTAGGAGGCTTGGATCTCATCGTTGTTGAAGGTTCTAGCATGCTCAAAAGCAAGAGTACACGGGGTGCCCATAACGACTACAGGTAGGTAGTCGGGACAACCAAAAGACTACAGGTAGGTAGTCGAGTACTTTGGGCAAAGTAGATAAGTCCTAGGCACAAGGCAGTGTGCGGAGTTATGTATGGAACCGGGGTTACCATTAGCCCTGGACGGATGGTCATTCAATCAACGGTGAAATCAAAGCAAGGATAACAGTGATAGCCAGAGTCATGGATGTTTGGATGTTTGGTTGTATCATCATTCGGTCTCAAGAGCGGTATTTTCTAGGTGCTTATCTGATCTTGGTTTAGGCCTTGGGGGTTTGTATTTGGAAAACATCGCCCTTGACTCGAGTGATTATTGATTTACCTTAATCATCTGCTATGTTATGCTTACTTCTCCTTGGTGTGTGTCTGGGGCTATCACTGTAGAAAGAGGTGGAGTGGGATGGTTTGGTTCCTATTCCTTTTATCCTTTATGCTCTTTTGGTATGTTTGATAGTTGATTTACTGCTCACTAAGACTTTGTCTGACTCAAGGTTTTATGTCTCCTCTAATTACCTTGGGCTGTTCATCCATGTTGGGATGGGCAGACTAGGTAGCAGGTGACAGGTGCTGTTCTTAGAAATCTGCGTTGATGGTGACGAAGACGAGCAGGAGGCTTTGCATATTAGTTTCTTACTATATGTACTGGGTGTTCCGCTGTTCGTATATTCTGAGTGCTATGTAGTGAGGCTTTGATGTATGGATTTGTTTAGATGATTGTATCAAACTACTATGGTGCTTATATGATGATTTTCTGCTATGAAGCTTCACTATATATACTTCTCTATTGTATTTTATCCATGCGCTGGGAGTTATGCGAAAGAGTTTCTGTTTTATTTTACCCTGACTATCGTCCATGGCTACTTGGCACGTCTTTCAGCGCACTATTTCCTTGTTTTGGTGCTGGAGTCATGGGCGGTCGTCACACTCTAAATTTAATTTAAAATAGATTAAAAGTCAGTTTGACTTGATTTAACATAATTGAATAGATTTAAATGCAATTAAAATAGATTAAATAGTTTTAAAATAGATTTGTTTGGTTTAAATTAAATTAAATGGTAAAATTAGTTTAAAATAAATTAACTTGGCTCAAAAATAGGTTAAAATAATTTATAAAATTAATATAGGCTAAATTAGTTTAATTTTTTTTAAAATCTTAATAATTAGGAATTTTAAAATAATATATTTTTAAAAAAGTTTATAATAAATATGAATTTGGAATTCATCTAAATTTAACTATTCATTTTATTTCAACATATCTGGGCAATTTCACATATCCAAATCGCAAAACCCAATTTCAATCTTTCAATTTAAATTTAAATAAACTATTGAATTTCATACAATCCATGTTCAAATATCAACTCGAATTACTCCAACTTCAAAATATTTCAAAGTTATATTTCAAACAAATTCAATATCTCAATTCCGATGGATATTCATTTGTACTCAAAAATTAACTTTAAACTTTCAACTAAATTTCCTAAAGCAATTCCTTTAAACCAATTTCACATTTTCAACATAAAACTTGATTTTTCGATAATAATTCAATTTATATAAATCAAATTTTATTTCAGAATATCATTTAATTAAATTCAAAAAAAAATAGAATTTAAAAAAATCATTTAATTTAACCAATCTGGTGTCCGTATATAATTCTCTACCCTAGGGTCAAGTGATACAAATATTTATCATTTCAATCCGCAATTTAATATTCTATGGTTATATATCGTTTCAAATCGCAACCTCGAATTAAATAATAAAATCCATAAAATCGCTCGAGTCTATCATTTCAATCCATAATGATTTTTCCCTAATCTATAGATCATTCGGGTATATATCACTTCAACCCAAAGTGATTTTCAAATAATTTTTTTAGGGAACTTGCAGAGTGATAGCATTATATTAATCAACCATAACAACCAATTATCCAATATCAAAAATTAGACATCCATCACAATTATCATCCAGCTCAACCAAATAAATTACAACAAATAACTGATTATTATTCATAGATAATTAATTGGCAATTTTAAATTCAATAATAAATTAAATGACAATTTAATTCGAAATAATTCAAATTAACAGGAATAACAATTTAAACATACCAAACAACAATAAATAAATTCCAAATCACATCACCAATTAAATTTTACTAACATAGGAAATTTTAGAAGTTGTGAGTTGGTAAAAACACTTATATTTGAATTTAAATTGATTTAAAATCCAATTTAAACCCAAAATTTGTACGGTCTCAGAATTCGACCAAACCAGCATCAAAATGTTCGGAATTTCGATATGATCCAGGTAAAACAAACCGCGCGTGACACGACCTCATATGTAAAAGTTATGTAGATTAGAGCATTACGATTTAAATTAGAAATATAAATAAAAATAATAATATGCTATAAATGTCACCTTCATCTTCTCACGTGCTCGAGCCTAGGTAAACACGTTCGACTAACCCTAGCCGCCATGAAATCGACCTCTGACCCCAAAATTGCGTCTCCCCAGGCTGCTGTTGGCCATCGCGTCCACCTCCCCTGACACACCACGACCCCCGCAACCATCTCCTCACGACTACACGTGGCCGCATCTCGAACAACCCACGAATATGTGCAGCCGCCATCGAAAATGAAGAAACCCTAGTCGAATTTTACGCCTGATCCGACCATCACTTCATCGAACATACTCCGATAGACTACACTTGCCGCACTCTACATCCCAGTGCCCTTGATTCGTCGATCGAATGACGATCATTGTATGCTAATGAACAGTCGAAATTAAATCGTTCAATTCTGGCCACACAGAAACCCAAATCGAAAAACAGATAGCAAATTTGACTTACGATCGTGGAGATCGTCCAATTGATATATAATTTGATGTAGTTTGGAGGGATTTGATTTTGAAGTTGAATTTTGAATCGAAATTGAGTTGAGGAATTTGGTTGGTTTGTCTTCCACTGAGAAGGAGATGAGTAGAACGAATTGTACGTATATGCGAATGGAAATAGGAAACAACTAGGGTTTATAACGGGTTATTTATAGGCAAAGCTGAAAAATAGAATGAATGGGAAAGACTGATTTTGAAGCTTAACGATAAATGACCCGAAAAGTCTGTTCTGTCTCCGTAACGAAAATGGGTCATCCCATATATCAAAATAGATGTTTTCAATATTTTTAATTCAATGGAACGGGTTTCAAGTCCTAATTCCTATGAAGAAGTTAGGTTAAAATCAGCTTATTTCAAATTGATTTTAATTAAATTAATTTCTACGCGTTCCGAGCCTGTACGATTTAATGACAAGTCCGATTGCTATGAAACTTGCAATCCTGCAATAATTCAACGTTACAGATCCGATGAAACTGGCTTCATTGGAATTCGAGTCAGTGGCCAAAATGGCCATTTTCACGTTAATCAAATCAAATTTTCAATTTCAATTCGGTAATTAACAAATTTTATCATTTTTGACTTCTTAAACATTTACAATAATTTAAACAAGTGCACATATCAATTTAAAGTAAATTAATTTACCAATTACAGTGTTTAATTTCAATTTCAGTAAATTCATCAATTATAAATCAAAATTATAACAAATCCATTTATTTGATTAAATCTTGTTCTTCAATCAATTATCATCTTATGCATATAATTAACATTTGTATATATCTTAGTGCCCTAATATTTTCCAGTTCCATCTTAATTCCCATTAACATAATATTTAATTTCATTTAATTGCAATAACTCCGATTATTATTATTTAAATTCCAATAAAATTGAGCAACCTTGATTTCAATTCTTTTATCCAACCAACTGTCATATTATGAATAAAATTTACATTATTTTCAATTATTACCTTAATTTACATTAACTTAATATTTAATTATATTTATTGCAATTGATTTCCAATTTTCATTCAGTAGATTAAATAAATAGGTAACATATAATTATTGTCACCATTAACCTTTAGTTACATTTATAAGTTTATTACTTACAAACAAATGTTATAATTGCTTTCATAATACTGATGTTATTCAATTACCTTTAATTATATATTAATTAATTAATTAATTGAACATTTACATTTGGTTTCTTATATTCAATCCATAACCAAGTATAACATCTAAATCACTTCAATTAATTGGAATTTCATTTAAATTGTTGATGATTAACTACAATTAACATTGTTGCATTTCATTTTAGTTATTATTTCTTTATTAAATTATAAATTTTTATTTCTTCCAACATTAAATCACAAAATCTAATTAAATTAACAATTTTTAATTATCAAAATTACGGGTCATTACATTCTCCCCCACTCAAAACTTTCATCCTTGAAAAGGAAAAAGAATGGATAAGGAAGAAATTAAGTAATCAATATATCTTATTCAAAATATTAAATTTATAAACAATTATTTACATAATTAAATAATTTAAATAAAATATCTAAATTTACAAACAACTAAATCCTTTATATTCAAGTTAATAAAAATTTGGAAAACATTTCATAAAATTTTCTAAGTCAAGAATTCACGAGAAATTTCGGCAGAGTCTTTTTTGTATGGAGGGGCTAGAGAAGAAATAATAATATCAATAATAATAATATATTTCATATTTTTTCAAAATAATCTATCCCAACAGCTGGAAAAACAATGTAATATCGCTAGAAAGCCATAATCCGAGAACATACCTATTTATCGGGCAAATAACGCTTATTTGCGAAACCAATTGCAGTAGCAATTGCTTCCATAAATTGTATTTCACTTATACAGTCCAAAAAGGTTAGTACTTATAAGAGAAATATTTATATTGCTTTAATTTATAACAAACAAATCATAACAATATTCACTTGCAAACAACATATAAAAGCACTAGCAAACAGAGCCATACAATCATCGCATGGAGTTAAAGAAATCAACCATCCATCCATAGCAACCAAAACAAATGATTTGTTCGGGTTTAGACACTTCTAATCGCGTAGAATGACAAATAAACTACTAGTATACCATCAATTCAACATTCATAGATAAAACCCAATAGGTTATTCATACATTCTAAAAATTAGAAGTATCCTTTCACAAACAACCCATAACCAGAACAAATAACAAATTCCAAACATTATTTTGAGTTTATTCTTATTAATTTCCTTTCACAACATATATTATTTAAAATTTTCCATTCATACAATGATCATTTCTTTAATTTTCATTAATTTATTACAAATTCAATTTCCATTCATTCATGTAATACTTAATCCCATTTATTTACATATGTCATTTACTTTTCTTACATATGTTATTTGCATTTTCTTACCTATGTTATTTATACACAATTTTTTTTAACATATGTAAATCAATTCTTGAAGTGGTATAGATAGGTTTCTTTGTAAATAAATTTACATTCGTTCATTCATTATTTATATCCGTTTATTTACATTTATTACTTACAAATTCATTTCATTTATTCATTTAATGATAATTTCTTTTTTTTTTGTTACTTTACATTTATTTCTTACATAAGTTATCCATTCAATTGGTTATAATAACCAAAGAATTCATTATTTTAGTTTACATACATTTTATTACAGTTTGGTTCACATTAGTAAATTTATATACTTGATTTCCATTAGATATTAATATTCATTAGTGCATAAGTTCATACTTATGTCTCTTACTTTTTAATTTACATTAATTATCTTATATAATGCCATTGAATATTAAATCTATCTTCTGAATCATTTCAACTTTGTTGAAGTTATAGCCATTTAATTTAATATAGTATTCAATCCATTATTTGTTTTTAATTATAAATAGCTTGAAACATTAACTTAAGTTTATACTCCTTTACTTAGTACTCATCTTTTCTACTTATTTAAATTATAAATAACTTCAAACATTTCCTTAAGTTTAAAATCATCTATTTATAACACTCACCTTTCTATTACATTTGATTAGTAGCATTTAAATTATGACCTAAGTTTATATCAACTATAATATCGAAGTTCTTATTTGTAAAAGAATTTCATTGAACACTTTCATTACTTTAAGCTTTACTTGTATAATATTCCCTTACATTTTCTTATCAAACATTTCAACTTTAAATATTTTTGGTAACTTATATGTATGTTTTAGGAATGCAGTTGAATATTACCCAAGTTTATCTCATTTATTTCGGTTAACAAGAATGTTCCAATAATTACATCTACTAGACTTTCATATCCCTTGATTTATAGTTTACGATTTCAATTTCTTGTATATTTCATTTATAAAATTAGCATTTAATTTTTTATTTTCATTTTAGAAGTTCCAATCATTAAATAGTTAGAATTTTATTTCATTACAATAATTGAAATTTCTAGTTTATAGAAATTTAAGAACTAAATGCCGGGTTCCATTTCAATTCGTTTAAAATAATACACACACACACACACTCATAGCTTATATATATATAACAAATCATATTTGAAAATTAAAATCAAGCTTTATTTATCAACCAAATGTGTAGTTAACTACTACTATGGCATTCCCACTGTGAAACTCGAAAAATGAACATCGATGATGCATGCACTCATCACCAAAATTATTTTCCAGCGACAAAGAGGGGGTACAGAACTTATTTCTTTCCCAAATTTCCTTAAACAATTCTTTCAAATCATATTGAAATATTTATATTAGAGAATACTTCTAAATAATACCGTTATTATATTCCAAAATCATTCGAATTTTTTTTTCAAAAATCTCGAAACTTAAGTTCAAAAATCTCCAATTTATATTATTTTGTTTACACATCATTATTTTCAACCAATATTTATAAATTTCAGTACCTAACATCAAATATATTACAACCAAATATATCACTTATAAAATTTATTATTTTATATACAAAATATAGTAGGTAAAATTATTTCATTTACCTATATTTCAAAACAAATATTGTGTCGGCCTGGCCAGTGTTTAGAAATCCCTATCGATGTCATAGCTTCCTATGCAGCGACCAGAATTTATAAGTACAAAACATAAACAATTAACACAATACCAAAATCCTTTTATAACAATAACAAATATGCTCTCTTATATGTATACACTTAGCGACTCATTCTAGGGTATTACTACTCTATTTTATATGAGTCAGACCCCACAAAGCTAAGGTTATCGCTAAACCAAAGCTCTGATACCAACTGTAACGACCTATCTTTTTGGACGCTTTAAGAAGACACACACGTCAACTCAAACCATACAAAGAGGTGGATTTTTATTGGGGTAGATAAGAAAAAAAGAAGGAAATAAAAACAAATACTGAATCTCACAGCGGAATGACAAAATATAATAATCAAATAACAGTTCATGAAGCCGTTTTACAAATAAATTTGATTATACTAATACTATACAGCATCAGATTTATAAACAACAAGAATAAATAAATAAATGCAGCGGAACAACATATGCAGTGGAATAAATATAGTAATAATACAACTCTTCGTCTTCGTCCTCCAGAAATAAGGTCTTCGATCTCTGAAATGCTCAGGCTGACCCGAGTGAATTGAAAAGACAAAACACTCGAGTCAGAACTAAAAGATCTTATCTAAGTAAAATAAACAGTAACTAAATATGAGTAGGATGGCGTCATAGATGTTTACGGGGTTTGACATCTCCAATCCAGTGTCTAATGTGAGTGCAGTAACTTAAGAGATGTTCGGGATACACATCTCCTAAGGATCCGTTAAACTATCTATTATGTAGTACAATATGCTATTATAATACATCAGTAAAAGTATTAAAATAGCGTTAAGGTGTTACCCATATCCCCCTTAACATATTTTATATATTTCCATAGTCTATACAGTGCCGTACGCTTCTCCGTAAACTTGAGGTTTACCCAGAAGGCACCGATAGGTATGGTACAAAATAAACTTGTAGAAGGAGCGCGAGGGCATGTGAACACGACACTCGAGGCAATGCCAGGGTAGATATACCAATTGCACTCCCGGACTGGTGGTAACGCATAACAGCTACTTCCGCCTACCTTGGAACACAATCCCATTACAAAATCGAGGGGTGGCCACCAAAATCTATCACAAAGTCAAAATATAGAATCGAAGAAATGTGCCCGCTAGGAGGAATGACCTCACTTGTCCCTGTATAGCTCCTGTTTTAGTCACGTCTAAGCTGACTCACGGGAGTCCGGGTCATCTCATACCTTATACAGAAATTGTTCGCCAAACCATCCTACTTCATTTCTGGAATCTCCACTACGTACACAGTTGTTGAAGTGGCATTCTGCGACGACCCAGAATTTCTAAAAATTTAAATTTGAATAGTTAATTGATTTTAAATTATTTAAAGGTTAATTCTAATTTGAATTCCAGATATCAATATTTACTTGATAATTAAGTCATTGAATTATATAGTTTAAATATTGAATTTAATAATTGAAATTGGGTAAATTGTTGAATCTGAAATTTCTAAGCCTGTTTAAAATAATTTGAAGGCTTATAAAATTTATAATGATGATACTGAAGATAATAGAATGGTCGAAATTAAATTTAAAGGTGGTTTGTTTAATTTCAATAATATATCGTTTAAATCGATAATTAAAAATAGCCTTCCGAGGCATAGTCTCGGAATTCTCCGAAACCAGTTCCATCGGATCCGTAATAGTAAGTTATTATGGGATTTCAATTTTCGGTGCAATCAGAGTTGTCGTTTGACCTTGGCAGCTCAAAACGCTTAGAAACTATTTTAATCGATTTAATTTAAATTTATCATTTTCTTCTGTAACTCGCGCATATGATTGAATTAGCTTCCGAAACACGTTCCATCGTGTTCGGAATGCAGGTAAAAACTTATAATCGCCTAGCGGCATTCCTTAAGAGGAGTTCAAAAATTTTATGTAGCAATTAACGGGACGTTTTGAAAGTTTTATAATAAAATAAATTTTGAAGTACATTAGTCAGAGATATTTTTTTTCCAACAATCGTACTCACGAAGCTTCCCCAAGTCTATATCTTACCTTCGTCTTCCTCAAGTTCTAGAACCGAAATCGACCTCATCTAAAAGAAAAAAAGAAATCGAAATCAAAAAGGAAAAAATTGGCCGCGCACCTCATTCCTTTTATTCCAGAATCGAAATCAACCTGTAGAAACCTAATCACAAGCCCTTCTCACTCTTATTTTCAAAATCATCCCTATTTGAAATCACAGGTCGAATAAATCGAGCTAGGATGGCAATTGAGGGTAGGTCGCAGGGTTTGTACGCGAGCACGGTGACTGGTATCGCGCGCGCCTAGAGGGTTGAGGCGAATCGTGAGGCGCGGCTTAGGGTTCACGGCGCGTATGGGAAGGTGAAGTCGCATGAATGTCAACGGCGACGAGGCGCATGCGCGTGGGGAAGCGGTTTAGGGTTCGAATTGTGCATGCGTTGGGTTGAGGCAGAGAGGTATTAATTTTTCTCCTTTGGTTTATTTGATCTTGTTAAATATACTTTCAGTTTTTTTTTACTTTCTTTTCGAACTTATTGTGAAATAAACATTTGAAATATTTTTTGTTACAATTTAATTTGGTCTACATATTATGTTTTTGCATAAGTTAATTTGTTTTATAGCATTATAAATCATAATTTTATGTTTTTGCATTTAGAGCCGGATGTTGAAAGTCTTATAGTTGCAGGAAATTACTTATCAATTATTCTAGCATCGTAAAATGTTTAAAGCTATTCAAGTATTTAATTTCAATGGGGAAGAATGAGTTTTATGTTATATGGTCAAAAGTTTGACGGTAATGTTTAACTTGAAGTTATTATAGATTTGGGAAAAATAAGTTAATGTACATATAGATATTTTTTTTTATTATCTTCTAGTCTAGTTTCAATAATGTGTTTTAGTGATTTATTTGTTTAATAAACTTTTTAATTTATTTTGGTTATAAAAGAGTTCCAAAAAGGGAGTTGTGAGTAAGATTTAATCTATTAAGTTAGCCATCAAATTTGAGTTAAATCAAATTACTAGATTAAATAAAATTTATTAAACGGTAATTTATTTGATCGATTGTTCAAATATTAATAATTCATATAAATATTTATACAAGGTCAATAACCAAGGAATCAAGAAGTTAGATCAGATTGCAAAACAAAAGGTCAAAGGTGAGTAAATCTCACTCTATTGGATTTTTTTATTTAAAATTTAAATGGTTAATTTAAATAATTGGTTGAACGATTAAGTTGTTTGGATGTGCACTAATGATGATGATGTGACTTTGGTTTTGGTTGATCCACGAGTTAATTGTGGTTTGACTCGAAGTGTTGGGGTTTTAAGTTGTTTTATATTCAAATCATAAATAAGAAAATGTTTCATTTTAATGTTAATAAGGATTTAATGATTTGTGATTCATTAAATTAGTAGGGTAATTAAAATGGATAATTAATTAATTCAATTAATTAATGATTTGGGTTAATTAGTTTAGTAATTATGGGTTTGAATTAATTAATTAAGGCTTAAGTTAATTAATGAAGTTTAAGTAATTCAAAATAATCATTGGATGGTTTGATAAATAATTACTTAATGGAATTAATAACATATAATTACTTTGTGTAATTAATCAAGAGATTAATTAAGATGATTAATTAAGGAGAAATTGATTTATATAATGAAGTAAATAAATGAATAGTTAATTGCAGGTTGAGATAAATCAAGAATGATTAATATTGTGGTTTAATTAATGTAATTAATTTAGGTTAGGATAAATTAAAATATAACTGGAAATCATTAATTTATATAATCAATGACGTAATTAAAGATTGATTAATTAAATGAATTAATCAGCAATAAGTGACTTATGAGAAGTTAATTAATATAAGTAATTAAGGATTAATGTAATTAAAATAGCTAGTTAATTCATGAAGTAATTAAGATTACTTATTGATGCTGGTTAAGAAAATTAATATCGTGAAATTAATTAAAGTTTATTACTTGGATGTAATTAAAGGATAATTAATCCAGGTTGATAAATCAAGATGAATGATGAAGGTAAGATTGATTAATTGATTTGAAATTAATTAATGACAAGTGAAGAATTCTAAATGGTTGAGGTTAGAAATTCAATCAGAATTAATTTAATTAATATTGGAAGCGAACAAGCTTTGCTTATGGGTGATTGAATGGTATTGGATGCTTTGAATGAGTTGATATCTCTGATATGAAATGTTGTGCATTTCATTTGGATAACTTGGGTTAAGATGACACGAGTCTCGAAGAGGCCGGGGTCGGGTATTAGGAAATACCCGAAACCACTTCGAATTTTTATAGATCGATATGTGAAATCTATAGGCTGGAATGAAGTGATTTAAAGGAATTCGACTATTTAATTTTAAACTCTGGTACTTATAAAATGGATGTGTGGAATATGTGATGTCTATAACATATTGTGAACTTGTAAATTGACACGAGTTACCCGGGTTTTAAATAAGTTGTATGCTTTGTATTCCATGTTGGACGGGTTTATTCACGCTGGTTTCCAGCCTGACCCGGGTGTTACTTTGGTGTAATGCTCGGGTCAGACCGAGTATTACCGATTTTTAGGTAAGGACGTTCTGGAGCTCAGGAGACGAGCTAGATGGCAAGAACGTATGGAGTGTTTCCGCTGTATTTTATTTCTGTATATATGTGAAATGAATATTGAGCATATTCAGTGGCTGTATATATGTGTAACTCTGATGTATTAAATGTAATCGACAGATATATTATTCTTTTGTAAACTATTATTATTTATTATTACATTTTATCCGCTGCGAATGTGAGATGTTGTTGTTTCTGTTCTTCTTCTTCTTCTATCTCTTTCTTCTTTTTCGTAACTATCCGGAATTTTCGGCTTCCAAAATTTTGGGTCGTTACAGTTGGTATCAAAGCTGAAAGGTCAAGCGAAGAACCTTGGCTCTAGTGGGGATTACTCATTAAATAGAGTCCGTAGTACTCTAGAATGTGTTGAGTGTGTATACACACACACACACACACACATGAGCGCGTACTTGTGATTTTCTTATATAAAGGTTTTAAATGATTCTATATTAAAGTATATTTTGATATATATAGAAATATTTCCTTCTAATAAATATTAAGGTGATTGGATGTTAAATAAATGTAATTAAATTAAGAAGTAATATAATACAATCAAATTGAAATCTTGAATTAAAATTAAGTGGTAACAGAAATACAACCCAATTAAAATTAAATTGATTGAAAATGAAATTATAGAAATTGAGCTCAGAAATTAAATTGTTTAAAAACTTTAAATAAAGGTAAGTTTGAAATGGATTCAAACTAGAAATTTAATCTTGAATTTATAGAAGTAAGAATAAAAAAAAATTGGTATCTAGATATGATTACCTTGGGTATTATCATAAATAGTTATTGTGTTATCAAGTAAGCCAAATGAAGTAAATTCATAAGATGAGTATAACTTCTAAATTAAAATAGGTTTTAAAATTGTGAAGTTTTAAAACCTAAGTCTAGATACAATCAATTATTTCAAAGAGTTAAAGAAAATAAAAAATAATATAATTCAGACTATTTTGAATATAGTCATATTTTAAAACAAGAAATGTTTGGAAGATTTTTAAGGAATTTGGTTTGAATTAGTTGGATTTGTGATTGAAGAGGTATAAGTTTAAAAATTAAATGGGAAATTGAATTGGATTAAATTGAAATGATTTGAAATTGAAGTGAGTTCAATTGATATTAGTTCAAATTGACTGGAATAATTTGAAATAATAATTTAAGTTGAACAAGATTAAAATCAAATGGAATTTGATTTGGATTGAGAAAGAAATCAAGATTTATTCAACTTGAATTGGGGTTAAATAAATTTCGATGGGAATTGAAGTTCTACAAATTGGAATTGAGTCAATTAAATGGAAGTGGAGATTTAAAATTGAATTGTTGGGGAAGTGAACGGTTTGACTCTGGAATATTTTCAATATAAATTGTTTTAATAAAAACTTATTTTTCCAAGCTATCTAATATATACAACCCTTCTTACTAAACCCAAAATTATTTTATACTTATTTTATAATTACTTTTGGAGTTATTTAACTATTTCGTAACTGTTTTATAAACTAATTACTGTTTTTCAACTGTTTTATAACTAATTACTATTTTAAACTATTTTGTGATTATCTAACTATTTTATAACTATTTAACTATTTTTCAACTATTTAACTATTTTTCAACTATTTTACAACTAATTAACTATTTTACAGCTATTTTGCAGACTAATAATTATTTTTCAACTACTTATCCATTTTTAAAATTTTCAAGCTATTTTCTAAATATAAACTGGTTGGAGTTCAAACTGTTATTGATTTAAATACCCAACCGAGATAAGAATTGAAGCGATAATTCAATGGAATTGAAGCAATTGTAAATATGTGGATGGAAATTAAAGGAAATGTGAATAGAAAGGAAATTGATTTGGCTAATAATCAATGAAAATAAACACGTAGGATGTATGTATATTATTCTATTCGCATAGTGATTTGATCCAGATTCGAGCACAGAATTTCGAGATAGTTTATCGATCCGAGTCGGGATTTTTCACTCGATTTTCGACGGCGAACCTGGATATGGATTGTTGATTGGTTCTGGATGTTCTCTATCATAGTTATGGCTATGCAAGGAGAATGACGATTTCTAATCAAGAAACCAGATCTATGTCCGCACTAGGAAGTTGGGTGGACGATACTAGTTCGGAAGTGAAATTGTGTAATCGAGTGAGCGATCAAATTGGTATAGCATACGAATGATAAGTGTACATCGTACGGTTTTGAAGGAAATTGATATGAAAAGGAGTACTCAAATTTGAATATTCGATTTTGAATAAACAAAGTAAAATATCTTTGTTATATAAGATAAATCTCCCCTTGTTGAATCTATAGCCGGAAGAAAAGGATTTTGAAAGTGTTTGAAGTATAAAGGGATTTTATACAAGTTTGAATGATCCAAAGTTTTAATTTATATATATATATATCTGAATATATATAAAGGATCTTATGAGGCTTTTGGAAAAAGGGTTTTGGGAACCTTTGGTTTTGGAAAGGCTTTTGATTTTTGGGTAAAATCAATATTGAAATTTGAAAAGCCTAGTTTGAGAATTATCGATTTTGGGATAATCGATTTTGTGTAAAGGAGCTTTGTATGAGATCATACTAGGTGTATGATTTGAAAGATACTATATATGTATAGTATAAAGTGTTTTGATGATGGCTATGGGGAAAAAGGCGCTCCCTTGAAATGAACTTCTCAGGAGTGCCACCGGGTGGTGCTTCCTTGAGCCTCAAGGGGGGTTCTAAAGTGATCCTATGAGGAGTCCGGACAAAACTAGTTTCTGAGGATTATGGGTAGAGTATACCATAGCGAAAGTCGTGTGTGCCACTGAGAGCCAACAGTTACATGGACTTTTGCTGCGATGGCAACGTAACCCAAGATGTAACTGCAACCTATGGTAACATAGCGAAAGTCGTGTGTGCCGCTGAGAGCCAACAGTTACATGGACTTTTGCTACGATGGCAACGTAACTCAGGATGTAACTGCGATCAATGGTAACATAGCGAAAGTCGTGTGTGCCGCTGAGAGCCAACAGTCTGCGTTTGATTTTATATCGGTAGACTGCGACCTACGTAGGAGTGGAGAAGTTTCATTTTGACAGCGAAAATCGTGTGTGCCGCTGAGAGCCAACAGTTACATGGACTTTTGTTGCGATGGCAACGTAACCCTGGAATGTAACTGCGATCTGTTGTTGGTTCCATGGCGTAATCGAGGGGCGCGGAGTGCCTACAGTTACATGGACTTTTGCTGCGATGGCAACGTAACCCAGAATGTAACTGCGACCATGGATGGGAATGATGATTTCCAGAGCATTCTCACAAAGAAATTTCCTCTATTTTCAAAAACTGTTTTCTATATTTTCATTAAAATTATTTTCTAGGTATTTTCATTGGATGTTGAAAACGGGTTTACCAAGTACTTATAGTTTTCAGTCCTACGCTTGATCAACGTATGACTGAATTTCTGTGAGAACAAGGATGGACTGGTTGAGACATCGAGTTATAAGAAGTATTTTATAAAAGGCTATTTTAATAGTATGATGTGAATTTAAAAGCATTTCTAAAATTTTAAAATAAGTGTGACGGAATTTTGGAAAATGAAAGAAAATCCAAACTGAAAATATGAAAAACAAAATTTGAACTCAGGAAAATTTAATGAAGTGATTTTTGTAATAAAATCGAATATTGATTTAAAAGTTGGAAGTAAGCTAATAAATAATTAGTTGATAGAGTATGTTAATAAAATTTAACTCAATTAAATAAAATGGATTGTAAGTAATAATGGAGTTTGGAAATGAATTCAAGTTGTAAATAAAATTCGACTTGGATTTGATAATGAATTAAATAAGTGATGTTGTAAAAATAAAATGGAGTTGGATCAAAATAGTGATGTTTGAATTACAAACAAAATTCAAGTGTGATAGGGAAAATATTTAACGAAATTTGCAAGTAAATTAGACATGGGGAGAGTTGTCGAATGAAATGAAATTGAATTATAATAGAAATGGTTTGAGTTGCAAATAAAGCCCAAGTGTATAGAAATAAACTGAGAATGGATTTGTATTAATAAAATAAATTCGAAAATGAATTAAGTAGGTGAATTTAAAATTTAAAATGGGGTGAATAAATGGGTTAATTGAATCAAATAATAAATGGATGAAGTCTGACTGAATAAAAACTAAATCAAAGTTGTAACTGGAATTGGATTATCAAAATGAACTTAAGTTAAGAGGTGTTATAATTTAAAGTAAAATTACCTAAGTCATTAAAAGCTTGATTTCGAGTAAGAAAGGAAGACCATTAAATAAAGTTTGGGTTAAATTTATTCGAAAAATGGATATCAATATAAACATCGAATGTTGTCAAACTCAATGAAATAATTTTAAAATGGAAACGATGTGGAAATGAAATGAAATGAAAATGTATGGTTGGTGAATAAATTAGAAAATGAAAGGGAATTAAATCCAGGATGAGCTGAAATTAATTTAAGCAGTTATAGACTAAAAATAAATACTCTATTAAGCGAATATTGTCGAATTTACATAGAATGAATTGTCGTTTGACGTAAATGAAAGTAATTAAAATCCTATGGGTTGAGAGAAGTTAAATAACTTGATTGTGAAATTAATTGAAGTGAATATGAATTTGTTTGGATTAAAAATAAATTGAATATAAGCACTTGAGTTGTAAACCATTAAAATTGAATGACATGGTATATGAATTGGTGGAAAACAATTGAATTTGTTTAGAAATCATATAAATTGCTCATGGAAGTTATTTAGAATGTATTTCTTTTAGAATTGATGTGTTGTAGTTGTTTAAGTAAGAGAAATGTTATGAACTTCATATATATAGTGCTTACATGTTTAAATTGAGTAAGTACAGGTACCGGGAGGCCGTTTGGCTGGATTTGGTTGCGCTATTCGCTAAAATAGATAAGTCGCTTTCTTAAAATGCTAAATAAAGGTACGCCTACGCAATAAAGATAGGAAATATGAACTGTTTTTGCTTTTTTAAACCCTGTGGGTCGATGTATATATATTTATATCTCTTGTCAAATTGCAAAAGCTACTCCGTACAAAGGGGACTCTGCCAAAAAATTTTGAAAATTTTGGGAGTTAGAAATTTTTTTGAAAATTTTTTTTTTTGGAAAATTTTCTGTTAGCAACAAACGATTTCAAAAGTTGAAACTGAAATAAATTAGTAGATGAAACTAATATGAATCAGTTATTAATGAAAGATAAAATTCAATATCCAGAATTGAAGACAAATTGAATTCATATGGAAATGGGAAAAATGATTTGAAATAGGTATTGGACCATATGTAAGGAAATGTATACAATGATTTGAAAGGTTATGATTGGATATTATTGCTAAGTAAGGTATGCAGGTATTATAAGGGAAAAGGAAAATTGATTGTGATTTCAAAAGATAAATTTGTATTGCCCGACTAAAAGGTATATATTTAAAATTTCTGTATGAAATTGGATTGGGTTTTTGATCTAGCCACTTGGCTTTTGTTTTGTTTTGGAATTTGGGAGCCCGTAGAGACCATTTGTAGTTGTACTGAGCTAGCAGCGCAAAGGAGACGCTGGCGAAATTTTTCGGGAATTTAGAGAGTTAGAATTTTTTTGAGAAAGTTGTGACAATCTAAATTTGAATTTTAAATTTAAATTTTAATAAGTGGAGTAAATAATGTTGTTGGAAACTATGGAAGGTTTTGGAAGTCGGTTGAGGTAATAGTGAATCTTTAATAAAAGATATTTTATGGCAAGTTGATAAAACTGTTTGGTTTTAAGAAAAGTAAACGGGTATTGGACCATTCTTCCTAACTAGTAATTTCGGGGACGAAATTCTTTTAAGTGGGGAGGAATGTGACGAACCGGAATTTCTAACAATTTCAATTTGAATACTTAATTAATTTTAAATTATTTAAAGGTTAATTTTAACTTGAATTCCAGATATCAATATTTACTTGATAATTAAGTCATTGAATTATATAGTTTAAATATTGAATTTAATAATTGAAATTGGGTAAATTGCTGAATCTGAAATTTCTAAGCCTGTTCAAAATAATTTGAAGGCTTATAAAATTTATAATGATGATACTGAAGATAATAGAATGGTTGAAATTAAATTTAAAGGTGATTTGTTTAATTTTAATAATATACCGTTTAAATTGATAATTAAAAATAGCCTTCCGAGGCACAGTCTCGGAGTTCGACGAAACTAGTTCCATTGGATCCATAATAGTTAGTTATTATCGGGTTTCAATTTTCGTAGCAATCAGAGTTGTCATTTGACCCTGGCAGCTCGAAACGCTTAGAAACTATTTTAATCGATTTAATTTAAATTGATAATTTTCTTCTGTAACTCGCGCATACGATTGAATTAGCTTCCGAAACACGTTCCGTCGTGTTCGGAATGCAGGTAAAACCTTATAATCGTCGAGTGGCATTCCTTAAGAGGAGTTCAAAAATTTTAAGTAGCAATTAACGGGACGTTTTGAAAGTTTTATAATATAATAAATTATGAAGTACATTAGTCAGAGATATTTTTTTTTCAACAATCGTACTCACGAAGCTTCCCCAAATCTATATCTTACCTACGTCTCCCTCAAGTTCCAGAACCGAAATCGACCTCATCTAAAAAAAAAGAAATCGAAATCAAAAAGGAAAAAAATGGCCGCGCACCTCGTTCCTTCTATTCCAGAATCGAAATCAACCTGTAGAAACCTAATCGCAAGCCCTTCTCACTCTTATTTTCGAAATCATCCCTATTTGAAATCGATGGTCGAATAAATCGAGCTAGGCTGGCAATTGAGGGGTGGTCACAGGGTTTGTACGCGAGCACGGTGACTGGTATCGCGGGCGCCTGGAGGGTTGAGGCGAATCATGAGGCGCGGCTTAGGTTCATGGCGTGTACGGGAAGGTGCAGTCGCGAGCACGTCAACGGTGACGAGGCGCGTGCACGTGAGGAAGCAGTTTAGGGTTCGAATTGTGCGCGCGTTGCGTTGTGGCAGAGAGGTATTAATTTTTCTCCTTTGGTTTATTTGATCTTGTTAAATATACTTTCAGTTTTTTTACTTTCTTTTCCAACTTATTGTGAAATAAACATTTGAAATATTGTTTGTTACAATTTAATTTGGTCTGCATATTATGTTTTTGCATAAGTTAATTTGTTTTATAGTATTATAAATCATAATTTTATGTTTTTTCTTTTAGAGCCGAATGTTGAAAGTCTTATAGTTGCAGGAAATTACCTATCAATTATTCTAGCATTGTAAAATGTTTAAAGCTATTCAAGTATTTAATTTCAATGGGGAAGAATGAGTTTTATGTTATGAGGTCAAAAGTTTGATGGTAATGTTTAACTTGAAGTTATTATAGATTTGGGAAAAATAAGTTAATGTACATATAGATATTTTTATTATTTTTTTATTATCTTCTAGTCTAGTTTCAATAATGTGTTTTAGTTATTTATTTGTTTAATAAACTTTTTAATTCATTTTGGCTATAAAAGGGTTTCAAAAAGGGAGTTGTGAGTAAAGTTAGCCATCAAATTTGAGTTAAATCAAATTATTAGATTAAATAAAATTTATTAAACGGTAATTTATTTGTTCGATTGTTCAAATATTAATAAAATCATATAAATATTTATACAAGGTCAATAATCAAGGAATCAAGCAGTTGGATCAGATTGCAAAACAAAAGGTCAAAGGTGAGTAAATCTCACTCTATTGGATTTTTTTATTTAAAATTTAAATGGTTAAATTTAAATAATTGGTCGAATGATTAAGTTGTTTGGATGTGCACTGATGATGATGTGACTTTGGTTTTGGTTGATTCTCGAGTTAATTATGGTTTGACTCGAAGTGTTGGGGTTTTAAGTTGTTTTAAATTTAAATCATAAATAAGAAAATGTTTCATTTTAATGTTAATAAGGATTTAATGATTTGTGATTCATTAAATTAGTAGGGTAATTAAAATGGATAATTAATTAATTCAATTAATTAATGATTTGGGTTAATTAGTTTAGTAATTAGGGGTTTGAATTAATTAATTAAGGATTAAGTTAATTAATGAAGTTTAAGTAATTCAGAATAATCACTGGATGGTTTGATAAATAATTACTTAATGAAATTAATAAAATATAATTACTTTGTGTAATTAATCAAGAGATTAATTAAGATGATTAACTGAGGAGAAATTGATTTATTTAATGAATTAAATAAATGATAGTTAATTACAGGTTGAGATAAATTAAGAATGATTAATATTGTGGTTTAATTAATGTAATTAATTTAGATTAGGATAAATTAAAATATAATTGGAAATCATTAATTTATATAATCAATGACGTAATTAAAGACTGATTAATTAAATGAATTAATCAGCAATAAGTGACTTATGAAAAGTTAATTAATATAAGTAATTAAGGATTAACGTAATTAAAATAGTTAATTAATTCATGAGGTAATTAAGATTACTTATTGATGCTGGTTAAGAAAATTAATATCGTGAAATTAATTAAAGTTAATTACTTGGATGTAATTAAAGGATAATTAATCCAGGTTGATAAATCAAGATGAATGATGAAGGTAAGATTGATTAATTGATTTGAAATTAATTAATGACAAGTGAAGAATTCTAAATGGTTGAGGTTAGAAATTCAATCAGAATTACTTTAATTAATATTGGAAGCGAACAAGCTTTGCTTATGGGTAATTGAATGGTATTGGATGCTTTGAATGAGTTGATATCTCTGATATGAAATGTTGTGTATTTCATTTGGATAACTTGGGTTAGGATGACACGAGTCTCGAAGAGGCCGGGGTCGGGTATTAGGAATACCTGAAACCACTTCAAATTTTTATAGATTGATATGTGAAATCTATAGGCTAGAATGAAGTGATTTAAAGGAATTTTACTATTTAATTTTAAACTCTGGTACTTATAAAATGGATGTGTGGAATAAGTGATGTCTATAACATATTCTGAACTTGTAAATTGACACGAGTTACCCGGGTTTTAAATAAGTTGTATGCTTTGTATTACATGTTGGATGGGTTTATTCACGCTGGTTTCCAGCCTGACCCGGGTGTTACTTTGGTGTAATGCTCGGGTTAGACCGAGTATTACAGATTTTCAGGTAAGGACGTTCTGGAGCTTAGGAGGCGAGTTGGGTGGCAAGAACGTATGGAGTGTTTTCGCTGTATTTTATTTCTGTATATCTGTGACATGAAAATTGAGCATATTCAGTGACTGTATATATGTGTAACTCTGATGTATTAAATGTAATTGACAGATATATTATTCTTTTGTAAACTGTTATTATTTGTTATTATATTTTATCCGCTGCGAATGTGAGATGTTGTTGTTTCTGTTCTTCTTCTTCTTCTATCTCTTTCTTCTTTTTCGTAACTATCCGGAATTTTCGGCTTCAAAAATTTCGGGTCGTTACATTTTCGGTGTTGGCAGAGAGTTTGACAATATCTGATCCTGGTCTTTTTAACAACCAAACGCTTACTACACGCCGGATGGTTCTTTTACGTTTCAAAACTCATTTCATAATTGATATCAAAATATCATAATCAGTTCAAACCATATCACTTTCGGAGTTATATTCACTTTCGAAATCATATTTCAAGATAGTTTACAACCCTCATTTCAAAACTTCATATTCAAATCAAATATGTAACTTAAATCCCAACTTAGGTTATAATATCATGCAACTGTATTCACTTTAAAAATTGTGGATTGAAAATATAAACACATCTACTTTATTTAGTTTAAATTTGGAAAGTTGGTTTAGATAGTTATAAATAATTTAAATAGTTATAAATAGTTAAAATACTGTAATTTTTTTTAAAACAGATTAAAAATTAGTTCAACTTGATTTAAGATAATTGAATAGATTTAAAATAGATTTAAATATTATTAAAATAGATTAAAAATATTTATAATAGGTTAATTAGATTTGGATTAAATTAAACGGTTAAATTAGTTTAAAATAAATTTACTTGGTTCAAAAATAGGTTAAAATGATTTATAAAATTAATATAGGCTAAAATAGTTTAAATTTTTTGAAATCTTAATAATTAGGAATTTTAGAATAATATATTTTTGAAACAGTTTATATTAAATATGAATTTCAAATTTATCTAAATTAACTATTCATTCTATTTCAACATATGTGGACAATTTCACATTTCCAAATCACAATACCCAATTTCAATCTTTCAATTTAAATTTAAATAAACTATTGAATTTCATATCGTTTTCAATCCATATTCAAATATCAATTCAAATTACTCCAATTTCAAAAAATTTCAAAGTTATATTTCAAACAAATTCAATGGCTTAATTCCGATAGAATTTCATTTATACTTAAAAATTTAACTTTCAACTAAATTTCTTAAAGCAATTCCTTTAAACCAATTTCACATTTTCAACTTAAAACTTGATTTTTCAATAATAGTTCAATTTATATAAATTAAATTTTATTTCAAAATATCATTTAATTAAATTCAAAAAAATTAGAATTAAAAAAATCATTTAATTTAACCAATCTGGTGTCCGTATATAATTCTCTACCCTAGGGTTAAGTGATACTGATATTTATCATTTCAATCCGCAATTTAATATTTTACGGTTGTATATCATTTCAAACCGCAACCCCGAATTAAATAAAAAAAATTCATAAAATCGCTCGAGTATATCATTTCCACCCATAACGATTTTTTTCTAATCTATAGATCATTCGGGTATATAACATTCCAACCCATAGTGATTTTCAAATAAATTTTTAGAGAACTTGTAGAGTGATAGCATTATATAAATCAACCATGACATCCAATTATCCAATATCAGAAATCAGACATCCATCACAATTATCATCCAATTGAACCAAATAAATTACAACAAATAACTGATTATTATTCACAGACAATTAACTGGCAATTTTAAATTCAATGATAAATTAAATGACAATTTAATTCGAAATAATTCAAATTAACAAGAATAACAATTTAAATATACCAAACCGCAATAAATAAATTCCAAATCACATCAGCAATTAAATTTTACTAACATAAGAAATTTTAGAAGTTGTGAGTGGGTCAAAACACTCACCTTTGAATTTAAATTGGTTTAAAATCCAATTTAAACCCAAAATTTGAACGGTCTCGGAATTCGTTCAAACTTGCATCACAATGTTCGAAATAATAATACAATCTTGGTAAAACAAACCGCGCATGAAACAGACCTCGTATGTAAAAGTTATGTAGATTAGAGCGTTACGATTTAAATGGGGTCGGAAGTCTGCCGTTCGCCATCGCGACCACCTCCGCTGACACACCGCGACCCCCCACAACCATCTCCTCGCGACTACACGTGGTCGCATCTCGAACAACCCACGAATATGTGCAGCCATCGCCGAAAATGAGGAAGCCATAGTCGAATTTTACGCTTGATCCAACCATCACTTCATCGAACAACCTACTCCGATAGACTACGCTCGCCGCCCTCTACAACCTGGTGCCCTCGATTCGTCGATTGAACAACGATCATCGTACGCCAATGAACGGTCAAAATTAAATTGTTTAGTTCTGGCCACACAGAAACCTAAATCAGAAAACAGACAACAAATTTGACTAGGACTCGTCGAGATCTTCAAGTTGATATAGTTTGGAGGGATTTGATTTTGAAGTTGAATTTTGAATCGAAATTGAATTAAGGAATTTGGTTGGTTTGTCTGCCATTGAGGAGGGTAGGAGCAGAAAGAATCATACGTACAGACGAATGGAAATGGGAAACAACTAGGGTTTTTAACGGGCTATTTATAGGCAAAGCTGAAAAATAGAATGAATGAGCAAGACTAATTTTGAAGTTAAACGATAAACGACCCGAAAAGCCCATTCTGTGTCCGAAACGAAAATGGGTCATCCCATATATCAAAATAGATGCTTTCAATATTTTTAAATTCAATGGAACAGGTTTCAAGTCTTAAGTCCATAGTATGAAGAAGTTAGGTTAAAATCAGCTTATTTCAAATTGATTTTAATTAAATTAATTTCTATGCATTTCAAGGACGTACGATTTAATGGCACGTCTGATCGCTACGAAACTCGAAGTCCTACAATAATTCACTGTTACAGATCTGATGAAACTAGTTTTGTCGGAATCCGAGTTAGTGGCCAAAATGGCTGTTTTCACGTTAATTAAATAAACTAATATTAAATTAATTAAATCAAATTTTCAATTTCAATTCTATAATTAATAAATTTTATGATTTTTGACTTCTTAAACATTTACAATAATTTGAACAAGTGTAGATATCAATTTAAAGTAAATTATTTTACCAATTAAAGTGTTTAATTTCAATTTCAGTAAATTCAGTAATTATAAATTAAAATTCCAATAAATCCATTTATTTGATTTAAATCTTGTTCTTTAATCAATTATCATCTTATGGGTATAATTAACATTGGTTTATATCTTAGTACTTTAATATTCTCCAATTCCATCTTAATTCCCATTAATGTAATATTTAATTTCATTTAATTGCAATAAATCCAATTATTATAATTTGAATTTTAATAAAATTGAACAACCTTGATTTCAATTCTTTTATCCAACCAACTATCATATTATGAATAAAATTTACATTATTTCCAATTATTACCTTAATTTACATTAACGTAATATTTAATTATATTTATTGCAATTGATTTTCAATTTTCATTCAGCAGATTAAATAAATAGGTAACATATAATTATTGTCATCTTTAACCTTTAGTTACATTGATAAGTTTATTACTTACAAACAAATCTTATAATTGCTTATATAATATTGATATTATTCAATTACCTTAATTATATATTATTTAATTAATTAAGTGAACATTTGCATTTGTTTTCTTATATTCAACCTATAACCAAGTATAACATCTAAATCACTTCAATTGATTGGAATTTTATTTAAATTGTTGATGCTTAACTACAATTAACATTGTTGTGTAACGACCCAGAATTTTGGGCAATATAAATTTAATAATCTGTATAAATAATTTAACTGGTTTGATAAATTTTCTTTGTAATTTTAATTTAAACTGATAAATTAATTCTTTTTAAAAGGTTGATAAATATTTAATCTGATAATTGTGATCAATATCTTTCTAACAATTTAAAATGGATAAGATTTATTTTTCAAAGCTAATCAAATTTTATTCTGTTTATAATATATACATCTGATATATATTGTGAATAAAAGATCTTGTGTTTTAAATAAAACATTGAATTTTCAAATTGTAATATATATGTCTGTATATGTTATAATTTGAGTTATTTTGAAATTTAATTTAATAAATTGATAATTTATTATGTATGAATATTGTAGATTTAAGCTTTGATTTAGAATCAATGTTTTCAAAAGTTAATTTAAAGATTTATTCATTTGTTTTCAAATATAATTGTTTGCTTTTAAATAAGATAGTTTAAAAAGGGAATTTAAACAAAGTTTGTTTTGTTTTCTTTTAAAAATGCTTATTATAAAATGATTATAAATGATAAATATAAATGTTAGATTTTAAATAACATGTATAAAATGTATATTTATATTTGAATTATAATTAGTTTTAGAATAATTTCTTTTTAAAGTAAATTTATAAATACTTATGTAAACATTTATTCATTTTTTTGGCAAAGCCAGCCTGTTTTTATAGTGGACAGTCCACAATTTATTGAACCAAAACAAATTACAAAGATAAAACGCTACAACGCATGAACAGATACAACATTACATACTTGACGAATGAAACAGTGACACATCACTGCAAAATTTTGAAAATAAGAGCGGAAATCGTAGAGGAAGACTGCAAGAATCTACGCGAATTCCTTTCCTCCCAAATCGCCGCTATAGTTAGCTTGAGGTATCGGAGAAGACGAGTGGAAGAAATAGTTTTCCACCTGGTTTGTTGAAAGATACGAACCCATTCGAGGTAGTAATCTCTGAATGGAGGCCGCTCATGAATATGAAGAAGTACCCGTTTCCAAAGATTGAAGGAAAATAAACAGTTGAAAAATAAGTGCCCAACATTTTCAGAAGCTCGATTACAAAGAATGCACACAGAGTGGTTGATAAATTGCCTTTTGATAAGATTGTCCTGAGTATGAAGAGCATTCATCAGGCATTTCCAGAGGAGGAGGTTGTGCTTAGGTAACGAACTAGTCTTCCATATTCGAGCATGCCAAGGAAAAGGAGAAGTGTGATACTGTTGAATTATAGCTTTGTAAACCAATGAAGTACTGTGTTGTTTGTCATTCCATTTCAGCCCCGATTGATCCACATTCTTAAATGAAGCAACAATAGAGGACCAGAGGTTGTTCAACGAGGGAGAACTGACATGTGGCAAAAGGAGCTCCTCATTAAAAATAAAGGCATCAACATTAGCATTATGAGGTATACCAGAGTTAAAAATGAGGTTATAATCAATCAAGTGGGCAAGAATCATACCTGGAGCACTCCATGGGGAATACCAAAAGGAATTGTTAGTGCTGCATTACACCATAGGCAGGTAATGACTTCTATTCTTCATAAGTCTTTTCCAAAGGAAGCTAGCATCTTTATTAACATCCATAGTCCAATAGTTGCCACCTTTGAGGTTGTATATTCTATTCCATACTTCCCACAAACCCTTAGAATTACTAAGTAATCTGTTGACATGTTGAGAAGCAGTGGCAATGTTCCATATTTTAAGATTAATGATACCTAAGCCCCCCATATTAAAAGGGCATATAATCTTCTTATATGCAATCGGTATGAGTTTAGTGGAGTAGATATTACCATGCCACAGGAAATGATTAAAGGCCCTATTTAACATGTCAATAAGTTTATAAGGGATGATGAAAAGCCTAAAATAATATGCACACATAGAAGTGGCAATGCTTTTTAGGATCACAAGCCTGCCTGCTTGTGGGAGATTATTAGCATTATAATTTTTAAGTCTAGTTGTTATTTTTTCGAATAAAGGAAGGCATTGCGCATTAGTAATTCTGGACTTACACATAGGGGCACCGAGGTACATGGCATTCTGATCCATGACCTGCAGACCAGAAATCAAAAGAATGTTTTGGTAATTTCTATCAGTAACCCCAACAATATTTATATGAGATTTAATTTTATTTATGCGGAGACCAGTCATCTGTTTGAATTTTTGAAGAATAAAGAACACCCTGGTGATGGATTTGCTATTAGGTTTAGTAAATAGCAAGAGATCATCAGCAAACATTAAAGTGGAGATTTGATGTTTTTGACATTTAGGATGAAAGTCAATAGTTTTATTTTTGCATTCTAAACTAACCAGGTTAGTAAGAAGTTCCATAACTATTATGAAAAGAGAAGAAGAGATAGGATCCCCTTGCCTTATACCCTTTTGAGTTTTGAAATATCCAAAAGATTCGTCATTAAGAGATAGTGACACATGGAAGTAGAAATACACGTGTATATCCAAGCTAAAAATGGAAGGGGAAAGTTCATCCTTGACATAATTGAAATGATAGCCTCCCATCTAATAGAGTCATAGGCTTTATGAATATCAAGTTTCAGGAAGCATCTAGGAGAGATATTTTTTCTATTGTAACCCTTTATGAGATCTTGAGAAAGTAAAATATTATCAGTGATAGTTCTCCCAGGTATGAAACCGTTTTGATTAGGAGATATAACATCTGCAAGGCAAATTCTCATATGAGCTGAAATAATTTTAGCAATACATTTATATATGACATTGCAACATGCAATGGGTCTGAATTCAGAAACAGATTGGGGAAGGTTAACTTTGGGGATAAGGGCAAGTTTAGTATGATTAATACCATTCAGTAAGGTGTTGGTTTTGAAAAAGTGTTGAATATCTTTACAAAAATCACGATTCACAATATGCCAGCATTTTTGGAAAAACATAGCAGAGAATCCATCACGGCCAGGAGAGCTAGAGGGTTTCATTTTTAAGATAGTTGCATGAATTTCTTCAGGAGTAATAAGTTTGATTAAAGTACCATCTTGTTCATTAGTGATAGAATTTAAAGGCAAATCATTAAGGACATGAAGATTATCAACAGAATCAGAGTGATCAAAAAGATGTTTGTAATAATTAAGGAAGGAGTTCTTTATACTAGAATGAGTGTTAACTTCAAAACCATGCATATCCTTAATAGAGTGAATTAAGGCAGAATTCCTTTTAAGTTTCAATGAATTATGAAAAGTTTTAGTATTTCTATCTCCTTCTATATCCCATTTTTGTTTATTTTTTCACGGAGCATAAGGAGCTCAGATTTGATAGCTAATTTCAAGTTTTTGGTTTATTCATTTTGTAACTTAAGAAAGTAAGTTTTGTTTACATTTAAATTAAATAAAAATTTATTAAAATACAAAGACATGTGTAAACATGTTAATTACTTTAATAAACACATGTAAGAAGACTTTGTAATTATGTGACAAGTGTCTTCATTCTTTTTAATAAACATAACATTTTCATTTTTCTTTGTTTACATTTCTTTTCTTAATTCTAATGGCAATCAGTAAATTACTCTTCGAAAACCTTGAAATTTGAATTCAAAAATCACTGAATTTAATTTAAGATCTGCAACTTCAAAAGCTTCAACCTGCTTTTCAATGTGATGATTCAACTGCAAATTTAAATCAAGTTCAACTAAAATCTGCAAAATCAACCTGCAACCTCCAAATCTTTTGTTAATCAAATGAAGTTCAACTTAGCAATTTCAACCTGTAATGCTAATGGAAATTAACAACATAATTAAAAGCATGCAAATGGATTTTCTTCAGCATATCAAATCCTAGAAGTAATTAAATTTGCTCAGTTCCTGCATATTGAAAAGGTGAGTAAACTATTTTTAAAAACAGTTTAATTTTAGATTTCATCTTGATTTTATGATGATATCACGATGTTATATGAAAATTTTATTTAAATTGGATTGCATGTTGAATTAAGATATTTAAATTGCGTGTAAGTTTTAAAAATGAATACCGTGTTTAATAAAAACAGTCCAAATCTTTCAAAAATCTAAATAACTTGATTTTATCATGAATTGGTCAGTGATTTGTTAATGAAAGTTGTTTGTAAACACATAATATTTCATCTAAAAATAATTATAGGATTTTAAAATGAATGAATTACTCAGAATTTTCAAATTACCGTGAAAAATCAAGTTTGGGCAAAAAATTTATAATTTCAAATTCTAGTTTTGAATGTATAATTGAGTTTCAATAGGAAAGTTTGGATTTTTAAATTTGGTATCATAATTTTTAATTGTGTATTTAAGTTGAATTTTCGGTTTGAAGGATTTACGGATTTTTATGAACTGTGGATGTTATACTTGATGATTTGATTTGATTTTTGAATCGTAGCTAGCTTGTATGTCATAGATTATAGGAAAAATACTTTTGATTTTTTCCAATGAATAATTTGATGGGAATTGCAGAAATTAGGGTTTAGTTGTTTTTGGGTTTCGGTTTGGCTTTAGGTGATTTTGCGACGAACGTTGGTGGGTTGTTGGCGTTCGCGTTTGGGGAGGACGACGATAGGGGTTGTGGCATCACGATGGAGTGGTCGGCATGGCTCAGCGTTGCCGAGATGGTCAACGGCGGTGGAGTTTTGGGTTCGTGTTGTCTTTGCAGTTTTTGGTTCGATCGATCAAAATTTGATTCGATTGCTATTTCTTCGATCTGGGTTTTTGGTGGTGTTCGCATGTGAGTTTGTGACCGTGGAGGGTCGCCGCGATAAACGTGGGTGGTCGACGGTGGAGGTGCATGTTCACCGTGTCTTGCGTGCACAGTTTTGAGTCTGGGGGGTAATGGGTTTTGGGGATGATGAATCGGCTCGAGTAGGCTCTCGCGTGGTTCTCGGGATCGACTCGAAGGCATAGGAGGCTGGAAATCTTCGGGGAGGACGCGTGATATTACTGTGTTCGACTCGGGGTTTCGAGTTGCGTGTTTTTCTTTGGGGTAGTTTTGTGTTTGTAGGCTTTCGGGCTAATGCTGTGAAATTTAAGGATATAATTGCTGATTAAAACTTATCTATTTGAAATAAAACAAGTTCAAGTGGTATAAAATAAATAAAATTACAAAGTCAAAAAGGCTTGTTGTTTAAAAGTAATTGTTAATCAAACTTTAAAAGCACAAATTGAAATTATTTTAAAATTTAAATTTGTTTTAAATGATTTCTTTTGAAAGTAGTTTAATTTAATTAAATTTTTAATTTAAAGAAGAGTGTTTTGAATTTGAATATGAAATCAGAGTTTTAAGTAATGTTTTAAAAACTAAAGTTTTAAATTTTTTATTTGAAATAAATAAGATTAAATTTAGAAAATTAAAGTGTTTTAAAATTAAAATTGATTTTTAAATGCCTTATTTTCAAATAAGATTACTATTGTTTTGTAAAACAAATAGAAATTTTGTTTTTAAGTCATTAAAATTGGATTAATTCAAATGATTTAATTGTGATGGTAGTTATGGTTAAATTATTATTGATATAAACTTAAGAACACTCAATATGATTTGTTAAATAAGTAAAGAGTTTAAGTAAGGTTAATGTTTTCTTAATTAATTAATGATTTTGAAATATAACAAAAGTTAATTAATTAATTAACTAATTAATTAATTTATTTTAAATAATTAGTTAATTATTTATTTAATTTTTAATAATCACTTAATTATGAATTAATTAAGTGTAATTACTTAATGAAGTAATCAATGGTTAATATTTAAATATAATTAAAAATGAAAGTAATTAATTATGGAAGAAATTAGTAGAGGTTACCTATGGGAGTAATTTAAGTTGAAGTGATTATTGGATAATCACCAAATGATATTAATTAAGAAATTGATTAATGTAATTGTTTAAGTTAATTAATTATGAAGTAATTAATTAATAAAAGAATTAAGGATTTGGTTAATGATGGAAGTAATTACTTGTTAAGTAATTAATTTAGAGAGTAATCAGGATTTATTAATGAAGTAATTAGAGATAATTACTTATGTAAGTAATTAAGAGTTAATTACTTAATTATTTTAGTTAATTAATTAATAAGAATAATTAATTAATGAAATGTGTTTAATTAAAGATTAATTACTAAGAGTAATTAATTTAAAATATAATTAATTAATAAAGTAATTAATTAAGGATTTATTTATTAATTGTTTAATAATTACTTAATGAAGCAATTAAAGATTAAATTGGACTAATTAATCAAGGATTAATATAATTAATTTAGAAGTTAATTAATTAAGAAGTTAATTAATTAAGAAGTTAATTAATTAAGTTAAGTAATTACAAATTGTTAATTACCGATTATGATTAATAGAATGATTAATTATAAGTTAATTAATTAATTAAAGTAATTATTAATTAATAAGGATCCTTAATTAATGTAATTAATGATATTAATCAAGGTTGATTAATATAAGTGATTTAATTTAAGTGTGATTAATTAATTGTAATTAATTAAGGTTTAATGTAATTAATTTTAATTGATTAATGAAAGTAAATGTAGAATCATTAATTATTATAATTAATGATAGTAATTAAGGGTTAATTACTGCATGTAGTTAAGGATAATTACTTGAATGTAATTAAACATAATTAATCATGGAAGATTAATTTGGGAAGATCATTAGAGATGATTTATTTATTTATTTGGAATTAATAAATGAAGAAGGATTTAAGTAATCCAATTGATTTAGAGTTAATCAATTCTGTTTATGGATGATTGGTTGATATTGGTTGATTGATTGATATTGGATGATCAATATTTGGTGATTGATATTGGATGATTGATATTGGTTGATACTGGATATCTCTGTTATATGATATGCTGTTGAGAGATGAATGTTGTTATGAAGTATCTATTGTGATAATATGATTCATCTATCTGTTTATATATCATCATGTATATAAGTTTAATTGTTTAAACCCTTAAGTACAATCTTGGACATTAAAATGGCGTTTGGTTTCGGTGAGACCGGGATCGGGTTTCCATATTTGGAATTACGAAAACCACATCGATTCCAATTAAACGTAGATCGTGAATCCAAGTGGAGCTAGTGAAGACTTGAGGTGTAAGGGCTATACGTCAGTATAACTCTGTGGGTGATTCCGTAATGAGTTGACGGAATAGTGCTTATAGATTCGAGATGGTGATTTAGAGTGCAAGGGCTATGGTCGTTGACTCTGAGGGTGATTCCAAAATGAGTGCAACGAGATAGTGCCTTCGGTTTTGTTCGAACCCGGAACGAACTTGTATGGATTGAATGCTTTCAGAACACCGTCGGGTGGACGATGAGCATTCTAAGATAGATGTGTTCTATAAAGGTAATCGCAGCCTCAAGCCTCATCAACCGGGAATGGCTAAACAGGGGAGGTGCAGCAAGGCTTCGTGGGTAGCCCCCACTTGAGAGTGAGATTTACCCCTGTCTAGAGGTCCTTTTCTATTTCGGCTTAGTGAGTGGTTGGTCGCGCCAACTACGGGGTGGTCTTGTTCGGAACTGTCCAGTAAGGGATGGTTCCGGACTTGTGTTGCAGGGGAACGAGCGTACTCCTCGGTACGGTGATCTAGGCCACGTACTGTGACGGGCGGTACCCCAGTAGCCCTGCCATTGATGGACTCCAAAATCCAATAAGTGCCTGTACGGTTTTGATTGTGCCCAACTATGTTGGAACGTGAGATGTAAGCATTCCAGCTATTTCTGTATTTTAATTTGAAAACCCTAGACACTATTATAATATTACTGGATTTCCTATCAAATGTTTTGGTTAGCGTAAGGTAAAAACTTTTCCATGTTTATGTGTAGGAAGTCTTACGTGATACCGTTTCTTTTCAAAGGTTTTCTAAAGTTAAGAAAATTTTAACCGTTTACTCACACCAGACCCCTGTCTGACCCGAGTGTTTATTTTCTGTTTTATTAAACTCTTGGGTACTCGTATTATGTATGAGTAGACAGGTGATTCAGGTTAGCTTGACGAATTCGGAAGGAGATATGGAGCAGGAGGCTTCGACGTGTAGATATATATTTTGATTCCGCTGTGTTTGTTGGTATCTGTATTTATTGTACTTGAGTTGTATAGTTAGACAGATGTTTATAACTGTCTAATCTGTGTTGTTTATATTGTGTACACTGATGTAATGAGATACTATGTAATATTTTATGTGATATATTATATTTCATTCGTTCCGCTGTGAGTATCTGATGCTGTTTGTGTTCTTCTTTCTCTTTCTTTTCTTCTTCTATCCCTTTCTTTCTTCAAGATGATGCGATTTCCTGAAGATAGGAAGTCGGGTCGTCTCATGTTGCATTTCATTTTAGTTATTATTTCTTTATTAAAGTACAAATTTTTATTTCCTCCAACATTAAATTGCAGAATCTAATTAAATTAGCAATTTTTAACTATCGAAAATTACGGGTTGTTACACTGATCCAAAATTAGCCAAGTTTTTAAAGTCAAGATTTTATGAATGGATTTCATGAACAGGTTCGGGGTTGAAAATCGTGATTTTTGATGATGATTTGGGAATTTTTAATGAATTACGAGGGAAGTAAGATCGAGTTGAACAGATTTGGGTCGACGACAAAATTCCAGCGAACCTCTCGATTTCGTTGCTGGAGTTTTGGCTTGGGGGAGGCTTGAAGGTAGAGGATTTTTTGAAAAATGCGGTGGTGATTTTTAGATGGTTGGAAAGGTTGGACGTGGAGGGAGTAGAGTTTAGGACGTGGTTTTTTTCGTGTCTGGATTGGGGCGAACTGCGGTAGTGAGAGGCCAAGGGAGACGTGTGATATGGGGTGATTTGCAAAAGGAGATGGTGGCGAGCGTTTTGGCGGGGCTCGGTAGTAGATGGGATGGTGGGTCGAGGTGGTCAAAGGATGGGGTGTTGATCGAGTAATGGTCTTTAGTTTAATTTTAGAACTTGATGATTTGATCGCGTTCTAGGTGGTAGGTCGTGAAGCGGAGGGCGGAGGTGATGTGCTCGAAGGGTCGACGGTAGGAGGAAGGTGGTCGACATTGCATGCACGTGCACGATGATGTGCACGGCGTGTCTGCAGAAAAAATAAAGCGAGCAAGAAGGAAGGAGAGGAGAAAAAAGATAGGGAAGAAAAGAAGAATGGGCCGGGTTAGGCCAAAGCGAAAGTAAGTAGGAGAAAATGGGAAAAGGAAAGAAAAGAAAAATGAAAAAAAAAAACAGAAAAGAAAAAAAAAAGAAAATGAAAAAGATGAGAAGGAATAAGTTATCGATATATACATATGCTAATTTATATTTTCTTCTCTAACTAAAAATTTATTTTCATTTTAATCTTGTAATATAAAGTTCAATGATATTTATAATTTAATGGTGATTAATTATATTATTATTATCGTTTGAATTAACTTATGGGTAATTAATGGTATTTAATAATTTATTATTAGTTAATAATTGTTTATTTTGTAATTAAGTTGGATAAAAGTATAAATGAATATGGTTAATCAAAGTTAATTGAAACTGATGTGTGAATCGTTTTGATATCGGTTATTGATCGTTGGTTAACAAATCTATGTCTCGACATATTCCTACTGGACATTTATTTTCAAATTATTATCGTCTGCACTATCGAATGGTCAGACGGATTAAAATAGTTAGATTAAAGGATAACACGTTTATCCGAAATAAGAATTTGTAATAAATTCCCGTATTTAATTATTGTCACTCTGAATAATAAATTGTTTATTTTGAACAATTTACCCTTTTAAATTAATTACTTGGATTCGTAGAGACCGGGATCGGATTTCAGTGTTACCCCAAACCACTTCGATTTAATAATAACTACGAACCTCTAAAATTTTGACTAAAAAGTTTAATAGGCTAGAATTGAATAAATTAAATTAAATAAATTTAACTATTTTAAATAAGTAACAGTACGCAGACATTATTATAATATCGATAGTTAACTGTAAAAGTGTTTTGGTTATGATAAGCTAAAAACTCGTCGTGTTGTATGATTTACCTTATTTTCAAAGAATTTTTCAGAACTTAAGTATTTCATTTTAAGTGGGTTTACTCACGCTAGTTTCCAGCATGACTCGGGTGTTACTTTACTGTATGCTCGGGTCAGACCGAGTATTACAGAATTTCAGGTTAGGATGCTGTGGAGCTCAGGAGACGAGCTGGATGGCAGATACGTATTGCACGTATTTGACTACATGCCGCTGTGTATTGCAGGTTGTATAGACAGCAGTTTACCCTAACAGCCTGGTGTTTCCGGCAATCGACTGCTCCTATACAGTGTACGTATTAGTATCGATTTTCGATGGTTGATAATCGCCCGACCGTTACATCTAGAGTTCTACACCATACAGAATGAAGCTGAAATGAAATGGAGCGCTATGCCAGCTTCTTGAGACATGCGCCCCAAGGGATGTGTTAAGCCATAGAAGTGGGTGTCTTGATGAAGCAATAGATAAGTATATACCACTACGCCATAGATTGCATAATGCAACACCAAGAAGTGATGCACGAAGTGCCAAAAAATGTTGTTGTACGGTAAAAAAGGGCAAAGGCAACACTTTCTCGGTGATGCATTTTGCCACGTTGCCCTAGAGTCAAAGGCAACATCTTTGCGGCCCTAGGGCAACATCGGTTCTGTTGTTGCCACATGTACCAAATTTACTAAAAAGTGGGCCCCACAATCTGGGCCCCAACATGTGGGCCTATATTGTGGGGCCCACTAATTCTGTGGCCCACCTTTACGGAACCCTGTTGTGGGGCCCATATTCATTAATCTATGGTAACACTTTTACCATCCAATGACAACACTTTGCTAGTTTATTGCCACATTTAACATCACATACTGCAACATTATATCATATCTATGGCAACACCTTTTGCAATTTAAATTGGAAATATACTGCAACATTATATCATATCTATGGCAACATTATATCATATTTAATGGCAACATTACACTGCGACAAGGAACTTTTCATTTCAGAATAACCAGCAACACAAGTTTTACTTAGTCAAGTACAAAATAACAAACATACTTAAAAACACAGCCAGTGTATTCATAATTACAGCCAGTACATACTAAATTCTACTTATTAACATTACATTCATATTTGCGAGCCTCCAGTGCCCTCAGTGCCTCTAGTGCCTCCAGTGCCATCACTGCAGACGGTCGCACAAAGATCCCCAACATCAAACATCACCTGATTGATATCCTTTTGCTGTCTGCAATCTAAAAGGCCACTGAAGTCTTCATGCAGCTTCAATATATAGCTTGTACACCTAAGCAACATAGCATTAACTGACAGTGTAGTACGAAATATATACAAAGCAGTGCTCTATGTTGTTAGCCGACCGTCGACCATATATTTGTTTTACTGGTAAATGAATACACACACACACACAAGTAATTAACAAACAGCAATGTATCTATGTTGAGAAGTCCAAACTTTACCTGTCTTTCATTGTATATAGGAACCTGAACAAGCACCATGGGATAAACAAGATTACCCACCTCCTCATCTGCCTGGATTGGTTTCCATTCGCATATTCTATTTGGTCTTAGTTTAAAAATATTCGCAAAAAGTTTAATGTACCCCATAAACAGTTTCTCCGCTAGTAACATTACCGACATTATCAAGCATAAAGCTACAGCCAATCTTAATAACGGTGCCAATACATGAACTCTTAACTCTATCCATTTATCCAATACTGTCCAAATCGAAAATGGAATTTGACATGGTAACAATATTTAGAAATTGAAGCCGAAGATCTTGAGATACGTTTCCTAAACAGAATGAACTTATTAGCTACAGATGTAAGTCAGTACAAAAGAAACCCATGCATGAACGGTAAATGGTAGTAATATTACCTGAAGGTGCCATTATCAGAAGCTCTTCCTGTGTCATGGAATTTTTTTATGTTATATGTTTACAGGACGTAGGTGCACCATATATAGGCATTTTAGCTGAAACATTATAAGACGACAAGACCTATATATTCTCATATTAAAAGACATTTGTAGAATTATACTAAGATATATACTATAATATGACTGCACATCTGCACATTGCTAATTAATTCACCGCTGCAAGTGGATTCATATGTATGTTAACACTTATTTACTTGTTGCAAAGGATCGTGCATGCGTGTATTATATGTATTTTCATAGTGATCATAGTGATCTAAGAACATGTAAATGTAAGTTTACAGTGCTTTAACTTCTTCTTAATCCTTGAAATCAAGTAAGATTCATGGGAATCCAATCGAAGTCGTTAAGAAAGGAAATAATATAAGATAGATATTTACATATTTCATGATAAAATTATTACATGAAGTATATTGCAAATGCAATACCTGGAGGGTTTCAGAGTCATTTTCACAGGGTAAATCTTTAATGTAGCAAGATACCATCTCCAAGCTTGCCATTGTTCATCAGTGGCAACAAGTTTATTGCAAACAGTTGTTGGTCTAAATGGCACCACCAAATCAGCGGGCAAAATATTTGATTTACCCTCAGAAAGCACAAGCATCTGCACATCTGCGGCCATATCCAGCTTGTAGAACTCAAAATCGTATTCCACCTAAGTAGAACATACGAATTTAGCTGCTAAATGAAATACATTAATCCAAATGTTTGTTTTTAGTTGCTCCAGAGCTATTAGTTTGCCTTGTGATTCAATATAAGGAAAAATGCCGATTTCAAACTTAGAAATGAGTCTAAATCCTTTAAATGAAATAAAGCAATTGTTGAAGAGTACTAGAGCAAACGTATTGATTTGAAGGACTGATGACTCCCAATAATGATATTCCAAGTTAATACAGTTATGTAATCACAATAAAAAAGTTCTATACCTTCTGCCACTCCATTAAAGTTTTTAGTATTCGTACATTCTCAACACCATTAGAATTAAGTTGTCCAGACTCTAGACAAGTTTCATCAAAAGTGAGGTGAGTGCCTTGGGCTACTTGCAGAACTCCAGAAACCAATCTGATGTAAGCATTCCCAACAAATTAGCCTAGTGCAAGAATTTATCTTTTTGGGTTTTAGGGCCAACGATTTATGCACTTGAATTTTATTACTGAAACATCAAACCACAGTTAAATCTGCTGACGCGGAAATACAAATTATCCTAGTGCGAGAATTTAATAAAAGAAAGCGCAGAAACACAAAATTTGAAAACTTACTACATGTTATAATTGATCTGCTGAATTGGAAATGAATAATTTGTGTTTCCAAATAAGAAAGCAAACTCTAACAAAGCTTAGTTAAAGGGTACACATTAAATGCAATTAAAAATAAAACGCCAAATGTTTAGTTTCTCTAGAATACAATCAGAAAGAAGAATATATGTAGAGTTTGTCATGTACCTTCCAGTTTGATTGTTTTTCCTGGGCCGGAGTGATGTGTTGTTAAGATACTGTATTGTAAGAGGAATTGTTTGTGAAAAAGGCAAGATTTTCTGGATTGTAGTAATGAGTTGATTCCCAAAGATAGATGCACTTTCTTTTGTCAAGCTAATCAAATTAAGCGAAATTTTCCAACTGTAATTGTATCAGATCTTCTGCGCAACTGTTCAGAGTGAAATATTTACAACAGTTCAAAAATGGGGGAAAGCAAGCATAATTACACTGACCAGCTGAACTAAAACAACAAATTATTCGTACATTGATTCTATACTCAGCAATTTTCAGTGATCTGAAGCTTAACTATCAATGCAAATATCAGTTTTGTTTTGATTTTGTATATTTTGCCATTTAAACCAGTGATCTTTGACCAAACTTTTATTTTTATAATCCATAATCCTAAAAATTTCCATATATTTATAACAATGTGGACCCATTGATTTTAGGTTCATTATATATGGTGTATGAATGATTAAATTAAAATTCTTCCTGATCTTTTTTTACATATGTGATCAATTAATATACTGACTAACAAAAGGAAAGCAATACCCTTGACAGCAGATGTAACAATACAAATTGAGCTGCTAACCCATCATTGCCAAGAACCGCAGTGAGATGCTCAAGAAAGGTTTCCCGAATTCCATGAACCATATGTTCCAGAGGCTGCATTGCAAAAAATTATGTAAATATATACAAGTATAAATTACTGCATATTGCATAGCATGGAAGATTTAAGAAGAGGAAAATAAATTAAAAAATCAATATAAATAGGACTCTTAAAGTTTACCATAAAAAATCAATATAAATATACTTGACGCTTTATTCAAGGAATATGAAAACTGATCTCACTCTCCTACAATATGAAAACTCATTAAATGTTTGCATATCTTATAACAGCTTGATATAAGTTTTCGCCACACAAAAATACAGTTCCATAGTTATCATACCCTGGTCTGCTTCTTCTGCTCGTTAATAGAATATAATTTTATTTATTTTCAATGGAAAATTGATTGAAACTGAAGCAAAAAAATAGAGCAGTATTTATGTATACAATGGATTCGACTACAGCCAGTAGTTGAGACGCAAACAAAGATCAACGGCACTAGAAACTGATCTAAGCCGAATCAATTACAATTACAATAAATAATATAAATTCAGTCAAATGTGGATACACATGGATGTTACCTGGTTCAAGTTCAAAAGTAGCAGTCACGTTATCTTCGGGCATCACCATTTCCGCACCTTCAGGCAACTTTACTCTACAAGTGTTATCAGCATAGTCATATGAAATAGGGGCGACCAGGTAGATCGACAATAGTTGACTACAATTGGGGTTTTTGGGAGCCTTAGTGGATCGAAGATTTAGGTTTTCTGATGCGTTAGTGGACTGACGAAGATTTGGTGGAGATGACGTGCGTTTTTTGGAGGTGAATCAAAGAGATGGCGATTTAGGTTTTCTGAGAGCGTTGTTAATTGTTTGAGAGAAATGCTTCAATATTTTGTTAACTTTTGCCGCTTTGTTTTTGCTTTCCGCGTTAAAAATTATTCCAGCCCGCACTCATTTTTTATAATATTTTTATAAGTCTATAGCTAATGCAACATAGTGTTGATATTTATGCTAACATCTTGAAACTAATGTTGTAATAGACAAAAATCAACATAGCTATCGTTACATTGTAGCTAGCAACATCTTGTATTTTCATTGTAATAGACCATCTATGGCGTAGTGTACAATGATATGGTTTCAAGAATAAGGAAGCTAATAGGGTCAAAGAGCCGATGCTTGACCCAATGTAGCTGTGTAAGGCCGACAACAAGGCACTAAGTTCTTATTGACTATGGGCTTGGCGAATATTTTGTTTAAACAAACATTCGATAGGATGCATCTTGATGAATATGATTGGCAATCACGCAAATCCTGCATCTAGGGATTTACCAGAGAGGCCAGAGATCTAACCAAGTGCATCAAGCTGCTTGTTAAGCTAGGAGTTGGAGAACGCAAGGTAGTGTAGTTGCAGAATTTTATTGTGGTTGATGGATTTTCAAATGCCTTCTTAGATGGATCACCCCTTGTTGATCTTCGAATTGTGCTTGTTTCATGGTGCATCTTGATGAAGTTTCTTACAAATAATAGAGTGAGGGAAATTCAAGGCGACCAAGGCACATGTTGTGAGTGCTACGTCACTGAGCTCAGAGAGGCAAAATGACAAGAGAAGAGAAAGGATGTAGAGAAGCCTATCTATATATCAACAGCAACTATGGCCTAAGCCTTGACTCAAGTCCAACAACAAATTTCACAATTCTATAGACCCATGATAGGAGCCAGAGGAGGTGAGGATGACTTCGGTGGAGCTAAGGATTGATGTCCTAATAGACGATGATGATCCTATGAAGGTTCTCAAAATCAAATCTCAACTCGACTTGAAGATAAAAAGTAATTGGTAGGATTTCTTCGAGCGAACACGGATGCATTTTCCTTGACACGTTCCGATATATGAAGGATATCGCTTGAAGTTGCATGTCATGCACTGAATGCAAACCCACGTTTTTCTCTTATGAAATGGAAATGGCACTGCATTGAGCCGTAACGGTTTGTTGCGTTGCAAGAAGAATTGGACAGGTTAAAGGAAAACAGCTTTATCTGCGATGCACTATACAGGGTGTGGGCATCAAATCCAGTATTGGTCAAAAAGACGAAAGGGAAGTGGCAGCCATGCATTGATTATTCCGAACTAAATAACATATGCCAGAATCCTCCTACTACAGATCGATCAACTAATGGATAGAATCGATGGACACAAACTACTATCCTTAATATATGCATTTCTAGCTAAATGAGATTGCAATATAAATTACAAATCAATAGTGCACAAGTTATCACGGACTTGGGGATGTATTGCTACAGAGTCGTGTCGTTCGATCTGAAGAACGTCGGAGCCACGTGCCTGCTCCTAGTCGATAGAATGTTGAAAGAATAGATCAGATGGACGATGGAAGTCTATGTGGGAAATATGCTCATGAAGTCATAGAGATCGACAAGATCAGATGGGAGATGTTTGAAAAACGTCCATGCGCTTTGTAATTATGGAATGAAATTGAATCCACTGTGTGATGACCCATAAATCCGTACCCCTTGAGTCGACACTATTCTCCATCAATCAACTCAAGATGAACGAAAATACGAACCATTTGGGTTAAATAAGAAGAGGTAGAAGAAGAGATAAAACAACAATATCAGAATCTAACCATCACAGTGGAATAAAATATAATAGATAATAACTGATCTTTACACAAAAGAAAAATATATCTGTTTTATACATATATCATCAGAGTACAACATCAGAGTTCCTTACGATCAACAACACACTCAGGATGGTTATTATATCCCATCCTTTCAAATCTGAATACATAGCGGAATATACATCAAATACGCTGAATATGTCTCGCCATCCTGCTCGTCTCCGGAGCTCCATGGTAGTCCATCCAGAATCTGTACTCTATAATATTCGATCTGACCCGAGCATTATAGTTAAATAACACCCGAGTCAGTCTGGAATACCAGTATGAGAAAACCACACTCAACTTTATTATTATGTTTCAAAATTCTTTGAAAACAAAAGCATCTCGTAAGACCACGCCACAAATAAACATGTCGGGTTTTTACCTTACGATAGCTAAAACACTTTTTTATTAAAACCCTCTGATATTATAATAGGGTCTATCCACAAATACTTATTAAAATAGCCGAAATTGTTACATCTATTAAATTCTAGCTACTAGCCACAGTGGGTAATACAAACAAAAATCGTAAAAGACGCGTAGGGAGAATGGATTTCCAACTAGTGACTAGGCACTGGAGTACCACCTATCACAGTACGTGGCCTAGATCACTGTACCGAGGATCACCCCCGACCCCCTGCAACACAAGACCAGGACTACCCATTACTGGATAATCCCGAGTAAGATCACCCTATGGTTGGGATCAGCAACCACACCACTAAGCCGAAATAAAAGGGACATCTAGACAGGGATGACCTCACCCTAATGAGCGCTACCCACCTAGCCTTACTGCATAACCCCTGATTTTCAGTCATTCCCGGTTGATGAGGCTTGAGGCTAAGCGTTACCTTTTAGAACATTTCCCTTAGAATGCTCATCGCTCGCCTGACGATATTCTAAAAGCATTCATCCATACAAGTCCGTCCCGGGTTCGAACGGAACCGAAGGCACTACTCCTACTACATCCATTTTGGAATCATCCTCAGGATTAGTAGCGACTAGCCCTTGCACTTCACTGTTCCACCTTCGAATCCAAACTCGTTTTCCTTACGAAAACGTACAAACCGGATTGAAGTGGTTTTCGAGAAATTAATCCCGATCTCGGTCTCTTCGAAGTGATCAGTGCATTGTCCAATATTGATAGTCGGTTATTTAACTATCAATCAACATTCACAAACAACCATCAACCATAAATAATTTCACTAAATTATTTATTATCCTCAAAATATCTTCGCAAGATATATTTCCATTTTCAACCCCTTTTGAAAACAGTTTTCAAACCACACTTTTCTCATGAAATAAATTTCCAATTATTTATTTCCGCTGAAGCACCAAGTACAATGCTTTAGATTTTTAAAATAATTTAAAAACACTTTATTATAAAATATGCCTTAACATTTAGATTGAAAACTATTTCAATACTTTATTAAAAATATATACTTTAGTAATATTTAAAATGAGTTACTTTATAAAATATAAAACTAGATTTTTATCCTTTAAAACAAAATACCCAGTCACTTTTAAATAATTACTACAATAATAGATTTGAAAAATACTTACTTTAGAATTTAAATATTTATAAATAATAAATTTTCTAAACATGTTTTTTTTTAACAACATAACTTATACTTAAAAATTTAGTTTGAAAACGTACTTGGCTATTCAGGGAAATATACTTCTCTTCACATCCTTTAAAAATAAATCACTGTTTATTTTTAAACGAATTTTCTCATTCATTTAATAAATTCCCATCGTGAATTTATTCTTCAAATATCCATTGATATATTACTTCACTTTTATAAACCCAGTTTATAAATTTCACAGTCACATTCTCCTTTAAAATTTCAATTTCAAACACTTAAATCAATTTCCAACTTGATTTCCAATTTACTCCATTCTGAAATAAATTCCTTTACTTACTCATTTTTTTCAAAATCCATTAACTTCATATTTTATTTCTTGGTTTTGATTTTAAATTTTTTTAACCGAAACATACCAAGTTCAGATATTTTTTCAAATTTCTTCTTTATTCTTTTAAATAAATTCTAAACCTTAAATTTTAAAGTAAATTCTTTTATACTTTTGAATAACGTCAATTAAGCTTTAAAAATTCATTATTTCTCTTTTTATTCAAAATCTCTTTTTCCATACTAAGAATTATTTATTAGAATTTTAAATACTACACCAAAACAGGCAAATTTTAACATTTATAAGTGTTACAAATAATTTCAATAACACTTTTTAAGTGTTACTAATGGACTGTGAGGAATGGAGCGGCCAAATTTATTACACTTATAAGTGTTACAAACGTACGTATTACTAACAGTTATAAGTGTTGGTACCTAAATATACGGTAACGCTTATAAGTGTTGGTAACGAAATATACGGTAACACTTATAAGTGTTGGTACAGAAATATACGGTAAAGCTTATAAGTGTTGGTAACGAAATATACGGTAACACTTCTAAGTGTTGGTACAGAAATATACGGTAACGCTTATAAGTGTTGGAAAATGATTATTTTGTAACACACACATATATATACCAAAACTTAAACGCAAATTTAAATATAAACACTCTGCAAATAATGGTTTCTATATCACAAATAATACATCATACATATTTAATGCAAAGTTTAAACGCTCTGCAAATGTAGTATAATATATCATAAACAATTATTTACATATCTAAAATACCACAATGTCATATATTTAGATATTATTACAACATAAGCTTCAATTTTTTTTTCAAAATACACTTAAAGTTTAACTTACGGTTAACCTAACCATTCCCGATCATCCACTCCAAACTCTAATGGTTTTGAATATTCTTCAACGTCCAATACAACAATCCAAAGCATCCTTCTTCAAGTTCCTGCATTTAATATAAACACTCGATAAAAACTTATACCTTCAAAATCAAAAGGTTAAAGACTGAGTTACAACTCAGGTTCTAATTTTTTTAATATTTGTGAATTTGTAAACTTAGTATGCAAAATACATGTTAATCAAACTCAATTAGCATTTGCTGCAAACCCAATTTGCATCGATTTTGCTACATGCTCAGTTTGCAAGCTCAGTTTGTGTGCTCAGTTTTGCAAACTAAGTTTGCATGCTTAGATTTGCAACTCGGTTGCATGCTTGGTTTGCAAACTCTGTTGCATGCTGGCAGCATTCAATTGTTAAAAATAAACATGATGGTAAAGATTTGCTAATGTGGAGCGTGTTGTAAAATTAACAGTTTACCTGAAATCTAGACTATTGGCTGTTTTATTTATCTGAGGCTTCTTATTCTTCAGTCCATTTCCATTGACAGCATTAACAATTTTAGAAAGATTGTATTGCCATAAAAGATCTGCTTCTGAAGAGTCACTTGTTGCGACATCTGAATCATCAGTCATCATAGAATCAAATCGGCTTCTTTGTATTTCACTTTCAAGTCTTTCTTCACCATTTTTTCTTATACTTCTGTTCAGAATATAATGTAGTTTCTGAAATGTAATTTTGGTAGAAAAAAATCAGGTGACCGTTTGCAATCTCCTTTCAAATCTTTCAAAGTACTCCCATCTTTAACTACAACTTTATCCACCCAATCTCATAATTTGTATCTTTCTCATGTCCCTTATTAATATAGTTTGAATGAGGACTAGTGTCTGGCCATGAATTTGAATCGGTTGCCAGCAATAACTCTTGGAGGTCGTAGCTTGGTTTCCTTTGTCTTGTGCTAGGATTGTTACGCATCTAAAATGAAACAAAACAACTCAATCAAATATGATACACATGTAATTATACCTACATTAACCTTCAGCATAGTCGAAGTGTTAAATTACATTCATATTACAAAAAAACTATGCTGAAGGATGCATACTGAAGTGTTAAATCACATGCGTCTGTTTTGTCATCCATAAATCATTATAAAAATAATATTTATGCCTGATACATGACTCAAAAAATAAGTTTTGTCAAAGATTCTAAACATTTTTGTTTGTGAATTTTATGTTTGTATAGCAACTACCTCTATGTTTCCAACTTCTTCCATTGGCCGTCTGTGATTACCCTCTCCACGACAATTTAAATATAAAGTTGAAGGTGACGGTGCTCTACTACTGGTCTTAGAAGTAGCAGACATGCCTTCGCGATTAGACTCTTCCTCTTTTCTTGCTAATGCTGCTTTAAGACTAGCTATCTCAATTCATGTACACAAACTTAACTGGGAAGATTATGTACTAATCCGAGACCATTCATCAGAATCATAGTAGGAAAATGTGATACCTGATCCTTTAATTCTCTAACATCTCCACTATCTTTATTCATTTTAGCAGCACCAAGCTCGACAGTTGAAACTCGCTCAGCAAACTTGAGTGTGGTTAATGTTTCTCCTACTGCATCCAACTCAAGACTTATGTGAACAAACATAAGAGTCTTTGCTTTTCCTCCTGGTCATCATAGTCTAAGAAAATCAGTAAGCGTTTCTCAATCTTTATGTCCATAAGGGTGAAAATTTTCTTACCGAGTGAATCTTGAAGCAATTGAGTAAGTTTGCTATTTCTATATGGAACATGTGAGATTTTTTGAGCTAGTGCAGATATAACGTCTCCTAAAACTGAAAGTGATCGGTTTATGTGTTGTGCTTCTTTAAGCCTGTCTCCTGTGACTTCAGATTTGTCGACCCTTTTGCTGCTTGCAAGATCAACAAGATGCATGCATCTACGTAGTATAGTTCCTGATGTCAAGTCTTTTCCTTCAACATGTACAGTTAGACAGCTGAAAATATACACGGGGATAAGTCATATGGTGAGTTTTTAAATAATTGTTCATATATAAAAGTAAGAGCTACATATTTACCTATGAGATCTACTACTGCGTTCATTCAAGACAGCTGCACCCACAACACAATTTTTTTGACCAATGTTCATTAGTTCAACCACTTCATACGTGGAGGCTACAGGAACCAAATTCGCATCAGGTACATTAAGACCATTTTGAGAACTATTATGGATTTCTAACGTGTTTTTTGTAAAGGAAATTTCGAATGTATGATATACTAGAAATATCAGCATTAGAACAAATGTAAAGAAAAGCAATATCAAACGGATATATTCTATTGAGGCCATCATTGACTAGTATAAATAAGGAGAACAACAATGGCACATGCCCAATACATGGAATTGCACAGCTTATGGACCGAATAATGAAGTGGATGGTCTAAATGACAACAGATGTAAATTCAAGGAAATATTTATCCAATTATCAATAGTCCTACATATAATTTCAATTCTAGATAATTTAAGGAAATATATACAAATATTTATGGAAATGATGCAAATGCAACATTTAAGATGTTAATTAAACTTGTAGCTAGAGTATTCACCCCAAAAGTAGATGTTAATCATCATGAAATATTTTATGTACATTCCACAAAGGAATCACAAAGAATCACATTGGTTTTACTGACCAGTTATGGTCTCAAGTTGCATCAGATGAACGAGACAACGATATTTTTGAATCTGCATACCGAGGACGAAAAGCACAACAAATTAACCAGAATAATTTTCCAGCAAACAAAAGATTCGATAGCTAAAGAACTCTTGATACGAATTAAAACATACTTCCCAATGATGACATATACAATTTTCACAATATTATTAGTTCATACAGAATCATTGAGAATATTGTGAATGAGAGCATTATAGTGAAGTCGATGGAAATAAATTTGTTGTTTTAGTTCTGTACGTTGATTATACACTACTTAGTACTTACTACCAATAATATAAAGTACTGACAAAGACTAAATGATTTTTTGTTTCAAAATTTATATATAAAGGATTTGAATGATTTCTCTTATGTCATTATCATAAAGACTCATAGAAATAGAACCGTAATACTAACTATTTATCCCAAAATGCCCTTCATTAAGGAAAAATAATGGTTTGAAATGCAAGACTGTGCTCTTAAGAACTCGCCTATTGTCAAAGGGGACAAGTTTAATTTAAAGCATTGTCCCAAGAACACATAAGAACGCAAAGAAATGTAGAATGGGCCATATACCCCTCATTGTTGGAAGTCTCATTTATGTAATTATGTACTTGTTTGCACAAGGTGAGCTATCAAATTCCTTGTAGGTATGTTAGAAAACCTGAGGCCACTGTGGCCGCATCAGTTTTGAACTGAGGCAAGGTAACCTAATTGAGCACCGCTCAGTTCAATTACTAACTGAGCACTGCTCGGTTGCTATGGTGTAGTGATCCATATTTAATAATCATATATGTAAAGTCTTCCAAAAATTTCCCAACCCAACTAGCGATTAAAAAGTTGAACAAATCCAACTTTTAAATAGTTCAAAAGAATTTGGCATACATAGAGCATCTTTTTTACCATAATTAGTGGCATCAAAAAGTATAAACTGCAATTACAACCATATAGAACTGAGGAAAATTTGTAATTATATGATAGTAAATATTAGAAGTAAATCCTTGATCCACCTCTTTTCCCTTCACTTAAGCAAGTAAATATTTAACTTTTCATAATCACGTGGATCTATCATCGAATAAAATATATAAACTATACTGTAATAATTAAATACAAATTTGCAGACTTTACTGACTATTTTTAGTTCAGTAATGACATAGAAATATTATAGTTAGAAGTAATTTCAAAACTGTAGCATTTTAAACAAATTTATTAAAAAATTTACCCCAATATTTATAGGCATGCACACATACATGGTGAAAAAAAATTGATCTTGATTTGAATGAATATGTTTTAAATAATTTCAAGAAATCAGACGATAAAATCCGATTAACTTTATTTGTAAAGAAATAGTAGTTTCCAAAACTAGAAGAGTTAAAATATGTTTATGACTTATAAAAGTTTTCTAAATCCATATCTAAATGAAAACTTTTTAGAAACCAAGCTATAATTACATAAAAATTAAAGGAAAAACTCATTTACTGTAAATCCAAACAAATGGAGAGTGAATGTTCAGGAAAAAGACGCATAATGTATTGATAATAAAAAAGGATTAGACATAGAAATAAACTATGAAAAATTAAAAAGATGCATAAAAAATGTCATGACAAAAAAATCAAATACTGATCTATGATATCAAAAATAAATTCATCCTTTTCACTTCATTTGTCATACTAATTTTCTTTCAAAACATAAAGCAAATATAGCATATTTACGCTTCCAAGTAAACTTCTAGCGATTTAAAAAACCTTTCATGGCTGAAATGAATTAAGAAAAACATATAAAAGATATAAGAAAGGTCATGAATGAAAATCAAACATGTGCTATATGATATTAAAACTGGTTATCTTTGCTACTTCGTGTATTAAATTAATTTTTTTGTAAATCAAACACATTGTTAAGACAAAAAATAAAATACGTGATGTATGTTTTTTACTTCATTTATTACACTAATTTTTTTTTTGAAGTAAGGAGAAACATAGAGAATATACAAGAAAAAGTATCCCATAAAGGCATTACAAGTGCACATATAAATCTTGATTTTAAACATCATTGTTTTGTCGGGTTACTGTTAACTATCAATATAACATGACGTTTGCTTGGTAGCTAAAAAAATGCATATTTGAACTAAAACTAAAATTTTCTCATCCGGGAAAAAAAAATGAGAGTAAAGCTGCCCGGAGGCTTCTTCAAGTAGGCGGTGAAGATACGGTCATGATTAATCTTGTTAAAAAACACAAAACAAAAATAAAAAGTCCTACCAGCAGCTGCAATATCACCCTCATTATCTCCGATCGGTTCAATTGCATCATCTCCTCTTATTGAATTTCCGACCCCTACATCATCATCTCCATCACCAGTGGCATCACCATCCCCATCACCAGCAGAAAGTCTGTGACGCCCCACCTCTATACCCACGCTAGCCAAGGACACTACAGAGTAATGCCGTCAACTAACACGGAGAATAAGGCTCGTTGGGAGCGACCATCTATAGCCTTGCTCTAACTATCTATTGAATACATCGACAATAAACATACCAAGCAGGTCGACATACCCAATGAATACTTAAAACAAAACCATAGGTGGTTGAAGGATCTATCAGAACAGAATATAACAACTCAAATGTAATATACATCACAGAACAGTAGATCATCATATACACATATACAGATACATAACAGAGTTTATAAAATAATACATGTCAAGTGGTATAGCAAACCACAATATACCGACGAATCAAAAGAATACATATATCAGAGTTACAATAAAAGGACTACACAAAAAGCTTTAACAAAAAGGAACAAGCTGAATAGTCCATGCGGAAGCAAAATAGGCTAAGTCCAAAAGCACCTAACCTGAAACATCTCGGTCTGACCCGAGTATAAAATACAAGGGTCGGTCTAGCTAACAAATCAGTTAGATAAACTGAACAACAATAAACCTGCAAGGTTACAAAGCATAACAAATATCTCTAAAGGAGATAACACAATCATCTAACAAAAGATGAATCATATGATAACATAACAAGCCTCATATCATCGACAACTCATAGAAACAAAGGATAAGAATATCCCAAAATAAGCCAAAAGGCAAATAACAAATACCAATAAGGTATACAAGTTCCACAAGGTAAACGCTACTCATCATACGGCTCAAAAAGACCAACACCGAAGGGCCATACCTAGGGAATATACATATGAATGCGACATCAGAAAATTGCTCGAGCTCAGTACTGTATAAACAAGGATCCATAAGCCCGAAGACTCCAAACCCAATATCACCCATGCGGCTCGTAATGACCAACATCGGAAGCGATACTATAGGGCAACAAACCCGAAGGCACAAACCCGAAGGCACATACCCGAAGGCAACAAACCTGAAGGAGACAGTCCGAAGACACTATCCCAAAGGCAACAAACCGTAGTGGTGAAGGTCCGGAGGCCCAGTACTAGACACCACTAACTGGCAGAATGTGTCATAACTCTCAAAAAGGAATCCGAAAAGTGGTAACGTGAGTCCCATAACCACTCGTTCGCACTAAAAGGTTTACTATCCGTTTGTTAATTTCACACTCAAAGCAGTACAAAGTTCACCTCATATCATCGGTAAACCAAACCCGAAGGTCAAAACGATCAATTGAATAGGTCGGGGATTAATCGGAAGGATAAACGCACAGATTCATGGTCCGTGTTTTGCCCAACCATTTAATCACCCTTCCACTCCGCTTGAAGTGCGAAATTGTGTATGTGTGTTTTAAATAGAATTTATAAATTGGAGAAGCGAGCTTTTAATGCGATTTGAAGAAATCATTTATAAAACCCGCGAATGAAGTCAAAAAGGAATCATCGAGGTCAAATATGCATAAACAACTAATTGGAATCAATATGCGTCGATCAAATATGGAAAACTAAGCGAACAAGGCAATTTGGAAAAAACAGCAGGTTCAGACGTCTGAACCCAAACTTTCAGACGTTTGAAATAGGCAAGATTTTGCCTATTTCCTTTCTGGTTAAAATTTAGCCAATTTAGACGTCTGGAATATAATTTCAGACGTCTGAATCTAGGGATAAAAATCTTTCCCAGAACAATATTCAGACGTCTGAAAATATGGTTTCAGACGTCTAAAACTTGATGGTCAGGCATTTCCTGAACCTAGGCCATCTATGGCCAAACAAATCGAAAGCAATCGGATGCGTGTTGATTATGGGCTTACGTCAAACGACTACCCAATCTTAACGACACACCCAAACACTACGAACAACATAAAACATCAACCCTATAAGGTTTTACATAGATTTGGCTTCAAAAATCATAATTTGGCAATTTCACCGAATCAACCCAAATCGAAAGCAAATGGAAATGAACGAGTGTTAGGAATTCATACCTAACCTCAATGATATCAAAAGAAGTAGATGTGAGTTCAAAACTCACCTTTTAATTCAAAACAAAGAAGAAGGAGTTCAATTGCAAGGAGAAGACCAACTAATCTCCACTTCCACTCAACTAGCTTCAATCTAAGATCAAAACAAGTATTTCCTAAATTTAGGTTTAGGAATTTCTGAGATTGAAGAGAGAAAGAGATAGAGAAGATTAAGAGGAGGCTTACCAATAGCTTCTCTTTGATTTTGGATGAAGAATTCAAGCTTACAAGAAGAAACTAGGGCTTGCAATTTCTATTTCCTCTTTCCTTCTCCCATTTTCATTTTTCTAAAGCTAAAGGAATGAAGTGAGGGTGAAAGGACGAAGAGTTAATGAGCTAGGGGGGTTAAGAGGAGATTGGGGCTGAACCCAAACTCAAGCCCAAGAAGAAAAAGAGTCAAAATTTCACAAACTCCAAACATATCGAAGCTTATACTCAAAAAGATCGCAAACGCCATTTTGGAATCAATGGAAGTGGTTTCGAGTCCCAATTCGGCCATTTGCAAAAAGTAACATTTCAGACCTAAATCCGACTAACGACACTATATTTAAATAAAACATTTAAATATAAAATCGTTAAATATGTAGGTGTTACAGATCTCCCCTCCTTACAAAATTGCGTCCCCGCAATTCCTAGAGACAATATTTGTAACAACTACATACATACAACATCCAAAAAGAAAAGGAAATAAGCTTGAGACGAAAAGATATACTCACGGTTCCCAAGCAAAGATAGAAAAACCGGATAAGATTGCTCAATAAACTCTCCGGTTTCCCAAGTACAGTCATTGGGATTAGCGGACCATTGAACTTTAACGAGCGGCACGTCCTTGTTCCGAAGGTGTCGCACCTCCATGTCAAGTACGCGAATAGGTTGCTGTACAATAGATAAGTCCGGTGAGATCTCAAGCTCAAGCAAATCAGGAGAATCAATAACAGAATCCGATTCCCGAAGACATTTCCGAAGTTGCGAGACATGAAACACGTCGTGAATGCCAGATAAATGACCAGGAAGTGAAACTCTATAAGCCACAGGGCCAATACGTTCAGTAATAGAAAATGGTCCTATAAAGCGAGGAGCCAATTTCCCAGTCGTACTGAAACGCATAACCCCTTTCAAAGGAGAAACACGAATAAAAACAAGATCACCAATCGAGAACTCGAGAGGCTTCCTACGGCTGTCCGCGTAGGATTTCTGGCGACTCTATGCCTCTTTCATTCTCAACCGGATAAGATCAATCTTCTCAGAAGAGTCACGAACAAAATCTAGACCAAGAATAAGCTTCTCCCCAGATTCCAACCAACAAGAAGGTGATCGACATGGTCTTCCGTATAAGGCTTCGAAAGAAGCCATACCGAAACTAGACTGAAAACTATTGTTGTAGGAGAACTCTACATGAGGTAGGTGATCCTCCTAACTACCACCGAAATCAAAAATTCAAATACAGAGAAGATCCTCCAAGATACAATTCACCCGTTCAGTCTGTCCGTCAGACTGCGGATGATAAGCTGTATTAAAATTAAGCTTTGTTCCCAAAGCTTGCTGAAGACTCTTCCAAAAATGACTCGTGAATAAAGGATCACGATCACTCACAATAGAACTAGGAACACCGTGAAGTCTCACGATTTCCTTGACATATAACTTAGCCAAATGCGAAGCAGTCCTATTAGACTTAATAGGAACAAAATGAGCAGACTTAGTGAGGCGATCAACAATAACCCAAATGCTAGAATGGCCCGATCTCGAACGAGGTAGGCCTTCAATGAAATCCATAGAAATCTGATCCCATTTCCACAATGGAATCCCTAGAGGCTGAAGAAGACTAGAAGGACGCTGATGTTCGGCCTTAAAACGCTGACAAGTTATGCAATTACTCACATAACCCGCCACATCACGCTTCATGCCTTCCCAATAATAAAGACGATGCATATCGGCATACATCTTACTACTACCAGGATGAATGGTATACTTAGAACGATGACAGTCATCAAGAATGTCATGCCTAAGTGCAAAATCAGAAGGCACAAAAAGACGGTTCTTCTCGCGAAGACACCCATGAGAATCAATGCTGAAATCCCGCAACGCCTCATCACAGGATCTAGACTCACAAAGCTGAATAAGATGCAACAAATCAGGATCACGCCGCTGAGCATCGACAATACGATCCAATAAAATAGGTCAAGCTCCCAAACTAAATAATAGAATAGGAGTATCAGAAGACGAACCTCGATCATGAATTTCACAAAAAGATAGAGTCTCAAGAATATCCCATTCGGCAAGCATCATAGAAATAACAGCCGAATGTTTGCGACTAAGCGCATCAGCAACACGATTACCCTTACCAGGGGTATACTGGATATCAAAGTCATAGGAAGCAAGAAACTCGAGCCAACGCTGTTGTCTCATATTGAGTTCCTTCTGAGTGAACAAATACTTCAAAGATTTATGATCGGTATAAAGAATAAAGTGCTCGCCCAACAAATAGTGTCGCCAAATCTTCAAGGCAATTAAAGACAATGGCGGCTAACTCAAGATCATGAGTGGCATAGCGAACTTCATTCGGACGCAGTTGCCTAGAAGCATAAGCAACTACCCGATCCTTCTGCATAAGAACAGCACCGAGACCACTACTACAAGCATCGGTGTAGACAACAAGATCATGATTCCCCTCGGGAACCACAAGAATATGAGCATTAGTGAGAAGTTCCTTTAATGTCTGAAAGGAATCACACTTGTCGGACCAAATAAAACGAATGCCTTTCCGAGTAAGGCAAGTGAGAGGAAGCACAACCCGGGAAAAATCCTTAATGAACCCACGGTAATAACCCGCCAATCCAAGGAAACTAAGAATCTCATGAACATTCTCAGGCCTTATCCAATTCTGGATGGCATCGATCTTTGAGGGATCGACAGAAATGCCATCGGAAGATACAACATGGCCTACGAACTTAACCTTATTCTCCCAAAAATGGCACTTGGAGAATTTGACTCTAAGCTGATGGTGACGAAGGGTACTCAAGACAATTCTCAAGTGATTAGCATGCTCGGCTTCAGACTTAGAATAAATAAGGATATCATCAATGAATACAAGGACGAACTTATCGAGATATTCCCGGAATACCCGATTCATGAGATCAACAAAGAAAGCAGGAGCGTTCGTCAAACCGAACGGCATAACGAGCCACTCAAAAGAACCATAACGAGTGCGGAAAGCAGTAAGAGGATTGCTATCCTCCGCGACTCGTAACTGATGAAAACCTGTGGCAAGGTCGAGCTGAGAAAAGAGCTTAGCACCACTCAATAGATCGAACATATCATCGATCCTAGGCAATGGATACCTATTCCTGACGGTTAACCCGTTAAGTTTGCGATAGTCAATGCAAAGCCTAAGAGTTCCATCGTATTTCTTCACAAAGACGACCGCGGATCCCCACGGAGAAAAACGGGACTGAATCAACTGCTTGGACTCAAGCTCTAAAAGCTGCTTCTTGAGTTCCTCATTTTCCCTTGTAGACATCCTCGTGGGAGGATGACTAACTGGCTGCGCGCCTGGAATGAGATCAATGCGTAACTCAATTGCCTGCTTAGGTGGCAAACCCGAGACAGGCTCAAAAACATCAAAAAAGTCACAAGCAACAGGAATACGAGATATATCATCATCATCTCGCGAGTCAAGAGAATATAAAGCCATTTCGGAACTATCCACATTTTGAAGAATAAGAGATAATTGAGAAGGTGAATCCAGATGTCGAAGATATATAATTCTCTCCGAAAAAATAATCCTGGCATCATATCTTACTAGCCAGTCCATTCCCAAAATCAAATCAAATCCCAAACAAGAAATAACGTGCAGACTCGCACGAAAATAAAAGCCACATAAAACAATCTCAACATCATCACAAAGCAAGCTAAGGGTCGCGGATCCCCCAATAGGATTCGTAATCCTTAAAGAAGTAACCAAACAAGGAACATCCAAAGATAAATCATCAACGAGCTTTTTCGATATGAAAGAATGTGAAGCACCCGTATCGAAAAGAACTCGAATACTATGATCATGAAATAAAATAGAACCTTCCAAAATAGATGGTGATATACCTTTGGGCTGAGAGGGAGCTTTAGAAGCCTTAGCAGCATAAAGCTTGCTAGACTTGGCACCAGCCGGAACAGTAGGGCAAGCTGAAACATGATGACCTTCCTTCTTGCAATAACGGCAGAAGAGAGGCTTAGGACAAGCTCGAATCATATGATCAGGAGAACCACAATTGAAACACTTCCGAATGAAAGGTGTTCCAACAGACTGAGGCTGAGAGCTAGGACCACCAGTCTTCTTCTTCTTAGAAGGAAAAGGCTTCTTCTGAAATGGAAACGGCCTCTTGTTGGGGTTCTTGGAAACCCCAACATCAACATCACTATCACACTCCTTCTCGACGGTCTCGAGATGAAGCGCCGAATCAACCAACTCCTCAAAAGAGAGCTTAAGCTGGAGCAACAAAGACTTCTTAAGATATTTCTTAATACCAGAAACAAACTTAAAATTCTTCTTATAAGAAGTGCTAATGAATTCAAGACCATACTTAGATAAAGCCTCGAATGATGCAACATACTCAGAAACAGAAGATTTCCCTTGCTTCAACTCAAGGAAGCAACGGGTCAATAAAACTTTTTCAAATTCAGGAACGAACTTGAGTTCAAATCGCTCTCTAAACTGAGTCCAAGAAAGAGTAGACTCATCAATTTCGGCTATAAGAAGCTCATACCAATCAAGAGCACGCTCTTGTAATAAGCTAGAAGTTACAAGAACTCTATCATGGTCAGAAAAATCCATGCGAGAGAAAATACGCTCGCACGTGCGAAACCAAGCTTGGACTTCAAGAACAGACTTGGAGCCTTTAAACGGCTTTCCTCCAAGATGAGCAAAATCGCTGCACTGGCGTGCAAAGGCAAACTTGCGAGGTGGAGACACTCGAGGAGGAACTGGAGGCTGAGTGCTCCTAAACAATTCCAAAAACTAATCGGCAGACATATAAACGCCATCCGGATGTGAACCACTGGATTGCCCAGCATCTGAACGTCGTCCCCTGCCTCTTCCAGCCATACGCTGAAAGTATGATAAGAACAAGATTAATCACAAGGTAGATACATCAATGCAGAATACTACGGAATAAAGTGCATTCCTAGTCGTATTCCCTAAATTTTATCTAACCTTTGATAGTAGAAGGAATAGAAAGGCACGATGATTCAAAGATTTGAATCACTTATACACTTTGATGTACCGTAATATGTGCATCTATCCTGTGTTTATCATATTTTGTCCTGAACTCAACTCTGATACCATGCTTTGACGCCCCACCTCTATACCCACGCTAGCCAAGGACACTACAGAGTAATGCCGTCAACTAACACGGAGAATAAGGCTGGTTGAGAGCGACCATCTATAGCCTTGCTCTAACTATCTATTGAATACATCGAAAATAAATATACCAACCAGGTCGACATACCCAATGAATACTTAAAACAAAACCATAGGTGGTTGAAGGATCTATCAGAACAGAATATAACAACTCAAATGTAATATTCATCACAGAACAGTAGATCATCATATACACATATACAGATACATAACAGAGTTTACAAAATAATACATGTCAAGTGGTATAGCAAACCACAATATACAGACGAATCAAAAGAATATATATATCAGAGTTACAATAAAAGGACTACACAAAAAGCTTTAACAAAAAGGAACAAGCTGAATAGTCCATGCGGAAGCAAAATAAGCTAAGTCCAAAAGCACCTAACCTGAAACATCTCGGTCTGACCCGAGTATAGAATACACGGGTCAGTTTAGCTAACAAATCAGTTAGATAAACTGAACAACAATAAACCTGCAAAGTTACAAAGCATAACAAATATATCTAAAGGAGATGACACAATCATCTAACAAAAGATGAATCATATGATAACATAACAAGCCTCATATCATCGGCAACTCATAGAAACAAAGGATAAGAATATCCCAAAACAAGCCAAAAGGCAAATAACAAGTACCAATAAGGTATACAAGTTCCACAAGGTAAACGCTACTCATCATGCGGCTCAAAAAGACCAACACCGAAGGGCGATACCTAGGGAATATACATATGAATGAAAAATCAGAAAATTGCTTGAGCTCAGTACTGTATAAACAAGGATCCATGAGCCCGAACCAATATCACCCATGCGGCTCGTAACGACCAACATCGAAAGCGATACTATAGGGCAACAAACCCGAAGGCACAAACCCGAAGGCACATACCCGAAGGCAACAAACCTGAAGGAGACAGTCCGAAGACACTATCCCAAAGGCAACAAACCATGGTGGTGAAGGTCCGGAGGCTCAGTACTGGACACCACTAACTGGCGGAATGTGTCATAACTCTCAAAAAGGAATCCGAAAAGTGGTAACGTGAGTCCCATAACCACTGGTTCACACTAAACGGTTTACTATCCATTAGTTAATTTCACACTCAAAGCAGTACAAAGTTCACCTCATATCATCGGTAAACCAAACCCGAAGGTCAAAACGATAAATTGAATAGGTCGGGGATTAATCGGAAGGATAAACGCACAGATTCATGGTCTGTGTTTTGCCCAACATTTAATCACCCTTCCACTCCGCTCGAAGTGCGAAATTGTGTATGTGCGTTTTAAATAGAATTTATAAATTGGAGAAGCGAGCTTTTAATGCGATTTGAAGAAATCATTTATAAAACCCGTGAATGAAGTCAAAAAGGAATCATCAAGGTCAAATATGCATAAAAAACTAATTGGAATCAATATGCATCGATCAAATTTGGAAAACTAAGCGAACAAGGCAATTTGGCAAAAACAGCAGGTTCAGACGTCTGAAAGAAGTGGTTCAGACGTCTGAATCTGGAAATTAATTTCTTTTTCAAAAGAGAATTCAGACGTCTGAACCCAAACTTTCAGATGTCTGAAATAGGCAATATTTTGTCTTTTTCCTTTCTGGTTAAAATTTAGCCAATTCATACGTCTGGAATATAATTTCAGACATCTGAATCTGGGGATAAAAATCTTCCCCAGAACAATATTCAGACGTCTGAAAATATGGTTTCAGACGTCTGAAACTTGATGGTCAGGCATTTCCTGAACCTAGGCCATCTATGGCCAAACAAATCGAAAGCAATCGGATGCGTGTTGATTATGGGCTTACGTCAAACGACTACCCAATCTTAACGACACACCCAAACACTCCGAACAACATAAAACATCAACCCTATAAGGTTTTACATAGATTTGGCTTCAAAAATCATAATTTGGCAATTTCACCGAATCAACCCAAATCGAAAGCAAATGGAAATGAACGAGTGTTAGGAATTCATATCTAACCTCAATGATATCAAAAGAAGTAGATGTGAGTTCAAAACTCACCTTTTAATTCAAAACAAAGAAGAAGGAGTTCAATTGCAAGGAGAAGACCAACTAATCTCCACTTCCACTCAACTAGCTTCAATCTAAGATCAAAACAAGTATTTCCTAAATTTAGGTTTAGGAATTTCTGAGATTGAGGAGAGAAAGAGATAGAGAAGATTAAGAGGAGGCTTACCAATAGCTTCTCTTTGATTTTGGAGCAAGAATTCAAGTTTACAAGAAGAAACTAGGGCTTGCAATTTCTATTTCCTCTTCCCTTCCCCCATTTTCAGTTTTCTAAAGCTAAAGGAATGAAGTGAGGGTGAAAGGATGAAGAGTTAATGAGCTAGGGGGTTTAAGAGGAGATTGGGGCTGAACCCAAACTCAAGCCCAAGTAGAAAAAGAGTCAAAATTTCACAAACTCCAAACATATCGAAGCTTATACTCAAAAAGATCGCAAACGCCATTTTGGAATCAATGGAAGTGGTTTCGAGTCCCAATTCGTCCATTTGCAAAAAAGTAACATTTCAGACCTAAATCCGACTAACGACACTATATTTAGATAAAACATTTAAATATAAAATCGTTAAATATGCGGGTTGTTACAAAGTCCCCAATCGAACACTTTGCCACCATTTATGGATAAAATTTCTCCAGTTCCTCAAGAACAACCAAAAAGAGCACTAAAACATGGAGAATATATGTGTCAATTGCTGCAGGAGCTTCATTTCTCTTTGCTTTTTCTATAATCTACTTTCTCTGTTCTCGAGGAAGTAGAGTTGTTACTAAAACTTAAGAAATAACAACACTTGATGAGATTTTGAAGTCTATTTAGGAAAATTGAACTTTATACTAAAACGAACCTTTATACGAAATTGATGAGATTCTGAAGTCACGATGTAGAGAATTGAAATCGCAGTCGTGTCGCAATCTAGTCCCGTCGATGTTGTGAATAGAAATGGATTTCGATGTGATGAATCTGAAGTCTATGTCATGAATCTCGATATCGCCAGCCGTCGTCGATGTCGCAGCCACGTGAAGCTTTCTTCATTGTTTCCTGGAGAAGAAGGACCGCTCCATAAGCCACTCGTCGTCGTTGATGTCAAGAGAATGGGTATCGCATGAAACCCTAGTTGAAAAATAATAATTCTGTGCGGCCATAAACTGATGGGAAGTGGGAGAAGCGTCACAAAACATATCATATGTAAAATTACGAAACACTCCATTTTTCAGCGAATTATTTACATGTTTATCGGCTTAATAACACTTATTTGTGTTGCAAATTATAACCAATATGTTGCAATGTTTATACATATGACTACTTATTTTTACTTACACTTTTTTAGGTGCCCTAACGCTTTTTTGCTGTTGGTAGTTTATAACATCTATAAGTGATATATAAAATGTTACAAAATCACTATTTTGGTGTAGTGAAAATCACTTTTATTTTTATCTGGTTCATTATTAAATTTATTCAAATTCTCTATGATTATTTTACTTAAAAATTCACTCTTTTATTTCCTTTTCAAAAATCCAATTCTATATATTTTAATGATTTAGTGTACCGAAATATATTCAAGCAAACTATAGCATTTCATATTCTAATTATCAATATAATTCATCACAGAATATCAAATATTCATAACACAGAATATTAAACAAGCTAAATAATTTTGAGGAATCCAGTCGGATCCCTCCAACCTGTTTCCCTGCATTCACAGATGTTAGCATTATACTAATTCCACTTCGCGGTGGAATATTGCGGTATATGGGATTAATATAATATCATCCGCTAATATGCGGCATATAGGGTCTCATCCGCTATATAATGCGAGAAATCAATCACTCCAATATATACTATATATACTACTATATATAATATAACAGAGGAAATTAGTTTAAAGGAAAAAATTTATGCTAATTTTTAAATGTAGGATGGAACTTTTATAATTTAGGCTCAAGGATAATAGCGTGTTCTATTCAACCACCTTCAACCATTTCCTCCATCGTTCGAAGCCATCGTCTGAATCTTGCCATAGCCGCCACGGCCATAGTCCTAACCTACCGTAGCCACCACTGCCTTAGCCCTAACCTGCCATAACCGCCGTCACTCAAGCCGCCGTCTCCAAGCCGCCGCCATCGTCGAAGCTTCCGCCGCTGTCGTCGAAGCTTCCGCCGTCCATTCAAAAATTGAAAAAAACCTAATTCGACACTCCAATGCAAGCGTAAATTAGAAATTTCGTGAAAATTGAAGTCAAGTACCCCTAAATCTAGAGGTAAGAAACAAATGGAGAAGCAAAACACAGAAGAAGAAGAAAGCCAAAAAGTTATAATCACAAGTTGAATGATATGTAGATATAGCATTTCTACATTTGAAACACAATACACTGTGTTTAATATGCTAAATGATAGACTAATATAGCATTTATACTTTTAAAATATTGTATAATTATCTGACTATGCAAAATGATATTTGGATATAGTATAAGTATATTTCAATTGAATAAGGATGAAAAACTATGCAAAATGAACTTGAATTTAGCATAAGTATATTTAAAGTGAAGTAGTATGAATTGAATATACAAAATGACTACCAAATGATAAATGATAATTGCATATAGCATATGTATTTTTAATGTAACATTTTAATCATAAAGTTCACCACTATGTTTATGATATGCAAAATGATAGTTTAATATAGCACTTAAGTTATGAAATCCATTATCATGTTTAAAATATGCAAAATGATAGTTTGATATAGCATTTCAGTTGTGAAGTCCAATACCAAAGTTACAGTATGAAAAATGAGATTTAATATATCATTTTAATTACAATATCCACTGGCATGTTTAAGTTATACAAAATGATTGTTTAATGTAGCATTTCAATTACAAAGTCGACAAGCATGCTTAGGATATGCAAAATGATAGTTTAATATATCATTTTAGTTATGCAAAATGATAGTTTAATATAGCATTTTAGGATATGCAAAATGATAGTGTAATATAACATTTTAGGATATGCAAAATGATAGGCTAATATAGTATGTTTAGTATATTTAAAATGATAGTTTAATATAGCATTTTAATTATGAACTACACTAGCATTTTATTTATGATATCTGTAACATTCAAAATAAAGCAACTCAATAAACAAGTAAACAAACAACTGATGCATTATGTTTTTTTTGCATATTTTATCATCTTGTGAAACATATAAGTAATTTTATCTAATCAAAATCGCATCTTTTGCAGATTTTTAAAACAAAACTTACTTCAGCTCTTTGAAAATTAAGAACATTCAATCATACTATTACAAATGCATAAATTATAACAACTGCAATACAAAATATAACGTTCAGTTATGTATTGTACATATAGAATTAGAATGATAATTTCATATAGCATTTTTTTTCTTAGTTCATTTCAACACATTTAATCGTCATCGTTACTTTTGGCATCACCAGCAACCTTAACTTCTACTCCACCGCCGCTCATCTGAAGTCGGCCATAAAAGTCATGGCTCAAGGCACCACAGACCTTCAATGTAGTCGCCGCCACCTACAGTCCATCACCTTCGCTTGACGAACGAGCTCCGCCTTCGCTTGAACGAGCTCCGTCTTCATCCGTGATTGCGCCGCCGTCGTCTGTTCTTGTGATGTAGCGCCGTCTATTCTTCTGATGTTTCCGCCAGTCCTATTGATTTGAGAACAAAATTTGAAAGCAGACTAATTTTTTTGTGAAGAATTTCCTTTAGGTGAAAGAATAAAACCTACGTCCCTAAAATGTAAAAATAATTGCCGCGTCCTTCATTCCAAAAAATGCAAAGTTTTTCCTTCAGCCGATTTTCCTGAATATAACACATCCAATCAAATCAATCAATTAACCAATTATTTAAATTTAACCATTTAAATTTAAATAAAATCAGATGAGTGAGATTAACTCACCTTTGCTTTTCATTAGCAATCCACTTCAATATTGCCCTGGTTTACCGATTTTTGACCTTAAATAAACAATTTATATGATTTATTAATATTCAAAATAATCGAACGATTGATTACTATTTTAAAATTTAATTAAAAAATGATTTGGTTTAATACCGATTTCCTCTAATAATTTATCTTTAGTAACCAAAATAATTGACTAACCAGTTAAACAAATTATTTCCTTAATTTATTGATAAATTGGTAAATTTATATTGTACATTTATATTAAAACAAACTTCCCATTCCTAAACCGTTTAAATTCTGAAATTTTAAAAATAATCTCTTTTTTTTTTTAAAAAAAACCTATTTTCTTTTTAAACCTTATTGTTAACTTTTCTCTTTTCAGCTTCCTAACCTATAATGCATACACATATTTATATATATAAATTTTAATTAAATAAAATTATCGAATACCTCACTGTCCAATTCCAGCCTCTCGCAAACGCTAGCTGCATAGTTCCATCGAACGTCATTACCACCTCGACATCTCATCTGTTGCCATCCCATTAGCCCGCGTGCTTGCACATGAGGTCCCTGCCTTGCAACTATCGACTTGAGCTCCCTCGTCTTCGACCCCCTTCAGCAGCCAACGCGTCTTCAAGCGTGGCATTACCTCCTCACGAATGCAATCGCGAGCCAATACGCACCGCTAAAACTTCCCCCCTAAACTCGCCTACAACAGCCCCTGCACCATCTAATACCGCTACCTGACCCTCTCGTCATTCGCCACTGAGTCCGATGCCCAATCCTTTCTTGAATACGAGACTAGCGCGGCCCTAATCCTATCGTGACGTCGCCGCCGATTCCTTATTCGAGCCCCTCTATTTCGATTTGCCTTAAGATTAATCGGATAAGGGGAATTCGATTCGAAGAAGGTGAAAAGAATTCGCAGGCCATATTTTCAAAAGAGGGAGACTTTGATTCCCCTTTTTTTAATAAAAATGCTCGGCCATTTCTGAAACATCTCATTCCATTCATTTTAAATGCTCGACTGTTAATATTAAAGAGGGGAAGCGTGTTTTAAAAGACCGAGGTGAAATGAGCGTTGCGTGAAGGAATTTGCTCTGCTATAATGATCTGGAAAGGAGGCAGAATAACAGCTGATGGGAAAGAATAAAATTCTGATTCGAACAGAGTTACAGCTGAAAGTTGACCATTTTATAAAAATATATATCTTTAATTAAATTCAAATTGTCTTGAAACGCAACTTAAAAACTTGACCTCCTATCGAGGCATACCGCTAGGCGTTTATATTGTTATACCCCTATTCTGAACGCAATGGAAAATGTTTCAAACCCTAATTCAATCGTATGAAGAAGATAGCTTTTTGGATCAGTTATTATATTGAATTTTTGATATAAAATTTCAACGCGTTTATATTTTGTATGCTCACACAACAACTCCAAATGCTACGAAATTTGAAATCCGATAATAGTACACTATTACAGATCCAATGGAACTGGTTTCGTCGAATTCCGAGACTATGCCTCGGAAGGCTATTTTTAAATTCAATTTAAACGATATATTTTTAAAACTGAACAAAACACTATCAAATTCAACTTTAAAAGCTTTTATTATCTTCAGAACTATCAATATAAATTTTACAAGCCTTCAAAATATTTTTAACAGGCTTAAAACTCCAGATTCAACATTTTATCCAACTTTAAATTATTTAATTCAATAATGTAATTATCAAATAAATAGAGATATTTGAATTCAAGTAAAGAAATTAACCTTTAAATATTTGAAATCAATTAAATATTCTGATTTCAAACATTTAAAATTCCGGGCTGTCACATTCCTCCCCCTTAAAAGAATTTCGTCCTCGAAATTACTAGTTAGGAAGAATGGTCCAATACCCGTTTACCTTTCCCAAAACCAACAATTCAACATCCTACCAACTATCTTTTTTTATAAAAGACCCATTATCATTCTTACTAACTTCCCAAACTCTCCCATAGTTTTCAAATAATACTATTTTCTTAATCATTCAAATTTTAATTTAAAACCAAATTTTGAATTATCAAAATTTTCTAACTCTCTAAATTTTCGAAAAATTTCGCCAACGTCTCCTTTGCGCGGCTAGCTCGGTATAACTACAAAATGCCTATACGGGCTCCCAAATTCCAAAAGAAAACAAAAGGCCAAGTGGTTAGATCAAAACCCCAATCAAATTTCATACAGAAACTTAAAAACATACCTTTTTGCCGAGCAATTCAAATTTATCTTCTGGAATTAAAACCAATTTTTTTCCTGCTTTTAAACCTATATATCCTACTTAGTAATAATATCCAATCACAACATTCAAAAACATTTTATTGACTTTCTTACAAAATTTCAATATCTATTCATTCAAGCCGTATGATGTACATATATTTTTATTAAATCTTCGCTCAAATGCTTATTCAAATATTTTCCCGACACCCATATTACTTAAGAATTCTACCATTTCTTCTTAAGTTCAATGTAAGTATTTTATATGCTTCATATATTTATTTTCACTTCACCACTTTAGTTTATCTCTACTTCTATTCAAATTGGTTCTCCCATTTCCATATGAATTCAATTTATCTTCCATTTATAACTGATTCATATCATTATTTTAAATTAGTTTCATCCACTAATTTATTTCAATTTCCAATTTGAAATCGTTTTATCGCTAGCAAAAAATTTCCTAAAAATTTTCAAAAATTTTCTAACTCCCAAAATTTTCGGAAAATTTTGGCAGAGTCTCCTTCGTACGGAGGAGCTTTTGCAATTTGACAAGAGATATAAATATATATACATCGACCCACACGGTTGGAAAAACAAAAACAGTTCATATTTCCTAACTTTTATTGCGTAGGAGTACCTTTATTTAGCATTTTTAAGCAACGCGGCTTATTATTTTAGCATTTTGTGCGATCACATCCGGCCCAACGGCTTCCCGGTACCTGTACTTACTCAATTAAAATATGTAAGTGCAAAAATCATGTAACTTAACAACATTTTACATATTTAACTAGTAAACATACGAGTTTCTATAAGCAATGCATGTTAAACAATATTTATAAGCAACTTATAGGGTTCCAACATTAATTTTAATTGTTTACAACCAATTCATATACAACTTCATTAAATTTAAATGGTTTACAACTCAATTGCTTACATTCAATTCATTTTTAAGCCAAACAAACTCATATTCACTTCAATTGATCTTAAAATCAATTTATTTAATCTCTATCAACTCATAGAAATTTAATTACCTTCGTTTACGTCAAACGTCAATTCATTCTATGCAATTTGATGATATCCATGTGAATAAATAATTACTTAAGTTTTATAACCAATTTAAATTGATCCTAACTCAATTTATATTTAATTCCTTCTTTTTTAATTCATTCACAACCATTTATTTAGCTCAAAAACAATCCAGGCTATTTCGTTCAATAACTATTTCTCAACTTATTTAAACCACACTTCTATTTGAGTTCATCTTTCATTCAACATTTACTTAAGTTAAAAACTTAAGTTCATTTCCATTTTGAAATAAATCTTATCCTCGCTTTTGTCAAATCCATTCCGATTTGCATCAATTCATTCAATTAGTTTATTCACTCAATCCATTATGAATTTTAATTTCCATACTCAATTCATCCCGAATTTATTTTATTAATAACAAGGCCATTTCCAATTTATTTCTACTTACTTGGATTTTATTTGCAATACAAACCATTACCACTTTAATCCAATTCCATTTTATTTTTACAACATCTCCACTTATTTTAATTCATTATCAATCCAGGTCGAATTCTATTTATAATTCGAGTTTATTTCCAAACTTCATTATTAACGTACAATCCATTTCAATTCCACTTTAATTTTTTTTCCATTCAATCATAATCTATTTAAGTTTCAAAATTTTAATTCTTCACTTTATTCCAAGTTGAATTTTATTTTCACTTGCTTAAACCCAACCCAATGTCATTTAACTTAGCTTAAGTTGACTTCAATTCAACTCTCCTCCATCTATTTAGCTTAAGTCAATTGAATTTTATTTCTTTCAAATCGCTATCAACTAAATTTTCCGCAATTTAATTTCCCCAAATTGAATTTATCTAACTCTTTCACCTTAAATTTTGATTCCAACATTCAAAGCTCATATTTTCCTTCCCTATTTAAAAATCATCTCAACTTTACAAGTTTATAACTTATCTCATCATGATTTTCAATCCAAATAAGGATTCAGGATTTTAAATTCTAGGCTTTTGGTTTTCAAATCATTTTACAACCACCATTATCCCAAAATCACATTTCTCAAATTTTAAACCAATCATGGTTTTTTTATCCCCAACAAATCTCCTTTGAAATATCAAAAACAAACTGGTTCTTCTGAACAAATCAATTTGACAGCAAACCATCACTTAGAAACTCGAAAATGAATATTGATGATGCTGCGCAGTCATCACCAGGATTATTTTCCTGCGACTGAAGTGGGTTTAATGCTATATCCTTTCTCAAAATTTATTTGAAACAATTTCCTTTCAGAAATACCTCCAAAATAATAATGCTATTATCTATCTCCAAAACACTTCGAAAAACACTTCCAAAATCTCCGGGTTTTAAATTTACAGATTTGATTTAAGTCAAATTTTAACTATAATTCATTTGTTTAATTTACGCTCATGCCCCTTTTTTTAAAAAATCTTATTTGTTTAAAATATTATCATCCAAACATCCAAGTTATATATCAATTTAGGAAAATATTTGTTTTATATCAAAATATATTTTGGGTAAAATTATTTCATTCACCCATATTTAAAACAATACTGTGTCAATTTATCGTGTCAGGTGTTTATAAACTCTTCTCGAATATCGGCCAACTTACCTGATCAAAATTCATATTCCACTCAACCAATAAATCAACACAATATTAAAAAAAATTATATTCACTAACAAATACGTGCTCATATCTATTAATACGCTCAAGTTCATTCTAGAGTACTACGGACTCTATTTGAGTAATTCCCACCAGATCCAAGGTTTTCGCTTAACCTTCAACTCCTATACCAACTGTGATGACCCACAAATCCGTACCCCTTGAGTCGACACTATTCTCCATCAATCAACTCAAGATGAACGGAAATATGAACCATTTGGGTTAAAGAAGAAGAGAAAAACAAACAACGTCAGAATCTAACCATCGCAGCGGAATATAATATAATAGATAATAACTGATCTTTACACAAAAGAAAAGTATATCTGTTTTATACATATATCATCAGAGTACAACATTAGAGTTCCTTACAATCAACAACACACTCAGGACAGTTATTATATCCCATCCTTTCAAATATGAATACACAACAGAATATACATAAAATACGCTGAATATGTCTCGCCATCCAGCTCGTCTCTTGAGCTCCACGGTAGTCCATCCAGAATCTGTACTCTATAATACTCGGTCTGACCCGAGCATTATAGTTAAATAACTGTAACGACCCAGAATTTTTGTCAATTAAAATTCGTATATCTAATTAATTTTAAATATTAATAAGTGAAATTTATAAGTCGAATAAATTTTATTTCGAATAATTGGATTTAGTTGAATAATTAAATCGATAATTTAATAGCTGAAATTACGTAAATAGTTGAAAATTGAGTTTAATATGACTGAGAATGATTTGTGAAATTTTATTTTATCATGTTGGAGTTATAATGATGTTATAGAATTTTTAAAATTGAATTTAGAGTTTATTTGTGAAAATTGAATATTTAAATATTTAAATCGACTAGTGAAATTAGCCATTTTTCGAACAGTCTCAGATTTCAACGAAACTAGTTTCATCGGATCTGTAATGTGATATTATTGTATGGTTTCAAATTTTGTGTCAATCGGATTTATCGTTTGTCCGAGGCAAGCTAAAATGCCTAGAAATTCGATTTACCGATTTAATTTTAAATTGATCGTTTATTGCCATAACTCGCACAGATGATCGAATTAGCTCCCGAAACACGTTCCATTGTGTTCGGAAGGCGGGGTAAACCTTAGGAACGCCAACCGACACGCTTCCTTTGGAGTTTGGAAAATCCGGGATGAATAGCGTACGTCGTTTTTTCTATAAAAGGACTCATCTTTCACCATTTTCTTTCAGAAAACCCTAATTAGGTCAGGCCGCCGCTTGTTTATAATCAATGGCCGGCATCTCATTCTTTTCTTCCTCGATTTCTGGCCAATCCACTAATAATTAACAAAATCTTCCAACTGCAACATTATAGAGCACTACAAGATCTAGGTATTCAACGGTCATGATTGGAATTGGAGCAACGGGGAGGCTGTTAGGGGGCCGTGAACATCTCAAGTTCATGCTTGATTTTTGAGCTAAAGGCTTGACCGAGCTTCGTGAAATTCATGCCGAGTATGGAGTGGAGCTAGGCGCACGACGTGAAGGTGTTTGATCGTCCTGAAAGTTGAAGATGAAGGTCGCATTAATTAGGGTTGCACGTCAATTTTTGGGTTTCGGTCGCGTGTTACTGGAACGAAGGAAATGAAGTTGCGTGAGCGGCCGTGATTTGCAGTTAGGGGATCACACGACTAGGATTGGTTAGGGTTTTAAATTAAAATATAATAAATGTTGTAAATTTATAATTATAAATTCATGTAACTTTAAAAATTCATATCTTTTTCATACGAGGTCGAAAACGCACAAAACAAGTTGCGTTGGGTTCGTATGGACGAGCACTACGCTATGGAACTGCATTGGAGTCGTTTGGAGCTAGCGAAAATTTCAGGTAAAATTAAACGTCCGTTTAATTTTATTCGAAATAAAAGCTGAAAACGAAATTGAAAGCGAGGTGAGAACTTCTCACTCAATCGAATCGGTTTCGAGTTTAATTTTATATAGTTAGATTTAAAATTCTTGAATGTATGTTTGAATGATGATTGTTATCTATTGATTGTTAAAATAGATATTATACGCCGTTAGTAAGCGGAGGTTATTTATTAAAAACATATACAGCGAATATTTCACAGTACAGTGAAATTGATATTATTTATGTACCTGGAGTTGATTTCCCGCATTATATAGCGGATGAGACCCTATTGCTTCGCCTATTAAGCGGATAATATTTTATAAATCCCATATACCGCGATAATTCCGTACTGGAACAGAATTAGTATTGTGCTAACATCTTTGGATGCAGGGAGACAGGTTGGAGGGATCCAACTGGATTCCTTAGCAGTATTTATTTGAATATGGATATTTTGATATTCGTTGATTATCATATACAGATATATGATGTCGTTGTTGTCGTGATTGACTATTTGGTGTGTAGCATCATTGGGCGAATTTTGGAATTTTAAAAGGATTTTTAAAGTGATTTTTGAAAGTATACGTTTTATAAAATATTTTTGGAATTTATTCATTTTAAATAAATAAACGTTATAATTTTAATGTTATAAAAATTATGATTTTTGAGAAATATAGTTAAAAGTTAATTTTTGAAAATATGGGGTTAATGATTTTATAAAATAGTTTAAATCGGGATTTTTGAATTTATTGTAAAAAGTTTAAATATAGGATTTATAAAATTTGATTATTTTATAAATCAAAATGATGAAATTATAAAGGAGTTTAAAGACGTTTTAAAATAATAATACAAAATTGATTTATATAAAAGATTTATAAATTGATATTTATAAATTAAAATATTGGAATTATAAAACGAGTTTTTATAAGTATAAGAATGAAGTGTAAATGGATTTCATAAGTGAATGGAATTATAGAATTATAAATGATGAAGTTATAAATGGAATTTTATAAGCAGTAGATTTATAAAATTTGTAAAGTTATTAAAAGAATAGTTTTGGGTAAATAAGTGAATCTTATAAGTTATAAGATTTATAATTTGGGAAGTTTAAAAGAACGATTTTGTAAACAAATAAATTATAAGTATTTAACTTATAATATGAACTTTTGGTATATAATTGAGTTATAAATTGAAATAGGTTAATAAAGGAGATTTATAAAAGGAAGTTGTTATAAAATAAATAGAAATGGAATTTATAAACATTGTTTTATAAATCCGCAAACGGCCTATTTTGATAAGTAAATTGTTATAACTTATTAATGGAGTTATATTCACGTTTTAGACAGTGAATAATCCTTTAAAATAAAATGTATAGAAACGATGAAATTGGTTAACGAAGTATATTCACGTTTTTGGATAGTGAATAATATGTTAAAGAAATGTTTTGGATGTGATGTTTTAAATAGAATTAAAACGATCTAACGATGTTTTAAAATGTGTTAAGATTCGAAACAATAGATTTCAACATTCATTGTTGAAATAGACGTTTTCGAGAAATAGAAGGAAATGGCGGACTATAACACTGTTGTTATAGTAAATGATTTCCGAAAGGAAATGTTTTGTATAGTATTGGAATTTATATATCTATTTTAATTTCGAATCCCTATACTAGTGATTTTGGGTTGTCGTAACGATGTTTTGCGCAACATTCGTTTTGGCCCAAATAAGTATGTTTAAGAGAATGATTTCCTTAAAGAATGAAATATATACTTAATTTCGATTTAAGTATATTGAATATTTTCCAAGTGCAGAAAATAAAAAGATTGGTGAATTACTTATTAAATAAGTATGGAAATGTTTTCCAATATGAAGTGAATATTTTGAGATTTTATCTTTTAAAGATAAATTGGAAATGAATATTAGAAATTGATTTGAAAATCGTATATTCATAGATATTTTGGAAATATAAATTCACTATGGAATTTATAAAAGAAAGGGGAATTTGTTTAAAAATAAATGTTGATTTATTTTTGAAGTGTGGGAATTAATTTACGGATTTGGAACGTAAATATAAAGTAAATCGTTAAGGATTTATTTAATTGGTTTAAATGAAACATGTTGAAATGAAAGTATTTCCGCGTAAGGAAAATGTTTGAAATTTGTTTTCAAAAGTGGTAAAGGTGAAAAGTGATTTGAAAATTTGTTTTCAAATGGTTGAAGTATTGAAATTATATATCTTGTAAAGATATTTTTGGGAATAAATAATTTGGAAAATTATTGGGAATCTGGTGATGTTGTGCATATCCATTGATAGTTCAATAACCGACTATCAATATTTACCTTTGAATGGGTATTTGTTGTGATTTGTTTGAATTTGAATGCCACACTTATTTTTGAATAAGCGCTCACTATTCGGGTTAGCCGGGAAAGGACCTTGGGGTCATATAACCCATTTCGAATATGTGATACGTCGTTATGAATTGCATCTGAAGACCGGTGTTGAAGACCGGATATTTTTGAAAACGGAAGGATTACCGTCGAACGTTTCTGCATCGAATGGCCCCGGTATAGAGATTCCATATGTGATGGGAAGTCCGGACGTGATTAGTGAATATCCGGATTGCAAGGACTTCTTTGTAAGTGCCTTCGGTTCTATTCGATCCCGTAACAGACTTGTATCGATTGTATGTCTGACATTACAAATTGAGATATAAAGCTGATTTCTTTCAAATACATATCTGTTGGTGGCGGAGAATTTATTCTCTTTGCATTAACACCCTTCTCTGAGATGTACGAGCTCAGAGGTTATGTAGTTGAAGGTTATTAGTAATATACTCCCAATTTGGTAGTGTGATATGCTAAGTGCTGTTGAGCATTTGTTGAATCAAAGCACAGCTTTTGTATAAAGCGTAGCTTTTTGGACGAGACTTCGTCGGACCTCACACCCCAGAAATGGTCAAAACAGGAAGGATGCAGCAAGGTTATTCGGGGGCAGCGCCCCTTTAGTGTATGTCATTCCTTCTGTATAGAGGTGGTATCATGGTATGGAGCCCAGATACTCAACCTATGTTGTTGCTGCAAATTTATTGCTTTGTGGTTGTTGGAAATCGAGGATCCTCGGATGTAGATCGGTTACGATCGGGGGATAAAATATTCGTGTCAGTAGTTACCTATTTAGGGGTAACCCGCCTTGTGTTGGCAGAGATCCGGTTTGGTTCTCGGGACGTCATTCCAGAGGCGTTTCCATGTGGCAATGGGAAGTTCCTTGGCCTGACCATTTGTTGGAAATCCAAAGAAACAATACGAACCCTATACGGTTTTAGTTGTATAACCTGCCATGGAATGTGGCAGTAACCTTCTATTGAACATGGTAGCTATAGTAGGCATACGATAATGGTCGTATGTTGGCTATGATTTATATCTTTACTTTCGAAATGATTTTTCCTACACTATGCACTAGTAATAATATCAAATGTTTCTTTTCAATGTGTATCAAGCATCTTTGACTATCATAAGGAGAAATCTCCTCCAATTCTGCGTTTGCATTGTGTGTGTGTGCGGGAGGCCTTATGGTAGTCTCATTTTTAAAAGCATTGCGAATCTATTTTAAAATTGTCCTATTCTTTGTTTTAAAGATAAACTGTTTTGAGTTCTCACACCAGTCACATGATTGACTCAGAGTTTATTGTTTTCCTTCCTAAACTCTGGGTGCCCACCAATTTCCACACGGGCAGTCAAGAGTTAAGGTTTATCAGGATATTCTGGAATTCAGGAGTTGCTGGAGGCAAGATGGATGGCATGGCGTATTCACTAGTATATAGTATTTCTTTTCCGCTGTTTGTTGTTGTTTGATAGTTGTACACTCTGATGATGTAATGAAATGAAATGTAATGTAATAACTGATATAATTCTTTGTTTAAAAATTATTCATTTATTTATTATATGTTTTTCCGCTGCGATTGTGAGATTCTGATGTTGTTCTGCTGTTTCTTTCTGTTCTGTTCTATCTTTTCTCTCTTCTTCTATCTTTTTCTTTTTTTTTAAACCCTAAGAATTCGTATTTTCGTTCATCTTGAGTTAATCAATGGAGATTAGTGTCTATTCAAGGAGTACGGATTTGCGGGTCTTCACAATAACACCCGAGTCAGTCTGGAATACCAGTGTGAGAAAACCACACTCAACTTGATTATTAAGGTTTCAAAATCCTTTGAAAATAAAAGAATCTCGTAAGACCATGCCACAAATAAACATGTCGGGTTTTTACCTTACGATAGCTAAAACGCTTTTTATTAAAATCCTCTGTTATTATAATAGGGTCTATCTACAAATACTTATTAAAATAGCCGAAATTTTTACATCTATTAAATTCCAGCTACTAGCCACAAAGTGGATAATACAAACAAAAATCGTAAAAGGCACGTAGGGAGAATGAATTTCCAACTAATGACTAGGCACTAGGGTACCACTTGTCACAATACGTGGTGTAGATCACCGTACCAAGGATCACCCCCGACCCCCTGCAACATAAGACCAGGACTACCCTTTACCAGATAATCCCGAGTAAGATCACCCTTTGGTTGGGATCAGCAACCACACCACTAAGCCAAAATAAAAGGACATCTAGACAGGGATAACCTCACCCTAATGGGCGCTACCCACCTAGCCTTGCTGCATAACCCCTGATTTTCAGTCATTCTCGGTCGATGAGGCTTGAGGCTAAGCGTTACCTTTTAGAATGTTTCCCTTAGAATGTTCATCGCCCACTTGACGATGTTCTGAAAGCACTCATCCATACAAGTCCATCCCGGGTTCGAACGGAATCGAAGGCACTACTCCTACTACATCCATTTTGGAATCATCCTCAGGATTAGTAGCGATTAGCCCTTGCACTTCACTGCTCCACCTTCGAATCAAAACTTGTTTTCCTACGAAAACGTACAAATCGGATCGAAGTGGTTTTGGAGAAATTAATCCTGATCCCGGTCTCTTCGAAACGACCAGCTCATTGTCCAATATTGATAGTCGGTTATTTAACTATCAATAAACATTCACAAACAACTATCAACCATAAATAATTTCACTAAATTATTTATGATCCTCAAAATAACTTCGCAAGATATATTTCCATTTTCAACCCCTTTTGAAAACAGTTTCCAAACCACACTTTTCTCATGAAATAAATTTCCAATTATTTATTTCCGCTGAAGCACCAAGTACGAAGCTTTAATTTTTAAAATTTAAAAACACATTATTATAAAATATACTTTAACATTTAGATTGAAAACTACTTCAATACTTTATTAAAAATATATACTTTAGGAATATTAAAAATGAGGTTACTTTATAAAATATAAAACTAGATTTTTATCCTTTAAAACAAAATACCCAGTCACTTTTAAATAATTACTAGAATAATAGATTTGAAAATACTTACTTTAGAATTTAATTATTTAGAAATAGTTAATTTTCTAAACATGTTTTTTTTTTAAACAACATAACTTATATTTAAAAATTTACTTTGAAAACGTACTTGGCTATTCAGGGAAATATACTTCTCTTCACATCCTTTAAAAATAAATCACTATTTATTTTTAAACGAATTTTCTCATCCCCTTAATAAATTCCCATCGTGAATTTATTCTTCAAATATCCACTGATATATTACTTCACTTTTATAAACCCAGTTTATAAATTTCACAGTCACATTCTCCTTTAAATTTTCAATTTCAAACACTTAAATCAATTTCCAACTTGATTTCCAATTTACACCATTCTGAAATAAATTACTTTACTTACTCATTGTTTTCAAAAGCCATTAACTTCAGATTTTATTTCTTCATTTTGATTTTAAATTTTTTTAACTAAAACATACCAAGTTCAGATTTTTTTTTCAAATTTCTTCTTTATTCTTTTAAATAAATTCTAAACCTTAAATTTTAAAGTAAATTCTTTTATACTTTTGAATAACATCACTTAAGTTTTAAAAATTCGTTATTTCCCTTTTTGTTCAAAATCTATTATTCCATACTCAGAACTATTTATTAGAATTTTTAAATCACTTTTATTCTTATTCAGTTCTTTCTTAAATTTATTCAAATTCTCTATGATTATTTTACTTAAAAATTCACTTTTTATTTCCTTTTCAAAAATCTAATTCTATATATTTTGATGATTTAGTGTACCGAAATATATTCAAGCAAACTATAGCATTCCATATTCCAATTATCAATATAATTCATCACAGAATATCAAATATTCATAACACAGAATATTAAACAAGCTAAATAATTTTGAGGAATCCAGTTGGATCCCTCCAACCCGTTTCCCTGCATCCACAGATGTTAGCACAATACCAATTCCACTTTGAGGTGGAATATCACGGTATATGAGATTAATATAATATCATTCGCTATTATGCGGTGCATAGTGTCTCATCCGCTATATAATGCGGGAAATCAATCACTCCAATATATACTATATATACTACTGTATATAATATAACACATCCAGTCAAATCAATCAATCAACCAATTATTTAAATTTAACCATTTAAATTTAAATAAAACCAGATGAGTGAGATTAACTCACCTTTGCTTTTCATTAGCAATGCACTTCAATATTGCCCTGGTTTTCCGATTTTTGACCTTGAATAAACAATTTATACGATTTATTAATATTCGAAATAATCGAACGATTAATTACTATTTTGAAATTTAATTAACAAATGATTTGGTTTAAAATCGATTTCCTCTAATAATTTATCTTTAGTAACCAAAATAATCGACTAACGAGTTAAACAAATTATTTCCTTAATTTATTGATAAATTGGTAAATTTATAATGTACATTTATTTTTAAAACAAACTTACCATTCGTAAACCATTTAAATTTTGAAAATTTAAAAATAATCTCTTTTTAAAAAAAAATCTATTTTCTTTTTAAACCTTATTGTTAACTTTTCTCTTTTCAGCTTCCTAACCTACAATGTATACACATATTTATATATATAAATTTTAATTAAATAAAATGATCAAATACATCACTGCCCAATTCCAACCTCTCGCAAACCCCAGCTGCATAGTTCCATCGAAAGCCATTACCACCTCGACATCTCATCCGTTGCCATTCCATTAGGCCACCTGCTTGCGCACGAGGGCCCTGCCTTGCAACTATCGACTTGAGCTCCCTCGTCTTCGACCCCCTTCAGCAGCCAACGCGTCTTCAAGCGCGGCATCACCTCCTCACGAATGCTATCACGAGCCAATACACACCACTAAAACTTCCCCCTCCCCCCAAACTCGCCTATAGCAGCCCCTGCACCACCTAATACTGCTACCTCACCATCTCGTCGTTCGCCACTGAGTCCGATGCCCAATCCTTTCTCGAATACGAGACTAGCACGGCCCTAATCCTATCGTGACTTCACCGACGATTCCTTGTTCGAGCCCCTCTATTTCGATTTTCCTTAAGATTAATTGAAGAAGGGGAATTCGATTCGAAGAAGGTGAAAAAAATTCGCAGGCCATATTTTCAAAAGAGGGAGACTTTGATTCCCCTTTTTTTTTAAAAATGGTCGACCATTTCTGAAACATCTCATTCCATTCATTTTAAATGCTCGATTGTTAATATTAAAGAGGGGAAGCGTGTTTCAAAAGACTGAGGTGAAATGAGGGTTGCGTGAGGGAATTTGCTCTGCTACAATGATCTGGAAAGGAGACGGAATAACAGCTGATGGGAAAGAATAAAGTTCTGATTCAAACAGAGTTACAGCCGAAAGTTGACCATTTTGTAAAAATATACATCTTTAATTAAATTCAAATTTTCTCGATAAACGCAACTTAAAAACTTGACCTCCTATCGAGGCATGCCGCTAGGCGTTTATAATGTTATACCCCTATTTCGAACGCAATGGAAAAGGTTTCAAACCCAAATTCAATCGTATGGAGAAGATAGCTTTTTGGATCAGTTATTATATTGAATTTTTGATATAAAATTTTAGCGTTTATATGTCGTACGCTCACACAACAACTCCAAAAGCTACGAAATTTGAAATCCGATAATAGTACACTATTACGGATCCAATGGAACTGGTTTCGTCGAATTCCAAGACTATGCCTCGGTAGGCTATTTTTAAATTCAATCTAAACGATATATTTTTAAAACTGAACAAAACACTATCAAATTCAACTTTAAAAGCTTTTATTATCTTCAGAACTATCAATATAAATTTTACAAGCCTTTAAAATATTTTTAACAGGCTTAAAACTCCAGATTCAACATTTTTACCCATCTTCAAATTATTTAATTCAATAATTTAATTATCAAATAAATAGAGATATTTGAATTCAAGTAAAGAAATTAACTTTCAAATATTTAAAATCAACTAAATATTCCAATTTCAAACATCCAAAATTCCGAGTCATCACACACTGTAAGATCTTTTAGAGTCACATTGGATAAATTTTTGGGTTTCATTGTAAACTGAAGGGGCATTTAATCTAACCTAGAATAGATTGAAGCATTAAAGCTGATGATTGGCCAAAGAAAAGGAAGGAAATACGGAGCTTGGAGTAAAGTTGCCGCATTAAGTTGATTCATTTCAAAGGCGATCGATAAGTGTATACCATTCTTTTTTGCCCTCAAGAAAGAAAGAGGAAAGTTCCATTGAATGAGCGAACGTGAAGCTGTGAATCAAAATATGTTGGAGCATCTAGGAAAACCATCCATATTGTCCAAGCCTTTGGAAGGAGAAGACTTGTATGCCTACCTAGTAGTATACTCACGCATTGGGTGCATCCTATTGGAACTGGGCCTGCGTGCGCGGATTAAATGAGTAAATTTCAAACTTCTCTTATCATTTTGGGTCTTATTGGGCCTATGAAGTCTAAATTGATTTAAATATGATCTAAACCAATTTTAAATAAAATCATTGTTTTTTTTAATGTATTGATAAAAGGGTTTAATTTGATATTATATTTATAACGTATAGTCTACATATGTGTATTGCATACACATGTGCATGTATGTGCACGTGCAATAAATACCGTGTGTATGGTTTAACATGTCTGTATCTAAGTATTGGGATTTACACTACAAAGGACATGTTAGCCCTTCAATATCCATATATGATGTCATACACACACATATATTAATGTGACATAAAATTATATTTATATTTGATTAAATATTATGTTTATATATAATAATGTAGAAGAAGTCTTATATATTTATATATGCATACATATACATGTACATAAAATGATATTTATTAATATATAAATACAAAACTATTTAAAATTCAAATTCAAATTCAAATTTAAATTTTCAAATTTAATTCTAACTTTTCAAATTTAATTTTCTATTTTCATATTTAAATATTATATTTAGAAAAAAATATCTTTTAAGTTTGAATTCAAAATTTAAATCTTGCAAATAAATTTTATTTTAAAATATTAATATTAAAAAATATTAAATTTTTTTAATGAATGAAACATAAATATATATACATAAATATTAAAATTTATACTTTAATATCTTTTATAATATAAAATGATGTTTTATAATTAAGTATATATATATATGTGTGTGTGTGTGTCTGCGCCTGTGCGTGTGCACGTGTTATATACATACATACATACATACATACATATAACATGTGCACACCCACACGCACACACACACACACACACATATATATTATTTCGACCATCTTTAAATTTTGACAAAGTCAACTTTTTGCAAATAGATCCCTACGGATCTTTTCCCTTTTAAATAGGTAATGAAATATTTGGTATTGTTTGCAAACTTGTGTATATTGTAAATATATGTATTTATAAATTATTTAAATAATTTATACACAATATTAGAAAAGCTATATATATATATATCAAATTTAATATATATGTATATTACACATACATTAAATAATTATTTTGCACATAATAATATGTTTAAATTTTACAAAAATTTATAAATATTTTTTGCATATTTGTTTAATTTAAAATTTAAATTTTTTTAAAGCATTTTTAAAATAATTTTTTATTCTATTTTTTTTAAAAATTTAAGCCAAAAGAAAAACGATAAATATATGTATTTATTATTTATAATAAAAATATATATGTATGTATGTATTCTAAATTGACAACATACACATATAAGGATTCACGATATAAAGCTGAACTAATTAGATATAATAACATAATACACACACACAATGGAAGTGAATTAAATTACTACCTCAACCATAACCTAGTAATGACACCTCAAAATGTTGAATAATAGAACTTTTAGGATTGAATCCAATTTCCTCTAGAAAGTACTACCAATCAAAGAGATGTACACACTCGTCTCATATTTGATTCGAATATATGTTTTACTTTGAAAATAATAAAGGAGGGATGGATTTTTAATTTTTGGCCAGAGGTACACCAAAGAGGAAAGAAAACATTCAAGTGTTAAAAAAATGAGGGACAATAGGTTTAAATAAGGGAAAAGAAAGAGAGAGAGAGAGAAAAGGTGGAACTAGATCCATCCTTTTCCTAGCCAATTCAAACCCAAAAATATCAACGTATACTCCTTCTCTCTTGTTTTGGCTGGCCAAATAATGGGCCTCATAGGCTTCCATTCCACTTTAAATCGTATCATATAATTTACATTTAAATCAAATTCAAATGTGCATCAATAACATATATTGATACGTGTGCATATAACTTTTATATATGCACTATTTTCAATATTGATCAACACAAATTAAATAAAATTTTACAATTAATATTTCACAAATATTATTTAATTCTATTAATTTATATTAATTATAATTTAATTAAATCAGATGGTAGTCGAAGTATTAAACATTATGGTTATGTGACTCTTAGGTGTAAAATCGATCAACAATTGATATCGAACAATTTGAATATTAACGTTCACATATCACCTTAAATAGTAGTGTGATAGTTTGGCCAAACTTATCGCTTACACGGTTTTAGTGAAATCCAAGTTCACTATTTTATGCGGTCCTCAATAATAATAATCATTTACACTAATTCTCTTCATCAAAGCATATCACGTTATGACTTATGGAATTTGGTAATGGTCTAAATTCCAATACCGTTTCACATTCAATTTGTATGGTTCAGAAACAAGTCCTTGGTTCAATAATAACAATTATTTTTAACTAAACTGCTATGACCAATGACTTTGACTTTGATTTGACTTTTGTTGATCATGATACTTACCTCATAAAACAAAGGAAATGAATTCTCTACTCCAATGTTTAAGCTTAAACACAAACTATAGTCGTTCGATGGACGTTGTGCTAGGATTTAACTATAATCAAAGTGGAGTGTTTATATTGAAGTTAGCAGTATTCTCAAGTCTGTAAAACTGTGTAATATTGTTGCATCGATATTTTCTATTTGACCTTAGTTATAATATCCGACAGAAAAATATCGAGTGATTCATTCCATATTTATCCAATAGATATCAGCATGTAACCCCTTGGTGCCCTAGCAGCCCCGAGTAATACACTACCAAATGCTTGGAAAGCGTTACATAATCTAGTCTCAATAGATGTACCAATATCCAATCTCAATACATCTTGAATAAGAATACTTAAAATGATATATTTATTATATTATAATAAATTGACCACAAAACATACCATTTATGGATTTTCTATTAAGAATACTTAAATTAAACAACTAATTAATATAACATATTATAACAAGTGTATAATAGAAAGGAAAACACCTTTTATTTTGAATGAGATTTTGTTACAGAGTTAATGATATAGAATTTCCTCTAGCGCTTACCCCTAACTCTGTTAGTCTCCCACTTGCACTCGGGGCTAATTATGAAATTTTAATCTTATCCCTTCGATTAGCATGATGAGAACTGACCGAGCTAGTTCCTTCATAAACTGATCTACTATGTTGTTTGTAATGGTCGGGCTTTTCGACCCTCAAATGTCGATACTAATACATCCATGGTAGTCATGTGCTAAGCACCCAAGTTCTGAAAAGATTGAACATTAAGGTAAAAGAAAAAAAAAGGAGAAAGAAAGAAGAACATAATATCAGAATCTCACATGCAGGACGATAATATATAATATCTCAAAAGGTCTTTACCAAAAAGATAACATTGATTTACATACATCAATCAGAGTAAACTAACCTATCATCAGTCTGGACAGTTATATCTGTCCATCCTCACAAATGCTCTAAACAAGTAATGCAATAGAAATAAAGTACGAAGGAAATCATCCAACTCCTCTCTAAGAGCTGTAATGAAACCTAGCCAATTCTGAAAACATACTCGAGCTGACCCAAGCATTAAGAAAATACCACCAGGATCAATTTGGAACGAGCGTGAGAAACTCAAATCATTTGGACTTTTATGTCTTAAAACCCTTCAAAATAAGGGTATCTCGTAAGACCAGTCCGCCAATAAACACTGATGGATTTTTACCAAAAAATAACCAAACAATTTCTAATATAAAATCCAGTGACGATATAATAATATATAAGGTGTAATCACATACATGCGACACATTAAGTGTGGATCATAACAATTATAGGTTTACAATCACAATCCTTAGGCGCATTCATTAATTATGTAGGATTTCCACGTAGATCTCCTCGAACCAAAGCCGACTCCGATCTACTACATAAGGATCAGAGATATTCTTTCGTAGCAACATACATCTTTACTGAATGTACCATAGGAAATACATAGCTGGCCAAACTAGCCAAGTGCATTGCTCCCCCATGCATATCTGTAAGTGACTATAGGATGGAGTCACATGCATCAAGGCATTATTGCATTAATATTTCCAAGGTTTAGCTTAGGATCCCATTACTCATCGTATTTGGTTTAGCCGCACATTACTTTGAGAGTCAAGATGATATTAACGAGGAACGTCTTTCTAAGAATATTTTTGCTTGTCACTCTGGACAGTTAGCAAGAATTTTTCTATGGACGTCCAGAAATCTATTTCACGTAGCTTGGCAAGGAAATTTTGAGTCATGGATACAGGAACCTTTACATGTAAGACCTATTGCTTATGCACTTTGGGATCCTCATTTTGGTCAACCGGCAGCAGAAGCCTTTACTCAAGAGGCGCTATCGGCCCAGTAAATATAGCTTATTCCAGTCTTTCTCAAAGGAAATCGGATTACGCTGGTTGCTAACCCTATAGCTAGCATCTTATCTCTGGTTTTTGTAATTCTCGCTGGTGATACTACGTCTGACATTCCAACACACAACCCACCACTCGAATAGATCTTCCATACAAGCTCCAACTCGAACAAATCTTGGAACCACACATGGATTCCCTTATCTTAATAGATCTCGAAATCACACATGGATTCCTATGTCTCAATAGGTCTTCAAATCACACATGGATTTCCACATCCTGAATAGATCACGAACAGCTTCATGGTTCAAGCATCTCAAACAGATCTCGAATCTCCAAACAGATTCCAGCATCTTGAACCAATCACGAACTAATCACAAACCTCTTCCAAAGCATAGAACTTGTATATGGTTTTGAAGCGGTTACGGTTTCAAGTCATCTCGTATAGTACACCCCCCTTATCAGGTGCTCCAAAACTAATCGATTAATTTTTCGGTAATCTCAATTCCAGTTCTGTGGGAAATAAACAGACAACTCATAAGAGTGGAGTTCACCTTCTAACCGTTTAAGCAGACGAATTTTCTTATCATTTGTCCCAAAAGAGAAAAACAAGTTTATACATACATTATAACATCACTGAAGATAACATACCATATAATCCCTGTGTTTCTTCTAGATATTTCCAAAGTATATTTGGCCAAATCAAATAACAATGAGAATGATCGCATGCGGGAAACTAGGTCCTGTATACTACCCATAAATAAATAATACATAAAACATGATCTATAGACACACAAGCACAATCAAGTCATATAAACGACTACTAATCTCCTTTTAATTAATCTTCCTTTATAAATTAAAATCCTCTTTTATTAGTTAAACTCACTTTTACTCAATAACTCTCTATAAATGAAACTCCGTTTATTAATTACTCTACTCTTTAATTAAAAATCACTATTTATTTCAACAAATTTCAATACTTCTTAAAAGTATTCATATACTTATCTCAATCATATTAGTATATTCACAAATCAATGTCAAAGGGCTTAAGACAAATGGTACTCAAACATTGTCACAAAACCATTTCACTTATGATTTTCTTTAAAAAAATTCATTTAAAGAAACATTTATATTCATAAGTTTAATCAAAACGGGTTAAAGGCGAATGTTACGAACACATTGCCACAACAAACCCAAAACCAATTCATACCTGTTATCCTATTTAAAATTCCATTATTAAAGATCTAAGTATTTTCCAAAATCATTTAATAATATTTTACTTCTTTAGAATATCATTCAAGGGTTTAAAAACAAATGTTACTAAAACATTGTTTACGACAAATCCAAAATTACTTCACTATCCTGTTATCTTTAAAACTCCATTTTAAAGATCTAATCGCTTTTCAAAAGTATAATCAAAAGGTTTATTATAAACCCAAAACCACTATTATACTTTCTATTTACTTTGAAACGTTCATTTAAAGCTTTAAGTATAGCTTCACTAATTAAATAAGGTTATATACTTTTTTAATCAATTTTACAAAACCATCCATTATAACATAAATGTTATAATCTGAAAAATCATTTGTAGTCTTTTACAAATACTAAACTTCCTTTCCAAATTTCTAAATAAACTAAAATACCTTTAAAAAGACACACATGCACACACTAATATATTTAGAAAACTAAGATATTTAATAAAATATTCTAAACCATTTGAAAAGGTATTATAATATAAAAGCCTTTTATTACTTAAATAAAAGTTTTAAAAATTTCTAAAACTGTAAATACTAAAAATATACTTTTAAAATACTTATACTATATTTTAAAACATTTATTTAGAAACCATAAAAACATGTTATATAATTTAAAACCATCACTTTAAAAACACATAAATGATTTTCAGTAATGTATGTGAACCTTGATATTTTTCGATAAAAAGTACGCTACAGTACTCATTATAAATTTAAAGAACCCCTAGGATGTCTGCCAAAGTTAACTTTAAAATCGTTGATCATAGCGATTTCAAAGTGCATCCATAATGATTCTTTCGCTTCTATCATTCTCAACTTCCAATTCCAATCCCCACAAATGTCCAAACCAATTCCTTTATGTTAGACACACCAAAACTTGTGTAGCCAAACATATATATTTCCATAATATATGACAAGTTATCCAATTTAACATATGTCAAATATCAGGGATTTCAAAGCACGTTTATACGACTATATCACTTTAAACAATTATAACACACGATCAAACATGTAAACAAGTAGTCTGGACCACGATACATGTTATAGATGATCAAAAAGGAGATTATACTCCGAAACAATGTTGTAACTTGTTTTACAAAACAAAGTGGGGTCCAAAAGTAATAACTTGTATTATTCATTATGCAGTTTATATTTTATTACAACAACAATCTTATACACAATAATATGCAATCAACTGGTGAGTAAAACTAACCCAAGTTCCAACTATCGCTTATGCATTTTCGAATAGTCAAAAATAGATTAAAATTCCTATAAGCCCCAAACTCGATGAATCCAACCCCAATCCGTAGATACATTGCTATAAGTCTAACCCAAAGACCGTATCCAAATCCAACCCCGTATGAACAAGATACAGATTTTAGAGCATTAGAGATAATTAATTTTTATTTAACTTAAATAATTCTTAATTACCTCTCAAACCGAGGCGTCCTTATCATGCAACCCTGATCGCAATTTTACCTACACGCTGCTGCCACCACATCGCCTGAGCCGCCGCCACACTCTGCCCCCAACCTCCTAAGATCATGATGAGTCCATTGCCCCAAGCCTCACCGCCTGAAATGCCACTATGGCTGAGATCGAACCCATAACCAACACCAAGATCAACACTAGATCTACGCCACCTCGCTTCGAACCACGACGATCCATCCAGTTAGAATACTCCACCGACCCTCACGCGTCTTCTCTTAGTTGGGACCATTACCTGAAATGGTACCTAGAGCTGTCGATCAACTTCGGCTGTTGGATAGGAGGCTAGATTTAGGGTTTAGTTTATAGAAAATAATAGATAGTGAGGTCCTATTATAGAAAATTTCTCCTACACTATTCATCCCTCAAAATCACGAACTCTAAATAATACATGCTCACTGGTGTTCCTAGTTACATATCCCTATTTCGAATTCAATGGAACTAGTTTCAAAACCTAATTCCATGATCACTAGTCAAATTATAATGTATTTTAATTCCTTAAATTAATCGCTATACATTTTGAGCTCGCACAACCAAAAAGTATGTTCAATCGCCACGAAACTCGTCGATGTATAACAATTCAATATTCTAGGTCCAATGGCACTAGTTTTGTCAAAATCCGAGATAGTGCCCCAAAATGATAGTTTCACATGTTAATTAAAAGGAATTATTATCAAAATAATTTAATTACTTTGAATTCTAAATTAAAAATTTACTATTATCCTTCTTATTTAAATGTAATTTAAATAAGCATTCGAAATCTTTTTTATTCTTATTTAAATGAACGATTGAATTATTTCAATAATTCTAATATTTAAAAAGAATGTTCAAAATTCTGGGTCGTCACATTGTCCTTTGTATTTACTTTGTATCATGACTTCTTTCTTATCGATGAATTCTCTAATTTGGTTAAACTTTCAAAAAATGTGTCGCCATTTCATGTATGCTCTAGGCTCCTTTGCGATCTGCACTGCCGCATTGTTATCACAAAACAATGCTATTAGATTATCCATGTCGGGAATCACATCTGCTAGCTCATTTAAAAACTTGTGCATCTATACTGCTTCTTTAGCTGCTTCATTGAGGGGGTTGTACTTGGCCTCCATCATGGAATCAACTACTCTTTCCTATTTGGAACTTTTCCAATTAATTGCCCCATGTTTATAACAAAGATGCAATCTGATACTGACTTACCATCGCTAATATCACTTTGAAAGCCAGAATATGCATACCCCTTCATAAAGAAGTCTCTATTCCCATATATTAGGAATAAGTCCCTAGTATTTCTCAAATACTTAAGTGTACATTTTATAACCGTCCAATATTTTCTCTAGGATTAGAATGGTATCGAATTAAGCATCCTACTATGTATGCCATATCCGATCTAGTACATGACACATCATATATTATGGAACAAATTGCCGAAGCATACAACACCCACTTCAAATTCTCTTTGCCTCATCAGTATGAGGAGCGTCCTTCTTAGAAACGATGATTCTAGATTGCATCGATATATTTTTACTCTAGGAATTCTCCATATTGAACATTTTCAGTATGGTATGTATGTACAGAGATTGGGACAGTCCTAATAGTCTCTTAGATTTATTTCTATAGATCTTTATACATAGTATACAGGCTAATTCTCCCAAACGCTTCATGGAGAAATTTTTGGAAAGCCAAGCATTTACTGATTGCAATAAAGAAGCATCACTATCAATCAACATAAGATCATAAACGTATAGGATAAGAACACGATAGCACTTCCCTGTTTTTTGGGTATACACATGCTTCCTCTATGTTTGACAAATACCAAACTATCTGATTACTTTATCAAAACACTTACTCTAACTCATTGAAGCTTGTTTAAGTCCATAAATGACTTTAGCAAGTTGCAAGCCTTTCTCTCATTCCTACCAACTTTAAAATCCTCGGGTTGCGACAATAGATGGTCTCTTATAAATAACCATTTAGAAATGTTGTCTTTACGTCCATCTGCCATATTTTATAGTCATCGAATGCAGCAAGGCTAGCATTATCCGAATGAACTTAAGAAATGATGTAACGAAAAAGTTTCGTCATTATAAATATCTTTATTTTGATGAAATCCTTTCGCAACTAGCCTTGCTTGTAAGTCTCCACACGTCTATCTTGATAGACGTAGGGGTGTGCCCAAGCGGTAATTATGTAATTTGTTATATATATCTAACTCGATAGCCAGTCTTGTTTGAAATTAATGATGTTTTCTTTCTATTATATACTTGATATAATGGTTATATTAATTAATAAACTTAATTAAAAGCATATTTAGTAGAAAATCCATAAATGTATGTTTTGTGATAGTAGTTACAAAGTGTTGTAACTGTGAGTAATTTACCACAATAAAAATATATTTACCATATTAAATGTTCCTATTCAAGATGCATTGAGACTAGATATCAATGTATCCGTTGATCCTAGTATGTAAAGCTCTCCAACTGTTGGGCAGTGTATTACTCGTGCTTGATGGGGCCACCTAGGGGTTATGTACTGACAGTTATTAGATAATTATGGAATTACTCTCTCAATAGTTTTCTATTGGTTATTATAACTAGGGTCAAATAGATATTATTGATATGACTGATTTACATAGCTTTCTTGATTTGAGAATACTATAGATTTTCAATATGAAAACTCCACTTTGATTATGGTTAAATCATGGCATGGCATCCCTCGAGTGACTGTAGTTGGGTCGAGTGAAAGTATTGGAAGTGAATTGCTATTCATGAAAGAATCCATCTCCTTGGTTATATGGAGTTTATATCACAGTCAACACAAGTCACCTCAAAGTCAAAGTCTCTTGCCAGAGCAGTTCAGTTAACACTCGAATTGTTAGATATTAATCGTTGACCAAATTTACATCTGACGAGTCACACAACTGAATGATGAATTCTCTTTAGACCAAACGATTTAATTAATTTATAATTGTTATAAATTAATTAAACTAATTATTATCTATGAAATATTAAATATAAATTTTTTAAATATGATTTAAGGAATAAATATTATTGAATACATTTATAATAGTTATAAATATATCGATCGATATGCGATATCGATAAGCAATTAAAATAGATTTAACTAATAATATTTCTTTGGGCTTAAGTGGAATATTTACCCATGATGATAGGTTAATAATTTCGGCTGTAGTAAGGGCTTTGAGGACGGCTAAAATAGGTTAGGGTGTTATAATTGAATGACTTAGATTTAGAGAGAATTGGTATGAGATATAATCCATTATTTTCTCTCTCCCGTCCAATATTTAAACACCTCAAACCCTAGTTGAATAGAATTTTTTGACTATCACTATTTCCATCCATTATTGGCCAATTTCATCACTTAGAAGCTCAAAAAAACCCAAATCAAATCAATTCAAAATTCAATTGCTATATGACAGTTAAAGGCCCACAGTTCAAGGATTAACAGTCTGCCAAATCAAAACTTCCAAAAGATAGAGAGTTCATCATTACATGGCGTGCTTTAAGGCATTAGTTTTAGTTATGTTTTTAATGTATTATATAGTTTATAATTTCTGAATAATGTTTTATTATTCATATATTTTATCATTATATTGTTAGTTAGGCGACGATTCTTACATGTATTGATGTTGTCACATACTAGATTGTTTATATGTAAGTATTAGTTTAATTAAAAAAATCAGTTTTGTTTTAGGTCAGATATGCATAGCTGAATAATTTTATTTATAATTGTTGTTATTTTATTAGTATATATATATATATTAATATATCTTTTAATTATACTTATATGGTTTGTATTTAATTATAACATCATTTCATGCTCATAATTAAACATATACTTTATACATGTATATTTTTGGTAATTATATTTTTTGGTAGCTGTAAAATATTTTCTTAATAATTATTCACCATTATTTAATGTTATTACATCGATATAATTACTATGTAAATAATTTAAATAAAATAAAATATGTTTCCAAAATTAACTTTTTAATTTTATAAGATTATTTTTTCATGAAATAAGCTCTTTCCTAGAAAATGAGAATTAAAAAATCAAATTTCTTTTTTATTTCATTAATGTGCGATCGAAAATAATTAATTAAAAATAAATTTTGGTAGGGAATAATTATGGAAATATTTTTCAAACCTCAAAATATCATGCTAGATTTTCTAAAATTTAAAATTTTAATAATATGTTTTGAAAATATTCTTATTAATATTTTATTATTATTCAACTAATTAATTATTTTATATATATATATATATGTATCTATTATTATAATAAATTTTTATTGTGCCGTGCATGCGATGTGGAAGTATTCAAAAAAGTATTATTTGATTTTATTAATATATATATATATATATATGTGTGTGTGTGTGCGTGTATTTGGATATTATAAATTTGCTTACGAATATATATATATATATATATATATATATAACAAAAATATTTTTTCTATTGAAATATATATATATATATATATATATATATTAGTTTATAATTAAAAACTTACACACACACATATATATATATGTATTAATTATTAATATTTTACATATATATATAAGTCATACACACAGATATATATATATATATATATATATGTATGTATGTGTGTATATATATATGTTTAAATATTTTTATTCTCATAAAATTAGTTAAATAATATTAACATATACATACATACGTACATATATTTGTTTATAATATTTATATAATAAGAAGTTTAAACGTATAAATATATTTGGACAATATAGAATATATATCGGATGAGCTAACATGTCCCTTGTGATGTAAATACCAACATCTATATACATACATGTCATGTTATACATGAAGACACATAATTTATAAATTATAAACTAAATAAAACTCTACGTAATTTATAAATTTAAATAAAATAAGAGATTTTATTTAAATAAAATTTAGAAATGTTCTAAATAAATTAGACTTCATAGGCCCAAAAAAGATCAACTAGGGTAAGAAAATTTGAAATTCGTTTATAACTTCCACTACGGGCTGGCCCAATTCCAACACATCTACCTTTAGTTTTTTCTTAAAAATCCATTTGCAGGCAATGGGTTTTATTTCTTCGAGTATTTATGCCAAAGTCTATACTTTGTTTTTATACATGGAATCCATTTTGGATTTCATAGCTTAGAGCCAAAGTGTAGAGTCTTTACTCTATAGTGCTTGGTTGAATGATAAAGGAGTGCTTTCATCTTAGATGCAGCACTCTTTGCCATCCAGGAGAAATCCATAGTATCTCTCTGGTGGACAAGCTTCCTTATTAGACCTCCTAATAGATTTTGCGTTATCGTATATGGGTGATTTTGTTTCCCCCACTAGTTTGGTCTCTATGTTAATTTCTTGGATCTCACCCAAGTCTACAACCTCGCTGTTAACTTCTTTTGATAGAATTTTATTTTCTAAAAAGATAACATGTTGATACACAATAACCTTTTGTTCCTCGGTATTGTAAAAAATTATCCTATTAAGTTCTTGGGATACCCATAAATTTACTCAACGTCGATTTCGCCTTGAGTTTATTGGGACCGACGTTCTTAACATAGGCTGGACAACCCCACGCCTTCAAATATTTAAGTTGGGATTTCTTCCCACACCACATCTCACATGGTATCTTTGGCATCGATTTAGTGGGGATCAAATTGAACATATGCACTACGGTTATTAGTGCATATTCTCGAAAGAATAGAGGTAACTCAGCTTTGCTCATTATGGAACAAAACAATCTATTAGTGTTTGATTCCTTCATTCCTGAACATCATTGTATTGCAACAAATATGGTGGAGTAACCTAAAGATAATCCTATTATCTTTTTAAGTGCAGTTGGAGCTCTTGTCCAACGTACTTACCTCCACGATCGGATCAAAGTATTTTAATCATATAGTTCGTCTGATTTTCAGCCTTGTTTTTTTATCCAATAAATTTCTGGCAGGAATTCATATTTATTCTTTATAAGATACACAAATCATAGTCAAGAGAAATTGTCCATGAAGGTTACAAAGTAAGAAAAATTATCTTTGGTATAGGCATTGGGCCACATGCATTAGTATGTACAGAACCATGGTTTGTTAATCTCATTGCTCCCACTGAGGGGGTGCTTGATCGTTTTTCCTTTAATACATGCCTCATAAGCATCAAATGATTCAAAATAAAATAAATGTAAAAAACTTTCAATTTTCAATTTGTGTCGTTGCTTCTCACTTATATATCCTAGCCTACAATGCTAAAGATAATTATTTTTTATGTCGATATTCAAAGAATTATTCACTATACGAACATAATTAATATTAATCACATAAATGTCATTATCTAAAATACCATCGTAGACTTTATTACCATTTAACACAATGTTCATAACATTATTAGCATGGTGAAGTGTATAACCAGTCTTAGACAATTTAGACACAGAAATAATACCAAAAATAAAGTCATTTACATAATGCTAATTGTTCAATATTAAAACTAAGCAATTTGACAAATTTAAATGAAAATCTCTAACCACCATTGCATGTACTAGAGATCCATCAATAATTTGAAGCCTCATTTCTCCATTTACCACATGACGCTTTTCCCAAAGTCCCTGTAACGAATTATACATGTGAGTTCCAGATCCAATATCTATAAATCAAGACAACTTATTGATTATAAAACAATTTTGAATCATAAATATACCTATAGGAATGTCAGAACTATTATGTTTCCTCTATTTGACACTCTTTAAGTACTTCGGATAGTTGTGTTTTATGTGACCTTATTGTGACAGTGATGACATTCACCGTTCTCGGTTGGAGTTGTCTTCTTGTTCTTCTTATTAACTATTTCCACTTCTTCGAACCTTTTGAAGCTGATTCATTCCTCTTAATCATTAGTACCATGCCTTGATCCTTGGACAAAGACTCGAGCTACCTCAACATAGCGAGGAGCTCCATGAGGCTACAGTTCAACCAGTTCATATAACAGTTTAACATGAATGGCTCGAATCAAGGAGCAAGAGACCTTAGGATCATATTTACTCGCAACTCATTGTCTATCGTAATGCCCAATTGAGAAAGTCTATCAATACAATCTTTCTTCATTTGGACGTAATCATCCACTTTCATGCTCTTTGTCATTTTTGTATTAAATATATTATTTGTAAATTCATACCTTTCAGAATGAGACTATTCCCTAAATAAAACTTTGAGGCTATCGAAAATTTGATGGGCATTCATGTTTTTGTTCCATCTCTATAATGGTTTATCTAACGTAGATACCGTGTAAATTTAGGTGATCTCAGGGTCTACGGACCATTTTTATACGCTATGTGTAATTCGGGGTCCGCATTATCATCAGCTTTTTTCCCTTGGAGGTTTGATTATTGACGACCATAGACATTCGTATGTTAGTGCTATCTTTATTGCCCTTAACCTATCTATGTTGTTAAGTCTGGTTAATTTGTCTTTTTTAGAAACAACTTCAGTATATACATTTTCTACAAATTTTAAGTTAGTAAATTAGGACATTACTCATAGTACGTATTCTTAGAATATTAGTAAGGTTGAACATCACATTTCATTTTACTAACAAGCTCCTTCTAGACTTTTATGTTTATCAAAATCCTAAGACGAAACAAAAAATCTTTCGACTTCACTAGTGGGTGTTAAGACTTATTTGTCTTGGGATTCAGATCTTGAGTTTGCTTAAAAAATCATAGGCTCATAAACGATGGCTAACACTTTATCAGTCGTATCATATACAACTCCTAACACATGGTCTTTGTCCTAATCTCGTTTCGACCTTGAGTTTACTCAACAAATCTAAAGAGATTATTCACCCGTACCTACCATTTCACGACAGCATAAATATAATATATATACCTTGAGTTTGCCCAACAAATACATATAGTTACCTTACCTCGTCTATTCTATATATTAATAAATCTACACATAACATCTCAACTTTATTTTTCTTAATAGCCAGAGAGTATGCAAGCAATTTATTAATATATAAATGGTAGAGGTTTACTTGTTATTAAAAATTCAAGATCTTTAATATATTTAATTGAGTGATATCGACTTATGAAATAATGTATTACTTGTGAAATACCCTCATGATTGAAATGTCATACACATATGAAATTATAGTATATGTACTACATGCATGTATTTATTCACTAATTACGGTTTCTTATTGTTCCAACTTTTAATTTACATCAGTATTATATATGTAACAACATGCCAATCTGCACGATTCAAATGGATAATAAACCACACATGTCCAATCCAAATTGAATGGAAGGATAGTTATGGGGAAGAAAGAAGAAGAGGAGCAAAGAAGAAGGGACAAAAAAACTAAAACAACATAAAATCTCACAATCGCAGTGGAACAAATAATATAATCTCAATGATCTTTACAAAAGAGAAACTGTTATATACATATATCCACCAGAGTGCAACAACAAACCATAATCATCAGCCTAGACAGTTATAACAATCTGTCCTCACAATTGCTGATGATTTCAACAACAAAGCAGCGGAAAATAAACATATACGTGAATACGACTTGAAGACCTCCAACTCATCACCTGAGCCCCAATGCATCCAAAGAAATATGTAAATATGCTTGGTCTGACCCAAGCATTATCATAAAATAACACCCGAGTCAGTCTGGAAAATCAGTGTGAGAAAACACACCCAACTAGATTTTAAAGTTATAGAAAACCTTTGAGAATCAAAATTATCTCATAAGATCACGCGCAAATAAACACCGATCAGTTTTTACCTTACATAACCATTAACATTTTGTATGAAATTCTATGATATTATAATAGTGTCTAAGATACACATACTTATTAATCTTAGCCGAAATTGTTACATTAATTAAATTCCTAAATAATAGGTATACAACTAAAGCCGTAAACACTCGTATTGGAGAATGGATTCCATACAATAACCGCGGTACTGCCCATAATGGTGCATCTTTAGATAATATAACACCAAGGTCGAACCTATCGACCCCTGCCAACACAGAATCAGCCTACCCCTTACTGGATAGCACCGAATATGATCACCCCTCCGTTAATGGGACTCAACGAATACAATTTGAGAGGTAATATCGACTCTAGATAGGGATAATCATACCCTACTTAGGAGCAATCCACTTAGCTCTGCTGCATCTCCACTATTTTAGTCCTTCCCGGTTGTTGAGGATTTGAGGCTACGTTTTACCTTTTATATATAACTTTCTACTTGGAATGCTAATACTACCTTCCAGGCAATAATGCAATACCATCATTCACCCATACGAGTTCATTTTGGGACTAAACGAAACACTTAAGAGCTCCGTCTCTAAATTCCATCATCTTTAAGATGTCTTCACTCAGAAACGCATTTGTTGGATTGAAGTGGTTTTCGGATCACATATCCATCCCGGTCTCTTCGAAAAAAACTTTTTGATAATTCCTGATAAACTCAACCCCGGTTCTTTAGGAAATAAGCAGTCAAAGATAAAACCAAAGATAAACTCCTAATCGTTAGTGGACGGATTTCCCTATCATTGTCCTAGGAGAATGAAATGAGATTTAAACGCACAATACAGCATCATTGGAGATGATTGTGCCATATAGCTCACCTGTCTCCTTGATATTTCCAAAGTTACGTTTTGGGTTCAAATTTGATAGTCGATTATTTAACTATCGAGTAACAAACATTCAAATTAGGGATTTAATTTCATAGGGAAAACCAACATTTATTTAGGAACCAAGCAACACTAAATCTCTTTTAATAATATTTCATTAATTGAATTCACTTTGTAAATACTCGAATCAAAATACTTTTACACACACACACACACACACATATAACCATAAATCCTAATTTTTTTAATATGGAAAATATTCATATACTTATCTCAAGGGTGTAAACGTATCCACCACATATTGGGGAAGATTTCCTTTTTCATACAATTCTAGAATAATTCATAAAATCCATTTATATATCCATAAAACCATTTATAAAAGTCCTCTATAAAGCTATGAACCCATTTCTATAACCCGTTTATAATTATTTAACCATTTATAAAACTCCGTTATCTTGTAAAATCTCCTCTAAGCTCTTAACCCATTTTATAAAACTTCTCTTATAAAACCCAAGTCCGTTATAATTTTTATTTATAAATCTCGAAAACATTTATAAATATATTCTAATCATTTACTTAAAAACACTATTATATAATAGTAAACATTTTAAATAATAAATATTAACTTTAGAACATTTTCAATAATAAATATTAACTTTAGAATATTTTAAAAATAATAATTAATAAATTTCGAAACATCCTAAATAAAACAATAATAATTTATCTTCAACATTTTTTATAGATACTAATAATTAATTTCCAAACTTACTGATAAATAATTATTTCTAATTCAGACCATATTAACAATATAATTAATTAACCTTTCAAATATTAAAATATTTGTAAAAATTTTAAAACAATATTAATATAGACAAACAACTTTAAAAACATAATTATATTCCATCCATATTTAATTTCCAATATGGTCATTTCCATATTTATAAACTATATTTATAAATCTCTTCTATTTTATGAAATTTCCTTTCATAAAATCCCTTTTATTAATGAACCCCATTTATAATTCCACCCTGTTTATAAATCTCACTTATTCATTATATTCCATTCAAAACATAATTTCAATCGTTATTAACCTTTCTCCCATAGGTATAAATTCTATTATAAATTCCTTTCAATTTACAAAATATCGTTTAACAGTCCCAAATTTACCCTCATCTTCCATTCCAAAATAGAATCAACTATTTTCTAGAACATCATTCCACATCTTAAAATAAATCCACCGCTTGATTTATTTCTCCAGTTCATTAAGTGATAATAGTTTGCTTTTCATTTATAAAACACATTTTATAAATCTATCCTTTTATAAGTAAAATAAGATTTTACAATCTTAAATTTATTTAAATAATGTCACTTTATACATTATCCCCTTTATAAATCTCCATGTTTATAAATAATTCGTAATATTTGTATATACTATTTATATATCGCTTTATATAAAACGGCTAAAAATAATTTCTATCTTCTTTTTAAAACCGCAATCCTTTATTATAAAACATGGGCTTATTTTCACGATTTTTAAATTCTTTATTCATAGTTCAAAATCTCTTTTCAAAATTTCTCATAAAACTATTAATTATAATATTTAAAAATAATACCTTTTTTATTCTAAAATAAATTTTCTTCAAAAATTCAAGAATTTTTGTTAAAACATATATAATTTCCAAAATCACTTTGAAATCCACTTTAAAATTAATCACTATTTTTATGGTATTTTAAAATACTAAAATATAAGTCCCAGTGTAACTAATGCGCTAAATAAGCAAAATCATGTCCATATCATCAATTATAGCATCCGATATATCATACATCAAACTATATGAAAATAAAATCAAGTGCAAGGAATCCTATTTGATCCCTCCAACCTGTACACCGCATTACATACAATATATAATTATAAAAATATAAATCTACCGCTTCGAGGAGGGATATACAAATGGTCATCCGCTCTTACACAGGAAAGTAATAGGGCCTCATCCGCTTTAGGAGCGAGAATATTTCCAAACCAACAATATAAACTAGTAATTAATACAAATAGTCAATAACAATCAAATATAAAATAACCTCGCATCCAATAAATAAATTTTATTAACTGTATAATATTCCAGTTAACCAAAAAGATGAGACTAACTCGCATCGATTTCCATTTTCGCTGAAAAGTTCCGATTTGGACTAAAATCAAATAATCGTTCAATTTTAGCGTAAATTCCAACAAGCTCCAATATCATTCAATCCAACTCTATAGCATAGCCTTCGTCGATATGATCGCAACACGACCAATCACGTTCAGTTTGGACCTCGTATGAGTTAGCTATGGATTAAGGAATGTTTGAATAAATTAAAATTAACTTAAATAATTAAACGTTTGTGTAAAATAACCTTCTTCCCTCCCTTTCAACTCTCGTTCATGCTATATGCTTTAGGCATGAGCAAGAAATCGCTTCCACGTATCTATGTGGTTGCCGCCGTTCATCCAGCCCACCATCACCATGACTCACGCAACCCCCTCCCCACCTCGCGCTCCACCGCCGCGCCTCCCAATCACCAAATCGCCACGAAATTTCACGCCTTTGAATGACCATAGCCTCTGCCATGCTTCGTCATTAGAAGATTGGCCAACATGGATGGATTCGTCGGGATGAGAGCTATAAGTTTCATGTTGAACTTTTTGCTTGAAAACGTGTGGACTAACCAGAGAATTCATGGCCGTTGGATCGACCATGGTTTAAATTTGAAAATTTATGAACCTTTCTTTTCTGGTTGATGCAAATGTTTAAAAGAAATGGGAGGTATGGTCTGTATGGGCTTTGGTGTATCGACCCGAATTTTTAGCCATCTGTTATTAGAATAATCAACTAATTTTAAATATTGAAATGATAATTTGTATAAGTCGAATAACTTAATTTTCTGATATTGAAAAATATATAAATCTATGAATTTTGAAAGCTATACTATATTTTCAAATGCTAACTGCTGAATATGATAAACACACACAAGCTTCACCACTTCAAACTTATGATAATGTGTGTGTGTGTGTGCGTGTGTGTGTATATAGGCTTCATCATTGCAAACGTAAAATCAAGCACACAAAAGATCAAATCAAGCACACAATACTTCAAATCAAGCATGCAAAATATCTTATCATCCCAAAATAGTTGAAAAAATAATTAAAAAAAATAATGAAGCCTAAACTTATCAGCCACCCTATGTTTCACTGTTCCCTTCCTTCTCAAATATATACATATGCCTATTCACTTAAATAAAAATTAATTCTCCATCAAAATATAGAAAAGTGATTGAAACCTTGAAGGAAGAAGATTTAATATAGCATTGTCCATCACTTTAAAACAGTGAGTAAACAAATTTATTTTGTTAACAAGTTATTACTTATATTATATATAACTGTGGATATGGATGAATAAATTGATCTATGTTAAGTATTTATATCTATTACGTTAGTATGTGTATGTATGAGTGTGCTCGACATGGTTAGTTCCTCCTATATTCATTGCTCATTGTTTTGGATGACTGTACTTCTTCTTATCTTCTTTGTACATGTTTTTCTTGTTATAACAGTTAAACTTTAACTTTAAAAATAAAGATCTCAATAACCATTTAGTTTAAACCTTGATTCCAAAACAAAAATCTTTTGTTTTAGAGTATAAAATATTTTAAATTTGATTTTATTTAAAACCATCAAGTAAGGAGAGAGAGAAAGTAACAGTTAATAGTGAATGTGTCCTTCTTCGTTGAAATTCAACCATCATTATTTAGCAAATGGATTATATAGGTGTAATCGTTATTGAAAAATAGGATTTTTAAGATTGGTTTGAGAATTTATATTGTTGTGTGCATGGAGATTCTTTGAGATGATCGGATTTGGGCAGAATGCTAAATTCAGCGACGTAGTTGATTTTAGGTGATGGCGTCTGGCGTAGAGGTGAGTTGAGCGGTGGCGCACCTGGAAAAAATGTCGCGATAATTTTTAACTGACTGAGTGGGCGAGGCGACTTTGGTTTAGGGTTTTAGGTGTTTTGTTATGGTCATGGGGTCATGGCCGAATGCGAAGAGGAGATAAGATAGGAAGGTGCACATAAGGGGGAAGGGTGGAGGAGATGATGGCGCAGCTAGAGGCGAGTTTTGGTGGTGGATGGTCGATTGTGGTGACGAGGCGAGGGTGTTGAGTGGCTCGGCTGTGTTCCAATTTGGAGAGAGAGTTCGAATTCGAATGGAAGCATATTCCAGGTGGGAAATTGAGTTTTATGTGTCGTGGGTGACTTGCGGGGATGGTTGGCTGCGTGGTTGATCGACTGGAGTTGGTGTGCAAGTGCACATTTTTCATGCATGCTCGTGCACAATTTCGTGCCTTTGTATTCAAAAGAAAGAAAGGTAGAGGGGGGGACTGGAAAGAAGTAGAAGGGTAGGGGAATAAGCCGGGTTGGATTTGTGTTGGGCTGGGCATTTTTTAAAAGTAAATTAAATTTATTTTTATACCTAATAATCTATAAAATTGAATTAACCATTTCTCCTTCGTGCATAGATTTTTGCATCAAGATCCTATCGCAGAATATCTTCATCTGAAATAATATTGTTAAGTTTTCTACAATGTAAAATTTAATGATTTATAACAATTGAAGGGAACAGATAAGTGATTCCTTATTTAATTGATTATATGTTAATTAATCAATTAATTATTAAATTGACTATTTAATTTTAATTAAATAAGAACAAATCATTTTTAAATTTATTTGATTGACAAGTAGTCTGGATTAAAAATATAACTTGACTCAGTTAAATTGAAACCAATTCAGTTTTCATTTGTGAATTGATTTAATATTAATTATAAATCATTGATTAAAGTTAATGATCTATGCTTTGGTTTTTATTTCTCTTAATTATTGATTTCAATTACCTTTTGTCTATGCCATTAAGTAGCCAAACAAATTAAAGTAGTTAGAATAAAGTGTTGACACATTTTAATGGAAGTAAATCGACTTGTACTGATCACTATTTCGAGTTTCGGGAAAATGTGGCGATCACATGCGAATTAATTTTGATGGACTGGTCATGATAAAGTAAACATATGAAATGAATTTCCATATGTGAATATTTACACATTGGTTAACGAATTTTTTATTTAAACAAACTTGGCCTTTAAAAACTTATTATTTTAGTTCGGAGAGACCGGGACCGGATAACAGTATTATCCGAAAACCACTTCGATCCAATTTAAGCGAGCGATTTGGAAGATTCTATAGGCAAGATCCAGAATGCAGATTTTGGAGTGCAAGGGCTATTTGTCGCTAACCCTAAGGATGATTTCGAAAATGGGTGGTGTCTTTAGTTTCATTCAGATCCAGAACGGACTCGTATGGACGAATGCTATCAGCGCATTGTCATTGGAGGGCAATGAGCATTCTAAGTGTGTATTTCTCAAAAAGTAATCATAGCCTCAAGCCTCACCAACCGGGAATGGCAAAAACAGGGTATGCAGCAGGGCTAAGTGGGTCGATCCCATTAATGTATGTCATTACCAGATCTCGACTCGATATTTGTCCCATTTTGGTATGCTTCGGTACGGTTGCTGATCATAATTGTGGTGGTGATATATTCGGTACTACTAGTCAAGTGGTAGGCCGGTTCTATGTAGTAGGGGTATAAGATGTTCTGGTCAAACCCCGAGTGCATTTTATCTAGAGGTGCACTCGTTGGAAGGTAGTTCTTTACCTTGCCATGTATGGAACCCAATCTCCAATAAGTGAAGTACGTTTTTTATTGTGCCCAAGATATGTTGGAACGTGAGATACAAGCATTCCATCTATATTTCTATTTTATTTGAAAACCCTGGACACTATGATAATATCACTGGATTTTCTATTAAAGTGCTTTGGTCATCGTAAAGTAAAAACCCATCCGTGTTTATGTGCGGCACGGTCTTACTAGATACCTTTGATTTCAAATGATTTTCATTTAAAGTAAATTAACCGTTATACTTACACCAGACCCATGTCTAACCCGAAGTTTATTTTTCTATTTCCCTAAACTCTTGGGTACTCAAATTTTTATGAGTAGCCAAGTGATCTATGTTCTCACGATTGCATTTGGGAGGAGCTGGAGCAGGTATCTTCACCTTTAGCTAGTTACTATCTATTTTCGCTGTGTTTGTATATGTATTTTGGATTGTAATATATGGACAGGTAGTTATGACTGTCTAAGTATGGTGTTTGTATTACTATCACTCTGATGTACTGTATTGTCAATGACTAAGTAAAGCTTATGTTATGTAATATATATTATTCCGTTCCAGTGTTAGATCCTGTGTTTTGTTTTAGTTCTTCTTTTCTATCTCTTTCTTTCATTCTAAATGACTCGTCTTTCGAAGTAAGAAGGGCGGTTCATCACATTGAGTATGGGATAGTACATATATTATTATATTCAAAAATATATAGCTTTAAATGTCCAAAATTTCCCAAACTCCAAACGAGATATGCCCCCCGACGTTCTGTATGGTATATACTATTCTAAACGTGATAGAACTAGTCTCAAGACTTAATTTAATTATATACAAGATAGCTTTTCAACCCAATTAATATATAAATTCCATTAATTAATTTCTACACGTTTCGATCTCGTGTGTCCCAACGATACATCCAATCGTCACAAAATTCAATGGAATACTGTAATATACTATTACGGATCCAATGGAACTGGTTTCATCCAATTCCGAGACAGTGCTTTGGAAGACTATTTTATACGTTAATTTAAAAAAGTTATTATTAAATCTAATCTAATCACTTCTAATTCAAATTTAAAAGTTTATTGTCTTCATTCTTATTCAAATGTAATTTAAATCAACTTCTGAAATCATTTTTATTTACATTAAATTCATGATTTAATTATTTAAACAATTCCAATATTAAGTTCACCAATTTGATTATCAAATAAATCGCTATATTTTAATTAAACTTATAAAATTAACCTTCCAATATTTAAAATCAATAAAATGTTCCAGATTCAAATAACTAAAATCCTGGATCGTTGTATTCTCCCCCTTAAAAGAATTCCGTCCCCGAAATTGCCAAGTTGGGAAAAATGCACAAAACCATTAAATTTTATAAACCAATTAGTTGTAATAGATTCCCAACTTCTTCTGAGTCTTTAAATTCATTCACCAATACCAACTAATACCATTCCAAGTTATAACTTAAAACTCAAATTTTTAGTTATCAAGAATTCTTCAAAATTTCTCAAAAATTTTCTAACTCTTAAATTTATGGAAATTTTGCCAGTGTCTCTTTTTCATAGCTCGATTGGAAAAATTTACAATATATACGTAGTCACAAATATACATCTCATCTTCGAGGATGAGGCATCTCATAGGGAAAAACATAAAACTACGATATATAATCCAAGATGTGTACTTGATTTTACTATCAGCAAGCATATACAACCAATAACATGCGAAATCAAGCTCCAAATGCGAAGCATACGCCATCCACACCTATTAATCGTTCAACAACCAATAAGAATATGTATATAGAAAGCAATATCGATATATACAATATAGAATATACAATAAATATATGCAAATGTAGCAAGAGAAACCATCAAAATAATAATATCCATCCAATTTTATTTCCATCATATCAATTTACATTTTCGAATGTCAACATTATATTTATACACTTTCATCTTTTATTACCATTCAATTGATTTTCAATTCATTTACATTCAATTTATTCCCATTCAATTGGTTTACCTTCAATTTCATTCAATTATTAACATTCACTTTATTTACATTTACCTTGAATTCAATTTATGTTTAACAACATTTCATTGCATATTAAATTCATTTGCGAACCATTTCATATAACAATTACTTAAATTTATTACAAACATTTTGTACAGTACCATTAATGTTTATTATTACCATACTGCTTAAGTTCATATTCAATTCTATCAAACGCTCCAAACATATTCAATTCATTTCTCAATTTCATATCCATTCCACATTTAAGTTGTAATTTATTCTAAAACTCAAGTTCATATTTCATTTTACTAATTTATTCCATAGTTCATCTCAATAATTTACTTTGTTAATTCATTTCAAATCCAATTCAATTTCATTTAACCTTCTAAGATAAATTTCATTTTGTCCATTTCATTACTACTCAATTTATTTAACTTTACTTCAGTTAAATTTTAATTTTATATCTCAATTTCAAATTCTCTTTCTCATCTATACCATTTCAAATTATAAGTTAAAAATTAACTTTTGCATAATTTCACAAAATATTTAGCTAAAAAATTTCAGAATTTAAACCTCGGCTCTAATTTCGAATCGTTTTGAAATCAAAATACGTACATTTTATTTGTATTTGAAATCCTACTTTTTTTGAAATCCAAAACATTCTTGTTTTATAAAATAACTTTTACGGCAGCAATCCATTACTCATAAACTCGAAAATGAACACTGATGATGCGGCCGTCATCACCCGAATTATTTCCCAGTAATTGTAGTGAGTTCAGCGTATTATTTTTCTTTTAAATCCCATTTTAAAATATTTCTAACCAAAATATCTTTAAAATAATACTATTATTATCTTTCCAAAACCTTTGAAAAACAATTTTCAAATAAGTGGGATTTAATTTCTCAAATTCCTTGTTTTAAATCCATTTCCATTTACAAATCATATCTATGCATATGCATACGCAATTTTTTATTTGCTTTCCATTTATAAATCACATTTATAAATCATACTCATATAATCTTACTTCTTACGTAATATCATTTCAATATTGCTTATTTTAATTATAATCAATATTCTACAATTCATACTTATAAATCCATGTTCTTATATAACTCATTTTACAAAATTTTATCTTTATTTAAATTATAATAATAACTTTTATTAGAACAATAAACAACAAATGATAATAATCATATATTGTCATTCGCTGACAACCAAACACAACATACATCACTATAATAATAATAATAATAATAAAAATTATTCTATTATATTTGAAATATAATCAAGGTAAAATTATTTCATTTACCAATTCCCAAAAAATACTGTATCGGTTTGCCTTGTTTAAGTGTTTAAAAACCCCTGTCGATATCGTGGAGTCCCACGCATCGACCAGAATTCATAAGCCACTCAATAGATAAATTACCATAAGATTAAACATTTTTAAATCGCTAACAAATACACTCTCATATCTACAATACACTCAAAACTCACAGTGATGCATTCTGTTAGCTTATCTCTTAATGAGTTGACCTACCAAAGCCAAGGTTCTCGCTTAACCTGCTCTGATACCAAGTGTAACTACCCGGCAATCCAAACAATTCAAGTTGATAATAAACCACACATGTCCAACCCAAATTTAACGGAAAGATGAATAGTTATGAGGAAGAAAGAAGAAAGAAGAAAGAAGAAGAGGAGAGAATAAGGAGAGAAAAGAAAACTAAAACCACACGGAATCTCCCAATCGCAGCAGAACAATGTATAATGTAATCTCAATGATCTTTACAAAAAAGAACCTCTTATATACATACATCAATCCAAGTACAACAACAAATCACAATCATCAGCCTCGACAGTTATAACAACCTGTCCTCACAATTGCTGATGATTTCAATAACAAAGCACTGGAAAATAAACATATATGTGAATACGACTTGAAGACCTCCAACTCATCTCCTGAGCTCCAATGGATCCAAAGAAATCCTCAAATATACCCAGTCTGACCCGAGCATTATCATATAATAACACTTGAGTCAATTTTAAAAACCAGCCTGAGAAAACACACCCAATTAGATTTTAAAGTTATAGAAAACCTTTGAAAATCAAAAGTATCTCGTAAGACCACACCGCACATAAGCATGGGCATGTTTACACCTTACGGTAACAAAAAACATTGTATTTGAAATTCTTTGATACTATGATAGTGTCTAAGATACACATACTTGTTAATCTAAGGGAAATTTTTACATTAATTAAATTCCAACACGATAGGTATACAACTAAAACCGTAAAGGTTTGTTTTGGAGAATGGATTCCATACAATGACTAAGCTACTGGGGTATTGCCCATCACGGTGCATCTCTGATAAAATAACATCGAGGTCGAACCTATCGACCCTTACCGACACAGAATCAGCCTACCCCTTACTGGATAGCAAATACTCCATTAATGAGCCTCGAAGTATACAATTTGGGGGATAATATTGACTCTAGATAGGGATGCTCATACCCTACTTGGGAGTGACCCACTGCCCTACTACATCTTCCATGTTTTTAGTCATTGCCGTTTGGTGAGGCTTGAAGCTACATTTTATGTTTTATATAGCACTTCCCACTTGGAATGCTGATACTACCCTCTAAGAATAATGCAACACCAACATTCATCCATACAAGTTCGTTCGGGGACCGATCGAAACACTTGAGAGCATTATCACCAAATTCCATCATCTTCAAGATGTCTTCACTTCGAAATACATTTGTTGGATCGGATTGGTTTTTGGATAGCATATCTAATCCCGGTCTCTTCGACAACAAATTTTCGATAATTCTCGATAAAATCAACACCGGTTCTTTAAGAAATTAACAATCAAGGATAAGAGCAGGGATCATCGCCTAATTGTTAGTGGATGAATTTCCGTATCATTGTCCTAGGAGATGAAATGAGATTTATACGCACAGTACAACATCTTCAGTGATGACTATGCCATATAGCTCATGTGTTTCTTCTAGATATTTCCAAAGTTACTTTTTAGGTCCAAATTCGATTAGTCAACTATCGAATAACAAACTTTCAAATCAGGGATTTAATTCCACAAGGAAAACCAACATTTGTTAAGCACCAAGCAACACTAAGCCTCTTTTAATAATCTTTCATTAAGTAAATTCATTTTGTAAATACTCGAATCAAAATCCTTATATATATATATCCACAAAGCCCTATTTTTTTAATACTTGGAAAATATCCATATACCTATCCCAATGGTGTAAGCATATTCACCAAACATTGGGGAAGATTTCCTTTTTTTATACAACCTAGAATCATTCATAAAATCATTTATATATCCACAAAACCATTTATAAAACTCCATTTATAAATCTATGAACCCATTTCTAAAATCCTTTTATAATTATCTAACCATTTATAAGACTCATTTATCTTGTAAAATCTTCTATAAGTTCTTAACCTATTTTATAAAACTTCTCTTATAAAACCGAAGTCTGTTATAATTTTCATTTATAAATCTCGAAATATTTATAAATATATTCTAATCATTTAATTAAAAATACTATTATATAATAGTAAACATTTTAAATAATACATATTAACTTTAGAATATTTTAAAAATAATAATTAATAAATTCTAAAACTTCCTAAATAAAACAATAATAATTTATCTTCAACATTTTTTATAGATACTAATAATTAATTCCCAAAACTTATTGATAATTAATTATTTTTAGTTTTAAACCGTATTAATTTTCTAATCAATTGACCTTTCAAATATTAAAATTTTTATAATTTTTTTAAAACAATATTAATATAGATAAACAACTTTTCAACATAATTATATTCCCTTGATAAAAATCCATACTTAACTTCCAACATGATCATTTCCATATTTATAAAACAATATTTATAAATCTTCTCTATTTTATGAAACTTCCTTTCATAAAATCCCTTTTATTTATAAACCCCATTTATAACTCCACCCCTTTTACCAATCTCACTTATTCATAAACTTTATTGAAAACATAATTTCAATCATTTTTAGCCTTGCTCCCATAGGTATAAATTTCTTTTAGAAATTTCTTTCAATTTATAAAATATCTTTTAACAATCCCAAATATACCCTCACCTTCCATTCCAAAATAGAATCAACTATTTTCTAGAACATCATTCCACATCTTAAAATAAATCCATAGTTTGATTTATTTCTCCAACCTATTAAATTATAATAGTTTCCTTTTCATTTATAAAACATATTCCAAAATCTATCCCTTTATAGATAAAATTTGGTTCTACAAATCATAACTTTATTTGAATAATGTCACTTTATACATTATCCCCATTATAAATTTCAATATTTATAAATAAATCTTAATATTTGTATATACTACTTACATATCGCTTTATATAAAATGGTTAAAACCTCTTTCAATCTTCTTTCTAAAACCGTAATCCTTTATTATAAAACACAAACTTATTTTCAAGATTTTTAAAATCTTTATTCACAATTCAAAATCTCTATTGAAAATATCTCATAAAACTATTAATTATAATATTTAAAAATCATACCTTTTTATTTTAAAATAAATTTCTTCTATAAAAATTGAAGAATAATTATTAAAACATACATAATTTCATAAATCACTCTGAAATTCTCTTTAAAATCAATCACTATTTTTATGGTATTCTAAAATACCAAAATATAAGTCATAGTGCTACTAATGCACTAAATAAGAAAAATCTTGTCCATATAATCAATTATGGCACCAATATATCATATATCAAATTATATGAAAATAAAATAAACAGTGTGAGGAATCCTGCTGGACCCCTTCAGTCTGTCCTCCAGCATCGCAAATAGTATATAATCATAAAAATAAAAATCAACCGCTTCGAGAATGGAGTCGTATACAAAGGTTCATCCATTCTTACGTGGGAACGTAATAGAGTCTCATCTGCTCCTGGGGTGGGAGTATATCCAAACCAATAATATAAACTAGTAATCATCGAAATTATGCCTGTCAATGGATACCTAAAAAATCCGAAATCCTTCCGGATCCGTATCCCGAAAAACAGATATTATCCTGCATCTGAAAAGCGGATGCGGATATCCGAAAAGAAAATCGGATGCGGATGCGGATATCCAAAAAGAAATTCACATGCGGATATGGGCATATCCGCATCTGAAAAACATCCCTCTGATCCAAAATTAATTATAATAAAAATTATTATTATTATTGATTTATTATTTAATGATGAACTTAAAATATACTTAGAAATGAATTGTTCCGCTTTGAAAAACTAATTAGTATTATGTGTATATTGTCATTTACGAAAGTGATAGTTTTAGTTCAAAAATATTAGTATAATAAAAATCTTATTCAATTTCGGATGCAGATATTTTGGATATATTCGAAATTCGAAAATATCCGCCTTTTATTTTCGGATATCTTAAAAATATCCGCGGATGCGGATACGGATGTCAATTCTCGGATATCCATGGATATCGGATGCGGATTCGGATTTAAATTTTCGGATGCGGATGCGGATACAGCCATATCCACATCCATTTGCATCCGTTGACGACCCTAATCGAAATAGTGAATAACAATCTACTATAAAATTCTGTACATCCAATAAATAAATTTTATCGACTCTATAATATTCCAGTTAACCAAAAAGGTAAGATTAACTCATATTTATTTTCGTTTTCGCTGAAACGTTTCGATTGAACTAAAACCTAATGGCCATTTGATTTTAGCATAAATTCCAACAATCTCTAATCTCATTCAATCCAACTCCATAGCAAATGTAACGAAGATTACCTGTCAATGTTGAATTATAATGATAATTATAATTTAGTATTGTGATTTAAATTAAAATTGGAGAAATTATATTGTTTATTTGGAATAAACAATAAATTTTGGAATTTAAAATGAGAAAGTGAAATTCCAAGCTTTATTTTATTTTGTTTGGAGTGATAGTGAATGTATTATGGACTTTAAATAATGAAAATGATTTTATTTTAGAGAAAATGCAATAATTATATTAATTATTGTTCATCTGCTTCTTTTAATAATTTTTAAAAGAAGTATGTAATTTTTAAAGGTGGTTTATTGAAATAAAAGATGGAAATTGGGTTAAAAATAAGTTTTGGCAATAAATAAAGTTTTGAAATGGTTTGAAATATTTTTCTAAGTGAGAAAAGTTGTAACATCCCGCCTTTTTGCACGTTTTAAATCGACGGTAAACCACACACGTAGGACTCAACCCATACAAAATGGCGAATTGTTATTGGGGTGAATAAGAAAAGGAAGAAAGAAAGAAAAGAAAACAGAATCTTGCAGCGGAACGACAAAATATAATAATCAAATAAATAGTTCATGAAACTGTTTTACAAAACATTTGATTATACTTATACAACACAGAATCAGAGTTACACATACCGAAGAATACTAAATAACAATGCGGCGGAACAATATAGTAAATAATAATACAATCTTTGTCTTCGTCCTTCAGAAGTACGGTCTTCAAACCCTGAAATGCTCAGGCTGACCCGAGCGAATTGAAAAGACAAATCACTCGAGTCAGAACTAAAAGATCTTATGTACGTTAAACTAATGGTAAATAATATGAGTGAAACAGCGTCAGAGATGTTTATGCGATTTGACATCTCCTATCCAGTGTCAAACGTGAGTGCTATAACTTAAGAGATGCTCGAAATTCACATCTCCTAAGGATCCGTTAAACTATTTACTATGTAGTAATATACGCTATTATAATGGTGTCTAATAGCAAAATAAACTTACTTTAAAATAGCGTTAAGGCTTTACATTTTCCACCTTAACACATAAATAGTGCCAGTAATCTATACAGTACCGTAGTACCTCCTGATCGGGAGGCTACCAGAGGATACTCCATAGGTATGACACAAATCAAACTCGTACAAGGCGTGCTAGGGTAGGTGACACTGCACAACTAGGCAATGCCAGGGTAGATATACCAATTACGCTTCTAGACCAGGGGTAACGCGTAGCAGCTACTACCGTCCCCCTCAAGCTACACCCCTAAAATCAAAAAGGGCAATCACAAAGTAATAGAATTGTATAGAAGGAGCGTGTTCGATAAAAGGTGCTACCTTCTTAGCCCGTCAATTGCTCCTGTTTTAGCCAATTTATGCTAACTCACGGGAGTCAGGTCCACGTATATACCTCAAAGGAAATGCTGCCACCATCCTACTTCATTTTGGAATCTACACCGCGTATATGGTTGTTAAAGTGGTATTCGGAGTTGGCAGAGAGTATGACAACTTTCGATCCCGATCTCTTCAACAACCAAATGTTATTATAACACCGCGATCATTTCAAAATAATTTATACTTCAAAACCAGAATATAATATCCATTTCAAAACCATATAAATACGATATCATTTCCATTTCAAAAACCAAACCAATATGATATCATTTTATTAAAACCCAAATCAATAAAATATCATTTTTTATTTCAAATATATCCTTTCTAAAAATCATAGCACTTTCAATGTTATAACACTTCAAAATCATAACACTTGAAACATAACACTTTCAAATCATAATACTTTGAATCATAACTTCCACCACTTAAATGGTTTAAATATTTAAAATACTTTATATAATAAGTAGCTTCTTCAATTTCTCGAATCAATTCCAAAACAACTAGAATTTCTAGATTTTATATTTAACCAAATACCAAATCATAAATTTCAATTCAATTCAGTTTCCAATAACTATTCCAAATTTATCGATTTCAAAACAGATTTGATCCACAGAATAAACCGTTTCAAATTCAATATATTTCAAACTTTAAGTATTCAACAATTTCAAAACTAAGTTTGGTAATTGCATATATATATATATATATATAGATATATAGATATAGCTATAGATATATATATCAAATTCAATTTTCTATTATTTAGTTTCGAAACATTTACTTAATAAATCCATTATCATTTAAATAAAATCAAAATTACAAATAACTAAATATTTTCCTCAATTTATTTATATTTGAAATATTCATTTAATTCACTTTAACCCAAAATCAAGTTATAAAATCATACCTTTTAAAACTTCCAATTTAATTAATTTCACATCAAACTTATTTGAGTTAATTCTTAAATAAATTCAAATTCAAATAAATTTCCAATTTATCTTCCAACCTTAATTTATTTAAATCATTATAAACTCTATATAAAAATATAATTTAAATACTTAACCATATTATCTCCAATAAAAATCAAACTTATTAATACACTTATTCTATATTAAAACAAATTACACATAGCTTAAAGACCAAGAATAAAATAACATTATATAATATCGAAAATCAATATTAATATAAAATCATATATATCTTTACAAAACCATAGAAATCATTTCAAAATTATTTTTAAATATAGACCACGGTGTTTGTATATAATTTTCTATCCTATAGTGAAGTGATACAGATATTTATCATTTCAATCCTTAATTTAAAATATAAATACTGTTATATATCATTTCAAACCGCAATCCCGAATGAAATAAAAATCCACAACAACTTGCAGTTTATAACAATATAAAATAGACATCCATTCATCCAATATCAATCATCAAACATCTATCACAATAATCATTCCAATTCAATCAATAGCATCAATATGGAACAGATAATAAATACTGGCAGTTTATATTTAATAATAAATTAAATGACTATTTATCCAAATAAATTCAAATAGACTATGATGATGATTCAAAATATGCCAAAAAGTCATAAATAAATTTCTAATCACATCTTAAATCAATTTAACAAACATAAGAAATTTTAGAAGTTGTGAGTGAGTTAAAACACTCACCCTTTGAATTTAAATTGAATTTAAATCCAATTTAAATCCGAAATTCAAATAGTGTCAGAATCCATCCAAACGAGAGTTAAAATGTCCAGAATTCCAATACGAACCTAGCGGAGAAAACCGCGCGTGAATTGGACCTCGTACGTAAAAGTTATTTGAGTTAGAACGTTTGAAATCAAAATTAAATTAAATTTAAAATAAACAAACAAAATCCACTCTCCCAAGCCACGTCAGCACCCCCTATTCTCCGCGCGCATGAACCATTTCAGCTATGCTTTGCTCGAACCCCTTGAAGCCACCACTTTTTGAATAATTTTCGCCGCAACGACGCATGCAATCACCACGATCAAGCCGTGGCGCCGCGAAGCCCTCATCGGGGCGCGCCTAGCTATGGTTGCATGATCGCCTGCGGTGGCCCCAAGCACACGCGCCGCCACCTCTAATGTCGGCCATTTCTGGCTATCTCGATGATCACCTCAACGAACTATCAATGCCGATGACCACTACTTGACAACGTCTACTAGCTCACGCTTCCTGATCGACGCCAGACTGAAGATCCACCGTTGGATCCACACCATTACACACGAATGGCCAGGACGAAATCAACCAATGCTAGCCACATAGAAGCCCAGATCGAAAAACAAATCATGTATCTGACTTGCACTCGTCGAGTGCTTCAAACCGATATATAATTCGATCTAGTTTGAGGTGATTTGATTTTTGAACTTGAATTTGAATTGGAATTGAACTTAGGAGTTTTAGGGTTTTCAGCCATTGGAATGAGAAGGAGCCATTGAAATTGTACATATAGAAAAGAGGAATAAGAAATGAATTAGGGTTTATAATAGGGTATTTATAGACAAAGCTGAAAATAGAATAGATGGACAAGATTGACTACACGTTGAACGATAAAATGGCCCAAAAGCTCGTTTCGACTCCGGAACAAAATTGGGTCAACCCATATATCAAAATATATGTTTCAAATATTTTAAAATCAAAGGAACAGGTTTCAAGCACAAATTCCATCGTATGAAGAAGTTATACTAGAATCAGTTTATTTCAAATTGATTTCAATTGATTTCAATTTAATTTATTTCCGGGAGTTTCCATCCTATACGATCAAACGACAAGCCCGATCGTTTTGAAACTTGAAATCCTACAATAATTCACCGTTATGGATCCGATGAAACTGGTTTCGTCGAAATCCGAGTCAGTGGCCAAAATGGCTATTTTCCAGTTATTAAATTAAATCAATAATAAATTAATTAAACCACCTTTTTAGTTTAAATTTAATTATTTACCATTTCTATCATTTTTTGATTTCTTAATCATTTACAATACTTAAATACTTTTAGATGACAATTTAAAGTCGATTAACTCATCAATCCCAGTGTTATTCTCCAATTTCATTAAATTCAGAGATTATAAATTAAAACTCCAAAATCCATTTATTAAATTTTTAAACCTTGTTATTCGAGTCTTCTATTACAATAAGGATATAACTAACATTGTTCTAAATCTTGGTACTTAATATTTCCAAATTTCCTCTTAATTCCTATTTTCATAATATTTTAATATCAATTTTCATTTAAGTTATTATCTCCTTATAAATTAACAATATTTTTTCATTCCTTCAACATTAAATTACCAAAAGCTTTATCAAATTAACAGATTTAAACATTGAAATTTACGGGTTGTTATAAAAGTATTTTTGTTAAATTTTAAAAGTCGGAAATATAGACTTTTGCATTTTATTGCGAAAATAGTGCATTTTTGTAAAGTAAGAGATTTTAATAATAAAAATATTTTAAAAATTAAAATTATCTTTTTAATAGTGTAAAATACTTTATTTTATTTGTATGTAAGTTCACATATTTGGTTTGGTTTAAAAACTTGAGAGAAATGTAATTTGTTTTGTAAAGTAGTGTAACTTTGTGCATAATTGTGTATGTACATGAATCAATTGCTAAGGCCATTTATTTTCTTTTTATTTTTGGGTCCAATAGCCCACTTAGGACTTAGCCTGATTAAGAAAAGAAGTGGTGTTTAGCTGTACGTTCATTTCAGTACCTTCTTCCTTCAGTTGAAAAGCAAAAGTCAGTAACCCATTTTCTAGTTTCTCAAATCCAACCTTTTCTTTATTTTAGTTCTCCTAATTCATATCTTTTTCACTCTAGAATCTCAATCAAAGGTATTCAACTCCAAACTACTTAATCATCATAAAAATTCTTGTTACAATAAAGATTTCGAATTTACTGTAAAATTGTGGTTTGAATGTACTTTATCTTTCCTCTACAAGTTCTTGAAGGAAAGAATCGCTCCAAATCTTCAAACTTTCTTCCAATATCCAAGCTTTTGCAACATATCAGTAAGGTGAGAACAATATCTCACAAATACTAGCTAAATCACTTGAGAAATCGCTTGAATCTGCTGCCTATGCATAAGTTTATTCACTATATACTATATTTTCGTTTCTAGCCTGAAGTGCCAACTTTGGCTGTCCATAACTTTCATCTCCAGCAACGAAATGCTGCCTGATCTTTTTTGAGTCAAGCTTGTATGTTGAAATTTTTTTCTGCAAAATTTGGTTGAAAAATATTGTCATTTGTGTGTTTAAACCGTTGCTGCAGAATCAACAAAACTCAGATTTTTGCCTATAGAAATTGTTTTGAGTTGCTGCAAACATGTCTTGAGTCCATGTTTGAAATATCATAAATCTTTCATTTATTAATGAAATTGCATGATTCTTTTTTGTTTGAAAGATAAAGTTTTGTACTATAAGCATACCAAATTTCAAATGATTACGACATATATAGCTTATAGAAATATGCCGTCGAACTTTGACTCGGAGCATTATTTTGCCCAGATTTTTACAGTGAAAACATTGTCTGGGTTCCACATTGAGACATCATAACTTCCCCATACTTTATCCAAATTACATGATTCTTTTTTGTTTGAAATATAAAGTCTTCTACTATATGAATACCAATTTTGAGCTCAATCCGATGCCGTTTGGTGCTTTTTTTTATGCCTAGAAGTTGAACCCAGAATGGTCTTTTTTGACCTGGGCACATTTTTGTTGAACTGTTACAAACATGGTCTGAGTCCATGTTTGAGACATCGTATCCTTTTCACTTCGTATCTTAATGCATGTATTTAATTTATTCGAAGCTATTAGGGCGGGATCCACTTTTTGGGGAATATGAGTCGAAGCAATAACAAGAATATTTCCAGTGGAACATCTTTCACAATCCCTGGATACGCACCTTGGCAAAGAAGGTTTACTTCTCTGTCACTTCCATACTTCTGTAACTTCTCTTTAGCTTACTAATTGAACTGGTTAGAAAGCCTTTCCCTGGCATTGGCTAGAAGAGAGTGCCTACCTCCAACACTGACTTCTTAGTCGAGTAGTTTGCAAGGCTTCGGTTTTCTCGAAACTGGCTAATCCTTATGATATGCCACCTCAACCCCGATCTAAGAACATCTGAGAACATCTCCAGCGAGGGAAACTCAGATAACCGAAATGATTGGCATTCATGCCTATCCCCATCGATCGGAACTGGCAACAGATCTTTTAGTGGATGTAGTAGCAGATCAATATCAGCTGTGTTCAAGTCCTGCTACTGGGTTCAACATTTTGTTCATTCGGGTGTGATTGTGTCATAGCTCTATAATTCGAATTTGGCTTATAATTTTGGAATTCATTGATTCTTTTTTTTGTTTGAAAGAAGAAGTTTTCTAATTTGTGCACACTAATTTTTAGTTCAATCAAAGGTCGTTTGGCCAGCTATTTTATGTCCGAAAGTTGAACCAAAGAAGATTACAGACTTTGGGTATTATTTTGTGTTTTTATGTTCTTTTTCCGTCCGACTTTTGATTTTTACGTTTTCTTTTGTGATATTTCTGAAATGTTTTGAGGGCTATGATGCCTATCAATAGGCTAGCCAAGTTTTGTTGAATTTGAAATTCAAATTTTAATTGAATTTGAATGACAGTTTTGAGCGATTTCTTTGATTTCGAGCATAGATTTTTCCAAACAATTTTGAAATAATTTTTAAAATAATTTGGCATTTAAAATAATTATTATGTAATATTTTTAAATTATTTTAAGCTATAAAATCTACTTACTCTCTATAATAAGGGAATTTTCAAATAGTCTTCAAGATTGATTTCGGATGATGGTTTTAAAAGCTTTATTTCTCAAATAAATTATTTTATATATAGAATACACATTTTTGCACTATTCGAGCGAATGAGAAGGAGAATTAAATGGTTTGGTAAAACACGTGGTATGGGACACGTGCGTTTATCTTATCGGTTAATTCCTAACTTGTCCTTTTGATCATTTTGACCTTTGGGTTGAGTTTACCGATGAGATGAGGTAAACTTTTTACTGCTTTGAGTGTGAAATTTACTGGTGATTAGTAAACCGTTTAGTGCGAACGTATGGTATGGGATGCACGTTAACACTATTAGGGTTCCTACTTGAGAGTTTGTGATACATTTGCCATTGTGACGTGCCTATACTGGACCTTCGAGTCATTGCCATTACGGCATTTGCCATTGCAGCGTATTTGTCTTCGAGACGTTTGTCATTGCAGTGTATTCGCCTTCGAGAGATTTTATGTTGCAGCGTATTGGCCATTACGGCATATTTGTCATTGTGATGTTTTGCCTTCGGATGAGACTCCTATTTGAGATAACAGTACTTGGCAAGGCTTCGACCACATGCATATGCAAACACTTTTGAGATGGTTTCTTAGACTATTTTCCCTAGTGTATCACCCTTTTCGGAATTGGTCCTTTGAACCATTCGATATATATTTGTGGCGATTACCTTTTGGGAATTTGAACTCTTGGAAGTTCTATTTTTGAGATTTGAATTTCCTAAACTGGCGTTATATGAGATTTTCCTTTTGGCATTTACTTGAGATTTTATTCTCCTTTTTGGAGATATATTTGTCTTATGGCATGTTTGAGATGGGATCTCTTTATGCATGTTTCGGGTTTGCTAAGATGGCAGGTTTAGGTTTTCCCTAAACCATATTTGATGTTTTATGAATACTTATGATTTGAGGCTCGCTACTTTTAGCGTTTTATGAGTTATTTTATCTCTTTTGAGATTATATGCTTGTTTAATGATACCATATTATCACTTGATGTAATCATACACTTTAGTTGTCCCTTCCCACTTGAGAATATTATCACAATATCCTTATGCTCATATTATCGCTTATCCTTGTTAACTGATTTTTTTAGCTAGACTGACCCGTGTATTTTATACTCGGGTCAGACCGAGGTGTTTCAGGTTATGTACATTTGGACTTAGCCTATTCTGCTTTCGCATAGACTCTATTCTGCTAGCTCTTTTTTATAGCTTTTTGTGTAGTCCTTTTTGATTTGCTACTCTGATATGTATATTCTTTTGACTCGCTTGTATATTGTGGTTGCTATACCACTTGACATGTATCATTTTGTATACTCTATGATGTATCTGTATATGTATATAGATGTGATGATCTACTGTTCTTTGATGTGTTTTGCATTCAAGTTGTTGTATTTTGTTTTGATAGATCCTATAGGCACCTGTGGCTTTGTATTATGTATTTATTGGATATGTAGATCCAGTTGAGATAGAAAAAAATGGCATTGTCGAAGTATTCAATAGATATTTAAGACAAGGCTATAGATGGTCGCTCTCATCCAGCCTATTCTCTGCATTAGCAGACAGTATTACCCAGTAATACTCTTTATTAATGTGGGTCTCAGGGTGGGGCGTCATAGCTTGGTATCAAAGCTGAGTTTGGAACAAAATATGATAAACACAGAACAGAAACACATTTTACGGTACATCAAAGTGTAATACAAATGTTACGAATCCCTGAATCATCGTGCCTTTGTTCTTTCCGTGTCCTTTGGGGTAGATAGAAGTTTGGTAATATGTCTAAGAATGTATTTAATTTCCATAGTATTCCATATTTGAATTAGAGATATCTACCATGTGAATAATCTTTGTCTTATCTTAAATTTCAGCTAATGGCGGGAAGAGGCAGAGGACGATGCTCAGATGCTGAGCAATCCAACGGCTCGCGTCCGGACGACGTTTATATGTCTGCCGCTCAGTTTATAGAGTTATTTAAGAGCACTCAGCCTCCATCTCCTACTCGAGCATCTCCCTCATGCAAGTCTGTCTTTGCATGCTTATGTAGTGATTTCTTTCATCTCGGAGGAAAGCTGTTCAAAGGCTCCGAGTCTGTTCTTGAGGTCCAAGCTTGGATTCGTACGTACGATCGCATCATCTCTCGCATGGATCTTTTTGACCACGACAGAGTTCATGTTGCATCTAGCCTATTTCAAGAGTGTGCCCTTAATTGGTATGAGCTTCTCATAGCCAAGCTCGATGAGTCTACTCTTTCGTGGACTCGGTTTCGGGAACGATTCGAGCTCAAATTCGTTCCTGAATCTGAGAAAGCTTTATTGGCCCGTTGCTTCCTTGAATCGAAGCAAGGGAAGTCCTCCGTCTCTGAGTATGTTTCATCATTTAAGGCCTTATCTACATATGGTCTTGAATACATTAGAACCTCTTATAAGAAGAATCTGAAGTTTGTCACCGGTCTTAAGAAGTATTTGAAGAAGTCTTTGATGCTCTAGCTCATGCTTTCTTTCGAGGAGTTGGTTGACTCGGCGCTTCATCTTGAATCCTTCGAGAAGGAGCGTCAGAGTGGTGATGAGGTTGAGGTTTTCGAGAACCCCAATAAGAAGAAGTTCTAATTTCATAAGCCAAAGTTTTTCCCTTCCAAGAAGAAGAAGCCCTTTGGATATGGTCCTAATTCCAAGCCTAGTGGAGCACCTACAACTCGAAAGGGGTGTTCCAATTGTGGTTCTCCTGACCATAAGATTCAAGATTGTCCTAAGCCTCTCTTCTATGGCTATTGCAAGAAGGAAGGCCATCGTATTTCCACTTGTCCTATTGCTCCGAATAATTTTAAATCTAGCAAGCTGAATGTAGTGGATGCTTCTAGATATTCTTCAAAGCACAGAGTTACTTCTCCTTCTATTCTTGAAGGTTCATTGTTGTTTCGTGATCATTTTATTCGATTACTCTTTGATACGGGTGCGTCACATTCATTCATATCGAAGAAGCTCGTCAATGATTTGTCTTTGGATGTTTCTTATATGGTTACTTCATTAAGGAATGCAAATCCTATCAGGGGATCCGCAACCCTTAGCATGCTTTGTGATGATGTTGAGATTGCTTTATGTGGCTTTTCTTTTAGTGCGAATCTGCACATTATTTTTTATTTGGGATTTGATATGATTTTGGGTATGGACTGGCTAGTGCGAAACGATGCCAGGATTATTTGTTCCGAGAGTATTTTATATCTTCGACATTCAGATTCATCGACTCAGCTATCACTTGTTCTTTGGAATGTGGATAATTCCAAAGTGGATTTATATTCTCTAGACTCACCAGATGATGATGATATATCTCTTATTCCTATTGTTTGTGACTTCTCTAATGTATTTGAGCCTGTTTCGGGTTTGCCACCTAAGCGGGCGATTGAGTTCCACATTGATCTCATTCTAGGCGCCCAGCCAATTAGTCGTCCTCCCACGAGGATGCCTACAAAAAAAATGAGGAACTCAAGAAGAGCTTTTAGAGCTTGAGTCCAAGAAGTTGATTCTGTCCAGTTTTTCACTGTGGGCTGCCGCGGTCGTCTTCGTGAAGAAGTCCGATGGAACTCTTAGGCTTTGATCAACTATCGCAAGCTTAACGAGTTGACCATCAAGAATAAGTATCCATTACTTAGGATCGACGATATGTTTGATTAACTGAGTGGCGCTAAGGCATTCTCTCAATCCGACCTTGCCACTGGTTTTCATCAGCTCCGAGTCGTAGAAGATAGCATACCTTTTACAGCTTTCCACACTCGATATGGATCTTACGAGTGGCCCATTGTGCCATTCGGTTTGACGAACGCTCCTGCATTCTTTGTTGATCTTATGAATCGAGTATTCCGAGAATATCTCGATAGGTTCGTCCTTGTGTTCATCGACGACATCCTGGTCTATTTGAAATCTGAAGCCGAGCATGCCAATCACTTGAGAATTGTCTTAAGTACTCTTCATCACCATCCGCTTAAAGCCAAATTCTCCAAGTGCCATTTTTGGAAGAATAAGGTTAAGTTCTTATGCCATGTTGTTTCTTCCAAAGGCATTTCGGTCGATCCTTCGAAGATCGAATCTGTCCAGAATTGGAAGAGGCCTGAGAATGTTCATGATATTTGTAGCTTTCTCTGATTAGCGGGTTATTACTGCCGATTCATTAAGAATTTCTCCCGTATTGTGCTTTCTCTCACCAGCCTTACTCAGAAAGGCATTCGATTTATTTGGTCCGACACCATTCATCCTGACAGTAGTAAGATGTATGCCGATATGCATCGCCTTTATTATTGGGAAGGCATGAAGAGCGATGTGGCAAGTTATGTGAGTAATTGCATGACTTGTCAACGTATCAAAGCCGAACATCAGCGCACTTCTGGCCTCCTTAAGCCTCTAGAGATTCCATTGTGGAAATGGGATCAGATTTCGATGGATTTCATTGACGGCCTACCTCGTTCGAGATCGAGCCATTCTAGCATTTGGGTTATTGTTGATCGCCTCACCAAATCAGCTCATTTCATTCCTATTAAGTCTAATAGAAGTGCTTCTCATTTGGCTAAATTATATATTAATGAAATCGTGAGACTTCACGGTGTTCCTAGTTCGATTGTTTGTGACTGTGATATGCTTTTCACAAGTCATTTCTGGTAGAGTCTTCAGCAAGCTTTGTGAAGAAAGCTTAACTTCAACACAACATATCATCCGTAGACTAATGGACAGACTAAACGGGTGAATCGTATTCTCGAGGATCTTCTCCGTGCTTGCATTCTAGATTTTGGTGGTAGTTGGAAGGATCACCTACCTCTTGTGGAATTCTCCTATAACAATAGTTTTCAGTCCAGTATCGGTATGGCTCCTTTCGAAGCCTTATACGGAAGGCCATGTCGATCACCTTCTTGTTGGTTGGAATCTGGTGAGAAGCTTATTCTTGGCCCAGATTCTGTCCGTGATTCTTCTGAGAAGATTGATCTTATTCGTCAGAGAATGAAAGAGGCACTGAGCCGTCGAAATCCTACGCGGATAACCGTAGGAAGCCTCTCGAGTTCTCTATTGGTGATCTTGTCTTTATTCATGTTTCTCCTTTGAAGGGGGTTATGCGTTTTAGTACGACTGGGAAATTGGCTCCTCGCTTTTTAGGACCATTTCCCATTACTGAACATATTGGCCCTGTGGCTTATAGAGTTTCACTTCCAGCTCATTTATCTAGCATTCATGACGTATTTCACGTCTTTCAGCTTCAAAAGTATCTTCGAGAGTCATTCTGTTATCGATTCCCCTGATTTGCTAGAGCTTGAGATCTCACCAGACCTATTTGTTGTGCAGCAGCCTACTCGCGTACTTGCTTCGGAGGCAAAATGCCTTCGAAACAAGGACGTGCCGTTCATTAAAGTTCAATGGTCCGCTAATCCAATGACCGCACTTGGGAAAGCAAAGAGTTTATCGAGCGATCCTATCTTGGTTTTCTATTTTCGCATAGAAGTGGTGAGAATGTATCTTTATCTCAAGCATATTTTCTTTTCTTTTTGAGCGATGAAATTAAATAGTTGGATACAAGTTCTTCCCTAGGAATTGCGAGTGCGCAATTTTGTTAAGGGGGAGTCTGTAACAACCTTGGTTTGGAGATTACCTGTTATAACTCCATCCCTTTTACGAATCCATCTTATTTATTAACCCCATTTATAACACCATCACTTTTATAAATCTCACTTATTCATAAAATTCCATTCAAAATTTAATTTCAATCGTTTTTAACCTTGCTCCTATAGGTATAAATTCCTTTTATAGATTCCTTTCAATTTAAAAATATCGTTTAACAATCCCAAATTCACCCTCACCTTTCATTCTAAAATATAATCAACGATTTTTAGAACATCATTCCACATCTTAAAATAAATCCACTATTTGATTTATTTCTCTAATCTATTAAATAATAATAGTTTCCTTATCATTTGTAAATATATCGTTTTATAAATAAAATACGATTTTACAAATCTTAATTTTATTTGAAAATTTTCATTTTATGCATTATACCTTTTATAAATCTCTATATTTATAAATAAATCTTAATATTTGTATATACTATTTACATATTGCTTTATATAAAATGGCTAAAAATTATTTTTATCTTCTTTCTAAAACCATAATCCTTTATTATAAACATAGACTTATTTTTGAGATTTTAACAATCTTTATTCACAGTTAAAAATCTATATTTAAAATATCTCATAAAACTATTAATTATTATAATTAAAAATCATATCATTTTATTTTAAAATTTATTTCTTCTTTAAAAATTCAAGAATAATTATTAAAACGCATATAATTTCCAAAATCACTTTGAAATCCCCTTTAAAATCAATCATTGTCATTATGGTATTTTAAAATACCAAAATATAAGGCTAGTGCTACTAATGCACTAAATAAGCAAAATCATATCCACATCATCAATTATAGCATCCAACATATCATATATCAAATTATATGAAAATAAAATCAACGGTGTGAGGAATCCTACTGGATCCCTCCAATTGTCCCCGTGCATCACATAGAGTATATAATCATAAAAATATAAATCAACCTCTTCGAGGAGGGATTCGTATACAAAGGGTCATCCGCTCTAACATCGGAAAGTAATTGGGTCTCATCCACTGCAGGGGTGGGGATATATCCAAAACAATAAAATAAAATAATAATTCATCCAAATAGTCAATTATAATCAATTATCCTTGCACCCATAAATAAATTTTATCCACTGTATAATATTTCGATTAACCAAAAAGGAGTTAACTCACATTGATTTTTTTCCCCGAAATGGTCCGATTTGGACTAAAACCGAAGAGTCGTTCGATTTTAGCATAAATTTTAGCAAGCTCCAATCTTGTTTAATCCAACTCCATAGCGTAGCCTTCATCGATGCAATCGCAACAACACCCGTCGTGTTTAATTTGGACCTCGTATGTGTTAATTATGAATAAAAGAATGTTTTAATAAATTAAAATTAGTTTAAATAATTAATCGTTTATATAAAATAACCTTCTTCTCTACCTTTCAACTCTCGTTCACGCTATACGCTTCAGCACGAGCAAGAAATTTCGACCGTGCCTCTATGTAGCCGCCGCCGTATGCCCAACCCACCATCGCCGTGACTCGCGCAACCACTCCCACCTCGTGTGCTGTCGGCGTGCCTCCCAATCACCAGAAAGCGCCATGAAATTTCTTGCCTTTGAACTTCCATAGCCGTTGCCATAGCCGTTGCCATAGCCGTTGCCATGTCAACCTGGGTAGGGCCTAAATTCAAATCAGCCATTTTCTACTAAGGGTAACCTTTGGCTCCTTTCAACTTTCAGGTCAACCGGTAGCCAGGTAAGGCATGATACTTGATTAGCCAAACCTAGCCTAGAAGCTACATTTTTATACGCCCTACTAAATGACTAAGTCTAAATAGTTGGTCCTAACATTACTAATTTGGACCGCATAAGCTATTGGGCACTAATACCATTGTTGGAACTAGACTAGCATGTAGCTGATTAAGTAGGTAAATTTCGATTTTTTCAATTTTTGATCATATTGGGCCAATAAAGTCTAAATTAATTTAGATCTAAATCGATTTAGATCAAGATCTAAATTAATTTTAAATAAAACCCTTATTTTGTTTAATTTATGGATAAAAGGGCTTAATTTGAAATTATATGTATAATTATAATGTGTACATATGTATCGCATACACATGTATGTGTTTGTGCATGTGCATGTACAATGTACATGGTTTAACATGCCAGTATTTAAATGCCGAGATTTACATTGCAACAGACATGTTAGCCACTCCATATAAATATATGATGTCTAATATATATTACTAATGTGATATAAAATTATATTCTATTTGGTTAAACATATATAATTATACATAATAATGTAGAAGTATTCATATATACTTTTATACGTATATAAACGCACAAAATAATGTATATATAAATATAAAACTATTTCAGTTTCAAATTTAAATATTAGACCTAAAACGAAAATATCTTTCACGTTTAAATTCAAATTTTAAATTTTGCCAATAAATCATATTTTAAAATATACGTATGCACAAAAAATTAATAAAAAAATAACTAAAACGTAAATGTCCATACACACACACCAAAATTAATACTTTATAATCATTTATAATATGATGTTGCTTAATTAAGTGTGTGTATATATTAATTTGGCCATCTTTAAATTTTGAAAATTTTATTTTTTTATAAGTAGATCTATATGGATCTATTCCCTTTTCAAAAAAATTAAAATTAAAATCGACAAAAAAAATCAATTGTTCAAAATGTATAATAAAATACGTGTAATGTTTACAAATTTGTATATATTAATATATATATATCTGTGTGTGTGTGTGTATGTATATATATATACATCTATTTATAAACAATTTAACAATTTAATGCATAATATTGGAGAAAGTGTGTATATATATATTTTTTGAACTCAGTATATATATACATACATACACACGCGTAAAACAAATTTCAAACATAATATATTTAAAATTTTACTATAAAATTTATAAATAATTTATGTTTGTTTATTAATTTAAAAATTCAATTTTTATTTAAAGCACTTTTAAAATATTTTTAATTAGAATTTTTTAGTTTATCCCAAAAGTGAAATCACATGTGTATATATATATAATTATTTTTTATTTATAATAACAATTTATGTGTATATATTCTAGATTGACAACATACACATAAAAGGATTTATGATATAAAGCTGACCTAACCGGATATAATAACATAATAAATGACATTATGTATATATAAATGGATATGAATTAAAGTATTACCTCAATCGTAGCCTGTAATAACACCTTGAATGTAGAACTAATAGAACTACTAGGATTGAATCCAATCTCTTCTAGAAAGCGTTGCCAATCAAAGAGATCTACACACATTTCTTATATTTGATTTGAATGTGTTTTAGGTTGAAAATAATGAAGGAATGGGACTTTTTTAATTTTCGATCAAAGGTGTATAAGAGAGGAGGGAAAAAAGTCAAATGTAAAAAAAGGTGCATTGGGTTTAAATGAGGGAAAATGGAGAGAGAGAAAAGTGGATCTAGATCCATCCATTTCTCCACCAATTCAAAGCCAAAAATATCAACATATCCCCTTACTTCCCTCTTATTTTGGTTGGCCAAACTATGGGCCACATGGGCTTTATTCCATTTAAGACCATATTAGATTATTAACATTTAAGCCAAATTCAAATGTACATCATTATCGTATATTGAGACATATGTATAAATTTTTTATATACGCACTATTTTCAATACCGATCAACACAAATAAAATAAAATTTTACATATATTAACTAATCCAATTAGTTTATAATAACTATAATTTAATAAAATCAGGTGGTAGTCGGAGCATTCAACATTGCGGTTGTGTGACTTGTAGATGTAAATTTAGTCAACGATTAATATCGAACAATTCGAACATTAACATTTGCACATTACCTTAGCTAGTGGTGTGATAGTTTGGCCAAATCTATCACTTACACAGTTTTGGTAAAATCCAAATTCACTTATTTTAAGTGGTCCCCGGCAGTGACAATTATTTACATTTATTCTCTTCGTCTAAACTTTATCATGTTAGAACTTATGGAATTTGATAATGGTCAAAATTCCAATATCATCCACATATAATTTGTATAGTCCAACCATAAAGTCCTTGGTTCATAATAATAATTATTACTAACCGAACCTCTTTGACCAAAGACTTTGACTTTGAGTCGACTTCAATTGACCGTGATACTAACCTCATATAACTGAGGAAACGAATTCTCTATTGAATAATGCTTTACTTCTAATGCATTAACTTGGACTCAGCTATAGTCGATCAATGGATGTCGGCCATGATTTAACTATAATCAAAGTGGAGTGTCCACATTGAAATTTAACAGTATACTCAAGTCGAGAGAACTGTGTAATATTATCACATCGATATTTTCTATTTGACCTTTGTTAACCAACAGAAAACTATTGAATGAGTCATTCCATAGTTATCCAATAACTATCAGTATGCAACCCTTTGGTGCCCCCAGCTGCCATGAGTAATACACTATCCAACATTTGGAGTGCATTACATATTCTACTTTGAATGGATGTATCAATATTCAGTCTTAATACATCTTGGTGAGGAATATTTAAAATGATATGTTTATTTTGTTGTGACTAGTTGCTCATGACTACAACACATTGTAATTACTATCATAAAACATACTGGTTATGGCCTTTCTATTTAATGTACTTAACTTAAACAATTAAATAATATAACATATTGTAACAAGTATATATTAGAAAGATCAACACCATTTATTTCAAATGAAATTTTATTACAAATTTAATAATTTATAATAAATTATACAATTGCCCTTAGGGCATACCCCTAACTCTACCACAGCCTTGAGACATAGGGAGTTTTAAGTCGAAAGGCCATTGTATTACATTAGAAAATGTTTTTTAGAGTGGAAAAACATTATCCAAAGTAAGAGAAGTTGACATACTGGTTGATTGCATCGAGGAAGTTGAGGCCGTACTTCTAAGCTTGTCCATGATCAGCCGCTTAGGAAGTAATACATTGTCCTGATCCTTCAAGAAGATTGATCGTAGAACATCAGGTTGATCTAGCAAGATATAACTTACCATCCTAGGAAGGTGATCCGAGGACATGAGTTGGTAGATTGCATTGCTGAATTCACCATCCGAGATGATGAAGTGGAAGAAGAGCGGGTCCAACTTTCACAATAGAATTTGTTTATTGATGGAGCATCTAGTGACCATGATTCGATGGCTAGAGTAGTGTTGATTAACCCCAAAAATTATAGGATCTATTATGTTTTAAAGTTAGAGTTCCAAATGATGAACAATAAGGCTGAATACGAAGCGTTAATTGGGGACTTAAGATAAAAAAGGTGTTCGGAGTCAAGACACTGTATATCTTCATTGACTCTCAATTAATGGTTTGTTAGGTTAAGAAGGTATTTTAGGCTTAGAGTGCAATAATTTCCTCTTACCTATCAGGAGTACTAGAACTACTCGGTGATGTTGAACACTACACAATAATCCACATCCCTAGAGGGGATTAAAAATCTAGATTTATTAGCAAAAATGGAAAGCTCTAGAGATGTGCATCTATTAGGAATTGTGCCAATAGAGGTCTTAATGGCTCCAAGCATTGAGGATATGGATGTTGATTGGGTTGTAGAGGTTGAAGAGGAGAAGGAGTCATGGATGACCTCGATTACATATTATTTGTTAAAAGGAATTCGTCCGAAAGGAATGAATGAAAGGAGAAAGCTCCTGCATAAAGTGCATTAGTTTATTATGCAAGAACGATTGCGGTATAAAAGAGGATTTTCAACCCACTTGCTAAGGTTTGTGTCTAAGATGATCCTTGCAAATGTACATGAAGGAAACCATGGTGATCGCACTGGGGAAAAACTTAACAAAGAAGATTCTTCGGTATGGATACTTCTAGCCAACTATCAACCTGGGTGTAACTGACTATTCTAGGAGATGTGATATATGTCAGAGATTTGTAAAGATTCAAAGAGCCTAATCGAACAATCTTATGCATATGATTAACCTATGACCATTTGCGCTTTAGAGAATACACATCGTTTGAGTGCTACCAATGTCGAAGGCGGAGCAAAATATGCAATAAATGGCTGTGGACTATTTCATGAAGTTGACTAAAGTGGAATTGTTTTATCCGATCACTTTGAAGAAAATGATCAACTTCATGGTGAAGGACATTTTGTGTAGATTTGAAGTCCCATAAAAAATAATCATTGATAATGGAACTCATTCAAATGCATGAAATTGCAAGAATTATGTGCTCAACATCGGATTCAGAAGAACTTCGCAGCAGTGGCACATCCACATGCAAAGGGACAAGTGAAGATAGTGAACAAGATCATAAAATCCTCATCAAGAAGAAACTGAAGAGGGCGAAGTGAAACTGGGTGGATGAGTTATCATTGGCATTATGGGATTATAAGACAACCCATAATTCCTCAATCGGTCATGATCCATTAGCCTTAGCCTATGGAAACCGGGGCCATGATATGATTGAAGCTTAAGTCCCTTCTCACAGAAGATTGCACTTCCCAAGGTGAACATGAACTCTTGCTTATGTCCCTTGACCTGGTTGGAAAAAAGCAAGAAGATGCAGATCTAAGGGTAGTTTCCTCTTAGTAAAGAGTCGCAAAGTAGTTTTTGCCAAGGTCAGAAACCGTACCTCACCGTACCTTTGAAATAGGCAATATGATTTTAAAATATGTATTTCTAGGTATGAAGGCACTTTGCTCCGAATTGAGAAGGTCCTTATGTGATTGCACAAAAGCTGGAAGATGGAAATTTTAAGTTGTCAATAGTAGATGGTATTTTGATAAATAAAGTTAGCTTTTTAGATCATTGTAACCACATTCTTAAAGTCCAACTTTGTGCCACAAGAGCAATGGTACAAAAAACATTCTATATTTTGAAAACTGGTTGTATAGGTACCCAAAAATAGGTACCAACGAACTCCTCCAATCCATGATTAGGTTGTTGGATATAATTGGATAAAATTATGATCAAATAATTCTCCCCTAAACATCACACCATTGACCTAAGCCAAGAGCTAGGCATGGTCATGGATGGATGCCCGGAGATTGTCGAAGGCACCTACTCCCGAAGATAGGAACCGATGTATAATTAAAATTTTATTGCAGGTTCACCATCGAGTTATATCGATGATTATGTCAATGCAGGAGGAAAGCCATTTATCTCAACTGCATCGATAAGTCTACTAATTATGTATAGTAGAATGAGATGTATTTGATCGATAATGGGAAAAGTTGGTTGATGCAATACAGTTTTTTAAGTTAAACAAGAAATGTTTGACTGATATAAACAAAGATTAGTAATGGAACAACACTTGGCAATTATAGATACTTGCTCATGTGTGCATAATTATAATAAGTAATGACATTACAAAGATTAGAGATACATGCATGTATAGTATATAAGTATTTCATTGTAGATAATTTATATTTATACATTACATAGACAGGAAAATGAAGGAGTGATAAAGTAAATGAGACAGAGTTGAACATAACCTATATTTACATTCATCTTTGAGTACAAATTGTAGGGGATGTTCCTACACTTCAACGACCTTTTTACATGAAGGCTAAAAGAACAAAAGACCAAAAATCTACCCATTTGCTTTATAGGGGCTATTTTTCACCTACCTATAACCTATGCCAGCCAGTTTGCGTTTGCCCTTTTTGATGGACTTTAAAAATGGCTTCTCATCATTCTTGTCCCGATCGTAGCTAGATAAGGAAGTGGGAGTTACTTAAGAACCGAGGTGGTAGGAGACTGGTATGATCAAGAGGCATAGTAGCACATGAAGGAGGCCAGATGAGAATGCTTAGGCTTAGGAGGGATATGGAACTACAGGGAGGAATCTTCTCGTTTCCAGGCTTGAGATTGACACTCTTTAAATTAAAGAGGCCAACAACCTTTTTGTCCACCATTGATAGTGTTTCAAGCTCCCCCTTTTGAGACAATCATCACATCGTGATCGATGGAGACTGTCACTCAATTTCATCGTAAGTAAGAAGTCAAACTAATCAGGTATCTTACTTTAGCCCAGTCTAATCCATGTCGATTGGGTCCAAGTCAGCTCGCCAGCTAGCCATGGCTTGAGGCAAGTCAACCGGGTTTCCTGATGTATGATGATAACTTGAATCCATCTTAGGCCTGCATTGGTTCCTTTTCTTAATTACACGTCAAACCTTCTACTGGCGAAGACTCTCGACACAGTGATCCTAGAAATCAGCTCATACTTTAAGATAAGGCATAGTTTGAGACTGTCTTAAAGGTGGTCGATCATCAATCCAGCTTCGATACCACTACCTGCGACCTACAATCTATCTCGTTTTGCACAGTTAAGCGTTCCTTTAGCTCTTGCCAGTTCACATCCTCCTTGTGGTCTCAACATACGTCTTGAGTCGTCTTGCCACCTAGGCATGTGAGAGCAAAGCAATAAGAGGTACTGCCAGATGTACCTATTTCTAAAAAGAAGCATGTCTCATCTCCTAAAGTCATACTGCAAGTACAAGTGCATTTCATGCAAAGCATGGTTGAGCATGCTCCTAGTACAGTTATGTTGGCTTTATCATAACCACACATTCCTTTCTTCTGCTAACCGCCCTTGGTCAAGTCCATTCAGCTACATAAATGGCCAAGCATGTTTTATGCCTATTTAGCAACATGATCTTAGCCATTCAATCATCAGTTTAACTTCTATAAGAACCCTATGCATTGCCACTTCCAAAGGATTACATGATCTTAGCCGTTCAAGCATCAATTCAACTTCTATAAGAACCTCATGCATTGCCATTTCCAAATGGTTACATGATAGCCACATCCAAAGGGTTGGTTGGGTCCCCAGTAGAGGGGACCCCAATTGGTTAGGTCATCGGTAGAGGAGACCCTTATGAGTTGGGCCCCCGATAGAGGGGACCTAGTGGGTTGGACCCCAGGTGGAGGGGACCCTATTTGGTTAGACCCTTGGTGGAAGGGAATCGGAGGGTTGGAACCCATAATCCACCACTCTAGCTCCCTATGATCAAGTTACCTGAGATTAGCAGCTACAGTAGTCTTAGGCATATCATATTTTCTTATTATTCTCTTAGTAATTTCTTGTAATTGTAAGGAAGCCATATAGTAAAAGAAGTTTATAGTGGACCGAGGCAACTTGGTCGAACCCTTTCATATCTTGTGTCGTTTAACTCTAAGTGCTCTTTTGCCTTTGTTTTTTCATCATTAAGCCTAGTGATTCGCATGTAAGCTTTGTTGTTTACAATGCACTATCATAACTCTAAGGTTGATGAAAAACATCATCAACATTTTTGCGCTAGAAGGAGAGTGAACTACGAACCTTGTGGTTAACAGTTTCCTATGTAAGTTCTTTCCATTCTTAGTACCTTGCATCCAATAATGGCAAGGGCAATGATGGACAGTGTCTCATCGCCCCCTCTAGTCATTGAGAAGGTTCCTCAAATGTCTCAGTCTAGCTTCGTCTTATGCATTGTTGTTGTGCATGCTTACTACTCTCCTTATATTGCTCCTACTATCAACAAAATTATGGCGACTATGCGTATGCCTTATGTGAGGGCTGCGCCTGATTGCTCAAAAGTCTACCTTAAGATTTAGATTGTCATGGTCAGCTCGCTTCATGGAAAACAATGGGGGCTGGGTATCCCCTAAAAATCTTGACCACCTGTCAAGTACCCTAGTATAGAAATTCTAATTACCTAACACTTATGTTAATGCTCGCAGCAGCTCCTATTTTGGTCACCGAATAGTTCTCTCATTCATCTTTGCCTCAATGGCATCTAAAAGCGCTTAAATACCTACTTGCATGTCACAATCCATCTAGACTCCACCTCTAATGCATTTCTCAAGCTCACTTTTGAGCCTGTAATCTCCTATAAATAATTCGTCAAACATCACAGAGATTTGATCATTTAACACCTTCACCAAGGCTATCCAACGAGGATGAGTTATCATGTGCTCATTACATTGTTTAGGGACTGTCGGCCCTTGCCGCTTAGGATTGCATAAGCTACCACTCCCTTCTTATTTGATCGTCTATCTGTGATGGTGGATTATCGGGAATCCATTTCCTTATCGGGAACTGCTATGCTATCTAACAAGGTTGAATAATCGTGCATTCAATTCCTTGCTCGAGGACTACCCACCGCCCCATGAGTTTGGGTGAGTCATCTCTTCCCATTATGCCGGGGTGCCTCGATAATCAGATACGTAACCATAATGATTTTTACCACTTTCCCATGATGCCGCCAATCCTCCTACAGATTGCGACATTGTTGCTTAGACCGATGTTGTTACCTCGAGTAACCCTTAAGTCCGGAAACCATAATATGTCTGCATAAAACTAAGCAAGGGCTATCTTATTAGTGCAGCGTGTCACCACAAAGAACCTTGAAGCTTCTTGGTGCTTAGGTTCGAGCCGGGATTGATTATCAGATCCTTATTATAGTGTGTCACCCTATAGTACCTTCAAGCTCTTCAGTGCTAGGGTTCGAGCCAGGATTGCCTATCGGCTCTTTAGTGTAGCATGTCACCGTAGAGAACCTTTAGTCCCCTCAATGCTTAGGTTTGAGTCGGGACCGCCTTTTGGCTCCTTAGTGCAGCGTGTCACCTTAGAGAACCTTAAGGCCCCTCAATGCTTAGGTTCAAGCCAAGATCGCTTATCGGCTCCTTATTGCAATGCGTCATCGTAGGGAACCTTCAAGCCCCTCTGTCATGACCTGTCTTCCATCTACCAGAAAGACGCATCATCATGTAAGGAAGAAAGGGATAAAAGAAGAAAAGATAGAAAAGAAGAAACTCAACAACAATAGATTCTCACAGCGGAACAAATGTAATATAGTATATCACATAAAATATACATGGTATCATATACATCAGAGTACACAACTTATACAACTCATATTAGACAGTTATAAACTCTTGTCTATCATACAACTCAAGTGCATCGATACAATACAGACACAACACTAACACAGCAGAGCCAAAATATATCTACACGCTGAAGCCTCCTGCTTCAAATCTCCTCCAGAATTCCTCAAAGCTAACCTGAATCCCTCGACTACTCATACATAATATGAGTACCCAAGAGTTTAATAAAACAGAAAATAAACACTTGGATCAGACATGGGTCTGGTGTGAGTAAACGGGTTAAAATTGTTTAACTTTGAAAACCTTTGAAAAGAAAGGTCTCACGTAAGACTTCCCACACATAAACATGGAAAAGTTTTTACCTTACGTTAACCAAAATATTTGATAGGAAATCCAGTGATATTATAATAATGTCTAGGGTTTTCAAGTAAATAGAAAATAGCCGAAATTGTTACATTTACTAAATTCCAACTACATGGGTATACAATCAAAACCGTAAGGGCTCGTAGGAAGAATGGGTTTCCATCAATGGTAGGGGTACTGGAGTACCGCCCGTCATAGTACGAGTCCTAGATCACCGTACCGAGGATCCACCCTAAATCCCCGCAACACAAGACCGGAACCATCCCTTATTGGATTGTCCCGAACATGACCACCCCGTGGTTGGTACGACCAATCACACACTAAGCCGAAATAGAAAGGGACCTCTAGACAGGGGTAAATCTCGTCCTACTTGGGTGCTACCTACTTAACCTTGCTGCACCTCCCATGTTTTAGCCATTCCCGGTTGATGAGGCTTGAGGCTGCGATTACCTTTATAGAACACATTTATCTTAGAATGCTCATCGTCCACCTGACGATGTTCTGAAAGCATTCAATCCATACAAGTTCGTTCCGGGTTCGAGGTGATTCAGAGTGCAAGGGCTATGGTCGTTGACTCTGAGGGTGATTCCAAAATGAGTGCAACGAGATAGTGCCTTCGGTTTCGTTCGAACCCGAAATGAACTTGTATGGATTGAATGCTTTCAGAACATCATCAGGTGGACGATGAGCGTTCTATGATAGATGTGTTCTATAATGGTAATCACAACCTCAAGCCTCATCAACGGGGAATGCCTAAAACAGGGGAGGTGCAGCAAGGTCAAGTGTGTAGCACCCAAGTAGGATTAGATTTACCCTTGTCTAGAGGTCCCTTTCTATTTCGGCTTAGTGTGTGGTTGGTAGCGCCAACCACGGGGTGGTCTTGTTCAGGACTGTCCAGTAAGGAATGATTCCGGCCTTGTGTTGCAGGGGATTTAAGGTGGATCCTGGTACAGTGATCTAGGCCCCGTACTGTGACGTGCGATACCCCAGTAGCCTTGCCATTGATGGAAACCCATTCTTCCTACGAGCCTTTACGGTTTTGATTGTATACCTATGTAGCTGGAATTTAATAAATGTAACAATTTTGGTTATTTTCTATTTACTTGAAAACCCTAGACACTATTATAATATCACTGGATTTCCTATCAAATGTTTTGGTTAGCATAAGGTAAAAACTTTTCCATGTTTATGTGTGGGAAGTCTTACATGATACCTTTCTTTTCAAAGGTTTTCAATGTTAATTTTTTTTAACCCATTTACTCACACCAGACCCATATCTGACCCAAGTGTTTATTTTCTGTTTTATTAAACTCTTGGGTACTCATATTATGTATGAGTAGTCGAGGGATTCAGGTTAGCTTTGACGAATTCTGGAGGAGATTTGGAGCATGAGGCTTCAGCGTGTAGATATATTATGGCTCTGCTGTGTTAGTGTTGTGTCTGTATTATATTGATGCACTTGAGTTGTATGATAGACATGAGTTTATAACTGTCTAATATGAGTTGTATAAGTTGTGTACTCTGATGTATATGATACTATGTATATTTTATGTGATATATTACATTTCATTCATTCCGCTGTGAGAATCTATTGTTGTTGAGTTTCTTCTATTCTATCTTTTCTTCTTCTATCCCTTTCTTTCTTAAATCATGATGCGTCTTTCTAGTAGATGGAAGATGGGTCATGAGAGCTAGTATCAGAGCGCTATGTTGAGTGAATACCTAGGTTTTGGAGTGATTTCTATCTTTCTTGAGAGAGCGTACTTGTATTTTTATATATGTATATATTTATATATCTACCTGATCTGTTGGGATACATGTTCGGGTTTTCCAACATAAGTTATAAAGGTAGATAGGGTAGTGGTGTGTGTAACATGACTACCGATGAAAGAGTTTGAATATTTGAGGTTGGAAGAGTATCTGTCGAGATTGTAGACCTAATACCATATCGAGTGAGCTTTGTAGCTTGGTGTAAGGATCTCTCTGATCTCCGAAGGAAATCTTTTTAAAAGATTCGGAGCCCATCTTTGAAGTGTAAGCTGGGGTGCGCTCGAGTGAGCAGATTTTCTAGAGTTTGGATCTGTCAGAAGTGCAGAGGCAAGTGATGGTATCTTGGCATCTTTAGGAAGGAGCAGCTGCGTGGTGGAATCAAGTAACCATGGGTATTTCCAAAGATGTTTTCTCTTGAAGAGCAGTCTTTACCTACCGTAGGGAAGACTCGTCTGTGAAGAGTTTTCTGGAAGACGGGTCGTGACACCCTCGATGCTTAGGTTCGAACTAGGACCGCTCATCAATTCCTTAGTGTAGTGTGTCACTCTAGAGAACCTTTAACCCCCTCAGCGCTTAGTTTCGAGCCGGGACTACTTTTCAGATCCTTATTGCAATGAGTCACCCTATAGAACCTTCCAACTACTCTACGCTTAGGTTCATGCCAAGACTGCCAAACGGTAGAACAATGCATAGATAAGTTCACTTTTTTACCATTTCTATCTGCCAAAATTTTGTGAACAATGGCGCTTATCGCTCATCTTATTAGCATACCATACCTTTAAGCATAAGCATTCGAGCTAACCTTGCACCCCAATTAGACCAGGGTCCTGCGGTCACCTAATGATAGGCAACATGTCACCCAAAAGAACCCTTGAGATCCCATGCCCTATGATTTGAGCCGGGCTTATCCGCCACTCTACCCATGATCGCTTATTAACTAAGAGAATCCATGAGCCAACATGTCCTCCTACTCTATGCCAATGCCACCTACCACTTAGTACCTGGCCAATACTTGGCTCTTATCAATGCTTGAGTTTAGCCTATCGCATGAAAATATCACTACTTAGCATGTCTTAAAAATAAAAATAAAATCTTGAAATAATGCAGGAACTCGTCCTAACCGTGTGTTGTTTGGAAGGACCTTAAGCCACTCAACGCTTAGGTTCGTGTCAGGACCACCTATCAACAAAGTAGCATAGTGAAGCTCAACAGTCATTTGCCAACCTTGGCAGTTGATGAATGACCTAGTCGCTCGGTCAATGGCTCGCTTTTGAGCCTATTGACCGGCCCACCCTATTAGTCAAAATAGATTGGTCAGCCTAGTGTAAGGGATTTTCCTGATTATCCAAGGTATGCTACCCTATTGGCCATAGGAAAACAACCAAAGGCAATAACTAGTTTCATGTACAATGAGTTTTCAACACAAATGATCCACTTGTATTTGATTCAAAGGAGTGTGGGGGCACAATGGCTACCCCGCTAGGTTTACAAAGATTTTCGGTCGCTTATTAGTTCAAAAGGTCAATAGTGCTCTTCAAAAGCATGCTGGCCTGCACTACTATCACCATGTAGATCATGCTCGACTGCACCAATGGTACTCCCCCAAGACTTCAAGTGATCAAAAACATGTTGAAGAAAACTTAAGGTGCCACCACCTTTGAAGCCTTTTGCAGCGGGTCTCACAAGAGACCCCAAAAAGATTCCAGACAACATCACCAAAGAGAAAACCTAGGCTTCGACCATAGTAGAGGCCGTAACTACTACTCCTTCCAGTAGAGCAGCTGAGCGTCCAAACTGACCTAAGGTCGGGAATGCCAAAGCATCAAAGCAAGGAAGCCTCCTAGCTTCACTTGGATTGTTGGTTCAAGATCGATGAGCAGTCACCATTGAAAGATGGTTAGAAAGCGCAAGCACAGGTCCAAGCCAAAGGCAAGATCCATCTCAAGAAGTAGAAATCCAAGCAAGCAGTCTGAACTGCAATCGAAAAACCCAGTTCGACCCCTAAAAAGCTACCTCCTTCCTTTTAATGCCAACCAAATTTGATAAAAGAACAAGCGCTCAAGTGCAATGGAGAGGAAGAGGAGGATGAAATTATCGGTTTTTAATAATAGAAAACCATGCATAGTTCGAGTTTTTAAAGAGATTACGTGCCAATAGCCCCATGCGTTCAAAGGGGAAGAAGATGGGGAATTTAAGCACCTCTCTCTTCATTAGTACCCTTTATGATCAAAAAGGAAAAAAGGGTCCTTATCGTTTAAGAGCGATATGTGTTGCGTCACACCGTGACCGAAAATGGCACATCCCTGCCATTTCTCGAGAAGCACAACCACCTTAATCAATGGTGAAATGCCTCAGGGTGGCGCATTAATTACATAGCAGAACCATCAATCGATGGAGTCATCATGACTTTACAAGGCGGTCTGCTTATGGGCACGTACTTAAGGGCCAAAATGTTACTCAATTTTTTCGTAATTAGGAAGTATGACTGATCCAGATATCTTATCATAGCCAAATCAAATGCACGATAAATTGGTTCAAGCCAGCTCACCAACAGCCACAACTAGGGTAGTCGACCGGGTTTCCTAATATTTGATGATAACTTGAATCCAGCCTAGGTCCGCATTAGTTTCTCTACTAAATTGCATGTCGAGCACTCTACTAGAGAAGCCACTTAGCGCAACTACCCCAACAACCATCTCGTCCGTGAAGACAAGGCACAAGCCTGACTCAGTCCATCCCTCATTGGTTGACAGACTCTTTCTTTCCTCGGCATGTTTGCTCAACATCTCTCCCTCAACTATTTTCAGATCGGCATAGTTTGAGGCTATCTCAAAGGTGGCCCATCATCGATTTAACTTCGATTCCACCACCTATGACCTGCATTCTGTCTCTTCTCACCCGATTTAGCATGCTTTTAGCTCTCACCGATTCCCCATCCTCCTTATGGTCTCAGTATACCAGCTCAGCCCGTCCTACCAGCTTAGCATGGGGGAGAAAAGTAATAAGAGGTACATACATACCTATTTCTGACAAGAAACGTATCCCCTACTCATGATCCCTCTGAGCTCAAGCTCCCTAAGCTTAAGCTTCGAGATCAAGCTCCATGAGATTAAGCTCCTTGAGGTTAGCAACTTTCTTAGCCTTAGACGTATCATCTTTTCTTATTATTCTCTTATAATTCCTTGTAGTTGTAAGAGAGCCATATTTTAAGAGAAATTCACAATGGACATAGGCAGCTTGGTGGAACCACTTAATATCTTGTGTCATTTACCTCTAAGAATCTTTTCCCTTCTTTTTCCATCATTAATCCAAAGTAATTAGTAAGTAATCTTTTCTCTTCACAACACATATCATAACATTGAGGTTAACAAAAATTATCGACAATGGAGATATAAAGCTTTCCAATCTCTTCAGGCCCATCTTTTCGAAATTAGGACCGAGGACAAACCAGGTGATCGAGGTAGGAAGACAAAATGTTGTTGAGACGTTGAAGGACATTATTGTAGAAGAACTATAACCTTATGGGATCATAAAAGGTGGTGGAGGTGGATGTAGTGGAAATTAACTTGTAAGGTGAGTGATGGAAAGGAAAGGAGTAGTTATGTCCTTGGGAGAAAAACAAAGCTTCTCAAAACCTAGAGATGTTAGAGATATACCTACATGTGAAGAGGGTTTCTATAGGAAAAAATTCATGATTCCCCTTCTTTGGTACTTTGCTCTATGGAAGTAGTGTGAGGGGAATCGACTTTAGGTATATTTATATGGTTTAAAAACAATTGTTACTTAAACATTGTTTACTAAAACCTAAAACCATTCACATATAATTACGTTAAAATATTCATTATTTATAATTCTTAAGTATAATTAATAAGGTAAAAAAAAGTTGTCACCACAACAATGTTTACTAAAACCTAAAACCATTTTTATACTTACCATAAATTTTAAGATATTCATTTAAAGATCAAGCATATTTCTTATTAACTGAGGAAATACACTTTTAATTTAACTTCTAAAAATATTTTATTTTAACAAAAGCGTTAAAATCCAAACTTCCTTTACTACAGTTATAAGTACTCAACTTACATTTTAAAACTTATGTATATTTACTAAAAACCCTTTTAAAATAATTTATATATATATGTACATTAATTAGTTTATAAAATAAAATATTTAGTAATAAAAACAATTTTAAAAGATATTATACTACATAAGCTTATATTTACTTTAATAAAATATATATTAATTTTCTAAAACCTATATATATATATATTTAAAAATACTTTAAAAACACTTAAACAATGGTTTAAAATGTTTATATTAAATATTACTTAAAAATATTTATGTTATAATTTATTTAAAAAACATAAAAAACATATTTTATAATTTAAAGCCCTCTATCTTAAAAATTCATAAATAAGTATTAAAAATATATTTAAACTTTGGTATTTTTTCCAATAATAAATACCCTTGTAGTATTTTTTCAAAAATATAACAAAAGCTCCATGATGTCTTTCAAATTTGACTTTAAAAATCTTCGAGCACAAAGCATTTTCAAATTGCATCGATCGCGAACTTTTTGCTTCTTAATTTCACAAATTCCATTCACTTTTTCTATAACTACCCAAACCAATTCCTTTATGTCAAACACACCCAAACGTGTGAAGTGAACAACCAAATATATATTTCTATAATATATTCACATTTCAACCAATTTAACATATGTTAAATACAAGGGATTTCAAAGTGCGTTTATATTGACTATTTAGCTTCAACCATTCAAAAACACTATCAAACATGTAAACGAAAAATCTCGTCCGATCACATATTTTGGATGGTTAATAGAGAATGTATACTGCATATAATGTTGTCGTTTGCTTTCAAAAGCAAGGAGAGGTCCAAAATCAATAACTTTCATTGTTATCTATTTTATTTTATATTTAGCGTAACAAACATTATATACACAAAAAATGCAAATTATATGGTGAGTTAACTCACCTAAGCACAAGCCAATCAAAGTGTAGAAAATCTCACTACAAGAGCAACAACAAAAATGGCGTCTCGATTGGAACTCGTATGCAAAAGTCATGAATTTTATAAGATTTGAGATTAAAATATCAATTCGTTAACTTTAATAGCTAGTTAATTACCTAACCCTCTCCGTTAATCATCTTCCCTAATCTCCCTCACTATGCACAAACCTTTACATGTACAAACCAATACCACCGAAAGTTATCCTCCTCAATTTCCCTACCTAGGCTCAAAGAAACGAAGCACCGTCACTTTTAATGTGTCACTCTTCACGCACACTTTGCTTCAGACGTGAACACCACATCCCCACACTACTCGTACAAATCACAACCTAGAAAAGCTCCCTGTGATAGTGCAAATGTCGAAATTCCAAAGGTTAAGCCGCACCTCTCCAATCGACCACCACTAGCTCGTCTTGTCACCCCAAGTTTAACTCCACACTCTATTTCACCAACCGTGGCCCCTAGCACCGACCAAGTCCAACCTAGTTTGGCCATGTAAACGTCGACACCGCACATAACAACAATCACCGCATATGACAAACATTGTTATTTTCTTTGTTTATAGTTTACAGAAGAGGGGAAGTGAAATAAGAAAGAGAGGAAGATGGGTGTTAGTTATTTACAATAAAATATTATTACTATATTTGTCAAATTAATCGTTTCACGTTCCGATCTCCTACAATGACATGAGATGTTGGATCGCTATGAAATCCATTGGCATACATCATCTTATTTTTTTAGTCCCGATGATACTAATTTCACCAAAATCCAAGACAATTCCCCAAGATAATCACATGCTTCGAGACCGTTTATCGACAAAACGATTTTCGAGCACAATATCGATATTTCTTTGAACCATTTTTTTGTAAACAAATTTATTATCATTGGTTATTATTTAAAAAGGGTTGACAAGGTTATTAAATCAATTTAATTACATCAATTCTAATATTCAAATAATTTAAATAAAAAGTGTTCGAAATCCGAGTCATTACATCTTTGGAGGATATTTAAATCTTACATTTTGACTAAGTTAAAAAATAAGGTATGTAATTATCTATTCGGTTAAAATTATAAGTTTTATAGTTTCAAACAAAATTAATATCAATATATGTTCTTTAGACTGAAAATGATACAAATGGAAAGTAATGAAAAGAGTTATAGTTAAAATGAATGGAGGTATTGTTATCCCGCTTTTTGGCAAAGCCGTGATACCAAAAGATCGATCGAAAAGAAAAGACAGTTCGTCTCGAAGATTGGTTACACATTGCTTCGCTATGGATATCGATGAATTTTGTCCAAGCCCGGATCAGGCTACAATTGATAAGACATGACAAGCGAAGCCATAAAAGCCAGCGTTTCAAATTTCAAGTTAATCGGAGTTCGTATGAACGAGATATGATCGATGCAAGTTAGCCAAAGCACGCTGTTCGTATCCATCGAATTGTTGAAGAGATGCCCATTTCGAATCCATCAGTATTTTTTTTCGAATCCATTAGGTTCCACATACTTCGAATCGATCGATTTCGAATCGATCAGTATCATGATATCGGTCAGTTCGAATCGATCGGTTTCGAATCGATCAAATAGGCATCAACTCAACATGTTCGTATCCATTGAGTTTAGAGCAGTTCGAATCCATTTTTCATATCCATCAGGAAGTTATGCATTGGTCTATTCGAATCCATCAGATTTGTATCCACCAGGTTCGAATCGATGACGTTCGCAACGATCAATCCACATCGATTCGCATCCATCGGTGTACCTTACTTCGAGTCGATCGGTCTCGTATCTACCCCCAAGCATTGCTTCGTATTGATTGTCCTCGCATCCATCAACAGTGACACGTCACTATTTCGTACCCATGAAATCTGCCCTGTTCGTATCCACTCAGTTCATCTCGATCCAGTTTGTATCGATCAATGATTCGTATCCACCGATGCAATTTGGGTCATGGCGCTTGATACGAACTAGGCGAAGTTCGTGGGTACGAAGCGTTCAACTCGGATAAAAAATAGGATCGCTGTGAGGAGTGCACGCCACATCATCACGAGACCACGTGAGGTGATCGAGTCGAAGGGATCGTTTCGAATTGATGGGTTCGAAATAAACAGCCAACCGAAACATACCAACTCGTATCGATCATATCTCCTAAACCGCTGATCCAAATGCAACGAAATTTTCACAACATCTTCCATACAAGGTAAAGAATGATCCTGCCAAGTTTCAGCTCAATTGGATGAATTTTTGATGGATACGAAATCACTTTGTATCGATCTCAGATCGAGTCGAAACTTGGTGGGGTCGGTCGCGTGGGGCTACTCACATGCCAGAAAAAGTCTCCCGAAGTTTGAGCGAGATCTGAGCCTCCTACGCCTATAAATAGCACCCTGAAGCCTACAGAAAGGAGACCTTTTGACCATTCGACGTCCAGACTCTGTTGGATTCAATTCTACTCTTCATTACCACTGTTGTAATCAGATTTCAGAGCTATTATCAACTGTAATCCACTGTAATTGATTGAAATCATCTAGTGAATCAATAAAGACATAAACTTCAGAGTGGACGTAGGCAAGATCGTCGAACCACTATAAATCCTGTGTTTGTGATTGTTATTTCTGAATTGCTGTGTTTGATATTGCTTAGATCTGATATTTGTGTTGAATATTGCTGATTTGTGTTCATAAACGGGTGCTTTCACGATATTGGGGTTTGGACCATTTTTGGTGCAAACACTTCGGTGCTTTCACTGAGAAAAGCTGATTCAGGAGAAGTTGAATTTGAAGATTTAAAAATTCAGATCTAAGAGTTATGACAAGACAAACGAGTAGAAGGCAGAGGCCAGAGAGAAGTCAACATGAAGGAAGTCAAGAGACTTCTTCAGGAGCTAATCAGGCATCGATCTTCATTACCAGGGATGAGATGGAGACGATGATGAAGAGGCAAGAAGAGCTGATCCAAAGCTTGTTTCAACAAATTGGGCAACTTGGAGCGTAGAATCGAGGAGCTGATGGGATTCAGAATGAAGCCGGACCATCCGGCGTAGCACCTGGATTAGGGGGCACACACTTGGAGCATGTTGATCCAATCTCGGAGAGAGAGATGAGCATCTGCGCAACCTGGAGGTAGCAGAGGAATGAACGCTCCGTCAAGGGGGCAGATTCCAGAATTCCCTCGTGAACTCGGGGGGCAGGTCGAAAGCGATGAATGAGAATTGCATCTTGGAAATAATGACAGATTGGCGGAGATGGTCGGGCGAGCCATGAGAGGCGGATTAATAAACAGAGATCTTGAAGATGTGAACATGAGTCCCTTCTCTCCTGCAATTAGGATGGCTAGGAACCCACCAGAGTTCAAGTTACCATCAGTGGAGATGTATGATGGGAGGACGGACCCCGCGGTCCATCTGACAAGGTATATGAGGCACATGGAAGTGCTGGTGGCATCACAAGAAGTTATGGCCTGGTGCTTTCCATTATATCTGACGGAAATCGCAGCATTATGGTTTGGGCAACTGGAGAGTGGCTCCATAGGAACATGGGCAAATTTAACTGAGAGATTCATGAGGCAATTTAGGGTTCACATTGCGAGAACCAAGAATGTGATGAGTTTGACCATCTTGAAGCAGAAAGCTGGAGAGTCTTTGAGGTGTTTTCTGACGCGGTTCAATGCGGCAGCAGCATAGGTGGATCAGCCAGATCCATCCATGGTTATGATGGCAGCTGTGTTCGGAATAGCTGACGGCACAGAATTCAAAAATTCATTGACTAAGGATTCGCCTATGGATCTAGGAGAATTCTACCATGAGGCAGAAAAGTTCTTGCGATTGGAAGATGCGAGTGCAGAAAGAGAAGAAAATGATGAACTCAATGTTTATGCAGTCAAAGATGGAAACCCCCTTGAAAAAGGCACAGAAACTAGCAAGGGGAAATGAAAGGATGAGAGTAGCTATAACAGATCAATGCGACCACGAAAGGAACCAAGGTTCACCACATACTCAGAGCTGAATGATAGTTTGGAACGAATCTATCAGGATACCAGAGAGCAGGTTCCGTATCGTAGACCAATGCGAAGGGATCCAACTTCTGACGAGAGGAAATCATATAAGTATTGCATATTCCATAAACTGAACGGTCATAGCACTAATGATTGTAGGCATCTGAAGGATGAGGTGGAAGGGCATATCAGGAGAGGTATGCTACTTCAGTATATGAGGAGGCGAACTCCAGCGGTGGAGCCAGAGCGACCACCGTCTACATCGGCTAGAGGTGACCCTGAACCGGGACAATGTTTGATTATAAATTGATTAATTGACTGAAATAATGATGAACAAGTCGTAAACCTCTCACTAACATGGTTAAATCATTTACACATGTAAGCGATCGCGCACGATCCATAGGCATGCTCTGAATGATTACCGACCACACCATAGTGAGAATTTACACTTTGACATCCTTGCTTTGCTTTTGTTTCGTTTTGATTTGGACATTTAGACTTGCTTGTTTGGACATTTCTGTTGGGAGATTCGTATGATCTTTACTTTGATATTTGCAATTCTGTGAAAGAATGTACCTTTATGCCCGTTGGATCACGAACGGTCCACGGACACCTCCTGCATGGCGCTGAACCGCCAATGTCTTTGATTCAGAAACTCCCCCGAACATGAAACCTGGTATCGATAACACTAAGCCCCCCTCCCCCGCGGGCACATATAATTCACCTCGAACGGCACACGATCGCGAACGATCACAATTCGCCTCGAAAGACACACGATCGCGAACGATCACAATTCGCCTCGAACGGCACACGATCGCGAACGATCACAATTTGCCACGAACGACACCCGACCACGAACGGTCATGATTCGCTTACTATGATATCCGATCGCGAACGATCACATTTTGCCTCGTGCGGCAATCAATCGCAATCGATCACAATTCATCTTGAGCAGCACTTGATCGCGAACGATCACCGTTTGCCGCGAACGGCATCCAACCACGAACGATCCCACTGCATCATCTGCCACGAACGGAATCCGACCGCTAACGGTCTCGTAACACCATTTGTCGCAAACGGCGTCGACCGTGAACGGTCCCGATTCACCTCGAATGGCACACGATCCCGAACGATCGTCATTCGAGGTCATATGAAATCATGAAGTTCCTTACAGGTTGTTAACAGGATATGAACATCCAGCTTATGGCATTACAAAACACACCTTCCTACCACAAGGCATGTTTTGGGGGGCAAATGTTATCCCGCTTTTTGGCAAAGCCATGATACCAAAAGATTGATCGAAAATAAAAGACAGTTCGTCTCAAAGATTGGTTACACATTGCTTCGCTATGGATATCGATGAATTTTGTCCGAGCCCGGATCAGGCTACAATTGATAAGACATGACAAGCGAAGCCATAAAAGCCAGCGTTTCAAATTTCAGGTTAATCAGAGTTCGTATGAACGAGATATGATTGATGCAAGTTAGCCAAAGCACGCTGTTCGTACCCATCGAATTGTTGAGGAGATGCCCATTTCGAATCCATTGAATACGTATCCATCAGTATTTGTTTTTTTGAATCCATCAGGTTCCACATACTTCGAATCGATCGAGTTCGAATCGATCAGTATCATGATATCAGTCAGTTCGAATCAACCGGTTTCGAATCGATCAAATATGCATCGCCTCAACATGTTCGTATCCATTGAGTTTAGAGTAGTTCGAATCCATTTTTCGTATCCATCAGGAAGTTGTGCATTGGTCTATTCGAATCCATCAGATTTGTATCCACCAGGTTCGAATCGATGATGTTCGAATCGATCAATCCACACCGCTTCGCATCCATCGGTGTACCCTACTTCGAGTCGATCGGTCTCGTATCCACCCCCAAGCACTGCTTCGTATCGATCGTCCTCGCATCCATCAACAGTGACACGTCACTATTTCGTATCCATGAAATCTGCCCTGTTCGTATCCACTCGGTTCGTCTCGATCCAGTTCGTATCGATCAATAATTCATATCTATCGATGCAAACTGGGTCATGGCGCTTGATACGAACAAGGCGAAGTTCTTGGGTATGAAGCGGTCAACTCGGAGAAAAAATAGTATCGATGCGAGGAGTGCGCGCCACATCATCATGAGACCACGTGAGGTGATCGAATCGAAGGGGTCGTTTCGAATTGATGGGTTCGAAATAAACAGCCAACCGAAACATACCAACTCGTATCGATCATATCTCCTAAACCGCTGATCCAAATGCAACGAAATTTTCACAGCATCTTCCATACAAGGTAAAGAATGATCCTGCCAAGTTTCAGCTCGATTGGATGAATTTTTAATGGATACGAAATCACTTCGTATCGATCTCAAATCGAGTCGAAACTTTGTGGGGTCGGTCACGTGGGGCTACTCACGTGCCAGAAAAAGTCTCCCAAAGTTTGAGCGAGATCTGAGCCTCCTACGCCTATAAATAGCACCCTGAAGCCTACAGAAAGGGGATCTTTTGACCATTCGACGTCCAGACTCTGCCGGATTCAATTCTACTCTTCATTACCGCTATTGTAATCAGATTTCAGAGCTATTATCAACTGTAATCCACTGTAATTGATTGAAATCATCCAGTGAATCAATAAAGACATAAACATCAGAGTGGACGTTGGCAAGATCGCCGAACCACTATAAATCCCGTGTTTGCGATTGTTATTTCTGAATTGCTTTGTTTGATATTGCTTAGATCTGAGATTTGTGTTGAATATTGATGATTTGTTTTCATAAACGGGAGCTTTCACGATATTGGCGTTTGGACCATTTTTGGTGCAAACAGGTGTAGAAAAAATTGGTAATGATTCTGTACAAATTATTTGTTTCAGTTAAAGTTTGTGCCTATAAAAACTTTTAACTTTTTTTTTATATTTACTCTTAATTAAATCATTTATCCCTTTAGCAATTCCCCTTTTTGTTATGGATGTTACAATCTTGGTCTAACAATCAAAATTTTACAACTATAAAAGAGTAAAAATCAACACTAAATAACTATCTGAACTCAATTATTGATATAAATAGACGATATATGGAAGGGACACAATACATACGTTGTTCAACCAGACTTGATATATATATATATATATATATATATATATATCCATGAACTAAATAAATTTTTATATTTCACTATATTTATAGTTTATAATAAATAAATAATTAATTATAAGATTAACATCTTGAAGGAACCGGGCTAGTTGAAAGTGGGTGAAATTGGTAGCTCTCAAGAAATTTTACTATTTTTGATCGATTAGGCCTATGAAGTCTAAAGGTGTATTATATCCGAATATAATTATAAATAAAATCTTATTTCATTTAATTTGTTAAAAAGGGAGCTTTGATTTAATCAAAATTAAATATATATAATTAGCGCATCAGACACACTCATATGTGTATAATGCAACTTCAACATATAAACAATGTACATGGTCAATGTTTTCATATATATATATATATATATATATATATATATATTGTAGGATTACACCACACTGGCACGCTCACCCTTTATTTATGCTTTTGTTATCTAAGTTTTATTTGAGAATATATAGAAATATATACACACATAGTTTATTTTTACTTGTATATAATATGTTATAAAATATTTTTGACTAATTGACAATGGTTTGCTTATTTTATAATATGACTATTAATAGGCTAAGTAGGCCTTTAAGAAGAAAAAATGGTTGAGGACTTTTCTCTTTTCCTTACTTATTAATGTATTGCCATTTGAAATAAACACTTGAACACTTAACGCCTATACATATTAAAATTAAATATGAATAATTTTATTTGATTTGAAATTTAAAATTAACATTTGGAAATCCATAATATTCCAAAATTAGATTTATGTTTTTAAACAAACCTATCATGAAATTTGAATTAAAAAGCTAGTTTAAAGAAATTTATTGAATTTATATATTGTTTGATTTAACCTTCGGCCTTTGTAATCATTATTCTAAATGAAAACATTTAAAACAATTTCGTTTGGTGTTATAAAGATGTTTTCATAGTTTTATTTTAAAATTTGAATTAGAACACTTATTTAAGGAAATTGTTCAAATTTTGTGTAACTTGTTAATCAATTAAGCCTTAAAACCTTAACTTTTATAACCATTGTTTTAAATGAATACCTTAAAACAAATTTGATATTAAAAAATTGTTTTATGTTTTAAATCTTTAAAATAAATTCAATTGGCATTATAAAAAATATGTTTCACGCTTCATTTTCTATTTATTTAAACGATTACATATATCATTTGAATCATACAATGCATGAATATATAAATTCATTATAACATATATAAAATCTAATATATAGAATCAAATGATATGAATATAAATGATAATAAAATCAAAAGATTACCCAAAAACGTAGCTTATGATTTGCAACTTGAATGGTGATTTCTCCACAGGTCTCCAAGTTCAACAACTAATTTTGCAAGAGAAAGACATACCAATTTTTTATTGTATTGGTGTTGGCGTTTGATTTATATTTGACAAAATCTAGAAATTTTCATCTGATTTTCTGCCATGAAAGGTTGGGTGAGGAAAAGATAAAAGTGAATAAAAAATGTATATTTATAGGAAATAAATTAGCGGATTTGTTTTTATTAAAAGATCAAAATATTTTTCATTCCTTTAAATAAAATTTCCCTAATCAGTTTCCTTAATTTTATCTCTCAGTCCCCAATCCTCTCTCTTTACATGTTTAGCCGAAAAAACTTGCCATCAAATGGCCTAAAATTTCCACAAATCCCTTCGTCCAATTATCTTTCATTTAAACCTATTTGAAGCTATGCCGATATTGTATATCAATGCATACAAATATAACTTTTATAAATACATTTAGGTAATTGAAAGCAACTCCAAAACATCAAATAAATTAAATAATAACTAATAATTCTCACAAAACCGATTAAACTAATTCAGTTATAATATTTATAAATTCATTAAATTTTGTGATTTTTCGAAGGATTAATCATTAGAGTTATGCGACTCAAAGGTATAAATTAAGTCAGCGATTAATATCGAATAATTTGAATATTAACATTCACACATGCTAGTGGTGTAACAACTTGGCTGAATTTATCACTTACTCATCTTTTAGGTAAGATCCAATTTTGCTATTATAAACGACACTCGATAATGATGATTATTTACAAAAATTCTCTTTGTCAAAACCATATCACTTTAGAACTTACGGAATTTGGTTTTGGCCAAAATTCCAATAGTTCCCACATTCAACTTGGTTAGTCCAAATAAAAAAACATGGCATAATAATAACATTTATTATTAAATATACTACTCTGACCAGATATTTGACTTTGACTTGATTACAGTAGAACGTGATACCAGCCTCTTATATTTAAGGAGACGAATTCTCTATTAAACAATGTTTCATTTCCAATGCTTCAACTTAGAAACAAGTTTAGTCGATCGATGGGATTGTCATGCCAAGATTTAACTATAATCAAAGTTGAGTGTCCATATTGAAGTTCCAAGATATTCTCAATTTAGGGTAACTATGAAACATCATCACTTCGACATCTCGTGTCTAACGATAGTTATAATTAACAGACAGTGAATTATCGAGTGAGTCATTCCATAATTATCTAATAATTATCAATACATAACCTCTTGGTGTAACGATCTGCCTTTCTTACTACCAAAGACGACAGTTAATACATTCTTGGTATTCGTTTGCCCATCATTTAGTCGTCCGAAAGACATGTCATTAGGGGTGAAAGAAAGAAAAATAGAAGAGAAGAAACTAAACAACACAGAATTTCACAACGTAATAGAACAATATATTTTACTCAACATCTTATATTACAAAGTCATTTCAAAATGTTACATCAGAGTCATACTAACACAAATTCTAGCCAGGACAGTTATAACAGCCTATACCTACCTTACCGATACAATATATATATATATATATATAATACAATGGAAAAAATGAAAATTAACTAGCTATCGATGAAGCCACTTGCTCCAAGCTCTTCTAAGGTAAATTTGCAGAAAACATAAACTACTTGGGTACCTTTCAAATTTGATCACCCAAGAGTTTAGGAAAAGGGAAAATAAACTCTAGGTCAGACATGGGTCAGGTGTGAGTAAAGCATAAGTCTTTAACTTAAAAAAACCTTTAAATCAAAGGCATCTCGTAGCACACATCGCACATAAACACGAACGGGTTTTTACCTTACGATAACCAAAACATTTGTATATAAAGTCCAGTGATATTATAATAATGTCTAAGGATTCAAATACATATCAAAATAACTGAAATTGTTACCATATTGAATTTTGGCATACTAGACTGTACAATCAAAACCATAAAGGCACGTATTGGAGATTGGATTCCATACTATGGCATGGTAAGGGAGTACTTTCCGATGGTACACCCCTAGAAAATGCACCGGAGTCTAACAAGAACTTCCTGTACCCCTACTACATAGAGCTGGCTGCCCCTTTATCATGACAAACAAGATTACCCCATCCCTTTTTGACACCAATGCTTTATACTACTACAACGCAAAACAACTCAAATGTGCACAAATGTAGAATGTGATGATGGCTCCTAATGGTAGCTGACCATCTGCTGCATATCCTGTTTTTTCCACTTCCCGGTTTGTGAGGCTAGTGAAGTCACGTTGTTACCTTCTTTCTCTTAGCAGAGAATCTTGGAATGCTAACATTGCCCTTCAAGCAAGGATACAATGCCACTATTCATCCATGCAAGTTGTTTTAGGATCGAATAAACATTTCACATTACTATCTTCCATTTTGGAATCATGCTTAGATGAATAGTATAACTCCATAGCATGTATGAATCAACATCGTTCGTTATCAGTTTGGAGTGGTTCAAATAAATTCGAAGACCAATGTCTCTAAAACTAAGCCATAATTTTCCGCTAAATCAATTCCAGTTCTTTTGAAACTATGCACTAAGCAATCGAGTCCTCACCAGGGTACTCGAATATACCCGACATACCTCCTGAGTCAAAATAGGTCAAGATTGATAGTCAGTTATTTAACTATCAAATAAAAAAGAACAACCCATTTCATTTGAGATTTAATTATCCATAACAACCACCAAGCCCCAAAACAAATCTTTATTTAATAAATCATTTTTCAAAACGTTTGTCTAAAACATTCATATACTTATCTCTCTGACATAAGTATATTCACGAAATATTTGCGAATAACTTCTTACTTCCAAAACATGTTAATAAGGATCGAACAACGTTGTTTTAATTGGAGGTAAGGTTAACTCTAAGCGCTATTCCCTCGATGTTAAATGTGGAACGGATGTTCCATACCACCATTTTTAAGAGGTCAGTATAGAGAAACCCAGATCTTAAATTATTTTTATATTTCTTTCAGTAAGTGCTTTTTGAACAAATCTATTTCATTCATGAAATCTCCTTTTACTTTGAAATCAAAACCATTTCAAAATACTTTCCAACTTCAAATTCATTTATAAAACCCTTTTATAAATATTGAAAATCATTTATATAAATTGCTTTTATAAACATCCAAACTTATTATATAAATTTCTTATCATTATCTAAACCTTTTTATAAACTCCCTTTATGAATATCGAAATCATTTTCTAAAAATTCTTTTGTAAAATTCCCCAAAATCATTTATAAAACTTATTTATAAACCGTTCCTATTCAAACAACTTTCTAAATAATCTTAATCAAATTAGCTTCCTTTAATAAGAAAATCCATTTTATAAATCTTCTTTATATATGTTACCCAGTCCCCTGACTCGGATATATTGGGCTGATCGCGTAGGCCGGACTCGATTGTTGATGATTAGGATGATTATGAGGCAACGACTGCATGACCTAGATATAAAGTCTGGACAGTCATACAGAGCCCGAATTCGACAAAATTGATAGATGGACAACATGGGATGTCAAAAAGGTGGAAGTTAGTTTATGTGAGATTGGGATCGGCATAGTGGTTTGGAGATATGGAAGATATGATGTAGGGTTTGATATAACATAAAGAAGCTATAGGGATCGATATGGTCGCTCGGTTAGGTAGTCAACTTGTGTGTATATGAGAGGGATTATCATAGCATGCAACAAATGAAGGGATTGACACAGTGAAGGGTTACTAAAGGGTTTGTTATATATCTCACTGACGTTAGGGATTGACATTATGTGCAACGAATGGAGGGATCGGCTTTGCGCATGATGGATGGTTCGGCCCTATCTTAGTACAATGAGAGGGTTCGACACGTCAATACATGGAAGGATCGGTATTATTCAGACTATTATGAATCTAAACTAAGAATTGAGGAAAAGCAAGAACTTCGCGCATTCAAACACCTTGATATTTGAAACACCATCATATTAGAGTATAAGGGACCCGCCATAGGGATCGCTACCCCAAACTCAATATATGGAGGGATCGGTACCGAAACCTACCCATTGAGAGTTGGGCCTAACCTTCCCTATGGTAGGCCCATATGGTTGGGAAGGTCTTGTTACTGAAGTTCTAGTCAGATTGGAGGCCCACTTTATCTATAAATACAGGCCTAGGGGGTCATTCTAGGGACTCTTACGATGTTGGTTAGATAACACCATTACTGTAATCCACTCCTTACATTACTTTCTTATCTCTTGCTGTATTTTGCTGTTTCTAATTGTAATCAAGTTAACTGAAAAGCAATAAAGAGAATATTCAACATGGACATCGGCAATCAATGTCGAACCACTATAAATCTTGTTATTTATGTTTTCTGCTGTGTTATCCTTGTTATTTTATGATTTTCCTCTGTTCTCATTTAATTTCTTCATTTATTTCATTACTTAAATATGTTCTTGGGTGTTTGTGGCCAATTTGGTTGCAAACATTTTGGCGCTTTCACTGAGAACTTGATTCTCAACCTGTTAGGATCCCAATTTGTTGCTACTGGATTGAGGAAATCCCTTGAAGGAGTTCCAGATTCATCTTCAGAAGCTTGCAGATACTGTTGAGATTTACTAGACTTTAGACAAAGAAATCTAGAATGGTGAGGCATACCAGATCTACTTCCCAAAATGTTGATGCAACTGAAACTGCCAGCATCCAACAAGGAGCTCCAAGCAACCAGCCAGCTAATGTGAATGTGGAGCATGTTGAAGTCCAGAATCCCATTGATTCCATAACTAGATCTGAATTCAACAACCTAATAAGGGAGCTCATGGAGAGCCGTAGGCAGCTGAACGAGAAAATTCAGACTAATGCCAACTTGATGAATCATATTGCTTAATAGCAGCGTCAAAGCGCTGGAAGAGATCTTGCTTCTTACTCGGTGTCGGATAGTTCAGCCTCATTAGATGAACATAACACACGTAGACATTCCAAAGTTGAAGCAATGCAAACAGGGACATTAAAGTAATGCTTAGCAGACTAACATGGTATGCCAAGACGGATCGATGTCGATTCCTCTTTAAGGATCGGTACCAATCCCTAAGCCAGATGGGTTGTCCCTTAAGTGCAATTGGGGAGCCGTGCCGGAGCTGGGTCTGGAAACTTAGATGCTGGTGTACGTTTGTTATCTAACCAACTACCTCTCTGAAACATCGGCGAAATGAATACTCATGGTGCGGATCAGGAGGATGGTATACTAAGGAGGCATGTGATGGCTCGTAGACATCGATCAGAACATTCACGCGAGGTGGAGCGCGACCACCACTTGGCACCACCTATTTAGATATGTTGGCGATGGTCAAACAGCTGGTGAGGAAGAACCAGGGTTTGACAAACGATGATTGGAGAATCTCGAGGTGCCATACCCTATTACCGATAGTGTTTTACATGCAGAGTATCCTAGAAGGTTTAACATGCCCATGTAGCCTGCCTATGAGGGAAAAACCTACTCCAGGCAATACATCATGAGGTACGAATGGTTGATGGACTCGGCGAGAGCGAACAATGCCACCAAATGTAGATGCTTCCCTATAACTCTCTTTAGGATCGCCACGATGAAGATTACCCTTGATATCAATCTCAAGATTTGATGAACTGGCAATAAGGTTTGTGGAGCAGTTACGGATCCATGCTACTTGTCTTAAAGATGTGATGTCATTATCGAGTGCAATCGAGGCTCTAGGGGAATCGCTGAAAGACTATTTTCATTCATGTTGCTGCCACTGAAGTTAGTAACCCAAATGATCATGCAATACTCATGGCTCTGATTAGAGGGGTTGACCCAGAATTCGAATTCGGTGACTGCCTAGCTGGAAAACCATCGGTCATGCTGGAATGTTTCTATTCAAAGGTAGCCCAGTTTATGACGAAGGAAGAAACTAGATTATCTAGAAAGAGAAGTGCTACATGGCTAAGTGGGGAAGCGGTGCAAAGCAACATCGACATAAACCAGTCTGACGAGAGTTCTGGGAAGGTTCAGGTCAATGTTCAAAGCAAGCCGAATCAATAAAAAAGAAGTGCTAAAGGAAATCGAGACAAGAATAGGGAGCCTGGAAGGCTAAAGTCTAGGTTTCCAATGTATGACAGTTACACTTTTTAATGCATCTTTGGAGAATATTTACATGTCTAACTATAATACTTTTCAATATAAGAAGCCGCATCCGAAGGATCAATAAAGATACAAATGCAAACTGGAAAATATTATCGGTTCCATGAATGTTACGGGCATGTCATGAATGAGTGCAGGCATCTCTAGGATGCTACTGAGAAATTGATTCGGGAGAAGAAGTTAAGATGGATGGAAATGGAACAATATGCAAGCTTATTAAAGCATGCGCTATAGGAGATTTGCTTCACCGTAGAAGAGGGAGCTTCGGCTAAGCAACAAATGGTAGTGACGGGTGTAATCGTGTATAGGAACAGAGATGCTGATGGCGTCGAAGCTCTAAGTTTCGACTCCATGGTGATAACGACTATTATAGGACTGGCAATAGTACATTGAGTCCTGGTGGATAGAGAAAGTTCTATAAACATTATGTTCAGAAGAATGTTGGGCAAATGAAAATTAGCATGAACGACGTAAACGCTTGCTAAACCAAAATCCAAGGATTTATAGGTAAGGTAAAGCAAAATATTACAATTGATTTATAAGTTGAGTTGGGTGGTGGAGATTGTAACCTCGCCTATCTTGAGGCTCGAAGCTAAGTACTATAGATGCTGTAGTCATCCATACTATTAATTTCCGGTGATAAAATACGGTAATATTAATGGTATACATAATATCAGAAGCACATGAATACGAAATAAAATCAACATAGATTTAAACGACTTTCTGATTATGTTTCAATATTTCATATTTAGAAACATAATCCCAAATGATTCCTATGTTTTAACCAAATATAACTATTACACACCAATAGCGATATATGAAGAGGCCCCCTTGGATGACTAGAGTTCTAAATAGACATATCAATCTCAATACATCATAGCGAAAATAGAACTAAATAGCTCCTATATAGCTATCTTTGCCTCCTACACGTCTTTGGAAGCTTATTCGTCCAACGTACTAAACCTGAAAAATCTTTACTCTCAATCTACTCAAATTAAATTTTGAGCACCTGAGAGTTTAAAGGGAAAACATAAACTTCAAGTCAGACATAAAACCTGGTGTGAATAATACCATACATCTCGTTTATCTAATATTAAGTGAGACCACGCCGCTTAGTGGAATGGGTTTCCCCTCACTAATATCTCTTTTAAACATATCTTTTGTAAATCAACAACATGCAATCAAACTGGTCAAATCAATAGTAGAAATTTCATTTATGCACATAAATCGGGTAATCAATGGACTATCTTTCTCCAAAAATATAGTTTTTTTAGCTAACTATTAACTATTGGTTGACTCGGGCCTACCAAACATAACTAATTATCTAACATCTGTTAGACAAACTACTGGGCTATCTGCCATTTACTATCTTCTTTTAGGCTCAACTGAACTTAATGATTTGCGAGCTTACCAATAACCTATCTTCTCCCAGTATATTCCTTCCAGTGTGTAACATTATTTTAATTTTACCTTTGACAAAGCCTACACGCTGGAATTTTGGACTTATATTAGCCAGGGGCTTATTAGCTAAAGTATAGGGCGCGATCTTATACCAGTCTCATTTGGTATTCTAATATCTGAATCATTTACTTAGGGTTAACTACCCCATCAAATTTTCCTTGAAAACATTTCTTTTAAATTGATTTAATCCTTTAAATCATACTTAAACAAGGAAAATATACTCTTTGCTTTACTTAAATATCTTTGCCATGATATATGCTTTACACAAAACCATGTTGATGAAATATAATGGGATTATCCATCCCTCCAAAGTAAGTTAAAAACACTTTTTAACTTAAAAGATCCTAGGCCATAAAGCCAAGGTAAACCATTCGAAACCTTTTCTCAAAAACTTTAAACGATACCTTTCGATCCCATTGAAAGTACCCCTTTCAAAATAAGTTAACTATTATACCTTGAAATACTAGGCTGAAAGGACAAAACATACCTTTTGAAACCTTTAAAAAGAGACATTTCAAAACTAATGAGAGGATCCCTTCAGAAGGTTTATAAACCTCAGACATCCTCTTTTCAAAACAGTTCAAACTTGCCTTTCGAAAGCATTAGAAATCTTCCATTCAAATCTAAAGCTAAATTTATGAAAATATTTGGGAATCTTTCCTTCTAAACCTTCATTATATATCTTTCGAAAGCATTAAAGTCCTTTGCTTAAAAATACCTTTTAGAAGCACAGGGTTCAAGTAAAAGTTGTTGGAACATAGTTTCGAAACCATTTAAAACCATTTCTTTTGAAACATTTGGATTTAACTTTCAATACATCTAGGAGTCTAAAAAGAACTAGGGCGAAAGAAACTCTTTCGGAAGCATTATTCCTAAGTAAAAGAAAGTTGATGGTTTTGAAACCAATCCTTTCGAAAGCATGAAGAAGCGGCTTCAAAGTTTAATGAAAAAGAACTCATTCGAAGACATTGATTCGAAAGGATGAATGCGGCAACATGGATTTTGACCCCTTCGAATGCTTATTTTAAACACAAAAGGCGATAACTTCTTTAGAATGCTCTTTTTTTAAAAATAAGGCTTATTTGACTAAGTTGAAAGCTATTTCCTTCGAAAACCTCATTTTGTAACCAAAATAGTTCCGAGTTTATAAAGACTACTTCTACCCCTTCGAAAGCATGTTTTGACTCTATAGCTTCCGCCTATCTCCAATCCACTACGTACCAAAGCATTGATACCATATGTATTGGTTTCGACTAGGTTGGAGGCGGCAATATGGAGTCGAAAGGTGGCTGCCAAAAGTGGCGAAGCAACAATCCTTTACAAAACTGGTTTTAAACTTTTTAAAGTAACATATTTTCAAATAATTTGCCTTATTTGTCAACATATAATTGATTGTCAATTCTTTTACAACACTTTTTTCTAAAAGTGCTTCCGAATTTAATAATTAACAATTTAAAACATTTAGCAAATTGCCTCTTCTCCTTTTATAAACATATAAAACATTTAAGTCTCATACCTTAAATAATTTTATAAAATACTTAGGAAAATTCTCCAAAACTTCCCATAAATCACTTTTAATATGTTTTCTAACATATTTAAATTTCTGATCCAAAGCTAGCATATAACAGCCAAAATTAATTTGAACCCAATTTTCCCATTAACTTTGCAAGAAAATTCACAATAAATCCACAACAACTAAAAAAATTATGAAAATTGAAACCCATAATATTTCTGACCTTATATCAAAAAGGCAAGCCATTTGGATGTCATTTAATAGGTTTTTAAAATCAAATCTTATCATAAAATCTATATAAAACAACATAAATCGTTAACAAGCATATATATCCATTCAATTAAAGCATAGCATTTTACTTGCAAAATAATTTCGGATCTTAATTAGGAACCGAAAATAATTAAAATGAGATGAAATCTATTATTCACCTGAGCTTGTTGTTAAGGAGTTTGAGATTTGCCCTTGAATTGATTTGATTAAGCTTCCTTCTTGAGTTCCTTTTTATCTTCCTTTAGATTTCTTCAAATGGTGGCCGACAAGCTCTAGGTTTTGTTTTGTTTGTGAATTTGTAAATGAAATTTGAATAAGGGTGTAAGGAATGGAAATATAACCTACACCCCTTATCTTATTACATTTACTAACTTCATTTTAGTTTCCGTTTGTTTATTCGTTACTTAAGGAACGATTACCTTATAATTATACAAATTTGAATCCCTTAACCATTTACATTATTTCATTTAATTTATCTAATTAAATGTCTTAAATAATTTTAGTCAAAATTAGGGTCATTACAGACTCCCCTCCTTAAAGAATCACGTCCTCGAAATTAAGATAAGGTACTCATAACAATCAATCATAAAGGTAAAACATACCATAAAACAAGTTAGCATAAGTATGTCAAATCCTACTCTCAGTTTCAAGTACTGTCTCTCTCGTCGCTACCCTACTGGACTTTGACTAATCTGACTGTCTTGTTCCTTAATCTCTACCCATCTCTCGCGACTATACAAACTGGCTTTCCAACTATAGTCATATCTGGTTCCACTACTATATCGTCTAACACAGTCAGTGCAATAGTAGTTTCTGGATCTCGAATACACTTCCTTAGATGAGAGATATGAAAAACAATGTGGATTCTGCCAAACTATTTGGTAACTCTACTCTATATGCGAGTTTCCCGATGCTTTCTATAATAGGAAATGGTCCAAAGAATCTTGGTGTCAACTTTCCTACTTTTTTGAATCTGATTACACCTTTCATCGGTGATACCTTGAAGAAAACATGATCTCAAACTGAGAACTCTAAATCTCTCCGTCTTCTATCAGCATAGCTCTTCTACCCAGATTGAGCTTCCTTTATTTTGGCTTGAATAAACTCAATATTTTCTGCAGCTTCTCTAACCAATTCTGGACTATGAACTAATCTATCCCCTGTTTCTAACCAACAAAAGGGAGATTTTCATGGCCTTCCATACAATGCTTCAAATAGTGCCATCCCTATACCAGCATGATAACTGTTGTTATATGAAAACTTGACTAAGTGTAGATGGTCTTCCCATGATCCCTCAAAATCTAGTACACAAGCTTGTAACAAATCTTCTATGACTTTATTAATTATTTCCATTTGCCGATCTGTCTATGAATGGTATGGGATACTCATCTTGAGCTTCGTATCCAAAGTCTCCTGCAGACTCTTCCAGAACTAGCTAGTGGATAAGGAATCTCTATCACTTACTATACTTCCATGCAGTCTAACTATATTCTTCATAAAAAACTTAGCTAAAACAGGTGTCGCCCTGATTGACGTAACATGAAATAATGGGCACTCTTGGTTAAAATGTCCATTATAACCCATATGCTTTCACTTCTTCTACTCGATCTTGGTAACCGGTCTATAAAATCTATTGAGATAGAATACCATTTCCAGACTGGAACATCTAAAGCCTGAAGTAAAGCACTCGGTTTTTGATATTCAGCTTTTACCTGTTGACAATTTAAACACTGTTTCACCAATAAGCCTACATTCCTCTTCATGCCTTCCCTAAAGAAACTTCTTTTCATGTCCTGATACATCTTAGTTTCTCCCGGATGAATAATGAACTTCGAGCGATGGCATTCTTCAAGAACTTCCTTCCTAATGTTTCCCGCATTTGGAACAAATAGTCGTCCTTTCTTCCTTAACCACCCATTCTGGTCAAGACTAAAATCTTTCAAGTCATTGCTCTCTATTCCATCCTTTAACTTTCTAATCAATTCAGCTAATAATGTATCCTCCCCTTGCTTAGAAGCAATCCTTTTAATCATCGCTGGTCGAACTTCTAAACATGACAACATAATTGTTTCCTTACTAGATCTAGACTCAAATCTCCATTGTACCCTGCATGTTGGCAATGCTTCCAAGTCTTTCCACTCAGCTATCATTGCCAATACTGCATTATGATATTTTCTATAAAGTACATCCATAACCTTGTTTCCTTTTCTTGGTGTGTACTCAATACTAAAGTCATAAGCAGCTAAAAACTCTAACCAACTCTGCTGTCTCATATTCAACTTCTTGTAAGAGAATAAATATTCAATGACTTATGACCCGTATACAACTCGAATATCACTCCCAAATGATAATGTCTCCATACCTTTAACGCGAAGATTACCGCAGCTGATTCTAAATTGTCGGTTGGATATCTAACCTCATGCAGTCTGAGCTGTCGAGAACATAGGCAATCACTTTACCTCTTTACATTAACACAGCTCCTAATCATGTTCCAGATGCATCCGTGCACACCACCAAGTCCTCATTCCACTCTGGAACAACGAACACAAGTGCATTTGTCAATAAGTGTTTCAGCTTCTAGAATGCTTCCACATACTCATCAGTCAAGACATATTTCACACTATTCCGTGTTAGCTTAGTCATCCGTGCTGCTATCCATGAAAAATCCTTTAAGAATCTCCGATAGTAACTATCTAATCCAAGAAAACCCTTTATCTCAGTTACTGTCTTGGCTCTCTTTCAACTATTCACTACCTCGATCATAGCTAGATCTATAGACAACCCTTTCTCTGAGACTACATGACCAAGGAACTTCACTTCCTTCTTCCAAAAATAACACTTCAAAATTTTTTCTTTCAGTTGATGATTCCTCAACGTCTCAAGCACCACTCTAAGATGAACATCATGCTCTCTTTCATCTTTAAAGTATACCAAAATGTCATCTATGAATACCAATACAAACCTATCCATGTGCTCTCGAAAAACTCGGTTCATCAAATCTACGAAGAATGCTAGTGCATTAGTTAGTCCAAACGACATTACTAATGATTCGTACGATCCATATCGGGTTCTAAACATCGTCAAAGGATTACTATCTCCAGCCACTCTAAGCTAATGGAATCCTATTGCAAAATCCATTTGGGAAATTACTTTGGCTCCACTCAACAAATCGTCAATTCTAGGTAACAGATATCTAATATTTATCGTCTTTCATTCAACTTATGATAATCGATACACAACCCTAATGATCCGTTCGGTTTCCTTGCAAACACTACGGTTGCTCCCCAATGTTAACTGCTTGGTGTGGTAAAATTCTTACCTTCTAAATCCACCAAATGCACCTTTAGCTCCCTCATCTCGGTAGGTGTCATTCTACTTGGTGGTCTACTTACCGATTCTGGTCGTGGTACTAAATCTATCCGAAACTCGATAGCACATTTCGGTGGTAGTCCTACTATGGGATCAAAGACATTTGCGAATTCCCTAATAATGAAAAATCAATTCAACTTGTCTTATGTCCCCACAATAGCAAACATCGCACTATCCTCAAAGCTAGGGTATTCTGCGGAGTATATTATCCGATCACTACAGTCAACATGTCTAAGTGATATTTTCCTATCATGGAAAAATATCCTAGCATCGTATTTACTTAACCAACCCATACTCAATATAATTTTGAAACCTACGAAATCAAACACATGCCAACTTCAAACAAATACATGACCTAACAATTCGAGCTCTAGGAGGTCACATCTCATTCGAAGAGTCATGTAACGTCCTATCGAATTCACAACCCTTAAGGAAGTAACTAGGCATGAGGGTTCTAGGTTAAACTTATCTATCAAACAATGAGATATAAAAGAACGTGATGCACCAATATCAAATATAACTCTAACCGTTACACCATGAGTCAAAAGCGTAACACAGCTTTTCCCTTCTCCTCTACTGTTGATATCGAGGTAGTTGGCTCCAATGCAAGCACTTTGCCCTTTCCATCCTTGGCTGGCTCCTTGCACTGGTTCTTATAATATCCAATTTGATCGCGGTTGAAACATCTCACTCCTTTCTTGTTAGCAGCTTTCTTCCCTTTACCTGTTTGACACTCATGAGCATAGTATCCCTTCTTATCACATTTAGAACAGATAACTTTTTTCTTTCCCTTTTTGGCAGCTCCACTCTTCTGAGCTCCTTTCTTAAGGAAAAACTTCCTCTTCTAGTTCTGCCCTCCTTGAGCTTGCGTTGTTTCCTTCAAGAAAATCAAGCATCTCTTCCTGCCTTAAAGCCATCTCAACAACTACATCACACAGAATATGCGATAATGTGGCCTTAGTAGGCTCAGGCTTCAACCCGCGTATAAACTTTTCATTCCTTTTAATGACAGTATCAACCGTAGCATATCCATATCTTGATAGCTTCTCAAATATTGTTGCGTACTCAAGCATAGTCATATCTCCTTGCTCCAACTCAGCAAACTTCCTGAGCAAAGGTGGCTTTGCAATCTCTGACATAAATATTTCTTCAAACCTCCTCCTGAACTCAGCCTAAGCCATAGTCTCCTCATTGACTCTAACCGTAACACTGCTCCACCAGTACAATGCTACTCACTATAAATGCCTAGAAGCAAGCCTCCTTTTCTGATCATCATTAAGTCCTAAATCGACAAAAATCCTCTCATAATGAAGTAACCAATTCTCCACTTCAATTGCGTCTTCAGTCCAGATAAATGGTTTTCCTCCCAGCTTGGCATAATCTCTACTCAACACAGCATGGTTATTGACCATCGGGGATCCCTAATTTCCTCCTTCAGCATTTCCACTAACTAAACCCACGGACTCTAGCCTGCATCATGTTAATGAAGAACTGATACATTGCATCCATATCTACTTGCGCTATTCCAGCACCTGCATTAGCTGCTTGTGCCTGATTTGGATTCCTTCTAGTATTTGGTCTGGCATTTCCATTAGTTGTGGTGCTTCCCCCACCAACGTTAACACTTTCGCTTCTAGCATCCACATCTTACGTCCATAAAATTTGCATTTCAGGTCTTTTTAAGATATAGAAGAGTAGCCTAAGAGAGATGGAAAAATAGAGATAAAGCGTATACTACTTATATATAGCAAATACAAGTACATTACTATAGCGTTATCCTATAGCTCAATCTCTTCTCTAATTCCCTGGGATTATGTTTTCTAAATCATTTTAAGTTGGAAATTTCTTTTAAGTTTTCCATAAACCTATGCTCTGATACCAAGTTGTAACATCTCCTATCTGAAGGCCTGAAGCTAAGTGCTACAGATGCTACCGACATCCATGGTATTAACTTCCGATGATAAATATGGTAATGTTAATGGTATCCATAATACCAGAAGTATATGAATATGAAATAAAATCAACATAGATTTAAATCAACTTTTATGATTACATTTCAAATCAATATTTCATATTCAGAAACGATTCTTAGGTTTTGATCAAATATGATTATTACAAATTACGACAAGAGCGACATATGAAGATGCCTCCTTGGATGATCGAAGTACTAAATAGACATATAGACCTTAATACATCACAGTGGAAATAAAACCAAATAGCTCCTATATAGCTAGCTTTGCCTCCTCCATGTCTTCAGAAGCTTATTCGTCCAACCTACTAAACCTGAAAACCTTAACTCCCAATTTACTCAAATTAAATTTAGAGAACCCGATGGTTTAAGGGTGAAACATGAACTTCAAGTCAGACATAAAGCCTGGTGTGAATAATACCACACATCTCGGTTATCTAATATTAAATGAGACCACGACGCTTAGCGAAATATGTTTCCCCTCACTAATATCTTTTTAAATATATCTTTTGCAAATCAAAAACCAATAATCAAACTGGTTAAAGCAATAGTAGCAATATCATATATACACATAAATTAGGCAATCAATGGACAGTTTGTCCCCAAAAATAAAGTTTTGTTTGGATAACTATTAACCATTGGTTGACTCGGGCCTACCAAACATAACCAATTATGCAACATACACTATTGGGCTATTTGCCTTTTACTATCTTCTTCTAGGGTCGACTGAACCTAATGGTTTTGTAGGCTCACCAATAACCTATCTTTTCTCTGCATATTTATTTCGGTGTGTAACATCATCTAGTCTTACTTATGACAAAGCCCTACACACTGGAATTTTGGACTTATATTAGCTAGGACTTATTAGTTAAATTGTAGGATTCGACCTTATACCAGTCTCATCTGGTATTCTAATATCTGAGTCATTTATTTAGGGTTAACTACCCCATCAAATTTTCTTTGAAAACATTCTTTCAAATTGATTTAATCCTTTAAATAATACTTAAACAAGGAAAATATACTCTTTGCATTACTTAAATATTTTTTCCATGATATATGCTTTACAAAAAACCATGTTGATGAAATATAATGAGAATATCTATCCCTCCAAAGTAAGTTAAAAACCCTTTTTAACTTAAATGATCTTAGGCCATAAAGCCATGGTAAATCATACGAAACTTTTGCTCAGAAACTTTAAACGATACCTTTCGATCCCATTGAAACTACCCCTTTCAAAATATGTTTACTACTATATCTTGAAGTACTGGGCCGAAAGGCCAAATATACCTTTTAAAACCTTTTAAAATAGACCTTTTGAAATCAATGAAAGTATCCCTTCGAAATCTTTATAAAACCTTAGACATCCTCTTTTAAAAGCACTTCAAACTTGCCTTTCGAAAGCATTGGAAACCTTCCATTCAAATACTAAAGGTAAACTTTAAGAAAACATTGGGGAATCTCCCTTTCAAAACCTTTATTATATATCTTCAAAAGCATTAAAGCCCTTTACTTAAAACATAACTTTCCAAAGCATTAGATTCAAGTAAAAGTTTGTGGAATATAGTCTCGAAACCATTTAAATTCATTCCTTTTGAAACCTTTGGGTTTAACTTTCAATATATCGAATGGTTTTAAAAGAACCGAGGCGAAATCAGCTCTTTTGAAAGCATTATTCCTAAGTAAAAGAAAGTGGATGGTTTCGAAACCAACCCTTTGAAAAGCATGGAGAAGTAGCTTCAAAGTTTAAGGCAAAAGAACCCTTTCGAAGACATTGATTCGAAAGGTTGAATGCGGCAGCAGGGGTTTCGACCCCTTCGAATGCTTAATTTAAAAACAAAAGGTGACAACCTCTTTCGAAATTCCTTTTTTGTAAAACAAAGGCATATTTGACTAAGTCAAAAGCTATTTCCTTCGAAAGCCTCATTTTGTAGCCATAATAGTTCCGAGTTTATAAAGATAACTTTTATCCCTTCGAAAGCATGTTTCAACTCTGTACCTTCCACCTATCTCTGATCCACATGTATGAAAGCGTTGATACCATATGTATTGGTTTCGACTAGGTTGGAGGTGGTAGTATAGGGTCGAAAGGTGGCTACTGAAATAGGCGAAGCAACAATCCTTTACAAAACCAGTTTTTAACCTTTTAAAGTAATATCTTTCGAATTAACTTACCTTATTTTTCAATATATAATTGGTTGCCAACTCTTTTACAAAAACTTTTTCTAAAAGTGCTGCTAATTTAGGTAATAAACAATTTAAAACATTTAGCAAATTGCCTCTTCTCCTTTTATAAACATATAAAACATTTAAGTCGCATACCTTAAATACTTTTATATCTTTAATAAACTACTTAGGAAAATTCTCCAAAAATTCCCATAAATCACTTTTTACATGTTTTCTAACATATTTAAATTTCTGACCCAAAGCTAACATAAAATAGCCGAAAATAATTTAAACTTAATTTATCCATTTTCTTTACTAGAAAATTCATAAAAAATCCACAACAACTTAGGAAATTATGAAACTTGAAACCCACTCTGAAATAATATTTTCGACCTTATATTAAAAAGGCAAGCAATTTGAATTTCGTTTAATAGGTTTTTCAAATCAAATCTTATCAATAAAATCTATTTAAAACAACATAAATCATCAACAAGCATATACATCCATTTAAACAATCAAAACATGGTATTTTACTTGTAAAACAATTTCGAATATTATTTAAAAACTGAAAATAACGAAAATGAGATGCAATATATCATTTACCTTAGCTTGTTGCTAAGAAGTTTGAGATTTTCCCTTGAATTGATTTGATTCAGCTTCTTTCCTGAATTCTTGCTTATCTTCCTTTAGATTTCTTCTAATGGTGGCCGGCCAAGCTATAGGTTTAGTTTTGTTTGTGAATGTTGTAAATGAAATTTGAATAAGGTTTAGTGTATTAGAATATAACCTATTTCTATTTTGCCCTTATCATATTACCTTTACTTACTTCATTTTAATTTCCATTTGTTTATTCATTATTAAAGGCATGGCTACCGTATAATTATACAAATCTCAGTCCCTTACCCATTTACATTATTTCGTTTAATTTATCTAATTAAATGTCCTAAATAACGTTAGTCAAAATTAGGGTCGTTATAGAGATTCAAAGTTGTGCGGATCGAAACGTTTTTCATAGTAGATGAGTATTCAACATATAATGTCTTTTTGGGCGGCCCAGACCAAGCAGATTTCAAAGTAGCACTAGCTCCTGTACTCAATACTGAATTTCCCATGGAGAATGGGGTTAGATCGATTAGGGGAGACCAGCGTGCAAGAAGGGAATATATGTCGCAAAGCTACGGGAAGCGAAGCTATGGGAGAAAGGCAAGAATGTAGAGAAGACTCTCTGCATTTGGAATATGCAAGTAAGGCAATTAAAGCCCAAGCCCTAGCTCAGGTACCATAGCAGGTTTAATAAGTCTAAAGATCCTAGGAAGAAGTCAGAAGGAGCATGGGCGGCACCAACCAACCTAATGGTTGATGTTCCAATCGATATGGATGATCACTCCCGAACTCCCTAGATTAGATCCTGGCGTGGTGTTGGAATAAGGAAGGAATTGGTTAATTTCCTTCGAGGGAATTTGGACGTATTCACTTGGGCGCATTCAGATATGTGCGAGATATGCCAGAGGTAACATGTCATGCGCTAAATATGGATCCTAGCTTTCCACCAGTAAAGCAAAAAATACGTGGTTTCGGTTCATAGTGATCCGCTGTAGTGAAAGAAAAGTTGGCTAAGCTAAAGACAAACGGCTTTATGTACGATGCTCTATACCTGATTGGGTATCAAATCCAGTGTTGATCGGGAAATCAAATGGAAAGTAGTGGACATGCATTGATTATTCAGATTTGGATAAAGCACGCCCGAACGATAGATTTCCCATGCTTAGGATCGATCAACAAGTAGATATGACAGCATGACATGAGTTACTCTAGTTTATGGATGGCTATTAAGGCTATAATCAGATACTGATGCATATACTGGATCAGGAGCATACCAGTTTTATAAGAGATTTGGGATTATACTGTTATCAAGTAATGTCATTTAGTTTGAAGAATGCTAGAGCTATGTATAAAATATCAGTAAATTCTATGTTCAAGCGACGGATAATGGAAGTATATATGGATGATATGCTTTTGAAGTCACGGCTGTCGTGATACCACCTAGACGATCTTTTAGAGATATTTGAAGTTTTATGAAAGTATGAAATGAAGCCTGAACCATTAAAATGTTCATTTGGAGTCGCATTAGGAAATTTTCTAGGATTTATCATGGATGCGAGGGGCATTGAATCCAATCCATAGTAGATTGACGCATTAAGGAATGTATCAGCTCCAACCATGAAAAAGGAATCACAAAGATTGAACAAGAAGGTTGCTACCTTACGTCTGTCCATCCCAAAGGAGACACATAAGTGCATACCCTTCTTTGATGCCCTCCAAAAAGGTAAGAAGAATTTTAAATGGAATCAAGACTATCGGAATGCCTTCGAGGAGTCGTTGAGGCATATTGAAACATCACTGGTTCTATCCAAATCACAAGATGGAAAAGATATATTTGTCTATTTGGCGGTGTCTGCTCAAGTGCTAAGCACGACATTAGTACGTAAGGAGGCAAGGATTCAAAGGCCAGTTTATTATATCAAAAAATGGTTTACTAGAGCTAAAAAGAGCTACCTAAAGTTGGAGAAACTTGCATATTGCTTGTTGATTACCTCGAGAAAGCTACGGTTATATTTTCAGGCTTATTCGATTAAGATGCTAATGGATCAACCCTTAAAGCGGGTGCTAACCGATCCAAAACTTTAAGGAGGTTGCTAAAATAGAACATTGAGTTTAGTCAATACGGCACCACCTGAGGATAGCAATAAATAGGAAAGCATTGAAGGAATTCTTCATCGAGTTTACCACATAGGATGGTGAAGAGGAAGATGAAATCGTCGCACATTCTCAGTGGAAACTATTTATGGATGGAGATTTGAATGAACATAGTTCAAGTTTAGTAGTAATTCTTGTAACTTGGGAAGGGTGATCAATTTGTGATGCATTAAAGTTGGAATTTCCGACAAACAACAACGAAGATGTTTATGAGACGTTGATAGTGGAGGTGATAGCAAAGGAACTAGGAATAAGGATGCTGCACATATTTAGTGATTCCTAGTTAGTGGTTTGTCAAGTGAGGAAGGAGTATCGAGCTGAGGGTGCAAGACTAGCCCCTTACCTGACAAAAGCACTAGAATTGTTGGATGATATCAAGCACTATATGATTATGCACATCCCTAAAGAGAAGAACACAAAGGTCGACTCATTGGCTAAACTCGCTAGTTCTAGGGAAGCACAAATGATGGGTTTGGTTCCAATTGAGGTTTTGAAGACAACGAGTATTGATCAAATGGATGTCGAGTGGTTTTTAGAGACCGTGAAGGAAGAGAAGTCATGGATTTCTCTGATTATAGATTGTTTACTCAAGGGAACTCTCCCAAGGGACAGGAATGAATAGAAGAAGCTCCTTCGAAAAGCACCTCGGTCCATGGTGCAAGGAGTTCTATACAAAAGATGATTCTTAACCTCCATGCTTTGGTGTGTAACCAAGGATGAGGCTTGAAAAATCCACATGGAAATCCATAAGGGTAGTTATGGTGACCATGCTGGGGGGAAACTTTGGCAAAAGAGGTACTTTGCTATGGATATTTTGGTCAGTAATAAATCGGGATATAGTTGATTGTTCCAAACTGTGCGATTTGTTGGAGGTTTGTAAAGTTTCCAAGAGCCTCAACTATAGAGCTTACATAAATGGTTAGCCCAAGGCCATTTCCAATTTGGAGAATTCACATTATCAATATGCTACCAATAGCAAAAGGAGCAGCTAATATGCAATAGTTGCCGTGGACTATTTCACGAAATGGGCCAAAGCAGAACCACTTGCCACAATCACAATAAAAAAAGTAATCAACTTCATGATGAAGAACATTATCTACAGTTCAGAGTACCTCAAAAGATTATAATGGACAATATTACTTGGTTCGAAAGTACCAAATTCAAGGATTTCTAAAGTCGGTACAAGACTGAGGAGAACATTTTAGTGGTAGCACACCCACAGGCGAATAGACAAGTGGAGGAGGTGAATAAAATCATCAAATCCACCTTAAAGAAACGGTTAGCTAAGGCCATAAGCAAACGGGTCAATGAGCCTCCACTAGCATCATGAACTGTGAGTTCCACTAATATTATGAGCTTATAGGACGACTCATAAGTCTGCGATTGGACATAAGCCATTTGCTTTGGCTTACGGATTGGAAGCAATGATCCCGGTGGAATTGGAAGTCCCTTCTCATCGTAAAAGGTTTTATAATCAAAGGTAAATGAGGAACACTTACTTGAGACCCTTGATTTGGTTGATGAGAAAAGGGAGGATGCGGAGTTGATGGTAGCTGCTCACCAGAAAAGAATAGCATGACACTTTAACACCAAGGTTCGAAACCGTACTTTTAAGATAGGGGATATCGTTCTGAAACGAGTTCTCCTTAATATTGGGGTATTCGGTCCAAATTCGGAAGGTCCTTATGCAACTAAGCAAAAGCTTGAAGATGGAACATTTAAGCTAGTTACAGTTGATGGAATCCCAATTCCATGGGTATGGAACAACAACTTGCCGCGGCACTACTATACTTAGTTTAATTGAGTTTATTTTTGCAAATAAGCCACCTAAGGATCTTGGGGGCAATGTAATGATGCAGGACTGGCCATGCTTTCCATTTACAAATACAATTCGTGCAACAACCTGAAATTTAAGCTATAGTAATTAAGTAACGGATTAATTAAATGATAAAATAACTTTGTGAAATTATCAAAAGCCACAGGAGTTGCACTATTGTTTCCAGGATGATTTTGTGGTCAATTTCGTTATATAGTTTGTCAAAATCCGAGTTAATGTGAAGGAGTTATGAAATAAAACAAGAAAAGAACAAAAAGAATATATATATATATATATATATATATATATATATATATATATATATATATATATATATATATATATATATATAGGTCGACCCTAGGGTCGACCTTCCCCATGGCTAGGTCGACCTACCACTTGTATGGGTCGACCTGGCTGTCGACCCGCCTATGTATTTGGACGATCAATTGTCCAGCTTGGTAGATGATGTGTTTTGCAACTTTTATCCAATCCCATGCATACGTTCTTCCATTCGACAGTTCCCAACAAGCCTATGACGTGGTTGCACCAAATTTAATCTTCAAATCCAATGGCTTGGAATCCCTAAGTGACACTACAAATAAGAATCTAGGCCTAGCTATTTTTCTCCTTCAGATTTTTTTCATCCGGGTTCATTGCCTAAGGCTGGACCCTAAATAGAATATTTTTGTAAGGAGAAGATCTTTTTACTTAAAATATTTTATACCCTAGAAGTGAATCCAGGAAAGCTAAGGAAAAGAGCTAAGGACCACCTGTGAGTGTTTAGGTAATTATTTTAGTTTTTAAAGTAATTTAAAATAATAAGGTTCTCCATAGTTGTTTTTTTCTACAATTTTGAGGAAATTTTTATATAAGTTATTTATAGCTAGTTTTTGAATTTCTTTTCAGTTATTTTATTCAGTTATTTTGTAGTTATTTACAGTTATTTACTGTTATTTACATCTTATTTACATCTATTCTACGTTGGGATTTAGCTTGTAAATGTTAGTTTCTTTTTATTCCTTTTTACATGAAAAGAATAAATAAAAGAGAATAATTCGCTAATATGGACTAAAATATAAGAACATTAAATTTACAGAAATTAGATGTAAAGTAAGAAAGATTGTAATAAATTGGACATAGACTGAAATAGGAAAGCCTATGACATTTGCAAACATAGTTATAACATGTAATTATAACTAAAAAAAGAAACTGAAGAAATAACAGAAGAAGCTTATTTTTTTGACTTGGACCTTAGGTAAGGTTAATAAGCAAAAACATAACACACAGGTTATAACTTGAGATAACAGAAAAGGCTTATTTTAAAACTTATAATTACGTTAATAAGCAAGTATAGAAGATATAACAGAAGAGGCTTATTTTGTGACTTAGATTAAGTTAATAGGCAAATAGAGCAGAAATTGAAGAGGCTTATTTTAAAAATTACACTAAGTTAATAAGCAAAGATAGAAATAGGATCCGTACAAGCAACATTCCCTTTCAGTTAGGAACTGATGGTCTCATAATAGATTAGGTAAGGCTAGGAATGCTTATGTTGAAGTAATGGTAAATAAGTGGTCAATAGATAGAAGCTCAAATTAAGGGATTTGAGCAAGGGGCGCAACTAGATTTTGTTTGTTAGGACCCGTATCAGATAGCATTTCCCTTTCAGACTAGGACTAATGGTCTCACAAAACACTTGGTGCGATTGGGCAGGACAATATCAAACTAGGGCTGATGGTCTCATAACAGATTAGTGGGGCTGAACACGCTTGTGCTGAAGCCAGTAAATAAGAGGTCAAAAGACGGAGCAATAGATAGTGTGAGCCAACGGTGGTTGAGCGTGCAGCCTCGGAGTAGGGATATAAATCACTATTGAGTTCCAAAGCGCTAAACAGGTGTCGTTTTGCCACGGAACCCACAGGATGGGACTGGCTTACAGTGGCATAATAGAGACAGAAGGCCGGTCAAAGGGTAGAATTTGGACTTTAGCCTAATTAAACTAGTATTGGGATTTCAGCCTAATCAAAGCAGTTTTAGAATAGTGCAAACAATCTAATCGAAGCTATCTAAGTAAAGAAAACAGTTAAACAGTATTTTATCCCAGTTTTATCTTTCCTATATTTCCTTCTATATTAGAACTGTTGCTTAGTCTATTATTTTTATCTTGCTAAAAAATGCTATACTTTCACTCACCAGACTTATAGTCTGACCCACTCCTCTATTTCCCCTTTATCCCTTATAGGCCAGCAGAGGCAAGGGCAGTAGATTCGGATTTCTTAAAGGCCCATTTGTAGAGCTTTCTCAATCTTCATATATTCTTCTTCTTTTCAATTTTCTTTTCATTTGAGTTTGGATGTACTGGTACTTTGTGAGAGGGATGATCTTTATCACTTATGTACTTTGTTAATGTGACTGAGATGGTGTTCTTCACGAGACATGCTTACCTGCTATTTTAAGACATATCATGTATTTGGTTTTATGACTTATTTTATGGAAGAATGAACTTCAACTTTAAATGTTTCCACTGTTTTATTTATTTTGTCTTGTGAAATTTAGTCTCCGTAAAGTTTTAGCTATATCTATAATGCACCATATCTCTTAGTGTGCCTTTTTTGGGTATACTAAAGGGTGTGAGGTGTTTCACTTGGTATTAGAGCCTAAGGTTATAGGATTCCTAAAAAAATATTTTAAAAATAAAGTATTTTTCCAAAAGTAACCTATTTTAAAAAGCAGAATATCTTCGAACTAGAAGTATTTTCCAAAAAGAAACTCTTATTATAGGAATTGTTTTTTAAGTATAAAAGAGAGTTTTTATAAAAATCCCCTCAAGGTCCAGTTCGACTTTCTTTCGGTTCTTTCGAACTTAAATCATCTTTTCTTTGCATAGAATGGTTGACTAGTTCCGTAGAGCTACCGTACCAAAAGTGCAAGAGCAATCGCTTAATACAGCACCAGCAGGTGGAGATCCCAATAATCCATCCACAACAACCAATTTTTTTAAGCTGTGAAAGGACTTTGCTAGTCTAGGAGGCAAGGCGTTTTTTGGCACAAAGGATTTTGAGGAGGCACGAGCTAGGTTGGAGGATACAGAGCGAATGTTTAGGCAGTTAGAATTGGAGGACCGATAGAGAGTTCAGCTTGCATCTTGGCAGCTGAAGGGAGAGCTTAAAGTGGTTCCTAAGTTAGAAAGATCTAAGAAGCCGTGGTGGAAGAATAAGAAGGATAAGGACAAGAGGAAAGAAGGAGGAACTCAGAAGCGGATGAAGAAAAGCAGAAATACAATAGCTGTGGATTTGTTGGTAATTATGCAAGGGACTGTAAGAATAAAATGATGAATGGGAGGTGTTTTAGCTGTGGATATCCTGGTCACTATAGTAGACCTTGTCCTTAGAGAACGGGGCAGGAAGCGGGCGCACCTACAGCGTAGATTCAGGCCTTCAATGTAGCACCTTCTAGCAGCTGACCCGATAGAGGTAGGAAAGTCACTATCGAAGGTTTGATCTCTATTTCAAATTTTCCCGTTTGAACGCATTTTTAGTTCCTTGGTCGATTGTTTGCACTTAGATATCTCCTTAGCAGTAGACCCATAGTTGTTTCAAACCCTATAGGAGGATTGGCACATTTATCCATAATTTGTAGGGGCATGAAAAATTTTCATATTAGGAAAAGAGTTTTACTATGATGCCTATGTATTGGGATTTTCAGAGTATGGGATGATTTTGGGGATGGATTGGGGATCCACTTATGGAACGATATGGGACTGCAAGAGGAGAGTCGTTAGACTAGAGACATATAACAGGCGGACTCTCAATGTTTCTTACGACGTATAGGGGCTAGTCATGTTGAACTTTCTTTATTCCCTTGATTCATCGCTAGCAGACTTTGATTTAGTTCATTCGTCAGAGATTTCCTAGACATTTTTGAGGAGGTTAGGGGATTACCCCCTAAAAGAGAGAGCGACTTTAGGATCTATTTGAATGACAATGCTAAGCTAGTGGCATTGCCCGTGAGACATGTGGCTCCTAGGGAGAGGAAGGAGTTATTTAAGAAGATTGGTGAGCTATTAGAGAAAGGCTTCATCAGGCAAAGCATATCTGAGTGGGGAGCGCCAGCCATCTTCGCTACAAAAGGCGGATGATTCCCTTTGACTTTGCATAGACCGTAGAGAGTTGAACAAGCTCACTACCGTTACCCACTTCCTAGGATAGATGATCTTTTTGATCAGTTGGTTGGCTTTTTCGGTATTTTCTTAGCTTGATTTAGCTACTGGCTTTCATCATCTTAGAGTCGCTGATGATAGCATCGATAAGACAGCATTTTGGACACTCGATGGATTCATTGGGTAGTTGGTTATGCCGTTTGGGCTAACAAACGCCCTAGCCTATTTTGTAGATTTGACGAGCCGTGTTTTTGGAAATGTCCTAAATAAGTTCTTAGCAGTATTCGTGGAAGACATTTTGGTGTTTTCCAAGAGTATGGAACGGCATGCTATTCATCTAAAGGAGGTTCTTTGTACACTTCACATTCATCAGTTGAAGGAAAAATTCTTGAAGTGTCACTTTTAGCACAAGGAAATGCGTTTCTTGGGGCATAAAGAGGGTCTACATATGAGAAGAGTTTGAGAAATGGTTTTGTACATTTAGGTTCGGGTTAGGGAAATCCAAAGGTTGTAGGCAAAGGTTAGAGATGTACAATAGATTCAGTTGAAAAAAAAATTGATAAGTGGATTTAATGTTAATGCCAAGGAATTAAAGACCTTAGTAAGGAAATGAGATTTTCAAGGTTTAGGAAGGGTACTCTTAGGGTAGTAAGAAGAAAATCCACTTTATGTCTAGCCCAATAAAATAAAATTGTTAGAATTAAAAATTTTAATTATTAACATTTTTTAGGAAGAAAATATTGGGGTTTTGAAAAAAAAGTGGAATGAAATTTAAATTGGCTTTTATATGATGTAAATTTTGTTAAAAGTGAAATTCATTTTGAAGAATTACATAGCATATATAGTTCACCATTCTTTGTAGGTAAACAAAGATTTCAAATACGAAGCCTAGAGTGTATTAAGTATCTAAAACGTAGGTTACAACATTTATTGTTGTAATAAACATTTTCATGGAAAATAAAAGGGGCATAGACTATAACACTATTGTTACAGTAGGTGACCCCCAAAAAAAATATTTTTTTCATAGTATATGGGATTTATTAGTATTTATTTTTGAATCCATACATTAGTATTTTGAGTTGTAGTAACGGTGTTTTAAGCAACATCTGTTTTGACCCAAATAAAAATGTGTTTTGAAGATAATTTATAAATATAGAAATAAAGTGGTTTGTAAGTACACTTATTATTTAAATAAGTATAAGGAGATGTTTTCTAGTTATGAAAATATTAAAACAGTTTGAAAATGAGTTCTTCTGGAAAAAAAGCGGTGTAAGTTAAATATTGTGAAATTAATAAATTTCATAGAAAATGCCTTTCATAAGAGAATATAGACTAAAAATACTTTAATCTATTGGAACGAAATGAATAATGATATAATTTTCTATGAAATCAAATCACAAATAAAGATGTTGCGTGCAAGTTATAAGGAATACGTGAAAGAGATGTAAAAGGTATGCGAAGCACCATATTTTGTATAGCCCTTTCGAAAAATATAAAATAAGTTCCTTATAATTTCACTTAAACATGAAGTCCTCTTTTAAAGAATTCATAAAAGGTTTTAGCGTTAATAGTTTCCAATAAAAGAAAGTGGTTCCAATATATTAAGGTATAAAATCATTAGGTGTAATAAGAAGTATAATAATTAGAGACAACATTAGTTAGGAGAGATATTATAGAGAGCCTTAGTAGAAAAAAATTAAACAATGGAAATTTCACATAGATTTTTCCATAGACTATGCACATAGGTTGCTTGCCTTTGTAGATAATCCTAATTTGTAGTAAGTTAGAAACTCCTCCAAGGTTAGATAATTGGAAATTCAAGGGTTTTTAATAAAATAATTGTTCTTATCTACTCCAGTTTTTGCAAAATTGAAAATCTGTGAAAAGAATATGTTTTAAAAACATGTGAGGAGACTTTAAAGATATCTTAAAGAAAAATGGTTTGGTGAAAAAGTAAATAAGTTTTTGGAAGAAATAAACTTAATAACAGTTGAATTTAAAAATACAAATTTTTATGGAAAGTTGTAAAGGGCTTTAAAAGAAATGGAGGAATAAGTTTTGAACTTAGAATTTGTAAGTTTTCCTCTCTAGGTTTGGGGAATAATGTAAATTCAAAAAAAAACTATAAGGATGCAAATCTTAAAAGATACAATGTTAAGTAAACAATTACCTTTGAATTTAATAGAGACTTGAAAATAACACTTTTAAAGGAATTTTTTTATGGGATTTGATGTTTTAAAAATTTAGAAGCTTTAGATTTTGAAATGAAATGAAAAAATCAAACATTTAAATGTGGAATAGATAGGAATCATTTTCTAGATGTGATGGAAAAAGTGTAAAGCTATGTAGGAGATAGCAGTGATTACTTTTAGAAGTAATAATAGAAGTATTCGTAAAATGTATAGGACACTAGTGAGAACATAGGATCGTCGCTTAAGATGTGTAGACTATATAGTAAGGTGATATTAGTAAGAAAGTAAGACACATGGGGTTGAGGATATGTATTCTTGATTTTGGAAGAATTTGGAAGGAGCATCTTCCTTTAGTGGAATTTGCGTATAATAATAATTTTCAAGCCAGCATTGGGAAGGAACCTTTTGAAGCTCTTTATGGAAGACAGTGTAAGTTGCCTTCGTATTGGTTAGAGGCTGCAAAAAGATTGCTACTTGTCCCCGACATGGTTAGAGAGACTTCAGAGAAGATTGATGTGATTAGGAAAAAATACGTATCTCTTATGCGCATCTCTTTGATAATAGGTTTTCGAATTTCCTATTTCCATCTTTAGTTTTGAATAGGTTCTTTCCTTTATTATCCTTTGGGAGGATAGATCTTAGAATTTAACCTATTGATGGTAGAACTTAATGTAAACATGTTATTAGAAAATGTTATGTATGATGGATGCTAGTGGTTGCAAGTGTTTGCTAGTTGATGTTAATGGATGCATACACACACACACACATACACACACACACACACACACTGGGAACTATTATCTCTTAGGGATCAGCTTAACTAGGTCACTAGAGCATATGCATATGGATGTGTGCTCATTTGCATTTTTATTTTATTTACATGGTTGTTATAAATGGATTATTATCATATGATTGTTGCATTGGGATTATGATTGTAGCACGCATATAGAACTATCAGTTATTATTAGGAAATTTTCATTCATTTGGATACATGACACTGACATGATTGCATAAAAGGAGGTCGATTGAATCAGTAGACCGCCTAATCTTTTGCATTAGTTAAGGACATTGACACCTCACTATTTCCATATATATATATATATATATATATATATATATCATAAAATGCATTAGAAAAACTTAAGGATAATGGATGTAATGGATGATGGTTGAATAGTTGGTTTTGGAATTTGGATGAAAATATTCCTTTCATTCTTCTGTCCTTAGAGATTTGAGGGACAAAATCTTTTGAGGGGAGAATGTCACAACCCGAAATTTAAGCTATAGTAATTAATTAACGAATTAATTAAATAATAAAATAACATTGTGATTATCAGAATTGAGCCATGAGAGTTGCACCACTGTGTCCGTGATGATTTTCTGGTCAATTTTCATATATAGTTTGTCAGAATCCGAGTCAACATGAAGGAGTTACGAAATAAACAAGAAATGAACAAAATGACACACACACACACACACACACACACACACACACACACACACACACATATATATGGTCAGGTTGACCATAGGTTCAATCTTCCCCATGGCTAGATTGACCTATAGATCGACCTGCCACTTGTATGGGTCGACCTGGCGGTCGACCGGCATATGTATTTGGACGATCAATTGTCCAGCTTCGTAGATGACATGTTTTGCAACTTTTATCCAATCGTGTGAGTTTATGCTTCCATTCGACGGTTCCTAGCAAGCCTATGACATGGTTGCACCAAATTTAATCTTCAAATCCAACGGTCTGAGATCCCTAAGTGACACTATAAATAAGACCTTAGGCCTAGCTATTTTTTTCATTCAGATTTTCTTCATCTGGGTTCATTGCTTGATGCTGGACCCTAAGTAGAATATTTTTCTAAGGAGAAGATCTTTTTAATTAAAATATTTTATACCCTAGAAGTGGATCTAGGAAGGCCAAGAAAAAGAGCTAAGAACCTCAAGTTAGTTTTAAGTAATTATTTTAGATTTTTAAGTAATTTAAAATAATAGGATTCTCAATAGTTGTAGTTTTACTGCAATTTTGAGGAAATTTCTATATAAGTTATTTATGGCTAGTCCTTGAAGTTCTTTTCAGTCTATTTTATTCAATTATTTTTATTCATTTATTTTGTAGTTATTTACAGTTATTTACGGTATTTACAGTAACTTATTGTTATTTACATTTTATTTACATCTATTCTACGTCAAGATTTAGCCTATAAATGTTTGTTTCTTTTTACACCTTTTTACATGAATAGAATAAATAAAAGAGAATAATTCGCTAATATGGACTAAAATATAAGAATACCAAATTTACAGAAATTAGATGTAAATTAAGAAAGACTGTAATAAGTTGGACATAGACTAAAATAGGTAAATCTAAGACATTTGCAAGCATAGTCATAACATGGAATTATAAATAAAAAGAGAAAATAGAAGAAATAGCAGAAGAAGCTTATTTTTTTGACTAAGACCTTGTGTTAAGTTAATAAGCTGTAACAATCCCAGTTTTGAAGATTACGTAGTTATAATTTAATATTGTGAATTAAATTAAAATTGGAAGTTTTAAATTGCTTATTTTGGAATAAGCAATGAATTTTGGAAATAAAATGAGAAAATGAAGTTTAAAACTTTATTTTATTTTTTTGGGTTAATAATAAATGGAAAATAGTTTATTTAGAGAAAATGCAATAATTGTATTAATTATGGCCAATTACTTCTTCTAATAATTTTCAAAAGAAGTATGTGATTTTTAAAGGTTGTTTAATCAAATAAAAAGGTTTAAATTGGTTTAAAAATGAGTTTTGGTTATAAAATTAAGTTTGAAATGCTTTGTCATATTTTTATATGCAAGAAAATAATTTTTGTAGAATTTTTGAAGTTAAAAATAAGTATTTATGCATTTATATGTGTAAATTGTGTATTTTTGTAAAATAAGAGATTTTAATAATAAAAATGTTTTAAAACTAAAATTATCTTATTTAACTTATATGCATGTTCACATAATTAATTTGGGTTAAAACTTGAAAAAAAATGTCATTTATTTTATAACATAAGTGTATATATTTGGTTTAGTGTTAATTTAGTTACATAGCTAGTTTGTTTTCTCTAATTTGGGTCTAAAGCCCATTAGTTTACTAAAACCAAAAATTGGGAAGTGAGAAACATTACCGGTACATACTTCACTTTACCTTCTCCAAATAACCAGAAAGGAAACAGTGAAAAAGAGAAACAAAGTCCATAAAATTTTCAAATCCAAACTTTTAATCTCCAATTATCTTCAATAAGTTGCTATTTTAATCAATCTAAAAAAGAATACAATAGGTAATCGCTTCCAACACACAATCTTTTCATCAAAAATCTTAATTTGTGAAATGAATTGTCTTTTAATGGCTTTTCTTCCTTTTGCATGCATCTATTTCTTTCTCTTACAGGTTTTGGAGGAAAAAACTAACTCAAAGTTCACCCCTTTCAGCTCAAAATCCATTTTTTGCGCTTCAAAAACAAGGCGAGTTGCTGTTCACATAATGCTAGCCGAAGCAAAGCTTTAAGTGCCAAAAATATATGCAAAACTAGCTTGAAAATACTGATTTTTATTGAAGTTTTGGTTTCTGTAAAAACTAAGTTTGGGTGTCACTTTGCATGAAATTTTCTCTCAATTCCAGCAATGAAATGCTTCTTGATTTTGTTCTATTGATAGCTCATGTGTTGTATTATATACCTACAAAATTTCATAGAAAAACCCTTCCGTTTAATACTTGAGGACCTTGCTGCGAAATCAATGCGTAGCCTGGAAATTACATGTACACATCTTGTTTTCTGAATTGCTGCAAACATGGCCTGAGTCCATGTTTGAGATAGCATATCTCTTTTGTTTCTTTCTCGAATTGCGTGATTCTTTTTTTTGAAATATAAAGTTTTCTAGTGTAAGCTTACCAAATTTCAGGTTATTTTGATCTATATAGCTTATAAAAATATGCTGTCAAACTTTGATCAAAAGCATGCTTTTGCCCAGAGTTTTAAAGTGAAAACACTGCCTGGGTTCAACTTTGAGACAACATAACCTTCTCGTACTTTATCCAAATTGCATGATTCTATTTTTGTTTGAAAGACAAAGTTCTCTATTATATGTATACCAATTATGAGCTCAATCTGATACCGTTTGGTCCTTTGCTCTATGCTTGAAAGTTGACCCTAGAATGGATTTTCAGGCCTGGGCACATTCTTGTTGAATGTTACAAACATGGTTTGAGTTCATGTTTGAGGCAGCATAACTTTTTCGTTGTCTGTCGGAATTCATTGATTCTTTTTTTGTTTAAAAGATGATGTTTTCTACTTTGTTCACATCAATTTTTAGTTCAATCAATGTTCGTTTGGCCACCTGTTTTATGTTTGAAATTTGAACCCAGAGAATATTTCAGACCTGGGTATTATTTTGCCTAAGCGTTTTTATTTTCTTTTTCCGCCCGACTTTTGACTATTACTTCAAGTTTTTATGATATTTCTAAAATATTTTGAGGGCTATGATGCCTATCAATAGGCTAGCCAAGTTTTAGTGAATTTGAAATTCAATTTTGAATTGAATTCGAATGACGATTTTGAAATAATTTTTAAAATAAATTGGCATTTAAAATAATTTTTATGTAATATTTTTAAATTATTTTAAGCTATAAAATCTATTTATTCTCTATAATAAGTGAATTTTCAAATACCGTCTTCAAAATTGATTTCAGAAAATGGTTTTAAAAGCTTATTTTCTCAAATAAATTATTTTGTATATAAAATACACCTTTTTGCACTATTCCAGCGAATGAGAATAAGAATTAAACAGTTTCGTAAAACACGTGGTATGGGACACGTGCGTTTATCTTATCGGTTAATTCAAGACTTGTCCATTTGATCGTTCTGACCTTCGGTTCGAGTTTACCGATGAAATGAGGTAAAAAAAATTACTACTTTGAGTGTGAAATTTACTAGTGGTTAGTAAACCGATTAGTGCGAACGTGTGGTATGGGATGTATGTTAATACTATTCGGGTTCATATTCGAGAGTTTGTGACAGATTTTCCATTGCGGCATGCCAGTACTAGACCTTCAGGTCATTGCCATTGCGGCGTATTTGTCTTCGAGAGGTTTGTCATTGCGGCGTATTTGTCATTGCGGCGTATTTGTCATTGTGGCGTTTTGCCTTCGGGCGAGGTACCTATTTGAGATAGCGGCACTTGGCAAGGCTTCGGCCACATGCACGTGCAAACACTTTTGAGATATTTTCATGACTATTTTCCCTAGTTAATCGCCCCTTTCCTAAATTGGTCCTTTGAACTATTCGATATATATTTGTGGCCATTACCTTGCGTAAAATCGTCCAGGGCGATCTCGGGTAAGTAACTGCAAGACACGAAGCACGCTGTCAGTTTTTTCATGCTCGACTCGAAGCAAGGACTTCCTCGGCAATGCTTCGGGAAAGTTGCCGAACGACCTGAAGCGCGCTCCGAGCTTTCCATCACATGACTCGAAGTAGCAGAATCCAAGTGCGCTCTTCGCGTATGTACCAGTCTGACCCAAAGTGCTCCCCGAGTTTCCACATGCCCGACTCGAAGCAAGGCTGCCGTCGGGCGTGAAGTTGCGCTCCGACCCCGATGTTTAGGAGGGAACATCGGGCCGGACCGGGGTGAGCGTCGGGTGATTGCCAACTTTTGCGGTTCCCAAAAGCATGTCGATTTTCCAGACGCACGACCGAGTGTACGGTTATGGGGGATAGCGGACATATTTCTCGACTCGACATTCGGCCCGACTCGGAGCACGCTTCTGTCGTTCGTGTGCTCGATTCGTATCCTCGTTCCATAGCCAGCTTCAAATTTTCGAATTCCCAAGCCAAAGCAACTTTCGAGTTTTCTCTTAGGAATTTAAACTCTTGGAAGTTCTATTTTTGAGATTTGAATTGCATACACTGGCGTTATATGAGATTTTCCTTTTGGCATTTACTTGAGATTTTATTCTCCTCATTGGAGATATATTTGGCTTATGGCATGTTTGAGGTGGGATCTCTTTATGCATGTTTTGGGTTTGCCAAGATGGCAGATTTAGGTTTTCCCCTAAACCACATTTGAAGTTTTATGAATGCCGATGATACGAGGCTCATTACTTTTAGCATTTTATAGGTTATTTTATCTCTTTTGAGATTATATGTTTGTGTAGTGATACCATATTATCACTTGATGTAATCATACACTTTAGTTGTCCATTTTCACTCGAGAATATTATCACATTATCCTTATGCTCATATTATCGTTTATCCTTATTAATTGATTTGTTTAGCTAGACTAACCCGTGTATATTATACTCGGGTCAGACCGAGGTGGTTCAGGTTAGGTATATTTGGACTTAGCCTATTCTGGTTCCGCATGGACTCTATTTTGCTAGCTCTTTTTGTTATAGTTTTTTGTGTAGTCCTTTTTGGTATGCTACTCTGATATGTATATTCTTTTGACTCGCCTATATATTATGGTTGCTATACCACTTGACATGTATCATTTTGTATACTCTATGATGTATTTGTATACGTGTATATATGCATATATACATATATATATATATATATATATATATATTGAAGTGAGATAACTTCCAAGTGATTTAGGGATTCACTAATACTATTTTATAAAAGCATACATATGTATGTGTGTATATCGGCATAAATAGACATACATACATACATACATACATATACATACATACATATACATACATACATACATACATATATATATATATTGAAGTTGATTGACGGAGAGGGGTATCTAAGCCTCAGTAGAAGTAGTTATTGTGGATGCTAGAATGATCCAGGTAGCTTCGAAGTTAGCCTCCATGGAAATATGAATATTTATTTAAGGCTCCTGGGATTTTTGAGTTGGAGATTCAGGCTAACCCGATGTACTTGGGCAAGTGGAAGCCTTAATAGTAGCAACAGTAGGGGAGACATCTTCTTCGGCTAGGATGGCCTTTCCCTCCTCAAGATTAGCTATATAATCTGTGTAGAGGTATTTGGCCATCAGTTCTTCTTCGGTAAAGCCTTCACCGGCTACTTTCGAGCGACACACCTCCTCTTCCCAGGCATCAACGAGGTTGTCAGCATATGTAAATCCCAACCATTTATGTTTCCTAAACTGAATCATGTTGGCAAAGAATTATGGGAGAGTATCATTTAATTCTTCCCTCTATTCTTGCTTTCCCTCTTTGAGGTCTTTTAATTCTTGTGCTATGAAGGAATAATCAACTTCCATATCTAGCTTTTTGGCATTTACTAATAGCAGGCTCTCCTCGAGCTTATCTTTTCTCAAAGCTCTAGAATCTCGGCTGCCTGATCTTTAATGGTTTAGTCCTTGGTCCGAATGGTTTAAAATTTTGCAACAAGGGCCAGGTACTTCCTAGTAATTTGCATCTTGTGAGCATTGTCCTTATGAGCAATTCAAAGCAAGTCATATAGCAAGCATTCTGCATTAGTGTAGGTTATTCTCATTTCTGCCATCAGAGTGTCAAATTAGCCTTGGATTCCATATTGGCACCATTCTCTGCCTTGATCTTTTCAAAGTCTCCTTTAGATGAGTCTATTGTACATCTTTATCTCAAACTCGAAGGATTCGATGTACATATGATTAATACGATTGACCTTGGAGAGGGCGTAGGTGAGTTTTTCCACTCGTAGCCTTGGTAGATGTGTAGTTGGATCCGCTAGACATCTTCATCGCTTCTTCCTTGGAAATGTTTTGGATGTCACAATCAAACATGACACCATGCAAGAAAAGGTCTGAAAAAGCAGCATGTAGGCGAGGCAATGTAGCAGGAATAAGAGCTGGAGGAGTAGAGATTCCCTTAAAACAAGAAGGAATAACTGTGATTAAGGAGCAAGAAGTGGAGGTTTGCTCGTAAGTAAGAATTTTGGATTCTATGCGGGGTAGAGGAGCGCCAGAAGAGGATAGCCGCAGCGATCATGCAAGTCTCTGTGCCGCTTGCTTGGATCTCTAGGCTTCATTTCTTTGGCCTGCCTTTTCTTTCCCTCTCTTTGGCATGGCGATCATCTTCCTCTTTTGTCTCTCCTTCCTTGCATCTAGCTCTCTTCCTCGGTCTGTTGATGTAACAACCCTGATTTTGATTAATATTATTTAGGATATTTAACTAGATAAATTAAATAAAATAATGTAGAATGATAATGAGATGGAGATTTTATAATATAATGGATCGAGCCTTAATTAATGAACTAATGGAATTAATGAAAACATTAAAAACAAGGAGGATATGCTAAGGGAAAAATAGGAGTACGCTATAATTCCTAAACATATCCTTACACTCCTCCCTTATTCACTTCATTCACACATACAAAACGAAAAGAGCAAGGTTGGCCATAGCTAAGAGGTTCGACAGAAGAAAGTCTTAGGAAATCAAGACCAAAAGCTAAGGGAAATCAATCCACACTCAAATATCAATCTTCTTATACCATTCAAGGTGAATAATAGTTATGCATCTCAAATTTTTATCCATTATTTTTGGTTTTAAGTGAAAACCTGAATTTTTGATGTTATCATGTCATGTTTTAAACGAATAGATGAATATATGTTATGTGATGAATTTATATGATTTATTATGGAATTTACTAACATATTTAAGTTGGAAAACCTATCATATGACACCCAAATACCTTTAAATTTGGATACTATGTTAGATGTATTATTTTAGAAATAGGTTTTAAATTTCATAATTTTCTGATAATGTATGGATATTTTATGATTTGCTCAAGGGATGAAAATTGGTTAGTTTGGGATTTCAATTACTTAATTAAAGTTTTTAGCCCTGGAGTTTTTATATGTTGAAAAATATGATTAATTTTATTTATTGATATTTTTGGGGATTTTTACCATGAGTTTACGATACTATATAAATTTATTTAGCTAGAAAAGCTTAATATTTAAATTAAAACATTAATCTACATTAATGTTTTTCAAATACGTTTTGGAAATATAAATTCTGGCTTACGATAGATTTCAGTAAAGTAGTTGATAAAGGAAATTATTATCCAATGAGAAATTGACAAACCTTTGGAGTTGGTGGAAAGTAATTGCTTTAATAAAAATAAAATGGTATTCTTATTAATCAGGGCTTTGCCATGCCGAGAGTCACAATGTCACATTTCATCAAGCTACATTTATGGTCTTCGAAGTCAATCATAGGTGATAAATATTATGTCAACTTCAGTTGATATGGAAAGGATCGTCGTGGTTGAGGTGTGAAGCACATCATCGAAGTTTCCATCATGACTTTGACGTTGACATTACCGCATGGCTTAAGTGCCGCATTTTATATAAGAAAGGGCATGGTACCCCATGTCTTCAATGTCTCCGACCTTATTGTTTTCAAAGTAACTCATAGTGATGCTGCTAATGCCACATATTTTGATAATGACTCCGAAAGGAAAGGAAGCCGCACTTTATAACTTCGGCTATATGGTGCCATGTTTTATCACTTCAACTTTAATGGTCGTCGCTTATTATCTTTGTATCCTATTTTCATAGAAGTCTAGGTTGCCACCTGTTAGCACTTCGGCCTTAATGATGCCGCTATTTTCTTGATGACTTTAATGTCGAGACTCATTAGTGTCACCGAGCATTTTCTAAGGTGTTACACTATACTATACGATGTAGTTAGCCTTGACTATTTAGCTTGTGTCTTGTAAATCAAAAACTGTAACATATTTTGGTACTGAAGAGGGACGATGACCCTATTGGCGAGATTGGCGTCGACCTTTACCATTTAGTAGTTTTACTATTTTATAAAAGCATATATACATACATACATACATACATACATACATACATATGTACATATATACATACATATACATATATGCATATATATATACATATATCCATAGATATACATATATGCATACATATACATATATGCATACATATACATATATATACATACATACATACATACATACATATATATATATATTGAAGTGAGATAACTTCCAAGTGATTTAGAGATTCACTAATACTATTTTATAAAAGCATACATATGTATGTGTGCGTGTATCGGCATAAATATACATATATACATATATACATACACACACACACACACACACACACACATATATATATATATATATTGAAGTGAGATAACTTCCAAGTGATTTGGAGGTCCACTAATACTATTTTATAAAAGCATATTTATGTATCTGTGTGTGTGTATTGGCATAAATATTTTGGATAAAGTAAAGGGCTATAATTTTCCTTAGTTCGAAAGTATGATTTCAAGGGTTTAATCATTTGTGAAGAATTATGTTTTCAAGGAAATAAAAAGGGTACTTAGCCCCGAATTTTACTAAAGCGATTACTATTCTTACCACCTTTAGATCAGTTGTGATAGGATGAATAGGCTTAGAGATTAGAAAACCAAATAGGACCGGTATAGGGTAGCGCCCTATGCTTTAACTATTAACCCTTTGTTAATACTAGTCTATAATTCCATTGCATTGGGCATTGTCACGGGTAAGACTAAAAGTAGGTTTATATGCAGAGAGAAATATACAAAGTTAAGATACGTTATTGGTGAGCCCGTTAACCATTAGGATCAAAGTGACCCTAGGAATACTAAGTTTCAGACAGACCGTCTAGTTGTCTTCTAACAGTATGTTAGAGATGTTGATATATCTAGTTGGCCTTGAGACATCCATAGTTCTGTAGTTATCCTGAGAAAATTTTATCCTTGGGATGCATAGTCCAATGATTTGGACAAATTGGTCATGATTACACATGTTCCATGCATGCACGTTATAATTTATATTGTATATTTTAACTACTGTGGTTAAGATATTAGTGAGGGAAAAACCCATTTCGCTCAGTGGTATGGTCTCACCGAATATCTATAAATCGAGATTGCATACTTTTATTCACACCAAACTTTTTGTCCGACTCGAATTTTATGTTTTCCCCTTGATGTACACGTAAAAATGTACATTGTTACGCTCACATTTTATCTATTTCATGCAAATAAAAGTTACATGAAGGATATTTTATACGTTTTCACAAATTCATGAAAATTCTTTCAATCATCATTCATGAGAAAAAATGGGTTTTTGTGCATATTTTATTGTTAAGAAGATTATCTACACATTTTTTATTTTTATTTATTAATTCTGTAGATATTTAGTTAAAAATTTGATATCTTCGTTGGTGCACACAATTAATCTGAAGATTTGAACAAAAAATTGATGTAAAGAAGAATGACTTGAAACCTTGGATTTTTTATGCAAAAGAAATATATTTTAAAGGCCAAGAAGTGAAGTTAATGAAGTTATACAAGCCCATATGAATTAATTGAAGAAAGGCTAAAAGAATGGGAATTAATTACCCAATTGCTTTAAAGAGACTCATTTGGCCCATTAGACCTTTAAGGTTTGGAAACGTGTATAAATACCCCTTATTGTATCTATTCATTCATTGAACCTTTCGATTGAAATTTTTTATATGGAGTCAAAAAATAAAGTTATTTTTTTTCTTATTTTTCTGTAACGGCTTCATTCTTTTTTTTTATTTCTTTTTTCTCATATTTCATTATAAGCTAATACCCTTCAATTTAGGGGGTAATACAGCTCTTCAGTTAAGTTGAAATCAATAAAAAGTTGCTTTTACAATTCTCTTGTTTTAGATCTTACTTTTCTATAGATATTTTTCTATTCATATTTACACATGTATTTTTGATAGCATATATTGGTTTATCCCAAATAGGCTATGCTTAAATCAATAATAAACCAAATAGAGAATTATCTACATATATGAACCATGCAATTATTAATAATATTTGGCACAGAATTAAATTTGATGATCTATATTTGATTTATACCTTAATAGGTCATGCTTGATAGATTTTGTATCACATATATTAATATTTCCTAAATAAGTAATAAGTGGACTAATTTGTATTTTTAAATTTGATGATTTATACTTCTCTATTCAAGGTTGATATTTCATACTTAAAGTAGATGTATAAATCTTTTCCATTTATTAAAAAGGGATCGTAGAAATTATCTTTTGTTATTTGATTAAATTGGAGTGGGGATTTATTCCCTTAAATTATTCCACAATCATAATAGTTTCCTCCTTTATTATTCTTTTTGTACTTTTAAATAAAAACTTCTCTTACCTTCTTGGTTTAATTTGATTAAATAAATAGAAATGATTTAGTTTTCCTATGGATTCAACACCCACTTGCCCATGTACTACAATTATATGCCATGCAATTGTGGTTTATTACAATAAAATTATGTGTTTTTAAGTGATAGAAAATACTCTGGTCAACTCTTAAATTCACGAGTGCTTAAAATTTGATTTGAGTAGGTCGAGAGTAAGGGTTTGTGGGTTAATTGGGTTTTATCGAATAAAGCATCCAGAGACGTGTAGGAGGCAAAGCTAGCTTTGTAATAGTCTAACAATTACTATTATCTGCCATGTTATATCAGTTATTATATGTATGTATTGACAGCAGATGTATTCATCTATTTAGTAACTTTGATCAACCACGAAGGCATCTTCATATGTCGCTCTTAGAGTATTTTGTAATAATTATATTTTATGTGTACATGGGTGTTTGGGATTATGTAACAAATATGAAATATTATTTTTGAAATGAAATGTGAAAATTCACTTTGGAAATGTTTAAAATTATTTCTTATTATTGTGCTTCTGATATTATAGATACCATTAACATGTCCATATTTTGTCATCGAAAATTAATACTATAGATGACTACATCATCTGTAGCGGTTTGTTTTGGACCTCAAGATGAGGGATGTTACAACTTGGTATCAGAGCGTAGGTTTATGTAAAGCTAAAAGAATTTTTTTGAACTTAAAAGAGTTTTGAAAACATAACCCAATTGAATCAAAGACTAATATTAGGGTATGGGATAACCCTGTAGTAAAGTACTTGTATTTACTATATATAAGTATATGCTTTATCTCTAGTCTCCCTCTCTCTTTGACCGTTCTTTCATATCTTACTAATGTCCGAATGCAAATTTAAGGGAATGTAAGATATGGAGGCTGGAAACGAAAGAGTGAATCACAGTGGAGGAAGCACCACTACCAATGAAAATGTCAGGCCCAATACTAGAAGGAATCCAGGTTGAAAAATAGCTGCAAATGTGGGTACAGGAAGACCAACGGTTGATATGGGAGCAATGAATTAGTTCTTTGTCAGCATGATGCAAGTAGGAGCTGTAGATTAGTTAGAGGAAATGATGGAGGCGCTAATCAAGAAGTTCTAGTTGTCAACTAATATGTTGTTTTAAGTAGAGACTATGCAACACTCGAAGGGAAGCCATTCATTGAATTGAAAATGCCATCGAAGGGAGAATTGGTTATTTCATTATGAAAGGATCTTCGTTGATCTTTGTTTGAACAATGGGAAAAAATAGAAGATTGAAATCCAGGCAACTGGAAGGAGTTATGTTGTACTGGTGGAATAGTGTGACTGCTGGCCTAGCAGAGGAAACTTTGACTTGGGATGAATTCCGAAGGAGGTATGAAGAGAAGTTTTTATCTAAGATCGCTAAGTCAACTCTGTTAACAAATTTTTCTGAGTTGGTGCAAGGTGATATGATGGTGCTTGAGTATGCAACCAGATTTGAGGAGCTATCCCGATATGGGTATCTATCGTAGATATAGTGATCAAAAGGAATGAGAAGTTCATCCATGGACTAAGACCTAAGCTTGCTGGGACAACTTTACCATATCTTAGGGATCCTTGCGATATAGTTGTAGAGATAGCTTTGAGGAATGTAGAGACTTGCTTTTTTCAGTAATAACAAGCCAACAAAGAGTTAGAGTGAACAGAATTAGAAGAGGAAGTTCTTCTAGAAAAAGGAAGTTCAAAAGGGCAAAGCTGCTAAGAAAATAAAAGAAAATGTTGTGTGTTACAAGTGTGATAAGAAAAGGCATTTTGTAAACGAATGTCATTCAGGGGATGGAAAGACAGTCATTGGAAGGAAGAATATCAAGTGCTTTAATTGTGAGCAGATCGGGAATTATAAGAATGAATGAAAGGAACTAGCTAACGTTGAGAAAGGAAAAGTGTTTGTGCTTTGAAACCAACTACCTCAAGACCTACCGCAGAGGAAAATGGAAAGGCTATGATGGGAGGTACGCTTTTCATTCATGGCTTATCTGTTAGAGTACTGGTTGATACTGGTGCATCAAATTCTGTTACATCTCATTGTATGGTAGATAAGCTTAACCTAGAACCCTCATACCTAGTCACTTCCTTAAGGGTTGCGAATCCGATAGGAGGATATGGAGCTCTTGGGATGAGATGTGACTATTTAGGGTTTGAATTATCAGGTCATGTATTCTTCTGCAGTTTGCATGTATTTGATTTCGTAAGCTTTGGAATTGTTTTGGGTATGGACTGTTTAAGTAAATACGATGCGAAGATATTTTGCCTAAATATAAATATATCACTAAGACACCCGAATAGTAGCGACCGAATTATATACTCAGTAGAGAATCCAAATTTTTATGTTTGTGCTTTTTTGGGTGTAATAGAAGAGTAAGATGATTTGAATCTGGTTTTTGTAGTTAGAGAATTTGCAGACATGATGAAACGAGTTATTGAGTTTTGAATATATCTTGTGCCCTAGATCCGAACCCGTAAGTAGACTGCTTAGAAAAATAACACCAACCGAGATGAAGGAGTTAAAGGTGTAGTTGGTGGACTTAGAAAAGAAAGTTTTATTAATCCAATCAGTTCCCCTTAGGGAGCAGCCGTGGTGTTTGTGAATAAACCGAATGGATCCTTAAGGATGTGTATTGATTACCGTAAGTTGGATGAAAAGATAATGAAGAACCAATATCATTTGTTGAGAATTAATGACTTATTTGATCGGTTGAGTGGAGGCAAAGTATTATCCAAATTGGATTTGGCGATTAGGTTCCATTAATTGAGAGTGGCAGAGAACAATATTCCTTTGACATCATTTCGAATAAGATATTGTTCATACGAGTGGTTAGTGATGCCATTTGGATTCTAATGTGATTGCTTTCTTCATAGATTTAATGAACCGGATCTTTCAATAACATTTGGATAAATTTGTGTTACTATTCACTGAAAATGTTTTGGTATATTCTAAGGATGAAAGATACCATGATATTCACCTTAGAATAGTGCTAGATACATTGAGATAGCATCAGCTGAAGGCAAAATTTTAAAAATGTCATTTTTGGAAGAAAGAAGTGCAGTTCCTTGGTTATATATTCTTAGAAAAAGGATTGTCTGTGGATCCAGCTAAGATAGAAGCTATAAATAATTAGAAGAGATCAGAGATGGTGATTGAGATAAAGAGTTTGCTAGGATTAGGTGGCTACTACAGGAGATTCATTGAGGATTTCTCCCGTATATCAGCATTGATGACTAATCTAACATTGAAGGATGTTGAGTATGTTTGGATCGATAAATGCGAGGAGGCATTCTAGAAGCTGAAACATCTATTGACCAACGAGTTTGTGTTAGTAGTCTCAAATGGTAATCAAGATTTGGTGGTGTATACTGGTGCATGTGGAGCAGGATTAGGAGTTGTGTTAATGCAAAGGGGTAAATTGATTGCCTATGCTTCACAATAGCTCAGATCGCACGAAGTTAGGTATCCGAGTCATGACTTAAAGTTGGTTGCCGTAATATTTTCTTTGGAGTTTTTGAGACACTATCTTTTGGGAGAACGATTCGAGTTGTATAGGGATCACAAATCTCTAAGATACTTATTCTCTCAGAAGGAGCTAAATTTGAGAGAGTAGTGATGGTTTAAAGTTTTAGCTGCTTATGATTTTGGAATTGTGTACAAACAAGGGAAAGGAAATAAAGTTGTAGATGAACTTAGCAGAAAACATCTGAATGCGGTGTTAGCAAAGATATCGGAGTGAAAAGAATTGGAATCATTAACTACTTGTAGTGTACGGTTAAGATCGACCGCTAGCTCTAGTCAGGGTACTGCAATGTTATCTTGTTTGGAAGCCCGACTGGTATTGATCGAGAGGATTACTTCTAAGTAAATAGATGACCCATTGCTAGTTGAAAGAGTTAAAAGATTGGAATCTGTAATTGAGATAGATGATTTGAAGGATTTTTATCTTAAATAGAATGGATGGTTGAGAAAGAAGGGAAGATTGTGCGTTCCCGATGCCGGTGACCTAAGAAAAGAAGTGCTGAGAGAATGTCATCGATTGAAGTTTACTATTCATCCTCGAGAAATTAAGATGCATCAGGATATGAAGAGAATTTCATCTAGGAGGGTATGGAAAGGGATATAGGATTATGGGTAAAGAAATGTCTAAAATTTCAACAAGTTAAAGCCAAGCATCATAAGCCTAGTGTATTGCTTCAACCATTGGATATACCAAGATGGAAATGTGATTCTATATCTATAGATTTCATTAACGAGTTGCAAAGGTCGAATAGGGAAAATGAAATTATATGGTTCATAGTAAGTCGACTGACTAAGAATGCACATTTCATTCCCGTTATGACAACCAAGACGGCACCTATATTGGCTAAGTTGTTTATGAAGAATGTTGTTAGACTGCATGGGAATTCTAGTAGTATAATCAGTGACAGAGATGCATTGTTCACTAATGAATTTAGGATGAGTCTACAAGAGATATTAAGTACCAAGATTAAGATGTGTACTACTTATCTCCACAGACAGATGGGCAGACAGAGAGAGTCAATAAGGTACTTGAAGATTTGTTGAGAGCTTGTGTACTAGATTTTAGTGGATCATGAGAAGACCGTTTGCACTTGGTTGAGTTTTCCTATAATAATTGTTACGAATGTAGTATAGGAATGATGCCTTTTGAAGCTTTGTATGGAAAACCATGCAAATCTCTCGTATGTTTGTTGGAGACCGAAGGTAGACTAGTACTTGGTTCGGATATGGTAAGAGAAGTCGTAGAAAAGATTGAGTTTATTTGGGCTAGAAAGAAGGAAACTTAGCCTAGGAAAAAAAGTTATGTAGATAAGAGACGAAAGTACATGGAGTTCTCAATTGGAATCATGTTTTCATTAAAGTATCACCGATCAAGGGTGTACTAAGATTTGGGAAATCTTGGAAATTGGCATTTAGGTTTGTTGGACCATTTCCTATTTATAAAGGATCAGGAAACTCTCTTACAGGATAGAGTTATCGAACAGTTTGGCAAGAGGCCACAATGTTTTCCATATTTCTCATCTATGGAAGTGTGATATCACTTCGACTACATTGGAGGATTTAGTGGTGGAATGGGACACAGCCATAGTTAGACATCTAATTCTTATAATCGCAAGGGATGAGAAGAAGCTAAGGAAAAATACAATCAGATTAGTAAAGGTCCAGTGGAGTGATGATGAGAGTGGATGTACTTGGGAAATTGAGTGCAAGAATAGAGACACTCATCCAAACTTGTTTGATGGTATGTTTTACATCTATGCTTTTATATTTGATATGTGTACCTTATTTTAATTTTGAGGACGAATTCTTTAAGGACGAGAGTCTGTAACAACCCTAATTTTGATTAACATTACTTAAGACATTTAATTAGATAAATAAAAATGAAATAATGTATAATGATAAGGAGAATGAGATTTGGTAAATATAATGGGTTGAGCCTTAATCAATGAAATAATGGAATTAATTAGAACATTAATAAGAAGGAGGATATGCTAAGAGAAAAGTAGGAATAAGTTATGACTACTAATACATATCATTACACTCCGTCTCCCTTATTCACTTCAATCACATAAATAAAACTAAAAGAGCAAGGCCTGCCATAGCTAAAGGTTTAAGAGAAGAAAATCCTAGGTAATCAACACCAAAAGCTAGAGGAAATCAATCAACACTCAAATCTCAACCTTCTTGTACCATTCAAGGTGAATAATAGTTATGCATCTTAAGTTTTATCCATTATTTTTGGTTTTAAGTGAAAACTCTAATCTTTTGATGTTATTATGCCATGCTTTAAATGATTGGATGAATATATGCTATTTAATGAATTTATATGATTTATTATGCAAACTATTAATATGTTTAAGTTGGACAACCTATTATATGACACCTAAACTACTTGAAATTTGGATATAAAGTTAGGAACTTTATTTTAGAAATTGGTATTTTAAATTTCGTAATTTTCTAATAATTTACGAAATTTTATGACTTTCTCGAGGGAGGATGTGATGATCGCGAATCCATACCCTATGAACCGACAATAAACCGCACACGTCAATCCAAGGAGTAGAAAATTGCATATGATCATGGGAAAGAAAAGAGTAGGTGAGAAGAAAGTAGAAGAGAATAAAAGAAGAAGAAGAAGAAGAAGAAGAAAAAGAAAGAGGCAAAACCAAAACAATACAGAACCTCACATCGCAACAAAATAATATGTAATATAGATCAATAATCTTTACAAAGAGAAACTATAATATACATAGATCAATATCATAGTACATAATAAGTAATCATCAACTTGGATAATTATAATAACCTGTCCTTACAAATGATAATAATTTACAATAACAACAATGCAAAGCAACAGAAAAATAAATAGATAAGTGCATATGACATGAAGTTCTCCAGCTTGCCTGTTAAAGTTCTAAAAGCACCAAATCTGAACTTGTAAATACACTTTGTCTGACCCGAGCATTGAAAGGGAAGAACGCCCGGATGAGTCTGCTAAACCAGCATGAGAAAAACACATCTCAACTGAATTTAAAAGTTACCAAAACTTTTCCTTTATCAAAACAAAAGGTATCTTGTAAGTCCACGTCCACACATAAACGCAGATGGGTCTTTCCTTTACGATAACCAAAACCTTTCATATCAAATCATGTTATATTATAATAGTGTCTATTATACAAATAATAATCAACATTGTTGAATTTGTAACCATTATTAAATTCCAACAATACTAGGCTCTACAGAAAAATGGCATGCACGTAGTGGATTTTGGATTTCCATACAATTGACAAGGTGAAGTGACTACCTTTTTGAACCAAATCTTGGTACACCTCTAAAGGGATGTACCTTGGGTTGAGATACTCAATGCCTAAACCAACAGAACACCAGCCTACCCCTTCCTGGATAGTACCGAATATGTTATCTCTCCAGTCATTACCGACCTAAATCCATGGCCACAAGCATACATTAACATTAATTAGATACATGATGTTATAGTGTGTAAAGATACATCTAGAAGAGTGATGGCATCTCCTAACGGGAGCGACCCACTTAGCCTTGCTTCTTCTATCCCTGTTTCAGTCATTTTTCAAGAAGTGAGGCCAAAAGAGGTATCAATTACCTTTCACATATCATATATCATCATCATCATCTTTAAATGTCATATTGCCATTCCCATTGACTACTAATTGCCTTCCAAAAAATAAAACCCTTCAGCTCGTATGTCTCAAGTTGATTGTTAAGCTAATAGAAGTTGCCTTCTCCACCACCACAGGATGTACATTTGTAAAAACCAATGTACATAATCTTAGAAATGTAATGTCAGACACTCATCCATACAAGTTGTCCAGAAATAGGACAAACCGAAGGTACTCTCCTACCACATCCTATAGGATTAGTAGCGACAACCCTTGCAATGGATATTTCATAACGAAGAGACTACTGCTACTATATGTATATTGGGATTTTTATACCAAATGATCAAAAACCAGTCCTTCACTACATCAATCGACCAGCCTACACAATCGGCCCATATATGTTGTTCCAAAGTAGTTTTCAGATAAATCTTGTAACGACCTATAAGTTTTAATGGTTTTAATAACGTAATTAACTGATTTTTTGTGAAATTTTAAATCATTAAATTTGGAAATTTTTTTGATATTTGGGATACATCTATTTAGACATAGTTAATGGTAAATTTTTACTAGAAAATATGAAAGTTCATTTTGTTGAGTAATTTTATTTAAATTTAAATCAGTTGATAAATGAAAAAAAGTGTTTTGGAAATCTGAATATTTTTACGTAATAAAAATGTAAACTATTTTCTGAATGAGACATCATATTTCGTTTCGTTAATTTTGGACTTCTCTACCTCCGTTTATCTTATTTTCAACGGATTTGCATCATTTTAGGCACAGAATATCGAGTTTTGATTGGATGGTTGTATCACTGATATCTGTGTAACATTCTGTTCATCTCGTCGTGCTGATCTCTGTAGTATATTCAATAATGTATTTCAGAGTACGGTGTGCGGTGAAATCTATGAAAATGGTTGACCGTATCGGCACCCATTTTTGAGCTTTTGATATTTTGTGTCCATTCAAATTTCAAACGGTTGAATTTAATCGGCCACTAGCATTTTATTTATTTTCAGCTTGACTTTTACTTTTCTAGAATTTACTTCTAAGTTTTAACGTTCCTTTCCCTGGTTCCAATATATGTTTTTTGCTCCACCTTTATTTCTTTTATTTTATTTTGTTTGTGTTCGTTCATTTCAGCTATCCCTTCCCCTTCCTTTCTTCTTCCTATTGCCTGATCGTCCTTCCCTATAACCTATTCATTCCCTTCATTTTTGCTTAGCCTGCTTGCCTTCCCCATCGATTCCACCATCACAACCTTATGCGGCCTCCCTCTCCTTCACTAGTGGCCGACCCGCCATCTCCACCTTCTACCGCCTACTCAAAGCCGAGACAAGAATTTGCCGACCACAGCCAACAAAGCACCAACCTTCAGTCAACCCGATCCACCCACCACCGTATCCCCACCTGATGGCCGCTGCCGTCCTTGACTGAAGCCCTCACTGACCACGCCACAGACTCCAGCTCCGACTAAAACCCTTCACCTATCTATCCGACCCACCCACGTATAACACATTTCCATATGGCTGCCAAAACCCTACAACCATCTGCTTCACCATGGCCATTCAACCCCCGAGCAGTGCCTCCTTGGCCTTACTCCACGTAAGCATAGCCATCGCCATACTTCAACGTCCATCCGACCTTTGCCCGCCTTCCATTCAATAACCCAACCGCCGTGGCCACCTGCTGCTGAGGCCGAGCCAGTCACCCACATCCACCTTCGACACCTACCTCCAACTGCTCCGCCTGTGTCGACCACCATGCCACCATCTTGCCCTCTCTCCATAAGTTTGTAAGTTATATATGTATAGTTGTTTATAATGTATATATACATAAATAATGTTTATATATAAATAATAATGTATAAGTTATATATTTTGTGTGTATATGTATAGATATATATAGGTTTATATAAGTTTGTAACCTAGCCGTATATAGTTCATATAAATCATATTATACGTTAATTATATAAGTTATATTATGCAGTTTAAATTTGTAAGTAGGAAGGTTGTTTGTATATATCAGTTATTTCATACATGCCCTGTTGGGTTTTCGAATAGATTATCATAGCTTAATACATACATACATACACACACACACACACACACACACATATATATATATATGTATGTAAGTTCTTGTTTATGTATGTAGTATACATATATGTTTACTGCATAGATATACTATTTTATGTCTACAATATAAAGACTTGTATCAGAGAATTGCCATTCTCTACTATTTCAGATTACATATATTGATTTTAATCATAGTATGCATAGCTATTAATTAAATTTTGATTTTAATAATAATATAACGTTTGTTTGTATGTACGTGTACTTTTACCCGCTTACTCATATATAAAGTTAGTTCGTATCTATATACACACTTGGGTTTTGGATAATAATAGAATATATAAGTTTGGCTTTTCAAGTATATGTTAGTATTTTGATATATATATATATATAATATGTTAAACTGCTTATATAATAGGGTTGAACTGAGTATATTAAACTTAGTATATGTGAATTAGGTTTTTCAAATATATATAGATATTTTTATATGTTAGGATTTAGGATTGATTTGAAAATAAATATATATTTTTTATTTTAAATATATGTTTTAAATTGGTTTTTGAAAATTTATATATATGAAACATACACTTCGTTTCATCGATCTCTTGTCCATCTTATCTTACCATCTCAATATCGATTTGTTGCAGCAATTTCTAACTTATCGTTGGAACTATGATCAAATAGCTTCCTCATCCTCCTCTAGCCCTCCCAATTCCTTTGCTATCATTCTCAGATATCTCATTCGTCCCTCCTAAATACCTCCGTCAACGCCATTATCCTCCTACCCCTTTTCCTGCCACCCCCTCGTCATCTCATACAAATGCAACACGTCCCACTCCCCCTGGCTCGGGTTGTGGCCCTCCTGCCCACTCTCGGTCAATCCTTAGTAAGGCTCGAACATATGCGCAGGTGGCAGCCACCCCTGCTCTGCCTAACCAGGAGCCTCTTCTCCCAACCCCCCAATTATACAACCGTAGGCGCTCTTTCCCGATCTTTGACTCATACCGCCAAACGTTCGATTTTTTAAAATCAAATAGAAGATGTTTCCGATGCGCTGGCAAGGGCCACGTGGTGAAAAAATGTAGGGAAGCGAAGATTTTTTACTTCTATGGTTATTATGGACATTATTACTCCCGCTGTCCTTCCAGGCTTTCTACATCGGGACCCGCCAAAAAAAACCCTTTGGTTCCCACAAACATTCATTTCGCTCGTAGTGACACATCAAATCCGCTTTTTGTCGTTTCCTCTGCCAAAGCCACACGGGCCAAGCCGTCCATTCATTCCCACTCAGGTCACACTTCGAAAATAGCTGAACCCCTCCCACCCAATCGAATTACTTCCTTCCCTTTCCCTCACACCAATATCCATTATGCACCCTCTTCCCTTTCGGCTCCTTCATACCACTTCCCAATGGCAGATTTTTCCCTATACATCACCCCCACAATTATTGAAGGCGCCTGGACGGTAGAAGTTCTCAGTAAAGTTCTACAATACGCCTTTGGGCATAGAGAATGGCCGACCTGGTTTCTTGATAACAACCGTTTTCTTATTGCATGTCCCTCTAAATCCATCAAAACAGCGGCTCTTACCCGAAAAATCCTCACCAAAGCAGGGGCACCATTTACTTAGAAGCCTGGCCAGAATACGAAAAACCGGCTCCCATCGACGTTGAACCTCCAAGCTAGGCCACGGTCAAGGGAATCCCGGAGTTTCTTAGGAATAACCCTAAAGTTGTGCAAGCTGTTATCAACCCGGTGGGTAGATTCATGGAGTTTGACAGATGTGACTGGTCAGAGTTTGACCGTCGACTTCGTGTATTAAAATGCAGTTCCTAGCGGGGGGTTCCTTCTTCATCATCTTACAGGGTCCGCCTTAGTGACGCCAACTATCTCATTACTATATCCAGATGGGAGCACGTTCATCCGTGCAACAGGCCGAAGACATATCTTTTGGATCTAGAGTATGAAAGAGACATGAAATGCTTCGATGACCCGCTAGGTATTCCATCGGATGAACTGGTCTCGGAAGAACGTTTCGACGCGATGAAGTATGAGCCTCCTTCGCCCACCTTTCCCCTCCCCATGCAGTCCAATATGGAGGACGAAGCCAACAGTATCCTTGGCCCTTTGCTGAACCAGGCCCCCAACGCTGGTACCCACTCCTAGATATGGAACTCTCGGTGCCCTTTCACCTTCAATCTCTTGCACTAGAACCTTCCTCTATAGATGAACATCACCTGGCGCCCCATACCTTACATATCCCCACAACTGAACCCGCCCAATTTCAACTCCAGGCGCCCCTCCACTTCCAAACCCCCTTCCCTAAACCCACCTCTTTGATTGATCATATTTTGGCCTCTCCTCCATCTCCATTGCCGACGCATCTAGGGAGACAAGATCTAACTCTGGCGTGGGTTAGAAGAAGTGCGCGGAACTCAAGATCCTTGCTTGGTCATACAGGTTGTTTCTATAAAACTACAGTTTTTTCTTATGCTAATTCTAAATTAAACAGGATGTTAGGACGTTGCATGGGGGTTACCATACAAGATGAGCATTACTCTGCCATGCAAACCCTAGAACAGGAGAGACTATCCTTTTCCTAATGAAAATTGTATCATGGAATATTCATGGGCTAGGGGACCGCTCTAAGAGACATTCAACCTATCTTTCCTTGTCTCCCCTAAACATAGACATCCTTCTGCTCCAAGAATCTAAACTGTCTGATCCAACTCCTTCTCAAATTAGACAATTAGGTGGTTCTAATCTCATAGGCTGTGTGCACTCCAACTCTATTGGCTCCAGGTGGTTTAATCACCATGTGGAATGAATCTGTATGGTCCCTTTGTCAAATCATATTTCATCCCTCTGTCCTCCATGTAGCACTCAGACACGTGCAGTTCAACACTATTTACTTTTTCTCAAACATATATAGCCCCCATTCAGTGCAAGAAAGGTTGGAACTTTGGTCGGGCTGCTTGGAATTTGCGTCATCTATATACAGTCCCTGGGTAATTGGTGGAGATTTTAATACAACCAGATATTCAGACGAAAGAAACTCGAGAAATATTTCACTTGACTCAGAAGATTTCAATGCATTCATCAACTCCTGTTCTCTTATCGAGCCTCCAATCAATAACCGTCATTTTACCTGGACCAATAAGCGTCAATTGCCTTCCCTCGCTAAGCTCGATCGCTTCCTCTTCAATCCCGCCTAGGAGGATATCCATCCTCTCTCCAATTGTCTTGGCCTTGCCACCATTCTATCTGACCACTGTCTCCTCTGTCTCGACTTAGGCACCCTTCCCACCTCCAAGCACCCATTCATATTTGAAGGCTCTGGCTACTAGAACCATCATTCGAAGATTTTATCAAATTGGCATGGGACCAGCCCACCAAGTCCTCCTCTGCCACTGCACGTGTAGTAGGTAAACTTAGATCCTTAAGAAAACTCCTCAAGCCTTGGGCGAAATCTATCTGGGGCTCTCTCCATAGACGCATTGCCGCCATTCAAAATGAAATTCTAGCCCTAAACATCCAGGAAGAATCTCTCCCCCTAGACAACAGTGACTCCCTTAACCTTTCGAACTTAGAGGCTGAGCTTGAAAGACTTATGAAGCAAGAAGAGATTGGATGGAAACAACGGTCAAAAGCCAAGTGGCTGAAAGATGGCGATAAAAACACATCATATTTTCACAAATTAGCCAATGGCTGCCGCAGGTCCCTTTTCATCCCGAAAATGGTGCATAACAACAATCCAATATCCGACCCCATCAAAATTTCGAACCTCTTTACTGACTATTACCGCTCCATCTTCGACAAACCCTTTCCTCCCCTCCCCCTCATAGATTGGAACCTACTCTATCCCAACCCTTTGCCCATCCCAATAGACCCCCCTTCATAGAATTAGAGATCCTGGCCACCCTCAAAGGCATGTACGACAACAAATCCCCGAGGACAGATGGCTTTGGCCTTTTTTCTCCAAGCACTTCTGGGGGGGTTGTCAAGGGAGATATCCTAGACATGTGTGCTGAATTCTGTTCCAACCCTATGGCCATAGCTCGCCTAAACTACGCAAATATTATCCTCCTGCCTAAATCCGTTGGAGCCAACTCCCTATCAGCATTCCGACCCATTAGCCTTCTAAACACCACTTTTAAACTGATTACCAAAGTCCTTGCCAATCGCCTCCAAAACCATATGGAATCGCTAGTTGGAGCAGAACAGTCAGCCTTCATCTAGGATAGGAACATCCTGGACTGCGTTGCGGCAACGCAAGAAGTAATCTCCTTCTGTCATTCAAACAACATCCCAGGGGTCCTTCTAAAACTAGATTTTTCCAAGGCCTTTGATTCAGTTAATTGGAATTTTATTATTGAGCTCCTAATGCATAGAGGATTTCCACCTACATGGTGCAACTGGATCAAATGCATCCTAAATTCGAGCCTTTCCTCGATCCAGATCGGCGGCTCATCTGGAGGGCTCATCAAATCAGCTCGGGTTCTCAGGCAGGGAGACCCTCTCTCTCCGCTTATCTTCATCCTAGTGGCGGATGTCTTTAACTGCATGATCAAACTGGCGCTAGCTGACAACTACTTAGCTGGTATTTGTCCCCCCAACCCTAACCCTAACTCTTACCCTAACCTAATGATTTCCAACCTCTAGTTCGCAGATGACACCATCCTCTTCGTCTCCCCTTCTCCTGAACACATCCATAGCCTAAAAGTCCTCTTTTACACTTTCGAGCTCATCTCAGGCCTATCAATTAACTTTAATAAGAGTTCCGTCATCATTCTTGGAAATGCTGAGCATCTCGGTCCCTCCATCTCCTCCTCCCTCAACTGTTGCATTGACACTTTTCCAATATCCTATCTAGGCATCCCCCTGCGCCCCACCAAGCTTCATCGATCTGACTGGACCCCCCCCTTATATCCAAAATTGGATCAAGACTTGCAGGCTGGAAAGCATACACTCTATCGACTTTGGGAAGGCTAGTCTTGGTTAAAGCTGTACTCTCGACGCTCAATCTCTACTGGCTCTCATTCCACAAAATTCCCAGCTGGGTATCCAAAAAAATTGATGCTATTAGACGCTCCTTCCTCTGGAATGGGGGAAAGCCAAATGCCTTGTTAGCTGGAAAATTACATGCATGCACGAGGACCACGGCGGACTAGGTATCACCAATCTGATTACTTTCAATCAGGCGCTTCTAGAAAAATGGCTCTGGCGTCTCCTCTCACCGGGTCAGTTCATCTGGAAAGACTGGATCCGGGCATCCCACTACAATGCTGACCCATTCTGTGATCTCCATTTTGCTCCAAACTTCAAGCCCTTCCCCTTTTGGTATGGTGTCTAGCATCAGTGGACTGCATTAAACCCCTACTTAAGGTGAACCTAGGTAATGGCTCTAACTGCCTTTTCTGGTATGACTCTTGACACAGCCTCTCCCCACTAAATCGTTCCTTCCCATCCCTCTTCTCCTACACCAACCTCCCCCTCTTGACAGTGGCTGAAGCCGTCAACCTTGGCCTACCCAGCTTATGTCCCCCAACCCTCTTTGCCGATGACACCCTCTCAGAACTCCTTTCCGCCCTCAGCCTGCTGCAATCAGTAACCCTTAACCCTTCATCGGTGGATCACCATACATGGGCTCTATCTCCTTCAAAAGGGTTTTCTGTATCATAATTCTTTTCTTTTCTAAACCACCCTGGTGGACTGTTCTCCTTTGCTCGTGTCTGGAAATGCCGCATCCCTCCCTGAATCAAATTCTTTCAATGGTGTCTCATCCATGGCCGCATCAATACCAAAGATCGCCTCACTCGCTTGAACATCACATCTGACCAGAATTGTGCCTTATGTAACACTGAAGTCGAATCAATCCGTCACTTTTCTTCGAATGCGACATATCTGACTACATATGGGTTTTGGTTTGCATACACAATCTAGGGCAAACACACATAATCATAGATTTTTTTGATCATTGGCAATATTGTGCACCAAACCATCATCTTGACATCCTTCTAGCCATCTTCAGCTGGGTCATTTGGAAAGAGAGAAATGCCTTCGTTTTCAACAAACCCACCAACTCGCGGTTTAGCATATGTAGTAAAATTTCTAATATCTTTTCTTATTGGACAGGCTCTTCCTCCTCGGCCCCCTTAAGATTTCGTCTTCCATCAGCACGGTCCCCATCGGTTGAACCGGTAGACAGTGCATCATCAACTGCGCCGACTGGTCACCCTGGTTTCAACTGAGGGTTTGGTTGTTTTTTCTTTCAATGTTTTGGGATCACTCTCTGCAACAGTTTTTCTTTTCTGGATAAACTATGACTAATTATGTATATTAGAAACTTCCTGGTCTGTACTTACATGCTGGCATGTTGTTTGTAAGCTTAACTCTAATTATGCTGCTTTTGTATTTGCCATCGATCAGGCCTATTGATCGAACTACTTATTTCTATATATATTATTAATCGGTTGTCTAGTATCATGCTACACATCCGTTCTCCTCAAAAAAAAATCTAACTTATCGTTGTTCCGTGTGCGTATCTGTGTCCGTGTCATCTTCTTGTTTCTCTATCCTTGAAAGGTGAGCAATCACTCACGATTAATTTTCTTATATTTATTAAACTTGATTTCATTTGAAACGAAAAATTGAAATATGTTCCTAAATTGAACTGTTAATTTTATAATTGCTACATATGATATGCTATTATCGCTAATTGTTCACCTGTGATATATGACATCATATCTTGTTGTTTATATTTGATTTAATTTGTTATTGATGATATATGCATGTTGTTGATATGTTATATTATTATCATATTTGTTTCCACTCTACAAGTTCCCTGTTAGTGCAGAATTCCCTATGGGTTGAAATGATACATACTCGAACGATCTTGTAGAATATGAGACAATCGTTATGGGTTGAAATGATAAACCCTAGCGATTTTCATTTATTTTAAATTTTGGGATTGCAGGTTGAAACGATATATATCCGTAAATATTTAAATTACGGATTAAAATGATAAATATCCATATCAGTTGACTATAGGATAAAAAATTATATACGGACACCGTTGGTCTATATTTTGAAAAATGATTTCCAAAGTTTGAAAGGAAATATATGGGTTTTAATGAATATTGTCTTACATAATATTTATAAATATAATTTATAAAATATGTATAAAAATTTCGAATTTAAATTTATATGTTTTGAAAATTTTAATTTATAAGTTAGTTTTGAAAAATATAAATTTTAAGATTTTCTTATTTTTTAATATATACATACATATATATATAATAAGATTTAATACAAAATACAATTAATAATAAAATTTAATTTAATAAAATTTAATTTAATTAATATATAAGATATTTTAAAATATTTATTTAAGAATTTTTTTATATAAATATTTTAAAATAGATTTATAACTTTAATAATAAAGGTTAGATAGATAAATTAATGTTGACTTGGAATTTAAATTGGTTAATAAATGAATTTAAGAAAGAATTGATTTAAACTTATTAGTTTTGAGATTTTGAAAAGATATTATTATAACTTGGTTTATAACTTGATTTGATTAAAAGCGATTAAATGAATATTCTCAATTTTGAATAAAATTGAGACTGAATATGCAATATTGATTTAAATATATAAATTAGGATTTAAATAAATTCTTATAAAAGCGGTTAAGGGAATAATTTCCAATTTGGATAAATTTAAAAGTTAAATGTTGAAATATAAATGAAATTTATATTGTAAATGTTTGAATATTTAAACTTGAATCTTTGAACTTTAAATTGAAATGGTTAAATTATAATTGATTTAAATTGAATTTTGGAATTTAAGATGGTTTAAATCGGTTTGCAAAATTAGAGGAAACTAAATTTATTATATAAAGTATTTTATTATATATAAAAACTATTTTAATTTGTGAAGTATTTTAATATATTTACTATTTCAACCTCTAAACTGTTTAGGTGGAAACTATTATGATTTCAAAGTGTTATGGTTTCAAAGCGTTATGGTTTCAAAGTGTTATGATTTCGAAAGTGGTATAAATTTTGAAAGTGTTACATTCTGAAAATGAATATTATTAAAGCGAACAATGATAACAACTTGATATGGTTTGAAATGAATATGATATTCGGATATAAAATATGAACTATTTGAAATGAAATTACCACGGTGTGAAATAAGCGTTCGGTTGTTAAAGAGACCGAGATCGGATTTTATTATACTTTCTGCCAATATTGAAATCCACTTTAACGACTGCGTATGTGGTGGAGATTCCAGAATGAAGTAGAATGGTTCGGTAACGATTCTATATGGTATTTACGTAGCCCTGACTCCCGTGACTCAGCTTGATGCGGCTGAAACAGGAGCCACGCCGGGCCTTGTGATTTGATTGTGTGCACCTTTGATTTGGAAGTGTGTCATGAGGTGGGCGGTTGTAGCTGCTATGCGTTATCACCTGTCCGGATACGCAAACAGTATATCTACCGTGGCATTCCCTCGAGTGCCTTGTGGCATGCCCTATCGCGCCTCCTACGAGTTTGTTTTGTACCGTACCTAGGTGGTGTCCTTTTTGTAAACCTCTAGTTTACGGAGGAGCGTACGGCATTGTATAGACTACGGGAATATATAGAATGTGTTAAGGAGGATATGCTTAATGCCTTAATGCTAATTTAATACCTTTACTTTACTATAGGCATATTATAATAGCGTATAATACTGCATAGTAGATAGTTCCAGGGATCCTTAGAGGATGGAAATCCCTAACATTGTTTAAGTTACTTATAATTTAATTGACATTTCACTTGAGTTGAATTTATTAATATAAGAATGTTAATCCTGACTCGAGTGTTCTATGTTTTGCTTTATGCTCGGGTCAGACTGAGTGCCATAGCATTTGAGACTCACCTTTGGAGATTAGAGCTTTGCTTGAAGATCTGTTTTATCTATTCAGCTTTTCGAGTTGTTTTATTTAGAAAAGTCATCTTTTTGTATGTTAGACTTCTTTGTATTCAAGATTTCTGTTGTATTTTCTTTTAACTCCGTGTTTATATAGTAGCTTCATGAACGACTATTTATCTTTTCCACTACTTATTGTTATAATACTCTGTGTCTGTGATTATGTGATTGATTTATTTACTGTATATTCTGAGTTTTGCCAAATATAAATTAACAATCTGATATTTTGAGCAATTCAAGTATGACATGTGCGGATGTGAATGGTTTGAAATAGCGGGTCATTACAGTTGGTATCAGAGCTAAGTGACGCACATGTAATGTGCATATTTACCACCATATTTAATCTATTTAATTTAAATAAATGATCATATTCGGTATTTTAACTTGTTTTAACCAAAATTCATAATTTCAAATTGTCACATATCCATCTTCATATAGGGTCAAAACAGTCTGTGAGCATATATTTCTTTGAGAAAAATTAATTGGAAATATATATATATATATATTTGTAGGAATTTGATCTCAATTAGGAGTGGTTTCGTGAAGGAATATGCATGCAAAAAGAAGATACAAAAGAATGAAGATGGAAATAATTCAAAGTGAACAACATGGAGGACCCCACTTACCCACCTACCTTAATGTACAAATTAGAGGCTAATGTACATGCTTATGGAATTAATAGTTTCATGTACACTTAAATGATGATTAGTAGAAGCTAATGATTACTTGGCCTCCATACTTTCTCAAGGGTATTTTGGGCATTCTCCAAAAATATGAATTAGGTTTAACACTTTAATATATATACCCCTTATGTTTCATGTAATCTCCCTCTTACTTAGTCTCTTCTTTAGGTTTTCTTCTATTTAGTTTTGGCTCATAAATAAAAGAAAGCTCTCTTTCTATTTTCATGGCTACTTAGCCATTTTTATTTTATGTAATTTTCTTTTCCTTTTATGCAATGTTAATTATTGTTTTTTTTTAATTACATATTCATTTCCTTTCATGCTAGTAGTGTGCAGATTTTCTTCTATGCAATTAGATTAGTTTTCTTTTCCATTAGCTTTAATTTTCTTTTCTTTTTGCTTTCATGTTGCTAGCTACATTTACTAATCAAATGACAAATATGAGAGGCTAAACCCCTTCAATTTAGGGGTAATGAAGCTCTCTAATTATGTTGCTTCAACCATTTTTTAATTCATGCTCTCTTTTTGTGCTTAGTGATGATCAATGAAGTGCTTTATTTGTTGTTATTACTTTGAATTTGATAGCCTATATTGTTGACACCAAATAGGCTATTCTTAAACATTCACTATTCTTCAAAATATGATTATGGCATAAGAAAGTGATTTGAAATTAAAATTTGATGGTCTATATTTCTAATCAATAGTTAATAGGCCATACTTAAAATAGATACCATTTTCATTTTCTTTGTCGAATTTTATGAAAGTTAGTAAGTTCTTTAAGGGATGTGTTATAGTTTGATGGCTAATGTTGGTTAATCAATAGCACAAATATGCCATACTTGTGATAAACACTTAATTACAGCACTAATGACCATAAAAGAGAGATCATGATTTCATTTGTGCTGAACTACATGATCTAGAGAGTGGATTTATTCTCTAAATTGTCATTTAACTCTTATATTTGAATCTTTTTTCTTTTAGTTAGTTAGCTAATTTTCTAATTCTCTAGCTTAATTTTCGCTCGACTTTGGTATAACTTGATTGAATAGAATTTTTAAAATCATCAATTCCCTGCGGATCGACCCGTATTCGCCACATACTACGATAGTACGCCATGCGCTTGCAGTATAAATTTTATTATAAATTTTCCAACGATTTCCTAATTCGATAGAATTTCCGCCGTTAAACACTTAGATTTAGGCAAAACTTAGCATATAGAGTAAATATAATTATAGAATCACGTTTCGTTCGAGCTTAAATTTCTTCCTCTTTGATTCTAATTTCCTTTGAATTTTGGAGCTTCCCCTCCGTTCTAAAATTCCTACTTGTCTTTCGCTATTTATGTTCTTATGATACTAAAGCATCCCATAGCTTCATTCTTTGGGTTACTCATTCCATAGGCGGTCCCGCCAACCTCTGTATGATTTGTAAAGGGGTGAACTTCTTTACAATAAACGTCGATTCATCGAAGACTTCTATATCCTCGATGTCGATGTCGTTATCTCTTGCAAAGCCTGAATCATTTCTCTAGTAGACGACCAGAGGAATACTCTTTTGATCAAATGTCGATTGCCTCAGATTTTATGAGCAGTTTTGTCCTCTTATTTGATTCTCAGCCTAGTGATCTTGACTCCCCGATAGTCTGGGACTATCCTGATGTTTTGGTATAGTCACTTCTCTTCCCTTCAAGTGAGAAATTGAATTTCCGCATCTACCTATCTCTGGAGCTTAACTTGTTTCCTGGTTCTCGTTGATGATATTCCCGCCTTCTCTAAGTTTCGGTTGACCCGGTCAAGGTCACCCACGATTTATATAAGTCTATCCATTTTTTTATCTTTTGTAATTCAATTATCGCATCTTCATTTTGAGCCTATCTTCGTTGTTAGGATTCTTGTTGATTAGGATCTCTCTAAATTTGAATCTCTATCCTTGTTTTGAAATCCATTCTTGAATCATCGAGTAAAAGAGTGTATTTGTAATTAAAGTAAACATGTTAATATTGTGTTGTTTGAGTTGTTAAGTTTGAATTTTGGGTTTCGTTATATTCATCTAGATAACGTTATCGATAGGAATTCCAAAACATTTGAACAAAGCAAACTAACACGATATTGTTTTTGAAATGTGTAAATTATATAATTTTATGCATGGTTATATTATACATATGAAAGTATAATTTGTTTTCTGAAATTGGATAGTTAATAAAATTGGTTGTTAAGAACGATAGTACTAGATTTTCATTTATTATTTTTGTCATACTAAATCATTTTCTATTGTTACATGTTATAGGAAGTGAAATTTATAAGCATGGTATATAAATCTGATTTGAAAATAAAATGAATTTAAATTAAGGATTTAAGAATATAATTTTCGGTGCTTTTCAAAATTTGGTTTTCAAAGTTTTGAAAATATATTATTTGAAAGTACCTTTGAATGGAAATTGTTTCCAAAGAATGTTAAAAAGAAGTAAGTTGTACTCTCCTCAATTATGCTGGAAAATAATTTCGATGATGACTGCAGCATCATCAACATTCATTTTCGGGTCTTAGAGTGGAGAGACCACTTCGTAGCTTTGCTACACTTTTGTTTTGGAAAATTGATTTAATTTGAATTTCTTGAGTATGATTTGATATAAAAAAATATATATGTATGTAGTTATTTAAAAAAAAAGTTTGAAGTGAAACCGAAAATTCGAATCTTAAGTTTTATATTGAGAAATGGTTTTAATTATTGAAATAAAGTGAAATTTTTGAATAATTAGAATATCTAAAATGACAAGTGAAATTAAACCAACTTGGAATAGTTGAATTTGAGTAAAACTTATTTGTATAATACTAAATTGCGTTCTAATATATATAACTTACCTAAATTATTCAAAAGGTTAAAATGTTAGGGTACAATTAAAGATTATACAAGAAGAAAACTTAAGTAATAAACGATTCAAACAAAAATCTAGCTTAATATAAATGTTGTAAATAAAAGGAAAATCTGTATAGTGTTTAATTACACTCCGAAACATTAATATAACTTACCTATAAAAGTTTAAATGTAATTGGATGTTATACACTATGATATAAGTAGTATGCTATCAAAAATGATATATTGTTAAGGGAATTTACCGATAATAAATTGAATAATAAAAAATAAATTTTATTTATTGAATAATATATGGTTATAAAATGTATACACCTAATATAGGTTGCAAAATATGTTAAGTGAAATAAATTAAACAAATAAAAGAGAAGACTATTTAAGCAGATAAATATGAACTTAAGAATAGTGAATTTGAATTTTAGTAGTATCAACTTAGCTATAGATAAATGGGTAAAATAAATGAGTCAATTTAAAAATGAATTTGTTTGAAAGAAACGTTGATAAAATGAAAGAAAATCAAAATTTTAAATTGAATGACTATTTATTCGCTGAATAAAATGGATTAAACCAAATTGTTGAATATTAATTTATTTACAATTAAATTTATATGGTTTTGAATAGTTGAAGTTGAATATTGAGGTGGAATTAACTATAGTTTGATCAAATAAATTTAATAAATAATAAAACAAAATTGTTGTGAAAATATTGTAATAAATGATAATAAGTTGAAACAAACCAAATGGAATGAAAATAGCTTGAATCGAATCAAAAAAATATGAATATAAATGATTAATATTGATTGAATGAAATGGATTGGGACCAATTTTTTTGAATATTAATCAATTTAAAAGCTAATGAAATTTATATGGTTTTGAATTTGTCGTGTATTTGATATTATGTATTTCAACCTACCTTTTCTTTCTGGTTGTTCATATTCTCCTACCTCGTTCCTTTTTTAGGACGAAAAGTTTTAAGTGGGGAATAGTGTAACGACCGGTAAATTTAATAACGTAATTAACTGAATTTTTGTGAAATTTTAAATAATTGAATTTGGAAAAAAATTTGATATTTGGGATACGTCTATGTAGACATAGTAAATGGTAAATTTTCACTGGAAAATATGAAAGTTTATTTTGTTATGTAATTTTATTTAAATTTATATCAATTGAATAGATGAAAATAAAGTGTTATGGAAATCTGAATATATTTATATAATAAAAATGTAAACTATTTTTTGAATGAGACGTTATATTTCATTTGTCAAATTTGGACTTCTCTACCTCCGTTTATCATATTTTCAACGGACTTACTACATTTTGGGAACCGAATATTGAATTTTGATTGGATGGTCATATCAATGATATCTATTTACAATTCTATTCGTCTTGCTGATCTCCGCAGTATGTTCAATAATGTATTTTAGAGTCCGTACGCGGTGAAATCCATGAAAATGGTTAACCATATCGACACCCATTTTTGAGCTTTTAATATTTCATGTCCATTCAAATTTCAAATGGCTGAATTAAAACGGCCATTGGCATTTTATTTATTTTCAGCTTGACTTTTACTTTTCCAGAATTTACTTCTAACTTTTAACGTTCCTTTCCTTGGTTCCAATATATGTTTGTTGTTCCATGTGACGACCCAACTTTCCACTCCCGGAAAATCGCATCACAAATTAAGAAAGAAAGGGATAGAAGAAGAAAAGAAAGAGAAGAAAGAGAAAACAACACATCAGAATCTCACAGCGGAACGATTTAAATATAATATAGAACATATACAGAGTATCATATACATCAGAGTACACAACTAAACATCTCAAATTAGACAGTTATAACATTTCTGTCTAATACAATACAAGACATCATACAGAAACAACACAGCGGAAACTCTAACCATATATCTACACGCTGAAGCCTCCTGCTCCAAAGCTCCTCCAGAATTCGTCAAGAGATAACCTGAATCACTTGACTACTCATATAGAATATGAGTACCCAAGAGTTTAATAAAACAGAAAATAAACACTCGGGTCAGACAGGGGTCTGGTGTGAGTAAACGGTTTAAGATTGCTTAACTTTAGAAAAACCTTTGAAAACAAAAGGTATCACGTAAGACTTCCCACACATAAACATGGAAAAGTTTTTACCTTACGCTAACCAAAACATTTGATAGGAAATCCAGTGATATTATAATAGTGTCTAGGGTTTTCAAGTAAATAAGAAATAGCCGAAATTGTTACATTCATTAAATTCCAGCTACTAGCCACAAAAGTGGGTAATACAAACAAAACCGTAGGGTCTCGTAGGGAAAATGGGTTTCCATCAATGGCAGGGCTACTGGGGTACCGCCCGTCACAGTACGTGGCCTAGATCACCGTACCGAGGATTACTCCCTTCATCCCCTGCAACACAAAGCCGGACCCGTTCCTTACTGAACAGTTCCGAACAAGACCACCCCGCAGATTGGTCGTCACCAACTGCCACACAGCCGAAATATAAAGGGAACTCTAGACAGGGGTAAATCTTGCTCTCAAGTGGGGGCTACCCACGAAGCTTTGCTGCACCTCCCCTGTTTTAGCCATTTCCGGTTGATGAGGCTTGAGGTTACGATTACCTTTATAGAACATCAAATCTTAGAATGCTCATCGTCCACCTGACGATGTTCTGAAAGCATTCAATCCATACAAGTTCGTTCCGGGTTCGAACGAAACCGAAGGCATTATCTCGTTACACTCGTATTGGAATCACCCTCAGAGTTAACGACGATAACCCTTGCACTCTAAATCTCCATCTCGAATCTATAAGCACTATTCCGTCAAACTCATTACGGAATCACCCACAGAGTTATACTAACGTATAGCCCTTACACCTCGAGTCTTCACTTGCTCCACTTGGATTAACGACCTAACGTTTAATTGGAATCGATGTGGTTTTCGGAATTCCAAATATGGAAACCCGATCCCGGTCTCATCAAAACCAAAGCGTGTCTTTTAATGTCCAAGTTGTACTTAAGGGTATTAAACAAATAACTCATTTCATTATTATCTACTTCACACAGATAGATAAATTTCATATCACCATAGATATCACATTCTCATCATAACAGATAATCTGTTTCATAATCACAATCAGATAATCATCACAACTAGATAATCCAAACTATCATACTTAACTAAGCATCCATGTCCTACAGATACTACTCATCTCATTTCTGAGATCACAACCATCCAATCAATATCATTCATAAGCAATGATTTATTAATCACCAATTATAATTAATTTAAAATGAATTAAATTAATTACTTCTATCTCTAATTAATTTAAAGTAAATTAAATTAATTACTACATTTAAATCTTGCTTAATATCCATTAATTAATTAACCTAGTTAATTAATCATTCTCTAAGAATTCAACTTGATTAAACACCTCTGATTAATCATTCCCTAATTACAATAAGTAATTAGTCTCTAGATTAATTTCACAAAATTAATTAACCTTAATCATAAGTAATTAACATTTAATTACTTCATTAATTAATTATAATTAATTGCATTTATCCTTAATTAATTACATTAATTAATCATTTAACTATTAATTAATTACTTAATTAAACAATCCTTAATTACATCATTAATCATATTAATTAATGATCTCTAATTAATATTTAAATTAATTACTTTATTAAAAATTAATTACATTTAGTAATTAATCTACAATTTAAAATTACAATTATTAATCACCAATTAATATTAATTTCAGTAATTAACTAACCTTAATTACTCATTAATTATTCCATAATTAATTATCTTCACTAATTAATCCCTTGATTAATTATAAAAGTAATTATCCAAATTACTTTATTATCTTTACTAATTACATTTAAGTAATTATCATTTATTACTTCACTAAGTAATATTGCTCCACTAATTACATTAAGTAATTATCATTATTAAATCATCAAATGATTTATTTAAATTAATTAAACTAAATTAATTAACTTAATTAATCTCATTATCATAATTAATTACAATAAGTAATTAATTCTTTAATTACTTTTATCAAGTAATTATTCTTAACAATTTACAATTAATTATCTTCAATTAATTAATCTAATTAATTATCAAAATTAATTATATTAATTATTTACTTAATTATCCTAAGATAATTATCATATTAATTAATAACATTTTCTTAAATTATTCACTTAAGAAAAATTATCTTAGATTAATTATTCATTAATCATCTCTAATTAAAAATTACTCCAAATCATTATTTACAATTAAATAAATAAGTAAATTCCTTAATTATCTTAATTATTTTCAAAATAATTCATTTACTTATTAATGATTTCATTAATCATTTCAAATGTATTTAAAACATTACATTTCTAAATTTAAATTCAAATTCCATTTTAAAATCCTAATATTTAAAATGTTTAACTATTTAAACATTAACCCAAATTTAATAATTATAAACCTTGAATAAATTAAATGTTAAAAACATTCATTACTTTAATATTTGAAAGGTTTAAACCAGATTACTTAATTAAAGTAAATCAAGCTTTGAAAATAAGATTGATTAATTAAAACTTTCAGTTTTAAATAAATACTTCATATTTTAATTCAAATACTTTCAAATACTAAGGAACTAAATTATTTTCAAGTTTAAACTTATTTGAAATCAGTTTCCTTTAAACCTTTGAATATATTCATTCATTTTAAATTTAAAAACTGTTTGAAATTAAAACTGGAATTCAAAGAAACCTGGGAATAGTTTAAATTGATTTCAAACTGAGTTTAAACTTGCTTAACACATTTAAATCTGTTCAAAAGTTTAAAACATATAAACACTGTTTAAATTCAAACTCTGGTTTTTAAAAGATAACCTGGAAACTGTTTTAAATTCTTGATTTAAAACTAGATTTCATTTTTAAGAACTTTTAAAGATATTTGAATCTGTTCATTATTTTAAAACAAAAGTCAAAACTGTTTTGAATTCAAAAACTGGTTTTAAAAGTAAACCTGAAACAGTTTTAAACTTGATTTCAAAACACATTTAAATCTATTTCAAAATTTTAAAAATTACAAAACTGTTTTAAATCAGAAATCAGATTTTAAAAAGTAAATCTGAATTGGTTTTAAAATCTTGACTCAAAGCCAAATTTGAATCTTGTTTTAAATTTAAGATCTCATTTTTTTTTTAAAACTTTGAATTCAAAATTACATTTGAATTCAGATTCAAATCATACTTGAATAAATGCTGGCACTAATTTGAATTTCATTCACCATTTTAAAATTTGCAAAATAACTTTCAGATTTAAAATCTGAACTGTTTTTAATTCTTACTTAAAACTGAATTTAAATTTAGGATTTCATTTTTTTTTTTTTTTTTTAAATTTTTGAACTCAAAACTATATTTGTATTCAGGTTCAAATCTTACCTGAATCAAGTTTTCAACTTAAATGTGAATTTATTCAAATTTTTAAATTGCAAAGCTTCTCAGGATTAAAAGCTGAAACAGTTTTAAAGTTTGATTTAAAATAGGATTAAAACTTGTTTAAATTTTAGATTTTCATTCTTTTAAAAAATTTGAATTCAAAACTTTTATTTGAATTCAGATTTAATTCACACTTAGAACAAACTGCACTAAAGTTTGAATTTTAATCAACAATTAAAATCTGCAAAATACTCTCTGGTTTAACTCTGTAACCAACTTACCCGAGTACCCCAAAATTTTACTTCGAGTTTCCCTACTCCTTGCTTCGAGTCAGAAGCACAAAACTCCTAGGATTACCCGAGTCAAAACAAACCCTGCACATCTGAAGTTCACCAGAACTTCAACTACCCAAACCTGTCATCATCTTGCAATCCCATCACCGATCACCAGACCACTTACATCTCCGTCTAATGACTCATCTACAACCCCTCTGCAACCACCCAAAACCCTGCCTCACTTGAAGCACTACAGTAAACAAGAAGTAGCAAAACATTGACTTCATCAAAAACTAAGTCTAAAACCTGGAAATCACAATTGCCATCTCCTTTCACCTCTGATCATCTATTGCCTAATTTTCCCCCACTCTCACATCAATTCTAACAGGGAATCAAACCTAGATACAAGGGTTTTCTAATCACTCTCTTAGTTCTATAAACAACAGGTGTGCAGATTCCAAGCAACAACAATTTATATGTAAAAGTTTACACAAAGCATTCATCAATATACAATCATACAACATACTTATTCACATGCAACTAATAACTCAAAGTCTAAGATCAATGAAGCATTGCAGTTTAAATTCAAGGCAGTTTTGATTTTGAGAAAACAGCTTGCATTTGATATTTAATGCTATAAATTGCTTTAACTTTGATTTTGATTTTTTTTTTTTTAAAGGAACTGTTTTTTAAAAATAAAAGCTTACTCACCTATATGGAAGATGCAGAGAACAGACTAGATGCCAATTTTATTTCCAGGAATGCAATATGATGTTGCATGTTGATCCTGGCTTGCATTTGATTACAGAAGTTGCTTGCCAATTTAAATTCAAAATTATTGCATTTGCATTCCCAGTTGAACATGCATGCAGACATCATCCAAATGCACATATTTGAGGCTGATCTTTTAATTGATGTTGAGCATTGCAGATTTAAGAAATTGATTTGCAGGCAGATGTATGCAGATCCCTCAGTTTTGAATTTAAACTGATGTTACTTTGCTTCAGATTTTGAAACTGGGCTTTCAGATATGCAGGGTTTGGTTTGTTCTTGAAGAAACTGATTTGTGTTTTGATGATGAAAAATGATATGCAGACTTGAAGAAACTGATTCTAATGTTGCAGATTTGAAGATTTTAACATGCTTTGTAGAAATTGAAGTTGTATGCAAATTTTTGCTTCAGATTTGTAGTTGAACTTAGCATGCAGATCCAATTCAAATGCATAGAATTGAAGATTGAAGTTGTATGCAGATTTGAAGTTTGAAATTTTCAGATTTGAAGAAACTGATTTGCAAATATGAGGAATTTGATTGAAGATTTTAAAGAAATGGGTTTTGAAATTCTTTTTACAAATCTGATTTTCAGATTTCAAGTGAAGATAATGTTTTGAACTAAATGAATTGCTAATTTTCTATTTATAAAATGGTTTCAAAAATGAATAACACAAATGCCACTTGTTAAGTAATGTTATAGATTAAGTACAAGTGTTTTGTTATGGGTTAATTGTCTTACACATATACATATAAATAAAAAATAAAAAAAAATAGATTTATTTAGTTTATGAATGTTTTTAAATGTATTTCTTATTTATGTTATCATGTTTATATAAATGCTTATTTACATTAGACTTGCAAATGAATACATGCTTACTTATACTTCTTTATAAATTATACATTTTAAATGTTTGCTTGAATATATTTTTAAACAATATTTTAAAACAAATTTTCAAAAGAAAAGATTTTTTTAAAAAGAAGAAAGATGTTGAGTTTGTCTTATACAAGAGCTTTAAATCAAAGACTATATTCTAATATGAATGAATTAAATTAAATTTATTTCAAAGAAAACAATTTTTAGAATAAGCAAAATAAACTTTTATAATAAAATACAATTTTAAACAAACTAATATTTACTTTAATCTCTTATGAAAATATAAGATAGATTTTTAAATTAACTTTTGAAAAGTTTTCAATTTAAATCAAATTAAATCAATTCATAATTTATACATCTATATATAAAATAATTTGGAAAATATTTTTTAAATTAGCTTAGAAAGATAATTTTATCATTTAAATAATTTTAACTTTGAAAAGAATATCATTTGACAAACCAATTAATTATTAATCTTCAAAAGATAATTCTTGTTTAAATTAAATTGTTAAACCAACATTTCACATTTTAAAACAATTATTAATGGAAATTATTAAATAATTATTGCCCAAATTTCCGGGACATCACATTCCTCCCCCCTTAAAAAAATTTCGTCCCCGAAATTTAAAAGCAAAGGTAATTTAATAATCCCACATAGATTTTAAATTTAAAATAGCAATCATATGCTATCAACCAAATACTAGCAACCATAGCAACCAATTCAAAACAAACAATTCTAATTATCCAGATAAAATTCTGAATAGGATTCTCTAGAGTTTCCCAGGTACAAACACCGGGACACTTGCCCTACAGAATCTAAACTAGCTACACCACTCAGATCTAGAGCTCCTATATATCTAGATTTACAAATCTAAACAGGATACAGGACTACAGACAAATCCAGGTCAACTTCCAAACCTCCCAAAACTACTGATTTTAAAATCAGTGATAAACCATACACTTAACCCTACAAAGAATACAGAAAGATCCAATATTTTATCCACAAATCTTTCCTGTCGATCCTGGGCTTTCTCAACCTTCTATATCAATCCAAACTACCACACAAAACTCAAATTCTCAATAAATCGGTGCTGCTTCTATTCTAGAATAGCTGCCACCATGCTTCCACTGCACCACTCTGATTTGAGAATGCTGTTGATGATCGCAAGTATAAACTTGATCAACTCACTCCGGAAACATTATTCATCAAATTCTATAAAATCTCAAACCACTTCAATAACTCTAACATCCTCTAGAGATGCTTCAATCCAAACAAAGATTACTTAAAAACTTTCAAACCATCGCAAGTCACTTTTGCGATTCTACTCAGTTCAGATTCCAAGAAATTGTTTTCTCTTCAACAATCAGAACAGCTAAAGCCTTCTAATCACAAGAAAAACTAGTGGTCTACCTCCAACCACAAACATCACACTCAGCTGGGTTTCTAGAAGAAATGAACAAGCTTCACCATCAGCCCGGACTACTGACAAAAGAATCACAGAGATTTCCAAACCACCGAAGAAACAGGCCACTCTACCGCTTCCGGACTCCACCTCTAAGATACAGCTAAGCCAAGAAACTATCCTGATAGCACATTCAACACCTCCAAGCTGATACTGCTGCCAAAGACTTCTTATCCAAAATCTCATCGAATCACAAAGCTACACTAGCCACTTCCACAATAGAGCCTTCTATAGACAGATATCCCTCAGGAAACTCGATCTCAATCCAAGCACAAAACATTCTGCTAAACTGAGTTTCAAACTCAAACACCGACAGAACTCCTTCCTAAGGTTGCCAAGATACCATGCTGGCTTCAGTACTCCCAACTGCTTCCAGACTCAAGAAAATCCATTCATACGAGTGCAACCCAGCTTACAATCCAAAGATGAACTCCGAATCTTGAAAAGATTTCCTTCAGAGATCGGAGAGATCCTTCACCAACTGCAGAACTACTCAAGATGCCCAAAGCTACCCTAGCATATTTACTACCAACCTCAAACACTCGAACTCCAACCATTGGTAGTTGTGTTACACACACCACTACCCTATCTACCTTTATTACTTATATTGGAAAACCTGAACGGGTAACCCAATCTAATAGGTAGAATTATATACACACATATATATATATATTCAAAATTACAAATACGCTCTCTCAAGAAAGACACCACTCCAGAGCCTAGGTATTCACTCAACCTAATGCTCCCTAAAGAAAGACACACTTCAGAGCCTAGGTATTCACTCAACCTAATGCTCCCTAAAGAAAGACACACTTCAGAGCCTAGGTATTCACTCAACCTAATGCTCTGATACCACCTGTGACGTCCTAGGCTTTTCAACCATCAGCAACGGCTCACGACCGGTAGGCTTTTCAACCATCCCAGCCCCGCTGTGGCTCACAGTGATACCTCGAATTTGCTTTTACGGCCACCCTCTCGAGTCGCAACCAACCCCGCAAGACCTTATACTATCCCCGGGGGCATGTAGGGGTAAGAGTCTCCCGTTCGCCACCTAACGCAAAGCGAGAACCCCCTATCACGCTGTAGTGTAGCAAATCCGATCCCGGTCTCATCAAAACCAAAGCGTGTCTTTTAATGTCCAAGTTGTACTTAAGGGTATTAAACAAATAACTCATTTCATTATTATCTACTTCACACAGATAGATAAATTTCATATCACCATAGATATCACATTCTCATCATAACAGATAATCTGTTTCATAATCACAATCAGATAATCATCACAACTAGATAATCCAAACTATCATACTTAACTAAGCATCCATGTCCTACAGATACTACTCATCTCATTTCTGAGATCACAACCATCCAATCAATATCATTCATAAGCAATGATTTATTAATCACCAATTATAATTAATTTAAAATGAATTAAATTAATTACTTCTATCTCTAATTAATTTAAAGTAAATTAAATTAATTACTACATTTAAATCTTGCTTAATATCCATTAATTAATTAACCTAGTTAATTAATCATTCTCTAAGAATTCAACTTGATTAAACACCTCTGATTAATCATTCCCTAATTACAATAAGTAATTAGTCTCTAGATTAATTTCACAAAATTAATTAACCTTAATCATAAGTAATTAACATTTAATTACTTCATTAATTAATTATAATTAATTGCATTTATCCTTAATTAATTACATTAATTAATCATTTAACTATTAATTAATTACTTAATTAAACAATCCTTAATTACATCATTAATCATATTAATTAATGATCTCTAATTAATATTTAAATTAATTACTTTATTAAAAATTAATTACATTTAGTAATTAATCTACAATTTAAAATTACAATTATTAATCACCAATTAATATTAATTTCAGTAATTAACTAACCTTAATTACTCATTAATTATTCCATAATTAATTATCTTCACTAATTAATCCCTTGATTAATTATAAAAGTAATTATCCAAATTACTTTATTATCTTTACTAATTACATTTAAGTAATTATCATTTATTACTTCACTAAGTAATATTGCTCCACTAATTACATTAAGTAATTATCATTATTAAATCATCAAATGATTTATTTAAATTAATTAAACTAAATTAATTAACTTAATTAATCTCATTATCATAATTAATTACAATAAGTAATTAATTCTTTAATTACTTTTATCAAGTAATTATTCTTAACAATTTACAATTAATTATCTTCAATTAATTAATCTAATTAATTATCAAAATTAATTATATTAATTATTTACTTAATTATCCTAAGATAATTATCATATTAATTAATAACATTTTCTTAAATTATTCACTTAAGAAAAATTATCTTAGATTAATTATTCATTAATCATCTCTAATTAAAAATTACTCCAAATCATTATTTACAATTAAATAAATAAGTAAATTCCTTAATTATCTTAATTATTTTCAAAATAATTCATTTACTTATTAATGATTTCATTAATCATTTCAAATGTATTTAAAACATTACATTTCTAAATTTAAATTCAAATTCCATTTTAAAATCCTAATATTTAAAATGTTTAACTATTTAAACATTAACCCAAATTTAATAATTATAAACCTTGAATAAATTAAATGTTAAAAACATTCATTACTTTAATATTTGAAAGGTTTAAACCAGATTACTTAATTAAAGTAAATCAAGCTTTGAAAATAAGATTGATTAATTAAAACTTTCAGTTTTAAATAAATACTTCATATTTTAATTCAAATACTTTCAAATACTAAGGAACTAAATTATTTTCAAGTTTAAACTTATTTGAAATCAGTTTCCTTTAAACCTTTGAATATATTCATTCATTTTAAATTTAAAAACTGTTTGAAATTAAAACTGGAATTCAAAGAAACCTGGGAATAGTTTAAATTGATTTCAAACTGAGTTTAAACTTGCTTAACACATTTAAATCTGTTCAAAAGTTTAAAACATATAAACACTGTTTAAATTCAAACTCTGGTTTTTAAAAGATAACCTGGAAACTGTTTTAAATTCTTGATTTAAAACTAGATTTCATTTTTAAGAACTTTTAAAGATATTTGAATCTGTTCATTATTTTAAAACAAAAGTCAAAACTGTTTTGAATTCAAAAACTGGTTTTAAAAGTAAACCTGAAACAGTTTTAAACTTGATTTCAAAACACATTTAAATCTATTTCAAAATTTTAAAAATTACAAAACTGTTTTAAATCAGAAATCAGATTTTAAAAAGTAAATCTGAATTGGTTTTAAAATCTTGACTCAAAGCCAAATTTGAATCTTGTTTTAAATTTAAGATCTCATTTTTTTTTTAAAACTTTGAATTCAAAATTACATTTGAATTCAGATTCAAATCATACTTGAATAAATGCTGGCACTAATTTGAATTTCATTCACCATTTTAAAATTTGCAAAATAACTTTCAGATTTAAAATCTGAACTGTTTTTAATTCTTACTTAAAACTGAATTTAAATTTAGGATTTCATTTTTTTTTTTTTTTAAATTTTTGAACTCAAAACTATATTTGTATTCAGGTTCAAATCTTACCTGAATCAAGTTTTCAACTTAAATGTGAATTTATTCAAATTTTTAAATTGCAAAGCTTCTCAGGATTAAAAGCTGAAACAGTTTTAAAGTTTGATTTAAAATAGGATTAAAACTTGTTTAAATTTTAGATTTTCATTCTTTTAAAAAATTTGAATTCAAAACTTTTATTTGAATTCAGATTTAATTCACACTTAGAACAAACTGCACTAAAGTTTGAATTTTAATCAACAATTAAAATCTGCAAAATACTCTCTGGTTTAACTCTGTAACCAACTTACCCGAGTACCCCAAAATTTTACTTCGAGTTTCCCTACTCCTTGCTTCGAGTCAGAAGCACAAAACTCCTAGGATTACCCGAGTCAAAACAAACCCTGCACATCTGAAGTTCACCAGAACTTCAACTACCCAAACCTGTCATCATCTTGCAATCCCATCACCGATCACCAGACCACTTACATCTCCGTCTAATGACTCATCTACAACCCCTCTGCAACCACCCAAAACCCTGCCTCACTTGAAGCACTACAGTAAACAAGAAGTAGCAAAACATTGACTTCATCAAAAACTAAGTCTAAAACCTGGAAATCACAATTGCCATCTCCTTTCACCTCTGATCATCTATTGCCTAATTTTCCCCCACTCTCACATCAATTCTAACAGGGAATCAAACCTAGATACAAGGGTTTTCTAATCACTCTCTTAGTTCTATAAACAACAGGTGTGCAGATTCCAAGCAACAACAATTTATATGTAAAAGTTTACACAAAGCATTCATCAATATACAATCATACAACATACTTATTCACATGCAACTAATAACTCAAAGTCTAAGATCAATGAAGCATTGCAGTTTAAATTCAAGGCAGTTTTGATTTTGAGAAAACAGCTTGCATTTGATATTTAATGCTATAAATTGCTTTAACTTTGATTTTGATTTTTTTTTTTTAAAGGAACTGTTTTTTAAAAATAAAAGCTTACTCACCTATATGGAAGATGCAGAGAACAGACTAGATGCCAATTTTATTTCCAGGAATGCAATATGATGTTGCATGTTGATCCTGGCTTGCATTTGATTACAGAAGTTGCTTGCCAATTTAAATTCAAAATTATTGCATTTGCATTCCCAGTTGAACATGCATGCAGACATCATCCAAATGCACATATTTGAGGCTGATCTTTTAATTGATGTTGAGCATTGCAGATTTAAGAAATTGATTTGCAGGCAGATGTATGCAGATCCCTCAGTTTTGAATTTAAACTGATGTTACTTTGCTTCAGATTTTGAAACTGGGCTTTCAGATATGCAGGGTTTGGTTTGTTCTTGAAGAAACTGATTTGTGTTTTGATGATGAAAAATGATATGCAGACTTGAAGAAACTGATTCTAATGTTGCAGATTTGAAGATTTTAACATGCTTTGTAGAAATTGAAGTTGTATGCAAATTTTTGCTTCAGATTTGTAGTTGAACTTAGCATGCAGATCCAATTCAAATGCATAGAATTGAAGATTGAAGTTGTATGCAGATTTGAAGTTTGAAATTTTCAGATTTGAAGAAACTGATTTGCAAATATGAGGAATTTGATTGAAGATTTTAAAGAAATGGGTTTTGAAATTCTTTTTACAAATCTGATTTTCAGATTTCAAGTGAAGATAATGTTTTGAACTAAATGAATTGCTAATTTTCTATTTATAAAATGGTTTCAAAAATGAATAACACAAATGCCACTTGTTAAGTAATGTTATAGATTAAGTACAAGTGTTTTGTTATGGGTTAATTGTCTTACACATATACATATAAATAAAAAATAAAAAAAAATAGATTTATTTAGTTTATGAATGTTTTTAAATGTATTTCTTATTTATGTTATCATGTTTATATAAATGCTTATTTACATTAGACTTGCAAATGAATACATGCTTACTTATACTTCTTTATAAATTATACATTTTAAATGTTTGCTTGAATATATTTTTAAACAATATTTTAAAACAAATTTTCAAAAGAAAAGATTTTTTTAAAAAGAAGAAAGATGTTGAGTTTGTCTTATACAAGAGCTTTAAATCAAAGACTATATTCTAATATGAATGAATTAAATTAAATTTATTTCAAAGAAAACAATTTTTAGAATAAGCAAAATAAACTTTTATAATAAAATACAATTTTAAACAAACTAATATTTACTTTAATCTCTTATGAAAATATAAGATAGATTTTTAAATTAACTTTTGAAAAGTTTTCAATTTAAATCAAATTAAATCAATTCATAATTTATACATCTATATATAAAATAATTTGGAAAATATTTTTTAAATTAGCTTAGAAAGATAATTTTATCATTTAAATAATTTTAACTTTGAAAAGAATATCATTTGACAAACCAATTAATTATTAATCTTCAAAAGATAATTCTTGTTTAAATTAAATTGTTAAACCAACATTTCACATTTTAAAACAATTATTAATGGAAATTATTAAATAATTATTGCCCAAATTTCCGGGACATCACATTCCATCTTTATTTTATTTTATTTTATTTGTGTTCGTTCATTTCAGCTTTCCCTTCCCCTTCCTTTCTTCTTCCTATTGCCTGATCCTCCTAAATCTTGCATATAACCTATTCATTCCCTTCACATTTCATTTTTGCTGAACCTGCTTGCCTTCCCCGTCGATTCCACCATCACAACCCTATGCGGCCTCCCTCTCCTTCACCAGTGGCCGACCTGCCATCACCACCTTCTGCCGCCTACCCAAAGCCGAGACAAGCATTCGCCAACCATAGCCAACAAAGTACCACCCTCGGGCCATAACCCGATCCACCCACCACCGTATCCCTACCTGATGGCTGCTGCCGTCCTTAACCGAAGCCCTCGCTGACCACGCCACAGAATCCAGCTCCGACCAAAACCCTTCACCTATCTCTCCGACCCACCCACATACAACACATTTCCCTATGGCCGCCAAAAACACCGTATCCATCTCCTTTACCACGACCATTCAACCACTGAGCAGCGCCTCCTTGGCTTTGCTCCGCCCAAGCATAACCATCGCCAGACTTCGATGTCCATCCAACCTTTGCCCGCCTACCATTCAATAACCCAACCGTCGTAGCCACCTGCTGCCGAGGCCGAGCCAGTCACCCACATCCACCTTCGACAACTACATCCAACCTCTCTGCCTGCGTCGACCGCCAAGCCACCTTCTCGCCCTCTCTCCGTAAGTTTATAAGTTATATATGCATAGTTTTTTGTAATGTATATATATATATAAATAATGTTTGTATATAAATAATAATGTATAAGTTATATATTTAATGTGTGTATATATAGATATATGTTGGTTTATATAAGTTTGTAACCTGGCAGTATATCGTACATATAAATCATATTATATGTTAATTATATAAGTTATATTATGCTGGTTATATTTGTAAGTTGGAAAATTGTGTGTATATATCAGTTATTTCATACATGCTCTTTTGTGTTTTTGTATATATTATCAAAGTTATATATGTATGTATGTATGTATGTAAGTTCTTGTTCATGTATGTAGTATACATACATGTTTACTGTAAATATACTATTTTATGCCTACAATATAAAGACTTGTATTGGAGAAATGGATTGTCTAGGCTCTACTATTTCAGGCTCTACCCTTTTGTTTGTATGTACGTGTACTTTTACCCGCTTACTCATATATAAAGTTATTTCGTATCTATATATCCTTAGGCTTTGGTTAATTGTAGAATATATAAGTTTGGCTTTTCAAGTATATATAGATTACGTTAGTATTTTGATATATATATATATATATATATATATATATATATAATATGGTAAACTGTTTATATAATAAGATTAAACTGAGTATATTAAACTTAGTATGTGTGAATTTGTTTTTTTTTAAATATATGTAGATATTTTTATATGTTGGGATTTAGTATTGATTTGAAAATAAATATATGTATATTATTTTAATATATGTTTTAAATTTATTTTTGAAAATTTATATATATGAAGCATACACTTTGTTTCAATGATCTCCTATCCATTTTATCTTACCATCTCAATATCGACTAGTCGCACCAATTCGTAACTTGTCACTGTTCCGTGTGCGTATCTATGTCTGTGTCATCTTCTTGTTACTCTAGCCTTGAAAGGTGAGCAATCACTCACGATTAACATTCTTATAGTTATTAAATTTCATTTCATTTCAAATGACAAATTGAAATATGCTGCTAAATTGAACTGTTAATTTTATAATTGCTATATATGATATGCTATTATCGGTAATTGTTCACTTGTGATAAATGACACCATATCCTATTGTTTATATTTGATTTGATTTGTTATTGATCATATATGCATGTTGTTTATATGTTATATTATTATTATATTTTTTGGGGAACTCTGCAAGTTCCCTGTTAGTGTAGAATTCCCTATGGATTGAAATGATACATACCCGAACGAACTTGTAGAATAGGAGAAAATTGTTATGGGTTGAAATGATATACCCAAGCGATTTTCATTTATTTTAAATTTTGAGATTGCGGGTTGAAATGATATATACCCGTAAATATTTAAATTGCGAATTGAAATGACAAATATCTGTATCACTTGACCATAGGATGGAAAATTATATACGGACACCGTTGGTCTATATTTTGAAAATGATTTCCAAAGATTGAAAGGAAATATATGGGTTTTAATAATATTGTTTATATAATATTTATAAATGTAATTTCTATGTATGTATAAAAATTTAGATTTTAAGTTTATATGTTTTGAAAATTTAAATTTATAAGTTAGTTTTGAAGAATATAAATTTTAAGATTTTCTTATAGTTTTATTATTATTATTATTTATATATATAATAAGATTTAATACAAAATAAAATTAATAATAACATTTAATACAAAATACAGTTAATAATAAGATTTAATTTAATAAAATTTAATTTAATTAGTATATAATATGTTTAAAATTTTTATTTGGTAAAAAATTTTATATTCATATTTTAAAATAGATTCATAAATTTAATAATAAAGGTTGGAAAGACAAATTTATGTAGACTTGGAATTTAAATTGATTAATAATTGAATTTAAGAAAGAATTGATTTAAACTTATTAGTTTTGAGATTTCGAAAAGATATGATTATATCTTGGTTTCTAACTTGATTTGATAAAAAATGATTAAACGAATATTCTCAATTTTGAATAAAATTGAGATTGAATATTTAATATTAATTTAAATATATAAATTGGGATTTAAATAAATTGTTATAAAAATTGTTAAGGGAATAATTTCCAATTTGGATAAATTTAAAAGTTAAATGTTGAAATATAAATGAAATTTATATTGTAAATGTTTGAATATTTAAACTTGCACCTTTGAACTTTAAATTGAAATGGTTAAACTGGAATTGATTTAAATAGAATTTTGGGATTTAAGATGATTTAAATCGATTTGCGAAATTGAAGGAAACTAAATTTATTATATAAAGTATTTTATTAGGTATATAAACTATTTCAATTTATAAAGTATTTTAATGTATATATATATATATATATATATATATATATAGACACACATACACACTATTTTTAACATCTAAACCGTTTAGGTGGAAAGTGTTATGATTTCAAAATGTTATGGTTTCAAAGCGTTGTGGTTTCAAAGTGTTATGATTTCGAAAGTGTTATAAATTTTGAAAGTGTTACATTCTGAAAATGAATGTTATTTAAAGTGAACAGTGATATCAAATTTATATCGTTTGAAATGAATACGATATTCAGAAACGAAATATGAACTATTTGATATGAAATGACCATTGTATGAAATAAGCATTTGGTTGTTAAAGAGGCCGAGATCGAATATTGCCATACTCTCTACCAATACTGAAAACCACTTTAACAAATGTGTACGTGGTGGAGATTCCATAATGATGTAGGATGGTTTGGTGACGATTCTATATGGTATTTACGTAGCCCTGACTCTCGTGACTCAGCTTGATGCGGCTAAAACAGGAGCTACGTCGGGCCAAGTAAGATCATTCCTCCGATTGGACAAATTCCTTTGATACCATTCTATAGCTTTTGTGATTTGATTGGGTGCACCTTTGATTTGGGAGTATGTCACGAGATGGACGGTAGTAGCTACTATGCATTACAGCCAGTTCGGATATGCAAATGGTATATCTACCCTGGCATTGCCTCGAGTGCCTTGTCGCATGCCCTATCGTGCCTCCTACGAGTTTGTTTTGTACCGTACCTAGGTGATGTCCTCTCTATAAACCTCCAGTTTACGGAGGAGCGTACGACATTGTATAGACTATGGAAATATATAAAATGTATTAAGGGGGATATGGGTAATGCCTTAACGCTATTTTAATACCTTTACTTTACTATAGGCATATTATAATAGCGTATATTACTACAAAGTAGATAGTTCCATGGATCCTTCACTACACCAGAAAAGACTTTTGGTAGCGTCAAAAAAACGCTACCATAACTTATGGTAGCGTTTTAGAGAACGCTGCTATACGACATGCAACTAAAAGTCTAAAACTTTTTGTTGCGTTGTAGTAAACGCTACAAAAAGTCACTTTTAAATGCAACTATAGGTATTTTCTGTAGGATTTAAAAAACGCTACCAAAAGCCACTTTTAAACGCAGCTATAGGTTTTTTCTGTAGGGTTAAAAAAACGCTACCATAAGTCTTCGTTTTTTGGTTATTGGTTGTTTGGTAGCATATGTTAAATGCTACTATTTACGGTTGATGGTTTATACCATTTCCAGTAATCGCTTATATACTATTCATATTAAAACGAACGATCAATCGCATAATTTTCATATATTCAAACAAACAATTAAATCACATAATTAGCATATACAAACAATCAATCATATGATCATCATATTCAAATAACTGCAAAAACATACTAATCTCACAATCAAATATAATATCCATAATCAATTCGATAGTAGTTTTTCAACAAAATAAGTTGCATACTACAAGCATTCACAGACAAGTTTCCACAAATGGTACTAACAAAATACGACAGCATATATAACAATTAAATTCATGTTCGTTGCTTGATTACCAATAGTTCTTTGTTGTCGACAATCTTCGCTTCGAAATAGCTAATTACCTGCAAACGAGTTTAACAATCAACAATATATATATGTGTATACATATATATGTATACATATATGTGTATATATGTATGTATATATGTATATATATATATGTATGTATGTATATGTATATATGAAAATCATGTAATCTATAACTCGATATTCTATATTAACACATATTAACAAAAATTGTTCTATTTTTATATGCATCCTATATAGTTCCTCAACGAATACACAATTTTCAATTTACACAGATATTCAGATCAAAACTGGGTTAGAAGTCTGACTGGATTTCATACTATGTGCAGATTGTGTATTCAGTACTATGGGCAGATTGTGTATTCAGTACTATGGTCAAGTTAAATCTTATAAAATATGAAAAAGTATCCGGAACGTCCGTAATCCATCGATGATGCATCCATCTTCTAATTGATTTAACTTATATTTTCTTTACCCTTGTCGTTTTCTATCAATTGGGTTCTCTAAAACAAAAATATTCCCTAAATTCACATTGCCATAACTGTATTAGGCAACAACTGTAGTGTCAGTTACTTCCATTTATTTGTGTTAGCCCTCTTGTATAACTACATTTGTGTAATACATGTGCAATGACATAACGATTAATCTGAGTAGACAGTTTTAGGAAAAATGGTTTATTTAAGCTTTAGTTTCGAGTGTATCAATTGTTGTGGCTCTGCAGATAAACACGTTTACCATAGAGGATATGTGCTGAAATGTTGTGGCTTTGCAGATAAATAATTAAATGTTGTGATACGGATTTTTATTTTTTTAATACCCGAATAAACAGAACTAAAACTTAATGTTGAGATATGATGTACTGAAAAATAATACTTACAAACTTTACTGAAAACCATGAATTTATCGTTCTTTCATGAACCGAAACAGGTGTCTCAATATACTCTACTTCATGGAAATGTTTTTGCTTTTGTTGTACAACTAAAACTATTTGTAGCTAGCGTGTTATATTCTTTTAGGCCAGGACCTTTTTCTTATCAAGCATTAATTGGATATGAAACTCAATGACGCAATGGTTATACAGTCTTAACTATCGAACTAATATATTATGATGAGCTTTGGATATTCAAAAGTTCATCGCAATACTTCATAATTTAAAAATTATATTGTTATTCATTGGCATAAGTTTTTGGCATACACTATATCCCATTTTTAGAACTAAGGAATCTTTTCTCTAGTTTTCACTGAACTTTCTACCCAATAGTTGGGATCAAAGAACAAAGTATAATTTCTTTCCAATTTTTTGGCATACAATACAGTGACATAAAAATATTCTTTTGAAGGAAAAATATCTAAACATATGCAAAAAAATAGTATGACTTTGTTAACATATGCATACCTGTAGTACAATTTGACAGCATAGATTAACCGCATCTTCACTAGTCTGGTTATAAAGCAAACTAACATTAACATGCGTGGTAAACTCAATTAGTTGCATTAGGCAAGGAGAAAGCAGGGTCCAATCCATGTCACTAGAGATCTAAATTGGATCAAGAATGGTTGGAATGCCATATGGTGTGTGGATGCATGTCAGGATTCGAGTCGTGTTTGCCTTTTGACGTTTTAGATGGTTGCGCTATGCCTGATGTTTGACGTTTTAGATGGTTGCGCCATGCCTGATGTTTGACCTGTCAAGTAGTTGCAAGCTGCTCTTTTAAGACTGAAGTTTCCACAACCAAAACACTACATAGGCTTATATTGAACTGAATTGAATATAACCAATCAATCGCTTTGGGTGTTATGTGTGCACAAAGATTTATACTAAAAATTGAAAAGAAAAGGAAGGGATGATCAAACCATGTTGCAAAATGTAGCCAGTGGTTGCTATGCCTAAGATATGATGTGCTTTTCCGAAAAATATTTTTGCATACGTATATGATATCTCCTATTATAATAAGCTGAATATTTCATGCCCGTCGTAGATACATTTAAAAACTTTAAAAATCATACGCATATGGAATTTTGTTGTCTTTGAAACCAAATATGAATATGTAATAAATTTCTTCCAAGTAATCGATTTTCCCAAAAAAATTATTTCAGCAAATCTCTTCTTTTCGGACTCAGTTAAAAATTATTTCCAAAATTGACACATGAATTGCAAAGTTCAAAACTTAATACTCTTAAAAACTGCTGTATACACTCATAAATTTGATATGTATATATATGAAACAATGTATGCCCATCATATGCTTAATATGTATTCTAAGGCTTAGCCCATTTGAAATCATGTGTGCTTTTATATGAAACTAATATGCTTAAAGATCGTCATGTAAAGCTGTTTTACCCAAAACCAATATATTCAGTAATCTGATGCACTTTGCAAGTTCACAAGGGAAACTATAAGTACCTCTTGTTTTCAAGACTTAAAGCCACACATATGCATATTACAAGATACTGTTATATGCGTATATTTGAAATCCTCCAAAATATTTCTGTTATACATTTGAAAGCTATATTCATTAAGATTTGAAACTTCGTATATTTGGAAAACTAGTATGCATTGAATGTTAAATATCTTATGAAACTTCATAATTTGAATTAAATGTGTATAAATCTATGCGTATATATACTAAGAAACTAAGTTTATCAAAATAGCATATTATAAAACTGAAACTGTGCTTATTTAAAAGCCTAAAAAGCCCAGATGTTCAAAATCTTCACATTTGAGTCTATCCACATACCTGAAACTCGGAATGGTGCACTTTAGAGATCCTAAGTTCATATATATGTATAGAAAATATTCAAGGCTTTGAAAATATGTAATTTTGAAGCTGCACATACGGATATGTATAGTTGAAACGGTACATACTCAAAGTCCATGTACAAGTGAAACAGAGTATTCATATATCTGAAACAAAATGTATGAATACCCGATGCTTCATTTATTTTAAAATCTATAACTTGCTGAATGGAAGAGGTTAATGGACTCTAATTACAATTAGTGTATGATATCATATAACTTGCTGAATAGAACAGGTTACGAGATTGCAAATAAAATGGATCTATTAACTATGGTTGACTGTTAAAAAGGTTTGACTTGAAATACTGCTGCTTTTTCCTTATGGATTGACTTAAATCTCCAAATTAGAAACAACAAACATTGTTAGTGTAAGTTTGCAATTGCAATAGTTTTGCTCATTGCAAATATTTTCTATCAATCTGTGGAAACTTTGTTAATTTATGTTATAACCATGTACTGTATTAATAAATTTTTGAAGAGCATCACGCCTTATATGTTCCACATATATCCAAACATAATCCAATAATCATAAAATTTTATTCAATACAAATCTCATTCAAAATTATTATGGATTAATTTATTTAATTTTTCCAACATGCGTTTATTGTGTATTATCAATCAAGGTAGATTTATTAAATTACATTAATGATCGTATTCAGTAGCAACGTATTCTGTTACTGCCATGTATTCACATTTTGTAAGTTTGCTAATCATTCATTCTAAAAGTCTCCAAGGCATGACAAATTTCTTTTTTCGAAAAGCTTCAAGTGCAAAAGATTAGAATATGAACAGTATTTTCTATCACAATTTTTCAAGTAATAAGTTTCTACAATCACAAAGTTCAGAAGTTCCCATGTGACAAGCACTGGTTAAATGCTAGTTAGCTAATAGAATTAATACAGTTGTCCCAATCATTGTAACATAATTGATTATGCTTTCAGCTGCTACTGTAACCATATGCACTATTTGCAGTCCATCTTCGTTCAAGAATAATATGCATGGATCCAATGCGATTGTTTTAACAAAATCAGTTAGTCTATTAGGGACCTTTGTGCATTGTTTTGGGTTGAAGGTGGTATAACCATATCACAATCCAGTGAACTTAAATCAGACCATGTCAAACCTAACCGTATCAAATTGACAATCTTTTTACAGAATAAGCATTGACAATCTTTTCACTGATTGTGCACCCATATGAATTAAACACAAACATACAGTTAAGTTACCTCTAATCAATGATTTCAGAAACTAGAAAGCATTAATGCCAGCTGTTCATCAGAAACAATAACTTCCTTGTGTGCACCCACTGCCTCTGCTAGTTTAGCTGCCAACTGATGCTTGCACTGAAAAGGAAGAAGCAAACATCCAGTTATATAACTAAATATAAAGGCTTCAAACATGAACGGCGGTAAAGTGTACATACACAAAGTTTCTCTCCCTTTCTCACAATGTCATAAAAGAATGAGTAACAATTACAATGGTGATCCGGAAAGCAAGTGTACTCTTTCTTCCTCCTTGATTCCCCAACCACCTGTTCATTTTATTGCCACAAAAGAAATATCAAGCCAAGTTCTAATTTTGTTTTAAAGGAAAACGAAACCTTTTTAGTTGCAAGAAGTTCAAAAGCAGAACTGGTATCTAAGTTTTTCTTTGAATAAATTATACAATGATATTTGTTGTTCAGTGGGCATTACTCGAAAGGGTTAATCGATAACGTAGTTGAAAATACAGGGATTTTGCGCAAATATTCCAAAAGAAGAAGAAGAGAGGAACAAACCAGGAAAAAGAAGCGGCCACTGGGAGAAGCGGAAACCTTACGAACACAGCCTTGATCAACTATCCTAGTCACGCGCTCAAAATTCGTGCCGAACAACAAATGTAAGCTGAGTATTCAGATCAAATTCGAAATAAAGTAACTTCGGTATAAGTTCATGTGTGAAAAAGAAAATAGAATGAAATAAAGTACTTACATGGACAAATGATCGTCTGAAGCTGTTAGATTGAAAATTAAATCAAAACTAGGGCTGTGAAGAGAACGATAAAATAGAACTAAGACAAGTGAAGAAACTTACTAAAACGAGATGATTTGATTGATTCCAAATCGAATTGGCGACGGAGATGGAGAATGACGAAGAACTACTGCTACTCATTCAGAGCTCATTAACATCATTAAACCGACCACGAAAAAACGGAAACAACAATACACGACAATTAACATAAAGATTAAAAAAGAAATTCTTCCAAAAAGAAACCTAACGAAAAATAATTAGATTGTTGAGTAGAAGTACATTACCTAGAAACATACTTCGAAAATCCATAAAGTTGTACTTAACAGATGGGAACTACCTCGTTGTCAATTTAGGGCTTGTGAAAAAATCTCTAGGAAGGGAGCAGCTTGAAGGAAGTGTGGAACGAAGTGAAGGGGAGCAGATTAACAAAGATAATTGGCACGAGACGGAGATAAGTGGCATGAGACGAAAGAGAGAGGAATTTTGTTGAATGAGGGTAGAAATGTATCAATGGAGGAAAGGAGATGGAAAAAACGAAATGATTTTTTTAGTATTGGCGGGTATGGCGGCAAAATTTGGCAGCGTTGGAATAAAACAAAAACAAGTTAAAATAAATGGTAAAAATAACATTGGTTGCATTCACACTATAAACGCTACCAATAAATGCAACTAAAAGTAGGTTTTCTTGTAGTGCTTAAAAGATAAAATCCCAAACATCATTTAAGTTACTTGTATTTCAATTGACATTTCACTTGAGTTTAATTTATTAGTATAAGAATATTAATCCTGACTCGAGTGCTTTGTGTTTTCCATTATGCTTGGGTCAGAATGAGCGTCACAGCATTTGAGATTCACCTTTGGAGATTGGTGCTTTGCCTGAAGATCTGTCTTATCTATTTAGGTTTTCCAGTTGTTTTATTTAGAAAGGTCATTTGTTTGTATGTGAGACTTCTACGTATTCGAGATTTCTGTTGTATTTTGTTTTAACTCTAATGTTTATGTAGTAGCTTCATGAACTACTATTATCTTTTCCACTGCTTATTGTTATAATACTCTGTGGATGTGATTCTATGATTGATTTATTTGCTGTATATTTTGAGTTTTGCCAAATATAAATTAACAATGATATTTTGAGCAATTCAAGTCCGATATGTGCGGATGCGAATGGTTCGAAATTGCGTGTCATTACAAATATGATCCCGGTCTCTTCTCACCAACAATGCAAAAACGTTTCTCAACCTCACACAGAAACCAAGTCACATAGACTTACCACGTCTCCCACTTTCAACTTGCTACCCTTCGGCCAAGAAGGATGCTCGATAGATTGGAGTAATCACTCCACATTACACAAATCAGCATTCACAATACAAATGATAATCAAGCCTACATAGTCAGTTACATACTAAGTGTACGACTAATTAGTTTCTACATCACGTCAAGTAACTAAAATGGCTAAATTTGATAGACGGTTATTTAACTATCAAAGCAACAAACAAAATCTAGCACATGTGTAGTCACTGGGCCTGATTTTATTAATCGTTTATAAATCAAATCACTTTCCAATTATTCACTTCAAAATATCTTTAAAAAGATAATATTCAAAACCATTTCACTTATTGGATATTTGAAAAACATTTTCATATACTTATTTTAATAATAAGTAAATTTACAAATCATTTTATTTTCAGGCCATTTAAACTCCATTTAACAATATCACTTTCCAAAACATTCATTTAAAGAATTATTCTCTTTAAAAACGTGAATATATTTCCTTTTATAAAAATCCATATTTAGCTTATCAAGTTAAGTGTTTCACATTTATAAAACAGCGTTTATAAATCACACTTCTATTTTATAAAAATTTCCATTTATAAAATTCCTTTATTAACCAATTTCCCATTTATCTCATTTATATGTCAAAATCCCATTATAAGTTTATTTACGTATAAATCTCTTTATTTACAAATTCATTCTTTTGTAATCTCATTATTTAAAATTCCATTATAAATTCATTTCTAAATTTTAATTACAAATCCATACACAAATTTGATTATAATTCCATTTCTAATATTTACAAAACACCGTTTAAAAATTTATTTCATTAAATCTCTTTATTAATAAAATTCCTTTTATAACTTCCTTACTTTATAAATCTCATTTACTTATAAGGTTTCATTTATAACTTCATTTTAACATTTATAAAACTCGTTTATAATAACATTACTATTATTTACAAAATATCAATTTTTAAATCTTATATATAAACCATTTATAATAAGTTCAAAATTCTCAATTTAACTTATTTTACAAAATAGTTAACTTCATATTTCAAAAATCATATTTAAGCATATTTCGCAAAAACATAATTTTTATAGCATAAAAATTATAACTTTTTATATATTTAAAATAAATCTGTTTCTTAATCAATTCAAAAATTATTAAAACATTAATATTTTCAAAATCACTTCTAAATTCCTTTTAAAGCCAAAAATCATTATTTTAATATTTTAAAATTCCAAAAATATGGCCCAATGCGGCAAAAGTACTAAATAAGGGGATTCACATCAATAATAGCAATCATGGCATCCATCCCATCAAATATCACATATATAATAATATGTGAAAATAAACATCAACAGTTATGAGGAATCCACTTGGATCCCTCCAACCTATCACTTGCAATAAATATACATATGAGAAAATATGTACAACGCCAACTTCGAGGCAGATGCGTGTACAAAAGGTCATTTGCTCATACACAGGAATGCATATGGTCTCATCTGCTCCAATAGGAAAGAATATATCCACCTATTAATAATATAGTCTAACATCCAAAAAATCATCAAACATCATATAAAAAATTTATTCCCACTAATATAAAAATATAAGCGGGACAGAGAGAGCGAGTTTTACTCACTTTGGTTGCAGTCGTCGTTGCAGCCATTTATTTCGATTAAAACTAAATGACCGTTTAATTTTAAACAAAATTTTCACTTGATCCAAATCCATCCATGTCACTCTATCGCGTAGTATTTTCAGATAGGAGCCCAACGCAATTTGTTTCATCTAATTTTGACCTCGTATGAAGAAGTTATACATCTTATAAGATTAGACGATTTTAAAATAATTTACTTTAAATTAATTAGAGTCATTATACAATCTAGCCATCGTTTAAATTATCCTAACTCTTCGTTAATATGCACGCACTCATACCCATCGAACGAAACCCTAAATTGATCACTACGCCGCCAATGCTCCACCTGAGGTCCATCCACAACCACCACACGACAGCCTCTCTATGCTGCTCCTCCATCCCCAACCTTGCCACGCTTGGTCAAGCATATCGCTGTCTAACTGCACCATAAACGCAAATGAACAAAGACGAGCTCTGCCATGCCATAGATGATCTTGACCATTGGATTGGTAAAGCTCGACGAGCGCTCCATTTTTCATGTGGAAGCCAAAGCATGATATGGCGTGGATGGAGAGAAAATCGAGGCGGAAGATGGTTAAGTTTTGGCCATTTGTTTCTTAGTGGCGACTGTGGAAGAGTGGATTAGGGTTTAGATGTATAGGGTCCTTATATGGACAACTATAAAACACTATTCATCGGCAAATTTTTCGAACTCCAATCGAAGCATGTCGTCTGGCGTGTTTGCGCCAAAATTGGTCACAAACCCCAAGTATCGTGAAAGCACCAAACAATGAATATATATCGACAATATTCAAACACAAGTCTCAGATCCGAGCAAGCAACAAGCAGCAATACAAAGATAACAACTAGAAACGCAAGATTTATAGTGGTTCGGCTATCTCCGGCCTACGTCCACTTCAAAGTTTTAACTTTTATTGATGTTCTTTGCTGGTTACAAGTGATTACAGCAGTTACAATGATTTAATTTCGGCTACAACAGTGATGGAAGGAAGTAGAATTGAATCCGGCAGAGTCTGGAAGTTGAATGGCCAAAAAGATCCTTTTTCTATAGGCTTCAGGGAGCTATTTATAGGCGTAGGAGGCTCAGATCTCGCTCAAACTCCGAGAGACTATTTCTGGCACGTGAGTGGGCCCTCGCGACCGACCCCACCAAGTTTCGACTCGATCTGGGATCGATACGAAGTTATTTCATATCCATCAAAGAATGATCCAATCGAGCTGAAACTTGGCAGGAACAATCTTTACCTTGTATTGAAACTTCTGTGAAAATTTCTTCTCATTTGGATCAGGGGATCACGAGTTATTGTCGATACGAATTGAGGTTTTCCGATGGCTGTCTGATTCGACTCGATCCCTTCAAATCGATGCCTTCGAACCGATCTCTTCACGTGGACTTGTGATGACGTGGCACGTACATTTCGCCTCGATCCGGTCTTCACTCCGAGTTGACCGCATTGACTCCATTTATTTTGCCCTATTCGTATCGAGGGACGACACGTCATCAAGTTTGTTGACTCGGTGGATTCGAATGATGCCTTACTCATGGATTCGAACTGCAACCGTTGATGGATACGATGGATACGAAGTGCTTTGACCAGATGGATTCGAAGAGAGGTTCCCACGATGGATACGAAGCGGTGACCATTGCCTCAGTTGATGGATGCAAAGTTATCGAGTCGAACTAGAACCTGACCGATGCGAACTTCACTGAGCCGAACCAATGCCGATCGATACGAACGGTATCGATACGAATGATATCGATATGAACACAACCCCTGATCGATACGAACACGATCGATTCGAATTGGGGTACGAGGATGGATACGAAACCGGAGCTTTTCCATTCAAATTGCATCCATCATAACTTGGGCATCCGAACTCGGATTGACTTGAAACTTGGAAGGTTGACTCTCTTGGCTTTTCTAGCCATGTCCTGTCAATTACAACTCAATCCGGACACGGGAAAAATTCATCAATAACCAGGGTTATCCTGTAATGCATAGTTTATATTCATGACAAGCTATTATTGATTTTCAGTCAGTTTTGGGTATCTCAGCTTTGCTAAAAGTTGGGATAACATTTTGCCCCCCAAAACATGCCTTTTGGTAAAAGGTGTGTTTTGATCATTCTCAAATTGAACGTAGTGAGTTCATGTTTTATTCAGAGCTTATAGCATTTTCAATCAAGTCCATAGCTATTCGAAGCCAAATCGTTATCAATTTCTTCCAGTGGAAGTTAAGAATGAAGTTTTACAGTCTCTCCGGACTATCGATGGTCACTCCTGACCCTTGCCAAGCCCATTCTAGACTTGGCGATTGAATAGAAAGATCCCATTGCACTCCGGCGTTGCTTTCTATCCCTTGCACTCCAGCCCCAACTAGGGCATATAGAGATGTCTTGGTTGTTCTAAACCGATCATAGCCTCTCCGGGCTCTTGCTGGATCCCATCCTGTCACTCTCCGGTGAAGGGGAGGCAGCGTTAAGTGAGTCGATCCTGTCGCTCTCCGGCGAAGCAACTCACTTTTTGCACTCCAGTTCAGTGTATCTGAACATTAAGCGATGTCATGGCCTAAATCGTGGGTCGATCACAGCCTCTCCGGGCTCTTATCGAATCCCGATCTAATCACTCTCCGGTGAATGGAAAACGACGTTAAGTGAGTCAATCCTGTCGCTCTCCGGCGAAGCAAGTCACTTCTTGCACTCCGTACCCCGCCTCGCCGGGTAGGGTCATAAAGCGATCATTTTTATATTGGTATTCAATATTCATCCTTTAACTCTCCGGTCAAAGGTTTATTTCAAGAAATTATAATTTATTTATTAAGTTCAGGTCCCAGATGTTCAATCTCAAACATTAGAGAAAAGCTAAACATTGCCTCTCTGGGCATATTGGTCTATCTCCATCTCAGAGCATGCCTAGGGATCTCTTCGGTTCCCGTACATGAGTAAGTGGAGTAGCCGTTTATTCTGAAAACAAATCTAATGAAATTATTTGACCGAAGTCCTAATCCTGGACTTGGCCCCTGCCATCTTTAATCAGTTGATGACGAGTCGTGATCCCGATCCAGGATCGTTTCTGTTAGGTGGAGGCGGTAGTTGTTCAGGCGTTACCGCCGCTATAAGTTCTCTGACATATTGTGGCAATCTACCACTCCTGGCATGTTCATCCACCTCATCCTTTAGGTGGCGGCATTCATATGTAGTGTGCCCATCCAGCTCATGGAATAGGCAGTACTTTCCAGTTCTGCGCTCCCGCTCAGTGGGATCTCTTGTGGGTGGTTTTCGATAGGGGAGTTGCCCCTGAGTTTCAGTGTAAATCCTTTCTAGACTAGCCGTCAGATCCGTGTACTGTCTGAATCTAGGCTCTCGGAATTTCTTCCGTTTATCAGGACCACCACGTCCATCGTCCTGCTTTCTCTTTCCTTTGTCCACTCCGGACTGTTCCCTGGCAGTTCCTTCGCCCTGCACAACATTTATTTCTCTCCATTCGGCTCGTGACTCTTCCAGCCGAATGAATCTTTCAGCTTCATGATAAAATTCTCCAAGATCTTGTGGGGGATCTCTTGCCAAAGAAGCTTTGAATTCGGTGCCTTCCCCGACTCCTGCTACCGCCACCATCAAAATCATCAATGGATCCGGGCGATCTACAGAAGCCGCCGTTGCATTGAACCGCAATAAGAAATATTTTTTGGACTCTCCGATCCTTTGCTTGATTGAAGCTAGAGTCATCACACTCTTGGGTCGCGTCACGTGGACCCTAAACTGTCTCATGAAGCAATCTACAAGCTCGCCCCATGTCCCGATTGACCTAGTCTCCAGCTGTCTAAACCAAAGCGCAGCTAAATGTGACAAGCATAAAGGGAAGCATCGAGCCATTACTTCCTCGGATGCCCCCAGCACTTCCATGTGCCTGATGTATCTGGTAATATGCATCGTTGGATCTGATCTCCCATCATAAGGATCCAGCGTAGGCATTTGAACTTTGGAGGATTCCTTGCATTCCTGATATTCGAAGTGAACGGACTCCGACTGACTTCTTGTAGTCCTCCACTCGACAATCCTCCTCTCATGATTCGTCGCACTAGACCAATCATTCTTTCATCTCCATCCGGGGGTTGCCCCCTTGTCATGTTTCTATCCTGCCCTCCAAGCCTTGAAGGGAACTCCGGTACATACTCTTCATGTGGCTCAGTAGCAGTAGCATTGACTCCAGCCTACTGTGCTTCATCTATGGGTCTTCCAGTGTCTGATCCTGAGGGTCTGCCCCCAAGTCCTTGTTGATTGCCTTTAGGTCCTGCACTACGGTCTTGAACCTGACCTTCATTGGCTTCCGCAATCTTGACTCCTTGTCCTGCACTTGCAGCCGCTGTAGTTGGCCCAAGGTTCTATAAATTCGCCACTCTTATCTGCTCAAGAAAATTCTGCATCATCTCCTGGTGAGTCTTCATCATGCTTTAACGTATCGAGTTAGCCATAGCCTCCATCTCATCTCTAGTGATGTACATCGAAGCCTGTCCCTCTCCAGCTCCAGAGGATGCTTCTTGGCTTCCTCCTTGTTGGCTCTGATCAGCTCTTTGTCTTATTTGTCGAGTCATCGTCTCTAAGTCGGGATTCTTCAAGTTCTTAAATCTGAACTCTGAATCTGGTGTAGCGGGTGCTAGTTCTTCTCAGTGAAAGCACCAAAGTGTTTGCGCCAAAATTGGTCACAAACCCCAAGTATCGTGAAAGCACCAAACAATGAATATAAATCGACAATATTCAAACACAAGTCTCAGATCCAAGCAAGAAACAAGCAGCAATACAAAGATAACAACTAGAAACGCAAGATTTATAGTGGTTCGGCTATCTCCGGCCTACATCCACTTCAAAGTTTTAAGTTTTATTGATGTTTTGCTGGTTACAAGTGATTGCAGCAGTTACAATGATTGAATTTCGGCTACAACAGTGATGGAAGGAAGTAGAATTGAATCCGGCAGAGACTGGACGTTGAATGGCCAAAAAAGATCCTTTTTCTATATGCTTCAGGGAGCTATTTATAGGCGTAGGAGGCTCAGATCTCGCTCAAACTCCGGGAGACTTTTTCTCGCACGTGAGCAGGCCCACGCGACCGACCCCACCAAGTTTCGACTCGATCTGGGACCGATACGAAGTGATTTCGTATCCATCAAAGAATGATCCAATCGAGGTGAAACTTGGCAGGAACAATCTTTACCTTGTATTGAAGCTTCTGTGAAAATTTCGTCTCATTTGGATCAGTGGATCACGAGTTATTGTCGATACGAATTGAGGTTTTTCGATGGCTGTCTGGTTCAACTCAATCCCTTCGAATCGATGCCTTCGAACCGATCTCTTCACGTGGACTTGTGATGACGTGGCACATACATTTCGCCTCGATCCGGTCTTCACTCCGAGTTGACCGCATCGACTCCATATATTTCGCCCCATTCGTATCGAGGGACGACACGTCATCAAGTTTGTTGACTCGGTGGATTCGAATGATGCCTTACTCATGGATTCGAACTGCAACCGTTGATGGATACGAACCACTGATGGATACGAAGTGCTTTGACTAGATGGATTCGAAGAGAGGTTCCCACGATGGATACGAAGCGTTGACCATTGCCTAAGTTGATGGATGCGAAGTCATCGAGTCGAGCTAGAACCTGACCGATGCGAACTTCACCGAGCCGAACCCATGCCGATCGATACGAACGGTATCGATACGAATGGTATCGATACGAACACAACCCCTGATCGATACGAACACGGTCGATTCGTATTGGGGTACGAGGATGGATACGAAACCAGAGCTTTTCCCTTCAAATTGCATCCATCATAACTTGAGCATACGAACTCAGATTGACTTGAAACTTGGAAGGTTGACTCTCTTGGCTTTGCTAGCCATGTCCTGTCAATTACAACTCAATCCAGACACGGAAAAAATTCATCGATATCCATGGTTATCTTGCAATGCATAGTTGATATTCATGACTAGCTATTATTGGTTTTCAGTCAGTTTTGGGTACCTCAGCTTTGCTAAAAGTTGGGATAACATGGCGTTTGTAATGTTTTACCCTCATTCTGAACACAATATAATATATATCGGAGGCCAATTCCATCGTATTTGGAAGATAGGTTTTCGAATCGAATTATTTTAATTAAAATTACTTAAATAATTTTCTATACGTTTTAACTTCGCACGATCAAACGGTCAAACCATATGTCCAATTGCCATGAAATTTAAATCCTATAATAATATATTATTACGGATCCAAAGAATTTGGTTTTGTCTAATTCTAAGACAGTGTCCCGAATGGCTATTTTTCATGTTAATTAAATATTAAAATTTTCAATTTCTGCCAAATCGCTTTTAATTCAATTTTAAAACTTTATTAACTTTATTCTAATCCAAATACAATTCAAAACAACATTAGAAATCATTTTCATCTTCATTACATTCCGGATTCAATTATTTAACTGATTTAACTTATAAAATTCACTTTTAAATATTTAAATTCAATTAAATATTCAAAACTTAGGCGACTGAAAATCTGGTTCGTAACGTACTTCTCGTGCTAAAAGAATTTCATCCCTGAAATTACTACATAAGAAAAATGCTACAACACCGTTAACTTTTAAAACCAATTAGTTAAAATAGATTATCAAATTCTTTTAAGTGTTTAACTTTCCTAAAATCATTTAGTTGCAACTTTTTATGAAAAAAATTCTAAGTATTTAAACTCATACATAGTTATTAACTAATACCATTTCAAAAATCAACTATTATCATTTCAATTTATAACTCAAAAATCAAATTTTTACTTATAAAAAATGTTCCAAAATTTCCCCAAATTTTTCTAACGCATTAAATTTTCAGAAAAATTAGCCAGAGTCACCTTTGTGCGGTTCGATCGTAGTAAAATCACAATATATATATATATATCACAAATATACATCTCATCTTCGAGGATGAGGCATCCCATAGGAAAATATATATATATATATAAATACGATATGTAATATGAGATATGTACCTAATATTATTTAGCGAGCACATATAGGCAATATTGCGTAAAAGCGAGCTCTCAATGCGAAGCATACGCCGTCCGCACTTACTAAAATACTCAACAACCAATGAGAAACACGCATATAGAAATAATATCAACATACAATATAACTAATACAATAATCATATGCAAATGAAACACATGCAACATAAGAAATCAGCAAATACTAACATACATTAAATTCATTCACTTACCATTTAGTTTACGTTGAATTTACTTACATTCACTTTACTATAATTTAATTTGGTTTAACACATTTAATTCTAATTGGTTGATATTCAATATTCACATTCTTTGCTAATACTCAAATTAGATTCAAATTATGTTGAATCGCATTTCATTTCATTAGAATTCTACTTAAATTTAATTTAACACTTTATACAGCATTTCCAATGTTATTATTAATTTACAACTTCTTAACTTAAGTTTTATTCCAACATTCCCAATTCAAGTTATACTTAATCTAACAAATAATCATTCCAAACCGTATTCAATTAGCTAAATTATTTTGCAACCAAAGTTGAATTTCATTTCACAACTCAAGTTTATAATCATATTCATCACTTCAACCTGCTAACTTACTTTTTTAATTCGTTGTTAATATGTATTTCAACTTCATTCACCATCACTTAAGTCAAATTTCATTTCAACTTCATTTTATTCTACTTAACTTAAATTTCAACTTATAAATCCAATTCAGATTTCATTTCTTAACCTTCATATTTAGCAAATAGAAATTTTTCCCACTTACTATCTCTTAATTTATAAGTTATAAACTTATTTACTTAAGTTTTCATGAATATATACTTAAGTTTATTCACCTTCTATAAATTAAATTAATGGTTATATAATCACTTTACAATCTTAAGTGTATATTCTTTTTGATAACTTGTCTAATTAAGTTTAAAATCTAATTCAGTTTTATTTAACTTTCCTTTAGTTAAATTCCAAATCATATATATTATTACACGAACTCAAACTTATTTAACTTCACTTAAGTTAAATTTAAATTTTATATTTTTAGTCCAAACTCATTTCACTTATATTTATCAATTTCAAACTTGGATTTTAAATTCAAATTTGTTTATCACGAAAAAACTTAAATTTTCAATTTACTAATGGTAGCAAATCCATCACCTAAAAACACAAAAATGATACTGATGATGCTACAGTCATCATACTTATTATTTTCCACCAATGGAAGTAAATTCAGTGCTTTATATTCTTTTAAATTCTATTTATTTATAAATCACATTCACAATTATACTTACACAAATTCACTTATTTCACTTTTCTTATATAAGACATTTCAATTTTGTATATTGATGTTGAGATTTATAATAATAACTTCTTTTTATTTAACACACAACAGATAACAAATGATAATAATCAAATATTACCATTCATTAACAACCAACAATTTATATACTACTATATAAAATATAATCAAGGTTTAGAAACCCTTATTGATAACGTGACATCCCACATACCGACCATAATTCATAAGCCACTCAACAAATAAATCAACATAATACAAAACATATTTATATCACTAACAAATATGCGCTCATATATATAATATACTTAAAATCAATCTAGTGTGCTACTGACCATATCTATACCGAGCACACATCAAAGCCTAGGAGTACACAAAACCTAAGCTTTGATACCAACTGTGACGACCCGCAAATCCGTACCCACTGAACCGACAATAAACCACACATGTCGACCAGAGCGTATAGAATTGCTGATAATCATGGGAAAGAAAAAAAGGGTGAGAAGAAAGAGAGAAGAAAGAAGAATAAAAGAGAGAAGCGGAACCAAAACAATATAGAATCTCACATCACAGCGGAATAAAATATAATATAGGTTAATATTCTTTACAAAGAGAAACTGTTATATACATAAATTAATATCAGAGTACACAGTAGTAATCATCGGCTTGGACAGTTATAATAACCTATCCTTACAAATGCTGATAATTTACAACAACAACAAAGCAAAGCAGCAGAAAAATAAACAGATATGTGTATACGACATGAAGATCTCCAACTACATGCTGAAGCTCCAAAAGCACCAAACCTGAACCTGTAAATATACTCGGTCTGACCCGAGCAATGAAAGGGAAGAACTCCAGATCATTATGGTAAACCAGCGTGAGAAAAACATATCTCAACTAAATTTATAAAGTTACCAAAACTTTTCCTTTATAAAAAAAGGTATCTCTAAGACCACGTCCACCCATAAACACAGGCGGGTTTTTCCCTTATGATAACCAAAACCTTTCATATCAAATCATGTTATATTATAATAGTGTCTATTATACAAATAGTAATCAACATAGCTGAAATTGTTATCATAATTAAATTCCAGCAATACTACGCTTTACAAACAAAATGGCAGGCATGTAGTAAATTTTGAATTTCCATACAAATGACTAGGTGAAGGGACTGCCTTTTCAAACCAAATCTCGGTACACCTCTAGAGGGATGTACCAAGGGTCGAGATACTCGGTGCCTAAACCAACACAAGACCGGCTTACCCCTTCTTGGATAGTACCAAATATGTCATCGCTTCGGTCCATACCGACCTAAATCCGTGGCCACTAGCATACATTAATAATAATTAGATACATGACATCATAGCTTGTAAAGATATATCTAGAAGAGTGATGACATCTCCTAATAGGAGTGACCCACTTAGCCTTGCCGCTTCTATCCATGTTTCGGTCATTTTTCGGGGAGTGAGGCCAAAAAAGGTATCGATTACCTTCCACATATCACATATGATCATCATCATCTTTGAATGCCACATTGCCTTTCCTGTTGACTACTAATTTCCTTCCACAAAAATACAACCCTTGAGCTTTTATGCCTCAAGGAGGGTGCTAAGCAGAGATAAGTTGCCTTCTCTGCCACCACAGGATGCACTTTTCTATAAACCAATGTATGTAATCTTAGAAATGCAATGTCAGACACTTATCCATACAAGTTGTCCATGAATAGGACAAACCGAAGGTACTCTCCTACCACATCCTATAAGATTAGTAGCAACAACCATTTCAATGAATATTTCATAACGAAGAGACTACCGCTACTCTATGTACATTGGGATTTTAACCCCAAATGATCAACATGCCGTCCTTCACTATGAAAATCCTAAATATCAATTTCATCGACCAACCTGCACAATCGTCGCATATATGTTGGTCCGAAGTGGTTTTCAGATAAATCTGATCCTGGACTCTTCGCATCAACAATGCAAAAGCATTTCTCAACCTCACACAGAAACCAAGTCTCATAAACTTACCACATCTCCAACTTTCAACTTGCTATCCTTCGGCTAAGAAGGAAACTCGATAGATTGGAGAAATAACTCCACACTACACGAATCAACATTCTCAACAAAAACAATAATTAAGCCTACACAGTCAGTTACGTACTAAGTGTATGACAAATTAGTTTGTACATCAAATTGAGAAATTGAAATGGCCAAATGTGATAGTCTGTTATTTAACTATCAAGACAACAAACAAAATCTAGCACATAAGTAGTCACTAGGCCTGACTTTATTAATCCTTTATAAATCAAATCACTTTTCAATTATTCACTTCGAAATACCTTTAAAAAGATAATATTCAAAACCATTTAACTTATTGGACATTTGGAAAACATTTTCATATACTTATTTTAATAATAAGTAAATTTACAAATCGTTTTATTTTCAGACCATTTAAACTCCATTTATAATATCACTTTCCCAAACATTTATTTAAAGAATTATTCTCTTTAAAAATGTGAATATATTTTATTTTATAAAAATCCATTTTTAGCTTATCAAATTAAATTGATTTCACGTTTATAAACGGTGTTTATAAATCACGTTTCTATTTTATAAAAACTTTCATTTATAAAATCCTTTATCGACCAATTTCCCGTTTATCTCATTTATATGTCAAAATCCCATTATAAGTTTATTTATTTGTAAATCTCTTTATTTACAAATTCATTCTATTGTAATCTCATTGTTTATAAATTCCATTGTAATTCATTTCTAAATTTTAGTTACAAATCCATATACAAATTTGATTACAATTCCATTTCTAATATTTACAAAATACTATTTATAAAATTTATTTCATTAAATCTCTTTAATAATAACATTCCTTTTATAACTTCCTTACTTTATAAATCCCATTTACATATAAGGTTTCATTTATAACTTCATTTTAACACTTATAAAACCCATTTATAATCCCATTACTTTTATTTATAAAATATCAATTTTATATATCTTATATACAAACCATTTATTATAAGTTCAAAATTCTCAATTTAACTTATTTTAAAAAATAGTTAACTTCATATTTCAAAAACCATATTTAAGTATATTTCACAAAAACATATTTTTTATAACATAAAAATTATAACATTTTGATTATTTAAATAAATCCATTTCTAAATTAATTCAAAAATTATTAAAACATTAATATTTCCAAAATCACTTCTAAATTCCTTTTAAAGTCAAAAATCATCATTTAAATATTTTAAAATTCCAAAAATATGGCCCAATGCTGCAAAAGTACCAATAAGGTGATTCACATCAATAATAGTAATCATGACATCCATCATATCAAATATCGCATAATACAACATATGTAACAGTGTGTGTAAATAAACATCAATAATGATGAGGAATCCTGTTGGATCCCTCCAACCTGTTACCTGCAACAAATATTCATATGAGAAAATATGTAATTTGTCTACTTCGAGGAAGACCCACATGCAAAGGGTCATCCTTTCATACATGGTACGGGGTCTCATCTGCTCCAATAGGCATGAATATATCTGTTATCTCGCCTTTTAGCAAGGCCGCGATACCAAAGGGTTAATCGAAAACCAAAGACAGTTCATCCCGGTAGTACGCAGATAGCTATGGATATCAATGAACGATCAAGGCGGAATCAATTGGGGGTGATGATCAAGGCTGGGAGAGGCTACGTTTCAAATTTTAGGTCAATCAAAGTTCGTGTGATCGAGATATGATCGATCCAAGTTGAGAAAGGCGCGTTGTTCGTATCCATTGGAGGAAGTCCAGTTTCGAATCGATCGTGTTCGAATCGATCAATGGTCGCGTTGTTCGAATCAGTCATGTTCGAATCGATCAGAGCTATTTAGCCTTAGATTCATTTTGTTCATATCGGTCCGGAGAAACCCTATTCGTATCCATCGTTCGTATCGATACATTCGCATCGTTAATGTCCATCGCTCATATATGTACAGTCGCAGTCCATTGTTCGTATCGATAAAAATATCATTTCCCTCTGTTCTTATCTTTCACATGCATTTGACTTCATATCCATCTGGAACACCACTTTCATATCGATCTCTTTCATCAGCCAAGTGAAACGATTCGAGATCGATGCTTTTTATCGATACGAAGTGGAGTGCACAAGATCCTTACGAACCAAGGATTGAGGACCGATACAAACTAGACAATTCTGATCGATGCGAACAGATCGATGCAAACGAAGCGAAAGCCTTGAATGGCTCGATCAACTCGGCATAAAAAGTGGATCGATTCGAGGAGTGCGTCCACGTCAACATGCTATCACGTGCTTGGGTCGATACGAATGGATCGATACGAAAGATCGGTACGAACGCGACAACATTGATAAAAAAGAAATCTTGCATCGATCATATCTCCTAATCCATAGGTCCGAATGCAATGAAATTTTCGCAAGAGCTTGCGTACAACCTAAGGAAGGTTCCTGCCAAGTTTCGACCCGATTGGATCAACTCTTGATCGATACGAAGTTCGTTCGTATCGATCACGGATCGAGCTGAAACGTTGTGGGATCAATCGAATGGGCCCACTCACATACTAGAAGAAGTCTTCCGAGATCTTAGCGAGATATCAGCCTCTTACACCTATAAATAGAGCCCCATGGCCTACAGAAGAGGAATGTTTTTGCTCCTTGATGTCCAGACTCTGCCGAATCCAACTTTGCACTCCATTGCTACTGTTGTACTCGAATTTCAACACTTTAATTCGCTGTAATCCATTGAAATCAGTCGTAACCTGCAAGTGAATATCAATAAAGTTATCAAAGTTCAAAGTGGACGTAGGCCGATTTGCCGAACCACTATAAAATCTGCGTAGTTTATTGCTTTCTTCTTAATTTTCTGAGTGTTCTTCATTTTTAATTCTCTATATACTTGTTATATGTAATCTATGATTGTGAATTGGTGCTTTCATCAACATTTGGGTGTTTGTGACCAGTTTTGGCGCAAACATTTTAATGCTTTCACTGAGAAGGCTAATTCAGCGATTCTATCGTTTGGAAGTTAAATTTGAAGTCTTAGGGATTCAGATCTGAAAAGCCATGACAAGGCAGGTTTCTTCAGGAGTGAATCAGACATTTATGTTCATCACCAGGGACGAGATAGAAACAATGTTCAAGAGACAAGAGGAGATGATGCAGAACCTACTTTGACAAGTTGGAATGCAGAATCAATGGAACGCAACTACAGGAGATGCTGGAGATAGGAATCAGGAACACGAAGAAACCAAAGTTCAGAATGGAGCAGGACCATCTGGTGCAGCACCAGAACTAGGGGGCACTCACCTAGAGCATATTGACCCAATTCCGAGCAGGATACCAGGTGGAACTTAGCAACACGGCATAGACAGAGAAATAAATGCTCATTCAGGAAGGCATATTCCAGAAATCCCTCGTGAACTCGAGGGACGAAGCAGAAGCAACAGACACGGGGCACAACTTAACAATAATGACAGACCGACAGAGATGGTCATACGAGCCATGAGAGGCGGACTAGTGAATAGAGATCTGAAAGACGTGAATAGGAGTCCCTTTACTCCTACGATCAGGCAAGCCAGGAATCCATCGAAATTAAAGTTACCAACATTGGAAATGTATAATGGAAGGACAGATCCTGCGGTTCATCTGACGATGTATATGAGGCATATGGAAGTGCTGGAGGCATCAGAGGAGGTCATGGCCCGGTGCTTCCCACTGTACCTGGCAGACATTGCAGCGCTATAGTTTGGGCAACTAGAGAGTGGCTCCATTGGAACATGGACTGATTTGACTAAAAGGTTTATGAGGCAATTCAGAGTTCATATTTTGAGACCCAAGAACGTGACGAGTTTGGCAGTGCTGAAGCAAAGAACTGGGGATTCATTAAGGAGCTTTTTGATGTGATCCAATGCAGCGGCGGCATCGGTGGATCGACTAGATCCATGCATGGTTTTAATGGCAGCTGTATCTGGCATAGCTGACGGCATGAAATTCAAGAATTCGTTGACAAGAGATCCCCCTATGGATCTAGGAGAATTTTATCATGAGGCTGAAGGATTTTTACGATTAGAGGATGCGAATGATGAAAAGGAAGAGGGAGAAGGAATCGATGTTTATGCAGTCAAGGGCATAAATTCTCCTGAACAAGGTTTAGGAACTGGTAAAGGGAAATGAAAGGCTGAGGATAACGATGATGGATCGACGCGACCACGAAAGGAACCATGATTCACCTCGTATACGGAGCTAAACGAGACTTTGGAACGGATCTACCAGGACACCAAAGGATAGGTTCCTTATCAAAAACCGATAAGGAGAGATCCGACCAGCAATAAAAGAAGGTCGGACAAGTATTGCTTGTTCCATGAGCTGAGTGGTCATAGCACAAACAACTGTAGACACTTGAAGGATGAAGTTGAGGGGCATATCCGGAATGGTTTGCTATCGCAATATGTGAGGAGAAGGGACACGACGGTGGAACAAGAATGACCACCACCTGCACCAACTGGAGATGGCACAGGATTGAGGCGTCAACTTGTCATCAATTGATGGGAATGATGATGAATAAGTGGAAAACTACACACCAACGTGATTAAGTCATTTACACATGTACAGGACCGCGAACGATCCTCAGGCATGCTCTAGTACGACTATAAATCGCATTAATGTAGGTGTTTGCACTTTGACGTTCCTGTTTTGCTTTTGCTTTCTGTTTCTCATGTTTGGACTTGATTTTGTTTGACATTTATGTTAAAATACTTGTTTTGAATAAGAGTATGCCATTTGTGATTCCATAACTGCTAAGCCAATTACGCATGCACGGGGTTGCGAACGGTCCTTAGGCATGCCTTGAGATGGCGATAAACCGCTCTAACAAACAATCTAAGAACTCACTCGAACGTGAAATCTTGTATTGATGATACTAAGTCCCCCCCGGGCACCCACACGATTCGCCTTGAATGGCACCCGACCACGAACGGTCACAATTCGCCTCGAAGGGCACCCGACCACGAACGGTCACAATTTGTCTCGAACGGCACCCGACCGCGAACGGTCACAATTCGCCTCGAATGGTACTCGACCACGAACGGTCACAATTCGCTTCGAACGGCACCCGATTGCGAACGATTACCATTTGCCGCAAACGGCATCCAACCACGAACGATCACAAACTACCCCGAATGATATACGATCCCGAACGATCGTCATTCGCGATCAGATAATACTATCAATTTCTTTGTAGGTCATTAACAGGATATAAACATCCGGCTTATGGCATTACAAAACACATCTTCCTATCGCAAGGCATGTTTTGGGAGGCAAGTGTTCTCCTGCCTTTATCAAGGCCGTGCTACCAAAAGGTTAACCGAAAACCGAAGACAGTTCATCCCAAAGATTGGTTGTACGCAGACTAGCTATGGATATCGATGAATTTTGGCCGAGCTCCGATCTAGGCGGAATCGATTACGAGTGATCATCAAGGCTAGGAGAGGTACGTTTCAAATTTTACGTCAATCGAAGTTCGTATGATCGAGATATGATCGATACAAGTTGAGAAAGGCGTGCTATTCGTATCCATCAGGGGAAGTCAAGTTTCGAATCGATCGTGTTCCAATCGATCAATGGTCGCGTTGTTCGAATCCATCATGTTCGAATCAATCAGAGTGACTTAGCCTCAAATTCGTTTTGTTCGTATCGGTCCGGACAAACCCTATTCGTATCCATCATTCGTATCGATATATTCGCATCGTTCATGTCCATCGCTCGTATCAGTAAGCTCGCAGTCCATCGTTCATATCGATAAAACTTGCATTTCCCTCTGTTCGTATCCATCGCATGCATTCGATTTCGTATCCATCTGGAACGCCACTTTCGTATCGACCACTTTCATCAGCTAAGTGAAACGATTCGAGATCGATGTTTTTTATCAATACGAAATGGAGTGCATTAGATCGTTACGAACCAAGGATTGAGGATCGATACGAACTAGACAATTCTGATTGATGCGAACAGATCGATGCGAACAGATCAATGCAAACGAAGCAAAAGCCTTGGAACAGCTCGATCAACTTGGCATAAAAAGTGGATCGATCCGAGGAGTGCGTGTCACGTCAACATGTATCACGTGCTTGGATCGATACGAATGGATCGACACGAACTCGACGGCATTGATAAAAAATAAATCTTGTATCGGTCATATCTCCTAATCCACAGGTCCAAATGCAATGAAATTTTCACAAGAGCTTGCATACAACCATAGGAAGGTTCTGCCAAGTTTCGACATGATTGGATCAAATCTTGATCGATAAGAAGTTCGTTCGTATCGATCACGGATCGAGCCGAGTGGGATCGATCGCGTGGTCCCACTCACGTCCCAAAAGAAGTCTCCCGAGATCTGAGCGAGATATCAGCCTCATACACCTATAAATAGAGACCCAGGGCCTATATAAGAGGGATCTTTTTGCTCCTTGACATCCACACTCTTCCAAATCCAACTTTGCACTCCATTGCTGTTGTTGTATTTGAATTTCAACACTTTAATTCGCTGAATCCATTGAAATCAGTTGTAACCTGCAAGTGACTATCAATAAAGTCGTCAAATTCAAAGTGGACGTAGGACGGATTGCCGAACCACTATAAATTGTGTGATACTTTATTGCTTTCTTCTTAATTTTCTAAGTGTTCATTTTTAATTCTCTACATACTTGTTACCTATAATCTGTAATTGTGAATTGGTGCTTTCATCGACATTTGGGTGTTTGTGGCAAGTTTTGATGCAAACAATATCCAACTACTAATAATATACTATAATATCTAAACAATCATCAAACATCATATAATAAATTTATTCCCACTTATTTAAAAATCTAAGCGGGACTGAGCGAGCGCATTTTACTCACTTCAATTGCAATCATCGTGGCAACGTTCGTTTTGATTAAAATTAAACGAGCATTTAATTTTAAACAAAACTTTCACTAGCTCCAAATCCAACCAAACGAGCTCTATCGCATAGTATTTTCATATACGAACCCAATGCAATTCATTTCATCCAATTTTGACACCATTTGAAGAAGTTGTACATTTTATAAGATTACACGATTTTAAAATAATTAACTTTAAATTAATTACATTCATTACCTAATCTAACCATCGTTTAAATCATCTTTCCTCTTCGTTAATACGGACACACTCAAACCCATCGAACGAAACCTTAAATTGATCACCACACCGCCAATGCTCCACCAGAGGTCCATCCAACACCACCACACGACATGCATCCCTTTGCTGCTCTACCACCCCCAACCTTGCCATGCTCAGTCGCGCGTATTACCATCTAACTGCCCTACAAACGCAGATGAACAGAGATGAATTCCCATCGCCTCGCCTCACCACGCGATAAGTGATCTTGACCGTTGGATTGGTAGAGCTCGATGAGCTCTCCATTTTTGTATGGAAGCCGAAGCTTGATATGGCATGGATGGGGAGAAAATCGAGGAGGAAGATGGTTAAGTTTTGGTCGTTCATTTCTTAGTGGCGGCCGTGGACGAGTGGATTAGGGTTTGGATGTTTAGGGTCCTTATATAGACAACAACAAAACATTATTCATCGCTAAATTTTTCAAACTCCAATCGAAGCGTGCCACCTGGCATTCCTAATGTTTTGCCCTATTCCAAACACAATTGAATATATATAGGAGGCCAATTCTGCAAGATAGGTTTTCAAATCGAATTATTTTAATTAAAATTAATTAAATACATTTCTATGTGTTTTAACTTCGCACGACCAAACCGTAAATCCAATCGCTATGAAATTTGAAATCCTATAATAATATACTATCACAGAACCAATAAAATAGGTTTTGTCTAATTCTGAGAGAGTGTTCCGAATGGCTATTTATCACGATAATTAAATATGAAAATTTCCAATTTCTGCCAAATCGCTTTTAGTTCAATTTTAAAACTTTAATAACTCCATTCTAATCCAAATAGAATTTAAAACAATGTAAGAAATCATTTTCATCTTTATTACATTTCAGATTCAATTATTTAACTGGTTTAACTTATAAAATTCACTTTCAAATATTTAAATTCAATAAATATTCTAAATTCGGGCGACCGAAAATCTGGGTCTTTACATAGGAAAATTGGTTTTTTTAGGTTTTAATTGGTAAAAATACTTAATTAAGGTTTTTGGTCCCTAAATTTTTATATGTTGAAGAATATGGTTAATTTGATTTATTGTGATTTTTGAAGAATTTTCCCATGAGTTTATGATTCTATATAAACTTATTTGGCTACATAATTAACATTAAGAGCTTAATGCTTAATGTTAATATATATTAACTTTGCTAATATTTTTTGGAAATATAAATTATGGCCTATGGAAGATTTCAGTAAAGTATTTGTTAAAGGAAGTTATTATCCAACGAGAAATTGACCAACCTTTGGAGTTAGTGGAATGTAATTGATTTTAATGGAAATAAAATAGTTTTTTATTAATCACGACATTGCTAGGCCGAGAGTCACAATGCCGCACTTCATCAAGCTATGTTTATGGTCTTTAAAGTCAATCACAGGCTATGCATTTTATATCAACTTCAGTTAATGTGGAATGGATTAGTGTGGTTGAGGTGGGAAGTACAACATCGAAGTCATCGTCATGACTTCGATATTGGCATTGCCACATGGCTTAAGTGCCACATTTTATCTTAAAAGGGGCATGGTGCTACATGTCTTCAACATCACAGATCCTATTGGTTTCAAAGTAATTCATAGTGGCACTAATGATGCCACATATTTTGAAAATGACTCCGGTATAGAAGGAAGCCGCATCTTATAACTTCAGCTATATGGTTTCGGGTTTAATCACTTCAACTTTAATGGTTGTCGTTTTTAATCTTTCTAACATGTTTTCGAAGAAGGCTAGGTTTCCATTATTATCACTTTAGCCCGCTATTTTTTTAATGCATTGATGTCGACGCTCGTCAGTGTCATCGAGCATTTTCTAAGGTGTTATGCTATGCTATATAATGAAGTTAACTTTAACTATATATCTTGTGTCTTGTAAATCAAAGACTTTAACATAGTTTGGTATTAAAGAGGGGTAGTGACCCTATTGGCAAAATTAGCGCCGAACTTAAAGATTTAATAATTTTATTTAATTTGGCTATTTAGCCTATGTTTTCGAAGTGAGATAACTTCCAAGTGATTTAGAGATTCAATAATACTAATTATAAAAGCATATAAATATCTTAGCATAAATATTTTGGATAAAGCAAAGGGTTATAATTTTCTATGCTTTGAAAGTATGATTATAAGGGTTAAATCATTTATAAAGAATTATATTTTAAAGAAAAAAAGGGTACTTTGTCTAGAATTTTATTACAGAGATTATTGTTCATATCACCTTTAGGTAAATTGTGATAGGATGAATTGGCTCAGACATTAGATAACTAGGTGGGACTGGTGTAGGATAACACCTTATACTTTATTTTGTTAGCCCCTAGCTGATATTAGTCCACAACTCCGGTGCATAGGGATTTGTCACGGGTAAGACTAAAAGTAGGTTTACACATAGAAAGTAATATACAAAGTTGAGATAAGTTATTGGTGAGCCCGCAAAACTGTTAGGATCAAAGTGATCCTAGGAATAGTAAGTTTCGGACAGGCCGTCCATTTTTCTTCTAACAGTATGTTAAAGAAGTTGATATACCTGGTAGGCCCAAGCTAGCTATAGGTTTGTAGTTACCCTGAAAAAGTTATGATATTGGGATAGATTATCCATTGATTTTGCAAATTGGTCGTGATTTCCATTTGTTGCATGCATGCACATTATTGTTTATATTGTCTATTTTAACCATTTTCATTATAGGAGTTTTTTTTGCAAAAGATATATTTAATTAAGATATTAGTGAGAGGAAAACTAATTCTGCTCAACAGCGTGGTCTCACTAAATATCTATAAATCGAGATGGCATATTATTATTCACACTAGGTTTTTTTCTGATGTTTTCCTCATAAATGCTTGGGTGCTCAAAATTTGATTTGAGTAGGTTGAGTATAAGGGTTTATAGGTTAATTTCATTTTGGAAAATAAAGCTTTTGAAGATTTGCAGGAGGTAAAGCTAGCTAGTTGGAGTCTATCTATTACCATTATCTACTGTGTTATATCAGTTGTTGTATGTATATATTGAGAGTAGATGTGTCTGTCTATTTAGTAACTCTGATCAGCTAAAGGGACATCTTCATATATTGCCCTTAGAGTATTTTATAATAATTATATTTTATCTGTACCTGGGCAACGTTTGGGATTATGTAATGAATATGAAATATTATCTTTGAAATGAAATGTGAAAGTTTGCTTTGAAAATTGTGTTTAAAATTATTTCATATTCATTTGCTTTTGATGTTATGGATACCATTAACTTGTCCACATTTTGCCACCGAAAATTAATGTTATAGATGATTACAGCATCTGTAGCGGTTAGTTTCGAGCTTAAGATTGGGGATGTTACACTTGACGACCTCAATAGCTAGAATGAGGTGAATGTAGGTCAGGAGTCTGCCCTCTAGATTCTCAAATGCCATATTAGAGCTTGATGCATCTATCTCTCATCATGGTACCTAAAATGAGAAGAAAGACCGTATAAGTTATGGAATTTTAAGATTCAAATGAATGCGAGGATGTATGTTCGTGATCCTAGTGAAGTATAGAGTGCCGATGATTCCCTGAGTACTCTACAAATCATGTTTACATAGAAGTAAAGACGTAGTCTCGCCTCATTCATGTATGAAATTATCGAAGGGGAAGGTGAAGCCCAGGGAGTCTTCCATGAGGAGGTCGCCCATAAAGATATCGAAGTTGCATAAGGAGATGAAAACACCCCTAAAGGATTCGCTAGAAGAGTCACCGCGGCCAACGGCGATGTGCTAGGTCTTCTGAGGAGACTTGATGATGATACGTTTTTGACGAGGTGAGGCAGGAAGTCCGGTGGCTTCAGGAGACGTCTTGCAGCACGACTCCTCCCCCTCTAGACTGGCTTCATAGTGCCTTTGCCTCCCTTGGCACTCTATTCTTCTTCCTTCTCTTATTCTTCCTTTATCCTCATCTCATCTTTCCCTTCTATCCTGATCTCATCTTTGCTCTCTTCTGGGAGCGTTTGCATCTGAACTCCTTCAACCTCTCTTCTTGAAATATCTCCAGTAGGAATCTCTTCGTTTGCCTTATTTGCAGGCTCGTCGACATTTTCTACCATATAGACCTTCGACTTTCCCTTGGAGATTGTCATTGGAGCTGCAAGCGGGAGCAGAAGATCATTTCGGCATTCTAGAGTTGCTCGATGGAGTGGTTGTAGGATTGGAAAAGTGCTCAAGATGTAGCAAATTGCACCATTGGAGGTTCTCGTTCATTGGAAGGTATGTGGTAGTATGATGCTGGAAGCTAGTTCCCTTCATAGCTTTCAAAGTTTTAGCATACTCATCACTTATGTCTCGAGCAGGAATATTAATAAAGGAATTGGATAATGAATTGAATGCTTGGACGAAAAAATATCTGAGCATGGAAAGAGTGAAGAGAAAACAAACCTTATTGCCAAAAAGCTAGTGCCTATTGAAGCCGTACGAACAATAAATGAAGAAGTACTCATTCTTAAAGTACCAGCGTTTGTTGTGAAGTGCTTCAATAACCTTGCACTTGCAACAAGCTTCGATGATCATGAGAGATGGCAAATATTGTGGATGTTTATAAGATGTAGGTTAGCTCTCGGAAGTTTGGAGATCGTTCGAATTGGTTCATGTGTAGCAAGTATAAAGGGCTTAGGAGAGCGGATCCATTAGGTTGAACTTGGGATGGAGCTAGCCCAAATTCCAGAGAATCATGCGTATGAATGGATTGAATGGTCGAACAGTGCCACCCAAGCACATATATCGACTGTTGGCTGTATACACCATCGGACGATTATGAGCTCATTGACCCTAGGTAGGAAGCAGGATATCACCTTCGAGGATTCTTTACTGCCGGTAGATGGTCTGAAGCATCTTCAAAGTGAAATTATCGGCTTCTATTCAGGTGGATCGCCCAGAACCCTTAAACTGATGTACTCATTCATTGGAGGAGGTTGCTATGGGTTCGGATTAACTAAAACAACCATTCCTTGTAATTCAGCGGTAATTGAACGTTAAGCCTGAGTAGTAGAACCGGGTTCGGGAGGAGTGGATGGCCGAGCAATGGCCTTAAAGCAATGTTATTAATGATTCATTTTGGGTAGGAAAACTTGACATTCAATAGGCAAGTATGTTTTATTTTAAATTTAAACTCCTATGACTGGCATTTGGAGTCCAACGAATATCGGTGTGTGTTGACCAATCAGATTCTAAATGTCGGCCAGGGTAAGTGGAAGTGTTAATCTATGTAGTGTGAGTCATGTATCTTATATATGAAAAGTGGACCATCCTATGTAGATAGCCAGTTCGTATTGGAAAAACAAGCTATGCCGCATGACGGAACTGTGCATTAGATCTTAATTATTATCGTGGATAATCGACAATGAAACCGTTGTCCGAAGCGACATAGATGTCCATTCTTTTGTAGGAACACAGGAAGTGTAATAACTGGAAAAGTTATGCAATGAAATCGCTCGGTACGACCATTATTTGGGAAGAGAACCGTCATATTGGCTCTTAATTGACAGTAAATGATAGGCAAATTCTTGATAGGGGTTAACCTAGGAGCCTTGTAATGCGAGAACTCGATGCAAACGCATTCCTAAGAAATAACCCGAGCTACACTCAGGTTGGACCTAAGTAATTCGTTAAGAAAACTTAAGCCCTAACTCGATGAACCCTTAATTCAAGAACTGCCTGAAGCATCACCACTGCCGGCCAAAAGAATACAACGGGGGCCTGCCCACCGATCACCAATTACCTAGGAATTTTGGATCAAGAATTGAACTAGAAGGATTTAGGGTTAAGAGCAATAACTGTTTGCGATGATGTCCTGGGATTAGTGGCGGTACTCGCAGCAGTTAAAGGAAGGCTTTCGGGACTTGGGTTGATCATTGGCAAGCGGTCTAAAGCAGTAGAAAGGTGGTTGTAAGGAGTCATCATAGAACTAAAGCTTAGAGGATTCGGGAATGAGTAGTGGTAGAAAATGGAAGTGGGAAAATTTCTTAGGTCCTGAGTGCTTATAATACTCGGTGCCAAGTAAAAGTACTCGGTACCAAGAAGTAATACTCGGTACCGAGTTTGATTTTTTAGCTCAAATTTAGGTAAAAGTAAGGGAAAGGAAGAGCATACCTGGATAAGGTGTGGAATGATCTTTAGGGCATAGATCTTATGTTTAGCATGGGAATGGAATTTCAACTATATAAAGTATTTAAGCGGATATCAACTGAATGAAGGCAACATTGTAAAGCAACTCTTAGATGACTGACTGGAATATAAAGACGGTAGTGAATGTTTTTCTGGTTCCATAGCACGCTTTGTTCTGAATGAAAGCATACTCCGAGGGCAAGTGTTATCCGATATTTTGACCAAGCGAATTTCACAGGAATCTGGACGTCAAGATAATGACGAAACGATTCATGGACTAAGGAATATCCTTAGGAAGGCAATAGAAGTGCTCAAACAGTAACAAAGGAATTAGAAATAAGGAAACTACTTGGTATCGAGTACTTATACTAAGCACCAACCACTTAATTTTCCCCATATGGGCCGCTAATGCTCTAGAATGTGGAAGTAGGGCTATAGTAATCTTTGCGTGATACTTTCTCAAGGAATAGGTAAGCAGCTCTAAAAGAATTTTAAAGAAAGAAGACAAGTACAAACTGTATCAGAAACTCTCGAAAAACGCTCGATCTCAAAGGAAAATTGCTTGGAACATATGGCTCGGAGGGCCCATTTTCCCCTACACTCTTAGATCTGGATTTGGACTTGGTACTTCATGGGCTACGGTTCTGTTGGATTATTTCCCTATAAATACACACCCTATAGCAACTAGAGAAGGATATTTTGGTTCATTATCTTGTTCATCTTCTATCTCTCCTAACCATAGTCACTAAGGTATGTACTATTGGCTGCTCTAGGCTATAAGAACTTGCCAATCTATTGTACTGGTGATTCTCAAATCTATAATTAATAAAAAGTACAATGGACGTAGGCTAAAGATTGCCGAACCATTTTAAAAAACCTAATTGTTCTTCCTATATTCTAAATATTCTCTGTTGGATCTTAATATTTCTACAGGACTTTAAGTGTTGATCCACCATTGGGTTGAACAATGCATATATCAGAAAGAAAAAGGAAGTGCTATAGTGTTCTTAGTTTTACATGTCAATGGTTTGTCACTAATTTGCAAATGAAATTGCGTTGTTGCAGTCGATAAAATCTTGATTATCCAAGAACTTCTCCATGAAGGATTTGGGATAACAAGGATTTTGGAAAAGCAGCCTATATACCATGTAAATAGATTTATAGAGATATATAAGAGATTACTAGGATTGTCCCAATCCCTATCACAGATACCATACTAAAAATATTCAATACTAAATCCAAGTGCGAAAATGTTATGCAACCTGGAATCATCCTTTCTAAGGGGGATGCCTCTTATATTGATAAGGAGGAAGAGGGTTTGAAGAGGAAACCGTATGAATTGGTAATCAGTTCCATAATGTACGCCTTGCTATGTACTAAACCGAATGTTGCTTATGCATCATGATGCATAATCCAATACCATTCTAATCTTGGAGAAAAATATTAGACTTTTGTAAAATGTATACTTATGTATTTGAGAAATACTAAAGACTTATTCCTCATACATGGGCATGGAGACCTCCTTATAAAAGGGTATAAAGACTCCAGCTTCCTAGGTTAAGGTGGCGGTAGTATGTCTGTATCAAGTTACCATTTTACTTAAACTGTAGGGTTATTAGTTGGAAAAGATCAAAACAAGAAATAGTAGCTAATTCCACAATGGAGGTTGTGTACATCGCTATCAAGGGCCTTAATGAAGTAGCTAATGAAGTAATCGGGATGCTACATTTATGAGTAAGCTAAGGGTGATTTCCAACATGGAAGATCTAATGACATTATTCTATGACAACAAAGTTGTGATGTAGATCATAAAGGAACCTATAGCATACAAGAAATCGAAATACATTCTTCGAAAGTTCTACCTTATTAGGGGATTTTTCATGAAGAAGGAGGAAATATTGTTAAGAGTTGATACAAAGGACAACATAAAAGATCCATTTCTAAAAGGCCTGACTTGGTTAGTTCTCAGCAAACCGATCGAAAGATGGATTGAGATTCCATAATTGGTTGTAAGTGCAAGTGGGAGATTGATAGAGTTGGGGTACATCCTAGAGGAAATTCTATAAATCTTTATAAATTATTAGCTCTGTAATTATATATCATTTGAAATAAAAGGTGTTTTTCTTTCTATTATACACTTTTCAATATGTTATGTTAATTATCTATTTAATTTAAGTATATTTAATAGGAAACCCCTAAATGATACATTATGTGATAGTAATTACTATATGTTGTAATCATGAGAAATTTATCGAAATAAAATAGCATATCGTTTGAAATATTCCTTTTCAAGATGTTTTGAGAGGGGATATCGATTCATCCGTTGAGATTAAATTACACAACTGTAGCATCACGTATCTAGAGGCCCAAAACTAAGCGCTACAGATGCTGCAGTCATCTATAGTATTAGCTTCCAATGACTAAATACGACTATGCTAGTTGTATCTATAATATCAGAAGCAATTGAATATGAAATAAAACACAGATCTCATACAACTTTTACTTCTTTACTTTCGAAACAGATGTTCCATATTCAATTAACATAATCCCAATACATTCCCAAGCACAAATAAAATATACTTATTACAAATACACCAAGAGCGGTATATGAAGATACCCCTTTGGATGATCAGAGTCATAATAGACTTAATACAAACACAGTGGAAATAAAACAAAACATAAAACTGAAACTCCTAAATAGCTATTCGTTTTCCTCCTGCATGCCTCCGGTGACCTTATTCGTCATCCTACTAAAACCTAAAAAGACCTTAACCACTCAGCCTACTCAAATTAATTTTGAGCACCCGAGAGTTTAAGAAGAAAACCTAAACTTCGAGTCAAATTTAAAGCCTGGTATGAATAATACTATACATCTCGGAATATATATGTTAAGTGAGACCACGCTGCCTAGCGGAACGGCTTTCCCCTCACTAACATCCTTTTAAAACCTATCTTTGCAAAACCTTTTTCTACAATTAAAACTTATTAAACACTGTAAAGCATAATTATGTAAATATACATAAACACCGGGTAATAATAAACTATCTGTTCAACCACATAAGTTTTGTTTGGATAACTTTTAACCTTTGGCTAAATCGAGCCTATTAGACAACATAATCAAAATTAATCTAACATCCGTTAGCTATTCTTCTTTTGGATAGCTTATCCTTTTCTATCTGTTAAATGCTTCATTTTTGGATGGCTATCCTTAACTATCTGTTAACTACTTCACTTCTGGATAGTCTGTCCTTAACTATCTATTAAATGCTCCTCTTTTGGACGGTCTATCCCTTACATAATCGTCTCCCAGGTCTCCCGGATCCAAACCCTTTTTCGGGCTCACCAATAACCTATATGTATACAAACATATATTCCTTTCAGTGTGTAATCATAATTTTAGTCTACCTGTGACAAAGTCCTACACGCTAGAATTTTGGACAACAATTAGATGGGGCTAATAGCTAATGTATAGGGCGCACCCCATACTAGTCTCATCTAGTATTCTAATATCTGAGTCATTTTAAGTTAAGGATCGCCTTCCATAATTTTCCTTGAAAACATTTTCCAAATGATTTAAAACCTTTAAATCACACTTAAACAAGGGAAAGCATATAATCTATATGCTTTACTCAAAATCATATCACCATGTTATATATATCTTCTTTTCTTAAATCTTAATTGATGGAAGCATTTAGACACTTGAAAGAACCACTTTCTAAATCTTTGAAAGTACCTCTTTCCAAAACCAAGTGAAAACCTTTTACTTACCTAGACAATATGCCAAAACCTTAACTTTCAAAACCATTCATCAATTCTTTCAAAACCAATAAAAGCAAACCTTTTGAAAGCAATGAAACTTTAGACATTCTTGTTTAAAAATCACTTTAAAACATTCCCTTAAAAAACCTTGGAAAACCTTCCATCCCAACCTTTCGAAACCATTGAATAAAAATCATTTGAAATCATTCATCAAACCATTCGAAACCAATGGACTAAAACCGTTCAAAACCATTCATTAAATCTTTCGAAATCATTCAGTTAAAGTTTTCCAAAATCATTGAACTTAAACCCTTTCAAATCATTCAACTGAAACATTTCGAAGTCATTGAACTTAAACCTTTCGAAATCATTCAACTTAAATCTTTCAAAGTCATTGACCTTAAAACATTCGAAATCATTCAAAGCAAACCTTTCGAAGACTTATCGAGTTCAATTTAAAATAAGTGGAAAACCTTCTTTTAAAACCTTTCAACTTGATTGGAAGCAACCTTTCGACCTTGTCGGAAGGTCTGCTTCAAAAGCTTTAAAACATTTTATTCAAAGCAACATGCCACTTCCTTAAAAAACTCCTTCAAAAGCTTGAGTTATTCTTCAGTTTATAAAATAAAGGTAAATCACCTAAGTCGAAATCTTACTTTCAACAGCATGGAGAAGCGGCTAGTTTTAAAACAAGTAAACCTTCCATCTTTGTCGAAAGGTTCGAAACAATATCAAACAGAAGTGGTAGTAATCTTTCAACTATGTCAAAAGGTTTTAAAACAAAATTGTGACAAAACATTAGTAACCTTTTCGACTGCATTAAAAGGTTTAAAACCTTTATTTTAAACATTTGACCTAGTTGAAAGTAACCAAGTAAAAAGCTCTTATTCGAAAGCAAAGCAGGTAATTCTTTGGCTTATAAAATAAACGTACTTCAACCCTTTTCCAACCAACCCTTCGACTAAGAATCCTTCTACTCTGTCCAATTCATTACGTACCAAGTAACTTGATACCATATGCATTGGTTTAACCTTGTCGAAAGCTTTGAACCTCTTGACCTTGTCGAAAGGTCTAGATCGGAAGGTTTAATACTAGAATTGGCCGGAACATGCCGAAAGTATGATTTCTTTGTTTTTAACTTAAAAAGGATAATTTCAACTAATCTCCCTTTATTTATCAAATTCTCATTGGTTAACAAATAATTTTCAGAAAAGTGGTGCCACTATTTTCAGAATTAAATAATCATTTTATTTTATAAAATGCCCATTCTCCTTAATTAAATATGTAAAACATTTAAGTCCCATGCCTTAAATAATTTTATATACTAATAAAATAACCGAGGAAAAATCTGGAAAAATCCTAGAAAATCTATATCAATATGTTTTCCAACATATAAAAATTTCAAACCTAAATAATTATTATTTTAGCCATAAATAATTTGTAACCCTATAAATCATTTTCTTCACTACAAAATTTATATAAAATCCAAATTAATTCAGAAAATTATGAAAATTGAAACCAATCTCTAAAATATTGTTTTTGACTTATATTTAAATTTTAAGGGTATTTGGATGTTATCTAATAGGGTTTCCATATCAAACATATCATAAAAACTAACATGAACATATATAATTCATCCACAAGAAAATATATAACTTTAATCATCAAAACATGGCATATACTTGCAAAAACATTTCAAATCTAATCAAAAACTGAAAACCATTTGAAAATGGGATGTAGTAATTATTCACCTTAGCCTTGAGATTATAAAATGTGAGATTAAATGTTGTATATGTTGATTGTCTTCCCTTACTTGAATCCTAGCTTTAATCTTCTCTTGAGAACAATAATGGTGGCCGACCTTAGATGTTTTAATTTGCTAAAATGAAAATGAACGTGAATTCTATTTCCTAAGGGTTTAGGGTATAAGTCCTTCTCCTATTTCCCATATTGCCCTTCTCATATCCTAACACATTAACTTATGTTATTTCATTTTAGATTATGTAGAGATTAATGTGTTATTTATACACTCAATCTTCTCTGTGGCTTCTTTCACCAAATATGAACCAAGAACCAGTCTGTCCCCGATCTCTAACCAACATACGGGAGATTTGCATGGTTTTCCATATAAAGCTTCAAATGGTGCCATCCTAATACTAGTCTGATAACTATTGTTATACGAGAACTCAACTAAATGGAGGGTCTTCCCGTGATCCCCCAAAATCCAACACACAGGCTCTTAATAAATCCTCCAAGACTTTGTTAACTCGTTTTGTTTTCCCATTAGTCTGTGGATGGTAAGCAATATTCATATTGAGCTTGGTTCCTAATGCTTCCTGTAGACTCTTCTAGAACTCACTAGTAAACAAAGGATCTTTATCATTGACAATACTAAAAGGAATCCCGTGCGGTCTAATCACATTCTTCATAAACAACTTTGCCAAAATAGATGCCATCCTAGTTGACTTTACTGAAATGAAATGAGCACTTTTTGTTAGTCTATCTACTATGACCCATATGCTTTCATTCCTTCTACTAGAGCTTAGGAACCCGTCAATGAAATCCATTAAGATAGAATCCTACTTCCCCAATGGAACGTCCAACAGTTGAAGCAATCCACTTGACTTATGGTGTTCAACTTTTGCTTGTTGGCAATTCAAGCACTGCATAACACATACACCAATGTCCTGTTTCATACCTCCCAGAAGAAACTTCTCTTCATGTCCAGATACATCTTCGTTCCTTCTGGATGGATAGTAGACTTCGAACGATGGCATTCATCCTAAACTTCTTTCCTCATGTTTCCTACATTAAGAACACATAACCTTCCTTTCTTTCTCAACCACCTATTTTTGTCAAGACTGAGATCCTTTAAGTCATCGCCCTATGTTCCTTCTCTTAACCTTCAGATCCGTTTAGCCAAAACTAGATCCTCCTCTTGTTTATAGGCTACCTTCTCAATTATTACCAGTCGGACTTCTAAACAAGATAATACAACACTTCCTACACTAGGACCTGCATCGGATCTAAACTACACTCTACAAGGTGCTTCTAAATCTTTCCACTAAGAAATCATAGCCAATACTGCATTCTGATGTTTCTTGCTAAGTGCATCCGCTACTTGATTTCCTTTCCAGGATGTGTGTTCAATTCCAAAATCATAAGCAGCAATAAATTCCAACCACCTCTGCTATCTCATGTTCAGCTCCTTCTGACAGAACAAGTACTTCAACGACTTATGATCTATATAAAGCTCAAATCGAACTCCCAAAAGATAATTCCTCCACACCTTCGGAGAAAATATAGCGGTAGCTAGCTCTAAATCATGTGTAGGATACCTCACTTCATGTAGTTTGAGTTGTCTACAAACATGAGCAATCACTTTACCTCTTTGCATCAACATAGCTCCCAATCTAGCTCCACATGCTTTGGTATAAACAGCAAATCTTGATTCCCCTCCGGAACCAATAACACCGGTGTATGGGTCAATAGGTGTTTCATGCTCTGGAATGCTTCGTCACACTTATCAGTCCATACAAACTTCACATTTTTTCATGTAAGCTTAGTCATCGGTGCAGCTATATGCAAAAAATACTTTATAAATCTTCGATAATATCCGGCTAATCCAAGAAAACTCTTTATCTCGATCATCATCTCAGGTCTCTTCCAATTACACACCACCTCAACTTAGTCAGATCTACAGACAACCCATTCTCTGAGATAACATGACCAAGGAACTTCACTTCCTTCTTCCAAAAATGACACTTCGAAAACTTAGCCTTCAATTGATGCTCCCTCACCGTTTCAAGAACAACTCTATGATGAACTTTATGCTCCTTGTCATACCTAGAGTATACCAAAATGTCATCTATGAAGACCAACACAAATCTATCTAAATGCTCTCGGAAAATTCGATTCATCAAATCTACGAAGAATCTCAGTGCATTAGTTAGTCCAAATGGCATAACCCATTCATACGATCCATATATTGTCCTAAACGCCGTTAAAGGAATACCAACCTTTGCTACTCTAAGCTGATGAACTCCCACCTCTAAATCCAGCTGAGAGAATACCTTAGCTCTACTTAACGGATCGAACAAATCATTATTTCTCAGCAATGGATATCGGTTCTTTATTGTCTTCCCATTCAACGTACCATAATCGATACATAGCCTTAACGATCCGTCCGGCTTCTTAGAAAACACCGCGGAAGCTCCCTATTGCGAACTACTTGGTCGAATAAAATTTGTAACATCTCGATATTTCGTGCCATTCGCATCCACACATGCCGGATTTTAATTGCTCAAAACTTCATATTGCTAATTTTATATTTAGCTAAACTCAGCATATACAGTATATAAATCAATTACAGAATCACATACACAGAGTAATGTAACAAAAAGCAGCGGAAACAGAAGAACAGTAGTTCATGAAGCTACTACATATATAACAGAGTATGGAACAAAATCAACAGAAATCAAGGTACAAAGAAGTCTCAATACATAGTCAAATAACAAAATCTGAATATATCACTAGAGTCAACTGAATAACTAGAATCTGAATAGATAGATGGATCTCCAAGAGAAACTCCAAACTCTAAAGGTGAGTCTCAAATGTTGTGACAATCAGTCTGACCTAAGCAAAACACAAAACACTCGAGTCAGGATTAACATTCTTATATCAATAAATCCAACTCAAATGAAATATCAACTGACATACAAGTAACTTAAAGGATTTTTGGGATACCCATCCTCTAAGGATCCGTGGAACTATCTACTATATAGTAACATACGCTATTATAATAAAGTCTATAGTAAAATAAACTATTAAAATAGCATTAAGGCGTTACCCATATCACCCTTAACATATTTCTATAATGCCGTAGTCTATACAGCACTGTAAACTCCACCAAACCAGTGGGCTATCAGGGAGCACTCCATAGGTACGACACAAAACAAACTCGTAGTGGTCTTAATATGGTAGGTGACACGGCACAACTAGGAAATGCCAGGGTAGATATACCAATTACACTTCTGGGCCGATGGTAACGCATAGCCGCAGCTACCGCCCACCTCGTCTAACACTCCAATAAATATCCAAGGGTGCACCAAATCAATCACATAGTAATAGAATGGTATCGAAGAAGTGTATCCGATCGGAGGAGCAACCTTACTTGGCTCGTTAATTGCTCCTGTTTTAGCCACCTTAAGCTAACTCATGGAAGTCAGGTCCACGTAAATACCTCATATATAACCGTCGCCAACCATCCTACTTCATTATGGAATCTCCACCACGTACACGGTTGTTAAAGTGGTTTCGGTATTGGCAGAGAGTATGACAATGACCGATCCCATTCTCTTTACCAACCAACCGTTATTATAACACCGTGGTCATTTCGTTTCAAATAGTTTACAATTCATATCAAAATATCATATCATTTCAAAACCATGTCAATTCGAGATTATTACTCCCTTTAAAATAATATTAATTTCAAAAATCATAACACTTTCCAAATTTATAACACTCATGAATTTATAACACTTTGGAAATCATAACTTAGAAATCAAAACATTTTGAAATCATAAACTTTGGAATCATAACCCCTCCCACTTAAAATAGTTTAGATATTACAAATAGTATATATAATAAAAATAGTTATAGTTTAAAATATTTTACGTATTAAAATAATTTGTATATTAAAATAGTTATAAAATAAAATAGTTTATATTAAAATAATTAGCATGTTAAAATATTTTTATATTAAAATAGTATATATATATATATATAGTGACGCCCCACCTCTATACCCACACTAGCCAAGAACACTACGGTGTAGTGTTGTCAACTAGCACGTAGAATAAGGCTGTTGAGAAGCGACCATCCATGTAATTTCTTATCACACGGTGGTTATAAATAAGCTTCGAAAACAAACATAGAAATAAGCATAACACAAATCAGTCACAGACATCCATATCACAAAGGCGGAAGAAGATATGAATAAAAAACTAACACACGAAAGTGTACATCAGAGTAGTGGTCAAAAAGATCCACAATAATACAAAAGAATAGCAACACGTGCTTTACAAAAGAATACAACAATGAGTCTATATCTCATATGTTTACAACAAAAACTGCTAATCTAAATAGTTAGCCAAAAATCAGAGTAGCTAATCCCAGGAAGAAGTCAAGTAGAAGCACCTGTAACACCTCGGTCTGACCCGAGTATTATTTAAGAAAATAATAAACGGATCAGTCTAGCTATAAATATCAGATGACATGATATAAATTAAAGGATATGGCATGAACATAAAATATCCATACTGACATACTACTATAAGTATGCAAATGATGATCAACAGAAGATCAATCAAAAAGAGATAAATCGATATCACAAGAATCTTCTCAAAGATCCAAAGAAGGTCTCATACCCTAAACTTGTACTCATAACAAGTCAATGACATAAATTCCAAAAATCAACACAAGAAATCCAGAAATCACAGAAAAAGGGAAAGAGGCCTATCACATGACGGTCCGAAGACCATGGGGAGCTACCCCATATGTGTGAGTCGAAATCACACAGATGAGGTCTAGACTAACCAAAAATCAAAAAGGTATGTGTGAGTGAAATCACACAAGTGGTGTCTAGTCTGACCTCGCAAATAAGAGACATCGCACAATTGCTAGTCTAAATCATAAGAATGATCGTCATGATCAACGAGAAGTGTCAATTACACTAAGCTAGTAAATATAAAAGTTTAGCTTAATGTCCCATAACCACTTGCTTAACTTAAATATTTACGAACAAACTGTAAATCTTCACTAGAAAATTGTCACAAAAAGGTTCAATCGAACAAGTCCAAGAGTTAACCGACGAAGCAAACGCAAGCGTTTCATACCACTTGTTTTACTAAGCCGTTTAATTCAATTTCTCATACGAGTGAGGTAAAGGTTTGTATATATTAGTAGATTGGAAAACGGTTTAAGAAAAGAGCTTTGTTATTGAAAATAGAGTTGAAATCATTTTGTTGAAAGAGTTCTGATATTTACTACTATTATAGAAAACCTTTATATTTTAAAGTGACAAATCATAGAAGTGATTGTAGAAACAATCAATCATAAAAATTCACATACGAAGACGTGAATAAAATCCAAAGAAACCGATAAAGAATCCATTGAAATAGATATTCAAAAATCCATAAAATCGACCGAGAAGCCAAAGATAGTTTGTCTCGAAGAGTGGTCAATCTCAGCATCTCAACAAAGCAAGTTCTGTTGAATGCTCTTCAGATAAGATCCCCTACGGAGGGGGGTCCAGGGGGGTGGCAACCCCCCTAGGTGGGGGTGCGGGGGCAACGCCACTGCTACGGGGTTCGACCTGCCCGGTCAGGTCGCGAGGGTCTAGGTGGCAGCGCCCCCGGCGGGGTGCGGGGCAGCGCCCCGACCAAAACGGTACGACGTAGTGAAGACCAAAGGAAGGATAGGATCGAGCGACTTAAAGGGTTTCGACCTAAAGAGTCACGACCTAAAGGAGTAAGCGACCCTAAGGAAACTCGCGACCTAACATGCCCGAGCTAAGGTGAGGTGCGACTCAACCAGGTAAGCGACCTAAGGGAGACGAGCGACCTAAGGAACTCGCGACCTAACAATAGCACAGGTCAAGCGACCTAACGTTTTAAGGCCAAGCGACCTAATTAAACTCGCGACTTAATGGTGTGAAAGGCGTGCGACCTAAAGTGTTACGACCTAAGGGTCGAGCGACTTAGTGGAACAAGGTCATACAACCTAACGGAGTAAACGGTCGAGCGACCTAACAGGTTATAGGTCATGCGACCTAGTGGGTTAACGGCCTAACGACCTAAGGGTTATAGGCCCAATGACCTAACGGGTTATAGGTCCAACGACCTAGCGGGTTAGAAGGTCATGCGACCTAAAAATGGAAGGCAAGGCCGAGCGACTTAAAGAACCAAGGCCACACGAGTTAAGGCCTAACGACCTGACGACCTACGACCTAAAGGCCCACGACTTACGACCTAAGGAGCCAGAGCGAGCGACCTAAGGCTGTATAGGGGATTTAAGGCGAGAAACGACCTAAGTGTTTGCGACCTAACGACCTAAAAGCCCACGACCTACGACCTAAGAGCCATACGACCTATGACCTAATTCCGAGTGCCGAGCGACCTAACGTTGTAGGCCATTTTAAGGTCGGAAACGAGCTATTTTGAGGCCGATACTTTTCCACGCGAACGACCTAGCACAGGCAGAACGACCTAAGTGCAGAATTTCACCAAAAACACTAAAAATTGGAGTTTTTCGCCAATTCGATTCAAACCAAAAACAAATGTGCATGCAAAAGTGATAGGGGATCATTCCCAATAGTCCAATATAGTTATAGACTAGAATTGTGAGATGAAAATCTCACCTTTTCACCAAATTTATGAAGAAAGAGCTTGAAGGCAATGGAGAAGCAACCACAAGCTTGAATCAATGTCTTCTTCTTGAATTTGGAGTTGAATGATGAATTGCAATTGAATTTGAGCTTTGGAGTTTTAATTTCCCATTCCCTCCTCCATTTTTGATAAAGCAAATAGAATGAAGTTATGAAGAGAAGGGGTGAAGGTTGGGTCTAAGTAGGCTAAAAGCCCAAACTAAAGTCCAAAGCGAAAAGTAGCGAAATTCCATTAACTCCAAATATATCAAAGCTTATACTCAAAAAGATTGCAAACGTCATTTTGAACTCAATGGCAGTGGTCTCGAGTCCTAATTTGAACGTATGCAAAAAGTAGCTTTTCGGACTATAATCCGACTAACGATAAAATATTTAAATATAATATTTAAATATAAAATCGATAAATATGCGGGTTGTTACATATATACACATATATTAAAATAATTCAATATATATATAGTTTTTAATATATATTATAAAAACTTGATATGAATAAATAATTTCCTCAAATTTCAATCGATTCAAATCAACTCGAATTCTAAAATTCAATTTAATTCAACTTCTCACAAACCATTAATTTATGTTGGTTTCAAATATAGATTTGAACTACAAATCAAACCATTCCGATTTCAATAGATTTCACAGTTTAAATATTGAAACCTTTACAATAACTCAATTTTGATAAATTCCATTTATATTTAAAATTCAGCTTTACCATTAAAATATTTACTTAATAAATCCAATGATTTTTAAATAAAATCTCAAATTAAAATTTAAATAAAGCTAAATATCCCATTCCTATTTATTTAAATTTAAAACTATTCATTTAATCATCTTAAACAAAAATCAAATTATAAATCATATCTTTAAAAACTCAAATTCAATAAATTTCAAAACGATTTTATTTGAGTATAATTCTTAAATAATTACAATTTCAAATCAATTTCAAATTTATCTTTCCAACCCTTAATTTATTAAAATTATATAAAATCCTACTTTTAAAATAATTTTTTTAAATAAATACTTAAAACATATTATATATTAATTAAATTAAACTTTATTAAATTTATATTATATTAAAATTATTTTATATATTTTTAAAATAGTAAAATTATAAGTAAAATCTTAAAATTTATAATTTCAAAACTAACTTATCACTTTAGAATTTCTAAAACATATAATTTTAAAAAAAAATCTAAAATTTAAACATATATAGAAATAACATACGTATATTATATTTTAAAAATCAATATTTATTAAAACCATATATTTCTTACAAAACCTTCGAAACCATTTTCAATATATATATATATATATATATATATATATACACCAACAATGTTTGTGTATAATTTTCTATCATATGGTCAAGTGATACATATATTTATCATTTCAATCCGAAATTTAAATATCTATGGGTATATATCATTTCAACCCGCAATCCCAAAATTCACAATCAATGTAAATCGTTTGGGTTTATTATTTCAACCCATAACCATTTTCTCTTATTCTAGAATATCATTCGGGTATGTATCATTTCAACCCATAGGGAATTTTTAATTAACAAGGAACTTGCAGAGTGAGAACAAATATGATAATAATAAAACATATCAATAACAACCATATATCATCAGTGATAAATTAAGCAAAATAAATACAACAGGATATGGTGTTATATATCATAGGTGAACAGTTATAGACAATAGCATATCGTATATAGCAATTATATAAATAATAGTTAAATCTAGCAGCATATTTCAATATTCGTTTTAAGTGAAATCAAATGTAATAAATATAAGAATGTTAATTGTGAGTGATTTCTCACCTTTCGTGGCTAGAGGAATTTGATACACAAGAAGCTACGAATTGGATCACGATGTAGACAATCGACCAATCCAACAACAATCTCAAAGCGGAGTAAGTTGAACGCGGATTTGACAAACAAAGCTGATAGATAGGAATCGATGAGAAAAATCAACCAGTTTGATAGAAATAGAATATATATATATATATATTATTTCCTTGAAATCAATATTTTAATTTAAGACAAATATTAAAATAAATATAATTCAAACTCATTATTCCTAAAACTCAAATATTAAAATCAAAGTGTGTATAATTTATATCTTAAAAACCAATACACGAAATCAATACTTAAACTTATAAAATAAATCCCCTATATTGCCAAAACTTGGTACATATTCTAACTCTCAACAAACAGATCAGACCTATAAACCATTATAACTTACCTAGTATAAACAGCTATATGTAACTAATATAAATTTATATATATAACTAAATAGATTTGTATATAATATATTCATCAAAATGCCCAAAACAACATTTTGAAACAGATACATATAACATCCTTATATATATAAACTAACTAACTAATCATACAATTAATACCAAAAACATTACACATAAATATATATACAAATCAAATTTACTTGAAACATAAACTGTAACATATACAGATTATATGTAAATATATATAGGAACAAAATTTTATATGTTATAAACAATATATAAGATAGGAGAGGGAAATACGGCTATCATGGTAGACGTGGGCTGAGCAAAGTCGGAGGAAGGAAGTCGAAAGGCTAGGGATGGCGAGACAGTGAAAGGCTTTGCGTGAGATGGTGGAGCACGGGAAATAAGATGTGTTGGAGAAGAGGGGAATGGTTGGCCATGGTGGAAGCTTGGGCTCGTTGGAATTGCTGCGGGGAAGAGGGAGGGGAGGAGCTGCACGAAGGTGTTGCAAGGGAGGAGCTTGGAGCTGTGGTGAGAAAATTGGGCTCGGCTACCATGGTGGGAAAGAGAACGGAGATGCGGCACTGGGAGGAGGAGAGGTGAGTCGGAAATGAATGGGGAAGCGTTTCAAGGTGGAGAAGAAGGTCAAAGGCAAGGAAGGAGTATGGGACGAGTACGGCGGCTTTGGGCTGGCTGTGAGGGTGGCGTCGCGGCTGTGCATGGCTGTTTGGAGGGAGAGGTGGAGATTGATGTGCACGCTTGCTTGCGGTTGATGGTTGCTGAGAAAAATGTAAGGGAAGAGGAAGATGTGAGCAATTCAATACAAATAAGGATGAGGCAGACATTGTTCAAAATATTTATGAGCTTTGATTAAATTAAATTTCACTAATGAAAGAAGAAGAAGATAGAAAAGCATTGAACGAATTAAGAGACATAAGTTGAACCGTGGAATCACAAATGGCAAAACGTTGAATGGTTGGGACTAACAATGGCTGAAGGTTGTTGTATTACACGGTTAGCAATTGGAAAGACAGATGAAGCAAAAAGGTCTAATACGGAACTATATGAAAATCGTTCCATAGATTTCGTCGTCGCCTGGACTTCAAAACACACAAGCGAATATACTACAAAGATCAGCATGACAACAGAATGGTACACAGATATCAGTGGTACGATCATCCTATCAAAAGTTGATATTCAGTACTAAAAACGTTGCTAAAACGCCAAAAATAAGATAAATGGAGCAATAGCAGTACGAATTTGACGAAACGAACTATGACGTTTCACCTGTGCGGTTAATGCGCTCGGTAGATTCAAAGCGGTGGAGATGCAAAAAGTCATGGCGGGGATACAGCGAGGATATAGCGGGATATAGCGGATGGCTCTAAAATAGCATATAAAACTCGTACTTAATGTTTTTACAAACATATAAATGGTAATTTAATGAAAAATTACCATTCAATTGAATTATAAATAATACATAAATAATTTTAAATAAAAACATGTGCTAATATATTTTAAATAAATGAAAAACTGTTATAGAACATAATTGAATTTGGTAGAATATTAGAGTATTTTCATTTCTGAAATATATTAAAAATTAAATCAAATAAATTAGTTTCATAATTTTATAATGTATAAATGCAATTTTTCAATTCATTTTATTAAAAAGGATATAGCGGGAATAGCGGAATATAGCGGAAATAATGGGATATAGCGGAAATAGCGGGGATTAAAGCGGAAAGGCTATATTCTGGGGCTATATGGAAAAATCATAGCAGTAGAAATCCGCTATGAGATATAGCGGGGTTGTAGCGAGGTAATAGCGGGGCATTAACTACACAGCGTTTCACTTAGAAAATAGTTTACATTTTTATTATGTAAAAATATTCAGATTTCGGAAATTTTATTTCAATCAAATTTATCTAATTTAAACTGAAATTGAAATTACACAACAAAACTGATTTTCATATTTTCCAATAAAAATTTACCATTTGCTATGTTTAAATAGACGTATTCCAAATATCAGCTTTTTATTTCAAAAATTTAATATTTAATTTCAAGCAAAATTTTAGTCAGTTACGTTTAAAATGTGAGAAATGCGGATTACGGATTTTAAGGCTAGGATAAACACTAGAGGAGGGGTGAATAGTGTTTTAAGAAATTACTAAATCTTTTTGAGTTTATGTTAATTAGAACACAAATGTATGCAATATTCAGACACAGATATGATCACAGAAACAAACACAGATGCAAAAATAAAGTAAAAGCAGTAAAGGAAAGAACACACCAGATTTTATACTGGTTCGGAGTTACCTACATCCAGTCTCGCACACAAGTACAGATTTCTTTTCAAAAGCAATCTTTACAATTACACCCTCGATTTCAAGGCAACGAGGTACACCCTCCAGATTCACAATCCTCTTGGTAGAGATACTTGATTTTCCGGGCAACAAGTTCACCCAATTGATTTCCAAGGCTACAATCCCACCTTATCTCGCTTGATTGATTTCCAAGGCCACATCACACCTTTTCTCGTTTAATTGATTACAAAGAAGCCTATAACTCTGAATAGCACTGAGGATCTTGTTGAGATAGTGATAGAGAATCAAACCATAGATAATCTAGTTAGATTCAATGTTGATTTTGGCAGAGTAATGGTAAGAATATGTATATAGAAATGTGGAAGAAGAAGAGGAGTGAAAAACCAGAAAATCTGCCTTTTAAAATTCATTGAAAACAGCCCATATTTATATAAGAACAACAGCCATGTCCATTCGTGAAGAGATATGATGAATAGACACTTCTTTTGAAATTTAAATTTTGAAACCAACTGACACTATGTCGACGTGGGTAGGTTGAGCATATCGACATCCCAAAGGAATTTTTGGTGGTTTGTTTTTCTTTGAAAATAACTTCTATCTTATTTAAAACTATTTTAAACTTTATAAATATACTTGTCTATAGTTAAAATACATAAGTAAATATATAAAATAATGTATACAAAATTTTGCTATAATTTTATATTTAAATCTAAGTATAAATATTTAAAAGTTAAATATACTATTATTAAAGATAGTTTAAAACCACGGATAATTTGATTTTGAAACTAAAGATTATTTTGAGGCTAAAAGTATTTGAAATCAGGATAGATGTTTTTGATGCTTTTAAAAGGAAGATTTTGAAATCATTTTGAAAATAAGATCATTTTGTAAAAACAATTGAATAAAAGATTAGCGGATACAAAATAATGTTCCACTCGATTTTTCGTAGGTTCCATCCTACTTAGGGTTCCATCCCTTTAACGGGCTCGAAGTGGATTCAATTCCATGATTAAATTGGATTTTAAGATGCCAGTGCTTTTCTATGTGTTTTAACAAAATTTCTAATTAAAAAATTAAATTACTTGAAATCTTGAACTCTTGATAATCTTAATATTCTTGATACTCATGAGTCTTCAATCTTGATATCTTGAATCTCTATATTGTACAGTCTTCATTCTTGGTACCTGCATGGTTAAATCCTGCATATACATATATCTAAACTTATATTGTTAGTATTTATATTTTATAATCTATTCTAAGGTTATTTTCATCAAAACCATCATATCAAGGACTAACATAAAAAATCGTTAAAATTTACGGGTCGTTACAAAATTCTTGCCTTCCAAATCCACCAACTGCACCTTCAACTCTTTCTTCTCTGTAGGTGCCATCCTGCTTGGTGACCTACTCACTGGTTCTACTCCAGGCACCAAATCAATCCGAAACTTAATGGCTCGTTTCGATGGTAATACAACTATCGGCTCAAACACAACAGCAAACTCTCTAACCATAAAGACTCGATGCAACTCTTCCTCCAACTCCATGATACCCAATAAAGAATTTACTTTGCAACTAGGGTTCTTTACGGTATAAACTATCCGATCACTATAATCCAGGTGACTAAGTGATATTTTCCTATCGTGGAAAAATATCCTAGCATCAAATTTACTTAACCAATCAATCCCAAGGATAAAAACTGAACCCAAAATCAAACACATGTAAACAACAATCAAAAGTATGACCTAGCAAATCAAACTATAAATGGTCACACCTCATCCCAAGTGTTGCATACCCTCTCATCGGAGATGCAACCCTTAAGGGAGTAACTAAGTATGAGAGCTCTAGGTTAAGTTTATCTACTAAACATCGAGAAATAAAAGAATGTGATGCACCAGTATCAAATAGAACACTAATAGACATACCGTGAATCTATAGCGAGCCTCCTAGAATAGCCTTCTCTTTCTCTTGCACTATTGGCCTTGAAGTTGCATGCTCCAATGCATAAACTTGCTCCTTTTCTTCTTTAGCAGGCTCCTTGCATTGGTTTTTATAATGGCCTATCTGATCACAATGAAAGCATCGGGTGTTCTTCTTTCCAATTACTTCTTTCCCTTTCTCTTTTTCCTTTTTCAGTAGAACACTTATTAGCATAGTGTCCTTTCTTATTAAATTCATAACAAACCATCTCAGCTTTTCCCTTCTTTTGTGCCCTTCCCTTCTGAGTATTCTTCTTATGGAAAAACTTTCTTTTCCAGCCTTGTCCCGCCCGGACCTCCCTTATTTTCTTCCTCAAACAAGAAAACGCCTCTTCCTACCTCGGCGCGAATTCTACCGCTACATCACTTGGATCCCTTAAGTGCGGCAAGGTAGCACTTATCAACTCTGGCCTCAAGCCTTTTATAAACTTATCATTCCTCCTGATCACCGTGTCAACCAAAGCATACCCATACCGGACCAACTCTTCAAACTTTCTTGCATACTCAAGAAAAGACATCTCTTCTTATTCAAGGTCTGTAAACTTCCTCACCAATGCCGATTGTGCCATCACCGACATAAACCTTTCTTGAAACCTTCTCCTAAACTCCGCCTAAGTCATGATTTACTCATCAACAATAGCTACAATAGTATTCCACAAAAATAGACCAGCTCCTTGAAATTGTCTCGAAGCTAATCTCCTCTTTGGCTCGTCATTCAATCCTAAGTCAGCAAAAATCCTCTGATAATGTAGCAGCTAGTTTTCCACCTCGATCGCATCTTCGGTTCCAATGAACCGCTTCCCTCCAAGCCTAGTGTAATCCCTACTCAAGTTAGCAACTGGTTGACCATCAAAGCTTCCTGAACTCCACCTCCAGTAGCATTTCCTCCGACAACTCTAGTTGCAAGTCCAGCTTGCATCGTGTTTACGAAAAAATGATACATGACTCCCATGTCCACTTGGGGAACCCCAGCACCAACATTTTCAGCTTGAGCCTGACCTGGACCTCTTTTAACATTTGTTTGGGAATTCCCATTAGCGGTGGTACTATCTTCTCCAAGATAAACTCTACATTTTCTTCCTTCCATATTTGTATTCAAACCTCGTGGGATACAGATGAATAGCCTAACTAAGATAGGAATCTAGAGATATAGCGTATACTTATATATATAGAAAATACAAGTACGTTACTATAGTGTTATCCCATACTTCGATCTTAAATCTAACCACTGAGGATTATGTTTTCAAATCCATTTTTTTAGTTAAAGTATTTCGTAAACATGATACCAAGCTGTAACATCCTCTATCTAGAGGCCCAAAACTAAGCGCTACTGATGCAATCATCTATAGCATTAGCTTCCGGCGACTAAATACGACTCTACTAATTGTATCTATAATATCAAAAGAAATTGAATATGAAAATAAACACAGATTTCAAACAACTTTAACTTCTTTATATTTAAAACAGATATTCCATATTCAACTTACATAATCCCAATACATTCCCAGGCATAGATAAAATATACTTATTACAAATACGCCAAGAGTGGTATATGAAGATACCCCCTTGGATAATCAAAGTCATAGAGTCATAATAGACTTAATACAAACACATCGGAAATACAAAAAAACATAAAACTAAAACTCCTAAATAGATATCTTTTTGCCTCCTACATTCCTTTGGTAGCCTTATTCGTCATCCTACTAAAACCTGAAAAGACCTTAACCCCTCAGCCTACTCAAATTAATTTTGAGCACTCGAGAGTTTAAGGGGAAAACATAAACTTCGAATCAAACATAAAGCCTGGTATGAATAATACTATATATCCAGGAATATATATGTTAAGTGAGGCCATGCCGCTTAGCAGAACGGGTTTTCCCTCACTAACATCCTTTTAAAACATATCTTTGCAAAATCTTTTCCTACAATCAAAACTGATTAAACACTATAAAGTATCATTATGTAAACATACATAAACATCAGGTAATAATGAACTATCTATTCAAACACATAAGTTTTTTGGATAACTTTTAACCTTTAGCTGACTCGGGCCTACCAGACAATATAACCAAATTAATCTAATACATATTAGCTATTCTTCTTTTGGATTATCTATCCTTAACTATCTATTAAATACTTCACTTCTGGACGGTCTGTCCTTAACTATCTTTTAAATATTCCTCTTTAGGACGATTGTCCTTACTTAATATCTCCCAGAGCTCCTCGATTCTAATGGTAATTCGGGCTCACCAATAACCTATCTGTATACAAACATATATTCCTTTCAGTGGGTAATCATAATTTTAGTCTACCTGTGATGAAGCCACATATATTGAAATTTTGGACAAAAATTAGCTGGGGATAATAGCTAATGTATAAGGTGAGATCCCATACTAGTCCTATCTAGTATTCAAATATCCGAGTCATTTTCACTTAAGAATCCTGTCTCATAATTTTCCTTGAATACATTTTCAAAATGATTTAAAACCTTTAATCAAACTTAAACAAGGAAAAGTATACGATCTATATGCTTTACTCAAAATCATATCACCATGTTATATGTATCTTCTTTTCTCAAATCTTAGTTGATGAAAACATTTAGACACTTGAAAGACCCTCTTTCTAAATCTTTGAAAGTACCTATTTATGAAACTAAGTGAAAACCTTTTAATTACCTAGGCCAATATGCTCAAACCTTACCTTCAGAAATCATTCATCGAACCTTTCAAAACCATTGAAAAATAAACCTTTCGAAAGCAAACTTTGGACATCCTTCTTTAAAAATCTCTTTAAAACATTGCCTTAGAAAAATCTTGGAAAACCTTCCATCTCAACCTTTCAAAACCATTGAATAAAAACCTTTCAAAATCATTCATCAAACCATTCAAAATCAATGGACTAAAACCTTTCAAAACCATTCATTAAACCTTTCAAAATAATTTAACTAAAACCTTTCGAAATCATTGAACTTAAACGCTTCGAAATCATTCAACTTAAACCTTTCGAAGTCATTGAACTTAAACCTTTCAAAATCATTCAACTTAAACCTTTCAAAATCATTGAACTTAAACCTTTCGAAATCGTTCAAAGCAAACCTTCCGAAGACTTATTGAGTTCAATTTAAAACAAGTGGAAAACCTTCTTTTTAAACCTTTTGACTCATTGGTAGCAACCTTTCGACCTTGTCGGTGGGTCTGCTTCAAAAGCTTTAAAACATTTTAATTTAAACAACAGGCCACTGCCTTTAAAATAACTCCTTCAAAAGCTTGGGTAATTCTTCAGTTTATAAAACAAGGATAAATCACCTAAGTCTCCTTTTGAAAGCATAGAGAAGCTGCTAGTTTTATAACAAGTAAATCTTTCATCTTTGTCGAATGGTTTAAAAAATAAAAGCGGCAGTAACCTTTCGACTGTGTCGAAAGCTTTCAAAACAAAATAGTGATAAAACAGCAGTAACCTTTTGACTGTGTCAAAAGGTTTAAAACCTTTATTTTAAACGTCTGACCTGGTCGAAAGCAATTAAGTCGAAAGCTCTTATTCGAAAGCAAAGCAGGTGATTTTTTGGCTTATAAAACAAACATACTTCAACCCTTTTGACAACCAACTCTTTGATTAAGAACCCTTTGACTCCATCCAATTCATTACGTACCAAGTAACTTGATACCATATACATTAGTTTGACTTTGTCAAAAGCTTTGAACCTCTTGACCTTGTCGGAAGGTCTGGATCGAAAGGTTTAATACCGGAATTAAACATGCCAAAGGTATGATATTTGTTTTTGACTCAAAAGGGTTAATTTTCAACTAACCTATCTTTATTTGTCAATTTCTCATTGGTTGACAAATACTTTTCATAAAAGTGCTACCACTATTTTCAAAACTAAGTAATAATTTTATTTTATAAAATGCCCCTTCTCCTTAATTAAATATATAAAACATTTAAGTCCCATACCTTAAATAGTTTTATATATTCATCAAATAACTTTGGAAAAATCTAGAAAAATCCTAGAAAATCTATTTCAATATGTTTTCCTACATATAAAAATTTCAAACCCAAATAATAATTATTTTAGCCTTAAAATAATTTATAACCAAATAAATCATTTTCTTCACTAGAAAATTTATATAAAATCCACATTAATTCGTAAAATTATGAAAATTGAAACCCATCTCTAAAATATTGTTTCTAACCTATAGCAAAAAAATTAAGGAATTTGGATGTTATCTAATAGGTTTTCATATCAAACATATCAAAAAAACTAACATGAACATATACAATTCATCGGCAAGCATATATTTAACTTTAATCATCAAAACATGGAATATACTTGCTAAAACATTTCAGATATAATCAAAAAAACCAAAAATGATATAAAAATAGGATGCAGTGTTTATTCACTTTAGCTTTGACGTTATAAGATGTGAGATTTGATGTCGATTATGTTGATTGTCTTCCCGTACTTGAATCCTAGCTTTAATCTTCTCTTGAGAACAATAATGGTGGTCGACCTTAGATGTTTTAATTTGCTAAAATGAGAATGAATGTGAGTTCTATTTCCTAAGGGTTTAGGGTATAAGCCCTTCTCATATTTCCCATATACCGTTCTCATATCCTAAACATTTGCTTAGGTAATTTCATTTTAGTTTATATACTAGCATAGCACGACTGCCCTTAGCTAATCAATTCTCAACTTATTAATCCCTACGTTATTTTATTTTATTTTGTTAATTAAACATTTTAAGTTATGTTATAAAAATATGGGGTGTTATAGTATCACTCTCCAAATGTTGGGTGGTGCTTTACTCATGCTGTTAGGAGCACAAAAGGGTTATGTATGGATGGTTATTGAATAAGTATGGAATGACTCACTTGATAGTTTTATGTAGGTTAATATAATTAATTTCAAAAAGAGAATGTCAAAATGACGATACTACATATTCTCTGGACTTAAGAATACTGTCAAACTTCAATATGGACACTCTACTTAGATTATAGTTAAATCATGGAACATCATCCATCGAACGGTAGTTGGGTCTGATTTGAAGCATTGAAAGTGAAATACTATTCAATAAAGAATTTGTCCCTCAGTTATATGAGGTTAGTATCATGGTCAACTATAGTCACCTCAAAATCAAAATCTCTGGCTAGAGCAGTTCATTTAGTATAATTGTTTTTATTAAACGAAGGACTTTGTCTTTTGATTATACAAATTGAATATGGATGATACTGGAATTCTAACCAATACCAAATTCCAAAGGTCCTAATGTGATATAGTGTTGATGAAGAGAATTGGTGTAAATAATCATCGCTACTAAGGATTACTTAAATTAGTAAAAATTGAATTTTGCAAAAATTATGTAAACAATAAATTCGAGAAACTATCACACCACTAGCTAAGGTGACATTTGAATGTTAATATTTGAATTGTTTGATATTATTTACTGATTGAATTTATACCTGTGAGTTACACAACTATAATGTTGAATGCTCCTAAATACCACATGATTTGATTAAATTATAATTGTTATACATTAATTATCAACTAATATTTGTAAAATATTAATCATAAAAATTAATTTTATTTAATTGAATCTGTATTTAGTAAAGTGTGTGTATAAAAGTTATATATATACGTGTCGATATATGATATCAATAAAAAATTAAATTAGATTTAAAATGTATAAATAATGATTGGATTAGGAAATGTTTTTGGGCCCATTAGCCCATTACTGTAGTTGGCCAAACAAAGAGGGGGTGGAGATATTTGCTTGAAATATATATATTTTGAACCGGTAAGAAGAGGATGTAAACAAGGAGATCTTGATTCCCTTATTTTATTCTCTCGTATTACCTCCTCCTCCATCCAGTCTTGGCAGCAAGTAATATAGCTCTCCTTCTTCATTTCCAAATAAAATTAAATCAAATTAAAATCTATAAAGCGACTTTTCAGTTAGCTGCTTTTCTAGAAGAGTGCGGATTCGATCTAAGAAGTCAATGGATTCAACATTTAAGGTACAAAATCAAGGTCACCATATTGGTAATATCTGATCTTTACTATATTATATACATGTTTATTTATGTCAATACATATGTGTAGTTTAGAACCCAACATTATTTGAATTATATATTTATTTGTTGTTAAATTTACATAAACATTCACATATACTAAAATTAAAAGAACATGTGCATGCGTATAATGTTTTTCAGCTATATTTTGAAATAAAGTCAAAAGAAAAAATTATTTTCTAATTATTTCAAATTAAAATTTGAAAATTTAATTTGTAGATCTACATTCAAACATTACATAATTAATTTATTTTTATTCATATACATACATATATATATGCATGTTTAAAAAAATTACATAAATTTATTTATTTAATAAAATTTGAAATTTGAATTTGAATTTTTTAAACAAATATTTTAAAAGTCCTTTTAAATTATTATATATCAAGTATATGTGTATATATAATTTTATAAATATTAATTTTTATACGAAAACTATAGTTGAATTAACTATTTTTTTAAAATCTATACGGATTTCATTAATTGAAAAAATTAATGTTTAAATCCACGTTGATTTAAACAAAAAATTGATTTTTTATAAAAGGTTTCGGGTGAAGGAAATAAAAAAAATTATATGTTACTTTATATATTTACAAATTAGTATTTTATAAATAAATTTTAAAATTATACACACATGTATTTTTTGGATGTTTAATAAAAATAATGGTACCATTGATCCTTGGCACTTTCTATAAGCTTCTAGTAAACCGTGGTACCATTGATCCTTGGCATACTCGAGTTTAAGATAGTTCTGGTAATCCAAGGCAAAAATTGTTCGTGTGGTGAGTTATCAGAAATGCTATTCTAACCCATGGCAAGCTTAGTAATTTTGATGAATCTAACACTCATTTTTTTTCAGTGCTCTTATTCTTCTACAATTTGGAATGAATTCCTTCCAAGCTTCATGAGTATGCTTGATAATCCTGGAAGATATGATTGGTACTTAATTTTCCTAACTATGAGATTTAGGAATTACAAAGTTAGGGTGTTGTTTCTTGCGCTAATGGTTTGCTTGTATGAGATATGGGGAGAAAGGAACTTATGTAGCTTACAAGGTAGAAAGAAATGGCAGTATGTAATTTTGACATATGCTAAAAAGATAAGGAGGAAAATTTTAGCTTAGGGCCCTAATAATCCTATTATTATGACTGATAAGATTCTATATGATAGATGGGTTAGTTTATGTATTTAGTTCTTCTGTTTAACTGCTGCTTCTAGGATTTATATGTGTTTCTTTCTTTTATTTTAGTGAAAGAGGTAAAAGCCCTCTTCAAAACCCTGCTTAACTTTCCAAAAAAATTATTTGTATGTTTGTATACATATACACATAACTAAAATTATCAACATTTAAAACTTGAATTTTATACCTGAAATAGATTTTTATTCTAGATCTAGACCTATTTTTAAATTTAAATCTGTCTTTATATTTATTAGTTTGAGTCATTTTAAATAGGTTAATATCTTTTAAATAAAGACTATTATATATATAAATGTTTATGTAGGGGCGTGTGTGTGTATGTGTGTATGTATGTATGCAAAAATATATATAATAATAAATAAATTATAGGCAGCAAATATGTGTATAAAAGGGCAAATGTGTCTATAGCAGTGTAAATCCCAATACTTATATAACACACATTTAACTATGCACACTTCTGTATGTTGCATGTTTACTTTGCACTTTTGTATGTATTAGATACACTATACAATATATTATATGTATATATATAATAAATCAAATCTTTATATAAATTATGTAACGACCCATAAATTCAGTCGAAATTTTATTTGAATTTTGATTTAAATTATTTTAAAAATGGATAAATTTGAATTTAAATATCGATATTTGGGATATGGAGTAAAATATTTTTCCAAATTCAATAAAATTAAAACATTTTCGAAATTTCAAATTTTGGTCAAACTTGGTCAAAGTTTGATTTTTGATTGAAAGTTTGAAATTTGAAAATTAATTTTAAGTTTCTTTTTATGAAACCAGACTGAAATCTAATCTCCTCTCCACTTTTCTTTTCATCCAAATTTGATTCCTACATCTCTAAATCAATAATTTTCGACATAAAACACACATTTATTTGTCATATTTCTATTTTCTTTTATTTGGGTCTTGGGTTTTGGGGTTGATTTGATTTGGGCTTGGTCTGTTAGGCTCAATTATTGGGCTTGGAATCCTAATGGTCTCCTAGATGGTACGTACCTATTCCCTAACAATCACATCAGTTCAGGAATTATATACTTACATTAGTTTCTGCTTCTTCCTCTTTCTCATTCCTCCTCCTGAAAATAGAAACTATAGTAAACATCCATCTCCAAATTCCTAAATCCCAAAGCCCAAATCCTCCCTATATCTCTTCCTCTAGTCTCTCCCTCTCTTTCTCTCTCCCCTAGCCTACCCTCCACCTCCTCCTCTCGGCCTCACACATTCCACCTCCCTCACCCACTCAACCACTCCGGCCTACACCCTCCACCTCTATCCAAGGTCGTGCGCCTTCATCCACCTCCCTCACCCACCCTCTAATCATGGCCACCCTCCTTTACACCTCCATACCCACCTCCTCTTGGTCGACCGCACCCCAAGCCACCCCTAGGCTGAGCGTAAACCCTAGCTAGGCCGAACCATCTTAGCCTCTTCCCCTCCTCTTATTCAAAATTTTTCTTTAAAGCTTTGGATTTTGAATTGTTGATTTTGTTCGCATTCGTATTCGGGCTTTGGCTTGTCGTGATTATTTGTGCTTGCTCGTGCCTCGTTCGTAGTTGTAGTCGTTTGTTCACTAGCCTTGAAAGGAGAGCGATCACTCACGACGTACATACTTATATTTTTAGTAAATCGATATCAATTGAATTGTCGTTGAAATAATAATATATGCTTGATAATAATATATATTTGGTTATGATATGTATCACACATGATAATTGATCCTGTTATTATTATATGACCTGATATGTGACTAATGTTATATTTATCATATTTTTTGTTATCACACTACAAGTTCCCTTACTATGGGTGGAAATGATACATACCCGAACGATCTTGTAGATTAGGGAAAATTGTTATGGGCTGAAATGATAGGTTCGAGTGATTTCATTGACTTTTGAAATTTATTTGGGATTGCGAGTTGAAATGATGTATACCCAGGAATTTAAATTTTTCGAATTGAAATGATATACGTCCGTATCACTTGACCATTGGGTAGAAAATTTTATACGGATACCGTGGTTAGTTTCAATGTATTTTCTAAAATAATTAAGTATGTTTTGGATTTATAAATTTCATTTTTTTACTTAAAGTAAATTTAATGATTTTTTTGAAATTTATATAATAATATTTTATATGTTTAAATTTTTTTGTAAGTTAATATATGGTTTAAAAAGGAAATCTAAGATTTTAACTTATAATTTATTTACTTTAATTATATAACTTATTAATATAATTTTTAATTTACTTAATAATATAAATTTTAATTTAGTATAATAATAATTTTTTTAATTTACTTAATAATAAAAAAATTAATTTAATATAATAATATAATTTTTAATATAATATAATAATAAAAATTTTAATTTGCTTAATAATATAATTTTTAATTTAGTATAATAATAAAAAATTTAATTTACTTAATAATATAATTTTTAATTAAATATAATAATATACTTTTTTAACTTAATATAATAATATAGTTTTAATTTTATATGACAATAAATATAGTTTAATATAACATAATAAGTAGAGATTTGATATATTAACTTAAATGAATTGTAAATTGGCAGAATTCTACCCAGGGTATAGCCTCGCATGCCTTGTCATCTACCTTATCGAGCCCACTATGATTTTGGTTTGTGTCGTACTCATTGAGTGCTCCTTGATTGCCCACTGGCTTGGTGGAGTTTACATTACTGTATGGACTATGACATTTATAAAACGTGTTAAGGGAAGTATGGGTAACAACTTAACACTACTTCAATACTTTACTTTACTGATGGACTTTACATATATAGCGCACATTACTTCATATTTAAATAGTTAAACGAATCCTTAAAGGATGGGCGATCCCAAGCATCCTTTAAGTTACTGATGCATTTTATGGTATAGTTCACTTGAGTTGATTTACTTTTATAAGTATGCATGTCCTGACTCGATTGTTTTGTTTGACTTTATGCTCGGGTCAACCTGTGTATTATAGCTTTAGATTCATCTTTTGGAGCTAGAGATCTACTGGAGATTTAGCTATCTATTACTTCCTATTTCAGTTATTTCTCTTTAGTCATTTGCTTATGTATTAATGGACATATGTATTTTGATTTCCAGTTGTATTTGCTTTCAGACTATGACATTATGTATTTTTTGTGACTATGTATTTAGTAGCTTCATGAACTACTATGTTTATTTAATCTGCTGTGAGATATTCTTCTATTATGTGTCTGTGATTCTATGATTGATTTTATTTGCCTCAAATTTATTAACAATCTATTGTTTGGAACGATTCAAGTTTAACATGTGTGGTTTTATTGTCGATTTGAATGGTCCAAAATAGCGGGATGTTAAAAATTAACAAAATAAAATAAAAACTTTGTGTAAAATTATTTAGATTGGACCTAAATTAATTTAAACTTTACTGGCCCAATAAGATCTATAAATGGAATATTTTGAAATTCACCTATTTAACTCGCTGCATGCTGGCCTAGTTCCATCAAACTGCATGTTTGGAAACAAGCACCTGAATCAAGAACTAATCTTTAATTTTTCCTTTATCTACATAAAGGACATTGTCAACAAATTCCTCACCAAAATGTACTCACCATTGCTATTATCCTTTTATTCCTTTTGGACTTCTTCTAATGCCTTCATCCTCCTTTAGCCTTTTTAAACTTATTGCAAAATTTTAGCTAGTGACATGGTTTTCCATAATAACAACACATAGAATTCTTTTCCATATTTGATCAATTTGATCGTCTTTCCACATTTGAATAGTTATTCCTCCTTGCAAGATGCACCTCTTCAATCAATTTTTTTCCCTTTTCTTTATTAAATTTTCTTCCATTAGGTTCATCCTTTGCATCTCCTCCTCAAGAATGATACTAGCACCGATCCCATTGACACAACTGCATCTGAATTTGAGTTGTTTAATGAAATCATGAGTTTCTCCAACCTTTCCAGTAATGAACTCAACAAAATCAAGGCTTCTGTCTCATCATCAACCTTGTAATTCATGGTTGCCGATTAATTCACAATTGTTTGAAAATCATTAAGATGCTCTCCAATGGACCCACCTTCCTTAAGCTTCTGATTTATGAATCTACTCATAAGAAAAGCTCTTGTTCATTGTAGAGTTCTTCGCGTAAATTCTTTTAAATTCCTTCCGAATTGCAAAAACAGATGTTTCATTAGCAATAATATGAAACACCGCATTCTCTCAGGAAACATCAAATAGCCGTCATAACCTTCTTATCTAAATTTTCACATTGTTTCTGTTATACACTAGGTCTCTCCCACTTGTTCTCCAATGGTTGATGAAGATCATTAAGATATAAAAAATCTTCCACCTTCACCTTCCATAACCCCTAATTTCCATTAAGTTTGAACATTTATCTTCTTGGCGATCAAACTCTCTTCAGAAAAATTTATGTAGTGGGCTCTAATACCAACTATTAGCATTATTTAAAAGATCCTTACACATTTAGATTTGGGAAGAGATAAGGAGTGAACAAAAAAATAGACAAACAATTTCCTCCAAACAAAATTTATTAATTTACCCAAAGATTACAAAGAACACACCTACATATTTGAGAAGAAATCTTAATCTCCAAAATTCTATTGCAATGACTTTCCTTCTCTCTAATCCCATGTACCTTATAAAAGAATATTTATAATTTCCTGATGTAATATCAGATATTGGATCAAATAAATGCATAAATCTATAGTGAAAACTCCAATACACCCTAAAAAGGATGAAAATGCCTATGAAATCTCAAACCCTAATTCTGCATACTTTGTCGATCCAGTAGGCTGCTTCTCTAATTGAATCCTTCTTTGACTAGGAATATAATATCACTAGTCCCAAAACTTAACTTCGAGTGCTCTGATACCACTTGTTATATAATGTTAGTCGGACCAAGCTCACCATCTCCATCATGCGGTGTACGCATATGAGGCCACACAATATTTATTGTAACAAAAGGAATCCAAATTTTATGTACCTACCTACCTATATTTACACACCATATTTCCATCAAATTTTAGTGATGTGGAACTATTCGAGTTCCAAACCATCATTCATATTTCCATATGTAACACTACCCTTAAAATCTCCCCTCGACTTGGTTCCCATTGTATTACTTTGATAGCATTGATTTGTTTATATGGCCTAGTTCGCAACCTTTAGCTTTGATACCACTTGTTATGTAATGATGATCGGACCAAGCTTCCTATCTTCGGCATGTAGAATACACGTATGAGTTGGCACATACTTTATTGTAACAAAAGGAATCCGAAATGTTACATACCTACCAACCATATTTATATACTACATCCCCATTAAATTCTAGCGCGGTGGGACTATTTCAATTCCAGATCATTGTTCCTATTTCCTCATGAGAGATAATCCTAACACAAAACCCATATGAGAGTCAAAATTATATAGCTATTAAAACCATTTGTGCCTTGGTCACTTAATGTGCCAGTCCTAGTTAAGCAAGCATGTAGAAATTTTAAGTCATTCAAATTTTATTTTAGTTATGTGGAAGAAAAAAAAATATAAATACAATTTTCTGGGAAATGCTTGTGTGAAAATTAGAATTCATGTCCTTGTGCATGTGCACACTGTTGCAGTGTACAGCCTGAGCAAGTAATCTAGTAAGGATCTTGCAAGCAAATAAGAAATGAATTAGTGCATGACCATTAAGTATGAATACACAATAGTTTGAATAAAATGCATAAACAACCTAAGGAAGATTTTAACTCTAACTTCCGTGGAATAAGTACAAGCACAGTGGCTTGTATGGGTAGAAAAAAATAATATATAAATGCATATGAACATATATACATATACCCAGCATTTAGTAGAAACACACACATAGCTGGCCATACAAGTAAACTTATATGCATGATTGAAACCAGAAAAGACAAGAAATGCCCGAGCCAAAGAAATCATGCATATAGTGTGTAAAGAAATTTGCCAAAGATAGTTAAGACAGGGAAAAAGGGGAAAATGGCAGGGAGGGAAAATGGAGAGGGTAAACTGTTGGGTGAGATCAGAAATAATGATGGGATTTCTGATGAAAATAAATTACCTAACTAACCTTAAAACCCTAACAACTCCACCATATACCACATTATCTCCTACGGGTACACATTAGAAAACCAAAAAACAAAATATAGAAAAGAAAGTAGGCAGCAGTTTGAGGAAAATAATGGCAGACCTGAATCAAGACTTGGGAAGAAGAAACTTGGTGAGTAAAACCTCACTTGGCAAGGCATTAAGACCTATGAAAGGCAGCCATTTAACCTCTAAATCATTTTACTTATGTTTGAAGTTTTCTTACATTTCTAGTCTACCATTCTCTGATGCTTCTGAAGTATATTGTTTAGTTATCATTTAATCTAATGATTGTTTACACATGATGTATATTTAATGATAGGATGATAATAACTGATTTATTTATATGATTATAAACCTGAGAAATGTTTTTGGTTAAAGCATAAACTAATAAGAAAAGTAAGGTACAAGGAAGTAAGAGGAAGGGGTCCTCTGGCTTATGTCTTGCATTTGAGAGGATGATTGAGATGCAGTGGAATTTCTATATGCTAAATCTAGATCCACCATTAAGTACTCTCTGAAAATAAGGTTGAGCAATAAGTGAACACATTTCAAAGAAAAAAAATATACATATATAAATTGACTGCAAGGACCTTGTTACTGGGAACCACAGTGGCATTTCACTTCCTAAATATTTTGATCCATGCTTTAGCCAAAGGCCTGTCTCTGAACAAAACTGACTTGAAATGATATACAGATGTGATTAATTGATTGTTGAAATGTATGAATGGATGAATTTTTCATGGATGCATGAAAACTGCTTGCATTTACTGGTTAGGTACATAAAGATTTTGGGCATGACATAGTATAGTTGATACCTGCACACATGAAAGGAAAAACTTAGTAATTAAACTAAGGAATTGGGTCACCTCTATCAGATTGGGTATGAGGGAAGTTAGAATGACATAGTGGTTGGCTTGCATCAAGGATGGGGTGTGAGTTTGCACATGGCATGTTCATGTCCAAATAGCTTGTAGTGCACTGGAAATCAAACAGTAGTTCCAGGCAGTGTGCACCAGTGCAACCATGAATGTGATATTGGACCCCTAAAAATGATATGAAATGAACTTACAAGCAGAGGTGAATATGCTAGGGATATGGTGAGTTCTAGTATGCAGACTCAGTTTTGATGCCTTAGCTTAATGATATGGGTTTTGCTTGTTCATGTTTATGAGATGCTTGTGTGATTTGTGTGATGGCTGCTATGAATGCTTGAAATAAGAATTTCTGCTAAGAAATTAGTTTAAGCACATGTATATGTATGTAGCAATTTACTGACTTCACTGTAAGGATACAAAAAAAGTGTATATGAGGAAGTGGTTTAATAACCTGAGTAGAACACCTAATTTCTGAAATAAAGGTGATGTGGAACTAACTTCATAAATCTTATGTAGTGTCAATTGAATTTACTCATACCAGACTTTAGTCTGACCTGTTTGTTGCTTGCATCAAATGGGTGCTCCACTCACATTGTGGAGTAGATCCTATGGTGTCTACAGGGAAGAAGGAAGCTAAGGGAAAAGGGGCAGAAGCATGATGCTAAGATGAATTTTCTAGTTGACTAAATTCGTGATTTGTAAAAGAATGCTGCTTTATGTTTCCTTTTTCTTTTTTCTTTTGCTAAAAAAAAACTGATTTGTGGTAATGTTTGAATTATGTTGTAACCCAAATTTGCAATGTATTGAATGGTTTAAACTACTTGTGGTAGAACTAGTCTCAGTGAAGAAAATGATAATGAAATTTAGCTTTATATTATAACCTGTCAGCAAGAAACCTTTGTTGCATCAAGCAATAAGTCTGATAGTGGATCTGAAGCATAGGTGAACTAGTGATGTATGTTTATGTACTAGATTGTTTTAGAGACTAGAAACTGTCCACATAATAACTGTAAGTATTGTAAAGTAAGGAGAAAAAAAACTATAGGCAGATAACATAAACCCAGATTTAAAGGAAAAGTTTGATGATCATATGAATAAGTAAGACTTGTAGGTTATAACTAGTTAATCTAGAAATCTTATTTAAACAAATTAGTCCACCTGAGGACTAAGGTGAAGCAAATAGTAGTTGAACATAATTATGTGCATACAGGTGCACAGAAGTATGCACAACCCTCAGTTAGGCTATTTTGAAAAGCAACCTTGAATAAGTTAAAAGTTATGAGTTAATTCACTTATTTAATTAAACTTACAAATGCTAAACACCTGCAAAACAAGCAAGAATTGGTCAATTCATTGGCATAAAGATTCAATAGGAGAGGATCTTCCCAATGCTCTGTACTGTGGCTAAACTTAGTTTATTTTTAGTGTAAAATAAACTGAGTTACTCTTTTTAAAAAAAAATAGAAAAAAAAACTCTGATATTAGAACTAAAAACTATTTAGGTATTTATATGAACATTCAAATAGTTTACAAAATAATATATCAATATTTCTATATTGATCAGATTGGATCTTGGGAAGAATAAAAATAAAAATAAAAATAAAAGAAAAAAATAGTTGGTCTGTAAAAGAGGGCAACCCTGAATTTAGCTCACACTGAATTGAGTCATTCAATCAAAATGACAACTTAGGGTAGGGTTGTCTCAGTTGGTATCAGAGCTATGTTAACAAATACATAGCCAAAAAAAATACTTGCTTGAATCTGTATGCCTTATTTGCTTGTTTGCTGCTTACTTGAGTTGCTTTGCTTATTTTGAATTAATAAGTTCACTGTTAGTTTTAAAAAGCAAAAGTAGTGAATAAGAATCAGAACTAACTACATTAGAAATGTTCAATAGAGGCCCAGAGGAGTTAGAATCAATCCCCAGGCCACAGGAGAAAGAGAAAATGGTCAATCTTCTAACACTACTGAGCAAGCAACTAGAATGGCTGCTGGTCCCCTAATGATTGACATGCAAGATTTTGTTCAAATGCTGAGGGATGGGATGACACCTAGGGTAGATAATCCATATGAGGAGCTGTCCAAATTGCTTAAAACATATACAAACTTAGGAGGCAGTAGCTTTGATGGCACAGAAAATGCCATAGGTGTCCAGTCATGGTTAAGAACAATAGAGAGGATCTTTATAGACATGCAAGTCAATGATCAGAGAAGAAGGCAAATAGCTTCAAGACAACTAAAAGGCATAGCTTTGGACTGGTGAGAGGTGATTATTGCAGGCAGGAAAGAACAAGAAATCACATGGAATCAGTTCAAAGAAATGTTAGAAGCCAGATTTGTCCCAGCATCAACAAAAGCTTCATTTCTTGAGGAATTTATCAAGTTGAGACAAGGATCTATGAGTGTCACTGAATACACTCAGAAATTTGAAGGGTTGTCTAAATATGGGGCAGTATTAATCCCAGATGAAACATCAAGGAATGCTAGGTACATTCAGGGGTTGAATGCTGGATTGAGTAGAGCCATGTTACCATATAAAGACAGAACGTTTGATCAAGTTATGGACTTGACATTGTCATTTGAGCAACATGACAATGCCAAAGAAAAGTTCAAGAATTTCAAGAACAACAAGAAAGGAAAGAATAGAGCACACCCATATGAGAGGAAGAAGGGAGAAGCAATGAACAAAGAAGGAAGTAAAGTGGCAAACCTTGATAATAAGAAACCTAAAGTGATCTGTTATAACTGTGGAAAGGAAGGCCATATAAAGACCAAATGCCAAGCACCCAAGTCAACTGTTCTTAGGTGCTACAACTGTGGAAAAGAGGGGCACATGAAGAGGCAGTGTCCAGAGATGGCAAGGGTGGCTGTACTTGAAGGGAAAGGCAAGGCAATGGAGGCACCTAGCCAAGTGGAAGGTATATTATTTATTAAAGGCATACCCATATCAGTTGTTTTTGACACAGGAGCCACACATTCTTTTATTTCATATGATATAGTTCAGAAATTAGGGCTGACATGTATTCTTGTTGATAAGCCATTGCATATTGATAGTCCTTTAGGTAGTTCCTGCATTACCCATATGAAATGCATGCAAGTAGAAATAAGCATGGGTGGTCACACCTTTATCTCAGAATTATATGTGTTGAATTACCCTAGGCTAGATATCATATTGGGAATGGATTGGTTAAAAAGCTTTTATGCTATTATTAACTTAGGAAATTCTACCATTTCAATACAACTTCCTGATGGCAAGAGGGTTGTGGTTATGTATGAAGCAGCCAAGGATAGGGGTATGGGAAAAATGTTCAACTTGAACAGTGGTGAAGTTGAATTAAGTTTAAATAAGATACCCATAGTTAACCAATACCCTGATGTGTTTGGTGAAGTAAATGGCATTCCTCATAACAGACCAGTAGAATTTCAAATAAGACTTAAACCAGGAACAAGCCCTGTCATCAAGAAACCAAATAGAATGAGTCCTAAAGAACTGATTGAGTTGAAGAAACAACTAGAGGAATTAGAACAAAAAGGCTTTATTAGGCCTAGCAGTTCAAATTGGGGATCACCAGTAGTGTTTGTTAAGAAGCATGATGGTTCCTTGAGAATGTGCATAGACTATAGAGAACTAAACTCAGTCACCATCAAAAACAAATACCCCCTACCTAGAATTGATGATCTCTTTGATCAACTAAATGGTGCTAAAATATTTTCTAGACTTGATTTAGCAACTGGTTTTCACCAAATGAAAGTAGAAGAAGAAAGTATCAAATATACAGCTTTCAACACTAGGTATGGCTTGTATGAATACTTAGTAATGCCATTTGGTTTGACTAATGCACCATCCTATTTTGTGGATTTGATGAATAGAATTTTCAAAGATTACTTAGATAAATTTGTACTGATTTTCATTGATGATATACTAATATATTCTAAGGCAGATAGTGAACATGAAAAGCATTTGCATATGGTACTGAGTAGACTAAGGCAACAAGACCTTAAAGCCAAGTTTGCAAAGTGTTCTTTTTGGAAGAATGAAATAAAAAAATTGGGCCACATAATTTCTCAAGAAGGAATTTCAGTAGATCCAAGTAAAGTCATGGCAGTGCAAGCATGGAAAAGACCAAGCAATGTCACTGAAATCAGATCATTCATGGGCATGGCTGGATACTATAGGAGATTCATAAAAGATTTTGCTAAAAATGCAATCCCACTAACCAAGTTAACAAGGAAAGACTAGCCTTTTATGTGGACTGAGAAATGTGAAGGGGCATTCAATCAATTGAAGAAGGCATTGATGGAAGCACCAGTGCTAAAAATCCCAGAAGGCAATGACAATTTAGTGGTATACATTGATGCATGTGGATCAGGTATAGGAGCCGTCCTTATGCAAGATGGTAGGGTAATAGCTTATGCATCAAGACAACTGAAACCCAGTGAAGCCAAGTATGCAACACATGACTTGGAATTGGCAGCAGTGGTGTATGCACTAAAGCTTTGGAGACACTACCTGTTAGGAGCAAAGTCTGAGCTTTATACTGACCACAAGGCTTTAAAGTATTTATTTTCTCAAAAAGATTTAAACATGAGACAACATAGGTGGGTGGAATTCCTTGCTGCCTATGATTTGGACATTATGTACACACCAGGGAAAGCAAATAGAGTGGTAGATGCATTAAGTAGACAACATGCCAAGTTGGCTACACTGATGATAGAGGAGTTTAAAAGGTTATTAACACTGACAGATGTAGAAATGGAATACATGGGGGAACAAACTATGGAAGTGGGTAAGGATGTGGAGCACTATGGTAAGCTCAGCCTTATCACAATAAAATCAGACTTAGTGGAAGAAGTGAACCAGTCCCAAGACACTGATGCATTCTTGAGAGAAAAGAAGGAGTTGTTAAAAAATGGTGCAAAGCCTGACAAATTTGAACTGGATGAAAAAGGATGTGTAAGATATAAAGGAAGGTTTTGTGTGCCTAACATAGAAGCACTGAAGAGGAAGATCATGGATGTTCATCACAAGTCAAAGTACACCATACACCCAGGTGGCACTAAAATGTATCATGACCTAAAAAGAAGTTATTGGTGGAAAGGAATGAAGAGAAGTGTGGGTGAATATGTGGCAAAGTGTATGACTTGCCAACAAGTCAAGGCTGAGTACCAAAGACCCAGTGGACTACTGCAACCTGTGGAAGTTCCAAGGTGGAAATGGGAAAGCATATCAATGGATTTCATTGATGGCTTGCCAAGATCAAAGAGAGGAAATGACAGCATTTGGGTGGTGGTAGATAGATTAACCAAATCAACACACTTCATACCAGTAAAGAGTGATAGGAATGTACCAAAACTAGCACAAGTCTTCATGAAAGAGATAGTAAAGTTACATGGGGTTCCTACCACTATTATTAGTGACAGAGATACCATATTTACATCTAAGTTCTGGAGTAGCTTTCAACAGGCAATGGGGGTTGAGTTGTGCTTGAGCACAGCCTACCATCCCCAAACTGATGGTCAAACAGAAGTAGTCAATAAATTTTTGGAGGATCTACTTAGGGATTGTGTGCTGGATCATGGTGGGAATTGGGAAGACTACCTTCATTTAGCAGAATTTGCTTACAACAACAGCTACCAGAGTAGTATAGGAATGGTACCGTATGAGGCTCTATATGGAAGGCCTTGTTTGTCACCTGCTTGCTGGTTAGAAGTGGGTGATAAGGTAATGTTAGGACCAGATCATGTGAAAGAGACAAATGCTAAAGTTACATTAATCAGACAGAGAATGAAGGCAGCACAATATAGAATGAAATCATATGCAGATAGGAGAAGGAAGCCACTTGAATTTGAGTTAGGAGAATATGTGTACTTAAAAGTTTCACCAATGAGGAAGGTGTTGAGATTTGGCAAGGCAGGGAAGCTAACCCCAAGGTATATAGGACCATATGAGATCATTGCAAGGATAGGAAAGATGGCTTACAAGTTGAAATTGCCAGAAGAGATGAGTGGGATACACAATGTATTTCATGTATCACAATTGAGAAAATGTGTGCATGATGAAGCTTCAATAGTTCAGTCACCAAGCAAAGTGGAAGTTAGACTAGATCTGGTGTATGAGAAGAAGCCAGTAGGCGTTGTAGCTAAGGAAGATAAGATATTGAGAAACAAAATAATCAAACTGGTAAAGGTGCAGTGGAGTTTAGACCCTAATGATTGCACATGGGAGGTTGAAGACAAGATAAAAGTCCAATACCCTCAACTATTTGCAACTGATAGTTAAGGCAGAGGTACTTTAATATTCATGCTTGAATTTACTTAGTTGAACATGATATTCAAAGTTGTGTGTGCTTGTTTGATATATGTTTTGGTTGAATTAAGAATGTGTACTCATGTTTGATTTTGACACTTGATTTACATAGTAAGAAGTGTTAAATTGTGGGACACAATTTCTTAAAGGAGGGGTGTATGTGACAGTCCTAGTTAAGCAAGCATGTAGAAAATTTAAGTCATTCAAATTTTATTTTAGTTATGTGGAAGAAAAAAATATATAAATACAATTTTCTGGGAAATGCTTGTGTGAAAATGAGAATTCATGTCCTTGTGCATGTGCACACTGTTGCAGTGTACAGCCTGAGCAAGTAATCTAGTAAGGATCTTGCAAGCAAATAAGAAATGAATTAGTGCATGACCATAAAGTATGAATACACAATAGTTTGAATAAAATGCATAAACAACCTAAGGAAGATTTTAACTCTAACTTCCGTGGAATAAGTACAAGCACAGTGGCTTGTATGGGTAGAAAAAAATAATATATAAATGCATATGAACATATATACATATACCCAGCATTTAGTAGAAACACACACATAGCTGGCCATACAAGTAAACTTATATGCATGATTAAAACCAGAAAAGACAAGAAATGCCCGAGCCAAAGAAATCATGCATATATTGTGTAAAGAAATTTGCCAAAGATAGTTAAGACAGGGAAAAAGGGGAAAATGGCAGGGAGGGAAAGTAGAGAGGGTAAACTGTTGGGTGAGATCAGAAATAATGATGGGATTTCTGATGAAAATAAATTACCTAACTAACCTTAAAACCCTAACAACTCCACCATATACCACATTATCTCCTACGGGTACACATTAGAAAACCAAAAAACAAAATATAGAAAAGAATGTAGGCAGCAGTTTGAGGAAAATAATGGCAGACCTGAATCAAGACTTGGGAAGAAGAAACTTGGTGAGTAAAACCTCACTTGGCAAGGCATTAAGACCTATGAAAGGCAGCATTTAACCTCTAAATCATTTTACTTATGTTTGAAGTTTTCTTGCATTTCTAGTCTACCATTCTCTAATGCTTCTGAAGTATATTGTTTAGTTATCATTTAATCTAATGATTGTTTACACATGATGTATATTTAATGATAGGATGATAATAACTGATTTATTTATATGATTATAAACCTGAGAAATGTTTTTGGTTAAAGCATAAACTAAAAAGAAAAGTAAGGTACAAGGCAGTAAGAGGAAGGGGTCCTCTGGCTTATGTCTTGCATTTGAGAGGATGATTGAGATGCAGTGGAATTTCTATATGCTAAATCTAGATCCACCATTAAGTACTCTCTGAAAATAAGGTTGAGCAATAAGTGAACACATTTCAAAGAAAAAAATATATACATATATAAATTGACTGCAAGGACCTTGTTACTGGGAACCACAGTGGCATTTCATTTCCTAAAATATTGTGATCCATGCTTTAGCCAAAGGCCTGTCTCTGAAAAAACTGACTTGAAATGATATACAGATGTGATTAATTGATTGTTGAAATGTATGAATGGATGAATTTTTCATGGATGCATGAAAACTGCTTGCATTTACTGGTTAGGTACATAAAGATTTTGGGCATGACATAGTATAGTTGATACCTGCACACATGAAAGGAAAAACTTAGTAATTAAACTAAGGAATTGGGTCACCTTTATCAGGTTGGGTATGAGGGAAGTGGGTATGACATAGTGGTTGGCTTGCATCAAGGATGGGGTGTGAGTTTGCACATGGCATGTTCATGTCCAAATAGCTTGTAGTGCATTGGAAATCAAACAGTAGTTCCAGGCAGTGTGCACCAGTGCAACCATGAATGTGATATTGGACCCTTAAAAATGATATGAAATGAACTTACAAGCAGAGGTGAATATGCTAGGGGTATGGTGAGTTCTAGTATGCAGACTCGGTTTTGATGCCTTAGCTTAATGATATGGGTTTTGCTTGTTCATGTTTATGAGATGCTTGTGTGATTTGTGCGATGGCTGCTATGAATGCTTGAAATAAGAATTTCTGCTAAGAAATTAGTTTAAGCACATGTATATGTATTTAGCAATTTACTCACTTCACTGTAAGGATACAAAAAAAGTGTATATGAGGAAGTGGTTTAATAACCTAAGTAGAACACCTAATTTCTGAAATAAAGGTGATGTGGAACTAACTTCATAAATCTTATGTAGTGTCAATTGAATTTACTCATACCAGACTTTTGTCTGACCTGTTTTTTGCTTGCATTAAATGGGTGCTCCACTCACATTGTGGAGTAGATCCTATGGTGTCTACAGGGAAGAAGGAAGCTAAGGGAAAAGGGGCAGAAGCATGATGCTAAGATGAATTTGCTAGTTAACTAAATTTGTGATTTGTAGAAGAATGCTGCTTTATGTTTCCTTTTTCTTTTGCTAAAAAAAAAACTGATTTGTGGTAATGTTTGAATTATGTTTTAACCCAAATTTGCAATGTATTGAATGGTTTAAACTACTTGTGGTAGAACTAGTCTCAGTGAAGAAAATGATAATGAAATTTAGCTTTATATTATAACCTGTCAGCAAGAAACCTTTGTTGCATCAAGCAATAAGTCTGATAGTGGATCTGAAGCATAGGTGAACTAGTGATGTATGTTTATGTACTAGATTGTTTTAGAGACTAGAAACTGTCCACATAATAACTGTAAGTATTGTAAAGTAAGGAAAAAAAACTATAGGCAGATAACATGAACCCAGATTTAAAGGAAAAGTTTGATGATCATATGAATAAGTAAGACTTGTAGGTTATAACTAGTTAATCCAGAAATCTTATTTAAACAAATTAGCCCACCTGAGGACTAAGGTGAAGCTAATAGCAGTTGAACATAATTATGTGCATACAGGTGCATGGAAGTATGCACAACCCTCAGTTAGGCTATTTTGGAAAGCAACCTTGAATAAGTTAAAAGCTATGAGTTAATTCACTTATTTAATTAAACTTACAAATTCTAAACACCTACAAAACAAACAAGAATTGGCCAATTCATTGGCATAAAGATTCAATAGGAGAGGATCTTCCCAATGCTCTGTACTGTGGCTAAATTTAGTTTATTTTTAGTGTAAAATAAACTGAGTTACTATTTTAAAAAAAAATAGAAAAAAAAACTCTGATATTAGAACTAAAAACTATTTAGGTATTTATATGAACATTCAAATAGTTTACAAAATAATATATCAATATTTCTATATTGATCAGATTGGATCTTGGGAAGAATAAAAATAAAAATAAAAATAAAAGAAAAAAATAGTTGGTCTGTAAAAGAGGGCAACCCTGAAGTTAGCTCACACTGAATTGAGTCATTCAATCAAAATGACAACTTAGGGTAGGGTTGTCTCACTTAAGGGCTAATTTGTCCGAGGCTTTATATTGCCTTTTATGAGTTCTGAACTATAAGGTAATACAAGAGTATGGATATATAATCCATATTTGATCACATATAAAAGTTGTATGGTAAATGGTCGCGTTCATATTATACAGAATCTCGATGAAAATATTTCACTCAAAATGTACAAGTATACCATACTGCAAGATCATGTGTTCAATACGATTGAATACAATAAGGATCCTATTATGTTAGAAACAACACTGACCAAGTACTACAACAAATACCTAGGAATTGGATCATTGGTATGTAAGTTTGATCAGTTTATTAAGTGTAAATTATTTGATATCACTAAAATGTTGAGGATGATCAGATGCATTTTTGTAAAGAATTCGATATAGTCTTGCAGAAAAGGGTTTCTCTTTTGAAAATATTGACTTCTCGAAAGAGAAAGCAAAAATTTTAAAATGGTAATAATATTAACACAGTTGGAATGAAAAGAGTGAATGTTCACTCTTGCTTAACCAAGAAACAGCGGAAACACATTTGGTTATATTATTTGTAGATGCTAAATAAGGGTATGAGAAATATGATTTATACTCCAGATAAAATTTTCTTATAAAAAATTGTTCTTTATAAAATTTATTTCTTTGTGTTTAAGTTGTTTGATCTAAAATTCTTAATTATAAATAATTACTATAAAGGAAATAAATATGCATAACTGGTCGAATGGAGTTTAGTACTTCAAACATTGTTATTCCAATAGAAGAAATAGTGGAGGCATATCATTTAACACTTATTAATGGATGCATCAATTTTTGAAAGATTGCTTTCTTGTATGCCAAATATTATTTATAAAATAATAAATCTTTTCAATATTGACTAAAAATAAGCAGTTTCAATATGGATACATGGAATATTCATTATAAATAAATTTATACTTTACCATTTTGATGGTGGTATTTGTTTTTATAACAAAGTTATCTTGTAGCTATTGAAAATATTGAAACTTCTGAATATTTAACAATAAATTTTTGGATTATAGACTAATTCGTTGTAGCGACCCCTATTTTTTCCGATAATTAGAATATTGAATTTAATAAGATTTTAGGATTTAACATTGTATGAAATTGGAAAATTATGATTTGTTAGTAAGAAAACAATTAGAATGTAATTTAATAATGTGATTTAAGGTAATTGATTACTATTTTAGTGTAATTTCAATTTATTTTAATAATTGTTTGAATGTAAGTTCCATTGATTGTAATAATAGATGTTAATATAAGAATGGAATAATTTAATAAATAAATGTTGGAATATATGAAATGAACAGAAAACAATTGTGATATAATGAAAATTCGTTTGAAATCTAATATTGAATATAAACTGCAACAAGAGTTGTTGGAATCCTTTAATTGGAAAGAAAAGACAAGTGCATTGTAATTAATAAGTTCAACACAAGAACCTACATTTTAAATTAAATTAAGATAAACATTATAATGAAATTTAAGCTTTGACTTGAAAAGAATAAATTTTATGTTTATCTCTAACCGGAATAACAAATGTTAAATTTGAATAAAGGATGGAGTGAATGTTTTAATGAAAGAATAACATAAGTTGTTATTTGAAATGCACCTTGGAGAAGTTGATTTTCAATAAGATAAAATATGTACTTTGTAAATAGTGTATAAATTTGGTTGTATACGAAATTTTATAAAACATGTTTGAACTGGTATAAATGAAAAGAAAATAGTGTTTTATAATTAGAATTTTTTAAAAAATTAGTAATGAAATGAATTGGAATTAGATTAATTGAAATGTTTCAATTAAAAGGAAACATCAATGAAATTGTGATGAATGAGTTAATATAGGAACTTGCATTTTTGTGTTAATATGGAATGAACATTGTAATTAACATAATTGCATGATATGAGGCATACAAAAATAAAAATTTCATTTTGAATAAGTATGGTTTTGGGAAAAAAAATGGATTTTAGAATAATATATAGATATATAAACACACTTTAGTATTCAAATTTTAAAATATATCAAAGGGTTTATGGTTGTATAAATGTTGTTAGATCAATTAGAAATTAACTTTTATTGATAATTGTACATTAAATACACATGTTCACATATATTTATTTTCCCATTTCATATATGGTTAAACTTGTAAATTTGTTGCACTAATGTAACTGTTACAGTAATTAAAAAAAGTAAAGTAAATCATTTTATAATGCATAGATAGATATATATCCATTAATAAAAAAAATGGTTTGAGTAACATAAATAAATGAATAGACTGATTGGTCGTTTAATTGATTAATTGAATGTTAACTGATTGATTGTTAATTGATTGATTGCGTTAATGGAGTGTGGACATATATTAATTTAAAGCGAGTGTTTCAACAAAGAAATAAATGATAAATATATGTGTTTTTGGGTTTGTTGAAATGAATTAATAGGAGGAAGTTTTGGAATTTGGATCTCAAAGGTTGTTTACAATGTATAAGTTGTCCCTTCATTTACTTTACATTTATTATCACGTCCACATTCTCTTTCTTTTCATTTTCAAGTTCTTCGTGTAGGTTTCATTTGAGCATCCATTTAATTGTTAGATTACTCATTCGTTTCTTATTAATTAATAGTTGATTCATTTGATTTATCTATAATTAATAATTTCCACATTCTTTTCATTTGTTTCTCGTTTGTTCGTTTGCTCCTTTCAAGTGCTTTACCTGAAGTTTTTTTCCTTTCCTTTTTCTCCATTTTTAATGTAAACATCCAAATTAATATTCATGCCATCTAATCAGCATTTACTATTCTCTGTTTTTGAAGTTTATTTTTTTTATGCGTTATTAGTTATTGTAGCTTCCTTTCATTAGCAACTCTTTCTTCTAAAGCTTCATATTAAAGAACGGAAGACTTATTTTTATCTTTATTCGTATATTTATTCCTTTACTCTACCTCTTTCAATATTACCATATTAAAGCTGTTCATATTTTACTTTATTTCAATTCCTAGTTTGTTTATATATACTTTATTACCTTTTTATTTGTTTCCATCTTCATTCCTACAGCCTCATTTCACTTTTCAAATCTCATCTTCTGTAGCTTCATTTCTCCAAACAAACTTCATCTTATATTTTCTCTCTCTATTTATTTTACTCGTTCTTTATTTTTTTTCTCTTCTTCAAATCTCATTTTTTTCAAAGCTTCCTTTTTCTTATTCTTATTCTTTAAATCATCTTCTTCTTTTTCAAAGCTTATTTTTCTTTTTTAATTCTTCATTTTCTTTAAAAAAAAATTCTTTTTACAAATCCTTTTCTTCAAATAGATCTATACAAACTTCTCCGTCCCTTCCAAAACTTTCTAAAAATAAGGGAAGAATAAGATAGCAAGGAAAGAAATCAAAAGGAGGAAGTAGTAGCGGATCCAAATCCGACTAGAAAAGGGAAATCAATAAGGTGAGTGTTTAAACTCACTCACGAAATACTAAAATTTTATTGCAAGTTAAACCAGGTCATTTAGTGATAAATTTTGGTTATTGGTTTGGAATTTAATTTGATATTTAATTTGAATATTGGTTTGGAATTTAATTTGATATTTAATTTGAATACCTAAACTCCAATATGTGATAACTAATAAATATTGTGACATGTTATTGAATTGGTTGATTTGAATGTTTATTGTACGTTGTGATGGATGCTATTGTCATTGAATGTGTATTTGTTCATTTATTTTGATATATCATTATTATCAGCCTATAGTTTATTGTAATTGTACAAATTTTCATATTGATTATTTGAACACTGAATAAAGATATAAAACCCACGAATTTCATATATTTAAGTGAGAAAAAATTTAGTATGTTTAGATTTACTATTTGAACCATAAAAATGATTTTTGAGAAATAAAAAGTCGTTGCCTTGTTTGAAAGTTCTCAAAATTAAATTTTCAAACATTGGGAAGTTTCTATAAAATTGAATGTTGAAACTATAGAACATTTTTATAAATCAAATATCTTAAACTATGAAATTGAATTGGGAATTATTTTGTAAATTTGTGAGTTACTAGAATGGATCTATTGTGAAATCCATTGTATTTTAAATATGGAAGCAATAACTTTTTTTGAAAATTTGAACCTTCAAAAATGTAGTTATCGGCATTCCTTGTTTCATCTAATTTTGATTTAATTTGCATAAGAATTTTAGTTCTGACTCGAATGTTTGTCTTTTCAACAAGCTCGGGTCTGTTTGAGCTTTTCAATGTATATACTCAGCGACAAACAAATACGCTTTCTCGTATATGTGTGTGTGTGTGTGTGTACACTAACAAATACGCTCACTCATTTATATACACTCAACAACTCATCATAGGGTATTGCTACCCTATTCATAAAGAGTCGGACCCCACAAAGCAAGGTTTTGGCTAAACCAAAGCTCTGATACCAAATGTAACATCCCGCCTTTTTGTACGTTTTAAATCGACGATAAACCTCACACGTCAGACTCAAACCATACAAAAGAGCGGATTGTTATTGGGGTGAGTAAGAAAATAGAGAAAGAAATAAAACAAAACAGAATCTCACAGCGGAATGACAAAATATAATAATCAAATAATAGTTCTGAAGCTATTTTACAAAACATTTGATTATACATATACAACACGAATCAGAGTTACCTATACCAAAGAATAATAAATAATGCAGCGGAATACATGATGCAATTAAACATATAATAAATAATAATAATACAATCTTCGTTTTCGTCCTCCAGCAATAAGGTCTTCAAATCCTGAAATGCTCAGGCTGACTCGAGCGAATTGAAAAGACAAAACACTCGAGTCAGAACAAAAAGATCTTATGTAAGTTAAATCAACGGTAAAATATGAGTGGAACGGCGTCAGAGATGTTTACGGGATTTGACATCTCCTGTCCAGTATGTAACGTGAGTACGGTAACTTAAGAGATGTTCGGGATTTATATCTCCTAAGGATCCGTTAAACTATTTACTATGTAGTAATATACGCTATTATAATAATATCTAAGAGTAAAATATACTTACTTTTAAATAGCGTTAAGGAGTTACCCAATCTCCCCCTTAACACAATAATAGTCCCAGTAGTCCATCCAGTATCATGGTCCTTCCTGATCGGGAAGGCACAAGAGGATACTCTCTGGGCTACGGGAGAAAACCAAACTCGTACAAGGCTCGCTACGGTAGGTGACACGGCATAACTAGGCATTGCCAGGGTAGATATATCAATTACTATTCGGACTGGTGGTGACGCGTAGCACGTAGCTACCACTCATCTCGAGCCACACCCCCAAAAATCAAAGGGCCCCAATCAATCACAATGTAATAGAATGGTATCGAAGGAGTGTGTCCGATAAGAGGAGCTAGCTCACTGTACCGGAATCGCTCTTGTTTTAGCCACCGTATGCCAACTCACGAGAGTCGGGTCCACGTATATACCTCCAAGGAACGCCGCCACCATCCTACTTTATTCTGGAATCTCGACAACATACACGGTTGTTAAAGCGGTTTTCGGAGTTGGCAGAGAGTATGACAACTTCCGATCTCGGTCTCTTTAACAACCAAACGTTATTATTACACCGCGGTCATTTCAAATAGTTTATACTTAAAACCCAAAATATCATTACCTTCTCAAAACTAAATCAATCCGATATCATTTCCAATTCAAAACCAAATAAGATATCATTTCCATAATCATAGCATTTTCAAGTTATACACTTCGAAACCAAAACATTTGAAACTATAACACTTTCAAATCATAATACTTTGAAACTCGTAACTTTGAAACATAACTTCACCACTTAAATGGTTTAAATATTAAAATATTTTATATATTAAATAGCTTCTTCAATTTCACAAATCAATTCCAAAACAACTTGAATTCCAAAATTTTAGATTTTACCAAATCTCCAATCATAAATTCCAATTCAATTCAATTTCCAAATAAACCATTCCAAATTATATTGATTTCAAAATAGATTTGATCCACAGAATAAACCATTTCAAATTGAATATATTTTTCTTAATTTAAGTATTCAACAACTTCAAAACTAAGTTTGGTAATTGCGATTCAAAATTCAATTTCTATTATTTAGTTTTGAAATATTTTACATAATAAATCCATTGTCATTTAAATAAAAATCAAATTACACATAACTAAATATTTCCTTCGATTTATTTATACTTGAAATATTCATTTAATTCACCTTAAACCAAAATCAAGTTAAAAAAAATCATACCTCCTTAAATTTCAACTTTACTAAATTTCACATCAAACTCATTTGAGTTTAATTCTTAAATAAATTCAATTTTAGATAAATCTCAAATTTATCTTCCAACCTTAATACATTTAAATTAGTGTAAACTCTATATTAAAATATAATTTAAGTACTTTTTCAATAAAAATCAAACTTATTATTAAGCTTATTCTATATTAAAACAAATTATACATAGCTTAGAATCAAGAATAAATTAACATTTATATAATGTCTAAAATCAATATTTATATAAAACTATATATTCCTTTCCAAAACCATAGAAATCCTTTCAATTTTTTTTTATATATTGACCACGGTGTCTGTATACAATTTTCTATCCTATGGTCAAGTGATAGGAATATTTATCATTTCAATCCGCAAATTAATATTTTACTGTTGTGTATCATTTCAAACCGCAATCTCGAATGAAATAAAAATCCATAATAAACTTGCAGTTTATAACAATATAAAATACAACATCCATTCATCCAGTATCAATAATCAAACATTTATCACAATCATCATCCAATTCAATCAATAACATCAATATAGAACAGATAATAAACAACGGGTAATTACTGGCAGTTTATATTCAAAAATAAATTAATTACTATTTAATCCTAATAAATTCAAATTAACTAAGATGATGATTCAAATTATGTCAAACAGTCATAAATAAATTTAACAAACACAAGAAATTTTAGAAGTTGTGAGTGGGTTAAAACACTCACCTTTTGAATTTAAATTGAATTTAAATCCAATTTAAACCCAAAATTCAAATAGTCTCAGAATCAGTCCAAACTAGAGTCATAATGTCCATAATTTCGATAGAACCTAGCGGAGAAAACCGTGCATGATTTGGACCTCGTATGCGAAAATTACACAAAATAGAAGTTGTACGATTTAAATTTCAAAACAAAATGAAATAAAATAAAATAGAAATGCAAACCGTACATGTCACCTTAGAGAACACGTCATCAGCGAAGCTTCAATCCTTCGCATGCAAGCTCGAACACGAAACCGAACCTATCTTTACAGCCGTTGACCCTACTTTGACTATGCCGTCCGACCGCTACCAACCACTGTTGCGATGCCGACCACCACTATCCTCCTCGTCTCGACAAACCGAGCACACTAACCCCACCCCGATGACCAACGACCACCTATTGCGCCATGCGCCGCTCCCACCTGCTAGGATTTTCGATCCCTAGTTCATTTCCTACCGATGATCTAACCGTCACATCACCACACAAACACCACTGATGATGCCCCCTCGACCATCTCCACAGCCCAATGCCTCGAATTAGACGATCGGCCGATGGTTGATGAAGACGCAACGGACGACCATGAGCAATTTAGCCAATTCTTGCAACATAGCAACCCAGATTGAAAAACGTATCATATATTTGACTTGCGCTCGTCGAGAGCTTTAAATCCATATATAATTCGATATATATTGAGGAATTTGAAATTTTTTGAAGTTGTATTTTGAATTGGAATTGGATTGGGAAGGTTAGGGTTTTCAGCCACTGAGGAAGAGGAGCAACAGAAATTCCTGTATGTAAAGAAATGAGGAATAGAAAGGCTGCTAGGTTTCATAACGATATATATAGGCAGAACAAAATAGAAAGGAATGGGCTCGATTGGTTTGAGTTTTTAACGATAATTGACCCGAAAAGCCCGTTTCGATTCCGGAATGGAAATGGGTCATCCCATATAACAAAATATATGTTTTTGAATATTTTAAACGTAATGGAACAGGTTTCAAGTCGAAATTCCATCGTATAAAGAAGTTATGCTAAAATCAAGTTATTTCGAATTGATTTCAAGGCGTTTCGAGTCCGTACGATCAACCGACAAGTCTGATCGTTACGAAACTTGAAATCCTATAATAATTCACTGTTACGGATCCGATGAAACTGGTTTCGTCGAAATCCGAGTCAACGGCCAAAATGGCTATTTTTCATCTTAATTAAATAATTTAATATTAAATTAATTAATCACTTCTTCAATTCAATTTCAATTATTTACCATTTCTATCATTTCTGATTACAAATAAACTTATAATTCATTAACCAAATTTTCTATGTCAATCAAATAAGGATTTATTGCAAAATTTATACTATTTACCTTAAATTTAAGTAAATTCAAATAAATAAATTCAATTTGTTTTCGATCTCTTTATTCAATCAATCATCATCTTTTGGATAATTTAACACTAGTATATATCCAATTACCCTATATTTTTACAGTCATCAACTAAATTCATATTAACGTAGTTTTTAATAATGTTTAATTGCAATGGATTTCGATCTAGTTCCATAAATTAAATAAATAGTTAAACAGTTAATAATTATTACTATTTGCCTAATTTAATCCCCACATACTTTATTATCAACCAACAATTATTATAATTACTTATCTAGCATTGATTCTATCAATTATAATTTATTACGTATGATTTCATCAATTAATCTAACTTTGAATCTATTTTTCAATTTACTAATTACAATCAATTAAAACCTTACAATTGTTTCAATTAATTGGGATTGCACTAAATTTGTTATTTATCAACTTGCTTTAACCTTATTACTTTAATTTACGTTCAGTTACTATTGATCAATATATTATTTCATTGGTTAATTCAACACTTACTTTTATTTACTTATTTTCTATTTTATAACCAAGTGCAACAATTTACACTATTACATTATTGGGATTTCACTCCAATTGTCAATAATTAATTTTAAGTACCATTGCTACACTTCATTTCTAATATTCGCTTCATTTTATATTATAAAGTTTTTTCTTTCTAGAATTAATTACAAAAATCTTACTAAATTAACCAATTTAATTATTGAAATTTACGGGTCGTTACACTCTCCCTCACTCAAATATTTTCGTCCCCGAAAAGGAAAAAGAAGGGGAAAAGAAAGAATTGAGTAAACAATACATCTTGTTCAAGAATATTAACTTTACAAAAAATAAATTTACAAAATAATTAATTTGTATAAAATATACCAATTTATAACCATTAAGTCTTTTTATACTCAAATTAATAAAGTTTGGAAAACATTTTTCAAAATTTTTCTAAGTCCACGATTTATAGAAAATTTCGGCAGAGTGTCCTTTGTACGGAGAGGCTCGGGAGAAAATATAATATCAAATATAACAATATATATCACAATATCTCAAAATAATATACCCCAACCATGGGAAAAACAATATAATAAAGCTATAAAACCGTAATCCGAGAACGTACCTATTTGTCGGGCAATTAATGCTTATTTTATGAAACCAAAAGTAGTAGCAATTGCTTCCACAACCTGTATTTCACTTATATAATCCCAAAATAGTTAACAATTATATAAAATGAAATATTAAAGTTGTTTCAACCAGTAACAAACAAATCAATAATAATCACTTGCAATCACAACATACAACCATCATATGAAGTCAATAAAATCAAAAATCCATATATCCATAGCAAACAACAAATAGTTGTTCGGATTTGAAACTGTAAATTGTACAAAATGAGAAATAAACAGCTAAGTGCACCATTTACTCAACAGTCTTAGATGAAACTAAATAGATTATTCATACATGCAGACAATTTTAAAGTATCCTTGCCCAAAGAACCATAAACCAAACAAACAACAATTTCAAACAATAGATCAAGTTCATTCTTATTAATTTCATTTCATAACATTTGTTGTTTGATTTCCTTTTCATTCATATAATGATTTATCTTTTTAATTTACATTTATTTCTTGTAAATTCTCATTTATTTTCATTCATTTATCCATAGTATTCATGTTCAATTCAATTTCTTAGAATATCAATACATTAACTTAAGTCTGTAATCATATATTTACAGTATTCATCTTTTCTACTTATTTTATTTGTAAATAGGTTCAACGGTTTACTTAAGTTTATTATCATTTATTTATAATACTTACATTTCTATTACATTAAATTAGTAGCATTTCAATATATTTACTTAAGTTTCTAATTACTCATTTACAATATTTACTTTCTCTCTAATTTTATTATAGTAACATTTCCATTATAACTTAAGCTTATAACGACTATAACATCAAATTCTTATTTATAAAAGAAATTCATTGAACACTTTCATTACATAAGTTTTACTTGTAAATTTTCCCATTACATTTTCTTATTAGACATTTCAACTTTTAAATCTTTTGGTAAGTTATATCTATGCTTTTTAAGAATGCAATTGAAAATTATACAAGTTTATCTTATTTCTCTTAATAAATAAAACGTTCAATAATCATATCTTTGGGTTTTTTATAGGTTACCAATTTCAACTTTCTTGGAATTTCATTTATAACCTAGCATTCAATCTTTATTTTAATTAGGGGTTCCAATTATTAATTATTTATATTCCATTTTACTACAATAATTGAAACTATTAATTAACGGAAGCTTAAGAACTAAATACCGGATTACATTTCAAATCATTTTAAAATAATAGATAAATATATACTTACAACTTATATATCCAATTATATTTAAAATAATTTAAAATTTATATTTGTTTATCAAAATAAATATGCAGTAAAACTACTACAGTGGCCTTCCCACTTAGAAGCTCGAAAATGAATTCGATGATGCATGCACTCATAACCGAAATTATTTTCCAACGACGGGGAGGGGAGTACAGAACTTATTTCTTTTCAAAATTTCTTTAAAACAATTCTCTCAAATTATATTGGAATATTTGTATCAGAAAATACTTATAAAGAATATTATTATATTCTAAAATCCTTTAAAAGCAATTTTCAAAATCCCGGAACTTAAGTTCTAAAATTTCCAATTTTCATTTAATTTATTTTCTTCAAATCTTGTTTCTAATCATTATTTATAAATTTAACTACCTAACACCCAATATATTACAACCGAATATAACCTTTATCAAATTTACTACTTTATATATACAGAAAATATAATAGGCAAAATTATTTCATTTACCTATATTTCAAAACAAATATTATGTCGGTCTATCCTATTGATGTCATACCGTCCTATGCACCAACCAGAATTTATAAATACAAAACGGAACAAATTAACACAATATCAAAACCTTTTATAACACTAACAAATACGCTCTCTCATATATATACACTCAGCGACTCATTATAGGGTATTACTACCGTATTAAGAAAGAGTCAGACCCCACAAAGCAAAGGTTTTCGCTAAACCAAAGCTCTGATACCAAATGTAACATCCCGCCTTTTTTTACGTTTTAAATCGACAATAAACCTCACACGTCAGACTCAAACCATACAAAAGAGCGGATTGTTATTGGGGTGAGTAAGAAAACAGAGATAGAAATAAAACAAAATAGAATCTCACAGTGGAATGACAAAATATAATAATCAAATAACAGTTCATGAAACTATTTTACAAAACATTTGATTATACTTATACAACACAGATCAGAATTACCTATACCAGAGCATAATAAATAATGCAACCGAATACATGATGCAGTGAAATATATAATAAATAATAATAATACAATCTTCGTCTTCGTCCTCCAGCAATAGGGTCTTCAAATCCTGAAATGCTCATCCCGACCTGAGCGAATTGAAAAGACAAAACACTCGAGTCAGAACTAAAAGATCTTATGTAAGTTAAATCAATGGTAAAATATGAGTGGAACGGCGTCGGTGATGTTTACGGGATTTGACATCTCCTATCCAGTGTCTAACGAGAGTGGAGTAACTTAAGAGATGTTCGGGATTTATATCTCCTAAGGATTCATTAAACTATTTACTATGTAGTAATATATGCTATTATAATAATGTCTAAGAGTAAAATAAACTTACTTTTAAATAGTATTAAGGAGTTACCCAATCTCCCCTTTAACACAATAATAGTCCCAGTAGTCCAGTATCATGGTCCCTCCTAGTCGGGAAGCCACCAGAGGATACTCCATGGGCTACGGGAGAAAACCAAACTCGTACAAGGCTCGCTAGGGTAGGTGACACGGTACAACTAGGTAATGCTAGGGTAGATGTACCAATTACTATCTGGACCGATGGTGACGCGTAGCGCGCAGCTATCGCCCACCTCGAGCCACACACCAAAAATCAAAAGGCCCCAATCAATCACAAAGTAATAGAATGGCATCGAAGGAGTGTGTCCGATAAGAGGAGCTACCTCACTGGCCCGGAATCGCTGTTGTTTTAGCCACCTTATGCCAACTCACAGGAGTCGGGTCCACGTATATACCTCCAAGGAACGCCGCCACCATCCTACTTCATGCTGGAATGTCGACTACGTACACGGTTGTTAAAGTGGTTTTCGGAGTTGGCAGAGAGTATGACAACTTCCGATCCCGATCTCTTTAACAACCGAACGTTATTATTACACCGTAGACATTTCAAATAGTTTATACTCTAAAACCCAAAATATCATTGCCTTCTCAAAACCATATCAATACGATATCATTTCCAATTCAAAACCAAATAAGATATCATTTCCAAAATCATAGCATTTTCAAGTTATACACTTCGAAACCAAAACATTTGAAATTATAACACTTTCAAATCATAATACTTTGAAACTCGTAGCTTTGAAATATAACTTCCACCACTTATATGGTTTAAATATTAAATTATTTTATATATTACATATCTTCTTCAATTTCACAAATCAATTCCAGAACAACTCGAATTTCCAAATTTTAGATTTTAAAAAATCTCCAATCATAAATTCCAATTCAATTCAGTTTCCAAATAAACCATTCCAAATTATATTGATTTCAAAACTGATTTGATCCATAGAATAAACCATTTTAAATTCAATATATTTCAAAATTTAAGTATTCAACAATTTCTAAACTAATTCTGGTAATTACGATTCAAAATTCAATTTTCTATTATTTAGTTTTGAAATATTTTACATAATAAATCCATTGTCATTTAAATAAAACTCAAATTACACATAACTAAATATTTCCTTCGATTTATTTATACTTGAAATATTCATTTAATTCACCTTAAACCAAAATCAAGTTAAAAAGTCATACCTCCTAAAATTTCAAATTTAATAAATTTCACGTCAAACTCATTTAAATTTAATTCTTAAATAAATTCAATTTCAAATAAATCTCAAATTTATCTTCCAACCCTAATTATTTAAATCAGTATAAACCCAATATTAAAATATAATTTAAATACTTGGACCATATTATCTTCAATAAAAATCAAACTTATCATTAAGCTTATTTTATACTAAAACAAATTATACATAGCTTAGAATCAAGAATAAATTAACATTTATATAATGTCTAAAATCGATATTTATATAAAACCATGTATTCCTTTCCAAAACCATAGAAATCCTTTCAAAATATTTTTATATATAGACCATGGTGTTTGTATATAATTTTCTATCCTATGGTCAAGTGATACAAATATTTATCATTTCAATCCGCAATTTAATATTTTATGGTTGTATATCATTTCAAACCGCAATCCCGAATGAAATAAAAATCCATAACAAACTTGCAGTTTATAACAATATAAAATACAACATCCATTCTTCCAGTATTAATAATCAAACATTTGTCACAATCATCATTTAATTCAATCAATAACATCAATATAGAACAGATAATAAACAACAGGTATTTACTGGCAGTTTATATTCCGAAATAAATTAAATAACTATTTAATCCTAATAAATTCAAATTAACTAAGATGATGATTCAAATTATGCCAAACAGTCATAAATAAATTTCTAATCACATCATAAATAAATTTAACAAACACAAGAAATTTTAGAAGTTGTGAGTGGGTTAAAACACTCACCTTTTGAATTTAAATTGAATTTAAATCCAATTTAAACCTAAAATTCAAACAGTCTCAGAATCTTTCAAAACCGGAGTCAAAATGTTCGGAATTTCGATGTGAACCTAGCGGAGAAAACCGCACATGTATTGGACCTCATATGCGAAAATTACAGAAATTAGAAGTTTTATAATTTAAATTTCATAACAAAATGAAATAAAATAAAATAGAAATGCAAATCGTACACTTCACCTTAGAGAACACGTCATCACCGAAGCTTCAATCGTTCACACGCATGCTCGAACACGAAACCGAACCCATCTCTACAGCCGTTGACCCTACTTTGACTATGCAATATGACCGCTACCAACCACTATTGCGATGCCTACCACCTCCATCCTCCTTGCCTCGACAAACCGAGCACACTGACCCCACCCCGATGACCAACGGCCGCCTGTAGCGTCGCCGCCGCCTGCTAGGATTTTTGAAGCCTAGTTTGTTTCCTACGACGATCTAACTGTCACATCACCACACAAAAACCACCGATGACTCCCCCTCGACCATCTCCACAGCCCAGTGCCTCAAATCAGGCGATCGGCTGATGGTTGATGAAGACGCGATGAAAAACCGTGAGCAATTTTTCCAGTTCCAGCAACACAGCAACCTAGATTGAAAATGAATCGTATATTTGACTTGCGTTCATCGAGAGCTTCAAATCCATATATAATTCGATATACATTGAGGAAATTGAATTTTTTGAAGTTGTATTTTGAATTGGAATTGGATTGGGAAGATTTGGGTTTTCAGCCATTGAGGAAGATGAGCAACAGAAATTTTTATACGTACAGAAATGAGAAATAGAAAGGCTGCTAGGGTTTATAATGATATATATATATATATATATATAGGCAGAATAAAATAGGAAGGAATGGGCTCGATTTGTTTGAGTTTTTAACGGTAATTGACCCGAAAAACTCGTTTTGATTCTGGAACGAAAATGGGTCAACCCATATAACAAAATATATGTTTTTGAATATTTTAAACGCAATGGAATAGGTTTCAAGTTGAAATTCCATCGTATGAAGAAGTTATGCTAAAATCAAATTATTTCGAATTGATTTCAATTAAATTGATTTCTAGGCGTTTCGAGTCCGTACGATCAACCGACAAGTCCGATGGTTACGAAACTTGAAATGATATAATAAATCACTGTTACGGATCCATTGAAACTGGTTTCGTCGAACTCCGAGTCAGCGGCCAAAATGGCTATTTTTCAGGTTAATTAAATAATTTAATATTAAATTAATTAATCACTTCTTCAAATAAAATTTAATTATTTATCATTTCTGATTACAAATGAACTTATAATTCATTAACCAAATTTTCCATGTCAATTAAATAAGGATTTATTGCCAAATTTATAGTGTTTACCTTAAATTTAAGTAAATTCAAATAAATAAATTTAATTTGTATTCAATCTCTTTATTCAATCAATCATCATCTTATGGATAATTTAACATTAGTATATATCCAATTACCCTCATATTTTTACAGTCATCAACTAAACTCATATTAATGTAATTTTTAATTATGTTTAATTGCAATGGATTTAGATCTAGTTCCATAAATTAAATAAATGGGTAAACAATTGATAATTATTACTATTTGCCTAATTTAATCTCATTCATACTTTATTATCAACCAATAATTATTATAGTTACTTATCTAGCATTGATTCTATCAAATTACATATTATTTCATCAATTGATCTAACTTTGAATCTATTTCCCACTTTACTAATTACAATTAATTAAAACCTTACAATTGTTTCAATTAATTGGGATTGCACTAAATTTGTTATTTATCAACTTTCTTTAACCTTATTATCTTAATTTACGTTCAGTTACTATTAATCAATATATTATTTCATTGGTTAATTCAACACTTACTTTTATTTACTTATTTTCTATTTTATGACCAAGTGCAAAAATTTACACTATACATTATTAGGATTTCACTCCAATTGTCAATAATTAATTTTAGTTACCATTGCTACATTTCATTTCTAACATTCGCTTCATTTTATATTATAAAGTTTTTATTTCTTTCTAGATATAATTACAAAAATCTTATTAAATTAACCGATTTAATTATCGAAATTTATGGGTCGTTACATAAAGCGTCAATTCGTTAGGAATGACAAAAGATTTAACGAAATCATCGGATTGATACATATAGATTTATATAGTCCAAAGTCTTATAATACCAAAAGCGGATTAAATTTCTTCATTTGATTAACCAATGAATTATCTAAGACATGAACATATGTATTTGATACATAAGTTTGCTATCTATGATAAGTTTATAAATTATAAAATGAAAGGTAGAAAACAAAACGTGTGAAGGAAACAAAACTCAATTTAATCGAATAGTTCGGTATATTAAATAAGAGTTTCAATATTACCTAAAAATGATTAAGATTGACTCTTAAAGTCACTCCCCTTTATGTTATGTAATGATGTATCAATAAGGAGTAATTACACTTTATCAGATAGAGTACAATCGGCAATAAGTGAAGTAGAGTGACTTTTTTCTATAAGGATACGTATGTAAGTGTAAGTACATATGTTAAATGTAATTTCATCTAAAAGCATAGTTTGCGATTTTATATAAGATATGAATTAGAAAGGAACCTAAATCTTATATAGTTTAAGATATACGATTATCCAATTTACGTTATGAACGTAAGTTTCACAAACTCGTAAAACCTATTTTATGCGAGTTCATATGATATTCATAAAAAGATTTGAAATCCTATTCCACCACACTTAGAAACAAATTATTGTTTCAAGAAATACCACTTTCATGCCTAAGGAATATCATTCCATAGAAATTATTAGTAATGTGACATGCTTGGATAGGATCCGCGAGACTAATACAATAATAGTTATATAGGTGAAGTAAATTTAACCAAGCCTATAATAGACACAATTATATTATGATGTCTAATAGCCATTCTTACATATTGAAGAAACTACAACTTTCTTATTGATGTTGAGAAAATAAAATTTTCTAAATTAACAATTTCCTCAATTGTCGATATGCCATGAAGAGTATAAACATTTCATATGGTGTGATGGATTAAATCAAAAGTGGATCCTAAGTACATTAACAAAATACTATTTTGGAAGTTGTACTAGAAGGATATAATCCAACGGTCACGGTTGAGTTTTCAAGAGGAAGACCAATGCAGTTGGAACTGTATAAAGCCAAGTTGAAAGGAAATAACTTCGCTAATTTAAAATATTGAAATAAGTGCAATTACTTCTACACTCAACATTCTTAGCTCCATTCAGATTCTGCTCCCAACTATCACACAGTTTAATTTTGAGTTTTGGCACATTAAATTTGAAATAGTTTTTCTAAATAACGATTTAGAAGAGATGTTCGCACATAATAACCAAAATGTCTCAAAGTCGATACGATGGATAGTGAATTACTCGTGACCGTTGGGGGCAACAAGGAGTTATGTACTTATAGTTATTTGGAATAATAACAAAATTAATCAACGAGAGTTATCTATAGTTTATTATAACTAAGTCAAAATAGAAAATCTTAAGGTAACGACGTACAATGATTTTCTGTCTTGAGAGTACTATCAAATTAAGTATGTAGACTATACTTTAATTAAAGGTAACCACATGGCATAGTGACCATGCTATGGCCATAGGTAGATACATGTTGAAACACTTGAAGTGAAACACTACTCGAGGGAGGATTCTTCTCCTTCATTATAGAATGTTAATATTATTATTTTTGTAAGTCTATGGCTGAAGAAAATTGATTATTCGATAAAAGTTACTGGATTGAACTTGAGACTTTAAAATTGACCTATGCAATTAGTAAGGATATTAATAGAGCTTTTCACCTTAGCCCAGACGTTAGCTTTCTACATGATATAGTGATGACGAAAATAATACGTGTACAAACTGTCATTTCTAGGTGAGCTTATATTGGTTAGTAAGTATGTTTTTTCCTAAATGATTTGTAAACGTTGAACTTGACCCTATATTGTACTTCAGCAAATTCCATACAAATTTTGATATACAAATTTTTTAAATATTGACCATGGATCAAGTTCACACAAGAAAGTCAATACAACCACGTTATTATTTCTGAATTCCACCAAAATAAAAGTTAATTTATAAATAAATATTATAATTTATTAATAAAAAAATGTTGCATTAATATGTGACTATTTTTTTTATTATTTATTCCAAGCTTGAAATCAGATAGAACAATATATAAAGGTTATACGATGTTTCATCGATTTAGGAGCTATGAATCAAGTAATTATATACCGATTCAAATGGAATTGACTGGATTTTTTAACCACGCTTGGTCAAGCTCAAGGCCGGCCTCTAAAAGGGCTAGGAAACGATCATACTCAGTCTTCAGATCCAGAGGAAACCAAGAAGAAAAAGGTGTTGGATAATGGCTATATATAAACAGTAGCTTCCACATTAATTTGTACACTTACTTTTTCTTTCACTTCCTTATACTTTGTTAGCCCTAATGCCCTTGGTATGGCCTACTTTTTGACATTGCAAATCAAAGTGAAGGAGGAGATCGTGGTACTTCAACAGGAAAGACTATTCAAACAATGTATTGATTTTCGGTTAGGTCAATTCAGAAAAAAGGTGTAAATTTCCAGTTTACATATAATCTTATATTATATGTATGTAATCTTCACCATCTAATGTGAAGTAATATGCTCGACCGTTATTTACAAATTGTTTCACTATTAGTTATAGTATTATACCATCTAAAATAGTAAGCATGTTTTGTACATATAAATATATCCTTATATATATATATATATATATATTAATTAGTATACCATATTTATTTTAGGCATGAATGAAAAACTATTTTTGTTACTTATATATATATATATATAACTAATTTACTTTAAATGATTTTTCCATTTAAAAAATATACACACACATGTATTTAAATCTTTGTTATTTCGAAGAACCCAATATATATATATATATGTGTGTGTGTGTGTGTATAAGAGTGTGTATGTGTGTATTCATATATGTTTAAATTAATATTTATGTATAAATAAAATTTAACTATACCTTCAGATATTAAATAAAAATTTCATATATGATTATAATTTTATTATATATTTATGGTAAATAGTTTATTTAGTTAAAATATCTATATTTGATTTCCTCAATTTCATTTATTCTCTACCATAGATAATTTTTTAACTTTGTTTATGATGTATGGCAGCCTAAAACTTTAAAAATAAATTAATTTTTCAATAAGTCAAAAAAATTAATTTTAAATTTTATGTATTAATACATTTTCTTGATCGACAATAAACTAAGTTATATATTTTAGTTATTTATATATAAAATTTATTTAATGTTTTTCATACAGTAAATAAAATTATATTTTGTGATTTTTAAATATTATATATATTTATATATTCGTATTATATATACAACACATACATTTGTTTAGAATGGAACACATTAATATTCACCAAAATCAAGAAGCCAGTTGCAACCATACAACAAATTCCTATTTGTTCAGAAGACAATTAGGATTATTTGACTTCAAATAGTGATAAATAATGTTCATTTTCAATAATATGGAATACAATTAGACATAATGGGAACTATAGTTGGTACCCAGTTAGTTGGAATTCAATAAATAGTTGGAAAATGACATATTGTGCATTTAGAGTAGTTCTTGGAAGAATTAATATAAAACACAAGTTAAGCTAATGGGACTTTGATTGTGATGATCTATGTGTACTATGTGGTGAACGTTTAGAAACTATACAACATTTATTTTTCCACTAAAGTTAGTAATTACATATGGACATTTACAAAGATCAAATTATGCCTAAACAAAATAGTAACTCCCATTAGTCTGGAAGATGAAGTCAAAATTATTATATCCCAATTTTACATCAAAGACCAAATCCAACAATTAGCAACTTGTGGGCTCCTCGCTATGATTTACCACCTATGGGCATAAGAAAGAAAATTATTCAATGAGAAGAGAATGAGAAAAATCAAAAGAGAGTACTAATTTAGATAGATGCTACTTAGCTAATGACTAAATTGCAAGTGAAGATGGCAAGGAATAGAGAAAATGAGTGATTCGGCCCCTCGATAATGACTAAAGAGAAATATAACTGTTTTTTGCCTATTGTGTCGCATTAGAGGTGAGAAACGGAGATGGGCTAGGTTGGAATACGATGTTGTTTTTTATATTACATAATTAATTTATGTTTCTCGTGCTATATGTACATGTACATAAATAGTTTATATATGTTATGTAATACTGGATCTATGTTGTACTCTCTTTTCGTACTACTTTGGTAGGGTTTTTAAGAAGACCAATTGACTGGCTGTTCTTTCACATCGAATAAAGAATCAATTTTCAAAAAAAAACATTTATTATAAATATTTAAATGGTTGATTAAAAAGATTAAATTTATTATTTTATAATATATATATATCATATATATATGCGTGCATGTGTGTGTATCACATTTACTACAAGATATCTGTGAAACCATAACCATGAAAAACTAATTTCACTTACTACATGATTGCTTGAACTTGCTTAATATTGAGTAACTTTCAAAAGAACCTGAATTATGCAATTTTCTAGCTAATTCTTTTTATCAACCAAGAACTGTCTTATCATTTATAACCATTTTTACCATAAAAATGGATTAACACCCTAGATTGAGTGTGAAAGGGCCATCCCTGTTTATCAAGGCAAAAAAATAGAAAACGTAAAGGAACATGAATATTTTTATAGTGATTCAGCTGTTGATGAAGCCTAAGTCCACTTTATAACTTTTGTTAATGATGACTGGTGTTACAAGTGGAATCTAATTACAATTTTATTGAACTTCTAAGTTAGATCAAGTCACAAGTGCAAGAGTTCATTGGAGAATCACAATAAACCCCTAGATGACTATTGTGTAGGAGGAGAAGAGTGATGAAAATTTTCCACAAAGTTCCAAAAGCCAATCCAGAAGACCCTCCTCTTTATGTTGCAGATGGATGAGTATTTGTAGGGTATGGAGAACTATTAGATAGGCCGCCTTTCTAGAAACTTGCATTTGAAGTTACGAAAGCGCCTAGGAAATTTCATAGCGAGCCTAATATGATGGAACGCTAGCGATCCATGCAGATAGCTTATTTTTGGCCGCTTCATTTGTACCATGTTCCATGCCTTTCATGCAATTTGGTGGATAGTTGCCTTGTTTTGATGATGATTCATGTACAGGTTGCGTTGGACTATTACTGGAATTAGATGAATACCCACTTCGCAATCTAGCTTGCTTGGTATATCGTAAAACTTAGCAGGTCCCCCTAGAAAATATAATGCTTCATGAAGCAAGAAGAATTGTCGACCATTGAGTAATATTTAGGGATCGCTAGTGATTCACAGGGGATGGATCACTAGCGAGCCATCCCCTTAGGCTAATTTTGCTTTTATTCTCTTGAGTCCCTCTTGGTTCCTTCTTTTGATCCTTCTGGTTGATTCTTGAGTCGTTTCGACTTGACGCGGATGTTCTAACATCCATTGAATTCTATTGGGTTAAAAATCCAGATAACATTTTCCCCTTAGAATATGCTTTCGTTGGAAACAAGGTGAGCTCTAGAAGTAACTACTTTTGAGTTCCCATTTAGTGAGGTTCAAATGATCATGTTGAGGCCATCATGCAAATTTGGCTTTAGTTATACCGCCATCTTTGGAATTATGATGTAAATTGTTGTTGCTTGTAATAACAATTCAATTTCAGTCCCCACAACTTTCACGATGCGTGCAAATAACACATGGATCATGCTTGGCAGGTTTTTTGAAAATTGGTTGCAATTTGATGGATCGCTAGGGATCCATAGTCTATGAATCGCTAGAGATCCAAAGATTTAGCAAAATTTTATTGCGCAGCCTCCTATTTAGCTTCACAAGAGCAGACCTTTCTCCATTCTGTATTTTCATTTGCGACTCGCTCCTTCTGCCTTGTGACCCGAACCAAAGTATTCAAACCCTAACTTTGCTTCTGCTATCGCCGCTGATTTCCGCCGCTAGAGCTTTTGCCATAGACCTTACTGGGCATCACCATCTCTTTGATTTTACCCTTAGCTCCTGAAACTTCATCAATTTGGATCGCCGTTGACCTTATCTACTTGAATCGCCATCGACCCTATCTACCTCGTATCGCCGCCAACTTAAAGTTTGACTATATTCACCTTTTCATTTTTATCTTGAGGTGGGTGGTATGAATTTTTGGCATTTTGTTTTGGTGATTTGGTGATGAGGTTAATTGGTGATGGACGTAATGGAGAATTCGAGTCGATTGTGGTTTTGTGGAAGAAGATAGTAAATCGAGTCTTAAGTTCTTCATAAAACCAAATCCGGGTTTTGCCTTGGTGCTTGACATGTTTTGCTATCTTCGTCCACGGAATCGGAATTATCTTGCACTTAGTTACTTCGCTAATCCGACACAACGTCTTGTTGATTGAGTTTGGTTTTTCTGGGAGGTGAAAATAGCTTAGGATAGTGTCTTGATGAAGCTTATGTCGTTATCACCTTCTAGAGAACTAAAATCGACTTATGTGAGAATTATCTACTCGATTCAGACCCACAATATATATTTGCTCAATTCGGATCGATCCTATCATTGCACAATCGGTGTACCTAGAATAGTAAGAGCTTCCCGTGTCGCTTCATATAGCGGATCTGTTATTCATTGTTGATCGATAATGGGTAAGTGTAGGAGAAATAACTTTAATGAACGATACAAAAAGCTCTTTTCTTTCTTTACTGCGAGTGAACTATCTACATAGGATAGAGCGTTAATATTGTTCAGAACATCGACCCCATCCCACATAGATAACACGCTGCACTTTCCCCAATCATCACTTGGAACCCGCTGTGTCGGTATAATCGATATTTTTTCGGAGCTCTAGTGTTAAGCATAGAGGGACTTTTAGTTAAATATTGAATTACCTGACTGCGTTAGGTACAAATTCGGTTGTATAGAATGAAGCACCCGTTATCCTGTCGTAAATCTAGTGGAGGAAGTCCGGCACACTTAAAAGCTGAATCATCAGTAGTTGTGTCCTCACAAACAGTTTCAATAGCACGTACTTCTTCAATACCGCCAGCTGAATACAGTCAGTTGTCTCTGGTTGGTCCGATTGTAGACTGGACACTTTCAAATTTTAGAGTTCTCTTCAATCCTCTGGAGAGAGCTTCCTTCGTATTATCTGCTAATGTTCTGCATAGCATTTGTTTATAGTATGGAATACCGAACAGTGACATACGCCTTCCATCGAAAAATGAGTTTGCACATATGCCGTCTTCGGGATACACAGCTTGCCACCGGTATATGTGCTTGAGTGAAGCAGTCACCCTTTTCAATCACTTCCTGACAGAAACTATTTTAAACTTAGGAATTGCTCCATTTCAGATTCACCCCAATGGATATGCAACCTTAACTTGCCTTTACATCTTATTTTTGCAGACATTCACTCGTTCCCCAAGTTTTGATAAGTTGAGATATTTTCTCTAATTCAAGAAGAGAGATGAATGTCCGTCCCTCATGGTCATTGACAATCAAAGAAACCACAAAATCGTGCTGCAGCCTCAACGTAACCTCTCCCAATTCATGACCCAATATTTTTTCTTCAAGTGTCTCGAAGGATTTAACCATCTTTGGACGTTGGGTTAAGTCTTTTCTTTTACTTGTTAGGATTTCATACGTCGCTATAGGATTTCTGATAGATTGAATCCTTCTTGCAGTTATTCCAAGACCGGGCAAAGAACCATCACACAATCCAATCTTCTATACTCTTAAGGCCGTAGACGCCAAAGAGAGATCGGTCAAGTTTTTGCTAGCGGATGAGAATTAGCTTCGGTGCGGGTTATTGCATACAGGGAGATCTGCAATAGCCATTGATGTTCTATCTCCTTCTCATTCCAGAATTCGAACGCACTACACTTCTTCATCACATGGCTCCGAAGAGGGTGACCTCTCAGAAGGAGAAGGTCCGTCTAGCGGGTCAATTGAAGAAATTCATGAAGGAAGAGATGTTAGGACTGAAACTAGCTTCCCGCCCAGGATGCCCCCGATCCTGGAGGAGGAGAAGGAAAATTCAAATAGCTGAGGGCAAGGCTGTGGTACAATGGAAAAGGAGGGGACTAAAATTGAGAGTAGCAACAGCTATGATTCCTCCTCTAGTGGTGATGAATTCCATGCAAGTTCTTGTGATGGTAACTTCGAATCGTCGGATAAAACTCTAGGAATGAATTCCATTCTTCCATATTCGCTTCCCCAAGAGATTCTTATTAAAGACGCTCCCCTAGTAGTCGAGCGACTTCAAGGTTCTCCGCTTAAGAAAACTGGTATTGACTTTGGGGATTTGAGCAATGTTTATGTAGATATCGATGAGCTTATAGTAGAATATTTTGAGTTCAAGGGACTATCTACTCGCCCTGGTCATGCTGTGTCTAGAGATAGCCCGATTCGCACTATGGTGACACCCTGATCCATTTATGAAGTCTTTTTAGGCCGCTCATGACATGTCGCATATTTCACTAGGGTCACGTTCACTTACATGTGCATTATTTGGGTTTATTTCCAATCACTAAAGTTCTTTCTTTCTTTATTTATTTATTTATTTTATATTAGGTACTATGAGAGGCCATGGACTTTAAAAGGACCTTAAATAATTTACTAATGCAAACGTTGGTCAAGACGGACTTCAAGCCACTATCATCCTCGAGAATCCGAGGAAAAGTGGAGAAGGATAAAAGACCGGGAAGTCAAAGTATGTCATCGGATGATAGAGAATGGGGTAGAGTTTATAGGAGAGGTTAAGAGAAGAGAAAAATTCCTGACGACCGAGAAGAACCATCCAAGAAGTCAAAGATAGATCATGGTTCTCATCCCTTCGAGCACCAAGCATTTGCCCCATCTCTAGTCTCTATTGGAATTGTAGTTTCGGCCTCCACTGTTCAAGTTTCACCTTCATCCCAGGCCCCATCAACTCAAATAATACATGTTTCTAGTCCTTCACGTCCCCGTAGGAGGCCGACTTATATTCTCTCATTTGATCCCCCAGAGTCGAAGCTACGCTCCTCGGATGGTTTCTAAAACGAGTTAAATTTGATCGAGACCTGCGCCCAATCCGTAAAGATTCTTATATGCCCCATCTCTAGGAGATTACAAGTGATTTGGATCAAGCTAAAGGATAGACGTTATGCAAGCAACTGCCAGACACCAACTGTAACAACTACCGAGAGATCCTCTCCTTTGAGTCAGAAAAGGACGATTATGAGAGGACGTTAATAGAATGTGATGCCAAAATCAGGCAATTAACAAAGGAGAGGGATGATGCACTCCAAGAGCGTAAGAGCAAAGCCAGCTTTTTGAAGGAATTGAAAGAGCCCATACAAAAATAGAAATCATGTTCCTAGGCGAAACCAAAAAGGCCTATGCAGATGAGGTTTAGCTGAAAGAGGAGCTTGAATCCCGTGACAAGATCATTAAAGCTTAGAATAAAACTATCGCTGGTTATAACGAAGTCATCGAAATCTATGAAAAGACAATTGCTGATTATGAGGGAATGATGAAATCCCATGACAAGACCATTTCTAATCAGACCTGAATGGTTGCTTCGCTCTAGGAAAGAGTCGTGCAGCTTAACGCTAAGAAGACCCGAGTTGAAGTTGAGAAGGCCATCGTGATAACAAACTACTCGGAGTTGTGGGATAATTTTGCAACGAAAATAGAGAAGATGGATGACACCATCTTGAATTTCTATGTTAACAGCTTGTTGCACCAGGGAAGCCTTGGCTATCTGGCCCCCAAATTCACATGTACTCTTTCTGTGGCTTCGGAAGAAGTTCTGGCTTAGTTTTGAGAAAACGGGAATGTATTCACCAAGAAAGAGTTAGAGGATGCCCATCTCAATGAACGGTCGAAGAAGGCTTTTTTAGAGGGTAGGGGGTTCGTTCGAGTTAAGAGCGAACAAAAGGTCATCGATGCTGCTGCAACAACGATAGCTAAAGCGCTATCGGAGCCTTTCATTTCTTGGTCTGGTGAAGAATTAAAATAGCCTCGCGATGAGTTGGCGAGTTCATCCTATGTTGCCTTGTTGTCTGACCCTTCGGCAACTGTCTCGGAAGCCTCAAGTGGTCCTAGAACTTCTCCAAAGATCATGCAACCATCCAAAGAAGGAGAAGGTAGGGAGTATGAGATTGAAATTTTCACCTACTCTTCTGATGTAAGTAACCTTCTTGTTTCCCCCGAGTTTGAGAATTTTCAGCTCACGCCGCAAGAACAAGACGAATTGAATGCTTTAATTTTTGATCTTAATGGTCTGTGTTCTTTACCTACCGATCTCTTTGGTCCTTGGGCCTGCTACTATTTCAACTGCTTTGACGCTTGTTTTTGTTGCCGCTTCGATTACTTCTCCCGTGTCTAGCTCACAACCAGGGCTGGAATCCGAGAAGATTAACGCATTGCATGGTATGGACGACCCTTCTTTATCGTTGGAAAGAGATTTCATAGAAACTAAAGCTCGAGAGGAGGAACACAAAACTGGCTAGCTAAGTAAAACTGAACGGTAGATGGTGGCCGTTAAGAAGGAAAAGATTGAGGAGAGAAAAACCTCAAGGAGCTCCTGCAAATCCTAGAAGCACAAGACCAACGGGGAGTCTTCCGAGAAGGTCGAAGAACAAGGAGGAGATGTTGGCCATAGACAGTGACACAATTCCTTGTAGGGATTTTGACAAGAAGAAGAAACTTCCAACCAAAGGTAGGAAGGGGCGGTGGAAAGAAACATTGATAGGCTCGAGCAATAGTGGTAGTCAGATACTGGGACATTTTGATTTGTTTGATATGTGTTTTGTGCAAGTGTAGAGTCTGCCCTCACTTCTGCTACTGTAGCATATGTATTTTTCTTTTTGGTGGTCGATATTGAGGGTATGGTCACCATATTTTGACTTTTTATTGAAAATGTTACAAGTAATACAATGTTGACGTTCTGATTGTAACTTTATTTGTCTACTTATCTATGTTTCGTGCACTTATGTCAATTTTATTTACCACTATTTTATCAAGTCCTGTAATTACTGCCAAAATTCTTTATTTGGAGTAACAAAACAATAAAGTGCTTGGTTTTTTCCTTTAATTTTGGTCGAGTATTGGTGTGTGCGCGCCCCCTAGTTTGCGACACTATTTACTTCAAACACTTGACTAACGACCGATTGATCTGTGTGATTCTTCGATTGTCTATGGACGAGTCTATTTTATGGTTCCTATCTTTGGAAACTTGTGATTTAAGCTTCTCGATTATAGAGATTTTGTCGGTCAACAATCGAAATACTTTGCCGATTCTTTGTATTGCGACATCGCTGGATTCATGCCAATTACTCCTGATAGTAGGAGTAGGTTCTTGTTAGTCCTGCAATAGACGATTTTACCAGCATTGTCGGGACATTGCTGATACCTAAGAGTGTACGCGGCTGATGAAATGCTTGGCCTTTAAGAGTGTGCGTGGCCTATAAGATTCATGCTTCTAGGATTGTGCATGGCTTTGGGATCGATATTGACCCGTCGATCCGAAATAGTTTGGAATTTCTCAAAGTTACTAATCTTCGGTCAACGTGAGGAATACATGTTTCAAAAGTATGGTTCCATGACTCAAGAGCGCGGCTTATGGAGGTGTGTGGCTTTGATTGGGCCCTTCTCGATGTTGCCGGAGCAACACTTGTTCTTAGAAGGTAGGGATCGAGTTCCGTCGATCCAACGGTTTGAGTCGATTTGCTTGTGTCGACCCGTAGGGTATATGGGTCATACTTGAGCTTGGTTCCACCATTTTAAGCAGCAATTGGATGGTTTTGAGATGATTTAACCCCGTCGACTCAGCAGGTTACTTTTGTGAACACGGTCTCATTGGTTCAGAAAGCAAAGAAATTTTATTAAGAGTTTTGCCTATTTACAATGCCTCTGGTATTTTGGGATGGCTTATTTGTTGGAAATTGGAAATACACAAGATAGTCTTAGATAAAGTAAGGATGCGGTGATTCACTGTTCCATGCTTGGCAAATTTGGGCTCCATCGACGGATGTTAGCTTCAATGTACCATTCTCTAGCTTCTGACCAATCACATAGGGTCCTTCCCAATTTAGTCCAAATGCTCCCAATATAGGGTAGACCCTCTTGAGGATAAGTTCTCCCACCTCAAGGTGTGGTTATGAACTTTGTATTTGAAATACTATGAAACCTTTTTCTGGTGAGTGATGGTCCTTAATTCAGCTTCTTTTCTCTTCTCATAGACCATAACAAGCGACTTGAGCAAGAGCTGCTCATTATACCTTTGATTGAATTTTCGCCTTCGATGAGAGGAGACTTCTAGTTTGACTGTGATCATTGCTTCTGAACCGTATACTACGCGAACGGAAAGTGCTCGGTTTTAGATATGTGCTTCGTCCTCTAAGCCCATAGTGCGAGTGGAAGTTCATCGACCCATTTCCTTTTTATTTAGTTAGCCGTTTTTTGATGGTGGACTGATGATCTTATTTGCTATTTCCACTTGCTCATTTGCTTGTAGATGTGCGATAGCAGAAAAGCTTTTCTTGATTCAGAAGCGTTTGCAAAACTCTTTGAATTCAGCGCTTTCGAATTGAGTCCCATTATTCATGTTAATTTTCTATGGCACACTAAATCTACAAATAATATTTTAGTAACAAATTTAATGAATTTCTTTGTGGTAATAGTGGCGAGTGGTTCCTCTTCGGCCTATTTACTGAAATAGTCAAACACAACGATAGCATATTTGGCTCCTCCTTTAGTCATTGGTAATATGCCAATTAGATCAATTCCCCAGACTGCGAATTGCCATGGGCTAACCATCTGTATTAGCTCCGTCGAGGGGGTTCTTTTGGTCTTGCTGAATCTTTGGCACCGATCGCACTGTTTGGCATAATCTGTTGCACCACAGTTTACTGTTGGCCAAAAGTACACATACCGAAGAAGTTTCTTTGTAAGGGGTTGCTCCCTGGTGTGATCTCCATAGTCGCCTTCATGAACTTCTCTTAGGATCCATAGAACTTCGTCGTTGATCGCACATCTGAGCAATGGGGTAGAAAATCCCCTTCGGTAGAGTATTCCATCCTGTTTTGTGAATCGTGGCACCTTTCGAAGAAGGTTTTTCCATTGATTCCTATGTGTGTAGAGGGTTCCCATTAGCAAGTAGTCCTTGATTGGCATCATCCATCCCTTTGGCTCTTTGGTTGTCAAAAATCTAGTCGATATCCATTTCGCTTATGCTTGGAGTGGTCAGGGTTTCAACTGGGACTAGTCATAATGATTGAGCTTCTCCAGAATTGCCCAGCTTGGCTAGATAAACCACCTCCGTGTTCTGTTCCCTCTAGATATGAGTTATAGTGCAATGCTCGATGTCGCTCACCAGTTCCTGCACTTTAGACAAGTATAGGGAGAGTTTCTCCCCCCGAGCCTGGTATTCACCTTTTGCCTGACAAACGACTAGCTGAGAGGTGTTGGAGACATGTATGCACTTTATCCAGAGTTTCTTCACAACTTTCAGCCTGGCTATCAATGCTTCATATTCTACCTTATTATTTGTTGTAGGGAACTTGAAGCGTAAGGCATGGCAAACGGATCGTCCTTTGGGAATTTCGAGCACTACCCTTACTCCCGAGCGGAAGTTGTTAGATGCACCATCGACGAATAACTTCCAACGTGTCTCCACTTTTAGAGTCATTTCTTCCTCGTTATCTCATATTTTAAATTTGGTGTGAAATCTACTAGCGCATGCCCGTTGATCAGCTTTCGAGGATGGTATGTGATTTCATACTAATTTAATATGATGTTCCATTTGATAAACCATCCAGAGGTCTCGGGTTGGTATAACACTTACTTCAAGGGTTGATCTGTCCGCACTGTTATCAGGTGTGCTTGGAAGTACGGTTGTAACTTTCTAGATGCGATCAAGAGGCAGTATGCCAGTTTTTCCAATTTTGGATAGTACTTTTCCGCTCTAATGAACCATTTACTGATGTAATATACAGGCTGCTAGATATTACTTCTTCTCATACGAGTGCGGCACACAATGCATGTGGTGAGACCACTAAGTAGATGTACAAATCTTCTCCGTCTACCGACTTGGATAAGATTGGCAGGGTTTCCATATGTCACAGCAGCCCTTTGAATGCAGTTTGACAAGATTAATTCCATTTGAAGTTCTTCTTTCCTTTCTTTAGCGCGTCAAAAAACGATATACATTTATCAGTTGATTTTGAGATAAACCGGTTCAATGAGGCAACCTTTCCATTCAAGCTTTGCAACTCTTATCTTTTCCCCAGGGCCTCGACTTCCCGTAAAGTAGTTATTTGTACAGGATTTGCTTCGATGCCTCTGGAACTTACAATGAATACCAAGAACTTTCCAGAGGCTACCTCGGAGTGACACTTAAGTGGATAGAGCTTCATTCCATATTGGCAGAGTATTTCAAACATCACTACAAGGTTGTCCAAGTGATTTGCGGCTATGTGTGATTTAACCAACATATCATCTTCATAAACTTCCATAGTCTTCCCACTTTGATGTTTAAGCATGGCATTCACTGGTCGTTGGTAGGTTTCCCCAGCATTCTTTAAGCCAAATGGCATCACTTTGTAGCAGTATAGTCCTAGACCAGTGATGAAACTGGTATTTTCCTTATCGGTTTCGTGCATCATGATCTAGGTGTATCCTGAGTACACATCCATTAATGATTGCAATTCATGTCCTGCCGTCCCGTCCACAATCTGATCAATTTTGGGTGGAGGAAAGCTGTCTCTCAGGAAAGCTTTTTTTAGATCCGAGTAGTTGATACAAGTTTTCCATTTTCCATTGGACTTCTCGACCAAGACCGGGTCGGATACCCTTACATGGTAGATTGCGTCGTGAATAAAATCATTCGCCATTCGTTTATCCACTTATTCTCTTAACGCTTGGACTGCTTGGGTCCTAGGCTGTGCATTTTCTACTTCACTGGCCTTAGGATCAATATTAAGTGCATGGCATACAATTTCTGGCAAAACCCACACATATCAGAGTGCGCCTAAATGAATACATCCAGGTTGGCGTGAAGAAATTTGACGAATTCCGGTCGCATCTAATTTTCAAGATGTGATCTAATTTTCTGGACCCATGTTGGGTCATCCGTATCAACTAGGACAAACACCATCAATTCTGCTGGTGCTGCCCGTTCCTTCCTTGAGCTCTTCTTTCTAAGGTCCAAAGCCTTATCAAATCAGCCATGGTCCCCCAGCCAGAGGCAGCTCTGTAGCTGCAATTTGGTAGGTTCGTGAATGTGGAGAGTTCTCCCTATATCTTCCCTTTTTTCTTTCTTTTAGACTCGTGTAGTTCCATGATATAGCATTCCCAAGTGGCGCTTTGGTCCCCTTTGATCACACCGACTTCATTCTCTATCGGAAATTTCATAGTTAAACACCATTGAGCTAAAGTAATCCTAAAATTTGCTATGGCATGCCACCCAAGGAAGGCATTATAGATGGAAATTTCATATATGATTACAAATGTTTGGATGAGGGTGACTCTTCGATCGCCATCTCCAAGTTCTATGGGTAAATCGATCATTCTGATAGGTTATTTTGGTTTACCGATGAATCCCTGGATTTGTAACATCCCCTATCTTGAGGCCTAAAGCTAAGCTTTACAGATGTTGCAGTCATCCATAGTATTAACTTTCGATGACCAAATATGGTAATGTTAATGGTATCCATAATATCAGAAACACTTGATATGAAATAAAAACATCATAAATTAAAACATTCTTTCAATTGCATTTAATATAACTTTTCATATCCAAGTTACATAATCCCATAATTGTCTCCCAGGTAAAGATCAAATATAATTATTACATAAATACGCCAAGAGCGACATATGATGATGCCCTCTTGAATGACGAGAGTACTATATTGTCATACCGACATAATACAACACAGCGAAAAAATAGAATAAAACAGAAACTCCTAAAATAGCTATCTGTCAGCCTCCTGCTCATCTTCGGTAGCTTTATTCATCACCCTACTAAATGCCTGTAAGCTTCGACCCTCAGGCTACTCAAATCAATTTTCACCACCCGAGGGTTTAAGGGGAAAGACAAAAACTTCGAGTCAAACATAAAGCCTGGTGTGAATAGTACTATAAATCTCGGTTATACGATATTAAGTGAGGCCATGCCGCTTAGCAGAATGGGTTTCCCCTCACTAATATCCGTTTAGAATATATCTTTTGCGAATCCATTTCCTACAACCAAAACTGGTTAAGACTGTAAAGCATTTTCATGAAAATATACATATCAGGTAACAAAAGAACTATCTGTCCGAACACTAGTTTTGTTTGGCTAACTATTAATCTTTGACAGACTTGGGCCTACCAGACAATATAAACAAAATAATCCAACACATGTTAGATACTCATCTTCTGGATGGTCTGTTCCTAACTTATCTGTTAGATACTCCTCTTCTGGACGGTCTATCCCTAACTTATCTTCTAACAGGGTCACCTGATCGTAATGATTTTGCGGGCTCATCAGTAACCTATCTGTATACAAATATATATATTCCCTTCTATGTAATCACCATTTTAGTCTTACCAATGAAAAATCCCTACACACTGTAATATCGAACTAAATTAGTTGGGGCTAATAGCTAATGTAAAGGGCGCAACCCTATACCAGTCTCATCTGGTATTCTAATATCCGAGTCATTTTACTTAGGGTAATCTTTCCAAAATTTTCCTTGAAATCCTTTTCATGTCAAATTGATTTGAAACCTTTAAATCAAACTTAAATAAGGAAAATACACTCTATGCATTACTCAAAATCACCTTGCATTATATATATACAATTTACACAAATCTTTGTTGATGAAAACCTTTAAACCATTGAAACTGTCCCTTTCGAATCCATTAAAAGTACCTCTTTCAAAACCGTTGAAAGTACCCCTTTCAAATCCAAGTAAAACCCTTCTTTATAACCTAGACCAAAAGGCCAAAACCTTCCTTTCAAAACCAATCATATAAACCTTTCAAAACCATTGAAAAACCTTTCCTTAGTAAGCAATAAAACCTCAGACATCCTCTCATTAGACACTTTAAAACTTCCTTTCATAATCATTGGAAAAACCATCCTCTTAAACCTTTTGAAACCCTTAGGGAACTACCCTTCAAAACAATTCTTTAAAACCTTTAGAAATAATTAGGGAACCACCCCCTTTGAAACCTTTCGAAAGCATCAAAATCTTTGTAAACAACAAACCTTTCGTAAGCATTTTGGTTCAATTTAAAATAGGTGGAAACATCTTTTGAAACCATTTAAAACCAACTTCTTCGAAAACTTTAGGTTGTGCTTCAACGGAGCAAAAGGGTCATTAAAACCATTTAAGTCGAAAGCCTTTCTTTTGAAAGCAATTCCTTAGTAAAGAAGTGATGGTGTCGAAACCAACTTCCGAAAGCATTGGAGAAGTGGCCAAGTTTTAAAACAAATTATATCTTCTGAAATCATTGACTTCGAAAGGTAAGAAAACAACAGCTAAGAGTTTCAACCCATTCAAAAGAATTTACTTAAAACCAAAGGCGCAACGCCTTCGAAACCTTTCCTTTAAAACATTTGACTCAGCCGAAAGCCAAATAAGTCGAAAGCATATCCTTTAAAAGCAAAGCAGGTGCATTTTCATTTAAAAACAAAGTGGCGCTTCGACCCCATCGGAACATATGGTCTCAACCCAGCACCTTTCGCCTTAGTCCAATTCACTATGTACCAAGTTATTGAAACTATGTGCATTGGTTTCGTTGGCAATGGAGGCGGCAGTACTTGGTTTTGGAACCCCCGGTGCCGAAAGCAGTGAAACATACCGAATGCATGTAAAAACGGACTCTTGCTTTAAAAAGGGTTTCTTTTCAACTAACCTACCTGCTTTATTTGTCGAAATATTACTGGTTGCTAATTTTATTTTCTAAAATAAATGCCAACATTTCAGAAATAAACATTTTAATTTATTTACAAAATACCCTTCACCTTTTATAAATATATAAAACATTTAAGTCCCATACCTTAAATAATTTTATATATCTATTAAAACATTTAGGAAAATTCAACAAAAATGATAGTAAATCAGATTTAATATGTTTTCTAACATATATTAATTTCAGACCCTAAATATTAATTATTTAGCCGTAAATAATTGAAAACCCAAATAATCATTTTCTACACAAGAAAATTAATATAGAGTCCACATTAATTCAGAAAGTTATGAAAATTGAAATCCAGCTCTAAAATATTATTTCGGATATAATTCTAAATTCGAAAGGCATGTGGATGTCATTAAATAGGGTTTTCATATTAAAACATATTATAAAATCAATATGAACAAGCATAAACCGTCAACAAGCATATATAAACATTTATCATTCAAGAACATGGCATAATCATGCAAAACACTTCGGATTAACTTAAAACCGAAAACTATAGGAAAAATGAGATGTAGTCATTATTCACCTTAGCTTTGAAACTAAGGATTTGAGATTTGATCTTGATTAAGTTGCTTAAGCTTTTCCTCTTGAAATCTTCTTTTTACTTTTCCTAGTGGTGGTCGGCCTCTAGCTTGTGTTTTTGTTTTGTAAATTTAGAATGAACATGAGAATGATGAGGTTATGGTTTTAGGGTATATGGATGTGCCCTAATCCTATATTGCCCCTTATCTATTTGCTTTAACCTTTTAATCATTTAGTTCATTTGCATATGGCATGGCTACCCCTTACTTTAATCACAAATCTCAATCCCTTAATCGTTTTACATTATTTCATTTAATTTACTTAAATAAATGTTTCTAATAATATTACTAAAAATATAGAGTGTTACAACCTCCTCTCCTTAAAGAATTTCGTCCTCGAAATTATGATAAAGTACACAACAAATCAATTATAACGGTAAAACATACCGTCAAATAAATCAGGATAAGCGTCTCTAATCCTGCTCTCAACCTTCCAAGTACAGCCTCTCCCATCGTTGCTCCATTGGACTTTCACTAATCTGATTGTCTTGTTCCTTAGCCTCTTCTCATCTCTAGCGACCATACGAATCGGCTTTATGGCTACAGTCAAGTCCGATTCTACTATAAATCTTCTAACACGGTCAGTGCTATAGTAGACTCAGGGTCTCTAACACACTTCCTTAGATCAGAAGCATGGAAAACATCATGGACTCCTACCAAACTATTCGGTAACTCTACTCTATATTAGAGTTTCTCGATCTACTCTATTATAGGAAATGGTCCTACGAATCTCAGTGCCAACTTTCCTGATTTCTCGAGTCTAATCACACCCTTCATCGGTGACACCTTAATAAACACATGATCTCCAACAGAGAACCCCAAGTCATTTCTTCTTCTATCTACATAACTCTTCTACCTAGATTGAGCCTCCTTCATCCTAACTCGAATCAACTCAATCTTCTCTGCAGCTCCTCTAACTAAATCCGGACCAAGAACTAACCTATCCCCTGTCTCTACCCAACGAATGAAAGATTTGCATGGCCTTCCATACAAAGATTCAAACGGTGCCATCCGCATACTAGTCTGATAGATGTTGTTATACGATAATTCGACTAAGTGTAGAGGGTCTTCACATAATCCCCCAAAATATAACACACAAGCTCTTAACAAATCCTTCAAGACTTTGTTAACTCTTTCTGATTGCCTATCGGTCTATGGATGGTAAGCGGTACTCACCTTTAGCTTAGTTCCTAAAATCTTTTATACACTCTTCCAGAACTCACTAGTGAACAGGGCATCTCTATCACTTATATGCTACTAGGAATTCCATGCAGTCTAACAAATTCTTCATAAACAATATGTCGAGAAGCATAGGCAATCAGTTTACGTCTCTGCATTGTTGATCGATATCTAATCAGTTTACAAATTCTTCAGTTATATGCTACTAAGAACTTGATATCTAATCTCTTGCGGTCTATGCTGTCGAGAAGCATAGGCAATCAGTTTACCTCTCTGCATTAATATAGCTCCTAATCCAGTTCCATATGCATCTGCATGAACTATTAAATCTTGATTCCCTTCGGAACAAACAAATATAGGTGCATGGGTCAATAAGTGTTTCAAGCTCAAGAATGCTTCCTCACTGTGACGACCTGGAATTTTAGGCAATATTAATTTAATAATCTGTATTAATAATTAAATTGATTTGATAATTTTCCTTTATAATTTTAATTTAAATTGGTAAATTTAATCTTTTAACGGTTAATAAATATTTAATCTGGCAATATTGATCAATATCTTTTTAACAATTTAAAATGGATAAGAATTATCTTTCAAAACTAATAAAATTATATTCTATTTATAATATACATATTTGGTATATATATTGTGAATAGAAAATCTTTTCTTTTAAATAAAAGATTGAATTTTCAAATTGTAGTATATATGTATGTATATGTTATAATTTGAAGTTGTTTTGAAATTTAATATAATCTATTGATAATATATATATAGACACACACACACATTATAATAGGAAGCTTTGGTTGAAATTTAATAAGAGAAAATATGTTTTCAAATTGTAATATATATTGTGATTTGAAGCTTTGCTTTAAATTTAATATTTTTTTCAAAAGCTAATTGAAGGTTAAATTCTATATTTTCAAAGTATAAAATAATTTTTATTTTTGAAAATGTGATAGTTTAAATAAGATTTAATCAAAGTTTTATTTTATTTTCTTTAAAAATGCTTAAAAAAAATGGTTATATAAATATATATATATAGTTTTAAATAAGCTTTGTTTTTAAAATATCACTTAAAAATAGAATAGTTTGTAAACATAAGTAATATATAAATAAATTATTAAATTCACATTTACATAAATACAAATACAAATTCATATTTCACAATTTAAAGGAAAGCATATAATACATTTATTTGATTTAAAAACATAAGCTATTTATAAAACAAATGTTTACAAAAAAAATTCAAACTTGTATATTTATTAAAATTTAAAAGCTTATTTATAAGAAGACAAACAATTCTTATACACATAAATATACTTCATAAATACATTTATAACTTAAATGAATCAATAAAAAAAAGTTAACACTTGTGAATAATTTAAGCTAACTTTTGACATTTGTAAAAAAAATAACAATGGATTTAAACATGTGTAAGCTAAGGGTGATTTGAATTTACAAGTGGCCTTTATTCCTTTTGTTTGAAATTTAAACATATAAAGAAAATGTTTAAGAGAAACTTGTTTTTCCACTTTCAATTCAAAACTTTCTTCTTCTCAAATTCTTTTCTTTTTCTCCCCTCATTCTTTCAAAAAATTAATAGCAAACCAGAAACTGTTTCAAACCTGAAATTGAAACCAAAAGCAAAATCAAATCTGAAATTCAAATCTACAAACAAGTTTTTCTAGCAACTAAACCTACTGCAACTTCAAACCTGTAACTCAAATGGAAGATCAACATACGTTTCAGCATTTAAAATCAAAGATTTATAGGCATGCAAAGGATTCAATCTCAACAGCAAAGCAATCAAAGCACTTTCCAGATAAAAATTAAAACCTGCTCTGCCTTTTCAAAAATGGTGAGTAAATCTTCTTTTTAAAAACAGATTTGAACCTGTTATTAAACATAGATATTTGTGATGATTTATACAGTAGTATAGATGCAAATGTGTTGTGAAGATGATTGCATGTATGTATATAAAGATGATATGCATGTATAGTGACTGTATTTATATGTATAAGTATGCTCTCTGTTGTTTACAGGTTTGGATCACTCAGTTAATTCAAAATCTCAACATACAATCAATATTAAGTCTTGATTTGCAAATGAAAGATGATTCAATTGGTGTAGCACCATTATAAAAAATAATCCCAGTAATTTATAATTAATATTTTTCTCGAATTTTTGAAAATAACAGTAATATATACATTTGAGTCAAAAATCAGTAAACTCAATTTTAAGTTTGGATTGCATGAATGAATTCGTGATGGGAAATCACGAATTTTAACACTCATTTCATGATTTTTAATTCGATAGTCTGTTGGGAATTTTGAAACGAATGTTTTTGGCAATTTGATGAATTGCCGATGATCAACACAATGGTTGGGGCCGAATTCATGGTCGAAGCTATCTTTAGTATCTTTGATGAAGGGAAAAATACTCTCAAATTTTTCCTATGGCCGAGATGATCAGAATCGTTCAAAGTAGGGTTTTTGTACTTTGGTTTTTGACGTGGCTTTCTATAGGAATTTCGACGTCATTACGTGACCGGAGGTGTTCGCGAGTTGAGGGATGGTGGTGCGATGATGCATCGGTGATTTGGAAGGGATACTGGAGTTTCGAGTCAACGAGATCATCAGAGGCGAGGGCTTTTAGGGGATCGTGTTGCTTCTGATATTTGAGCTATGGTCGATTTTTTTGATTCGAGTTTGGATTTTTGTTTCTGGGTTGGTGTAAGGGTGGTCGAGGCGTTGTGTGATTGGTCGACGAGCGGAAAGATGGTCGGAGGAGGGTGAATGTAAAGTGCACGTACACGCGTGTACGTTGGTGCACTAGGTGGAGTTGTGCTTCGGGGGAGAAGAGGGAACTTGGGTTTTGGCTCGTGCGAGTGGAAGTTAGTCTCGAAGTAGTTTTGTTGGTGGTTGACTCGAGGCTAGCTCGAGTTTGTGGTGTGTTCGACTCGGGTTAGACCCGAGACGTTTTCCTGTGCTTATCAATAGCTAAAGTTTTATAAAAAGAAATAAATTTACAAAATTTAAAACCTGTTCTTTTGAAATAAATGTTAATCAAACTTTCAAAAGTGTTAATTGAATATAATTTCAAATTTAAAATGTTTCAGATAATTGCTTTTGAAAATAATTAACTTAAGTAAAATTTTGAATTTTAATTCAAAGGGGTGCTTTCAATATAAAATATTAGATCAAAGTTTTTAGGTGATGTTTAAAAACTAAGTTTCCAAATTATATTGAAATGGATAAGTTTTAAGATACGATAATTAAGCTTCCAGAGATAAATATTTACACAATCTAAATTAAACAGTTTGACAAGTTTCAAAGATTTTAAAGTTTAAATTAGATGATTAGATTGTTTTAAATTTCAAATTGATTTCTAAATGCTTTATTTTCAAATAAGGTTATTTTTATAATTTTGTAAACCAATAAAATAGTTTGTCTTTAAGTTATTAAGATTTGATTAATTCAAATAATTAATTTGTGAAGATAAATAAGGTTAATTTATTATTATTATGAACTTAAGAATACTTAATAAAATTAATATGATTTGTTAATAAGTAAAAGTTTAATTAAGATAAATGATTTTCTTAATTAATTAAGGATTTTTAAATATAAGAAGTTAACTAATTATTTAAATAATTTTAAATAATTTTAAATAATTGGTTAATTGTTTGTTTAATTTTAAACAATCACTTAATTATGAATCAATTAAGTGTAATTACTCAATGAAGGATAATTACTTAATATAATTAAGAAGGAAAATTACTTATGGAAGTAATTAGTGGAAAATTGCTTATGGAAGTAATTAGTGGAAAATTGCTTATGGAAGTAATTAAGTAAAGTGATTAAGGGTTAATCACTTGATGTTATTAATTTAAGGATTAATTAAATTAATTGATTTGAAGTTAATTAATTAAAGAGTGATTAATTAATTAAAGAATTAAGGTTAATTAATAATGGGATTAATTACTTGTTAAGGTAATTAATTAAGAGAATAATTAACTAATGGAAGTAATTAGAGAATAATTACTTATGTAAGTAATTAAGGGTCAATTACTTAGTTAATTTAGTTAATTAATTAATGTGATTAATTAATTAATTAATGTGATTAATTTAATATTAATTACTAAATGTAATTAATTAAAAATGTGATTAATTAATAAAGTAATAATCAAGGATTATTAATTAATGTAATTGATTAATAATTTCTTAATGAAGTAATTAAAGATTAATTAATTAGTATAATTAATCAAAGATTTATATAATTAATTAAGAAGTTAATTAAGATAAGTAGTTACAAGTTTGTTGATTACTGTTTATGATTAATTAAGACTAATTAATGAGATGGTTAATTAAAATTAATTAAATGGATTATTAATTAATAAGGATCATTAATTAATATAATTAGTTAATCAATGTTGATTAATGAAAGTGATTAATTTAAGTATGATCAATTAATTGTAATTAATTAAGGATTAATGCAATTAATTGTAGTAATTAATTAATGGAAGCAAATGAAGGATCATTAATTAATGTAATTAATGATAGTAATTAAAGGTTAATTACTGTATATGGTTAAGAATAATTAATTTATGTAACTAAATAAAGGCCAATTACTTGAATGTAATTAAAGAATTAATTAAGGAAGATTAATTAAGGAAGATCATTAAGAGGTGATTAATTAATTAATTTGGAATTAATTAATGATAGGTATGCAGGATTAACGTAATCCAATTGTTTAAGAGAGATAATCAAACCTGCTTATAGATGATTGATTTATATTGATTGATTGATACTGGATGATTTGGGTTTGATATCTCTGATATGTGATATATGCTGCTTGTGAGATGATTGGATAATTTAAATTATCTATTGTGATAATGTGATTCATTTATCTGTTATATTATTCTGAATATAAGTTTAATTGTTTAAACCCTTAAACAACTTGGACATTAAAATGGCCTTTGGATTTCGGTGAGACCGGGATCGGGTTTCCATATTTGGATATCCGAAAACCACATCGATCCAAATTAAACGTTAGGTCATGAATCCAAGTGGAGTTCAAGTGAAGACTCGAGGTGTAAGAACTGTTCATCGTTATAAACTCTGAGGATGATTCCAAGATGAGTTAACGGGGATAGTACTTTCAGGTTCGAGATGGAGATTCAGAGTGCAAGGGCTGTAGTCGTTGACTCTGAGGGTGATTCAAAAATGAGTGCAACGAGATAGTGCCTTCGATTTCGTTCGAACCCGGAACGAACTTGTATGGATTGAATGCTTCCAGAACATCGTCAGGTGGACGATGAGCATTCTAAGATAGATGTGTTCTATAAAGGTAGTCGCAGCCTCAAACCTCATCAATCGGGAATGGCTAAAGCAGGGGAGGTGCAGCAAGGTTAAGTGGGTTATGCCCAAGTAGGACGAGATTTACCCCAGTCTAGAGGTCCCTTTCTATTTCGGCTTAGTGTGTGGTCGGTCGCGCCAACCATGGGGAAGTCTTGTTCGGGGCTGTCCAGTAAGGGATGGTCTCGGCCTTGTGTTGCAAGGGATTTAGGGTGGATCCTCGGTACGGTGATATAGGCCCCGTACTGTGACGGGCGGTACCCCAGTAGCCCTGCCATTGATGGAAACCCATTATTCCTACGAGACCCTAAGGTTTTGATTTGCATTACCCACTTTTGTGGCTAGTAGTTGGAATTTAATAGATGTAACAATTTCGGCTATTTTCTATTTACTTGAAAACCCTAGACACTATTATAATATCACTGGATTTCCTATCAAATGTTTTGGTTAGCGTAAGGTAAAAACTTTTTCATGTTTATGTGTGGGAAGTCTTACGTGATACCTTTTCTTTCAAAGGATTTTCTAAAGTTAAGCAACTTTAACCCGTTTACTCACACCAGATCCCTGTCTGACCCAAGTGTTTATTTTCTGTTTTATTAAACTCTTGGGTACTCATATTATGTATGAGTAGTCGAGGGATTCAGGTTAGCTTGAAGAATTCTGAAGGAGTTTTGGAGCAGGAGGCTACAGCGTGTAGATATATAATGGTTCCGCTGTGTTTATGTTGTGTCTGTATCTTGTGATATCTTGAGTTGTACAGTTAGACAGATGTTTATAACTGTCTAATATGTATTGTATAAGTTGTGTAACTCTGATGTATATGATACTACGTAATATTTTATGTAATATATTATATTTCATTCGTTCCGATGTGAGTATCTGATGTTGTTGAGTTTCTTCTTTTCTTATCTTTTCTTCTTCTATCCCTTTCTTTCTTAAATCATGATGCGTTTTTCTGGTAAATGGAAGACGGGCCGTGACACTCACACTTATCGGTCCATACAAACTTCACATCCTTTCGTGTTAGCTTAGTCGCCGGTGCTAGTGTTCGTGAAAAATCCTTAATGAATCTCCTATAATATCTGGCGAATCCAAGGAAACTCTTTATCTCTGCAACTGTCTCGGGTCTTTTTCAATTATTCACCACTTCAATCTTAGTCGGATCTATAGACAACCCTTTCTCTGAGATTACATGACGAAGAAACTTCACTACCTTCTTTCAGAAATAACACTTCGAAAACTTCGCCTTCAGCTGATTCTGCCTCAAGGTCTCCAACACAACTCTATGATGAACTTCATGCTCCTTATCATCTCCAGAGTACATCAAAATATCATCTATGAAAACCAACATGAACTTATACAAGTGTTCTCAAAAAAATTGGTTCATCAAATCCACAAAGAATGTCAGTGCATTAGCTAGTTCGAATGACATCACTAACCATTCGTTTGATCCATATCTTGTCCAAATGCCATCAAAGTAATATTATCCTCTGCTACTCTAAGCTGAGGAAAACCTGTTGCCAAATCCAACTGAGAAAATACCTTGGCTCCACTCAACTGATCGAACAATCATCAATTCTAGGCAATGGATATCGATTCTTCATCGTCTTTTCATTCAACTTACGATAATCGATACACAACCTTCACGATCCATCCGGCTTCTTAAAAACACTACGGTTGCTCCCTAAGGTTAACTACTTTGTCTGATAAATTTTTTTCCTTCCGAATCTACCAACTGCACCTTTAACTTCCTCATTACGGTAGGCGTCGTCCTACTTGGCTGCTTACTCATTAGTTCCACTCCAAGCACCAAATCTATCTGAAACTCAATGGCTCATTTCGTTGGCAATCCTACCACAGGCTCAAACACATCCACGAATTCTCTAACCATTAAACCTCGATTCAACCCGTCTTCCAACTCCACAACCCCCAATAAAGAATTCACCATAGAGCTAGGGTTTTATGCGGTATATACAATCCGATCACTACTGTAAGGATGTCTAAGTGATATTTTCCTATCATGGAAAAATATCCTAACATCATACTTAACCAATCCATGCCCACAATAATTCCGAACCCTGCAAAGTCAAACACATGCAAACTGCAAATGAAGGTATGACCTAATAAGTCAAACTCTAGGTGGTCACACTTCATCCCAAGTGTCGTGTACCCTCCTATCAATTTGCAACTCTTAAGGAAGTAACTAAGTATATGGGTTCTAGGTTAAGCTTATCTACCAAACAAAGAGATATAAAAGAATGTGATGCACTAGTATCAAATAGTACGCTAACAGACATACCATGGATCTGAAGCGTACCTCACAACACTGCTTTTCCCATTCTCCTGAGCTATTGATCCTAATAAGTAGGCTGCAATGCAAATACTTTTGCCCCTTCCATCCTTAGCAGGCTCTTTGCATTGATTCTTATAATGACCAATCTGATCGAAGTTGAAGCATCTGATGTTCTTCTTCCCAATCATTTCCTTCACCTTTGCAGTATGATATTCATTTGCAAAATGCCCCTTCTTGTCGCACTTGAAGCAAACAACCTCAGTCTTTCCTTTCTTTGCTGCTCCATCTTTCTGAGCACCTTTTTTATGAAAGAACTTTCTTTTCTGACTCTGCCCCACATGGGCCTTCATTGCCTTACTCTTCTCCAGACAAGCAAGCATTTCCTCATGTCTTAAATCCATCTCAACTACAACATCGCAAGGATTCCTAATATGAGTAATGTAGCCATTACCAACTCAGGCTTCAATCCCTTGATAAATTTCTCATTCTTCTTCATCACTGTATCAATAGTTTCACAACTATATCTAGCTGACTCTTCAAATCTTTTGTAATACTCCAAAACAGGCATCTCTTTCCGCTCCAATGCAGGAAACTTTCTAAGCAAAGCAGACTGCGCCATCATAGAAATGAACTTCTTTTGGAACCTCCTCCTAATCTCAGCCCATGTCATCGTCTCTTCATCCACACCAGCAGTCACACTATTCCACCAGAATAAAGCCGCTCCCTGAAGTTGTCTCGAAGTTAGCCTTCTCTTCGCCTCATCATTGAGTCCTAAGTCTGCAAAGATTTGCTCACAATGCAGCAACCAGTTCTCCACGTCAATAGCATCCTCAGTTCCAATAAATGGCTTCCCTCTAAGCCTAGCATAATCTTTACTCAAACTAGCATAGTTACTCACCACCGAAGCTTCCTACACTCCTCCTCCAGCATTTCCTCCAACCACACTAGCAACAATTCTAGATTGCATCATATTCACGAAAAACTGATACCTAGCTCCCATATCCACTTGTGGGACTCCAGCACCAACATTCCCAGCTTACGCTTGACCTTGGTTCCTTCTAGTATTCGGTATGAAAACTCCATTTGCGGTGGTGCTTACTCCAAGATTCACTCTTCCACTTTTGGCATCCATATCTATATTCAAGCCTCGTGGGATATAGAAGATTAAACCTAAGAGAGATAGGAGAAAAGGGACATAGCGTATACTTATATATAAAAAATAAAAGTATGTTACTATAGCATTATCCCATACTCCAACCTTACTCTAATTCCTTAGGATTATTTTTTCATAAATCATTTTAGTTTAAAGTTTTCCATAAACCTATGCTCTGATACCAAGTTGTAACATCCCTTATCTGGAGACCCGAAGCTAAGCGCTGCGGATGCTACAGTCATCTATGTTATTTACTTCTAGTGACCAAATATGGTAATGTTAATGGTATCTATAATATCAGAAGCACTTGAATATGAAATAAAACATCATAGATTAAAACATTCTTCTAATTACATTTCAAAACAAGTTTTCATATCCAAGTCGCATAATCCCATAATCATTTCCCATATAAAGATCAAATATAATCATTACATAAATACGCCAAAATCGACATGTGATGATGCCTCCTTGGATGATCAGAGTACTATATTGTCATATTGACATAATACAACACAGCGGTAAAAAAGAATAGAACAGCAACTCCTAAAATAGCTATCCGTCGGCCTCCTGATCGTCTTTGGTAGCTTTATTCATCATCCTACTAAAAATATATAAACCTTAACCCTCGGCCTACTCAAATCAATTTTGAGCACCCTAGAGTTTGAGGGGAAAGACATAAACTTCGAGTCAGACATAAAGCCTGGTGTGAATAATACTATAAATCTCGGTTATATGATATTAAGTGGGACCACGCTGTTAGTAAAAAGGGTTTCCCATCACTAATATCCTTTTAAAACATATTTTTTGCAAGTCCAATTCCTACAACCAAAACTAGTTAAGACTATAAAGCATTTTCAAGTAAACATACATATCAAGTAAGAAATGAACTATTTGTTCGAACATTATAGTTTTATTTGGCTAACTACTAACCTTTGACTGACTCGGGCCTACCAGACAATATAAATAAAATAATCTAACACATGTTAGACACTCATCTTCTGGACGATCTGTCCCTAACTTTCTATTAGATATTCCTCTTTTAGACGGTCTATCCCTAAATTATCTTCTCCCAAAGTCACTTGATCCTAATGGTTTTGCAGGTTCACCAATAACCAATTTGTATACAAATATATATTCCCTTCTGTGTGTAATCGTCGTTTTAGTTTTACCTATGACAAAGCCATACACCTTGAAATTTTGGACTAAATTAGCTGGGGCTAATAGCTAATTTATAGGGCACGCCTATGCCAGTCCCTTCTGGTATTTTAATACCTGAGTCATTTTACTTAGGGCAATCTTCCCAAAAATATTGAAATCCTTTTCATCTCAAATTGATTAAAAACCTTTAAATCAGACTTAAATAGGGAAAATACACTCTATACTTTATTCGAAATCACCTTCCCATGTTCTACACACACACACACTTTGCACAAATCTTTGTTGATGGAAATCACTATACCTTGAAAGTACCCCATTTGAATCCACTAAAAGTACCCCTTTCAAAACCATTGAAAGTACCTCTTTTGAACGCAAGTAAAACCCATCTTTATAACCTAGACCGAAAGGCCAAAACCATCCTTTTGAAACCATTCATATAAACCTTTCTAAACCATTGAAAAACCTTTCTTTTGAAAGCTATAAAACTTTAGACATCCTATCTTTAAACACTTTAAAACTGCCTTTTGAAACCATTGGAAAAACCTTCCTTTTAAACCTTTCGAAACCCTTGGGGAAGCACCCCGTCAAAACCATTCTTTAAAATCTTTTGAAATCATTAGGGAACCACACCTTTGAAACCTTCATTTAAAACATTTCAAAAGCATCAAAACCTTTATAAACAACAAACCTTTCGAAAGCATTTGGGTTCAATTTAAAACTGGTGAAAACACCTTTCTAAACCATTTAAAACCATCTTCTTCGAAACCTTTGGGTTATAATTCAATAGATCAAAAGGGTCATTAAAGCCATTTAAGTCAAAAGCCTTTCTTTTGAAAGCAATACATAAGTAAAGAAGTGATAGTGTCGAAACCAACCTTCAGAAAGCATTGGAGAAGTGGCCAAGTTTTAAAACAAATTATACCTTCCGAAACCATTGACTTCGAAAGCTAAGAAAAGCGGCAGCTAGGGGTTTCAACTGCTTTGAAAGCATTCACTTAAAACTAAAGGCGCAACCCCTTCGAAACCTTTCTTTCAAACATTGACTCTGCCGAAAGCCAACTAAGTCGAATGCATATCCTTTGAAAGCAAAGCAGGCGCTTTTCATTTAAAAACAAAGTGGTGCTTCTACCCCATCAGAACCTATGGTCTCGACCTATTACCTTTCACCTTAGTCCAATTCATTATGTACTAAGTTATTGATACTATGTGCATCAGTTTAATTAGCAATGGAGGCGGCAGTACTTGGTCGGAACCCTTGGTGCCGAAAGTAGTAAAACATGCCAAAAGCACGTGAAAATCGATTTTAACTTAAAAAAATTTCTTTTCAACCTACCTACCTTGTTCGTCAAAATATTATTGGTTGCTAATTTCATTTCAAAAATAACTGTCAATATTTCAAAAATAAACATTTTAATTTATTTAAAAAATACCCCTTTTCCTTTTATAAATGTATAAAATATTGAAGTCTCATTCCTTAAATAATATTATATATCTATTAAAACACTTAAGAAGATTCTACAAAAGTTCGAGCAAATCAAATTTAATATGTTTTCTAACATATATTAATTTCAGACCCAAAATGTTAACTATTCAGCCATAAATAATTTAAAACCCAAACAATCATTTTCTACACGAGAAAATTAATATAAAATCCACATTAATTCAAAAAATTAAGAAAATTGAAACCCATCTCTAGTATATCATTTCTGATCTAAAACTTAATTTGCAAGGCATTTGGATGTCATTAAATAGGGTTTTCACATTAAAACGTATCATAAAATCTATATGAACAAGCATAAATCATCAACAAGCATATATAAACATTTAATCATTCAAAAACATGGCATAATCATGCAAAACACTTCGGATTAACCTTAAAACCGAAAACAATAGGAAAAATGAGATGTAGTCATTATTTACCTTAGCTTTGAGATTAAGGATTTGAGATTTGATCTTGATTAAGTTGCTTAAGCTTTTCCTCTTGAATCTTCTTTTTGGTTTTCCTAATAGTGCCCAGCATCTAGCTTGTATTTTTGTTTTGTGAATTTAGAATGAACTTGAGATTTTTAGGGTTAAGGGTTTAGGATATATGGATGTGTCCTAATCCTATATTGCTCATCATCTATTTGCCTTAACATTTTAATCCTTTAGTTCATTTGCATATGGCATCGCTACCCCATTGTTCAATCACAAATCACAATCCCCTAATCATTTTACATTATTTCATTTAATTTATCTAACTAAATGTTCCTAATAAGGTTACTAAAAATATGAGGTGTTACATGAGCTTTTTTCGGCAAGCGGACACATCTTTCATATTGATCATCATTTGATTAAACGTGCATTTGAAAAGGATGTTCACAGAACTGCCATCATCTACTAATACTTGTTAGACCATGGTGGGTCTAATTCCTACTATCATGATCATGGGGTCAAGAGTTGGAGCTTCTATCTCTTTAGTGTCTTGATTTTGGAATACTATGTCATCGTCCAGGGTTCTCTGTTTCTTAGCAAGGGTTCCATCTTCGATCGCAAAGCATGAATATTTCAGAGCATGTTTTAATGAACTTGCATATTACTCCATTTCTCCCCAACTCTTCTGCACGAAATGAGGTCCTCCAGATATCATTCCAATGTTGAGTCTCTGGTTAGTCCGTCTAGGTCCCTCTTTACCGGTTTCGGCTTGATTCCCTCGATCTGTAGGAGCTTGGGGCGCTACGGGTTGGTCAGGATTCTGTGGTTTCCTCACCTACCGCTGAAACATTTTTCCCGAATCAGCTCCATAATCAAGTTCTTCAAGTGACAACACTCGTTCGTGTTGTGACCATGTGTCCTATGTAAGCGGTAGTACTTTTCAGAATGCTTTTGCTGTTTAGTTGCTTCCTTTTTAGGCGGTCTCTGTGTCTAGAGATAGGTATTCTTTGGAGTATCGTTGAGCGGGATATATTCTTCAAGCCTTAAACCTTTGAGTCGCTTGTACTTCTGTTTCGTTTATTGGAATTCTGTTTCTTCCTTTTTCGATTCCTATTTTTTCGTGTGCTTCCTTCAGCGATCCCCGTGGTATTTATGTCTTGGTTCGTCGCCATACCACTCTGCCCAATGTTGGTTGGTTGGATGTAAGTTAGCAGATTTCCTTTCTAATTCTTGTGCCTCTTCCAATCTCAAATATTGGCTCGCTTTTTGGTTGAAATCCTTCCTAGCAGGTTGTATTATTTTGATCCATTTCTCGAATTCAGTTTCATGTTGGATAGCACGGACCAAGGCTATGAAAACCATATCCTCACTTGGATTACTTACTTCAGTCACCGCGGTGTTGAACCGGTTTATGAAGGACTTTAGAGATTCATTTTGCCCCTGGAATAGGTCGGATAAGGACATCACTTCTTTTGGTTGTGCCGTGCATAACCTAAATTAATCAAGGAATCTTATTGTTTTTTGATCGAAGGTGGAGATAAATCTTGGTGGAAGCCTGGTGAACCACATGGAAGAAATTCCTTCCAGGAAAATCGAAAAGCATCTACATCGAACGGCATTCGAAGCATTTGCTCCATGCATGCACCAACTGTATTTATATAAGTAGGGTTTCGGGTCTCTCGTCCCATCGTAAGACAGAATAGTTGGCATCGCTCATTCAAAATGTCATCGGTGAAAGGAGTCCAATTTGGAGCGGATACCCAGTGATCATGCCTTTTATCTTTACTTTCATCCATTAATCACTTGATCTTGTCAGCAATATATGCCTCAGATATCAGGTAATCTGCGAGTTGGCTATTAGTGACTACACCAAGTGTTTGATTTTGCAAACAATCTTGGTATGGGTTGAAGCCTAGGCTCTCCTGTCTTCGAAAGAGCCAATCACTTAGGGTTCTTTTTGCTTGCAGTTGGTCTGGTAGGGGCAGTTTGGATCTCCATGGTGTTATTGAATGCATTGGTATTTCCTTCCAACTTGTCATCGTCAAGTCGCTCTCCATCTTCTGAATCAGAGAGATCCATTACTATATCTTCCCATGGAGTTTTTGCCTCTAGATTCAAGTTTGTAGCTGGTTGCCACGCAGTTGGTGGAGTGTTTTCGTTTACTTCTGTATTAATTCCTACGGTTCCATCTATCGCTCATTTCTACTGCTGCTTTCCGTTTTTCCTATTTAGGCCAGAGATAGAAGAATATTCTTGTTCCATGGTAGTCACGGGCTCTGTCTTGGTTCGTGGAGCAGCATGTGACTGTAAGGTCAATAGAGCATTCAATTTTTCCATAAGAGCTCTTTGGTCATTTTCCATCTTCTGATTGATTTCATCGACCATTTAATTTAATTCATCTCTAGTGACAACTTTATGCTGACTAGAGGATCTCGGCACCTAATCTCCTATGTTGGTGCCATTGACTTCAATTTGATGAGGAATGATTTCTTCTCAAGCAATTACAGCTCTTATGGATCTTCCAAAAGCAGTTCTCCTTCTTCCTGGTTCCATTGATTCTCAACAGCAAATTTTTTAAGCAAAGATTGAGGATTTAACTTTTGAACGTATCTAACCCAAAGTAGATAGCTAGTTCAAGCCTGAGTTCAGTTTTCTCGGTGAAAGCACCAAAATGTTAACCAAAAAATGGATCAATGCCCTGGATTGAGTGTGAAAGCCCAAGCCCTGTTTATCAAGGAAAATAAAATGTAAAAAGAAATAGTAGATCATAGAAAAAGTAAAGGAGCAAGAACATTTTTATAGTGGTTCGGTTGTTAATGAAGTCTACATCCACTTTATGACTTTTGTTATTGACTGACTGTTGTTGCAAGTTGAATTTGATTACAATTTGATTGAACTTCTAAGTTAGATCAAATCAAAAGTGCAAGAGTTCACTGGTGAATCATAGTAAACCTCTACATGATTATTGTGTAGGAGGAGAAGAGTGAAGAACAATTTCTATAGAGTTCCAATAGCTAATCCAGAAGATCCTTCCGTTATGTTGCAAATGGATGAGTATTTATAGGGATTGGAGAGCTATTGGGCTAAGCCACCTTGCCAAAAGCTTGTATTTGAAGATACGAAGGCGCCTACGGAATTTCATAGCGAGTCGAGCTAATATGATGGATCGCTACCGATCTATAGGGCATGGATCACTAGCGATCATGCAGTTAGCTTATTATTGCCTCGCTTTAATTGTACCATGTTCTATACCTTTTGGTGATGCCATTAATGTATTTTGGTGAATAGTTGCCTTGTTTTGATGACGATTCAAGTACAGGTTGCATTGGATTATTACTGGAATTAGACGAATGCTTACTTCTCGATCTAGCTTCTTGGAATATTGCTAAACTTATAAGCATCCCTAGAAAAGATAATGCTTCATGATGCAAGAAGAATGGATGACCCATGAGCACTATTTATGGATTGCTAACGATGCATGGGTGATGGATCGCTACTTATCCATCCCCTTAGGCTAATTTTGCTGTTTTTCTCTTGAGTCGCTCTTGGTTCCTTATTTTGATCCTTCTGTTTGATTTTTGATTCGTTTTGACTTGATGCGGATGTTTTAACTTCCATTGAATTTTATTGGTTAAAATCCTAGATAACAAACATAGTTATCCTACCAAAGATCTCTCTCCCTAATTATCTTCATCTCATCAATCTCCAAATGATTGTTCTTCTCAACCTTTATATCCTGAAATTGGAAACATTAGTCCTTACATATGTCCCTGCCTTGTCAATGTAGAACATTAAACCTCTGATACCATCCAAAAACTTAATCAAGTCATCATTCTACCTCAAAATTAAACAGCTATGCTTACTCTCATCTTGCCCTTCCATCTCACTCAACACTGCCACAACCTTAGCTTTCTCCTATTCAAGCACCCTCTCCCCCTCTATCTAGTTCTACTACCTTAACTCCTTCATCATCTAACAAAAAGATGAAAAGATGTAAAGTGAAAAGTAAGTCCTTTGATTCTTCATGCCTTAAAGACAATGAAATGCACTTAGTCCTAGAAAATAACTTTGAGTAAGGTATGTTTGAAATCACCTTACAATCTTATTTCATAAAAGAAAGTACTTGCGCTTGGTTCTTTCAAGAGGCTCATAAGGCTTACTGCACAACTCCTCAAATTTTCCAAATCCATGTCAGTTGATAACATAGCAGCCTGGAACATTAGAGGTGCTAACCTTATTGACAAGCAAAAAGAACTAAATAATATCATTTATGAACACAACCTGAAGCTTTCGGGCATCTCAGAAACAAATTTAGATGTAACCAAAGCTAAAAATGCTACGCAATTATTTGTTGCGGCCTTACAACATGATCATAATCTTCAATCTTCTCCTTATTATAAAATTCTTATGGTTTATGACAACACCTTAACCCTTTCTAAATTCTTTGAAAATAAGCAATGCATCATCTTTTATATTTTCTATATTCCAACCAACAACAGCTTTCAAATAAAATTCATCTATGTCATCGACAACATTTCTAAGAAGCAAAATCTCCTTAATATCCTTCCTACCTTTAACCAAAACACACTTTGGATTTGTTTAGGAGACTTCAATTGGTTGAATCTTTCTTTTAAAAAAAGGAGGCATTCCTTTATCTATTAATCAAAATTTCCCTCTTGCTCAATCTCTTCAAGCTTCAAATCTTCTTTACATTCCTTCTTTTGGCCCTCCTTTTACTTGAAACAACGAAACTCACGTTGGAAATAGAACATTCTGTAAACTTGACCACTCTCCATACAACCAACAAACCCCTGGTATTTACGTAAACTTATGCGCTTTACTGCCTTTGAAAGAGTGATTTCTCTACTAATACCCTTCAAACAATCTCTGGCCCTTCCCCCTTGATCCTCAAATGGTGTGGTTAAAAATGACAGTTGCCTCACTTCAATTTTTTAATTTTTTCTTTAATGGTATTGATTTTTAGGCCATTCTGAAGTAGGCTTAGAGTACAAGCTTCGTTGGCAACCCAATGTTCGTTTTGCAACAGAAGCTCAAGTGCCTTAAGAAATTGCTTAAAGCTTGGGGTAAAACTTCTTTTGGTTATGGTAATATTAGGTCTGAATTAATCAGGAAGTGGCCACAACAATTTCAGTTGGATTCAAATTCAATTGGATTAATAAAACCCTAATAACCAGGTGTTTTCTTTAAAAGAACAATTCCTTAATGATAAGCTAGTGAAATTTCCCATTAATGAAGGGCAAGTAACCTATCAAAAAGGTAGTTATCTTAGAGAGATCCTAGGTGGATATTATAGCCAAAGACTTCATGAAAGCCATGCGTCACTTTTTCAAGTTTAGAACTATATTGGGCGATATCACTGCTATATTGATTCCCTTAAACAAATAATCCTACTAAGGTCGGAATTTAGACTAATTAGTTATTGCAATTGATCTACAAATGCATCTTAAAAGTCCTTGCCAATACACTCAAAACGGTGCTTCATAACCTTATATTTCTTAACCAGTCAGTGTTTCTCTCGTTTAGAAGAATAAGTGATAATATTTTTCTAACCCAAGAAATAACCAAAGGATATGTAAGAGCCAATATATCCCCAATATGCATGGCTAAGATTGATATCCATAAAGTTTTTGGCTCCTTGCAATGGCCTACGATCATTGCAATCCTTTCCAGGATGAATTTACCATAATCTTTCTTGGCTTGGATCTATGTATGGATATCTTCACCATTCCACTCTATAAGCATTAATTATATCTCTCAGGGTTATTTTAGTGGGACTCAAGGAATTATGCAAGGGAACCTTATCTTTGCATATCACTTTATTACTACTATGTAAGTCTTCAATCAACCGATGAGTCAAGCTATTAACAATAAATCCATAAACCACTTCATATCCAACCTCATATTTATAAATGACCTTGTTTGTTGCACTAAACAAACTAAAAATTCCTTTGACACTTTGCTCTGTATCCTTGAAAAATTCAAAAGTATCTTTGGTCCATCTTTTAACAAGGAAAAGTTTGGTATTTTGATTGCTGGTCTCTTTTCTTCAACTAAAAATGAAGCTAGCTCCTTCTCAAACTTCATTGAAAGGCCTTTAAATGGCATTTATCTAAGTGTTCCCCTAGTTTCTTCAAGGATTATAGTTTCTCAATGTATGCCATTGTTTGAAAGAATTACCAGTAGTCTCACTTCATAGCCTAATAATCAATTGTCTCGAGGGTGTCGACTAGCTATTATTGCTTTAGTTACCACTACAATAACTACTTATCTTTATGCTTTGTGCTTCCTGCTAAGTTAATAAAAACGGTGAGGTGAGCTTTTAAGTATTACATCTTGCTTGACGATCCTTACCCTAGAAAACTGATTCCAGTCTCCATCAGTAAAACCAAGTCCCCCAAAATTTCATGGGGGACTTGGTATCATATATATTTCTATCTAGAACAAAGCTATGGTATTGCAATACTTGAATCAAATTCTTCTGAACCAAAGAAGCCTTTTGATTAAGTCATTTAAAAATCATTACGTCAAAAACAAGGAGTTTTGGCTTTTGGAAGTGCCTCAAAATTGTAAATGGTTATGGAGAAATATTATAAAGTACATATATAGTTTTCTTCCTCTCATTCAACTTACTCCATCTCGCAGCAACAATTCTTTTTTAAACTCTCCTTAGGCTAGTAAACGCCTTATTCATGTCATGTACCTAACCTACAATCAAGTGTTGCAATCTGGAGTACCTACTAATGCCAAGGCCATTATTAAATCCATTATGGTAACATTGTCTTGCCATACTCTAGCTTAACTACTGTCAGGTAGTCTAGAGGTCCATTCTAGGTAATATAACTCTTGAGAATAGACCTGCAGTTCACTGGTATCTTCCTAAAAGCATACGCTACACTTTTATAATCTATAGATTTTTGAGTGCTCAGATCAATCAATAGGTTTTTCATAGGCTATAACATCTCTGACTCAATGAAAGATAATCTTATGTTATGGAAAGTGATGGCTAATGCTTTGCATACTATGAATATGCTTAAGTGGACGGGGATGGCTAACAATGACATTTGTGTGCTATGTAGAAGAGTAAGTGAGTCAGACACTTATCCACACTTTGAAAGTTCATACTCTTTTATTATGTGGACTAAGGTACTTAACCAGTTAGGCTTTTCTAGACCTAAGCATAGTAGCATAGAGGAGTGGAATTGGATATTCTTAGCAACTAAATGGAATAAACCAAAAACCATGGTTGTTATATCCCTATTGGAGAAAGTTGTTACCGAGCTATGGGAAGAAAGGAATGCTAGACTCTTCAAAGGAGAAAGCAATACAATTATTGCAACGATTAAAAGAATGTGAGGGAAGATGAAGAGGTAAGTGGAGACGTTTAGGAAGCATAACCAATCCAATTCAAAATACATTGAATTAACTGAGTATTTAGATCTTGGGCCTTGGAGTGCAATCTAGTGTCCTTTTGATTTGATTTTCCATGCTTTTCTTTATTCCTCCTTGTTCCTATGTACTCTTTTGTTTATTAATAAAATCTCACCATTGTCAAAGGAGTGTCAAATCTAAAGGAAGCAAAGCTAAGGCTATACGGTGAGTGAAAATATCAGTTTTTTCTATTTTAGTAATTGATTAGTGTAATTTGGGTTTGAGTATACGTTCAACGGTTTTGGTTTGCGTAAACATCATATTATAAACCCCCAAAAACTCCTTCAATATGAAATGTCAATTCTACCTTGAAATCTATTTATTTATGTCAAAATAATGAAAATTGTGTTGATTTGTAGTATTTATAATTTTACCTTCTATTCCAGTTCTTATTCATTTTCTTTGAGTTTGATTAAGGACTTTGATTACGGAATAGTGTGTAAAGTATGAATTTTATTTGTAGTTTGCAGTGCTGATTCCCTCATATTAAATGGAAATTCTTTCGTCTATTTTTATGTGTAAAAGAAGTTGAATAGAGTGTAAAATTAGAATTGTAAGTTTCTATTTACAATATGTCCCATTATTTTGATATAATAAGTTAAATTTAAATTTTAAATATATATATAAGTCCCTATTGATTAGAATTTTCGTATTGTTGATAATATGGACGAGACCTAAATAATTGTTTAAAGAGTTGACATTTAAATGCTAATTTAGGCATAAACTCCACACGCTCAGAAATTACTAGAAGTGCACATGTTTTCAGTATGTGTGTGTGTATTTGTGTCTATGTGTTTATGCATAGTTATCGTATAATTATAACATATAATGGCGTAGTAAATAGATTACTAATCTTATTAAACCCCCTTAGGAAGGTAATTAATGTTAAAGGCGAAATAAGAAATATTTCTTATAAGGCATTGATTATGGAAATGGTGAGATGTATAATTATATACATATACACATAATTATCGTATAATTATAATATATATTGGCGTAGTTAAATAGGTTACTAATCTTATTAAATCCCCTTAGAAGGGTAAATCGTGTTAAAGGCGAAATTAGAAAGATTTCTTATAAGGTCTTGATTATGGAAACGGTGAGATGTGTGATAATATATGTAGAGTGTGATATAAATTATGACTAAATTAAAAGGATGTGAGGTCAGCCAAAAGCACGTGGATGTTTGTCTAGCTAATCTGGCTACCAGCAATGTAACTTTGGACCTGATGTGAGATATCACCTAATAAGCAACTACGATAATGCAAGGTTAGTCCCAAATTTTATAAATAAATCTATCCAGCTAATCTAGGTACCAGTACATATGAATAGTAGGACTAATGTAAGACATCATCGTGGTTATGAGTTATAATACGAAGGACCTGCTTCAGAGCTTGAAGATATTAAGTGGTTATGAGAGGGCCCACCTCTTCTTTATGTAGGAAGAAGTAAACAGTGGGGATTATGGATTAGGCGCGGTAGAGGATATCCTAGTAATAGGTCCACTTCAGTAGGAAGTATTAAGAGGCAGAAAGGAGTCCATGCAATGTCAGCTAGATGGTTAATAGTGAGGAGTCCGCATTGGGACTATAGGTCGTAAATGACGTGGACTTGCCTTATATAAGGTAGTAAATGGTTGGAGTCTACCTCATTCTCATTAAAAGGTATTAAGTGACTTACTATCTCTCGCATTGTTACAACACTATTGACGATAGATATGGGTTATTGGGATGATAACAAGTTAGTTGTAGGTTTATATTTGGAAAGCCTTTTATTTTTGGGAAAAGCCTTTGGGCTTATATTCAGAAAGACCTATGTTTTAGGTAGAAACGTAAGAGATATTCCTATTTAAATTATACTACTCAAGTACAAATATGGTAGGCTCAAGATTTTTATTCAAGAAACCAAGTCGCATGTTGAAGCGATGTCATAAGGGGTTCCCCCACTATGAATGGTGATAAAGCTTTGTTCTTACTCCTTCACATTCTGAAAATGTGGGTTGGCGGTGAATAGCTTGGGCAGTCGAGAGGCTGGCCATAAAACTAGGGTGCTTGGGATTACCATGTGTTGCTACCATCATTTTAGAATGACTGCTACATTTAGTATATGAGCTTAGGTTACCCAACCAATGGGGATAAGTATACATATGAAAGGCATACTTACTATGTTTGAAAATGTTTTTTTCGAAAATCCTACTATATAGAAATATATATACTTATTTTAAGCGTATGCAGAAACACTAGGAAAATCCTAACTTCAGCATATAGTAGTATCTTAAGAAATGTAGATGGAAAGGATTGTAAATCCAAGGTTAATAAGGCAATAAATGTGCAATAAATAAGGAGTTACAAGAATTTAATACGAATATAAATGGATCGATAAAAGAGATTATTCGGGTAATTAAGGAAAGATAAGAAGGCCAAATAATTAAAAGAATGAATAAGTAAGTATCTTTAAAGACTGTCCACTAGAATAAAAATATTTATTACGGACAGTTGACATTTATAGAAGTAGAAAATAAACTTATTAGGTAGTGGTTTAATATTATAAGGTGGTATAATTGTCATTAATGTATGGTATATAACCTTAATTATATAGATGAAGGTTAATGAGCCTAGCCCAATATATAAAAGTAGATGGGAGACAAGAATCCATGTTTTGTAAACAACCAAAAGTAAGGAATGAAGCAAAATGTGAAGGAGTGGAGCAAGTTCCTACAAGAAGATGTATAATCACTATAAGGATATAATCAGATATTTATGAAGATTGAGTAGGGAAGAAGGAAAGTTCAATAGAAGGATAACTAAAGTCAATTTCTAAATCCAATCCTATGGAAAAGAATTTTATAAAATGATTTTTTGAAAATTCCTTGAAATGTTTTGAATAAGTTTTTGAAGGATTTATTGAAAAGTTTTTTTGAAAAAGTAAGAAAATTAGAAAACTCATAATTTAAAATTTTATAGAGTCGGAAGTTTTTGATTAAAAGGTTTTTAATAAAAAGGATTTTTTATTTTTGACATTCTAATTTAAATTTATCGAGTTAAAAAGTTTTCGAATTTTGGACAAAGAGATTCATCGTTTTTTAAATATTAAATAGTGCATAGGTTGGACTTGATGATTTTCTATTTCATAAATTTGAAAGTTCGATTTTTAAATTCTTTCTAAAAAGCGAATAAATAGAAATGGAATTTATTAAGGAATAGAGAATAAAGGGCTAAGAATAACTAGGATAGGAGGAACATTTTCGTAAGGAAAATATAGAGAATAATAGCTGAAGTCGGAGCCAATTAGTTAGAACAAATATAAATAGAAGTAATATTGGGAGATTTTGATACAAATAGCATTAGGAATTTATGTAAAATAGGATCAATAATCTAGTTAGAAATTAATAGGATAGAAGTTATCCTTGTCTACTCCACTTTTCACTATTTAAAGTTATAGAAGTGGTTTTTGAAATTTTTTGGTTGATAATTGATAAATGAGTTGGGATAATTTTGTGAATCTTATAAGGATAAGTATTTATGTGAGGATGAGAATTTTATATAGAATTTGTTTTTAGAATGGTCGATGAACTTTTCATGAGTATAGACCATGATTTCGTAGAGTAATAAATGTTGATTTTGAATTTGATGTAATAAGTTTATTTGTATAAAAAGAATTTATTGAAGCTTATTTTGTATGTTGGAAAAGATTTTCGAGAAAGGAAATTATTTTTGCTCGTTTATAGAACTAAGAAATTTTTGAATTTTTGAGTTATTGATTAAATAATAGTTTGGTTTAATAATTGAGTGTTAAATATTTTGAACTAAAAGTCCAATTTTTGAAGAAATAAATCTTAGTTGTAGAAGATCCTTAAAAAGCAAAAGTTGAATAGAGAAAGGAAAATTTTTTATGGCTAATTTTGAAAACTACGCAATTTTTAAAATTGGGAAAAAAGGGTTTCCAAGTTTATAATTTTGAAAATAAAGGTTTCGGATAAGGTACTTTATAATTTTGAAATTTTAGTTTTAAGAATAGTAAGAACTAGACCAAATTTTTTATGGAGTAGATAGGGATCACTATCTAGGTAAGATACTGTAAAGGTTTTAAGATATGAATAAAATAGGAATAGTATGTACAACCTGATCGGGAAATTTGAAATCGTTCCCAAATATTCAATTGTTGAATATTGATGAAGTAGTGAACATATTCCAGATCTAAAATTGAGTTGTAAGTTAGGTTGCCTTAGTTGACTTGGAATGTAAATTTCTACGTTTTCATTTATTTGGAGCGGTCTCCATGTAACTTCCATATATTTTCCAATTCTAAAATACATATAAAAGTACGGTGTTTGAATTAATATGGAATATACCAAAGAGGGAAAGAGGTATAAGATATGGATATTCTTTTCCATAGTTTATATTGTCTATTTCAATAAAAGTAAAAAATACTCCTTGAAATTTCAAATGAAGCAAATATCTCACTTTAGTTAACTTATGGAAAATTATAACGGTGATCTTTTTTTAGAAGAATAGCTTTGATAAATTAAGATATGGAAAGGAATGTTCTATTTTAAGAATTAATATATAGACACACGCACAACCACGTTTAAAAGGTGGAACCTAGTGCACGAGGCTCTCGTATGATTGTGGGCTCTGGGAAGGGCAATAATGTACGTAGTCTTTCCCTCGCATTATGAAGAGGCTGTTTTTGGACTCAAACGTGTCTCCCAGATGACCTTGCAGATGACCTAACCGTTACGCCAAAGCTCCACCTCATGTATAACTGCATTTAACGTATAAAAATAGAAGTATATAAATAGCGTGATTTACAACGATATTCGTATTAGTTATTATAGGACTAGGATTTATGGATATTAATTACAGATTTAACGGATTAATGGAGAATTAATGAAAGGAATTAAATGGGGACCGATTGTGGAAATTAGTATAGCAATTGTGGAGGTATTAAATCGATATAAAAGAGATTTTGAAACTAATATAAAGAAAAAGGGATTAAATGATGACTAATTAGAGATGGTCCAATTTCGGTAATAATGATCAATTACTAAGGGTATATTAACTGAAGAAAAGAATGAACCCATTTATTAGAAACCAAAAAGGATAATTAAGGGAGATGGAGAATTTAGTCGAATAAAATAAAAAGATGTTCATTTTAGTTTAGTAAGGAGTATTAGGGTCCCAACATCATTAACACCAGTTAATGATAAATGGAAACTTCTAGCAATAATTTCTTTTAGAATTTTTTATTGTTATCACTAGTTGTCTCCCCTAGACTATTGGAAAAAAACACAGGATATGGTAAAAGATATGTTCCAATTTTACCATTGGGTTGATTTTAAGGATGTGATTATTGCTAGATAAACATGTATATAGAGGAACGTGGTAAATATGGAAATTTCAAAAGGACACTTAGTTAGTGATAAACTATAGGTAAAACTGTACGTTAATGAGGAAATAGGTTAGTAACTATAAATAAAAGAATGCATCAATCTAAAAAAACTTATGATTTTAGGATAAATAAATTTTAGCTTAACTAGTGACACCATTCAAGGATGACCGTTCACCCCGGAGGGGATAAGATGAATAGGGATATAAAGAGAATTTTCTATTGGACAGGGGTGAAGAAAAGGTGATAGAATTTGCCACTAAGCCTTTGGCATGCCAAAACGAAAAAGATAGAATAGATTAGGAAACGAATGAAGGCTGCAAAAGATCGCTAGAAATCATAAGCGGACAAGCAAAAAAAAGAGTTTGAGTTTTAGGTAGGGAATATGGTGTTTATCAATTCCCCTCTTAGATAGGTCGTGAGATTTGGAAAGTTAGGAGAGTTGGCACTGAAGGTTATTAGGACTATCCTAATTTTGGGAAAAATAGGAAACTTGTGAAGTTACTAGATAAGTTGGTAGGAGTCCATAATGTTTTCCACGTTCCACATTTGAGTAAATACCTTCATAGCCCAACCATTGTGGTAAAGCCTGATATATTGGGGGATATTAAGATGGAGCCAATAGCATCTCCTGCCACTATGAGTATTATGAAACATGAAACTAGGAAGCTCCTCAATAAAGAAATCAAACTCAAATTTTAAAAATAAATTTCTCATTCCATTTCAAATTGCATACAAGATTCATTACATAATCCCAATTCGCAAACTACATTCAGAGAAATATAATTATTACACATTACGCCAAGAGTGACACATGAAGATGCCCCCTTGGTAAATCAAAGTCTAAATATAGGAAATTAAACAACTTTGCCATTATATTCAGACGCAGCGAAAATAAATAGAAAAGAACCCCTAATAGCTAGCTTTCCTGCACATCTCTAGAAGCTTATTCGTCTAAAGGAGAACCTGAAAATCTTAACTCCCAAACTACTCAAAATTAATTGAGCACCTGAGAGTTTAAGGGGAAAACATAATGTAAGGATCTGTTAACCCGCATTTTGGCAAGGTCGGAGGCAGGCAGATTTAATTAAATCGATTGTTCAGTTATCGAGGCCGGAATACGATAGGATTTAGTTAACTGGATGGATAGATGATCGATCACGAATGATAAACATGATTATGAAGCCGAGATTTGACGTAGTCGATGGGAAAAAGACGCAGGATACTCGAAATATGAGTTTCGAGAAAAATCGAGGTGATTCGGGATGTTTGGACTTTACTTCGAGTTGCACTTGGGCTTGCTTCGAGTTTTCATGTTGTTTACTTTGGGTCAAATTGGGGTCTACTTCAGGTTCAATCGAATCGGCATAGTTCAGAGGGATCGATGTTACTTCAGGTTGGTAGGAATTAAAGGATCGACATATTTTCCTGGGGTCGGTTGGTTCGACACCCAATACGCTTTGGGTTATGGAGTGATTCCCTTGGATCGATATCTCGTTCTGGGATCGGTATGGAAGGGAATGGATTGGGTCGGCATCTATGAAATGGATGGGATCGGCATGTTAGGAGATTAACTCCAGGTCGACACTGCACTATTCTCCTGTTGGCATATGAGAGTTGGTTCGGCATTTCATGGGATCGACATTTGTGCTAACTCCAGGTCGGTGGAACAAGAGCTTCGGGTTGGCAAAGGAAGTAAGGTCGGCGCTATGATGTGGGATCGGCGATGGCCACATTTCAGGTCAGTTATGAGGTCTGGTCGACATATAGGAAATTGGGTCGGTGTGTTGTATCAGGTCAGTGGAACAAAGGCTTCGGATCGGATAAAGGGGATCGGATCGGTGTCTTGAAGGAATGGGGTTGACACCGGTTACTCTGAGTCCAAATGTAGGTTACTTTGGGTCACATGAGAGTTTGCTCTGGGTCATATCTATGTCCACTTCGAGTCATTCCTAGGGCAACATTGGATCAGCGTATTCTGAACTCGTGGTCGATAGTGATGATGGATTTGGGTTTGTCTATGGTCTTCTGGGCCTGGATCATTCAGGAAGCCCAGTAACTCGGATTTTTCCTATAAATACAGCAGGTGGGGCTTAAGAAAAGGGATCTTCATTCTGTTTCCTCTCATCTTCTCCACTAAGGTTACTCTGTCATTATTGTTCTAAAAACTCTGGATTATAACTTTAATTTATCCTTATATCAATAAGAAGGAAATTTTAGGAGTGGACGTAAGCCAGAGTCAGCCGAACCACTATAAATCCTCTGTTATCACAGCTTTCTTTTTAATTTTTACCGCTCTTTATATTTATCGTCCCTACATACACTATATTTGTTATCTGTGACTGTGAGTTGGTGCTTTCAAGAGTGTTTGGGTGTTAGTGACCAATTTTGGTGCTAATATTTTAGTGCTTTCATTGAAAAACTATCAATCAGGGATTCTTAAGCTTGAATTTTGGATTTAAAGGCTTATGAACTCGGATTCTTAGAGGAAAACTGGTTAAGCCATCGATAAGGAGACAAGTGATAGAAAGGAGCAATCAAGAGGGAAGTCAAGAGGCCTCTTCTGGAGCTGGGTCAGATCAGGCATCCATCTACATCATTAGGGACGAGATGCAGATTATGATGGATTCTATGTAGGAGCAGTTGATGAAAAGGTAAGAGGAAATAATGCAGATCCTTCTTAAATAATTTGGATAGGCGGGAACAGCCGGAGCTGTAGGAGCTTAGATCTATGTAGATGGATCAAAAGGACCCCACAGGCATGCAGATGGAGTGGTTCAGTAGGGGTCGGCCTCCAATCAACAAACGACTATCAATCGGGATGGGCCTAGACTTGGGGGCACACCACCAGGTAATGCAAGACCAAACCATGGAGGGATACCAGATGATGCTTCTCAGCCTATTGCCAACAGGAATACAGGATTGCGTGTTGAGGAGTATGTACCAGAATTCCCTCGAAGACTTGGAGGGCAGTTAGGAAATGTAGATGGGGGATAACCCTTGGTAGGTAACAATGGATTAGCTGATATTATCAACCGAACTATTCACAGTGGTCTGACAAATAGGGATTTGGAAGGAGTAAACAAAAGTCCATTTACCCATAACTTCAGGATGGCTAGGAATCCACCCGATTTCAAGATGCCCACTCTGGAAGTATACAGTGGTAAGACGGATCCTACCAACCATTGGATGAGGTACACAGGAAATATTCAAGTTCTGGAGGCATCAGAGGAGATTATGGCCCGATATTTTCCCATGTACTTGACCGATATAGCTGTTGTGGTTCAGACAGCTGGAAGATGGATCTATTAGAGAAAGGACAGAATTGGTGGATAGGTTTTTGAAACAGTTTCGAGTTCACATCAAAAGGCCGAAGAATGTGATGACACTGACGTCGATGAAGCAAAAAATCGAAGAATCGCTTAGGACTTTTTTATCTCGGTTTAATATAGCAGTTGCTTCGGTGGATCTACCGAATCCATCAATGCTTCAAATGGAAACGGTTTTAGGAGTCGAGGATAATTAGGATTTCAAAGTATCGTTGATACGGGATCCACCAATGGATCTTGGGGAATTCTTTCACGATGCCGAAAGATTTCTTCAACAAGAGGATGTATGTTTGGATATGTGATCAAAGGAAGTAAACATTGTTAAGGATATAAAACCGTCTGGTGAAAGCTCGGGTAAAGACAAAGGTAAAGAGAAGAGTAAGCGCTAGGGAGGACCAGAATTCTCCACTTACACAAGACTAAATAAGACATTGGAACGAATATACTTGGATACTTGGGATCGCCTTCCTTATCGAAGGCCGATAAGGAGGGGACCCTCAAAACACGAGAGGGTATCGGGAGGGCGCTATCTCTTTCATGACCTGGACGGGCATGATACTAACAGCTGCAGGCATGTAAAGGATATAATCGAGGATCACGTAAGGAGTGGTCAGTTGTGGCAATATGTTGGAAGTCAGAATGCGGCGGTGTAATAGGAGCAGCCACCGTCTACCTCAAACAACAACAGTGTGAGGCCCAAGAATGATAGTCGGTTGGTCATCAACTGTCCAGGGTGGTATGGAATAAGTAGCAAACTCTAGGCAGATGGCTAAGTCACTTACCCATGTACGGAGACAGAGACAACCCTTAGGCATGCTATGAGATGATGATAAACCATGACGCTTTGGTTTGTGAAATCTGTTTTTTCTTTTTGGCTTGGACACTTGCTTTTTCTTGTTTGGTTTCGGAGTTTGGTTTGAACTTTTGGTTTCATTTGTTTTCTGATTTGGATTTGGTTTGGACGTTTGTCTTTTGGTTTGGACTTTTGGTTTGGACTTTTGATATGGATTTCTGGTTTGAATCTGGATTTTGATTGACTTTTTATCTAGTTTTTGGTTAAAAGGTCGTCGGGTATAGATTATGCTTGGCACGGGTCTGGAGAGACCAGTATTCGGCCTAGGAGTTAGGCCACATATTGTTTATCACTTGTTATTTCAGGTAGTCAAGCATGGATATGATCGGCAAGGATCCGAAACGACCGCGATTTGGCTTAGGACTTAAGCCACAGCATTACTCAATGTTCAGGGACACTGAACAAAGAACATCATTGCATTACTTAATATAGGTCATCGAGTGTGGAGTGCACTTGGAAAGAACCCAGAGAGGTTACGGATTCAGATTTCAGTTTTGAATGGCTAAGGATTGCTATGATCCGGAGCAATACCGGATTTGGATATCGACCCGGAGAGGTCATGGATTTGGTTACTGGTTATTGGATATGAATCGGATGGTATGGCTATGGATAACATATGGACTATGGATGACGGACCAAAAGCTATTCAAAAGACGCCTTTCTACCACAAGGCATATTTTGGGGGGAAAATGTTAACCCGCCTATTGGCGAGGTCGTAGGCAGACAGATGTAACTAAATCGATTGCTTGGTTATCGAGGATGGAATACGATAGGTTTGGGTTAAATAGATGGATAGATGATCGATAATGGATGATAAACATGATTATGAAACTGGGATTTGGCGTAGTCGATAGGAAAAAGAAGTGGGATACTTGAAATATGAGTTTTAAGAAAAATCAAGGTGATTCGGGATGTTTGGAGTTTACTTTGAGTCGCACTTGGGGCTGCTTCGAGTTTTTATGGTGTTTACTTTGGGTCAAATTAGGGTCTACTTCAGGTTCAATCGTATCGGCATATTTTAGAGGGATCAGTGTTACTTCAGGTTGGCAGGAACTAAGGGATCAGTATATTTGCCTAGGGTCGGTAAGGATTTTGGGTCGGCACCCAATACGCTTCGGGCCGTGGAGTGATTGGCTTGGATCGGTATCTCATTCTAGGATGGATATGGAAGGGAATGGACCGGGTCAGCATCGAGGAAATGGATGGGTTGGCATGTTTGGAGATTAACTCCGGGTCGACACTCCACTATCCTTAGGTTGGCATATGAGAGCGGGTCGGCAGTTCATGGGATCGGCATTTGTGCTAACTCCGATTCGGTGGAACAAGAGCTTCGGGTTAACAAAGGAAGTCAAGTCGGTGCTATGATGTGGGGTCGGCGAAGGCCACACTTCGGGTCGGCTACGAAGTTGGGTCGGCATATGGGAAATTGGGTCGGTGTGTTGTATTAGGTCGGCTACTTTGGATCGGTAGAACGAAGGCTCTAGATCGGATAAAGTGGATCGGGTCGGTGTCTTGAAGGAATGGGGTCGGCACCATATTACTCCGAGTCCAAATGTTGTTACTTTAGGTCACAGGCGAGTTTGCTCCGGGTCATATCTATGTTCACTTCAAGTCATTCCCAAGGCAACATTGGATTGGTGTATTCTTAACCCGGGGTCAGCAGTGATGATGGATTTGGGTTCGACTATGGTCTTGATAGGCCTGGATCATTCAGGAATCCCAGTAATTCGAATTTTTCCTATAAATAACAGCAGGCGGGGATTAAGTAAAGAGATCTTTGTTCTTTTTCCTCCCATCTTCTCCACTAAGGCTACTTTGCCATTATTGTTTTAAAAACTCTGGATTGTAATTGTAATTAATTATGATATCAATAAAAAGGAAACTTCGAGAGTGGACATGGGCCAGAGTCAGCCGAACCACTATAAATCTCTGTTATCGCTGCTTTCATTTTAATTTTCACTACTCTTCATATTTATGCTCTCTACATAGACTATATATGTTATCCGTGACTGTGAATTGGTGCTTTCAATGGCGTTTGGGTTGTTATTGACCAATTTTGGCACTAACAGCACCCGTTTTCTCGACTCCAAGAAATCTATACTAATACATCCTCGATATTCACGTGCCGTAAATCCAAGTACCGAAGAAGCAGATTCTTTAGGGTAAGAAAGAAAAATAAGACAGAATAGAATCTCACATATGTTATTTCAACAAATAATCATTACAGCGGAAATTAAAATACATTTATCAGAGTTAAACATCGACAGTTATAAATTCCTGTCCTTACAAATTTGTGGAATACTATAGTCCAAAAGTGTGGTGGAAATAGACAACAAATCTTCAGTAAATCTTCTGACTCGATGCTTTGAGCTCCTCTAAGCTAAACCTGACTACTAGGCTGTTCGGAGAAAATTAGGGCACCTAGAGTTTAAGGTAAAGGGAAAATAAACTCCGGGTCAGTCATGGGACTGGTGTGAGAACTCAAAAATATGCATTTTGAAAACAAAAAGGTATCTCATAAAACCATGCGGCACATAAACACAGAACAAGTTTTTACCTTATGATAACCAAAATATTTTACGTTAAAATACTTGATATTATTTGTAATGTCATATCTTTGAAAACAATTGCAAATAAACATATCAATCTTAGCCAAAATTGTTACATTGATTAAATTCCAGGAATACTAGCCAAAGTGGGTTCTACAAACAAAATGGCAGGCACTTATTAGGGAATGGATTCCATACAAATGACTAGGTGAAGGGACTACCTTCGGACGGTACATCTCTAGAGGAATGTGACGAGGTCAACAGAAAATCTGCACCTCTACTAACACAAGACCGGCCTACCTTTCCTTAGATAGTACCGAATATGTCATCAGCCCAGTCGTTACCGACCTATCCGAGGTACTTTGTAGCATACATCCACATTAATTTACATCCCAAATGTCATAGCGGGAAGAAATATATCTAGAATAGATGATCAGACCCTAATGGTTGTGAACCACATAAACTTTCTGCATCCAACCCTGTTTTGGTCATTTTCGGGTGTGAGGCCTGAGGTAACGATTACCTTTTCACATAGCACATCATTTTCCTTTGAATGCCACACTACTATTCTATCGATCACTTGTTGACTTCCACAAACATACAACCTTCGAGCTCATATTTCTCAAAGAAGGGTGTTAAGCTAAGAGAAGTTTCCTTCTCTACCACCAAACAGATGTATGTTTATGAAAGTCAACGATGTAATTCTCAAGAATGCAATGTTAGACATCCGTCCACACAAGTTCGTTCTAGGATTGAACGAAACTGAAGATACTCTCCTACCACATCCTGTTGGGAATTAACCCTAGGATTAGTAGCGAGAAGTCCTTGCGATCCAAAGAATCTCAAAAATGAAAGGACCACTGCTACTTTAGTAATTGGGAGCTAAGCAGAATTATCAACAAGCAGTACTTTCATCCCGAAAATCCCTAGTCTTCATTCTTTATTCTCTCTATCAGGTATTCATTCTTCATACACATACATTGGTTCGAAGTGGTTTTCGGATAGGGATTTCCCCAGATCCAACCCCGGTTCCTTCTAACTAATCATCAATAAACAGACATTTTGTTAATAGGGAATCATTCTTTAATTGATTAAGTTTTTTTTATCAAAAATCTCCCTTGAAGATATATATTTCTTAAACATTCTTTCCGGTATATATGGAATTATCAAACCACTCTTATCCAGTCTTTGATTACTTAAAACCCCTTTTAAACTTGGACTAATTCGAAATCATTTCTTTTATACTTAAGAAAACATTCCCAAAATCATTTCATTTAAATCTTAAAAAAGAATTCTTAATTTAAAACTCTCAATTTTGATTGAGTTAAAACCATGTTTTCTAAGATGCTAATCCAAAATCAGTAAATATTAAATGAATAGAATCTATAGAAATCATCTAATTCTACTCAATATCAATCCCCGTATTCAACAAATACAATGGGTGGAATAACGGTGGAATCACCTTTTATATACCATGAATAGTACAAGTTCCCTCTTCAGGCTTTAACATCGAGTACAAGAAGATCATCTCCATAAAATTAAGTTGTATTTAAATTTGGAAAATTTAAATCTTTTTATACTTAACTCGTTTTCGACATTTCAACCTTATTTATCCCTCGCCCAGGAAAGAGGCCAGGTATGCCAGGGCACTGGTTACTCCTGAACATCACCTTAGTTTAAGCACCTCACATCCGGATCTCACGAATAGAAAATCTAACCTACTCGTCGGATTTTAAAGCCAAGATTAAACCACTGTTTATAATAGTTTTCCTAAATCATTTATTTGAACTTTCTTCAATAAGCTAGAAACCTCTGAATCATTATCAAAACACTTAATTATCCATTCGAAAATATTTATAAAAGATTAGGATAAGAATCATTAAGTCTAAAACTATATTTCAAAAGTTGTAGAAAAATGCTGCAAAAAAGTGCCGCGGAAAGTGCCTTTTAAGCTATATTGATCAAAACGACCTTTTACTGTTTGAAAATTCATTTTTATTACTCAAATCACTTTTAAAACATTTAAAAACATTTATATTATTTATTTCACATTTATAAACAATTTTAAACATCATTTTTAAAGATATCCAGTTTTGGATTCCGAATTGCAAATTCAAGATTTTTCAAAAACTTGTTTTACTCGTATTTCAAAATCTACTTATCGAAATCTCAATTTTCTTTCTTCGTCGAAAAATTATGGATATAGTAGGTCGAAAAATTCTTATCTCAAATAATTCTAAGCTTTATTCCAATTTTTGCACTTGTTTGACTTAATAGTGCAAAATCGCGAACTACCGTTACGCGACGCGCTTATTTTTAACTAAATTTTCCATTTCTTTTCAAACTTCACCAAAACACTTTTAAATGTTTGTAAAACATTTAAATACAGTTTAAAACTATTTTAAGAGGTTTAGCAGTTCCATACACACCATTTAATTTATTCAAGCAAAGTCATTTCCTTTGCGCTTATCTACGTGTATATTCGTGATTTACATATATATTCAACATTCATATGAAAACAACCAAACTTGATGGTCAAAGCATATTAAACATCCATTTTCAACATCATATCATCATCTAACATATAGTACAATTGTAATAACTTGGAAACTTTAATGATTTTTATAACGTAATTAGCTAAATTTTTCATGAAAATAAATAATAAAAATTTTAGAAACGAAAATTTGATATTTTATATGCATCAATTGAAACATAGCAAGTGGCAGATTTTCATCAGAAAATAAGTTGGTTTATTTAATTGTAGAATTTCAAATAAAATTTAAAATCTGTTAATATTTGATGGTAATAAAAAAAATTTGAAATCTTAATATTTTTGCATACTAAAAATATAAAATATTTTTTGAGTGAGACGTCGTATTTCGTTCCGTTAAATTTGGACTGCTCAACCTCCGTTTATTTTATTTTCGGTGTTTTAGCAGCAGTTTTGGCAGCGAATGTCGACTTTTGATAGGATGATCGTATCGTTCGTATCTGTGTACCATTCTATTTGTCTTATCGTGCTGATCTCATTGTATATTCGTTTATGCATTTTAGAATTCGGTACGTGCCGAAATCCGTGAAATAGATTAGTCCTATAGGTACCCATTTTAGAGCTTTTTATATTCTGTGTCCATCCATTTGTCAAATGGTTGAAATAAATAACCACCTATTTAATATTCCCAAATTTATTATCTAACTTTTGCTATCCCACCCGTTCAATATATTTGCTATTTATTTTACCTGGTTGTCCATTTGTCTCTTCTCTTTCCTTTCTTTTGTCCAGACATTTCATTTGAGAGAAAGAAAATAAAACGAATAGTATATAATATTCGTATTAGCCTACATTCATGTTTGTAGCCTGGATCATCTTCTCTCCCACCTATAGCTTTTGAAAATAATATATATATATATATACACACACACACACACATATACATACATACATATATATATATATGGGTTTCCACTTATGATCTACAACTTCACCTTCAAGCCAGTTCTTCATTTCCTTCGAGCATACCTTCACGCAACTTCGAGCTTTGTATGCACGAGCTCGCCTTACACCACAATGCCTCATCACCAACTTCACATGTTTGCCCAGACCGCACGCCAGCACACCTCACCCCTCTCGACCTAACCCTCCAACCGCTGGCCAAAACTGCCCATCACCGAGCACCCAGTCTTCTCCAGCGCCATCTTAGCCCCATGCACGGCCATGTCCCCCTCCTCCAAATGCAACAGCCTCGTTTGCCACGTCGGCATCTCCACCCACATAACTCGCCAAAATCTCACAACGGCAACCACAACCATCCACGACTGAAGCCTCTCACCATCCCAAACCCTATAACTCCACCAGATCCCACGCACATAGCCTTCCCTAATAGCAGCTCATCGATATTCGCCTGTGATTGACCACTCCTCTCCCATCACTACCACCCAGTGCCAGGTCCTCCCCATAGCAGCGTGCGGACTCTTCTTCCCTCACTACCATCGTGGCCTCATCGCCTCCGCCGTTCTCCTCCATCTTTGACCTGACATCACCCGAAGCACCTCCTCGCCATCAACCTTGAACACCACCAATCAGCCTATCAACAATCCGCACGATCGTCCACCCTCGGTCGCCTGCACATGAGCCTGTGCACGATAAAAGCTCCACCAGCATCTCCCAAATGTACACAACCTTCCATTTTCCCCGCTGCCTCCTCTTCCTACAACGCGTGACCCAAGTACAGTTGTAGCATGCTTTTGTAATGAATTTTATATATAATATATTAGTTTATATATGATCGGTTTGAGTTTATACATATATTATGTAGTTTTACATAAGTTGATACAGTATGTATTTTGGTTTTAATATAATTGCATTTTAAATAAATATTGAATGAAGATATATTTTTGTATGTTTAAAATATTTACTTAAATGTATGTTAATATTTTTCTAATAAATTTTTGTGATAACTTTATTATATATATTATATTTAATTTATTTGCAAATTTTGAGAAAAAAATATATGTTTTAAGGATATAATATTGGTCTAAAATTATATATATATATATATATATGCACTTTGATTTTAAATATATGTGTTGTAAGAAATGATAATTTTGAAATGTAAATATAAAGATTTTATTTTGGTATTGGTTTTAAAATATATGTATACATAGACTTTTAAATATGTGTTTTGTAGTAAATATTGTTTAAAAAAGAAAAAAAATTATTTTTTATTTTATCGAATTATGTGCTTTACTTACCGTTGTCGAACTTGTCGCAGCAGTTTTTGAGTGTTATTGTGGAGTGTCTGTATCCGTGTCATCTTCTTCACCATCATTGTTTTCTAGTCTCGAAAGGTGAGCAATCACTCATGATTAACATTCTCATATTTAGTAAATTCGGTTCACATGAAATAATGATTAAAATATGTTGTTAAATTTGAATTGCTAGTTATTTAATTGTTAAATATGATATGCCATTTACTGCGATTGTTTACCTATGACATACGACACCATAACCCTGTTGTATATTTATATTTAAATTGTTAATAATGATATATGCCTACAATTGATATGTATGCCATTTTATAATGTCATTCTATTGTTCTCACACTATTCCCTATTAATTATGAATTCCTTATGGGTTGAAATGATATATACCCGAACGATATTATAGATTAGGGAAAAAACATTATGTGTTGAAATGATAAACCCTAGCGATTTTATTGAATTTAAATTATGGGATTGCGGGTAAAAATGATATAAACCCGTAAATTTAAATAATTACGGATTGAAATGAAAAATACCTATATCACTTGACCACATAATAGAAAAATATATACGGACACCGTTGGTCTATTTTTGAAATGATTTTCGAAGTTTGAAAGGAAATATACGAGTTTTAATAAATATTGATTTTTTTTAAAATAATATAAAGATTTTAACTTTAATATATGTATAAAAGTTAGATTTTTAAAATTATATATTTTGGATATTTTAAAATTATAAGTTAAGTTTTAAAATGAAATTTATAAAAGTTTGCTTATAACTTTATTATTTTTAAAATATATAAAATAAGATTTAAAATGGATATAATTTAATAATAACTGATATAATAAAATTTATTAAGAAATTAATTTAACCTATATATAATTTATTAAGTATTTATTTAAATTAGATTTTTGTAATAACTTTAATTAAATGGAGGATGGAAAGATAAATTAAATAACAATAGATTTATAATTAAATTTGTTTAGAGTTGAATTTAAATAAGGTTTGATTTAAACTTATTGATTTTGAAATTTTAAAGATATGTTTCATAACTTGATTTTGATTAAAAAGGACTTAATCAATATTTTTAAATTTGAATGAAATTGAATTTGAATATTTAATTTTGATTTAAATTTGTAATTTGAGATTTTATTTAATGTTTAACTAAAGATGATTAAATGAATATTTCAAATTTAAAATAAAATTAAAATTGAATATTAAATTTTGATTAAATTTTTAATTGGGATTTTATTTAAATGGTTATTAGAATGATTAAGTGAATATTTCAAAATTAAAATAAAATTAAAGTTGAATTTGAAATATAAATGAAATTGATCAAATAGAGTTATTGTAAATGTTTGAATATTTAAACTTTGAAACCTATTGAAATTGAAATAGTTTAAATTTGTAGTTCTAATCTGCATTTAAAATCGATTAAAAAATGGTTTCATTGAGAATTTGAATTGAATTGTAATTGACGAACTGAGATTGCTTTAAATTGATTTTTTAAACTAAAGTTGATTTGAATCGACTTGTGGAATTGGACGAAACAATTCTAATTTGAAACAATTTTTGATATAAACTCATTTAATATAAACTATTTTTAATATATAAACTATTTTATCTATAACCTATTTTAAAATATATAAAAACTACTTTTAAATATTCAAATTGTTTAAGCGGGAACTGTTATGATTTAGATTTAATGGATTTAAATGCAAATATTTAATAAGATGGTTTAAACTATTTTGTGGTTATGATTTCGCAAGTGAATACGATTTTGAAAATGATATGATTTTGAAAAGAATATGATATTTTGATATGAAGTATAAGCTGTTTGAAATATAAAATGACCACGGTGTGAAATAAGCATTTGGTTGTTAAAGAGACCGGGATCGGATATTGTCATACTCTCTGTCAATACCGAAAACCAGTTTAACAACTGTGCACATGGTGGAGATTCTAGAACGAAGTAGGATGGTTCAACAATGATTCTATATGAGGTATTAACTCGGCCCTGACTCCCACGAGTCCGCTTGATGTGGCTAAAACAGGAGCTATACCGGGACAAGTGAGGTCGCACCTCCGATCGAGCATGCTTCTTCAATACCATTCTATTACTTTGTGATTTGATTGGGTGAGCCTTTGATTTAGGAGTGTGTCTCGAGGTGGGCGGTAGTAGCTACTATGCGTTACCACCAGTCCGGGAGTGCAAATGGTAGAATCCTATCGTGGCATTGCCTCACGTGACTTGTTACATGCCTTATTGCACCCTCTACGAGTTTGTTTTGTACCATACCTATGGAGTGCTTCCTGAGTATTCCATCGGTTTGGTGGGGCTTACAGTATATGTATAGACTACGGGAATGTATAAAAATGTGTTAATGGGGATATGGGTAATGACTTATTGCTATTTTAATATTTTACTTTACTTTAGACTATGTAGCGTATTGTACTATGTATGTAGATAGTTTAACAGATCCTTAGAGGATGGGAATTCTAAACATCCTTTAAGTTATTTTGTATTTCACTTGAGTTGATTTACTGATATAAGAATGTTAATTCTGACTTGAGTGTTTTGTGTTTTGTTGTATGCTCGGGTTAGACTGAATGTCATAGCATTTGAACTCACCTTTGGGGCTTAGAGATTTGCTTAAAGATTTGTCTTTCTTCAGCCTTCTGTTATTTCCAGTTACTTATGTTCAGTCTTGCCAGTTATTTTGTATTTGAGATTACTTTATATTTGAGATTTCTATTGCATTTTGTTTTAAACTCTGATGTTTATATTGTAGCTTCATGAACTACTATTTATCTATTCCGCTGCTTATTATTATATTTTTCTATGTCTGTGATTCTGTGATTTATTTATTTACTGTATATGCTAATTATTTCCAAATATAAATTTGTTTTTTTTGAGCAATTGAAGTCAGATATGTGTGGATTATTGTCGATTTGAATGGTTCAAAATGCCAGGTCATTACAATAATAGTTATAGGAGTTCTCACCATAATCAAACAAAACTTCCTACCAACATTCAAATCACCACAACACTTTATCTAAATCATTACTAAATTTCACTAAATCATGATTCGAGCTCACAAACCCCAACACCTTGCCTCTTAATGTGCGTCACTAACACACGATCCGAGCTCACAAACCCTAGCACCGTTCCTCTTAGTGTGCTTGGCCATTCCATGCCAAATGTGGTGCTCGACCAAGCATGGGCAATGAGGTGTAGGAAATTGGATTATTTTGAATTTACTGAAAACTAGACCAAGAAATAGATTATTATTTATCGAGTTTTTGTATACACAACTCCCTGAACTTGGAAATGTGGTCAACAAGAAAGTCATAGAAAATTATTTTCTCTATGGTTTCAAAAAAAGATTCATCTAATTTGGATTAGTTATGAGGAAGTTATAGCCAAGAGAAAAAGAGGCATTCTCGGATTCGTCAAAACAAAGCCTGAAAATGCACTGTAAAAAGTTGTATTTTGACCTAGTTAAACTCAAAACTAGCAGAAGTGCTAAACATGAAAGTTTTATACACTGGAATTTCATATGGTTTGAAAAAAGAAATACATCAATTGGATTCTATTTTGGAGGAGTTATACTCAAATGGAAATGAGGTATTTTCAGCCATTAAAACTGGACTTGAAAATACTTTGGAGAAAATGGAGTTTTAAGCATTGCTATGCTTCGAATAGGAAGAAGTGGTCGACTAGAAAGAAGTATCCACTAAAATTTTAAAGGGTCACAAAAAAGAAATTCCTCATTTAGCTTTGATATTAGAAAGTTAGGCTAGAGTGAAGAAAGCTAACAAATGTGATGAAAGGGTGAGCTATTTATATCCAAAGAAAGAGTGCAAAGGAAGCCATACACACATCATCACTTCAAGGCTTCTCCATTATAGCTTGCTACTCCCTAGACCAACAAAAGTCTTCCCCCCATATGCCCATCACTTCCAATCACTTCATGTATGCACAAGTTGATTTATGAAAGCTTAAGGAAGAAGCTTTATAAATATCTTAGATTTTTATATTATGTATGTATTTATAAATGTATAAGTATATATGTAGGCATACATATGTTCATGTGCATGTTAGTGGATGAATTTGTATGTTACATATGTGTACATGACATATAAATAATGTTGCATTGATTCCAAACATCGTTCGATAAATCGTTGCTGATCGAAAAACCGATTCCCGACCACATTTTCAATTCTTAGTTAACATACAAATTTTTGTAAACAAAATTTTAAAATAAATTTCTTATCATTTCAAATGAATTGAAATGATTACACTTCATTTATAAAACTGTAACAACCTAGATTTTTTTTGTCGTTAATTTTGAATATTTAATGGTTTAACTATTGAATTGGAATTATAGATGGTTTTTGAATATGAAAATTTGGGTTTTTATTTATAGAGTAAATTCAGGATTGAATATAACAATTTATTTGATAATTTAAATTATTGAAGTTTAAAATTAAATATTGGTAAAAAGTGAATTTGGAGTTTTAAGCTTGATAAAAATACTTCAAAGGCTTATAAAATTTATATTAATAGTACTGAAGACAGTGCAACTTTTAAATTTGAATTTAAAAGTGATTTGTTAAGTTTTAAAAATATAACGTTTAAATTGACATTGAAAAATAGCCTTCCAAGGCAAGGTCTCGAAATTCGATGAAACTAGTTCCATTGGATCCGTAATAGTGTATTATTATTGAATTTCAAATTTCGTAGCGTTTGGACTTATTGTTTGGTCGTACGGAATGTAAATGCCAAGAAGTAGTTTAATCGAATTTAATTTAAATAATCGATCCAAAATGCTACCTTCTCCATACGATCAAATTATGACTTGAAAACTTTTCCATTGCGTTCGGAATAGGGGTATAACATTATGAACGCCTAGCGGCATGCCTCGATAGGAGATCAAAATTTTAAGTTGCTAAAACAAAATATTTTGAAAATTAAATAAGACTTTGTTAAATCAAATCAAAGTCAAATCAAAATCAAATCAAGCCGCCTTTAACACGTCTCGTTCCCTTCTCAAACATGCAACATTCCCCATTTTCACTCAATCAGTTCCAAAACCTATTCAAATATCCCCGACCTTTTTCCTCCTTCGTATTGCTCAAAATCAAATTCAAAACAAAAAATAATGGCCGAAGATTTGAAATCCAAATTCGAAATTAAACCAAGCTGCTTCCCCTCCAAAACCCTAACCTTGCATACATTTCCCCATCCTCTACTTGTAGTCGAATTCGAATCGAGGAATGAAATTGTGTTCAAAAAAATGATGAAATCATCATGCGATAGATCATGTATTATCATCTAGAGCAGCAGCGAACCAAATCATGGCGGAGTGGTTTGGGGCTCGGCTTGTTCGCTTTGAAGGTGAAGGCAGCAAAGCTTGGGCAAGCACGTAGGCGGCATGGCACTGATGGTGGTGACGTAGGGGAAGCTCCGCGTTCGGCTATGGTTTCGATCGTGTTGACCAAAGGATGTTGTTGCGTGGTGGCGTAGAGATGAGTCGTGAGGCCAGGATTCGTGGAAGGTGGAGGTTGCGTTCAGAACTGTGGCATCGACGTAGTCATTGCGTGAAGCTAGTGTGAGGAAGATGGAGGCGGAATGGAAAGTCCAAGAGAAGGTATTTTTCTTTGTTTTTTTAAAAAAAAACAGAGAGAGAGAGATTCTCTTTTCATGATAATCATGTTAAACTGAAAAAAATGTGTAACTTAGGTCAGTTTAATTCTTGTTTTAAATTAATAATGAAAAAATTGGTAAATGGTAATTAATTATTCGATTATGTCAAATTTTAATAGCCTGCATAATGTTTATACGAGGTCTAAAATCATGAAGAAACAAGTCGAAATTGGGATAGTCTACATATAAAATCAAAGGTGAGAATATCTCACTCATTTGGATTACCGTACTAAGATTTGAATGTTTAAATTTAAATTATTGGATGCTTCATCGATTTATATATTTATAATTTATTGAATGGATGACTATGTGTGTGTGTGTGTGTATATATAGTAGTATGTATATTAGTATTTGGAGTAATATTCCCGCACATTATAACAGATGAGACCCTATGCGCCCCGCATAATAACGGATGACCCTATATACTGCAATATTCCCCTCGAAGTGGGATTCGTATTTTTGTTGCTGTCTAACATTTATGGATGCGGGAAAAACAGGTTGGAGGGATCAAGCTGGATTCCTCAAAAATATATATATAAGTATCTGATGTGAAATAGGTTTGGTTAAGTTAAAAATATATACATAAAAAATTTGGTATTTTAAAGAGACTGATTTGATTAAGCAAAAATAGGTTTTTGGTCATACAAAATTATGTGGGAAATATTTTAAATAGGCATTTTAAAATACAGGAAAATAGACATAGGGATGAAGTTGCAAAAAAATTAGTCTCACGGGCAACAAGTTTGCTTTTTAGTTTGAAGGACACTTTTTAGTGTAAATATAAAATGATATGTACGACTATCGTTCTGTGATTTACAATTAGAAAATGTCATTCGGCCTAGAAAGCAAACTTATTGTCCTTAAAACTAAAATTTTCTTCAACTTTTTCCTTAAGCCTAAAAATCCCTTTAAAAAAATTATATAAAGGAATTTTTTAATGATATTCGGGAAAAGGGTTGAAACCGATATTGAAAATAGGTGGGCAAAAATAAATGGGTTTTAAAAGAATTGAATTTATAAAACGGAATTTTATAAATGAGATTATTTCTAGTGGAACTCATAAAGAGTTATAAAAATTTATAAATGGAGTTTATAAATAAAAGGGAAGTGATATTGGTGATAAATTTGGAATATAAATTTTTCAAAAAGAATTTATATTAGGATATGGAAATAGGGTAAGAAAAATAGTAAAAACATTTTTTAAAAAAGAAGATGGTCAAGAAGACCGGATTGGGAAAAAATGTGATGAAATCGAGATGGGTTATAAATCTAAAATTTAGTTACCCAGATTTAAAATTATATTATTAACAATAAGTTAAGTTTTAAATTTTAAAAAAGGAACTTTTATTTATTTGTTTGAACTACGAAATTTTAATGTTAGTATTGAATACTTTAGAAATGAGTTTTAAATACTTGGTATTTATTTTAAATAGAATACTAACTTTTAAATCTACTCTGAATAGTGATATTATAAAAGGTGTTTTCAATATTTTAAATAATTATTTGAATATGTCTTAAAAATAAATTATTGTTATTTTCTTTAAAAATACTTATTTTTATATGTATGTATATTGAGTTTTGAAATGTTTAAATTTATTTATATACATTCTTGAAAGCCAAGGAAAATGGGTTATTCAGTGAATATGATTTATAAGAAAATTGTTAAATACAATTGGGAAGGAAGCAAGAAAATTTCAGAAGAAATTAAATAAAAGTGAACTTCGAAGAATTAAAATAGGATTCATAAAAAAGTACTAAGGGAATCGAGTTTGTAAGCAAGTATAATTGGTTTTGAAAATACTAAGGGAATTAATTAAAGAATTCTGGAATCTATAGAATTCATGTAAAACGAGTTGAGGAATTTACAAATAAAGTTGTAAATGATTTTTTAGAAAAGAAAAAGGAAATAAGAGGAATATTTTCCAAGTATCGAATATCAAATGAAGTGAAGAAAATATTCTAAGTATTGTGAAGGGTTGGAAATGTTCCGTGAAAATAAAAAGGGTTTGAAAACTGTTTTCAAATGTAGAGGAATTGAAAGTAATATCTTATAAAGATATTTTGAGATAAATTTTTGGGAAAAAATTATAATAAGGCCTGATGATTGTTATGGATGTGTATAGATAGTTAAATAACCGACTATTAAACTCTGGCCAATTTCGTTCATCGTTTCGAAGAGACCGTATCGGCTTTAATCATCCGAAAACCACTTCGATCCGGTTTGAAGGTAACGAATGAATATCGTGAAGATGGTTAAGACAGTGATTCGGTTTGTCCAGAACAAGGATAACTTGTATGGATGAATGCTATCAGAATATCGTCATTAAAGGACAATGAGCATTCTATGTGAATGTGTTCTTTAAAAGGTAATGCTTAGCCTCGAGCCTCATCAAACGAGGAATGACTAAAACAAGGAAGATGCAACAACGCTAAATGGGTAGCACCCAAGTAGGGTAAGATTACCCCTATCTAGAGTTCCTTTTATTCGGTTGTGTGTAGATTGCTGATCCCAACCATGGGTAATCTTATCCGGGTATCCAGTTTAAGGGGTGGTCCGGCCTTGCGTAGTAGAGGATCCCGGAGTGCTCCTTGGTACGTTGTTCTAGAGGTGTACTGTGATGGGCGGTACCTCAATAGCCTGGCCATTCGATGGAATCCATTCTACAATAAGCACCGTACGGTTTTGACTATGCCCCCTATACTGGAACATGAGATGCAACTATTTCAGCTATATTATATTTACTTTTCTATAGACACTATTATAATATCAGACGGATTTGATAAAAAAAATTGGTTATCGTAAGGTAAAAACCCGTCGTGTTTATTTGTGATGTGGTCTTACGAGATACCTTTGTTTTCAAAAGGTTTTGAAAAGTTAATAATTCAAATTGAGTGTGTTTCCTCATGCTGGTTTTCTAGACAGACTCGGGTTTTATTTTATTATAATGCTCGGGTCACACCGAGCATTACAGATTCATGATAGGATGTTATGGAACTCAAGAGATGAGCTGGAGGAGTTTGGAAATATATCATGTACTTGGATATTTCCGCTGTATGAGGGCAAGTTGTTATAACCGTCTAGTATTGATGTAATGATTGTGTACTATGATGATTGTAAGTATCAAGCAGTTATAGATTCTTTTGTATAAAAATCTGTTGTTATATATTATACTTTGTTTCGCTGCAATTGTGAGACTCTGTGTTGTTCTCTTTTCTTCTACCTTTTTCTTCTTTACCCCTAATGAACTGGTATTTTCGACACTCGTTTACTCGGCAGTCTGTACAGTGGACAAATAGATGTTGATTTTCAGGGTCGAAAATCTCCGGGCCATTACAAAAACCAAATAAATCTATATTAACAATTATTTAAAAAAATTGTTATTATACTGATAAAGCGATATCGACTTTCCTTATATTTTCAAATCAAATATATCTCTTTATAATTCTATTATAAATGATTCATTATCACTTTATAACTATTCAAAATGAAATATAACCTTTCTAAAATCATTGTTTGAATAATTATAATAATTATTTAATCAATAAATCCCATTTCAATTAAATTAACCAAATATCATTTTTAAGAGCATTATTAGGAATGTCAAAAACCCATTTTATTTTCAAAACAAATCAATTGATTTTACTCCATATTCGTATTTAATTATAAAAATAAGTGTGTATATCCAGCTCCGTGTGTGGCGGTTTATAATTATAGAGATGTTTATCGATAAAATAATCCTCAGCCATTTTATTGATCAAGATTTTGAGGAAAATATCTTTATAAATACTTATTCAAAATAAAATTATTGTTACTTATTATTACTCAATACAATATTATTTGTATTATCAACCTTTTATTTAAAAATAAATATAATTTTTCGAAGTCATAAATTTGTGGATCATTACACATAAACTTTGAGTTAGACAAAAAGTCTGGTATGAATAATAACCTACCTTCTCGAACCACATAGATATCTAGTGAGACCACGTCTTAGCAGAACGGTTTTTCCCCTTACTATTATCTTAAGTCAATTTATAATAACCATATACCATGCACCTATATCAACAATGGTTAAGACACAACCTAATAAAATGTATCATGATGATATGCAAACATGCAATACATTCTTGATTTCCTATTCCCATTCATTTGACTATCTGTCTTAGTTATAATTCTAGGGTCACTATTAACCTATTAGTTTTCATGGGTTGACTAATAACCTATTCAAAGCCTTATGGACTATCTGCCTAGTTTCATAGTTTTCATTAGTAAGAACCTATTGGTATCTACTAATAACTTCATCCAATTATAATTTTTATGGGTTCACTATGTACTTATTGGTCTCTCCATTAACTTGTCTCATATCATAGTTTTCATAGGTTGACTATGAACCTATCGATTTCTGTCGAAAACTTAACCCAGATATAGTTTTCATGGGATCATTAAGAATCTATTAACCCCTACCAATAACAATTTTCAAACATAGTTTTCATGGGTTTACTATGAACCTGTCTAAACTAGCAACTCTTTGATCAGTCTTTTGGAATCATATGTTCTGGTCCACCTGACCTCTTGAATGCAACTCTACTCATACAGGAGTTAACTCAATTTATATTCACTACTAGATCAACTTAGCTGGTTATTCTTCCCTTAATACCCCAAAATGTAGTTATGAGTTGATTATAAAGTGGATATGTTTTCAGAAGAAGTACACATGATAATTGATCATAACATAATAGTATAAACATTTCTGGTATAATTTCCTTGTAATCACTTTCAAACGAAACATGGTTGATAACTTTAACCTATTATCTTTAGTAAGGAAAGCTTCTTCAAAAACTCCAAAGTTAAATGCCATTTCAAAAACACTTTTACATTGCCATGGTTTTATCTTTAAAAATGAGATTGGGTTCTTTGTTTTTAAAACTAAGGCTTTCAAAATCTTAGACCTTCTCTTTCAAAACCATCTAAACATACCTTTCGAAAGTATTCAAACCTTCTTTCAAAACACTTAAAAATGTACCTTTTAAAACATTCAAACCATTTCTTTTGAAATCATTGAAACTTACCTTTCGAAAGCATTAAAACATTCCCTTCGAAAGTATTAATGCTTTCCTTTCAAAACCATTTAGTTCAAGTAAGCATAGCTTCAAAACCATTTGAAAGTATATCTTCCAAAATCGTTGGGTTTAACCTTAATTATAACTTTAGGGTCAAAGAGAGCATAAGCGAAAGTAACCATTTCGAAAACTTTAATCTTCAAGTAAAATAATTTTAGGGAATTGATGGCTTCGAAACCACCCTTTTGAAACCATTGTCTTCAAAACCTTTAATATAAATGACAACAGGGACCCTTTCGAAAAATTAGGAAGTGGCTTCAATATTAATAAAACAAAAGCTTCCCTTTTGAACTCATTGTTATTAGATTACAGAGAAAAGTAGCCTTTAACAAATTCGAAAGGTATGAAGACGGCAGCTAGGTTTCGAGTAGGTTCAAAAGCAATTACCCTTTTGAAAGCTCCTTTTCAAAACTTAACATGTGGTAACTCAATCGAAAGCTACTTTTAAAACCAAGGCAAGCGGCAATCAATTCGAAAGCTATTTGAAATAACTCAACCAATTCGAAATCTACTTAGAAAACACGCAGCACTCTTTTAAATGCTTCCTAAACAGCTCTTTCGAAAGCTTCTTTAAAAACAAAGTAAGTGACATCTCTTTCAAAAGCAAAACAAAGGCAAGTGGGCTAGTTCGAAAGCTATTAAAAAAGGCATCATCCCTTTTGAAAGCATTCGACACCATCCCCTTTCGCCTTTCTCCAATATGCTACATACCAACTAGGATGATTTCGATAGAGAGCAAATGGAAGTGGAAAGTTTGTAATTTGAAGTAAAACTGATTTTATACCTTTAAAAGAAACTCCTTTATACCTAACTTACCTTATTTGTCAAAATATGATTGGTTGCCAATCCTTTATCTAAAAATCTTGTTCTAAAAAGGCTCCCGAATTCATCAATTAATAATTAAAAATATTTTAGTAATGAATCCCTTCCCCTTAACAAAACAATTAAGACATTTAATTCCTCGAACTTAATTAATTTAATTTCCATAGTAAATCACTTGGGTAAAATCTCCAAAAATTCATTTTAATTCATCTTTAATGTGTTTTCTAACATATATAAATTTCAGACCCAAAATACTTTATATGATTGCTGTACTTAATTTTAAACCAAATTTATATATTCCTTCCTTTCAAAATTCATAATAAATTATCCATAGCCTGGATTATTATGAAAAATTAAATACGTCTCTAAAATAATGTTTCACATAACATATTAATTCCTCATGGCATTCGAAACCCATTTTACATGATTTCAGCCTTAAAATGGAATCAAACCTTTTACGAACATACTTGTTTAAATCAAACATGGCATATAATCAAAGCATATCATCATTCAAATCATCAAATGATTTTAAACCTTTAAACCTGATACACATATATGAGATGGTTTAGATTATCATTCCCCTTGTTTAGACAAGGGACTTAAGATTTGATCATGCTTAATTCTTCCTTGCTTAAATCCTTAGCTTCTAAATGATTTTGATCCCCTTTTTCTCCTCGAATTATGGCCCGCCTTAGTTCTTCTTAGCTTTTATTTTTAATTTATGAACATATTAATGGAAAATGAAGTATGGGGTTATGGGATTATGGTGTATGGATATTTCCCATAATACCCTAATCTTATTCTCTTGAGTAGTTAACTTATAAAACCATTTTATAAAACCATTCTCATGATTTCATTTAGTAAGGCATGGCCTCTAATTAGTTTTCAAATATCAATCCCATTATCATTCTAGTCTCTACATTATTCTGTTTAATTTATCTAATTAAATCTCCTGAATAATGTTATTTAAAATTAGGGGTGTTATAGAAAGCATGAGGACTTCTCATCCTAAGCTTTTCATTGGTAAACATTCCTCTCCAAAATTAGGTTTTGGTTGCATTGCGATTGCTAGATTGGATTAGGCGATAGTTACTACAATTTTACTATCACTTTTGCACTCATACAGACATGTTTAGGGTGTTTGAATACATACTTATATGTCATCATCATACACTCACGCTAGGATTTGTTCACTTATAGTATGTCAGCATACAAAATCACATTGCACTTTTGGCTTAGTAGATGGTTGTATAAATAACTTGGTTGTATAACATGGATGTATATTGCGCGTTACGCTTTTCGCCCCTTGGAAAGATTTCAAGGACAAAATCCTTTTTAAGAGGGAAGAATGTAGCACCCATAAAATCAATCATAAATAAATAAGTTGGATAAATTAAATTAAATAAGATAGGGATAAAAATGAAAATTTTATAAAAGTCAGAATTTGACCATGAATGTTGTGTTGTTATGTTCATGGTGAAACTCTATTAAATTTCCAAATATAATATGTTGAAAATGAAGTTCAAAGGAAAAATTAGGGATGTTTGAAGTTTTCGGGTTCAAAATAATTTAAATAGAATTCAATTCAAATGAATAATTATTTTTATAACTTAAAATTCAAAAGGTAACGGTAGATAGATTTAGGGGTTAAGTAAACATTAAAATTAACGTCAACGTTATAAGTGTGATTAAGGAAGAAAATTAATATGTAAAAAATGACCCAATTCCTTCCTTAAATAAACGAAAAGGACAATCCTTGACCTCTACTGGTCGACCGCTGGTGGTCGATTGGTGGCATAGAGTCGTCTACTGCTCCTAATTAGGTGCAGCTAGAATTTTTAATTTTGGACATTTCATATTTAATTATTTAAATCCGACGGTTCTAATGCTTTCTCACCACTACAAAAACTACCCTAGACCCCGTATTTTTATTCACATAATATTTTGGGAACTTAGCGAGGCTCTGTTAGTTCATCTCTTCAAAGATTCAAAAAAACTCCATTAGGGTTTTAGGTAAGAAATCCTATATATCTATTTTTTTTCCATTTATTTTCCCAACATATTCTTCTCCATTTTTCTAAATCTAACATATATACAAATCTCTTGCTGTGTGTATATATATATATATCAAAAAAGAATAGATCTACTAAGAGATTGTTAAAGCATGTCAACTCCAAAGGAGGAAAATCTAAAGCTATATAGCGAGTGGAAATCATGGCTTTTCTACTTTAGTAATTGATTAGTGTAATTTGGGTTTGAATATGCCTTAGGGAGTTTTGGTTTGCGAAAACATCATATTACAAACCCCCAAAAATCTTTCAATATGAAATCTCAATTTTAGATTAAAATCTCAATTTGTTTATGTCAAAATAGTGTAAAATGTGTAGATTTGCATTTTTATAATTTTACCTTCCATTTTACTCTTTTCTTTTTCTTTGAATTTGATTAAAGGACTTTGATAACGGAATAGCATGTAAAGTACAAATTTTATTCATAGTTTACACTGCTGGTTCTCTTAAATTAAATAGAAATTCCTTCATTTATTTTTATGTGAAAAAGGAGTTGAATAAAGCATAAAAATTAGAATTGTAAGTTTCTATTAGCAATATATTCCATTAGTTTGATGTAAGTTGGGTTTAAATTTTAACTGTATACAAGTCTACTAATTGACATTTAAATGTTATTTTAATGAGTTGACAATGTGGAATCTTGCAAGCATTGATAATATGGAATGAGACTGTATAACTATTTAAAGAGTTGACATTTAGACGCTATTTTAGAGCGTAAATTCTGCACCCTTAGAAATTAATAGCAGCATGTGTGTGTGTGTGTCCGTGTATGTGTGTGTGTGCATGTATGTGTTTAGAAAATGATATGTGTGTGTGTGTTAGCATAATTAACGTATAATTGCGTAGTTCAATTGGTTGTTATTCTTATTAAATCCCCCTTAAGAAGACAATTAATGTTACATGCGAAATAAAAAATTTCTTATAAGGCCTTGATTATGGAAATGGTGAGATGCATGATAATATATGTAGAGTGTAATATAAATTATGACTAAGTTATAGTGATGTGAGGTCAGTCAAAAGCATATGAAAGTATGCCCAGCTAATCTGGCTAATAGCAGTGACTTTGGAGCTGATGTGAGACAACGACTATAATAAGTAACTATAATGACACAAGGTTAGTCCCAAATTTTATAGGGTGAATTTTCCTAGCTAATCTGGCCACTAGTACCTACGAGTAGTCAGACTAATGCGAGAATCACCATGGTTATGGGTCATAATACGAAGGACATGCTTCATATATTGAAGGTATTATGTGGTTATGTAAGGGCATGACTCTTCTCTTTGTAGGAAGTAGTAAATGGTCAGGGTTATGCATTAGGCATGGTATAGGATATCCTTGTAGAAGGCCCGCTTCATGAGGAAGCATTAAGAGGTTGATGGGATTTCATGCAATGTCCGCAATATAATTACTAGTGAGGAATCCGCCTTGGGATTATAGGTCATAAATAACGTGGACATGCCATGTATAAGGCAGTAAATGGTCGGATTTTTCCCAATTCTCATTAAAAGGTATTAAGTGACTTGGATATTATCTATCGCATTGATAGGACAATATTGACGATAAATATAGGTTATTAGGGTGATAGCAAGTTAGCTATGAGCTTATATTTGGAAAACCTTTAATTCTTGGGAAAAGCCTTTGGGCTTATATTTAAAAAGGCTTATGCTGTAGGTACAAACATAAGATGAATTCCTATTTAAATTATATTGCTTAAGTACTACTATGGTAAGGCTCGAGATGTAACAACTCGCCTTTTCGACCCCCAATTTTGTCATTAATACATCCATGGTATTCACGTGCCTAGCACTCAAGTGTCGGAAAGATGAATTATTAGGGTGAAATAAAAGAAAATGAAATAGAATAAGGAAGAAGGAATACAATATCAAAATCCCATAATGGAATGATCATATATAATATCAAAAGACAGTATAAAATATCAGTCTAAGATATAAAGTTTTTCGGAGTAAAAGTAATTAGCCGTGATAGTTATAACAACCTATCCTAACAAATGCTAACGATACACACAAAGCAATGCAGCAAAAACAAATACTACTATAGGTAGAACTCCAATTCTTTTCCAGAAGCTCCAAAGCATCCAAAGCTAAATCTGAAATATACACAAGGCTGACTCAAGCATTATAAGAAAATAACTCCCGGATCAGTATGATCAACCAGCATGAGAAACTCAAGAAATATGAGTGATAAGCAACAGTAGCCAGTGAGACCATACAGATTCTCGTAATGGTTTTTCCCCCAAAGAAAGCAACCATTCATTAAATTTAATGCATAGTGATATGATAAACAATGTCTAGCGTGTAGCACATAAGTCATATCAAATAATTGTTGTGTGAATGCCACAACAATAATAGGTATACAACCAATACCGCTAAAGTGCACTCGCATAGGTGTAAGGATTTTCATGGAGTACTCCTCGGATATAGCCGAATTTAAACTCCATGACTAGGATCAAAAACTTCCTTCGGAGCATCGTATATCTCTAGATGGAATATACTATAAGGTAAACATAACTGGTCAAACGATGAATTGCATGGCACCAAGTATCAACAACTCCCACGCGCAAAATACTGATAGGGTACTCTAGATCTGGAGTTGATATACCCTCATGGGTAAGCTAAACTCAAGATTATGCACCTACTCCAGTTTTATTCATTTTCAATATTGAGGCAACGTTCGGCATCTTTCACATGAGTCTTCATCACTCGATCAACACATGAATCCCCAACTAGATTCCTATATCTCGAAAATATCATGAATCACTACATGGATTCGAGCATCTTGACAAGATCTCGAACCTCCACATAGGTTCCCCAGCATAAGTCTTCTGGGGAATGCTAACGCTGTCCTCTCCCTTGGAGTACTCCTTAAGATAGATGGTCCTACACGATGGCATCGTTCGAAATGTTAACGTTGACCTTTCCCTTGGACTTAATCTTAAGATAGTCAATTCAACTCCATAATATTCCACTTCTCAACCGCTTCCAAAACATAGAAGTCGTGTACTAGATTTGAAGTGGGATTCGATAGGAAAAACACTTACCAATCCTAGTCTCTTGAAAACCAATCAATGAATTTTCCGGTCTACTCAATTCTGGTTCTCTCAAAAGTAAATGAAAGCTGGAGATATTTCGCACCAATACTCCCCCCGAGGGTTCTTATTGGTATGAAATCACAAAGCCTTTCGATAACTTTATAAATAGTATTTTGGTCAATTCAAAGGTTGACTAATCGACTATCTGGTACAAGATAGATGTTTCTAAATGGAAACCAAGTTTCATCTACTTTCCATAAACGAATAAACATACAAAACACTATCATCATCCAAAACACAATCAAGCCACACATAGTATGATTAAGTTACTTAAGCAACTCCTAATCCCTTCCATTTAATTAATCCTTTTTTTAATTAAAAAACCTTTATTAGTAAACTTCATTTATCTAATAAACTTCTACTTTATCCATCTTTTCCAAAATATCCATTACTTATTATTTCCTTAAAAATATCCATCATAAGGATCTAAGTACTTTCAAAAATCCGTTAATAAGGTTTAAGATGAAGTGTAACTAAACGTTGTCACTACAAAACCAAAACCATTTCACTTTTTCTTATATTTAAATCATCCTTTTAAAGATCTATTTACATTTCATAAGTATAATCAAAATGGATTAAAGATGAATGCGATTAATACATTGTTACAACAAACCTAAATCATTTTCCTACTTGTTACTATCTTTACAAACCTTCATTTTAAACATTTAAGTTCATATTCGGACAAGTTCAGCATTTTACAAATCAACTATCAAGTTCTAGAAGTGACTGCTTATAGAAATCACTATTCATATGCTCAACTCGTTTCCGACATTTCAACTTAACTATTCCTCGCCCAAGAGCGAAGCTAGGTAAGTTTGGACGTTGGTTGCTCCAAGCCTTGCGCAGACACTTTAGTCTTGAATCTCACAAATAGACAAGTCTACCTCGTCATCTTTTAGTGTTAAGTATAATATTAACAATTTCCATAAATAATAAGAAATCAACACGATTAACACGTTTCTAACATTTTCCACTTAATTGTTCCTTAGTTAAGAGGGAAGCCTAGTAGGTTAGATGACTATTGCTCTGTCCCTACTCGACATCAATCTTAACTCTCACAAAAAAATAAGATTACTTCGTCGACTTATAAGTGTTAAGCATATTTAATTACTTTCCTAATAAGTAATTAAACAATTTAACTATTTGGCCGTTAAACAACTACTAACCTCTTTCTAAACCTTTTGTTTTATAATATAAAATAAGATATTTGTATAAGTTATTTTTCAAGATATTTATATAAGATATTATATTTCAAAATACTTATAATATGTTCTAAAACACTCCTTTAAAACATCACTTGAAAATAACAAGTTTGAAAAATCATTAGAAATTTGAATACGACATGTTTTAACTAAATATCTCTTCTTTGAAAATTCACGACTAATTCTTACAAATTCAACAAAATCTCAAACTACTTTTATACTACTATAATATGAATTTTAAAAAGAATGAAACAAATCGATCAGACTTAAAGTCCTTTTTAAATCATTGGAAGTTTAAAAGTCAAGGATAAACGGCGTAGTTTTGCACTGGTGATGCTTTGGCCATTTTCGAGACGTTACTGAACTTTTTACTATTCAAGAAATTAATAGCAATAAGACAAAACAATGTACATATGGTGAGAAATACCTATGGCTCTTTACAAAGTTCCAATACAATTGTAAAAAACATGACAATTCCAAACTGCTTCTATAACGACTATCACTATAAGTGCACTTCTAAATCCAAGTCATATCCTAACCTATGTTCAATTACAACCTATGCGCTTTGTTCAAGGTCTATTCACATATCATGTAAGTCTATTCCAAATTTTTATAGTCCATGTACACGGATCACATATGTCACTTACTTTTAAAGTAAGAAGTTACAACCATTGTTTTCTACATAAGTTCACAACAATTCAACCAACATTAACACAATCAAACATAACATATATGTGTTATATTTTACATTCAAAGTGAGTTGTTAACGTCTAATCCAACCAAAAACAAGATCCAAGAATCAAAGCCTAATCCAACTTGCAACCATCTCCTTCCTTCTTCTCTTACATTTTTGCCCTTCCAAACCACCATATAACTCAAGGCCATGATAAGTCCCACCCTCTAATCCATCATTCCTAAACTTATTAGATGCTAAACCATGTTCTAATGATATTCTAAGGTCTTTTGAAAAGTTTGGTTGAGTTTGGAATTGGTTTGAATATAGTTTGGGAAAGGCAAAGAGGAAGAGAAGAGAAGGAAGCCATTACAAAGCTTAGATTTGTCTTTGTGAATATGTGATTATTTCTAAGGGTTTTCCCTTCTTATATAAGCTTAGGAATGTGATGGGAAAGGACAAAAACCGCTCAACAGTGTAACATCATATCATGTCTACATTATGTCACAATTGCGTTAGTGTTAAGGAGTTTCCATTTATGCCTCATTTCCCTTTTCACACATAACTAGATAAGATTAGGAAGCTTCTTAAGGTTATATCCGTAAATAGCAAAATATTTTTTATTGCATTGAATTTATTTCTTAAGCAAATAAGTATATACCAAAAAATCTGAATAACTTCTAACAGTTAAAAAGCAGTTTATCGATAAAACGATTTTCGGTCACATTATCGATATTTTTTCAAAGAATATATTTTTGTAAACATTTTTCCAAAACAAGTTTACCGTCATTTCTTATTATCCAAATGGGAGTGAAATTCTTGTTAAATAATTTTAATAACATTAAATCTAAGATTCAAATATATAAATAATTCGGATATTTCAATATGAAGTGTCCAAAATTCCGGATCATAACATTCTCCCCCACTTGGAATATCTCATTCTCGAAATTGCAACACGAGTAACTAAAGAAAAAACCACATATAAATATTTGATGGTATTCTAATCCTTTTCAAACAAAGCTCATGGTTTGCTCAAATCAAACCCTCTCATCACAAAATGATGAAAAATAATCCATTAATTGTAGCTTTCGCTCAACGGCCTCAGGTTATTACTTAGACGATAATTCATGCCACCTAGAGAAAATCGAAGAGTTTTCCTTGAACTCTCCCTAAGCTAACAAACATAGTATACCGATATACTAAAGCCCATATATGTATATGGACCTTTCGTATGAAATATCAATTCCGACCACTTGCTCGATCATTTGATTTCCCTTCCCAACTAGTACAGATCACTTGACCTCTCCCGTGCAGACTTCGATCGGCTTCCTTGATTAGAAACCTCTGTTTCTTCATACATGAACTTATATCATGATAGAAAACTTTGGAATCTTATCAAGAGTCTGTACCAAATGTTCACCGTTAAGAATCGAGTGGAAAATCTGTGTTCAGACCGATGGAAACCACCTCAAAAACATGTACTCGAATACTAGATCAAGAACAGTCATGCGAATAAAATGATCTGCGTGCAACTTACGTATTGTTTTATTTGGTTTCCTAACTATACCAATTATTTTTAATCACATTCATTTTTTCCAAATAGTATATCCTTTTAATACTAAAATCACTTATGAATCATTTCACAAATCATAACTTCAAGCTTATCAACATTTTATAACTTAAGTCATACTCGTATAATACTCCATTACATCCTAGGAGTATATACACACATCAAATTTGTTTTACTCGACAAATATGTTCAAAAAATATAAACTTATTTTAACTTGCTATATTCTCAATTCAAGTATTATATAAACTTCACTTATACCTTTAAAACACTTAATTACAAGTTCTATAACCATCCGAAAGTTTGCGGCTATCCAAAATCGTCGAAAAATTCGGTTTCATTTAAAAAATGAAAACTACCAACAATATAACATATCATGATGCACATCCATACTTTCCTAATACATAAGAACATTGAAATAACTTAACAAATTTCAATAATTTATTAAATAGACTTTACCCAAAAAGGAAAAACCTAAAAAGTTTCAACATTTATTACTGACTATGCCACTACCACTTGGACACCCTACATATAAAACTTTTCTATACAACAAGGTTCATATCAGATCTCTTTCTAAATTAAACTTTAGAACTAAAAATCTGTGCTTAATTCAAATCATTTTGAAATAAATATGCATATAACTTTTGTATATCAAATCATACTTTAGGATTATATCAAAATTTGTTTTACCAATACAGTTTTGCAGCATACCACACTTGGAAACTCGAAAATGAATGCCGACGATGTTAAAGTCATCACCAGAATTAATTTCAAGTGACAGGAGTGAGTTCAGTACATCCAATATATGACTTTCGGGCTTAACCAAAATCATTTCAAAACGGTATCAAATACTTCGCAAATGTTACTAAGTATCATGATCTCACTTTCATAAATTGATTGCCCAAATATCTATTTCAAATATTATTATTATTATTTTCTCCAAATCTTGAAAAACATTTACAAAGATACCGGGATTTAAGTCCTTAAGTTTTCTATTTAAATCCTTTTTGTTTATAAACTATGTTTTTCAAGCCCTCCTGATATAAAATCACTTTCTTATATAAAGTTTCTTCTCTATCTAAATCATTTCATAAATGTATATCTTTATTTAAATTAAAATATAAAAAACTCTTGTAAAATTCAATTTTAACCTAACATTATCATTGAACGCCTTATAGTCAAACCATAAAACTTAATTCCTAAGGTGGTTGTATTTAATGTTCTCATAAATTACTATCTACCCAACCCTTGTCGTAAGAAGATAAATTTTTATACATCAACAAACTATAGTTAATGCTCAGAAACTAGCCGAGCATAATTAATCAACCAATAAATGATAATAATTGAATATTTTCATTTCCTACCAAATAACTGTATCATAAATAACTATATCAATTTATGAAAATTATATATTTTATGTAAAATTTATTCCTAGGTAAAATTATTTCATATACCAACTTGAAAAAAAATATTGAGCCGGTTTGTGTTGTTCAATGTTTAAAAACCACTATTGATAATGTTGATCAAGCACATCGACCAGAATTCATAAACTACTCAACATACCAATTAACACAATATAAAACAATTTATAGTACTAACAAATACGATCTTAGATGTATAAAACTCTCAACTCGTGCTTGGGCATTCCATTACCCCATCTCTTAATGAATCATACCCACCAAAGCCAAGGTTCTCAGTAAATCTTCAGCTCTGATACCAAGTTAATGACTCGCCTTTTCGACCCCAAATGTCGACACTAATACATACCAAATTTGTAACGACCCGATTTCTCGACGCCCGAAAAGTCGACATCGAATGTCCACTGTATCAAATACCGCACAGTCGAATGCCCAAAAACGAACCGTTAGGGTTTAAAGAAGAAGAAGATAGAAGAAAAACAGAAACAACAACAGAATCTCACATTCCGCAGCGAAACAATATATAATAGATAAATGAATAATCTTTAAATCAAAGACTCATCACTGTTAATACAATACAACATTAGAGTTTACAACGACATCATACATCACCGACAGTTATTATAACTTGACTATATAAAAACTGATTTTCACTAACCATATGCAACGGACACTACATAGTAAAGAGATACGTCTCGCCATCCAGCTTCAACTCCTGATCTCCACAGCAACTCTTTCCGAGTTCGCTCTCGAATAACTGATAACCTGACTCTAGGCTGCCCGTATGGAAAATTATGGGCACCCAGAGTTTAGAAAGGGAACGATAAACTTCAGGTCAGTCGTGGGACTGGTGTGAGATCTTAAAAAACAGTTATTTTCACAAATAAAATAAAAAGAATCCGCTATGCTTTTGGAAAATGAAACCAGCATAAGGCCTCCCGGCACACACACAATGCAATCGCACACTTGAGAGAGATTTCTCCTTATGATAGTCAAATATTCTTACTACGCAAAATTCTTCTTTTATATTATTATTAGTGCGTAGTGGAACACATTTCGAAAGTATAATATTAATCTTATCCAGCATAGGTACCATTATATTATGCCTGCTATAGCTACCATTTTAAATGGCAGGTTCTACAACTAAAACCGTACAAGGCGCGTATTGTTTCTTTAGATTTCCAACAGATGGTCAGACTAAGGAACTTCCTACTGCCACATGGGTATGCCTCTGGCGGGACATCCTGAGAACCTAACCGGATCTCTGCCAACACAAGGCCGGGTTACCTCTGCAAAAATAGGTAACTACTGACACTAGTATGTCATCTCCCGGTTGTAAACAACCTTTATCCGAGGATCCTCAACAACAACAATCACAAAGTAATATATAATTGCGATATCCACATAAGTTAAGTATCTGGGCTCCATACCATGATACCACTTCTATCCAGAAGGAAATGCACATACCCTAAGGGGGGCTACTCCCTATAACCTTGCTGCATTCTTACTGTTTTGACCATTCCGGGGTGTTAGGTCTGCCGAAGTCTCGTCCACAAAGCTACGCTTTTCACAAAAGCCATGCTTCGATCAACAAATGATCAGCAACACTTCATATGCCACATTACCAATTTGGAAATGTATCACTAGTAACCATCAACTACATAACCTCTGAGCTCATACGTCTCAGAGAAGGGTGTTAAGCTAAGAGAATAAATTCTCTGCCACCAACAGAAATGTATTTGATAGAAACCGGCTTTATATCTCAAAGTGTAACGTCAGGCACACATCCATACAAGTCCGTTCCGGGGTCGAACGGAACCGAAGGCACTTTCAAAGAAGCCCTTGCAAATCCAGATATTCACTAATCACATCCGGAATCCCTATCACAAAGGGTGATAAAATCTCTATACCGGAGCAACCCGGTGCAGAGACATTCGACAGGTAATCCTTTCGCTTTCGAAAATACCCGGTCTTCAACACCATCTTCAAATGCAATCCCATTTCGTCGTATCGTTATTCGAAATGGGTTTTATGACACAAGGTCCTCTCCCGGCTAATCCAAATAACGGGCGCTTATTTTAAAAATAAGTGTTACATTCAGATTCAAACAAATCATAACAATTTCACTTTGATCTTTTAAATAAAAGATCCATCACAATCACAAAGGTTCGATGTAGGTTTCGAATATCCAGTTGGAATTCGACTCCCGGTCGCATCGAAATTCAAATGCCGATTAAGGCCAATATTGATAGTCGGTTATTTAACAATCAATCATCATTCACAACAGTCACTGGATTTCAAATAATTTTTCCCCAATTATTATTATTTTCAATATATCTTCGCAAGATAAAATTTCACACTTCAATCCTTTGAAAATCAATTTCCACATTTCAATCTTTTTTTTGAAAACAAATTCAAAACACTCTTCTCACGCAGAATACATTTCCAAACATTTATTCATTTCCACTGAAAATCTTCTAATTTCAAATATGTTAAAATAATATAAAAATACTTATTCAAAATATACTTGAAAACATTTAAAATAAACTATTTTTGAATATTTGTTTAAATATTAGTTATGAAAAATATTATACTAATACCTCATATAAAAATTCAGGTCCAAAACTAATTTTAAAATAAAAATTTGTAAATCGAGTATAAATATTTAAATAACTATTTTATAAATCAAATATCAATTTAAATCTTTAAAATAATCCCTTAAATAATTAACTAAATAAATTTTTACTTTAAGACAATTTCCAAACTAATTTCTCCAACAATATTATTTTAAAACCAAATCTAAAACTTATAAATTTTATTCAAAAGCTATTTTAAAAATATACTCGGCTTTCCAGGGAAGAATTCTTTTTCCATTACAAAATGGTCCATTCCAATAAATTAATAAATCTTCTTGATTTATTTTAATTTACATTCCAATTTGTAAATTTCTTTCCACACTTTAAAAATAAAACAATATTTACTTTTAAACAATTTCCCTTTTCTTTACAAATTCCCGTTGTGAATTTACATTTTCAAATATCAACTATATATGAATTTTAAATCGATTCCCAAATATAATCTTCAAACCCAATCAAATCCCAAATTGATTTCCAGTTTATTTCAAATACAAAACCAAATTCCAATTTGATTTTCCAAATTAATTTTCCAATATCAAATCAATTTCAAATTTATTTCCCAAATTATTTCCAATATCAAATCAAATTTCCTAATCGATTCCTAAGATTTATTCTAACTCCAAATTAATTTCCAAATCGATTTCTAAAATTAATTTCAACTCTAAATTAAATTCCAAATTTAATTTATAAATTTATTTCCTTTTGAAATAAATTTCTTTATCTCTTTCAATTATTTAAATTACGTATCTTAAATAAATCCTTCAACTATTAAACAACATCACTCGAAATTCTTTTATTAAAATATTTTCCCATATTTTTGAAATTTATTCAATAAGTTTTCAAAGATAAAACTTTGTCTATTTAAATTTCCTTCTTTTAAAATTCACCTGATTCCTTCGAATGAATTTATTATAAATTTTCTACCCAAATTTCAAAATCAAATTTTTATTTATTTCTGGTATCCTATGATACCAAAAATATATACGGCTAAATTACAGCCTTTAACGGTTTCAGTCACAAAAAATCATACACAGATTATAATTAATCATAACACAACATACGAAACAAATTAAATATTTGAGGAATCCAGTTGGATCCCTCCAACCTGTTTCCCTGCATCCACAGACATTAGCACAACAATTAAATACCCATTCCACTTCAAGGTGGAATATCGCGGTATATGGTATTTACAAAAATATCATCCGCTATTATGCAGCGCAATAGGGTCTCATCCGCTATATAATGCGGGAAATCAACAACTCCAAATACATATATAATACCAATTCCACTTCAAGGTGGAATATCGCGGTATATGGGTTTAATATAATAACCTCCGCTATTATGCGGCGCATAGGATCTGAACTAATATAACTAATAATAAATTAATTACCCAAACACACAATCATTCAATTTTATTCTCATTTATATAAAAATATCAGTGAGTCAGAAAGATTGAGTTGTACTCACATTGCTTCCAATAGCAGTTGCAGTGTTTTATTCTAAATAAAAATAAACGATCCAAAATTCATACTAGCTCCAATCAACTCCCAATCCAGCTCCATTGCGTAGTATTCGCTAATACGATTCCAACGCAATTCGTTCCGTCAGTTTTTGACCTCGTATGAACAAGTTATAGCTTTTTGAAGTTTACACAATTTAATATACAATTTATTTCCAATTTTTTTTCCAAATTTTTTTTAACCTTCAAACTATCGCAGCCACACTTTTCTACATCTGGACATCAAGGCCGATGGTTGCTTCTTCCTCCCTCACGCAATTTCCAGGCCGTAGAACCCATAGCATACGTCGTTCTTCATCACGTCACCACGTCACTACTGATGACCGGAAGTTGATCCAAGACCACCGATCGATGCCCCAAAGCAAGCTCTATCATCGGCTTGAATCTCGTATAACTCGGTTTCCTATATCCCTCGATAAATGCACACGAATGTTACGTGTTTCAACCTATTTTGCCGTCAATCCACACAACAATATCCAATCATAGCCGTTGGATATGTAGCTCTCACTACACTCTATAATTTCGTAGTTGAATGTTTTTGAGAATTGTTGATGGATTGGATGAAAATCGAGGAAGAACGATGGTGTTTTCTGGCCGTGTATTTGATAGTGGCGGCTAGGGTATTGAAATGAAACCCTAGGTTTTTAGTTTGCAAATGTGAATGTTGAGGTCCTTACATAGAAAATTTAAAAACACTATTCATCCGAAATTTTTCCGAACTCGAAACAAAGCTTGCCGCCTGGCGTTTGTAATGTTTTACCCCTATTACAAACGCAATGGAATATATATCGGGAGCCAATTCGATCATATTTGAAAGATAGATTTTCGAATCGACTAATTTAAATTTAAAATTCTCTTAAATAGATTTCTACATGTTTTAGCTTGCCCCGGACAAATTGTAAGTCCGATTGACACGAAATTTGAAATCTTACAATAATTTAACATTACGGATCCAATGAAACTAGTTTCATCGAAATCCGAGACTGTTTGAAAAATGGCTATTTTTACTCGTTAATTAAATATTAAAATATTCAATTTCTACGGTTTGACTTTTTAATTCAATTTTAAAAGTTCGATAACATCATTCTAAATCAAATAAGATTTAATTCAACTTTATTAATCATTTTCATTCATATTAAATCCAATTTCTAATTATTTCAGCAATTTCAAATATTAAATTAACAATTTAATTATGCAATTAAATCCTTATATTCGAAATATAAGTTATTCGACTTATAAAATTTACTTGTGCATATTCAAAATTAATTAAATATATGAATTTCAAATAACAGAAATTCTGGGTCGTTACACTAGTACATCCACGGTATTCACGTGCCGAGTACCCAAGTGTCGAAAAGACGAATTGTTAAGGTGAAACAAAAGAAAATGAAACAGAACAAGAAAGAAGGAATACAATATAAGAATCTCACAGTGGAAGGATCATATATAATATCAAAAGATAGTATAAACTATCAGCCTAAGATACAAAGTTTTTCAAAGTTACAGTAATCAGCCCCGACAGTTATAACAACATTTCTAACAAATGCGGACGATGCATATAAAGTAATGCAGCTGAAATATATACTACAATAGGTAGAACTCCAACTCTGCTCCATAAGCTCCAAGTGTCCAAAGCTAAATTTGGAAACATACAAGGAGTTGACCCAAGCATTATAACAAAAGAACACCCGGATCAATCTGGTAAACCAGCTTGAGACACTCAAGAAATATAAGTGGCAAGTAACAGTAACTATTAAGGCCATACAGATTCCCATAATGGTTTTCCTCAAAGAAACTAACCATTCATTAGGTTTAATATATTACGATATGATAAATAATGTCTAGGGTGTACAACATAAGTCATATTAAATAGTTGTTGTGTGAACGCCATAAAGTAATAGGTACAAAATCAATACCACTAAGGTGTATTCGCATAGGTGTAAGGATTTCCATGGAGCTCTCCTCAAATCTAGCTGAATATGAACTCCATGACTATGATTAGAAACTTCCTTCTAAGCATCGTATATCTTTAGATAGGATATACTCCAAGGTAAACATAACTGGCCCAACGATGAACTGCATGACACCAAGTATCAACAACTCCCGCATGCAACATATCGATAAGCATACTCTAGATCTGGAGTTGGTATACCCTCGTGGGTAAGCTAAACCTGGGATTATTCACCTTACTCTAATTTTAGTCATTTTCGATGTTGAGGCTACGTTCCGCGTCTTTCACATGAATCTTCATCACTCGATCAACACTCGAATTGCCAACTGGATTCCTATGTCTCAAACAGATCATGAACTACTACATAGATTCGAGCATCTTGAATAGGTCTCAAACCTCCACATAGGTCCCTTGCATAAGTCTTTTGATGAATGCAAACATTGTCCTCTCTGTTTGAGTACTCTACAAGATAGACATTCCACACGACAGCATCGTTCGAAATGTTATAGGGTAGTCAGTTCAACTCTATAACATTCCACTTCACAACCACTTCCAAAACATAGTACTCGTATACTAGTTTTGAAGTGGTATTCGATAAGTAAAACACTTACCAATATCAGTCTCTTCAAAACTAATCGATGAATTTTTTGGTTAACCCAATCCTCATTCTCTCAGAATTAAGCAAAAAGATAGAGACATTTCATACCAATACTCCTCCTAGGGGGTTCTTATTGGTATGAAATGGCAAAGCCTTTCGATAGTCGGCTAATCAACTATTTGGTACCAGATTGATGTTTCTAAATGGAAACCATGTTTCATTTGCTTTCCATAAATGAATAGACACACAAAACACTATCATCATCCGAAACACAATCAAGCCACAAAAATTATGATTAAGTTACTTAAGCAACTCATAATCCCTTCCATTTAATTAATCCATTTATTAATTAAAACTCCTTTAACAGTAAACTTCATTTATCGAATAAGCTTCTACTTTTTCTATATTTTCCAAAAGATTCCACTATTTATTATTTCCTTAAAAACATCCATTTTAAGGATCTAAGTATTTTCACAAATCCATTCAAAAGGTATAAGACGAATATTAATTAAACATTGTCGCTACAAAATCAATAGCTTCGCTTTTTCTTATCTTTAAATCATCCTTTTAAAGATTTATTTACATTTCATAAGTATAATCAAAATGGATTAAAGACAAAATGCGAATAAGACATTGTTACAACAAAGCCAAATCATTTTCCTACTTGTTACTATCTTTATAAACCTTTGTTTTAATGATCCAAGTTCATATTCGGACAAGTTCAGCATTTGACAAGTTAACCATCAAGTTCTAGAAATGATTGCTTATAGAAATCACGATTCGTATGCTTAACTCATTTTCGATATTCCAACTTAACTATTCCTCACCGAAGAGCGAATCCAGGTAAGTTAGAGACTGGTTGCTCCGAGGCTTGCGTAGACACTTCAGTCTTGAATCTTGCAAATAGAGATGTCTACCTCATCCACTTTTAGTGATAAGTATAATATTAATAATTTCCATAAACAATAAGAAATTAACATGATTAACACGTTTTCGACATTTTTCACTTAACTATTTCTAGGTTAAGAGGTAAGCCCAGTAGGTTAGAGCTCTACTGTTCCACCCTACTTGATATAAATCTTAACTCTCACAAATAGATAAGATTACTTTGTCGGCTTATTAGTGTTAAGCATAGTTAATTACAATCCTAATAAGTAATTTAACAATTTAACCATTTAGCCATTAAACCATTACCACCCCCTTCCTAAACCTTTTGTTTTATAATCTAAAACAAGATTTTTATATAAGATATTTTCCATGATATCTATATAATATATTATACTCCAAAAATACTAATAATATGTTTTGAAATACTCCTTTAAAATATCACTTGGTGTAACAAGTTTGAAAAATCATTAGAAACGGCATGTTATAACAAAATATCTCTTCGTTAAAAATTCACAACTAATTCATATAAATCAACAAAATCTCAAGCTACTTTTAAACTACTATAATATGAGTTAGACAATATTTTTATAAACAATGAAACAAATCTCTCAAACTTAAAGTCCTTTTTAAAACATTTGAAGTTCAAAAGTCAAGGTTAAACGGGATAGTTTTGCGGTAGTGACGTTTTGGCTGTTTTCGAGACGTTACTTAACTTTTTACTATTCAAGATTTTATAGAAATAAAATAAAACAATGTATATATAATAATAAATACCTATGGAACTTTTTACAAAGTTCCAAATCAATTGTAAAAAAATCGGACAACTCCAAACTGGTTCTATAATGACTATCACTATAAGTGCACTTCTAAATCCAAGTCATATTCCAACCTATGTTCATTTACAACCTATGTGCTTTGTTCAAGGTCTATTCACATTTCATATAAGTCCATTCAAGTCAATTCCAAGTTTGTTCAAGTCCATGTACACGGATCACATATGTCACTTATTTTTAAAGTAAGAAGTTACAACCATTGTTTTCAATATAAGTTAACAACAATTCAACCAACAATAATACAATCAAACATAACATATATGTGTTATATTTTTCATTCAAAGTAAGCTGTTAACTCACCTTTAGTCCGACCAAAACCAAGATCCAAGAATCAAAACCTAACCCCACTTGCAACCGCCTCCTTCCTTCTCTCGCATTTTTGCCCTCCCAAACCACCATATAGCTTATGGCCATGATAGGTTCCACCCTGTATTCCATCATTCTTAAATTTCTTAGATGCTAAAAGATGGTCTAATGATATTCTAAGGTATTTGAAAAAGTTTGGTTGAGTTTGGAGTTGGTTTGAATATAGCTTGAGAAAGTTAGCGAGGAAGAGAAGAGAAGGAAGCCATTAGAAATCTTAGATTTGTTTTTGCGAATTTGGGATTATTCATAAAGGTTTTCCCTCCTAATATAGGCTTAGGAATGTGATGGGAAAAGAACAAAACCCCCTCAAAACTCTAACACCACATCATGCCTATTTTATGTCATAATTGCTTAAGTGTTAAGGAATTTCTATTTATGCTCATTTTCCTTTTCACACCTGACTAGATAAGCTTAGGATGCTTTTTAAGGTTATTTCCATAAATGGAAAAATTATTTTATTTCATTAAATTAATTTTCTAAGAAAATAAGTGTATGTAAAAAAAATCTAAACAATTTCTAACGGTTATAAAGTTGTTTATCGATAAAACAATTTTTGATCACATTATCGATATTTTTCCAACAAATAACATTTTTCCAGCACAAAAAGGTCATACTTATGATAAACACATCATTTAGATTCACAAATGAACAAAAAAGAGATCATAATTTCATAATTTTTTGAACTATGTTATCTAGAGAGTGGAATTATCTCTAAATTATCATTTATTCTCAAAGTTTTCATTCACCTTTGTAGTTGTTAGTTTTTGCAATTTTTAATAGTTAGCTTAAACATCTTAAATCTTGGTCAATTTGATTGAATAGAAATTTAAAATCTAACAATTTCCTATGGATCGACCCGTACTTGTCACGTACTAGAATTGTACGCCGTGCGTTTGCGGTTAAAACTAATTCAAAATTTATCAGCATTTTTCTAGCTCGATAGAAAATTTTCCATTAAACACTTATACCATTTGAGATAAGTATATGGATACGTTTTGAAGTATTTAAAAAGTACAAATGAATAGTATTGACTGATAAACAAAGTTTTATTAGATAAAAGAAGTTATACTAATAAAAAAGGTTTTAATTAATAAAAAGTGTGGGATGAAAAGATCGGAAATGTGATAAGTAAACGAGACTAAGTTTCCGTATATGATCATCTATTTTGAAATTGATAGACGATTAGTCAACTATCGAACTTGATCGGAATTCATCGATTTACTTTTGAAGAGACCAGGATCGGTAAGTATTTTTCTTATTGAATACCACTTCAAAATTGTCAGTTCTATGTTTTGGAAGCAGTTGTGTTGTGGAATACTATAGAGTTGAACTGTCAATACTAATGTTAAGTGTAAGGGAAAAGTCAACATTAGTATGCGGAGGACTTATGCTGGGATCTATAAGGAGATTCAAGATTTGTTTGAGATGCTATAATCCCTATAAAGATTCATGATCTATTCGAGATGCTGAAATCCATTTAAGGATTCGTATTATGTTTAAGTGATGAAGACTCGTGTGAGAGATGCCAACATTTATCATTTTGATACTAAATCAGTTAAGTAATTACCATATTACTACCTTAGTTTCCTAATTAACTATATTAAGGTTTATTGTTTCTATGACCATAATTAATTTGGAATAATTTATTTCAAGTCAAAGAAGTAGTCATACAAGCAAATTATGCTATCAAAAATATGTTAGTTTATATTCTCATAAAACTTATGACACATAAATGTCGTAAGTTTCATGACAGTCATATGCTTAATATGACCATTCTCAGAATGGTAAGAACTTTGCATAGTTCAATGAAATATATTTGGATTAGGCTTAGTTTGAACTATTGTAATGACCCGCTTTTCTGACCCTTAGAAATGACACTTAATACATCTTTGGTGTTCGTGTGCCATTGCCAAAGAATCGGAAAGATGAATCGTCGTGGGGTAAAAATAAAAGAGCAGAATAGAAAACCTCACTATGAAACTGTTAAATGTATCATAACAGTGATATAGTACGTAAGGTTACTCCTTAACAGGGAGTTACCAGAGTTACACAAAAAAACTACAAGTCAGTCTACGCAGTTATAACAGTCTGTCATTTACATATGCTGAACAAAATACATACACAAACTAAATAAACAACAGAATAGATAGCTAAGTAGATAAAAGCCTCTTGCTCGGATGCCATCTTCAAAGAGCCCATATAGACACATTACTCCCGGATTACTCAAATAAAATTGAGTACCCAAGAGTTCAGAGAAAAAAACAACTCGGGTCAGACAATATGTCTGGTATGAGTTAAAATTTTAAATCAATGGGTGTGTGATTAAACACAAGAGGTAAGACCACGCCACTGAACACGGAACAAGTTTACTCTCACAAGAATCAACATCAACACGTGAAGAATGGATAAAAAAATTAAACATCGTGAAGAGTTGTTAACTCTTTCCAATTAAATTAAGGAAACAAATTTGAGGGTGCGAGTCAAATAAGAAAAGGAAAATTTCCCATAATGAATTTGAGGGTGCAACCCCCCTTTGAAGTATACCTCTAGTATTATACTTCTGAGAAGCTCATTTACTCTGTGACGCTTCTCAGAACCCACCAAGCCGGACCCTGCTAAACCTTACCAAGTACCCGAATATTTCACATCTAAAAGCGGTACTGAATCCAATCTAGATGAGATGTGAAGGTATCGTAATGGGAGGAACACCACATATCTTGGCCTCCTCTCACGCTTTGGTTTTAGTCATTCTCGATAAAGGATAATGAAGCTCAACAGAGCAACACTTCATCTTAGAATAATGAAAAAATAAAGCTAAAGTAATCGATAGCGAGTAACTAACTATCCAGGATACAAAATGATCATATATGGAAATTAAGTCTTGTATGCCCATCACTACTCATTTTCAAACATGTATAATTCTTAATAATAATACCAGACATGTCAAGGTAGTGTTACCTCAAAGTCATGTCTCGCTACCATTTTTAACTTTTGGAATAGAGACAAATCTACATCTACGACATTTAGTGTTAACCATACAAATAAATAATTTCTATATAAGTGATTTCGCTTTACGAAAATTTATTCATTTCCATAAACGAATCAAATTTTTTCTTTTAAAATCGAATTTGCGCTTGGGCTTCACATTATAAGTATTAGCTTCAAAACACTTTGTTAAAAGAGTTTACTAACTTTTAAACATCATTATAAGGATTTAATAACTTTCAACATCCTTATTTACTTGGATACTTGGCTTTAACTATCACTAATAAGAATAATTAATTATCTTCAAACTTCATTAACCAATTTGGTTAATTAGTTTCAAAAAACCTTTTAATTATTCACTTTAAATTTACATAATTAATTAAATTAATTTATTAAATTTCATCTCATTAATTAATTAATTAAATTTAGACATAATTAGTTAAATTAATTAATAATAAAAAAAATATTAATTGAATTAATTAATTTAAAACATAATTAAAAAAGATTAATTAAATCTAAATTAATAAACTAAATTTAAAAATCATTAATTGAAAGGAGTTAATTAATTTTAATCATCATTTTAATGATTAATTAATTTCAATCCATCATAATTAAATAATTAATTAACATTAATCATCATTATCAAAGTGATTATTTAATTTTAAGTATGATTAACAAAGTAGTTAATTTAATTTTGAACATATCATTGATAAGATAATTAATTAAATTTAAACTCTTCGTAAACAAGTTAATCAATTAACCTTAAGCCTTATTAATTAATTAATTATATTTAAAAATCTTTATTAAACTAAATAATTAAATTTGAAATCATCATTATTTAACAACTTTATTAACTTGTAAAAAAAATCTAAGCTCGACAAGAAATCAAAATTTCGATAAGGATATGTTTGTCGAAAGTGTCAATATAGGGGTAGTCGCTATATGGACACTTCGACAACTCATTTCATGTCATTTTACTTTCATCCATACATCATATAACATAAGCAAAAAAATAATACAAAGTTCTAAACTATTCTACAATATGTAGAGAGCAATCATTAACAATATAACTAACTTTTACTACTAACATCCAAAAACTGCTTATTAACTTGGTTACTAAACTTACAAGGCAACAACTTTTCAAGGTGTAGCCCAATCCAACACACATCACATGGTAATACAAATACGACAAGCAACCAATAACAATTATATGAACAACATTTAAGTTTAAAAAGTTGATTTCGAAAGATGAGATTTTTACTTAGAATAGCTTACTAACATCAACCGAACTTGTTCTAGAACTTCAAAAACCCTTAGATCTTTGCAAAAACTTTGGAAAGATGGAGTATTTAAGCCAAAAACACTTGAATATGTTCGGCTCTAGGGTATATGTGGGTTGGCCAAGAGTGGATGAGGGGAGTGTGGATTTGTTTTGTAAAGGAGTTGTTGTAGAAGTGGATGGAAGGCTTTTAAACAAGACTTAAGGGTTTTAAAAATGGATGAAACTAAGGTTTGTAGATCTTAGAAATTTATGGAAGCTATGAAAACTTATTGAAAGCTTGCATGAAGTTTAGAAAACGAAATTAGAAATTAGAAAATGATGAAAAGAATTAGGAAATTTGCTTTTATAGAAAAAGAACTAAACAAATTACTAAACTATGCCTATGTACTTTACCCTCGACAATATTGTGCCAACTCACCATGCCAAATCACCCTTATCTCCCCATCATAAACTTTGACATTTCCTTGTCCCAACCATGAAAACTTGAGCCAACATACCATAAATGCAATTGTGCCTTATGTTTAAACATGTTTCTTAAGGAATCTTCCATTTAAACATTTTTTGCTTATTTTATTTTTCATAAAAAGTCACACCATAATTTCCTTAAGTATATATTTGTATTTCTAAAATATGCTATCTTATTTATAAATGAATGTAAATTTATTAACAACAGAGTTCATAATGCTTCCGACAACTTTTAGGTGATGTAAAGTCGAAAATTCGAAAAACGATTTCCGGTCACATTTTCGATTTTCTTCGAACTAAATATTTTTCTAAATTTTTTTTGAAAACCCTTTCATCATCACTAACCATTATTTTAAAGATTTTTATTTTAGTTATAAAACCATTAATTAGTTATTAAAAAATATATTAAATATCCAAATTTTAAAGAGGTTAAATTACAGGTCGTCGCAACTATTATTAGCAGTTCTTTCCTTTTATGTTAGTTTAGGTTATAAACTAGAAAACATAAATACTTTGAAAGAATAGTATACAAATTTTATTAGAATTCTGCTCATGTTTTCAATGTAAATTTTGAAACTAGATACTATGGTTTTATCGCGTACATAAATTTACTTCTCTAAAATCTTTTATACAAATCACCATAGGTAATAATTTCTGATAGCAAACAAAGTACAAATCAGTTTAGAAATTAAAATCTCAACATAATAAATATAATATAAATTAATAGATTAAAGGCGGTAGTACCTTTTCTTTAAAAGGAGACAACAAAATGATTGTAAACAAAGGGCGACCTAGTGAACTTGAGGCTTGAAGAAGAGCAGTGCCGCCAATTCGATGGCAGTTGCAAGTTTGGCGATTGATTACTATCGGTGGTGGCTTATGGTAGAATGTTAAGGATTATTTCGATAGGACATTAGGGCTTTTCAGTGAATTTGTATATAAATCTTGTAACGACCCAATTTTTTGACTTTCGAAAGTCGACATCGATACGTCCACTGTATCCAATGTCGAGCAATCAAATGCCGAAAAACCGAACCGTTAGGGTTTAAGAAGAAGAAGATAGAAGAAGAAACAGTAATAACAATAGAATCTCACATTTCGCAGCGGAACAATATATAATAGATAGATGAGTAATCTTTAAAACAAATGCACTATATTGGTTTATATATCACATTATCATAGTTTACAACAACACACCAGCGGAAAAGAAAATATCATATACTAGTGATACGCCTCGCCATCCAGCTTGAACTCCAGATCTCCACAGCAACTTCTTTTGACTTCGCTCCCGTTCAACTGATAACCTGACTCTAGGCTTCCCGTGTGAAAAATTATAGGCACCCAGAGTTTAGAAAGGTAACAATAATATCCAGGTCAGTCATAGGACTGGTGTGAGATCTTAAAAATAGTTATTTTCACAAAGAAAATAAAAAAAAATCCGCTATGCTTTTGAAAAATGAAACTACCATAAGGCTTCCCCGCACATACACAATGCAAACGCAGAATTGGAGGAAATTTCTCCTTATGATAGTCAAATATGCTTGATAAGCAAAAATCTTTTTATTATTATCATTAGTGCATAGTGTGGAAAACATTTCGAAAGTATAATATTAATCTTAGCCAGCATACAACCATTATTGTATGCCTACTGTAGCTACCATCTAAACAGTGGTGACCACCATAAGTAAACGGCAGGTTATACAACTAAAACCGTACAAGGCGCGTATTGAAGATTCGATTTCCAACAAATGGTCAGGGTAAGGAACTTCCTACGCCACATGGGTACGCCTCTGGAGGGACGTCCCGAGAACCTAACTGGATCTCTGTCAACACTAGGCCGAGTAACCCCACGCTGTAATACAGCTATAACACGAGTAACTACCATGAGTATGCCATCCCCGGTCGTTACAGACCTTTATTCGAGGATCCTCAACCACAAAGCAACAACAATAAAGCAATAAATTTGCAGTAACCACATAAGTTAAGTATTTGGGATCCATACCGTGATACCAACCGTTTCTAGAAGGAAATGGACATACCCTAAGGGCGCTACCCCCAAATTGTCTTGCTACAACATTCATGTTTCGAACATTTTCGGGTTGTGAGGTTCGACGAAGTTTCATCCACAAAGCTACGCTTTTCACAACAGCTATGCTTCGATCAACAAATGATCAGCAACACTTCACATGCCACATTACCAAATTAGGAATGTGTAACAACCAGGTATTTTCAACCATTCGCATCCATTATAAGTGTATAGGTAGACACTCATGCCGGAATTGAATTGCTCAAAATGCCGCGTTGTAAATAAAATTTGGCAAATCTCAGAACATACAGTAAATAAAAATCACAGAACACAAACACAGAGTAAGAAATGCAGCGGAAGTAAAAGAGATGGTAGTTCATGAAGCTACTATGAAAATATACCAGAGTTAAATAAAATACAACAGAATAAATAAAGTACAACAGACGTCTCATGATGATAACCAAGTACAAGCCGAATAGAACAACAGAACTGGAATAGATAAAACTAGATAAGCAGATGATCTCTATCGATTCCAATCTCCAGAAAGTGGAATCCAAATCTGTGAATAACTCAAGCTAACACGAGTGTAAATAAAATACAAACACTCGAGTCAGGACAAGATATACTTATATAATGTAAACCAACTCAAGTGAACTGTAATAAAGTACAAGTAACTTAAAGGATGCCTGAGACTGCCCATCCTCTAAGGATCCATTAAACTATTTACTATGTAGTAATATTTTGCTATTATAATAATGTCTACAGTAAAATAAACATACTTTTAAATAGCGTCCCGGGCTACCCATATCACCCTTCACACATAATAGTCCCAGCAGTCCATCCAATATCATTACATCTCCACACCGGGTGACTGTCAGAGGATACCACACGGGCTACGGGAGAAAAACAAACTCGTAGTAAAGGCTCGGTATGGTAGGTGACACGGCACACAAGGCAATGCCAGGGTAGATATACCAATTACGCACACGGGCTGGTGGTAACGCAGCAGCCACATACGCCCACCTCGGAACACACTCCAAACCAAAATCGAAGGATGGTCATCTAATCAGTCACAAGTAAGTGTATAGTATCGAAGGATTGTGTCCGATCGGAGGAATGACCTCACTTGGCCCGAGATCGCTCCTGTTTTAGCCACCTTATGCCAACTCACGGGAGATGGGTTCACGTAATGTACGTCAAGAACGTCGCCACCATCCTACTTCATTCTGGAATCTCCACCGCGTACACGGTTGTCAAAGTGGTTTTCGGTATCGACAGAGAGTATGCCAGATATCCGATCCCGGTCTCTTTGCCAACCAATCGTTATTATAATCCGTAGTTATAATTTAAAATGGTATTTATACTTTAAAACAGAATATCATTTCAAATCCATATCTTTATCAAAATAAAGATTAAATTAATTCCAAACCATTTCAAAAACATCATATCTTTCCAAAACTTCATGTCAAATCATTTCAATATTAAAATATGATATCTTTGCAAAACTTCATTTCCAATCATTTTAATATACCAAAATATCATATCTTACTAAACTTCATTTCCAATCATTTTAATATATCAAAATATCATATCTTTACAAAAATTCATTCCAATCATTTTAATATATCAAAATATCATATCTTTACAAAACTTCATTTCCAATCATTTTAATATATCAAAATATCATATCTTTACAAAACTTCATTTCCAATCATTTTAATATATCAAAATATCATATCTTTACAAAACTTCATTTCCAACCATTTTAATATATCAAAATATCATATCTTTTCGAAACCACATTTCAAATCATTATTCATTTCATTCAATTTAAAATGCCATTTCAATTCACATTTCAAAACAGTTTATATTTCAAATCAAATTACTTCATTTAAATCAAAAATGAAGTTATTACATTTAATAATTAAATTATTAAATTTTCAAATTTTTCAAATTTTAAAGTTCATTTATTCACTTAAGTTTATCAAAACAATGAAAATTCACTTTTCGCAGCATTTAGAAAACGCTACGGAAAGTTACATTCAAAACAGTTCAATTTAACTAAAGACGGCATTTTTAAATGCTGTAATAGAGTTTACTTAAATTTCAAATATGTTATAATAGCCTTTAATTCAATTTAGCTTTTTAGTTCATTATCATCAACTACAGCATTTACAAATGCTGTAATATCATTTACATTGCAATTAATAACATCTCAAAAATGCAGTTAATTAACTTCAAATATTCAATATAATTTCACAACCAATTATATTTTTATTTAAAACGCTTTTGTTTCTTATAAAATCGTACATTTTCACATTTATAAACATCATTTAATTTTCCTTAAGTTCATGATTTTATAAAGTTAAATTTCCATTCAAAAATCAAGATTTACTAATAATTCACTTATTAAATTTCAACGTTCAATTTTAAATTCATTGAATTAAATTTCAAATTAACACTTAATTTTAAGATTTCAAAATATGACTTAATCTCAAATTTATTTACTTAACTTAATATTCACTTTTAAGCCAAATTCACAAATTTCCATTTTGGTTATGTTTCAAAATTTTAACTTAAATAATCATTCATTTCACATTTTAACTTTATTCAAAAATCATTAATATATTATAAAATCACTTTAAATTCATTTTAAATTCAAATTATCATAAGTTTATCATAATTTCATATTTAATTTAATTTTCAATTATAATTAAATCAAAATTTCCAAAATAACTTAAATTCAGATTTTCTAACTTTTCCATAATTTATTTAACTTATAAATTTCCAGAAAATCAATAATAATTTAAAAAAATAATTTTTAATTAATTTTAAATCAAAATATAGTAATATTTACATTTGAAAAATATTTTAAAATTCTAGAAAAACATATTCTAACTACGGGTCTGTATATAATTTTCTACGCTAGGTTAAGTGATACAGGTAATCTATCATTTCAACCCGTAATTTACAAAGAAAAATCCGGGTTTTATCATTTCGAACCCACAGTCCTAAGTAAATGAAAATAATTGAAAATCATTCAGGCCTATCATTTCAGCCCATAACGATTTTCCCTTATTCTAAAGTCCGTTCGGGTATGTATCATTTCAACCCATAGTGATTCTAAATCTAAAGGGAACTTGCAGTGTGATAAAATGATATAAATAACAGAACAGCATAATATAACAGTAACAGATGACATAACTGGTGTTTAAGCATGGGTGAACATCATATGATCATAGTATAGCAGGTGTAACATGATAATGCATTTTACAGATTCAAAAGGGGTCAGTTTACTAGTTATATAAGTACAAATTGTCTGGTGAGACTAACTCACCTGTTCAGAGCTGGAGATATCCACCAAAGCACACGACACAACACAATGAAGGCATGATGACATGGATATGACTTGAGAGAGGAGAGCCAAAGCAATTAGACTTGTTCAAACATTTACACAAAACAATGCAACCTTATATAAGTTTCAACACGAATTACACTATAACAACACTAGAAATCAAAGCCCAAAACGATGTCAAATTCATCGCACTTGTTCTCAACTTCATATGGATCAATTATAGGTTGCTCAGCCAAGACACGAATTTGGTGCTGGGTTTGGATCTATAGTGGTCGGCCTAGGTTGATTTGAATGGTGATGAATATAGGTGCAACAATTTACAAAAACAAGGCAAATACAAGGCAACAACTTCATCTCTAAGCTCCTAATGTGCTCGGCCAGAGGCTAGGTGGGCCCAACCAGTAGTGCAGGTGGTGGTGGGTGATGTGGCAGAGGGTAGAGGTTAGGTCAGAGGTAGTGGTGGTGGAGGATATGGCGGCTAGAGGTGGTAGAAGGAGCGGGATGCAAAAGTAGCTCGGTTTACAACATATGTGATGGTCTAAGTGGATTTTGGTGGTGCTCCTTGCCATGGATGGGCTCGGCCTGCCTTGGAGATGAAATAGGGTGGGTGATTGTCAGAGAAAAGGGGCGGTAGAGGTCAGGTCAGATCTGGTTGAGGAGGATCCAAGCTATGAAGGTGAGAACAAGTACAAAATTCAAATAGAAAAGTAGAAAAACAAAGGAAGAAGAAGGTGAAATTTACCTCAACTCCTTCAAGCAATTGCCGTATTTTTTTTTAGATGAGAAATGGATTTGAAATCCACGTGAAAAATGAGAATGTGGCTGAGAGGATGAAGAAACATACGGAAAAAAATATATAAAAAAATGATGTATGTTGGGAAAATGAAGAGGTGGAAGAGAAAAAGTCAAAAGAAGATAAAGAGTTTCAAGTCTTTTCAAATTTCCACAAATTTATTTTAAATTTATAAATACATAACAAGGCTGATAATAAAGATAAATAAACTCAGAAAATAAAATAAATAATAAAAAGAAATAAATAAATTTATATAAAATCAAATAAATAAAGAAAATGACAATATATACATAAGTAGGCTTTATAAATTTGAAACAAATTCAAATTAACTTTAGAAAATCTTTATGTACTTGAAAAATATTTATAAATAAAGGTAACAAAACAAAATAAAAATGAATTCCAAAAAAAAATATTTTAATAAAATATAATTTAATGAAGAAATTAGCAGAGAAATGGAAACTAGGCTTTAAAAATTGAAATAAATTCAAGTAAACTTTAGAAAAATTATACTATCACTTCAAAAATATTGAAACACAAAAATATACATAAAATAAAATATTAACACATATTAAAATATAACAAAGAAAATGTAATTTATATAATTTAAAATAGACAAAATTGTTAAATAAATCAAATCACACTCAAAATTGAAATGTACATAACTTTTACAGTTTAACTCCGTTTTCAAAAACGAAAAGCAGTGTTCAAGTTATTACATCTATTTTCATAAAAAACATAAAATTTAAGATTCAAAATAATTTAAATTTGAAGTTTAGAAATCAAAGTTTGAACAGTTTGACCAGAAATTCACTTTAAGTAAAATATTCAAATTATACTAGTTTGAACTATAAATCACTTAATAATCAACATTTATATTTAAAAATGAAATGTTTGAAATAAATTTTTTTAAAATAACTTAAATAAAAATAAAGTCAATTTAAAAATATAAGCAAAATCTAGGGTTGTTACACTCTTCCCCACTCAAACTTTTCGTCCCCGAAAAGGAATGAGGTACGGAAAAGCACAAAAAAAGATAGAGTGAAATAAGATTAAAACAAGATGACAAGAAGATTGGAATTATCCCTGATAACTGTTGTTATAGGTAATTTTAACAAGGTGGAAATGATCTTCCCCAGATTCTCTAGATGGAGGAACACAAGCATGAAAAGATCCTCTAGAATCTGATTTACTCTTTTCGCTTGCCCGACGGTCCATGGATGGAAAGCAGTGCTCAGATTAAAAGATTATCAAAGATTATAGAAAGATTTCTAAACAAAAAGATTATAAATGGATGCCTATACCAGTCTATAGCAAGATGAGGAAAAATAAGGACAACTAAAGACAATTTGAAAACAAAATAAGGAAATAAATTTGAAACCATGGAATTTTCAACTTAAATTTTTTTTTCCACAAGTTAAATAAATCTTTAACTATCTAAAATTTCATTACCTTATTATCCAATCATCTTAAATTAACAATTTTAAAACCATGGGTTTGAAAAAATTTAATCATTTATTATACCCATAATGTACTTCATAAATTTAATTCTTCTTTATTTCTAAATTAAAATTAAAATTTATTCCTCCTCAATATATTTATCACTTATGTGAAATATACTTACACTTATTATAACTGCTTTATTTTATTCTTAGTTCTTCTCGCATTATTTTATTGTAAGTTATTCAATTACCCTTTATTATATTTACCTCTGTTAATCATTTTATAACTAAAATTAAAGTGTATAAAATTTATTATAACCACTAAAATTTTATTTATAAAGTCTTTTTATATTCTATATTATCCAATTACATTGTTAACTTATGAAATTAAGGCAAGTTATATTTGAATGCAATTGTATTATACAAATAAAACTTTATAATTTCCTCATCTCAAGTTTGAATCATTTATCTAAAATTTTGATTTTCTTTTTATAATTGAAATGATTCTTTAAAATAAAATTTAAGAATTAAATTTCTGATTTCTTCAAACCATTTAGAGATAAATAAATATATAAACATAATAAGTCAAATCATATTTAAATCATATATATATATATATATATATATATATATATATATATATATATATATATATATATTATAAATCCAGTATTATTTTAGAAATTCAAATCAATTAAATTTCCCAAAATAAAGCTGTAGCAAGACTACATAACGGTCTCTTCACTTCGAAACTCGAAAATGGACATCGATGATGCCGCGGTCATCACCGAAGTTATTTTCCAGCGACAAAGAGAAGAGCACTAATTTCTAAACTTTCAAGTTCTTTGAAAACAAATTTCTATTCGAAAATACTTTAGGTAATATAACCTTTTAAAACTTTAAACACAAGGTTTGAAACCATCGGAAATTGAATTCTCAAATTTCTTGTTTTAAATTCATTTCAGTTCCCAAATCAATTTATAAACAACTATTTATAAATTCATGTATAGAACAATAAATGATAAATCAAGTATTATCATTTCAAATAATCAATTTAAATCAGTTTATTAAGTTCCACAAATTTACTTATATATCAAAATTTATTTCATTAACCAAATTTTTAAATAATATTGTGTCAGTTTGTTCTATCAAAGTGTTTTAGAAATCCTATCGATAGCGTTGATCAGACGAATCGATTGGAAACCCAAATCAACATCAACAACTCAAACAACACAATAAAAAAAATAGATTCATAGGTACAATTCAAAATGTCTGAAGAATAGATTGGAAACAAAAGACAAGATGATTAATTAACAGAGTAGGGAGATGGGTAAGCTTAAGTAAATCGCGGGCTACCTTAACCGGGTCAACCGTGACTTAAAGAATAAGATCAATGTGAATTTTTCTGGGGTAAATCTACATTCAATCTCAATAGATAGAGTTTGGAATGACAAAAGATATTAGCATCTAAACCAAGGATAGATATAAATCTCTGGTGAATCGATGCTAACTGTAAAGGAGTTTCCTCCTTTACAAATGAATTTTTTTGAGATTAGCGGGACCGCCAATTCACTATAAAGCTCATTCGAAGTGGAGTTATGGGATACTCCAGAATCAAAAGGATATGAATAGTGAGGGACACGAATGAATTTTGGAACCGCAGGGAACGTTCCAAAGTTCAAATGGAATTTGAATCAAAGAGGAAGAGATTCAAGTTTGGATGAAAGTGATTCTGTAACTAAATTTACCATACATTCTAAGTTTTGCCTCAAAGCCAAAGCTCTGATACCAACTGTAACAAGCAGGTATTTTCAACCATTCGCATCCATTATAAGTGTATAGGTAGACACTCATGCTGGAATTGAATTACTCAAAATGCCGCATTGTAAATAAAATTTGGCAAATCTCAGAACATACAGTAAATAAAAATCACAGAACACAGACACAGAGTAAGAAATGCAGTGGAAGTAAAAGAGATGGTAGTTCATGAAGCTACTATGAAAATATACCAGAGTTAAATAAAATACAACAAAATAAATAAAGTACAACAGAAGTCTCAAGATGATAACCAAGTACAAGCTGAATAGAACAACAGAACTGGAATAGCTAAAACTAGATAAGCAGATGATCTCCGGCGATTCCAATCTCCAGAAAGTGGAATCCAAATCTGTGAATAACTCAGGCTGACCCGAGTGTAAATAAAATACAAACACTCGAGTCAGGACAATATATAATTATATAATGTAAACCAACTCAAGTGAACTGTAATAAAGTATAAGTAACTTAAAGGATGCCTGAGACCGCCTATCCTCTAAGGATCCGTTAAACTATTCAATATGTAGTAATATTTCACTATTAAAATAATGTTTACAGTAAAATAAACATACTTTTAAATAGCGTTCCGGGCTACCCATTTCACCCTTCACACATAATAGTCCCAACAGTCCATCCAATATCATTACATCTCCACACCAGGTGACTGTCAGAGGATACCATATGGGCTACGGGAGAAAAACAAACTCGTAGTAAAGGCTTGGTATGGTAGGTGACACGGCACACAAGGCAATGCCAGGGTAGATACACCAATTATGCACATGGGCTGGTGGTAACGCAGCAGCCACATATGCCCACCTCGGAACACACTCCAAACCAAAATCGAAGGATGGCCATCTAATCAGTCACAAGTAAGTGTATAGTATCGAAGGAATGTGTCCGATCGGAGGAATGACCTCACTTGGTCCGAGATCGCTCCTGTTTTAGCCACCTTATGCCAACTCACGGGAGTTGGGTTCACGTAATATACCTCAAGAACGTCGCCACCATCCTATATCATTCTGAAATCTCCACCGCGTACACGGTTGTCAAAGTGGTTTGGGTATCGATAGAGAGTATGCTAGATATCCGATCCCGGTCTCTTTGCCAACCAATCGTTATTATAACCCGTAGTTATAATTTAAAATGGTATTTATACTTCAAAACAGAATATCATTTCAATTCCAAATCTTTATCAAAATAAAGATTAAATTAATTCCAAACTATTTCAAAAACATCATATCTTTCCAAAACTTCATGTCAAATCATTTTAATATATTAAAATATGATATCTTTGCAAAACTTCATTTCCATTCATTTTAACATATCAAAATATCATATCTTACTAAACTTCATTTCCAATCATTTTAATATATCAAAATATCATATCTTTACTAAACTTCATTCCAATCATTTTAATATATCAAAATATCATATCTTTACAAAACTTCATTTCCAATCATTTTAATATATCAAAATATCATATCTTTACAAAACTTCATTTCCAATCATTTTAATATATCAAAATATCATATCTTTACGAAACTTCATTTCCAACCATTTTAATATATCAAAATATTATATCTTTTCGAAACCACATTTCATTCAATTTAAAATACCATTTCAATTCACATTTCAAAATAGTTTATATTTCAAATCAAATTACTTCATTTAAATCAAAAATGAAGTTATTACATTTAATAATTAAATTATTAAATTTTCAAAATTTTCAAATTTTAAAGTTCATTTATTCACTTAAGTTTATCAAAACAATGAAAATTCACTTTTCGCAGCATTTAGAAAACGCTACGGAAAGTTACATTCAAAACAGTTCAATTTAACAAAAGACAGCATTTTTAAATGCTGTAATAGAGTTTACTTAAATTTCAAATAAACTTAGTTAAATTCAATAATTTTAGCACTTACAAAAAATGCTATAATAGCCTTTAATTCAATTTAGCTTTTTAGTTCATTATCATCAACTACAGCATTTACAAATGTTGTAATATCATTTACATTGCAATTTATAACATTTCAAAAATGCAGTTAATTAACTTCAAATATTCGATATAATTTCACAACCAATTATATTTTTATTTAAAACAGTTTTTTTTCTTATAAAATCATACATTTTCACATTTATAAACATCATTTAATTTTCCTTAAGTTCATGATTTTATAAAGTCAAGTTTCCATTCAAAAATCAAGATTTACTAATAATTCACTTATTAAATTTCAACATTCAATTTTAAATTCATTGAATTAAATTTCAAATTAACACTTAATTTTAAAATTTCAAAATATGACTTAATCTCAAATTTATTTACTTAACTTAATATTCACTTTTAAGCCAAATTCACAAATTCCCATTTTGGTTATGTTTCAAAATTTTAACTTAAATAATCATTCATTTCACATTTTAACTTTATTTAAAAATCATTAATATATTATAAAATAACTTTAAATTCATTTTAAATTCAAATTATCATAAATTTTATCACAATTTCATATTTAATTTAATTTCCATTAATAATTAAATCAAAATTTCCAAAATAACTTACATTCAGATTTTGTAACTTTTACATAATTTATTTAACTTATAAATTTCCAGAAAATCAATAATACTTTAAAAAATATATTTTTAATTAATTTTAAATCAAAATTTAGTAATATTTACATTTCTAAAATATTTCAAAATTTTTAGAAAAACATATTCTAACTACGGGTCTGTATATAATTTTCTACGCTAGGTAAAGTGATACGGGTAATCTATCATTTCAACCCGTAATTTACAAAGAAAAATTCGGCTTTTATCATTTCAAACCTGCAGTCCCAAGTAAATGAAAATAATTGAAAATCATTCAGGCCTATCATTTCATCCCATAACGATTTTCCCTTATTCTAAAGTCCGTTCGGGTATGTATCATTTCAACCCATAGTGATTCTAATCTAAAGGGAACTTGCGGTGTGATAAACTGATATAAATAATAAGACAACATAATATAACAGTAACAGATGACATAACTGGTGTTTAAGCATGGGTGAACATCATATGATCATAGTATAGCAGGTGTAACATGATAATGCATTTTACAGATTCAAAAGGGGTCGGTTTACTAGTTATATAAGTACAAATTGTCTGGTGAGACTAACTCACCTGTTTAGAGCTGGAGATATCCACCAGAGCACACAACACAACACAATGAAGGAACGATGACATGGATATGACTTGAGAGTGGAGAGCCAAAGCAATTAGACTTGTTCAAACATTTACACAAAACAATGCAACCTTATATAAGTTTTAACACGAATTACACTATAATAACACTAGAAATCAAAGCCCAAAACGATGTCAAATTCATCACACTTTTTTTCAACTTCATATGGATCAGTTGTAGGTTGGATAAGCTCAGCCAAGACATGAATTTGATGCTGGGTTTGGATCTATAGTTGTCGGCCTAGGTTGATTTGAATGGTGATGAATATAGGTGCAACAATTTACAAAACAAGGCAAATACAAGGCAACAACTTCATCTCTAAGCTCCTAATGTGCTCGGCCAGAGGCTAGGTGGGCCCAACTAGTGGTGAAGGTGGTGGTGGGTGATGTGGCAGAGGGTGGAGGTCAGGTCAGAGGTGGTGGTGGTGGAGGATGTGGCGGCTAGAGGTGGTAGAAGGAGCGGGAGGCAAAAGTAGCTCGGTTTGCAACATATGTGATGGTCGAAGTGGATTTTGGTGGTGCTCCTTGCCATGGATGGGCTCGGCCTGCCTTGGAGATGAAATAGGGTGGGTGATTGTCAGAGAAAAGGGGTGGTAGAGGTCAGGTCAGATCTGGTTGAGGAGGAGCCAAGCTATGAAGGTGAGAACAAGTACAAAATTCAAATAGAAAAGTAGAAAAACAAAGGAAGAAGAAGGTGAAATTTACCTCAACTCCTTCAAGCAATTGCCGTATTTTTTTTAAAATGAGAAATGGATTTGAGATCCATGTGAATAATGAGAAAGTCGCTGAGAGGATGAAGAAACATATGGCCATAAAAATAAAAATAAATGATGTATGTTGGGAAAATGAAGAGGTGGAAGAGAAAAAGTCAAAAGAAGATAAAGAGTTTCAAGTCTTTTCAAATTTCCACAAATTTATTTTAAATTTATAAATACATAACAAGGCTGATAATAAAGATAAATAAACTCAGAAAATAAAATAAATAATAAAAAGAAATAAATAAATTTAAATAAAATCAAATAAATAAAGAAAATGGTAATATATACATAACTAGGCTTTATAAATTTGAAACAAATTCAAATGAACTTTAGAAAATCTTTATATACTTGAAAAATATTTATAAATAAAGATAAGGAAAAAAAATAAAAATGAATTCCAAAAAAAAATAAAAAAAATAAATAAATAAATAAATATATTTTAATTAAATATAATTTAATGAAGAAATTAGCAGAGAAATGGAAACTAGGCTTTAAAAATTGAAATAAATTCATGTAAACTTTAGAAAAATTATACTATCACTTCAAAAATATTAAAAGACAAAAATATACATAAAATAACATATTAACGCATATTAAAATATAATAAAGAAAATATAAGGGGGAATTATTTTAAAGGACAAAGATTTGTATATTTTTAGCCTCAAGGACACGACCTCGATATTTTTACCATAAGGACAAACATTCTTCTAAAAATTATTCACAAGGACAAACTTTATCCAAAATTATTTATAAGGACAACAAAACTACTACTGAGCTAAAAATGATACCTAAAAACTGCTTCCGATAACTACAAACCGATACCTAAAAACTGCTTTCAATAACTAAAAACTGATACCTACAGAAAGTTGTCCTTCAGGATAAAATATTGAAGGTCTGTCCTTGAGGCTAAAAAGTTGTGAAATTTTGTCCTTGACAATAATTTCCTAAAAATATAATTTATAGAATTTAAATAGACAAAATTGTTACATAAATCAAATTACACTCAAAATTGAAATGTACATAACTTTTACAGTTTAACTTTGTTTTCAACGAAACGAAAAGTAGTGTTCAAGTTATTGCATATATTTTCATAACAAAGTATATAATTTAAGATTTAAAATAATTTAAATTTGAAGTTTAGAAGTCAAAGTTTGAACAGTTTGACCAGAAATTCACTTTACAGTAAAATATTCAAATTATACTAGTTTGAACTATAAATCACTTAATAATCAACATTTATATTTAAAAATGAAACGTTTGAAATAAAACAAATTTAAAATAACTTAAAATAAAAATAAAGTCAATTTAAAAATATAAGCAAAATCTAGGGTTGTTACAGAATGTATCACTAGTAACCATCAACTACATAACCTTTGAGCTCGTATGTCTCAAAGAAGGGTGTTAGGCTAAGAGAATAAATTCTCTGCCACCAACAGAAATGTATTTGATAGAAACCAGCTTTACATCTCAAAGTGTAACGTTAGGCATACATCCATACAAGTCCGTTCCGTGTTCGAACGGAACCGAAGGCACTCTAAAGAAGCCCTTGCAATCCGGATATTCACTAATCACGTCCGGAATTCCCATTACCAAGGGTGATCAAATCTCTATACCTGGGCCATTCGGTGTAGAGACATTCGATAGGTAATCCTTTCGTTTTCAAAAATACCCGGTCTTCAACACCATCTTCAAATGCAATCTCATTTTGTCGTATCATTATTCAAAATGGGTGACACAAAGTCCTCTCCCGGCTAATCCAAATAACGAGCGCTTATTTTAAAAATAAGTTTTACACTTAGATTTCATACAAATCACAACAATTTTCACTTTGATCTTTTAAACAAAAAAATCCATCACAAAGATTTGATGTGGTTTTCGGATATCCATTTGGAATCCGACCCGCTATCGCATCGAAATTCAAATGCCATTTAAAGGCCAATATTGATAGTCGGTTATTTAACTGTCCATCAACAATCACCAGATTTCAAATAATTTTCCCCCAATTATTTATTTTAAAAATATCTTTGCAAGATATAATTTTAACACTTCAACCATTTGAAAACAAATTTCAACTAACTTTTCATCCTTCAATCTTTTGAAAACAAATTTCAAATCATTTTTCACATGCGAGATAAATTTCCAAATATTAATTCATTTCCACTGAAAATCTGCCGAGTTCAAATACTTTAAAATAATTCAAATCATTTATCCCAAAATATTCTTGGAGATATTTAAAATAAAACTATCAGTACTTAAATATTAGTTATGAAAATATTATACTAATTATCACATATAAGACTTCAAGTCCAAACTAATTTTAAAATAAAATTAGTAAATAGGGTATAACTATTCAAATAACCATTTTCTAAAACAAATATCAATTTAATCTTTAAATAATAACTTCTATAATTTAATAAATAAATCTTTTACTTTAAAGATTTAAAAACAACTTAAGAAAATAATTTATCCAAAACATTCTTTTAAAAAAACTACTTTTAAACTTTAAATTTATAATATAAAAGTTACTTTGAAAACATACGCCGCTTTCCAAGGAGAATACACTTTCCATTTCAAAATGGTCATTTAAATCAATTAATGTATCCTTTTTGATTTATTTTAAATTTACATTCCAAATCCATATATTTCTTTCCACACTTAAAAATAAACCAATGTTTATTTTAAAACAAAATTCCTTTTCCTTTTTAAATTCCCATTTTGGATTTAAATTTTCAAATATCCACTAATATACGATTATCAAATCGACTTCCAAATATCCCTTTCACACCAAATCAAATCCCACATTGATTTCTAATTTATTTCTATTACCAAATTAAATTCCAAATTGATTTCTAAATTTATTTCAATCACAAAATCAATTTTCATATCGATTTCCCAAAGGTTTATTTTTAAACACCAAATTAATTTTCAAATTGATTTCTAAAATCTTTTCAAACACCAAATTAAATTCCAAATTTAATTTCTAAAATTAATTTCCCTTTAAAAATAAATCCATTTATCTCTTCCAAACTATTTAAAATCCGTATTTTAAATAAATTCTTCAACTTTTGAATAATATTACCCAAAATCCATTTATTACTATTCAATAGGATTACAAAAATAAAACTTTATCCTTTTAAAATTTCTTCTTTTAAATTTATCCAATACTCAAAAATAAATTTTACTATAAATTTTCTACTTGAATTTCAAAAATCAAATTTTTATTTATTTCTGATATCCTACGATACCAAAAAAATATTCGGCTAAACTATAGCCTTCAACGATTTCAATCACAAATATAATCGCACACAGATTATAAATAATCAACACACAATATTGAAACAAATTCTAATATTTGAGGAAACTAGTTGGATCCATCCAACCTATTTCCCTGCGTCCACAGACATTAGCACAACAATTTAATACCAATTCCACTTCAAGGTGGAATATCGCGGTATATAGGATCAATATAATATAATCCGCTATTATGCGGTGCATAGGGTCTCATCCGCTATATAATGCGGGAAATCAATCAATCCATATACATATATAATACCAATTCCACTTCGAGGAGGAATATCGCAGTATATGGGTTTAATATAATATCATCTGCTATTATACGGCGCATAGGGTCTAATCCAATACAACTGATAATGATTTATCATCCAAGCACACAATCAACAATTTTAAGTTTAACTATTTAAAATTAAACTGGGAATTCCAATTGAGTGAGAAGAACTCACCTTAACAATGCATGCAATCCATTCCAATTCCGGATTGTTTTCTTCACAGTTCTTGACCTTGTATAAATATTAGATAATCAAAATAAATCGAGTAATTCAAATTTCGTTTGGTAATTTTAATTATCCAATGATTTATTTCAAACTAATAGTTTAAATTTTAAACCAACTTTCTTTTTATATAAACAACACGGTAATTTTTTTCTTTACTGTAATTTTTTTTTTCTCTGGCTATAGTTTTAAACCTTACTGAATATATATTTTTTATTTATTTATATTAAATATAATAAAAAGGAAATTAAACTTAGCATCGATCAACCTATGCCCAAAATGGATCGCGATTTTGTCGCCTGCGAACTCGAGCTTGACTTCGACGATGACTGCTCTTCACTGTTCCACGCACGTTCGCCCACATTTGCATCGAGCTTCGACATGCCCTTGCGAACGCCGCCCTAGCCATAACATCGTGAAACCTTAGCCGCGATTATAGCAATCGCGCTACCACTACCTGAGCCCAACACGGCCATCAACCCTAAATGTCGCTTGCAGCACGAAACTCCACCCTTGCATGCGCGAGCGCACATGCACTTTCCCCCTTGATGACGAACCCGTGATTGGATTGAATCGCGATTGCATCGATTCGATTCAATTTTTTTTCAACAAATGATTCGATTCCATTCGAATTCCTAAACTCCGATAAATTTGCGAATGGAAACTGAATTTTTTTTCAAATGATAAATTTGATTTGAAATTTCTGGGTAAAGAGGGAAGTTATGGCCATTTATTCGTTTTTGTTCTGTTAGATTTAGATTTTAGAATTGAAAAAAATAGCGGCCACTATTTCTTAGCTACGAGTTATTTTCTTTTTATTTGGACGAAAGAAAAAGCTTTCGTTTTGTTTTATAATTTTTCTTTTCTCTTGAACAAACACTTGTTGAAATTTTGTGAAGTATTTTAAATAAATGAAACGTGTAGTTTACCTTATGAAAAAATATTATATTAATTTCACACACACACACACACACACACACACACACACACACACACACACACACACACATATATATATATATATATATATTGTTTTTAAATTCAAATTTAAAATTTAAATCATTCCATTTCACAACTCAAAATCTCGATCTCCAATTGAGGCATGCTGTCGGGCGTTTATAATGTTAAACACCTATTTCGAATGCAATGGAAAAGGTTCCGGGGCCAAATTCGATCGTATGGAGAACAAAGCTTTTTGAACCAGTTATTAAATTGAATTTCGATAGAATTTTAGCGCATTTGCTTGTCGTACGGCCAAACGATCACTCCAAACACTACGAAAATTGAAACCCGATAATAATACAATATTTCGAATCCAATGGAACTGGTTTCGTCGAATTCCGAGACAGTGCCTCGGGAGGCTATTTTTAAATATCGATTTAGACTATATAATTTCAAAACTGAACAAATCACTTTCAAATCCAATTCTGAAGCTTCCATTATCTTCAGTATTATCAATATAAATTTTCTAAGCCTTGAAAATATTTTTAATCAGCTTAAAACTGAGGATTTAAATTTTTTTCCAACTTCCAATTAATTAAATCCAATAATTTAATTGCCAAATTCATTCTGATATTTGAAATTCAAGTTAAAATAACTTTCAAACATTTAAAATCAATTAAATATTTCAATTTCTAATGTTCAAAATTCTAAGTCGTCACATTCTTCCCCCTTAAAAGAGTTTCATACCTAAATTACTAGATAAGAAGAATGATCCTTAACTGGTTTATTGTTTTCCCAAAACAAACAGTTTCAACAACTTGCCAAAACAAATCTTTTTATTAAAGACCCGTTATTACTTCAACTAACTTTCCAACCTCAACCACAAACTCCAAACAATATTGTTTTCTTAACCAATTCAAATTTATATTTAAATTCAAATTTTAAATTTTCAAAATTTTGGTCAAAATTTTTCTAGCACCCTAAATTTCCAAAAAATTTCGCCAGCGTCTCCATTGCGCGGCTAGCTCGGTACGACTATAAAATGCCACCACGGGCCCTCAGATTTCAAAAAGAAAACGGAACACCAAGCGGCTGGACAAGAAAGTCATCAAATTTCATATTGAAAATTAAATAAATACCTTTTTCGAGCGATTCAAATTTATCTTCGAAATCAAAATCCCAATTTATCTTTTGCCATTAACAGACCTGTATATCCTGCTTATCATTTTGCATATTTCTTTTACAGAATTTTCAATATATACTTCTTATACCATTTTTTTTACTTCACTATTGAAGTTATATATCCATTTTCATCCAATCTTGCATTTTCAATTTCATTTGAATTCAATTTACAATTTCAATTTAATTTGGATTCAATTTACCTTCTGAATATTGAATTTCATCAATTATCTTTCATTCACAACTGAATCATACCATTATTTTAAATTAGTTCATCTACTAATTCATTATAATTCCAATTTATTTGTCTCAAACCATTTTTTTATTTCCACCTTTATTGCCTTTAATTCACTTTGAACTAATTTTACAACTTCATTTTATTTCACACAATTCAAATTGGTTTTTAATATTCAGTTTCAATTCCAGTTTTATCCTTTTGTTCATTCCCAAAAGTTCATTTTCAATTCACCATTTTGGTTTATAACCACTTATATTTAAACTGGATTTCAAATTCCATATGAATTTAATTTACCTTTTATTTATAAATATCGAATTCAATTCATTTCAAACCATATAAAATTTGTCAGTTCTTCAATTAGTTTCACTTACTAATTTTATTTTAATACTTCGCTTTGCTTATCACAAATCAAATTCAATTCCAATTTCAGTTCTATTTACTTATAAATTCAAAATGAATTTCAACATTCTATTTCACTTTCATTTACTTGCAATTGTAAATTCATTTATTCATTCACAATTTTATTTTCAACCTTAATAAATTTTTAATCCACAACTATTTTTATCAGATTCCAAAGTCTTTTCAACATTTCAAAATCAATTTTGAAATCAATTCAAATTATCTTTTTGAATTTCCAAAACCCACCCCAGTTTTTTTCCAAACAACTTCCGTTTAAATAAGTTGACAGCAAATCCCCTCTTGGAAACTCGAAAATGAACATCGATGATGCTGTAGTCATCACCGAAGTTATTTTCTAGCGACCGAAAAGAGCTTAGTGCTTTCATCCCTTCAAAACACTTTTCCAAAACCTTTGAAAACCATTTTCAAAATCAAAAGGGATTTAATTTCCAAACTTTCCAAATTTCAAAAAAAAATTCAAAAGTATTTCCAAATATTTCTCTGGAATTCTATTTTAAGTTATAAATTACATTTACAATTTACATTTACAAATTTCATTTATATATGAATTTATTTCTTAGCTTTTTGTTATCATTTCAATTTCTTATTCAACAATAATGATAATACTTCAATATTATCACTTCCTAACAAACAAGCAACCATATACTATAATAATTTACGGAAAATAATTTCTTTTCTATACAAAAATAGTTTTGGTAAAATTATTTTATTGACCTATTTTAAAACAATATCTTGTCGAATTGTTATGTACGAGTGTTAGAGATCCTTATCAATAGAGTTGTACAGACTATACTGACCAGAATCCATATACCACTCAACAAACCAATCATCACAATATAAATAATTTTATATTCACTAACAAATATGCGCTCATGTTTATTAATACACTTAACTCATTGTAGAGTACTACTGACTTTATCTCTAATGAGTAACACCCACCAGAGCCAAGGTTGTCGCTTAACCAAATGCTTTGATACCAAATCTGTAACGATCTAATTTTTTGACTTTCGAAAGTCGACATCAATACGTCCACTATATCCAATGCCGAGAAATCGAATGCCAGAAAACCGAACTGTTAGGGTTTAAGAAGAAGAAGAAACAGAATCTCACATTTCTCACCAGAATAATATATAATAGATAAATGAATAATTTTTAAAACAAATGCACTATATCAATTTATACATCACATTATCAGAGTTTACAACAACAAAGTAGCAGAAAATAAAATATTATATACTAGTGATACGCCTCGCCATCCAGCTTGAACTCCAGATCTCCACAGCAACTTCTCTTAACTTCGCTCCCGTTCAACTGATAACCTAACTCTAGGTTGCACATGTGGAAAATTATGGGTACCCAGAGTTTAGGAAGGGAACAATAAACTTCAGGTCAGTCATGGGACTGGTTGAGATTTTAAAAATAGTTATTTTCACAAAGAAAATAAAAAGAAATCCGCTATGATTTTGAAAAATGAAACTACCAAAAGACTTCCCCACACACACACAATGCAAACGCAGAATTGGAGGAGATTTCTCCTTATGATAGTCAAATATGCTTGATACGCAAAAATCTTTTTAATATTATCATTAGTGCATAGTGTGGAAAACATTTCAAAAGTATAATATTAATCTTAGCCAGCATACAACCATTACTGTATGCCTACTATAGCTACCATCTAAACAGTGGTGACCACCATAAGTAAATGGCAGGTTATAAAACTAAAACCGTACAAGGTGCATATTGGAGATTGGATTTCCAATAAATGGTCAGGCTAAGGAACTTCCTACACCACATGGGTACGCCTCTGGAGGGACGCCTCGAGAACCTAACCGAATCTCTACCAACACAAGGCCGAGTTACCCCCACGCTGTAATACAGCTATAACATGAGTAACTACCACGAGTACGCCATCCCCGGTCCTTACCGACCTTTATCTGAGGATCCTCAACCACAAAGAAACAACCACAAAGCAATAAATTTGCAGTAACCACATAAGTTAAGTATCTGGGCTCCATACCATGATATCACCCTTTTCCAGAAGGAAATGGACATACCCTGAGGGCGCTACCCCTAAATTGTCTTGCTGCAACATTCCTGTTTCGACCATTTCCGGGTTGTGAGGTTCGATGAAGTCTCGTCCACAAAGCTACGCTTTTTACAAAAGCCATGCTTCGATCAACAAATGATCAACAACACTTCGCATGCCACATTACCAAACTGGAAATGTATCACTATTAACCATCAACCACATAACCTGTGAGCTCGTACGTCTCCAATGGAACTGGTTTCGTCGAATTCCGAGACTGTGCCTCGGAAGGCTATTTTTAAATATCGATTTAGACTATATAATTTCAAAACTGAACAAATCACTTTCAAATCCAATTCTAAAGCTTCCATTATCATCAGTATTATCGGTATAAATTTTCTAAGCCTTGAAAATATTTTTAATCAGCTTAAAACTGAGGATTTAAATTTTTTTCCCAACGTCCAATTAATTAAATCCAATAATTTAATTGCCAAATTCATTGTGATATTTGAAATTCAAGTTAAAATAACTTTCAAACATTTAAAATCAATTAAATATTTCAATTTCTAATGTTCAAAATTCTGGATCGTTACAAATATCTGGTTCAGAATCATATTTATAGAGATGGAGAAAATAGGAGGAGACGATCTAGGTTAATCTTTGATTCAAAAAAAGCATAAGAAACGAGGTAAAGATGAGAAAGTTAAGGGAATATGTCTTTGAACAATTTGTAAAATGAAATAATATGGGAGAACACCAAAGAGAAGAAAAGGCAAAATATTTTGACTGCAGAGAGTTCCATGTGCAACACTATGAGACGACAAACATGCCAACAGTCGGTTTGATAATGTTGGAAAGATAGAATGGAAAACAAAATACATATTCTTCGTATTATATTTTTCCATCCTATCTAAATAATTTTGATTACAACGATAATTTCCTTCAATATGACAATCTTAACAATCATTCCAACAAAATAAAATTTTCAATCCTCACAACCAATCTTCGAATTGCTTCTATTAACCCAATTTAACTATGTCCACAAGCAAAATTTAAGTAGATTTTTTGGAAGGTCAATTTGAATCGATGGACGGTGGTGTTATTCATCCTCTATTTATTTTATTTTGTATAAAATAAGTGTTCCTCTATTCGAAAAGGAGAGCACTCATGTAATTCATTCTATATTTAAAAAATTATGCTGCCCGCGTTCAACGAAATAAATTAAAAACTATACCATTCCTAATTACTAGAGTTCATAATGTAGATAAAATGAGAATAAAATAGAATAAAATAAAAGAACAAAAATAAACCCTAAATATGCTCCAATATCAATTATTCATCAATGCTTGCAAAAGCTGCCACATCCATCCAAGCGTTGATACATGTAAAACAGAAATAAAAACTCAACCAAATGATTAGATTGACACATACACACACATATGTATAAATGTATTTATATACATATATATGCCATAACAAAAAAATGAACATAATAAGCATAAACTAAGTAAGAGATAAAAGAGTACATAAAGAACATTATATTATGGTGTGATGCAAACATGTATAGTTATGAGGCAAATGATAAATTCTAACCAACAGTTTATAATCTAACTAATTTCCTAAAGAAAATATTACATAAGAAAATTCATTACCTCACACATGAATTAAAAAAGTATCAGAGTGTTATTGTTATTTCTATTATTAGGGAATATATTTTCCTTAACAAAGTTAATACAAGATTTTGCCTTTATAAGATATTGTTTGAAACAAAATTATTATCTATTTTATAGCTTGAGTTCGAAATCCAACTAAAACAAAATAAGGAAATTAAATATACTAAATTTTCCATAGGAGTATTTATATTATTAAAAACTCTTTGATTTATTTCAAACTATATATACCATCATCATATTATAGTAAAAATAGTGTCAAATACTAATCTATGGAAATTCAGTAAAATAATATCTAAGACTATGCCAATATAATTCACTGTTAATATTACAATTTTTAAAATAGAAAATATTAGACAATTTATAAGAATATAATTAATGATGTGACAATCAAAATAGAAATGTGAAATATTTCCCATTCCATGCTACAAAAAAACATTTATTATCGATCACTCTATTTTTCTTTTTTAAAAGCTCTATATTATTTGATTTCCTACAAACGATTAACCACATATGTACCTTTGCTTTAGGTGGATTATTAACTTTTCAAATAAATTTAAATAGATAGAACTTTTTTCTTGAAAAGGAAATATATAAAAAATAGTGTGAGGTAGAGATTTTACTCTTATCCCAACACCATATGTTAATGTGATTTCCATTCTTAACGTTGTAAATTCTAGTTTAGCACAAAGTAAAGCAAACTAAGATGAGTATTTCCAACTAATGTACAATCAAAACTAATTTCCCATGGAAAATTGAGAAGATCACAATGTTAAGAAAATGACAGTGCATGGCATAGATGCTCTACTTATGGTCAAGCGATTGATAATAGTGGAGGAAGGAATAATACCGATGGAATAAACATCAGCGAGGCATTATTTTTTGATAATGGTGAAAAATAACCGAAAAAGAAGGATCAAATAAGATGGAAAAATGATTAGCAAGTAGAGCAAGCTTATTCTTTAGTCAAGTCCTCAAAGGATCCATATAAAGATACATTCCAAAGAGAATTGCATTCTCTGAACTATATATAATATTTATTGGTTGTCGGCCTAACAATCCCCATGATTCGTTGAAAAGTCAATGGAAATTTTTTAATTTCGCTTGCAAAAAATGGAACATAATTCAATCTTCATTACAAAGGTGATGGAAAATTGGGGAAAGCAATTCACATTCGATAACAATCTTTCTGTTATTAACCTTTTGCACTCTTATTTGAATAATACGCAATATTTGTATTTACTTTACCGCCTAGTAAAATACATGAAGCTCACTTGGTTGATAATAATAGAGTTTCATTCTGTTAGATCAAGTGCAATGGAAACTGGGTAAAAATGGTGAATTTCGTAAAATACTTTTTTTTTTAATTTGCACCAGATCTATAACAACCCGCCCCAAAACGAACCTAAATTTTGATCCAGAAAACGTCCATCGAAACTTAGAACCATCTAGAAGCTGCTCGTTGGTTGTTAAGAAGAAAATAGAGTTATTTATTCACACATTCAGATCTCATAGTAGAAGAATAGAATATAATAACAACAATACTCTTTTGATTCAACTTTAGAATGTCATAAAACACATAACAAAATACATACCTATAGTAAAACATTTTCAAAATACATCATTACACTTTTATGGGTACATCAAAAAATAACATAAGTAGATAAACAGGTAAATTGCCACAAGTATTCTATAAGCCTTCGCCTTCAACATCATCATCAAGGAGGGAGTCAGAACAACATATGTCCGCTGAATAAATATCTCGTGTGGCGACCCAGAATTTTGGACACTTCGTATTTAAATATATGAATTATTTAAATATTTAACTCTTGGATCAAACGTTATTAAATTATTTAATAAAAAATTTGACTCCCTTTTAAATCATAAGTAATGATGGTAAACTTGTTTAATAATTAGCTCAACATAAGCCATAAAAGTATAACACAACCTTTAAACCACTTTTAATTCTCATGAAAAATAACAAGTAGTTAAAAATGAAATCTATTTTAAGCATGGCCTATTAACTATTGATTAGAAATATAGACCATCAAATTTTTATTTTATTTCACTTCGTTGCCATAATCATATGTAGATGAAGAGGCAATAAAACAACCCTGACTCGACCTTCGAAAATCGGCACCGAATACGACACTTGTATTCCAATGCTGTAGATCCAAACGTCGAATCTGGTTCGCCGGAGCTTATAACACATTAAGTATAACAACACAGCGGAAGAAAAAGAAATGAATATCATATACAACTCCAATGATACAATATCCAAATATACAACAATGATCAATATCAGAGACAATAAACAACAACAGAAAACCCAACGAACTAGCAGCGGAAACAACTAGAACTTGAAACTCTAGAAGAAACACTAATATCAGCAATCTCCAATCCAATGCTCCAAAGCCAAAACTCCAAACCACTAGCTCGAACCACCATCACGTTGCACAAAGCTAAGCAAGGACAGTTGTCCAGTGAATCCAAAGACTCCAATATCCAAGATCTCCAAAGAATTACCAAGAGAAAGCTGAAAGCTACTAAAACTATATCTACTATCCGAAAAACCCAACTCTAGACTGCCCGTTTGGAAAATTGTAGGCGCCCAGAGTTTAGGAAGGAAACAATAAACTCTGGTTCAGTCGTGGGACTGGTATGAGCAAACAAAAATATTTTTACCTTTAAAAACAAACAAAAAATAATTTTAAAACATTGAAATCCGCAATGCTTTTTGGAAAATGAAACTACCATAAGCCCTCCCGGCACACACACAATGCAATCGTACACATGGGAAAGATTTCTCCCTATGATAGTCAAACATGCTTACTAAGCATTTTTTTTAATATTATTATTAGTGCATAGTGAAAAACATTTCGAAAGTATAATATTAATCTTAGCCAGCATACGTACCATTATAGTATGCCTACTATAGCTACCATATTAGATGGCAGGTCTACAACTAAAACCGCACAAGGTGTGTATTGTGATTGGATTTTCGACAAATGGTCAGGCTAAGGAACTTCCCATTGCCACATGGGTACGCCTCTGAAGGGACGCCCTGAGAACCTAACCGGATCTCTGCCAACACAAGGCCGGGTTACCTCTGCAAAAATAGGTAACTACTGATACGAGTATGCCATCCCACGGTTGTAAACAACCTTTATCCGAGGATCCTCAACAACAACAATCACAAAGTAATACATATTTGCGATATCCACATATGTTAAGTATCTGGGCTCCATACCATGATACCACTTCTATCCAGAAGGAAATGCACATACCCTAAGGGGCGCTACTCCCTATAACCTTGCTGCATTCTTCCTGTTTCGACCAGTCCGGGGTGTGAGGTCTGACGAAATCTCGTCCACAAAGCTACTCTCTTCACAAAAGCCATGCTTTGATCAACAAATGATCAGAAGCCCTTCGTATGTCACATTACCAAATTGGGAATGTATCACTGGTAACCATCAACTACATAACCTCTGAGCTCGTACGTCTTAGAGAAGGCTGTTAAGCTAAGAGAATAAATCTCCGCCACCAAACAGAAATGTATTTGATAGAAACCAGCTTTACACCTCAAAGTGTAACGTCAGACACACATCCATACAAGTCTGTTCCGGGTTAGAACAGAACCGAAGGCACTTCCAAAGAAGCCCTTGCAATCCGGATAATTTCTAATCACGTCCGGACTCCCCATCACAAAGGGTGCTCAAATCTCTATATCGGGGCCATTCGGTGCAGAGACATTCGACAGGTCATCCTTTCATTTTAGAAAGTATTCGGTCTTCACCACCAGTCTTCAAATGCTATCCATATCGTCCTATCATTATTCGGAATGGGTTATATGGCACAAGGTCCTCTCCCGGCTAAACCGAATAATGAGCGCAATATTTAAAAATATATGGATAATGGGATTTCAGTTAAGCCGCAACTTTGAAACCAAAACTTTTCTTTCAAATGGTTTAAACAAATTACCATTTACAAATCTTTTAAACAAAAAGATTCATTTCAAAAATCTTCAATGGCTTAAGCAATTTCCATACTTAAATCTTTTAAACAAAAGATTTATCTTTTAAGACCCTTTCAATTTAAAACAAGGATCAGCAATCTTTGACAAAGATTCATTTATAGCCTTTCAAAACAATTCCATTTCAAGTTGGATTAACTCATCCGGTATTTAAATCAAAGACTCATTCCATAGCTTTTAAAACAATTTTCAAAGATTCATTCATGACTTTCAAATCAATTCCCGTTCTAAATCTTTTATATATAAAAGATACACCATTTAGAATCCTCTTCTATTCCAAAACAAAGCTTATCAATCTTTCACAAAGGTTCGTTCATAGTTTTCAAAACAATTTCATTTCAAATTTTTCAACACAAATTGAAAACCCTTTCCTTATATGAAAGCTATTATTAATTGAAGCAAATTGTTTCATTTTGGAAAAACTGATTACAATTACCTAAGTTAAAGCCATACAAGTATAAACTTGGGTTTAAATTTAAATTCCCAAACCAATACTTTTTCAATGGTTAAAAACCCATATAAACACCTTTATAACTTGTATAATCATTTTAAGCCAAAATTTCCAAATCATTGAATTCAATTTCAAATATTGAATTCGAACTCAAATTAAAATATTTCAGATTTCAAACTAAATCAAGTTATTTAAAATAACTTTTATCTTCAAAACTCCTTTTCAAATATTTTTTCAAATTCGATCCAATTTCATTTCCAAAACCATTTGGATTCAAATTTCAAACTTTAAAACCATTTCAAAATATTAAATTCAAATATCTGTGACTTAACTTATTTCCTCGTGAAATCCATATTTGTGTGTGTATGGTGTAGTCCAGGGGTTTACACACAATAGTGCGACAACATCTACCATTATAGATTCAAACATAGAAATATCGATAAGTGGTATAATCTATGACGCTTATCTTTATTTACAGATCATGGATGAATAATATAAGTTCATCATAGATAATAAGTTACATCACAGATAAATAAATTACATCACAGATCACAGCACAAATCAGGATAATTCATAACGCAAATCATCATATATCAGGGATATCAAACAATTAAATCATCCAATCCAAATATCCACAAGTAATATCAATTAATTATCTGATTAATTTAAATCAGATTAGTCACTAATCTTGGTTAATTAATGTTAATTAATTACAAACCATTTAATTCATTATTCTTAATTAATTACAATAATTAATTAACCCTTAATCAATAATCATCCCTTAATCACCTTCATTAATTAATTAACCTTTAATTAATTCATCACATTATTTAATTACCCTTAAATGATTATAATAAGTGATTATTCTTAATCACTTAGTCATCGTTAACCATAAATTAACTAGTAATTAATTTACCTTAATTAATTACCTTAATAAATTAAAAATTAATCCACCTTTAATTATCAATTTATTAATTAGCCTTTAATTAAATTATTTAATTAATTAACCTTTAAGTTAATTAATTATTCTCAAATTAATTACCTTAATTAACTAATCACATAAACTAATTATTCTTTAATTAATTATTATTTTTATCACTTGATTAATCAACCTTTAGTCATTTATTTAATTATCATCAATTACTTTCATCAAGTAATTAATTTCCCCTTTAATCACTTAATTTAATTAATTCACTTTTATTTACTTAAGACTTTATTTATTAATTAATTCCTTAAAAATTAATCTTTAAGTAATCAACCCTTTAATTATTTTCATCAAGTAATTGATTACATTAATCTATTTGATTAACCTGAAATTAATCACGATGATAAATTTTCTTTAATTTCTTTCATCAATTTCTATTTGAAAATGCTTAAGAAAATAATTATTCAAAACTCAAAAAACTATTTTAAACATGTTTTTAATTTGAAATCAAATCTTTGAAAAACTTGACTCAAACTTGTTTATAATTTAAATTCAAAAACTTGGTTTATTTTACTTTAAAACTTATTTATTTTTATATACTTTAAAGTTTAATTTTTTTTAAACTTACTTTACCTTTAAAACTTCAATACTTTATTTTGTTTTTGAAACCTTAAAGAAAACCCGAGCCAGATTCTTGAATACCCGAGATTAACTTCGAGTTCCCTCCTCTCTCACTTGCTTCGAGTCATTACTGCAATTACTCGAGACATTCCCGAGCCAATTCATGAATTTCTCGTACTCGAACTCAAGTCCCCGACTTATTCCCCAAATTCAAAACAACCCAGATGCATCCCATTGCGCGTGCACGTGCATCACTTCCCCGACCACCTCCGATCGATTCGCCACCCACCACCAAGTCGACGTTGGCCCCCCTGAGCTTCCCAAACACCCAGAAATTCAAAATTTCCCCCAAATCAAAATCGAGCATTCCATGCTTCCTGGAACCCAACCTCAACACCAAAATCTGCCCCATGGAACCACCTCCGGCCATCTGAGTCGTCGCCACTTCATCCACAACTTCGTCACAACTTGAGGCCACTAACCCCCTCGGTCCGATCACCATAATTGCATTGACAACGACGAATCTCCTTCATGAACTGCATTGTCAAAACTGGGTTATTAAACCCTAAAACGATTTCGATACGACACAACAAAAATCTAGAAATTCATTTCCCATTTTTCCATCGATCACCTTCCTTCCCGCCACCTCTGACAACAACCCCGAAGTTCAATGTTGCCGTGATTACTAGAAATTGGCAAAAATGTCAATTTTGTTCACCACACATTTCCTCATAATTTAGTAAGCTAAAAATCTTGAATTTTGTTTTAGAAATCATGGCTTATCAAGAAAAACAGGATTAAAAAATCAAATCCCAAATTTTAATCAATCATGTTTTGAACAAAATTTGATTTTGCAGTGTTTTTACAGTTTCCAGTAAATCCATTCATCTTTTATTCTTAAAAGTATTCTTAAAGTTTAATTCTTGATATTTAAATTTTATTTTTTTCAAACACCAACATCAAACATTACATCTTGAAATTCATTTATGCCTGTAAATTATTTTAAACAGAGGGATATGTCTCTGTAAACTACATACACACATCACATATCTATATTCAAAACATACATGCATTTATCAAGAACACTAAGCAATCACATCAAGACGATTCACAAGCATATAATACAAAGAAACTGGTTTTAAAATCTTAAGTTTGCTTACCATGTTAATGAAGGCAGAGGACATTGATTAGGAACCTGTTAACTTCAAACTGGAATCAAAGGATTGCTTTGATCTTTGAATTGTTATCTGCGATTTATTGATGCTGATTTACATTTACTCTTGCTTGATCTTTGAGTTGCCTGAGTTGATTGTTTTATTGATTTATGATGACCTGATCATCAACTTACTTACTGTTCAATTTCCAGATTTGCTTTTAAAGCTTCCAGGTTCCAAATTCTTATTTCAGTTTGATTCTGCTTTGGTCTTGATGCCTTTTTATGGCTATTTGTTGCTTTGCCTTGATCAATTTTAAAATGTATTCAGGCTTCAGGTTGTTTGCCTTCGAACTTTCTTAGATTCCAGATTTCAATCTGGTTTTTACCTTTTGCATTTTTCTGTTTTTCTTCTTCAGATTTTATCTTTGAGATGAAGTAATTTGGTTTTAAGGTTTTGGTTTCTCAAATTTGTTTTGCAGTTTTGAAAAAGCTTGAGAAATCTGATTTTAACTCTTTCTTATGCATGTTTATAAAATTTATTTAAAAGAAGAATTTACTCTTTGCCACTTCTTAAAACATGTTAACATTTGTTCACATACAAACATTTTATGTTTAAATACTTTTAGTTAATTTTATTATAAATTTTGTTCAATACCCTTTTAATTGTATATTTAAAACACATTCTTTTTTTTGAACAATACCTTATGTTTTAATGTTATATACTTTTGAATGCAAGCCTTTATTTTAAATCTTATTTTATTTTTATTTTACAAATCATGTTTTAACCCTTAACTTTGATTTATTTAGAATGCATGTTTTAAATCTTACTTTATTTAAATTGATGAAACAAGTTTTTATTTATTTAAATTTATGAAACATGTTTTAAACCTTTAAAAATCCAATTAATTTTACAAAAATATTTATTATTAAATTTCCAAATAAACTTGATTTTAAAATCTACTTTTAAATATATTTCTTTTCAAGTATGAAAGAAAGTTTTTTTTAAATCCTTTTATTCATTTTCACACTATTATATTTTTAAATAAATATTTATATATATACATTAATTTTCAAAATATAACTTTCATATATCTATCTTCCTATATTCAAATCAAATTCAAATTATCTTATAAAAATCCATTTATAGAAATAGATAAACATACATCTCATTGAATTTGAAAATTCAAACACAATTTAAATTTTTATTCACAATTAAATTTCAAAAATTAGATTAACTACCAATTTAAATTTAGCTTAAAAATCAGGAATGTTACGAATTTCCCTCCTTAAGAAAATTTCGTCCTCGAAATTTGTAAGGGAGACAACAAAAGATGGATACACAAAGACATGGAGACAGTTTCCAAATCAAACTGGGTATCTATACTGCATTTGGCTCACCAAATCAGAATATCGCTAATAATTATGAGAACGAACTCATTCAATACAAGACACTCGGGGCACCAGATCTATGAGTATACAGGGGTATTGATTAGTTCAAAAGATAACTAACCCCTCGTAGAATATACTTGGACCCAACAGAATAAACATATATATGGATGCAATCCAAATCTTTTAGTTTAAACAACCACAATATATCTATCAACCATAGCAACCAAAGCAAACAATTCATCCAAACAAACAATTCCGACCCATTTGGAGTTTGTGTCCCATGCAAATATATCAAAGCTTCTTCCTGGAGCTGCCAGGAATCATCAAAGAATTGAAACGACGAATCAAAGGAGATTGATAGAGAATGTTGTTTCCGCTATTGCAGGGTACTGACCATTTGTAGTGGTATTCCTCTGTCCCCTATCTCGTCCTCTTCTTGCACTCATACTCACTATCAGTGGATAGTAAGAGAATTTACTGAGGCATTTGAACGAATATCTTAAGGATTACTCATTCTAGGGTATACTTCACCCTATCTCTAATGAGTTACCTAATGTGTTATACTCCTGAGCTAAAGTTTCAACCTTCAGCTCTGATACCAAAATGAAACGACCCTGACTCGACCTTCGAAAATCGACACCGAATACAACACTCGTATTCCAATGCCGCAGATCCAAACGTCGAATCTGGTTTGCCGGAGCTTATAACACATTAAGTATAACAACACAGCAGAAGAAAAAGGAATGAATATCATATACAAGTCCAATGATACAATATCCAAATATACAACAATGATCGATATCAGAGACAATAAACAACAGCGGAAAACCCAACGAACTAGCAGTGGAAACAACTAGAACTTGAAACTTCAGAAGAAACACTAATATCAGCAATCTCCAATCCAATGCTCCAAAGCCAAAACTCTAAGCCACTAGCTCGAACCACCATCATGTTGCACAAAGCTAATCAAGGTCAGTCGTCCAGTGAATCCAAAGACTCCAATATCCAAGATCTCCAAAGAATTACAAAGAGAAAGCTGAAAGCTACTGAATCGATATCTACTATCTGAAAAACCCAACTCTAGACTGCCCGTGTGGAAAATTGTAGGCACCCAGAGTTTAGGAAGGGAACAATAAACTCTGGGTCAGTCATGGGACTGGTATGAGCAAACAAAAACATTTTTATCTTTAAAAACAAACAATAAAGAATTTTAAAACTTTGAAATCTGCAATGCTTTTTGGAAAATGAAACTACCATAAGGCCTCTCGGCTCATACACAATGCAATCGCACACACGGGGAAGATTTCTTCTTATGATAGTCAAACATGCTTACTACGCAAATTCTTGTTTTTATATTATTATTAATGCATAGTGAAAAACATTTCGAAAGTATAATATTAATCTTAGCCAGCATACGTACCATTATAGTATGCCTACTATAGCTACCATATTAGATGGCAGGTTCTACAACTAAAACCGTACAAGGCACGTATTGGTGATTGGATTTCTGAAAAATGGTCAGGCCAAGGAACTTCCCATTGCCACATAGGTACGCCTCTGGAGGGACGACCCGAGAACCTAATCGGATCTCTGCCAACACAAGGCCGGGTTATCTCTGCAAAAATAGGTAACTATTGACACAAGTATGCCATCCCCCGGTTGTAAACCACCTTTATCCAAGGATCCTCAACAACAACAATCACAAAGTAATATATATTTGCGATATCCACATATGTTAAGTATACGGGCTCTATACCATGATACCACTTCTATCTAGAAGGAAATGCACATACCCTAAGGGGCTCTACTCCCTATAACCTTGCTACATTCTTCCTGTTTCGACCATTCCGGGGTGTGACGTTCGACGAAGTCTCGTCCACAAAGCTACGCTCTTCACAAAAGCCATGCTTTGATCAACAAATGATCAGCAGCGCTTCGTATGCCACATTACCAAATTGGGAACGTATCACTAGTAACCGTCAACTACATAACCTCTGAGCTCGTACGTATCAGAGAAGGCTGTTAAGCTAAGAGAATAAATCTCCGCCACCAAACAGAAATGTATTTGATAGAAACCAGCTTTACACCTCAAAGTGTAACATCAGACACACATCCATACAAGTCTATTCCGGGTTCGAACAGAGCCAAAGGCACTTCCAAAGAAGCCCTTGCAATCCGGATAATTTCTAATCACGTCCGGGCTCCCCATCACAAAGGGTGCTCAAATCTCTATACCGGGGCCATTCGGTGCAGAGACATTCGACAGGTCATCCTTTCGTTTTTGAAAGTATTCGGTCTTCACCACCGGTCTTCAAATGCTATCCATATCGTCGTATCATTATTCGAAATGGGTTATATGACACAAGGTCCTCTCCCGGCTAAACCGAATAATGGACGCAATATTTAAAAACATATGGATAATGGGATTTCAGTTAAGTCACAACTTTGAAACCAAAACTTTTCTTTCAAATGGTTTAAACAAATTACCATTTACAAATCTTTTAAACAAAAATATTCATTTCAAAAATCTTCAATGGCTTAAACAATTTCCATACTTAAATCTTTTAAACAAAAGATTTATCTTTTAAGACCGTTTCAATTTAAAATAAGGATCACCAATCTTTAACAAAGATTCATTTATAGCCTTTCAAAACAATTCCATTTCAAGTTGGATTAACTCATCTGGTATTTAAATCAAAGACTCATTCCATAGCTTTTAAAACAATTTTCGAAGATTCATTCATAACTTTCAAATCAATTTCCGTTTCAAATCTTTTATATATAAAAGATACACTATTTAGAATCCTCTTCGATTCCAAAACAAAGCTTATCAATCTTTCACAAAGGTTCGTTCATAGTTTTCAAAACAATTTCATTTCAAATTTTTCAACACAAATTGAAAACCCTTTCCTTATATGAAAGCTATTGTTAATTGAAGCAAATAGTTTCGTTTTGGAAAAACTGATTACATTTACCTAAGTTAAAGCCATACAAGTATAAACTTGGGTTTAAATTTAAATTCCCAAACCAATACTTTTTCAATGGTTAAAAACCCATATAAACACCTTTATAACTTGTATAATCATTTTAAGCCAAAATTTCCAAATCATTGAATTCAATTTCAAATATTGAATTCAAAGTCAAATTAAAATATTTCAGATTTCAAACTAAATCAAGTTATTTAAAATAATTTTTATCTTCAAAACTCCTTTTCAAATATTTTTTCAAATTCGATCCAATTTCATTTCCAAAACCATTTGGATTCAAAATTCAAACTTTAAAACCATTTCAAAATATTAAATTCAAGTATCTGTGACTTAACTGATTTCTTCATGAAATCCATATTTGTGTGTGTATGGTGTAGTCCAGGGGTTTTACACACAATAGTGCGACAACATCAACCATTATAGATTCAAACATAGAAATATCGATAAGCGGTATAATCTATAACGCTTATCTTTATTTAAAGATCATGGATGAATAATATAAGTTCATCATAAATAATAAATTACATCACAGATAAATAAATTACATCACAGATCACAGCACAAATCAGGATAATTCATAACGCAAAGCATCATATATCAGGGATATCAAACAATTAAATCATCCAATCCAAATATCCATAAGTAATAACAATTAATTATCTGATTAATTTAAATCAGATTAGTCACTAATCTTGGTTAATTAATGTTAATTAATTACAAACCATTTAATTCATTATTCTTAATTAATTACAATAATTAATTAACCCTTAATCAATAATCTTCCCTTAATCACCTTCATTAATTAATTAATCTTTAACTAATTCATCACATTATTTAATTACCCTTAATTAATTATAATAAGTGATTATTCTTAATCACTTAGTCATCGTTAACCATAAATTAACTAGTAATTAATTTACCTTAATTAATTACCTTAATAAATTAGAAATTAATCCACCTTTAATTATTAATTTATTAATTAGCCTTTCATTAAATTCTTTAATTAATTAACCTTAAATTAATTAATTATTCTCAAATTAATTACCTTAATTAACTAATTATTCTTTAATTAATTATTATTTTTATCACTTGATTAATCAACCCTTAGTCATTTATTTAATTATCATCAATTACTTCCATCAAGTAATTAATTTCCCCTTTAATCACTTAATTTAATTAATTCACTTTTATTTACTTAAGACTTTAATTATTAATTAATTGCTTAAAAATTAATCTTTAAGTAATCAACCCTTTAATTATTTTCATCAAATAATTAATTACATTAATCTATTTGATTAACCTGAAATTAACCACGATGATAAATTTTCTTTAATTTCTTTCATCAATTTCTATTTGAAAATGCTTAAGAAAATAATTATTCAAAACTCAATAAACGATTTTAAACATGTCTTTAATTTGAAATTAAATCTTTGAAAAACATGACTCAAACTTGTTTATAATTTAAATTCAAAAACTTGGTTTATTTTACTTTAAAACTTATTTATTTTTATGTACTTTAAAGTTTATTTTTTTTTTAAACTTACTTTACCTTTAAAACTTCAATACTTTATTTTGTTTTTGAAACCTTAAAGAAAACCTGAGCCAGATGCTTGAATACTCGAGATTAATTCGAGTTCCCTCCTCTCTCACTTGCTTCGAGTCATTACTGCAATTACTCGAGACATTCCCGAGCCAATTCACGAATTTCTCGTACTCGAACTCAAGTCCCCAACTTCCTCTCCAAATTCAAAACAACCCAGATGCATCCCATTGCGCGTGCACGTGCACCACTTCCCCGACCACCTCCGATCGAGTCGCCAACCACCACCAAGTCGATGTTGGCCCCCCTGAGCTTCCCAAACACCCAGAAATTCAAAATTGCCCCCAAATCAAAATTGAGCATTTCTATGCTTCCTGGAACCCAACCTCAACACCAAAATCTTCCCTATGGAACCACCTCGGGCCATCTGAGTCGTCGCCACTTCATCCACAACTTCGTCACAACTTGAGGCCACTAACCCCCTCGGTCCGATCACCATAATTGCGTTGACAATGACGAATCTCCTCCATGAACTGCATCAGCAAGACTGGGTTATTAGACCCTAAAATGATTTCGATACGACACCACAAAAATCTAGAAATTCATTTGCCATTTTTCCATCGATCACCTTCCTTCCCGCCACCTCTGACAACAACCCCGAAGTTTAATGTTGCCGTGGTTACTAGAAATTGACAAAAATGTCAATTTTGTTCACCATACATTTCCTCATAATTTAGTAGGCTAAAAATCTTGAATTTTGTTTTAGAAATCATGGCTTATCAAGACAAACAAGATTAAAAAATCAAATCCCAAATTTTAATCAATCAAGTTTTGAACGAAATTTAATTTTGCAGTGTTTTTGCAGTTTCCAGTAAATCCATTCATCTTTTATTCTCAAAAGTATTCTTAAAGTTTAATTCTTGATAATTAAATTTTATTTTTTTCAAACACCAACATCAAACATTACATCTTGAAATTTATTTATGCCTGTAAATTGTTTTAAACAGAGGGATATGTCTCTGTAAATTACATACACACATCACATACCTATATTCAAAACATACAGGCATTTATCAAGAACACCAAGCAATCACATCAAGATGATTCACAGGCATATAATTCAAAGAAACTGGTTATAAAATCTTAAGTTTGCTCACCGTGTTAATGAAGGCAGAGGACATTGATCAGGAACCTGTTAACTTCAAACTGGAATCGGAGGATTGCTTTGATCTTTGAATTGTTATCTGCGATTTATTGATGTTGATTTACATTTACTCTTGCTTGATCTTTGAGTTACCTGAGTTGATTGTTTTACTAATTTATTATGACCTAATCATCAACTTACTTACTGTTCAATTTCTAGATTTGCTTTTAAAGCTTCCAGGTTCTAAATTCTTGTTTCAGTTTGATTCTGCTTTGATCCTGATGCTTTTTGATGGTTATTTGTTGCTTTGCCTTGATCAATTTTGAAATGTATTCAGGCTTCAAGTTGTTTGCTTTTGAACTTTCTTGGATTCCAGATTTCAATCTGATTTTTAGCTTTTGCATTTTTCTATTTTTTTTGTTTAGATTTTATCTTTGAGATGAAGTAATTTGGTTTTCAGGTTTTGGTTTCTCAAATTTGTTTTGTAGTTTTGAAAAAGCTTGAGAAATCTGATTTTAACTCTTTCTTATGCATGTTTATAAAATTGATTTAAAAGAAGAATTTACTCTTTGCCACTTCTTAAAACATGTTAACATTTGTTCACATACAAACATTTTATGTTTAAATACTTTTAGTTAATTTTATTATAAATTTTGTTCAATACCCTTTTAATTGTATGTTTAAAACACATTCTTTTTTTTGAACAATACCTTATGTTTTAGTGTTATATACTTTGAATGCAAGCCTTTATATTAAATCTTATTTTATTTTTATTTTACAAATCATGTTTTAACCCTTAACTTAGATTTATTTGGAATGCATGTTTTAAATCTTACTTTATTTAATTGATGAAAAAAGTTTTTATTTATTTAAATTTATGAAACACGTTTTAAACCTTTAAAATTAAATCCAATTAATTTTACAAAAATATTTATTATTAAATTTCCAAATAAACTTGATTTTAAAATCTACTTTTAAATATATTTCTTTTCAAGTATGAAAAAAGTGCTTTTTTAATACTTTTACTCATTTTCACACTATTATAATTTTAAATAAATATTTATATATATACATTAATTTCCAAAATATAACTTTCATGTATCCATCTTCCTATATTCAAATCAAATTCAAATTATCTTATAAAAATCCATTTATATAAATAGATAAACATGCATCTAATTGAATTTGAAAATTCAAACACAATTTAGTTTTTTATTCACAATTAAATTTCAAAAATTAAATTAACTACCAATTTAAATTTAGCTTAGAAATCAGGAATGTTACAGACAATTTGATATTCATATGACTAAGCATAGCCTATTTGTTTTGAACAACAAAGGCTATCAAACTCAATATTAAATACAAAAGTACATAAACATCGACTTTCCATGAAGCACAAAAAGTAGGCAAAGATTATCAAATTATGTTGAAGCTACATGATTAGAGAGATTCATTTCCCCTAAATTGAGGAGGTTTAGCCTCTCATTTGTGTTATCATATCGACTTTTGTAGCATGCAACATGAAACTAAAAAGAAAGAAAAATGAAAGCTAATGAAAAAGAGAACTAATCTAATTTCATAAAATAAAATCTACACTTCGTGCAAAAATAAACAAATCTACGCTACTAACATAAATAAACAAATCAACACTACTAACATGAAAGGAAATAAACAAAAGAAGAAAAGAGCATGTACTGAAAGTTGCATTAAAAAATTACATAAAATAAATGGCTAAGTAGCCATGAAAAGAAGAAGAGAACTTTATTTATTTGTGAGCCTAAACTAAACTAAATAGAGACTAAAGAAGAGAGTGTTACATGAAACATAAGGGGTATTTATATATGTATGAAACTCTAATTCATATTTTGGTGAATGCCCAAATTGCCCTTAAGGTATTGTGGCTACCAAGTAATCACTAGCATATGTTAATTCTCCACTTAAATGTGCATGAAGCTTTTAATGGCCTTTTAGCATGTGCATTAGCTTCTAATTGAAAATCAAGGTAAGTTAGTAGGTGTAGTCCTTCATGTTCATGAGTTTGAATTATTTTTGTCTTCATTTGCTCTGTTTCCTTTTGTGCATGCATATCTTCACGAAACCACTTATAATTTCCATCCAATTCTCCTACAAAATAATATAGAAATTTCCAATTAAATTTTCTCAAATTATTATATGCACAAAAATGACCATTTCCCCCCTATATGAAGATGAATATGTGACGTTTTGAAAATAATTTGAATTTTGGTTTAAACATGTGAAAATATCTGATATAATCTTTTATTTTATTTAATTAGATTAAATATGGTGGTAAAAAAATATGCACATTTACGTGCACATCAAATTCCCCCGCTGTTATCTTTTTATTCGTCCTCGAATAAACTAAAACTAAGATAAATCCGTTTTCCAAGAGAGCGCGAGTGCATTGAGCGTATGCAACAAGCCGTTAAACCTCTGGGTGTCCTCAATAGGATGAGTGTTGCCACATGAGGGTTTTCAACGGATACTACCCACAAAATCCAAATGCGATGCGAAAATATTTACAAAATGCAAGATTTATTTACAAAGACATGAATGCAAAATTTTGAAAATGTATGCAAATGAATGGTTTACTTTTGAACCAACACAAATAAGTTAAATATAGGTTTTGGTTATTATCTTGAAAATTTAAATCATTTACTCGTCAAAATTTCCAACAAAAATCAAGTTATCATTGCAAATAGATTATAGTTTAACTCGTTGTTTCGGTTGATAACAAAGTGTAACTATGTAATAAATCCTTATTTGATTATCAAAATTTATCAAAGTGGTGTTTTCTTTTCAACAACAAGTCAAATCAAACAAGTTAAAATAGTGCTTTGATTTCATTTGCTTACTATCTGTTATTTTTTATTTTTTGAAAATTTTATGGACATTAACAATATTTACATATGCCTAACTCAGATAAACTGAGGCCAGATATATTATCCATGCACTGCCTTTTGGACTTATATGAGGGGAATACAGAACATGGCTAGTGAACACACGATTATGATCTCCTATTGACTGTAGGCGTTATTAATAAAAGAATATTTTATATACATACACCTAGCTCAGATAAACTGAAGCCAGATATACCTATCGTGCACTGCCTTTAGGGCTTACGTGAGAAAGATACAGAGCATGGCGAGTGTACATGCTTATGTGTACACCTGTCGACCATAGGTGTTAATATAAAATATTTACATATATACAAATGTTTTTCTTTTTTAATATGTTTTTTTGTTTTTTTTAATTTTTTTTTGAAAAAGAGAGTTTTGCAAAATCATCTTAGCACCACTTAACTTAGAAGACAAAAAATGTTATATCCTTCACTTTAAATCACCACTTTATAAAAAAATATTTTTAATTAGGATATATTTCATATTTATCACGTATGAACCACTCTATATACTAGTTAAACTATCGTTATTTTTAATCAAACTTCATTTTATTTTTGTTATGACAGTTAAATTTTCAATAATTTCAATTTAATAACTAAAATCATATATTTATCTTATAGTGTTTCTTTTAAAAATAAATCAAAATGCTTAAAAAAACTTTTTTTACCTTTTTTCTGAGATTTTTTTAAATTTTGGAAAGGATATGTAAAAAGAACATGAAAATTAAAAATGAAGATGAGACTCCCCCACACTTGATTTTGACTGTGTCCCTATAGTCAACCCAAATTAAAGAAGAAAAATAAAACAATGACAAGACATATATTTACATGAAAATGAGCGATATTTACATGAGATCAGAAAATATATCATCAAAAAGTAAATGAAACGATCTTCCAAAGACCGATTTATTTGTCTCGTCAAGTATGCGAGACACAATTTAAACTTGAAAAACCAAACCGTAAAAGATTTCAAAGTTGAACGTTGATTTGAAAAAACGAATGTCGTTTTATCAAAAATCGTACGAGTTGTTTTATTTTCGATGATTTTTCGCATCGCTAAAACAATTGGTTGAAGTTCAAGTTTATTTTCACCAAATTGAAATTCACGCTCTTCATTGAAAAATTCTTCAGAATTATTGATTTCAAAATCAAAATTATGATTTAAATCTTCCCCAAAATTCCACAACTTGTTTTCGAGAAGTCCATAGAAATCATGTTCAATGAATTCGTCTTCCTTATTTGGATTATCAACAACTTCATCGCATATAGTAAGTTCAAAATTCATAGTTGTTGTATTCAAATTTTAAAATCGAGAGAAGGAAGATCGAATTTTAAATTTGGTTCTATACCCTCAAAAGAATTTAAATCCAACTCAATTACCATATTTGTAACAACTACATTAAGATTGTCGCTTTCTATTTCAAAAGTTGTTATTTGAAAATTGTCAATTTGGGTAAAATATAGGTTATCATTTGACTCGTCACATATTGAAATTTAGTTTTGTTTATCACGTTGTTTCATATATGTTTCCAACAACAAATCCATGTGATTATTGTGAATTTCATTCATTTGCTCAACAAAGTCAAATTTGTAATTATTAACTTGAAAATTTTCACTTTAAAGTTGTTGAGGACAAAATTTTTTAAACGTATCGTGATCGAGACTATTCCTATTGCCAAAATCATTTAAAAGGTTGTTTCCATTTTCATTTTGACTTTGAAACTCGTTTTGAAGTTCAAAATTGAATTAGCGTGGGTTATACTCGAAGCCATTTGAATTTTGAAGTGAATTCAAATCTTGATTATTTTGAAAATTTATATTTGAGTTATCGCACAAAAATGAATTAACAAATCATTCATACTTGGATTTTGTTGTGTAGAGAGTTCAAGTAAAGATGAAATGCTATTTTCAAGAGTCGAGGGTTGGTCATCATTTTGAAAACTTTGTTATTCAAAATTCGAATTGTTTATAGAATAGTTGTCATTAAAATATCCATATAAATTTGGAGTGAAATCATATGGATTATATTGATTTTCATAACTATTGTAAAAATCAAGTGAATAAGGAAATTCAGACATTTTCAAGAATGCTTATGGTTTTTTTATAAGGGAAAAATATTCGCAAATAGAATTTATTTTCCAAAATGGAAAATTGATTTTTTTTTTTTGTATCTTGGTTTTTCACTTTTTTTGTTTTTGGAAAGTTTTATAATTTTTTTTATTTTTGGATTTTTGATTTTGAAAATCTCAAAAGGAAAAGGATAAAAATAAAACTAAGTTAAGAAATATTTATAATTTTTTTGTTTTTTGAATTTTTGAATTTTTTTTGTTTTTTTTGAATATGCATGAACTAATGCAACTAAATGAATGCAAGTGTTTAATTACAAAATAACTCCTAACCCAAAATTGTATATTTACACTTTATCTTAGATCAACAAGATAGTACTCAGCCAGGTAAAGGACAAGATTTATCGGTATATCATGAATCATCATAGCAATGCAGCCGAAGGTTTAAGTACCTTCAAAGGAACAACCACTATAATATTTATGAATCACCTTAATATTTATAAATGAGTATTGTTCTGTCGTAGCCTAGACCCCATGAAATTAAATTGTTCAAAGAAGACAAATTATCAATATACAATTAAGTGTTATCGACGTCTAACCGTTATTATTAATCAAAATTCTAAGATGATATGCAAAGAAGAAATTAAACATGTATTAACAATGCAACTACGAATGACTTTTTGTTTTTGTTTTTGAATTTTTTTTAGGATTTTTAATTTCTTTTTTTTAATATGCAAATGCAAGCAATCAACAATGTCAGGCAGATAAAACAATGGATAGGGGTTAAAAGCAGCAGAATTTTTATAAGCAAGTAAGTAGTTTATATTTTTAGCATGCTAAGCGAATCAAGCAACTCTTCCAATCTGCTTTGGCAACCTAAAATTTAGAAACTAGATATATACAATTTTTCTGGGAAGGGAAAAATAAAAGATAAAAGAAAACTAAATGGAAATTTTTTTATATATATTTTTTAGCTAAGGCAAAATAAAGCTTTATAAAAGAAAAAAAGAGAAAATAAGGGAAAATTTTGACCAAAAACAAACCAAAACAGTTCAAAATGAAAATTAAAATACCCTTAAAAGTATTTGAAACAAAACAAAATAGAACCAAAACCACTCACAAATATTTTGTTTTTTTAAATTAAAAGAGAAGGCCGCTTCACCAAACAACATAAACCCGACCCAAATGAAGATAAACACACACAGTCTCCCAATCCTCAATCAAACATCTTGTTCCCAAATTCAAACCACGAACTTAAAGAAACTAATATGATTACAAATTCTCAATCGAATAATTTTATGATTCGCGAATCGTTGGCGACTTCGATGTTGATCGTGATGTGGCCGAGACTGTGAATTGGCTTGATTCGAGCAGTTGGGTTTTTTGATGGCTGGCGATTGGGTGAGGGTTTGCAGCATGTTATGGGATGAGTACAGATTCGTGGTTGAAGTGCAGAGGAAGTAGCATTCTGGTCGCCGTGATTTGGAGGTTTTGAAGTTAGATGAGGCAATTCGCGTTCAAGTCGATGGTTGATGGGTCTAGTTCGACTAAACGGTTTTGAAGTGGTCGTGAATTGGATTAAATTGGGGTTTTAGATTTTTGGTTTGAAGAACTCAGTGGTACGAGTGATGGATGGAGTAGGTTCGATGCTTGACGGAAGTAAATGTCATGGCTAGAGGAGGATGGGAGTTTGTGGTTATTTGCAGTTGTTTGAGGAATTAGTAGTTTCGAGTGGAGGAAGGAGTTGAAGAAGAGGGGATGCGGGAGTAGAAGTTTGAGCAGCGGTGATGTGTATCAATTGTATGGTGGCTAGAGGCAAGGAGTTCAGGCTTGTGGTGACTGTTTCGATGGTGAGAAGGTTTTCCTTGTGATATGTTGTTGATGTTTTGGTTGTGTGATGTGGTTTGTGTTGAAGTGATGGAGATTCAAGAATGTTGGAGTGGTTGGTGACACACTGTTGTGAAAGAGGAGATGCTGTGAAAGAGGCAGTAATGAAGTGCTGGCAGAAAGGCTATGCGAGGAGATTACAATTGCAAAGCAACTTTTCTTTTCTTTTGTAAACTTGTAAATGCAAGACTACACGTGAGTGAAAGGGAGGAGCCACATGGGAAAAGTCAGGGAAAAGCGGTGGTGGTTCATGGAGCAAAGCGGGGATTGGTGATGTCGTTACGAGTGGCTGCACTATGCTCGGTTATGGGGTGCAGCGGGGAGAAGGATGTTATTCGTAACCACCGAAAAGTGTTACGAAACCAACTGTAACATCTATAACAGTTACAGAATAATACAGAAGTAGTGACGGCAAAAATTGTCACTAATTTGTCAATTAATTTTGATAAATTTTAACACCAAACTGCGGGACTAGATCTGTATTAAAAATATTACCGATTAAAGTGTCCGAGTCCAGTAGAAACTGTTTCCTTGAAACATCATTGCCCCCTTGTATGCACCGAAGGATACGAGCAATTTGTCTCCCAGGATGAAACGGACCGGCCCCGGTATGCTGTGTGTGCAGACGAAGCGACGACGAATTGAAGGAATTATATATATCCGAGAAAAGAGTTGTGGGAAGAGGAAGAAGAAGAGAACGGTTTCTGTGTACTGAATTTTGTTCTGCGGGCCCCTAATATAGGCTGGATGAGGTGCCTATTCGGAGCGGTCGTGACTGTTGGAAAGGTTGCGACCTTTAACCGACAGACGCGCGCGTACAGGCGCAATGGTCTAATTTTGAAGTTCAAAATTAGCAGTTTTAGCGCAGCAGGCCAAAGCGGTAGACGGAGGCCCATCGAATCACGAGACCCCAAGAGCCAAGGCCCAATCTTTGACATTTTAAATTTAATATGAAGGCCCAAAGTCTACATTGCCACAAGTCTTCATGTCTCCTTCTGTTGAATATGCGCTTTGCGCTTATATGATTTTTGTTTGATGATAATAAACATATATATATATATATATATATATTCGTTTAAATGTATTTTTTAATATACTATTTTATTTTCACAGATTAAATAAATATTTGTTGAATAAATTAAATAATACAGGGAATTTGAATTCAAATGAATATTTTATTCAAACAAATATTTATTACAATTTTGAATAGTACAATTTCAAGCTCTCACTATAACTATACAACTTTGATTACAATTACATCACATATCACATTTACAGTTGACCTCACTACACATCACTCACACTCGTATTTATCTTCAACTGCATTCCAGTTTGAATCCAGCATCTGAGCAATCTGCAAAAATATAAACTAACGCAGTAAAATTGAAAAAGAAATATTTTTGCAATTCAAAAATAAAAAATAATTTTTGAAAATATGATTTGCCTCAGTTATTTGGGTTGTTAGTCATAATTTAAATTTGAATTCATCATACACGAACAACTTGTGACATACACAGTGTATCACTGTATATGCCATAAGGCCGTGCACACCGATATATACACTTGATAATGCTACAGGGACAGGTGAGCACAGGTCAAACCCAAATGAAAAGCCGGGTTCAACTCACATGCAATATATTCAAAATCACGACACGAGCACAAGGTCAAACCCGAGTTTTTATAACTGGATTCAACACAAGGCTACAAAAAGAATGCAAAGCTTAGACAAATTCCAAATTCACAGTGAAGTCAAGACAGAAAATTCATGAATGCAACATGATGAACAACCAAGGTGCAACAAGAATTTTACAGTGTCAAGTTCATGTATGCAACGGGTAAAATGCAGTATGGCCAGAGTGAAATCAACATTATCACTAAATGAATCAAAGCACAAAGGCTTGAATGATCAAGTGCTTAAAGATACAACAAATACAGTATGCAAACATGAAGTGAACAATGTCACAGCAAGCTACAAACTGCAACAAAGCACAAATTCATTCAAAGTGTACATGGAACAATGCAACACAAACCAAATGCCACCAAGAATCAGTGCAATGACCAAGCAATAATCAACTACAAGAATTCAAAGAGAGACAAACAATACAATGCAACAACATGGTAAACAAGGCATAGCAACCACAAGATACTGCAACAAACAACTTCAACAAGGCAGACTCAAGTGAGTGAAAACTCGAGTTACAGTGCAGACCAATGAACCAAACTAAGCAATGGCACAGCACACATCAGTGACCATGCAAACTGACTCGAACCAAGACAGTGGCAACATCAAAATACAAAGACCACAAAAGAAATGACACCAACAGACCAAAGTGCAGAGCAAGTGAAATTCGAACTAACATCACAACAACTCAACAACAGCCAGTACCAACATGGACAGAAGGCAGTGAAACTCAAAGCAATGATCAAGTGCAGACAAATGAACACATGTATATAAGTGCAAATTCCAAAAGCAATGAACAGAACATCAACATGGTCAAAACTACAAATACAAGGCTAACTGGCACTCAGGCAAGTGCAACCAAACAAATGCGTGCAATAATGTGCACTACAATATCAAGTGCAAGTGCAGTCAGTTCATGTTAAACCGATCAGAAGATGGCCAGAGACTATAGTTCTCAGTGAAGTCGAAAAGCAGTAAACAAGCTATAGTTTAAATCACGAAATCAATGCTACAGTGGAGGAACGCAAAGATGGCTGAAGCTGTGACAATTAAGATGATTAAACAAGTCGAAAAATTCATGTACGCATTCTTTGAAATAGTCAAAGTATCAAAAAGAGGAAAGTTTTAATGCCGTGTGAATCAAGGAATCGACCAAGTCACAAATCAAAACAGTGTCAACCAAGCCGTGAGAAGAAAGTATCAAAATATACGCATATGAAAAAGTCAGAGATAAATCTCAAGCATCAATACAAGATCGAACGAACGAAGACAAATTCAAATGAACGTATACGAACGCAAAAATAGGATTTCGAATCCTATATAAGCCCAATCATCATCGGCAAATTAATCATCGAGTTCGAGTAAGCCAAAATTGTAAAAGCAAAAAGAGAAATTACATACCGAAGCATCAGAGTTGAACTCGATCAAAATTGGGGCAGCCGAAAGCTAAACAGAGCTAGAGGGTCGATTACCAAATCAGAACAAAGAAGTAGCTACTGTAGTCGATCTACATTCAAGCGGCGCCTTCGATTTTACCAAAGCCCTAATTTCCAGAGCAGAGAGAACGAAAGCAAAGCCCTAACTAAGAAAGGAAGCAGGCCGACAATTATTTTCACAAGCAAAGGAACGGGACAAAAAGGAATGGGCTAGTGAAAGAAAACAAAGGGGCCGACCTATTTTCTTAAAGAGTTTTAATTAAGGGTTTTTAAAATTAGGGTTATTTGTTTATTTGTCTTTTAATTGTTGTTTTTTTATTTTTCCAAAGAATTTGTAAATCACCACCTAGGGATTAGGTCGTGTCAGATTGTCTAGTTAGAATTAGTTCAGTGAGCAGGGTGTGCGAGTTTGCAGAGCTCTATAGGCGGAAGCAGTGTTTGCGAGTAATCAAAGCTCTATAGGCGGGAGCAGAGTTTGCGAGTAATCAAAGTTCTATTGTAGGCGGGAGCAGAGTTTGCGAGTAAACGAAACTCTATAGGCGGGAGCAGGGTGTGCGAGTCTAGTAGAGTGTCTGTGAGCGGGAGCAAATGTTTGCGAGTCTAGTAGAATGTTTGTGAGCGGGACCAAATGTTTGCGAGTCTAGTAGAGTGTTTGTGAGCGGGAGCAAAAGGGTCTGCGAGTCTAGTAGAGTGTTTGTAAGCGTGATACTGTTTAATTCTAATAGAAATCTGGGAATGCAGCAGTAGGCAGGGGTTGCCGAAGCTGGGAAAATTTTGTGTGTGATTTACTTTTCAGCATATTTATTTCTGCAGTTTATTTCTGTGTTTAAATCGAGAAAATTTGCTATAACCCTATTCAACCCCCCCTCTCTAGGGTTAATCTAGATCCTACAAGTGGTATCAGAGCCAGTTATTTTATTTTTTAACTTTAGAGTCATGAATCCACCAAATAATATTTTTGTTGAGGGTCGTTTCAATATTATTCCTTCTATTTTCGATGGAACAGATTTTTTGAATTGGAAATTAAAAATGGAATTATGTTTAAAATCTGTTAATATTAAGTGTTGGGATATTATTGAAAATGGGTGTGATATAGCAAATAAGGAAATTATCTCGATTAATGCTCTTGCTATGCATATATTATATTCTGATATTAATGGTGATAATTTTTATTTCGTCTCTCATTGTGAAAATGCACAGAAAATTTGGAAAACTCACGACGCAATATATGGTGAAAAAGTCAACAACAATGAGAAGTCCTCCACAACCGACTCAGTTAAAGAAATATGCTTAACAAGATTGGTAAATAGCAGTTGTGATGAGGATGATGATGATGGAGCAGCCAAGCTGGCATTATTAATAAAGAATTCAAAAAGGAAATTTGCAGCCACGTGGAATAAAAGCGATAGCAGTGAAAGTGAGAAAGCAGATATGTGCCTTCATGGGAATATAACCGATAGCAACGACGACGAGCCAAGCGAGGTATCAAAACTTACTCACGCTGAATTACTTATTTATTTCGACGAAGTAAATGGCTGTTTTGAACGACTTAGGGAGAAATATGCTAAACTTGAATCACAAAAAGACACTTTGATAGAATTAAATGAACAACTTGACCAATTAGTTAAAACCTATCAAAGTAGGATCCCTAAGTGTGATAAGTGTCCAACATTTGAAGAAGAAATTAAAAAATCAGAAATTAAAATGAAATCACTTGAAAACGAAATTCTGATTTTAAAAATTGAAAATACTAGAAGAGAGAATTCTATTAAAAAGTGCACACAATTGTTAAACAAAAATGAATCTTTAAAAACAAAAGTCCAATAATTGTCAACGACTTTAGAAAAATTTTCCAAAAGTGAAAAATCGTTGAATATGTTAATAGGAAAACAAACTGTCAATATTGATAGACAAGGACTTGGATATACTCATTCTGAATATGTTAGAAATGAGATTAATCAAGAAAATTCAATGTGCACGATTTGCAGAAAATATGGATACAATCACAATAATTGTTGGTATAGACCCAAACATGTGAAAACTATACCAATTTGGGTTCCAAAAGGCACAAATATAAAATCTTTGAAAGTCAAACAAATTTGGGTGCCAAAAGGAACATATATAAATAGTTTTGGGTCTCCACAAACATATGTTTCATATTTTGCCACTAACAATCATGGACCTATAAAAACAAATAGGTCACATAAATCTTTCATCGTGTAGGTGTGGTGGCAGGCTAAGGAACAACAATGGTGTTCTCTGGATTTTGGCTGTTCCAGAAACACAACGGGCAACAAAGCAAAGTTCCTTAGCCTAGTATAAAGGTGACAGAATCACAAACGGACAACAACGAAAATATCGTAAAGGTAAAACAGGTAAAGGTATATTTATTTAAACGATATATTAAATGTGACAATCTGCACCATATTCTGAATTAAAATCAGCCAATATTGAGATAAAGAAAAGATGATGATTTTGATTCCGATTTTTTCAAAACTGTTGGCCAATTATGCTTTTATGTCAAAAACACTACAATCCTTGAAATAATTTATATCGATTAATTTGGATTGCTGATGGTGCTTTTATTGATTGACGATAATATTTTTGGCTAAATCTATATTCACGGTTTCTTATATTTACATGGCTTCAACTTAAAATCCTAATGAATTCTATTTAAAAAATTGTAAAAAGGATTTTAAGAAATTGTTGAGACTTTATGAAATTGTTGAAACTTCAAGAAATTGTTTTGAAATAATAATGAAGTTTTAAATGACTGTTGATAGTTGTTCATCCTATGATTTCTAAGTTTGACACTATGATATTTGTTTGATTGTTAACACGGTCTCAATTCAAATCCAAAAGAATGACATTTAAAATGCTAAAATTGAGTTTGAAATTTTTGATACACAACTCATGGTTTGGTCTATCAAATTCAACGAGTGAATATTGAGTGAAATTTAAATTCAGATGCAGATTACACTGGTAATATAGTTGATAGAAAAATTACTAGTGGAACGTGATTAATTTTTGAAACATTCATTTGCTGCATCGTTTTTCGAAGAAAATATCTGCATATTTTTCACTTGAAACAATTTTCAAATAGCAGAAATTTTTCTCATATAACCCCCTCGAGAAAATCATGTTTGACCATATTTTCAGATTAGACATTCTTATTTGATTTTAAATGACAAATTTTTGACTAATCTGACTCCCTTTGATTATCTAAAAGATGAATAGTGAATGAAAAAGTGATGAGTGTTGATATTTATCATATATTATAACTCAAGAAAGTATAATTAGAAAATTTCTTTAGAATCTCATAACAAGAGTTATAAAAACTTTTTGTTGGGTAAAAATTCCATGATCATTTCTATTTCTATCATCTTTCTATCTACCATCACTCATCAAGATCACATTTAGTATGTAAATTTGTGGTAGTTTACAAAGGAAATCATTTGTTCTTCAATATCTTTAAATTTGTAAAGGAAATTATTTGTGCTTCAATTTATTTAGCGATAAAAATAAATATCCAAAGTATTCACTCTCATTTAAAAGTCCTCACGGTTATGCATGAGTGAATTAATTCGATTTTTGATTATGTGCTTCCATGCTCATTTAAAAGTCCTCACGGTTATGCATGTATGGAACGCATATCAAAATTAATTGATTTAATAGACAAGTTGATTCTAATCCCATTTAAAAGTCCTCACGGTCATGCGTGGTTAGAAGATACTTGATTTCATTTTTTAAATTAAATTGGAATACTACTAATCTCATTTAAAAGTCCTAACGGTTATGCATGGTTAGTAGATATTCAAATTTCCTGAAATAAATATACCATAAATAGACAGAACTATATAGATTTTTGATGATTTTATCCCCATCACTTCTGAAAGTGGAATATGCGCCTAACAAGGGTAATTATGATTTTTGTTTGAGTTTTATTGAAATTTGATATTTATATTCAATTGAGTTAAATGTTTGGTTCATGTCTGTCACTTCATCCCTATTTTTATAACACTGTTATTCTTTTGCTGATAACAAAAGGGGGAGAGAAAAGTTAAGATTTTGTCAAATAGAATCAAGCAAAGGTCAAATAATTTTCACTTTGCATATAGGCTCATCTATATATTTCTATTTGTATGCATATATGTAGGGGGAGCATTATGTAGAGAGGAGCATTCAAATACGGGGAGCAAATTGAACGATCACGATCAATCAAATACACTTAATACATTCAAAATCTTAAATATATGTTTGTCATCAAAAGGGGGAGATTGTTGAATATGCGCTTTGCGCTTATATGGTTTTTGTTTAATGATAATAAACATATATATATATATATATATATATTCGTTTAAATGTATTTGTTAATATACTATTTTATTTTCACAGATTAAATAAATATTTGTTGAATAAATTAAATAATACAGGGAATTTGAATTCAAATGAATATTTTATTCAAACAAATATTTATTACAATTTTGAATAGTACAATTTCAAGCTCTCACTATAACTATACAACTTTGATTACAATTACATCACATATCACATTTACAGTTGACCTCACCACACATCGCTCACACTCGTATTTATCTTCAACTGCATTCCAGTTTGAATCCAGCATCTGAGCAATCTGCAAAAATATAAACTAACGCAGTAAAATTGAAAAAGAAATATTTTTACAATTCAAAAATAAAAAATAATTTTTGAAAATATGATTTGCCTCAGTTATTTGGGTTGTTCGTCATAATTTAAATTTGAATTCATCATACACGAACAACTTGTGACATACACAATGTATCACTGTATATGCCACAAGGCCATGCACACCGATATATACACTTGATAATGCTACAGGGACAGGTGAGCACAGGTCAAACCCAAATGAAAAGCCGGGTTCAACTCACATGCAATATATTCAAAATCACGACACGAGCACAAGGTCAAACCCGAGTTTTTATAACTGGATTCAACACAAGGCTACAAAAAGAATGCAAAGTTTAGACAAATTCCAAATTCACAGTGAAGTCAAGACAGAAAATTCATGAATGCAACATGATGAACAACCAAGGTGCAATAAGAATTTTACAGTGTCAAGTTCATGTATGCAACAGGTAAAATGCAGTATGGCCAGAGTGAAATCAACATTATCACTAAATGAATCAAAGCACAAAGGCTTAAATGATCAAGTACTCAAAGATACAACAAATACAGTATGCAAACATGAAGTGAACAATGTCACAGCAAGCTACAAACTGCAACAAAGCACAAATTCATTCAAAGTGTACATGGAACAATGCAACACAGACCAAATGCCACCAAGAATCAGTGCAATGACCAAGCAATAATCAACTACAAGAATTCAAAGAGAGATAAACAATACAATGCAACAACATGGTAAAAAAGGCATAGCAACCAAAAGATACTGCAACAAACAACTTCAACAAGGCAGACTCAAGTGAGTGAAAACTCGAGTTACAGTGCAGACCAATGAACCAAACTAAGCAATGGCACAGCACACATCAGTGACCATGCAAACTGACTCGAACCAAGACAGTGGCAACATCAAAATACAAAGACCACAAAAGAAATGACACTAACAGACCAAAGTGCAGAGCAAGTGAAATTCGAACTAACATCACAACAACTCAACAACAGCCAGTACCAACATGGACATAAGGCAGTGAAACTCAAAGCAATGATCAAGTGCAGACAAATGAACACATGTATATAAGTGCAAATTCCAAAAGCAACGAACAGAACATCAACATGGTCAAAACTACAAATACAAGGCTAACTGGCACTCAGGCAAGTGCAACCAAACAAATGCATGCAATAATGTGCACTACAATATCAAGTGCAAGTGCAGTCAGTTCATGTTAAACCGATCAGAAGATGGCCAGAGACTATAGTTCTCAGTGAAGTCGAAAAGCAGTAAACAAGCTATAGTTTAAATCACGAAATCAATGCTACAGTGGAGGAACGCAAAGATGGCTGAAGCTGTGACAATTAAGATGATTAAACAAGTCGAAAAATTCATGTACGCATTCTTTGAAATAGTCAAAGTATCAAAAAGAGGAAAGTTTTAATGCCGTGTGAATCAAGGAATCGACCAAGTCACAAATCAAAACAGTGTCAACCAAGCCGTGAGAAGAAAGTATCAAATATACGCATATGAAAAAGTCAGAGATAAATCTCAAGCATCAATACAAGATCGAACGAACGAAGACAAATTCAAATGAACGTATACGAACGCAAAAATAGGATTTCGAATCCTATATAAGCCCAATCATCATCGGCAAATTAATCATCGAGTTCGAGTAAGCCAAAATTGTAAAAGCAAAAAGAGAAATTACATACCGAAGCATCAGAGTTGAACTCGATCAAAATTGGGGCAGCCGAAAGCTAAACAGAGCTAGAGGGTCGATTACCAAATCAGAACAAAGAAGTAGCTACTGTAGTCGATCTACATTCAAGCGGCGCCTTCGATTTTACCAAAGCCCTAATTTCCAGAGCAGAGAGAACGAAAGCAAAGCCCTAACTAAGAAAGGAAGCAGGCCGACAATTATTTTCACAAGCAAAGGAACGGGACAAAAAGGAATGGGCTAGTGAAAGAAAACAAAGGGGCCGGCCTATTTTCTTAAAGAGTTTTAATTAAGGGTTTTTAAAATTAGGGTTATTTGTTTATTTGTCTTTTAATTGTTGTTTTTTATTTTTCCAAAGAATTTGTAAATCACCACCTAGGGATTAGGTCATGTCAGATTGTCTAGTTAGAATTAGTTCAGTGAGCAGGGTGTGCGAGTTTGCAGAGCTCTATAGGCGGAAGCAGTGTTTGCGAGTAATCAAAGCTCTATAGGCGGGAGCAGAGTTTGCGAGTAATCAAAGTTCTATTGTAGGCGGGAGCAGAGTTTGCGAGTAAACGAAACTCTATAGGCGGGAGCAGGGTGTGCGAGTCTAGTAGAGTGTTTGTGAGCGGGAGCAAATGTTTGCGAGTCTAGTAGAATGTTTGTGAGCGGGAGCAAATGTTTGCGAGTCTAGTAGAGTGTTTGTGAGCAGGAGCAAAAGGGTCTGCGAGTCTAGTAGAGTGTTTGTAAGCGTGATACTGTTTAATTCTAATAGAAATCTGGGAATGCAGCAGTAGGCAGGGGTTGCCGAAGCTGGGTAAATTTTGTGTGTGATTTACTTTTTAGCATATTTATTTCTGCAGTTTATTTCTGTGTTTAAATCGAGAAAATTTGCTATAACCCTATTCACCCCCCTCTAGGGTTAATCTAGATCCTACACCTTCTTCTTTTCTTTTGATTTAGTATATTGGGTTGTGGTATATATGGTGATATTGAAACAAATATCCCACGATGTGGGACTTTGTTTCAATACACACTCAATTTCTTCCACTTCCCACTTCCTCATTCATTCATTTCTAACAATCCCCCACATGAATGAGAAGTTGTTCTTAGTTTCACGAACTATTTATCATATCGGTTAAAGTAGCATAGGGGCCTTGAACTTTCCTAGTGTTTACCTATTTGAATTACAGGTGAATCAGTAGACATAGAATGTCCTTGAACTGTAAACCTTTTGTGTAATTCTACAATAGATAACACACGAAAAATGTTTCTTATAATCCTTCGTTCTCTGTATGTGTTCGTTTTTGCCTTGAACACCTGCCTGGTATCATAAGTGCTTAGAGAATTTAGCCTCATAATTCTCTTTGAAGCGTCGCCTTCGCACTTACATAGGTGATTCTGTAAAGGGTATTCACAATTCCTCAAGTAAAGACATCACTAAAAGTATTAATGCTTATCCTATTTTCCAACAAATAAAGCACTGACTTATCATAAGAATGGTTTGTGTGTAACAGTGCCGTTAAGTTTCTCTTAAACTTAGTTGTCCCTTTGAACCTAGATCTTGCGATCTACAGTCAACTAGGTGGGGTTTCCATTAAAAAAACTTTTATTCTATGGGCATTAACCCCATTCCCATCGATAAGGTTTGAACTTTCTCTCTTGGCAAGCCTTTAGTTAGTGGATCCTCTATGTTATCTTTTGACCTTATGTAGTATATAGTGATAACTCCATTAGAGATAAGTTGTCTAATTGTTTTATGTTTACGACGAATATGCCTAGATTTACCATTGTATAGTGTACTATTAGCTCTTCCAATTGCTAATTGACTATCACAATATATACATATTGGAGACACAGGTTTACTCCAATTTGGAATATCTTCCAAGAAACTTCGAAGCCAGTCTGCTTCTTCTGCGGTCTTATCTAGTGCAATAAACTCTGATTCCATCGTAGATCTAGCTACACAAGTCTGTTTGGATGATTTCCATGATATTGCTCCATTTCCTAATGTGAACACATATCCACTTGTAGACTTTGTATCTTGTGATCCAGTTATCCAATTGGCATCACTGTATCCTTCCACTGTTGAAGGGTAGTTTGTATAGTGTAGACCATAGTTCTGTGTATACTTTAGGTATCCTATAACTCTGATTATCGCTTTCAAATGATGTTTACCAGGATTGCTGGTAAATCTACCCAGCTTACTTACAGCGTATGCGATATCTGGCCTAGTGCAGTTCATAACATACATGATACTTTCTAGTATACGAGAGTATTCAAGCTGGTAGATACCATCACCAGTGTTCTTTACCCAATTTCGCTTCATATCTACGGGTGATTTTGCAATAGTTATATTATATTGCTTGAATTTTTCAAGTATCTTACCGATGTAATGTGATTGGGATAATGCATATCCCTGTGGTGTTCTCAAAATTTTGACACCCAATATCACATCAGCCAGTCCTAGGTCCTTCATATCGAATCTAGAGGATAACATATTCTTTGTAGATGTTATTGTGGCCTTGTTATTTCCTAGGATCAACAGGTTATCGACATAAAGACAAATAATGACATATCCTAAATGTGTGTGTTTTATGTAGACACGTTTATCTGATTCATTTATAGTGAATCCATTTGATAACATAGTTTCATCAAATTTCTCATGACATTGTTTTGGAGCTTATTTAAGGCTATAAAGCGACTTTACTAATTTTCATACTTTATTTTCCTTTCCATAGCTCAGAAACCCTTCAGGTTGCTTCATATATATTTCTTCCTCTAGGTCACCATTCAGAAATGCAGTTTTTACATCCATTTGATGTATTTCTAAATCAAGTATGGATGCAATTGCAATAAGCATCCTAATTGATGTTATCCTCGTCACTGGTGAATATGTATCAAAATAGTCCAGTTCTTCCTTTTGTCTGAATCCTTGGACTACATGACGAGCTTTGTGCTTGTGTATTGAACCATCAGGTTTCTATTTCTTTTTAAATACCCATTTATTACCTAAGGTCTTGCATCCTTGAGGTAAATCAACTAATTCCCAGGTATGGTCAGCCATAATGGATTCTATCTCATTATTAATAGCCGCTTTCCAGAAAGGGGCATCGCTGGAGGACGTAGCTTGTTTGTATGTCAATGGATTATCTTCTAACATAAAGGTATAGAAGTCTGGTCCAAAGGTTTTTGAGGTTCAAGACCTTTTACTTCTTCTTGGCTCCTCCACTTGTTGATCAGCACTAATTTGCTGAAGGTTATCTTCGGTATCCTCAAGAGAATTGGAGATTTCATCTTCTCTTGGTCTCTTATGAGTATCACTGTCAGTGCCCTACTTTAAAGGGAATATATGTTTGAAAAATCTTGCATTTCTCGACTCAATGATGGTATTTTCATGAATATCATCAATTTCAGATTTGTGTACTAAAAATCGATAAGCAGCGGTGTTTTGTTGTAACGACCCGCTATTTTGAACTGTTCACATCCGCACATGTCGGACTTGAATAATTCAAAATACCGAATTGTAAATTTAAATTTGGAAAAACTCAGATATACAGTAAATAAATAATCATAGAATCACAGACACAGAGTAATAATATGCAGCGGAAGTAAAAGAGATAGTAGTTCATGAAGCTACTATATAAATATATAAGATAGATCAGAGTTTACAACAAAAGAGAAATACGATACATCAAGTACAAATCAGAATACATCACTGGAATCATCGAATACTGAAAGCAGAATAGATGGCTGGATTTTCAAGCAAAGCTCCAACTCCAAAGGTGAGCCTCGAATACTGGTACACTCAGTCTGACCCGAGCGTAAAGCAAAACACAAAACACTCGAGTCAGGATTAATATTCTCATATCAATAAATCCAACTCAAGTGAAAAAGCAATTGAAATACAAGTAAATCAAAGGATGTTGGAATCACCATCCTCTAAGGATCCGTTAAACTATCTACTATGTAGTAGTGTACGCTAAATAGATAATGCCTATCAGTAATATAATATATCAAAATAGTGTTAAGGCGTTACCATTATCCCCCTTAAGACATTTTATATAAGCGTTATAGTCTATACAGCACTGTAAACTCCATCGTAAACTAGTGGGATATCAGGGAGTACTCCATAGGTATAACACAAAATAAATTCGTAGTGGTCGCGTATATAGGGATACAAGTATGACAAGGCTCATGAGGCAATACCCAAGGTAATGAAACAACCGTTTGCCTGATCCGGACTGGTGAGAACGCATCGCCGCAGCGATCGCAAACCTGCGAAACAACACTCCTGAAATTCCGAGGGTGCACCAATCAATCACAAGTAATGAGTAGTAGTTACGAAGAAGTGTGTCCGCTCGAGGTGGCTAACCCCATTTGGCCCGGCACGGCTCCTGATTTTAGTCATTTCCAATTTGACACAAGTGTCAAGGATATCCATTATCGTTCTCTTTCTTCAGTCATCACGTACATCATTCCAACCACTTCATTCTGAATCATCACTCCGCGTATAGTTATTAAAGTGGTTTTCGGCTTAGATAGAGAGTATATCCATAATCGATTCCGGTTTCTTTAATAACTTTCGTAATTATTACACCGATTGGTAGTTTAATAAATTTCAAAACCAAATCAATTTCAATTTCAATTAGAATTTATAAATCAACATTTCAATTGTCTTTCACTATCAATTTCCAAAATTTACGTTACAAACTTCCAAATAACCATTTCAAAATCTTACAATTCAATTTCAACTTTTATTTAAACAATTCAAATATTGATTCAAGTTCGAATATAAGTTTCATTCCGAAATCATTTAAAATGGTTTAATTTTCGTTCAAATCAATTTAAATCCATTTATCGATTTCATTCAATATTCGCTAAGTAAATTTATCCTTCAAAACAACTTCTATTTAAATTCCAATTCATTTAAATCAATTACTTACGTTCAACTTTATTATATCAACTTACAAATTGAGTTTAATTAGATTTGTCAAATCAATTCTTTAAATTACAAGTCTTACGTTAATTTCGATAAATCGCATTTATTTCAATAAATCACAATTTATTTCTTGTTAAAGAAATTCAATTTTCACTTATTTATTGACTTCGTTACAAATTTCAAACTCAATTAATAAAGAAACAAAATTTCACATAATCGAGAAGTTTCAATTTCACTTATCAACTTATTTAAATAATTTTTCCAAAACTTTAATAATAAAGAAACTCAATTTCATTTATTAACGAAGTTCAAATCCACTTATTCAAAAGTTCAATTTCTCTTATCAAAGAATTCAATTTTTTTTCAATTATCAAATAATTTAAATCTTATTCAATTATTAAATAATTCCAATCTTAATTATTAATAATTTCAAAACTTAATAATTACAACTTGATTATAAATTCAAACTTAATTATTAAATCATTTACACTTAATGATGAGTTCAAACTTAATCATCAAATCATTTCAACTTAATTATAAATTCAACTTAATAATTTGAAACTTAATTATAATTTCAAATTTAATTATAATTTCAAATTTAATTATTAAATGATTTCAAACTTAATAATTTCAAAACTCAATTATTACTAATTCCAAATTATTTATTAATAATTTCAAATTTAATTATTAAATAATTAAATTTCAAACAACGTTCTTTCATCAATTACTACGTTAATATTTGCTTCATATTTCAATCTTTACATTTTCCTTTCAAAATTCAAATTCCAACTTCATTTCAAACTTATTCTTTACTCGAATAAAATCATGTTTTTTAAATCAAATTATTGACCAATTGGATTTATTTAATTCTCTATACTAGGTCAATTTCATTTGGGTATATATCATTTCAACCCGATTCCAATTTCAATTCAAGATCAAGCATAATAAAGGAAACTTGCAGTGTGATAACTGGGACGCTGTCAAAGTAAATAAACAAGCAATAACAACAGTCAATAACAATCCAATAATTAATTCAAATAATCCTGAAATAATCGTATTAATTCACATTGTTGTTTGTGCGAATTAATATAATTATTTCTGAATCTACACTATCATTTCATGTAGATTAAAGATTATTCACTTATTATTCTTCGCAATTCTACACTTTACTTCAACTATTCAATTTCATACTTCATTAATTAATTTAACATAAATTCAAATGGTTCAAGGGTAATTAACCATTTTCTACGTATCAAATAATTAAACATTTAAGGGGTCATATTTTACAAATTTAACTAATCCAGTTCAACACATATGTCGATTCAAATTTTAACTATCTTACGTCAAATTCAATTGCATAATATTTATCACTTTATACATTACAATTTATCATCTAATAAAACCATAAACAATCAATCAATTATCAATCAACAGGATTATCATCGGGTAAATAACAGATAATGGTGTCAGATGTCAAAGGTGAACTGATACATAAATAACAGTGCAATATATAACAACAGCATATTTCAATTGTCGTTTCAATTGAAATCAAATTTAATAAATAAAAGAATATTAATCGTGAGTGATTGCTCACCTTCCGAGGCTAGAGAAAACAAGAGATGACACTGATACGCACACTGATACGGATACTGAGATTGAGTTACGAATCCAGGCGCGAATTCCAAAGAAAATCAAGATGAGCACGAATTCGACGAACAAGCTGAAAGAGGAATCGATGAAACAGATCGAATCAGTTTTGATATAACTGAAGTTATTTATATTATTATTGTTATTATTATTATTCTTAAAACCACTATTCAATTTAAATTACATATGCACAACACAAGTAATTTTTTTAAAATTAAAACATATACTTTCACAACAATAAAACTTTAAATAAATATGTTATAAGATATATCATTACTGTAATACTATATATATGGACAAATATAAGAGAACCAAAATGATGCTTTATAAATGATGTAACCAATATATAAATGGACTTATGTACAGATCTTACAAAAATCAACTACTATAAAAGTCTACCCACTTTTAAACATCCATAACTGACACATAAACCCAAGGCATATATAAAATATACAGATAATATACTTATATAATACATGTTATAAATTAACAGACTACTGTACATAAAAAAAATACTTCTTTATACATTCTCCGTTAATGTACATAAACAAATTTAACCTTCGTCTATAATACTGTAACAACATGTAACTTAAAATTTTCAAGAACAATTCTTCAATGTAGTAAATCCATACATATATTAATATAACTGGACGTATACGTACTGATATATATATATATATATATATATATATATATATATATGCCGACATATATATAAACTCACATTGTACCGTATATATCTCTATATATTAGATAAGTTTATAACAACAGACATTACAACAACCTAAATTTATATAACTTATAAAACTTTCATAACTGGATATACTTTATATGATATATACTATATAAACAAAAACTGTGTATGTAATAGTTATATAAAAATGTACAACGTAAATATAAGTAAGTATCACTAACTCACGCATGCTGGTTTACGCATAGAACAACAATATAAGGATCATATATATAATAAAACAATATCCAAAAACAGTTGGGTATAAACCATGCATATACACTCTGAAACAATGCTTAAAATAAACATATATACATTACTTTGCACACACAACTGGTTTAAATACTTTACAACTAAACAGTATCAAATTTGAAGACAAACATATATATAGCAATACGTAACTTATATATATATATATATATATATATATATATATTAAAATATTCAATATGTGACAATTTTTTTTTAAACTGCATATTAATATACAACAGATTTCAACTTGCATAACAACAGAATATATACATAAACTATAAATACATTACAAAACCGTACACTTGTAGATTATATTTGTATACACAATAAGCGATTTACTTCATTATAAATATAACAGATCTAATAACCATTTATATAAAACAACTTGTATTATATATAAAATAATATATCACATATAATCTTACTATACTAGATATGAAACATATATACTAACCTATGCAAGTGACAGAACATTCAGTACCAAACATATGAATCAATACTTTAAAACATAAAATCAATTACAAAGCGACAGCACCAATATAAACTAAACATTTAAGTAACTTTATATATATACACAAAACTAAAAATATGTACACGCATATATTAGTATTTGTATATACTTTTAAAACCAATATATATAAATATATGTACACGCATAAAACTAAAGTTAACATTTGAAAAATATATATATACCCACTCACCCAGATAACACACAAAAGGAAGCGAGCAGAACACGGCTGAGAAGACGCTGATCTGGGTGGAGGCCAAAGGAGCACGAGGCAGTGAGACTGCTCATTGTTGTAGGCCGAGGGGTTGTGATCCAGGCGTGGCAAATCCATGGAGAGAGTTTGTGGAGGAAATGGCGAAGGCGGCTAGGTTTGCAAGGCACAGGTCGAGGATGGTGGTGGTTTAATCGGGCCTGCAGAGTGAAGAGAGAGGGAGGGTGGGTTGGTCGAGCGTGCGGTGGCTAAGCTTGTTTGGGCGTGGGTGGTTTCAAGGCATGGTGGGAGGAAAGAAGGCGGCTGATGGAGGCTAGGGTAGCGGTGGGCTGTCGGCATGTGGTGGCGGGTGTTGCTTGCGTCGGGCGGTAGAGGTAGGGAAGCCAATGGGTTTCGGGTTGGAAAGGAATTGGTTGCAGAGATGAGGGGGTGGAAGAGGTTGAGGCCGTGCATGAATGCATGCGTGTGTGGGTTTGTGAGGCCGAAGTGTTACAGTAAGGGGAGGCAATGCTTTACTTCATAGATCCAATCTGTATGCTAACTTGAATTTTTTTTTTATATAAACGTCGAAGAACAGAAGTGTGAGGGGAGAGAAGAGGGGAAGTTGGAGCAGGCTACATCAAAATTTCCAGGTTGTAAACACCTACGTGTTTTATTACTTAAACTCATACTGAAATAAAGGGAAGAGGAAAGGACCACACCAAAATCAACGAACCAGAAGGGAAATCAACCAATCGAAATAAAATAACTTTTGGATTCCCGAAAACAGTAATATCAAATGGCTGTTGGTTAACAAACAGAAAAGGGAAGGAATGAATGGTTACTGGAATGCCCAAATACTAATTTACGGAACCGATATGATAGACATTTCTTAGATTACACCACACGCGAGACTCCGAAACAGATAAATAAATACACCATAGAGATCGGCACGACGAGACGATCAAAACGGTATAAAAATATCAGTGGTACGACTGAATTATAAAAATTCGAATTTTTCCACTAGCGGAAAATGCATGAAAAACACAGAAAAATAAGATCGACGGAGCCAAAGATGTCCGAATTTGGAAAAACGACAAACTGACATCTTCCTCAGAAGATGATTTAGAATTTTTCTTTGTAAAAAAATTTAGGTTTTGAAAACGTTTTATTTTCATCGCTTTTAACTGATTAAATTGATGTAATTTTACGCGCGAAATAAACTTTCATATTTTCGAACGAAAATTTACCGGTTGCTATGTTTAACTGGACGCATTCCAAATATCAAATCTATATTTCAAAATTTTATCGTTTAAAATTCCACGAAATTCGATTAGTAACGTTATTAAAACCGGTTAAATTTACGGGTCGTTACATTTATGCATATCCAATGAATACACAATCAATTGTTTTTGGTCCTATTTTGACCTTCTTTGTTTTAGGTATCTCTACTTTAGCAAGACACCCCACACTTTTAAGTATTTGTAGGATGCCGGTCTATTTTTCCAAATTTCATGAGGAGACTTGGATGTTTTCTTTCGTGGTATTTTATTTAAAATATAGTTTGCCAAAAGAATAGCTTCTCCCCAAAAGTTATCTGGCAAGCCAAAACTGATTAATAAAGCATTCATCATTTCTTTAAGAGTTCTATTTTTCCGTTCAGCTATACCGTTGGATTGAGGTGAATATGGTGCTGTAGTTTGGTGTATAATGTCATGCTCAGCGCAGAATTCCTCAAAAGGAAATTCATATTCTCCTCCTCTATCACTTCTTAAAGCTTTAATTTTCTTGTTGAGTTGATTCTCAACTTCTGCTTCATACTGTTTAAACATATCGAATGCTTCATTCTTGCTTCTAAGGAGATACACATAGTAGTACCTAGTACAATCATCAATAAACGTAATGAAATATCTTTTTCCTCCTCTAGTTTGACACATTTTCAAATCACATACATCAGTGTGTATATGGTCTAGAGGTTCAGTTTCTCGTTCAACATGATGAAACGAGGTTCTTGTCAATTTTTCTTCTGCACAAATTTGACATTTATAGTTGGAGTCTATGTTACATTTTGGTATACATTCTAGTTTAATCATTTTTCGCACTGTATCAAAATTCATATGCCCTAATCTAGAATGCCATATGTTAGAGGATTCAACAATATAAGCAGAAGATTCACTTTTATTCATATCAATGTTTGATACAATAGTTGTTACATTTGCCTTGAATAAACCATCACATACATATCATCTTCCTATATACACTCCATTCTTTGATAATACAAACTTATCGGATACAAAAGTTAATTTGAAACCATGTTTGCTAAGCATGGACTCTGATATCAAATTCTTGTGGATTTCTGGAACGTGAAGAACATCACTCAAAGTAAGCCCTTTTCTAGAAGTTAATTTCAGCATAACTTTTCCCTTGCCTTCAACCTTTGATGCAGATGAATTGCCCATGAAAAGTTGTTCATCATCAGTTGTAGTTTTATAAGTTGTAAACATCCACTTATTAGCACATATGGGTGGAGTGGCACCTGTGTCCACAAACCATTCCTTTGAATTACCAACAAGGTTGCACTCTGATATTACTGCACATAAATCCATCAGAAATGCCATTTGTAACTTCAGCCGTATTTGCTTCTGATTTCTTCTTTTTGGGAGCCCGACCTTCGCTGTTTTATGCCCCTTCTTTCCACAGTTATGGCAAGAACCCTGAAATGTAACAACCCGCATACTTATCGATTTTTATATTTAAATATTTTACCATTCGTCAGATTTTAGTCCGAAAACCTACTTTTTTCAAACAGTCGAATTTGGACTCGAGACCCCTCCCATTGAGTTCAAAATGCCGTTTGCGATCTTTTTGAGTATAAGATTCAATGTGTTTGGAGTTAGTCAAGTTTTGCTACTTTTTCACTTTGGGTTTGGGTTTGGATTCAGCCCTATGTTTAACTTATACTCAAATCTGAACCACTCCCCCCCATTCACTCTCACTTCCTCCTCTTTCCAGTTCTAAAGCATCAATGGTGGGAGAGATGGGAAATTAAAACTCCAAAACCCTAGTCTTCCTTAGCAAATCCAACTTCTAGCTCCAAATTCAAGAGAACCCATTGGTAAGTTTCTCTTCATCTTCTCCAACTCATTCTCTTAATCAATTTCATAAATTCCTAAACCTAATTTTGGGAATGTTCTTCTTTTAAGCTTAGAATCAAGCTTCTTGAGTTGGATTTGAAGAGTGGTTGATTCTTCTTTGCTTTCAAGCTTCTTCTTCAATCGTTTGGGTTCAAAGGTCAGATTTTTATCTCACATCTTAGTCTATAATTATCTTCGATTGTTAGGTATGAATTCCTAACACTTATTCTTGTGCAATTGATTTTGGTTTGGATTGATTTGGTGTATATTCCAATTTTTGGTGTTTTGGAATCAAAATCTATGAAAATCCTATTATCAAAATCTATGAAAATCCTATTATGGATAATTATCTTTGATTGTTAAGGCTGGGTTGTCGCGTGGCGTAAACCCTTAGTCGTCATTTGCTCGTTCGATCGTTTTCGATATTCATTTGGCCATTTTTGGTCGAGGTTCAGGAAATCCTCAAAATTCCAGTTTCAGACGTCTGAATCTGGGATTTCAGACGTCTGAATTGGCTCATTTTCAAACAGAAAGAAAATAGGCCAAAAACGCCTATTTCAGACATCTGAAACATTTGGTTCAGACGTCTGAATCACGTTCTGGAAATTTTTATTTTTCCAGATTCAGACGTCTGAACCACTTGTTTCAGACATCTGAAATTGTAGTGTTTTGCCTGCTTGCCTTTTTGTTTAAGAATTCCAATTTAAATCGATTCGTGATGATTATATTTGTTATTATCATTTATTATGACTTTGATGACTCCTTTTTAGGGATTTTTGAATATCCATTTCGATAGATTCTTTATCGGTTTCTTTGGATTTTATTCACGTTTTCGAATGTGAATTTTAGTGATTGATTGTTCCTACAATCTTCTTTGTGAATTGTCATTTTAAAAATATAAAGCTTTTCTATACTAGAAGTAAATATCAAAATTCTTTCATCAAAACGATTTCAACACTATTTTATTACAAAGCTCGTTTCTTAAACCGTTTTCCAATCTATTAGTATATACAAGCCTTTACCTCACTCGTATGAGAAATCTAATTAAACGACCTAGTAAAGCGAGTGGTATGAAATGCTTGCGTTTACTTCGTCGGTTAATTCTTGGACTTGTTCGATTGAATCTCTTGTGACAATTTTCTAGTGGAGATCTATAGTTTGTTCGTAAATATTTAAGTTAAGCAAGTGGTTATGGGACATGAAGCTAAACTCATATATTTACTAGCTTAGTGTAATTGACACTTCTCGTTGACCATGACGATCATCTTTGTGATTTAGACTAGCAATGTGCGATGTCTCTTTGTCTGCGAGGGAGACTAAACCCCATTTTGTGGAGTTTCGACTCAAATTGGTGGGGTAGCAACCCATGGTCTTCGGGCCGTTTTTCGAGCTTCGGATCAATTTGTGATGGTTAGCAACCATGGAATTAGCGTTCCATTTGTGATACACGTTTTGGTGAGCTTTATGCTCCCGTTTGTGATAGGCCTTCCCCCTTTTTATGATTTCTGGATTTCTTGAGATGATTTCTAGAATTTGTGTTTCACCAATTTTCGTGATTATCATTGATAAGTTTTATCAATATTTGTGCATTGGTGAATTTGTGTGTCATTGACTTTTGTGATTGACATTGATATAATCGTCAATATTTATGGTTTGGTGAACGAAATAAGGAGTATGACATTTCTTTGATCTTTGAGTAGATTTTTGTGAAATTGATTAATCTCTTGTTGATTTTCAATTACTTATTTATCACAGCTTGGCATTGTGATTATTATGTGTTTAGTCATACCTCTTATTATATATATCGCTTCATCTGATATTTATAGCTAGACTGATCCGTTTATTATTTTCTTATTAAATAATACTCGGGTCAGACCGAGATGTTACAGGTGCTTCAGCTTGACTGCTCACTTGGGATTGACTTCTCTGACTTTTGGCTAACTACTTAGATTAGTAGTTTATTTTGTTGTATACACTTGAGATATGGACTCATAGTTGTATTCTTTTGTATAGCACGTGTTACTATTCGTTTGTATTATTGTGGATCTTTTTGACCACTACTCTGATAAACACTTTCATGTGTTAGTTATATATTCATATCTTCTTCCGCCTTTGTGATATGAATTATCTGTGACTGATTTGTGTTATGTTTATTTCTATATTTGTTTTCGAAGACACTATAGCCACTGTGTAATAGCTTTGAGTTTGTATCAATATGTCGGATTTCCTCTTGAAATAAAATGCATGTTATACTATCTGACATATCGGTGCTCGCGCAAAGCAATTACACGGATGGTCGCTCCTCAACAGCCTTATTCTCCATGCTAGTTGACAGCATTACTCCGTAGTGTTCTTGGCTAGTGTGGGTATAGAGGTGGGGCGTCACAGCTTGGTATCAGAGCCAAACTTCGGAACAATATGGAATTTTATAACAAAGATCATCGTCCTAAGTCCTTCTTAGGAGTCGTGCCTTAGGATTTAATTCGAGTCTTCGTACCGATTCATCCTATTTTCTTTATGATTCCTTGTTTTATCTATCAAGATTGCTTGATATTCCTTTTGTGAATAACCTTTTTCTTCTTCTTTATTTCTTTCTAAAGGAAGAGAAATGGTTAGACCTGGCCGTCCCAGCGCCAGTCAATCTAGTGCTACTCCCCAAGATGGAGTTTTTATGACTACCCAGCAACTTCTTGACCTTGTCACGAATGCTCAAGCAGCTGGCTCTAATACGGAACCTACTCACCCTAAATCTGGGTTTGCACGTTTGTGCAATGATTACACCAAACTGGGTGGGAAGCCATTTAAAGGTTCTAAAACTGTCATCGAGGTCCAGGCATGGTTGCGGACCTGTGATCGAATCTTCATTCGTATGAATCTCGTCGATCTTCATCGAGTTCAGGTGGCTTCTAGTATGCTCCAAGAAAGAGCATTAGACTGGTACGAGCTCCTGATTTCTGAAATAAATGAAGCGGATATCACTTGGGAGAAATTCCGAGAGCGCTTCGAGTTAAAATTCGTACCAGAAGCTGAGAAGGTGACTTTGGCTCGCCGTTTTATTGACCTTGTTCAAGGTGAATCTTCCGTGACTGACTATGTCGCGTCTTTTGAATCTCTCTCTAAATACGGGGTTGAATATATCAACACCCCATTGAAGAAAAATCAAAGATTTGTCTATGGATTAAACAAAAATCTCAAGAAGCCATTACTTCTAAAATTAGAAGTTTCTTTCAACCAACTCATTGATATCGCTCTTCGTCTTAAAGAGGCGGATAGGGAAAATGATGTTGAAGTGGTGGGTTCCAAACCAAGCTTCAACAACAACAAGAAAAGGCCCAGTAAATTCAAAGGCCCTTATCCCAACAAAAAGGGGAAGCAGGCAACCTTTGTGGCAAAGACTTCTTCCTTTGGTCGTGGGGAATGCTATAATTGTGGTTCGAAGGACCATTACGCGAACAAGTGTCCAAGGTCTATCTCTTGTCACTACTGCAAAGTTCCCGGTCATGTTATATCTTCATGCCCCAAGCTTATGGGCAGGAAGGAGGGAAAGCTTAATGTTGCTCAAGCCCCTAACAACACATCTCGTGGTCAAGGTATGTCTCATTCTATCCTTGATGGCACCATTATATTTCGTGATCAACCCGTTCGAGTTCTTTTTGATACGGGTGCATCCCATTATTTTATACCAAAAGAACTTGTTGATACTTTTTCTTTAAGTGTTGTTGCTTTAATGACTTCTTTGAGAATTGCGAATCCGGTTGGTGGATCCACAACAATCAGTTTATTGTGTAATGATGTCGAGATTATTTTGGGTGATTTTTATTTCTGACCCGATTTGCATGTCATGCGTTATTTAGGCTTTGGAATGATTTTGGGAATGGATTGGCTTAACCATTATGAAGCTCATATCCTATGTCCTGAGCGGACTATTCATCTTCGACATCCTCAATCTGTTAAGCAAATTTCTATTAATCTTAAAGATTCGGATTCCAGCTTGGTTTCATCTTTATATTCTTTAAATCCTCGTGATGATGATAATGATGATGAGGAAGATATTATTTCTCTTATTCACGTTGTACGTGATTTTTCCGACATATTTGAGCCCGTTTTTGGATTAACACCTAAGCGAGCAATTGAGTTCAGAATTAATCTTATCCCTGGAGCTCAACCTATCACTCGTCCTCCTTATCGTATGTCCAATAAAGAAAATGAGGAGATGCGTAAACAACTATCCGAATTGGAGACGAAGCAATTTATTCGCTCTAGTTCCTCGCCTTGGGGAGCTTCAGCTATTTTTGTGAAGAAATCCGATGGTACACTTAGACTTTGCGTTGACTACCGCAAGCTTAATGATCTTACTATCAAAAATAAATATCCTTTACCTCGGATTGATGGTCTATTCGATCAACTTAGTGGTGCTAGAGTCTTTTCGCAATTAGACTTAGCTACTGGATTTCATCAGCTTCGTATTGCAGAGGATAACATTCCTTTGACATCGTTCCGTACTCGTTATGGATCTTATGAATGGCTTGTTATTCCATTTGGTCTAACGAATGCTCCGGCTTATTTCGTTGACCTTATGAATAGAGTTTTCAAAGACTTCCTCGACCGGTTTGTCCTCATCTTTATTGATGATATTCTTGTGTATTCAAAAACCGAGGAGGAGCATGAAAAGCATCTTCGGATTGTGTTGGAAACTCTTAGGAGTAATCAATTAAAGGCGAAATTTTCTAAATGCCACTTTTGGCAATCTCGTGTGAAGTTTCTCGGTCATATTATTTCCGAATCCGTAATTTTCTGGATCCTTCAAAGATTGAAGCAATTCAAGATTGGAAGAGACTGGAGAGTGTGACGGAGATTCGTAGTTTTCTTGGATTGGCGGGTTATTACCGCCGTTTTATCAAAGACTTTTCTAAGATTGTCATGCCTCTCACTAGCTTAACGAAGAAAGGTGTTATATACATTTGGTCGGACAAATGTGAAACTTCTTTTCAGAAACTAAAGGAACTTCTTTCAGATGCTCCTATTCTTGTTATTCCCGAGGGGAATCAAGATCTCGTTGTTTATACCGATGCTAGTCACATTGGTTTGGGTGCCATTCTTATGCAAAGAGAACGTGTTATTGCTTATGCTTCTAGGTAATTGAAGCCTGCTGAGACTAGATATGCCACTCATGATTTAGAGCTCGCGGCTATTGTTTTCGCCCTTCGTATTTGGCGTCATTATCTTTTATGAGAGAAATTTGTTCTTTATACCGATCATAAGTCCTTGAAGTATTTATTCTCTCAAAAGGAACTTAATTTGCATCAACAGCGTTGGCTCGAATTTCTTGCACCATATGATCTTGATATCCTTTATACTCCCGGAATAGGAAACCGCGTTGCGGATGCACTTAGTCGAAAGCAACAAGCGGTTGTTTCTATGATGCTATCCGAATGGAATGATCTCGAGGTTTTATCCACTTGTGAAATTCGAGACCGTGTTTCCGATTTATGTTCATCTCTTGTTTTATATAGCCTTGAGGCTCATCCTTCTCTTTTAGACCGCATTCTTGAAACTCAAAGGCTAGATCCCGAATTGGCTCTTCTTGGCCAAAATATTAAGGATAAAATTGATATTGAAGGTTTGAAAGACTTTGATATCGATTCTCGTGGAGGAATTCAGAAATTTGGTAGACTTATCGTACCAAATATTGGTGATCTTCGTAAAGATATTTTAGAAGATTCCCATCGTTCTAAATTTACCATTCATCCCGGTAGTAGTAAAATGTACGCGGATATGAAACGACTTTATTATTGAGAGGGAATGAAATCTGATATTGCTAACTTTGTTAAGTGTTGCATGACTTGCCAACTTGTCAAGGCCGAACATCAAAGGCCTGGTGGGTTATTACAACCTTTAGAAACTCCAATTTGGAAGTGGGACCAAATTTCCATGGATTTTATCGATGGCCTTCCCCGTTCTCGTTCGGGTCATGATAGCTTATGGGTTATAGTTGATAGACTTACTAAATCCGCCCATTTTATTCCCGTTCGGTCTAACCAAACCGTTCCTCTTTTGGCTAAACTTTTTGTTAAAGAGATTGTTAATTACATGGAGTTCCTACTTCTATTGTTAGTGATCGCGATCCATTGTTTACTAGTGGATTTTGGAAGAGTCTTCAAAAAGCTTTGGGAACGAAGCTTAATTTTAGCACCGCTTATCACCCCCAGTCCGATGGACAAACCGAGCGTGTGAATCAAACTCTTGAAGATCTTCTTCGTGCATGTGTTCTTGATTTTGGTGGAAGTTGAGAAGATCATATTTCTCTTGTTGAGTTTTCCTATAATAATAGCTTCCAATCTAGTATTGGTATGGCACCTTTTGAGGCACTCTATGAAAGGCCATGCCGATCTCCTTCTTGTTGGCTTGAGGCCGGTGAGAAGCTGGTTTTAGGTCCAGATTCTGTTTGCGATTCCACAGAGAAAATTGACCTTATTCGACGTAGGATGAAAGAAGCCTAGAGTAGACAAAAATCCTATGCCGATAATCGAAGAAGGAGATTAGAACCTGTTGGAGATCTTGTTTGTATTCGTGTTTCACCTATGAAAGGTGTTGTACGTTTCAGTCGATCGGGAAAATTAGCGCCTCGATATATTGGGCCAATTCCTATCACTGAACGCATTAGTTCCATGGCTTATCGCCTTTTATTACCGGCTCAGTTTTCTGCTATTCATGACGTGTTTCACATTTCTCAACTAAGGAAGTGCCTTCGAGATTCCGATTCTATTCTTAAGCCCGGTGTTGTGGAAGAAATTGAAGTTTCACCTAATTTAACTTATGAGCAGCATCCTATTCGAATTATTGCTTCGGAGGTCAAACGACTTCGAAATAAGGATGTTCCGCTTGTGAAAGTTCAATGGTCTTCAAATCTAAGGATTGTTCTTGGGAATCTAGAGAGTTCATCGAGCGATCACATCAGGACTTGCTTTCCCGTGCTGTAACGACCCGTTAAATTCGATGATTTTAAATGTGATAATTTAATAGGATTTCTAATTTAATTTAGAATGAAATCCAAACGAATTAAGTAGAAAAAAGATTCTCACCTGGATATGGAATTTAATATGAGAAATTTATGAAAATGTTAAATGGTTTTAATGAAATGAAAGATTTTAAACGGTAAATGGGAATAAATTAAGGAATCATATTAGTTCCAGTTAATAGATTACGACTTGAATGAGATTCCAATTTAATAAAATCATTTAAATGTTATAATTTGATTTTTATGGAATATGAGAAATACAAATGTAGGGATTTAATTAATATATATGTTATTTGTTCAGGGTATTGAATAAAATGGGGAATCCAATTTAAATTAATGTTAATAACGTTGATATTAGTTAAAAAATAAATTTCAATGCAATGCTCATAAATGAATGAAATGAAATGAATATATGTAAAATGTATACTAGGTTATTTATCAAATAGGAGGAAAGAAGAATGAATATCGAATTTATTTATGAATAAATATATATATTAAATAGTAATGAAATTTAAAGTAAATGGCGATTGTATAAGACCAATGCAATAAGATTTTCTAATAGTAACTGAATGTAGACGTGTGAAATAGAGTTAATGACTATAATTATTGTACGTTACTTATTTTATTAGTTGTAAATGTTAATCTGGAATCAAATTCAATTTATCCCCAAAATTTCTGCAGTTAAAGTGGAATAAATTGGTAAATGAAGAATGTTGGATCCAAATAAGTTGTAACCAAGGAAAACCCCATTTTTAATAAGCTACGCGGGAAAAGAAATGAAACCAAAATGAAAATGTGAAAATATAAAATGTAATGAAATTCTAAGTAATAATGACTTTGTTAGTTAAGTGAAAACTGATTTAATATTAAGTCGTAACTGGATAAAAATCAAATTTATTTGGAATTGATTTGCAATCAATTGAATTTGTTTCAATTAAATGGGAAATAAAACGTTAAGAATAACCAGTATTCAAGATTTACCATCTATTAGTAGATTTAATTGTAACTGATAATCAACTGCAATAAATAATAAATAATTATTACGTTAACGTTAATTGAAGTGATATTTGAAATTTAATATTTAGGAATTATGTAAATAGAAGTTCAGATGAAATTGGAAATATTTACATATTGAAATATGAATCCAATGATAAATTCTTCTATTTGACAATAATAATGGAAAGTAAATTTAATTAAAATTTTGGAAATTTAATTTATAATTTGGTGAAATTAATAAAATTTGGAGATTTCTAAAATTTTAAATTCGACAAGTTTAATTTTGTTTAAATTAGTATAGGTGATTTGAAAATTTTATAATAATAAGAATCGTCAATTATCAAAAAGAAATGGGAAATTTGATTTAATTGACTAATTTTTAGTTTATTTAATTAATATAAAAATAGCCATTTTTGTCCGAACTCGGATTTCGACGAAACCAGTTTCATCGGATCCATATCAGTGAATTATTGTAGGGTTTCAAGTTTCGTATCGATCGGACCTGTCGTTTGATCGTACGGACGCGAAACGCCTTGAAATCGATTTAATTAAAATCAATTTGAAATCAATTTGGAAATTTTGTTTTCAGCATAACTTCTTCATACGATCGAATTTGGACGTGAAACTTTTTCCATCGCGTTCAGAATATTTTAAAATACCTATTTGGATATATGGGTTTAATAAATTTCGTCCCGGGGTCAGAACGGGCTTTTTGGGCCAACTATCGTTTAGCACGTTCGTAATTCGTGCCCACCTAGCCTCCTACAATTTGTCTATATATATGTCGTGATAAACCCTAGCCTCCATCTTCTATCATTTGTCTGTACGTTCATTTTCTTCATCTCTTTCTCTTCCTCAATGGTTGCAAAAACCTAGAACTATCTACAGTTCAAAAATCAAAAGTCAAAATTTAAAGTCTCTAGAAAAATTCCAAAAAAATATATGTTGTAGATTTCATCGATACGAATCTACGTGTGGCGTCTGTTTCTGCAAATTTTGCTCGGATCAGCGCAAATCTTGGTCAAACCTGGGAATTTCGAAACCCATAGGGTGATTTGGGCGTTTTAAATTCGGGCAACAATCGAGCAATTCCTTTCTGGGTATTAGAGGGGTCGGAGTGTGGAGTTATCTGATGGTGGTCGTGGGGTTCAATTCGGCCTGAGGTGATCGAATTTAGTGATTTAGGGTTTCAAAACCCTAACATAGAGCCGGCGGCGGGACGAGTTGCTGGGCATCGGAGGAGTGCGGTCTCAGGCCGAGAGTAGAGGAAGGCGAGCTGAGTTCAATGGCGATGGTGCCGTGGCCAACGGTGGCCGTTGGTGGCAAGGGAAGGTGGTCAAAGTTGAGGATGCATGCGGTTGTAATGGGTTCGAACTGACGGTTCTGTGGCCTGTGCGTGCGTGTTTTATGAAGATGAATTGATGATGTGGCATAAAGTAAGTTAAATGTGTTCATCTTCATTTTATTTATTTTTACGAATTCAAGTGCAATTTTCGACATAACTCTCACATACGAACTTCGATTCACGCAAGCTTTTTTTTGTTAGGATCGTAATAAAATTCCAGACGCGTTGACGCTGGTTTGGACAAATTCTGAGACGGTCAAATTTTTGGGTTTAAATTGGATTTGTATTCAATTTAAATCCCAAAAGTGAGTGTTTTAACCCACTCACAATTTCTAAAAGTTTTATGTTTGTTAAATTTATTTTAGATATGAGTAGAAATTTATTTATGATTGTTTGGCATGTTTTATTCAGCATATCTGTTAAATCGCATTTATTTAATTTAACGGTTAATTTCTTTTATGTATTGCATATAAATTGACAATCAGAATTTATTTAGGTGCATATAAACAGCTAGTTAAACAGTTATAAATTTAATTGAATATGAAATGTTAATTAATAACTGCCAATTATTTCCTGTTATATTGTATATGCCATATTTTGATGTTTGTTTAAACTGATGATGTTTGAGATAATTTGGTTGATGATTGATGATGGATGAATGGATGTTTTGTTTCATATCATTAAATTGCAAGTTATCATACATTTTTCATTTCATTCGGGATTGTGGTTTGAAATGATATACAACCGCAAAATTTTATTTTTAAATTGCGGATTGAAATGATAAATATCCGTATCACTTGACCATAGGATAGAAAATTATATACAGGCACCGTGGTCTATATATAAAATATTTTAAAGTGATTTCTATGGTTTGTATGGAATACGGTTTATAAATTTTAATTTTGATATTTTCTTCTATATATATTCATATGAAGTTAGAGATTTTGAATTTAAGCTGTATATAAATCTCTTAAATAAAAATGGAAAAATTGAGAAAATGGAGTTTGATAATTATACCATATGTTAAATGTTTAAGTTTGGAAATTTTAAGATATGATATGTATAACTGGACTTTTCCAAGATAATTAAAAATGAATATGTTAGTATAAATTAAATTGAAGAAAATATTTAATTGTTAGAAATTGGAGTTTTATTTATGGATTTTTGTAAATATTCAAGACTAAATAATAGCACGTTTAATTTGCTGAAAGAAAAATTTCCAACTTTAGTTTTGAAATATTAATACTCCAAATGGATATATATATATATATATAGAAATTGAAGTAGTTTTGGAACTTGAAAGTGATATTTAAATTTTGGATTAGACTTTAAATAAAATTTGTAAAGCCATGGAAATTATTTTTCTTTACAAAGTTACCTTAAAGTTAAACCATTTATTTTATATACCTTTGAATATCCAAACCATTCAAGTTTTAGAAGTTATGGTTTTAAAATTATGAATTTCGTAATATTATGCTTTGAAAGTATAATTCAAATGGTTGGTTTCCAGATATTATAAATTTTAAAGCAGTATGATTTTTGGAAAAGAAATATATTTGGAATAAAACGATATCCTATTGTTTGGGTTTTAAATGATATCGTATTCATAGTTTGAAATGGAAATTTTTATTCTGGTTTTAAAGTATAAACTATTTTTAAATGACCGCGGTGTTATAATAACGATGCATTAGCAAAGAGACCGGGATCGGATATGGACATACTCTCTGTCGATACCGAAAACCACTTTGACTAACCGTGTACGCGGTGGAGATTCCAGAATGAAGTAGGTTGGTGGCGACGTTTCCTGTAAGGTAAATACGTGGGCCCAACTCCCGTGAGTTGGCATAAGGTGGCTAAAACAGGAGCGATTCTCGGGCCAATGAGGTCATTCCTCTGATCGAACACACTCCTTCGATACTATACTCTGACTTTGGATTGTTTCGGTGGCCACTATTGATTTCTTTGATTTGGGGGTGTTAGTTCGAGGTGGGCGGTAGCTGCGGCTATGCGTTACCACCAGCCCGGATAGCAATTGGTATATCTACCCTGGCATTGCCTAGTTGTGCCGTGTCACCTACCCTAGCGCACCTTATACGATTTTGGTTTTGTACCATACCTATGGAGTGCCCTCTGACGACGCCCGGTACGGGGGAGATTACAGTACTGTATAGACTATGGGAATATATTCTGTGTTAAGGGCTATATGGGTAACCCCTTAACGCTATTTAAAAGTAAGTTTATTTTACAATTAGACACTATTATAATAGCGCAATATACTACATAATAAATAGTTTAACGGATCCTTAGGAGATGTAAATCCCGAGCATCTCTTGAGTTACTGCACTCATATTTATTTCTGTTAATTTAACTCACATAAGATCTTTTAGTTCTGACTCGAGTGTTTGTCTTTTCAATTCGCTCGGGTCAGTCCGAGCGTTTCAGGATTTGAAGTTTAGCTCTGGAGGACGAAGACGAAGATTTGTAGTATTACTATTATTATTTATCTAGTGCACTCCACACTGTTCCGCTGCATTGTTATTGGTATGTGTAACTCTGATATGTATTATATAAATGTTTGTAAACAATTTTATAAACTGTATATTTTATTATTATATTTTATCCTTCCGCTGTGAGATTCTATTTTGTTTATTTCTTCTCTGTTTTTCTTATTTACCCCATAACAATCCGCCCTTCCGTATGGTTTGAATCGACATGTGTGTCTGCCATTGCACTTGGAGAGTGCAGCATGATAGGGGGTTCTCGCTTCCTGGTTTGGTAGAGAACGGTTGACTCTTACTCCTACATGTCCCCGTGGGGGTTGGTGGTGCAGTCGAGAGGCTGGCCGTAAAGGCAGAACACATGTACCAATGTATGCTACGGTGGGCGTTACCCCACTGGCGCGGCCCGTTACAGCTGGTATCAGAGCTTTGGTTTAGCGATAAACCTTAGCTTTGTGGGGTTTGACTCTTTGTTAATAGGGTAGTAATACCCTATGGGAGTCGCTGAGTGTATATATATGAGAGAGCGTATTTGTTAGTGTTATAAAAAGATTTTTGATATTGTGTTAATCTTTTCCGTTTTGCATTTATAAATTCTGGTTGGTGCATGGGACGCTATGACATCAATATGGATTTCTAAACACTTAATAGGACAGACCGACATAATATTTGTTTTCAATATAGGTGAATGAAATAATTTTGCCTATTATATTTTCTATATATATAAAATAAATTTTCCAAAAGATATTTATATTTGGTTGCAATAGATTGGTTGTTAGGAATAAAATTTATATATAATAGGTAAAATAAGGTTGAAAATAAAATCAATGAAATTTGGAAATTTTAGGACTTAAGTCCGGATTTTTTGAAAATTTGCTTTCAAAGGATTTTGAAGTATAATAATATTGTTATATATATTTTCCGATGTAAATATTTCATTTTGAATTCGGAAGAATTGTTTTAAAGAAGATTTTGGAGAAAATAAGTTTCGTACTTTCCTCTCTGTCGCTGGAAAATAATTTCGGTGATGGCGGCCACATCATCGACTTTCATTTTCGAGGTTCGAAGGGGAAAGGCCACTGTAGTAAATTCTACTGCAGATTTATTTTGAAATTATCTTAAAATTTAATTGTTTTAAATATATATGGAGATATATAAGTTGTAAGAAATTATTTATCTATTATTTTTAAAATAATTTGAAATTTGACCCGGTATTTAATTCTTAAATTTCCATTAATTAATTGTTTAAATTATTTTAGTGAAATGGAAGGTAAGTAATTAATGAATTGAAACCTCTAATTTAGGTAAGAGAATTAATGCAAAGTTATAATGGGAAAGTTGAAATTTTTAACATATGAGTCAAAAAGTAATATTGTTGAACATTAAATTTAATTAAAAAAAATGAGATAAAACTTGTATAAGTTCTTTTGCATTTTCTTTAACATATATAACTTACCAAATATCAAAAGTTGAAATGTTAAATAAGAGATTGGAATAGAATATTACACAAGTAGAAATTTTGGAAATAATGAAATATTCAGTGAATTGCTATATTAAATGAGAATTTAATGGTATAAACTTAAGGTAAGTATTATTAATAGCTGATTTTAAACTTAAGTATATAAAATGAAATTCTTTAATTAATAAAGATTGATGTGTAGGGTTATAAAATTAAGTATGATTTAAATGCTACTAGTTTAATATAATAAAAAGTAGGTAATATACATAAATGAATGCAAACCCTAAGTAATAAATTAATAAAATCCTTTATTTATAAGAATGAAGGTTATAAGGTTAATAATTTAGGTATAACTAAAAAGGGTTACTGTAATTGAATATAATATAATGTAAGCATTTAATAAATCATTGAAAGTGAGAAGTGCATTAAATGTAATACAATAGAAGGAACTTACATGACCCAAATAAATGGAAATGGATAATTGGAGGTAATAAGTGAAAATAGATGAAACAAACATTTAATGAGTAAATAAAAATTTAAAAGTTGTTAGAAATAAATGTAAATTATAAAAGGATAATTTATGTGGTATGAATAAAAAGAAAAATTTGTAAACTTAAGAAAAAGGGTTGAAGTTATTCTAAATAAAATTTAAAGAAAATAAGTGAAAATAAAAGATAAACTGTTATATAAATGAAAAGATCAAACAGCCGATGTATAAAATAAAAATCTATGTAAGTTAATTTGACTTGTTAGTTGAATTGTTATTGTTTGATTTATGGTTGGTCGGGTAAGGAAATTTGAAGTTGTTGGATGAATAAATAATCTATTTTGTTCCATCTAAGACTGTTGAGTAAATGATGCACTTGATAGTTATTTTCATTCCGTACCATTTCAAGTTTTGAACCCGAACAACTATTTGTTTGTTGATTGAATGGTTGTTTTGTTTTGTTGGGTATGCTGTTTGTTGAAATGGATGGTTGTTGGTTGATTTGATTGTTAGTGATTGAAACCACTTAGAGATTATTTGAAAATGTTATCCAAACTTTATTTATTTAAGTACATAAAGATATAATGATTATAAGACGGGTATATTTTATGTAAGGTAATAATTTAGTAAATTATTGGTTATAGGTTAAATATTTTGAATAAGATGTATTGATATTTAAATTCTTTTTCTCCCTTCTTTTTTCTTTTCGGGGACGAAAAGTTTTGAGCGGGGGAGAGTGTAACGACCCGTTAAATTCGATGATTTTAAATGTGATAATTTAATAGGATTTCTAATTTAATTTAGAATGAAATCCAAACGAATTAAGTAGAAAAAAGATTCTCACCTGGATATGGAATTTAATATGAGAAATTTATGAAAATGTTAAATGGTTTTAATGAAATGGAAGATTTTAAACTGTAAATGGGAATAAATTAAGGAATCATATTAGTTCCAGTTAATAGATTACGACTTGAATGAGATTCCAATTTAATAAAATCATTTAAATGTTATGATTTGATTTTTATGGAATATAAGAAATACAAATGTAGGGATTTGATTAATATATATGTTATTTGTTCAGGGCATTGAATAAAATGGGGAATCCAATTTAAATTAATGATAATAACATTGATATTAGTTAATAAATAAATTTCAATGCAATGCTCATAAATGAATGAAATGAAGTGAATATATGTAAAATGTATACTAGGTTATTTATCAAATAGGAGGAAAGAAGAATGAATATCGAATTTATTTATGAATAAATATATATATTAAATAGTAATGAAATGTAAAGTAAATGGCGATTGTATAAAACCAATGCAATAAGATTTTCTAATAGTAACTGAATGTAGACGTGTGAAATAGAGTTAATGACTATAATTATTGTACGTTACTTATTTTATTAGTTGTAAATGTTAATCTGGAATCAAATTCAATTTATCCCCAAAATTTCTGCAGTTAAAGTGGAATAAATTGGTAAATGAAGAATGTTGGATCCAAATAAGTTGTAACCAAGGAAAATCCCATTTTTAATAAGCTATGCAGGAAAAGAAATGAAACCAAAATGAAAATGTGAAAATATAAAATGTAATGAAATTCTAAGTAACAATGACTTTTTTAGTTAAGTGAAAACTGATTTAATATTAAGTTGTAACTGGATAAAAATCAAATTTATTTGGAATTGATTTGCAATCAATTGAATTTGTTGCAATTAAATGGGAAATAAAACGTTAAGGATAACCAGTATTCAAGATTTACCATCTATTTAGTAGATTTAATTGTAACTGATAATCAACTGCAATAAGTAATAAATAATTATTACGTTAACGTTAATTGAAGTGATATTTGAAATTTAATATTTAGGAATTATGTAAATAGAAGTTCAGATGAAATAGGAAATATTTACATATTGAAATATGAATCGAATGATAAATTCTTCTATTTGACAATAATAATGGAAAGTAAATTTAATTAAAATTTTGGAAATTTAATTTATAATTTGGTGAAATTAATAAAATTTGGAGATTTCTAAAATTTTAAATTCGACAAGTTTAATTTTTTTTAAATTAGTATAGGTGATTTGAAAATTTTATAATAATAAGAATCGTCAATTATCAAAAAGAAATGGGAAATTTGATTTAATTGATAATTTTTAATTTATTTAATTAATATAAAAATAGCCATTTTTGTCACGGACTCGGATTTCGATGAAACCAGTTTCATCGGATCCGTATCGGTGAATTATTGTAGGGTTTCAAGTTTCGTATCGATCGGACCTGTCGTTTGATCGTACGGACGCGAAACGCCTTGAAATCGATTTAATTAAAATCAATTTGAAATCAATTTGGAAATTTTGTTTTCAGCATAACTTCTTCATACGATCGAATTTGGACGTGAAACTTTTTCCATCGCGTTCAGAATATTTTAAAATGCCTATTTGGATGCATGGGTTTAATAAATTTCGTCCCAGGGTCAGAACGGGTTGTTTGGGCCAACTATCGTTTAGCACGTTCGTAATTCGTGCCCACCTTGCCTCCTACAATTTGTCTACATATATGCCATGATAAACCCTGGCCTCCATCTTCTATCATTTGTCTGTACGTTCATTTTCTTCATCTCTTTCTCTTCCTCAATGGTTGCAAAAACCTAGATCTATCTACAGTTCAAAAATCAAAAGTCAAAATTTAAAGTCTCTAGAAAAATTCCAAAAAAATATATGTTGTAGATTTCATCGATACGAATCTACGTGTGGTGTCTGTTTCTGCAAATTTTGCTCGGATCAGCGGCAAATCTTGGTCAAACCTGGGAATTTCGAAACCCATAGGGTGATTTGGGCGTTTTAAATTCGGGCAACAATCGAGCAATTCCTTTCTGGGTATTAGAGGGGTCGGAGTGTGGAGTTATCTGATGGTGGTTGTGGGGTTCAATTCGGCCTGAGGTGATCGAATTTAGTGATTTAGGGTTTCAAAACCCTAACATAGAGCCGGCGGCGGGACGAGTTGTTGGGCATCGGAGGAGTGTGGTCTCAGGCCGAGAGTAGAGGAAGGCGAGCTGAGTTCAATGGCGGTGGTGCCGTGGCCAACGGTGGCCGTTGGTGGCAAGGGAAGGTGGTCAAAGTTGAGGGTGCATGCGGTTGTAATGGGTTCGAACTGACGGTTCTGTGGCCTGTGCGTGCGTGTTTTATGAAGATGAATTGATGATGTGGCATAAAGTAAGTTAAATGTGTTCATCTTCATTTTACTTATTTTTACGAATTCAAGTGCAATTTTCGACATAACTCTCACATACGAACTCCGATTCACGCGAGATTTTTTTTGTTAGGATCGTAATAAAATTCCAGACGCGTTGACGCTGGTTTGGACAAATTCTGAGACGGTCAAATTTTTGGGTTTAAAATGGATTTGAATTCAATTTAAATCCCAAAAGTGAGTGTTTTAACCCACTCACAACTTCTAAAAGTTTTATGTTTGTTAAATTTATTTTAGATACGAGTAGAAATTTATTTATGATTGTTTGGCATGTTTTATTCAGCATATATGTTAAATCGCATTTATTTAATTTAACGGTTAATTTCTTTTATGTATTGCATATAAGTTGACAATTAGAATTTATTTAGGTGCATATAAACAGCTAGTTAAATAGTTATAAATTTAATTGAATATGAAATGTTCATTAATAACTGCCAATTATTTCCTGTTATATTGTATATGCCATATTTTGATGTTTGTTTAAACTGATGATGTTTGAGATAATTTGGTTGATGATTGATGATGGATGAATGGATATTTTGTTTCATATCATTAAATTGCAAGTTATCATACATTTTTCATTTCATTCGGGATTGTGGTTTGAAATGATATACAACCGCAAAATTTTATTTTTAAATTGCGGATTGAAATGATAAATATCCGTATCACTTGACCATAGGATAGAAAATTTTATATACAGGCACCGTGGTCTATATATAAAATATTTTAAAGTGATTTCTATGGTTTGTATGGAATACGGTTTATAAATTTTAATTTTGATATTTTCTTCTATATATATTCATATGAAGTTAGAGATTTTGAATTTAAGCTGTGTATAAATCTCTTAAATAAAAATGGAAAAATTGAGAAAATGGAGTTTGATAATTATATCATATGTTAAATGTTTAAGTTTGGAAATTTTAAGATATGATATGTATAACTGGACTTTTCCAAGATAATTAAAAATGAATATGTTAGTATAAATTAAATTGAAGAAAATATTTAATTGTTAGAAATTGGAGTTTTATTTATGGATTTTTGTAAATATTCAAGACTAAATAATAGCACGTTTAATTTGCTGAAAGAAAAATTTCCAACTTTAGTTTTGATATATTAATACTCCAAATGGATATATATATATATATATATATATATATATATATATATAGAAATTGAAGTAGTTTTGGAACTTGAAAGTGATATTTAAATTTTGGTTTAGACTTTAAATAAAATTTGTAAAGCCATGGAAATTATTTTTCTTTACAAAGTTACCTTAAAGTTAAACCATTTATTTTATATACCGTTGAATATCCAAACCATTCAAGTTTTAGAAGTTATGGTTTAAAATTATGAATTTCGTAATATTATGCTTTGAAAGTATAATTCAAATGGTTGGTTTTCAGATATTATAAATTTTAAAGCAGTATGATTTTTGGAAAAGAAATATATTTGGAATAAAACGATATCCTATTGTTTGGGTTTTAAATGATATCGTATTCATAGTTTGAAATGGAAATTTTTATTCTGGTTTTGAAGTATAAACTATTTTTAAATGACCCCAGTGTTATAATAACGATGGGTTAGCAAAGAGACCGGGATCGGATATGGACATACTCTCTGTCGATACCGAAAACCACTTTGACTAACCGTGTACGCGGTGGAGATTCCAGAATGAAGTAGGTTGGTGGCGACGTTTCCTGTAAGGTAAATACGTGGACCCAACTCCCGTGAGTTGGCATAAGGTGGCTAAAACAGGAGCGATTCTCGGGCCAATGAGGTCATTCCTCTGATCGAACGCACTCCTTCGATACTATACTCTGACTTTGTATTGTTTCGGTGGCCACTATTGATTTCTTTGATTTGGGGGTGTTAGTTCGAGGTGGGCGGTAGCTGCGGCTATGCGTTACCACCAGCCCGGATAGCAATTGGTATATCTACCCTGGCATTGCCTAGTTGTGCCGTGTCACCTACCCTAGCGCGCCTTATACGATTTTGGTTTTGTACCATACCTATGGAGTGCCCTCTGACGACGCCCAGTACGGGGGAGATTACAGTACTGTATAGACTATGGGAATATATTCTGTGTTAAGGGCTATATGGGTAACCCCTTAACGCTATTTAAAAGTAAGTTTATTTTACAATTAGACACTATTATAATAGCGCAATATACTACATAATAAATAGTTTAACGGATCCTTAGGAGATGTAAATCTCGAGCATCTCTTGAGTTACTGCACTCATATTTATTTCTGTTAATTTAACTCACATAAGATCTTTTAGTTCTGACTCGAGTGTTTGTCTTTTCAATTCGCTCGGGTCAGTCCGAGCGTTTCAGGATTTGAAGTTTAGCTCTGGAGGACGAAGACGAAGATTTGTAGTATTACTATTATTATTTATCTAGTGCACTCCACACTGTTCCGCTGCATTGTTATTGGTATGTGTAACTCTGATATGTATTATATAAATGTTTGTAAACAATTTTATAAACTGTATATTTTATTATTATATTTTATCCTTCCGCTGTGAGATTCTATTTTGTTTATTTCTTCTCTGTTTTTCTTATTTACCCCATAACAATCCGCCCTTCCGTATGGTTTGAATCGTCATGTATGTCGATTTGAAGCGTGCGAAAAGGCGGGATGTTAGACGTGCTCTTTAGGGTGAACCTTTTATTTCAAATTTCTTTTGTGTTGAATATGCTTTTATGGTTGTTACTTTATATTTTCTTCTTAAATATTGCGAGGACGCAATTTCTTTAAAGAGGGGAGTCTGTAACAACCCGCATATTTATCGATTTTTATATTTAAATATTTTATCATTCGTCGTATTTTAGTCCGAAAACCTACTTTTTGCAAACAGTCGAATTTGGACTCGAGACCCCTCCTATTGAGTTGAAAATGCCGTTTGCGACCTTTTTGAGTATAAGCTTCGATGTGTTTGGAGTTAGTCAAGTTTTGCTACTTTTTCACTTTGGGTTTGGGTTTGGATTCAGCCCTATGTTTAACTTATACTCAAATCTGAACCACTCCCCCCGTTCACTCTCACTTCTCCTCTTTTCAGTTCTAAAGCATCAATGGTGGGAGAGATGGAAAATTAAAACTCCAAAACCCTAGTCTTCCTTAGCAAATCCAACTTCTAGCTCCAAATTCAAGAGAACCCATTGGTAAGTTTCTCTTCATCTTCTCCAACTCATTCTCTTAATCAATTTCAGAAATTCCTAAACCTAATTTTGGGAATGTTCTTCTTTTAAGCTTAGAATCAAGCTTCTTGAGTTGGATTTGAAGAGTGGTTGATTCTTCTTTGCTTTCAAGCTTCTTCTTCAATCGTTTGGGTTCAAAGGTGAGATTTTTATCTCACATCTTAGTCTATAATTATCTTCGATTGTTAGATATGAATTCCTAACACTTATTCTTGTGCAATTGATTTTGGTTTGGATTGATTTGGTGTATATTCCAATTTTTGGTGTTTTGGAATCAAAGTCTATGAAAATCCTATTATGGATATTTGGACATTGATATTTGAGGCGTATCGAAGAGCCGTTAAGGCTGGGTTGTCGCGTGGCGTAAACACTTAGTCGTCATTTGCTCGTTCGATCGTTTCCGATATTCGTTTGGCCATTTTTGGTCGAGGTTCAGGAAAACCTCAAAATTCCAGTTTCAGACGTCTGAATCTGGGATTTCAGACGTCTGAATTGGCTCATTTTCAAACAGAAAGAAAATAGGCCAAAAACGCCTATTTCAGACGTCTGAAACATTTGGTTCAGACGTCTGAATCTTGTTCTGGAAATTTTTATTTTTCCAAATTCAGACGTCTGAACCACATGTTTCAGACGTCTGAAACTGTAATGTTTTGCCTGCTTGCCTTTTTGTTTAAGAATTTCAATTTCAATCGATTCGTGATGATCCTATTTGTTGTTATCATTTATTATGACTTTGATAACTCCTTTTAGGGATTTTTGAATATCCATTTCGATGGATTCTTTATCGGTTTCTTTGGATTTTATTCACGTCTTCGAATGTGAATTTCAGTGATTGATTGTTCCTACAATCTTCTTTGTGATTTGTCACTTTAAAAATATAAAGGTTTTCTATACTAGTAGTAAATATCAAAATTCTTTCATGAAAACGATTTCAACACTATTTTATTACAAAGCTCGTTTCTTAAACCGTTTTCCAATCTATTAGTATATACAAGCCTTTACATCACTCGTATGAGAAATCTAATTAAACGACCTAGTAAAACGAGTGGTATGAAATGCTTGCGTTTACTTCGTCGGTCAATTCTTGGACTTGTTCGATTGAATCTCTTGTGACAATTTTCTAGTGGAGATCTACAGTTTGTTCGTAAATATTTAAGTTAAGCAAGTGGTTATAGGACATGAAGCTAAACTCATATATTTACTATCTTAGTGTAATTGACACTTCTCGTTGATCATGACGATGATCTTTGTGATTTAGACTAGCATTGTGCGATGTCTCTTTGTCTGCGAGGGAGACTAAACCCCGTTTTGTGGAGTTTCGACTCAATTTGGTGGGTAGCAACCCATGGTCTTCGGGCCGTTTGTGGAGCTTCGGCTCAATTTGTGATGGTTAGCAACCATGGAATTAGAGTTTCGTTTGTGATACACGTGTTGGTGAGCTTTATGCTCCCGTTTGTGATAGGCCTTCCCCCTTTTTATGATTTCTGGATTTCTTGAGATGATTTCTAGAATTTGTGTTTCACCAATTTTCGTGATTTTCATTGATAAGTTTTATTAATATTTGTGCATTGGTGAATTTGTGTGTCATTGACTTTTGTGATTGACATTGATATAATCGTCAATATTATGATTTGGTGAACGAAATAAGGAGTATGACATTTCTTTGATCTTTGAGTAGATTTTTGTGAAACTGATTAATCTCTTGTTGATTTTCAATTACTTATTTATCACAGCTTGGCATTGTGATTATTATGTGTTTAGTCATACCTCTTATTCTATATCGCTTCATCTGATATTTATAGCTGGACCGATCCATTTATTATTTTCTTATTAAATAATACTCGGGTCAGACCGAGATGTTACAGGTGCTTCAGCTTGACTTCTCACTTGGGATTGACTTCTCTGACTTTTGGCTAACTACTTAGATTAGTAGTTTATTTTGTTGTATACACTTGAGATATGGACTCATAGTTGTATTCTTTTGTATAGCACGTGTTGCTATTCGTTTGTATTATTGTGGATCTTTTTGACCACTACTCTGATAAACACTTTCATGTGTTAGTTATATATTCATATCTTCTTTCGCCTTTGTGATATGAATTATCTGTGACTGATTTGTGTTATGTTTATTTCTATATTTATTTCCGAAGACACTATAGCCACTGTGTAATAGCTTTGAGTTTGTATCAGTATGTCGGATTTCCTCTTGAAAAAAAATGCATGTTATACTATCTGACATATCGGTGCTCGCGCAAAGCAATTACACTGATGGTCGCTCCTTAACAGCCTTATTCTCCGTGCTATTTGACAGCATTACTCCGTAGTGTTCTTGGCTAGTGTGGGTATAGAGGTGGGGCGTCACATGAAATTTCTTCTTCGACTTCTAAGGCGCATTCTCACGTTTTCTCTTGTTAGGTTCATCTGACTCAACAAAATTTGCTTTGGAAGCCATATTCTGAGAGATCTTTTTCTCAGAATTTCTATTATCTTTCTCAATTCGCAGACAAACTATGAGTTCTTCCATTGTCATTTCCTTACGCTTATGCTTAAGGTAATTTTGGAAGTCCTTCCACGATGGAGGAAGTTTCTCAATGGTTGCGGCAACCTGGAAAGATTCGCTAAGTATCATCCCTTCATCTTGCAGTTGACGGATGATCAGTTGTAGTTCTTGAGTATGATTGTTCACAGTCTTTGAATCTACCATTTTAAAGTCAAGAAATTTGCCAGCGATGAATTTCTTCATGCCTGTATCTTCAGTTTTGTACTTTCTGTCCAAGGCCGTCCAGAGTTCCTTGGATGTAGCAACAGTACAATAGACATTGTAGATGCTATTATCCAGACCATTCAGAATATAGTTTTTACACATAAAGTCCGATTTTCAGAAATTTGCGGCCTCCACTTTGATTGCACCGGGCTCGAGTTCGCCAACTTCAGGAGCATCTTCGGTTAGAAACTTGGCGAGGCCTAATGTTGTTAGATAAAACAACATCCTCTGTTGCCAACGCTTGAAATCTGTCCCGTTGAACTTTTCTGGCCTTTCTCCATGAGATAGTGGTATTGTCGGAACCAAAGGTGCTGGCTGAGTGTTTGTCACCGTCTGTGTTGGTGCAGCTTTATTGCTATTGCTATTTTGAGACATCGTTGTCTACAACAATAAATATTGTTTCAAGATTGTTATTCGTAACTACCAGAAAGTGTTACGAAACCAACTGTAACTTCTATAACAGTTACAGAATAATACAGAAGTAGTAACGGCAAAAATTGTCACTAATTTGTCAATTAATTTTGATAAATTGTAACACCAAAATGCGAGACTAGATCTGTATTAAAAATATTACCGATTAAAGTGTCCGAGTCCAGTAGAAACGGCTTCCTTGAAACAATATTGCCCCCTTAAATGCACCGAAGGATACAAGAAATTTGTCTCCCAGGATGAAACGGACCGGCCTCGATATGCTGTGTGTGCAGACGGAGCGACGTCGAACTAAAGGAATTATATATATCCAAGAACAGAGTTGTGGGAAGAGGAAGAAGAAGAAGAGAACTGTTTCTGTGTACTGAATTTTGTTCTACATGCCCCTATATATAGGCTGGAGGAGGTGCCTATTCGGAGTGGTCGTGACTGTTGGAAAGGTTGCGACCCTTTAATCGACAGACGCGCGCATACACGCGCAACGGTCTAATTTTGAAGTTCAAAATTAGCAGTTTTAGCGCAGCAGGCCAAAGTGGCAGACGGAGGCCCATCTAATCACGAGACTCCAAGAGCCAAGGCGATTGACATTTTAAATTTAATATGAAGGCCCAAAGCCTACATTGCCACAAGTCTTTATGTCTCCTTCTTTGTTTTCTTTTGCTTTAGTATATTCGGTTGTGGTATATATGGTGATATTGAAACAAATATCCCACGATGTGGGACTTTGTTTGAATACACACTCAATTTCTTCCACTTCCCACTTCCTCATTCATTCATTTCTAACAAAGGACTGGTCGGCAGCATGAAGACAAGGTGGAGGTTGCGAAGTAGATGAAGTGGTGTGGTGTTAGGCGGTGGAGGGTGTTTGGCCAAAGTCATGGGTTGTACGAGAAAGGCTTCAAGATGAAGTGGATTTTGTGGGTTGTGAGTTTTGCACGGCTACTCGGGATAATGAGTTTTCAAGGGAGGTTGAATGGGTCTAGTTTGAGGTGGGCACAGCTGTTGATGGAGTGGAGGGGAAACATGGCGAGGTGAAGGAGACGAGTAGAGGAAATGGTTTCAGGCAAAACAAAAAGTATGCTAATATATAATTTTTCTTTTGGAACCAACAAAAGACGAAAATGAAAATGAAAGGACTTGTAAAATAGATTATAACTAGGGAAAACAAAAGGTCATGAATGAACAGTTGGGAAAAGGTTAAATGCTGAAAAATAATAATGTTATTGGCTGGCCTTTTGAAAATTTGAATGGGCACAGAAGGTCAAAAGCTCAAAAATGGGTACTGATACTGTCAACCGTTTTCACGGATTCCGCCGTGTACCGGACTCCGAAATGCACAAATGAATATACTGCGGAGATCAGCATGACGATGCGAATAGAATGGTACACAAATATCAGCGATATGACCATCCTACCAAAAGTCGATATTTCGTTGCTAAAATGCTGTAATTTCTTCGAAAGTAAAATAAACGGGGCTAGAGAAGTCTAAATTTGATGAAACAAATTATGACGTCTCACTCAGAAAATAATTTACAAATTTACTGTATAAAAATATTTATGTTTCGAATATATTTTATTTTCATCAATATTAACCGATTTTAAATTGAAATTGAATATTACACAACAAATTAACTTTCATATTTTATGATGAAAATCTAACATTTGCTACGTTTAAATAGACGTATCTCAAATATCAAATTTCCATTGTCAAATTTAATTGTTATATTTTCAAGAAAAAATTTCAGTTAATTACGTTATAAAAACTGTTAAAATTTACGGGTCTTTACAGGCAAGGTGGATGGACTGTGATGCGGTGGTGTAAGGTCTGTATGGAGATGATGAGGGAATGTGTATTTTGGGTCCAGCGATTGAAGTCGAGTTGATTGCTCTTCGATTTTGTGATGAAATGTATGCTGCAAGGATGAACAATTGAAGTATGTTGATGTTTGTTAGCTGTGAACTGTTGTAGCAAGTGATAGGGGGTGGTTCGAGTATTGTTGTTCAGGGGATAGGAAGTAGAGAAACTTGGTCAGGGAAGTTGTATTGCGGGGTTGTAGGAAAGTTGTTTTGCAAGGCAGTTTGTTGTTGTTGTAGCCAGTCAGTGTGGTTGAGTGTGCAACTAGGAGGTTGAACTGGCGATTAGATTGGAGGGACTGGTGAGGAAGTAAACACAGATGGTAAAATTTTGAATGTAACAGTGATCAGAATGTAAAATAAAAACAGTGAATGTAAGAACAATGAAAATATGTGTTAGCAAATGCAATGAACCAAGAAATGTAGTGAAATTTCTTTTTGTTTTTTATATGGAATGTAGATACAAATTACAGAGGAATCCTAAATGAAGTTCAAAATGAAAAATGTTTTTTTTCTTCAAAAGACAGAAACTGCTTTTTTTGTGTGGTGGGATTTCTTTAGACAAATGACACACTGAAAAAGAAAAGAAAAGAGGAAAAAAAAGACAAATGATAGAGAGGTTGAAAGTTTGTAGAGAATGAAAGTGTGTATATGAGAGTATTGAAATGCACAAAGTTTTGAGATGAAATGCACAGTAGCAATGAAAATGAAAAATGGTGGAACAGTATGAAAATATTGAAATGAACAGTGGAACAGTATGCTACGATGAAAAAAAATTTAGATTTTTCTTAATGCAAACACACATAAAACAAAAACACACAAAAATCAAACAAACTAATTTGAAGAATAGAAAATTAAAATCAAAGCAATTCTCCGACAACGGCGCCAAAAACTTGTTTAACGGAAAATTTTATACCGAGATAGAAAAATGCCAATAAATTTTGAATTAATTTTAATCGCAAGCGCACAACGTACAATTCTAGTACGTGGCGAGTACAGGTCGATCTGTAAGAAATTATTATATTTTAAATTTCTATTCAATCAAATTGACCAAGATTTGGGATGTTTAAGCTAACTACTTGTCAAGACCTGATTTTTCGACGCCCAAAAATCGACATCAATACATCCACTGTATTAAATGCCGAAATAATCGAATGCCCAAAAACTAGACCGTAAGGGAAAGTAGAAGGAGATAGAAGAAGAAATTGAAAACAACATCAAAATCTCACAAACATAGCGGAACAACATATAATAGATAAATGACTGATCTTTATACAAAAAGAACTATATCTGTTTTATACATTACATCATCAGAGTAAAACACAATCACCAGCAAAATACTGGATAGTGATATTAACTTGTCCTCACGAAACTGAATACACAGCTTACAACACAGCGGAATATACATAAGTACATGTGCTACGTCTCGCCATCTAGCTCATCTCCAGAGCTCAATGGCCATCCATCCAGAATCTGTATTCTATAATACTAGGTCTGACCCGAGTATTATAGTAAAATAACATTCGAGTCAGCCTGGAAAACCAGCATGAGAAAACACACTTAATTGGATTATTAATGTTTCCGAAATCCTTTAAAAATCAAAGGTATCTCGTAAGACCACGCCACAAATAAACATGTTGGGTTTTTATCTTACGACAACCAAAACATTTCTTATCAAATCCTTTGACATTATAGTAGTGTCTATATACAAATACTTATTCAAATAGCCGAAATTGTTACATTCATTAAATTCCAGCATAATAGATATGCAAACAAGTCCGAAGACACTTATTGGAGATTGGGTTTTCATCAATGGCAGGGCTACTTGGATACCGCCCGTCACAGTACCTGTTCTAGATCAGCGTACCAATGATCCCCCTGATCCCCTGCAACACAAGAACGGAGCTACCCCTTACTGGATAGTCCGAATAAGATCACCCCATGGTTGGGATCAGCAACCACCCACACAGCCGAATAAAAAGGGACATCTAGACAGGGATGACCTTACCCTAATTGTTTGCTAGCCACTTAGCCTTATTGCACCTCCCCTGTTTTAGCAATTCTCGGTTGATGAGGCTTGAGGCTATGCGTTACCTTTTTAGAATACATCTCACTTAGAATGCTCATCGTCCTCCTGACGATGTTCTGATAGCATTCCCGGTCCGAACGGAACCGAAGGCACTACTCCTACTACATCCATTTTGGAATCACCCTCAGGATTAGTACGATTTGCCCATGCACTTTACTGCTCCATCTTCGACTCCAAGCTTTTGTCTTCCTTACGAAAACATTCAAACCGGTTTGAAGTGGTTTTTGGGAAATTAGTCCTAATCCTGGTCTCTTCGAAATGATCAGCGCATTGGCCAATATTAATAGTCGGTTATTTAACTATCATATAACATCCATAAACAACCATCAAGCCTTAATAATTTCCCAAATTATTTATTTCAAAATATCCTCGCAAGATATTTTCTACACTTCAATCCTTTGAAAATAGTTTTCAAATCACTTTTTCTCTTGCGGAATAAATTTCCAACCAATTGTTTATTTCCACTAAAAAGGCCAAATCTTCTTTAATTAAGATTTTTAAAAAAACTAAATCCTTTTATCCAAATAAATATACTTAAAACATTTAAAATAAAGCTACTTAAAAGACTTATTCAAAATAAAGGTTATGAAGTTCTATGCTAATTTTCAAATAAAGAATTTTAGTCGTACTACTTTTAAAAATAAACTACTTTATAAAATATAAATATTTAATAATTATCTTTTAAATCATTACACTAGTTAAACCTTTTATAATAATCACTTCTATAATTAACTTAATAAATACTTACTTAAAAATGATTAAATAAAAATTTCCCTAACATTCTTTTTATTCAACTTTAAACCTCCAACTTATATATAAAAATCTCCTTTGAAAATATACTTGGCTTTACAAGAGAATACACTTCCATTTCAGTATAACCCGTATAATCCTCTAAAAATCCTGCTCGATTTATCCCAATTTAATTTACGTCCCAATTCCGTAAATTCTTTCAACACTTTAAAAATAAAACCACCTTTTATTTTTAAAACAAATTTCCCATCTCCTTAAAATCGCTTACAAAAATATATACTTAAATTATTTACATTAATGCTACTAAAATTAATTAAATAAAAATAATATTTAAGAAATTCTATAAGATTTTTTGAGTAAAACTTAAACCAAAATTCCCTTTTAAAATAAAGTTATTATATCAAATATTTATGTTAAAATTTCCTTTTAAAAATCATAACACTAATTTAACTTTAAAAATAATTAACTACCATAATTAACTTAAATAAATATTTACTTTTCACTTAAAAATAATTAAAATGATAAATTTTGTAAAACATTCTTAAATTTCTAGTTTATACTTAAAATCTTTTCTTTGAAAATATACTTAGTTTTCCAGGAAAATTATACTTTCCAACTTTTAAAATTAAAATCACCTTTTTATTTTTAAAATGAATTGCACCTTTTCTTTTAAATTCCACCAGAATCTATACTCCCAAATTTATCCACTGATAAATATTCCACTTCGTTTATAAACCCAGTTTACAAATTTCCATTTCTCATTTTCCTTTAAATCACAGTTTCAAAACACCAAATCGATTTCAAACCGATTTCCTTTTTAAATTCCCTTTAAAATTTATTACTCAATTTATCCAATTCCAAATAATTATTTACTTAAGAATTTTATTTTCATTTCCTTTAAAAATCTGAACTTTATATATATATATATATATTTTTCCATTTCTCAAAATACCAATATATATTCAGCCAAACCATAACATCCTATAATTTCGATCCCCAATATAATCAATATAGTCTATCACAGATCATCATATAAATCACAACGCCGAATATAAAATAAATCCAACGTTTTTGAGAAGTCTAGTTGGATACCTCCAACCAATTTCCCTGCATCCATAGATGTTAGCACAATATAAAATACAAATCCCACTTTGAATGGGATATCGCGGTATATAAGGTCATCTGCTATTATGCAGGGCGCATAGGGTCTCATCCGCTATATAATGCGGGAAAATCACACCAATATATATATATATATATATATATATAACATATCACGTCCAAGCTGATAATAAATTATCAATTCAAGCAAACAACCAATAATTTAAATTTAACTATTAAAATTTAAAGGTAATCGAAGTAAGTGAGATTAACTCACCTTTATTTTATTTGCAGTCCACTTCAATCTTGACTTGGTTTCGCCATGATTATAGACCTTGCATAACATTATATGATTTATTAATATTGGAATAATTGGACAATTTAACTCTATATAAATTAACTAATAACTTTCCCTTTTTTTAAAAACAAACATTTAGTAGCTAAAATAAATGAAATAAGTTTATCAAACAAATTAATCACCTTAACAAGTTATTTTTAAAATAAACTAGTAATTTAAAATGCATGTATGTATATTTATTTTTATTTTTGAAAACACATATATTTATAAAACGATCTACATTACCATTAAAATTTTCTATTTTCCTATATCTTATCTACATATATATTTTCTGCTTTTACTGTATATACACCTACTCATTAAATTCTTAATGAAAATAAAAATCTCTTTCTAGCATATGTATTAAAACAGAAATGATTTTTATACTTCACTATAATATATTTTCCTCTTCTGTAAATCTGAAATCTTTTTTTATAAATATTTCTGCTTCTCCTAAACGTGTGTGTGTGTCTATATATATTTACTCGATATAAATTTATTTATTAAATTAAATTAAGCAACAGCAAATACCTCTCTGCCCATCAGACCCTCCCTCTCGATTCCCGCCGCCAGGAAGGCGCCACGAAGCGTGCGACTTTGATCAAGCAATTGTGACCTCGCCGTGATACCTCCCTCCTTGCCGCGAACAATCGCCAAGCCTCCACCTCCGATCACGATCCCCAGAACGCCAACACATCGCCTTCCCTCGACTCGCCACTGAAGAACGCTCGTTCCCAGCCTCCGTGCTTCAATCGATTCGACTCACCCTAGCAACCGTGCCCTCCTTTAAGTTTGATCTCGTACACAGCTCAATCACCATTTTTTTTCTTCCACGAGTTAGATTTGATTATGGGACGAAAGAGGGTAGACTCGAGATATTACTTTCTCAAATTTTGTTCGAATCGAAAATATGGAATGGGAGACTGATTTTGGGTGTCGGCCATTATAATTTTTTTCTTCGTTCGCTTTTAGTTTTTTTTTTTAAAGTTTGAAAATCCAGCTATTAAGAAAAGTGAGAAGGAGGGGACGCGTGTCTAAAGAAAAGAAATAAAAATGCCATGTGTGTGAAGGGAAGAAACTGTTTAATTTGTCTAATGAAAACATTATTATATTATATATATATATATATATATATATATATATATATATTATTTTGAACTCAAATCGTCTTGATAACACAACTTAAAATCTTTACCTCCTATCGATGCATGCCGCTAGGCGTTCCTAATTTTATACCCCTATTTCAAACACAAAAAAGGGTTTCGAGTCCTAATTCAATCGTATGAAGATGATAGCTTTTTGGACCCGGTTATTATATTGAATTTTCGATATGAAATTTCAGCACGTTTATCTACCGTACGATTACACGACAACTCCAAATGCTATGAGATTTGAAATCCGATAATACTATTACGGATCCAATGGAACTGATTTCATCGAAATCCAGACTGCGCCTCGATAGGCTATTTTTAAATATCAATTTAAATGATATATTTTTAAAACTGAACGAACCACTTTTAAATTCGATTTTAAAAGTTCTATTACCTTCAGTATTGTTAATACAAATTTTCTAAGCCTTTAAATTATTTTTAACAAGCTTAAAACTCTAGATTTAATATTTTACCCAACTTCCAATTATTAAATCCAATAATTTAATTATCCTAATAAATAGAGGTATTTGAAATTCACGTTAAACTAACGTTCAAATATTTAAAATCAATTAAACATCCCAATTTCAAATATCTAAAAATCCCGGGTCATCACATTCCTCCCCCTTAAAAGAATTTCGTCTCCGAAATTACTAGTTTAGAAGAATAATCCAGAACCCGCTAACTATTTCCCAATCCAAATAATTTTTAACAACTTCCCAAAACCAAACAGTTTAACAACACCCAGAACAATCTTTTTATTAAAGACATTATCACTCATACTAACTTCCTAAACTTATCCATAATTTCCAAACAACATTACTTACTCAACCATTCAATTTAAAACTAAATTTAATTTAATCAAAATTCCTCAAAAATTTTCTAACTCCCTAAATTTCTAAAAAAATTCGCTAGCATCTCCTTTGCGAGGCTAGATCGGTACAACTATAAAATGCCTCTACGGGCCTTCAAATTCCAAAAGAAAACAAAAATGCCAAGTGGCTCAATCAGCAAACCATGAAATTTTATATGGAAAATTTAAATACATACCTTTTGTCGAGCAGTTCTAATTTATCTTCTGAAATCACAAACACCAATTTTCCTTTGCTTTTAAATACCTGTATATCCTACTTAGCAATAATATCCAATCACAGAATCCAAAATCATTCTATTCACTTCTTTACCAAAAAATTTCAATATCTATTCCATTCAAGTCGTTACGATGTACACAAACTATTCGTACGCAATAATCGCTCACTCGATCACACAATTTCTCTTCCGAACTTGTATCGTCCACCCGACTTCCTAGTGCGGACTCAGATCTGGTTTCTTGATCAGAAACCGTCATTCTCGTTGTATATCCATATACTATGATAGTGAATTTCCAGAATCAATCAAAAATCCATATTCAGGGTTCGCCGTCGAAAATCGAGAGAAAAATTCTAACTCGGATCGATATGACTATCTCGAAATTCTATGCTCGGATCTGGATCAAATTGTTATGCGGATAAAATAATATACGTACATCATACGTATTTACGTTAATTGATTATTTGCTATATCAATTCTCTTCTCATTCACATTTACTTTGATTTCCATTCACTGATCCACAATTTCCCGTCTTACCCAACTTTATTAATTCTTTATTCACACATTAACCTAGTATATTTCTAATACCACTTTACTTAAGAATTTACCATTCATTTCTTTAGGTTCAATGTAAGTATTCTACACACTTAAATATTTATTTTCACTTCACCACTATGATTTATATCTACTTCTATTCAAATTTTAAATTTCAACTTAAACTCAACTATTTCCAAACTTTAAATATTGAATTCTTTTAACCACATTTCAATCCATACTTACTTTCTTGGTTCTTTATAATTAGTTATATTTGCTAATTTGTTTTCATTTACTAATTTATTTCTATCTCAAATACTTTTTATTTCCAAACCTTCATTATTTTTAGTCCACTTCGAACTAATTCTACAACTTCACTTTACTTTACACAATTTAAATTAAGTATCATCCTAATCTTGGCTAATTTTCCATAAGCATTTTAAACAAATCTAGAGTCTTTAACAATCACTTAAGTATTTCAAAATCAGTTTTGAAATCAATTATATCCAAAATCCTTTGGTATTAAATTATCTCTTGAATTTTAAAACCAAACCCAGTTTCGCAAATAACTCTAATTTAAAACATTTTGGCAGCAATTCCTCCCTTGGAAACTCGAAAATGAACATCGATGATGATGCAGTCATCACCGAAGTTATTTTCCAGCGATTGAAAAGAGTTTAATGTTTTTATCTCTTTAAAACCCCTTCAAATATTTTTAAATTCCAAATCTCACCAGATTTCTAATCCAATTCAAAAATATTTCTGAAATAATATCACCATTACTCCTCTAAAGTCTTTGAAAACCATTTCAAACCCAAAGGAATTTAAACCTTTCCCAAAATTTCAAATTTCAAATCCTTTCAATCTATATTCAAACATTACTCTGGAATTTCATCTTATTTAAATTATAAATCACATTTATAATTCACATTTACAAACCCCATTTCGTATATGAATTCATTTTCTTAACTTTGGTTATAATTTCAACTTCTTATTTTAATTCTCACAACAATAATGATAATAACTTAATATTATCACTTCCTAACAACCAAGCAACCTTATACAACTATAATAATTTACGAAAATTATTCCTTTTATATATAAAAAGAATTTGGGTAAAATTATTTCATTTACCTTCTTAAAAACCCTACTGTGTTGAATTGTTCTATTCGAGTGTTTAGAGATCCATATCAATAATGTTAGTTACTCGTATTGACCAGAATCCAAAAACTACTCAATAAACCAATTAACACAGTATAAAAAATTTGTATTCACTAACAAATACGTGCTCACATCTATTAATACAATCAAATTCATTCTAGAGTACTACGGACTCTATTTCTAATGAGTAATCCCCACAGAGCCAAGGTTCTCGCTTAACCTCCAGCTCTGATACCAACTTTCACGACTCGATTTTTCGACGCCCGAAAATCGACATCAATATGTCCACTGTATTAAATGCCGAAACAATCGAATGCCCAAAAACTAGACCATCAAGGAAAGAAGAAGGAGATAGAAGAAGAAATAGAAAACAACACCAGAATCTCACAAACGCAGCAAAACAACATAAAATAGATAAATGACTGATCTTTATACAAAAAGAACTATATCTATTTTATACATTACATCATCAGAGTACAACAAAATCAACAACAAAATACTGGATAGTTATATTAACTTGTCCTCACGAAACTGAATATACAGCTTACAACACGGCGAAATATACATCAAGTACGTGTGCTACGTCTCGCCATCCAGCTCGTCCCCTAAGCTCCATGGGCGTCCATCTAGAATCTGTATTCTATAGTACTCGGTCTGACTCGAGCATTATAGTAAAATAACACCCGAGTCAGTATAGAAAACCAGCGTGAGAAAACACTCAATTGGATTATTAAAGTTTCCAAAATCCTTTAAAAATCAACGGTATCTCGTTAGACCAAGCCACAAATAAACATGTCGGGTTTTTACCTTACGATAACCAAAACATTTCTTATCAAATCCTCTGACATTATAGTAGTGTCCATATAAAAATACTTATTCAAATAGCCGAAATTATTACATTCATTAAATTCCAACATAATAGATATACAAACAAGTCTGAAGACACTTATTGGAGATTGGGTTTCCGTCAATGGCAGGGCTACTGGGGTACCACCCTTCACAATACCTAGTCTTTATCAGCGTACCGAGGATCCCCACCGATCCCCTGCAACAGAAGACCGGAGCTACCCCTTTGCTGGATAGTCTGAATAAGATCACCCCACGGTTGGGATCAACAACTGCCCACACAACCAAATAAAAAGGGACATCTACATAGGGATGACCTTCCCCTAATTGGTTGCTAGCCACTTAGCCTTGTTGCACCTTTCTGTTTTAGTCATTCCCGGTTGATGAGGCTCGAGGCTATGTGTTACCTTTTTAGAACATATCTCACTTAGGATGCTCATCATCCTACTGATGATGTTCTGATAGCATCATCCATATAAGTCCGTTCCCGGCCGGAACGGAACCGAAGGCACTACTCCTACTACATCCATTTTGGAATCACCCTCAGGATTAGTAGTGATTAGCCCTTACACTTCACTGCTCCATCTTCGAGTCCAAGCTCTTGTCTTCCTCACGAAAACGTTCAAACCGGATCGAAGTGGTTTTCGAGAAATTAACCCTGATCCCGTTCTCTTCGAAATGATCAGCGCATTGGCCAATATTGATAGTCAGTTATTCAACTATCATATAACATCCACAAACAACCATCAGGCCTTAATAGTTTCCTAAATTATTTATTTCAACATATACTCGCATGATATTTTCTACAATTCAATCCTTTGAAAATAGTTTTCAAATCACTTTTTCTCTTGTGGAATAAATTTCCAACCAATTGTTTATTTCCACTGAAAACGCCAAATCTTATTTAATTAAGATTTTTAAACAAACTAAATCCCTTTATCAAAAAATATGTACTTAAGACATTTAAAATAAAACTACTTAAAAGACTTATTCAAAATAAAGGTTATGAAATTCTATGGTAATTTTCAAATAAAAAACTTTAGCCCTACTTCTTTAAAAATAAAACTACTTTTAAAAATAAAACTACTTTATAAAATATAAATATTTAATAGTTATCTTTTAAATCATAACACTTGTTAAACCTTTAAAAATAATCACTTCTATAATTAACTCATTAAATATTTACTTAAAAATGATTAAATTAAAATTTCCCTAACATTCTTTTTAATCAACTTTAAACCTCCAACTTATATATATAATTCTCTTTTGAAAATATGCTTGGCTTTACAGGGAAATAAACTTCCATTTCAGTGTAACCCCTATAATTCTTTAAAAATCCTGCTCGATTTATCCCAATTTAATTTACGTCCCAATTCCGTAAATTCTTTCAAAACTTTAAAAATAAAACTATATTTTATTTTTAAAACACATTTCCCATCTCCTTAAAACCACTTCCAAAAATATATACTTAAATTATTTATATTAAGGCTACTAAAATTACTTAAATAAAAATAATACTTAAGAAATTCTATAAGAGTTTCTAAGTAAAACTTAAACCAAAATTCCCTTTTAATATAAAGTTATTATGTCAAATATTTATGTTAAAATTTCCTTTTAATATCATAATACTAATTTACCTTTAAAAATAACTAACTACCATTATTAACTTAAATAAATATTTACTTTTCACTTAAAAATAATTAAAATAATAAATTTTCTAAAACATTCTTAAAAAAAATTCTTGAACTCCTAGTTCATACTTGAAATCTTTTCTTTGAAAATATACTTAATTTTCGAGGAAAGTTATGCTTTCCAACTTTTAAAAATAAAATCACCTTTTTATTTTTAAAATGAATTGCACCATTTCTTATAATTTCCACTAGAATATGTACTCCCAAATTTGTCCACTGATAAATATTCCACTTCATTACAAACCCAGTTTACAAATTTCCATTTCTCATTTTCCTTTAAATCATAGTTCCAAAACACCAAATCAATTTCAAACCGATTTCCTGTTTTAAATTCCCTTTAAAATTTATTACTCAATTTATCCAATTTCCAATAATTATTTACTTAAGAATTTTCTTTTCATTTCCTTTAAAATTCCTAACTTTATATGTGTGTGTGTATATATATATATATATATATATTTCCATTTCTCAAAATACCAATATATATTCAGCCAAGCCATAACATTCAATAATTTCGATCCTCGATATAATCAATATAGTCTATCACAGATCATCAAATAAATCACAACGCTGAATATAAAATAAATCCAATGTTTTTGAGGGATCCAGTTGGATCCCTCCAACCTGTTTCCCTGCATCCATAGATGTTAGCACAATATAAAATACCAATCCCACTTCGAGGGGGTTATCGCGGTGTATAGGGTCATCAGGTATTATGCGGGGTGCATACGGTCTCATCTGCTATATAATACGAGAAATCAATCAATTCAATAAATATATATATATAACATATCAGATCCAAGCTGATAATAAATTATCAATTCAAGCAAACAACCAATAATTTAAATTTAACTATTTAATTTAAAAGGTAATCCAATTGAGTGAGATTAACTCACCTTTATTTTGTTTGTAGTCCACTTCAATCTTGACTTGGTTTTACCATGATTATAGACCTTGTATAACATTATATGATTAACTAATATTGGAATAATCTAACAATTTATCTTTATTTTATTTAACTAATAACTTTACCTTTTTTTTTTAAACTTTTAGTAGCTAAAATAAATGAAATAAGTTTATCAAACAAATTAATCACCTTAATAAGTTATTTTTAAAATAAACTAGTAAATTAAAATGTATGTATGTACATTAATTTTTATTTTTGAAAACACGTATATTTATGAAATGATCTACATTACCATTCAAATTTTCTATTTTCCTATATCTTATCTGCATATATATTTTCTTCTTTTACTGTATATACACCTACTCATTAAATTCTTAATGAAAATAAAAAACTCTTTCTAGCATATGTATTAAAACAGAAATGATTTTTATACTTCACTGTAATATATTTTCCTCTTCTGTAAATCTGAAATCTTTCCTATAAATATTTCCGCTTCCCCTAAAATGTATATTTTTTTTTCTTTACTTGATCTAAATTTATTTATTAAACTAAATTAAGCAACAACAAATACCTCTCTGCCCATTAGACCCTCCCCCTCGATTCCCGCCACCGGGAAAGGCCCACGAAGCGCCCGACTTCAATCAAGCATCGCGACCTAGTCGCGATACCTCCCTCCTTTCCGTGAACAATCCTCGAAGCCTCCACCTCCGATCGCGATCCCCTAAACGCCAACACATCGCCTTCCCTCGACTCACCACTGAAGAACGCTTGCTCCCTGCCTCCGTGCTTCAATCGATTTGACTCCCCCTAGTAACCATGTCGTCCTTAAGTTCGATCTCGCACACAGCTCAGTCGCCATTTTTTTCCACAGGTTCGACTCGATTATGGGACGAAACAGCGTAGGCTTGAGATATTTACTTTCTTAAATTTTGTTGTAATCGAAAAGAATGGGAGATTTATTTTGGGTGTCGACCATTATAATTTCTTTCTTCGTTCGCTTTTTTTTTAAAAGTTTGAAAATGTAGCTGTTATGAAAAAACGAGAAGGAGGGGATGCGTGTCTAAAGAAAAGAAAAAAAATGCCATGTGTGTGAAGGAAAGAAATGTGTTTAATTTGTCTTGTGAAAACATTATTATATTAAATACATATATATATTATATTTTGAATTCAAATCGTCTCGATAACACGACTTAAAATCTTGACCTCCTATCGATGCATGTTGCTAGGCGTTCCTAATGTAATACCCCTATTCCGAATGCAAATGAAAAGGTTTTGAGTCCTAATTCAATCGTATGAAGAAGATAGCTTTTTGGACCCAGTTATTATATTGAATTTTCGATATGAAATTTCAGCGCGTTTATCTACCATACGATTACACGACAACTCCAAATGCTATGAGATTTGAAATCCAATAATAATAAGCTATTACGGATCCAATGGAACTGGTTTCGTTGAAATCTGAGACTGTGCCTTGGAAGGCTATTTTTAATATCATTTTAAACGATATATTTTTATAACCGAACAAACCACTTTTAAATTCGATTTTAAAAGTTCCATTACCCTTAGTATTGTTAGTACAAAATTTATAAGCCGTTAAACTATATTTAACAAGCTTAAAACTCTAGATTTAATATTTTACCCAACTTCCAATTATTAAATCCAATAATTTACTTATCCTAATAAATAGTGATATTTGAAATTCATGTTAAACTAACGTTCAAATATTTAAAACCGATTAAATATCCCAATTTCAAGTATAAAAAAATCTCGGGTCGTCACACTACTAAAAATTGCAAAAACTAACAACTATAAAGGTGAATGAAAACTATGAGAATAAATGACAATTTAGAGATAATTCCACTCTCTTGATCACATAGTTCAACAAATTATTAAATTATGATCTTTTTTTTGGTCATTTGTGAATTTAAATGATGTGTTTATCATAAGTATGACCTACTTATGCTATTAATTAGCTCAACGTAGGCCATCAAATGATAACACAACCTTTAAACCACTTTTAGTTCTCATGAAAGATAACAAGAAGTTGAAAATGAAATCTATTTTAAGCATTGCCTATTAACTATTGATCAGAAATAGATGATCAAATTTTTATTTAATTTCACTTCATTGCCATAACCATATGTAGATGAAGAGACAATTTGTGATTCATATGACTAAGCATAGCTAATTTGTTTTGAACAACATAGGCTACCAAACTCAATACTAAACACAAAATTACATAAACATCTAGTTTCCATGAAGCACAAATAGAGAACAAAAATTATCAAATTATGTTGAAGCTACATGATTAGAGAGCTTCATTACACCTAAATTGAAGGGGTTTAGCCTCTCATTTGTGTTATCATATAAACATTTGTAGCATGCAACATTAAACTAAAAAGAAAGGAAAATGAAAGCTAATGAAAAAGGGAACTAATCTAATTGCATGAAAGAAAATCTACACTACTTGCCTAAATAAACAAATCTACACTACTAACATAAATAAATAAATCTACACTACTGACATGAAAGGAAATAAACAAAAGAAGAAAAGAGCATGTATTGAAAATTGCATAAAAAAATTACATAAAAAAATAGTTAAGTAGCCATGAAAAGAAAGAAGAGAACTTGATTTATTTGTGAGCCTAAACTAAACTAAAGAGAGACTAGATAAGAGAGAGTTACATGAAACATAAGGGGTATTTATACATGTATGAAAACCTAATTCATATTTTTGGAATGCCCAAATTGCCCTTGAGGTAGTGTGGCCACCAAGTAATCATTAGCATGTGTTAATTCTCCACTTACATGTGCATGAATCTTTTGATGACCTTTTAGCATGTGCATTAGCTCCTAATTGAAAATCAAGGTAAGTGAATAGATGAGGTCCTCCATGTTCATGAGTTTCAATTATTTTCATCTTCATTTGCTTTATTTCCTTTTGTGCATGTATATCTTCATGAAACCACTTGTAATTTCCATCTAATTCTCCTACAAAATAATATAGAAATTTCCAATTAAATTTTCTTAAATTAATATATGCACAAAAATGACCATTTTTCTCCTATATGAAGATGAACATGTGACGTTTTGAAATTAATTTGAATTTTGGTTTAAACATGTGAAAATACCCAATATGATCATTTATTTAATTTAATTAGATTAAATATGATGGTAAAAAAATATGAACATTTACGTGCACATCAATAAGTATGTTCACGAATCATTAACAAAATTTCTTACTTTAAACCATTACTTTTTCTACCTTTATCCAAAAGGTTTCATACCAATAATTTCCTTTAGAATATCCATTTTAAGGATCTAAGTAATTTTAGAAATCCATCCAAAAGGTTTAAGACAATGTTACTTAAACATTTTAACTACAAACTCAAACAATTTCTCTTATGCTTTTATTTAAAACGTTCTTTTAAAAATCTATTTACATTCATAAATATAATCAAAAAGAGTTAAAGATGAATGTTGCTAACACATTGTCACAACAAAATCAAAACCATTCTTTACTTATATTACCTTTAAAAACTTTCTTTTAAAGATTTAAGTTAATGGTTAAGTTCGATAGTCGACTAACCGAATATCCAATTGAAAATGATCGCTTATAGCAATCAAGGTTCATATACTTAATGCATTTTCGACATTCCAACTTATAGTATCCCTTAGTTAAGAGTGAAACCAAGTAAGTTAGAGTGATGGTTGCATATCAAAGCCTTGCCTAGACACTTCATTCTTAACTATTATAGATAGATAAGTCTGCATCGTTGGTTTTTGGTGTTAAGTGTAGGATTAATGACTTTTATAAACGAGTAAACAAACAGCATGACTAACACGTTTTCGAAATTCCCAACTTAACAATTCCTCAATCAAGAGTGAAGCCGATAAGTTAGATCACTGTTGCTTCTATCCCTACACGAACATTTATCTCACAAATAAATAAGTCTACTTTGTCGGCTTCTAGTGTTAAGAATAGTTAATTACTTTTTCAAAACTTATATTTGTAAATACTTAAAAAATACGTTTTAAATATCTATGCAAAATATTACTTGAAAATGACTAATTTATAATTTGATGAAAATATAAAAAATATAATTAAAAACCCTTTACTTTCAAAATTCATAAGTATTAAAAAATATCTTAACTTCCAACCTACTTTGAAATACTAAAAGATATGTTAGAAAACATCCTTAAAAAAATTAGGAAAATGCAAATTTAAATATCAATTTTAAATTCTTAAAACCATAAGTTCGATAATCGACTAATCTGACCAGAGGAAGCACGCATGTCTCTTCTATCACATTGAGGGTGAGGGTCATACCCTTACTATGGTTGGTGATATTATGGAAGTGAACAAAAATTGGTTTTGGGATACCGCTTGAGACAGGAAATACAATTACACTACAGCCTCTATTATCTTTGTTCCTAATCTAGCTCATCTTTCTTCAAGATATGTACTTGTCAATGGTCATGTATTGTTTGATGATAGTAGTAGATCCTCCTCTTCTGAGGGGGTACTCATGGACGTTAGTAGTTTAGGCGCGCTTCCTAATTCCTATGTTGTATTTAGTTTTATTAGTTGCCGAGGCCTTATCTGCCTTACACATGTACTGCATATGTGAAGTGGTCTGGCCACTATAAAACTGGCTTTAGCTGTTGCATGCATCAGCATAACACCTATTTTATATTTTAATAAAAGTGGCACTGCCTACTATAAAGTTGGCTAACCTTGCTTAAATAATCAACTTACTACAGCATTTACAAATGTGATTAAAAGCCCTTGATAAAGAACAACATACAAATTCACAATCCTTACGCCAGTTTTAATCACTTAAACAAATGGCTTAAGACTTGAAATTTATAAAGTGAATACTACCCTTAAGGTACTTAAAAATTATGTATAGGAACCCTTAAGGACATCTTCAAAAGTAATTAGAAAATTCTCGAAAACAGGATATTTACTACAATGTTTGTTTAGCAACATTTTTACTCCAACTTCAACCATTTTGTTTAACCAGTTCCATAACCTTTTAAACTCAAGTTATTTTCCACTAATAATTGCACTTATAGTACTTATTTAAAATGCAAATGAACCCCTAATCATGTCTTCCAAATTAGTTACAAAAATTCCCTAAGACGGGATACTTCAAAATGCTCATATAGTGACTTTCTTCTCGCTATAAAATTTTTCAACTTTGTCTCAAAAAAAGTTAATGATCTAAATTTCCATATTTTTTTTAGTAATAAGTACTCTTATAGTACTTGTCGAAAATGCAAAGAAGACCCTAGGAAGTCACTCAAAGTTAATTTTGAAAATCGTCAAACACAAGGCATTTTCAAAGTGCATCGATAACGACCTTTTCGCTTCTAACTTTCACAACTTTGGTTCACAATTTCTATAAATTTCCCAACCATTTCGTTGTTGTAACATGCACCAGAATATGTGTAGAGAATAGATAAATCAAATTGTGCTAATTTAAGATCATATATCTTCAATTTATACAATTTAAGTTAAGGGATATCGTAGTGCACCTATAGCGAGTATTCTCGCTTCACACACTTTCAAACATACCTCAATTCAACAATCATGCCAATCAAACATGTAAAAAAAGGTCTAGGCCATGCTGCATTTAATAGAAAGTAATATGTGTGATTTTGTATAATATAAAGTTGTCGTTTGCTTTCAAAAACAAGAGGGAAAAGTTTATAACTTTAACTTGTTAATTTCACTTTCACTTTATATTTGCACACGCACACATACACAATATATACACACAAAATTGTGAGACGAGTCACCTAAATATAGGCCTACAACAAGCACAAGTACATAAGAATCAAATGATCACTTCCTACATCACCAAAAGCCTAAAGATCCAACCTTTAGCTCTACAATTCCCAAAATATCTCCACCCTCCATCATCTATTGCTCACGGTCCAAGATGAATCCCTTATCCCCTTCACTTTAACTTTATATCCATGCTTCCTAAGGTGTTCTAAGGTGTTGGTGAAAGTTTCGTGGAATTTGGAAAAGATTTAAGCTAATTAGAGAAGGATTGGTGAAGGTCAAAGTGGATTAGTGATAACATACTTCTATCATTTTAATTCACTTTGATATTTTCAAGCTTTAAAATTTTATGAATTTTTTATCCCACCTAAGACCTTCCTTTACGCGTTCAAGAATCCCCCCATGTGCCTTGCATACTCCTCACTTTACACCTCATTTTTCCTTGCAAAGTACCCTTTTACCCTTGCAACCAAAATATATTCTATAACATCACCCATGACTTCATCAAATTATTTATTTTCCATAATTGGCAAAATATTTTAATTTCATTTTAATGTTCTCTTAAGAAAATAAGTGTAAGTGAAGAAGTTGAAATAACTTCTGATGAGTAAAAAGATGTTTATCGATAAAACGATTTTTGATCACATTATCGATATTTCTTCAAAGTATTTTTTATAAAACAATTTTTGAGACAAGTTTACCATCATTTATTATTACTTAAAAGGGGGTTACCAAGGTTATTAATCATTTTAATAACATTTAATTCAATATTCCAACATTTAAATAATTCAGATATTAAAATACGAAGTGTTCAAAATTCAAGGTCGTTACATTCCTACCCCCTCCCCCCACATAGAATATTTCATTCTTGAAATTCCAATACTAGCACAGAAGGAAACAATCACATAGAAGTACTTAACATTATCCAAATTACTAGAAAACGGCGCCCACGGTTTGCTCAAATTCAAAATTCCTCTTAACGTACAAGGACGATAAACAATCTACTAAGCATACCTTACGCACAATAGCCTTAGGTCCTGACTTAGTCGATTATTTATGCTACCGTATAATAAATCAAAGAGTCATCGTCTAAACTCTCCATAAGCCTACAAAACATAGTCTGCATATACTTAAGCACGTACAATGTATATAGATCATCCGTACGAAATATCAAATCCAATCACTTGCTCAATCACATAGACTTCACATCAAAAATAGTATAGATCACTTAACCTCTTTAATGTAGGGTCCGATTAGGTTCCTTGACTAGAACCTTTGTTCTCCTGACATACAATATACTATGATAGAAAACTTATCAAGAACCTGTATCAAGTGTTAGCAATTAAGAATCTAGTGAAAAATCCTCGTTTGGACCGATGCAAGTTCCCTCAAAATTATGTACTCGAATACCGTATCAAGAACAGTTGTGCGAATAAAATGATCTATATATAACTTATGCACTTTATCCTATTGTTTCTTTAACTACACCAATTTCTTTATATTTTTGATCACATTCATTTACCTAAATATTATATCTTATACAATAATAGACTGTTTATGAATCATTTCACAAAAACATAACTTCAAATTATTGAACATTTTATAACTCGAGTTCATACTCGTATAATACTCTACTACATCCTAAGAGCATATACAAAACATCAAATTTGTTTTACCTAACAAGGATGTTCAACAAATTCAACGTCGTTTCTAACTTACTACCTTCTCAATTCAAGTATTATATAAACTCAACTTTTATATTTTCACAAAAACACTTAACTTTAATTTCTATAATAATACGGAAGTTTCCGACTGCCTAAAATTGCTAAAAATTCCATTTAAATGAAAACTACCAAACAACATATCATAACATGATGCACATATCATACTATCCTAATGCATAGGGTACATGTGTCCATAAAATAACTTAACAAAGTTTTAATTATTTATTAAACACATTTTACCCAAAAAGGGATAACATAAAAAGGTTTCATCATTTATTCAAAGCTATGCCATTACCACTTGGGCCCCCAACATAATATACACATAAAACTTTTCTACACCAAAAAGTTTATATCAAATTTCTTTTAAAGAAAACCTTTAGAACTAAATACCAGATTTTATTTCAGATCAATTAAAATAATATATATATATATGTTTTCTGTATTTAAATCATACTTTCGAGATTAAATCAAAATCTACTTTTACTAAAACGACGTTGTAGCATTCCCTACTTTGAAAACCAAAATTGAACGTCAATGATGCTATGTTCATCATCGAAATTATTTTCGAGTGACAGAAGTGAGTTCAGTACATCTAAATCATGCCTTTCGGACTTAATCAAAAACCTTTCGAAGTGGTACTAGATATTACGTAAATATTATCAAGTACCATAATCTCAATTTCATAAACCAATTTTCCAAATATTTACTTTCAAATAATACTATTATTATTTTTCCAAAATCTTGAAAAACACTTTCAAAGACATCGGGATTTAAGTTCTCAAAATATCAATTTAAATCCTCTTCATTTATAAACCATACTTATATAACACATTCTTATATAAATCTTTACATAAATGTTTATTTTCAAACTACCTTATCTTTCCTTCAGATTATAATAAACATCTTTCACTAAACGTAACCTTTAACCCAACATATTCACCAAATGCCTTATAGTCAAAATATGAAACTCAATTCACAAGGTGTTCATTTCAATGTTTATATAAATACTGCCTACCCAACCCATGCAGTGAAAAGGTAAAATTGCTCATAAACTGGTCGCACACAAATCAAAAATAGTCAGTGGATATAAACTGGCCTAGCACAACTAATCAATCAACAAATGATAATAATGCTCGTAAACTGGCTTGACCAATATTAAGCTAACAATTCTACAAATGATAATAATGCTCATTAACTGGCCAAGCTTATTAATTAATTCTATATTGGATATTAACGCTCATAAATTGGCCGAGAATGGCTAAATAATTAATGAGAGGTAACGAATGGACATCATTAATCCCTACATTAGTTGAACTACACTTTAACTTATATAAATTACCTTATATAAGATTTTTAATTTTCATTGGTGTAATTAACTTTAAGGCATATGTTATAACAAATACAAATACACTCTCATATGTGTAATACACTCAACTCATGCTAGGTCTTTCCATTACCCTTTCTCTTAATGAGTCACACGCAACCGAAACCAAGGTTCTCGCTTAACCTTCCACTCTAATACCAAGTATAACAATCCGCCATTTCGACTCTCGAACGTCGACACTAATACAAACATGATACTCACATATCGAGGACCTTAGTTCCAAAAGGAGAGGTTGTTAGGGTAAAATAAAAAGAAAAGGAAATAAAAGAAGAAAAAAGGATCACAATATAATTTCAAAATCTCATAGCGGAACGATAGCACATAATATCAAATGACAGTACAAAACTGTCGCTCTAAGATACACAGCATTTTATAATTACAATTCTAAATAGTATCATCAACCTGAGCAGTTATAACAACCTATCCTTATAAATGCGGATATGACAATGAAAACAAATTTTTTATGGTAGGTGAGACACCAAACTCGTCTCCTTGAGCTCTAATGAACATCAACGAAAACCTGCCTTTCCTAGACTACTCGAAAAAGCACATGAGAAATTTAGGAAAAACATAAACCATGCGTCAGACATAAGTCTAGTATGAGAAACTCATGTAATATGTTACCAACATATAACAGTACTTTTGGGGCCATTCAAAAACGGTTATCCCCTCAACAAAACCACTCATCGAATAAGCACATAAGGTGATATTATAGATAATGCCTAGGGTGAAGAACATAAATTGGTAAATAATTGGGCATGCTTATATTAATCATGTCACAGCAATATTAAGGATACAATCAAAACTAGCTAAAGTTTGTATCATATGGATTTTTTTATGGAGATCCCTTTGTTCAAGCCGAAATCCAATCTCATGCACAAGGGTCAGAAACTACCTCTGAGCATCGCATATCTCTAGATAAAATATAGCAATTAGGAGAAACATAGCCGTCCCATGTCTAATCACGTGGTCCTAAATATCATCACCTCATGCGTGCAACATCGATAAGCATACTTTAGATTTAGAGTGATAATATCCTGTCGCGGGTTAGCTAAACCCCAGACTATAAGGCGTAGTCTATTTTGTGTCATTTTCGATGTCAAGTCTACAGTCAGCATCTCTCACACAAGTCTTCATCACTCGAACAGAACACGGATCCCTAATGGATTCAAGTATCCTGAACAGATTATGAATCTTTATAGGGATTTAGGCTTCTCAAATATATCTCGAATCTCCACATGGATCCAACGATAAGTGCTCTGACAAATGCTAACAGTGACCTCTCCCTTAGACTTAATCATAGGATAAACAGTTCAACTTTATAGTGGTATCAAACAAGTAAAAAAATTACCCATCCCGGTCTCTTCAAAACTAAACTAATGAATTTCTAATCAAGTCAGGTAGTCGATTAATCGACTAACAAGTTCAAAATAGACGATTGTTTATGGAAACCAAGTCCCTTATACTTATCATGTTTCCGATCCGTTTTTTTAATTAATACTTTTTATTAACTAAAACCTATTTTATTAGTAAAACTTCTTTTATCTAATAAAACTTCATTTATCAATCACTACTATTCATTTATACTCTTTCAATACTTCAAAATGTATTCATATACTTAACTCAAATGGTATAAGTATATTCACAAATCATTAACATGATTTCTTACTTTAAACATTTACTTTTTCTATCTTTTTTCAAAAGGTTTCATACTTATAATTTGCTTCAAAATATCCATTTTGATGATCTAAGTACTTACACAAAACCATTCAAAATGTTTAAGACAATGTTACTTAAACATTGTCAACTCAAAACCATTTCACTTATGCTTATCTTTAAAACATTCTTTTACAGATCTATTTACATTCATAAGTATAATAAAAAAGGATTAAAGATGAATGTTGTTAACACATTGTCACAACAAAGCCAAAACCATTCCATACATATATTATCTTTAAAATAATCCTTTAAAGATCTATGTTAATATTTGGTTAAGTTCGATAGTCGTCAAAATGAATGTCCAATTAAAAATGTTCGCTTATAGAAATCAAGGTTCTTTACTTAACATGTTTTTGACATTCAACTTCTACTATCTCTTGGTCAAGAGTGAAGGCAGATAAGTTAGAGCACTGGTAAAAAAATAGCATAATACTTATATTAATCCCTATTCTAATTTAAATAATGTTCACAGGATGCATCATAATTCTCTTACTATATTAGGCCCATAAAATAGTTTCTTATATTGTTTTTTTCTTTTATTTCTTATATTAACACATTTTTCCTTTACTTTTTTAGAATTGTATTTTTTGGTTCTAGTTTATCCTTTCTTTAATTTTCTCTTTGGTTTTTATTCACATATATATGTATATAAATTCTATTTATGAACATATATGTGATTCATTCTAACTTGATTTCCTAGTTTTGTTATAGGTTTGGTTTAGGTAGGTTGCTGGTTTTTCTCTTGACTGGTTTGCAGGATAGCTTACAGCTTTATACAGGTTGGCAGGATAGCTTTTCTCAGGGATTCGGATTGCATCTGGCTTTTCCTTTTGGTTTCTCCAGGTCTTCAGTGTGGAGTTCTTCATTTTGGTCCACCTATTGGAGTTCTTCTTTATGAATCTTCTTTCATTAGAGACTAGTTTTCATTTAGATTTGTATTTTAGTATTTCTGATTTTAGATACCTCTAACACCCTATTATAGGGCGGTGGCCTTGCCGGAGCTCGGTATTAGGGTGTAATGGGCGGTGGCTTTGCCGAAGCTCATTTGAGGGGTATCTTTTTCTTTATTTTTTCTAGTTTTATAGACTTGCCACCTGCTAGGCATGTTGGCAGCTCCATTTTATTTGTTATATATATAGCGCTCCATGTGTGCTCTCCTCTTTTATTAGAGGATCACACATTTTTTCTCAAAAAAAAATCTTTTCCTCGACCAAGAGTGAATTCCGTAGGTTAGAGCACTATTGCTTCTATCCTTACCGAACATCAATCTTAACACTCATAAATAGTTGAACTACTTCGTCTAATTTTTGTGTTAAGCATAGTAAATTACTTTTTCAAAACTTATATATATAAACACTATATAAATACTTATAAATAGGTTTTAAATATCTATGTAAAATATTACTTGAAAATAACTTATTTATAATTTGAAGAATATAAATAAAAACATGTTTTATAATTTAAAACCCCTTTGCATTCAAAATTCATAAGTAATTATTAAAAATATATTTGAATTTCAAACCAACTATAAAATACTATAGAATATGTTAGAAAAAAAATCCTAAAAGGATTAGAAAAAAATACCAAGTTTAAATATCATTTTTAAACACTTAAAACCATAAGGAACTTACTATAACATTTACAGATGCTGTTAAAATCCCTTGATAAAGAACAACATTGAAAAGCACAATCTTTGTGGCTAGTTTTAATCACTTAAATAAATGAATTAAGACTTGAAATTTTACAGTAAGTATAACCCTTAGGGTAAATGAAAACCATGAAAGGAAAATCCTAAGAATATCTACCAAATTAATTAGAAAATTCTCAAAAACAAGGTATTTACTTAAAAGTTCATTTTGTGACATTTTAACTCCAACTCTTGCCATTTTGTTTAATCAGTTCCAAAACCTTTTCAAACACCAATTCTTTTTCAGTAATAAGTATACTTACAGTACTTATTAATAAAGCAAAGAAACGCCTAAGAAAATTTTTCAAATTAATTACAAACATTTACAAAAATAGGACATTTCAAAGTGCTCTTATAGTGACCTTTTTCTTGCTATAACATTTTGCAACTTTGTTTCACAAGTTAATGAATGATTTAAATTCCATATTTTTTGCTTTAACTTTCATGTCACGGTCCGAATTTCAGCGTTCGAAAATCGACATCCGTACTTCACTTGTACTCGAATGCTGCAGATTCAACCATTGAAATTCGATTTGTGCCGAAGCTTATAACACATAAAGTATAACAATACAGTGGAAGAAAATGAAATATACCATTGATACAACAATGAATACAATATCCGATATAACAGATTGATACAAATGATATCAAATACTATCAAAGATACAAGACTACAGCGGAAGAAATAACAACAACAAGGATGGTCTAGACTTTGCGACCATCGACAGTGGAAAGATGACCTTCGATGGAGCCTTTCAAGTGAGAAAGCGGGAATCCAACAAATTGATTCTTTAATGCCAAAGCTCCAATGCTCCAAACTCGAACCACCGTCATTGCTGAACTTGTAGCAAATCCGACCCATACATCGATTGTTGTAACAACCTAGTATTTTGTGATTATTTTAATTGTTTATTTTAATTATTTAAATTGAAACTCCTGATTTAAAAACTTTATTATATTTATTAAAAATGAATCAATTTTATTATTTTAATAATATATTTTAATTTTGTGTGAATTATAATTTCAAACCTGAATAAATAGGATATTTTCAGAAAATGTGGATTTTGGTCAAATTGGTCAAACTTTGACTTTTAAATTTAAAATTTAAATTTTTGAATTTTTTAATTTTATCCTTTATTATGAAAATAAATTTAATTTCAAGAATATTACTTTTCATTTCGTTGAAATCCGATATATATTGTGAAAGTTTTGCTTTTTACAATATCGTATGTAAATTGATTTATTTAGTAAAATTGTTTATTTTAATTTATATAAATAATAATTTTATTTGTCAAATTATATTCTAATATGTGTTATATGACATGTTAGGTATATATTTTAATTCAAAACATATTTTAAAGTAATGATACAATTTTTCCACAGTTTATTGAATTATTTTCAATTTTTAAAGCCTTGTTTCCAATTTTTAGCTATTTTCTTAATTTAATTATATTTATTTAAAATTATTTATTTATTTTTATGCATTAATTATATTTTTGTGTTTTATCCTTATTTATATGTATTTTACATGTATTTAAAATTTTAAAAAGAATTATGAAAATTTGAAAGGTTTTTGACCTTTAATATGCATGTCTTTTCATATTCAAACTTACATTTTCACTTCAATCACCACATCCATTCAATTGCTGACCATACCACCTTCTTTCAGCTGACTTCTCCTTAGTTTCTCACGTGAAAAAAACTTTCTCAAACTCTCAAAAAGTTCGGCCTTCACCTGAAGAAAAATTTTGGTAAAACATTCATTTCTTTTTACATTTTCTACTTGATTTTGTTGATTTTTGCACATGCATTCATCTCTTATGTTCGTCCCCTCCTTACTCCAGCACGTTGGCTGCCTCCAACACCACCTACACCAGCCATCATCCCCTCCTTCCACTGACCTTCCATGGCCGTGACCCTCCAAGTTGATGATCCACCAAAATTTTGAAGAAAACTCCACTTTAAAACTCCATAGCCGAACTCCCCTTGTCTCCACCTCTCCAATCTTGCTTTGGCCGACCCATACACCACCACCACCAGCCAAAACCTGAGACTAGGACCTCTGTAACATCTATAGTTAACCTTCCTAGAATCGATCTTTTCCATCCATGCATGGTCGAGACCTTAAATGGCAACAAAACCCACTTGTGTTGCCTTGTTTTGTAAATCTATGCACACATACCCTTTATCTCCTTTATACTATTATAGCCGACCCTTGTTGGACCTCAACCTGATCCAAACCTGATCCAAATACATCCCATTATAGTGCTTTTCCAGTCCATAGTTGAAGCATAAGTCGTTGATGCAAGTGCAAAAGCATTAGCTTTGTGTTACATGTTTATCTCTAGCATTGTTTTGTAATTGTTTGGTTTGTAATTCATGTTTGTATTTGTTTTGTTTGATTTTGAACAAGGCAATTAGCTTTGGCTCTTCCACTCTCAAATCATTGTCCTGTTATCGTGCTTTTGAAGTTCCTTGTTTGTGTATTTGGTTGTCATCTCCAGCTTATACAAGTGAGTAATTCTCACCAGACAGTATTTATGCTTATATGACTAGTAAACAGATCATATTTGAATCTGTAAAATATATCACCATGTTATATCTGCTATGTTATGATCATATAATATTCACCCATGCTTATTTACCTGTTATATCATCTTTTACTTTTATTTAATGCTATTTCGTTATTTATATCAGTTTATCACACTGCAAGTTCCCTGTAGATAGAATCACTATGGGTTGAAATGATACATACCCGAACGGACATTAGAATAGGGAAAAATCTTATGGGCTGAAATGACTGGCCTGAACGATTTTTTAATTATTTCATTTACTTGGATTGCGGGTTTTAAATGATAAAATCTGGGTTTTCTTTGTAAATTACGGATTGAAATGATATATTATCCGTATCACCTTACTTATGCTAGAATGATATACAGACCCGTGGTTAATATATATTTTTTTGAAAATTTTAAAGTATTTTAGAAATGTAAATATTATGATATATTAATTTAAAACTTAAAAAAATGATTTTTGTAAAGTACTATTGATTTTCTAAAAAAAATTTAAGTGCAATAAATTAATGGTAAAGTAAGAAATTTGAAATATAAGTTATTTTGGAAATTATGATTTGGTTATAAATGGAATTTAAATTAAGTAGGAAATATAAAAATAGATTTAAAATTTGATTTAAAATGAATTTAACTGATTTTTGTAAAGTGTTAATGATTTTTGAATAAGTTAAAAGTGAAATAAATGAACATTTAAGTTGAATTTTGAAATATAACTTAAATTGGAAATTTGTGAATTTTATTTAAAAGTGAATTTTAAGTTGTAAATAAGATGAAAAATAAGTTATATTTGAAAATTTAAACTTAAGTGTTAAGTTAAGAATTTAATTATAAAGAATTGAAATTGAATGTTGAATTATATAAGTAAATTATTATTAAATTGATTTTTGAATGAAAATTTAACTTTATAAAATCATGAATATAAGGGTATGTAAATGATTGTTTTAAAAGTAAAAATATATGATCTTATAAGTTTAAATGATTAAATAAAAATTTAATTATTTGTGAAATTATGTTGATATTTGGAATTTAATTAACAACATTTTGAAATGTTATTATTTCTAATGTAAAGGATATTACCGCATTTGTAAATGTTGTAGTTGATAGAAATGAACTAAATGGCTAAATTGAATTAAGGGCTATTATAGCACTTTGTAAGTGTTGTAGTTGCTGAAATTAACTAAGGCTTTATTTGAACTAAAGTAACCCTATTACAGCATTTTTAAATGCTGTCTTTTGTTAAATTGAATTGTTTTAAAAGTAACTTTCCATAGCATTTTCTAAATGCCGCGAAAGTTGAATATTCATTGTCTTAATAAATTTAAGTGAAAAAATGAACTTTGAAAGATTAAAATTTTGGAAATTTAATAATTTAATTATTAAATATAATAACTTCATTTTAATGATTTAAAATGAAGTAATTTCTTTTGAAATATAAACTATTTTGAAATGTGTGTGGAAATGGTATTTTAAATAAAATGAATATGGTTTTGAAAAGATACGATATTTTGATATTTTGAATGATATTGAATTTTGAATGATATTGAATTTTGAAATGATATTTGATTTCAAAGAATAAATACTATTTTGAAATTTTAACCACGGGATGCATTAAATTTATTGTTTAAATAATCCCTAGAGGATGGGCGATCCCAAGCATCCTTTAAGTTATAGCGCGTTTCTACTATAGTTCACCTGATTTGGTTTACATTATATAAGTATATATGTCCTGACTCGAGTGTTTTGTGTTTTACTTTACGCTTGGGTCAGCCTGAGTATTTACAGCTTAGCTTTGGATTTCTTTTCTAGAGCTAGGAATCGCTGGAGATTCTGCTTGTCTAGTTATCCGTTCCCTTTCATTTTCAGTTGTTCTATTTCAGCTCTGGTATTTATAAACTACTATATATTTGAGATTTCTATTGTATATGTTTTTCAGACTGATATTATGTATTATGTTTTGAGAGTTTGTTATAGTAGCTTCATGAACTACTATGGTATTTTAATTTCCGATGTGAGTTATTCTGATATTTCATTGTCAGTGATTCTGTGATTTGTATTTCATTTGCTCCAAATTTATTTACAATGCGGTATTTTGTGCAATTCAAGTCCGGCATGTGTGGATGCGAATGGCTGGAAATATCGGGTTGTTACAGTTGGTATCAGAGCTTTGGTTTTAGGCAAACCTTAGCCTGCGGAGCAAAAGCTCATTAGAGATAGGGTAGAAATACCCTAAAATGAGTGAAATCAATCTCAAAATCATTTCCTTGTGAGAGAGCGTATTTTCGAAGTATAAAATAATTTCCAAATGATTTTTAAAGGATTTTCAAAGATTATTTTGGTATAAAAAAAATTCTTATTTTGAAACCAAGTTTTTCAAAACTTCATCCCTTATATATCCATCTTGTTAGAAATCTCTTGGTTAAGATTCTTATCGATTAGGATTCCTTGAACTTTGGAATGCTCCTACTTGTTCTGAAATCCAGTCTTGTCTTCCCTATTTTACCCTTTTGATTTTGGGGCATTCCATAACTCCACTTTGGAATGGTCTCTATAAAGATCGGTGATTCCGCCAATGTTTGAATGATTGGTAAAGGGGTGAAACTCCTTTACAATTGGCATTGATTAACCGAATATTTCTGTATCCTCGGTTTACGATGTTATCTACCTTCTGCTATATTAGGATTCTATCTCTGGCGATCGAATGTTGATTTGCCTTAGATTTCCGAATTGATTATATTCATGAAATCACGGTTGACCGGTTAAGGTCGCCCGCGATTTATAAAGGCTTATCCATCTTCTATTTGGTAATTAAATTATCTTACCTTCGTTCGAGTTTATCTTCGAACCAGAATTCTATTTGATTAGAGTTCCTCCAAAATTGAATATATGTTTGTTGGAAATTCATCCTTGAATTATTCTTTGGAAATTTGGGTTTGGTTGTATTTTGAAATTGTGCATACATCAAAATTATTATTTTGATAAGGATGACCCTATTTTGTATATAAAAGTGAAATATTTTCGATAAGGATTATATACCTTTTAAATGAAAATTGAAATTTCGAAAGGATTTGAAATTTTGAAAATTTATAAGAATTTGATTTATATAAAAATGATTTATAACTAAAGGGTTTTAAATTTGAATTTTGTGGAATCGAACTCCGGTGTTTTGAAATCGGTTTTACGATTTTGGAAAATAGATAATGATAATACGATTTAAAGATATTTCTTCAAATAAAAAGGTTTCAAATATATTCGAATGAATTCCAATGTTTTCGAAGAGATTTCAAAGAAGTTTCAAGAAAATAAAAGTCCAGAACCCACTTGTGTCGCTGGAAAATAATTTCGGTGATGAATGCATGATCATCGACATTGATTGTCGAGTTTCTGAGTGGGGGAGAGGCCACTCTAGTAGCTTTGCTATGCGAGTGATTTTGTGAAATCAAATTTTGATTTTAGATTTTGAAGTACGGTTTGATATTCGAAAGATATATGTGTATATATATTTGAAATAATTTAAAGTAAGCCGGTGTTCAGTCCTCGAGATTCATATTTGTTTTGGTATAACCCAATCTATTGGAATTGGTTTACTCATTTGTTGGTGATTTCCAACTCTTGGATTCAAAATATGATTTCTTCGACTATTTTGAAGGTTCGAGCAGTTCCAAATCAAGGTTAACTTTTCAAGGCTAAGAAATGTTGAAAGTTATAAGGTATTTGATAAAGAATATAAGTTTAGTTTTGTATGATTAAGCATACAGTAATATGATTTATATAAGTTTGAAACCGTTTGTTGAGTGAAATAAATAAGACTATTTTGAATTATTCTGGTATGAAATATAGATTTTAAATGTTTTGAGTAAAGTATTTATAGAATAATAATCTTTCCAATGGTACATTGGATTTTTCATATAGAAATAAATAGTTTGAAGGTTTTAAAAAGAAATGGTTTTAAACTTAGTAATCATTTTAGATATTTTGATGACTGAAATGGTTTGGAAATGATTTAATCTTTATTTTGATAATGAATGTGAACTTGAAATGATAAAGGAATATTTAAAGTTTATATTTGTATGAAAGGATATTGGTTTACTTGTAATTTGAGTTTAATTAAAAATGACGGATTTATGAAATGAATATTTCAAAACTAAGTAATAATGAAGTAAAATTTGAGATATATGAAATTATAAAATTTAGTTTTGGAATATGGTATAATTAAGCTTTGAAATATATCAAAGATTGAATAGTTTATTTTATGGATCAAATCTTTATTTGAGATTTGATAATATTTGAAATGGTTTTGTTGGAAAACTAAATTGAATTGAAACTGATGGTTTAAACTGAATTAAAATTTAGAAATTTTAGATTTGGGTTTAATTGAATAAAATTGTGAGTGTAAAGAATTAAGGGAATGTTTTATGATTTCGAAAGGTTATGATTTTCAAAGTGTAATGATTTCAAGTATTTTGGTTACGAAAGATTTATAACTTTGAAAGTATTATGATTTTTGAAAGTGAATATATGTTTGAAATGGAATTAAATTTGTTTGACATAAATTTTTTTGATTTGGAAATTTGGATTATTTTCTAAATCTATTATTTTAAGAAACTTTGAAACTGAATATATGTAATTAGGAAGAAATGATTTGGCGAAATCATATATGATTTTGAAACTGAATTGATATTGAAATGGTTTGAAATTGAGAACCTTGTTTATTTAAATACTTTGATTTGAGAGTTATCGAACTTATATAAAATTGATTTGTGTAAGTATGAAGTGATTTGAAAACTATAGATTTGCAAAGGTACTTAACTTGTAAATTGAAATCTTATATAATCGAAGTCTATATAAGTGTGATTTGAAAACTATTGATTTGTAAAGGTTCTCAACTTATAAATTGAAATCTTATATATAATCGAAGTCTATATAAATGTGATTTGATATACTATTGATTTGGAAAGTATTCGATCTGAAATGGAACCTTATATATAATGGACTTTATATAAGTATGATATTAGAAAGTGGTTTTGAAAGGTACTATATGATACATATTTTCGAACTAAAGATATGGAAAGTGCCTTCTGCTTGATATCCGCTTTGTGGTCATACTGTGGATTCATTCTATCGATATTATTCTCTCCGATTTGGGTTTCCCGGATATGATACTCGAGTGTCCATCGAATTCCATGGCGATCTCCATGGTCTTATGATCGCAACTGCATAGCGTAATTCACAGGGGCTGCGAGAGCCTAAGGGTATGGATGTTTCCTGGGGGATCCAGTCGTAACCATTGTGTATCTATAATCTATTGGGTCGCTTGGTAGCGTAATCTACAGGGGCTGCGAGAGCCTAAGGGTACAGATGTTTCTTGGGGGCTTCAGGCATAACCATTGTGTATTTGCGGCACTACCAGTCTTCATGGCATAATCGCAGGGCTGTGGTAGTCAGCCTACGGGTACGGATGTTTCCTGGGGGATTCAGGTGTAACCATTGTGTATCCGGGATCCATGATCGACATGTTTGGTTTGGTTGGTTTGTTTGGATTGTACTTTCCATATTTGTTGTTTTTAAAAGGTTTTTCAGTATTTTCACTGGGTATTGAAACAAGTCTATTAAGTACCTGGAGAATCCTAGCTTTGCGCCTAATCAACGCATGGCCAGAGTCTACAAGAACGGAAGTATACTTGTTAGGACATCGAGTTATAAAAGTATTTTGATAAAGTATTATATAAAGAATATTTTGATCATTTATTTTACTTTTCTAAATAATTTAAAATGTTTTAAATATTGTTTACTTCGAACTATCAGATTTGAATCAAATGACCATTCATTATATTATAAGATGTTTAAAATGTTATAAAATTTTAATTGAAATTTATATGGTTTTAAAATACAGTTCATCCTTTTGCTTTCAACATATTCTTCCTTCTAGCTATTTCTACCTTCTTCCTCTTCGCAGGTCCTTTCCGCATTGTGGAAAGAATTGGTTCTTTGGCTTATCGTTTGGATTAGCCCAAGAAGCATTCTGGAGTGCATGATGTATTCCACGTCTCACATCATCTCAGGTATCTTCTTGACCTATCTCTTTTTTTCATCCTTCTGCTCTTGATAGTTGGGATATTAAGCCTGAACTGACTATCGAGAGTAAGCCACTTCGTATTGTCGACAGAGGTACGAAGCAGCTAAGAAGGAAATCTGTTAGTTTGATCGAAGTACGATGGGGTACTGATGATTGAGATTGTACCTGGAAAACGGAGGAGAGCATTTGTGCTTCGAATTCGAAATTATTTTCGAGGTACTATTTGTTGTGTCTGGCTTTTCCTTATTTTCTTTGTTCGTTCTTTTCGAGGACGAAAAGATTTGAGTGGGGGAGAGTGTAACAACCCAGTATTTTGTGATTACTTTAATTGTTTATTTTAATAATTTAAATTGAAACTCCTGATTTAAAAACATTATTATATTTATTAAAAATGAATAAATTTTATTATTTTAAGAATATATTTTGATTTTTGTGTGAATTATAATTTCAAACCTGAATAAATAGGATATTTTCAGAAAATGTGGATTTTGGTCAAATTGGTCAAACTTTAACTTTTAAATTTAAATTTTTGAATTTTTGAATTTATCTTTTATTATGAAAATAAATTTAATTTAAAGAATACAGATTTTCATTTCGTTGAAATCCGATTTATATTGTGAAAGTTATGCTTTTTACAATATTGTATGTAAATTGATTTATTTAGTAAATTATCTATTTTAATTTATCTAAATAATATTTTTAATTGTCAAATTATGTTCTAATATGTGTTATATGACATGTTAGGTTTATATTATATTTCAAAACATATTTTAAAGTAATGTTACAATTTTTCCAAAGTTTATTGAATTATTTTCAATTTTTAAAGCCTAGTTTCCAATTTTTATCTATTTTCTTAATTTAATTATATTTATTTAAAATTTATTTATTTAAAATTTATTTATTTATTTTTATGCATTCATTATATTTTTGTGTTTTTATCCTTATTTATATGTATTTTACATGTATTTAAAATTTCAAAAAGAATTATGGAAATTTGAAACGTTTTTGACCTTTAATATGCATGTATTTTCATACTTAAACTTACCTTTTCACTTCAATCACCACATCCATACAATTGCTGACCATACCACCTTCTTTCAGCTGACTTCTCCTTAGTTTCTCATGTGAAAAAAAATTTCTCAAACTCTCAAAAAGCTCGGCCTTCACCTGAAGAAAATTTTTGGTAAAAGTTTCATTTCTTTTTACATTTTCTACTTGATTTTGTTGATTTTTGCACATGCATTCATCTCTTATGTTCGGCCCCTCCTTACTCCAGCACTTTGGCCGCCTCCACCACCACCACATACACCAGCCATCATCCTCTTCTTCCACTGACCTTCCATGGCCAAGACCCTCCAAGTTGATGATCCACCAAAATTTTGAAGAAAACTCCACTTTAAAACTCCATAGCCGAACTCCCCTTGTCTCCACCACTCCAATCATGCTTTGGCAGACCCATACACCACCACCACTAGCCACAACCCGAGCCTAGGACCTCTGTAGCACCTATAGTTGAGCTTCCCAGATCTGATCTTGTCCCTCCATGCTTGGCCGAGACCTTAAATGGCAACAAAACCCACTTGTGTTGCCTTGTTTTGTAAATTCATGCACACATACCCTTTATCTCCTTTATATTGTTATGGCCGACCCTTGTTGGACCTCAACCTGATCCAAACCTGATCCAAATACATCCCATTATAGTGCTTTTCCAGTCCATAGCTGAAGCATAAGTCGTTGAATGCAAGTGCAAAAGCATTAGCTTTGTGTTACATGTTTATCTCTAGCATTGTTTTGTAATTGTTTGGTTTGTAATTCATGTTTGTATTTGTTTAGTTTGACATTGAACAAGGTAATTAGCTTTGGCTCTCCCACTCTCAAATCATTGTCGTGTTATCGTGCCTTTGAAGTTCCTTTTTTGTGCATTTGTTTGTCATCTCCAGCTTATATAAGTGAGTAATTCTCACCAGACAGTATTTATACTTATATGACTAGTAAACCGATCACATTTGAATCTGTAAAATATATCACCATGTTATATCTGCTATGTTATGATCAAATGATATTGATCCATGCTTATTTACCTGTTATATCATCTATTACTATTATTTAATGCTATTCTGTTATTTATATCGGTTTATCACACTGCAAGTTCATTGTAGATAGAATCATTATGGGTTGAAATGATACATACTCGAACGGACATTCGAATAGGGAAAAATCGTTATGGGCTGAAATGATAGGCCTGAACAATTTTTTAATTATTTCATTTACTTGGGACTGCGGGTTTTAAATGATAAAATCCGGGTTTTCTTTGTAAATTACGGATTGAAATGATATATTATCCGTATCACTTTACCTATGCTAGAAAATGATATACAGACCCGTGGTTAATATATATTTTTCTGAAAATTTTAAAGTATTTTAGAAATGTAAATATTATGATATTTTGATTTAAAACTTGAAAAAAAAATTGTAAAGTATTATTGATTTTAAAAAAAATTAAGTGAAATAATTTAATGGTAAAGTTAGAAATTTGAAATATAAGTTATTTTGGAAATTATGATTTGGTTATAAATGGAATTTAAATTAAGTAGGAAATATGAAAATAGATTTAAAATTTGATTTAAAATGAATTAAAATGATTTTTGAAAAGTGTTACTGATTTTTGAATAAGTTAAAAGTGAAATAAACGAATATTTAAGTTGAACTTTGAAATATAACTTAATTGGAAATTTGTGAATTTTGTATAAAAGTGAATTTTAAGTTAAGTAAATAAGATAAAAAAATAAGTTATATTTGAAAATGTAAACTTAAGTGTTAAGTTAAAACTTTAATTATAAAGTATTGAAATTGAATGTTGAATTATATAAGTAAATTATTATTAAATTGATTTTTGAATGAAAATTTAACTTTATAAAATCATGAATATAAGGGTATGTAAATGATTATCTTAAAAGTAAAAATATATGATCTTATAAGTTTAAATGATTAGATAAAAATTTAATTATTTGTGAAATTATATTGAATATTTGTTAATTAACAGCATTTTGAAATGTTATTATTTCTAATGTAAAGGATATTATCGCATTTGTAAATGCTGTAGTTGATAGAAATGAACTAAATGGCTAAATTGAATTAAGGGCTATTATAGCACTTCGTAAGTGTTGTAGTTGCTGAAATTAACAAAGGCTTTATTTGAACTAAAGTAACCTTATTACAGCATTTTTAAATGCTGTCTTTTGTTAAATTGAATTGTTTTAAAAGTAACTTTCCGTAGCATTTTCTAAATGCCGCGAAAGTTGAATTTTCATTGTCTTAACAAATTTAAGTGAATAAATAAACTTTGAAAGATTAAAATTTTGAAAATTTAATAATTTAATTACTAAATGTAATAACTTTATTTTAATGATTTAAAATGAAGTAATTTGTTTTGAAATATAAACTATTTTGAAGTGTGTGTTGAAATGGTATTTTAAATAAAATGAATATGGTTTTGAAAAGATACGAAATTTTGATATTTTGAAATGGATTTTGAATGATATTGAATTCTGAAATGATATTTGATTTCGAAATATAAATACTATTTTGAAATTTTAACCACGGGATGCATTAAATTTGTGGTTTAACCGATCCTTAGAGGATGGGCGATCCTAATCATCCTTTAAGTTATAGTGCGTTTCTACTACAGTTCACTTGAGTTGGTTTACATTATATAAATATATATGTCCTGACTCGAGTGTTTTGTGTTTTACTTTATGCTCGGGTCAACCTGAGTATTTATAGCTTAACTTTGGATTTCTTTTCTGGAGCTAGGAATCGCAGGAGATTATGCTTGTCTAGTTATCTGTTCCCTTTCATTTTCAGTTGTTCTATTTCAGCTCTGGTATTTATAAACTGCTATGTATTTGAGATTTCTATTGTATATATTTTTCAGACTGATATTATGTATTATGTTTTGAGAGTTTGTTATAGTAGCTTCATGAACTACTATGGTATTTTAATTTCCGCTGCGAGTTATTCTGATATTTCTGTGTCTGTGATTCTGTGATTTATATTTCATTTGCTCCAAATTTATTTACAACACGGTATTTTGAGCAATTCAAGTCCAGCATGTGTGGATGCGAATGGCTGAAAATATCGGGTTGTTACAGATTGCTAAACCAAAGACTTCAAAAACTATCGAATCTACAACTACAAGCTGATTATCTGAAAACCTAACTCTAGACTATCTATGTGGAAAATTATAGGCACCCGGAGTTTAGGAAGGGAACAATAAACTCTGGGTCAGTCATGGGACTGGTGTGAGCAAACAAAAACAGTTTAACTTCGAATAAAACAATCAACATATGAATTTAAGATTGAAATCCGCAATGCTTTTGAAAAATGAAACTACCATAAGGCCTCCCGGCACACACACAATGCAATCGCACACTTGGGGGAGATTTCTCCTTATGATAGTCAAACATTCTTACTACGCAAAATCCTTTTGATATTATTATTAGCGCATAGTGTAGAAAACCTTTCTAAAGTATAATATTAATCCCAGCCAGCATAGGTACCATTATATTATGCCTGCTATAGCTACCATTTAAGAATGGCAGGTTATACAACTGCAATCGTAAAGGTGTGTATTGGAGATTGGATTCCCAACAAATGGTCAGGCTAAGAAACTTTCTATTGCCACATGGGTATGCCTCTGGAGGGACGCCCCGAGAACCTAACCGGATCTCTGCCAACACAAGACCGGGTTACCTTTGTAACTAGGAATCTACTACACGAGTATGCCACTCCCCGGTCATAACCAACCTTTATCCCAGGATTCACCAACAACCTCAAAGTAATAAATTTGCAGTAACCACATAGGTTAAGTATCTGGGCTTCATACCATGATACCACCTCTATCCAGAAGGAAATGAACATAGCCTCAAGGGGCACTACCCCCAAATAACTTTGTTGCATCCTTCCGGTTTCGACCATTCCGGGTTGTGAGGTTTGACGAAGTCTCGTCCACAAGGCTACGCTTTTCACAAAAGACATGCTTCGATCAACAAATGATCAGCAACACTCAACAGCACTCAGCATGCCACATTACCAAATTGGGAATGTATCACTAGTAACCATCAAGTACATAACCTCTGAGCTCGTACGTCTTAGAGAAGGGTGTTAAGCTAAGAGAATAAATTCTACCAAACAAAAATGTATTTGATAGAAACCAGTTTTACATCTCAAAGTGTAACATCAGACATACATCCATACAAGTCTGTTTCGGGTTCAAACAGAACCGAAGGCACTTCAAAAGAAGTCCTTGCAATCCGGATAATCCCTAATCACGTCCAGACTTCCCATCACAAAGGGTGATCAAATCTCTATACCGGAGACCAGTCGGTGCAGAGACATTCGAGGGTTATCCTTTCGCTTTCGAAAATATCCAGTCTTCACCACCAGTCTTCAATTTCAATCCATAATGTCGTATCATTACTCAGAATGGATTATATGACACAAAGGTCCCCGGCTAAACCGAATAATGAGCGCAATATTTGAAACCATATGGATAAAGGGATCTCAATTAAGTCATAATTTATTATCCAAAACAAATGGTTTAAACAAATTACCATTTTAAAATCCTTTTAAACAAAAAGATTTACTTCACAAAGTTCACCAATCTTTCACAAAGATTCAATCATAGTTTTCAAAACTATTTCAATTCCCAAATCGTTTATACAAAAGATATACCCTTAAGATCCTCTTTAATTTTCAAAACAAAGTTCAACAATCTTTCATAAAGATTTATTCATAGCTTTCAAAACTATTTCAATTCCATTTCAAACTTGGAATCTTTTAATACAAATTGGAAATCCTTTCTTTATATGAAAGCTATTTATTATTTGAAAACAATTAGTTTTCGTTTTGGAAAAATTCGATTACATTTGTACGAGTTAAAGCCTCTCAAATAAAAGATTTAGGTTAAATTTCAAATTTCCAAAACTATGCTTTTTAAAATGGTTTAAAATCCATATAAACACATTTATAATTTGTCTAACCTTTTTAAACCATAATTTCCAAACATAGAATTCAATTTCAAATTTTGAATTCAAATTCAAATCAAACTTATTTAAAATTCAAAAACTTTATCAAGTTATTCAAAATAAGTTTTATCTTAAAAAATCCTTTTTCAAAACTTTTCATATCTAACTCAATTCCATTTCCAAAACCATTTGGATTCAAAATTCATCTTTTAAAATCATTTCAAAAATCTGTGACTTAACTGATTTCCTCGTTCAATCCATATTTGTGCATGTATAGTGTAGTCCAGGAGTTTTACACAATAGTGCAACATCATCAATCATCACAGATTCAAGCACATCAATTAATTGATTTAATTCAAGTACGATTGATAAATTCTTAATTAATTTAATTAATCTCAAATTAAATTACTTGGATTTTCTTAATCCTGCTTACTTAACATTAATTAATTATAAATTAATTAATTATTTCTAATGATCTACCTTAACAAATCTTCCTTAATCAATTATTCTTTAATTACATTTAAGTAATTATCGCTTAATTATTTATTCAATTAATTATTCTTTAATTAATCACATTCATTAATCCTTGGTTAATCACATTCAGTAATTAATTACCCTTAATTAATTACATTACTTAATTAATTTCTAAATAAATTTTATCAGTTAATTCTTAAATTAATTACACTAAGTAATTAATTCTTAATTACTTCCACTAAGTAGTTATCTTTTTTATTAATTACACAAAGTAATTAAACCCAAAATTACTTCCATTCTCAATCAATTACATCGGGTAATTACTTCACTAAGTAATTACACTTTATAAATTACATTAAGTAATTATTCTTAACAAAACATCAAGCAATTATTTTGAATTAATTAAACTAATTAATTAACTTAAACTAATTAATTAACTTAAACTAATCACATTACTTTAATTAATTACATTGAGTAATTAATTTCTTTAATTACTTTCTTTAAGTAATTATACTTAAACAATTCCACAAATAAGTATCTTTGATTAATTAATCTAATCATCTTAAATTAATTATATTAATTAATCATTTCATAATCCTTAGTTAATGATCTTCATTAGCTATTAACAATTCTTTAATTACTTTCCTAAGTAATTAAACTTTAATTAACCATTATTAAGTACAATCAATTCATTATCCTCCAATTACTCAACTAATGCTTAATTGAAATTTAATTAATCTTTAATTACTTGATTAAATTAATTTTTAATCATTAATTAAAAATATTACTTCTCTAATTAATGATCTTTATTTTCAAATTAATTAACCCTAATTAATTAACTAACAATCCCGTAATTACTTATTTATTTGTCCATAATCATTAATTAATTACATTAATTAATGACTCTTTAATTACCTTATTAATTTAACTAATCTCAAATCATTTAAATCTTAATTAATTTTAAGATAAAACCTTAACCTTAGCAATGAGTTAATTTATCATATACAAAGGCATTTTAAAACATTTTACTTTTAAATTTACTTTAGAATTTACATTCTAAATTTCATTTTTAAATTTAAGATTTAAAATGATTAACACATTTAACTTTAACAAAATTTTAAATCCATTTACAAACCTTTTTAAATCAAATGTTAAAGAAAACTTATTTTATATAAAAGAGATTTATAAAAGTTTTTAAACCAAAATCTATTTAAATTCAGAATCTTGTTTTATTTTAAAAACTTTTTAAAATCTGTTCTAACTTGCTGCTTCGGGTTCAACTCGAAACTTACTCGAATACTAACCCGAGAAAACAACATTACTTCCCTTCTTTTCAAAAATTTTGTTAAATTTTAAAGTTTTAAAAAAAACGGAAACCATTACACTTTCTTCTACTCGAGTAATTACTCGAGTAAATACCACATTCCCCCGTAACTCACTTCGAGGCAGATGCACCGGAGATGCCATCACCTTCGACCCTCCTTAATGGCTTCATCACATCGGCGATCACCCTCTAACCCTATTCCGATCATCAGTAGATCACTACGAACTCGAAATCGAATTCGAGCTTACTAACCCAAACCTGGAACCAGAAACACAACAGGAAAACCCCTCGACCTCCAAATTCTGATCATCGGAGCAAGTAACGACCCGGAATTTCTGATCCCAAAAACTCCAGATAGTTAGGAAAAGAAGAAAAGAGTAGAATAAAAGAAGAACATAAATACCAACATCTCACATTCGCAGCGGATAAAATATAATATCAAATAATAATAGTTATACAAAGGAAAACTGTACTTATCAAATTACACTTTCATACATCAGAGTTACACATAAACACAAACACTGGACAGATACAATCATGTCTCAGATACTACAATATATCACAGCAGAACCCTCCATACTTTCCTGCCACCTAGCTCGCCTCCTAAGCTCTAGAACGTCCTTACCTGAAAAGCTATAATACTCAGTCTGGCCCGAGCATTACATCAAAGTAACACCCGGGTCAGGCTGGAAACCAACGTCAGTAAACCCATCTAACATGGAATACAAAAGCTACAACTTATATAAACCTGGGGTAACTTGTATCAATTTACAACTTTACAAGTCATTACAGACATCACTTACATCACACATCAATTTCTAAGTACCAAAACTTAGATTAAATGGTCCAATTCACTTAAATCATTCCATTTCAGCCTATTGATTCTACATATCAATTTATAAAGAATCGAAGTGGTTTCGGGTATTTACTAATACTCGACTTCGGTCTCTTCGAATTCAATACCATCTTAACCCAAATTATTCAAGTGAAATACAATTCAATTATAAATGCAAGATGTCACTTTTTACATAGCAATTCAGCATCGATAGATAACCACATTATCGTTGTCCATCCAAACATATCATGTCATAAAACATTTCATATCAGAGATATCAATCAATTCAAGGCATTTAATCATCATTCAATCATTCATAAGCAGATGGATCATTTCCAAAATCAATTAATTTATCTCTAATTAAATTAATTACTAATCCTTTAATCACTTAGATTACCTTTACTTAATCATTAATTAATTGCAAATCAATTAATTAATGATCTTTTAATTATCCATCTTAATTAATCATCCTTGATTAGTTATCTTCAATTACATAAAGTAATCATCCTTAACTATTTGCAATAATTAATCTTTAATTACTTTCATTAATTACATTAATTAATTACATTAATAAATGATCCTTAATTAATTACTTCCATTAATCAGTCTTAATCTGTCATAAACAGTAATTAACCATCCTGTAATTACTTTCCTTAATTTATTAACTCCTTAGTTAATTATATTAATCCTTTAATTAATTACATCAAGTAATTAATCCTTAATTACTTCTCCTAAGTAATTAACCTTTAATTACTTTCCATTAACTAATTTCCCTTATATTAATTACATCCAGTAATTTATCCATTAATTACATCACTAAGTAATTACTCTTATCAATCTCATTAAGCAATTATACTTAATCAATTATAAAGTGACTATCTTTAATTAACAAATTAGTTAATCACATTCATCTCATTAATTACAACTGGGTAATTCATCCCTTAATTACCCTATAAATTAATTAATTAATCTTTAAATTTAACTATTAATTAATAAACCTTAATTATCAATTAATCTCCTTCAATACAAAGTAATCAATCCTTAATTATTTTTTATAATCAATCAATTAACCTTTAATTAACCGATTAATTACCCATTAACTATTGATTAATAACCTTAATTATTAATCAGTATCTCTCAATATAAATTAATTAATCCATAATTACTAATTTATTTATCACTAATCATTAATTTATTACATTAGATAATGTCTCTTTAATTATCTTATTAATTCAATTATCTTAATCATTAAATCTCAATTTACTTAAGATAAAATATTTTTCCTTATTAATGACAAGATTGTCATTAACAAGTTCATTTAAAACATTACACTATAAAATTTACTTTTAAATTTATTTCAAAATTTAGTTTTAAAATATTTATAAATTAACAAAATTAAAACAATTTTACCAACCTCTTAAATTAATGTTAATGAAACACTCATCTTATATAAAGGAAATTTATATAAGAGTCTTAAATCAAATTTAAATTTTTTAAAACCTTTGGCTTTTAAATTTTGTTTTTAAAACAAGTTTGAAATCAGCTTCGGGTTCGACCCGATCTAACTCGAGTCTGGCCTCGAGAAACCTCTTTTTTTAAAATAAGTTTTAAAACATAAAACTGGAAATCAAAACACTCCCTTTGTGACGACCGCCCATGACTCCCGCACCAAATCAAGGAGAAATGTGCGCTGAAGGGCGTGCCAGGCAGCCATGGGTGACCGTCAAAGTAGAATAAACATCATATGATCTATCGTACAACTCACAGCGCATGGACAAAATACAATAGAGAAATCTAATATAGTGAAGCTCCATAGAACAGGACATCATCATATAAGCATCATAATAGTTTTATACAAACATATGAATCATCCATACATCAAAGCCTCACTACATAACACTCAATCAAATATAGCAGCCGAATATCCAGTACATATAATAAGAAATAATATGCAAAAGCCTCCTGCTCGTCTTCGTTGTCATCAGCGTAAACCTCCATGAATAGCACCTGTCACCTGCTACCTAGTCTGCCCATCCCAACATGGATGAACAGCCCAAGGTAATAAGAGGGGACATAAAACCTTGAGTCAGACAAAGTCTTAGTGAGCAGTAAATCAACTATCAAACATACCAAAAGAGTATAAGGGATAAAAGGAATAGGAACCAAACCATGCCACTCCACCTCTTTCTACAGTGATAGCTCCCAGACACACATTAAGGAGAAGAAAGCTTAACATAGCAGGCAATTAAAGTAAAGCAATAATCACTCGAGTCAAGGTCGATGTTTTCCAAATACAAACCCCCAAGGCCTAAACCAAGATCAGATAAGCACCCAGAAAACACCGCTCTTGAGACCGAATGATGATACAACCAAACGTCCAAACATCCATGACTCTGGCTATCACTGTTAACCTTGCTTCGAAATCACCGTTAATTGAATGACCGACCCCTTCCTGAGCCATCTATCAAGGGCTAATGGTAACCCCGGTTCTAGACATAACTCCACACGTCATCATGACCCGCGCCTAGGAATTTCGCAACTAACCAGAGTACTCGCCACCTACCTGTAGTCTTTAGGGTGTCCAGACCACCTACCTGTAGTCTTTAGGGCAACCCTTGTACTCTTGCTTTGAGTCTGCTAGAACCTTCAACAACGATGAAATCCAAGCCTTCTAGTCATCCTCCTTGACGACTATTCTCATCCTAGCCCAAACTACCTCTTGAGCCATCCATTATCAATCAACTTGAAATACCCTTCAAGTTATCAACATGCTTGGAGCAATCCTTCTTGATTATACCAAGGTTACATCACCTCATGCCTCGTCTCATCTTCATCATAGCAAAGGCTTATCTTAACATCATGGTTTGCCTCATCACATCATGGCAAAATTCCATCTCAACATCATCCAATCCATACATATGAGCGTCAACATCCACTACATATGCCCTAAGCAACTTTCACCATTCAAGAGCCTCTTCCGTAGCTTTTGAATCGTCTTTGACCATACTTGTCCAAATCTATCAACTAGATAACTCATTCACAACAATCAAACAAGGAAAACATTAATCCAAACAAATAAGTAGTCAATCAAGATCTAAATAGGCATTTGTAACTAAAATGGCAATTTCGTAAATAAGTGAGCATAAGTCTAACATACATGAATCATGGGTTCTTAGCATAGATCTAACAAATATAAATCATGGGTTTTGTCTCTACAACTTGATGAATGATCTTGCATAAGTAAACATCTTCATAAGTAATGAATCTATACTTAGATCTAAGGAAAAATGCATAAAATCACTATCTACAACACTCCAACAAACCACCAAACCAATATACTCCTTTGGGTCCGCGTGAGAGATAACCACCACTCACCGAATCACCCAAACACTTCAAAAACTATCAACTTCAGATCTGGACAGCAAGGATTCAAGCTTGATTCGTCGAAATCCCGCTTGAAACGATGAGATCTAGCTTCGTTGGATGAAGATCTTCAACTTTGGCTCTTGGATCTTCGATCTTGAATGGATGTTAGAACTAAATTGAAATGGAGAAAAGGAGATGAAGAAATGTTGTAGTCGAGTTCTCAAAATGGCAGCACTTCGTCGCTTCAAAATCCGGTGCCAAAAAGTGAGCCAAACCCCTCTATTTATAGGCTGAAACTCCCCATGAGTCGTCCGCCCCTATGAGTCGTGCACGACTCATGACTCACGACTCAAGCCACTACGACTCACGACTCAACGCACTATACAACACACGACTCAGCGACTCAATAATACTATACGACTCAACGACCTAACTCATTTTCCTTAAGTCGTTCCATCCTATGAGTCGGTCCAATACATGAGTCGGTCACCTCTCTTACTCAGTCACCCCAATGAGTCGCCACTCTACTAAGTCGCTAACTCCTCTAACTCACTAACTCTTAGGTCGGTCACCCCTATGAGTCGGTTATCCTATGAGTCGCTCACTACCTTGACTCGGTCCAAACCTTAAGCCGCTGCCTACTAACTCGTCTACTGTCTTAGGTCGTCCAAATCACTAGGTCGCAACATGTTAACACCTTAACTCGTCCAACTGCTAACTCGTCCAAACTTCTATAACTCGCCCACGACCTAACTCCTTAAGGTCGTAAATTTCTTAAGTCGGTCTAAACTATCCACGAGTTAACTTTTCCCACACAACTTAGGCTATAGACGACATAAACAACACTAACAACCTAGTAATTCTGCGATTATATCGACACGTAAAATACGGGTCGTTACATTCTCTCCCCCTTAGGAATTTTGCCCCCGAAATTCCAAACAAACAACAGCAATCAAAGCTATTCTGCAAGCCTACCATCCATAGCAATCAACAAACCATGCATCCAATTCTAGCCTAGCATGCGGAATTCTAAGACTTAGAACAAGTTACAAATTCATGAGATGTCACGACACCTTAGGGCCATACCTCGAAGAGTTCGGGATGAGCTGCCTTCATCCTCTCTTCCTCCTCCCACGTACAGTCGTTAACATCATCACTCCATTGTATCTTGAGCAACGTAATCGTCTTCCTCCTAAGCTGTTTCTTGTCGGTTTCAACAACACAAAGCGGCTTACGAGGTCTTGTAACCACTGGATCAACCTCTAAATCTTCACAGCTATCAGCAGAAACCACTGTATTCGAGTCGTGCACATACTTCCGTAGATAAGATACATGAAAGACATTGTGCACACCCGCCATCTTCTCCGGTAACTCCAATCTATAAGCGAGCTTTCCAATTCGCTCGATAATCGGGAATGGTCCAACAAAACTCGGAGTTAACTTTCCATTCTTCCCGAATCTAATAACATTCTTCAGTGGAGAAATCTTCACAAAAACCATATCGCCTACATCGAATTCCAAATCCTTACGACGATTATCGGCATAACTTTTCTGACGATCTTGGGCTGCCTTCATCCGTTGCCGAATGACCTCTATACAATCCGAAGTCTGTCGAATCATCTCTGGCCCAAGTATCAACTTTTCTCCAGTTTCCAACCAACATGTCGGAGAGTTACACGGTCTTCCATATAATGCCTCATATGGTGCCATACCAATACTCGACTGATAACTGTTGTTATATGCAAATTCCACCAAATGAAGGTGATCTTCCCATGATCCTCCGAAATCCAAAACACATGCTCTAAGGAGATCTTCCAAAACTCGGTTGACTCTCTCAGTCTGACCATCTGTTTGGGGATGATAAGCTGTACTCAAACACAACTCAGTTCCCAAAACTTCCTGAAAGCTCTTCCAAAATCCACTAGTGAACAATGGGTCTCGATCGCTCACTATACTCTTCGGAATACCATGGAATCGAACTATCCACTTAACATACAACTCAGCCAACTTCAATGCAGTCCTAGTCGATCGAACAGGAATGAACCTTGCACTCTTAGTCAAACGATCTATGATGACCCAAATCCCTTCATTCCCTGCCCTGGTTCTAGGTAGACCATCGATAAAATCCATCGATATCTGTTCCCACTTCCACATAGGAACTTCTAATGGATGAAGCAATCCACTTGGCTTCTTCTGCTCTGCCTTAACCAACTGGCAATTCATACACTTGGAAATAAAATTTCCAACATCCTTCTTCATACCTTCCCAATAATAGGTTCTCTTCATATCCCGATACATCTTATTTCCACCCGGATGAATCGTCAACTTCGAGTGATGACTTTCCCTAAGGACTTCATTTCTCAATCCATCCACATCGGGAACAACTAGTCGTCCTTGCTTTCGAAGCCAACCCTCTCGATCGACTTCAAATCCCTTATCCTTCTCTGGGTCCAATCCAGATTCCAAATCACGGATAATCTTGACAAGCTTATCGTCTCGCTTTTGACTCTCGCCAATCCTTTCCACAAGAGTAGGCCTTATTGATAAGTTTGCCAACATCTCAGGTTCCAATTCACATCTAGGCCTGAAGTCAAACTCAGCCAAATACTCGAGACTCTTCCATTCCGAAAACATGGCTCCCAATCCAACATGTCTTCGACTTAACGCATCAGCCACTGCGTTACCTTTTCCCGGAGTATAGGCTATACCAAAATCATACGATGCTAAAAATTCTAGCTACCTCTGCTGTCGAAGATTCAAATCCTTTTGGGAGAACAGATACTTCAACGACTTATGATCTGTAAACAACTCAAATCGAACTCCCAATAGATAATGTCTCCACATCTTCAAAGCAAAGACAATTGCCGCTAACTCCAAATCATGAGTCGGATAATTCCTTTCATGCGGCTTCAGCTGTCGACTTGCATACGCAACAACTTTATCCCTCTGCATTAGCACTGCTCCAAGTCCAGTACCACATGCATCGGTGTAAACCACCATCTCATCATTCCCACTAGGAATAGTCAAAACAGGAGCACTTGTCAGTCGCTCTTTCAGGATTACGAAAGCTTGCTCACACTTATCATCCCAGCTGAACACTTGGTTCTTTTTCGTCAATCCTGTTAACGGTGCAGCTATCTTGGAAAAGTCTTTGATAAACCGACGATAATATCCTGCAAATCCAAGAAAACTTCTCACATGTGATGCCAAATGTGACGACCGCCCATGACTCCCGCACCAAATCAATGAGAAATGTGCGCTGAAGGGCGTGCCAGGCAGCCATGGGTGACCGTCAAAGTAGAATAAACATCGTATGATCTATCGTACAACTCACAGCGCATAGACAAAATACAATAGAGAAATCTAATATAGTGAAGCTCCATAGAACAGGACATCATCATATAAGCTTCATAATAGTTTTATACAAACATATGAATCATCCATACATCAAAGCCTCACTACATAACACTCAATCAAATACAGCAGCAGAATATCCAGTACATATAATAAGAAATAATATGCAAAAGCCTCCTGCTCGTCTTCGTTGTCATCAGCGTAAACCTCCATGAACAGCACCTGTCACCTGCTACCTATTCTGCCCATCCCAACATGGATGAACAGCCCAAGGTAATAAGAGGAGACATAAAACCTTGAGTCAGACAAAGTCTTAGTGAGCAGTAAATCAACTATCAAACATACCAAAAGAGTATAAGGGATAAAAGGAATAGGATCCAAACCATCCCACTCCACCTCTTTCTACAGTGATAGCTCCCAGACACACATTAAGGAGAAGCAAGCATAACATAGCAGGCAATTAAAGTAAAGCAATAATCACTCGAGTCAAGGTCGATGTTTTCCAAATACAAACCCCCAAGGCCTAAACCAAGATCAGATAAGCACCCAGAAAACACCGCTCTTGAGACCGAATGATGATACAACCAAACGTCCAAACATCCATGACTCTGGCTATCACTGTTAACCTTGCTTCGAAATCACCGTTAATTGAATGACCGACTCCTTCCTGAGCCATCTATCAAGGGCTAATGGTAACCCCGGTTCTAGACATAACTCCACACGTCATCATGACCCGTGCCTAGGAATTTTCGCAACTACCCAGAGTACTCGACCACCTACCTGTAGTCTTTAGGGTGTCCAGACCACCTACCTGTAGTCTTTAGGGCAACCCTTGTACTCTTGCTTTGAGTCTGCTAGAATCTTCAACAACGATGAAATCCAAGCCTTCTAGTCATCCTCCTTGACGACTATTCTCATCCTAGCCCAAACTACCTCTTGAGCCATCCATTATCAATCAACTTGAACTACCCTTCAAGTTATCAACATGCTTGGAGCAATCCTTCTTGATTATACCAAGGTTACATCACCTCATGCCTCGTCTCATCTTCATCATAGCAAAGGCTTATCTTAACATCATGGTTTGCCTCATCACATCATGACAAAATCCCATCTCAACATCATCCAATCCATACATATGAGCGTCAACATCCACTACATATGCCTTAAGCAACTTTCACCATTCAAGAGCCTCTTCCGTAGCTTTTGAATCGTCTTTGACCATACTTGTCCAAATCTATCAACTAGATAACTCATTCACAACAATCAAACAAGGAAAACATTAATCCAAACAAATAAGTAGTCAATCAAGATCTAAATAGGCATTTGTAACTAAAATGGCAATTTCGTAAATAAGTGAGCATAAGTCTAACATACATGAATCATGGGTTCTTAGCATAGATCTAACAAATATAAATCATGGGTTTTGTCTCTACAACTTGATGAATGATCTTGCATAAGTAAACATCTTCATAAGTAATGAATCTATACTTAGATCTAAGGAAAAATGCATAAAATCACTATCTACAACACTCCAACAAACCACCAAACCAATATACTCCTTTGGGTCCGCGTGAGAGATAACCACCACTCACCGAATCACCCAAACACTTCAACAACTATCAACTTCAGATCTGGACAGTAAGGATTCAAGCTTGATTCGTCGAAATCCCGCTTGAAACGATGAGATCTAGCTTCGTTGGATGAAGATCTTCAACTTTGGCTCTTGGATCTTCGATCTTGAATGGATGTTAGAACTAAATTGAAATGGAGAAAAGGAGATGAAGAAATGTTGTAGTCGAGTTTTCAAAATGGCAGCACTTCGTCGCTTCAAAATCCGGTGCCAAAAAGTGAGCCAAACCCCTCTATTTATAGGCTGAAACTCCCCATGAGTCGTCCGCCCCTATGAGTCGTCCACGACTCATGACTCACGACTCAAGCCACTACGACTCACGACTCAACACACTATACAACACACGACTCAGCGACTCAATAATACTATACGACTCAACGACCTAACTCATTTTCCTTAAGTCGTTCCATCCTATGAGTCGGTCCAATACATGAGTCGGTCACCTCTCTTACTAAGTCACCCCAATGAGTCGCCACTCTACTAAGTCGCTAACTCCTCTAACTCACTAACTCTTAGGTCGGTCACCCCTATGAGTCGGTTATCCTATGAGTCGCTCACTACCTTGACTCGGTCCAAACCTTAAGCCACTGCCTACTAACTCGTCTACTGTCTTAGGTCGTCCAAATCACTAGGTCGCAACATGTTAACACCTTAACTCGTCCAACTGCTAACTCGTCCAAACTTCTATAACTCGCCCACGACCTAACTCCTTAAGGTCGTAAATTTCTTAAGTCGGTCTAAACTATCCACGAGTTAACTTTTCCCACACAACTTAGGCTATGGACGACATAAACAACACTAACAACCTAGTAATTCTGCGATTATATCGACACGTAAAATACGGGTCGTTACACCCTTATACGAGCCATACTCGTACAACTGCTTCGAGTATACCTCCAGACTATATGAAGCAAACTCGAACACAACTCGAATCAAACCCGAGTTCAAACATCATTCCCAAACAAACAAGGCCTGACACCAGAAGTGCACCGTGCACATGGACTGTGGCTCCGACCACCTACGGTCATCTCTCCGACCATGGACAAATCACAACCAACCTTTCCTACACGATCGTCCACTCAGAACAACAATTCCAGCCTCGAGTCAAAAATCAAACCCAACATCCTAGTGCCGGAACAACCATCATTAGAAAAACACCCACCGCCAACGATCTAGTCCCTGAGTAACCTCGCCGACCACGCCGCAAACTCGACTCGACTTCTAGAAACATTTTCCCCTAGCGCGATTGCTTCCGAAGATCGATCGTCGTCGCGCTAAGCTCTCAAACCCATCGACCAAATACACATCTCAAAACCCTAAATATCCATCCCCTGACCATTACGGCCATCAGAAAAATTCACCATCATTTTTCCTAAAACCATCCTGCTACAAGCTTACTCTGACCAGAAATTCGACTCAGATCATCTCGTCGTTCGCCGTTAACTGGCAATAATCCCCAAAACCCCCAATCCCGATTATCTTAGAAGTTACCAATCTAAAAATAATGATTTTACTTCTAAAAATCAAGTTTTTGTAAAGGTATTCAGTCTATAAATCTGAATTTATAAATTAAGATTTTTGAGTTTTCACCTATCTTAAACTTGCTCTGTCCTTTTAAGTTTCCAGTAAGATTTCAATTTTAATTTAACTTAAATAAATTTTTAAAACTTAATCTATAATCAAACAAACAAATCTTGTTTGAAGCCTAAATTCTAACAGCAAATGGATCAAGAGGTATTGAATTTTTTTGAATAGCAATTGCCTGGAAACTAAAATTTGAAAACATGGATACACAGCATGCACACCCATCAATAAATTCATATATATATATATATATATATATATAACTTGTCTATATATATTCACATAAAACATATACATTCCATAACTTGACATGCAACCAGACTATTTAAATATTTAAGCTTTTTAAAGAAAAGTGTTACTCACCATTTGTAAATGCAGAGAGTGGAAAAACTAGAAACCTGAAACTTTGCAACAGTTTTGGATTCCTGAAGCTTGTATTGCTTTTCTGGAAACTTTGATTACTTAGATCTCGATGATATATAAAACTGCAAAGCTTGATGCTCTGAAGCTAGTCATTGTTTGAAAAGGTTTAAGTTTGAACAGAACTAAAATCTTGGTTACTGGCTTGAAAAGATTACAAGTCTGGTTATTGATTCTTGAAAAATGATTTCAGGTTTTAGTTTGGTTTGAGGAATGTTTTCTGGTTTGCATTTGTTTTTGATTTGAGAAGAGTTTTCAGGTTTGGTTCTTTTGGTTTTTGTAAAGAAGATAGAAAAAAGAAAATGAAGAGGAAAATTAGGATTTTTAATAGAGTTATTTTTTTGATTTATTAAAATAAAAAGAAAATAAAAAAAGAAATGACACTTGTCTCTTACCTTATTAATTACTTAACACATGTTACATCTCTCTTGGTATAGTTGCACTTGTAATACTTATTTTTATATTATTTATAAATGATTTTAAAAGCAAAATGAAATAAATTTCCTAATTAAATAAGTACTTTTATAAATCTATAAAAGCCTTTCTTAATCTTATATAAATAAAAATTTTAAAAGAAAATATAATATTAACCAATTATGATTTGAAAAAATCATATAAAATTATTTCATCCAATTTTGAATGCTAATTTAAAAGCTTTTTGTGATATCCCAGAAATTGGGCAATATAAATTTAATAATCTATGTAATAAATTTAATTTGATTTGATAATTTTAATAACAAATTTGGAATTTGATTTAATAATCATGTTTTAATAAAAATTTAAATTGAAAGATTTTTTTATTAAATAAATAAATTGTTTTCTGTTTATAATAAATATATTTGTATATATTGTAAGTTGATAAACTTTGATTTTGAATTTAGTAAATGAATTAATTTTCTAGCTCTAATTTATATTTGATAAATTGTATTTTTCTAGCTCTAATTTATATTTGATAAATTGGAAATTTGATTTAAATTTGATATTTAACTTTTTAACACAATTCAATAAATAATGTTATGGTTTATACTATGATAAATCTTATTTGTTTTGAAATTTTATTTAGCTTAAAAAAAATATGAATTTAAAATAGATAAATATAGAAGCTAAGTTTTATTTTATATTACTTGAAATTTATATATAAGAATTTACAATACAAATTACAAATAATCTTAATTTGTTATAATCTCTTTTACAAATTATTTGATATTGCTTAATTTGTTATTTTTGAATAAAAATTATAATACTTAAATTCTTTTGAACATAGATAGATTGGTAGTAATAGGATTTTTAATTTTTAATTTTTACAAGAGTTATGTATGCATATATATATATATATATATATATATATATAACTTGATTATTAAAATTTGATTTGATAAATTAATTTAAAATTTGGATTTAATGTTTTGAAATTAATAGCATAAATACTTCAATATTTTTGAATATGCAATATTTTTAATTAGTTGTTTTTATTTCTTTTTAATTTAAAAAGAGATAAATTCATTTATATATTACTTAAGAAATAAAATAGATTTAAAAGCTTATAAACAATTTTAAATTTAAATACTTAATTACATACATAAGTTTATTACCATCTTAAAGGACATGTGTTAGTCATAGAATAAACTAAGGTGACAAATGTTAAAATTTGAACAAGTGTCTTATTTAATTTTTCTTTTTCCTTTATTTTAATTAAATCAAAAAATTTGTTTATATAAACATTTTTTCTTAACCTCATTCTCTTTTTCCTATTCTTCTCCAAAAAGTTTAAGTAATCTTCAACCATGAAATCTGCAAATTTCCTCTTCAAAACAGAAAACTCTGTTCAAGTAGAATCTGCAAATTTCCCTCTCAAACAAATATGAAAACCCATGTTTCCTCTAATTAAAATAAACCAAAAACTATCTGAATCATATTCATAAATCTGAAATCAAAACAGGATCCTGTTCAAACAAATTCTACAAAATTTGTAATTCCCCTCAGAAATCAATTCTGCAATTTAAAACCTGTAGCCTTTCAAATACATTAACCTGAAAAGAAAAATTGCAACATCATTCAAAAGACCTGCAGTGCCCCTCCTTTTCTGTTTTGAAACAACATTAACCTGAAATCAATTTGCAATATTCAAAAGACTGCAAAGCTCACTTCCAAGACCTGCATGCAATAGCAATTACATCCAAAATCCTGCATTTTTATTCTAGGAAGCTTGCAAATGGAACCTGGAAACAAACATGCAACTGTAAATCTGGAAAACAAAGTACTACCATCATTTCAAGTTTAAAAAGCAATCTAAAGTTCAAGTCATAAGAAAAAAAATTAAAGTAAAATCTGAAGCTGTCAAACATGTGCTCTGCTCCTATACCAAGTGAGTAACATTTTATTCTAAAGTTAATTTAAGAAAACATAATTGTTGATAGTTTTTTTTTCTGGGTTAAACATGATTTGTGAAATTTTAAGTATGATTAAATCTCTTGTATATATATATGGTTGAATACATGTTTACTATTGCCTGTTCTAGCCTACCAAGCTTAAAACACTGGTCAAAATCATAATCTTATATTCAAATCTCTTTTATAGCTTAAGATTTAAACAGGTATTGTATGAGCATAAGTTAAAGATTAAACTTTTATTAAGCATAAAAATAAATGAAACTGTATTGTCATTGAAAAACACTAAGCAACAGAGCAATATGTTGAAAATAAGAATCTAATCATTTAAATTCTTTGATTTAAGATTATAAGTAGGTTACATGATCAAAAACTTGAATTTTAAAATTAAAATTAGAATTGTTAGTTTGTTTTTGATTAAGTAATTATGGTTTAACCAAAAACCATGATTTGGGTTGAGTCCGTCAATTCAGAAAGATTGGATGGCCAGTATCTTTTCTAGTGATGATTTATGGATCGAAGTTGCTGAGAAAAATACTGAATGATGGATTAAAGCATGGGGGCAGTGGAAATTTGGGATTGAATTGATAAGCCCTAGTTTTCAATATTGATCAATGAATTGATCATTGCGACATGAATGAGTGACCGAGTCCTTTCTAATTCGAACTGGAGAGAGATGGGATGTGGAAGTAGATGTGGTCGGAGGTGTTGATTGTCTGATGATCAGAATTTGGAGATTGAGGCATGGCAGTTCATCCTATTTTATTCCAGATTCGAGCACGGTGCTCGGATTTTGATGTGAGGTTTTTGCAGTTGGATTGAAGGTGGATTTGAAGTGTGGTGATGATCGGTGACTTGCTCGTGGGGCCGCCAGAGGCCGGAGGTGGCGAGGGGGTTGGTGCAGGTGTACGAATTTATGGTGTGCATACTGTGTTGTCGGGGAAGAAGGCATTCGAGTCATGTTCGAGTGGAGCTGGGTTTTTGCTCGAAGAAATCGAGATTGGGACTCGAAGTAATTGAGATGAGGTCTCGGGTATTTAATTTTGTTACAGGGTTTGGGTAAACCTGTCAGCATAGGTTTTGTATAAACCTGATTTTTTTTATTTGGGTTTTAATTGATTTTAAGGTGAATGTATTACTCGAGTTATTTTAGTTTTAGCTCGAGTTAGTTTGTTGGAGTTTTGAAAACTTGTCTTGTTTTCAAAAATTTAAAACTAAATTTAAAAGTGGAAGCAAGAATTTAAAGTAAGTTTTAAATCTAACTTAAATTATGGATTCAAGTTAAATTGAATCACAAATTGGAAATGATCAAGTATTTAAATTCAAAATTTGCTTTAAAATAACTTTAAAGGAGTTTATTGTTTTAAAATATTTTTAAAGAATTTCAATTTAATTTTGAAATTTGAAATATGAAGAAATGTTTAAACAAAGTTTAAATTTGATTCATATTTGGATTTGAATCTTTGTTTAAAAATAAATTTAAGTTTTATAAATTTAAGTGTTTAAACCAAATTTGAATGATAATGTAAAAAATTAAATGGTTTTAATTTAAAAAGAAATGTGTTTTAACTTTTGTAAAATTTCTTTTATAATAAAAGTATTATTTAGAAAATTAAAGGTTTTAGATTGATTTTTAAAACTTATTAAAGTTAAATAATAATTTAATCCATTTAATTATTAGGGTAATTAATTGAATAATTAATTTATTTAATAAATTAATAAAATGGAAATTAAGGGTTTAATCATAAAGGTTTAAGATTAATTAATTTTAGAGTAATTAACTTATAATTAAGAATAATTAATTAAATAAGATTACTAATTAATCAAGTAATAATAGATTAATTAATTTTTAATTAACACTTCATTATTTAATTAATTTGGGATTAATTAATGGATTAATTAATGATTAATTAATTTGTAGTTAATAATGATTAGAATAAGTTAATTATTTTGGAAAAATATTAATGAATTATTTAATAGTTAATGAAGGTCGTTAACTAAGAATTATTTAATAATTAATTAATGTGATTAATTTTAAATTATTAATTAGATTAATTAATTTAAAGATAATTAATTTGTGTAAGTTGTTAAGTATAATTACTTATGGAAGTAATTGAGAAATTAATTACTTATTGTAATTAATTTAGTTAATTTGATTGGTTTAAGTTAATTAATTCAGTTTAATTAATTTAAAAGTAATCATGTGATGGTTTGTGAAAGATAATTACTTAATGTAATTTAATGAAGAGGAATTACTTAGAGAAGTAACTAATGGGTAACTACTATATGTAATTAATTGGAGGTGATTTGATAATGAAGTTATTTGAGTATGATTACTTTATGAATTAATCAAAGGATTAATTAGAGATAATTAATTAATGAGTAATTTATTTATTTGGTAAAGTAATCAAGGGAAGTTAATTACTGGATTGGGTTAATCAAGAGTGATTAACTAATTTTGTTTAAATTAAGATTAATTACTTAATGTAATTAATTTAATTTGAAAATGTAATTAGAAGATCATTAATTATTATAATTAATGATGTAATTAAGAATGGATTTAACTGGAAATAATTAATAAATGTAAGGGATTAATTAATGTAATTAATTAAGAATTAATGTAATTAATTAAGGATTAATGTAATTAATTATAGTTAATCAATTAAGGTAGTAATTAAAGATTAATTACCATATTTGATTTAAATATAATCAATTTGAAGAAATTAATTAGTGAATAACTACCTGAATGTAATTAAAGGTTAACTAATCAGGGATGATTAATTAAAATAAATAATTGGTGGATGATTAATTAATTGATTGATATTTAATTAATAGTGATATAAGCAAAATGATATTGGTGAAGTAATTATTTTAATTTACTTTAAATTAATAGAATGATGTAATTAATTTAATTCATTTTAAATTAATTATATTTGGTGTGGTTAATCATTGCTTGTATAGATGAATGGTGTTGTTTACTTTGTATAGTTTGATCTCAGATATGAGATAGATAATGCTGAGTGATTTGGATGCATTGTGATGTTGATATAGATTATCTTTTTGGATAATGATAATATGGTTTATCTGATATGATGATAATGTTGATTATCTGTTATGAATCTGTGATTTATCTATTTGGATATATAGATAATTGAATTGTTTTAAACCTTTAAAACAACTTGGCCTTAAAAGACACGCTTTGGATTTCGATGAGACCGGGATCAGGTTTCCATATTTGGATATTCGAAAACCACATCAATCCAAATTAACGATAAGTCGTGAATCTTATAAAAAGAGTGAAGACTCGAGGTGCAAGGACTATACGTCAGTATAACTCTGAAGGTGATTCCGTGATGAGTTTGACGGAATTAGTTCTTATAGATTCGAGATGGTGATTTAGAGTGCAAGGGTTATCGTCGTTAACTCTGAGGGTGATTCCAAAATGAGTGTAACGAGATAATGCCTTCGGTTTCGTTCGAACCCGGAATGAACTTGTATGGATTGAATGCTTTCAGACATCGTCAGGTGGACGATGAGCATTCTAAGAGATGTGTCCTCTAAAGGTAATCGTAGCCTCAAGCCTCATCAACCGAGAATGGCTAAAACAGGGGAGGTGCAGCAAAGCTTCGTGGGTAGCTCCCACTGGAGAGCAAGATTTACCCCTGTCTAGAGGTCCCTTTTTATTTCGGCTGTGTGGGCAGTTGGATGTACACCAACTGCGGGGTTGTCTTGTTCGGGACTGTCCAGTAAGGGATGGTTCCGGCTTTGTGTTGCAAGGGAGCGGGCGTACTCCTCGGTACGTTGATCTAGGCCACGTACTTTGACGGTCGGTACCCCAGTAGGCCTGCCATTGTATGGAACCCAGAATCCAATAAGTGCCAATGGTTTTGATTGTATTACCCACTTTTTTGGCTAGTAGCTGGAATTTAATCATGTAACAATTTCGGCTATTTAATATTTATTTGAAAACCCTAGACCTATTATAATATCACCGGATTTTCTATCAAATGTTTTGGTTAGCGTAAGATAAAAACTTTTCCATGTTTATGTGTGGGAAGTCTTACATGATACCTTTCTTTTCAAAAGGATTTTCAAAATTAAGCAACTTTAACCTGTTACTCACACCAGACCTATGTCTGACCCGGAGTTTATCTTCTGTTTTCTTAAACTCTTGGGTACTCAAATTTTTACGAGCAGCCAAGGGACTCAGGTTAGCTTTGACGAATTATGGAGGAGTAAATGGAGCAGGAGGCTTCTGCGTTAGATATATAGTATTCCGCTGTGTGATCTGTGATTTGTCTCTGAGTTGTATTGTGTTGTAAATACTAGACAGGTGTTTATAACTGTCTAGTATGTGCTGTATATCTGTGTACTCTGATAGTAGTTGTGAACTATGTAATATTTTATGTTATTAATATAATTTATTCGTTCCGCTGTTAAGATTCTGATGTTGTGTTCTTCTTTCTTCTCTTTCTTTTCTCTTTTCTATCCCTTTCTTTCTTCATGATGATACGACTTTTCTAGGGAGAAAAAGTCTGGCCGTCACTGTTGGTATCAGAGCGTTAGGTTGAGTGAATACCTAGGCTCTGGAGTGGTGTCTATCTTGAGAGAGCGTATTTGTAGTTTTATGATATGTATATTTATATAATTACTTCTACCTATTTGTTGGGTTACCTATTCAGGTTTTCCAATATAGGCTATAAAGGTAGATAAGGTAGTGGGTGGGTAACACGACTACTACCCTTGATTGAAGTTTGGTGTTTGAGATTGGTAGTGTATCTGTCGAGACTGTAGACCTGATACCGTCTCGAGTGAGTTTTGCTTGGAGTAAGGATTTCATGGATCTCTGAAGGTAACCTGTTAAGGTTCGGAGTCTATCTTTGAGTTGGATGAGTAGATCTATCGGCTAGGTAGAAGAGAATAATGATATCTTGATATCTCAGGGAGTAGTAGTTGCGTGATGAGACGCTATGGATGTTCCCGAAGATGATTTCTTTGGAACAAGTTAAGGAGGTGAGTCTGCTTCGATGTTGGGCTGGATTCAGCTGGGTGTTTCTGTCTGATTTGAGGCCCGAGTTTCTCGAAGAGCTTTGGATTAGGAAATATTTGGCGTCGATGTCAGTAGTGCAGCTCGGAGTATTCTGTGTGCTGGCAAGAAAGTCTTCTGGTTAGCGGTTTTTCTGAAGATAGAATTCAGAGTAGCAGAGTGGATTCCATTTCTTCGATGGATTGGCTAAAAGTTCTGATAGGTAAGGAGAGAACAGTTTTCTTTGGATATTAGGCTGGGTTGATCGCAAAAGTGACTTGCGATAGTCTGAGTGTTCTCTTGAGCTATGAGAAGTTTGTCCACATCTGGAGATTGAGTTTTCTTCTCGAGTGGATTCTAGGAGTGATACCGGAGGTTTAGTGAAGCAGCTTTGGATCAGATGGGGCATCTGAGTTTTCTTTTATGGATCTGTTGAACCATATTTCTGTGATGTGTTATCCAGTTTGTGCTCGAGTTTTTCTTCTATTCCAGATCAGAGTTGTGCAGCGGAAGCAGATTAGAAGTGCTTTTGTTTTATCTTTTCCGGATAGGAGAAGAAAGTTAGTCTTCTGGTATTTGTGGAATAGAGTTGGTATTCTTGGTTTGGGATTGATCTTGATGAGATCATTTTGTTGGATTGTTTTGGTCCGGTTTGTTTCTAGAGACATCAGCAAAGGTTGAGCTGATCAGGAGAGTTGAAGGTAGCCTAGGATCGTTAGAAGTATTTTGTGGTTAAGAGACGAAGGAGTTTGGATTTCGAAGTCGGAGATTTGATTTTGAATAAGTTTTCTCCGATCTAAAGAGCTATAAGATTGAGTAAGACTGGGTAAGTCAGCTCCGAGATGTTTTGGATCTTTTCTGTGTTTTGTAAGGATTGGTGTTTGATTTTCAAGGTTGAATTGCCAGTTTGGATAACTGGGTTTCGATGTGTTTCACGTATCTATGAGAGAGTATGTGTATGGTTTATCTCTGGTTGTGGAGCCAGCAGTTCAGGAGGATGTGATTGTTGATTCAGACTCATCTATAGTCTGATATCCTGTTTAGTCTTGTAGATCTTGTTGGATAGGAGTTCTATAGCTTAATAGTATTGATTGTTTAGATTCTATAGAGCGAGTATTCCGATATTTATATCGGGAAAACTCGTAAAAAATTTATCCAGAATTTTTCTGGATAATTAAATTTGTTTTGATTGGATGAATTGGTTGCTATGGTTGTTAGCATATGTTTGATATATGCTTGTGAATTAAAATAAAATCTTAAGATGGATTATTGAATTACCTTTGCTTTTAAATTTCGGGGACGAATTCTTTTAAGGGGGAAGAAATGTTATCCCGAAAATTAGGCAATATAAATTTAATAATCTATGTTATAAATTTAATTTGGTTTGATAATTTTAATAACAAAGTTGGAATTTGATTTAATAATCATGTTTTAATAAAAATTTAAATTGAAAGATTTTTTTTTTAAATAAATAATTTTTTTCTGTTTATAATAAATATATTTGTATATATTGTAAGTTGATAAACTTTGATTTTGAATTTAGTAAATGAATTAATTTTCTAGCTCTAATTTATATTTGATAAATTGGAAATTTGATTTAAATTTGATATTTAACTTTTCAACACAATTCAATAAATAATGTTATGGTTTATACTATGATAAATCTTATTTGTTTTGAAATTTTATTTAGCCTAAAAAAAATATGAATTTAAAATAGATAAATATAGAAGCTAAGTTTTATTTTATATTACTTGAGATTTATATATAAGAGTTTACAATACAAATTACAAATAATCTTAATTTGTTATAATCTCTTTTACAAATTATTTGATATTGCTTAATTTGTTATTTTTGAATAAAAATTATAATACTTAAATTCTTTTGAACATAAATAGATGGGTAGTAATAGGATTTGTTATTTTTAATTTTTACAAGAGTTATATATGCATCTATATATATATATATATATATATATATATATATATATATATAACATGATTATTAAAATTTGATTTGATAAATTAATTTAAAATTTGGATTTAATGTTTTGAAATTAATAGCATAAATACTTCAATATTTTTGAATATGCATTATTTTTAACTAGTTAATTTTATTTCTTTTTAATTTAAAAAGAGATAAATTCATTTATATATTACTTAAGAAATAAAATAGATTTAAATGCTTATAAACAATTTTAAATTAAAATTAAAATTTAAATACTTAATTACATATGTAAGTTTATTACCATGTTAAAGGACATGTGTTAGTCATAGAATAAACTAAGGTGACAAATGTTAAATTTTGAACAAGTGTCTTATTTAATTTTTCTTTTTCCTTTATTTTAATTAAATCAAAAATTTTGTTTGTATAAACATTTCTTCTTAACCTCATTCTCTTTTTCCTATTCTTCTCCAAAAAGTTTAAGTAATCTTCGACCATGAAATCTGCAAATTTCCTCTTCAAAACAGAAAACTCTGTTCAAGCAAAATCTGCAAATTTCCCTCTTAAACAAATCTGAAAACCCATGTTTCCTCTAATCAAAATAAACCAAAAACTATCTGAATCATATTCATAAATCTGAAATCAAAACAGGATCCTATTCAAACAAATTCTACAAAATTTGTAATTCCCCTCAGAAATCAATTCTACAATTTAAAACCTATAGCCTTTCAAATACATTAACCTGAAAAGCAAAATTGCAGCATCAGTCAAAAGACCTGCAGTCCCCCTCCTTTTCTATTTTGAAACAACATCAACCTGAAATCAATTTGCAATATTCAAAAGACTGCAAAGCTCACTTCCAAGACCTGCATGCAATAGCAGTTACATCCAAAATCCTGCACTTTTATTCTGGGAAGCATGAAAATGGAACCTGGAAACAAACATGCAACTGTAAATCTGGAAACCAAAGTACTACCATCATTTCAAGTTTAAAAAGAAATCTGAAGTTCAAGTCATAAGAAAAAAAAATTGAAAGTAAAATCTGAAGCTGTCAAACATGTGCTCTGCTCCTATACCAAGTGAGTAACATTTTATTCTAAAGTTAATTTAAGAAAACATAATTGTTGATTGTTTTTTTTTTCTGGGTTAAACATGATTTGTGAAATTTTAAGTATGATTAAATCTCTTGTATATATATGGTTGAATACATGTTTACTATTGCCTGTTCTAGCCTACCAAGCTTAAAACACTGGTCAAAATCATAATCTTATATTCAAATCTCTGTTATACCTTAAGATTTAAACATGTATTGTATGAGCATAAGTTAAAGATTAAATTTTTTATTAAACATAAAAATAAATGAAACTGTATTGTTATTGAAAAACACTAAGCGACAGAGCAATCTGTTGAAAATAAGAATCTAATCATTTAAATTCTTTGATTTAAGATTATAAATAGGTTACATGATCAAAAACTTGAATTTTAAAATTAAAATTAGAATTGTTAGTTTGTTTTTGATTAAGTAATTCTGGTTTAACCAAAAACCATGATTTGGGTTGAGTCTGTCAATTCAGAAAGATTGGATGGCCAGTATCTTTTCTAGTGATGGTTTATGTATCGAAGTTGCTGAGAAAAATACTGAATGATGGATTAAAGCATGGGGACAGTGGAAATTTGGGATTGAATTGATAAGCCCTAGTTTTCAATATTGATCAATGAATGGATCACTGCGACCTGAATGAGTGACTGAGTCCTTTCTAATTCGAACTGGAGAGAGATGGGATATGGAAGTAGATGTGGCCAGAGGTGTTGATTGTTTGATGATCAGAATTGGAGATTGAGGCGTGGCATTTCGTCCCATTTTATTCCAGATTCGAGCACGATGCTCGGATTTTGATGTGAGGTTTTTGCAGTTGGATTGAAGGTGGATTTGAAGTGTGGTGATGATCGGTGACTTGCTCATGGGGCCGCGAGAGGCCGGAGGTGGCGAGGGGGTTGGTGTAGGTGCACAAATTTATGGTGTGCATACTGTGTTGTGGGGGAATAAGGCATTCGAGTCATGTTCGAGTGGAACTGGGTTTCTGCTCGAAGAAATGGGGATTGGGACTCGAAGTAATTGAGATGAGGTCTCGGGTATTTAATTTTGTTACAGGGTTTGGGTAAACCTGTCAACATAGGTTTTGTATAAACCTGATTTTTGTTATTTGGGTTTTAATTGATTTTAAGGTGAATGTGTTACTCAAGTTATTTTAGTTTTAGCTCGGGTTAGTTTGTTGGAGTTTTGAAAACTTGTCTTGTTTTCAAAATTTTAAAACTAAATTTAAAAGTGGAAGCAAAAATTTAAAGTAAGTTTGAAATCTAAATTAAATTATGGATTCAAGTTAAATTGAATCACAAGTTGGAAATGATCAAGTATTTAAATTCAAAATTTGCTTTAAAATAACTTTAAAGGAGTTTATTGTTTTAAAATATTTTTAAAGAATTTGAATTTAATTTTGAAATTTGAAATATGAAGAAATGTTTAAACAAAGTTTAAATTTGACTCATATTTGGATTTGAATCTTTGTTTAAAAATAAATTTAAGTTTTATAAATTTAAGCGTTTAAACCAAATTTGAATGATAATGTAAAATTTTAAATGGTTTTAATTTAAAAAGAAATGCGTTTTTACTTTTGTAAAATTTCTTTTATAATAAAAGTATTATTTAGAAAATTGAAGGTTTTAGATTGATTTTTAAAACTTATTAAAGTTAAATAATAATTTAATTCATTTAATTATTACGGTAATTAAATGACTAATTAATTTATTTAATAAATTAATAAAATGGCAATTAAGGGTTTAATCATAAAGGTTTAAGATTAATTAATTTTAGAGTCATTAACTTGTAATTAAGAATAATTAATTAAATAAGATTAGTTTTTAGTTAATAACTAATTAATCAAGTAATAATAGATTAATTAAGTTTTAATTAACACTTCATTATTTAATTAATTTGAGATTAATTAATGGATTAATTAATGATTAGAATAAGTTAATTATTTTGGAAAAATATTAATGAATTGTTTAATAGTTAATGAAGGTCGTTAACTAAGAATTATTTAATAATTAATTAATGTGATTAATTTTAAAAATTTTATTAGATTCATTAATTTAAAGATAATTAATTTGTGTAATTTGTTAAGTATAATTACTTACGGAAGTAATTGAGGAATTAATTACTTATTGTAATTAATTGAGTTAATTTGATTGGTTTAAGTTAATTAATTCAGTTTAATTAATTTAAAAGTAATCATGTGATGGTTTGTGAAAGATAATTACTTAATGTAATTTAATGAAGAGGAATTACTTAGAGAAGTAATTAATGGGTAATTACTATATGTAATTAATTGGAGGTGATTTGATAATGAAGTTATTTGAGTATAATTACTTTGTGAATTAATCAAAGGATTAATTAGAGATAATTAATTAATGAGTAATTAATTTATTTGGTAAAGTAATCTAGGGAAGTTAATTACTGGATTGGGTTAATCAAGAGTGATTAACAAATTTTGTTTAAATTAAGATTAATTACTTAATGTAATTAATTTAATTTGAAAATGTAATTAGAAGATCATTAATTATTATAATGAATGATGTAATTAAGAATGGATTTAACTGGAAATAATTAATAAATGTAAGGGATTAATTAATGTAGTTAATTAAGAATTAATGTAATTAATTAAGGATTACTGTAATTAATTATAGTTAATTAATTAAGGAAGTAATTAAAGATTAATTACCATATTTGATTTAAATATAATCAATTTGAAGAAATTAATTAGTGAATAATTACCTGAATGTAAGTAAAGGTTAATTAATCAGGTATGATTAATTAAAATAAATAATTGGTGGATGATTAATTAATTGATTGATAATTAATTAATAGTGATATAAGCAAAATGATATTGGTGAAGTAATTAATTTAATTTACTTTAAATTAATAGAATGATGTAATTAATTTAATTCATTTTAAATTAATTATATTTGGTGTGGTTAATCATTGCTTGTATAGATGAATGGTGTTGTTTACTTTGTATAGTTTGATCTCAGATATGAGATAGATAATGCTGAGTGATTTGGATGAATTGGTTGCATTGTGATGTTGATATAGATTATCATTTTGGATAACGATAATATGGTTTATCTGATATGATGATAATGTTGATTATCTGTTATGAATCTGTGATTTATCTATTTGGATATATAGATAATTGAATTGTTTTAAACCTTTAAAACAATTTGTCCTTAAAAGACACGCTTTGGATTTCGGTGAGACCGGGATCAGGTTTCCATATTTGGATATCCGAAAACCACATCGATCCAAATTAACGATAGGTCATGAATCTTATAAATAGAGTGAAGACTCGAGGTGCAAGGACTATACGTCAGTATAACTCTGTGGGTGATTCCGTGATGAGTTTGACGGAATTAGTTCTTATAGATTCGGGATGGTGATTTAGAGTGCAAGGGTTATCGTCGTTAACTCTGAGGGTGATTCCAAAATGAGTGTAACGAGATAATGCCTTCAGTTTCATTCGAACCCGGAGCGAACTTGTATGGATTGAATGCTTTCAGACATCGTCAAGTGGACGATGAGCATTCTAAGAGATGTGTCCTCTAAAGGTAATCGTAGCCTCAAGCCTCATCAACCGGGAATGGCTAAAACAGGGGAGGTGCAGCAACGCTTCGTGGGTGGCTCCCACTGGAGAGCAAGAATTACCCCTGTCTAAAGGTCCCTTTTTATTTCGGCTGTGTGGGCAGTTGGATGTACACCAACTGCGGGGTTGTCTTGTTCGGGACTGTCCAGTAAGGGATTGTTCCGGCTTTGTTGTAACGATCCCAAATTTTAATTTATTTTAAATCGATAATTTAATTCATTTTTGATCTAGAATGGTGAAATTTATTGATTAATTGATTTGAAAATTCAAAATGAAGTCTTTAAAATAAAATAAGCAAATTTGCTAAATTTAAAACAACACATTATCTAGAATATACAAAGTAATAAAATATTTGTAGGCAATAAAATGTACATAAAGTAGAAGCAATTAGTTATGAACACAAATAAAATAAAAGAAATAAACATAATAAAATAGAAATTTATTTATGTTATTAAGCCATAAGAAAAAGAAAAGAAACAACACTTATATGAAACAAAGTAAAATAAATATGCAAGAATGAACAAAGCTCAAATACAAAGCTAGCTAAAAGAACATAAAACAAAAAGCAAAGTAAAAGGAAAGAAAATACAAGACAAATTCAAAAGAAATACAAATATATATAAGAGTATAGAAGCTTGTAAAAGTAGCCATCATGTTATCTCAAAAACATGTACAGCCGAACTAGAGTAGGGAAATTATAAAATATATATTTGTACAAGTCTAATTAATATCTCTAGTACACTACCTTATATCCATCAACCGAGACAAGCAAGAAAAGTGCAGGAAAATAAATTAAGCAAGATTGCACATGCAAAAATAAAGAAATGGTATATGTAAACTTGAAAAGAGACCAAGGCATTTAATGCCATCATCTCTAGTACAGGCAAAGAAATCACCTCAGCCTCCATAAGAAAGAAATATCCCTGACCAAATAAAAGAAAATCTTGTACCTGCACACCTCTTTCTTTCTATATGTGTACAGCTTTCGTTCACAAGGCTGAGCGTACTTGTAAACATTTTCTCAAATTCTTCAAACATTTTCAAAGGTGTAATAAGTATCAAGCATGCAAAGAGTTCAACTTCATTAGCAAAGCAAAATTTCAAATTTACAGTTCCAGGAAAATAAAAGAAAAGCCTGTAGTGTTCTTTGTTAACTAAGGTGAGTAACTTCATTTTCTACAATCTAAGTATCTAGTTGCTTGACTTAAGTATGAAGATAATCAAATTTGTGTTCATTTAGTGATGATGTTTGCGTGGGTATTTATAAGTTCACTTCTCTGTGTAATTGTGGAGTGGGATATCAGTATATTGGAACCCTCTTAAACCTCTCTGTATTAAAAATCCAAACTCAGATATAATTCAAAGATCATTACTGCTCAATCTATTGATTGTTAGAACAAAACATATAAACAAAATATGTTTGGGTAAGTATAAAGTGGATTTTAAAATTTATTTCATGCTAAATAAAGTGGTCTGCTCTGGAAAAAACATAAGAACAGTTAAAATTCAACATAAGTGACATTTTCGAACATCTTGAATTGTCAATTCAAATTTTGCAAACAGATTTCTAAATCAAAAATAGGATTTTAAAGCTCAAATCATATTTTTTTAGTAATGATATGAATTGGCATTTCTGGGTTGATCATTTTGGGAAGTTTTGGTTGTCTCGGGCAATACGCTTGAAGGGGAAGGTCGGGGTTTCTTCCGGTGATAGTAGAATGACCGGTGAGTGGAGGAAAAATGGTGGATGGGCATGTAGATGACAGTGGCGATGGTGGTTGAGCTGGAAAGTTTCTAAACCTAGTTTTGGTCGAACGATGAAATTGGAGCATTGCGACATCCCCTGGTGTTCCAGTTGTACGATTTTTGGAGGATGGCTTTGTGGATGAACGGAGATGGAGTGGCCGAAGTTGCACGAACTCCGGTGGTCGAGGCGTTGAGAATGAGGTGATGTCAGGAATGAGTGGTGGTGAACTTTGGCTCGTTCCAGGTTTGCGTTTAACACTCGAATCCAAATTCGAGGAAGAATTGATGCATTGTTGATCGAGATGGGGTGAAAGGGTGATCGTTGATGTGAGGAGATCGCCGTGGTTGATCGGAGTCAGCTGCGTTGATCGTGCACGTGCACGTGGGCATTGTCGTATCTGGTGGTCATCACGTTAGGGAAGATGACGTGTTTTCAGGGGATGACTCGAGTTATTTGAGTATCTGACTCGAAGCATTTAGGATTCTGACTCGAAGCATTAACAGGGGGGCCTCGGGTCAATGAGTTGTTTCAGGTTTTATAACCTAACAGAGTTCTGTTTTTAAAATTTAAAGCAGAATGTAAAACAGGGGTTTTAAAATCAAAATTTAACTTTGTAATTCAAATGAACTTTTGAATCCAAGGTTTAAAAAAAAAATGAATTTGGGTTTTAAATCAAGAATTAAAAATCAAGTTTTTAAAAGCAAGTTAGAACCAAAGTTTTTAAATCAAAGTTAAATTATTGGATTCAAGTTCTTCTTTGAATTCAAATCTGAAATTTCAAATCAGTTTTTAAATCTGAATGTTTTAAAACAAGTTTAAATTAAAATTTTTTTAGGTAATTAGTTCCAAACAAATGTTTAAATTTGATTTTGATAAAACTCTTCTATTTAAGGATTTTAAATGAAAGGTTAAATAAATTGTTTTAAATTGAAATTTGGCAGTTAAAATGCAATGTAATTTAAAAAGCTAAATTTTTATCTAAAAAAAATAAGTAGTTTAATGTAAAGGCTTTTCTTATATAAGTAATAAAATGTTCTTTTACATTTCTCTTAAAAAGTTTATAAATTTATATTTAAATTTGGCTAATGTAAAATGGTAAATCATTTTGAATCTTGAATTAAAAATGGAATTCAAATTTAAATTCAAAAAGAGTAATGTTTTTAAAATACACTTTAATATTTATTTAAATCATTATTAAAGGAATAAATTACCTCAGAAATAATTAAAGGGTGAAAATGATTTAATTTAATTAAAGAATGATAAATCAAGGAGTCTAAGTATAATTACTCAATGTAATTAAATTGTGACTCATTAAAATAAGTGATTTGGCATGAGCACTTATTGTAGCTAGTTAAGGATAATTAATTGAATGATAGTTAATTAAAGATTTATTAATTAATGAGTTATAATTAATTGAAGATTAATTAGTTATTGTAAGTAGTTAATTATTAAAGTTAATTAATCAAGTGATTAAGATAAAATTTCATTTAATGTAATTAGAATGTTGATTTATTTATAAAGATAATTAATTATTTAAAAATAATTATTTAATGAAATTAGTTAAGGTTAAATAATTTTGTAATTAACCTAAGGTTAATCTAATTAATTTATTAATTAAGAATAATTAATTAAAGTGTTTGATAAATTAATTTATAACAAATTATTTGTAATTAATTTATAAATCAGGATTAGATAATTAATTCATAAGTAATTAATTTACTAGGAAATAAATGGAATTGATTAGGATTAAACGAATAATTAATCCTTCTTATAAATGTTTATTGAATGATTGACCTTACCTAAGAATGATTGTATCATATGAAATGCCTTGAATTGTTTTTCCTATATGATCTGTGATATTTTGTTCTGTAGATTGTGGTATGTATAATTTATTCATTTATGGATGATACATTTGTATATTATCTGTGAATCTGTAAATGGACGATAAGCATTATAGTTTATATCGCTTATCAACTATATTAGTGTGTTTTAATCTGTGTTGCTTCAATGATGTTGCACTATTGTGTTAAACCCCTGGACCACACCATACACACACAAAATATGGATTTCACGAGGAAATCGATTAAGTCACAGACTTTTGAAAATAGTTTTGAATTTGAATTTTTAAATTCAAATGGTTTGAAATAGATTGGGTTTAAAGTGAAAAGCTTTTGAAATGGAATTTCATAGATGAAATTTATTTTGAATAACTCGATAAAATATGAAGTTGAATAATTTGATTTGAACTTAAATTCAAGATTTGAAATTGAATTCTATGATTTAAAACTAGGGATTAAAAATGTTATACCAGTTATATATGGGTTAAACTATTTTAAAAGTATTGATTTGGGATGTGAATAGAATTCAAGGGCGTTAACTCGTGTAAATATAATTGGATTTTTCTGAAACGAAAACTGTTTGTTTTCAAATAATAAAAGCTTTCACATGAGAAATGAACGTTCAATTTGTGTTAAAAAGAATTTCAAGTTTGAAAATGAAGAAAATTTCCAAGTTATGAAAACGATTTAAAAAGCTATGAGTTGAATCTTTGATTTAAAGATTTAATGAGTTAATCCAATTGGAATGGAAATTGTTTTAAAGTCTATAAATTGATCTTTGTGAAATAAATCTTTTTTGTAATAAGATTTGAAATGGTAATTGGTTTAAGCCATTCGAAGAAAAGTTTTGGGTTTTAAGTTGTGACTTAATTGAAATCCCAATATCCATATGTTTTTGAAATACTGTGCTCACTATTCGGTTTAGCCGGGAGAGGACCTTTGTGTCATATATCCCATTCCGAATATGTGATACGTCGTTACTGATAGCATTTGAAGACCGGTGTTGAAGACCGGATATTTTTGAAAGCGAAAGGACAACTAGTCGAATGTCTTTGCATCGACTGGTCCCCAGTATAGAGACTCCATATGTGATGGGAAGTCCGAACGTGATTAGGAATTATCCGGATTGCAAGGGCTTCTTTGGAAGTGCCTTCGGTTCTGTTCGAACCCAGAACATACTTGTATGGATTGTGTGTCTGACATTACATCTTGAGATATAAAGCAGATTTCTTTCAAATACATTTCTGTTGGTGGCGGAGAATTTATTCTCTTAGCTTAATACCCTTCTCTGAGACGTACGAGCTCAGAGGTTATATAGTTGAAGGTTATTAGCGATATATTCCCAATTTGGTAATGTGACATGCTGAGTGTTGCTGTGAAATGATCATTGTGTTGATCATTTGTGATAGGATCATTTGTTTGATCGTTTATCTTTGTGATCATTTCTATGATCATTTGTTGACCCAAAGCACGGCTTTTGTATAAAGTGTGTCTTTGTGGACGTGACTTCGTCGAGCCTCACACCCCGGAATGGTCAAAACAGGAAAGATGCGGCAAGGTTATGAGGGGTAGCTCCCTTTAGGGTATATGCATTTCCTTCTGGAAAAGGGTGGTATCATGGTATGGAGCCCAGATACTTACTCATGTTGAAACACTTTATTTATGATTGTGTGATGTTGATTAGAGAGCTCTCGGTTAAAGGTCCCAAAGGACCGGGGGATGGCATGCTCGTGTCAGTTGTTACCCAGTTAGGGGTAACCCGGCCTTGTGTTGGCAGAGATCCGGTTAGGTTCTCGGGGACGTCCTTCCAGAGGCGTTCTCATGTGGCAATGGGAAGTTCCTTGGCCTGACCATTCGTTGGAAATCCAAAGAAACAATACGATCTTGTACGGTTTTAGTTGTAGAACCTGCTTCCTCAGGAGGTAGTTATAGCAGGCATAATATAATGGTACCTACGCTGGCTAAGATTTATATTCTACTTTCGAAATTGTTTTCTACACTATGAACTTATAATAATATCAAAGAAATTTTCTGCGTATTAAGCATATTTGACTATCATAAGAAGAAATCTCCTCCTCCAAGTCTGCGTTTGCATTGTGTGTGTGGCGGGAGGTCTTATGGTAGTTTCATTTTCAAAAAGCATTGCAAATTTATTTTAAAATTCTCTTGTTGATTGTTTTAAAAGATAAACTGTTTTTGTTGCTCACACCAGTCCCATGACTGATCCGGAGTTTATTGTTCCTTTCCTAAACTCTGGGTGCTCACTAATTTCCACACGAGCAGTCTAGAGTTTGGTTTTTCAAATAGTTAGATATAGTGGATTATCTGGAGTTAGTTCAGTCCTTGGTTCGCACCAGTCTTGCTTAGCTTGGAGCATTGTTATGGGGAGTTCGAGCTATTGCTGGATTGGTTCTTGGAGATGGAGTTCAGATTCGGAGTTCTTCGTTGAAGACTCTCTTAGTGTTATTTGTTTCGCTGCTAGCATTATCTATATTTCTTTTCCGCTGCTATTTTCTTGTATCTCTAATGTATATTGATATTCATTGTATCACTTTGTTGTATCAGTGTTGTATATCAATGTATTATTCTTTTATTCCGCTGTGTTATTTACTTAATGTTGTTATAAGCTCCGGCGAATCGGATTTGAACGATCGAATCTACGGCATTCGAATACGATTTAAAGTATGGATGTCGATTCTCGAGCGGGCAAAATCCGCGTCGTTACATTTGGTATCAGAGCTGAAGGTTGAAACTTTAGCTCAGGAGTATAACACATTAAGTAGCTCATTAGAGATAGGGTGAAGTATCCCTAGAATGAGTAATCCCTGAGATATCCGTCTGTATTCCTTAGTAAATTCTCTTACTATCCACTGATAGTGAGTATGAGTGCAAGAAGAGAACGAGATAGGGGACAGGGAAATACGAATGTAAATAGTCGATGCCCTGCAACAGTGGAAACAACTTTCTTATCAATTTCCTTTGATTCATTTTCGAATTCTTTTGATTTCTTCGTGACAGCTCTAGAAAGAAGTTCGTTGCATTGATGGCTCTGCGAATCGTGATAGAAAATCCTTACTTCGTATCTTCATCAATTTCTTATCAGTTTTTCCATTTAAACTTTTGATGCAAATTTGAAATTAGAAGTTTTAAATAAAATTCGAAATTTTTATTTGAGTTAAATTGATTAATAGAATACGAAGGATAATTTGAAGTGTATCAATAAAACGAATTCGTTTAAAACCAAAAAATTGAAATTCTATTATAATTTCTTGTATATATTGTTAATATTCTGATTTGATAAGCCAAATGCAGAATTGATATTCAGTTTGATCTGAAACGATATTTCTCTATCTTTCATCTATCTTCGTTATGTCTCTGGCGAATTTCGAGGACGAAATTCTTTTTAAGGGGGGAAGTCTGTAACGATCCCGAATTTTAATTTATTTTAAATCGATAATTTAATTCATTTTTGATCTAGAATGGTGAAATTTATTGATAAATTGATTTGAAAATTCAAAATGAAGTCTTTAAAATAAAATAAGCAAATTTGCTAAATTTAAAACAACACATTATCTAGAATATACAAAGTAATAAAATATTTGTAGGCAATAAAATGTGCATAAAGTAGAAGCAATAAGTTATGAACACAAATAAAATAAAAGAAATAAACATAATAAAATAGAAATTTATTTATGTTATTAAGCCATAAGAAAAAGAAAAGAAACAACACTTATATGAAACAAAGTAAAATAAATATGCAAGAATGAACAAAGCTCAAATACAAAGCTAGCTAAAAGAACATAAAACTAAAAGCAAAGTAAAAGGAAAGAAAATGCAAGACAAATTCAAAAGAAATACAAATATATATAAGAGTATAGAAGCTTGTAAAAGTAGCCATCATGTTATCTCAAAAAAATGTACAGCCGAACTAAAGTAGGGAAATTATAAAATATATATTTGTACAAGTCTAATTAATATCTCTAGTACACTACCTTATATCCATCACGAGACAAGCAAGAAAAGTGCAGGAAAATAAAATAAGCAAGATTGCACATGCAAAAATAAAGAAATGGTATATGTAAACTTGAAAAGAGACCAAGGCATTTAATGCCATCATCTCTAGTACAGGCAAAGAAATCACCTCAGCCTCCATAAGAAAGAAATATCCGTGACCAAATAAAAGAAAATCTTGTACCTGCACACCTCTTTCTTTCTATATGCGTACAGCTTTCGTTCACAAGGCTGAGCATACTTGTAAACATTTTCTCAAATTCTTCAAACATTTTCAATGCTGTAATAAGTATCAAGCATGCAAAGAGTTCAACTTCATTAGCAAAGCAAAATTTCAAATTTACAGTTCCAGGAAAATAAAAGAAAAGCCTGTAGTGTTCTTTGTTAACTAAGGTGAGTAACTTCATTTTCTACAATCTAAGTATCTAGTTGCTTGACTTAAGTATGAAGATAATCAAATTTGTGTTCATTTAGTGATGATGTTTGCGTGGGTATTTATAAGTTCACTTCTCTGTGTAATTGTGGAGTGGGATATCAGTATATTGGAACCCTCTTAAACCTCTCTGTATTAAAAATCCAAACTCAGATATAATTCAAAGATCATTACTGCTCAATCTATTGATTGTTAGAACAAAACATATAAACAAAATATGTTTGGGTAAGTATAAAGTGGATTTTAAAATTTATTTCATGCCAAATAAAGTGGTCTGCTCTGGAAAAAACATAAGAACAGTTAAAATTCAACAAAAGTGACATTTTCGAACATCTTGAATTGTCAATTCAAATTTGCAAGCAGATTTCTAAATCAAAAATAGGATTTTTAAAGCTCAAATCATATTTTTTAGTAATGATATGAATTGGCATTTCAGGGTTGATCATTTTGGGAAGTTTTGGTTGTCTCGGGCAATACGCTTGAAGGGGAAGGTCGGGGTTTCTTCCGGTGATAGTAGAATGACCGGTGAGTGGAGGAAAAATGGTGGATGGGCATGTAGATGACAGTGGCGATGGCAGTTGAGCTGGAAAGTTTCTAAACCTAGTTTTGGTCGAACGATGAAATTGGAGCATTGCGACATCCCCAGGTGTTCGAGTTGTACGATTTTTGGAGGATGGCTTCGTGGATGAACGGAGATGGAGTGGCCAAAGTTGCACGAACTCCGGTGGTCGAGGCGTTGAGAATGAGGTGATGTCAGGAATGAGTGGTGGTGAACTTTGGCTCGTTCCAGGTTTGCGTTTAACACTCGAATCCAAATTCGAGGAAGAATTGATGCATTGTTGATCGAGATGGGGTGAAAGGGTGATCGTTGATGTGAGGAGATCGCGGTGGTTGATTGAAGTCAGCTGCGTTGATCGTGCACGTGCACGTGGGCATTGGCGTATCTGGTGGTCATCACGTTAGGGAAGATGAAGTGTTTTCAGGGGATGACTCGAGTTATTCGAGTATCTGACTCGAAGCATTTAGGATTCTGACTCGAAGCATTAACAGGGGGGCCTCGGGTCAATGAGTTGTTTCAGGTTTTATAACCTGACAGAGTTCTGTTTTTAAAATTTAAAGAAGAATGTAAAACAGGGGTTTTAAAATCAAAATTTAACTTTGTAATTCAAATGAACTTTTGAATCCAAGGTTTAAAAAAAAAGGAATTTGGGTTTTAAATCAAGAATTAAAAATCAATTTTTTAAAAGCAAGTTAAAACCAAAGTTTTTAAATCAAAGTTAAATTATTGGATTCAAGTTCTTCTTTGAATTCAAATCTGAAATTTCAAATCAGTTTTTAAATCTGAATGTTTTAAAACAAGTTTAAATTAAAAAAAAAATTAGGTAATTAGTTCCAAACAAATGTTTAAATTTGATTTTGATAAAATTCTTCTATTTAAGGATTTTAAATGAAAGGTTAAATAAATTGTTTTAAATTGAAATTTGCCAGTTAAAATGCAATGTAATTTAAAAAGCTAAATTTTTATTTAAAAAAAAAAATAAGTAGTTTAATGTAAAGGCTTTTCTTATATAAGTAATAAAATGTTCTTTTTCATTTCTCCTAAAAAGTTTATAAATTTATATTTAAATTTGGCTAATGTAAAATGGTAAATCATTTTGAATCTTGAATTAAAAATGGAATTCAAATTTAAATTCAAAAAGAGTAATGTTTTTAAAATACACTTTAATATTTATTTAAATCATTATTAAAGGAATAAATTACATCATAAATAATTAAAGGGTGAAAATGATTTAATTTAATTAAAGAATGATAAATCAAGGAGTCTAAGTATAATTACTCGATGCAATTAAATTGTGACTCATTAAAATAAGTGATTTGGGATGAGCACTTATTGTAGCTAGTTAAGGATAATTAATTGAATGATAGTTAATTAAAGATTTATTAATTAATGAGTTATAATTAATTGAAGATTAATTAGTTATTGTAAGTAGTTAATTATTAAAGTTAATTAATCAAGTGATTAAGATAAAATTTCATTTAATGTAATTAGAATGTTGATTTATTTATAAAGATAATTAATTATTTAAAAATAATTGTTTAATGAAATTAGTTAAGGTTAAATAATTTTGTAATTAACCTAAGGTTAATCTAATTAATTTATTAATTAAGAATAATTAATTAAAGTGTTTGATAAATTAATTTATATCAAATTATTTGTAATTAATTTATAAATCAGGATTAGATAATTAATTCATAAGTAATTAATTTACTAGGAAATAAATGGAATTGATTAGGATTAAACGAATAATTAATCCTTCTTATAAATGTTTATTGAATGATTGACCTTACCTATGAATGATTGTATCATATGAAATGCCTTGAATTGTTTTTCCTATCTGATCTGTGATATTTTGTTCTGTAGATTGTGGTATGTATAATTTATTCATTTATGGATGATACATTTGTATATTATCTGTGAATCTGTGAATGGACGATAAGCGTTATAGTTTATATCGCTTATCAACTATATTTCTGTGTTTTAATCTGTGATGCTTGAATGATGTTGCACTATTGTGTTAAACCCCTGGACCACACCATACACACACAAAATATGGATTTCACGAGGAAATCGATTAAGTCATAGATTTTTGAAAATAGTTTTGAATTTGAATTTTTAAATTCAAATGGATTGAAATAGATTGGGTTTAAAGTGAAAAGCTTTTGAAATGGAATTTCATAGATGAAATTTATTTTGAATAACTCGATAAAATATGAAGTTGAATAATTTGATTTGAACTTAAATTCAAGATTTGAAATTGAATTCTATGATTTAAAACTAAGGATTAAAAATGTTATACCAGTTATATATGGGTTAAACTATTTTAAAAGTATTGATTTGGGATGTGAATAGAATTCAAGGGCGTTAACTCGTGTAAATATAATTGGATTTTTCTGAAACGAAAACTATTTGTTTTCAAATAATAAAAGCTTTAACATGAGAAATGAACGTTCAATTTGTGTTAAAAAGAATTTCAAATTTGAAAATGAAGAAAATTTCCAAGTTATGAAAACGATTTAAAAAGCTATGAGTTGAATCTTTGATTTAAAGATTTAATGAGTTAATCCAATTGGAATGGAAATTGTTTTAAAGTCTATAAATTGATCTTTGTGAAATAAATCTTTTTTGTAATAAGATTTGAAATGGTAATTGGTTTAAGCCATTCGAAGATAAGTTTTGGGTTTTAAGTTGTGACTTAATTGAAATCCCAATATCCATATGTTTTTGAAATACTGTGCTCACTATTTGGTTTAGCCGGGAGAGGACCTTTGTGTCATATATCCCATTCCGAATATGTGATACGTCGTTATGGATAGCATTTGAAGACCGGTGTTGAAGACCGGATATTTTTGAAAGCGAAAGGACAACTCATCGAATGTCTTTGCATCGACTGGTCCCCGGTATAGAGACTCCATATGTGATGGGAAGTCCGAACGTGATTAGGAATTATCCGGATTGCAAGGGCTTCTTTGGAAGTGCCTTCGGTTCTGTTCGAACCCAGAACAGACTTGTATGGATTGTGTGTCTGACATTACATCTTGAGATATAAAGCAGATTTCTTTCAAATACATTTCTGTTGGTGGCGGAGAATTTATTCTCTTAGCTTAACACCCTTCTCTGAGACGTACGAGCTCAGAGGTTATATAGTTGAAGGTTACCAGCGATTTATTCCCAATTTGGTAATGTGACATGCTGAGTGTTGCTGTGAAATGATCATTGTGTTGATCATTTGTGATAGGATCATTTGTTTGATCGTTTATCTTTGTGATCATTTCTATGATCATTTGTTGACCCAAAGCACGGCTTTTGTATAAAGTGTGTCTTTGTGGACGTGACTTCGTCGAGCCTCACACCCCGGAATGGTCAAAACAGGAAAGATGCGGCAAGGTTATGAGGGGTAGCTCCCTTTAGGGTATGTGCATTTCCTTCTGGAAAAGGGTGGTATCATGGTATGGAGCCCAGATACTTACTCATGTTGAAACACTTTATTTATGATTGTGTGATGTTGATTAGAGAGCTCTCGGTTAAAGGTCCCAAAGGACCGGGGGATGGCATGCTCGTGTCAGTTGTTACCCAGTTAGGGGTAACCCGGCCTTGTGTTGGCAGAGATCCGGTTAGGTTCTCGGGGACGTCCTTCCAGAGGCGTTCTCATGTGGCAATGGGAAGTTTCTTGGCCTGACCATTCGTTGGAAATCCAAAGAAACAATACGATCTTGTACGGTTTTAGTTGTAGAACCTGCTTCCTCAGGAGGTAGCTATAGCAGGCATAATATAATGGTACCTACGCTGGCTAAGATTTATATTCTACTTTCGAAATTGTTTTCTACACTATGCACTTATAATAATAATATCAAAGAAATTTTCTGTGTATTAAGCATATTTGACTATCATAAGAAGAAATCTCCTCCAAGTCTGCGTTTGCATTGTGTGTGTGGCGGGAGGTCTTATGGTAGTTTCATTTTCAAAAAGCATTGCGAATTTATTTTAAAATTCTCTTGTTGATTGTTTTAAAAGAAAAACTATTTTTGTTGCTCACACCAGTCCCATGACTGATCCGGAGTTTATTGTTCCTTTCCTAAACTCTGGGTGCTCACTAATTTCCACACAAGCAGTCTAGAGTTTGGTTTTTCAAATAGTTAGATATAGTGGATTATCTGGAGTTAGTTCAGTCCTTGGTTCGCACCAGTCTTGCTTAGCTTGGTGCATTGTTATGGGGAGTTCGAGCTATTGCTGGATTGGTTCTTGGAGATGGAGTTCAGATTCGGAGTTCTTCGTTGAAGACTATCTTAGTGTTATTTGTTTCGCTGCTAGCATTATCTATATTTCTTTTCCGCTGCTATTTTCTTGTATCTCTGATGTATATTGATATTCATTGTATCACTCTGTTGTATCAGTGTTGTATATCAATGTATTATTCTTTTATTCCGCTGTGTTATTTACTTAATGTCGTTATAAGCTCCGGCGAATCGGATTTGAACGATCGAATCTACGGCATTCGAATACGATTTAAAGTATGGATGTCGATTCTCGAGCGGGCAAAATCCGCGTCGTTACATTTGTGTTGCAAGGGAGCGGGCGTACTCCTCGGTATGTTGATCTAGGCCACGTACTGTGACGGGCAGTACCCCAGTAGCCCTGCCATTGTATGGAACCCAAAATCCAATAAGTGCCAACGGTTTTGATTGTATTACCCACTTTTATGGCTAGTAGCTGGAATTTAATCATGTAACAATTTCGGCTATTTAATATTTACTAGAAAACCCTAGACCTATTATAATATCACCGGATTTCCTATCAAATGTTTTGGTTAGCGTAATGTAAAAACTTTTCCATGTTTATGTGTGGGAAGTCTTACGTGATACCTTTCTTTTCAAAAGGATTTTCAAAATTAAGCAACTTTAACCTGTTACTCACACCAGACCCATGTCTGATCCGGAGTTTATCTTTTGTTTTCTTAAACTCTTGGGTACTCAAATTTTTACAAGTAGCCAAGGGACTCAGGTTAGCTTTGACGAATTATGGAGGAGCAAATGGAGCAGGAGGCTTCTGCGTTAGATATATAGTATTCCGCTGTGTGATCTGTGATTTGTCTCTGAGTTGTATTATGTTGTAAATACTAGACAGGTGTTTATAACTGTCTAGTATGTGTTGTATATCTGTGTACTCTGATAGTAGTTGTAAACTATGTAATATTTTATGTTATTAATATAATTTATTCGTTCCGCTGTTGAGATTCTGATGTTGTGTTCTTCTTTCTTCTCTTTCTTTTCTCTTTTCTATCCCTTTCTTTCTTCATGATGATACGACTTTTCTGGGGAGAAAAAGTCTGGTCGTCACACTTTTGTACTTATTTACTATTAAATTAATACTTTTCCAAATTTATATAAATAAATTTCCTTTAAAGAAAATAATATAAAACAATCTTATTTTAAATAAAAACTCATTCATATAATTTAAAACCAAAAATATTTTTAAGATATATATCCTTTAAATTCAAATTTTAAATCCAAATCCAAATTCAATTTTAAATTAAATTTAAAATCAATTCAAATAAATATAGATATCAATTTTAAACAAGCACATTATTAAATTTGTAAATAATTATGCTATTTAAAAACAACTTAAATACATTTATATACACACACACACACACACACATATGCATTTAAACAACACTTATTAAATTTGAAGATAATAAGTCTATTTAAAATATATTTATAACTATATATATATAAACAACACATTATTATTTTTGTTTGAAATAACAATTTTGTGAATTTAAAATTAATTAAATTAGGAGATTATCAAATAAATACTTATTCAAATATTTATAATTAAATTTTTATTACATTTCCAAATTCATTAACACATCCAAATATCTTTTATTATCAGAATTTTATCTGTTCAATTAATTATGTTGAATATGTGATTGTATGATTTTTATTTGATGATAATTAACATATATATATTCGTGTAAATGTATTTGTTAATGTACTATTTTGCTTTTCATAGATTAAATAAATATTTGCTGGATAAAAATAAATAACACAGAATTTGAATTGAAACAAAAAATTTCATTCAAACAAATATTTATTACAATCTTTGAATAGTACAAAGTTCAAGCTCTCACTATATATATTCAATTACAGTACAACTTTGATTACATCACTTCACATTTACATTTGAACTCACTACATATCACTCATTCACTCAACTCCTATATTATCTTCAACTTCACTCCAAATTGAATCTAGCATCTGAGCAATCTGTAAAAAATAAATACTGATGCAGTAAAATAGAAAAGGAAATATTTTTGCAGTATAAAACAAAATGTGGATTTTGAAAATAATATTTGCCTCGGTTATATGGGTTGTTCGTCATCATTTAATTTTCAATTCATCATACACGAACAACTTGTGACACACACAGTGTATCACTATATATGCCACAAGGCCGTGCACACCGATATATGCACTTGATAAAATTACAGGGACAGGTGAGCACAGGTCAAACCCAAAACGCCGGGTTCAACTGAAATGCAATAAAAATAATGTCACAATATCAGCACAAGGTCAAACCCGAGCTTTAAGCTGGATTCAACTCAGGTGCAATACAAAATTGTCAAGCACAAGTGAAAATGCTCGATCAAAGCAACACAGCCTCAACAATGCAATGGGCATGTTCAAAACAACACCACAACTAGAAACATGAATAACAAAGTTAGGCAGAAGTCTATTCCCAAGAAAAATTGACAAACAAGTGCAAGCTTGGATGAGCAAGTGTCGACCAAGCTAATGAACACAACTGTACATATGAAACCCATATGCAAACTGAAACATGCAATGGCAACAACAATAATAAAGTATGAAGGTTACACTGAAACTGGTCAGGGAAGCAAGCATGTGCACCAAAGATAAGGCAACACAGTAAGGCACGACAACAATGATCAAACTCAGTTCAACATGACAGTAAGCAGTGCCACAAAACCACCAACCAAAACAAGTCGATACATACATTCATCAACACACATATATGACTTGAATAAACAAACTACAATGACTAGAGTGACAACGCATGCTACAGGACTGGACAACATGAATGCACAATCACACATGTATGAAATTAACAGCAGTTTGTACAGGAACAAAGTAGTTCAGTGATGCACAGGAACCAAGACAGCTACAACACAAATGATTCTATCAAAATATGCTATAGGATGATCAAACTTAATGCTACACAGACCAGACTAGTGAACAGCTAGAGATGATAGCAGTTTCAAAACATGAATATACATATATGGTGATATAGCAGTAAAAATGGAACAACAAGGAACCAGACTTCATGTAAACAAAATGGAATACAACATGAATTATATCAGTAGACATATATAAGCACTGAAACAAAGGAGTAGCCCATTTTCCAAAGAAAGAAGCAACAGAGTAACTACGATCAAAGTCAAGGCTCAATGTCACAAATAATACAACATGATTATCAAAGTGTATACATGATGAAGCAACCAAGTAAAGTGGCCGAAATCAAAAAATGACAGAGATTAAACTGTTAAACATCATCAAACACTATCATGTAAGCAAAACAGCAAAAATATCAAGTCGAATCAACTCAGTTCACAACCAAAGACAGAGAAGCCGAAGTCAACAAGCAGAAAGAATAGAACCAAGTCGAGTTCAAATGCAAAAAGCTCAAAGTCATGATATTCATGAAATTAGGGAACGAAATCTAGTTTAAAAAGTCAAGGCCGATACACAAAATCATATGACCGAAGTCAAATGAATCTGTGGTGGCCACGAAACCAAGCAGTGCCGTGATAACCAAGCAATCAAGGAATCGAACCAAGTCACAGTTCAAAACCGTGTGAATTGAAAAAGTCAGAGAAATAATCAACATCCAAACAAAATCATATGGCCGAAGTAAAATGTTGAAAAAATCAGATGAACGCAAATAAAGGAGATCGAATCCTTATATAAACCCACAAATCGTCATCGGCAATGAAGCAATTCGAGTTCAAGCATATCAAAGATCATAACATTAATTAGGAACTCGAATCAAGTCGAGTACAGTATAAATCGAAAAAGGAATTTCACGTACCAATCTTTCAATCAAGTGAACGCACTAGGCAATTTGAAGCAGCCGAGAAATCAACCGAAGAAAGCAAACGAAGTATCATTCAATCTACCACAAGCGACAGATTCAAAGAATTCCACGAAACCCTAAATTATGAAGAGGAACGAATGAGCTAAAGGAAACCGCCATTTTTCACAAGTCAAAGAAATAAAACAGAACGGGCCGAAAGTATAAAAAGAAAAAGGGAATATTTCTTTTTTACTTCAATATCTTTTGGGCCGGTTTCCTCATATTAGTATTGGGCTTTAGTTTATTTAAAAGTAGGGTGTTGTGTTTTATTATGTTTTAAATTTGTATTTTTTTCTCTTTTAAACATTGTAATTTCTAGTCGTGTGACTAGGGTACAAACTACGTGGCGTAGTTTAAGAATTCGCAACTCAGTGGCTGGGTTGTGGCTGGGTTTTGAGTGTAGAGTTAGGTTAGTCAATAGCGGGTGTTGCGAGTTTACGTGTGTAAGCATGTGACTACTTAATTTCTAGTAGAAACCTTGGGGGCAACACGTAGGCAGGGTTTTGCCGAAGCTGGTAAATTCTGTGTCACTCTATTTCTGCATTTATTATTCTGCTATTATATGTGCTGCTATAATTCTGATTTATCTGTGTTGAAATAATTTTTTTTTTTTTTTTTTTTTTTTTTTTTTTGGCAAGGCCAGCCGGTTTTATAGTGGACCGTCCACTTTTTATTACGAACGTAATAAAAATTGAAGTACAGGAGCAAGGTAAAAGCACCTAAGCTACTCAAAGCAGAAAATACAGCACAGGTACGTGACAGCTATGTCACAGTAACTAAAAGATACATAAAAAAAAAACTAACACACCCCCGAGGAGGTAGAATCACCAACAACCGTTGACACCAAAGAAGAGCTCAAAGGGGCAGACCCAGAAAGACCAGCAAACGGGCGGAAACGGAGAGCAAGACAAGGATCGTAAGCCACATCATCAGGGCAGTAAATAAAAGATCGATCCCAGGTTGGATCAGCTAGCATGACAGAATTCGAAGTCGCATCGAAACCGTCCATATCAAGGACTATAGAATCACCAGATTGTTTGTAGCGAAGGCATCGAAGGTCTAGTTGATCATCTGATACAAACCGGAAGAAGGATTCGTTACCTGGGTTATATCTCATATCAGAAATGGGATCAATCCAACACCCTTCCGCTTCATCCCAAGCTACAGGAGGCAACAACGACGAAGGGTCAGAAGAGACAGGAGTAGCACCAGGAATTCCTGAAACAGGCGGTGAAAAAGGCATAACTAGGGGAGAAGGAACACCCAGATCAGGCATGGCAGGCTCAGGAGCAGGTAAAGAGGGAGAGGGAGGGGCAGTAACTTTGGGGACCCAGATCCTACGGCGGGGGCGCGGTAAAGGACACTTCGGAGCAGCGACGGAGGCTTCAGAATGCTGGCAAACACTAGAAAGGTGACCAAAGGAGAGACAGTTTGTACAAATATCCGGAACCCAGCCATAGCGAACTCTGACCTCCACAATGTGACCGACAGCAATCTGAACAGGAATAGTAGAAGGCAGAGGCTTAGCGGGGGAAATCTCAATAAGCGCCTTCGCAAACATCAACTTATCACGCGCTACCGTATTAGAGTCAAAACATTTCAGCTTACCAACGTTACATGCTAGCCAATTCAGACCAATAAGAGGCTGAAGAACAGAGGGAATATGAGAAAAATATACCCAAACAGGAATGGAACAAACTTGTTCACGAGCACTTGCCACTGTAGGAGACCAGGGAGTAACTATAAACGGCCTTCCATCAACGATCGAAGGCTCAGCATCCAAAACAAGCCGACGATCCTCCGATGAGGAAAACTGTAAGTAATACATCGTATCAATCAGTTTCACATGCAAATTTCCACGAAGCTTCCAAACCCTCCGAAGAACCGAAACCACATTAGTAAGATGATGAAGTGGGTCCAGAAAAAAACCAACCAAATAGTCAGACCAAAAATCTTCACCGGCTTGCAACACACTAGGGGGAGGAATCATCACTCCATTTTCCTCAACCATATCAAATTCAATCGGGATGTAGGTTCCCGCATTACGGGGCAAGGACGTGAAAAGAGAAGACCACGTTTTAGCGGGTTGCTGCATATCGGCAGAGACACTGCTATCAACAAATCTGGGGGCACAAGAGGCAGTGGGTTTAGCAGCTACAGAGCTAGAAACAATGAAAATTGGTTCAGCATTCTTAGGGGAATAATTACAAACATGTGTTGTGCCAAGTCCACAACAGGGAATATCAGCTGTATCACACCCATGGACATGGTCAGACTCACCAACTACCATTCCAGTACCAAGATCAACAGACAAGGACGCAGTTCCATCAATACAATTCAATTTACCCAGACCTTGCACACACGCAGTAGCTTGAGGCACAGTAACACGCATGTCTTCATTCGCAGCTAAAGAACAGGGCCGAACTGGGGAAGATAGCAAAGGGGGAAAATCAGAGGGCGAGAGGAGGGAAGTGGGACGCACAGACATTGGCAACGAAGGCTTGAAAACTCGACCAGATCGAGTCGCAGAGGGAGGAAGGTGGACGGAATCAGGAGGGGACAGGGAAGAATCGGACATAAGAGAGGAAGGAGCGACAGAAAGGGGAATCGCGTAACCAAAGAACAGCGAAAAAGAAGACGGCTGAAGACATTAATCGCGATCGCCAGTTGCCATTTGTGACAAAGAGGAAAGTTATTTTTAGTTGCAAGTAGAATAGAACTGTATTGTGTTGAAATAATTTTATAAGCTTCCGCAAGTAATTTTTATAATTATCAGTATCACCCTATTCACCCACCCCCCCCCCCCTCTAGGGTGAAATCGATCCTACAAGTGGTATCAAAGCTAGGAATAGAAGTCAACATTTGTTTTAAAAATTCGTTTTTTTTTTCAATAATCAGTTTTTTTAAAAAAATTTGAATTTTTAAAATGGCTTCTTTTAATAATACTTTTGTTGAGGGTCGTTCCAATATTATTCCATCTATTTTCGATGGAACGGATTTTTTGAATTGGAAATTGAAAATGGAATTTTATTTAAAATCTGTTAATGTTAAATGTTGGGATATTGTTGAAAATGGGTGTGATATAATAGATAAGAAAATTATCTCGATTAATGCTATGGCTATGCATTTATTATATTCTCATATTAATCAAGATAATTTTAATTTCATCTCTCATTGTGAAAATTTACAGGAAATCTGGAATACTTTAAATGCAATATATGGCGCAAAGGTCAACAGCAATGAGAAATCCTCCACAACCAACTCAGTTAAAAAAATGTGCTTAACAGAATTGGAAAAAGGCAGTTGTGATGAGGATGGTGATGATGGAGCAGCTGAGTTGGCGCTACTAATAAAGATATTTAAAAAGTGGAACCACAAATACGGAAATCCAGCTCCAAATCAACAATTGAAAAGCAGAATAATTAAAGCACTAGACAGCTCAGAAGAACACGGGATCATTTGCGACAAACCCGATGATATCAAGCCCAATTATCCACGAATTCAACACCGCAGAGAAAAGAATTCAAAAAGGAAAAGTTCTGCAGCCACGTGGAATACAAGTGATGAAGATAATCAAAGTACTAGCAGTGAGAGTAAGAAAGCAGATGCGTGCCTTCAAGGAAATATAACTGATAGCGACGATGATGTGCCAAGCGAGGTATCAAAACTCACTCACTCTGAATTACTTATTTATTTCCACGAAGTAAATGGCTGTTTTGAACGACTTAGGGAGAAGTATGCCAAACTTGAATCACAAAAAGATACTTTGACAGAATTAAATGACCAATTAGTTAAAAACTATCAAAGTACCTAAGTGTGATAAATTTCCAACATTCGAAGAAGAAATTAAAAAATCAGAAATTAATATAAAATCACTTGAAAATGAAATTTTGATTTTGAAAGAAAGTGAAAATACTAGGAGAGAGAATTCTATTAAAAAGTGCACACAATTGTTAAACGAAAATGAATCTCTCAAAACACAAGTCCAACAACTGTCAACGACTTTAGATAAATTTTCAAAAAGTGAAAATCGTTGAGTATGCTATTAGGAAAGCAAACTGCTAATACGGTTAGACAAGGACTTGGATATAATCAATCTGAAAATGTTGAAAGCAATATTAATCAAGTTAATTCTATGTGCACAATTTGTAGAAAATATGGACACAATCACAATAATTGTTGGTATAGACCCAAACATGTGAAAACTATACCGATTTGGGTTCCAAAAGGCACAAATATAAAATCTCTCAAAGTTAAACAAATTGGGTGCCGAAGGGAACAACTATAAATAGTTTTGGGCCTCCATAAAATTATTTTTCTAAATATTCTGCCACTAACAACAATGGACCTATAAAAGCAAATAGGTCACAAAAACCTTTCATCGTGTAGGTGTGGTGGCAGGCTAAGGAACAACAATAGTGTTACTTGGATTCTGGCTGTTCCAAGGACACAACGAGTGTCAAAGCAAAGTTCCTTAGCCTAGTATAAAGGTGATAGAATCACAATGGATAACAATGAAAAATATCGTAAAGGTAAAACAGGTAATGGTATATTTATTTGAACGATATATTAAATGTGATAATCTGCACCGTAATCTGAGTTAAATCAGCCAATAATGTGATGATGAAATAATGATGATTTTGATTTTGACTTATTCAAAATTGTTGGCCAATTATATTCTTATGCCAAAAACGCTATAAAAATCTCTAGAGCATCCGAATTACTTCATATGTATTAGTTTGGATTAATAATAGTGTTTTGTTAGATAATAATACATTTGGTTATAATACGGCTAACTCTATATTCACGGTTTTTGATTATTAACACGGCTTCAATTCAAATTCAAGAGAATGTCATTTAAAATGCTGTTAAAATTGATTTTGAAATTTTTGGTGCACACTTCATGATCTGGTCTATCAAATTCAATTAGTGATAATTTGGAGTGAAAAAGAAATTGAGATGTAGATTACACTGGTAATCTAATTGATAGAAAACTTACTGTTGGAACATGATTTTTGTAGAAGACATTTAGTAACTGCATCGTTTTTTTAAGAAAATATCTGTATATTTTTCAATCCAAATAATTTACAAATAGTAGAAATTTTTCTCATATAACCCCTTCGAGAAAATCATTTTTGACCATATTTTCAGATCAGTCATTTTGAAAAATTAATTTTATAATTATTTTTGAATTTGATTTTAAATGACTATTTTGACTAATCTGACTCCCTAATAATTATCGAAAAGATAAATAGTGATTGAAAAAGTGATGAGTGTTGATATTTATCATATATTATGACTCGAGACGGTATAATTAGTAAATTTCTTTAGAAATTTAAACAAGAGTTATAAAACTTTTGTTGGTAAAAATTCCATGACCATCTCTATTTCTATCATATTTCTAATGACCATCACTCATCAAAATTCTATATAGTTTGTCAATATATGGTATTTTAAACAGGAATCATTCGTTTTTCATTTTACATCTTTTTTTAAATAATAGTAGAAAAAATAATAATAAAATAAAATCCAAAGTATTCACTCTCATTTAAAAGTCCTTATGGTTATGCATGGCTGAATTACTTGGAATTTGTTATGTGCTTCCATGCTCATTTAAAAGTCCTCACGGTTATGCATGTATGGGACGCATTTCAAAATTGATTTTTAAAATAAACAAGTTGATTCTAATCCCATTTAAAAGTCCCCACGGTTATGCGTGGTTAGAAGATACTTGAATTCATTTTTTTAAAATAAAATTGGAATACTACTAATCTCATTTAAAAGTCCAAACGGTTTTGTATGGTTAGTAGATATTCAAATTCCTGATATAAATATATCACAAATAGACACAACTATATGGTTTTATATGATGACATCATTCCCATCACTCTGAAAGTGGAATATGCGCCTAACAAAGTATTTATGATTTTTGTTTGATTTTTTATTGAAATTTAATATTTATATTCGATTGAGTTTTAATGTTGGATTAATATCGATCACTTTATCTCTATTTTCTCTAACACGGTTAATCTTTTGCTGATAACAAAAGGGGGAGAGAAAAGTTAAGATTTTGTCAAATAAATCAAGCGAAAGTCAAATATTTTCCATTTGCATCTAGGCTCATTTGCATATTTTTAATTGTATGCATATATGTGGGGGGAGCTTTGTGTAGAGAGGAAGCATTTAAATAGGGGGAGCAATTAGAGTATATCAATGATCAAATACATTTAACATATTCAAAATCTTAAATATATGTTTGTTATCAGCAAAAGGGGGAGATTGTTGAATATGCGATTATATGATTTTTGTTTGATGATAATAAACATATATATATATATATTCGTGTAATGTATTTGTTAATGTACTATTTTATTTTTCATATATTAAATAAATACTTGATGAATAAAAATAAATAACACGAAATTAGAATTCAAATAGAATTTTTTATTCAAACAAACATTTATTACAATCTTTGAATAGTACAAAGTTCAAGCTCTCACTATATATATTCAATTGCAGTACAACTTTGATTACATCACGATTCACATTTACATTTGAACACACTACATATCACTCATTCACTCAACTCGTATTTTATCTTCAACTTCACTCCAAATTGAATCCAGCATCTGAGCAATCTACAAAAATAAATATTGATGCAATAAAATAGAAAAGGAAATATTTTTGCAGTATAAAATCAATTGTGGATTTTGAAAATAATATTTGCCTCAGTTATTTGGGTTGTTCGTCATCATTTAATTTTCAATTCATCATGCACGAATAGCTTGTGACATACACAGTGTATCACTGTATATGCCACAAGGCCGTGCACACCGATATATACACTTGATAAAATTACAGGGACAGGTGAGCACAGGTCAAACCCAAAACGCCGGGTTCAACTCAAGTGCAAAAAAAATAATGTCACAATATCAGCACAAGGTCAAACCCGAGCTTTAAGCTGGATTCAACTCAGGTGCAATACAAAATTGTCAAGTACAAGTGAAAATGCTCGATCAAAGCAACACAGCCTCAACAATGCAATAGGCATGTTCAAAACAACACCACAACTAGAAACATGATTAACAAAGTCAGGCAGAAGCCTATTCCCAAGCAAAATTGACAAACAACAAGTGCAAGCTTGGATGAGCAAGTGTCGACCAAGCTAATGAACACAACTGTACATATGAAACCCATATGCAAACTGAAACAGGCAGTGGCAACAACAACAATAAAGTATGAAGGCTCCACTGAAACAGGTCGGGGAAGCAAGCATGTGCACCAAAGATAAGGCAACGCAAGGCACGACAACAATGATCAAACTCAGTTCAACATGAAAGTAAGCAGTGCCACAAGACTACCAAGCAAAACAAGTCGATACAAACATTCATGAACACATATTCATGACTTGAATAAACAAACTACAATGACCAGAGTGACAATGCATGCTATAGGACTGGACAACATGAATGCACAATCACACATGTATGAAATTAACAGCAGTTTGTACAGAAACAAAGTAGTTCAGTGATGCACAGGAACCAAGATAGCTACAACACAAATGATTCTATCAAATGTGCTACAGGATGATCAAACTTAATGCTACACAGACCAGACAAGTGAACAGCTAGAGATGATAGCAGTCTCAAAACATGAATATACATATATGGTGATACAGCAGTAAAAATGGAACAACAAGGAACCAGACTTCATGTAAACAAAATGGAATACAACATGAATTATATCAGTAGACATATATAAGCACTGAAATAAAGGAGTAGCCCATTTTCGAAAGAAAGAAGCAACAGAGTAACCACGATCAAAGTCAAGGCTCAATGTCACAAATAATACAACATGATTATCAAAGTGTATACATGATGAAGCAACCAAGTAAAGTGGCCGAAATCAACAAATGACAGAGATTAAACTGTTAAACATCATCAAACACTATCATGTAAGCAAAGCAGTAACAATATCAAGTCGAATCAACTCAATTCACAACCAAAGACAGAGAAGCCGAAGTCAACAAGCAGAAAGAATAGAACCAGTCGAGTTCAAATGCAAAAAGTTCAAAGTCATGATATTCATGAAATCAGAGAACGAAATCAAGTTTAAAAAGTCAAGGTCGATACACAAAATCATATGACCGAAGTCAAATGAAGCCGTGGTGGCCATGAAACCAAGCAGTGCCATGATAACCAAGCAATCAAGGAATCGAACGAAGTCACAGTTCAAAACCGCGTGAATTGAAAATGTCAGAGAAATCATCAACATCCAAACGAAATCATATGGCCAAATTAAAATGTTGAAAAAATCAGACGAACGCAAATAAAGGAGATCAAATCCTTATATAAACCCACAAGTCGTCATCAGCAATGAAGCAATTCGATTTCAAGCATATCACAGATCATAACATCAATTAGGAACTCGAATCAAGTCGAGTACAGTATAAATCGAAAAAGGAATTTCACGTACCAATCTTTCAATCAAGTGAAGGCACTCGACAATTTGAAGCAGCCGAGAAATCAACCGAAGAAAGCAAACGAATTCATTCAATCTACCACAAGCGGCAGCTTCAAAGAGTTCCACGAAACCCTAAATCAAGAAGAGGAAGGAATGAGCTAAAGGAAACTGCCATTTTTCACAAGTCAAAGAAATAAAAAAGAACGGGCCAAAAGTATAAAAAGAAAAAGGGAATATTTCTTTTTTACTTCAATATCTTTTGGGCCGGTTTCCTTTTATTAGTATTGGGCTTTAGTTTATTTAAAAGTAGGGTTTTGTGTTTTATTATGTTTTAAATTTGTATTTTTTCTCTTTTAAACATTGTAATTTCTAGTCGTGTGACTAAGGTACGAATTACGTGGTGTAGTTTGAGAATTCGCAACTCGGTGGCTGAGTTGTGGCAGGGTTCTGAGCATAGAGTTAGGTTTGTCAGTAGTGGGTGTCGCGAGTTTACGTGTGTAAGCGTGTGACTACTTAATTTCTAGTAGAAACATTGGGGGCAGCACATAGGCAGGGTATTGCCGAAGCTGGGCAAATTCTGTGTCACTCTATTTTTACATTTATTATTCTGCTATTATCTGTGCTGCTATAATTCTGATTTATCTGTATTGAAATAGTTTTATAAGCTTCCGCAAGTAACTTTTATAATTATCAGTATCACCCTATTATCATATCCTACAGATTAAAACAGTTCATTACCCATTTATCAGATGTCCAAAAATCTGGGTTATCGCATTCCTCCCCCTTTAAATCTTTTAGTCCCCGAAAAGAAACGAGACCAGAATTTATTTAATACTTAAAACCATATAAATATTCTTTGATCATTTTTAAAACACTTTAAAAATCTATATAATATTATAAAATTGTTTTTTAAAAAATACTTTTTGTAACTCGATGTTTCAACAAGTCCATCCTCGTTCTTACAGAAATTCGGTCATACGTTGATCAGGCGTAGGACTGAAAATCTATAAGTACCAAGCAAACTCGTCTTTAACGTCCAATGAAAATACTTGGAAATAATTTTATTGAAAATATAGAAAACACATTTTTTTCGGAAAATAGAGGAAACATTTTTGGTGAGAATGCTCTGGAAATCATCACCCCCATCCATGGTCGCAGTTACATCGTGGGTTACGTTGCCATCACAGCAAAAGTCGAACCCGCCATAGATCGCAATTACATTCTAGGGTTATGTTGCCATCACAAAAAAGTCCATGTAACTGTAGGCATCAACGCCCTCGATTTTCGCTGCCAAATGAAACTTCACCACTCCTACATAGGTCGTAGTCTAGCGATGTAAAATCAAACGTAGACTGTTGGCTCTCAGCAGCACACACGACTTTCGCTATGTCACGATAGGTCGTAGTCTACCGATATAAAATCAAACGTAGACTGTTGGCACTCAGCAGCACACACGACTTTTTCTATGGTCTACAGTGGATCGCAGTGACATCGAGTTACACTGTCGTCACAGCATAACCCAAATGCCTCTGTAGGCATCAACTCAACTTTCGCTACACACTACACATAATCCTCAGGAACTAGTTTTGCCCGGACTCCTAACATGATCAACTTTAGAACCCCCACCCCTTTAGGGTTCGAGGCAGTGCCACCCTGTGGTACTCCTATGAAGTTCATTTCAAGGGAGCACCTTTTTCTCAGAGCCATTTTCAAAACACTTTATACTATACACATATAGTATCTTCCAAATCATACACCTAGTATGAATCTCATATATATCTCCTTTTCATAAAATCGATAATTCTCAACTAGGCTTTCCAAATCTCCAAAATTGATTTTTCCCAAAAATAAAAAGCCTTTCCAAGTTTATAGGTTCCAAAAACCTTTTCCCAAAATCATTCTCATACAATCCTTTATATATATATAGATATATATAATCTTGAAAAATCTTTGAATCATTTCATATTTGTATAAAGTCCCTCTTTATACTTCAAAATACTTTTCAAAATCCCTTCCTTCTGGCCATAGATTCAACAAGGGGAGATTTACCTTATATAACAAAGATATATAACTTTGTTTATTCCAAATCAAATATTTAAATTTGATTTCTCATTTCAAATTCTAAACTTCATATTAATAATCTTCCCACTTATAAGTTCAAAAACTTATCACTTTAGGTATCACATCTCATTCCAAATTTAAAACTCAACATTTAGAGTTTATTTCAAACTATCTTTGATATTATGTATATTCCTCATACATATTATTTCCTTTACACACCAAGTTATACTTCAAATTTTAAACCACCCTGGTTTCAATTCAAAACAAATTCCTTTAAATTTTCAAACAACTTTTGTTTGAAATGGGACCCTTTTATTCAAATACATTAAATAATATCATTTATTATTTCTTTATCACCTTGAAAAAAAAATTCAAATTTCTGGACCTAGATTTAAAACTTCACAATATAGATCATCTTCAGTTCCAATTTATAAGTCATACTTCCCTAAATGTTTTACTTCCCTAAAACATTTCATCATTTTAGGATAATAACCAAGATTATTACAACTGGAAATCAATTCACTATTATCTTATTCTAAAAAATTCTTCTCCAAATTTAATTTCAGTTTGAATCTATTTCAAACTTTTCTTTATTCAAATTAAATTTAGCCGTATTTCTATTACCACTTAATTTAATTCCCATAATTTAACAACCAATTACCTTAATATTTATCAGAAAGAAATATTGCTTTATATATCAAAATATAATCTTACATAAAATCATTTAAAATCTGTATATAAAAAAATAACAAGTACACTCTCATATATATATATATATATATATATATATATAAACTCAACTCATTCTAGGGTACCATTGACCCTATCCTTAATGAGTAATCCCACCAGAGCCATGGTTTTCACTTAACATTCAGCTCTAATACCAAATGTAACGGTCTAGGCTTTTCAACCATCGACAACAGCCACTCTCGACTGGTAGGCTTTTCAACCATCCCAGCCTCACCGTGGCTTACATTGGTATCTCGGGTTTGCTTTAACGGCCAGCCTCTCGACTCGCAACCAACCTCTCAAGGCCTTATACTACCTCAGGGGACATGTAGGGGTAAGAGTCTCCTGTTCGCCACCTAACGCAAAGCGAGAACCCACTATCATGCTGTAATGTAGCAAACCCGATCCTGAAAACTCCAGATAGTTAGGAAAAGAAGAAAAGAGATAGAAGAAAAGAAGAATAGAAACACCAACATCTCACATTCGCAGCGGATAAAATATAATATCAAATAATTACGGTTATACAAAGTAAAACTGTACTTATCAAATTACACTTTCATACATCAGAGTTACATATAAACACAAACACTGGACATATACAATCATGTCTCAGATACTACAATATATCACAGCGGAAACCCTCCATATGTTCCTGCCATCCAGCTCGCATCCTGAGCTCCAGAACGTCCTTGTCTGAAAAGTTGTAATACTCGGTCTGACCCGAGCATTACATCAAAGTAACACCCGGGTCAGGCTGGAAACTAGCGTGAGTAAACCCATCTAACATGGAACACAAAAGCATAAACTTATATGAACCTGGGGTAACTTGTATCAAATTACAACTTCACAAATTGTTATAGACATTACTTACATCACACATCAATTTCTATGTACCAAAACTTAGATTAAATGGTCCAATTCACTTAAATGATTCCATTTCATCCTATTGATTCCACATATCAATTTATAAAAAATCGAAGTGGTTTCGGGTATTTACTAATACCCAACTCCGGTCTCTTCGAATTCAATGTCATCTTAACCCAAGTTATTCAAGTGAAATACAATTCAATTTTAAATACAAAATGTCACTTTTTACATAGCAATTCATCATCGATAGATAACCACATTATCATTGTCCATCCAAACATATCTTATCACAAAACATTTCATATCAGAGATATCAATCAATTCAAGGCATTTAATCATCATTCAATCATTCATAAGCAAGATGATCATTTCCAAAATCAATTTAATTTATCTCTAATTAAATTAATTACTAATCTTTAATCATTTAGATTACCTTTACTTAATCATTAATTAATTACAAATCAATTAATTAATGGTATCTTAATTATCCATCTTAATTAATCATCCTTGATTAATTATCTTCAATTACATAAAGTAATTATCCTTAACCATTTACAGTAATTAATCTTTAATTACTTTCATTAATTACATTAATTAATTACATTAATAAATGATCCTTAATTAATTACTTCCATTAATCAGTCTTAATCAATCATGAACAGTAATTAAGCATCCTGTAATTACTTTCCTTAATTAATTAACTTCTTAATTAATTATATTAATCATTTAATTAATTAAATCAAGTAATTAATCCTTAATTACTTCTCCTAAGTAATTAACCTTTAATTACTTTCCATTAAGTAATTTCCCTTATATTAATTATATCCAGTAATTTATCTATCAATTACTTTACTAAGTAATTACTCTTATCAATCTCATTAAGCAATTATACTTAATTAATTATCAAGTGACTATCTTTAATTAACAAATTAATTAATCACATTCATCTCATTAATTACAACTGGGTAATTCATCCCTTAATTACCCTATAAATCAATTAATTAATCTTTAAATATATATTAATTATTCTTTAACTGTTAATTAATAAACCTTAATTATCAATAATCCTTCAATACAAAGTACTCAATCCTTGATTATTATTTTATAATCAATTAATTAACCTTTAATTAACTGATTAATTATCCATTAACAATTGATTAATAACCTTAATTATTAATCAATATCTCTCAATACAAATTAATTAATCCATAATTACTAATTAATTTATCACTAATCATTAATTTATTAAATCAGTTAATGACTCTTTAATTATCTTATTAATTCAATTTATCTTAAATCATTAAATCTCAATTTACTTAAGATAAAATATTTTTCCTTATTAATGACAAGATTTTCATTAACAAGTTCATTTAAAACATTACACTTTAAAACTTACTTTTAAATTTATTTCAAAATTTAGTTTCAAAATATTTATAAATTAACAAAATTAAAACAATTTTACCAACCTCTTAAAATAATGTTAATGAAACACTCATCTTATATAAAGGAAATTTACACAAGAGTTTTAAATCAAATTTAAAAATTTCAAAACCTTTTGCTTTTAAAAAAAATTAAAACAAGTTTGAAACCAGCTTCGGGTTCAACCCGATCTATACTCGAGTCTGGCCTCAAGAAACCACTTTTTTTTACATAAGTGTTAAACTTAAAACTTGAAATCAAAACACTCCCTTATACGAGTCATACTCGTACAACTGCTTCAAGTATACCCCCATACCACACGAGACAAACTTGAACACAGCTCGAATCAAATCCGATTTCAAACATCATCCCCAAACAAACAAGGCCTCACACCAGAAGTGCACCGTGCACATGAATGGTGGCTCTGACCACCTACGGTCATCTCTCCGACCACAGAAAAAACCACAACCAACCTTGCCTATATGATCGTCCACTTAGAACAACGATTCTAGCCTCGAGTCAAAAATCGAACCCAACATCCCAATGCTGGAACAACCATCATAAAAAAAAACCCACTTCCAACGATCTAGTCCCTGAGTAACCTCGCCGAACACAGTGCAAATTCGACTCGACTTCCAGCAACATTTTCCCCTAGCGCGATCGCTCCCGATGATCGGTTGTCATCGTGCTAAGCTCTCAAACCCATCGATCAAATACACCTCTCAAAACCCTAAATCTTCATCCCTTGACCATTACAGCCATCAGAAAAATTCACCATAATTTTTCCTAAAACCATCCTGCTACAAGCTAACTCCGACCAGAAACTCGACTCGGATCATCTCGCCGTTCACCGTGAATTGGCAATAAACCCCAAAACCTCCAATCTCGATTATCTTAGAAGTTATCAATCTAAAAATAATGATTTTACTTCCAAAATTCAATTTTTTGTATAGGTATTCATTTTATAAATCTGAATTTATAGATTAAGATGTTTGAGTTTTCACCTATCTTAAACTTGCTCTGTCCTTTTAAGTTTCCAATGAGATTTCAATTTTAATTGAACTTAAATAAATTTTTAAAACTTAATCTATAATCAAACAAATAAATCTTGTTTGAAGCCTAAATTCTAACAGCAAATGGATCAAGAGGTATTGAATTTTTTTGAATATCAGTTGCCTGGAAACTAAAATCAGAAAACATGGATACACAGCATGCACACCCATCAATACATTCATATATATATATATATAGAGAGACACACACACACACGTATATATGTATATACACATAGAACTTATCTATATATATTCACATAAAACATATACATTCCATAACTTAGCATGCAACCAGACTATTTAAATATTTAAGCTTTTTAAAGAAAAGTGTTACTCACCATTTGTAAATGCAGAGAGTGAAAAAACTAGAAACCTGAAACTTTGCAACAGTTTTGGATTCTTGAAGCTTGTATTGCTTTTCTAGAAACTTTGATTACTTAGATCTCGATGATATATAAAACTGAAAAGCTTGATGCTCTGAAGCTAGTTGTTATTTGAGAAGGTTTAAGTTTGAACAGAGCTGAAATCTTCATTACAGGCTTGAAAAGATTATAGGTCTGGCCATTGATTCTTGAAAAATGATTTCAGGTTTTAGTTTGGTTTGAGGAATGTTTTCTGGTTTGCATTTGTTTTTGATTTGAGAAGAGTTTTCAGGTTTGGTTCTTTTGGTTTTTGAAAAGAAGATAGAAAAAAGAAAATGAAGAGGAAGATTAGGATTTTAAATAGAGTCATATTTTTATTTGTTAAAATAAAAAGAAAAAAAATGACACTTATCTCTTACCTTATTAATTAGTTAACACATGTTACATCTCTCATGATTTAATTACACTTGTAGTACTTATTTTTATATTATTTATAAATGATTTTAAAAGCAAATGAAATAAATTTCCTAATTAAATAAGTACTTTTATTAATCTATAAATGCCTTTCTTAATCCTATATAAATAAAACTTTTAAAAGAAAATATAATATAAACCAATTATGATTTAAATAAAATCATATAAAATTATTTCATCCAATTTTGAATGCTAATTTAAAAGCTTGTACTTATTTACTATTAAATAAATACTTTTCCAAATTTATATAAATAAATTTCCTTTAAAGAAAATAATATAAAGCAATCTTATTTTAAATAAAAACTCATTCATATAATTTAAAATCAAATATATTTTTAAGATATATATCCTTTAAACTCAAATTTTAAATCCAAATTCAAATCCAATTTAAAATCCAATTTAAAATCTATTCAAATAAATATAGATATCAATTTTAAACAATCATCTTATTAAATTTGTAAATAATTATGCTATTCAATCATATTATTAAATTTGTAAATAATTATGCTATTTAAAAACAACTTAAATACATATATATGTATATATGTATATATGTATATATGTATGTATGTATGTATGTATATGCATTTAAACAACACTTATTAAATTTGAAGATAATAAGTCTATTTAAAATCTATTTATATATATATATATATATGTATGTATATATATAAACAGCACATTATTATTTTTGTTTGAAATAACAATTTTGCCAATTTAAAATTAATTAAATTAGGAGATTATCATATAAATACTTATTCAAATATTTATAATTAAATTTTAATTACATTTCCAAATTCATTTACACATCCAGATATCTTTTATTATCAGAATTTTATCTGTTTAATTGATTAAAACAGTTAATTACCCATTTATCAATGTCCAATGATCTGGGTTATCACAGAGCGCCTACGCCTCCAGTCAAAACTTCGCCAACCTCCATGCTATCGATCCCTAGAATATGGTGGAACTCGATCCACTAGAGGCAATGGGCGGAGCATTTTTTCGACCAAACCAAAACTTAGGGCTCCATACTACACTAATCAACCACCGTCGCCATCGAGCCTTGATCATCTTACAGCCATTTTTGTCGACCTCTCCATTCACCCCTCTACCTTCAGAGAAGGCCACGACTCTCCCCGAGCAACCAGATCTCCAGGTCAACCCCAAACACCATATCTGATCAAACTCGAATTACTCCCATAATCATATACTAAATTTTTTATTTTACTTCTAAAAATCATGTTTTTGGATAGAGTTTCAGATTATACGCCTGAAACTTTAAATTGGTATATTTGGATTTTCACTTAGTCTAAGTTAGCTTTGTTCTACTTGATTTTCCAGAGCAATTTCAATTTTAATTCAGTTAAATAAAATTTTAAACTTTAATTCATGATTAAAACAAACAAATGTTTTTTGAATACTAAGTCCTAATAGTGGTTGAATCAAGATATAATGAATTTTTTCTGAAATTTTAGTTTGAATCTAAGAACAGTAATGTCATATGCAAACAGCATGCACACCCATCTATACATTCATACACACACACACACACACACACACACACACACATATATATATGCAGAACTTTATCAATATATATATTCACACAAAAACACATTCATTCCATAACTTAGCATGCAACCAGAATCATTTTTTAAGCTTTTAAAAGAAAAGTGTTACTCACCTGTTAAAATGAACAGAGCCCTTTTAATTTGGCATAGCTTTTGAACACTTTAGAGCTTGTTTGCTGAAAATGCTGCTTGATTTATGAACTTGCAGAGATGACTTAAATCTAGAACAGAGATGACTTCTTTTTTGAAACAAAGGGGAAATCCGCTTTAGTTTTGAACTTTCTTCGTTATCTTAGGTTTGAAAAAGAAATAGGCTATTGATTGTCTCATGTTGAAGAAGAATGCAAGCTTGATTTTGATTAAGTTTGAATATGATTATAAATTATTGGTTTCTGGTTTGTGAGGTACAGATTATCAGATTTTGATACATCTCAGATTTGAAGAAATGGTGTTCAGGCTTTGTTGTTGATTTTTGAAAATGAACTTGTAGGCTTTTGATTTTAATTTTTTTTGGTTTGAGGCAGTACTGAATTTCAGATTTTCTTTTGAGAAATGGTTTGAGTTTCTCTTGGTTTTGAAAAGAGAATAGAAAGAAATGAAGAGAAGAAAAGAATATGTTTATATAAGTTTATTTTGTGATTTAAATAAAATAAAAGAAAAATGAAAATTAAGGAGTGATACATATTTTAAACATTTAACAATTGTCATAACTCTTTTCAATCAATTAACACTTGTTATATTAAGGCTTAATGTGTTTACACTTGTCTTTTAAGTATTAAATATTTATTTTAATGTAAATGCTTTTACTTAATTTACTATTTCTTATCTAAATTTATATATATATTTCTTTGACAATAATAAAACCAATTATATACAAAATAAAATCTTATTCATATATTTTAAAATCCAAAACATTTTAAAATATCTACCTTTTTAATTTCAAATTTAAATCCAAATTCAAATTCGAATTAAATTGAAAAATCTAGTTTAAAGTCAACTTAAATATACATATATAATAACACACATACGTATTATAGAATTTAACTTTAAACAATTGTTTTGAAAATCATTTGTATTAAATTCAAAATATAACATTCAAATTACATGTACATAAAAATTACAACATAAATTCTTATTAATTTTAAAATATAGCTTTAAATCCAATTTATAATTCAACACATTTATATTTGAATTTCAAATTCAAATTTCAATTTATTTTCAATATTTGTTTTAAATCTCAAATCCAAATTCTATTTAAAAATCAATTTGTACACATATATAATAAATAAACAAATGTCTTGTTTTGTTTGGAAAAAATCAAATAAATTCACGGTTTAATCTAAAAATTATATTAATTACTAATTTAATTCAAATTTATCCCTAAATATTTAAATAAATTACCAATTCAAATTTAACTCAAAACCGGGGTCGTTATAGATTCCCCTCTTAAGAAATTTCATCCTTGAAATTTGTAATTAGGGGACAATCCCAAAACTTCAGTTTTAACAAAATATCCCTATCAACCATAGTATCTAAAGCAAACAATTCTGACCTATCTGGAGTTTATGTCCCATGCCAACTCATTCTTTGACTCAGCCAAAATAATGATCTCTCTCCAAAGCTTCTTTCCGGTGCTGCCACGAAGAAACCAAAGAATTGAAACTGAATAAAAGGAGATTGATAGAGAAAGGTTATTTTCGTTGTTGCAGGGAATCGATCTATCTCGTCCTCTTCTTGCACCTATACTCACTATCAATGGATAGTAAGAGAATTTACTGAGGCCTATGGACAGATATCTTAGGCAACACTCATTCTAGGGCATGTGTAACCCTATCTCTAATGAGCTACTTAATATGTTATACTCCTGAGCTAAAGTTTCAACCTTCAGCTCTGATACCAAGATGTCACGACTTGAATTTCTGCATTCGAAAATTGACATCCGTACTTCACTTGTACTCGAATGCCGCAGATTCAACCATTGAAATTCGATTCGTGCCGGAGCTTATAACAAATTAAGTATAACAACACAACAGAAGAAAATGAAATATATCATTGATACAACAAAGAATACAATATTCGATACAACAGATTGATACAAATGATATCAAATACTATCAGAGATACAAGACTACAGCGGAAGAAATAACAACATCAAGGATGGTCTAGACTTTGCGACCATCGAGAGTGGAAAGATGAACTTCGTTGGAGCCTTTCAAGTAAGAAGCAGGAATCCAACGAACCGAGTCTTCAATGCCAAAGCTCCAATGCTCCAAACTCGAACCACCATCATTGTTGAACTTGTAGCAAATCTGATCCATACATCGATTGCTAAACCAAAGACTTCAAAAACAATTGAATCTACATCTACAAGCCGATTATCTGAAAACCTAACTCTAGACTGCCCGTGTGGAAAATTGTGGGCACTCAGAGTTTAGGAAGAGAACAATAAATTCCGTGTCAGTCATGGGACTGGTGTGAGCAAACAAAAACAGTTTAACTTTGAATAAAACAATCAACAGAAGAATTTAAGATTGAAATCCGCAATGCTTTTGAAAAATGAAACTACCATAAGGCCTCCCGGCACACACACAATGTAATCGCACACTTGGGGGAGATTTCTTCTTATGATAGTCAAACATGCTTACTACGCAAAATCCTTTTGATATTACTATTAGTGCATAGTGTAGAAAACCTTTCGAAGGTATAATATTAATCTTAGCCAGCATAGGTACAATTATATTATGCCTTCTATAGCTACCATTTAAGAATGGCAGGTTATACAACTGCAATCGTAAAGGTGCGTATTAGAGATTAGATTTCCAACAAATGGTCAGGCTAAGGAACTTCCTATTACCACATGGGTACGCTTCTGGTGGGACGCCTCGAGAACCTAACCGGATCTCTACCAACACAAGGCCGGGTTACCTTTGTAACTAGGTAACTACTACACTAGTATGCCACTCCCCGGTCGTAACCAACCTTTATCCCGGGATTCACAAACAACCATAAAGCAATAAATTTGCAGCAACCACATAGGTTAAATATCTGGGCTCCATACCATGATACCACCTCTACCCAAAAGGAAATGAACACACCTTCAGGGGGCGCTACCCCCAAATAACCTTGCTGCATCCTTCCTGTTTCGACCATTCTGGGTTGCAAGGTTCGAAGAAGTCTCGTCCACAGAGCTACGCTTTTCACAAAAGGCATGCTTCGATCAACAAATGATCGGCAACACTCAGTAGCACTCACCATGCCATATTACCAAATTGGGAATGTATCACTAGTAACCATCAACTACATAACCTCTGAGTTTATACGTCTCAGAGAAGGGAGTTAAGCTAAGAGAATAACTTCTCCGCCACCAAACAGAAATGTATTTGATAGAAACCAGCTTTACATCTCAAAGTGTAACGTCAGACATACATCCATACAAGTCTGTTCCGGGTTCGCAAAGAACCGAAGGCACTTCAAAAGAAGCCCTTGTAATCCGGATAATCCCTAATCACGTCCAGACTCTCCATCACAAAGGGTGATCAAATCTCTATACCGGGGACCAGTCGGTGCAGAGACATTCAATGGGTTATCCTTCCGCTTTCGAAAATATGGTCTTCAGCACCGGTCTTCAATTGCAATCCATAATGTCATATCATTATTCGGAATGGGTTATATGAAACAAAGGTCCTCTCTCGGCTAAACAGAATAATGAGCGCAATATTTAAAACCATGTGGATAATGGGATCTCAATTAAGTCACAACTTATTACCCAAAACAAATGGTTTAAACAAATTACCATTTTAAAATCCTTTTAAACAAAAAGATTTACTTCACAAAGTTCACCAATCTTTCACAAAGATTCATTCATATTTTTCAAAACTATTTCAATTCCCAAATCGTTTATACAAAAGATATACCCTTAAGATCCTCTTTAATTTTCAAAACAAAGTTCAACAAACTTTCACAAAGATTTATTCATAGCTTTCAAAACTATTTCAATTCCATTTCAAACTTGAAATCTTTTAATACAAATTGAAAATCCATTCTTTATATGAAAACTATTATTATTTGAAAACAATTAGTTTTCGTTTCGGAAAAATCCGATTACATTTGCACGAGTTAAAGTCCCTCAAGTACAAGACTTAGGTTAAATTTCAAATTCCCAAAACAATACTTTTTAAAATGGTTTAAAATCCATATAAACACATTTATAATTTGTCTAACCTTTTCAAACCATATTTTCCAAACATAGAATTCAATTTCAAATTTTGAATTCAAATTCAAATCAAACTTATTTAAAATTCAAAAACTTTATCAAGTTATTCAAAATAACTTTTATCTTAAAAATTCCTTTTTCAAAGCATTTCATATCTAACTCAATTCCATTTCCAAAACCATTTGGATTCAAAATTCATCTTTTAAAATCATTTCAAAAATCTGTGACTTCACCGATTTCCTCATGCAATCCATATTTGTGCATGTATAGTGTAGTCCAGGGGTTTTACACAATAGTGCAACATCATCAATTATCACAGATTCAAGCACATCAATATTGATAAGCGGTATATTCCTATAACGCTTACCTTTCATTCATAGATTCATAGATAAATAATATAAATTTATCACAGATAAAAATAAATTACATTCATTCACAGATCACACAAAAATAATTCATAGCACAAAGCATAACATATCAGGGATATCAAACATTTCAACAATCAATAGAATTCAAAACATCCATAAGTAAGATTGATATATTATTAATTAATTTAATTAATTTCAAATTAAATTACTTGGATTATCTTAATCCTTCTTACTTAACATTAATTAATTATAAATTAATTAATTATTTCTAATGATCTACCTTAACAAATCTTCCTTGATTAATTATTTTTTAATTAAATTTAAGTAACTATTCCCTTAATTATATATTCAATTAATTATTCTTCAATTAATCACATTCATTAATCCTTCATTAATCACATTCAGTAATTAATTACTCTTAATTAATTACATTACTTAATTAACTTCTAAATAAATTTTATCAATTAATTCTTAAATTAATTACACTACGTAATAAATTCTTAATTATTCCATTACATAATTATCTTTCTTATTAATTACACAAAGTAATTAAACCCAAAACTACTTCCATTCTCAGTTAATTACATCCAGTAATTACTTTACTAAGTAATTACACTTTATAAATTACATTAAGTAATTATACTTAACAAATCATGAAGTGATTATTTTGAATTAATTAAACTAATTAATTAACTTAAACTAATCACATTACTTTAATTTATTACATTGAGTAATTAATTCCATTAATTACTTTCATTAAGTAATTATACTTAAACAATTCCACAAATGGGTATCTTTAATTAATTAATCTAATCATCTTAAATTAATTATATTAATTAATCATTTCATAATCCTTAGTTAATGATCTTCATTAGCTATTAACAATTCTTTAATTACTTTCCTAAGTAATTAAACTTTAATTAACCATTATTAATTACAATCAATTAAGTCTTAATTACCAATTAATTAACCTCTAATTACTCAATTAATGCTTAATTGAAATTTAATTAATCTTTAAATACTTGATTAAATTAATTTTTAATCACTAATTAAAAATCTTACTTCTCTAATTAATGATCTTTATTTTCAAATTAATTAACCTTAATTAATTAACTAATAATCCCCTAATTATTTATTTATTTATCTATAATCATTAATTAATTACATTAATTAATGACTCTTTAATTACCTTATTAATTTAACTAATCTCAAATCATTTAAATCTTAATTAATTTTAAGATAAATACTTAACCGTAGTACTGACTTAATTTACCATATACAAAGGCATTTGAAAACATTTTACTTTTAAATTTACTTTAGAATTTACATTGTAAGTTTCATTTTTAGTTTAAGATTTAAAATGATTAACACATTTAACTTTAACAAAATTTTAAACCAATTTACAAACCTTTTAAATCAAATGTTAAAGAACACTTATTTTATATAAAAGAGATTTCTAAAAGTTTTTAAACCAAAATCTATTTAAATTCAAAATTTTGTTTTATTTTAAAAACTTTTTAAAATCTGTTCTAACCTACTACTTCGGATTCAACCCGAAACTTACTCGAGTACTAACCCAAGAAAATAACATTACTTCCCTTCTTTTCAAAAATTTTGTTGAATTTTAAAGTTTTAAAAAAAACTGGAAACCATTACACTTTCTTCTACTCGAGTAATTACTTCAGTAAATACCGCATTTCCCTATAGCCCACTTCGAGGCAGAACTTCAGCAAAAACACTGACATAACACCCCCTGCCGTGCATATGCACCGGAGATGCCATCACCTCCGATCCTCCTCAATGGCTTCATCCGATCGACGATCACCCTCTAACCCTATTCCGATCATCAGAACATCGTGCCAACTCGAAATCGAATTCAAGCTTACTAACCCAAACCTGGAACCAGAAACACAATAGGAAAACCCCTCGACCTCCAAATTCAGATCATCGGAGCGCCTACGCCTCCAGTCAAAACTTCGCCAACCTCCATGTTATCGATCCCCAGAATATGTTGGAACTCGATCCACCAGAGGCAATGGGCAGAGAATTTTTTCGACCAAACCAAAACTTAGGGCTCCAGACTTCACTGATCAACCACCGTCGCCACCGAGCCTTGATCATCTCATAGCCATTTTTGCCAACCTCTCCATTCACCCCTTTACCTCCCAAGAAGACTACGACCATCCCCGAGCAACCAGATCGCCAGGTCAACCCCAAACACCATATCTGATCAAACTCGAATTACTCCCATAATCACATACTAAAAAGTTCGATTTTACTTCTAAGAATCATGTTTTTGGATAGAGTTTTAGATTACATGCCTGAAATTTTGAATTGGTATATTTGGATTTTCACTTAGTCTAAGTTAGCTTGGTTCTACTTGATTTTCCAAAGCAATTTCAATTTTAATTCAGTCAAATAAAATTTTAAACTTTAGTTCATGATTAAACAAACAAATGTTGTTTGAATACTGAGTCCTAATAGTGGTTGAATCAAGAGATAATGATTTTTTGTTGAAATTTTAGTTTTAATTAAAGAACGGTAATGTCATAGGCAACAACATGCACACCCATCTATACATTCATATATATATATATATGTATATATGCAGAACTTCATCAATATATATATATATATATATATAAAAATATATATTCACACAAAAAAACATTCATTCCAGAACTTAGCATGCAACTAGAATTATTTTTTAAGCTTTTAAAAGAAAATTGTTACTCACCTGTTAAAATGAACAGAGCCCTTTTAATTTGGCATAGCTTTTGAACACTTTATAACTTGTTTGCTGAAAATGCTGCTTGATTTATAAACTTGCAGAGATGACTTAAATCTAGAACAGAGATGACTTCTTTTTTGAAACAAAGGTGAAATCTGCTTTGGTTTTGAGCTTGCTTCATTATCTCAGGTTTGAAAAAAAAACAGGCTATTGATTGTCTCATGTTGAAGAAGAATGCAGGCTTGATTTTGATTGAGTTTGAATATGGTTATAAGTTATTGGTTTCTAGTTTGTGAGGTACAGATTATCAGATTTTGATACATCTCAGATTTGAAGAATTGGTGTTCAGGCTTTGTTGTTGATTTTTGAAAATGAACTTGCAGGCTTTTGATTTTGATTTTTTTGGGTTTGAGGCAGTGTTGAATTTCAGATTTGCTTTTGAGAAATGGTTTGAATTTCTCTTGGATTTGAAAAGAGAATAGAAAGAAATGAAGAGAAGAAAAGCATATGTTTATATAAGTTTATTTTGTGATTTAAATAAAATAAAAGAAAAATGAAAATTAAGGAGTGACACATGTTTTAAACATTTAACAATTGTCATAACTCTTTTCAATCAATTAACACTTGTTATATTAAGCATTAATGTATTTACACTTGTCCTTTAAGTATTAAATTTTTATTTTTAATGTAAATAAAAAGCTTTTACTTAATTTACTACTTCTTATCTAAATTTATATATATTTATTTATTTAAAGAAAATAAAACCAATTACATACGAAATAAAATCTTATTCATATATTTTAAAATCCAAAGCATTTTAAAATATCTACCTTTTGAATTTCAAATTTAAATCCAAATTCAAATTAAATTGGAAAATCTAGCTTAAAGTCAACTTAAATATACATATATAACAACACTCATATGTATTATAGAATTTAGCTTTAAACAATTGTTTTGAAAATTATTTGTATTAAATTCAAAATATAACTTTCAAACTATATGTACATTAAAATTAGAAAATAAATTCTATTAATTTTAAAAATATATTTTTAAATCCAATTTATATTTCAACACATTTATATTTGAATTTCAAATTCAAATTTCAATTTATTTTCAATATTTGTTTTGAATCTCAAATCCAAATTTTATTTAAAAATCAATTTATACACATATATAATAAATATACAAATGTCTTGTTTTATTTGTCAAAAAATTCAAATAAATTCACAATTTAATCCAAAAATTATATTAATTACTAATTTTTTCAAATTTATCCCCAAAAATTTAAATAAATCATCGATTCAAATTTAACTCAAAACCGAGGTCGTTACATTTCACAATATTCGTTCACAATTTCAATAATCTTCTAAACCATTTCCTTACTATAACATGCACTGAAATATCTGTAGAGAATAATAAAATCAAATTATCACAAGCTAAGATCATAAATCTTCCATTTATAAAAGTTAAGGGATATCGAAATGATCTATAGCGATTATTCTCACTTCAAAGACTTTTAAACCAATTCAACACACAAACCAGCCAAACACTTTCAAACATGTAAACGGAAAGTCTAGGTCATGCCATATGTTATCGAAGGTAATAGGAGTGATGTTATACAATATAAAGTTGTCATTTGATTTCAAAAGCAAGAGGGTCCAAAGTTTATAACTTTAATTAGTTAATGTCACTCTAACATTATATTTGCACACATACACACACATATATAATATATATACAAACAAGATTGTGAGATAACTCACCCAAATCCAAGCCTATAATAAGCTCAAACACAAATAATCAAAGGACCATGTCCTACCATCACCAGTACCTAAAGATCCAATCTTTAGCTCCAAAATCACAAAGCATCTCCACCCTCCATCATTTATTTCTCATGGCGCAAGATGAATCCCCCATCCACTTCACTTTTCTTCCACTTTCACTTTAGATCCATGCTTCCTAAGGTGTTTTAAGATGTTGGTGAAAGTTTGGTGGAGTTTGGGAAAGATTTAAGCTAATTAGAGAAAGACTAGTGAAGATCAAAGTGAATTAGTGCTAATCCACTTCCACCACCATTTTTATTCATTTTGATATTTTCAAGTTTGAGATGTTATGAAGTGTTTAACCCACCTAAGACCCTCCTATATACGGCCAAGAACCCCCTCCCCTATGTGCCTTGCATGCTCATATTGCTTTACACCTCTCCTTTTTTCTTAGTAAATTACCCTTTTACCCTTACACGCAAAATATCTTCTACGACATCATCAAATACTTTATTTTTCGTAAATGGAAAAATAATTCTATTTTAATGTTCTTCTACACAAATAAGTGTATGTAAAAAAGTTGAACAACTTCTGACGTGTAAAAATTTGTTTATCGATAAAACAATTTTTGGTCACATTATCGATATTTCTTCAAAGTATTTATTTTGTAAACATTTTTCTAAAATTCTTTTACCATCATTAGTTATTACTTAAGAAGGTTATTAGATCATTTTAGTCACATTTAATCCAAGATTCAAATATTTAAATATGAAGTGTTCGAAATTTCGAGTCGTTACAGGTTTAATCTTTGAGTTTGCATAGAGAATGCTTCCAAAATAGTTATTTGTCACGAATCAATCTAGTAGTGTACGGATTGATTCTATATAGTTTTGAAGAATGTTATAAGTAGTTTATAAGAAATATTTCAAGGGGGTAAGGAGTAAAAGGAACGTAAGAAAAATTAGTCAGAAAATTCGTTACAGTCTCCTTTATATAGCGAATGAAAAAATGCATCCATGCATGAAAAGGTGTGTCCAAAAAAACCTATTTTCATATTTTATAAAACAAATTATCGGTCACTATGTCAACATATCTTGGAGAGGTATATGACTACTCTTGTAAAATTTGAAAATAATTTTCTTTTAAACTGTTTTTAAACTTTTGTATTTTTGTAAACTAAGTTAAACATAGTTTTTTAAATACTTTGAACACATAAAAAAATTATAAAATATATTTTGAATTTTAAATAATTTACTTTGACAAAATATCAAAGATAAGAAATTTGTGATAAATATCAAAATCTGCTATCAGGGACTTAAACGGTTTATTCTAATGACTCATAACTATACACTAAAGTCTTGAACTCTTCGTATCTTTGTCTTTAAACTCATGATTCTTAATCAACTCCAAATGTTGAAATTTAATCTTTATATTGACTTATCTTCAAGATTAATCATTCGATACCTATGTAATATTCTACAACAAATACTTTATAACTTAGGAAAACATTAGTATCTATATCTATATGGTTGTTGTCATCAAAATTAATATCTAAGGTCATATCAATTTGCATCTTTTTGATAACGACAACCATGTAAATATTACTATATATAAGATATAATATAACTCCCATTTAGTATATGCATGTGTTATATTTTATATATTAATCCTCCTTTGTCATCAACAAAAATGGATGAAAAACAAAACCCCCCTTAAACGTGAAATACTTATGAATGATGGAGTCAAAATCAATATTGAAATTCTAAGAAAATTTCCAGAGATTTAAAATATATTAATCATTATACAATCTTTATTAATCATTCCAAAATTCAAATCAAACTATTATACAATCCAAACATACAAATAAACAATCCTAAACAAACCAAGTCAAACCATATATACATACCCATAATAATCCAAACCTAGTTATATTAAGTATTTAAAGGCCAATCAAATTCAAATATACAAGTTTTAAATGCACTTATAAGTTCTAAACAAATTGGAATACTAGATTTTCCTTAGAACTTCAATCTATCCTTTAGATCCAAAGATTGGATTTGTTTTGATGACATCCTAATTTTCTTATTTCGTGTTTGCTTTAGAGATTGAGCATTTCGGTTCGTTGTTTTGATCATTTTTATAAGGGAGGAAATTAACTAATGAAGAGCATATCTCCCTTGTGCCTTTATTATTTGCATTTGGCTTAATCATTCTGATTTATGAAAATAAAACAAAGAGCATTTTTGAAAGGTTGAAGCATTTCTTCTAAGTTTTCATAAAGTTTTTGATGCGGGGAACTCATTTTTATGAAAGGATATGTTTAAAATGGAAAGAAATGAAAAGATGAATCAATGTATGAATTTTTATGGAAGAAAAAAGCTTAAATAGAGATGAAAAGATGGATTGCATAACTGATTTTAAAGTAGTTACCAATTTTTTAAAATTTTGAAAATTTCAAAAATGGCTAAAAATATGTCGGCATATATATGTAGGGTATGTCGACATATGCATTTTAATTTTCACAGTTTATGTTTTTATTCTAAGTTTTATTTATACTCAATACTTTTCTATTTCTTGATTCTATTGAATATAAGAATACTATTTAACAACAAAATTAAATTTCTAAGTGACTTTCATTAATATAAAAGAGAATTGTATGGATATAATAGAAAAATACATGAGAATAACATTAAAAATACTAAAAAATACCACTAAGAGATACAACGGTGGATAAAAGATTTAACAAGATGATGATGTAGAAGAAGATTTTCCACCAAATTTTCTAATGATCTCGCCAAAGTATTTGTCCTCTTTGTTTGAGAGAGAAGTGAACTTTTTACTAAAGAAATGTTTAAGCTTCTTTTGGTTGTTGAGAAGCTTTTGTTGATTTGAGAGAGAATCTTTGTTGGAATAGCGAGATCCTTTGTCAATGCTTTCTAGAGAATTGTCCGTCCACTCTTCCACTTCTTGTTCTTCATCCTCTTCAATTTCCATACCATCGTATTCTTATTTTTCTTGAAGAATCTCTTGCCCTTCTTCCCTTGCCAATCTTTCTTTCTTTTCGAGAAGAGATACTTTGGGTTCGAACTCAAGAGGAATATGCATAAGAGAGTGATTGTTTTTTTAAAAAAATTGTTAGGCAAAATGTTTTCACCCCGTAGATCGATACCAAAATAATTGAAAGTTCTAGTAAGATATAAACTACGGTAAAGTGTGTTCTCGTGCCTCGAGATTTTCTTTTGAACAAAGTCATCCAAAATCACTAAAGCCCAATGTGTGTGTATATATATATATATCACATTTTCTAAAAATAGAAAAATGAGCTTTGAAAACCTTTTCAGTCAAGTAATTGTAATTTCCCCTCCTCGGTGTAAAATTTTATTGCAAGATTTTTACCCTTAAAACCGGACTTGCTATCACTAGAAAATAAATTGTACATAACTTCTCAATTACCGTAATCAATTTCAAAAGTGGAGAGGTCATTTCCACTACATTTACAACCAAAAGTTTGATCAAGAATTTTACAATCTAAAACAATAGTTGTGCCTTTTACACTACTTCAAATTTGATATTCTTCTCCTTGAAAATATTTTCCATTCAAATTAGCATAAAACATTTCAATCAAATCGGTATAGCAATCAAAATCATTTTTAGATAAATCGATTAAACCGAAAATACGATTTTCAAAAGCAAGATCTTTGAAACTATGGGAAGAAAATTCATTTAAATTTGCAAACCTTTCCAAAAATAATTTTCCATAAGTAGCATACTTAATATAAGTTCTAATGGAATCTTGATCATTATAAAGTTGATTTTGAACTTTTTGGTAAGTTTAATGGTTTTGGACGAGGAAAATTGGTTTGAGGAAGACATTTTTGAGTATGAAGGTAGGAAAGTGAAGAATGATTTTGAATTTTGAAATAATGTGTGAGTGAATGAAGGGATAGGAATGAGTTGATTAATTGAAAGTGGATTGGCATTTTTCAGTTGAGAAATGCCTTTTCAGTTTTTGAAATTAATGCAAAAGAGAGGGAAATTAAAGTTTTGAATTTGAAAAGATTCTCCAATTTTCTGACTGGTATGTCGACGTACATATGTAGACTATGTTAACATATAAGCCGAAAATTCCAGAATTAAACTAAGGTAGTAAATTCCACTTATATATACTCATTATTATTATTAATATATATTTATTCCTAAATTAAATAATTCCAAATAAATGAAATAAAAATTAAATGTAAAAAGTACTATTTTCTGTTTTCCTTTATTCTGATCTGGTTAATCTTCTATTTTTGAGAAACATATGTTAGCATTCTCGATGTTTGGTTCTTTTTCACTCGAAGTTGTATCAGAATCATCTAAAGCTGCAGTGCAAGCCCTCTTTCTCTTTTGGATGAATCAATGACATGCTTGATCTTTGATTTCTTTTGATATAGATAATCTGCTTGCAAATGACTGGGTTTATCACAGTTATAACACTTAATCACAATTTCGTTTACAAAAAAATTTCAAGTCTACAAAAGATATTCATCTTTCTATACTTTATAAACGTTTTGAAATTCCTAGTCGTAAGAGGAATTTTTTAATCATTGTCATCATCCGAGTCCTGACGTTGGTTGTTGCATCAAAGGCAAATAATTTCTTTTCTATTGCTTTATTTTCTCCTCTACCGTGCAACTGTGATTCATGGGACATTAGATTACACTTACTTCTTCAACTTTTAAAGAAGTGATGTTATTAGCCTCTTCTGTTTCTAATGGCGTTTCATCTCAATCTGAAGAGAGTAAATTAAGGACTTTTCTAACTTGGCCCTCTTTAGAGAAATTTTTACCTAGTTATACTGAAGAACGAACTATATCTTGAAATCTAGAATACATATAAGAAATGGACTCATTTCGTTTCATTTTAAACAATTGAAACTGATTCGTTAGCATGGAAATTTTTGTCTACTTCACTTTACTAGTGCCCTTATATGTAACTTTCAGTGTTCTTCAAGTTTCATATGCAGACTTACAAATAAAAACTCGATTAAATTCATATTTGTCTAATAAACAAAATAAAATGTTTATGGCTTTAGAATTATTAAGTGCTTGTGTCATAAGGTCTGGTGTCCATGTTGAGGATTCAGTGTGGGGTTCAGTTGTAACGATCCCGATTTTTAGTTAAATTTAATTTGGTAATTAATGCTAAATTGGGAATTTAATGGTGAATTAATTCAGATTTTTCCAAATTAATAAGGATGTGTTTTACTATTTATTTATATTTATAAATTTATTTTAAAATTGAATCTACGAATTGAAATTCAAAATATTGGATTTGAATACATTAAATTTTCAATTAATAAAAGACTAAAGATTAATTAAATAAAGATATGTGTTTATTTATATATGTGTATAAATGAAGATTTAATTTAAATAGAATTTCTAATTGGAAATCTAGAAATATATTTTGAATAATATATTAATTATAAATTGGATTGTGAATTAATTTGAAATTTTGAATAAATATATTTATGAATACACACACACATACACACACACACACACACACATATATATATATATATATATATTGAAAGTTAAATTGTAAATAAAATTTTGATTTTGGAAAATTCAAAATGTAAATAATTATAAATAAATTGGATTTATTCCAGAAATTAAGTATAAAAAAATTCCTTAGAAATTTATATAAGTGTTAGAAAATGTATAAATGTAAATATTCATAATAACTTGGATTTAAAATGTAAACCAAGAATTAATAAAAAGTTTTAAAATACTTTCTTTTATATAAATTGAAAATATATATGTATATGTAATTAAGTTAGTTGATCTTTAAAACATTTTCTTTATACTTGAAAATAAAATTTAGTTTTGCATACATTTAAAATAAATAGAAAATGTATTACATAATTTATACAAATTGATAATTCAAGGATTAAAAAAAATTATAAACTAATTAAAGATTAGGGGTTTAAACATAATAAGTAAATTATAATAAAGTAAGGTTTAAAAACATAATTTGTAAATAAATTCAAGAAAAGGTTTAAACATAAATTGCTTGTTTTTAACAAATGTAAGGTTAAGGTTTTATATATTAACATTTGTTGTTTAATGATAAATTTGCATTGACAAGTGTAAATATTTTAAAATGTATTAAAAATAATTATAAGCAAATTATCATGCAATTTAACAAGTGGAAAACTAGATTATTATCTTCATTTTAAATAAAAAATATATATAATTGAAAAACAAGGCAATGCACTTCATTTTCTTTAAACTCAAAATATGAAACAAAAGAAATCAGAAAAGAAAACTGAAAACCAGAATATAAAGCTTGGATTCATTTCAGATATCTGAAGCATAAGGCAACCTCAAATCTTCAACCGGGAAACAAATCCAGTAATCAAAGTAAAGATCAATTCTTCTCAAAACCAAAACAATTCAAAAATTCAAACTATGTTTAATTTAAAAGCCTGGAAACTCAACTAATCAAAGATTTGAAGCAAACCAGAGACAAATCAAAGAAAATTCAAACCTAAAGCTATTGATCATCTCAAACCTAGAAATGAAAATCAAAATTTGCTTCATCTTCAAAGCCAGGGAAAATCAAACAAAGTAGTTTAAAATCAAAAATCTGTTCATAGTCTACAACCTGGAAGTATCAATCTATTTCAAAGCTGTCAAACTGGAAATCAAAGTCTGGATTTAAAATGCAATCTGGAAACAAAGTAAAAGAAAATACAAAAACTCGAGATTTAAGCTAAATCAAGCATGCAGCAAGTTCAAATGGCAACTCAAACTAATTATCAAGTTCCTATCCTCTGCTCTGTTCCAAACTACAATGTGAGCAAACCTTACCCTTTTGACTTTAATATGGCTAAATTTTAATTCGATGAGATAAATGATTGAAGCATGAATATTGTGTGAATATGTTTATTTGAATATTGGCTGTGATTGCATGTTGTGAATATCATATACCTGCGTAGATATGAGCTTCTGTGCATATTCATCTTCTCTGTCTAAGAATAACAGGACCCAAAATTTATAAATAAATTCATATTTTCACATTTAATTGAATTCAAGCTATGGCCTTTAAGGAAGATATGTTTGTATCAATATAACATCATTTTCAAAAATATTATTAAGTAAAATAAATGAGTAGGATTGCTGGAAACCAGGTATATCAGTAATAAATGAATTCAAGTCGAAGTTTTGATTTTGAAAATTTCAAGCTTTGATCATATGAACTTATTCTTATTTCAAAAGTATGAATTTAGAAAGAAAAATCATAATTTTTAAGATTTGAATCACTCGAGTTGAATAGAAAATATGTTTTCATCAATATCTGACAAACGACGATGAATTGAATGTCGAAGTTGGTGGTGAAGGAGGCCGGGGGTCTATGGATCATAGGAAAAAAGTTGAAGTAATTATAGGTTGCCGTAGCAGTCGATTGGTGACAATTTAGGGTTTAAAAGCAAGTTTTGGCCATTGATGATTCTCGAGTTTGTTCGTCGCCGTGGATGGATCGAGGTGGACTGGTGCAGGGGGGATAGAGGCAGGAGGTCAAGATGAAGCTCCAGTCGTGGTTACATAGCGTCAGGTGGTTGGGATCATCGGGGAGAAGGAGGTTTATCGATGGTGATGGGTTCCAGTTTTGGGTTCACAGGCTTCTTTTCATTCTCGTGTTCGATTCGAGATTTTGAGGGTTGCAATTGGGTAGGGGGCCAACGTCGACTTGTCGACGATCTGAGACTTGGCCGGAGATGGGTAGTACGGTCGTGCACGCGCACGCGTAAGGGTTGTATATCTGGGAATGATGATGATTTGGGAAGAAAAGTTTCTCTCAGGGTTTTGTTCGATATTTACTGAGTTAGACTCGAAGTAGGTAGGGTCATTGAGTGACCCGACGATTTGCTCGGGAAAAATGGCATTTGGCTCGGGTAAATACTCGAGCTATCTTGGGTCTGGGTGATTATGTATATGACAGTTTTAATTTTTAAAATAAATCAGGTTTTAATATTAAAATAAATCCAGTTTTGACTGGTTTTTGAATAAATGAGAGTTGTAAAATTGTTTTAACTTTAGTAATTACTAAAATTGATTTAGAAAGAGAAAATGTTTAATTGTTAATTAAGTCTTTAGTTAATTTATGGGATAATAAATTAATCTATTTCAAAGGTTCATTAAAGTAAGACTTAAATGTTATAATTAAGTAGTTAGTTAAAGATAAAAAGGGTTTATCTTTAAAATTAATTAAGTTTTTGATAAATTAAAGAATGTGATTAGGTGATTAAGTAAGAATAATTACTTTATGTGATTAAATTTAAAGCGAATTACTTTGGGTAATTAATTTAAGACTAATTAATTTTTTAGATCAGTTAAAGAATAATTATTTTGAGTAAATTCATTAAGAATAATTAATTAATTAATTAATAAAGTTAATTAATGATAAATAATTAAAAGGTAATTAATTACTCTAAAATAATTACTTAATTAAAAGTAACTAATTTTTGATTAAAGGTTGATAAATCAAGTGATTGAACAATAATTAATTTAGGGATAATTAAAATAGGGGGAATTAATTTAAAGGACAAAGATTTGTATATTTTTTGCCTTAAGTACACGACCTCAATATTTTTACCACAAGGACAAACATTCTTCTAAAAATTATTTATAAGGACAAACATTTTCCAAAATTATTCATAAGGACAACAAAACTGCTACTGAGTTAAAACTGATACCTAAAAACTGCTATCGATAACTACAAACTGCTACTTAAAAACTGCTATCAATAACTAAAAACTGATACCTACAGAAAGCTGTCCTTCAGGATAAAATATTTAAGGTCTGTCCTTAAGGCTAAAAAGCTGAGAAATTCTGCCCTTGACAATAATTTCCTGATTAAAATAATATGTTAATTAATTAAGGAATTATTAATTAAAGGTTAATTAATTAATGAAGGTGATTAAGGAATGATAATTAGTTAAGGGCTAATTAATTAATATGATTAATTAAGAATAATTAATTAATAATTAAAGGCTAATTAAATTATTATTAATGGTTAATTAATAAATGATTTGTAATTAATTAATGTTATTAACCAAGATTGGTAGTTTATTCTTAACTAGTTATCTGAATTAATTAATCAGATGGTTAATTAAGCTCACATATGGATGATTGTAATCTATTGAATGCTGTGAACTATTGAAATATCTCTGGTGTATGATGCCTTGTTTTGATTTGAGCTGTTATGAATGTAATTTATTTATCTGTGATAAATTTACATTATCTATCAGTGAATCTGTGAATGGAGATAAGCGTTATAGGATTATACCGCTTATCAATATTGATGTGCTCGAATCTGTGATGTGATGATTGATGATGTTTCACTATTGTGTAAAACCCCTGGACTACACTATACACATACAAATGTGGATTGCACGAGGCAATTGGTTAAGTCACAGATTTTTGAAATGGTTTTAAAGTTGAATTTTGAATTTATATGGTTTTTGGAAATGGAATTGGGTTAATTATAAAAAGAGCTTTTGGAAAAAAGATTTTAAAGATAAAAGTTATTTTGAATATCTTGATAAAGCTTTGAAAATTTAAATAATTTTATTTGAATTTGAATTCAAGATTTAGAATTGAATTCTATATTTGGAAAGTATGGTTTAAAAAGGTTATACAAGTTATAAATGTATTTATATGGGTTTTAAACAATTTTAAAAGGTATTGCATTGGGAATTTGAATTTAATTGTAACGACCTAGAATTTCTGTCATTCGAAATTCGTATATTTAATTGATTTTTAATATTAACAAGTAAAAATTTGTAAGTCGAATAATTTTTTTTCGAATATCTAGATTTAATTGGATAATTAAATCGATAATTTAATATTCGAAATTACAGAAATAATTGGAAATTAGGTTTAAAATGATTAAAATTGATTTGTAAAGTTGTACTAAATCATATTGGAGTTAGAATGATGTTATAGAACTTTTAAAATTGAATTAAAAGTTAATTTGTGGAAATTGAATATTTTAATATTTAATTGACGAGTAAAAATAGTCATTTTTCAAGCAGTCTCAGATTTCGACGAAACTAGTTTCATCGGATCCGTAATGTTAAATTATTGTAAGATTTCAAATTTCGTGTCAATCGGATTTACGGTTTGTCTAGGGCAAGCTAAAACGCACTGAAATCAATTTAAGTGAATTTTTAATTTAAATAGTCGATTTGAAAAACTATCTTCCAAATACGATCGAATAGGCTCCCGATATATATTCCATTGCATTCGGAATAGGGGTAAAACATTATAAACGCCAAGCGGCACGCTTCGTTTGGAGTTCGGAAAATCTCGGATGAATAGTGTTTCGTAGAATTTTCTATAAAAGGACCCCCTTATCTTCATTTTACACTAAACCCTAGTTTCTGAGCTTCAGCCGCCACCTCCAATTCTATGGCCGAAAATTCATCTCCTTCCTCCCTCATTTTCTTCAAATCCGTTAACAATTACAAGAAATCTTCAACAGCAACATTGTAGAGCACGACGAGATCGTTCAATCCAACGGTGATGATCGAAAACGAAGCTACGAATCAATGGCAAATCGAGCTCGAACGGCTGATGTTCATGCACGGTTTTCGACGCAAGATGGAGGCCAAGCTTGGCCGGTCGCTGGCCAGTGGTGGAGCTCGTGATACTCGTTCGTATGGCACTCGCTGATCGTCGTGAAGTCAAGTATATGGGTCGCATCATCTAGGGTTTCTCGGCGGCAATGGGTCTCGCGTACGTGAAAGGAACGAAGGGGAGAAGAAAAGGAAACGTGCGGCCTGGATCTTGGGTTGCAGAAATGAACGGCCTTGATTTGGTTAGGGTTTAAAAATATAAAAAGGATTTGTAAATTAATTTATATAATTCGTGTGATATTTAAAACTGCATATCTTTTTCATACGAGGTCCGTTTCACACGAAACGAGTTGCGTCGGGTTCGTATTGACGAGCACTACACGATGGAGCTAGATTGGGATTGATTGGAGCTAGTGTGAATTTTGGATAAAATTAAACGCATGTTCAATTTTATTCGGAACAAAACACTGCAACTGTTATTGGAAGCAAGGTGAGAACTTCTCACTCAATCGAATTGTGTTTCGATTTAAATTTTAAGTAGTTAGATTTAAAATTGCTTGATTGTGTGATTGAATGATAAATCACTATCTGTTGTATTGAAATAGACCCTATACGCCGCATACTAAGTGGAGGTTGTTATATTAAACACATATACCGCGATATTCCACCTTGAAGTGGAATTGGTATTTTATACGTACTTGGAGTTGATTTCCCGCATTATATAGCGGATGAGACCCTATTGCGCCGCATAATAGCGGATATTATTTTATATAAACCCATGTACCGCAATATTCCGTCTTGAAAAGGGATTGGTATTGTGCTAACATCTATGGACGAAGGGAAACAGGTTCGAGGGATCCAACTGGATTCCTTAAATGATTGAATTTGTTTAAATGTTGTGTGTTGATTATTTATAATCTCTATGTGATTATCTTTGTGATTGAAATCATTGAAGGCTAAAATTTAGCCTAATAAAATTTTGGTATCGTTAGATACCGGAAATAAATAAAATTTGATTTCTGAAGATTCAGGTTGAAAGTTTATATTAAAATTTATTTTTGAGAATTGGATAAATTTAAAAGAAGGAATTCTAAAATAATAAAGTTTTATTTTTAATCTTAATGAATAAATTTTCAAAAATATGGAAAAAGCTTTAACAAATGGATTTCGGGTAATATTATTCAAAAGGTTGAAGAATTTATTCAAAATACGGATTTTAAAGAGTTTGAAAAATAAAAGAATTTGTTTTCTTTAAAAGGAATTTATTTTTAAAAAGGAAATAAAATTTGAAATCCATTTGGGAATTGATTTTTGGCGATTGAATTTAAAGTATTTTGAAAATCCATTTTGAAATTTATTTGGTGTTTTGAAAAGGATTTGGAATCAATTTGAAAATTTATTTGGGGTTTAGTAGAAATTGATTTCAATTTGAGATTTGAATGAAATTCACTTGGTGTTTAATTTCTTGGAAAATCAATAGAGATTTTGATTTGGTTGTTTTTGAAATCAATTGAAAAAAATTGAATTATTGTTGAAAGTGAATATTTGAAATCGATTTGAAAATCGTATGTTAGTGGATATTTGAAAATTTATATTCACCATGGAATTTATAAAGAAAAGGGAAATTTGTTTAAAAATAAACATTGATTTGTTTTTGAAGCGTGGAAATAAATTACGGATTTGGAAAGTAAAATTTAAAGTAAATCGTAAGGATTTATTTAATTGGTTTAAATGAACCATTTTGAAATGAAAGTGTATTCTCCGTGAAAGTCGAATAAAATTTCTGAATAGCTTTGAAAGATATATATATATATATATATATATATAATATTCTAGAATTGGTTTTGAAAAGGATACTTTGGAGAAATTAACTTCTTAAATTGTTTTAAATCCTTTAAGTAAAGATTATTAAGTTGATATTGAAATGATTATTTCTAAGATTTAATCAGTAATTGTTTTAGAAAATAGTTATTTAAAATAGTTATACTCTATATACTAATTTTTATTTTGAAAATTAGTTTGAACTTATGTTATATGTAATATTGGTATAATATTTTTTATAACTAATAGTTTAAGTAAAATGTTTAAAAAAAAGTTTTATTTCAAAGTGTTTTCTCGATATATTTTGGATAAGTGTTATAAATTATTTTAAAGTATTTGAACTCGGTAGATTTCCAGTGAAAATGAATAAATATTTGGAAGTGTTTCCGCGTAAGGAAAATGATTTGAAATTGGTTTTCAAAAGTGGTAAAGGTGAAAAGTGATTTGAAATTTGTTTTCAAATGGTTGAAGTGTGGAAAAATATATCTTGTAAAGATATTATTGAAAAATAAATTATTTGGTAAATTATTTGGAATCTGGCGATGTTGTGCATATCTATTGATAGTTAAATAGTCGACTATCAATATTTACCTTTAAATGGGTATTTGTTGTGATTTGCTTGAATTTGAATGCTACACTTATTTTAAAATAAGCGCTCGTTATTTGGTTTAGCCGGGAGAGGACCTTTGGGTCATGAATCCCATTCCGAATAGTGATACGTCGTAATGGATAGCATCTGAAGATCGGTGTTGAAGACCGGATATTTTCGAAAACGGAAGGATTACCATCAAATGTCTCTACATCGGCTGATCTCTGATATAGAGATTTTATCACCCTTTGTGATGGGAATTGCGGACGTGATTAGTGAATATCCGGATTGCAAGGGCTTCTTTGGAAGTGCCTTCGGTTCCATTCGATCCCGAAACGGACTTGTATGGAGGTTTGTCTGACGTTACAATTTGAGATGTAAAGATGGTTTCTATCAAATACATTTCTTTTGGTGGCGGAGAATTTATTCTCTTAGCTTAACACCCTTCTCTGAGACGTACGAGCTAAGAGGTTATGTAGTTGATGGTTACTAGTGATACATTCCCAATTTGGTAATGTGGCATACGAAGTGCTGCTGATCATTTGTTGATCAAAGCATGGCTATTGTGAAAAGAGTAGCTTTGTGGACGAGACTTCATCGGACCTCACAACCCGGTAATGGTCAAAACCGGAAAGATGCAGCAAGGTTATAGGGAGTAGCGCCCCTTAGAGTATGTGCATTTCCTTCTGGATAGAAGTGGTATCATGGTATGGAGCCCGGATACTTAACTTATGTGGATGTCGCAAATATATATGACTTTGTGATTGTTGTTGGTTGAGATCCTTGGATAAAGGTTGTTTACAACCGGGGGATGGCATACTCGTGTAGTAGTTACCTACTTTTGCAGAGGTAACCCGGCCTTGTGTTGGCAGAGATCCGGTTAGGTTCTCGAGGCGTCCTTCCAGAGGCGTACCCATGTGGCAATGGGAAGTTCCTTAGCCTGACCATTTGTTGGAAATCCAAACTCCAATATGCACCTTGTACGGTTTTAGTTATAGAACCTGCCATTTACTTATGTTGGTCACCACTATTTAGATGGTAGTTATAGTAGGCATAGTGCGAAATGCCTATGCTGGTTATGATTTATATTATACTTTCGAAATGTTTTCTACACTATGAACTAATAATAATAATAATCAAATGATTCTGCGTAGTAAGCATCTTTGACTATCATAAGGAGAAATCTCCTCCATTTCTACGTTTGCATTGTGTGTGTGGCGGGAGGCCTTATGGTAGTTTCATTTTCCAAAAGCATAGCGAAATTCTTTTTATTTTCTTTGTAAAAGTAACTGTTTTAAGATTTCACACCAGTCTCATGACTGACCTGGAGTTTATTGTTCCCTTCCTAAACTCTGGGTGCCCACCAATTTCCACACGGGCAGTCTAGAGTCAGGTTATCAGGTCATTCTGGAATTCAGGAGATGCTGTGGAGATCAGGATCAAGCTAGAGGGCATGGCGTATCAACTAGTTTATAGTATTTCTTTTCCGCTGTTTGTTGCTGTAAACTCTGATAATGTAATGTAATGTGATGTAATGTAATAACTGATACAGTTCTTTTGATTTAAAGATTATTCATTTATCTATCATATGTTGTTCCGCTGCGATTATGAGATTATGATATTGTTCTGTTGCTTTTCTTTCTTTCTTCTTCTACCTCTTTTTCTTTAACCCTAACGGTTCGGTTTTCCGGCCTTCGATTGTTCGGCAGTTGATACAATGGGCGTATTAATGTCGACTTTCGGGGCGTCGAAGAATCGTATCGTCACATTTGGTATCGGAGCAATTGGTTAAGCGACAACCTTGGCTCTGTTGGGAATTACTCATTAGAGATAGAGTCAGCGGTACTCGAGAATGAGTGTGAGTGTAATAATAGATATGAGTGCGTATTTGTTAGTGAATATAAAAAAAAATTATTGTGTTAATTGGTTTATTGAGTGGTATATGGATTCTGGTCAATACGAGTAATTAACGTTATTGATAGGAATCTCTAAACACTTGTACAGAACAAATTCGACACGATATCGTTTTAAAATAGGGTAAATGAAATAATTTTACCTAAATTATTTTCGTATATAAAGAGGAAAAAAATTCTATGAATTATTATAATATATGATTGCTTGATTGCTAGAAAGTGATGATATTACATTATTATCATTAAAGTTGAAAAAGAAATTGAAATCGTAACTCCGAAGTTAAGAAATAAATTCACATACAAATAGAATTGGAAAATATAAGTTGTAAATGTGATTTGTAATTTGAAGTAAAATTTCAGAGGAATATTTGGAAATGTTTTGAAAGGGTTTGCAATTTGGAAAACATTAAATTCCTTTTTGAGTTTGAAAATGGATTTCAAGGGTTTGGAAAAATGTTTTTGGAGGGATAAAAGCTCTAAACTCTTTTCAGTCGCTGGAAAATAACTTCGGTGATGACTGCAACATCATCGGTGTTCATTTTCGGGTTTCCAAAAGAGGGATTGCTGCCAAGTTGTTTTAAATGGAAGTTGTTTGAAAAATTTGGGTTTGGGTTTTGAAATTCAAAGGATAATTTGAATTGGTTTCAAAAATGGTTTTGAAATGTTGGAAAGACTCCAGAATCTGATAAAAATAGTTATGGAATAAAATTTATTGAGTTGAAAATAAATTTGGGGTAGAAACAGATGAATTGAAATTGAGTTTGAATTATGGAAATAAATTTATGAATGAATGAATTTACAATTCCAAGTAAATTGAAAATTTGTCAAGTTGGATCAAATGAAGCTAAGTATTAAAATAAAATTAGTAACTGAAACTAATATAAGGAATGACAAATAGATATGGTTTAGAATGAATTGAATTTAATAATTATAAATAAAAGGTAAATTGAATCAAAATAGAATTGAAATGGTAAATTGAATTCAGATGAAATTAAAAATGTAAGATTGAATGAGAATTAATATGTAACTTTAATAGTAGAGTAAAAATGGTATAAGAAGTAAGTATTGAAATTTTGTAAAGGAATGTGCAAAATGATATTTGAATATTTTAATTGGATATTATGGCTAGCAGGATATACAGGTGTGTTAAAGACAAAGGAAATTGGGATTTTGATTTCGAAGATAAAAAAATTGAATTGCTCGACAAAAGGTATGTATTTGAATTTCAGTATGAAATTTGATGATTTTCTTGCCCAGCCACTTGGCTTTTTCTTTTCTTTTTGAAATCTGGGGGCCGTGGTGCCATTTTTGTAGTCGTACCGAGCTAGCCGCGCAAAGGAGACGCTGGCAAAAAAATTCGAAAATTTAAGGCATTAGAATATTTTTGAGAAAATTGGAAATTTTGAAAACTATAACTTTGATTTTGGAGTGAAAAGTTAAACGATATAGTTGGTTTTGGAAAGATAACTAAGTATGATTTGAAAACTTAGTAAAGATATTGTAAGAAGTTTAACTATGGATTTTGAAAATTTTAAAATGTTTAAATAAATTTGAAATTTAATTTGAACAAATGGTTTTGAAAAGCTAATGGATTCTGTAACTTTTTCTTACTTGACAATTTCGAGGACGAAATTCTTTTAAGGGGGGAAGTTTGTAACGACCCAGAATTTCTGTCATTTGAAATTCGTATATTTAATTGATTTTTAATATTAACAAGTAAAAATTTGTAAGTCGAATAATTTTTTTCGAATATCGAGATTTAATTGGATAATTAAATCGATAATTTAATATTTGAAATTACAGAAATAATTGGAAATGGGTTTAAAATGATTAAAATTGATTTGTAAAGTTGTACTAAATCATATTGGAGTTATAATGATGTTATAGAACTTTTAAAATTGAATTAAAAGTTAATTTGTGGAAATTGAATATTTTAATATTTAATTGACGAGTAAAAATAGTCATTTTTCAAACAGTCTCGGATTTCGACGAAACTAGTTTCATCGGATCCGTAATGTTAAATTATTATAAGATTTCAAATTTCGTGTCAATCGGATTTACGGTTTGTCTAGGACAAGCTAAAACGTACTGAAATCGGTTTAAGTGAATTTTTAATTTAAATAGTCGATTTGAAAACCTATCTTCCAAATACGATCGAGTTGGCTCCCGATTTATATTCCATTGCGTTCGGAATAGGGGTAAAACATTATAAATGCCAAGCGGCACGCTTCGTTTGGAGTTCGAAAAATCTCGGATGAATAGTGTTTCGTAGAATTTTCTATAAAAGGACACCCCTTATCTTCATTTTACACTAAACCCTACTTTCTAAGCTTCAGCCGCCACCTCCAATTCTATGGCCGAAAATTCATCTCCTTCCTCCCTCATTTTCTTCAAATCCGTTAACAATTACAAGAAATCTTCAACTACAACATTGTAGAGCACGACGAGATCGTTCAATTCAACGGTGATGATCGAAAACGAAGCTACGAATCAATGGCAAATCGAGCTCGAACGGCTAATGTTCGCGCCCGGTTTTCGATGCAAGATGGTGGCCGAGCTTGGCCGGTCGCTGGCCAGTGGTGGAGCTCGTGACGCTCGTTCGTATGGCACTCGTTGATCGTCGTGACGTCGAATATATGGGTCGCGTCATCTAGGTTTTCTCGGCGGCAATGGGTCTCGCGTACGTGAAAGGAACGAATGGGAGAAGAAAAGGAAACGTGTGGCCTGGATCTTGGGTTGCAGAAATGAACGGCCTTGATTTGGTTAGGGTTTAAAAATATAAAAAAGGATTTGTAAATTAATTTATATAATTGTGTGATATTTAAAACTGCATATCTTTTTCATACGAGGTCCGCCTCACACGAAATGAGTTGCGTCGGGTTCGTATTGACGAGCACTACGCGATGGAGATAGATTGGGATTGATTGGAGCTAGTGTGAATTTTTGATAAAATTAAACGCGTGTTTAATTTTATTCAGAACAAAACACTGCAACTGTTATTGGAAGCAAGGTGAGAACTTCTCACTCAATCGAATTGTGTTTCGATTTAAATTTTAAATAGTAAGATTTAAAATTGCTTGATTGTGTGATTGAATGATAAATTGCTATCTGTTGTATTGAAATAGACCCTATACGCCACATATTAAGCGGAGGTTGTTATATTAAACACATATACCGTGATATTCCACCTTGAAGTGGAATTGGTATTATATACGTACTTGGAGTTGATTTCCCGCATTATATAGAGGATGAGATCTTATTGCGCCGCATAGTAGCGGATAATATTTTATATAAACCCATGTACCACGATATTCCGTCTTGATACGGGATTGGTATTGTGCTAACATCTGTGGATGCAGGGAAACAGGTTGGAGGGATCCAACTGGATTCTTCAAATAATTGAATTTGTTTAAATGCTGTGTGTTGATTATTTATAATCTCTGTGTGATTATTTTTGTGATTGAAATCGTTGAAGGCTAAAATTTAGCCGAATAAAATTTTGGTATCGTTAGATACTGGAAATAAATAAAATTTGATTTTTGAAAATTCAGGTTGAAAGTTTATATTAAAATTTATTTTTGAGAAATAGATAAATTTAAAAAAAGGAATTCTAAAGTAATAAAATTTTATTTTTAATCTTATTGAATAAATTTTCAAGAATATGGAAAAAGCTTTAACAAATGGATTTCGAGTAATATTATTCAAAGGTTGAAGAATTTATTCAAAATACGGATTTTAAAGAGTTTGAAAAGTAAAAGAATTTGTTTTCTTTAAAAGGAATTTATTTCTAAAAAGGAAATAAAATTTGGAATCCATTTGGGAATTGATTTTTGGCGATTGAATTTAAAGTATTTTGAAAATCCATTTTGAAATTTATTTGGTGTTTTGAAAAGGATTTGGAATCAATTTGAAAATTTATTTGGGGTTTAGTAGAAATTGATTTCAATTTGAGATTTGAATGAAATTCACTTGGTGTTTAATTTCTTGGAAAATCAATAGGGAATTTGATTTGGTTGTTTTTGAAATCACTTGAAAAAAATTGAATTGTTATTGAAAGTGAATATTTGAAATCGATTTAAAAATCGTATAGCAGTGGATATTTGGAAATTTAAAGTCGCCATGAAATTTATAAAGAAAAGGGAAATTTGTTTAAAAATAAACATTGATTTATTTTTGAAGCGTGAAATAAATTACAGATTTGGAACGTAAAATTTAAAGTAAATCTGTAAGGATTTATTTAATTGGTTTAAATGAACCATTTTGAAATGAAAGTGTATTCTCCCTGGAAATCCGAATAAAATTTCTGAATAGCTTTGAAAGATATATATATATATATATATATATATATATATATATATATTTATAATATTCTAGAATTGGTTTTGAAAAGGATACTTTGGAGAAATTAACTTCTTAAATTGTTTTAAATCCTTTAAGTAAAGATTATTAAGTTGATATAGAAATGATTATTTCTAAGATTTAATCAATAATTGTTTTAGAAAATAGTTATTTAAAATAGTTATCCTCTATCTACTAATTTTTATTTTGAAAATTAGTTTGAACTTAAGTTATATGTAATATTGGTATAATATTTTTTATAACTAATATTTTAAGTAAAGTGTTTAAAAAAAAGTTTTATTTCAAAGTATTTTCCCGATATATTTTGGACAAGTGTTATAAATTATTTTAAAGTATTTGAACTCGGCAGATTTCCAATGAAAATGAATAAATATTTGGAAGTGTTTCCGCGTAAGGAAAATGATTTGAAATTGGTTTTCAAAAGTTGTAAAGGTGAAAAGTGATTTGAAATTTGTTTTCAAATGGTTGAAGTGTGGAAAAATATACCTTGTAAAGATATTTTTGGAAAATAAATAATTTGGGAAATTATTTGGACTCTGGTGTTGTTGTGCATATCTATTGATAGTTAAATAACCGACTATCAATATTTACCTTTAAATGGGTATTTGTTGTGATTTGCTTGAACTTGAATGTTACACTTATTTTAAAATAAGCGCTCGTTATTCGGTTTAGCCGGGAGAGGACCTTTGGGTCATGAATCCTATTTCGAATAGTGATACGTCGTAATGGATAGCATTTGAAGACCGGTGTTGAAGACCGGATATTTTCGAAAACGGAAGGATTACCGTCGAATGTCTCTACATCGGCTGATCTCCGATATAGAGATTTTACCACCCTTTGTGATGGGAATTGTGGACGTGATTAGTGAATATCCGGATTGCGAGGGCTTCTTTGGAAGTGCCTTCAGTTCCGTTCAATCCCGGAACGGACTTCTATGGATGTGTGTATGATGTTACAATTTGAGATGTAAAGCTGGTTTCTATCAAATACATTTCTGTTGGTGGCCGAGAATTTATTCTCTTGCCTTAACACCCTTCTCTGAGACGAACGAGCTCAGAGGTTATGTAGTTGATGGTTACTAGTGATATATTCCCAATTTGGTAATGTGGCATACGAAGTGCTACCGATCATTTATTGATCAAAGCATAGTTTTTGTGAAAAGCGTAGCTTTGTGGACGAGACTTCGTCGGACCTCACAACCCGATAATGGTCAAAACAGGAAAGATGCAGCAAGGTTATAGGGAGTAGCGCCGCTTAGGGTATGTGCATTTCCTTCTGGATAGAAGTGGTATCATGGTATGGAGCCCGGATACTTAACTTATGTGGATGTCGCAAATATATATGACTTTGTGATTGTTGTTGGTTGAGGATCCTCGGATAAAGGTTATTTACAACCGAGGGATGGCATACTCGTGTCAGTAGTTACATACTTTTGCACAGGTAATCCGACCTTGTGTTGGTAGAGATCCGGTTGGGTTCTCGGGGCGTCCTTCCAGAGGCGTACCCATGTGGCAATGGGAAGTTCCTTGGCCTGACCATTTGTTGGAAATCCAAACTCCAAATACGCACCTTGTATGGTTTTAGTTGTAGAACCTGCCATTTACTTATGGTGGTCACCACTGTTTAGGTGGTAGCTATAGTAGGCATAGTGCAAAATGCCTTTGCTGGCTAAGATTTATATTATACTTTCGAAATGTTTTCTACACTATGCACTAATAATAATAATAATAATAATAATAATAATAATAATAATAATCAAATGATTCTGCGTAGTAAGCATCTTTGACTATCATAAGGAGAAATCTCCTCCAATTCTGCGTTTGCATTTTGTGTGTGGCAGGAGGCCTTATGGTAGTTTCATTTTCCAAAAGCATAGTGAAATTCTTTTTATTTTCTTTGTAAAAATAACTGTTTTAAGATCTTACACCAGTCGCATGACTGACCTGAAGTTTATTGTTCCCTTCTTAAACTCTGGGTGCCCGCCAATTTCCACATGGGAAGTCTAGAGTCAGGTTATCAGGTCAATCTGGAATTCAGGAGATGCTGTGGAGATCAGGATCAAGCTGGAGGGCATGGCGTATCAACTAGTTTATAGTATTTCTTTTCCGCTGTTTGTTTTTGTAAACTCTGATAATGTAATGTAATGTAATGTGATGTAATGTAATAACTGATACAGTTCTTTTGATTTAAAGAATATTCATTTACCTATTCCGCTGCGTGCTTTTCTTTCTTTCTTCTTCTACCTCTTCTTATTTAACCCTAACGGTTCAGTTTTCCGGCCTTCGATTGTTCGACGATTGATACAGTTGGGCGTATTAGTGTCGACTTTTGGGGCAACGAAGAATGTATTGTCACATTAACCCAAAATTTAGAATTGAAGGGCTTTAACTTGTGCAAATATAATCGGATTTTCCCGAAAGAAAAACATTTGTTTTCAAATAATAATAGCTTTCATATAAAGAAAGGATTTCCAATTTGCGTTGAAAAATTTCAAGCTTGAAATGGAATTGAAGTAGTTTTGAAAGCTATGAATTGAATCTTTGATTTAAGATTGGATAAGTTAATCCAATTTGAAAGGGAAATTGTTTTGAAAGAATATGAATGTATCTTTATGAAAAATGGGTAAACTTTGTGAAGTGAATCTTTTTGTTTAAAAGATTTGAAAATGGTAATTTGTTTAAACCATTTAATGAAAAGTTTTGGGTTTTAAGTTGTGACTTAACTGAGATCCCAATATCCATATGATTTTAAATATTGCGCTCATTATTCGGTTTAGCCGGGAGAGGACCTTGTGTCATAAAACCCATTCCGAATAATGATACGACATTATGGAGAGCATTTGAAGACCAGTGGTGAAGACCTGATATTTTCGAAAGCGAAAGGATAACTCGTCGAATGTCTCTACACCGGCTGATCCCCTGGTATAGAGATTTGATCATCCTTTGTGATGGGAAGTCCGGACGTGATTAGTGAATATCCGGATTTGCAAGGGCTTCTTTGTTAAGTGCCTTCGGTTCTGTTCGAACCCGGAATAGACTTGTATAGATGTGTGTCTGACGTTACACTTTGAGATGTAAAGCTAGTTTCTATCAACTACATTTCTGTTTGGTGGTGGAGATTTATTCTCTTTGCTTAACACCCTTCTCTGAGACATACGAGCTCAGAGGTTTTGTAGTTGATGGTTACTAATGATACATTCCCAATTTGGTAATGTGGACTATGAAGTGCGGCTAATCATTTGTTGATCAAAGCATGGCTTTGTGAAAAAGTGTAGCTTTATGGACGAGACTTCGTCAAGCCTCACAACCCGGTAACGGTTTAAACAGAAATCGTGGCAGCAAGGTTATTTGGGGGTAGCGCCCCTTGGGGTATGTCCATTTCCTTCTGGATTATAAGTGGTATCATGGTATGGAGCCTAGATACTTAACTTTGTGGTTGCTGCAAAACTTATTGCTTTGTTGTTGTTGGTTGAGAAGCGCTTCGGATAAAGGTTGGTAACGACCGGGAGGTGGCATACTCATGTCAGTAGTTACCTAGATACAGAGGTAACCCAGCCTTGTGTAGCAGAGATCCGGTTAGGTTCTCGAGGATGTCCCTCCAGAGGCGTTCCATTTTGTGTGGGAAGTTCCTTTGCCTGACCATAGTTGAAAATCCAATCATCAAATACGCGCCCTGTATGGTTTTAGTTGTATAACCTGCCATTTACTTATGGTGGTCACCACTGTTTAGATGGTAGCTATAGTAGGCATACTATAATGGTTGAATGTTGGCTAATATTAATATTATACTTTTGAAAGGTTTTCTGCACTATGCACTAATAATAATATCAAAAGGTTTTTTGGTATCAAGCATGTTTGACTATTATAAGGAGAAATCTCCTCCAATTTTGCGTTTGCATTGTGTGTGCAGTGGGAGGCCATATGGTAGTTTCATTTTCCAAAAAGTAATGCAGATTTCAATTTTAAATGGTTTGCTGATTTTCTAAAGATAAACTGTTTTTGTTTGCTCATACCAGTCCCATGACTGACCTGGAGTTTATTGTTCCCTTCCTAAACTCTGGGTGCCTACAATTTTCCACACGGGCAGTCTAGAGTTGTGTTTTTCAGATAATCAAATAGTAGATATTGATTCGATAGCATCCAGCCTTTGGATTCGTGGATCGCATTTGCCTAAGGTGACTGACCTTGCTTAAGGCATTGATGATGGTGGTTCGAGCTTTTGGTTCAAGCTATCTTTAGTGATGGATTCTTTTGGAGATGCATTCCATTGGAGTTATCTTTCCGCTGTCGATGGTTGCAAAGTCTAAACCATCTATTTGTGTTATTTTCCGTTGTACCTTATATCTCTAATATTGATATCATTTGTATCAAATTAAATATCAATGATATATTTGTTTTCTTCCGCTGTGTTGTTGTACTTAATGTGTTATAAGCTTCGGCGAATCGGATTTGAACGTTTGAATCTGCGGCATTCGAATAGAATGAAGTATGGATGTTGATTTTCAAACGCGAAAATTCGTATCGTTACATTTGGTATCAGAGCTGAAGGTTAAACTTTAGCTTTTTGAGTATTACACATTAAGTAACTCATTAGAGATAGGGTGAAGTATACATTAGAATGAGTATATCCCTAACATATCTGTCTGCACACCTCAGTAAATTCTCTTGCTATCCACTGATAGTGAGTATGAGTGCAAGAAGAAGACAAGGTAGGGGACAGAGGAGTACCACTACAAATGGTCAATACCCTACAACAACGGAAATAACTTTTCTCTATCAATCTCCTTTGATCCAGTTTCAATTCTTTGATGGCTTCGTGGAAGCTCGAGGGAGAAGCTTCGGTGTGAAGATGGCCCTGCGTATCATTGTAGAAAACATCCATCTCGTATTCTCTTCATCAGTTACCTATCAGCTTTTCGCTTTAAACTTTAATGGATTTGAAAATTTAATTAAAATAAACTGAAATATGAAGCTAAAACTAGATTGTATCAATAAAACGATTTCGGTCAAAACCAAATTTGAAATTCTATTATAATTTCTTGTAAGGATCACAGTCCGAAGAAGGACAGGTTGGTGTATACTTTGGGATATTCCAATCTGAATTGAGTATCCATTGTTTGTTCTATTGGGTTCAGATATATTCTACGAATGGTTCGTTATGCCTTCGAACTAACCAATCCCCGTCTTATTTCGTAGGCTGATGACCCGAGTATCTTGTGAAGTGTTGAATGAGTTTGTTCTCGTATCTATTAGTGATATTCTGATTTGGTAAGCCAAATGCAGAATAGATATTCATTTTGACCTGGTAAATCAATTTTCTATCTCAGATGTGTTCATCTGTTCTTTGTTGTCTCCCTGGCAAATTTCGGGGACAAAATTTTCTTAAGGAGGAATCTGTAACGATCCTGATTTTTAGTAAAATTTAATTTGGTAATTAATGTTAAATTGGGAATTTAATGGTGAATTATTTCAGATTTTTCCAAATTAATAAAGATATTTTTTGTTATTTATTTATATTTATAAATTTATTTTAAAATTGAATCTAGGAATTGAAATTCAAAATATTGGATTTGAATACATTATATTTTCAATTAATAAAAGATTAAAGGTTAATTAAATAAAGATGTGTGTTTTTTTATATATGTGTATAAATGGAGTTTTAATTTAAATAGAATTTCTAACTGGAAATCTACAAAGATATTATGAATAATATATTAATTATAAATTGGACTTTGAATTAATTTGAATTTTTGAATAAATATATTTATGAATATATATATATATATAGAATGAAAGTTAAATTGTAAATAAAATTTTGATTTTGGAAAAATTCAAAATGTAAATAATTATAAATAAATTGGATTTATTATACAAATTAAGTTTTAAAAAAATTTCCTTAAAAAGTTATATAAGTGTTAATGATAGAAAATGTATAAATATAAATATTCATAATAACTTGGATTTAAAATGTAAAACAAGAATTAATAAAAAGTTTTAAAATACTTTCTTTCATATAAATTAAAAATGTATATGTATATGTAATTAAGTTAGTTGATCTTTAAAACATTTTCTTTATACTTGAAAATAAAATTTAGTTTTGTATACATTTAAAATAAATAGAAAATTTATTACATAATTTATACAAATTGATAAATCAAGGATTAATACAAAATTTATAAACTAATTAAAGATTAGGGGTTTAGACATAATAAGTAAATTATAATAAAGTAAGGTTTAAAAACACAATTTGTAAATAAATTCAAGAAAAGGTTTAAACATAAATTTGCTTGTTTTTAACAAATGTAAGGTTAAGATTTTATATATTAACATTTGTTGTTTAATGATAAATTTGCATTGACAAGTGTAAATATTTTAAAATGTATCAAAAACAATTGTAAGAAAATTACCATGCAATTTAACAAGTGGCAAACTTGATTATTATCTTCATTTTAAATAAAAAAATATATAAAAGAAAATAAGGCAGTACACTTCATTTTCTTTAAACTCAAAATCTGAAACAAAAGAAATCAGAAAAGAAAACTGAAAACCAGAAAATAAAGCTTGGATTCATTTTTGAAATCTGAAGCATAAGGCAACCTCAAATCTTTAGCCAAGAAACAAATCTAGAAATCAAAGTAAAGATCAATTCTTCTAAAAACAAAAGCAATTCAAAAATTCAAACTGCATTTAATTTAAAAGCCTGGAAACTCAACTAATCAAAGATCTGAAGCAAACCAGAGACCGATCAAAGCAACTTCAAACCTGAAGTGCTGATCATCTCAAACCGAGAAATGAAAATCAAAATTTGCTTCTGCTTCAAAGCCTGGGAAAATCAGACAAAGCAATTTAAAGTCAAAAATCTGTTCATAGTCTACAACCTGGAAGTATCAATCTGTTTCAAAGCTGTCAAAAGTCTGGATTTAAAATGCAACCTGGAAACAAAGTAAAAGAAAATACAAAAACTCCAGATTTAAGCTAAATCAAGCATGCAACAAGTTCAAATGGCAACTCAAACTAATTATCAGTTCTTGTTCCCGCTCTGTTCCAAACTACAATGTGAGCAAACCTTACACTTTTGACTTTAATATGGCTATATTTTAATTCGATGAGATAAACGATTGAAGCATGAATATTGCGTGAATATGTTTATTTGAATATTGGTTATGATTGCATGTTGTGAATATCAGATGTCTGTGTAGATATGAGCTTCTGTGCATATTCATCTTCTCTGTCTATGAATAATAGGATCGAAAATTTATAAATAAATTCATATTTTCACATTCAATTGAATTCAAGCTATAGACTTTAAGGAAGATATGGTTGTATCGATATAACATCATTTTCAAAAATATTATTAAGTAAAATAAATGAGTAGGATTGCTGGAAACTAGGAATGCCAGTAATAAATGAATTCCAATCGAAGTTTTGATTTTGAAAATTTCAAGCTTTGATCATATGAACTTATTCGTATTTCAAAAGTATGAATTTAGAAAGAAAGATCATAATTTTTAAGATTTAAATGGCCGAGATTTTTCGAGTTGAACAGAAAATATTTTTTCATCAATATCTGACAAACGACGATGAATTGAATGTCGAAGTTGATAGTGAAGGAGGCTGGGGGTCTGTAGATCATAGGAAAAATAGTTGAAGCAATTATAGGTTGCCGTGGTGGTCGATTGGTGACGATTTAGGGTTTAAAAGCTCGTTTTGGCCAGTGATGATTCTCGAGTTTGTTCATCGCCGTGGTTGGATCGGGGTGGACCGGTGCAGGAGAGATAGAGGCCTGAGGTCAAGACGAAGCTCCAGTCGTGGTTGCATGGCGTTAGGTGGTCTGGATCATCAGGGAGAAGGAGGTTTGTGGACGACGATGGGTTCCAGTTTTGGGTTCACATGCTTCTTTCATTCTTGTGTTCGATTCGAGATTTTGATGGTCGCAATTGGGTAGGGGGCCAACGTCGACTTGTCGACGATCTGAGACTTGGCCGTAGATGGGCAGTACGGGCGTGCACTTGCACGCGTAAGGGCCGTGTATCTGGGAATGATGATGATTTGGGAAGAAAAGTTTCTCTCAGGGTTCTGTTCGAGATTTACTGGGTTGGACTCGAAGTAGTTAGGGTCGTGAGTGACTCGAAGATTTGCTCGGGAAAAATGGCATTTGGCTTGGTAAATACTCGAGCTATCTTGGATCTGGGTGATTATGTATATCAGTTTTAAGTTTTAAAATAAATCAGGTTTTAATATTTAAATAAATCCAGTTTTGACTTGTTTTTGAATAAATGAGAGTTGTAAAATTGTTTTAACTTGAGTAATTAATAAAATTGATTTAGAAAGAGAAAATGTTTAATTGTTAATTAATGCTTTAGTTAATTTATGGGATAATAAATAAATCAATTTCAAAGGTTCATTAAAGTAAGACTTAAATGTTGTAATTAAGTGGTTAATTAAAGATAAAAAGGGTTTATCTTTAAAATTAATTAAGTTTTTGATAAATTAAAGAATGTGATTAGGTGATTAAGTAAGAATAATTACTTTATATGATTAAATTTAAAGCTAATCACTTTGGGTAATTAATTTAAGACTAATTAATTATTTTGATCAGTTAAGGAGTAATTATTTTGAGTAATTTCATTAAGAATAATTAATTAATTAATGAAGTTAATTAATGATAAATAATTAAAAGGTAATTAATTACTCAAAGATAATTACTTAATTAAAAGTAATTAATTTTTGATTAAAGGTTGATAAATCAAGTGATTGAACAATAATTAATTTAAGGATAATTAAAATAATATGGTTAATTAATTAAGGAATAAATAATTAAAGGTTATTTAATTAATGAAGGTAATTAAGGAATGATAATTAATTAAGGGTTAATTAATTAATTAATGTGATTAATTAAGGATAATTAATTAATATTTAAAGGTTAATTAATTTATTATTAATGGTTAATTAATAAATGATTTAAAGAAAAATTTATCAAAATTATTTGTAATTAATTAATATTGATTAACCAAGATTAGTAGTTTATTCTTAACTAATTATCTGATTTAATTAATCAGATGGTTAATTAATCTCACTTATGGATGATTGTAATCTATTCAATGCTTTGAATTGTTGTAATATCTCTGATGTATGATGCTTTGTTTTGATTTGAGCTGTTATGAATGTAATTTATTTATCTGTGATAAATTTACATTATCTATCAGTGAATCTGTGAATGGAGATAAGCGTTATAGGATTATACCGCTTATCAATATTGATGTGATCGAATCTGTGATGTGATGATTGATGATGGTGCACTATTGTGTAAAACCCCTGGACTACACTATACACACACAAATATGGATTGCACGAGGCATTTGGTTAAGTCGCAGATTTTTGAAATGGTTTTAAAGTTGAATTTTGAATTCAAATGTTTTTTGGAAATGGAATTGGGTTAATTATAAAAAGCTTTTGGAAAAGGGATTTTAAAGATAAAAGTTAATTTAAATAACTTTATAAAGCTTTGAAATTTAAATAATTTGATTTGAATTTGAATTCAAGATTTAGATTTGAATTCTATATTTGGAAACTATGGTTTAAAAAGGTTATACAAGTTGTAAATGTATTTATATGGGTTTTAAACAATTTTAAAAGGTATTGTGTTGGGAATTTGAAATTAACCCAAAATTCAGACTTGAAGGGATTTAACTTGTGCAAATTTAATCGGATTTTTCCAAAACGAAAACATTTGTTTTCAAATAATAATAGCTTTCATATAAAGAAAGGATTTCCAATTTGTGTTGAAAGATTTCAAGTTTGAAATGGAATTGAAATAGTTTTGAAAGCTATGAATTGAATCTTTGATTTAAAGATTGGATAAGTTAATCCAATTTGAAAGGGAAATTGTTTTGAAAGAATATGAATGGATCTTTGTGAAAAATGGGTGAACTTTGTGAAGTGAATCTTTTTGTCTAAAAGATTTGAAAATGGTAATTTGTTTAAACCATTTAAAAGAAAAGTTTTGGGGTTTAAGTTGTAACTTAACTGAGATCCCAATATCCATATGATTTTAAATATTGCGCTCATTATTCGGTTTAGCCGGGAGAGGACCTTGTGTCATAAAACCCATTCCGAATAATGATACGACATTATGGAGAGCATTTGAAGACCAGTGGTGAAGACCGGATATTTTCGAAAGCGAAAGGATAACTCGTCGAATGTCTCTGCACCGGTTGATCCCCGGTACAGAGATTTGATCATCCTTTGTGATGGAAAGTCTGGACATGATTAGTGAATATTCGAATTTGCAAGGGCTTCTTTATGAAGTGCCTTCGGTTCTGTTCGAACCCGGAACATACTTGTATGGATGTGTATCTGACGTTACACTTTGAGATGTAAAGCTGGTTTCTATCAAATACATTTTTGTTTGGTGGCGGAGATTTATTCTCTTAGCTTAACACCCTTCTCTAAGACATACGAGCTCAAAGGTTATGTAGTTGATGGTTACTAGTGATACATTCCCAATTTGGTAATGTGGCATACGAAGTGCTGCCGATCATTTGTTGATCAAAGAATGGCTTTGTGAAAAAGTGTAGCTTTGTGGATGAGACTTCGTCAAGCCTCACAACCCGGTAATGGTCGAACAGGAACCGTGGCAGCAAGGTTATTTAGGGGTAGCACCCCCTGAGGGTATGTCCATTTCCTTATGCATTATAAGTGGTATCATGGTATGAAGCCCAGGTACTTAACTTTGTGGTTGCTGCAAAACTTATTGCTTTGTGGTTGTTGATTGAGAAGCGCATTGGATAAAGGTTGGTAACGACCGGGAGGTGACATACTCATGTCAGTAGTTACCTAGTTACAAAGGTAAGCCAGCCTTGTGTAGCAGAGATCCGGTTAGGTTCTCAGGGACGTCCCTCCGGAGGCGTTCCATTTTGTGTGGGAAGTTCCTTTGCCTAACCATAGTTGGAAATCCAATCATCCAATATGCGTCATGTACTGTTTTAGTTCTATAACCTGCCATTTACTTATGGTGGTCACCACTGTTTAGATGGTAGCTATAGTAGGCATACAATAATGGTTGTATGTTAGCTAAATTAATATTATACTTTCGAAAGGTTTTCTACACTATGCACTAATAATAATATCAAAAGGTTTTTGCGCATCAAGCATGTTTGACTATCATAAGGAGAAATCTTCTCCAATTCTGCGTTTGCATTGTGTGTGCGGTGGGAGGCCTTATGGTAGTTTCATTTTCCAAAAAGCATTATGGATTTGAATTTTAAATTCTTTTGCTGATTTTTCTGAAGATAAATTATTTTTATTTGCTCATACCAGTCCCATGATTGACCTGGAGTTTATTGTTCCCTTCCTAAACTCTGGGTGCCCACAATTTTCCACACGGGCAGTCTAGAGTTGGGGTTTTCAGATAATCAAATAGTATATATAAATTTGATAGCATCCAGCCTTGGAATTCGCGGATCGCATTTGCCCAAGGTGACTGACCTTGCTTAAGGCATTGATGATGGTGGTTCGAGCTTTTGGTTCAAGCTATCTTTGGTGATGGATTCTTTTGAAGACACATTCCATTGGAGTTATGTTTCCGCTATCGATGGTTGCAAATTCTAGACCATCTATTTGTGTTATTTTCCATTGTACCTTATATCTCTGATATTGATATCATTTGTTTCAAATTATTGTATCGAATATTGTATATCAATGATATATTTGCTTTCTTCGGCTGTGTTGTTGTACTTAATGTGTTATAAGCACCGGCGAATCGGATTTGAACGTTTGAATCTGTGGCATTCGAATACGAATGAAGTATGGATGTCAATTTTCGAATGCAAAAATTCAGGTCGTTACATCAGTGTATTCACTTTGTGAAATATTCCAAATATTTCAACCACTAGACTGTAAATAAATTTTCATCCTACGACTAATAAGTGTAACTACTGCCATTACATAGTAGGGGGTCTAGTAGTTGATTTTCTTCCATAAAAGTGTTAAAAATGAACTACTAGTGTGACGACCCGAAATTTTTGGATATTTGAAATTGGAATATTTAATTGATTTTAAATATTTGAAAGTTAGGTTTAATTTGAATTTCAAATATAACCATTTATTGGGTAGTTAAATTATTGAATTTAATAATTTAAAATTGGGTAAAATATTAAATATTCCGTTTTGAGCTTGTTAAAAATATTTTAAAAAGGCTTATAAAATTTATAATGATGATACTAAAGATAATAGAAGTGTTAAAATTGAATTTAAAGGTGATTTATTCAATTTTAAAAATATATATCGTATTTAATTAAATTTAAAAATAACCTTCCGGAGCACAGTCTCAGAATTTTACGAATAGTTCCACTGGATCCATAATAGTGTATAATTGTCGGATTCCAAATTTTGTAGCGTTTGGAGTTGTCATGTGATCATACGGTACACAAACGCGCTGAAATTTATATTGAAAATTTAATATAAACAGGATCCAAAAAGCTATCTTCTCCATACGATCGAATTAGGCCTCGAAACCTTTTACATTGTGTTCGGAATAAGGATATAACATTATGAACGTCTAGCGGCACACCTTGATAAGTGATCGAGATTTTAATCTACATATTCGAGACGATTTTAATTCATATATATATATATATATATATATATATATATATATATATTCTTTGATGTGATGACTTCTTTCACCATCAAATGGAATTCTATTCTCATCAAATCATTTTCGTTTCTCATCACGTCACTGTTCACCATCACTGTAGCAAATTGGGTCGAACACATTTCCCCTCTTTTCAATATCCGGTCTCCTTCATATCAATGTCGAACGCAGAAAAATTAAAACAAGAATTACAACTATTTATAAATGGCGTCCTTCATTCTTCTTTCTCATCCTTTTCTTTTCGCTGTATGAAAATGGCGGAAAAAAAGAATATGAATCGCTAGTTTCTCCTTTCCACCCTCTTCAGTTCATACAAAAAGAGCCGCTCATACCTCTTCCCTTTCCAATTTGTGTAAACCAAATCGATCAAAACGAGATTTCGTCGTGATTTCAGGCCTCATGTTGGACTTCAGCGTGCCACTATCTCGACAATACCGATGCTGGGCCTACGTCGACTGGGCCATAAGCGCGACCTGATGGGCCAATCTCCGCCACGCTTACGTGGCATTTCTGTTCCTCGTCCACCTGGAGGCTCGATTTCTGCCACCCACCGGGAAATGCTCGGTCGTGCCTTGATTCTACAGCTTGTGGTGGTGAAGGATGGATCGTGCTGTGCATTTGTCGATTGAGAGGGGATTAGGGTACTGCCTGGAGAAGATCGAAGGTGGTGTCTCGGGTTAGTAGTCTAGTTCGATGCCTTAGGGTTCTGCCGTTCAAAGTTTTTGGTGAGCAGATTTATTTTTCCTATTTTAAAACTTAAAAGTAAGCTTTGAAATTTTATTACCATTCAAATGGAATTTCGGTAATCAGTTGTTAGAGTGGGAACTTTAAACTACAATGACATAATTAAATAACGATTGCATAATGAGATGATGAGGTAACTAGTCACTTTTATTAAATCGATTAATATGTGAGTTAAATTCGTTAATTGGCAATTAATTTAAGTTCGGTTAGTAATTGATTAATTTTAATTGAAAAGGGAATCACTAATTTATAAAAATTTGAAATTTACCTATACGAGGTTTAAAATCTAACGGAATCAATCGGTTGTGGAGTCAGAGCTGTGAAGGCTTTGCATAAGGATTTAAATTTAGAAAAATTAGTAAATTCGGGAAAAAATCAAGGTGAAAAAATCTCACTCACATCTGGGTTATCAATTGTTTTAAATAGTTAAATTCAAATTATTGGATTGATTGCTTGAATTGAAGATCTATTATCATTTTGGATGTGATAGTATATATAATAGTGTATATGATAGTATATATATAATGAAGTGATAGATTCCCGCATTATATGGCGATGAGACCCTATGCGCCCCGCATAATAGCAGATGACCCTTTATACCGCGATATCCCACCTTGAAGCGGGCTTGGTATTTTAAATTGTTATGCTAACATCCATGGATGCAGGGAAATAGGTTGGAGAGATCCAACTGGATTCGTCAAAATGTTGAATTTATTTTATATTCAGTAATGTGATTTATGCGATAATCTGTGATGGATTATATTGATTATATTGGAAATTGGAATTATTGAATGTTATGGCTTGGTTGAATATATATTGGTATTTGAGAAAAATAAAATATAAATAAAGTTGCATTTTTAAAGGAAATAAAAAGGGAAATTTTTAAGTAAAATAATTATAGTGAATTCAAATAATTAAAAGGAATGAATTTGGAAAAGGGATAAAGGTTTTATTTTTAATCCTATAAATAAATACAAGGATGGGAAAAATAGGGATTTTGAATAAATGGGCAAAAGGGTTTTATTTAAAATAAGGACTTAACCAATATTTTTTTGTAAGTACGAAGAAATATATTTTTAAAATTCAAGATTTGAATGAGTTTAGAAAAATAAAAGGAGAATTTTGAAATAAAGTATGAAATTGGTATTTTCAATTTAAATAAGAATTTAAATCATAAATAAAGGTGTAAATATGGGATAAATGGATTTTGAAATAATTTTGGATAGGTAAAGGAATTTATTTTAAAATGGAGTTGGTTTTGGAAATCGGTTTGGAAACTGGCTAAGTGTTGAAACGGTGAATAAAGGAGAATGAGATTGTGAAATTTATAAATAGGGTTTATAAATAAAGTGAAATATTTATCATAGGATAATTTGGAAGTATAAATTCAGGATGGAAATTTATAAAGAAAATGATTTGTTTAAAAATAAATAGTGGTTTATTTTTAAAGGTGTGGAAAGGAAAGTGTATTTCCCTGAATAGCCAAGTATATTTTCAAAGAAAGATTTTCAAGTATAAGTTAGAGGTTTTAAAAGAATATTTTACAGAGAAATTATTTTTTGGTGGTTTTAAAAATTTTAAAAGTAATTTTTTTTTTTGAACTAGTACTTTATATACAACAAATCAATGGGACAACATATCCCATGTCAAATAAACATTCGAAAGCAAGTTTCGAACTTGTGACATCCTGCACCAAGACAATCAATTAATCACTTGGACAGCGGTGCTTGTCAAAAGTAAATATTTATTTGGTTAATTATATAAGTAAATTATTTTAAAGTTTTAACTAGTATTATGATTTAAAAGATAACTATTTAATATTTATACATTATAGAATAGCTTTTATTTTAAAATTTTGTTTTGGCTTAAGTTTTACATGAGAAATTATTATAAGATTTCATAACTAGTATTTTAAACAAATTGCTTTAAGCAGTTTTTATTTTAAGTGTTTTAAAGTATATATTTTTGGATAAAGTGATTTAAATTATCTAAAAATCTAAAGTATTAAGACTTGGTGATTTTCAGTGGAAAGAAAATAATTGGGTGGAAATTTAATCCACGAGAGAAAAAGTGTTTTGAAAACTATTTTCAAAGGGTTGAAGTGTAGAAAAATATCTTGCGAAGATATTTTGGAATAAATAATTTGGGAAATTATTAAGGCTTGATGGTTGTTGTGGATGTTATTGATAGTTAAATAACCGACTATCAATATTGACCAATGCGCCGATCCTTTTGAAGAGACCGGGATCGGGATTAATTTCCCGAAAACCATTTCGATCCAGTTTGAACGTTTTCGTGAGGAAGACAAGAGCTTGGAGTCGAATATGGAGTAGTGAAATGCAAGGGCTAATCGCTACTAATCCTGAGGGTGAATCCAAAATGGATGTAGTAGGAGTAGTGCCTTCGGTTCCGTTCGGACCGGGAATGGACTTGTATGGATGAATGCTATCAGAACATCGTCAGGAGGACGATAAGCATTCTAAGTGAATGTGTGCTAAAAAGGTAAAGCATAGCCTCGAGCCTCATCAACTGGGAATGGCTAAAACAAGGAAGGTGCAGTAAGGCTAAGTGGCTAGCAACCAATTAGGGTAAGGTCATCCCTGTCTAGATGTCCCTTTTGTTCGGCTATGCTGGCAGTTGCTGATCCCAATCGCGGAGTTATCTTATTCGGACTATCCAGTAAGGGGTAGCTCCGGTCTTGTGTTGCAGGGGATCAGGGGGATCCTCGGTACGATGATCTAGACCAGGTACTGTGATGGGCGGTACCCCAGTTTGTATGGAATCCAATCTCCAATAAGCGACTGTAAGGTTTTGATTGTGTCCAACTATTGCTGAAACGTGAGATGCAAACATTTCAACTCAATTCTATTTTACTTTCAATAGACACTATTATAATATCAAACGGATTTGATAAAAATGTTTTGGTTATCGTAAGGTAAAAACACAGCATGTCTATTGGTAACGTGGTCTTACGAGATACCTTTGATTTCAAAGGATTTTCGAAAACTTTAATAATCCAATTGAGTGTGTTTTCTCACGCTGGTTTTCCAGAATGACTCGGGTGTTATTTCGCTATAATGCTTGGGTCAGACCGAGTATTATAGAGTACAGATTCTGGATGGACTGCTATGGAGCTCAGGGGATGTGCTGGACGGCGAGACGTATCACACGTATCTGTCTTATTTCTACTGTGTTCGGTACGCTGTGTAGTCAGCTTTGTGGGGACAAGTTAATATAACTGTCCAGTATTTTGCTATTGATGGTGTTGTACTCTGATGATGTAATGTATAAAATAGATATAGTTCTTTTGTATGAAGATCAGTCATTTGGCTATTATATATTGTTCCGCTGCGTTGTGAGATTCTGATGTTGTTTTCTATTTCTTCTTCTACCTCTTTCTTCTTTAACCCTAATTGTTCGTATTTCCGTTCACTTCGGGTTGAACTGTTGGAGAATATTTTTGGCTCAAAGGAGTATGGATTTGCGGGCCATTACACTTGGTATCAGGGCAGTAGGTTAAGCAAGAACCTTGGCTCTGGTGGGGATTACTCATTTGGGATAGAGTCCATAGTACTCTAGAATGAGTTTGAGCATATTAATGGATATGAGAGCGTATTTAGTAGTGAATATAAATTGTTTTGTGTTGACTTATCGATTGAGTGTTTATAAATTATGGTCAAGGCGGTCTGGACAACTGTATCAATAGGGATTTCTAAACTCTTAAACTAGGAAAACTAACACAATATTGTTTTTAAAAGTGGATAAATCAATTGCCCAAAGTTATTTTTGTATAAAGGAAATAATTTTTCATAAATTATTATAGTTAAATATATGGTTTCTTGGTTGTTAGGAAATGATAGTCTTAAATTATTATCATTGTGTATGGGAATTAAATAAGAAATTAATGTAATAACCAAAGGTTAGGGAAATAAATTCATTAACAAAATGAGATTTTTAAATGTAAATTACAAATGTGATTTATAATTGAAATGAGATAAAGTTCTAGAGTAATGTTTGAATATATATTGGAAGGATTTGAAATTAGTAATTTTGGGAAGGGTTTAAATTCCTTTGGGTTTGGAAATGGTTTTCAAAGGTTTGGAGAAATAATAGTGATACTATTTTAGAAATATTTTTAATTGGATATGAAATCTGGTAAGATTTGGGATTAAAAATATTTGAAAATGTTTTTAAAGAGATAAAAGCACTAAACTCTTTTCCGTCGTTGGAAAATAACTTCGGTGATGACTGCAACATCATCGATGTTCATTTTCGAGTTTCCAAGGAAGGAGTTGCTGCGTGGATGTTTTGAATTGGGATTTGTTTGCAAAATTGGGTTTGATTTTGAAATAAATTAATTTGGATATATATGTTCTCGAAATTGATTTTGAATGTTTAAGTAATAGCTTGAACTCTGGAATCTTATTTAAAATGTTTATGGAATATAAATAAGTTTGAAAACTTATAAAAATTAGAAATTTGTTTAGAATAAAATTTAACTTGAAGAAGAGTTGAAAATTTAAGTAAGTGTGAGAACAAAATAAAGTGGTAGGCAAACCAATTAAGATTAGTAAATGGAATGTTGATAAGTTGGAAAACTTATGGAATTATAAAATTTTGAATTGAATTGGAATGTAACTGAAATAACTTATAATAAAAGTGGATTTGTGGAAAATAAGCCTAAGTGGGCTAAAGGAATTGGCATTGAAATAAAATTTATTAAGTTGGAAATGAATTGAGAATGAACAAACAAATTTAAACTGTAAGTAAATGGAATTTAAGCTGAATGTTAGAACTCAATTTGGATTGGTTAAGTAAGTAAAGTGGTAGAATTAGTTCGAAGTTACCTAAATAATAAGAGTTTGGAAATAAAATAAAATCCATTGTGATTTAAAATAAATTAGTAGTGGGATTAAACAAAGAAATGAATAATTGAATACGGTTTGAAATAAAAGTGAATAGAATTCAATATTGAAAAAAAATGAAAGGTAAATTGAATTCAGAATGGAATTGAAAATTTAAGATTAATGAAAATAGATGTGAAAGCTTAAGTGGTGAAGTGAAAGTAAATATAAGAAATGTATAAACTATTCATATTGAACTTGAGAAAGGGAGGGTGAAATTCTTAAGTAAATTTGGTTTTAAAGAAAAACATTCTTAGTTAATATTTGAATAAAGATTTAATAAAAGTGGTGAAAAAAGAAAACTTTGGATAAGTGGACGAAAATCAAAAATTGAGTTGTATGAAAGTGAATTGATATAGCTAATAATCAATTGAGAAAAGTACGTAGGATGTATGCATATTAGTTTATTCGCATAACGATTTGATCCAGATTCGAGCACTGAATTTTAAGGTAGTTACACCGATCCGAGTTGGGATTTTTCACTCGATTTTCGACGGCGGACTCTGGATATGGATTTTTGGTTGATTCTGAAAATTCTCTATCATAGTTTGTGGCTATGCATGGAGAATGACGGTTTCTGATCAAGAAACCAGATCTGAGTCCACACCAGGAAGTCGGGTGGACGATACTAGTTCGGAAGTGAAATTGTGTGATCGAGTGAGCGATCGGATTTGATATTGTGTATGGATGATATGTGTATATCATATGGATTTGAAAGAAATATATATTTAAAATTTTGTAAAAGAAGTGAATAAAACGGTTCTGAATTATGTGATTGGATATTATTGTTAAGTAGGATGTATAGGCGTTTTAAAAGCAAAGGATAAATTGATATTTTCGATTTCGGAAGATAAACTTGAGTTGCCCGACAAAAAGGTATGTATTTAAATTGTCATATGAAATTTGCTGGTTTTCTGATCCAGCCACTTGGCTTTTTTTCTTTTAAAAATTTAGGGTCCCGTAGAGGCATTTTTTAGCCGTACCGATATAGCCGTGCAAAGAAGACGCTTGCGGAATTTTTCGAAAATTTAAGGAGTTAAAAAAAATTTGAGAAAATTTTGATAGTTTAAAATTTGGTTTTAAATTATAATTTGAACTGGTTGAGTTAATAATATTGTTTTGAAGTTATGGATGAGTTTGGAAAGTTAATAAGAGTATAAGTGTGTCTTTAATAAAAAGATTGTTTTGAGAAGTTGTTAAAACTATTTGGATTGGGAAATAGTTAAAGGGCTCTGGATCATTCTTCCAAACTAGTAATTTTAGGTTGAAATTCTTTTAAGGGGGGAGGAATGTGACGAGCCGGAATTTTTGAATATTTGAAATTGAAATATTTAATTGATTTTAAATATTTGAAAGTTAGTTTTAATTTGAATTTCAAATATAACCATTTATTGGGTAGTTAAATTATTGAATTTAATAATTTGAAATTGGGTAAAATATTGAATCTTCCGTTTTGAGCTTGTTAAAAATATTTTAAAAAGGCTTATAAAATTTATAATGATGATGCTGAAGATATTAGAAGTGTTAAAATTGAATTTAAAGGTGATTTGTTCAGCTTTAAAAATATACCATTTTAAATTGAATTTAAAAATAACCTTCCGGGGCACAGTCTCGGAATTTGATGAAACCAATTCCATTGGATCCGTAATAGTGTATTATTTTCATATTTCAAATTTTGTAGCTTTGGAGTTGTCATGTGATCGTACGGTACATAAACGCGCGGAAATTTATATCGAAAATTTAATATAAACAGGATCCAAAAAGCTATCTTCTCCATACGATCGAATTAGGCGTCGAAACCTTTTCCATTGCGTTCAGAATAGGGATATAACAATATGAACGCCTGGCGGCACACCTCGATCGGAGGTTGAGATTTTAAGCTACAGATTCGAGACGATTTTAATTTAAATATATATATATTCTTTGACGTGGCGATTTCTTTCACCATCAGTTGGAATTCTATTCTCACCAAAGCTTTTTCGTATCTCATTACGTCATTGTTCACCATCACTGTAGAAAATTAGATCGAACACGTTTCCCCTCTTTTCAATATCAAGTCTCCTTCATATCGATGTCGAACGCAGAAAAATTAAAACAAGAATTACAACTATTTATAAATGGCGGCCTTCATTCTTATTTCTCATCCTTTCTTTTCGCTGTTTGAAAATGGCGGAACAAAAGAGTTCGAATCTCTAGTTTCTCCTTCCCACCCTCTTCAGTTCATATGAACGAGAGCTGCTCATACCTCTTCCCATTGTAATTTGTGAAAACCAAATCAATCAAAAGGAGATTTCATCGTGATTCTCGGCCTCATGTTGGACTTCGGCATGCCACCATCTCGACAATACTGACGCTGGGCCCATGACGACCGGGCCACAAGCGCGATCTGATGAGCCGATCTCCACCACGTCTGCATGGCATCGCTGTTCCTCATCCGCCTGGAGGCTCGATTTCTGCCACCCACCATCGGTAAATGCTCGGTCGTGTCTCGATTCTACAGCTTGTGGTAGTGAATGATGGATCATGCTGTGCATTTGTCGATTGAGAGGGGCTTAGGGTACTGCCTAGAGAAGATCGAAGGTGGTGCCTTGGGTTAGTGGTCTAGTTCGACGCCTTAGGGTTCTGCCATTCAAACCTTTTGGTGAGCAGATTTATTTTTTGTATTTTAAAACTTAAAAGTAAGCTTTAAAATTTTATTACAATTCAAATGGAATTTTGGTAATCAGTTGTTAGAGTGGGAACCTTAAACTTCAATTACATAATTAAATAACAATTGCATAATGAGATGATGAGGTAGCTATTCACTTTTATTAAGTCGATTAATGGGTGCGTTAAATTCGTTAATGGGAAGTTAATTTAAGTTCGGATAGTAGTTGATTAATTTTAATTGAAAAGGGAATCACTAATTTATAAATATTTGAAATTTACCTATACGAGGTTTAAAATCTAGTGGAATCAGTCAAGTGTGGAGTCGGAGCTGTGAAGGCTGTGCATAAGGATTTAAATTTACAACAATCAACAAATTCTGGAAAGAAAATCAAGGTGAGTTAATCTCACTCACATCTGTGTTATCAGTTGTTTAAATAGTTAAATTTAAATTATTGGATTGATTGCTTGAATTGAAGATCTATTATCAGTTTGGATGTGATAGTATATATAATAGTGTATATAATAGTATATATATTGGAGCGATTGATTCCTACATTATATAGCGGATGAGACCCTATGCTTCCCGCATAATAGCGGATGACCTTTTATGTCACGATATCCCATCTTGAAGCGAGATTGGTATTTTAAATTGTTGTGCTAACATCTGTGGATGCAGGGAAACAGGTTGGAGGGATCCAACTGAATTCCTCAAATGTTGAATTTATTTTATATTCAGTAATGTGATTTATGTGATAATGTGTGATGGATTATATTGATTATATTGGGAATTGAAATTATTGAATGCTATGGCTTAGTTGAATATATATTGGTATCTGAGAAAAATGAAATCTATATAAAGTTGGATTTTAAAAGGAAATAAAAAGGGAAATTTTTAAGTAAAATTATTATAGTGAATTCAAATAAATTAGAGGAATGAATTTAGGAAAGGGATAAAGGTTTGATTTTAAATCCTATATAATAAATACAAGGATGGGAAAAATAGGGATTTTGAATAAATGGGAAAAGAGATTTTATTTAAAATAAGGACTTAAGCAATATTGTTTTGTAAGTACGAAGAAATATATTTTTAAAATTCAAGATTTGAATGAGTTTGGAAAAATAAAAGGAGAATTTTGAAATAAAGTATGAATTTGGTATTTCTGATTTAAATAAGAATTTAAACATAAATAAAGGTGTGAATATGGGATAAATGGAGTTTGAAATAAATTTGGATAAGTAAAGGAGTTTATTTCAAAATGGAGTTGGCTTTGGAAATCGATTTGAAAACCGACTAAGTGTTGAAACTGTGAATAAATGAGAATGAGATTGTGAAATTTATAAACAGGGTTTATAAATAAAGTGAAATATTTATCAGAGGATAATTTGAAAGTATAAATTCAAGATGGGAATTTATAAATAAAGGGTGATTTGTTTAAAAATAAATAATGGTTTTTTTTTTAAGGTGTGGAAAGGAAAGTGTATTTCCCTGAAAAGCCAAGTATATTTTCAAAGAAAGATTTCCAAGTATAAGTTAGAGGTTTTAAAGTGGTTTTAAAAGAATGTTTTAGAAAGAAATTATCGTTTTGGTGGTTTTAAAATTTTTAAAGTAAACATTTATTAAGTTAATTATATAAGTAAATTATTTTAAAGGTTTAACTAGTATTATGATTTAAAAGATAATTATTTAATATTTATACATTATAGAATAACTTTTATTTTAAAATTTTGTTTTGGCTTATGTTTTACATGAGAAATTATTATAAGATTTCATAACTAGTATTTTAAATAAAGTTTTTTAAGTATTTTTTATTTTTAAGTGTTTTAAAGTATATATTTTTGGATAAAGTGATTTATATTATATAGAAATCTAAAGTATCAAGACTTGGTGATTTTCAATGGAAAGAAAACAATTGGGTGGAAAATTATTTCGCGAGAGAAAAATTATTTTGAAAACTATTTTCAAAGGGTTAAAGTGTAGAAAAATATCTTGCGAAGATATTTTGGAATAAATAATTTGGGAAATTATTGAGGCCTGATGGTTGTTGTGGATGTTATTGAAAGTTAAATAACCGACTATCAATATTGGCCAACGCACTGATCATTTCGAAGAGACCGGGATCGGGATTAATTTCCCGAAAACCACTTCGATCCTGTTTGAACGTTTTCATGAGGAAGACAAGAGCTTGGAGTCGAAGATGGAGCAGTGAAGTGCATGGGCTAATCGTTACTAATCTTGAGGATAATTCCAAAATGGATGTAGTAGGAGTAGTGCCTTCGGTTCCGTTCGGACCAAGAACGGACTTGTATGGATGAATGCAATCAGAATATCGTCAGGAGGACGATGAGCATTCTAAGTGAACGTGTGCTAAAAAGGTAACGCATAGCCTCGAGCCTCATCAACCCGGAATGGCTAAAACAGGGGGGTGCAGGAAGGCTAAGTGGCTAGCAACCAATTAGGGTAAGGTCATCCCTATCAGATGTCCCTTTTATTCGGCTGTGTGGGCAGTTGCTAATCCCAACCACGGGATGATCTTATTTGGACTATCCAGTAAGGGGTAGCTCCGGTCTTGTGTTGCAGGATATCAGAGGGGATCCTCGATACGCTGATCTAGACCAGGTACTGTGACGGGCGATACCCCAGTAGCCCTGCCATTGTATGGAATCCAATCTCCAATAAGCGCATGTACGGTTTTGATTGTGCCCAATTATTGCTAGAACGTGAGATGCAAGCATTTCAACTGGATTCTATTTTACTTTCAATAGACACCATTATAATATCAAACGGATTTGATAAAAATGTTTTGGTTATCATAAGGTAAAATCCCTGGCATGTTTATTGGTGACGTGGCCTTACGAGATACCTTTGATTTCAAAGGATTTTCGAAAACTTTAATAATCCAATTGAGTGTGTTTTCTCACGCTGGTTTTCCAGGCTGACTCGGGTGTTATTTCGCTATAATGCTCTGGTGAGACCGAGTATTATATAGTACAGATTCTAGATGGACTGCTATGGAGCTCAGGGGATGTGCTGAATGGCGAGACGTATCACACGTATCTGTCTTTATTTCTGCTGTGTTTGGTATGTTGTGTAGTCAGCTTTGTTGGGACAAGTTAATATAACTGTCCAGTATTTTGCTATTGATGGTGTTGTACTCTGATGATGTAATATATAAAATAGATATAGTTCTTTTGTATAAAGATCAGTCATTTATCTATTATATATTGTTCGGCTGCGATTGTGAGATTCTGATGTTGTTTTCTATTCTTCTTCTACCTCTTTCTTCTTTAACCCTAATGGCTCGTATTTCCGTCCACTTCGGTTGAACTGTTGGAGAATATTGTCGGCTCAAAGGGGTATGGATTTATGGGCCATTACAACTAATGTTACTAACCATTTATACTTTTCAAAAATCAAATTACAACTTTTTGAAAATCTAATGCTATGATACCAAATGTGGGTTGCGATGTAATAGATCTTAAGGCTACTTTAACACTATGAGGGGTTGAATATTGTTGTATTACTTTTATAAACCTTTTAAACTTTGTTTCAAGATTTAAATCAAATCATAGATTATCAACACAGAACTAAAATGATCAAGTAGTCACATACAAAAGGTAAAGTAAGAGAGATGACAGAAGGAACTTTATACTGGTTTAGATTAACTAATCATATATCCAATCCCATACAAAACTGTATAGATTTCTTTTCAATTTCCTACTTTAACTAATTAGCAAGCAAACTAGAATGCAGTCTCGATTTCAAGGCTACAAGATAAATTTTATTGTCTCACAAGTCCAGGTTAAACTCTCTTGATTTACCTTGCAATAAGAACAACCACTAGATTTTGATGGGCTACTAAGCACACCCACTCTATTTGAATAAGTAATGAGCACACCCAAGTAAATAAGAGTAGAGTTGTTGATATCCAAATACAAGCAGTTGTAATTGGGACATAAGATATTCTATAACCCTACTTATAGTGGTTTGATCTTTGAGTTTGTAGAGAGATTGCTTGCAAAACAGTAAGTAAATTATAGAGAATCAATCTAGTTGATTCCATGTAGTTTTGAAGAATGTAGTAACTAGTTTTCAAGAAATATTTTAAGGATGTAAGGAGTAAGAAGAAAGTAAGGAAAATTAGTCAAAAAATTTGTTTACACTCCCTTTTATATAATGAATGAACAGATGTACCCACTCATAAATAGGTGTGTCCAAAAAATACCTGTTTTCAAATATTAAAAATCAAATTAACGGTCTCTATGTCGACATATTTATGGGAGGTATGTCGACAAACCCTTGTAAATTTTGAAAATGATTTTTTTAGTTGTTTTCAAACTTCTATATTGTAAAATAATTTAAACATGGTCCTTAAATACTTTGAATGCATAAAAACTTTTATAAAATATTTGTAAAATATATTTTGAATTTTAGATAATTTATTTTAATAAAATATCAAAGATCAGAAGTTTGCGATAAAGATCAGAATCTACTATCAAGGACTTTAACAATTTTTATTTTAATGATTCATAACTATACAGTAAAGTCTTTAGCTCTTCAAATATTTATCTTTAAACTCATAAGTCTTGATCATCTCAGAACCTTGAAATTAGTCTTCATACTACTGATCAGTCTTCAAGCTTTATCATTTTGTGCATTTACAATACTCTGCAATATATACTATACAACTTAGCAAAACATTAAGTATCTATCTTTATATTGTAACACCCCACATCTATACCCATACCACCTAAGGGTATTACTGAGCAATACTGTCAAATAATACGAATAATGAGTCTATATGGATATACACATGAATATTCCTTTAGATTAACACAGGTACGTATTAAAACATCAAATAAATGACTCATTTATGCATACATAGTATCGGTACAAAGCAACAAACACATATACTTCCAGGACAGAACACTATATAATATACGGTGAATTACAGAGAACACAGAGTCAATCGCACCGATAACATATAATACATAATACAGTAATACAATAAGGGTACAACTCATCACAAATGTCAACTATCTCAATGTATTATAATAAATAATTAATATACATCTCATTATCAAAATATACAATGAATCAATGTCATAGATATATCATATAATCATCCTAATATATGTTTCCTCTAAGCCCACTAATACACTAGCTGGTCAAGTCATCCATGTGCCTGAAATGTATAGGACTAACCCAAGTATTATATAAATAACACACGGGTCAGACTATATCTAATACAAGGGTAATAAACATATGCGATTCAATATATACAAAGTATAATAACAATATGGTGACATCCACAATATCATTAAATATGTGGTAACATATGCATGGTATGTATTTAAAATATATCATAGATAATCACAAATGTATTACATAACATCAAATATCACAAAACCATGCATAAATATGTCATCGCCCATATAGAAACACATCAAACTAGAAATCACATAATTAACACAAATGGGAGAATCTTACATATTTAGAAAAACGTCATCAAATCCTGAAATATCACTAAATGAGATATCCTTAAGTGAAGTCCGACGGTAATGAAGAAATGCCCACAATCTCTCTCAATCTCATATTATAAAATACCATAATCGAATCAATAAAATTAATAAGAAAGATTTAAGCTAGCTCATAACAATATTCAAATATAATCAATAATAAGTAGGTCATTTGCCTTAAAAGAATAGGCCGCCTGCCTAAGAGGGATACGGGGTTGACTATACTTTGGACACAGACACTAGTATAATCTCATCTATACATAATATATGTCGGCCTACCACCTACGCACACATACACATACACCGAAACTAGATGGGAGATTGACTGAATGCATGCTTGCTCCAAGTGCCACGCGTAGTCTATATGACATGACTCCTACATTCATCAGTTACCATTATATCTCCCCTCTTGGTATCTTGACATCGATCCACCCTAGGCTCGACAATGCGTAGCCACTTCGGCTACGACTACCACCATGTGCCTCTATAGTAACTGACTGTTGGCTTTTGAGACACAAGGGGTAACCGACTATCAATTCTGTGATGCGCATCAAATACCATAAACAATGGTGTTGCGGACCTGGGGCGTGACCCACGATCAGGCCGCTAGGGTGGATACTAGCCAATTTGGTTTACTCCCGAAATATAAAGGGAGTTAGACAAAGGTAGACAAACACATAATGTACACAAACTATGTAGCTAACAAGTAGCATCCATACGTGCCCATGGCAGTAAATCACAGAATGACACCGCATACCCCTATATGAGTGTCATCCATGAGCAAAGAATAACTCAATAAATAAAACAACGGCATCATATATCATCGTGTGTCACCAGTCCATTTATTTAGTGCTCACATAAAACACTCGCTTCTTCCATATTCTATATAATGAGTCCATAGAATAATCGAAAAAGCATTACCGAATGCCCCCATCACAAATGATATTGCTAATTCATTTATTTAGATTCCTCTTCATACAGAATTGAAGTCATCACAAAATCACATAGAAGATTTTATCACGTATTATACCAAATCACCAATCAAATCAATTTCAATGATGAATCATTCATAATATTTAAATCTATATGAAAATAGGAAATCAGAAGATATAGAATACATACTTAAAATCCCAATGTAATTTAAACACTGAAATATTAAAATTTAACAAAATATTTCACTAACACTTAAATCAAGTATTCAAATATACATATGTGTAACATTCAAAATTTAGGAGTCACTTATAATTTTATATAATCATTTATTGTTTCACAATAGTTATATATATATATATATAAACTTCAAATAAATTATTTTTATTTCTAGTTATAAAATATAATTCCAAAATGATTTAAATACCAAAATTTCATTTTCAAATCTTTATTTACATAATTTAAAACATTCCAAAACACTTTATACATCAAACATTCTTTATTAGTTCATAAGTAATCACATTATTTGTGAAAATAAACTTTAAAATATCTAAGATATTAATCAAAAAATATTTCTTATATCTAGAACCTATATAAGCTTCTTAAATAAATATTTAAAACAAACTATAGATTACTTTTCAACAAATTAATTATTCTAAATATAACTTTTCTTCAATAAATTTTATATTTCTGAAAATAATAAAATTTAGAGAACCTTTATATCAAATAACCTTATCTTCGTATTACCAAGAATAAAGATTAAAAACACTATTGTTTACTATAAATATATATTTTGAATCAATTATATTTATAACTCAAACCATAATATAATTCTAAACATTCGAATATAAATAAATTACATACTTTATTAAGTCATATACCTTTTACTAAATACAATTTAATTAACCAAAAATTTATTTTAATTAAATTTACGTCTGATTACAGTGTAGAAAGCAGGGTTGTTACGAACTCTCCCTAACAAAATTGTGTCCTCGCAATTTCTTATAGTAAGACGTCAAACAACTCATACCCTAACTTTATTTGTATTCAACACTCTTCTATCAAGCTCAACTGTGTGATCATATACGTGGCTTTTAGTCCATTTCTCATTTTATTGTATGCTAAGAATTTAAATAGATTCATTTTAATGCCTCGTATTTTTCATATACAATATAATACTATAAATAAATTATAACTCCTGATTTTTGAAAAATTTTGGCAGAGTCTTTTTTGTACGTAGGACTTTCAAATAATGACAATATGATAAATAGGATATATATCGACGAAATTATGGTCAAAAACAATTTATATATCAAATCTTGCCACACGGCATATATTTTACAATATATATCACCTTTTTAAATAAAATGTAACATGTTTTGCATTATTAAGCATGTTTACTTAATTTATATGCAAATATGCGCCAAACTAATCCGACTAATCTTCATGTACATGTGCTTATTCATAGAGTGATCATTTCTTATAATATAAAGTAGTATGGCATTAATATTATAGAACAACATAGTTGCATTTCATTTTAATTACTTTTCATCTAATTTTTGGGTGTCAAAAACACAAAATTAAACAATAACTCCAAAATTAAAGTTGTAGTTCAGTAAAATGGTTTCCATAAAACCTTTCGGATTACAAAAAATATAGTGTACGATAAAAGTTATAGCCATTTTATTAAGCATTGCTATCTCAGAGATTAATATTTTTATTACTGGTTAACTACTTAAAATTAATTTTAGCCTAGGAAATGTCAAAATACTCTCGAGTAGTATTTCATTTCCAAAACTTTACTTACATAATTTAAAACATTCAAAAACACTCTATAAGTCAAACATCCTTTATTAAGTCATAAGTAATCTCATTGTTTGTGAAAATAAAATTTAAAACACCTAAGATTTTAATTAGAAAATATTTCTTATATCCAAAAACTATGTAAACTCCTTAAATAACTATTTAAAACAAACTATAGATTATTTTTCAGTAAATTATTAATTCTGAATAGAATTTTTCTTCAATAAATTTTATATTTCTAAAAATAATAATATTTGGTCAAACCTTTATCTCAAATAACCTTATTTATATAATTATCAAGAATAAAGTTAAAAACACTATAATTTACTATAAATATATTTTTTGAATCCATAATATTTATAACTCAAACCATAATATAATTTCTAAACATTCAAATATAAGCAAATTACGCAATTTATTAAATCAAATACCTTTACTAAATACAATTAGTTAACTAAAAATTATTTTAATCAAATTTACATATAATTACTATATAGAAAGTAGGCATGTGGTGTAGATGGTCTTCCAAAATTATTATCTGAGGTATTAACAAAGATTCCATGTAAAAAATGAAGGAGCCTATTATTGAAAAAGAGTCAATGTCCATCACATATGCATTATTTTTTAATATGACTGAACTAAAAACATAGTCGAATAGTAAAGGTGCCTTTTTCTTAACCATAATTATACTTTAAATTCTAAGTACTTATAATATTATTGGAAAAATATAACATTCTCTATGCGACAAATGTGCAGGCGTCGCACGTAATTTATTTTAATGCATTACCTTCAACTAATAGTACTAAGCAACCAGTTGAAGGTTGTCGTACTCATATTCCAATATCCTCAATAAAAGCTTCACTATTTGAAGGTGTTCAAAAAAAGCATAAGAAAAAGATCAAGGTAATTGTTTCAACAATGTTTGTCATAAATATTCCATGTATTGAGTTTAATACTCAAGATGTTTATCTTGAGTCATTATATTTTAAATATTTACAATATTGATGAAAAAAATATAATATCTTCCATGAATCAAACATGCAGCTATGCGTAATTTTGATTTGAAAGCATTACCTTTAGCTTAAAATGATGAACTATTTGAAGACCATAGTGATTATATGCCAACATCCTCTGTAAATCTTCATTATTTGAAGACGTTAAAAAAAGCATAAGCTAAAGATCAAGGTGATTATTTCAACAGTACTTATCACAACTTTATTCTATATATTTGATCTTTGATGTTAACAAAATTACTATTTGTCTCCTTTGCAATTGTAATATTTCAGAAAATAATAAAGAATTATATTTAGTATATGTCCAAATGATGTGTATTGTATTAATATGAATGCATCACCTTTGCTTGACAATAATGAGCTACAATTTGAAGATGGTGTTGATTATGTGAAATGTTTGTCAATATCGCAAGTTATTCATAAGGTAAATATTTTTCAAATCATAACTCTTTCTCACTTATTTTATTTTGAATTATACTAATAAAAATTTGTAGCATAAATATTAAAAATAATACTTTTTAAAATTAGGTACTTAGATGATAGTACACATTAGTACTACAAGTCTTAGGTAATATAAAACATACTACATGTCAATATATGTTTGAATTATGCTACGTAAGTATCGAACTTGTGACCTCTCGCACCAAAGTCGAAATGCCTAACCACTAGGCTAGTACTAGTCAAAAATAATACTTTAACAAAGTCTTTGATTTTGTATGACATATGTTCATGTTAAAGAATGTTTCAATTGTTAAATGTACTGTAACGACCCATAAATTTTAGTGGTTTTATTAATTGAATTTTTGTGAAATTTTAGATAATAATATTTTGAAATAAAAAATTTGATATTCGAAATACGTCTATTTAAACATAACAAATGGTAAAGTTTCATCAGATAATATTGAAATTTATTTTCTTAGGTAATTTTATTTAAATTCAAATCAGTTAAAATTGATGATAATAAATGTTTTCCAAAGCTAAATATTTTTATACAATAAATTTGTAAATCATCTTCTGTGTGAGATGTCATATTTCATTTCTTCAAATTCGGACTGTTGTTTCCCCGTTTATCTTATTTCTGGCAGATTTGCAGCATTTTCGGTATTGATTTCGACTTTTGATCGGATAATCATACCACAGATATCTGTATACCGTTTTGATCGTCTCGCCATGTTGATCCCTGTGATATATTCAATTCTGTGTTTTGAAGTTTGGTACATGGTGGGAACCAAGAAACGGTTAATCGATCGGTACCCATTTTTGAGTCCTTTCATTTCTGAGTCCTTTTGTTTTCTTCATCTATTCATATTCCATCATGCAAGTTGTTAGCCACTAGAATTTATTATTTTTGAATTGACATGTTGTGACTTTTACTATCCCCTATTTTCATTTTTACGTTGGTTCGTTTCATTTCATAGTCAGTTTGCTTCCTTTTCAGTTCAATATATATTTCCAATGCAGTTATTTTCTTATGCTTTCTCTCCTCTTTTTTATTTTGGTTTTGAGGAAAATAAGTCATACATAAATGTTGCCTGGAAACCAAACACACCTCCTTGTAGCCATGGTCGAACCACGTGGCAACTCTCCTCCCCCTCTTCTTTGTTCTTCCCTCCGCATGTAGCCAACCCTCACTCGACCTCATCAACCACCGCCTTACGCCAGAGCTCCAACGCAACGCCGCCATGTCCCCTTATTCTCATCTTGCCGCTTTAATCTCTACCTCCGGCAACAGCCACCAGCCATACAACAACACCGTCCTCCTCTCCACAAACGCAACCGACCCCACAGCTCTAACCCATTGCTTGCCGACCACCCACCTTGCAAACCCGCCTCCTTCCCTTTCACTTAGCCACGTCAAAGCTTCCAGGCCAAAGCCTACCCTCTGCCTTCATCGGTTGCTATACCGCTAACTGCACCTTCCTCTTATGATAAAGGTATCTGGGAATTTTGTTTAAGGTATGTATTTATATGAGTTTATAAAATCATGTGTTTATATATATATATATATATATTATACTGATGTTCATATTTGGCTTTTATTTTAAGCGTAATATATATATATATAGTATAATTGTCTGCATATATATATATATATATATATATATATATATATATAGCTTGCATGAGTATATTAGGGGGAAATTTTATAATTTTAATGTTTGTGTGTGTGTGTGTAAATATATATATATATATATATATATATATATATATATATATATATATATATATATATATATATATATATAACGTGTGTATGTACATCTAGTAGTAATATTATAATCATAGTGTCTGCATTATCTATATTTGCAACACATATATACATAAGTTACGGTGATATGTTTGTGTATATACATTTAGTGTTTATGGTTTATAAGCATGATTTATAGTTATATTCATATATAATATAGATATGTTGGTATATGTTTTATATATATGATATATATATATATATATATGTATATTTATATATTTATACTTATAAGCTTTATATATGATTGCTGAGTTCATGTATATAATTTAAGTTATATTGATTTTATAAATTTTTGTTTTTAAATATAGTAAGTATTATATATTAGTCTATATATCTATCTGTTTATACAAGTAGTGATTAAAAAAAATTATGTATATATATTAATTTTAATATATGTGTTTTAATTTGAACCAAAGGATTTTGAAATACATATATATTTAATTTAATACGTGTTTGAATTTTGAATATGATTTTTTTATATAGTTATACATAGTTAAATAAGTTCACTGATACTAATTATCTTCATTGTTCCTGTTCTGATGTGTTCCATCAATTACTAATATCAGCTTTGATCGTCGATTCGTGCGAACCTAGCTTTGATTTGGAAGTCGTGCTTGCATTTCGTAACTCAAATTTCATTATCTATTCCCTCTAGCCTCGAAAGGTGAGAAATCACTTATGATTAACATTCTTATATTTATTAAATTTGATTTCAATTGAAACGATGATTGAAATATGTTGTTGTTAGTTATTTACATTGCTATATATATGCTATTATCTGTATTTATTCACCTGTGACATTTGACACCATTATCTGTTATTTATATTGATGATATATGCCTGTTATATTATTATCATATATGTTCTCACTCTACAAGTTCCTTGTTAGTATAGAATTCACTATGGGTTGAAATGATACATACCCGAACGATCTGTAGAACAGGAGAAAATCGTTATAGGTTGAAACGGTAAGCCCAAACGATTTTCATTGAATGAATTTGGGATTGCAGGTTGAAATGATATATACCTGTATATATTTAAATTGCGGATTGAAATGATAAATATCCCTATCACTTGACCATAGGATAGAAAATTATAAACAGACACCGTTGGACAATATATATTTTGAAATGATTTCCAACGTTTTGAAATGAATATTTTGGTTTTTATAAATATTGATTTTAAGATATATATATGTGTGTGTGTGTGTGCGTGTGTGCGTGTGTGTGTTATTTTTATAAAGGTTTTAAATTTTGATTTTAAAATTATATGCTTTGAAATTTTAAAATTATAAGTTAGTTTTGGAATTATAAATTTTAAGATTTTACTTACAATTTTACTATTTAAAACATTATAAAATAAGTTTAATAATAAGATTTGATTTATTAAAATTGATTTAATAAAGTTTTATTTAATAAAATTGACTTAGTTAATATATAATATGTTTAAAATTTATATTTTCAAATATAGAGTTTATAATAATTTTAATAAAATTCAGGTTGGAAAGAGAAATTGAAATTGTTTTGAAATTGAATTTATTTAAGAATTATACTCAAATAAGTTTGATTTGAAATTTATTAGATTTGGGATTTTAAAGTTATGATTTTATAACTTGATTTTGATTAAAGTGATATAAATGAATATTTCAAATTTACATAAATTGAAATGGTATATATAGTTTTATTTAAATTTGAAATTTGAAGTTTTATTTAAATGTTATTTGAATAATTAAGTAAATATTTCAAAATAAATAATGGTAAAGTGAATTATATATATATGTATGTATGTATATATGAAATTGTCAAATTTAGTTTTGAAATTGTGGAATATTTAAAGCTTTGAAATATATTGAAATTGAAATGGTTTATTTTGTGGTTCAAATATGTTTTTTTTTAAATCAATATAATTTGAAATGGTTTATTGAGAAACTGAATTGAATTGAAATTGATAATTTAAGATTGGATTAAATTTGAATTTTGGAACTAGAGTTTATTTGGAATCGATTTGTGAAATTTGAGGAAGCTATTTTATTATATAAAGTATTTTAATTATATTTAAAACTATTTATATATTTTACTTTATAAATTATTTTCCTATAAACTATTTTAATATAAATCATTTTAATGTAAACTATTTTAATATAAACTATTTTAATATACTAACTATTTTATAATAAACTATTTTAACCTATAACTACTTTATATAAACTATTTTATTTTATACACTATTTTAATACCTAAACCGGTTAAGTGGGAAGTGTTTTTATTTTTCCAAGTATTATGATTTCCAAAGTGTTATGATTTCAAAAATATTATGATATGATTTTTGTAACAACCCTGGTTTTTGCGATTACCTAAAAATATTAAATTATAACGGCGGTTATAATTTAATAGCGTAAATTAATAATTAAAGAGGAAATTAAATTGTTTATTGGGAATAAACAATATATTTAAGGATAAAATGAGGAAAATATGTTTTATTTAGAGTTAATGCAATAATTTTGTTAATTATTGCTCTTTACTTCATTTAATATATTTTTTAAAAAGAAGTAATTACTTTTAAAATGGGATATATTTAATAAAATGATGGAATTGAGTTTAAAAATATAAGTTGAGTATAAAACTATATTTGAAATGAGTTATAGAATTTTATGACACAAAATTGTGATTTTTGTGTAATTTATGGTGTTAATTACAACGAGTTTTGTAATTAATAATGTAAATTTGCTATTTTCTTTAAATAGAGAAATATGATAATAAATATGTTCTAATTATGTAAATCATATTTTAATTGGGTATAAAACATTTTTATTATCATAAGTAATGAATTTCATAATTTTTAAAGAAGTAGAGCTTGAAATATTGATAAGTTCATTTCTTGACATACTTGGTTAAGTGATTAAAAAAAACACATAATCTTATTTCTTTTATTTTGTTGGACCTTAGCCCAATTAGTGTAAATATTCTTTACTGGCCTATTAACCTAAGAAATGAGAAGAGAAAAGTTACAGTATATACATTTTCTTTCTCTTCTCTAACCCTCCAGAGAACTCAATTCCTCTTTCAAAACCTAGAGAGAAAAAAAATCAAATCTCTTCTTCAATTCATGGTAAATTAAACATCTTTAGAAGCTTATTTGTGCAGGGTTTACTAGTTTGGAAATTTGGGCTGAAGTGATAATAACGATTGTTGAATTAAAGGATAGAGGTGAGTTAATCACTCACATGACTATTTCTAAATCTTTGTTTGCTTCACATTATTATTTGAATGATTTTTGATTCAATTGTGTGCAATTTGGTTGAAAACTTGTGTGACTTTTGTGTTATTGTTTGCTGGAAATTTGATAAAAAAAAGTAGCTGCAGTAAAACAACGATAATATAAGGTAGACAAATCCAAATTGACTCAATATTTTTGTGGTTGAAAGCTATTTCAATTAGCTACAAGTTTTCTTTTAATCATATTTCGAAATTCTGCTGATAAGTTGGTCGAAATTGAGTTTGAAACTAATGTTATAGCACAGCCATATAAAACATTTCCGAGTTAATATCTGAAAGTAAAATGGACATAACTTTTGATTGGTAAATCCAATTGTGTTGAATCTCTTTTCAGTAGAAAGATAATTTTCGATGGAAGAACTTTTGTTTTAGTTACTTTCTCATATTTTGAAGATTTCTTGGTCAAAATCCGTTTTTTAACAGAGTAATAGTCTCTGCCCTGTCAAATTTCAGTACTAATATTATTAGTAATTTAAGCATAACTCTTTCGTTTCATAACCAAATTTAAGAATATTAGATGTTTTAGAAAGCTTAGATCATATACTACAAGTTTTATGTTTTGTGTTTTTCATAATTTTGAAGTTATCTATTTCAAATTTGAGTGTTTCTATTGTAATCCCGAGAGCAAAACTATTATTTGCTCTGTTGTTGAATCTGAAACTAAATTAAACATAACTTTTTCAATTTTTATCCAAATTCAATAATCTTTAATGTTCTGGAAAGCTAAGAATTTGTTCTAAAAGTTTCATGTTTTGAGGTTTTCGAAATTTTGAAGTTATATTGATCAAAACTGCATTTGATCGTTGCTATCCCGAGATTAAAATGACAGCAGTGTTGAATTTAGATCTTTGAACTATTTTTATCATAACTTTCTCATTTCTTATCCAAATTTAATAATCTTAGATGTTCCGAAAAGCTTAAACTTTGTACTAAAAGTTATATGTTTTGTGTTTTTTGAAATTTTGAGGTTTTCTTGATCAAAACTGTGTTTGTTTGTCGCTGTTGCGAGAGCAAAACGACAGCAATAACAATTATTGACCCAAGAATTGTATTAGTTTATTTTTGCTCTCATTCTTATTCGATTTTGATGTTGTTTTGAGATGTTTTGAGAGCTATGATGACTATAAATAGGCTATCTATATTTGAAGAATTTGAAATTGAAATTTAAATAGAATTTGAATTGATTTAGGGTTAAATTTGAATTGAATTCGTAGTGAACTCAAGTCATCAGTCTTGAGTTATCTTTCTTGTTTTTCTTTATTTTCGAGCACGGTTTCCACTAACCATTTTTGAAGTGATTTTTGAAATATATGAAAATTTAAAATTATTATTATATAGTATTTTAAAATTATTTTTCTAATATAAAATCTACTTATTTCCTATAATAAAGGAACTTCAAATATTGGTTTTATTAATCTTTTTAGAAAGAATTTTTTTTTAAAAGCTTGTTTTCTCTAGTAAACTATTTTAAATATAAAACACACACTTTTGTACTATTAGAACGTATAAGAAAGAGAATTAAATGATTTAGTAAAACACGTGGTATGGGATATGTGCGTTTACTATTTCGGATAATTTTGGACTTGTACGATCGAAGCTATTTGAGTTTAATGATTCTGAGATGTTTTTCCATTTTATGGCGTATTTTGATTTTTATAATTCTTATTTATTGGAATTATTTAAGATGGCCAATATTTGACAAGTATTATGGTTTGAGATCTCCTACGTAGGAGTTTGATCGATGAGAACCATCACGATGTTTTATTTACTTGCCAATGACATAAGGCAAGTCTTGAGTTTATGATTTCATATTTTGAGATTTATGGTTTATGAGAAACCATCATGATGTTTTTCACTTGTCGATGTGATGAGACAAGTATGGTATCTCTTTATCACTCGCCAATGAGACTGGACGAGATATAAATTTCTTGAGTTTTATGATGTTTTTAGTGTGGCATCGACTAACGGCTAGTAAACCGCTAAGTGCGAATGTGTGGTATGGGACACACGTTAACACTTTTCGGGTTCCTATCCGTGAGTTTGTGACACATTCACGATGTTTACCTAATAGAACTACTTTAAGAGGTGTCAGCGACCTTGTCATAAATACGAACTGCTTTGGAGGTGTTAGCGACCTTGTTAGGGATGACAAAATGGCTTGGTAAGGTGTCAGCGACCTTGTCATGAGGACGAACTGCTTTGGAAAGGTGTCAGCGACCTTGTCATGAGGACGAACTGCTTTGGAAGGTGTCAGCGACCTTGTCATGAGGACGAACTGCTTTGGAAGATGTTAGCGACCTTGTCTAAGGCTTCGGCCATTTGAGTTTAGCACGTGCAGCATTGCTTCAGCATTGTATTCGGGGATATGGCCAATCCGGGTTTTCTGAGATTTGAATTCGCCGTTTTTGGCGCATTAGTGTTAAGATTTTCTGAGTTTGAACATGCATCGAATTCTTTATTGAGTGTGAGATTTTATGAGTTTGAATTCGTATCGAGTTCCATGAGTTTTTATGATTGAGATGTATGTGTGAGATTTAGTCGCCTTGGCCTACTTATGAGTTTGAGATCTCACATTCTTATGGAGTTGTCTTGGTTGCTTTCATGACTTCTATTTGTGATTGAGATGAGTTTTCTCCTTTTTGGAGTAATGGTTCATCGAACCATTTGAGTTTTGCTTGAGTTTTATATGAGTTGATTTGAGTTCATTATGGGTTATCGCTAATGATATGAGGCACTTGTGTTTTATTTGAGTATTGAGTTTGAGTTGCCTCTTTAGAGGTATTTAGTCACTTAGGTAGCGTTTGGTACTTAAGTATTGAGCTATGAGTTATCTAATCCTTCTCCTCGTTCGAGAAGAAGTATCACTATGTCCATTCTGCTTCATATTATCGATATTGACTGATTTGGGTAGCTAGACTGACCCGTGTATTTATACTCGGGTCAGACCGAGTTGTTTCAGGCATCATCTATTGGACTTAGCTTGAAGTTGGTGTTGGATATCATTTCTTCTTTTGCTTGAGTAGTTTATTTCTTCCGCACACTCTGATGTTTTTACATTTGATTTGATGTATATGGTGTGGTCGAGTACCACCTTTATTGTATTCATATTGTATTGTACTAAACATGTATCAGTGTATATGTATATATATGATGACGATTACTGTTCTGTGATGTGCTTTACATTAAGTTATTGTATTTTGTTCTGATAGATCCGTCAACCACTTATAGTTTTGGATTAAACATTTACTGTGTATGTCGATCCATTGAGATAGAAAAGAAAATTGTATTGCATTTATCGACGTATTCAGTAGATGTTTAAGACAAAGTTATAGATGGTCGCCCTTAACCAACCCTATTCTTCGCTTTAGTAGACGGAATTACTCGTTAATTCTCTTTACTAAGGTGGGTCTCGGGGTGGGGCGTTACAATTTTCAAAGTGTTATGATTTCTAAATTATGATTTATAAATTATGATTTCTAAAGTGTTATGATTTCCAAAGTATTATGATTTCTAAGTTATGATTTCTAAAGTGTTATGGTTTACAAGCTTTATAATTTCAAAAATATTATAACTTTAGAGTGCTATATTTTTGAAAATGTATTTGAAATGGAAATGATATCGTATTTGGTTTTGAATTGGAAATGACATCGTATTTATATGGTTTTGAAATGGAAATGATATTGTGGTCTTGAAGTATAAACTATTTTGAGCTAACCGCGGTGTTATAATAATATTTGGTGGTTAAAGAGACCGGGATCAGTTATTATTATACTCTCTGCCAATGCCGAAAACCACTTTAACAACCGTATACACGGTGGAGATTCCATAATGATGTAGGATGGCGGCGACTATCCTATATATATGGTATATATGTGGACCTGACTCCCGTGAGTCGGCATAAGGTGGCTAAAACAGGAGCAATCGACAGACCAAGTGAGGTAGCTCCTCCGATCGGACACACTTCTTCGTATGCCATTCTATTACTTTGTGATTGATTTGTTGTGCACCTTTGATTTAGGAGTGTGGCTCGAAGTAGGCGCTAGCTGCGGCCATGCATTACCACCAGCCCAGAAGTGTAATTGGTATATCTACCCTGGCACTGCCTAGTTGTGTCATGCCACATACTTTATCGAGACTACTACGAGTTTGTTTTGTGTCGTACCTATGGAGTATCCTCTAGTAGCCTTCCGATCAAGAGGTATTATTGTACTGTATAGACTACTAGCAATATAAAATACGTTAAGGGGGATATGAGTAATGCCTTAATGCAATTTTAATACTTTACTTTACTGTAGACATTATTATAATAGCGTATATTACTACACAGTAGATAGTTTAACGGATCCTTAGAGGATGGTTATCCTAGACATCCTTTGATTTACTTGTATTTTAGTTGTTATTTCACTTGATTTGGATTTATTGATATAAGAATATTAATCCTGGCTCGAATGTTTTGTATTTTTCTTTACACTCTGGTCAGACTAAGTGATACAGCTTTTGAGACTCACCTTTAGAGTTGGACCTTCGCTTGGAGATCCATCTATCTATTCAGCATGTAGTTATTTCATTGATTCCAATGATGCATTCTGATCTTGTATTTGACTATTATATTTGAGACTTTTGTTGTATCTTATTTAACTCTTTTATATATAGTAGCTTCATGAACTACTTTTCTTTTGTTTCCATTGCTTATTGTTATGTTACTCCGTGTCCGTGATTTTGTGAATATTTTATTTATTTTATATGCTGAGTTTTGCCAAATATAAATTAACAATATGATATTTTGAGCAATTCAAGTCCGACACGTGCGGATGCAAATGGTTAAAAATCACAGGCTATTACACGTGGTATCAGAGCTTTGGTTTTAGCAAAACTCAGCATATAGAGTAAATTTAATTACGGAATCACCTTCGTTCGAGCTTGAATCTCTTCCTCTTTGACTCGGTTTCCTTTGAACTTTAGAACTCTCCCATTCGTTCTAAAATCCATCCTTGTCTTCCCCTATCCAAAATTTTCTTGATTCTGGAGTATCCCATAGCTCCACTGAATGGTTTGTAACGGGGTGAAACTCCTTTACAATAAGCATCGATTCGTCGGAGATTTCTATATCCTTGGTTTAGATGCTGCTATCTCTTGCTATGCCAAAATGCTACCTGTTGCGATCGAATGTCGATTTGCCTCAAAATTTCACATTGATCGTATTATTGAAGTCACGGTTGGCCCGCTTAAGGTTGCCTGCGATTTATATAAATCTTTCTATCCTTCTATTTGGCTATTCAATTATCTTATCTCCTATTCAAGCCTATCTTCCTTGTTAGAATTCGCTTTGATTAGGGTCACCTTGAATTTGAATCTCTATCCTTATTTTGAAATCTATTCTCGAATCATCGCGCGAGGGAGTGTATTTGTAATTAATATTAAAATATTTTATTTGTTGTGTTGTTTTAGTTGTTAATGATGATTTCGGGTTTCATCGATTCGTCTGATCAACGCTATCGATAGAAATTCCAAAACACTTGAACAGAGCAAAACTGACACAATTGTTTTCAAAATTTAATAATTTTTTTATGATTATACATATATAAGTATAATTTTCCTGAAATTAAATATTTAAATAAATCGAATGTTTAAAATGATAATATTTGATTTTCATTTATTTTCTGTAAACCCACATTATGAATGAAATATAAAACATAGTTTATAAATTGATTTGAAATTTCAATAAGTTTAAATTAAAAATTTGAGAATTCAATATTCGATGATTTCAAAATTTGGTTTTAAAGTTTTAAAGGGTATATTATTTAAAGTATTTTCAAATATAAATTGTTTCAAAGAATTTTAAAGGTTTTAAATTAGCACTCTACTCTTTTGTTGCTGGAAAATAATTTCGATAATGGCGGCTGCATCATCGACATTCATTTTCGAGTTTCAAAGTGGAGAGACCATTCTGTAGCTTTGCTACACTTTTGTTTTGGAAATTAAATTAAGTACGACTTAATTTATAATATATATATATATATATATGATTTTAGATTTGATTTGGTATATATGATGTATGTGTGTGTGTTTATATATGCATATACATACATATATATATACCCACACACTCTAAATTGTTTGAATTGAAATCGAAAATCGAATTCTTAATTTTTTTTAAAGGTTGATTTCAATTATAAATAAAGTCAAAATGTCGAATAAATATTTAAAACTTGAAATAAATTGAATTAGGAAAATTAGCTTGTATAATACCCAATTACATTTTAATATAACTGACCTAAATTATGCAGAAGTTATCTATGTAATTGAAATAAGTAAAATATAAAATGATGATAAAAGAAATTATACATAAAATTTGAGTAGTTATAATAAATGTTATACACTTAAAAAAAATTGTTGTAAAAATGTTAATAGAGATAAGTAGAGTAATAAGTTAACTGAATAATAAATGAGATAAATAAAATAAATTTTGTTCTGTAGGAATTAATAGATTGAAATTAAATCTACTAAATGAAATACCTTGAATTTAAAATCAATCATTGAATATTAATTAATTTAAATTGAAATTTATATGGTTTTAAAATAAATTGTTTTATTTTTTTTCCAATCTATTTTCCTTTCTGGTTGATCTATTCTCCTATCTCATTTCTTTTCGGGGATGAAAAGTTTTGAGTGGGGAAAGTGTAACGACACGTAAATTTTAGTGGTTTTATTAATTGAATTTTTATGAAATTTTAAATAATAATATTTTGAAACAAAAAATTGATATTTGAAATATGTCTATTTAAACATAAAAAATGGTAACGTTTCATCAGATAATATTGAAATTTATTTTCTTGGGTAATTTTATTTAAATTCAAATCAGTTAAAATTGATGACAATAAAATATTTTCCAAACCTAAATATTTTTAGACAATAAACTTTTAAATTATCTTCTGTGTGAGATGTCATATTTTGTTTCTTCAAATTTAGACTGTTATTGCTCCGTTTATCTTATTTCTGGCAGATTTGCAGCATTTTCGGTACCGATATCAACTTTTGATCGATAATCGTACCGCGGATGTCTGTATACTATTTTGATCGCCTCATCGTGCTGATCTCTGTGGTATATTCAATTCTTTGTTTTGAAGTCCGGTACATGGCGGAAACCACGAAACGATTAATTGCATTGGTACCCGTTTTTGAGTCCTTTCATTTTTGAGTCCTTTTGTTTCCTTCGTCTATTCATTTTCCATCGTGCAAGCTATCAACCACTAGAATTTATTATTTCTGTATTGACCTGTTTTGACTTTTACTATCCCCTATTTCATATTTACATTAGTTCGTTTCATTTCTTAGTCAGTTTGCTTCTTTTTTGATTCAATATATATTTCCAATGCGGTCAATTTCTTTTGCTTTCTCTCCTCTGCTTTATTTTGGTTCTGGGAAAAATAAGTCATACATAAATGTTGCCTGGAAACCAAACACACCTCCTTGTAGCCATGGTCGAACCACATGACAACTCTCCTCCCCCTCTTCTTTGTTCTCCCCTCCGCATGAAGCCAACCCTTGCTCGACCTCATCAACCACCGCCTCATGCCAGAGCTCTAAGGCAACCTCGCTATGTCCCTTTATTCTCGCCTTGCTGCCTTAATCTCTACCTCCTGCAACAGCCACCAGCCATACAACAGCATCATCCTCCTCTCCACAAACGCAGCCGACCCCACAGCTCTAACCCATAGCCTGCCAACCACCCAGCTTGCAAACCCGCCTCCTTCCCTTTCACTTAGCCACATCAAAGCTTCCAGGCCGAAGCCTACCCTCTGCCTTCATCGATTGTTGTGCCGCTAACCGCACCTTCCTCTTATGATAAAGGTATCTGCAAATTTTGTTTAAGGTATATATTTATATGAGTTTATAAAATCATGTATGTTTAGTTTATATATATATATATATATATATATATATATATATATATATATATTATACTGATGTTCATATTTGGCTTTTATTTTAAGTGGATTATATATATAAAGTATAACTGTCTGCATATATATATATATTATGTAGCTTACGTGAGTATATTAGGTGGAAATTTTATAATTTTGGTGTTTGTATATATATAATGAGTGTATGTACATCTAGTAGTAATATTATAATTATAGTGTCTGCATTATCTATATTTGCAGCACATATAAACATAAGTTACAGTGATATGTTCGTGTATATACATTTATTGTTTATGGTTTATAAGCATTATTTATAGTTATATTCATATATAATATAGATATGTTAGTTTATGTTTTATATATGTGATATATATATATACACACTTATAAGCTATATATATGATTGCGGAGTTCATGTATATAATTGAAGTTACATTGATTTTAAAATTTTTGTTTTTAAATATATTAAGTATTATATATTAGTCTATACATCTATCTATCTATATAAGTGTTGATTAAAAAATATTATGTATATATGTTGATTTTAATATACGTGTTTTAATTTAAACCAAAGGATTTTGAAATAAATACATATTTAATTTAATACATGTTTGAATTTGGAATATGATTTTTATATATTGTTATACATAGTTATATAAGTTCACTGATACCAATTATCTTCATCGATCCCGTTCTGATTTGTTCCATCAATTCCTATTATCAGCTTTGATCGTCGATTCATGCCAATCTAGCTTTGATTTGGAAGTCGTGCTTGCATTTTGTAACTCAAATTTCATTTTCTATTCTCTCTAGCCTCGAAAGGTGAGCAATCACTCATGATTAACGTTCTTATGTTTATTAAATTTGATTTCAATTGAAACAACAATTGAAATATGTTGCTATTAGTTTTTTACACTGCTATACATATGCTAGTATCTGTATCTGTTCACCTGTGACATCTGACACCATTATATGTTATTTATATTGATGATATATGCATGTTGTACTATTATCATATATCTTCTCACTCTGCGAGTTCCCTGTTAGTGTAGAATTCACTATGGATTGAAATGATACATACCCGAACGATCTGTAGATTAGGAGTAAATCGTTATGGGTTGAAATGATAAATCCAAGCGATTTTCATTGAATTGAATTTGGGATTGCGGGTTGAAATGATATATACCCGTATATATTTAAATTGTGGATTGAAATGATAAATATCCATATCACTTGACCATAGGATAGGAAATTATATCCAGACACCGTTGGTCAATATATATATATATATATATATATATATATATATATATATATATTGAAATGATTTCCAAGGTTTCGAAATGAATATTTTGGTTTTAATAAATTTTGATTATAAGATATATATATATATATATATATATATATACGTTATTTTTATAATGGTTTTAAATTTTTTATTCTGAAATTATATGTTTTGAAATTTAAAATTATAAGTTAGTTTTGGAATTATAAATTTTGAGATTTTACTTAAATTTTTACTATTTTAAAACATATATAAAATAAGTTTAACAATAAGATTTAATCGATTAAAGTTGATTTGATGAAGTTGATTTAATAAAGTTGATTTAATTAATATATAATATGTTTAAGTATTTATTTAAAATTTATATTTTTCAAATATAGAGTTTATTATAATTTTAATAAAATTCAAATTAGAAAGAGAAATAGAAATTGGTTTGAAATTGAATTTATTTAAGAATTATACTCAAATAAGTTTGATTTGAAATTTATTAGATTTGGGATTTTAAAGATATGACTTCAAAACTTGATTTTGATTAAAAGTGATTTAAATGAATATTCCAAATTTACATAAATTGAAATGGTATATTTAGTTTTATTTAAATTTGAAATTTAAAGTTTTATATAAATGTAATTTGAATGATCAAGTAAATATTTCAAAATAAATAATAGTAAAGTGAATTTGATATATGTGTGTGTGCGTGAAATTTTCAAATTAAGTTTTGAAATTATGGAATACTTAAAGCTTTGAAATATATTGAAATTGAAATGGTTTATTTTTTGGGTTCAAATCTATTTTTTTAAATCGATAAAATTTGAAATGGTTTATTGAGAAACTGAATTGAATTGAAATTGATTATTTGAGATTGGATTAAATTTAAATTTAAAATTAGAGTTTATTTGGAATCAATTTATGAAATTTGAGGAATCTATTTTATTATATAAAGTATTTTAAATTATATTTAAAACTATTTATATATTTTACTTTATAAATTATTTTCATATAAACTATTTTAATATAAATCATTTTAATATAAACTATTTTTAATATAAACTATTTTAATATACTACCCATTTTATTATAAACTATTTTAACATATAACTACTTTGTATAAACTATTTTATTTTGTACACTATTTTAATATCTAAACCGATTAAGTGGAAAGTGTTGTGGTTTTTCCAAGTATTATGATTTCCAAAATGTTATGTTTTCAAAAATGTTATGATTTGAAAGTGTTATGATTTCCAAAGTATTATGATTTCTAAATTATGATTTCTAAAGTGTTATGATTTCCAAAGTATTATGATTTCTAAGTTATGATTTCTAAAGTGTTATGGTTTTAGAGGTTTTCTAATTTCAAAAGTGTTATAACTTTGAAGTGCTATGAATTTTGAAAATTGATATATTTAAAATGGAAATGATATCGTATTTGGTTTTCAAATGCAAATGATATCGTATTGATATGGTTTTTGAAATGGAAATAATATTGTGGTTTTGAAGTATAAACTACTTTGAAATGACCGCGATGTTATAATAACGTTTGGCTGTTAAAGAGAGCGGGATCGGTTATTGTCATACTCCCTGCCAATACCGAAAACCACTTTAACAACCGTGTACGCGGTGGAGATTTCAGAATGAAATAGGATTGTGGCGACGGTCCTATATGAGGTATATACGTGGACCTGACTCCTTTGAGTTAGCATAAGGTGGCTAAAACAGGAGCAATCGACGGGCCAAGTGAGATAACTCCTCCGATCGGACACACTTCTTCGTATGTCATTCTACTACTTTGTGATTGATTTGGTGCGCACCTTTGATTTGGGAGTGTGGCTCGAGGTGGGCGGTAGTTGCGGCTATGCATTACCACTAGCCTGGAAGTGTAATTGGTATATCTACTCTGGCATTTCCTAATTGTGTTGTGTCTCCTACCCTATCAAGATCACTACAAGTTTATTTTGTGTCGTACCTATGGAGTATCCTCTGGTAGCCTTCCGATCAGGAGGTATTACGGTATTGTATAGACTATTAGCACTATAGAATGTGTTAAGAGGGTAATGGTAAATGCCTTAACACTATTTTAATATTTTACTTTACTATAGACATTATTATAATAGCGTAGATTACTACATAGTAGATAGCTTAACTGATCCTTAGAGGGTGGTTATCCCAAACATCCTTTGAGTTACTTGTATTTCGATTGTTATTTCACTTGAGTTGGATTTATTGATATAACAATGTTAATCCTAACTCGAGTGTTTTGTATTTTGCTTTACGCTCGGGTCAGATTGAATGATACAGCTTTTGAGACTCGCATTTGGAGTTGGAGCTTCACTTGGAGATCCGTCTATCTATTTTGCTTGCAGTTATTCAATTGATTCCAGTGATGCATTCTGATCTTGTATTTGACTATTGTATTTAAGACTTCTGTTGTATACTATTTAACTCTGTTATATATAGTAGCTTCAAGAACTACTATTCTTTTGTTTCCGCTGCTTATTGTTATATTACACTGTGTCTGTGATTTTGTGATTATTTTATTTACTGTATATGCCGATTTTTGCCAAATATAAATTAACAATCTGGTATTTTGAGCAATTCAAGTCCGACATGTGCGGATGCGAATGGTTAAAAATCCCAGACTGTTACATGTACACTTTTACATAAATGCCACATGAAGTGATGAATGATCCAATAATTGTAGAAGAGCTATTGCTACTCACCGATCCTTTATGTGATGCTCCCAATCCATTTGATATTCATTTTAATACATCTAGTCCATCCAATGCATTTGATCCTTTTGATGGTTCTTTTGGTATACTTAGTCCATCTGATGCATCATGCTTTTCACAGAGGTTAATATTGCCAGGCTGCGATATAGCATTATTTTATTGTTATACATACATATATACATTTATTCATACGTACTTAGATACATACATATACATACATACATTCTATACTATACTATTAATACCGAGAAGGGAATACTTAGTTCTGAAGCCTCCTCTCGTTTCATAATGAAATTGAATAAGGTTCTACCACATGTATTCAAGCAATTAAATGTCCCAAAATATATTCCATGTTTTAATTCCATCACAAACATTTTTTACCTAACCCTAATTTAAGTTAGGGGAAATTGAATCAAATTCATCTTCAAATACGAAAATGGTGCACGGCTAATCGTCAAGAGTAGGTTTATCCAAAGGTGTTCATCGCTATAAGCTCGGTTGTCCCTGATCATTTCTTACCATCCTTTTCCTATGACTTTCTTGCCCTAGCTCAGCCTGATTCCTTCAAGCCCTATCGTTTTATGGATCGATTCAATACCATGCTGCCTTTGATCGCCCGATTACCTATCCTATTTGAGGTTAAGAAAACCTAATTTCAGTTTTAGTTCGTGCATCCATTCTACTAATGTTTCTTTGCTTTTTGAGCTTGTGTTTGCTTTATTAGACATTTATTTTCAAATGAATGTTGTTGCCATATTATCTAAAATTTCATCAAAATAATAGTTCAACTAAAATCATGTCTACTAAGTTAATTTGACATCATTAACTTTTGTTAAATTAAACTTTAGCAATGAATTAAAATGAATTTTAGGTAAAATTTAGATGCTAATTTTCATCCATGTTGACAGAAAATTTTATATAGTTTTGTTTTTACTCATTTAATTCGACATAACAATAGCTTATTTTCTGAAGTAGGTAATATAAATGTCAAATCAATGTGATGGCCTTAGATAAATTTTGGACCTTCTTATAAAATTATCTAGATTTGGTTAGTAAGTTTTTTTAATTAAATATGATAACACTAGTGGCTTCTCCATTCATGATCATTGATCAATGATCTATTATATTGTAATAAATATATGGTTCTTTGTAGATGATCAGAACTTACCAATTACTATGTTTAAGTTTTTATTTCATTAGGCAAATATATTGCACAAATATTATCATAGTTGGCCCTTTTTACCGTTATGTGTTATTCAATATTTTGTGATTTCATCCTGAAATCATATTTTTCTATAAAAATTGGTTGGCAGTAGAGGTGGTGTGTTTAGGTCATCATTATGGTTTATATCAGTGTCATGACTGATATAAATAGTTTAACCTTTCTGCATTCTATAATTATTTGAAGCTGTAGTTTATTGATATTATGTTTGTTCTTACCAAAATAACATAGTTTTATGTCTCTATTTAGAGCCAAGACCTAAAATATGAAATTGTCATGTTTTATACTTATTATATCGATGTGAACAATTAAGTTCTTTATATGCTAAGGATTACATGAGTGGACATATTTGATAAAAGCTATGAGGATTATGCCTGCATTAAATAAACAAGTGTTTCATACCTAGCTGTTCAAATTCGTTTAAACCTTAATAGATATGCATTTTATAAATTTGACAACACATTGAGAGTGGACCATGGGTGTGTTTAACTTTAAGTGGATGTTTTTAAATTTAACTAACAAATAAAACCAATGTTTGTTATGCATGTTCATAATTATGGTGTCCTACATGCTGAAGTACATTTTTTTAGATATCCACTAGATGCAAGTAAGATAAAACAATCAATAATGAATGATAATATAATAAGTCTTACCATGTGCATTTAAATAGAAAATGCATCGTGTCTTCTATATTACAGTTGTCTGGCATGCATGTAAGTGGGAATGATTGGAAATCAGAATAGTTCAATATCATCTATAGTTTGAGAGATATTGTGCATAAATATGAGTTTTTGACGTGTAATATTGGAGTTAATATGTTAAAAGATGTTTACCAAATCATATGTGTTGTCCGGCACCGATGACGCTTAGGTTATAACCAACTTCAACAGTACATAGTAAAACAATTTAACAAATGTTATTTGAATTGATGGAAACTGTTTGAATAAAAATTGGACAAACACCTCTAAGTTCGAATTTAACTAAGTATTTAAGTTCGGTTGATGTGCAGTTTTAATATTCCAACACGTTAACAGCTAGTTTTTTTGCAGTCATGGAATAATTCTCAGATTCAAAATCAAAAAACAATTTGAAGGTGTAAATCACATAAAGTTTTATAGTGGTTCGGCCAAAACGTGCCTACGTCCACTGTCTAAGTTATTATTCTTGCTTTGATTTGATTATAAGTAAAAGTTGGATTAGGAAGAGGAAAAAACTTGGAGTAGCTGGAGTAACTGAGTCTCAGCGGAGCTTTCCCTCTTTTCTAAGAAATTTGGTCCCCGTTGTGTGGAGTTGTCAAGTGTGGAGGTTGAAATTATGGCTTTCTGGATCTGGTTCGGCATCTGGGTAGGAGCTTTTTTGGCTTGGTAACTCTTCCGTGTCTGGTTCGGTGCTACTGTCTTTGGAGACTCCTATTTGCTGGACCAAACATTTGGTCCGGCATGGCTGTATACCGGAACAAATGTTTGGTCCGGTGTTGGATGTATCATGTCGGACCAAACATTTAGTCAGGAATATCAGAGAATGTCGGACCAAATATATGATCCGGCATATCAGAGAATGTCGTACCAAACATCTGGTCAGACATGTCGGACCAAATATTTAGTTCGGCATTTTAGTGAATGTCGGACTAAGTATCTGGTCCGGCAGTTCTGCTTTGTAATTATGGTCTGGTTTTGCTTCTTTTCCTTGCTTCCTCTCTTCTTGTTGGAAAACAAAGCCAACACTTGCCCTAAAGTATGTTGCGTAGTTACATGAAAATCTTTGTTTGATTCGACACCGAGCTCCTACCACAGGTCGTAAAATTGTGATCGTTCGCCTTCCTTCCTTTTTCCACTTTAAATATCGCTCCCTCTTTCTTATCCTTCTACTTTTATTTTCTTAACAAACTTCTCCAACTTATGAGGTCTATTCTGAGCTCGCTTATATCGCTTGAATTCAAATATCTCCGCATCTTCATTGCTTGAGGTAAGCTCTTTTAAATTCGATTTTTAGCCTAGGGTTTTAGGGTTTAGATTTTCAGGGGTGTTCGGTACGAGCACGAATGGTATTGGCTTTGAATGAAGGAAAAGAAACGGGTGATGGGATCTCTTTAGAGTGATTCGGCATAGAGGAAGGTTGTGCTACTAGATGCTTTAAGGAAATTTGGATGTGTATTAAGGATTGCAGAAGGTTTCTAGGGAGAGTGGAATAGGGCATCTGATCTTTACATCTCTACTTTCTATTGGTAAGCTTTTGTGACACTCCGCACCTCTAGGAACCCCGAAAATCGGACATGACTAGAAGCATAGATGGTCGGATGAAATAAAAATCCATAACATAGCACAGAGACTAAGGCAACAGCATAAAATGATTAAAATATTACAGTGGAAGAAAACTTTCACTAATTATAAATTAATAGCAAAACAGCTTCATTAAATACAACATTATCCTGAATTTATTTCTAAAACCAAAAGTATCAAGTAGTATGCACCAAAACATAAAACATAACAAAGTTCACAATATAAGCCCCCCTATATAGAGTGAATTACGAAAAAGAGAAACGAAGTACATGAAACAAAAGAAACAAAAGCTGAAGATAACAACTGCTCCAATGACCCTCCAAGCTGCAAAGAACTGCAACCTAGACCTGCCCTCCTGTGATTTGGGGAAAATAGAAAAAACAGAAATGGGCCGGACATAAAGTCTGGTGAATGAGAAATAAAATGAAGCATAAAGAATAAAACATTTTAATTCCAGGTCTTCCCTGGATATCGTAGAGGGTGAATAACATAATGTAGTGAGTCCTTCTTAGATACAGTTCCTACGAAGCCAAAGTCCATGGTCACTCTAGGGAAATTAACCACGCAGTAATACTAAGCGTCAATCGGCCTATCAGACCTGCTGTCCTTACCTATCCACGTGTTACAACATGAAAGTCATGGTTTCCACCCATACACTATGACTAAATGCCTCTGACGTTTGATCGGCGCCGACTCTAATAACCTCGCAGGACCCCAAAGTTGCACTCAGGCTCCGCCAAATTGGACTCCTGTCCTCCTATCTCCTCGATCATTAACATGCACTTGCCACTATCCAAAGTATCGGTCCTCGAAAGAGCGCCCACGGCTAGGTCGACTGCACAAAATCTTCCAACGATCTGCCAAAAGAAGCCTACGTCGGAGCATATTTGTCTTGTTCCGTCCGCGCCAATCTGCCTGAAGAAGGCTATGATTGTAGGTGCTATCTATCCTACGTACTAGAAACCAATGAAAGGTAACAAAAAATCTAGCGAACTACTTGCCCGCTCCTAGTACGTGCAGCCGAAATTATATTTTGGTCTTAACTCCAAGAAACACCTATCCAGACCTTTACAAGGTCCGCCTACCAAATCGCTTCCAGATTAATTAATTTTACCGTTACAGCTTACATAATGTTTATTTCCATTAATCTGCTTTGGGCCATTTTTACATTCGATTTGGCTATTCATAATTTCCCTTTTTCTTAAATAAATGGTATTTCAATTTCACGTCCGTTCAGTCCGTATGGTTTGTCTGTAATTTTAATGAAATTTTGTTATATATTCACACTAGTCTTTAGGGTCTATTTAATTTATATATTTTTTCTTTTTTTTTACCTTAATTTACGTTCTCCTTCTAGATATTTTAATCTATACAAAAATTTTATCCAATAATTACAAACCATTTAATTACACAAAATTCTACTTTTACATTTTTAGGCCACACATGAAACAAACAATTTTGCCAATTAGACTTTCCAATTTTGTTCCAAAACCATATTCAAAATTATGTAATTATATCAGTCAAAACCATAATTTTATTCAAGTAACATATTCTGAATTTTTTCAAATAACCTGTTCTGCCACTAGAAATTGAATAATATAATTAAACCAATCTTATTTACGCCATGAAACGTGAATAACAATTTGTTTGTTCCAAATTTCAACCCAAACATGAATTATAATTGAGAAGTGAATAAAGAAGAAGATATAATAATTTACATAAATTTCAATCTAATTTATGCCATAAAACGTGAATAACAATTTGTTTCTTCCAAATTTTAAACCAAACATCAATTAGATTTGAGAAGTGGAAGAAGACGAAGAAGTTGCAATAATTTACATCTATTGTCAATTAATAACAGAAATTAATTGATATTAACGTGCCAGAAAAGAACTGAAATTAAACTACTTTGTTTTTCTATTTCATATTAATTCCCACTCACCTGACACTTGAGCTTGTATAAATTTGAAAAGGCTTTGCTTTAATCTTTCTCCCATTGATTCTTCTAAATTCCCCAAATTACTTGAATATATATAAATATAATTTAAATTGGTAGATTTTTGTTTATTTAGTAGAGAAAAGGAGGAAGAATAATGCACACTAATTTTATTGTAAAATTATGGCGACTGCTGAATAAGAGATTAGGTTTAGATTAGAAGGTTTATTTATAGATTGTTTGAGCGAATATAATCCATTAGATTATTTTATATTAATTTTGGTTCTTTATACACTTAATGGTTACCCATTCTAGCCCATGCACATCACTCAACCAATAAAATTTAGCCATCTCATCCTATTACATAACTAGAGTGAATGAAAAGCCGCCACATGTCAGAAACAACATCGAAATACGTTGGAAAATCGTTGGAAACGAACCAGCTAAAAAAACATCGCTCCATATTTTGGGCGACAACGGAATTTGATCCTTGGTCACTAAGGAAGTCAACATGCGTCTTTACCATTGTGGAAAATGCGCTTCAATTTCTTTTTAATTATATTTCCCATAAAATAACAAGGTGTTACATTCTCCCCCTTTAAAAGATTTCATCCCCAAAATCTCCAAAGACGGAAGAACGTAATTAACAACCAGTATCTAAGAACTACATCCATCTACTCAACCATCATCCATTCCTACCATTGTCCTTATTTTTAACTAATGAAATTTATGATTTATGCAAAGTGAAATGCAGATGAACTTACCTAAGGTAGTCGGTCTACTGATTCAATTGATCTCCTATAATGCAAGTATGCTTAAGCCATGCAACCAAATGTATGCAATTACCCTACTATAATTGATTAAATTATATGTATGTTTAAATCATTCACCCAAATGTGCCATCCATATGCAACATCCATTTATATATACACACATACACACACACACACACACAACCGTGTGCAAATGCAATAGATAATAGGCACGCATATGCCAGCATGTGTACCTAATTGGCCGATTATCCTAATAATTATCTATCTAGTGCATGCAATGCATCCATTTGAAAACATTGGCATCCACCTGCAACCATTTTCGTCCATCAAACATAGCATGCCCTAATGACATGTTTACAACCGAGCTACCGTCCATAGGTTTCACCTAATGATTATCGAAAAACCCTAACTAAGGATAGATTAAAGATCAAAGATAGGAATTTGAAGTGTACCTTCAAATACAAAAGGATAAGAAGTTTGAATTCTCTCCTTAGATTCCCATGTGCACTCCTTGGGGTCATCTCCCCACTGAACCTCCACTAGACTAACTTCCTTATTGCGTAATCTCTTGACGTCGTGTTCCACTATACGGGTGGGTGTACGACGCACAAGTGATTTGTCCTCTACCTCCACTTCCCTTAGCTGATAGGGTTCTACTACTAGTACGGAATCGTGTAGACAGTTTCTTAGATGCGAAACATGAAAAACATTGTGAACTCCGGCCAACTTATCTGGAAAATCATCTCTGTATGCCACTTTTTCAATCTATGCGGTAATAGGGAAAGATCCTACAAATCTCGATGCCAACTTACCCACTGAGACAAATCTCATAAAGTTTCTCAAAGGAGAAACCTTGAAAAGAACCATATCTCCAACCTTAAACTCCAAATCTGAACATCTTCTATCAGCATATGACTTTTATCTATCTTGTGCAGTCTTCAACCTCTTGCGAATCAAATCCACCTTCTCGGAATTTCCCTCACGAAGTCTGGTCTAAGGAAGATCCTATCGGTAGTATCCCATCAACATGCTGGAGATCTATATGGTCTACCATAGAGCGCCTCGAATGATTCCATCCCAGTGTTTGCATGATAACTATTACTATACTCGAACTTCACCAAAGGTAGGTGGTCTTCCCAAGAGCCTTCGAAGTCAATGATGCAAAATCTGAACAAATCTTCCAAAACCCTATTTACCCTCTCCGTTTGTCCATCTGTCTGAGGGTGATATGCCATGCTTAGATTCAATTCCATTACCAAGGCTTGTTGAATACTCCTCCAAAACTCGCTGGTGGATAATGGATCTCTGTCGCTCACAATGTTGGCGAAAACTCCATGAAGCATACCTATCTCCCTTACATAAAGAGCCACCAAAGAAGCTGCCGTCCTATTACTCTTAATGGGTATAAAATAGCGCTCTTTGTCAGTTTTTCCACAATAACCCAAATGCTCATGTTCCCTCTCTGTAACCTTGGTAATCCATTCACGAAGTCCATATAGACGCTCTCCCATTTCCATAATGAAATATCCAATGACTGCAATAGTCCTCCGGACTTCTTCTTTTCCGCCTTTATCATTTGGCAAGTGATGCAATGCGATACATGCTCCACCACCTTCTTCTTCATTCCAAGCCAGTAGAATACCTCTTCAAATCCCGGTACATCTTATCACCATCGGGGTGCACTGTCATCCTAGAATGATGTGACTCGGCCAACACCGCATCTACTAAATCCTCACTACGAGGAATACAAAGTCTACCATCCCTTCTAAGACATCCCTTAGTGTCCATGGTATAGCGCCTAAGATGTGGTGATGACTCTCCTCTACCAAGCTTATCTAAAATGTCCTTTAACTCTTCGTTCGCCTTGCCTTGCTCTAATTTGCCCCACCAAAGTAGGCTGGACGTCGAGGGCAGCTAATAATCCTGGAGCTAAATCTGATGGAGGTCTAAAATCAAAGGTAGAAATGTACTCCAAGTGCTTCCATTCCAAAAATAGAGGACTTAAAACCACTTTTTGTCTACTCAATGCATCTTCCACTACATTAACCTTTCCAGTGGTGTAGGAAATCTCAAAGTCGTAAGAGGATAAAAACTCCATCCATCTTTGCTGTCTTAAATTCAAGTCTTTCTATGAGAATAGATACTTCAAAGATTTATGATCGTGAGAAGCTTAAATATTTATCCTAAGAGATAGTGCCTCCAAGATGTGAGAGAAAAAAACTATAGCTGCTAACTCACGATCATGCGTCGGGTAGTTCTTCTCATGCGTTTTCAACTATCTACTCGCATAGCACACTACCCTACCCTCTTGCATCAGTAACGCACCTAGCCCCATACCACAAGCATCCGTATAAACCGAGAAAGGCTTGGTTCCATCCGGTAATACCACTATGGGCACGGTATTCAAAGCTTCCATCAATCGACTAAAGGCATTCTCATATTTGGCATCCTAAACAAAAGCTGAGTTCTTCTTCGCAAGGTGGGTAAATGGAGCTGATATCGTAGCAAAGTCCTTAATGAATTTCCTATAGTAGCCCACAAGAACCAAGGAAACTCCTTATGTCTATGGCATTCTTAGGGGTCTGCCAATCCTGTACTGCTGCCACTTTCATCGGATCTATTGCAAGTCCATCCTCTAAAACGATGTGTCCCAAAAAGCGAAACTCATCCCTCCAAAAGTGGCACTTGGAGAACTTCACCTTCAACTTACGTGCTTATAAGGTCCTAAGCACTTCTTCCAAGTGAACAACATGCTCCTTCTTGCTTCGCGAATAAACCAAAATGTCATCGACGAACACCACCACAAGCTTGTTTAACGATTCGTGAAATACTCAACTCATCAATTCCATAAAATATGTCGGAGCATCTGTTATCCCAAGTGGCATGACTAACCACTCAAATAACCCATCTGGGGTCCTAATCGCAGTCTTCTCGATGCTGTCCTCCACCACACGTAACTAGTGAAATCCCGTGGCCAAATCGAGCTGCAAAAATACCTTGGCTCCTAGTAGCTGGTTGAAGAGATCGTCTATACGGGGAAGAGGATAACGATTCTTTTTCATCACCTTATTAAGCTCCCTATTACCCATGCAAAGTTTGAGAGAGCCATCGGCCTTAGTGGAAAAGACGACGGGTGTGCTCCACTCAGAAATGCTCCTACGATCTGCATAAAGAAGCCTATGGTGGAGCACACTTGTCCTATTCCATCCACGTTGATCTGCCTTAAGAAGCCTACGATTGAGGGTGCTATCTATCCTACATACTAGCAACCTATGAAAGGTAACAAACATCCTCGCAAACCTACTTGCCCGTTCTTAGTACGTACAGCCAAAACTATATTTTGGTCTTAACTGCATGAAACACCCATCCAGACCTTTACAAGGTCTGCCTACTAAATAGCTTCCAGATTAATTAATTTTACCATTACAGTTTACATACTGCTTATTTCCATTGATCTACTTTAGGCCATTTTTACATCTGATTTGGTTATTTCACAATTCCCTTTTCCTTACATAAATAGTGTTTCAATTTCATGTCCGTTCAGTCCGTATGCTTTTTGTAATTTTTATGCCATTTTATTATAGATTTACACTATAGCCTTTGGGTCCATTTAATTTACATTTCTTTTCCACCCAAATTTCGTTCTCCTTTTGGAGATTTAATTTGTACAAAAAATTTATCCAATAGCCACAAACCATTTAATTACACAAAGTTTCACTTTTACATTTTTAGGCCACACATGAAACAAACAATTATGCCAATTAGTCTTTCCAATTTTGTTCCAAAACCATATTTAAAATTATGTAATTATACCAATCAAAACCATAATTTTATTCAAGTAAAATATTTTGAATTTATTCAACTAATCTGTTCTATCATTAGAAATAAAATAATAATTCTAATTCAATTTAATTAAACCGGTCTTATTTACGTCATGAAACGTGAATAACAATTTGTTTGTTCCAAATTTCAACCCAAACATGAATTAGAATTGAGAAGTGGAAGAAGAAGAAGAAGTTACAATTATTGACATAAATTTCAATCTTATTTATACTATAAAACGTGAATAATAATTTGTTTGTTCCAAATTTTAAACTAAATATGAATTAGATTTGAGAAGTGGAAGAAGAAGAAGTTGCAATAATTTACATCTATTCTCAATTAATAACAGAAATTAATTCATATTAACGTGCTAGAAAAGAACTGAAATTGAACTACTTTATTTTTCTGTTTCATATTAATTCTCACTCACTGGCACTTGAGCTTGTATAAATTTGAAAAATATTTGCTTTAATCTTTCTCCCTTTGATTCTTCTAAATTCCCCAAATTACTTGAATATATATAGATAATTTAAATTGGTAGAGATTTGTTTATTTAGTAGAGAAAAGGAGGAAGAATAATACACACTAATTTTACTGTAGAATTATGGTGACGGTTGAATAAGAGATTAAGTTTAGGTTAGATGATTTATTTATAGATTGTGAGTGAATATAATTTATTAGATTATTTTATGTTAAATCAGGTTCTTTCATACACTTAATGGTTACACATTCTATCCCATACACATCACTCAACCAATGAAATTTAGTCATGTCATCTTTTTACATCACTTGTGCAAATGGGAAGCCGCCACATGTCAGAAACAATGCAGAAATATGTAGGAAAATCATTGGAAATGAACCAGCTAAAAAAACATCGCTCCAGATTTTGAGCGACAACGGGACTTGATCCCTACACTAAGAAAGTCAACATGCACCTTTACCACTGTGCCAAATGCGCTTTTAATTTCTTTTTAATTATATTTCCTGTAAAATATTGAGGTGTTACAGCTTTATTGAGGTGTTACAGCTTTCCAAGGGTGGCATGGTCTATGTGAGTATATGGCCGCACAGATACATCGTTAGTTCGGTAGTTTGGAGTAGTTATCATCGAGAGTTGAAGGGCTTTGAAGTAACTTAGTTATCATCCGGCAGGTTTGGTTCAGCATTGTTCCTTTGGCCAGGGTAATGTCGAACCAGATAATCCGATCACATGTTTCATAGGTAACCCGGAACAAAGGTGGGGATTCTTGAAATGGTAGCTTGATTTTCATAGGATTAGGTCAGGGGTATGTTTTTAATCGGGCTAGACGATAGGATGCTTCCCATGAATGCTTTAACTTCCATTCATGATTACACCTCCATTGGACTTATGCTTGTCTTTTATTTCTTTATGCAAGAATATGTCATCTGGTCGCAAGCTTCGATCCGAACATGCATCCTCACAGTCTACCACTACACCAAAAAGGTGTATTTGTAACGAATATAGTCGTTACAAATGAAATTTATAACAGATATAGTCGTGAGCGGTACAGGCGTGAGGTATGTCGTTGCAAATATTTATAATGGCCTCTACCCGTAGATATATCACTTACCAACGGACTTTGTCGTTAAAAATCTAAATTTTTGTAACGAAAAAGTTTGTTATTAGTTGCATCGGTTTGTAAAGGGTATTTTCCGTTACTTAGTTTCCCCTTTCATGGTAGAAGAAGGGGTTGTCATTCTAAATTATCACGACCTTGTCCGTTACAAATTTCATCATTAGTAACGCACTTGTTCGTTACAAATTTCATCAATAGTAACGACTATGCTCGTTATAAATTTCGTCTCTAGTAACGAATATGTTCGTTACAGCTACCAAACCATGTAGAACTGCATTTTTGTTAGCATTTACACTACATAATTGTCTATTATAATACAGTAGGTACATACATATCAAAAATTACAGAATTTCGATAACAATAAGCAATTACGCATCCAAACATACAACTTAAATTGCATAAATATTTGACAACAAATTAAAGGAAGATTCGAAATTTCACAAGTTCATCATACATAACTAAAAAGTATGAAATAAAAATATTACAAGTTCTAACATTACTATAAAATAAAACTGTTCCCTCTTCCTCCTTGTCACCTTAGTTGCCAACCCCTGTCCCTCTTCATCGTCTATCTGCTCATCTCCTAAACGGGCACATTGTATCGCCATGATCTAATAAATTGGTCAGGTTGTTCAGGATGGTCACTGTAGCAACATTTATATACTTCAAACTGAATTCCAAAGTCAACATTTATATACTTCAGACTGAATTGTGCATAGGAATTTTACTATAGCAAGCCTTGAATCATACTTGAACATGCTAGTCACTAGCATGCCAACATATATAATGCTTACAAGGACCGAAACTCGAACAAGCTTCCATGTGAGCTTACTTGTCGAAACTATTCCAAATAATCCTAGCGCTACCACAATAGCAACTGATAATAAATTCTGCATTGAAGTGATAAAATATATTAAATTTGCTAAGAATGTTGAGTTATCTTTTCTCAACTCAATATGTAAATGAAGTCATACCTTTTATTAGACGTGTACTTTCATCATCTGGATCAACTTGGATTAATGGCATAATTTCTTGCTTGATTGAATCATCCACATTCTTTTCCATTGTAAAATCACCAATTTGGAAAATTCTATCTACATCTTTATGTCTTAGAAAAGGTTCCTCGATGTCATATGAAGTTGCTTTGAAATATGAAGACATCAAAGCCTAAAGAGACGAAAAACATATTTTAAAAGCCTTGTTCCTCATTTGCATCGATCTTAGTTGCTTGTCATGCAATCAAGTCAAATGAATTTGGACTGTATGAATATAATGAAATAATTACATTAATGATAGACATGCCAGCATATTGTCCAAGCATCGGTACATATTAAGAAATTCATTTCTATTGATACTTGAGCTTGTGATACTTCTATATTTCTGTACACTCAAATTCAAACCAATAACAACTGAGCATGAGCCTAATATTATATACATATAACAGTAAACTTAAAATCATAGCAACTTTGGGAATAATTTATTTCAAAACTACTTAAAAGTAATTTTAAGTAGTTTTGGATAAATAGTCAAATGTAAAAATTGTTAACAAACATAATACATATTTGGTTTCTTATATGTAGCTACTAGACATAATACTTAGTTCAACAGTTCTTTGCATGCCTTTAATTTATTCTTCATATCTGGTTAGCTTCAGCAGTATTTCTCCCCCTCATGTGCATATATGCAGTATACTCTCCACCAGGGACGTAACCAGGAAATTGGTTTACAGTGGGCAAATTATATGAGTGATCAAACATTTTATGTAAAAAATTGATTTAGCTAAACTACTATAGTTAATTTTGTCACTTTCATGCACATCAAAATAACTAAGTTCAACTAATTACATTAATATAAATAAATTTAACAAACATCCAACACTTAAAATTAGCATAGAATGGTTAAAACATTAACACACTAAGATCGGATTTTTTTAGAATGAATACTTAGTTTTCGTTGGTCTTTTGAATATAGCCTTAAACAATAATAATATAAATACGTTTAACACTATTTTCGATTAAATGATTGAGTATAGTTGAATACTAATTTAATCTACCAACAAATTTAAATACCAACGAAAAAAATTTCTCTGTTTATTTAATTCATTGTTAAGTGTTGACACAAATTTACATGCGAATAAGTTAATTTAATTCACCGACAAATTCAACAACAAATTAAAATACCAACTAATTTGGATACTTATTTAAAGTAGTTTGAAAAATTAGTAACTGGGAGTTTTTTGCTATTGTTATTTTGAGTAAAGCAATTTGTTTTGCTGCTCTGTATCACATATTACCAAAAAATAGTTGACATAAAGTTAGAAGAAAAAACAAAGAAATACCTTTAAAGGCTGAAACGATTCAAATAACAATAGCAAGTCAAGTGAACAAAGGTGCTAGGGACCTAGGTTTTGATTCTTTATTGAAGATTGCAAGAAAGTTAAATTATCGCCAGCTGTGCCCTGCCATGATTGAAATATCGCGAAGCAGAAAATTGGACATGTGGCACCAGATCGAGATGAAAGCAAGATCGAGATGAGAGACAAAAGATGAAAGCAAATTTTCTACTTCCCGATCAAGTTATAAAACAAGTTATAAAACAAGCAAACTGTATTTAATTATGGGCTAAGCGAATTTTATACCTTGTCCAACTATGCAATGCATGAATGATCATTGTTTATTGCTAAAACACATATTGATCAACTGAAGTATTTTTCACTAAAATTTATAAACATATACTGTTTTTCTCTTTACATGGGTTATTCTAGTGGAGCTGCTTTAGGATACTAGCTGGTGAAAGCATTGATTGTAGAGTAGGGCAAGCGTTATCAATGTGATTTCTGTTCTTATTTCGTGATATAATGGACCAGATTAAAAAAAATTAGGAGTATAACGTTTATGTTTCCTGTAACAATTTTGAACCAAACATGAACATGTTTTATATATTGAAACCTTGTTATCATCTCAAGTTCTTGTAATTTACTTTATCTATCATATTTTACAAAGAAACGGATAGATAAACTAGTTCAGTGTGCAATGGCCATATCAAATTGTCAGAAAAGGAAGCACATAAATGGAAAGAAAGAAAGCAATAAGCGAAAAACTCGCAGAAACCGGAGTTAGAAAAGGATTTTGGTGTGGACTTGCATCTTTAGTTATTCAAAGCAATGGACTAATGAAACTGGAGTAAGCAAACAAGTTTTAAAACAAACAAGGTAATTGCATCTTTGTTTGAGTGTACTCAAATTTCCTAAGCCAACTATGCAATGCATGAATGATTTCTAAACAACAGAGCATGAATGTATGAAAGCATGGAAAAGGCATAAGGTGCGTGGCTAATTTTCATAGCAACAGAGTTAACAAGGAAGTACGAAGCAAAGCAGCAATAAAACGCACAAAATCAAAGCAATGCACGACCAATTTCCAAAGCAACAAGGCATATGCTGTAAATATGCAACTACAAAACATAGATTTTGTTATATCCAAACATATAATATTTGTAAATAGTTAAGGTTACCAACTCTGAATGTTGAATTTGTATCTACTATTTTTCTAAAGATTTTGATTCAAGGAGATCATCCTGGTCATTAATAAACTGCCAAGTGTAACTAACACTGGTTAGGAAAATTATGATGTGCTATAATGAACTCCAGTTATATGCAGGTACAGTTTTTGATAGCCTATTTGAAGTGAAAAGGTTCAAAATGGTGCATCCCGTGAAAAGCAAGCAATAACTAAAGTATTAAGCAATATTCAAAGAATATATACACATCCAAAATTCTGAACATCTTTAAATTTGAATGGAATTGATTTAAACATCCAACAGCCATATTCAAAGCTCAAAATTTTAAAATAAATCAAATTTCATAAAATTATAATAAAGTAAGCAAATTCGCATTATTTGTTTTTGTACGGTTGATATACCTTGGTGAAACATGTATAGCAGCGTTATTTTAATAGTTTACTTGTAACTATGCATATAATGTGATCAAAAGTCGGAGTTTAACATTATTCAAGTGGCTTTAATCCCCTTCTTCCGACATGTAAAAGAACCTGACATCTTTGCTTAATCATAAATGCAATAAACTAATCTAATTACCTATACAAATTACCTTTATGCCTCAATAAATAAAAAGTAAGCAATAAGTAAGTACCGCTGGTTTTAAAACTTCAAAGTTCAAATCAAAGTAGTAATTTCGGAAAAGTAACTAAGACGCTATCATCAGCAGCAGCAGTTAAATTTCAAAAAAATCCAAAATTAAATCAGCTTATTTCCTAAAATTTACGTTCAAGGTCACAAATTTCTAAAAATTTTAAATTCGAACCAAAGTTTCAAATCTAATTTTGAAGCAATTCATTAATTTAACCAAAATAAAAAACACTTACTACTACGTCAAGCGTCTCCCTTGCCAGCCGCTTTCTTTCCCTTTGACCTAACCATTATTCTGAGCAATTACTTGGTTAGTTGGCGATGGAATAATTTGAAGGAAGGAAGTAAAAGCGATCCTGAAGCGTGAATTTGGGGAGGAAATGGGGATTTTGCGGAAAGTGAAAATAATTTGGAGATTTAGCGGCCAAAGAAAGTGGGAAGCGTAATGAGCTTAAGCGTTGTGAGTCCAGATGTTATTTTCATCTTTTACCCTTTTGTTTTCAATTTATTTTCATTTTTACCAAATTTTATAACGGTGTAAAGCGGTGATAAACTATTTATAGCTCCTTTTACAACGGCTTCGAAAGTTTTATAACGGGATTTAAGTGTTATTATTTTATAACGGCATTTGATTGTTAGTAATTCAGAAATATTTTTTTGGGAATTTCATGTTTTGGTGTAGTGTACCGAGGCTGGCCCTTCATCTTCTGATGTTCCTGTCAATCCTCTCAGACAACCCAGTTCTACATATTCATTATTGGAGGGTCATGCTTCAAATCAGACGCTGGTAAGGCCTACTGAGTGTTACCCCAGCGTTCTGACAAAAGAAAAGCTAAACTCCATAGCTACCACGTTCGTGATAGCTCATGGGGACATGATACTACCTGGCCCAAATGACAGAGCTTGCTTTTCCCCAGGTGGATATATGGCATATAGTAAGTACCACTATATGTGCGACGCAATTCCTCCGCTCGCTAATTGGATCGCTGGTTTTGTAGTTTACTTGAAAGCCGCTCCCATGTAGCTTCAACTGAACTCCTATGACATCCTAACATGCTTATATTTGATATTCATGAAGCATTATCAGAGCCCTCTAACCTATAGAGAGATCAAATACCTGTATAATGTGAGGAGTTATCGAAAGGGGAGCCCCTTCATCAGCTTAGAATATGCTCACAAATTTAAGCCGGTCCTTGATCTATACTCCAAGTTTAGTATGTTCAAGAAGGAGTACTTCTTCGTGCGTGATGACGCCATTCCTCAACATGCTTTCGTTTCTGGATGCAAGTCGTCATTATACTTTTTCTATGCTTTCCGTCGACTCAGTTTTTTAGTGCTCCGTACTTTTCAAGTTGCACGAAGGCGGCAGAGGATGAGGGTTTGAAAATGATGGCCAAAGAAATACTAGCTATCTCGGAGGCTGATAGGGAAGCCTCATTCCTACTTCAAGACACAACCCTTCGCTTTTATAGCTTGATCGTCCCTAGTCAATCCGTGTTCAAGATAAGGCCAAGCTCGACCGAGAAAGCAGTGGGAGCCAAAGGAGAAATGGGAGATGCAGATAAATGCAAGGCTTTAGAGGAAGGGGGTGATGGGGTCGAAGCCCCAAAGAAGTTGAGGTGTCAGAAGAGCGGGTCCGTCCTTCCCGTTTGAGGAAATCTTTGCATATACGGAATGCTCCTTCCCCTGACGATGAGAAGGGTTCCCATTTAGAGGGAGAGAGTGAGGAGGAGGAAGGGTCGGAGAGAGATTCTAAGGCAACAGAATTGGAGGCTCATGTTTCTCCAGATGTGGAGGTCATAGGTAGCGAAGGCTTGGGTGCGACTCCCTTGAAGAATGCCAAAGCTATGCAGGAGTGGCCTGGGCAGTTGGATCAACCTGAGCCGGCTCCTGGGCTAACTTTTGTCGTTGACTTCTCCCAAGAGAGTGTAGTTCATGGTGACTTGGATGGAATGTTGCTTTCTCTAGTATAAGGCGGAGCGGGAGTTGGCCAAGAATTTGGGCTTTCCTCTGGTACATTTGATTATTATATGGATTTTAGGATACTTCTTGAGAACTTTTTGTTTTTTGACGAGTCCCGGCTCCACTTGCTCCTCAATCTAATGAAGCTCGGTCGTCATGCGTCCTCCTTCTTCCGAGTAGACTCTCGTCCCAGCGTATTCTCTACTTGAGTGAGACCCCATCCCGGCCACTTGATCCAGTCTATCCTAAAGGGTTTGTAGTAGCACGTACTGCCCCAGTGTCATGCATGTTTTTTTTAAGCGTTCTCCATTTCTCTGCTCTAATGTTGATATTCGCATTGCAGGGGAAAAAAGGAATCTAAAGAGGAATGAAATGTCCCGGCGACTTTGAACAATTCAAATGGATGAAAGGGGCCTCCTTTCTTCTAAGATGGCCTTTAAAAAGGAAAAGACCACGCAACGGAATGTTGAGGAGACTCTATCAAGTGTGGGTAGAGGAGAGAGCCATGAAATGTCCCAAAAACGTGCTAGGTTCCCGGATAAGGGTGCCACCTCTTCGGATTCTCAAACTTCTTCTCATTACCATTGCCAATATCTAGCTGGTCCTGAAGTGCATGAGGTGCCTGATGACTTAAGGGAGGAAAGTTCTGATACCTATTTCTCAGATTATCAGCCTCCGGTACAGAATCCCTTCAAGAGCCACCCTGACATTAACCCCGGCTACGCGGATCATCATCCAGCGGATCTAGATACCGAGTTTCTTTTGCCTTGAAATCCTTTGGTCCAGATCTTGGATGAGGCAAAAACTCTTGACTTCGCCAACTTGATAATGAGAATGGTCCAGATTACTAATGAGACCAGAAAAGTTTTCAATTATATATCCCGCTTAGCCAAGGCCAGTAAGGAAGTTGGGAGCGTCACTGTACGGTTGCATTTGGAGGTAAAGGATCTTCACAAGGTGCTTAGGGACAAGGATGCTAAGTTAGAGGTGGTCCAAGCATCTCGCACATCCGAAATAAAGAAGGCCAAGGAAGAAGCGACGAGAGAGGCCGCCGACTTATGCAAGGCACAAATTGACGAGGCTATCAGTTCAATAGAGGAGGCTCGGCCGAAGGATCTGGAGCGGACCCGCTCCCTTAAGGGTAAGATGAAGAAATTAGAGGAGGCCTTGGCTGAGCTGAAGAAGTCTCGGGGAGATCGGCAAAACGAAAAGGACTTGTACAAGGCTGAGATTGATAGGTTGAAGGCGGAGCAGGCCCGATTGAGAAAGGTCAAGGAACAGTACAATAAGGTAGTGTCTCTCCACACCGAAGTCGACAAATCCAGCGACTTTTGTGAGACGGTGTACCAGATGTTGAAGGACACTTATTACATGTTCTAGAAACAGGGGAACCTTCAGTGGATGGATGATTATCCCTAGGTTATGGCAGGAATCCATGCTCGGCTCATTAAGGAAACTAAGGCTGCGGTTGCTAAGGAGGAAGGAGCTGTATATGACGTTGGAATGGTGAATAGTCAGTTCACAGTGGAAGAGACCAAAGCCATCGCCAAGGGGTATAAGCTGCCGGCGGAGGATGAGGATGATGAGGATGGGTCGGACCTTGAGGGGCTTGGTGATTCATACCACATTACCACAGGTACCTCGTCCTTTTTTTTAGCTTTGTTATTACTTATCTTGGACTGTGAAGCTTATGATTTTCGTTACTTGCATCGTGTAGGGATGTCTTGGGACAGGTATGGCCATCAAAGGGTGTCGGTGAGGCATCGTAAAAGGAGGGCGAGTCTTTCAAGTGACATGAGACTTCGAGGGACATGGTCGGAGGGAGCAAGCCGAGTGACAAGGTTTTTCCTCCTTCCTAGTCGAGGAAAATTTCTTTTCGCTTTCTACATGTATTTTTGAAGGATGTATGGTTGTTCAGTATTTGTATATATAAACGAAAAACTTTGTGAATAAAGATTTTAATGTTGTGATGCTCAATTTTGTCTTTTGCATATTTATCTGGAATGACTTTTGTTACACATGATTTTTATAGTCTGCTTCATTTATTTGTGAACTGTTTACGACTTAGTTAATCGTTATTGTGTTCAGAGATGCAGAAAACCATAAACGCGTTGTTATATTGAGGGTCGACCGTGAACGATAACTACTCAAGCTATTTCCCATGTCGTGAGTATTATTCTATTTATCGTTGCTGATGTGCGTAATGCTGATCATTAATTATGAACTATCCCTTGCTGCAGCCACGCCTTAATTGTGGGGTTTATAATCGATTCTTAATTTCCAACGTGATGAACGCCAATGGTGAGCTGCCTAGGCTATAAATTGTGCCTAATCCATGGCTTATGATCGGTTCATCATTGCCGGCTTAAGGGTGCCGATCGTCAGCAGTGAATTTCCAAGGCTTGTTTCGTGCCTTTTATTGTGGGTATTTTACTTTCACCACTACTGGCAAGCCCCTGCGATTGTTTGCAGTAGGAATAGTCATCAGATAAATAATTAAATGGAAGAATGTTCAAATAAAACAAGTAACGTGAGACAATAATTTTTATATTGTTTCGGTCGAAATATGTCTACGTCCACTGTCTTTCTTTTATTGTTTCACTTAATACATGTTTCTTTACAACTCAAGAGAAATAGCGGCAGAGATGTTGGAGATTCTATACTTTCCCAAACACCTCTTCATCTACCATCGATAAGATGTAAGCTCCATTATGAAGAGCCTTATGAACAATAAACGGTCCTTCCAAAATCAGAACCAGTGCTCCTGGTTATGGAAAGACTCGTTTGAGTACCAAGTCTCCCTCTTGCAAAGCTCGAGGCTTAACCTTGGAGTTGTATTGCCTTGACACCTTCTGTCTATGGGTGGAAGCTTTGAGGGCGGCATCGTTTCTCTTCTCCTCAATAAGGTCGAGTCACATGCTTAAGAGCTCCTCGTTTTCTTTCGGATTGTAATGCATCCTTTAGTGCGAGGTGACGAATGTTTTGGCAGGGTGCATGGCTTCGGCTCTATGCCAATGCAAATGGCATGTGCCCTATTGCGGTCTTGTAATAAGTTCGGTTGGCCCATAGTGCAAAAGGCAATTCATCGACCCATGCTCCCTGGACTTTTTTATATTCTTCTTGATCAATGTCTTCAACACCTTGTTTGCTGCTTCGACTTGCCCATTTTCCTGGGGATATACCACAAGGAGAAGCTTCAGGCAATCCCATGTTTATGACACCAACTAGAGATTTCTTCACATCGAATTGGAGTACGTTATCCGGTATGATCTTCTACGGCTGCGGCACCCTATACCTGCACAGGATGTTACGTATTAGGAAGTTTATCACTTTGGTAGACGAAATTTTGTTCAAAGGTTCCGCTTCCACCCATTTGGTGAAATAATCCACTTCCACTATAGCGTATTTTGCTCCTCCATGATCCAGGGGCAGTTCCCCGATCAGATCAATTCCCTAGATGGCAAAGGGCCAAGGGTTGACCATCTGGATTAAACTGGTAGGTGGCAGTCTCAAGATTTTGGCAAAGCTTTGGCATTTGTCACATTTCTTAGTGAACTCGACTGCGTCCTTGTTAAGTGTGGACCAGAAGTATCCATAGCATAGGATCTTCCTGGCCAGAGTTTGCCCTCCAGTGTGATCGCCGAAACTCCCTTAATGAATGTTATTAAGGATATCTTTTGCTTCGTTCCCAACGACACATCTTATTAGTGGGTTGGAAAAGCCGCAACGGTACAGTATGTCATTCTAGATAGTGTAGCGGGATGCCCTCCTTAGAATTTTCCAGACTACGTTCCGATCTGCTAGTTAGATTCCTTCTTGCAAGCATCTAATGATGGGGTCATCCATGTCTCCTCCCTGTCTGCGATCGCTGTGATTTGCAGACACTCGAAAATTGGTGTGGATTGTCTCATGATGGGGCTTGCCTCCAGCATTAGCTCGGTTCTTACGCTAGCCCCTTTGGCGAGGGCGTTGCCTCTTGATTTTACCCACATGGGATGTGTTTTATTACATAGTAGTCTAGCTCATCGATGAAGGTTTTGGCCCTTTTGCGGTAAGATGCAAGCTTTTTTCCACGAGTCTAGAATTCTCCAAGGATCTGGTTAATAATTAGTTGTGAATCGTTGTGTATACATATCGACGTAACTCCTATTTCTTTAATGATTTCTAAGCCAACTATCACTTCCTCGTATTTAGCTTCGTTATTGGTTGCAGCAAACTCTAGCCTCGGTTCATAGCTTAATTTCCTTCTTTGGGGTGTGATTATTATGACACCTACTCCCGAGCCGAACTCGTTCGATGCTCCATCAAAGAATGTATTACATTTGACAGTTTCCTTAATTCTTATCACAGCCTCCTCATCTCGGATTGCAAACTCAGCTATGAAATCAGCCAAAGCTTGTCCCTTAATTACGGTGTGCAGGTGGTAAGTAATGTCGTACTAGCTCAGATCGTCGCACCATTTTAACAGGAGCCCTGACGTGTCTAGTTTATGTAGGACTTGCCTCAAGGGTTGATCCGTTAGAACTCTAATGGAGTGCGATTGAAAGTAGTGTCTCACTTTCCTAGATCGTATGAGTAGACAATAAGCCAATTTTTCGATCTTAGGGTATCTAGTTTTTGTGCCTGTGAATCTCTTTCTAATGAAGTATACTGGTCTTTGTACTTGATCATCTTCTTGTACTATTGCGGCACTTAGTGTGTGGGAGGATACTGTTCGAATAGCTAAATGTTTATCAAATAGAAAATAGCTGAATGAATTTTATAATAAAAATAACCGCAAGCGTACGGCATACAATTGAAGTACGTGGCGAGAATGGGTCGATCTGTAGGGAATTGTTGATTTTAAATTTCTATTCAATCAAATTAACCAAAATTTTTGATAGTGATTAGCTAAAAAGTGAGAAAAATGAGAAAAGGAAAGTGATAAAAATATGAGAGTAGAAAAACAGTTTAAAGATAAATTCACTCTTTAGATCACATGTTCAATAAAAATGAAACTACGATCTCTCTTTTTGGTCATTAGTGAATTTAAATGATGTGTTTATCATAAGTATGACTTATTTATGCTATTAATTAGCTCAACATAAGCCATCAAACTATAACACACCCCTTAAACCATTTACTAGCTCTCATGAAAACAACAACAAAGTTGAAAATGAAATCTATTTTAAGCATGGTCTATTAACTATTGTTTAGAAATATAGGTCATCAAATTTTAATTTCACATTCACTTCATTACCATCATCATATGTAGATGAAGAGGTGATTCTTGTTTGTGATTGTTTAAGCATGACCTACTTGTTATGAACAATATAGACTACCAAATTCAACATGAAACAGTAAATCACATTAACATTCCTTTAAGCACAAAAGAGGTCAAATTATCAAAATATTGAAGCTACATGATTAGAAGCTTTATTGCCCCTAAATTGAAAGGGTTAAGCTCTCATTTTTATTACCATATGAACAAATGTAGCATGCAACATTGAACAAAAAGAAAGAAAAATGAAAGCTAATGAAAAAGACAACTAACCTAATTGCATAAAGAAAAATTTACAATGCTTGCATAAAAGGAAATGAACATGTAATTAAAAAGAAACAATAATTAACATTGCATAAAAAGAAAAGAAAATTACATAAAATAAAAATGGCTAAGTAGCCATGAAAAGAGAAAGAGAGCTTGTCGTTTTATTTTGAGCCTAAACTAAACTAAGAGAGACTAAGTAAGAGGAGGTTATATGAAGATAATGGGTTATTTATGCAAGCATGAAACCGTAATCCATAATTTGAGGAATGCCCAAACTACCCTTAACAAAGTGTGGAGGCCAAGTAATCATTAGCTTCTACTAATCATCATTTAAGTGTACATGAAGCCATTAACTCCATAAGCATGTGCATTAGCCTCTAATTTGTACATTAAGGGGGGTGGGTAGGTGGGGTCCTTCATGTTCTTCACTTTGAATTATTTCCATCTTCATTCCGTTGTATTCATTTTGTGCATGCATGTGTCTTCATGAAACCACTCCTATTTGAGATCAAATTCCTACACAAATGTATATAAATTTCAAATTAATTTTTCTCAAAGAAATATATCCACACAAATGACCCTTTTGCCCCTATATGAAGATGGATATATGACAATTTGCAATTAATATGGATTTTGGTTAAAACAAGTTAAAATATCCAATATGATCATTTATTTAATTTAAATAGATTAAATATGGTGGTAAAAATATGCACATTTACGTGCACATCAAATACCCCTACACTTATCTTTTTATTTGTCCTCGAATAAAGAAAAACTAAGATAAATCCGTTTTCGTAGGGAGCACGATGGTTTTGAACGTATGCAACAAGCCGTTAAACCTTCGGGTGTCCCCAGTAGGACGAGTGTTGTCTCGTGAGGGTTTTCAGCTGATATTATCCACAAAATCCAATTGCAGGATGAAATATTTACAAAATGCAAGATTTAATTACAAAGAGATGAATGCGAGTTTTTGAAAATATTTACAAATGAAGGATTTATTTTTAAATTGACACGAATAAGTTAAATATAGGTTTTGATTATTATCTTGAAATTTTTTTAGTCATTTACTCATCAAAATTTTCAATAAAAACAAAGTTATCATAACAAACAGACGATAGTTTAACTTGTTGTTTTGGTTGATAACACAGTGTAATTATGAAACAGATCCTTAGTTGATTATCAAAACTTATCAAAGTGGTATTTTCATTTCTTTTCAATAACAAGTCAAATCAAATAAGCTAAAATGGTGCTTGGATTTCATTTGCTTACTCTCTCTAATTTTTATTTGAAAATTTTATTTATATTAACAATATTTTACATATGCCTAACTCAGATAAACTGAGGCCGGATATATTAGCCATGCACTGCCTTTCGGGCTTATGTGAGGGGAATACAGTGCATGGCGAATGAACACATGAGTGTGAACAACTATTGACTGTAGGCGTTATTAAAACGAATTTTTATATATACACCTAGCTCAGATAAACTGAGGCCGGATATACCATTCGTGCACTGCCTTCCAGGCTTACGTGAGAAAGGTACAAAGCATGGCGAGAGTACACACAAGTGTGTACACCTATCGACCGTAGTGTTAATAGAAAATATTTACATATATAAAAATGTTTTATTTTTTTATATATTTTTTTCTTCAACCTTTTTTTCGAAAAGAGAGAGTTTTGCAAAATCATCTTAGCACCACTTAACTTAGAAGACAAAAAAATGTTATATCATTTACTTTAAATCAACCACTTTTTAAAACAAAGATTTTCAATTAGGATGTATTCTTATTTATCACGTATGAACCTTCCTCTATACTAGTTAAACTATCGTTATTTGTAATCAAACTTCATTTTTATTTTTATTAAGACAAATAAATTTTCAAAAATTTCAATTTTAAGAAACCAAAACCATATATTTATCCTATAGTGTTTCTTTAAAAATAAATCAAAATGCTTAATTTTTTTGTATTTTAAAATTTTGATATTTTTTTTGAGTTTTGGAAGAAGAAAAAATGAAAAATTAATCATGAAAAATCAAAAAGAAGGCGAATCTCCCCCCACACTTGATTTTAACTGTGTCCCCACAGCCAACCCAAGTGGAAAGAGAAAATTGAAAACATAACCACTATTTAAATGAAAATGAAAAGATGATTATTTACATGACATCAAGTGAAAGTATGCCATTAAAAAGTAAATGAAACGATCTTTCAAAAATCGATTCATTTGTCTAGCCAAGTGTGCGAGACATAGCTTAAGCGTAGAAACCAAATCGTAAAAGATTTCAAAATTGAATGTTGATTTGGAAAAACGAACGTCGTTTTATTGAAAATCGTACGAGTTGTTTTATTTTCGATTATTTTTGGGGTAAATATAACGATTGATTGAAATTTAGGTTTATTTCCACCAAATTGAAATTCAAATTTGTCATCAAAAAATTATTCAAAATTATTGATTTCAAAATCTAAGTGGTAATTTAAATCTTCTCCGTCGGAATTTAACAACTCGTCATCCAAAAGTCCAAAAAATTCGTCTTCCTTTGTTGGATTATCAACAACTTCATTGCGTATCTCAAGTTCAAAATCCAAAGTTGTTGTATTCAAATTTTCGAAATTGAGAAAAGGAAGATCGAATTTTAAGTTTGGTTCCACACCCTCAAAAGAATTGAAATCCAACTCATTTATCATGTTTTCAACAACTTCGTTATGATTTTCGTTTTCAATTTCAAAAGTTGTTATTTGAAAATCATCGATTATGGTAAAAGATGGATTATTATTTGATTCGTCACATGTTGGGATTTGATCTTGTTTTTCACATTGTTTCATATATGTTTCAAACAACGAATCCGTCTGATTATCATAAATTTCGTTCATTTGTTCAACAAAATCCAACTTTTAATCATTGACTTGAGAATTTTCGATTTGGATTTGTTGAGAACAAAAAATTTCAATCGTAACGTGGTTAAGATTATTCCCATTGCCAAATTCATTTGAAAAGTTGTTTCCATTTTCAATTTGAGTTTTAAATTCATTTTGGAGTTCGAAATTGAATTGGCATAGGTAATAATCAAAATCGTTTGAATTTTGTGTTGAATTCAAATTTTGAAATCCTTGACTTGAGTTATTATACAAATATGAATTACACAATTCATTTATACTTTGATTTTGTTGTGTAGAGAATTCAAGTAAAGATGAAATGCTATTTTTAAGATTTGAGGATTGCTCGTTATTTCGAAAAAAAATTGGTTCGAAATTTGAATCGTTTAAAAAATAGTTGGTGTTAAAATATCCATACGAATTTGGAGTGAAATCGTATGGATAATATTGATTTTCACAACTATTGTAAAATTCAAGTGAGTATGGAAATTTGGACATTTTCAAGAATGTTTTTTGTTTTTATTTTATAAAGGAAAAATATTTACAAATAAAATTTATTTTTCAAAAGTAAATTGATTTTTTTTTTATTTTTTTTGTTTTTTTGAATATATATATATATATATATATATATATATTGGTTTTTTATTTTAAAAAAAACTAAGTACTTTTTTTAGGATTTTTGGAATTTTGATTTGAAAATTTTTAGAGGAAAAGGAAAAAAAAATAAACTAAGTTAATAAATATTTACAATTTTTTAGTTTTGGATTTTGAATATTTTTTTTTTAAATATGCATGAACTAATGCAACTAAATGAATGTAGTGGTTAATTACAAATGATTTATCCTACGGTGACCCAAATTTTATAATCACACATTGTCATAATTCAACAAGATAGTTCTCAGGCAGGTAATGGACAGGGGTTATCGGTGCACCACGAGTCACCGTAGCAATGCAGCTGAAGGTTTAAGTACCTTAAGAGGAACAACCGCTATAATATTTACGAATCACCGTAATATTTATAAATGGTAATTACTCTGCCGTAGCCTAGATACCAAGAAATTAAATTGTTCAAAGAAGACAACTTGTCAATATACAATTAAGTGTTATCAATGTCTAATAGTTATTATTATTAATCAAAATCTACGATGAAATGCAAAGCTGAAATTAAACGTGTATTAACAATGCAACTACGAACGAATTTTTTTTTAATTTTTTTATAAAATGCAAGCAAACAATAATGCAAGGCAAATAAAACATAAAATTTTATCAGCAAGTAAGCAGTTTTTTTGTGGCAAGCTCAACGAAGCACAAAAAAAAAAAAAAAAAAAAAAATTGGCAATCACTTTTTCTTTTTGCAAATTCCTACTTGGGCAACCTGAAAATAAAAGCAAGATATATACAATATTTTTGTATTCTCTTCTCTTTGTTTTTTAAGAAAATATACCAACTCGACTCGACTAAGAAAGCAACAATTTTTTTTTAGAGTAAAACAAAAACCAAATGAAATTAAAACCACAAAAACACCCCCTTTTTCACAAACAAAACTCAACACAAACTAGACTCAACAAACATAACTCAACACAAAATTAAACTAAAAAGAAAAGAAAAAGTCAAAACCAAACAAAGTTCAAAACTAAACAAAACTCAAAACTTAAAAAAAAATTAATTGCCACGGTCCACACAAGATAATTCGCCGGCCCAAACAAATCCTCAGTTCAAAATCACAATGCAACGCCTCTTCACAAAACCCATTCAATTTCTCGAAGTTCAATTCACAATCAAATTAGCGATTTCGATTTCGTTTCACAAAAAAATCCCAAAGTTGCGAAGTTCACACAATCAATTCACACAATCAAATTTACGAAGTTCAATACATGAGAATAATCACAGTTCGAATTGCTATTGCGGTGGCTTGAAGAGGTTGAATTGGCGACTTTGGGATTGTAAGCTGTTGTTCGAAGGTGATTAGGAAGGGGGGGTCTTCGGAGGAGTAGCGTTGCTTACTCCGATGGTTGTGAAGTGAGTAGGTTACGCGAAGTAAGCTAGTTGGTTGTCTGGACGACGTGATGGGACTGTGTATTGTTTGGGAATGGACCGATTGGTGAAGAGGAGCAGTTGAGCAGTTGAGACAGTAAGGGTATTGGGCGAGGTGGTTGATGTGATGAGGTAGGCTGCTGATGTTTATATGGTTGCGGTGATGACTGATGGCTGTTGTCAGGGTGAATGTAACTGGAACTGCAGTTTTTGTGAATCGGTCGAAGCAGGGTTAAGCAGTGATGGTTCGGAGCTGTGAAGATATAGGGGTAGAATGGCTGATGTTGCTTTAGGAAGCTGTAAATGATTTGGCTCAGTGGTGAGGGAATAAGGCAGTGGGAAGATGTGTTTATGGGTGAGTTAGCAATTTAAACAAGGGGGATGTATATGGTGCACGACAGTATTGGTTGTGATGGATTGTGCAGCAGTGTCGGTTGTGCACTGTGTGCACTGTAGTAGTGGAGAAGTTTGTGGGGTGAGCAACAAGAAGGCAGGGTTGTTGTAGCAATGTAAGTTGTGATGTATTGGCAGTGGGTTGTATGTTTGTATGATGGCAGCAAGGAGGTGGCAACAGTGAACTGTTTGAGGAAGGTGTATGTGCACAGTTGTAACTGGCAGTAAGAAGAAGGAGATGAGACAGGCGGTGGTGGAGTGAGGGTGGGTATGCACTGTGGATGGGGATGGAGTAATAGTATGTCTGCAGTTGGTAGTGTTGTTTGGATGGTTTCAGGTGAATGGTGTTGGTCAGAGATGGAAGGTAGGGTCTGTTAGTAGAGATGGAAGGTAGTGGCAATGGGGTTGCTCAGAAGTGGATGAACAGCAGGTATGTGGCTCGGTTGATAGGGGCAAATGATGACTGGAGTTTTGGGATGGCTCGGTTGAGAAGGGCAAGTATGAAAAGGAGTATGGGATGGTGTGGAGGCTAACGTGCAATGAGAGGTGTGCCGGCAAATTTGAGAAGGTGGTTTGTGTGCCATTAAGAAGGAGGTAGATAGTGAACAGTTTGCACTAATAGTGACAGTGATGAATGATGTTTTCTGTTGTCTAGAAGTTGGCAGAACTGCAGTAGAAGGGGCTGTCAATATGTTGAAGTTGCTTGGTGGTCTGTCTGTGGCAGCTAAATGATGGAAGTGTATGGTTTGAAGGAGCAGATGTGTGTGTCGAAGGCTGTCAGAGGAGTGCAGGCTGGTTTGCAAATGCAATGTTGAAGTTGAAGTGTTGGGTGAATGCAAGTGTTTGTAGAAGTATGGTATGGTATTAACTGTGATAGCAGCTTTAAGAAGTGGCGAATGGGTGAGGTTGACAGGATAAGATGTGATAGCAGAGGAGTAGGTGAATGGTAGAGGAGTGTAGCTGTGGCGATTCACGGGGATGGTTGTGATATGATAACAGAGGGTCTGTGGCAATGCAGTGGTTAGAGAGACTGCTGTGATGCTAAACAGTGAGGGGTGAAATTTGTAATAGTATGTATCAGTAAGGCAATGTGAAAGTGAGATTGCAAAAATTGTAAATATAACTCAAAATGAAAGGAAATTTTTTTTTTTTTGAAATTGTTAATGTTTTTTTAATAAAATTGCAAATGCAAAACAATTGTACAAACAACAAGTACACAATCAAAATGCAAAAAAAATAACACAACACAATTTTTTTTTCTTTTTAAATGCAACAAACAAACTAAAACACAAAAAAATCAAAAAATAATAATAATTCGAAGAATAGAAAATCAAAATCAAGCAATTCCCCGGCAACGGCGCTAAAAACTTGTTCGGACGGCTAAATGTCTATCAACTAGAAAATAGCCGAACAAATATTATAATAAAAATAACCGCAAGCGCACGGCGTACCATTGAAGTACGTGGCGAGTACGGGTCGATCCGTAGGGAATTGTTGATTTTAAATTTCTATTCAATCAAATTAATCAAAAAAATTGATAGTGATTAGCTAAAAAGTGAGAAAAATGACAAAAGGAAAGTGATAAAAATATAAGAGTAGAAAAACAATTTAGAGATAAATTTATTCTCAAGATCACATAGTTCAACAAAAATGAAATTGATCTCTCTTTTTAGTCATTACTGAATTTAAATGATGTGTTTATCATAAGTATGGCTTATTTGTGCTATTAATTAGCTCCACATAAGCCATCAAACTATAACACACCCCTTAAACCACTTACTAACTCTCATGAAAACAACAACAAAGTTGAAAATGAAATCTATTTTAAGCATGGTCTATTAACTATTGTTTAGAAATATAGGCCATCAAATTTTAATTTCACATTCACTTCATTACCATCATCATATGTAGATGAAGATGTGATTCTTGTTTGTGATTGTTTAAGGATGACCTACTTGTTATGAACAATATAGACTACCAAATTCAACATGAAATAATAAATCACATTAACATTTCTTTAAGCACAAAAGAGATCAAATTATCAAAATGTTGAAGCTACATAATTAGAGGCTTTATTACCCCTAAATTGAAAGGGTTAAGCTCTCATTTTTGTTACCATATGAACAAATGTAGCATGCAACATTGAACAAAAAGAAACAAAAATGAAAGCTAATGAAAAAGACAACTAACCTAATTGCATAAAGAAAAATTTACAATACCTGCATAAAAGGAAATGAACATGTAATTAAAAAGAAACAATAATTAATATTGCATAAAAGGAAAATAAAATTACATAAAATAAAAATGGCTAATTAGCCATGAAAAGAGAAAGAGAGCTTGTCTTTTTATTTTGAGCCTAAACTAAACTAAGAGAGACTAAGTAAGAGGAGGTTAGATGAACATAACGGTTTATTTATACAAGCATGAAACTCTAATCCAAAATTTGGGGAGTGCCCAAACTACCCTTAACAAAGTGTGGAGGTCAAGTAATCATTAGCTTCTACTAATCATCATTTAAGTGTACATGAAGTCATTAATTCCATAAGCATGTGCATTAGCCTCTAATTTGTACATTAAGGTAGGTGGGTAGGTGGGGTCCTCCATGTTCTTCACTTTGAATTATTTTCATCTTCATTCATTTGTATTCATTTTGTGCATGCATGTGTCTTCATGAAACCATTCCTATTTGAGATCAAATTCCTACACAAATGTATACAAATTGCCAATTAATTTTTCTCAAAGAAATATATGCACACAAATGACCGTTTTGCCCCTATATGAAGATGGATATGTGACAATTTGGAATTAATATGGGTTTTGGTTAAAACAAGTTAAAATACCCAATATGATCATTTATTTAATTTAAATATATTAAATATAGTGGTAAAAATATGCACATTTACGTGCACATCAGATATTGCTAGGTATAAGTATAGGCTCTCTCCATCCATCGAAGTGGAGAGTACTGGTGGCTTTTGTAGATGTTCCAGCAGACTCTGGAAGGCCGAGTAGTACTCGTCGGTCCATTTGAATTCCCGTCTGTCCTTTTTGAGGGCTTCGAAGAACAGGACGCACTTATCTGTCGCTTTGGATATAAACCTACTCAGAGCGGCTACCTTCCCGTTCAGGCTTTGCATTTCCTTTCGTGTGGCCAGGATTTTAACATCTTTCAAAGCTTGTACCTTTTCAGGATTCGCCTCTATCCCTCTAGCATGCACAATGAAACCTAAGAATTTACCCGAAGACACCCCAAAAGAACATTTCAAAGGGTTTAGCTTCATTTGGTATTTGCGTAATATTTGGAACATCTTGTATAGTTGTCTCAGATGATCCATTGCTCTTCTTGATTTGACAAGCATGTCATCAACATACACTTCCACGGAGTGACCAATTTGCTGCTCAAACATTTTATTAACTAGACGTTAATAGGTAGCGTCGGCGTTCTTAAGCCCGAAAAGCATGACCTTGTAGCAATACAGGCCTAGATCCGTGATGAAGCTAGTATGTTCTTGATCGAGCACATGCATGGAGATCTAGTTGTATCCAGAATATGCATCCATGAATGAAAACAACTCATGTCCTACGGTTCCGTCTATCGGTCGGTCGATTTGGGGCAAAAGAAAGCAGTCTTTGGGGCAAGCATCACTGAGGTTGGAGAAGTCAACGCAGGTCCGCCACTTCCCATTAGGCTACTTCACTAAGACCAGGTTGGAGATCCATTTTCGGTAAATGGCTTTGCGGATAAAGCCATTGGCGAGCAGGTTCTTCACCTCTTCGTTGGGAGCAGTTGATCGTTTTGTCCCTATGCTTCTTTTCTTCCGTTTGATCGGGATCTTGGTTGGGTTAATATTGAGGGAATGGCAAGCTATTTTTTGGGCATATCCTCACCATGCCTCCATGGGTCGATGCGAGTACATCTAAGTTCTTTATTAGGAATCCTATCGGTCGGACTTTAAGGTTCTGGCTCAACTGAGAACCTGTTTAAAAGCCCTGTTTTGTCGCGTCGTCTGCTATCACATGTTCTATAGCCTCCACCGGCTCGGCGTTGACCTCCTCATCTCTATCTTTGGGGTTCAACTCATTGAATGGGTCACCTGTATATTCGAGAGGAGGGGCCTTCTTTGATTGCTATGCTTCTGTATTTTTGGCGCAGAGGGCGACCCCCACGCCTTTCCTTCTTCCTTCTTCTTGTTTTGGCAAAGTTCAGTTATGTAGCAATCGCGAGCTGCGTCTTCATCACCTTCTACCTCTCCTATTCCGTTATCAGTTAGGAATTTCATCTTCAAACACCATGGTGCCAAGACTATCTGGAAATCTGACAATGCAGGCCTTCCCAATAACGCATTGTAGGCAAAGTGTATGTCTACCAGGACGAATCTTTGATTTCGGACGATTGATCGAGGGTGACTTCCTAGCTCAACGAACAAGTTTTGTTGTCCAAGCGGCATTATGGCTTCCCCAGTGAACCCATGTAAGGGCTTATGGCACGGGAATACATCTTTTATTGATAACTTCATTTTTTTGAATACATGTTTGAATAAAATATTTACCAAGCTTACCGTATCGACTAAAATGCGGAACACCCCTGTCAAGCCGATCTAGGAGGAGATAACCATGGGATCGATGTGGAGATACTGTTTTCCAACAAAATCTTCATCGTTGAAGGTTATGTCGACATTTTCTCTCCGTTTAGCGATGTGTCCTTCAATTATGGAATAAACATATCCTTCCCTGTCTTTCAAGGACTTCCCATACCTCTCCATTTCGGCCCAACTTCCGGCTATATGTTGGCCTCTGGATATGGTGTGGACAGTTACCTTCTCTTGGTTGGAGAAGCTCGTACACGCTCCCTCCTTGTTGTTCCCTTCTAGGGGTTGCCCAGATCTTTCGTGGACCAACGCGAGAGAGTTGCGCCCTTTCTACACATATCGTTCCAGCTTCTTTTTTTGTATGTGTTCCTCAATGAGATCCCGCAAATGCTGGCATTCTTCGGTGTTATACTCATGAGACTCATTGAAGTGATAATATTTTCCTATTCCAATTGCGGCTTCTGACTTTTTTTTGCACGAAGGGCATTTGTATTTCAACTCGTGTTGAGTAGCCATGTAAATGTACTCCATAGTGTCGTTCAGAGGGGTGTATGAATCGAATCTCGGTCTAGGCCTGTATCATTGCTTATTGCCCTTTTCAGTTCCAGAGTTGCCTTGGTGGCCATTTTTCCTTTGTTGTTCGATTTATTCCCTTTCCCTCAGAGTGCGGCGCCCATGTTTCCTTAGATGTAGAAGCTTTTGTGGGTTGCTCGCTATGTCGGTGGGCCGCCACATCTTCTAATCTCATGTACTTTCCATCTTCATGAAAGAAATCCTGAAGAGTTGGAGGCTTTTCCTTTGTTAATCTTCTCGCGATCTTTGAATCCGGGTGGATGCCTCAGCACAACGCCATTAGTGTAAGCCTTTCATCAGTGTTTTGTACTGCTGCCGCGACAATGTTAAAATGGGAAAGATATTGCTACAGTGGTTCTCCTGCCTTTTATTTTACGTCTGACATGGAATAGGCATCCTTTGGGCTGTTCCATGTGGATTCGGAATTGACTTGTGAAATTTTCCTTCAACATTTCCCAAGAGGTAATAGAGCCATGAGGCAGGCGACAAAACCATGTGGTTGCTAAGTCTGACAGGAACTGCGAAAAACATTTACACAACACACCCTCTATTGCTCCATTCATGTGCATGTGTTGGGTGTAGCTCTGGAAGTAGATGATTGGGTCGGATATGCCTCTGTAGGGATCCATAGTGGGCATCTTCCATTCTCGAGGAGTGGTCTTCGCTTCTATATCCCTGGTGAAGGGGCTGGACACCCTTGCCCCTATCCCTCTTTCGAGTTGTTCGCACTTGAGATATTCGCTAAAGAGGCATGTCATCCTCTCCTCGAATTCTTGGGCAACCCTAGGAGAAGTTGGGCTTTCCTTCGATATTGATGGCGTCTGGAACCTTGATTAAGGTTGGATTGGCGATGGTTGGCTCGAAGCATGATAGGGTCAGCCATAGTCGGTCCTTGCCTAGTGCCCTCTTGATTGGGCCTAGCTCTTGATGCTCTTTCAAGACCGGCTTTGGGTTGAGTCCTGGATCGGCTTCAAGTTCTTTTATCTTCTTGATTGAATTCTTCATTTGTAAGGGATCTGTTCTGTCTACGCGACTCTGCAGATTGAGAATCACCCCAAGAATCAGTGTTGTGAGTGGATTCCTCCACGCCTCTTAAGCGTGTCATGAGTTGGGCCACTAAAACTTTTTGTTGGGCAGCGAAGCAGTCAGTCATCTCATTCATAACCCTATCTATGTCTTCTCGGGTGACAGCTGATCCTGGAGGTTGAGAGTGGGTAGCTGGGTTTTCTTTATCTTCTTGGATGGGATTGAGTATACTGGCAATGACCGCGCTATTATCCTTATCGATGTTGCGCCTAGAGGGAGCCAAGTTTTAATACCGAGTTAAGGTTTGAAAGGAGGGTAGACAGAGGAGTTCGACTCTCCACGCTGCTCTCAATGGAAGCACCAAAAATGTTTGCACAAAAATTGTACAAACACCTCTAAGTTCGAATTTAACTAAGTATTTAAGTTTGGTTAATGTGTAGTTTTAATGTTCCAACATGCTAACAACTTGTTTTTTTTGGAGTCGAAGAACAGTTCTCAGATTCAAAATCGAAAAGCTGTTTGAAGGAGTAAATCACACAAAGTTTTATAGTAGTTTAGCCAGAATGTGCCTACATCCACTGTCCATATTATTATTCTTGCTTTGATATGATTACAAGTACAAGTTGGATTAGAAAGAGAGAAAAACATAGAGTAGCTGGAGTGATTGAGTCTCGGTGGAGTTTTCCCTCTTTTCCTAGAAATTCGGTCCATATTGTTGTTGAGGAGCTCTGGTATTTATAGAGTGGAGTTGTGAAGTGTGGAGGTTGAAATTATAGCTTTCTGGATCTGGTTTGGCATCTAGATAGGAGCTTGTTTGGCTTGGCCACTCTTCCGTGTCTGGTTCGGTGCTTTTGATTTTGGAGCCTCCTATTTGCCGGACCAAACTTTTGGTCCGACATGCCTGTGTACCGAACCAAACATTTGGTATGGTGTTGGATGTGTCGTGCCGGACCAGACATTTGTCCGTCATATCAGAGAATGCCGGACTAAATATCTGCATATCAGAGAATGCCGAACCAAATATCTGGTCTGGCATATCAGAGAATGCCGGACCAAATATTTGGTCCGGCATTCACTTCGGCATTTTAGTGAATGCCGGACCGAATATCTGGTCTGACAGTTCTGCCTTCTATGTCATGGTCTGCTTTTGCTTCTTTTCCTTCCTTCCTCTCTGCTTGCTGGAAAACCGAGCCAGCAGAAATAGTTAGGCAATGTAGATGCCAAACGTTAGGAGTTGTCATGCATTTTTTGAAGTGGGAACAGTTTGAAATTAGAACATCCTACATCAGCTATAATTTGGGTGGTGTACAAGTAAGTTGGTAAACATGTAACTTAAAATATTTCCATTTTTAAAAGGTGATTACTAATTCTTTTACATAACCAGATAGGCATTTAGTGATTCGATCGTGTTGGTACGGAGTACCGAAATCCAACAAGTGGTATCAATGTTAATGGTGATTGGGCTATGAAAACATAAGAACATGTCTCGAGAAAACTTGAAATTTGTTAATATTTGTCTTGCATATATGAAGTGTTATGTAACGATGATCGGACCAAGCTTCTCATCTGCAGCACGTGGCATATGCCCATGAGTTGGTACACACTTTATTGTAACAAAAGTTACCCTCCAATGTTATGTGCCTACCAACCCATATTTATACACCACTTCTTTAGGTTATTTAGCGATGGAAGGCTATTCCAGTTCCAAACCGTTGTTCCTCCTTACAACATGTATTACAACTATTAGTAAAGATATTGATATGACTACCTTATTATACATTGCTTGCCTCCACTAAACTTGACAAATACATTAAAGAGGGTCTCAATTCTTGCTTTAAATTTTACGCCTGCAACTCGCATGTATAGTTTGGTAAACTGAAGACATCGAATTACTTCATACATACAGTTAGAAGTGTTGATGACATCAAATTATGCATTAATATAGAGTTAACTACAAGCAATTTTTTGATGCTACTGTACTAGAAAGCTAACAAATTATTTTATTTTGTCTAATAAATAATTACATCGGTCATTTTCTACACATAATGAAATTCAGAGGTGGTTGCATCAAAGTTTTGATATCGATGTACATCTGGATAAAGGTTTTTTTCTCTCTTTTCTACAGAACTACAATATGCACTTTGATGTTTATTGCTCAAGCTACAATTTCAGGTCTTTCTACAATAAATGCAATGATTTAACATATTTTAAATTGACTTTTCCATGAAGTATCTGCTAGATGCTATTGAAGTGATCAAGTTTTACTTTATATGTTTGTCATCGTGGCCTTTCTAAATTTACATCCTATCATCTCAATATTTAAATAAAAATATTTTTGCACTATTTATAGAATTTTAAGTAAATCAGTAAAAACATTTTCGAAAAAACTTTTCATTTATATTGAAGTAACATAGACGAAACATCATTCAACTTGCTTATAAGTGAATCTAGCACAAACTCATATATCTAGCATGGGTTCGCACTAGTGTATATGTGATGTCGAGAAAGCATGTTAAAATAGTTGCTAGATACATAACAACCGTGCATCTGCTGAGCAAGCTGGACGTCTAAACGAAGCTAATCAACAACAACGGCCTAGAAAAACAATTGATGTTGCACGACATAGAGAATTGACGGCTCGTCGTAAGAACTCAAGCAAAAACAATTTACCTAATTATGGTCTGACTTTAGTATCCCAAGTTGTAAAAATTTGTAATTCCCGAATATTTCGAAACTCATGCCAAGACTTCCATTGAAGAAATTATCAAGCTTGCACTCGATTATTTCCTTATCTAAATGTTCCTTCAACTTCATGCTCATACTGTTATAGTAATAAACCACAACATAACTTACCTTGATTAGTTCTCAAAATATAACGGAACCTGAACCTGTTCTACCTGAATTATCTTACCTTACAAGCTTGGAACAAATACTCATTGTGCGCATCCATTGGATGATGCTAGTTTATCATTTTAGAGGAAAACAATAGGAATATAGTGAAAATATTATTAAGGGGTTTTGCACCAAAGGTCCCTATTTTTTATGTTGTTGTAAGAAAAGTCTCTATTTTTTTTAAATCAGAAAACGCAAACTATCTTGCGTTTTTCTTAGAAAAGTGCAAGTTAACTTGCGCTTTTCAAAAAATTAATTTTTTTTTGAAAATTTCAAAATTTTTAAAAAATTTCAAAATAAAAAAGCACAAATAGCTTGCGCTTTTCTGATAAAAGTTGCAAGTTAGCTTGCGTTTTCTGTCAGAAAAGTGCAAAACACCCTGCGTTTTCTATTTTTCAAAAAACGGGACTAAATTTACATATTTATATATACAGAGACTTTTCTTATAACAATATCAAAAATAGAGACATGTAACTCGTTTCTTGTACTATTAATCTTCCTCAAAACATTAATGCGGTAACATGTTCATTTCCATTTTAACTAGACAATTTGTTGGCAGTATTGGTTGTCAATAGAAGTGGAACACATGGAAATAAAGAGTTTAGAGTAAGACATGAACGTGCAAGATAAGCACTAGGTTAGCTTAAAACCCACAATATTTTCCATAAGGATGTGCATATTAAAGAAGTTTCTCTCTGTATGTTACCAAATGATGGTATGCCTATTAATCTTCTACACGTTCAGGATGATTTACATAATGTATCAACTCAAACAATTGATGATGATTTTCGAGGTCCTTCCAAGTTAGAGAGTGAAATAGCTAACATTGATCAATTTAAGATATGGAGTGCAGCTCTTGTTTGCATCAAAAATGGTCACAAACACCCAGTCGTATGTGAAAGCACACAAACACCGAGTTTTATAGTGGTTCATTTATCTCCGACCTACGTACACTCCAATGATCTTTTATTTATACTATTTGATTACCGTTACAAATGTTTTTTCCTTCAAAAAATAATAGAGGAAGAGACAGGAAATAATGAAGGGGAGCCAAAAGAAATAGCTCTTTGCAATGAGCCAAGTCCGTTGTATTTATAGATGACGATGTGCATGCATCGGGCTGAAATTTCGATAAAAGAACCTCCAGGCCCTTACGGCCCGACCCATAAAATTAAGGATCGAACGGACACCGAAAAATAATTTAGGCGATCGTTTCATACTAATTCCAATGGGGCTGCAATAATTTTTATTGGGTCCTACATGCCTCTAGTCCGTGCTTCTAAAGTTTCACACCATGCTGACTTACCGTTTCTGAGATATCGATCTTCGTAGTTTTGACTAGAAATTTGATCGTAGGAGATCACTTCGTGCTTCATCCTTTTGAGCTACTATCGATCATGTGGGTTCTCCATAATGTTAGCTATTTTCTCCCCAAATTTTGTGCAATTCCAACGTACCGTTTATAAGATATCACATTTTCCATCAAACCGTGGATCGTTCTGGCTGATTTGTACGATTGTTCCAAGAACGATAGGCCTATTTTTCCAACATTAGGGAGTTTTAATTTGTGATCGATCATGGGGATGCTCCATCATGTAAGATGCTTGCTCTCCAAATTTTGTGCAATTCCGACTTATCATTTGTGAGATATTGTATTTTCCGTGAAACTATGGATCGTTCTGGCTTATTTGTACGATCGTTGCAATAACGATCAACCTCTTTTTTCAAGATTTGGAAGTTTTGAGCTGCAACTAATCTGTGGTGTTCCATGATCTAAGATACTTTCTCTCTAAATTTCATGCAACTTCAACGTACTTTGTGACATATCGTATTTTCCGCGAAACTATGGATCGTTCTGGTTGATTTGCACGATCGTTCCAATAACGATCAGCCTCTTTTTCCAAGATTTAGGAGTTTTGAGTTGCGATCGATTATGGGGTTGCTCAATGATGTAACATACTTTCCCTCTAAATTTTGTGCAATTCTAACATATCGTTTATGAGATATCGCATTTTTCATGAAACTATGGATTGTTCTGTCTGATTTGTATGATCGTTCCAATAATGATCGGCCTCTTTTTTCAAGATTTGGGAGTTATGTAATGCAATCATTTTTGTGGGCTCCACTCTTCAATATATTGTTGCATTGAAAGTTTCATGTTCATTGGCTTTGTAGATTTTAAGATATCGATCGATCTTCGTCGATTTATGCTGTTTTGTTGATCGTTTCCGATCGATCTATATAAATTATTCATTTTTCCATAACTTAAGCATATGAACTCCGATTGATTTGAAATTTGAGGCTTTGTTACTTCATATTGATTGCACCTTGATTGGGACTCGGTCTGAATCCATCCAACTATTGTCCATGTTTCAAATATCATCGATTTTCGAGCCTGATAACTGTCTCTTCGCGCTTCATGCCTTGATGACCACAGAAGCCATTTAGCCAACTTTTATGATATACTACTTGGTCAAAAGGCGGTATAACGTTTGCTTCCTAAAACATGCCTTGCAGTAGGAAGGCATGTTTTAAATTACCTTAAGTCCATTGTTCGAAACTCGTTGATGACCTGTGAACAAATCTACGATCTTGCCTGATTGTTGGTTGTTTGGGACCGTTAATCAAATTCGTAGTCGTCCTAGGCTGATGATCGCACGGGATCGAATGTTTGTTCGAGGCGAAATGTGATCGTTCGAGATCGAATGTCTGCATATGGCGAAATGCGATCGTTCGAGATCGAGTGCCTGTTCTAGGCGAAACGTGATCGTTCGAGATCGAGTGCATGTTCGAGCGTAATGTGATCGTTCGAGATCGAGTGCCTGTTTGAGCGTATTGTGATTGTTCGAGATCGAGTGCCTGTTCGAGGCGTATCGTGATCGTTCGAGATCGAGTGCATGTTCAAGGCTAATGTGATCGTTGGAGATCGAGTGTGGTTCGAGGCGTAATGTGATCATTCGAGATCCGTTCGAGGCAAGATGTGATCGTTCTAGGAGAAATGTGATCGTTCGAGACCGAGAGCCGTTTGAGGAAAAATGTGATTATTCGAGATCGAATGTCGTTTGAAGCGAAATGTGATTGTTCGGATAGAATTCAAAAATATTATTATCAAATTTCACATTCGAGTGAGTTTTGTAATCAAAATGTTCAACTAATAGAATTAAGTCCAAGTACTAAAAGAAAACAAAACAAAACACTACAATGCACGTCTCCCTGGTGTGATGGTTCACCGTCATTTCAGAGCATGCCTAGGGATCGTTCTTGATCTCATACATGTGTAAGCGATTTAGCCATTTTATTATGGAGTTTATTACTTATTCATTGCCATCCCGATCAATTGATGACAAGTTGATGCCTCGATCCAAGGCAGTTCCCGTACAATGCGGATGGTGGCAGCTCCTATTCCACCGCTGCTGCTTGAGTTCTTACGTATTGTGACATCCTGCCATTATGGACATGTTCCTCAATCCCATCTTTTAAGTGCCTACAGTCGTGTGTACTATGCCTGTCCAGCTCATGGAACGGACAGTATTTTTCAAATTTATTTTCATTGTTTGTAGGCTCGTTCCTCATTGGCCTTAGATGAGGGATCTGCCCCCTTGTATCCAGATATATCCATTCCAATGTCATAGTCAATTCCATGTAAGAGGTGAATCTCGGTTTCCTTCCTGGTCGCTTCGATCCATCAGAGCCATCCTCTACTTTCCATTTTCCTTTATCCTTGTTTGAACCTTCCTCGAGCGGGCCTCCGCCTTTAACCGCATAAACTTCCACTTCCTCTCTTCCCTCTCTATCAGCTTTCGCATCTTTTTGTCCCGGAAACATTTCTGCTTTATGGTAAAATTTCCTGAGATTCACTAGAGGATCCTGCTCCAACGATATCTTGAAATCTAAGTTATCTGCAATCCCTAACGTTGCTGCCATCAAAACCATCAACGGATTTGGTTGATTCACCCAAGCTACTACCGCATTGAATCTGGTTAAGAAATCCCTGAGTGACTCTCCTTTCCACTACTTCATCGATGCTAAAGTCATCACACTCTTGGGTCTTGTTATGGACCCGAAATTGCCTCATAAACCTTTCGATCAATTCCGTCGATGTGCTAATAGAGCCCCTTTCCAACTGTCTCAATCATAGTGTAGCTATATCGGTTAAGTACAAGGGGAAGCACCGTGCCATGACTTCCTTCAATGCCTCCAGTTCTTCCATGTGTCTCATGTATCTCATTAGATAAACAACGGGATCCATTTTTCCATCATATGTTTCAAGCGTTGGTAGTTTGAACTCCGGTGGGTTCTTTGCTTGCTTGATATTAGAAATGAAGGGATTCCTATTTACAACTTTTAGATCTCTATTTACCAATCCTTCTCTCATAGCCTGTCTGATTTTTTTGCCAATCTGTCATTGTCATCCAGTGGTATTCTTCGATCATTGTCTCCAACTTACCCCCTAGTCCATGGGAGAATCCTGAAATCTTCTCTTCTAGATGGGCATACGCATTTCAGTCAATGCCGAACTTCATAGCACCGCCTAGTATCCTGCCTGGGATAGATAAAACGTGACCCGGGGGCATACTCCCATGTATGGATCGAGCAGCACTTACGATCAACCTCGATCATTCTTGATTAGTTAGGGGCCGCTCTCGGCTGTTACACTCCATCCTACATCCCGTTAGCTTCATTTCCTTGGTCTTGATTCTGGTTTTCCTCAGCTCCTACTGCTCTAACCCCATGATCCATATTTATAGCATTTTCTGGTACTACATCACCTTTGTTTTGCGCTCCAGCTTGTCCAACCTGTCGGAGTAGATCCTGCATCATCTCCCCCTTTCTCTTTTCTCTACTGCATAACATCCATTATTGTTCCCATTTCATCTTTGGTGATGTAGATGTATGATTTGCTCCAGCTGTAGAAGAAGCTTCCTGACTCCATCCATGATGGCCCCTATCCGCTAATGGTGTCACGACCCGAAATCCATCGTCTGAAAATCGACATCAGATACCTCACTTGTATTCGAATGTCGGTGATTCAAACATCGGACTCTAGCTCGGTGGAGCTTATAACAACATTAGGTGATACAACACAGCAGAAATAAAATGAATTTTCATTGATCACAACATTTATACAACATGGATACAACATTTGATTACAATAATTGAACATCATCATCAAAGTAGAATGTACATGATACAATCAAAATATAATGCCACGGCAAAAAAGGCAACATAACAACTGAACAACACCAACAGTGCTTCCAAAAAGAGAGAGCGAGAATCCAACATATGCACCTTCTTCCAAACTTCAAAGCTCCAAAAGACTTCCAAACCAAAAGCTTCCAAAAACTTCTTGATCCAAATCTAAACTAGCTCCAGAACACGGATAACCTGAGTCTAGGCTGCCCGTATGGAAAATTATGGGAATCTAGAGTTTAGGAAAGGAACAATAAACTCCGGGTCAGTCATGAGACTGGTACAAGTAAATAAAAATAGTTGTTTGAACAAAAACAATTTACAAAAGAAAACTTATGCTTTTTGAAAAATGAAACTATCATAAGGCCTCCCGCCACACACACAATGCAATTGCACAATTGGGGAAGATTTCTCCTTATAATAGTCAAACATGCTTGATACGCAAATTTTTTTTGATATTATTATTAGTGCATAGCGTGAAAACATTTTAAAGGTATAATATAAATCTTAGCCAGCATATGTACCACTATAGTATGCCAACTATAGCTACCATATTAGATGGCAGGTTCTACAACTAAAACTGTACAGGGCTCGTATTGGGTTATTGGATTTCCAAATAATGGCCAAGGTTAAGAAAATTCCTTTACCGAATGGGTACGCCTCTGGAGTGACGCCCCAAGAACCTAACCAGATCTCTGCCAACACAAGGTTGGGTTACCTCTGTAACTAGGTAACTAACTGTCACGAGTATGACATCCCTCGGTCGTAACCGACCTTTATCGAGGGCCCTCAACACCAACAACCACAAAGCAAATTATCCGGGCTCCATACCCGAATACCACTTTTTATCTAGAAGGAAATGCACATACCCTAAAGGGCGTGACCCTCATAACCTTGCTACATCTTTTCCTGTTTCAATCATTTCCGGGGGGTGAGGTTTGATGAAGTATCGTCCCACAAAGCTACACTTTTCACAAAAGCCATGCTTTGATCAACAAATGATCAACACTTAGCATGCCACACTACCAAATTGGGAATATATCACTAATAACCATCAACTACATAACCTCTGAGCTCGTACATCTCAGAGAATGGTGTTAAGCTAAGAGAATAAATTCTCTGCCACCAAACAGAAATGTATTTGATAGAAATCTGCTTTACATCTCCAAGTGTAATGTCAGATATACATCCATACAAGTCCGTCCTGGGTATGAATGGAACCGAAGGCACTTCGTCCAATAAAGGAAGAAGCCCTTGCAATTCGGATATTCACAATCCCACCGGATTCTCCATCACATATGGAGATCTCTATATCGCAGCAACTCAGTGCAGAGACGATCGATAGGTAATCCTTTCGTTCTCGAAAATACCCGGTATTTAACCACCGTCTTCAAATGCACTTCCATTTCGTCGTATCATTATTCAGAATGGGTTTTATGACATAATGTCCTCTTCCGGCTAAACCGAATAAGAAGCGCTTATTTTAAAAACACGCAGATATATAAGTCATAAAAGATTCACCATTAAGGTTTGATGTGGGTTTCGGATAACCATCTGAAATCCGACTCCCTGTCACATCGAAATTCATATGACGTTTAAAGGCTAACAATATTTTCTTCAATTAAGAAGTTCATAATCATACAGCAATATATTACAGATGTCACAACTCAGAACAAAGCAAATCATATCATAAAGTATCACAATCACATATCAAAGATATTAACCAATCCAAGGCATTCAATAATAATCAATCATCTATAAGAAAGATTAATTAATTATGTGATTGTAATTAATTAATTAATCACATAAGTATTTTCATTAATTATCCTTAATTAATGATTAATTATCCTTAATTAATGATTAATTTATCCTTAATTATTTATTATTTAACCTTAATATTTATTAATTAATCTTAATCATTATTTAATTAACCTTTAATCATCACTTAACCATTAATCATCAATTAATAAATTAATAAATTATTATTTAATTACTATCATTAAGTAATTATCCTTTATGTAATTATCTTTTAATCACTGTCATTAATTAATTAATCTTTAATTACTTAAACTTTAATTAATTAAAAATAAATAATTTATCTTAATTAATCACCTAATTATCATTAAGGTCTTTAATTAATAAACCTTGTAATTAATCATTATTAACACAAAAATTAACTTAAGAGATTAAGGTTAATTAATAATTAAAAGAAAACATTTCATCTTTATTAACTCTTTAATTACATTATTTATTTAACATAAATTAAGAACTAATTTATAAATAATGTCACATAATTAAATAAATTAAACTGAATTACTTTAAAATAATTTACTTTTATACCTTAAACAAAACAATTATTTCAAAGAATAAGTTAAACATGTTCAAATTTGAATTTGGTTTAAAATTTGAAAACTTTTTATACCAACCCGAGACATCCTCGAGTTCACCCCCGAGCCAAATACCACTTCCTTCAAGTCCAACCCGAGCCATCCCTTTTTCCCTTTGTTTTTGAATTTAAATTTTAAAACTCTGTTAAACATGATAACCCATATGAATTTACCCGAGCATTTACTCGAGCCAGCAACATAATTTCCCGAGGTCGTCTTTGAGTGCATTCCTTCTTCCTAAAACTTAAACCATTGATACTGTTAGCACCAAAATTGGTCACTAAAACCCTTAGAAAGATCGTGTAGAGAGATTAATGAAGAAAGTAAATTAAAACAGAGAATAGAGTGTAAATTTAAATGCAGAGAACAAGAACACCAAATTTATAGTGGTTCGGCGTAACTACCTACATCCACTTTGAAGTTGATTTCCATTGATTTTCTTGATGGGTGATTATAGATACAATCCGTTTTTAGTTACTAGAATACAATTGGAAGGTAAAAGAAATAAGTCTGGAATGAGTCTTGGAAATGGCAGAGTCTCCCCAGTGTTCTCTAAAATCCCCCTTTTCTCTGTGCCCCTGCCCCTCTATTTATAGACAAAGGTGGGTTGGACTTCCCTGGTGGGCCTGGTAACTGAATAACTCGGTCCAAATAGGACATGCTCTGTGTGCCGAACCGAACAGGCCGAACTGTTGAATGTCGAACGCTCCTTTTCATGCTGAACGATCCCTTTGTTGTGTGGGAAGAGTGTGCCGAGCGATAATCGAAGCTGAAGGTGCTAGGGAGAATGCCGACCCATCCTTGATTGTCGAACGTCTCGGAAGGCCGAGTGAGAATGCCGAGCCTTCATGGATACCGGACGCCCCTTGATGCCGAACGGTATGGTGCCGAACGGTCTGGGTGCCGAACGAGAAGCTTGATGTTTGAACACCATCTTGACCGAACGAGGCTTCTGGCCGAATGAACGTTTTTGGTTGACTGAAGCCTTCGGCCGAACGAGGCCCTTGGCCGATCGAAGCCTTTCGCCGAACGAGGCCTTTGGCTGAAGGATGCTTTTGGCCGAACGAAGCCTCTGGCCGAGCGCTATCTTTGGCTGAGCAATGTCTTAGGCCGAACGTTCTTTAGATGCCGAGTAGTACGTTGCCTGGCCAAATCTCCAGGGAACACTTGCCCTCCAAAGTGTATTACGTGACCGAACGTGATACGCTTTGAATTACTCACCATCCACGCTTTGCTTCGATCCTTGGTCATCACTCTTGGGGTCGCATGATTCTTTTGGCCGAACGTAGTGTCGAAGGTCGAACGATCCATGTTACACCGAGTGACTTCGTATGCTGAACAACCCAGCCAAAGACGAGTGCCGAACGATCCGTGTTAGCCCATGCCGAACGAACCGAGACAGTCGAACGATATCGCCTTGACCGGTAGAACCGGTCATAGTCTCTTCAACTTCTCCTTCTCCCTTATAAAACCCGACATCCTCTTCTTCCTCCTTTTTTCCTACTTTCACTTCTGCAATCTTGAACTTTCAAACCACCCCTGTCATCATATTCTAAAGTCCTCCCAATCCTTTCTAAAGCTCGATCCACGAACTAGGTAAAATTCCTTTATCCAACTCCTTTCCCTGATTAAAAAGGTCTCGATTAGTAGCCCAAGTCCATAGATCAGAACTGTGGTCGGAAGGGCTACGTGGGTGGAGGACCCAAACTCCGATTAGGATATCTCCAAGTCCAAATGATGTGAGGTAGGGAGAAGTGGTCAGGGATGATCATTCGTAGGGGTTGTTTGGGCGAGATACTGTGGCTTGGCACGGTTCCCTTGTGTCGAATGAGGTTTGGGAAAAAGAATGGTGGAGGAGAGGGAAAATCGAAGGCCGAGCCGAGCGTTGAAGCTCAGTGTAACCATCGTTCGACACGGCACACCATAGGCCGAATGATGGGATGGAAGGTTATGGAGGAAACATGAGTTAGTGAAGAGGCTGAGTGTTGTTTCGGCCGAACGATGCCTTTGGCCGAACGATACTCTGCCGAGCGCTAACCAGTATGAACTGTAGTTAGGTCGAACGATACTCTGCCGAATCATCTCAAGGCCGAACACTCTTACATGCCGAACCATATCAAGGCCGAACACTCGTACACCGAACAACGCATAAATGCCGGACCAAACATGCCGAACAATGTCACGGTCGAACGATACCTGGCCGAACAAAACATAAATGCCGAACGATGTCACGGCCGAACAAGGACAAGGGCTCTAACATGCTAGCATATCGAACTGATCCGGACTATTAACCTTCTATTTTCAATAGCTATAAATCTGAACTTTACTTGACGTAATCAGGTAACCTCCTTTAATGTTACCTGAGCTTGAAACTGTGATCGCCATAAGGCAGGCTTTTGGAGACGGTCAGCGATGACGGTCTTCAAGGGCGATGTTTTGAAGCACCAAAATTTGATAATAGTAACCTCATGACTTCAAGATTTTTAATGATTGTACACGATTGGTTGCACTAGTTCACACACCATGTTGGGGGGAATATTCGTGTTGTTAATTCTAACGTCGATCATTTTTCCAGTATAGTTCACACAGGTGTTTTGTCAGATCCGCTATTTATTGAAGATGTCCAAAAGATCCAACTCCGCCACTATCTCAGATAGGCCCGGGCCGTCTTCCAAACAAGGGGACGTAGACACTTCTAATCCGTCGACCTCCCCCACTCATGATTTTGCTCCTGATACCCTGGAGTCAACGATTCTTTTGGATAATCCGTTCGATTCTCGGGCTTCGAAGATTAACGAAGCCGCGCTCCGGCGAATATGTTCGATTCACGGAATCCCCTTCGCCGATGTGTTGGTTCCGTCGGGCCATGATCATCCACACCTGCCCCCAGTCGGATACACCGCCTGCAATAAGTTCATGTGCTGGGTGGTCAGTGTGCCTCCGTTCAATTTATTTCTTCGAGATGTGTTGCGATACATAGATGTCGCCCCATCGCAGCTGCACCCAAACGGTCATGCGTTCATTTATGGGACATACCTCCTTTTTATAGCTGTCTTCTCCAGGCCTCCAACTCCCGACGACATCAGATATATTTATATGATCAAGAAGCGGAGAGATATCCCCTCCTTCGTGTTCCTCAAGCCTCACCACAAGTGCCCAATTCTAACCGGAGCGTGGAGCAAGTTTTCCCTGTACAAACAGAAATGGTTCTACGTGCGCTGCCCTCCCGGTTTCGCGAGGAGATGGGTTGAAGGAAGTAAGTCTTCTTTTTAGAGCGATGCTCATATTTCGGTTGAGGCGATGCTTTTTCTAACTCTTGTTTCATTTTTTCAGATATCAATCCACGTCTTGAGGGCCGCGACTATTCAGAGGCTGTTGAGGCTATTAGGGCTCTTTCCGCCGAGGAACGAGACATCCGAACCCTCATTTCAAATGAGTCACTGTCAAGGTTCGGGCTGTTAGCAGAAGGCCGTCGGGTGAGCCTTCTTGAGGGCGTCTCCATCCCCAAGCCCGCATCCGGTAAAGGGAAAAAGTTGGCTGAATCATCATCACGCCACACCCCCGGTGCACATGAGGAGGGGGGAATCAGAGAGGGTGAAGCACCTGAAACACGAGGTGAGAATGCGGGTCCTACTCAGGATCCGCTAGTCGAAGTGCACGATATTGAAACGTCATCTTCCCCTTCGAAGGGGAAAAATACGTTGACATATAAGATTAGAAAGGAGAAGGTTGGTGGAACTTCCAAAGTTACGCTCATCCCGGCAGAGAAGGAGGCTTCTTCACAGCATGTTGAAAGTTCGCTAAAGGGCCTTTCGAACCTCTCCATTCCGGAGGATCTGCCCAACTATGATTTTGGCGATCCAGAAGCATTCAAGTTTCACTCGCTCGTTAGAGGCGATGTGGGCATTCCAACCCAAAGTCAGGGAGAGAAAACCCCTGTTAGTAAGGCTACTGGTCCATCGGGGGGAAACACTAGGACACACATGAACATTTGCATTTCAATTCACACTTAAATTTTTATTGTCACGTCTCTCCTTGCTAACTCGTTGTTATTTGAATTTCATGCAGGTGACATGGGGCACTCACACGGATTCGATCGTCTCCGTGGTTCTTCTATTTTTCATCCGTCCAGACGGGACTCGGGTCCCGAGAGACGTTGAGATAGAGATGGTGATGGTGATAGGGACCATCATTCTCGGGACTCATCATCTCGGAAGAAACTGTATTACCAGCCCAAGCATCATCGACACCCCTCTTCTCATTTGGGGCAAAGTAAGGATAAGCCTGGTTACAAGGGGTCGCAATCTGATATCCCTCGTGATCAATGCTCTGATTCTTCTTCCACTTGACAGTCCCGAGATGCTCATAGGAGGGGCGAACTTTCAAAGCCATCTACTCCTGCTCCTACATCGGATCCAACAGTATCAGAGAGACTGAGCGAGCTCAAGGCTACATTTCCCAAGATTTTCTTCGATGGGTTGAAGTTTCTTCTGTTGCGATTCATCCTATACCTGGAGATGTTAAGCAGAACGCCATTGTCTATACCAACGACGTCTATGTTCAACATGACGCGTTCGTTCACCTAGCTGAGAAACTTTCTGAAGTCTCCATGGAGTGCCAGCATGAAATAGACCGTTTGAAGCTTGAGGCCTTCCACGATAAAAACATCATTAAGGCCCAGGACGAAGAGATCGCCACTTGTAAGACTGAACTCGAGGTCGCCCATCGGAGTGCCAGGGATACTGCTGAGGCCGTCACTCGCTTGGAATCAACTCATAAGAAAGAGCTTGACGAGGCAGTTCAATGATGTGGGGCTTTGGCCTTAGAGAAGGACTCCATTCAAAAGGAGAGGGATGCGTTAGCACCCGGGTCAAGGAACTTGAAGAGCTTCTCCGCAGAGAGAGAGGAGAAAACGACTGCCCAAGAAGAGTCACGGCGATACTGTGACGAGATTGTCGCCACCAAGACTTTTAAAAGAACAACTCGAGGGCGAGCTTTCCAGGGTTGAGATGTTAAAGAGCAAGGCCCGCGAAGAGGGCAAGAAATGGCGTTGATGGACATCGATTCCCGTCTTGAGGCAGCCAGGGAAGAAGGTAGAGAAGAGATCAAAACCGCGTTCGACCAACTCATTGCCGAATTCAACGCCTGCATGCTCATGCACCGTGACTTGACTTTTTTGGGCGATGGCTATCTTGAATCGTTGTTCGAGGCGTAGGAAACCTTAATTCAGATCAGGAAGGCCGAGCGCGGTGTCGAGGATGTTGACGAGGAGGATTTGATAGAGGAATTTCTGAAGGGAAATGAGCCTTCGGACCTATTGGCGGCCAAGGCCCTTTACTGCAAAGGCTCCCCCTCGAGGAAAGGGAAAGAAGTCGTCGCCAGTCCATCCGGGGCCGGGTCTCCTGTTCACGTGCCTTCCCAGCCGGCCGGTCGGCCGATACTTGATCCCTTTGAATAGCACATTGGCTATGATCCGGAAGCCCCCGGCCAGGACGTTCATGTTTTGTCTCCTATCCTGGAGGGCGAAACTCCTTTGACGGCAGAGAGTTTGCCAGGGCCTGGTAGATAACCTTTCACTTTGAGACTTTGAAAGTCGTTACTCTTTGTGAAGTACTATTGCATTCTAACGACCATCTTCTCTGATTTTGTGCAGGTCGTTCTGATGCCGATCCCACTCCGAGAAGCGATGTCGCTAAGGAGGCGGAAAAGACTGGTGGGGCTGCTCACGCTGGTGCAGTTCCTGGGCCAGATGCTCAAGTGATCAGGGCGCTTGACGAAGGCAAGTCTGATTCCTCCTCTGGGAGTTATGAAGTAGAATTCATAGGCGCTTCTGAGCATACATCTGAATTAAGCATGAAGGAGCGGCTCGAGAAAGGGAAAAGAGATACGGCCGAGGTCAAGGTTGAGCCGCGTGACGTGGACCTAGACGATCCCTTGAACAAGCCATTGAAGGTCATCCTTCCTGGCAGGTCCAAGCCGTTGGATGTTCCCCCTACTTCTTCAGTTGTTACTCCTCCATCAAGGAAAGGTTCCAAGGGCAAACGCTCTGGGGAAGAGTCGTCTGGGAAGAAGTTGAAGAAGCACAAGAAATGACTACTGTCCTCGTTCAACGAGAGTCAATTTCAGTCATGTAATAATTTTTGTAATTCTTGTATATAGACTGTTGCCTCCGAATTTTGGAGTACTTGTAGCAGAAAATTTTTCCTGAATAAAGTTTAGTTTCCTTTTCTGTCTTTTCAAAAGATTCTTATTATTCAGTTTTCCTTGTGATTGTGATTTGAATCCATGTTGTTCTGCGTAACATAGACATCTTGGTTTGTCTTCACATAGCCCGTTGATTCTCTGAGAGTTATTCGTTTTCTTCCCATGCTTCAAGCAATTAGAACTTTTTTTTTAAATCTGCACAACGGGGACTTAGAACATTCCAGTCCGCATTCTGGGGGCTTGGAGAATTTTTACTGTTTATACTTGAGTTTGCGCTCCGGGGACTTAGATTACTCCAGTCTGCACTCCGGGGACTTGGAGATTTTTAGTCGTTTATACTCGAGTCCGCGCTCCGGGGACTTAGAGTACTCGAGTCCGCACTCCGGGGACTTGGAGATTTTTAGTCGTTTATACTCGAGTCCGCGCTCCGGGGACTTAGAGTGTTCCAGTCCGCACTCCGGGGACTTGGAGATTTTTAGTCGTTTATACTCGAGTCCGCGCTCCGGGGACTTAGAGTGCTCCAGTCCGCACTCCGGGGACTTGAAGATTTTTAGCCGTTTATACTCGAGTCCGTTCTCCGGGGACTTAGAGTACTCCAGTCCGCACTCCGGGGACTTGGAGATTTTTAGTCGTTTATACTCGAGTCCACGCTCCGGGGACTTAGAGTACTCCAGTCCGCACTCTGGGGACTTGGAGATTTTTAGTCGTTTATACTCGACTCCGCGCTCCGGGGACTTAGAGTACTCCAGTCCATGCTCCGGGGACTTGGAGATTTTTAGTCGTTTATACTCGTTCGTACGTTAGCTGGGATAACATAATATTTTATTTGTCCGCCACAGGATCATCATTCGAAGAGGCACTAATAATTCATGGGAAAGATGGCTTCAAGCCTTTATTAATGAGAACGAGCTAAATCGCTTTATTACATGCCAAGATTTAGGAATAAAAGCATACTGGAAATAAGTGCGACTAATACATGAAAGAAATAGACTAAGTATAATAACGCCACAAGTGCTCGCTGTTCCATGCTCGGGGGAGTGTCGCACCATCGACGGTCGCTAACTTGAAAGTTCCTTCTCCAAGCTTCCGTTCGATGACGTATGGACCTTCCCACGCGGGATCCATATGAGACAGGATTGGGAAAACTCTTTTCAACACGAGGTCTCCCACACTAAACATTCTTGGTCGGACCTTCTTGTTATAATATTTAGCGACTCTGTGTCTGTATGAGGCTGCTCTCAAATCGGCTTCTTCGCGTTTCTCATCAATAAAGTCCAATGATTCCAACAAGAGATCCCGGTTCAATGCGCGGTCGTAGTGAGTTACCCGATGAGATGGAACTTCAAGTTCCACGGGTATGACAGCTTCTGTGCCATATGACAATGCGAATGGAGTGTGGCTAGTCGCGGTCTTGTGGGTGGTTCTATAGACCCAAAGCATCGTCGGGAGTTCATCTACCCACATGCCTCTAGCCTTTTCCGAACGCTTTTTCAATATGGACTTGATTATTTTGTTTACGGCTTCTACCTGTCCATTTGCCTTAGGGTGAGCAACTGCTGCAAACCTTTTCTCAATGCCATATTTTTGACAAAATTCTTTGAACTCCTTACTTTCGAATTGAGTTCCATTGTCTGTTATGATGGTCCGAGGAAGGCCAAAACGGCATATGATATTTCGTACAACGAAGTTGATGACTTTCTTGGTGGTGATCGTGGCCATAGGCTCTGCCTCTGCCCATTTGGTAAAGTAATCGACCGCAACTATTGCATATTTCGCGCCTCCTTTGGCTATGGGTAAAGAGCCGATCAGGTCAATCCTCCACACCGCAAATGGTCAGGGACTAACCATTTGTGTGAGTTCCGTCGGCGGAGCTCTCGGGATTTTTGCCTATATCTGGCATTTATCACATCTTCTCACATAGTCTGCCGCATCCCGATTCACGGTTGGCTAGTAGTATCCGTAGCGGAGGATCTTCTTTGCTAATGTCTGGCCTCCAGTATGGTCGTCACACTCTCCTTCATGGACTTCCTCCAGGACTCATTTTATCTCATCATGGGCAATGCATCGGAGTAGTGGGGTCGAGAATCCCCTCCGATACATTATCCCATCCTGTATTACATAACGTGAAGCTTTACAGAGGACTTGGCGTTTTTCGCTCCTCTTTTCAGGAAAATCCCCTTGTAGCAGGTACTACCTGATAGGGGTCAACCACGATTCCTTCTCAAGCTTGATCTCTAACGCGAAATCTATCTCCATCACATCTATACTTGGAGCATAGAGGGTCTCAACAGGGAACAATCCCATTTGCTGTGCATCGCCAGTGCTTGCGAATTTTGCCAAGGAATTGGCTTCTCTATTTTGTTCGCATGGGACATGCGAGATGTCGTAGCATTCTAGATTCGCCAGCAGCCCTTGAACCCGAGCAAGGTAAGGAGCAAGTCTCTGTCCCTTTGCTTGATAATCTCCCTGCACCTGATATACTACCAGCTGCAAGTCACGGAAGATTTTGAGTGACTTCACTCCCAATTCAATAACAAGTCTCAAGCCAGCGATCAATGCTTCGTATTCGGCTTCGTTATTTGTTGCTACAAACTCGAACATCAAAGCGTAGCAGATTGATCGGTCTTTAGGAGTAATGAGGATTATACCTGCCCTCGAGCAACGGTATTTAGATGCCCCATCGGTGTACATCTTCCATCGAACATGGGGTATAATTCTGTGACCGCTCGGTTCATCTAGCACAGTGAATTCAGCAATGAAGTCGGCTAGTGCTTGTCCTTGTATGTCTCTCCGCGGCAAATAGGTAACATCGAACTGACTTAACTCAATATTCCATTTCAGCATCCTTCCGGATGTTTCCGGTCGTTGGAGTACCTGTCGCAAGGGTTGGTCAGTGTAGACACTGATCGAGTGTGCCTGAAAGTAGGGGCGAAGCTTGCGTGATGCGATCACCAAGCAATAGGCTAGTTTTTCAATCTTTGGATAATTTCTTTCCGCCCCTGTCAAGCGTTTTCTGACATAGTAAATCGGCTTTGGGATCCGGTCTTCCTCGCGGACCAAGGCTGTACTGATAGCGTGCTGGGATACCGCCAAGTATATATACAACATTTCGTGATTTATCGGCTTGGACAGTATAGGGGGACTTTCCAAGTGCCTTACCAGAGCTCGGAATGCTTCCTCGCAGCCGGATGTCAATTCAAAGTTTTTATTTCCTTTCTTTATAATGTCGAAGAAGGGAATACACTTGTCTGTAGCCTTGGATATGAATCGACTTAGCGCAGCCACTTTTCCATTCAGGCTTTGCACCTGCTTTATGGTTCTGGGTACTTGTATATCTTTGATAGCCTGTATCTTCTCTGGGTTAACCTCGATTCCCCGGGCATTCACAACGAATCCCAGAAACTTTCCCAATGCTACACCGAATGAACATTTCAACGGATTGATCTTCATTCCATAATGCCTGAGTATGTCAAACATCTCCGCTAGGTCTCGGATGTGGTCGTTTGACTTCCATGACTTCACTAGCATGTCATCCACATAGACTTCCATTGTTTTACCAATCTGGTCTTTGAACATTCGATTCTCCAGGCGTTGATAAGTCGCTCCTGCGTTCTTCAATCCGAATGGCATTACTACATAGCAATACAATCCCACGTTTGTGACAAAGCTGGTGTGTTCTTGGTCCGATATGTGCATCGGAATTTGATTGTAACCAGAGTACGCATCCATAAATGATAGTAACTCATGTCCGGCAGTTGAGTCGACGAGTTGGTCAATCCTTGGTAGCGAGAAACTATCCTTCGGGCATGCCTTGTTTAAATCGGAGTAATCAACACAAGTCCTCCATTTTCCGTTCGCTTTCTTTACTAACACCGGGTTAGATACCCATTCGGCGTAGAGGGCGTCGCGGACGAACCCATTGGTTTTGAGTTTGTCCACCTCCTCTTTGAGAGCCGCGGACCTCTCTGGGTCCATGCCTCTCCTTTTTTGTTTCACAGGAACATGTCTCGGGTCTATGTTCAACATATGACTCGCGATTGCAGGAGAAATCCTGCACATATCAGAATGCGTCCAAGCAAAAACATCAAGGTTCGCTCGGAGGAAGTCAGTAAGGTTCTCAGCTGCCACGGGGTCGAGCTATGATCCTATTTTGAGAACTCGTGATGGGTCGCTGCGGCTAACTGAGATGTTGATGGTTAGTTCAACCGGTGCCGCATTTATTTCCCTGGGTTCCCCATCATCGTCTCTCGGATCTATGTCTCTATGGATCCGAGAATGCCGCCCGAGCCAAGGCTCGGGCGCTAGTTGTCAATCGTCAGAACTTTGGATGCGGACAGAGCTGTCCGCATCCTTTCCTTTCTCCCTACGTTGTGCCTCTCTGAGCTCAGCTACATAGCATGCACGACCGGTTGCCTGGTCACCGTGTACCACTCCAACCCCTTTATCTGTTGGAAATTTTAACGTCAAACACCAAGGGGCCAAAGCTGCCCTAAATTCTGCAAGGGCTGGACGACCTAGAAATACGTTGTACGGGGAATTAATGTCCAGTACTATGAATGGTAGGATTCGCACCCTTCTGCGTTCACCTTGTCCCAATTCAACGGGTAGCTCCACATATCCCATTGCATCAGTTGCTGCGCCGTTAAAGCCATGGATTCTGGCCTAGGATGGTTTCAAATCCTTGGTCTCCAGCTTCATTTGGTCATATGCCTTCCGGAAGATGATGTTAACGGAACTTCCGCAATCAATTAGAATTCTCTTTATGAATGCCGGCCCGATGGTCACAGATATGACCATTGGGTCAATGGTAGGAGCCTCTACCTTATCCGCATCTCTATTCCTGAATACGATATCATCATTCATCGTGCGCAGCTGCTTTGCAGGAGTTCCATCTTCGACGTTCGAACAACACTCGTGCTCCGCATGTCTTAAGGAGTTAGCGTATCGCTCCATCTCCTGCCAATTCTTGTCTGCAGGGTGAGGTCCGCAAGCAGTCGTGTTAATAACCAATCTACCCACAGTCCGAGTAGGTAGTTCCGCTTGGTGTGGGGCTGACCCGCGTCCAGGGCCTGATGTTTCTTTCCTCCCATCCTGTGGGTCTTTGACAAATTCCTGTAGCTTCTTCTGTCTAATTAGTTTTTCTATAGCATCATGGAGGTGTCTGCACTCCTCCGTGTTGTGCCCATAAGACTCGTGGAAACGACAATACTTCCCGGTCCGCTTCTGTTCTTCTGTCGATTCCTTTGGACGCGACTTTCTATATTGGAAAGTGTTGCAAATTGATAGATAGATGTTTTCAAGAGATGCGTCAACGGGGTGTATTCATTGTATGTCGGGATTCTTGATTTCCATTTCCCTATCTCTTTTTTCTTTCTGGGATTTCCACCTCCGGATCCTTTAGAGTGCCCGGGCTTATTCTGGACGTTATCTTGAGTTTTTCCAGAAGTATCTCCGGTTTGTTTCACGGCGACGTTACTTTTCACAGACTCTTGAACGGGCCCTGATGCCCTGTCTCGTCTTGTCCACCGAGCTTCCTCCTTTCTTATGAACTGATGAGCTTTCGAATAAAAATGCTCCCGCGTAGCTGGGGGCTTCCCCGCCAACCAATCTCCAAATTCAGAATCCGGATCCACTCCACGCATTACAGCCATCAAAATCGCACGGTCGTTATGATTGCTCACTTCGGTAGCGGCAACATGAAACCTTTGCAAGTATGCTTTTAATGACTCTCCTGGAGTTTGAGTTACACTTGATAAGGACATCACGTCCTTTGGACGAGTGGTGTGTATCCTGAATTGTTCTACGAATTTCATTGCTAATTCATCGAAGCTGGATATAGATCGTGGTGGTAGTCGAGTGAACCACATGGTGGCAATCTCGGACAAGGTGATTGGGAAACACCTATACTTGGTTGCGTCATTAGCTCTTGCGGAATCCATCATCCATCTGTACCTCATTACATGCTGCCTGGGGTCAGTCTTCCCTTCGTAGGCGGGAATTGCGGGCATGCTGAAATTTCTTGGGTATTCGGCCTGTAGAATGTTATCCGTGAAGGGAGTATGACTCTTGGTCACTCCCCAGTCTTCATTAGTTAGACCTTGGTTTTCTTTCATCAACTGCCTGACCATAGCCGTCAAATCCGGGGTTTGTATGGGAGATGGGAGGTTGGGTTCCGTTCCACGGGACCGTGCAGGTTGATGTCCCGTCCGATTTGGGTCTTGATTTCTAGTAGATCGATCAGTAGCACCTGCATATGCATCTTCAACCTTATTGCGTCTACACCTAGAAGGCTCATCAGCAGAAGTCGAGCTATCATCTTCAGAGTAAGGGACAGGGCTTCCTCCAGCATTCTGATGCTGCTGCTGAGTGAGCTGATCCATGAGGTCAGCGTTGGCTTGCATTTACTCAGCAAGTTTCTTTCTACTTTCCTTAAGTTCTCTTATCAGGTCATTGAATTCCGCTTGGGAAACAACTTCTGCTTGGTTTTGGTGGGAGGGCCCTGTACCCCGAATCGCTTGCTGATTGCTAGTTCCCAGTCGTTGCACACTAGCGGTTTCGTGGGAATTTGCATTTTAAGAGGCTGATCTAGTTCGTGGTCTTCCCATGGTAGAGTTGTTGGTTGTAACTCTGAGTGGAATCAACAGATGCCTTATAGATGATTATGGATCTCCTTTGGGGGATTTACGCAATCCAGTTGCTGCAAAGTATATCCTAATAGCCTAAGAATTCAAGTTCTCAGTGAAAGCACCAAAATAGGTCACTAACACCCTTAGAAAGATTGTGTAGAGAGATTAATGAAGAAAGTAAATTAAAACAGAGAATAGAGTGTAAATTTAAATGCAGAGAACAAGAACACCAAATTTATAGTGATTCAGCGTAACTGCCTACATCCACTTTGAAGTTGATTTCCATTGATTTCCTTGATGGGTGATTACAGATACAATCCGTTTTTAGTTACTAGAATACAATTGCAAGGTAAAAGAAATAAGTCTGCAATGAGTCTTGAAAATGGCAGAGTCTCCCCGGTGTTCTCTAAAATCCCCCTTTTCTCTGTGCCCCTGCCCCTCTATTTATAGACGAAGGTGGGTTGGACTTCCCTGGTGGGCCTGGTAACTGAATAACTCGGTCCAAATAGGACAAGCTCTGTGTGCCGAACCGAACAGGCCGAACAGTTGAATGTCGAACGCTCCTTCTCATGCCGAACGATCCCTTTGTTGTGTGGGAAGAGTGGGTCGAGCGATAATCGAAGCCGAAGGTGCTAGGGAGAATGCCGACCCATTCTTGATTGCCGAACGTCTCGGAAGGCCGAGTGAGAATGCCGAGCCTTCATGGATACCGGATGCCCCTTGATGCCGAATGGTATGGTGCCGAACAGTCTGGGTGCTGAACGAGGAGCTTGATGTTTGAACACCATCTTGACCGAACGAGGCTTCTGGCCGAACGAACGTCTTTGGTTGAATGAAGCCTTCGGCCGAACGAGGCCCTTGGCCGATCGAAGCCTTTGGCCGAATGAGGTCTTTGGCCGAACGATGCTTTTGGCCGAACGAAGCCTCTGGCCGAGCGCTGTCTTTGGCCGAGCAATGTCTAAGGCCGAACGTTCTTTAGATGCCGAGTACCACGTTGCCTGGCCAAATCTCCAGGGAACAGATACGAACCAGGAACATGTGCATGTGCACCTGAATTCTGGCCACCTCCGATCTAAGCTCCAGCCAGCAATGAGTCAACTACAACCTTCCCTAACCTCCAGACCACCCAGAACCCCTAAACGGCGACGAACTCGAATTTTAGCTATTCGACACAACCTGGAACCAAAACGATTGTCAAAGATCTGCCTCGACCTGTCGCCTCAAGTCACCAGCGACCACAAAACTCCGACAGAAGCTACACCTAACTCCTACGCTTCAATTCCCATCGGTGCGATCACCTCCGGTTCACTGACGAAGCTGCTGCAACCTAATATCCGACCTCAACCAAACATGGGTTTTAAACCCTACATTGCCACCGTTTCATTGCCACGATGATCGAAAAAATCTTTGATCATTTTTCCCAAGCTGAACAACCTCCCACACACCTCCAGAAGCAATCCCGATTCTCCACTTTACTCCGATCGCCGGGGATCACCAGAAAACCCAAGAACGATCCATTACCAATTTCCCCCAAAATACAGACTCAAAAATTCAAATTTTTATTTAAAAATCATGTTTTTTGAGAACAAATCACACTATATAATTGGATCAAGGAATTAAAATACATAAGTTTTAACATACTTTGGGTTCCACTGTAAATCTTTCTATTCCAGTCAAAATTGCTTTCATATTTGACTTAAAAAATATTTTTAAAACTTAGTTCTTGATTATATAAACATTTTTCGTTTAGATCTTAAAGTCTAACAAGAATCATAGGAAGAGAAGTTGATTTTTGAACAGGTTTGATGCTTGTAAACCTGGAACAGAACCAAAGTTCTTATTTTCCAAACATGCACATATCATATCCACACATATGTATACATATTTGTATACATGTAACCAATTTTACAACTTTAATTCAAGCATGATTTCAAACAACAAGTCATAATCCAGATTTTAAAAGAGTTTACTCACCCGATATCTGAAAACAGAGAGCAAAGCAAAGCCTAGAAGTTGTTTAAATTTGAAAATGTGGGTTATGCTTTTGATCTGGACTTGATTGTGATGATTTGATCTTTGTTGTTTGATGTTGAAGACTTTGATTTGTTTAACTAGTTAAAATGAAGCTTTGATCTGCCTGCTTTAGGTTGTTTGTTGGGGATGATCTTTGCTGAAGACTCAGGTTTGAAATTGTAGAAGATGTTTGATTTGTTTTGTTTCTGGTTTGAAAATTGAAGAGGTGTTTCTTTTGATTTTTATTCTCTTTGGTTTAAAAGTTTATAGGCTTTTGAAAATGAAAAGTAAAGGTAAAAGAAAAATGAGATAGAAGAAGAATAGATATATATAGCCTAATTTCTCTTATTCATAAATTTTAAAAATAAAAGAAAAATTAAGACACTTGTAAACAATGCATGTTAATTTAGTTAACACTTGTTAACTTCATGTCTTATTTCTTACACTTGTAATTTTCCATGTTAATAATAGTTTTGTATAATTTATATGTCATACTTTATTTAGTTTATATTTATATATGTGTTTATGATATAAATTTATATTTTTATTAAATACATTTCCTTGTATTAATATTTATATAAAATTTCAAAGAATATGTTTTAACACTAATAAAACCACATATATTTATTTTTAAATCCATGTTATTTTAAAGATATTTATATTTGAATTTCAAATTCAAATTTCCATCTATTCATATATATATATATATATCAACACCTATCTTATTTGTTTTTGAAATTTTCAAATTAATTTTCAAATTAATTCCAAAATTTATACTAATTACCAAATTAAATTTGATTTAAAAATAGGATCGTTACAGATTCCCCCTTAAGAAAATTTCGTCCTCGAAATTTGAAAGAGAGAGACAAAAAAGAATATATGAATAAATAAAAAGATAGAGAAATGGCTTACCAGATCAAGCCGAGTTATCCACTCTACACTTGGGATAGGACTTCTGCATGCTCTGCTTTGTTTTCCAAGTACAGTCATTTTAATCACCACTCCATTGCACTTTCACCAATTTCACCACTTTATTCCTCAACTACTTTTCATCTTGGTCAATTATCTTTAATGGTTCTCTCTTCACTGCCAAATTAGGTGTAATCTCCAAATCCTGCCGAAGGGCCTCCTCAATAACATGATCTGGATCGTGCACATATTTCCGAAGGTGTGAAACATGAAACACATTATGTACGCCAGACCAATTGGGTAGCTGCACTCGATAAGCCAAAGGATCGATCTTCTCAAGTATAGGAAAAGGACCTATATATCGCGGTGTCGGCTTACCAGTCTTTCCAAATCACAGCACTCCATGCATTGGAGAAAGGAAAACAGAATCTCCAACTTGGAATTCTAGAGTTCTCCTCCTGCGGTCAGCATAACTTTTCTGTTGACTCTGTGCAGTTTTCAATCTCTTTCGAATAAAATCAACCTTTTCAGTAGCTTCCTTTTTCATATCCAGACCAAGAACAAGTCTATCACCTGACTCAATCCAACACATAGGTGATCTACACGGACGATCATATAATGCTTCGAAAGGAGCCATCCTAATACTGGCCTGATGACTATTATTATATGAAAATTCAAACAGATGCAAATTGTCCTCCCATGAACCGCCAAAGTCAAGAATACAAGCACGCAAAAGATCTTCCAAGATTCGATTTATTCTTTCCGTTTGCCCATCAGACTGCGGATGGTAAGCAGTATTGAAGTTCAACTTGGTTCCTAGTGCGGCTTGAAATACATCCCAAAATTTGCTAGCGAAGATCGGGTCACAATCACTCACTATACTGCTCGGTATTCCATGGAGATGAACAATCTCTTTCACATACAACTTTACCAAACTTGCAGCCGTTCGACTGGATTTAACTATGATAAAGTGGACAGTCTTGGTCAGATGATCCACAATAACCCAAATCGCCTCATTACCCTTCTGAGTTCGTGGCAACTCGTCTATGAAATCCATAGACTTGATCCCATTTCCACTTAGGCACCTTCAATGGTTGGAGTAAACCCGCCATCTTCTTTTGATCACTCTTGATTTGCTGAGAAGTTGCACAATGACCGACATAAATGGATATATCTCTCTTCATTGTTTTCCACCAGAAATTCCTTTTAATATCTCGATACATTTTATTAACCCCAGGATGGATACTAAGCGTGGTCTTGTGACACTCATCCAATACTTCTCGTTTGAGATCTGGAATATCTGGAACACAAATCCTGCCTTTCAGTCTTATAATTCCACTATTATTGGTTTCAAAGCTGGAATCTTCGCCTTGAAGGATTCTCACATAAATTTCTCGAAGAAATTTGTCTTCTTTCTGCTTACTACAACCTTCTCAGAAGAGTAGGAGTGACAATAAGATATGCGAGAACAGAATGTCTTCTACTCAAAGCGTCGGCTACCACGTTGGCTTTACCAGGCAAATATAGAATATCCATGTCATATGACACTAGGAATTCCAACCAATGTTGCTGCCTCAGATTCAAATCCTTCTGGGTAAAGAGATACTTCAGAGATTTATGGTCGGTGAACAATTCAAAGTTTTCACCTAAAACATGGAGGGTTTATTAAGTGTATATATTAAGTTAAGTTAAACCTTTAAATTTTTAGAAAAGCTGAAAGAGATTTTTATCCAAAAGATAATGATGTTAGATTTTTAAAGCAAAAATTTGGCATCCAAGAGCTCAAGATCGTGGGTTGGGTAGTTTTTCTCATGTGGTCGCAAATGTCTACTCGCGTAGGCAATCACTCTATCCTCTTGTATTAAAAAAGCACCCACACTTTCACCACATGCATCTGTGTACACAAGTAAACCTTGATTCCCGTTAATAATAACAAGAACGGGAGCAGTGGTCAATCTTCTCTTCAACTCCTGGAACGCATCCTCGCACTTCGGAGTCCAATCAAACTTAGCATTCTTCGTTGTCAGCTTAGTCAACGGATTGGCTATTTTAGAGAAATCCTGGACAAATTTTCGGTAATATCCCTCTAATCCCAGAAAACTTCCGACTTCCTTCGGAGTCGTGGGTTGCTTCCAATCTAGGATAGCAAAGAACTTGCTAGGATCTATAGAAATGCCTTCTTCGGTGACAATATGACCGAGAAATCTAACTTCCTTGACCCAAAAATGACACTTAGAAAATTTGGCAAATAGAATGTTCTTCCTTAATATTTCCAAAACAATTCTTAAGTGTTCAGCATGTTCTTCTTCGGTTTTGGAGTAGACTAGAATATCATCAATAAATAAAAGAACGAATTTATTCAACACTTCCCAAAAACTTGAGTCATTAAGTCTACAAAATATGCGGGGGCATTGGTTAGTTCGAAAGGCATAAATAACCATTTGTAGAATGTGTCAGGACCCCTGAAAGCAGTTAAATGGATATAGTCTTCTACATTCGCAGTTGATGGAATCCTTGGGCTAGATTCATCTTTGAAAAGAATCGAGCGCCATGCAACTGATCGAACAGGTCATCGATTCTGGGTGATGGAAATTTGTTTTTAAGAGTTCATTTATTGAGATCGTGGTAGTCCACGCACAATCTCAGAGATCCGTCAGACTTAGCCACAAACACCACAGCTGAACCCCAACTAGAATAACTGGGACGTATTAATCCTTTCTCTAGCAAATCTCCGGTTTGCTTGAATAGCTTTATTCTTTCCCTTGGTGCCATCCCGCGGCTTGCATGAACAACAGAATGAGCATTGGAAACCAAGTCGATTCTGAATTCAATTTCCCTATGTGGGGGCAAAGATTTAACTTCTTCCAATACGTCTGGAAATTCCCGGACAATAGGTGTGGACTCCAGACTTGGGTCGGGATACCCCAAGGGATACACCAGCTTATCCCTTTTCGGAATCGAATTTTCACAAGAAATCACAATGAAATTCCTAAGTTTTTTTTGACCGAAATCGTTTGATTGTTAAATCTAATTTAGCTTCATATTTCGTTAACCAGTTCATTCCAAGTAAGATTTCAAATTCATTAAAGTCAAGAACAAAGAGCTGATAGGAAATCAACGATGAGAATACGAGATAGGAACTTTTCTACAACATAGACAAAGGTTCGCAGGGCCACTAACCAGATTCTTTACGCAAATGGGCTCATCGACAAATTCGAGTTTAAGTTTTAATTCGTTTATGGTTTGTTGGGAAATAAAGCTATGCGTGACTCCCATGTCGAACAAAACTCTAACAACTTTATCATAAATAAGAAGTTTACCTTCTAAAACACCTTTTCCTTTGTCTGCTCCAGAGGTTGAAGGTTTATCTACGATCGCATACATCTTTGCTACTTGAGCTTGCTTCATTGTCAGGTAGTCTTTAACTACGTGTCCTGGCTTGTGACAATAATAACATTCCTTGGTTCCCTGACTTGTCTTCAAAGGCTGATCTTTCTTTCCTTGTTTCTTAGGCTTTTTGCAACTATTCGAACAATGGCCTTTCTCCAAACAATTGAAACAAGTAATATCCTTTGCCTGTTTCTCCTGATTATTCTTCTTTTCCTTGCCTTGCCACGGTTTCTTTCCTCTGAACTTCCTTTTCTTCCAATTCGGATTGATTTCACTTCCTTTCTCCTTTGAAACTTCCTGCTTATCCAAGGTAGCATATTTATAACACATATCTATCAGATCAGAAAAGATTCCTTTACATGGGCTGTCATTCTCTCATGGAACTTCTTGTTCATCCCTCGAATAAATCTTTCATTCTTCTTCAAGGGGTGTTCACCAATTCTGGACCAAACCGGGATAACTCGTTAAACTTGTCCAAGTATTCCTCAAACGATAGACTCCCCTGCTTCAAGTCAGTAAACTCCTAGTACATCTTGGAGATACCAGCAGACGACATATAACGTTGCTCAAATACTTCCTTGAATCGATCCCAAGTAAATTCATCCTCCGGCTCGGCCAATGTAACAGTCTCCCATCATGCTAAAGCCTCCTCCTGGAGCTGCCAAGAATCTATCAAACGCATTTGGTCATCCTCCAACTTCAGTCCTCTTAGAATCCTTTCACACAATCGAATCCAGGCTTGTGCTTCGATAATAGTTTCCTTGCCTATAAATGGCTTTCCACCAAGTCTTGCAAAACTTCGATATAAATCAGTCAGATTCGGCTGAGGTTGAATAGGAAGAGCTGTTGTTGTTGCAGGGCCTTGACCAGTTGTAGTGGTACTTCCTGGTCCCCTACCTTGTCCTCTTCTCGTGCTCATTCTCACTATCTGTAAATAGTAAGAAAACTTGATTTAGGCATATAGACGAGATACCTTAGGGATATACTCATTCTAGGGTATTTCTAACCCTATCTCTAATGAGTCACCTAATGTGTTATACTCCAAAGCTAAAGTTCTTACTCAACCTTTAGCTTTGATACCACTTGTCACGACTCGAAATCCATCATCCGAAAATCGACATCAAATACCTCACTTGTATTCGAATGCCGAGATTCAAACATCGGACTCCAGTTCGGTGGAGCTTATAACAACATTACAGCACAATGGAAACAAAATGAGTTTTCATTGATCACAACATTTATACAACATGGATACAACATCTGATTACAACAATTGAAAATCATTATCAGAGTAGAATGTATATGATACAATCAAAATATAACGCCACAGCGGAAAAGACAACATAACAATTGAACAACACCAATAGAGCTTCCAAAAAGAGAGAGCAAGAATCCAACATAAGCAACTTCTTCCAAACTTCTAAGCTCCAACAGACTTCCAAACCAAAAGCTTCCAAAAACTTCTATATCCAAATCTAAACTGGCTCCAGAACACGAATAACCTGACTCTAGGCTGTCCATGTGGAAAATTATGGGCACCCAGAGTTTAGGAAAGGGAACAATAAACTCCGGGTCAGTCATGTTACTGGTATGAGTAAACAAAAATAGTTGTTTGAACAAAAACAATTTACAAAAAGAAAACCATTATGCTTTTTGGAAAATGAAACTACCATAAGGCTTCCCGCCACACACACAATGCAATCACACAATTAGGGAAGATTTCTCCTTATGATAGTCAAACGTGCTTGATACGTGAAAATCTTTTTGATATTATTATTGGTGCATAGTGTGAAAACATTTCGAAAGTATAATATAAATCTTAGCCAGCATACGTACCATTATAGTATGTCTACTATAGCTACCTTATTAGATGGCAGGTTCTATAACTAAAATCGTACAGGGCTCGTATTGGATGAGGTTCGATGAAGTCTCATCCCACAAATCTATGCTTTTCACAAAAGCCATGCTTTGATCAACAAACGATCAGCACTTAGCATGCCACACTACCAAATTGGGAATATATCACTAATAACCATCAACTACATAACCTATGAGCTTGTACGTCTCAGAGAAGGGTTTTAAGCTAAGGGAATAAATTCTCCGCCACCAAACAGAAATGTATTTGATAGAAATCAGCTTTACATCTCAAAGTGTAACATCAGACATACATCCATACAAGTCCATCCTGGGTCTGAATGGAACCGAAGGCACTTCGTCCAATAAAGGAAGAAGCCCTTGCAATCTGGGTATCCACAATCCCGACCGGACTCTCCATCACATATGGAGATCTTTATACCGGAGCAACTCAGTGCAAAGACAATCGACAGGTAATCCTTTCGTCATATCATTATTCGAAATAGGTTTTATGACATAATGTCCTCTCATGGCTAAACCGAATAAGAAGCGCTTAATTTAAAAAAAAGTGGATATATAAGTCACAAAAGATTCACCATTAAGGTTCGATGTGGGATCCGAATAACCATCTGGAATCCGACTCCCTATCGCATCGAAATTCAAATGTCGTTTAAAGGCCAACATTTTTTTACTTCAATTAAGAAGTTCACAATCACATAACAATATATTACAGATGTCACGGTTCAGAACAAAGAAAATCATATCACAAAGTATCACAATCACATATCAGAGATATCAACCTATCCAAGGCATTCAATAATAATCAGTCATCTATAAGCAAGATTAATTAATTGTGTGACTGTAATTAATTAATCACATAATTATTCTCATTAATTATCCTTAATTAATGATTAATTATCCTTAATTAATGATTAATTAACCTTAGTTATTTATTAATTAATCTTAATCATTATTTAAATAACCTTTAATCATCAATTAATAAATTAATTAATTATTCTTTAATTTCTACCATTAAGTAATATTCCTTTTGGTCATTAACTTTTAATCACGATCATTAATTAATTAATCTTTAATTACTTAAACTATAATTAATTAAAAGATAAATAATTTATCTTAGTTAATCACCTAATTATCATTAATGCCTTTAATTAATAAACCTTGTAACTAATCGTCATTAACACATAAATTAACTTAAGAGATTCTGAAAGGCTTTTTTGGTAGCAAACAAGGAATTAGGCAGGGGGATCCGTTATCTGCATACATATTCATACTGGTAATGGAGCTTCTTACCAGGATGATTAACAAAGCAATACAACAAGGAAAAATTAAACTGCATCCGAAGTGTAAAGACCCTCAAATTTCAACCCTCATGTTTGCTGATGATCTTGTTTTGTTCTGTGCTCCTGAAATTGATACTGTCCAGAACATAATGATTATTCTCCAGCAATTTCATGCTATGACTGGGCTAAAGGTTAACCTTCAAAAATCTGCTATCACCATGGCTGGAGTGAATATGGAGCAAGTTACTCAAATAACAAATATCACTGGTTTATCACTTAACCTATCAACTGTCTCGTATCTTGGCCTGCCTCTTACAACTTCCAAGATTACGACTAATCAATGTCTACCATTGTTTCAAAAAATAACATCAAAAATGAACTGCTGGACCACTAAGAAGCTAAGCCAAGCTGGTAGGCTAACTTTAATCAAGTCAATTATTTTTGCTATGCAAGTGTATTGGGCCAGAACCTTGTTCTCCCTTTCAAATTAATTAAGATGATTAGAAGTGCCATAATGAGATTCTTTTGGACTGGCAGAACTATGGGCAGATACCTAGCTCCAATTAAGTTTAGTTCTCTCGAGATACCTTTAAACAAGGGAGGGCTTGGTCTTTTCAATCTTAAACAATGGAATATAACTGCCTTTGCGAAGCATATTGACACACTGTTTAATTGTCCAGACAGCCAATGGGCTAAGTGGTTAGAAATGAATGTGATTAAAGGTAACAATTTATGGAATATGAATAAGCCTCAGACATTAAGCTAGACATGGCAGTGTCTCTTCAAGCTTAAGGAATATTTTCTCCCTCTTATACAAATGAATACTGACCTTATTTTCAGTGTAAACTTTTGGGATGATCCATGGCTGGAGAAGGGATATATTCTGCAACGTAACCTATCATACAATGAAATTATTCATACTGGAGTTCACTTATCTACAAAGGTTAGGGATGTTCTCTACACTTTTCAGCGAGTTGGCAATTTCTCTTCTAATCAGCGTGTTCATATAATATGGGATAAGATAAGAAGATTCACCCCGATAAATACTACTTCAGCTAGAATTGTTTGTGGTGAGAAGAAGGTAACATATAAAATTGGTGATGCTTACGAGAATATTTACTACAGAACAGTGCCATACCAGCATGGAATTGGTGGAAGTGCACTTGGTCTGCTGACAGTGGTATGCGTGAAAACTTATTACCGTGGAAGGTGCTGAAACGTGCAATTTTAACTATGGCGAAATTAGCGATTATGGGAATGAATATGAATGTGTACTGCCCCTTCTGCAGTGAGTATCCTGAAACTGCTGAGCACTTATTTTTTGAATGCTCATTAATTAAGCATGTGTGGACTGATATCATGGCGAAGATTCACTGCACGGGTCCTTCTCATGACAACCTGATCGAGTGGGAACGTATCCATGCAATGACTAGGGGAAAGCAAAAACATAAAAGAATCTTCACTGTGGTTTTGAAGAGCTTCGTATATGTAGTTTGGAGAGAGCGTAATATTAGAATTTTTGATGCTACCAACGCGAAGACTGATGCTTCTTTCAAGCCTTGGATTATGCATGAAATTAAAAGCTCCCTGGATATGCTATTCATTTATGATCCAGGGATTGCCATGCCTATCCAGCTTCTGTAGTTGATGTACAATCCTTTGTGTCTTTGTTTTTTATTTTCCTGTTGCTTCTTCTGTGTTTGTAGCACTTATGTTCCTCTGTATTCTATGAGTTTTGCTCATGCTGTTGTTTGTGTATGTACTCTTTGGTGTTGCAATAAAATGGTCGGGGCCCATTCAACCCCGTCGGCCTTGCCAAAAAAACTTAAGAGATTAAGGTTAATTAATAATTAAAAAAATTCATCTTAATTAACTCTTTAATTGCATTATTTATTTAAAATAAATTAAGAATTAATTTATAAATAATGTCACATAATTAAATAAATTAAACTTAATTACTTTAAAATAATTTAATTTTAAACCTTAAACAAAACAATTATTTCAAAGAATAAGCTAAACATGTTTAAATTTGAATTTGGTTTAAAATTTGGAAATGTTTTTTGCCAACCCGAGACATCCCTCAGTTCACCCCCGAGCCAAATACCACTTCCTTCGAGTCCAACCGGAGCCACCCCTTTTTCCCTTTGTTTTTAAATTTAAATTTTAAAACCCTATTAAACATGATAACCCATACGAATTTACCCAAGCATTTACTCGAGCCACTAACATAATTTCTCAAGGTCGTCATCGAGTGCATCCCTTCTTCCCAAAAATTAAACCACTGGCACAAACCAGGAATATGTGCACGTGCACCGGAATTCTAGCCACCTCCGATCCAAGCTCCGACCATCGACGAGTCAGCTACAACCTTCCCTAACCACCAGACCACCCATAACCCCGAAACGAAGACGAATTCGAATTTTAGCTATTCGACACAACCTGGAACCAAAACGATCTTCAAAGATCTTCCTCGACCTGCCGCCTCAAGTCACCAGCGACCACAAATCTCCGACCAAAGCTCCAACTAATTCCTATGCTTCAATTGCTACTAGTGCGATCACCTCCAGCTCACTGATGAAGCTGTAGCAACCCAATATCCGACCTCAACCAAACATGGGTTTTAAACCCTACATTACCGCTGTGTCGTCGCCACGATGATCAAAAAAATCTCCGATCATTTTTTCCGAGCTCGACAACCTCCCAGACACCTCCAGAAGCAATCCCGATTCTCCACTTTACTCCGATCGTCAGGAATCACCAGAAAACTCAAAAACGATCAACTACCAATTTCCCCCGAAATATAGACTTAAAATTTCAATTTTTTATTTAAAAATCATGATTTTTGAAAACAAATCACAATATATAGTTGGATCAAGGAATTAAAATACTTGAGTTTTAACATACTTTGGGTTCCACTGTAAATCTTTCTTTCCTAGTCAAAATTGCTTTCATATTTGACTTAAAAAATATTTTAAAACTTAATTCTTGATTATATAAACATGCTTCGTTCAGATCTTAAAGTCTAACAAGAATCATAAGAAGAGAAGTTGGTTTTTGAACAGGTTTGATGCCTGTAAGCCTAGAACAAAACCAAAGTTCTTATTTTCCAAACATGCACATATCACATCCACACATATATATACATATTTGTATACATGCAACCAATTTTACAACTTTACTTCAAGCATGATTTCAAACAACAAGTCATAATCCAGATTTTAAAAGAGTTTACTCACCTGATATCTGAAAATAGAGAGCAAAGCAAAGCCTGGAAGTTGTTTAAATTTGAAAATCTGGGTTATGCTTTTGATCTAGACTTGATTGTGATGATTTGATCTTTGTTGTTTGATGTTGAAGACTTTGATTTGTTTAACTAGTTGAAATGAAGCCATGATATGCTTGCTTTTGGTTGTTTGTTGGAGATGATCTTTGCTTAAGACTCAGGTTTGAAATTGTAGAAGATGTTTGATTTGTTTTGTTTCTGGTTTGAAAATTGAAGAGGTGTTTCTTTTGATTTTTTCTCTCTCTAATTTTAAAGTTTACAAGCTTTTGAGAATGAAAAGTGAAAATAAAGGAAAAATGAGATAGAAGAAGAATAGATATATATAGCCTAATTTCTCTTATTTATAAATTTTAAAAATAAAAGAAAAATTAAGACACTTGTAAACAATGCACGTTAATTTAGTTAACACTTGTTAACTTCATGTCTTAATTTCTTCCACTTGTGATTTTCCATGTTAATAATAGTTTTATATAATTTATCTGTCATACTTTATTTAGTTTATATTTATATATGTATTTTTGATATAAATTTATATCTTTATTAAATACATTTCCATGTATTAATATTTATATAAATATCAAAGAATATGTTTTAACACTAATAAAACCACATATATATTATTTTTAAATCCAAATTATTTTTAAGATATTTATATTTCAATTTCAAATTCAAATTCAAATTACATCTACTCATATATATATATATATATATATATATATATATAAATCAACACTTATCTAATTCATTTTTGAAAATTTCAAATTAATTCCAAAATTTATATTAATTGCCAAATTAAATTTGATTTAAAAATGGGATCGTTTCAAATGGTCTCTTTTTAATTGTCTAGTCGTTGCTTCATAGATCCAAATATCCAAGTTTCCAAATCCAAGTTCCTAGCTTTTAAATCCATCGATGCAAGTCCTTCGTTGTGAAAGCATAAAAATGTTTGTGCAAAAATGGTCACAAACACCTAGTTGTATGTGAAAGCACCCAAACACCGAGTTTTATAGTGGTTCGGCTATCTCCGACCTACGTCCACTCCAATATCATTTATTTATACTATTTGATTATCGTTACAAATGTTTTTGCCTTTAAAAAAATAATGGATGAAAAATATAGGAAGTGATGAAGGAGAGCCAAAAAAAATTCCCTGTGTAAAGAACCTAGTCCGTTGTATTTATAGGTGAAGAAGTGCATGGATCGGGTTGAAATTTCGGCAGAAGAACCTCCAGGCCTATACGACTCGACCCAAAAAAAATTGGGATCAATTGGACACCAAAAAATATCTTAAGCCATTCATTCCATACTAACACCAAAGGGGCGACGATTTTTCTAATAGGGTTCCACATTGTCACGGCCCGTTTTTAGCACCCTTTGAATTGATTGTAAACCACAAATGTCCAACTCAAATTGCACGAAAGGACAGAACATGAAGGATAATCAACAAAATTGACAGAACATAATCTCTCATGAATGGTATAATATATAATATTGAACAATATTGGAAAACTTTTAAAATACATATATAAGAGTCTAACCTAAATTCAGCTTGGACAGTTATATACATCTATCCTCACAATTGCTGACAAACATCAAACAAAGACAAACAGACAACAGCGGATAATAAAACATGTCATATGTAGATGAATATCTCCAACTCTCATATGGAAACTTCAACCGTCTTTGACTAAATCTGAAACTACTCGGATCCGACCGGAGTATTGAAAACACCTGGATCAGGCTTGATAAACCAGCATGAGAAAATCTCAACAATAAATGACAGTGTCATATATCAGCCTTTAAATAAAATCCTTTGAAAAGAAAGAGTATCTCATAAGACCGCGCCTACATATAACCACGGGCGGGTTTTTACCTTATGATAACTTAAACACTTTTATATCAAAACATTTGATATCATTTCTAATGACATTCTTTGAAAACATTTACAAATAAACTTATTAATCTTAACCAAAATGGTTACCCGTATAACATTTCGGGGCTATTCATTACGTCAATACAAACAAAACTGTAGGTTCTTATTAGAGAATGGATTTCCATACAAATGACCAGGTGAAGGGACTACCTTCCGATGGGTACACCTCTAGATGGATGTCCGGAGGAACCATCAGAAAGCTCCTTTACCAACACAAGGCCAGCCTACCTCTATAACTTGGTAGTACCGAATATGTCATCCCTCGGGCGTTACCGACCTTTAACCAAGCATTCTCTAGCATACAAACTTCATTAATTTACATCCCAAACATCATAGTGGGAAGAAATATATCTAGAAGGGGATGATCATACCCCAACTGGGAATGACCCACTTAGCCTTACCGCATCTAACCCTGTTTCGGTCATTTCTAGTTGATGGAGCTTGAGGCAACGATTACCTTTTCGCATAGCACATCTTCTTTCACTTTGAATGCTACATTGTCATTCCACATTCACACGACTGATTTCTATAAACGTATAACTTCCTGAGCTCGTATGTCTCGGGAAAAGGTGTTAAGCTAAGAGAAGGCGTCTTCTCCGCCACCAACTGATATACATTTATAGAGATCACTCTTTGTGATTCAGAAAGCAAGGTTGGATAGTCATCAATACAAGTTCGTTCTGGGATTGAATGAAAGCGAAAGAACTTTCCTCAGCCATTACTAAGCGAGAAGCCCTTGTCATTTTGAGGTTTTTCATAACAAAGGGACCACTGCTACAACATAGTGAATCAGGAGTTTATCCTCAATTAATCAACAAGTAATCCTTCTTTATTTTTCGTCTCAATATCTCTGTCTTCAAACATCTTCATTCTTCGAACACGTAAATTGGTTCGAAGTGGTTTTTGAATAAGAATCACCCAAATCCGACCTCGGTTCCTTCGAAATCCAATTATTGATAAAAAAAGTGAATATGAGTATAGAGGATCATTAAGTCTCTTTTCACATTAATTCTTCTCGGATGATTTTGAAATCTCTTTCTTTTGTCTCGAAGAAATTCTAAGTTAATTCATTCTTTTTCTTTGGATAATAATTTAAATTTCCTCACTTAACTCTCGATCCAAATTCCTTAACTTTTAGGCGGGTCAAAAACAATGTTATTTAAGACATCGTTTACTGTAAACCCAAAAATCAATCTTAACAAACATTATTGAGTAAATAGAATTAGAGAAATCATTCATTTTGGAGATTGCTTAAATTTTTGATAATACCAATCTTCTTTTATTTTGGAAACTAAATACGAACTTTTTAGAGCATCCAGTCTTTCCTTTTGATCTGTTCCACCCCTTGCCTAAGAAAAGAAAACATAGGCCAGGTAAGTCTAGGGAATTGGTTGCTCCATCCCTAACCTTAGTTAAACACCTTGTTTTATCTTCTCAGATCTCACAGACGGGACAAATGTCCTAGTCGATTCCGCATATTCAGTTATCAACTTTATTTTAGGGTTTATTATAAAGATTTAAAATTATCTTTTACACACTTAGTTTTCCTTTTAAAAAAATTAACAATTGATTTTAGGAAAAATCGTCACGTTTAAACTCATATTCAAAAAATTATAGAATTCGCAGCATAAAAGTGCTGCAAAAAGTGCTATATAAGCTTATTTGATTTAAACAACTTCTAAAACATTTGATAATTCATATTTTCCAATCCAAATCTCTTCTAAACTATTTAAGTGGATTTATCAAATTTATTCCAAATTTTTCTATAATTAAAAATGTTAATTTAGACATATTATCTGTTATGGTCACTTAAATTCACTAGTGCGATTTTTCTAGAAAATTGATTTGGACATATTTCAAAATCTACTTAATGAAATTTTGATTTTCTTTCTTAGTTTAGAAGATATAGATATAATAGTCCAGAATTTTCTTATCTCGAAGAATTTCGGGCTACATTCCACTCTATATACCCATTTGAACTTTTCGTCGTGAAATCGCGAACTACCGTTGCGCGACGCACCTAGTTTTAACTTATTTTTCAATACTCGAAATAATCTATTCAAATTGAATTTTATTACTTATAAAACCATTACAAATCATTTTAAATCAATATTCTCACTTTTTGAAGCTTTTAAAATGTATTTTCACTGTTACCATATTATAATATTATTTAATTATTATTATTTTAATATTAAATTTTAAGTTCTAATTTCAATTCTATCTTCACATTAAACTCAATTAAAATTTAGCTTTCAAATCTGATTCCAATTCTAATTTAATTTCAAGCTTAATATCAAATTCAATTTTCGATTTTTATTTCAATTTCATTATTTATCTTAATTTCAATTTGACTTTAACTACTTTTTCAAATCCCGTTTCACTTCAAATTTCAAATTCTCTTTTCTTTCCACTTGTATTTTAGTTGCACTTAAAAAGAGGCTTATTTTTTCAAAGTATATCGTATCACCAAAATTGGATCTTATTTAACAAAGAGATCACTTAATCAAAATAAGCATAACTAAGTTTAACATTTGTCACTAACATAATTATGGTCCATACACAAAATAATATGATAAATAACCACAATTATAAACACTTGCAACTATTCAAACATAACACAAACATATCTAAACATCCATAACAACATTTCAAAGGGGTGTATACTTGCATATGTAATAAGATGATTATTAAAACAATATCAAAATACGATCTTTAAAAGCAGCGAGAATTTCTCACCTTTATTTCCACTCCGTCAATCTTTAGGCGAATTGGCGTGCTTATGGCTAATGAACTAACGTGCTATTTTTCGAGCGTCTCGAATTTGTCGCTTTCCTTTCCTTCTCTTTTTTTTTCTTTTCTTTTTCTTTTGCCTTTTTTTATTTAGTGGTCGTGGGCTGTAGGGGAGGGTGTGTGGCCTAGGGAGGAGGGCACAACCTTGGGTGTAGGATATGTTGGTGGAGTAGGAGGCAGGTATAGGGTATACGGCCGTGTAGGGTGGTATAGGGGCTCGGGTAGGGTGGTGGACGTGGGGTATGGAGGATGGTGGACTCGGGTATGGCCGTGTAGGTTGGAGGTGGAGCTCGGGTGGAGGTGTGTTTGGCTTGGAGGAGGTGGTGGGTGGTGTTTTGGAAGGTGGAATTTGTTTTATTTTTTATTTTAAGAGAATGGAGAGGTGGAAAGCCATGGAAATGGAGGTGAAGAGTATGAAGAAGAAGATGGAGAAAGTGAAGAGAAATGTAAAGAATGATTTGTGCAAAAATTGAAAGGTGTGCATGCTTATTTATAATAGACTTTGGAAAGTTAAATGACTTAAATACCCTTACATTACTTTTTGACTTTTGCTTAAGCATGATGTGAAGTGCATTAATGGTGAAAGAATGATAAAATGTGATTTGTACTTAAGAAATGATGTTTGCCTTATTTTCTTAAACTTTAAATTGTTAAAATAACTTTTTCTCATTTTCCATGCATATCCATTCCATATCATTAATGATCTAAGAGATGTAGTAATGATGTTGTTTATAAAAATATAAAACAAAAATTAATAGTCAAATCGTGTCTTTTACTTTTGTTATATATATATTTTTAAACTTTTCAAAATATCTCTTTTTTATATGCAAAATGTTTAAATTTTTAAATGTTTAAAAGTTTGTAAAGTTTTATATATGTGTTAGAAATATATCATGTTGCAACAACTTAACGACAACTTGTTTTGGTTGAAAACGGTGTTTTATTGACATATTTTACAGTCAAAATTTGACATTTTCGTTAAATTATATATTCAAGTAAACCAAATTAAAAATGAACTTTTTACTTCTTTCAAATAAATTAAAACATGACTATTAATATTTTAAAATTATATTTAGATAATATCAAAAACTCTATTTTTACAATGTATGTAAAACTGGCAAACTTTGACAAATTTTGGTTATTTTTGTAAATGATTATTAACATACTTTTAAATCTTTTAATATACTTTTATTATCTTTATTAGGTGTTTTTAATAAGATTTACCTTTTTAAATAAATGTTTAAATCTATTTATTTAAGCATTTATTTATTTTTATCGAACTTAACTTTTGCTGATTTGTTCTAAAATCCCAATTTATACTTTTTAATTATTAACATAAGAATAAATAATTTATCTATTATTATTTATTATATATAACATATTTATTTAAGTTTTAAACCTTTTTAAATTTAAAATAAACAAAATATCTCATTTTCGAAGTAGCGAAATTATAGGTCGTTACAAACTTGCCTCTGGTCCATGCTCCCAAAGTTTCATGCCATTCTGACTTACCATTTATGAGATATCGATCGATCTTCGCTATTTTGACTAGAAATTAGATCATAGAAGATCATTCCATGCTTCATGTTTCTGAGCTTTGATCAATCAGGTGGATCTCTCATGTTGTTAACTACTTGCTCTCCAAATTTTGTTCAATTCTGACACACCGTTTTTGAATTATCCCATTTTCCGTGAAACTATGGATCGTTCTAGCTGATTTGCACGATCATTTCAATAATGATCGGCCTCATTTTTCAAAATTTTAAAGTTTGGAGCTGCAATCGATCATGGTGGTGCTTAATGATGTAAGATATTTGCTTACCAAATTTTAACGATTCCGACTTACTATTTGTGAGATGTTGCATTTTCCATGAAACTATGGATCGTTCTGGATGATTTGTATGATCGTTCCAATAACGATCTGTCTCTTTTTCCAAGTTTGGGAATTTTGAGATGCAATCTATTATTAGGTGTCTTCATGATCTAAGACACTTGCTCTACAAATTTCGTGCAATTCTTATGTACCGTTTGTGAAATATCGCATTTTTCATGAAACTATGGATCATATTGGCTGATTTGTATGATCGTTCCAATAAGGATCGGCCTCTTTTTCCATGTCTTGGGAGTTTTGAGTTGCAAGCATTGACGAAGTTGTTCCATGGTGTATTATACTTTCTTTTCGAATTTCATGCAGTTTTGACATACCGTTTGTGAGATATCGCATTTTTCGTGAAATTATGGATCATTTTGGCTGATTTGTATGATCTTTCCAATAACAGTCGGCTTCTTTTTACAAGATTTGGGAGTTTTATCGGGCAATCATTTTTGTGGGGTTCAGTCTTCAATATATTGGTGCTCTGAAAGTTTCAAGTGCATTGGCTTTGTAGATTTTGAGATATTTATCGATCTTCGTCGATTTACGCTGTTTTATGGATCGTTCCTGATCGATTCACATAAATTCTTCCTTTGCCCATAACTCGAGCTTACAACTTTGATTAACTTGAAATTTGAAATGTGGCTCATGGGGCTTTCCTTGTACCTTCGCATTGATTGCACCTGGATTGGGATCCGGTCTGAATCCACCCAACTATTGTCCATAGTTGCAAATATCATCGATTTCCGAGCCTGATAACTGTCTCTTCGGGCTTCCTGCCATAATGATCACAGAAGCCATTTAGCAAACTTTTATGATATACTGCCTGGTCAAAAGATGGTATAACAGCTTCCGTACAACCAAACAAACCGACCTCTATGCTATCTACTTTAGAAAATCAAAAGAACGATGAAATATTAGTTCAAATGTCGATGTCATCAAAAGCTATTGATGAGTTTAATACACCAAGGTATGTCCCAATGACACTCTCTACATTATTTCCATTAGGAAATGTTGATTTGAGACAATGGATACCAAGAAAAATGAAACCTCTTGAATACTTTCAGTATTTGATGAAATATCACGATCAAAGATTTGCAGAAGACCCTATATTTCATTATTTTTCATATAACTCGATTAGTAGGTAGCATGCATTAGATATTGGTAATATTTACCTACAAAAAATCCTGATGATAGAAACTTATCATTTAAGATATTCAGGAAATGTTGAAATTTGGAGATAGACAATTGGCTCAACGCATTTCTTACTTGTCTAAAAGCATTCAGAGAAGCCTGTCTTATTGGTCTGCAAGATTAAAAGAGCTTACAACTATAGTAAAACAGCTAGGAACACACAACTAGGAGTACCAACAATATTTTTCATACTTAATCCAGTAGATGTGCAATAGCCAAAACTTTACAGACTAACTGACTCGATAAATTATTTCCAAAATATAAATATTGATGAATAATGGAAAAGAATGGGACAATTACTAAATGAAAATCCACTTGTTGTTGCATATTTTTCCAAGCTAGGGTTAATATATTCCTAAAATATTTCTTAACACCTGAGTTTTCCATTAAAAAATTTTGTTATCTGTTTGAATGGAAAAAAATGGAAGTGGATATATCATGGCTTTCCGTTATTGCATGGTACACTAGACATATCTTTTGATAGTGAAAATTTAACTAAAAATGCTATGATTATTGGAAATTTGATCGTATTTTTTTTACAATGAACTCGGATATGTGTGAACCATCAAATGAACAAGAACATCCTTGTGCATGAGTTGTCGCACCTAAAGCAAATATGGATATCGATGATGATGATTATGCAAACATGGCGAGTTGGGTTATGCATCATTCTAGACGTAGTAGCTATTGTCTGCCATTACTTAAAACAACTAAACAAATGGCATGCCGTTTTAAGTGCCTATTTAACTTGCTTTCATAATCTAAATTTACCGAAGAACCTCCAAACAGTAAAAGATCAATTTTTCTCACAAGTTAATGATCCTTTAGTGTGCTCACATAATAGAAAAGTACTTCAAACTATTGAATTTTGGCAACACTATATGGAGAATTAAAGAGGCCGAGGATAGCTTAATAACGGTGAAAATGGGGCACGAATCAAAACTCGGATGCTCAAGTTATCGTGATTTGAAGATGTACAGGCTGAAAGTTTTATCGGACATCTGATAGGAATCCTCAGACGTCTAACAGCAGCCCAAAAGTTGCGACAGACGTCTAAGAGGTTGTGACAGACGTCTGATGCGATGCAGTTTTGTTTTTTCAACCTAGAATTTGTATATTTTCTTGTAGGGGTTCAAGGGGAAAATCGGGTATTTACCAAGGAAGGATGGTTCATTATATAAGTTATTTTTAGGGTTCAAAGCGAAGAATACTCTAAGGTTTTTAATTAAGGGTTTATCCTCCATTAACTAGGGTTTAGCAAAACCTAGTTTTCTTCAATTCTCTTCTCCAAAAATATATTCTATTTGAATATTGATCATTGTAAACAATCCCTTGTACTCTTCTCATTGATATTAATGAAGGCTCTCTCTCAGAGTGGATGTACAGTAACAAGATGTTAGTGGAACAACTATAAATTAATATGTGATTTATTTTTATCGTTATTGCTTTGTTTCTCTATTGCTTGTTAGGTAATTGTGATTGGTTTTGGATTGTATTGAGATATTGATCAGTTTTTTGCACTTCTTACCACAATCTCATTTTCCACTATGCTTTGGGGTTTTGATTTGAGTGGTCTCAAGTTGGAATTCCCATAACATTTGGTATCAGAGCTTTGTTGTTAGTAGGTGATTATGGAGATGCCAGAATCATATAATACCTCACGTAGTTCCTCAATGGTTAGTCCAAGTAGTGTAGCGCTGCATATATGTGGATCATACATGGCTTCGGGATAAAAATTGGTTCTAGATAAGTGGAATGACGATAAATAATTTTGAATAGTGGCAATGGAAGATGAAAGTGGTTTTTAGACAAAATCGAGTGCATCGACAGTGTTTGATACACATTTGTTGCCGACGAACATTTCAGATGTTGAGTGGGAGAAAATGGAAGAGTGGGCATTCATTACACTTCAACTTGCTGTGGGGGAGAATGTTATATCTGAAATTAGTGGTGACACTACCGCTAAGGGTATTTGGGACAAGTTTGAGGAGTTGTATATGAAGAAGACACTAACTAATCGTTTGGTCTTGTTGTGAATGTTCTTCACCTATAAGATGAAGGAGGATACTTCACTTAAGGCGCACTTCAATGTCTTTGATGATTTCTAATGAAGATGAAGGAGGTAGATTTGAAGATTGAGGAAGAGCGAAAGGAAATGATATTGTTGTGTTCGTTGCTGGACCGTTATAGGGGTTTCTCAAATAGTTTGATCTATAGCCGGAAAACATTAAGTCTTGATGATATCAAAAAGGGTCTTCTTAGCGAGGTTTGTAGGATCAGATGAAGGAGTTGGGTGATGGAAGTACTGGCGCCAGGAGTGGTCATGATTTATCTGTAGAGAAGGAGAGATATGAGCAGAAAGGGAACTAGGGGCGTTCTAAATTAAGAAAGCTTGGTTGGAGAGGAAAGTCGAAGGAAAGAAATGGCAAGTTCTTTATTCGTAAGAAACCTGGACATTGGAAGAATGAGTGTCCCGACAAGGAGGAGGTGAAGGAGGAAGTAGCATCTCCATCCATAGCTATGGAGATTGGAATTGGTAAGGAAGACACAGATGTTTTGACGACAGTAGCATCGGTGTTTCGGGTAGCGAATGGGTGCTCAATTCGGGGGCATCTTATCATATAACGTCGAATAGGTATTGTTTTTCTTCTTATATCGACAAAGAGAGAAATTTAATTGTTATGGATAATAGTGCTATTTGTAAGTCGAATGTCATTAGTTCTATGAAAATTCAGATATTTGATGTAGTGGTTCATACTTTCACCAATATATGCTATGTTCTGGGATTTCGAAAGTCTCTTATCTCTTTGAGGCAGTTGGATTCTTTAAGATGTAAGATCACTATTGAGAACGATAGCTTGTGGATTTCCAAGGGTGCGCTTGTGGTGATGAAGGGTGGCAGGACTCAAGGTGTTTATTTGCTTCAAGGAGTGACTATTGAAGGTGAAACTTGTATAGGAGTTGATAGTTCTCGTGACTTGGATACGACTATGTTGTGGCATTTAAGATTAGGTCATGTGTTGGAGAGGATTTAGATATTCTTAAAAAGTGGGAGATGATCGATGAAGGGAGTTTCAAAAAATTAGAGTTTTGCGAAGAATGTGTCGTGGACAACAAACTAAAGTATCATTCAGTCAAGGAAAACATGATTCGAGAAGAGTTTTTGAGTATGTTCATATGGATGTTTGGGGACCGACACTGGTAGCTTCTTTGTGAGGAGTAAGTTATTATATTTCTTTCATTAATGACATTTCTCGATAAGTATGGGTGTATGTAATAAAGGCCATGTATGAGGCATTTGCAAAGTTCAAAGTATGGAAGGCTCTTGTTAAGAATGAGAGTGGTAAGTCTTTGAAGGATCTAAGGTCCAACAATGGCGGAGAGTGTTACACCCCATATTTTCATAACATTATCTAGGATATTTAATTACTTATATTAAATAAAATAATGTGAAGATTAGTAGGTTGAGATTTGATTAAATTAATGGTAGCCGTGCCGTGTTAATGCGTAAATTAAAATGAGAAAACATAAACTAATGTGTTAGGAATGAGTAAGGGCATTATGAGAAATAGGAAAGGCTTATACCCTAAACCCTTAGGAATTGAAACTCAGGTTGGCCAGCCACCATTATTGTTCTCAAGGAAGATAAAACTAAGATTCAAGATAAGGAAGATAACCAATTAATTCAACAACATCAAATCACACATCTTTTAATCTTAAAGCTAAGGTGAATAATTCCTTCATCCCATTTTATTATATTTTTTGCTTTTAAGATTAGATCTAAAATGTTTTTCCATGTATATGCCATGTTTTGATGATTAAAGTTATATACTTGTTAGTGGGTGAATTATGCATGTTCATATTAGTATTTATGAAATTTTTGATATGAAAACCCTATAAATGATTTCAAAATGCCTTAAAATTTTAAATATTGGTAAAAAAATGATATTTTAGAGATGGATTCCAATTTACATAATTTTCTGAATTTATGTGGATTATATATTAATTTTCTAGTAAAGAAAATGATTTATTAGGTTATAAATTTTTTACGACTAAATAAATAATTATTTGGATTCGAAAATTTTATATATTGGATAACATATTAAAATAGATTTTTTGGAAATTTTCCAAATTTTTCCTAATGTTTTGATGAATATAAAAAAAAATAAAGGTACATGAGTTAAATGTTTTATATATTTAATTAAGAAGTAGGGGCATTTTATAAAATAAAATAATTATTTAATTCTTAAATTGGTGGCAACACTTTTCTGAAAATTATTTATTAACCAATGAGAATTTGACAACAATGGAAGGTTAGTTGAAATGTTATCTTTTTAAGTTAAAAATAAGAAAATCATGCTTTAGCATGTTCCAGCCATTTTAGGCATCAAACCTTCCGACCCTGACCTTTCGACAAAGTCGAAAGGTTATATGTAACGACCCATAAATTTTCGATAATTAAAATAGTTAATTTAACAAGATTTCGTGATTTAATGTTAGAAAAAAAAATTTCTAATTCGTTTGGAATAATAATAACTGGAATGAATTGCGACAATAATTATCCAAGTAATGAAAAATAAAAGCTACTTAGTGAATGCCTTTGAAATCAAAAGTTGAATAGGATAATAAATGTTGAATTCATTGGGTATAATAGAGTAATTGATTGATAAGTAAAATCTATTTAAAATCAAATATTGAATATTGAACAGGTAAATTATTTAAATTAAATATTTAAAACTTATTGAATACTTGAGTAACTGTAAAATGAAAATAGTGTTCTAAATTGTGAATTGGTTTTAAAAGTTGAATCTTATAAGTTCAATTTCAATATTTCAAGAGATAATGAATTATTGGATAAGCGAAATTGTTTAAATTTAATATTTGGAATTTATTGAATAAATAAATAATGGGAATTGAATAATCATATAATGGAAATGGTTGTTCTATAATTTTAATTCATTTCAAAAGTTAAATTTTAAGTTCGTTTTGAATATCTCAAAATATTGTGATTTAAGAATAATAAAATTTGTTTAAATTTAATATTACAAATGTTTGAATAACTAAATTCCGAATTGATATGATTAATTTGATATTGAAATTTGTTATATGAAAATAGAGTGAACAATTGAAATTTGATTTAATATGATTCAAATTGGTTTCCAAAGTGAATATAAGTTATATTGGGATTATAATAGAGTTAATAAGATTTTAAAATTGGAATTTATTGGATAATTGAATAAAGGGTTTAATATGATTAAAAACTATTCGTAAAATTTTATTTTATCATATTAAAGTTAGAATGATGTTGTAGAACTTTTAAAATCGAATTAAAAGTTAATTTATGAAAATTGAATATTTTAATATTTAATTATCGACTGGAAAATAGCCAATTTTCGAACAGTCTCAGAATTGAACGAAACTAGTTCCATTGGATCCGTAATAGTTAGTTATTATCAGATTTCAATTTTCGTAGCAATCGGAGTTGTCGTTTGACCGTGGCAGCTCGAAACGCGTTGAAATTGTTTTAATATTAATTTGCCGAGTTAAAATAGCCATTTTTCAAACAGTCTCGGATTTCGACGAAACCAGTTTCATCGGATCCGTAATGTGATATTATTGTATGGTTTCAAATTTCAAGTCAATCGGATTTATCGTTTGTCCGGGGAAAGCCAAAACGCCTAGAAAATCGTTTAATCGGTTTAATTTAAAATTGATTGGTTATTGCCATAACTCGCACAGATGATCGAATTAGCCTCCGAAACCTATTCCATTGTGTCCGGAACGCGGGGTAAACCTTAGAAACGCCAGCCGGCACGCGTTGTTTGGAGATCGTTTGAGAAAATGGTTTATAAGTGGATTTAATATTAAAATAATAATTAAAATTGTTATAAAGGCACGTTCTTCAGCAAAACCCTAGCTAATAACTTCAGGACGCCATTTTATTTTCTATGGACAAAATTTAATCTCTTCCTTCCTCAAATTTCTTGCAATCCATCAGTTATTAGCCAAAGTTTTCAACTAGGAAATCATAGAGAACATCGTGATTGACAAATCCAACGGTGGAGATTCGAATTGGTGTTGTGTGGTGGCCAAATTTGGCTCGCGTTCGGCCGAAGTTCACTCGCATCTCGAGAGAGAGGGGAGGGGCCGAGCTCCACCCCATGGCAGGCGCAGGTGGCTCTTGTGATGCGCGTTCGTTTGGCGTTGGTTGATCGTCTTGGAAGCGATCGTGGAGGGTGTAGAATTAAACCCTAGTTTGCACGTTTGGGTTCTTGAGCACGACTATTTTCTGAAGCATGAACGTGCATGAGGAAGAAAGCAAGTCAAGGTCTGGATTAGCTCTGGGAGAATCAAAAGTGATGATGGATCTGTGGTTTAGGATTTGTAAATTATATTTATATTAATTCGTGCAATCTTTAAAATAGCATAACTTTTTCATGCGAGGTCGAAATTCGACGAAACTTTTTACGTTGGAATCGATTCGACGAGCTCTACGCTATGGAGCTGGATTGGAACCATTTGGAGCTCATCAAAATTTTGGGTTAAATCGAACGTCGTTCGATTTGATTTAAAATCGAAAAAATCAATGTGAGTGTTTTATAACGCTCACAACGTACTGAATATCTTTATGCTAGTTAAATTTAATATTATGAAGTGATATGAATTTTATTTGTCGTTGTTTGACAAAAATTAGTTTTCATATAGATGTTAGTCGAATTAATCGTTGAAAATTAAATTGACAGTTAAATTGAAATTAAAATTTAAGATTAATCGTTGAAAATTAAATTGACAGTTAAATTGAAATTAAAATTTAATTGCGATTAAATTACCCGACATTGATAACTATGGAATTGCCATGAATTGTATTGTCTATTGGATGATTTATTTCGGTGGATGCTATTGGTTGATATTTAAATGTTTGGATGTTTATTTGCTTACATATATCCTGTTATGCATACATATGAAACTGTGATTTGATTTAAGTGATATATATTCATCCCTGACATTTAATTGTAATAAATAATTACTTGGCCATAGGATAGAAAATTATATACGGACACCAAATTGGCTAAATTAATAACTTTTCAAAATCGTCGATTTGAAATTTATTTAAATGTTTTGATCTAAAGTTATAAATAGAAACCAATTTATAGAAATCGAATTTATCGAAAAATTTAGTTTGGAATGTTGAAATAAATTTTGGTTAAAAGAAACTGTTAAATAATTAAAGTGGAGACTTTGGAAATAAAAAATGGGGATATGATTGAATTTCGAAAATTGATTTGTTTAAAAGATTGAACCTTAATTCGAGCTTTGAATATCACCAAGTAAAAGTGACATAAAAATGATATTTTGAAAGCGAGCTTGGAATTGAATCATATTTGAAATTTGGATTCAAATTTGAATATTGAAGGATAATTTGTTAAGTGTTATAAAGTGATATTTTGAAAAATCAAGCTCTAAATCGATATAAATTGAAAATGAATAAATTAAAGGTGAATGTAAAATTGAATTAATTTGAAGTCAAAGCTGACATTGATTTGAATTGAAATCGAAATTGAATCGGTAGAATGGAAATTGAAATTGATTTGGGAAGTTATAATTGAAATGGATTGGTTTTGAAGCTGTTTTAATTTGTTTTCCAAATTACTCTGTTATATAAACCAGTTTGAATACTTAAACTATTTTAATCTATTTTTAATCTACTAAACCCAATTTAAATTATTTGAAACTAATTTATCTATTTAAATCCATTTTAAGTATTTTTAACTATTTTAATTATTTAAACTACTTTTAAACTACTTAAACTATTGTCTAAAAATTTCAAGCTGGTTAATAAGGTGAAATGTTTATATTTAAATCTTGAATTTAAATACGAATTAAGTTAAATGAAGTTGCAACCTAAATTGAATTTCGAACTGATTTTGAAATCGAAATGAGATATTGATGCGGAAAAAGATTTTGAAACGGAATCTTTCATTTGAATAGATACGATGATATTTGAAATGGATTTGGTTTTTTGAAGCGAACATGATATTTTGATATAAATTATGAATCGATTTGAAATGTAAAAGTGCCAACAGTTTAATAATACGTAGTTATTAAAGAGACCGGGATCGGATATGGACATACTCTCTGTCGATACCAAAAACCACTTTAATAACTATTATACGCGGAGTGTTGATCCAGAACGAAGTGGGTGGTTTGGTGAATGCGTTGACTGAAGAAAGAGAACGATATTGGATGACCTCTGACATGACTAAAACAGGAGCCGCGCCGGGCCATTGAGGTTCGCCACCTCTAGCGGACACACTTCTTCGATACCATATTTATTACATTTGTGATGCGATTTGGGTGCACCCCTTGATTTGGGAGTGTTGTTTCGCGGTGTTGGGGTAGCTGCTGGCTATGCTCAACATCAGTCCGGATCACGCAACTACTAGTATCTTAGTTGGTATCGCCTCATGTACCTTATCATACTGATTATCCTATTCGCGACCACTACGTTTGGTTTTGTGTTATACCTATGGGGTACCCTCTGATAACCACCAGTTTACGGTGGGGCTTACGGTGCTGTATAGACTATGGCATTATAAAAATGTGTTAAGGGGGATTATGGTAACGCCTTAACGCTATTTTGATATTATATTACTGATAGGCATTATCTACTTAGCGTACATTACTACATAGTAGATAGTTTAATGGATCCTTAAGAGATGGAAAATCCCGTAACATCTCTTGAGTTATTGCACGCACATTGACACTGGATATGAGATGTCAAACCCCGTAAACATCTCTGACGCCGTTACACTCATATTTATTTACGATTGATTTAACTTTCATAAGGATATTTTAGTCCTGACTCGAGTGTTTTGTCTTTTCATTACGCTCGGGTCAGTCCTGAGTTTTTCAGATTTTTGAAGATCTATTCTGGAGGATGAAGACGAAGATTTGGTATACTATTACTATTATTACCCTTACATCATGCTATCTGCTGCATTATTTTAATTGTTCTGTTGTATATGTACAACTCTGATAAATGTTGTATAAATAATTGTCAAAGTATAGTAAACAGCTTCATGAACTATTTATTTGACTATTATATTTTATCGTTTCGCTGCGAGATTCTGTGTTGTTTCATTTCCTTTATTTCTCTTTCTTTTCTTTTCTTATTTACTCCAATAACCATCTGCCCTTTTGAATGGTTTGGAATCGACATGTGTATTTGATCGTCGGTTTAGACTGTCCAAAAAGGCGGGTCGTTACAGTTGGTATCAGAGCTTTGGTTTAGCGATAACCTTAGCTTTGTGGGGTATGACTCTTTATAAATAGGGTAGTAATACCATATGATGAGTCGCTCAGTGTATATATATGAGAGAGCGTATTTGTTAGTGATATAAAATGTTTTATATTGTGTCGGTTGATTTGTTGAGTGGCTTATGGATTCTGGTCAATACGAGTAATCAACGTTATTGATAGGGATCTCTAAACACTTAAACAGAACAATTCGACATAGTATTGTTTTAAACTGGGTAAATGAAATAATTTTGCTCTAATTATATTTTGTATATAAAGAAAAAATTTCAGAAATTATTGTGACTTATCTACCTTACCTGGTTGTTAGGAATGAAAATATCAGTTACTATCATTAATTGGATATTGTAATTTAATAAATAAGCTGAACTACAAAATAAACAATGATAAAACACTAGTGGAATGTTTTAAGAAAGAAGATCCTATAAGAATATTTTATAAAGGTGATTTATGAATTTAAAATAGATTTAAATTGGAAAATATGCAATTTAAGACCCGGAGATCTTGAAAGATGATTTTCAAAGCTTTGAAGAAAATATATTGTGATATTAGTTGGAAAATATTTATGAGAAATATTTTGAAAGGATTTTAAGGAATGAATTCAGTACTCCTCTCTTATGTCGCTGGAAAATAATTTCGGTGATGACTGCGCAGCACCATCGACGTTCATTTTCGAGTCTCAAAGAAGGGGAGACTTCTAAGAAGCTTTGCTTTTCTCCGAAATTATTTTGGGTAAATGGGTTTTGGTTTAAACTCCAAAGGTATGATTTGATATATTAAAGATATAAGTGTATATGTTTATTTCAAAAGATTTGAAAAGAATCGGGCATTTAAAATTCTAAGTTATGCAAATTAGTAATTTTCAAATGAAATGTGAATAACCAGAATTCTAAAATAAGAGGATTAAGATGTCTATGCTTATGTTTTGGAAAAAATTTAGAGTTGTAGTGTACCTTTAAAGTTGAAAGGTAAAGAGGATTTAAATAAATTAAATTTGTGAACATTCTAATTAAGTAAAATGAAATTCTATAAATTTGTATAATACAAAAATTACATTCTGATAACATATAACAAGACTTACCAAATGATAAAAGTTAAAAGGATGTTTTGGATATGTAATGAGATATTGTACAAATAAACAGAACCTGAAAATAATTGAAGTATACAAATAAGGAAAACTCAAAAAGGAATTAAAATGTACATAAATGAAAATTTGGTTGTGATAAAAAGGTTATATACTTAAATAATAACATGAAATGATGAATGGATAAATGGAACAAGTAAGTGAACTTAAGAAAGAAGACAAATGAATTTCATAATATCTTTTGTAAATTGGTTATAGAAAATAAATATAAATTTCATAGAAAAATTATGAATTTGTAACTTTGAGATAACCATAAACTAAGAAAAGTCATATATGAGAAGTTAGACTTTTATGGAATGACTATAAATTAAAGTGATGATTAATAAAATGTTCCATAAATAATTTGTTATTAACTAAAATTATGAAATTAAAGTAAATGTAAACAAAAGAATTTGTAGTAGCTTAGAATAAACAGGGAAAAGAAATTGAATTTAATTAAAGTATATAGAATGTTTCAAATGAACTTGAGTAAGCAAATTCTATGATATGATGTTTAAGGAAAGATAACGTTAAAGAATATGCTATGTAAAGAAATGAATATACTAACTGAATAATGGATTGTGAGTAATTAAGTGAAAAAAATAGAAGTTAATAAAATAATTTAGTATAGATAAATTGGATAGAAATCTATTTTGTACATATATTATTTTATTCGCACAACGAATTGATCCAAATTCGAGCACAAGATTTCGAGATGATTTATATCGATCCAAGTTAGGATTTTTCACTCGATTTTCGACGGCGAACCCTAGATATGGATTTTTAATTTGATTCTGGAATTCTCTATCATAGTATATGGCTATGCAAGGAGAGTAACAGTTTCCAATCAAGGAACCAAATCTGAGTCCACACTAGAGAGTCGTGTGAACGATACTAGTTTGGAAGTGAAGTTGTGTGATTGAATAAGCGATTAGATTGATATTGCTCACGTATGATATATGTACGGCTTACGGACTTAATTAAAGTTAATATTGGAATTTTAAGATGCCAAATATAAAATGATTCTTTTAAAATTATATAACAGGATATATATATAAAAGAGATAAACCAAATTGAATGTAAAATTAATAGTTGGTTATGTTGGGTATGATTTGGTTGTTATATGATTGTCAGTTGATTGTATATATAATTCATTAAGTGTTAATGAAATTGAAAGCTATATGTTATTGAAATCAAATTGGAAGTTAGATGAATTTAAATAGAACTTAATTTGATTCAAATTGGAAGTGAACTAATGTAAATATAAAGTAGTGAATGTTAACTAATTGAATTGAGAATGAATGTTGGTAAAATCCAACGTTAATGAATCAACTATGATTAAAATTGAAATCCAAGTCAAAAAATATTAATGAGAAGTGAATTTATCTTGATTGGTTATGGATTTGTTGGATGATAGTTGATTGATGGTTGCATTTGTTGTTTTGTTGCATTTGCTATGTTGGCACATGTGGTTGTTATGTTGCTATATGATGTATATTGATACTATTTTCATATATGCATGATTCTCATTGTTGTTGAGTGTTTAGTAGGTACGGATTACGCTTGCTTCGCATTTGGAGCTCGCTTTCACGCTATATTAGTCGTATATGCTCGCTAATATAATATAAGGTACATGTTTATTTTGTCATTGGATTTGGTGATTTTTGATGAGCCACTTGGCTTTTTGATTTTCTTTTGTTGGTTTGGGGCCCGTAGAGGCGTTTTGTAGCTGTACCGATCGAGCCGCGCAAAGGAGACTCTGCCGAAATTTTCCGTAAATTCCGGGTGTTAGAAAATTTATCAAGTTTAATTTTTTTTTCTTTTTTATAACTTGTTTTGATAACTAACTTTAAAGTTAGAAAGCCGTTCGGAGTAACTTAGTCGAAGCGTAGTTATGTCTTTATATAAATGAAATTTCATTGTTTTATAAGTTGGTAACTTTGAATAACATATAGCTAATGTTGAATTCTATACTTAGTTCCTTTTCCCTTCTTTTTCCTTTTTGGGGACGAAAAGTTTTGAGTGAGGGAGAGTGTAATGACCCGTAAATTTTCGATAATTAAAATAGTTAATTTAATAAGATTTCGTGATTTAATGTTAGAAAAAAAAAATTTGTAATTCGTTTGGAATAATAATAACTGGAATGAATTGCGACAATAATTATCCAAGTAATGAAAAATAAAAGCTACTTAGTGAATGCCTTTGAAATCAAAAGTTGAATAGGATAATAAATGTTGAATTCATTGGGTATAATAGAGTAATTGATTGATAAGTAAAATCTATTTAAAATCGAATATTGAATATTGAACAGGTAAATTGTTTAAATTAAATATTTAAAACTTATTTAATACTTGAGTAACTGTAAAATGAAAATAGTGTTCTAAATTGTGAATTGGTTTTAAAAGTTGAATCTTATAAGTTCAATTTCAATATTTCAAGAGATAATGAATTATTGGATAAGCGAAATTGTTTAAATTTAATATTTGGAATTTATTGAATAAATAAATAATGGGAATTGAATAACCGTATAATGGAAATGGTTGTTCTATAATTTTAATTCATTTCAAAAGTTAAATTTTAAGTTCGTTTTGAATATCTCAAAATATTGTGATTCAAGAATAATAAAATTTGTTTAAATTTAATATTACAAATGTTTGAATAACTGAATTCCGAATTGATATGATTAATTTGATAGTGAAATTTGATATATGAAAATAGAGTGAATAATTGAAATTTGATTTAATATGATTCAAATTGGTTTTCAAAGTGAATATAAGTTATATTGGGATTATAATAGAGTTAATAAGATTTTAAAATTGGAATTTATTGGATAATTGAATAAAGGGTTTAATATGATTAAAAACTATTCGTAAAATTTTATTTTATCATATTAAAGTTAGAATGATGTTGTAGAACTTTTAAAATCGAATTAAAAGTTAATTTGTGAAAATTGAATATTTTAATATTTAATTATCGATTGGAAAATAGCCAATTTTCGAACAGTCTCAGAATTGGACGAAACTAGTTCCATTGGATCCGTAATAGTTAGTTATTATTAGATTTCAATTTTCGTAGCAATCGGAGATGTCGTTTGACCGTGGCAGCTCGAAACGCGTTGAAATTGTTTTAATATTAATTTGCCGAGTCAAAATAGCCATTTTTCAAACAATCTCGGATTTTGAAGAAATCAGTTTCATCGGATCTGTAATGTGATATTATTTTATGGTTTCAAATTTCAAGTCAATCGGATTTATCGTTTGTCCGGGGAAAACCAAAACGCCTAGAAAATTGTTTCATCGGTTTAATTTAAAATTGATCGGTTATTTCCATAACTCGCACAGATGATCGAATTAGCCTTCGAAACTTATTCCATTGTGTCCGGAATGTGGGGTAAACCTTAGAAACGCCAGCCGGCACGCGTTGTTTGGAGATCGTTTGAGAAAATGGTTTATAAGTGGATTTAATATTAAAATAATAATTAAAATTGTTATAAAGGCACGTTCTTCAGCAAAACCCTAGCTAATAACTTCAGGCCGGCATTTTATTTTCTATGGCCAAAATTTAATCTCTTCCTTCCTCAAATTTCTTGCAATCCATCAGTTATTAGCCAAAGTTTTCAACTAGGAAATCATAGAGGACATCGTGATTGACAAATCCAACGGTGGAGATTCGAATTGGTGTTGTGTGGTGGCCAAATTTGGCTCGCGTTCGGCCGAAGTTCGCTCGCATCTCGAGAGAGAGGGGAGGGGCCGAGCTCCACCCCATGGCAGGCGCAGGTGGCTCTTGTGATGCGCGTTCGTTTGGCGTTGGTTGATCGTCTTGGAAGCGATCGTGGAGGGTGTAGAATTAAACCCTAGTTTGCACGTTTGGGTTCTTGAGCACGACTATTTTCTGAAGCATGAACGCACGTGAGGAAGAAAGCAAGTCACGGCCTGGATTAGCTCTGGGAGAATCAAAAGTGATGATGGATCTGTGGTTTAGGATTTGTAAATTATATTTATATTAATTCGTGTAATCTTTAAAATAGCATAACTTTTTCATGCGGGGTCGAAATTCGACGAAACTTTTTACGTTGGAATCGATTCAACGAGCTCTACGCTATGGAGCTGGATTGGAACCGTTTGGAGCTCATCAAAATTTTGGGTTAAATCGAACGTCGTTCGATTTGATTTAAAATCGAAAAAATCAAGGTGAGTGTTTTATAACGCTCACAACGTACTGAATATCTTTATGCTAGTTAAATTTAATATTATGAAGTGATATGAATTTTATTTGTCGTTGTTTGACCAAAATTAGTTTTCATATAGATGTCAGTCGAATTAATCGTTGAAAATTAAATTGACAGTTAAATTGAAATTAAAATTTAAGATTAATCGTTGAAAATTAAATTGACAGTTGAATTGAAATTAAAATTTAATTGCGATTAAATTACCCGACATTGATAACTATGGAATTGCCATGAATTGTATTGTCTATTGGATGATTTATTTCGGTGGATGCTATTGGTTGATATTTAAATGTTTGGATGTTTATTTGCTTACATATATCCTGTTATGCATACATATGAAACTGTGATTTGATTTAAGTGATATATATTCATCCCTGACATTTAATTGTAATAAATAATTACTTGGCCATAGGATAGAAAATTATATACGGACACCAAATTGGCTAAATTAATAACTTTTCAAAATCGTCGATTTGAAATTTATTTAAATGTTTTGATCTAAAGTTATAAATAGAAACCAATTTATAGAAATCGAATTTATCGAAAAATTTAGTTTGGAATGTTGAAATAAATTTTGGTTAAAAGAAACTGTTAAATAATTAAAGTGGAGACTTTGGAAATAAAAAATGGGGATATGATTGAATTTCGAAAATTGATTTGTTTAAAAGATTGAACCTTAATTCGAGCTTTGAATATCACCAAGTAAAAGTGACACAAAATGATATTTTGAAAGCGAGCTTGGAATTGAATCATATTTGAAATTTGGATTTAAATTTGTATATTGAAGGATAATTTGTTAAGTGTTATAAAGTGATATTTTGAAAAATCAAGCTCTAAATCGATATAAATTGAAATTGAATAAATTAAAGGTGAATGTAAAATTGAATTAATTTGAAGTCAAAGCTGACATTGATTTGAATGGAAATCGAAATTGAATCGGTAGAATGGAAATTGAAATTGATTTGAATTGGGAAGTTATAATTGAAATGGATTGGTTTTGAAGCTGTTTTAATTTGTTTTCCAAATTACTCTGTTATATAAACCATTTTGAATACTTAAACTATTTTAATCTATTTTTAATCTACTAAACCCAATTTAAATTATTTGAAACTAATTTATCTATTTAAATCCATTTTAAAGATTTTAAGTATTTTTAACTATTTTAATTATTTAAACTACTTTTAAACTACTTAAACTATTGTCTAAAAATTTCAAGGTGGTTAATAAGGTGAAATGTTTATATTTAAATCTTGAATTTAAATACGAATTAAGTTAAATGAAGTTGCAACCTAAATTGAATTTTGAACTGATTTTGAAATCGAAATGAGATATTGATGCGGAAAAAGATTTTGAAACGGAATCTTTCATTTGAATAGATATGATGATATTTGAAATGGATTTGGTTTTTTGAAGCGAACATGATATTTTGATATAAATTATGAATCGATTTGAAATGTAAAAGTGCCAACGGTGTAATAATACGTAGTTATTAAAGAGACCGGGATCGGATATGGACATACTCTCTGTCGATACCGAAAACCACTTTAATAACTATTATACGCGGAGTGCTGATCCAGAATGAAGTGGGTGGTTTGGTGAACGCGTTGACTGAAGAAAGAGAACGATATTGGATGACCTCTGACATGACTAAAACAGGAGCCGCGCCGGGCCATTGAGGTTCTCCACCTCTAGCGGACACACTTCTTCGATACCATATCTATTACATTTGTGATGCGATTTGGGTGCACCCCTTGATTTGGGAGTGTTGTTTCGCGGTGTTGGGGTAGCTGCTGGCTATGCCCAACATCAGTCTGGATCATGCAACTACTAGTATCCTAGTTGGTATCGCCTCATGTACCTTGTCATACTGATTATCCTATTCGCGACCATTACGTTTGGTTTTGTGTTATACCTATGGGGTATCCTCTGATAACCACCAGTTTACGGTGGGGCTTACGTGTTGTATAGACTATGGCATTATAAAAATGTGTTAAGGGGGATTATGGTAACGCCTTAACGCTATTTTGATACTTTATATTACTGATAGGAATTATCTACTTAGCGTACATTACTACATAATAGATAGTTTAACAGATCCTTAAGAGATGGAAAATCCCGTAACATCTCTTGAGTTATTGCACGCACGTTAACACTGGATATGAGATGTCAAACCCCGTAAACATCTCTAACGCCGTTACAGTCATATTTATTTACGACTGATTTAACTTTCATAAGGATATTTTAGTCCTGACTCGAGTGTTTTGTCTTTTCATTACGCTCGGGTCAGTCCTGAGTTTTTCAGATTTTTGAAGATCTATTCTGGAGGATGAAGATGAAGATTTGGTATACTATTACTATTATTACCCTTGCATCATGCTATCTGCTGCATTATTTTAATTGTTCTGTTGTATATGTATAGCTCTGATAAATGTTGTATAAATAATTGTCAAAGTATAGTAAACAGCTTCATGAACTATTTATTTGACTATTATATTTTATCGTTCCACTGCGAGATTCTGTGTTGTTTCATTTCCTTTATTTCTCTTTCTTTTCATTTCTTATTTACCCCAATAACCATTTGCCCTTTTGAATGGTTTGAAATCGACATGTGTATTTGATCGTCGGTTTAGACTGTCCAAAAAGGCGGGTCGTTACATTATAACTTTCGAAAAGGTCAAAGTTCAATGCAAATGGTATCAAGTTACCTCTTATGTAATATATTGAATAAGGTTGAAGGGTACTTAGTCGAAAGGTTGGTTGCCAAGGAGGTTAGGGTATGTTTGTTTTATAAACCAAAAGCTTACACCTGCTTGCTTTTGAAAAGGAGCTTTCGACTTGGTTGCTTTTGACCAGGTAAGTTATTTAATATAAAGGTTTTAAAACTTTACTTCCACTTTATCATTGTTCTATTTTGAACCTTCCGACAAAGTCGAAAGTTTACCTGTTTCTAAAACCTGCCATCTTCTCAATACATTCGAAAGGTATCAAAGCTTTCGACATAGATATTTTACCTGACTTTTATAATTGAAGTATAACCCAAAGCTTTTGAAGGAGTTGTTTTGAAGGCAAGGGACAATTGTTCTAAATGATGTCTTTTAAAGCTACTGAAGCAGAGCTTTCGACAAAGTCGAAAGGTAGCTTCCAACGAAGTCGAAAGGTTTTTAAAAGAAGATTTTCCACGTGTTTTAAATTGAACCCAGTAAGCTTTCGAAAGGTTTATGTTTTAAAAGGTTGAATGCTTTCAAAAGGTTTTAGTTCAATGGTTTCGAAAGGTTTGGGTTCAATGATTTCGAAAGGTTTTAGTTCAATAGTTCCAAAAGGTTTGAGTTCAATGGTTTTGAAAGGTTTGAGTTCAATGATTTCGAAAGGTTTTAGTTCAATGGTTTTAAAAGGTTTGAGTTTAATGGTTTCGAAAGGTTTTTTTTTAATGGTTTCGAAAGGTTTTAGTTCAATGTTTTCAAAAGTTTTGAGTTCAATGATTTCGAAAGGTTTTACTTCAATGGTTTCGAAAGGTTTGAGTTCAATGATTTCGAAAGGTTTGCTTTGAATGGTTTCACAAGGTTTAAATGGAGGGTTTTCCAAAGGTTTTCTAAGGTAATGTTTTAAGTTGTTTTTAAAGTAGGATGCCTAAAATTTTATTGCTTTTGAAAGGGATAATTTCAATAGTTTCGAAAGGTTTGAAGTTTGGTTTCAAAAGGTAAGGTTTTGGCCTTTTAGCTTAGAAATTAAAGGATTTTGCTTGGTTTTGAAAGAGGTGTTTTCAAAAGTTTAGAAAGAGGTACTTTCAAATGTTTAAATGTTTTCATCAACTAAGGTTCTAGTAAAGAAGATATATATAACATGGTAACGTGATTTTGAGTAAAGCATAAAGATTATATGTTTTCCTTGTTTGGGTTTGATTTAAAGGTTTTAAATCATTTTGAAAATGTTTTCAAGGAAAATTATGGGAGGGGATCATTAAGTGAAAATGGCTCAGATATTAGAATATCAATGGGACTAGTATAGGATCGCGCCCTATACATCAGCTATTAGCCCCAGCTAATTGTTGTCCAAAGTTCCAGTCTGTAGGGCTTGGTCACAAGTAGACTAAAATTATGATTACACACCGATGAGAATATATATTTGTATACAGATAGGTTATTGGTGAGCTAAAAAATCATTAGGATCAGAAAGACCTAGGAGATGATTAAGTTAGGGACAGACCATCCAAAAGTGAAGTATTCAACAGATAGTCAAGGATAAATGGTCCAAAAGAAGAATAAGTAATAGGTGTTAAATTAATTTTGATTATATTGTCTGGCAAGCCCGAGTAAGCTAAAGGTTATTAAAAGTTACTCATACAAAACTTATGTGTTTGAACAAATAGTTCATTATTACCTGATATCTATGTATGTTTACATAATGATGCTTTATAGTATTTAACCAGTTTTGGTTGCAGGAAAAGGTTTTGCAAAATTATGCTTTAAAAGGATGTTAGTGAGGAGAAACCCATTCAGCTAAGCGGCATGGTCTCACTTAATATATTAAACCGGGAGGTATAATATTATTCATACCAGACTTTGTGTCTGACTCAATGTTTTTGTTTTCTCCTTAAACTCTCCGGTGCTCAAAATTAATTTGAGTAGGCTGAGGGGTTAAGGTCTTTTTCAGGTTTAGTAGGATGACGAATAAAGCTACCGGAAGCATGTAAGCGGCAAATGGATAGCCATTTAGGAGTTGTATTTTTATATTTTGTTATATTTATGTTGTGTTTGTATTAAGTCTATTATGACCGTATGACTCTGGTCATCCAAGGGGGTATCTTCATATACCGCTCTTGGCTTATTTTGTATTAAGTATATTTTATCTGTGCCTGGGAACGTATTGGGATTATATACTAAGAATATGGAACATCTGTTTTAAATATAATAAAGAAAATGTTGTTTTGAAATTTGTGATTTGTTTCATATTCAAGTGCTTCTAATATTGTAGATACCATTAACATAGCCTTATTTAGTCGTCAGAAGCTAATACTATAGATGACTGCAATATCTATAGCGCTTAGTTTCGGGCCTCTAGATAGGGGATGTTACATCTTGGTATCAAAGCATGGTTTATGAAATAATTTAACTAAAAATGGTTTTTGATAACATAATCCTTAGTAATTGGAGTTAAGTTCGAGGTACGGGATAATGCTATTATAACGTACTTGTATTTGTTATATATAATTATACGCTATACCTCTAGACTCCTAACTTAGTTAGGCTATTCATCTGTATCTCACGATTGAATATAGGTGTGGAAGGAAGAAGAGGTAGAGTTAATCTTGGAGGAAATAGCACCACCATTAATGGAAATGCCGGACCTAATGCTATAGGAGGTCCAGGTCAGGCTCAAGCTAAAATTGTTGGTGTTGGGGTTCCCTAAGTGGATATGGGAGCCACGTATCAGCTCTTCATAAACATAATGCAAGCTGGAATTGCAGCTAGAGTTGTCGGAGGGAATGCTGTTGGAGAAGGAGTTCAGGAAGCTATGATAGTCAACCACTATACTAACTTGAGCAGAGACTATACTAGGCTTGGAGGGAAGCCGTTCATTGGAACTGAAGATGCGATTGAGGTAGAAAATTGGCTACAACATTATGAGGAAATCTTCGCTGACCTTGGATTAAATGATGAGTTGAAGAGGAGATTAGCATCGAGACAGCTTCAAGGAGATGCTCTATTTTGGTGGAATACTATTGTTGCTGGTGTTGATGAGGAAACCATGCCTTGGGCGAAGTTTAGGAGATGGTTTTAAGAAATTTTTATGTCGGTGATGGCGCAGTAGGCATTGATTAGGAAGTTTGCTAAACTAGAATAAAGGGAGATGTCTGCTCTAGAGTATGCAAGAAGATTTGAAGAGTTGGCCTGGTACGGGTATGTCTTGGTTGATATGGTGATCAAGAAGAATGATAAGTTTATAAGGGGCTTGAGGCCGGAGATGATAGGTGCTACCTTACCGCACTTAAGAGATCTAAGTGATGTAGTGATAGAAATGTCGTTGAGGCAGGAAGAGGCGTTTTCTTGTTTGAGGAAGAAAATGAAGGAGGCCCAGGTGGGACAAGCCAGAAAAGAAAGTTTTTCGCTAAAAAGAATGCTCGGAAGGGAGGAGCACAAAAGAAGGGAAAAGCTGAGGTGGTTTGTCATAAATGTGATAAGAATGGACACTATGCTAATGAGTGTCATGCTTGAAATGGAAAAGGGAAGGAAGTAGTTGGAAAGAAGGATTTCAGATGTCTAATTGTGATCAGATCGTTCATTATGAGAACCAATGCAAGAAGCCTGCTAAAGAAGGAAGGGACAAGTTTATGCGTTGGAGCATGTAATTTCAAGGCCAGTTGTGCAGGAGAAAGGGAGGGCTGTTCTGGGAGGCTCGCTACCGATTCACGGTATGTCTGTTAGAATTCTATTTGATACTGGTGCACCACTTTCTTTTATTTCTTGATGTTTGGTAGATAAGCTTAACCTAGAACTCTCATATTTAGTTACTTTCTTAAGGGTTGCAAATCCAATAAGAGGGTATGTGACACTTGGGATGAGGTGTGACCATTTAGAGTTTGATTTGCTGGGTCATACTTTTGATTGTTGTTTACATGTGTATGATTTTGTTGGATTTGGGATTATCCTTGGGATGGATTGGTTAAGTAAGTATGACGCCAGGATATTTTGCCATGATAGTAAAATATCACTTTGTCACCTGGATTGAAGAGATCGGATAGTTTATACCATAGAGAACCCCGGTTGCGAAGTGAGTGCTTTATTGGGTATTATGGAGTTGGAGGATGAGTTGCATCGAGTCTTTATAGTTAGAGAGTTTGCTGATGTGTTTGAGCCGGTAACTAGATTGCCGTTGAAATGAGCAATTGATTTTTGGATTGATTTGGTACCAGGGACAGAACCGATGAGTAGGCCACCAAGCAGGATGACACCTACTGAGATGAGAGAGTTGAAGGTGCAGTTGGTGGATTTGGAAGGCAAGAGTTTTATTCGACCAAGTAGTTCACCTTGGGGATCTTCCGCAGTGTTTGATAAGAAGCCGGATGGATTGTTAAGGCTATGTATCGATTATTATAAGTTGAATTAGAAGATGATAAAGAACCAATATACATTGCCGAGAATTGACAATATGTTCATTCAATTAAGTGGAGCTAAGGTATTCTCTCAAATGGAATTTGGCAACGGCATTTCATCAGGTTAGAGTGGTAGAGGATAGTATTCCTTTGACAGCGTTTAGGACAAGATATGAATCATATGAATGGCTAGTTATGCCTTTCAGACTAACTAATGCGCCGCCATTCTTGGTGGATTTGATGAACCGAATTTTCCGACAGCACTTGGACAAGTTTATGGTGGTCTTCATAGATGACATTCTAATATACTCTAAGGATGAGAAGGAACATGATGTTCATCTTAGAGTCGTACCTGAGACTTTGAGGGAGCATCAGTTGAAGGCTAAGTTTTCGAAATGTCATTTTTGGAAAAAGGAAGTGAAGTTCCTTAGTCATGTACTCAAAGAAAGGGTTGTCTGCAAATCCGACTAAGATTAAAGCGGTGAACAATTGGAAGAGACCCAAGACGATGACCGAGATAAAGAGCTTTTTTGGGTTTATAAAGGATTTTTCGCAGATAGCAGCAAAGATGACTAAGCTTATGCGAAAATATGTAAAGTTTGTAAGGACTAAAAAGTGTGAGGAAGCATTCTATAGCTTGAAACACTTATTAACCCATGCACTGTTGTTAGTGGTTCTGGAGGGGAATCAAGATTTGGTTGTTTATACTGATGCATGTGGGATTGGATTGGGAGATATGTTGATGCAAAGAGGTAAAGTGATTGCTTATGCTTCTAGATAGCTCAGACCTCATGATGTTAGGCATTCAATGCATGACTTGGAGTTAGCTGCCGTCATATTTACTTTAAAGGTGTGGAGGCATTATCTTTTGGGAGAGCGATTTGAGCTTTATATAGGTCATAAGTCATTGATACTTATTCATTCAGAAGAAGCTGAACATGAGACAACAAAGTTGGTTAGAGTATATTACTGCCTATGGTTTTGGAACTGAGTACCCACGCGAGAAAGGAAATAAGGTAGAAGATGCACTAGCAAGAAACATAAGGATGCAGTATTGGCTATGTTTGCTGAATGGTAATATTTGGAAGCATTATCAACTTGTGGTGTGCAGTATAGATCTGAAGCAGGTTTTTATGCAGGAAGTGCTATATTGTCTTGCTTAGAAGTTCGACCAATAATGATTGAGAAGATAACTTCTAGATAGAAAGAGAATGTAGTTTTGGCTAAATGGATCAGAAAGTTAAAGGAGGGAACAGAGAGTGATGACTTAAAGGATTTCAGTCTTAACCAAAATGGGTGGTCGAGAAAGAAGGGAAGGTTGTGTGTTCCAAACGTAGGAGACATGAGGAAAGAAGTTTTGGATGAATGTCATCGTTCAAAGTTCATTATCCATCCAGAAGCAATGAAGATGTATCAGGATATGAAGAGAAGTTTCTTATGGGAAGCCAGGAAGGTATGGAACGGGACATTGGTTTATGTGTTAAGCAGTGTTTGAATTCCTAGTAGGCAAAGGCTGAATACCAGAAGCTAAGTGGATTGCTTCAACCGTTGGAAGTTCCATTATGGAAGTGGGACTCTATCTCTATGGATTTTATCGATGGATTTGCAAGGTCTAGTGGAGGAAATGAAAGAATATGGATCAAAGTAAATAAACTAACTAAGACTGCTCATTTCTTTCCAGTAAAGTCAACTAGGATGGCACCTATTTTGGCGAAGTTATTTATGAAGAATGTAGTTGAACTGCATGAGATTCCTAGTAGTATCATCTGCGATAGAGATTCTTTGTTTAGTTATGAGTTCTGGAAGAGTCTACATGAAACATTAGGAACCAAGCTCAATATGAGTACCGCTTACCATCCACAGACTGATGGGCAAAAGGAAAGAGCTAACAAAGTGTTGAAGGATTTGTTAAGAGCTTGTGTACAGGATTTCAGGGGATCATGGGGGGACCATCTTCATTTACTCGAGTTCTCATATAACAATAAATATTAGACGAGTATTGGGACGACACCATTTGAAGCTTTGCATGGAAGACCGTGTAAATCTTCCATGTGTTGGTTAGATACTGGGGATAGGTGGGTTCTTAGTCCGGATTAGGTGAAAGAAGCCACAGAGAAGATTTAGTTGATCCAAACTAGGACGAAGGAAGCTAAGTCTAGGCAGAAAAGTTATTCAGACAGAAGAAGGAAAGACCTGGAATTCTCAGTTGAAGACTATGTGTTTATTAAGATTTCACCGATGAATGGTGTGACTAGATTTGGAAAGTCAGGAAAGTTAGCATCTAGATTCGTTGGACCTTTTCGTATTGTTGAGAGGATCGGGAAACTCGCATTTAGAATGGAGTTACCAAATAGTTTGGTAGGTGTCCATGATGTTTTCCATATTTCTCATCTTAGAAAGTGTGTTAGAGACCCGGAGACTACTATAGCGCCTACAGTGTTAGAAGATTTAGTAGTAGAGCTGGACTTGACTATAGTTAGAAAGCCGATTCATATTGTGGCTAGAGATGAGAAGAAGTTAACGAACAACATGGCCAGATTAGTAAAATTCTAGTGGAGTGACGACGCTAGAGACTGTACTTGGAAGAACGAGATCAGGATTAGAGACTCTTACCCTGATTTGTTTGATGGTATGTTTTACCTTTGATTGTTTTGTGTATGCCTTATAGTAATTTCAAGGACGAAATTCATTAAGGTGGGGAGTCTGAAACACCCCATATTTTCATAACATTATCTAGAATATTTAATTAGTTAAATTAAATAAAATAATATGAAGATTAATATGTTGAGATTTGATTAAATTAAGGGTAGCCATGTCGTGTTAATATGTAAATTAAAATGAGAAAATATAAACTAATGTGTTAGAAAATGAGTAAGGGCGTTATGGGAAATAGGAAATGCTTATACCCTAAACCCTGAGGAATTGAAACTCACATTCATTCTCATTTTACCAAACTAAAAACTCTTAAGGTCGACCAACATTATTGTTCTCAATGAAGATAAAGCTAGGATTCAAGAGAAGGAAGATAATCAATTAATTCAACATCAAATATCACATCTTTTAATCTCGAAGTTAAGGTGAATAATTACTTCATCCCATTTTCTTATAGTTTTTGGTTTTAAGATTAGATCTGAAATGTTTTTGCAAGTATATGCCATGTTTTGATGATTAAAGTTATATTTTTTTTTGTTGGTGAATTATGCATGTTCATATTAGTATTTATGAAATCTTTGATGTGAAAACCCTATTAAATGACATCAAAATGCCTTGAAATTTTAAATATAGGTCAGAAATGATATTTTAGAGATGAGTACCAATTTTCATAATTTTCAAAATTTATGTGGATTATATATTAATTTTCTAGTAAAGAAAATGATTTAATAGGTTATAAATTATTTACGGCTGAATAAATAATTATTTGGATTTGAAATATTTATATGTTGGAAAACATATTAAAATGGATTTTCTGGAATTTTTTTAGATTTTTCCTAAGTGTTTTGATGAATATATAAAATTATTTAGGATATGGGACTTAATGTTACATATATTTAATTAAGGAAAATGGACATTTTATAAAATAAAATTATTATTTAATTCTGAAATTAGTGGCAGTGCTTTTCTGAAAAGTATTTATTAACCAATGAGAATTTGATAAATATAGGCAGGATAGTTGAACAGTTATCCTTTTAAGTTAAAACAAGAAAATCATGCTTTCAGCATGTTTCTGCAATTTTAAACATCAAACCATCCGACCCAAACATTCTAACAAAGTCGAAAGGTTATAGCTTTCTACCAGGTCAAAGTTTAATGCATATGGTATCAAGTTACTTGGTACGTGATGAATTGAACAAGGTCAAAGGGCACTTAGTCGAATGGTTGGTTGCCAAAGAGATTGGCGTGTGTTTGTTTTATAAACCAAAAGCTTACACCTGCTTGCTTTCGAAAAGGAGCTTTCGACTGTTTCCTTTTTACTAGGTCAATTATTTAAAATAAAGGTTTTAAATCTTTTGACAAAGTTGAAAGGTTACTGTCTCTTTATCTTTGTTTTGTTTTGAACCTTCCGATAAAGTCGAAAGGTTTACCTATTTCTAAAATCAGCCACTTCTCAATGCTTTCGAAAGGTATCAAAGCTTTCGACTTAGTTGTTTACCTGACTTTTCAAATTGAAGTATAACTTAAATCTTTTAAAGGAGTTGTTTTAAAGGCAGGGGACTATTGATTTAAATGATGTGTTTTAAGCTTTCGAAGCAGAGCTTTCGGCAAACTCGAAAGGTATCTTCCAATGATGTCGAAAGGTTTTTAAAAGAAGATTTTTCACATGTTTTGAATTGAACCCAGTAAGCTTTCGAAAGGTTTATGTTTTAAAATTTTGAATGATTTTGAAAGGTTTTAGTTCAATGGTTTCCAAATGTTTGAGTTCAATGATTTCGAAAGCTTTGAGTTCAATGGTTTCGAAAGGTTTGAGTTCAATGATTTCGAATGGTTTTAGTTCAATGGTTTCGAAAGGTTTGAGTCCAATCGTTTCGAAAAGTTTGAGTTCAATGGTTTCGAAAGGTTAGTTCAATGGTTTCGAAAGGTTTGAGTTCAATGATTTTGAAAGGTTTGCTTTGAATGGTTTCAGAAGGTTTAAATGGAAGGTTTTCCAAAGGATTTCTAAGGCAATGTTTTATGTTGTTTTTAAAGTAGGATGTCTAAAGTTTTATGGCTTTCGAATGGGATGATTTCAATAGTTTTGAATGGTTTGAAGTTTGGTTTTGAAAGGTAAGGTTTTGGCCTTTTGGCTCAGAAATTAAAGGTTTTCACTTGGTTTAGAACAAGATGTTTTCAAATGTTTAGAAAGAGGTACTTTCAAATGTTTAAATGTTTTCATCAACTAAGTTTTGAGTAAAGAATATATATAACATGGTAATGTGATTTTGAGTAAAGCATAAAGATTATATATTTTCCTTTTTTGAGTTTGATTTGAAGGTTTTAAATCATTTTGAAAATGTTTTCAAGCAAAATTATGGGAGCAGATCCTTAAGTGAAAATGACTCAGATATTAGAATACCAGATGGGACTAGTATGGGTCGTGTCCTATACATTAACTATTAGCCTCAGCTAATTATTGTCTAAAATTCCAGTGTAGGTAGACTAAAATTATGATTACAAACTGAAGGGGATATATATTTATATATCGATAGGTTATTGGTGAGCCCGAAAAACCAATAGGATCGGGAAGACCCGGGAGATAATTAAATTAGGGACAGACCGTCTAGAAGTGAATTATTTAACAGAGAGTTAAGATTGATAGTCCAGAAGAAAAATAGTAACAGGTATTAGGTTATTTTTGATTATATTGTTCGGTAGGCCCAAGTCAGCCAAAGGTTAAAAGTTATCCAAACAAAACCTGTTGTTCGAACAAATGGTTCTTTATTACCAGATATTTATTTATGTTTACATAATGATGCTTTACAGTATTTAACCAATTTTGGTTGCAGGAAAAGGTTTTGCAAAGATATGTTTTAAAAGGATGTTAGTGAGGGAAAACCCGTTCCGTTAAATGGTGTGGTCTCACTTAACATATTAAACCGGGATGTATAATATTATTCATACCAAACTTTATGTCGACTCGAAGTTTATGTTTTCCCCTTACACTCTTGGGTGCTCAAAATTAATTTGAGTAGCCTAAGGGATTAAGGTCTTTTACAGGTTTAGTAGGATGACGAACAAGGCTACCGGAGGCATGCATGTGGCAAAAGGATAGCTATTTAGAAGTTGTAGTTTTATGTTTTGTTGTATTTCCACTGTGCTTGTATTAAGTTTATTATCTATACGACTCTAGTCATCCATGGGGGTATCTTTATATACCGCTCTTGGCGCATTTTGTATTAAGTATATTTTATCTATGCCTAGGAACGTATTGGGATTATATATTAAATTATATAGAACATCTGTTTTAAATAAAATGAAGAAAATGTTGTTTTGAAATCTGTGTTTTGTTTTATATTCAAGTGCTTCTGATATTGTAGATACCATTAGCGTAGCCAAATTTAATCGTCGAAAGCTAATACTATAGATGAATGTAACATCTGTAGCGCTTAGTTTTAGGCCTTTAGATAGGGGATGTTATAGAGAGTATGTTTCCGAAGAGTTCTTGGAGTTTTGCAAGCATCGTGGCATTCGAAGGTATTTTACTACACCGGAAGATCTGCAGTCAAATGGAGTTGCAGAGAGGATGAACCGTACTCCACTTGGGAAAGTTCGATGCTTGAGATTGACATCAGGTTTTCCTATGGGATTTTGGGCTGAAGCTTTGTCAACCGTGGTGTGTATTGTTAATCGAATCAGATGCTCAACTATTGGTAACAAAATTCTGGAGGAAGTGCGGAAGGGAAATAGCATTGACTTGAGTTATCTTTGTCTGTTTGGTAGTCTGGTTTGCATGCATGATCCGAAAAATGGTAAGCTTGAGCCTAGAGCTTTCAAAGGGTATTTCTTGGCTATATGGATGGTGTAAAAGGCTATCATCTATGAAATTTGTAAATGTAGAAGGTTGTGATTCTCGTCTTGTTACTTTTGATGACTCGGCTTTGATCAAGGAGAATGAGAGCTCATCGGATGTTCCAGATTTGGTTCATGGTGAATCAAAGGAGAAGGAAGTAATTCCCAATTTTCATCCAAGGATTAGAGTAGTTGGATATGCTTGTGAGGAGGAAGCGGTTGATGTTACATCATATAGTCTACAGGCTGCCCTTAGTAGTGTTGGTCACGTACATGATTCTAGAAAGGATTCGATTCAAGGTGGAGCTGAAAGGAGTTGTACATCCTCTATCTGGAGGCCCAGAGCTAAGAGCTACAAATCTTGTAGTCATCCATAGTATTAACTTCCAATGACCAAATACGGTAATGTTATTCATAATATCAGAATCACGTGAATATGAAACAACATCACAGATTTCAAAAGCAGCTTTTTAAATTACATTTCACAAAACATGTTTCATATCCATTTACATCATCCCATCACTTTCCCAGGTTCAGATCAAATATAATTATTACATAAATATGCCAAGATCGACATATGAAGATGCCCTCTTGGATGACCACAGTACTATATAGACATAACTGTTATAAATACGACACAACGGAATCAAACAAAATAAAATAACAACTCCTAAATAGCTATCCGTCAGCCACCTGCTCATCTTCATAAGCTTTATTCGTCAACCTACTAAAAACCTTAAAATCCTTAACCCTCAGCCTACTCAAATCAATTTTGTGCACCTGAGAATTTAAGGGGAAAACATAAACTTCGAGTCAGACGTAAAGCCTGGTGTGAATAATACTATACATCTCGGTTATTCGATATTAAATAAGACCACACTGCTTAGCGGAATGAGTTTCCCTACACTAATATCCTTTTAAAAAAATATCTTTCGTAAATCATAATCCTGCAACCAAAACTGGGTAAAATTGTAAAGTATTATCATGTAAACATACATATCAAGTAATAAATGGACTATCTGTCCGAGCACTATAGTTTTGTTTGGCTAACTACTAATCTTTGGCTGGCTCGAGCCTACCAGACAATATAAAAAAATAACATTTGTTAGATCCTTCTCTTCGGGACGGTCTGTCGCTAACTTACTTCCTCCAGGTCAATTAATCCTAATGGTTTTGTAGGCTCACCAGTTACCCTCCTTTGTATAAACATATATATATACGTATATATATATATATATATATATATATATATATATATATATATATATATTCATTTCTGTGTGTAACATCATTTCAGTCTTACTTGTGAAAACACCCTACATACGGGACTTTTGGACTAAATAGCTGGGGCTAATAGCTAATTTATAAGACGCGATCCTATACTAGTCTCATCTGGTATTCAAATATCTGAGTCGTTTTACTTAGGGTAACCTCCCCAAAATTTTCCTTTAAAACCTTTTATTTTCAAAGCGATTCAAAACCTTTAAGCCAAACTTAAACAAGGAAAATATACGTACTCTATGCTTTACTCAAAATCATCTCACAATGTTATATATACTTTACTCAAAACGTTGTTGATGAAAACATTTAAACCTTTGAAAACACTCATTTCAATCCTATTGAAAGGATCCCTTTTAAAACCAAGTAAACCCTTTTCTTTTACCTAGGCCGAAAGGCCAAAACCTTCCTTTTGAAACCATTCATATAAACCTTTCAAAAGCACTGAAAAACCTTTCCTTCAAAAGTTATAAAACCTTAAACATCCTCCTTTAAAACCTTTAAACACGTCTTTCAAAACCATTGGAAAATCTTTCCTTTCAAACCATTCGAAACAAATGGAAGACCTTTTCTTTTAAACCTTTCAAAAATATTGGGGAACCACCCTTTTGAAACCTTCATTGAAACCTTTCAAAAGCATTAAAACCTCAAACCTTTCGAAACCATTTGGGTTCAAGTAAAACATATGGAATCACCTTTCAACAGAGAAAAAGGGTCATAAAACATTTAAGTCGAAAGCACTCTTTCAAATGTGTTTCGTAAGTGAAGAAGTATTGGTGTTGGAACCAACCTTTTGAAAGCATTAGTGAAGCTGCTAAGTTTTAGAAGCAAAGTATACATTCCTAAACCATTGGTTGCCGAAAGGTAGAAAGGCGAAAGCTAGGGGTTTCGACCCCATTTAAAAGCATTTACTTAAAACAAAAGGCACAACACATTATAAACCATTCCTTTAAAATATTTGACTCGTTCGAAAGCCAACCAAGTCGAAAGCATACTATTATCCGGGTTTTTAACCAGCAGGACCCAGTAGAAAACAGAACAATTCTATGACATCAGAATGGATTAGAACTTAACAAAAAAAAAGGCTAAAAAGAGGAATTAATGAGAGCCAACCATATTACTAAAGCGACGAATCAATTTGACTAAACCAAGAAATCAACATCTATCCAGTCCAATCAATGGCTAAGCATAACCAGCAAGTAGATAGTTAATAGAATGGAACAACGTGCAACGAGACTACACAAAAAACGATGATACAAGGCCAAAAAGCACTCTGCATGTCAAACTCAAAAAACCAACCATACCCTATGGATCACCAGCGATCCATACCCTATGGATCACCAACGATCCACGCATCATGATGATCCATCTGAGAGAAACAAGAGGAAAAGAGCCTAAAGGATAGAGCCTAGAAAATTCTAAGTGTATGGATCGCTAGCAATCCATAAGAAGCAGTGTTTCTTGCAACCCAGCATAATGAAATGATGGTTGGAGAGCATCTATATAATTAGCTCGTGAGTCAGCCAAATCTAAGGATCGCTAGCGATCCATGGTTTTGGCTCGGATCGCGAGTTAAACTCCTCTGGATCGTTACGTATCCATCTATAGGTGATTCACATACAGTTTTGCCTAGACGCATTCTGAACTCTGTAAATACCGACCTGCCTGCAACATAAAGGAGATCTTCTCCAGACTGTTGTTGAAGCTCTGCAAGAAACATTCTTCACTCTTTACCTCTCTCACAACAATCTCCAAAAGAATTCACTGTGATTCTCCAGTGGATTCCAACTTCGAGGATTCAATCTACCTAAGGATAACCAAAGCCTTGTAATCAAACACTTCTTGTAACAACAATCCGTTTATAATAAAACTATAATGTGGACGTAGGCTTCATTAACAACCGAACCACTATAAAAATTCCCAGTCTTCTTTCTATTACTATTCTTTTTCCATATTTGTTATCTATGATATTGCTCTGTTAGAATAGGGCCGGTGCTTTCAGTCACAAACCAGAGTGTTCATCCATTTTTTGGGTTAACATTTTGGTGCTTTCATTGAGAACCCAACTCAGGATCCAGATCTACCTATCTACTTTGGATCCCATAGGTCTAGAAGTTAGATCCTCAATCTTTACTTGAAGAATCCACTATTTGGAATCAATAGCCCCTGGAAGTATAAGAATTGCCTTTGGAAAATCCATAGTTACAGTAGTAGCTGGAGAAGATGTTAATCCCCAACAGACAGAAGTTAATGGTGCTAACTTAGAAAATCAGGCACCAACATCATCCAGTCAGCACGAAGTTATCACTGGGGATGTGTTTAATAAAATGGTTGATGAGATCAACCAAAAAATGGAAAGTAGCCAAAAGGCTCAAATGGATAAACTTAATGCTTTCCTAACCCTGCAGTCAAATCCTGCTCCAAGGACTATGCTTTAACCCGCGACTGCTATAGAATAAGAGAATTCCTTCGTTTCTGGTCAACATAGAAGTCCCCGTTGGAAGATATAGCGATGGATCTTTTTAACTTAAAGGACGGAGAGAAAGACGAAAAAATTGGAAGAAAATGTCAATGCATTCGATGATGCTAAGAATACTCAAACTGCTCTAGTTAGGCCAACCGCAAGCCAACGGGACCCTAACGGGGTGGCTCTCCCGAAGACAGGAGAGCCTATGTTTTAGCCCACTCACTAAGACCGTTTGCAAAGCCAAACACTTGGCACAGTGACTGGTTGTCGTCCTTAGGACTACCGAACATCAGAGGCATTCATAGCGGATATGATTTAACGATTAATACAGGAGAGTAAAAATAGTAGAGATGATGAATGGGGATCTGCACCGGGTTGGACTCCCTTCACCGATGAAATCTTAAATGAGAAATATCCAAAAAAAATCATAATGCCAACTATTCCATTCTATGACGGGACTAAAGACCCAAAACCTCACTTGTATAAATACAGTTGGTATATTGACGGAGCTAATGCCTCCAAAGTTGTTTGTTGTAGATGCTTTCCTTTCTCAAAGGAATTGCATCAATATGGCTCACTAGGCTTCTGCCAAGATCTATCTCTACTTTTGACCAACTGGAAAAAAGGTTCCTTGATCAGTTCAGACTCCATACTGCGCAGCCAAAAGATTTCATGTCCTTATCTGGATTGTTCCAAGGGCGTAATGAATCACTGAAATCTTTCATGAACAAGTCTAACACTACAGTGACGGAAGTAAGCAATCCCAACGAAGACATGGTTTTATGGAATTATTCCATGCAATTCACTTGGAAGTTGAATTCGAAAAGTGGATTAAGATGAAGAAACCTACCACAAGGAAAAATTTCAATCGTAAAGCAAGTCAATACCTAAGGTTAGAGGAAGCGGAGGAATTAGAAAGGAAGTCTACTGGTGTGCAACCGACGAACATCGGGCAAAGCAATGTAGCAATGAACCAAAATGTGCACACCCCTCGGTCTGCTGAGGGAATTGTTGGGAAATGGCGAAATAAAAAGAGAAAAAGTCAAAACTTCACTAAGAAGAATTGTGATAGCAACAATAAAAAGCTCAAAGGGTTTAGGCTCGAAGGCTAGACTCCCCTAAATGATACACTGGAAAACATTTTTCTCGCAACTCAAGGGACCGAGGAATACAAAAGGGCCCCAGAAAGGAAGCAATTGAGCAGCAAAAACGCTCAAGGAAATTCTGCCGCTTTCACGAAACACACGGCCACAATAAACAAATGTCGCCACTTAGAGATTTTAGGAGCTGATCCAGAATAACAAACTCTGGCAATACGTAAGACCGCTGGAAAACCTGGGTCGATCTGGACTCCTCAGCATCCAAGAGAACGAAGGAATCAAGTAGGAACTAGCAACGAAGGGTCAAAACGAACTGACCAAAGGCTTATTATTGGAACAATATCTCGGGGGACCACGCTCCGCACAAAGAAGTTGGGGGGGGGGGGGGAAATGGAGCGATGTGCAAGTTCGTTGAAGTACGCTTCGAAAGAATCATGTTTAGCCGTAGAAGATGAAACTCCAACCAAGCTGCAAAGGGTCTTGAATGACGATATAGTGTTCCGAAATCGGGACACCGAGGGGATCGAAGTTTCAACTCTCGATCTGATGGTGGTGACGGTAGGAGTTGGACATGCTATATTTCGGCGGGCGTTGGTTGATAGTGGTAGCTCCCTTAACACACTCTTCAAATATACTTTCCATCAAATGAAGATTGGCATGAAAAACATATCCACGTGCCAAACAAAGATTCATGGGTTTATCGGTTAACCCAAACAACCGGTGGGAACAATTAACCTACCTGTGGAGCTTGGAGAGGGTGAGAGAAGGGTCATCCTTATTTAAACTTTTGTGATCATGGATGAAATGTCAGCATACAATGCCATCTTGGATGGCCCAAATTAGCAGACTTCAGATAGCGTTGGCTCAATGGTGCCTTACAATGAAGTTCCTTATAGAGCACAGAGTCAGAATTGTGAAAGGAGACCAAAGCGCCGACCGAGAATGCTACATCGCTGAATTACGTGAGTCAAGAAGAAAGGAAAAAGGAAAAGGATGTGGGGAAAACTCTCCACATTCATGATCCCACTGAATAGTAATTACAGAGCCGCCCTGGCTCGTGGACCATAGCTGATTCGACAAGGATTTGGACTCTAGAAAGAAGAATTTAGGGGAAGATTGGGTAGCACCGGCATAATTAACGATGTCTGTCCCAGTCTATATGGATGACCTAACGTGGTTCTTGAAAATTGGACCGCATCTTAGAATCAAGATGCGGTCAGAACTAACTAGATTCATGCCTGCCAATTTGGAGGTATTTGCTTGGACGCGCTCCGATATGTGTGGGGGTATCGCCTGAAATTGCCTACCATGCACTCAATATTGACACCAAACTCACACCAGTAAAGAAAAAAAAGGTGTGGCTTAGGACTTGAATGGTCCAAGGCACTGAGAGAGGAGGTAGATAAATTGATAACTAACAGCTTCATCCGAGATGCAACTTGAGGCGACCCGAAAATTTCGATCCCGAAATTTCCAGATAGTTAAGAAAAGAAGAAAAAGAAAGAAGAAAGAGATAGAAGAAGAACAGAAAAGAAACACACAATCTCACATTCACAGCGGATAAAAAATAATATCACATAAATAAGAGTTTTACAAGAAGAACTATATCATTACACTTATATCTTTATATATCAGAGTTACATCATTACACAAATACCAGACAGTTTAAAATTAACTTGTTCCAGATAAATACAGCGAAACTCCTCATACGTTTCTGCCATCTAGCTCGCCTCCTGAGCTCCAGAACGTCCTTACCTGAAAATCTGTAATACTCGGTCTGACCCGAGCATTATCAAAGTAACACCCGGGTCAGGCTGGAAACCAGCGTGAGTAAACCCATCTAACATGGAATACAAAATCATACAACTTATATAGAACCCGGGGTAACTTATATCAATTTCAACTTCACAAGATGTTATAGACATCATCTATTTCACACATTAATTTCTAAGTGCCAAAACTTAGATTAAATGGTCCAATTCACTTAAATCATTTCATACCAGCCTATTGACTTCACATATCAATTTATAAAGAATTGAAGTGGTTTCGGGTATTTACTAATACCCGACTCTGGTCTCTTCGAATTCAATATCATCTAAACTTATATTATTCAAGTAAGATACAACTCAATTTTTAAAAACAGGATGTCACCTAATTTATCAACAATAGATATCCACATCATCACAGTTTAAATCAACATATTAGGAATAACATTTAATCAAAGTCTTCCAATATTGTTCTATTTATCCTTTAATTACATTTAAGTAATTAACCCTTAATTAATTTCACAAATTAATTATTCTTATCCCAATACGGTAATTAACCTTTAGATATTTCATTACTTAATTGCTAACCATAAATATTAATCATCCTTGATTAATAACATCAGTAATTAACTACCCTTAATTACTTCATCAAATAATTTAATTACTCCCTAATTATCTCTAATTAATCCCTTGATTAGTTACATAGGAATTTAATCCAAATTACTTTCATCCTATACATCTTTAATTACATCTAGTAAATATCAATTAATTACTTCCCTAAGTAATTACAAACCCATTAATTGCATTAAGTAATTATTCATCAATCATCAAGGGTTTAAATTAATTAAACTTAATTAATTAACCAAAACAAATCACATTATCCCAATTAATTTCGTCAAGTAATTAATTCATTAATTACTTCTATTAAGTAATTAACCATAAAAAATTTCACAAATGATTATCATTAATTAAGTAATCTAATTAATTATAAAAAAATTAATTCCCTTAATTAATTGTTAAATAATCTTAAGGTAATAACCTTCATTAACAATCCTTAATTACTTCTCTTAAGTAATTTACTCAGATTATCCAATAACAATTACAAATTAATTAATTATCAATTAACCTTAACAATTCCTAATTATAGATTAATTATCCTTAATTAATTAATCTCAAATCTTTAATTAATCAATTTAAAAATTATTAATTGCTTAATTAATCATTCACATTATTAATTAAATAATTAATTGCCTATTTAAATTAACTTAATAATTTAAACGAATCCCATTTCTTAAGGTCTAACTTAATTTAAGAATCATTTCTTACTTATTTAAAGTATTTTTAAAACACTATGTTTTCACATTTACTTTAAATTTCATTTTAAACTTAAGATACAAATTTAACTTAAACGAGGTTTTAATACAACTCGAATCCCTTTTATCTCATATGCTAAAGAAACGTCCAATTTAAAATTAAAGTAAAAAAAATAAAAAGAATTTAAACCAAATTCATCTTTAAATTCAAATTTGTTTAAAATATATTTTAAACATTTCCAACAATAAAAATTAAATTTCTTTTAATTTTCAAAACTGAAATTCAGCTTTAAACCTTTATTCCAGATTTTAAACTCAGATTTAAACTTCCAATTCAAATTCCATACCAATCATACACTTACACTTTAAAAGTTGTTAAAACCAAATTTAAATCTCAAAACCTAAATTATTCCAAAATCATAGATTCAACTACTTGAATTAAGATTCCTCTCAGGTTTAAAGACTTAGTTTAAAGTTTTGATTTACCAATTTAAACTTTTTATATATTTTTTTTTATTTAAAATTTACAATAGAAACAGGTTTCTGTTTCCTTCTTATGAAACCTGCAAACGCAAATTACTCTAGTTATCCCTGAAATGACTTCGAGTCAGAATTTATTTGCTTCGAGCTAAAACTCGAATCACTCAAGGCAATCACTCGGGTATCCTATAACTACTACAACCCAAACTTCAACAACACCGCCCATCAGAAACCGGTGCACCCTTATTTCTTCGAGCCCATCCCTAGTTACATCGAGTTCGAACCCGGGGCAACCTCTTCTCCCTCAATTCCTACTTCTCCTGACACGCCGTGCACAGTGCACATATACAGGTGACCGTCGTCGACTTGACTTCACCCCTTACGGTCGACACGTCACTTGCTCACCCCATCTTCGATCTCAACCTTAAAATTCGATCACCAACTTCAAATTCGAAATTAAGTGTTCCAGTTGAAATCTGAAACTCGACACCCATCCTAAAAATCATGTCGAACGATCAACTACGATCACCGGAGCGCCAGAGACTCGGGCCACATTTCCACGCAACATCCACACAGCTTCCATCCAAGCTTCAAGCAGCTCGATGCACTAGAAACAACACAGCATCCAATTTTGCACAGCAGACCAAAACTAGGGTTAGAACAGAGAATGTCACATCATCGTCGCGACTGTCCAAAACCACCTCATCCACCATTTTTGCCGAATGCACCGTAACTTCCTCCATCACCTGTAGAAACCTCAAGGCCTCTCACACTCTCGATCGCCAAAGGGAATCTCAACATCATTTTCCAGAAAAACCCAATTTGTATACTAATTTCAATATTAAAAATTTAGATTTTAGTTCTAAAAATCGTAATTTTCTCAATTGATTCGAGTTATACTCTTGAAATATCAAATTGCGATGTTTAGATCTTAATTTTATTTTTGAATTTTGTCTGCAGTTCCAAATTTCCAGAGAAAATTTGTTATTATTAACCTTAAAACTATTTTTTTACAACTGATGTCAAAATCTTACAATCAGATTCCAGTTATTGATTAGATCCTAAAACAAATTAGAGGGATAGTTTTAGGATTTCAAACAAAAATCTGGTACCTGACAAATAAAGCAGAGACATATTGCCTGATACCAGGCATGCATACTCAAATTTGTTTTTTTTTCTTTTTATACATTCAAGCATGACATATATTTTCATACACACATTTTCCACAATTGAACTTCAACCTTACATGCATCAGGTATTTTAATCAATTAAGGGTTTTAAAAAAAAACTACTCACCTTGATATAGTTAAAACAGAGAATAGCCTGGAAATATTTTAAAACTCATACATTGTTATTATTAACATACTTTGTTATTATTTTCAAATCTTGAGGAGATTTGAGGGTGATAAATTTCATTTTGAATCTATCCACAACTGTAACCAAGAACAGGGTATGAATGCCCTTTCCAGACACTCATACAACAATTTCATACATATAAATATACATGTACTTCTGATTAACAAAAACATGCAATTACTGATCATAACTTTCTCAAAGGAATTTTCAGCATGCATCTATAAAACAAAATAGTTTGCTTACTCACCTCTATTGTTTGAACAGAACAGGATTTGAAGCAGTATTAACCTTGGAAACTCGACCTGTTATTGACTTCTGCACAGATCTTGTTTTTTTCTTTCCAAATTTTGATTTTTAGACTTGCTTTGAAACCGAAATTGCTTTAAACTCTGGAAATGATTTTTGTTTTGAAATAAATTCCTGGGTTTTAGCTTCTGATCTGATTTCTTTTATATCAGGTTACCTTTGCATTGAAAATTTGTAAGTAGCAAAGTGAAGGATGAAGAGAAGATGAGAATGGGAGATAGTGGGAAAATTTCTTTTCTCTACTTTTTTATTATTATTTTTGACATGCTTCTAATATGATAATTATGTCTTCTTAAAGGAAAGAAAATGAACAAATGCCACTTGTAATTATAAAGCTTACAATTGTCAATGTACTTGATTATCTCCTTACAAATGCATAAATGCAAGAATTACATGTTTATAAATGTTTACATTGTTAAAATGCATAGTGAATTTGTTCATATTTGTAATTAAAGTGTACCCAATGGGTTTATGTATTTTTTTTTTTAAATATAATATTCTTTATTGAATCATATTTTACCCAAGTCTTATTCATTAATTTCTTAAATCAATAAAATATTTTTATACATACATGTTTTTAACCTTATATATATATGGACTACCTTCATTTTAAGTATAATCTTTAAAGATTTTTTTTTATATATATACACCTTTATCAAATCTTACTTTATACCTTATAGAAACTATTTTACTATTGAATATAGAATTCAATTTTAAATAAATCTTGAAAATCAATAAAAATAATAATTTCCAATTCAATGTATATACATACATATACATTATATTATGATTAGAAAATCACTTTTATTAATTCTGGAAAGATAAATTTGTCCAACTAAATAATTATTATTAAACTAATATTATCAAACTTTAATACTTTAGTTAGAAAAATTATTAATATAAATATTTATTTAGATATTTATAATTCAATCTTTATTTTATTTTTAAATCTTCATCTGTTAAATTTCAATTAACAGATGCCCAAAATTCGGATTATCACACAACTTACCCTGAATGGGTATCAAACCCAGTCTTAGTCAAGAAGTCTAATGGAAAATGGTGAACTTGTATTGACTTCTTGGTTCTAAAAAAAGCTTGCTCGAAAGAGAGCTTCTCACTCCTTATATTTGATCAGCCTGTGGATTGAATGGCGGGGAATGAACTATTGTCATTTATGGATGCATACTCAGGCTACAAACAGATCCTAATGCATAAGCCAGATCAAGAACACATCGGCTTCATCACCAATTTAGGACTGTACTGCTAAAGAGTAATGCCATTTGGTTTAAAAAACGTGGGGGCAACATACCAAAGGCTAGTAAATACTATGTTCAAACGTTAAATCAGAAAGACTATGGAAGTTTATCTGAATGAGATGTTGGTCAAATCTCGAGTAACTGCTAATCATCTAAAAAATCTAGCTGAAATGTTTGGAATACTCTAGATGAACAGCATGAAGCTCAACCCACTCAAATGTCACTTCGGAGTAGCCTCTGGGAAATTCTTATGGTTTATAGTAAGTGCCCGAGGCATCGAAGCAAATCTAGAGCAAATAACGGAGCTACGAGAAGTCCAAGCCTCGAGAAATAAGAAGGAACTTCAAAGCTTGAATGGAAAAGTTGCAGCACTGAGTTGGTTTATCTCAAAAGCTACAGACAAGTGCATACCGTTCTTCGATGCACTGAAGAAGAGAAAGTAAAACTTCAAATGGAGTGAAGCTTGTCAAACAGCTTTCAAAGAACTGCTATGACACATGGAAGCTCTGCCAATCTTATCAAAGCTATTAGATGGAGAAGACTTATTCATTTACTTAACAGTCTCACCGCATGCACTGAGCGCCGCTCTTGTGCGGGAATAAGCGAGAATCCAGCGACCTGTGTATTACATTAGCAAACAATTCACCGAAGCTGAGAAGAATTACCCAAAACTGGAAAAGTAGCATATTACTTCTTGATTGCATCCCGAAAGTAACGACCATACTTTTAGGCCCATCCAATCAAAGTGTTAACAACCGACATTTGAAATAAGTGTTGTACCGACCCGAAACTTCCGGGTGACTCTTCAAATGGAACATAGAGCCGAGTCAATATGATATTGCATAACATCCTAGGAAAGCTATCAATGGGCAAGCATTAGTATACTTCATCGTTGAGTTTACCATAAGGGACAACGGGAAGAAGCAACGTTGGAGTTGGAGACCCAATGGAAACTCTTTCTTGATGGTACATCTAACAATCTCTGTTCAGGGGCAGGGATAGTACTCAAGACCCCCGAAGGGTGATCCATTTGCTATGCCTTGCTCTTTGAATTTATTGTGACGAATAACAAAGTGGAATATGTGGCGCTTATTGCAGGACTAAAGATGGTGAAAGAACTTAAGATAAAATCCATTCACATCTACGGCGACTCCTAGTTGGTCATCTTCAAGTAAAGGGGGAATACCAGGCTGAAGGAAAAAACTTGCCCCATACCTGTCTAAAGTACAAGAACTGCTAAGGGCATCGAACCTTATACCATAGCCCATATTCCACGAGAACAAAACACCAATACAGACAATTTGGCTAAACTAGCTAGGTCTAGGGAAGCTCGATCATTGGGGCTTATCCCAGTGGAAATTTAGCCACCCCCAGCATAGGTGAGAAGAACATCGACATGATCCTCAAAACAACCGTCGAGCCGGAGACATAGATGACATCATTGAAGGACTATCTACGTGTAGGAACCCTTCCAACTGATTGGAACCAATGAAAAAGCTTCTCCGAAAGGCACCACGGTTCATGATATAGGATGGAATACTCTATCGAAGGGGATTCTCGACCCCTCTTCTAAGGTGTGTGACTGATAACGAAGCATGATGAATCCTAAAGGAGGTTCATGAAGAGAAATGTGGAGACCACATAGGATGGCGGACCCTAGCAAAGAAAGTCCTTCGATATGGATATTTTTGCCCAGTAATAAGCTGTGACGCTGCAGACTACACTAGAAGATGCGATCGCTATCAAAGATTTAGCAAAATTAAGAGAACTCCTTCAACGGATCTAACGACGATGGTTAGCCCATGGCCATTTGCAATATGGGGAATCGACTTGATTGGCGCCCTGCCAATAGCAAAAGGAGTGGCCAAACATGCTATAGTTGCAGTAGATTATTTCAAAAAATAGGCCGAAGCAGAACCGCTGGCCACCTTAACCACAAATAAAGTCATTAATTTCGTTACTATAAACATTATTTTCTGGTTTGGCGTGTCACAAAAAGTCATCACGGACAATGGAACTCAATTCAAAAGTGACGAGTTCAAAGACTTTTGCAAGCGCTTCCTAATTGAAAAGAGCTTTTCCACGATGGCTCATCCGCAAGCAAACGGGAAGGTGGAAGCAATAACCAAGGTCATCAAGTCCACTATCAAAAAGTGACTAACAAAAGCAAAAGGAACTAGGTTGATGAACTTCCACTCGCACTATGGGCTTACAGACTACCCACAAAGCAGCATCCGGCGAGACTTCGTTAGCCTTGACATATGGTTCAGAAGAAATGATAGCTGTTGAATTAGAAGTCCCCTCGCACCGAAGGCAAAAATTCAATCAAAATAAAAACGAGTAGCTCCTACTCGAATCGCTAGATATGATTGACGAAAAAAGAGAAGAAGCAAAGTTGAGAACCACCACCCACCAAAAAAGGGTAGCATGGTACTTCAACTCCAAAGCTCACAATCAAACCTTAGAAGTGGGGGATCTTGTGCTCAACCGCATTTACCCTGTTTTGGGGACCTTCGAACCAAACTGAGAAGGACAATATGTCTCAATCAAAAAGCTAAGAGACGGGATTTTTAAGCTAACAACCATCGACGGAACTTAAGTTCCCAGGGCACAGAATAGCGAATCGCTCCGTCGTTACTTTGTTTGAAAGCTACCATATATACTTTTTTATTTTCCAGCAAATAAGTCATCCCTGGGTACCGAGGGCACTGTACATAGGAAAAAAACTGCCCTACTTTCCTTAATAAAGTTTGCTTCTTGAACCAACAAAACGGTGTTCATAATAACTATCCACCGGGTTGATGGAAGCAAATCGACTCAAATCGTTCGATCAGCGGAACCCGATCTTGTTCTTCTAAAATCCGTTGCTACTCCGACAACATAAGGAAGACTAAACCATCCGCTCCTCACATTGCCCGAAGATAGGCAACACCGAGGAGCACAAAAAGCCACGCATTTCGTATGTCGCGCACTAACTACCAAAACATCTGCTCCTCACGTTGCTCAAAGATAGGCAACACCAAGGAGCACAAAAAAGCCATGCATTTCATAAGCCGCACAACTAACTCCCAAAACATCCATTCCTCACGTTGTCCGAAGATAGGAAACACAGAGCAGCAAAAAACGCCATGCATTTCGTGAGCCGCACTCTAACTCCCAAAACATCCGCTCCTCGCGTTGCTCGAAGATAGGCAACACCGAGGAGCATGAAAAGCTATGCATTTCGTAAGCCGTACACTGACTCCTAAAACTTACACTCCTCACGTTGTCCAAAGATAGGCAACACCGAGGAGTTCGAAAACCATTGCATGTCGTAAGTCGTGTGCTAACCTCCAAAATTCCAACTCCTCACGTTGCCCGAAGATAAGCAACACCAAGGAGGACTAAAATCCATGAACTCCATAAGCCGTGCACTAAATTCCAAAACAATAACTCCTCACGTTGCCCGAAGGTAGGCAACTCCTAAGGGCATGAAAAATCACATACTGATTCTTAAAACTTAAACTCCTTACCCTGCCCGAAGATAGGCAGTATGGGGAGCGCTAAAACACACGTTCTTCGCGTGGCCTGAAGATAGGCAACACCAAGGAGCACCAAAAACCACGCAACTTATAACCAGTGCAAACTGCTTCTATTATAAGGAATAACGAGCATGACTCTAACAAAACTGGAATGCTACAAACGAACAGAAAAGTTTCAGCTAAGGAAACTTATGATTAAAATTACCTCGGTTAATCCATGCAGTCTGCAACTCTCAAATACGCATATATTTCATACTTGCTGGAATATTACGAGAAACTCGGATTACAAGCTAAAGTTGCAAAACTTCTAAAAAAATGAAAAACAAGTCGTGACTTAGCCAAATTTCAAGTTTAATATAAAAATTGTCTACACCCTAATTTACCGGCCATTTTAAATTTGTTTGAAGTAAACAACCTTAAGAACTGAAGGGCATACACCAGTGCTTGAATAAAAAATGCGTGGAAACAATAAGTTCACAAATTCTATCACTCCAAAAGAAGAATTTTTAAATTCTGTTAATTTTTAAGTAATGAATTTTTAAGTTCTGTTACTTCAAACAAAGGATTTTGGCAGTAATCGCGGAACTAAATAAGTATAAAATAAAGCAAGCATGAGTGCACAGAACATATATGAGCAGACATATGAGAATATAGTGAAAGTATCAATATATTTCTTATGATTTTCTTTATACGAGGTCAAAACATGGGGGTCGAACCCATACAACACCGGCCAACAAAAAGAAAATATAGACTCCACAGCAAAAACACTAAGTATGGACTCTGCACTTGAATAAAATGGCTCAAAAGGAACCAAAAATCAAATCAATCTTCACACAAGCTCCTCGACGCTTCCTTCCACCGCTCCTCTCTCCACCCTTTTTTGGTAGTTTTTGCTTTGTCTTAAGAGTAATTTCGCTACCGGTAATGTTAAAGAACACCTCAATGACAATGTTCTCCTCTTCCTTTACAACCTTCTTAGAAGATTCTCCCTTCCCTTTGTGTTTCCATGATTTATGGGAGCTCTTTGAGGCCTTGATCACTTCAACCTTTTCCTTATTGATAGCGACCAGCTCGTGCTGAGTCATGCGAGGCTGCTCTGTCTGGACTTCCTTCTCCTTAATTTCTACTGTTGTTACGTGGCCTTCTAAAGACACAGAAGGGTCATCTAGGCCATGAAGCACAGCTATCTTTTCGGACTCTGGCCCTAGCTGTGAGCTGGACACGGATGTAGAAAAAGGAACATAAACAGAGACAACCATGGAGGCTGTAGAAATAGCAGTGGGTCTAGGAGCTGAGGAAACTGGCACATCAACAGTAAAGGTGGACGGACCTATAAGATCAAAAATGAAAGCGTTAAATTCTTCCTTCTCTTACGGCGTAAGTTGGAAGCTCCCGAACTCGGGGGAAGCTAGAACATTACCTGCACCGGAGGAATGGTCGAGAATGTTCGACTTCATATTCGCTACCTTCGCCTTTTTTCGACGGTTCCACTACCTGAGGAACAGTCTCGAGCTCTGAACTTGCTAGCTGGTTGTGGGGCTTCTCCGATGATTCCCCCGCGCCAGAAATAAAAGGCTTGGTGAGTGCTTCGGCGGCAGTCGTTAAAGCAGCGTCGGTGGTCTCTTTCTCTCTTTCGACTTGAAGAATCTCCTAGCCCTCGAGCAATGCCTTTGACGCTTCATTAAGGTGGCATCCTGCAACTCCCGCACGATATAGGCAGCTCCGCTATAGGAAAAGCGGGGTATGATTTCTTTCCAAACTAAAGCGAGAGAGCGCGGGAACTTCAGACCCAAGTAGTTGAGACTTCCTTAGTGCAACAGGGAGTTAACATAAAGATTCAGAATGCTCGTGTCTAGCTTTTCTATCTTTCTTTCAAAAGTATTTTGGAGCTCCAGGTAATTCACTTTGACGGCGACTTTTTCAACTTCAACGGAAGACTTATTGGCACTGAGTTGTGTGACCTGAGCTTGTAGCCTCTGTCTCGGATTGGTCGGAAATAGTCTTATTATGCCCTTCGATGATGAGGTCGTGATAAGTAATAGTTTTCCTTTGAGCCTTAATCATTGTGTTGCAAGCGGCCACTTCTTCTTTTAATTTTGCCTCTTTGGCGTGAACCTTCTTTTTCTCGTCTTTATATACGATCTCAATCCTGGCATGAGCCTCTTTTACTTCCTTAAGCAAGTCGGCCATCCTCTTACCCTCTTGTAGTTCCGCTGCCTTTTCTTTCTCTAGCAATTTAATTTTGGTGTCACATACTGACAGCGCCCTTTCAAAATCATCATTCTCCAAGTCGAAAGAGAGGATCTCTTGGTAGTTGTTGCGATTGGTGTTTGCCATCTATTTACAAAGTCTCTCCCATCCTTCGTCCCGATCCAAGTCGCTCTAAATAGCTTGAAGGTGGGGCATGTACAAATCCTTGCGAATAAGGTGCAAATCGCGATTAAACTTAACTCCCTTTAGGAACCAACCAGGAAGTGCTGGCTCAAGCTTAGGGAGTCTGAAGGAAGAATATAAGCAGGTCTCCAGTGAGGACACGAAGAACCGGGAGCACGCATGACTGAAGATAGTGGAATAAAAATAGAAAGCGGACCAGGAGCAAAAGTGATGGGGATTTCTTAACACGTTGAGGAGTGCATCGGAGCGGACACTTGTTGTTCCGAAGAATACGAACGGTGGTCGAATTTCGATCTCTTCTGTGGCTCCTCTCTTTCGTCAAAAGATATCTTTTTCTCATACCCACCTTTGTATGATCGGCTCCGATCTCTTTCATCTTAGTGGCAGGCTTCGGCCTCTAGTTCCCTTCTCCTCCTATATTCCTCCTCTATTTCTCATGGCTGATAACGGCCGAAAGGGAGCTTAGACCAGTGATGGGAATCGATGAACACTTCGAAGTCATTATAAAGGCCACTTCCTCTCGTCATACCTGGCACAAAGCATAAATAAAAGGTTTTTAAAACGTAAAATATACACAGAACGAGTGTAAGAAAGCAAGTGGAATGCGAATAAGATGTATAGTGTATTTCGAGGAATGTTTAAAGCGTCGTAACAAACCGGATCAGGCGGCCGTCTCGGGCAAGACTGGACTAACTTCAGGCGTAGTATTGCTTGAAGGAGGAGGCACCTCTTCAAATTTAAAGTCCTCCCCCATAATCGCATCAAAATCGACATAGACATCGCACAAATCCCCGAACTCTACGCCAACATCTTTATTCGGGGCATCCTGATGCTCTTTGTTTTCTAGGGCATTATCTTTGCCGCTTGCATCTAGAGGAGGAGAGCTATAAGGATGAGACTCATGCCTGGGATCTCATCACACGATTTTGAGTCATCGTTATCAGATTCTACGTAAAGGTCATCACTTGCAATAGAATCGTCGCTACTACTCTCAAACTCCCCCTCTTCCTTCTCTGAGTCCAATGTGGCCTTACCTTCTCTTTGCTTGAACTCTTCTTCTCCTTCCTCTAGGATCGGAGGCATTCTAACCGGGCCACTAAATCTAGGCGCAGTAGCACCTCTAAAACACCCCACATCCCTTAATGTACCCAAAAGGACACATTAAAAGGCGTGGTGCGTTTTAGGTATAAGTGAAACTAACAGGGAATAAGATTCACAAGACAAATATAGATAAAAAGAGTGGAACCTTAAGGTAATAACTTAATCAAAACCAAACTTCATGATTTCTTCATAAATAAGTCGAATGCCAAATAGCGTATACATGTCTAAAAGTCCAATATGTCTCATGAAAAAAACTCATAGTCTCAAAATAAGAGCACATAATATCCTACAAGATATGCCAGTACATAGAAAGAACAAAAGCTAAAATAAAAGAAATACATAGAAGAAATCTCCTCCAAGAAAACTCCAGGCTGTAGCAATCTACTGACTTCTCCATTGATTTCCTAAGTGGGAAAGGGGAATATAGAGGAGTGGGTCAGATTAAAAGTCAGGTGAATGATAGTAATTACTACAGTCTTTAAGCAAGATAAAGTAAAAGAATCAACAACAGTTCTAGCATAAATAAGGATAATAAAAGAGATAGGAAAGAGATAAATTGGAAATAAGCATAATTAAAAATTGCTCAATTTATAAGATAGGTTAACATTGATTGCTTGCACTTGTCTATGATTTCTGCTTTACTTAGGCTGAATTCCTAATTTTGTAATTAGGATGTAATTAGGATGTGAAATTTCCATGTGTCCATAGAATCTACAGGGGAAATGTTGTTGGTACTGGCCCTTCATCCAAACAATATCTAGTTGCGCCCCTTATCCAAATCCCTCGTGATTTGGATTTCTATTTGACCAGTTACTACCACTCTCAGCATAAATGTGCCCTAGGCTCACCTTTTTGTCTAATAAGGAATGCTATTTGGTATAGGTCCTATTAGATAAATTGTTTTAAATAAGCCTTTACAACTTATCCATACTATCTTTGCTTGTTAATTTATCCGAAGTCTTAAAATAAGCCTCATTCTGTTCCTTTTCTTATTATAACCTACGTTATACTCATGCTTATTACTTAACCCAAGGTCTAAGTGTAAAAACAAGCTTCTTTCATCTTTTACTCTATTTAGTTATAATTCTAAGTTATAAGTGTGCCAACTTACTTTAATTAGTCCAATTCTAATTATAATTAGGCGTAATTTCAGTCCAATTCCATTATTTATTACAGTCCAATTCCATCATTTATTGCAGTCTTTATAATTTACATTTTATTTTCTTCATTCAATATTCTTACTTATATAATCCATGTTCGCATTTAATTTAGTATAATCCATACACAAAGAAAAGGGGGATAAAGAGAATAGACACTTGCATAAAATCCAAAACATCAAAAAAAATGTAAATGGCAGTAAATAAACTTAAATACTATAAACTACAAATCAATAAGAAAGCTATGCTTAATAGAAATAAACAAAAATTACTGAAAAGAATAGCTGAAAGGAAATAGATTGAAAATAATTCTAAAAATAGTAAATAAACTACTGAAAAGGATATTCCAAAAATCGTAGTAAAACTACAACTATTGGAAACCCTACTATTTTAAATTACGTAAAGAAATCTTAAAATAATTACAATCACTCACCTTCGACCCTAAGCTTTTCCTTTGGTCTTCCCAAATCTACTTGGAGTTGTAAAAGAATTTAATTTATAACGAATTTCCCCTTTGGAAAAATTATACCGTTTAGGGTCCTTCCTAGAAAGCTGAACCCAATTGAAGAAAACCAAGAATGAGAAAAAGTATTAGGTCTAGGGGTCTATTTATAGGTGTGGAAGTGGATCTCGGACCATTGGATTTGAAGATTAAATAGGATGCAAAAATGGAGGGACCGGATCGGTTTAAACGATGCAAAACATGTTGACTAAGGGCTCCGGAACGTTCGAATGAACGAAAGTTCATTCGTTCGAAATTAGTAGAGGCGGATCGACCGGGTGATTGACCGCCTTGGTTCCCCGGTCGACCGGCCGGTCGACTTGCCTATATATATGTAAAAAAATTCGTTACTTTGATTATTTCGTTCTTTGCTCAAATTAACTCAGATTCTGACGTTCTATATATGGAAATTGACTAGAAAATTACCATGGACACAATGGTGCAACTTTTTTTGCTTGATTATGAAAATCTCACAAAGTTATTTTATAATTTAATTCATTAAAAAATTAATTATTACGGGTTAAATTCTGGGTTGTTACATTCTCCTCTGCTTAAGGGATTTCGTCGCCGACATCTCCAAGGATAAAACAATGTACTAAATGTTTTCATCCAATTCCACGACCAACTACTCAATCATCAACCATTCATCTGTTGAATATGCGCTTATATGATTTTTGTTTGATGATAGTATATATATATATATATATTCATTTAAATGTATTTGGTAATGTACTATTTTATTTTTCATAGATTAAATAAATATTTGTTGAATAAAATAAATTACATAGAATTTGAATTCAAACAGAATAAGTTACACAGAATTTGAATTCAAACAGAAATTTTATTCAAACAAATATTTATTACATGTTTGAATAGTACAAATTCAAGCTCTCACTATACATATACAATTTTGATTCTAATTACATCACAATTCAGTTTACATAATTCCCTCACTACATATCACTCACACTCGTAGTTTATCTTCAACTTCATTATAGTTAGAATCCAGCATCTGAGAAATCTGCAAACATATTCACTAACGCAGTAAAATTGAAAAAGAAATATTTTTGCAATATAAAATGAAATATGATTTTTGAAAATATGATTTGCCTCAGTTATTTGGGTTGTTCGTCATCATTTACATTTGAATTCATCACACACGAACAATGTGACATGCACAGTGAACCACTGTACATGCCACAAGGCCGTGCACACCGATATACACTTGATAATGCTACAGGGACAGGTGAGCACAAGGTCAAACCCAAATAAAAAGACGGGTTCAACTCAGGTGCAACATAAATAAAATCTCGACTTCAGCATAAGGTCAAACCCGAGTTGTGAAACTGGATTCAACACAGGTGAAAATGGCCAAAATTCAAGAATCAAGTGACGACTAGTCCAATATAAACCAAGAACCAGAGACTACAAATAAACTGCATCAAAGCACAAATACATGGAATAATACAACATGACAATGCAGACACAAATGAACTCACATGGACAACATGTCATGAATGAACTAGCAAAGGCTAGCCACCAACATAACAGCAACACCAACCAGAAAAGGAGCAAACCAAATATGCAGTGCATACTCAAGTACACAAGTGACACAAGTGTTACAAGACACAGTGCATATATGAAGTACACAAATGCAACACCAAGCAATGTTCAAATGGTCGACTAATAAACATCATATATACATGTGCATTGAAGACCAGGGATTATGCAACATGGCAGTAAGCAGTGCTCAGTGATCAAATTAAAACAGTCGAAGTGAGGAAATGCTCAAGACCAAGTATAAGACTTGAATGGACAGAGACAATAACAATGAACAAAGATGGCCAAAAATAGTGCAACAGGCTCAGTTACAACAGACTCAAAGACCAGTGAACAACCAGACTTCAAACCATGGAACAGCAAGGTGATCGAACAAACAAGACTAGGCAATAGTGAAGTACAACATCACTAACAAATGCAAGCTCGAACACAAGTGTACATGACAGTGTACAGTAACCACCAGACTCCAACAAGTAATCAAGATCAAATGACTTCAAGCATGCAAACAGAAAAAAAAAACCAAAGTGACATAGCAATGCATGTAACCAAGACAGTAGGACTACAAGTATGCAAGCCCGACCAACAGGTTAAACCTCTTCATCAAGCAAACCACTGACAATCAAAACAAAATGAAGCTGCATGTACAACAGGTATGGAAACACCAATAATACAAGAGAGGTGAAGCTCAATACAACTACAGTGTGGCAATACACAAGTCCAGGCTACAAATGAAGCATAAACAAGTGTGCAGGTCAGACCAGATAGTACAAGCAACTGAAGGCAACATGACCCAAAGGAATTTCAGTAATGCACAAAGATAGAGCAACATTAATAGGCCGAAGTCAATGTCAGAATACAACGCAAGAAAAGAATTGAAAAAGTCAAAAATATAATAGGAAAGTAACTTCCGTAAAGATCAAGAAAGGATCGAACGATCTCAAGTTAAAGCCGTAACAGTAAAGTAAGGGAATTATTCGAGTTGAATTCGTCAGTAAAATCCCAAACGTTCAAACAGTATCAAGTGGCATAGAAAATATTTGGACGAATTCAAATAAGTAAATATACGACGTAAATTTAGAAGGTCGAATCCTTTAAATAGGAATCAACATCATTGGCAATAACCATCGATCGAGTTAAAGGATTAAAACCCCAAAGTATCATCATCGGCATGAGAAAACGATCGAGTTCAAATAAGCATCAAACCAGAAAACAAAAGGAGAAAAACACATACCAAAATTCGTAATCAGTCTCGATCACATTTGAAGCTGAGCTAGAAGAAACAATCGGCAATCCAAGTCAAATAGCATCGAATCAAACAAGCTGCTACAACGAAGCCCTAATCTGGATCGAGAACAAAGCCCTAATTCCATAAAGAGGAACGAACGAGAGAACGGCCGCCATTTTCCCAAAGGAATGAATAAAAAGGATCGGGTCAAAATAATAAAAGGGGCCGGCCATTAAGTATTAGGGTTTTAGTATTTTAAATAAGGGATTTAGTTTTTAAATAAGGGCTTTATCTTATTTTCTGTTTTAAATTTGTTTTTAATTTTAAATCTCTTTTCAAACCGTTGTATTTGCTAGTCGTGTGACTAGGGGACAAGCTACGTAGCGTAGCTTGAGAATTCGCAACTCAGTGGCTGAGTTGTGGCAGGGTTTTGAGCGTAGAGTTAGGTTAGTCAGTAGCGAGTGTCGCGAGTTTACGTGTGTAAGCGTGTGACTATCTAATTTCTAGTAGAAACCTTGGAGGCAGCACGCAGGCAGGGTTTTGCCGAAGCTGGGTAAATTCTGTGTCGTTTCTATTTCTGCATTTATTATTCTGCTATTATCTGTACTGCTATTATTCTGTGATCTGTGTTGAAAGTATTTTATAAGCTTCCGCGATAAATTTTTATAATTAATACTATCACCCTATTCACCCCCCCTCTAGGGTGAAATCGATCCTACATCATCCATTATCCTTAAGTTTTTCTAATGCAGTTTGTATACTTATGCAATTAGTGTAGTGTAAACATTCCTAACTAATGCAAAATATTAGGTGGTTCACTGATTCAGTTGACCTCTTTTTATGCAATCATGTTTGTGCCATGTATCCAAATAAATGCAAAAATTCCCTAATGGTAACATATAGTTCTATATGCGTGCTACAAACATCACCCAAATGCAACGATCAAGGGATAAACATCCATTTATAGCAACAATGAAAATAAAATAAAAATGTGCACACATCCTTATCCATATGTCCTAGTGTCCTAGTTAGGCCAATCCCTAAGGAATAATAGTGCCTAGTGTACCTATATACGTCCATAGCATCCACTAGCAAACATCTACAACCGCTAGCATACATCATTCATAACATGTTTTATTAATATGTTTACATCAAATCCTACCATCTATAGGTTAAATCCTAAGTTCTACCCTCCCAACGGATAATAAAGGAAAGAACCTATTCAAATCTAAAGATGTAAAATGAATTTTAAAACTTACCATCAAAAAGATGAGGATAGGAAGTATGAATCTTCTCTTCTGCTTTCCAAGTGGCATAACATCATCTCCCCATTGCACCTTCACAAGTGGAACCTCCTTATTCCTTAGTCGCTTGAAGTCTCTTCCAACAATCTTTTTGGGGATACGCCATGTCGTGCACTCCTGCAAGCCTATCAGATAACCTTACTCGATAAGCCATCTTCCAAACTCTCTTTATAATAGGAAATGATCCAGCAAACTTAGGGCCTAACTTTCCATTTGATCCAAATCTTACCACCTTCCTAAGCAGGGATACTTTGATAAAAACTAAGTGTCCAACCTCAAACTCTAAGTCTCTCCTCCGCATATCCGCATACGACTTATGTCTGTCTTAAGCTATCTTCATCCTTCGTCGAATCAAATCTACCCTCTCAAAGTTCTCCATAACCATATCGGGTCCAAGTAATAACTTCTCCGTATACTCTACAACGTGATAGAGACTTGCAAGATCTCCTATATAAAGCCTCAAATGGAGCCATTCCTATACTTGTTTGGTAGCTATTATTGTATGCCAACTCAACCAATGAAAGATGCTCCTCTCAAGTACCTCCAAAGTCCAAAATGCACATCCACAGTAGATCCTTAAGAACCCTATTTACCCTCTCCGATTGGCTATAGTCTGGGGGTGATAGGCCATACTCAACCTAAGTTGCATCCCTAGTGCCTCCTGTAAGCTTCTCCAAAACTGACTAGTGAAAATGGAATCTCTATCACCAACAATGCTAGAAGAAACTTAGTGTAGACGGACTATCTCTCGAATATACATGGATGCCAAATATGAAGCCGAACACTTACTCTTGACTGGGATGAAGTGAGCACTCTTGGTCAATCTATCAATAATCACCCAAATGCTAGTGTTCCCGTTCCTAGAACGGGGTAAACCGTCAATGAAATCCAAAGAAATACTATCCCACTTCCACTCCGGCACATCTAAGGGCTAAAGTAATCCACTGGCTTCTGCTATTCCACTTTTATCCTTTGGCATATAAGACACTTAGCTAAAAATTCCACCACGTCCTGCTTCATAACACCCCAATAGAATATCCTTTTCATATCCCGTTACATTTTGTCACCACCCGGATGAATAATCATACGGGAATGGTGTGCCTCCTCTAAAACCACTCTCACCAAGTCGCTGGTGTGTGGAACACAAAGCCTCCCATCTCTCCTAAGCCACCCTCTGCTATCAATGGAATAGTTTTGGAGATGTCTCGAGATCTCTCCTCGGCTAATCCTATCCGTAATGTCCATGAGCTCCGAATCCTCCCGCTTCCTCGAGACAATCTGATCCATAAGGGTAGGCCTCACCTTTAATGTCGCTAACAATCCAGAAGTAATGTCCATAGAGGGCGTAAAATCAAAGGTAGAAATAAACTCCAAGTTTCTCCACTCTACGAACAAAGGACTAAGGGTTGCTTTCTTTCTACTCAATGCATCCACAACCACATTAACCTTTTCAAGGGCATAAGCTATCTCAAAATCATACGAGACTAAAAACTCCATCCACCTTTGTTGCCTCAAGTTCAAGTCATTCTACATGAATAGGTACTTCAAAGACTTATGGTCGGTAAAAAGCTTAAATCTCTCCCTAACAAAATAGTGCCTCTAAGCCTTAAGTGCAAAAACTATGGTAGCCAACTCCAAATCGTGGGTAGGGTAGTTCTTCTCATGTATCTTCAACTGCCTACTACCACAAAACACTACCCTCCCTTCTTGCATCAACATCGCTCCTAAACCCGTTCTGCATGCATCAGTGTATACAGTGAAAGGCTTAGCTCCGTTAGGTAAAACTAACACCGGTGCACTAATAAGGGCTCTTTTAAGCTTCGTGAAGGAATCCTCACAATCCATGTCCCACATGAAAAATTTATTCTTCTTAGTAAGGTGTGAGAGTGGTGCCGAAATCTTGGCACAGTCTCTAATGAACATTTTATAGTAGCCTGCCAATCCTAGAAAGCTCCTAACTTCAGTAACATTCTTAGGAGCCTTCCAATCTTGCACTGTAATAACCTTGGCGGGGTCAACAGCTAAACCTTCCTTCGAGACTATATACCCCAAGAAACTAACTTCTTCTCTCCAGAAAGGACACTTTAAAAAATCAGCTCTCAAATAATGATTACGAAGTGTGCAAAAAAGTTCTTCCAAATGAACAGCATGCTCCTCTATATTCTTCGAAAATACCAAGATATCATCCACGAATACCACCACAAACTTACTTAGGACATCCCTAAAGACGCGGCTCATCAAATCAACAAAATAGGCTAGGGCATTAGTTAGCCTAAAAGGCATAACCAACCACTCGAAGAATTCGTCCAGTGTCCTAAAGGCAGTCTTATCTATACTGTCATTAGCAAATCTAAGCTGATGGAATTCTGTGGCTAAATCAAGCTGAGTGAAAACCGAAGAACCTACCAACTGGTCAAAAAGATCATCAATCCTAAGGAGTGGATATCGGTTCTTTTTGGTGAGCTTATTTAATTCCCTATAGTCCATGCAAAATCAGAGAGAGCCATCCGCCTTAGTGGTGAAGACGACTGGCGCTCCCCACTCCGATATGCTCTTCTTATGAATCCCTTCTCCAAAAGGTCACAAATCTACTTGCTCAATGCTTTCCTCTCCTTAGGTGCCTAGTGCCTTACAGATAATGCTTCTGGCATAACATTCTCGGTCAAATAGATCCTAAAGTCAATCTCTCTCTTAGGGGTGGTCCTCTAACCTCCTCAAAGACGTCTGCAAAATATCTGACGATAGAAACCGAATGCAACTCTGATGACAATGAATCGAGGGAATAGAGAAAACACAACATGACTGACCCACACGGATTGCAAGATACCTCTGGAGTCCTACCACTATCAGTCCCAAATCCACCTACTCATGTTTTGCATTCTAAGATAGCTCCATATATGGATAGCCAATCCATCCCTAAGATCATCCCATACCTTGAGAATCCCAAAACATAGGCATCGCAGTCCTCCTATGGGGTTTAAACAACAATGGGGTCTGTGATATGTCCAAGTGCAAAAAACCTACTAGAGAGCTACAGATAAAAGAATGTGATGCTCCAGAATCAAATAAAGTTTGAATGGGAAAATCAGGTATAGAAATCAAAGCTTCAACTGTGACTTTCCTACCTCCATCTGGAATGCTAACGTAAGGTGTTGTGTCTAACGTCTGCACAACTGGTGCACTCACTCCCTGGGGACAACTCCTACTCATATGACCAAGCTTCCCTCAAGTATAGCACTTAACCTTCATCTTCTCCTTCCAGCAATCATTGGCCATATATCCAACTTCCCACAACCATGTCACTTTATTCCTTTCTTGATTTTCTTCTGAGGACCATCACCTTTCTTATTCTTATTCTTTTTCTACCACTTCTTCTTTGGACTTTTTGACTTAACCTCCTATTTAGACTCTCCCTCCTTGACCGTATCCGACATAAGCGTCATCTTGACCAAAGACTCAATAGTAGCTTACATCACTACATGAGTCAGTAATAATCCCTAAAAGGGTTGATTCAATTCCTTCGTAAACTTCATAGCTTTCTTATGTTGTGCATTCACCAAGTCCATACCAAACCATGATAGCTCATTGAATTGATCGATCCATTCCTTAATAGACAAACTCCCTTGCTTCGAATTGATAAATTCTCCAACTGAACACTCTCTTCTGCCTGAGATAGAAACTTCTTATCGAATTGCTCGATTACCTTCCACCAATAAGATGCCTCCTCCTTCAGCTGCCAAGCGGCTAGCTGAACTCGCTGCTGTCCATCCAATGCCAAATGACCAAAAATCCTCTCTATGTCCCTAAGCCATGCTCTCGCCTCCAAAAAGGTCTCCTTGCCGGAAAAAGTCTTTCCATCCAAACTTGCGAAATCTTTACAAAGCTTAGAGAAATCTATGGCGTTAGGTGGGCTGATGGGTATTTCCAACCCACTGGTGCAGGATTGGGCGCAGGCCCATGCACTTCTGGATTCGTGGCTTATAAGTACCCAGGAAACCAGGCTAGGACTGGAATGCCCTCAAGAAATTTCGGGGCCTCAGCCATTCTATGAAAACATAAAGGTAGTTTAGGAAAGAGTCAAAAGGAAATTGAACTGGACTTATGGGGGGATTTTTATAAAAATTCTTTTATACTTAAAAATCATCCCTAAAAGTTCTTTTTTGAAAATACCTTTAAAACAAGTTATTTCGAAGAAAATACTTTACTTTTAAAAAAAATTGAAATCCTGTAACTCTAGGCTCTGATACTAAGTGAAACACCCCACACCCCTTAATATACCTAAAAGGACACATTAAAAGGCGTGGTGCGTTGCAGGTATAACCGAAAATAACAGAGACTAAGATTCACAAGACAAATATAGATAAAAACAACGGAAATTTAAAGTAATAAATTAATTAAAACAATGCTTCATAATTTCTTTATAAATAATTCAAATACTAAACACCACATACATGTCTAAAATTCCAATATGTCTCGTGAAACAAAAACTCATAATCTTAAAGTAAGAGTACATAATATCCCACAAAATAAGCCAGTATATAGAAAGAACAAAAGCTGAAATAAAAGAAATACGTAGAAGAAATCTCCTCCAAGAAAACTCCAAGCTGCAGAAATCTACTGATTTCTCCCTTGATTGCCTAAGGGGGGAAAAGGGAAAATAAAGGAGTGGGTCAGACTAAAAGTCCGGTGAATGATAGTAATTACTAGAGTCTTTAAGCATAATAAAGTAATAGACTCTACAATAATTCTAGCATAAATAAGGATAATAAAGAAAATAGGAAAGAGATAAATTGGAAATAAGTACGATTAAATATTGCTCAATTTATAAGATAGGTTAACTTTGATTGCATGCACTTTTCCTGGATTTCTGCTTTACTTAGGCTAAATTACTAATCCTATAATTAGGATCTGTACCTAATTCTACCCTTTTTGATCGGCTTGCTACTCTAGAGACCTTACTGTGGACCAACTACTGTATAACTCTCTACACAGCAGCCAATGGTATCTATGAAAGATGCACAGAGCAACTACTGTGGATCTGGCGACATTTATAGCTCCCTACACAGAAGGTAATGATGTCTACGAAAGACACTCATACTAAGCGCTTGAAACTCATAGCCATTACTGAGCACCCGAATGGAAGTCGCATGCATAACTACCACCGTGACCATGCTACCTTTTGCTCCATATATTGGGTGTTCTTATTATCTCAATATCTAGCATAAGACCCTCATTCCGCTTCAGGCTAACGTGAGATCACCGTGTGTCCATAGAATCTATAGGGAAAATGTTGTTGGTATTGGCCCTTCATCCAAACAATATCTAGTTGCACCCCTTATCCAAATCCCCCGTGATTTGGATTTCTATTTACCCAATTACTAACATTCTTAGCATAAGCGTGCCCTAGGCTCACCTTTTTGTCTAATAGTGAATGATACTTGGTACATGACCTACTTTCATTTTTACTTATTGACTTAGATAAATTATTTTAAATAAGCCTTTACAATTTATCCCTACTATCTTTTGCTTATTAATTTATCCTAAGTCTTAAAATAAGCAACATTATATTCCTTTTCTTATTATAACCTACGTTATAATCATGTTTATTACTTAACCTAAGGTCTAAGTGTGAAAACAAGCTTCTTTCATCTTTTGCTCTATTTAGTTATAATTCTAAGTTATAACTATGCCAATTATCTTTAATTAGTCCAATTATAATTATAATTAGACGTAATTTCAGTCCAATTCCATTATTTATTACAGTCCAATTCCGTTATTTATTGCAGTCTTTATAATTTACATCTTATTTTCTTCATTCAATATTCTTACTTATATTATCCATATTCATGTTTAGTTTATTCTAATCCATACGCAAAGAAAAGGGGGTGAAGAGAATAGACGCTTGCATAAAATCCAAAACGTCAAAAAAATGTAAATAATAGTAAATAAACTAAAATACTATAAATTGTAAATGAATAAAAAAACTATGCTTAACATAAATAAACCAAAATTACTGAAAAGAATAGTTGAAAGGAAATAGGATGAAAATAATTTTAAAAACTGTAAATAAACTACTAAAAAGGCTATACCAAAATCATAGTAAAACTACAATCATTGGAAACCCTATTCTTTTAAATTACTTAAAGAAATCTTAAAATAAATACAATCAGTCACCTCCGGTCCTAAGCTTTTCTTTGGTCTTCCCGGATCCGCTTGGAGTTGTAAAATAATTTATTTTATAATGATTTTCTCCTTTGGAAAAATTACTCCATTTAGGGTCCTACCTAGAAAGGTGAACCCAATTGGAGAAAACCTAGAATGAAAAAAGTGTTAAGTGTAGGGGTCAATTTATAGGTGTGGAAGTGGATCTCGAACCATCGAATTTGCAGATTGAATAGGATGCAACCATGTCATAGGCTGAATAGGGGCCATCGGATGTAGAAATGGAGGGAAGGTTTAAATGATCCAAAACACGTCGGCTAAGGGCTCTGGAACATTCAAACGAAGGAAAGTTCATTCGTTCGAAATTAGTAGAGGCGGGTCGACCGGGCGGTCGACCGCCTTGGTGCCCAGGTCGACCGGCCGGTCGACTTGCCTATATATATATATATATATATATATATATATATATATATATATATATATTGAAACTGGGTTAATTTATTTACGAACTGGGCTTTGCGGCCCATAGCAATACACGGCCTTATATTATGAATTACAAATAAGATGTGCCGATAAACATCTGCAGACAGCCTATCTCCCATAACTCCACTTTCTTTTTTTAGGTTACTTTTATGGCGGCTGCAGTTCATTAATTGAGCTCGTTCGCTTGACACCATCCTCCTCAACTTCTCCAATAGTTGTTCTTCAAGTTTCGATATATATGTATGTATATGTATATATATATATATATATATGTATGTATGTATGTATGTATGTATATGTAGGTATGTATGTATGTATGTATGTATGTATGTGTGTGTGTGTGTGTGTGTGTGTGTGTATTTGTACGTGTGTGTATATATGTATGTATGCATATTTTTTGTTTCTTTGATTATTTCGTTCTTTGCTCAAATTAACTCGGATTCTAACATTCGATATGTGGAAATTGACCAAAAAATTACCATGGACACAATGGTGCAACTTCCGTGCCTTGATTCTGATAATCTCACAAAGTTATTTTATTGTTTAATTAGTTAAGAAAAATAATTATGACGGGTTGAATTATGGGTTGTACAACCTCCTTCTTCGCGGGCCTCTTCGGTCGATCCGCCAAATAGGCTCTCTCTCTCTCTCTCTCTCTCTCTCTCTCGGGAGGCGCCTTCTTCAGAACCACGAGAAGAAGTAGGTCTTGTGCGAACCCGGGAACGGGCAGGAGAGGGGACTTCAACTTGAATGGCAGATCTACACGGATACAATAACCCATGTCCATGCAAGTTCTCATCGGTCAACAAAATTTAATGCATCTTTCCTTGGTATCAATAGCCTTTAGTGTCTTAAAAACTTCATCAAGCGCCACATCTCCATTTGGCCCTAGAATAACTGCAAGAAGTATACAGCTCGTTAGAAACTCCATAGCAATGCGTCGAAGCTTGATAAGTATGAAAAGTAACTTACCCCCTATCGGCCATGGACGATTGAACCCTTTGGGACATCTAATGAAGAAATGTTGCATCTTAAATTGCGTTAAGTTGCTCTGTAGACACCAAATGATTTTTTGGTTTTTTGAGCTTAAATTACATCAAGGAGGGGCAGTTATCTCATCTTTTAAACGATAGAAAGTATCGCAACTCATCAAACGGAGCGTGGTTGAATGTCCGCATGAAATGAACATGTAGGGAACTCAATATGGCTTAGCCATTAGGATGAATTTGAAATGGAGCGCTGCCTAAGTTCGAAAGAGTTACGCGTAGAAAATCGTTAAAGGGAGGCATGGCTCCATTCAAACACATATACTGATGGCAAGCGGTGTACCTCGAAGGAGGCTTATGAGCGAACTCGTCCTTCTCTGGCAGGCGCACATCCTCCTTTGGAATACCGTGTTGTGCACAGATGTTATGAAGAACTTTAGCCGAAACCATCGAAGAAGCCCTCTCAGGTGGATTGAGTAGAACTCTAAAATTGGGAGGCATTTAATCCACGATTGGCCTGACCGGGGCCAACTCACTGTATTTCACTTGTGAAATGGTCGGAGAAAGAGAGATGGATAATGACTCGACCGTGGAAAAATCTAGGCCTCCTTCACTCGATTTACGGTGCAAAGATGGGTACTTCATTATAAAACAATGGAACTCGTATTGAAAAGAGTCAGGTGATTTTATTCCAAATTAATAATTTTCCCCTACAACACTTGAATTCCGAAGAGATATCAATTCGTACCCATGCAACGGACTTCAAGTGTGAATCGGGGCAAGTGTAGCATGTTGTTTATAGGGGTGAGCTTGGTATATGAAACACTACAAACACTTTATCCCGTGTAAATAGTTCATTCACAGTGGAAATGGAAAAGAATTTCTCACATCGCTCCCATTTGTTTTCATTTCCTATATGCTTACCCGTTATCGATCAATGATCGATAATGGATCCATTGTCCGAAGCGATGCAGAAAACTCTTCTCACTACAGGGACACTAGGTGTGCAACGAGCAAGCCAGGTAAGTCTAATCCTCCGAAAGAATCGAGATCGATTAGTGATGTGTCATGTAGTAACAGCTACAAAACTGGGAACAAGTCAATTCTGGTCTAATGGATGAAGTTGGTAAAATGCATCAAGCATTAGGCCAAAGCCCAAATGCCGTTCTGGGAGAAAACCCAAGACTCGATTTAGTATCTTCCTCCATTAAACCGCAATCAACCTAAACTTCTCACAACCAACCTAAACTTCTCACAACCAACATTGCAAATGCTAATTTTCCATCAAATCGTTACGCGAACACTGTAATTAGCAAACCAATTAGCAAACTCACCTTTGCTTGAATTCTATAACACAGGAATGATCAAACAAGTAGAATCAACGAGCTGAAGATGGATCGATGGTGAGCCAAATGATTGATCGGCGGTGACCTAGGGTAGTGGTAAGTTAGGGTTTGGTGAAGTGACAATCACTATGAGGAATCACCACAGAAGTAGCTGAGGAATGATGGATAGAATTGAACTAGGTAGCTGTTGAATCACTTGAAATCGGGCCGCAGGAAGATTATATCGCGTGAAGGAATAGAATGGCTCGGGTCAAATGAAGGGTTAGCTTGGCTTGAACATGTATATAGGGAGATAAAAATGATGAAGCAAACTTTTTCTAAATCATTGGGTTGCCTACGACCCATATTTCTGAAGTAAAATTTATCCAAAAGATCAGGTCGCTAGCGACCCATCCCACATGCATTGTTAACGACCTATAAGATTGAAGGCTATTTTTTCTCAAACTTGAACTCCGACATCTACCCATAATTTCAAAGCATATTGGGAAGCTATGGAGAGAAATTTAATCTTTTATGACAAGAAATAGTAGTCAATACAAAAGCTAGGTGATCAATAACATGACCTGCCATGTACCCATAAAACTCTAATGCGATCACTTGAAATTCGACGAACATATATTGAAAGCGATAGCTTCCAGAGCATGATTTGTTTACGACGAAGATGTACTTCGGGGGGAAAATGTTATCTTGGATTTTAACCCAGCAGGAAACACTAGAAAATAGAACATTTCCATGACATTAGAATGGCTTAGAACTTAACCAAAAAAGGCTAAAACGAGTAGTTAATGAGAACCAACCCATACTACTGAAGCAATGACTCAATTTGACAAAACCGAGAAACTAGCTAGTAGATGGTCATCAGAATGGAACAATGTGCAATGAGACTACATAAACAATGATGATAGAAGGCCAAGAAAGCACTCTGCATGTCAAACTCAAAAAACCAACCAAGTGCTTGGATCGCTAGGGATCCATACCTTATGGATCACCGGCAATCGATGCATCATGATGATCCATCTGAGAGAAAAAAGAGGAAAAGAGCCTAAAGGACAGAGCCTAGAAAATGCTAAGTGTATGGATCGCTAGGGATCCATACATGATGGATCGCTAGCGATCAATACAAGATGGATCACTAGCAACCCATATAGAGAAGTGTTTCTTGCGACCCAGCATGATGAAATGATAGATGGAGAGCAGCTAAGTAATTATCTTGTGAGCGAGTCAAATCTATGGATCGCTAACGATCCATAGACCATGGATAGCTAGCGATCCATGGTATTGGCTCGGATTGCGAGCTAAACTCATCTGGGTCGTTATGTATCCATCTGCAAGTGACTCACAGGCATGTTTGTCCCAGAAGCGTTCTGATCTGTATAAATACCGACCTGCTTGCAACATAAACGGGATCTTCTCCAGACTGGTTACTGAAGCCTCCACTGAAAATATTCTTCACTCCCTACCTCCCTCATAACAATCTCCAAAGGAATTCACTATGAATCTTAGTGGATTCCAACTTCGAGGATTCAATCTACCTAAGAATAATCAAAGCCTTGTAATCAAACACTTCTTATAACATCAATCAGTCTACAATAAAACTATAAAGTGGACATAGGCTTCATTAACGACCGAACCACTATAAAAATTTCCCTTCTTCTTTCTTTTACTGTTCATTTTCTATATTTGTTATCTGTGATAATGCTCTATCAGAACAGGGCCGGTGCTTTTAAATTTAAACTAGGGTGTTGATCCATTTTTGGGGTAACACTAACCCTTCGAAAGCAAAGCAGGTGCATTTTCATTTGAAAACTAAGTAACGCTTCGACCCCTTCGGAAACTTTGGTTTTGACCCAATACCTTCCGCCTATATCCAATTCACTGTGCACCAAGTCTTTGATGTCGTGAGCATTGGTTTTGATGATGTGGTGGTGGAGCTTCTGAGTCGGAACCATTGGTGCCGAAAGTGGTGAAACATTCTAAAAGCGTGTAAAAACTGATTTTTACTTTAAAATGAATTTATATTCTACTAACCTGCCTTATTTGTCAAATATTATTGGTTGCTAATTTTATTTTCTAAAAGTGCTGGTAAAATTCTAGAAATAAACAATATAATTTATTTACAAAATACTCCTCCTTTTATAAAAATATAAAATATTTAAGTCTCATACCTTAACTAATTTTATATATTCATCAAAACACAAATTCTACAAAAATTCTAAAAAATCATTTTTAGTATGTTTTCTATCATATATAAATTTAGACCCAAATTATGCATAATTTAATCGTAAATTATTTTTAACTCAAATAACCATTTTTTCGCTAGAAAATTGATATATAATCCACATTAATTCGGATAATTCTGAAAATTGAAACTCATCCCTAAAATATCATTTCTGATCTATATCTAAAATGCAAGGCATTTTGATGTCACTAAATAGGATTTTCACATCAACCATATCATAAAATCTATTTGAATAAGCATAAATCATCAACAAGCATATAAAAACATTTTATCCTTCGAAATCATGGCATAACATTACAAATAATTTTGGATTTTCCTTAAAATCGAAAACAATAAGAAAACTAAGATGTAATCATTATCCACCTTAGCTTTGTGATTAAAGATGTTAGATTTGATCTTGATTAAGTGGTTTGATTCTTCCTTCTGAAAATCCTAGCTTTAATTTTTTTGAACTTAATAATGGTGGTCGGCCTTAGTGTTTATTTTTGCTTGAGAATATGAAATGAACGTGAATGTTGTGGTTTCCTAAGGGTTTCGTGTATAAGGTTATGACTTATTCCTATTTTTTCCCTTCTCTATTTCATTTTAACTCATCTTTAGATGGCATGGCCGCCCCTTATTTAATCACAAATCTCAATCTCTTAATCAACTTGCATTATTTTATCTAATCTAAATAATTAAATATCCTAAATAGTGCTACTAAAAATATGGGGTGTTATAGGAGTCTAGGTGATGGTATTGCTAATTGGGTGGGTTATCGTGCTACAAGGCCACCCGAAAGATATGGTAACTGAAACTATCTAAGCTTTTGTGATAATTTGGACTATGCTTTTCATGTAGTCCAAGATGAGCCCATGGACCTTGATGACGTCATGGATTCGAGTGATAGCTCGAAGTGGATTTGTGCGATAGAGAAAGAGATGCAATCGTTATCGAAAAATCAGACTTGAGATTTGGTTGCACTTCCTAAAGGAAACCGTGCTATTGAGTGCAAATGGATATACAAGGTAAAGGAGTATGAGAGATATAAAGCTAGATTATTGGCTAAGCAGTTGGCACAAAGGAAGGGAAATGAGTATGATGATATATTCGCATCAGTTGTGCATCATACTTCAATCCAGATATTACTTGCTATAGTTGTTATTCACGACTTGGAATTGGAGCAACTTGATGCGAAAACCGCCTTCTTGCATGGTGAATTGGATGAAGACATTTACATGGAGCAACCAGAAGGTTTTATTGTGGTTTACAAATTAAAGAAATCATTATATGGTTTAAAGCAATCACCTAGACAATGGTACAAGAGTTTTGATCATTTTATGCTCGAAAATTGTTTTGATAGAAGCACCAAGGATGCTTGTTTATATTTCAAGAGGTTGAAAAATGATTGTTGGGTGTATTTACTTTTGTATGTGGATAACATGCTCATTGCTTCAAAAGATAAGAATGAAATCAACAAGTTAAAACTGAGTTTGAAATCCGAATTTGAAACGAAGGATCTTGGAAAAACAAAGTGGATATTGGGTATGGAAATTGAAAGGAATCGAAAGCATTTTGATTTTGAATTGACTCAAAAAGAGTATATAGAGAAATTGCTTTACCAGTTTAGCATAGAGAATGCAAAGATATAAAATACACCTTTACCTTTGCATGTGAAACTTTCGAGTAAGGGATCACTTATCATGGAGAAAGACAAGGCTTATATGGAAAAGGTGATATATGCTAGTGCGGTTAAAAGTTTAATGTATGTCATGGTGTATATGAGGTCCGATATTGCAAATGCCATTAGGATGGTTAGTCGATATATGGCTAATCCAGGAAAATCGCATTGGGATGCTGTGAAGCTTATATTGAGATACCTAAGAGGTGCATCATCTCATGTCTTGTTTTCGGCAGTAATGGGAGAATGAATTGCAGTTTGGTTGGTTATTGTGATTCAAACTATGTCGATGATAGGGATCGGAGAAAGTCAACTTTCGGATAAGTCTTTACACTTGGTGGTACGAGCATAAGTTAGAGATCGATATTGCAAACTGTATTTTCTTTATCCACTACAGAGGCAAATTGATAGTCGTGGTGGAGGAAGCAAAGGAGGCACTTTATTTGAGGCAATTGTTGTATGACTTGGGATTTGAACACGATAGCATCGATATTCAATGTGATAGCTAAAGTGTTATTCACTTGGCAGAGAATATGATGTTTAGCTCACATAGCTAGCATATTAAAGTGAGAGATTCATTTTTAGTAGCCATGGATGAAGATAAGCAGGTATATCTTTGAAAAGTGCACATAAAGGATAACGCGGTAGATATATTCACTAAGGCAATACCGATTGGAAAGTACGAGCATTGCTCAAACTTGATTCGCTTGTTGAATTGCTAAGTGCCACGGGTGGCACGGTTGAGAGAAGAGCATGGTTATGGAAGATGAAGAGTATCAATGAGAGATTGTTGTTCTATCTTTTTTGTGAGTACTAATTTACACTCCTTACTGCTTTTGTCTTTTGGTGAGACGGTTTTGGATTTAGGTGCTTTCAACACTTCATTAACGAGTAAGGGCTTTTCTTGAGCTTGTTGATGGAGTACATGGGAGGTGGCTTTGCCGGAGCTCAATGTGAAAACTTTCAAGCTTGTTTGCTAAAAGGTATAGGTGATGATAGTTGGGACTATCAATTCTTGGTGATGGAGATAGATATAATTGTCAAGGTGGAGTGTTGAATTTTGATGACACCATATGGAGAATTAAAGAAGTCAAGAATAGCTTGATTATGGTGAAAATGGCGCATGAATCGGAGCTCGTATGCACAAGTTATCATGATTTGCATATGCATGGGCTAAAAGTTATGTCGGATGTCTAATAGGAATCCTTAGATGTCTAACAGCATGTTTACTACAGCCCGAAAGTTGCGACAGACGTCTGAGAGGTTATGACAGACATCTGACGTGATGCAGTTTTGTTTTTTCAGCCTAGAATTTGTGTATTTGTTTGTAAGGATTCAAGGGGAAAATCATGTATTTTTCAAGGAAGGATGGTTCATTATATTAATCTATTTTCAAGATTCAAAGCGAAGAACACTCTAAGAGTTTCAATCAAGGGTTTATCCTCCATTAACTAAGGTTTAGCAAAACCTAGTTTTCTTCATTTCTCTTCTCCACAAATTTATTCTATTTGAATATTGATCATTGTAACCAGTCTCTTGTACTCTTACCATAGGTATTAACAATGGCTCTATCTCAAAGTCAATGTACACTAACAAGATGTTAGTGAAATCGTTATAAATCGGTATGTGATTTATCATTATTGCTCTGTTTCTCTATTTCTTGTTTAGTGATTGTGATTGGTTTTGGATTGGATTTAGATTTGAATTGAGATATTAATCGATAGTTTTTGCATTTCTTACCACAATCTTGTTTTCTGCTGTGCTTTGAGGTTTGGATTTGAGTGGTCTCAAGTTGGAATTCCCATAACACAAACTTGGCATGAAAATATTGATTGGCCTTTAGTGTTATTAATGAATGTTGTAGTAACCCATATTGGAAAATATGCAACAAAATCTGAACCCACATCAAAGACTTTCACATATACATTAAGAGCAATAGTCGATGACATTCATCGACTATACCAAACCTCTAGATCCACTATTATAAAGCTTCTTCATAAGACTGTTTGAACAAGATATTTTTTTCATAAGAGGTATATCATCTTTGTTGTCTTACCCCCTTGCACATTCATCTAGGACCATGGTGCAACTTTATATAAGAAAAGCATGTTGTCAACAATCATACGACGTAGGCATATTACATCAGATGATGATATAGTCGAATCAGACCCAAATTTTAATGTAAGATATATGAATATGCCAATTGACAATCTGGCGAAGACCAATGCATATATTATCAAGTTTCAAATGAAGAGGTTATTCTTACTTCGGAAGGTGATTTAGGAGAATGGAATAGGCTATTATTTGAGGACTACGTTTAACTGGCCTTGCCAGCCTTTTCTATGGATATGTAGATGTTATCGGATCCAATCCATTTAATGTGGGTAGTGATTCATCGTCTGCAACGAATGACGGTTGTTGTTTTAGCTACTAAGATGTTGTTGTCTCTCATCTGTAATGCATATGTTAAGTGGGCTGACTACTATAAACCAGCTATAGTTGCCATGCAAAAGTAGAACACCCGTTTCATATATATTTTTAATAATAGTTGCACAGCTCACTATAAAGTCAGCTTGCTTACCAAAGATTAGCCAATCTACGATGAAAATCTTTCACTACTTGATATGTAAAAATAGTTCATCTACTATAAAAAGGCTTGGCATAAGTTTTGAATGGGGGCTATTGTATAAATAATACCCGATATAAGTAGCAATATTCCTCCACTTGGTGAAAAATTGGAACTACTCTATAAACAACAGGTATTCACTAATGAATATGAATTTAATATCATATACTTCCAATTTTAAGTAATTTTTTTATCTCAAATACTATTTAATAATTTCTTTTAACCAAATATCTTGAAATAGTATTCTTTTTGAAATTTTAATTCAAATTCGGCATATACCATGGATGCAAAATTTGATGGCTATTAGTAGTTATCCCTGCAATAATGAACTGTAGTTTCACACTTCATAATTCTTATTTTGTTTACGAATACAGGTACAATTACAGCATCACTATCGAAGCCTAAAAGAAGCAAAAGGAAAATTTGATACTTGGATTGAAAGATATATTAATTTGGGGTAGACTCAAGCTCAATCACTTCCAAATGTCATAGAAGATGAATTTGAAGCTAATGATAATATAAACATTGATACAGAAGAAATCAATGTAAGGAATGAATGATGACAGCATTAGTTATGATGACCCGCCTTTTTGACCCCTAGGAACTACACATAACACATTCTCGATGTTTGTGTGTCGTTGCCCAAGCATCGGAAAGACAAATTGTCATGAGGCAAAATAAAAAACAGAATAGAAAACCTCATAGTGAAACTGCAAAATAAACCATAATGGTCAATAGTACATCAGTTTAATCCACAACAGGGAGTTGTCAGAGTTACACAAATGCACTATAAATCAACTTAGGTAGTTATAACACCCTGCCTTTATATACGCTGAAACAAAATACATTTACATAAACAAGATAATACTGTGGAATAGATAACTAAGAAGATGAAATTCTCCTACTCAGACGATGTCTTCAAAAAAGCCAAACAAAGACATGCTACTCTTGGACTACTCAAATAAAGTGAGTACCCAAGATTTTAGGGGAAAAACAAATAACATGGGTCAGATGATATGTGTGGTGTGAGTAAGATTTTAAAATAGTAGGTGTGAAATAACACAAACATGTGAGACCATGCCGCTGACACGGAATGGGTTTACTCTCACATAAATCAACATCCAAACGAAAAGATTGGATAAATAATTAAACTATGCAAAGAGTGGTTGACTCTTCCCAATGCAAATAGGGAAGTAAATTTGAAGGTTCGAATCAAATAAGGAAAGGAAAATCTCCAACAAATGACTAGGAGGGTGCATCCCCCTTAAAAGAAGTATACCTTTAGAAATATACTTGAAAACCTAGGTAACTTCAAGCCGGACCCTGCCAATCCTTATCGAGAATCAAGCATTTCACATCTAAATGCGCAAAACCGAATCCAATCTAGATGAGATATGAAAATACCCTAATGGGAGCATCCCTACATAACTTAGCCCCTAGAAAAACAAGCTTTGATTTAATCATTTCTGACAAAGGATAACAAAGCTTTATGGAGCAACACATCGTCATAGAATGATGATAACAAAGAAGATGAAATAACTGATAGCTGAGAAACCAACTATCGAGGATATAAAATGATCATCTATGGAAACTAAATCTCGTATGCTTACCACCACCCAAAGAATTCAAACTTGTATTGATTCTTGGTTAACAATAGTACCGGACAAGTCAAGCAGTGTTACCTCAAATTTATGTCTCACGGTGATCCTTAACCTTCGAAATGGCAACAAGTCTACTTCTTCGATGTCTAGTGCTAATTATACAGATAAATTGTTTCCATATAAGTGAATCGCTTTGTGGAAATAAATTCATTTTCATAAACGAATCAAACGTTTTCTTTTAAAAAAACAATACTCATACATGCCTTCAAATTACAAGTATTAGCTTTAAAAACACTTTGTCGATAAAGTTCCTTAACTCCAAAACATCATTAAAAAGGATTTAATAACTTAAAATATTCTTATTGCCTTTATTAATCAACTTTAAAGCTTCATTAATTAATTTGATAGATTCACTTCAATGCCTTTAATTAAAAAGGGTAAATCACCTTTAAATCATCATTACTTCAATTATATAATGATATTATTTAATAGTTAATTAAATTAATAAATAGTATTATTTAATAATTAACTAGTTTAATTAATAAATAATCAAATATCATTATTTAAAATGATTAATCAATTTAAAATATCATTAAAGGATAGATTAATTAAAGTTGAAACAAGTCGATTTCCTTTAAAAGTCATTAATTAAAAAGATTAATTAAAAAATCATTAATTTAATTAACTCTAATCCATCATTATCAAAAGATTAATTAGCCTTAAACATCATAAAAACAAAATGATTAATTAATTTTAAAACCGCATTAAATAAGTAATTAGTTAAATTTAAAAGACAACATTAATAAGTTAAACAGTTAACCTTAATCCTTAACAATGATTAATTAATTAATTTAATTAATTAATCATTGTTAAAATAATTAATTATTTTTGAAAACATCATTAATTGAAAACTTGCTTAACTTGTAGAATAATTCCAAGTACGATAATAAAACCAAACGGGTTCGATAAAAGGTGATTTTTCAGAAGTGTCAATATAGCAACTATCGCTAAGTGGGCAGCTCAAAATTCGAGTATATGACATTATTAATACAACCAACCATCACAAAGCAAAGGTATGAACACATATACAAGGTAATTTTCTATGATACAACATGTAATAAGCATTTACTAGCAATATAATTACTTTAGCAACAAACTTTTCATATTTGCTTACTACACGCAAACTAACTTCCAAATGCAACAACATTTTGCAAAATGAACCATACCAACTTCCAAACCATCACTATACACAAAAAACAAGTATCCATAAGTCGTAATTATGAACATAAATATAGTTCAAAACTTTTGGTTTAAAGTTGAAGTTTTACTCACAAAAACACTTCTAACTTAACCGGATCACTACAACAAGTTGCTGAACTCACGCACTATTGTCATGACACCTTAACTTGGACTTTTGGACCCTTGATGGGCTAGGTTTAGGTTTGGTCTGAGTAATATGGAGCCCGGCCTTGGGGTTTTAAGGTGGAAATGGAGTTGGTTTTGGCAGAGGAGTATTTGTAGGTGAATATATGGAGTTTAACTTGATTTTTAGAAGTGCATTAACTAGTTTTTTGCTTGGGAATTTCTCTTGGAAGCCATGGAATTATTTATGTATACGAAAGGATAATAAATGAGGATAGAAATGAATATGTAAAGTGGAAAATGTGTGGAGATGAGGAGTATTTATAGACAAAAGAGATGTAGTGATGATTAAAATAACTTATTAATATAAAATAAACAAATGGATTCATGTAACATGCTTCCATGCCTCCCTCCTCGCCTTAAAGCACATGTTACCCCCCTAGGTCCACCTACACCTTGCTTTCGAAACTTGTTTAGGTTATGGGGAGGGTATTTAATTAATTTCCTATGGTTATTTAATGTATTTTTGTTCATTTAATGTCAAATCAAATTTTATATTTAAACTAAGCTTGATTATTGACTTTAACACATTGATTATCTTATTACATGACATATATGCATGTGTGTGCATGTGTATATGAGTGATACAAAATATGCACAACATTTTCGATGCCGAAAAGTCGAATTTTCAGAAAACATTTTCCGGTCACATTTTCTATTTTTATTTGAACTAATTATTTGGTAAACAAAATTTGAAAATGGTTTTAATATAATTACTTAATGTTTAAAATATGTTTATTTGGTTATTAAAATCCATTATTTAAATATTTAAAAATGATTTAAATATTCAAATACAAAGAGATTAATTTATGAGTCGTTACACTCCCTCCCCCCCAAGGAGAATTTCGTCCTCGAAATTAATACACAAAAGACAATCCAAAAGGATTGTATTATACCTAGAAGTTCATATAATAATGCAAATCCACTATGCCATATAGAAATGTACATAATGCATTCAAACAACAAAAAACTAACCTGACATTACATTAGGATAAGTTTCCCAAATATGATCCTCAGTCCACCAAGTACAATCGTGAGGATCATCATTCCACTGAACCTTCACAAGCTTCACCACCTTGTTCCTCAGTCTCCTTTCATCTCGATCTACAATATGAATCGGATGTCAGATTACTGTCAAATTTGGTTATATTTCCATGTCTTCATGAACAGACGTCTCTACAATCGGGGACGGATCATGAACATGCTCTCTCAAATGAGGTACATGAAAGACATTATGAACTTCTGACAATCTTTTTGGCTATTCTATTCTATAGGCCAACAATCTAATTCTCTCAAGGACCCTATATAGTCCCTTCTCCGTTGATCGTCATAACTTTTCTATCGATCTTAGGCTTATTTCATCCTTTTCTTGATCATAGCCACTTCCTCTAATGCTTCTCAAATTATTTCTGGTCCAAGAATTAGTCGGTCTCCAATCTCAACTCAATATGAAGGCGATTTACTAGTCATCCATATAAAGACTCGTAGGGTGCCATGCCAATGCTAGCTTGGTAACTGTTGTTATAAGAGAATTCTACCAAATGCAAAGGATCTTCCCAAAAACATCCAAAATTCAAAATGCATGCATGCTCTCAAGAGATCTTCCAAAAATCAGTTCACCCTTTCGGCTTGTCTATCTGTCTGCGGGTGATAGGTCGTGCTCAATTTCAACTTTGTCCCTAAAGCGGCTTGTAATGCTCCCCAAAATTGACTGGCGAAGATGGGATCTCGATCATTAACTATATTTACTGGAATTCCATGCAATCAAATGATCTCTTTTAAATAATTTTCTGCCAATGAAGCTGCAGTTCTTGTTGAGTTCACCCGAATAAAGAGGGCACTCTTTATTAATCGATCTACAATTACCCAAATGCTTTCATTGTCTCTTCTTGTTCTGGGCAATCCATCGATAAAGTTGGCGGATACTTACTTCCAATTACAATTCGATGTCTCCAATGGTTGAAGCAACCCAGCAGTCTTCTGTTGGTCACACTTGACCTGTTGACAATTCGCATAATGGCTTACGAAAATCAAAATGTCTTTCTTCATGCCTATCCACCAAAAGTCTTCTTCATATTCTGAAACATTTTAATTACTTATGGGTAGATGGATAACCTTGACCAATGGCACCTCTCAGAATATCCTGTTTAATTCCATTGACATCAAGCACACAAATCCGTCCATTCATTCTTAAAATGCCTCGGGAGTCAATCTGAAAACTAGAAACAATTGCCTTTTCAACGCTCCTCTTAACCCGAACTAGAATAAAGTCTTCTTCTTGGAAATAAGTAATTCTCTCCATTAGTGCCGGCTTAACTTCCAAATTTTCAATCGTCGCTGCATTCCTACTTAACGTTTCTGCAATGGCATTTTCTTTACTGGGAGTATAAAGAATCACTTGGTCATAAGACGCAAGAAATTCCAGCCATCTTTGCTGCCTCAAATTCAAGTCCTTTTGTGTCAAAAGATATTTTAATGACTTATGATCTGTACATAACTCAAAGTTTGCACCCAAAAGATAGCGCCTCCACACCTTCAATGCGAAGACAACCGCCAAGAGCTCCATATCGTGCGTAGCGTAATTCTTCTCATGAGGTTCCAATTATCGACTTGCGTACGCTATTCTTTACCCCTCTGCATCCAAACTACACCCAATCCCGTCCTATAAGCATCTGTGTACACTGTTAATCCCTCACTCCCATCTATAATAATTAAAATGAGAGAATTTGTCAACTTCTCCTTTAACTCATTGAATGCTTGATCACACTTGGGTAGTTGGGTGTCCAAACAAACTTAGCATCCTTCTTCGTTAGCTTCGCTAGATGAGAAGAAATCCTCAGGAAATCTTTAATAAATCCTCTATAGAAACCTGCAAACCCTAAGAAACTTCTGATCTCGGTCGCACTTCTGGGTTTCTTCCCATCTTGAACCACAACTACTTTAGCTGGGTCCATTGATATGCCTTATCTCGAAACAACGTGACCTAGAAATCTAACTTCGGATTTCTAGAAATGGAAATTAGAAAACTTCTCTTTTAAAACATGACTACTTAAAGTACTTAGAACAACTTGAAGATGGTACTTATGCTCTTCCTCCGTTTTAGAATAAAAAAGGATGTCATCAATGAAGACTAGGACAAACTTGTTAAGAAAATCTCGAAACATTGTATTCATAAAATCCACAAAATAAGCAGGTGCATTAGTCGGTCCGAATGGCATGACTAACCACTCTCGTAAAGACTATCAGGGGTACGGAAAGCTGTTAAGGGTACACTCTCATCTGCTACCCTTAACTGGTGAAAACCAGTGGCAGGATCCAATTGAGAAAATATCTGAGCTCTGTGGAGCTGGTCAAACATGTCATCAATCCTAGGTAATAAATATTATTCTTGATATTCCTCTTATTTAACTCTCAGTAATCTGCATATAATATAAGAGAACCATCCACCTTGGTAATGAAAACTACTAGCGATCCCAACACGATGTGTTGCATCTGATCAAACCCTTCTTCAATAAATCAGAAGTCTACTTCTCTAACTCTCTTCTTTCCTTTGGCGCCAACTTACGAGGAGGTTGGACCATCGTCCTAGTTTCTAGAATCAAATCAATGTGGAACTCTACTTGCTAGTGAGGAGGTAAACCTTCCACTTCTTTAAAAATATCGTTGAAGTCTCGGGCAGTTGGCATCTTACTTATCTCCTCTTTGGTTACTTCGAGCAAAAAGAGAAAACCGCTAATCAACTTATTAGGTTCCTCATAATAGATATTTACCCCAAAACCCTCAACATCACTAACGCTAACAATTCTTCAATCGTCTTTTATGATCGCTCTAAACTTAGATAACCAATCCATCCCCATCAATACCCCAAAACCCATAAACCCTAGAACAAAGAAATCAAAGGGGAAAGAGAATTTTTGATAAAAGATAGGCACATATACACACATTGTGTCAAGATCTGCTGAACCTCAAATTAAGTTTGATACACAAAGAGAATTATTTAGAAGCATAGGTTTAAGGTTAAGGTTATAAATGAGATCAATTGAAATAAAACTATGGGATGCACCTTAATCAAACAACACTCTTATAGGAATATCATAAATGGATAATGTACCTTACACCACCTGCTTTCCTTTTGGATTTGTAGAAGTAGATGGTATCTCTTTGATAGCAAATGTTTTTCCTTGTGATCCCTTCTTTGGAAAAGGACACTTGTTCTTTATATGTGCAGACTTGTGGTAGTTGTAGCAGATCGGTTCACTATTATGTTTCGGGCAATGATTTGCAAAGTGGTCCATTGTTGCACTTAAAACACAGAATCTAGGACAAATTGAACCGCTTCTTCCGTGCTGGATCTCTAACCCCAGGGTTCTTTCCTGACCACTTCTTCTTCCCTTTGCACTTAAAAAACAACTTGTTGCAACTAGGATAACAGATAAAGGTTGGGCATCAACTGCCAGCATCATTCCTTTCTAAACTCATTGCTTAATATCAAGAGCTTTAAACCTCAAAGCTGTACTAATCAGATTAGTAAAGGTACCACCGAGATGTTTGGTCATTTCCCGATGAAACTCTGGTTGCATTCCTTTCATGAACATTTCATTCTTTATGAGTGGCGTATCAACCAATCCTGGTCCAAAGCGGGACAATGCATTGAACCTATGATCATATTGCGCCACTATAATCTCACCTAGTCTCAAAACCATAAAAATTCTAAACACTGAGTCCTTCCCACCTTTGGGATAATCGAGCTTCAAAAAGTTCCTTAAACTGTGCCTAAGATAAATCTTCTTTCGGCGTATCATTGTGATCGAATCCCACCAATCTATTGCTGCTTTCTAAAGCTGACGCGATGCCAACAGTCTCTTTCTAACATCTCCCAGCTAAAGATCCCCAAATATCCTTTCACAATAGCAGAGCCATGTTTGAACCCCCAAAATATCTTCAGATCCATAGAAAGGCTTACCATCAAAAGCAGTGTAATTCTTACACAAGGTCGCAAAGTTCTGAGGTGGCTGAACTTGCACCTTTGCTTCTACTACCAGCTCTACAATTGGCTCATTTCTAGGAGTTCTTCCATTTATAGTCGTATTGGTTCTAGATTCCCTCCCTTTTCTTCCTCTTGTACTCATTTTCAATAACCTGGACAAGTAACAGGCATCATTAGAATACGAAGATAGGGTAAAAGATGATAAAAGAAAAACTGCAACAAAAGATCTAAAACCGGAATTTTAGGTGAGAAAAAGAAAATGCTCTCTCAAGATTAACTCATTCTAGGGCTCTACTTACCGTATCTCTAATGAGTTGTACCCCGATCAGGCTAAGGTGTTCGCTCAACTGAAGCTCTGATATAAATAATGACAACCCACCTTTCTAATCTCTAGGAATGACATTTAACACATCCTCGATGTGCCGTTAGCTAAGCATCGAAAAGATGAATCGTCGTGGGGAAAAATAAAGAAAAAAATAGAAAACATCACAACGAAACTGCAAAATAAACCATAACAGTCAATAGTACATCAGATTACTCCTTAACAGGGAGTTATCATAGTTATACAAAAGTACTTCAAATCAGCTTAGGCGGTTATAACACCCTGCCTTTACATATGCTGAAACAAAATACATTTACACAAACAAGATAATACTGTAGAATAGATGACTAAGAAGATGAAAGCCTCCTGCTTGGACACCATCTTTAAAAGAGCCCAACAATCACCTATTATTCTTGGACTACTCAAATAAAATGGGTACCCGAGAGTTTAGGGGAAAAACAAATAACTCTGGTCAGACAATATGGCTGGTATGAGTAAAAGTTTAAAACAATAGGTGTGAAATTAAACACAAACATGTAGGACCACACAGCTGAACATGGAACGGGCTTACTCTCACATAAATCAACATCCAGACACAAAGATTGGATAAATAATTAATTTTTGTGAAGAGTGGTTGACTCTTTCTGATGCAAATAGGGAAATAAATTTGAGGGTTCAAATCAAATAAGAAAAGGAAAATTCCAACAAATGACTAGGAGGGTGCATCCCCCTTAAAAGAAGTATACCTCTGGAAATTTACTTTAAAACCCCAGGAACTCCAAGCTGGACCCCGCCAATACTTACCGAGAATTCCGAGCATTTCACATCTAAATACGCAAAACCAAATCCAATATAGATGACATGTAAAAATACCCTAATGGGAGCAACCCCACATAACTTGGCACCTAAAAACACGCTCTTTGATTTAGTCATTTCCGACAAAGGATAACAAAGCTTTACAGAGCAACACATCATCTTAGAATGACTATAACAAAGGAGCTGATATAACCATTAGCTAAGAAACCAACTATTGAGGATATAAAACAATCGTATATGGAAATTAAGTCTTGTATACTTACCACCACCCATCGAATTCAAACTTGTACTATTTCTTAGTTAATAATAATACCAGACAAGTCAAGGTAGTGTTACCTCGTAGTCATGTCTCACAGTTATTCTTAACTTTTGAAATAGCGACAAGTCTAATTCTTGGATGTTTAGTGCTAATTATACAAATAAATCATTTCCTTATAAGTGAATCGCTTTGCAGAAATTAATTCATTTTCATAAACGAATCAAACATTTTCTTTTAAAAAACCAAACTCGTACTTGGCTTCACATTACAAGTATTAGCTTTAAAAACACTTTGTTGGTAAAGTTCCTTAACTCCAAAACATCATTAAAAGGATTTAATAACTTAAAATATTCTTATTACCATTATCAATCAACTTTAAAACATCATTAATTCTTAATTCACTTTAATGCCATTAATTAAAAAGGGTAAATCACCTTTAAATCATCATTAATTCAATGAATTAATGATACTATTTAATAATTAATTAATAAATAATAAAATATTATTATTTAAAATGGTTAATCAGTTTAAAATATCATTAAAGGAAAGATTAATTAAAGTTAAAACAAGTTAATTTCCTTTAAAAGTCATTAATTAAAAATATTAATTTAAAAAACGTTATTAGTTAATTTATCATTTAACTTTAATCCATCATTATCAAAAGATTAATTAGCCATAAACATCATTAAATAAAATGATTAATTAAGTTTAAAACATCATTAAATAAGAATTTGTTAAATTTAAAACACATCATTAAGAAGTTAATTAGTTAACCTTAATCCTTATTAATTAAATAATTAAAAAAATCATTATTAAAATAATTATCTATTTTTGTAAAAATCATTAATCAAAAACTTGCTTAACTTGCAAAATAATTCCAAGCACGTTAATAAAACCAAACGGTTTCGATAAAAGGTGATTTTCTGAAAGTGTTGTTCGGAATTTGAGTGTATGACATTTCCAATACAACTAACCATCACAAAGCAAGGGTATAAACACATATACAGGTTAATTTGCTATGATACAACACGTAATGAGTATTTACTAGCAATATAATTACTTTAGCCTCAAACTTTTCATATTTTCTTACTACATGCAAACTAACTTCCAATGCGACAACTTTTTGCAGCGTGAACCAAACCAACTTCCAAACCATCACTATACATATACAATAAGAATTCATATGTCATAATTATGAACATAAATATAGTCTAAATCTGTTAGTTAAAGGTTGAAGCTTTACTCAAGAAAACACTTCTAACTTAACCGGATCACCACAAGAAGTTGTCGAACTCGCGCACTATCGTCATGACACCTTAACTTGGACTTTTGGACCCTTAATGGGCTGGGTTTGGGTTCAGCCTAAGCAATATGGGGCTTGGCCTTGGGGTTTTAAGGTGGAAATTGCTTTGGTTTTGGTAGAGGAGTGTTTGTAGATGAATATATGGAGTTTAACTTAATTTTTAGAAGTGTATTAACTAGTTTTTGGCTTGGGAATTTCTCTTAGAAGCCATAGAAGTATTCATGCATATGAAGAGATAAGAAATGAAGATAGAAATGAATATGTAAAGTGGAAAATGTGTGGAGATAGGGAGTATTTATAGACAAAATAAATGTAGTGGTGATTAAAATAACTTATTGATATAAAATAACAAAATGTACCCATGTAACATGCTTTCATGCCTTCCCTCTCACCTTTGAGCACATGTTACCCCCTGCCTCTTATGTTCGCCTACACCATGCTTTAGGTACTTGTTTAGGTTATGGTTATGGTATTTAATTAATTTCCTAAGGTTATTTAATGTATTTTTGTGCATTTAATGTCAAGTTTTATATTTAAACTAAGCTTTATTATTAACCTTAACATATGGATTATCTTATCACATGACATATGCGCATGTGTGTGCATGTGTATATGAGTGATACAAAATGTGCACAACACTTCCGATGGCCTTTTCGATGCCGAAAATTCGAATTTTCGGAAAACGTTTTCTGGTCACATTTTCTATTTTTATTTAAACTAAATATTTTGGTAAAAAAAATTAGAAAATTATTTAATATCATTAGTTAATGTTTAAAATATGTTTGTTTGGTTATTAACATCCATTATTTAAATATTTAAAAATGATTTAAATATTCAAATACAAAGCGATTAATTTACGGGTAGTTACACTAATGGAACCTTTATTCGTTTCAAGAGAAGAGGTATAAATGGGTTTAAGAGAGTTTGACATTTCACACAATTGGAAAGAAAAACTTCAACAATATCCTAATATAGATATTGAACATCAATTTATACGTAGCAATTTACATTCCAAAGTGGAATCTTCAAATAAGACCATAAATAATCATGTTGCAATTTCTTTAGAAAGTTTGTTCAAAAATAAATGAGTTGCGCATAATATAATATATAAAATCTTAGTTGAAGGAAGTTCAACCCGATTATATGTAGTGGAGCAAGTATGGGAAAATCAACACTTATTAGTGATATCGTTCGAACAGTTATTGCCCACTTTAGGACTAGTAAAGCAGTTCGCATTATGGCTCCAACTGGAGTGGCTGCCTTTAACAATGGTAGAAGTACTATTCATCATGAACTTTCAATTTCTACTGAAAGAATATCCTCTTATAAAGAAATTTCAAGAGAACAATGTTGTAGTATGTATGATGATTTTAAAGATACCAAGTTGATCATAATTGATGAATATAGCATGCTTGGCAGAATAATGATTTCAAATGTTGATTTACGTTGTCGTGGTATCTTTTCAGTAAATGACTTATTTTTTGGTGTTTTATTTGTCTTTGTTGGTGATATGTGACAATTGCCTCTTGCGTGTGATAATTTTGTACATAAAAGGTGGAAACCTCTTACAACGACGTAGAGAACTTGCATATGCATGTTTTTATAGGTGTGTAAGAATATCATATATATATATATATATATATTTGGCCAAGTAAGAGATGAGCCAGGACCTTTATGGGAATTAGTGGAAATTTGAAGTAGACGTGCATCTACTTTAGACGATTGGAAACTTTTTTAAACTAGAGGTTGGTCAATATTATCTGACGAAATAAAGAAACTTGAAAATATGTTCTTTATCAATTTCCAACAAGGATGACCACTAATGAACATAACAAAAATCATTTGATTTAGCTTGAAAATCTCATTTCACGAATTCCTTCAGTAATTTTGAAATGACATATAATGCTTCTTTTGACGGTGTAGTAGATGCTCGAGTAATGTTGTGATCGGATCTTGCAGTGCATGATGGGTTAGTTAATGGTGCAATGTTTACTATTGTGCATATTGTATAATCACAATTATTAAGCTTTCGTAATGATCTACCATTAGTAGTAATGGTAAATTTTGATAAATATTGTAGTGCTCGATTTCATGAGCGAGCAAACATAATACCAATAGCTCCACAGACGGTACACTAGAAAACATCTTTTGGCACATCAAGTTTGAGAAATCAAATACATTTAGTTCTTTATTGGGCACAATACACAAAAGTCAAGTACTAATACATGATTGTTTAATCGTTTAATCATCAATATTGGCGGTCAAGAAAGGATGGGACTAACATTTGTTTCATTATCATGAACTAGAAAATTAGAGGATCTCGCTTTTAATCCCATGTTTACATTTGACAGACTTACACATATTGGAAAATGTAAAGGCCTATCTTCAAGATCATTGAAGGAAGAATGTTTAAATGTAACGTCTCTAGGATAAATAGTAAGCTGCCATATTCCTATTTGTAAATGATCAGATTTGTAAAGAACAATATAAACTTTCTATTGATGTTAATGACTGGGTTGTAATTATGACTAACATCTTGTAAGTACTTATTATTGAAATTAATTTATAATAATGCTATTCATGTTTAAAAGTGATTACATGCTTGTTTGGAAGTTACATTACTAAGTATTCAAGTTTTTAAACATCTTTATTCTTAATGTAATGCTTGTTTTTATTTTGAGGATTTGCAGACCCATCCATCATGTGAATTAAATCTTGGAAATTTGTATTTGGGTGGATCACGAATAATCAAAAGCAAATATTGCTGTTTTTGGTTTTTTTCTTATTAGATGGGTTGAAAACTATGATGATTATGAAATAGCAATGTTATATTTATATATATATATATATATATATATATATGTATATATATATATATTCAAATTTTATATGATATTAATGCTTGAACTCCTTTTTTGTTTTTACAGATGAGATAAATGATGAAAACGAAAGTAATAAAGAGGCGATTCAATTTACAATATTATTTAGTATTATTTGTTTCTAGCAATTGATTTAGTAAAATATTCATTTATTCAGATAATGATAACCATACTCCAATAAAACTGTAGAAAATTTATATATATTTATTTTAAAAAATAATAAATAGTTTCATCATGAATATCTAATATTCTTTTTTTTTTGATAATACGAAAATTTTCTTATTCAATATATTGACAATATATGTTATATTTTATGTTAATGAAAATTAGCAACAAATATTGTCTCCAACATATATGACAATGAATGATCGGTTCCCCCACCATTGTGCGGTTGTACTAGTAATTTTATAAAATGAAATAAAAGGGTAAAATAGAGGGTATGACTGTAAGAGCATTCCCAACACTAAAGGTCAGTTAGTGGTGCCACGTGCCAATTTTAACCGACTGACCTCTAGTGCTTGCCCTAATAGGTATTTGGAAATGTTGAGTTATTCGACATTTATAATGCCCGATAACTTAAGATCCAATTACATCCCCCATACAGTAGTCTGTGCTGGGTTTAAAATCAATCAAAGCCTTTCATTTCATTCGACATTATTTATACCGGATGAAGTGGTATAACTTATCCGGCTTCTTTCTTCCCTGGCATCGTATCTTCCTCCATTATCCACTCGAGAACCGATTACAAATTATAGTTTACCTTACATTTTTCAATTTTTCGCCCATTTACTTCCATATATTTCAAACAGTTTAACCCAAAATAAGAAGAACTTTGTGTTCTTTTCACAATGGAGGTAGATCTTCATAGAATATTAGGGCAGTAGAGATGATGAGGGTGAATTTCCTAGCCCTATGTCATCAAGAAGGTGTAGGGGTGATGGAACAATGTAACGTTGGACACAGCACTGGGGGCTGTTTCCAAAGACTCTGCTTTGGATCTGAATATCGATTGGTGTTTTGCCCGATGAAAAAACGCATGTTTCTACCTTGTTGACATCACTGTAAGTAAAAATTAACGTTAAACACGACGATATTGATTGGCTACAACTACTATATATTGTTTACGTATTTAACAAAACATGATATATAATGTATGGTTCTATATTTAGGCTTGATACTCTATTGACATAATAGTTTATAAAATGTATAGTTTTACATTTTGGTTATGAAATTAATATCTAAATAATTTTCTTATAGGAGAAGGAAAGGAAAACTCATGGGTCTATTGCATCAGTATTTCGTCTGGGTGATCATAGCAGTTGATGTTGATCAACGTATTATTGGAATTTTGGGTGAAATTGGATTTCAATATTTTTTGGTATGTTATTTTTAGATCAATATTTACATGTAAAACCAATTGTTTGTTTAAACCTGCATATTACCTGTTATAGGAATTCGGCTAACCTTAAATTTTGGTCCACAATTTTGTAGTGCATTAGCTTCTTTAGGATGGAAGACCGCCCACACATTTCTCTCGCTTTTGGAAGATAGGAATTAGTCCTTTAGATTTTTTTTATGCTTACTGGTATTTCAGTTGGTTTATGCCTTCCTTTACCTTACGAAGAGCAGTTCCAATGACATGATTACATGCTTCATGTTTTACCTAGTATTCCTATTCCGACATGCTTATTAGGGGGTACTCATATTAAAGTAAGTTTCCTAAGGGACACTATTATGAAACTGCTTCGACAATACAACTCAGACAATGAGTTGGAGATAGTTAAGCTACTTGTCTTGTACATGATGTAAAACCTTTTCATTTCAAATCCATCTGGCATATTATCACTAGGACATGTGGCGGTCTCAGACTTTGACCTTTCTTCTCTTGTTCTTTACGATTAGGGAATGACTATCGTGGCCTATTTGTATAGGTTATTGCATAAAGTGTGTGATTACTGGTCATTGTACATCATTATGTGGATTTTAGGAGGTGCTATGGTATTGGTGTTACAAGTATATCCATAACCTAGTTCACCCCAACAAAGACCAATAGTTAGCATTATTCTTTCCCAATATTTGTGCAGGGTCACCGCAAAATAGATAGAGTGTGTGGCGGTGTGACTAGTCATATTTTCGTAGTTACAAGGAATTAGATAGAGCTATGATGTGCATGCTCCAACACAAGTTAGTAGCCTTACGATGGATCTCCATATTTGACATATCCTAGAACTTCACATGCTGGATTTTTGTCGAGCAAACGGTTTCCGTTGGTAGCTTCACCTCTTACTGCTAGTTGTATGTGGTATCATTGCGAGTGTTGTTGGGGCCATATATAGGAGGAGACATGGTCCCTGATGATCCTCACCCTGATATACTATTTCTCAGAGTGTATTCTATATCCTCCTTATAGGTTGCTATGGCAAATGACTAGTGGGAATCGAGTTACTTCATTATTCCCAACCTAGATTATCTTCAGTTTTAGTGTAGAGTCTACACTCCACCACCGAATATAGATTTTACACATGGAAGAGTTATTGATTTAATTTGACCGTCCACCATCCATCCTGCTATTGCACCCTCGGTTGTGCAAGACATATCTTAGTCCATTCAGAGGTATGTTGCTCCATGACCTAAGATTTATGGTGGAGGATATGGATGATCTATTGCTATACCTACTTCATCTGATCAGGATTGGAATGTTGACATACCACATGTCTCGATCACTGATTATCTAGATCTAGCATCAATTTTGTACGAGGATTTATTTCAGATGTAGGTTGGTCTTTGGGGTGTACATACAAAGAGCATAGGCATAGTATAGAGGAGAATGAACAGAGACTTCAAGATCAAACGAGACGTATTCAAGATTTAACTGTTGAGGATGAGGCCATATACTACCATCCAGCCAGACACATACCTAGCCTAGATACAACAATTGATTTAGGTGTGCTTTAATTTCACGCACATTGGATTTAGTAGGGTTGAGCCTGATAACACGATTCCATAATACGATAATGATAACGATGACAATGATGATGATTATGAGTATGATGCTTAGTTGATTTGTTTAGTTTGTTCCAGTTACACACTTGTATTTGAGGATTGTATCTTGAATTCCTTGCATTGGACTATATTTTTTAGGTATTTTTATTGGACTATGTTGTATTGTATTGGACTGTATTGTTTAGGTATTTATTGGACTATGTTGTATTGTATTGGACTATGATGTGTGCTTGTAATGGACTATATCCTATTTTTTCACGTTGTATTTTGCTTGATATTTCATGTGAATTTGTTTGAATTTGGTCATAATATCTTCACTTATAGGCTATTCTATCGTTTTCTTTGAATATATCACACTAGTGCCAAAATATCCATATGTTTTATATTACTATAATCCCAAGATATAGTAAAAATCTGAGTGTATAGGACAAGAAATAGTAAATATTTGATCATATATTACAAATTTCAATAAAAATTTGAGTGGATAGGATAAGCTATAGTAAATATTTGATCATATAGTACAAAATTTTATAAAAATCTGAGTGGATAGGGCAAGATATAGTAAATATCTAACTATTTAGTACAAAATCCAATAAATATCCGAGTGATAGGGGCAAATATCCGACCATATAGTACAACCTCTAATAAAATATGTCTAAAAAATAATAAAGATTTCAAGATATTTATGCAACTTTAAGAGATTATATATAGATGTTGTTTTTGCTACTTAAAACACACAATGAATATAAGCATGAGTCCAATGAAAATGTTATTTTTCCTCTCTTCGGCCTCCTCCTCTTCATTAATTTCCGGTGACATTCATATACACGAAGATTGTCAACAAAAAGTAATAACCTCTAAAGCACCAGAGCTTATTTAGTTAAAGAAGATGGAAGAACCTTTCAAATAAGATGGGAGTGTTTTGGGGTGTAAAGATAATAAAAGAAGAAATTATCAATTGGGTCATGATCAAATAATGGTAGATTACTTTAACGACGATCCATGTTTTGGTGAAGTTCAGATTAAGGTATCGAATGTCCATAAATATTTTTGAGCGAGTTATAACAAGGTTAGGGGAGAGAAACACATATGTCGCACAAAGATATGATACATGTGGTCAATCTAATCTTCACCGCATCAAAAAATGACAAGTACCTTACGAATGCTAGCTTTTGGGGAAAGTGCTAATAAGCAAGACGAGTACGTCCAAATTAGAGATTCTACCACCAACGAATGCTTAAAAGAATTTTGTAAAAAAACGGTGCTAGCATTTGGCACACGGTATCTTATATCGCCAAATGATAATGGTACTAATTGACTATTGCTATGGGTGAACAACATGGATTTCCAAGTATGTTGGATAGCCTAGATTTTATGCGTTGATGTTGGAAAAATTGTCCAGTTGCAATGCAAGGACAATACGTCGGACATTATCACAAGGCAACCATGATTTTGGAAGCAATAGCTTCTATAGGAAAATGTTGTCTATAGCACAATATAGAATGGATATTATGGATATTTATACACCAGAGGGGGTGAAGTGTGCATTTTAACTATTTAAAACTTAATTATGAACTTAAAACTTTATATACACAAATTGCAAACATAAGAAAATAATCACAAAGTAAGTAGTAAAATAAGATGCAGTAAAAAAATAACACCAGAAATTTTTATAATGGTTCGGATATTCAATCCTGCATCTAGTCCTACATTACACAATATAAAATTTCACTATTGCCAGTTGCTTTCCACCGGTGGTAAAAATACCTTTACAATCTTGATTTCACAAGCTACAAGATGCACCCTCTTGATTTACCAGGCTATAAGATAACTCTCTTGATTTCACAGGCTAAAAGAACACCTTCTTTTCTTTACAATCAACGGTAGAGTATGGCAAGTAGTTGTACATTCGATACAATTTCTTGCAGATTCAGTATAATGATCTTATAGACCTCCAATAGCAATATATCTTTGAACTCTTTAAGAAATATGATAACATCGAAAAAGAATGATATTTAAATACAAATTATCTTGTGTGGTTTGCAAATCCTTGAAGAATTGGAGTGAAAGAGTATGGATTTGCAAAGAGGAAGAATATGTAATGGATCATTCTCACAAAAGTATGGAAACGAAAGAGTAAGAGAAAATGAGAATGTTGTGTTTTAAAATTTAATTTTCAAAGCCTATTTTATAGTGGTTTAAGAGACATGTTTATTTGTGAAGGGATGGAGAAAAAATCCCTACATTTAAACTTTTAAAAAACAAAAAAAATTGTCGATACGTCGATATACTTAGGGGGTATATGTCGACATACATGTGAGATTTAAAAATTTCAAAGTTCTTCATATTTGTGGATATTTTATGATTCGATTGAGGCCAATGGTTGATGGTCTTCAAGTAAAATTGCCATAGGGAATTTAATAAAGACTATAAGATTCAAAAAATTAATCATCACTTCAAATATTTCTGTTGTTATAGCATTTGCATTTTATTCTTCTTCAATCAGTTTTGCTCATCCATTCGCTCTAATTAATCTTTATATATCTAATTTATATGCTTCCACTAAGTTCTTGGTTATCTCTGTAAAATGTCTTCATAATATATTTGAAAGTACTACACAACTTGGAGATATGTTAGTAGTAATATTTATATGGTTCATCAAAATCAATAATTAGGGTGTTAACAGCTTTATTTGATTTATATATATATATGACATGTATTTTTGGTTGTACCTGAGTCTTTAGACGACATTAATTCTCTCCATTAGTCTGACTTATTTAGCTTCACATCTAATGATACTGCACCAACTTTTAATTGCGTGATAGGTGATATGCAACACAATATGGGATACTACCTTGTTGATGGAATATACCCACGACGACTGCTCTATACCACCGGCGCCCAATATACATAAGATAATGCACTGTTGTCGTACCCTGGCCAATGTAAGATGACCTCCAAGTTTTAAAAGAAGAGAAGATCAATTAAAGAACTTGTTGTATGTCTCATAGCACATTGAATAAAGTATAATAGTCGTCATAGATATAAAACAGTAGAGACTGTGTAACGACCCAATTTTTCGACTTCCGAAAGTCGACATTAATACGACCATTGTATCAAATGCCGCACAATCGAATGCCGGAAAACCGAACCGTTAGGGTTAAAGAAGAAGAAGATAGAAGAAGAAACCGAGCAATAATAGAATCTCACATTTCACAGCGGAACAAATATAATAGATAAACGAATAATCTTTAAAACAAAAGCACTATATCTGTTTATACATACATCATCAGAGTTTACAATAACAACACAAAACTGGCAGTTATAATAACTTGTGTATAAGAAAATTTGACTTGCGCTAACCCAAATGCAACGGACACTACATAGTATTAGTGGTACGCTTTGCCATCCAGCTTGCTCCTGATCTCCACAGCATCTGTTTTCTGACTTCTTCCAAAATAACTGATAACCTGACTCTAGGCTACCCATGTGGAAAAATAATGGGCACACGGAGTTTAGAAAGGGAACAATAAACTCCAGGTTAGTCATGGGACTGGTGTAAGATCTTAAAAACGGTTATTTTTTCACAAAGAAAATAAAAGAAATCCGCTATGCTTTTGGAAAATGAAACTAGCATAAGGCCTTTCGGCACACACATTGCAATCGCACACTTGGGGGAGATTTCTCCTTATGATAGTCAAACATGCTTGATACGCAAAATCTTTTTGATATTATCACTAGTGCATAGTGGAAAACATTTGCAAGTATAATATTGATCTCAGCCGGCATACGTACCATTATAGCATGCCTACTATAGCTGCCATGTTAAATGGCAGGTTTTACAACTAAAACCGTACAAGGCGCATATTGGAGATCGGATTTCCAACAAATGGTCAGGCTAAGGAATTTCTGTGCCACATGGGTACGCCTTTGGAGGGACGCCCCGAGAACCTAACTGAATCTCTGCCAACACAACGCCGGGTTACCTCTGTAACAAGGTAACTACTGACACGAGTATGCTATCCCCCGGTCGTAACCAACCTTTATCCGAGGATCCTCAACACCAACAACAACAAAGTAATAAATTTTCAGCATTCACATAGGTTAAATATCTGGGCTCCATGTCATGATACCACCTCTTTCCGGAAGGAAACGACATACCCTCAGGAGGCGCTACCCCTAAATAACCTTGCGCTTCTTTCCTATTTTGACCATTCCGGGTTGTGAGGTTTGACGAAGTCTCGTCCACAAAGCTATGCTTATCAAAAAATCCATGCTTCGATCAACAAATGATTAGCAACACTTCGTATGCCACATTACCAATTTGGGAACATATCACTAGTAACCATCAACTACATAACCACTGAGCTCGTACGTCTCAGAGAAAGGTGTTAAGATAAGAGAATAAATTCTACACCACCAACAGAAATATATTTGATAGAAACCAGCTTTACATCTCAAAGTGTAACGTCAGACACACATCCATACAAGTCGGTTCCGGGATCGAACGGAACCGAAGGTACTTCAAAGAAGCCGTCGCAAATCCGGATATTCACTAATCACGTCTGGAATCCCCATCAAAAAGGGTGATAAAATCTCTATACTGGAGCAACCCGGTGCAGAGACATTCGATAGGTAATCCTTTCGCTTTCGAAATACCCGGTCTTCAACACCATCTTTAATTGCCATCCCATTTCGTCGTATCATTATTCGGAATGGATTTTATGACACAAAGTCCTCTCCTGGCTAATCCGAATAAAAAGCGCTTATTTTAAAAATAAGTGTTACATTAAAATTTCAAACAAATCACAACAATTTTCACTTTGACCTTTTAAACAAAAGATCCATCACAATCACAAAGGTTCGATGTGGTTTTCGATTATCCATTTGGAATCCGACCCCCGGTCGCATCAAAATTCAAATGTCATTAAAAGGCCAATATTGATAGTCGGTTATTTAACTATCAATCAACATTCACAACAATCACCAAGATTTAAATAATTTTTCTCCCAATTATTATTTTCAAAATATCTTCGCAAGGTATAATTTTAACATTTCAACCATTCGAAAACAAATTTCGAATCAATTTCTACATTTCAATCCTTTGACAAAAATTTCAATCATTTTCCTTACGCGGAATACATTTCTAAACATTTTATTCATTTCCAATGGAAATCTGTCGAGTTCAAAAACTTTAAAATAATTTAAACTACTTGTCCAAACACATATACTTGGAAATATTTAATTTAAAAACTAGTTTTTTTAAAAACACTTTATTTTAGAAAAATATTATATCGATATCTCAGATAAAACTTCAAGTCCAAACTAATTTTAAAATAAAATTAGTAGACAGAGTATAAATATTCAAATAACTATTTTCTAATCAAGTATCAATTTAATCTTTTAAAATAATCCCTTCTATACTTAATTAAATAAATCTTTACTTTAAAGATTTAAAACAATTCCCAAAAACAATTTCTCCAACAATATTCTTTTAAAACCAAATCTAGAACTTTTAATTTTATTTCAAAAACTATTTTTAAAAATATACTCGGCTTACCAGGGAAAGTACACCTTTCATTCTAAAATGGTTCATTCATATCAATTTATAAATCTTTCTGGATTTATTTTAAATTTACATTCCAAATACGTAAATTCCTTTTCACACTTTTAAAAATAAAACAATATTTATTTTAAAACAAATTTCCCTTTCCTTTTAAAGTTCCCATTGTGAATTTTAAATTTCCAAAATGTCCACTGATATATGATTTTTAAATCATTTTCCAAATATTCACTTCAAACACCAAATCAAATTTCAAATTGATTTCTAATTTTATTTTGCAGTACCAAATTAAATTTTCCAAATCGATTTTCCAAAGATTTATTTCAAACACCAAATCAATTTCAAATCGATTTCCCAATTTGTTTCCAAAACACCAAATCAAATTTTCAAATCGATTCCTAAAATTTATTTTAACTCCAAATTGAATCCCAAATCGATTTCTAAATTTATTTCCTTTTTGAATAAATTCCTGTATCTCTTTCAAATATTTAAAATCCGTATTTTAAATAAATTCTTCAACTATTAAATAATATTACTCAAAATTCTTTTACTAAGATATTTTCCCATATTTTTGGAATTTATTCAATAAGTTTTCAAAAATAAAACTATATCTATTTAAATTTCTTATTTTAAATTCACCCAATTCTTTAAATGAATTTATTATAAATTTTCTATGCAAATTTCAAAATCCAATTTTATTTATTTATTTCTAGTATCCTACAATACCAAAATCTATTCGGCTAATTATAGCCTTCAATGATTTTAATCACCAGTATAATCACACAGAGGTTATAAATAATCAACACACATATGAAACAAATTAAATATTTGAGAAATCCAGTTGGATCCCTCCAACCTGTTTCCTTGCATCCACTAACATTAGTACAATAATTAAACATCAATTCCACTTCGAGGTGGAATATCGCGATATATGTGATTTTATATAATATCATCCGCTATTATGCGGCGCATAGGTCTCATCCGCTATATAATGCGAGAAATCAATCACTCCAATTGCATATATAATACCAATTCCACTTCGAAGTGGAATATCGCGGTATATGGGTTTAATATAATATCATCCGCTATTATGCGGCGCATAGGGTCTAATTTAATACAACTGATAATAATTTATAATCCAAGCACACAATCAACAATTCTAAAATTTAACTATCACAATTCAACAATCAATCAATAACTAAAATTTTCAATTATTATAATTTGAGTGAGAAGATCTCACCTTGGATTATGCATGCAATCCATTTTCCATTCCAGTTTATTTTTCACGATCTTTGACCTTGTATAATAATTATCAAAATTTTATTAATATTCGAACAAATTGAATAATGACTTATTAAAAAAAAGTTTCAAAATCAACATTTTTAGAATCCACTACTTTCAAATTTTAACTTCAGTAATTATCAAACCTATTTGCATGTATAATTTTTTTTTCTGTTTTATATATATATATACATATATTTCCAAATTTGTTAAAATAAATTTATCAAAGAAAAATATTTACTGCCCGATTCGCGACTGCCTCCTCGATGCTACGAATCACGCGGCACCCCCAACATCACCATCGAGCACGAGTTCAAACCCTCACCTACCACTGTCACTTGCCTCGCCGTGCTTCTCCTCAAGATGCGTGCCTACTCCACTCCCAGTCCTTGAGTTTGAGCACCCTCGATAGCCACTCTAGACAACCCAGTCGCGATTTCGACCCCACCACTGCCTCGACTTCGGTCGCGCTACCTAGCCTTGACGACTATGACGACCTGCCGTGGATTTTTCTGCGCGCGCGAGAGAGCCGCCCCCCCTCGCGAAACTCGAACACGCGCCATCGTGTTTACAGGCATCGCGATTTCAATCTAATCGCGTTACTCCTGCACCATTTTTTTTTCCTATGAACTGTCAATTTTTATTTTTATTTTTTCGAGCAAACTTGAATTGCCAGTTGAGGAAAGAAGAAGGACGGAAATAGGGGGATTGATCGATTTTCGAATTTGATTTGAGAGGATAGCCTACTCGAAAATTTTCGAAGAGGACGCCATGATTTTAAAAGTGGAGCTCGACCATCGATTTCCTGATTTGAACGAGATTTTTTTGAATTTCGTTCACCCTTTCTGGTTTACAGTCGCGTTATTTTCTTTCTTTTGGCTTAAACGAAGATGAAAGCACGGTGATTATTTTTTTCTTTTCAAACGAACGCGTGTTAAAAATTTCAGAGAAAACAAAACAGTGTTTGAATTTTACTCAACATGTCCTTGCTTGACAGCAGTTTTATAATTTTATTATTTTATACTCAAATTTAAATTTAAAATTTAAAATCATTTCTGTAAACGCTACTCAAAATCTCGATCTCCAATTGAGGCATGTCGCTAGGCGTTTATAATGTTAAACCCCTATTCCGAACGCAATGGAAAAGGTTCTGAATCCAAATTCGATCGTATGGAGAAGATTGCTTTTCGAACCCAATTATTAATTTAAATTTTTGATATAAATTTAGCGTGTTTGCTTATCGTACAACCAAACGATCACTCCAAACACTACGAAAATTGAAATCCGACAATAATACAATATTACGGATCCAACGGAACTAGTTTCGTCGAATTCCGAGACTGTGCCTTGGAAGGCTATTTTTAAATACCGATTCAAATGATATAAATTCAAAACTGAATAAATCATTTCCAAATTCAATTTTGAAGCTTCCATTATCTTCAGTATTATCAATATAGATTTTTCATGCCTTTAAAAATATTTTAATCAGCTTAAAATTGAAGATACAAATTTTTACCCAACTTCACATTATTAAATTGAATAATTTAATTGCCAAATTCATAGTTATATTTGAAATCCAAGTTTAAAATAACTCCCAAACATTTAAATTAATTAAATATTTCAATTTCGAATGTTAAAAATTCTGGATCGTCACATTCTTCCCCTCTTAAAAGAATTTCGTCCTAAAATTACTAGTTAAGAAGAATGATCCTTAACCCGTTTCTATTTTCCCAAAACTAAACAGTTTTATCAACTTGTCAAAACAAATCTTTTCATTAGGGACCCATTATCACTTAAACTAACTTTCCAAAAACTTCCATAAATTCCAAACAACAATGCTTTCTTAATCAATTCGAACTTTAAATTAATTTCAAAATTTAATTTTCAAAATTTTCTTAAAATTTTTCTAACTCCCTAAATTTTCGAAAAATTTCGCCAGCGTCACCTTTATGCGGCTAGCTCGGTAAGACTACAAAATGCCACAATGGGCCCTCAGATTTCAAAAGAAAACAAAATGCCAAGCGGCTTGACAAGAAAGTCATCAAATTTCATACTGAAATTTAAATACATACCTTTATCGAGTAATTTAAATTATCTTTGAAATTACAATCTCAATTCCCTTTGCATTTAAATCACCTGTATGCTACTAAGCAATAATACCCAATTACCATATCCAAAATCGTTTAATTCATTCTCCTTACAGAATTTTCAATATATACTCCTTATACCATTATTTACTTCACTATTGAAGTTATATATCCATTTTCATTCAATCTTGCATTATCAATTTCACTTGAATTCAATTCACAATTTCAATTCTAATTGGATTCAATTTACCTTCTGAATATTGAATTTTATCAACTATCTTTCATTCACAACTGATTCATGTCACTATTTTAAATTGGTTTCATTTACTAATTCATTACAAATTCCAATTCATTTTATCTCAAACCATTTTTTTTCATTTCCACCTTAATTATCTTTAGTTCACTTCGAACTAATTTTACAATTTCACACAATTCAATTTCAATTTTAAACTTATATAAGTTATCTCACTTATTTTCATTTCATTTACTTTCCCAACTTATTTTGTTTTCATATTCGCTTTAATTTAACTCAATCCTTTAAGTGAAGTTCATTCTATCAAATTCAAATTATATAATTCATCAACTCATAAACACTTTTAATAAATCTTTCAGAGTTTTAAACAATTTCTCAATATTTCAAAATCACCTTTGAAATCAATTATTTCCAAAATCAAACTATTTTAATTTTAACTTTTCTTTAAGTTAAATTTTATTCTAACAACTTCAAATTTATAAGTTGTCAAACTCAATCATATTCTATAAGTCTTTCCATCTTTTCAAAACCATTTTTGAAATCAATCCAAATTATCCTTTGAATTTCCATAACCAAACCCAGTTTGCAAACAATTTTCATTTAAAATAATTTGGCAGTAATTCCTCTCCTGGAAACTCGAAAATGAACACCGATGATGTCACGATCATCATCGGAATTATTTTCCAGCGACCGAAAAGAGTTTAGTGCTTTTTATCCTTCCAAAACTATTTTTTTAAACACTTGAAAATCATTTCCAAACTCAAAAGAATTTAATTTTTTTCAAATCTCCAATCTTTTCCAAATTTCAAAACTTTTCAAACCCCTTTCAATTCTTTTCAAAACATTTCTCTGGAATTCCATTTCAAATTACAAATCACATTTTCAATTTACATTCTCAAATTCCGTTGTAACGATCTAATTTTTCGACTTTCGAAAGTCGACATTAATACGACCACTGTATAAAATGTCGCACAATCGAATGACGGAAAATCGAACCATTAAGGTTAAAGAAGAAGAAGATAGAAGAAGAAACCCAACAATAATAGAATCTCACATTTCATAGCGGAACAAATATAATAGATAAATAAATAATCTTTAAAACAAAAGCATAATATCTGTTTATACATACATCATCAGAGTTTACAACAACAATACAAAACTGGCAGTTACAATAACTTGTGTACAAGAAAATTTGACTTGCACTAACCCAAACGCAATGGACACTACATAGTATAAGTGGTATGCTTGGCCATCCAGCTTGCTCCTGATCTCCACAACATCTCTTTTCTGACTTCGCTCCAGAATAACTGATAACCTGACTCTAGGCTGCTCGTGTGGAAAAATTATGGGCACTCAGTGTTTAGAAAGGGAACAATAAACTCCAGGTCAGTCATGCGACTGGTGCGAGATCTTAAAAACAATTATTATTTTTCACAAAGAAAATAAAAGAAATCCGCTATGCTTTTGGAAAATGAAACTACCATAAGGCCACCCGGCACACACATAATGCAATCGCACACTTGGGAAGATTTCTCCTTATGATAGTCAAACATGCTTGATACGCAAAAAAATTTTGATAGTATCATTAGTGCAGAGTGGAAAACATTTGCAAGTATAATATTGATCTTAGCCAGCATACGTACCATTATAGTATGCCTACTATAGCTACCATGTTAAATGGCAGGTTTTACAACTAAAACCGTACAAGGCGCGTACTGAAGATTGGATTTCCAACAAATGGTCAGGCTAAGGAACTTCCTGGGCCACATTGGTACGCCTCTGGAGGGACGCCCCGAGAACCTAACTGGATCTCTACCAACACAAGGCCGGGTTACCTCTGTAACTAGGTAACTGCTGACACGAGTAAGTCATCCCTCGGTCGTAACCGACCTTTATCTGAGGATCCTTAACACCAACAACCACAAATGAATAAATTTGCAGCATTCACATAGGTTAAATATTTGGGCTCCATACCATGAAACCACCTCTTTCCAGAAGGAAATCACATACCCTCAGGGGGCGCTACCCCTAAATAACCTTGCCACTTCTTTCCTGTTTTGACCATTCTGAGTTGTGAGGTTCGACGAAGTCTCGTCCACAAAGATATGCTTTTCAAAAAAGCCATGCTTCGATCAACAAATGATCAGCAGCACTTCGTATGCCACATTACCAATTTGAGAATATATCACTAGTAACCATCAACTACATAACCTTCAAGCTCGTACGTCTCAGAGAAGGGTGTTAAGCTAAGAGAATAAATTCTTCGCCACCAACAGAAATATATTTGATAGAAACCAGCTTTACATCTCAAAGTGTAACGTCAGACACACATCCATACAAGTCCATTCCGGGATCGAATGGAACCGAAGGCACTTCAAAGAAGCTCTTGCAAATCCGGATATTCACTAATCACGTCCGGAATCCCCATCACAAAGGGTGATAAAATCTTTAAACCGGAGCAACCTGGTGCAGAGACATTCGACAGGTAATCCTTTCGCTTTCGAAAATACCCGATCTTCAGCACCATCTTCGATTGCCATCCTATTTCATCGTATCATTATTCGGAATGGGTTTTATGACACAAAGTCCTCTCCTAGCTAATCCGAATAACGAGCGCTTATTTTTAAAATAAGTGTTACATTCAGATTTCAAACAAATCACAACAATTTTCACTTTGATCTTTTAAAAAAAAGATCCATCACAATCACAAAGGTTTGATGTTGTTTTCGAATATCCATTTAGAATCCGACCCACGATCGCATCGAAATTCAAATGCTATTAAACGGCCAATATTGATAGTTGGTTATTTAACTATCAATCAACATTCACAACAATCGCCAAGATTTAAATAATTTTTCACCCAATTATTATTTTCAAAATATCTTCGCAAGATATAATTTTAACATTTCAACCATTCGAAAAAAAATTCAATTCAATTTCTACATTTCAATTCTTTGACAACAAATTTCAAATCATTTTTCGTACGCGGAATACATTTCCAAACATTTTATTCATTTCCATTGGGAATCTACTGAGTTTAAATAATTTAAAATAATTTAAATTACTTATCCAAACCCATATACTTGAAAATATTTAATGTAAAAACTATTTTTTTTAAAAACGCTTTGTTTTAGAATATTAGTTATGAAAATATTATATCAATATCTCAGATAAAACTTCAAATACAAACTAATTTTAAAATAAAATTAGTAGATAGAATATAAATATTCAAATAACTATTTTCTAATCAAATATCAATTTAATCTTTTAAAATAATCCCTTCTATACTTAATTAAATAAATCTTTAATTTAAAGATTTAAAAAAATTCCCAAAATTAATTTCTCCAACAATGTTCTTTTAAAACCAAATCTAGAACTTTTAATTTCATTTCAAAAGCTATTTTTAAAAATATACGCGGCTTACCAGGGAAAGTACACCTTTCATTCTAAAATGGTTCATTAAAATCAATTTATAAATCTTTCTGGATTTATTTTTAATTTACGTTCCAAATCCGTAAATTCCTTTTCATACTTTTACAAATACAACAATATTTATTATTTTTTTTAAAATTCCCTTTCCATTTAAAATTACCACTGTGAATTTTAAATTTCCAAAATATCCACTGATATACGATTTTTAAATCGTTTTCCAAATGTTCACTTTCAAACACCAAATCAAATTTCAAATTGATTTCTAAATTTATTTTCCAATACCAAATCAAATTTTCCATATCGATTTCCCAAAAATTTATTTTAAAACACCAAATCAATTTCAAATCGATTTCCCAATTTATTTCCAAAACATCAAATCAAATTTCCAAATCGATTCCTAAAATTTATTTTAACTCCAAATTAAATCCCAAATCAATTTCTAAATTTATTTCATTTTTGAAATAAATTCCTTTACCTCTTTCAAATATTAAAATCCGTATTTTAAATAAATTCTTCAACTATTAAACAATATTACTCAAAATTCCTTTATTAAGATATTTTCTCATATTTTTGGTATTTATTCAACAAGTTTTCAAAAATAAAACTATATCTATTTAAATTTCTTCTTTTAATTCACCCAATTCTTTAAATGAATTTATTATAAATTTTCTACCCAAATTTCAAAAAAATTTATTTATTTATTTCTGGTATCATATGACACCAAAAATATATTCGGCTAAATTATAGCCTTCAACGATTTTAATCACCAATATAATCACACGCAGATTATAAATAATCATAACACAACATATGAAACAAATTAAATATTTGAGGAATCCAGTTGGATCCCTCCAACCTGTTTCCCTGCAACCACAGACGTTAGCACAATAATTAAGTACCAATTCCACTTCGAGGTGAAATCTCGCGGTATATGTGATTTTATATAATATCATCCGCTATTATGCGGTGCATAGGATCTCATTCGCTATATAATGCAGGAAATCAATCATTCCGATTACAAATATAATACCAATTTCACTTCGAGGTGGAATATCACGGTATATGGGTTTAATATAATATCATCCGCTATTATGCGGTGCATAAGGTCTAATTCAATACAACTGATAATAATTTATCATCCGAGCATACAATCAACAATTTTAAAATTTAACTATCACAATTCAACAATCAATCAATAACTGAAATTTTCAATTATTATAATTTGAGTGAGAAGATCCCACCTTGGATTATGCATGTAGTCCATTTTCCATTCTAGTTTGTTTTTCACGATCTTTGACCTTGTATAACAATTATAAAATTTATTAATATTCGAACAAATTGAATAATGACTTATTAAAAAATTCAAAATCAACATTTTTTAAATCCACTTCTTTCAAATTTTAACATCATTAATTATCAAATCTATTTGCATGTATAATTTTTTTTCTGTTATATATATATATATATAGAGACACACACACACACATATATTTCCAAATTTGTTAAACTAAAATATATCAAAGAAAAATACTTACTGCCCGATTCGCGACTGCCTCCTCGAAGCTACGAATCACGCAGCACCCCTAACATCACCCTCGAGCTCGAGTTCAAACCCTCACCTACCACTGTCACTTGCCTCGCCGTGCTTTGCCTCAAGATGCGCGCCTGCTCCTCCTCCCAGTGCTCGAGTTCGAGCACCCTCGATCGCCACTCTAGACAACCCAGTCGTGACTTCGACCCAACCAATGCCTCGACTTCGGCCGCGCTACCTAGCCTTGACGATGATGGCGACCTGCCGTGGATTCTTCTTCACGCGCGAGAGAGCCGCCCCCCTCGCGATACTTGAACACGCGCCATCGCGTTTGCAGGCATCGCGATTTCAATCTAATCGCGTAACTCCCGCGCCCCTTTTTTTCTTCTATGAACTGTCGATTTTTATTTTTATTTTTTTCGAGCAAACTTGAATTGCCAGTTGAGGAAAGTAAAAGGATGGAAATAGGGGGGTTGGTCGATTTTCGATTTTTTTTTAGAGGATAGCCTACTCGAAAATTTTCGAAGAGGACGCTATGATTTTAGAAAGAGGAGCTCGGCTATCGATTTCCAGATTTGAACGAGATTTTTTTGAATTTCGTTTACCCTTTCTGGTTTACAGTCGCGTTATTTTCTTTCTTTCTTTTGGTTTAAACGAAGATGAAAGAACGGTGATTTTTTTCTTTTCAAACGAATGCGTGTTAAAAGTTTCAGAAAAAATAAAACACGTGTTTGAATTTTACTCAACTTGTCCTTGTTTGACAGCAGTATTTTAATTTTATTATTTTATACTCAAATTTAAAATTCTAATTTTAAATCTTTTCTGTAAATGCTACTCAAAATCTCGATCTTCAACTGAGGCGTGCCGCTAGGCGTTTATAATGTTAAATCCCTATTCCGAACGTAATGGAAAAGGTTTCGAATCCAAATTCGATCGTATGGATTAGATAGCTTTTCGAACCCAATTATTAATCTAAATTTTCGATATAAATTCAACGCGTTTACTTATCGTACGGCCAAACGATCACTCCAAACATTACGAAAATTGAAATCCGATAATAATACAATATTACGGATCAAATGGAACTAGTTTCATCGAATTCCGAGACTGTGCCTCGGAAGGCTTTTTTTAAATATCGATTCAAACGATATAAATTCAAAACTGAATAAATCATTTCCAAATTCAATTCTGAAGCTTCCATTATCTTCGGTATTATTAATATAGATTTTTCACGCCTTTTAAAAATATTTTTAATCAGCTTAAAATTGAAGATACAAATTTTTACCCAACTTCACATTATTAAACTGAATAATTTAATTGCCAAATTCATAGTTATATTTGAAATCCAAGTTTAAAATAACTCCCAAACATTTAAAATTAATTAAATATTTTAATTTCAAATGTTAAAAATTCTAGGTCTTCACATTAACACGTGTTTGTATTTTACTCAACGTGTCCTTGTTTAGCAGCAGTATTTTAATTTTATTATTTTATACTCCATTTAAAATTCAAATTTTAAATCATTTCTGTTAACGCTACTTAAAATCTCGATTTCCAATTGAGGCGTGCCGCCATGCGTTTATAATGTTAAACCCCTATTCCGAACGCAATGGAAAAGGTTCCGAATCCAAATTCGATCGTATGGAGAAGATAGCTTTTCAAACCCAGTTATGAATTTAAATTTTCGATATAAATTCAGCGCGTTTGCTTATCGTATGGCCAAACGATCACTCCAAACACAACGAAAATTGAAATCCGATAATAATACAATATTACAGATCCAATGGAACTGGTTTCGTCGAATTCCGAGACTGTGCCTCCGAAGGCTATTTTTAAATACTGATTCAAACAATATAAATTCAAAACTGAATAAATCATTTCCAAATTCAATTCTGAAGCTTCCATTATCAATATAGATTTTTCAAGCCTTAAGCTTAAAATTGAAGATACAAATTTTTACCCAACTTCACATTACTAAATTGAATAATTTAATTGCCAAATTCATAGTTATATTTGAAATCCAAGTTTAAAATAACTCCCAAACATTTAAAATTAATTAAATATTTCAATTTCGAATGTTAAAATTCTGGGTCGTCACAGACTGTAATAACTAAGTGATTCAAAATCAGAGCACAGATCCAAGAATTGTACTACATAGTAGTAGAGTTTATACAAAACATGAATAAACCCAAATAAATTGTCTCAATATATAAGCAAACACTGTTTGAGGCACCACAGTGTTATATAGAGGAATAAGCATAAGTAAGTCCATATATAATACTCATTTAAGAGTACCTGAGATAATAAGAAGCAAAGCATAAAACCTCGAGTCAGACAACAGTCTGATCTGAGCGATAAATGAGTCTCAAATTACTCTATAAGTCGATATAGTAAGGAACATGGTATAAGAATCGTACTTAACATGTCCCTCAACCAAATATTTTTCATATACATCATAATATCCTATTCCACTAAACACCATAAGCATACCAACAACCTAGTATACTATTGAAAGTCTAGGCATCAATCCTCGGGACTACCTATGTAATGTGACATTCCTAAAGTAACGGGTGGCTAGTGAAGCAACCATAACAAACATAGCGTCCATTAAACAATACTAACGGTCACTCATTGTGCTTTGGATATGTGATAACTCATATGACCTTTCCACCGCCAGAGATTAGAGGATAAATCTCGGTCTTTAGTATACTCGATACATTGCCCGAAATTGTTACTATAACCATTTCTCATGTCTAGGGTTAATGGATCCATTCCACCAATTCGAGGTACCAATCAAATACCCATGAGTGCACTCACAATCTATGTTGTTCGAGGTGGAAAGGAGCGCTAGGCGCTAAGATTGGCTTTAGAGTCAAAACAGAGTTTCGACAGAGCCTAGAGAAAATATGCATTTGTCACATATATTTTGCACAAACAATATTCGCATTAAATAATTGCAAAAAACTAACTATTTATTAAACTATACTAATGTTGAATTGATGATCACTGCATATTAGTTTATTATAAGTGATATATGTGTGTGTGTGTGTGTGTAAGTATGCATGTATTTATATACGTGTGTGTGTGCACGCACATGTGCATGTGTGTATATACACTTGTAAATTTTTCGTCAGTCAAGCACTTTTAAACTTTGTATGAGCTACAAAATGTATATTAGTAAAAAATTTGTTATGGAAATATCTGGATATTATTATACCAAATAATCTTAAACCACTCTAGTACAATATTAGTGAATAATATAAATTTTAATTTATAATTAATTATTTTTTATCTGATTAAGAAATTATTTTCAAATAACTTAAAGGGATAACACAATAAAAATAAAAAAAATTAAGAAATCAATAAAATTAAATTCCAAAGAAGAGAGAAACTAAAGGGTAAATTTTATTCTTAAATCACATATAAAGTAGAATTTTTTTTAGACATCAAGCAACCTGAATCCCATGGTACCAAAGTGACGAGTTGACGATCCCATATGCTAATCACCCCTCAAATGATAAATGTAAGCAAGTTTAAGTAGAAAATGTGAAGTTTTTAGGTGAAAGAAGAATAACGGAGGTTAGGAAATATTTTAGGAAGTGAAAAGTGATCCACTTTAGCCCTAACACACCCCATTTGCCTCCAAACCCAAATTGGGTAACTGGGATTGGGTTTAGGCTCGTGAATTATTCATATATCTGTCTAAAGCCCTTAAAACTTGAAAAAATAATATCTCTCAAACGGTAAGTTCGTTTTCCTATTATGACCACTCTACGGAAAGAGAAACAACCACCCTGAAGCAATGGATGTGGCTTCAAACCATAACTTGACTCTTATCAAAAGTTATAGGACTTACAAGATTTTCAGGGTCAAAATGGCCACATAGAAATTTGATAAAAATCATAGATATGGAAAATATCCTTAAGAGTTATTTCTTAATGTTATAGAGTCGTACGACCTTACATGAATTAAATAGTAATATTACACGATCTTCGATATGTAAAACACAGGTTGTAACACTCTTCCTCCCTTTAAGAATTTTGACCCTGAAGTACCCGAATAAATCAAAGAATAGTTGACCAAGGTTATCCCATATGCCTTACAACCACGTACAACCATCAAACATATCAAACAAGCATCCATGCAATCGATAGTGTAAATATACCTACCTTAACTAGTGAGATACTAAACTATCCTACATGATATCAAAGTAAAAGTAAACACGATAAGCAGTAGGTTGTACCATGCAAAGAGCTTCAGATATATAGCCCTCATGCTCTCCTTGGTTTCCCTACAGTCGCCTTCACTTTCACCTCCATTGAACCTTCACTAACTCCACCATCTTCCCCTTAAGTTGTTTCATATCATGTTCGATAATACGAAATGGCTTACGAGGTCTTGAAACTTCTGGTTCAATCTCAATAGTATCATACTGATCCAGTGCAATAGTAATTCTTAGGTCATGCACAAACTTCCTAAGGCAAGATACATGGAAGACTTGCGCATACCTACCATCTTCTGAGGTAAGTCGACCCTATATGCTACTTCTCAATCCTATCTACTATCCGAAAAGGACCTACGAATCTCGGTGCTACCTTCCCCTTACTAGCAAAATGAAAATCATTTCTCAAAGGAGAAATTTCACGAATACTATATCACCAACGAAGAAATCAAAATCTCTGCGTCTCCAATCGTTGTAATTCTTCTACTTATCTAGAGTAGCCTTCATCCTCTATTGAATAATCTCAATCTTCTCAGCAGGCTTTATAATCATCACTTGCCCGAGTATCAGCTTCTCACCTGCTTCTCACCCGCTTTCCACCAACATGAAGAAGCATTACACGGTCGGCCATATTATACTTCATATGGTGCCATACCAATACTAGACTGATAAGTATTGTTATATGTGAACTCTATCAAATTCATATGACCATCCCACGAGCCCCAAAGTCGATAATGCAAGCTTGCCGGAGATCCTTCAATATATGATTCCCTTCTCAGTCTGCTCATTAGTTTATGGGTGATAAGTTATACTGAGATGCAACTCTGTCACCATTGCCTCTTGTAAGCTCTTCCAAAATCAATTAGTTAACAGAGGGTCTCACAATGCTCCTTGGCACATCGTGGAACCATACAACCCACTTTACATACAACTCGACCAACATAGATATCATTTTAGTAGACTTTATGGGTATGACACGGGCATATTTCGTTAATCTATTGTTAACCGGGTTTTTAACCTATCTAAATTCGATAGGATTTAAAACATCCAGATTAAGCCCGAATGATTTAAAGCATAATTAAAGCACTTAAAAGAGCAGGAAGTTGGCCCTCAAGAAAATTCACAGTAAAATAAGCAATATATTTGGATCAGCACCGATCCGATCTGGTCGATACCGATCTTAATTGTTGAACCATGGGATCTCCAAACCTTTTGCAACGCGGCCCTATTCCTCTACTAAACTCACCTATTAAGTTTGGTAGAATTCCAAATAATCTAATTCAAGAAATAAAGACTCTTTTGATCCATTCAAATATGTACTCATTTTTGGACCAGAGCAACTTAAAATGGACTTATAGAACTCATACGTACTCAAAATGACTTGAAATAAGGAGGGAACACTTAGAAGACATAAAAAACCCTCACATCAAAAATCAACTTAATTAGCAAAGCTAATTTCTACCAGTACCGATCCAAATTTTGGATCTGAACCGACCCAAATAAAAACGGTCCCACCATCTATGCTTCATTATATGGGTTCCACACACCCTCTAAAGGTACTTGCAATGTTTCTCTAATTATGATAAGTATCGAGCGAGTTATGGATGGGAATCCTCTAAATTAAGCTAGTTTGACGGATTAGGTCCGACCCACCTACAATGGGCACCACCTCATAAGATCCGATTTGAAGGCTCTGATACTTATGTACATTACATGTATGAAGTTCATGTTATTTAGTTAAGTATTGAGTGAGTTATGGCTGGATCTCCTATGATCCAGAAGAAGAGATTCAAAAATAAGCTAAGGGTTTGGATCACCGCCGATCCGACTCAATTAGATCATCACCGATCCAAAAACTTAGCTTAGATACTCATGAGATCCAATTTGGAAGCTCTCCTACTAATGTAAATTGCATGTATGAAGTTTCATGTCATTTGGTTAAGTGTTGAGTGAGTTATGGATGGATCTTCTACAAACGGATGGATTGGATGATCCATGAAGACGTATGATCAAACGAACTCCAAACGACTTGATATTCGAACAAGGCACTCAATTCTAGGATAGAAAGACAACCAAAATGAGAAGACTCAAAAATTCACAAAGTATTCGGATAGGCACAGATTCGACCCCATCGGATACGTATCGATCCGAATATTTAACTCAGATAACCTCCAAAGGACTTAGAATTTAGAAATTCACTAAGTATTTGGATAGGTACCGATCCGACCCTATCGGATAGGTACCGATCTGAATACTTAGCTTAGATCACCACCAAATCTTTTGTGCGCTTTCTGCATGATGAATATTGGCTCCTGGCAAAGCAGCTCTGGCCCAAATGCTCTCCAAATCCTATAAATACCTCCCATGTGCAACAGAAAAAGGATCTGCTCCGATCTCTGTTGGAACTCTACCATTATTTCTTCACTCTTCTTCCCCCTTATAACAACCATTAAAGGGCAACTGAGATCCTTCCGGTTATCTCTAATAATGGTGGCTTGATCTAACTTAGGGAAGAAAAATCATATTGTAATCCAAACTCCTTTGTAACACAATTGATCCATAAAAGCTATAAAGTTTATGTAGGCTTCGTTAACAGTCGAACCACTATAACAATCTCTTGTATCTTTACTTTTTCTATGATTTACTATTGCTTTTTCTATTTTATTTGCCTTGATAAACAAGGATGGTGCTTTCGCACTCAATGCAGGGTGTTGATCCTTTTTTTGGTTTAACATTTTGGTGTATTCACTGAGAATTGAACTCAGGGTTAGATCTAACCTCTTTGAATCCACCAGATCGAGAAGTTAGATTTGCAAAATAAGCTTCAAGAAGCCAGAGATCTTACCGTTGAAGGCTAATGGAGGGAAGAAAAATGACTACTTCCGGAAGATCCATAGGAGTCGTTGTCGCTGGAGAAGAGGCAAATCCCCAGCAAAATGAAGTTCACAACACTAACAACTTGCTAATAAGGGCCAGTATAGGGAATTACACCAGAGATCAAGCACTAGATCCTCTACTCAATATGAGGTTATTACCTAAGGGGGAATTGAACAAGACGGTTGATTAAATTAACCAAAAAATGAAAAAAAGTCGAAAAGCTCTTATGGACAAGATAAATACTCTCTTAGAGGTCTAATCACTAACTACTCCTAGAACGGTACCTGGGGACGAAGCTGTTGCAGAGCAAGAGAATTCCTCTATTTCTAGCTGAATTTAAGTAACATAAGACATAAGTAGAAAGGAGCGATGGGCAGAACTGCAGGAATTGTCATAAAAGAAAATGCAAACACTCCTCCAGTCGCAAACCACCTGCTACAAACTCAAATCTAGGAGTGAAAACTCCACGGGAAAACATAGCAATGGATGTTTAGGATTCTGAAGATGATGTACACCTTGACGAAGATGACTTGAATTTGGACGCTAATGTTTAGAGTACAGAAAAGAAGTGCAAACTGTACCTGTAAGACCGACTTAGTCCAGAATACCAGAATTGCAAGAAATGCACTCTCAAAGAATAGAAAGCCTAGGCTTCAGCCAGTCGACCGAAGTCGTTTGTGAAGTCAATCACTTGGCAGAGCTACTTGCGGTCGTCCTATGGATGATCGAACTAGCAAGGCATACATTGCAAATGTGGTCAGACACTCAATAAAAAAACAACCATAATTCAACATTGTGTGATTTAAGTCATTACAAACAACTTATGACATATAATGATTGCATCTCAAGCCATCATATTTCATTGCGCAGATCAACTCACCATCTACTTTGGATTGTATTATCCATTAGATAAGATCTAGATTTCTATCTACAAAGTCTCCTACTCCATTTAGACTTGGAAAAAAGCCTACAAGGAAACTAACTACAAAGCCTCCTAGGAAGGAAAATGCCATTACTAGCTCCTCGCGACCTATTAATGAAGAAGTAGAAAACACAGAGATCGGTTATAAACAATGGATCTGTCCATTCACTAGAAGTGCTCCCACACTCGAACACGTGCAGTAGCGAAGTGCCAAGTAATGGACTACGAACTACTACTCAAACGGTACTCCCAGAGGTAGGAAAACCAAGGAGATATGACATAAACTGAGATCGATTACCGGATCAAGCTCCCATTGTAGATTGCGATCACTCTCAACTGAACGGCCTCTAATCCCATCATGGAATTCCCATCATCGAGTCACAAGTGGTCGTCATCAAAAATCATCGAAAAGTTCGGTGAAAAACTCACTTTAGGGTTGGCTCGAAGTCGAACTCAAGTAATCACCCATTTGACTAGAAGCAAACCCAGGAAATTCTGGCCCAAAATTCGACTCAGGTAAAACTAAGAAGTCCTCCAAGTAAACATCCTAATAACGCCAAGCACCGTTTGTCACCGATCTAGCACTTCAAATGCCATGACACCAAGCGAACCATGTGTTGACTCCAAGAAAACGGAAAATTTCCTCGGGTTCGACTCCAAAAATACCACCGATTCATCAACAGCAATCAATCTTGTTTTTCCCATAACTCGAACATACGAACTCCAAATGCCTTAAAATTTAAAATGAAGCCACATGAGGCCTTCCTTATCATCCTATACGGATATCACTTTGTTTGAAAAATTCTAGGGATCCTCACTAATATGTGACCCTATCCTAACTAATTTTCCATTCGATCGGCATTTCCCATCGTTCAAGCTTTGGATAACCATGCATATATCATTCGTATGATTCCCATATGGATGAAGCGAGGGCGACGGATGCAATCTACTATAGGGCCCTTAGGAATCATTAGAGGGTGAAACAACCTACTACTCTAGAAGAATTCTATGGGAAGGAAAACCGGTTCATGAGATTGGAGGTAGTGCAGTTGGTCGAAGGCAAACTTGGAAATTTACCAAAGAACAAACCAAATGGTGAAGGAGCTACAGGACTTTAGGACCTTCTGCTCAGCAAGGCTGCTAAGACCCAGCAGACAAGCACCATGGCTAACTGACGAAAGGATGATTATCAAATAACACTCTAGTTGGCTAACTACTAAGGAATAGGAAGCAACCTAAAGTGATGCCTTCCCAACCGTCTCCATCTACTTTCCTTTTCAAATGAACCTTGTCGGACACTAGAGGAATTGCAGACAGCACCAAAAAGGAAACACTTCCATGCCCTTAAACTATGAATGAAAAGCACAAGCACGCTAATCGTCAGATCGATGGGCATATCGATCCCTTTTTCTAAGAAGTGGGATTGCTTCGGTAGCGTCGAGAAGGCTTATCCAAAGGATCATCGAGCAAACAGGCCCAACCTCCTATTCTCCAGGAAACGATAAAACTATGTTCCCATGAGCTGAGCCCCGAAACTCTTCTTGGAGTCGATGAATCATCGTTCCAAGGTTGTTTGGTCATCGATCGTCCGATCAAAATTCCTTTTGGAGCCGATGAATCTTCTCTGCAAGGCCGTCTAGTCGTCAGACATCTGACTGAAATTCCTCTTGGAGTCGATGAATTTTCACCCCAAGGCCATCTAGTCCCCAAACATCCAACCAAAATTCCTTATGGAGTCGATGAATTATCGCTCCAAGTTCGTCTGGTTGTCGGACATATGACCACAAAAACCCATAGTGAATGTGAAGGTCCTTCGCAAACTAAAGCATTGTGAAGGCGAACTGGTGTATCGGTGGTCATCTGATCCAAAACTCCCAGAAGATTGTGAAACCATGTTTCACGGCTATGAATAGACAATCACATTAGTCACTCTATAGAATCAACAGAATCACTTCTAACGACCGAAGAAATAAACATTGCTGAATTCCATAGCTTCGAAGTCGCTCAAAGAAACTAAACCAAAATTGAATCGACCTCGTGATTAATCAAAGGTCGACTCAAATCAAGCGAAGATTCAGCACTCGAGAGAACCAAGAATCGTGGAACCCTAATATATAAGTCTCTAAAGGTATAGGCTTTCCCATGCTTTAATCATCTAGGAGGGACAGCCACACCCACTAGACCAGGGGAAACCAGAAAAATTATGGAGAAACCTTGGTACAGTTCAAGCATGTAAACAGCTGTAACATCCCCATACTTGGAGGCCCAAAACTAACGGCTATGGATGCTGTAGTCATCCATAGTAATTACTCTTCGGCGATCGAATACGGCAATATTAGATACATTGATACATAGAAACACATGAATATGGAAAATTTTAGAACATCAAAGAAGCTCCACATTCCATTTCAAAACATTTTAAATTCATTACATAATCCCATAACCGTTAACCACGTTCATAGAAAATATATTTTACAACATACACCAAGAGCGACATATGAAGATGCCTCATTGAAAGATCAGAGTATATATATTGGCAATTTAACAACTTTGCATTTACAACATTGCAGCGAAATCAAAACAAAATAGCTATCATGTCTCCTGCATGTCTCCGGAAGTTTATTTGTCAAAAGAGGTACCTGAAAACTTCAACTCTCAAAATAATCAAAATCAATTGAGTATCCGAGAGTTTAAGGGGAAAATAAAAAACTTCGAGTAAGATATAAGTCTGCTTTGAATAATAATCTACCATCTCAAACCATTTAGCTATCTAGTGAGACCACGCTGCTTAGCGGAATGGGTTTTTCCCTCACTATATCTTGAAAACTTATATAAACCATACACCGTGCTCCTGCATCCATAATGGTTAAAACAATTCAAAACGATATGATATGATGATATAATAAAATAAGTGAATCAATTCTGGATTACCCATCCCCATTCATTTTGACTATCCGTCATAGTTACAGTTTCTAGGATTACTATTAACCTAATAGTTTTCATGGGCTGACAAATAATCGGCTAAACGTTTAAAGACTCTCTATCCAATTACATAGTTTTCATAGGATCACTATGAACCTATTGGTAACTCTAATCTCTTTTCTTTTATCCTATTTTTCATGGACTGACTAGGAACCTATTGACTAACTATCAATATCTTAATTCGGATATAGTTTTCATGAGCTAACTATGAACCTATTGGCCCCTGCCATTATTAAATCATAGTTTTCATGGGCTGACTATGAACCTATTGGCCCCTGCCAATATCTTTTCCCTTACATAGTTTTCATAGGCTGAATGTGAACCTATTGGCCCCTGCCAATATCTTTAATTATTAATATTCCATAATTTTCCTTTAAAAAATGAGATTGGGTTATTTTTCGAAAACTTGGGTTTTCGAAACCTTCAAAACCTTGGTTTTGACCTCATTGGATAGCCTCCTACTAATGCATATAAATCTCATTTAAAACATTTGGCTCCTACCTTTAAAAATACTTTAAAACCTCTCTTTCAAAACCTTTCGAATGTAATAAAGTAATACACATTAATTCTTAGAAGCATAGCTTCGAAACCATAGGAAGTATCCCTTCTAAAAGCATTGAAAGTCCCCCTCCCGAAATCATTGGGTTTATATTTATAATATCAATTGGGTCAAAATTAATATAAACAAAAGTATCTCTTTCGAAATAATTCTTCATCATATAAAAGTATTTGGGAAACTTGATGGCATCGGCACCCTCCTTTTCGAAGCTTCAAAATATTTAAATAAAACATTGAAGGTTAGAGTCGAAACTCCCTTTCAAAGCCACTACCTTCGAACCCTTAAACCCTTTCGAAAGCATTTAGGAAGTGGTTTCATACATCTTTAAAACAAACACTACCTTTTGAAAGAATTGATGACTTCAATACACTCAAAAGGAAAAAAGCCCGTAGGACTTCGACTAGATCGGAACCCCTTCTTTCGAAAGCATTTATTTACAACTAAAGGAACTCATTCGAAAGCCCTTATTTTTATAACAGAAAATAGAAACCACTTCGTAGACTATTACAAAACTTCTTTCGAAAATTTATGTTTCAACTATGTCGAAAGCTTTATTATAACAAAGGCAGGCGCTCAACTTTTTAAAATAACTGAGGCATCGACCCCATCGAAAGCAACATTTTCGACACCATGCCTTCCGCCTTTCCTTCAATACACTACGTACCATCTAAGTGATACCTTGTGTATTATTTTGGGATTAGTGGGGTTTTGACTTGATCGAAGGCGAAAGGTATGAGTCGAAAGGTACCTCTAATAGAGACAAAACCTGTTTTTCTGGGTAAAAAATGGTTAACGCCAAATCAAACCAGATATACATAACTAACCTGCCTATGTGTAAACATGTGATTGTTTGCCTTAATTTTTAAGCGCTTTACAAAAATTACCGCCTCTAAATTTTTGGATAAGTATCAAGATAAATTTTTACAAATAAAACCTTCCCTTGAAACACAATTTAATTATTTAGATCCTCCTCTCAAAATAATTTAATTCTTATAGTAAATCACTTAAGAAAAATCCCTAAAGATTATTGAAATTCACTTTCATCATGTTACCTAACATATCAAAATTTCAAACCCAAATTCTCAATATAATTTCTGAAGTAAATTTCTAAACCCAATTGACCATATTTTAATTCAAAATTCATAATAATCTTACCATAGCTTGAAAAATTATCAAAATTAAAAGTCAACTCCAAAATCATGTTTTACATAATATATAATTTTTCCATGGCATTCAAACATCGATTTATAATCGATTTTGCTATAAAACTATATAAATCTCTATTTAAACAATCTTGTTTAAATAAATTAAATCATAATTCAAGCATATCATCATCCAAAACGAATTTAATCCTAATTCCAAAACATATATTCATAAAACAGAGATGGAATTATTATTCACCTTGATTATGATAAGGAAAGTGGATTGAGATTGATTCCCCTTCTTTAATTTCTTAGCCTTATTTTTTATTATTTGAATTTTAGTTCTTTTTCCTCCTAGTAATGGCCAGCTTCCCTTCTTTAATTTGCATTTTTGTGAGGCAATGATCATGAAAATGAACTGCCTAAGTATTTATATATATGAGGGTAAAGGTTATATTTGGCAATTACCCAATATACTCTTATTTTTATTTACTACCATTTAACCCTTTATAAGCCCACTAAGAAATTAATTAAGCACAACCACTTAATATTTATTCAAATCTCAATCCCTTTATCACTTAACAATTTATAATATTCTATTTAATTTATCTAATTAAATCTACTGAATAATGTTATTTAAAAATTAGGGGTGTTACAGGCTCCCCACCATTAAGAATTTTGTCCTCGAAATTCAATAAGGGCTAATGCTAAACATAGCAATCATCTGTAACGACTCCTAACAATCATACGAGTCTACCTGATTAGCAACCTTCTATATAAATCTAATATAAACATACCCTCAAAGTAGATCTGGATAAGTATTTCTAATCCTATCTTCTGTCTTCCAAGTACAGTCCTTCTCGTTCTCGCTCCACTAAACTTTCACCAACTTGACTATCTTGAATCTTAATCTTTTCTCATCTCTTGCCACAACCTGGACTCCTTGTCTAACAACTATCAAATTAGGCTCTACTACCAAGTTTTCCTACCCTGTCGAAGGAATAGCAGTCTCTAGATCATGCACATATTTGTGAAAATGAGACACATGGAATACATCATAGACACCAGTCATGTTGCTCAGTAATTATACTCTATATCCGAGCTTTCCAATCCTCTCTATAATTTGGAATGGACCAACATATCTCGGTGCCTGCTTCCTTGACATTTTAAATCGTATCACACCCTTCATCGGTGACATCTTAATAAAAACCCTGTCTCCAACTGAGACATCTAGGCCTTTACGTCTTTTATCTATGCAACTTTTCTATCTGGATTGAGCTTCCTTCATCCCTTCTCGGATCAACTCAATAATCTCTAACGCTTCTCTAACCAAATCTAGACCTAAGACCAATCTGTCTCCAGTCTCCAACCAACATGCGGGTGATTTGAATGGCCTTCCATACAAAGATTCAAAAGGCACATTCCTACACTAGTTTGATAACTATTATTATAGGAAAACTCAATCAAATGCAAGTGATCTTCCCAAGATCCACCAAAATCCAATGCACAAGCTCTTAACAAATCTTCAAGTGCTTTATTGACTCTCTCGATTTGCCTATCTGTCTGTATATGATATGTTGTACTCGTCTTAAGCTTGGTACCTAATATTCTATGTAGACTTCTATAAAATTCGCTAGTGAATAATGCCTCTCTGTCGCTGACTATGCTACTAGGAATGCCATGAAATCTAATTATGTTCTTCATGAACAATTTCGCCAAAACAAGTGTCATTCTGGTAGACTTGGCTATAATGAAATGGATGTTGTTGGTTAATCTATCGACTATGACCCATATGCTTTCATTTCTCCTATTCGACCTTGGCAACTCGTCAATGAAATCCATGGATATAGAATCCCACTTCCACACTAGAATTTCTAAAGGCCGAAGCAGCCCGCTAGGCTTCTGGTGTTCGGCTTTCACTTGTTGACAGTTTGTAAACTACCTAACCCACAAGCCAACATCTCTCTTTATGCCTTCCCAATAGAAGCTCCTTTTTATATCTTGGTACATCTTGGTCCCTTCAAGAGAACTTGGATCAATGGCATTCTTCTATAACTTCTCTTCTCAAGTTCTCTACATTCAGAACGCATAATCGCCTCTTCTTTCTCAACCATCCTCTTTGGTCAAGACCAAAATCCTTTAGATCATCGATCTCTGATCCTACCTCTAGCCTTCTAATCCTCTTGACTAATACTAGATCCTCTTTCTTTTTTTCTTTTTCTTTTTGAAAGGCAAGAGTGAATCTCATTTATTGACTTAATCCAAATTACAAAAGTTCCAAAGATAACACTATAACCTATTACAATCATCATAACAAAAACAAACAAATAAACAACAAAACAAAAACTACATTCAGCAAAAACCAATTTTATATCCCAGACTTCTCTAAAAAACTACCATGAAAACAGCAACCCCGAGCCATAAGCAAAGTTCCAGAAAAGGTGCTTCAGTAACTAGTACAATCCTTCAGTAAGATATCCATCTGCATAAAGAGAATAATCCATACAAAAAAAGAACATTAACTTTGAACAACTCCAAGCCATAATCAATGTTCCAGAAATGGTGCTTCAGTAAGTAGTGCATTCCTTCAGAAGATATCCATCAAAGATTCTGCTATTCCTCTCTGTCCACACTTTTTGAATCATCCTTTTAAGAAGCTTTAACAGCTCTTTCTTTTTAGAAGCTATCCTTTCGATCAGCATTGGTCGCACTTCTAAATAGGCCAACAAGCAGTACTCTGACTCGACTCTATAGTTGATCTCGACTGTATGCTACAAGTAGTCAAAGCTTCTAAACCCTTCCATTCTGTTAACATAGCTAACACCATATTATGATGTTTCATACTAAGAGCATCCGCTAACTTATTTCCTTTCCCAGAAGTATATTCTATACCAAAATCATAAGCATCCAAAAAACTCCAGCCAACTCTACTTCGCATATTCAACTCCTTCTGAGAGAATAAGTATTTTAAAGACTTATAATCAGTGTATAGCTCAAATCTTTCTCCTAGGAGATAATGTTTCTAAATCTTTAATGTGAAGATCACCGCAATCAACTCCAAATCATGAATACGTTATCTCACTTCATGCGGTCTAAGCTGTTGAGAAGCGTAGGAAATAACTTTACCATTATGCATCAACACAGCTCCTAATCCCTTTCCACATGCATCAGTATACACCACCAGCCCTTGATTTCTATCTGAAACAACTAACACTAGTGCGTTGGTCAACAAATATGTTTGCGCCAAAATTGGTCACAAACCCCAAGTATCGTGAAAGCGCCAGTGTATGAATACAAATCAGCAATACTCAAACACAAATCACAGATTTAAGCAAACAACGAGCAGCAATTCAGAAGTAATAAATAAGAGCACACGATTTATAGTGGTTCGGCTATCTCCGGCCTACATCCACTTCAATAGTTTTTCCTTTTTATTGATTATCCTTACTGATTACAATCAATTACAGCGATTATAGTGAAGCAAATCGTTTACAACAGTGATGGTTGCGAGTAGAATCGAATCTGTCAGAGTCTGGACGTTGAATGGCCGAGAGATCCTTTTCCTATTGGCTCTGGGGCTCTATTTATAGGCGTAGGAGGCTCAGATCTCGCCCAAACTCCGGTATACTTTTTCTGGCACGTGAGTGGGCCCACGCGACCGACCCCACCAAGTTTGACTTGATCTGTGATCGATACGAAGTCATTTCGTATCGATCAAGATGATGTTCAATTGGGCTGAAATTTGGTGGATACATTCTTCATCATGCATGCAAGCTCCTGTGAAAATTTCATGGCATTTGGATCGGTAGATCTCGAGTTATCGTGGATTCGAAATGTTGTTCTTCGTGTGGCTATCGGCTTAATCCATGGCTTCGAATCGATGCCTTCGACTCCATCAGATCACGTGGTTCTGTGATGAGGTGGCGCGCGTCCTTCGAGTCGATCCGGTCTTCTTTCCGGGTTGAACGCATCAATCCCTTAGATTTTGCCTAATTTGCACCGAGGGTCGACACGTCATCTAAGCTTGTTGACTCAGTGGATTCGAATTGATCGTCATCCATGGATTCGAACACATCGATGGATACGAATTAGGCTTTATCTATGGATTCGAACAATCACCTTTATAATGGATATGAGGCATACTATCTGTTGATGGATGCGAAGTGAGATCATCTGATGGATGCGAACTAGATGGAGTCGAACTGAGGTGTGAGGATGGGTACGAACTTGATCGATACGAACGAGATCGGTTCGAAGCGACTAACTCCTGATGGATTCGAATGGAGCGAGATGATGTTAGGCTGATGGATTCGAACCTGATGGATTCGAATGGACCATCACCTTGCCCTCTTCATGGATACGAACAGCATGCTCTTTCCTTAGATTGAATCGATCATAACTTGCACATACAAGCTCGTATTGACCTGAGATTTGAAACACTGGCTTCTACAGCTTTGCTCGTCATGTCCTGTCAATTGCGGCCCGATCCGGACTCGGACAAAATTCATCGATATCCATGGTGAACCTACAGCGTATAATCGATATTTGTGACTAGTAATCATTGAGTTTATGTTAACTTTTGGATATCTCGACTTTGCCAAAAGTTGGGATAATATTTTGCTCCCCAAAACATGCCTTTTGGTAAAAGGCGTGTTTTGATCGTTCTTAAATTGAATGTAGTGAGTTCATGTTTTGTTCAGAGCTTATAGCATTTTCAATCAAGTTCGTGGCTGTTCAGAGCCAAATCGTTATCAATTTCTTTCAGTGGAAATTAAGAATGAATTTTTACAGTCTCTCCGGACTATCGATGGTCACTCCGGACCCTTGCCAAGCCCATTCTAGACTTGGCGATTGAATAGAAAGATCCCATTGCACTCCGGCATTGCCTTCTATCCCTTGCACTCCGGCCCCAGCTAGGGCATATAGCGATGTCTTGGCTGTTCTAAACCAATCATAGCCTCTCCGGGCTCTTGCTGGATCTCATCCTGTCACTCTCCGGTGAAGGGGGAACAACGTTAAGTGAGTCGATCCTGTCGCTCTTCGGCGAAGCAACTCACTTGCTGCACTCCGGTTCAGTGTATCTGAACATTAAGCGATGTCATGGTCGCTCTAGACCGGTCATAGCCTCTCCGGGCTCTTACTGGATCCCATCCTGTCACTCTCCGGTGAAGGGGAAACAACGTTAAGTGAGTCGATCCTGTCGCTCTCCGACGAAGCAACTCACTTCTTGCACTCCGGACCCCGTCTCTCCGGGTATGGTCATAAAGCGATCATTTTTATATTGGTATTTAATGTTCATCCTTTGACTCTTCGGTCTAAGGTTTATTTCAAGAAATTCAAATTTATTTATTAAATCCAGGTCCTAGATGTTCAATCTCAAACATCAGGAAAAAGCTAAACATTGCCTCTCTAGGCATATCGGTTTATCTCCATCTCAGAGCATGCCTAGGGATCTCTCCGGTTCCCGTACATGAGTAAGTGGAGTAATCGTTTATTCTGAAAACAAATCTAAATGAAATTATTCGACCGAAGTCTAAATCCTGGACTCGGCCCCTGCCATCTTTAATCAGTGGATGACGAGTCGTGATCCCGATCCAGGATCGTTCCTGTTGGGTGGAGGCGGTAGTTGTTCAGGCCTTACCGCCGCTGTCCGTTCTCTGACATATTATGGCAATCTACCACTCCTGGCATGTTCTTCCACCTCATCCTTTAGGTGGCAGCATTCCTCTGTAGTGTGCCCATCCAGCTCATGGAATAGGCAGTATTTTCCAGTTCTGCGCTCCCGCTCAGTGGGATCCCTCCTGGGTGGCTTTCGATAGGGGAGTTGCCCCCGAGTTTCAGTGTAAATTCGTTCCAGGCCTGCAGTCAGATCTGTGTATTGCCTGAATCTCGGTTCTTGGAATTTCTTCCGTTTATCAGGACCATTATATCTGTCATCCTGTTTCCTCTTTCCTTTGTCCGCTCCGGACTGTTCCCTGGCGGTTCCTTCGCCCTGCGCAGCATTTGTTTCCTGCCTCTCGGCTCGTGATTCTTCTAATCGGATGAACTTTTCAGCTTTATGATAGAACTCTCCGAGATCTTGCGGTGGATCTTTAGTCAGAGAATCTTTAAATTTGGTGCCTTCCCCAACTCCTACCACCGCCGCCATCAAAATCATTGATGGATCTGGGCGATCTACAGAAGTCACCGTTGCATTGAATCTTAGTAGAAAATCTTTTATGGATTCTCCGGTCCTTTGCTTTATCGAGGCTAAAGTCATCACACTCTTGGGTCGCGTCACATGGACCCTAAACTGTCTCATGAAGCAGTCTACAAGCTCGCCCCATGTTCTGATTGATCCCGTTTCTAGTTGCCTGAACCAAAGCGCTGCCAAATCTGACAAGTATAAAGGGAAGCATCATGCCATCACTTCCTCGAATGCCCCCAGCACTTCCATATGCCTAATATATCTGGTAATATGCATGGTTGGGTCTGACCTCCCGTCTTAAGGATCTAGCATTGGTAGTTTGAATTTTGGAGGGTTCCTTGCGATTCGGATGTTCGGAGTGAACGGACTCCGACTGACTTCTTCCAGCCCTCCACTAGACAATCCTCCTCTCATGATTTGTCGCATTAGACCAATTATTCTCTCGTCTCCATCAAGGGGTTGACCTCTTGTCAAGCTTCTATCCTGCCCCCCGAGCCTTGAAGGGAATTCTGGTACATACTCTTCGGGTGGCTCGTTAGCATAAGCATTGGCTCTAGCTTGTTAAGCTCCGTCTATTGGTCTTCCAGTATCGGACCCTGAGGATCTGCCCCCAAGTCCTTGTTGATCACCTTCAGCTCCTGCATTCTGGTCTTGAACCTGACCTTCATTAGCTTCTGTAATCCTGATTCCTTGTCCTGCACTTGCAGTTGTTATAGTTGGTCCAAGGTTTTGCACATTCACCGCCCTCATTTGTTCGAGGAAATTCTGCAGCATCTCCTGTTGAGTCTTCATCATTCTTTCGCGTAATGAATTAGCCATAGCTTCCATCTCATCTCTAGTGATATACATCGAAGCCTGTCCCTCTGCAGCTCCAGAGGATGCTTCTTGGCTTCCTCCTTGTTGGCTCCGATCAGCCCTTTTCTTGTTTGTCGAGTCATTGTCTCTGAATCGGGATTCTTCAAACTCTTAAATTTGAATTCTGAATCTGGTGTAGCGGGTGCTAGTCTTTCTCAGTGAAAGCACCAAAGTGTTTGCGCCAAAATTGGTCACAAACCCCAAGTATCGTGAAAGCACCAGTGTATGAATACAAATCAGCAATACTCAAACACAAATCACAGATCTAAGCAAACAACGAGCAGCAATTCAGAAGTAATAAATAAGAACACACGATTTATAGTGGTTCGACTATCTCCGACCTACGTCCACTTCAATAGTTTTTCCTTTTTATTGATTATCCTTGCTGATTACAATCAATTACAGCGATTATATTGAAGCAAATCATTTACAACAGTGATGGTTGCGAGTAGAATCGAATCCGGCAGAGTCTGGACGTTGAATGACCAAGAGATCTTTTCTGTTGGCTCTGGGGTTCTATTTATAGGCGTAGGAGGCTCAGATCTCGCTCAAACTCCGGGAGACTTTTTCTGGCACGTGAGTGGGCCCACGCGACCGACCCCACCAAGTTTCGACTCGATCTGTGATCGATACGAAGTCATTTCATATCGATCAAGATGATGTTCAATTGGGCTGAAATTTGGTAGAGACATTCTTCATCATGCATGCAAGCTCCTGTGAAAATTTCATGGCATTTGGATCGGTAGATCTCGAGTTATCGTGGATTCGAAATGTTGTTCTTCATGTGGCTGTCGGCTTCGAATCCATGGCTTCGAATCGATGCCTTCGACTCCATCAGCTCACGTGGTTCTGTGATGAGGTGGCGTGCGTCCTTCGAGTCGATCCGGTCTTCTCTCCAGGTTGAACGCATCAATCCCTTAGATTTCGCCTAATTTGCACCAAGGGTCGACACGTCATCTAAGCTTGTTGACTCAGTGGATTCGAATTGATCGTCATCCATGGATTCGAACACATCGATGGATACGAATTAGGCTTTATCTATGGATTCGAACAATCACCTTTATAATGGATACGAGGCACACTATTTGTTGATGGATGCGAAGTGAGATCATCTGATGGATGCGAACTAGATGGAGTCGAACTGAGGCGTGAGGATGGGTACGAACTTGATCGATACGAACGAGATCGGTTCGAAGCGACTAACTCCTGATAGATTCGAACCTGATGGATTCGAATGGAGCGAGATGGTGTTAAGCTGATGGATTCGAACCTGATGGATTCGAATGGACCATCACCTTGCCCTCTTCATGGATATGAACAGCATGCTCTTTCCTTAGATTGAATCGATCATAACTTGCACATACAAGCTCGGATTGACCTGAGATTTGAAACACTGGCTTCTACAGCTTTACTCGTCATGTCCTGTCAATTGCGGCCCGATCCGGACTCGGACAAAATTCATCGATATCCATGGTGAACCTATAGCGTATAATCGATATTTGTGACTAGTAATCATTGAGTTTATGTTAACTTTTGGATATCTCGACTTTGCCAAAAGTTGGGATAACAAAATGCTTTAACTTAAGGAACCCTTCCTCACATTTATCAGACCAAATAAACTTTACATCTTTCCTGGTTAATTTAGTCAAAATTGCAGCTATCCATGAAAAATCCTAAATGAATCTTCGGTCTCTTCCAATTATTGACATCTTCGATCTTAACTGGATCTATTGCCAAACCCTCCTTTGAAACCACATGACCAAGAAACTTGACCTCTTTCTTCCAAAAATGACACTTAGAGAACTTCTCCTTTAGCTGACGCTGTCTCAGCGTCTCAAGCACTACTCTCAGATGATCTTCATGCTCCCTTTCATCTTTCGAGCATACTAAAATGTCATCTATGAATACTAATATGAACTTGTCCTGCTCTCGAAAAACTCGATTCATCAAATCCACAAAGAAAGCAGGTGCAATTGTTAACCTAAATGGCAATCACTAACCATTCACACAAAACGTGCCTAGTCGAAATACTGTCAAAGGAATACTGTCCTCTGCCACTTTCAATTGATGGAAATCGGTCACCAAATCCAATTAGGAAAACAATTTCGCTCCACTTAACTGGTCAAACAGATTGTTTATTCTTGGCAAAGGATATCTATTCTTGATTGTCCTTTTGTTCAACTTAAGGTAGTTGATGCACATCCTTAACGAATCATCTGGCTTCTTTACGAAAATTGTGTCCGCTCCCCTAGGCGAACTGTTTAGTCAAATAAAATTCCTTCCTTCTAGATCCCCTAGCCGAACCTTCAATTCCTTCATCCCGGTCAGTGTCATCCTGCTAGGTGGTCTACTGACAGTTTTAGCTCCTGGCACAAAATCTACCCGAAACTCAACAGCTCGTTTTGGTGGTAGTCCTATTACCGGCTCAAATATATCTACAAACTCTCTTGTAACTCGAACCTTACTTAGCTCTTCGTCCACTTCTATAGCACTTAACAAAGCACTAATACTCCTATCGGAATTCTCCATTGAGAAGATGATTCGGTTATGACTATCTGGGTGTCTTGATGATATTTCCCCATCCTGGAAAAATATCCTAGCCTCATACTTACCCATCTAATCCATTCCCAAAGTGATCCCTAAATGTATGAAATAATAAACATACAGACTGCATGCAAACATATGACCTAACAAATCAAGTTCTAACTAGTCACATCTTCTTCCTAGAGTCGCATACCCTCCTATTGGATTCGCAAAAGAAGAAACAAGGTAGGTAGGTTCAAAGCATAATTTATCAACCATATTCTGAGATATAAATGAATGTGTGCACCGATATCAAATAGTACCCTAACCGGAATACTCTAAATCAAAAGCATACCTTCCATCACAGCCTTTCCCTTATCTGCTATAGTTGGTCTTGAAGAAGACGGTGGTCCAATAGTAAAAACTTTTCCCTTATCCTCTCTAACTGGTTGTGGACACTGATTTTTATAATGCCCAACTTGATCACAGTTGAAGCATTTCACATTCTTCTTCTCTACAGGCTTCTTTTCTTTGCTTGAATGACACTCATTTGAAAAATGATCCTTCTTATCACATTTGAAGTAGACTAAATCTGCTTTTGACTTCTTGGCTATGTCTCCCTTTTTGGCACCTTTCTTTTTTAAGAACTTCCTCTTTTTTCCCTAAGAACCCTGAGATTCAACTGGCTTCTCTCTAGTGCAAACATTAAGCATCTCCTCATGGCAGATTGTCATCTCCACCACTACATTAATAGGATCTCAAATATGTATCAGGGTCGTCCTAGCAAGCTCGAGCCTCAGTCCTCGAATGAACTTCTCATTCCTTCTGATGATAATGTCTAATAGCGTATCCATATTGAGATAGCTCATCAAACTTATTAGCATACTCGATAGCTGACATATCTTCCTGAACAAAATCCATAAAATTCCTTGTCATTGCTGACTTAGCAACCTCAGAAACAACTTCTGCTCTAATCTCCTTTGAAAATCAGCCCAAGTCAAATCTTCCTCTGAAACTCTGGCAGTCACACTATTCCATCAGTGAAGTGCCGACCCTTGCAACTGCCTAGAGGCCAACCTCCTCTTCTGCTCATCATCCAAAACCAAATAAGCAAATATTCTTTCGTAGTGCAACGGCTAATTCTCTACTTCAATAGAATCTTATGTTTTCATAAATGGTTTTCCACCCAAACTGGTGTAGTATTTACTCAGCTTAGCATAATTATTCCCAGCTAGAGCCACAAGAATAGTTCCTCCAATATTTCCAACAATTCCAGATGTAGCTCTTACTTGCATTAGATTAACAAAGAACTAATACATCATCCCCACATCTACTGGCAGATTTCCAGCACCAGCATTGGCTTTAGCATTTTGGTTAGCATTAGCTCATCGACCTTGGTTCCTCCATGTATTAGGTCCAGCATTTCCATCAGTTGTGGTGCTTCCTCTACCTAGATTTCCTCTTTTGTTTCTCTCTTCCATATCTTCTTTCTCGTAAATCTATATACGAGCCTTAGTAAGATATAGAAGAACGGTCTAAGAGAGAGAGGAATACTTACTTATATGTACTTATATATATCGGGTACAAGTACGTTTCAATCGTGTTAACCCAAACCCCGATCAAATTTCTGATTCATTGGATTATGTTTTGAAAAATCTATCAGGTTAAATTGCTTAAGTTTTCATAAACCTATGCTCTAATACCAATTTGTAACATCCTCCTACTTGGAGATCCAAAATAAACGGCTATGGATGTTGCAGTCATCCATAGTTATTAATCTTCGACAACCAAATTGGCAATGTTAGATACATTGACACACAGAAACACATGAACATGGAAAATTTTAAAACACCAAAGAAGCTTCACATTCCATTTCAAAACATTTTAAATTCATTATACAATCCCATAACCGTCAACCACGTTCAAAGAAAATATATTTTACAACATACGCCAAGGCCTTCATGACAGATCAGAGTGTATATATTAGCAATTTAGCAACTTTGCCTCTACAACAACACTGCAGAATCAAAAACAATAGCTATCATGCCTCCTGCACGTCTCCAGAAGTTTATTCATAAAAAGAGGTACCTGCAAACCTCAACTCTTAAACTACTCAAAATCCATTGAGTACCCGAGAGTTTAAGGGGAAAACAAAAACTTCGAGTCAGACATAAGTCTGGTATGAATAATAATCTACTATCTCAAACATTTAGATATCTAGTGAGACCACGCCGCTTAGCGGAATGGGTTTTCCCCTCACTAGTAACTTAAATACTCATATAAACCATATATTGTGCTCCTTTACCCACAATGATTAAAATAATTCAAAATATTATGATGTGATGATATAATAAAATAAGTGAATCAATTCTGGATTACCCATCCCCATTCATTTTGACTATCTGTCACAGTTATAGTTTCTAGGATTACTATTAACCTAATAGTTTTCATGAGCTAACCAATAACCGGTTAAATATTTAAGGACTCCCTACCCAATTATATAGTTTTCGTAGGATCACTATAAACCTATTAGTAACTCCAATATCTTTTCTTTTATCCTAGTTTTCATAGGCTGACTAGGAACCTATTGAGTAAATGTCAATATCTTAATCCGGATATAGTTTTCATTGGTTAACTATAAACCTATTGGGCCCTGCCAATATCAAATCATAGTTTTCATGGGATGACCATGAACCTATTGGCCTGTGCCAATATCTTTTCCCTTACACATTTTTCATGGACTGATTGTGAACTTATTGGCCTTTGCCAATATCTTTAATTATTAATATTCCACGGTTTTCCTTTAAAAAATGAGATTGCGTTATTTTTTTGAAGATTAAGGTTTTTGAAACCTTCAAAACCTTGGTTTCGACCTTATTGGATAGCCTCCTTCGATAACGTATAAATCTCTTTATAAAACATTTGGCTTCTGCCTTTAAAAATACTTTAAACCTCTCTTTCAAAACCTTTCGAATGTAATAAAGTAATACTCATTATTTCTTAGAAGCATAGCTTCGAAACCATAGGAAGTATCCCTTCGAAAGCATTGAAAGTCCCCCTCTTGAAATCATTGGGTTTATATTTAAAATATCATTTGGGTCAAAGTGAATAAAATCAAAGTATCTCTTTCGAAACCATTCTTTATCATATAAAAGTACTAGAAAAAAAACTTGATGGCATCGGCACCCTCCCTTTTTAAATCTTTAAAATATTTGATAAAACATCGAAGGTTAGAGTCGAAACCCCATTTCGAAGCTATTGTCTTCAAACCCTTGGACCCTTTCGAAAGCATTTAGAAAGTGGTTTAATACATCTTTAAAGCAAACACTACATTTCGAAAGCATTGACGACTCCAATACACTCAAAAGGATAAAGAACGGCAGCAGGGCTTCGACTAGGTCGGAACCCCTTCTTTTTAAACCATTTATTTACAACTAAAGGAACTCATTCAAAAGCCCTGATTCTTATAACAGAAAATGGCAACCCCTTCGAAAGCTATTAGAAAACTCCTTCCGAAAACTTATGTTTCAACTATGTCGAAAGCTTTAGTAACACAAAGGAAACCACTTAACTTTTTAAAATAACTAAGGTATAGACCCCATCGGAAGCAACACTTTCAGTACCATGCCTTCCTCCTTTCCTCCAATACTCTACGTACCATCTAAGTGATACCTTGGGTATTGGTTTCTCCTTCGGCTTCGTCGGGTTTCGAGTTGATCGAAGGCGAAAGGTATGAGTCGAAAGGTACCTCTAATAGAGGCAAAACCTGTTTTTCTGGGCAAAAACTGGTTAATGCCAAATTAAACCGGATATTCATAACTAACTTGTCTATGTGTAAACATGTGATTGGTTGCCTAAATTTTTAAGTGATTTACAAAAATTACCACCTCTAAATTTTTGGATAAGTATCAAGATAAGTGAGAAAATAATCATGAACATGAATGGCTTAAGTACTCATATATATATATATATATATATATATATATATATGAGGGAAAAGGTTATGTATGGCAATTACCCAAGGTACCCTTATTTTTATTTACTTTCATTTAACCCTTTATATGCCCACTTAAGTAATTAATTAAGCATGGCCACATATATTTATTCAAATCTCAATCCCTTTATCACTTAACAATTTACATTATTCTATTTAATTTATCTAACTAAATCTCCTAAATATTGCTATTTAAAAATTAGGGGTGTTACAACAGTGTTGCAGCATGGGAAGTACTACGAAAACTTGAATAGCTATAAGGAAGACCAAGACTAACTATATTACAGTTCTGTTACACACGATCAAAAATTCTGGCAATCTGACAACTACGGACATAATAACCTAGCTAGAGCCACAAATGAAATACTAGCAAATGTTTGCCCACTTCTTCCCAACTCCTACTGTACTGCTCTTGGTGACTAGTTCCTCTTTCTCTTAGACCATATGCCAGTTGGAGACCCAATCTCTGAAGGCAGTTTGAACCAAGAGCTAAGAATTTTGCCTAGAACTCCCATAGGCCTTTCTTTATATCCATCTTCATGCAGTCAACTGTAGATCTCTCGACCATGACTTGATCTGCCTGGATGGGTACATATTCTCGAAACATGGAAGGATCATCCAAGCCATGGTTACTTGAATCAAAAACTGCTTAGCTTCTTGAACCAATAAAACAGTGTTCATGTAAGCAACCTGCTAAGTCGATAGGGTCAAATCGACTCAGAAATCATTATTTAGCTGCTTGGACCCGTCAAATCATGCCTGAATATGCTCCATACACTCACCGAATCGAAAAAAGCAAATCGGCTCAAACCGCCGGATCAACGGGAAATCTTGATCCTAGCCTTTTAAGAACTAATGTTGCTCCGGCAACATTGGGAACACCTAAATTCTTGTTCTTTACTTGAGCTATAGAACCACGCTCTTAAAGCATGAACTCCTCACGTTACCCAAAGATTGGCAACGTCAAGAAGTTCCAAACAATTTCGGATCGACGGGACGTACTGATCCTATAAGCCGTGCATTTCGTAAGCCGCGCATCCCATAAATCGTGCGCTCTCATAACCCATGCCACCCATAATCCACCATCACTTCTTAAGCCATGGAACCACCCTCTCGAAGCATGAACTTCTTACGATACCCGAATTTGGCAACGAGAAGTTCCAAACCATCCTGGATCGACAGGTCGTATCGATCCATAAGCCGCGCATTACGTAAGCTGCTTACTCCAATAAATCATGCATCTCATAAGTTGTGCAAACACTACTCAATGTTACTCCAGCGAGCAACATCATCAGACCATCGAAATTCTGTAAGTATCGGTGTTGTCTTGACAACATCGATAAACTTGTTTATTGAAGAATTAACAAATGGCAAGCCCGCAAAATTCCCAAACCAAGATTTCGAAAAAGAATTCTGATCTTTGACCAGAACATCTAAAGTTAAGACATTCAAGTCACGGCTCCTAGAGATAGCAGCTGCGACACAACTTTGAATGGAGGCATCCAAAGAGCCGCCCAGAACATCAAGTCTCGCATTAAGTTTTTAAAGTAATCAGCCTCGTGCATTGGGGGCACATAATACACTAACACTAGGTCAGGACAAAAAAATCACTTTATGGTTCTGTTACATCGAACAGAGAATTTTGGTAATCGCAGCAGAACTAAGCGATATAGTATGTTGAATGACTATGGAATTAGAAGGAAAACTGCTTCAACCTGCTAGATATCGATACCGCATTAGCAACATCGAGAACTCCAAACCATTATATCAACAAGAAAATCGAACTTCTTAAAATTCAACATCGCTTGGAAATAGGAGGAACTTACCATCGACCAGAGATAGACGATGATGGAAGACGTTTCCAGAATCAAGTCATCGACGCACTAGTTTTGAAAGACAAAAGCGGGTGCTCGACTGAGTACTCAAACTCCAACTTGGAAGAATCCAGCATAGCCAAAAGATTGGTAATGCCCGAAGGGAATAACTCGTCTTTCATTTATCTAACACTACTCAAAGACTAGCAACGTCAGGAAGGATAAGTCCCGATCATCATAGATTCATCATGGCCTGGACTTTAGCCTCGCTTGGTGTAATCAACCATGGAGGGACCGATCAGATACCTCAACTCCTGCATATGGAAAACCAGCTATTGTTTGAAGACAAACAACGACAAGGAGAGAACATTTAGAATTGGGAAGATAAACCATTAATTCTCTAACATTGGAACCAACGAATAAGGAGGATATCCGCAACAACATCAATGCCACAGTAGAGCACATATGGCGTGGAACAGGCAAAGTTAATTGTCATAGACTCATGACAAGCATTATCGAACTCTTTTGATCCATGATTACGATGGAAAGAGTGCAAGCGTACTTGGGGCAATGTAATGACTCGGCCTGCAGCATCTAATCTTTGATAAGTGCTCAAAATTTAGCATTTGGGAATAACGGGTCTGCAAATGGAAGTTAGTTTGCAACAAAAATCGACCAAAGGAAATTTTACCCTACGCAAGAACAACCATGGAGTTGGTTAAAAAATGACCCTTTACTGCTAAAGGGAGCACTTGACGGTTATAAACAAAGCAGAGTAACGGAGATACCAGGGACTCAAATCCTTCAAGAAAATGGCATATCTCGAAGTTAAGCAACGTTAAGAAAACAGCCTTATTAGGTTAAAAGGAATCTACAAGATCAGATGAATGGTTCAATCATTACCAACATGACTTTAACACTGCCCTAAGATAGGCAGTGCTAAGAAAAGACTTCTACAATCCAACATCGAAGTGCTAGTTTCCAAAGATCGAAACCAGTAGCCAACCGGGTTAAAAGCACTGCCGGGTCGGTGGGAAAATTTGATCCCAACCCGTTGGGTATCAGTGTTCCCCCTGTAACGTCGTGGCCTTTTCTCACTTCATAAGTACTAGTTTTTCCCTAGCAATATCGAGTAACTTTTTACGTCCTAAGTCTCGATGTTGCCCCAGCAATGTCGGGAATCTGTCTATTTCCTAAGTATTGGCATTGCCCGAACAACGCTGGGAAAATTTCTATTTCCTAAGTATCGACATTACCTTGACAATGCCGAGAAATTTTTTATTCACTAAGTACAGGTGTTGCCCCAGTAACGTAGGAAAAATTTGATCTATAGGGTTAATGAGAAACACTCACCATAGTGAACCATTAATGCACTAACTTTCGACGATAGAAGTTGGTACTCGACTGAGTTCTACCCTTGTTTTCAGAAAACTTCTATTGCACGAAGAGAGGCAACGATAGTAAGACATAACCTTTCATAGGTCAATTAGATGGTTCAACACGACATCGCAAGAATCAGCCACTGCACAGGAATAAAACCGTGTAGAAAGGAATTCCCAGGATTGAATTGCTCGTATGCTAATTTATAAGGATGAAAACTAGCGCACAACTGAATTTCTAGAATTCAACTTAGCAAAAATTTAGATACAGCCAAAAAATAGGTAGCCTCGAAGAAATGTTGCTTAGAACCAAGTGCTAGGTTATCAATTCCTAAAGACAAGAGTTGACATATGAACAAAACTTCCATGACGATCTCAGCAACCAAGAAAAGCATGCTTGGCTAAGGATAAGTGGGAATAAACATAGAAGGTCGAAAATAAAATCCCAGAACTTCCTTAATTCCAGAATGGGATTGAGAGCCATACTGAGGGGAATTAAGCAATTAACCCCACACTTTCTCATCTCTCACAAGCATCTAAATACGAGCGTTTGAAATAGCTAGTCCCGCAAATAGGGATAGGCACACAAATCCTCAGTCCAAACCGTGGAGTTAGTTAGATAACAATTTCCTTCTACCAAGTAGACATTTCTAACAGCAAATTGCCAACATAGGAAGTGGAGGATTCAATTTTCAAAAATCAATCATCGCTCAGAGTTTGGCAATAACGAGAAGGATTAATGACGTACTTACGGTTTGACTAGATCATTTGGTCCCATCTAGTGGGAATATGCCATTGCCTGAAGAATTCTGATGTTAAGAAGAGACCCATAAAATGAAACAATCAATACACTAGCTTTCAAAAACAGAAGCAAAAGCTTAACTGAGTCTTTAATCCCACCTTCTGGAATCTTACATTATTTGAAGATCCACAACATCAAGAAAAAATCCATAGGGTTGAGTCATCCGTACATGAGCTTTTGAAGATAGAAACCAAAATATGATTAGGATCTCAACACTGGACTCAGAAAAATTTAATTTAGAAAAAGATGTCGGAAACGCATCTTTCTAACGCATACCGAAATCATTACAAAATTCAGATCTTGGGATCAAGCAACAAAGTCACCAGTTCCCGAAGATAGGAGCTATCGTGTCAATCAAACTACGGCGATCGAAATTATTGCTCAAGAGACCTAGTCTCCCAAAACATTTTGGTTCAATAGTCAAAGTAATCAGCCCTACGGACTGGGGCATATACACCAACGCTTTGTCGAACAAACTTAGTAAGCCTGAACTCGATTGAATATAAACAAGAATAGTCATGGAACTGAATAGACTAAGCTACCTCGTAATTCTAGAAAAAGAAAGTCTCAAAACTGAGGAATTAAGTCAGTAGTCCTTGAAGATAGAAGCTAGTGTGCAGATTGAATTCCAAAAACCACAAAGGAAGGGTATTCGTGATCAAATGACTCATGCACTAGTTTTCGAAGATTGAAGTAGTGCCTAATCGAACTTCAACTACAACTCTACAATAGTAACTTTATAATTTAGCCAAACTCAATTGTCTCAAAACAACGAGAATAAAGGGAGAAACCTAAGCTGCAAAGGATCCAGCTCTTAAAAGAAAGGAAGTCCCTCCGCTAGACTAAAGATTGGATTACCATAAAGTCATTTTCAACAACAAAACCTGGCGTTCAACATTATCAACATGTTATCTATGCGAAGTGGGCCCGATGTCCCGAGCACCACACATGGACCATCCAGATTAAAACCATAGAAATCAATTCCAGACAACACCTTATTTTCAACGAAAGCGTACCCTAAGGGGAAATGTTTACCGAGTTTTTAACCCGACAAAATTGAATAGGAGTTAGAACATCCATATTAAGCCCAAATCACTTGAAACATGACCAAAGTACTTAAAAGAGTAAGAGGTTGGCCCTCAAGAAAATTCACCATCAAATAAGCACTCTATTCGGATAGGCATCGATTTGAATTGTTGAATAATGGGATCTCCAAACCCTTTGCATCATGACCCTTTGCCTTTACTAAGCTTACCTATCAAGTTTGGTAAAATTCCAAGCAATCCAGCTTAAGAAATAAAGACTCATCCAATCCATTCAAATATTTACCCGCTTTTGGACCAGAGCAATTTAAAATGGACCTACAAAACTCATATAGACTCTGGTCGACTTGAAATTTGGAGGGAACATTTAGAAGACATAGAAGAAGCCTCACACCAAAACTCAAATCCATTGGCCAAGCCAATTTTGGTCAATACCGATCCAGAATTTGGATCAGATCCGACCCAACTAAGATGGGCCCCATCACTTGAAATTTATTGTATGGGTCTCACACACACTCTAGAAGGTACTTGCAAAGTTCAGTCTAATTTTGATAAGTATTGAGAAAGTTATGGATGGATCTTCTCCAAATTGAGCTAGTTTGACGGATCAGGTCTGACCCACCTAGGATGGGTCCCACCTTATGAGATTCAATTTGGGGGCTCTCCTACTCATGTACATTGCATGCAAAATACTTCATGTCATTTGGTTAAGTATTGAGAAATTTATGGCTGGATATCCTGCGACCCAAAAGAAGAGATTCAAAATAAGTTCAGGCTTTGGATCACCACCGATCTGATTCAATTGTATCATTATCGATCCAATACTTAGCTGGGATCCTCATGAGATCCAATTTGGAGACTTTCATACTCATATACATTGTATGTATGAAGTTTCATGTCATTTGGTTATGTATCGAGTGAGTTATGGATGGATTTCCTACAAACGGATGGATTAGACGATCCATGAAAATGGATGATCAAACGAACTCCAAATGACCTGATATTCGGACAAGGCAGTTAATTATAGGATAGGAAGACAACAAACTAAGAAGACTCAAAATTCTCTAAGTATTCGGATAGGTACCGATATGACTCCATCGGATAGGTACCAATCTGAATACTTAGCTCAAATAACCTCCAAAGGACTCAAAATTCAGAAATTCACTAATTATTCAGATAGGTACTGATCTGACCCCATCGGATTGGTACCTACCTAAATACTTAGCTCAGATCATCCCCAAACCTTTTGGGCTCCTTCTACATGATGAATACAATCTTCTAGCAAAGTAGCCCTACCAAAGTGTTCTCCAAATCCTATAAATATCATCCCATCTGCAATAGAAAAGGGATCTACTCTAATCTCTGCTAAAACTTTGCCATTGTTTCTTCACTCTTCTTCTCTCTCATAACAACCGTTAAAGGAAAACTGAGATCCTTCCAATTGTCTCTAAAAATGGTGGCTTGATCTAACTTGGGGTAGAAGAATCATGTTGTAATCCAAACTCCATTGTAACAGCAGTTGATCAATAAAACGATAAAGTGGATGTAAGCTTCGTTACAGCCGTACCACTATAAAAATCTCTTGTCCCTTTAATTTTTCTGCGATTTACTATTGCTTTATTTTATTTTATTTGCCTTGATATACATGCTGTTGCTTTTACACTCAGTACAGTGTGTTGATCCATTTTTTGGGTTAACAGCTAATGAATATGACCTAAATGCTATGGTCCCCTCCTGTGGTCCTTGACAATCCATCGATGCTGCTCCCATTTCCACTTGGGAACTTCAAGCGGTTGTAGTAATCCACTTGGCTTCTTCTTCTCTGCCTTCACCAACCGGCGGTTCATACACTTTGATACGAATATCCCGACATCCTTCTTCATTCCCTCCCAATAATAGGTCTGCTTCATATCATGGTATATCTTATTACCACCAGGATGGATAGTCAACCTAGAATAGTAGTGCTCTCGTAGCACCTTATCTTGTAATCCATCAATATTTGCAACAAACAATCTTCCATCCTTATAGAGCCAACCCACTCGGTCGAGTCCATAATACTTTGCCTCCTTAGACTCTACTCCCACTTCTATTTTAGCAATGATTTATACTAGTCTAGCATCTCGGTTCTAATTAGTACTGATCCTCTCAATCAAAGTAGGTCTGATAGTCAAACTAGCTAGCATCTCTCTCTCCAACTCATAATAAGGTCTAAAGTCATAACCAACAGTATACTCTAACTGCTCTCACTTAAGTAACATTTCTCCCAGGCTGGCACGTCTTCTACTGAGAGTGTCAATGACTGCATTTCCATTACCAGCATATATGAAATACCAAAGTTATAGAAGGTCAAGAACTCTAACCATCGATGTTGACGAAGGTTAAGGTCCTTCTAGGAGAAAAGGAACTTTAAGGATTTATGGTCCGAGGATAGCTTGAACTTTCTCCTAATAGATAATGCCTCCAAGTCTTCAAAGCAAATACAATTTCTACTGATTCTAAATCATGGGTTAGGTACTTCCTCTCACGCAGCTTTAGCTGCTGACTAACATAAGCAACAACTTTACCTCTTTGCATCAATACTGTACTCAATCTGGTACCAAAAGCATCTGTGTATATTGTCATCTCCTTATTCCCACTCAGAATGACCAACACTGGTACACTCGTCAACCTCTCCTTCAGACTCATAAACACATGCTCATACCTTGCAAACCAAATAAAAGTCTGGCTTTTCTTCTTCAAGTTGGTTCATGGTGTTGTTACCTTGGGGAAGTCCATGATAAAGCATCTATAATATCCCGCAAGCCCAAGGAAGCTTCTCACATCAATACCATTATTGGATTGGTTCCAATCTTGAAATGCTATCACCTTTGTAGGACTAATTGTTATGCCTTGGTCAGAGACGACATAGCCCAAGAACCTCATTTCTCTCTTCCAGATGTGACACTTTGAGAACATCCTTTCAACCCATTTTTCCTCAACACATCAAGCATAATTCTCAAGTGTGTCTTGTGTTCCTCGTCTATCCTAAAATAGATAAAAATATCATCCATGAACACAAGCAAAGACTTGTTTAGATGATCCCTGAAGATATAGTTCATGAGATCGACAAAGCATGTCAAAGCATTGGTTAGCCCAAATGGCATAACAAACTATTCATAAAAACCAGACGACATCCGTAACACGATGATCTTCACACTTTCCTTTGCTACTCTCAATCGGTGAAACCTCGTCATAAGATCCAATTAAGAGAACACCTTCACACCGTGGAGTCGATCGAACAAATTATCAATACGCGAGAGTGGATACTTGTTCTTTCCTGTCATCTTATTCAACTCGTGGTAATCTACACACAACCGTAGGGAATCATCCGCCTTGATGGAAAACACTACAGGTGCATTCTACTCAGATACACTCCTACGAATGATACCTCATCTCGGTAGGTCATTCATTTGCACCTTCAACTCTTTCTACTCTCTAAGCACCATACGCCTCAAAGGCATAACTATCGGTTTGCTTCCTTCACTAAGTTTACGTGGAACTCAATCTCTCAGTATGGTGGTAATCTGGTTACCTTCTCAAATATATGTATGAATACTCTCAAACAATAGGCATAGAAGACAACTTGTCATGCGAGACCTTTACCGAATATAGAAATCTAACCGTAACTTCATCATCTGGTAGGCAGCCAATCACTACCTTACGCCCTTCCTTAGTTCCAATCGTCACTAATAGTTACTCGCAATCCACCATTACCACATACTTCCTCGGCCAGTCCATTCCAAAGATAATCCCAAACCCAACGAATCCTAAAACAAAGCAATCACAAAAAGAGCATCCATGACTCGATAAGACCAAACCATTATAAACCATATTAAGATTAGAAGGGCCTCCAATAGGGTTCATCACTATCAAATGTCAGTCAACCATCTCGGGTAGCAATCCCAACCTATCTACCAAGCTGTGCAGCTAAAGCGCTCGGCATATTCAATGCGGTGGAGGTGCAAAAAGTCATAGTGGGAATACAGCAAAGATATAGCGGGATATAGTAGATGACTCTAAAATAGCGTATAAAACTCGTACTTAATTTTTTTACAAATATATAAATGATAATGAAATGAAAAATTAACATTCAATTGAATTAATTAATACATAAATAATTTTAAATAAAAACATGTGCAAATATGCTGTAAATAAACGTAAAACTGTTATATAACATAATTGAATTTAGTATAATATTAGAGTATTTTCATTTCTAAAAATATATCCAAAATTCAATTAAATAAATTAATTTCATAATTTTCATAATGTATAAATGTCATTAATTTATTTCTTTTAAAGAATATATAGCGGAAATAGCGGAATATGGCGGGAATAATGGGATATAGCGGAAATAGTAGGGCTTAAAGCGTTAAGGCTATATTTGGGGCTATATGGAAAAATCCTAGCGGTAGAAATCCGCTATGAGATATACTATGGTTATAGTGGGGTAATAGCGGGGCATTAACTACACAGCTACCAAGTCACTAGATATAAAGGAATTTTAAGCCCAAGTATCAAACAAAACATGATAATGGCGCTATTCACCTTCTCCTTTGTCGAGGGAGCACTTGACAAAATCATGGTATCATCTAAAGCATATGCCTTCACCATCTACTTCTGCTTCGGAGGTTGTAATTCCTTTGCATATGTCTGTACTTTCCACGGTTGTAGCACTTCTCTCTTCGACGTTGCAGTCATTAATCAGATGGCCCTTCTCTCCACACCTATAACAGACGGGTTCCACTTTACCTTCTTCTGATCACTCTTCTCTTGGAACTACTGTTTCCTCTTACAATTTCATTTCTTCTTGCCTACACCACCCTGTTGCGGCTTTGACTCTTCCTTCACTACAATATACTTAGCCTTAGTATATGGTCAACAAGCTTCATGAAAGACTCATCAATATAGACAACAAGCTTCTCTCCCAAATTGTCGTCCAAGCCCATCATAAACTTCTCATTCTTCTTAGGTGGATTATTGATAAAAGACAATCCATACTTCGAAAACATATCAAACTCAACAATGTACTCTGATACAGACATCTCTCCTTGCTTCATATCGGCAAATCTTCGAAAAAGCACCGACTTTTGGGCAGTCGGTGTATATTTCTCCTCAAATCTAGCCTTGAACCGCTCCTAAGAAATCCAATCCTCGGGAGTAGTAATCTTGATAGCATTTCACCATCCCATAACTCTCCCCTAAAGTTATCTGGAAGCCACTCCTCATCGCATCCTCCAATTCCATATCCTCAAAGATGGGCTCGTACATATCCAACCAATCCATCACCTCAAAAGCTAATTCCATTTCAAGAAATGGTGTGCCTCCCAACGTAGAATAATCCTTGTTTAGCTTAGCAGAATTAGCTCTTGGCACTTGCATGGGAGCACCGCTACTAACAGCTACATTAGGAGCAGGAGCTTAGGCATTCTGCATCATATTCGCTAACATGGCCTTAAACGTCACTTGAAAACCAGGGTTAGCAGCCCCCGAGTTCGCTCCTCCTTTGACTCCAAAGGCGGAGTTCCTCGTAGTATTTCTTGTATATCGGCTCATTCTTGATCTGTAATAAGAACGATCGGTCTCCCACAAAGAAAATGGTATCTATGGTACTCGTATGTGCATGCCACTTATACTATATGATATACTGCTATATAACTTTAAAAGTCAAAATATATAACAAATACGCTCTCTCAATATACCCTCAATCCATTTTAGGGTGATAACCCCTTCCATATCTCTACTAGATCACGGTATCAACTTAGGTCAACTATGGAACCTAAGCTCCGATACCAAATTTGACGTCCACCCTACACCACTAGCACCCAATATACATAAGATAGCGTGTTGTTGCCATCTCCGGTCGATGTAGGACGATTGCCAAGGTTTTAAAGAAAGGAAAACCAATCATAGTACCTATCGTATATCTTACGACGTATCGAATAAAATATAATAGTCATTATCGATATAAAACAACAAAGATAGTAATAAATACGTGATCCAAAATTAGAGCACAGATCCGCAAATTTATATGACATAGTAATAGATTTGTACAAAACATGAATAACCCTTATTTCAAATGCTGTCTAAGGCTCTACAGTGTTGCACAGTGGAATAAGCATAAGTAAACCCATATATAATATGAGATAGCTCCATTCACTTGTCCTTTGCACATCCACCGTGATCACCAAGACCTATCGTTTAATCTACTCATTTTAGAGTACCCATGATAATAAGAAGTAAAGAATAAAACCTCGAGTCAAATAACAGTATGGTGTGAGCGATAAACGAATTTAAAAATACTATACAAGTTGATATAGTAACAAACAAGGTACAAGAATCATACCTGACATGTCCCTGCAACCAAAGAGTTAACAAATAAATCACAACATGCTATTCTATTAAATACCACAAAGAATACCAACAACTTAGTATATTCTTGAATGTCTAGGCATTAATCCTTGGGACTACCTACATTATGTGACATTCCTAAAGTGGTAGGTGGCTAGTTAAGCAAACATAATAAACATAACATCCATCAAACAATACTAACGATCACTCGGTGTGCTTTCGATATATGATAACTTGTATGACCTTTCCACTGTTAGAGATTAATGGGTATATCTCGATCACCGGTATACTCGATACACTGCTTGAAGTTGTTACTATACCCATTTCATCGGTATATGTTAAACGGATCCATTCCACCGATCTGCGTACCAATCAAGTACCCATGAATGTACTCATAGTACCCTTGCTTTGAGTATAATAGGATATACTCCGGGTATCAACGATCACTTCATATTATTTTTTGAGCCCTACTTGTTTCATCTCATTTCCATTCATCTTTGTAGGACTATTCCACATCCTGTCTTTCCACGATAGAACCATTTAACATTCTATCCTTGGGTCACCCTCAAAGAACTAGGCCATTTGGATCATCATGACTCCTTTCAACATCAAGTCGCCATCATTGGAACACTTTTAGAAGTCCCCAACAGTCATAGATACAACTCTTCAAAGTTCTGAAGCGATCACATTGAAGCCCTTCACCTAGCTTCAACCTTCATCATGATATCACACCAACATTGAGCCCCAAGCGAACAAACAAATACCATCAGCATGACCTAAAGACGTACACTTCGCTTTCATGAAGTTCTGCCGAGAAGTCTCGGACGAGAGGTTTTCCCAACAAGAGGTTTCTCGTTAAGAGGTTTTCCGCAGAGAGGTTCCCCATCGAGAGGTTTCCCATCAAGATGTTTCCCACCAAGGGAAACCTCTCGGTACCGATACCTTTTTCTTGCTCAAATCTAGTTCGACTTGAACTTTGGGACCTTCCCATGCTCTAGAGTCCCTTCTCCAAGTTTCATCTGATTTGGAGGTGTTTTGCCTTTGTTTTGCTTAAATCGGCCACATCTTTTCCTAACTACACCAAACCAATTCATCCAAGCATACATTTTAGCAAATATCATCCAAAAAATTAATTTGAGTTAGAAATCATGTTAAAAATGCTAATTTTAATCATATTAACATGTATAAGATAGTGAGATCAAGTAATCACTCACCAAATACCTTAAATTACCACTTTTAGATCCAAACCCGAATTAGAATACGAGCAACCAAAATCCCAAGGTACCAAAATGATGAGTTGATAATCCCCTATGCTAATTACTCCTCAATTAATCAATTTAAGCTAGTTTAAGTAGAAAATGTGAAGTTTTTAAGTGAATGATATACAATGGAGGTTAGGGAAATATTTTGTGAAGTGAAAAATGATTCACTTCAACCCCAACACCCCCCTTTGCCTCCAAACCCAAATTAGGTAAGTGAGCTTGGGTTTAGGCCCATTTAATTAGTCCACTATCTGTCTAGAGGCCCTTACAATTTAAAACATTAATCTCTCAAATGGTAAGTCTCGTATTATGACCACTCTATAGAAAGAGAAACCATCATCCTGAAGCAATGGATGTTATTTCAAACCCTACCTCAACTTCTATCAAAAGCTATCAGACTTATAGGATTTTTAAGGTCAAAATGGTCATATATAAATATTAAAAAATCATAGATATCGACAATATCCCTAAGAGTCATCTCTCAAAGTTATAGAGTCATACAACCTCACATGAATTAAATAATAATATTTTATAATCCTTCAATACATAAAACATGGATCGTTACAATATCTGACATGGAAAACATTAGTCAAAGTTTTGAAAAAGCCTCATAACGAGAAGGAACTTAAATTAACTGCGTAGCAAGCCAGTTTAAAAGATGCTGAGAGTGCTATTGGAATTCTATAAGTTAGATTCAAAATTCTGAGAAATGAGGTGTACTGCCATGATACCAACATGATATTGGACATAATGTACTGTTATATACCACTTTACAACATGATTGTTGAAGAAAAGATGGGTGATTATAAACTACAGTTGCATGATAACTCGGAACTAGCATGTGCTTTTGAGACTCCATCTTTTAAAGAGCCAAACACCATGCATAATACATGAATGAATTATAAATATTAGAGATCCAGAGACTCGTTTGGATTTGCATAGAGAACTAATAGCCCACTATCATCATTTTGTAGGTAGTAGTTTAGTTCTAAGGATAAAATTATCACATTTTTATTTGCACTATTGGACTTTGTACTGGTTGTGGGACTTATTATATTTATGTTTTAACCTCAATGTATGAATTTGTTGAGATTATGAATTGTTGTTGCATATAGGTTTAGAGGAACAAAGGCATAAATTAAAACACATAGTAACTGAAGTGATTTCAAAACTAGATACATTTTGGTAATCATCAAATGCATGATTATGATTATCTAAAATATATGATGGTACAAACACAAATAAGGACAATAATTACCTAAGAAGCATAATAGTAAACACACATATATGGACGTATCTAGGTATTTTGGGTTTTTAGTTACAATTGCCAAGCAGAAGTTCTAATCTTCCCACTCTCAATTGTTTTTCAAATGCATATCCTCTTCCACATTGACAAAATTATGGATAAATCCGCTAGAAGTAGCCAAATCCATTCCAATTATCCCAACATGCGAAGTATCTTGGACATGCATTTTCATGTGATTTTGGTATGAGTGTGACTGCTTAAACTCTACATTCACATCGCATTCTTCGACTTTGAACTTGTTCATTTTTGGGGTTGTAAAAACCATAGATAATTGGAATGTTATAAGAGTTTGTGTTCGACATTGTTATGTTGATATTCTTGAGTGAAACTAAATTGAATGTTGGTATTATTACAAATTTCATTTATAAAGAACGAGAATCGAACTTGGATTTGGATTTTATTTTTTGCAATGGATTCGTTTTTTGTCATTTCCTTGATGTGACACCACTCTACAAAGATTCTTAGAATTTACTTGAATTTAAAGTTTTGAATGAACATTGGAAAGACTTTGATTTGATCGTTCAATGCAAAGATTCTTCCTTTACCCTATAGGCGCGTGGTAAGGAGTAGCATGATTCGGAGAGTGATGCGATCTTTCACTAAATAGATTCCAACTTACACTGTAGTGATAGTGATGTATGGAGCTAGATTGAGAGAGTGATTTGATTAGTCACCTATAAGATTTTGAACGTACATTGTACGTACATATGATATGAACTTGGACTAGGATGGTGTTGAAGTTTTTTTCATTATAAATATAGTTTAATTTTAAATGTTTATAGTTCATTCTATAACTTAAAAGCTACAAACTCTTAAAATGCATATTTCTTACCTAGAATCATACACTCATACCGAATATTATTACGGACCGTCAACTCCTAATCCATCCCCACCTAGAACCCTAACTACATGGTACATTAACATGGAAGAATGACATTAAGAGGATTTAAGACATAGAGAGCTTAAATCAAGGATGCGATAATTGGGAATAGACCATCAACAACTGCCTATCCACCCTACATAAGAGTTACATCAAGTAGTACCATAAGAAAATAATGGGGTAAAGGTTGATGAGATATAATCTCTAAATGTTATGCACTTCTATTACGAATCACCGATTATAATAATATGAATAAGAATAATATTGGTCACTAATACTTTTGTTACCTACTTTACCCCAATGTATGTGAATTTGGACAGTGGATAAATGATCGTTTGCCATCTCGAGCTATAACTTACACTTTGGAATTGGAAGAAGAGATCAGGAGGCTTCATACCCAACTCAATGATGCTATTAATCAAAACTATTTTCTTCATAGTCGTTTAACCTAGATGTTGGCCCACTTTGTTATTAATTAGTTTAAGTCATGTATCTTTCATTTTCGTACGATCCTAAGTTGAAGTCATTAGTTAAACTTTGATACTACAAATCATGTATCTTATCATTATCTTAACATCTTAAGTTTAATTCATATGTTGAACATACAGTAAAGGTCAAAAGTGACTTTGGAACCGAAGAAAAATGCATATAATACTCAATTAGCAAAATACAATGAAAGATCAAATAATACAAGCACATGGATAAAGCAATACCACATGGAAATAAATTGATACAGATTTAACCTAAACGCATAAGCCAACAGTATTGCAGAGCGAATGGCCATGACTAATGAATTCCGATCGGCACTCCAATATGTAACGGGAATCAAAAATTGATCGATTTGCTTGAAACATGTCTTCCTTTTCCACCTCTTGAATTATTTTGCAATACCCATTGCAAGCTGCCATAAATTCGCCGTAGTTTCTTTGGTTTCCAAAGACATCTTGCTCCATGTACAACCTAGATGATTGTTGTAAACCACATTCACTAAGTTCCAATAGCCTTTATGGTTAACATACATACCTCTACGCAACCTCAATTCATGCCTACAATCAACTTCAATGTAGGATTTCACAAGTAATAGCAACTCTGATGATGACCAAGTAACACCGGACATTTTAGTAGTACTTCAGTTTGTCTACTAGCTTTGTACAAAATGTTTGATTCATAAGAACCTTTATAAGTAAAGCACACGGGTTATGGCCATTCATTGCACTGTCACAAACAGACAAATATCCAGCCATGCTCGATCAAAAAATGACAATATTGTTCCACAACCTGGCTATTTTAACTATTACGCATGTACGATGATATGAGTAAATTACAAAAATTATGAAATACATACCACAATAATAGACAAGACCTATATTAATATCACAAATCGACAAAATTCCAAGTTTTCCAGTTAAGTAGAGGATGATTATATCCGACATAACAAAAAAAAACTTAAATATTTAATGGAATTCAAATTAATCTTCATTACAACATATAGAAGTTATAGTCGAAATTAAATTGGAAATAAACTTGTAAAAAATAAATAGCATTACACTAACACATAAAATACAATATATGACCAATAGTTGGATGAACCCCCTAGACCAGCATGATATTCTCTAATCTTTCTCTTCATTCCCTCACGATGTTCAAGTTCAAGCTTAGATAGTTCACAAATTAACATTGGAAAAATGGACTCTTCTTCCGTCATCCTCGTTTTCTTTCTTTTGAGTTTGAAATACTCTTCTTGCAAATAAATGTCTACTCTTCTTTTTAATTATTTCTTGGCCTTGTGCTCATTCCTTTTTTGCAATCACTTTTCCTCCTTTCCTTCCTCCATCAGTTTTGTGTCTTTATGTATTGAAGACATAAATTCAAATATTCTATCGTAAGTGGTATTGTAATCAATTTTATTCTTCAATCTGCGTTTCCCTACTGCATTCCCTGCACTGTTGCCACAAAATGAAGGGTTTTTGTTTCTTCAACAGCATCAAGGATATCTCCTATATTGGAATTTGGATTTGTTCATCTAAGTGCAAACTGAAATCCAAGGTGTTTCTTTTTTATCTTTCTTCATTTGTCTTCCTCCTCAAAGAGATTGTAATTATGCAAAAGATTGAAAATACTCCTTGTTTTGTTGTAATCATTAACCTATTTGAGCTGAAAATTTAAATAAAATATTACGAGATTGTAATAATAAATAATTCACCGTAACGATGGTTGATAGTAAAAGCGTACGAAGTTTAATATCTGTAGTCCCACTTTGTTTTCTCCTCTCCATTACTTCCATTATCTCCTTTCATTTTTGCAGTGTTCATACGTCTCTATTGAGTATTTAAAGAATCAATTATTTAGGAATACTATTGGGTAGATGAGCATGGAAAATGTTTAAAATAGAAGCCTAAAAAGCAAACTCAGTTAACCTTTTTTATCATTAACACAACACTCTAGCCAACAAATAATAAGTTCATCTTGTTCATCTTTTAACCATTTCCTTTTATTAAAAGTAGAATATTAAGATGGAATTTCATTTACTTCATGAATTGAGGACTCATTTACTTTATTCCTTTCGGGTTCGGTCGTCTTTGTGTCCATTGGATTATTGACTTAAATCGTTGTTTCCATCCCATGCGATTTCACCTTCCACAAGCCTCATACTAGGTTTGGTTTTGACTGAAACCGCCATCAAATGCTTGAAAATAAGAAGCTAAATTTCGGTTAGAGTTGTTGTTGTGTTCGAAATTACCTCGTAAGTTGCTTTTAATTTTCACTACAACAAAAATACCCTATTACAACGCCCTTTTTACAACGGACATTTATTGCCCATTATAATAGAAGGCTATTACAACAGCCCATTCAGGACCGTTGTAATAGATGCCCTATACAACGCTCTTTTTACAACGAGCAACGACTGCCTGTTGTAATAGAGTGCTATTACAACGGTCCTTTCCTGTCCGTTGTAATAGATGTCAATTTTACAATGTTCACAAATTGTCCGTTGTAATAGATGCCAATTTTACAACGGTCACAAAATGCCCGTTGTAAGAGGTGTCAATTTTACAATGCTCATAACGCCCGTTGTAATTGGTGCCAATTTTATAATGGGCTAAAGATGCCCGTTGCAATAGGTGCAATTTTACAACGGTCATAAAATGCCCGTTTTAACCGATGCCAATTTTACAACAATCTAAAATGCCTGTTATAATAATTTTCTGTTGCAATTTTCGACAATCAATAATTAATAATTACAATGCTTTCTTAAAACTAATATTTATTATTTATTAATATTTAATAATTAATCACTAATAATATTATATTAATCATATGTTACTAATTACGAATTATAATTTTATATTACTAATTACTAATCATTAATCATATTATATTATTTATTAATGTTTAATCATTAATCACTAATAATGTTATATTAATCATTTATAACTTATAATAATATTAATCAATAATCACTAATTACTAATTATTATATATAATTAGTATTCCAACACGCTTAATTTTACTTTTCAGTTATTAATAAGTAATATTGAGTAATTAATATTAAATATATAATAATTTAAAATTAACAATAAATATTAATAATTTATGATTAACAATTACTATTAAAAATTAATAATATATACATATTAATTAGGAACAGCTAATAATTAACATTAAATTATAATTAATAAATATAAAGTAACATTTATTAATAACAAACGTTGTAATCGTATCTTTTTAACAACTTTTATTATAGAAAAGTTATAAAAACATTGCTTTTAACAACTTTATCCCTAAAAGTTGCAGACATTAATTTACTGAATAAAAAATGTTTTACTCATAGGGTTGATTTTTTTTGAGGAAACGTTCACTAAAAGAAATTGCCAAATCAACGTCAATTTTTTTGAATAGATTTACTATTTTTTTGAATATAATAACAATCAGTAACTTATAGTTAATAACAAATAATAGATACTTACACAATAATTTATAATTAATAATTATAAATTATAGTTTATATAGGTCATCTTCTATAATTTATTATAATTAATTACTATCAATAAATAATTTATAACTACCAGTTATTATCCATAATCAATAATTATTTTTTATATTTAATAATTATTATATTTTTATATTTAATAATTAATAATATTTAATTTACTATTTAATAATTTTTACTTCTCAATAATTAATTAACTATTCTTAATAATAATATTCATAAAATAAAAAATAAAATTTTGAAATGTTTTTAATATTCAAAATGAAAAGATATATTTTTTTAAATAAATTTAAAATTTTACTATATATTCAAAATTTCATAAAATTCCAACATTTTAAAAAATTCAAAATTCGAAAAATATAAACATTACATTGTGGATTATTACTTTCATATGCATTTGGCATCCCATCTAGAAAATGGTATATTACATTTATGTTTGAATTTGAATTCAGATTGCAAACAGCTATAATAGTTTTACCATGATTTGAATTTTCTCTTATTTGAACAAAATATTAATTATTAAATAAATAATAAATAAATAAAAGTTTACAATTAATTTTTGCATTAACGATATTCAATATTTAATGGGTGACACTAATACGCCATTGGTAAAAAACAACATGGACATACCGTTCATAATTGTATTTATAATAATATTTAATAACCTATCTATTGAACTTCACAAGGAAACACTAACACGCTATTGGTCAAAAACAACAAGTGGGATTACTAATAGTTGAAGAGATGATCACCACCATCAATCGTTTCTTTAATCCAATGGATGACATTAGCGTTTTTTGCCTTCACCTAAAATTTTACTTCGTCCTTCCTTATTTTTCCACATCATTCTCACACCCCAAATAAAAAGTAGAAACCCTAAATTAAATTTTAAATCCCAAATCGAAGCAATGGAGACTGGGGGCAAATTGAAGAAGGGTTCTTTTACTGTCAAAGGCTGCAAACATCCTCCTTACCGAACGAAATTAGAAACCCTAGTCCACCGCGACCCTAAATCGGTAAACGTCCCCCTCAATCGCAAATACACCGGCGAGTTCCGAGTGCTAAGGACCGGCAGGTGGAGGAGTGTTTGAGATTCGTGAAGCTGTAGTACTTTGACGCTTTATCGATGTCAAGATCTAAAACTCTAGGTACAAGGAACTCAACATCACCTTAACCTATTGCTTCAAGTTGGACACTGTTATGAATTCGTGTTCGACAAGTCGAGAACTCTGTTGCTTCTAGACAATAAGGTGCGTCATACTCTTTTTGACTTATTGATTTTACATGGGAAAATTTGATACAAAACATAATGAATGGGTCTGCTTCCGCTAGATAAATGACTTTCTATAGTTAGCTAAGAAAGTAGAATATGACAGTGTTAGTTACATAGTTTCTCATTTGTTAGTTTCCTTTGCATATTTAGTTACATAGTTTTCTTTGCATGTTAAATCATTCAATATTGTTGCATTCACTTATTATTGGATATAATCATGTTTACTTGATCTACATATAGCAGATTCTGCTAAAAATATATTCAGATATGATGTTTATATCATTCAGATCAACATCATATATTTTTAGATTATTGCTAGATTTTTATATTTTTGTTTAAACCTGACATGAACATTTTGTTTATATATTTAGTGGCATTACTTTGCTCATTGAGTCTAACTTATAAGGACATCTTACCATTCAATTATTGCACATATAAACTGGTGTTTTTCACCTGTCCATATAGACGAAAGAAGAAAGAGAGGAAGATTATATGGATAAAAGAAAAAAAGAAAAACAGAAGGAAAAGAGAAAGAGAGCATGAAAAGAGAAAGCGACAATCAAAGAAAGATGAGATCGTTGACAAAAGCTTTATGCTTATGTGTTAATGCTTTATGTATTTGGCTATCATGAAACTAGTTGTCATGTGTAGGTTAGAACTATGTCAATGTAAACTTATCTAATTTTTTGGAATGGTGTTGGAATTTTATGACTCTAGCTTTTAGTCTTTTCGTATGTGATTTTGGTTGTTTTATGATACTATTTATTACTCGTTAAATTATTAATTATTGGTATGGATGTACTGCATGGATGCTGCTGTAATTTTTTCAATTTTACATTATTTTGCAATGGTCAGAAACCGTTGTCATATCATGTATTGCAACGGGCTATGCCAGTTATATTATAGTCTATTACAACGGGCTATGCCACTTGTATTATAGGCTATTGCAACGGTCAAAACCCGTTACAAGTTACAATGTTTTACAACGGGCTTTAATTGCTGTCACAGAGTCTATTGCAAGAGATGATGATCGTTGTAAAAAGGTGTATTACAATGGTCTTTTACAACGTTTATTGCCCGTTTTAAAATGCAGTCGACCTATTACAACGAGGCCTATTACAATGGGTGCATGCCCGTTGCCAAATCCATATTACAACGGGCATTGCCCGTTGTGAAAAGGCTGTTTTGTTGTAGTGTTTTTTGAATGATATTGTGGACTAACATTTGAGTAGTGGTTGCTAAATTGATTGTTGAAGCCTTGATTCGTTTGCTCGATTGTTGCTGTGATCGAATTGGAATTTGAGAATTTTGTTGATAATTATGATTACAATGTCGATTCGGTAACGAATTGTCATAATATTGGAATTTTGAAATCGTTGAAATGAGGTGGACATCAAGTTTTTTCGTCTTTGTTTGTTAGACATTTTTGCAACTAAACATGATACAGATATGTGAGATTTAAAAGATGATGAACAAGTAGTTATAAGAAAAGTTTGCATTTGAAAGAGAAATTTTGAAGGAATTCATAGAGTTTGAGATAACGGTCACAAAATTATTATCGTTGTCTTATCCATTATTAATAGACAACGACAATATATTTGTTACTATTTCCTTGATTTACCCGACATTATTAGTACCGGTTATTTACCGATAGGATCACACACTGACAATCAACAGTGAATTCAAAATTGGGCTCACTGAACCCATGTTAGGGTCACTCGTGACTGACCCAATAGACTGGTCCCCATTAGGATGCTCTAAGGGCATCTCCAGTGGTTGTGATTCTGGGTATTTAAATTCAGTTTGCATGCCCTGGTCTTCAGCGTTGAATATTAAGGTTAATGTTCAAGGGGGATTTAGGAACATAAATTGGCTCCAGGCATCCAAGTCCAGGTGCCTAAGTCCAGACGCCCATTAAATATGCGTCAAAGCTTAGGCGCCTATTAAATGGGTGCCTGGGCTTTAGGCACCAATTAAATAGGCACTGCCTTATTAGAGAGCCTTCAATGCCTATATGCAGTCGCATTTTAGTGTTCGTCTCCACTTGAACGGCTATAAACGATCATATTTCAGCATTCGGCTTCATTTCATTGGCTTAACGATCATATTTCAGTATTTGGCTCCATTACAATGGCTATAAATGGTCATATTCTAGAATTCATCTTATAAATTCAATTCATTTTATCAATCAAAACACACAATTCTTCTACTGTTAAACTATCTTCTCAAATTCAGTATAATGTTAAACTATCTTCTCAAATTCAGTATAATAAAAATATGTCTCATCCGTTCCAATCGTACGGTAAAGCGATGTATATGGATAACTGGGAATTTATTCACAACCTAATCAAAGTTCTCTTCCACATAGAGATCCTCCTCTAAGTTTCCATTCCTCTGCTCCATGGAATAGCGAAGAAGATAAGGATCTTTGTTTAATCTAATGTAACTTTTTGAACGACTTGGTGAAGGGAAATGACCAAAGTGGAGAAGTATTTTGGATGAAAGTAATGATCGCTTACAACCAAAAACATGTTGAGAAGACAAGATATCAATGTCTGTAATTAACGATCAATTTGGAAAGATTAGTCGACAAACGCATTTTATGCATCTCAAAGTTACAAAAAAATAAAAGCAAATTCTAATGGAATTGATGGCTAAGCTGAGCCATACGTTTTTTTTTAAATATCACTTCATAATTAAATTCATATTGCATTTATTCTTTTAATTATTTACTGCAGAAGAGAATGACGAATGATCAATTGTTGAAATTATTTCCAATTGAAATTATTTCCAAGGGAAAATGGGACCAAAAAACCTCACCATTGTCAATTTGCAAACTATTATGAATTGCTTGCCAGCCATCAAAAATGGAGCTCTAATAATGCAAAGTCCTTAAGAGATGTCCAATCAAAGCAAACAGGTAAGAAAAAAGTTTCGAGGACAACTTATAATTCTAGTCCAGGAAACTCTCCTGGTGTGGATTCTAATTTATTCTCGAAAATCGAAGTCGACAAAGCAAAACCTGGAATGGACGAAGATGCTAGACTGATTGGGCAGAAAGCAGCTAATAAGAAAATTGCTATTCAATCCCAAATTGATTCTTGAATAGCCTTATTCATGAAAAACATGTGAGAGAAAATGTTGAACATCAAAGGGGTAGTGCAGAGAAGCTGGTCGTGTTAAAAGAACTGACCGAGATTGAAAAAGGAAGGTTTGAGATAGAGCGTCAACGTCAAGAAACCATTGTTATGGAAAAGGACGTATCGAGAATGGATCCACTGTCAATACAGTATTAGATGGAATATAAATAACACATCATTGCGAATAGATCCAGAACGAAACATATGTAGTAGAGTAAGAGCGAACTGTATCTTTAGTTGTTGTTTTAAATGGTATATTGTTTATATATGTTTGAAATTTTAATTGGTTTAACGTTTTGGTTTGATGAATTCATAATTTAACAGAATAGTTATACTTAAACAAAGTCAAATACGTTTATAAATAGCATAGTTATAGCATGCTACACTGCGGTACACAAATAAAAAGACAAACATAAATAATTAAACAAGGGTCCTTCATAGATAACTACAAATTTCCATAAGAATTCCAAATATGATCCATTAGTTCCTTTTGGAGCCTATTATGAAATGCTACATTTCGATAAACTTCATGATGATCCATATGAATTATGTACTATCCTTCAGTTCGTAGTGCGTCATTGCAGAACAATTCAGGCATTTGTCTACCCCCATCGTACTCGTAATCGAGATAGTCCATACCCCTTTCATCTTAAAAGATCGTGTTATGAAGAATTATACAAGTGAACATAACTGTAACAGTTTTCGGTCTCTTTCATAGTCTATATGGATTACTCACCATTGCAACTCTTGCTAAAAGCACTTCGAAAGCACTTCCTACGTCTTTCCTTTATCCTTCTTGCATTGCATCAAATTTTTTATATTCTGCTATCAATGGGTTTGCTAAAGTCTTTAAAATCATGCTCCATTTAGAATAAATTCCACCTCCTAGATAATATCCATAATCATAAATGTTTTGACCAAGTGTAAATGATACAGGGTTGATCTATCAAGCACTAAATCATTGAATAAATGAGATTGTTCAGCAACATTTAGGTCATTATGAGAGCTTGGTATTCCGAAGAATGCATGTCAAATCCATAAATCATGAAATGTGACCTCTTCAAGAATGATAATTGGTCTTTTTTCCTTACCATTGCATGGTCCATGAAAAGCTTTATGACAATTCTTCCACTCCCAATGCATACAATCCGGACTTTCGAGCATTCCAGACCCAACCATGCTTTCGTGCAATCGAGTTACATTTGCTTTGTTAGGAGAACGAAGGTGTTTGATTCCATAAATGTCCACAATGGCTTAGAAGAAGCGATCTAGATTTTCCAATGTTGTACTTTCTATAATATGGTATGCATCGTCAAGGGCATCGACGAGTGTACCATAAGCTAACATTCGTAGAGCCGCGGTCATCTTTTGACGCCCACTTAGACCTTGCTTTTTCGCAGCATCCTGCTTATAAACAAAGTAATTATTATTATGTTTAGTGCTTTCCAGAATTCTTAAAAAAATGCACGACACATTTTGAATCGTTGGCGAAACATCTCTGGACCATAAGTTGACCAATGATTAAAGTAACCTTGCATAAGTGTTTTGTGGAATGCTGCCTAGTTATGGTTGATATATTTCTGGCCCATAACTGAACCACCGTGTGTCCCCAAAGTTGAACCATATGTTCATGGTAGATTTCCAACAGTTCCTCATCTTCTTGTTGATGTGATAGTTCATACACTTCTACTTTAAAGTTGCTATCGCATAACATTATTGCTTTTAGTATATTTGAAGACATTGTTGGCGTAGATAATTTTTTTGGTAGACATGATAAGATCAATTTTTGTAAAATAAGTATGATAAGTGTATGCTTATATAGGATAACCAGCTTCTTATTGTCACATTCAAGAATAATGTGTCGACTCGGTGTAATGGTAAGAATATTATGTCACCTTGGCTTTTCTTCAGGGTACAGAAAGGAAATTGTATTTCTCGACTTTCTTTTAGGGTAATGATTAGAATATTCTATCACGTCTACTTGGTTCTGGGTTAAAGATAAGGATACTCTATCACATCGGTTTTCTTTAGGTTAAAGATAGGAATATTGTGTCTTCTAGACTTGCTTTTGGGCTAATGATCGGAATATTTTATCACATCTGCTTGGTTCTGGGGTAAAGATAAGAACATTCTATCATATCGGCTTTTCTTTAGAGTAATAATAGGAATATTCTGTCACAACGACTTTTATTTAGGGTAAAGACAGGAATAAGGTATCCGGTCACCATGGTTTTGAGGGCAAGGATTTAGATATTCCTACACATACCACGATGTATAAGTATGGTCCAGACATCATGATGTATCAAAATATTAAAAATGGATTCAGATAGGAAAAATCAACAATAATAGGAAGTTGAAGTCAACAATATAGTGCATTACATATGCGATTTGCCTGCTAGAATGCTCACCTTAACGGTGCCAAGTCCTCGTATTGGACGTTACTATCTGTGGATGTAATTTTCGAATGGAATGATGAATCATTTTCTAACAGGGAAGTTTTTTACGCTTGCGACCTTGTTGGAGAAAATAGTTTGCTGTGGCAACAACTTCATTCACTACACATCCGTCCTGATGACAATTAAGCAGTAAAATAGTTTGTGTTTGTTTTCAACATTGCCTTTATTTCGATTATGTACTATAGTTACTTAGTAATTTATGTATTTTTTTAAAATCATCTTTTTTTTGGGGGAATGAATAAGAATATTGTGTCAATCAACTTCACTTGGGAGGAAAAATATGAATATTATAACAAATCAAGTTTGCTTTTTGAAAACGTATAGGAATATTATATCAAATCAACTTTTCTTTTTGAAAACGAATAACTGGAATAGGAATACCGTGTTATATCGTCTTTACTTTTTGAGAAAGAATAGGAATATCGTGTTACATATTCTTTACTTTCTAAGAAAGAATAGAAATATTGTGTTACATTGTCTTTACTTTCAAACCGTTATAAAAAAACACAAGCCCATCATAACACACAAAATAACAGTTCTTCCAATGTCTAATTCTCCACCAGACAGTTGGTGGACAAATGTTCAAAACATCGTAGATGACTATGTTCGACAACGTGACAATCGATAGTAGGTTAGTCAACGATGTGAGATTCATCTCTTGGTAGAACTCCTGAGGAGTACAACATCTATCTACAGAACCAGAATTACGAAGACATTCGATGGTAAGAGAATGAGGAGGGAGAAGAAGAAGGCTTAATGATGTCCCTGATATTGACATATCATGGCATGAAAATGATCCCCATAACAACCGACATCCATCCTTACATATTGAACCATTGGATTTGAATATGGTTCATGTTAAACGATGTGAACGTGGTTGGTTAGCAAACCTAGCCGTTGTGTCATATGGTGGGTATGTCGGTCATCGATACCACTATTGTAAACCCAACATCTATGAATTACATTAATGGATAGATAACCTTTTTTCCAAAAAGTGGTTGACTTTATTATGTACTTAGAAAGATAGAATAATTCACACCACAATCAGTTACGTGCCATGTTAATTCATCGTGATAATTAAGTTATTTAGCATTGCTAATCGTTGTATCTCAAATGTGTTTGTTCCAATAATTACCTTTATCGAGTACTTCATTTGTTAATGTTCACGTTGGAAAAAAATAATAATGAGATAAACACAAAGATGTTGAATACAAATAAACAAATGACGAACCATACATGAGTTAATTACAATAACATGACCTAAAGATACAACATAAGCAGACAAAAAATAACAGTCATATTATAATAACATATTCTAACAACAATTAACCGGAATACAACGTACACTACCCATACAGTGCAACATAGAACATTCAACAACTACAATTAAAACATACAGCTACAACAACTACAGTCAATCCAATGGTACAACATCATCATCATCACCTCTATCATCATCTTCATAGTCCTCATCATTACCTCTATAGCCACCATCCTCATCATTATCACTTCCATCAGCATCACCATCGTCCTCGTCGTCCTCATCCTCATCATGTCCTCACCACCATCACCATAATCAACACCATCTCCAATATAACTACAATCATATCCACTATCACCAACATCACCTATACCATCTCCATCTTGTGGTCCATAAGGCTCATATATGGCAAGTATAACAGATGACTCATTAATCTATGCCTTTAGCACAAGTGTATGTTGCATGTGCATCTCATGCTGGGCATGTGTGTTGAATATGCGCTTATACGATTTTTGTTTGATGATAATAAACATATATACATTCGTTTAAATGTATTTGTTAATGTTCTATTTTATCTTTCATAGATTAAATAAATATTTGCTGAATAAAATTAAATACACAGAATTTGAATTCAAACAGAAATTTTATTCAAACAAATATTTATTACATTTTTAAATAGTACAAATTCAAGCTCTCACTATACATATACAATTTTGATTACAATACATCACAATTTCATATTTACATAAATTCCTCACCACATATCACTCACACTCGTATTTATCTTCAACTTCATTCCAGTTAGAATCTAGCATCTGAGCAATCTGCAAAAATATTCACTAACGCAGTAAAATTGAAAAAGAAATATTTTTGCAATATAAAATAAAATGTGAATTTTGAAAATAATATTTGCCTCAGTTATTTGGGTTGTTCGTCATCATTTATATTTGAATTCATCACACACGAACAATGTGACATGCACAGTGTATCACTGTACATGCCACAAGGCCGTGCACACCGATATACACTTGATAATGTTACAGGGATAGGTGAGCACAGGTCAAACCCAAATGAAAAGCCGGGTTCAACTCAGGTGTAATATAAATAAAATATCGACTTCAGCACAAGGTCAAACCCGAGCGTTTAAGCTGGATTCAACTCAATGTACAAATCATAATACAACAATGCCCAACTCAAATGAACACAGTGAAATGCACAAAGGCATAGCAACTGTCACAAGACCACAATGCAGTGTACATGAATACAACTACAGTGACAATGTGGATGCAACTCGAGCTTCGGTCAGTACACTATCAAATAAGCAGCCAATATCAATGTACAGACCCAGGCAACAGTGAATGATCAAGGGTACAAGTCCAAATACAACAATGTGTAGCAGCAGTTACAAGTGACTCAAGAAAAAGTACAGAAGCAAGAATCGAACTCGTCGAAGGTGCCACAGAGAAACCAGTCTCAACCACTTCAACAAAACACACAGTGCACACCAGACACAACACTAACTAGCATGACAACTGACTCGAATGACTCAAGTGATACAAGAACAATGTTCAAAAGACACAGCAGAATCAAAGTGAATAAACAAGTGGCAAATGCATGTACATCAATGTGAACACATAAACTACAAGTTAATAGTTCAGGTAGCACAAAGATATGACATCACAGTGAACTGCAAGTGTCGACTATGTAACAAGCAAGGTCAACACAGTGCACATATGAAGTACAGCAAACACTTCACAAAGTCAGAAACCAACATATCAACTTACATGTACACCATGACATCAAGGCTAGAAGCTCAAGTCAGTGCACAACCATGTGACAGTATCAAGTTTGTACCAAATCAAAAAACATCAGGGCAAGGCAATCAATAAATCAATGGCCGGAGTCATGAAACAACAGGAAAAATCAAATAAGGTCGAAAGTACTACCGAAGCCAGCAGAAGCATTAAATTCACGAAATCAAAAATTGGGCAAAGTCAAAGGAAATCAAAGCCGTGTTTCAAATGAAAATCAAACTGTAATGACCAAGGAGATCAAACAATCAACAAGCCGTGGATATGATGAACAAGTCAAAATTGACCAAGTTAAACATCAAAGCCATGGGAAGCAAGCAACGAAAATATACGCATATGAAAAGGTCAGAAATCATCTCAAACATCGAAGCATAATCAAGCGGCCGATCACACAATATTTACGAATTCAAACATATTTTGTACGAACGAAACTCAAGGGTTACAAACCCTATATAAACAATCATCATCGGCAATTTCAAAACCATGGAGTTCAATCAAGCATAACAGAATAGCATAAACGAAAATCACATACCGAATCGAAGTCGAACTCCATCAACTCGAAGCAACCGAAGTAAGCAACAAGGATTCGATCGAACAAGACTTCACGCAATTAACCACTGATTCGATCAATTTAGAGTCAGAGCTTCGAAAAAGCCCTAAATCTCAGAAATAAGAGAAAACAAAGCCGCCATATTTCTTTCTCAAGATTCTCATAGCAAATCGAAGAAGGATCGGAACATAAAGAGAAAAGGGGCCGGCTTATTATTAAGCTTAATTACCAATTGGGCCGGCCTTGTTTACATAAAGGGATAAGAGTTTAAAAATAAGGTTTTTTATTTTTTATTTGTTCTTAATTTGTTTTTAAATTTGTAATTTCTTTTTAAACCATTTAAATTTCTAGTCGTGTGACTAGGGGACAAACTACGTGGCGTAGTTTGAGAATTCGCAACTCAGTGGTTGAGTTGTGGCAGGATTTTGAGTGTAGAGTTAGGTTTAGTCAATAGCGGGTGTCGCGAGTTTACGTGTGTAAGCGCCTGACTATCTAATTTCTAGTAGAAACCTTGGGGGCAGCACGTAGGCAGGGTTTTGCCGAAGCTGGATAAATTCTGTGTCGTTTCTATTTCTGCATTTATTATTCTGCTATTATCTGTGCTGCTATTGATCTGTGATCTATGTTGAAAGTATTTTATAAGCTTCCACTATTAATTTTTATAATTTATACTATCACCCTGTTCACCCTCCTCTAGGGTGAAATCGATCCTACAAGTGGTATCAGAGCTAGGAATAGAAGTCAATTTTTGTTTTAAAAAATTCGTTTTTCAAAAACCAAATTTTGTTTTAAAAGTTTGAATTTTTAAAATAGCTTCTTTTAATAATACTTTTGTTGAGGGTCATTCCAATATTATTCCTTCTATTTTCGATGGAACAGATTTTTTGAATTGGAAATTGAAATTGAAATTTTATTTAAAATCTGTTAATATTAAATGTTGGGATATTATTGAAAATGGGTGTGATATAACAGATAAGAAAATTATCTCGATTAATGCTCTTGCTATGCATATATTATATTCTCATATTAATCAAGATAATTTTAATTTCATCTCTCATTGTGAAAATGCACAGCAAGTCTGGAATACTTTAATTGCAATATATGGTGCAACAGTCAACAGCAATGAGAAGTCCTCCACAACCGACTCAGTTGAAGAAATGTGCTTAACAAGATTTGTAAAAAGCAGTTATGATGAGGATGATGATGGAGCAGCTGAGCTGGCACTAATAATGAAGAAATTCAAAAGGTGGAACCACAAATACGGAAATCCAGCTCTAAATCAAAAAGTAAAAAGCAGAATAATCAAAGCACTAGTCAACTCGGAAGAACACGGGATCATTTGCAACAAACCCTGTGATATCAAGCCCAATTATCTCCGATTTCAACGCGATTTTGAAAAGAAATCAAAACGGAGAAATGCTGCAGCCACGTGGAATACAAGTGATGAAGATAATCAAAGTTCTAGCAGTGAGAGTGAGAAAGCAGATATGTGCCTTCATGGAAATATAACCGATAGCAACGATGACGAGCCAAGCGAGGTATCAAAACTTACTCACTCTAAATTACTTATTTATTTCCACGAAGTAAATGGCTGTTTTAAACGACTTAGGGAAAAATACGCTAAACTTGAATCACAAAAAGACACTTTGATAGAATTAAATGAACAACTTGACCAATTAATTAAAACCTATCAAATTAGGATCCCTAAGTGTGATAAGTGTCCAACATTTGATGAAGAAATTAAAAAATCAGAAATTAAAATGAAATTGCTTGAAAATGAAATTCTGATTTTAAAAGAAAGTGAAAATACTAGGAGAGATAATTCTATCAAAAGGTGCACACAATTGTTAAGCGAAAATGAATCTCTCAAAACACAAGTCCAACAATTATCAACGACTTTAGATAAATTTTCAAAAAGTGAAAAATCGTTGAATATGCTATTAGGAAAGCAAACTGTTAATAAGGTTAGAAAAGGACTTGGATATAATCAATCTAAAATTGTTGAAAACAAGATTAATCAAGAAAATTCAACGTGCACAATTTGTAGAAAATATGGACACAATCACAATAATTGTTGGTACAGACCTAAACATGTGAAAACTATACTGATTTGGGTTCCTAAAGGCACAAATATAAAATCTCTCAAAGTTAAACAAATTTGGGTGCCGAAGGGAACAATTATAAATAGTTTTGGGTCTTTACAAAATTGTTTTTCAAAATTTTCTTCCACTAACAACCATGGACCTATAAAAACAAATAGGTCATATAAATCTTTCATCGTGTAGGTGTGGTGGCAGGCTAAGGAACAACAATAGTGTTCTCTGGATTTTTGGCTGTTCCAGAAACACAACGGGCGACAAAGAAAAGTTCCTTAGCCTAGTTCAAAGGTGATAGAATCACAATAGACAACAACGAAAAAATATCGTAAAGGTAAAACAGGTAATGGTATGTTATGAACGATATATTAAATGTGATAATCTGCACCGTATTCTGAATTAAATCAGCCAATAATGAGATGATGAAAAGATGATGATTCTGACTTATTCAACATAGTTGGCCAAATTATATTCTTATGCCAAAACACTATAAAATTCTCTAGATTCTTTCAATTACTTCATATATATTAATTTGGATTAATAATAGTGTTTTTGTTGGATGATAATACAATTGCTTATAATACGGCTAACTCCATATTCACGGTTATTGACACGGTTTCAATTCAAATTCAAAAGAATGTCACTTAAAATGCTGTTAAAATTGAGTTTGAAATTTTTGGTGCACACTTCATGGTTTGGTCAATCAAATTCAATTAATGATGATTTTGAGTGAAAGAGAAATTCAGATGCAGATTACACTGGTAATCTAGTTGATAGAAAAATTACTAGTTGAACGTGTTTTTTGTTAAGACATTTAGTAACTACATCATTTTTCAAAGAAAATATCTACATATACTTCATTTCAAATAATTTTCAAATAGCAAAAAATTTTCTCATATAACTCCCTCAAGAAAATCATTTTTGACCATATTTCCAGATTAGTCATTTTGAAAATTTGATTTCATAATCATTTTTGAATTTGATTTTAAATGACTATTTTGACTAATCTGACTCCCTAATAATTATCGAAAAGATAAATAGTAATTGAAAAAGTGATGAATGTTGATACTTATCATATATTATGACTCGAGACGGTATAATTAGTAAATTTCTTTAGAAATTTAAACAAGAGTTATAAAACTTTTTGTTGGTAAAAATTCCATGACCGTCTCTATATCTATCATATTTCTAACGACCATCACTCATCAAAATTCTATATAGTTTGTCGATATGTGATACTTTAAAACATGAATCATTCGTTTTTCATTTTTACATTTTAAAAAAAAAAATTAATAATAAATAAATACCAAAGTATTCACTCTCATTTAAAAGTCCTCACGGTTATGCATGGGTGAATTACTTGGAATTTATTATGTGCTTCCATGCTCATTTAAAAGTCCTCACGGTTATGCATGAATGGAACGCATATCAAAAGTTGATTTTTAAAATAAACAAGTTGATTCTAATCCCATTTAAAAGTCCTCACGGTTATGCGTGGTTGGAAGATACTTGAATTCATTTTTAAAATAAAATAAAATTGGAATACTACTAATCTCATTTAAAAGTCCTAACGGTTATGCATGGTTAGTAGATATTCAAATTCCTGATATAAATATACCACAAATAGACACAACTGTATGGTTTTATATGATGACATCATTCCCATCATTCTAAAAGTGGAATATGCGTCTAACAAAATATTTATGATTTTTGTTTGATTTTTTATTGAAATTTAATATTTATATTCAATTGAGTTTTAGTGTTGAATTAATATCGATCACTTTATCTCTATTTTCTCTAACACTATCATTCTTTTGCTGATAACAAAAGGGGAAGAGAAAAGTTAAGATTTAGTCAAATAAAATCAAGCAAATGTCAAATAATTTCTATTTGCATCAAGGCTCATTTGCATATTTTTATTTGTATGCATATATGTAGGGGGAGCTTTGTGTAGAGAGGAAGCATTTAAATAGGGGGAGCAACTAGAGCATATGAATGATCAAATACATTTAACATATTCAAAATCTTAAATATATGTTTGTTATCATCAAAAGGGGGAGATTGTTGAATATGCGCTTATATGATTTTTGTTTGATGATAATAAACATATATACATTCGTTTAAATGTATTTGTTAATGTTCTATTTTATCTTTCATAGATTAAATAAATATTTGCTGAATAAAATTAAATACACAGAATTTGAATTCAAACAGAAATTTTATTCAAACAAATATATATTACATTTTTAAATAGTACAAATTCAAGCTCCCACTATACGTATACAATTTTGATTACAATACATCACAATTTCATATTTACATAAATTCCTCACTACATATCACTCACAGTCGTATTTATCTTCAACTTCATTCTAGTTAGAATCCAGCATGTGAGCAATCTGCAAAAATATTCACTAACGCGGTAAAATTGAAAAAGAAATATTTTTGCAATATGAAATAAAATGTGAATTTTGAAAATAATATTTGCCTCAGTTATTTGGGTTGTTCGTCATCATTTATATTTTGAATTCATCACACACGAACAATGTGACATGCACAGTGTATCACTGTACATGCCACAAGGCCGTGCACACCAATATACACTTGATAATGTTACAGGGATAGGTGAGCACAGGTCAAACCCAAATGAAAAGCCGGGTTCAACTCAGGTGTAATATAAATAAAATATCGACTTCAGCACAAGGTCAAACCCGAGCGTTTAAGCTGGATTCAACTCAATGTACAAATCATAATACAACAATGCCCAACTCAAATGAACACAGTGAAATGCACAAAGGCATAGCAACTGTCACAAGACCACAATGCAGTGTACATGAATACAACTACAGTGACAATGTGGATGCAACTCGAGCTTCAGTCAGTACACTATCAAATAAGCAGCCAATATCAATGTACAGACCCAGGCAACAGTGAATGATCAAGGGTACAAGTCCAAATACAACAATGTGTAGCAGCAGTTACAAGTGACTCAGGAAAAAGTACAGAAGCAAGAATCGAACTCGTCGAAGGTGCCACAGAGAAACCAGTCTCAACCACTTCAACAAAACACACAGTGCACACCAGACACAACACTAACTAGCATGACAACTGACTCGAATGACTCAAGTGATACAAGAACAATGTTCAAAAGACACAGCAGAATCAAAGTGAATAAACAAGTGGCAAATGCATGTACATCAATGTGAACACATAAACTACAAGTTAATAGTTCAAGTAGCACAAAGATATGACATCACAGTGAACTGCAAGTGTCGACTATGTAACAAGCAAGATCAACACAGTGCACATATGAAGTACAGCAAACACTTCACAAAGTCAGAAACCAACATATCAACTTACATGTACACCATGACATTAAGGCTAGAAGCTCAAGTCAGTGCACAACCATGTGACAGTATCAAGTTCGTACCAAATCAAAAAACATCAGGGCAAGGCAATCAATAAATCAATGGCCGGAGTCATGAAACAACAGGAAAAATCAAATAAGGTCGAAAGTACTACCGAAGCCAGCAGAAGCATTAAATTCACGAAATCAAAAATTGGGCAAAGTCAAAGGAAATCAAAACCGTGTTTCAAATGAAAATCAAACTGTAATGACCAAGGAGATCAAACAATCAACAAGCCGTGGATATGATGAACAAGTCAAAATTGACCAAGTTGGGCCCTCTTATCTCTTCCTTCTCCAAGCTCGGGTTATGGAAGAAGGAACTGAGAAGGAGATATCAGCAACAACGGGTTTTATTACGGGGCTGACCATCGATGAACTGATCGAATTAACCAACCAAAGTTAGCTTCAGTCATTATGTATTGAACAGAGGAAAAGGCCTCCGTAACAGTTGGACGATAGTAAGCCGTGGGAAGCAAGCAACGAAATATACGCATATGAAAAGGTCAGAAATCATCTAAAACATCGAAGCATAATCAAGCGGCCGATCATACAAAATTGACGAATTCAAACATATTTTGTACGAATGAAACTCAAGGGTTACAAACCCTATATAAACAATCATCATCGGCAATTTCAAAACCATTGAGTTCAATCAAGCATAGTAGAATAGCATAAACGAAAATCACATACCGAATCGAAGTCGAACTCCATCAACTCGAAGCAACCAAAGTAAGCAACAAGAATTCGATCGAACAAGACTTCACGCAATTAACCACTGATTCGATCAATTTAGAGTCGGAGCTTCAAAAAAGCCCTAAATCTCAGAACTAAGAGAAAACAAAGCCGCCATATTTCTTTCTCAAGATTCTCAGAGCAAATCGAAGAAGGATCGGGACATAAAGAGAAAAGGGGCCGGCTTATTATCAAGCTTAATTACCAATTGGGCCGGCCTTGTTTACATAAAGGGATAAAAGTTTAAAAATAAGGTTTTTTATTTATAATTTGTTTTTAAATTGTTTTTAAATTTGTAATTTCTTTTTAAACCGTTTAAATTTCTAGTCGTGTGACTAGGGGACAAACTACGTGGCGTAGTTTGAGAATTCGCAACTCAGTGGCTGAGTTGTGGCAGGGTTTTGAGCGTAGAGTTAGGTTTAGTCGATAGCGGGTGTCGCGAGTTTACGTGTGTAAGCGTCTGACTATCTAATTTCTAGTAGAAACCTTGGGGGCAGCACGTAGGCAGGGTTTTGCCGAAGCTGGGTAAATTCTGTGTCGTTTCTATTTCTGCATTAATTATTCTGCTATTATCTGTGCTGCTATTGATCTGTGATCTGTGTTGAAAGTATTTTATAAGCTTCCACTATTAATTTTTATAATTTATACTATCACCATATTCACCCCCCCTCTAGGGTGAAATCGATCCTACAATGTGTATGTGCGAGTGTCATATCTCGATACACACCAAATGAAACTTTAGACTGATACAATCTAGATGCATACTATACATACAAATAATTTGACATGTAAGAAGATAAGTTTGAAATAAAATATGAAATGCACATAACTAACAAAAAATACTTTATATGGAGGGTATAACCCGACCGAAGGCACGCCGGGAATGTCATGATGCTTTGGAAGGACTAAGGGATGCTCAATCAACATGCCTGTGACATCGTATGCCTTAATAGTATAATCAGACTCCAACTGCATCGAAGTTTGGAGAACTATGAAGGAATAGGATCGAACGAAACCTGGAGTACCAAAACTCTCCCGACTGAGATGTGAGAGCCTATATGATCAGAGTTGGCACCATTGACATAATCTAGTAACATGAAATGATGCGGTGCTACTCTAGCCCAATATGCGTCGTAATCTCCATCTACGAAGTATGTACTGGTATCCACCCATCCCGCCCGTCGAAGAGCATGCAAGTACTGATCTTCAATCACTTTGTGACTACCAAACATGTCCTTGCATGATAATTGATCGGCCGGCATACGACGTTCGCATATCTTCTGATACGCACACCGCTCTCCTAAATACCACATAGGTAAGAGTGCAGGTGTGTGCGCAAAGCGACCCCACGTCCAGATAATGAATATGCGATCATCAAGGGATGGTTATCCGCCATAAGGCCTGCATCTACAAGCTGGTCCAATGGGAGGCCCAAGGAATCCGTATGATGTTATCGCGACTGCGTATGTTAAGTTGCGCCTTAGGCTCCATCAAGTTACGTCGAATACTTAAGGGAGCATGCTGCACATACTGAACTGTCTTACATCGTCTCATCCTACGAAAGTACTACTCGGGAGTTGGACTAGCTATCCCCTGGATGCGGCGATGCATGTCTCGTAGTACCATAATGGCAATATATACCAAAAAGTCGACATCTGCTTGACATCGCAAAGCATAAATGAATCCAACGCTGTATATAGGATACCTAAAATGGTTGTGCCTCAATCAATAGTATGAAGCTGGTCTAACCGTGTAAGCGATGTTAGATAACCTAGACGGACCTTACCTTTTTAGTTCGAGATAAAGATCGTACCAAGCAAGTATAAAAGAAATGCCCGAGTGATCGCAACCATCATATCTGCTCCATCTCTATAAGTGGTGATGTAGTGTTGAACGTAGGTCAACTTCCTAGAACCGATATTAATGTAGCCAAGATCCATCAGAGGTAGAAAAACGGTAAACAAATTGGGGGACTCGTATAACTTGTCAAATGGAATGACCTAAGCGCATATACTCTAATCTTAATACAGGTGAGCATGTAGAAGTCAACAGGGGTATTACCAACTCAATGTCCAAAAAATGGAATGTACGCATCGTGGGCCACCACCACTCAACTAATGTCTGGATGAGATGTTGATCGAAGGACTGGAAAGACCTAACCTTCAAAAACATGCCAAAAGAGTCAGCCTGTAGCATCTCTATAATAAGAGGGGAAAGAGTGTCGTAAAACCGTGTAATACATTTGACCCAACTATCACAACAATGAATGTACAGATGCTATATATAATTTTAGGATGAATTTTTTTAAATATACTAGCGATTATTTAATATGATTACGAGATAAATATATACAAATTATACTACTGAAAGCAAGCCTAAAATATACTTGCACCGTAGTCAATGCGGTTTCGGATCTGTACCAATAACCGTCTGGAAGCTCATGCAGTAAACGCAGATCGTCGAATGACAGTCCAACGATTGAAGAAACGTGTATTGGTCTAGCTTATTCTTGTGGATGTCCACGGACTGTTCTTCTACCTATTTTAGTTGGACGCGGCGGTATTTCACTTCAATTTTTAATTTTAAAGAAAAAACTAAAATAAAAATTCGGGTTGGAAAATGGGAAAAAAATGACGGTAGGGGATGAAATAGGGGGGACTTGACGTCCATAAAAAGGACGTCTAGGGTGGATGTTTGACTTCAGGCAAAATGAACGTATGACTAGGCCTGTCAAACGGGTTGAGTTGGGTCGAGTTTGACTCGACCCATTTGTGACTCTTTCTCTTTTATCCATTTATAACCCAACCCACTTAATAAGCGGGTTACCCATTTAACCCATTTAAAGATTTAAATTTAATTTGACTAATAAAAAACAAATAGATATAAAATAATTCTAATTTTTATGTTTTGAGATCCGAAAAAATTAAAATTGTAATTCTAATTTTTATCAAAATTCAAATATAAGGATGCGGTAACTTATTATTTTCTAAGTACAACTGTCAGTCCTCTTAGAGAACTACAGTGTGCGTTCACACGATAAAGCATCCGAGTGTCTCATACTGTCCGCAATTTAGGTGGGAGTTAATCGATCGAAGTCTCGTCTGATTCCGAGTTAGAACGAAGGAGTTATTGCAGTCCGAACAAAAACGACTTCTGTACTAGGCAGAGTTCAATATGCAGATGTGGCAGCTTGTTATTTTCTAAGTACAATTGTCAGTCCCCTAGGAGAACTACAGTGCGCGTTCACACGATGAAGTATCTGAGTGTTCCATACTGTCCGTAATTTGAGTGGAAGTTAATCGGTCAAAGTCTCGCTTGATTTCGAGTTAGAACGAAGGAGTTATTGAAGTCCGAATAAAAGAAATAACGGCTTCTACACTAGGCGAAGTTCAAATATGAGGATGTGATAGCCTGTTATTTTTTAAGTACAACTGTCAGTCCCCTTGGAGAACTACAGTGTGCGTTCACACGATGAAGTATCCGAGTGTTCCATACTTACAGTAATTTAGGTTGGAGTTGATCGGTCGAAGTCTCGTCTGATTTCGAGTTAGAACAAAAAAGTTATTGCGGTCTTAACAAAAAAAATAGCAGCTTCTGCACTAGGCAGAATTCAAATATGGGAATGCGATAGTCTGTTATTTTCTAAGTACAACTGTCAGTCTCCATGAAAAATTATAATGTAGGTTCAAAATTCTTATTTTTAAAATTTATATTAAAATTTAATGTTTTTAATAAATGGTTAAATGGATAACTTATTTATAACCCTTTTAAAAATGGATCAAACCAATGCATAACCCATTTAATAATATTCATAAATGAATTGACCAAACTCTTTTATAAATAGGGTAAATGGGTCGGATTGATGGGTTGGGTCAAATGCTAACAGTGACCATCGAGTATTCTAATTCCAGTTCAGCCCTTAATATTCAGTTGAATGAATATTAAAGTTGCCAAGTACCCGACTGAAGTTGCCACGTTGCCAAAGCAACGACCTGAACAAGCCCCATTGCAGGTGAGTCGCAAACTGTTGAAAATCATGGCTTGCTAATAGAATTTTACGAATCCCAATAAACATGAACCTCGTCAAACCTTCAACAAACACGACAATGTCGATTTCGCAGCTCGCCAAACAGATAAACTCCACAGCTCTAAAAGACTTACCTTCACTCCTAACCACCCACCTCCAGTTCCTCTCCTCCTCCCCGTCCATCCTCCCTTCCCTCCTTTCCCACCTCCACACCTCCCATTCCTCCTCCCTCAAACTCTACCACACTTTTCTCTTCTCCCACTCCCACTCCCTCTCCTCCGCTCTTTCTCTCTCCTCTCTCCTCCTGTCCCTCTCCCGCTCCCGCCACTTCTCCCTCTCCCTCTCCCTTCTCTCCCGCCTCCCTCCTTCCCTCCTCACTCCCTCCTCCCTCTCCATCCTCATCTCCCGCTTTGCCAAGTTCCATCCCTTCCCCGCCACCATCGCCTTCTTCAACCAGGTCCGAGACGTCTGCGCCCTATCCGGCGTCAACAATAATTTATTCGACATCCTGCTGCGCTCTTTCGCGATGCAAGGCCGCATGGCGGAAGCGCGCGCGGCTTTCAACATGTTTCACTCCAGGTTTGGTGTGGGCACGAGGAGTTTGAATGTCCTTCTCCTAGGGTTCAAGAAAGCGGGAGACCTATCAGCGTTCGAGCTTTTTTGGAACGAGATGGTGGTGAGGGGGTTCGATCCGGATGTGGTGAGTTTTAATGTAAGGATCGATATGTATTGCAAGAGGAAAAGGTTCGATAAGGGGTTAGAGGTGTTTGAGGAAATGGAGAGGAAGGGGTTTGCGCCGACAATAGAAACGATGACCACTTTGGTACATGGGGCGGGGATTGTGAAAAACGTGTGTAGAGCAAGGAGGGTGTTTGATGAAATTTCCGAGAGGGGGCTGGAGAAGGATAAGGGTGCTTACAACGCTTTGATCGGAGCATATGTGAAGGTTGGGGAAATGAAGGAGGGGATGGAGTTGATGGATGAGATGGAGAGTAAAGGAATGGGTGCAGATGATGTGAGTTATTATACCATGATTTGTGGTCTTAAGAAGGTGGATGATTTTGAAGGGGTTTTGAAGATTTTTAGAAGGATGATGGAGCGGAACTATGTGCCTAGGGTTAGAACTGTGATGCTGTTAATGAAGTACTTTTGTGTTGCTAGGAGGTCCGATTTAGGGTTAGAGTTGTGGGATTATTTGGTAGATAAGGGTTGTTGCCCTCATATGCATGCTTTGGATCTGTTGCTCATTAGTTTGTGTTCTTGTAAGAGAATGGAAGAAGCTTATGTTTGTTTTAAACAAGTTTTGGAACGGGAAAGATGGCCTTCTAAAAGGAGTGTCATGATGATTGAACGAGCTTTGTCGAGAGTAGAAGAGAATGAGAAGCTTGAGGAGTTGCAAGTCATGATGAAAAATTTGGAATCAATCAAACCAAATCGAGAGGATGAGTTGGAGGAACTTTCCTATGTTGGTGATGGTTTAAAGGAGGTAGCCTGATAAGTTAGTAGTTAGATGCGTGTTAGTTGATGATGGGAACTTTGGGATTGTTTTGTAAAACAAATCAAAATTCATGGCATAGGATCGTTACATCCATGTACTGAGACGTCAAATGAGTTTTTTTCCCAAGCTTACATGAACCATCAAAGAAAGTCCTATAAGTTAAGACTTGGGACAGTCAAGCCTGCTTTCCTCGATGGAAGACCAGGGCCAAAACACAAGCCTACCCATCATCAAAGCAAGCCCAAGCTTTTTTTGGGAAACAATTAAACCAAATCAGGGGAATGTTTGGATGAACTTTTGTATACTAATTATGGTGTGTGTTAGCTGGATCAATTTATAAACAGTTTAAATTCAGAAGAAAACTGTAACTGATACATCTATTTTTTGACTTGCTGATTCTTTTTCAAGGGGCTGATGTTGAAAAGAAGAATGCACTTTTCGATGTACTTTCTCCCAGGTAACTTAACTTTGTACAATCATTTTGGCATTTACAAATAAATTATGCTGCATATAATACACTGCCATTTCGAATTATGTAATGATGATGATTAAACAAGAGGACATTTTTAAACCACTTGCTTGGTTGGCTGAATTGCTCGGACAATCCTGGATAAACTTGCAACAAATATCCCTTGATTGGTACAATTGCACCACCTCAAGGAGGTCACCACCGATGTCTACTAATTAGATGTGGCACACTTAATGAAAACACATGCAATATAAGACATTTAGTTAGTTTACAAGGTAATCATGTCTTTAATGATCCATAGTGAATTGCTTGGAGAGAGCCATTTTCTGGAATTTTATCAGTTGTTTGGAAAATTGGTTAAACATGCAACAATCATACAATTATCATAGAAACCCAAATGGCTTCTCAGCACATATTTGAACAATGGTGGTCTTTAAATTCATATACCCTTTTGTTTGAAGCCCATATATTGCAATATGGCATTATTATGATTAATTATCACAATTCTTCCGTGAACATTACTGGATATACAATTAGGGAAGCAGGGTCACTTGCACCCCCTCCTTAGATTTTTGAAGAAAAATCAAAGGGCAAACACTGTGTTAATTTTGTAGGGAAATTTGAGACATTATACACAATTTTGATTTGAATTTTACTGTAATTTGAACTTGCCAGAAGTGAAAAAAAAAAGGTGAAGAGGTTCGGTAAAAAAAGAGGTAGTGAGACTGAGAGTTTAAGTACCATTGGAGTAGAAAGCCATGATAATTAAGTTAGTGGTTCTTTCTATTTGTGTGCTCATTAAGTTAATCATATTTCCCTCTTGTGGATTGATATACTAAGGTTTTTATGTTATAATAATGAGTCAAAGTTTATGCATATATTTATTTTTATGTAAGGTATTGTGTAAATTACTTTTATGTGTTTTATCAGTAAAATTATGATATTTTGTCCCCTCAACGAAATTCCTGGATCTTCCCCTCTTTGTAAATTGCTATTATGGTGCTATAGTTTCTCTTTAGCTTCTGAACTAGTGCATGACTTGCGTTTTCAAAGCGATGTTTTATTTAATATATTAACAAAATTTATATTTTTATGAGATTTTTTGGCACGCACGTCGGGACGTGCATATAAAAATACCCTTATCAAATAATACGAAATAATTAAATTGCAATTTTATATATAGTTAAACATGAATTGAAACATAGAAATGAAAACAATATGAACTTTATGTTAAAATTGAGATTTGAATTCATGACTGTATTCATACATTAAATTTTCCATTTAAAAATATATATTGATTCTTTTTCGGAGTGGGATTCGAACTCCTAACATTTCATTTGCATACAAGGACATGTTTGAAAATTCATGACGAGACCAAAATATTGTAACTCTATTTCGATTATCAATACAGATTTTGAATGTTATGACAATACGATTGAATCATGTAAAGTTGTGTTAGAAAACCTTTTGTTTTCCAAAAGCTTGTAAATCGAGTTTAAAAAACCAGGAGAATCATTTGAATAAAAAATAAAACTAAGTAAATAGGTTCAAAAATTATGAAAAAGGAATAATAGTTGGATCACACATGACTGGAAGTTTTTTACTGAAACAATAATAGGTTTTAAATATGGAAAGAAAATAAATAAAAAGTTATTGATTGTAAAGTGCAAAAAAAAAATCTTAAAAAAAATGCTTAAATTTGTATTAAGAAACATAATAAAATGTGAAAGAGGAGACAAAATAATTTGGGAGCTTTATGTAAGTGAAATCAAAAATTAAAGAGAGCATATAAAAAACATGAGTATGAATAGTGAGTATGAAATAGAAAATAAATTTATTTAGAACCTTTATGTGGAAATATGATAAAATTAAGAAGCCCAAAAATAAAAAACCGTAAATAAAATAATTTGGAAGCTTTATGTTAGAATCAATATTTGGATAAACGAATTTTAACGTTAAAAAATAATAATTTATTTAGCATCTCAATGTAAACTATGTAGAAAAATTCTGAATATTTAAAACTAAACTGTTTTCATATTGCCACATTATAGGTAAGATAGATTCTCTCTCTATACATATACATATACATACATATGTGTATATATGTACACACACATAGGTATATTGTATATACTAAATAATAGTAATTGATATAACATGTTAATAGATAATAGATAGATTTTAAAAAAGCTTTATTGGGGCATTTTTTTTTCCGAATTATTTTGCTACTGGGTTTCTGAACCACTAGCGAGGAAAGTCTTTTAGGTGCTCGATGTAAAAATTATAGAGAAATTCAATGGTTCCTAATGCAAAAGGAAAAAAAGAAACATACATGATTTCATTGTAAAGAAAAATTTCAAGAAATAAGAAAAGCTTAGAAGTTTATATTAAACAATTTTTGAAGCATCAAAGCAGAGGATATTGGTTCTAATTTATATTCATAAAGACAAAAACTGTGAAACCTTTAGAAAGTTCAAAGAACTTTTTCTGGATATATTTTGACTAACGAGTGTACAATGCATAATTCAAAAAACAAAGTTATTTAGGAGCTCAACTAAAAAATGTAGTTACATAAGGAGAGTATATTTATATGATTATATTATAATTCAATGGATAGATCAGAAAAATACCAACGATTTTAATTTTTAAAGGAACTTTATTATAAATATGTCTGGCTAAAGGGTTATAAAATAAATTAGAGATATTGGGCTAAAGGGTTTTAAGAAACTTTATTATAGAAATATTTGTATAAAGGAACTTCGTGGTGGAAATTTTTGACTAAAATGAATGAAAAATTAATTATTTAGGAACTCGTGAAAAAACATGTTGATAAATAAGAGCCAAGCCACCCAGGACACTTGGAATACACTTTTTTGAGTGTCATATCAGTTTGAGTTAATGGCGTAGTATACTTATGAAATAGATTAGAACTTTATTATATATATATATACATATACATATATATATGTATATATATATATATGTATGTATGTATGTATATGTATATATATGTATGTATGTATGCGCGCGTGTGTATATATGTGTGTATATAAGATTTCTAATGCAAAAAGAGAATACAAATATATTGCTAAGAGCTCAATCAAAAAAAAAATGTAAAGAAAGAAGGAAAGTTATGGAAAGCTGAAATAAACATTTTCAGACTATCATGTCAGATGGAATGGGTTGCTATTTATGTACAAAATATAATAATAGAATGTATTTCGAGATATCTGAGTTGCGTTGTAAAATTCTTCTTGTTAGCATACAGTACCGTCTGTATAGTGCAATCCAGGAGGGCTTATTGGAGTTTGGCCACTGGCTTTTACCAATGTTGAGTTTAAATTATGAGATATCCAACCAGAGAGTTTTGACGGTAAAATTTTCTTTATTTCCATTTGCCCCATCCATACATAACCCGGCTCTGTTTCTTTTTCTAACTAAACTTTAATGATCTTATATTTCTAACAGTTTCATTAGATTTATAATCATAGTTTATTCTCTATTTCATTTGCTGATCTGCTGTGTTCTGATGATAATGCAAAATCAGTTACAAAGTAAAATAAAATGAATTGGAGAGGGAAACCAGTTGAATGAAAATTTATATAAAATCTGGAATGTTTTCTTCACTGAATCCCAGTCCAGTTCTAGTAGTAATTGGAAGCTTCTCTGGAATCTTTTCTCAGAGTCTTGTTTCAATTCGTATCTTTAGTGTCATGGTTGAACATGTGAGATGAACCACAAGCTCTTTAAAGCCGCAATAGAACAAGGCCATCTATCTCATATGGTGCTGCCACATATTGCCTCCATTTTACCCTTTTTATTTCTAAGATCTAACAGTTTTATCAATATGGTGGAAACAGTACTTTATGTATTATCTTATGTCTCATAAGAAATAAAAAAGAAAGCGAAACAAATGAGCTCTGTAGTTGCAAAAATGTAGAAAGAAAAATATGTATTCGGTTAATTGAATCTAATTCACCATGTCTGTTGGTATATAAGCTGCCTGTTCTTATGTATATATATTTTTGCTATAATATAAACTTTACAATTGTCAGTCATTCATTAGCTTAATTCCGTTTCAGTTTTGTAATTTTTTGGTACCGAATGTATTCTTAAAATTTGACTTGTTTCATAAATGACATTTTAAAAGTTAGATACATGACAAGTAAATGACTTTTTTAGTGGTAGGAGAAAGACAGTATACCCTAGGCATTATGTTGGCGTCAAAATTGGCCACCAACACTCAATTACAAATGAAAGCACCAATATCCAGTCACGTATCACAAATAGAGTATATGTAGAAAATATAACATGAAGAATAATCAAAATTAAAATGAAAGCGGTAAAAAAGACAAGATTTATAGTGGTTCAGGTATCTTCGGCCTACGTCCACTTCAGAAAAATCCTTTCTGTTATACTGAAATTTGATTACAGTTACAATCCGGAATTTCTGAAACAAAAATGGCAGAGTAGCCTTTAGTTGGAAGATGAAAAGAAACAGAATGGAGATCCAGCTCCTTCTTTCTGAAGCCACGCCTGTTGTATTTATAAACAAAACTCCGGCTATATGGCCTCTTCACCTACATGGGCATGTAGTGGCCGTTGAGTCCAACTCGTCCAAAATACGTCGACCTGAAATAGAAAACATGTCGACCCGGAGAAAACTCAGTGCAAATCCAAAGCAAACCTATGGATGACTCGAAGTAAGATCAATGCCGACCCCAAGCAACATGAATGCCGACCCCAAGTCCAATGCCGACTCCAAGTTTTCCTGATGCCGATCCCAAGTTTTCCTGATGCCGACCTGAAGTGAAACGCCTCCATCCCAATGTCGACCGCAAGTCCAAAGCCGACCCCAAGTTTTCCTAATGTCGATCCCAAGTGAAAGTCCTCCATCCCAATGCCGACCCCAAGTTTTTTTGACGCCGACCAGAAGTGAAACGCCTCATCCCAATGCCGACCCCAAGTCCAATAGCGACCCCCAAGTAATGCCGATCCAAAGTGAAGCCAGAAGTCAAGCATGTGCTGAATCCTGACTTCATATTCATATTTATTATCCATAACTGATCATCCATCCACCTATTCGAGCCAAACCCATAATATTACAGCCTCGATAACCATGCAGTCCATTGGGTTAAATCCGCCTATATGCTGCCTTGCCAAAAGGCGGATTAACACTTTGCCCCCAAAACATGCCTTGCGATAGGAAGGTGTGTTTTGTGTTGCCATAAGTCCAAAATCCGTAGTCCATAATCCATTGATCACCATATCATCCAATCTAGAGTCCAACTCATTGTCAATCCGATTCCTTGATCTCTTCGGATCATTAGCGAAATCCACGACAATTTCAAGTCGATATCCAATCCCGAATCCATTCCAAATCCACTAACCGAATACACGATCTCTCCGGATCGTTTAATCCATGTCTGGGATCTCTCCGGGTCCTGTAATCCAAAACCGTGACCTCGTCGGGTTCATATCCAAATTCGGGACCTCTCCGGGTCCATATCCGAAGTCGGGACCTCTTTCGGTCCATATCCAAATCCAGAACCTCTCCGGGTTCAAATCCAAATCCATAGACCTCTCCGGATCATTTTATCCTACTACGGCCTCGACTCTTCGATTGAAGGCTTGTCCATAGTTTTTCTTCTCCGACCTCGACTCTCCGGTTAGGGACTTAATCCGTGGGGTATCCTACTCCAGCCTCGATTCCCAACCGAGGACTTAATCCGTGAATATCCTTCTCGAGCCTCAACTCTCTGGTCGAGAACTTAATCCGTGAGGTATCCTTCTCCGACCTCGATCCCCAGTCGAAGACTTAATCCGTGTGGTATCCTACTCCGGCCTCGATCCCCAGTTGAGGATAATTCGTGGGGTTCCTACTCCGGCATCGATCCCTAGTCGATGACTTAATCCGAGTTTGAGTCCATCATGTTGCTCTCCGGCGAAGGGACTTGTAACTCGCGGTTACTGCCCTGTCTCTCCGGTTGGGACCGTAACCGTGACCTGTATTATATATTACATTAATCCAAATCTAATCATTGCAGAATTCAATTGATGAAATACAATAGTCCATACAACCGAGAAAACTAAATAACCATAGTATCAAAAAAACCAAAGTTTACATTAAACAGAAAAAACAAGATTTTATAAAGCCGAGCACCATGGTTCATCATCATCTTAGAGCATGCCTATGGATCGTCCTCGATTCCGTACATGTATTAGTGACTTAGCCGCATTGCTTCGGGGTTTATTACTTATTTCACGCCATAAATCCAGTCAGCTAATGATAAGCCGACGACGATGCCTTGATCAAGTGCCATCTTCGTTTGAGGTGTACAGTGGTTGCTCTTGTTCCGCTGCCTCAGCTTGATTCCTTTTATATTGTTGCAAATGATCATTCCTCACATGTTACTCAACGATATCCTTCAAATGCCTGCCCGCTTGTATTCGGAGGGTTCCTTTTTTGCCGACCTTCGATACTGGAGGTGCCCTCAAGTATTCAAATAGATCATTTCCAGAGTTTCGGTCAAATCCGTGTATGAAGAGAATTTCGGTTCCCTCCATTTCCTTTTAGAGATATTGCCTCAGTCATTCATTTTCCGTTTTCCTTTATCATTCTTGTTTGAATTTTCCGTGGGAGGACCTCCACCCTTTACAGCATAAACTTCAACCTCCTCTCTCCCCTCCCTATCAGTCTTTGCATCCTCTTATTGCAGAAACCTTTTTGCTTTATGATAAAATTCCCCAAAATTCATTGGTGGATACCGTTCGAACGAAATCTTGAAATTCGAATTATCCGTAATCCCTGAGACTACCGCCATCAGAACCATCGACGGATCGGGACGATCCACCGAAGCCACTACCGCATTGAACATGGTTAAGAAATCTTTGAGTGATTCTCCTTTCCATTGCTTCGTTGATGTTAAAGTCATCACACTCTTGGGTCTTGCGATGTGGACCCAAAATTGCCTCATAAATCTTTCGATCAATTCCGTCCGTGTGCCAATAGGACCGCTTTCCAATTGTATGAACCATTGTGCTGTTATATACATCAAATACAAAGGGAAGCACCGTTCCATGACCTCCTCCGATGCCTCCAGTACTTCCATGTTCCTCATGTACCTTGTCAGGTGAATAGCAAGATCCGTCCTTCCATCATACGTCTCTAGCGTTGGTAGTTTGAATTCCTGAAACACCCCACACCCCTTAGTATACCCAAAAAGGACACGCTAAAGGATATGGTGCGTTATAGGTATAGCTAAAGCATCACGGAGACCAAGATTTACAAGACAAATAAATAATAACAGCGGAAACATTTAAAATACTTATCATTACTTCATAAAATAAATATGAAAAACATCACAGTCTCAAATACCAAATATACGTGTCTTATGAAAAATAGATCTCGGTCTCATAAAATCAGAGTACGATAAAAATAATTACCCCTCATAAGTACCAGTACATCAAAAGCCAAATGAAAAGGAAACTGAAAAGAAGAAGAATACATGAAGAAAAACTCTGCAACTGAATCTCCAAGAAATCTGAATCTACTGTATTTGCCTCTGCTGGCCAATGGGAGGAAAAGAGGAAATAGAGGAGTGGGTCAGACTATAAGTCTAGTGAGTGAATGTAATTACTAGAATTTCTAAGAAAGATAAAGATAATAGACTCAGCAACAGTTTTAGTATAAAAGGAAATAAAGAAAAAGTAAACTGGGATAAAATACTGTTTTACTGATTCTGTTTGCTTTGATTTTGATTGTTTGCATTTGTCTTAGATTGTTGTGATTAGACTGAATTCCTAATTCTATTTTAATTAGGCTGAAATCCTAATTCTACTAGTTGATCGGCCTTCTATCTTTGTTGTGCCATTGTGAGCTAGTCCAATCATGTTGGTCTCATAGCGAAAGACACATGTTTACCGCTTGGAACGTGGTAGTGACTTATTGATATTGCACGCTCGGTCATCTTCGATACACACTAACTGTCACTTCCTCTTGTGAACTCTTACCTAATCAGCATAAGCATGCCGAGTCTCACCTAATCTGTTGTGAGACCATCAGTCCTAGTCTGAAAGGGTCTTGCCCAGCCTCATCTAAGTGTTTTGTGAGACCATCGGTCCTAGTCTGAAAGGAATGTTGTTGGTATGGCTCCTAACAAACAAAATCTAGTTGCACCCGTTGCCCAAATTCCTTAATTTGAGCTTCTATCTATTGACCACTTATTTATCCTAGTTAGCATAAGCGTATCACAGCCTCACCTAACTATTGTGAGACCATCAGTCCTAATCTGAAAGAGTCCTGTCCGGCCTCACCTAATCTGTGGTGAGACCATCGGTCCTAGTCTGAAAGGAAATGCTGTTGGTACAGGCCCTATTTCTGTTCTTATTTATTAACTTAGTATAAGTTCTTAAAATAAGCTTCTTCTGTTATCTCTGCTCTATTTGCTTATTAACTTGATCTAAGTCTTTAAAATAAGCATTTTCTGTTATCTCTGCTATATTTGCTTATTAACTTAATTATAAGTTTTAAAATAAGCCTCTTCTGTTATATTTAATTATAACCTATGTTATGATTTGCTTATTAACTTAGTCTAAGATCAAAAATAAACTTCTTCTATTTTCTCTTTTTAGTTATAACCACTTGTTATATTAATGCTTGCAAATGTCTCAAATTTTCCTATTTCAGTCTATCTTCTTTTAATTACAGTTTTTCTTATTTTACATCTAATTTTTGTAAATTTAATGTTTTCTATTTTAATCCATATTTGCGAATTATTCTCTTTTTAATGTTTTATTCGCGTAAAATGGAATAAAAACTAACATTTACAGGTTAAATTCTAATTTAAAACAGATGAAAATAAAATACAAATAACTGTAAATAACTGAATAAAATAGCTAAATAAAAATAGCCGAATAAAATAGGTTGAGAAGAACTTTAAAAATTAACTGTAAATAACTTATATAAAAACCGTCTTAAAATTGCAGAAAAACTACAACTATTGAGAACCTTATTATTTTAAATTACTTAAAAATCTAAAATAATTACTAAACACTCACATGTGGTCCTTAGCTCTATCCCCTGGTCTTCCTTGATCCACTTCTAGAGCGTGGAATAGTTTTATCAAAAAAAATTCTCTTTAGAAATTATTTCATTTTAGGGTCCAACCTCAGACAATGAATCAATTGGAAGAAAATCTGAATGAGAAAAATAGTTAGGCCTAGGGTCTTATTGATAGTCTTACTTAGGGATCTCTGGCCATTTAATTTGGAGATTAAATCTGGTGCAACCACGTCATAGGCTCGTCGAGAACCGTCGGATGGAAGCACAAATGCACGTGATTGAACTAAATTTGCAAAACATGTTATCGGTTGAAACTGGACGAAACATCATCTATATACAAGGGCGGGTCGACTGGGTGTCGACCCATACATGCGAAAGGTCGACCTGACCTATATATATATATATATATATATATATATATATATATATATATATATTCTTATTTCTTGTTTAATTCTTATCTTCTTCGTTTTAGCTCAGATTTTGACAAACTACATATGGAAGTTGATTTAGAAATTACCACGGACACAATGGTGCAACTCTCATGGCTCACTTCTGACAATTCACAAACTTATTTTATTATTTAATTAATTCGTTAACTAATTCTTATAACTCAAATTTTGGGTTGTTACATTCTCCCCTCCTTGAAGGATTTCGTCCTTGAAATCTCTAAGGACAGAAGAATGATATAAATATTCTCATCCAAATTCTACAACCAAATATTCAACCACCATCCATTACATCCATTGTTCTTAAACTTTCTAATGTAATTTATGTTATATGCAAAGTGTTGTCAATGTCCCTAATTAATGCAAAAGATTAGGCGATCTACTGATTAAGTCGACCTTCTTTTTATGCAATCATGTTCGTGCCATGTATTCAAATGAATGCAAATTCCCTAATGACAACTGAAAGTCCTATATGTGTGCTACAATCATCATCCAAATGCAACAATCATATGTTAATCATCCATTTATAGCAACCATGAAATAAAATAAAAATGCAAGTGTGCACACATTCATATGCATATGCTTTAATGACATAGTTAGGCTAATCCCTGAGATATAATAGTGCCTAGTGTATATATATGCGTCCATTAGCATCCACTAGCAAACACTTGCAACCACTAGCGTCCATCATACATAACATGTTCTAGTAACATGTTTACAATTAGTCCTACCATCTATAGGTTAAATCCTAAGATCTAACCTCCCAAAGGATACTAAAGGAAAGAACCTATTCAAAACTAAAGATAGAAATATGATATTCAAAACGTACCATCAAAAAACATACATATAAGAGGTATGTATTTTCTCTTCAACCTCCCACGTAGCACCTTCAATGTTGTCTCCCCACTGCACCTTAACCAAAGATACTTCCTTATTCCTAAGCTTCTTGATATCATGCCTAACGATCTTGGTAGGAATGCGACGAACCGCTGCTTCTCTCTCCACTTCAACTTCCTCGTGTTGACTAGGTTCCCTACCTCCACTTCAACTTCCTCGTGTTGACTAGGGACATTTCTTAGCAAAGATACCTTAATGAAAACCAAGTCTCCTACTTCAAACTCAATGTCCCTTCTCTGCTTGTCTACATAGGATTTCTTCCTATTTTGGGCCATCTTCATTCTCCTTCTCACTAAGTCGATTCTTTCCTAAGTCTCTCTAACCATGTAGGGACCAAGTTGCAATCTTTCTGTAGACTCCAACCAACACAAAGGCAACTTGCAAGGTCTTCCATAAAGAACTTTGACAGGTGTCATCCCAATGCTAGCCTGAAAACTATTATTGTTTGCGAATTCCGCTAAAAGAAGATGCTACTCCGAGTTCCTCCAAAATCAAGAATGCACATTCTCAACAAATCCTCAAGAACTCTATTAACTCTTGACCGTCCGTCTAGGGGTGATAGGTCGTACTCAATCTAAGCCGCGTCCCTAAAGCCTCTTGTAAGCTCCTCCAAAACTCGCTAGTAAAGATAGGGTCTCTATCGCTCACTATGCTAGAGGAAACTCCATGAAGTCGGACTATCTCACGAACATATAAGGAAGCCAAATAAGATGTTGTCCTCTTACTCTTAACCGGAATGAAGTCGGCTCTCTTAGTCAAACGATCTACAATCACCCAAATCATGATATTCCCCTTCCAAGATCAGGGTAAACCATCTATGAAGTCCATCGAAACGCTATCCTGCTTCCATTCGGGTATATCCAATGGTTTAAGTAATCCGCCGGGCGTCTGTTGCTCTGCCTTAACTCTTTGGCAAACAAGACACTTGGTTACAAACTTTGCCACATTCTTCTTCATGCCACTCCAATAAAACACTCTCTTCATGTCCCTATACATCTTATCACCACCCGGATGAATAGTCATTCGGGAATAGTGTGCTTCTTCTAGAACGGCTCTTATCAAATCACTAGTGTGGAGTACACAAAGTATTCCATCTCTCCTTAGCCACCCTCTACTATCAATGAAATAACGTTGGAGATGTCTAGAGACTTCTTCTCTGCTAATTCTCTCTAGAACATCATAAGCTCTGAATCCTCTCACTGTCTTAAGCCAATCTGATCTACGAGGGTAGGCTTAACCTCAAGTGCTGCCAACAATCTAGGGGTAATGTCCGTAGCGGGCTTAAAATCAAAGATGGAAATAAACTCTAGGCTTTTCCATTCCACGAAAATTGGGCTAAGAGTTGCTTTCTTCCTACTTAACGCATCCGCAACCACGTTTCCTTTACCAGGTGTGTAAGCTATCTCAAAGTCATATGATGCCAAAAAATCCATCCAACGCTGCTGCCTCAAGTTTAAATCCTTCTGTGAGAATAGGTACTTCAATGATTTATGGTCAGTGAAAAGCTCGAACTTATCTCCTAGCAAGTAATGTCTCCAAGACTTAAGCATGAAAACAATAGCAGCTAACATCAAATCATGGGTAGGGTAGTTCTTCTTATGAGTTCTTAACTGTCAACTTTCATAGCATACTACCCTCCCATCTTACATCAATATTGCTCCAAGACCAGTCTCACATGCATCAATGTATACTGTAAAAGGCTTAGTTCCATCGGGTAAAACTAACACTGGTGCACTAGCAAGGGCTCTCTTCAGCATCGTAAAGAAATCCTCAGTCCACGTCCCATACGAATGTCGCATTCTTCTTAGTGAGGTGAATAAGCGATGCTGAAATCTTAGCGAAATCTTTGATAAAATTTCTATAATGACCAGCCAAACCTAGGAAGCTTCTAACTTCGGTAACGTTCTTGGGGCCTTCCAATTTTGTACGGCTATTTCCTTAGCAGGATCAACAGCTAGACCTTCTCTTAAGACAACATGTCCCAAGAAATGCACCTTTTTACGCCAAAAGTGACACTTCGAGAACTTAGCATTCAACCAATGAACACGAAGTGTACGAAGAACCTCCTCAAGATGAATAAAATGTTCTTCCATACTCTTGGACAACACCAAAATGTCGTCCACGAATACTACAACGAACTTATTTAGGACATTTCAAAAAACACGACTCATCAAATTTACAAAATAGGCTGGGGCTTTGGTCAGCCCAAACGTCATAATCAACCACTCAAAGAATCTGTCGGGTGTCCTAAATGCTGCCTTATCAATGATATCGTCAGCGACCCTAAGCTGATGAAATCTAGTAGCTAAATCGAGCTGAGAAAATACTAAAGAGCCAACCAACTGACCAAAAAGATCGTCTATCCTAGGAAGTGGGTAGCGGTTCTTCTTCGTGAGCTTATTCAATTCTCTATAGCCTACGCAATTTCGAAGGGAACCATCCGCCTTTGTAGCGAAGACGACTGACGCTCTCCACTCAGATATGCTCCGTCCGATGAAGCCTTTCTCCATTAACTCACTAATCTGCTTGCTTAACTCTTTCCTCTTCCTAAGAGTCATATGTCTCATGGGCAATGCAACTGGCTTAGCATTATTATTCAGATAGATCCTAAAATCGATCTCTCTTTCATGGGGTAGTCCTCTAACTTCCTCAAAGATGTGTGGGAAATCTCTAACAAATGGACCAGAATCTAACTCTCCTAGTGATGAATCAAGAGAATAAAGGAAGCTCAACATGACTGACCCCTGTGGGTCGCAAGAAACCCCGAGAGTCCTACCGTTGCATGTTTCTAATCTGAGCACTCTCCTCTCGCAGTCCAATATCGCTCCATAAGTGGATAGCCAATCCATCCTCAAAATCATCCCATATGCCGAAAATCCTAGTACATAAGCGTTGCAGACAAACTCTACGCCTAGTATAAAAATTTTCAAACCCCTACAAATCATGGATAAATGTGCCGGTCCTCCCATGGAGTTTGAAACAACTATATGATCTACTACTAGAGAAATATCTAAGTGCAAACAATTAATCAAGAAACTAGAAATGAAAAATGCGATACCTCAGAGTCAAAAAGAGTCCAAATAGGAAAATCCAAAATTGAGATCAAACCGAGACTTTCCTACCTTGATCCGGTCCACTACTAAAAGGTGATGCATCCAAAATCTATACTTGCGCTGTCGGTGCGCCTGCTCTCTGCCCCTTCTTATGAGGACAAGCTCTACTAAGATGACTAGGCTGCCCACAATTGTAACGCCTCCCTCTCATCATGTCTTTCTTACAGTCCTTTGTGAAATGATCAACCAATCCACAACTATGACTTTTCTCGTCTTTCTTGATTTACTTTTGAGGTCCTCCTCCTTTCTACTTATCTTTCTTATTCTTCCACCACTACTTCTTAAAGTTTTCTTACTTAGGAACCTCCTTAAGCTCTCCTTCCTTAACAACATCTATCATGAGCACCATCTCAACAAGTGACTCATCACTACGTCGCTCCCATAGGTACATGCGTCAATAACAACCCTTGGAGTGGCTGATTCAAACCCTTAGCAAACTTCATGGCCTTTTTATGCGGTGTATTAACATGCTTCATCCCAAACCGCGATAACTTATTAAACTGAATTATATACTCCTTCACCAAAAGACTTCCATGCTTCAGACTAATGAACCTCTCCAACTACATGCTTTCCTCGGCTTGTGACAAGAACTTTCTTTCAAACATTTCTCGAAATCCAAACCAACCAATGTCTCTACCTTTCATCTCCATGATCTCCCACCAGTAAGAAGCTTCTCCCTTTAGCTGCCAAGATGCAAGCTGAACTCTCTAGCGGTTCTCCAATCCTAACAACCCAAATATCCGCTCCGTACTCCTTAACCAAGCTCGTGCCTTCACGAAATCCTCTGTGTTGGAAAACGTCTTGCCTTCTAGATTAGTGAAGTTCTTGCATAGCTTAGAAAAATTGTCTGCTGCAGGTGGATTAATCGGATCTCCGCCTGTTGGTGGTGGATTGGGCGCTTGCCCTTGCACCTCTGGTGTCGTAGCTTGGAGGTATCTACGAAACCAATCAGGGACTTGGACACCCTCTAGAAGATTTGGGGCGTCCGCCATACAATGCAAAGAAAAGAAAATTTAGGCTCGAAAGAATCGAAGAAGGTTGAACTGGACTTTGAGGAGATTTTTATAAAAACTCTTTTATATTTGGAAACTATTTCTAAGAGTTTCTTTCTAAAAAATATTTTTAAGATATGTTATCTTTGAAAAATACTTTACTTTTAAAACAAGTTTTTCGAATCTTGTAATCTTAGGCTCTAATACCAAGTGAAACACCCCACACCCCTTAGTATACCCAAAAAGGACAAACTAAATGATATGGTGCATTATAGGTATAGCTAAAACATCACAGAGATCAAGATTCATAAGGCAAATAAATGATAACAGTGGAAACATTTAAAATACTTATCATTACTTCATAAAATAAGTCTGAAAAACATCATATGTCTCAAATACCAAGTATATATGTCTTATGAAAAAAAGATCTCAGTCTCATAAAATTAGAGTATAATAAAATAATCATCCCTCTCATAAGTACCAGTACATCCAAAGCTAAATAAAAAGAACTGAAAAGAAGAAGAATACATGAAGAAAAAATTCGCAACTGAATCTTCAAGAAATTTGAATCTATTATTCTTGGCTCTACTGGCCTATGTGGGGAGGGGAAGTAAATGAGTGGGTCATACTATAAATCTAGTGAGTGAAAGTAATTACTAGCATTTCGAAGCAAGATAAAGATAATAGACTTAGCAATAACTATAGTATAAAAGGAAATAAAGAAAATGTAAAACTGGGATAAAATACGGTTTAACTGCTTCTGTTTGCTTTGATTGTGATTGTTTGCACTTGTCTTAAATTGCTGTGATTAAGATGAATTCTAAATCCTATTTTAATTAGGCTGAAATCCTAATTCTACCTGTTGATTGGCCTTTCTATCTTTGTTGTGCCACTATGAGCTAGTCCAATCCTGTTGGTCCTACAGCAAAAGACACATGTTTAGCGTTTGGAACGCAGCAGTGGCTTATTGATGTCGTACGCTCGGTCATCGCCGGTACACATTAATTGGCGCTCCCTCTTGTGACCTCTTATCTGTTCTAATCAGCATAAGCGCACCCAGCCTCATCTAATCTGTTGTGAGACTATCAGTCCTAGTTTGAAAGGGAATGCTATTAGTACGGGCCCTATTTTGTTCCTACTTATTAACTTAGTGTAAGTTCTTAAAACATGTCTCTTTTGTTATTTCTACTCTATTTGCTTATTCACTTGATCTAAGTCTTTAAAATAAGTCTTTTCTGTAATCTCTGCTTATTAACTTAATTGTAAGCCTTAAAATAAGCCTTTTCGGTTATCTCTTATTATAACTATGTTATAATTTGCTTATTAACATAGTCTATGTTTAAAAATAAGCTTCTTATATTTCTCTTTTTAGTTATAACCACTTGTTATATTAATGCTTACAAATGTCTCAAATTTGCCTACTTCAGTCTATCTTCCTTTTATTATTGTTTTTCTTATTTTACTATTTTACATCTTATTATTATAAATTTAATGTTTTCTATTTTAATCCATATTTGCGAATTATTCTCTTTTTAATGTTCTATTCGTGTAAAAAGAAACAAATGAAACTAACGTTTACAGACTAAATTTTGATTTAAAACAGATGCAAATAAAATACAAATAACCGTAAATAACTGAATAAAATAGACTGAGAATAACTTTAAAAATTAACTGTAAATAACTTATATAAAAATTGTCTCAAAATTGCAAAAAAACTAAAACTATTGAGAACCCTATAATTTTAAATTACTTAAAAAACTAAAATAATTACTAAACACTCACCTGTGGTCCTTAGCTCTATCCCTTGGTCTTCCTTGATCCACGTTTTGAGCGTAGAATATTTTTATCAAAAAGATTTTCTTCTTATAATTTTTTTATTTATAGGGTCCAATTTCAGGCAATGATCCTAATTGGGAGAAAATTTGAATGAAAAAAATAGTTAGGCCTTGGGTTGTATTTATGGTGTCACTTAGGGATTTTAGACCATTGGATTTGAAGATTAAATCTGGCGCAGCCACGTCACAGGCTCGCTGGGAACCGTCAGATGGAAGCACAAACGCACAGGATTGAACTAAATTTGCAAAACACGTCATCCGTTGAAACTGAACGAAACATCGTCTAAATACAAGGGCGGATCGACCTGGGTGTCGACCCATACATGTGGAAGGTCGACCAATAGGTCGACCTATGCACATTAGGGTCGACCTGACCTATATATATATATATATATATATATATATATCTTGTTTATTCTTATCTTCTTCGTTTTAGCTCGGATTTTGACAAACTATATATGAAAGTTAACCAGAAAATTACCACGGACACAATGGTGCAACTCTCATGACTCAATTTTGACAATTTCACAAACTTATTTTATTATTTAATTAATTCGTTAATTAATTCTTATAGCTCAAATTTTGGATTGTCATAATTCTAGTGGATTCCTAGTTTGCCTAATCATGGGAGCAAATGGGCTCTTATTTATATCTTTCAAATTTCCATTTATCAATCATCCCCTCATAGCCCGTCTGATCATGACCGCTAACCTGTCATTATCATCAAGTGGTAGTCTTTACCCGTTGTTTCCAATCTGCCCCTCCTCCCCCCTCCCCCCCCCCCCCCCCCCGAGTCCACGAGGGAATCCTGAAACCTACCCTTCTGGACGAGCATTCATATCCTGATCAACGTCAAACTGCATAGCACTGCCTGGTAACCAGCCAGGAGCTTCATTTCCTTGGTATGGTTCTGGCCTTCCTCCGCTCCTGCTATTCTAGCTTCGTGATCCGCATTTCCAGCATTCCATACAACTTCATTCCCTTGGTTTTACGCTCTAGCTCGTCCAATTTTTCAGAATAGGTTCTGCATCATTTCCTTCTATCTTTTGAGCATCTTTTCCTGCATAGCATCCATCATCATTTCCATTTCATCTCGGGTGATGAAGATCGAGGTCTGATTAGCTCCTGTGGAAGCCTCCTGACTTCTTTCATGATGACTCATCTCTGTCCTCTATCTCCTTGTTGATTGCCTAGCCATAGCTTCCTAAATCTGAGATCCTAAGCTTTCAAATCCAAGATCCAAACTTTCAAATCCCTGAGTTCTAGCTTTCACGGAGAGAGCACCAAAATGTTGATGTCAAAATTGGCCACCAACATCCAATCGCAAATGAAAGCATCAATATCCAGTCACAGATCATATATAGAGTATATGTAGAGAATATAACATGAAAAATAATCAAAATTAAAACGAAAGCAGTAAAAAAGTCAAGATTTATAGTGGTTCGGCTATCTCCGGCCTACGTCCACTTTAGAAAAATCATTTCTATTATACTGAAATCTGATTATAGTTACAATCCAGAATTTCTGAAACACAAATGGTAGAGTAGCCTTTAGGTGGAAGATGAAGAGAAACAGAATGGAGACCAGCTCCTTTTTAAAGCGACGCTTGCTGTATTTATAGACCAAACCCCGACTATATGGCCTCCTCACTTACATGGGCCAACCATAGTGACCGTCGAGTCCAACTCATCCAAATACGCCGACCTGAAGTAGACAACTTGTCGATTCGGAGAAAACTCAGTGCAAACCCGAAGTAAACCTGTGGATGACCCGAAGTAAGGTCAATGCTGACCCAAGCAACATGAATGTCAACCCCAAGTCCAAAGCCAACCCCAAGTTTTCTTGATGCCGATCCGAAGTGAAACGCCTCCATCCCATTGCCGACTCCAAGTCCAATGCGGACTCCAAATAATGTCGATTCAAAGTGAAGCCTGAAGTCAAGCCTGTGTTGATTCCTCACTTCATATTCATATTTATTTTCCGTAATTGACCATCCATCCAATTATTCGAACCAAACCCATAATATTCCAGCCTCGGTAACCGTGCGGTCCATTGGGTTAAACCCATATGTACGCCGTCTTGCCAAAAGACGGGTTAGCACATTATAACGATGAAAAATCAAGTACTGGTCTTCTAAACTAGTGAATACCCTGTTAGAAACTCTTTTCTCCCCACTTCATGCTCTCGATACTCTTTGATTCATGTTGTGCCTCTTTGAACTTCAGAAGAATCAAATTAGAAAAAGAAACACGTTTCTTTTTGTCCCATCTTACAAGCATCAATTCACTTATTGACGACCACATTTTTGGATGGACATCTTTTTGATCTTCATCTCAACTCTTTTGCAATGTGCATGCTACTGCTCTTTTACAATGTGCATTACTTCTTCAACTACAACCAAAACCTCTATAACCGGCCCATTCATTCAACGTTGATTCTAAAAATTGTTTAGATTTAATTTCAGTTTATAATCAATAAAGCTTTTTCTGATTAATCCTATGGACCCAACTATCCATTAAATATACAAGGCCCTGTAGTGAAAAGAGGCGCTTTTGGCTGAAAAATGCCATAGTTTTGTATTTAGCGTCTAAATTTGCGTTAAATTTTAGTGTCAAAAAATATATATTAATCATTTAGATTTTGCACTCAAATTCAATATGGAGATGAAGAAATGTAGTGGCAACCTAATCTCTATCCCCTATTGTGTTTCAGAATTACAATATTTGTATCATGAATTACGGAAGATTAGAATTCAATTCTGCATCTATCATTGCTTTGCCTGGTACTAAAAAATGTTCTTGTTTTATAATGCAACAGTTGTTGGCTTGTAATTAAGTTTGGTAGATGGTGCAAAGTCAGTTCATCCGTTCATTAGTGTCAGATGCTCCACTATTAGTGAACCAGCGCATTTGCCCTTATAATTTATTTTGCGTCCCAAAGTATATTCCCTTCTCTATGCAGTGAGCATTAGTATAATATGTTCACACTTTGAAGATAAATATGTAACGTTAAGGCATTGCTTATAAAATATACAGTATGTTTTTCTAATATACCATTCAAAAGTTTTGTTTAGCTTGAAAACTTGCATCATGTAAATATGGAATTGTTGAAAGGAGAGTCATTAAGAGATTTTGTTAAGAGGAGAATCAAATTAGTGATTCTCCCTTGGTGATTCCCCCTTATAAAAATAATTTAAAATTAGTTACATGATCTTGTAACTTCTTCATTCTTCTTTCTACGTGCTCTTCCTCACTCTCTCCCCTACTAAAACTTTTTCTTCTTCCCTCTCTTTGCCTTCAAACCCTAAATCCTAATCATCTTGCTAGTAAAATAGCTATCATGAAGAAAACGCATCTCAATCTCCATCTATTCATACCAGTTTCCATTATTTGAACCTTCACCTAGATCTCCAACTGCACAAATGATATGCCTATTGGTATCTTTCCTTCAATTTAAGGTTACATGAATGTTTTATTAGAGTTTTTAGAATCAAGGCCCTGTTTGTTTTCATTTTTAGCTTTCGGTTTTTAGTTTTTAAACCTCGTTTTCGGTTTTTCATTTGAGTGTTTTTAATATTTTGGAAAATGTATTTGGTTATAGAGTTTTGAAAAATAATTCTTATACTAAAAATCAAAAATTCCATTCCAAAACAAAATTTCTAATTTCAAATTTGGTTAGAATTTGATCATTAAATATAGAAATGAGATAAGATAATTAACAAGACTAACAAAAAATGTCATGAAAGTAGAAAAATCATAAATTGACATAAATAATAAAATGATAATGACTACTGATATGTGAACCATATCAAAATGAGACTAACTCATGTCATACTATAAATTAATCATATCTGAAATCAAAATCATTACAAAATAGATAAGATATACCAATTGTATCAGTACACTATGAGAGAAAAAAGTTTTGATGCATCTGATAGGCAAATAGTCTTTACTTTGTTTAAGGAGCTCTTCTTCCTCATGCTAGGCCTTCTCTTTTCTAACTCAGACATAACTACTACAGACCTAAAATAACATCCACACCAACCCTAAAAAGAAAATATACTAACCAAAATACACCCTTTAAGACAGCCCAAACTATAAAATGAAGCAAAAAGTACAAACTAAACCTGATTTTATACCATGGCCACCACTAAACTAACCAACCACATATTATCTTTCAAAATCTTCAGTATCTTCATTCACTTCAGCCACTCTTCTTTTATAAGCCACTCTACAACCCAACTAAGCTGATACTACAACCCAACCTACAAATTTAATCAGATTTAACATTTGTCGATAACAACTAATAGACATGCCCTCCAAATTAAAAGATTTGTCGAAATAATAAGAAATAGTCGTATATTCAAATGCAACACATTAAACAAACTTCTATGTGTTTTGATTTAAAAAGAATTGTGGAATTGAGTAAATATGGACAACGGGGTTAATTAGACATTTACAAATTTTTACCTCCTTTGCAGAGAAGGGATATACGCTCCAAAAGCCATAACCTGCATCGTTAAATTTATTATCATTAGCAAAGCACGTTCCTATTAAGAAAGGATAAAAAAGACAAATTTCATACTTAACTAGGTTTATGGATAAGTTGTTGTGTAATCATTCCACATTTGCATAGCAATTTGATCCCTAATATGTCCCATTTGAGTTGTTTGACTAACATCAAATTGTATGATTTCTTGATTTTGATTTGCCTCTAATGCATGTTCAAATACCATATTCTCATATGAGTATTGTGTGAAAAGAGCATCCAAAGCATGTTCTTGTAGAATAAAGTTATGTAATGTGCAACAGGCAATAGGAATTTGTCTTTGCCTACGAAGTGGATAACTGGTCATTAGTTTTAGAATTGGAAATCTTGCTTTTAAAACACCAATACAACGCTCGATTATATTTCGACACGATGAATGCTTATAATTGAACAAATCTTCCTTTCCAGGTAGTCATCCTCGTCCGTTATAATTACGTAAATGATATCTACGTCCTCGATAAGGAGCCAGAAATCCAGGCATATGTTTGTATCCAGCATCAACAAGGTAATATTGATCTATAAAATAGTGGTCATGTATTATATAAAGATTATAAAGATAAGTATTATGTAACTATTTATAAAATAATATTTGATGATGACATTTTATACAATAAAATATACCTCCTCTTAGCATTGGGAAATTATTTTCGGTTCTTGTAACTGCATCGATGAATACTCGAGAATTGTTAGCAGCGCCTTCCCATCCAGCGTATACGAATACGAATTTCATATCAAAATCACATGCGACCATGACATTTTGTGTTATATTGGTTTTCCTTCCACGAAAAGATGTTTGTCTCGATGCGGGCACCCATGCAGCAACACGTGTTCCATTTATTGCACCAATACAATCCTACAATAAATAATACTACAATATTATTTGTGTTTATTATTTGATAAATATAAAAGTTGTGCTAAAAAAATAACCTTAAAGTAGGGATACTTGTTTACAAGACGTTCATGTATGACATCTCGATTCGTTGGACGTATTATCTTCATGCCCAAAGAACAAATAGCTCGTAAAACTCTTCTAAACCATTTTGAAATAGTTTAGTGCGAATGCTAAAAATGATCGACAATAATACTATATCTTGTTGTGTGTCCTATTATCATTAGAAACATTGCCACACCCTCTTCCACGCTTACTTTTCTTCCATCATTTAAAAGTCCTCTCCCTTTTAGAACATCACAAAAATTCAAGAATACATGTTTTTGCATTCGAAAAATTTGATGACATATAGAAGGATTTTCATTCAATACATTAAGTAAGAACATCCTTCCTGTAAGTGTTGATGTTCTACAAGGTATTCTATTCAAGATACTCCTTTGATTAGCGACAAAGTAATTAATCATTAACATATCACCGAACTCTTCATCACAGTACGTAAATATAAAATCATCATCAGAACTAGAGTCATCATCGGATTCATAAGAAATGATACTAGATCTAGTAGACATTACTCTGTATAAAATTTATATTAACTATTTATCATTAAAAATATTGCTATGCTTATAACAGTGATGAACAAAAGAGAAATTCCTCTTTTTGTTGGTTTAACTTGAACAGAATTTATTTAACAAACAAGAAAACATAAATTTTTGTGCTAACAACCTATTGTGGAATTGCATAAAACGTCAAGGGAGAATATTTTAGTCGCTAATTATGCATAAACAAATAGCCTTAAGGAAACTAACAGAGAATAGCATATAGTCAATGCTGCATGAACTAGCATATTGGTTCATTTATACAAAATAATTCAAGAAAAAATAATATCAGGCTCTAATTCTTCAATGTAGATATTAATATTACTGTATATCTTTGTGTTCAGATGATTGAGAAAATACAAAAGAAAATCTCCTTATAAAGCTGACTGGAATGCATAAAAATTGGTTAAGTGGATGAAAGCATAATATATAAGTTTGTTAAGTTGTTATGCAGATTACAGGATCACTGAAAGTAAATGAAAAATTCCAACAAAAGAATAAACAATCAGCTCACTCAAATTTTTTTTTTTTAAATAATTTAAAAATCAAATCAAAAACTTCATGAGTACCTTCTTGTTTCAACTTTCATCTAGACGACAACCAAAATGAGCAATGCAAATCCAGATGGTAGTCTTTTCCAGACAAATAACAAAGTGGTAAAATGTAAATAGAATCAAACTAAATAGAATCAAACTGAAACTGCAAAAGGAAAGGAAAGTGTTTAAAACTCTATGCGGCACAAGAATCAACCATACCTAAACTACAACAATCAAACATTATCAATGCATAAACAAATTCAACAAAAGCAAGTTTAACTGAACAATAAAAAGGCAAGTAGCAGCAAGGCATCAATACGTATGCATAAACAAGCTACTGTACAATCCAAACTCATCATCAAGTTAGACACAAGCACATATCTCGTCAACCAAGCATTAGTGAGCACAGTGAACATGTACATAGAGGTATAAGTACAACAATAGCACTACAATGCACATTATAATCAGGTAATGCAACATCAAAAAACAATGCAAAGAATAACAAGGTACACGTACCATAACAACATCACAAGAAATGCATAGGTAATGCGTAGTGTCACAAACAAAGCAATTAGTATAACAAACTAATTAGTCTGCAAATAGAAGAGCATTGCAATCAGTTCAACCAAGACAAGCAACACAATCAAATCAAGTAACTAATAAAGGTCAAGGAAAAGTTGACTTCCTAACTAAAATTAAACAAAACACAACCTATAATAAAGATACCACAACATATAAGCTAATAAAATTATTTTAGAAGTTCTAAAATTGATAGTCTTCTACGTTCTGGCATCATAACAAATTGCATCCTAAAATCGGGATTTTTAAAAGCCTTCATTGTCTTCATGTAGACCTCATTAGAAACACCGTCAATACCATTTAATATATTCATGATCACCAAATTGGAATATGGATCTGATACGTCACTTTAACTATCATTTGAGTTGGGCGACTTTCCTTCAACTTTTGCAATTTTTCCTTTTAAGTATCGCACTCTTAGTTCGGCTTCTACATTGCGCATTTCAATTGAAGAAGACCACTTTTCCATACACGACTCAAGCTTTTCAACATTATTGGCTTTATGTTTTTTGCGTCATCGTTCATTTGTTGACGTGTCATCACTTGGACGAGTACTCGTTTGCTCATCATCATTTACCACATGTACATGCACACCATTGTTCAGAAAATTCCCTTCTAATTGTCTTTCATCATCTGAATTGGGAGGAAATTTAGTTGAAGCATTACTTAAACCTCTAGTAGCCGTAGTTCCACCGAAAATCTCTCCCAAAAGTTCATAATTCTTGCAACCATCTTTTCTAAATATCTTAAACTCGGTCTTGTTGATCTATAACAATTTAACAAATATTAGTTCGGTACGCACTTATATTCATAAATTATATTTTCAAACGCATACCGTATAGAAGTGTTGCCAAAATTCTTCTGCAGCGTCAACCTTGTTGTTATTTGGGTCTCATGTAACGCCGGTATGTCCTAATAGTTGCGAAAACAGACGATGTACAATAAGCAAGCGGCTCCACTTTTCCTTTAATCTCTCCATCCCATAATCGGATTTTGTTGCTTCATTCATCTCTTGATTAATTTTCCCCCATTGGTCTTTAGTGAAAGTTGAGCATTGCAATTTTCCTGCTTTTACGTATTCATAGAGTATTCCAATGAAAGTGCGTTCATTCTCGTACTACCATGACATTGGTTCTTTTGCCTTATTATGACCTCCCATCACTACAAGGAGAAACAGAATTTCCGACGGCCAGAAACCGTCGGTGGCCGTCGGAAGCCGTCGGAAAAAGCCGTCGGAAAAGACTGCGTCGGGGAGCAGTACTTCCGACGGCTTCCGACGGACGGCGCCGTATATTATTCCAACTAACTTCGACGGATTCCGACGTGCGCCGGAATCCGTCGAAAATACTGAGTCATAGACCGACTCAATGCGCCGGAAGCCGTCGGAAATTTTGACCGATAAGCCGTCTGGAGCCGTCGGAAATCTACAAAAAAAAATTTTATATTCGCTGCAAACATAGCCTTCCAACCACATTTCTCTTCCAAATACTCTGATATCAATATTTCACAACCCAATATACAATAATCCAATCAAAGATCCAAACCTAAACTACAACATATTTAACAAACACACAAAGAAATAAAAATACAATCAAAATAAGATAAAAAAACATACATATCCATTCCAACATTAATAATAACTGTTCCACCATATTGTTAATACATAAATTTATCAATATTCTCATGCATATGTCCTGATAAAACTAGAAAACCAAGTGTATCATACATAATTATACAAATCAATAATTACCCGCACCGTCTATCAAATCATTCTACACAAACAAAACATATCTGAACGACGAACAAGCAAGCAATGAGTCAATCTCCTCCAGATCCAGAGCCAGCCGAGAAAGGGAAGCGGCCACCAAACTGCTGCATGTACTCTAACAACTGTGCGGTCTGCAAGGCCTGTTGGCGGTTCTGCTCCTCCAGTTGGGACACTCTAGTCAGCAATTCTTCTATACTTGCTAAATCGCTCTGTGGTCTGCTCCGCCGTCCCCTACTATGACTACTGGACTGCAATAATTGAAAAATAAATAAAATCCAAGTTTATTGTTTTGAAAAGGTAAAAATATCATATTTTAAGTATTTTAATAAAAAGTAAATTATTTATCGCTAAATTGCCAAATCCGTATCGTCGACCATGCTCAGCTGGAGTCATAACGGACTCAAAAATAACGTCCTCCTCATCGGTCGTCAGCTGTTCTCGACCTGTATCAGCAAGGAGTTTCTTCCGCTGCTCCATAAACATCTCCTGCATTAACAAATTAATAATATCATATCTTATTTCATCATAATTTAACAATTAAAACAATTACTAATAGTGAATAAAATGAAATATGCTTACATGGTTTTTGCTGGATTTATCGTCCTGCCATGTGCATGAAACAGTCCCGTCTGGATTAACATGCTCGACAGCATGCGTACGGGTGAACACGTCCATATAGCAGACAGGACCTTGTGCCTCGGCTTCCTGAATTTGATTGTTACATACAATTATTATACATTTAGAATCATATAGCATAAACTATTTACATTTATTATTTAGTAAATTTACCAACTCCTGCCGATACTGCTGAAACGACTTCGGTCCTCCGTGATGAGTGACGGGATTCTTATTTCTATTTGCAGAGTTTCTATCCGACTCTGCCTGTACATTCAAAATTTGATACATTATTTTTCAATCACGTCAAATTAATAATTCAAAAAAAAAATAGTATACTTGCCTTCGCCTCGTCCGTCTCCCAGTAGCTCAACCAAGCTTGCCACACGCTCTCTCCCATCCACTTTGGTTTCTTACCAGATTTCCTAATCTCAGATATCGTGTCCCTGTAGTTCTTGCGCATCTTCCTCATCCAGTATGCTCGTGCCAGCATCATATCGTCTGTCTGGATGTCTATCTCAGCCTGTGTGAAAAAAAGATTACACTTTAAACGATAAATAATAGAAAAACGACAAAAACGAATTAAAAATGGAAAACAGAAAAATTATACATACTAGAACATCCTGCCATATGCACTCTATGATGTGAGGAGGGATGGAATCCCATTTCGGCCAGCACGCACTCATCCTACTGCGATATACTGCTCTAGAGATGTCCAGCACAACCTTAGAGGGAAGTAGGTCGAACCCCCTGTTTTTAAGTACGATATAGATAAGTACATACGTATATCATAGAAAAAATAAGATGCTGAATAAAATTTAATTCTAATTACCCTTCTGCTCTAGGGACCAAAGATACAACAGCACGATGTGGCTCTTGCGATGGGCCACTGCCATCGCCTCCTGAAGATCGGGAAGAGCTCCTACCTCTATACGACATACTGATAAGCCTGTGACATATACACATCATTATATAAGAGTATAAAAACATGATAATGAAATATATTTCATATGAAAATGACATCAACGGTACAAATTGCAGCTTAATTAATGACTGAAATGGAAATAGAAATGGAAGTGTGTTATACCTGATTCATAATACATCAAGAATTCAACATGCAATAGTAAACGGATTTGGTTTCATAGTTACATCAATTTAATAATACATCAAGAATTCAACATGCAAACAATAGTAAATGGATTTGGTTTCATAGTTACATCAATTTCATAATACAACAAGAATTTAACACGGTTACATCAATTGCAAAAAAACAGATTCAGATTTGTATCAGTCATCATCGTCTTCTGATTCAGATTCGGTCTCGTTTTCGACGATATTTTCCTCTGCACTGTCAAACGCTTCTACCAAAACATTTGATTCATCGATCAAGGGACCAAAATCTGTATGATCGTCTGTAATTATTATTTCGTTATTTTGCTCAAGATCTGCCTGATAAGCTTGTTCATAGGGAATATTCTTCCCATCGAATGTGAATCTGGCCTTTGTTTTAAAAACTGCAGACCAATTTGCTTTATCTCTTTTTAGAGACGGATAAGAAGCGTAATAAACTTGCAATGCTTGTTTGGCTAGTACAGCAGGATCATACTTGTGATAGTGCGATGTATGCTTTATTTCGATAAGATTATAATCCTTGTGCACATTAATTCCAGAACCTGGAACATTGCTAAACCAATTGCATCTAAATAGAAACACCTCCTCCGCGGGTCGTGAGAAATATGTCAGTTGCAAAATTTGTGTCAGAACGCCATAAAAATTATTTAAATGATTTTCTGGATCGTCACTACCTTTAACAAATACACCAGTATTATTTGTTAATTTTTCTGCACCGTATTCTTTGGTGTCAAATTTATATCCGTTGACGAAATATATTGGATATGTCATGACCACTCTTTTTGGTCCCATCGCAAGATGTTTCAGCCCTTCGTCAACAACACAATTTCTCGGCTCATAAACGTAATTTGAAAACCAACCGGAAAATTCTTTACTGAGATCTTCGTTCGGATGTTCACGTTCATAAACACTGTTTATATAAACAAATTGTTACATTAGGTTATACATGCGCATGCATATAAGAAAAGAATAAGACACAAATTATTATTTCAGATTACCTAACAAACGGTGCAACCTTGGCACAATTTAGAAGAATATAAGTGTGTGCTACATGAAGATCTCTATCGTCTAGCCATATTTCTACACATTGTCCAGAAGGCCGACTATGTTGTCTAAAAATAGATAACATTGCTTGAGTGGACTCTTGTTCGTCGCCTTCGTCATTACGAGAAACTCTTTCAAATGAAATATTCACATGGTCACTGAAATAGTGAGAGAAAAAGAACGAAGCTTCTTCTTCGATGTAAGATTTACATATCGAACCTTCAACCCGTGTTTTTTGCCTCACTTTTTTCTTCAGGTGATTCAAATATCTACGCAACATTAATTTATATTAACTTCATCTTTCAAATGCAATTAAATTACGTTATAACATATATATTACATACCTCTCAAATGGATACATCCATCCGTATTGGACAGGACATCGAAGTCGTGCTTCAGATGGGAGATGAACAGGTAAATGTTCCATCACATTAAAAAAACCAAGGCGGAAATATTTTCTCTAATTTGCAAAGCAATATAGGAATGTCCACTTCAAGTTTATGTAAACGTTGCACTTTTAAAGTAGTCGAACAAAGCTCTTTGCAAAACATACTAAGCTCCGTTACTACTTTCCAAACTTTTAACGGCAGTAGTTCTTTGAACATTATGGGGAATAAATTTTCCATCATTTTGTGACAGTCGTGACTTTTCATTCCGCTTAATCTACCTTTTTAAAGTCAACATATCTACGAAGATTTGATGATATCCCATCAGGAAATCTTAACCCTTCCACCCATTTTAACACAGCTTTAACTTGATTATTATCTAATTCATAACAAGTTTTGGGTTTTTTATTGTCATTTGGTTTCATATGAAGCTCAGGACGTTTGCATAATTCTTCTATATCACGTCTTGATTTCAAATCATCCTTCATCTTCCCTTTCACATTCAAAATTGTGTTAAAAACATTATCAAATACATTTTTCTCATTGTGCATCACATCTATGTTATGGCGAAGTAGAATATGTTTCCAATACGGCAACTCTCAAAAAATAGTTTGTTTGCACCAGTTATGAACAACTGATTTGCCTTCAATTTCTATTTGCTCGCCAATTTCATATATCTTTGGATAGTCCTTAACAAGTTCATATATGTCTTCGCTTGACCATATCGTCGGTGGTTGTCTGGTTTCTACTCTATTAGCTAAAAAGTTTTTCTTGTCTCCTCTGAAGGGATGATTTACATGGAGAAAATATCGATGACAGTCAAACCATGAAATTTTCTTACCATGAGGTAAAGAAAACGCTCGTGTTTCATCCATGCAATATGGACATGCTAGACGACCGGCGGTACTCCATCCCGAAAGCATTGCATAGGCAGAAAAATCACTTATAGTCCACAACAAAGAAGCAAACATACAAAAAATTTCTTTTTGGACACATCGTATGTTCCTACTCCTTCGTTCCACAGTATTTTTAACTCCTCAATCAACGGTTGTAAATATACATCGATTCCTTGTGTTGGATCGTCGGGGCCAGGAACGACAACAGTAAGAAACATATATTGCGTTTTCATGCACATCCATGGAGGTAAATTATACGGTGTGACGATAATGGGCCATGATGAATATTTAGAACCAAATTGAGAAATTGGAGAAAAACCGTCCGTACATAATCCTAATGTAACATTTCGACTCTCCACTGCAAAATTTGGATACGTTTTATCGAAATGCTTCTATGCTTCTCCATCGGCCGAATGCGTCAACGTACCCTCTTCCTCTGTTCTCACGCTATGCCATCTCATATTAGACGCAGTTACAGAAGATGCATATAACCTTTGAAGTCTTGGAGTTATGGGTAAGTAGTGCATACGCTTGTACGGAACTTCCTTCCCCTTCTTTTTTATTGGTTTGTATCTCTCATGGTTACAAACTTTACAATTTCTAAGGTTTGCGTCTTCTTTCCAAAACAACATGCATCCTTTTAAACATGTATCTATTTTCTGATACGGTAAACCAAAAGCCGACATAAGTTTTTTAACTTCTTAGTGATTTTCACACATTAGATTATCGGGCGTCATATGTCTTTTTGCAGCTTGTACAACAGCCGTAAACCCAGCTTCAGTGATGTTGTATTTTGACTTCATCGCAATGTATTATGCGATTACTGACAGCTGAGTGCCACTTTTACAACCATCCCAAATAGGTTTCTTAGCTGCATCTAGTAAATCGTAAATTTTTTTAGCTTCAATATTTGGTTCTTCAACATTTCCATCATCGTCGTCAACTTGAACCATAGGAAACATTGATCGTGCTGCATTTTCGACCATATATTCAATACGGGTCGTTGAAACTATTTCATTAACGACACTTTCAGACTCTACAGAAGTATTTGCTACAACTTCTCCATGCCGATCCCAAACATAATATTCGGGTACGAAACCGTGTTGGCATAAATGAACTTTCATAATATCTGGTAACAAATACATCAAATGTCTACACCTACTATACGGACAACGAATTTCTAGATCGTTTCCGTTATTACTTAAAGCGAATTCAACAAACACGTTTATACCATTATAAAAATCATCTTTTATTGAGCCCCTCAGTCCTTTTCTTTGGTACATCCATCTCCTCCGATCAACAAAATAATCAATCATTTTTCCTATTTGACAAAATGAGAAGTTCAAAAATTAATATTTATTTTGAAGAATACAAATTCAAAAAAGATTATTTTCATGGTCGTATAATAGTTTGAATTTAAAGAACAACTTCACAAATTTAAAAATATTTTCAAATAGGGCACATTTCATTTTTTAACGTACGTAACGATTAAAAATATATATAATTTTTTTCATTGGTCAGACATCCTACTTCCCATTACAAACACAGTAAGCATTTACATTTCGTATATTACTTTGTCTCAAACGATTCAATAAAATTTCGGTAGCATTTCCCTTTTGTTCCCTGCATTGTACACAAATGCGTGTACGCAGGAAACAAAAAAGAAAAGTTAAGGCGAAATTTTATGAACTGTTTGAGACGAAGTAGTATACAAAATGTAAATTCTTACTGTGTTCATAACTTGTCCAATACAGGGACAAATCCGACAAACATTGTACCAGATGAATATAAATGGTCGTTTTTCCGAAAAAAACAACTATTTATACAACGATCATGTATAACACTCGTCAGACGGGGCCAAAAACTCTCTAAGGGACATTTGTCGGTTAACATGCGCGCATTTTACTCAAAAATACAGTTTTACTCACTGTTCACATTTACAAAAATATATATAAATTTAACACAGTTATTCGACGTATTACGCATCAAAAAGGCTGGTTTAACATTTTTGTCTTTTTTTTAATACACACAATTATAATTTAGAGTAATGCATTTTTTTGTTTCATAAGTAAATACGTGCACAATATAATACTCCTAGTTCATTCAATCATTTTATCGTATGCCAAATAACGTATACAATCGTCGAATCAGGGCATACACAACAATTTACATATACATGAACAACCACAAAGTATACGTGTTTTTCACAATTTCACGATAAAAGATAAAATATGTATGCCATGTGATGCTATAAACCATTATTACGCCAATGCAAACAATTGCAATCGCTAATTCGTCCTAATTTATCAATTTATGCAAATCTAAAATTAGGGTAAAAACTGAAATTTTCAGAAAAATAAGAGATTATACCTGAGATTGAGAGCAAGAGGTGTTGAATCAGCAGCGTGGAAGGAGAAAAAAATCACGAAATTGGCGAATGGAGGTGGAAAATGTGGATTTGGGGGTTTTTGGTGAGATTGGGGAAAGCTGGAAAATGAGGAAGAAATGCTCGGCCGGCTGCAGGTATTCGCGAATTTCCGACGGCTTCCGACGGCTGCCGACGGCCCGTCGGAAGCCGTCGGAAATTAGCCGTCGGAAGCCGTCGCCCCCACCCGTCGCTATTTCGCTTTTTTCTAGTAGTGCATATTCTATATAAATAATTAAATAAAGATAAATATTTTGGACAGTCATGCTTAAAGTTAGAACTACAAAAAATATAGTTGGATTAAGAGTTCACCTAAATTTAAGCTATTTTGGAATTTGAAACCATCGTATAGATATTAACATTTTATTTTGAAATGGTTAAAGTTAGAACTACAAAAAGTCTTCATTGTCATTCTCATTAAATGGTAAAATATTTTTTTTTCAGATGTTCTCTTATCATCTTCTATTATTAGTTAAGAATAAAAAGAAAACTTCATCATGTTTGATTTATAATTGGATATTTTACTGTATCAGTTTGGTTCAAGGTGCTAGCCACTTTTCCTTTTTTTCTTCTAACTTTAGGTATTTGATTTATAATTTAATATTTACTCTTTAAATATACATTGGACACACACTTTATAACTACATAAATCTGCTCAGTCCCATACGCATACAAATGAAAGAACACCTACATGAACAAACAAAATACAGCCACACCAAAAAAACACACTTACACATAGCATTCACACACCAATCCACACAAACACAAGGCACACACATTCACTTACCTGCAAACACATACACAACCATTACACACGCACACCTATACATACTTATACACACACATCGGCTGAAGGAAATACACACATACACTCACTTATACACACACGCTCAAGTACATAAACACATACACACAAATCTGTCCACGCATGCAACTACCAAGAAAGAAACCACTACCATATAGCAGCAGCAAACACACGCGCACACCAACTTAAACATCTATTCCTACAACATACAACAATACACACAATACATATATATTTACATAAACAAAAATATTACATACCACCATGCACATAGTGTAGGATCTAGATTAACCCTAGAGGGGAGGGGGGTGAATAGGGTTATAGCAAATTTTCTCGATATAAACACAGAAACAAACTGCCGAAATAAATATGCTGTAAAGTAAATCACACATAAAATTTACCCAGCTTCGGCAACCCCTGCCTACTGCTGCATTCACAAATTTCTATTAGAATTAAACAGTATCACGCTTACAAACACTCTACTAGACTCGCAGACATTTGCTCCCGCTCACAAACACTCTACTAGACTCGCACACCCTGCTCGCAAACATTTGCTCCCGCTCACAAACACTCTACTAGACTCGCACACCCTACTCCGCCTATAGAGTTTCGCTTACTCGCAAACTTTGCTTCCCGCCTATAGAGCTTCGCTTACTCGCAAACTCTGCTCCCGCCTATACAGCTTTGTAAACTCACACACCCTGCTCACTGAACTAATTCTAACTAGACAATCTGACACAACCTAAACCCTAGGTGGTGATTTACAAATTCTTTTGACTCAAAAAATAAAAACAACAAGACAAATAACACTTAAATAACCCTAAACCAAAATTTAAATAAAAACCCTTAAGTAAATTTGACCGGCCCAAAATACAAAAGGATATTTTTATTCCCTTTTCTTTTGACTCTTTAGCTCGTTCCTTTTTCCTGTTGCTTGTGAAAATATGGCCGATCCTCTTTCGTTCCTCTTTGCGAATTAGGGCTTCTGCTCTTGTGTAAATCAGGGCTTCAATTTCTTTGTTCGATCTGAGATGTGTTGCCCTAGCTCGCTGCTTCTCTGATGGTCGACTGTCGCTCGTTTGCAGCTGCTTGATCGAGTTCGTTGTTTGTGATTTCGGTATGTACTGTTTCCTTTTGCTTTATTAGGTTGATGCTTGAACTCGATGATTGATTGCCGATGATGATTAGGGCATTTATAGGGTTCGTTACCCTATTTTCTCGTTCGCATATTCGTGTTTGAATTTGTCATTGAATCACTTCGGCCACTTGATGATGCTTGAATGATTGAGATTGATTCTGACTTTTTCATATGCGTATAATTTCATTTCTTGCGTCCCACGGCTTTGATGTTTGACTTGTTCATATGAGTGTATATTTTCATCGTGAATTTTGGTTTCATGAATTTTCTTGTACCTCTGCGGCCTTGACTTGAGATTCTTCACTGCACTGCTTCATCATGTTGTATACACTCCATAATATCGTTGAATTCATTTGAGTAGTTGATATTCTCTGGTCAGTTACATGTTCATGATGCATTATGCCTTTGCCTCTATTTGCTTGATGTCTACATGCATGTGGTCTTGCTGCAGTTTGGTCTCATATTCATTCTTTGATCATGTTGGCTATTTGGTCGAGTTCATTTGAGTCAGTGGAGTTGTTTCATTGCGGCATTGTATTTAGTCGAGTCTTGTTCTAGCCATTGTTTTGTTTTGAACCTGATGTTGAGGCTGATGCATCCTGGCTTGTTTCAGTTGTATCTTGTTTATGTGCATATTGCTGAGGCTTGTGGTATTTTTTGCTGTTAGATGGTAATGCTGTGATGTTTTTGCTTTGACCTGTACTTGACCTTGCCACTTGACCATTTGTATTCATGTATGTGTATATATATATATATGTGTATGTTGCTTCATTTGCTTAGTGCATTGCTCACTTTTCTGATCTTTGCATTTGTGAAACTGTTCATTCCTAGTTGCCTTGAGTAGCGGAGCTTCATGTTGTATTCATTTTTGAGGCAGTTTGCATTTCATTTACGGCCTTGACTTTTGTGATATTTGAACTTGACAGCTCTAGCTCGATGTTGTTACTGCATTCATGACCATTGTCTTGCATTTTTGCTTGTACTGTGTGTTCTGGTCATTCCTTCTGTTTGTTACTGCATTCCTATGCAGTTGCTGTTGATCTTCATTGTTTATTGCATTGTTGAACTTGATTCACTTCATGTTGCCTTCTTCACTGTGTCACTTAGGTGCATATGTTTGCACTGTGCATTGACTTGAGCTTCTCTTGACTTGGTCATCTTTGATGTTGCTGAACTTGGTGGCATGCATTTCGTGGTCTGCCTTGTTGCTGTTGCTATGCCTTGTGTTGAACCCAGTTTTAAAACTCGGGTTTGACCTTGTGCTCGTGTCGTGATTTTGAATATATTGCACGTGAATTGAACCCGGCTTTGCATTTGGGTTTGACCTGTGCTCACCTGTCCCTGTAGCATTATCAAGTGTATATCGGTGTGTACGGCCTTGTGGCATATACAGTAATACACTGTGTATGTCACAAGTTGTTCGTGTATGATGAATTCAAATTTAAATTATGACGAACAACCCAAATAACTGAGGCAAATCATATTTTCAAAAACCATATTTTATTTTTGAATTGCAAAAATATTTCTTTTTCAATTTTACTGCGTTAGTTTATATTTTTGCAGATTTCTCAGATGCTGGATTCAAACTGGAATGAAGTTGAAGATAAATACGAGTGTGAGTGATATGTAGTGAGGTGAATTGTAAATATGAAATGTGATGTAATTGTAATCAAAGTTGTATAGTTATAGTGAGAGCTTGAAATTGTACTATTTAAAAATGTAATAAATATTTATTTGAATAAAATATCTGTTTGAATTCAAATTCTGTGTAATTTATTTTATTCAACAAATATTTATTTAAACTGTGAAAAATAGAATAGTATATTAACAAATACACTTAAACGAATGTATATATGTTTATTATCATCAAACAAAAATCATATAAGCGCATATTCAACAATCTCCCCCTTTTGATGATAACAAACATATATTTAAGATTTTGAACGTATTAAATGTATTTGATTGATCGTTCAATTTGCTCCCCCTATTTAAATGCTCCCTCTCTACACAATACTCCCCCTACATATATGCATACAAATAGAAATATATAAATGAGCCTATATGCAAATAGAACATTATTTGACCTTTGCTTGATTCTATTTGACAAAATCTTAATTTTTCTCTCCCCCTTTTGTTATCAGCAAAAGAATAACAGTGTTATAAAAATAGAGATGAAGTGAAAGACATGAACCAAACATTTAACTCAATTGAATATAAATATCAAATTTCAATAAAACTCAAACAAAAATCATAATTACCCTTGTTAGGCGCATATTCCACTTTCAGAAGTGATGGGGATAAAATCATCAAAAATTCATATAGTTATGTCTATTTGTGGTATATTTATTTCAGGAAATTTGAATATCTACTAACCATGCATAACCGTTAGGACTTTTAAATGAGATTAGTAGTATTCCAATTTAATTTAAAAAATATGAAATCAAGTATCTTCTAACCACGCATGACCGTGAGGACTTTTAAATGGGATTAGAATCAACTTGTCTATTTAAATCAATTAATTTTGATATGCGTTCCATACATGCATAACCGTGAGGACTTTTAAATGAGCATGGAAGCACATAATCAAAAATCCAAGTAATTCACCCATGCATAACCGTGAGGACTTTTAAATGGGAGTGAATACTTTGGATATTAATTTTTATTGCTAAATATAATAAATTGAAGCACAAATAATTTCCTACACAAATTAAAAGATATTGAAGAACAAATGATTTCCTTTGTAAACTACCACAAATTTACATACTAAATACGATCTTGATGAGTGATGGTCGATAGAAAGATGATAGAAATAGAAATGGTCATGGAATTTTTACCCAACAAAAAGTTTTTATAACTCTTGTTATGAAATTCTAAAGAAATTTTCTAATTATACTTTCTCGAGTTTTAATATACGATAAATATCAACACTCATCACTTTTTCAATCACTATGCATCTTTTCGATAATCATTGGGGAGTTAGATTAGTCAAAATTTAAAATCAAATAAAAATGACTAATCTGTAAATATGGTCAAACATGATTTTCTCGAGGGGTTTTATAAGAAAATTTTCTGCTATTTGAAAATTATTTCAAGTGAAAAATATGCAGATATTTTCTTCGAAAAACAATGCAGCAAATGAATGTTTCAAAAAATTAATCACGTTCCACTAGTAACTTTTCTATCAACTATATTACCAGTGTAATCTGCATCTGAATTTAAATTTCACTCAATATTCACTCGTTGAATGTCAAAGACCAGATTTGTGAAATTTCAACAAACTATCTCAGAATGAAATTTGAAATGAAGCCATGTTAACACTCAAACAAATATCATAGTGTTAATTTCAGAAACCGTAGGATGAACAACTATCAACAGTCATTAAAACTTCATTATTATTTCAAAACAATTTTTTGAAGTTTCAAAAATTTCATAAAGTTTCAACAATTTCAAAAAAATCCTTTTTAACAGCTTTCACATGAAATTTGAAATCGTGCAAATTTACAAGCAGTGACCAAAATGTCAAAACAAATATATCTACGTGTAGCATGAGTAACCATCATTTGACTGAACAAATTATATGGATTAGTTCAAAGTTGAAAATCTGATTGGTCATCATTTAAGCACAAAACAATGTCATAAATAAGAATAAGTTAAAAAATCATATCAATTAAGTCTGAATCAGTCCACCATCATAATTATTCCAAGTAATTCTATTTAAAGATGGTTGGTCAATATTTTGAAAAAAAAATCATAGCATCCAAAATCATCATCTTTTATTCATCTCAATATTGGCTGATTTTAATTTAGAGTATGGTGTAGATAATCACTTTTAATATATCGTTAAAAATATTCCTTTACCTGTTTTTACCTTTACGATATTTTTCGTTATTGCCCATTGTGATTCTGTCACCTTTGTACTAGGCTAAGGAACTTTGCTTTGTCGCCCGTTGTGTTTCTGGAACAGCCAAAATCCAGAGAACACTGTTGTTGTTCCTTAGCCTGCCACCACACCTACACGATGAAAGATTTATGTGACCTATTTGTTTTTATAGGTCCATGGTTGTTAGTGGCAGAGTATGAAAAATATGTTTTTGGAGACCCAAAACTATTTATATATGTTCCTTTTGGCACCCAAATTTGTTTGACTTTCAAAGATTTTATATTTGTGCCTTTTGGAACCCAAATTGGTATAGTTTTCACGTGTTTGGGTCTATACCAACAATTATTTAGATTATGTCCAAATTTTCTACAAATCGTGCACAATAAATTGTCTTGATTAAATTTTGTGTTCCTATGACTATGATGTCCAATTATTTCAGATCGAGCAAAGACACTTTTAACTTTATCATTATCTTGTGATTTTCCAAAACCTAGTCCTTTTCTATTGTTAGCAAAAATCTGATTTCCCAATAGCATGTTGAAAGATTTTTCTCCTTTTGAAAAGTTATTCAGGGATTTCTCAAGATTTTGGACTTTGGTTTTTAATGTTGAGTTTTCAGTGACAAGTGAGGTGCATCGATTTATAAAATCCTTTCTCCTAGTGTCGATGGTTTCCTTAAGATTCAAGTTTTCATTTTCAAGATTTTCAAAGTTATTCCTAAGTTTTGATAATTCTGAATCTAAAATCTTACATTTTTTACATTCTAGGTTTTGAATATTTTCAAGTTCAGTTTTTAACCTAAAATTTTCACGAGCAAATTCTCTCCTATCAGATTTCATTTTTTTCAATTTTAGATTCAAGACTATCAATTGTTTTAGTAAGATCTAAGCACATAAAAACAAGATCTCTATAGGAATACTCACCTGCCTCACTAGATTCGTCGGAGCTTGCTTTTGAATTTGATTTTGCGATAAGACACAAATTAGCCTCCTCTGAGCTGCTATCCGAAGCTTCCTCTCCTTCTTCATCATCCCAAGTCACTGCAAAGGCCTTCTTCTTCTTTTTCTTTCCTTTGTTGTCTTTGAGAAGCGGGCATTTTGGTTTGATGTGGCCAGGCTTGTTGCAGTTATAACACGTCAGTTCATTATCGGAATTTTCGGAATCTTTTGACCTATTGCCCTTTGTTTTCTTCTTGCCTGGCTTGAATCTAGACCATCTTCTAAGATTATTGACAGCCATTGCAAGCTCTTCAATTGGATCTTCTTCATCGCTTTCTTCTTTTCTCTTTAAGGCAATCGTCTTCTTCTTTGGTTCGGAGTTGTTGCGTTCTTCCTTTGCTTTTAACTCAAGCTCATATGTCATCAAGTTGCCAATCAACTCTCCATGCTTAGTTTGCTCAGATCTTTCGATTCTTGGATTGTCGTGACTTTTGCCTCAAAGTTCATTGGTAAAACTCGTAGCACCTTCCTCACAAGCTCTACCTCAGTGAAGACCTTCCCAAGCGCTCTAGCGTTGTATACCAAGGTTGAAAAACGTCCAAACATGTCTTTTATGCTCTCGCCTTTGTCCATCACAAAGTTTTCGTATTCGTTGCTGAATAGGGCTAGACGAGACTCCTTGACTTGAGAAGTTCCTTCGTGTGTCACCTCCAAAGTATGCCAAATTTCCTGTGCTGTTGTACAATGAGAAATTCTATTAAATTCGTTTTTATCAAGAGCACATATCAAAGCATTCATGGCTTTAGCATTTGTCGTTTTCAATTTCTTATCGTTAGCATCCCACCTATCCTTAGGTTTAGGAATCTCAGTACCACCAACGATTATAGTGGGAGGTTTATAGCCAGTTTCAATAATATCCCAAACATCATAATCAACAGAACTAAGATAGATACCCATCCTAACTTTCCAATAAGCATAATCGTTCTCGTTAAACATGGGTGGCATAGCAATAGATTGCCCCTCAGAAAAAGCATTATTTTGTAGACTCATGACTCTAGAGTTAAATAAAAAAATATACCGGGATCCGATACCACTTGTAGGATCTAGATTAACCCTAGAGGGGGGGTGAATAGAGTTATAGCAAATTTTCTCGATATAAACACAGAAACAAACTGCAGAAATAAATATGCTATAAAGTAAATCACACACAAAATTTACCCAGCTTCGGCAACCCCTGCCTACTGCTGCATTCACAGATTTCTATTAGAATTAAACAGTATCACGCTTACAAACACTCTACTAGACTCGCAGACATTTGCTCCCACTCACAAACACTCTACTAGACTCGCACACCCTGCTCGTAAACATTTGCTCCCGCTCACAAACACTCTACTAGACTCGCACACCTTGCTCCGCCTATAGAGTTTCGCTTACTCGCAAACTTTGCTTCTCGCCTATAGAGCTTCGCTTACTCGCAAACTCTGCTCCTGCCTATACAGCTTTGTAAACTCCCACACCCTGCTCACTGAACTAATTCTAACTAGACAATCTGACACTACATAAACCCTAGGTGGTGATTTACAAATTCTTTTGACTCGAAAAATAAAAACAACAAGACAAATAACACTTAAATAACCCTAAACCAAAATTTAAATAAAAACCCTTAAGTAAATGTGACCGGCCCAAAATACAAAAGGATATTTTTATTCCCTTTTCTTTTGACTCTTTAGCTCATTCCTTTTTCCTGTTGCTTGTGAAAATATGGCCGATCCTCTTTCGTTCCTCTTTGCGAATTAGGGCTTCTGCTCTTGTGTAAATCAGGGCTTCAATTTCTTTGTTCGATCTGAGATGTGTTGCCCTAGCTCGCTGCTTCTCTGATGGTCGACTGTCGCTCGTTTGCAGCTGCTTGATCGAGTTCGTTGTTTGTGATTTCGGTATGTACTGTTTCCTTTTGCTTTATTAGGTTGATGCTTGAACTCGATGATTGATTGTCGATGATGATTAGGGCATTTATAGGGTTCGTTACCCTATTTTCTCGTTCGCATATTCGTGTTTGAATTTGTCATTGAATCACTTCGGCCACTTGATGATGCTTGAATGATTGAGATTGATTCTGACTTTTTCATATGCGTATAATTTCATTTCTTGCGTCCCACGGCTTTGATGTTTGACTTGTTCATATGAGTGTATATTTTCATCGTGAATTTTGGTTTCATGAATTTTCTTGTACCTCTGCGGCCTTGACTTGAGATTCTTCACTGCACTGCTTCATCATGTTGTATACACTCCATAATATCGTTGAATTCATTTGAGTAGTTGATATTCTCTGGTCAGTTACATGTTCATGATGCATTATGCCTTTGCCTCTATTTGCTTGATGTCTACATGCATGTGGTCTTGCTGCAGTTTGGTCTCATATTCATACTTTGATCATGTTGGCTATTTGGTCGAGTTCATTTGAGTCAGTGGAGTTGTTTCATTGTGGCATTGTATTTAGTCGAGTCTTGTTCTAGCCATTGTTTTGTTTTGAACCTGATGTTGAGGCTGATGCATCCTGGCTTGTTTCAGTTGTATCTTGTTTATGTGCATATTGCTGAGGCTTGTGGTATTTTTTGCTGTTAGATGGTAATGCTGTGATGTTTTTGCTTCGACCTGTACTTGACCTTGCCACTTGACCATTTGTATTCATGTATGTGTATATATATATGTGTGTATGTTGCTTCATTTGCTTAGTGCATTGCTCACTTTTCTGATCTTTGCATTTGTGAAACTGTTCATTCCTAGTTGCCTTGAGTAGCATAGCTTCATGTTGTATTCATTTTTGAGGCAGTTTGAATTTCATTTACGGCCTTGACTTTTGTGATATTTGAACTTGACAGCTCTAGCTCGATGTTGTTACTGCATTCATGACCATTGTCTTGCATTTTTGCTTGTACTGTGTGTTCTGGTCATTCCTTCTGTTTGTTACTGCATTCCTATGCAGTTGCTGTTGATCTTCATTGTTTATTGCATTGTTGAACTTGATTCACTTCATGTTGCCTTCTTCACTGTGTCACTTAGGTGCATATGTTTGCACTGTGCATTGACTTGAGCTTCTCTTGACTTGGTCATCTTTGATGTTGTTGAACTTGGTGGCATGCATTTCGTGGTCTACCTTGTTGCTGTTGCTATGCCTTGTGTTGAACCCAGTTTTAAAACTCGGGTTTGACCTTGTGCTCGTGTCGTGATTTTGAATATACTGCACGTGAATTGAACCCGGCTTTGCATTTGGGTTTGACCTGTGCTCACCTGTCCCTGTAGCATTATCAAGTGTATATCGGTGTGTACGGCCTTGTGGCATATACAGTAATACACTGTGTATGTCACAAGTTGTTCGTGTATGATGAATTCAAATTTAAATTATGTCGAACAACCCAAATAACTGAGGCAAATCATATTTTCAAAAACCATATTTTATTTTTGAATTGCAAAAATATTTCTTTTTCAATTTTACTGCGTTAGTTTATATTTTTGCAGATTTCTCAGATGCTGGATTCAAACTGGAATGAAGTTGAAGATAAATACGAGTGTGAGTGATATGTAGTGAGGTGAATTGTAAATATGAAATGTGATGTAATTGTAATCAAAGTTGTATAGTTATAGTGAGAGCTTGAAATTGTACTATTCAAAAATGTAATAAATATTTATTTGAATAAAATATCTGTTTGAATTCAAATTCTGTGTAATTTATTTTATTCAACAAATATTTATTTAAACTGTGAAAAATAGAATAGTATATTAACAAATACACTTAAACGAATGTATATATGTTTATTATCATCAAACAAAAATCATATAAGCGCATATTCAACACATAGTTTATCCAAATTTGAAAATATCGAGTGCTCCATATGACGTTAAATACATAAGGCTGCATATATTTAATGTAGTCACACAAAACAAAATAGAGTATTAGCAATGCAAAGTACAATAACATGTTAGACTCATATCACATGCAATTGCTTAGACTTGAGAACACACCATACAAAATTCCATTATTTAAACTGATTCATATATCACTATAGTACCAGTTGTTTATACTTCATTTATTGCTCAACTTACACCTTATATATAAACTGGTTTTCACTTTCATGCTTAAATAAACTCACCCACACTGAATTATACATACACATGCACACTATTACATACCTAATCACTCACCTACCCATCCTTGTCATACAGCATGCAACCTATGCAAACACAGCAGGATTTTCAAGCACTTACTCACAGGACACACTTAGGTATATACAAAACAGCCCACAGATATACACAAAATCACACATGCTGTACAACGCACACTCATATATATAAATACAACACTCACAGTAGAAAACTTCCACGCATAAACATACAAGCAAATACATGTACAACATTGCATAGATCAAGTATTCTAGTTAGAGAATATAATCTGAAATGTGACTAGGCATGCAACCCACCAGCACTGGTCGACCGATGATCCCAATAGGTCGCCTGATCGAAGCCCAAGTGTGCTTTATAAATTTTATAAATATTATAATTTTTTAACAAGGTTCATATATTATATGATTCGTTGAAATTTTCATGTTGCAACTAAACAATAAATAGTCACAGTTTCTGCTTTGGCCTACAATGCAAACATCTGCAATTTCAAAATATTTGCAAAATAAAATTATACCAAATTACATGACATATTAATGGCCTTAAATGAAAACAAACTTTCGGTTAGATGTTTCGTGTTTGAGAAAACAGCTAAAATGAAAATCAAAGTGGAAGCATTTTCATACTCTGCCTATCAAATAGTGTAGATTCAAAGTGTGAACTATTTCATACTCTTCCTATCAAATATAACAAGCATTCGGTGTAAATAAAATGGAAATACGCTTCTTATCTTTCCATAATTTGGTTTGAACATAGAAAGATCACTGCAAGACAAAAATGAGAGTAGACACGAGTAAAATACCTGATAGTAAAATTCTTGCTTTGACCCTTAAGAGCGTATCAGATATTCAATGTTGCAAACAAGATATTATTTCTTCTTCTGCTCGGTTGTGGAACAAGCGAAACCCTAGCACACAAAAATAAATCAAATGAACCAACAAATCTTTCGCGTTTAACCCTAGGTATTATTAGTTTGAAGCAAACGAGACACGTGAGAAATAAAAATCGATTTTACCTGATTTTGGGATAAAAGCTAAAGAAGAACGCGATTTTGCTCCTGATATAATTTCATATTTCGCGGCCAGCAAGGAGGAATAGGGTTTGAACGCGTTTGTTTTGTGTTTAAGTTTTGTGTTTTCGTGCTTTCCAATTTGAGCCAAAACTGTAAAATAAAAATTGTTTTCAATTCTCATTGTTAAGCCTTTTTTCAAAAATGGTTATTTTCAGAAAAGAATTTTACAAAATGGTAAAGCAAACAAGTTTTTATTATTTTGCAAAATTAAAACCTAAAAATACTTTGAAAATGGGTAACCAAACAGGCCCCTATGTTTTAACCGATTTTCAATCAAGGGGAGAGGGGTATTGTTGTAAAAAGAAGTGATAGTTCTATATATAAATTAAATGGTTACAGGTTAGGAGGTTCTCCCACTCTAAAAGTTTGACTTTTTTTAAAACTTTTTCGAGTTTCTCCTCTTAGTCAAATTGATTTCCCCTTTAACGATTCTCTTTAAATAACAGCAGTATATTAGATGACGTACAAAATTCATAATGGGCTACCCTTATAAATTTCATCTTTAACATTGATTGTTTCAACGGCGTTGAAACTGACCGGTTTGAATAGTTTTATCTCTCCGTATAAATACCTTCTCCGAATCAAGAGAGAGGGTCTTCTTTGGTATTAGTTCATCAACCGAAGATGTTTGGTTTGCAGGTTTTAGAGAAAATACAGCCTTTTTCAAGAGCCTGGGGAGTTACAAAAGCGAAAGGGCGAGTAGAAAAGGCTTGCCAATATGTAGTCATTGTAGCGCTCTACCAGGTACTTTAATATGTCATATGCAGTTCTTCTGTAAGCAGTTTTATCAGGAATTACAAAAAAAAATTCATATTCCATTGGATATTTTTGATAAAAAATACAGACATCATCAAAGTAATTATTCGTACTCGTGCATGTACAACAACATGTTTTCATGGAGGATCGTACAACAAATGGTTTTGCATTTGTTCATGCATGGTTTGCTGCATGGATCCTAACATTATATATCTGGTGATTTTCTAATTAATTGTTCATTGGAGTTACATTAAAATTCGTTTTTTATTTTTTACTTTAATAGATCTTTGTTATAAACAAATAACAATACGTTATAAAGAAATAAGAGCAGAAGCAATTAGAGAAAGAAGCAGAAGAAATATTATTAATTCTTCAGAGATTAGTGGTACAATTACATTACATAGGCTCCTTTATATATAGGCCTTGGAGCATGAGATGGAACATATCCCATGATGTGGGACTAAATAGAAAAATACAAAAGCATATTCACTTATATATTTACATATATTATAACACCCCCCCTTGAATATGCGTCTTCGAAATCTTGGATGCTCATATGGTTGCTAGAAATTGTTTCTATTAAAACGTCCATGACAATTGCTCCCCCTCATTATTATCTTGCTTTCATACATCCATTCAGTCGTTATAAATATTGTCTGTTGCCTCATTAAAAACCTCTGTTAGGAAAAACCCAGTGGAAAAAAACCTTGAACGAGGAAAAGAGTGCAACTTGTAAAATCATATTAAAAATAATATTCTTTCTAAAGGGTTTGATACTTCGGAATCAAAACAATGTCTCATCAAAATCTTACAAAGAAAAACCAATGGGAAAAATCTTAGTGAAGGAAAAAGAGTACAATGACATATTTTATTTTCTTATTTCTTCAAATGAAGTTTGATACTTCTGGATCAAACTAATGCCTCGTTAAAAACCTTACTAAGAAAAACCCTATGGGAAAAATCTTAGTGAAGGAAAAAGAGTACAATATAGTATGAGATATTTCAATAATTTATAGAATCAAATAGAGTTTGATAATTCTGGATCAATATAATACTTCATTAAAACCTTACAAAAGAAAACCCGATGGGAAAAGCCTTAGTCAAGGATAAAAATACAATTTAACTTAAATAACATATTTAAGATGTTATTTCTTGAAAAGACGATTGATTCTTCTAGATCAAGACAATGCCTCGTTAAACCTTAGTAAGAAAAACCTAGTGGGAAAAATTTTAAATAAGGAAAAAGAGTAAATTATAACTTATTTCAAATGTTACTAGGGAGTTGATACTTCTGGATCAAGGTAATGCCTCATTAAAACCTTACTAATAAAAACCCAGTGGGAAAAATTTTAGTTAAGGAAAAAGAGTGCATTATAAAATACTTATGAATGCTCCCCCTGATTTTAAATTTTCCTCTGAATTCATATTCGTCTTTCGATAACTCAAATTGGTTATGGATACTTCTGGATCCATAAATATGTATCTCGTTAATAATACAATTTATTAATATTTTCTTTAGATGCAATCAAATTTTCTAAGATTGTTTCTTCCAAATATGGTTTGCATTTTATGCATTTTGTATGCTACTTTTATGAAAAACACTTCATGTGCTTTCATTTTTGTGCTTCAAATTAGTTTTGCGCATTGCAACTATACATCTTTCATGAATATTAAAAATTTCATTACAACATTACTAGAAAGCAAGAAGTAATCTACTCATTTTGAAGTATATCAAGATTTTCATTACAACAATACTTAGAAGAAATTTGTAATCTACACTTCATGTCTTTTGCATTCTTTATAACTACAAAAGTTATATATATTCTTCAGAAATTTGTATAGTTTAATAAGTATTTGCATATCGCAACTATCACTTCAATGAATATTAAGAGTTTCATTACAACGATACTTAAAAATAGGAAGTAATCTACTCATCATGAATTATATCAAGATTTTCATTACAACAATACCTAAAAGTAGGTTGAAATCTACTCTCTTTGTTCTTTGCATTCTTTATAATAATGAAAGTTATTTATATTCTTCAGGAATTTGTACATTTTCATTATTTAATATAATTTAAACCATATTTATACCTTCGGGGTATATTAAGCATTTCAAGTACTTTCGCTACTTTGCGGACTACATGTCCATATTTCTCTATTGGTAAAGGATTCATGATGGCCAGTCATGTTTTCCCTTAATCCAGGATCTTTAATCCATTTATAAACATAAGCGCTTTATTATTTATAAATTTATCACCGATGATTATTTCTTGTCAGTTCTAGACATGATTTATTGAGATCTCTTAAATTATCATGTTTTAGGTACCTAACCCACTTCTAGGGTTATTTGAGAATCATGTCATGGATCTCTTTCAGGGCATCCTTAGGTGTTTCTTCAAGAACACTCACCTCCTTAGTTGGTATCTTTATTACTTACTCCAAAAATATTCGAACTGACTTCTATACCACATTTCAGATGTGGTTTACACCTTTTGATCCTTCAGGGATTCAAAGATATATTGGATAAAGTCTAATAGGGATATTATTGATAATTTATTCAAGTTACTCAATATTTTGCATCATTGTATATTTTAACAAATATTTAACACCGATGATCAAAATGAACTTGTATCCCTTTATCCTTCCCCTCAATGTTGACAAACATTGTCAAATTAAATAATAATCTTCTTTGGATTCTCATTTTGATCCATTATGATATTGCTACTAGCAAATACATCACACATATTAATTATAGGAGGATAATTCTTTTATGAGTTGGTAAGATGCATTCAATTGATATTGCTTATTAGAGTTTGTTCTCATCCATTGATATACTCAATTAGAGGAATTTACTTATTGCGTAAATTATTTGAATACATACATGACTTCAGGTCATTCACCATTTATGTTGACTAAATTTTAAATCACTGAATGATATCTATGCATAATCTATAAGATGAGCTCATAACAATCTTCAGGTTGTTAGTTCAATATCTGCATATATGGATATATACGTGCGTCCACGTATTATATATTGAGTTAGTGATTTTAGAACAAACTATTACATGGATCCAACTACTAAATTTTTGTTTATAGATCAATGTCAATGTGAGTCCTTCAAGACTGCATGATAATGTTCAAAACATCTGGTTTGGAACCATATTGAACTTCTGGTTCAATTTACACAACTTCAAGTTGTTAAGTTTTATCCCTTGATAATATCTTAAATATACCTTTGAATATTAATTATGATTACTTATTAGAGAATAATACATAGTTATAATTATATATAAACGTCTCTTCTAGAGAGTTCAATAAAAGAGATATATTTACAACATAAATAAGAGTATCTACTGAACCCTGGAAATGTTACACAAATAAGAAATTATATCGGTTACACTTAAAATTTATGGCAGCTTCTTCAGTTTAGTTCACTTAGTCGGAAACATGGGTTATACGGAGCGAATAAAATTGAATGCTATATCTAGCCTACATCATTGTTAGGTTTCAAGTCATATGGGAAGTCAAGCTTCATCAACCTAAAGAATCAAAATCAGCTGAAGGCAGACGTGAAATAATAATATATTGCACCAAGAAATTATGTACCAATAGACATGCACCAAACAGTCAGCAATGGAGTTTAAATAGACCCAAGAAAAAGCCGAGTTATCATTTAAGCGTGAACCGTTTCAAAATCTATAGTTTTCAATTTTTCATACACTAAACATTCGCTTCAGTTGTACCCATCCAAATTCTGTCTAACAAAGAAGGCATGGAAAAACATATGGGATTAAACAACAAACCAAGCATTGTACTTTCTCAAATATAAAGAGAATGACAACCCAGATAGGAATACCACATTATATATCAAGTAAAAGTAATTCTGTGAATATTTCACTAATGTTACAAAGCATCCTTAACACAGACCTACTTTAAACAATTGCAATTCAGAGCATAGAACTCCAACTCCTTAATCTTTGTATCAATTTCACAAAATTCAGTACGCATCTAGGTTTTATGAACCCACAAATAATATTGAACAAGTATAAATCCTCCCAACCACTAAAACATTACTCTCCAACCTAGAAAACAATGCCTTCAAAGTCACTGTATAGACTATAAAGTCACTCTCTGTACAAACACACACACAGACGTAGAAATCTTGATTCTGCACTTTTTTATTTTTTTATTTTTTTATTTTAATAATAATACATACATTAAGGTGACAAAGAAAACGTTAAATATACATGGAAAAACATATTTCTAACCATTGATAAGCTTAGTGATGTATACAAGGAATTAGACATATGACGCATGTAATGAACCACTTCTCTGTGAAGTGAAAAAATATATTTGATAAGCATTCAATGAGCTAGGAAAATATCTTACTGCATTATAAGTTGCTTAAAGGAATCTAATCCCACTCTTTCCTTTTTTTTTAGAAAAAGATTGCTCATCACCATCACATGAGCTAAAACATTTGTATGAAATACGTAAAGGTGCATAATATAATATAGACAGGGAAAAATTAATCCTTTTCTTTCAAAACAGTTTCAATTGATATTGGGTTTATTTATTAATTAAGGGTAATGGATTCGACTGTAAAAGCATTACAACCATTTCATAAATTAGGATAGCAGAAATCATCGCTTAACCAATACTATTCCTACCAAAATATCAACTTAAAGTTATAATCAGTGTGCAGGTTCTTTATTGCTTTCATAGCCTGAAAGCATATAAATACCACAAAAACTTCAAGGTAACGTGCAAATTAACCACAGATAGAATGAAATATTTAGAATATGCTTACCTTAAACTGACTGAATTGAAAATCCGGCATCAATAACTTCGATGATTTGCTAGCCTTCATAGATATTTGAATTCCAGCCTCTTTGTTCCTTGACTTTTCCCCTGCTTTTCGGTGATGTCGAGACTTGCTGAAGTTGTTCAAATCATTGAAGTCGACGTTGCTGGAGAATGGACCATTGACGTCGAGCGTTGCTGAAGAATGAGTTGTGAGAACCATCGTCGATGTCGAGCAAATCACCTGAGCTGTGGATCCAGTCGCTGCGAGAATCGCCGCGAGAATAGTCGTCGTCGCCGCAAGAACTTGTCAATTCTGATGTCGATCCAGTTGCCGAGCTGTCGTCGATTTTGTAGTCGACGTTGAACGTTGAACATCTGATTGGGAAACCCTAATTTGATGTTGATTTTAATTTACAGTGGTGTGCATTGCATTTCCTCCTGAATCCACGGTAATTTTAATGAAAATGGATGGATCCAATCTTGTAAAGTATTAGAATTTTATATATATAATTTTTGATTGAAGATCATGCTGATAACGTGTTATAAACAAATAACAGTACGTTATAAAGAAATAAGAGCAGAAGCAACTAGAGAAAGAAGCATAAGAAATATTATTAATTCTTCAGAGATTAGTGGTACAATTACATTACATAGGCTCCTTTATATATAGGCCTTGGAGCATGAGATGGAACATATCCCATGATGTAGGACTAAATAGAAAAACACAAAAGCATATTCACTTATATATTTACATATATTATAACAATCTTATGATTAATCTGCTGATTAACTCTGTTACGTGGATTTGACTATTAAAAGAGTTTGCCAATGCACATGGTTCGGTTAGACGTTAGAATTATGTTTACCTTGAACTCTAGAAGTTTTGCAATTTGAACAGTCTCTTAATGCCTGCAGAAGTCACCCTTACGTACTACTCATCGCCTGTGTAAGCAATCATTTGACTAGTGCATTCATAATAAAAACTAATGGTGACTGCGTTAATACATAGACTATAAAGAATCCACGCTGATTTTTTCATTCTTTTTTATTATGGTTATAGTATATTGATGAAGTTAGCGGTATGTCCTGCGGACAATTCTGCATTTTATTGTGGATTATTAAATATGTAATCGATCTATTAAATAATAGTAAAGCAGAAGAATCTAAATCACTATTATTAATTCTAAGAATTGTTGAATGTTTTTTCAAATAAGATCCCGTACAGAGGGGGTTCCGGGGGTGGCAACCCCTTAAGGTGGGGGTGCGGGGGCAACGCCCCCGCTACGGGCTTGACCTGCCCGGTCAGGTCGCAAGGGTCCAGGGGGCAACACCCCAGACGGGGTGCGGGGCAGCGCCCCATCCAAAACGGTACGTTTTATTGACTGTTGAATTCAAACTCAACAGCCAACGGTCGCGACCGTTCGAATAGGCACCTGTAGACGAATAGACACCTCACTCTCTGTATATATAGCAGTGCATTCCATCAACAGAAACTACACTTCTCTTTTCTTCTATATCTAACTCGTTTGACATTATTCTTCTGAGTGTTTCTTCTGATCTGTGCAAGTAATCACAACTTGCACAGATAATCTCCATTGTATCTTGAAAAAAGGTTTTTGTTCTACCCGCTGTGATAAAGAAGGGGAAAACATTCTTGAAAAACAACGATTATTTCGTGCCTTGGAGTGATTAGTCTTTTATTAGCCTACTTTGAACAACAAGAATTCCTTCTTCTCTCCTTAATCCTCTTTTGAAATTTTATTTTCACATCCTCACAATTTATTGTTATTATAATTATTACAACGTTTCTATTGATTTTCTCTTTTATCGTTAAAATTTAATACTAAATTTTACTATTATTTATAGATTTATTTCAAGATGTTTTACATTTAAGTCCATATATATTAAATTTAGTTAGGCGACCTCAAATTTAAGTTTTTTAAATAAATACAACTAACGAGTATTCATTAATTGATCGAATAATTTTTTAAAATGACAATTCAATATGTGTACCACATTCAAATTGACAAAAATGGTAAAACTAATTTTTCATTCAAGGCCAAATAGTTTTAATTTTCCACAATTATATACAAACTATTACAACGTTCTACCAATATTCCTTCATATCATTTTGCATTTAAATGCCAATATTCAATAATTTTTTACAATTATTTACGGATTTCTTCTAAGTTTTCTTATATTAATTTACATTCAAGTTCATATGTTTAAATTTATCAATCGATCTTGAATTAATTTTTTTTAACTAAATCCAATTAACAAATATTTATTAATTAATCTGATATATCATTAAAAATGATAATTCAATGTGTATACCGCATCTAACTAGGAATGGCAATGGGGCGGGTTGGGGCGGGTTTTTAGTGTCTCATACCCGTCCCGGATTTTTAGACCTCGCCACTGACCCGTCTCGTAGACCCGGTGCGGGTCTGGAATTTTTCCCCATACCCGGGACACGTATGGGTCAGGGTAGACCCGACCTGCCACAAGACCCAGTGAGTCTCATGTACTGATTCAAAATTGTGTACCAACTTACGTATATTTATTTGTTTATACTCGTTATGACCAAATAATACATGAAATACAAATAACAACGTGTCTAAGGAAAGTTACTAAAAATGATGTGTACAATAACAATTCAGAAAATATATACATATGTTATTGAATAATTATCAATGACGCAACTTAATACTCTAATTTTTTATGTAGATTATTTATTGGAACATTTTAATATCCATGCTAGAATCACTTATATCTAAGAAGACTAATAAATCATTATAGTAATAAGCAGTTTCATGAGATGTTAGTAGTGCGGGTCGGGTTGGGGCGGGTCAACCGAGCCCCGACCTGACCCTAGACCCGAAGCACTCAAGAACGGGTCACGGGTCTACCCGCCCCAATGACCCAATGGGGCGGGTCTGGACGGGCCAAAACAGGGGCGGGTTGACCGGGTTTGGACCCTAGACCCGCCCTATTGTCATCCCTACATCTAACTGACATAAATGGTAAAATTATATTTTCATTCAAGTCCATATAATTTAATACTTTCACAATTATATACAAAATTATATTTGATACTCTTACATTTGCCAATATTCGTAATTTTTTACAATTATTTACGGATTTCTCATAAGTTTTCTTATATTATTTTATATTCAAGTTCATATATTTGAATTTATTAACTGATCTTGAATTAAATTTTTTTAAATAAATCCAACTAAGAAATATTTATTAGTTAATGTGATAAATCCTAAAAAATGACAATTCAATGTGTAAATCAACTGACATAACCGGTGACGTTGTATTTTCATTCAAGCCTATATAATTTGATATTCTCATAATTATATACAAAATTATATTTGATACTCTTACATTTTTTGCATATAAGTTCATATAAGTTCATAAAATTTCTTTCTTTCTAAAATTAGTTATTTAGTACAAAGAATAGATAAATAATTTTTTTCTTTTTAAAGTTAGTATTTCATTACAAACAAATATATATAAAAAATTCGTTTTCAAAATCGTAATTCGAGCTAATCAAAGACAAAAATTGTACCATATTTTGATTTGAAATATTTTTCTTCTATATTTTATTATCTTTTTCACAGAAATGTTAAATATTTTTTGAAAAGATATACATAAATAAAAATAGTAAGGTATGAAATAATCGATTAAAAATCATTTTTTTACATAATTAAAATGACAATGTGATTTGTAACGTTTCAGATTTTATTTTCACTAAATATTTTTTTAGTAGTTAATAAATATTTTTATCACATTGATAATATCATATAATTAATTTGATAAATATGTGCTGCAAGAACTATAAATGCATACAAAAATATCGAGTCTTTGGTATTATACTTCTATTTTTTGGGTATTTGTCGTCATTCGCTCAAATAATATTTGAAATTTAATGTGTACATCATTTATTTTTTAGTCAAATGTATCAAAGCCTAAATGTCAATTTTGAAATATATGTACATGAATATATTTATGAAATTTTACAAAAAATTTAATTTCAAAATTTATTAAGAACTGTGCAGTTAATGCGCTCGGTATATTCAAAACGGTGGAGGTGCAAAAAGTCATAGCGGGGATACATCGAGGATATAGCGGGATATAGCGGATAGCTCTAAAATTGCATATAAAACTCATACTTGATGTTTTTACAAATATATAAATGATAATTAAATGAAAAATCATCATTCAATTGAATTATAAATAATACATAAATAATTTTAAATAAAAACATGTGCGAATATACTTTAAATAAACGAAAAAATGTTATATAACATATTTGAATTTGGTAAAATATTGGAGTATTTTCATTTCTGAAAACATATTAAAAATTAAATCAAATAAATTAGTTTCATAATTTTATAATGTATAAATGCAATTTTTCAATTCATTTTATTAGAAAAGATATAGCGGGAATAGCGGAATATAGCGAAAATAGCGGTATATAGCGGAAATAGCGGGGATTAGAGCGGAAAGGCTATATTCTGAGGCTATATGGCAAAATCGTAGCGGTAGAAATCCGCTATGAGATATAGCGGGGTTGTAGCGGGGTAATAGCGGGGCATGAACTACACAGATTAAGAACACTTATTTCATTTATTTGATTGATAAATAATGAATCTTAATAAATAATAGATTGATATATAACTCATTTTTTTCGAAAAAATATTTTTTATTCAAATATAAAAATATACGAATCTCATAACAAAAATACACAGTTATAAATAAAGTAATTTCAATTTATAACTCATTTATCCTAACAAAATTCATCACATATTGCATAATAAATTATATTCTTAAAAATAGTTATAATATTATTTTTCTACAACATACCGTGTCCAAAACGCATGAGTTACACGCTAGTTTTTGTTCATAATAAAAGGTGTTTTCCTTTTGTTATATATTTTTAGGGTGTTACGGTTGCGGTAACCGTCGCTATTATCACCAGTCGTAACCGTAACCGTTGTTGACAGTTATAAATTCTTATAACCGTTACCGCAACCGTCTGTAATGGTTAACCATCATATTTTCTATTTTGAAGCATGTTGTACATATTTTTTTAATTATATGCATTTTTGATGATAAATTCATATAGCTCTAACTGTTTTTTGTAAATTTATTTATTTGTTTGTAAACGACCAATATGCATGCACATATTATTAGTTCATGAGATGCATATTATTAATGTACTAGTTATTCCTTTAACTTAATTTACTAACTTTATATTTTAATGTTAAATATTATACGAAACAATCATGTATGGTTGGTATGGTTAACCGCGGTTATCTAATTCTTCAACCATGACTGTAACCTTTACCGTTATAGATGGTAACCGCATGAATGGTTGGTATGGTTAAGCGGTTGATGGTTCAACCGTAACAGCCCTAATATATTTGTTATAATGTGTTATGAATAATTAAATATTTAATTAAAATATATTCAATCGAAAATCCATTAATAGTCTGTTTATGATGGTAATTAGAAATAATTGTAACCGTATAGTATCGTATCATAATATATAATAAACACGTCATTTTAAATATTCCCAGTTAAGGTGCATCCAGATTGGATATCGATGATCCGTTGAGACTAGAGTACATAACGCTCTCCAAATGTTGCGCAAATGTTGTGCAATATATTACTTATGACTGCTGGAGACACCAAGAGATTATGTACTAATAGTTATTGAATAACTATGAAATGATTCGCTCCATAGTTTTATGTTGGTTAATATAACTAAGATCAAATAGAAAATATCGATATGACTAATTTACACGGTTCTCTTAACTTGAGAATACTATTGATATTCAATATGAAAGCTCCATTTTGATTATAATCAAATCGTGGAACAACGTCCATCGAATGACTATAGTTTGATCGAGTCAAAGTATTGAGAGTGAAATGTTATCCAAAATAGGATTCGTCTTCTCAGTTATATGATGTTAGTATCACGGTTAACTGAAGTCAACTCGGTGTCAAAATCTTTGGCCATTGCAGCGTAGTTAAAATAATATTTGTTATTATTGAACCTGACTTTATGTATGTACTATAAAGTTGAATATGCACGATATTGGAGTTTTGACCGTTATAAAATTCAATAACTCTAAAGTGATATAGTTTTGATGAATTGAATTGGTGCAAATAATTGTCACTACCAGGTAATGCTTAATAAAGTAAAATTGGATTTTATCGAAATCAAGTAAGCGATAAATTTGACCATAATGTCATAGCACCTGCTAAGTGGAGTGTAAACGTTAATATTTGAATTGTTCGATATTATTCGCTAACCGAATTTACATCTAGAAGACAAAACCGAAACGTTGATTCCCTTTTTCACCCGATTTAATTAATTTGTAACTGTTATAAATTAATTAAGTTAATTATATTTATGAAATATTAATTATAAATTTTTATTTTTATGTGTCTTGAATAATATTAAATGGTGTGCATATAGTAGTTATATAAACATTAATCGATATACGATATTAATATACGTTTAAATTGGATTTAAACGTAGTAAATATTGTTTAGGCTTGAAGTAGATTTGAGATTCATTTGTGGCTTGCTATTTTCGACCATGATGAGAGCATGATGAGGCTAGCCATTTGATGGCATAAGGGGAGGATTTTGAATGTTTAAATAGAAGAGAAAGAGTAAGAGAAAAACAAAATCTTTATCCTACTTTTGCTCCTTAGTCTCTCGTTTTTTTAAGCATCTTAACTCTCACTTTTAGAAATGATTTTGTAGCCTCCATCTTCTTCTTTGATGGCCGAACACACCTCTTACTCCTCAAATTTTCAAGCATTTCAAATACAAATTAAATCAAATACAATCATCGACGGTAAAGACAATTCAGGAGCTAACGACTTCAGAATTGCAATCGGATTCAAGGAGTATGTTTGTTTGTTTGAACATGCGGGCTTTAGGCCTTGGTGAAAGGTACTTTGCTGGTCTATTATTATGTACTAATGTTTATACATTCATTGTAACATATGTTGCTTAGTTAAAAATATCACGAATCAATACATCGATGGATTGTCACATGTTGATGATTGTGTATATTAATGGATATATATATATATATGTATGTATGTATGTATGTATATAATATTATTAAAAAAATGTATGCTTGTATGCTGCACACAGCCTAATAAATTTTTTTGATTAAAATATTATTATTAAATGATTTCAATGAATTAAATCTAAATACAAAATATTAAATTGTATAATAAATGTATTTTTGATTTTATAAAATTCTTATCATATTCAAAAATATTTCGGCAATAATTTTTATTTTCGTATATATATGTAGTTTAATTATTTGATTAAAAATGGTTAAATACATAAAATAAATGTTTGCACATTTATAAATAATATAAAACTCTGTAAAAAAATTATGTAATATATAATATACATTATATTTTCAAAAATGATTTTTTTTATTTTTATTTTAAAATAATTTCATATGGATTTTGATTAATTATAAGTTTTTATTAACAAATAATTTAAAATTGAAAAGAAAAAATTATTTTTTATTCGACCGAGAGTAGCAATATATACGTAGGTTTATGTATATGTATATGTATATGTATATGTATATGTATATGTATATGTATGTGTGTGTATGTATGTATACGAATATGTATATTTTATAAATGCTTTGTGTAAATAATTTATAATCAATATTTTATAATGATTACACAATTTTATTTTTTCATACATACATTTATTTATATAATATTTTGATACACACATACACACACACACTCTTAGACAATCCATTTGTAACACGAGGTACTAACATGCCCGTTGCGATATATATCCCAACGTTTATACATGGGCATGTCAAACCTTATACATGGTATTTTGTTGCACGTGGACTTGTAGACATGTGTTTATATGATACACATATACATAATATAATACAAATTATATGAATAAAACTGTATTTATAAATTCACATAAAATATTGAGTTTTTAAAGAGAAATTTAGAGAAGTTTTAAATGAATTTAGACTATAAAAGCCCATTAAAATCTAAACAGGTAAAAAAATTTGAAATTAACTCAATTACCCTGCTGTGGGCTGACCCAGTTCCAACAACTATTTCATTGTAGAACATATAAATATATAGTAGCATTGATACTAATTTTGTTAGTATTTTAGGCATAGCTGTACTCTCTATTGGAATTTGCAAACATTTATGTACGCTCATTTCTTCATCTTTGAATGTTTATAGTGATATTGTGTCCTTAAATGTTACGGATGGTGGGTGGCTGTTCGAATTCAGCAAATTCTGGTCGGGTATGGATGTTATTTGTTACGTTGGTGAAAAAGGAGACCGTCCCTATCCAAGAAGAATCAGGCATGAATAGGTTCAGAAAGAGTCTAATCAAGTGATCTATGTTTGTAATTATTTACCAGTGGCTTTCTTCTGGATGAATGATTATAACCTTTTGTACTTCTCTTCATCTTTCTTAATTTTTTACCCATGCAGCTAGAATTGCCATTTGATATTTTGTTGCCAATTAACGACATTGCAATTTGCAATTTTGGATCAGGATTTTCTTTACCAACTTCTTTGGTATTGCACTGTGATTGACGAGGCATGATGCGTAGAAATCCTTCTAGTGTAAATTTTTGTTGCTGCATACTGTATCATATGATTATGTAATGCTTTCTTTCGACAAAAATGTATTTCTTTCTTTATACTAGGTGTTTCATTTTTTCGGCATTCCTCACTAATTTAGATTTCAATCAACTATACTGGGAATATAACTTAATTGTATTTCAATCAAAGATCAAAGTCTTGCACATTCGATTAGTTAGATTTTCCCTATAATTACACAATTGATGAAATCAACGATTGAAGAGAATATGCATGGTACAAACACTACTGCTAGTGTTGTAAACGAGTACCCAAAAATTTAAAATTCGTCTGTATCCGTATACGAAACATGAAAAATTATCTGATATTTGAAAAATGTATACGGATATAGATATGGTCTTATCCACATTTGATAATGATCCGTTTTGTTTTTACCAAGATTATAGTTTTTTATATATATATTTTAGAACATAAAGTGATTGTCATTTACTCTTTTATCTTGATAAAAAAATTAATGTATGTATAAAAATCAATATTTGCAACTTAATTTTTTTTGAGAATGCTTATTGTTTATTATATTTTTAGCACTGAAACAAATTTATAATGAATCAAAAATTTTATTTATTTAAATAGATTTATTGGTTATGAACTAGTCGAAGAATATCTGATAAATATCCGAAATCCATCCGCATCCACTTGTATGAATATTTGATATTCGAAAATGATTTCGGATACAGATACGGTTATGACACTGTCTGAATCCATATACGATCGTTTATAGGCCTAAATACTACACATCCATGAGCTGATTATTAATAAGATTATTTTCTTCGATTGTTTGGCGGTCGCGTTATTGTCTTAGAACCGCTTATTTTTCTTGGTAAGAGGATGATCCTTATTATCATTGATTGGACTTGCTCGGCGACACTCTTTCAAGAGGTACACCTCTCATCCAGAAAACGCATGTTCTTGGTAGTTTTATCTACATTTCCCTTTGGAAGTGGGATAAGGTTGCAAGAGTCTTAGATGGAAGAGGAGGGATGTGCCCCATAGGCTTGAGCGGAGAAGGAAGTGCCGTGGTAGAAGAGGAGATCGCCCTATGGTCTAGAAACTTACAGTGTGGAGCGAAAATGGAGTTAGCTGGGCCATAATAGTCTTAGATTAATGAGAAAATGAAGTGGTAAAGCCTTTTCCCATGTTCCAAAAATAGATAGGGGTTGGAGAGGAGTGGAAGGAGCAACCCGAGAGCGGATGCACCGGCCTCCAGTACTCATGTAGTATGAACATGCTTCAGTATGTGGACCGTGGATAGATTTCTCCTAAGAGCTATAAGACTCGTGGTGGGCGAATGGAAAATAACAGCTAGGAGAGCTAGAATTCATTTACGTTCGTTGTATTCTTGACTTCTTAAGGGACACGAGGAGGAGAGTAGGATCTTCGGTTATCCTTTAGGCCAGCTTTTAGATTTTGGTTGTATCTTCTACCCTCCATGTCAGGTGCACAACAAAGGTAAATAAAGTTAGAACATACATACAAACATGGAAAACTATGCAAGAAGCAAACATGATGATGAGGGAATGCAATTCCACATGCATGGTGCAATGCAAGCACCCCAAACACGCTGATCCGAAGCCTAAAATCGCTAGGTTTCTATGGTTTACAAGGTACAAAGATAAATATAACATTAAAACATTTCACATTTTCAGATCTCACAATGGACGGAATAAAATATAAATATTGAAAATAACCCAAACAAATATCGTGTCAATATAGTCATGGTCCATACAAGAAGTGCGTAAATAAAGTCTCAAAATAGAAATACAACACAAGTCGAATTAAAAAATACAATAAGATAAGTAGAAAAATGTCTATAAATAAATATTTCTCCAAAGCGCACCGTCATCTCTTCCATGCATCTTATCCTTGCTATTTCATCTACTACCATGTCTTCCTTTAATGAATGTAAAGATGAAAAAATAAAGGGGATCAGACAAGGTGTGGTGAGTGAGTTATATCACTAGTGGTATGGTTCAATAATTAATTAAATTATCATTTATAATCTATACAGTCTAAGGATGTTCACTTGTATGCGTGCACTGCGTGTAGAGGACTAGTCAATTTACAAACTATGAGGCAACAACCCTTAATACACCTAACCATACATTGAGCAATGTTCTTGATGGTAAATCGCTTAAGTTGCACCTCACCGAGTATACATCATTATGTCTGAGCACACAGTCCTCATAATAAATTGAAACCGAAGAATCAAGCAATCTTCTCGTTAATGCCCATATCTTATGCTCTATATCGTTAACCTACAACAAAAAGAGCCGATCAACGATTCGACTCCCAGATAGGTTCAAGCATTTAACTGTACACTCATCCTACTATTGCGTACATCCCCGTCTCCGCCATAGTCAATATATGATCAAAGACGACTTCAATATCAATAAGAACATCTAATAATGATATATTTGCATGTCATGCCGAAAGTCACGTTATACAACATCATGAAATATACCTAGACACATCACCAAATCTGAAACCAGTCCAGCAAGTTACATAATTCCCTGTAGTTACGTGAACTCCGAATGTCAAGGAAGTGTGAACAAGTTTCTCTGAACAATCCTACTTGGGCTGCATCAGGTATAGGTTCAACCTGTGTTGTCTACAAAATTTCAGACGTCTCAACCTAGTAATCGGACATTTGACTTCTTTTTAGACATTTGAACTTTTGGTTTAGACAACTGACTCCCTGTGATAAAATTTCCTACGACCAATTAGACGTCTGAATTAACTTTCAAACATTTGACTGTAACTTTCAGACGTCAGAATCTAGTCAGATCCAACATAATTCTTTTGGGGTTTCATTCTTTTTTAATTTCAGATGTCTGACCCATATTTTAGTTATCTGAAGACAAATTTTGGACGTCCAAATGTTGGTTACAAATGGCTAAGTTGATTGTATGTTGATCTGTTTTTCATTCTATTTTATTTCTTCTTTCGGGACGTAAATACAACTTTTAAAATTTCATCTTTTAAACAAGTATCTATGTAAGCTATAACCTTATTCATTCCAAACTTTTTACGTAGTTTATTCCACTAATTGCATATAACTATTCAATAATCCATTTACATATTTTTAATTTTGATTCAAGGTTGATAGAATTGGTTCTAGATGATTTTTAGAGTATGCGTACCTTGATTCACTTTTTTACCATCTAGATCAAATTCGAATCTACCACATAAATCAGGTATACAAAGTTTTAGAGGTGAATATTTATCCAATTTACCCTACCCAAAGTTCCGACAATTATATCATTGAACTATTGAATAGGGTTTTCCAGTTATCCTAATTCATACAGACCTTTAATCAAAAATTATCAATTCAAATTAAAAATCATATTTTTAAACCAAAATAGATATATAAATGGAACTTTACCACTTATCTTGTAACGACCCAGAATTTCAATCATTTGAATTTGTGATATTTAACTAATCTTAAATATTGAAAATTTCATTTTATATGTTAAATAACTTGAATTTCAAATAATAATGGTAATTTAATATTTGGAATTGTTTAAGTGATTGATTCTTGGATTTAATGTGAATAAAAATGGCTTTGAAATCTTATTTAAATTGAGAATGAATAAGGTGTGGTAATAAACTTTTAAAAGATTGGATTTAAAGGTGATTTATTTGGTTCTAATAATAATACGATTTAATTGACGTGTAAAAATAGCCTTCCAAGGGGCTGTCTTGGTTTTCGACGAAATTAGTATCATCGGATCCGTAATAATGGATTATTATATGCCATTAAATTTCGTGGCTATTGGACGTATCGTTTGGTAGTGCGAGCTCGAAACATTTAGGTTCTAGTTACAGAAATTGATATAGTATAACTGGATTTGACTATCTTCTGCATATGATCGAATTAGATCTCGAGAATTGTTCCATTAAGTTCAGAATAGGAGTATAACATATGTAACGTTAGGTGGGATGCCTCATCTAGAGTTCAAGATTTTTGAGCGCTTAAAACAGGATATCATAACATATACATATACATATACATATACATATACATATACATATACATATACATATACATATACATATACATATACATATACATATACATATACATATACATATATATAAGTAACATATACATATACATATACATACATATATTAACCTTACTCAACCCATACCCTATACTATTCATCCATCCTTCCCACGTTGTAAACCATATCGCGTCTCCTCTATAAAATCGCGCATGTATCATAGAACAACGTTCTTTGTTTTGTTTTAAAAAAAGTTTCAAACTTAAATCATGGCCAATCCAATGGCCCACAACAATTTGGACCACCAGAGGCAACGATAGCCATGGACCTAACTAAGAAGTTGATCATGGTGGGGTGATGGACCTAGTATATGGTCTGATTATCATATTTCACGACGTGGTGGTGGAATTTATCGTGAAATTTCCTAGATGAACGTTGAGATGGACTTTGAGCTTGACGGTGAGCTATAGGCGAGGTAAAGGGGCAAGGCTTAGGGCATAGGTCCGTGGTGAGGAGCGCTTGCGATTGGAGGTGGAGCGGTGGTTGGAAGTCAACCATAGTGGCGACACAACTAAGATGGACATGGGAAATTTGGTTTTTTATTTCTGGCGAACGAAGGCTCGAGCGTCGACTAGGTGATGAATGAATGGGAGCTGGGCTATCTTGGGACGTGATGCGGCAGCACCTGGTGGTCGTTGGTGGCGGCAATGATGGGGAGAACGCAATGACTTTGCGTGAACTGAAGAGGATACGAGAAGGAAGAAGGTTTAAATCATGATTATGTTATTAATTATATAATTAATATGTTTAATTGGGAAGTAAAAATCGTTTAACTTATAAAATCAATATCTTGTCCATACGAGATCGGATTGAGGCACAGATTTTTGCGTTGCGTCGTGAAGACGAATGTTGCAATGGAACTAGTTTGGACGAATTCTGAGACAGTTGAAATTTGGAATAAAATCGAACATCGTTCTATTTTAGTTCCATATCGAACGCCTCGGCGGCAATTGGAGTAAACGTGAGTTACACTCACCTTTTGTTAACTAATGTGATATATAGTTGATAAAAATTGATGACTGAATGTTTGGATGATTTACTGTTTTTATCAGTTGGTTTGGATTTATTCCTGTCCTTGAAGCGGATGACCCTTTATATATATACAACCTAGTAGCGAATGACCCATATTATATAATTATATATTATTTGTTATGCAGGGGAATAGGCTGGAGGGATCCACCAGAATTTATCACCACCGTTGATTTTAATTTCAATAAATTTCCTATTATATGAATTATTGGATATGAAACATGATTTATGGACACTATTGGTTATGACAGTTGTAACGATTCTGAAATTTACCATTTTTGTGAAAAATGATTTGATTAAATCGACCTTGATTTAAGTTGAAAATTTGAATTTAAATTAATGTTGCGTCTATGTAGTTAATGCCCCACTATTACCCCGCTATAACCTCGCAATATCTCATAGCGGATTTCTACCGCTACGATTTTTCCATATAGCCCCAAAATATAGCCTTTCCGATTTAATCCCCGCTATTTCCGCTATATCCCGTTGTTCCCGCTATATTTTGCTATTTCCGCTATATCTTCTTTAATAAAATGAATTAAAAAATTGCATTTATACATTATAAAAATTATGAAACTAATTTATTTGATTTAATTTTTAATATATTTTCAGAAATGAAAATACTCTAATATTCTACTAAATTCAATTATGTTATATAACTTTTTTACGTTTGTTTAAAGTATATTCGCACTTGTTGTTTGTTTAAAATCATTTATGTATTAATTATAATTCAATTGAATGATAATTTTTCATTTAATTACCATTTATATATTTGTAAAAACATTAAGTATGAGTTTTATATGCTATTTTAGAGCTACCCGCTATATCCCGCTATATTCTTGCTGTATCCCCGCTATGACTTTTTACACCTCCACCGCTTTGAATCTACCGAGCGCTTTAACTGCACAGTTGCGTACGATTGGTTGAATGAAAAAAAATCTGAAATATAAATATAAAACGTAAATTTTAACCAATTTGAAATTTAACATAGAAATCATCCGTTAATAAAACAGTAAAAATTTTGTTTTCTGAAAACTAGATATTTACATAAAAATATTATAGAAAACTTTATACTAAAAGCTTCGACGTTCGCTTCGTCGAATTCTGATTTGACCAGCTCAGTTTAAATCAATTTATACGGTCGATATATACTAGCGACAACCGATATGGCGTAAATTACAAATTTTCACTCGCGTGTTAAATCACCAGTTTTCTGTTTCCTAACTGTTAGTCCGTGAAATGATGGTTTTGATGACAACAACCTTAGAATAGTTTATAAAATATAAATACTAACATTATAAGTTTAGATATATATGTATATGCAGGATTTAACCATGCAGGTACTAAGAAAGAAGACTGTACAGTATAGAGATTCAAGATATCAAGATTATCAAGTGTTCAAGATTTCAAAGTTAGGTATTTTTTATTATTAGAAATTTTGTTAAAACACATAGAAAAGCACTGGCATCTTAAAATCCAATTTATTCGTGGAATGGAATCCACTTTGAGCCTGCTAAAGGGATGGAACCCTAAGTAGGATGGAACCTACGAAAAATCTAGTGGAACATTGTTTGTATCCGCTAACTTTTTATTCAAAATGATTTTTCAAAATTATATCCTGTTTTCAAAATGTTTTCAAAACTTTCCTTTTAAAAGATTCAAAACCCTCTATCCTGATTTTAAATAATTTTAGCCTCAAAATTTTCTTTAATTTCAAAGTCAAATTACTCCTGATTTTAAACTATCTTTTAATATAATATATATAACTTTTAAATATTTATACTTGGATTTAAAATATAAATTTAGAGTTAAATTCTATATATATTATTCTCTATATTTACTTATGAATTTTAACTATATTCAAGTATATTTATAAAGTTTAAATTAGTTTTAAATATAAGATAAAGGTTATTTTCAAAGAAAATCAAAACATCAAAAAATGCTTTGGGATGTCGACATGCCTATATACCCCATGTCGACATAGTGTTAGTTGAGTTCAAAATTTAAATTTCAAAAGAAGTGTCTACTCGTCCTAACTCTTCGCGAATGGACATGGCCGTTGTTCTTCTATAAATAGGGTTTAGTTTCAACGAATTTATCATCAGATTTTCTGGTTTTTCACTCCTCTTCTTCTTCCACTTTTCTTAATACATATTCTTATCATTACTCCGCCGAAATCATTATTGGATCGAACTCGGTTACTTCTAGTTTGATTCTCCATCACTCTCTCTACAAGATTCTCAGTGCTATTCAGAGCTATAGACTTCTTTGTAATCTATTAAACAAGAAAAGGTGTGATTGTAGCCTTGAAAATCAATCAAGAAAGAAAAGGTGTGATTGTAGCCTTGGTAAATCAATTGGGTAAACTTGTGGCCCGGAAATCAAGCATCTCTATCCAAAGGATCGAAATTTTGGAGGGTGTACCTCATAGCCTTGAAACCGAGGGTGTAATTGTACAATTGCTTTTGAAAGGAAATCTGTACTTGTGTTGCGGGACTGGATGTAGGGTAACTCCGAACCAATATAAAATTCGGTGTGTTCTTTCCTTTACTGCCTTTATTTTATTTCCGTATCTGTGTTTGTTTCTGTGATCATATCTGTGTTTGTATATTGCATACATCGGTGTCTAAATTAACATAAATCGAAAAAGATTTAGTAATTCTTGATTAACACTATTCATCCCCCTCTAGTGTTAATCCTAGCCTTAAGATCCGTAATCCTCATTTCTCACACTAATGTGTTCGTATCAACACACTGAACACAATGGTGTTTCGTTTCGTGTGTTTGGACTCTCGTTTGGTTATGTGCGTTGCTTAACCGTGTTAACAGTGTTTACTGTTATGTGTGTGTATGTGTGTGTGTGTGTATGGGACATGTTAAGCTACTGAAATTTTAGCATATGGTTATGATTACAGCTGAGGAGAAAAACAAGTATATATTTTATTTGTTAAATAGTTCACGTGTAAAATTAGTGGTTAGTTGAATTGGTATACATAGTTGAAATGGTAGTTATATTATTGTACACCTTCAATTTTTTTTTGAATTAGTAATAGGTCGGCTGCATGAAACGGTTCAACCTCCCCCCATACGCACGTGATAGCCGCGTAGCCTTCCTTCCTCAATCTTTATTTTACTTCTGCAAAATAATTTATATATGAACCAAAAGCTCCGAAAAATAAAAAAGCTCGAAACTGCTTCTTCCTCTGCCAACCGAGCTCCTCCCTCCACCACCTTCTCCTAACCTTTCACCGCCGCTCCGCTTGTCGCCTATACCTAGCCCACTACCGCCGCAGCATCTTTCCCTCCTCCGGCCAGACCATCTCTCCCAGTTTCCACCACCTCCATTTAAAAAAAAAAGAAGCGCACTCTGTAGCCCAATAACCCCTCCTCAATCTCCCAGCGCCAGTGCCGAGACTTCCTCCCTACCGTCGCCGCACCACCTAGCTCTGCTTCTCCTTCCATTCGCCTATTTATAATAATAAAAAAAGAAAACTCCACCATAACTGTGTTGCTGCAACCCCCCTGCTACAATCTCCACTGCCTACACCTCCTCCCTGCCACTCCAGCCATCCAAACGTGTCGCTGAACCTACCCCACTTGCCTTCCTGAGCTTGACTTTGCCCCTTCTCTTTCTTTTCCAATTAAAAAAATAAGTATAAATTGTATTGAAAGGAAGGAAAGTATTGTTGTCCAAATTATCGTTTTCTCGTGTACAAACTTTGGTCGTGTGCAATTGATTCAGATCGTGTCACGTCGTAAGCCGTAGCATGGATTATCTCAAGTTGTCACCGTTGAGGTGAGTGTTTATACATGCACACCTAAATAATATCGTTATATTTAGATTGATATGTATTTGTTGGATGAATTATTGAATGATATATACACATGTTGACACAATATACACGCCATATGTATGTACACTAGTTTAGAAAATTTAATATGGACCTGTTATGTTTCATCGTGTATTGATATTCAGTATGTTATGATTTGTTGTAGATTTTTCCGTCGATATTTGGGCATGACTGTATATATTGAACTTGTAATATTGGAAAGATTTGAAATTTATTGATAAGTTTAATTGACAATTAAATTGACATCTGGATTAATTGATAGAACTTGAATTGACAGTTAAAATGAATTGGAATTTAACTACCAGTAAAATACCCGATATTAATAACTATGAAATTGTTGTGAATTTTATTGACTGTTTGAATGATTTGTTGTGATGGATGCTATTGGTTGATATTTGGATGTTTATTTGTTTTAATATATCATGTTATCATCATGTATATTATTTACATTATATAAAACTGTAAATTGAACTATTTCGAATAAAGTAAGAAATGAGTTGAAATGATATATACCTATGACAATTATTTTGGGTTGAAATGATATATATCTATCCTCGGAAATAAATTGAAATAATTGATTCACTTGACCATAGGATAGAGAATTATATACAGACACTAAATTAAATGATTTTAAAATTTTGATTTGAAATTAGTTAAATGATTTTTTTTAAGATATAAAAATTGAATTTATGGAAATCGAATCATTTTCAAATTGGAACTCGGAATGTTGAAATTTAAATTTGGTAAACGAAATTGTTTAATTAATTGAAATTGAAAATTTTAATTTATAATCAAATATGATGTGAATTTCAGAAATTGAAGTGTTTTAAAAGATTGGACTTTTATTCGAACTTCGAAGATTGCAAAGAAAAAAGTGACATAAACGATATTTCAAAACTGAACTCGGAATTGAATTATATTTGAATATTTGGATTTTTAAATTGGATATTGAAGGTAAATTTGTTTTAAGTGTTTTGAATCAATATTTTAGACATCGAACTCGGAATTGATATAAATCGAAATGGTTTAAATTTGAGTATTGATTTTAAATTTATTTGAGAATTGAGTTGAAATTAATTTGAAATTAGAATTGAAATTAATTTGAGAATTAAGTTAAAATTAATTTGAAATTCGAATTGAAATTAATTTGAAACTGAAATTGAAATTTAATTTGGAATTGGAATTTGAAATTAATTTGGAATTGGAATTGAAACAAAATTGGAATTTAAATTAATTTGGAATTGAAAATGAAATTAATTTGGAATCGAATTAAAATTCGGCTTGAAATCGGAATTAAATCGATTAAATCGAAATAGAAATTTAAAGTGACTTGAATCGGAAAATTTGGAAAGTGAACCAGTTTGACTTTGAAACTATTTTCAAATGAATTATTCTTGTATAAACTATTTAAAATCTATCTTCTTTAAATATTCAAATTATTTCGATTTTCCAAATTATTTTACTATATAAACCATTTTTAATACTCAAACTATTTTCTATTAAACTATTTTAACTATTTATTTATTCTAAAACTATTAAAACTATTTTCTAAAAATTCAAATTGGTCAAAAGGGTGGTATATTTATATTTAAATCTAGGGTTTAAATACGAATTGAGTTAAAATGAAGTTATAACCTAAAGTGTGATTTGAAACAAATTTTGAAGTGAAATTGATATATCGAACTGAATTGGCATTTTGAAGTAAAGTATGATTTTTGAAACGAATATGATATTTTGATATCAAGTACGAATTATTTTCGAATTGTATAAATACCAACCGGTGTGTAAAATGATGATTGGTTGTTAAAGAAACTATGGCTTCTTATTGGCATACTCTCTGTCAATATTGGAACCACATTAATAACTGTGTACGCAGTGGATAATATCCAGAATGTAGTGGTTGAATTGGCATACATTACTGGAATGAAGTAAGAGAACGATGATGGATAGCTTTAACACTTGTGTCATAATTAAAATGACTAAAATAGGAGCCTATGTCTGGCCAAGGAGGTTAGCTACCTTTGGCGAGTTGATCCCTCGTACTACTATTGTGATTTCGTAATTGATGGGTGCATCTTTTTCGTTTGGATTGATTGTCGCAGTCGGCTATGGATGAATTACGACCAGCAAGAAAGGGTATACTGGTAGAAACCTACCTTGGGGATTGCTTCACGTTCCTTGTCATACTTATCCTTATACGAGCCCTTTACGGCTTTGGTTTAGTATTGTACCAATAGGGGACTTATTGGCTACCGACGTTACTATTTGTGTTACAGAACCTGCATAGACTACATGCTATAAAAATGTGTTATGCGGGATAATGTAAAGCCTTAATGCTATTTTGATATTTATTTCACTAATAGACATTATCTATTCTAGCGTACACTATTACATATAGATAGTTTGACAGATCCTTAGGAGATGGAAAAATCCCGTAATATCTCCTAAGTACTTTGCATTGATTTATTGATTTACATGACTATATTAGTTCTGACTTGAGTATTGTGTTTTCCATTATGCTCGGGTCAACCTGAGTATTTCCAATTTGGAGAGCTTGTTGCGGAGACAAAGGCATTGCTGGAGACTCCGTTCTATTTCTGCTTTTTCATCAGTTTAGTTTGTTAAGCCATGTCAGTTAGACTTATTTCATTTTCAGTTATTTCCTTCCCAGTTGTTTAGTGTGAGAATAAATGTAAACTTATTTGGAGCTTCATGACTTATTTTATTTTCCGCTATGAGAATCTGATTAGTTGTATCTATTTCTGTGTCTGTGATCTATGATTGATTTATTATTACCCTAAATAACTATCTATCATTTAAGCAAATATCCTTGTTTAAATGGTGGTCGTCACAGTTGGTATTAGAGCTTATGGTTGAGCGAACACTTAAGCCTGTGGGGGTAAATTCATTATAGATAGGGTAATTAATTACCCTAGAATGAGTAGAATTGTTCTTGAGAGAGCGTATATTTTTTTTTTGAGAATTTGAGAATTTTAAATCCTTTTGTTTTCAAATTTTTTCGAAGCCTTCAAAATTAATATTAATATTATTTGAAAGAGTTTTGACTAGAATAATATTTGAAAAGATTTTTGAAGAAAATAAAAGCATTAAACTCGCTTTATTCATTGGGAAATAATTATGGGGATGATTGCAGCATCGCTAGTTTTCATTTCTGAGTTTCTAGTGAGAATTGCTGCCAAAAGAAATTTATTTTCAATTAAAACAAGCTTTGTTGTGAAAAATATTCTAAGTATGATTTGATAAATATATGAAAATAGTTTTGAACTTATAATTGAAATAATATTGAAAAGAAATAAGTTTGTAACTTATAAATTTAAATAGGAAAATAAAACCAAATTTAAAATGGTTAAATTTTTGGTTAAGCAAACAAAAGAAACTTTGAATTTGAGAAATAAAATACAATAAAATGATGTTGAACTCCAGAAGCTTATATAAAGGAGTATTTTATTTGAAATGAATTAAATAAAATTATAAAACGAAATTTTAAGTGAATAAGTTTGTATAGCTTATAGAATTGATAAAAATCAAGCTAAAGCAAAATTTAAATTTGCTGAATATGAATGATAACGGGAAAAAAGTTTAGCTTAAATAAAGTTGAATAAACCAAAAATGGATAAAATGAAATAAAGTTTAATTTAATAAAGATTAACTGAATTGAATTTGAATATAACTAGATAAATTTGTGGAGTGAATTAATTTCACTTAAGCTATAAAATGAATTAATGGAATGAATGCAACTAGAATTATAGTTTGAAACACAATTTGAATTGTGAAAGAAATTGAATAAAAATAAATGAGTGTAATAAAAAAAATAGGAGTAACGGAATTTAATTTAAATTGGATGTAGATAAATTGAATGCAAATAGAACGAGTTTCAATAAAATTGAATGGTAACTAATTGAATATGAAATAAGTTAAGGGAATAAACTATAAGATGAAGTTAACTTAATAGGTTGAATGAAATTGATTATGGAAAAATAAAATTTATTAATATAAATTGGAATTGTAAAATAAGACTCACTTAAGTGAAATTATTAATATGAGTTTAAATTTATGAAATAAACTAATGAAGTGAATCAACAGATAAATATGAATTTAAGTTATGGAATAATCATAAAAATGAGTTGCAATTTTGTAAAATGTTTATAATAAACTTAAGTGGTTTAGAAATAATATTAGTATTAAATATTAAGTGAATGCAATAAATTTAACTTAACAGGTTGAATGGAATGACTTTATAAAATGGTTCATAAATGATGTTGATATAAAAAAGAAATATGAACATTATAATTTAAATGTTTTGCGAAGCATAAAAGCTAAAATTTTATAACTTATATATTTGATAAATATGAATGATAAGAAAAAGAAAAAATGGAATGTGGTATGGAATCAAATTTCTTAAATGTAATTAATTATGTGAATTACTAAAAAGAAATAATGGAAGTGAAAAATGAATGTGACTATAAATGAATGTAAATTAATAGAATGTGAATTCATTAATGTTGATAAGTGAATGTCAATCAATTGGAAGCAAATAAATTGAAATGAGTCAATTAAATGTTAATAAAAATTGGAAGTTAGGAGAAATAGTAGTGTATAAATTAAATATTGACATTGAAATGCAAATGGTGATAGTTTGGATTAATTTGATGAATAGCGATGGTTGAATGGTTTCTTTTATTTCAAATCACTGTTTTAACTGTTTTTGATTGCATATGATTGTTGTATATTGTGTATTTGTGTTTGTGCTTATGATTTGGATTCAAAATCGCGCTATATGGCTCTATTTAACTCATACATGTTTTATATCTTATGATAAGTAACTAATATTCTAAATTGAGTTGAGATAGATACATGCGAAGACCTTTTGGATGTATACACGGATTTATATTCTTTTGCATGCTTAATACGCGCGAACTTGCTCGTATTATTAGTAATAAGGTACGTATCTCGGATTACATACTGCGATTTTATATTTTTTTCCTATAGGATGCCTCATCATTGAGAGGAGATGTATATTTGATATATATTGGGTATATTTGTGTTATATATTATATTGTAAAAAAATTTCAATCGAGCCGCACAAAGGAGACTCTGCCTAAATTTTCCATAAATCCGGATAGAATTTTTTTTTGAAGTTCTAACAATTTTATAACTTGTTTTTATATGTAAATTATATTTTCCATAAAACCAATATTGAAGTGACGTAGTAGAAGCGTGGTAATAGTTTTTTGCTAATAAGATGTTATGTTTTGTAAGTTGATTATTTTGAATCAAATATATTCTTTACTTAACGCTTTTTTGAGGACGAAAAGTTTTAAGTGGGGGCGAATGTAACGATTTCGAAATTTACCGTTCTTGCAAAAAGTAATTGATTAAATTGACCTTGATTTAAGTTGAGAATTTGAAATTTGAAATTAAATTAAAGTTGCGTACGATTTGTTGAATGAATAAGATCTGAAATATAAATAGAAAATAGAAAATTTTAGCAATTTGAAATTTAACGTAGAAATAAGTCGTTAATAAAACAGTGAAAAATTTGGTTTCTGAAATCTAAATATTTTACAGAAAAATATTTTAGAAAACTTTATGTTAAAAACGTTCGTTTTCTGATTTCGCTAGTTCAGTTTAAATCGATTTATACGATAGATTTACGGTAGCGACGACCGATGTGATGTAAATAATCAATTTTCATTCGCGCATTAAATGACCAGTTTTCTACGTGCTAACACGTTCATATCGACAAACTGAGCACAATGATGTTTCGTTTTGCATGCTTGGACTTTCTTTTGGTTTTGTATGTTGTTTAAACCTGTTTACTGTTATATATATATATATATATATATATATATATATAGTATGTTAACCTATTGAAATTTTAGCTTATGTTTATGATTTACAGCCGAGGAGAAAAAAAAGTATATACTTTATTCGTTAAATAGTTCACATGAAAAATTGGTGGTTAGTTGACTTGGTAATGGTAGTTATATGATTGTACACGTTCTTCTTTTTTTGTTTTGAATTGGTAACAGATTGGTTATATGAAACGGTTCAGCCTCCCACCTATACGCACGCGATTATCATTATTTTACTTCTACAAAAAAAAAAATATACAAACCAAAAGCTCGGAAAAAAAATCGAAACTGTTTCTTTCTCTTCTAACTGAGCTCCTCCCTCCACCACCTACTCCTCACCTTTCACCGCTGCTCCGCTTGTCGCCTATGCCCAGCCCACTACCGCTGCTGCATCTTTCTCTCTTCCGGGCAGATCATCTCTCCCGGTCGTCACCACCTCCGTTTAACAAAAAGGAAGCGCATGCTGCAGCCAGATCTTCCCTCCTCAACCTCCCACCACCAGTGCCGAGACTTCCTCCCTACCGCCGTCGCACCACCTAGCTCCGCTCCTCCTTCCAGTCGCCTATTTATAAGGAAAAAAAACTCCGCTACAACCGTGTTGCTACAACCCTCCTACCACGATCTCTGCTGCCTACACCTCCTCCTTGCCACTCTAGCCATCCAGACGTGTCGCTGAACCTATCCCATTTGTTTTCCCGAGCTTGACTTTGCCCCTTCTCTTTCTTTTCCAGTTAAAAAATATAAATATTAATTATATTGAAAGGAAGGAAAGTGTTGCTGTCTAGATTATCGCTGTCACATGTACAAGCTTTGGTCGTGCGCGGTTGATTCAGATCGTGTCACATCGTAAGCCGTAGTGTGAATTACCTCGAGTTGTCGTCGTTGAGGTGGGTGTTTATACATCCACACCTAACTAATATCGTTATGCAAGTTTATAAAAGTTGAAGTTGTCATTTCATACGCTTGTTGTTAATTTAGATTGATATGTATTTGTTGGATGAATTATTGAAAGATATATGCATATATTGACACGACGTATATGCCATATGTATGTACGCTAGTTTAGAAAATTTAATATGGACCTGTTACGTTTCATCATGTTATTGGTATCCAGTATGTTATGATTTGTTGTAGATTTTTCCATCGATATTTGGACATGACTGTATATATTAAACTTGTGATATTGGAAATGTTTAAAATTTATTGATAAGTTTAATTTACATTTAAATTGACATTTGGATTAATTGATAGAATTTGAGTTGATAGTTAAATTGAATTGGAATTTAATTGCCACTAAGATACTCGATATTTATAACTATTAAATTGTTGTGAATTTTATTGACTGTTTGGATGATTTGTTGTGATGGATGCCATTGGTTGATATTTGGATGTTTATTTATTTTGATATATCATGTTATCATCCTGTATATTATTTACAGTACATAAAACTGTAAATTGAATATTTCAAATAAATTAAGAAATGGGTTGAACTGATATATACCTATGACATTTATTTCGGGTTGAAATGATATATGTCTATCCCCGAAATTAAATTGAAATAATTGATTCACTTGGCCATAGGATAGAGAATTATAAATGGATACCGGATTTGTTAAATTAAATGGTTTTAAAATTTTGATTTGAAATTATTTAAATAATTAATTTTAAGATAAAAAAATTGAATTTATGGAAATCGAATTATTTTCAAATTGGAACTCGGAATGTTGAAATTTAAATTTGGTAAACGAAATTGTTTAATTAATTGAAGTTGAGATTTTTAAGTTATAATCGAAATATGATGTGAATTTCAAAAATTGAAGTGTTTTAAAAGATTGGACTTTTATATGAACTTCAAAGATTGCAAAGAAAAAAAGTGATATAAACGATATTTCAAAATTGAGCTCGGAATTGAACTATATTTGAAGATTTGGATTTTTAAATTGGATATTAATTGTTTTTAAGTGTTTTGAATCAATATTTTGAACATCGAACTCGGAATTGATATAAATCGAAATTGTTTAAATTTGAGAATTGAGTTGAAATTCGTTTGAGAATTGAATTGAAATTTATTTGAGAATTGAGTTGAAATTAATTTGAAATTGGAATTGAAATTAATTTGACAATTGAGTTGAAATTAATTGGAAAGTGGAATTGAAATTGAAATTTATATGCAATTGGAATTTGAAATTAATTTGAAATTGGAATTGAAATGTGACGACCCGGAATTTTCGAGCATTTAAAATTGGAATATTTAATTGCTTTTAAATATTCAATAGGGTAATTTTAACTCGAATTACGAATGTCACAATATATTTGATGATTTAATTATTAAATTAAACAGTTTGAAGTTGAGTAAAATGTTGAATCTGGAGTTTTAAGCCTGTCGAAAATAATTTGAAGGCTTATAAAATTTATATTGATAACATTGAAGATAATAGAAGTGTGAAATCAAAATTTTAAAATGGTTTGTTAAGTTTTGAATTTGAATTTAATTGTATATATTTATACTTGTCGGTTTCAGTTGAAATTATATGAACGTCAGATCTTTTACTTTCTTTTCACATCACTGTAGCTGGCAGAGCCTTCTCGAACACACTTTCCTTTAAAAACAAATATCCCGAGCCATCCTCCTTTTTATCACGCAACTTTCTTCTCCTTCCATCAGAGAAAAAAAATCAATCAAAATAAAAATTAAAATGAGAAAGGGTTGCAAAATAAAATCTAAGAAAATGGCCGAATAATGTTCCTCTCGTTCGAACAACCCAGTCTCCCTCTTCCCTTTTCAAAATCGAAATGCATTCTTGTTGAATCAACTCATCGCGGCAGGGTATCGCACCGCATCTCTTCCTGCCCTAAAATTATTTCGCCTTGCGATGGTGAGGAAGATTGAAGCTGGCATGTCGAAATCGACTGCTTGTGGAGTCGCACGTGAAGGGGTGGAAAGGGGTTCAATTTCATGGCAAGATGAGCGACGTTGGGATGGCGCTCGTGAGATCTAGAAGTAGCGCGTTCACGCGATAGGGTTTCGATGGTGCAACGCCTGGAAGATTGGCTCGACTATTGTTTCGCGCGGTAGTTTTTGATCAAGGCTTGCGTTCGACTAGGGTTAGGATTGTGGCGTTCGCTGGTTGGGAATCGAGTCGAAGTCGTCGACTAGGGTTTCGCAGGGTCGATGTCTGTGTCACCTGTTTCTTTTAGGTATGAAAATGAATTTGTTTTCTATAATTTTAATCTTGTTAATTATACAAAACAGTAAGGGTTAGAAACAGAAGCTTTTTAATAATTAGTGGTTATTACAAATAAGATTGGGAAGAAATAGGATTGTAAATGTTTGAAGATTTTATAAATTATATAGTATATGCAATTTGAAACAGAAAATAATAATAATAAGATAAAATCTATTTAAGTTTTAAATTATACATATATATATATATATACAGTTTATGTATTTTAAATAACAATAGTAATAGATAAATCTGCATAGGTCTACAGTAACAAGATAGTTTCGGTTTAATGTATATGTTAAAAGGGAATTGTATATTTTATTAAACTTTATAAATGTATATAGGTGGATGTATATAAGTTCAAAGTAGAATATATATAGATAAAGATTTTGGGAGAATATAGGAATTTTAAATTATGGAGATCTAGTTGTTTAACAACTCATTTAATTATTTTGGCTACTAAAGATATTTTCATTTAAGATTAGTTTAAAATTATTAGTCTAGATTAAAATCATTGGTTAATCATATTTTTAAATGAAAATTAATAGTTCAATTTATTTCAAATATTAATAAATTATAAATTGTTATTCAAGGTCCAAATATCATGAAGGAAATAGTCAAGAGGGAAGTAGATTGCAAATAGCAAAATACTCAAAGGCGAGTTAATCTCACTCAGTTAAATTTAAATTCAAATTCAAATTTAAATGATTAAATTTAAATAATTGTTTAAATGGTTGAATTGATGGATGTGCTATAGTATGGTATATTGTGGAATTGGTATTTTATGTTGTGCTAACGTTTGTGGATGCAGGGAAAACAGGTTGGAGGGATCCAACTGGATCCCTCAACATTTATTTAAATTATTTAATACCCTCTGTTGTGATTATATAATATTCTATGATGAATTATATTGGAATATTGAATGCTATGGTTCGATTGGATTTAATTTGGGTATAATGAATTCCCAAAATATATATAAATTGGATTTTGGAAAAGATAATAAAGAAGTGAGATTGTAAGTATAACAATTATAGAGATTTGAATAAATTTAAAAATGAATTGGAAAAGAAATTAAGTGACTTTAAAATTCTAATAAATAAATCTTGAGTATAGAAAGGAAATTTGAATAAACAGAAAATTTATGAATTTTAATCTTCAGTGATATTATTTAAAAGAACGAAACATTTTTTTAAATTTAAAATTTAAATTTTGAAAAGAATAAAGAAGAATTTGGGAAAAAGCAGAAATTTGTATACTTCAGTTAAATGATTTAAAATCAAACGGAAAATAATAATAATAATAAAAATAAATTCCATACATAATGAATTTTGAAATGAATTGAGTAATTAAAGAAACTTGTTTCAAATGGAATAAGTTGGAAATCAATTTGGGAAATTGATTCAAGTAATTGAAGTTGGAATTCTCCCTGGATAACCAAGTACGTTTTCAAAATAAAATTTTAAATATAAGTTAAAAGATTTTAAAGTTGTTTTCAAAAGCAAGTTTTGTAAAATTTATTATTCCTAATATTTAAAGTCTAAAGTAAGTATTTTTTTTAATCTATTTCGGCAGTAATTATTAAGAAGTAACTTAGTATTTTGTTTTTAAAGGTAGAAATCTAGTTTTATATTTTATTAAGTAACTTTATTTTCAAATTTTTATATAGTATGTATTAAATTATTGAAGTAATTTAACTTAAATGTTTAAAAGTAAATTCCAAAGTAAGTATTTTGTTTAATCTATTATCGTAATAATTATTTAAAGAATGATTTGGTATTTGGTTTAAAGATGAAAATTTAATGTATAGTTATAAGGTAACCTTATTTTAGTCATTTCTAAAGTATTATTATAAATTAAGTATTAAAGTAATTTTTTCTAAATTAAATGTCTAACATATTTTCAATAAAGTGTTTTTAAATTATTTTCAAATCTAAAGTTGTGTGCTTGGTAATTCCAGTGGATACAGAAATACGTGGAATTTATTCTGGGAAAGGAATATAGTTTTGAAACTGTTTTCAAAGGATTGAAAATAGAAATATATCTTGTAAAGATATTTTGAGGTTAATAAATAATTTGGGAAATTATTTATTGGTTGATGATTGTTGTGAATATTAATGATAGCTAAAAACCGACTATCAATATTGGACAAAAATGCGTTGATCGTTTCGAAGAGACCGGGATCGAGATTTATTTCTCGAAAACCACTTCGATCCGGTTGTACGTTTTCGTGGAAAACGAGTTTGGATTCGAAGATGGAGCAGTGAAGTGCAAGGGCTAGTCGCTACTAATCGTGAGGATATTTCCAAAATGGATGTAGTAGGAATAATGCCTTCGGTTCCGTTCGAACCCGGGACGGACTTGTATGGATGAATGCTTTCGAAACATCGTCGGGTGGACGATGGGCATTCTAAGAGATATGTTCTAAAAAGGTAACGCTTAGCCTCAAGCCTCATCAAATGGGAATGACTGAAAATCAGGCGTTATGCAGCAAGGCTAGGTGGGTAGCACCCAAGCAGGGTGAGGTCATCCCCGTCTAGATGTCCCTTTTTATTATGGCTTAGTGGGCGGTTGCTGATCCCAACCGCGGGGTGATCTCGCTCGGGATTATCCAGTAAGGGGTAGTCACGGTCTTGTGTTGCAGGGGAGCGGGCGTACTCCTTGGTATTGTGATCTAGGCCACGTACTGTGACAGGTGGTACCCCAGTGCCTAGTCATTAGTTGGAAGTCCATTCTCCCTACGAGCCTTGTACGAGTTTTGTTTGTATTACCCACTCTGTGGCTAATAGTTGGAATTTAATAATGTAACAATTTCGGCTATTTTATAAGTATTTGTATATAGACCCTATTATAATATCAGAGGATTTCTATAAAAATTGTTTTAGCTATCGTAAGGTAAAAACCCAACATGTTTATTTGTGGCATGGTCTTACGAGATGCTTTTGTTTTCAAAGAATTTTTGAAACTTTAATAATCAATTGGGTGTGATTTTCTCACGCTGGTATTCCAGACTTACTTGGGTGTTATTTAACTGTAATGCTCGGGTCAGACCGAGTATTATAGGATACAGGAGATGCTGTGGAGCTCAAGGGACGAGCTGGATGACGATACGTACTCCCGTATTTGTTTATATATTTATATTCCGCTGTGTTGAGTTGCTGTGTATCCATTTGTATGTTGTTGTTGTTAAACTGTGATTGATGTACTCTGATGATGTAATATATGAACAGATATATTTGAATTGTGTAAAGATTATTTATTATCTATTATATTTTATTTCGCTGCGATGGTTAGATTCTGTTGTTGTTTTCTATTTTCTTCTTCTACCTCTTCTTCTTTAACCCAAAAATGGTTCATAGTTCTGTGCAACTTGAGTTGATTGATGTAGAATAGTGTTTACTCAAGGGGAACAGATTCGCAGGCTGTTACACTTGGTATCAGAGCTTAGGTTGGAGATAACCTTGGCTCTGGTGGGAATTACTCATTAAATAGAGTCTGTAGTACTCTATAATGAGTTCGAGCGTATTAATAAATATGAGCTGTGTTAGTGAATATAAATTGTTTTAATATTGTGTTGGTTAGTTTATTGAGTGGCATATGAACCTTCGTCGACACAGTCTGCGCAACTGTATTGAAGGGGTTTCTAAACACTTGAATAGAATAATCGACACGGTATTGTTTTAAATGTGGGGTAAATGAAATAATTTACCCGAATTATATTTTGATATAAAGAAAAGTTTTTGTAAACTATTTTGGCTAACATATGGTTGCTTGGATATTAGAAATGATAATATTAAAGTATTATCATTGTTAAGTGAAAATTTAACTAGAAATTGAAATATAACTAAAGTTTAAGGAAATAAATTCATTATAAAATGGAATTTATAAATATGGACTATAAAGGTAGTGTATGAATTGAAATACAATCAAATGGAAATTTGTATAAGCATAAAGTGTACAAATGAATTATAGTTAAAATTGATTTAAGCAGGATTTGAAAATTTAAAATCCCGAAGATTTTGGAAGTGTTTGTCGAAAGGTTTTGAAGATAAATAATAGCATTAATGTTTTGGAGATATTTCTGAATGGAAATCTGTTTTAAATGGATTTGAAAGTGATATAGCATTGAAATCACTTGGATTATTGGAAAATAATTCTGATGATGACGGCCACATCATCAGTATTCATTTTCGTATTCCTAAGTGACGGATTGCTGCCAAATTGATTTGTTCAGGAAAGCTAGTTGTTTCTGAAAATTTCTAAGGAAATTTGCTGGGGATAAAACCAGGATTGGTTTAAATTTTTGAGAAGTATGATTTGAGATGTGGAGATTTCAATATGATTTTTGAATCAAGAAGAAATATAAGCTTTGAGTAATGGAATGTAAATTTAAAGTGAAGGTTAAAAATGAAATTTACTTGGATTGGAAAATAAAATTTAACTGGATTGAAATTAATTGGATAGGAAGTTGAAGTCGAATTGAGTTAGATAAATCTGAGTTAAAATAAAATTGAATTGGAATAAGAATAAATGGAAAATAAGTTGGGTAAGGATTGGAATTGGAATAAATGAATAATAATAACTTATAAAAGAATCAGAATAAAAAAAATTCATAGGATAAAATATGCTTGGATTTTACACAAATGTAAACTCGAGTTAAAAATAAAGGATGAATATATTTAAGCCTTGAATGGATGGGATTGTATAAATAATAAGTTGTGACTTATAAATTTTGAAAGTGGCCTCGCAATTAATTAAATGAACTGAGAATGTAATTAAATTGTGAGTTCATGAAATTTGGTGGTAAATAGAAAATGGATAATGGATTCAGAACTTGGGTTATAAATTAAAATTTAACTTGAAATGTTAACAAATTAAATATAATTGGAAATGTGTCGAATAAAGGAAAATGAAATTAGATTAAAATAGTAATGATTTGAATTGAAAATAAAATCCAAATAAGTGGAAATAAATTGGAAATGGCCTTGTAATAAATTGAATGAGCTGAATCTAAAAGGTAAAATTTTATAATAACTAATCAAATGAAATTGTAGATTTAAAATGAGATTTGATTATGATAGAATCAAGTTGAATATAAAAGAAAAATTTACTTGTAAAATTAAAATAAGCTTAAGTATAAAATTGAATAAATTGAAGTAAATTAATTAAGCTAAATGTATAGAGGAGAGTTGAATTTAATTCAACTTAAACTAAGTTTAATGATATTGGATTGGATCTAAATCAAGTGAAAATAAATTTTAATTGAAATAAAATTCGGTGAGTTGCCGATAATATTTAATGGAATGAAAATTCTTAAATAAATATTTGTAAACCATTTAAATTGTCAAGAAATTGAAATAACTAGAGACAATAAGGAAAATAGAATATTTTCAAGTTAATAAAATGGTTTTAAATGAACGCGGATAAGAAATGAAACTAGTTTGGTTAATAAAATGAAATGCAAGTGAATGGATTCAAATGTGAAATGCAATGAAAATGAGAATAGATGGATTGTGAATAAATTTAAAGATGGAATAGAATTAAGTATAAATTGAGTTGGAATCAATTTAAATTGGATATAAAACATAAGTACTTATTTATTCACATAGACCTCGTCAAATTGCATAGAATAAATTGACATTGGATGTAAATGGAAGTAATTAAATTCTATGAATTGATAGAAGTAAAATGAACTGATTTTGAGAGCAATTGAATTAAATATGAGTTCGGTTTGCTTAAAAATAAATTAAATGTAAGCGATTGAGTTTTAAACCGTTCAAATTGATGAAGTTGTATACTAATGGATTGAAAACCATTCAAATTGAATGAAAATGGTTATAAATTAATTGGAACAGTGGAATCAGTATGAAATTTGTATAAGTTGTTTAAGGAAAAATGCTTGGTGTGAATTTCTTTTAAAATTCATGTGTTTAACTATGGCAAGTAAGTGAAATGTTATTAAACTTCATATATTTGGCACTTACATGTTTAAATTGAGTAAGTACAGGTACCTGGGAGCCGTGTGGTTGGATTTGGTTGTGCTAGTTGTTAAAAAAATAAGTCGCTTGCTTAAAAATGCTAAATAAGGTACGCCTACACAATAAAAATAGGAAATATGAACTGTTTTTATTTTTCCGACCGTGTGGGTCGATGTATATATATTTATATCTTTTGTCGAATTGCAAAAGCTCCTCCGTACAAAGGAGACTCTGCCAAAAAATTTCAGAAATTTTGGGAGTTAGAAAATTTTTGAAAATTTTGTTAACGACAAAACTAATTCAAATTAGAAACTAAAATAAATTAGTAAATGAAACCAATTTAAAATAATGACATGAATTAGTTATAAATGGAAAATAAAATTCAAATATTCAAAGCTAAAGATAAATTGAATTCATATGGAAATGAAGGAATCAATTTGAATAGAAATAGATATCAACTAAAGTGGTAAAGTGAAAACAAACAAAGAAGCATATGTAATGCTTATACTAAACTTAAGTAAGGAATGGTGAATTCTCAATTGGAAATTGATTTTACAAATATATTCTAAGTTGATATTTGAATGAATAGATATTGACATTTGTAGGGAAATCGATAAAATGTTATGGGAATGTTGTGACTGGATATTAGTACTGAGCAGGATATGCAGGTATTATAAAAGGAAAAAGAGAATTGGTTTTGATTTCAAAAGATAAATTTGAATTTCTCGACAAAAAGGTATGTGTTTAAATTTCGGTATGAAATTTGATTGGTTTTTTGGATCGAGCCACTTGGCCTTTTTGTTTTCTTTTTGGATTTGGGAACCCGTAGAGGACTTTTGTAGTTGTACCGAGCTACCCGCGCAAAGGAGGCGCTGGCAAAAAAATTCGGAAATTTAGAGAGTTGGAAAAAAAATTTGAGAAAATTTTGATAATTCAAAATTTGATTTCAAATTGAAATTTGAATGATTGAGCAAGTAATAATATTTGAAAACTATGAGAGAGTTGAGAATTTAATAAGAATAATAATGAGTCTTTTATGAAAAGATAGTTGGTTAAATGTTGGATTGTTTGGTTTTGGGAAAGTAAACGGGTATTGGACAATTCTTCCTAACTAGTAATTTCGGGGACGAAATTCTTTTAAGGGGGAAGGAATGTGACGACCCAGAATTTTCGAGCATTTAAAATAGGAATATTTAATTTCTTTTAAATATTCAATAGGGTAATTTTAACTTGAATTAAGAATATCACAATTTATTTGATGATTTAATTATTAAATTAAATAGTTTGAAGTTGAGTAAAATGTTGAATCTGGAGTTTTAAGCCTGTCGAAAATAATTTGAAGGCTTATAAAATTTATATTGATAACATTGAAGATAATAGAAGTGTTAAATCAAATTTTTAAAATGGTTTGTTATGTTTTGAATTTGAATTTAATTGTATATATTTATACTTGTCGGTTTCAATTGAAATTATATCAACGTCAGATCTTTTACTTTCTTTTCACATCACTGTAGCTGGCAGAGCCTTCTCGAACACACTTTCCTTTAAAAACAAATATCCCGAGCCATCCTCCTTTTTATCACGCAACTTTCTTCTCCTTCCATCAGAGAAAAAAAAATCAATCAAAATAAAAATTAAAATGAGAAAGGGTTGCAAAATAAAATCTAAGAAAATGGCCGAATAATGTTCCTCTCGTTCGAACAACCCAGTCTCCCTCTTCCCTTTTCAAAATCGAAATGCATTCTTGTTGAATCAACTCATCGCGGCAGGGTATCGCACCGCATCTCTTCCTGCCCTAAAATTATTTCGCCTTGCGATGGTGAGGAAGATTGAAGCTGGCATGTCGAAATCGACTGCTTGTGGAGTCGCACGTGAAGGGGTGGAAAGGGGTTCAATTTCATGGCAAGATGAGCGACGTTGGGATGGCGCTCGTGAGATCTAGAAGTAGCGCGTTCACACGATAGGGTTTCGATGGTGCAACGCCTGGAAGATTGGCTCGACTATTGTTTCGCGCGGTAGTTTTTGATCAAGGCTTGCATTCGACTAGGGTTAGGATTGTGGCGTTCGCTGGTTGGGAATCGAGTCAAAGTCGTCGACTAGGGTTTCGCAGGGTCGATGTCCGTGTCACCTGTTTCTTTTAGGTATGAAAATGAATTTGTTTTCTATAATTTTAATTTTGTTAATTATACAAAACAGTAAGGGTTAGAAACAGAAGCTTTTTAATAATTAGTGGTTGTTACAAATAAGATTGGGAAGAAATAGGATTGTAAATGTTTGAAGATTTTATAAATTATATAGTATATGCAATTTGAAACAGAAAATAATAATAAGATAAAATCTATTTAAGTTTTAAATTATATATATATATATAGTTTATGTATTTTAAATAATAATAGTAATAGATAAATCTGCATAGGTCTATAGTAACAAAATAGTTTCGGTCTAATGTATATGTTAAAAGGGAATTGTATATTTTATTAAACTTTATAAATGTATATAGGTGGATGTATATAAGTTCAAAGTAGAATATATATATAGATAAAGATTTTGGGAGAATATAGGAATTTTAAATTGTGGAGATCTAGTTGTTTAACAACTCATTTAATTATTTTGGCTACTAAAGATATTTTCATTTAAGATAAGGTTAAAATTATTAGTCTAGATTAAAATCATTGGTTAATCAGATTTCTAAATGAAAATTAATAGTTCAATTTATTTCAAATATTAATAAATTATAAATTGTTATTCAAGGTCCAAATATCATGAAGGAAATAGTCAAGAGGGAAGTAGATTGCAAACAGCAAAATACTCAAAGGTGAGTTAATCTCACTCAGTTAAATTTAAATTCAAATTTAAATTTAATTGATTAAATTTAAATAATTGTTTGAATGGTTGAATTGATGGATGTGCTATAGTATGGTATATTGTGGAATTGGTATTTTATGTTGTGCTAACATCTGTGGATGCAGGGAAAACAAGTTGGAGGGATCCAACTGGATCCCTCAACATTTATTTAAATTATTTAATACCCTCTGTTGTGATTATTTAATATTCTATGATGAATTATACTGGAATATTGAATGCTATGGTTCGATTGGATAAAATTTGGGTATAATGAATTTCCAAAGTATATATAAATTGGATTTTGGAAAAGTTAATAAAAGAAGTGAGATTGTAAGTAAAACAATTATAGAGATTTGAATAAATTTAAAAATGAATTGGAAAAGAAATTAAGTGACTTTAAAATTCTAATAAATAAATCTTGAGTATAGAAAAGAAATTTGAATAAACAGAAAATTTATGAATTTTAATCTTCAGTGATATTATTTAAAAGAACGAAACATTTATTTAAATTTAAAATTTAAATTTTGAAAAGAATAAAGAAGAAATTGGGAAGAAGCTGAAATTTGTATACTTCAGTTAAATGATTTAAAATCAAACGGAAAATAATAATAATAAAAATAAAGTCCATAATTAATGAATTTTGAAATGAATTGAGTAATTAAAGAAACTTGTTTCAAATGGAATAAGTTGGAAATCAATTTGGGAAATTGATTCAAGTAATTGAAGTTGGAATTCTCCCTGGATAACCAAGTACGTTTTCAAAATAAAATTTTAAATATAAGTTAAAAGATTTTAAAGTTGTTTTCAAAAGCAAGTTTTGCAAAATTTATTATTCCTAATATTTAAAGTCTAAAGTAAGTACCTTCTTTTAATCTATTTCAGCAGTAATTATTAAGAAGTAACTTAGTATTTTGTTTTTAAAAGTAGAAATCTAGTTTTATATTTTATTAAGTAACTTTATTTTCAAATGTTTATGTAGTATGTATTAAATTATTGAAGTAGTTTAACTTAAATGTTTAAAAGTAAATTCCAAAGTAAGTATTTTGTTTAATCTATTATCGTAATAATTATTTAAAGAATGATTTGGTATTTGGTTTAAAGATGAAAATTTAATGTATAGTTATAAGGTAACCTTATTTTAGTTATTTCTAAAGTATTATTATAAATTAAGTATTAAAGTAATTTTTTCTAAATTAAATGTCTAACATATTTTCAATAAAGTGTTTTTAAATTATTTTCAAATCTAAAGTTTTGTGTTTGGTAATTCCAGTGGAAACAGAAATACTTGGAATTTATTCTGGGAAAGGAATATAGTTTTGAAACTGTTTTCAAAGGATTGAAAATAGAATATATCTTGTAAAGATGTTTTGAGGTTAATAAATAATTTGGAAAATTATTTATTGGTTGATGATTGTTGTGAATATTAATTGATAGTTAAATAACCGACTATCATTATTGGACAAAAATGCGTTGATCGTTTCGAAGAGACCGGGATCGAGATTTATTTCTTGAAAACCACATCGATCCGGTTGTACATTTTCGTGGCAAACGAGTTTGGATTCCAAGATGGAGCAGTGAAGTGCAAGGGCTAGTCGCTACTAATCCTGAGGATATTTCCAAAATGGATGTAGTAGGAATAGTGCCTTCGGTTCCGTTCGAAACCGGGACGGACTTGTATGGATGAATGCTTGCGAAACATCGTCGGGTGGACGATGGGCATTCTAAGAGATATGTTCTAAAAAGGTAAAGCTTAGCCTCAAGCCTCATCAAATGGGAATGACTGAAAATCAGGGGTTATGCAGCAAGGCTAGGTGGGTAGCACCCAAGCAGGGTGAGGTCATCCCTGTCTAGATGTCCCTTTTTATTACGGCTTAGCGGGCGGTTGCTGATCCCAACCGCGGGGTGATCTCACTCGGGATTATCCAGTAAGGGGTAGTCCCGGTCTTGTGTTGCAGGGGAGCGGGCGTACTCCTTGGTATTGTGATCTAGGCCACGTACTGTGACAGGTGGTACCCCAGTGCCTAGTCATTAGTTGGAAATCCATTCTTCCTACGAGCCTTGTACGAGTTTTGTTTGTATTACCCACTCTGTGGCTAGTAGCTGGAATTTAATAATGTAACAATTTCGGCTATTTTATAAGTATTTTTATATAGACCCTATTATAATATCAGAGGATTTCTATAAAAATTGTTTTAGCTATCGTAAGGTAAAAACCCGACATGTTTATTTGTGGCGTGGTCTTACGAGATGCTTTTGTTTTCAAAGAACTTTTGAAACTTTAATAATCAATTGGGTGTGATTTTCTCACACTGGTATTCCAGAATGACTTGGGTGTTATTTAACTGTAATGCTCAGGTCAGACCGAGTATTATAGGATACAGGAGATGCTGTGGAGCTCAGGAGACAAGCTGGATGACGATACGTACTCCCATATTTGTTTATATATTTATATTCCGCTGTGTTGAGTTGCTTTGTATCCATTTGTATGTTGTTGTTGTTAAACTGTGATTGATGTACTCTGATGATGTAATATATGAACAGATATATTTGAATCGAGTAAAGATTATTTATTACCTATTATATTTTTTCCGCTGCGATGGTTAGATTCTGTTGTTGTTTTCTATTCTCTTCTTCTTTAACCCAAAATGGTTCGTATTTCTGTGCAACTTGAGTTGATTGATGTAGAATAGTGTTGACTCAAGGGGAACGGATTCGCGGGCTGTTACATGAAATTAATTTGGAATTGTAATTGAAATTAAATTGGAATTGAAATTAATTTGGAATTGGAAGTGAAATTAATTTGGAATCAAAGTAAAATTCGACTTGAAATTGGAATTGATTCGATTAAATCGAAATAGAAATTTAAAGTGATTTGAATCGAAAAATTTGGAAAGTGAACTAGTTTGACTTTGAAACTATTTTCAAATGAATTATTCTAGTATAAACCGTTTAAAATCTATCTTCTTTAAATATTCAAATTATTTTGATTTTCCAAACTATTTTACTATATAAACCATTTTTAATACTCAAACTATTTTCTATTAAACTATTTTAACTATTTAAGTATTTTCAAATTATTTAAATCATTTTCTAAAAATTCAAACTGGTCAAAAGGGTGGAATGTTTATATTTAAATCTTGGATTTAAATACGAATTGGGTTAAAGTGAAGTTATTACCTATAGTGTGATTCGAAACAAATTTTGAAGTGAAATTGATATATCAAACTGAATTGACATTTTGAAGTAAAATATGATTTTTGAAACGAATATGATATTTTGATATCAACTACGAATTTTTTCGAATTATATAAGTACCAACCGGTGTGTAAAATGACGATTGGTTGTTAAAGAGACCAAGGCCTCTTATTAGCATACCCTATGTCAATATTGGAGCCACTTTAACAACCGTGTATGTGGTGGATGATATCCAGAATATATTGGTTGAATTGGTGTACGTTTACTGGAATGAAGTAAGAGAACGATGATGGAGAGTTTTGACACTCTGTCATAATTAAAATGACTAAAACAAGAGCCTTTGTCTAATCAATGAGATTAGCTACCTCTAGTGATGTTGATCCCTCGTATTACTATTGTGATTTCGTATTCGATAGGTGCACCTTTTTCGTTTGGATTGATTGTCGCGGTCGGCCATGGATGGGTTACGACCAGCCAGAAAGAGTAAAACGGTAGAATTCTACCTTGAGTATTGCTTCACATGCCTTGTCATACTTATCCTTATACGAGCCCTTTACGACTTTTGTTTCGTATTGTACCTATAGGGGACTTACTGGCTACCGATGTTACTGGTTGTGTTACAGGACTTGCATAGACTACATGCTATAAAAATGTGTTAAGGGTGATAATGTAAAGCCTTAACGCTATTTTGATGTTTAATTTACTGATAGACATTATCTATTGTAGCGTACACTATTACATATAGATAGTTTGACGGATCCTTAGGAGATGGAAAAACCCGTAACATCTCCTAAGTTACTTTGCATTGATTATTGATTTACATGAGGATATTAGTTCCAACTCGAGCGTTGTGTTTTCCATTATGCTCAGGTCAGCCTGAGTATTTCCAATTTAGGGATCTTGTTGTGTAGACGAAGGCATTGCTGGAGACTCCGTTCTTTTTCTGCTTTTTCATCAGTTTAGTTTGTTAAGCCATGTCAGTTAGACTTATTTCATATCCAGTTATTTCCTTCCCAGTTGTTTAGTGTGAGAATAAATGAAAACTTATTTGTAGATTTATGACTTATTTAATTTTCCACTACAAGATTCTGAGTTGTATCTATTTCTGTGTCTATGATTGATTCTATTATTACCTAAATAACTATCTATCATTTAAGCAAAATCCTTGTGTAAATGATGGGTCGTCACAACATTGTTTATGTTGTAAAACTGAAACCCAATAGTGATAGAAAATCAATAATCGATATTGGTTAAACATTGGGTAGCTATTTGCCTTAAGTTATCATTTAAAAACACTTTTAATTGTCATTTAATTGGAATTGGTTTTTAAGACAGAAATGATTTTTATCCGAAATTGGGTTTCGGAAATATTTTGTTCTAGTTAAATTAATTTCTATTTTCTATACCCATTTAACTATCTTGTTCTAAGTTATTTATTTATATTTAATATATTTTTTAAAATTTTATTTATTTATATTTAATATTTTTTTAAAACTTATTTATTTAATATTGTTTTAAATAGTTATCCATTTATATATTTCATTTAAAATGGCTATTTATTTATATTAATAATGTTCTAAAGATACTTATTTATAATTAATATTGTTTCAGGACTATTTATCAAAATGTTAAGAATTTGAGGATTAATTATTTAAAGAAAAGTTAATATGGTTTGAAATTAATAATAATGATGTATTAATACTGTTTTGGAAACTTATTTCTATTTTTATAATAAGGTTGAAAATTAATTATTAAAGTCTTTGAAATTATTGATTATTATTTCAAGATGTTTTAAGGTTGGTTAATATTTATTTATTTTTATGGTTTATTATTTATAACAATTAATATATAATAATGTTTGAAGTAAATAATAATTATTATTTATAGATGCTCGAGATTTATAAATAGAGTTTTACGAAACATGATTTGGGGTTTTAAAAGGGAAATTACTTAGAATGATTTGGTGAATTTAAGGGATATTAATTAAAAAATGAAAAGAGTGCAAAAGATTTTAGGTATTTATAAAAGAAATTTAGAAATGAGTTATGAACTTATAATGGGAGTTTTATAAATAGTTTTATGGAATTATAACGAGTTTATAAATGTTTTGAAATTTATAAAAGAGTTTATAATTAAAAATGGAGGTTGGGTTTTATAAGAGGTTTCTACATAGAGTTTATAAACAGTTTCAGAGATTTATCAAAAGGTTTTATAGATGGTTTTTGAGATTTACAAGGAATTTATAAATCATTTTTGAAGTGTATAGAAAGGGAATCTTTCTCAGTATACTTATAGCGTTAAGATAAGTATATGGGTGTTTCCTAAGTATTGAAAATATAGAGATTTGTGGTATATCTTTGTAAAAGTATTTATATACAAGTATACAAAGCGATTTTATTAATGAAAAGATTAATTAAAAGGCTGGTGGTTACTTATGTGTTTAACCAATGTTGGTTTTCCCTATAGAATTAAATCATTGATTTGAATGTTTGTTTATTCGATGGTTAAATAACCAACTATCGAATTTGGACCCAAACGTAATTTTGGAAATATCTAGATGAAACACGTAAGTTATATGGCACAATCATCTCCGATGATGTTGTTCTGTGCGTATAAATCATTGTTTGTTTTCCTAGGACAAAGGATAAGGAAATTCATCCACTAATGATTAGGAGGTGATCTCCGCTCTTATCTTTGACTGCTCATTTTCTAAAAAATCAGGGTTGAGTTTATCAAAAACTATCGAATGTTGTTTCGAAGAGACCGTGATTGAGTATGTTATCCGGAAACAACTTTGATCCAACTTAAGCATTTCGAAGTAAAGACATCTTGAAGATGATGGAATTTAAGATGGGGCTCTTAAGTGTTTTATTCATTCCCAGAACAAACTTGTATGGGTGAGTACTGGCATTGCATTGCTGCCTGAAAGGTGATGTTAGCATTTTTGGTGGAAAGTGCTATATAAAGGTTAAACGTAGCCTCAAGCCTCATAAATCTGGAATGACTAAAACATGGAAGATGCGGTAGGGCTAAGTGGGTCACTCCCAAGTAGGGTATGATCATGCCTATCTAGAGTCGATATTATCTCTCATTTGTATGCTTTGGGGCCCATTAACGGAGGAGTGATCATATTCGGTACTACTAGTCAAGTGATAGGCCGGTCTTGTGTTGGCAGGGGATCCCGGCGAGGTCCTCGGTATTACTTTATCTTAGAGATGCACCGTGACAGGTGGTACCCTAGTAGCCTAGTCATTGTATAGAAATTCATTCTCTAATACAAGCCTGTATAGTTTTAGTTGTATACCTATTATGATGGAATTTAATTATTGTGACAATTTTGGATAAGATTAATAAGTATCTGTATCTTAGACACTTATAATATCAGAGAATTTCATATGAAATGGTTTGGTTATCGTAAGGTAAAACCCATCTGTGTCTATATGCAGCGTGGTTTACGAGATACTTTTGAATTCAAAGGTTTCTATTACTTTAAAATCCAGTTGGGTATGTTTTCTCACGATGGTTTTCCAAATTGACTCGGTGTTATTTTATTATAATGCTCGAGTCAAACCGAGCATATTTACAGATTTCTTTGGATGCATTGGAGTTAAAAGACGAGTTGAGGCCCAATACGTATATATGTATTTCATTGTGCTCCGCTATGCTGTTTATTGGTTGTATTTATAGCAATTGTGAGAACATGTTACTATAACTGTCCGGGTTTAAATAGGTTAGTATACTCTGAATGATGTATGTATATTACATTTTTTCCTTTATGTAAAGATTTATTGCATATTATAGGTTGTTCGTTCCGATGTGAGATTCTGTGTTCCTTCTTTCTTCTTCCTTCTTTCTTCTTTCTTTTCCCCTAACAATCGGGTTTTCGGGCATTTGATTGCTCGGCATGCATATAGTGGAACGAATAATTGACCAATACTTATATACATATTTCATTGTGTTTCGCACGCAATATAGTTGGAGGCCAGTATGTATATATGTATTTCATTGTGTTCTGCAATGCTGTGTATTGGTTGTATTTATCAACAATTGTGAGGACGGGTTATTATAACTGTCCGGGCTGAAATAAGTTAGCATACTCTGATTAATGTATATATACTACATTTCTTCTTTGTGTAAAGATTTGTTAAACCTATGAATTTGCCAATTATGAGTTGGGCATATATTATAGATTATTCGTTCCGCTGTGAGATTCTGTGTTGTTTGTTTTCCTTCTCTCTTCTTTCTTCTTCCTTCTTTCTTCTTTCTATTCCCCTAACAATCGGGTTTTCCAGCATTCAATTGCTCGGCATGCAATAAAGTGTCAATTTTCGAGGGTCAAAAATCCCATCTGTTACATATCTTCATCGTACTCATATCGTAGATAAACCAACACACTTTATATGTTGTTTTGAAGAAATCTTCTTCTTTGCTCTGATTTGACTTGGCATTCCTTCCCCTCGTTTTAGCTTTGCAATTATTGCGATTTGAATTTTATTTTCTTTCCAATTTGATTTTCTTATTTTGTTTTGAAGAGGTTTGTTTTAGGGTTTAAGGAAGAAGAAAAATGGGAATTAGAAGAAGCGATGACTACAAAATGAAAAGAGTGAAGGATGATGTGAACTAGGATTAGAAACGTCCCTTATATAGGCACAAAACATGAAATCACCTAAGCTTATATTTGGACCTTGACCCGTTTCACTCTGTAATGCATGCTATAATAAATAATCCATATATGTTTCATGTGGTATCGGTTTCTGATATTTTATATATAAATTTGGGTTAGAAAATTTTACTTAACACAATGAATAAAAAAATTAGATTTTCCACATTCATTCATTTGCAAAAATTTCAGTTTTTTAGCTTTATATAAATTTACTAAAATTCCATTTTCAATTAATTATTTATTTTTATTTAAAAATATTGGGTGTTACACTCTTTCCCTTTGAAAGAATTTCATCTACAAAATTCCAAGAAACGAAAAATGCACCTCGTAGACTAAAAAATACTCTACCAAACATGTATATGTGCAATACATGATAGAGTTAGGGGTATGCCCTAAGAGTATATGTAGTTTGTTACATATATCTAAATCATTGACCAATATTGTTCGAAATAAAAGGTATTTTCTTCCTATTATATATTTGATATAATGTGATTATATTAATTAACTTAATTAAATGTAACAACTCGGATTTTCCAACAATTTATTTGAATGTTTAAATGGTTTTAAATATTGGATTTGGAATGTAGGTTGATTTTTAATATGAATATTTTGTTTGAAAATTATAGGATGAATTTAAATTTTAAATATAACGATTTATTGAAATACGGGAAAGGTGAATAATTAAAATTCAAGCTGAATGTGAATCAAAACGATTTCTAATGTTGATATAAATTATAATTGAATTAGAATTTAATTAATAAGTTTCTAAAACTGAAATTTCAAGTGACTTCACAAAATATTCAAATCGTCGATTTAATCGATGCGTTGAAATAGCGATCCGGGGCACAGACTCGGAATTCGACGAAACCAGTTTCATTGGATCTGTAATAGTGTATTGTTATTGGATTTTCAATTTCATAGCGTTTGGAATTACCATTTAGTCATGCGATCTGGAAATACCTAGAAATAATTAATCGAATTTAATTTAAATAGTCGATTTAAAAAGCTATCTTCTGTATACGATCGAATTAGGCTTCGAAACTTGTCCCATTAGGTTCGGAGTAGGGGTATAACATCAAGAACGGTAGGAGCCACGCCTTAATAGGTATTGCAGATTTTAATTACCCAACATAAGATATTTTTGAACATAAAATAAAATGTTAAATCACAGCCCCCCTAACCCTTACCAAGCCACCCTAGGGCCGACCTATCATATGAATGTAGTCGCCCTCCCTTCCTTTTTAAAATCGCATTCCCCATTCTCTTCTTCCCAATTCGAAGACGAATCAAAGAAAAAAAATGAAATTGAAATCGTTCAGAGAAAAAATAAATAAATAAATAAATAGCACGAGGCGGCCTGGAGATAACATCGCGAAGGAATGCAACCACATCCTCGTGTTTGCATGCGGCTGTTGGAGGCGGTCATCTGGCACGCGCGTGCTAGTGGGATGGTGAGGTGATGTGGGTCATTAATGGAGAAACCTTCGCAGGCAGGAGGCGCACACGCGCACGTTAAGAGGAGAGAGGCGACAGTAGTTGAGGCCTAGGATTCGCACGTTCAAATTGGGCGATGATAAGGCAAGGGAGTGAAGCTCGTACGCAAGGGCAGGAGGTCGTGTGCGCGCAAAGTTTCGGTGATGGAGGGCGAACTCTGATGATGTCGTGGTGGATTCCGATCAAGCCGAGGTGAAGAGGCATTCGATTTTGGTCGCGGGCACTGGTTATGTTCGCGTGTTATGCCTAGGGTGCGACGCATGCAGGCCGAAAGTGGAGGGTTCGTAGGCTAGAGGATGATGATGTCGGCCATGGGTTATGCGTGCAGGCTTTGGATAATTAGCTTTTGGGAGGGAAGGTAATTTATTTGAAGACAATTATAAATTTAAGTTAATTATCGATTAGCTTATTAATCCATATAAATTCATACTAGGTCCCAAAATGATGAAACAAATAGAGTTTGGTTCGTAGCTGTGGAATATATGCAATAGGATTGGTTTGGGATTTTTTGGAGTCAATTAGAAATTTAGAAAATTAAAATCTAGATGTTCGGCAAAATTAAAAATCAATGTGAGTAAATCTCACACTTTTTGGATTGCTTGAGTTAATTTAAAATAATTAAAATTAATTATTGGATGCTTGGTTGAATTTATAAATTATTACCCGTTGAATCTTATATTATATATATAGTAGTATATATACTAGTAGTTGGATATATTTCCCGCCGATTGGACGATGAGACCCTATGCGCCCCGTATAATAGCGGATGACCCTATATTATCACGATATCTCGCCTCGAAGCGGGATTGGTATTTTATATTGTCTAACATCTGTGGATGCTGGGAAACAGATTGGAGGGATCCAACAAGATTCCTCAAAAATGTTGATTTTAATTTCATATATAGTGATACATGATTTTTGTGAATAATCTGTTATATATTGTTGTGTGATTTGAATGTTTAGATGATGTAGTAGCACCGACCTAAATTTTGGTATTTTAAATACCATATATATTTAAATTTGAAGGAATTAAAGGAATTTTGGATATAAAAATATTTATATTGGAATCTGGATTATTTTAAAGGAAACTGAGTTGGATAAATATATATTCGATTTTGGTTGTACTTGCTATTCATAAATTATATTAAAAAGAGATTTTTTTTAAAATAAATTATGAAGGGATTTATAAATGATATTCTGAAAAATATGAAAGGGAGTTGAAATCGATATTTAAAATAGATTTGAAAATAAAGGAAAATCTATAAAGGAATGGTTTTATAAAATGGAATTTATAAATGAGATTATATTTATAAACAAGAAAACCCAAAGGAGTTTATAGATTTATAAACGATGTTTACAAATAAGGGGAAATGATACTAGTTGATAAATTGGAAGTGTGAATTTATATTAAGATATGGAAATCAATTTTTGGAAAAAATAGTGGATTCTATTTTTGGAAATGCGAGAATGATTGGGGAATCAAAAAGAAATCGACATGTTATGAATCGAGAGGGATTTATGAATTGAAATTGGTCATTGGAATTTTTAAAAATATATTTTTATCGAGAAGTTAAGTTTGATTTAAAAGGGAAATTTTATTTATTCAAATTATGTATTTAAAGCTGCTTTAGTAATTAAAACATTTCGAAAAGTAGATTATTCAAAAATTTAATATTAATTGAAATAAGTTCTAACTTTTATAATAAGATTTGTAAATCGATTAGTTTATTTAAAAATGAATTGGAAATTAATTATCGATGTTATATAAAGTGTTTTAATATTTTAAATAATTACTTAAATATGTTTTAAAAATGAATTATTATTTAAAAATACTTATTATATGTATAGTTTCGAAACGATTGAAATTTATTTATAAATCCTCTTCAGATTTATAAACGGGGTTTATTTAAAGGATTTGATTTTATAAGAGAAATCTTATAGTGAAATTCTAAGAACTTAAGGAAATTTCCAAAGTATTTAAATATAGAAATTTTGAAAATGGATTAAAATTCATAAAAAGGAAGCTAGAAATGGGTAGTTGGGATTATAAACGAGTATAATCGATGTTGGAAATTTTAAAGGGGATTAATTAATGAATTCTGGGAAACTTATCGAATTCGTTTTATAAATGGGTAAGGAAATTTCAAGTGGACAATAAGAATTTTGAGAAGTATAAAATAAAGGAATATTTCCTACGTATTGTAAATAAAGTGATTTTAGGAAAATATACTTATAAATATTTTCCAAGTATTAGACCGGAAGAATTTGAAACTTTTAACTACGAGATTATTATTTTAGAAATATTTCTCAAAGGGTTGAATTATAAATGGGGTCGAAAGAAATATTCTTAAGTGTTGATATGAATTTAAATATCCTGTTACGGATATAAGAATTTTAATTGTTTTCAGTTACTGAATATACTGGAAGAGATTCAAATATATATGTGTGTGTGTGTATATGTAAAGATATTTTAAATGAATGTCTTGAAGGTTTACAAAACAAGGCCTAATGACTGCTTATGGATGTTATTTGATAGTTAAATAACCGACGATCAAATTTGGCCAAAGTTGTTGATCGTTTTGAAGAGACTGGGATCGAATTTAATTATCTAAAAAGCAGTTCGATCTGGTTTGTGCGTTACGAATTGTGATATCTCAAAGATAATGGAGATGGTAATTTTGAAGGAGATTTGGTTTGTTCAGACCCAGAACAACTTGTATGGATGAATGCCATCAGTACATTGTCATTGGAGGGCAATGTGCATTCTAAGTATAAATTCCTTGAAAGATAATCGTAGCCTCAAGCCTCTTCAACTGGGAGTGACTAAAACAGGGGAGATGCAGCAATGCTAAATGGGTCGCACCCAATTAGGGTATGTTATCAACTTTCGAGATACCCTCAGATATACATTATAAAATTATGGATATGGTTGTGCATGAAAATGAGGGCTCTCGATAAGGGTGGAAACACCCGGGGTGATAACATATTTGATACTATCCAGTTTAGGGGTAGGCCGATCTTGTGTTGGCAGGAGATCCAAGCGAGGTTCTCGGTACGTTTTTCTAGAAGTGTAATGTGACGGGCTATACCCCAGTAGCCCGGTCATTATATGTAATCCAAAATCCACTACGAGTCTTTACGGTTTTGATTGTGGAGCCTAGTATGCTGGAATTTAATTAATGTAACAATTTCATTTATTTTAATAAGTATTTGTACTTAGACACTATTATAAAATCACTGGATTTTCTGTAAAAATGTTTTGGTTACCGTAAGGGAAAAATCCGTCGTGTTTATATGTGACACGGTCTTACGAGATACCTTCTGTTTTTCAAAGGATTTTGAAAACTTTAATAGTTCAAATTGAGTGTATTTTCTCGCGCTGGATTTTTAGTCTGACTAAGATGTTATTATATGATAATGCTCAGGTCAGACCGAGTATTATAGATTCAGGTTAGAATGCTATGGAGCTCACTGGAGGACTTCAGGCATATATCACGTATTTAATTATATTCCACTGCGTGTGTAGATATATAGTCAGCACTGACGAGGACAAGTTATTATAACTGTCCAGATTGATTATTGATTGTTGTACTCTAATGATCATATATATATTAACAGCTACAGATTCTTTTATAAAAATCTGTTATTATATATTATATTTTGTTCCACTGCGATTGTGAGATTATGAGTCTTTGTTATATTTTCTTTTATCTCTTTCTTCTTCACCCCTAGTGGTTCGTATTTCTGTTCAATTTGAGTGCGACACGTGTGGTCTATTGTCGACTAAAGGAGTACAGAGATATGGGTCGTTACATTTAAAGTATGTTTAATAGAAAAATCCACAAATGATATATTTTGTGATAGTAGTTACAAAGTGTTGTAACTGTGCGCAATTTACCCAAAAAAAAACAAAATACCATCTTAAATGTTCCTAGTCAGGAAGCATAAAGACTGGATATTGATGTCACTACAAGAAAACTGATTTTCTGTAGCGCCCAAAAACCGCCACTACGTATTTTTAGTGGCGTTCCGATAATCGTTACGATAAAACATGCCACTAAAAATCCTCGAGTATTAGTTGCACTTTTTTAAACGCCACCAAAAAAAATTTTGATACCGTTTTTATAACGCCATAGAATTCCTTTTTTGTAGCGCCTATTTACCGCCACCGAAAAGGTTTTCTCCTCCATGATACTTTTTTATGGCATTATCTAAATTTTTTGTAGCGCCTGTTTAACGCCGCCGAAAGGATTTTCTCCTCCACGTTACCTTTTCATGGCGTTATATACATTTTTTGCAGCGCTTAATAAACGCCAGTACAAGTGTACTTGAGTTTTTAATCACTCTTTTGTAGCGACATTTTAACGCTACCAAAATAAATAATATCAAGTAGCGTTTGTTTCCCTCCATCTGCTACTCCAGATTTACCCCTGATCTAGCATCCAATTATATAATAACAGAATACGCAAGCACATACACTTTTGAACACAATATATTAAACAACTACAAAATACGTATACGCATTGAAGATCCACAAGATACATAGACATTCATACATCCACATACATAGGTGTCGACAAAAAGCTACACGTACACATACACAACCAAACTACCATAAGTGTTATAACCAAACTACCATAAGTGTCATAACCGTTCATATATGTAATGACCCGCCTTTTTGGACAGTTTAAACCGACGATCAAATACACATGTCGATTCCAAACCATTCAAAAGGGCAGATGGTTATTGGGGTAAATAAGAAAAGAAAAGAATGAGAAATAAAGGAAATGAAACAACACAGAATCTCGCAGCGGAATGATAAAATATAATAGTCAAATAAACAGTTCATGAAGTTGTTTACTATAATTTGACAATTATTTATACAACATTTATCAGAGTTATACATATACAACAGAACAATTAAAATAATGCAACAGATAGCATGATGCAAGGGTAATAATAGTAATAGTATACCAAATCTTCGTCTTCGTCCTCCAGAATCGATCTTCAAAAATCTGAAAAACTCAGGTCTGACCCGAGCGTAATGAAAAGACAAAACACCCGAGTCAGGACTAAAATATCCTCATGTAGGTTAAATCAAGCGTAAATAAATATGAGTGTAACGGCGTCAGAGATGTTTACGGGGTTTGACATCTCATATCCAGTGTCAACGTGCGTGCAATAACTTAAGAGACGTTACGGGATTTTTCATCTCTTAAGGATCCGTTAAACTATCTACTATGTAGTAATATACACTAAGTAAATGATGCCTATCAGTAATATAAAGTATCAAAATAGCGTTAAGGCGTTACCATAATCCCCCTTAACACATTTTTATAATGTCATAGTCTATACAGCACCGTAAGCCCCACCGTAAACTGGTGGTTATCAAAGGGTACCCCATAGGTATAACACAAAACATAACTTAGTGGTCGCGAATAGGATAATCAGTATGACAAGGTACATGAGGCGATACCAACTAGGATACTAGTAGTTGCGTGATCCGGACTGATGTTGGACATAGCCAGCAGCCACCCCAACACCGCGAAACAACACTCCCAAATCAAGGGGTGCACCCAAATCGAATCACAAATGTAATAGATATGGTATCGAAGAAGTGTGTCCGCTAAAGGTGGCGAACCTCAATGGCTCGGCGCGGCTCCTGTTTTAGTCATGTCAGGGGTCATCCAATATCGTTCTCTTTCTTCAGTCAACGCGTTCACCAAACCATCCACTTCATTCTGGATCAACACTCCGCGTATAATAGTTATTAAAGTGGTTTTCGGTATCGACAGAGAGTATGTCCATATCTGATCCCGGTCTCTTTAATAACTACGTATTATTACACCATTGGCTCTTTTACATTTCAAATCGATTCATAATTTATATCAAAATATCATATACGCTTCAAAATCAAATCCATTTCAAATATCATCGCATCTATTCAAATGTAAGATTCCGTTTCAAAAATCATTTTTCGTCTCAATATCTTTTTTTTCGATTTCAAAATCATTTCGAATTTCAATATTAGGTTGCAACTTCATTTAACCCAATTCGTATTTTTAAATTCAAGATTTAAACATAAACACTTCACCTTATTGACCAGCTTAGAATTTTAAAAAATAGTTTTAAGTAGTTTAAAAGTAATTTTAAATAATTAAAATAGTTAAAATACTTAAAATCTTGAAACGGATTTGAAATAGATAAATTAGTTTAAAATAATTTAAATTGGGTTAAGTAGATTTAGAATAGATTAAAATAATTTAAGTATTCAAAAATGGTTTATATAGCAGAGTAATTTGGAAAACAAAATAAAACAGCTTCAAAACCAATCCATTTAAATTTATAACTTCCCAATTCAAATCAATTTCAATTTTCATTCTACCGATTCGATTTCGATTTCAATTCAAATCATTGTCAACTTTGACTTCAAATTTATTCAATTTCATATTCACTTTCAATTAATTCAATTTCAATTTATATCGATTTGGAGCTTGATTTTCCAAAATATCAATTTATAACACTTAACAAAATTATCCTTCAATATTCAATTATTTGATTTTTATTCATTTCCAAGCTCAATTTCAAAATATCGTTTTTATATCACTTTTACTTAGTAGTATTCAAAACTCGAAAAAGTTCAATCTTTAAACAAATCAATTCTCGAAATTCAATCAAATCCCAATTTTTAAATTTCAAAGTCTCGACTTATATTATTTAACAATTTCTTTTAACCAAAATTTATTTCAACATTCCAAACCCAATTTTTTTCGATAAATTTGATTTCTAAAAATTTATTTCTATTTATAACTTTTAAATCAAACATTTAAATAAATTTCAAATCGACGATTTCAAAAATTATTAATTTAGCCAATTCGGTGTCGGTATAAAATTTTCTATCATATGGCCAAGTAATTATTTATTTAAATTAAATGTCAGGTATGAGTATATATTACTTAAATCAAATCACAGTATCATACGTATGCATAACAGGATATATATAAGCAAATAAACATCCAAACATTCAAATATCAACCAATAACATCCATCAAAATACATCATCCAATAGGCAATACAATTCATGGCAATTTCATAGTTATCTATGTCAGGTAATTAAATCGCAATTCAATTTCAATTTTAATTTCAAATTTAACTGGCAATTTAATTTTTAACGGTTTATTCAAATGACAAGCTATATGACAATTAAATTTTTATCAAACAACGACAAATAAAATCATAACACTTCATAATGTCAAATTTAACTAGCATAAAGATATTTAGTACGTTGTGAGCGTTATAAAACACTCACATTGATTTTTCGATTTTAAATCAAATCGAACGACGTTCGATTTAAATCAAAATTTTCTCTAGCTCCAAATGATTCCAATCTAGTTGCAATGCGAAGAGCTCATCGATACGATTCCAATGCAAAAAGTTTCGTCGAATTCCGACCTCGTATGACAAAGTTATGATGGTTTAAAGTTAACACGAATTTTTATATAAATTAATTACAGTTTAATTAAATTTTTAAAACCCACCCCATTATCATCGCCCCCTCCCAATTCACGTTCAATTCCAGGCAACTCCATACGCACGCACACGCACAAACCCATCTTCAAAAACTAGGGCTAAAGGTCGCTCCCTCCACGTCGCTCCAAACTCCATCACACTACCGCCAAATCGAAGCCCTCACTCTCCTCTATCTTCGGCCAGGAGCAGGTGGAACTCGGCCTCCTCTTTGGCCTCGAAAAACGTGAAAATGTGTTGACTTTGTGGTCAATTTCCCGACGATCCGTTGACCCAATCACGATCATGACCGTTGGATTTGTAGATCTCGTCGAGATTTACAACTTTGTAGTTGAGAGTTTTTGCTAATTCTTCACGGATTTGGAGATAATTGAGGAGGAAATTCGACAATTTCTGGCCTTCGAAAATGAAAGTGGCGGCTGGTCAAAAAGAGTTAGGGTTTGGAGCAAATGGAAGAGGATGGGTCCTTTTTTGGAAAATTACAAAAACACTATTCACCGAAAATTTTCCGAACTCCAAACGAAGCGTGCCGGCAGGCGTTTCTAGGGTTTACCCCGCGTTCTAGACACAATGGAATAGGTTTCGGATGCTAATTCGATCGTATGTGAGAGTTATGGAAATAAACGATCGATTTTAAATTAAACAGATTAACTAAATTTCTATGCGTTTTGGCTTGCCCCGGACAAACGGTTAATCCAATTGACTTGAAATTTGAAATCTTACAATAATATAACATTACGGATCCGATGAAACTGGTTTCGTCGAAATCTGAGATCGTTTGAAAAATGACTATTTTAACTCGCCAAATTAATATTAAAACAATTTCGATGCGTTTCGAGCTGCCACGGTCAAACGAAAACTCTGATTGCTACGAAAATTGAAATCCGGTAATAATTAACTATTACGGAACCAATGGAACTAGTTTCGTCCAATTCTGAGACTGTTCAAAATTTGGCTATTTTCCAATCGATAATAAACTATTAAAATATTCAATTTTCACAAATTTACTTTTAATTCGATTCTAAAAGTTCTACAACATCATTCTAACTCCAATATGATATAATAAAATTTTACAATTCATTTTTAATCATATTAACCCCGTTATTCAATTATCCAATAAATTCCAATTTTTGAAATCTTATTAACTCTATTTTAATCCCAATATAACTTACATTCACTTTGGAAACCAATTTGAATCATATTAAATCAAATTTCAATATCAAATTGATCATATCAAATTGATCATATCAAATTCGAATTTAATTATTCAACATTTGTAATATTAAATTTAAACGAATTTGATTATTCTTAAATCACTATCTTTTGAGATATTCAAAACGAACTTAAAAATTTAACCTTTGAAACGAATTAAAATTATAGAACAACCATTTCCATTATACGGTTATTCAATCCCCATTATTAAATTATTCAATAAATTCCATAAGTTTTAAATATTTAATTTAAATAATTTACCTGTTCTATATTCGATATTTGATTTGAATAGATTTTACTTATCAATCAATTACTCTATTCTATCCAATGAATTCAACATTTATTATTATTCCAAACGACTTACAAATTTTTTTCTAACACTAAATCACGAAATCTTATTAAATTAGCTATTTTAATTATCGAAAATTTACGGGTCGTTACACTCTCCCCGACTCAAAACTTTTCGTCCTCGAAAAGGAAAAAGAAGGGAAAAGGGACTAAGTAAAGAATTCAACATTTGATATATTTTATTAAAAATTATCCAATTATAAACAATGAAATTCCATTTATAAAGTCATAACTACGCTTCCACTATGTTACTCCAAACGGCTTCCTAACTTTAAAAGTTAGTAATCAAAACAAGTTATAAAAAAATTTAAAACCTGAAAAATTTTCTAACACCCGGATTTACGGAAAATTTTGGCAGAGTCTCCTTTGCGCGGCTCGATCGGAAAAAAATATAACAGTATATATATCACAAATATACATCTCATCAAGTGATGAGGCATCCCGCAGGGAAAAAGTGTAAAAATACGATATGTAATCCGAGATATGTACCTTATATATTGTTAGCGAGCATATACGGCTAATATAGCGCGAAAGCGAGCTCCAAATGCGAAGCAAGCGCAATCCGCACCTACTAAACACTTAATAACTATGTTAGAACCATGCATATAAAGATAGATCAATATACTTAGCCTACACAACATATATATAACATATTTAGCTTTAAAACTGAGATTCCAATTTCAGGACAGCAAACAAATCTTAGTTTTAGGTCACCTAAATGATAAAATTCGGCAACAGAATCTAAATCAAAGTTGTTGCATTCATTTCAGGCTTTCCGGAATGTCCAAAATCATCGAATTCAGACCATACGTTCAAAAATTATGGCCGTTTTACTTAGAGGATACGCCTCAGCCTGGGCAATGCATTGCGCAGGTCAACGACGTTCACCCACGTTTTCGACCTTCTAAACAACATCAAAACACAAAACACTTAAAACAAAAGTTTTAGCTTAAGTTCTTAGCTTTCCATAAAGTGCAAGATCATCAAAATCCTACAAACCAGTCAAAAGATATGGCGAAAATACTAAGGGTGCATACTACTGATTTTACTTATTTTTACACAGGACAGCGAGTAACATTCAAGTTTTTAACCCAGTAGACGAAGGAATTTTCTCAAGTTATCTAAACAAAAGTTGTGCTATAGTTTCTAACCTTTTCGAAAAGTCCAAGATCGTCGAATTCCGTTCAGCCATTTAAAAATCATAGTTGTTTACGTTTCAGCATATATTGGACAATTTTGGATTTTTCCCAAAATTTTGCTTTTATTATTTCCAAGTGCAAACCATCAAAACTTCAAATTTCCTAAAGAACAATCATAAACAAAAAGTCATTTATTTTCTTATTCGTCCATGCAATAGGTTTACATTTAATTTGTTTCCGATTTATTCAAGTTTGTTTCATTCACATTTTAAATTCAAGTCAATTTGCTTCAATTTAAATTGAATCCAATTATATTTAATTTCACTTTGCTTCAAATTTGAATTTAAATATTTTAAAATTTTATTCTGTTTATTCAATTCCATTAACACTAATGAATTCTACTTAATCAATTATCATCCATCTAACAACCAATGCATATCAAACATTAACATCCATCCAAAATCTACACTAAATCAATTATACATTTCCAAGTCAAATTTAATTTCATACACTTCCAAGTTTATTGATATTTAGTTATATTCAAATTTAATTACTTTCAATTTACCAATTTTATATTTCATTAATTTTAAATTTTATTTATTCACTTCGATATATCATTCATTTTACAGCTTAAATTTCTTCTATATTTACAACTATCAATAGATCTTCACATTTTATTATTCACTCTCACACTGGTATATTATTTCTCTACTTATCCTTATTAGCATTTTAAACCTTTTAAGTACTTGGTAAGTTATAGTTATGCAAATAGAAGTAGTTAAACAACATACAACTTCTTTTCATTTAAAGTTGAATTTTCAATTAATTTATTCTTAAGTCATTACTTAAATTTCACTATAATTTAATTTCACATTTACATTCACATATAGTATTTCCATTTTATATTAATATAATTGTGAATCACCTAAATGTTAATTTAAATTCCAATTATTTACTAACAATTTTATTTATATTTGCAAACCATTAATTAAATGCATATTTCATTATTCAAACCTATACTTGTATATCATCCAATTAACAATTCATATAACATTTTTGAACTTCTTAAATATTTTGGTAAGTTATATCTATGCTATAGAATGAAATTTAATACTATGCGAGTTTTACAGTTTCAATTTTATTTTAAGTTCATAATTTCCAATTCTAAGGATTTCTACTTCAATTGATATTTTCACTTAGCTCTTAGGTTCATTTCTCATTTCACAATTCAGAAGTTCCTTAATGATTCAAGTCTAAATTCATTTCAATCATTTAAAAAAATCATTAATTATTAAAGGACTTAAGAATTCCAATCCCGGTTTCATTTCAAATCATGTTTTGAAATAATATATACTTATATAATTTATATATCAAATCATACTATAGAGAATACAAAATAAAATAAAATTTGAATCAAAACAAGGTTTAGACAAGCTATTAAGTGGACTCCCCCACTCGGACCCTCGAAAATAAACGCCGATGATGCATGCACTCATCACCGAAATCATTTTCTAGCGTCAAGAGAAGGGAATATAACACTTATCATTAAAAAAAATCCTTCGAAAACAATTTCAACTCAATTATACTATCATATAATACCCATATTATATTTCAAATTCTTGTAAGTCAATTTCAAACACCGGAATTTAAATTCCCAAATCCAAGTTAAATTCATTTATATTCATTATCAATTGTGTTTACAAGATTTCATTTTCCTAAATCCATTGTTATTTAATCAATTGTTGTAAATATTGGCTGATCAAACAATAACGATAATAATCTAATATTATCATCTCCTAACAATCAATTCAATCAAAATGAATAAATATTCAAATAATTCTTTTATATAAAATATATTCCAAAATGATATTGTGTTGATTTGTCCTATTCGAGTGTTTAGAAATTCCTATCGACGCCTTGGCGTTCCAAATATCGACCAGAATTCATAAATACTCAACGGAACAAAGTTAACACAATATAAAACCATTTTATATCAAATAACAAGTACGCTCTCTCATATACACTCTACTCATTAATATAGTTTACCTCTATTTCAATGAGTTATTCCCCACTAGAGCCAAGGTTTATCGCTAAACCAAAGCTCTGATACCAACTGTAACGACCCGTCTTTTTGGACAGTTTAAACCGACGATCAAATACACATGTCGATTCCAAACCATTCAAAAGGGCAGATGGTTATTGGGGTAAATAAGAAAAGAAAAGAATGAGAAATAAAGGAAATGAAACAACACAGAATCTCGCAGCGGAATGATAAAATATAATAGTCAAATAAACAGTTCATGAAGTTGTTTACTATACTTTGACAATTATTTATACAACATTTATCAGAGTTATACATATACAACAGAACAATTAAAATAATGCAGCAGATAGCATGATGCAAGGGTAATAATAGTAATAGTATACCAAATCTTCGTCTTCGTCCTCCAGAATCGATCTTCAAAAATCTGAAAAACTCAGGTCTGACCCGAGCGTAATGAAAAGACAAAACACCCGAGTCAGGACTAAAATATCCTCATGTAGGTTAAATCAATCGTAAATAAATATGAGTGTAACGGCGTCAGAGATGTTTACGGGGTTTGACATCTCATATCCAGTGTCAACGTGCGTGCAATAACTTAAGAGATGTTACGGGATTTTCCATCTCTTAAGGATCCGTTAAACTATCTACTATGTAGTAATATACGCTAAGTAAATAATGCCTATCAGTAATATAAGGTATCAAAATAGCGTTAAGGCGTTACCATAATCCCCCTTAACACATTTTTATAATGTCATAGTCTATACAGCGCCGTAAGCCCCACCGTCAACTGGTGGTTATCAGAGGGTACCCCATAGGTATAACACAAAACATAACGTAGTGGTCGCGAATAGGATAATCAGTATGACAAGGTACATGAGGCGATACCAACTAGGATACTAGTAGTTGCGTGATCCGGACTGATGTTGGGCATAGCCAGCAGCCACCCCAACACCGCGAAACAACACTCCCAAATCAAGGGGTGCACCCAAATCGAATCACAAATGTAATAGATATGGTATCGAAGAAGTGTGTCCGCTAGAGGTGGCGAAGCTCAATGGCCCGGCGCGGCTCCTGTTTTAGTCATGTCAGGGGTCATCCAATATCGTTCTCTTTCTTCAGTCAACGCGTTCACCAAACCATCCACTTCATTCTGGATCAACACTCCGCGTATAATAGTTATTAAAGTGGTTTTCGGTATCGACAGAGAGTATGTCCATATCCGATCCCGGTCTCTTTAATAACTACGTATTATTACACCGTTGGCTCTTTTACATTTCAAATCGATTCATAATTTATATCAAAATATCATATACGCTTCAAAATCAAATCCATTTCAAATATCATCGCATCTATTCAAATGTAAGATTCCGTTTCAAAAATCATTTTTCGTCTTAATATCTTTTTTTTCGATTTCAAAATCATTTCGAATTTCAATATTAGGTTGCAACTTCATTTAACCCAATTCTTATTTTTAAATTCAAGATTTAAACATAAACACTTCACCTTATTGACCAGCTTAGAATTTTAGAAAATAGTTTTAAGTAGTTTAAAAGTAGTTTTAAATAATTAAAATACTTAAAATACTTAAAATCTTAAAACGGATTTGAAATAGATAAACTAGTTTAAAATAATTTAAATTAAGTTAAGTAGATTTAGAATAGATTAAAATAGTTTAAGTATTCAAAAATGGTTTATATAGCAGAGTAATTTGGAAAAAAAAATAAAACAGCTTCAAAACCAATCCATTTAAATTTATAACTTCCCAATTCAAATCAATTTCAATTTCCATTCTACCGATTCAATTTCGATTTCAATTCAAATCAATGTCAACTTTGACTTCAAATTTATTCAATTTCATATTCACTTTCAATTAATTCAATTTCAATTTATATCGATTTAGAGCTTGATTTTCCGAAATATCAATTTATAACACTTAACAAAATTATCCTTCAATATTCAATTATTTGATTTTTATTCATTTCCAAGCTCAATTTCAAAATATCGTTTTTATATCACTTTTACTTAGTCGTATTCAAAACTCGAAAAAGTTCAATCTTTAAACAAATCAATTCTCGAAATTCAATCGAATCCCAATTTTTAAATTTCAAAGTCTCGACTTATATTATTTAACAATTTCTTTTAACCAAAATTTATTTCAACATTCCAAACCCAATTTTTTTCGATAAATTTGATTTCTATAAATTTATTTCTATTTATAACTTTTAAATCAAACATTTAAATAAATTTCAAATCGACGATTTCAAAAATTATTAATTTAGCAAATTCGGTGTCCGTATAAAATTTTCTATCCTATGGCCAAGTAATTATTTATTTAAATTAAATGTCAGGGATGAGTATATATTACTTAAATCAAATCACGGTATCATACGTATGCATAACAGGATATATATAAGCAAATAAACATCAAACATTCAAATATCAACCAATAACATCCATCGAAATACATCATCCAATAGGCAATACAATTCATGGCAATTTAATAGTTATCTATGTCAGGTAATTAAATCGCAATTTAATTTCAATTTTAATTTCAAATTTAACTGTCAATTTAATTTTTAACGGTTTATTCAAATGACAAGCTATATGACAATTAAATTTTTATCAAACAACGACAAATAAAATCATAACACTTCATAATGTCAAATTTAACTAGCATAAAGATATTTAGTACGTTGTGAGCGTTATAAAACACTCACATTGATTTTTCAATTTTAAATCAAATCGAACGACGTTCGATTTAACTCAAAATTTTCCCTAGCTCCAATTGATTCCAATCCAGTTGCAGTGCGAAGAGCTCGTCGATACGATTCCAATGCAAAAAGTTTCGTCGAATTCCGACCTCGTATGACAAAGTTATGATGGTTTAAAGTTAACACGAATTTTTATATAAATTAATTACAGCTTAATTAAATTTTTAAAACCCACCCCATCATCACCGTTGATTTCCTGCATAGCAGATCTGGGCCGCTCCTTGCTTTCCTCCTCCCAATTCACGTTCAATTCCAGGCAACTCCATACGCACGCACACGCACAAACCCATCTTCAAAAACTAGGGCTAAAGGCCGCTCCATCCACGTCGCTCGAAACTCCATCACACTACCGCCAAATCGAAGCCCTCACTCTCCTCTACCTTCGGCCAGGAGCAGGTGGAGCTCGGCCTCCACTTTGGCCTCGAAAAACGTGAAAAACGTGTTGACTTTGTGGTCAATTTCCCGACGATCCGTTGACCCAATCACGATCATGACCGTTGGATTTGCAGATCTCGTCGAGATCTACAACTTTGTAGTTGAGAGTTTTTGCTAATTCTTCACGGATTTGGAGATAATTGAGGAGGAAGTTCGACAATTTCTGGCCTTCGAAAATGAAAGTGGCGGCTGGTCAAAAAGAGTTAGGGTTTGGAGCAAATGGAAGAGGATGGGTCCTTTTATGGAAAATTGCAAAAACACTATTCACCGAAAATTTTCCGAACTCCAAACGAAGCGTGCCGGCAGGCGTTTCTAGGGTTTACCCCGCGTTCCGGACACAATGGAATAGGTTTCGGATGCTAGTTCGATCGTATGTGAGAGTTATGGAAATAAACGATCGATTTTAAATTAAACCGATTAACTAAATTTCTATGCGTTTTGGCTTGCCCCGGACAAACGGTTAATCCAATTGACTTGAAATTTGAAACCTTACAATAATATAACATTATAGATCTGATGAAACTAGTTTCGTCGAAATCCGAGACCGTTTGAAAAATGACTATTTTAACTCGCCAAATTAATATTAAAACAATTTCAATGCGTTTCGAGCTGCCACGGTCAAACGAAAACTCCGATTGCTACGAAAATTGAAATCCGGTAATAATTAACTATTACGGATCCAATAGAACTAGTTTCGTCCAATTCTGAGACTGTTCAAAATTTGGCTATTTTCCAATCGATAATTAAATATTAAAATATTCAATTTTCACAAATTTACTTTTAATTCGATTTTAAAAGTTCTACAACATCATTCTAACTCCAATATGATAAAATAAAATTTTACAAATCATTTTTAATCATATTAACCCCGTTATTCAATTATCCAATAAATTCCAATTTTTAAAATCTTATTAACTCTATTTTAATCCCAATATAACTTACATTCACTTTGGAAACCAATTTGAATCATATTAAATCAAATTTCAATTATTCACTCTATTCTCATATATCAAAATTTCAATATCAAATTGATCATATCAAATTCGAAATTTAATTATTCAACATTTGTAATATTAAATTTAAACGAATTTGATTATTCTTAAATCACTATCTTTTGAGATATTCAAAACGAACTTAAAAATTTAACCTTTGAAACGAATTAAAATTATAGAACAACCATTTCCATTATACAGTTATTCAATCCCCATTATTAAATTATTCAATAAATTCCATAAGTTTTAAATATTTAATTTAAACAATTTACCTGTTCTATATTCGATATTTGATTTGAATAGATTTTACTTATCAATCAATTACTCTATTCTACCCAATGAATTCAACATTTATTATTATTCCAAACGACTTACAAATTTTTTTCTAACACTAAATTACAAAATCTTATTAAATTAGTTATTTTAATTATCGAAAATTTACGGGTCGTTACAATATACATCTGAAATAAACGTCTGAAATAACCAAAGTACCTAGCAAAACCTGAACCACCATAAAAACCTGAACTGCCTGTCATTGTTGATGTCTTCAAAACCTGAACTACCAGTTAACAAAGAACAGAACAAAAAAGTGAGAAAACAAAACCTGAACTTAAAAACGCATCACTAACATTCCACTACAATCCATACATAACTCCTTACCATCAATTATTTTCCCTCCCCTGAACCTGAACCACCAATCACAATCATTCAATCACAATTCGAATATAACACCCCTACTTATGTACTTTTATCATTTTACCAAAAATCTATCTGCACTTTAGCTGCTAGCATTCCTAATGTATATATAAAAAAAAATTATATACCTTTCATTTTGACTTAATAATGATTTTTTCCATTGGCCAAGCTATGGGAACGCCAAAGCAATCATCCATGCACGTCAGACCCGATGTTGGTCTCCATATCTCTGCATCTGGAACTATCACCAGTTCAATCCAAACTTTTACAGCATTACGTCCCAATGGACGACAATGGACCATCGTTATCGGATCAGTTGATGCAATACTTCCTTCAGCCACTACGTCTGCTCCACCCAAATCGATCAACTGGCATTTGGCATCCTTTTGCATGGTTGCAATCGGCTGAAAGAAAAGAGATTATTATGCACAATGTATACATGCACATTAAATAAACTTTCATACACAGTTAACTTCTTCAAATTTGAAAATTAATACTTACATTTTGCGATTTATTCATGACAATATGTGCGGATTTCATGGGAGAATTCACAACATTTTCAGTATCATCACGACTCTCATCTAGTTTTTCTTGATCAGCTTCTACTTTTGATCTTGGCCATGCTACTTTCCTACCAACTGCATCTCCAATGCACGACATATCAGATGTGGGTCGCGACAAATAAGCATCTTTATTTACTACTTTGTCCACCCAAATCACAACAGCAAACGGACCGAGTGGAATACCATTAACAGTATATTTTGGATCAGTGGCGTGGATTCTTCCTTCGGCAACTACACCTTCACCCTCAGTCCAACCGTAAATCTTGCAAGTGTCTTCGATGATGCTGGTACTCTAAAAATGAGAAGTGAAATTCAAGACTTTAGTATGCTATACAAAAACAACGAATATGTGTTAAATTTTTATTCAGATGGGGGCTGTGCTCGCTGCATTTTAGACATCAATAAGCTCGCAGCATACTATACTAATATACTTAACGTGAAAAATTTTACCGTACTGGCTGCACTACAGTTCAACCGTGTTCGCAGCGGGACCTTGATGCAAACTGATGGCCAAGCAACTACCTTATTCTTAGCGTCTACTAAGACTGCCATTTCAGGTGTAGGCCTCCATAAATAAGTATCCGCTTTATCCACTGAATCTATAACAACGCTTCCAGCATTTGGTCCAAGACGAATGCCATTGACAACGTCATCTGGGTCCATGGACAACAGCCTCCCATGGGCAACAACTCCAGAGGTTCCATCCCAATTCAACAGCAAACATACTTCGTCGTCACTCTACAATTAATCAACCGAAAATTAAATCAATTACTGGATTAAAAAATTAAAATATAAATTTCATTTATTGAGTAATATAAATATTATTTTTACCGAATCAGGTGAGTTCCTTCTCGAACTTTCTTTACCCTGCAGCGAAGCATGAATATAAATTAATATTTTACGAATATAAATTAATTTCCAAAAATTTACCTTCTGGTCCATCAGAGTCTGTATCATTCCCTTCAATTCTGCTATTTCCTCTCGACACCGAGACACTTGTTTATCTTTGGACTGGGCCAAAGCTAGCTTGGTTAAAGTGAAACCCCTACCCAATGCCCTTAACCGTCCCAGTTTATCTTGTCCCAGTACATGTACAAGAGCATCTTTTCCAATATCAGTCTGTGTCGAGCCGGATTGGGATAGGCTACCATATTTTTTGATCGCCTCCTATATAAATAAATACACATAGATAATGTACAATGGTAAAAATATCATAGTTTCAAAAAAAAAATATACCAATAAAATTAAAAACAATTTTACAATAGTATTCGTAGCTTCCATGTTCACTGGTTCACCATTTTTTTTAATGTGAGATCTAATCCACACATCAGCTCTACTTATGGACGATGGATCTACACTTTCTTTTTTCTAAAAATAGAATAACATTAAATTAATAAACTGACAGGTATAAAATAATGTTAAATAATGCTATAGTTAATGAACTTACCATGTCTTAGGTCGTTCTAGCCATTTCCCTACGACCGGTTGTATGCGGAATTTGTGTGTACCTAAGGGCTGAATATTTCTCACTTTTTTGCTGAAAATATTGAAAGATGCTAGAATTTAACAACCAAAATCATAAAAAGAAAAACTATCTAATATTTATAATGCAGGTTAAATATGTATGGTGAGGATTGCAATTTATTTGAAAATCAATTCATCACGGTCATATACTTATTTGGTATTATTAATGCTGGATAACTCAGTGACATATACAACATTCCATATCTACTAATAATATTTATAGATTGAACTAACTTGCAAAGTGTTTTTTTACTTCATTTAAAATGTTCCTGTGCTTGTCATAACGCATTTGTATTTTGTACTGTCATAGGTTCCTGCAGCTAATACCTAAACAGGAACCCTCAGCATCCACCAACACTTGGACTTCACTTCTAAAGAAATTTATCGGTTGCTAACTATGTAGATGGATTTGCAGAAACATGCCAGACGAGTTCAGTAGGAATGATTTACCTTAAACTCCGGACTTGTTTTCGCCTTCACAAATTTCCTCCACTCGGTTATGCTTTTTATGTTCGTAGGTTTCAGTTTAAGTCTTTCCTCATCGTTCTCCGATTTTTGCAAATTTCGAACCAATTTGCTTTTTGACGATCTCCAAAGTACTCCCATTTGTTGAAATATAGCTTTTCTTTGCCATTCCTCTTCCAATTTAAATCTAATCTGCAACAATACATCAAAACATGATATTAGTAAAATTTATTTAATTTAAATACGACAGATTTAATTAAATCTGAAAGGTTTTCTGAAGTTATTAGAGGGCAATTTCAATTTATAATTGGCAAGAACTATTTTTCAATTTATCCAGAAGTTATTAGATGGCAATTTCAATTTATAATTGGCAAGACCATGCAATATTAGAAGTCATTTTCAAAACATATTAGAGTCGGAATGTTAAATAATAGATGCCTGCTTCATACCAGAACCGACTGCCACAAAACTTCTTTTAAGTCATCACTAATATTCCTCCAATCATCAATGGTGTATGGAACCTGCTCCCGCACAAGCGGTCCAAGAAAAGAGGATAAATATACCGACCCTTGCCCTACTGGTATACCTAGATCATTGAACTCAACTTCAATTCGATCCTGACTGCATGACGGGAGTCTTTTTGCTTTTGCTGGACCACTACCGCCTCTTTTCTGAGATGTACTTCCGATTTCAGCTTCACTTTGTTTCCCAATTTCCAGCTCGGCATCAGCAGTTTGTTCATGATGGGTTTCATTTTCTGAGCGGAGTCCTTCATTTGGGTCAGAGGGGATATCATCTAGTGGTTGTTCGTCTTCTTCATTGTGAACAGTGGCTTGCTTCTTAGCATTGTCTGGTTGTTCTTCTATTTCATTTATACTAGCTGGAACTTTACATTTTCGCTTTGACTGTTTGTTCTTAGCTTTGACTGTTTGTTCTTCAGCCTTTCTCTGCAAGCGGGTACGTACAGATGTTGTAGACATATTTTTCTGCAAGTGACAGAAAACACATTATAAACCAATAAGCATATGTAAACGATAACCAGCGATAAATATTAACAAACAACACTTAAATATCATCAACATGTAGCTGAAAAGAGATGTGGCAGTTTGCAAACCAAACAAGCAGGCCTAAAAGCCTTGAGATGATGAACAGATTTGTAATTTTATGAGAAAATGTACATGTAATGCAAATAGAATTGATAAGAACACTACTCATTATCAAGCAATATATGCAAACAAAATTGATAAGAACATATAATTCTTTGTCTATGGAAGTATACAAAGATCAAAACACAAAGAACAAAAATTGAATGGTACATGCATTTGCAATGGATTAGAAAATTAAATGGTGCAAACTAACAGCCATTCGCAACATTAAAAAAAACAAAGCGTTAGTGCAGCAAATGAACAACAATCACTAAAGAAAATCAATACAAGTTCAATGAAATTTCCAAATAGCCCGGATTTAATATATAAGTTCAACCATCACTAAAGCAAATAAACAACTATGCTCAAGTAGAACATATAATCTACTCAATTATGCCCTCGCAATCCTCTCTAACATAGAAAACATCTTCATCATCCACTTCAGTTATTTCATCTTCCACCACTTGAATATCTTCCTCGATGCAATCGTGCTCCTCTATATCATTAAAACTTCTTGATGGTGCTTTCATTACAACGTACCAATTAGAAACATCGTTCTCTCTTGAATAAAATACTTGTTTTGCTTGAGATGCAAGTATGTATGGGTCTCGTGAAAATGATGCTTGATGTAAATTAACAAGAGTGAACCCATCATCATCAACTTTTACTCCATTTCCTTTATACGTCCAACGATACTTGAAAACTAGAATATAAAACAAATGATAATCTAATAAAATTATATCTGTCAATATTCCATAATAAGTGACCACATCAACCACTTGGGACATATCTTTAGCACTTGCTCTACACATAGTAGTTGCATCAAAAGTCACCCCATAATTTTGAGTTTCTCTCCCTAAATATTTTACATGAAAACGTTGCTCGTTGATGATATATCCTTTGAAAGACATGGCATCATCCTTCGGACCATAAGCAATCCATTTTAACATGTCATTATGATCCTTGGAGGTAATAGGTGTCTACAACAAATTTCATTTAGCATGTAAATTTATATAGTAATATTGATAGTTGAATGAGAATATATTTGAAATCTAACTAACCTTCCTTTTAATCCAATCGACAAAACTTTTTGTATGTGTTTCCCAAAGTAAGGTCGCATTTTTTGTCATGCATTGGTCTGAATTTTCTAATTCCTCCAAATGCAAACTAGTATTGAACAATTGATTATAAGTTATATATATCATTGCGAATACATCAAAATATTTAAAACAATATAACATAAACTTACTCTATAAACGGTTCCACCACGGCCATATTCATTAACACAGCTAAATGAGCACTTTCTTTCTCATTAACTGGCAATTTAATTGTCTTCGATACTGAAATTGGACGTCCCTCTAACATTCTACTACTTTCATAATCTTTATTTCGAGCTCCTTTCTCCTCTATATGTCCTGATTTCTTCAAAAATTCATTGAAAAACAACATGCATTCTGCAATACATCCCTCTGGTCGTGCATAGTTTCTGACATAATCTTTGAGTGTCTTCATATATCTTTCGAATTGGTACATCCATCGAAAATGAATAGGTCCACACATTTGTGCTTCTTTTCCAAGATGAATGGATAAATGTATCATTACATCAAAGAAAGATGGTGGAAAAAAAATTTCAAGCTCACATAAAACGTCAATAATTTCAACATTGATTTGTTCTACCTTCTCTCTATCAAGAACACGTTGACATAATTTGTTGAAAAAAGAACATAAGCGAATTATCGCTTTTCTTGCCTTCTTTGCCATGAACCCTCTCGATGCTGCTGGCAATAAATGTTGCATTAATACATGGTAATCATGTGACTTCAATCCACTAATTTTGCAATCCGACAACGAAATCTGATTTTTTAAATTTGAACAGTAGTCATCCGGTCCTTTGAAATCATACAGTCTTTTGCAAAATATTTTTCTCTCGGATTTTGACAACATATATGGAGCCGGTGGAAGATATGTTTTATTCCCACGAGGTTGTGTATGAAGCTCAATTCGAATTCCCCAATCCTCTAAATCCTTTCTACAATTGGTTCCATCTTTGGATTTATTTCCATGCAACATTGTGCCCAATTGGCTTTCACCAATGTTCTTCTCCACATGCATCACATCTAAATTGTGACGTAATGGAAGTTCCTATGAAAACTAAAACAATAATGCATTATTGGGTTTTTCTTGTATTAAAACAATGAAAAATAAATAAATTAACCACTAACCTCCCAATAAGGCAAATCAAAGAAAATTGATCGTTTTTTCCGCCTTGATAGCTCTACTTCTGTAGAACTATTAGTATCATCATATTCATCTTCTTTATCATAGACATGCTTTCTCTTCTTACTTTTCTCCTCTATTCCTTTTCCAAAATCATTTGGATAATCCTTCAATAATGCATAGATGTTTCTCCCAGAAAGCGTTCTAGGAGCACCATCTGTCTCTATGGTATTATCAAACAATGCCTTTTGTTTCCTCCGTGAATCTGAAGGAGGTAGAAATCTTCTATGACCCATGTAGGCGAACTTTCGACTATGTTTCAACCAACAAGAATGGGTATTGACACCACATAATGGGCAAGCTTTTTTCCCTTTCACACGACATCCAGCAAGATTTCCATAAGCCAGAAAATCATTAATCGTCCATAACAAAATTGCATTCAGTTTAAATAAAGTTTTACTAAATGCATCATAAGCAGTAACTCCATTAGACCACAAGTGATGCAAGTCTTCCACCAAAGGCGCCAAATATACATCAACATCATTCCCGGGTTGCTTCGGGCCTAGAATAAGTAAAGTTAACATAATATTTTCTTTCTTCATACACAACATAGGCGAGAGATTGTATGTCACAAGCATTACCGGCCAACAACTATATTTCGAACTCAACATGGAAAATGGATTGAATCCATCTGTAGCAAGACCAAGCCTAAGATTGCGTGGATCAGATGAAAAAGATTTATACTTTTCATCCACCATTTTCCATGTCATAGAATCCACAGGATGACGCATTTTTCCATTGTTACTTTTATTATTAAAATGCCATCTTAATTCTTCAGCCATCTTTTGAGATCTATACATTCGTCTAAACCTCAGAATGATCGGGAAATATCTCAATACTTTAACTGGAACACCTTGTATAATCTCTTCAATATCTTGATTTTTCTTCCACCTCGAGGAACCACATTTTGGACAACTTTCTAAATTTTTGTATTCTTTTCTGAAAAGGCAACAATCATTCTCACAAGCATGTATCTTTTCAAAACCCATGTCGAATGCTTTAAGAAATTTCTTGACTTCATATAAGGTTTTGGGAAGCACGTTATCCTTCGGCAGAAATAGATGTTGCACAGCTAAAAGCTTATCAAAACCACTATCGGACAAGTCAGTCTCGCATTTAAGATTATACAAGACGGTGATGGCAGATAATTTTGTGTGATCTGTGCAACCAGGATATAATGGAGTTTCTGCATCTTCCAAGTTCTTGACTAACTCATCCTCTTTTCTTCGAGAATCAGCATCGTCTTTATCATCATCAAAAAAATCTTGATTCAAAAAATCTTCATCTTCATAGTGAATCATCTTGAATAGTTCATATACGTCAAACGTATTTGTTTTATTCTCTACATTTATCTCTTCACCATGGTTAAACCATACGCCGTCAATGTATTTAGGATCCATCCCTTTTATAATTAAATGTTCAACGATGATTTGGTCATCATGACGACTAAGGTTCCGACAATCCTTGCAAGGGCATAAAAAATTTTCTACACTTCTTACATTCCTCTTTGCAGCATGCACGAAATTCATTGCTCCTTGTCAGTATTCTATACTAGTTCTATGAAAAAAGTAAAAAAAAAAGTGAGCTTTAGTATTAGATTATATGTTCTAATTCTCAAAATACATATTAAGTTAATCATGGTTTTATCACCTGTTTAAAAAAAACCCAACCTTTTTCCATTATCGACATTTGAAGGCAAATAAGTTTCCAATCTTTGACGTATAAATTGGTTATCTGTTGTAATCAAAAAAATAACTAGACGTTGAAGTACAAATACTTGTAGCACTACTGCATATAACCATGGTGGTTTAGTAGACAAAGGCAAAGAATACTTTTCCAAAAATATAAATTTTACACTTATATTTTGCATTTAACCTCAAATTTACATGTATTTATAATTAATCCATGAATGAATTCAAAGCCTAAGTCTAGCAACTTATAGAATTACTGCATATAAATTCAAAGCCTCTGAATGTACAAACCAACAGTTTCCTCTTACCAAACCAACAGTCAACTTCACCGCCTCCTCTTCACTACCTCACATCCACACAACTGACATATTTCCAGTGCCTGCCACTCCATAAAAGACTATTTATGCTCCAACATTTACCACTCTCAACCATCGAGCCAGCCAATACCCAATCGCAAACAAACCCACGACCTCCATCAATGCTACTTGAAACCACCAAATTCCCGAAACACGCAACCTCAACCTCCTCTCAGCAAGCAACCATTGATTCACTGAACCACTTCAACAGAACATTCATATACTCAAAGAAATCAAAGCAGATATCCCAACAGATCATTGCAATTAGGGTTAAATCAACCATTTCAGTAATAGTTTAGGAAAAAATATGAAAATAAGATGCATTCAAATTCATATAAAATCCAAATAGAATCACAAAGTCGATTTAAAAGATTCATACCTAAATATACCTAATCGATTTAAAAGATTCATACCTAAATATACCTAGATCTGCTGGCTGCCGCGACTCGATGTTGAGTAAAGGGGAAACGACGGAGTTGACGATGATACTTGAGTGCGATGAAAATTTAACACGATTAAAAGGGGAAATTTTTTTTCTGAAGAAGAAAGCAAATTAGGGACGAGAATTTTGTTAAGTACGAGAGTAAAATGATAGGTTTCGTTTATTTAGTTCGCGCGGACTCTTTTTTTTAGAAGCAGGAAACGTGAATTATTTTTTGCCACGTTTATATTATTTGGTAATCTATTTTTTGTTGCATTTACAATAAAACGCCACCGATTTTTGCAACTATAAATGGTTTTTCTTGTAGTGTGTATTCGTTGACACTGGAGTATGTAACGCTTTCCAAATATTGGGCAGTGTATTACACATGACTAGTGAGGACACTTAGGGGTCACACACTAATAGTTATTGAATAACTATGAAACGAATCATTCGATGGTTTTCCTTTGGTTAATATAACTAAGGTTAAACAGAAAATATCGATGTGACTAATTTACACAGTTCTCTCGACTTAAGAATAATGTGGATCTTCAATAAGAAAGCTCCGCTTTGATTATAGCCAAGTCATGGCATAGCGTCCATCGAGTGACTATTGTTGGGTCGAGTGAAAGTATTGGAAGTGAAGCGCTATTTAAGAGAAGATTCGTCTCCTCGGTTATATTTCGTTAGTATAACAGTCAACTCAAGTCAACTCAAAGTCAAAGTCTCTGGCCAAAGCATTTCGGTTAATAATAATTGTTATTATTGAAACAAGGACTCTGTATTTGGACTATAAAGTTTAATATGAATGAGGTTGAAATTTTGACCATTACCAAATTTCATAAGTCCAAAGTGATATAGTTTTGAAAAAGAGAATTCGTGTAAACAAATGTCACAACCGGATAGCGCTTATTAAACTAAAATTGGATTTTTACCAAAAATGAGTAAGCTATAAATTTGGCCATAATGTCACACCACCTACTAAGTGACGTGTGAACGTTAACATTAGAATAGTTCGATGTTAATCGCTAACCAAATTTACACCCAAGGGTTACACAGCCGAAACAATGAATTCCCTTAAGACCGAACGATTTAATTAATTTATAACCGTTATAAATTAATTAAATTATTTAATATTTATAAAATATTAATTATAAAATTCGAATATGATTTGAGAAATAAATAATATTATATATATTTATAATAGTTATAAATGTACCAATCGATATACGATATCGTACAACAAAATGCACCCATAGCAGCGTTTTAAAAACGCTATAAAAAGCTTTAACAGCGTTTTTAACTACGTTGTATATTAACGTGCCATTATAGATCAGACATCTACCACAGCAATACAAAAAACGCTGTAGAGTCATATAATTACAACGTTTATTGGATGCCATTAATACATTTTGCAGCATTTTATTAATGAGCAAAATTTCTTCCCATAGCATTCCATCTTTGCTAAGAAATATATTCCATAGCAGTTATGTTAAGCTGTATTAACTTTTGATAATGTTGACTTTCGTTGTTGTGATATCTTATTTCAGGTTTCCAGTTATTGCAAAGATGAATATTTACAGCATTTTTGGTTTCCAGTTGTTGCAAAGATGAATATTTACTGTGTTTTTGAATGCTGTTAAAGGTTTCAACAGCGTATAATAAACGTTGTTGAACTGATTTAACAACGTTCAATATATATTGTAGAAACCTTTAACAGCATTTTGTAAACGCTTTTGTATTTTACATAATCCCCCATCAATATGCAGATTACAGTTCGATATGCAGGCCCAAGTTATATGTAACACCGTCTATATAAACACACATATTTCGAAATGAACATATACATCATACTAATCACACACTTTATAATCAACGTATCACATCTTTTAATCAAAATGTAACACCACATAATAAAACATAAATTATCAAATTCATAGTCCATAATGTAGAACAAGCCGCGGCTACTGATTAAAAGTAATACATAACAGCAAACAAATCAAAATATAGTTAACGTCAAAAGTAACTTCGAATACGAACCCATGACTTTTTGCGGCAGGTTGTTACTTTTTCCATCAAATATATATATATATATATCCACCTGCAAAGTAAAAGTTCGTTAGTTATGTGTACTTGATTAGGCGTAAAAAGACAGAAACATTTAAGTATCTAGTTCTCAATCTATTGAATATTGTTGATATTACCTCTGGTATAAAAATAAAACTAACCCTGTCACATTTAAAACCAAGTCTATATATATGTGTTCTGTTGTTCTCAATCTATTGAATATTGTTGATAGTACCTCTCGTATATCATGCTTATTTTTAAGCTAAATATCAAGATCCAATTTGTAGTATGATGGCATGAGTTTTGGAATAACCTATGTATTGCCAAAATAAGACCGTTGGGCACTCAAAATGTTTTGACAAAAATCAACATACACTAACTCCAGTTATGCCAAGGGACCATCAAAACATAAGGGCTAATAGAATTTAATTCACATAATTGACATCAACAATATATGATGGTACATTATAGATAACTGAAATATATAAGTTATATGAATGTATACTATAGGACTTAATCTAGCAAAAGATAAGCATAGGCCTTTTTTCATGTAGAATATTTATCCGACCACCATTACCCTGTTTTAAATGCTCAAACATAGATAATTTCAAAAATAACAAACTTCATGTATTATAGTGATACAAGGGTTTCATTCCACAATAATGAGGCAGAATGATGACTACATTACAGGTTAACTAAGCCCAAAATCCGGTATATATATTCTTAAATTCAAATTCAAATGTTACTTTCATAGCTGCCATATAAAAATTGCTTTCACCAGATCTCAAAATCTTCTCTTTATATTTGTAGTTGCATGTTAACTTCAAAAAATAGATAGTAGCATTACAATAAATAGATGAACATGAAAGGAGAACCGATTAAATCATATACCAAATTGTGTTAATTTTTAACTTATAACAGGATAAGATAATTAAATATTTATTCCATAATCCATTGTATATAAGAATCAAGTTGCAAAAATGTATATTGAAATTCAAATAGGCCTTAAGTTTATTTATTTTTCCAAGATGTACTAACCATTCAAAGCAGAAAGTAATCTAGAAATAAAATAGAAATAATGGTTGAAATAAAATCCAAATTGAAATTATTCCAGGAGTAACTTAACAAACAAATATTTGAATTCATAGACTAATTGTTCGGTGAAATGAATTTCGAAATTGGAATTAGTTAAATAAAAACGAAAGAACTCATTATATTAAGCAAAAAAATTAACCATGCAAGTTCATATTTCAAACCAAAAATCTTAGGCTTAGAAACGATAATCAAATCACACATCATTATCTTATAGTTGTTGGTTATGATTGCCGGGTCTGGATTAGGCGAAGCCTATGCAACCAATGGCTCCGCCTAAACTCCATAAGGCTATTCCTATGTTGGTTATTAAACAACACTTCAATGTGCTTTAACAAATCTAGGATGCAATACACAGTAACTGCACTTGTAACACTTCCACATTTCATGGCAAGGCATTTTAGAAGTCACATCTATGAAGCATGCCTTAGGAATTTTAGTGAATATGAAAAAGAGGAAAATGTGCCTTTAATTTTTCTAAATTTATTTATTTTATTTTATATATATAAATTATTCGATTTTCTTTTATGATGCGATGAAATGAAATTCTGTTAGAAAAACCGTCGACAAACGAGTTGTCATGATTTAAAGTAAGGTTAGAAGCCTGTATTTAAGGTGATTAGTTAAAGCAGTGATAGTATAGTTTCAGTTTCTTGTATAAACCTTTTATGCGCTTACAAGAGGATAGTTTTGTCACTACAGTTTCAATTCTATTTTGCTGCAATATGGTTTTGTTTTATTCTTATGTTAATTATACGATATAACTTCATTTCTTCTTATGTATAATTAGATAGTGACCATAATTTTAGTAACTAAGCATTATTTCAAAATCATGTTTTTATTATTATTTTAGTTTCATCAAGCAAGTATTAATTTAAATTCTATTTTGAAAATTAAACAAGGTTCGATTAGTGATAAAAAGCAATTATTACATTCAACAAGTAAGCAAGTTTAGTTAGCATGGTTTCATCTCTGCTTCATGTGACATTTTTGCTCTTTGCTGTAATTCAACTAGCAATGTCGATCTAATTTCAATAAGAAATTTTTTTGTTTGATCAGTTATTATAGAGATATTACACATCTTAATTAACTTAACCAAGACTTATCAATGACTTTATTTGGAATATCCAAATGTGTTGGTTAGTAGGTCCCGAGGAGCATTTCAGGAAGCTTATTTTACGTTGTTCCAATGCCAAAATGTAAAAAAAGTGAAGCGCTGTTGCTTCCAAAACATCCGTCTAGATTCATACTATCAAAATTAAAATTCAAAATCATAGCAGACGGTAGGTAAAAAAATGGAACTGATATCAAAATCAACAATTTAAGTTCAAATCTGAAATAAAATCAAAATAATAAATCAAGCCACATCAATCAACAACATGAAATCAAGCAACGTTTGTTAAATAACATGAAGTTTTCAACTTGCTCTTAAACTTACTGGCTGCTGGCTGCTTGCGATGATGGATGTCGATTCGCCTCCATTGAAGAGCTAGTCAACTGCAGCAGGAACTAAGTTAATAGCGATGAAGTTCGGCGATTCCTTTCCACTGACGAGCCTAAAACGGAGACGACTACAAACGGCGGTGAAAGCCAATGGCAAAGAAAATTTATTTCGAAGGAGGAAGATTCTGTGATGAAATTTGGATTTGGAAACTGAAATTTGGAGAGGTTCTTTATATTAGGTATATGTAGAAACGGAGGGAAAGGAAAGGAATTTTAATAGACGTACCGACAACATTGGTTTTATTAATTTACCGCCTAATCATTATCTTCGACAACAACCTGTTCAAAAACACTGTTAGCTTATGCTAACAAAACAAAATTTTCATGTAGTGGATGTTTATAAACTTGGTTAAATTTATTAACTTGATATTTTTATAAACTTAATTTATTTCAAAAAATTAATTAAAGTTTATAAACTTGCTTAATTTGTATAAAACTTAGTTAACTTTTATAGAAATTAGTTAATTTTTATAAATTAGATTGATATTTATAAATTTATTTAATTTTTATAAAACTCAGATAACTTTGTTAAATTTTATAAACTTAAATATTATTTTATAAATTTGCTTATGTAACGACCCAGAATTTTTGATAATTAAAATTTGAATATTTAATTAATTTTAAATATAAATGAGTGAATTTATAAGTCGAATAAATTTTATTTCGAATTATTGGATTTAATTGGATAATTAGATCGATGATTTAATATGTTAAATTATGGAAATAATTGAAAATTGAGTTAAATATGATTGAAAATGATTTGTAAAATTTTATTTTATCATATTGGAGTTAGAATGATATTTTAGAACTTTTAAAATCGAATTAAAAGTTAATTTGTGAAAATTGAATATTTTAATATTTAATAATCGACTGTAAATTAGCCAATTTTTGAACAGTCTCAGAATTGAACGAAACCAGTTCCATTGGATCCGTAATAGTTAGTTATTACCGGATTTCAATTTTCGTGTCAATCGGAGCTATCGTTTGATCGTGGCAGCTCGAAACGCATCGAATTATTTTTAATTTTAATTTGGCGAGTTAAAATAGCCATTTTTCAAAAAGTCTCGGATTTCGACGAAACCAGTTTCATCGGATCCGTAATGTGATATTATTGTAAGGTTTCAAATTTCGTGTCAATTGGATTTACCGTTTGTCCGGTACAAATTAAAACGCCTAGAAAATCGCTTAAATCGGTTTAATTTAAATTGAACGTTTATAGCCATAACTCGCACAGATGTCCGAATTAGCTTTCGAAACCTGTTCCATTGTGTCCGGAACGCGGGATAAACCCTAGGAACGTCGGTCACTGCGCGTAAATCGGAGTTCGAAATTTCCGAAATGAATAGTGTTTACGTTCGATTTTCTATAAAAGGAGACCATTGCCTTCATAAAAAAAAAAATATTAGGTTATGAAACCCTAGCCGCCATATACATAACCAAGGGCCGAAAATTGCCAACCATCTTCCCCTCAAATCTCCAAATCCGTTCATTAATATCGAAATCTTCCAACTAGAAAGGTGTTAGGCTCGACGAGATCTTGGATGTCAACGGTGGAGATGTGATTTGGAGTGACGTGGTGGCCAGAAATTGAGCTAGAAGCATGGCCGTTCGGCCTAGAACTGCGCGCTGGAACGGTGACCGAGCTCCACCATAGGGGGGCCGAGTGTAGTGCTCGCGTGAGGCTACAACATGCAACTCTCTGATCGAGTTTTAATCGAGTGTTGGAGTTGCAAGATTCAACCCTAGATTTGGTAAATGGGTTCAAGTGTGCGTTCATGTACTGGAGCTTCTTGCGTGAGGGAGATGGAGTTGCGTTCTACGGCTGTGATGAGTTGGATGCAGGATCTCACGGCCCAGAGATGATTAAGGTTTATAAAAGTATATTTGTGTTGTAAGTATTATAAATAAAAATCGTGTGCAAACTTATAAAATTCATAACTTTTTCATACGAGGTCGAAAACGCGCGAAACCAGTCGCGTTGGAATCGTATCGTTGAGCACTACGCGATGAAATTGGATTGGAGTCGTGTGGAGTTAGTGAGAATTTTGGGTAAAATTAAACGTCCGTTTAATTTTATTCGAAATAAATCGCTAAAACGAAAATAAAATCAAGGTGAGAATTTCTCACTTAATCGAATCAGTTTCGATTTTATTTTAAATAGTTAGATTTAAAATATTTGTATGCATGTTTGAATGTTGATTGATATCTATTGATTGTTAAAATAGACATTATACGCCGTTAGTAAGCGGATGTTATTTATTAAAAACATATACCGCGAATATTTCATAAACAGTGAAATTGGTATTATATATAATAGCAATATATATATATTGGCATATGTATATATTGGAGTTGTTGATTTCCCGCATTTTTTAGCGGATGAGACCCTATTGCGCCGTCTATTAAGCGGATAATATTTAATAAAAAAATATACCGCGATAATTTCGTACTGGAGCGAAATTGGTATTGTGCTAATGTTTTTGGATGCAGGAAAACAGGTTGGAGGGATCCAACTGGATTCCTCAACAGTATTTATTAGATTTCAGATATTTTGATATTTGATGGATTATCATATCGATATATGATATCGTTGTTGTCGTGATTGACTATTTGGTACGTAGCATCATTGGACCAAATTTGGAATTTTAAAATGATTTCAAAGTGATTTTTGAAAGTATACGTTATAAAATATTTTTGGAATTGATTCATTTTAAAATAAATAAACGTATAATTTTTAAAGTTATAAAAATTATGATTTTTGAGAAATATAGTTAAAAAAACTGATTTTTGAGAATATGATGCTAATGATTTTATAAATTAGTTTAATCGGGATTTTTGAATTTATTGTGAAAAGTTTAAATATAGGATTTATAAAATTTAATTATTTTATAAATCAAAATGGTGAAATTATAAAGGAGATTAAATATGTTTTAAAGAATAATATAAATTGACTTATATTAAGAGATTTATAAATGGATATTTATAAATTGAAATATAGACATTATAAAACGAGTTTTTATAAGTGTTTGAATGAAGTGAAAATGAATTTTGTAAATGAATGGAATTTATAAAATTATAAATGGTGAAGTTATAAATGAAATTTATAAATAGTAAGATTTATAAATTTTGTGAAACTATTAAAGAATATATTTGGATGAATAATCGAATCTTATAAGTTATAAGATTTATAATTATGAAGTTCAAAGGAACGATTCTTGTAAACGAATAAATTATAAGTATTTGACTTATAATATGAACCTTTGTTTTATAATTGAGTTATAAATTGAATATGTTAATAAAGGAATTTATAAAAGGAAGTTGTTATAAATAAATAGAAATAGAATTTATAAACGTTGTTTTATAAATCCGCAACGACTTATTTTGATAAGTAAATTGTTGAAACTTATTTTTGAAGATAAATTGAAATGAATAAAAGGATGAAATTTGTTAACGTAGTATCACGTTTTGAATAGTGAATAATATGTTAAAGGAAATGTTTAGAATGTGATATTTTAAATAGAATTAAAACGATCTAACGATGTTTTAAGATATGTTGAGATTCGAAACCATAGATTTCAACATTGATTGTTGAAATAGACGTTTTCGAGAAATAAAAGGAAATAGTGGACTATAACACTGTTGTTATAGTAAATGATTTCCGAAAGGAAATGTTTTGTATAGTATTGGGATTTATATATCTATCTTAATTTCGAATCCCTATACTAGTGATTATGGGTTGTCGTAACGATGTTTTACGCAACATTCGTTTTGGCCCAAATAAATATGTTTAAGAGAATGATTTCCTTAAAGAATGAAATATATACTTAATCTCGATTCAAGTGTATTGAATATTTTCCAAGTGTTGAAAATAAAATTGGTGAATTACTTATTTAATAAGTATGGAAATGTTTTCCAATATAAAGTGAATATTAGAGAATTTATCTTTTTGAAGATAAATTGAAATGGATAATTGAAATCGAATATTCATAGATATTTTGGATTATAAATTCACTAAGGAATTTATAAAGGAAAAGGAAATTTGATTAAAAATAAATATTGATTTATTTTTGAAGTATTGAAATTATATATCTAGTGAAGTTATTTTGGAAAATAAATAATTTGGAAAAATATTTGGAAACCGGTGATGTTGTGCATATCCATTGATAGTTCAATAACCGACTATCAATATTTCCCTTTGAATGGGTAATTGATGTGATTTGTTTGAATGTGAATGCCACACTTATTTTTGAATAAGCGCTCACTATTCGGGTTAACCGGGAAAGGACCATGGGGTCGTATAACCCATTCCGAATATGTGATACGTCGTTATGAATTGCATTTGAAGATCGGTGTTGAAGACCCGGTATTTGCGAGAGCGATAGGATGGCCTGTTGATTGTCTCTGCACTGAGTTGCAACGGTATAGAGACTCCCTAAGTGATGGGAAATCCGATCAGGATTGTGAATATCCGGATTGCAAGGACTTCTTTGTAAGTGCCTTCGGTTTTGTTCGAGCCCGGAACAGACTTGTATGGATTGTATGTCTGACATTACAAGTTGAGATATAAAGCCGATTTCTTTCAAATATATTTCTGTTGGTGGCGGAGAATTTATTCTTTTAGCTTAACACCCTTCTCTGAGACGTACGAGCTCAGAGGTTATATAGTTGAAGTTATCAGCGATATATTCCCAATTTGGTAATGTGAAATGCTGAGTGTTGCTGTGAAATGATCATTGTGTTGATTATTTGTGATAGGATCATTTATTTGATCGTCTATCTTTGTGATCATTTCTATGATCATTTGTTGACCCAAAGCATGGCTTTTGTATAAAGTATGTTTTTGTGGACGTGACTTCGTCGAGCCTCACACCCCGTGAATGGTCAAAACAGGAAAGATGCGGCAAGGTTATGAGGGGTAGCGCCCTTTAGGATGTGTGCATTTCCTTCTGGAAAAGGGTGGTATCATGGTATGGAGCCCAGATACTTACTCATGTTGAAAACACTTTGTTATGATTGTGTGAATTGATTGCGAGCGCTCGGTGAAAAGGTCCCAAAGGACCGGGGGATTGCATATTCGGTCAGTTGTTACTCAGTTAGGGGTAACCCGGCCTTGTGTTGGTAGAGATCCGGTTTGGTTCTCGGGGATGTCCATCCAGAGGCATTCTCATGTGGCAATGGGAAGTTCCTTGGCCTGATCATTCGTTGGAAATCCAAAGAAACAATACGATCTTGTACGGTATTAGTTGTAGAACCTATCATTCACTTATGGTGTCGCAACACTGTTTGGATGGTAGCTATAGTAGGCATAAATGCGAAATGCCTATGCTGGCTAAGATTTATATCTTTACTTTTGAAATGATTTTCTCTACACTATGCACTAGTAATAATATCAAATGTTCTTTTTAATGCGTATCAAGCATCTTTGACTATCATAAGGAGAAATCTCCTCCGATTCTGCGTTTGCATGTGTGTGTGTGCGGGAGGCCTTATGGTAGTCTCATTTTTAAAAGCATTGCGAATTGACTTTAAAAATATTCCTCTATTTTGATTTTAAAGATAAATAAACTGTTTTGAGTTCTCACACCAGTCACATGACTGACTTGGAGTTTATTGTTTTCCTTCCTAAACTCTGGGTGCCCACCAATTTCCACACGGGCAGTTAAGAGTTAGGTTTATCAGGATATTCTGGATATTCTGGAGTTGCTGGAGGCAAGCTGGATGGCATGGCGTATTACTAGTATATAGTATTTCTTTTCCGCTGCACTGTTTGTTGTTGTACACTCTGATGATATGATGTAATGAAATGTGATGTAATGTAATAACTGATATAGTTCTTTGTTTAAAGATTATTCATTTATTATTATATGTTGTTCCGCTGCGAATTGTGAGATTCTGTTGTTGTTCTGTTGTTTTCTATTCCGTTCTATTTTCTTCTCTCTCTTCCTTCTCTTTTCTTCTCTCTGTTTCTTTTCTTAAATTCTTCTTAAAACCATAACATCTCGGTTTCCGGCCTTCGATTTCTCGGCAGTCGATAAAGTGAGTATCGATGTTGAATTTTCGAAAGTCGAAAATTTCCGGGGCGTTACATTTGGTATCAGAGCTGTTGGTTAAGCGACAACCATGGTTCTGTTGGGTATTACTCATTAAAGATAGAGTCAGTAGTGCTCTAGATTGAGTTTGAGTGTAATAATAGCTATGAGAGCGTATTTGTTAGTGAATATAAAATTGTTTTATATTGTGATGATTGGTTTGTTGAGTGGTATATAGATTCTGGTTAATACGAGTAATTAACTTTGTTGATAGGGATCTCTAAACACTTGTACAGAACAATTCGACACAGTATTGTTTTAAATTGGGTAAATGAAATAATTTTACCTTGATTATATTTTATATATAAAGGAATAATTTTTCAGAATTATTAAAATGTATATAAGTTGATTGTTTGGTTGTTGAATAAGTTGTTTGAATAATTTAAATTAAAGAATAATTGTATAAGCAAATGAATTATAAGAATTGAATTATAATTAAAGTGATTTACAATTGTGAAATAAACTTATATATATAAGAAGTGAAATTATATGAATATATTTATGAATATGAGTTGTAATAAAAATGAACTTAAGTTATGTAAAACAAGTGATGTTTATGAAATGAAATATAACTTAAGAGTTGTTGAATGAAGTTGATATTAGTATCAAAATAAATTAATAAAGTTAAGTGATAAATGTGAACTTGAGTTATATGAAATGAAATTCAACTTTAGAAATTGGATTGAATAAATGGATTGAATATTAATCAATTGAATGTGAATTAAATTGATATGGAATAATGAATGTAAGTGTTAATTCATTAAAAATCTAATGTTATTAGAAGTTGAATAAGTTGAATGAAAATCAATTTAATTGAACCAATTGAAAGTGATGGTGTTAAAACCAAATTGAATGAATATATGCAAAGTGATTTTGTTGTTATATGGTTGTTAGTTGATTGATTGTATATAATTCATTAAGTGTTAATGAAATTGAGTCAATGAAATTGGAAGCTAAAGTAATTGGAAATCCAATTTGATGTTAAGTAAATTTTGAATAGAAGTGAATTTGATTTGAAAGTGAACCAACTTGAATATGAATTAGTGAATATAAACTAATTGAAAAATGAATGTTAGAAACATCCACGGTTAATGAATCAAATATGATTAAATTGAAAATCCAATTTATTGAATATTAATAAGAATATGAATGAATATTTATTGGTTATGGATGTTAGTTGGTTGATGGTTGAATATATATTGCATTGTTGTTTAGTTGCATTTGCTATGTGACATATATAGTTGTTATGGAGATATATGTTGTATATTGAGATTATTTTCATATATGCATGTTCTCATGTTGTTTGTTGAGTGATTAGTAGGTGCGGATCGCGTTTGCTTCGCATTTGGAGCTCGCTTTCGCGCTATATTAGCCGTATATGCTTGCTAATAAAATATAAGGTACATATCTCGGATTAAATATCGTACTTTTACATTTTTTCCCTTCGGGATGCCTCATTGCTTCATGAGATGTATATTTGTGATATATATACTGTCATTTTTTTTTCGGATCGAGCCGCGCAAAGGAGACTATGGCGAATTTTTCCGGAAATTTAAGGCGTTAGAAAAAATTTGAGAAAAATTGGAAAGTTTTGAAAACTTTAACTTTGATTTGGAATTGAAGGTTAAAAAATAGTACTTGTTTTTGAAAAGATAACTAAGTATGATTTGAAAACTTAGTAAAGTATTATAAGAAGTTTAACTATGGATTTATGGAAAATTAATAGATTCTGTAACTTTTCTTACTTAATAATTTCGAGGACGAAATTCTTTTAAGTGGGGAAGATTGTAACGACCCAGAATTTTTGATAATTAAAATTTGAATATTTAATTAATTTTAAATATAAATGAGTGAATTTATAAGTCGAATAAATTTTATTTCGAATTATTGGATTTAATTGGATAATTAAATCGATAATTTAATATGTTAAATTATGGAAATAATTGAAAATTGAGTTAAATATGATTGAAAATGATTTGTAAAATTTTATTTTATCATATTGGAGTTAGAATGATATTTTAGAACTTTTAAAATCGAATTAAAAGTTAATTTGTGAAAATTGAATATTTTAATATTTAATAAACGACTGTAAATTAGCCAATTTTTGAACAGTCTCAGAATTGAACGAAACCAGTTCCATTGGATCCGTAATAGTTAGTTATTACCGGATTTCAATTTTCGTGTCAATCGGAGCTATCGTATGATCGTGGCAGCTCGAAACGCATCGAATTATTTTTAATTTTAATTTGGCGAGTTAAAATAGCCATTTTTCAAAAAGTCTCGGATTTCGAAGAAACCAGTTTCATCGGATCCGTAATGTGATATTATTGTAAGGTTTCAAATTTCGTGTCAATTGGATTTACCGTTTGTCCGGTACAAATTAAAACGCCTAGAAAATCGCTTAAATCGGTTTAATTTAAATTGAACGTTTATAGCCATAACTCGCACAGATGTCCGAATTAGCTTTCGAAACCTGTTCCATTGTGTCCGAAACGCGGGATAAACCCTAGGAACGTCGGTCACTGCGCGTAAATCGGAGTTCGAAATTTCCGAAATGAATAGTGTTTACGTTCGATTTTCTATAAAAGGAGACCATTGCCTTCATAAAAAAAAAAAAAATATTAGGTTATGAAACCCTAGCCGCCATATACAGAACCAAGGGCCGAAAATTGCCAACCATCTTCCCCTCAAATCTCCAAATCCGTTCATTAATATCGAAATCTTCCAACTAGAAAGGTGTTAGGCTCGACGAGATCTTGGATGTCAACGGTGGAGATGTGATTTGGAGTGACGTGGTGGCCAGAAATTGAGCTAGAAGCATGGCCGTTCGGCCTAGAACTGCGCGCTGGAATGGTGACCGAGCTCCACCATAGGGGGGCCGAGTGTAGTGCTCGCGTGAGGCTACAACATGCAACTCTCTGATCGAGTTTTAATCGAGTGTTGGAGTTGCAAGATTCAACCCTAGATTTGGTAAATGGGTTCAAGTGTGCGTTCATGTACTGGAGCTTCTTGCGTGAGGGAGATGGAGTTGCGTTCTACGGCTGTGATGAGTTGGATGCAGGATCTCACGGCCCAGAGATGATTAAGGTTTATAAAAGTATATTTGTGTTGTAAGTATTATAAATAAAAATCGTGTGCAAACTTATAAAATTCATAACTTTTTCATACGAGGTCGAAAACGCGCGAAACCAGTCGCGTTGGAATCGTATCGTTGAGCACTACGCGATGAAATTGGATTGGAGTCGTGTGGAGTTAGTGAGAATTTTGGGTAAAATTAAACGTCCGTTTAATTTTATTCGAAATAAATCGCTAAAACGAAAATAAAATCAAGGTGAGAATTTCTCACTTAATCGAATCAGTTTCGATTTTATTTTAAATAGTTAGATTTAAAATATTTGTATGCATGTTTGAATGTTGATTGATATCTATTGATTGTTAAAATAGACATTATACGCCGTTAGTAAGCGGATGTTATTTATTAAAAACATATACCGTGAATATTTCATAAACAGTGAAATTGGTATTATATATAATAGCAATATATATATATTGGCATATGTATATATTGGAGTTGTTGATTTCCCGCATTTTTTAGCGGATGAGACCCTATTGCGCCGTCTATTAAGCGGATAATATTTAATAAAAACATATACCGCGATAATTTCGTACTGGAGCGAAATTGGTATTGTGCTAATGTTTTTGGATGCAGGAAAACAGGTTGGAGGGATCCAACTGGATTCCTCAACAGTATTTATTAGATTTCAGATATTTTGATATTTGATGGATTATCATATCGATATATGATATCGTTGTTGTCGTGATTGACTATTTGGTATGTAGCATCATTGGACCAAATTTGGAATTTTAAAATGATTTCAAAGTGATTTTTGAAAGTATACGTTATAAAATATTTTTGGAATTGATTCATTTTAAAATAAATAAACGTATAATTTTTAAAGTTATAAAAATTATGATTTTTGAGAAATATAGTTTAAAAAACTGATTTTTGAGAATATGATGCTAATGATTTTATAAATTAGTTTAATCGGGATTTTTGAATTTATTGTGAAAAGTTTAAATATAGGATTTATAAAATTTAATTATTTTATAAATCAAAATGGTGAAATTATAAAGGAGATTAAATATGTTTTAAAGAATAATATAAATTGACTTATATTAAGAGATTTATAAATGGATATTTATAAATTGAAATATAGACATTATAAAACGAGTTTTTATAAGTGTTTGAATGAAGTGAAAATGAATTTTGTAAATGAATGGAATTTATAAAATTATAAATGGTGAAGTTATAAATGAAATTTATAAATAGTAAGATTTATAAATTTTGTGAAACTATTAAAGAATATATTTGGATGAATAATCGAATCTTATAAGTTATAAGATTTATAATTATGAAGTTCAAAGGAACGATTCTTGTAAACGAATAAATTATAAGTATTTGACTTATAATATGAACCTTTGTTTTATAATTGAGTTATAAATTGAATAGGTTAATAAAGGAATTTATAAAAGGAAGTTGTTATAAATAAATAGAAATAGAATTTATAAACGTTGTTTTATAAATCCGCAACGACTTATTTTGATAAGTAAATTGTTGAAACTTATTTTTGAAGATAAATTGAAATGAATAAAAGGATGAAATTTGTTAACGTAGTATATTCACGTTTTGAATAGTGAATAATATGTTAAAGGAAATGTTTAGAATGTGATATTTTAAATAGAATTAAAACGATCTAACGATGTTTTAAGATATGTTGAGATTCGAAACCATAGATTTCAACATTGATTGTTGAAATAGACGTTTTCGAGAAATAAAAGGAAATAGTGGACTATAACACTGTTGTTATAGTAAATGATTTCCGAAAGGAAATGTTTTGTATAGTATTGGGATTTATATATCTATCTTAATTTCGAATCCCTATACTAGTGATTATGGGTTGTCGTAACGATGTTTTACGCAACATTCGTTTTGGCCCAAATAAATATGTTTAAGAGAATGATTTCCTTAAAGAATGAAATATATACTTAATCTCGATTCAAGTGTATTGAATATTTTCCAAGTGTTGAAAATAAAATTGGTGAATTACTTATTTAATAAGTATGGAAATGTTTTCCAATATAAAGTGAATATTAGAGAATTTATCTTTTTGAAGATAAATTGAAATGGATAATTGAAATCGAATATTCATAGATATTTTGGATTATAAATTCACTAAGGAATTTATAAAGGAAAAGGAAATTTGATTAAAAATAAATATTGATTTATTTTTGAAGTATTGAAATTATATATCTAGTGAAGATATTTTGGAAAATAAATAATTTGGAAAAATATTTGGAAACTGGTGATGTTGTGCATATCCATTGATTGTTCAATAACCGACTATCAATATTTCCCTTTGAATGGGTAATTGATGTGATTTGTTTGAATGTGAATGCCACACTTATTTTTGAATAAGCGCTCACTATTCGGGTTAACCGGGAAAGGACCATGGGGTCGTATAACCCATTCCGAATATGTGATACGTCGTTATGAATTGCATTTGAAGATCGGTGTTGAAGACCCGGTATTTGCGAGAGCGATAGGATGGCCTGTCGATTGTCTCTGCACTGAGTTGCAACGGTATAGAGACTCCCTAAGTGATGGGAAATCCGATCAGGATTGTGAATATCCGGATTGCAAGGACTTCTTTGTAAGTGCCTTCGGTTTTGTTCGAGCCCGGAACAGACTTGTATGGATTGTATGTCTGACATTACAAGTTGAGATATAAAGCCGATTTCTTTCAAATATATTTCTGTTGGTGGCGGAGAATTTATTCTTTTAGCTTAACACCCTTCTCTGAGACGTACGAGCTCAGAGGTTATATAGTTGAAGTTATCAGCGATATATTCCCAATTTGGTAATGTGAAATGCTGAGTGTTGCTGTGAAATGATCATTGTGTTGATTATTTGTGATAGGATCATTTATTTGATCGTCTATCTTTGTGATCATTTCTATGATCATTTGTTGACCCAAAGCATGGCTTTTGTATAAAGTATGTTTTTGTGGACGTGACTTCGTCGAGCCTCACACCCCGTGAATGGTCAAAACAGGAAAGATGCGGCAAGGTTATGAGGGGTAGCGCCCTTTAGGATGTGTGCATTTCCTTCTGGAAAAGGGTGGTATCATGGTATGGAGCCCAGATACTTACGTTGAAAACACTTTGTTATGATTGTGTGAATTGATTGCGAGCGCTCGGTGAAAAGGTCCCAAAGGACCGGGGGATTGCATATTCGGTCAGTTGTTACTCAGTTAGGGGTAACCCGGCCTTGTGTTGGTAGAGATCCGGTTTGGTTCTCGGGGATGTCCATCCAGAGGCATTCTCATGTGGCAATGGGAAGTTCCTTGGCCTGATCATTCGTTGGAAATCCAAAGAAACAATACGATCTTGTACGGTATTAGTTGTAGAACCTATCATTCACTTATGGTGTCGCAACACTGTTTGGATGGTAGCTATAGTAGGCATAAATGCGAAATGCCTATGCTGGCTAAGATTTATATCTTTACTTTTGAAATGATTTTCTCTACACTATGCACTAGTAATAATATCAAATGTTCTTTTTAATGCGTATCAAGCATCTTTGACTATCATAAGGAGAAATCTCCTCCGATTCTGCGTTTGCATGTGTGTGTGTGCGGGAGGCCTTATGGTAGTCTCATTTTTAAAAGCATTGCGAATTGACTTTAAAAATATTCCTCTATTTTGATTTTAAAGACAAATAAACTGTTTTGAGTTCTCACACCAGTCACATGACTGACTTGGAGTTTATTGTTTTCCTTCCTAAACTCTGGGTGCCCACCAATTTCCACACGGGCAGTTAAGAGTTAGGTTTATCAGGATATTCTGGATATTCTGGAGTTGCTGGAGGCAAGCTGGATGGCATGGCGTATTACTAGTATATAGTATTTCTTTTCCGCTGCACTGTTTGTTGTTGTACACTCTGATGATATGATGTAATGAAATGTGATGTAATGTAATAACTGATATAGTTCTTTGTTTAAAGATTATTCATTTATTATTATATGTTGTTCCGCTGCGAATTGTGAGATTCTGTTGTTGTTCTGTTGTTTTCTATTCCGTTCTATTTTCTTCTCTCTCTTCCTTCTCTTTTCTTCTCTCTGTTTCTTTTCTTAAATTCTTCTTAAAACCATAACATCTCGGTTTCCGGCCTTCGATTTCTCGGCAGTCGATAAAGTGAGTATCGATGTTGAATTTTCGAAAGTCGAAAATTTCCGGGGCGTTACATTTGGTATCAGAGCTGTTGGTTAAGCGACAACCATGGTTCTGTTGGGTATTACTCATTAAAGATAGAGTCAGTAGTGCTCTAGATTGAGTTTGAGTGTAATAATAGCTATGAGAGCGTATTTGTTAGTGAATATAAAATTGTTTTATATTGTGATGATTGGTTTGTTGAGTGGTATATAGATTCTGGTTAATACGAGTAATTAACGTTGTTGATAGGGATCTCTAAACACTTGTACAGAACAATTCGACACAGTATTGTTTTAAATTGGGTAAATGAAATAATTTTACCTTGATTATATTTTATATATAAAGGAATAATTTTTCAGAATTATTAAAGTGTATATAAGTTGATTGTTTGGTTGTTGAATAAGTTGTTTGAATAATTTAAATTAAAGAATAATTGTATAAGCAAATGAATTATAAGAATTGAATTATAATTAAAGTGATTTACAATTGTGAAATAAACTTATATATATAAGAAGTGAAATTATATGAATATATTTATGAATATGAGTTGTAATAAAAATGAATTTAAGTTATGTAAAACAAGTGATGTTTATGAAATGAAATATAACTTAAGAGTTGTTGAATGAAGTTGATATTAGTATCAAAATAAATTAATAAAGTTAAGTGATAAATGTGAACTTGAGTTATATGAAATGAAATTCAACTTTAGAAATTGGATTGAATAAATGGATTGAATATTAATCAATTGAATGTGAATTAAATTGATATGGAATAATGAATGTAAGTGTTAATTCATTAAAAATCTAATGTTATTAGAAGTTGAATAAGTTGAATGAAAATCAATTTAATTGAACCAATTGAAAGTGATGGTGTTAAAACCAAATTGAATGAATATATGCAAAGTGATTTTGTTGTTATATGGTTGTTAGTTGATTGATTGTATATAATTCATTAAGTGTTAATGAAATTGAGTCAATGAAATTGGAAGCTAAAGTAATTGGAAATCCAATTTGATGTTAAGTAAATTTTGAATAGAAGTGAATTTGATTTGAAAGTGAACCAACTTGAATATGAATTAGTGAATATAAACTAATTGAAAAATGAATGTTAGAAACATCCACGGTTAATGAATCAAATATGATTAAATTGAAAACCCAATTTATTGAATATTAATAAGAATATGAATGAATATTTATTGGTTATGGATGTTAGTTGGTTGATGGTTGAATATATATTGCATTGTTGTTTAGTTGCATTTGCTATGTGACATATATAGTTGTTATGGAGATATATGTTGTATATTGAGATTATTTTCATATATGCATGTTCTCATGTTGTTTGTTGAGTGATTAGTAGGTGCGGATCGCGTTTGCTTCGCATTTGGAGCTCGCTTTCGCGCTATATTAGCCGTATATGCTTGCTAATAAAATATAAGGTACATATCTCGGATTAAATATCGTACTTTTACATTTTTTTCCCTTCGGGATGCCTCATTACTTGATGAGATGTATATTTGTGATATATATACTGTCATTTTTTTTTCGGATCGAGCCGCGCAAAGGAGACTATGGCGAATTTTTCCGGAAATTTAAGGCGTTAGAAAAAATTTGAGAAAAATTGGAAAGTTTTGAAAACTTTAACTTTGATTTGGAATTGAAGGTTAAACAATAGTACTTGTTTTTGAAAAGATAACTAAGTATGATTTGAAAACTTAGTAAAGTATTATAAGAAGTTTAACTATGGATTTATGGAAAATTAATAGATTCTGTAACTTTTCTTACTTAATAATTTCGAGGACGAAATTCTTTTAAGTGGGGAAGATTGTAACGACCCAGAATTTTTGATAATTAAAATTTGAATATTTAATTAATTTTAAATATAAATGAGTGAATTTATAAGTCGAATAAATTTTATTTCGAATTATTGGATTTAATTGGATAATTAAATCGATAATTTAATATGTTAAATTATGGAAATAATTGAAAATTGAGTTAAATATGATTGAAAATGATTTGTAAAATTTTATTTTATCATATTGGAGTTAGAATGATATTTTAGAACTTTTAAAATCGAATTAAAAGTTAATTTGTGAAAATTGAATATTTTAATATTTAATAAACGACTGTAAATTAGCCAATTTTTGAACAGTCTCAGAATTGAACGAAACCAGTTCCATTGGATCCGTAATAGTTAGTTATTACCGGATTTCAATTTTCGTGTCAATCGGAGCTATCGTATGATCGTGGCAGCTCGAAACGCATCGAATTATTTTTAATTTTAATTTGGCGAGTTAAAATAGCCATTTTTCAAAAAGTCTCGGATTTCGACGAAACCAGTTTCATCGGATCCATAATGTGATATTATTGTAAGGTTTCAAATTTCGTGTCAATTGGATTTACCGTTTGTCCGGTACAAATTAAAACGCCTAGAAAATCGCTTAAATCGGTTTAATTTAAATTGAACGTTTATAGCCATAACTCGCACTGATGTCCGAATTAGCTTTCGAAACCTGTTCCATTGTGTCCGGAATGCGGGATAAACCCTAGGAACGTCGGTCACTGCGCGTAAATCGAAGTTCGAAATTTCCGAAATGAATAGTGTTTATGTTCGATTTTCTATAAAAGGAGACCATTGCCTTCATAAAAAAAAAAAAAAATATTAGGTTATGAAACCCTAGCCGCCATATACAGAACCAAGGGCCGAAAATTGCCAACCATCTTCCCCTCAAATCTCCAAATCCGTTCATTAATATCGAAATCTTCCAACTAGAAAGGTGTTAGGCTCGACGAGATCTTGGATGTCAACGGTGGAGATGTGATTTGGAGTGACGTGGTGGCCAGAAATCGAGCTAGAAGCATGGCCGTTCGGCCTAGAACTGCGCGCTGGAATGGTGACCGAGCTCCACCATAGGGGGGCCGAGTGTAGTGCTCGCGTGAGGCTACAACATGCAACTCTCTGATCGAGTTTTAATCGAGTGTTGGAGTTGCAAGATTCAACCCTAGATTTGGTAAATGGGTTCAAGTGTGCGTTCATGTACTGGAGCTTCTTGCGTGAGGGAGATGGAGTTGCGTTCTACGGCTGTGATGAGTTGGATGCAGGATCTCACGGCCCAGAGATGATTAAGGTTTATAAAAGTATATTTGTGTTGTAAGTATTATAAATAAAAATCGTGTGCAAACTTATAAAATTCATAACTTTTTCATACGAGGTCGAAAACGCGCGAAACCAGTCGCGTTGGAATTGTATCGTTGAGCACTACGCGATGAAATTAGATTGGAGTCGTTTGGAGTTAGTGAGAATTTTGGGTAAAATTAAACGTCCGTTTAATTTTATTCGAAATAAATCGCTAAAACGAAAATAAAATCAAGGTGAGAATTTCTCACTCAATCGAATCAGTTTTGATTTTATTTTAAATAGTTAGATTTAAAATATTTGTATGCATGTTTGAATGTTGATTGATATCTATTGATTGTTAAAATAGACATTATACGCCGTTAGTAAGCGGATGTTATTTATTAAAAACATATACCGCGAATATTTCATAAACCGTTAAATTGGTATTATATATAATAGCAATATATATATATTGGCATATGTATATATTGGAGTTGTTGATTTCCCGCATTTTTTAGCGGATGAGACCCTATTGCTCCATCTATTAAGCGGATAATATTTAATAAAAACATATACCGCGATAATTTCGTACTGAAGCGAAATTGGTATTGTGCTAATGTTTTTGGATGCAGGAAAACAGGTTGGAGGGATCCAACTGGATTCCTCAACAGTATTTATTAGATTTCAGATATTTTGATATTTGATGGATTATCATATCGATATATGATATCGTTGTTGTCGTGATTGACTATTTGGTATGTAGCATCATTGGACCAAATTTGGAATTTTAAAATGATTTCAAAGTGATTTTTGAAAGTATACGTTATAAAATATTTTTGGAATTGATTCATTTTAAAATAAGTAAACGTATAATTTTTAAAGTTATAAAAATTATGATTTTTGAGAAATATAGTTAAAAAACTGATTTTTGAGAATATGATGCTAATGATTTTATAAATTAGTTTAATCGGGATTTTTGAATTTATTGTGAAAAGTTTAAATATAGGATTTATAAAATTTAATTATTTTATAAATCAAAATGGTGAAATTATAAAGGAGATTAAATATGTTTTAAAGAATAATATAAATTTACTTATATTAAGAGATTTATAAATGGATATTTATAAATTGAAATATAGACATTATAAAACGAGTTTTTATAAGTGTTTGAATGAAGTGAAAATGAATTTTGTAAATGAATGGAATTTATAAAATTATAAATGGTGAAGTTATAAATGAAATTTATAAATAGTAAGATTTATAAATTTTGTGAAATTATTAAAGAATATATTTGGATGAATAATCGAATCTTATAAGTTATAAGATTTATAATTATGAAGTTCGAAGGAACGATTTTTGTAAACGAATAAATTATAAGTATTTGACTTATAATATGAACCTTTGTTTTATAATTGAGTTATAAATTGAATAGGTTAATAAAGGAATTTATAAAAGGAAGTTGTTATAAATAAATAGAAATAGAATTTATAAACGTTGTTTTATAAATCCGCAAACGACTTATTTTGATAAGTAAATTGTTGAAACTTATTTTTGAAGATAAATTGAAATGAATAAAAGGATGAAATTTGTTAACGTAGTATATTCACGTTTTGAATAGTGAATAATATGTTAAAGGAAATGTTTAGAATGTGATATTTTAAATAGAATTAAAACGATCTAACGATGTGTTATTTCATTTCTTCCGCTGTGTTGTACTTAATGTGTTATAAGCTCCGGCAAACCAGATTCGACGTTTGGATCTGCGGCATTTGAATACGAGTGTCGTATTCAGTGCCGATTTTCGAAGGTCGAGTCAGGATCGTTACAGTGGTATTAGAGCTGAAGTTTGAAATTTTAGCTCAGGAGTATAACACATTAAGTAGCTCATTAGAGATAGGGTGAAGTATACCCTAGAATGAATATATCCCTAAGGTATCCGTCTGTGTGCCTCAGTAAATTCTCTTACTATTCACTGATAGTAAGTATGAGTGCAAGAAGAGAACGAGATAGGGGACATGGGAATACCAGTACAAATGGTCAATGCCCTGCAACAACGGAAATATCTTTCTTATCAATCTCCTTTGATTCGTCTTTTCAATTTCTTTGATTGCTTCATGGCAGCTCGAGGGAGAAGCTTCGGTGTGATGGTGGCCCTACGAATCGTGTAGATAAGTCTCTATTTTGTATTCTCTTCGTCAAATTTCTATCATCTTTTCGTTTATAACATTGATGAATTTGAAAATTTGATTTGAAATAAAACGGATAACTAAAATATAAAGTAAAATTTGAATTGTATCGATAAAATGATTTCGATTAAAACTAAATTCGAAATTCTATTGTAATTTCTTGTGAGGATCAAAGTCCGAAGAGGGACAAGTTATATATAATTTGGGGTGTTCCGACCTAAATCCATACTTAGTATTTGAGAATATTGAAAGACTGTATCCGATTATCTGTTCTTTTGGGTCCAGATATATACTACGAACGGTTAGTTATCCCTTCGAACTAACCAATGCCCATGTATATTTCGTAGATCTGGATAACCCCGACTATCTAGTAAAGAGCTGAATAGATTCGTTTTTGTATCTATTATTGATATTCTGATTTGGTAAGCCAAATACAGAATAGATAATCGGCTTGATTTTTAAGTCGATTCTCTATCTTTGTGTATCCATCCATTCTTTGTTGTCTCCCTGGCAAATTTCGGGGATGAAATTTTTTTAAGGGGGGAATCTGTAACATTCCTGATTTTAAGGCTAAATTAATTTAATAATTAATTTGATCTTTGGAATTAAACTTTGAAATATTTGATAATTGATATAAAATTTTGAATTAAATTTTGAGATTAATTGGTAAAATTTATTTGAGTTTCTTCAAAAAAACAATTAAAATATGGGTTTTATAAATAGATTGTGAAAACAGGAATTAATAAAAGCTTTAAAATTTATATATATGTATATAAATGGATTTTTAAATTGAATCGGGAATTTGAAATTCAAGAATAAATATTTTGAGAAATAAATTGGATTTAAGAATTTTATAAACTAGTAGAGATTTGTTTTCTAATTATATATACATGTATGTAAATATATACATTGTGAATGGAAAGTTATGATTTAAGATCAATATAAGAAATATTTTCTTACGGATGTATAAATAGTTATAAAAGGAAATATAAAGATATTTGAATTTAATTTTATGAAATGGATTTTTAAAAGTTGTTTGACATTAAACCTTTATTCTAAAGACTTATATAAATATATAATCTATATATGTGTTTATTATTAAAATACAACTAAACTTTGAAATTAATTTCTTTAAAAAGTTATGATTTGTACAATGACTTGAATTTAAAATTTTAAAAAAAATGAAAATAAAATATTTACCTTTTGAAATTTAATAAATATATTGGGAATAAAATTGGTTTAATAGATAGATTGGATTTAAAAAGCTTTGATGTGTATATATCTTTTGAAATATGAGCATAAGTATTAAAATACACATAGTGGAAATTAGCCACAATGGCCTCTTTAGCAAGTGCAATTAGTTTCAAGGACACAAAATTGAAATAATTATTTTTAAGGACAAAATGCAAAATAATTAGTTTCTAAGGCTTAAAAACCTATGAAATTATGTCCTTGAAAGTAATTGGACTGGTGACTTTGTCCTTAAAAGTAATTATTCTGCTGACTTTGGCCTTGAAATAAATTTCTACGGATGTGTTTCCTAGAAACTAATTGGACTGCAAAATTTGTCCTTCTAGTAAAATGCCCCTAAGATAAATCAATTCACAAATTGATTAAGGATTTAAATAAAAATTATAAATCTGAAATAAAGTAAGATTTAATTAAAATTTTAAAATGCTTTCCTCTTATATAATTAAAGATGAATATAGTTAGAATAAATATAAAGGCTTTGTTATGAATATACCTTTTTGCAATAAAAACATTAATATAAAACATGTTTATAAAATAAAATAAAATAAAGAGAAAGTTCAAACACAAATTGTTTCCATATTAGCAAATTTATAAAATAAAGGGTTTAAACTATAGATTATAAATTAATTTGAGAAAAGGACTTAAACACAATTTACACACATTTGACAAGTGAAAAAGTAAAATAATATAATTTACAAGTGTAGTAACTTTGATATGCATGAATAACAAGTGGCAATTTGATTTTCTTTTAGCAATTGGAATACAATAATATTTTTTAAAGAGTGAGAAACCTGTTCAATTATTTTCAGTCCAAAGATTTCAAACTCTTCACTTCTTAATTCCTTCATTTTCAAATAAAAATCATAGCTAAAAGAAAATCTGGAAATCAAAAAAAATCTTCAACCTGTTTTAGCCTGAGATTTTCAAATCTGGAAGCTTTAAAACTGGAACAAAGCAATTCATGGATCTAAATTCAAGTTCTAGTTCGAATTCATCTTAAAGCATGCAGATTAATTTAGATCAAGGCCAGATCTGTTTCAACTTCAGATCAACTCAGGTAAATTCAAGCAAACTCATAAGTAAAAAATAAATTTTAAATTTGAAGCAATTAAAACCGTAGCTAACTTAGTATTTTCAATCTGAGGGAATGATAACCAAAACAAAGAAAAGAAGAAATCTAGAAAATGCAGAATCAAAGCAAGATGATCCAATAGATAAAAGATCAAACTTCAATGTTCATGAAAACGAAAATCTGGTCCTCTGTTCATCATCAATTCAGGTGAGTAAACTCCCCACATAAAATCTGGAATATGTTATATCTGGTTTACGTGTGATTGGTGTTTGAAATGTGCTGTGAAAATGCTTTGCATGGCTGTGTATATGTGATTGAATGAAAAAAATGTGCAACCTGTGACCAGGCAGATATGCCTCTGTGTCATTTACAGGGTTTAATGCCTGTCTAAGCAAATAATTTAAAATCATTACATCTAAATGATCATAGGCTTTAACTTCTAAATGAAAAATGCCCGTACGTAAGTAAAATGATTTTTAAAAATGGTCTCAGGAAATTTTGTTTAGTAATCATTTCAAAATGTACAGTTTACCGCGATAAGTTAAAAATGGTTAGAAATTTTATCATCTTTATATTAAATTTAGATTATAAGAATAAATTTATATTGGAAAGTTATGATTTTTGAAAATCATTTCATGATTTTTAGATCTATAATCATTGAGGAAATTCGAAATGAACGAATTTTAGTTCTTCAGTGATCCACGATGATCGGCAAAGTTATGATCATCAAGACTAATATGGAAGAAGACTGGGATGAAGGTGAGCACATGAAAAATACTGAGTGGCCTTTCTGATGATCATGGTGATGTAGCGACCTGATTATAGGGTTAAAACCTAAGTTTTGGTTAGGATCGAAATTCGATCAATTATGGCGTCGCTGTTGAATCGGACTTCACCGCAGGGGTTGGAAACGAAATTTGAGTGGTTGACGATGCTTTGGGGGAAGTGGTGTGATTTTTGGTGGCGTAGTTGGTCGACGGAGAGGTGGTTTATCAATCTGGATTCTGTTCCAGGTTTGATTCAACGAGCTCGATTTCGAGTTCGATTTGTGCAGACGATTTGGGTGGTCGGAGTAGTTGCTAGGATCGTAGGCGACCTGTTGGGGGACTCGACGATGACCAGTGATTGTCGAAGTGAAGGTACATGTGCACGTGTTTGTTGATGTGTCAGAGTGGTTGATCAGTTGGGGAAGACGAAGACATACTCGGGTTAGTGCTCGGGTTACTGGCGTGGGTGACTCGAAGAAAAGGAAGGGAAAAGTGATACTCGGAGTCAAGCTCGAGTTTGGCTCGACAAAATTTAAAATGGGCTCGGGTTTCGTTTAATATGTTACTAGATTTCAAAAAAAAATTAAAGGAAAAAATATTGTTTAGGTTTTTAATACAACAGTTTTTTTTAGTTACAAAATAATTTTTATTTAAACAAAGTTTCAAAGCATATTTTAACTAAATAAGTTTCCAAAGAAAAAATAAATTAAGTTTCAAATTTTAAGCAAGTTTTATAGATTTGAATTTTAAAAGTTAAATTGTTTAAACTTGTTGGTTTATAAAATTTTATATTAAGTTAATTATCTAATTAAAATTTTGATTGTTTTCAAATAAAGTCAAATGAAATTACTTAATGTATTAAAGAATGAAAAATTGAGGTTGATTTGTCAAGGGATTAAATATTTAACTACTTAGAGATTTATTTGATGTGATTAATTAAAAAAATCAAAGTGATTAATCCATTTACGTGATAAATTAAAGATACTTAAGGTAATTAATTTAAAGATAAAAATTACTCAAACTAATTAATGGTTAAAATTGATTAAGTGATTAGGATAATCACTTATTATAATTAATTAAGGAGAATTTATAAAACGGTAATTAATTAATTAAAGGTAATTACTTAATAAAAAAAATAATTGACTAATAATTTAAGTTAATTAATCATGGTGATTAAGATTGGTTTGTAATTTATTAATATAAGTGATTAGTATAATCACTTATTGTAATTAATTAAGAATAATTAATCAAAAGGTAAATTAATTTAAGGATAATTAATTAAATGATAATTGATTAAGGATACTTAATTAAAGGATAATTAGTTAAGAATTAATTAATTAATCAGTTTAGGATGATTAACTAAAGAATAATTAAATAATTAATGATTAATGATTAATGATTAAAGATTGATTATTTGTTAATTAAGGTTGATTAAGTACATTAGTTAATATCAAATGATTTATAATGAGTTAATCAAGATTTGGTAATTAATTCATAAGCAATTAATTAACTGAAAATTAAATTGAATTAATTTAGGATTAAATAATTAATTAATCATGTTTATAAATGACTATTGTATGTTTGGATTGCTTATGAATGTTTGTATTGTATGAAATGCCTTGAATTGATTGTGATCTCTGGATTGTAATATCCTATTTTGTTAATTGAGCTGTGTGTAATTTATTTATTTATTCATTTTATCTGTGATACATTTATCTTAAAGTCTGTGAATAAAGATAAGCGTTATAAATCATATCACTTATCGATATTGATGTGATTAATTCTATGATGATTGATGTTGTTGCACTATCGTGTGAAACCCCTTGACTACACTATACACACATAAATATGGATTGCACAAGGAAAATCGGTTAAGTCATAGATTTTTAATGATTATAAGATTTAATTTTTGAATCCAAAATAGTTTTGGAAATGGAATTGAAAGCCTTTGAAAATGAGTTTCAAAAATAAAAGTTATTTTGAATAACTTTATAAAGTTTTGAAATTTAAATAATTTGATTTAAATTTAAATTCAATATTTGAATTGAATTCAATAATTTGGAAATTATGGTTTAAAAAGATTATACAAGTTATAAAGGTGTTTATATGGGTTTTTAACCATTTAAAAGGTATTGTTTTGGGAATTTAAATTTAAATCCAAGTTTTATACTTGAATGGCTTTAACTTATGTAAATGTAATCAGCTTTAACTTTGTGAAAGATTATTAAACCCTGTTTTGAAATCGAAGAGTGTTTAGATGGTATATCTTTCACATAAAAGATTTGAATTAGAAATGATTTGAAAGTTATGAATTAAATCTTTAATTTAAGATTGGATAAGCTAATCCAATTTGAAGTGAAATTGTTTTGAAAAGCCGTGAATGAACCTTTGTGGAAAAATTAGTGAATTTTGTGAAATAAATCTTTTTGTTTAAAAGATTTAAGTTGGTAAGTTTTTTAAACCATTTGAAAAGAAAGTTTTGGGTTTTAAGTTGTGACTTAACTGAAATCCTATATCCATATGTTTTTAAATATTGCGCTCATTATTCGGTTTAGCCGGGAGAGGACCTTGTGTCATATAACCCATTCCGAATAATGATACGTCGATATGGATAGCATTTGAAGACCGGTGGTGAAGACCGGGTATTTTCGAGAACGAAAGGATAACCCATCAATTGTCTCTGCACTGAGTCGCACCGGTATAGTGGTTCCCTAAGTGATGGGAAGTCCGATCGGGATTGTGAATACTCGGATTTGCAAGGGCTTCTTCGAAAGTGCCTTCGGTTTTGTTCGAACCCAGAACAGACTTGTATGGATATGTGTATGACATTACACTTTGAGATATAAAACCGGTTTCTATCAAATACATTTCTGTTTGGTGGCGGAGATTTACTCTCTTAGCTTAACACCCTTCTCCGAGACGTACGAGCTCAGAGGTTATGTAGTTAATGGTTACTAGTGATACATTCCCAATTTGGTAATGTGGCATACGAAGTGCTGCTGATCATTTGTTGATCAAAGCATGGCTTTGTAAAAAAGCGTAGCTTTGTGGATGAGACATCATCGAGCCTTACAACCCGGTAATGGTCGAAACAGGAAAGATGCGGCAAGGTTTCAGGGGTAGCTCCCCTAAGGTATGTCCATTCCTTTTGGAAAAGGGTGGTATCGTGGTATGGAGCCTAGATACTTACTCATGTGGACACTATATTTATTACTGTGTGATGTTGTTAGTGTAGAGGGCCCTCGGATAAAGGGCGCAAACGACCGGGGGTGGCATATCTTAGGTTTTACCCCCGGGAAGGGGGTAGACCGGCCTTGTGTTGGCAGAGAGCCGGGTAGGTTCTCGGGGAGTCCCTCCAGAGGCGTTCCCATGTGGCAACAGGAAGTTCCTTAGCCTGACCATTTGTTGGAAATCCAATCATCCAATACGCGCCTTGTATGGTTTTAGTTGTATAACCTGCCATCTACTTATGGTGGCGCCCCACTGTTTGAATGGTAGTTATAGTAGGTATAGTTCGGAATGCCTATACTGGCTAAGATTAATATTATACCTTCGAAATGTTTTCCACTATGCACTAATAATAATATCAAAATGGTTTTCGCGTATCAAGCATTTTCGACTGTCATAAGGAGAAATCTCCTCCAATTCTGCGTTTGCATAGTGTGTGTGGCGGAAGGCCTTATGGTAGTTCCATTTTCCAAAAAGCATTGCGGATTTGAACTTTAAAAGATTTTGTTATTTGTTTCAAAAGATAAAACTGTTTTTCTTTGCTCACACCAGTCTCATGACTGACCTGAATTTTATTGTTCCTTTCCTAAACTCTGGGTACCCACTATTTTCCACACAGGCAGGCTAGAGTTGGGTTTTCCAAATAGTCGAATAATAGGAATTGATTCGATAGCCTTCGAAGCCCTTTGGATTTGTGGATCGCATTTGCTACATTTCAACATTCACAGACGACCTTGCTTAGCTTGGTGCAACTTGATGGTGGTTCGAGCTAGCTTGGGATTGAAGATGGAGTTGCAGTTGCGTTATGGAGTTGGATTCTTTTGGAGATATATTCTATTGAAGACATTATCTTTCCACTGCTATTTCTTGTATCTCTGATAGTATTGATATCTATTGTATCATTCTATTATATCATCATTGTATCTTAATATTGTATCAAATGTTGTACATCAAATGTATTATTTCATTTCTTTCGCTGTGTCGTACTTATTGTGTTATAAGCTCCAACGAAGCAGATTCAACATTTGAATCTGCGGCATTTGAATATGAGTGTCGTATTCGGTGTCGATTTTCGAAGGTCGAATCAGGATCGTTACATATTGACTGAGGCAGATAGTGTGTTGCCTCGGTTTTAACTGAGGCGTTTTGCCTCAATTTGCACCAGTTAAAACCGAGGTGTGTTGCCTCGGTTAAAACTGAAGCAAAAACGCTTCAGTTTTAAATGAGGCAAAACTCCTTAGTTAACTAAGGCAACATGCCTCGGTATTAACTGGGGTAATGCTTCAGTATTAATTGATTTAATAATTCTTTAATTATATACACGACCATAATTTTAATGCCTTAGTTATACATACACAACCACGATACATAGTTTTAATTATGAACATGATAAATATATTTAGTTTTTATCTGATATTTCATAAGGTTGTGATCCGTCGCATTTAAATATATTCAGTTAAGGAAGCCATTTCCTGCATATAAAAAAATGCTAACAGATTAGTGGACCTAAATTTATTCATTGATAATGAGTTTTCATCCTCATAAGTTTGGAATGTGACTTCTACACAAATCAACAAAGAAAACAAAGTTCTAAGATAAAACATATTAACTTCATTGTATGATGCTGGTAACAAGGATATAAACTTGAAATGACCCTTCCCTATTGATTTGGCTTTACCTACACGCATGGCGTGCATGCCAATGTTCAACTAAATGACCCGAGCCTTAAAAACGACAACGCGCACCAGGGATTCCCAAATTCAACTTATAATTAAGGTTGCAATTTCCTCTTGGTCTGCAATTTTGAAAACTAGATATTGATCCAAAACAGAATGCCACTTTATTGGGCATAAAAAAAGCCACAATTAGCTGAAATCATAAGCGTATAATCAACATGCTGAAACACAATATAAATCATCATGATACTTGTTGCAGAGCAATCAACTAACCAATCTTCAAACAATTATATTCACAAACAAAACCCATGCATGACATGCACAGACTTAGCACTAGTACTTGGCAAAATTAAAACTGAATACAGAACAATTAGTACACATCATTCAGCTACAACAGTGACAATCTAAACGTGAACTGCCCTTAGTAAAAAAAATATCTAGGAATTTCACGGACTTGCATTTACAATGCACTATGAGATGAAAGAAAATAGAAACACGGCTAATATAGTAAGTGTTAGAATGATATAGCATAACACAAACTATCAGACTTTGCTGATGTAAAAGGACCAATCAAAATGTAATGAAATGTCTTACTTATGATTAACCCACAAAGACACCTATAAAAGGTTCGAGAATATTATCCCGACTACTTAAACAAGCAGATTTTGGGATATCACATCCGTTAAGGTATTTGGGGTTTAAAATATAGAAGTAAAATATAAAATGATTGTATAGTTTCCACTTTGATACTAAAAACCGTAAATCTTTTTTTTTACTTTATAGTTTTGAATTGATTCCATGCAGATGAGACACTGAAAATTAATGAAAAAGGGACAAGTTTTGACCTTAAGATCTATACTGAAAGAGTAAAAAAGGCCTTTCCAATTTGTTTATGTTTAAAGCATCCCAAGCACGTTTAGTGATTAAATGCATCCCATAACTTAAGCAACAAATCTATGGCATGTATCCAACAGAAAACCTACCTTAGTTATATGTCAAAGAATGAAGCAACCCTTTTTTAAGAAGAAATAAATAAGCTTATGCTTCATTGGCCAAAGTCGAATAAGAAATGCAAAGCATATGTCGTACCTTTGAGGATCTTATCTGCTTCAGTGACTCTTCTAGTTGATTCTCGATTTGATTGAGTTCATTAGTGTTGGGTTGGCCGAGGTCCTCACCACCTCAGTTAGGAAAAAAACATTATGTTATTAACTTTAAGGTTCATTACTGATGCCACCTCTAGGAACGCTGCACAAGCTCAACTCTTGTTTTTAACTTTGGACACTCCGGGTAATTGCTCTGCATTGTAAAACAAGACGGCCTTTGAATAAAACTTGGCATGCTTTTGGATAAATAACCCACAGGCCATAGCATTAATTTTCTATACCTAAATGTGACAAAAAACTAGTAGGAGATATAGAAACATGTTTATGTTTCGGTTAAGCATGATAAAACCTGTCTCTTCTTTGATGAAGCAGGAGCGGTGATGTGTTGTAGGCTAAAAGCAACAAATCTATGCCATCTTTGGCGAAAATTTTTGACATGATATGCAAGAGGGGAATTTTTTGGCTTCTTAAAACATGGCTGGACAGCAAGTTGTTGGCATAAATGCTGAAGTCGACACCTAATGAGCAATTTATACGTCTAAGTCCTAAAGGAAAGCTAAACCATATTCTACTCTGACTAATCATGCTGAGTCTGGAAGCTCTGTAATTGACAAATATGTAATAACAGACTTTAAAGCTGATTCTGTTAGTGAAGATACTTTGCATGATTCTTGGAGTTGATACAAATGATGATAGTAAACTTAATTCAGTTGATAAAGATAAAGATTTCGAAGCTTCTCATAGTGATAAAACCTTCTTCGTCGCGAATCAAGAGGTACAAATAGGAAACGTTTATCCTATAAATTAATATATTTACATAATAGACGTGTAATACAAGGTATACACATTTTCTTCAATAAATCAGCAGGCTATGCAAGTGAGATCTAAAGTTGTTGCATTGCCCTGGCATCTTCTACCACATTTGTTAAATAAAATGTAGCTGCGATGGTACGACATATCCAACTGTGGTTTGGTTCTAATTCCAATGTAACCAGATGGAAAATAAAGTTGATACAAATCAAGGTTCGAAGTTCCGGATTCCGTTTCCGTTCCGGTCATCTGAAATATTCAAAATTTCGGTCCCGTTTCGGGATTTCCGGAAATTCCGTTTTAAATCCGGTTTGTCAATTCCGGTACATTTTTGTTATAAATACGCAAATAAATATGCAATACTAATAATCAATTACATTAAATTATTCAAGTCACATAAAAGTTACAAAACATACAACATAAAAATTTAATACCAAAAGCTATTTCTCTGAGCATCATATAAATTTTGTCCATCGTTCTCTTCATCTTGTGTCGGATTATAATATGCTGGAAAAGCATACTGCTGTATCTGATCCGAACTTAAAAATGTCGTCATCATATTATCAAAGGGTGAGGGTTCATCTTGGCTACTTGATGGCTCAGCAGCATACGGTTGATGTAACCCACAATACGAATAACCTCCGGTATAGTCAGATGTAGAATACCTAAAACTGGGGACATTGTTAGAAGTATATCTGTCATTATAATCCCCTTGATCTTCATGAACAACGTTTAAATTTCTATCTCTTCGTCGACTATAGTCATCTGCTTCATAATTTTGTATATGTCTTTGAGACTCATCAAAAGTGGAATCAACGCCATAACCACTCGAACCAATACCGTCACCACCAGCATTACCTGAATCATCATTTGATGAACTATCATTTTCAGTATTTTCTGCAGATACATTATCATTGTCCGACCAAGGATTATCGCTTGCATTATCAAGTAGTGGATTCTCAGCTTCTCTAGTCCATTCTGCAAGAGGATCCTCCTCATGAAAGATGTAATCTAAATCAATAAGTTGGTCGGTTGTTTGTTGGCGTTTAGCATGTCGTACTCTTAATCGCATATTATAATGTACAAATACCAATTTTTCTAAGTTCTCCATTTTTATTCTGTTTCTTAACTTCGTGTGAATCATTGCAAATGTTGTCCAATTTCTTTCACAATTTGAAGAAGAAACTGTTTGGCTAAGAATACGCATAGCTATGCGTGTTAAATTTGGAGCAGCTTCCCTACCAATTATTGACCACCACATAGCTGGAAGACACGACTTAACTGCACGTTTCGCTTTTGCAGAACCAAATACATCAAGTTTCATTCTATATTTTTCAACCTACGAATCATTCATAATAAACCAAGTTATTCTTTGCGCTAAACATTAAGTTTAATAATTTGTTTATTACCTCTTTTGAAATTTGAATTTGCATAGCAATATCAGGCACCATTTTTTCAAGAACATTTGTCCATCCATTTAGAACCTCATCATCGTTTGTTGCATTATCTCCGTATTGTATATGAGGATTGAGAAAATAACCTAAAACAATTTGATATTTCAAAGAAATATTGACATGATATTTACTTTTATAATTGTGCAATAATTAAAAAAAAAATACCTGCTGCATGAATAGGTCGGTGCAATTGTCTTTCCCATCTTTTATCGATTATATTCCACCACTTTTGACACTGTCTTACACCAACATTTTTCTTAATTGATTCCTTCGCTCGATCCATTGCTTCATATAGATATCCCATCTCTGCTTTATCATCATTGTCCACCATTCTTAAAACTTTTACAAGTGGACCAAATACGAGGATTATAGCAGCAACGTTGGCCCAAAATTTATCACTGTGAATCAAATTATAGATAAGAATTGCAGTTTTTTTATCTTTAGGACCGAGTTTCGGAATCTTTGCGCTCCACTCCCTCGAAGAAATCATTCTTCTTAGATTCTCTTTATGTGTATATATGGATTCCAACGCAATAAAGTGAGTAGCAAACCTGGTTACTGCTGGCCGAATCAGCTCTTTATTATTGGTTTCTTTTCTCATTATGGTAAGCAACCAACCATGATTGTATATGAATCCTGTTATTGATTGACAATTTAAAATTATCGATTTTACCTCGGTTTCTTTTGAAATATCTTCAAGAATCAAATCGATACAATGTGCTGCGCATGGTGTCCAATATAGTTTTCTTCTTTTTTCCATCAGTAGTTGGCCAGCAGCTTTGTAATTTGCTCCATTGTCAGTTACTATTTGCACAATTCTATCTTCTCCAATAAAATTAACAACATTATCCATTAGACCACAAATATACTCGGCACTTTGAAATTTGTCGGTAGCATCTACAGATTTAAGAAAGACAGTTCCTTGGGTAGAATACACAAGAAAATTTATGATTTTTCTTCTATTTTGTGTGCTCCAACCGTCGCACATCAACGTACAACCATACTCATCCCAAAAGTTGGAGTAAGTGTCGATGTGTTGTTTGATTTCAGTGCACTCTAAATCTAAATATGTTTTTGATAATTCATGTGCCGTGGGTCCTTTAATTCCAGGACCAGCTTCTTGAATGGCCTCTACCATAGTTTCATAGTAAGGACTATTAGCAGCATTGTGTGGGATATGATTAAAGTAAAAAAATTTTGATATTGCACGACCTATGTGTTTTTTGGCATCTTTAATGCCTTTTATTGCAGTTCTAATAGAAGGTTGAGTTCTACCTCCTCGTTTTTGTACATAGGGATCAATCCTTCCAGCTGCCCGTGTTGCTAAATCGTCATCTATTCTGATTGATTTAGAACGGTCATTGCGCTTTAGTCCGCTAGATCGTATACCTGTTCCACTAGATCCTACACCCGAGTTCATATAACTTTCTTTACTTTCTTGCAAGGCGCATCTTAGCTCTCTGTCATCTTCACCTCCATCACTGTCGGTATCTTCATTTTGTTGTTCGGGCATGCTCATTAGCTCTTCTTGCACACGTTGTTTTTCGAGCTTCCCTTGATTTCTCTCAATTCTCTTTTTATTCAGATGTTCTCGTATAAGTTTCCTGACTTCTCTGGGAACAGTCGGACATACTGCCACGTCGCCTGTTTGTCCTGCTAAATGTTCTTTCATACGTGTTATACCACCACCAGAAATTATTTTATGACAATAATTACATTTGTTTTTTCTTTTTTCACCAATAACCGCCGTACAATAATTCCAAACGATATCACGATTTGCCATAATCAGCCACCTAAATAAGAAACAAAATAATTTAATATTTAATTACTTAACGCTAATACATTTTAATGCAAGCTAAACAATATATTATTTGCATTATACAACTTCCACTCATGGTTATTCATTATCAAATTAAAGTAACCAATATTTTTTTTTACATAATAATTTTTATCACAATATATTGTCAAAATTGCTTTTAGCATTAGCAATTGCATTATAGAACTATCACAATAGCAATTCCATTAACTATCACAATACATTTCATTTCTACCCCATTAACTTGCATTCACGGTAAAAATAGAGACCGGCCCATTAATTCATCCATTAATTCATTTAAGCAATACCAATACGCACACAGTACACACGCAAATCAAATTGACGAAAGGGGGAAAATCAAAATACCTGGTCGCCGCTGCCAAGCTCGAGCAAGATCGTCAGAGTTGACGCGAATGAGGAGGTGCAAGAATCGTCGGATCTCGTGTAAGGATCGTCGGCGCTCGAGCAAGGATCGTCTCGAGCAAGGATGTTTCTGCCGTGAACTGGTGCCGCACCGCTTCGTTCCTGCCGTGTTCGCTTCTGTCGGTTCTAAGCTATCAGATGCGACGCGAATCGGAGGTTGGTTTTACTGTGTTTACATTGTATGAATATTTCTGGTTTTATAGAGTGTAAATCGAATCTTGGTCACGGGATTTTTTGGTTTGAATTTGTTTATGGCAGACAAACTGTAATGGATTGATTGAATTTTGTATGTTTGCTAATCTGCTTCACGGGCGTTCGTTTTGATTTTGATGTTTTCGTTTTCTCTGGATTTTTTTTTTCTTTTCGAATCCGATTAACTCGCGAGTATCGCGACCGGATTTCTACCCTATTTTCGGTCCGGCCGACGCCGGAACCGGGCCGAGATGGCCGGAACTCCGGCGTGCCGGGCGGACTTTAATACCTTGATACAAATAGCTCTGCTAACATTTTACAACTTAAAATATGAGCAGCAAACATCGACTTCATAAATAACTTTTTTGGTGTACAATTCTAAGATCATAATCATTTTCCAAATATGAGCTTAACATATTAAATTTAGATTTAAAAATTAAAGGATATGCACTATCATACATGTAAAACGTATAACATTTTGAAGTACGGTGATTTTTTCTACGTAAATTTTTTTAGATTCATGTCTGTTGGAAGCACAACATGCGTAGCCATTAACCTTGTGTTCATTAATTAATTCATTAAAATTTGATATCTTAACAAACAATCATAATTAATCTATGAAATTTTGATCAATATATTAATCACGAATTCAACAGTCCGTTAAATACACTAAATCCGAGTTGAAAGATTTGAATAAGTGAGCTTGTTGATAGGAAGCAGCAGCTTAATATAACCTTGTGTTTATTAACAGTAGGCAATGACTCAACTTCCCACTTATACTCATAGATAACAAGAAGCAACTTGAGAATAATTTATGCAAGCAAGATCTTTGCATAGTTAATATCACACACACATACTTATATACACACACAGCACTACCCACATGCACACAGCAACACATGCACACATACCCAGCACTGCACTCACACAAATAAAACTTCTCACACAGAAAAGTGCAGATCCGTGTACTCAAAAACCGTGCACCCATAGAACTGCAGATATAACCAATTTCTTCTTCTTCTTTCCCTTAGACCATGTGTACACAACAACACATACAGAAAGACCAAATACACAATGAAAACTGGAGTCTACAAATTTATACAATACCAAATAAGTTTGAAGTCTTGTACTTGAATCTACAAGTAACGGTTAAATACATACCCTCTGCAATGAGGAAACGTGTATATGGACTATGGTCGTATCCTTATTATAAAAAAATTAATAGTTTTCTTTCTACAACTCATTCTTATGATTACCCAAATTGAAACTGACAGTAATGTTCTCTAATCGCTAGAACTAAGGACTGGTGTTTATAATGAATATGTACATTAATTTATCAAGTTATTAATAGTGAATAAAGTAAAGATATATTCAAAAACTATGGCATCTAATGGGAACTAACAGTAATTTTATTACGTTGTTATTTACACAGTGGAACATAATGTACGTGAGAATTATCATAGTATATGCTAATTTTAAGGAAAATATACTAAAGTAATTACTAAAGTACACATGGTAGTATAGCCACACAACAGTGGAGCAGCCCACTGTTCCAATTCGGGGTGGCTCACCAAAAGCGCCTCTTTCGAAAAAGGTTTGAAGTCCTTCTAACATCACAACTCAACTGGATTAAAAGAATAAGCAAATGATTTGTAAAATAGGTTCAGAATATATGCTACCGCAAGTAAACAAGTATTTGGAGGTCCAAAATATTGCTAGTAAAGAGTGTATTATCCTAACGTATTGAACTTACTTGAGTATGGTACTTGCTGTCTAGTTGTTTAAGAATTTTGTAAATTCATGCAGTAATATCCATTGTCATCATGTTACTATTAACCCAATAACTTGTGAAATTAGCTCTGAAAGCATAATAAAATTTGTTAAGAAACACAACCTAAATCAAGCCTAGATACAAAACATATAGCAAGAACGGTGCCATAGTATCGCCACATTGATATTATCAAGATATAAATAACTAGGTCGATATATGTGATACACAAATACTACTTACAAATTTGTTATATTAGCAGCAAAAATATTGATTCAATTGGTTTACTCACATTCAACCATAAACATGGTCACCCTGATAATAGAAAATTATTATTTTTAAATTCACATCCAGATAACAAAATGAAATGTAACAATTAAGTTGTATTATAAAATAACATGGATATTTCAAAGTAACAAATGCAAGAAAAATATTATTAGTAACAGATGCAAGAAACTTATTTTAATCGTATGAAGTAGAACCGGATTATTAACTTCTTTTGAATAACGTGTTAGGATGTTTCAAAGTAAACATGAGATTATCGGCATGGGGATATGCCGATAAAAATCTAAGCATATTCATGTGGTCATTTTGATGATGGTAAAGCACTAGGATAGAAATGCTTTACACCATCCTTGTAGTCACTAATTTATAGTCTAACAACACATTATTATGTTTTTGTTTGTGCTCTTATAGGACTTGAACTACAGATCGCAAAATTTGAGCAGCAGGTATTTGGGGCCAATAACATTAGTGTACACTGTAGTCAAGAGAGATGCAGGTGGAAAATAGGATGTTATATGATGCAACAAACATTTCATTTGGCAGCATACAATTTGTATATATCATTTATTTTATATATATATATATATATATATATATATATATATATATATATAGTTCGTATTACTTTAAGACCGATAGCGCTAAATAAAACATGTAAAGATGCACATATTGAATGATCGGATCAGTCAATTTGTTATTTGAACTAATTAGTTAACTTCAAAGGCTATTACACAGACCAAATAAAGGAAGTATATAAAATATAAAAAAAATACAAATTTAATTTCCAAAGAATAAAGAAAAACCTGATTGGAGAAGTAACACCTAGTAATTAACCAACTTGATTTAGGTTTTAGGAGCCACGCTAGTTGATAGACTTTGCCAATGCTTGTTATATTCTTTCTCTTGTCTCGGTCTGGCACATAATATATTTCCCTATGTTGGATTCCCAATTTTTATTTGCCTTGCTATGTCTGTCTTTGCTTCCTAAGTTGTTGTTATAATTGATTCTCTTAAATCAAAGATTTCTCTTGGCTCAAATGTTACAGTGTGCTGAACCAACTCCTGCTTACTGATACTTAGTCTTTTCTTTCTTCTATCTACTCTACAACAATAATTTATCCATAACTATCCACGACCTGGTTAAATAAAAGTCAGTACATGTCTTTTTCAAATTTACATGTTATTGGATCTCAAAACTTACACAGGTTTAAAGCCCATCATTAGGGCTGCAAATTTCGATTTTGACAAGTTATTGGATATGGCTAAAACTTAAGATTAGACATAGAGATGGATGGCTAAGATTAAGAGAGAACAGGTAATGAGATTGTGCTAATATCTCTCTTGTACAAGGCTATATATATGAATCTCTAAACCCTTAATCAAAACAAACTTTTGGCTGCCATAATTATCAAGTTTGCTGGCCGAAATTAATCCGCATATCAGTTCTAAGAATCTCAAATTAATTCAAGTTAAGTAAAAGCGCTATTTGATAGAAAAGATCGACAATTCCAGACTTGCAATCTGACGGATCGAGCATAACTAGAGAAGGGAATTCAATGATTCAAGTGGACTCAAAGGCATAATCAATTGGTATTTTATTTATATATTACAGGAATCATATCATATTTTATAATTTAATATCGATTTATCCCAAATCTGTATATATATTAATGTTGTATATCTAGTTAGGTGAGATTTTCGTATTTATATGTGGTTGTCACGAATTAGTTTGGTTATGTTCCTGGTTATACTATTATGTTTTATAATTTATGTATAAACAAATCTAGTTTGCTGTAAAAAATTAAATGTTGTCATTATTAATTATTTTATGTATATTTATGTATTAATTTTCAGGAAAATGGGTTGGAGGAAGTTTTTACTTCTTTTTGTGGGCCTACGGACGTGGATTATATTTTTCTTTGAAGGACGCGGGCTTTATTTTTTCGTTCTAAGGACAAACTTATGTAAAATTTTAATTTGCTTCTTAATTTCTTCTTGATCTTCATTCTGATATTACTGATCTTAGTTCATCGATCTTCTTGATTCAAGGACGAGTGTTTCTTTAATTTTGTATTCGATCTTCTCGATTGTCTATCGATCTTCATCATGTTTCTTTATCGTCGATCTTCATCATGCTCTGGATCTTTATCAAACAATTTTCTTACATTCAGTTATATTACTCTTATTTGTTTCGATCTTCTTCTTAACTTCCCCTGATATAATATCGTTCGATTATTAAGTATATTTCTGTTTTTCTAGGTTGCACAGTTTGTCTTCTTCCAGATTTCGGTACCTATTTTAGATTTGTTTCAATGGCAAAGTAAGATTTTATTGTGTAATGTTATGTTTCTTCAATACAGTTTATTGTTTTACAATTTAACTGTTCATCTATCATTCTAGTGAATTTTATATGTAGTTTGTTGTGTTATGCTTTGTTTATATAGCATTTTTTGCTGTTGTATTCATAATTTGTTTTAATTTGATTGTGCTATGTTCATTTATCATTTTCTTTTTAATTATCTTATATTTCTTTCATTTAGCACTTAATTTGATTTTCATTTATTATGCTATGTTAATTTAGCATTTTCTGTTGTTGATGCATTCATAAGATTAAGTAAGTTTGTTAATTGTTTTTTTAATTTCTTTTGCGGTACTGATATCTACAATGATAAAGAAACTAGTTTGCTAGTTATTTTTGAACATAATAGGAATTGTTATTCTACTCGACTTACCACAGGCTCTTCTTTGTTTGGTGTTAAGACTGAAATCTTTGCGGTTTAGCCATATCTTAGTCCATTTTCTGCTGAGATATCTGTTTTCTAATTTTAAAGAAGAGTGAATATTTTAAGTTTACTAAGAAAAATGTTTTTTCTATGGAAACTGATATTGGTGGTTGTGGTTTAGGCTATGCAAGTGTTCAAAGCACTTCAATTGGTAGTCATTCTGGTACAAATAGTGATTCACATGCCGATTCTTCTTATTATTTGAAAGATATGTTGAAGAAAGGTTCTCAAAAACCTATTGTTGATTTCTTCATTTTTTAATGGGGCTGAGGATTTCGGGGGTTTTTTAATGGCATATCAAATAAAAATGGTTATGATTTGATTTTTGTAAGAAATTCTCCTGATAGAATTTAGGTTAATTTCTCTTAGTTGAAGGAAGGTTGTAAGTTTTATCTTAATGCTTCTTCGGATCCTGGTCTATTCTCTTGGTTTTTTATTAGAACCTACAATTTTGATCATTCGTGTGAAGTCGATCTTAGAGATGTTAATAAAGTTAATATTTCAAGTAGATTTGTTAAATCTTTGATTGTTGATCAAATTCGAGATGCTCCTATGAAGAAGCCAAAAGATATTATGAAGGAATTTAGAAGAGAGTACAATTTTAATCTTTCATATTATTATGCTTATAGCGGAAAACAGTTGGCTTTGAAAGAAATATATGAGGATGATGTTATGTCATATAAGGATTTAAATTGGTATTTGGAGGCACTGCAAAGGTATAGTCCTGGTAGTTACGTGGCCATGGAAGTTAATGCTTCAACCAATCAGTTTGAGAGAGTTGGTATTGCTTTTGGTGCTTGTCTACTTGGATTTAAACACCGTCGGCCATTAATATTTTTAGATGCAGCCTCTTTGAAGGGAAGACCCGGTGTTTTGTTAGCTGTTACTTCTAAAAATGGTAACCAAGGTATGAGTTCATTTTAGTTTTGTTTTATTTACTTATTATTTTTCTGGCAATGATATATTAAACTATCATTGTTCAAAGTTGTACATAATTTTTAATGCAGCCAAGTTTACACTAGAATTCTTTGCTTTATTTTGTTCAATGATCGAGCTGGTTACACTAGAAATGTTTATAGTAGAAATGTTTGCAAAAACAAGAACTACGATTTTATGCAGCAGTAATTAAAAGACTTTGAAATAACATATGTTATATTCATATATCATTTTGAACCTAATTTAGTTGTGTATAATAGAAATTATTAACATTTAATACAGGCTTTGACGTTTAATATAATTCATGTTTCTTACTACTGAGCTGTCATTAATTATTTATTTTGTACGTTTCTTTCCTCTTGCTATGGGTATTGTTTCACATGAAAATGAATCGAATTGGTCTTGGTTTTTATCCCATTTGAAAGGAATGCTTAATGAAGATAAATCTTTAGTTTTTATGTCTGATCGTCAATGAGGTCTCATTTTAGGTGTTCCAAAAATAATTCCTTGTTCATATCATAGCTATTATTTACTTCACATGCAATAGAATATTGGTACTGTTGTCAAGGCGGCTAAAGGTGATTCATCTATTGTGGAGTTGTTCAAACTTTGTGCTAGAGCTTACAATATGTATGATTTTGAGTGATATCTTTCTAAATTTAAGGATATTGGGGGTACGTCCGTAGAAAATTTTCTAAGAGATAAACCTTTTGACCATTGGCCAGATTTATTTTTTGAAGGAAAGCGTTATGGTGAATATTCTTCAAATGTTGCAGAAAGTTTCAACTCATATATTTTGAAAGATAAAGTTATGCCTATAACTTCTTGTTTGGATGATATTCGAGTGAAAATAATGGAGCAAATGGCGAAACGAAGAGAGGAATGTTGTTTGTGGACAATGAATCTTTGTCCCGTTATGGAGGAACGTTTGTCTAAGTTAGTAGATGATGGCTTTGGTTGGGATATTTATGAGTCTTCAGAATTTGTGTTTGAAGTTAAATCTCTTAAGTCACAGGTTGTTGATCTTAAAAATCGTTTATGCAGGCGTAATCAATGAAGAGTTACTAGTTTTCCATGTGCCCATGTAATTAAGTGCATTAACAAGTCTAGATTATCCGTTTATGATTTTGTGGAGGACTATTTTACTGTTAATGCTTTCAGATCTTTGTACGCTATTGCTATCAATCCAATTCCAGATTTTGATAAGCTAGTTGCTGTTGAAAATGAGGTTTTGATTAGGTCTCCTAAAGAAGTTTGTGGTAGAGGAAGACCATCTACAAAGAGGCATGGTGGATTTGGATATTCTCAAAGTAAAAGAAACAGATGCAGTCAGTATGATGAAGTTGGCCACAACAAAAGAAATTATCTTGCTTCTTCAAAAAGTTAAGAAAATTTATGTGTTTTACTAGTGTAATTGAGTAGTTTTTTAAGTGTAAATCTACTAAAGCTTATAGAAGAATCATGTCAGACTTTGTGAAATCATTAGAAAATAAAATGTGAAATGTTTTGGTTATTTTGTTTTAATTTCAAATATCTAATGTTCATATATTTTCCTTTGTTGTTGAATTTCTATTTTTAGGAATCTATTATTTATTCATATTGCAAAATATTTAATATGAATTAAAGAACTGCATGAGCTCTGCACTTCAGTATTAACATTTCTATTCAATGCTAGATGCACTTATCATTTCACTCAAATGCTAGTTGTAACTAGCATTTCATTATAATCAGTATGCATCACACCTGAAATACAATTTCAACATTAAAACCCATAATCTGTCATTGTATAGAACTAAGTAAGCTGTTGTGCAAGAATGAAGGATCTGATGATGATGATATACTGTTTATATGATTAGCTGATGAGATTACATAAGTGGTTTTGTGATGAATTATCAGTACGTTGATGTACTATTTATATGATATGGGGGAACATCTCCCCCCATATTTCTTCTATATTGCAATGGAATATCTTTCCTTATTGTTAGAAAAAGCAGTTAGAAAAGAGAGTTAACACCAATTTGTAAAATGCAAACTATGTAATATCTTCATTATGAAGACTGCACCTCTCTGTTTTAGAAAATAACAAACAAAGTAGATAAATGGGATTGCAAATACTGGCTACTGATTAATGTGTATTATATCCTATGGTGCTATGCTAGCTACTGATTTATGATGTAATATATTCTATGGTGCTATACTGGCTACTGATATATCAACTTCCTATTGTCACTTTAAAGAAATCAAATAAGATAAATGCAGACTTTCTGTGGGAAGGAAGTAAGCATAAAATTTCATGGGATAAATTGTGTATGCCAAAAAAACAATGGGCTATAGGCCTAAAAAAGTTAAAGGATCTATGAGATACTTGTGCACTAAACCTACTTTGGCAACTACCATCAAAATAACAATCAACGTGGACTGCGTTACAGTATAACTAGCATTACAATTGGATGATAGTTGTATTTAGCATTTCAGTTAAATGCCAGTTATAACTAGCATTACAGTGTAAACAGTAGTTATCACACTTGAAACAGAGTTCAAACATTGGAAATCATAAAAATTGCTATATGGATAAATTCACACATTATTCATCACCGTTCAATCACTGAGAAATGTATTTTTGCATAAGCTAGTTCTATCTAGCATTTCAGTATAAAACATTATTCGCCACATCAGAAATACAGTAAAAGCATAAAAAACACATAAAAATGACACTTAAATATATCCATAGTTTATTTCATGCACTGAAAACAGACAACTATAATCGAATAAAATTCAAATCGAGGAGTTCAAATCCATCTGAGCAGTTTATACACTGAGAACAAAATACATGCATTGGAAAACATATAAGACTCCATATCAGACTCCATCTCACTTTAATTAGCAGAAGTGGTTCAGTTCAAAGAAATCCAAAGTTCTAAGAAGTTAAAATGCAACAGCTATTCTTAGGTAGAATCTTTGTAGGATTTCTCCACTGATCAACTGTATTGTGGATCATTGAGTATGTCATACACCACTACAGCTCTTAGGTTTCTAAGCATTTGCTTTGGATATTTTTCTGGCATCTCATCCTTGTCCAGTTTTTTCAAGTTTTCCATGACAAAGAATGCACAATCATGTTTGTTTCAAATATAGAAATATTAGTTAATATTACAGTATAACCTAATGCTAAAATAAGATAGCATTCTTTACTCTAGAATTCCAAAATATAGCTTCGTATTTTGATCACAATTCAATGCATTCATAGAGACACCATTGCTGGGTGTGGAATATGCACATTATACATGATCAATAGATGCAGTTCAATGAACGGTCAATTAGCAATGCTAGCTTTAACTATCATTTTGCATATTTAATGCATTCTAGTGCAATATAAAAATACAAATGATATTTTGGTTATCAGTTTGCATGTTTAGTCCAGTCCAAAAGACTTTAAAAATATGTATGCTAGTGTCCTTTATTTCATTTTCCTAATTTTAAAAATATATAAATTTATAAGCACTGAAAAAATATAAACAATAGTTTGAACTGTCCTTTTTTTCATTTTCCCAATTTTATGCACTTTAAAATTTTCAATTGTAGGTTTAACTATCATTTTGATCATTAGATGTATTCAACTGTATTATAAAAAAGAATAACAAAAGTCGGATGAATATACAAACTAAAATGACAAGAGAAGAAATGAAATTAGTTACTTACGAATCAGAATCCCGTGGTTGGCTTTTTGGCTGCAACACTAAGTTTGTGAAATTCTTTGTTCAGTCTTCCTACTTCTGCCTATTTCTTCTTGAACGTCAATTCAATTCACTACAACAAAAATACTATATTACAACGCCCTTTTTACAACGGGCATTGGTTGCCCGTTGTAATAGAAGTCTATTACAATGGTCCATTCAGGCCCGTTGTAAAAGATGCCATATACAATACCCTTTTTACAACGGGCATTGGTTGCGCGTTGTAATAGAAGGCTATTACAACGGTCCGTTCAGGCCCATTGTAACAGATGCCAACTTTACAACGGTCACAAAATGCCCGTTGTAAAAAGTGCCAGTTTTACAACACATTTTTTGCCCGTTGTAATATATAAAACTAAAACTGCAGTTTATAATATACAGGAGCCGAACCAACTAGGTTTTTTTTTCGTTCCTCTTCAATAAACTAAAAGCTTTGCTCTTCGTTCGTTCCTCTTCAATGAATTAGAGTTTTTTGGCGCCGCCTCAATTTTTCGATGATGCTTCAAATGTTTTCCTCTATCAGTGATTGCCAGCGGTTGCCTCAATTGGGTCGAGTTCGATTGTCAAAACGGTATGCGATTTTTGCCTTTTTTTCGACATGATTCTGCTCGACCTTTGATTCGAATTACTGAATTGATTCTTCTCTGTTGCTCTTCGATTCAAGTTTGAGTTCAAGTTCTGTTGCGGGCATTAGGGCTAAGAGCGGTGACTTGGACGAGACGATGAAGATTTTGGATTTTGGGGTGATTACGGGTGGGGGGATGTTGAGGAAGGAACTTGATGACACAATCAATTGGGTTAGGAAGGCTAAAAATGAGAACTTTGATGAAGGCGAAATTTCTTTTGGGTGTGTAGATAAGCTGGATTTTTAAAAGGTGAACTTGTTTTATTCTAATTTTTCTAGGTCTGGGATGCAATGTGACTTAGCAGCATATCATAATTATTACTATATATATTGAAACTGTAAACATTTTTAAAATTGTAATCACCATTTTAACAGACACTATGTAAAAATAAAATTGAATGTTTCATTACTGTTACAATTCCATTATATAATAAAATTGAATGTTTCATTACTGAGTTCGGTTGCATTACTGAAGATGGCATGAAAATGCAGGTTAGCATTTAAGACCCTTCCACTGAACAAAAAAAAATACAAAAAAAAACACACTTTGATTCTTCATTATCTGGGGCATAAAAATTCCACTTCAATTCTTCAACTTGCATTTCATTTGTTTGGTAGATCTGAATGCAATTTTATCTTTTGGCCACTTTATTTACCAATTCTACAGACGTAGTAGATTTTTTTTGTTCTTCCAACTGAAACAACATTAGAGATTCTGCTTCTAATTCGATACAAAAAATTTCTCAACTATTTTTTCTAAACCATATTTGTTATAATTAGGCGTGTAGCTTATTTTCTATGCTAATTGACAATACACTTTTTTTCATTGTTTTTACTGGGAAATAGGAAGCGAGCTCTTAGACTTGATCGGTTTGTAATATGGTATCTTGCATTTTTACACTTTTCCCAGGTAAATATTCAAGTTTGATTTGAAATTTCATACCAAGTTTGTTATACACTGTAGACCTTACTGACTGTCATAACAATTGAAATGATTGATCAACAATGATAAGATTAGCATTTAGCGATAACTATATAGCTTAATACCACATCCATTATATTCTTCAAATATAATAGTACAGTCTGCTAATCAAAATACTCATAACACCTTTGTTATTAAAGGAAAAATAAAAAGAAGAAAGCCAACAGGGTTGGCGCAGTTGGTTGATGGTTCGGACTGCGTGATCGAAGGTCACAAGTTCGAGCCCCGAAACTGACAACCCTGTAACAAGTACCCGAAGTATGTGTTTGGCAGGCACATACTTCCCTAGAGTTTACAAGCAAAGCTTGGTTCTCTAGGTAATTCAAAAAAAAAAAAAAAAAAAAATAAAAATAAAAAAAATAAAAAGAAGAAAAGAATTCTTTTTCAATTCTTTAATTTGAAGGAAAAGGTCTGCAAAAAATTTCATGTCATGGCTCAAAGGTGAGAATGCTAAAAGTTTTCTTGCATATTCGTGAAGTTCACATTATACTTATTTAGTTTATTATACTTCTAACATCGGAGTGATCAGGTGACGTGAATTTGTAATGGTGACGGAGTGATCAGCTGTCTTTAAGAGGAGTATCATTAAAGAGTCAGCTCAACCCATCAAATCAGCTAAGTAAATAAATATCTACTAAATTTTACCTGTCATTTTAAATTAAAAGCATGTCATCTAGTTCAACTAGTAGAATGCCTGGAACAAAATTACAAGATACATATAGTTTATATCCAATTGCCTTATTTAAATGATCTTAAATTTACATCCCATTGATACATCAATAGAAAATCTTTAAGATATCAGTATATAACAGGAGAATTAGGCTATCATTTAATTCAATGAATACAAGAATAAATTGTAGGAATATTTTAAGGCTTATATTTGTTTGAAGTCCGAGACCTAAACTGTAAGTGGAGTTCCAAAACCTCCATTCAAAATTGCTTGCATGACAACTCATTTCATGGCCAGTCTCTCTTTGTACTGGCTAGATTTTACTAGACATTGCAATCCTAACAAAGACATGAACCTTGATTTTTGGTTTTGGCCTCAAGACATGAACTAGGTCTCCTATTTTCTCTAGACACAGGAGCATTCTAAGATCAATGGAAGAACTTATTATTTTAGAATAAAGATATATTACTTTATTACTTAAAATTCGAATATAGTTTGTAAGTATGGGTGTATCAATGCCTTGAAAAAAAGGATCTTAGAATATTAGTCAATGCAGTTTCATTATGCTTTTAATAATAGTTCTTTTAGTCTTGTGGTTCTCAGTCAGCATGGGGACATCCGATTAAAATGATTTTTTATTGAAACATTAAGTGTCAATATTATGTATGTGAACAATCATTCTCTACTACGTAGGAAATATCTAAAGTTGTTGTACTCACATTGTAGGAGAAGATGGGTATATCATATACATTGGTCATGTTGGTATACGTTGACTTTTACAGTGGTCATCTGTGCAATTATCTGACTCTTCTTGTTGCTGACTTTCCAAAGAATCACCGTGCTACAGCCCATTAGTTTGTAAGTCACTGTCATTTTCATTAGTTTGCATATACTTAAGTAATTGTGTCTATCACCTACTGGCTAATTTATTATGATTTCCCTGAATAATGTTTCTTCTTAAATTTAGGATCAATTTAGGAGCTATTAAAGATTTGAATTCAAATTGTAAAATATTTTCAAAACACAAGTAAATTTGACATAATTCATTTTGTTGTGCTTTATTATTACGGATGTAATTTTTGATTCTATGGTCCGAATTAGGTGAATCTTTTTTCATTTGAGAGATAATTTGAAATAGAATAACTTTTGTGTTTGTCATTTTCCAAAATTTTGAAGTCCACAAAAGTTAAACATAAATTTAAATTAATATTCATCGCTGTTCCAAAATGAAAATTTGCCAATATTGAGCTGAACTCCTTTGTCTATAACTTTTGAATGATTTGTCCAACTTTGATGATTCTGCCTATTTCGAAAAGCTATAAATTTTTATTATTACTGTTCTCTTATTAGGATGCAACAAGTGAAACTGCTGTAGAACTGCAAGAACTAAGCAAGCTCTGCTGCGAGTTCAATCAAAGGGGCCCTGTGCCTGAGTTTGTCAGTAAGCTGCACCCTTCTGTTTACAGAAGGTATAAACATGCTGACTACAATAGGCACTATGTTACTAACAAATTGCAAGGTAAGAAATCTTTGGAGTTGTAGGAAGTGGAAGGGATGGCTGTTTGAATAGGAGGAGCATGTTGTATTGCAAAGTCAGAGGAGTGTTTGTAGGTCTGGGTGGATTGTGTTTGGGAAGCTTGTGATAAAATTTGTAATGTGGTATGTGACAGTGCAATGTAAAGAGTGGTGGTGACAGTTGAAGGTGGAACGAGCAGTTGAGATATGGTTGAGAGGATTGTCACTGTCAATGTTGTGGTCAGTGTATATGAGCTCTGGTTGGTTGCTATGGTCACCGGTGGATGGACAGAGCACTGTGCTTGGGTGATCTCTGATGAGTGAAGCAAGGGGTATGTTGGAGGAAGTGATGTATGAAGTGGGTGTTATGGTTGTTGTTGGTGATATATGGAGTTGTGACTAATGATGGAAGTTGTGTAACTGGGAAGGTGAAGTTGAACTTGCCTTGGGTGTTAATGTTGAGGCAGTATGCATAGGAGATTAATGGAGGTGGAGTGCAGTGCAGAGTGTGTTCACTGAGATGTAGATGTTGGTAGCAATGGACTGGGTTTTGGTGGAAATTTGCGAGTGGATTGGAAGTCGACGGCTTTCTGTTTTTTTCTATGAAGTCGCTATGTTTGTTTGCGAACTGAAGTGATGAATGTGTGGAAGTGATGACTGTTAGGTTGTATTAGGAGTTCGAGTGCAGTCAGAAATGGAAGCGGTAGTCGTCGATGGTCAGCAGCTCGATTGGTGTTTGAGGAGGCAGCGGGTTTGCTCAATTTTGATTTTGAACTGTTCTGTGGTTTTGCGATTTGGAGTTCGAGGTTGGCTGTTGGAAGTCGCAGTGTTCGATTATGACGAATTTGCGGTAGTGCTCTGGTGGATATTCATAAGTTTTTGAAGTTTTGCATTTGTTTGTTATGGGAAGTGGAGTTTGATGGAGGAAGCTACGAAGTGCAGTTGCTCTGACATAGTTGGAGATGGCTGTTTGGTAGTGTGATTGTAGATGTAATTGTAAATGAAAGTGTTATGGGAAGAGAAGTGAATGTGAAGTTTGGTGGTGGGATTCGTATGCAAGTTGTTGATGTATAGAAATATGCAGGGAAGCAAGGATGCTGTAGTTTTTAGGTGTGGATAGACAGTGATGTAAAGAGGTGTGTATGGTTTGTTTTCAGGAGTGATGTGGTTGGGCAGTGATTTGGTGGAAGTTACAGGTGGAGTTGTTGTTGTGCACTGTTTTTGTGGCAGTTAACAGTATGTTTGGTGTAAATGGTTGTTTGTGGGTATGAGGTAGGGATGTTGAAGAGTGGCAGTGGTGAATCTATGGTAGTATGAGAGGTATGGAAAGATGATGTATATGGGAATGCAGTGGTCGGTTAAACAGTCGTGATGCTAGACAGTGAGGAGGTGGTAGTGATTGTAGAGAAGTGGATGGGAGGTTGAAGTGTGGTTGCTGGAAGTTGAAGTTACTTGTTGTATGGAAGGTATGCTCAGAAGCCGTATTGAAGTTGGAGTTGCATGGGAGAAGGAAGTTTGTTGTGAAAGAAAGTATGAAAGGCAGAGGGTTGTATGCTATTGTTATGGAGAGGCAATATGGTTGTGCTGTTGATTGTGTAATAAAGACTTCATCTCTGTGGTATAGTATGATTGTACTTAGAACATGATATTTGTAGCGAACTGTTATGTGTTAATGCTTTATGTATTTAACATGTAAACTTATCTAACTTTTTGGAGTGTTAGAAATCTACGACTTTAGCTTTTAGTCTTTTCGTATGTGATTTTAATTATTTTACGACAATATTTAGTATTAGTATGGATGTATTGTATGGATGCTGCTGTAATTTTTTTAAAATTTTCATTTATTTTGCAACGGGCAATGTGCGTTGTTATATAAGCTTCTTACAACGGTCAATGCACGTTGTTATATAAGATTTTTACAACGGTCAACACACGTTGTTAAATATGTATTTTACAACGGTCAATACATGTTGTGAAATACGCTATGCAGTTAGTATGGTTAGTCTATTGCAACGGGTTATGGTCGTTGTAAAAAGGTATACTACAACGGTTTTTACAACGTGCATTGCCCGTTGTAAAATGTGGTGTATCTATTACAACGAGGCCTATTACAACGGGCACATGTCCGTTGCAAAAACCATATTACAACGGACATTGCCCGTTGTAAAAAGACTGTTTTGTTATAGTGATTTTATCTTTCTGCAAGAAGAAAAATTAGTGTTGTGTATTAATGTTAGAGTGATTTAAAAATTATACTTTTCTTACAAGAATGAGGGCTTGGTTATAGCTGGGGTTTGAAGTCCTTGTTGATCTAGTTTTTGGTTCGGTAGAATCATAATGATTCCATGGCGTTGTTTCATAGTTTAGCATCAACAAACTTCAATGATTTGTGTAACGTAGAGGAAGAAAATTTTCTCTGTAAATTCATCTTTGACAATGACATCTATTGTCAGTATGACTATGTCTTTGATCACAGTTTGCTGATCATGTACTAAAGCATTTTGCACATTCATATGTATTAGAATACTTTATATTATTTTTTAACATTTATAATGAAAAGCTTATACTTACCATCATCATTGTAGTGAAGTAGTAACTTTGTTCATACATCTCTTGATTGTAATAAAACCAATCAATAAGTTGTTTAACCAAACAAAGAAGGTTGTAAGTTTTATGGGATAATTTATTTATTTATTTATTTTTGAACTAGGAATATTAATGCTAGTATTCACTATCGTTTACATATTTCCTCATTGTATGCACTGAAAAATGCAAATGATGGTTTAAACAATCATCTTGAACATTCGATATATTTATATTCCCTTTACAAATACCAATGTTATTTTTAACTCCCATTCTTTTATTCAATACATTATATGCAGTTTGAAACTTTGAATGCTAGTTTTAACTATCATTCTCTCATCCTATACATTGATATGCACTTAAAATACTATGAATGCTATACAGTTATCTGCATTTTACAAATACTAACGCTACTTTTAGCTGTCACTCTCTCATTCAATTTATTTATATGCACTTTGAAAAGTTGAATGCTAGGTTTACCTATCATTCTTCCATTTTACACATTTATATACATTTTTTTGCTATCATAATTCTAATTTGATGCATACATGTCCATTTGTAACCCCCTCAAACAGAATGACTTCCAGCATAGATTTCACTATTGTGATTCGTCCTTTGTTCCTTTCATCTTTTTCATATGCTACAGTGCTGTAATTGAAAATCAATAATTGACAGGTTGGTTTTTTTTCAATTTTATTTAATTATAAATATAATGAAAGAAAAAAGATCAGAAATCTTACTTCTCATTTTCATTAAATTTGAAGAAAGTAAGAATTTTTTTGCTGTTATTCATTCAATAATTGTAGAATACTGCTTTTTATGATATCTTTACTCTTGTAAGCTTTACTTGATGGCAAGTACCCATCAACATCAATAATTTCTTTATTTTCAATCGTAGTGACTTGCTCATCTGTTTCTGTTTCAGATTCCTCTTCATAATCATGTTCTTCATTTTGTTCTTCTTGTTCCTGTTCACTTTTATTTTCTTTTTGACCTTCCTAAGTTTTAGGTTGCTCCTTTTAGTCTTCATTGTCAACATTTTTCTTTGTTCTTCTGTGAACAATTTCATAATGGCAATCAGGATCAATTTTATTCCTTCGTTGGTGCTTTTTAATCCTCAAAACTAAAGAGCTAGGTTTCTTCTGTGTTTTTTCATGCACTGTCGGGGATTTTTCTATTACCTCTGAAGGTTTATGTTGATCTTGTTGTTCTTTCTCTTGCTGCATCATTTTAAATTATTGAGTTATATTGAGATCAAATGATGGTGGTTCTATTTCTTCTCTTGCTTTTGATTTCAACATCTTTGTTTCTTTTCTTAATTGTATGATAATGCCTTCTACTTGTATTCTTTTCTATCTCACCTTTTCTAATTCTTTTTCACTCTTCTTCAATTTATTTTCCAAATCTTCAATGGAATGATGCAATGAGTCGACTTTCGTTTTTGATGTCTCTTTTAAATTTTCTATTTTTTGTATCCCAATATTTTCATTGGTATCCAGCTGAACAAATTTTTGTTGGCTTGTTTGTTGAAGATTTGCTTTTTCATCTTCAGTCGGGTTTCTTATTTCAACAAAAATCTATGTGATAACATAAATAGTAATGAGTGAGCTAACATATAATGAATGAACTAATTTTATATATAATTGTCATTTTTCATGTGATGTAATATCTGACTATCATTCTTTAGTAGCACCTACAAAAAATTGTATTTGTGCATAAATAATATATGTAACTATCATTTAAATTATGACTATACAATAACAAAATGAAAACTGTTAATATACACTGTTATGATTTATTTATTTATCATTATATATTTCTTGTACTTGTGTGAGAAATAATATCATTCTATTGTCCATGTTCATCAAAGCTTCTCTTGAAATGACATTTTTCATGCTTCCGATATTCCACCTCCCAAATCTAGGTAAGGTAGAATAGTATGTTGCTAACGGAGATATCAAATTCACATGCTCACATAGGAAAAACTACAAATAAAATATTACTTGTTAAAACATGTAATATTTATAATTTAATTTATAAAGATAGATGCATTAACATAAAGTTAGAATGTTGTACTTACAATTGGGAGCATGGTACAACCCGGCATGTTTCTCGGCTTTGTTTTGAAAGTCGTCAAATCTCTAATCAATGAATGATGAATTGAAACAGACCAAGATACTGAGTTCATTTTGTTTTGATCAAGGATATAAGGAATATATCCACATGGTAAGTAACTTTGGTTCTAGGGAAAGAAGAAGGTTATCATTGCAAGAATCATAATCAGTTTTGGAAAATCAGTTTCATGTTGAATTTGTTCTGTTTTCAATACATTATTTATCTTTGAAATTGTAAGATCTTTTGTGATGCGCTCTACTGTTCCAAAATTTCTTAGTAAAAAAATCTTTACAACTATTTAGAAGGATTTGTAAACTCATTTTAGGTAATGGAAAAATATTAATTCTAGACAAAGGTAAGCTAAAGAGAATTGAAACATCTTTGGGTTTATTTTTAGAAAAATATTCCCCATTTTAAAAGCTACGTCATTGATAGAAAATGTTTCTATGATGTCATCTAAGGTTGTTGATGATTTTGTAAAGAAGCCATAGATAAAATTTCTTTGAAAAATACTAGCATATATTTTTCGAAGGATGTTTGTTTTAAATAATTCAATTGATCTACAAGGTAACCTCCTTTTCCAGAAATTTTTTATCATTAGAAGCAAGCTAAATCGATAATGAATTTTTTCCTAAGATACTTTCTTTGATTTCTTTCCTTCTGTTGTTTTTTTTTTCTTCAGTCTTTTACCTTTTGATTCCTGTACAAAAAACTATGAATGAGTAATTCGGTATTTAACAAACTATAATGTTATTTTCATGTCTAATTTTTTAAATGCATTCTTATTTTTATCTATCAATTTTTTCAACTGTGAATGCATAATTTTATAGTGCTATATTCATCTATCATTATTTTTTCAAGTGCTATATTTGTCTATCATTACTCTTTTTCAATGTGTGCTTCTACAGTTTAAAGACTGAATGTTATGTTTGTCTATTATTTTTTTCAATGCTATATTTGTCTATCATTCTGTAACTATTCATCGTATTGTTGTCTATCAATCGTCAAAAACTGAATGCTATGTTCATCTATCATCTCATATTTCAATATGATGCATACAAATCAAATGATATATTGAACTATAATTCAATAACTATCTATCTGATTATCCTCTACCGTTTGTCAAATATTGAAATTATATTTTCATTTATCATTCCATCATAATACATATAGTAAATAAAATGATATATTCAACAATCATCCTATCATGCTATGTTTGTCTATCATTTTTTTCAATGCTATATTTAACTATCATTCTATAACTATTCATCCAATTGTTGTCTATCATCTGTTAAAGACTGAATGTTATGTTCATCTATCATCTCATATTTCAATTTGGTGCATACAAATCAAATGATATATTGAACTATCATTCAATAACTATCTATCTAATTGTTGTCTACCATCTGTCAAATATTGAAATGCTATTTTCATCTATCATTGCATCATTACACATACAGTAAATAAAGTGATATATTCAAATATCATTCTATCATGCTATGTTTGTCTATCATTTTTTTCAATGTTATATTTTTCTATCATTCTATAACCATTCATCTTATTGTTGTCTATCATTTGTCAAAAACTGAATGCTACGTTCATCCATCATCTCACATTTCAATATGATGCATGCAACAAATCAAATGATGTATTGAACTATCGTTCAATAACTATCCATCTAATTATCATCTACCGTCTATTAAATATCAAAATGTTATTTTCATTTATCATTGCATCGTTTCACATACAGTAAATAAAATGAAATATTCAACTATCATTCTTTAATTATCAATCTAATTATCATATAACATTTATCAAAAACTGGAATGCTATTTTCATCTACCATTTCAATATAATGCATGTAACGAATAATGTGACATATTCAATTATCATTTTAAAACTGTTTATATGATTACCAATTCAGCATAAACTTTTATTGTAAAACTATTTACAATTAAAATGATAATTCAACTATCATTGTAAAATTATCTTTTATTTTGAAAAAAAATCAAATGTTATACCTTTGTATTTCTTTTTCTACTGACGATTTCATCACAAAGCTATTGTTTCTTCATGTCATCTTCATTCACAGTTTTGCTGCCCTAGATTTTCTCATCCTCTTTGTTTATTCATGAATATCAGTCGAATCAACAGCCATGGATGAATTGTTTTTTCATCTTCTCTTTATTTCTATACACATAGTATTCAAAACCCTACTTTTTGAAATCCTAGGTTCATCGTTTATTTTTTTAGAATTTGTTGAAATATGCGGATTTACGTCCATCGACTTATCTTCCGAAGTCGATTGCGCTTGTAAATCAGTTTTAGGAAAAAAATTGATTTGGGTTTGGGTTGCCATTGTTTGATGGAGGAGAAATTTTATTTACAGAGGAAAAGAGACTAAAAAAGCAGGAACGATCGTGAAATTTTGGAGCTTGTCCTTGAGATGGAAGTTAAATTTTAACGTCCGTTAAAATTAAAATTTATTAAACATTTTTCTTTAAACTAATTTACTCATTAATTTAAATATAAACTAGTGTATATTTTAAACATGTAATTACTTATACGTATATTTATAATGTGTAAACAGCTTAGAATTTTTCCTTACACCTATTTATACACAATGTGAATTATAAAATTCAAAAATAAATTTTTTTTATATATAAATAATTTTAAATTATCTTTTATTGATTATACGAATTGCTTATTACATATAATTAATCATTACACTGAAAATTTGATTTTATACTTTTAAAAATTACTACATTTATGAAGTAAACTATGGGAAAATTTTCAAGATTTTTTGTTAACATTTAATATTTTTAAAAATTAAATTACTTCGGTTGGACATTTCTTTTATTTATTAAAAATAATATTTATTTCAAAAATCATGAAAAAAATTTAAACCTGTATTTTATGAACCTAAATTTTCTTAATTTTAAAATTTTGATTTTCTAGTATTTATTACTAATATTGTAAATTATTATGATCAAAACTATTTATTATATATATAATAATGATAAAATTATTATTTTATGTTTGTTACGCTAATTTTGATCTGGAAATAATTTTAAAATATATATAATTATATTTTATGTATTTAAATGTAATTAACTATTCGTATAGATATATTTTATTTAACCGTATATATATAATTTTAATTATTATATATATATATATATATATGTATGTATAGTTTAATATGTTTAATTATGTGTGTGTGTGTATATATATTTATACAAATGTTTTAAATTATATATATTTAATTTTGAGACTTTTAGTTATAAAATATATTTTAAACATATGTTACCTATTTATAATATATACTTTACATTATAAATTTATGCACATATTTAGACAACATACAATACATACGAATGAGCTAACGTGTCCGTTGCGATGTAAATCACGACATCTATATACGGACATGTTATACCCTTCATGGATTATTATGTTACACATGTGCACACATATGTATATGTATATGATATATGTTTATATATAAATTAAACCGTTCAAATTAACTTTACATTACAAAATACTTAAATTTTAATAAAATACATGATTTTATCTACAACAAATTTAGAATAGTTCTAAATGAATTAGACTTCATAGGCCCAATAAAAGATCCAATAGGGTAAATTTTTTGATATTCGCCCATAACTTCCGCTGCAGACTAGTCCAGTTCCAATAATGGTATCGAAGCCCAATAGTCTATGTGGTCAAAATCAGTCATATTAGGGCTAACTAATTAAGCTTGCCCACTTAGTACGGTGTCAAGAAAGGTAATGTCTAGGATTGAAATTGGGTAATCAAGTGCTTAATCCTACCTGGTTATCGGCATGGCCCGAAAGGTGAAGTGAGCAAAAGGGTTGCCTCTAATAAAAAGGCCCAACTTAATTCAGGCCTTGGGCTAATTTTCAAAATCGTTTTGAAAATTACTGTTAATTTTTTTTAATTTAATAGTTAAATTTAAAATAAAACATGTTTATTATAAAAATTATAATACTACATAAGTTTTCAAAATGTTTAAAAGGATAATGGTATTTTCAAAATGTTTGAAAATATACATATAATAGTTTCAATTTTCAGATTTATTAATAAGATTAATAAAATAAATTAATTAAATATGTAAATTAATTCATGCATATATGCATGTATTATATGTGTCGATATTTGTTATATAATTTTAAAATATTTAAGATAACATGAGTATACATATATGTATACAAGATAAATTTTGAAATTAATATATTTTAATAAAAATTATTTAATTAAATAAATAAATTAAAAGTTAACTAACTAAATAAAATACACATATATATGATATAGGTGGGTTACACCATAAAGGTTATATTATACACTATAAATGTTATAGTAGATATGTCCAATATAAAAGTTATATTGGAATACTAATTTAAAATTGATTAAAAAGTTAATTGATTAAAATTAATTAGATAAGGTTTAATTAGATATATTTCACATAAGACTATCATATAAGTGATATGAAATATAAAAGTTATATAACAATAAAACTTATATGTTATGTGTACAAACTAAATGTGGAACATTAAATAAACTCAAATAAACTTAAAAAATAAATATATATGTAATGTACATATACCATGATTTCTGATGTGTCTGACACTTGAATCGCTGAGGTATTTCATAAGAAATATACTATTTTATTAGTCCATATCACTTATAATATATATATATATATATATATATATTAAAGATTATGAATCTTCAATATATATATTGAAGAAATGTTGTTCTCTATCATATATATATTAATAGATTTCTTACATACTCCTTAGTTGTTGAGCAAACTTAAGCCATGGATGTTATGCATAGTGTTATTAATATATTGAACAGGCAAGGTAAGATAACTATATGCATTTTTTGAGCAAACTCAAGGTACATATACTATACTTAGGCCATCGCAATATGGTAGGTGTGAGTGAATAATCTCTTTTGATTTGTTGAGCAAACTCAAGGTAAAAATGAGATTAGAACAGGGAAAAATGGGTTAGGAGTTGTATGTGATACAACCGATAAGGAGTTATCCATCGTTTACGGGGCTATGATTTGTTGAGCAAACTCAAGGTCAGAATACCAAAACAAACAAGTCCTAACACCCACTAGTGAAGTTGTAAGACTTCTATGTTTCATGTTAGGGTTTGGAGAAATATAAAAGACTTATGGAAGCCTTATTAGAAAAATGAAATGGTAACATTTAACCTTTCTAATATTGTAAAAACATATGCTATATAATGTTACAATTATCTATAATGATAAATTTGTGCATTTAATATGATTGATAAAACGTTTGTCGGTTAACATATATAAACCAACTGCATTGAAAGTTGACAAGTAGAAATATAATATACACTTACTCATAATTCTAATTGCATGTTATATAATATTTCTATACCCTTGCAAATGCCTAATTTCAACTAGTTATTATATTCATAAGTTGGTCACTTATATATATATATATATATACATATATATATATATATATTAGACCATGTATTGCAATTTATGATTTTTTAAACTCTAAATGCAATTCATGGATATTTGATCCATGTACTTTTACATATAAGTGTTATATAGTGGACAGTCATAGTTTGTAGGGTACAATATTTCGATGAAGTTAGTTCATTCGAAGTAAGCCAATAAATAGTATTTTAAGATCATGTATTCAACTTTAATGATTTCAAAAGGATCATATAGTGTTAATGTAAAACAAGACCATAAATTATGAGATATATCTAAGAACTCGCTCGTTGAAATGCCATCTTGATCGGTTTACATAAAGTGCAATATATTTGACGTCTTAAATGTTAAGAATAATCGAATGCATTTTTGTAAAAGATTTGTTATGATATTGTAGTAATGTTTTCTTTTGAATAGTTTGACCACTTGAAAGAAAAACGAATGTATAAGAATAGATGTAATTCAAGGTAAAGTTGAAATGAACAGAATGAATAGTCAGTTCTGCTTCATAGAGAAACATTGAAAACAAAAATTGTAATAATAATTGATACTTGATATTGGAATATGAAATATGATTTTTAGTCCAAAATGTATTTTCATATAAAAAATTGTTTTCTATAACATTTATTTCTTTGAGTTCAAGATATTTGATCAAAGAACTCTCCACTGTAAATTAGTTGCAGCATATGAAATATTAACAATATTATGTGAATGGTGGACCTCTAAATTTAGTACGCTATTATAGTAATGGCTGAAATAGTGGGAGCATGCCATATAGTACATAATGATTGAATCAAATTACAAAAATTATTTCGTAAAATGTACCAAACATTATTTGTGAAATAATGTTTATTTTTGGTATTGACTAAAAAAATAGATATAACTATATTCAATATGAGTATTATGAAATAGAACTATATTATGGAATTTTTTTCATACTAAAAGTGATGTAAAAAATTCATATGTATCTAATATTATTTACAGTTGTTTTGGAATTACAGACTAAACCGTTGTTTTGAGAAATAATTTTACTATATGATTATGATTCATATGGTACATGTTAATTTATCTCAAATAATTAATGGCTATACACCCATTCTGTGGGAGCATCATAAGAGTTGATGAACTCTTTGAATTAATACATATTGATGTATGCAATCACAAGTCAATTAATACATATTGATGTATGCAATCACAAGTCTATTAATACCAAAAGGGTTCACATACTTTGTTATATTCATCGATGATTTATTACCAACATGAACATGTGTATTAGATACACATATAGTAAGTTTATGATAAAATCATAGAATACAAAAGAAAAGTAAATAAAATAGCATGCAATAGAATAAAATGGTTTGATTTGGTCGAATAAGTGAGTATTTGGAAAGAGTTCCAAATGTACCTAAAAATGAATATAGATTCTATCTCAAAAGTCACTCCTCCATGTGATACATAATGATGTATCGATAAGGAGTAATCAGACGTTGTTGGACAATTTACGATTAATTGTGAGTGAAGTTGAGTTAGTTTTTTTCTATAAGGTCATGTACTTAATAGTAGTACTCAAGGTTGATATTATTTCGTCTAAATAGCCTTTTACAAAATCATACAAGATAACGGTTTATAAGAAATCCCAACATATCCTAGACCAAGGAGTTGGCAGATTGTGCGATTCGAAAGATAGCACATAATAATTGTTCACGAGAGATCTTATATGAATCTCCTAAAGCTTTTTGGAAAGACCTGTCATCAAATGACATATTTATGTTTTAAACATAATTTTTGTAAATTAAAATCGGTTTTATAAATAAAAAGGTTCATAAAGCGTTTATGCATCCATATTCTATTTGCACTAAGAAACAGTTGTTGTTTCAAGATATATCAACTTCATTGTGAATGAATTTCTTTGAGAAATTTTTGGTAGTTAAATGGAATTGGATCCGATCCATAGATAGAACTGATTATATGAGATGAAATGAAATAACTAATCTAAACGAACACATAGCACTAGAATGTCTAATAAGTATTCTCATATATCGAAGAGAAACTATGAGTTTCATATTAGTGTCAAAAATATGCATTACCCTTGGTTGTTTAATTAAACCGTTAAGATTGTTGAGCCTATATGGTATGATGCACAGATCTGAAAGAATTCCAAGTACGCTATCAGAATATGATATTGGTAGTCGTAACCAAAGAGATGTGATCCATCAACCGAGATTGTGTCTTTATTGGAAAGACTAATGTGGTTGGAATTAAATAAGCAATGTTGATAAGAATAATATCGCAAATTTAAATTGTTGAAATTAGCATAACAGATTCGGTATTCAACATGCTCAAGTTAATTTAGATTTACTCAAAAAATTATCGTTCGATAAGACATAGTGTTTGGTACTTATGTATTGAAATAGAAAATTCTAAATAATGATCTAGGGTAAGCCGTTTACACATATTAACCAAAAATGCCTCGAAGTCAGTGGGAGCGATGTTGAGTTTGTGAGTCTTGGATATGATCTAAGAAATGATGCGACTGTATGATTTTATAAGCATCAAGATTGAATAAGTAGACAAACACCATTGTCCAAGTGTTTAAGTGATTCGACTTTGGTGCGAGAGGTGACAAGTTCGAAAATTCCGTAGCATGAAATGAATGTTTATTGACATGTGATATATTGCCCCAGTGACATGTTGTACATAAAGTACCATTTCAAAAAAAAGATTGAATAAGCATTTTGATAGAAATATCAAATAGTTTTATTTTCAATCAAAGTGCAGAGGAAGCGTATGTTCATAAGAAAGTATGTTAAAAGGTACATTGATATTTCTAAATTATAAATAAACAACACGTTATTGATTTTAACAATATGCCTATATTGAAATCAACTTTAGTTATTTTAATACTCAATTTTTGATTGTAAATGATGACTTTTATGGTGAGTATAAACGATATAGGTATTATCCCAAAATGATATACAAAAGCACCCTATTAAAAAGAGAACATATAAGTTGGATTCCTAATGCATTAGCAATAGGAATTATCATACATGTTGTGTTGTGTATGACATTGTGTTTTGTTTATGTATTTGATACATGGAGAAAATTTAAAATCCAAATCGATATCACTAGATGGTTGTTTAAGGTGTTCTTGTATATTTATGAGATACTAGAGAATTGTTTATAAAAACAATGAACTCGTTATGGTAGAATGTTTGGACACAAACTTTTATAAGTGATATTGAGTATAACATGCCAATGGTAAAATTCAAGTTAAAATCTTTAATTTGAAAATGTTTCAAAATAAAAGTGATTGTGGTTGATTCAACGAAATGTTGAGAACATTAACTTGAATTGCGCTACAATAAACCAATGTATATAGATATAAATAGACAAATTTATAATTGAGCCAAAGGTGATTTCGAATGTTCAGAATCCTATAATATTGATATAAGATAACAATATCATGAAATTGGTCGTGAAAGAACTTAAAGCTCACTAGAAGTCGAAAGACATACTTCAAATTGTTCCACATGATAAAGGTGGTTTACCAGTGAGAGTTAATCGACAAAGTAGATATTTAAAACATAATAGCATACCCATTCACTAAGAGACTGACCTAATTGGTTTTGAGAAAACTGATTGAAGAAGTTGGAATTAAATTCCATAATTGACCCCAAGTGCAAGTGGGAGATTGATAGAGTTAGGGATATTCCCTAGGGGCAATTATGTAATTTGTTACATATATCTAACTCGTTGACCAATCTTATTCGAAATAAAAGATATTTTCTTCCTATTATATACTTAATATAATGTGATTATATTAATTAATTAACTTAATTAAAAGTATATTTAATAGAAAAATCCAAAAATGGTATATTTTGTGATAGTAGTTGCAAAGTGTTGTAACCGTGATTGATTTATCACAATGAAACAAATGTACCATTTTAAATATTCCTAATCATGATGCATCGAGACTGGATATCGATGTAGCCATTGAGACTGGAGTATGTAACGCTCTCCAAATGTTGGGCAGTGTATTACTCATGACTATTGAGGGCACCTAGGAATTACGTACTAATAGTTATTGGATAACAATGGAACAACTCAGTCGATAGTTTTCTATTGGTTAAATATAACTAAGGTCAAACAGAAAATGTGATAGCCCGGATTTTGGGATATATGTTAATTGATAATTAACTGGATTGAATCAGTAGAAACACTGATTTATAAGTTGAACAAATGAATCTGTGATAATAAATATTTATATCTGAATAAATATTTATTTGATAATCTCCTAATATAATTACTTAAAATTTACAAAAATTTTCTTTTAAAAACAAATAATAATGATTGTTTATATATAGATATAAATAGATTTTAATAGAATTATTATTTTCAAATTGATATAACTAAGGTCAAACAGAAAATAGGATAACCCGGATTTTGGGATATCTGTTAATTGATAATTAACTGGATTGAATTAGTAGAAACACCGATTTATAAGTTGAATAAATAAATCTGTGATAATAAATATTTATATCTAAACAAATATTTATTTGATATTCTCCTAATATAGTTACTTAAATTTTACAAAATTTTTCTTTTAAAAACAAATAATAATGATTATTTATATATAGATATAAAAAGATTTTAATAGAATTATTATTTTCAAATTGAATTTGTGTTTGTTTAAATGTGTGTGTGTATATATATATATATTTGAGTTGATTTTAAATTGAATTTGAATTTGAATTTGGGTTTAAATTTGAGATTTAAAAGATAAATATCTTAAAATATTTTGGATTTAAAAATATATATTATACATGGTTTTATTTCCTTATATGTAATTAGTTTTACATTATTTTCTTTAAAAGATTCATTTATATAAATTAAGATAATGTATCTACTTAATAAAAACATATATATAAGTTTTATAAAAATCATTTAAAAAATTTATTAATTCAAGGAAATTACACTTTTAAGTTGTATATATAGTTTAACAAATGTAAATCAACTAATTCATGCAAATGACATTTGTAAGAAAATTTAACAAGTGTCGTTTATTTTTGTTTTTATCCTAAAATAAATCAAACTTAGTTATATAAACAAATTTCTTCCCCTCTCTTTCATTGTTTTCTGATCTACATTTTCAACTAAGAACCAAAACCCTATAACACTAAAACTAGAAAATAAAAAAAAAGCAAACAACATCAAGCTTTACAATCATTTTTGAAATCTACAACTTGAAAGCAAAACTGAAAACCAGAAATTCATAAGCAAGCAAGGATCAGTTTCAAAACTTCAAGTACAAATCAACTCAACAAAAACCATATTCAAATCAAAACCAAAAGAGTAATCAAAGCAAAGTTTAAGCCTGAAGCAAGGAGATCATTTCAAAAATCAAACTCTAGGTCAGAGGCTTTCTCTGTTCAAGCCCAGACAGGTGAGTAAAATAATTTTTATTTTATTTTAAACTGGATGCTTGTGATGATCCTTAAATTGTATGAGATGAATAATGCTTGCTTGTATGTATAATGTGATCTTCTTGTATATATGAATGTGGTATAAGTAGAATGTCAGAGAATAAGTAAATTTGTTCTGTTCTTGCTTTACAGGTTTCAAAAACCTTTCAAAAATCAAGATATCATTCTCTAATTCTTTTTAGACTGGATTGTTAAAACAAAAGGTGTTTAGAATAGTAAGATCTTAAATTTAAAAATAGTTTTAGGTATGCTTAGTTTATAGATCTCTGGAAAAATTGGGAAGACAGTGGAAAACTCTAAAACATATTAAATTAAATCATCCCAATCCTCTGATTTACATATGTAATTTAAATCGACTTCCAAGTTCATGAATTTTAGAGGTTAAATCGGGATTTTTAGTTTGGGTTTATATGAAGAATTCGTGGTTGATCAGAAAGGAAGTTTAAGCAAAATTCTTGTGATCTAAGAAATAGTAGGCGGTGGGGTTTGATTGAAGGGTGGCCGAGGCAGAGGGGAGTGAGGGAAAAATAGTGTCAAAATTTGAAGGCCATTGTGGTGGCCTGGCGAAGGTGGAGTAGGGTTTAAGATTGCTCAAAATCGAGTCTAGGTTTTTGGTTGTTGTGGCATCGAGGAAGCACCGGGATGGTTCGGGAGCGGTGGAAAGGGAAGTAGGGTGTCGAGCGAAGCTATGGACACGAAGGCGTGGTGGCCGAAGGTCAGAGGTGAAGGTACGAAGTAGGTTTTCGGTGACCAATTTTCATTCCTGTGGTTCGATCAGCTTGATTTTGTTTTCGTGGATGATATGAAATCTGGTGGTCGGAACTGAAGGGTAGGGTTGTAGGCGACTTGCTGACGGTGGATATGAGTGGTCGAACGATGCCGTCGATCTGTGCACGTGCGCGATGGATTAGGTGTGTCAGAGTTTGGTTTGGGAAGAAGGTCTTCATCTCGAAGTGGATTTCGAGGTAGTAGCATGGTGGCTCGAGTTGGGTTTCGGGTTTTGTTAACAGTTTTAAACTTAAACTATAACTAAGTTTTATAAAATAAAAATAAAACAAAGATGGGAAAGGTTTTCCTCGGGGGCGGCTCGGGATGGTTCTAGGTTGAACCCAAAGTAAAGGGTTTAACAGTTTTTATAAATGTAAATAAAGGTAGTTTTAAGCTTTAAGTAATCAAGTTTAACTGATTTAAAAAAATTATTTCATTGTATAATAATGTTATTAATATTGGTTTAAGAAGTTGTATGATAGGTTTTACTTAAATTAAGTTGATCCTTAAGTTTATTTAAAACTTACTTAAAGTATGTGATTAAGAAGTTAATTTAAAAGATAAAATGCTTTTAATTTATATGTTAACAAAGATTAAGTGATTAATAAAGATAAATGGGTTATCTTTAAGTTAATCAAAATTTTTGGTGATTAAAGATTAATTAATTTGTGTAATTAATTAAAGGCTGATTACTTTAGGTAATTAAAGATGATAATTAAAGGTGATTAATTAATTTATTTGTAATTAATTAATGTTAAGTAAGCAGGATTTAAAGGCAATTAAAGTAATTAATTTAATTTATTTAAATTAATTAGAAATGGTGTGACTAATTAATCTTGCTTACGGATGATTGGATTATATGGAATGCCTTGTATTGGTTGATATCTCTTATTTAAATGTTTTGTGATATGATATGTTAGGTTGTACAGTGATACTGTGGTTATCTATCGACGATGAATTACTGTGTGGAATCCTGGATTTAAAATTTGAATTGTATTCACTTGAATAATTGGGTTAAGAATGACATTGGATTCGAAGAGACCGGGGTCGGGTATCAGTAAATACCCGAAACCACTTCGATTTATAATTCATAATAAGTCTTTATGGATTTGATTTTGGGATAAATAGGCTGGAAAGGAATAAATGATTTAAATTTGGTCATTTAATCTAAGTAATAATGCTTAGATATGATTGTAAGATGTGCATGGCAAGTAAGAACTCGTAGTAAGGTATGAGATACCCCAGGTTTTAAATAAGTTTTATGCATTAGTATTTCTTGTCAGATGGGTTTACTCATGCTGGTTTCCAACCTGACCCGGGTGTTACTTTGATGTAATGCTCGGGTCAGACCGAGTATTGCAGATTTTCAGGTAAGGACGTTCTGGAGCCCAGGAGGCTAGCAGGATGGTAGGAACATATGAAGTTTACCGCTGTGAGAATAAGGATGGACCGGTTGAGACATCGAGTTATAAAAAGTATTTTTATAAAAACTATTTTTAAAATAATGTGGATTCAACAAATCAAAACCAGAAGAGTAATCAAAGAAAAGTTTAAGCCTGAAGCAAGCAGATCATTTCAAAAATCAAACTCCAGATCAAGGCTTTCTCTGTTCAAGCCCAGACACGTGAGTAAATTTTTTTATTTTATTTTAAACTAGATGCATGTGATGATCCTTAAATTGTATGAGATGAATGATGCTTGCTTGCATGTATAATGTGATCTTCCTTTATATATGAATGTGATATAAGTGGGCATGTCAGAGAATAAGTAAATTTGTTCTGTTCTTGCTTTACAAGTTTCAAAAACCTTTCAAAAATCAAGATATCGTTCTCTAATTCTTTTTAGACTGGATTGTTAAAACAAAAAGTGTTTAGAATAGTAAGATCTTAAATTTAAAAATAGTTTTAGGTATGCTTAGTTTATAGATCTCTAGAAAATTAGGGAAGACAGTGAAAAACCCTAAAATATATTAAATTCAACCATCACATCCTCTGATTTACGTATGTAATTTAAATCGACTTCCAAATTCATGAATTTTAGAGGTTAAATCAGGATTTTTAGTTTGGGTTTGTATGAGGAATTCGTGGTTGATCAGAATGGAAGTTTGAGCAAAATTTTGGTGATCTAAGAAATAGTAGGCAGTGGAGTTTGATCGGAGGTTGGCTGAGGCAGAGGGGAGTTAGGGAAAAATAGTGTCAGGATTTAAAGGCCGTTGTAGTGATGCGGCGAAGGTGGAGTAGGGTTTAAGGTTGTTCAGAATCGAGTCTGGTTTTCTGGTTGCTGTGGCGTCGAGGAAGCATCGGGATGGTTCGGGTGCGTTGGAAAGGGAAATAGGGTGTCGGGCGAAGCTATAGACACGAAGGCATAATAGCCGAAGGTCAGAGGTGAAGGTACGAGGTGTGTTTCCGGTGACCGGTTCTCATTCCTGTGGTTCGTTTAGCACGATTTTTGTTTTCGTGGATGATATGAAATCTTGTGGTCAGAACTGAAGAGTAGGGTTTAGGCGACTTGCCGACGATGGCTATGGGTGGTCGAACGATGCCGTCGATCTGTGCACGTGCACGATGGATTGGATATGTCAGAGTTTAGTTAGGGAAGAAGGTCTTCATCTCAAAGTGGATTTCGGGGTAGTAGCATGGTGGGTCGAGTTGGGTTTCGGGTCTTCGCGTATGTGTTTTGTTAACAGTTTTAAACTTAAACTATAACTAAGTTTTATAAAAAAAAAAGGGAAAGTTTTTCTCGGGGGCGACTCGGTATGGTTCTGGGTTGAACCCGAAGTAAAGGGTTTAACAGTTTTTATAAATGTAAATTAGGGCAGTTTTAAGCTTTAAGTAATCAAGTTTAATTAATTTAAAAAAGTTATTTCTTTGTGTAATAATGTTATTAATATTTGTTTAAGAAGTTGTATGATAGTTTTTAGTTAAATTAAGTTGATCCTTAAGTTTATTTAAAACTTAATTAAAGTACGTAATTAAGAAGTTAATTTAAAAGATAAAATGCTTTTAATTTATATGTTAACAAAGATTAAGTGATTAATAAAGATAAATGGGTTATCATTAAGTTAATCAAGGACTTCAGTGATTAAAGATTAATTAATTTATGTAATTATTAAAGGCTGATTACTTTATGTAATTAAAGATGATAATTAAAGGATGGTTAATTAATTTATTTGTAATTAATTAATGTTAAGTAAGAAGGATTTAAAGGTAATTAAAGTAATTAATTTAATTTACTTAAATTAATTAGAAATGGTGTGACTGATTAATCTTGCTTACGGATGATTGGATTATATGGAATTCCTTGTTTGGTTGATATCTCTAATATAAAATGTTTTGTGATATGATATGTTGGGTTGTACAGTTATAATATGGTTATCTATCGATGATGAATTACTTTGAAGTGGCATCATGTATTTAAAATTTGAATCGTATTCACTTGAATACTTGGGTTAAGAATGACATTCGGATTTGAAGTGACCCGAAACCACTTCGATTTGTAACTTATAATAATTCTTTATGGATTTGATTTTGGAATTAATAAACTGGAAAGGAATAAATGATGTAAATTTGGTCATTTAATCTAAGTAATAATGCATAGATATGATTGTAAGATGTGTATAGCAAGTAAGAACTCGTAGTAAGGTATGAGTTACCCTGGGTTTTAGATAAGTTTTATGCATTAGTATTTCTGGTTAGATGGGTTTACTCACGCTGGTTTTCAGCCTGACCCGGGTGTTACTTTGATGTAATGCTCGGGTCAGACTAAGTATTGCAGATTTTCGGGTACGGACGTTCTGAAGCCTAGGAGGCAAGCAGGATGGTAGGAACGTATGGAGTTTACCACTGTGTATTTGAGAGTTTTATTGATTGTAGTCTGGAACAAGTTGATATAACTTTAGTTATGTGTATATGTTGTAACTCTGATAAAATGTATGTAAAATAACAATTACAGCTTTCTTTATAAATGCTATTATTTGTTATTATATTTTATCCGCTGCGAATGTGAGATTCTGTGTTTTGTTTTCTATTCTTCTTCTACCTTTTTTCTTCTTTTCTCTAACAATTTGGAGTTTTCGGATTCGAAAATTTCGGTCGTTACAGTTTGGTATCAGAGCTGAAGGTTAAGCGAGAACCTTGGTTCTGTTGGGTGTACTCATTAAGGATATGGTCAGTGGTACCCTAGAATGAGTTGAGTGTGTGTGTGTGTGTATATATGTATAAACATATGTGTGTGTGTGTGTATGAGAGTGTACTTGTTATTTTCTTATATAAAGGTTTTGAAAATGGTTTTAGTGAATGATTTTCATAAAAACTTATATTTTATATATAAAGCAATAATTGGTTGTTGGATATTGAAACTGAAGAAGAATTGAGTGATAGTCCATGAGATGATGGTTTTGATGACAACAACCTTAGAATAGATTATAAAATATAAATACTAACATTATAAGTTTAGATATATATGTATATGCAGGAATTAACCATGCGGGTACCAAGAATGAAGACTGTACGGTATAGAGATTCAAGATATCAAGACTGAAGACTCATGAGTATCAAGATTATCAAGAGTTCAAGAATTCAAGTAATTTATTCTTTAATTAGAAAATTTTGTTAAAACTCTTAGAAAAGCACTGGCATCTTAAAATCCAATTTATTCGTGGAATGGAATCCACTTCGAGCCTGTTAAAGGGATGGAACCCTAAGCAGGATAGAACCTACGAAAAATATAGTGGAACATTATTTTGTATCCGCTAACCTTTTATTCAAAATAATTTTTTTCAAAATTATATCTTGTTTTCAAAATGATTTCAAAGACTTCCTTTTAAAAGCATCAAAAACATCTATCCTGATTTTAAATAATTTTAGCCTCAAAATCATCTTTAGTTTCAAAGTCAAACTACTCTTGATTTTAAACTATCTTTTAATATAATATATTTAACTTTTAATATTTATACTTAGATTTAAATATAAAATTATAGTTAAATTCTATATATATTATTATCTATATTTACTTATGAATTTTAACTATAGTCAAGTATATTTATAAAGTTTAAAATAGTTTTAATATAAGATAAATGTTATTTTCAAAGAAAATCAAATCATCAAAAAATTCTTTGGGCTGTCGACATACTCATGGTGACCATGTCGACATGGTGTCAGTTGAGTTCAAAATTTCAATTTCAAAAGAAGTGTCTATTCGCCATAACTCTTCACGAATGGACATGACTGTTGTTCTACTATAAATAGGGGTCAGTTTCAACGAATTTTACATCAGATTTTCTAGTTTTTCACTCCTCTTCTTCTTCCACTTTTCTTAATAAAAATTCTTATCATTATTCTACCAAAATCTACATTGAATTGAAATCGATCATTCGTAATTTGATTCTCTATCACTATCTCAACAAGATCCTCAGTGCTATTCAGAGTTATAGGGCTTTTGTAATCAACTTAGCGAGAAAAGGTGTGATTGTAGCCTTGAAAATCAATTGGGTGAACTTGTTGCCCGTAAAATCAAGTGGGTGAACTTGTAGCCCGAAAAATCAAGTATCTCTACCCAAAGGATTGTGATTCTGGAGGGTGTGCCTCGTAGCCTTGAAACCGAGGGTGTAATTGTAAAGATTGCTTTTGAAAGAAAATCCGTACTTGTGTTGCGGGACTGGATGTAGGGTAACTCCGAACCAGTATAAAATCCGGTGTGTTCTTTCCTTTACTACTTTTTATTTTATTTCTGCATCTGTATTTGTTTCTGTGATCATATCTGTGTCTGCATATTGCACACATCTGGTTTATGTTTAAATTAACATAAACTCAAAAAGATTTAGTAATTCTTTATAAACACTATTCACCCCCCTCCCTCTAGTGTTAATTCTAGCCTTAAGATCTGTAATCCACATTTCTCACAATTGGTATCAGAGCAAGCTTTTCAAAGTTTCATAATCTGATTTTTGAAAAATTTTCAAAATGGCTACCAACACTGGTATTGTTACTAAGACTAGTATCCCTGTCACTATTTCATTTGTAGAAGGTCAGTTTACTGTCAAACCACCACTTTTTAATGGCAGTAACTATGCATATTGGGCATGTAGGATGAAAATATATTTACAATTTATAGGATTAGACACTTGGAATATTACACAAACTGAATATTCTGAACCCAGAACTGATTTTGCACAGTGGTCTACTGAGCAAAAGACTGTTGCACAAAATAATTCTAAGGCAATGAATATTTTGTTTTGTTCACTAGATAGAAATGAATTCAATAGTGTGTTAGTTTGTAAGTTTGCATATGAAATCTGGAAAACTTTGCAAGTTACTCACGAAGGAACAAGAAAAGTTAAACAGACCAAAATTTCCATGCTCACAAATCAGTTTCAGTTATTTAAAATGAATTCTAATGAGTCTATTTCAGATATGTATAGTAGATTTCAGGATATTGTGCATTCTCTAATATCTTTGGGAAAGGAATTTTCTTTAGAAGATCAAGTTAGAAATTTTTTAAATTCTCTTACTCCAGAATGCGATCAAAAGACACTTGCTATCGAAGAGGCAAATGACATCAGTACTTTAAAGGTTGAAGGATTAATTGGAAATCTAATGTCGTATGAAGTTCAAATGATCGGGAGAAGTGAAAGCAAAGCATCTGAAAAGAAATCAATGGCATTAAATGCGTTGACTGACGGATCAGATTCAAACAGCGATAATGATGAAGAAATAGCCTTAATGAGCAGAAATTTTAGGAAATTCCTGAAATACGAAAAGATGAATAATCTCTAGAGAAACAACTATAAGAACTCTGGAAATCAGAATGCAGTGCCAAATAATGTCAAATGTTACAACTGTAATGAACCAGGCCATATCAAAAGAGACTGCCTGTATCAAGATAGGTAAAATCCTCCTATGAATAATGATCCTGCAAAGAAACGGAAACGTGCATTTACTGCTACTCTAGATGACTCAGACACGTCTTCAAGTGATGATGATCAGAAAACAGATAATTCAAATTTGTGTTTCACGGCAGTTCACGACTTCGACGAATTCAGAGAAATGGACTTAGAAAAAGGTACACATTTACAATATAATTGGTTGAAATTGCTTACTTAGAATTAGATGTTTTGATTGCTTGATTAATTTATTTTGAATTGGTGTGTTGTCTGAATTTTTAAATTTTTATTTTCTATTTTTTATTTTTATTATTTTTATTTATTTTATATTATTATTTTTAGTAGTATAATAATACTTTCTGAAATATACTACTAGTCCAATAGTATTTCAGATATATATAATAAAGTATATAAATTTATTAGAGAACTTAAGAAAAATAATTCACAAAAATTCACTGGCACATGTCGACATGGTCCCTACCATGATGTCAACATGGATACCAGAATTTGAATTTCAAAATTTGAATTCAAATGTTTGAATTTTCCTCCATCTTTTCACTTCATTCAATTCTCTGAAAAGCTACCTTTTGACCAGAGAATATGTCCTTTGAGAATCTATTTATCCACTATCTTTTATCGTATCTTTTCACTCTCATTTTTAAATTCAAACTCTCCTTCTTCAAAACTTCAAGCTCTCTACTCTCTACTCTAATGGCTTCTTCAAGCAACCCCTCTACCATAAGAATTTTCAAAAAAAAAGAGCAACTCTTCAATGATCCGGTGGCAATAAAAGCATACATCAATTATGCTAATTATGCCAAAGTCCATCCTAGAAAGTTTGCTATTTTTCAAGATTTTCCTTCTTATGAACTTGATTCTCTTTTTGCAAACAATGGAGTTCTTAGTCTTATTGATGCTTCTCAAAACGATTTTGTTTGCTATCCAAATCTTGTCAAAATTTTCTATGCTAATTTAAACCGTGGATTTTATAATGGAAATGAGGATGAAATTTGGAGTAGTGTCAAATGCACTAGAATTGTTTTGAATTGTGATCTTTTGGGTACCATTCTCAATTGCAAGTGTACGGGAATGGATCTTTCTAATTTTAAAATCGATGAAAATGATCGTGAGACATTTCGTCATATTTTTGAAGGGAATGATAATTTTGAATACAAAAATCGAAATTTTCGACCAGTCTGATGATGTAATGTAAGGTAATTTGATGTAATGTAATAACTGATACAGTTGTTTTTGTTTAAAAATTATTCATTTATCTATTATATGTTGTTCCGCTACGATTGCGAGATTCTAATATTGTTCTGTTGTTTCTTTCTGATCTGTTCTATCTTTTTCTCTCTTCTTCTATCTTTCTCTTCTTCTTTAACCATAACGGTACGGTTTTCCGGCATTCGATTGCTCGGCAGTTGATACAGTGGACGTATTAATGTCGGTTTTCGAGCGTCGAAAAGTCGCGATCGTTACACACATCATCACTTTACGTGGATCGGCACCGATCCAACCTCCTAGATCGATACCAATCCATAAGTAGCCAAAATGGCTGCCATCAACCCTTTTGTTTAGCTTGATTCTGGTTAGCTTCGTATTTTCAATCCTTTTGCACCACTATTAGCTTGTTTCTAGATACAAATGATGGATATGTGGAAGATTGGAGTTGCTGATTCTTGTGGAGATTGATAGAGAATCGCATTAGATCAACATAACAACTTGAAATGCAGTTCTAACATCAAGTAGAGTAGGTAGGCAGAAGATGAGCTCCACTGGTGGAGTGTTTATGGGTCGATACCGATCCGTGGTGTTGGGTCGTTACCAATCCAACACTTGAGTGAATGTCGAGTTGTGAATTCTTGGGATGTCTTTGCATTTGCCTTGTAATCTTGGATATATTTGGTTTTTGGGCTTCGCAATCGTCTCTCCGGACATCTTGCTTTGAAAACATTGAAGTTCGACTCATTGAGTTTGATTGTATACTGTCCGGTCAAAAGATAGGAAAATCATTTCATATTTTTAAGAATTTCATATGATTTTAAATAATTACTAAGCTTAAAAATTCTCATTTCTTTTAATAAACAAATATTTAATTTATTAATATCAAATTTATATAAACTATTTCTTCAAAATAATCCATTTATATTAAAGTATAAACCATATACTTTATCTACATCTTAATTATATATACACTTTATATTATAACACAACTAGTATCTCATACCGGTTGAGCACCACCGGTCGACCGCAAGCGGTCAATCGGTAGGCGGCTGACTAGTGTGTGCAACCAGTTGACCTAAATCGGTCGAACTGATCAATTACAGACACGGTCATCTTCTTCTTCCTGTCATTTCCTACTTCGATTCAATGCAAACACAGCTAAACTCATACATACAACAATCCAACCAAACATGTACAAGTAAGCTTTGTAAGAATAATAAACATATTTTCAAAAAAATTAATATTTATTAATAAGTTTAATAAATTAAATAAATTAATTAAATAATTATTTAATTAAAGCGTATACCTATATACATATATATAGATATATTTTACCTTATTTTGAATTACTTAAGATGATGTAAGTATATTTGTTGATGTTAGGATCATGCAATATAACCTAGAGGGGGTAAATAGGGTATTTAAAATATTTGATAGATAAGCGAATAAATAATGCAAAAAACATAAATGCAAAAGGTAAATAACACGCATATATACCCAGTTTCGACCTGTAACCTATTAGTGTCTACTGCTACCCCTAAGATTACTGCTAGAACTATATATTCAAACACTCACAACACCTATAAAGATGATTCTATGGACTTACTTCAATCCATACAAAGTACTAATTTGAAATGTGGATTTAAGGTATGTATATATAGTGTAAATCTATAAGGACAATAAAGTTTGATATTTTTCCTCTAATTTAAGTAAGAAGATTATTGGTTATGAATAACTACTCAAAACCAAACCAAAAGGGATTATGTGTGTAATATGGAAAGGTATAAGCATTTTATAGAAAAGAGTATACTTAAAAGAAAAATAATTTTTTTTAAAAACTTTCTCTTTGGTTTTAGTGAGAGACACTTTAGAATCACTTTGGGATTTGTCGCATGTTATAATTTTGAGCAATATCCGATGGATATTAAAGTCACATTTCTCAACGAAGATATTGATGAAACAACTTAAGAAACCCACTTATGTTTTACTCTTTTGTATTAGGGATTCAAACACAACGTTATTATTCATGTGGTGATATTTGAATTGTCACACAGGAGCTTGACGGATAAGTGCTTAAAAAGGTTCGGTATGCAAACTGTGAATTGGTTGGTAATCTTTTTCCAAAAGAGATAAATGTTGTGTTATATAGTAACCTAAGAACGCCATTGAAAATAAATAAATGTAAAATATTCCTCATGCATTTGCATTGAGGAGTCTAATGCATGCTAATGCATATACACATATGGATATTGCGTGTATTATTTGGTAGATGTCATACTGATATTGAAAGTTCATCAGTGATTAGTAACTAAAATGGTTACGAGATATCTTTCATAAACAAAAGGTTATATGCTCATAGATAAACGATCGGATTGGTTGTAGACTGTAAAGAATTACGATCCGAATATTTTGTATGCCAAGAGTATAAAAGATCCACTTCAGGTAATAATTTTTTTTGGTAGAGCTATATAAAGAAAGTTGCCATACAGAAAAATATATCCTCCTTTATTTTGGAACTAACAATCAAAACTATTTTGGGGAATCCAACGATGAAAAATAATTGCAAAATTTTATCACAAAGTTAAGGAATATTAAAAAAGGAATTGAAAGATCATTAAAGTAATGTTGTGATAATAAACAACATATTGTTTTCCAATAAGTAAAGAGTGAAAAATAAATTGTAATTTATAGAGCATGTTGTGACAAACTCCATTATAGCGGATATGCTTACAAAAGGATTATCATTCAAGGTATTTCATGAGCATGTTGCTCAATTGGTGTAACTTTTATGCAAGGATATTTTGGTTCAGGGGGAGTTTGTATTTGGCACTGTCATGTGACACATTGCTCTATACTTCGGTTACAGACTACCAAGTTTTTTTATCAGAAATAAAGTAATAAAGTTCTGTTTGCACTCTAGGTTTGTTCAAATATTGAACGTTTTGATCTCACTAAAGTAGGACCAGTTGGAAATAAACATGTATAGATCATATTTCATGTAATTTCCACACTAAGCATCCATGATTGATCTATGTCATTTGGTTGTGTTGGTATATGTGACTATTGGTTGGTTTAGGTACCCTAAAGGAAACAAAAGCCACTTTGATCCTTTGTCGGCATGGTTAATAAACGAGATAGTTTTGAAATCACCTTATATTATAAATAGCACAATTTGGAGCTCATAAAGCCTAACACATTTATAAGGCTATTACATATATGACCCATGGGGGGATTGTTGAAAACTTTCAACATGTAGGCCATGTATGTAAAATAAAATGAGTTGTTGTAACGACCCGCAAATTTATCACTTTGATGTATTTAAATTCAAAATATTCAAATATAAGCTCTTTTAACAAATATTATGATGTTTTTCACAATAAATAATAATGGTCATCTTATTTTGAATAATTATTTATAAAAATATATACCTTCGAAAAAATACCGATAAAATGGTTGAAAATCAATTTTTTGATAAACGACTTAATAATCATCAAACATCACGCACGTAGCTGAATACATACACTTACTTTTATAATTGAACAAGAATATGAAATAAAATTATTATTTTTTATTTTTTAAATTAAACGAATATATGACATCAGCAATGATGCCCTTATATTTGATAATTAATTAACGAATTTAAATTGAGATTTAATTATTAATAATTATTATAATTATTCAAATAATTATTTTTAAATGATTATAAGTCATCTTAATCGGTTATAAAGTAATTTATAAATGATTTATAAAGATATATACTTGATTTGAAAATAAAAGAAAATTGGTATCGCTTTATCGATATAATAGCACTTTTTGAAAACAAAGTATTGATTTATATTGTTTTGCGATTCAAATAAAACCGGGAATCAGCTTCCCGATTATTAATGATTTAACAAACAAAGTCGTTCAAAGTCATTTGAACATTATTTTTTCTCTTGTGCACATACATAAACATGTACAAACATCTCATATGCATACATATACATATAAACATACATACACACATACACACATTTAAATATATTTATATTAAAAATATCTAACATATTTTAGTTTGCTTACTATTTAAGCATTCACAAAGTTAAATGCACATTCATAAGGAAAAACACATGGGAACATGCACATGTCGATGATAATGGCTGAAGTGATGTTGATGATGGCCGACCATGTAGGGAGGAGGAGGTGGAAAGTTTGATGTGATGTTTAATGAGAAAATATCAAGATATTTTTGTCCAAGCTTTGCCTATAAATACATCCACTTTTCTTCCCACTGCCTAACACAATTCTTCATATTTCTCTTCTTCTTTCTTAAGCTATTTTAATGTATTCCCCTTAAATAAAATAATAGAAAAAAATAGTAAATAGATTAAAATATATAAGTAAATACACACATACACAATTCCACTTTGAATACCATTGCTCCTTTCTCTTCTCTTTATAGCTATGGCTATGATTTTTTAGTGGTGCTAGGATGGTAAGGTCGTGAGTTTTGAGGGGCTTAGGCCATGGGTTCTAAAAAGGAGGAGGTGGTCATAGCATGAGGTGGTGAAGGCCGAGAGCTTGGGGTGTGATGGATGGGTACGGTCGTGAGTTTTAGGTGAAAAGGTGAAGTCTTTGGCCTTTTGGCCGTAAGCACTTAGGTAGGGAAGCCTGAGGCTGTGAGCAAAGTCGGGGTGAAAGGTGATGGCCGAGCACTTTGAAAGCATGATCGAGTTGTTTGGTGATGGTTAGTTAAAGTTAATAACGTTTAGTGAAGAGTTGTGTTGATCTGAATGCCACCTATATTTACATATATGCTTTGGATGATGATATGATATGTTTTTTAGTTGTTATGATTTGATCATTATGTTTGGTTATAAAATATTGTTATTTGAATGTAAGTCACGTTTAAATACTAGTCAAAATATCACAAAGAAAATCACTTTCCTTTTGTTAAAAGGAATGGTATATATGAGATGTTAAACCTCTTTGAATTTGGTTTGAAATATTTTAGAAATGTTTTATAAGCATTTAAAAGTGTTTTGAAAAAGTTTGAAAAGAAACGAAAATGAACTTGAAATTGGCGCGTCGCGTAAAGCCAGTTCGTGATTTTACGCCGTAGAAAGTTAAATCCATTTAAATAATGGTTCGGAGTTGGAATTCTTTGTAATAAGAATTTTCCAAACTCTTATAACCATAGTTTTCAAACAAAAGAAAAGGATTAAGATTGTTTAGTATATTTTGAAATAAAAATAAACCAAGTTTTCAAAATAGTCGTGGTTTGGCAGTTCAGAAACTAAAGCGACAAATTCATTATAAATGATATTTTTAATTCTTTAAAAATATGAAATAAATTATATAATTTTTTTTAAATGTTTTAAAAGAGATTTGAGTTATAAAGACGGATATCTAAATGATCGAAAAGTTGTTTTGATCAAATAATCCATAAAAGCACTATTTGCATCACTTTTTGCAGCAATTTTAATAACTTCTGAATTATGGCTTTAAACTTAAGTATTCTTTTTCACATCTATTACAAATGTTTTCAAATAAATAATTAATTATTTTAAAGATGATTTGGAGGTTTTGTAATTTATTTAAAAAGTTTAAATAAATGATCTAGAAGAAAACCGTTATAAATAACTTATTTAATCTTGACTCTAAAAGCCGATGAGTAGACTGGATTTTTCTATTCGTGAGATCCGGATGTGGGTTGCTTAAACTAAGGAGAAGTTCAGGAGCAATCAATGACCTGGCTCAACCGGCCTCTTTCTTGGGCGAGGAATAGATAAGGTCGAAATGTCGAAAATGAAACAAGTATAAAAGATTGTTAATTTTTATAATTAAATAATTGCAACGTGGATTACATAGAGATAATCTTCTTATACTTGGTGTTAAAATTCGAAGAGGGACCCACACTATCCATGTGAATTTAAAAGGCAATTTCACCATTATTCGACGGATAATAAAGGTTGAATATGAAAATTGATATTAAGTAGAATCGGTATAATTTCTATCAACCCTTTTCACTCAAAAAGGTTTTGCAATATGATTTATGAGAAATGATTTTGATTTAGTATTATTCTATGAATCCGTTTTACTCGAATACAAAATAATTTGGATTTACCATCTTAGATAACATGGCTTTAATCTACCAAAAAGATATGTATTGGAAATAAGAAATTTGTCAAGATTTTAATAAATGATTTGGAATTAATTTAATTATTATACTTACAATTAATTATTTTTCATTTAAAGTAAACGATGTGTTATATAATATTGTTTTTACCCATTTTAATATGATTTGGAAATCTTTGTACAGATTTGAATAAATGATTTGGAAATATTTTTTTAAGTAAAAGATGACATGATTTGGAATTATTCCAAGATTCAAAAAGGTTTTAAGTAATTAAAGGATTAGACAAATGAGGTTTAATGATTCCATATATACCAGAAAGAAATGTTTCAAAAGCATATATCTCGAGAAGATACTTATGGTAAAAAGAAAATAATTAATCAAATGATAAGCACCTATTTACTTACCATATTTTATCGATGATTGGTTCGAAGGAACCGGGGTCGGATTTGAGCGATTCTTGTCCAATAACCACTTTGAACCAATTACGTGTTCGAAGTGAAGACATAGAATGATAATAAATAGAATAAAGGGCTACTTATCACTGACCCTCGAAGGAAATTTCCCATATCTTATATATGTGGCAGTAGTATCTTCATTTGATCTTCGATGCAAGGACTGCTCATTACTAATCCTCGGGGTGATTCTTGACAAGACATGGTAGGAGGTTCCTTCGGTTTATCCTATTCTTGGACAATTTGTATGAATGAATGTTAGACGTTGCATTTCGAATCATGATTGATATCTACAAATGTATCATCTGTTTGGTTGCGAAGAAGGCAAGTTCTTTTAGCTTAACACCCTTTCTTGAGACATACGAGCTCAAGAGTCATACATTTTGTAAAAAATCAGTTGTGTGATTATAGAATGGCAGCGTGGGATTCAAAGTGGAATGTGTGCTATGAGAAAGATAATTGTTGCCTCAAGCCTCATTACCTGGGAATGACAAAAACATGGTAGATGCAGCAGAGATAAGTGAGTCACTCACGTTAGGATATGGTCATCACCTTTCTAGATCACCCTCTATGTATCATAATGTTGTGTATGCTATGAGATCTCTTGGATTGGTCGGGAATGACCAAGGTGATGTCATTTGCGGTACTACATATGGTAAAGGTAGGCTTGTTCCGTGTTGGTAGAGGTTGAAGCCTCAGGTGCATTTTTCTAGAGATGTACTGTCGAAAGGTAGTCCCTTATCTTTCCATTGTATGGAAATTCATTCTCCAATAGTGCCTTCAGATTAGATTTTAGAACCTACTTTGTTGCTAGTATGCTGGAATTTAATCAATATAATAATTTTGGTTAAGATTCATAAGTTTATTTGAAAAGTATTTTCAAAAGAATGTCATTAAAATTAATATTCCCATATTTTGTGTAGCAAATGTTCTGGTTATCATAAATTAAAAAACTCATTCTACATTTATGTGTGGCATGGTTTTATGAGATACCATTTGTTTTCAAATATTTGTATTTTGAGTTTCTCACACTATCCCATGATCGGACCGGAATTTATTTTCTTTCTCCTTAAACTCTGTGTGCCATATTTTCCCAGACAGCATATTAGCCAGGTTTGGTATGAGCATTTTGTAAGAGCACTGAGCATGGAGTTATAAGATTCTTCTGAAGATTGTTATCCATTTCGCCACACTCATATACTATTGTATTCCAAGGTTGCAAGGACGGATATTTATAACTATCCATATTGAGGTTAAGTTAAACTTTAATAAATGTATTTAAAATTTCCGCTGTATGTATATATATATATATATGTATATATATATATATATATATGTATATATATATATATATATATATATATATATATTAAAATAATATATGTTATTCTATTTCTTTTTCTTCAATTTCGCATAATTTCTCTACTAAATCTCCCAAATCTCTTTCTTTTATCAATTGTGATTCTACATTGTATCGAACCTTTGCTCAGGCTGTTAAGGAATCCTTGTATTCGTCTCCTCAGTCTTTCTATCTTAAGCCAAAATCCTAGAAGTGGATCAATTACAGAAAAGAGAGTAAAATATGCTTTCGCCGTAGGGGTTTCAATCACATAGTTAAGGATTGTCGCGATAGTTGCTTCGGACATAAAAAGATCGAGTGTTCGATGAAATCTGAGTCTCTTTCTAACAGGCATAGTAATATTTCTATAGTTTACCATGGGTTTCTTTTTGTCTTAAAGTGTATGAAAATTAAGATAATATTGTTAGATAACTTTTGGATTCATAGGAAAAATGGAATTGAATTCTTGGAGGAGATGTTCAGTCTTTTTGATGTGATTAACGCAGTAAACATTGGAAAAATTACAGAATTACAAAACGAAATTCGATGATCCCGAAGTTTATTTTGGGAAATATGCTTCTTCTTTGGATGAAGATGACTCGGCCGTTGATATAATGCCAGCACAAAAAGGAATAATGCAATTCGAACACTTTTGAAGACGTTAAGATAATTTCAGATTTTTCTGGTACAGTTCAAAGGGAGGAATCTAGTGCTCTAGATCCATTGCTATTTGATCCCGATGTTTTGCTTTGTGGTTTGGATTGTCATTCTCTGGAAACTAATGTTGAGTATATGATTTTGGGTGTGCTGATAATCAAAATGATGACTCCAGATCTTCATTTCATTTAAATGAATCAAATAATGATTTCACTTATATTCATAACAAGAGTTCCAGAATTAAAGCAGGTATTGCGGAGAATTTTGAGTTAGTCACAGTTATTTGATTCTAATGTCTTTCATTGCTGGATGATTCAGGAAAAACTGGAATTTAATGATAGTTTTGAGATGGTTCCTTCATCTTCTGAACCGCTAGTATATGAAGATAGAATTGAGAGTAAGAGTATTGAGTGCAATGTAATTTCTGGCAGTTTGATTGAGGATTTTATGGTTAGCATTGCTAATAAGGTGGTTGATGAGGGAATTTCAGATAGTAATAACAGAGGGGCTGATATCTGGAATAGTACATGTATTTATGTGGGAGAAGATAAGGATCAGCGTAAAACTGTTAAATTTAGTAATGAAGTGCACAAAGTTATTATTTCTTTGGATGATGATATACACAAGGTTAATAATGTGCATAGTGGTGATCAAGTATGATGTGTGGTTGGAGTCCTGAATGGAAAGAGTAGATTAACAGAATCTGATACACTATTGGATAGTGGTGGAGATGTTTGCATGGTGTCAGATGATTGAGTTGCTGAAAGTAAAATGAAAATAGGCATTAATCAGGTCTCGTATGCTTGAAGTATTTATTATATGAAGGATGTAATTGGGCATTGTAAATCTAGTGATAAGAGTGATGATATGCACAAGGGTATTGATACTGTAGGGACCGATATGCAAAAGGTAGATGATACGCAAAGTAAACTTCGTTTATCTGAAGTGTTGTTGGTTAGAGATAGATTGCACAGGGAATCACCGTTGAATGGGGATGATATGCGCAAGGGTATACTGTTGGATGGAATTATAAATGGTGATAAAGTAGTTAGTATTGATGACGTAAAGGCTTTAACGGCGGAGAAGGAGATGCAGTTAACAACGCAAGCAATGGACACGTCAAGCTTGGATGTTTTGTTAGATGGGGTTGATAAGTACAAGGATAACGATGTAGCTATAGAGGATGGAAGAAAACTGTCAGATGATGATGATATGCACAAGGTAATTGAGGGTATGTTGACAAGCTTGGATGTTGGCATAGGAGAGGTTGCTTATGACTCAGATGATCAGTCTGTTACACATGGATGCTTGGCTGTTGGTAATGTGCATTGCAATTCTGGTGTTTATCTTGATGTTACACTCAAAGCTGCTGATACTTTAAACATGCACAAGGTAAATAAGGATATGCATAAGATAAATGATAATTTCTTTGTTTATTCATGGTGATAATTTCTGTGATGTGGTGGGGATTTAAATGAAGTGTTTGAGAATAGATTGACAAGCTTGGATGTTCTGCTGGATGGGGTTGGTAAGCAAATGGAAAATGATGTAGTTACAAGCGAAGACTGTTTATGTAAGGAGGTTGGTGTTCTTGATACAGAGGATGGAAGAAGACTGTCAGATGATGAAGGTAATCAAATAGTGGATAAGGACAATTTGCATACAGTAAAGGGTAAAGTTGTAAGCATGGGCATTGAAATGATTGAGGAATTCGATGAAAGAACATATATAAATGAAAAACTGGATACGGGTAAAGACATAACTTCCAGCAGTGATGAATTAGTGGGTGGCAATGTTGTAGTTAATGTAATAAAACGCGCGTCGTATAATTCAGCAGTAGTTGTTAGTGATTGTCAGGCCCGGCCCACAACAGAGTCGGGAGAGACATAAGACTAGGGCAACAGAAGCGGGAAGGGCAACAAAAAAATTCAGAAAAAAAGAAAACGCGGTTTCCTTAGATCAATCGCCTGCTGCGAAACAACGCCACCACGCTCGCAAGTCGCAGCCACCCGTGTCGACTCCATCTTCGCAAGTCGCAAGCTCGCAGGCGCAGCCACCTGCGATTTCCTTCAAGCTTCCATCATCTCGAATTGCAATCCCTAAATCTAATTTCAGTTTCAGGCAAAGAAGATAGAAGAATTTAGATAAGTCTCAGCCGAGCTCAAAGCCTAAAACAATGTGAGTATTGAATTTCTGTAAGAATAATTAAAGAATAGATGATTTTTGGTTTCATAGTCTTCATCACATATCACATAGACATAGTACGCATCTTGTATCAATGTTTCTACTCAGTCTGGGCAGTCTCTGTAATCGATCTTTAGTGCTTAAACAATCCCCAATTTATAAAACAAAATGGAAAAAAAAAGAAAAAAATTAACCATCAAAAAATAAACCCAATTCATAAAAACAGGAGCAACGCTCGGTTTCTAAAAGTGTTCGGTTTTATAAAATTGAGCTTAAACTCAGTTTTTTATAAACTGGGTGGGTGCAATATTTATTTTGACAAGTGCAGTTTCAGTTTCTTAAGCATTGGAAGTGGTAAGCTTAATAATTATCTATTGGAAGTTTCAGCTCTTAAAATTTTAGTGGTAAAAAAGAAACTAACTTACTGCAGCAATTTTGTTCTAGAATTCAGCTTCCATGCATTTTAATATTAGCCTCATCCATGAAAGATGGAATGCAAATTAATTGCCAAACTAACAGGCGTCTTCACAAAATTGTTAGCATGTTGCTTTTTAGTCTAATTGAGTTTGTAAGAAAAAAATTACTGATTCATTATGGAGTAATTGATTTGAAATAAGCTTATTTTGTAAAAAAAAAAATTGCTTTGAGATTGTCGACTAAAAACTTATACACAATTGCTTTGAGATTGTCGACTAAAATAGCATAGTATTTATTAACGAACACCAATTTTATGTTGTATCTTAAATTGACGTAGGAATCGGAAACAGAATTCGGGATATCAAAATAGAATGAAAAAGCAACGTAGATGTGACGAAGCAAAATCAATGATTGGTTCAATTTCAAATTTATTTCAAGCGAGAAATAAAAAATCTCAAAGTTCAAATTCAAGTCAAATTGATGAAACAGATTGGGAGGAAAATATCGGTCCTAGCATTGATGTCCATGAGGAGCCTATAAATGAAATTGTTGAAGTAGAAATTGATGACCATGTAGAAGTCATAGAGGGGCGTGATGAAGATAGTAATGATCGTTGCAATGACCATGTAACTACTATTGATCTTGAAAAGGATGTTGATGTTAATTATGATCCGGGATTGTGGGGAAGAATTACTAGTACCAAAAGAATAATGTTAGTGCAACGCGGTCCAATAAAAATATTGAACGATAATGATGCGTTTCCAAAAAATAAGATTGACGGTAGACACTTTTCTTCTAGACATTATATTGGTGGTTATCCACGTGGAGAAGAACATGAAAGAAAATGGCTTGTTTATTCAAATGAACGTGATAAAGTTTTTTGTTTTTGTTGTAAGTTATTTGACCATAGCCAAAGACCATCTCAATTGGCCGGAGAAGGAATCAACGATTGGCATAATTTACCTAGAAAGCTAAGAGAGCACGAAAGTAATCCATTACACAACGCAAATGTTATTAAATGGGTTGATTTGCATATAGGACTTCAACAAAAGGCAACAATTGATAAAGCAATGGAATCTCAAATTGACCAAGAGAAACAACGTTGGAAAAAAATACTTACGCGTATAATTGGTGTTGTCAAGATACTTGCGCGAAATAATCTACCATTTCGTGGATCAAATGAGAAGATATATGAAAAAAATAATGGACTTTTTTGTCAAATTATTGAATTTGTTGCCGAGTTTGATCCAATTATGGAAGATCATCTACGACGTGCTGTAAATAATGAAATCAATAATCATTATCTTAGCCATAAAATTCAAAATGAGTTGATAGGGTTGTTGGCTAACAAGATCAAAATTACAATGCTTACACAAATAAAGAAAGCAAAGTACTTCTCAATTATTCTAGATTGTACTCCGAATTTGAGTCACAAGGAGCAAATGTCCATTATAATAAGATGTTTGAATGTTCATGATGCAAATGATATAAAAGTAGAAGAGTATTTCCTTGGATTCATAACGGTTGATGATACATCCGGGCTTGGTCTTTTTAAGGAGCTTGAAAATATTTTAATTGATCTTAAACTTGATATCAATGATGTGAGAGGACAAGGGTATGATAATGGTTCAAACATGAAAGGTAAACACCAAGGTGTACAAAAAAGGCTACTTAATGTAAATCCTAGAGCTTTCTATATTTCATGTGGATGTCATAGTTTAAACCTTGCTTTATGTGATATGGCAAAATCATGTATGAAAGCTAGAAATTTTTTTGCATTTGTGCAAAAAATTTATACTTTATTTTCCGGCTCAACTCATCGTTGGGAAATACTTCGAAGTTATGTGAAGGGTTTGACTCCAAAACCATTATCGGCAACTAGGTGGGAAAGTCACATTGAAAGTGTTAAAGCAATAAGAACTCAAACATCGGAGTTAAGAGATGCTTTGATAGATATTGCAAATAATTCTAAAGATGATGTTGTGATGATGGAGGCCAAAGGATTATGTCAAAATGCTTTAGAAAATTTTGAGTTCTTAATTAGTTTGTGTATTTGGTACACAATATTAGATAATATTAATCGAGTAAGTAAAATATTTCAACGGGAGGATATGGATATCGAAGATGCAATTACAAAAATTAAAGATCTTGTCGCATTTTTTGAAAAATTCAGAGAAGATGGATTTGAAAACATGATGGAGGAGGCTAAAATGCTTGCAAATGATCTTGGCATTGATCCAAAATTTATTGAAAAGAGAGTTGTGCGAAGAAAAAAACAGTTTGACGAAGAAATTATGGAGGATAATGATAAGCGATCTCCCGAGAATACTTTTAAAGTTACTTATTTTCTTCTAATAGTTGATCAAGCTTTAACTTCACTTAGAGATCGATTTGACCAATTTAAACTTTATGAAGAAACTTTTGGATTTTTGTTGAATCTAAGATTTAAAATTATTGGCAATGATGAATTGAAGGATAAATGCATGAATCTAGAAGGTTTTTTGAAGCACAATGAAGAGCAAGATATTTGTGGTAAAGAGTTATTTTTTGAACTTCGACAACTAAAAGGAATTTTATCATCAAAAGTAACTTCATCAATTGATATACTCAATTTCTTGAGATCTTATAGGGATGTAAGTGGATTTCTAAATGTTTGGCTTGCTTATCGAATTCTATTGACTATTCCGGTTACGGTTGCTTCGGCGGAAAGAAGTTTTTCAAAATTGAAATTGATTAAAACATATCTCCGGACTACTATGTCGCAAGAGAGACTAAGTGGGCTAGCAATGATTTCAATTGAAAATGGGTATTTAGACAAACTTACCTATGAAGATGTAATAGAGGAGTTTGCTTCAAAAAATGCAAGAAGAAGTTGTTTTCGTTAATATGTATTAATGTGTCATGATATTATGTTTACATTTTGATTTTTTGGCATGTAATCAAAACGACTTATATGATCAATATTTTGTGATGGATGTTAAATTTTATAAAGAATTTACAATTTGTTATGTGCAATTTTAAATTTTGTTATGTTTTTTTTTGATTGAGTTAAGGGGCAACAAAACAAATAAAAATGCTTGTTCGACTAGGGCATTGGATACCCTTGGGCCGGCACTGGTGATTGTAATAATGATAACAAAGTTTCAATTTTATCTTCATTGACAAAGAGAGATAGCATAGGAAATCAGTTGCTTTGCTGTCAATGGTGTTGTTCGTCGTAGTGCCAGGGTCCATAACAGTCATTTTTCGTTTATGGGTGAGTCACCTGATTTCAGTACTATGAGTGGCACTACGAATTCAGACTCAGATGTGGTTTCTGTTTTTGACGGTACTTATTCTTCCTATGCTCTAGGTAACTTATTCACTAGTGATTTATGTCAGTAAGCTATACCGCTTTTGTTATTTCTAATGACGAATTAGATACTGTCTACATGAGGAGTATGGAAATATAGAGTGTTAGATCATCTGGATTAGGATTATTAGTTGGAATATAAGGGATCTACATGATTTAAACAAATGTGACAAAATTAGAGCATTTTTTAAAGATTGTTTTTAATTGATATTGCCCTTATATAGGAAACAAAATAGGGTGTCCTGATATATTTTTTTATAGAAGATTAGGTGGCTATCATTTTAGACATTGGGCTTGTTTACCTTCAATTGGAGCTTCTGAGCGTTTACTTATAAGGTGGTGTGATAATTCTTTTAAACTTCTTCAAACTATTACTAAGCAACACTCGTTACATATTATTCCCATTAACCTTAGAGATAACTATTTATTAAACATATCTAATGTTTATGAACCAAACTCGAAAATTGGTCATCGAGTTCTATGGAATGAATTTTTGGGATTTAGATCATTCGATCCTGGATCTTGGATTATGGGTGGTGACTTCAATGTTACACGTTTTTTAGGAGAAAGTTCTCCATGGAAAGGGGATTTCTTTTCTATGGAAGAGTTTGACCAATTTATTATTAGTACTAATTTTATTGAATTACCACTAACTAATAGCGAATTCACTTGGAGTAATACTAGAGAGTCCACTTCTATGGCTCTTCTAGATAGGTTTCTCGTCGGTGATGAAATTGAAGATAAATTTCCTATGTGTATAGTCTTTAGTTTGCCATATACATATTCTGATCGTTATCCTATCATTCTTTCGTGTGATCATCATAAAATTATTAATGAAACTTTTAAATTTGAAAAAATGTGGTTAGTAGAATCTAATTTCCCTACTCTAATAAAAAATAAATAGATTTCAATGAATTTTTATAATATCAAAAATACGGATAACGCTGCGAAAAAATTGTTTTAAAACTTAAGGGTCTTAGGAATTTGTTTAAAAATTGGAGTAAGAATGTATTTGGCAGTATTAAAACTAAAAAATAAAATTTACTTTCTGAAATGCTTAAAATTAACAAGATAGAAAAAACTAAACAACTAAATCTTAGAGAGTGTAATGTACTCGCTAATTTAAAAGAAGAGCTTAATTCAATTTTTGAAAAGGATGAGGTTATGTAGAAACAGAGGTCTAGAATTCAATGGATTAATAAAGGTGATAATAATACAAAAAAATTTCATAGTATGGCTAATGATAGAAAACGTAGCAATACAATAAGTTCTATTTTTGTGAATAATGTTGAATTGGTTGATCAAAGGGGTCTTAATAAAGCCTTTACTGATTACTATAAGGATATTTTTGAAAATAAGAATAAGCATAAAATAAATGTTAGATGGAATGAACTATATCCTATTTGATCTAGAATTAACCTTTCTGACTTTGATAATCCTTTTTCTAAAGAGGGGATTTTAAAGGCTATTAATGACATGCCTAGTGATAAAACCCCGGGTCCTGATGGTTTTCCAATTTTATTTTACAAATTATTTCGGGATGTTTTATAATTTGATAAATTAGCAGGTTTAATGAATTTTATAATGGAAAACTACAAATAAGAAGATTTAATTTTGTAAACGTCATTCTTTTACATAAAAAAATCGGTGCTAATAATTTAAAAGATTTAGACCAATTTCTTTAATTCATTGTTCAGTTAAAATTATTTTAAAAGTTTTAGAAAATAGACCTAGCACAAGATGAATGATCTAATTGATTGTTTATGGAATGGATTCACAAATAAAATTAACATGGATTGAAATGTGGTTAATGTAAAATAAAGCAAACAAGGGTTGGTGAATAGTATAAATGGGAATCAAATGGAAATTGGATAAATTGGTTAAAGTCAATGTAAAAAGGGAATAAATTGAAGTTTGGTAAAATGGATTTGCATATAATGGAAGTAAATATAAATTGAATGCAAATGAAATTGATTGTGAACCAATTTGAAATTGAATAGGGTGAATTTATATAAATAAAGCATATAGAAACCAATTTGAAATGAACATGAGTTTGTTTGTTATAAATATGAATTGAATGCAATAAATTTGGTTGTAAATCATTTCGAATTGAATGAAAAGATATATGGATCCAGGGAAAGGAAACAAAAATTAGTGTTGGAACCTTATAGTTGTTTGTGAATATATGGTTGGCATGTTAGGTTATGAAGTTTAAATTTTTGGCTAGTTAAATACATGGAATGTTATTAAAATTGCATGGTTATGAAACTTATATGGTTATTTTGAGTAAGCATGGGTACAAGGAGCTGTTGGGTAGATTTTGATTGCATAAATGCAAATAAAATAAGCCACTCGCTTAAAAACGCTAATGTGAGGTACACCTACGCATTAAAATAAAGAAATGATATATATTATCATGTATTTTGTTTTCCGACCATGTGGGTCGATGTATATATATTTATCTCTCTTATGATATTTAAAGGCTCTCCGTACAAAGGAGACGTTGAAATTTTTCGAGAATTTAGGGTGTCAGAAGAATTTTGGAAAATTTTGGTTAACTAGAAAAGTTGATTTTTGGAACGGTATTAGAAATCAAGGTTTTTGAGTTAGAAATAGAAACAAATTGTTTTGGATTAAACTAAAAAGGGTTTTGAGAAGTGAATGTAGGATTTTAACTAAGTGGTTTTTGGTAAGCAAATGGGTTAAAGAGCATTTTTCGACCTTAGCAATTTCGAGGATGAAATTTTTATAAGGGGGAAGGAATGTAACGACCCTGGATTTTGATCGTTACATTTTGAACGTTAATTTATTTTTAAATGTTGGATTTGAAATATTATTTTATTTGAATACGGAAGAATCAGCGAAATGGTTTAACATTTCAAATATAGTGATAAATTAGTTTTGGGTAAATATAAATTTAATATTTGAGATGGGGCAAATATGGGAATCTGGAGTTAAATGGGAGTGGAAAATGATCTCTAAAATTTATTTAAATTTTATTTAGATTATAATTATAATATGTACTTTGGAATGGAATAAAAAGTCGATAGGTTAAAATGGGAAATTTATATATAAATTTAATAGTGAAATTAATATATGGGGATAATGTAAAATAATTGAACTTTAATTTAAAATGAATCAAAATGATTTCTAATATGGATAGAAATTCTATTTGAATTATAATGAATCTAGCAAGTTTTAAAAAATAAAAATTTAAAAGATTTCGACGATTTTGAAAATCGCTCGATTTAATCGACGCATTAAAAATAGCCTTCCGGAACACAGTCTCGGAATTCGACGAAACCAGTTACATTGGATCCGTAATAGTTTATTATTATCGAATTTCAAATTTCATAGTGAGTAGAGTTACCATTTGGTCGTATGGGACGGAAATGCGTTGAAACAAACATCGAAATTTTAATATTTAAATTCGATTCAAAAAGTTATTCTTCCATATACGATCGAATTAGGCCCTGAAATATGTTCCTTTGTGTTCGGAATAGGAGTAAAACATTATAAACGTCAGACAACATGCTTCGTTTGGAGTTCGTTTGAAAAGCTTGTAATTTTGGATAATAATATTGAAATAATATTCATATACGTATATATATATACTTCAAGAGCAAAAAACCTAGCATATACTTTACGCAGCCGCCACAGTTAGCGTTTAATGGCCGAAATGTCCTCTTCTTCTTCATCAAATTTCTCCTTATCCACCAAATTTCGTCAGAAATCTTCAACATGGAAGTCGAAGAGCCCTTCAAGCTCTACACGATGAACGGTTGTGATTGTATTTAACATGGTGGATCGCCAGATTTTCGACCTTGAAGGTCATCCATTCGAACTGGATTTGCAAGCGAGCGGTAGCGCTGAGCTCGCCGAGCTTCCAAGCATAGTTGGCGTTTGCGATGACGAAGAGGGTGGTGTAGCCGATCGTTTTATAGTGCGACGTTTTGGCCGCGATAATTGGTGGATCAAGGCGGCTATTGGTTATTTGTTACTGCACGCGATGAGGAAGATGTACTTAGAGCGGCCAGGATCTCTTTCTCGATTTTGAACGGCAGATCTGGTTTGTTAAAAAAGATAAATTAATTTATATAATTTATATTCAAATGTTTAAAAACTCATATCTTGGTCATATGAGGTCGAAATAGGACGAAACAAGGGGCGCCGAAATCGCAGCGACGAGCACTAAGCTATGGAATAGATATAGAGTCGATTGGAGCACGCGATAATTTTATGTTAAATCGAACGTGCTCGATTTAATTTAAAATAGGAACGTTTGGCAACATAAGGTGAGTTAATCTCATTCAATTTTGGACTACTGGTATTAATTTGAAATAGTTAAAATTAATTAATGGTTGTTTGGTTTAATTGGTACATTTTATCAATTGAATGTGATATTATATATAGTAGTAGATATATATATTGAAGTGATTGATATTCCCGCATATATATATAGCGGATGAAACCCTATGCCCCTCGCATAATAGCGGATGATCCTATATACTGCGAAATTCTGCCTCGAAGCAGAATTGGTATTTTATTGTTGTGCTGACATCTATGGATGCAAGGAAACAGATTGGAGAGATCCAACTGGATTCCTCAAAAATGTTGAATTTAATTTCATATATAGTGATATATGTTCTATTGGGACAAATCTGTGATAGATTACTGTGGAATTCACATTGATTGGATGATATGGTTATTTGGCCTTGATTTTGGCATTTTAAAATACCAACAATATAATATATAGTATGAAATAGAAAAGAATTTAAAAGGGGTTTTTGAAGTAAAATGTTTATAAAGGATTTTGGGTTAATCAATTGGATAAAATAAATGGTTTTGAAATTTATACTTAACTAAATCAGAATTTTTGGAACAAAAGTATATAAAGGGATTTAATAAAAATAAAAATAAAAATCCTTAAATGGTACTTGTTTAGATATAAAAGGTTTTAAAATCAAGATTTAAAATATTTTTGAAGGATAGAAGCGAATTGGGAAATAAGTATAAAATTGGTTATACTGGAGTCGAGTAAGGTTTCCAGATTCACGAAGTAAAATTGGAATCAAGAAAATTGGACTTTTTAAAAAAAAAGAGGATTTTAATTTTTAACTCGGTAATTTTAAAAATGTTTAAAAATATTCTGAAAATTAGTTAATTAATTATTTTAAATGATCTAAAACATATTTAATTATTAATTAGTATTTATAATGACTGTTCAAGATTTATTATTATTTAAAATTAGTCGGCATTGTTATTTTTAAAGAGTTGTTAAATTTTAATATGGCTTTGTATAATAACTTTTATCTAAGTATATTTGCATGGATTAAACTTGAAATTTATTTTAGAACTTATAAGCCTTATTTTGAGATAATTTTTAAACTAAGTTTTCAAAACGTAATGGTATACTAGCGTGGCGTAAATCGAAGGCAGTGGGGACCTGCAGTTAAGTTTTGGATTTCTCTGGGATAGAGACGTAAACATTGAACTGTGATCCATAGTTTGATACCGGATGATACTTTCCATGTTATTTTTAAAGGGTTTTCAAATACTTTTGAAAAGATGGTTTGTAAATTTACTAAATTCGATAAGATAAGTATGTATAATTTAGATAAAGAGATTTATGTATTTAAAGTTAAATTAAAAAGAGATTTTATATTTTTCAGTGGAAAATAGAATATTTGGATGAATTGATTGTTAATTTGATAGTTAAATAACCAACTATCAAATCTTTCTAAATATAACTTCGGAAATATCTAGAAGAAGCACAGAATTATATGGTACAGATACCGTTCGAGGTGTTATACTTTATGTATAAGCTCGTTTCGTTCTTCTATGATATTTATAAGGAAATCTGTCCACTAATGGTTAGGAGGCAATCTTCGATCTTATCTTCGTCTGTTTATTTCCTAGAGAACCGAGTTTGAGTTTATCAGAAATATCGAATGTTGTTTCAGAGAGACCGGGATCGGATAAGTTATTTGAAAACCACTTTGATCCAACGAGTACGTTTTCGAGATGAAGACGAAAGCTTGGAGTCAAAGATGGAACAATGAAGTGTAAGGGCTAATCGCTACTAATCCTGAGGGTGATTCCAAAATGGATATAGTATGTAACAACCTGCTATTTTGGACCATTCAAATTGATAATAAAACCACACGTGTCGGACTTGAATAATTCAAAATACCAAATTGTTAATTTAAATTTGGCAAAACTCAGCATATACAGTAAACAAAATAACCAGAATCACAGACACAGAGTAATATAACAATAATTCAATGGAAACAAGAGGATAGTAGTTCATGAAGCTACTATATATATAACAGAGTCAAATAAGATACAACAAAACTCTCGAATACCATAGTCAACTGCAAGATCAGAATACATCACTGGAATCAACTGAAAATATGAAAGCTGGATAGATAGCTGGATCTCCAAGTGAAGCTCCAACTCCAAAGGTGAGTCTCAAAAGCTATATCAATTAGTCTGACCCAAGCGTAAAGAAAAACACAAAACACTCGAGTCAGGATTAACATTCCTATATCAATAAATCCAACTGAAGTAAAATAACAACTGAAATACAAGTAACTCAAAGGATGTTTGGGATAACCATCCTCTGAGGATCCATTAAACTATTTACTTTGTAGTAATATACGCTATTATAATAATATCAAAGGTAAAGTAAACTTACTTAAAAATAGCATTAAGGTTTTACATTTTCCACCGTAACACATACATAGTCCCCGTAGTCTATCCAGTATCATAGTCCCTCTTGATCTGGAATCCCCAGAGGATACTCCACAGGCTACGACACAAAACCAAAATCGTACAAGGCGCGCTAGGGTAGGTGACACAGCATAACTAGGCAATGCCAGGGTGGATATACCAATCACGCATCCGGACTGGTGGTAACGCGTAGCAGCCACTACCGCTCACCTCGAGCCACACTCCCAAAATCAAAGATGCACCCAATCAATCATAAAGTAATAGAATGGTATCGAAGAAGTGTGTCCGATAAGAGGAGCTACCTCTTTGGCCCGGAATCTCTCCTGTTTTAGCCGCCTTATGCCAACTCACGGGAGTCGGGTCCACGTATATACCTCAATAGGGCGTCGCCACCATCCTACTTCATTCTGGAATCTCCACCGCATACACGATTGTTAAAGTGGTTTTTAGAGTTGGCAGAGAGTATGACAACTTCCAATCTCTGTCTCTTTAACAACCAAACGTTGTTATAACACCACGGTCATTTCAAAATAATTTATAATTCAAAATCAAAATATCATTGCCTTTCAAAACCATAGAAATATGATATCATTTCCATTTCAAAACCAAATCAATACGATATCATTTTCATTTCAAATATCTCTTTTTCCAAAGACATAGCTATTTTCAAAGTTATAACACTTCCGAAACCAAACACTTGAAATTATAACACTTTCATAATACTTTGAAATTCATAGCTTCGAAACCATAACTTTCACCACTTAAACAGTTTAGATATTCAAATAGTATATATAATAAAATAGTTTTAAATTTAAAATTACTTTATGAAATAAAATAATTTCCTCAACTTAACTAATTGATTCAAATCAATTTGAATCCAAAATTTTCAATTTAAATCAACTCTCAATTCATAAATTTCAACTCAATTCATTTTCAATAATCCATTTCAATTCATATCAATCAAATACAGATTTTGACCACAAAATAAACTATTTCAATATATTTCAAACCTTTTAATATTCAACATTTCAAAACTGAATTAGATAACTTAATATATATCAAATTAAATTTACTATTATTTAGTTTTGAAAAATTTACTTAATAAATTCAATATCATTTGAATAAACTCCAAATTTCGAATAACTGAATATTTCCCTCAATTTATTCAAACTTGATATATTCATTTAAATCACTTTCCAAAATCAAGTTATAAAATCATATCTTTTAAAATTTCAAATTCCATAAGTTTCAACTCGATTAATTAAATAAATTCTTAATTAAAGACAATTTCAATCAATTTCAAATCTATCTTCTCAACCTTAATTTATTAAATCATTATAACTCCATATTAAAATATAATTTAAGTAAATACTTATCCATATTATATTTTAATAAAATCAACTTTATTATTAAACTTATTTTATATCAAGCAAATTTATACATAGCTTAAATTGAGATTTTAACTAATTTAAGAATTTAACTATACATATAAAATAGCATTTATATAATATCTAAAATCAATATTTATATAAAACTATATATTTTTCCAAAACCATAGAAATCATTTCAAAATAAACTTAATATTTATGTAAAACCTTATATTTTTTCTAAACCAAAGAAATCATTTCAAAATATTTTTATATACAGACCACGGTGTCTTATATAATTTTCTATCCTATGGTCAAGTGATACAGATATTTATCATTTCAATCCGCAATTTAAATATATACGGGTACATATCATTTCAGCCCGCAATTCCAAATTCAATTCAAATGAAAATCGCTTGGGTTTATCATTTCAACCCATAACGATTTTCTCCTATTCTAAAGTCCGTTTGGGTATGTATTATTTGAACCCATAGTGAATTCTATACTAATAGGAAACTTGTAGAGTGATAACAAGTATGATAATAATATAGCCGGCGTATATCATCAATATATATAACAGATAATGGGGTCAGATGTCATAGGTGAATAGATACAGATAACAACATATATACAACAATGTAAATAACTAATAGTAGCATACTTCACTTGTCGTTTCAATTGAAATCAAATTTAATAAATATAAGAACATTAATCGTGGGTGATTGCTCAACTTTCGAGGCTAGAGAAATTTGACAATAGAATGAGCTACGAAATCCAAAGCAAGGTTAGATGGACATGATTCGATGAAGACAACGGGCACGACAGACAAAGCTGATAGATGGGAAAACGATGAGAACTAATCAGTTTCAATTTTGATACATACAGAAAATATTTTATAATATATCACTTTCTTTTGAAACAATATTAAAATCAAACACATATTTTTAAAATAATAAATATATATTTGAAAAAAAATCAATATAACTTTAAAAGGGTTACATTGAAAAAAAATCAAATCTATATCAATATAAATCAAAATACATATATATTATAGGAAAATCTATATGCATTTTGGAATCAAAGCATCAATAGATATATAATATATAATAAGACCCAGATAGGCTGACATATTTCTATTATAGTATACATATCATAAATTTATATATAACTATATACATAACTATATTATTGGTATTATATATATAAGCTTATATCCAGACAAACTTGCCTATAATATATGCGTATACAAAATATATATAACCAAACTTACCTATTTAAAATTTTAAACACATATAATATAGTTTATATATGTATATTATATATTAAAGACATAAGCTGGGAACAAAGCAAACTATATATTTATATTAGTAAAATTTTATTATAACACGTATGAACTTAACAGTAAAGAAGAGTTTTAAAAGTCTATGTATAATATATTACATGATTCACCTAAGCTATATATATAGGTTAACACAATATATGAAAAGCTCGTATATAATACAGCATATATAAACTTACATTAGTCTGCAAATATTGGTTATCAAACACCTAAGTGTGTGTGTATATACTCACCGATGACATTATAAGAGCTTAAATAAACAACCTCATATATGTATTACTATAACCGCATGTGATGTAAATAAATCTATATGTATATGTATTCACATATAAAATAATCAAATTGAATACGACAAAAATTTGTAAAGATCTATGTATATAAAATATCTATATATGTAACATCTATTTAGAACAAAATCAACAGCATGGTATAAAACGGATCTGTATATATATATATATATATATAACTTATTTTATATAGTACGTATTACAGCATATTTCAAAACATGTATAGCTACATAATATAAATAAACTATAAACAAGTATACTCCTTTATATTACAATTGAAACCAAACTCTGGAAAACATAGATATATTCATATAGGAACAGTAAAATAAACTCATAATATATTTAAGTATGAATATCATTATATATATAAACTTTCAAACCAGATTATAATATATATATATATATATATATATATATATATATATTAGATAGGACAAAAGAACATACATATGTATACTTTATAACCTTATAACTTTTATATATAAACTAATATATATAATGTCACGACCCGAAAATTCAGCATTCAAAAATCGATATCAAATACCTCACTTGTATTCGACTACCGGAGATTCGAACGTCGAATTCCAGTTCGGATGGAGCTTATAACAACATTAGATGAATGTAAACAGCGGAAACAAAATAAACTACCATACATCAATATCCCAGATGCAACATCATCTTAATATTCACTACAACAGAGTATCTTATACATATACAACACAACTTCAAAATAGACCATCACAACAGAACAACAAGTGATTGCATTCCAAGAAAGTCTTCAAAGAATGAAATGATAGCGAACATCCAAACAAAGAACCTTTGAGATCCAAAAGTTTTAAAAATATCTCCAAGTTAAAAGCCTTCAAAAACTGGTAGCCTCCAAACCATAAGACTTCAAAATCCAGCTAGCACCAAAAACACGGAAGACCTGCTACTAGGCTGCCTGTGTGGAAAATTATGGGCATCCAGAGTTTAGAAAGGAAACAATAAATTCCGGGTCAATCATGGGACTGGTATGAGTAAACAAAAACATTTTATCTTTTAAGAACCAACAAAAGAATTTAAAACTGAAATCCGTAATGCTTTTTGAAAAATGAAACTACCATAAGACCTCCCGCCACACACACAATGCAATCGCAGAATTGGAGGAGATTTCTTCTTATGATAGTCAAAATGCTTGATACGGGAAAAATTCTTTGATATTATTACTAATGCATAGTGTAGAAAACATTTTCGAAAGTATAATATTAATCTTAGCTAGCATACCACATTTCGTCGTATGCCTACTATAGCTACCATGGTTTGTGGCAGGTTATTGCCATGCTGCATGGCAGGTTATACAACTAAACCGAACAGGGTATGTATTGTTTCTTTGGATTTCCAACAAATGGTCGGCCTAAGGAACTTCCTGGGCCACATGGGTACGCCTCTGGAGGGACGTTGCGAGAACCTAACTGGATCTCTGCCAACACAAGGCCGGGTTGCCTCTATAACTAGGTAACTACAACACGAGTATGCCATCCCTCGGTTGTAACCAACCTTTATCTGGGGCCCCAACAACACTAATCACAATGTAATATATATTTGCGATATCCACATAAGTTAAGTATCTGGGCTCCATACCATGATACCACTTCTATCCAGAAGGAAATGCACATACCCTAAGGGGCGCTACCCCCAATAACCTTGTCGCATCTTTCCTGATTCGACCATTACCGGGTTGTGAGGTTCGACGAAGTCTCGTCCACAAAGCTACACTTTTCACAAAAGCCATGCTTTGATCAAAAAATGATCAGCAGCACTCAGCATGCCACATTACCAAGTTGGGAATATATTACTGATAACCTTCAACTACATAACCTCTGAGCTCGTACGTCTCAGAGAAGAGTGTTAAGCTAAGAGAATAAATTCTCCGCCACCAACAGAAATGTATTTGAAAGAAATCTGCTTTATATCTCAAAATGTAATGTCAGACATACAATCCATACAAGTCTGTTCCGGGCTCGAACAGAACCGAAGGCACTTCCGAAGAAGTCCTTGCAATCCAGGCTTCCACAATCCCGATCGGACTCCCCATCACATATGGAGAGCTCTATACCGGAGCAACTCAGTGCAGAGTCATTCGATAGGTCATCCTATTGTCCTCGAAGACGTCCGGTCTTCACCACCATCTTCAAATGCTCAATATGGCACAAAGGTCCTCTCCCGGCTAAACCGAATAGTGAGCGTCAATTTTTTTTAAAACATGTGGATAAGTCATTCACAAAGATTCACAGGTTCGATGTGGGTTTCAGATAACCAACTGGAATTCGACTCCCTGTTGCATCGAAATTCAAGTGCCGTTTTACGGACAAAAGGGGTTTCACATTCACATAGAAAATACAGAATCACAGCTCAGCACAAAGCAATTCATATCACATAGCATCACAATTACAATCAGAGATATCGATCAATACCCATCATACAATAGTTATCAATCATATATAACTACGATGAATCAATCGTGTGAATTAAACTAATTAATCACAAAATTAATTTCATTAATCATTTTTAATCAATGATTAGTTATCCTTAATTAAAATTAATTAAATCTTTAATCATCTTAATAATTTAATCGTTCCTTAATTAATTACCCTAATTAATTTATCCTTAATTGTTCATTAATTAAATCTTAATTACTCTTATTAATTAATTATTTCCTTAATTAACTACCTTAATAAATTAATCCTTAATTAATCATTTAATATTAAGAAATTAATTTAAATAGTTATTTTAATTAAATCATTTATTACATAAGTAAATCATTAATTACCTATTAAATTCAAAAGATAACCTTCTTATCTTTGTTACCCATTTTGATTTTCCTTGTAAATCTAATTTAAATTCATCATGTGAATTGTCTTGAGAGATCGAAATTATTTTGTAAAACATTTCATCTTAACATCATTTTTAATTACATTTTATAACTGATTTTTTTATAAGTAAAGTGACAAAAATTAAATTAAATTAAATTACTTGCTTAAAAAAAAGTCTTACTTAACTTTAATTTGTTTAAAATCCAAATCAAAATTTCCTTTAAAGCATGAGTTTAAAATTGTTTTAAAAGTTTTGAAATTCATTGTTTTTATGTAAGCAAACCACCATGTATGCTGACTTCCCACGAAGCCCCTTCGAGTCTTCCCCGAGGTTTCCTCCCGCTTGCTTCGAGATTTTCAAAATTCGACCTGAGTGCTGTTATTTTTTTTCTTTCCAAAATTTTTCTAAGCACAACTCGAACAACCCCTAAACCACTTCGAGTCCATACTCGAGTTCAAAGCCCTATTACCCGATAGCTGCTTCGGGTTCTCCTTTTCTTCCCCAAATTTTTTCCCCCTGACACAACCCAACTGTGTGCATCAGCACAACTTCGCCGGCCACCTTTGGTTAAACTGCTGGTCGTCAACACATCATCGACGATGTTCTCAAACCTCTCAAACACTCAAAAGTTCGAACAAATCACGATTTCGAAATTTTGTTCCCAAACCAAAAACTGGAACGAACAGTGCCTCAAAACAAACACCTCGCACTGACGCCAAAGATCACCAGAAAACTTGAGCCTCCAGCCACGACTCCATCATCCACCCAGCTATCTCCTCCCAAAGCCACGGGCAGCTCGATGCACGCACGAAGCCCCAGTGACCATTTTCCCGACCATTGCCTATATTGGGGTTAAAAGTTTAATCCCCTCACTGCCGTCACCACAATGAACTAGGACACCTCCAAGAATTTTTCCCCGACTCACCGTAGGCCCTTCCACCTCCACGCAAAGCCACGACCGTCATCATCATGCCGATGATCGGAATTTTGTAAAAACCCCAAATTTGGTTATCTCGGCTTATCCCAGTAATTACTAACTTAAAAGTTTTGATTTTATTTTCAAAAACATAATTTTTGATAAGCTTTCAGATGGTATATTTGAAATTAAAATCTACCAGGTTTGAAATTAAACATGACTTGAATTGTAACTGTGTTTTCAAATGTTACAGGAGAAGCTTTAGTTCATTTAGCTTGAATTAAACTTTACAACTTAAAACATGTCAAAACAAACCATTTTTGTTTGAATTTCGAGATCAAACAAGGATCAACGAATAAGGAAATTGGATGTTTTATACAGGATTATGAATCTCTGTAACCTAGAACAGAGGTAATTCAAGTATAAACTGACATGCACAGAGAAAAGAAAATAGATTTTTGTGCATTCAAACAATTTTTCAAACTTATTCAAATCCTACATTCAAAAAATACATCAAACATCAGATCTTTGGTGTTTACTCACCTGTAAAAAATTTAGCAGAGACGGTTTCCTTTCTGAAAATCAAAAATCTGGACTGTCCTTTTCTTTTTCTTCTTAGCTTGATTTTAAATTTGTTAGCTGCAACAAATTTGTATGAACTTGTTTAAATTTTTGATTTACTTTACTTACTTAATCTTTTAACAATAAATTAAAAAAATGAAATTACTTATAGTAATTTTTTAGTTGAAACAGAGGAAAGAACTCTCTGGCCTGAACCTTTAAAATCTTGTGTTTGCTGGTTCTTTTTCTTTCTTTTTAAATTGATTCCTGAATTTCATAATCCTTGAACTTCTTGCTTGATTCTGTAATGTATGTTGAAGATTTGAATTCAACTTTGAATTCTTCTTTTGGCTTAAGATATTGAGAGGAAGGTTTCATTATAGATCTTTTTTTTCTTCTGGAATGTGTTTCTTGATTTCAATTGTTGAGGCAAATTAGGCTTGTTTTTGATGATATTTTTTTCTTTTCCGATGTTAAGATTTCACGGATTTTTTCTTTGAAATGAATAAAAAGAGTAAGAAGAGAAGATGAATTACCTATATAAATTTTATTTTCTATTTTATAAATTTCTAAGGAAAATGGAAATGGTAACATGACATTTGTTTTAATTTTTCCCTCATGATTTACACTTGTCACCTTAGTCATTATTAGTTTAACACTTGTAATTAATTAATTATTTTTCTTTATTAACATAATAATTTACATGATATAAATTGTATTTAAACTTATATTTCCTATTAAAAATGTTAGCTTTATATTAATGCATATTATTAAAAGAGAATGTTTTTGAAGTTAATTACATATTACATATATATATATATATATATATATATATATAAATCCCAATTATTTTACTAAAACATTTATTTTAAAAATTAAATTCAGATTTAAAAATCAAATTCAATATATAAATTCAAATTTTACCCATATATGGACACATACATATATATTCACAAATATGTATAAAATTTAGATTCAAATGATTTTAAAAACTTTTAGTATTTTCAAATTTTAAACTCAAAAGAAATTTGAAATTTAAATTATCACTTATTATTTATTTATTTTGAAACTTTTCAAATTTTATTACAAAAGTTCAATAATAGCCAACTTTAAAATTGACAAAATTTTGGTATGTTACAGATTTTCCCTCCTTAAGAAAATTTCATCCTCGAAATTTGAAAGAGAGAGAAAAGCAAACAAAGAATATACGAATTCAGAAAAGGATAGAAAAATGTCTTACCGGTTTAGGCCGAGATATCCACTCTGCAATTAGGATAAGATTTTTGCATACTGTCTTCTGTCTCCCAAGTACAGGCCTTTGGATCACCGCTCCATTGCACTTTAACCAGTTTTACAATTTTGTTCCTTAATTGCTTTTCATCCCGATCAACAATCTTAATTGATTCTCTTTTAACTGTTAAATTTGATGTGATCTCTAGACCCTACTGAGCTGCTTCTTCGATAATACTGTCTAGATCGGGCACGTACTTTCGAAGATGTGAAATGTGAAATACATCGCGTACGCCGGATAACCAATTAGGTAGTTGCACTTGATATGCTAGAGGACCAATCCTTTCCAAAATAGGAAAAAGACGAATGTATCGCGGTGCCAACTTACCAGTTTTCCCAAATCTTAACACACCCCGCATTTGAGATACTTTCAAGAAAACAGAATCTCCAACTTGAAATTCCAAAGCTCTTCTTCAGCGGTCGTAATCACTCTTCTGGAGACTTTGAGCAGTTATTAACTTCTTTCGGATAAAATCAACCTTTTCAGTGGCTTCTTTAATCATATCTGGTCCAAGAACAAGTCTATCACCGGATTCAATCCAGCATGCCGATGATCGACATGGTCGACCATATAAAGCATCAAAAGGAGCCATTTCGATACTGGCATGATAGCTACTGTTATATGAAAATTCGACCAAATGTAAATAGTCCTCCCAAGAACCACCAAAGTCAAGAATACAAGCTCGTAAAAGATCCTCCAATAATTCGATTTATCCTTTCAGTTTGCCCATAAGACTGTGGGCGATAAGCAGTGCTGAAATTTAGCTTTGTTCCCAACGTGGCTTGAAACGCCTCCCAAAATCTACTAGTGAAGATCGGGTCACGATCACTCACTATACTGCTCGGTATACCGTGGAAACGGACAATCTCTTTTATGTATAGCTCAGCTAAACTTGCTGTTGTCCGAGTGGATTTCATTGGAATGAAATGGGCTGTTTTAGTCAAACAGTCCACAATAACCCAGATTGCTTCATTCCACTTTCGAGTGCGGGGCAACCCATCGATGAAATCCATCGATACCTGATCCCACTTCCACTTTGGTACCTCCAAAGGCTAGAGTAAACCCGCCATCTTCTTCTGGTTGCTTTTAATTTGTTGACAAGTAGCACAGCGACTCACATATATAGATATATTTCTTTTCATTGTCTTCCACCAGAAGGTTCTTTTGATATCTCTATACATCTTATTAACCCCTGGATGGATACTGAGTTTTGATTTATGACATTCATCTAAAACTTCACGCTTTAAACCAGGGAAGTCTGGGACACATATTCTGCCTTTCATCCTAATAACTTCATTATTATCAATTGCAAAACTAGAATCTTCTCCTTAATGAATTCTTTTACAAATTCCACGAAGGAACTGGTCTTCTTTTTGCTTACTGGCGATCTTTTCAAGGAGAGTAGGAGTAACTACAAGATATGCAAGAACAACATGCCTCCTACTTAAAGCGTCGGCAACTACATTGTCCTTTCTGGGCGTATATTGAATATCTAGGTCATATGACGCTAGAAGTTCTAACCATCGTTGTTGCCGTAGATTTAAATCTTTCTGGGTGAAGAGATATTTCAAAGATTTATGGTCGGTGAATAATTCGAAATTTTCATCTAAAACAAAGAGAGTTCATTAAGTATATTTATTTAGTTAAGTTAAATTTCTTATATCGTTAAGAAAGCAGAAAAAGGTTCTTACCCAGAAGATAGTGTCGTCAGATTTTCAGAGCGAAAATAACAGCTAAAAGCTCCAAATCATGTATTGGGTAATTTCTGTCATGTGGGCATAATTGTCTACTCGCGTAGGTAATTACTTTCCCATTTTTCATTAGTACTGCACCCAAACCTTCTCCACAAGCATCAGTATAGACAGATAACCCTTGGTTCCCATTAATGATAGCGAGAACAGGAGCGGTAGTTAATCTCCTTTTCAATTCCTGGAAAGCTTCATCACTTTGGAGTCCAATCGAATTTAGTATTCTTCATTGTTAGCTTAGTCAATGGACTGGCCAACTTAGAAAAATCCTGGACAAACTTCCTATAATATCCCGCTAAACCCAGAAAACTTCGAACTTCTCTAGGAGTAGTGGGTCACTTCCAATCCAGAATTGCAGAAATCTTGCTTGGATCAACAGAAATACCTTCTTCATTAACAATATGACCGAGAAATCTGACTTCTTTGACCCAAAAGTGACATTTAGAGAATTTAGTGAATATGATATTCCTTCTCAATATCTCCAAAACAATTCTAAGATGTTCAGCATGCTCCTCTTCCTTTTTGGAGTAAATCAAAATATCATCAATAAACACAAGAACAAATTTGTTCAATACTTCTCGAAACACTCGAGTCATTAAATCTACGAAGTACGTGGGAGCGTTGGTTAGTCCAAAGGGAATGACTAACCATTCGTAGAACATGTTAGGACCCCTAAAGGCAGTCAAATGAGCACAATCCTCAGCTATTCGCAGTTGATGGAATCCCTGAGCTAAATCCGTCTTAGAAAAGAATCGAGCGCCATGAAGTTGATCGAATAGATCGTCAATTCTAGGTAAAGGAAATTTGTTCTTGAGAGTTTGTTTATTGAGATCGCGGTAATCTACACACAATCTCAAAGATCCGTCTGATTTTGCCACAAACATGACTGCTGAACCCCATTCGGAAACACTAGGGCGAATTAATCCTTTCTCTAGCAAATCTCGAGTTTGATTGACTAATTCAATTCTTTCCCTAGGTGCAATCCTGCGACTTGCGTGGACGACAGGACGGGCATTGGGTACTAAGTCAATTTGGAATTATATTTCTCTGTGTTGAGGTAAGGATTTCACTTCTTTAAATACGTCAAGAAATTCCCGAACAACAGGTATAGACTCCAGACTGGGTTCAGGATATCCCAAGTATACATTAATTTATCTCTCTTTGGACTCGGATCCTCACAAGAGATTTCAATGAAATTTTCAAAATTTGTTTTGATCGAGATCGTTCGATTATTACAATCTAGTTTGGCTTCGTATTTTGTTAGCCAATCCATTCCGAGTAAAATTTCGAATTCATTAAAATCAAGAACAAAGAAACCGATAGGGAATCGGTAACAAGAATACGAGACAGGAATGTCTCTACATCGTAGACAAAGGTTTGCAGGACCACCAACTGGGTTTTTCACACAAATGGGCTCGTTGACAAAATAAGGTTTAAATTTTAATTCATTTACGGTTTGTTGTGAGATAAAGCTATGTGTAGCGCCCGTGTCAAACAAAACTCTAACAACTTTATCATAAATAGTAAGGTTACCTTCCAGAACACCTTTTCCTTCATCTGCTTTCGAAGTTGAAGGGTCTTCCTTTATCGCATAAATATTTTCCACATGTGCTTGCTTCATCACCGGGCAATTCTTGACAACATGTCCAGGCTTGTGACAATTATAGCATTCTCTAACTCCTTGATCATTCTTCGCGGGTTGTTCCTTCCTAACTTGTTTCTTCGGGTTTTTGCAGCTGTTTGAATAATCGCCCTTTTCTTGACAATTATAACAAGTTACATTTCTAGCCAAATTTCCTTGACTGCTCCTCTTATCCTTGCCTTGATGTGGCTTCTTGCCCCCAAACTTCCTTTTTTTTTTCAATTCTGATTACTTGAATTTCCTCTTTCCCCTGGAATCTCCTGCATATCTAGGGTGGCATACCTATATCCCATATCAATAAGACCAGAAAAAGATTCTTTGACGTGTGCTGTCATCCTTTCGTGATATTTCTTGTTCATTCCTCGAATGAACCTTTCATTTTTCTTTAGAGGCGTATTTACCAACTCTGGACCGAAACGGGATAGTTCGTTGAACTTGTTTAAGTACTCCTCAAAAGACAAGCCTCCTTGCTTTAAATCCATAAATTCTTGATACATTCGGGAAATTCCTGCCGATGGCATATAGCGCTTTTCAAACACCTCATTAAATCAACTCCAAGTAAATTCTTCTTCTGGTTCATCTATTGTAACTGTTTCCCACCAGGCCGAGGCTTCATCTTGCAGCTGCCAAGAAGCAATGAGACGCATCTGATCTTCTTACAGCTTAAGCCCTTTAAAGATCTTTTCACATGATCTAATCCAAGCCTGGGCCTCAATAACTGACTCTTTGCCGGTGAACGGCCTACCACCAAGCCTTGAGAAACTCTTATACAAATCAGCAAGATTCGGCTGATACTGAGTAGGCATAACTGCTTCTGCTGAAGGGGAAACTTGATTAGCTGTTGTAGCATTCCCTTGACCCCTAGCTCTACCTCTTCGCCCGCTCATTTTTACTATCTGCAATTAGTAAGAAACTTGATTTAAATATTCGGACGAGGTGTCTTAAGGAATATCAGCAGTTAAAGAAAATAAACTAAGAAAATTTGAGGTTTCAGTCTCGGTTTATACTCATTCTAGGGTATACTTCACCCTATCTCTAATGAGCCATCTAATGTGTTATACTCCGCAGCTAAAGTTCTTACTCAACATTTATCTCTGATACCGCTTGTCATGATCCGAAAATTCAGCGTTCAAAAATCGACATCAAATACCTCACTTGTATTCGACTACCGGAGATTCGAACGTCGAATTCCAGTTCGGATGGAGCTTATAAAAACAATAGATGAATGTTAACAGCGGAAACAAAATAAACAGCCATACATCAATGTCCCAGATACAAGATCATCTTAATATTCGCTACAACAGAGTATCTTATACATATACATCACAACTTCAAAATAGACCATCACAACATAACAACAAGTGATTGCATTCCAAGAAAGTCTTCAAAGAAATGAAATGATAGCGAACACATAAACTAAGAACCTTTGAGATCCAAAAGTTTTAAAAATATCTCCAAGTTAAAAGCCTTCAAAAACTGGTAGCCTCCAAACCATAAGACTTCAAAATCCAGCTAGCACCAAAAACACGGAAGACCTGCTACTAGGCTGCCTGTGTGGAAAATTATGGGTATCCAGAGTTTAGAAAGGAAACAATAAATTCCGGGTCAATCATGGGACTGGTATGAGTAAACAAAAACATTTTATCTTTTAAGAACCAACAAAAGAATTTAAAACTGAAATCCGTAATGCTTTTTGGAAAATGAAACTAGCATAAGACCTCCCGCCACACACACAATGCAATCGCAGAATTGGAGGAGATTTCTTCTTATGATAGTCAAAATGCTTGATACGGGAAAAATTCTTTGATATTATTACTAATGCATAGTGTAGAAAACATTTTCGAAAGTATAATATTAATCTTAGCTAGCATACCACATTTCGTCGTATGCCTACTATAGCTACCATGGTTTGTGGCAGGTTAATGCCATGCTGCATGGCAGGTTATACAACTAAACCGAACAGGGTATGTATTGTTTCTTTGGATTTCCAACAAATGGTCGGCCTAAGGAACTTCCTGGGCCACATGGGTACGCCTCTGGAGGGACGTCCCGAGAACCTAACTGGATCTCTGCCAACACAAGGCCGGGTTACCTCTATAACTAGGTAACTACCACACGAGTATGCCATCCCTCGGTTGTAACCAACCTTTATCTGGGGCCCCAACAACACTAATCACAATGTAATATATATTTGCGATATCCACATAAGTTAAGTATCTGGGCTCCATACCATGATACCACTTCTATCCAGAAGGAAATGCACATACCCTAAGGGGCGCTACCCCCAATAACCTTGTCGCATCTTTCCTGTTTCGACCATTACCGGGTTGTGAGGTTCGACGAACTCTCGTCCACAAAGCTACACTTTTTACAAAAGCCATGCTTTGATCAAAAAATGATCAGCAGCACTCAGCATGCCACATTACCAAGTTGGGAATATATTACTGATAACCTTCAACTACATAACCTATGAGCTCGTACGTCTCAGAGAAGGGTGTTAAGCTAAGAGAATGAATTCTCCGCCACCAACAGAAATGTATTTGAAAGAAATCTGCTTTATATCTCAAAATGTAATGTCAGACATACAATCCATACAAGTCTGTTCCGGGCTCGAACAGAACCGAAGGCACTTTCGAAGAAGTCCTTGCAATCCGGTCATCCACAATCCCGATTGGACTCCCCATCACATATGGAGAAATCTATACCGTAGCAACTCAGTGCAGAGTCATTCGAAAAGTCATCCTATCATCCTCGAAGACGTCCGGTCTTTACCACCGTCTTTAAATGCTCATCCATTTCTTCGTATCACTATTCGGAATGGGTTATATGACACAAAGGTCCTCTCCCGGCTAAACCGAATAGTGAGCGTCAATTTTTTTTTAAAACATATGGATATGTCATTCACAAAGATTCACAGGTTCGATGTGGGTTTCGGATAACCAACTAGAATCCGACTCCCTGTTGCATCGAAATTCAAGTGCCGTTTTACGGGCAAAAGGGGTTTCATATTCACATAGAAAATACAGAATCACAGCTCAGCACAAAGCAATTCATATCGCATAGCATCACAATTACAATCAAAGATATCAATCAATACCCATCATACAATAGTTATCAATCATATACAACTACGATGAATCAATCGTGTGAATTAAACTAATTAATCACAAAATTAATTTCATTAATCATTTTTTACCAACGATTAGTTATCCTTAATTAAAATTAATTAAATCTTTAATCATCTTCATAATTTAATCATTCCATAATTAATTACCCTAATTAATTTATCCTTAATTGTTCATTAATTAAATCTTAATTACTCTTATTAATTAATTATTTCCTTAATTAATTACCTTAATAAATTAATCCTTAATTGATCATTTAATATTAAGTAATTAATTTAAATAGTTATTTTAATTAAATCATTTATTACATAAGTAAATCATAAATTACCTATTAAATTCAAAAGATAACCTTCTTATCTTTGTTAACCATTTTGATTTTCCTTGTAAATCTAATTTAAATTCATCATGTGAATTGTCTTGAGAGATCGAAATTATTTTGTAAAACATTTCATCTTAACAGCATTTTTAATTATATTTTATAACTGATTTTTTATAAGTAATGTGACAAAAATTAAATTAAATTAAATTACTTACTTAAAAAAAGTCTTACTTAACTTTAATTTGTTTAAAATCCAAATCAAATTTTCCTTTAAAACATTAGCTTAAAATTGTTTTAAAAGTTTTGAAATTCATTGTTTTTATGTGAGCAAACCACCCTGTATGCTGGCTTCCCCCGAAGCCTCTTCGAGTCTTCCCCGAGGTTTCCTCCCGCTTGCTTCGAGATTTTCAAAATTCGACCCGAGTGCTGTTATTTTTTTTTCTTTCCAAAATTTTTCTAAGTACGACTCGAAAAACCCCTAAACCACTTCGAGTCCATACTCGAGTTCAAAGCCCTATTACCTGATAGCTGCTTCGGGTTCTCCTTTTCTTCCCCAAATTTGTTCCCCCCGACACAACCTAACTGTGTGCACCTGCACAACTTCGTCGGCCACCTCTGGTTAAACTGTTGGTCGCCAACACATCATCGATGATGTTCTCGAACCTCTCAAACACTCAAAAGTTCGAACAAATCACGATTTTGAAATTCGGTTCCCAAACCCAAAACTAGAACGAACAGTGCCTCAAAACATACACCTCGCATCGACGCCAAAGATCACCAGAAAACTTGAGCCTCCGGCCACGACTCCATCATCCACCCAGCTATCTCCTCCCAAAGCCACGTGCAACTCGATGCACGCATGAAGCCCCGGTGACCATTTTTCCGACCATTGCCTATATTAGGGTTAAAAGTTTAATCCCCTCGCCGCCGTCACCACAATGAACTAGGACACCTCCAAGCATTTTTCCCCGACTCAACGTAGGCCCTTCCACCTCCACGCAAAGCCACGACCGTCATCATCATGCCGATGATCGGAATTTTGTAAAAACCCCAAATTTGGTTATCTCGGCTTATCCCAGTAATTACTAACTTAAAAGTTTTGATTTTATTTTCAAAAACATAATTTTTGATAAGCTTTCAGATGGTATATTTGAAATTAAAATCTACCAGGTTTGAAATTAAACATGACTTGAATTGTAACTGTGTTTTCAAATGTTACAGGAGAAGCTTTAGTTCATTTAGCTTGAATTAAACTTTACAACTTAAAACATGTCAAAACAAACCATTTTTGTTTGAATTTCGAGATCAAACAAGGATCAACGAATAAGGAAATTGGATGTTTTATACAGGATTATGAATCTCTGTAACCTAGAACAGAGGTAATTCAAGTATAAACTGACATGTGCAGAGAAAAGAAAATAGATTTTTGTGCATGCAAACAATTTTTCAAACTTATTCAAATCCTACATTCAAACAATACATCAAACATCAGATCTTAGGGATGTTTACTCCCCTATAAAAATTTTAGCAAAGACAGTTTCCTTTCTGAAAATCAAAAATCTGGACTGTCCTTTTCTTTTTCTTCTTAGCTTGATTTTAAATTTGTTAGATGCAACAAATTTGTATGAACTTGTTTAAATTTTTGATTTAATATACTTACTTAATCTTTTAACAACAAATAGAAAAATGAAATTACTTACAGTAATTTTTTAGTTAAAACAGAGGAAAGAACTCTCTGGCCTGAACCTTTAAAATCTTGTGTTTGCTGTTTCTTTTTCTTTCTTTTTAAATTGATTCCTGAATTTCTTAATCCTTGAAGTTCTTGCTTGATTCTGTAATGTATGTTGAAGATTTGAATTCAACTTTGAATTCTTCTTTTGGCTTAAGATATTGAGAGGAAGGTTTTGTTACAGATCTTTTTTTTCTGGAATGTGTTTCTTGATTTCTATTATTGAGGCAATTTAGGCTTGTTTTTGATGATTTTTTTTTCTTTTCTGATGTTAAGATTTCACAAATTTTTTTCTTTGAAATGAATAAAAAGAGTAAGAAGAGAAGATGAATTACCTATATAATTTTTATTTTCTATTTTATAAATTTCCAAGGAAAATGGAAATGGTAACATGACACTTGTTTTAATTTTTCGCTCATGATTTACACTTTTCACCTTAGTCATTATTAGTTTAACACTTGTAATTAATTATTATTTTTTCTTTATTAACATAATAATTTACATTATATAAATTGTATTTAAACTTATATTTCCTATTAAAAATGTTAGCTTTATATTAATGCATATTATTAAAAGAGAATGTTTTTGAAATTAATTACATATTACACACATATATACACACACACACATATATATATATATATATCTAAATCCCAATTATTTTACTAAAACATTTATTTTAAAATTTAAATTCAAATTTAAAAATCAAATTTAATATGTAAATTCAAATTTTACCCATATATGGACACATACATATATATTCACAAATATGTATAAAATTTAGATTCAAATGATTTTAAAAACTTTTAGTATTTTCAAATTTTAAACTCAAATGAAATTTGAAATTTAAATTATCACTTATTATTCATTTATTTTGAAACTTTTCAAATTTTATTATAAAAGTTCAATAATAGCCAACTTTAAAATTGACAAAATTTTGGTATGTTACATATAAATATATATTCACCTGCATAAAAAAAGGATGAAGGAAAACTACCGCGGGGAGGAGTGAAGTGGTGCTCGGCCGGTGGTTGCCTAAGCTCATGCCGGGGAAGATCGGTGGCAAGGTTTGCAATGGAGCGATTAGAGAAACAGAGAGAGGAGGGGCGAGGTGGACCACGCTTTGGCAAGTGGTCATTGTCTCGGCTAGGGAGTCTCGGTTGAGGTGGAGATAGGCGGTGACATGTTTGAGCATAGGTGGTTCGGCTCTGGTCTTTGGCATGAGAGGAGATGGGTTCAGGAAGCTTCGAACTGGAGTGGCCGTTGGTGAAAGGAGTGGTTAAGCGACACGGCAACGAGATTGTGACGACCCGGAATTTTCGAGCATTTAAAATTGGAACATTTAATTGATTTTAAATATTCAATAGAATAATTTTAATTTGAATTACGAATATCACAATTTATTTGATAATTTAATTATTGAATTAAATAAGTGAAGTTGAGAAAAATGTTGAATCTGGAATTTTAAGCCTGTTGAAAACAAATTGAAGGCTTATAAAACTTATATTGATAATACTGAAGGCAATAAAAGTGTTAAAATTGGAATTAATAGTGATCTGTGCAGTTTTGAAATTTATAGCGTTTAAACTGAATTTGGAAATAGCCTTCTAAGACACAGTCTTGGAATTTGGCGTAACTAGTTCCATTGGATCCGTAATAGTTAGTTATTATCAGATATCAATTTTCGTAGCAATCGAAGTTACCATTCGACCCTGACAGCTCAATGTGCTTAGAACTATTTTAATTGTTTTAATTCAAAATTTGATCGTTTACTTCTGCAACTCACGCATATGATCGAAGTAGTTTCCGAAACACGTTCCATCGTGTTCGGAACGCGGGTAAAATCTTATAAACGCCTGTCGGTATGTCTGAATTAGGGTTTGAGATTTCGCGTTATGTGTAACGAGATTTTTTTTGCGATATTTAATTATATAAAAATCAACTCGTATTCAGGAAGCCATCCCCAACCCTATAATTTATCCCGTACCTTCTCTAACCCTCAAATGGAAAATCAGAAGGAAATTGAATTCGTTTATAAAAAAAAGTAAATAAAGAGAGTTTAAATTTAATTAATGGCGACCGAAAGATAATAATAGGGCATTCACTGATCTCAGTCGCGCTCTCTCTTCCTCGCTCCCATTCATATTTTCACGAAATTCTAATCGAAAGAAAAAAAATGGCCGCTTCCCTCCTCTTTCAATCAATTCGCATAGAACGAAATCGAAGTCGATTTCGACGTCGATGATGAGGGAAGAGCACGCGTTTCAGCTTGCGTTCATGCTTTGGCTGTCCCGTGTTTTTGGTTGCTGAATCTCGCGAAGGGGGCGTCGGCGATGGAGGTGGATGGTCACTCGAGTTCGCGTCGTTGCTTGGTGGTGACGTGCGCAACAGGAAGCTCGAGCTCGAGTCCTTGAGGCAGCACGTAGGTTCGTATTTGAAGCGGTCGATTGGGAATTTGGAAGCGAACAGAAATCGCGGTGGCGATGTTCTCGGCTAGGGGTTGATTGTAAGGTAATTCAATCTATTTATTTCTCTAATTTAAATAGTGTAAACATTTCAGAAAAAAACAAAAAAAAAATGTTGTTACAGTAAAACTGAAAACTGTTTATAGGAAAATAAGGTGTATATACATGGGGGTTTGGATTTTGAAAGATTTTAAGGTTTAATCTGAAATATAGATGTGGATAAGAAAGAGAAAACGCAGGATTTTAAATACTATAGTTTATATGAATTTGTATAATGTATATACCTATTTAAGTAATAGAAGTTACTACGGATTTTGAAAATATAAGGATTTAAAAAGGAAAATGATAGATGTGGTGGTTAAACTGTTTAAAGTAACTTATATAAATTTTTGAACTAAAAATAATTGGGTTAAGGTAATGTTTAGTTTAAGAATTTAGGTCAAGTTATAAGCTAAATTAAATAAGTGACTGTTAATAAATTGTTTGATTCAGGTGTTAATTAAGTTAAATAAAAGTAAATTGATTTGCTCAATTTTTTCCAAATATTAATAAAACCATATAATGCTTATTCAAGGTCAAAAATCGAGAAACCGAGCCAATGTTGAAGTGGAGTACAAATAAAATTGAAGGTGAGTTGATCTCACTCAGTTGAATTTAAATTTAAATGATTAAATTTAAATAATGGTTGGATGGTTGAATTGATTGATGTGATATATTATGATATTTTGGAATTGGTGTATTACGTTGTGCTAACATCTGTGGATGCAGGGAAAACAGGTTGGAGGGATCCAACTGGATCCCTCAACATTTATTTAAATTATTCTATACCCTCTGTTGTGATTATTTGCTATTCTATGATGAACTTTATTGGAATATTGGACGCTATGGTCCGATTGAGTATGATTGGGTATAACGAATTTCCAAAACATATAAATTAGATTTTGGAAAGAAATTAAAAGAAGTGAATTTGTAAATAAAATAACTATAAAAAAATAAAAATAAAAATGAAATGAATTAGAAAAGAAATTGAGTGAGTGTAAAATTTCAAATGAATAGATCTTGAGCATAGAAAGGAAATTTGAATAAACAGAAAGTTAATGAATATTAAATTTGCAGTGATATTAATTAAAATAAGAAAACATTTATTTAAAATTTAATATTTAAATTATTGAAAGAATAAGGAAGGAATTGGGAAAATATGAAATTTGTATATTTCCGTTAAAAGGTTTAAAATCAAACGGAAAATAATAACATTAATAATAAGTCCACAACTAATGAATTTTGAAATGAATCGAGAAATTAAAGAAACCTATTTCAAATCAAATAAATTCAAAATCAATTTGGGAAAATTGATTTAAGTGAAGAAGTTGGAATTTTCTCTAGATAGCCAAGTACATGTTTTTAAAAGTAAATTTTTAAATATAAATTAAATGTTTTAAGTTTGTTTTTAAAGAAAACAAGTTTTGTAAAATTTATTATTTCTATTATTTAATGTTTAAAGTAAGTATTTTCTTTGATCTATTCTAGCAGAAATTATTAAGAAATAACTTAGTGTTTTTTTAAAGTATAAATCTAATTTTATATTTATTAAGTAACCTTATTTTCAAATATTCATATAGCATGGTATTTTTAATAAATTATTGATGTAGTTTTAACTTAAATGTTTTAAAGTATATTTCAAAGTAAAGTGTTTTAAATTATTTTAGAAACCTAGTTTTGTGCTCGGTGATTTCGGAGGAGATAGAAAATATTTGGGAAAGTTTATTCTGAAAAGAAAGATGGTTTTGAAACTGTTTTCAAAGGATTGAAATAGAAATATATCTTGTGAAGATATTTTGAGGTTAATAAATAATTTGGGAAATTATATATTGTTGGATGGTTGTTTGTGAATATTAATTGATAGTTAAATAACCGATTATCAATATTGGCCAAATGCGCTGATCGTTTCGAAGAGACCGGGATCGAGTATTTCTCGAAAACCACTTCGATCCGGTTTGTACGTTTTCGTGAAAACGATTTTGGATTCGAAGATGGAGCAGTGAAGTGCAAGGGCTAGTCGCTACTAATCCTGGGGATATTTCCAAAATGGATGTAGTAGGAATAGTGCGTTCGGTTCCGTTCGAACCCGGGACGGACTTGTATGTATGAATGCTTGCGAAACATCATCAGGTGGACGATGGGCATTCTAAGGAATATATGTTCTAAAAAGGTAAAGCTTAGCCTCAAGCCTCATCAAATGGGAATGACTGAAAATCAGGGGTTATGCAGCAAGGCTAGGTGGGTAGCACCCAAGCAGGGTGAGGTCATTTCAGTCTAGATGTCCCTTTTTATTTCGGCTTGGTGGGCGGTTGCTGATCCCAACCGCGGGGTGATCTCACTCGGGATTATCCGGTAAGGGGTAGTCCCGGCCTTGTGTTGCAGGGGAGCGGGCGTACTCCTCGGTACGGTGATCTAGGCCCCATACTGTGACAGGTGGTACCCCAGTGCCTAGTCATTAGTTGGAAATCCATACTCCCTACGAGCCTTGTACATGTTTTGTTTGTATTACCCACTCTGTGGCTAGTAGCTGGAATTTAATGAATGTAACAATTTCGGCTATTTTATAAGTATTTGTATATAGACCCTATTATAATATCAGAGGATTTCTATAAAAATTGTTTTAGCTATCGTAAGGTAAAAACCCGACATGTTTATTTGTGGCGTGGTCTTACGAGATGCTTTTGTTTCCAAAGGATTTTTGAAACTTTAATAATCAATTGGGTGTGATTTTCTCACGTTGGTATTCCAGACTGACTCGGGTGTTATTTAACTGTCATGCTCGGGTCAGACCGAGTATTATAGGATACAGGATATGATGCTGTGGAGCTCAGGAGACGTGCTGGACGACAATGCGTATTCTGTACTTGTTTATATATATATTCCGCTATGTTGAGTTGATGTGTATCCAGTTGTATGTTATTGATGTTGAGTTGAGACTGATGTACCCTGATGATGTAGTATATAAACAGATATATTTGATTTTGAGTAAAGATCATTATTATCTATTATATTTTATTCCGCTGCGATGGTTAGATTCTGATGTTGTTTTCTATCTTCTTCTTCTACGTCTTCTTCTTTAACCCTAATGGTTCGCATTTCTGTACTACTTGAGTTGGGTTACATAAAAAAGTGTTAACTCAAGGGATACGGATTTGTGGGTTGTTTCAGAGATGATGGGAGACGCTTGGGTGGTAGATTGACATGGAGAAGCTTGGGCTGAGCAGTGCAAATCTTTGAATTAATATAAACTTACATTATATTGTTATATGCTTTTATACTAAGGCATGATCTGACTAGGAAAGGGAAACGTGACGGATGATGTACAGGAATATACATAGACTTGTCTATTAATTATTATCATAAAACCCGTTCGAAGTGAATCGACAATGAACGGTTAAAAAGCTAATAGGAGAGTCATCCAATATATACAATAACGACAAGGCAACGGTCACAAACTTTGATTTCGAGAAAGGTATCACTACACCAAATTGATGATTTTGCAACATTTTGTATTTGTAAATTTTTAACACTTACAAATGTTACAAACTACTCACAGTTAATAAGTGTTAGAATAGCTGAAAAAGCGTTGGTAAAAATAAATAATTTTCTATATAAACTTTACAGCACATTACTTGTGATATATAACACAAATAAGTGTTACAATGATTGGTAAATTTGTAAATAATTCATGACCAAGTGCACTTGTTTGTAATTTAGCATACGTTTCATTTCCCACACTTATCCATTCCCATTCTCATTTTTGGCCACACTTTTTTTATTTCCAATTTAGGTTTCTCCTTCTCAGCGACTCTTTACAAATCATCATCGCCTGCTCTTCTCCATGAATCACAGATGCAATATTAGTAAATGAGATTGCTGCTCCAGAAAATCCAACGCCGACCTCGAATGCGACAATTGTGCTCGAATCGAAGTTGAGCCTAAATCCTAGTTACCCTCATTTCAACCATGGCCATGCCGTACTACCAAATCAAGTCCGAAAAACCATGGCCATGCCTCATTCGCGTTTAAAGGAGGCGGTGGATTCGGGTTTGAGCAAATTCGTGGATTGAAGGTGGCCGGTCAGTGGATTCGTGGATTCGGGTTTGAGCAAATTCGTGGATCCGGGTTTGAGAAAATTCGTGTTTAAAGGAAGCAGTGGAAGAGGAGTAGTGCCAAAGTAAGTGTTCAATATCTTCTTTATTCTTATGTTATGACCAGTGAATATAGTTTGGGTTTTAGTTGTTATTAATATTATTTTGTTACTATTGTTATTATATTTTCTTGTTTTTCCACGTTTGTTTGAATTGATGCTGGTGTATAAGCATGCACAATGGGTGCAACTGCTTGAATGTTTTGTTGTTTGTTTTCCACTTCATATTTTGGGTATCCACTTGTTTCCTTTTCTTCAATCCCAGCTGGAATATGGACATCATTTGTCAGTATTCCTGTTAAAATTTGTCTGCTCCATGATCTATCTTATACCCTTCAGCTGGAAATAACCTTTAGCTATTGGTGGAAAAGGACAGTTTCATCATATTTTTGAGCCATGGTTGAAATTAAGGAGTTTCAGTTATTACCAGTAAAGATTCAGATGTTTACTTAAATGATAGATCCTGAAAAGGTGATTGTGGAACATGGCTCCAATACATGATGGGGTGCAGTAATAAGAAATATGCACCTATTAATTATTGTTATGAAAATGTGCATCTTAATGTGTGGTTGTTGTAATAAAGTTATCTGTTTATACTTAAAGCCAAAAGTTAAAATCATACCATGCTTCTGGTTCAATTTCAATATAGAATTCCAACCATATTATTATACTTGCATAATTCTAAATTCCAATAGTATACTATGTTTCAAAATATCTAGAATTTTGGAAACCCCCCTTGTTCACTTAGACCAACTGTTTTTTTTTTCCCGTAACAGTCAGTTCTCAATTTCTCATCTACTTAATATAATGTTTCTAGATGGTGGAAGTAAGAATCACTGTTATAATCATCGAATGGGCTTATGGTTTAGTTAAACTTTTTGGATCTTGCTTGTGATGGGTTTGGATTAACAGTTAGGATGGCTATACTTCTGTTTACCAAAAATCAAGGACATGTGCATTTTCTGTAGATATATGAAATGTTGCAACACCAATAATAAGTTCCATGTTAAGAACTAAGAAGTTAACTACATGCTAGCATAGATGCAGATAAATAGTAAACGAAAGACATTGACTAGATGCTTATAAAAATCTAACTGAACCTTAGTTGGAAATCTCTCTATACAAATTGATGGATGTTCCCAAAATTGCTTCCAATAATCAAGACCTGGAAAATTAACAAATGTGTCCATGCAGAGGAGTGAATACATTTAGTATGCTGCTGTAACTTCAGTGTAAGAAGCCTGAAAGAACAAAATTGTAAAGTAACAGTCCGAACTTGAATACAGTCTCAAATTAAGTGGTGAAATAATTTATTATATACCTTTGTCTGTACGAGCTATAGATGGGTTTAATTCTTGAATAGCTAACGTAGCCGAATACCTTCTGGGACTCCATGGTTGAACTTACTACATGGAATAAGGGAGATAGCAAATGCAAAACAAATTATTCACGAAGAATTATCATGAAAGACATAATTTTTTATATTGTGCTGCGAAAAATACCTAGAAACAAAAGAAACACAGACTTGATGCTACAACTAAGCGATGTTGGTATGATTGAGATTGAGACTGAGATTAATATAGGTTTAGTGAACATTATATTATTGTTCAGTTAAATTTAGTTGACAAGTAACAGAAAGGCAACATCATGTACTTGAATTCGTGAATGTTCAAAAACTGCATTGTATTTCAGAAAAAGAAGCAGTTTATGTAGATGGGAAGCTTGTTTATGGTAAATGGGAAACATTAAAAGACGGTAGGCATTCATCAGCAAGCTGCTCATCGTTGTTATTTTTTGTCAAATATAGTTAAGAATAATTATTCAAACCATAAATTTCTTCGGATCCCAGTAATAACCTATGAATTTACAATTAAGCAATTTTACATATTGAACAACCTTCAATCCCAATACAACACATAATGTTGTTAATTACTTTGCTGAAAAAAGAAAAAAAAGACAAAGCTACGTTTTGAAGGAGCTAACCATAACGAAGGTTATGTAGTATCTATAACCTTCATTCTCGCGTTAATCGTTATAGCGCAATGTGGCACTTGGTTTTAATTGTTATAATTCAAAGAAAGAATTTATGTAAGGATTTTTTTTTCCGACTTCTGTTTCCATATTCTTTGAATTTATTTATTTATTTTAGGTGATTAAAAAGTAGATGGTTCTCTAGTTAATTTTTAACCTTTTTCTGGCTTCATATTTTTTGTTTAATATACAGATACTAAATATTATAGCTTTAAATGCAAGTGAATAAATTCTCATGAGGAATGTTGGGAAGGATAAATGCAAGGTCCATATTAGTTTTCCTCTTGGGTAATACTTCCTTTTTTTGGTTAAAGTGGAGAGCTGAAGTACCTTTGATTGGAACTCGATGGCTGCAGAGTTGGATCGTTAGAGAATGGTCCGCCTTTGAACTTATGTGAGCTCAGCACAATGAGTAAATCTTTGCTGGTAATGTATACATCTCCGATAGCTTCGTTTTACTTGGTGAATTTGTTTACCCTATTGATGCGGCTGCACAGTTGTTCTTTGTGCTAAGGAATGTAGTTTTCTAAAAAAAATTATGTTCCAATTTTATTTATGTGCATGAGTATTTTCAATCTTGGTAGAATGTGGGAAGGTCAGTTTGCAAAGGGAGTAGATGTATTGCACGTCATAATGAATCTATAAGCTGTGTGCAACGTACCATTTCAGAGCTTGTTCTCTTCACTACTCATTGAAGACATCTTTTTGCATTCTGAGACCGCTGTACACGTAGAGAAGGAAACAAATTGTGGGACGGTTGAGTTTTAAATCCAAAAAAATTGAAGGGCTTCTTCGCTGTAGAAACGAAACTCACTGATAATAATATAGTATCTATCATATCTTCTCTTCTTTTAATTAAGAAATTCAACGTGAAACCGTTTGCCTTCTCATTTCTCATTTAATATGAATCGGTATCATGGTTGTAAATGTGATTTTTTTGCACTTATTAAAATCAATGTTTATCACAACTTTCCCTCAATAATTAAATTAAATACTTCAATCGCTAATTCCTACTCCTTTCTTTATTACCTTTATAAAACGTGGTTTAATAACGGTGCAATATTTTTTAAGTTTAATGATAACATAGGTTGTGTCCCCATTATAACATGGTTCCTTAAATGTCTCTGTCGATTTCTCGTAGTGGGCATGATAAATAAATTTGAGACTTGAGATCTGTATTTGCTTTGAATCGTCTTTAACTTGGTTTGCGATGCATCTGCAATGTTTGGTAGTTTGCAGTTGTCCTCATTATTATTATAGCTACAGATCCAAATTCTTTACGCAAACCTGTTCACTTCCTCCTCTTCATGCAATAGCTAGTTGTCAAATTTTGTCAACGATGACAGGAAAGTCAAAGGTCTGAAAGTGAGACACTATTTTGTTCCCAAGAGTTAAAAGAGATGCTTTATTGGTTGGACTGCAACTTTGCTCTGTTATGCAACTCATAAAATTTCAAACTTAGTTACCACTTGCAGATTCATAGTTCACTGTACAGAAATTTTTGCACGCGGAGTCTTCCAGAAATTGAACGATAACACAAGACATGCAAATGGGCAATGCTACACTATTCTTGGTTCTACATTGACTAAAAATGCAAGCAATTTATAGTTCGTAAACATTTTAGATTTGCATTCAAATTTAGTGGATAACCATGAAGAGGGGTTGCTAATATTAACTAAATAAAATATAAAGAGTCATATTTATGTTACCTGACAGCATACTTGCGTCTAAGGTTCTAAATCATATGTACGTCCTTCACCTATGTTTACTTTTTAGAGAGGATTTATTTTACGTTAGTACATGTATACATGGTGTTGAATGAGTTTTTCATAGTTTTTTCAAAGAGCATATGCAGGATAAAGTTGTTGTTATTACTGGTGCTTCTTCGGCTATCAGAGAGGTTTATGCTTTCTTTGCATTATTCATATTAATTTTCTTTTTAATGTAAAAGTGGGTACATAAGATAAGTTACATAATATTCCATTAGTTACTAATTTTTATATTGTAAAAACAAGCATTAAAGCAAGCACTTAATATGGATATTATGGATTAATGTAGCAAATTGCGTATGAGTATGCTAGAAAGAGGGCGAATTTGGTGCTGGTGGCAAGAAGAGAGAATAGATTGAGAGGCATAAGAGAAAATTGTCAACTGTTGGGTGTTGGTCATGTGCTTACCGTGGCTGCTGATGTCGTTCATGAAGAAGATTGTCGAAGATACATCGGTGATACTGTAACTTATTTTGGTCGTGGTAAAATCTTATGATCATCAATGTTTTACAAGTTTATATCAAGTTTATATCGATAACATAGCTACTTAATATGTCTATATTTTGTAACAGTGGATCATCTTGTAAACACCGCGAACCTAGGCCACACTTTTCTGTTTGAGGATGTTGGTGACCCTGCATATGTATGTACGGAGAGGTCTACATAGCATTGGATCCCATTTTCGTGATGCAGCTGCATATGTATGTTGGACATTCGGGCGGGATTATTCAGTTTCGGATATGAGAGGCATTCTGGAAAAACTTGCTCCACATCTCCTAACAGTAGCTTGCTATGACAGAGAGGTCAGTTTTGTCTTTATTGTTTTCTTTTTAATTGTTCCAGTCCGTTAAATTTCACCTATTTCACTAGCAGTTCATTGAATTCCACTATTCATCCTGATTTCTTCAAAACTAATTCATATATAAATTATAAACTTACACGTCAAGTTTACATTGACAAAAAATGACCAAGTACATCAACTTTTTTGGTTTAGATTTCAAGCTAAATTCATAGGCTTGAATTACCTGAAAAATACTATTGATATCCAAGAGATTGGTATTGAAATCAACAAAAATTAGGTGGTGTGTATCAAAAGACTATTTACTAGAAAAATGTTGTTGATTTTGATTGGAACGGCTGTTTATTTCATCCTCCTTCCAGGTCAATTGTAGAAGAGCAGCTTCTGCTGCCTTTCAAGAGAATGTTGGAAGACAAGGTGCTTTCCCACACGGTATCGACTTGTCAATGCTGCTGATTTTTTCTCTCTTGCGACTAGAACAAACTCCTATCTTAATGTTGCCGTTTTCATCGCTTAGTATAAGGAATATCCTTATCTATTTGTGAAAGAACTACTAAGCTCCAAAATACCTCACTGGGTAATGTACCATCTAAATTTAAAGCCCTCCAACCCAGCAACTTCATATGATTTGTTTTAATGTTGAAAATGAAACTGTGGGAGAAATTGAAGATGCACCAGCAGTTACAGAAGGGATTCATGTGTCGATGTTTAGTTTTGTTGAGTTTGCAGCTGTTGCATATGTAAAAGATTATGAAGTCTCTTGTTGATTTGTTTTAATTTTTTTTTTTGAAGCTTATTTTGTAATAATATATGAATATACCACATTGTGTTATTTTAGATATGTAAATAATTGTTTATGATATATTATACTATATTTGCAGAGCGTTTAAACTTTGCATTGAATATGTATGATGAATTATTGTGATATGGAAACCATTATTTGCAGAGTGTTTATATTTAAATTTTGCGTTTAAGTTTTGGTGTGTGTATATATATATATATATGTTACTAAATAATCATTTTCCAACACTTATAAGCGTTACCGTATGTTTCGTTACCAACACTTATAAGCGTTACCGTATATTTCGTTACCAACACTTATAAGCGTTACCGTATATTTCTGTACCAACACTTATAAATGTTACCGTATATTTCGTTACCAACACTTATAAACGTTACCATATATTTCTGTACCAACACTTATAAGTGTTACCGTATGTTTCGTTACCAACACTTATATGCGTTACCGTATATTTAGGTACCAACACTTATAAGTGTTAGTAATACGTATGTTTGTAACACTTATAATTGTTACAAATTTGGCCGCTCCATTCCTCACAGTCCATTAGCAACACTTAAAAAGTGTTACTGAAATTATTTGTAACACTTATAAATGTTAGAATTTGTCTGTTTTGGTGTAGTGTATTAAAGCAATTAATATGTTTGGGCAGCACGTTTCAAATTTGAAACCGAAGGAAAGTGAAAAATTAAAAAGTGGTACCGCTACAACGGTCCTTTATCAACATTTCAGTCGCGCATCAGACCTCACAATACAGAAATAAATATACCGCAGAGATCAGCATGACGAGACGATCAAAATGGTATACAGATATCAGTGGTATGATCATCCTATCAAAAGTCGATATGGACACTGATATACGTTGCTATTCCGTACGGAAAAATCCAAACGGAGCTAGAACGTCCGAAATTTGCAAAACAAATTACGCAGTCTTATTCAGATAGTTCTAAATAAATTTTCTCATGTTGACATATTTAGGTTTCGAAACACTTTTAAATTCAACTATTATTAACTGACGTAAATTTAAATAAAATTACACAATAAAATAAATATTCATATAATTAATTGAAAATTAACCAATTGCTATGTTTAATTAGACGTATTCCAAATATTAAATTTTTATTTCAAAATTTTATAGTTTAAAATTTCATAAAATTTCAATTAGATATATTATTAAAACAAATGAAAATTATTAAGATTTACGGGTTGTTACACTCTCCCCCGCTCAAAACTTTTTGTCTCCAAAAAGGAAGAAGGTAGGAGAATAGAACAACCAGAAAGAAAATAGATTGAAACAAAATAAAACAATTAGTTTAAACCATATAACTTTCAGTTTCGATTGATTACTATTCAACAATTGATTCTAAATTCAAAGTATTTCAATAAGTTGATTTAATTTCAATTTATTAATATTTGATACCATAAAAGTTTCTTTTAAAATAGATTTTTCTTTAATTTGTCTTATTTACTGTCCAATGAACTTATCGTTCTATTTATTTCTATTAACAATTTTATAATTAAAATCTAAGTGTATAACCTTTATTACGACCACTCAAATTTTATTTATAATTTATTTTAACATCATTTACATTGTTAATTATTCAATTACATATTTAACTTATGAGTGATTTAGGTAAGTTATATTGGAATGTAATTGAGTATTATACAAGTAAATTTTCCCAGTTCAGTTATTCAAGTTTAAATATTTACTCAAAAATTTTAGCTTTATTTATAATTAAAATCATCATTTAATATAAATTCAAGAATTAAATTTCTGATTCACTTCAAACTACTTAGAGATAATTATGTATATACTATACATATCAAATCAAATTAAATTTAAAATAATATACCTATGTATATAAATCGAATCATACTTAAGAAATTTAAATCAATTTAATTTCCAAAACAAAACTGTAGCAAAGCTACGAATCGGTATCTTTATTTCAAAACTCGAAAATGAATGTCGATGATGTTGCGTTGTCACCAAAATTATTTTCCAGCGACAAAAGGAAGAGCACTGATTTTAAACAATTAAAAATTCTTTGAAACAATTCTTATTTGAAAATACTTTAAATAATATACACCTTAAAACTTTAAACCAGAGTATGAAATCATCGAAAATTAAATTATCAAATTCTTGATTTAAATTCATTTTAAATTCTAAATCAAATTATAAACCATATTTTATAAATTCATTTATTTATGTTATTCAATAGTCAATGGTTTACAAACAATAAATGAAAGTCAAATATTATTATTTTCAGCAACCAATTCATTAACTATTTAATTTCAAAAACTTATACTTATATATAATATAATCATACAAAGTTATTTTATTTACCAAATTTGAGAACAATATTGTGTCAGTTTTCTCTGCTCAAGTGTTTTGGAAATCCTATTGATTGCGTTGATCAGACGAATCAATCGAAAATCCAAATCAACAACTCAAACAACATAATATATAAAACATTTTTAATATTAATTTCAAATATACTCCCTCACTCGATGGTTCCAGAAAGGATTTCAAAAAAAAGTTAGAGATTCAAGTACAAGGGAACTTTAAATTAAACGAATTCAACTAAAAGATAGACTCTATATGGTGGTAAGATGATTGAATTTCAAATAGGAAGATTGATAAACTTATATAAATCATGGGCAACCTTAACCTGGTCAACCGTGACTTCAAAACAAGATCGATGCAGAATTCCAAGGAAAATCGACATTCGATCGCCAAACGATAGATTTCAGGCATTGCAGGAGATAGATAGCATCGTAAACCGAGGATATATAAATCTCCGATGAATCGATGCTATTGTAAAGGAGTTTCATCCTTTACAAATCATTTGGAGATTGGCAAGACCACCGATTCATTATAAAGATCATTTGAAGTGGAGTTATGTGATACTCTAGAATCAAAAGATTATAAATAGGAAGAGACAACAATGGGTTTTGGATGCGCAGGGATCGTTCCAAAGTTCAAAGGAAATTGAGTCAAAAGGAAGAGATTCAAGCTCGAATGAAAGTGATTCTGTAAATAAATTTACCATAAATGCAAAGTTTTCCTAGAGCCAAAGCTTTGATACCACCTGCAACGACCCGCTATTTTGGACCATTCAAATCGACTATAAAACCACACGTGTCGGACTTGAATAATTCAAAATACCAAATTATTAATTTAAATTTGGAAAAACTCAACATATACAGCAAATAAAATAACAACAGAATCACAGAAACAGGGTAATATAAAAAATAATGCAGCGGAAACAAGAGGATAGTAGTTCATGAAGCTACTATATATATTACAGAGTCAAATAAGATACAACAGAAGTCTCAAATACCATAGTCAAATACAAGATCAGAATACATCACTAGAATCAACTGAATATCTGAAAGCTGGATAGATAGCTGGATCTCCAATCGAAGCTCCAACTCCAAAGGTGAGTCTCAAAAGCTGTAAGAATCAGTCTAACTCAAGCGTAAAGCAAAACACAAAACACTCAAGTCAGGATTAACATTCTTATATCAATAAATCCAACTGAAGTGAAATAACAACTGAAATACAAGTAACTCAAAGGATGTTTAGGATAACCATCCTCTAAGAATTCGTTAAACTATTTATTATGTAGTAATATACGCTATTATAATAATGTCTAAGGTAAAGTAAACTTACTTAAAAATAGCATTAAGGCTTCACATTTTCCACCTTAACACATACATAGTCCCAGTGGTCTATCCAATATCATAGTCCCTCCTGATCGGGAAGCCACCAGATGATACTCCACAGGCTACGACACAAAACCAAAATCATACAAGGAGCGCTAGGGTAGGTGACACGGCACAACTAGGCAATGCAAGAGTGGATATACCAATTACGCATCCGGACTGATGGTAACGCGTAGCAGCCACTACCGCCCACCTCGAGCCACATTCCCAAAATCAAAGATGCACCCAATTAATCACAAAGTAATAGAATGGTATCAAAGAAGTGTGTTCGATAAGAGGAGCTACCTTATTGGCCCGGAATCGCTCCTGTTTTAGTCATCTTATGCCAACTCACGGGAGTCGGGTCCACGTATATACCTCAATACGACGTCGCCACCATCCTACTTCATTCTGGAATCTCCACCGCATACAAGGTTATTAAAGTGGTTTTTGGAGTTGGCAGATAGTATGACAACTTCCGACCCCGGTCTCTTTAACAACCAAACGTTATTATAACACCACGGTCATTTCAAAATAATTTGTACTTCAAAACCAAAATATCATTGCATTTCAAAACCATAGAAATTTAGTATCATTTCCATTTCAAAACCAAATCAATACGATATCATTTTCATTTAAAATATCTCTTTTTCCAAAATCATAGCAGTTTTCAAAGTTATAACACTTCCGAAACCAAATACTTGAAATTATAACACTTTCATAATATTTTGAAATTCATAGCTTCGAAACCATAACTTTCACCACTTAAACAGTTTAGATATTCAAATAGTATATATAATAAAATAGCTTTAAATTTAAAATTACTTTATAAAATAAAATAATTTCCTCAACTTCACAAATTGATTCAAACCAACTTGAATCCAAAAATTTCAATTTAAATCAACTCTCAATTCATAAATTTCAACTCAATTCTTTTTTCAATAATCCATTTCAATTCATATCAATTTCAAATATAGATTTGACCATAAAATAAACCACTTCAATATATTTCAAAGCTTTAAATATTCAACATTTCAAAACTAAATTAGATAACTTAATATATATCAAATTCAATTTACTATTATTTAGTTTTGAAAAATTTGCTTAATAAATTCAATATAATTTAAATAAACTTCAAATTTCAAATAACTGAATATTTCCCTCAATTTGTTCAAACTTGATATATTTATTTAAATCACTTTCCAAAATCAAGTTATAAAATCATATCTTTTAAAATTTCAAATTTCATAAGTTTCAACTCGATTAATTAAATAAAATTCTTAATTAAATACAATTTCAATCAATTTCAAATCTATCTTCTCAACCTTAATTGATTAAATCATCATAACTCTATATTAAAATATAATTTAAATAAATACTTATCCATATTAAATTTTAATGAAATCAACTTTATTGTTAAACTTATTTTATATCAAACAAATTTATACATAGCTTAAATCGAGAATTTAACTAATTTAAGAATTTAACTATACATATAAAATAGCATTTATATAATATCTAAAATCAATATTTATATAAAATCACATATTTTTTCAAAACCATAGAAATCATTTCAAAATAAAATTAATATTTATGTAAAACCATGTATTTTTTCCAAAACCATAGAAATCATTTCAAAATATTTTTATGTATAGACCACGGTGTCTGTATATAATTTTCTATCCTATGGTCAAGTGATACAGATATTTATCATTTCGATCCGCAATTTAAATATATATTGGTATATATCATTTCAACCCGCAATCCCAAATTCAATTCAAATGAAAATCGCTTGGGTTTATCATTTCAACCCATAACGATTTTCTCATATTCTAAAGTCCATCGGGTATGTATCATTTCAACCCATAGTGAATTCTATATTAACAGGGAACTTGCAGAGTGATAACAGATATGATAATAATATAACCGACGTATATCGTCAATATATATAACAGATAATGGTGTCAGATATCACAGGTGAACAGATACAGATAACATAATATATACAACAATGTAAATAATTAACAGCAACATATTTCAATTATCGTTTCAATTGAAATCAAATTTAATAAATACAAGAACATTAATCGTGAGTGATTGCTCATCTTTCGAGGCTAGAAAAGTGTGACAATAGAATGAGCTACTAAATCCAAAGCAACGTTAAATGGACACAATTCGATGAAAACAACAGACATGATAGACAAAGCTAGTAATTGGGAAAACGATAAGAACTAATCAGAGTCAATTTTGATACATGCAGAAAATATTTTATTATATATCACTTTCTTTTGAAACAATATTTAAAGCAAATACGTATTTTTAAAATAATAAATATATATTTGAAAAAAATCAATATAACTTTAAAATGGATACATTGAAAAAATCAAATCTATATCAATAAAAATCAAAATACATGTATATTATAGGAAATCTATATGAATATTGGAATCAAAGCATCAATAGATATATAATATATAATAATACCCATATAGGCTGACATATTTCTATTATAGTATACATACCATAACTTTATATATAACTATATACATAACTATATTATTGGTATTATATCTGTAAGCTTATATCCAGACAAACTTGCCTATAATATATGCGTATATAAAATATATATAACTAAACTTACCTATTTAAAATTTTAAACACATATAATATAGTTTATATATATATTATATATTAAAGACATAAGCTGGGAACAAAGCAAACTATGTATTTATATTAGTAAAATTTTATTATAGCACGTATGAACTTAACAGTAAAGAAGAGTTTTAAAAGTCTATGTATAATATATTACATGATTCACCTAAGAGATATATATAGGTTATACAATATATGAAAAGCTCGTATATAATACAACATATATAAACTTACATTAGTCTGCAAATATTGGTCATCAAACACATAAGTGTATATATACACACTCACTGATGATATTATAAGAGCTTAAATAAACAACCTCATATATGTATTACTGTAACCGCATGTGATGTAAATAAATCTATATATATATGTATTCGCATATAAAATAATCAAATTGAATACAACAAAAATTTGTAAAGATCTATATATATATATACAATATCTATATACGTAACATCTATTTAGACCAACATCAACAGCATGGTGTAAAACAGATCCGTATCTGTGTGTGTGTATATATATTATATAGTACGTATTATAGCATATTTCAAAACATGTATAGCTACGTGATATAAATAAACTATAAACAAGTATACTCCTTTATATTACAATTGAAACCAAACTCTGGAAAACTTATATATTCATATAGCAACAGTAAAATAAACTCACAATATATTTAAGTATGAATATCATTATATATATATATAGATATATATAGATATATATATATCTATATATAGATATATATATATATCTATATATAGATATATATAAAAACTTTCGAACCAGATTATATATAGTATATACATTAGATAGGACAAAAGAACATACATACGTATACTTTATAACCTTATAACTTTTATATATAAACTAATATATAAATATATATTCACCTGCATAAAAAAGGATGAAGGAAAATTGCCGAGGGGAGGAGAGAAGTGGTGTTCGACCGGTGGTTGCCTGAGCTCAGGCTGAGGTGGATCGATGGCAAGGTTTGCGGTGGAACGGCTAGAGAAACGGAGAGAGAAGGGGCGAGGCGGACCACGCTTTGGCAAGTGGTCGGTGTCTCGGCTAGGGAGTCTCGGTTGAGGTGGAGATATGCGGTGACGTGGGTAAGCATAGGTGGTTCGACTATGGTCTCTGGCGTGAGAGGAGCTGGGGTCAGGAAGCTTCGAACTGGAGTGGCCGTTGGTGAAAGGAGTGGTTAAACGACATGGCAAGGAGATGATGAGAGACGCTTGGGTGGTAGATCGGTATGGAGAAGCTTGGACTGAGCAGTGCAAATCTTTCAATTAATATAAACTTATGCTATACTATTATATGCTTTTGTACCAAGGCATGATCTGACCAGGAAAGGGAAACGTGACAGATGATGTACAGGAATATATGTAGGCTTGTATATTAATTATTATCAAAAACACGTTCAAAGTGAATCGACAATGAACAGTTAAAAGCTAATAGGAGAGTCATCCAATATATACAATAATGACAAGGCAACGGTCAAAAAAATTTGATTTCGAGAAAGTTATTAAAGCAACTAATATGTTTGGGCAGCATAATTCCATTTTGAAACGGAAGGAAAATGAAAAATTAAAAAGTGATACCGCTACAACGAGCGTGATTGAAAAATTATCGTTAGAAGACAATGAGCATTCTAAGTGAATATTTCTAAAATGGTAATCTAGCCTCTAGCCTCATCAACGAGAATGATTGAAAAGCAGGGAAGATGCAGCAAGGCTAAGTGGGTAGCACCCAATCAGGGTTTGTCTATCACCTTTGTAGATAACCTCGGAAATTATTACTACGTATGGAAGGAGCTTGAAAAGGGTGGGAACACCCAGGGTGATAGCATATTCGGTCTATCCAGGTCAGGGATAGTCCGGTCTAATGCAGCAGAGGATCCCAGAGTGGTCCTCTTGTTCTAGACTATACTGTGACAGGTGGTACCATCGTGCCTAGTCATTCAGTTGGAATTCATTCTCCAATAAGCGTCGTACGGTTTTGATTATTCGCAACTATGCTGGAACGTGAGATGCAAGCATTTCAGCTATTTGAATAAGTATTTGTACTTAGACACTATTAAAATATCAGATGATTTTGATATCAAATGTTTTGGTTATCGTAAGGTAAAAACCCGTCATGTTTATTTGTGGCATGGTCTTACGAGATACCTTTGATTTCAAAGGATTTTTGATCACTTTAATAATTCAAATTGAGTGTATTTTCTCACGTTGGTTTTCCAGACTGACTCAGGTGTTATTTTATTATAATGCTCAGGTTAGACCGAGTATTTTAGGTTCAGGTTAGGATGCTATGGAAATCAGGAGATGAGCTGGATGGCGAAGACGTATTGCTCGTACTTGTTTTACTCCGTTGCAGTGTTTTTTAAAATTACCAGCAATGGTGAGGGCAGATTGTGATAACTGTCCAGGCTAGTAATTAATGATCTGTGTACTCTGATGTGGGATATGTATATTCCAGTTTGGATTTGTGTAAAGAGCTGTTGATATTATATATTATTCAGTCCGCTATGAGATTTTGTTTTTGTCTAGTTTTATGCTTCTCCTACCTCCTTTCTTTTCCCTCAACAATCTGGCTTTCCGGCACTCGATCGTTCGACATGTTATACAATGGCGTATTTATGTCGATTTTCGAGGGTCGTGACAACGAGGAGATTAGTTCTCGTCAATTCTATTTTATTCGGGCTTCCAATTTACTGGATGTATGTGCAGCTTTTCCCAAAATGGGTGATCAATAAAATTGATAAAATAAGAAGGGATTTCTTATGGAGTGGCGATATTCCTAGTAGTAGTCTAAAATGTTTAGTTAACTGGGATACAGTTTGTCAATCGAAAAAGGAGGGTGGATTAGGTGTTATTAATTTAACATAACATGAATTTACCTTTATTAGGAAAGTGGTTATGGAAATTTACAAATATTAATGGTATTTCTATTTGGAACAAAATTATATCTAAACGTTATTATAATGGTAGTAATAATTTATACAAATTATGTCTTTAGTTAATAATAAATTGTCTAATTTTTGGAAATCAATTTTGAAACGTCACGAGATTTATAACCTTGGTACTAATACGATTGTTCATTCAGGAAATAATACAACTTTTTGGCATGATCGTTGAATATCTGTCATTCCTCTTAGGGTCGAATTTAAAGAGCTGTTCGAAATTTGTAACTTTAAAAATGCTTTAATTACATATGCTTTTTCTCTGGATAATTGACGCAGCGGATATTAACAAACGATATAGATCGATGAAAGTAGCAATCGGTGGATTGATGAATACTGAAATTCCCAAATTCGTTGATCCGAAGATACCGAATTCTAGCTATCCTCGTCACGTTGATCGCGCACGATACCGTGAAAGAAGATCTTCAATTCTTCAAGCGTACATCAAGCGCACTTGATTCCGCGAATCGGCTTCAACAATCGTTGATTCGAGCGCACTCGAATAACCGAAAGTGGAGATAGGAGATTACACTCAACTACCAATTTAAAGATGAAAGCACACAGCAATCAAACAAGAAATTTATTCAAAAATAAACAACCTTTTCAAGTTACAACGCACGCCTATTTATAGCCCAGACCCTTAAGTCGTTGCCGACTTAACTCCTCTTAAGTCGTTGCCGACCCAGCACCCCATGACTCACGACTCACGCATTCAGCGACTTACGACTCAAAGCTTCACTGACTCAACACTTGAACGACTTAAGGAAACACACAAGTATACAACCCTTAGGTCGTATACGACCTTACTACTCACGTGACTTAAGAAGCAAATGACATACGACTCAAATCATATAACGACTCACTCACATATATACAACACAGTGACTCAACCCAGGTCGTGAACGACTCATCACTTACAGACCACACGACTCACGACTTAAATTCAACACAACACATAACGACTTACGACATAACATTCAAACGACTCAAGCTCCATGCGGCATCCCTCTCTTGTGTCCTGTTAAGTCGTGACTGACTTAGCGCCTCTTCCTTAGGTCGTGACCCGTTAGAGTTAGGTCGTTAACTTGGCACAACTTCCCCTCTGATCTCCAATTAGGTCGTGGACGACCTATTGTTTGAACCTTAAGTCGTGGACGACTTAACTCCATGCCGTTAGCTCGTATTGCTTCTCCCTTAGCCCCTATAGCTATAGGTTGTAACTCCTTCCCATGTGCCCTGTTAGGTCATGGCCGACCTTGTTTAACCCGTGAACGACCTAAGCCTTCCTCCTTAAGTCGTGTACGACTTATCCCCTGAGCTGCATCATCCTCCCCTGGTTGAGAAAAATTCGTCCTCGAATTTGTAAATTCTTCTACATCAGATTGTCCATCTCCATAATATGGTACAAGATGCTTAACATTGAACACATCAGAAGTGTACACATCCTCCGGCAGCTTCAACTTATAAGCATTTTCATTAATCCGTTTCACAATTTCTACAGGACCAATTTTTCTGGCTTTCAGCTTGTTATAAGCGCCTACTGGAAATCGATCCTTGGTTAACACGGCGTAAACCAAATCACCCTCGTTAAATTCAACACTTCGTCGCTTCAAATCTGCCGTTCGCCTATACTTCTCATTTGCTTTCTCTAATCGCCCTGAACGATTTTATGACATTCAGTCAACCCATCAACAAAGTCTACAGCTCATTTAACCGTCCCCTTTGGTTGTGGCACTACCGCTAAATCCAACGGTCCCCTGGGTAGATTTGAATACACAATCTGAAATGGACTGTAACCTGTGCTTCTATTAACTGCATGATTATGTGCAAACTCTGCTTGGCATAACTTCATGTCCCAACTCTTCAGATTATCCTTCACAAGACATCGCAACAAATTTCCCAACGATCTGTTAACAACTTCGGTATGTCCATCTGTTTGCGGGTGATAAGCGCTACTAAATTTCAGCTTCGTTCCAACCATCTTCCACAAATTTAACCAAAAGTGACTCAGAAAACGAGTATCCCTATCCGACACAATAGATTCTGGCAATCCATGAAGTCGATAGATCTCCTTGAAAAATAACTGAGCAACATTAACAGCATCCGCCGTCTTCTTACAAGCAACAAAATGTACCATCTTCGAGAAACGATCCACTACAACATATATCGAGTCATTTCCCCTTTGCGTTCTCGGCAAACCCAACACGAAATCCATGCTAATGTCTACCCATGGCTTTGTAGGAACAGGTAATGGCATATACAATCCCGCATTTGTAGCTGTCCCTTTCGAAACCTGACAAACATGACATCTACGCACAAACCTTTCAACTTCCCTTCTCATTGACAGTCAATAATAAGATTGAGAAATCAACTGCAATGTTCGATCTCTACCCACATGTCCTTCTTCGTGCAACTCTTTCATAATTTTCATTCTCAAGCTGCAATCTGGTACACATAATTGATTCCCTTTGAATAAGAATCCAGCTATCAACACAAATTCATCAGTACTCCCATCCTTGACTTTCTCAACGAACTTCGTAAAGTAAGGATCTTCTTTAATCAACTTTGGCAATAGTTCAAATCCTGTCACTTCAACTTTCATTGTCGTCAACAAATGATTCCTCCTGCTTAATGCATCAGCCACACGATTCGTCACCCCTGATTTGTGCTTAACAACAAAAGTAAACTGTTGTAGATACGCGACCCATGAAGCGTGCCTAGCTGAAATTTTATCCTGCCCTTGCAAATGCTTCAAAGCTTCATGATCCGTATAAAGAACAAATTCCTTCTGAAACAGATAATGTCTCCAATGCTTTACTGCTTGAACAATTGCGTAAAACTCAACATCATAAGTACTATATCTCAACTTAGCTCCTGATAACTTCTCACTGAAATAAGCAACTGGTTTTCCACTCTGACTCAATACTCCACCAATCCCAACTTTAGATGCATCAGTATGTAGCTCAAATAACAACTGAAAATCCGGTAAAACTAGAATTGGTGCTGTCGTCAATAGTGTCTTGATTTTCTCAAAAGCAACCCCTGCTTCCTCTGACCACTCGAACTTCTTTCCTTTCATGCAATCGGTTACAGGTGCCATCACACTACTAAAATGTGGAATGAATCTTCGATAGAAAGATACCAATCCATGAAAACTCCTCACTTCAGTAATTGTCTTTGGCTGTGGCCAACTCCTGACAGCTGCTACTTTACTTTCATCCACTTGAATTCCTTCCTTCGATAGAACATATCCCAGAAATAAAACACCGTCCGTCATAAACACGCACTTCTTTGTTGCAGCATAAAATTTCTCCCGTCGTAGAATCAACAGTACTTCACGCAAATGCTGGACATGCTTTTCTATGCTTCCACTGTAGATCAAAATATCATCAAAGTAAACTACCACAAACTTCCCAATGTATGGTCTGAAAATCTGGTTCATCACTCTCACAAAAGTACTCGGTGCATTCGATAAACCAAACGGCATAACCAACCATTCGTATAAACCTTCCCTGGTTTTGAAAGCAGTCTTCCATTCATCAGCCGGTCTAATACGAATTTGATGGTATCCAATCAATCTTTGAAAACACAACAGCTCCACTCAACTGATCTATCAAATCGTCAAACCTCGGCATAGCAAATCTGTATCTCACAGTGATCTTGTTTAGAGCCCGACTGTCCGTACACATTCTCCACGAACCATCCTTCTTTGGCACCAATAAAGCTGGCACTGCACAAGGACTCAAGCTCTCCTGAACACGCCCCTGTTCTAACAACTCCTCCACCTGCCTTCTCAGTTCCTCATGCTCCTTAGGACTCATCCTATAATGTGGCCTGTGTGGTAATACTGCCCCTGGCACAAGATCAATCTGATGTTGAATATCCCGCAATGGTGGTAACTCTGTTGGTAATTCTTAAGGAAACACATCTCTGAATTCTTCCAATACCGGTTTTACTTCCTCTGGAACTTCTACAGATTTAGTGGCTTCATATCCAATCAACAAAAATACCTCTGGACTCTCTTCTACTTCTTCAATAAATTCCTTCAAAGTCAATAAAGTCTTCAGCTCCTCAATCTCTTCAGATTTACTCTCTTCCTGTTGTCTCTTCTTTGGAACTAAAATAATCTTAACACCTTCAAACATAAAGCTGTAGCTATTAGTCCGACTGTCATGTTGTACTGCTCGATCATACTGCCATGGTCTTCCCAAAAGTAAGTGACAAACATCCATCTCAACTACATCACACCAAATTTCATCTTTATATTTCTTCCCAATAGAAAATGGAACTCGAACTCGCCTATCCACCTTCACTTCTCCTCCTTTTCTCAACCACGCTAACTTGTAAGGATTTGGATGCTTCTCCGTTTTCAACTTCAGCTTTCTCACAGCTTCAGTAGAAATAATATTGTCACAACTTCCAGCGTCAATCACAAATTTACAAACCTTTCTCAGAATAGTGCATGTTGACTGAAAGATGTTACTCCTCAACCAACTAGCTTCTTCTTCTTGCTTTGGTATTAAACAAGACCTCATCATCATTAGATTACATCCTTCATCTCCTGACGCAATATCATGTTCATCCTCCTCAACTGGGCTAGAATAACCTTCATCAACATCCTCACCTTCAACAATCATAGTTCGCTTCTTCGGCTTAAGACATTCATTACTCTTGTGACCCACTTCCTGGCAATTGTAACATTTGAAACTGTTGTTGACCTTTATCTTCGCAACTTCATTCACAACTGGTTTTGTAACAGCTTTGGAAACATTGGAACTCGCACTAGCACCCTTCACTTGATTGTTGGAATTAGTAAACACACCACCTCCACGCCTTCCCTGCTTCTCCCAAGCCAAGGCTTTCTGATGTGCTTCTGCTACAGATCTTGGATCAAACATATTCACCATATCCTGGATCTGTATCCTCAACCCTCCAACAAATCTAGCAGTCAGCTGTTCCGCTGTCTCCATAATGTCATTTCGAGCAATCAGTTGATAAAATTCATCAGCATAATCATTAACAGTCTTCGTCCCTTGCCTCAGATTCTACAACCTCTGATACATAAGTGATTGATAATTGTAGGGCAAGAATGCAGCCTTCATCAACTTCTTCATCTTCTCCCATGATTCAATCTTCGACTTTCCCATTCTCTCCCGTGTAAGTTTAGTTTGCTGCCACCATGCTAAGGCTCTACCCCTCAACCTAGTAGCAACTAACTTCACTCTTCTATACTCAGGAACTTCTTTAAAGTCAAAAATCTCTTCAACATTAGACAACCAATCAAGAAATTCTTCCGCTTCCATTCCACCCTTGAATTCTGGAATTTCCATCTTCATACCCGATTCCCATCGACGATCATCATCTACTTCCCGATATACATTTCGGACTTGGTCTCGATCTCGATAATGAATGCTAGCTCTATCACCATCTTCATCATAATCAAATGTACGTCTATATCGATCTCGACCATCAACATCCCTTCGATCACGCATGTCTCTTCTACTATGTCTCTCTTCATCTCTATATGGCTCTTCTTCAAACTCACGTGGAGTTCTTCTCTCTTCATGTCCATAGTCATGGTGATCTCTCCTCGATGAAATTGATGTTTCTCTTCTCTCTCTAAAAGATTGCGGTGATACCCTTCTCACTTCCGTAACCGATGGCGAAACTTGGTTTCCTCCATGGTTCGAGATTGGTGATCTCCTCCTTTGATTTTGATTCAAATCATTCATCAATTTCTCTAACTTCCCAATACCTTCATCAAATTTCTCATTAATGCGTTGTTCCATTTGCTCGGCTTCTTCTCTTCTATACAACGCTTCAATATTTTGATGACGATTAGCTCTTCTCGATGGCATGATTGAACCAACACAAACACTTCAACAAATCAAATTCAAACTTGAACACTCACGTCACGGCTTAAACACTTAACTCGACAATAACAACGACCTAAGGTTAGGTTGGCTCGGTTTCGAACAAGGCTCGGCTCAACTCAAGCACTTCAAACTCTTTAAACTTTGGCGCGCAAAAATCTCACGGCCAAATTCAAACAACTTTCCGGATTTTGATCCAAAATGAAATGGATCGAAACTCCCAACTTGTTGCAACTTCAAATTGAACACGATGAACACCAACTCCAAACTCCTTGGCTCCAAGACTCGGCTTAGCTATGATTGGCTAAGTCTAGCTTTGATACAAAAACTGAAGCAGCGGATATTAACAAACGATATAGATCGATGAAAGTAGCAATCGGTGGATTGATGAATACTGAAATGCCCAAATTCGTTGATCCGAAGATACCGAATTCTAGCTATCCTCGTCACGTTGATCGCGCACGATACCGTGAAAGAAGATCTTCAATTCTTCAAGCGTTGATCAAGCGCACTTGATTCCGCGAATCGGCTTCAACAATCGTTGATTCGAGTGCACTCGAATAATCGAAAGTGGAGATAGGAGATTATACTCAACTACCAATTTTAAGATGAAAACACACAGCAATCAAACAAGAAATTTATTCAAAAATCAACAACCTTTTCAAGTTACAACGCACGCCTATTTATAGCCCAGATCCTTAAGTCGTTGCCGACTTAACTCCTCTTAAGTCGTTGCCGACCCAGTACCCCATGACTCGCGACTCACGCATTCAGCGACTTACGACTCAAAGCTTCACCAACTCAACACTTGAATGACTTAAGGAAACACACAAGTATACAACCCTTAGGTCGTATACGACCTTACTACTCACGCGACTTAAGAAGCAAACGACATACGACTCAAATCATACAACGACTCACTCACATATATACAACACAGTGACTCAACCCAGGTCGTGAACGACTCATCACTTACAGACCACACGACTCACGACTTAAATTCAACACAACACATAACGACTTACGACATAACATTCAAACGACTCAAGCTCCATGCGGCATCCCTCTCTTGTGTCCTGTTAAGTCGTGACTGACTTAGCGCCTCTTCCTTAGGTCGTGACCCGTTAGAGTTAGGTCGTTAACTCGGCACAACTTCCCCTCTGATCTCCAATTAGGTCGTGGACGACCTATAGCTTGAACCTTAAGTCGTGGACGACTTAACTCCATGCCGTTAGCTCGTATTGCTTCTCCCTTAGCCCCTATAGCTATAGGTTGTAACTCCTTCCTATGTGCCCTGTTAGGTCGTGGCCGACCTTGTTAAGCCTTCCTCCTTAAGTCGTGTACGACTTATCCCCTGAGCTGCATCAATAATGATCCACTTGGAACTTTAGTTTTAATAGAATTTTGGAAGGTACAGCTCTTGGACAATTTTCTTTATTATATGCAAGATTGAATTTATATAATACTGATAACGAAAATGATATTATTAATCGGGAATGGGATAAAAGTAAGAAATTCACTTCAAATTCTTTATATAAATTTCTTAATTTCTCGGGCGTTATTAATAACACTTTTAATCTTATTTGGAAAGCAAATGCACCACCAAAAGCTAAGATTCATATGTGGTTAATCATGCATGGGAAGCTAAATACTAGTGAATTTTTAAAAAGAAAGAATTCGCAAATTGATAATAAATGTACTTTCTGTAAATTGTTTTTTAAAGATATTAATTATTTATATTACGATTGTATGGATACTTGCTACATTCTTAATAATACTCTTAAAACCTTTAGCTTTATTCTTACAACCGAAGTTACTTATTGTGATTTTTACTGGAATAACTTAAGATTTAAGTTTAAAATGAGAAATCGATTTTTACCAGGTACTTTATTCACTATACTATGTTGTTATATTTGGTTTAAGAGAAACTAGAGATTATTTAATAATAATAATAGTTATATTAATAGATTGATATTTACAATAGCATCATTTTGTTTCAATTGGATCTTAAATCCTAAATATATATTAGCTAAAAATATTCACTTTAAAGAATACCTTAATAAGTTTAGAAAAAGCATTATGTTATTTAAACAAAAAACAATATTTTTAACATTAATAATTACAGCATTAACATTTATTCGAGTTCGAAAGATAATTTTACTGATTATTATAATGTTCATTTGATCAAAGGAGCATAATGTTAATATTTTTTTAGATTTTGAATGTTTTATAAGTTTTCACTACGTATTTTGTTAATTTTTATGCCTTTTTGATTTCGTGATCACTATTTCATATCATTAGAGTAAGTTAAAATGTTGCATAATGAGTTTTGATCCTTTTATTAGTCTATCTCTTATTTTAGTATCTTTACTGTCTTATAATTTTAACTTTAGTTTTATTACTTTATTTCATACATATATGTATATAAATTTCATTTATATACATATGTGTGTTTTATTCTTATTTTTTTTGTATAATTCCATCTTTAGATACAGTTTTAGGCCAAAAATGATGCTAATATGCTATTTACAGGGTTTCGGATTTGTGGCCGCCAAGATTGCAGGATTACTATTCGTAGGATCGACGTTTTGGAGAGATTTCATATTTTAGATCCGAATCATCTGCATTTGTAGTGTGGCTTCATTCAGCTTCATCTGCATTTGAAGTGAGACGTTCTTCCTCTGATGGAGCTGCTTATTGATCTCTTTTGCGCACTTGGTTGCACCATGGATTATTTTGGGTACTTCTAACGCTTCAGTATGTGACAGTGGCATTGCTGGAGTTTGATATTGAGATGTAATGAGCGGTTGCCTTACCGGAGCTCATTCAAGAAGTTACTTGTGTTTATTTTCCTAGATTTTTATGTGTTATGATTTGCCACCTATGAGGCATGTTGGCAGCTCCTTTGTTATTGGTGATATATATGTGTGTGTGTGTGTGTGTGTGTAAATGTGTGCTCTCCTCTACTTTAGAGGGTCACGCATTTCTCTTCTCAAATGTTTTTGGAAAAGTGAGAAAGGCATGGACTATAACACTATTGTTATAGTAAGTAATTTCCAAAAGGAAGTGTTTTATATAGTAAAGGGGTTTATATAAATATAAATAGTTGAATCCCTATACTTTTGCTTTGGTTGTCCTAACGATGTTTTACACAACAATCGTTTTGACCCAATAAAGTTGTTGTAGAAAAAAATGAAGCTTTCGTCAAAGATTAATAGATACACTTATTATGGATTTAAGTGCATAGAGATATTTTCTAAGTGTTAAGATTTGAAGGGTTTCTTTGGAAAGAAGATAGAAATTTTTATTATATATATATAAAGAAGCATCTTTATAAAAATGGTTGAATAAAAGATAAAATTTTTATGAAATGTTTTCATAAAAATATTTAGGGAAGGTTAATAAGTACATATGTACCGTACATGGATTATTTCGTCGCACGATTCTAATTTAGTATTCGAGTACAAAACTAGAGGTTTTCACACCAGTTCGAAAAAGGATTCATCACTCGATTCTTGATGATGAACATTGATGGGGTTTGTAGTTGGATACTTGAGTTTTCTATCTTAGTTAAGAGCTATGCAAGAAAAACTAAAATTTTAATTGGAAAGCCTGATCGGAGTCTGCACTAGAGGATCGAGGGATCCATACTAGTTGAGAATTAAAGTTGTAGTAGATCGAATCAAATATTTCATACAGATGATCTATATACATCGTACGAATGTAAGCTTAAAAATAAATATTTTGGGCAAATACGTTTGGGTTTTGCGTTGTAATTTCGAGGACGAAATTCTTTTAAGAGGGAAGTACGTAACAACCCGTAAATTTATCGCTTTGATAAATTATAATTATTTTTAAAATATTCAAATATAAGCTTTTTTAACATAGATTATGATGTTTTGAAAATAAATAATAATGGTAATCTTATTTTGAATAAATATTTACAAAAAAAGAAATAAAAATATATATTTTGTTACATAAAATCATCGATTAACATACCATGTATAATATCGACATCAATTCAATGAACGATATTAAATGATAAATTGATTGAAAACAAATTTGTGCTTTGTTGATATTTTACTTGTAACATTTTGTAAAAAAAATCAAGTATAGACACACATTTTTTATCATCAAACAAGATGTATACTCCACAATCTCCCTCTTTTGATGATAACAAACAACGAGTTAAGATTTGACAAACGCACTTCATGTTGATTGTGTATTTGATATCATAGAAATCTAAAATATTAATAACATAAAGTTTCAATATACATAGCATGCTTCCCCTATTGATAAGTCCCTTACATATATGACATATGTGTTCAAGAATACAATATTAAACTCACAATATTTCTAAAATATTAATCGTGAATTCACAATATCATCAAATCTTAACCGCTCTCTTCCCCTTTTGTTTTCATCAAAAGCATAAATATCAAATTAACATAGTAAGAAAGTGAGAGTGAATGATGAACCTCGATCAAAATATAACATTATATATTTAATAAAAAATCAACCATATCATAGTTACTATATTGATCAAATTTTATCCCTTGGTTGGAAAGAGGATGAAAAAGTAAGTGCAATGTAATAGAGTTCAAATGACATAGCCTATAAGATATTACGTAATCAAATAAATTATTTTAATTCATTATGAAATCAAGTCACTTTCATCCATGCATTGTTGCGAGCTCTCTTAAATAAGAATGAATGTGACCAAGAATATTATTTAAGTTAGAATAACTTATCCCTAACTCATCGTAAATGAGATCAAGAACCTTCCACTCATGCATTGTCGCAAGGTCTTTTAGATAAGGATGGACATTACTTGACGAGCACTGACACATCTATTTTATAGACATGTTGGGACTTAGGGAGTCTGTTACATAATATGTGTATTTTTTATTTCCATAAGCTTTCAATAATCAATTTTGGGTATGTCAAGTTATCCAACACTTGCATAAAACTGGAAAATATAAGTCGATAGAATATAAATATCAAATGGTAGATTCAAAGATGATGCAGGATATGTAATAGCAAAAAATAAAAACTTTAATGAATGTTTGATTATCAAAAATATCATAACGTTATTATTTAATCAAGTACAAGATACAGTATCCTTAATCATCTATGTAATCAATACAAATACTTTAGAAAATCACATAAGAAAGTTCAATCGGTCGTGATATGAATTCAGACGTAAGTTCACTGTAAATATCTCAAAATGTTTTCAGTTTTATATTTTATCCTTGAATATATGATATGAATTGGTTTTAGAGCTATTTGTGTAAAGCGGAGCACGTGGTTTAAGGGTATACACACTAATATAACAAAACAAAAAATTCAAAGTCTGATTTCAAAAGACTTCATCACAAAGCATAAATTCTTTTAAAAAAACATTATTTCATCTCAAGTTTTGAACTTAAAAACTCATCTTAAGAAGTTCATCGCAAAAATTAAATTATATTTCACAACAACATTTCCTAAACTCATTTCAAGTAAAAAAAAAAATCTATCATTTCAATAATTTTCAACGTTTTCATGTCAAGGAACTCTGTAGTCAAAACTCTTCTATCAAAAAAAATTCTCATTGAAAATTTATATCGAAGATTTTGCTTAAATGACTCATTTAAAAATATTTATATCATAAATAAATATGGAGAGCAAAAAAAATCAAATCCTAAGAAATCAAAAACGTATTATTTTATATTTTTGAAAATGTTTTCAAAATAAAAATTCTAAGAATGAAAAAATATAAAACATGTTTTTTAATGTTTTTTTTTGAAAATAAACAAAAAGTGCAAACTCTCTAACCGGCATGAAATAAAATATGTGAAATATTAGTCATTCCGTGAGACATATAAGCTATCCAAAATATCGGATTGGAGGAATCATAAATGTTGAAAGTCATACCAGATGCCCAACAAGAAAAAACAGGTTATGATTTCACAATACCACTTTTTACCTAGGATTTCTACGGCTACGCGTCATGGTGATGTGCAATGATACCTTAGACACTGATTTTATGTTCAACATCTTGAACTCCCATCATCAATATCAAGCGTGAAACCCATGCATCATCAAATAAGCGGACTACATACTCCACAATATCAATTGAATTTGCTCTAACGTTCGAATTTCTCAATAAAATCATCAATGTCAGACAGAAGCGCTCATAGCCAAAAACTCTCGAATATATGATTTGTTAGTCATCATACGAAAATAAATATCACAATCATATATTTGTCAAAAGATTATTCTCATTTTCCAAACATCGAGCATTGCTGTTTTGAATTGCAATCTATTTTGAAACCGTTATTTGAAAATTTTAAGTCTATATTTTGATTTAGCATAAAACATGAAAATTTCAGATATTAAAAATTACTAACCAAAAACATAGGTTTCAAGTCAAAAACGAGGACAGATCAAAAATTATATCCAAAATACTACAGTGGTTTGAATAATCCAGAAACAGTTTTCAAGCAATATGCTGACTCGATTACTATTTTTCCAAGATTCGATGACATGAATAGCAAAAACAAAAAATAAAAAAGAATTAGTGTTGTCCATCAGAAGTAGGAGTTACAGTGTTCAAGTTATGGCTGATTTACTACAGTTATGTTAAAACAATTCTAGAATGATAATTAACCATAGTAATGATTTTAATGCAATTTTTCAAGGATTTGTGAAATATATTCTTTAAAACTCAAAGAATGAAACTATAGCATTTTCTATAAGGTTTTCAAAACATCTTTAATTTTGTAAATCGGAATATCAGAGCAAAAGTTATGGTCCAAACACTATAGTTGTGTTAGAAAGTTTCACAGCCTATTTCAAACACTTACCGAATTATTTGCAATTTTTCGGCCGTTTAAGGTTAAAATCTGGAGAAACTCAAAACATAAAAATTATAGGATTTTCTATCTTTTTCTAAAACATATTGAATTATGCAAATCGAATTTTAAAGCTTAAGATATGATAATTTTATTGTAGCCGTATCAGAAAATTAGAACTCGTAACAAGAAGAAAAAAATGGAAAGTAAATATTAGAGATCGTACATGTGCTTACCTTTGAAGTCGAATTCGGGCTCACTAGTGTTTTCAAAAGTGCATAGATCTCCACTTCATTTTTCAAGGCTAAGGAATATTGCAGTTATTGTTCATTAAATATGTAAAACACATTAAAATCATCTTTCGTCATAGTGTCTCCTTAGCCTATCTTTATACGTACATGTTAGAAGAAGTGTGTGGTCTAGAAAAAGATGTAGGACTACATTCGTTTACATTTGGAATCTTTGATATCCAAATTTGTTTGTATAGCAAACTGTTAATATTGACAACTATACCCTTAAGAGTCAATTTTTTTTTACTTCTTTGTTCCTGTTTCGAAAATTATTATAACTATGTCCAATATTTCCACACTTCACGCGTTTGGAAAACACACTTCTCCCCTTAGAGGTATTATTAGTTGTTTATTTATAAACCGATACCTTTTCAAATCCAAGTCTTTTTTGTTATTCGCAAGAAGTTGATTTCCTAATGACATATTAAACATTTTTTCTCCAACAGAAAATTTTCGAAGAATCAACTCAAGATCATTGACTTTGTATTTTAAAGGATTATTTTCATTTATTAGCTTTAAACAGCGGCTCATAGCGATTTCTCTCTTTTCAAAATCATTTCTTTTATGACTGTATTTTCGTTTTTGAGCTCTTTTATTTTGATTTGAGTTTCAAGCATCTTAATTTTCAAAAGGCAAGCATTTTTCAAATTCAAAATTTTCAAAATCCTTGATTTTTCCAATCTCTTTTTCCAAATTATGATTTATTCAAATAATTACAGTTTTGCTATTTTTCAAAATCACATTTTCATTTTTAAGGATTTTAAAATTTTCTTTACAGACATCCATACATTTTCCACATTTGAACTTCTCAAAGCTTTTAAACTTCTCCAACCCCTTTTGTAAAGTGTTATTTTTGCAAATACGCTTAGTTTTGTCACATGCAAGAAGCCGGTTTTAATTTCAAGCACTTCAAACTTATCGTTGATAATAGTTTTTTTTTTTTGAAATTAGCACATGTTTGGCATTCAGTATTTTCAAATATTAATTTTCAAGCTCTTTTTGCAAAGAATTATTTTTGCTAAGTAAGTCGATGTTCATTTTCATCAAAATCTCATTTTCATTTTTAAGCGATTGAAAAATATTGTTAGAGCCAGTCTTTTGTGTTTTTTTTTAATTTTCAAGTTTGGCTTCTAACTTATCATTTATGTGAACAAATTTCGCCTTTTCAAATTTTATTCTTTACTTCTTTTGGATAAGGCTATCTATGTTTCCAATTAGTTCATGATACAACAAAAGTAAATCTTCACCATAATAATTTGCAATTTCACTTACCTTATCGACGCTGCTATCATTATTGTCATATTCTATGTCGTGCAAAATTGCACAAATGTGGAAAAACAATAAAAAAATTATAGATTTACTAATTTGAATATCATTTAATCTAGCAGCAATTATTCTGTTACTCCGAATAAATAGTAAATAACTATAAATAAGGAAAAGAGACGCACAGTATTTATACTGGTTCCACTATCATCAAGATAGTGTACGTTCAGTCCAATGGAGAGAGATTTTATTACACATGAGAGAATTACAACAGATTGCAAGATAAGAGTTTACATAGCAAAGCCCTAAATTGGGGTTAACAATAAGAGACACTCCATTTGGGGACCACTGGCTGAATACCAGGATGGATTTACAATAAAATCTACCCTCAATATAAAGCCAACGTAAATTCATATGAGTTATCGATCAAATTACCAAGATATGGTAAGAAGATAATGGAGGCAAATTACAATGGTAACAAATGACGCAAACATAGCAAGTAATTCACTCATTACTTTAATTAGCAAAGATGGAAGAAAATAATCTCAAAGCAATATGATAACTGAGAAACAAATAATATGCACATTCTTTTGCATATATTTTATTACATAACGTACGCATGCATTTATTTTCTTGCCATCTCATGCAATTGTGATCCAATAATTTATGCATTTCCATAATGAACAAACGTGATTACTTTCCTTCTTGCATATTTGTTTCCTTCTATTTGTGATTTTGTATCACTAAAATTTAATACTTCACCTTTATACAAAAACATATATCTCCAATGCCCCACCTCGACTCAAGTTCTCTTCTCAGTATAAAACTCTTAAAATCAAACTCCACCTTCAACCAAAATCTCATAACAAGATACAAACCAAAATGAATATTTACCCAATGGATTCCGGCAAGGCTACCCCCTATCGCACCTTGCTAACGAGCTCAGACTATATCCCCGCACGCCAACAAAATGTTGCAAATATCCAAAATCAAAAGAAGGTAGATACCAAAATAATCTCAAAGCCACCAAGGCCAGAAAATTCTCTCAATCACCAATCCAAATAAAGAGCCAAAAAACAAAAGCCAATGGACATAACAAGGCTAATCCAAATCTCTATATGCAAGACAATTCTCTCAACTCACGCATACATTATCTGCCAAACAACAAATTTCTCATGGACATCAACATAAAACTCTCATATCAACATTGAGCCATGAAGCAGACATGGTTCCCAAATCCAGCTGTCCCTTCAGCACACTAAACTCCTTATCACCAAATTTCTAAGACTGGGACGTTCTTTTCTCTCAACATAATCTCCTCCATGTTTGACTTCAATATTGCACAAAATCTCTTTTTCTGTCCAAATGAGTAATAACATAATTACTACTGGATCTACCGCTCTTTCTAGAATCCATTTATGCACAAATTTAAACAAACCGCCTTGCTCCGATACCAATCTGTTGTGCAAAAACTACACAAATGCGGAAAAACAAAAAACAGGATCTAGATTTGCCAATTTAAATATCAGTTAATCTAGCAGCAATTATTCCGTTACTCCAAATAAATAGTAAATAACTATAAATAAGGAAAAGAGAAGCACAATATTTATACTGGTTCCACTATCATATGATAGTGCACGTCTGTTGAATATACGCTTTGCGCTATATGATTTTTGTTTGATGATAATAAACATATATACATTCATATAAATGTATTTGGTAATGTACTATTTTGTTTTTCATAGTTTAAATAAATATTTGTTGAATAAAATTAAATTACACAGAATTTGAATTTGAATTCAAACAGAACAAGTTAAACAGATTTTGAATTCAAACAGAAATTTTATTCAAACAAATATTTTGAATAGTATGTATTTGGTTAGATAAATATCTGTTGAATAAAATTAAATTACACAGAATTCGAATTTGAATTCAAACAGAACAAATTAAACAGATTTTGAATTCAAACAGAAATTTTTATTCAAACAAATATTTATTACAATTTTAAATAGTACAATTTCATGCTCTCACTATACATATACATTTTTGATTACAATCACATCACATTTACATTGTTTGCCTCAGTTATAGATTTGGTTAGATAAATAACCTCACTACATATCACTCACACTCGTATTTTGTCTTCAACTGCATGCCAGTTTGAATCCAGCATCTGAGTAATCTGCAAAAATATTTTCAAACGCAGTAAAATTGAAAGAGAAATATTTTTGAAATTTGAAAGAAACGATGATTTTGAAAACATTGTTTGCCTCAGTTATTTGGGTTGTTCGTCATCATTTTTGACTGTGCAATATCTGTGCATATCAGTATTTTTTATCAGGGACAGGTAATTATAAGTGGCTACAGTACACACGTGTACATTCGTATACGTGTGCACTGCCTCGCCAACTCGTGTGCAAAAATCAAACAAAAGCACAGAAATCAAAAACAAGGTCAAACCCAAGATAGGTTCAACTCAAAGCACCACTGACCAGAAAATGCAAGCAACTCAAGCTTCAGAAAGTGATGTGAATACAACTCAAATGAACAGAGAACATGCATGAACACTGAATGAAGTACACAGCATGTGTTACAGAGTGATGCAAGTGTCGACCAAGTAACAATGCAAGCACAGTCTCAAGCATGAAACAAGGTGCACCAGACCAGGTTGCAAGATGATCAAGGCAGACTACAAGTTCAAGTGGATAATGCAAACAATAATCAAGTGATCAACAGAACATGGACTGCAACATGAATGTCACAAGCCAATATTACAGCAAACAGTGTAGCAAATGCATGTACAAACTATGGTGAACAAGAGACCAGAGTGCAACAGGTGGACAGTGAAGGCTGCAGTGAAGCATGTACATGAGTGGACTGGACTACAACTCGTCCAAATGGCCAACATAACATGCAGTGCTGTGCACAAAAGCTACAATGGACCGCACAGATGTATTCAAGTCCAGCAACATGAATACATGAGAATGGACAAGGCACAAATCAAGTTGCAGACTCCAAGTTACAAACTCAAATGCAAACAGGAATCAAATATGCAATGCTCAATATCACTACAAACTGCAGTGGACAGCAAAAATGATCAAATATGACACAACAAGTATGGTGAAGCACTGACTCAAATAAACAACTACAAAGACCATCTATTCAATGCAGCTCAGTGGCAAATGAGTACAACATGACCAAAAGTGTATGCAAACAGTCAAAGGCAAGACACATGGAACAATGCAACACAGACCAAATGCTCAAGCCACCAAGATGACCAAGCAATGATCAGAGACCAGAAAGATCAGAAGCACAGTGACAATTTTATGAAGACAAGTACACTTGAACAACAATGAACAAGTGTAGCATCTGTGTCAAAGAAAATGTCAACATAAAATGTATGCAATTCAAAGTAATATATCAGCAAATACCAGCATCATCAAATCAACATGAATATCACAAGGATGCAACAGCAAGCATGTAACAGAGACCAAGCAAGGCATTGCAACTGCACAGCAACAGTGAATGGGGGCAATGCACAAGACAGTGTACAAAGCCAAGCATGATACAGTGAGCAGACTCATATGAACAAATGCAAAGAACAGTGAAGCATGCACATAGACCACCAGTGAAACAAAGCAATATATACATGAACAAGTGTAGCATCTGTTACAGTGAAAAGCCTAAGTCAAGATGGAGTTACAACTAATGCATCAGTAACCGAGCAACAAAGTGAAAAATCACAAAATCAATGCTACAGTAGAGGAATGCAAAGATGAATGAAGCTGTGTAAATCAAGATGATTAAACAAGTCGAAAATATGCGTGTGACAAAGTCAAATATCACAAATCACGAAATCAATTCAAAGCCGTGACCAACCAAGCAAGAAATATGAACAAGTCAACATCAAAGCCGTGGGACACAAGAAACAAAAATACGCATATGAAAAAGTCAGAATCGATCTCAATCATTCAAGCATCATCAAGTGGCCGAGATAAAGAATTTGACAAATTCAATCAAATTTATACGAACGCAAATATAGGAATTCAACCTATATAAATGCCCTAATCATCATCGGCAAAAAATTATCGAGTTCAAGTATCAATTTAGAAAAGCAAAAGGAGACAGTACATACCGAATTCACAAGCATCGAACTCGATCGAGCAACTGCAAACAATCAAAGTCAACCATCAGAGAAGCAGCGAGCTAGGGTAACAAATCACAGATCAATAGAAGAAACCGAAGCCCTAATTGGAACAAAGAGCCGAAGCCCTAACTGGAACAAAAGGGAACGAAGCCCTAACCGCCATTATTTCTCACGAACGAGACAAGAGAGGATCGGGTGAAATAAGGAAGTGGGCCGGTCTTAAAAATAAAAGGGGGTTTTGTTTCTATAGGCTTTTATTAATATTGTTAATTAGTTTAGGGTTATTTTCTATTGTTCTTAATTATAGTTTTTATTTTACGAATTAAAGAATTTAGGTAAATCATCACCTAGGTTTAGGTAGTGTCAGATTGTCTATTCTGAATTAGTTCAGTGAGCAGGGTGTGCGAGTTTGCAAAGCTCTATAGGCGGGAGCAGTGTTTGCGAGTGAGCGAAACTCTATAGGCGGGAGCAGGGTGTGCGAGTCTAGTAGAGTGTTTGTGAGCGGGAGCAAAAGGGTCTGCGAGTCTAGTAGAGTTGTTGTAAGCGTGATACTGTTTAATTCTAATAGAAATCTGTGAATGCAGCAGTAGGCAGGGGTTGCCGAAGCTGGGTAAATTTTGTGTGTGATTTACTTTTCAGCATATTTATTTCTGCAGTTTATTTCTGTGTTTAAATCGAGAAAATTTGCTATAACCCTATTCGCCCCCCCCTAGGGTTAATCTAGATCCTACAAGTGGTATCAGAGCCCGGTATATTTTTTATTTAACTCTAGAGTCATGAGTCTACAAAATAATGCTTTTTCTGAGGGGCAATCTATTGCTAGGCCACCCATGTTTAACGGGAACGATTATGCTTATTGGAAAGTTAGGATGAGTATTTATCTTAGTTCCGTTGATTATGATGTTTGGGATATTATTGAAACTGGCTATAAACCTCCCACTATAATTGTTGGTGGTACTGAGATTCCTAAACCTAAGGATAGGTGGGATGCTAACGATAAGAAATTGAAAACGACAAATGCTAAAGCCATGAATGCTTTGATATGTGCTCTTGATAAAAATGAATTTAATAGAATTTCTCATTGTACAACAGCACAGGAAATATGGCATACTTTGGAGGTGACACACGAAGGAACTTCTCAAGTCAAGGAGTCTCGGCTAGCCCTATTCAGCAATGAATACGAAAACTTTGTGATGGACAAAGGCGAAAGCATAAAGGATATGTTTGGACGCTTTTCAACCTTGGTATACAATGCTAGAGCGCTTGGGAAGGTATTCACTGAGGTAGAGCTTGTGAGGAAGATACTACGAGTTTTACCAATGAACTTTGAGGCAAAAGTCACAGCAATCCAAGAATCGAAAGATCTGAGCAAACTAAGCATGGAGGAGTTGATTAGCAACTTGATGACATATGAGCTTGAGTTAAAAGCAAAGGAAGAACGCAACAACTCCGAACCAAAGAAGAAGACGATTGCCTTAAAAAGTAAAGAAGAAAGCGATGAAGAAGATCCAATTGAAGAGCTTGCAATGGCTGTCAATAATCTTAGAAGATGGTCTAGATTCAAGCCACGCAAGAAGAAAACAAAGGGCAATAGGTCAAAAGATTCCGAAAATTCCGATAATGAACTGACATGTTATAACTGCAACAAGCCTGGTCACATCAAACCAAAATGCCCACTTCTCAAAAACAACAAAGAAAAGAAAAAGGCGAAGAAGGTATTTGCAGTGACTTGGGATGATGAAGAAGGAGAGGAAGCTTCGGATAGCAGCCCAGAGGAGGCTAACTTGTGTTGCATGGCAAAATCAGAATCAGAAGCAACCTCCGACGAATCTAGTGAGGCAGGTGAGTTTTCTTATAAAGAACTTGTTTTTATGTGTTCTGATCTTACTAAGGTAGTGGATACTCTTGAATCAAAAATTGAAAAACTGAAATCTGATAAGAGAGAATTTGCTCGTGAAAATTTTAGGTTAAAAACTGAACTTGAAAATATTCAAAACCTAGAATGTAAAAAATGTAAGATTTTAGATTCAGAATTATCAAAACTGAGGAATAACTTTGAAAGTCTTGAAAATGAAAACTTGAATCTTAAGGAAACCATCGACACTAGGAGAAAGGATTTTATTAATCGATGCACCTCACTTGTCACTGAAAATTCAACATTAAAAACCAAAGTCCAAAATCTTGAGAAATCTTTGAATAACTTTTCAAGAGGCGAAAAATCTTTCAAAATGTTATTTGGAAATCAAATTTTTGCTAACAATAGAAAAGGACTAGGTTATGGAAAATCACAGAATAATGATAATGCAAAAAGTAAAAGTGTTTTTGCTCGATCTGAAATAATTGGAAATCATGTTGAAAATCATAGTCATAGGAACACAAAATTTAATCAAGTCAATTTAATGAGCACGTTTTGTAGAGAAGTTGGACATAATCGAAATAATTGTTGGTATAGACCCAAACACATGAAAACTATACCAATTTGGGTTCCAAAAGGCACAAATATAAAATCTTTGAAAGTCAAACCAATTTGGGTGCCAAAAGGAACATGTATAAATAGTTTTGAGTCTCCAAAAACATATTTTTCATATTCTGCCACTAACAACAATGGACCTATAAAAACAAATAGGTCACACAAATCTTTTATCGTGTAGGTGTGGTGGCAGGCTAAGGAACAACAACAGTGTTCTCTGGATTTCGGCTGTTCCAGAAACACAACGGGCGAGAAAACAAAGTTCCTTAGCCTAGTATAAAGGTGACAGAATCACAATGGGCAATCACGAAAAATTATCGTAAAGGTAAAATAGGTAATTGTTTTTAAATGTGATTATCTGCACCATACTCTAAATTAAAATCAGCCAATATTGATATGAACAAAAGATGATGATTTTGATGCTATGATTTTTTTTAAAATATTGACTAACCATCTTTAAAGAGAATTACTTGGAGTAATTATGATGGTTGACTGATTCGGACTTAATTGATATGATTTTTGACTTGTTCTTATTTATGACATTAATTTGTGCTTAATTGATGACCAATCAGATTTTCAATTTTTGAACTAATTTATATAAATTTGTTCGGTCAAATGCTGGTTACTCATGCTACACGTAGATATATTGGTTCTGACATTTTGATCACTGCTTGTAAATTTGCACGATTTCAAATTCATGAGAAAAAGGATCTTAAGAAATTGTTTTTGAAATAATTATGATGTTGATTGACTGTTGATTACTCATGAAAATAATTGTTTATCCTCTGGTTTCTGAAATTAACATCATGATATTTGTTTGAGTGTTAACACGGCTTAAATTCAAAATTCAAAAGAATGATGTTTTGAAATTTTTTGGTGCACATCTCATGGTTTGATTCAACAAGTGAATATTGAGTGAAATTTAAATTCAGATGCGGATTACACTGGTAATATAGTTGATAGAAAAATTATTAGTGTAACGTGATTAATTTTTGAAACATTCATTTGCTGCATCGTTTTTTTTTTCAAAAGAAAATATCTGCATATTTTTCACTTGAAATAATTTTCAAATAGCAGAAAATTTTCTTATAAAACTCCCCTCAAGAAAATCATGTTTGACCATATTTACAGCTTAATCATTTTTGAAAAATTGATTTTATAATTTTTAATTTGATTTTAAATGACAAATTTGACTAATCTGACTCCCTTTGATTATCGAAAAGATAAATAGTGATTGAAAAAGAGATGAGTGTTGTTATTTATCATATATTATAACTCGAGAAAGTATAATTAGAAAATTTCTTTAGAATTTCATAACAAGAGTTATAAAAACTTTTTGTTGGGTAATAATTCCATGACCATTTCTATTTCTATCATCTTTCTATCGAACATCACTCATCAAGATCATATTTAGTATGTAAATTTGTGGTAGTTTACAAAGGAAATCATTTGTTCTTTAATATCTTTAAATCAGTGAAGGAAATTATTTGTGCTTCAATTTATTATATTCAGCAATTAAAAATAAATATCCAAAATATTCACTCTCATTTAAAAGTACTCACGGTTATGCATGGGTGAATTACTTGGATTTTTGATTATGTGCTTCCATGCTCATTTAAAAGTCCTCACGGTTATGCATGTATGGAACGCATATTAAAAATAATTGATTTAATAGACAAGTTGATTCTAATCCCATTTAAAAGTCCTCACGGTCATGCGTGGTTAGAAGATACTTGATTTCATTTTTTAAATTAAATTGGAATACTACTAATCTCATTCAAAAGTCCTAACGGTTATGCATGGTTAGTAGATATTCAAATTTCCAGAAATAAATATACCACAAATAGACATATCTATATGAATTTTTGATGATTCTATCTCCATCACTTCTGAAAGTGGAATATGCGCTTGACAAGGGTAATTATGATTTTTGTTTGAGTTTTATTGAAATTTGATATTTATATTTAATTGAGTTAAATGTTTGATTCATGTCTATCACTTCATCCCTATTTTTATAACACTGTTATTCTTTTGCTGATAACAAAAGGGGGAGAGAAAAGTTAAGATTTTGTCAAATAGAATCAAGCAAAGGTCAAATAACCTTCAATTTGCATATAGGCTCATTTACATATTTTTATTTGTATGCATATATGTAGGGGCAGCCATATATGTAGGGGGAGTATCACATAAAAAGGAAGCATTCAAATAGGGGGAGCAAATGAAATTATCAAATACATTTAATATATTCAAAATCTTAAATATATGTTTGTTATCATCAAAAGGGGGAGATTGTTGAATATACGCTTTGCGCTATATGATTTTTGTTTGATGATAATAAACATATATACATTCATATAAATGTATTTGGTAATGTACTATTTTGTTTTTCATAGTTTAAATAAATATTTGTTGAATAAAATTAAATTACACAGAATTTGAATTTGAATTCAAACAGAACAAGTTAAACAGATTTTGAATTCAAACAGAAATTTTATTCAAACAAATATTTTGAATAGTATGTATTTGGTTAGATAAATATCTGTTGAATAAAATTAAATTACACAGAATTCGAATTTGAATTCAAACAGAACAAATTAAACAGATTTTGAATTCAAACAGAAATTTTTATTCAAACAAATATTTATTACAATTTTAAATAGTACACTTTCATGCTCTCACTATACATATACATTTTTGATTACAATCACATCACATTTACATTGATAACCTCACTACATATCACTCACACTCGTATTTTGTCTTCAACTGCATGCCAGTTTGAATCCAGGATCTGAGTAATCTGCAAAAATATTTTCAAACGCAGTAAAATTGAAAGAGAAATATTTTTGAAATTTGAAAGAAACGATGATTTTGAAAACATTGTTTGCCTCAGTTATTTGGGTTGTTCGTCATCATTTTTGACTGTGCAATATCTGTGCGTATCAGTATTTTTTATCAGGGACAGGTAATTATAAGTGGCTGCAGTACACACGTGTACATTCGTATACGTGTGCACTGCCTCGCCAACTCGTGTGCAAAAATCAAACAAAAGCACAGAAATCAAAAACAAGGTCAAACCCAAGATAGGTTCAACTCAAAGCACCACTGACCAGAAAATGCAAGCAACTCAAGCTTCAGAAAGTGATGTGAATACAACTCAAATGAACAGAGAACATGCATGAACACTGAATGAAGTACACAGCATGTGTTACAGAGTGATGCAAGTGTCGACCAAGTAACAATGCAAGCACAGTCTCAAGCATGAAACAAGGTGCACCAGACCAGGTTGCAAGATGATCAAGGCAGACTACAAGTTCAAGTGGATAATGCAAACAATAATCAAGTGACCAACAGAACATGGACTGCAACATGAATGTCACAAGCCAATATTACAGCAAACAGTGTAGCAAATGCATGTACAAACTATGGTGAACAAGAGACCAGAGTGCAACAGGTGGACAGTGAAGGCTGCAGTGAAGCATGTACATGAGTGGACTGGACTACAACTCGTCCAAATGGCCAACATAACATGCAGTGCTGTGCACAAAAGCTACAATGGACTGCACAGATGTATTCAAGTCCAGCAACATGAATACATGAGAATGGACAAGGCACAAATCAAGTTGCAGACTCCAAGTTACAAACTCAAATGCAAACAGGAATCAAATATGCAATGCTCAATATCACTACAAACTGCAGTGGACAGCAAAAATGATCAAATATGACACAACAAGTATGGTGAAGCACTGACTCAAATAAATAACTACAAAGACCATCTATTCAATGCAACTCAGTGGCAAATGAGTACAACATGACCAAAAGTGTATGCAAACAGTCAAAGGCAAGACACATGGAACAATGCAACACAGACCAAATGCTCAAGCCACCAAGATGACCAAGCAATGATCAGAGACCAGAAAGATCAGAAGCACAGTGACAATTTTATGAAGACAAGTACACTTGAACAACAATGAACAAGTGTAGCATCTGTGTCAAAGAAAATGTCAACATAAAATGTATGCAATTCAAAGTAATATATCAGCAAATACCAGCATCATCAAATCAACATGAATATCACAAGCATGCAACAGCAAGCATGTAACAGAGACCAAGCAAGGCATTGCAACTGCACAGCAACAGTGAATGGGGGCAATGCACAAGACAGTGTACAAAGCCAAGCATGATACAGTGAGCAGACTCATATGAACAAATGCAAAGAACAGTGAAGCATGCACATAGGCCACCAGTGAAACAAAGCAATATATACATGAACAAGTGTAGCATCTGTTACAGTGAAAAGCCTAAGTCAAGATGGAGTTACAACTAATGCAACAGTAACCGAGCAACAAAGTGAAAAATCACAAAATCAATGCTACAGTAGAGGAATGCAAAGATGAATGAAGCTGTGTAAATCAAGATGATTAAACAAGTCGAAAATATGCATGTGACAAAGTCAAATATCACAAATCACGAAATCAATTCAAAGCCGTGACCAACCAAGCAAGAAATATGAACAAGTCAACATCAAAGCCGTGGGACGCAAGAAACAAAAATACGCATATGAAAAAGTCAGAATCGATCTCAATCATTCAAGCATCATCAAGTGGCCGAGATAAAGAATTTGACAAATTCAATCAAATTTATACGAACGCAAATATAGGAATTCAACCTATATAAATGCCCTAATCATCATCGGCAAAAAATTATCGAGTTCAAGTATCAATTTAGAAAAGCAAAAAGAGACAGTACATACCGAATTCACAATTATCGAACTTGATCGAGCAACTGCAAACAATCAAAGTCAACCATCAGAGAAGCAGCGAGCTAGGGTAACAAATCACAGATCAATAGAAGAAACCGAAGCCCTAATTGGAACAAAGAGCCGAAGCCCTAACTGGAACAAAAGGGAACGAAGCCCTAACCGCCATTACTTCTCACGAACGAGACAAGAGAGGATCGGGTGAAATAAGGAAGTGGGCCGGTCTTAAAAATAAAAGGGGGTTTTGTTTCTATAGGCTTTTATTAATATTGTTAATTAGTTTAGGGTTATTTTCTATTGTTCTTAATTATAGTTTTTATTTTACGAATCAAAGAATTTAGGTAAATCACCACCTAGGTTTAGGTAGTGTCAGATTGTCTATTCTGAATTAGTTCAGTGAGCAGGGTGTGCGAGTTTGCAAAGCTCTATAGGCGGGAGCAGTGTTTGCGAGTGAGCGAAACTCTATAGGCGGGAGCAGGGTGTGCGAGTCTAGTAGAGTGTTTGTGAGCGGGAGCAAAAGGGTCTGCGAGTCTAATAGAGTTCTTGTAAGCGTGATACTGTTTAATTCTAATAGAAATCTGTGAATGCAGCAGTAGGCAGGGGTTGCCGAAGCTGGGTAAATTTTGTGTGTGATTTACTTTTCAGCATATTTATTTCTGCAGTTTATTTCTGTGTTTAAATCGAGAAAATTTGCTATAACCCTATTCACCCCCCCCCCCCCCCTCTAGGGTTAATCTAGATCCTACAACATCCAGTCCAATGGAGAGAGATTTTATTACACATGAGATAATTACAACAGATTACAAGACAAGAGTTTACATACCAAAAGCCCTAAATTAGGGGTAAAAAGAAGAGACACTCCATTTGGGGATCACTGGATAAATATCAGGATGGATTTACAATAAAGTCTACCCTCAATATAAAGCCAACGTAAATTAATGCGAGTCATCGATCAAATTACCAAGATATGGTAAGAAGATAATGGAAGCAAATTACAATGGTAACAAATGATGCAAATATAGCAAGTAATTCACTCATTCCTTTAATTAGCAAAGATAGAAGAAAATAATCTCAAAGTAATGTGATTACTGAGAAACAAATAATATGCATATCCTTTTGCATATATTTTATTGCATAACTTGCGCATGCATTTATTTTCTTGCCATCTCATGCAAATGTGATCCAATAATTTATGCATTTCCATAATGAACAAACGTGATTACTTTCCTTCTATTTGTGATTTTGTACCACCAAAATTTAACACTCCACATTGATACAAAAACACATATCTCCAACACCCCACCTCGACTCAAGTTCTCTTCTCAACATAAAGCTCTTAAAATCAAACTCCCTTCAGCCAAAATCTCTTAACGAGATACAAACCAAAATGAGTATTTACCCAATGGATTCCGGCAAAGCTACCCCCTATCACACCTTGCTAATGAGCTCAGACTATGTCCCCGCACGCCAACAAAATATTGCAAATATCCAAAATCAAAAGAAGGTAGATATAAAATAATCTCAAAGCCACCAAGGCCAGAAAATTCTCTCAATCACCAATCCAAATGCAGAGCCAAAAAATAAAAACCAATGGATATAACAAGGCTAATCCAAATCTCTGTATGCAAGACAATTCTCTCAACTCACGTATACCTTATCTTCCAAACAACAAATTTCCCATGGAAATCAACATAAGACTCTCGTATCAACATTGAGTCATGAAGAAAATATGGTTTCCAAATCCAGCTGTCCCTTCAACACGCTAAACTCCTTATCACCAAATTTTCCAGACTGGAACGTTCTTTTCTCTCAACATAATCTCCTCCGTGTTTAACTTCAATATTGCATGAAATCTCTTTTTATGTCCAAATGCGTAATAACATAATTACCATTGGATCTACCACTCTATCTAGAAGTCATTTATGCACAAATTTAAACAAACCGCCTTGCTCCGATACCAATTTGTTGTGCAAAAACTACACAAATGCGGAAAAACAAAAAACAGGATCTAGATTTGCCAATTTTAACATCACTTAATCTAGCAGCAATTATTCTATTACTCCAAATAAATAGTAAATAACTGCAAATAAGGAAAAGAGACGCACAATATTTATACCGGTTCCACTATCATCAAGATAGTGCACGTCCAATCTAACGGAGAGAGATTTTATTAAACATGAGAGAATTACAATAGATTAAAAGATAAGAGTTAACATACCAAATCCCTAAATTAGGGTTAACAATAAGAGACACTCCATTTGGGGATTACTGGCTGAATAGCAGGATGAATTTACAATAAAGTCTACCCTCAATATAAAGCCAACGTAAATTCATGTGAGTCATCGATCAAATTACCAAGATATGGTAAGAAGATAATGGAGGCAAATTACAATGGTAATAAATGATGCAAACATAGCAAGTAATTCACTCACTCCTTTAATTAGCAAAGATGGAAGAAAATAATCTCAAAGCAATGTGATTACTGAGAAACAAATAATATGCATATCCTTTTTCATATATTTTATTGCATAACTTGCGCATGCATTTGTTTTCTTGCCATCTCATGTAGCTGTGATCCAATAATTTATGCATTTCCATAATGAATAAACGTGATTACTTTCCTTCTTGCATATTTGTTTTCTTTTATTTGTGATTTTGTATCACCAAAATTTAACACTCCATCTTGATGCAAAAACACATATCTCTAACACCCCACCTCGACTCAAGTTCTCTTCTCAACATAAAACTCTTAAAATCAAACTCCACCTTCAACCAAATCTCTTAACGAGATACAAACCAAAATGAATATTTACCCAATAGATTCCGGTAAGGTTGCCCCCTATCACATCTTGCTACCAAGCTCAGACTATGTCCATGCACGCCAAAAAAATGTTGCAAATATCCAAAATCAATTGAAGGTAGATGCCAAAATAATCTCAAAGCCACAAAGGCTAGAAAATTCTCTCAATCACCAACCCAAATACAGAGCCAAAAAACACAAGCCAATGGACATAACAAGGCTAATCCAAATCTCTGTATGCAAGATAATTCTCTCAACTCATGCATACCTTTTCTGCCAAACAACAAATTTTCCATGGAAATCAACATAAGACTCTCATATCAACATTGAGCCATGAAGCAGATATGGTTTCCAAATCTAGTTGTCCCTTCAACACACTAAACTCCTTATCACCAAATTTTCAAGACTGTAATGTTCTTCTCTCTCAACATAATCTCCTCCATGTTTAACTTCAATATTGCACAAAATCTCTTTTTCTGTCCAAATGATGAATAACATAATTACCACTGGATCTATCGCTCTTTCTAGAAGCCATTTATGCACAAATTTAAATGAACCGCCTTGCTCCGATACCAATCTGTTGTGCAAAAACTACACAAATATGGAAAAACAAAAAACAGGATCTAGATTTGCCAATTTGAACATCACTTAATCTAGCAGCAATTGTTCTCTTATTTCAAATAAATAGTAAATAACTATAAATAAGGAAAAGAGACGCACATATCTATACTGGTTCCACTATCATCAAGATAGTGCACGTCCAGTCGAATGTAGAAAGATTTTATTACACAAGAGAGAATTACAACAGATTACAAGATATGAGTTTGCATACCAAAGTCCTAAATTGGGTTAACAAGAAGAGACACTCTATTTAGGGATCACTGGTTGAATATCAGGATGAGTATATAATAAAGTCTATCCATAATATATAGCCAATGTAAATTCATATGAGTCATCAATCAAATTATCAAGATATGGTAAGAAGATAATGGAGGCAAATTACAATGGTAACAAATGATGCAAACATAGCAAGTAATTCACTCATTCCTTTAATTAGCAAAGATGGAAGAAAATAATCTCAAAGCAATGCGATTACTGAGAAACAAATAATATGCATATCCTTTTGCATATATTTATTCCATAACTTGCGCAAGCATTTATTTTCTTACCATCTTGTGCAAATGCAATCCAATAATTTATGCATTTCCATAATGAAAAAACGTGATTACTTTTCCTTCTATTTGTGATTTTGTATCACCAAAATTTAACAGTCTAAATTGTCATTTGTGAATCTTGTCAAACAAAATTCATCTGTTGAGTTAGCTAAGTGAAGTTCTCCATTATTGTCGACTTTTCCACCATATTGTGCATAGAGCGTTCCAAATTTCCCGTGCAGTCAAACAATGAGAGATACGGCTAAATTTAGAATAATCAAGTAAAAGCAAAAAATATTCTTAGAATTAGCATTAAGCGAAATATTACTCCTATTTACCATGTCACAATCATTTTCAATGATATCTTAAATTTAAAATTAACAAATTTTAAATAAAATTTCATTTTCAATTTCTAATCTGGTCAAAAATAGGTGGACTGACATTGTATTGACTCTCGTTAGATCTACAACTATAGTGAGACATGATAACAGATTTTTCCTAGCAACCTAGCACAAATACCACTTATTAGGATCATGCAATATATCCTAAAGGGGTGAATAGGGTATTTAAAATACTTCATAGATAAACAGATAAATAATGCGGAAACGTATATGCGAAAAGTAAATAGCACATAGATATACCTAGTTTCGACCACTAACCCGTTAGTGCTACTACTGCCCCAAGATTACTACTAGAATTATATATTCGAATGATTACAGCACTTGTAAACTCGCACTCCCTGCTAACATGAATATACCAATCCTGTGCTCAGTAACCCTGCTTTGACTTTATCTCCAAGTCTAGGTTTTTACGAACTACAAACCGTTGTTTTCTCCTACAAAATCTAGAGTTCGAATTTAAAAAATGCAAAATACATAAATAAATGTAAATGCCCCTTAATAAAAGAAATGACTAAATTAATAAATAAATATATTAAAGTGAGTGGCCTTTTTTAATTTTCCCTTATCCACCTTTTCTTTTTGACTGTGGCTTCAAAATCCTTTTAATATCTCGTTCGGATCAGAAAAAAAATCCACTTCCTCTAAAAAATCACAGCTTCGTCCCATACTATGCAGCTGTTATCTGGATGATCTTGCTCACGTCTTTTGATCTTAAGTGTTCGAGTTGCTAAGATGTGAAGCTATGCGGTGGAATAGATGAAGCGACGAGTCTGGATTTGAAAGCTTCCGTCTGAAGCGTTGCTCGCTGCTTGGAGCACAGCACTACCTTGACGAAATCTGAAACTTTGACACCGTCTATCTGTGTAGTTGTTCGCCTGATGCTTTGTCGTGGCAGGTCTAGAATGCTTGTGACTGGAGTTCGCGTGTTCAATCGATACCTTGATACGAAATTGCTTTGTTGCCTGGGAGATATCGTTGTGTGCTTGATGAGTAGTGTGCTCACAAATGCCAGTTGAAGAGTTGTGCACTTGTCTCTAGCTTGATGACCAGTTCGGAACAATGATTCTGATATGTGAATCTTGTATAAATGACAGTGTATAAACGTAGAGATGCTTTTGTATTGCCTGGATGCTGATGCTATCAGTGAAGTTGTTCCGATCTGAGTGTGTGTTCTGGTGATAGTCTGATATGGAGATGGTTGATGTCGAGTGTTGATGTCAGTTTTGATATCTTGATTTTGTAGATTTTTGATGTCTTTCAGTTCAGAAAAAAAAAATATTCATCATTTCCTGCACCCTATCCAATTTAATGTTGACTTCTTGGCTGTTATTGGATAGATTTGTGGTGGTAGATGATAATTCTTGAGTGGCTCTCTCCAATTTCCTTAAAGATAATGCATTTCTGTTGTTGATGAGGTCTCGTTTCTGCCACCTATCACGTTGCGATAATTCCTCAAGATTGACAGAACCTATTAATGATGTTGTATCCCCATTATCTTCATCAATGCCTGCTACTGATGGGTCTTCATGGGGAGGGTCTGAATCTTGCTCACCGTGTGGCTCCATACCAGATTGTGAGGATCTTTGTTTTTTGCAGACTGAGCTCTATTGATTGCCATAACAATTAAACATATAATAACAATTTGGTTGAATATTTGAGTTGCAGTTAGCAATCAGAGGAGAAGAAATGGCTGAAAATAGGGTGATGATACAACTGGAGAAGGATGGCGAAGGAGCAGACAGTAGAAGAAAGGGTGAAACAAGATTAGTAATCAAAAAAGCACATCAAATCCCCTTCCTCATACACACAACCACAGATCACATATTTATGTCCCTCCAAATCAGAGAGCTCCAACATTACCCAGACCTAAACCAATCAATCTTGATCGACCTTCCTCAAGAAACTCATTAAAAATGAGCTTGAAATGTTAATTAAAGAAATGTTAGATTCTGGTATTATTAGAAACAGTAATAGGCATTCTCAACTCCAATGGTAATGGTCAAGAAAAAAAAGGCTCTTGGAGACTTTGCATAGATTATAGGGGGTTAAATAAGCTTACAATTAAAGATAAATTTCATATTCTCCTTATAGATGATCTCTTAGATGAACTTCATGGCTCAAAATATTTCACTAAACTAGACCTCAAATGAAGCTATCACCAAACAAGGATGCATGAAGATGATATTCATAAAACCGCTTTTCGAACACATGAAGGTCATTATGAATTTTTAGTCATGCCATTTGGATTATCCAATGCCCCTTCAACATTTCAATCTCTCATGAATTCTATTTTTAGAACTTTTTTGAGGCAATTTATTTTAGTTTTCTTTGACGACATTTTAATTTGTAGTACATATTGGGATGATCGTCTGAAGCACTTGAGAATCACATTACAAATACTTCAAGACAATCAACTGGTCATCAAGCTATCTAAATGTCCATTGGCCGAAAACGAACTACAATATTTGGGCCATATTATTTTCGAAGATGGTACTTCAGTGGACAAAGAAAAGACAAAAGCAATTCTAGATTGTCCACAACCACCCAACATCAAAACTTTAAGGGGATTTTTAGGCATTTTGGTTATTACAAAAAATTAATAAGAGGTTATGACATGATTGCAAAACCACTAACAACAATGTAGAAGAAAAACTCCTTCCAATGGACAACAGAAGCTACTGATGCATTCTATAAATTAAAGTCTTGCCTTATCAATCCTTCAATTTTAATTGTCCCTAATTTGAACAAAGAATTTGTGGTAGAGTGTGATGCAAGTGGATCTGGTATAGGCAGTGTTACTTCAAAATAACAAACCACTTGCTTATATTAGCCAAGCACTACATGGGAAAAATCTGCACCTATCAACTTATGAAAAAGAACTCCTTGCTTTAATACATGCCAAAAAAAGTGGTCACGATACTTACTTGGAAGAAAATTTGTAGTTCGAACAGATCATCAAAGTTTACAACATCTTTTGTCTCAGAAACTGATTATGGGTATTCAAGGAAAGTGGTTAGCAAAATTGCATGGGCATGAATATGAAGTTCAATACAAAAAAAGAAAGGAGAACATCATAGCAGATAGTTTATCAAGAATACATGATGACTCAGAGCTCTCGGCAATTTCAATTCTACAACCAGATTGGATTATTGAACTCAGAACACAAATAAAACAAAACCCATTTTATGAAATAAAGAAAGAAAATATTCTACAAGGAACTTTGGATCCCACAAAGTATCAGATGCTTGATGACTTAATTTTTTTACAAAGGAAAAATATTACTGGACCATTCTCGGTCAGTACTTATAGACACAATATCGTTTGAATTTCATTCATCACCGCTTGGAGGACACTCTGGAGTTAAAAAGACTTTGAAAAGAATTAAAAATGTTTTCTTTTGGAAACACATGAAGAAGTCAGTAGAACAATACATTCAACCGTTTGATTACTGTCAAAGAGCCAAATCAGAAAGCATATCCTCTCCAGGTCTACTGCAACCTTTACCCATATCAGAACAAGTTTGGACTGATATATCAATGGACTTTATTACTCATCTATCAAAGAGCAACAATGAAACAGTAATTTTTGTAGTGGTTGACAGACTATAAAAATATGCACATTTTTTTCACTTCAACATCTTTATACAGCAAGGCTAATATTTAAAGTATTTTTTGATGGTATTTTTAAGTTACGTAGTATGCCAAAATCAATTATAAGCGATAGGGATTCCCTCTTCCTTAGAAATTTTGGCAAGAATTATTTCGGCTACAAGGGTGTACCTTAAAATTTAGCTTTTCCTATCACCCACAAACAGATGGCCAAGCTGAAATCACAAATAAAGCTTTGGAGACTTACCTTAAGGTGTTTTGTTTGCCACCAACCTATTGAATGGAGCAACTGGCTCATACTTGCTGAATTTTGGTTCAACACATCATGGAAAGATGCCACTCAAATGACACCATATGAAGTGCAATATGGAAAACATCCTCCAACACTTTATCCTATGTACCGAATATTGCGAAAGTCCAACAAGTAGAGCAACATTTATTTTCTAGAGATATAACATTACAATTTCTAAAAGACAGTTTAAAGCTTGCTTAGGAAAGAATGAGAAAATTCGCAGACCAAAAAAAACAGAAAGACATTACTCTATTGGTGATTGGGTTTTCTTGAGACTACAGCACTACAGACAACTTTCAGTTGGTACAACAAAAAAAACAAAACTTTCACCAAAATATATAGTATGGGCCCTTCAAAATTATCCAGAAAATTGGAATAGTAGCTTATAAATTGGAATTACCTGACTCTGCTCAAATTCATCCAGTCTTCCACATTTCGCAACTGAAGAAGAAACTTGGCTCCGCTGTTATCTTGCAGCATGACTTGCCTTCCTATAGAGAAGAACTAGTAAATGAACCTGAATCAATCATTGATAGAAGATTAATACCACGAAAAAACAAGCAGTAGCTCAAGCTTTAATAAAATGGAAGAATAAACCAGATTCAGAAGCTACATGGGAAGATTATTGGGAGATTATTCGAAAATTTCCTACACTAGACCTTGAGACAATGTCTCTTTTTAATGGGGAAGGAAGTTGTTATGCCCAAGCATTTAATCAAATAATGATGTGCGCCAAACTGGAATGTCATTTCAACAAACAGTTTTGGATAAGAAGCTACCCAAGACAGCTAGTTCAATTGCAATGGTAAAGAAAGGTCATGATGACTTAGAGATGATGCATAAGATAATATGAATAGAAGTTCATGATGGCCCTCGGAAAGCTAAGAGGAAGAGTGTGCACGTTGTGCACATATGCACGTGCCAAACCTATTTATGTAAAACTGCATTTTCTCCAATAATAAATTATCATCTAAATTAATGCATTATGATGAGTTGTCAGTGACTAGGTCAGTTAAATGAGTCTTTGCTAACTAGTATATACTACAAGAAAAAGGGAATGTAAACATTGAATTTTTGTGAATGAAAAATCTAGTATCAGTTTCTTACTTCTGTGCATTTCTAATTACTAATCTTGTTTCACCCTTTACTCTATTATCCGCTCCTTCACCATCCTTCTCCAGTTGTATCACCACTCTTTTTTCTGTCATTTCTCCTCTGATTGCTATTTGCAACTCAAATGCTCAACCAAATTGTTATTATATGTTTAATTGTTATGGCAAGCACCAGAGCTCAGTCTGCAAAAACAAAGATCCTCACAATCTAATGTAATGTCCGACACCGTCTAGTATGGGATAGATGATGAGTATATATCCCATTAGGCACCCTCCCTTTACAGCTAGATTTTAAGAGTGAGTTCTACCTAATTGGATTGTAACAAGTGGTATTAGAGCATGTCACCACTAACGAAAGTTCGAGTCACACGAGGGGCGACCTAAAGGCTTGAACTGATATGTGAGTGAAGCCATCCAGAGGGAAAAAGGCCCGTCCAAAGGGAAAAGAGCTACCATAGGATCGATGCATATATATGCCAATATGCACCCGCCCTGTAACGACCCGATATTTTCAACAATTCTCATCCACACATGTTGGACTTGAATTGCTCAAAATACCGAATTGTTAATTTAAATTTGACAAAACTCAGAACATACAGCAAACATATAAATCATAGATCACAGACATAGAGTAATAAAATGCAGCGGAAGAAAATAGATAGTATTTCATGAAGCTACTATATAAATACATCAGAGTTAAACAAGCTACAACAGAAGTCTCAATATGATAAATCAAGTACAGAGCTGGATAAAATATTGGAATCAACTGAATAGCTGGAATCAACTGGATAACTGAAATGAAATAGATAGCTGGATCTTCAAGCAAAGCTCCAACTCCGATGGTGAGTCTCAAATGTTGTATCACTCAGTCTGACTCGAGCGTAAATCAAAACACAAAACAATCGAGTCAGAACATACATACTTATATAATGTAAACCAACTCAAGTGAACTGTAATATAAGATACAAATAACTTAAAGGATATTTGGGACCGTTCATCCTCTAAGGATCCGTTAAACTATTTACTGCGTAGTAATATTTCGCTATTATAATAATGTCTATAGTAAAATAAACTTACTTTTAAATAGCGTTAAGGGGTTACACATATAGCCGTTAATACGTAATATTCTCAGTAGTCCATCCAGTATCAACGTACCTCCAGATCGGAAGACTACCCTAAATACTCCACGGTCTACGAGAGAAAACCAAACTCGTAGAAGGCGTGCTAGGGTAGGTGACACGGAACGCAATGCAATTCCAGGGTAGATATACCAATTACGCACACAGGCTGGTGGTAACGCGTAGCAGCTACTACCGCCCACCTCGAGCCACACCCCCAAATCAAAAATCAAAAGTGGCCACCAAATAAATCTCAAAGTCGGAATATAATATCGAAGGAGTGTGTCCAATCAAAGGAATGACCTCAATGGCCCGAGATCGCTCCTATTTTAGCCACATTCTGCCAACTCACGGGAGTTGGATCCACGTATATACCTCAAAGGAACGCCGCCGCCATTATACTTCATTCTGGAATCTCCACTCCATACACGGTTGTTAAAGTGGTTTTCAGGGTTGAAAGAGAGTATGACAACTTTCGATCACGGTCTCTTAACAACCCAACATTATTATAACCCATGGATATTTATTTCAAAATCATTTATACTTTAAAGCCAAAATATCATATCCATTTCAAAAACCGAAGTAATGATATCTCATTTAAATTCCAAAACCAAATCAATATATTATTTAAATAAAACCCAAATGTCAAATCACTGAATATTTCCTTCAGTTTATTAAACTTGAAATATTCCTTTAAATCATCTTAAATCAAACCACTTTATAAAGTCATATTCTTAAATCTTCAATTTCAATAAGTTCAAATTTATATATTTAAATAAAATTCTTATTTAAAGACAAATTCAAATAAATTCATATCCAAAGCGATATTACTTTCAAGTTATAACAATTCTGAAACCAAACACTTTGAAACATATTTATTTAGACCATTTAAATTCAATGTTAATATCTTCCGAACAAGATTCATTTAACAATTTAAATTCAATGTCAAATAATATTCATTTCAAAGTTGTAGCGTTTATAAGTCTATACATTCAATTATAACTTTCTAAAACATTGTATATTCAGTTACACCAAAATTTCAATTTTTAGCCAATTTAACTTATAAAAATCACATTTCACGCTTCAAAAATATTCATTTGGATATCATTTAACTTATGATTTAATAAAATAAAATTTTATCAATAAATATACAAATTAAACTATAATTAATTAATAAGTCAAAATTACCCTATTTTACTTAACCTTTATTTTTAACAAATAACTTTACACTTTAGTTTAAAATATCCATCCCACAAATAAAATACCCTTATCATTAAATTACTTAACTTTTATTTGAAAACTAAATTTTCAATTATCAAGTTAAGTCATTTTAAGTTGCATTTTTCCATTTAAATCATAATCATTTATTTATTTTACAAAATGTAACCTAATCAAGTATTTTCTCATAGTTAATATAACAGTCCAATCCTCTTTATAAATCTATTCATCTAGACATCAATTAACTATGATTTCAAATTAAATAAATTTTATTACTAAGTCCAATCAAAGCTACAGTTCATTTTATCCACTCAAAATACATTATTTACTATACAAACCTTATTTATTCCAAGAAATAACCTTTATTACATTTACTAGGTTAGATTTTAGATTCCAAATTAAATCAAACTTAATTATTAAAATATTGATCATAAATAAACTCTTTAAATTACAATTTAAAACCAAATAAAGATTTTTAAATTGCAATCTAAACCAATTATCAACTCATACAATTTTAACTTATAGAAAACCAATATCTCAATATCTCTTTATATTCAAATCCTTAAATCAACTTTTTAATCAAAATTCCATATATTAAAAATTCAAAATACTTAATAATTTTAGAGAACTATTATAAAAATTTATCCATGGGCTTGTATAAAATTTTCTAACCTAGGTCAAGTGATACGGATATGTATCATTTCAATCCGTAATTAAAAAATTCCAGGTTCTATCATTTCGAACCCGCAATTCCAAGTAAAATAAATACAATAAAAATCAATCGAGCCTATCATTTCAGCCCATAATGGTTTTTCCTTACTCTACAGTCCGTTCGGGTATGTATCATTTCAATCCATAGTGATAGGGAACTTGCAGTGTGATAAACAGAAAATAAAATAACAATATAGCATACAATATCGTATCAGATGATGTAACAGGTATATAAACAACATTTAATATCATATAAACATATCACAGGCAGGTATGAACATAGCATATTAATTTCTACAATTCACTTGTCATCATTTCACAATTGTATAAGTACGTAACGTCTAGAGTGAATAACTCACCTTTTTAAAGCTAGAATTGAAATTCAAACCCAAATCTAAACTCCACAAAGCACGAAAAGGCACGACAAAGGACAACTATATTCTTTTGAGTGGATGAAGAGTCGGATCCAAATCTTGTATACAAACAATTACACAAACATAAGTGTAAAATTCACATACAAGATTATGAATCAAGTAATGAACAATATGGATCAAATGGACATAACTTTTTGATAAAATAACGCAAGATGCAAACTTGAGTGAAAAGAGAGCCAAAATCCACATCTTGTACATAACAAAATAAAGAAAACAAATATCACAAACATAAGAACATGATTCAATAAAAAAATAGAGATTACAACAATGAAAAGATAGAAAATAAAATGACATAACCTTGATAAATCAAAGCAAGGTGATCATTATATGGTTTGGTCTGGTCAAAGTTTTGGTGACATTGTCTTCATGGTGGTCACGGCCTTGGATGGTGGTGGTGGAGATGGTGTAGTGGTCAGCTATAAGGATGAGGCCGAGCTAGGCATGAAGGAAACAAAGAAAAACGAAAATAGAAAAGAGGAAAAGAAGGAGGAAGCCATAGCTTTCTATATATATTTTTTCTTTTTTTTGGGAACGCAAATGAGATGAGAAGTTTTTTCTATACGTAAATTTGATATGGAGTGACGGCTAGGGTTTACAAATAAAAGTGAACGACTAAGGAAAGATGAGAGGGCAAGAAAAGAAAAGGCAACAATTAAAGGAGAAAAAACTTGTATATATTTTATTCTTAAATGCAAATGAAAGAGAGAAGTTTTGAAATGAGAAATAAATCTTCTTTATGTGATTTGTGGAATAATTTCTCACGGCTAGGGAAAAGAAATACACGACTAAGCAAGTAAGAAAGAGGCCATGCAAATGAAAAGGCAAGAAATTAAAACATGTAACCTATGACTCCTTGATTTTCTCCAACCATTTATAAAAAGATATAAACAAATAAAAATCCAATAAATGATCAAAGTACAAAATAAAATAAAATAACATAACATAGAAAATAAAAATATAGGAATGAACATAGAAAAAGCGAAACTGAAATACAGAAAATAACCGCGTGTAAAACGTTGTGCATTATCTAATTTAAAAAGTATAAGTTTTAAATTCCCAATAAATCCATATATTTGATTTCTCAAACTTCTTATTGAATCAGCTATTAACTTATCCTTTTATGGGTAATATTAACATTGGTTTATATACTAATACATTAATAATTTCCCAATTCATCCAAATTTCAGTTTACATAGTATTTAATTTCATTTTGCTTACAATAAATTCATCTATTACGGATTGAATTCCAATCAATTTATTCCCAATAGCTGCCTTGCTTCAATTCTACTCTTTTTATTAAATCTATTATCACTCTATAAAACTAGTTATTATTTGTTTATCTTTCATTACATAAATATATATTCAAATTTTCATCTTTCTTTTGTAATAACTGTTATTTTCAATTATATTGAATTTGCCAAATATATACAATTATTATAATTAAAACCTCAATCAATTTATTCAACTTGGTTTCATTCCTTTATTTCATCTTATGGAAAAAAATACATTTCCATTTATGTCATTACATTCACACTTTACACTTACAGTCCTATCTCACATTAATGAACATTTATCTGCATTTAAATGTAATTGATTTCCTACTCTGAATTTAGCAGCCTAGATAAAAGTTGACTTGCATAAATGTCATCACTAACTTTATTACACTCAAGTTTATTATTTCCACTAATTATCAGAATTGCTTATATAATGTTGAATTCATTCAATTACCATAAATTTATTTACTTATATTCAATTTTATACCCAAATGTAACAGTTACAACTATATTAATAGACCAATTAAATAGTAACTTACAACCGTTACTATAACCTTTAATTTACATTTCATTTTTAACACTCACTTCATTATAAATTATAAAGTTTTTTTTCTTTTTTTATTTTTTTCTAAATTTAATTACAAAAATCTTATTAAATTAACCAGTTTAATTATCGAAATTTACGGGTCGTTACACTCTCCCCCACTCAAAACTTTTCGTCCCCGAAAAGAAAAAAGAAGGGCAAAGAAAGAATTAAGTAAACAATACATCTTATTCAAAAACACTAACTTTATAAACAAATAAATTTACAAAATTAATTAATTTGAATAAAATATACCAACTTATTTATAAATTCCCTTAACACCATTTTATATTTTAAGTTATTCAATTAACCTTTCATTCTATTTACCTCTATTAATTTTTTTATAACTAAAATTTAAGTGTATAACATTTATTATAGCCACTTAAATTTTATTTATAAAATCCCTTTTTGTATTGTATATTATCCAATTACATTGTTAACTTCTAATAATTTAGGTAAGTTATACTGAAATGCAATAGAATATTATAAAAATAAAATTTTCTAATTCAATTATTTCAAGCTTAAATATTTATTCAAAATTTTGATTTCATTTTATATTTGACATTATCCTTTAAGACAACGTTTAAGAATTAGATTTTCGATTAACTTTAAACTGTTTTAGAGATAATTAAATATACACTATATTTATAATATATATCAAAGAGAATTTGAAATCATATACCAATATATATATATATATATATATATATATATTATAAATCAAGTCATATTTTAGAAATCCAAATCAATTTAATTCTCCAAAGCAAGACTGTAGCAAAACTACAGAATGATCTCTTAACTTCAAAACTCGAAAATGAATGTCGATGATGCTGCAATCATCGTCGAAATTATTTTCCAACGACAAAGAAAAGAGAACCAATTTACAAATTAAAATTTCCTTGAAACAATTTTTACTTAAAATACTTTAAATAATACATCCTTTAGAACTTTAAACACAAAGTTCGAAACCATCGGAAATTAAATTCTTAGTTTCTTGTTTTAAACTCATTTAAATTTCCACATTAATTTATTTCATTTACTAAATTTGAAAACTATGTTGTGTCGGTTTGCTATGTTCAAGTGTTTTGGAGATTCTATCGATAGCGTTGATCAGACGAATCGATCGAAAATCCAAATCAACATAAACAACTCAAACAACACAATATATAAAATATTTTAAATATAGATTTACAATTACACTATACAGGGATAAATTTTTAAAGCAAGGATAAAGATTCAAATTTGATTAACTCAAATCAAGGAAAATTTTGATTTGAGGATAAATTAGAAAAAAAGATAAGATGATTAACTAACCGAATAAGGAAATGGATAAGCTTATATAACTCGCGGGCAAGCTTAACCGGGTCAACCGTGACTTCAAGAATTAGATCAATGTGGAATTCTAAGGCAAATCTGCATTCGATCTCAAGAGGTAGAATTCAGGAGTTGATTTCATTGAGTGGAAGAGGAGAATTAAAAGAGAGAAAGGCGTGCATTTTTTGGTTTGTACATGGTCGTGTACAGGAATTGGATTTTGAAGCGTGGAAGGAAGAGTTTTGAGAGGGTAATTAAAATTAACTAATTAATATGTTAATTAGTTACAAATTTTAATTTGAAATCTTGTAAAATGCATAACTTCTTCGTACGAGGTCCAATCGAGATGCAATCTTTAGCATTGCGCTCGTAGGAGTGATATCTACGCATTAGAATTGGTTTAGTCAAGTTTGGAGCAAGTGAAATTTTAAGCTAAAATCGAACGTCGTTTAATTTTAGATCAAATCGAAATGCTTAAGCGTCCATTGAAAGTTCGGTGAGTTAACTCCCCTCTAATTGAATATTATATGTTATATAGTAGATATGAATTATTATTTTTGTATTTGAATGATTTATTGGTTTAGTTTGGTTAAATTTCCATTTTAAAAAGTGAATGACATATAAAAAGAAACATAGGGAATTTTGTAGAGAAATCCGGATTTCTCGACGTTGTGATTTTTAATTTCAGTTATATGCCTGTTGATTTTAATTTCATTTATACACTTACTGTATAAATTATTGAATGTTATAAGTTGCAATTGGCCATATTGGATTTGACATTGATATATATTAAAAGTTGAAGCTTTTTCGTGATAAAGGTGGTAGTAGTAGCGGCATTGGTTAAGTGCTATGGTAACTATTTGCCTCATTATAGTATTTTGAAAATACTAGTGTTTGATGTTTCTGATTTGAAAATGATTTCGATTCAGAGAATGATTTTAAATCTGACTTTTGGTTTTTTGTGATATTTTATTCAAAAATGGTTTTTGAACTTCTCTATTTTACTCCAACCTTTTGGGAAATGTTTTAAAAGTATTTTGGAAATATTTGTTTTTCTAAAAAGTTATTATAATAATAAATATTTATTTTAAAGGAAAATAAAACGGGGATTTATCATTTATGATAAAGTGATTCTGTTTTAAAAGAAGATAGAAATATTTTGGAATAAATATTTGTGAAATGTTTGATATAAATGATATTTTATAAATAAAAGAATAGATTTCTAAATGGTATTTTATAAAGAAAAGGATAGATTTATAAAATATTTTATAAGTAGAAGAATGTTTTATAATAGGTATTTTATAAATTAAAGAACGGGTCTATAAATGATATTTTATGAAAGGGAAATTAATATTATATTGATAAATTGGAATTATAAATCACATTTGTGAATTTATAGTGATATTTGGAATAATTGTTTTATGGAAAGTATTTGGATCTATCTGGAAACAAAGGAATTATGATAATTATACTACAATTTTTTTATTTTTTTAAAAGGGAGTTTTATAATATATTTTGAGATTTATAAAAGGAGTTTTATAATTATATTTTGAAATTTATAAAAGTAGTTTATAATTATATTGAGATTTATAAAAGGAGTTATGTACTTATATTTTGAGATTTAAAAAAGGGTTTTGTAATTATAAAAGAGATTTATAAACAAGTTTATAAAAGAAATGAGATTTGAATCCTGTAATGGTCAATTCAAATTACAGCGGTATGGAATTCATTCTTTTCATACTTAACACCAAATTCCGAGGTATGGAAACTCTTCTGTATCTTGAGAATTAAGAATGTGTGTCGAGGAAAGGATAATCTTCTAGCTTGTCTGATTTCACTGTTAATCTAGGGATAGTACTGTTTGAAATCGGGAAGTGGTGGTAAATATATTTGGTTTAATTTCCAAACGAACCGTTTACTTACACCAAAAGAAAAGTGTTTTGGATATATTGTTATCAATGTTTTAAATGACATTTGTTTTTAACTCGATTAAATATGATTTTGGAATGAAATCTTTGTTAAGATTTGTGAATATAGTTATACTATTGAGATAAGTATATGGTTAAATTTTCTAAGTATTGGAAATGTAGTATTTTGTGAATATATTTATACCGTTGCGATAAGTATATGAATTTTTTTTATAAGTATTGAGAGTGAAATGTTTTATGAGTATACTCATACAGTTGAGAAAAGTATATCAATATTTTTCAAGTATTGGAAAGAGTAGAGAGGGTTTGTGAATATTCTTTTGAGAAAAAAGGTATTTTAATACAAATATTTAAAAGAAGATTTTGATTAATGACAGGATTAATTGAAGAGGCTTAGTGGTTGTTTATATGCTTAAACAGTGTTGGGTTCCATATGGAATTAAATCTCTGGTTGGATTGTTTGTTTATTTGGTAGTTAAATAACCGATTATCAAGTCTTGCCCAGTTTTGAAACTATCGTTTGTCGGTTCGGAGAGATCGTGGTCAGAATGTTATCTATAAACCACTTCGAACTGGCATAATGGTTGAAATATCTCGAAGATGATGGAATCGAAGACGGAGCACTTTGAAGTGCAAGGGCTACTAGCTATTAATTCTGAGGATGTAGTAGAAGAAGTGTCTTCGGTTTATTCATATCTTGAACAACTTGTGTGAATGAATACTGGCATTGCATTGTTGCTTGGAGGGCAGTGTTAGCATTTCAAGTGGGATTGCTACATAAAAGATAAAACATAACCTCTAGCCTCACCTTCGGTAATAAATAAACATGGAATATTCTTTAGGGCTATGTGGTTCACTACCATTACGGTATGATCATCACCCGATTGAGATCGATATTGACCCATTTATATATTTTAGTAACTCGGTACGGTTGTTGGTCGGCAATTGGGGTAATGACATATTCGCTACTATTCAATAGGGTGGGCTGGTCCTAATTTGCAGGGGGTCCATGTAAGACTCTCGGTGCATTTTTCTAGAGATGTAATGTGATGGGCGGTACCCCGGCAGTCTTGTCATTGTATGGAATGCATTCTCCAATAACTTCCTTACGGACTTAGTTGTGCTCAAATATATTGGAATGCGAGATGCAACCATTCCAGCTATGTTATATATATTTATTTTAAATCCTAGACATTATTATAATATCACTGGATTTTCTATTTGAAATGGTTTCGTTATCGTAAGGTAAAAACCCATCCATGTTTATATGCGGTGTGGTCTTACGAGATACCTTTATTTTGAAAGGATTTATAACATTAAAAATCTATTTGATCTATGTTTTCTCACGTTGGTTTACAAGACTGATACGGGATCTATTTTCTTATAATGCTTGGGTCAGCATGAAGGTATTTCCAGATTTAGCTTTGGATGCTTTGGAGCATCAGGAGATGAGCTGGATGCCTCCACAACGTATTCATATATATATATATATATATATATATATATATATATATAATTTTCGCTGCACTTGTTGTCTTGTATTTATCGGCATTTGTGAGGACAGTTTGTTATAACTGTCCAGGCTGATGATAGATTAGTTTACTCTGATTGATGTATGTATATTATAGTTTTCTTTTGTAAAGATCTGTTATATATTATATATTACTCATCACGATGTGAGATTTTGTTCTGTCTTTTATTTCTTTCACCTAATAATCTATCTTTCCTGCAATTGGATGCTCGGCACGTGAATACCGTAGATATATTAGTGTCGACTTCTGAGGGTTGAAAATGCGAATTGTTACAAATGCACTTTTTTAAAGAGTTTGTTATGGCATCATAGTGAGGATTTCCTTTTAATGGTTCGACCTTTAGAAAGGAAATTAAATGTATAAGAGTGGATGCAACTAAGGTATGGTTGGGATGAAGAGAGTGCATGATCACTTCTACTTCATACTGAAACCTCGAAAACCAAAATCTTAAAATAATAACAAATATTTAACATTGAAATGATAAATATGATTTCCATTCCAAAATGTAAGTTCACATACAAAATTGTTTTCTATGAGATTTGTTCTTTGAATTTAAGATAATTGATCTAAAAATTCTATAAAAGAGTTGCATTAAATGAAATAAATAGCCTATATTAAATGGTTAAATGGATCTTTGTATTTCATATACTATTATAGTTATGACGAAAAGAATGGGAGCATTCCATATAACATTTATTGGTAACATCAAGTTACGAAAATATTTTGGTAAAACATACAAAACATTGTTCATGAAACAATGATTATTTTTCAGTATTGACTGAAACATATATATGGTTTTGTTTCAATATGAATATTATGGATATTCATTATAAAATTAAACTATAGTAATGGTATTTGTGATGCATTGGAAAACACAGAAGTACTTAAATGTATTTACAGTTAATATGGAATTATGGATTAAGCAGTAGTTTTAAGAAATAATTTTGATCATGTGATTATGAATCATATGGTAATTGTGAATTATATCTCAAAAAATCAAGGGTAAAGCACTCATTCAGTGGAAGTGAAATAAGAGTTGATGAACTCTATGTATTGATACATAGAGATGTATGCAATCGAAATTCTAATAATTCCAAAATGATTCAGTTTTATATATAAGGCAATTCATAAAATGTTTATGAATATCCATTCTGTTGCACCAAGAAACAATTATTATTTAAAGAAATACCGACTTTGTAGTGAAGGAATTTCTTTTAGAAATTATTGGTAGTAAAATGGATTTGGATATAATCCAAGGATAAAACTATTTACGAGTGATGAAATGAAATTAACCAAAACCAATTGAACATAACAGATTAGAATGTCTAATAAACATTCTCGCATATTGAAGAGAAAACACGAGTTTCTTATAAATATCGGGAATAAATAATCTTCAACCGTCAATTAAACTATTAAGAGTATTGACTCTGTCATATGGTATGATGTAAAAATCTAAAAGGATTCCAAGTACACTATCAAACTGTGATTTAAAGTGTACCCGAAGGAATATAATTCATTGGCCGCAAATATGTCTTCAAGAGAAATATTAATGAAGTTGGGATATAGTGAGCAACATTAATAAGAATAAAATCATAATTTTAAATATTGAAATTAACATAACAGATTCGTCATTCAATGTGCTCAAGATGCTTGGTATGACTTTATGTTTTGGTTTATATGTATTGAAATGGAAAATTCTAAATGATGATTTAGAATAGACTATTTGCACATAACAAGCAAAGTGTCTCAAAGTCAGTGGGAGTGATATTGAGTTTGTGGATTTTTCAGATATGATCCAAGAAATGATGCGAAAGTATCATTCTGTAAGCATCAAATTGAATAATTATTTTGATAGAAGTATCGAATAGTATGATTTTCAGTCAAAATGCAGAGAATGCATGTGTCCACATGAAAGAACATTAAAAGGTATGTAGGCATTTCTTAATTATAGGTAAACAATATATTACTTATTGTTAACAATGCACTTATGTTAAAGTCGGTTCTAGTTTGGTTATTTAATATACTCGATATTGGATTTGTAAGTTATATATTTTATTATAAAGTATAAAGGATATTGTGAATTTCTTAAACGATATTCAAAGATAGCACATTAAAATATTTTATATGAAACATTTAAGATGAGATCCTTATGCGCTGCAATCAGAATCATCATATGTGTTGTATTGTCTACAATATCGTATTTTACTCATGCATTGATGTATGAAGAAAATATCAAATCCAAATTAAGATCACTAAATGATAATTTAGAGTGTTCGTGATTATTTATGAAATGCTAGAGAATTGTTTATAGAAACAATGAATTCCTTATGAAGGAGTGCACTGACTTGAACTTCAGTAGTGATATAGAGTATAGTATATCAATCCTTAAATTAATGTTCAAACTTAAGTTAATAATATTAAGTTGGAATTATTACAAACAATAAGTAGTGGCCGATTCAATAATGGTTACTGCAATGTAAGAAGTATAAGTAAATGCACAAATTTATAACATAGCTATAGGTGATTTCAATGTTGGGAACCTCATGACATTGTTGTATGATAACGATGTCTTGATATAGTTCGTATAAGATCCTAGAGCTCAATAGAAGTTGTGAGACATACTCCGAATAATTCAGCATGATAAATGCAGTTTATCAACATCAGAGAGAGCAAACTAGCAGAGTAGATGATCAAAACAAAATAGCACTGAGTTCAGTAAGGGACCGACCTGATTAGTTTTTGAGAAAACCGACCGAAGAAGATGGAATTAGATTTCATAATTGACCCTAAGTGCAACTGGGAGATTGATAGAGTTCAGAATGTGCCTTAGGGACAACTATGTAATTTTATACACATATATAACTCTGTGACTAATCCTGTTTAAAATAAAATGTGTTTTTCTTTCTCTCGAATGTTTATTATATAGTGATATAAATAATTAAATTTATTAACTTAAAGTATATAGACAGAAACTTCTTTCACGTGTTGTATAATAGCAATTATAAAGTGTTGTGGTCAAGAAAATTTTATCACAATGAAAATAACATATTGTTTTAGATATTCCTAGTCAGGATGTTTCGAGAAAGGATATCGATTCAACCATTAAGACTAGAGTACGAAATGCTCTTCAAATGTTGGTAGTATATTTTTCATGGTTACTGGAGCCACCACGGGGTTATGTACCAATAGTTATTGGATAACTATGGAATGACTCACTCGGGTGTTCTCCGTTGGTTAATATACCTAAGGTCAAACAGTCAATCTCAAAGTGACGACGTTAAATGATTCACTCAAATTGAGAATAGTGTGGAACTTCAGTATAGACACTTCACTTTGATTACAGTTAAATCGTGGCATGACATCCATGAAACAACTATAGTTGGGTCTGAGTTAATGCATTGCAAGTGAAAACTATTCAATATAGAATTCGTCTCCTCGGTTATATAAGGTTTGTATCATAGCCAACTGTAATCAACTCAGAATCAAAGTTTCTGGCCAGAGCAGTACGTTTAATAATAAATGTTATTATTAGACCATGAATTTTATGTTTGGAATTACAAAGTTGAATGTGGACAATGTTGGAGTTTTGACCAAAATTAAATTCCATAAGTTCTTGTGGTATAGTTTTGATGAAGAGAATTGATGTAAATAATCGATATTAGAAGATATCGCTTATAATAAGTAGAATTGGATTTTACCAAAACATGTGCAAGATATAAATTTAGCCAAAATGCCATACCACTAGCCAAGGTGACATGTGAACGTTATTATTCGAATTGTGCAGTATTAATCGCTGATTAAATTTACACATTCGAGTCGAATAACCATAGTGATGAAATCTATGAAAAACCACATGATTTAATTAATTATAAAATGTAATTGAATTAATCAATATTTAAGAAATATTAATTATTATTTAATTTAGTTGATGTTTGGAAGTTGTTTGTAATTATTTAAATGCATCTATAAAATTTATATTTGCGCGCATCGATATACGATATCAATGTAATCTTAGAATATTTTAAATAGAAGATAATTGCATGAAGTGATTTATGGTATAACATTCAATGGCAAGTAATTTCAGCCATACCATGTGAAGAGAGAGGAGTAGAGAGAAGAGATAATCAAGGGAATTAATATTTTTTTTGAAATGGTACTTAGATATAACATGTCACTGGGACAACAAACCATAAATCACGTGTCAATAAATGTTCGAATCACGCTATGCAAGTTTCGAACTTGTGACCTCTCGCACCAAAATTGAATCACTTAACCATTGAGACAATGATGCTTGTCATCAAGGGAATTAATTATGGAAGTTTTAACTGAAAAATGAGAAGAGTTTCATTCTTTCAATTAAAAAACAAATCTATGAATTCCTTTTCTATAGACAATTCATTTTTGCTTTATTCACTCTTCTCTTCTCTCCTTCTAACCTTCAAGGGCAGAAAACAAAATAAAAGTTTCAAAAGTTTTATCAACTCTAAATCAAATTTAAACATATAAAAAATGGAACATACGTGCTTCATCCATCTATTGCAAGGATAGGGTGTGGATATTGGAGACCCATGGAGATATCTTCATTCAAGGTGTGATCTTTCTAGATACACTAATCATCCGATCTCCCTTTTATATTTGTTTTATCTTATTAGAATAATTTAGTTCCCTCGTGTATTCATCTTATCATGATAATATGTTATATCTTATCAACATAGTTTAAATTTTATTTCTTATACAATGAATTTATATGTGCATATGTCGTTTATTCTATTAACTACTATTGTTTATAAATTAGATTATGAAAAAAGGAAAAAATTTATTCGAAACTAACTGTTGTATAAATTTAAATTTCAAGTATGGTTTAAATTTTATTTTGTATACAATAAATTTATGTGTGCATATGTTATTTAATCTATTAACTGCTACTGTTTACAATTAAAGCATGAAAAAGGGAAAAAAAATTGATTTGAAACTAATTGTTGTATATTTTTAAATTGAATGTATTATTTAAGTATTAACCGTATTTGAAATTACTTCATGAAATAATATGAAAGTTCCACATATACTTTGGTTGTTTTAACTATCAATTATTTTGATTGTTATTTACATTATTTCAGTTCTTAATTAAAATGGACTCTAATGTAAAATCACAAATTTAAACTTGAATCATTTCTAAGTCAAAACTAGTTTTCATGCTGTTGATTTTAAATTGCAAACATATGAAATTATAAGCTTTACATATGTATGTTATTTTGAATTCTAATATTGTTTAGTTATTATGTTCGTATGTATATATAGTTTTACTTCAAATTTTATAATAGGACTTTTATGTAAATTTACAAAACAAATGTCGAACGCTTTCCCAAGTTAAGATTGGATTTCAAATTGTTAGCATTAGATTTCAAAACAAGTAATTAAATTATAACAATTTTAATGTGTATATGTATGTGTGTGTGTGTATGTATGTGTGTGTGTGTGTATAAATTTAGTTTTTTTATACAATATAAAGTAAAACTATACATGCATACATTTGCATATAAGTTTAAATGTTTTGAAAATAAGCCAAAGAAAGATTAAAAGATTGCCAAAATATTTCATTCTTTACCTCTCATTAAAATTCTCATAAATGCCTTTTACTCATTATTTTAATGTTACTTAAATGCACCATTACCCATTCATAATTTGATTCCTTTTAGTCAAATCTATTTGAGTAACTCAAGCCATTAATTTTATTTAATGCATAAGTAGACTATGACCTACACACACACATATACATAAACTTTATTATTTAAGTTTAAAGTGCTTTGTGATAACCATTGCACATTCAAATGGATATTGTATAGTGTATACGTTATAGATGCAAATCCCAATATTTATATACATTTACATTACCTATATATACCTTATGCTATGTTGCACTTGCGGTATACACATATAATCATATTTGATACGCTCATTATATATGTTTAGTAGTTACTATAAATAAAATTAAAACTTCCTTTTGAATAATCTAAATAAAATAAGTTTTTTTTAAAACAAATATTAGATTGGATCTAATGAACCTTTAGACTTCATAGGCTCAATGGATCCAAAATAGGAAATTTCTTTTAAATCTCCTTATTTGACCAGCTTTCGAAAGCCAGAATCCCATAAAAAAATAGAGTTGCATCACACCAAGTATACATCACAATGCCTGAGCACACAATCTCAATGATAAATTTCCACCGAAGCATTGGGACCTCCTCGTTAGTGTCCATATCCTACGCTGTGTATCATTCAACCTACAATAAAAAGGATTGATTAATAATTTGACTCCCCCTTAGGTTCAACTGCTTGATCGTAGGCTCATCCTACTGCTATAGACGTTCCATCTCCTCCCCTTGCAATCAGACCAGAGCGAGCTACAGTAATATTAAAAAAAATCTAATTATGATATAGTCGCGTGTCACATTAAGTGTCACGTTATACAGCGCCATGAAGTACGAACCTGTAACGATCCGCCTTTCGACCCCCAAATGTCGACACCAATATATACACGGTATTCATGGGCCGAGCACCTTAGTTCTAGAAAGACAGATTGTTAAGGTAAATAAAAAGAAAATGGAAACGAACATGGAATAAAGAACGAAAATAAGAATCTCATAGTCGAATGATAACATATAATATTAAAATGACAGTACAAAGTGTCGCTACGGGATATATAGCGTTTCAGAGTTACAATCCTAAGTACTATCGCTGGCCTGGACAGTTGTAACAGCCTATCCTGATAAATGATACACACACACACACATAATAATAATAGTGCAGTGAAAATAGAATGCTATAAGAAAATGGAAGCATCCATCTCGTCTCTTGAAGTTCCAAAGGATATCAATGAAAAGTTGCTTTCTCAGACTATTCGAAAGAGTACTCAATAAATTAAGGGAAAGATAAAACCACGAGTCAGACATAAGTCTGGTATGAGAAAATCAAGAAATATGTGATTAGCATATAATAGTATCTTTCGAGACCATCCGAATCCACTTCGATGGATTTCCTCTATAAAGAACCAAATGCACCTAATAAGTAGCGATATAATAGATAGTGTCTATGGTATAAAATATAAACCATAAAATGCTGTGTCGCTTGCATCTCACAACATAATAATATTAGAAGTACAACTAAAACCACTAATGTAACGACCCGTAAGTTTTAAAGGTTTTTATAACGTAATTTACTGAATTTTTGTGAAATTTTAAATAATTAAATTTGGAAATAAAAATTTGATATTTGAAATACGTCTATATAAACATAACAAATCGTAAATTTTCATCAGAAATTATGGAAGTTTATTTTATTCGTAATTTTATTTAAATTTATATCAGTTAATGTTAGATGATAATAAAAAGTTTTCTAAGCCTAAATATTTTATATAATAAATTTGTAAATCATCTTCTGAATGAGACGTCATATTTTGTAACGACCCGTAAATTTTAATGCTTTTATTTACTTAATTAATTGAATTTTTTTGAAATTTTAAATATTATTATTTTGAAATATAAATTTGATATTTGAAATACGTCTATTTAAACATAGCAAATGGTAAATTTTCAGCTAATAATATGGAAGTTTATTTTTTTGTGTAATTCTATTTCAATTTATATCAGTTAAAAATTTGATGATAATAAAATATTTTCCAATCCCGAATATCTTTATATAGAAAATCTGTAAATCATCTTCTGAGTGAGACGTCATCCTTCATTTCGTCAAATTTTGATTGTTATTGCTCCGTTTTTCTTATTTTCGGCAAATTAGCAGCATTTTTCAGTACCGATATCGACTTTTGATCGAATAATCGTACTACTGATATTTGTATACCGTTTTGATCGTCTCATCGTGCTAGTCTCCGTGGTATATTCAATTCTGTGTTTTGAAGTCCGGTACGCAGTAGAATCTACGGAAACGGTGATCGTACCGGTACCGAATTCTAACTTTGGTTTCCAACATCTCTTTCATATTTCACCGTTTAATTTTCAACAGCCGATAGCCTTTTCAATTCTTAGAATTCAAAACCGTGACCATTCTAGCCCTTTTACATTCCTAGATTACACCGGTCCAAGTTTGCTTTTGGAAAATTTTATAACTTATATTAATGTTCTTATTATTATTAGCCTATTCTTTTTCCTCAAAAAAATTTCGGTTGCATTTTGGATCCTCCTTCCATGACCGTTCTCTCTCTCCCCACATCATGCCTCACTAGCCTACATCCGTGCAACCGCTCATGGCCACGTCACAGCCATGCAAACAATAACACACAAGGCTTGAAAATATGTAGGCCTCGTTGTGGTGAGCTTACCCTTTCTATTCTCTGATTTATATTTATTGCCTCTCAGTGTACCATATATTATGTTGTATGTTGAGGTCTTGATTAAGATATATTAGTATTTTGATTTTCATGTGTGTGTGTGTATATAACACAAGTTTAGATTTTTAAAAATATATGTGTTCGGTCTGTATATTATAAAGAAGTGTATGCAACTTATATTTATCCTGTAGTTTATATATATTATAAAGTGTACAGTTTATAGATGTTGCAAATATATATACTTAAAAGTAATTTATATATATATATATATATATATATATATATATATATATATATATATATACTGTATGTTTTCCAAACTTCCAATTTTGGAATACAGGATATATGTATTTTGTATATTTAGTTATAATACATAAGTGTTTATATTTCGGTTTGTATATATACAATATATTATAATAAGGTATGTATGTTTCAACGTGTACATATTCTACACTTATATGGTTCTGTTTGTTATTGTTTGAAGCATATATTTATATATAAAAACTAGCTCTGTGCTTGGGTTGAAGCCTATGCATAGGTGTACTGTATATATACAAGTCTGTTGGTACATAACTAAGCCGATCTGTTAGATTCAAGTATATATGTTTATATAATTATATAACCTTGTTTTGTATATATTCAATTGTTTACAGATATATATATTTGCATGTGGGTATTTTCATATGTACTTAAAAATCTGGTGACATTTGTTTATCTGGCATTGATTTTGGAGCATATATATAAGCATATATACAAGTTTTACTATTGACAGTTGATATATATATATTACGTTTGTTTAATAACTGTAGATATTTCTAAATGTAAGTATATATATATAGTTCATGCTAATAGTTTGGGTATATATACTATATTGTAAAGGCTTAGTCTGTTATATGGTATGATAGTGTAGGGATATAAGTTACAGTAAAAAATTATACATAAGTTTAAGTGTTATATCTACAAGTTTTGGCCGGTCCACATTGTTAGTATTAATATAAAGCAAGTTAAATAGACTTTATTTTAAAATATTGATTTCTAAAGATATAGCTTGTATATAAGTTACATGTACGTTTATATCTTAGTCTATATAGTTATTCGTTTATATAAGTGTTAATTTTAAACATATTATGCATGTTTGTTGATTTTGATATATGTGTTTAAATTGTAAACAATGGGTTTTGGAGATACGTACATATATTAATATATGTTTGAATCTGGAATATAAATTTTACATATAGTTATATATATATATTGATTTTATTATATGTGTTTAATTTAAACCAATGATTTTTGTTTACATTTATTTTATTTTTGATTTTTGTCTTAAACTATCATATCGATTTCAAGGAAAGGGAAATATATTTTATTATCTAGTTCAATTCATATCAAACTGATGCTAATGATTCATCGTTTCCTTGTTATCAGCTTTAATCATCGAATTTGTACCAACCTTGTTTTGCTTTGGAAGCCGTGCTGCATTTTGTAGCTCAACTTCATTGTCTATTCTCTCTAGTCTCGAAAGGTGAGTAATCACTCACAATTAACGTTCTTATATTTATTAAATTTGATTTCAATTGAAACAACAATTGAAATATACTGCTGTTAGTTATTTACACTGTTATATATGTCATTATCTGTATCTATTCACTTGTGACATCAGACACCATTATCTGTTATTTATAATGATGATATATGCATGTTATATTATTACCACATCTGTTATCACTCTGCAAGTTCCCTGTTAGTATAGAATTCATTATGGGTTGAAATTATACATACCCGAACGATCTGTAAAATAGGAGAAAATTGTTATGGGTTGAAGTGATAGACCCAAGTGATTTTCATTGAATTATATTTAGGATTCCGGGTTGAAATGATATATACCCGTATATATTTGAATTACGGATTGAAATGATAAATATCTGTATCACTTGACCATAGGATAGAAAATTATATACAAGCACCGCAGGTCTATATATAAATATTTCGAAAAGGGTTGCTATGGTTTTGGAAAGAAATTTATGGTTTAATAAATATTAATTTTTGATATTATATAAATATTATTTTATATATAGTTAAATTCTTAAATTTAAGCTGTGTATAAATTTGTTTAATATAAAATAAGTTAATAATAAAGTTTGATTTTATTAAAATATAATATGGTTAAGTATTTATTAAAATTATATTTTAATATAGAGTTCATAATGATTTTAATAAATTAAGATTAAGAAGATAGATTTGAAATTGATTGAAAATTGTATTTAAATTAGATTTATATTTAAATAAAATCAATTTGGAACTTATTGAATTCGAGATTTTAAAGGATATTATTTTATAACTTGATGTTGGTCTAAAAGTGATTAATAAATATTTCACGTTTGAGTTTTATTTAAATGATGCTGAATTTATTAAGTAAATATTTCAAAACTAAATAATAGTAAATTGAATTAAGCTATATATGAAATTATCAAATTTTGTTTTGAAATTATAGAATAGTTAAAGCTTTGAAATAAATAATTTGAAATGGTTTATTTATGGTTCAAATCTGTATTTGAAATCGATATAAGTTTGAGTGGTTTATTGTGAAACTAAATTGAAATTGATGATTTGAGATTTGGTAAATTTTGAATTTTAGAATTTGAGTTGACTTGGAATTAATTTGTGAAATTTGAGGAAATTCTTTTTTATATATATATTATTTTAATATTTAAATCAGTTAAGTGGGAAGTATTGTGATTTCCAAAGTGTTTTGATTTAGAAATTGTTATAACTTAAAAGTACTAAGATTTTTGAAATGGATATATTTGAAATGGAAATGATATCGTGTATGGTTTTGAAATAGAAATGATATCGTATTGATATGGTTTTGAAATGGAAATGATATTTTAGTTTTGAAGTATAAACTATTTTGAAATGACCGCGGTGCTACAATAATGTTCGATTGTTAAAGAGACTGGAATTAGATATTGTCATACTCTTTGCCAATATCGATAACCACTTTAACAACCGTGTACGCGGTGGAGATTCCAGAATGAATTAGGATGGTGGCGATGTCCTATTGAGGTATATACGTAGACCCGACTCCCGTGAGTTGGCATAAGGTGGCTAAAACGGGAGTGATTCTCGGGCCAATGAGGTAGCTCCTCTAATCGGACACACTCCATCGATATTATATTCTGACTTCGTGATTGATTTGGTGGCCACTTTTGATTATTGATTTGGGAGTGTGGCTCGAGGTGGGCGGTAGCTGCGGCTATGCGTTACCACTAGCCCGGATGCATAACTGGTATATCTTCCCTGGCATTACCTTGTTGAGCCATTTCACCTATCCTAGCGTGCCTTATATGATTTTTTTTTGTACCATACCTATGGAATGCCCTCTTACGACGCCAGTACGGTGGAGATTACGGTACTGTATAGACTATGGAAATATATAAAATGTGTTAAGGGGGGTATGGGCAACGCCTTAACGCTATTTTTAAATATATTATACTTCACTTTAGACATTATTATAATAGCATATATTACGACATAGTAGATAGTTTAACGAATCCTTAGAGGATGGGTATCCCAAACATCCTTTGAGTTACTTGTATTTCACTTGTTATTTCACTTGAGTTAGATTTATTGATATAAGAATGTTAATCCTAACTCGAGTGTATAGCTTTTGAGACTCACCTTTGAAGTTGGAGCTTCGTTTGGAGATCCATCTACACCTTTTCAGCTTGCAGTTATTCAGTCGATTCCCTTGCAGTTATTCATTTGATTCCAGTGATGTATTGTGATCTTGTATTTGAGACTTCTGTTGTATCTAATTTAACTCTATTATATATATACTAGCTTCATGAACTACTATTCTTTTGTTTCATCTGTATATTGTATATTACTCTATGTCTGTGATTCTGTGATTTATTTATTTACTGTATATGCTGAGTTTTGCCACATATAAATTAACATTATGGTATTTTGAGCAAGTCAAATTCGGCATGTGTGGATGCGAATAGTTGAAAATACCAGGATGTTACAGTTGGTATCAAAGCTTTGGTTTTAGGCAAAACTCAACATATGGGGTAAATTTGATTTTGAAATCACTTTTGTTCGAGTTTGAATCCCTTTCTCTGAGTCAATTCCTTTGAATTTTGGAAGGATCCCCTCGGTTCCAAAATCCATGCTTATCTCTCCCTATTCGTGTTTCTTGATTTTGGAGTATCCAATAACTCCACTTCGAATGAATTCTATAATAACTCGACGGTCTCGCCAACCTTCGAATGATTTGTAAAGGGGTGAAACTCCTTTACAATAGGTATTGATTTACCGAAGATTTCTGTATCCTCGGTTTACGATGCTATTAATCTCCCGATATGCCTGAATTCTATCTCCTGCGATCGAATGTCGATTTTCCTCGGAATTCTGCATCGATCTTATTCTTGAAGTCACGGTCGACCCGTTTAAGGTTGGCCACGATTTATATAAAACTATCCATCTTTATATTTTGCTATTTAATCATTTTACCTTCGTTTCGACCTTATCTTTCTTGTTAGAATTCTTTTAAATTAGGGTCCCTCAACATTTGAATCTCTATCCTTATTTGAAATCCATTCTTGTATTATCGAGTGAGGGAGTGTATTTCTTATTAATATTTAAATTTGTTTTATATATTGTGTTATTTGAGTTGTTGATGTTGATTTGGGTTTCGATCGATTCATATGATCAAAGCTATCGATAGGATTTCCAAAATACTTGAACAGAGCAAACCGACACAATATCGTTTTCAAATTTGGTAAATGGAATACTTTTGTATGATTATATTATATATAAGTATATTTTCTAAAATTAAATAGTTAAATAAATTGGATGTTAGAAATAATAATACTTGATTTTCATTTATTGTGTTGTAAACCATTGATTTTACCAATATATAAATAAATAAATAAATAAATAATAAACTTGGTTTATAAATTGATTTGGAATTTTAAAGCATAGTTTAGAAATTGTTTTGGAAATTTATTGGAATTTAAAATTTAGAATTTGAGAATTTAATTTCTGGCGATTTCAAACTTTGGTTTTAAAGCTTTAAAATGTATATTATTATTATTGTTGTTGAGTTGAAATTGTTTCCGAAGAATTTTAAAAGTTTTAAATCTGTACTCTTCCCTTTTGTCGCTAGAAAATAATTTCGATGATGATTGCAGCATCATCGACATTCATTTTCGAGTTTCAAAGTGGAGAGACCATTCTGTAGCTTTGCTACACTTTGTTTTGGAAATTAAATTGATTCGAATTTCTTAAATATGACTTGATTTATAATATATAGGTATATGCTTATAAATTTGATTTGATTTTTATTAAGTATGCCTGGATGTGTGTGTATATATAAATATATGATTATAAAGTTGATTTGATATATATAGTATATATATGTATTTCTAAATTGTTTTAAGATTAATCAGAAATTTAATTCTTAAAAATTGATTAAAGGATGATTTCAGTTATAAAATAAGGTCAAATTTTGAATAAATGATTAAACTTAAATAATTGAATTGGAAAATTTTACTTCTATAATACCCAATTTCATTCTAATACAACTTACGTGAATTATTCAGAAGTTAAATATGTAATTGGATAATATAAAATATAAAATAATTTTACAAATAAAATTTGAGTGGTTATAATAAATGATATACGCTTAAATTTTAATTATGAACAAATAGAATAATAAGTTGATTTAATAGTAAATGATACAAATTAAATAAAATTTTGTTTGAAAGAAACCTTTTTGTATCAAATATTAATAAATTGAAATAAAATCAACTCAATGAATTATCTTAAATTAAAAATCAATTGCTGAATATAAATTATTTTAAATTGAAATTTATGTGGTTTAAATTAATTGGTTTATTTTGTAATTCAAGTCTATTTTTCTTCTGGTTTTTTCTATTCTCCTACTTCCTTCCTTTTCGGGACGAAAAGTTTTGAGTGGGGGAGAGTTTAATGACCCGTAAATTTTAATGGTTTTATTTACTTAATTAATTGAAATTTTATGAAATTTTAAATATTATTATTTTAAAATATGAATTTGATATTTGAAATACGTCTATTTAAACATAGAAAATGGTAAATTTTTAGCTAATAATATGGAAGTTTATTTTCTTGTGTAATTCTATTTCAATTTATGAGTTAAAAATTTGATGATAATAAAAATGTTTTCCAAACCCGAATATTTTTATATAGAAAATTTGTAAATCATCTTCTGAGTGAGACGTCATCCTTCCTTTCGTCAAATTTTGATTGTTATTACTCTGTTTCTCTTATTTTCAACAAATTAACAGCATTTTTCGGTATCGATATCGACTTTTGATCGGATAATCGTACCACTAATATCTGTATACCGTTTTGGTCGTCTCGTTGTGATGGCCTCTACGGTATATTCAATTTTGTGTTTTGAAGTCCCGTACGCAGTGAAATCTACGGAAACGGTGATCGTACCGATACAGAATTCTAACTTTTAGTTTCCAAACATCTCTTTCATATTTCACCGTTTAATTTTCAACAACCAGTAGCCTTTTCAATTCTCAAAATTCAAAACCGTGATCATTCTGGCCCTTTTATATTCCTAGATTACACCGGTTCAAGTTTTCTTTTGGAAAATTTTATAACTTATATTAATGTTCTTATTATTATTAGCCTATTCTTTTTGCTCAAAAAAATTTCGGCTGTATTTTGGATCCTCCTTCCACGACTGTTCTCTCTCTCCCCACATCAAGCCTCACTAGCCAACCTCCATGCAACGTACCTCCGTGCAACCCCTCATGGCCACGTCACAGCCATACAAACAACACAACACGCAAGGCCAGAAAATATGTAGGCCACGTTGTGGTGAGCTTACCCTTTCTATTCTATGATTTATATTTGTTGCCTCTCAGTGTACCATATATTATGTTGTATGTTGAGGTCTTGATTAAGATATATTAGTATTTTGATTTTCAAGTATATATATATATATATATATATATATATATATATCACAAGTTAGATTTTTAAAAATATATGTGTTCGATCTGTATATTATAAAGAAGTGTATGCAACTTATACTTGTCCCGTTGTTTATATATATTATAAAGTATACAGTTTATAGATGTTGCAAATATATATATATATATATATATATATTTAAAATTAAGTTTTATATACATACATACATATATATATATATATACTGTATGTTTTCCAAACTTCCAATTTTGGTCAACAGAATATATATATTTTGTATATTTAGTTATAATACATAAGTCTTTATATTTCGGTTTATATACATACATTATGTTATAATAACGTATGTATGTTTCAACGTGTGCATATTCTACACTTATATGGTTCTGTTTGTTATTGTTTGAAGCATATATTTATAGGTAAAAACACGCTCTGTGCTTGGATTGAAGACTATGCATAGGTGTACTGTATATATACAAGTCTGTTGGTACATAACTAAGTCGATCTGTTAGATTTAAGTATATATGTTTATATAATTATATAACCTTGTTTTGTATATATTCAGTTGTTTACAGATATATATTTGCACGTGGGTATTTTCATATGTACTTAAAAATCTGGTGATATTTGTTTATCTGGTATTGATTTTGGAGCATATATATAAGCATATATATAAGTTTTACTATTGACAGTTGATATATATATATATATATATATATATATGTATATGTATATCGTTTGTTTAATAAGTGTAGATATTTCGAAATGTAAGTATATATATAGTTTATGCTAATAGTTTAGGTGTATATACTATATTGTAAAGGCTTAGTCTGTTATATGGTATGATAGTGTAAGGATATAAGTTACAGTAAAAATTATACATAAGTTTAAGTGTTATATCTACAAGTTTTGGTCAGTGCACATTGTTCGTATTAATATAAAGCAAGTTAAATAGACTTTATTTTAAAATATTGATTTCTAAAGATATAACTTGTATATAAGTTACATGTACGTTTATATCTTAGTCTATATAGTTATTCGTTTATATAAGTATTAATTTTAAACATATTATGTATGTTTGTTGATTTTGATATATGTGTTTAAATTGTAAACAATGGGTTTTGGAGATACGTATATATTTAATTTGATATATGTTTGAGTCTGGAATATAAATTTTACATATAGTTATATATACTGATTTTATTATATGTGTTTAATTTAAACCAACGATTTTTATTTACACTTATTTTATTTTTGATTTTTGTCTTAAACTATCATATAGATTTCAAGGAAAGGGAAATATATTTTATTATCGAGTTCAATTCATATCAAACCGATGTTAATTGATTCATCGATTCCTTGTTATTAGCTTTAATCATCGAATTCGTACCAACCTTGTTTTGCTTTGAAAGCCGTGCTGCATTTTGTAACTCAATTTCATTATCTATTCTCTCTAGTCTCGAAAGGTGAGCAATCACTCACAATTAACGTTCTTATATTTATTAAATTTTTATTTCAATTGAAACGACAATTGAAATATGCTGTTGTTAATTATTTACATTGTTATATATATGCCATTATCTGTATTTGTTCAGCTGTGACATTTGACACCATTATCTGTTATTTATATTGATGATACATGCCTGTTATATTATTATCATATGTGTTATCACTCTACAAATTCCCTGTTAGTATAGAATTCACTATGGGTTGAAATGAAACATACCCGAATGATCTGTAGAATAGGAGAAAATCGTTAGGGGTTGAAATGATAGACCCAAGCGATTTTCATTGAATTAAATTTGGAATTGCGAGTTGAAATGATATATACCCGTATATATTTAAATTACAGATTGAAATGATAAATATCTGTATCACTTGATTATAGGATAGAAAATTATATACAGACACTATTAGTCTATATATAAATATTTTAAAAAGGGTTTCTATGGTTTTGAAAAGAAATTTATGGTTTAATAAAAATTAATTTTTGATATTATATAAATATTATTTTATATATAGTTAAATTCTTAAATTTAAGCTATGTATAAATTTGTTTAATATAAAATAAGTTAATAGTAAAATTTGATTTTATTAAAATATAATACGATTAAGTATTTATTTAAATTATATTTTAATATAGAGTTTATAATGATTTTAATAAATTAAGGTTAAGAAGATAGATTTGAAATTGATTGGAAATTGTATTTAAATTAGAATTACATTTAAATAAAATAGATTTGGAACTTATCGAATTTGAGATTTTAAATGATATGATTTTATGACTTGATGTTGGTCTAAAAGTGATTAATAAATATTTCAAGTTTGAGTTTTATTTAAATTATATTGAATTTATTAAGTAAATATTTCAAAACTAAATAATAGTAAATTGAATTAAGATATATATGAAATTATCAAATTTAGTTTTAAATTATAGAATAGTTAAAGCTTTGAAATATATAATTTGAAATGGTTTATTTGTGGTTCAAATCTGTATTTGAAATCGATATAGTTTTGAATGATTATTGTGAAACTAAATTGAAATTGATGATTTGAGATTTTATAAATTTTGACTTTTGGAATTCGAGTTGATTTGGAATTAATTTGTGAAATTTGAGGAAAACAATTTTATTATATATACTATTTTAATATTTAAATCCGTTAAGTGGAAAGTATTATGATTTCCAAAGTGTTTTGATTTAGAAAGTGTTATAACTTTGAAATACTAAGATTTTTGAAATGGATATATTTGAAATGGAAATGATATCGTGTTTTGTTTTGAAATGGAAATGATATCGTATTGATATGGTTTTGAAATGGAAATGATATTTTGGTTTTGAAGTATAAACTATTTTGAAATGACCGCGGTGTTATAATAACGTTTGGTTGTTAAAGAGACCGGGATTGGATATTTTCATACTCTCTGCCAATGCCGAAAACCACTTTAACAATCGTGTACGCGGTGGAGATTCCAGAATGAAGCATGACGGTGGCGACGTGCTATTGATGTATATACGTGGACCCGACTCACGTGAGTTGGCATAAGGTGGCTAAAACAGGAGCGATTCTCAGGCCAATGAGGTAGCTCCTCCGATCGGACGCACTCCTTCGATATTATATTCTTACTTTGTGATTGATTTGGTGGCCACTTTTGATTTTTGATTTGTGAGTGTGGCTCGAGGTGGGCGGTAGCTACAGCTATGCGTTACCACCAACCCGGATGCGTAATTGGTATATCTACCCTGGCATTGCCTTGTTGTGCCGTGTCACCTACCCTAGCACGCCTTATACGATTTTGTTTCGTACCATACCTATGCAGTGCCTTCTGACGACGCCCAGTACGGGGGAGATTATGGTACTGTATAGACTATGAAATATATAAAATGTGTTAAGGGGGATATGGGTAATGCCTTAACACTATTTTTAAATATATTATACTTTACTTTAGACATTATTATAATAGCGTATATTACTACATAGTAGATAGTTTAACGGATTCTTTGAGGATGGGTATCCCAAACATCCTTTGAGTTACTTGTTTTTCAGTTGTTATTTCACTTGAGTTGGATTTATTGATATAAGAATGTTAATCCTGACTCGAGTGTTTTGTGTTTTGCTTTACGCTCGGGTTAGACTGAGTGGTACAGCTTTTAAGACTCACCTTTGAAGTTGGAGCTTCGTTAGGATATCCATTTACATTTTTTCAGCTTGCAGTTATTCAGTTGATTACCTTGCAGTTATTCAGTTGATTCCAGTGATGCATTCTGATCTTGTATTTGACTATTGTATTTGAGACTTCTGTTGTATCTTATTTAACTTTGTTATATATATAGCTTCATGAACTACTATTCTTTTGTTTCCGCTGCATATTGTATATAACTATGTGTCTGTGATTCTGTGATTTATTTATTTACTATATATGTTGAGTTTTGCCAAATATAAATTAACAATATGGTATTTTGAGCAATTCAAATCCGGCATTTGTGGATGCGAATGGTTGAAAATACCAAGATGTTACATATTTCGTTTCGTCAAATTTAGATTGCTATTGCCCCATTTATCTTATTTTCGGTATTTTAGCAGAATTTTCGGTACCAAATATCGACTTTTGATAGGATGGTTATATCGCTGATGTCTGCATACCGTCTTGATCGTCTCGCCATGTTGATCTCCACAGTACATTCATATGTTTGTTTCGAAGTGAGGGTGATGGTGAAATCTACGGAACAATTGCCATATCGGTTCGGCATTTAGACCTTTTAGTTTCCCTGTCCATTCGTTTTCCCTCGGCTAAACGAATTGCCATAAAAACTTTTACTATTTTCTGATACTAATGTTGGACCTTTGATTATCCCCTGGTCTTGAAAATAATGCATCCCCTCTGACTCATTCTCTTCCCATTTCATTTTTATGCTCTCTAAAAAAAGAGATTTCATATTTCTTCCTTTAGTCAATTCATATTTCCTCTCCTCCTACCCGTTCGTTCCATGGCCTCTCTTCATTTTGCTAAGCCTCTTGCTCTCCCTCTTTCGACCATGTCCTCATATCCTTCCTCGCTAGCTAACTTGCCGACTCAGATCCATGTCCACTTTTCCGCCTTCGGCCACCAAACCCGCCCCATCTCCCTGACCGATCACCACATCATCCTCGGCAAGCCACCACGCAGCCCGCTCACCACCTTCGCCTACAACCCAATTAAACCTTCCTCCACTCTGCATCCCTTCCACTTCGTCGAAGTCCAATCATCCGCCTTACTTCTCCAACCCGTGAGCATCTTTTCCCACAGCCACGTGATTCCCCTCTCTCTTTCCAAGCTCAGCATGGCCGAATGCATATTTCATGAAGGAATATTTATGAGTTTTGTGTGTGTGTGTGTGTATAGTGACATGTTTATGTATATATATTGATTTATAGAAATATAAAATGTATGTAAGTTGTATATATGACAGTTATATATGATATAATAAGGTAAGTTTATACTGATTTTATAACTATAATAAATATTGTTTAAAATATAATACGTATATAAGCATATAGGATTATATATTTTTTATACAGATAAGCATATATGAGTTTGGGCTATACATATATGTGTGTACATAAGTTGACTTTTGTGAACTGCATGTTTATCCAAGGTGTGTATATATATATATATATATATATATATATATATGTTATTTCGTATATAAAGCTTTGTAGTCGCATGTAATTTCAATTTGAGAGCTATTCATCTTCTATTGTTTTTATAATATACTTATATTTTGAGGGGAATGGAGATATGTGTTTAAAATATTCATTCAACATATATGTATGGATTTATATAAACATATGTTTAATTAACAGTTCAGTATTTGTATATTTATATAGTATGTTATGTTTACATTTATACTAACGAATATTTTAGGAAAGTGTACATATATATGTTTATTCATGATTACTGTTAATGTTTAAAATTTATATGGAGAAGTTTAAATTGATTTTTATAAATACTGATTTTGAATGTAAATACAATGGTTTTATTTGGACAATTGGATTTAAAATACATATATAGGTATGTATAGATTTTAAATATGTATTTTAGATTGTTTTTTATTTTAAGAAAAAATATATTATATATTTCATTTTGGCCTATATCAAGCAGACTCTGATTTATTTCATCAATTCCTATTTTTCAGCCTTGTTCGTCGAATTCATGTCCATCTTTCTTTGCTTTGGAAATTCGTGCTTGGATTCGTAACTCATTTCATTATCGAATCTCTCTAACCTTGAAAGGTGAGCAGTCATTCATGATTAACATTCTTATATTTATTAAATTTGATTTCACTTGAAACGATAATTGAAATATGTTGTTGCTGGTTATTTAATTATTATGTATAATATGCCATTATCTGTTCACCTATGATATATGACACTATTATTTATTGTATTTATTTGTTATTGATGATATATGCCTGTTGTTGATATGTTATATTATTATCATCACTGTTCCCACTCTGCAAGTTCCCTGTTAGTATAGAACTCCATATGGGTTGAAATGATACATACCCAAACGATCTTTTAGACTAGGAGTAAATCGTTAGGGGTTGAAATGATAAACCCAAGCGATTTTCATTGACTTTGAATTTGGGAATGCGGGTTGAAATGATATATACCTGTTGATATTTAAATTGCGGATTGAAATGATACATATCTGTATCACTTGACCATAGGATAGAAAATTATATACAGATGTCGTTGGTCTGCATATATTTCGAAAATGATTTCCAAAGTTTTGAAAGTAAATATATGGTTTTAATAAATATTGATTTTAAAATATAATATATATATATAAGTGTTATTCTATATATGTCTAAAATTTTGGATTTTTAAAATTATATGTTTGGAAATTTAAAATTATAAATTAATTTTGAAATTTTAATTTTTAAGATTTTCTTATAATTTTACTATTTTTAAAATATATATATATAATAAGTTTAATATAAAATAAATTTAACAATGAGATTTAATTTAATAAAATTTAATTTAATTAGTATATGATATGTTTTAAGTATTTATTTAAATTTATATCTTTAAAAGTAGATTTTATATAATTTTAAGGTTGGAAGGATAAATTTGAAACTGATTTAAAATTGCATTTGTTTAAGAATTTTTCTTAAATAAAATCGTTTTGAAACTTATTGAATTTGAGATTTTAAGATATGATTTTCTAACTTGATTTTGATTAAAAGTGATTAAATGAATATTTCAAATTGAAATAAGTTGAAATGGAATATTTAATTTATTTGTAATTTGAGATTTTTTTAATGCTATTGGATTGATTAAGAGAATACTTCAAACTAAAAATATTAGTAAAGTTGAATTTGAAATATATATGAAATTAATAAAATTGAGTTGTTGTGAAAGTTTGAATATCTAAGCTTTGAAACTTGAATTGAATTAAAATGGATGAAACGAGATTTGATTTTTGGAATTCGAGTTGATTTGAATAGATTGTGAAATTTGAGAAAACTATTTTTTTACTATATAAATTATTTTTAATATATATTAAAAACTATTTTAATGTAAATATAATTTTTTTTAATATATAAACTATCTTTAATTTATAACTATTTTAATATACTAATTATTTTAATATATAAACTATCTTTAATTTATAACTATTTTAATATACTAATATATTTTATTATATAAACTGTTTTAAGTTATAACTATTTTATTATATATACTATTTTTAATATCTAAACTATTAAATGGAAAGTATAATGATTTCAAAGTATAATGATTTCAAAGTATTATGTTTTCAAAGTACTATGATTTCAAAGTGTGATGAATTTCAAAATGTTATGATTTCCAAAGTGTTATGATTTTAAAAGACTTACGATTTCCAAAAGTGTTGTACTTTTAAAGTGTTACGATTTTGGAAATGAATATTATTTAAAAGAATAATGATATCGAATTTATATAGTTTTGAAATGGATATGATATCTGGTTTTGGTTTATGAACTATTTGAAATGAAATGACCACGGTGTTATAATAACGCTTGGTTGTTAAAGAGACCGGGATCGATTATTGTCATACCATCTGCCAATACCAAAAACCACTTTAACAACTGTGTATGTGGTGGAGATTACAGAATGAAGTAGGATGGTTGGCGACGATTCAACTTGAGGTATATACGTGGACCTGACTCCCGTGAGTCAGCTTTCGATAGACGGGCCATGTGAGGTATCTTCACCGATCGGACAAACTTCTTCGATACCATTCTATTACTTTGTGATTGATTGGGTGCAACCTCGGATCTTATAGAAGTGTTGTATGAGTTGGGCAGTAGCTGCGGCTATGCGTTACCAACAGCCCGGAAGTGTAATTGGTATATCTACCCTAAATTGCCTAGTTGTGCCGTGCCACCTACCATATCGAGACCATTACGTGTTTGTTTTGTGTCGTACCTATAGAGTGCTTCCTGATAGCCCACTGGTTTGTTGGAGTTTGTAGTACTGTATAGATTACAACATCATATAAAAATCTGTTAAGGGGGATATAGGTAACGCCTTAACGTTATTTTAGTAGTTTACTTTACTTTAGACATTATTATAATAGCGTATATTACTACATAGTAGATAGTTCCACGAATCATTAGAGGATGGGTATCCCAAACATCCTTTAAGTTACTTATATTTCAGTTGATATTTCACTTGAGTTGGATTTATTGATATAAGAATGTTAATCCTGACTCGAGTGTTTTGTGTTTTGCTTTATGCTCGGGTCAGACTGAGTGTCACAGCATTTGAGACTCAACTTTGGAGTTTGGAGCTTCGCTTGGAGATCCATCTATATCTATTCAGCTTTCAGTTATTCAGTTAGCTCTAGTGATATATTCAGATTTTGTTATTTGACTATGTATTGATACTTCTATGTGTCTAGATTTCCGCTGTATTTTATTTCATACTCTGTTGTATATATAGTAGCTTCATGAACTACGATTCATATGTTTCCACTGCTTATTATTATTACTCTGTGTCTGTGATTCTGCGATTGATTTATTTACCATATATGCTGAGTTTTTTCAAATATAAAATTAACAATCTGATATTTTGAGCAATTCAAGTCCGACATTTGTGGATGCGAATGGCATGAAATACCGGAATGTTACAACTAAGGTACATTCGTATATAGATTTTCGTTGGAGACGCCCTTATTGCATCAAGGCTGATCTCCTGACAAGGGTTAAAAACCACCTTCTGAAACCACGTGTATCTCTTGATAAAATATGTCCCAGAGGAAAATATAGCTGGTCCACACCTGAACATGTGATATCGAATATCGTTAAATCCTGGTGCCAACCAATCGAAAGCATCCAAGATATTTCGAGTTGATGTACCCTTTTAGCTTTTCTAAACCGCTTCGTTGTGTGCCTACTCTAATTTTTGTGTCATTTTCGATGGTGAAGTCATGTTCAACATCTCAACACATGAGTCTTCATCACTCGAACATATCTCGAGTCTCTTCATGAATCCCTGCATAAGTCATCCGATGAATGCTAACGCCGACCTATCCTTTGGACTTAACCTTAGGATAGACAGTTCAACTCTATTGCATTCCATTTCATAACCGCTTCCAAAACATAGAACTCATATATCAATTTTGAAGTGGTGTCTGGGAAGTAATACCTAAGTACACTTATCTGATCTCTTCAAAAATAAATCGATGAATTTTCAAGTTAACTCAATTCCTGTACTCTTAGAACTAAGTGAAAGATATAAAGGAGTCCTCTCGGGAGGATCTCATATATATACATTCTTAAAGCGAGAGACGTTTCATATAATGAGTCCACCTCAGGGATCGCAAACCGTATGAAGCCATTAAGTTTTTTATAAACTTCCTAAGCTAATTTGGTCAATTTATCATTGAAATGATCACATATGGAAACTAAAGTCTCGTATAATTATCACATTTCTGATCTTCTCAACTTACTCAATGCGTCTGTCCAGAGTGAAGCCGATAGGTTTGAGCACTGTTTGCTTCTAAGCCTTACTCGAACATCATTCATAACTCTTAAAGATAGAACAAGCCTACTTTATCGGCTTTTAATGTCAAGTGTAGGATTAAATATTTCCATAAATGAGTAAACATACAAAGCATGCTTAAGTCATATAAGTGACTTCTAATCCTTTTTTATTTAATTAATTCTTTTATTAATTAAAATTTCTTTGCAAATAATTTCATATGTATTTAAATACCTTTATAAAAGATATATACATATATATTACTATTCCATTATTCATTTATACTCTTTTCAATACTTAGATATATATTCATATTCTTATCCCAAAGGTATAAGGATATTCACAAATCTCTTAACAAGATTTCACATTTTTAAAAGTATATTCAAATGGGTTAAAGACAAATGTTATTAAAACATTGTTACTATAAACCCAAAATCATTTATATTTAACATTATCTTTAGAACATTCTTTTCAAAGATCTAATTACATCTACACTTATTTATAAAACGTAATGCACTTTTAATTAACTTCTTAAAACCATTCACTATAACTTAAGGCTATAAAAAACCACTTTTCTCGTATTATAAATTTACTTAGCTTACTTTTCCAAATTTATGTATATACTTTTACAATACTTATAAATACATTTTAATATCTATATAAAATATTATTTATTAATAACTAATTAAGAAATTTAACAAAAGTCAATAAAAATCATGTTTTTAAATATATAACCCTTTATTTTAAAATTTTATAAATAATTATTAAAAATATATTTAAACTTCAAACTACTTTTATAATACTCTAATTAATGTTATTAAACTTCTCTAAAAAAATCTTGGAAAAATACTTTATTTAAATAACACTCTTAACCATTTAAAAGTCTCAAAAAAAAATATTACAGCATTTACATAAGTGTGATCTAAAGTTTAGAAGCACTTAGAAAGTTTTTCAGTTGCTAAGTGTTGCAATTTCATACTGTTGCCCCAAAACCAGTTTCAAACTACTAAATGTTTGATTAGTTTTTAACTAACTATTGATCAATTAAAGCCTAATTTTTTTACAGCAAGTCTTTACTTATATTACTTAATAAGCATGTAAAGAAACCCCCTAAGGATGTCTTTACAATATCCTATAAAAATTCACAAAAACAAGGCACTTCAAAGTGTATCCATAGCCACTATTTTGCTTCTAATTATACAACTTCATCCAAAAAGTTTTAAAATCATTTAAACTTCTATTATTTTTTATAGTAAGAGGAAAGCATTAAGTACTTTTTAAAACAGCAAGGAAAGCCCTAAGGATGTCGCTCAAAATCATATTAAAAATAACCGAATACAATGCATTTTCAAAGTGCTCATATAGCGACCTTTTTCGCTATAACTTTCACCATTTTGTTCAACAGGTTTTATAACATTTCAAACCACTTCCTCATTGTCTTATGCACTAATATAAATATAGAGGGCAACCAAAATATATACTCTCATAATATATTCACATACAACAAATTCAAAGCAAGTTAAAACATAAGGGATTCAAAGTGAACTTATAGTGACTATTCTTGCTTCAACTTCACACGCAATTACAACAAACACGTAAATACAAAGTCAAAGCCATGTTACATGTTGCAGAGGGTACTAGAAGTGATAATATATAATATAGAGTTGTCATTTGCTTTCAAAAGTAAGTATGGTCCACAGTTATAACTTCATTAGTTTATGTCTTAGCTTTATATTTATACACAACATATATATCACACTATATTATATCAGATGATGAGTGAAATCACCCTAAAACCAAGCTAACATAAGAATAAGCCACCAAGAATTATATGAACACTTACTACCATCACCAAACATCTAAAGATCCAACCTTTAGCTTACTTTTGTACTTTGCCACCACCCTCCCCCCTCTTTTAATGCTCACGGCCCAAACTACATGTGCACTTTTTTTACATCTTCCATCAACTTTGAGTTGCTTTTTCATACCCTTAGGTTAATATTAAGTCCTTTGCCAAAGTTTGGAGGAAATTAGTGTCCATTTGCTCTTGATTTGAGAAAGTGAGAGAAGAGAAAGAAGAGGATGAAGAAGGCAAACATTTTTGGTTTTTAACTTGCAACCCCACTTTGTGAACCTATGAAGGGTATTTATAGAGTTGTTTAGGAGGTCAATATCACCTCCCAAATCTTCTCGACCATCTAAAAGGTTGTTCCCTCTTATACTTCTAGTTGATACATCATTATGTCACCGTTAAGGCTTCCTAAAATACCCCTATCCATAAATATATTCTATAACATCATTGCTTATATCATCAAGTGATTTAGTTAGTCATAACACAAAAAATATTATTAGTTGCTAATTAATGACACATTAGTAAATTAAGAAAGCACAATAAGTTTGAACAATTTTTATCGAGTAAAAAGTCGTTTATCGATAAAACGATTTTCGATCATATTATTAACATTTCTTCAAAAGTATTTATTTTTGTAAACATTTTTCAAAAATAAGTTTCCCTTCATTAGTTATTAATTAAAAAGGGTTAACAAGGTTATAAATCAATTTCATTACATTAATTCTACGATTCAAATATTTAGATAATTTAGAAATTTAAATACGAAATATTCGAAATTCCTAATCATTATAGAACCTAGGCACATCTCCAAATGTGAAATAAATCCATCATAGTAAACATCTCCATGTAGTTATGTGAACTCTCGAAAGTCAAGGAAGTAAGAACAAGTTCCCCAGTACTATCCTACTTAGCCCGCATCAGGTGTAGGTTCAAACTAGGTTGTCTATAACAATTCAGACATTTAAGCCCAACAATCAAATGTTTGACTTCTTTTAAAATATATGAACTTTTGGTTTAGATGATTGACTCCCTATGTAAAAAATTTCTACAAGCAAACAGATGTCGAAATACATTTTCAGACATACAACTACAACTTTCAAACGTCTGACTGTAACTTTCTAATGTTTGAACCTAGTAAGATTTCAACATAATTCTTTTAGGTTTTTTTTATTTTTGATTTCTGACATTTGGCCCTTATTTCAGATGCATGAACATAGATTTTTAGATGTCTAAACATTGGTTTCAAATGGATGAATCGGTTGTATTTTGATCTATTTTTCTTTATAATTTATTTCTTCTTTCCAAACTTAAGTACAAATTTTAACTTCGTAAAATTCATATCTTAAACAAGTATCTATATAAGTTGTAACATTATTCATTTCAAAACTTTTTTCACAGTTTATTCCATTAATTGTATATAACTATTCAGCGATCTATTTACGTATTTTCAGTTTTTATTAAAGGTTGATAGAATCAGGTATAGATGATTTTTAAAGGATGTATACATAGATTCACTTTTTATCAATCTAAATCAATTCAAATCTACTAAACAAATTAGGTTTATAAAGTTTTAAAGGTGAATTTTATCCAACTTACCTTCCCCTCAAGTTCCGACAGCATATCATTGAATCGTTGTCTAGGATATTCCAATTATCCCAATTAATGTGGATCTTTACCAAAAATTATCGATTCAAATTAAAAATAATTTTTTAACCCTAAATAGATATATAAATGAAATTTAAGTACTTAACTTCGTTCTACTCGTTTCGTAGATAAACTCGCCCATCTTATACGTTGTTTTGAAGAACTCTCCTACTTTGCTCAGATTTGATTTTGCATTCCTTCTCCTCTATTTAGCTTGCAATTATTTTGCTCTCCTCTTCTCAATTTGATTCTCTTATTTTGTTTTGTTGGAATTTGATTTACTATTTGTTTAGATGAGGTTTGTTTTAGAGTTTGAGAAAGAAGAAGAAAGTGAAGAATAGAAGAAGCATTGACCATAGAATTAGAATGAAAAGAAGTGTACGATGATGTGAATTAGGGCTAGAAACATCCCTTATATAGACATAAAATCTAAAATCCCATCAGCCCTTATTTGAGCATTGACGCATTTCCCTCCGTAATGCACGCTGTAGTAAACAATTCATATTTTCTTTATTTGGTGTCTATTTTTGACATTATACATGAGTTTAGGCTAGAAAAATATACTCGATCTAATGAAGAAAAATATCTGATTTTTCAAATTCCTTTAGTTGTAAAAATTCAGGTTTTCAAATTTATGTAAATTACCGAAACGTCCTTCCAATTAATTATTTATTTTTATTTAAAATACAAGCTGCTATATGTCCTAAAGACCAAGAGGTATGTTGAGCTCAGAGGGGATGAAACCTCCCCTCTGTCCCATGCCATTGGATGACTACTTTTTTTTACGACTTGAGGTGGGGCTAGGAGTGACATCGTCGGTTTGTTTTCTAAGACACATATTGGAGGATTGAGATCTCCAAGTTCGAAACTTCCACTTCAACATTATCCATCTAGACTCTATGTTTTGGTCTTCGCGTTCTCTTTCTTCTTATGTTTCTTATCCTTCTTACTCTTCTCTCACTTCTTCTTCTTCGACTACTACCCTTCTTTCTTATTGAGCTAACACTATTGCTTTTATAACCTCCAAAGGTGGACATTCGTAGTGTAGTGTCATATTGACCTGGATTAGGTGATGCTCACTTAACCTCACATCTGTAAGGAGACAAAAGGATAAATGCTCAGTTTTTGGAAAGGCCATCAACTGAATTTCCATAAAACAAAAATTGATATTCTCTACTCTAACCAGAACACTTATCAAGCAAGATGACATTTAGTGAGGTACACCAAAATAAGATTGAAGACAGAAACTCGAAATGCTAAGGTAAACAGTTACATCTTGGGTACCAGTTATGCGGGAAGCTAGATTGGCCTCTCACAAAATAGCAGAAGTATTTGATGGCAAAATACTTATTGTGGATATTTAGAATCACTTAGTAGAAATGAAGTGGCTTAAAAATTTGGAAAGAGGAGTTCTTTTTCTCGTCGCTTAATATGGTAAAGAAAGCGGATTTCTTTCATATTCGGCTCCCAACCAAATTGCCTCATGAAAAGCATATATATGTATATACATACATACATACATACATACATACATATATATATGTATGTATGTATGTATGTATGTATGTATGTATATACATATACGTATACGTATACATATAAATATATATATGTATGTATATACATATAAATATATATATGTATGTATGTATGTATGTATACGTATACGTATATGCATATGTATATCTATATGTATATACATATGTATATACATATACATATGTCTATACATATACATATATATACATACATATACATATACACACATACATACATACATACATACATACATAAATATATGTATGTATGTATGTATGTATGTATGTATGTATATGTATATGTATATAGCAGAAATGATAGAAGTTGGGGTACAACAAGGATGGAGCCATCGCAAGAGCAACAAGGATATGGTAAATGAACAGACAAAATGGAATAACGACTCCTGCAAAGCCCAAAAGCTGACTGCATGCAAGGAATCCCATGGGAAGCCTTTGGGCTTGCTCCCATAGCTATGGGAACCCAACTTCATTCTATAGAATGTCATGAATTTGGAAGACGCGCAAAAAGTCTGCTATAGTATTTCTAACAGGTGAAGAACCTGAATAATTATCCAGAATAAACACATGGCAAAAATTATCCTCTAGAGCTGGCAACTCCAATGGAGGAGGGTGACCATCGACAGTTGTATCTGCAGTGGCTAAGGTGCTGAAGGTAGCCAAAGGAAAAAACAACAACTGATGAGGTAGAAGGCCACATAGAGATGAAACAATCACTGGACGGAAAGATAACAGAAACTAAGGTAGAACTCGACATGGTATCAAGTGATGTAGTTATAGAAGAGGAAGGTGATTAGGCATCCATGGAAGCGATCATATTTGATCGACATGTAGAAGCTATACCTTGTTTCTATAAGACTAAAGATGAACTCATATTGGGAGTCATCATATAAGGTATGGTTTACAGTACATATATGATACACATGATTATAAATGCTTTAAAATAATTGTATTGGTCCGATTATGGTATAATATTCACTAGATGTGGCATGTTTTGGTCAATCGGACACTACACATTAACTGAGGGCAAACGACATCCTAAATGTGTGTATACAATATACGATATACAATGATGTAGAACTTAAAGTTTATGTTAATGTGCACGTGAAAATAAGGCAATGAAGTATGAATAAACACACACTTCTGGTATGGAGTATATCCACTAAACATATGATGGAATTATATGCATGATCAGATTAATAATATAGGATGTTATTATTATTGCTCTGAACATCAACCTAATGGATATAGGAAAGTACATGTGTTTCAAACTGGGGTTTGCCCAAAAGGGATAGTGTCTGATAAAAAAATGTGGATTTTAAGAACGATGACAATGAATTACCATGCAATAATCAAGCATCAAAACAGAAGATCATATGATTTTTCATATCAAACGATATTGCAAAAATTTCAGTTTTGAGAAGATCTCCTCAAATCAATATGGCTTGGTGTTGATTTGATGCTGCGTGAATTATGGAAGTTGTACAAGATAGAAAAGTTAGAATCTTGCTTCAAATTTCAAGAAATCATGGAGTTCGTATGGACCAGATCTAATTAGGGCTTTGTTACCCAGTGGCTTGACCGGGCAACCAAAGACTTGATGAAGACACTTCGTTCGGCATCAATCCCCATTCGGCAGGACCAGGCCGTTTGGCATCTATCCCTATTCGACACGACCAGGCCGTTCGGCATCTGTCCCCATTCGACACGACCAGGCCGTTCGGCATCTGTCCCCGTTCGGCACAGCATGGTCATTCGGCATTCCACACTGCTCGGTATCCATACCTCGTTCGGCATTGAGAGTCGTTCGGCATAGCATGGTCGTTCGGCATTCCACACTGCTCGGTATCCAGACCTCGTTCGGCATTGAGAGCCGTTTGGCACAGTATGGTCGTTCGGCATTCCACACTGCTCAGCATCCTGACCTCGTTCGGCATTGAGGGTCGATCAGCATGGCATAGTCGTTCGGCATAGTCGTTCGGCGTTTAATCTCGACCGGCATGAAGCTCATTCGGCATTCGTATTACATTGGGCATTAGCATGTGTTCGGCATACAATGTCCCGCTCGGCATTCCAGCCTCGTTCAACATCTCCCCACGACCGGCTTCGGCTTGCACTCTTAACTCAACACATCGCCTCGTTCGACATTAAAGAAGCGTTCTGTGTTTGCCGATCGGTATTAGTGGTTCAGCATGCAGAAGCCGCTCACTTTGGGCCGAGATATCTAGCTACTAGGTCCACCAGGGAAGTCCAACCCATTTTCGTCTATAAATAGAGAGGCAGGGGCATAGTGAAAGGGACCTTTTTTCAAGAATACCGGGGAGACTCTGCCGCATTCAAGACTCATTCAAGACTTATCATCTTTGCTTGACAATTGTAATCGAATATTTGGTGTATGGATTGTATCTTAACCAGTTGATAAGTAAAGCAATAAAGATTAACCTCAAAGTGGACGTAGGCAATCACGCCGAACCACTATAAATCTGGTGTTCTTATTTTCTGCATTTAGTTTAGCATTATGTTCACCGTTTACATTTACTTTCTTCGTTAATCTCTCTACATAATCTCTCTTAAGAGTGCTAGTGACCAATTCTAGTACTAACATTTTGGTGCTTTCACTGAGAATTCGAATTCTCAGGTCGATAGGATCTACTTTGTAGCTACGGGATTGGAAAATCTCCCGAAGGAGATCCGACTTATTCGGACGCCTGTTGAATCTATTCATAGTTCCAACCGACAACTCTACTATGGGAAGACCACGCACCCGATCAACCTCTCACAATGCAGACGTCCACGAGACTGCTAGTGTGCAACACATTGGACCTAGCAGCCAACAAGCGATTCAAGGCGCAGGGCCCTCCATCCAAAATCAAACGGAAATCATTTTCCGAACAGAGTACAACGACTTGATAAGAGAACTCACGGAAAGTAGAAGGCAACTTGCTGAGCAGATTCAAGCCAACACTAATCTCATGACTCAACTTGTCTAACAGAAGCATCAAAATGCTAGAGGTAGCCCTGCTCTTTATTCTTTATCCGATTGCTCGACCTCAACTGATGAACCTCCTAGGCGCAGACGCCGTAAGACTGAACCTGCACAGGCAGGTGCTACTGATCGATCCGTCATGGATCAGGCACGTGAGGAGATCAGACACCCGGCTCACCAAGACGCAAATCAAGCTGGCCTTCAGGAAGCACGTTTGGCCGACCGCCAACAGGCGGGACATCAACCCACACGGTCATGTGGAACGGAACCCAACCTCCCATCCTCCATACAAACTCCAGACTTATCAGCCATGGTCAGGAAGTTAATGAGAGAGAACCAAGGCTTGACCAACGAAGATTGGGGAGTGTCCAGGAGTCATACTCCCTTCACAGATACTGTTCTACAGGCTGAGTATGCCAGGAGATTCAGTATGCCGACTATCCCAGCCTACGAAGGGAAGACTGACCCTAGGCAACACGTGATGAGGTACGAATGGATGATGGATTCTGCAAGGGCGAATGACGCGACTAAGTATAGGTGCTTCCCAATCACTTTGTCTTGAATCTCCACCATGTGGTTTACTCGACTTCCTCCGCGATCTATATCCAGCTTCGACGAGTTGGCGATGAAATTTGTTGAACAATTCAGGATACATGCCACTCGTCCAAAGGACGTGATGTCCTTATCAAGCGTGATCCAAGCTCCGGGAGAGTCTTTGAAAGAATACTTGCAGAGGTTTCATGTTGCCGCCACTGAAGTTAGCAACCCTAATGACCACGCAATCTTGATGGCGGTAATGCGAGGTGTAGATCCAGACTCGAAGTTTGGAGATTGGTTGGTAGGAAAGCCCCCAACTATGTTGGAGCAATTCTATTCCAAAGCTCACCAGTTCATAAGGAGGGAGGAAGCTCGATGAACGAGACGAGATAAGGCACCAGGGCCTGTTCAGGACACTGTGAAAAGTAACATCGCCGTGAAGCAATCCGGCGATAGTTCGAGAAAAGTTCAAATCAACGTCCAAAACAAGCCTGGGCAATCTAAAGGATCCAGAGGTGGAAATCTTGGAAAGAAAAAAGAGACAGTGAAATGGAAGTCGAGAATTCCGACCTACAACGTATACACCCCCTAAATACATCTCTTGAAAACATTTACCTATCTACCTGTAACACCTTCCAATACAGAAAGTCGTGCCTAAAGGAGTCCACTGAAGAACAGAAATGGACGGGGAAGTACTGTCGCTTCCATGAGACCCACGGGCATAATACTGAGGAGTGTAGACACATCCATGACGCCATAGAAAGGTTAATCTGGCATAAAAAACCGCAGGAGTTTGTTAAGAACCCACCAAAGGGTAGGCAAGGAACGTTAGACCCCGGACGAGAGCCGGCTCCACGCCACCCAGAGGAACCTGCCCGGACCATAGGTAGGTTGATCATAAACACTATAGTGGGAGGACTCCATCCTGCAAGCAAGAATTGGCAGGAGATGGAACGATATGCTACCTCCTTGAGGCATGCGAATTATGAATGTTGTTTGAATGTGGAAGATGGAACCCCGCAAAACAACAACGCATGATGACAGACAATATAGTGTTTAGGAGTCAAGATGCAGACAAGGTGGAGGCTCCTACTATCGACCCGATGGTCATATCTGCAACAATCGGGCCAGCTTACATCAAAAGAATTTTGATTGATTGTGGAAGCCCTGTCAACATCATCTTCAAGAAGTCTTATGACCAAATGAAGATGGAGACAAAAGATTTAAAACCATGCAATGCCCGTATCCACGACTTTAATGGTGCTGCAACCGACGCGATGGGGTATATTGAGTTACCAGTTGAACTGGGGGAAGGTGAGCGTAGGAGAGTGTGCATCCTACCGTTCATAGTAACGGATGTTGACTCTCCATACAATGTATTTTTAGGTTGTTCGGCCCTGGCAGAGTTTAGGGCCACTTTGGCCCCATGATGTTTGACATTAAAATTTCTGATGGACGAAGGAGTCGGTGTAGTACATGGAGATCAGGCGACCGATCGCGCATGTTATGAGGAAGAGCTGAGAAAGCTCAGCGGAGAGAAAAGGGGAAGGTTGCGGACAGCTCCGTCCGCATCCTAAATACTGATGATTGACAAGTAGTGCCCGAGCCCTAGCTCAGGCGATAGTCTCGGATTCCTAGAGACATAGATCCGAGAGATGATGATGGGAAACCAAGGGAAACGAATGTAGCACCAGTTGAGCTGACGATCAACATTCCAGTCAACTGGGATGATTCGTCACGAGTTCTTAAGATTGGATCACAACTCGACCCTTCATTGGCCGAGGATCTTACTGATTTCCTCCGAGCGAATCTGGACGTTTTCGCTTGGACATCCTCTGATATGCTCGAGATTTCACCACAATTGCAAGTCATGGGTTGAACATAGACCAGAATTACGTCCCAGTAAAACTGAAAAGGAGAGGCATGGATCCGGAGAGGTCCGCTGCTCTCAAAGAGGAGGTGGACAAACTCAAAGCCAATGGGTTCGTCCATGATGCCCTCTACCCCGAATGGGTATCTAACCCTGTGTTGGTAAAAAAAGTGAATGGGAAGTGGAGAACTTGTGTTGATTACTCTGATTTGAATAAAGCATGCCTGAAGGATAGTTTCCCTTTACCTAGAATCGACCAGCTCGTCGACTCTACCGCCGGAGACGAATTATTGTCATTTATGGATGCGTATTCGGGATACAATCAGATCCCAATGCACATTCCAGACCAAGAACACACCAGTTTTGTCATAGATGTGGGGCTATATTGCTATGTAGTAATGCCTTTTGGATTGAAAAACGCGGGGAGCGACTTATCAGCGTCTAGTGAATCGAATGTTTAAAGACCAGATTGGCAGAACGATGGAAGTCTATGTGGATGACATGCGTGTGAAGTCACGGCAGTCAAACGACCACATCCGAGACTTAGCAGAGATATTTGATATACTCAGGCATTACGGGATGAAGATCAACTCTTTAAAGTGTTCTTTTGGCATTGCATCAGGGAAGTTCTAGGGTTTTATTGTGAATGCACGTGGAACTGAAGCTAACTCGAAAAAGATTCAGGCTATTCGAGACATACAGGTGCCCAGAACTATAAAGCAAGTACAAAGCTTGAATGGAAAGGTGGTCACGTTGAGTCGATTGATATCTAGAGCCACCGATAAGTGCATTCCTTTCTTTGATGTGATAAAGAAAGGAAAGAGGAATTTTGAGTGGACATCTGACTGCGAGGAAGCATTCCGACCTCTGGTCAGACATCTAGAAAATCCCCCGGTGCTATCAAAACCAATTGACCATGAAATGCTATATATATATATATATATATATATATATATATATCTAGCAGTATCCCAGCATGCTATCAGTACGGCTTTGGTTCGCGAGAAAGACCGAGTTCAAAAGCCAGTATATTATGTCAGTAAACGTTTGACGGGGGCAGAAAGAAATTATCCCAGGATTGAGAAGCTAGCTTATTGCTTGGTGATTGCATCACGCAAGCTACGCTCATAATTCCAGGCACACTCGATCAGTGTTTACACCGATCAACCCTGGAAGGATGTTAAAATGGAATATCGAATTGCGTCAATTCGATACTACCGACCTGCCACGAAGGGCCATACATGGGAAAGCGCTAACAGATTTCATTGCTAAATTCACCATGACAGACGAGTCAAATGGCCATAATGTCATACCTCCCGTCCGATGGAAGATATACATTGATGGAGGCATCTAACGACCATTGTTCAGGGGCTGGCATAGTTTTTCTAACTCCTGGGAACCGATTAGTTTGTTATGCTTTGAAGCTCGAATTCACAGAAACGAATAACGAAGCCGAGTATGCAGCATTGATTGCCGGCTTAAGACTTATCAAAGAGCTGGGAGTAAGATCGGTTGAAATTTTTTGCAACTCGCAACTGGTGGTGTACCAAGTGCGAGGAGACTATCAAGCAAAGGGGCAGAGACTTTCCCGTATTTGGTCCGGGTTCAAGAGCTGCTAACGAATCTCGAGTATTATGATATTTCACATGTCCCGCGTGAGCAAAACAGAGCAGCCGGTTATTGGCAAAATTTGCGAGCACTGACGATGCACAGCAGATGGAATTATTTCTAGTTGAAACCTTGCATGTTTCGAGCATAAATATGATGGAGGTAGATTTCATGTTAGAAATAGAAATCGAGAATGAATCATGGATGACCCCATTCAAGCAGTACTTGTTACATGGAGTCGTGCCCCAAAAAAGGAGCGAAAGACGACAAGTCATTTAAGGCCTCGCGTTATGTAATGCAAGATGGGGTAATGTATCGGAGGGGATTCTCGACCCCTTACTCCAGTGCATTGCCCATGATGAGATAAAACGAGTCCTGAAGGAAGTCCATGATGGTGAATGTGGCGACCATACCGGAGGGCAAACGTTAGAAAAGAAAATCCTCCACTATGGATACTATTGGCCGACCGTAAATCGGGATGCCACAAACTATGTGAGAAGATGTGACAAATGTTAAAAATATGCAAAAATCCCGAGAGCTCCGCCGACGGAACTCACACAAATGGTTGGTCCCTGACCATTTGCAATGTGGGGGATCGATATAGTCGGTTCCTTACCCTTATCCAAAGGTGGTGCAAAATACCTGATAGTTGCGGCCGATTACTTTACCAAGTGGGAAGAAGCAGAGCCTTTGGCCACTATCACCATCAAAAAGGTCATTAATTTCGTTGTATGAAATATTACATGTTGTTTTGTCCTTCCATGAACCATCATTACAAACAACGGAACTCAATTCGAAAGCAAAGAGTTCAAGGAATTTTGCCAAAAATATGGTATCGAGAAAAAGTTTGCAGCGGTTGCTCATCCTAAAGCCAATGGACAAGCGGAATTCGTAAACAAAATAATCAAATCCATATTGAAAAAACGTTTGGAAAAGGCTAGAGGCAAGTGGGTGGACGAGCTTCCAACAGCGCTTTGGGCTTACAGAACCACCCATAAGTCTGCGACTGACTACACAACATTCGCATTGGCATATGCCATGGAAGTTGTCATACCCGTAGAACTTGAAGTTCCATCACATCGGATAACTTAGTATAACCATGAGTCAAATCAAGATTTTTTACTGGAATCATTGGACTTCACTGATGAAAAGCATGAAGAAGCTAATTTAAGAACGGCCGCATACAAGCACCGAGTCGCTCGATATTATAATGAAAAAGTCCGTCCGAGAATCTTTGATGTGGGTGATCTCAATTTGAAACGAGTTTTCCCGGTCTCATCACATATGAGCCCCGCTTGGGAAGGTCCATACGTCATTGAACGGAAGCTTGGAGAAGGAACTTTCAAGCTAGCGACCGTTGAGGGTGTGACACTCCCCCGATCATGGAATAGCGAGCATTTGTGGCATTATTACACTTAGTTCATTTCTTTCATATTTTAGTTGCATTTATTTCCAGCAAGTTTTTATTCCTAATTTACGGCATGTAATAAGACAATTTTGCTTGTTTGCATTAATAAAGGCTTGAAGCCATTTTCTCCATGAATTGTCGATGTTTCCGTTGAATATGCGATTATATGTTTTTTGTTTGATGATAATAAACATATATATATTCGTGTAAATGTATTTGTTAATGTACTATTTTATTCTTCATAGACTAAATGAATATTTGCTGAATAAAAAAAAACACAGAATTTGAATTCAAACAGAATTTTTTATTCAAACAAATATTTACTACAATTTTGAATAGTACAAATTCGAGCTCTCACTATACATATACAACTTTTATTACAATACAAACTCAATTACATCACAATCTCACTTTTACAACTGACCTCACTACATATCTCTCATTCACTCAACTAGTATTTTATCTTCAACTTTATTCCAATGTGAATCCGGCATCTGGGAAATCTGCAAAAATAATTATTGACGCGGTAAAATTGAAAAGAAAATATTTTTGTAGTATAAAATGAAATGTGATTTTGAAAATAATATTTGCCTTCGTTATTTGGGTTGTTCGTCATCATTTAATTTTGAATCCATCATACACGAACAGCTTGTGACATACACAGTGTACCACTGTATATGCCACAAGGCCGTGCACACCGAAATATACACTTGATTGATTTACAGGGACAGGTGAGCACAGGTCAAACCCAAATTATTGGATTCAACTCAAGTACAATAAAATAAATGTCACAACTTTTAGCACAAGGTCAAATCCGAGCTTCAAGCTGGATTCGACTCAGGTGTAACACGAAAAACAGACAAAATGCAAAGCATGACAAAAATGCTAACTGACTCGAATATCTCAAACATATATATATACACACACATATGTATATACACATGTATACATACATGTAGTAAATATGATAACACAGCAAAACCAAAATGGACAGCAGCTACAACACATCAAATGGGACAGTACTAGCATAAGCAAGTGACACAGCTAGTCCAAACAAGTATACATGTATCAGAGAGTATATGCAGAGTCAAGGCAACATGAAGTGAATCACAAACCAAAGGAGTGACATGACCAACAGGTACACATAATGCAACAGTGGACAGAGTCACATATGCAAGGGTCAAGCAAATGATACATGCAAACAAAACAATGGCACTCCAAAGCAACATAAATGACTTAGTACGAAACACAAATGCAATGCTCAAAGACTCAGCAATCAAGTGACGCAGCAATGCTCAAAGACTCAGCAATCAAGTGACTCAGTAATCAAAGACTCGGCAATGCTAAGTACACAAGTGACACAGCAACAATAAAAACAAAGAACAAAGCATCATGTGTAGAACAACATTCAAACGCCATCACTATATCAAATGGAATTATGAAGAAAGTCCTGTTAAATGAAGACTCTTCTGAAATCAAGACAGATGGGATACCTAACACCAAGTCACGTAAAAGAAAGCGCGAAAAGGGAAAAAGAATAAGACTGCTTCTTGCAGCATCTACAGACCAACATGATCGCAAAAGCATTTTATCTTGGTTGTTACCGAAAGGAATAATATCGCTAAAACAAAAGGAAAACTACATACATGAAAAAGGTGGTCTTGATAGTATAAACTCAAATGTATAAGTCAATAAAGATTCATTGAAGCCAGAAGCAACTCAAAGTCAAGTGATAAAAATCAAGTCAAAATTTGGTTGAAGCCGAAATCGTGGTGGCCAAGAAAATTGACCGAGTTATAAATCAAAACCGTGAGTGTCAAGTATCAATTGAAAAAGTCAGAGAAATCATCAACGTTCAACAATAATCAAATGGCCGAAGCATAATTTTTGAAACAATCAGACGAATGCAATTCAAGGAGATCAAACTCTTATATAAACCCAATCATCACTGGCATAATGATCATCAGAGTTCAATCAAGCATAACAGAAAAGCATAAACGAAAATCAAATACCAAATCGAAGTCAAACTCCATCAAATAGAAGCAGCCAAAGTGAGCAACGAGGAAACGATCAATCAAAGCTACCCGCGATTATCCACGCGATCGATAAACTTAGAGTCAGGCGCTTCGAAAAGCCCTAATTTTTAATCAGAGTGAAACAAAGGGAACGAAGCCCTAATTTGCAAAGACAAAGCCGCCATTAGCAAAAAAACAAGGAAGCGGGCCGATATAGATAGAAGAATAAAAGGAGCCGATTTTTCTTCCTTTTTAAATAAGGGCTTTTAATTTTTTAATTAGGGTTATTTTATTTTAAGATTGTTTTTAAATTTGTATTTCAATTTCAAACCGTTGAAATTTCTAGTCGTGTGACAAGGGGACAAACTACGTGGCGTAGTTTGAGAATTCGCAACTCAGTGGCTGAGTTGTGATAGGGTTTTGAGCGTAGAGTTAGGTTAGTCAGTAGCGGGTGTCGTGAGTTTACGTGTGTAAGCGTGTGACTACTTAATTTCTAGTAGAAACCTTGGGGGCAGCACGTAGGCAGGGTTTTGCCGAAGCTGGGTAAATTCTGTCGTTCTATTTCTACATTTATTATTCTGCTATTATATGTGCTGCTATTGTTCTATGATCTGTATTAAAATAATTTTATAAGCTTCCACAATTAATTTTTATAATTAATAGTATCACCCTATTCAACCCCCCCCCCCTCTAGGGTGAAATCGATCCTACAAGTGGTATCAGAGCTAGGAATAGAAGTCAACATTTGTTTTAAAAATTCATTTTTCAAAAATCAGTTTTTGTTTTAAAAAAATATGAATTTTTAAAATGGCTTCTTTTAATAATGTTTTTGTTGAGGGTCGGTCCATAGTTAGACCACCAATGTTCAATGGTGAATATGCTTATTGGAAAAATAGGATGGAAATTTTTTTGAAAACCATTGACAATTGGAATATTGTTGAGACAGGTTATAGAGCACCAACTATAAATGTAGATAATCAGGAAATAGAGAAACCAAAGGATTAATGGACAAAACTAGAAAATAAATTACAAAATGCTAATGCTAAAGCTATGAATTCTAATATCTGTTCATTGGATCATTTTGAATTTAATAGTGTCTCACATTATCTAACTGCGCAGGAAATATGGCACACACTAGAAGTGACTCACGAAGGAACATCTCAAGTTAAATAATCTCCCCTTGCCATGCTAAGCAGCGAATACGAGAACTTCACAATGGCGAAGGAAGAAAATGTCAAAGAGATGCATGGACGACTTTCCAATATCGTATACAAATCAAAAGCTCTTGGAAAATCATACACAGAGTTGGAGATAGTCCGAAAAATCCTTAGAGTCCTTCCACGAAGCTTTGGAGCCAAAGTGACTGCCATTCAAGAATCAAAAGATTTGAAATAAATGAAAGTAGAAGAACTCATTGGAAATCTCACCGCTTATGAGCTAGAAATGAAATTCAAGGAAGAGCATGAAGGAGGCGATACTCGAAAGAAATCAATAGCTCTTAAAGGAACAACAGAAAGTGATGATGGTGATGATGATGATGGAGCAGCAGAATTTGAGCTGATAATAGAGAAAGTCAAAAGGTGGAATTACAAATACGGAAATCCAGCTCTAAATCGTAAATTGAAAAGCAGAATAAATAAAATATTAGACTACTCTGAAGAACAGAAGATCATCTGTCATAAGTGCAACCAACCCGGACACATCAAGCCCAATTGTCCTCAATATCGACGCGACTTTGAAAAGAAATCACAAAGGAGAAGTTTTGCAGCCACGTGGAATACAAGTGATGAAGATAATCATAGTTCTAGCAGTGAAAGTGAGAAAGCAGATATGTGCCTTCAAGGGAATATAACCGATAGTGATGATAATGAGCCAAGCGAGGTATCAAAACTCACTCACTCTGAATTACTTATTTATTTCCACGAAGTAAATGGCTGTTTTGAACGACTTAGGGAGAAGTATACTAACTTGAATCACAAAAAGACACTTTGATAGAATTAAATGAACAACTTGACCAATTAGTTAAAACCTATCAAAGTAGGATCCCTAAGTGTAATAAGTGTCCAACATTCGAAGAAGAAATTAAAAAATCAGAAATTAATATAAAATCACTTGAAAATGAAATTATGATTTTGAAAGAAAGTGAAAATACTAGGAGAGAGAATTCTATCAAAAAGTGCACACAATTGTTAAACGAAAATGAATCTCTCAAAACACAAGTCCAACAATTGTCAATGAGTTCAGATAAATTTTCAAAAAGTGAAAAATCGATGAATATACTATTAAGGAAGCAAACTGTTAATACAGTTAGACAAGGACTTGGATATAATCAATCTAAAAATGTTAGAAATGAGATTGATCAAGAAAATTCAATGTGCAAAATTTGTAGAAAATATGGACACAATCAAAATAATTGTTGGCATAGACCCAAACATGTGAAAACTATACCAATTTGGGTTCTAAAAGGCACAAATATAAAATCTCTCAAAGTTAAACAAATTTGGGTGGCGAAGGGAACAATTATAAATAGTTTTGGGTCTCCACAAAATCGTTTTTCAAAATATTCTGCCACTAACAATCATGGACCTATAAAAACAAATAGGTCACAAAAATCTTTCATCGTGTAGGTGTGGTGACAGGCTAAGGAACAACAACAGTGTTCTCTGGATTTTGGCTGTTCCAGAAACACACTGAGCGACATAGCAAAATTTCTTAGCCTAGTACAAAGGTGACAAAATCACAACAGACAACAACGAAAAATATCGTAAAGGTAAAACAGGCAAAGGTATATTTATTTGAACGATATATTAAATGTGATAATCTGCACCATATTCTGAATTAAATCATCCAATAATGAGATGATGAAAAGATGATGATTTAGATTCAGACTTATTCAAAATAGTTGGCCAATTATATTCTTATGCCAAAACCACTATAAAAATCTCTAGATTCTTTGAATTACTTCATATATATCAGTTTGGATTAAAAATAGTGTTTTGTTGGATAATAATACATTTGGTTGTAATATGGCTAACTCTATATTCACGGTTTCTGATTATTTACACGGCTTCAATTCAAATTCAAGAGAATGTCATTTAAAATTCTGTTAAAATTGAGTTTGAAATTTTTGGTGCACACTTCATGATCTGGTCTATCAAATTCAGTTAGTGATAATTTGGAGTGAAAAAAAAATTCAGATGCAGATTACACTGGTAATCTAGTTGATAGAAAAATTACTAGTGAAACGTGATTTGCAGAGACATTTAGTAACTGCATCGTTTTTCAAAGAAAATATCTGCATATTTTTTAATTTCAAATAATTTTCAAATAGCAGAAATTTTCTTATAAAACCCCTTCTAGAAAATCATTTTTGACCTTGTTTTCGGATTGGTCATTTTTAGAAAAATTGATTTTATAATTATTTTTGAATTTGATTTTAAATGATTACATTGACTAATCTGACTCCCTAATGTTTATCGAAAAGATGAATAGTGATTGAAAAAGTGATGCGTGTTAATATTTATCATATATTATGACTCGAGACGGTATAATTAGTAAGTTTCTTTAGAAATTTAAACAAGAGTTATAAAACTTTTTGTTGGTAAAAATTCCATGACCATCTCTATTTCTATCATATTTCTAACGACCATCACTCATCAAAATTCTATATGGTTTGTCGATATGTGGTACTTTAAACAGGAATCATCCGTTTTTTCATTTTACATTTTTTTTAAATAATAGAAAAAATTTCTATAGTAAAAAAATACTAAAGTATTCACTCTCATTTAAAAGTCCTCACGGTTATGCATGGGTGAATTACTTGGAATTTGTTATGTGCTTCCATGCTCATTTAAAAGTCCTCACGGTTATGCATGTATGGAACGCATATCAAAAATTGATTTTTAAAAATAAACAAGTTGATTCCAATCCCATTTAAAAGTCCTCACGGTTATGCGTGGTTAGAAGATACTTGAATTCATTTTTTTTCAAAATAAAATTGGAATACTACTAGTCTCATTCAAAAGTCCTAACGGTTATGCATGGTTAGTAGATATTCAAATTCATGATATAAATATACCACAAATAGACACAACTGTATGGTTTTATATAATGACATTATTCCAATCATTCTAAATGTGGAATATGCACCTGACAAAGTATTTATGATTTTTGTTTAATTTTTTATTGAAATTTAATATTTATAGTCGATTGAGTTTTTAATGTTGAATTAATATCGATCACTTTATCTCTATTTTCTCCAACACTATTACTCTTTTGCTGATAACAAAAGGGGGAGAGAAAAGTTCAGATTTTGTCAAATAAAATCAAGCAAAGGTCAAATATTTTCCATTTGCATCTAGGCTCACTTGCATATTTTAATTGTATGCATATATAGGGGGAGCTTTGTGTAGAGAGGAAGCATTTAAATAGGGGGAGCAATTAGAGTATATCAATGATCAAACACATTTAACATATTCAAAATTTTAAATATATGATCATCAAAAGGGGGCGATTGTTGAATATGCAATTATATGATTTTTTTTGATGATAATAAACATATATATATTCGTGTAAATGTATTTATTAATGTACTATTTTATTTTTCACAGACTAAATGAATATTTGCTGAATAAAAATAAATAACACAGAATTTTTTATTCAAACAGAATTTTTTATTCAAACAAATATTTACTACAATTTTGAGTAGTACAAATTCGAGCTCTCAATATACATATACAACTTTGATTACAATACAAATTCAGTTACATCACAATCTTACTTTTACATCTGACCTCGCTACATATCTCTCATTCACTCAACTAGTATTTTATCTTCAACTTTATTCCAACGTGAATCCGGCATCTGAGAAATCTGTAAAAATAATTATCGACGTAGTAAAATTGAAAAGGAAATATTTTTGCAGTACAAAATAAAATGTGATTTTGAAAATAATATTTGCCTTAGTTATTTCGGTTGTTCGTCATCATTTAATTTTGAATCCATCATACACGAACAGCTTGTGACATACACAGTGTATCACTGTATATGCCACAAGGCCGTGCACACCGAAATATACACTTGATTGATTTACAGGGACAGGTGAGCACAGGTCCAACTCAAGTGCAATAAAATAAATGTCACAACTTTTAGCACAAGGTCAAGTCCGAGCTTCAAGCTGGATTCAACTCAGGTGTAATACGAAAAACAAACAAAATGCAAAGCATGACAAAAATGCTAACTGACTCGAATATCTCAAACATATATATATATACATACACATATGTATATACACATGTATACATACATGTAGTAAATATGATAACACAGCTAAACCAAAATGGACAGCAGCTACAACACATCAAATGAAACAGTACCAGCATAAGCAAGTGACGCAGTTAGTCCAAACAAGTATACATGTATCAGAGAGTATATGCAGAGTCAAGGCAACATGAAGTGAATCACAAACCAAAGGAGTGACATGACCAACAGGTACACATAATGCAACAGTGGACAGAGTCACATATGCAAGGGTCAAGCAAATGATACATGCAAACAAAACAATGGCACTCCAGAGCAACATAAATGACACAGTACAAAACACAAATGCAATGCTCAAAGACTCAGCAATCAAGTGACACAGCAATGCTCAAAGAATCAGCAATCAAGTGACTCAGCAATCAAAGACTCAGCAATGCTAAGTACACAAGTGACACAGCAACAATAAAAACAAAGAACAAAGCATCATGTGTAGAACAACATTCAAACGCCATCACTATATCAAATAGAATTATGAAGAAAGTCCTGTTAAATGAAGACTCTTCTGAAATCAAGACAAATGGGATACCTAACACCAAGTCACGTAAAAGAAAGCGTGAAAAGGGAAAAAGAATAAGACTGCTTACTGCAGCATCTATAAACCAACATGTTCGCAAAAGCATTTTATCTTGGTTGTTACGGAAAGGAATAATATCGCTAAAACAAAAGGTAAACTACATACGTGAAAAAGATGGTCTTGATAGTATAAACTCAAATGTACAAGTCAATAAAGATTCATTGAAGCCAGAAGTAACTCAAAGTCAAGTGATAAAAATCAAGTCAAAATTTGGTTGAAGCCAGAAGTAACTCAAAGTCAAGTGATAAAAATCAAGTCAAAATTTGGTTGAAGCCGAAATCGTGGTGGCCAAGAAAATTGACCGAGTTATAAATCAAAACCGTGAGTGTCAAGTATCAATTGAAAAGGTCAGAGAAATCATCAACGTTCAACAATAACCAAATGGCCGAAGCACAATTTTTGAAACAATCAGACGAACGCAATTCAAGGAGATCAAACTCTTATATAAACCCAATCATCACTGGCATAATGATCATCGGAGTTCAATCAAGCATAACAAAAAAGCATAAATGAAAATCATATACCAAATCGAAGTCGAACTCCATCAAATAGAAGCAGCCAAAGTGAGCAACGAGGAAACGATCGATCAAAGCTACTCGCGATTATCCACGCGATCGATAAAATTAGAGTCAGGCGCTTCGAAAAGCCTTAATTTTTAATCAGAGTGAAATAAAGGGAACGAAGCCCTAATTTGCAAAGACAAAGCCGCCATTAGCATAAAAACAAGGAAGCGGGCCGATATAGATAGAAGAATAAAAGGGGCCAGCTTTTCTTCCTTTTTTAATAAGGGCTTTTAATTTTTTAATTAGGGTTATTTTATTTTAAGATTGTTTTGAAATTTGTATTTCAATTTCAAACCATTGAAATTTCTAGTCGTGTGACTAGGGGACAAACTACGTGGCATAGTTTGAGAATTCGCAACTCAGTGGTGAGGTGTGGCAGGGTTTTGAGCGTAGAGTTAGGTTAGTCAGTAACGGGTGCCGCGAGTTTACGTGTGTAAGCGTGTGACTACTTAATTTCTAGTAGAAACCTTGGGGGCAGCACGTAGGCAGGGTTTTGCCGAAGCTGGGTAAATTCTATGTCGTTCTATTTCTGCATTTATTATTCTGCTATTATCTGTGCTGCTATTGTTATGTGGTCTGTGTTAAAATAATTTTATAAGCTTCCGCAATTAATTTTTGCAATTAATAGTATCACCATATTCACCCCCTTCTAGGGTGAAATCGATCCTACAGTTTCTGTGTATGATAACGCTGTGACGAATAACTAAAGATACATCATTCTGTCTGACGTACGAATGTGCATGAGCACTCAAAATCTCCAGGTCCCCGAAGTACGGACTGGAGTACTCTGAGTCCCTAGAGTGCGGACCAGGGTATAAACGACTCAAAATCTCCAAGTCCCCGGAGTGCGGACTGGAGTACTCTGAGTCCCCAGAGTGTGGAGCAGAGTATAAACGACTCAAAATCTCCAAGTCCCCGGAGTGCGGACTGGAGTACTTTGAGTCCCCAGAGTGCGGACCAGAGTATAAACGACTCAAAATCTCTAAGTCCCTGGAGTGCGGACCGGAGTACTCTGAGTCCCTAGAGTGCGGACCAGAGTATAAACGACTCAAAATCTCCAAGTCTTCCAAGTGCGGACTAGAGTACTCTGAGTCCCCAGAGGTGGACCAGAGTATAAATGACTCAAAATCTCCAAGTCCCTGGAGTGCGGACTGGAATACTCAAAGTCTCCAGAGCATGGACTAGAGAATGAACGATTTAAATATCCAAGTCCCTTGAGGGCGGATTGAATACAAATGACTTGAAGTCATCGGACCCTTGGCGCGTGGACTAGAAAATATTCTAAGTACCCGGAGCGTGGAATAAAGAATATGCAATGCCAAAAAATTATCAACTTATTTGAAGATGAATCGAGAAGTTTAACTCGTAATAGCTTGGGTTTTGACCACGTTTATACAGAAAATCAAACAATGGAAATCCTCTGAAAGGCAAAAGAACAAAGTTTTATTCATTAAAATATGTTTCTACTACAACTCCTCCGAAGCTCGGAGTCCAAAGTTTATTTACATGAACTACGAAAATAAATAAAAATAACTACATAATCTAAACTAACTTTCGTTGAACGAGAGCGACAACTACTTCTTCGACTTCTTCGACCTTTTTCCAGACGACTTCTCTCCCGTGCATTTGCCCTTGATAACATTCTTTGATGGGGAAGTGACAACTTAAGAAGTACGGGGAACTTCCATGGGCTTGGACCCGTCAGGAAGGATGACTTTTAACGGCTTATTCAGAGGATAGTCTAGGTCCATACTTGAGGCTCGACTTTGATCTTGACTGTCTCTTTCTTCTACTTCTCAAGCTGCTCCTCCATGCTTAGTTTTGATGTATGTTCAGAGGCGCCTGTAATTTCGATTTCATAACTCCCATCGATGGGAGAGGAAGTCTCGGACTTATCCTCATCAAGTGCTCTGATCACCTGAGCATCTGGACTGGGAGTCTCTCCTGCGTGAGTAGCCTCACTTGACTTTTCCTTTACCTCCTTGGCGACGTCGCTCCTCGAAGTGGCCTCGGGATCAGAACGGCCTGCACAAAATCATGAAAAACAAGCATTAGAATACAATAGCCCCTCGTGAAAAACGACGACTTTTGGAATGTTAACGTGGAGGGTTATCTACCCGGTTTCTTCTAGCTCTCAGCCGTCCGAGGGGCCTCACCCTCTGGAATGGGAGACAGAATGTGAATGCCAAGGCCGGGGTCCTCTGGGTCATAGTCGATGTGCTGCTCAATGGGATCAAGTATCGGCCGACCGGCCGGCTGAATGGGCGCATGAGCTTGAGACTCGATCCCGGATGGATTGGCAATAACCTCTTTCCCTTTCGTTGAGGAGAAGCCTTTGCAGTAAAGAGTTTTTGCCGCAGACAGGTCCGAAGGCTCGTTTTCCTTAAGAAATTCTTTTATCAAAGCTCCTTCATCAATCTCCTCGGTACCAAGTTCGACCTTCCTGATTTCTACTAAGGTCTCCCACACCTCGGCTAAAGATTCGAGGTAGCCCTCACCCAGAAAAGTTAAGTCTCGGTGCATGAGGACGCGGGCATTGAATTCTGCAATTAGTGGGTCGAACATGCTTTTGACCTGCTCCCTACCTGCTTCTTTAGCGGCCTCAAGGCGGGAGCCGGCCTCCACAGATGCTATTTTCTTGCCCTCTTCACGGGCTTCATTCTTTAGCATCTCAACCTTAGAAAGTTCATCCTCAAGCTTCGCCTTCATAAGTCATGTGGCAACGATCTCCTCGCAATATCGTTGCGACTCTTCTTGGGCACCGGTCTTCTCCTCCTTTTCTTCGTGGAGTTTCTCCTCCATCTCCTTAACTCGGAGGGCAAAAGCGTCCCTCTCCTTCTGCACTGAGTCTTTCTCCAAAGATAGGGCCCCACAGCGTTGGACCGTCTCGTCTTCTTTTTTATGGGTTGACTCTAGACGATTAACGGCCTCGGTAGTATCTTTAGTGCTCTGCTGGGCGACTTCAAGCTGAGACTTATAAGAACCAAGCTCTTCGTCCTGAGCTTTAATAATATCTTATCATGGATAGCCTCAAGCTTCAAGCGACCTATCTCATGCTGACGCTCTATGAAACTTTCTCGATTAAGTGCACAAACGCATCATGTTGTACATAGACATCATTGGTACAAGCGATGGCACTTTGCTTGACATGCCATGGAATATGGTGGATCGTCGGAAGAAACTTTAGGCCATCAAAGCATATCTTCGGAAATGAGGCTTTAAGTTCAGCAAGTCGTTCAGCGACCGTTGGATCTGTTACGGTTGTAAGAGGAGTCTGCTTGGAGACCGCAGGCGTTCTATGGGGATCTCGAGATTGCCTGGTACTTGATGAACCAGATTATTGATCCCGATGTGCCTCAGGCTGAGACCCCTTATGTCCAAATTTCTCTTTGCTGTGCTCCGGTTGGGAAGGAGGATCGCGAGGATATGAAGGCTGATTATAAGTCTTTCTTCGATGTGAGGATTACCGACGGTGGTAGTCTCAATTGCCGGATTCATCTCTATCTTGACTGCCGGAGCCCGAATTCCAACCAGATTAGTAGAATATCGATGAACCGCGAAGGCGGTCAAGTCCATGCGTGTGCCCCATGTCACCTACACAAAGTTTAAATAGCGATAAGTTAGCAAAGAATAGGGTGACAACGGAAATTAAGTGCAAGATGAAGTGCAGGTGTTTGTGTATGTCCTAGTGTTTCCCCCCGACGGACCAGTTTCTTTATTAATAGGAGTTTTTTCTTCCTGGTTTTGGGCTTGAACGCTTGTATCGCCTCTCATGGACGAATGAAGCTTAAGGGCCTCTGGATCGTCGAAGTCGTAGTTGAGTAGATCATCAGGTATGGAAAGGTTCAACATGCCTTTTAGAGAACTTTTTAAATGCTGTGAGGAAGCTTCTTTCTCCACTGGAACAAGAGAAACTTTAGAAGTTTCACCGACTGTTTTCTTCCTTAGCATGTACGTTAGTTTCTTCTTCCCCTTCGAAGGGGAAGGCGACGTCTCGATGTCATGAACTTCGACTATCGGATCCCGAGTGGGACCGACGTTCTCATCTTGTACATTAGGTGCTTCAATTTCCTTAAATTCCCCCTCTTCTAGTGTGTCAAGGGCGTTATGTGCTGAAGACTCCGCTTGCATTTCCCCTTTGCCAGAAGCAGGCCTGGGTATGGTAACGCCCTGAGGAAGGCTTATCCGATGACCTTCTGCCAACAGCCTGAACTTTGTAAGCTTCACATTTGAAATGAGAGTTCGGATGTCCCCGTCTTCGACGGGAATGGCTCAAATAGCTTCGACGGCTTCGGAATATCCGGGGCCCCCGAGACGCGGATTAATACCTGAAAAGATGGAAGAGAATTAGAAAAGGTATTGCTTCGATCAAACATGAGCATCGATCCAGAAAAAAGACTTACTTCCTTCCACCCATCCCCTCACAAAACCGAGAGGACAGCGCGCATAAAATCATTCTTTCTTGTACTGGAAAAATTTACTCCATGCCTTAGTCAGAATTTGGCATTTGTTATGCGGCTCGAGAAACATAAAAGATGGGTTATCCCTCCGTCCCTTGATGCAATATATGTATCAGATACCGCCTGGAGTCGGAAGCCTAGAGAGGACACTCATGAAGAGGATGAAAGTGCCACAGATGAATGTGTGGTTGTTCGGATGCAGTTGCGATGGAGCGATGTCGACATACTGCAACACGTCTCGAAGAAATGAGTTGAACGGTGGCACGCTCCTGACCCAGCACTTGAATTTGTTGCAAGCTATGTATCCGACTGGGGGAAAGTGTGGACGATCATCCCCCGATGGAACTAATACATCGTCAAAGGGGATTCCATGGATAGAGCAAATCCGATGGAGCGTACTCTCGTTAATCTTTGAAGCCTGAGAATCAATTGGGTCATCTAGAAAAATCGCTGCCTCCAAAGCGTCTGGATCCAAGTCGACAGATGTAGTCACAGGGTTCGGAAAGTCTTGAGTGGGGGCAGTTGACGGATGTGAAGTATCTACAACTTCTCGTCGAGAGGATGGCCCAAGTCTATCTGAGATCGTAGCAGAGCTAGATTTCCTAGACATCTCTAATGAAGATTGATTCTAACAGAGCACCTGTTTGGACTATACTTGAAAAATAATCGATGTTAGACTTAACAACATAAATATTCCCCACATGTGGTGTGTGAACTAGTGCGATCTTTCAAATGTAAGTGCCAAGCAGTGAAAAGACACTGTATTAATGAAATAAGTCTAAGCTTTGAATTGTCATCTTCGAAGACCGTCATCGCTGACCGTCTACGAAGGCTTATCATAAGATAGTTGATATTCTGAACTCAACATTATCGCTGCATTTGATGGGTAATTAACTATTAAGTGGGTTGAGTCCAAGTTTTCGGTTATTTAAAACACAGAAGTTTTCAGTCCGGATTATTCGATATGCTTTATTGTTTAAGTCTGTCCTTGTTCACTAACATATGTTCAGGCATGGGATGTGTTAGGTCAACTGTGCATTAGGTTCGACTAGCGTTGCTATTATGCACAATTCCCCTATCACCCAACATTGTCGTTCGGCATGCGGCAAGGCATGCCGAACCACAATCATGCCGAGCCGCATCACTCGGCATTCCATGCATCCATCTGTCTTCTCCACCGTCCGACATAAAGGAGTCATGTCAAACCACTACATGCCGAACCGCATTTCTCGGCATCCCATACTTCCATCAATCCTCTCCACCGTTCGGCATAAGGGAGTCATGCAGAACCACCCTTATGCCGAGCCGCATCGCTCGGCATCATACTCTCGACAATGACACCCTTCCACTTATCCACTCCACTGTTCAGCATACGGCGAATCGTGCCGAACCAAAGTTACGTCGAGCCGCAACGCTCAGCACTCCGTCCTTAACAACAATCTTATACTTTTTCTCCATCCCTACCAAACGACATGGTCGAGTTGTTCGACAAGTCATACCGAGTCATGTCGATCGGCGTTTCAGCCAATTCCTGCTCCTCCTCTATTTTTCCCTCCAACCTCGTTCGGCATGAGGGAATCATGTCGAACCACAGCGGTATATCTTCAACCAACTCCCTCCTTTGTGTACTCTGGCCTCTCCTCCTTTCCTCCACACTGCCTAGCCTTAGAACATATACTAATCACGATTCGACTCCCTCGTCTGCGCGATACCTATAGGCCACAGTTCTAGAAAAATTCATGAACTTGAATCGCGTGCTAAATTTTTTGGTCAGGGGAAAGCATTTAAAGAGAGGAGACAATACCTAGTAAATGGCTCAAAACTCGAGGGAATTCTGGAGTGAGGAGCGCGGTTTTAATTAGTTTCGAATGATTTGGGAAAGGAGTGAGGCAACGTACGATGTTTGAGGAGGGAAGGGTAATTAATTCTTTGGATTTTGTTAAAAAGCAAGGTTTGCGAGTACAGGATAGCGAAGGTAAAAGTGAAAAAGAGAAGAAGAAGTGAAATGTCGACCTTTATGGAGGGAAGAGAGGAAGTCGAAGGGACAATGACCGGTAGAACCGGTCAAAGCGCATCCCTTGCTTGGCATCAGCTATATCGTTCGACATTTATATGAAGTTCGGCATCGGCATGTCGTTCGACATTCAAGAGAAAGTACCATCGAGGAAACGAAAGCAGAGCTTGAAGCTAAACATGGAGGACTCGTGACTCAAAGCGCATCATGTTCATCCACATAATACACTTTGGGGGGCAAGTGTTACCCAATGGCTTGACCGGGCAACCAAAGACTTGATGAAGAGACTTCGTTCGGCATCTATCCCCGTTCGGCACGACCAGGCCATTCGGCATATGTCCCTGTTCGGCGCGACCAGGCCGTTCGGCATCTGTCCCCGTTCGGCACAGCATGGTCGTTCGGCATTCCACACTGCTCGGCATCCAGACCTCATTCGGCATTGAGAGCCGTTTGGCATAGCATGGTCGTTTGGCATTTCACACTGCTCGGCATCCAGACCTCGTTCGGCATTGAGAGCCGTTCGGCACAGCATGGTCGTTCGGCATTCCACGTTGCTCGGCATCCAGACCTCGTTCGGCATTGAGGGTCGATCAGCTTGGCATAGTCGTTCGACATTCAATCTTGACCGGCATGAAGCTCATTCGGCATTCGTATGACATTGGGAATTAGCATGTCGTTCGGCATACAATGCGTCGTTCGGCATTCCTGCCTCGTTTGGCATCTCCCCTTAACCGGCTTCGGCTTGCACTCTTCACTCAACAAATCGCCTCGTTCGGCATTAAAGAAGCGTTCCACATTTGTCGATCGCCATTAGTGGTTCGGCAAGCAGAAGTCGCTCACTATGGGCCGAGACATCTAGCTACTAGGTCCATTAAGGAAGTCCAACCCATTTTTGTCTATAAATAGAGAGGCAGAGGCACAGTGAACGAGACCTTTTTTCGAGAACACCGGGGAGACTATGCCGCATTCAAGACTCATTCAAGACTTATCTTCTTTGCTTAACAATTGTAATCAAATAGTTGGCGTACGGATTGTATTTGTAACCAGTTGATAAGTAAAGCAATAAAGATTAACCTCAAAGTGGACGTAGGCAATCACGCCGAACCACTATAAATCTGGTGTTCTTATTTTCTGCATTTAGTTTAGCATTATGTTCACCATTTATATTTACTTTCTTCATTAATCTCTCTACATAATCTCTCTTAACGGTGTTAGTGACCAATTCTGATGCTAACAGGCTTGACAAAATTAGTACGAAATCAGTGGATACTGGTGTAGACAATTACAAAATTTAATGAAGACAGATTACCTAATCGATTGTGCAAAGATAGGAAGAGATTGGAGTGAATTTGGATTGATATTTCTTTTGAGTTCACAAGGTTTGATATTATTGAAAATGACAAATTTTTAGATCAGGCCCTCCAAATAACGTTATTTAAACATTAGGTCTTATTTCAAACTTATTGCAAAAATAATCCTCATTTTATTTTTTTCATATTTTATACTTGCGCAATCCAAATATGCTCAAGTGTATAAAAGAAATTTCAAAAATTATACTTGCGCATTACATAAATGTTCAAGCACAAGTTTTTTTTTTAAAATAACACTTGCGCAATTCAAATTTACGCATGTATAATTTTTTGAGCAAAAATACAATTCATATTTGAGCAAAATGAAGCCTATTTTTTAATAAGTTTCGATTCATGTCTAAAATTTAAATATTTTTTTGTTCGGGCTTGATTTGAAAAATTCTCCTATTGATAATGATGATATGAATTTTTTAATGTGTTGAATATATAGAAGGGAGTGCATCTATTAGTGACAATAGATATTTATGGAAGTTCACTGAAGAAAATAAACGGTATGATAATATGTTAGGACAAAGTTTCTGACTTTGATCTACATATAAGATAGTATTGTGTTTGTATTATATTTGCCATTATTTATATTTATTCTTTTCTCATTAACCGTTATATAGATACAACTTCTTATATCAAAAAACGAAGAGAAGTAATATGGAGGTTGATCGAAGAAGATATTATTAATGCATATAATTAACAAGAGTAACCTTCTCGAAATTCATATAAGATACATATCATGAAATTATTTATTAATGGAAATACATGACAATGACCACCACGGACATCAGTTTTGAAGACTTGGGTCGGGAATACCTTCGCTCCCCCTAGGCCACAATGTACGTGCATTAGGCTTTGTATCAAGGTGCATTCCTTTTAGGAACTTGTCAGCTAAGTTCATCCACTTTGAGTTTTTTATTTCATCTTCGCTGCTCATTGGCCCGCTAGCTTCAGGCCCAGTATATCTCACTTGTTCTGTCTGCTGAAAAAGCAATGGTGCAAGTAACAACGTGAAAAGAACAAAGATCGATGAGTTGAAATTTGCCATGTTATTTGCTAATATGACCAAAGGGTTCTTCCAAGTATCGATATATAGAATTCAAAAGTCAAAGTATTAATGTTACGATCATCATAAATTTTACGTTTACTAGTAAGTTTTCTTTAATTTATTGTCATGCTTTAAATGATCAATTAATTATGAACGCTTTAACCTTTGTAATTCAACCGTTGTCTAAATTAAATAATTATGATGCTACTAGTAAAAAAAAAAGTGCTCACTTCCGTAGCTAGTTTAACAATAAATGAATGTAACGTAGAAAAGTTAGAAAAGAATGACGACAATATCATTTGTAATAATTAGAAAAGTTTATTTATAAGTTGTCGCTAATATCGTTTTCAGTGCAATTTCACAACGTTGAAAGTTTATTAAGTCGCATCCTACGTTAACTTAAATTGCTTCTTAATATGATTTCTCTAATTTGGAATTATGAGTTCTTTGGCGTTGTGTTAGTTATAACCATATAAGATTGGTTTCAAAGTGTTCGCTGGCACCATATGATTTTGAAGTGTTATTATCTTGTATTTAGCGTATATACTTGTCATTCCTTGGTTTAATGAATTAAAATAGATGGTTTATAGAGCTTTCAATTAAGTTGCTACTAGTTTAGGGATGATAACAAGGGTATTTAATTTTAAGCCCAAAAGTGTACGGTTTAACCGGAGAAACTTGATAATGAAAGATCAAAGAACTATTGCTACCATGTTTCACTTCAAGAATGATAATCACTTCAAGAATCAAGTTGGTAATGAAACAACTGTACATATTCATTCACTTAGTAATGAACGATCGTAGAACTGTTTACTTAAATATTAAAAGAGAATCAAGCATTAACTCCCAAGCAGTAACGCCCCACCCCGAGACCCACCTTAGCAAAAAGAATTAACAAGTAATTCCGTCTACTAAAGCGGAGAATAGGGCTGGTTAAGGGCGACCATCTATAATTTTGTCTTAAACATCCATTGAGTACGTCGATAAATGCAATATAATTTTTTTTTCAACTCAAGTGGATCGACATACCCAGTAAATGCTTAATCCAAAACTATAGGTGGCTAACGGATCTATCAGAACAAAATACAATAACTGAATGTAAACTACATCACAGAACAGTAACCAACATCATATATATACATATACACTGATACACGTTCAGTACAATACAATATGAATACAATAAAGGTGGTACACGACCACACCATATACATCGAATCAAATGTAAGAACATCAGAATATGCGGAAGAAATAAACTACTCAAGAGAAAGAAGAGCTGATATCCAACATCAACTTCAAGCTAAGCCCAATAAATGATACCTGAAACAACTCGGTCTGACCCGAGTGAAAACACACGGGTCAGTCTAGCTAGAACTTATCGTTAGTAAAGGTGATGATAAGAGATAAGGGGAAAACCATTCCATCATTACCAATGGAATGATATAGGTCATCAAGTTATCTCTAGAGTGATACATCAATGGTTCATCATGATTGCATAGAGGAATACAATATGTATATTAGATAGACATGGTTTATCTAATTATATATATAACCGAATGAAATGGGTGAGGATATGGACCATAAAGTAAATCTTCATAAGATAATTAAACTGCAAGAATCCATCATAAATAAAACCCATCTAATAGAAACTTCTTAATTATTATACCTCATCTCATCGGTATAAATATAAATAGATCTAAAATCCATCATTAAACTCATTATAAAGAAATTTCCATAATCATTTATACCTCATATCATTGGTATAAATATAAATCTATCTTAAATCTATTATCAACACTCATCATAAAAGCATTACCATAATTTATACCTCATCTCATTGGTATAAATATATATAATGTCTCAAATCCATCTTGATATTACCAAGGTTCATTAAGGGTAAGAAGTGGAGATTCATAAAAAACGTCTATACTAACATCAGTCAAAACAAGGTGATATCCAAAAAAAATTACTAAATAACTTAGTAGAACAGATATTACCGCTATAGATGATCCCGCGCTAAACAAACAAATATCTCCTAAAGATGTGAGGATATATTTTAAAAAAATAATTTGGTTCCATCTGCTATAGCTTGAAGAATTACTAATGGACCGACATATTCAGGCCTAATGCATCGTTGTATTACTACAGATATTTCTCTTTCTAACCACACAATTATTAGTATCCCTATTGTTATTCCCAATACAAAGGTGAAAATAAAGTATTTTTTATTTCATTTCGGTTTTTTTCCCTCTCTTCTCTTTTTATTTTTCCATCATTTTTTAAGTCTCATAAGGTTTGGTGATCCTGTAAAATCTCACATATTTTCTCGTTGAGCGTGAGGTACGAAATAAATTAAATAGATTTTTCAATCAAAAGAAAGTACTATGTGAAATCTTCGGTTTCTTCCTCTTCCTCTATTCCATAGATACCGCCAATAAGAAAATAAAAAATCAAACTCAAGGGCAATGAACTTTAATAATCAAATTAAGAACGAAGCCTCCGTTAAGTTATGTAAATCTCAAGTTCATTTTAAGTACTTCTGTTCACTAAACTAATGAATATAAAGAATGATACTTGAATTGTAAGAAAAATGTGATTTCAAAAATATTTTAGTTGATGAATGTTGTCAAAAAATTACAAAAGTACCCACGGAAATAGTGGAGGTGGTTTGAACGTACCACACTCACATGTAAGTAAGAAAAATGTGATTTCAAAAATATTTTAGTTGATGAATGTTGTCAAAAAATTACAAAAGTACCCATAGAAATAGTGGAGGTGGTTTGAACGTACAACACTCACATGTAAGATTGAAAATTCAATCTTTGTTAATTGCATATTTTTACTGGAAATTGAACCAGGATCAAAAACAAAAAAAAAATTATAAGATAAACAGTTCGGAAAGCTAAATTAATATAGCTTTACAATTTAAAAATAGCGTTATATTATATAACTCAAAACATAGAACTAAACAATTAGGAAAACTGTTCCCGTTTTGTATTAAGAAAATGTTACTTGTAAAAATTGAACCTATATACATTTACCTCCATGCTGTTTTTTTCTAAAATTTTCTTCACGTTCATATAAAAAAATTTCCTAACTAGTTTTTATTATTTGTTATATTATTATTTTCTCACGTTAAAAATAAGCATTCCCGTAGTTGGTTTTTATTACTTGTGAAACATCGATGTGTTTTATTGATTTAAAATATTTAAATTTTATCCACTGAAAACTTAAGAGTTATCCTTGATGCAACGGAAGTAGATTGTAATTTGAAATAAAAAAGTAAACAATTTTGTCCTTCGAACTAATAACCACTTAATAATAAATGTCATTATTAAACCGGTGACTTTATTTACGGACTAACCGAATTGAATATAGATGATATTGGAACTTCAATTAAGACCAAATTTCACAAATTCTAAAATGATACAGCGATGACGAAGAGAACCACTGTAAATGATCGTCGCTAAAAGATACCGTTTAAATTTATAAAATTGAAGGTTACCGATGAGATTTGTAAGGGATGAATTAGATTAAAATGTAACACAACTAAGATGACCTATGAATATTAGTATTTGAATTGTCAAGTCTATGTGGCATCACAATGGTTGTTTACTCAGCCCTTGAATCAAATACTCAACAACATTACTAACTTTTTAGTGAGCTATGGAGCTCATACTTTTGCGTGAATAAAATTATATGAATAGTTTGAGATATTATTTGAATGGAGCAATGGTTTATTGCTACAGTGATCTAATCTGTCAGAAATAAACATGCAATACATACACGGACGAGAAGCATACTGGAATTCAAAAAAAAAGATAGGAATATAAATGCCCTTGAATAGAAAAACGAACAGACTGATAAAAGTTTCAAAACATGTCTACTGGCGCAAAAATCATACAATGCAACTAAAGAAATAAAGTGCACGCTCGCAATTAGCAGTCATCAACCCCTTTAAGGACATGATTAATTTAGCCCCATTCACTTACATGGAAAATAATCTACACCACCCTAGCGGCCAAACTGGATTAGTCACCACTCGTACCAAGGCAGCAAAGCCTCCTCCCCTCATCATTTGCTTAAACTCCTTAAAATTAACCATGCCATCTCCATCCACATCTGACTTTACTAATCGCCTCCTTACAGTCCTCCACTATCCTCCCTTGCTTCAATCCCAACGAGGCCAGCACCAACCTCAACTCGTCCACGGTTATGAACCCATCCCCGTACTGGTGGAACACGTTGAAAGCTTCCCTCATGTCTCCAGTTTACTCTATGTACATGGTCGTGCATGGTGCACGTCGCTAGCGACGGCCGAAGGTGTTAGGCATAGCGTCCCCTGACTCGGCATCCTCGGCTCTCTTCAATTGTGCTGGTGTGGATCGTTGGTTCTGACAGAGGCCATGGCGAGCATCGACATTGAAGTCGACAAGAGAAATCAAGGTTTTGGATATGCGCCATCGGGTTAAGAGGCAACAGTACTGGAAAGCGGCACTTGTTGAGGGGGGTAGGTTGGTTCGGCGGTGCTTCAAGAAGCCTCTAGTGCTATAGATGTGTTGAATCATACATTTTGATTCATGACAAAAACCTTAAACAATCAGTAATGAGACATACGATCAAGCGACAAAAAGAGAATGAGATATGCTACTAAAACTACAAAGAAGACAAGACTTCAAAACTGAATATAGTATGTTTATTTATTGAATTGTTTAGTCTTAAAATTATTAAAATCTATACTCAAGTAGTTTACACAAAATCAAAGTTGTTTTAAAATTCAAATTCTTTAAAAAAGGTGTAAACTGTGCACTGACAACTAGGTCAGTCGACTGACCAAAAATGACCAGTCGACTCAACCTGTTTAGTTGCACAGAATCACTCTGTTTTACACCATCTTTGAATATTCAGTCGACTGGTCGTTTTTGGCCAGTCGACTGAACGATTCTAACAGCTATTTTCTTGAAGAGACACTTCTATTTGCGAAGAGTTATGATTCAATTTGAAGAGATATGGCTGCATCTTTTGATCAAAACTCTTCATGAATAGTTGTAGCTGTTTATCTATATAAACACATGAGATTCACTTCTCAAATCATCGAATTTTATTTTGTTTTCTGATCATACTCTCTACTATCTATATATGCATTCTACAAGCAATCACAATTTATATATTGCTTGAATCTCTGAATTAATTAACCTATTCTTCGATTCAAAGCAATATTTTCCTTTCTAATCTTTACGCACACAATATATACTTGAGGAAAAGATTATAGGAAAGGTTACTATCAAAGACATATCAGTGTTATCAAGAACACAAAGTGTCAAACAATTTTACTGAAACTGTTGAAGTCCTGTTAGTTTGAATCAGACGAAAGAGCCATCTTCGGTTGTTGAGGTGGAAAAATCATGTTCGGCTGCTTATGTGTTGTTTACCTATTCCTTCGGGTTAAGTGAGAGGTTATTGAGTGAAATTCCAAAGGAAAGTCTGGGACTGGACGTAGAACGGGAAGTTCGAACCAGTATTAAAACTTCTGGTGTGTTTATTCGTATTTACTTTACTATTATTATCTGTTTTCGCATTTTAGATTATAATACATTCCATACTACAACGATCCTAAGTGATAACTAGCCACACAGTAGTCACTTTTGAGAATTTTAAAATTTTTGTAAAAATAATTCAAAATATAAAGAATTTGAAAGCTAAAAATATTAGAAGTGATCATGAAGGTGAATTTGAAAATGAAGCTTTTGAACATTTTTGTAACAAGAAAGGAATTAATCATAACTTTTCTTTTTCTAAAACATCACAATAAAACGGAGTTGTAGAAAGAAAAAATAAAACATTACAGCGCAAAAACTTCATTAAATGTAAGCACTCCACCTAAGCATTTCTGGACAGAAGTTGTTGCAACTGCTTGTTATGTTTTGAATCGTGTTTCTGTTTGATCACTAACAAAACATATCACATATGAACTTTTAAATGGAAGAAAACCTAATATATCATATTTCAAAGTATTTGGTTCAAAATGTTTTATACTTAACACTAAAGATCAGCTTGGCAAGTTTGATCCAAAATCCGATGAAGGAATATTCATAGGATATTCGAAAAGAAGCAAAGCTTATCGAGTTTTTAATATAAGAACTAAAGTAATTGAAGAAACTCTTCATGTTTCATTCGATGAAAATGTCAAAATTTCTTCTAAAATTACAAACTTGGAAAATAATTCAAATAAATTTCTAACAAATAATTCAGAAGATGATGATATTATTTTTTTTAAATAATAACACTGATAATACTAGAGAAAATGGAAAAATTGTTCATAATGAAAATGTTGTAAATCTCCTCCAAAAATTCTTAGGGATCGCCCTGTTCAAAATATAATTGGAGAAGTAAATTCAAATGTAAGAACAAGGCATCAATTAAATCAAATAGGCCATATAGATTTTCTCTCTAATATATAACCTAAATATATTAAGAAAGCCTCCAATGATGACTATTGGTTAATAGTTATGCAAGAAGAGCTAAATCAATTTGAAAAAAAATGAAGTTTGGAAATTAGTTCCTAGACCAAGTGATCAATCCGTCATTGGTACTAAAAAACAAAGTTGTTGAACAAGGTAACATAACTAGAAATAAAGCTAGATTAGCAGCACAAGGATATAATCAAGAAGAGGGAATAGACTATGAAGAAACATTTGCTCCTATCGCGAGATTAGAAGCTATACGTATCCTATTGGCTTTTGCATGTTTTCATAACTTTAAATTATATCAAATGGATGTTAAAAATACTTTTCTAAATGGATATATAGAAGAAAATGTCTATGTTGAACAACCTCCTCTTTTTAGTCATGAAAAATTTCCAGAATATGTTTATATAAAAAAGCATTATATGGTTTAAAACAAGCACCTCGGGCTTGGTACGACCGACTTAAAAATTATCTACTAGACTCTGGTTTTGAAATTGGAAAGGTTGATCAAACTTTATTTATTAAGAAAACTAAACAAGGTATTTTAATTATACAAATATATATTGATGATATTATATTTGATCCAACAAATGAAAAATTATGTCACGAATTTTCGACTATCATGACAAACGAATTTGAAATGTCACATATGGAAGAATTATCATATTTTCTTAGACTACAAATCAAGCAATTGCAAAATGGCATTTATATTAATCAAGAACAGTATTGTAATAATCAAATTAAACGTTTTGGTATGAAAAACACTTCTTCCAAGCCAACTTCTTTGGGTACAACTATACATCTCGACAGAGATGAAAATGGTAAGAGTTTCGACCAAAAACTATATCGTAGCATGATTGGATCATTACTTTACTCAACTGCTATTCGACCTGAAATTATGATGAGTGTTTGTTTATGTGCTTGATTTCAAGCAAATCCTAAAGAATCACATATGCGAGCAGTAAAACTTATAATTCGTTGTCTTAGCAAGACCAACGATTTAGGACTGTTTTATCCAAAAGAATGTCCTTTTGAATTAGTATCCTATAGTGATGCTGGTTTTGGAGGAAGTCGGACAGATAGAAAAAGTACGAGTGAAATTTGTCATTTCATCGGACGATCCTTAGTATCTTGCTTTAGCAAGAAACAAAACTGCGTTTCACTATCGACATGTGAAGCAAAATATATATCTGCAGCTTTAGCATGCGCTCAAGTAATCCAGATGCAACAAACATTGCAAGATTTTGATATAAAATTAAGTAAATCTATAATATATTGTGATAACACCAGTGCAATAAATTTATTTAAAAATCCTGTCAATCACTCACGAACTAAACATATTGACATTCGTCATCATTTTCTTCGTGATAATATTGAGAAGGATATAGTAAATTTAGAATTTGTAAATTCTGAGATTCAGTTAGCTAATATTTTCACTAAAACACTCGACGAAAATTGTTTTATAAAGCTAAGAAGAGAACTAGGTATAATTTCTTCAAAAGAATTATAAAATTTCTATAATAATTTTTTTTTTTTTTACTTCTTTGCTGGTACTTGAACTCGGCACCTCTAGCTTGGAAATCCTATGTCTCTACCATTTCACAATTTGTTGTTTCACAACTATGTTTATAATATATTTTTTCTTATTTATTTCACTCTTATCATGGATAATTTTCAGCCATGAAAATTCTAACTATTTCTCCTCCTCTTATTAATTTCCCGTTATCCTCTATTTCGTCTAGCTATTACTATTTTTTATCTTCTTATTATTATAAGTACTTAAACAGTTTCTGTTTATCTTTCCATCATAATCATATATTATTCCATACTAACAATATTGTTCTCCCAAAACAACTCTCCATGTCGCTTTGAATATTCCTCTATCGATTTCTCAACACCTTCTTCTGGATCATCAACTTTACCTACACCTACCGCATATCATGAACCGGCCAGACCATCTAGCTATCATACTGGTCATACTCCAAAACAAAGAAGGCACGTCGTTTTTTGTTCTTTGGTTCTACATTAACAAAGCAAAATATTGATGATTTACATCATTATCAAAGGAAATCACTAGCAATTCAACGTGAAATGTAATATGAACGGAAAATGAATTCAAAACGACTTAGTTTTCTAGAGCAACTTGGATGGAAATTCTATGGGACATCTTCATCTAATGTTCATCAACCTACAATGTCTTCTTATCATCAGTCACCACAACCTCCTATCATGTCTCCAATTTCATGGGAACGTGGAAAGTCTGCTTTAAAACCATACAACAAAAAGACTAAAGTAGAACCAAAAGATTGCAAGACTCCGCAATAATCCACTTCTTCTTTTAACTAAGTCTTATTTTTATTCATTTCAATCTATTTTTGTATATTTCATTGTTTAATACATTGAATATATTGTATTTTATTTGTTAAAACATTCAAAAAACTGATATGCTGAAAAACAGCATTCAGTCGACTGAACGTTTTGGGTCAGTCGACTGAATCTGAAAACGGAGAGTTTTCGGGATAGTGTTCAGTCGACTGAACGAATTTGGCCAGTCGATTGAATCTGGAAACAGAAACTTTCTGGAATTAACTTCAATCGACTGGATATGCTGCATGGGTACTTTTAACACTATTTCACCTACTTTTTTACCCCTTTAACCCACCATCTTCTTTTTCACTCTTCACTTTTACTTTCCCTCTTTAAATTTACAAAACCCTAGCTATCAAAACTTTCAAATATCTTTACTCAATTTCAATTTCAAATGGCTCCAAGACAACCTAAACGATCTAGAAAAGCCTCTACCTCTTCCTCCGAACCTATTGATACCCAAATAGCTCAATGGCTTTATGATGCCACCCTATTCAAAGATGGAACAAAATGAAGGAAGCTCGTTTTCTCGAAGGTTCTTTTGTGTGTTTCCAGACTTTGCTTCATATAGAATTCAAGAGCTTGCAAGAAGAATTCGTCTAGAATCTCTTCTTGACCACAATCAGAATAATCTCAAAATTAATCACACTGTGGTAAAAATCTTTTATGTAAATTTAAATTTGGGTCATCAGAATCCACGAAATCGTGACAATTGCGTATGGAGTTTAGTTTGTGGTCGACAAATATTCTTGTCATTGGTTAGAATTGGATACATTCTCCACATACCAACAAATGGTATTCCGTTAGAAGATTTAAATGTTCCTATAAGCTTACGAAATGAAGTAAGTCATAGGCTTTTGGAAGATGGCATGACTAAACTCAAATATATCGCCTTACGTCCTACAGCTCGAATTATGCATCGAGCCTTAATGCGTACAACTCTTCCTCGTACTGGTTCTTATAAGCTTGTATATGCGGAAAATTATAGGGTGTTGTATGCAATTTGGGGAGATATCCACATAAATTGGCCTAAGCTTATTCTTGATGAGTTCTTGCCTTTTAACCAAGGTTGAATGAACATCATCTATTACGGTGAGTATATTATGCGACTACTTATGAACCTACAAGTTCCTATTTCAGAATCTGATAGCTCCATTACTAAAACTCTAAATAGCCGCATAATTAGTCTAATGAAATTTCCTTCTAGACTTCTCACTATCATGTCTTTCCAAGAATGGCAATCACGACCTCGTCAACAAGCTGCTACTCCACGGCAACAAAGAGATGACATTGGTACACCAACACCATCTCAAAGCATTCGAGAATCCATTAATCTACTTGTGTGAAATCAAGTTATTTTGGATTCTCGCATCAAAAATCTCGACAAAAAGATCGACAAGAAGTTTGACAAAATTAAAATCTTTTTCGAGATTTTATAGGATGCAATCTCTTGTTCATCTTCCACAACAGCGGATACTTCACATCGTGATCTGGTTACCAGCTCCCCGCTTTACTTGGTCTACATCCGAAGAACACACAAGTTCTGACATAAGCGGAAATGGGGGTGGCAGACAATTTGTGGAAAGTTCTACAAGAGGCAAAGGACCAATGCAAGTAGAAGAAGAAACAGAGTCTGGCTCTGACGAGTGATATTGATATTCTTGGTGGTAGTAAGTTATTTTTATGAGCTTGTATAAGTAGCTCAGTACAATTCGAAACATTATTTTTTGTGGATGATTGTTATGTTGTTAGTTCACAATGATAAAATTATTGTTTATTTCCTTTTTATCGATGACAAAGGGGGAGAAATTTGTATGACTAACCATTTTTTGCAGGATTAGGTATGTTGCTGGATATTCAGAGGGGATATATATAACTTCCGTTATATATTTCTTAAAATATAGTATCATCTAAAACAGGTTATCATAAATCAAAAAGGGGGAGAATGTTGAATCATAAGTTTTGATTCATGACAAAAAGCCTAAACAATCAGTGATGAGACTATACGATCAAGTGACAAAAAAAGAATGAGAAATGCTACTAATACTACAAAGGAGAAAAGACTTCAAAACTGAGTATAGTATGTTTATTTATTAAAAAAATTAGTCTTAGAATTGTTAAAATCTATCCCCAAGTAGTTTACACAAAATCAAAGTTGTTTTAAATTTCAAATTCTTTAAAAAAAGGTGTAAATTGTGCGCTGACAACTAGGTCAGTCGACTGACCAAAATAACCAGTCGACTCAACCTGTTCTATTGCACAAGATCACTCTGTTTTACACCATCTTTGAATATTCAGTCGACTAGTCATTTTTGGTCAGTCGACTGAACGATTCTAATAACTATTTTCCTGAAGAGACACTTCCATTTGCAAAGAGTTACGATTCAATTTGAAGAGATATGGCTGCATCTTTTGATCAAAACTCTTCATGAATAGTTGTAGCTGATTATCTACTATATAAACACATTAGATTCACTTCTCAAATCACCGAATTTTATTTTGTTTTCTGATCATACTCTCTACTATCTATCTTTGCATTCTACAAGCAATCACTATATATATATTGCTTGAATATCTGAATTGATTAATTTATTCTTCGATTCAAAGCAATATTTTCCTTTCTAATCTTTACACACACATTATATGATTGAGGAAAAGATTATAGGAATGGTGTACTATCAAAGACAAATCAGTTTTATCAAAACACAAAGTGTCAAACAATTTTATTGAAATTGTTGAAGTCCTGTTAATTTATATCAGGCGGAAAATTCCTCTTCGATTGTTGAGGTGGAAAAATCATGTTTGGCTGCTCATGTGTTGTTTACATATTCCTCCTGGTTAAGTGAGAGGTTATTGAGTGAAATTCCAGAGAAAAGTCTAGGACTGGACGTAGAACGGGAAGTTCGAACCAGTATAAAAAAATCCTAGTGTGATTATTCTTATTTACTTTACTATTATTATTTGTTTCCGCATTTTAGATTATAATACATTCCATATTACAATGGTCCTAAGTCATAACCAGCCATACAGTAGTCACTTTCAAGTTGTCTGGTCAAAGTTCATGAAAGACACGACTAGGGTTTTGTTTCTAAAGGAAGGTAAATTGTTGAGTTCGTAATTCAAATTTAAACACATTAACATGATCTAACAATAAACTTACACACTGATGTTGTATGTTAAACAGTGTAATGTTTGATATTATTGTTAAAAATTTGCATATCAACGCTATTAATCAAAATTGATACATATACATATACATTTACGTTAGTGTAAGTACTTTTTTCATTTATTATAAATAGTTGATATTTGAATTAATATGAATTATAATCATTTAAATTTATAACATCAAACCTTTAAATTTACCACTAAAAATTAAACATTATAATATGCATATTAGTTAGTGTAATAATTCATAAGGCTCCGTTTTGAAGTTTTGGAGTATCGACTATGAAAAGTTTCGAGAGTATCCACATTTGACCATCAATGGTCGTAGTGATTTTGATTGGTTTACATGAAGTTTTGTTATAGAGGATCAATACAAGCTTAAGAGTTTACCATACATCGGTTTAAAGAGTTTTCACTAAAATGACACATTACATATATATCCTTATATTTATTCTTTACTTCTGTAAAGATTAACTTTACAATATGATTAGTAGGTGTATACTGGAAATAAAATATTAAAACATCCCAGTTTAATAGGTTAAGAATTACTATCAAATTACATTACATTGGTTTTCACTAGTTTATGATCAACAATATCTACTGTGAACAAGTAAGCTTTAAAGCAGAGCCTAAGAGAACTCTTATTGCAAAACATTTTCCAAGTAAGGTTTTTTTAGACCATATTTAGGTACTCTTAACTTCTCGATCTCCAATAGCGACATGAGGTTGAGAGAATAGGTGAAACATTGACCTGCCCTTAACAAAATCAAGCCACTACTTAAGGAAATTCCATCTTTTCATCTCGTTCGCTACAATTTTTAGACGAGTGGTGTATTCACCAATATTTTCTGAACTTTTCATCTTCAAAGTTTCAAATTCAGCTCGTAGTAATTACATTCATACCTTTTTTTGCTTTTTCGGCTTCATGGAATGATTTCTGCGTAATCTCCCATGCATCCTTTGATGTCTTCGCGTTCGAAATTTTTTCGAAGGTTGATTCATCAATACCTTGAAAAATCCAAAACAAAGATTTCTTATCTCTTTTTTTCGAGACTCCTTCAATGCGGTCTTCTGGACATTTGTTAAAGCTGCTTTCTCAGTAGCATCTACAGGCTCGTATTGTTCTTCGACTATGTTCCAAATATCTTGTGAACCGAGCAATACCTTCATTGAATACTCCAATTTCCATAATTTGTATTCATCAATTTCAAAATTTTGGGTTGAATCATATTCATCATTCTGTACCTTGTCTTTTAAACAACAAATTGTACCTTAGCTCTGATGCAACTTGTTAGATGCGTAGTGGACTTCTTGAATGTATATTCAACATTGCATGGTATGTACATACATGTATTAATAATATAATTTTATTACAAATGAACACGTCTTTTTTTAAGAGCTGCTACTCTTTTATTTCTCTTCTCTTAAGATTGTTAATACATACTAGCTCTATTTATACTAATGCATTGCCACCCTTCTTGCTTGAAGAGTGGATAAAATTTATTACTATTCTCGGCCTTCATTTTCCAACCATTTTCTTAATTAAGATGTTGCAACATTTATTCTTCCCCATTAACTAAATAAAGAAAGAGCGTTTGTAAATTCTAACAGGTTTATGAAAATGAGAAGTTTAACACCTTCGTAGCTCATTACTAATTCATGTTGATGTCAAATGCCGATTTTAACATTTGCAAAATTGATTTATTACGAAGGAAACTTCTTCTAGTTGAGGTTTCTCATTGCTTAATGTTCACGTAGATTCGTATGCTTTTTTTAGTTTAAACTTTAAAATCAATATATCGATTTGTGTCAACGTAATTCAGTGATTGACTAGTTTAAACTTCAAAATCAAAATTGATTTAGATGTTCAGATATTAATTGCTTTAGTATCTTTTAAATATATTGTTTCAACTTTCAATAGTTTGTTTAATATTTTTTGCTTGACCATATAACTAGGGTTCCATTTAATCATTTTATGTAGATATATGTTATAATCTAGTTTGATTTACTTTGATGTTGATAAAATTGGAATTGATGTTTATTTTTCTGTCTAATTCGGTTCAGCTGGAGTTAGAGGCTAAAAAAGATAGCTAAATGCTGCAGTTCTATTTTAAATTTGGTTTTGATTTTCTCATGGACGAGAAAATGAGTTCATTCTATCGATTAACAAGCATGGTCAAACTAGCAAATTGAATATTTTAAGACAAACAACTATTTATAACAACTAGCGAGTAACTCGTGCATTGCACACGATAATGTTGTTAAAAATAGTAATTTTATTTTAGTTGTTACTAAAAATATATTTTATTATGAAAAATATGATAAATTTACTATGATATATTAATCATAAATTAAAATGACATGCAATGCTCAGATATAAGTTTAAGGGTACAATCTCCGCTAACTACATATTTTGATAAAATTTAATGTCCCAACTCAAAAAAAATTAATAAACTGAAATTGTTAATGATGTATATGTAAATAATTTATGCTATGTGACATACATTTTCATATGTATAAGTGAATAAATAACTTTACCATTTTTGTTAATATGTTTGTTGTTTATATATTGAATGTCATTATTTCAAAGGATTTATAAATGGTTTAATGAACATTAAATAATTAAATTTATTTAAATAAATTGAATTAACGATCAATGTAACTAATTAAAGATAAGGAGTTGAATGCAAAAAAAAATTGAAAAGATTTTTTTTACACGTTTGTAATTGAGAAGAGCATATTATGGTTAGTTTATCTGTATGAACAATAGATTTGTAATCGTGCTTACAACTTTGATAATTGCAAAATAATGTTATGTAGCATTTAGTTGAGTCGTGAGCTGGGTATGGTTTAATAAAATGTTGAAAGTGAGAATGCTTATATAGTCCAATTTTTATTGGTGTAACATGTGCGTTCACATTGTAATATTGTAAATTATAAATCTATCTTTTAAAGGTTGTTAAAAATGAAATTATGTTACGTTGTGATAAGTTTTCGAGATAAATTAATTAGAAATTAAAAGAGTTATTATCATTTATATACATTTTATGTTATATAACTTAAATATCTTTATATCTTAATAAAGAAATGATTTTATTATTTTTCTCATATATATGAGTATTGTACATATTGATATTCCCGTATATTTAAGATCTATTAGATGGTATAATAAATATATACATATATATATATATATGTATGTATGTATGTATGTATGTATATTAGTTAGTCATATTTATTTAAATAACTTAAATTTAACATTACACAATTGGTTAAATATATGGACTTGAATGTAAAATACTAGAAGATAATTGAGACGAGTTTTATGTAATTGTAAAAAATATAAAATTTAGGTATTTGAAGTTAATAGATTTTACATTGTAATGTATGATAAATTTATTCGGTAAATGAATTATAAAATAATTTTTTTTATTGTCATTGATGTGTTTAATTTATGTTATGTTATTTATATATATTTGCATCCAAATGATTTTTTTTTACCAATTTGTTGATACACTTGTAGTGTACTTACTGAAACTTGCATCTTTTAGGATTTATTAATAAATATTAATTGACTAAGTTTATCGATTAGTTTAAAGTTTGAATTATTAAGTGTATGGACTTTAATGTAAAATTTTAAAAGAGAATCGTCAAAAATTGGTGTAGATTTTTAAAAAGTAGGTATTTGAATGTAGAATGTGTGAGAAGTTTAGTACAATAATTGTAAATTGGTAAATTATAGGATTTTGAAAATAAAATATCTAGACTTTAAGAGAATTAAGGAGGATAGAGGTAACTTCTAGAATTAATGAAAGAGCTTCGTTGTTATTTAATAGATAACATAATTCCAAAATAAAATTTAGTTAAGTAATGCAAAATAAACATAATATGATTGATTGATGCAGAAACAAACACTTTTAGAAAAATATTAGTCAACGTTCCTAATTGATAAAACAAAACCTAACATTCAATTTGATACAATTTTCTACATATAATTAACAAAATATAACCCACTTCAATCCAGTATCGTCGCCAGAATTTAAATGTTAAAAGACCAAATGTGCACAAGATATACAAGTACTAATGGTAGCGTCTAAAACCATTGAATTTTCTTTGGTGTTGCCCTATTCTAATTACTATTCGATTTAGGGGCAGAATAAAATAACTAGATGTCCACTACATATTCAAACTACACGAAAAACGTAGTTGTATTTGGTTTAAAATGAGTTCTATGTTTTGAGCTTTCAATGTTAATTACAAAATATGAGAGGAGTAGAGAAACGACGGATAAGATGGATGGAAGATGTAGGGGACCCCGGAGGGGATAGAGAAAAGATGGAAGGACGACTTGTTTCTCGTGCTTCTCTTATTTCTTAAAACATGAAAAATACAAAATAAAAGTTATTTTCTATTTTATATGCTAACTTTATTTTTTAAATTGATCATTTCCACAATATATATGCGTGGTGCGCATTTTTGTATGAACGAAAATACAAAACTAAAAAAGGGTAACCAAAGTGTTTCTTTACTAAGTTATAGATTTCCTACTATGCATCCTTATTTTCAAATTTATTTCACTTCCGCCTTCTTTCAAAAAATGAGTTTAATGAACCATATCCATAATTATTTTTAGTTAAAATCTACAATTTTGAATGCAAAATTTTGCATTTTTTTGCAAATGTTTACACCCATGACTACAAATATTTGTTGTCTTTATTTTAATTATTTACATAAGAAACTCTAAATATTTACACTTAAAACTGCAATTGTTTACATTGAAAGTCGTAAATTTAAGAAGTGTTTTAGGAAACTTTTCCTTTGAAAGGACAGAAGTATATTCTAAGGCTTTTGACGAGACTTTCCTCTGCATAGTTCGCAAGCTTAAGTTTTATTCCTCCGGAATAAGAAAAGCAATACTGTCCGTGTGTTTCTTCCCTTTTTCCTCTCTAAGGTCAGGGACTAATGTATTTTTGACTTGTACACTTTCCTATAACATCTATGAACATAATCCTTTAGCCCTATACGATAATTTCATATCCGTGAACGCCACATATATGTTGATTAAAATTTTTTTATCGTATGTAATAAATTTGTTGGACGTAACGTCCATGGCCTTGAGGTACATGTAAAATTATGCTCCGTTCGTCAGTAATGTGCTTTACTTTCTTGTCATACATACAGCGGAGGAGAATGAATGCCTAACTTGATCAAACATATTGGTGCGTTGACCAAAATAATTTTATTCAATTTGTATACTTTATTTTATTATGTTATTCATTGATCATAAACCATCATGATTATCACAAATCTTAGACTTTAAATTCTGCGTCCCGTTCTCCTGGATCACTCCTGGGCCATAACACACGTCCATTTGGCCTTGTATCAAAACGCATCGTCTTGAAGAACCTGCCAGCTAATTTCATCCACTTCGATTTTCCTCTAATTCCAGGCTCAGTGTATTCCAATTGTTCAGTCTGTTGAAAAAGCAATGAAACAAGCAAAACTGTGAAAATAACAAAGACTAACGAATTGAAATTTGCCATTTTGTTTTTGTTAATACTGCTAAAGCTTTTTCCCAGGCAAATATAAATAGATATTCGCACAAACCGATGAAACTGCTAACATTAAACACCATTAAGTATTTTTCTTTAATGTTTGCAGATAAGTTTCCTTCAATTTATTGTCATGCTTTAATTGATCTATTAATTGAAAATGAAGTAACCTTATTAATACAAACAGCGTCTAGTACAAAAGATGGTGCAAGCGTGCAACTCATATTAGACAATGCTAAGCTTTGTCATACATTAACAAAACGCGTCTAAAACATAAAAAATAATTACAACTGTTATCTGTGTACATCTTAAATGAATAAATAAACAATTGCTAAAATAAAAGAAATGATATAAAATACATACGAATCGTATGATTATTCTGAACATTTTTAGTTTCACGTATACTGGTGTATGTGTATAACTCATCATTAAATTTAGAATATTCAACCGATTATAACAAATTGCAACTCGCTCTGAATCCAACAAGGCAAAATTAATTTACAGACAGAGACCAGCATACAATAACCTTTTCTGAATACAAATAACACAGCATGGATGATTTCTGGGTCCAGGATGATGTTCATTGAAAATCCATCTTATTTCATGCAAATTCACACCAACCTGTACAAGCCAGTAGACAAGTCAAAAATTCGAAAACAATTATATTCTGTATACCATTAAAAAATAAAAATAAAAACTAGTAAAACTCTGGCTTAAAACTAGTCCAATGACTTGAATGTAAGTTATACAAGTTTCTGTTGCTTATGTATACTTACATTTTCAGTGGTATCACCTTATGAAAGGTAGGCCTGAAGGAACTCGCCGAGCATATTCTATATATCGAGGTCCAAAGAACTGCCTTAAGAAATATTCTTCATATCTAATTGTATTAAGTTGAGACATTTGCTCCATAATAAACAAAGCACACAATAATTCGATCATATAACATAGATTATTGCAGTACCAATGAAGTATGGATCTTCAGAGACATATGATGCAGCACTTGGTACAACAGTTCATTGATTTGTACAGTATTTGTAAGGTATGAATGAAAATTTTCAGCATGGAAGGGAAAAAAAAGCAATTTTATGCATATGAAAACCTATAATAGAAATAGTTAGTATTTTATTTATACAAAAATTCTAATGGTTATTTGTTATTCCTAATTGAGACACATAACACGACCAAAAATCCGTTAATATTAATTTGTAAATTTATGTGTTTTTCCATTACCACCTTAATTAACTTTGGGCCATGGTTTATCTTCATCATTGCCCAGTGTCAAAGAGTTCAAGGGCCAGGTAGATTTGAAAACGAGTTTCCTGTTTTGTGTTATTTCAAATAGATGGAAGAGAAAATCCTAACTATTACAACAAGGGGGGAGGGGAAGGAGGAAGATAATTTTTGGTATTTCTCAAAAGGTTGAGAAAAAAAATCATTTTTAATTTTATATGTTAAAATCATTTTTCCTCCGTGTTCTCCTCTTCAATGCATTTTGAAATACATGTAGAAAATGCAAAACACAAAACGTTTTCAACCAAATAGACCATGAGTGTTTTAAGATCTTATTGCTTGATTTTGTGCACTTTAATTATGTATCTCTTTCGGTCAATGCACATTTCGAATCATGTTTGCTATCTCTAATGATTTCACCAATCGATGCTTTATCCTATCAGCACAAAAGAAGCAAAAGAATGTTACGCAAAATCTAGCGTCTAAGTTACAATGATCGCTTGTCCAAGAATCATTAACAACTCTCCAAAAATCAATATATCGCCAAATAAAATAAAAATAGTGAAAAATATGAAACACAAAAAGATTTAACGAGGTTCCATTATGCCTACATATCGGATCCAACAACTATCTTCATTAATTCACCCACTTCAACAGTACAAGAGATTAGAAGAGAGAGAAATGTTACAAATATCACAAAATTATAAGTATTCAAAGCGCTAATTAACTTGAATTTACAAATCGGAGTTTTCAAAAGATGATGATAATGGTGGATTCTCTCTTTAATATAATTGAAGAATTAATGCCTTTGTTTATATAAATTTAAGAAAAAAGATTTACCTTAAAGACTAGAATTAATGCTTTGAAAGCATTCAACATTCACATGATTTGATTTGCATGTGATTCATTTTCATGTTACATTCGCATATTCTTCTTTCTTTTCATTACACAACTAACTGATTGAATTAGTCAATCAATTTATGTCTTTTCTTCTTTCCTCATATAATGTAATCAATTAATTAATTAAATCCATTAATTGATTCTTTTTTCTTTTTTAGTATTTGACAAATATTTAAATCATACAAATTTAATAGTATGCCTTAATTCAAATACATCTACCACTCGCATCAATCAACAAAAGTTGGTTATTGGGTCAGCATCTATGACACTAAGTAGCCAACACTATACTAATGCTCAAACTTGTCCTTCAGAACCAATTTATTCAACATATCGCCTGGATTGTCCTTCGTGTGTACCTTGAATAGCTTTATCTTCTATCTTTTTCAAGCACAATAAAGAAAACTCTACATTAGTGTGCTTTGTCCGTGAGTTGTAAACTTGGTTTTCAACAAGATGGACACTAACTATTTGAAAACAACTCCACTATCTTATGCATCATTGATAAATCTCCAAAGTTGCAATAAATACAATCTTTTTTTTGTTGCTTCCACATTGAAATAAGCTATGTCGTTGTAGTAACGAACTACAACCGATTGTAACTTGGATCTTCAAGAAATCGAGCTTACACCAAGTATATAAACGTAGCTTGAAAAAGATTTTCTATTGTCTATATCCCTAGTATAATCTAAATCACAGCAACCCCTAAAAATTATATCACTACCAACTTCATCAGATAACAAACCAACATCAGCTGTATCTCTCAAGTAAAAATCCATTTTACCGCTTGCAAATAAGCCTTGTCTGGACTAGACATGCATCTGTTAGCACCAACTGCATGAGCTAAATCGGACCTTGTGCATACCATAACATATATAAAGCTTCTAATTACACTACAGTGAGGAACATTGACAATATTTCTTTTTTCATCCAATGTAGAGCATTGTATATCGAAACTAAGGAGTAGTTGTTGATTTAGCTTTCTCCCTACCAAACTGAGATAGAACTTTCTCGATGTTGAGTTTGAGTAAACCTTAAAAAAATAGTTTTCTCTCTCTGAATCTTCATCCCCAAAATCATGTGATTTCCCATATCTTTTTATTGAGCTCGGCCTTCAACTTTGGAACTCTGGCCATGCTCCGAGAAGTTATCAACATAAAACAATAAATGATATTTCCGTCTCACTTCTTAAAATAGACGCACTGATCCTTAAAACCTCCGAAGTAATCATGTGAGATCGTGAACTTATCAAATTTCTTATACAACTGTTTAAGAATCCTACATAGCAAGTGATTGAACCACTGGGCATATATTGACTTGCAGTACGTTATGTCTCAAGACTTGTAGTAAACTATGTACTACCGTCTAAGTACCCAATCTAAAAAAAAAAACTATTATAAACCATATAGATATTTGTTTAGCTTACAAGCATGACCATACCTGCTGCTCTCAATGAATCCATCTAGCTGTTGTACGTAAATGTCATCCTCAAGGTCGCCACTAATCATGCTCCAAGTCGAAGTGGACAACTAATGGCAAAAGAATACAAATGAAAGTGTGTCATACAACTAGAGCAAAAATATCATGAAATTCCATTCCTTTCCTCTGAACATATCCATTTGCCACCAATCTGACCTTATACCTCAAGTTATTATTACCGCTGTCTTTCACCCTATAGATCTATTTACATCCAATTGCTCTCACGCCTGAAGAAAGTAGAACCGAATCCCAAGTTTATTTTTTTGTTTATTTTGTACAAATGCCCAATTTACTCCTTCATAGCTACTGACCAATTGGAACTATTGTTTGAATTAATAGCACCTATATAATCTATGGGCTCATCATGGACTATGTTCAATGCATAAGCCGTCATGTCATCAAAGTCAATGTCTTCAATGCTCAATTCTACAAAATCATCGCGTCAACCAAGCATTTTTCTCTCTACTTGGCCGAGTTTGAAATTTGAGTTCTGCCTTGAGTCCGATCATTTATCCTCTCCTCATCAACCACGATTTCATCGGAAACACCATTTATACCTCAATGGAAGTCAGATAATCTACTTCGTGTGGTTCTCTGAATATGTCCTCTCAACAAAACAAAGCATTATCATCACAACATGCCTGTTAGCAACAACCTTCTAAGTATAAGGCATCACAACCTATCTCTTAACACCTCTCCTACAGTTAAGAAAAAAATTTGAGCGATCTCGAATCCAACTACCATTTGCTCTCATTCATGTAAGTTAGACAACCAAAAAGAAAGAAATACAAAGCTGGGTCTCCCTACCATACTTCTGCTAGAATATTTATATTTACGACGGTAAAAGGTGTGCAGTTGGTGAAGAAAACCGTCATCCAAAATCTCTTCTTCAATCGGGAAGTTGGATGCAAGCATCGAGTTTTTTTTAACAATATTTGATTCATCCTTTCTGCAATCCCATTAGACTAAGAATCACCTAGTGTGGTGTGATACCTTTTAATTCTTTCGAAATTTCAAATTTTAGTGAATTCTTAAGAAGTGGATTCATTACCGTTGTCCAAACGAACAACTTTAATTTTTTTATTAGACTATTTTTCAACAAGAGATTTCCAGATGCGAAATCTATCCGAAGTTTCGTCTTTGAACTTCATAAAGTAAACCTCTTGCTTTTCTAAAAAATCATCCATAAACGAAACAAAATACATAGCTCCTCCAATGGACAGCCATGTGTGGGGCCTCAAACGTCAGTATAAACATACTCCAAAACAACCTTGGACTTATACTTTGTAGTGCCAAAACGTATGCTTTTCAAGTATGCATCCCTCGCGAAATGTTAAGTTTTGAATGATGAATTTTATCAATCAAACATTACTTGCTCAACACCTCCACACTATGCTCTCCAACGTGTTCCATATGGAAATATCATAACCAAGTAGAATCAAAATCATTAGAATCAACAATCAAAGAAGTCCGTGGGTGCAGCGCAGTGGAAATGAGGCTTGGATTCTACTAAAAAGACTCAAGTTCGATTCCTACCATGCGCTTCCCTATCCTATATAAATTTACCGGGAGATATGGAGGCTTGGATCAGCGGACGACTTTACTATACCCTCCTCAGGAGTTTACCAACCCGTCGGGTTCTCGTGCGTTTTCACACAAAAAACGAAGAAGACTTCAGAACAACAGAGGTGCCCTTCGGCAAATATAAATTTTCGGCTTTCACTCATTTCATTGCTATCAACGAGCCATAAACAATTTTCAACAAATATTTCTCTATCACAAACTTCAAGCCAAGACTACGCAACGTCCCAATAGAGATCAAACTACGCCTCAAATCAGGCACATGTCGACGTTACATAAAGTACGAACACCATCAAATATCATAATCTCCATAGTCCAACATTAATCGTGCGATAGGTAACATTATTGTCCATGAGAACCTCTTCTCTAACTAACTTATGATAAATGAAAAAGGAGTGCTTATCAGGTATCATAACCTAACTATAAATGTTTGATGTCTCGCGTTGTATGTGGGTAATGGACGCAGTTTAGAAAAGGAATAGTCTCACGTCGTGAAAACTAAAGGTGGATGGTATATATATGAGTCTGGTTGCATGTAATAACAATAATTCATTTTGTTAAAAAATATTGACCAAACTCTATGTTGCCCTACGAAAAGATGTGCGGGCGATATCCCAAACTTCAACAATAAATGCACCGGGACCTCTCAAAATATGTGTTTGATACCCCCGCTATAGATGTTAAAGCTTTCTGGGAACAACTTTGTTTATTTTCGCAAACTTGGACAACTTGCATAAATGTCTAGGTTTCCTTTCGAATATCCTCTTGACTTTCCTCTATCTCCATCGTATGTGGGTTTACTCCTATTTCTTCCTCTATACGCAACAAGGCCTTTCAAATCATTCACCATACTCATGTTTGGTAACTTCCCTTTAATATATCGTTATGCAAATTAGTCTTCACATCCTCCAAGCAACTAGAAGTGTGTGCCCATATATCATCGAGTTAACAAAAGAGTTAATACTCTATGACCGAATGACAGCATGTGCTTCATCCTCGACCTTCACATCCGTTGCTTAAAGAATCATAACCAAAGCGTTTAGGGATCTACTTGAGCTAGTACCAAGATACTTAAGGCGCAAGACATGCACCTTGGGTTTTTTTGCGCATTTTCTACGTCTGTTATACAAATTTGAGCATTTTTTGTAAAATAAAAAACCATGAATTACTACTAAAAATGATAATTTTATTGTTAAAACCATCTTTGCAAATAAAAAAGCACGAATTTTTTTGATGGAAAAAAAGCACGAATTAATAGACATGAAATCACAAACGGTAATTCAATACTAATATGATATTTAACTATTTTATCGACTAAAATTTGATTTTAGCGATTTCATTATTTAAATTTTAAATCTAACAATTCCATCAACTAAAATTTAAATTTTAAACCACATTTTATAGTTTAACTATTTTATTAACTAAAATTTAAATTTAGCTATTTTATCAAAATAATTTAACTAGTTTATTTAAAAAATAAATTCTAAACCACATTTTATAATTTATTGAACTTTTTAAACTTGATTAATCAAATTAACTTAAAAGTTTAAACTGATTCAAATTAACTTTAAACTAATTTATATCAACCTTAAACTATTTTAAAAAATTAATAATTAAATTACTTTTAAACTTTAAACAAAAATTAAGTTACAACGAAAAAAAGGACTACCTAATTGGCGAAGGCAGGATAGACTTGGAGGGGATGAAACTAGCGACAATAGCACAGACGGCGAAGTTGTCGGCATGACAGACAACAATCATTTTTTTTCAAACCTAACATTGATTATCGATCATGTTAAGTCGATTTGAACTAATTAAATCGAATTGGTTTCGTTCTATTTTGAAGTTTGCCTAGAAAAACCTGATTAACCAAAGGCGTGCATTCCTTTATGCCTCTACGTCTTGGATTATGCGCACCTTTGGCGTTTTCCATGCGCCTTGAAGGCGAAAAAGACACAAGGTTGCACCTACGCTTTTCTAGCACATAGACACGAGCGTTGATAATATTAGCTTGTATCGGTTTCATGTTTTATTTTAAATATATACAATTGTTGTAGGATGACGCGGTTGGTGGAAGATTTAACATGTTACTTTTTTCAAAGAGCTTCTCATGATTCATTAGTAGTAAGAGTGTTATCCCGCCTTTTGGCAAAGCCATGATACCAAAAAATCGATCGAAAACAAAAGACAGTTCGTCTCAAAGATTGGTTATACTTTACTTCACTATGGATATCGCTGAATTTTGTCCGAACCCGGATCAGGCTACAATTGATAGGACATGGCAAGCAAAACCATAAGAACCAGTTTTTCAAATTTCAAGTCAATCCGAGTTCGTATGCTCAAGTTATGATGGATATAAGTTGAAGGGAAAAACTTCGGCTTCCTATCAATCATCAAGCTCCATTTCGTATCGATCGGTTTCGCATCGATCAAGTTCGAATCCATCGAAGTGTCTCGGTTCGACTCGATCTCATTCGAGTCCATCGGCTCCTCCTTATTCGAATCCATTGGCATATCCCTGCTTCGCATCCATCGACAGATAACCTACTTCGTATCGGTCAACTCCCATGAGTTCGTATCGATCAAGATTGGCCATGTTCGAATCCATCGAGGTCGTATCGATGGACTTCGTACCCATCAACAGATGATGCGCTTCGTAACGATCGATCAGTGTCTTCTTCGCATCCATCATAGAAGCATCCCTTCGAATCCATCAAGATGTCTTGATTCGTCTCCATCCAGATACCCTGCTTCGTATCCATTGAGGAAGCCACTCTTCGAATCCATCTGGGAATAGTAATTCGTATCCATCTAAACAAGCCAAGATGACGTGTCATCCCTCGATACGCATAAGCCGAGATATATGGAGTCGACGCGGTCAACTCGGAACAAAGACCGGATCGAGGCGAAGTTTGTGCTCCACGTCATCACGAAGACGTGTGCCACCATCGATTCGAAACAATCGATTCGAAGAGATGGATTCGAACCAAACAGCCACTCGAGAATACTCATTTTGTATCGACTGTATCTCCCAATCCACTGACCCAAATGCAATGAAATTTTCACAGGAGGTTTCATACATGCCAAGGAGTGTTCACACCAAATTTCAGCTCGATTGGACATTATCTTGATCGATACGAAATGATTTCGTATCGATCACAGATCGACTTGAAACTTTCTGAAATTGGTCGCGTAGGCCCACTCACGTGCCAGAAAAAGTCTCCCGAGATTTGAGCGAAGCTCAGCCTCCTACACCTATAAATAGAGTCTCAGAGCCTACAGAAAAAGGATCTTTGGACTCTCAAGCACCCAGACTCTGCCGGATTGAGATCTCCATCATCCTACACCATATTCTGGCTGTCAATTTCGAATTTCCAGTTGTAACTTGCTGTTGATTGCTGTAACAACTTGTAATCATTGAAAGAGAATCAATAAAACTGCAAAAAACTTCACAGTGGACGTAGGCAACACGCCGAACCACTATAAATCGCTTGTCTACGCATTTACTTTACTGTTATTTGAAGTTTTTGTTAGATAATCCTCATTTTCAATTTATATTCTTCATTATTATCTCTTCAAGGACTCCCGAAGAGTGTTGTGACCAATTTTGGTGCAAACACTTTGGTGCTTTCATCGAGAAAACCCAGATTTTCCCCTGCTCTCTGGGTCTGTCGTCGATACCGGATTGAATAAATCTAAGGGAGAGATCCAGATCATCTAATCCAAGTTCCTTCCCTTCTATTCAGATTTGCATAAAGTCTAGGAAAGGAATTCAACCTTCAAGATGGTTAGCACAAGGACCACCTCTAATGCTGTCAACCAAGAGGAACATGATAAACAGAATCATGCGTCACTACCTCCCTCTAACCAAGATGCTACCGGACACTCGGAACCATCAGGTCCGGTTACCCGACAAGAGTTTCAGCAGCTGCTCCAAGAGCTGGCCCAGAGTCGGCAACAACTAACAGAACAGCTACGCGCTAACGCCGAGCTGACCAATCAGCTGAATCGCCAGAAGCGAAGGAGATCTAGGAGAGACCATGCTTCTCGCTCCTCCAATGAAAATTCCTCCTCTTCTGATTATCATGATCGATCTCCACGACCCCGGCTAAATGGGAGTCACATACAAGCTGTTGGAAATCAACCGGCAATGACTGTTGGACAACTGAGAGTTGGTCCATCAGTCAGTCTCCAAACCAGATCCTCCTCCGGAGGAGGTGCCATTCCTCACTGCAGCACAGAATATCGTGCCACGAATGTCGCGGATGAACCAAGGGTCGATGCCCCAAGCCAGTCAAACTCGGACAATCGTCAGCATGGGCGTAGCCCTGAACCGTACGTCCCAGAGGACTACGAGCCAAGAAGACAAGATTTGGACTGTCGACAGCATCCGGTCCAACCCCAGAATATGGAACACAATCAAATTCCGGCACGAGCCGCACAGAACATACAAATGTCGGATCTTCCGACCATGATACGTCAGATGATCCGCGAGAGCTAGGGTCTCACAAACGACGACTGGAGAATCTCTCGAAGTCACACTCCTTTTACGGACGATATTCTTGCTGCTGAACCCCACGGCGATTCAGGATGCCAACTCTACCCATGTACGAGGGAAACTCTGACCCCAACCAACATATTCTGAAATATGAATGGTCGATGAGCGTTGTCAGAGCTGACGATGCGGTGAAGTGTCGTAGTTTTCCCATATCATTGGGGGCATCGCTACCATGTGGTTCACTCGACTGCCACCTCGATCCATCTCTTCATTCGACCAGTTGGCCACAAAATTTGTTGAGCAATTCCGCATGCACATCGCAAGACCGAAGACATCAACACTCTATCTAGCGTCACCCAAGCTCCTGGAGAGACGCTTCGACACTACTTAAAGAGATTTCATACTGCATGTGTGGAAATCAGCAATTCGAATGATAACTCCATCCTTATGGCGTTGACTAAGGGGATTGACCCCGATTCTGAGTTTGGCAACTGGTTGGCTGGAAATCCACCTGCGTTATTGGACCGTTTCCACGCCAAGGCGGTTCAATTCCTGAGAAGGGAAGATGCGAAACAGTCTAGGAAGCAGAATGATGCAGGGCCAAGCACGGAAGGGATCCAAAGCAATGTCGTGATCAAACAGTCTGGTGAGAGCTCCGAAAAAGTTCAGTTGAACATTCAAAACAAACAAGCTCAGCGGAAAGAGAGCGTTAATCAAAATAGGAAACGAGATCAAAATCGTGGCCTACAGCGCAAAAATCCTATTATGTTTGACAGTTATACTCCTTTGAATACATCACTGGAGAACTTGTATTTACAAACCAGTAATACAATTCAATACAAAAAACCAGCTCCAAAACCGTCGTCCGAGAGGCAAATTCAAACAGGAAAATTCTGCAGGTTTCATGAAAGCTACGGGCACAATACAAACGAGTGTCGTCACTTACAAGACCTCGTTGAAAAATTGATCAGAGAAAGAAAGCTAGAACAGTTTGTGCGGACACCGCAGCTGGAGAAGCGGGCCCATCAAATCAAAATAATGAACCCAATCGACCGAGACAGGAGGACTCTGCATGTACCCGCGGGAGATTGGTGATAAACGCCGTCAGTGGCGGACCCACTTTGTCGGGAGCCTGGATCGACGAGGATCTTCGTCACTGTTACACATGACAGACTCTATCTAGTCTATGAATACTTTGCAATTTCCTTTGCATTTTGAAATTTGAATTTGTAATAAGGCACTGACTTTGCCATGTTTTTCCGTTCCAGCAATAAATTATTATCTCTTCAAGCTAGAGCTGTGATTCACCGAATACGACATTCAACAATCACGACGCACGAAGAGCTAAGTTCTATCGCACGATGGAATTTATTCAAATAGCGAGTGACTGTGATACGACCGGTCACTCACTAAGTAAAATCTCAGCTCGGGGGCAAGCCATCACATCAAAGGCTGAATTGGACCGACACATGGCAGTCCTGCAACCAACTCCAAATTCCCAGAGTGCGAATTAGAGTATAAACATCAACTTTAGGTTCTCAGAGTGCGAACCGGAGTATAAATCTATCGTTCGCAGAGTGTGAACGGACTCCAGGTTCTCAGAGTGCGAACCGGAGTATAAATCCATCGTTCTCAGAGTGTGAACGGACTCCAAATTCGCAGAGTGTGAATTGGAGTATAAACATCAACTCTAGGTTCACAGAGTGTGAACCGGAGTATAAATCCATCGTTCCCAGAGTGTGAACGGACTCCAGATTCCCAGAGTGCGAATTGGAGCATAAACAACAACTCTTACTTATTCTATTATTTATATTTTTCTTTTCCTCGAAGACTTAACCACTAATTTCAAATATCATGAAAGAGCTACTTCTCTTTTAAGTTATTTTTTGTTCATCATTTTTAATTGGTAAGTAAGCTTATGAAAATTTATTTTATTAGTTGTTATCATGCATCCAAAATTAAAAGTTAAGGATCATTTAAGTTATATATTTAACATATCAACAAGGAACGAGCTAAAGTAATAATTGGTATCAACCTACATTACTTATTCAGTAAATTAAACCAAAATGAAAACAATGAAACTATAAATATGAAAAATATGGAAAAGTAATATAGATGACCGAAAAGACAATGAATAGGTATAAAAATGAAATAAATAATGCAGATGTACATTATACGAATTTCTTGGTTTTTATGCTTATATAATGATTTGTGTTAAGTAGAATATCTCTATTAACGGATTATAATATATAAACTATACGCAATTAGTAATTTGGAATCATTTATCCAAATATTTGAATATTGAACATCAATATAACATTATAACATAGGACAATATCTTTTATAACATGTCCTAAATATGCCCGATATTTTACTGATATTATCACGATATTGTAAAATATCTTATATCGGTACTTGACCGATATGTACCGATACCGATACTTAGATATATGGATTGAAGAAAACAAATAATATTGAACAACATAAAGCTTAATACATGCAAATAATGTTTCTACTGTTAAAATTTGAAGAACATAGGAAAATAATTAAATGATTATGCAATCAATCAATTATGTTATAATGGACTGATTAGAAAATGAAAGTTATAAGAAAATATTTTGTTGGAAGTAAATAAATTAATTAGCCAATCAATTAATTGCCAATGGATTCATAATACGAAGAAAGAAGACAATTTATGAATTAATTGATAAAGAAGGCTATTTATGAATTAACTGATTTTATAATATAAAGAAAGAAAAGATTATTGATGGAGATTCAAGCAAAGGGAAATAATGAAAACCAAGATCACCGTTATTTATTTGTAATGAAATCAAATAATGGAACTTTGGAAAGATTTTGAGATTGTCCGACAATTAATTTTTTAAGTCTCCAATTAATGCATTCATCTTTAAGTCTATATAAATGAAGGCGGTTCGTCTTCATATTGTGCAAGAGCATCCACTATTACCATCTTCTTTAGTATTCTCTAGTTTTGCAATGACATCAAATTTTGGGTTTCGAGGATAATAAGAAATTGATTTGATTTGTCTCTTCAATAAAATAAAGAATAGTTGTTGTATCCATGGACGTAAGCAATTTGACTAAACCACGTTAAATCTTTGTGTTCTCAACTTTTATATTTGTCTCTGTTGATAATTATTGTTCATTGAATCAGTTGTTGATAATTAATCAACAAACTAGATCTTTGGCATTCCTAAGCCTAAATTATTCACAACATCTACAACTTGTCCTCTTGGTTTCAGCCAATAGTCTATTAACTGAAAATGGATCTAATAATCAGAAAGTAAATCTTTTATCTCCAAATGACCATATGAATCAAATGCTAATGTAGTTATCTGACACTAACTTATGTAATAGACCAATAATAAATAAAATATTAGTTAGGAAAACATATGACCTTAAACTTAAAATCTAGACTAAAGGATGGACGGTAAAACTGAAAAAATATTATACTGGTAGAAAAAGGCCATGTTCTGAAATAAGAATCACGGTCTAGTTATTCTACCCATTAGTAGGAGAAATTGGTATAGTTTAATCAACCCAACTAAAATAAACATATTCTTTTAACATTAAAGGATACGGTATCCGAGTAGAGAAGAAACGCCAAGTAACTGTTGCAAAAGCAATAATACAAACAGGGTTGCAGAGCATAGCTTGAGTACCAGTCGCCCATATGAAAAACCCACAATAACTTGGATGGCGCATGACCCTGTTGCACAAGTAGATATTATGATTGTTACACGCTTTTGTTTAATGCTGCATTTTCCAGTTTATATTTTGGATTGCCCGGTTGAAATTTAAGTCACTAAGAAAAACAAAACCCTAAAAAGTTTAATCTCTTAGTCTTAAAAGCTTCACATCTAAGAAGTTAAATCATAATAAATGCATCTAGAATCTTTGAAAACCCAATTTAAGAATGAAAATACCAAGATTTAAGAAGTTAGGGTAATAGTCTGAGCAATTATTTACACCTGACTAAGAAGACCTATTGTTTATCATATCGGTATATACGTTATTTGTGTGGGAGGATTTTCTTGTTAGAAATATTTTCGGGAAGAGAGAAACTCTGATATCACTATGTTAGAAGAGCTACAAGACACGCACACACAAAAAATACTTCTTCATTGCTTGCGTCAAAAGATCCAAAACACACAAGCACGCATGCGCGCACGCGCACACATAATCTCCATGCATAGGCAACTTTATAACTGACACTAAAACCTAATTAATAACTAAATGCGTAACTTATATATATATATATATATATATATATATATATATATATATATATATATAATGCACAAATAAATTATCCAAATAACTCCACAGTAATATGTGATAATATTATTTTGATAGTCAATTATGAAGACTTCCCATATTCTAATTACGCATGCTAATGCTAAAATAATTGCATGTCAAGCTTATTTTACAACATTTCTAACAAAGGAGACTTTGATCAAATCTTGTAGCTGCTCAACAATGCATTAGCTTTTTGCTGGAACTACCATTACCATCAAATACTACAGTAAATCATCAAAATAAAATAAAATACAGATATGCATAAATGGACTACACAAATAAAAGGTTGATTTAACAATCCAAAGGCAAATGTTGGATACGTATTGAAAAACTGAAATATACAAGAATTTCCCCACGCCTAAATTTTGGAGGAAAGATTCAAAATCAAACAAAACAGCAGTTGATACCGTAACTTTGATATAAAATATTAAATATTACCATTCTAAGCCATTGAAATAGTAGATTTTGACCAAAAATTAAGATCACCACTGGTCAGTTACTCAGTGTAAGAAGACAACATGCTTGGTTGTGAATTTCACAATCATTTTTACGTGTCACACGATCTGAAAATGTGGCTTAGTTTTGAGAATTTCAATTAGATTATATGAAAGACATGAAAGATATTGAAATTATGAAATGAACTGAGAGTAAATAGATAGGCCTGTAAATGGATACGAGAAATATCTGAAAACCGTCTGCATTTGTATCCAAAAGGCTGATAAATATCCGATATCCGAAAAAACGGATATGGACGCGGATACGAAGGTATCTATTCGAAAATTATCCGTCCGGGTTTTATCAAAATTTTAGTTAATATTTAATGCATTTTCGTACAACGATAGACAAGTATTTATTTTTTTATTAAGGTAATAGTTTGTATCATATGAATTTAATGCATATTAATTGTTCAAAACTATTAATTATTTTCCTATTTGTTTATTTTTAACACTTTCATGGTCAACGGGATTGAAAGAAAAAAAATTATGCTAAAATAAATTTTTCTATTTATGTTTCTCGATTTATCGATCATTAGGGGATAGAATAATTATGTGATATCCGTCCGTATTCGTGGATAAGGATATTCGATATCCGAAAATGATTTCATATGCGGATGCAGATATAGCACTATCTGTATCCGTTTATAGGTCTATGAATAGACAAAAGTCTAACGTGGTTTGGAAAGGTTGACTACGAGCAAAAGTTCGCTTTACCACTTCCAATAAGCTATATCTTTTTTCAATACAAGATACAGTTACTTATAATGGACTATAGACGATGTAATACAAGTGAAATCAAGGATATTTCTCCAAAAAATAGACAAGTCAATGGATCTGCTTTGTGCGGCTAAGGAACCGATCAAGTCAATCAATTCAAATTTGCTTGTCTATACGAAGAGGACATTTTTTAAATAGACTTAAACAGCCGTTAAATTTATACACGGTTTAATTAGTTTAATTAATCAAAATGTGATTTCTAAACTGCAAAGAATTAAGACCTGAAGATGTGTAAACTGAATCATTTATTTAGTCAGTGCAGTTTAAAGGCACAGATCTTTCGAATAGACGTGAAATGACTATAAATATGTGTAAACTGAAGGTAGAAATAAAAAATGTTATTAATAAAACATGATTCTCATTTATTAGACAGTGCAGGTGGTTTTCTTTGGCTCAATAGACCAACTGAATCATTTATAATTAGAGAAAACATAATCTAGGTCATTGGCCACATCAATTCATCATTCCTGCATTATTTGTTCTGTGTAAACCCTAAACTCCATCAGAAACTAATTAGGCAAAATTAGTCAAAATATACATCAATAAATAGTAGAAAATTATTACAAATCAAGAGAAGACTATAGCAACCTACTAGAGGCATCAAATCCATGTTTTAGAAGATTTGGATTTTAGGTTTGATCATTTTTGCTGCTAAAGGATGATTGATAGTGTTTTTGAATTTTTAATCGACATTTAGGTGAGTGGATTCAAAAACTAATATATTTTACTATTACATGTTATTTTAATAGAATACGAATGTTTAGCATTGACATGGGGTTGTTTTGATTGTATTTAATATCAAAATGATTGTCAGTATTAGTTCATTGGCCACATCAATTCATCATTCCGGCATTATTTGTTCTGTGTAAAACCTAAACTCCATCAGAAACTAATTGGGCAAAATTAGTCAAAATATACATCGATAAACAGTAGAAAATAATTACAAATCAAGAAAGGCTATGAATTTTTAGCATTGACAAGGAGTTGTTTTGATTGTATTTAATATCAAAATGATTTTCAGTATTAGTGTAAACAATAAAATGTTAAGATTATATGATAAACAAAAAATTACATGGAGTTGTATTGCATTTTTGTTGATTTCCATATTATTTGGCTATGTTTGCTCATGATATGATATGTATTGTTTGTAAATTGCATGTATATGGTTGCATGATCAATGTATGACGCAAGAAATTATGACTTAGCAAACAATGAATTTTACCGTTAGAGAGTTTGTCACGTTTGGAATAGAGCAAGATATGTGTTCACTGAAATGGTGAAGACAATGGAGTGGGATCGTAGGACAAAAGATTTAGTCAAAAGTTAGGATGAGCCACCCAAGTGGTTCAACCATATGTGGTTCGGCAAGGGGAAGGCTCGAATGTTAAAGTGGATCAACCAGGGCCTGCAGCTAACAATTCTTAAGCAGCTCAAATGTGCAAGTTTCAACACTTGGTGATTCAGCTCTCGGGTAACTTCGGTGCATGACTTGAGTCAGACAAGTGATATAGCCTGATTAACTTCAAGTAAATTTTGTAACAACTATGGAGTGCAAGGTTTGAATCTACCACGGTTAGTGCAAAGGCTATTTCCGATCGGTAAAATTAGCATAAAGAACAGAAAACATAAAAAATTGTTTCTATGATCAAAAATTAATTCATCTCAAGAAAAAAATTTGTGAACCTATTGAATTTCAAATATTTAGTTTTCATTGATAGGATAAAGAGATTTACTTCGCGTTTAAAATTGCACAAAAATAATTTTTATCACCAAGGGGTCTAGAAAAATTCTGGAAAAACATCAACGCTTGTAGGGTTATTGTCAAAGAAAAATCGAGTACGTCATAAGAAATTGATTAACCGATTGGGTATTCGCGAGTCAAAATTTGTTAATTTTGAGATAGGTTTTTTTTGGATTATTAGAATTTTCGTATAGGTTGGACAGTTGATTGACCTAGGTATGGCTAAGAGTTGCTTGGAGCATATCTCGTGTTAGACAAGGTTCTATGAAAGGAAGACCCGAAGAGACACTACTTGTCGGGTGTTTTGTGAGACCGGCCCACTCTCTTGATTCGGCTACAATGGCTCATTCGGGAATGTACGACCTAATAAAACTTCGGGTCGAGCTTGGAGCCACTTCCGGGCAAGTTTTAAGGAAGACTTCGAGGTAGCAGTGGAGAAGACTCGGGGTAGCACAACAGAAAACTCATTGATGACATCCGCGCTCAGCAAGTGCCGATATGTGTAGTTTTTAAAACTGGTCCAAGTATGGTATACCAGTGACCAAATCGTCATGTGATGATCCAAATTTGATGACTTATTTGTTTTAACACAGATATCGGTGCGACTTCGACCAGTGTTGACGAAATGTTCCACGCTACGTTTTACGATATTTTGACGACTTCTCAAGGAGTTAAAAATTTTCCAGAATTTTCTCAACAAAATGTTATTTTTAATTAATTAAATATTTTCGGTCGAATATTAATTGATTTTTTAAAAATATAAAATTTATTTTAAACTTTTGAATTTTTGACCAAGAGTTTATACGAGGATAAAATAATTTTATAAAAATTAAAATTTAATTTTCGAAACATTTATTATTTTATATGAATTATTTAATTCGTATATTATCAATGGGGACAGTGATCGTGGATTCTATGCATGAGAATGGCTCTTTTAGGAATAGCTGACTCGGTATCATGGTCAACTTTGTGTGCATCAACCATGAAACACTTGTATAAGCTTATGATCAATATAAAGTCAACAAAGTACGATGTGAACAATGTAAATGATGGCAATGATGGTCGAGCCAACAAGATGGAGCTATGTGGGCAACTTCTAAGTATAAGATGATTTTATCGTATGTACTAAGAGAGGTTAATGACAAAAACATCGGTGTTTACCTTGAGAGATTACAACGGGTGAGGACGTTCGCTTCTGGACCAGAAACCCATCTAGTAAGTCAATATTATAACGCCGTCGTTGGACATGATTTCTCTTAATGATATCGAATAAGTCAATGGCAAGAAGACCATTGTTGGGCTCAAATAGTGGATCATTTGTGGCATCTTATATTTGAGTGCACTGTGACTATATGTGACAGTTGAATGTCACGAATGCTTGATTGTTATGTTTGATGGGTTTGGTATTAGTTTGATGTTTGATACTTTTCAACATCCTAGACCATTTTACACATTAGAGTAGCAAGGCTCAAACAATTTATCATTTATGTAATCGTATATTTAAGTGTACTCTGAATATGCATGATGGTTGAATACCATGAACACTTGGTTGTCTTGTTTGACATGTTTAGTATTCTTTTAATACCTTGTGATAGCAGTTAGACATGCTGATTATAAATGGTAATGCATGTGTTCGCAGGTAAAAGGCAAGTTAAAGGACAATATTTAATTCCTTGTTGGCTCTTATCATATATAATGTACATAACTTATATATATATAGTATTTGGTTAGAATCTCTCACACCAAGTCGTATTTTTGACATACGTTCTGTCTTTTAGTCTTTTGTGCTAGCTCTAAGATACTTTAACGAGCAAGTTGATAGTACCTTACCCGATAAAGATTAGCATTTGAGGCTTGTAGAGGATCAAGTTGGTTTACACGACAGTTTATTTAGTTTTTCTCAACATGGGGAAACTTACATGAAGAACAAACATAAAACAAACTTTAGCATGTAGGCCACTAACTTTAGAAATTAGTCTAAAGGACAAAAACATATCATATTTAATTTGTAGGCCACATCTTCTCTCCAACTAACCACATACGGTTTCTCATCCCACTACTCTCCACCATTGTTCCGCTCGTTGTCGCTCACTTAGCCGCCGCCGTTCGTAGCTTGCACAATTGTCGCCTCGTCTCACAAACTTCAATGTTACAACCTAACAATTTCAACCAACCAAAAAGATTTCGCCACTTGATCGTCGCCTCAGTCTCACCACGTCAGCATGTCACCATCCCACAACTCCTTTTACCTTGTTTACTTGTCAATAACCATTGACAGCAAAAAAATACTGACAGATACGAAATGATACTATACAATGTCACAATACGAAAAAATTATGTAAAAATAATAATAGCAGGCTTACTATGCAGTAGTATTGTAGGGAAAAAACAATGTACATCCATGGTTTTAAATCTCCTACATATCGCCCGAGATCTTCTTTCACACTTAAACGAAACGAGACATCAAATCTGCTCAATATCTCTCTCGACACTCATCTCGTCCGAGATATTCAAATCTTTCCTGATATATGGATAAAAATCTCAATCCGAGATCTCACCCGAAATTATACATTTTTCTTATTTTCCGTAATATTTTTTATTTTCTTATTGATTCAAAAGAAATTACTCAATCCAATTATAATTTACCAACTTCTTGAACATATTCTTTACTTTTTATCTTAATGTGTCGTAGCGAAAGGTTTCACTTCTTTATTATATTCAAATAAAAGGATATTATTCAATCATTACCAAATCAATTAATTTAATCAAGCTGCTACTCTTCTAAAAATATTCCTTTTTCCATGTAAATCAAGTATGTTACTATTTTTATTTTTACTAAAAAACTTATATTTGTTAAATAAATTTTTAACACATCAATTTTAGACACATAAGTATATCCGAGATATTCCTGAGATGCATTATAAGACCCGAGATGTCAATCCGAGATGTACACCTGATATATACTTATCTCGTCTAAGATCTCCCCCAATACGAGATAATTTGTGTAAAAATTCCGAGACGAAACGTGACCGAAATCCGATATTTAAAACCTTGTGTACATCAAGTAAAAAAACTTAGTAGCATGTGCAAAAAGCAACTATATAGTGGCATTATAGAAACTACAAACATCAAGTAAAATCATGGTGAGAAAACAAGAAAATAAAAATGACGCTTACGACTTAATAAAGAAAATGAAATAACAGTTGAAAAGGTGTAATGAGTATGCAAAAAACATGCAACTAAATTGTACATTAAAGTAGCTTTAAATCATTAAAAAAACACATGAACATATAATAAAGAATGGAATGCAACTACAAAATAGCATTTAGCATAAACTAGAACACTGATTTTTTTAATCCACATAATGCTGCTATAAGTAGCATTAAAATGTAAAACGCTATTACAAGATAGTAATACAATACTAAATGTGATATTCAACTTTTTTATCTTATACATGAAAATTTGGGGTTGGTCCTTGCTATCCAACATGCTAAATCAATTCTTCCATTATCCCTTGTCGGCGATCCACAAAAATAACTTTCAAATTAGTCATCATGTCTTGAACTTGATCCCTTACCGCAAGATCGGCTAGTTGAGTTGGATTGGAGGTGACATCTTAGTCGCTCCAATGTACAAATTCATTCACTTTAATAGGGTTATGTCATGCATTCGACGTTATAAGTGGTGGCTTCATGATTTCTTGGCAAGATACCATATACAAATTCATCCGCTTCAACAGGGTTAGGCATTCGCGTTCGAAGTGGTTGCTATATAATAATTTTAAATAAGAACAACAAACAAATATGAATAAATATCATATCACAAAACATAAAATGGAAGGAAAAAATGCATGAACACACGAATTTTTATAGTGCTTTGACAATATCTAGCATACGTCCACTTTAATCTTGTTTCAACTGTATACTTATATTTCGATAGGATTTATTACAATAGCCTCAAATATAGTAAAAATGAAAACTTTATAGTCCTACAAAGCTTTGGCAATGACGGATCGATTCCATCGTCAGTTGAATGTCTGGAGTATTTATAGAAGTAGGGAGGCTCTAGATTCAATATCATATTGAAATCTCTTCATAACATCGTCTAAAAGTCATTTTGGACGAAGTATATCGAGATCCATAAATGACCCGAAGAATAAATCTCCAGATGGCTTGGTGGAGATTTTCGACTTTCCAATCGGCCTCATATTTAATCGGTTCAGCCACATGAAGGAGATAGTCAGATTCAGGAAGAAACATATGAAAAGGAACCAAGGAGGAGGTTGAGCCAATCGGTTCAACCCCCTACACACTAGCAAAACCTAATCAGTTGGTACCTATGCTCTCTTAGGGTCGAATCCTTTAATGGGTTCGACTACCAAAGGGCTCTTGGTCGAACACGTTAAAGTGTTACGGTTGCCAAGAGCATGTGTGGACGAACCTACGGTAGGTTTGGCAACACTACTCTTTTCAATCTTGGATCTACTCGCTTGTCCCACTTCGTCTTTGTATGTCATATGTGCACTTTCAAACATTTATTTATGGTCTTGGTCTTTTAGATTCGGTACTTAACCATTTCCCTACGAGTCGAAGCAAGAGTGAACCGCTATTCAAACTGCAATAGATTCCTCATCTTAACTTGGAATTAGGCAAGATTTCGCTCGATACTCTCGTATGATATTGAAGCATGTTTCTGAACACTCAAGCGTCCCATTTATGGGAAATCGCATATGGTTTTCCAAGACAAGCACGTCAGTTAAGCTGGGAGAATCGGTTATTCAAATCATAATCTCCTTCATCGTAGTTTGAATTTTGACACGGTTTCACCTCCGGGTTCATGTCTTGTCTCAAGGCACGTTTTGTAACCATTGGAGCCTCATTTGTCGAAATTTACCCATAACATAATGTTTATGCTAAAAATATATGGAACATTTATTATTATTATTTTTATACAATTAAAATCTCAAGATATGGGGCATGTAATTTACAATTGTACTATTCTTTTCTTGAAATTTGCACTTTCTTACATATATCTAATAGGATAAAGGTTGCATTTCTCAAAATGTGTTTATATTTTAGTTTCAAAGTGCTTCGTATTTGTTTTCAAACGATATACACAATCTACGCATTATTTCAATATTTATAACTTCTTATACTTTTGAAAGTGTAATATGTATGCATTTAAAAAAAATATTTTTTGTACATTTTATATAGTACATAAAATATGCAATATATTGTTGTGTTCTGATTTTGTGTTGATAATTTTTACTCTATACACCAACGCACACATATAATGTACATGAAGACCGATTTGTGAAAAATGCGTTGAACATGTTGATGTTAACTTTTCTAAACTCGCTTTTGGAAATTTTACTAGTTTGACACTTATTTTGTATTTTATATGCATATTTGATAAGTGCAAAATGTATGCACTTTTCATTTCAGAAATTGTTTTGGTTTTGATCAATTTTTACTTTGTATGAATGATTAGAATAGTTAAAATGTGTAGTGTAATTTCGTAAATAAAAGCACATCGTAATTTTGTAATTGAATTTCATTTTAAAAATAAGGTTCGTGTTACCAAATATCATCAAAAACACAATTTTGTTGCCAATGTCTAACGGAAATTGAGAGTTGATTCCAAATTTCCTTAAAAACCTTTTTGTTTGAATTTGGTACTTAATAAAGGGTGGTAGCCTACCCGTACGATATGTCTTGATAGTATATACATACTACAAGTGTAAATATGTCCAAGTTCGAATTACGTAACGCAAGAACCTATCTATGTGCGTCTTACCATTGGGATGTGGTCTTGGACAAATCCTCTATAATATTTTCCATACAATAAAATTTAAAAAAAAACTTATTTTTAAGATAACTGTTTTGAATGGTATTAATAATTATGATTTTGAGTCATATGTCCATACTAGAAATCCATAGAGTTACAAAATCTCCATCCATAATTACTATATACAACTAATCCATCTTCAATTATAGCAGCATAAATCATTAAAAACAAGAATATTTTTGATGTGCTATATTTACATAGAAAAGTTGGTTTGAAGATCCGTGTTTGCCATTAGATTACATGCATGTGAGCTTGTGAATATAAAATAATGCCACATACATACAAATTGAATTTGTAAAAATCAATTCCAGACAAGCACCATTGTCTCAGTGGTTAAGTGATTTGGCTTTGGTGCGAGAGGTCACAAGTTCGAAACTTGCCTAGCGTGATTCGAACGTTTATTGACATGTGATATGTTGTCACAATGATTTGTTGTATATAAAGTACCATTTCAAAACAAAAACAAAATCAATTCCAACTTGTGACATCTGTTTGTAAAAAATTGAAATGATGGTCCAACTTTACATTTCAGTCATGCATATCAATACTTTCTAATACAGCATAACATAATACATATGATAATCTTTTCAAAAGGACTCTGAACTTTCAAAATCAAGCTTTCATATTTGAAAATAAAAACCTCTCAAAAATGCATTTTAACGACACAATAAAAATCTACACCCTAAATGATGATTTCCCTTAAAAAATATACAATATAACTTATGAATGCATAATAACAAAACAATGTCAAAAAGAAAGTTTGTTTTTTGAAGTTCAATTTTCTTGCATAAAAATATATAGTAGGTATTGAGGTAACAATAAAAAAAGATGATTGAAACTGAATCTTAGGTTTGATTTTTAGATATCGCATTTTGCATTTTCACATTTAAGAATTTGCCTTTTACACTAGTACAATGTCTATAACAAAAAATCTCATGTTGCTTTCATCATTCCCATCCTTCTTACCATTTTCCTAATTAACTAGGGTCAACCACATTAAGTTTTTTCCATAAGTTTCTAAGTTGAGTCGTATCTTCGATTAAATTTGGTTTTTTAAATCATTGTCATTCTTTAATCTCATGTTAATTTAGGTTTGTTTGTCTTTTTCTTATGTCCATTATATTATATATATATACATATATAAAGATCGGCTACACCTCATTCTTGCTACATGCTCAATTCCTATTGATTTCAACCGCATGTTCTGAATTAAATAATATAACATGGTGACAAGATATAGCATATTATTTATATTGGTGCATGGGTTTGAAATTAAAAGGGAATTGAGCTGTAGCAAAAATGAGATATAGTCGATCCTTGCTCTATATATATGCATATGTATATGTACATACATACACACACGTGTGTGTGTTTAATCTCCTCTTTGTATAAGTGCATCGGTATATCCTCTTTTATGTGCTTATACCATATAAGTCTATTCTTCATAACTTTCTCAATTTTAGCATTACTTCTTGTCATAATTAGGTCTGTCAAACGGGTTTGGTTGGGTCAAAATGGATTGGATCGAGTTTGACCCAACCCATTTATGAATCATTCTTTTTTGTCCACTTATGACTCAACCCATTTATGACCCAACCCGTTTAATAAACGGGTTGTCCATTTAACCCATGTAAAGATTTAAAATTGATTTGACAAATAAAAAACAAATAAATATAAAATAATTCAATCTAATTTTTATGTTTTTAATTCTGATAAAAATTTAAAATTTTAATTCTAGTTTTTATCAAAATTATAATATGGGGATGTGGGAGCCTGTTATTTTCCAAGTACAACTGTCAGTCTCCTTGGAGAACTACAGTGTGCGTTCACAAGGTGAAATATCCGAGTGTTACATATTGTCCGTTATTTTGATAGAAATTAATCGGTCGAAGTCTCACCTGATTCCGAGTCAATATGAAGAAGTTATTGCAGCCTGAACAAAAAATAACGGCTTCTGCAGTAGACGGAGTTCAAATATGAGGATGTAGTAGGCTGTTATTTTCTAAGTACAACTGTCAGTCTCCTTGGAGAACTACATTGTGCGTTCACATGAAGTATCCGAGTGCCACATGTTGTCCGTAGTTTAGGTGAGAATTAATCAGTCGAAGTCTAGCCTAATTCCGAGTCAATATGAAGAAGTTATTGCAGTCTGAACAACAAAAATGTGGCTTTTGCACTAAGCGGAGTTCATATATGGGAATATAGTAGCCTCTAATTTTCTAAGTACACCCGTCAGTCCCATTGGAGAACTACAGTGTGCGTTCACACGATGAAATATCCGAGTGTCACATGCTGTCTGTAATTTAGACAAGAGTTAATCGATCGAAATCTCGCCTGATTCTAAGTCAATATGAAGAAGTTATTGCAGTTTGAACAAAAAAATAGCGGCTTCTGCACTAGGCGTAGTTCATATATGAAGATGTAGTAGCCTCTAATTTTCTAAGTACAACTGTCAGTCCTCTTGGAGAACTACGGTGTACGTTCACACGATGTAGTACCCAAGTGTTACATACTGTTTGTTATTTAAGTGGGAGTTAATCGATTGAAGTTTCATCTAATTCTGAGTCAATAGGAAGAAGTTATTGCAGTCTGGAAAAAAAAGTGGCTTCTGCACTAGGCGGAGTTCATATATGAGAATGTGGTAGCCTCTGATTTTCTAAGTACAACTGTTAGTCCCCTTAGAGAACTACAGTGTACGTTCACACGATAAAGTATCCGGTATCACATACTGTCTGTAATTTAGATAAGAGTTAATCGATCGAAGTCTCGCCTGATTCCGAGTTAGTATGAAAAAGTTATTGCAGTCTGAATAAAAAAATAACGGCTTCTGCACTAGGTGAAGTCCAAATATGAGGATGCAGTGGCCTATTATTTTCTAAGTACAACTGTCAGTCTTCATGAAAAATTACATTGTATGTTCAAAATTATTATTATTTAAATTCATATTAAAATTTAATGTTTTTAATAAATGGGTAAATGGGTTACCCACTTATAACTCTTTTAAAAATGGATCAACCCAACCCATAACTCATTTAATAAAATTCATAAATGGGTTGACCCAACCCATTTAAAAGTAGGGTAAATGAGTTGGGTTAATGCGTTGGGTCATATTTTGACAGGTCTAGTCATAGTTGTTAAGGTGTGCGCCTAGACGTTGGCGCAGCTGCTGTATCTTTCTCGACATCAAGGCGCTTCCGCTAAGGGAGGCGCACGAACAACGTAAATGCGCGCAACTTTTTCGTGATGTCGAAGTGCAGTAAGGCGTGCCTCGAATAGTCGACCTTTTTTTGCAGGCCATCCATTATCGACTAAAGTTCGACATTCATTTTTAGGGTTTTCAGAAAAAACTGCTACCATCTTTCGTTGACAGCTCAACACCACTGCCGCCGCCACTATTGTCGCCGCTTCCACCGCCTAGCCACTGTTGCCGCCTCTTCCTCCTGTTGCTGAATCGGATCTGACAGCCTGACAGATTTTGTACATAATTAATAGTTATTTAAATTAGTTTAAACTTTAAACTTCGAAGTTAATTTTAATTAGTTTAATTTTTAAAATTAATTTAAATTAATTTAAACTTTCAAGTTAATTTGATTAATTTAGTTTAAAATTAATAGTTATGTTAAATTATAAAATGGTTTAAAATTTAAATTTTGGTTAATTAAATAGTTAAATTTTGGATTTTAGACTTTTTACTGGATGAAATGGTTATATTTAAATTTTACTTAATAAACAAGTTAAAAAATATTTAAACAGTTAAATAAATTATAAGATTTATAATTTAATTTTTAGTTGATGAAATATTTATATAGTTTAAATGAATTATAAAATATGGTTTAAAATTTAAATTGTAATTAATAAGATAGCTAATTTCAGTTTTAGTTTATAAAATATCTAAATTTTAATTTCAATTTAAAATATATGGTTTTAAAAGTTAAAATTTTAATTAATAAAATAGTTAATTTCAAATTTTAACTAATAAAATAGTTTAATGCCATTTTGGTTTAAAAAATTAAAATTGTAGATAGTATCGTTTTGGTTTTGAATTACCGTTTGTGACTCCGTACCTACTAATCCCTTCTTTTTTATTTGCAAAAAAATGATTATCAACACTAAATTTATAATTTTTAGTAGTAATTCATAGTGCGGTTTTTTCCACCAAAAAAGGCGCAAAAAAAACCCAAGGCACAAGCCTCGCATTTTTTTGCGCCTTGGCGCCTTAACTACTTTGTTTCTTGTTTCGCCATCACTTTCGTATTATGACTTAATCATTTTTAGTAATTCCAATCTTTCCTTTAACATCTTCATTTATCCTACATTAAATTTTGTTTCTTGTTTCTTTTCTAAAGGCCAACATTCTACTTTGTATAACATAGCTGGTTTAATCATAATTCAATTAAAATCTTGTTTATATGTTTTTTCTATCACATAAAATGACCTGGTTTGTCTTTATTTTATCCATCATGCATTAATTCAGTATTCCCTTATTTTCTTATATTTTAGATATTTAAACAAGTGTTTTTTAATTGCTTATTTGATTATATACATATATCATATTGTTGCTCTTCTTTGAAGCTACTAACACAATACAATAACTGCTCTAGCTTGCTTGTTTTGGTTACCAGTTGTGGGGTTTTTAAACCAGATAAAGGAGAAATCCAGTTAGGCTTGCTACATCTTCCTTACTAAAGTTGTATGGCATGCACTCAAGTTTAGTTCTACTATTTAACTATTTTAGTTCTATTGTATTTCTCTGTTCTTTTGATGTTCGTTTGAGTGTTTCATTTGAGGTGTCTCTTAGCACAATGTCATCCGCAAACATCTTGCTTCAATGCAAATAAGTGTGGATTCGAAACTATCATTTGATGTAACCCTGTCTTTACTAAAACTCATCAGCATCACCACATGCAGCTTATGATTTTATTTTTTGAGTTTTCGTACATGTTTTGAATAAGTTATGCTAAATGTATCGAAATTTGTTTTTTTACTTAAAGCCAAAATTTTAAATTTTCATTATCTCGTCCGAAATCTCCTTCAATGTCCCTTCAAGCATTTAAACGAAAGGAAACATCAAACATAATTTTTATTTCATTTGACACTCGTCTCCCTCTAGATCGAAGATCGGTCTAAGATTTCGTTTGAAATCTAGGACCTGCGAGATTTTGTTTATAGCCCATTAAATTATCTTTAAGTATTATATATCATGTCTTTTCAAAATCTATAAATACCATATGTAAATCTTTTTATTTACTTCTAAATTGTCTTGCTGGTCGCATAATCATGTGTATAACTTTTATTGTCCGCGGGTGCAGCGCAGTGGAAAGGAGGTTTGGGTTCTGATAAAAAGACACAAGTCTGATTCCTACCATGCGCTTCCCCATCCTACATAAATTTACCCCGAGGTATGGGGGCTTGGATCAGCGGACGACTTTACTGTACCATCCTCAGGAGTTTACCGGTCCGTCGGGTTCTCCTGGGTTTTCAAAAAAAATAAGTGTATAACTTTTATTATCGAAAGTAAATGATTATCTGACACTGAAGATTTGTTTCTTAATCAATTTTATCGCGCTCGTAATATCATTTTCCACTTTATTAGTTTCATTCTTTTCTAATTACCACAGTTTTGTATATCCCCTTTATTCTTAAAAATTGATATGATTATGATCTTCACATGTTTATTAAATAAGCTTATAAGTCATATTACCTAATGCTTTTCAAGCCTCGATTGGTATATTATTCGGTCTCACTGCTTTATTTTTATTATTTTCTTAATTGATTCTCCAACTTCTTTACTTCCTATTTTGCAATCATCTTGAAGTTGTTACCTATTTCTTTTACTTACTCTGAAGGGTTTTCTACATTTAGCAATTTTCTAAACAAATTTTTTCCCTTATTTAGTATATCCACATCTTTCCCGATATGTTATTACCTTTTCCTTAACCATTTTATTTGTTCTAAATCTTGAGTTAATCTATATCTATTATTATTCATGTTGCTAATATTTGTTTGATTTCATGCACCAAATCATTCTTTGTACATGCTGCGAAATCCAATTAACGGATGAGTAACAAATATGTATTGCAAAAAAAGCACTTGCTTGGATAGCAATGTATTATTTTTCCGAATGTTGTAAGTTTTATTTTTCAATTCAGTTTAACTTTTTCTGCATTGATATTTTTCCTCCTTTCATCGGCTAGCGCTATATCTCTTTATAAATAGCAACTCTCACAGTTTGCATAGAACAAATATTAATATTTTTAAACCTAATATTTCAAGACTAAGACAGCTGTAACTTATCAATCACCAATCGTCAATTGCCGTATTTCAATATTTAAGATTCAATTTTGATTATATTAACATGTTGAGTGTATGCTTTTTCTCATGTTTGTTTGTATACTTTCATTTTTGTACATGAGTAATATTTCTATCAAACTAAAGCCAACTTAAGTGTTAAAACGGCATAAACCAAGGACTCAATTTGTTGTTTATTTGTCATGAATAAATAGGTTTGTGGGAATTGCTAAACTGCAGAATATCGACTCTTATTTTCTCCCTTTAGCTTGTGTTTTCTTCTTCTTCTTATTTCTCTATTTAGGCCGCCGCCATTAATATCCTTCTCAAGCATTTATTTTATTTTAAGTGGAACAAAAATGAAGAAATGAGAAAAGAGTTGTGTTTATTGTCCCATAATAACTTGGACCTTGGCCCTCGTACCCTTTTCCCCATTAGTTCATTGTCCTCTTTCTTGCAAAAAAACATCATTGATAAATATATTAAATGTATTTTGAAATCATAAGTGTGCCCCAAAAAAAAACATTACCCATAAATCCCATGAGTAACCAACTTATGCTCTGGTTGGTACTGTACTCTAATGTTGTGTGTGAAGGAACGTTGTGCGGTAATAATAGCAGCTTTCCGAATGACTTCTCCGAGCAAAACCATGACTAGGCCAATTTTACATAGCCACATGTTTTGTTTAAGTTCAGGGAAGAAGATAATTTCAACAATATTTTCAAGCAGAGCACATCCCATAGCTATAACATACTGCTTACTTATCAACAATGCTGTAAAATGAAAAGAAAAAAGAATTAATTTTAAAACAAACATATAGCTTTTGCAGCATAATAAATGCGCTCAGCAATATACAAAATATATGGCATACCCATAGCTTATGATTACCTATTTACCTCTATAGTACAGTAGATATCAGAAATACAACGATCATATGCAAAAAAGGAATAGTTTCATACAAAATAACCAAGTGAATGCGAACTGTGTTCTTGTTGCTAACCTTCATACATTATTCTCAGTGAATCTTTCTGCATCCTAGATTGAAATATTGTATACTATCTACAATTTCAAACCAGTCATAAACTTCTCTTGAGAATCGCGTTTACCTGAATAAACTATCACTTGTTGATCGTGTATTATTGTATAGTTGAGAATGGTACTTATACTAATCTTAATTAAAATAAAAGACGCAGTTCGCAATTCTAGTTTGACCTCTACTATTTATTTCAAACTATACAAGAAAGACTGTTTGTCATAAGATTCAAAAAGTAAAGAATTCTTGATTGGTCTATTGATCTTTATCTGCATATTTCTAGACCAACTAGGGAAAAATTCGAGAAAGATGACAATTTTTCAGCGAAGGTTGAGAATGTTTGTTTCTGCAAAATAAGCTTTTGTATAAAAGAGAATTTTCATACGCATATCAGACCAAACATGTTTATGTTACCACAATTTGTAGTTTCATCGTATTGTATTTAGATGTAATATGCGTGTTCCCAATAGAAATACACAGCTGATCCAGTACATATTATACACTTTCATCTTCGTTTTCTTCATCCACGACCATTACGGTATTCATTCACTCAGATCAAGATTCTGACCAGAACACCAAAATTACAGAAAATTTGGTAAACATGTTAAACAGTCAAAAAAGCAACAAACTAAACAAGACAATAGAAGAAAAAAATACACAAAAGACCAGATAGTTTTAGAAAAAAACATGTTTTTTTTTTCAATTTCAGCTCAATTCAACAGAAAAGGTGAAAGAACAATAAAAGTCAATAATTGAGTAATCTTTTTAGGTTTCTCAAATACACGTATGCACTATCTTTTAATATATTCATATTGAAAAAAGTGCTCAAATCGAAAACCAAAATTATAGTTGAAATTTCAAGAATTATCAAATTTGATTGGAAATTTTGAAAATAAAAAATGTAAGCAACCAAAATATTGAACCATGGTTTCAGTTTAATCTAAGCAATTGTTATGGCTATGCAATAAGTGCAAATATCATGATCTCGTTCTTGAGGAGTTGAGAATAACAGTGTGTGTGTAAAAAGTATATAATGAAAAGCTTAATGGTTTCTATGTTTCATAGGTTAAACATGTCATACCTAGAAATAGGATAAATTTTACTAAATAATAGTCAATGAACGAGAAATTTATTCACACTTGCACTATGAAAGTCCAAACAAGGGGTCAGCAAAATGTATAATACGCTTGATTTTTAGTAGAGATGTAGCTGAAACAATTAATTTTCATACAATCGATTATAATTTTTATTTTTAACATTGTTAATCACTATTGACATTTAATTGATGATATCATATTTTGACAATCCTTTTTTTAGCATTTTGCAAATAATTTTCATGCTTTTTCATAAACTTCATCTCGCATATATTTTGTTGGTGGTATCCACTAGAAATTCTCATTTAACCGCACTCGTTCTACTATAGACATGTAAGGATTTAGCAACTTGTTGCATAAGCTTAGTGCAAACGTATTTTTATATAAGTAGACTCTTAGTTTTAAAATTTATTCAAGGGTGAATAGAAGTTTAGTATAAGAGTGTTTGACATGCAATTATTTTGTGCATCTTATCTTTCATATTTATATCTTTTTACTTACATAAATCGTTGTCATGCTAATATTTTGCTCTGAGTGTAGATTGTAGGTTGAAATCATATACACTAAATTCAAATTATTCACAAGATCAAGAACAAACACGATTCAGTCTGATTAAAAGTCAATCAACTCAAAATTCAATTGAAACTAACTGAATCTCAAATTTCAATTTTATATATTTCATAACTTCTTTCGATGAGAGAATGGACTCAAGACCAAGTCATCTCGATCTGGTGAGATGTGACCATGGAAACATGCAACATAGGACGAAACACAATGAATTTGTTATGAAATTGGATAAATTTTAATAGGAAATAGTTGCAAAAAACCAACTCGAAAAGATAATTTCTGTGGTTAATTTACAGTTAGACGAGATTCAAGAAATGTTCACAAAGCTCTATAAATAAATCCCTTGTACCACTGTGCGAAGACAATAAAAAAAAGTATAATAATCTCTAATTTTTCTACCGTATTCTTCATTATTTTGTAAAGAAAAGATTAGCTAATAAAATCAATTCCTTAATTTTCTTAAATCGCTTTTTTATTAACATTCTTGGTTTTAGTTTATCATGTTTTGTTCAATTTTCAACTGTTTTTATTTTATTTTATGTCATTCAATTTCCTGTTGTTCAGGGATGATAAAGCTAATTTTAATTGTGTTTTGGAAAGAAAAATAAAATAGGATTATAGTCTCTAATTTTTCTACCTTATTCTTCATTATTTTGTAATGAAAAAAAATTAGCTAATAAAAACAATTCCTTATTTTTGTTAAATCACTTTTTTATTGACATTCTTGATTTTAGTTTCATCGTGTTATGTTCACTTTTAACCTCTTTTAATTTTATTTTATGTCATTCAATTTCTTGTTGTTTCTGGATGATAATGCTAATTTTAATTGTGTTTTGAAAATTTCTATAGCTCTTTACAGTCACATACAAAATAAATTATATCAACAAATTAATTTATACCAATGTTTTTTAAACTTGATAGCATATAATTTAATTTTTATCACTCGTATTATATACTTATGTTAATTGTTTTGAATGAATTATACACACACACACACACACATAAGTATTTTAGAACTGAAATTTGGATAAACATGTCATTTTTTGTGTCATGTTTCTAGAATCAACTATATAATCCATCTTTGTCAAATTAATAAATTTCTATAGTTCTTGCACAATTAAAGTCACTGGATTCTACTGCGTATATTGTTTTAATCATACTATTTTTTTTCAAATTCAATGCTTCGGTTTAATTTAACAAAATTATTGTTTTTCTTGTGGATCAATGTTGGTGTTTGCATCTATACTACAACTGTAAACCATACACTTATATAATTAATTATACACAACAAGGTTGCAAATTTTGGAGCAAACCTAAAATGTTTCTCATGATTATCGAGTTATAATTGACTTCACATGTGATTATTTAATTTTCCCCTTAAAACTGTGTCATTTACATATGGGATATTGTGCACCAAAAACATACGATGCCTACCCTATATAGATTTTATGGTCAAGGGCATTAATATAAAGTTGACTATTGTTAATTTACATTGTATACATTTCTCGATCTTGTATTCAGCGCGTTCAAAAAAGAAAGTTGTCAACTTGTCTCGTTACTAACCTATGAAACCACTCAAATTTGTGATATGTGTTTGATACAGGGGATTGACAGATTTTCAGTTCGAGCTTAACTTAGACAGATACCACAACACACCAAAACATTTCATTCCAAAACACTCGAGTTCAATTTCAACTTAACAAGGAAGATGTTAATTTTACTTTGCTCTAAAGTCTAACATAACGTCATTTTGTATGGACGATAATTGAACAAAATTACATTATACAAAGTACAGAAAATAGAATAAGGGATAAACTGCAAAACCTACAGCTGAGGGAAACGGTGGATCGACCATGAAAGTAAACGGCGAGAGCGTACTCCGATCCATGGAAAAATAAGATGGCAACTAGAAATTTTAGGAATTGACCGGAGGTGGAGAAAGTTGTTCGATCCATGGTCGACGGTCCTCTTTGCAGCTGATTAGGTAAATTTAGGGTTTACGGGAGAAGCGGTACACCCTTCCTATCTTTTTTTTCCGTGATAAGCCGTAACGAGCCAGCACAGGCAACTCTAGCATTCAGCACTAGAGCTGAGGGTGGGCGCCCAGTGGCTGTGTTCTACCAAAATCGTCCGAAAAATAGTTCAAAGACTTCCAACGGAGCAAACTGTACCGTTACACGTTCCGCCACCATCTGAAGTTTCACCAGACGATCTGCATGTACTATACGAGCTTCTAGAAGGTTATCGGCGTAGAGCCGAAACTCTTTGACGACCGTTTGCAAATTAATATAATTGGTTATTTTTATATGTACATCACATAATCGTATTAAATAACCATTACACTATCAAAAATTATTAATTCATAAATTATCTATACGACCATTACATTCATTGTCGGTGTAGTTGGACTAAGTGCATTACCAAGTTTTATGATTCTCTTCCCGGTCCTATTATTAAAAGGCTACAAGCTAGCTCTTTTGGTCTTTTTTTGTCGATTAGGCATATTCGGTCCTTTGGTCGACCTCTCATTCAGACATTAGTTGAGAGGTAGTGGCCCCCACGCATACGTTTCATTTTTCAGATTTTGAGCTTGGTATCACCCTAGTTGATTTCTGCATGTTCATTGGTATTGAGATTGAACGACATGGTCTTCAACCTTTTCCATTTAGTGATTTATACGAGTCGTCCAATCTGTTTATTTATTTTACCACTGATAGATGTTACCTGCGTCACTAGTGGTTCTGTTAAGTTGACTTACCTGCAACAGTACATCACCAGTTATATAGCTAGAGCCGATATGATGGATGCAGTTACTAGAGCATTTCTACCGTACTTGTTTGGTTCGACCTTTTTTGAATCAAAAAGGTACGATTAGACTATGCTATTTAGCATCTCTTACCAGATTAGACCAGCTACGTACTATTGACTGAGGCACAGCGATATTAGGCACCCTTTATACCACTCTAGATTCATTTACACTTGGCGATGTCAGGCAGATGTATGATTTTTGGTATATTTTGCTGTTATGGTACTAGGAGTACACGGCAAACATGCATTCCCGCATCTAGGACATGGCTAGTCGACTGCTGAGCAGTACTTCTCTAGGATGAGACGATGTGAGACTATGTAGTACGTACATCATGTTCCCTTAGGTGTACGGCATGACTTGATGGAGGCTAGTCACAGCTTGATATGCGTAGTCGAGGTAACATCATTCGGACTCCTTGGGCCTCACATTAGACTCATCTAGCAGATGCAGGTCTTATGGTGGACGATCATCCCTTGATGGTTGCGTATTCACTATCTAGACGTAGGGTTGCTTTGCATACACCTGCATTTATGCCTATGTGGTATTTGGAAGAGAGGTGTGCTTATCAAATTACGGATGATCGTCGTATACCATATGATCTTTTATCTTGTGAGGATATGTTTGGTGGACATAGGGTGATTGGCGATCTGTACTTAGATGCTTTACGACAGGATGGGTGGATGGATAGTAGTACTTTCTTCATCGATGGAGATTACGATGCTTATTGGGCTAGAGTAGCACCCCGTAGATTCATCGTACCAGATTACGTTCATGGGGTCAACTCTGATCATATAGGACCTCACATGGCAGCCGGTAGAGTTCAGGTACCGCATGTAATGACTCGATATTTTTAATCATTCGCATCCGCACATGTTGGACTTGAATTTCTCAAAATACCGAATTGTAGAAATAAATTTGGCAAAACTCAGAACATACAGTAAATAAATAAATCATAGATCACAGACACAGCGTAATAAAATACAACGAAAGCAAAGAGATAGTAGTTCACGAAGCTACTATTTAAATACATCAGAGTTAAATAAGGTACAACGGAAGTAACAAGATGATAATCAAGTACAAAGTTGAATACAACACTGCAATCAACTGAATAACTGGAAGTGAAATAGATAGTTGGATCTCCAAGTGAAGCTCCAACTCTAAAGGTGAGTCTCTAGTGCTGTATCACTCAGTCTGACCAGAGCGTAAAGCAAAACGCAAAACATTCGAGTCAGGACATACATACTTATACAATGTAAACCAACTCAAGTGAACTGTAATATAAGGTACAAGTAACTTAAAGGATGCTTGAGACCTCCCATCCTCTGAGGATCAGTTAAACTATTTACTATGTATTAATATTTCACTATTATGATAATGTCTATAGTAAAATAAACTTACTTTTAAATAGCGTTAAGGCTTTACATTTTCCACCTTAACACGTAATAGTGTCGGTAATCTATATAGTACCATAATACCTCCTGATCGGGATGCTACATTTGAATGAAGAGTATATTTTGTGAAATATACGATGAAATAAAGTGGAAATTAGATATTTCTATAGTAGAAATTTAAATTATATAAGTAGGTAGTATGGGTAATAACTTTACAAGAGTAATCAAATTTGAATATTTGATTCGGAATAAATAAAGTTATATATCTTTGTTATATAAGATAAATCTCCCCTTGTTGAATCTATTGCCGGAAGAAAAGGATTTTTGAAAAGTATTTGAAGTATAAAAGGGAATTTAAACAAGTATGGAGTGATCCAAAGATTTTCAAAGTTATATATATATATCTACATATAAAGGTTTTTATGAGAATGATTTTGAGGAAAGGTTTTTGGAACCTATGGATTTGGAAAGCTTTTGATTTTTGGGTAAAACCAATATTGGAATCTGGAAAAGCCTAATTTGAGAATTATCTATTTTGGAATAATCGATTTTGAGAAAGGAAATTTATTTGAGATCCATACTAGGTGTATGATTTGGAAGATACTATATGTGTATAGTATAAAGTGTTTTGAAAATAGCTTTGGGGAAAAAAGGCGCTCCCTTGAAATGAACTTCTCAGGAGTACCATGGGTTGGTACTACCCTGAGCCTCAAAGGGAAGGTTCTAAAGTTGATCCTGTGAGGAGTCCGGACAAACTAGTTCCTGAGAATTACGTGTAGTGGGTAGCGAAAGTCGAGGGCGTTGATGCCTACAGAGGCATTTGGGTTATGCTGTGACGACAGTGTAACTCGATGTCACTACGATCTACTGTAGACCATAGCGCAAGTCGTGTGTGCTGCTGAGAGTCAACAGTCTACATTTGATTTTACATCGGTAGACTGCGACCTATGTTAATATAGTGAAGGTCGTGTGTGCTGCTGAGAGCCAACAGTCTACGTTTATTTTTACATCGGTAGACTGCGACCTATAAAGACATAGCGAAAGCGAGAGGCCGTGAGAGCCTAAGGTTACATTGGGACTTAACTGATGTAGTCTGCGACCTATGTGGGAGTGGGGAAGTTTCATTTTTGACAGTGAAAATCGAGGGCACTGATGCCTACAGTTACATGGACTTTTGCTGTGATGGCAACGTAACCCTGGAATGTAACTGCAATCTGTGGCGGGTTCCATGGCATAATCGAGGGGCGTGGAGTGCCTACAGTTACATAGACTTTTGCTGCGATGGCAACATAACCCAGGATGTAATTGCGACCATGGATGTGGGTGATGATTTCCAGACCATTCTCGCCAAAGATATTCCTTTATTTTCAAAAAAAAATTCTATATTTTCAACAAAATATATTTTTCCAAGTATCTTCACTAGGTGTTGAAAATGGGTTTACGGAGTACTTATATATTTTCAGTCCTACACCTGATCAACGTATGACCGAATTTCTATAAGAACGAGGATGGACTTGTTCAGACATCAAGTTATAAAAAGTATTTTTATAAAAACTATTTTATAATATTATGTGGATCTCAAAGGTGTTTTAAAGAAATGATCAAGGAATAATTTACCTGGTTTTGAGTTATTGAAATAAATTTTGGCTTCGTTTCTTTTCGAAGACGAAAAAATTCTAAGGGGGAGGAATGTGATGACCCAGAATTTTGACCAATATCAGTTTAATAATCTTCTTTCTTGAATATTTAATTGGTAAGATTTTATCTTTCAAAGCTAATAAATTTTGTTTTCTATTTATATTATATATATATATATATATATATATATTGTAAATAGGAAGTCTTTGATTTGAATTTAATAAAAATGTATGGTTTCAAATTGTAATATATATGTATATTGAAGTGGTGTTTTAAATTTAATATTAAAAATATTTTCTATTTATAATGTATAGATATTTGTATATATTGTAAATAGAAAAGCTTTGATTTAAATTTAACCAATAAAAAAAACATGTTTTCAAATTTTCATATATATTTTGTGATTTGGAAATTATGATAAATTCAATATTGACATTTTAAAAGATATTTAAAATTTTATCATTTATTTTCAAAACATTTAAATGTTTATTAATCTAAAAAGTATAATAGTTTTAGTTTGAATAAGATTTAACAAAATTTTATTTTGCTTAAACTAAAAGGGTTTAAATATATAAATAGAAGTTTGAAATCATTCTTTCTTTCTAATTACCTTATGAACCAAGTACAATTTGCACATATATATATATATATATAAACACTTAAAACTCACATTCATAAGAATAATTTGTATATATATATTTAGTTTAAAACATAATTCATAATATATGTAAATAATAAAGCATTAGTAAATAAGGCAAAATTTCATATTTAAATGAAGATTTAGACTCTTGTAGAAAAAATAAATAATAATATATATTTAAGAAAGATTTAAACACTTGTTAGCATAAGAAGGGATTGTTTTAACAATTGTAAGCCTAATATCCTATAAACTAACAAGTGGCAAAGTAATCCTTAATTAAAAATTTAATTATATTAAATATAATGTCTAGAGAGATAATCAGTGTATTCTTTCAGCTAAAAAAAATTCTCATCTCCTAAATTTAAACTGAAATCAAAATTCAAAGGAAACAAATAATAAAAGCTTCGGCCTGTTTGAAATCAACAACAAAATCTGTTTAAAGCTTAAACCTGAGATCAACAGCAACATCAGTTTGAGCTCCAATTTCAAATTTGCAATTCAACTCAAAACATCAACTCCATATCAACTTCGGCATCAGTTTTATCATCAAGTATTCAATCAAATTTAAACTCAAGGATCCAGACCAAAGATTAAAACTACATATCAAACTACTGTCCTCTGTTCTTATTTTAGGTGAGTAAATTCGTTAACTTGCTATATCTTGTGTTAGCATGTGGTAAATTTGTGAAGAATAAGTTGAAATATGCATGTGTGATGATTTAAGTAAAATTTATGTATATGTGTGTGAAGTATTAAGTTTGAGCATGTCTGTATAGCTCTCTGCTCTTAGTTCCAGGATACAAAACCTATTTAACAATCAAGTTTCTTCTCCTAGAATCCATGTTAGGATTTAGGATCTAAACAAATTACGTTTGTAAAATCAATTTTTAACTACTAAAAATGTTTTAAGATAAAGATGAAGACAAATCTGGTTAGGAAAGAAGATATGAAGCAGGATTTCAAACTAGGTCTTAAATTCGAATATCATATCGCTCGATTTACCTATAGCATCGGGTTCGGTATGGAAATTCATGATTTTTAAAGTAAAGTTCAAGATTTTTAAGCTTGTGATTGTCGAGATATAGCGAGTTGAACAGAAATTGGTTTTTCACCAAATTTCGATGATCCAATCGTAGATGAGGAGCGATTTTTGACCGGAAGATAAATGTAAGGGTTGCGAATCTAGGAAAATTAGGTTCGGTTTTTTTTTATGAATGGATTTACTGATCGAGGCGGATATAGGGTTTAAGCTTGGGATTTGTCGTGGTTGTTTCCAAGGCCATTGCGGTTTTGATGATGCGTCGGATCGATCGGGGTTAGGGGAATGGTAGTGTAGGGGAATGGCGAAGTTTTGGGGTGGACGGCATGGTGTCTGGTGGACTACGACGGTGGTGCGAAGCCGATTCAGGTGATGGCGTGTTCTAGGTTGGGTTCCTATGGCATCGATTTGTTCAATCTTTGATTTCCGTCGTTTATGGAGGAGCTGGCTGGTCAAAGAGGTTAAGAGGGTTGTCGGCGACCGAAAGGCACGTGCACAGTTGATCGAAATGCCGTCGGAGGCGTGTACACGTGCATGAAGGGTTTGTGTATGTCAGAGCTTAGGTTGGGGAGAGGGTATTCATCTCGAAGTCGATATCGACGTAGTAACGTGGTGGCTCAAGTTGGGCTTCGGGTTTGAGTTTGTGATTGTTAACAGTTTTGACTTAAACTATAGCTAAGTTTTAAAAAGGAAAAAGAAGGGAAGTTTTATGGGGGGTAACTCGGGATGATTACGGGTTGAACCCGAAGTAGGGTTTAACATTTTTATTGAATAAATAAAGGTTGTTTTAAAACTTTAAGTAATCAAGTTTAACTGATTTTTAAAATTTATTTTCCTTGTATAATAATGTTATTAATATTGGTTTAAGAAGTTGTATTATAAGTTTTACTTAAATTAAATTGATTCTTAAGTTTATTTAAATTTACTTAAAGTATGTAATTAAGAAGTTAATTTAAAGGATTAAATTATGTGTTAACAAAGATTAAGTGATAAATAAGAATAAATGGGTCAGACCAAGTATTAAAGATTTTCAGGTAAGGACGTTCTGGAGCTTAGAAGGCGAGTTGGATGGCAGGAATGTATGGACGTATTCCGCCGTAATATATTGTAGTTTATCTGGGACATGTTGTTGTTAACTATCCAGTGATTGTGAAATGTTGTAACTCTGATGTATTACATGTAATTGACTGATACAACTTTCTTTGTGTAAAGAATATTATTTGATATTATATTTTATCCGCTGCAAATGTGAGATTCTGAGTTTGGTTTTCTATTTTTTCTTCTTCCATCTCTTTTCTTCTTTTCCTAACTATTTGAAATTTTTCGGGATCGAAAATTTCGGGTCGTTACATTTGGTTAATTACTTCTATAACCATTAAAATCCTGCTTACTTAATCATTAATTAATTATAAACCATTAATTAATTATCCCTTAATTATCCTCTTAAATTATACTAAGTAATTACCCTTTTATTAATTACACAAATTAATTAACCTTCACCCATGCACATTAATTACCTTTATCCTTAATTATTTATTCTATAACCACTTCATTGATCTATTTTCCTTTAATTAACCACACTCATAACAAATTTTCTTAAGAAATCAATCCTACAATTACTTAATATAAGTAATTAAGAATAAATTATTGAGGGTCAATTAATTTAATAGTAGTTAAAGGTTAATTAAAGGAGGATAACTAACCAACGGGATAATTACTTGATGAAGCCGCCTTTCTCTCCACAGAAAGACGCATCATTATTAAGAAAGAAAGGGATAGAGAAGAGAAAAGATAGAGAAGAAGGAAAGAAACAACATCAGAATCTCAATAGCGGAACGAATAAATTATATTAATCATGTAACGACCCGTATTTTACGTGTCGATAAGTCGTAAAATAGTTGCATTAAGTCGTTTGTATTGCTTGAGTCGTGTTGAACCTAGGTGGTAGGGTTTACGGCTTAAGGGGGTTAGGCCGTGCAATAGCTAGCTCGTGAGTGGCCTAAGTCATTCGGAATTGAGTCGTGACTGACTTAGTGCTTAGGTCGTGTGATAGCTTAACTCGTATGGAAGTTAGCTTAGGTTGACTACGAGTTACGACTTAGGGGCTGGAACGGGTTGGTAAGTTGCTGGGCTTATAAGTCGTAAACGACCTATAGGATGTAGATGTGACCGACCTAAGAAGGCTATGGGCTAACGAGTTAGTGTGTGAGCGAGTTAAAGAGGATGAGTCGTTTGACCGAGTTTAGTGTTGTACGACCTAAGGTAGATAGGTCGGTAGAGCGACCTAAGATAGTTAGCGGCATAGGGTTAACGACCTAACAGTTATGAGTTATGATTTCTGACCGACCTAAGTTTGGACCGACCTAAGGAAGCTAGGTCGTAGACGAGTTAAGGCTTGGTGGTTAAGACGTCATGTTTTAGGTCGTAGCATAGTTAGGTCGGTAGGTTAGTTAGGTCGTTAGACGACATAAGGAAGGCCGCTATGAGTTGTTAGGTTGTAACTCATGTTGCTTGATAGGTCGTGACTAGGTTAGGTCGTATAGAGGCTTATGTGTTAGGTCGTAAGCTTTTAAGTCGGCAGCTAGGTAGGTCGTGTAAGGGCATGTGTGTGCTAAGTCGGCCTTGTTTGTTAGGTCGCATAGGAGTTAGGTCGTGAGATCTTGTGTGTTTGGGTAAGTCGTAGGTCGTTGGTTCGAGTTAAGGAAGGCGGCTGTATTTTAGGTCGCATGTACTATTGAGATTTAGGTCGTAAACGACCTAAGTTAGGTCGGGGATCTTTAGGTCGGCAACGACCTAAAACTGGGCGACGACCTAAGGGTGATTTCAGCCTATAAATAGAGGGGTTTGGCTCACTTTTTGGCACCGGTTTTTGAAGCGACGAAGAGCTGCCATTTTGGGAACTCGACTATAACATTTCTTCACTTCTTTTCTCCACTTTAATCGAGTGCTAACATCCATTCAAGATCGAAGATCAAGATTGAAGATTGAAGAGCCAAAGTTGAAGATCTTCATCCGACGAAGCTAGATTTCACCATTTCAAGCGAGATTTCGACGAATCGAGCTTGAATCCTTGCTGTCCAGATCTTTAGTTGATAGTTGTTGAAGTGTTTGGGTGATTCGGTGAGTGGTAGTTATCTCTCACGCGGACCCAAAGGAGTATATTGGATTGGTGGCTTGTTTGAGTGTTAAAGTTAGAGATTTCATGCATTTTTCTTAGTTCCAAGACTAGATTCATTACTTTTGAAGATGTTTATCTATGCAAGTTCAATTAACAAGTTATAGAGACAAAACCCATTTTTTATATTTGATAGATCTATGCTAAAATCCATGATTTCATATATGTTAGACTTATGCTCATTTATTTACGAAATTGCCATTATAGTTGATATTGCTTGATTAGATCTTGTTTGAATGCTTGATTGTTTGGATGTATGATTGATTTGATTGTCTCGAGTTAGCTTGTAGTTGATTTGGGACAAGATGGTTGAAGATGATTCAAAAGCTAAGTGGAAAGGCTCTTGAATGGTGAAAGCTGCTGTGGCATATGGAGCGGATGATGAAGCTCATATGGATGGGTTCGAGGACTTTGCTATAGTTAGAGGAAGTGAAGTATGATGACGAAATGGACTTTGCCATGATACGTTGAGGCGAAGTATGATGATGAGATGGACTTTGCTAAGATGCGTTGGAGCAAAGCATGATGTGGAAGCCTTGGTTTAATCCAGACGGGATCATCCCAAGCATATTGATTACTCGATGATGCGGTTCGAGTTGGTGGATAATGGTGGGCTCGAGAGGTGCTTGAGCTATATTGGGAATAGTCGTCGAGGAGGATGACTAGAAGGCAGAGATCTTATCGTTATTGAAGGTTCTAGCAAGCTCAAAGCAAGAGTACGTTGGGTAGATCCGTTATACCCAGGCGCGGGTCATGATGACGTGCTAGTACTCTGGGTAGATTCGTTATACCTAGGCACGGGTCACGATGACGTGCGGAGTTATGTCTAGAACCGGGGTTGCCATTAGCCCTTGACGGATGGTTGAAAGATGAGTTGGTCATTCAATTAACGATAAAATCAAGGCAATGATAACAGTGATAGTCAGGGTCATGGATGTTTGGTTGTACCATCATTCGGTCTCAAGAGCGGTGTTTTCTGGGTGCTTATCTGATCTTGGTTTAGGCCTTGGGGGTTTGTATTTGGAAAACATCGACCTTGACTCGAGTGATTATTGCTTTACTTTAATTATCTGCTTTGCTATGTTTGCCTCTCCTTAGTGTGTGTCTGGGGGCTATCACTGTAGAAAGAGGTGGAGTGGGATGGTTTGGGTTCCTATTCCTTTTATCCTTTATGTTCCTTTGGTATGTTTGATAGTTGATTTACTGCTCACTAAGACTGTTGTCTGACTCAAGGTTTTATGTCTCCTCTTATTACCTTGGGCTGTTCATCCATGTTTGGGATGGGCAGACTAAGTGACAGGTGGCAGGTGCTGATCTTAGTGATTCACTCTGATGATGACGAAGACGAGCTGGAGGCTTATGCATATTATTTTCATATTATATGTACTGGATATTCCGCTGTTTGTTGTTACTCTGAGTGCTATGTAGTGAGGCTTCTTGTATTGATGATTTGGACCATGTATAAAGCTGTTATGATTATATGATGATATTCTGTTCTATGCGAGCTTCACTATATTATATTTCTCTATTGTATTTTATCCATGCGCTGTGAGTTTTACGATAGAGTCTGCGATGTTTATTCTACCTTGACGGTCACCCATGGCTGCCTGGCACACCTTCAGCACACCATTCCCTTGTTTCCGTGCGGGAGTCATGGGCGGTCGTCACATTTGGTATCAGAGCTTTGGTTAATCGATTTTAGCCAACGCTCGCTGACGTAACTACGTAAGAGAGACGTAATTGTATTTTGATGGATGATTACTATATATAATATAGTAGTTTAGATGGATTTGAACTCCTTATGTAGTTGTTCCTCAAGGTGTTCTAATCAGTCCTTTTTGTAGATACTAAGGATGAGTCGAAGAGGGAGACCAGTTGCAAGGGAAGGCCGTGCCGCTGAAGGAGTTGCTGATTATGGAGCTATGTTTGAAGCCATGATGACTTCTATCATGAGAAGGATACCAGCTCCAGGGCCATCTGTAGATGTTGGAGTTCAAGTTCAAGCTCCAAAACCGGTGGATTTTGCTAAGCTTTGTAAGGATTATACTGCTCTTGGAGGGAAGGCTTTCTTAGGGACAGAGTCAACCATTGAAGTCCAAAGATGGATAGATGCTTGTAGAAGGATCTTTGGTGACTTGGGAATTGAGGATGCAACTAAAAGGAAGCTTGCATCAAGACAGCTTCAAGGGAGAGCTTCTGATTGGTGGAACTCTATCACCATTGATACTCCGGAGGAAGAAATTACTTGGGTGCAGTTCCAAGCTAGATTTGAAGCTAAGTTCATTTCTACGGCTCAGAAGTCTGTCTTTTTTAAGAAGTTTGTTGAGCTCAAGCAAGGTGGGATATCGGTTCTTGAGTATGTTTCTGAGTTTGAGGCTTTGTCCAAGTATGCTCGGTCGTATATTGAATCTTCTTATCAGAAGAATGAGAAGTTTGTGACAGGCTTGGACAGTTATCTTGGAAGACAGTTGGTGGATCATCTGGACGATCCATTTGAGAAGCTAGTGGAGAAAGCTCTCAGGCACGAGAGTTTGTTTCCTAAGGAAGTATCTGTTGTTGCTGTGACCAAGGAGGAATCTAAACCACAGCAGGGTGGAAACAAGAAGAGGAAGCAGCAACAGCAGAAGGGTAAGGATGGTCAGAAGAAGCTGAAGGGGGAAAAGACCTGCTATAATTGTCGGCAAAAGGGTCATCTCTCCAAGGATTGCAAGAATCCGAAGGTGTTGTCGAAGTGCTACAACTGTGATAAGCTGGGGCACATTAAGAAGAACTGTCCGGAACCGATAAAGGACAGGCAGGTTGTACAAGCTTATGCTTTGGGGGCTGTCCCGTCATCTTCGAAAGCTCCTACTGCTGAAGAGAAGGGGAAGAGTGTGGTGGTTCAAGGTACTCTTTCCATTTGTGGTGTTCCAGTTAGAGTGTTATTTGATACTGGAGCGTCTCATTCTTTTGTTTGTAATGAGTTGGTAGACCGGTTGGGTTTGGAACTGGATATTGTTGATAGACCATTGGTAGTGACTAATCCAGTTGGGGGTTCGTCTTGTTTGTGTATGCTATGCCGTGGTCTAGTTATATCGAGTCATGATTGCTCTTTTGTTTGTGATTGCTTTGTTCTGAACTTTGCGGGGTTCGGAATTATTTTGGGTATAGACTGGCTTAGGAAGTATGCGGCAAAGGTTGATTGTGAGAGATTGGAGGTGACAGTCGAGAATGTGGAGGGGCGAAAGGTTGTGATACGATGTAAGTATGAAGAAGGCGTCTTCATGAGCTTCATGTATTCGCTGGTTGTTCCACGGGATGGACTGTCATCGATGCCAATCGTGAATGGATTCGAGGATGTCTTTGACGAGGTCAAAGGGTTACCGCCGCATAGGGAGATCGAGTTTCGTATCGATCTAGTTGAGGGAGCCAGACCTGTTGTGATGCCTCTTAGGCGGATGGCGCCTAGAGAACAGCAAGAGTTGAGGGTGCAGGTTGATGACCTTTTATGGAAAGGATTCATTCGGCGTAGTGTGTCCGAATGGGGTGCACCAGTTGTGTTCGCAACCAAAGCGGATGGATCGTTGAGGTTGTGTGTTGATTATCGTGAGCTGAATAAGGTGACTAAGAAGAACAAGTATCCATTGCTGAGAATAGATGACTTGTTTGATCAGCTTCACAATGCTAAGGTGTTTTCTCAGATGGATTTGGCAACGGGATTTCACCAGTTGAGAGTGGCAAAGGATAGTGTGCCGAAGACTGCTTTTAGGACACCATCCGATTTTTATGAGTGGCTGGTAATGCCGTTTGGATTGACTAACGCACCAGCATACTTTGTGGATCTTATGAATAGAGTATTCAGAGATCAGTTGAACAAGTTCGTACTTGTGTTCGTGGATGATATTCTGATTTATTCCAGAACTGAAGAAGAACACGAGACGCACTTGCGTATTGTTTTGGAAATCTTATGGAAACATCAGCTGAAGGCTAAGTTTTCGAAGTGTCACTTCTGGAAGAGTGAAGTGAGATTCTTAGGCCATGTTATTTCTGGAAATGGAATAGCGGTTGATCCCGCTAAGGTGGCAGCGATCCAGGATTGGGTTAGACCTAAGAATGCATCTGATGTGAGAAGTTTTCTTGGATTAGCAGGATATTATCGTCGGTTTATCAAGGACTTTTCCAAGATAGCTGCACCGTTAACAGGATTGACGAAGCAGAATCAGGTATTCAGTTAGGATGCTAAGTGTGAGCAAGCCTTTGGAATCCTGAAAGAGCGACTGACGAGTGCTCCTGTTTTGGTTATTCCAAGTGGGAATGATGAGATGGTGGTTTACACCGATGCATGTGGTGCTGGACTTGGGGCAGTGCTGATGCAGAAGGATAGAGTTGTTGCATATGCAAGTCGACAGCTGAAGCCACACGAGAGGAATTATCCGACTCATGATTTGGAGTTAGCGGCGATTGTTTTTGCTCTGAAAATGTGGAGACACTATCTATTGGGAGTTCGATTCGAGTTGTTTACAGATCACAAGTCGTTGAAGTATCTTTTCTCCCAAAAGGATTTGAATCTTCGGCAGCAACGATGGTTGGAGTTTTTAGCATCATATGATTTTGGTATAGCTTATACTCCGGGAAAGGGTAACGCTGTAGCTGATGCGTTGAGTCGAAGACATGCAGGATTGGGAGCCATGTTTTCGGAATGGAAGAGTCTCGAGTATTTAGCTGGATTTGATTTCAGGCCTAGATGTGAATTGGAACCTGAGATGTTGGCAAACTTATTGATAAGACCTACTCTTGTGGAAAGGATCGGCGAGGGTCAAAAGCGAGACGATAAGCTTGTCAAGATTGTCCGAGATTTGGAATCTGGATTGGACTCAGAAAAGGATAAGGGATTCGAAGTCGATCGAGAGGGTTGGCTTCGGAAACAAGGACGACTGGTTGTTCCCGATATAGATGAATTGAGAGATGAAGTTTAAAGGGAAAGCCATCACTCGAAGTTGACAATTCATCCAGGTGGAAATAAGATGTATCGGGATATGAAGAGAACCTATTATTGGGAAGGTATGAAGAAGGATGTTGGAAATTTTATTTCCAAGTGCATGAATTGCCAGTTGGTTAAAGCAGAGCAGAAGAAGCCAAGTGGATTGCTTCAGCCATTAGAAGTTCCTACATGGAAGTGGGAGCAGATATCGATGGATTTTATCGATGGTTTACCTAGAACGAGAGCGGGAAATGAAGGGATTTGGGTCATCGTAGATCGGTTGACCAAGGGTGCAAGATTCATTCCTGTTCGATCAACTAGGACTGCATCGAAGTTGGCTGAGTTGTATGTTAAGTGGATAGTTCGTTTCCATGGTATTCCGAAGAGTATAGTGAGCGATCGAGACCCATTGTTCACTAGTGGATTTTGGAGGAGCTTCCAGGAAGTTTTGGGAACCAAGTTGTGTTTTAGTACAGCTTATCATCCCCAAACAGATGGTCAGACTGAGAGAGTCAACAGAGTTTTGGAAGATCTCCTCAGAGCATGTGTTTTGGATTTCGGAGGATCATGGGAGGATCATCTTCATTTGGTGGAATTTGCGTATAATAACAGTTATCAGTCGAGTATTGGTATGGCACCATATGAGGCATTGTATGGAAGACCGTGTAACTCTCCGACATGTTGGTTGGAAACTGGAGAAAAGCTGATACTTGGGCCAGAGATGATTCGACAGACTTCGGATTGTATAGAGATCATTCGGCAACGAATGAAGGCAGCCCAAGATCGTCAGAAAAGTTATGCCGATAATCGTCGTAAGGATTTGGAATTCGACGTGGGTGATATGGTTTTTGTGAAGATTTCTCCATTGAAGAATGTTATTAGATTCGGGAAGAAAGGAAAATTGACTCCGAGATTTGTTGGACCATTCCCGATTATCGAGCGAATTGGAAAGCTCGCTTATAGATTGGAGTTACCGGAAAAGATGGCGGGTGTGCACAATGTTTTTCATGTATCTTATCTACGGAAGTATGCGCATAACCCAACTACGGTGGTTTCTGCTGATAGCTGTGAAGACTTGGAAGTTGATCCAGTTGCTTCGAGACCTCGTAAGCCACTTCGTGTTGTAGAAACCGACACGAAACAGCTTAGGAGGAAGACGATTACGTTGCTCAAGGTACAATGGAGTGATGATGTTAACGACTGTACATGGGAGGAGGAAGAGAGGATGAAGGCAGCTCATCCTGGACTCTTCGAGGTATGGCCCTAAGGTGTCGTGACATCTCACGAATTTGTAGCTTGTTCTAATCTTAGTATTCTGCATGCTAGGCTAGTAATTGAATGCATGGTTTGTTGATTGCTATGAATGGTAGGCATGCGGAATAATTTTGATTGCTCTTGTTTGTTTGGAATTTCGGGGGCGAAATTCCTAAGGGGGAGAGAATGTAACGACCCGTATTTTACGTGTCGATAAGTCGTAAAATAGTTGCATTAAGTCGTTTGTATTGCTTGAGTCGTGTTGAACCTAGGTGGTGGGGTTTACGGCTTAAGGGGGTTAGGCCGTGCAATAGCTAGCTCGTGAGTGGCCTAAGTCGTTCGGAATTGAGTCGTGACTGACTTAGTGCTTAGGTCGTGTGATAGCTTAACTCGTGTGGAAGTTAGCTTAGGTTGACTACGAGTTACGACTTAGGGGCTGGAACGGGTTGGTAAGTTGCTGGGCCTATAAGTCGTAAACGACCTATAGGATGTAGATGTGACCGACCTAAGAAGGCTATGGGCTAACGAGTTAGTGTGTGAGCGAGTTAAAGAGGATGAGTCGTTTGACCGAGTTTAGTGTTGTACGACCTAAGGTAGATAGGTCGGTAGAGCGACCTAAGATAGTTAGCGACATAGGGTTAACGACCTAACAGTTACGAGTTATGATTTCTGACCGACCTAAGTTTGGACCGACCTAAGTTTGGACCGACCTAAGTTTGGACCGACCTAAGGAAGCTAGGTCGTAGACGAGTTAAGGCTTGGTGGTTAAGACGTCATGTTTTAGGTCATAGCATAGTTAGGTCGGTAGGTTAGTTAGGTCGTTAGACGACCTAAGGAAGGCCGCTATGAGTTGTTAGGTTGTAACTCGTGTTGCTTGATAGGTCGTGACTAGGTTAGGTCGTATAGAGGCTTATGTGTTAGGTCGTAAGCTTTTAAGTCGGCAGCTAGGTAGGTCGTGTAAGGGCATGTGTGTGCTAAGTCGGCCTTGTTTGTTAGGTCGCATAGGAGTTAGGTCGTGAGATCTTGTGTGTTTGGGTAAGTCGTAGGTCGTTGGTTCGAGTTAAGGAAGGCGGCTGTATTTTAGGTCGCATGTACTATTGAGATTTAGGTCGTAAACGACCTAAGTTAGGTCGGGGATCTTTAGGTCGGCAACGACCTAAAACTGGGCGACGACCTAAGGGTGATTTCAGCCTATAAATAGAGGGGTTTGGCTCACTTTTTGGCACCGGTTTTTGAAGCGACGAAGTGCTGCCATTTTGGGAACTCGACTACAACATTTCTTCACTTCTTTTCTCCACTTTAATCGAGTGCTAACATCCATTCAAGATCGAAGATCAAGATTGAATATTGAAGAGCCAAAGTTGAAGATCTTCATCCGACGAAGCTAGATTTCACCATTTCAAGCGAGATTTCGACGAATCGAGCTTGAATCCTTGCTGTCCAGATCTTTAGTTGATAGTTGTTGAAGTGTTTGGGTGATTCGGTGAGTGGTAGTTATCTCTCACGCGGACCCAAAGGAGTATATTGGATTGGTGGCTTGTTTGAGTGTTAAAGTTAGAGATTTCATGCATTTTTCTTAGTTCCAAGACTAGATTCATTACTTTTGAAGATGTTTACCTATGCAAGTTCAATTAACAAGTTATAGAGACAAAACCCATGTTTTATATTTGATAGATCTATGCTAAAATCCATGGTTTCATATATGTTAGACTTATGCTCATTTATTTACGAAATTGCCATTATAGTTGATATTGCTTGATTAGATCTTGTTTGAATGCTTGATTGTTTGGATGTATGATTGATTTGATTGTCTCGAGTTAGCTTGTAGTTGATTTGGGACAAGATGGTTGAAGATGATTCAAAAGCTAAGTGGAAAGGTTCTTGAATGGTGAAAGCTGCTGTGGCATATGGAGCGGATGATGAAGCTCATATGGATGGGTTCGAGGACTTTGCTATAGTTAGAGGAAGCGAAGTATGATGACGAAATGGACTTTGCCATGATACATTGAGGCGAAGTATGATGATGAGATGGACTTTGCTAAGATGCGTTGGAGCAAAGCATGATGTGGAAGCCTTGGTTTAATCCAGACGGGATCATCCCAAGCATATTGATTACTCGATGATGCGGTTCGAGTTGGTGGATAATGGTGGGCTCGAGAGGTGCTTGAGCTATATTGGGAATAGTCGTAGAGGAGGATGACTAGAAGACTGAGATCTTATCGTTATTGAAGGTTCTAGCAAGCTCAAAGCAAGAGTACGTTGGGTAGATCCGTTATACCCAGGCGCGGGTCATGATGACGTGCTAGTACTCTGGGTAGATTCGTTATACCTAGGCACGGGTCACGATGACGTGCGGAGTTATGTCTAGAACCGGGGTTGCCATTAGCCCTTGACGGATGGTTGAAAGATGAGTTGGTCATTCAATTAACGATAAAATCAAGGCAATGATAACAGTGATAGCCAGGGTCATGGATGTTTGGTTGTACCATCATTCGGTCTCAAGAGCAGTGTTTTCTGGGTGATTATCTGATCTTGGTTTAGGCCTTGGGGGTTTGTATTTGGAAAACATCGACCTTGACTCGAGTGATTATTGCTTTACTTTAATTATCTGCTTTGCTATGTTTGCCTCTCCTTAGTGTGTGTCTGGGGGCTATCACTGTAGAAGGAGGTGGAGTGGGATGGTTTGGGTTCCTATTCCTTTTATCCTTTATGTTCCTTTGGTATGTTTGATAGTTGATTTACTGCTCACTAAGACTGTTGTCTGACTCAAGGTTTTATGTCTCATCTTATTACCTTGGGCTGTTCATCCATGTTTGGGATGGGCAGACTAAGTGACAGGTGGCAGGTGCTGATCTTAGTGATTCACTCTGATGATGACGAAGACGAGCTGGAGGCTTATGCATATTATTTTCATATTATATGTACTGGATATTCCGCTGTTTGTTGTTACTCTGAGTGCTATGTAGTGAGGCTTCTTGTATTGATGATTTGGACCATGTATAAAGCTGTTATGATTATATGATGATATTCTGTTCTATGGGAGCTTCACTATATTATATTTCTCTATTGTATTTTATCCATGCGCTGTGAGTTTTACGATAGAGTCTGCGATGTTTATTCTACCTTGACGGTCACCCATGGCTGCCTGGCACACCTTCAGCGCACCATTCCCTTGTTTCCGTGCGGGAGTCATGGGCGGTCGTCACAAATCATATAAGTATTACAAAGTATACGATATCTATCAGAGATACACGGCTTATACATCGCAAATTAGATAGTTATAAGCACATGTCTATCATACAACTCAAGTATAACTCAGATAATAACACAGAGATCAACACAGTGGAACCACCTATATATCTACAAACACTAAAGCCTCCTGCTCCATTGTTTATTTGTTTACATATGTTACTTATCTCTTGATTTAATTACACTTGTAATTATGCACTTTTTTTATTTTAAAATGTTTTTAAAAGCTTTTATAATAGATTTTCCTAATTAAATAAGTACTTTTATTAATTTATAAATGCCTTTCTTAATTCTATATAAATAAAATCTTTAAAATAAAATAAAATAAAAACCAATTATATTCTAAATAAAATCATATATAATATATAATCCACTTTTAAATGTAAATATAAAACTTTTGTATTTATTTACTATTAAATAAATACTTTCTAAATTTATATAAATAAATTTCCTTTAAAGAAAATAATATAAAACAATCTTATTTTAAATAAAAAACCTTATCCATATTTTATATCCAAAATATTTTTAAAATAATTATCCTTTAAATTCAAATTTAAATCCAAATTTAAAATTCAATTTAAAATCCAATTTAAAATCAATTCAAATAAATATAGATATCAATTTTAAACAAACACATTATTGATTGGAAATAATTAGCATATTTAAAATCAATTTAAATACAAACATATATACACATTTTAACAATACTTATTAAATTTGAAATAATAAGTCTATTTAAAAATCAAATTTATACCTGTATTTAAAAATAACTCATTGTTAAATTGTTTGAAAATAATACTTTTGCCAATTTTAAATAATTAATTAAGAGATTATCACATTTTAAATTTCTTGAAATTCCGGGATGTCGCATTCCTCCCCCCTTAAAAGAATTTCATCCCCAAAATTTAAAACAAAAGATAATCCAAAGGTTTTTATTTTATTTCAAACAATTCAAGCATATATATCTGCCATACATAATCAACCAAACAACCATTCATCCAAACAAACAATTTCATCTAAACGCACAATTCCAGCTATCCGAACACAATTCCGGATAAGCTTCTTAAAACTATCCAGAGTTTCCCAGGTACATACACAGGGATACTCGCTCTATTAATCCAAACTAGCCACACCACTAAGCTATTGAGCTCCTACACATCTAGATCTACCATCTACACAAGATCTCTGACCACAATCAATACCGACTCAACAACCAAATCCTTCATTAACAGTTAATTAACCCTTAATTAATCTTTAATATAGATTAAAAATCTCTTAATTATTAATTAATAAAACTTAATTATTAATTAATAGAAATTAATTAAGTACTTCTTAATTACCAATTAATTAATATCTAATTACTTAATTAAGTAATTTCTAATTACAAATTAATTAATCTTTAATTACTTAATTAATAATCCTTAATTACAATTAGTTAACCTTTAATTAATTAATTATAATCCTTAATTATAAATAAGTTAATTCTTAATCATTAGTTAATCAAATTAATTAATTACTTCTTAATTAATTTCTTAATTAATCCCTTATCATCATTAATTAAATTAATTAATCATATCTAATATCCATAGAAAGACGCATCATTATTAAGAAAGAAAGGGTTAGAGAAAAGAAAAGATAGAGAAGAAAGAAAGAAACAACATCAGAATCTCAACAGCGGAACGAATAAATTATATTAATCATATAAGTATTACATAGTATACAATATCTATCAAAGATACACAGCTTATACATCACAAATTAGATAGTTACAAACACCTGTCTATCATATAACTCAAGTACAACTCAGAAAATAACACAGAGATCAACACAGCGGAACCACCTATATATCTACAGACGCTGAAGCCTCCTGCTCCATTGCTCCTTCAGAATTCATTAAATCAAACCTGAATCCCTTGGCTACTCGTAAAAATTTGAGTGCCTAAGAGTTTAAGAAAAAGAGAAATAAACTCCGGGTCAGACATGGGTCTGGTGTGAGCAAACGGTTAAAGTTGCTTAACTTCGAAAATCTTTGAAAATAAAAGTATCACGTAAGACTTCCCACACATAAACTGGGTAAGTTTTTACCTTATGCTAACCAAAACATTTGATAGGAAATCCAATGATATTATAATAGGGTCTAGGATTTTCAAATAAATAAGAAATAGATGAAATTGTTACATGATTAAATTCCAGCATACTAGCCACAAAGTGGGTAATACAATCAAAACTGTAAGGGCACGTAGGAAGAATGGGTTTCCATCAATGACAGGGCTACTGGGGTACCTCCCGTCACAGTACGGGGCCTAGATCACCATACCGAGGATTACTCCCAATCTCCTGCAACACAAAGCCGGAACCATCCCTTACTGGACAGTCTTGAATAAGATAACCCCACGGTTGTAGCTAGCAACCGCCCACACAGCCGAATAAAAAGGGACTCTAGACAAGGGCAAATCTTATCCTACTTGGGTGCTACCCACTTAGTTTTGTTGCATCTCCCCTGTTTTAGCCATTCCCGGTTGATGAGGCTTGAGGCTACGATTACCTTTATAAAACACATCTATCTTAGAATGCTCATCGTCCATCTAACGATGTTCTGAAAGCTTTTAATCCATACAAGTTCGTTCCGGGTTCGAACGAAATCGAAGGTATTATCTCGTTACACTCATTTTGGAATCACCCTCAGAGTTAACGACAATAATCCTTGCACTGTGAATCTTCATCTTCACTTGAGATTCATGACCTAACGTTTAATTTGGATCGATGTGGTTTTCGGATATCCAAATCTAGAAACCCGATCCCGGTCTCACCGAAATCCAAAACGCCATCTTTTGGGTCCAAGTTGTTTTAAAGTTAAAACAATTCAATTCTATTATCTATATTCACACGATGGATAATTCACATTATCACAAATAGATAATTCACATCATCCTAAATAAATAATCCATATTATCATCACAATTCAACCAAAACATCCATATCACAGATAAGCATATATATCATATTCAGAGATATCGAACCATTAAGGCATTCAATATCAATCAGCCATCCATAAGCAACTATCTATTGATCACGTCATCTTTAATTAATTTAAAATGAATTAAATTAATTACCTCCATCTCTAATTAATTTAAATAAATCAAACTAATTACTTCATCACTATAAATCTTGCTTAACTTAACCACTAATTGATTGCAAATCAATTAATTAATCATCCTCTAATCATACATCTTAATTAATCCTCCTTGATTAATTATCCTCTAATTACATTAAGTAATTATCCTTAATCGATTACGCAAATTAATTATTCTTAAACAATTAAAGTAATTAACCTTTAATTACTCTCACTAATTACATTAATTAATGATCCTTAATTAATTACTTCCATTAATTAATTAACTATAATTAATTACATCGATCCTTAATTAATTACATTAATTAATTAAACGTTAATTAATCACTTCCATTAATCAACCTTAATTAATCATAAACACTAATTACCATCTTGTAATTACTTACCTTAATTAATTAACTCCTATATTAATCCTTTAATTAATAACACCAAGTAATTAATTCTTAATTACTTCTACTAAGTAATTATCCTTTAATTACTTTCCATTAAGTAATTCCTTTTAATTAATTACATCTAGTAATTATACATTAATTACTTATCCTAAGTAATTACACTTATCAATCTCATTAAGTAATTATACTTGAATCAATTACCAAGTGACTATCTTTCATTAGTTAACAAATTGATTAACTTAAATTAATCACATTCATTATATTAATTACAACTGGGTAATTCATCCCTTAATTACCCTTAAACAAATTAATTAATCTTTAATTATATTAATTATTAATTAATAAATCTTAATTATCAATTAATAAAACTTAATTACAATTAAGTATTTCTTAATTACTAGTTAATCAATCCTTGATTAACAATTAATTAACCCTTAATTAATCTTTAATTATAGATTAAAAATCTCTTAATTATTAATTAATAAAACTTAATTATTAATTAATAGAACTTAATTAAGCACTTCTTAACTACCAATTAATTAATATCTAATTACTTAATTAAGTAATTTCTAATTACAAATTAATTAATCTTTAATTACTTAATTAACAATCTTTAATTACTTAATTAACAATCCTTGATTACAATTAATTAACCTTTAATTAATTAATTATAGTCCTTAATTATAAATAAATTAATTCTTAATCATTAGTTAATTAAATTAATTAATTACTTCTTAATTAATTTCTTAATTAATCCCTTATCATTATTAATTAAATTAATTAATCATATCTAATTTCCTTAATTAACTCAATTAATATCTAGACATTAAAACCTTAATTATCTTTAAGATAAAACATCATCTTATTAATGACTTAATTATCATTAAAACGTTTATCTTAATAATTAACCTTACTTAATTAAATCATTAGTTAAGTTTTAAAATACTCATTTAACTTGGTAAATTAAGGTTAACAAAACATAACATCCTTTAAACGCTTTAAACATTAACAAGTAATAGTTTTAAAAGTATTTCAATTTAAATTCAATAACTTTTCTTTACAATTTTTTTTAAATTTCATTTCTAGCTTAAGTTTTTAAACTAACTTTAACCTTTACTTAAAAAAAATTACATTCAACAAATTTCAAAACTTCTTAACAAAATGTTAACGCAAACATTTATTATATATAAAGCAACTTATAAAAAAAGGTTTTAAACTTATTTTTTTTATTTTAAATTTTCAAAAACCTTGTTTAAAATCTTTTTTTTTAACTGCACAGCACATTGCTTCGAGTCACACCCGAAGACCACTCGGGTCTAACCCCGAGTTCCCCTTCTCTTTCGTTCAAGAGAAACTTAAATTAATTTTAAGTTTAAAATCTGCAGGTTAAACACACACACAACTACTCGAGTACACACTCGAGCTACAACCCCAAACCCCGATCATTTCTTCGAGCGAATCCCACAACCCAAAACATTGACACGAGAACCACCTCATGCAAATGCACCATCGCCAGAATCTCCTCTGACCACTGATGATCCTTTTGGCACGTCACTCATCGCCATAAGAACCAGCTCCGACCATCAGAACACTTGCACAAGCTACAGATCGAAATCGAGCCACAACTGGAACTAGACACCCAACCTGAAAGTGCTTCAAACAGCCGATTCCGTTCACCAGAACACCAAAAACTCCGAACACACCTCCACGAACCTTCCATGCTGCCTTCCACAAAGTCTCGCGCCACTCGATCTCCTGAAGACGACGTAGTGATCACAAAACCGACCTCAACAAAAACTAGCTTTAAAACCTAGTTTGACCTACAGCCCCTGCCACGGCGAACATTCGCCACTCCTTCCATTTTTCCCAACATCCCTAATCACCAGTCTTGCTTTAGATGAAACCCCGAGGCCTCGTTACCCAAAGATCGCCAGAAATTGCCCCATAACCAATTTCCAGTCATCACCAAATTGCATACTCAATACTTAATTAAAATTTGAGATTTTAGTTTTAAAACCCCTAACTTTCAAAGTGGATTCGAGTTATAATCCTGAAACAACAAATTATAATATTTGATTTAATCGTGTATTTAGAATTTCTACTGTACTATTTTGATTCCATAAGATTCTCACATCTATTTTTCTTGAAAAAAAATTTAAACTTTAATTCATGATTAAACAAACATATCATGTTTAAAAATCAAAACCTAACAATGATCAGATAAGGAGTTTTGAATTTTTCTTTTATTCCTAATCTCTGTAGTTTGAAAACAAAGAAGAGCAAACAAAATATACATGCACAGTCCATGCACATTCATATACATAAATAATACACTTATATATACACATGCAGAGCAATCATCATCACAGAAAATCCATAAGCACAGATTTATTTACTTAAGCTTTTAAATAAATTGTTTACTCATCTTTTAGATAAAATGCAAAGAGTTTGAAAACTGGGTTGAAACTGAAGCTTTGAAACAGTTTTGGATTCCTGAAGCTTTGTATTGCTTTGATTGAAAACAAAATTGCTTTGTCAAATGAACTGGTCTGGAACATTATGATGATTCAACTTTGATCCCAGTTTGCAGTTTTGAAAATGTTCCCGACATTGATAAAAGAGGTTTACAGGCTAGAGGCATACAATGGTTACAGGGTTTGATTATGAGTTTGGAAATGAATTTTTAGGCTTTTATTCATTTCTGGTTGAGCTTTGTTTCAGGGGAGATGTTTTAGGTTGTTTTGAGGAAAAGATTACAGGCTTTAGAAAAATGTTTTACATGTTTAATGATTTGAAAGATACTTACAGAGTATAGTTTTGAACTGAGAATTATTTTGATTTTCTTGTTTGAGAAAGTTTTCAGGTTTGTTTTCTTGAGGAATGAATTGAGAAAAAAGAATTGATGTAAGAAGGTATATGTTTATACAAGCTAATTTAGATTTTATTAAAATTTAAAGAAAATAAAATAAAAGATGACACTTGTATATTACCATTGTTTATTTGTTTACATATGTTACTTATCTCTTGATTTAATTACACCTGTAATTATGCACTTTTTTTTTAATTTTAAAATGATTTTAAAAGCTTTTATAATAGATTTTCCTAATTAAACAAGTACTTTTATTAATTTATGCCATTCTAAATTCTATATAAATAAAAAATTTAAAAGAAAATAAAATAACATATTTTAAATAAAATCATATATAGTATATTTAATCCATTTTTAAATGCTCATATTAAACTTCCGTATTTATCTTACTATTAAATAAATAATTGCTAAATTTATATAAATAAATTTCTTTAAATAAAATATTATAAAACAAATCTTATTTTGATTAAAAACCTCATACATATATTCTTATATTTAAAATATTTTAAAAATAATTATCTTTAAAGATTCAAATTTAAATCCAAATCCAAATTCAAATTTAAAAATCTAATTTAGAATCGACTCAAATGTATATTTAAACAAATACAAATAAAATTTCAAAATAATTATTCTGTTGTTAAAATTAACTTAAATAAATATATATATTTACACACATATATATTTAAACAACACTTATTAAATTTGAAATTAATACGTCTATTTAAAATCAAATTTATACCTATATTTAAAAACAACTCATTATTAAATTGTTTGAAATTAATACTTTTGCCAATTTTAAATAATTAATTAAGAGATTATCACATTTTAAATTTCTTGAAATTCCAGGATATCACATTTAATTATACTTAAACAATTCCACAAATGATTATTTTTAATTAATTAATATAATTAATTATTAAAATTAATTACATTAATTAATTATTTAAATAATCTCTAATTAATGATCTTCATTAACTATTAACAATTCTTTAATTACTTGCCTAAGTAATTAAACTTTAATTAACCATTATTAATATGAGTAGTCGAGGGATTCAGGTTAGCTTTGACGAATTCTGGAGGAGATTTGGAGCAGGAGGCTTCACCGTATAGATATATTATGGTTCCGCTGTGCTAGTGTTTATGTTTGTATCTCTGTGATATCCTGAGTTGTATATTACACAGGTGTTTATAACTGTCTAATTTGTGATGTATAAGTTGTGTAGCTGTGATATATATGATACCATGTAATATTTAATGTGATATATTATATTTTATTCGTTCCGCTGTGAGTTTCTAGTATTGTTGTTCTTTCTTCTCTATTCTTTTCTTCTTCTATCCCTTTCTTTCTTAATTCATGATGCGCCATTTTGGGCTAAGGAAGACGGGTTGTGACAGTTGATTTAATGCTCGGGTCAGACCGAGTATTACATATTTCCAGTAAGGACGTACTGGAGCTCAGGAGGCGAGATGGATGACAGAAACGTATGGAGTGTATTCCGCTGTGATATATTGTAGTTATCTGGGACATGTGATATTAACTATCTAGAGTTTGTGTAAATATTGTAAACTCTGATGTATTGTATGTAATTTAACCAATACAGCTTCTTTGTATAAATGTTATTATATGATATTATATTTTGATCCGCTGCGAATGTTAGAGTGAGTCTTGTTTTCTGTTTTCTTCTTCTATATCTTCTCTTCTTTTCCTAACTATCTGGAATTTTCGGGATCGGAAATTCTGGTTCGTTGCATTTTGGTATCAGAGCTGATATATGTTGTTAACAGACATGCATACAATATTATTATACATATATACCTGCCTTCATCCCTAACAAACAGGCAAAAAAACTACTCACCATATTTTCAAGGATCACGCTTCGTGTTTGGTAGCGAATGGGAGACTCTTACCCCTACATGTCCCTTTGAGGTAGTATAAGGCCTTGGGTTGGTTGCGAGTCGAGAGGCTGGCCGTAAAAGCAAATTCGAGGTACCACTGTTGCCACGGTGGAGAGTGGCCGCTGTTGATGGTTGAAAAGCCTAGATCGTCACGTTTGGTATCAGAGCATAGGTTGAGATAATACCTAGGCTATGGAGTAGTGTCTATTTTGAGAACGCATATTTGTAATTTTTTATATAATTATATATCTATCTAAATTTGTTGGGTGTCTGTTCGAATTTCCAACATGAGTTCTAGAGAAGTTTTATCTTCCTCTTTGTTTGGTTGGCCGTCCTATCTTTGTATCTAATCATATAGCCGGAGTAGCCGAGTTAGATATGATTTGTAGAGGGTTAAGATTTTCTTATCTCCCCCATAGTTTTCTTGTGACCCATCGGTATTGGATCTCAGAGGGTTTGATCTTATTCTGGATATGGATTGGATGGATAATAAGGATTGTTTCTTGGGAGAATGAGTTGGGAAGAATCGCAAAAGTGACTTGCGATGATTCCGGAGTTCATTTGGGTGATCTTCTGCATTGGAGATGAGGCATCTCCTGAAGGCGTAGAGTCCATCAAATGGCCAGAGATTGTCCGAATATTTTCGAAGGAGTGAAGGTTTGTCTTCATCAGAAGATAGAGTTTCGGATCGTCTTTGTCCTGGGAGCAGTGCCTGTTGTTCATCCTAGTAGAAAGATGGCGCCAAAGAGAGAGAAGAGTTGGTGTAGCGGACTCAAGATTTCTTTGAGGTGGCATTTTGTTTCTAGTGAGGATATTTCTGTAGATCCAGCCAAAGTAGCTACTATTCAGGAGTAGAAGCAACCATAATTTTCTGGATTTGACAGGATTCTACAGGAAGTTTATATGGTATATTCTAAGATTTCTTCGCACTCAACCAAATTGACTCGGAAGGGAGCAAAGTTTAAGTGGACCACGAGTGTGAAGAAGCTTTCTTGGATTTGAAGGCAAGGCTGACCAGTGTGCCTGTTATAGATGGATTGAGTCAAGATTGATCAGAGTTCCAGTTTTGAGATTAATTGCCAAGGAACATTGGGGATCATCGGTAGGATTTGTGTTCCAAATATCAAGGATTTGAGTCAAGGAGTTCTGTCAAAGAGTCTTCTGGTGGCCGAGCATGAAGAAGGATGTAGCTGCTTTCATCTTTGGATGTGCGATCTATCGGCAGGTGAAGGAGATCACCAGAAGACCGCAAGTTTGTTGCAGCCTTTGGAAGCTCTGAAGTGGAAGTGGGAAGTGATTTCTCTGGATTTTGTCGACGGTTTGCCAAGGACCAAAGAAGGAAATGGAATATGGATAATTGAAGACCGGTTAACCAAGAACGCCCATCTTATTCCAGTCCTAGCAACCTGTACTGCAACACCTTTGGCTGAGTTTTTCTTGAAGATGTTTGTCTGATTGCTTGGTGTTTCAGTCATCATTGTTAGTGATCGTGATCCTTCTTCTCCAGCAGATTTTGAGAGACTGTCATCTTTGGATTCGAGTTTGAGTTTAGCCTGTCATTCCCAGATCGACGGTCAGACGGAAAGGCTGAATAGAATTTTTGAGGTTATGCTGAGAGCTTGTGTTTTGGATTTTGGTGAATCTTGGAGGACCATCTGTATTGAATGGAGTTCTCGTATAGTTATCAGGCGAGAGTCTAGATGGCACCCTATGGAGTTTTGTATGGAAGACCTGGAAGATACCCTTTCTGTTAGGTAGAGTCGAGAGATCGTCTGGTCCTTGGTCTAGTTTTGATCCGAGAGGCATCTGTGAAGGTAAAGTTTATCTAGAAGAGGCTGAGAGCAGCGCAGGAACGTCAGAAAGGATTTATGGATAGGAGACAAAGGAAATTGGAATATGAGATCAAAGAATTTAGTCTTTGTCAAAGTTTCCCGATTTTAAAGGAGTTATCAGATTTGGAAAGACGAGATAATTTGCTCCAAGGTATATTGGTCTGTTCCGAGTGCTCGATAGAATTGGTGTTGTGGTCTACAGGATTGAATATCCAGTTTGGATGGCTGAAATTCATGTTGTTTTTCACGTATCTCTTCTGAGGAAGTACGTGAATGATCCATCTTTGTTGGGATCTACAGATCAGTAGGATTTGGTAGTTGAGCTGGTTTTCAGTGTGGTCTGATATCTGATTCAGATTTATGGATCGGAGTAAGAGAAAGCTCTGAATCATAGTGGTATAGCTAGTTAGGGTTCTGTGGAGCTAGGATTTCAGAGTTTGTCTTGAGAAACTCTAGATAGTTTTAGGAAAGCTTATCCGAAATTGTGCCCGGATAGCTAGAGCTGTTTGTTTGAATGAATCGTTTGTTCGAATAAACTGTTTGATTGGATGAATTGTTTGTTTGGTTGATAGTGTATGGTTGAAGTATACGCTTAAACGGTTGAAATGAAATAAAAGTTTTTGGATTATCCCTGTTCTAAATTTCGGGGACGAAATTCTTTTAAGGTGGGAGGAATGTGAAATCCCTGAATTTCGAGGAATTTAAAATGTGATAATCTACTTATTAAATTATTTTAAATTGATAAAATTGTTATTTTCAAATATAAATAACAATAATTAATTGTGTGATATTTTTTTAAATATAAGTATAAATTGATTTTAAAATAGAATTATTATTTTGAGTTAATAAGGTGTTTGTTCACATATATACATATTTGAGATTGATTTTAAAAATAGTTTTTTAAATAAAGTTATTATTTTCAAATTTAATTTGTGTTTGTTTAAAATTAATATTTATTTAAGATAATTTATAAATTATCTTTTATAACTGAATTTGAATTTGAATTTAGATTTAAATTTGAATTTAAAGAATATGTATCTTGAAATTATTTTGGATATAAAATACATGATTAAGTTTTTATTTAAAATAAGATTTTTTTTCCTTAAAAAGAATTTATTTATATAAATTAAGATAGTATTTATAAAATTATAAAATGAATACAAAAATTTTATATTTACATTTAAAAATTAATTTAATATATTATTTATGATTTTATTTAAATTATAATTGGTTTATGTTTTATTTTCTTTTAAAGATTTTATTTATATAAAATTTAGAAAGTATTTATAAATTTACAAAGGTATTTATTAATTAAGAAAATTAATTTAAAAGCTTTTAATACCTTTTAAAAATAAATAAAAATAAAATAATTACAAATGTTGATTTATTAGAGCTTGTAAATACATGTGTTGTTTAATTAAGGAATGGTAGTGGCAACTGTTAACTTTTAAAAACAAGTGTCAAAATCTATTTTTATTTTCATTAATTCTAAAATAAATCCTAAATTACATTATATAAACTTACATATTCTTCTTCTCATTTCTTTTTTATCTTCTCAACTTCTAAAGAAAAAAAAGAAACTCATCCATGTTAAACTATTTCTTTCGAAAACTAGAAATCAAACCAGTAAAAATTCTTCAAAACCTGAAAACTTTCTCAACTAAAAATCAAAACAACTCTAGTTCAAATGCAACCCTGTAAACTATTTCCTCCTCAAGCCTGTAAACATTTTCTTTTCAAATCAATAGCCATGCCTGTAAATTCCTCAAATCAAAATCAAAAACCCTGTCAACCGCCTTGTTTTCAACGAGTAGCATTTTATCAAAGCAATTCAAAGCTTTCAGTCTCAAAATCCAAGAAGTAGCTAAAGCAAACAGTTTTAAAGAAATCAAAAAGCCTGGAAATGTTAACCTAGAACCATTTTCAAATCTGAAGCTTGGAACCGTTTTAAATCTGAGATTTGCAAAGCAATTTTCAACAGAAGCCAAGCCTGTAATAGATTTTTCAAATGCAAACCTGAAGTACATTTGTCAGGCAATCTTCTCAACAGCAATTAGTTTCAGCTAGCAGTAATCAAAGCTGTGCAGTTTCAAAGGAAATCAAAAGGCTTTTCTGTTTTAAAAAGCCTCAGCAGTTCATTTTTCAAATCCCAGAAAATTAAACGCTCTGCCTCTTTAAAATCTGGTTAGTAAACATCTACTTAAAAACTTAAGTGAATTATAATCTGTTGCTTGTGAAAATTTCTGAGATTATTGACGTTTGCCTGTGAATATGTAAGTGGTAGTTCTGTATGAAATTTGAAGTATATGGTTATGATACAGGTGTGCATGTCTGGAAATGTTTGTTCTTCCCTGTTCTTGATACAGGGTTTAAAATCTAGGTTAAAATTTAAATTCTTTTTATCTGTTCATTGATAAACTTTGTATTTCAAACAGATTAGTTAAGTTCAAACTTAATCTAAGGTATAAAAATACGAACAAACATTTAAGTTGGGAAAATTTCTTGCAATTGGAAATAACGGTAGCAATCTTGTTAGCATGATAAAATCAAGTGTTAAATTAAGTTGATTCGAGTATATATCTTGAATTATCTTAGGAAATCGTCATCTTTAAAAAGAAAATTGTAAATTTTAACATTGAATTGAATGAGAAATTTAAGATTGACTGGATTTGGGTTTTTGAGCAATTATTGATGGCCAAAAGGTCTAGGGTGGTCGGGGATTTGTCTGGAGGTGGAAGGATGTACGATGAGGCTAGGAAAAATGGTTGGAGGCAATATAGATCGTCATGGCGTCGACGGCGAAGAGATTTAGTTTATAACCCTAGTTTTGGTCGAGCTGGAAGATTGGGTCTCTACTTCTTCTCTGGTGCATCGAGTTTAATGGGACTTTGGGAATTGGTTCGTGGAAGACTGGCGAAGCGTGGCTGGAGTTATAGCGACTCACGTGGTCGGAGGGAAGATGTTCGAGGCATTTTTCTGGTGGGTTGTGGGTTTCAGTTTTTAACCTCCTTGCTCGATTTTGATTTGAAGCTTGGGCATGAGTTTGGATGATCCAGCATCAATGCTATGGTGATGTTCGGTGTGTCGAAGCTTACGGTGGTGATCACCATCGTCAAAGACGACTGTGCAGGTGCACGGCGATGTTTTGGTCTCTGATGATGGGTAGTGGTTTGGACTCGAAGGAGATATCAGGTTTTGAGGGAGATAACTCGAGTTTGAACTCGAGTAATTTGCAGGGTTTAGGCCTGTAAAGTATTAAAACTTAAAATTTAGGCTAAGTTTCAAAAAAATGGGTAGAGAAGATGTTTACTCGGGGATAGATCCGAGGGGTCTTCGGGTTGAACCCGAAGTAAGGCGATAAGCAGATTTTAAAAGTTTTAAAATCAATGTTTTTTGAAAATTTAAAACGAATCTTGTAACAACCCGGTATTTTCAACCATTCGCATCCGCACATGTTGGACTTGAATTGTTCAAAATACCGCGTTGTAAATAAAATTTGGAAAATCTTAGAATATACAGTAAATACATAATCACAGACACAGAAATCAGAATACTTGCAGCGAAATTAAAATAACTTAGTGGTTCATGAAGCCACTATCAATAGTATCAAAATAAGAAATTTTTACATAGTCTTTAAAACCAAATATAGTTTGAATCAACCATAGAAAATCTCAAAATTCAATTATCTCGATTACAAAAGCTAAAATAAGAACTGAACAGAAACTTGACAGCAGCTTGAAAGGAGATCATCTTCAAAAGTCATAGCTCCGGAGAAAGAGGTTCGAACTAAAACTCAGGCTGACCCGAGCGTAAAATAAACATAAATACTCGAGTCAGGACATACATACTTATACAATGTAAGCTAATTCAAGTGAACTATAATATAAAGACAAGTAACTTAAAGGATGCTTGGGACCGCCCATCCTTTAAGGATCCGTTAAACTATTTACTATGTAGCAATATTTCGCTATCATAATAGTGTCTATTAGTAAAATAAACTTACTTTTAAATAGCGTTAAGGCTTTACATTTTCCACCTTAACATGCAATAATGCTAATAGTCTATACATTACCGTAATACCTCCTGATTGGGAGGCTACCAGTGGATACTCCATAGGTACAACACAAACAGAAACTCGTACAAGGCGCGCCAGGGTAGGTGACACGGCACAACTAGGCAATGCCATGGTAGATATACCAATTACGCTTCCGGGTCGGTGGTAACGCGTAGCCGCAGCTACAGCCCACCTTGAGCCACACCCCCAAATCAAAGAAATCAAAAGTGGTCACCGAATAAATCCAAAGTCAGAGTAGAATATCGAAGGGATATGTCCGATCAAAGGTGCTACCTCAATTAACCCGTCGATTGCTCCTGTTTTAGCCACCTTAAGCCAACTTACGGGAGTTGGGTCCACATATTACCTCGAAAGAAATGCCGCCACCATCCTACTTCATTCTAGAATCTCCACCGCGCACGCGATTGTTAAAGTGGTTTTCGGTGTCGACAGAGAGTATACCCATATCCGTTCCCGGTCTCTTTAACAACCAACGTTATTAATACCCATGGTTATAAATTCCAAAATAGTTAATATTAAATCAAAATACTTCATTTTAACTTTTAAAAGTGAAGTTATTATAATTACGAATCGAATATCCAAAAATCTCAATTTCAGCCACTGCGACACTTAACAAGTGCTACTGTAACCTTTTTATTTATTCGGGTTTAATTTAAATTTCACGACCACGGCACTAATCAAGTACTGTAATAGCCCTTAATTATTTTTTTGCTTTTAGTTCATTTGCATCAACTACGGCACTTACAAAGTGCGGTAATATCTCTTACAACAGTTTTCAGTTAATTAATATATATTTTTAGACTTCAATATAAATTCATCAATAATTAAACTTAAATTTTAAACTAAATTAACTTATAAAAAAAAATCATATTATCCATTTGAAATAGTCATTTAAATCTACCCAAAAATTTATGATTTTTATGATGTATATTCCACCAATAAATATCAACCTCTCACGGCTTTACTTATTAAAATGCCCAAATTTCTATATTTTTCTGTATTCAAATTTTTTTAAACCATTTAGTTGAATTACCATTTCAAAATATAGCTAAATTTCCTCTTTAATTATTAACTTAACTTTTATTCTTAAACCAAACTTTCATTTCTACATTAAGATATATTTCAAATTTTATGTTTATGTATTTATTTATTTAACTATTAAAATAATAGAAAATTCAATAACACCTTATTAATTTATTTAAATTCCAATTTACATCAAATTTATTACATTTACATACTTTGCTTGAATTACATCAAATTTTCCAAAATGAATTTATTACTTCAAATTCCAACTTACCATTTATTTATTTATACATTTAACTTGTATAAGACTACTAACAATTTATTTTAGCCTAATTTAAATCAAAATATTAAAATATATATATTAAAATACCTAAAATTTCCAGAAAAATATATATAATAACCACGGGTCTGTATAATATTTTCTAACCTAGGTCAAGTGATACGGATAATATATCATTTTAATCCGTAATTTACAAAGAAAAACCCGGGTTCTATCATTTCAAACCCGCAATCCCAAGTTAAATAAATAAATAAATAAACAATATCGTTCAGGGCTATCATTTCAGCCCGTGATGATTTCTATTCTACAGGGAACTTGTAGTGATGAACAGTAGATAAATAAATAGTATAACAGCTTAAATATAACAGTATATAATATGACTGATGATGTGTCAAATTAATAACAGGGTTTTTAACATCATAACTTTATATCACAGGCAAGAAAAATAAAATATAAATATTCTACAATTACACTTGTTATCAATTTATAGATCTATAAGTACGTTTGTCTGGTGAGAATACTCACCTCTATGCTGCTGAAGATTAGACTCAGAAGTAAGATAACCACACCGAAACAGCGTAGAAAGCACGATCAAATATTGGAAGATGAGACAAACCGATTTCGATCTTGAAACAAGATAAATAAATAAAACTGAGTACATGAATTCCAATTTCGGACAAAGCAAATTTTTAAATAAACAAAATTGGAACGAGCTAAAATAAAATGGAAATTGACTCAAATTGCTCGACCACTCCACCGCACGACTTGACCCATTAAAACAAAAGCTCAACCTGCCCATTTATTTTTTCCAAATCAAAATTTACAAAATAAATTTATTCTCTATATGTTTTTACCCTTTTTACAAAATATTATGACCTGTTTATAAAAAGGTGGCAAATCTTATGTGTGCAACATGCAATTCACGGCAGTGATACATAAAGGTAGCGCATGCAATATTTATTTATTATATATATATATTTCTTTTTCTTTTTTTCTTTTTTTCCTTTTTCTTTTTTTCTTTTTTTCTTTTCTTTTTTTCCCAAATAGTATTACTATTATTTCTCCAAAACTTTTGAAAACCATTTTCAAACCCCAAGAAATTAAACTTTTTCCAAATTTTCAAATTTCAAATCCTTCAACTCACATTCAAAAATTACTCTGGAACTTTATTTCAATTTATAAATCTCACTTACAGTTTACATTTCAAATTTCCTTTGTATATGAATTTATTCCTTAGCTTTAGTTATATTTTCAATATCTTATTAAATTTTACACATTAATGATAATAATTTAATATCATCATTCCTAATAACCAAGCATCCATATATAACTATAATAATTTACAAAAAAATATTTCATTTATATACAAAATTAATTTGGGTAAAATTATTTCATTTATCCTATTTAAAACAATATTGTGTCAGTTTACCTTGTTTAAGAGTTTAGAAACCCCTATCGATGACATGGCGTTCCACACATCGACCAGAATCCATAAACACTCAATCAATAAGTCAACACAATATAAAAACAATTTTTATATTCACTAACAAATACGCGCTCATATTTATCAATACACTCTAACTCATTATAGATTACTTACGGACTCTATTTCTATTGAGTAATCCCCACCAGAACCAAGGTTATCACCAACCTAAGCTCTGATACAAAATGTAATGACCCGCAAATCCGTACCCCTTGAGTCAACACTATTCTACACCAATCAACTCAAGATGAACAGAAATACGAACCATTTAGGTTAAAGAAGAAAGGGATAGAAGAAGAGAAAACAAAACAACAACAGAATCTTACCCTCGCAGCAGAATAAAATATAATAGATAATAACAGATCTTTACATAAAGAAAACTATATCTGTTTATACATACATCACCAGAATACATCATCAGAGTTCAACGACATCAATAACATACAACTGAAAAGTCATATAAACTTTTCCTCAAAACCGAATACACAGCGGAATAATAATCAAGTACGGAAGTACGTATCGCCATCTAGCTCGTCTCCTGAGCTCCACAGCAACATATCCTGTATTCTATAATACTCGGTCTGACCTAAGCATTATAGTTACATAACACCTGAGTCATTCTAGAATACCAATGTGAGAAAACCACACTCAAATTGATTATTAAAGTTTTCAAAAATCCCTTGAAAATCAAAAGCATCTCCTAAGACCACGCCATAAATAAACATGTCGGGTTTTTACTTACGATAGCTAAAACATTTCTTATCAAAATCCTCTGATATTATAACAGTGTCCATATACAAATACTTATTAAAATAGCCAAAATTGTTACATTCATTAAATTCCAGCTACTAGCCACAGTCGTGGGTAATACAAACAAAACCATAAAAGGCACGTAGGGAGAATGGATTTCCAGATAATGACTAGGCACTGGGGTACCACCTATCACAGTACGTGGCCTAGATCACCGTACCGAGGATTACTCCCAATCCCCTACAACACAAGACCGGGACTATCCCTTACTGGATAATCCGGAGTAAGATCACCCCACGGTTGGGATCAGCAACCGTACCACTAAGCCGAATAAAAAGGAACATCTAGACAGGGATAACCTCACCCTAATGGGTGCTACCCACTTAGCCTTGCCGCATAACCCTGGATTTTCAACCATTCTCGGTTGATGGGGCTCGAGGAGAAGCGTTACCTTTTTAAAACACATCTCTTAGAATGCTCATCGCCCACCTGACGATGTTCTGAAAGCATTCATCCATACAAGTCCGTCCCGGGTTCGAACGGAACCACAGGCACTACTCCTACTACATCCATTTTGGAATCATCCTCAGGAATAGTAGCGACTAGCCCTTGCACTTCACTGCTCCATATTCAAATCCAAACTCTTGTTTTCCACATGAAAACGTTCAAACCGGATCGAACTGGTTTTCAGGAAATAAATCCCGATCTCGATCTCTTCGAACCGATCAACACATTGGCCAATATTGATAGTCGATTATTTAACTATCAAATAACATTCACAAACAACCATCAACCATAAATAATTTCACCAAATTATTTATTAACCTCAAAATATCTTCGCAAGATATATTTTCATTTTCAACCCTTTTTGGAAAACAGTTTTCAAACCACACTTTTCTCATGAAATAAATTTCCAAATATTTATTTCCACTGAAAACACCAAGCACAAAACTTTAGATTTTTAAAAATAATTTAAAACACTTTATTATAAAATATACTTTAACATTTAAATTGAAAACTACTTCAATACTTTATTAAAAATATATACTTTAGGAATATTTAAAATGAGGTTACTTTATAAAATATAGAACTAGATTTTCTCTTTTAAAACAAAATACCAAGTCACCTTTAAATAATTACTACAATAATAGATCTGAAAAATACTTACTTTATAATTTAAACATTTAGAAAAAGTAAGTTTTCTAAAACATGCTTCTTAAAACAACTTTTAACTTTTAACTTATACTTAAAAATTTGCTTTGAAAACATACTCGGCTATCCAGGAAAATACATTTTTCTTTCACATCTTTTAAAAATAAATCACTATTTATTTTTAACCAAATTTACTCATTGCCTAAATAAATTTCCACCATGAATTTATTCTTCCAAATATCCACTGATATATTACTTCACTTTTATAAACCCAGTTTGCAAATTTCATAGTTACACTCTCCTTTAAATTTCCAATTTCAAACACTTAAATCAATTTCTAAATTGATTTCCAATTTACTCCATTTTGAAATAAATTCCTTTACTAACTCATTTATTTCAAAATCCATTGACTTTAGATTTTTAATTATGATTTAAAAAAAAAAATTAACTGAAATTACCAATTTCATATTTTCCAAATTTCTTCTTTATCCTTTTAAATAAATTCAAACCTTGAATTTTAAAATAAATTCTTTATTCCTTTAAATAATATCACTTAAGTTTTAAAATTTATTATTTCTCTGTTTATTCAAAATCCCCTTTCCATACTTGGAATTATATATTAGAATTTTAGAATCACTTTTATTCTTACCAAGCTCATTCTTAAATTTATTCAAATTCTCTATGATTGTTTTACTTAAAAATTCACTCTTTTATTTTCTTTCAAAAATCCAATTCTATATATTTTGATAACTCAATGTACCGAAATATACTCAAGCAAACCATAGCATTCAATATTCCAATTATCAGTATAATTCATCACAGAATATCAAATATCCATAACACAGAATATTAAAAAATCTAAATAATTTTGAGGAATCCAGTTTGATCCCTCCAACCTGTTTCCCTGCATCAACAGATGTTAGCACAATACCAAATCCACTTCGAGGTGAATATCATGGTATGTGGGATTGATATAATATAATCCGCTATTGTGCGGCGCATAAGGTCTCATCGGCTATATAATTCGGAAAATCAATCACTCCAATATATACTATATACTACTGTATTTAATATAGCATATCAAATCAATTCAATCATTCAACAAATTATTTAAATTTAACTATTTAAATTTAAATCAAACCCAGATGGGTGAAATTAACTCACCTTTGATTTTGAATATGCTGATCTGATCCAAATAGGCTTGATACCCCATGATTTTAGACCTTGTATAACATTATATAATTTATTTATAACTGAATAAATTGAACAATTAATCCTCATTGGTTTAATTAATTATCTAATTTAAAATTAAATCCCTTTTAAACAAATTAATTATTTAACCATTCTATTTTAACTAAATGATTATTTCCTTACCATATCATTATTTTTTTCTTCACCCTATTATTATTTTTAGAAACCACAATTATTCTTTTATAAAATAAACCATAGATTTCAAAAAAAAATCTAAATTTTGCCAATTCCTCAAACATTTAGGATCTCTATATTTTTCCAAATTTTATCAAAAATAAAATTTCTAAAAATCAACAGATTAACTCAGGCTTTAGACTTGAGTACTATCAAATTTGAAAATGCTCAAGATAAAATTTTTCGTTGCATTACAATTATAAACTTGTACATATCATTCCAAATATGTTTCAATATGTATATAACACTTTAATATTATTATCATTATACATATATATATAATTTAAAAACAACAGTAAACTAAAAATATTTGTATATATATTTATATTAACAGGTAAGTTAGGGTTTGAATATCTTACACCAAATTAAATTCAAAAAATAACTACTTACGTTTACTTTAATCTATTAGCATTTTTTTATATATGAGAAAGAATTACCTTACAACCAAAGGGAAAAGGAGATCCCAAACTCAACACGAATCGCCTCGACGCACATCGCCCCGCTCAAGCTCAGGAAACCCTTGCCTCATCGCAGTTCAACGAAGACGCTGATTCCTATCGCCGAACTTTCCCTCATCGACGCTCGCAAACATACATCGTACTACCATCGCGACTCCGATGACTGAGCTGCTTCCCCCTCCTCCCTTCGAAATCGCACATCGCTTCCAACTGTGACCCTCATTTGTCACATGCCCCCACTGCCCTACAACCTTGCCTCATGCACCACAAGAAACCCTTTAAAGAAATCGCGAGCAACCCACGGCGACTCGAATTGAAAAGGGAAAGAATATACTTGAAGGCTTCAAATAGATAAAGAATGAAGTCCGATTTTATTTTCGAAATTGGATTTGTGAATTGAATTGAAGAGGGGAGTTTGATTTGAATTGGCTTCGGCCATTTTCGATTGAATGAGTCGTTTTGTTCTCCTTTGCTTTATCGTTTTTCTTTTTTTCTTTTCGATCTGAATTTGAACCTGGGAAGCAAAGTGAGGAAGGAACAGATAAATTAAAATGGAATGGGAAGCATGAGATTGAAGATAATGGTAGCGTGCTTTGGAAAGGACTTGAAAAAGCTCTGATGTAAAATTAATTTGACTAGTCAAGTAAAGTATTTACTTATATTTAACTTTAAATTCAATTCAAATTGTCTCGAAAATGCAACTTACAATTTCAAATTCCTATTGAGGTATGCCGCTAGGTGTTCCTAATGTTATACCCCTATTCCAAACGTACTGGAAAAGGTTTCGAGTCCTAATTCGATCGTATGGAAAAGATAGCCTTTGGACTCAGTTATTATATTAAATTTCCGATATAAATTCCAACGCTTTTGTATATCATACACTCACACCACAACTCCAATCACTACGAAATTTGAAATCCGTTAATAGTACAATATTACGGATCCAATGGAACCGGTTTCATCGAAATCCGAGATTGTGCCTCAGAAGGCTATTTTTAAATTCAATTAAACTATAAAAATTTAATACTAAAAAAATCACTGTTAAATTCAATTTTAAAACTTCTATTGTCCTCAGCACTATCAATATAAATTTACAAGCCTTCAAATTATTTTTAACGGGCTTAAAACTCCAGATTCAACATTTTACCGAACTTCAAATTATGTAATTCAATAATTTAATTATCAAATAAATAGTGATATTTGAATTCAAGTTAAAAATTAACTTTAAAATATTTAAAATCAATTAAATATTCCGATTTCAAACATCCAAAAATTCTGGGCCATCACAAATGTGGTTTTTGGATATTAAAATCTGGAAACCCTATCCCGGTCTCACCGAAATCTAAACGCCATCTTTTAGGTCCAAGTTGTTTTAAAGTTAAAACAATTCAATTCTATTATCTATATTCACATAGATAGATAATTCACGTCTCACAAATAGATAACTCACATTATCATTACAAATAGATAATTTACATTATCCTCACAGTTCAACCAAAGCATCCATATCACACATCATCACTTATCTCATATCTGAGATCTCAAATCTTTCAAGGCAATCAATATCATCCATCCATACATATGCAAGGATTAATTAATCATACTATAATTAATTTAAAAATGAATTAAATTAATTACTTGCATCTCTAATTAATTTAAATAAATTAAATTAATTACTTTCATCACTAAAAATCCTGCTTCTTAACCATTAATTTATTACAATCAATTAATTAATTACCATCTAATTTCCATCTTAATTAATCACCCTTGATTAATTATCCTTCGACTACATCCAAATAATCAGTCTTTAATTAATTTAACAAATTAATTATTCTTAACCAAATACAGTAATTAACCTTTAATTACTCTATTAATTAATTAACTAAAATTAATTACATTAATCCTTAATTAATTAAATTAATTAGTAATTAATTAGTTACTCTATAATCACTTATCATTGATTAATTAATCTTAATTAATCAACCCTTAATTACATCGTTAATTATATTTACTAATTATCCATAATTACTTCTTTAATTAATTACTCTATTTAATTTAGTTACATTAAGTAATTAATTTTTAATTAAACCACACTTATTAATCACTCTTGATTAATCTCATCCAGTAATTAACTACCCTTAATTACTTCATTAAATAAATTAATTACTCCTTAATTAATTATCTTTTATTAATTCCTTGGTAAATTACAAAAATTAATTATACTCAAATTGCTCCCATTAGTAAATCACCCTTCAATCAATTATATCCAGTAATTACCATTAATTACTTCACTAAGTAATTACACTTATTAATTACATTAAGTAATTACTTATCAAATCACCTAGTGATTATCTTAAATTAGTTAAACTTAATTAATTAACTTAAACTAATCACATTAAACTCAATTAATTACAATGAGTAATTAATTCCTTATTTACTTCCATTAAGTAATTATACTTAACCAATTCCATAAATGATTATCCTTAATTAATTAATCTAATTAATTATTAAAATTAATCACATTAATTAATTTTTTAATAATCTCAAGTTAGTGATCTTCATTAACTATTAATAATTCTTTAATTACTTCTCTAAAGTAATTAAACTTACATTAATCATTGTAACGACCCATCGTTCATTACACAGAAAGACGCTTCATTATGAAGAAAGAAAGGGATAGAAAAGAGAAAATATAGAAAAGAAAGAACCAACAGCATAAGAATCTCACAGCGGAACGAATAAATTATATTATATCATATAAGATATTACATAGCATCATATACATCATATTTATATAGCTTATATCACAAACTTGACAGTTATAAACACCTGTCTAGTTATTACAATTCAAGTACATCACAAAGATATAGAAACATCTCTAACACAGCAGAAAACTATACATATATCTACACGCTGAAGCCTCCTACTCCATATCTCCTCCAGAACTCGTCACATCTAACTTGAATCCCTTGGCTACTTGTAAAAATTTGAGTACCCAAGAGTTTAGCAAAACAGAAAATAAACTCTGGATCAGACATGGGTCTAGTATGAGTAAACGGTTAAAGTTGCTTAACTTTGAAAATCCTTTGAAAACAATGGTATCACATATGAATCCCCACAAATAAACATGGGTAAGTTTTTACGTTACGCTAACCAAAACATTTGATAGGAAATCCATTGATATTATAATAGGGTCCAGGGTTTTCAAGTAAATAGAAAATAGCCGAAATTGGTACATTCATCAAATTCTAGCATACTAGCCACAAAGTGTGTTACACAATCAAAACTGTAAAGGGCACATAGGAAGAATGAGTTTCCATCAATGGCAGGGCTACTGGGGTACTGCACGTCACAGCACTGGCCTAGATCACCGTACCGAGGATTACTCTCAATTCCCTACAACATAAGACCGGAACCATTCCTTACTGGATAGTCCCGAACAAGACAACTCCGCGGTTGTTCATGACCAACTGCCCACACAGTCGAAATAAAAGGGACCTCTAGACAGGTGTAAATCTCGTCCTACTTGGGTTCTACCCACTTAGCCTTGCTGCACCTCCCATGTTTTAGCCATTTCCAGTTGATGCGCCTTGAGGCTACGATTACCTTTATAGAACACATCTATCTTAGAATGCTCATCGTCCACCTGACAATGTTCTGAAAGCATTCAATCCATACAAGTTTGTTCCGGGTTTGAACGAAACCGAAGGCACTACCTCGTTACACTCATTTTGGAATCACCCTCAGAGTTAACGGTAATAGCCCTTGCACTCTGAATCTTCATCTCGAATCTGAAAGTACTACCCCCATTGAGCACGTATTGGAATCACCCTCAGATTTTATTGACGAATAGTTCTTACACCTCGAGTCTTCACTTTTCCTTTGAGATTCACAACCTAACATTTAATTTGGATCGATGTGGTGTTCGGATATCCAATTCGAAAATCCGATCCCGGTCTCACCGAAATCCAAAACGCCATCTTAATATCCAAGTGGATTAACTTTGAATAATTTAATTCAATTTAAAACATTGAATTCACACAACATCATTTACAGATATATATCACACATTTATCACTGATATATCCAATATCACATCACAGAATATCACAACATATCATCCAATAGATATCAACCAATCCGAACACTCTACAAACAATCATCCACAAAAAGGAATCCTTAATCCCTTTTATAATTAATTTAATCAACTTAAATTAAATTAGTTACTTGAGAATTAATCGCCTATCCCTGCTTAAACAATCATTAATTAATTACAACCATTTAATTAATTAATCATTCTTTAATTACCTTATAAACCAGTTAATTAATCTTTAATTACAGATTAATTATCCTTTAATTATACTCTTAATTAATTACCCTTGATTAATTATTCTTTAATTACACTAAGTAATTAGCCTTTAAATTAATTACATAAATTAATTAATCTTAAATCATTAATTAACTAATCTTAATTAATTTTTAATTAATTAATTAACTAACTATAATTAGTTACAATAATCCTTTATTAATTACATTAGTTAATTATACTTTAATTACTTCATTGATTAATTATCTTATAATTAATCACATTTATTAATCAATTTAAACCTTTAATTATCCTTATTAACTAAATGATCCTCTAATTGCTTTCATTAATTAATTAATCTTTTAATTACATTTAATAATTAATCTTTAACTTAATTACATTCATTAATCAACCTTGATTAATCACATTCAGTAATTAACTATCCTTAATTATTAATTAATTAACTTCTTAATTAATTAATAAATCCTTTAATTAATTACACTACGTAATTAATACTTCATTTGGCAAGGCCAGCCGGTTTTATAGTAGACCGTCCACTTTTTATTACGAACATAATAAAACTTGAAGTACGGGAGAAAGGTAAAAGCACCTTAACTACAAAGAAAAAGGAAAATGCAGCACAGGTACGTGACAGCTATGCCACAGTAACTAAATATGACTAAGACTAGGACTCCTCTGATGAGAAAGAATCTCAATCTTCTGTAGACACCTGAGAAGATACCAAAGGCGCATTCCCACAAAGACCAGCAAAGGGGCGGAAAAGGATAGCAAGAAAAGGATCATAACCCATAGCATCAGAAGAGTAGATAAACGAACGATCCCAGGAAGAATCAGCTAGCATGACCGAATTCGGGCTCGCATACAAACCGTCCAAATCATGAACTAAGGAATCACCAGACGGTTTGTAATGAAGGCATCTAAGGTCCAAATGATCATCAGAAACAAATCTAAAGAAGGAATCGTCCACGGGGTTAAATCTCATATCAGATTTGAGATCAACCCAACATCCCTCGGACTCATCCCAAACAACAGGCAAAAGCGGCGAGGCAGGGTCTGGAGCAGCTAAAGGAATAGCAGAGGCATCACAAGGGACCAAAGAATCAGGAGAAGAGCCAGGCCTAGCAAAAGGCAATGGAGGCGGACTCAGTTTATATAATGGAATAGCAGCAGGAGGGACAATCTGAGAGGAAGGGGAAGAAACCTTGGGAACCCAGATCCTACGGGGGGGGAGGGGGGGCGAGGCACAGGGATCTTCGGAGCATCCGCGGATGCTACAGAATGCAAGCATGTGATAGCCAGGTGGCCAAAAGAGTGACAGGAGGTACAAATATCTGGAACCCAACCATAGCAAACGCGGACTTCCACTACATGCCCGACAGCAAGCTGAACAGGAATAGAAGAATGGAGATGTTTAAAGAGGGAAATCTCAATAAGAGCCTTAACATGCATCATTTTTTCACGTGCAACTGTATTAGAGTCAAAACATTTCAATTTTTCTACGTTATAGGCTAACCAATTCAACCCAAGAAGAGGCTGAAGAGCAGAGAGAATTTGTGAAAAGTAAACCCAAACAGGGATAGAAAGAACTTGTTCACGAGCACACGCCACTGTTGGAGACCAAGGAGTAACAATAAACGGCCTTCCATCAAAAAACGATGGCACAGCCACAAGAACATGCCGACCATTCTCGGAAGAGGAAAGCTTAAGGTAATACATGGAGTCGATCAGCTTAACATGCAAATTACCACGAAACTTCCAAGCCCTTCGACAAAACGAAGACGCATTAAGAAGACGGTGATTAGGTTCCAAAAAGAAATCAACCAAATAATCAGACCAAAAATCCACGCCGGCTTGCAAAACAATAGGGGGAGGGATCATCACTCCAATTTCCTCGACCATATCAAATTCAATCGGGATGTAGTCACCCGCATTACAGGGCAGGGACGTGAATAGAGATGACCGTGATTTGGAGCGTGCCGGCGATGGAGCAGTAGGACCAGGATGCTCCATAACGATGGGGGAACCAATAGAGGCAGAAGGGAATGAATCTCCAGAACAACCTACACTAACTAAAGGAACAGATTTCGCAGGGGCATTATCACAAGCACCAGAAGAGCATTGACCAAAACTTGGATTAACAGCCGATGCACTACCCAACTCACGACCAGCCAAACCAACATCATCCCGTGCACCGATCGCAACACTCGACACATGCTTCCGCAATTCAAAATTCACAATTCATTTTCTCAAGATTACTCACTTCAACCCCGCTCACAACATGAAGGGGCCGCAGACCAGGCAAAGACGCACCCGCGTTGGAGATCGAACCTACACGACGAACAACAACAGCAATGTTTGCGTGCAGAGGTGGAAATTCAGTGACAGATTGAAGGAATAGATGAGGGCACACAGGCGTTGAAGGCATGACTTTGAAAACGCGACCCAACCTGGTCGACGAAGGAGAAAGGGGAACGAAACTAGAGGGTCGAGGAGGAGAAGCGAGCATAGGAGAAGGCGAAGAGGGGAGTAGGAGCAGACAGGCGAAGAGGGCAGGGAGACGCGACGAAGTGGATTCAGGGAAAGATAAAGTCAGTCGCCATTAAATTAATCGCTTTTTCATTGAAATGGAATATTTAGTTCTATTTAAATTTGAAATTTAAAGTTCAGTTAATACTTAATTACTTCCACTAAGTAACTATTCTTTAATTACTTTTCCATCGAGTAATTTCCCATTAATTAGTTACATCCAGTAATTATCCATTAATTACTTCACTAAGTAATTATACTTTATTAATTACATTAAGTAACTATACTTAACCCATCATCAAGAATTTCTCTTTAATTAATTAAACTTAATTAATTAATTAAAATTAACCACATTAACTTAATTAATTACACCGAGTAATTAATTCCTTTAATTACTTCATTAAGTAATTACCCTTAATAAATTTTTTAATATTAAGTAATTAACCTCTAATTACATTTATTACTTAATTATTTCTTAATTAATTAACTTTGATAACTTAGATAAATCGAACCTAAATCAAGTAATTAAATACTTTAAATTAATTACTTAAATTATTCATGTTAATTTAATTACCTGAATTAAGCATCTTAGTTAATTTAAGTAATTATACTTTAATTACCTTTGTAAATAAAACTTGATTAAATTAAGATAACCCATATTACATTAAACTCTTAATTATTTGAATTTAATTAAAAGTTTGAAAATTGATTGATACAAAATCATTATCTTTTGATTAATAAAGTTAAATACCTTTTACTTAAATCTTATTTAAATTTCAACAATTTCATTTTAGTCGAATACATTTATGTACTAATTTCAAAATTAGTTTAATGTAATATTTATATAAGCTAAACTATTTTGAAACAAAAGTTTAAACTTGCAAATCCATGCCTTTTTTTTAAATTTAATTTTTTTAAAACATCATTCTCTAAATTCAAACATTCAAGCAATCTTTAAAACTGGTTAATATCTTTGTTTTAAAAATTTAGTTTACTTTAAATTTTAAGTCCATTTTAGTTTAAAAACAGTAAACGTTTTAAATTTAAAAACAGTACAGGTTTTAAATTCTGGGAACAAGCTTACCCGAGACAACTCACGCGTCATCCCTCAAGTTACCCTAGCAACAACACGAGAAAAGCTTCGAGAAAAAAATTGGCCAAACTCCTTCTTCCTAAACCCAAATCCAAATGCACAGATTCAACCTCGTGCACGTGAACACGCAACAGATCGACGCTGACCATCGCTCCGACCATCTCCCAATCGACTACAACTCTACCGACAGATTAGACACCCAACATTGATAAACTTGCTTGAAAACAAAAACTGAATCCATCAAGAAACCTGGAACCAAAATAACGATGACCAATCTCCTTGCCGATGACGAACTACGCCATCAGAATCTAAACTTCTTCGACCACGGCCACGTCTCGAACCCCCAAGTCCAACCCCCCATGCGATTCGACCAAATTCGCCATAGTCGTTGTACCACTCCTGTCAACTTCGGCGATCAAAACCCTCACCAAAACCCTATTTCCTCCTCCCTTGACCACCACGACCCAAGATAAAATTGGCCACCATTTTTCCAGTGACAGTTGACACCGCAGACACCACCATGCCAAACCACGACCTTCCCTTCGACGCCGATCAACGTCGATTGACCGAAAATCCAAATTCGAACAATTCTCAATTTCTCTTTAAATACTAAATTAAAAATATCCAAATTCATATTAAAATTCATGATTTGGTATTTCAATTCAGGTTATATGATCAGAAACTTAAATTATCATGATTAATTTTCATCGAATATTGAGATCATCACAGTTACTTTGCTTTTCCAGGCTAATTTTTAAATATAAAACTATGAAACAAATTTTAAAATGTTAATTATACTGTTAGAGTTGTACTATCTTTACAAATCCAAACCTATAGTTCAATGTATAGGAAGCTATGAAATTTCCCCCCCCAAAAGAATTGAGTCTGGTAAAAGTACAAAGAATATGTCTGTATAAACATCAAATATTACTTCAGACATCACACTTCGTACATAAACATTCACATCTATACATTTATAAACATAATTACTTCAACAAGCATCAATCATAAGATTAGGTTTAATCTGGTTTTAAAAGAAATTTACTCACCTTTCTGAAAATAGAGAGATCAGAGAATACTGCAAATTTTGTTTCCTGGAACTTTGAATTTGACAGGAATTTTAAATCTGTTGTTTGAGTTTGAAATCTGCTAGCTTGATCTTGGTTGAACTTTGAAAACTTAACGATGTTGACAGCTTTAAATTTCTTTGATTACTATTTGAAAGCTTGTTGTTGATTCTTCATATTGTATTGCATGTTCTCAGGTTGAAAACTTTGGATCTGATGTTGTAAATGGCTTCAGATTTTTTATTACAGTTTTGAATTTTTGTTTTGGTTTTCTGTTTTTATTTTTTTTAAGAGGAAGAAAACTAAAGAAGATTTTGATCTGAAGAAAATAACAGACCTTTTCTTTTAAACATTAGTTATAAACAAAATTTTCTTTTAAACAAAGTTTGCCACTTATTATCATGAATTGTTCATAAGCTTACAAATGTATTTTAATCCATTTAGGTGAATGACAAATGTAAAACCCCTTTTTTAATTCATTTCTTATGTTACAAGTGTTAAGAATTTATTATTAAATTAATTACTTATTATTACAAATGATTTAAATCTTAATTAAATATTTACCTAAATGCTTATGTTTAATGTAAATCATGAAATGTATTTATCTTTATGTTTCATTTATTTATATTTTAAAATACAATTTCCAAAGTTAAGTTTAAAGAAATAAAATTAAAAAGAAATGAACATTAATTTAAATCTTATTTTAAAGTTTAAACTAAAATATTGTTCTTAAATATATATATATATATATATATATATATATATATATATATATATAACTATAAACTAAATTTATTTTCAAGAACCAATTTTTAAAAGAAACTTATTCAATTTTTATTATAATATACAATTTTAAACTATCATATTTTTAAATAAAATAAATATCTAATTTGAGTGTTTTTGAAAATATAAGATAAATTTTTAAATAGCTTTTGAAAAGTTTTGTTAAATCAAATCAAATCTCTTCCAAATCACAATATATATATATATATATATATTCATACATATATTCATATATATATATATATTTGAAAACACATTTTCTAATTAATTTTAAACCAAACTTTTCTATTTGCAGTATATACAAGTATATATATACATTATAAATAGAAACATTTTCAATATTAGCTTTAGAAATTATTATATTGAATTTTAAAACAGAACTTCAAATCACAATATACACAAACATATATATATATATATATATATTATAATTTGAAAACATTTTTATTGAATTTAAATTGAAACTAAACTTCCTTTTCACAATGTGTGTATATATATACACACACACACATTATAAATAGAAAACTTTTATTAGCTTAGAAAGATCAATTTTATCTTAACTTAGAAAAGAATAAAATTTCCAAACTAAATAATTATTATTACGTTTTGAAAAAATAACATTTGTCAAATTAGATTAATTATTAGTTTTGAAAAGATAAATTCAGTTAAATTAGATTATTAAATCAATATTATACATTTTAAGATAATTATGAATGGAAATTATTAAATAAATATTGCCCAAAATTCCGGGACATCACATTCCTCCCCCTTTAAAAGAATTTCGTCCCCAAAATTTAAAAGCAAAGATAATTTACTAAGTTTTAATTTTAAAACATCAAGCTTATGTTGTTAGCCATACACTAGCAACCATATCAACCAATTCAAACAAACAACTCTAATTATCCAGACAAAAATTCTGAACAGAACTTCCTAATATTATCTGGAGTTTTCCAAGTAAACACACTGGGATACTCGCTTTACAGAGTCTAAACTAGCTACACCACTCAGATCCAGAACTCTTATATCTAGATCTACAATCTGAACAGGATACCTGACCACAGACAAGTCCTGTTCAACTTCCAAATCTCCCTGATCTGCTGGTTCTAAAAACAGTGATGGATCAAACACGTACTTCCTTAGAGATACGTGAAATACATTACGAATCCCAGCCATCCGAACTGGCAATTCAATCATGTAGATCAAACACTTAACCTCAAGAGAATACAGAAAGATTCCAATACACTTTAGAGATAGCTTCCAGTCTTACCCAATCTTATTGCTTTTATGATCGAAGAAAACTTATACAAAATTAAATCTCCGACTTCAAATTCCGAATTCCTTCGTCTCTTATCCACAAGACTTTCCTGTTGATCCTGGCTGTCTTCAACCTTCTTGAACAACTTAATCTTCGCAGATGCCTCTCGGATCAAATCTGGACCAAGAAATAGATGATCACCGAATCCTACCCAACAAGATGGTTCTCCTAAGATCCATCAAAATCCAAAATACCAACTCTACTATACAAGCATCAAAAGACTTCAAGCTTACTTCTCTTATCCGGAAAAACAGAACAGATGCTCTAAAAAACTAAGCCTTCAGATTTCGAATGAACTTCCTATAGAAATCCTTTAATCCAAGACAATCACAAACTTTCGAGGAATCCGAGGTTGCTTCTATTCTAGAATAGCCGCCACCTTACTTCTGCTGCACAACTCTGATCCGAGGAAGATGAAAATGCTATTGATGAACACAAGCACAGACTTGATCTAGATCCTGGAAACATTGTCCATCAAATTCCATAAAATCTTAGTGACCTATTTGATTCGGTCATAAACACTACAGCAAAAATTCAGCCAGTAAACTAGATTCGATCAATCCTGAGCTGCTTTACAGAAACCTATCTCCAGGAACCCTCTCTCTACTAAGCTGAACCACCGGAAATGCTCCAGGAATCAAACCTTGACTTCTTCGAAGATATCAGAAAAATCTCAAACCACTTCGATAGCTCCTACATCCTCTAGGGATGTCTCAAACCCAAGCAAAGATATTAAGAGAACTTCTGAACCATCGCAAGTCATTTTTGTGATCCTACCCGTTTAGATTCCAAAGAAACTGTTCTCCCTCCACCAATCAGAACAGCTTAAGCCTTATTAACCAAAAGAAGAAACTGATGGTCCACCCTCAACCACAAACATCTTACCCAGCTGAGCTTCCAAAAGAAGTGGGCAAGCCCTCACCATTCGTCCGGCCTACTGACAAAAGAATCACAAAGACTCCTGAACCATCGAAGAAACATGCCACTCTTCTGCTTCCGAACTCCACCTCTAGGACACTGCTAAGCCAAGAGACTTTCAAGATGGGCGGATATCTCTCAAGAAACTCGGGCTTTAAACCAAGCACAAACACCTTGCAGAACAGAGTTCCAAACTCAAATACAGACAATATTTCTTCCCATCGTTGCCAAGATACCACCACTCGCTTCAGCACTTATGACTGATCTAAACTCTAGAAAAATCCGATCGCACGAGCGCAACCAAACTTACACTTCAAAGATGGACTCCGAACCTTTAAAAGGTTTCCTTCAGAAACTGGTGAAATCCTTACATTATGCTGCAATGCTTACTCAAGATGCCCAACATCTCCCTAGCAGATACTCTTCCACCTCAATTACTCAAACTTCTCCGATTGGTAGTCGTGCTATACACACCACTACCTTTCCTACCTCTAGAACTTATATTGGAAAACCCAAACTGGTAACCCAACATAATATATATATATATATATATATATATATATATATATATAAACACAAGTATGCTCTCTCAAGAAAGAATTCACTCCAAAGCCTAGGTATTCACTTAACCTAGCGCTCTGATACCACACTGTAAAGGTCTAAGCTTTTAAACCATCGACAGCGGCCACTCTCGACTGGTAGGCTTTTCAACCATCCAAGCCCTGCCGTGGCGTACAATGGTACCCTGCCCTTGCTTTTACGCCAGCCTTTCGACTTCCTCACCTACCCAGTTAACCAACCCCTCCATGGGAACATGTAGGGGTAAGAGTCTCCCATTCGCCACCAAACGCAAAGCGAGAACCCCCTATCACGTTGTATTAAGCAAGGTCTCCATGCCGAACCACGACCTTCCCCTCGATTCTGATCAACGTCAATTGATCAGAAACCCAAATTTGAACAATTCTCAATTTCTCTTTAAATACTAAATTAAAAATTTCCAAATTCATGCTAAAATTCATGATTTGGTATCTCAATTCAGATTATATTATCAGAAACTTAAATTATCATGATTGATTTTCATCGAATATTGAGATCATCATTGTTATTTTGCTTTTCCAGGCTAATTTCTAAATATAAAATTTTGAAACAAATTTTAAAATGTTAGTTACACTGTTAGATTTGTACTATCTTCACAAATCCAAACCTATAGTTCAATGTATTGGAAGCTAAAAAAAAATCAAAAAGAATTGAGTCTGGTATAAGTATAGAGAACGTGTCTGTATAAACTTCAAATATTACTTCAGGCATCACACTTCATACATAAACATTCACATTTATACATTTATAAACATAATTACTTCAACAAGCATCAATCATAAGATCAGGTTTAATCTGTTTTTGCTTGATACGCAAAATTCTTTTTAATAATATTATTATTGGTGCACGGTGCAGAAAACCTTTCGAAAGTGTAATATTAACCTTAGCCAGCATAGGTACCATTATATTATGCCTGCTATAACTACCATTTAAGAATGACAGGTTATACAATTGCAATCGTAAAGGGGGCGTATTGGTGATTGGATTTCCAACAAATGGTCAGGCTAAGGAACTTCCTACTGCCACATGAGCACGCCTCTGGAGGGACCCCCCGAGAACTTAACCAGCTCTGCCAACACAACGCCGGGTTACCTTTGTAACTAGGTAACTACTACACGAGTATGCCATCCCCCGGTCGTTTGTGACCTTTATCCGAGGATCCTCAACCACAAAGCAACAACAACAAAGTATACTGAATTTGCAGCAACCACATAGGTTAAATATCTGGGCTCCATACCATGATACAACCCTTTTCCAGAAGAAAATGACATACCCTCAGGGGCGCTACCCCCAAATAACCTTTCCACATCCTTCCTGTTTTGACCATTTTCGGGTTGTGAGGTCCGATGAAGTCTCGTCCACAAAGCTACATTTTCATAAAGTCATGCTTCAATCAACAAATGATCAGCAGCACTTCGTATGCCACATTACCAATTTGGAAATATATCACTAGTATCCATCAACTACATAACCTCTGAGCTCGTACGTCTCAAAGAAGGGTGTTAAGCTAAGAGAATAAATTCTCCGCCGCCAACAGAAATGTATTTGATAGAAACCATCTTTACATCTCAAAGTGTAACGTCAGACACACATCCATACATGTCCATTTTGAGATTGAAAAGAATTGAAGGTACTTCAAAAGAAGCCCTTGCAAATCTGGATATTCAAAAATCACGTCTGGAATCCCCATCACAAAGGGTGATAAAATCTCTATACCGGAGCAACCCGGTGCAGAGACATTCGACAGGTAATCCTTTCGCTTTCGAAAATACCCGGTCTTCAACACCATCTTCAAATGCAATCCCATTTCATCGTATCATTATTCGGAATGGGTTTTATGGCACAGGGTCCTCTCCCGGCTAATCCGAATAACGAGTGCTTATTTAAAAATAAGTGTTACATTCAAATTTCAAACAAATCACAACAATTTCCACTTTGATCTTTTAAACAAAAGGTCCATCACAATCACAAAGGTTCGATGTGATTTTCGAATATACATTTGGAATACGACCCTCAGTCGCATAGAAATTCAAATGCCATTGAAAGACCAATATTGATAGTTGGTTATTTAACTATCAATCAACATTCACAAAAATCACTGGATTTCAAATAATTTTCCCCAATTATTATTTTTTAAATATCTTTGCAAGATATAATTTTAACACTTCAAACATTTAAAAACAAATTTTAAATCTATTTCCACATTTCAATCCTTCGAAAATAAATTTCAAATCATTTTCCTTACGCGGAATATATTTCCAGATATTTATTCATTTCCATTGAAAATCTACCGAGTTCAAATACTTTAAAATAATTTAAATTACTTCTCAAACATATAAACTTGGATATATTTAAAATAAAAACTATTTCTAAATACTTATTTGAATATTAGTTACGAAAACATTATACCAATATCTAATATAAAACTTCAAGTCCAAGCTAATTTTAAAATAAAATTAGTAGATAAGTATAAATATTTAAATAAATATTTTCTAAAACAAATATCAATTTAATCTTTAAATCATCACTTCTATAATTTACTAAATAAATCTTTACTTTAAAGATTTTTAAAATAACTTAAGAAAACAATTTCTCCAAAATATTCTTCTAAAACCAACTCTAGAACTTTTAATATATATTTTAAAAGCTACTTTGCAAATATACTCGGCTTCACAGGGAAAATACACTTTCCATTCTAAAATGGTTCATTCAAAACAATTTATAAATCTTTCTGGATTCATTTTAAATTTACGTTCCAAATCCGTAAATTCCTTTCCACATTTTAAAAATAAATCAATTTTTATTTTTTTTAAACAAATTTCTCCTTCCTTTTTAAATTTCCATTGTGAATTTAAATTTCTAAATACTCACTAATATACGATTTTCAAATCGATCTTCAAATATTCATTTTTCAACACTAAATCAAATTATTGATTTCTAAATTTATCTCAAACGCCAAATCGATTTACATTCAAACACCAAATCAATTTTTATATTTATTTCCCAAAGATTTATTTTTAAACACCAAAGTAATTTCCAAATTTATTTCTAAATTTATTTTCTTTTAAAATAAATTCATTTATCTCTTCCAAATTATTTAAAATCCGAATATTAAATAAATTCTTCAACCATTAAACAATATTACTTAAAACCCATTTATTAAACAATTTTCCTATATTTTGGAATTTATTCAATAAGTTTTCAAAAATAAAACTTTACTTATTTAAAATTTCTTCTTTTAAATTCACCCAATTCTTTTAAATGAATTTGTTATAAATTTTCTACTTGAATTTCAAAAATCCAATTTTATTTATTTTTGGTATCCTACGATACCAAAAATATATTCGGCTAAATTATAGCCTTCAACGATTTAAATCGCAAATATAATCACACAAAATTATAGATAATCAACACACAATTTTGAAACAAATTCAAATAATTGAGGAATCCAGTTGGATCCCTCCAACCTGTTTCCATGCATCCATAGACCTTGACACAACAATTAAATAACAATTCCACTTATAGGTGGAATATCGCGGTATATGGGATTTATATAATATCATCTGCTGTTATGCGGCGCATAGGGTCTCATCCACTATATAATGCAGAAAATCAATCACTCCAAATACATATATAATACCAATTCCACTTCGAGGTGGAATATCGCGGTATATGGTTTTAATATAATATCATCTGCTATTATGCGGCGCATAGGGTCTAATTCAATACAACTGGTACTGATTAATCATCCAAGCACACAATCAACAATTTTAAATTTAAATATTTAAAATTAAATCAGAAAAATCCGATTGAGTGAGAAGATCTCGCCTTTGCTCCTTTATTTTGCAATCCATTTCCAATTTGACTTGTTTTTCCCATGATTTTGACCTTGTAGAAATAATTCACGATTTATTACAGTTTGAATAAATCAACAATTGTTTAAAATAAATTTGTAAACTAAAAATATGTATATGTATTTTTTAATTTATTTTTCCATTTTCAAACTACATATGAAAATAATCTATAAAGGCTTAAAAAAATCTATCTTTTATATAAACTCTTATTTTCCAAAATCTTATGTGTATATATAAATATATTTATTAAATTTAAAATTAATTTTTTTATATATATAAATATCACCCAACCTATTTAAAGGGTAAGATTTAAAATATATACATATATATATTGGAAAACCCGAACAGGTAACCCAACAGAATATATATATATATATATATATATATATATATATATATATATATATAAACACAAGTATGCTCTCTCAAGAAAGAATTCACTCCAAAGCCTAGGTATTCACTTAACCTAGCGCTCTGATACCACACTGTAAAGGTCTAAGCTTTTCAACCATCGACAGCGGCCACTCTCGACTGGTAAGCTTTTCAACCATCCAAGCCCTGTCGTGGCGTACAATGGTACCCTGCCCTTACTTTTACGCCAGCCTTTCGACTTCCTCACCTACCAGGTTAACCAACCCCCCCATGGGGACATGTAGGGGTAAGAGTCTCCCATTCGCCACCAAACGCAAAGCGAGAACCCCCTATCACGTTGTATTAAGCAAGGTCTCCATGCCGAACCACGACCTTCCCCTCGATTCTGATCAACGTCAATTGATCAAAAACCCAAATTTGAACAATTCTCAATTTCTCTTTAAATACTAAATTAAAAATTTCCAAATTCATGCTAAAATTCATGATTTGGTATCTCAATTCAGATTATATTATCAGAAACTTAAATTATCATGATTGATTTTCATCGAATATTGAGATCATCATTGTTATTTTGCTTTTCCAGGCTAATTTCTAAATATAAAATTTTGAAACAAATTTTAAAATGTTAGTTACACTGTTAGATTTGTACTATCTTCACAAATCCAAACCTATAGTTCAATGTATTGGAAGCTAAAAAAAAATTCAAAAAGAATTGAGTCTGGTATAAGTACAGAGAATGTGTCTGTATAAACTTCAAATATTACTTCAGGCATCACACTTCATGTTTGCGCAAAAAATGGGCAAACACCTCCAAGTCGTGTGATTTAGTTGATTTTATGTGATTCTTAATGATTTAGATGAGTTATGTAAATATGGGAAGAGCAGGGGCTGAAATGTAAAAGATACACAGATTTATAGTGGTTCGGCCAGAACGTGCCTACGTCCACTTTATATGTTATTATCCTTTTTCTTTCAGATTACAAGTACAAGGCTTTGTATACAAGTATATGAAAGTAGTTTGAAAGTTCCTTCCGTGCTTGAGCTCTCAAACTTGTCTGCCATTGTTGTACCCCTGCCCCTCTATTTATAGAATGAGGTAGGGGGCAGGGGTCTTGGAAGTATATAGCTACTGGTGGGCCCGGGCTGAAGCAATCTGGACTGACAATCATCTGGTTCGGCGGAGCTTCATTCGGCATTGAGTTTGGACCGGTGGTAGGTATGGACCGGTGGTATGTGTGGACCGGTGGCAGTGAGTGTGGATGTGGACCGGCAGTGAGGTGGTTCGGTGCTTGTTTGGACCGGTTGTGGAGATGGTCCGGTAGGCCTTTTGGTCCGGCATAAGGGTGTGAAGGTTGGTGGACCGGTAGTGACTGGACCGGTAGAGGAGTTGGTTCGGTGGATAGTTGGTTCGGTGGAAGGAGGACCGGATGAGTCTCACCGAACGGCCATGTTCTTGTATTGCCGAACGAGGCTTCATATATGGAAATGCCGAATGGGCTCTGGGCTGGATAGACTTCTATGCTTGTATTGAGCCTGGCGTTTGTCGAACGAAGTGGAGGTTGTAAGCCCGGGTGAAACTGTGACTTCTCGGTCTCGAGATCTTCTGGGTGAGAATTCGCCCAACATTTGCCCCCCAAAGTGGGGCACGTGCTTGCATGTTTCGCACTTTGTTTCCCTGTGGTGGAAAGGCTTGTTTTGTAATGCCATGGGCTGGATGTTCATATCTTGTTGATGTCCTGCGAAGGAATTTATAGCTTTAGTGTGATTTCAAATAACGACCGTTCGGGATCGAAATATTCGAGATGAAGTGAATCGTGCCGTTCGAGGCGAGAGAGTGTGCCCCGAGTGGGTTTAGCATTATCGATGCCAGGTTCACGTTAGAGTAGATCCCTGGATCGTTCGTCAAGGTGGTTTATCGCCAGCTCAGAGCATGCCTAGGGATCGTTCGCGACCCCGTACATGTGTAAGTAGCTTAGCCATTTCATAATTATCAGAATCAAATTCCCATTTAACCGATGAGCTTAAAAAAGGATGTCAAAGTGCAAATTCTCACGACGATAGGGTTAATAGCCATTCAGAGCGTGCCTATGGACCGTTCGTGGTCGCGTACACGTGTAAATGATTAACCCACGTTGGTGAGAGATTTACGACTCATTCATTGTTATCATATTCTCTACTTTATTAGTAGGTCCTAGAGTTTAGTACTTATCTGAGCGAGGCGCCTTGCGTGCCCCCTGTTTCTGGTTTCTGCTGGTAGAGGCAGCTTCATTCGGTTTCGAGTAGGTATAGGTTTTCATTCGGTTGGAGGCTGGTCCGGTGTGGATAGTTTCATTCGGCACTTCGTTGGTCCGGTAGCCGGACCAGATGGTTCGGCAGATCTGAGCGTGCCTATATATAGAGCTACACCCCGTTAGTTTTTTTTTTTCCGAACCAGAGAGCCGAACCATCCTTCTGCCGAACCAGTTTATACCGAATCAGGTATATATATATTTTTTGCCGAATGATCTCTTATCACCGGATGAACCTGTTTGCCGAATGTACACGAAGTGTATTGGATTGCCGAATGAACTAGCGTCGAACGACCTTGGTACTCTGGTGCCGAATGAACTTATCATTCCACTACCGAACGAGATTAACTTATACTGCCGAGCTTGATATTTTAGTGGACTTCCGGACTTATGCATTCTTTTTTGCTTACATCTTTGTATTCTTTGTTCTAACAACCTGTCTTTTCACTTTTGTGTATGCAGATAAATGTCTCGCAAGGCGGAAACACGATCAGACAGACGGAAATCCAAGGATGGAGGAGAGTCTTCTTCCGTGCCCCCAGCCCAACCAGGATCCGGCCAGCATCGACCTGTTCCGAGGTCGTTAGTGGACGGATATGGTCCACAGGAACTTCTGGTCTCCCCTCCCGATTGCTTTCCTAGCTCCCTCAAGGAGGAGCAACTTGATGTTATATCCCGTTCCTTCGGGATAGACAGGGCTCGCATGCTGTTGCCGGGAGATGGAGTGTTGCCGTATAATCCCCCCGAAGGCTACTTTGCTTACAGCAGATATCATTGCATGTGTGGTGCTATCCCTCCTATCAATGCCTGGATAGTTAGCTTTACCACATACTTGAAGGTGGCTCCATTCCAGCTTCAGCCGAACTCTTATGCCATTCTGGTGAGCCTTTTCGTTATCTTCCAGAGGAGGTACGGGCGCCCTCCTTCTAACCGGGAAATTCGATGTTTATATAACCTGAGAGGCTACAAGAAGGGGTCTCCGTATATTAGTCTAGAAGCGGCCGTGCCCTTCAAACCGGTCTTGGACTTATATTCAAAGTTTACCATGTTCAAGAAAGAATGGTTTTTTATCAAGGACGATTCTGTTTCTTTCCGCCTTTTCACTTCCGGCTGTAAGATAAATTTCATTTATATTTTCCATGTTCTGACTGTAGTGCTTCTTCCGACACGCTTCTATTTCTTGCTAGCGACAGGTGGCATTGCAGTCGTGGAAGATGATTCTTTGACGCGGATGGCTGCTGAAATAAAGGCTATTCCCGCACGGGACAGGTCGGCTTCGTTCCTGATCAGGAACGCTACCCTCCTGGAGTACAACTTGATCCAGCCGCACCAGTCCGTGGTTAAGAAGAGGGACACGGCTGAGGAGAAGGCCGTTAAAGCTAAGGAGGAGGCCACGGTGAAGAGTGGCAAGAGGAAGCCCTTTGCACAACACCCAGTCGTGGGAGGTAAGAAGCTTAAGGAGTCTGATGGCCCCTCTCCTAGTACTCGCCCGATCATCCCGGAGGAGGAAGGTGTGGAAGAGGGCGAAGGAGGCGATATGGGAGGAGAGTCAGAAGGCGGAGGAGATGGCGATGGAGATGGTGATGGTGATGCTGGTGCCTTAACCTCTGGGCAAAACCCTGAACTGGATGAGGCTCTCCATCAGGCCTTCGGGGAATCGGAGGAAGAATCGGAAGCGGAAAAGGCAAAGGAGGTGGGCAAGGCTGTGGCTGGTGCCGATCCATCCCCTAAAGGCTCCTCAGCTAGGGTAACTTCGGCGGTGCAAGGTGAACTTTTGACTTTCGCCGATTCCATTTTCGATAAGGACTTAGGAATATTTTATGGTTCACTTCCGTCCTGGAATGAGATTCAGGACTTATTGCAGTACCCCACTCCTCCGTAGGGTTTGTATAATAGACGTGCCTTCTCACTTTTCTTTCTTTTTAACTTAACATGTTTCTTGAATTGTGGACCAGTGTATGTTCGTAACACTTATCTTTTATTCCAGGGGCAGGCCAGGTGGTTAAAACGTCAGACGTTCGACACCGCCTTGAACAATTCAAGTTGATGAGAGCTTCTGATAAGCCGAAGCCTCTTACTGGTCGTCCTGGGGACGTGGTCAAATACCGTCCTCTTCTTGGGGTCATTGAAGAGAGCATTCAGAAAAAGAAGAGGAGTCGTTTCTTATTTGAGCCTTCCCCTGGTCCGCAGCTTCCTGTTCAGCCTCCTCGTGATACCACGGAGGAGAGCACGGAGTTTATCCCCCCTCCACCTCCTTCCAAGAATCCCACTGTTATCCGTATAAGGCGTCCTGACGTGCCTCGTGACCCCTTTGCCGGTCATCCTGATTTAGATCCAAGCTCTCGGGATATTTCATTTGATGAGGCCACGGGTGAGCACCTCCTTCCCCGCAACCCCATGGCACGAGTGTTAGACGAGGCTAAGTCCCTAGATCTTGATCTGCTTACCACTCGGGTAGTTACCATGGGAGACGAAGCCAAAGCTAATATCGATCGGGTGGCTGAAGAGACCAAGAAGTTAATGAAGTATCATGCTCAATTGGTCAAGGCTGGGGAGGAGATTGGGAGTGCTAATATTTGGTTGCGGCTGAAGGTTGCCGATCAGGCTGAACAGCTTGCCGGTCAAGCCGTTCAGATTTCTCAGCACGAGGAAGCCTCCAGGCGGCTGAAAGAGACCGTGGAAAAGGCTAGTAGGGCAGAATTACGGAAGATGGAGGCCGCCTGTAAGGAGCGGATCGACATGGCCATTGCGACAGTGGATGAGGTTCGGAATGCGGATCTCGAGCAGGTAGAGGAGTTGTCTGGAAGGCTTGAGGCCGCGGAGATGGCTCAAGTCAAGTTAAAGGAGGAGATGGAGGAGATGAGGAGGTCTCTCCAGGCTGACTGCTTGAGATACCGATCAGAGAGGGATGTCGCTGTCGCCAAGTTGCAGGCTTCCGAGGCCCGGGTGAAGGAGTTTGAGGAGAATGAGGGGATGATGGACGATATGCTGCAGGACATGTACTTCCGCACTTGGAAGGAGGGCAGCTTGTCTTGGATGGATGACTATCCCCGGGTCATGGCCAAGATATATCTTCGGGCTTTGGAGGAGGCCAGGGTCAATGCGGGTAAGGAAGGTGGAGTGGCTTTTAGTCTGGATGTGGTCACTGCTCAGTTCTCGAAAGAGGAGCAAGCGGCGGTGAAGGAGGGGATGCGGTTGCTTGCTGCGGAGGAAGCGGGTGTGCAACTGGAGGATGAGGATCAAGCGGCGGACGCTGGTGAGTTATTCTTCTCTTTTCCTTTTCTTTCTGCGTTTCAATAACTTGATCGTTTATCGTTTGTTTAATGGATTCCTCTTCTGAATTGGACAGGTGGAACTTCCGATCAACATGCTGGGGGCTCCGGCCCTGCGGCCAAGTAGGCTTGGGAAGTTGGTGATGGAGTGTGGGCGCAGCTGGTTACTTGTCCGGATTCGGCCGCTTTTTTATTTCTTTTTATCGTTGTTTACGTTAGTCCAAAACATTGATGTGACTGTAATAATATTATTTGCAGAGAATAACTTTGTGTGATTTTATAATATAAGCTGATTTTGTTATGTGTAAATGTTGTTGTCATTTTGATGTGCTGCGTGAGAAGTATAACTATGTATATGCCTGTGATTTTAGTTGTGTTTGATGTTAAGCCTTTGCTTGAAATATAATTTCATGTTTTGCAATGTTACTGTGACGTATGAATAAGCTATAGTTATGTATTTATGTACAAGAGAAGAGAGTACCGCCCTTCATGTTTTATTTGCAGGCGGTAGCTTTGAGCGTCTTGTGTAACTGATCATGGATATATCTGAGTACCTTGCCACCCAGTACGCAGGCTTAGATTCTCATGAGTGAATGCTCCCTATTTGGTTTCCTGTACTTTAGAGTTTGTTATACAGGATAGGAGAAAAGTATTTAAATGAAATGGAAATATAGAAAAAGTAAAACTTCCAGTCACGGAAGGCCGTCGATGTGCTTAAGTTCGTGGAAAACGGGTTTTGTAGTCACTTTCCCTAGCTGTGGGTCTTGGAGACATTTGTCACCCATCTTACGCCTCCGCGGGGAGTTTTCTTTTTTACCACAGCCGCACTTAAGACACATCGGAGCCGAGATCGCGCACGGTAACTACCCGAACCATTATGGTCCGTAATCGTGGGTATTATTCGATTTACCGTGGCCGGCTAGCGTGAGTGTCGTTGGCCGTGAACTACCCCTGGCTGGCCACACCTTATGTTGGGGCTTAAAGTAGGTTCACAGTTGCCGGCGAGCCGAACGCCGTAATGAGCTGCCATCGGCTATAGTCGGCCTTTATGATGACTTATAATCGGCTCATTACAGTTGGCTTTGAGGGCAGGCGCGAGCAATGAGTTAACCCGCAGCAGAGGGATGCTGGAGCAAAAGAGTCTCATTGGCGAGTGCATAGAATCGTAGCGTACCTGTTAGGCCTTGTCCAGATGAGGCCGTGGTGCGTCTTGAGTGGAGATGCCATAAGATTTTGTTCAACAGAAAAGGATAAAGCTTAATAAGCAGCCAAGATATAAAGGAACAAGTTAAAATGAGACAAGATTTTTTAAAGTGGTTCAGCATGAAAATGCCTATGTCCACTGATTCTCTTTGTTAATTCACTTCATATGGGCAGTACAAGTTAAGAAAAGTATCGACGGAGGTGTCGGATGTTCCATGCCCTCTGGAACACCTCTCCGTCCACTGTTGACAAAATATAAGCTCCGTTGTGGAGATCTTTATGAATTACATATGGTCCGTCCCAGATGGGGTCCAGTGCCCCGGGGCGCGGAAAGATTCGCCTGAGGACAAGATCTCCTTCTTGTAAGATGCGATGCTTGACTTTGGAGTTGTATAGTGCTGCCACTTTTTGTTTGTGAGCCGCTGCTTTAAGTGCTGCATCATTTCTCCTTTCCTCAATCAGATCCAAAGACATGAGGAGGAGTTCTTCGTTTTCTTCTGAATTGTAGTGGATCCTACGGTGGGAAGGAACAATAGTCTGAACAGGGAGCATTGCCTCCGATCCGTATGCCAAAGAGAAAGGAGTATGTCCCGTTGATGTTCTGAAAGATGTGCGGTAGGCCCAAAGTGTCGTAGGAAGTTCGTCCACCCAAGCGTCTTTTGACTTTTCAAGTTTCTTCTTGATTAGGGTTTTGAGAATTTTGTTGACAGCTTCGACTTGTCCGTTTGCCTGAGGATAAGCTACTGATGAGAAGCTTTTATGAATTCCATGCTCTTGGCACCAGTCAGCGAATTCTTCGCTGTCAATTGGAGTCCGTTGTCTGATATGATCTTGAGTGGTACTCCGTACCTGCACAGAATATTTTTGATCAAGAAGTTGATAACTTTTGCTGAAGATATTTTATTTAGGGGTTCCGCTTCCACCCATTTGGTGAAATAATCGACTGCCACTATAGCATATTTGGCTCCGCCTCGGCCCGTTGGCAGTTCGCCAATTAAATCAATTCCCCATACAGCAAAGGGCCAAGGGCTGATCATTTGAGTAATCTCATTTGTGGGTAGTCGAGGAATCTTGGCAAATTTCTGACATCTGTCGCATCTCTTGACGAAGTCTAAGGCGTCTTTGTTTAGTGTGGGCCAGTAATATCCATATCGGAGTATCTTTTTCGCCAGAGTCTGCCCTCCAGTGTGATCTCCGCAACTTCCTTGATGGATGTTGAATAAGATTTCCTTGGTTTCCCTTCCAGCGACGCATCTGAATAAGGGGCTAGAGAAGCCACGCCGACAGAGGATGCCTTCTTGTATTGTGTAGTGGGGAGCTTTCCTCAAAATTCTCCGTACTTCATCACGTTTGTCTGGTAGTGTGCCGTCCTGCAAATATTTCCGGATAGGAGTCATCCAAGTTCCTTCTTCAATTGCAGTTATCAGATTCACTTGTTCGAAACTTGGGGCTAGCTGCCTTGAGATGGCTAGTGCTCCGGAAATGGTGCTATTCTTCATACTAGCTTGCTTTGCTAGTTCATCGGCCTCTTGGTTATCTTCTCGAGGAATGTGTTTGATTAGATAATGGTCCAATTGATCGAGTAGCAGTTTGGTTTTCTTTAGATATGCTGTGAGTCGTTCTCCTCGTGTCTGGAATTCTCCTAGTACTTGGTTTACGATAAGTTGAGAATCACTATGAAGACATAAAGAATTGACTCCAATTTCTAAGGCAATCTCCAATCCCGCTATTACTGCCTCATACTCCGCATCGTTGTTAGTGGCCGCGAATTCCAACCATAATGCATAGTACAGCTTTCTTCCCCTAGGGGTGATTATCACAATACCTGCCCCGAGCCTTGTTCGTTCGATGCTCCATCTACAAAGAGGTTCCACTTGATGTTTTTTGCTATTTCAAACTGATCCTTGCCTTCGTTGGTAGTGAATTCGGCAATGAAATCGGCCATGGCTTGCCCCTTGATAGCGGTGCGAGGATGGTAGGTGACGTCATACTGACTTAGTTCAATGCACCATTTGAGGAGTCGTCCAGAAGTGTCGGGACGATGGAGCACCTGTCTTAGTGGCTGATCGGTTAGAACTCTGATGGAGTGAGATTGGAAGTAGTGTCGCAGTTTTCGTGACGCGATCAATAAACAATATGCCAATTTCTCAAGTTTAGGATATCTGGCTTCTGCCCCTGTAAATCTCTTACTTATAAAGTATACCGGACGTTGTGTGCGGTCTTCTTCTCTTACCAGGGCAGCGCTTAGAGCATGAGATGATACAGCGAGGTATAGGTATAGCTCTTCGCCTTCGTTTGGAGTTGAGAGTACTGGTGGTTTCTGAAGGTGTTCGATCAGGTTAAGGAAGGCTTTTAAGCATTCATTGGTCCACTCGAACTTTCCTTTGTCTTTCTTGAGAGCTTCGAAGAAAGGGACGCACTTGTCAGTTGCTTTGGAAATGAATCTGTTTAGGGCGGCCACCTTTCCGTTTAGGCTCTGCATTTCTTTTCGAATGGAAGGTATCCTTATTTCTTTTAGAGCCCGGATTTGTTCAGGGTTTGCTTCAATTCCTCTGGCATGGACGATGGATCCTAAGAATTTTCCCGACGACACTCCGAAGGAGCACTTTAGAGGATTCAGCTTCATTCCATATCGGCGAAGTACCTGAAACATCTCGCTCAGGTGGCTTACATGATCGTCGGCTCTCCTGGACTTTACCAACATGTCATCCACATATACTTCCATAGTTCGTCCTATTAATTCCGCGAACATCTTGTTGACGAGGCGCTGATAGGTAGCTCTGGCATTTTTGAGTCCAAAAGGCATGACTTTGTAACAATATAATCCCCGGTCAGTGATGAAGCTAGTGTGGTCTTGATCGGGAGCGTGCATGGGAATCTGGTTGTATCCAGAGTATGCATCCATAAAAGATAAAAGTTCGTGCCCGGCAGTGCTGTCCACAAGCTGATCGATTCGGGGGAGCGGGAAGCAGTCTTTCGGGCAAGCGTCATTTAAGTTGGAGAAATCAATGCATGTTCGCCACTTCCCATTAGCTTTCTTTACTAGTACTGGGTTAGCGATCCATTCTGGGTATATGGCTTCTCGTATGAAGTCATTAGCAAGTAGGTTCTTTACTTCCTCATCGAGGGCTGCTGATCGTTCAGCTCCCATGCTTCTCTTTTTCTGCTTTATCGGTACCTTGGTGGGATCGACGTTCAGCATGTGGCATGCTATGTCTGGGGAGATTCCTGTTATATCGGCGTGTGTCCACGCAAATACATCTAAGTTGTGGTGGAGAAAGTCAATGAGTTGATCCTTCAATTCTGTTTTTAGCTGAGATCCTATTTTTAATAGTCTACTTGAATCATGTTTGTCTACAGATACGAATTCCATGGCCTCCGCAGGCTCAGCGGTAGCCTCCTCCTTATCCCTGGGGTCTAGTTCATTGAAAGGATCGCTGGTGTATCGAAGAGGAGGGGCTTTCTTTAGTTGCTATGCTTCCAAGCTTTTCATGCAGTGAGTAGTCTCTGCATCTTTCCCTTTATTCTTTCTACGGTTATTGCGAAGTTCAGTTACATAGCAATCTCGAGCGGCGTCTTGATCTCCTTCAACTTCTCCTATTCCGTTATCTGTTGGGAATTTCATCTTTAGGCACCACGGGGCTAGGAAAATTTGGAAGTCAGACAAGGCTGGTCTTCCCAAGAAGGCGTTGTAGGCCGAGTGGTTTTCTATTAGTACGAATGTTTGTTTTCGCACAACGGAGCGGGGATGACTTCCTATTTCGATGAAGAGGTCAAGTTGCCCGAGTGGCATTTTCGCATCTCCAGTGAAACCGTGCAGGGGTTTGTTGCAGGGAGACACATCCTTCATTGACAGCTTCATTTTGTCGAAAGCATGCTTGAGTAGGATATTTACGGAGCTTCCTGTGTCTATTAGAATTCGAAAAACTTTAGCTGGACCGAACCAGGCAGAGATGACCATGGGATCCATATGCGGATACTGTCTTCCTTCTAAATCACGCCTACCGAATACGATGTCGTCACTCTCTTTCCGTTTCGGGTGGTATTCTTCCATAATGGAGTTAACATAGCCTTCAGCATTTCTAAGTGACTTGCCGTATCTTTCCATCTCTGCCCAGCTTCTGTCGGCGATGTGTGGTCCTCCCGAGATGGTATGGACCACTATCTTCTCTTGACTAGAGCCACTGGTGTTGCGATTCCCTCTGCCTACTTATGGGACGGGTCGCTTTGAGTTCTCATTGGCAGGAGTTGAAGTCCTGTTCTGACCTTTCACATAGCGTTCCAGCCTTCTTCTTCTGATGTGTTCTTCGATCAAGTCCCGGAGATGGTGGCATTCATTGGTGTCATGTCCGTGGGATTCGTGGAAGCGGCAGAACTTTCCAGACTTGAGTGCGTTATCAGATTCTTTCTTGTGCGGGGGGGCGCTTGTATTCGAGTTCGCCCTGAGTGGCTAGAAAGATGTTTTCGATTGTTTCATTCAAAGGAGTGTAGGAGTCAAATCTTGGTCCTGGTCGATATTGGCGTTTTTCAACCTTCCTGCCCCCAGCATTGTCTCTAGATTCATTTCTTCGAGTGTCCTTAGCTGCAGCGGGAACCTTGTCCGAAGTTGTCTTACCTTGTTGCCCTGACTGCCTCTCAATGGCAGCGTCTTCAAGTCTCGTATACTTTCCAGCTTCATGGAAGAAATCAGGTAAAGTAGCTGGTTTTTCCTTAGTTAGTCTTCTAGCGAACTTGGTATCTGGGTGTACACCACTACAGAGGGCCATTAGGGTGAGCTTCTCATCGGCATCTTGGACTGCGGCCGCTGCGGCGTTGAACCGGGTTAGATATTGTTGCAGTGTCTCTCCGGATTTCTGTTTGACATTGGATAGAGAATAAGCATCCTTGGGTTGTTCTACATGGATGTGGAACTGGCTAATGAACCTTTCTTTCAACATCTCCCATGAGCTGATAGATCCTTGGGGTAGATGGCAGAACCAGGAGGCAGCTAGATCTGCTAGGAATAGCGGAAAGCATTTACACAGCACCCCTTCTGTTGCTCCGCTCATGAGCATATGCTGGGTGTATCTTTGTAAGTGTACGATGGGGTTGGAAGTTCCCTTGTAAGGTTCCATGGTTGGCATTTTCCATTCCCGGGGGGTGATGGCAGTTTCGATATTGCGGGTGAAGGGGCTGGTGACCCTAGCGCCTATTCCTCGGTCCCTTTGCTCCCGTTGGACGCATTCTCTAAATAATCGTGCCATTCTTTCGTCAGAATTTGGAGCGGATAGAAATGAACTTGGTTCTTCCCTGCGGGATCGATCTCGTCCAGATGACCTGTAGGGATGGTATAGTCTATCACTTCTGACGTTATCCAGTGGTTGCCTCTGGCTGCTCGGATGCATGCTAGGACCAGCTACAGTTGCCCCATGCCTTGATCTTCCCCTGTGGGGTTCTGTTTCGAGCATTTTCATGGGGTCAACTTCGGGCTGGGTTCTAGCTCGGCTCCGTTCAGCGGGGTTTCTATGATTAGGTGGCATGACTGGCTCAGCTACATCCGACCCTCGCCTGGCGCCTCCCCCACTGGGTTCGGTTCCAAGCGCTTCCTCGAGTCGGAGTTCGGGTTGAGTCCGGGCGCGGCCCCTATCATTGTTGTTCCTGTTGATGGCTTCCTCGAAGAGGGAAGACCTTCGCTGTCTCCGAGATCCTCCAGATTGAGATTCATCCCATGATTCAGTGTTGCGGTTGGATTCTTCGACATCCCTTAAGCGTGACATGAGTTGGTTCACCAAAGCTTCTTGTTGGGATGCGAAGCGGTTAGTCACTTCCACCACAACTCTGTCTAGGTCTGCTCTAGTGATTACTGCCGGTTGTTCCGCGGCAGGGGCTGTTGGAATTGCCTGATCTACATGTGGCACCGCTGCTGTAGTGGGATGGTTCTCTTGATCTGGATCCACTGGATTTGGAGCGCTGCTAGTTGCAACGTTCTTTCCCTTGTTGGCGTCTTTTCTTGGCCTGGAAGTCATGTTTCCTAGGCAATGAAGGGTGCTATTGGGAAAGAAGGTTGAATGAGGGAAGCTGAAGCTTCGAGTTCGAAATTCTCAGTGAAAGCACCAAAAATGTTTGCGCAAAAAATGGGCAAACACCTCCAAGTCGTGTGATTTAGTTGATTTTATGTGATTCTTAATGATTTAGATGAGTTATGTAAATATGGGAAGAGCAGGGGCTGAAATGTAAAAGATACACAAATTTATAGTGGTTCGGCCAAAACGTGCCTACGTCCACTTTATATGTTACTATCCTTTTTCTTTCAGATTGCAAGTACAAGGCTTTGTATACAAGTATATGAAAGTAGTTTGAAAGTTCCTTCCGTGCTTGAGCTCTCAAACTTGTCTGCCATTGTTGTACCCCTGCCCCTCTATTTATAGAATGAGGTAGGGGGCAGGGGTCTTGGAAGTATATAGCTGCTGGTGGGCCCGGGCTGAAGCAATCTGGACTGGCAATCATCTGGTTCGGCGGAGCTTCATTCGGCATTGAGTTTGGACCGGTGGTAGGTATGGACCGGTGGTATGTGTGGACCGGTGGCAGTGAGTGTGGATGTGGACCGGCAGTGAGGTGGTTCGGTGCTTGTTTGGACCGGTTGTGGAGATGGTCCGGTAGGCCTTTTGGTCCGGCATAGGGGTGTGAAGGTTGGTGGACCGGTAGTGACTGGACCGGTAGGGGAGTTGGTTCGGTGGATAGTTGGTTCGATGGAAGGAGGACCGGATGAGTCTCACCGAACGGCCATGTTCTTGTATTGCCGAATGAGGCTTCATATATGGAAATGCCAAATGGGCTCTGGGCTGGATAGACTTCTATGCTTGTGTTGAGCCTGGCGTTTGTCGAACGAAGTGGAGGTTGTAAGCCCGGGTGAAACTGTGACTTCTCGGTCTCGAGATCTTCTGGGTGAGAATTCGCCCAACACTTCATACATAAACATTCACATCCATAAATTTATAAACATAATTACTTCAACAAGCATCAATCATAAGATCAGGTTTAATCTGTTTTTGCTTGATACGCAAAATTCTTTTTAATAATATTATTATTGGTGCATGGTGCAGAAAACCTTTCGAAAGTGTAATATTAACCTTAGCCAGCATAGGTACCATTATATTATGCATGCTATAACTACCATTTAAGAATGACAGGTTATACAATTGCAATCGTAAAGGGGGCGTATTGGTGATTGGATTTCCAACAAATGGTCAGGCTAAGGAACTTCCTACTGCCACATGAGCACGCCTCTGGAGGGACGCCCCGAGAACTTAACCAGCTCTGCCAACACAACGCCGGGTTACCTTTGTAACTAGGTAACTACTACACGAGTATGCCATCTCCCGGTCGTTTGTGACCTTTATCCGAGGATCCTCAACCACAAAGCAACAACAACAAAGTATACTAAATTTGCAGCAACCACATAGGTTAAATATCTGGAAACCATACCATGATACAACCCTTTTCCAGAAGAAAATGACATACCCTCAGGGGGCGCTACCCCCAAATAACCTTTCCACATCCTTCCTGTTTCGACCATTTTCGGGTTGTGAGGTCCGATGAAGTCTCGTCCACAAAGCTACATTTTCATAAAGTCATGCTTCAATCAACAAATGATCAGCAGCACTTTGTATGCCACATTACCAATTTGGGAATATATCACTAGTATCCATCAACTACATAACCTCTGAGCTCGTACGTCTCAAAGAAGGGTGTTAAGCTAAGAGAATAAATTCTCCGCCGCCAACAGAAATGTATTCGATAGAAACCATCTTTACATCTCAAAGTGTAACGTCAGACACACATCCATACATGTCCATTTTGAGATTGAAAAGAATTGAAGGTACTTCAAAAGAAGCCCTTGCAAATCTGGATATTCAAAAATCACGTCTGGAATCCCCATCGCAAAGGGTGATAAAATCTCTATACCGGAGCAACCCGGTGCAGAGACATTCGACAGGTAATCCTTTCGCTTTCGAAAATACCCGGTCTTCAACACCATCTTCAAATGCAATCCCATTTCATCGTATCATTATTCGGAATGGGTTTTATGGCACAGGGTCCTCTCCCGGCTAATCCGAATAAGGAGTGCTTATTTAAAAATAAGTGTTACATTCAAATTTCAAACAAATCACAACAATTTCCACTTTGATCTTTTAAATAAAAGGTCCATCACAATCACAAAGGTTCGATGTGATTTTCGAATATACATTTGGAGTACGACCCTCGGTCGCATCGAAATTCAAATGCCATTAAAAGACCAATATTGATAGTTGGTTATTTAACTATCAATCAACATTCACAAGAATCACTGGATTTCAAATAATTTTTCCCCAATTATTATTTTTTAAATATCTTTGCAAGATATAATTTTAACACTTCAAACATTTAAAAACAAATTTTAAATCTATTTCCACATTTCAATCCTTCGAAAATAAATTTCAAATCATTTTCCTTACGCGGAATATATTTCCAGATATTTATTCATTTCCATTGAAAATCTACCGAGTTCAAATACTTTAAAATAATTTAAATTACTTACCCAAACATATAAACTTGGATATATTTAAAATAAAAACTATTTCTAAATACTTATTTGAATATTAGTTACGAAAACATTATACCGATATCTAATATAAAACTTCAAGTCTAAGCTAATTTTAAAATAAAATTAGTAGATAAGTATAAATATTTAAATAAATATTTTCTAAAACAAATATCAATTTAATCTTTAAACCATCACTTCTATAATTACTAAATAAATCTTTACTTTAAAGATTTTTAAAATAACTTAAGAAAATAATTTCTCCAAAATATTCTTCTAAAACCAACTCAAGAACTTTTAATTTATATTTTAAAAGCTACTTTGCAAATATACTCGGCTTCACAGGGAAAATACACTTTCCATTCTAAAATGGTTCATTCAAAACAATTTATAAATCTTTCTGGATTCATTTTAAATTTACGTTCCAAATCCGTAAATTCCTTTCCACATTTTAAAAATAAATCAGTTTTTATTTTTTTAAAACAAATTTCTCCTTCCTTTTTAAATTTCCATTGTGAATTTAAATTTCTAAATACTCACTAATATACGATTTTCAAATCGATCTTCAAATATTCATTTTTCAACACTAAATCAAATTATTGATTTCTAAATTTATCTCAAACGCCAAATCGATTTCCATTCAAACACCAAATCAATTTTTATATTTATTTCCCAAAGATTTATTTTTAAACACCAAAGTAATTTCCAAATTTATTTCTAAATTTATTTTCTTTTAAAATAAATTCCTTTATCTCTTCCAAATTATTTAAAATCCGAATATTAAATAAATTCTTCAACCAATAAACAATATTACTTAAAACCCATTTATTAAACAATTTTCCCATATTTTGGAATTTATTCAATAAGTTTTCAAAAATAAAACTTTACCTATTTAAAATTTCTTCTTTTAAATTCACCCAATTCTTTTAAATGAATTTGTTATAAATTTTCTACTTGAATTTCAAAAATCCAATTTTATTTATTTTTGGTATCCTACGATACCAAAAATATATTCGGCTAAATTATAGCCTTCAACGATTTAAATCACAAATATAATCACACAAAATTATAGATAATCAACACACAATTTTGAAACAAATTCAAATAATTGAGGAATCCAGTTGGATCCCTCCAACCTGTTTCCATGCATCCACAGACTTTGGCACAACAATTAAATAATAATTCCACTTATAGGTGGAATATCGCGGTATATGAGATTTATATAATATCATCTGCTGTTATGCGGCGCATAGGGTCTCATCCACTATATAATGTGGAAAATCAATCACTCCAAATACATATATAATACCAATTCCACTTCGAGGTGGAATATCGCGGTATATGGGTTTAATATAATATTATCTGCTATTATGCGGCGCATAGGGTCTAATTCAATACAACTGGTACTGATTAATCATCCAAGCACACAATCAACAATTTTAAATTTAACTATTTAAAATTAGATCAGAAAAATCCGATTGAGTGAGAAGATCTCGCCTTTGCTCCTTTATTTTGCATTCCATTTCCAATTTGACTTGTTTTTCCCATGATTTTGACCTTGTATAAATAATTCACGATTTATTACAGTTTGAATAAATCAACAATTGTTTAAAATAAATTTGTAAACTAAAAATGTGTATATGTATTTTTTAATTTATTTTTCCATTTTCAAACTACATATGAAAATAATCTATAAAGGCTTAAAAAAATCTAACTTTTTTATAAACTCTTATTTTCCAAAATCTTATGTGTATATATAAATATATTTATTAAATTTAAAATTAATTTTTTTTTATATATAAATATCACCCAACCTATTTAAAGGGTAAGATTTAATATATATATATATATATATATATATTGGTGTTTAAAAATTCTTCTATGTACATATACATATGTACACAAATTTTAAATTTAAAAAGAATATCTTAATGTTTTATATATAGCTGATTAAATTTTAAACAAAATGTTTTGCAAGTTTAAACTTAAGTGTAGATAAATTTAGAATGCTTAAAATTCAAATTACCTTGCTACTCGGGTTCCATCCCAACCCTAGCCTCTACCACAGCAATCACTGCACCTCTGCAATGCACCCCCAAACCACTCTGCTGAGCACGCGATCCCCTTCGAACGCCTCTACAAAACGTCACGACGAACGAATCTCGCTCGCAATGCCAGAGCGCTCTACCCCCATGCCGACACAGCCATGAACGCGACTCCAACCCACAACTCCTCAACGAACCACCAACCGATCCTTTTCGAACGAGGGCCCCCTTGAACTCGTTTAGATTCGCCGATGCCGATCAGGCGTTCGATTTGAACTGCGATCTTACACACGTGCTTGAACCCGACTCCTTCCTCTCGCATGCACCTTCCAGATAATTACATCATCGATTTGATTAGGTTATGAAGAGAGGATATGTGATCTTGCTTAAATCGATTTCGAATGGGTATATTTATCAAACGAGATTTCGTTCGTTGTGTTTTTTTAAAGTTCCGACTTCGTTCAATTTGGGAGAAGGAAAAGAAATCGATTTGCGTTCTTTCCTTTATTTTTTCGATTAGGTTATCATTGTTTTAAAATGAAAATCCCCCTTTTTTCTGGTTTGATTATCACAGAGGAAGGGAACACGTGTTATTTTAGTGAACACGTGTTTTAAGATGTCCTTCACGTGTGAGCTGCTACAGTACTTCAGTTATATTATCTATATTTAAATTTAAATTATCTAGATTATCGCATACCAAAATATCGATCTCCTATCGAGACATGCGCTAGACGTTTATAATGTTGAACCCCTATTCTGAACGCAATGGAAAAGGTTTCGAGTCCTAATTGATCGTATGGAGAAGATAGCTTTTCAGACCAGTTATTGTATTGAATTTCGATTAAAATTTCAGTGCGTTCATCTATCGTACGATCACACAATCACTCCAAACACTACGAGAATCGAAATCCGGTAATAATACAATATTACGGATTCAATGGAACTGGTTACATCGAAATCTGAGACTGTGCCTCGAAAGGCTATTTTTAAATACCGATTTAAACGATATAATGTCAAAACTGAACAAATCGCTTTCAAATTCAATTTAAAAAAAATTCTACTATCTCCAGTATCATCAATATAAATTCTGTAAGCATTTAAATTTTTTTACCAAGCTTAAAACTGAAGATTAAATATTTTACCCAGTTCAGTAATTAAATTTAATAGTTAAATTGCCAAATAAATCCTGATATCTGAAATTCAAGTCAAACTATCTTCCAAATATTTTAAAAAAATCAATTAAATATTTTAATTTCAAATGTCCAAAATTTTGGGTCGTCATATCCTTCCCCCTTAAAAGAATTTCGTCCCGAAATTACTAAGAATGATCCTCGACCCGTTTATTATTTTCGCAAAACCAAAACATTTTCTATCAACTTGCCAAAACAAATCCTCTTATTAACAACCCATTATCGCTTCAACAAACTTTTCAAAATCAATCATAGGTTCCAAACAAAATTGTTTCTCAACAATTCGAATTTAAAATTTAAAATTTTCAAAATTTTCTCAAAATTTCTCTAACTCTCAAAATTTTCGAAATTTTTTGCCAGCATCTCCTTTGCGCGGCTAGCTCGGTACGACTACAAAATAGTACCACGGGCCCCATTTTCAAAAAGAAAACAAAATGCCAAGCGACTGGATAAGAAAGTCATCAAATTTCATACTGAGATTTAAATACATACCTTTTCGAGCCATTCAAATTTATATTCGAAATCAAATCCAAATTCCATTTTCCTTTATATCACCTGTACGCTATTTAACAACCATATCCAGTTTCTATATTCAAAAATCATTTTGCAAATTCCATTATAAAAGTTTAAATACTCACTTTTTATACCATTTTTATTTCACTATTGAAGTTATATATCCATTTTCATTCAATTTTGCATTTTCAATTTCATTTGAATTCAATTTACAATTTCAATTTTATTTGGATTCAACTTACCTTCTCAATATTGAATTTTATTAACTATCTTTCATTCACAACTGATTCATATCACTATTTTAAATTGGTTTGTTTACTAATATATTACAAACTGCAATTCATTTGTCTAAACCCTATTTTTCACCTTTATCATCTTTAGTTCACTTCGAACTAATTTAACAACTTCATTTTATTTCACACAATTCAAATTGGTTTTCAATATTCAGTTTCAATTCCAATTTTATTCTTTTGTTCATCCCCAAAAATTTATTTTCAATTCACCATTTTGGTTTATAACCACTTATATCTAAACTGGATTGCAAATTCCATGTGACTTTAATTCATTTCTTACCATGTTTTCTTTGTCATTCCTTTAATTAGTTTCACTTACTAATTTTATTTCAATACTTCACTTTGTTTATCACAAATCAAATTCAAGTCCAATTCTAGTTCTATTTGCTTACTAATTTGAAATGAATTTTCAACATTCAATTGCGCTTTCATTTAATTGCAATTGTAAATTTATTTATTCATTCACAATTCTATTTTCCACCTTAATAAATTTTATTCCAATCATTTAGTCTGCAAGACTTCTCAAATTCACCTTTATTCAAATTAACTCAAGTTAATTTCAGTTTAAATCTGAATTTTCTAAGTTTTCAAACTTATTCATTATTCCATAACTATTTTTATCAGATTCCAGAGTCTTTTCAACCTTTCAAAATCATCTTTGAAATCAATTCAACTTACCTTTTGAATTTCCAAAAGCAAACCGAGTTCTCCAAACAACTTCAGTTTAAAACAATTCGGTAGCAATTTCTCTTTTGGAAACTCAAAAATGAACATCGATGATGCTGCAGTCACCACCGAATTTATTTTCCATTGACCAAAAAGAGGTTAGGGCTTTTATCCTTTCAAAAATTTTTTCTAAAACCTTTGAAAACTCATTTTCAAACTCAAGGGAATTTAAACTTTTCCAAATCTCCCATCTTTCCAAAGTTCAAAATTTTCAAATACTTTCAAAAACATTTCTAACTATGCCTTTGGAATTCCATTTCAAATTTATAAATCACATTTACCATTTATATTTATAAATCTTCATTTGTATATGGATTTTATTCCTTAGCTTTTTGTTATGATTTCAATTTCTTATTCAATATTCAATGATAATAATTTAGATATTATCACTTTCTAACATCCAAGCAACCATATATTACTATAATAATTTACGAAAAATTATTCCTTTATATACGAAAATAATTTGGGTAAAATTATTTCATTTACCCTATTTTAAAACAATATCGTGTCGAATTGTTCTATACAAGTGTTTAGAGATCCCTATCGATAGAGTTGTACAGACTATACCGACCAGAATCCATATACCACTCAACAAACCAATCATCACAATATAAAACAAATTTTTTTATATTCACTAATAAATGCGCGCTCTTATCTATTATAACACTCAACTCATTCTAGAGTACTAATGACTCTATCTCTAATGAGTAATCCCGACCAGAGCCAAGGTTCTCGCTTAATTAAATGCTCTGATAGCAATATGTAACGACCCGGAATTTTCGATCCCGAAGATTCTAGATAGTTAAGAAAAGAAGATAAGAGATAGAAGAAGAAAACAGAAATTAAGACACAGAATGTCACATTCGTAGCGGATCAAAATATAATATCTGTAACGATTGCGATTTTCGACTCACGAAAGTCGACATTAATACGTCCACTGTATCAACTGCCCAACAATCGAATGCCCGAAAACCGAACCGTTAGGGTTATAGAAGAGGTAGAAGATAGAAGAAGAAAGAAAGAAGAAGCAACAGAAACAATATCAGAATCTCATAATTCGCAGCGTAATAACATATAATATACAATGAATAATCTTTAAAACAAAGAATCATATCAGTTATTACATTACATCATATTACATTACATTATCAGAGTTTACAACAACAAACAACGGAAAAGAAATACTATATACTAGTTGATACACCATGCCATCCAACTTGCTCCTGATCTCCACAACAACTCCTGGATTCCAGAATAACCTGATAACCTGACTCTAGACTGCCCGTGTGGAAAATGATTTGAAATTTTGTTTTCAAAAGTTGTAAAGGTGAAAAGTGATTTGAAATTTATCTTCAAATGGTTGAAGTCTGGAAACAAATTTACGGATTATCTTATAAAGAAATTTTTGGGAAAATAAATAATTTGGGAAATTATTTGGAATCTGGTGATGCTGTGCATATTTATTTGATAGTTAAATGACCGACTATCGGTATTTACCTTTTAATGGGTATTTGTTGTGATTTGCTTGGATTTGAATGCTACACTTATTTTAAAATAAGCGCTCGTTATTCGGTTTAGCCAGGAGAGGACCTTTGAGTCATAAATCCCATTCCGAATAGCGATATGTCGTAATGGATAGCATTTGAAGACCGGTGTTGAAGACCGGATATTTTTGAAAACGAAAGGATTACCGTCGAATGACTCTACATCGGCTGATCTCCGATATAGAGGTTTTATCACCCTTTGTGATGGGAATTCCGGACGTGATTAGTGAATATCCGAATTTGCAAGGGCTTCTTTGGAAGCGCCTTCGGTTCCTTTCGATCCTGGAACGGACTTGTATGGATGTGTGTTTGACGTTACAATTTGAGATGTAAAGCTGGTTCCTATCAAATATATTTCTGTTGGTGGCAGAGAATTTATTCTCTTAGTTTAACACCCTTCTCTGAGACGTACGAGCTCAGAGGTTATGTAGTTGATGGTTACTAGTGATATATTCCTAATTTGGTGACGTGGCATACGAAGTGCTGTCGATCATTTGTTGATCAAAGCGTGGCTTTTATGAAAAGCGTAGCTTTATGGACGAGACTTCGTCGGACCTCACACCCCGGAAATGGTCAAAACAGGAAAAATGCAGTAAGGTTATTAGGGGATAGCGCCCCCTTAGTGTATATCATTTCCTTCTAGGTAGAGGTGGTATCATGGTATGGAGCCCAGATACTTAACCTATGTTGTTGGTGCAAACTTATTATTTTGTGGTTGTTGGTGAATCCCGGGATTTAGGTCGGTTACGACCGGGGGATGGCATACTCGTTTCAGTTGTTACCCAGCTAGGGGTAACCCAGCCTTGTGTTGGTAGAGATCCGGCTAGGTTCTCGGGGCGTCTTTCCAGAGGCGTACTCATGTGGCAATGGGAAGTTCCTTGGCCTGACCATTTGTTGGAAATCCAAAGAAACAATATGAGCCTTGTACGGTTTTAGTTGCAGAACCTACCATTTAATATAGTAGATATAGTAGGCATACTATAATGGTACCTAAAGATTAATATTATACTTTTGAAATGATTTCCGCACTTTGCACTTATAGTAATAATATCAAAGAAATTTGCGTATCAAGCATGTTTGACTATCATAAGGGGAAATCTTCTCCAATTCTGCGTTTGCATTGTGTGTGTGGCAGGAGGCCTTATGGTAGTTACATTTTCTAAAAGCACTGCGAATCTATTTTAAAATATTTCTTTGTTTATTTTAAAAGATATAACTGTTTTAAGCTCACGCTCCAGTCTCATGACTGACCTGGAGTTTATTGTTTCCTTCCTAAACTCTGGGTGCCCACCAATTTTCACATGGGCAGTCTAGAATCAGGGTATCAGGTCATTCTGGAACTCAGGAGTTGCTGTAGAGATCTGGAGGCAAGTTGGATGGCATGACGTATCAACTAGTATACAATATTTCTTTTCCACTATTTGTTGTTGTAAACTCTGATAATGTAATCGATGTAATGTAATAACTGATATAGTTCTTTGTTTTAAAAATATTCATTTATCTATTATATGTTGTTCCGCTGCGATTGTGAGATTCTGATATTGTTTCTGTTGCTTTTTCTTTCTTCTTCTATCTTCTACCTCTTGTTTAACCCTAACGGTACGGTTTTTCGGCATTCGACTGTTCGGTAGTTGATACAGTGGACGTATTAATGTCGACTTTCGTCTCACGAAATTTGATACAGTGGATTGTTCGACAGTTCATAGTCGAAAATTCGGTATTCACTAACAATGAAATGGATTGTTCGGCACTAAGATATATTTGAAAATAAATAGTGAGAGATCCGGTATTCACTAACAATGAATGGATTTTGGGAAAGTTAAACACTCAAATGAATTTGAAATTTAATTTGAACAAATGGTTTCGAAAAGTTAATGGATTCCGTAACTTTTGCTTACTTGGTAATTTCGAGGACGAAATTCTTTTAAGGGGGGAAGTTTGTAACGACCCAGAATTTCTGTCATTTGAAATTCGTATATTTAATTGATTTTAAATATTAAAAAGAAAATTTTTTAAGTCGAATAAAATTTATTTCGAATATAGTGATTTAATTGGATAATTAAATCGATAATTTAGTATTTGAAGTTACATAAATAATTGGAAATTGGGTTTAATGTGGTTAAAATTGATTTGTAAAGTTGTATTAAATCATATTGGAGTTAAAATGATGTTATAGAACTTTTAAAATTGAATTAAAAGTTAAATTGTAGAAATTGAATATTTTAATATTTAATTGATGGGTAAAAATAGTCATTTTTCAAACAGTCTTGGATTTTGACGAAACTAGTTTCATCGGATCCGTAATTTTATATTATTATATGGTTTCAAATTTCGTGTCAATCGAATTTACGGTTTGTCCGGGGCAAGCTAAAACGCACTGAAATCGGTTTGAGTGAATTTTAAATTTAAATATTCGATTCGAAAACTTATTTTTCAAATTTGATCGAATTGGCTCCCGATATATATTCCATTGCGTGCAGAACGAGGGTAAAACATTATAAACGCCAGGTGGCACGCTTCGATTGGAGTTCAAAATTTTTTGGGATGAATAGTGCGCGCGAAATTTTCTATAAAAGACCCCCCTCTATCTTCACTTTACATACCCTAATTCATTTCTAGGTTTCAGCCGCCACCTTCTGTCATCAATGGCCGAAATCTTGTTTTCTTTCTCCCTCAAAATCTTTCAATCTATCCACTTTTACGAAAATCTCTCAACTACAATATTGTAGAGAACATTGAGCTCTACAAATTCAACGGCTACGATCGAAAATAACTCGATGGATTGACGGCAAATCAAGCTCGAACGGCCGTGGTTTACGCATGTTTTCCAACGCAGCGGGGGGGGGGGGGGGGGGGAGAGCGTGGCCGGTCTTCGGTCATAGGTCGCGCTCGTGTTGGGCTTCGATTTGAGGGTCGCCGATCATTTCCAGGTGGCTCGTAGTGGTGGCGAAAATTCAAGTTTAAATGGCGGCTATGGGTTAGGGGTTGCGTACGAAACCTGGGGAAGAAGTAGTTCAAAAGTGCGGCCTAGATTCTAGGGCATTGGGATGGACGACCTGGATTGATTCAAGGTTTAAAATTTAAAAAGAAATGTAAATTATTATATTTAAATTTCGTGTAGTAATCTTTGTAACGTGATATCTCTTTCATACGAGGTCCGTTTTGGACGAAATAAATTGCGTTGGCTTCGTATTGACGAACACTACGCGATGGAGCTAGATTGGAGTTGATTGGAGTTAGTGAAATTTTTGGGTAAAATTAAACGCGTGTTTAATTTTATTCGAAATAGAACACTGCGACTGTTATTGAAAGCAAGGTGAGAACTTCTCACTCAATCGAATCTGTTTCGATTTAAATTTAAAATAGTTAGATTAAAATTGCTTGATTGTGTGATTGAATGATAAATTGCTATCTATTGTATTGAAATAGACCCTATACGCCGTATATTAAGCGGAGGTTATTTATTAAAACATATACCACGATATTCCATCTTGAAGTGGAATTGGTATTATATATGTACTTGGAGTTGATTTTCCCGCATTATATAGCGGATGAGACCCTATTGCGCCGCATAATAGCGGATAATATTTTATATGAACCCATGCATCGCGATATTCCATCTTGAAACGAGATTGGTATTGTGCTAACATCTGTGGATGCAGGGAAACAAGTTGGGGGGATCCAACTGGATTCCTCACCCGTATTGATTTATTTACAGATATTGTGATATATTCTGTTATCATATGATATATGATGTTTTTGGATGCCATGATTGTTATATTTAGTGCTATTGCAGCATTTGGCCTATTTTGAAAAATGAAAAGTGTTAAAGTGATGATTTATATTATACTTTTGAAATGATTTCTGCACTTTGCACTTATAGTAATAATATCGAAGAAATTTGCGTATCAAGCATGTTTGACTATCATAAGGAGAAATCTTCTTCAATTCTGCATTTGCATTGTGTGTGTGGAAGGAGGCCTTATGGTAGTTACATTTTCTAAAAGCATTGCGAATCTATTTTAAAATATTTCTTTGTTTATTTTAAAAGATATAACTGTTTTAAGTTCTCGCTCCAGTCTCATGACTGACCTGGAGTTTATCGTTTCCTTCCTAAACTCTGGATGCCCACCAATTTTCACATGGGCAGTCTAGAGTCAGGTTATCAGGTCATTCTGGAACTCAGGAGTTGCTGTAGAGATCTGGAGGCAAGTTGGATGGCATGGCGTATCAACTAGTATACAATATTTCTTTTCCGTTGTTTGTTGTTGTAAACTCTGATAGTAATGTAATGTGATGTAATGTAATAACTGATATAGTTCTTTGTTTTAAAGAATATTCATTATCTATTATATGTTGTTCTGCTGCGATTGTGAGATTCTGATACTGTTTCTGTTGCTTTTTCTTTCTTTCTTATTCTATCTTCTGCCTCTTCTTTAACCCTAACGGTACGGTTTTTCAGCATTCGATTGTTCGGCAGTTGATACGGCAGATGTATTAATGTCGACTTTCATCTCACGAAATTTGATATAGTGGATTGTTTAGCAGTTGATAGTCGAAAATCCGGTATTCACTAACAATGAAATGGATTGTTCGACACTAAGATATATTCGAAAGTAAATAGTAAGAGATCCGGTATTCACTAACAATGAATGGATTTTGGGAAAGTTAAACACTCAAATGAATTTGAAATTTAATTTGAACAAATGGTTTTGAAAAGTTAATGGATTCTGTAACCTTTTCTTACTTGGTAATTTCGAGTACGAATTTTTTTTAAGGGGGGAAGTTTGTAACGACCCAGCATTTCTGTCATTTGAAATTCGTATATTTAATTGATTTTAAATATTAAAAAGTAAAATTTGTAAGTCCAATAAAATTTATTTCGAATATAGTGATTTAATTGGATAATTAAATCGATAATTTAGTATTTGAAGTTACAGAAATAATTGGAAATTGGGTTTAATGTGATTAAAATTGATTTGTAAAGTTTTATTAAATCATATTGGAGTTAGAATGATGTTATAGAACTTTTAAAATTGAATTAAAAGTTAAATTGTAGAAATTGAATATTTTAATATTTAATTGATGAGTAAAAATAGCCATTTTTCAAACAGTCTCGGATTTCGACGAAACTAGTTTCATCGGATCCGTAATGTTATATTATTGTATGGTTTCAAATTTCGTGTCAATCGGACTTACGATTTGTCCGGGCCAAGTTGAAACGCATTGAAATCGGTTTGAGTGAATTTTAAATTTAAATATTCGATCCGAAAACTTATATTTCAAATTTGATCGAATTGACTCCCGATATATGTTCCATTGCGTTCGGAACGGGGGTAAAACATTATAATCGCCAGGCGGCACGCTTCGATTGGAGTTCGAAATTTTTTGGGATGAATAGTGCGTGCGAAATTTTCTATAAAAGACCCCCTCTATCTTCGCTTTACGAACCCTAATTCATTTCTAGGTTTCAGCCGCCACCTTCTGTCATCAATGGCCGAAATCTTGTTTTATTTCTCCCTCAAAATCTTTCAATCTATCCACTTTTACGAAAATCTCTCAACAACAATATTGTAGAGAACATCAACGGGTACGATCGAAAATAACTCGATGGATTGACGGCAAATCAAGCTCGAACGGCCGTGGTTTACGCATGTTTTCCAACGCAGCGGGGGGGCCGAGTGTGGTCGGTCTTTGGCCATAGGTCGAGCTCGCGTTGGGCTTCGATTTGAGGGTCGCCAATCATCTCCAGGTGTCTCGTAGTGGTGGCGAAAATTCAAGTTTAAATGGCGGCTATGGGTTAGGGGTTGCGTACGAAACCTGGGGAAGAAGAAGTTGAAAAGTGCGGCCTAGATTCTAGGGCATTGGAATGGACGACCTGGATTGATTCAAGGTTTAAAAATTAAAAAGAAATGTAAATTATTATATTTAAAATTCGTGTAATCTTTGTAACGCGATATCTCTTTCATACGAGGTCCGTTTTGGACGAAACAAATTGTGTTGGCGTCGTATTGATGAACATTACGCAATGGAGCTGGATTGGAGTTGATTGGAGTTAGTGAAATTTTTGGGTAAAATTAAACGCGCATTTAATTTTATTCGAAATAGAACACTGCGACTGTTATTGAAAGCAAGGTGAGAACTTCTCACTCAATCGAATCTGTTTCGATTTAAATTTTAAATAGTTAGATTTAAAATTGCTTGATTGTGTGATTGAACGATAAATTGCTATCTATTGTATTGAAATAGACCCTATACGCCGTATATTAAGCGGAGGTTATTTATTAAACACATATACCATGATATTCCATCTTGAAGTGGAATTGGTATTATATATGTACTTGGAGTTGATTTTCCCGTATTATATAGCGGATGAGACCCTATTGCGCCGCATAATAGCGGATAATATTTTATATGAACCCATGCACCGTGATATTCCATCTTGAAGCGGGATTGGTATTGTGCTAACATCTGTGGATGCAGGAAAACAGGTTGGAGGGATCCAACTGGATTCCTCACCCGTATTGATTTATTTACAGATATTGTGATATATTCTGTTATCATATGATATATGATGTTTTTGGATTTCGTGATTGTTATATTTGGTGCTGTTGCATCATTAGGCCTATTTTGGAAAATGAAAAGTGTTAAAGTGATGATTTTCAAATTTTAAAAGGATTTTTAAAGTGATTTTTGAAAGTATACGTTTTATTGAATTTTGGAATTGATTCATTTTAAATAAATAAACGCTATAATTTTAATGTTATAAAAATTATGATTTTTGAGAAATATAGTTGAAAATTGATTTTTGAAATATGGAGTTAATGATTTTATAATATAGTTTAAATAGAGATTTTTGAATTTATTATAAAAGCTTTATATATATATATAATTTATAAAATTGGATTTATTTTTATAAATCAAGTGATGAAATTATAAAGGAGTTTTGAAAATGTTTCAAAATAATGTTATAAATGGATTTTATAAAAGAATTGAATTTACGATTTGTGAAGTTATAAAATGAATGAATTTGTAAATAAAGAATTATAAGTAATTTGCTTATAATTTGGATTTTGGCGTGTAAATGAGATATGGATAGAATTTGTTAATAAAGTGATTTTATAAGTTGAAGTTGTTATAAAATATCAATGGAATTTATAAACATTGTTTTGTAAATCCGAAAACGACTTATTTTGATAAGTTAATAATTATAGCATATTAAAGGAGATATATCCACGATTTTGGACAGTGGATAATCCTTTAAATAAAATGTGTAAAAAGGTTGAATTTAGTTAACGAAGTATATTCACGATTTTGGATAGTGAATATATATTAAAGAAATATTTTGGGGAATTGATATTTTAAATAGAATTAAAACGATTTAAAGGTGTTTTAAAATGCACTAACTATCGAAACCATAGATTTCAACATTCATTGTTGAAATAGACGTTTTCGAGAAATAAGGAAATGGTGGAATCTGTTTGTTGTTGTAAACTCTGATAATGTAATGTAATTGATGTAATGTAATAACTGATATAGTTCTTTGTTTTAAAGAATATTCATTTATCTATTATATGTTGTTCCGCTGCGATTGTGAGATTCTAATATTGTTTATGTTGCTTTTTCTTTCTTTCTTCTTCTATCTTCTACCTCTTCTTAAACCCTAATGGTACGGTTTTCCGGCATTCGATTGTTCGGCAGTTGATACAATAGACGTATTAATGTCGACTTTCGTGAGTCGAACATCCCGTTCGTTACAATATCATAAAATAACATTTATACAATGAAGCTGTATCAGTTAAATTACATACAATACATCAGAGTTACAACATTTACACAATCATTCAACGGTTAAGATTAACTTGTCCCAGATAAACTACAATTTAACACATTAGACTACACTTCATACGTTCCTGCCATCCAACTCGCCACCTGAGCTCCAGAACGTCTTATCTGAAAAATATGTAATACGTGGTCTGAAAAATCTGCAATACTCGGTCGGGTCAGACCGAGTATTACATATTTTCAAGTAAGGACATTCTAGAGCTCAGGAGTAGAGCTGGATGACAGGAATGTATGGAGTATTTCCGTTGTGTTATATTGTTATTTATCTAGGAGAAGTTATATTTAATTGTCCAATGTTTGTGTAAATGTTGTAGCTCTGATGTATTTAAATGTAATTAAATGACACGACTTTCTTTGTATAAATGATATTATTTGATATTATATTTTGATCCGCTGCGAATGTGAGAATCTGTATTTTTTTTCTGTTTCTTCTTCTATCCATTTTCTTCTTTTTCTAACCATCTGGAGTTTTCGGGATCGAAAATTTTGGGTCGTTACATTTCTCGGGTCAGACCGAGTATTACAGATTTCCATGTAAGGACGTACTGGAGATCAGGAGGCGAGCTGGATGGCAGGAACGTATGGAGTGTATTCCGCTGTGATATATTAAGTTATCTGGAACACGTGATATTAATTGTCTAGTGTTTTGGTAAATATTTAAAACTCTGATGTATTAAGATGTACGTTTACTGATACAGCTTTCTTTGTATAAATGATATTATTTGATATTATATTTTGAACCGCTGCGAATGTGAGAATTTGTGTTTTGTTTCTGATTCTTCTTCTATCTCTTTTCTTCTTTCCTAATATCTAGAATTTTCGGGATCGAAAATTCTGGGTCATTACATTTGGTATTAGAGCAGTTTGGAAGTTTTGCTTTAATCTGGAATTTACTTGAGTTTGATCTGGTATTAAACCTTGTTGTTGAGTTAATCTCCTAGCATAGAGTTGAATCTGGACATGATTTATAAATTGGAACCAGAAGCTTTAGTTCAGGTTGAAGGAAACAATGCTTTAAATTTCTGGTTTGCTAATTCTTTTTTTTAAGGTTTTGATTTCATTTCTGGTTTGAGTAGCATTTCATTCCACAGAAAGACGCATCATCAATAAGAAGAAAGAGGTAGAAATAGAATAGGTAGAAGAAAGAACTCAACAAAATCAGAATCTCACAACGGAAATGGAACAAAATATAATATATCACATAAATATTACATAGTCATTTACATATCAGAGTTACGCAGATACAACAACATTTCACATTAGACGGTTATAAAGATCTGTCTAATTCATTACATTCCAATACAACAGACAAAGACTTCGACACAGCGGAAATAGATAGATATAGCTACGTCTGGACTCCTGCTCCATGCTATCCAATATTTGTCAAGCCAAAACCTGATCACTTGGCTACTCATAAAAATTTGAGTACCCAAGAGTTTAAGGAAAAACAGAAACAAGCTCCAGGTCAGACATGGGTCTGGTGTGATTAAACGGTTTAAAGTTTCTTAACTTTAAAATCCTTTGAAAGCAAAGGTATTACGTAAGACTTTCCATACATAAACATGGAAAAGTTTTTACCTTACGCTAACCAAAACATTTGATAGGAAATCCGGTGATATTATAATATGGTCTAGGATTTTCAAATAAATAAGAAATAGCTGAAATTGTTACATGATTAAATTCCAACATACTGGCCACAAAGTGGGTAATACAATCAAAACCATAAGGGCACGTAGAAAGAATGGGTTTCCATCAATGGCAGGGCTACCGGGGTATCGCCCATCACAGTACGTGGCCTAGATCAACGTACCGAGGATCACTCCCGACCTCCTGCAATACAAGGCCGGAACCATTTCTTACTAAACAGTCCCAAACAAGACAGCACTGCAGTTGGCTGCAGACCAACTTCCCACATAGCCAAATAAAAAGGGACATCTAGACAGAGGAAGATCTTGTCCTACTTGAGCGCAACTCACTTAGCCTTGCTGCATCTCCCTTATTTTAGCCATTCACGGTTGATGGGGCTTGAGGCTACGATTACCTTTATAGGACACATCTATCTTAGAATGCTCATCGTCCACCCGACGATGTGCTGAAAGCATTCAATCCATACAAGTTCGTTCCAGGTTCAAACGAAACCGAAGGAATTATCTCGTTACACTCATTTTGGAATCACCCTCAGAGTTAACAACAATAACTATTGCACTCTGAAACACCATCTCGAACCTGAAAGCACTATTTCCGTTATACTCGTATTGGAATCACCCTTAGAGTTTTTAATGACAAATAGTTCTTACACTTTGAGTCTTCAACTTGATCTTCACTTGAATTCATGACCTAACGTTCAACTTGGATCAGTGTGGTTTTCGGATAATCAAATTTGATAACTGATCTCGGTCTCATCTAAATCCAAACGTATCTTAAAGGCCAAGTTGTTTGTAGTTAAACAATTCAATTTCATTCAATTCGATACTTTGAATTCGCACAGCATTAACATAGATAAATATCACACATTTATCACTGATATATTTCAATATCATATCTCAAAATATCACAGCATATCATCCAATAGATATAATCCAATAGATATCATCCAATAGATATCATCCAATATATATCATCCAATAGATATAATCCAATAGATATCATCCAATTCAGATATTCTACACAAACAATCATCCATAAACAAGAATTATTAATCTATATCATAATTAATTTAATCAATTTAAATTAAATTAATTACTTAAGAATTAATCTCATAATCCTGCTCAACCAATCATTAATTAATTACAAACATTTAATTAATTAATCACCATTTAGATTTATCATCCTTGATTAATCATCCTGAATTTCTTTATCAATCAATTAATTAATCTCTAATCAAAATTAATTATCCTTTAATTATCAATTAATAAACCTTAATTATTAATTAATTCCCTTATTACAAAGTAATCAATCCATAATTACTTTTATAATCAATTAATTAACTTTTAATTAACTAATTAACTATCCATTAACTATTAATTAATAACCTTAATTATTAATTAATATCTCTTAATACAAATTAATTAATCCATAATTACTCTTATAATTAATTAATTAAATAATCATTAACTAACTAATTAATTATCTCCTAATTATTAATTAATAAGCCTAATTATTAATTAACAACCTAAATTACACATTAATTAATCTATAATTACCAATTAATCGGTCCTTAATTACCAATTGATTAATCCTTAATTACCTTTGATTAATCCTTAATTAATTAATCTTTAATTATGGATTAATCATCCCTTAAGTATTAATTAATAAAACCCAATTATTCATTAATAAAATTTAATTACAAATTAACTACTACTTAATTATTAATTAAGTAACCTCTAATTACTTAATTAACAACTCTCTAATTACTAAATTAATCTAATCTTAATTACTTGAGTAATTCACTCTTAATTACTCAATTACTCAATTAATTAATCTCTGATCATTAATTAACAATCTTTAATTAATAATCCTTAATTATAATTAATTAAATTAATTAATAACCCTTAATTATTTATTAATTAAACCAATTAATTACTCTTAATTAATCACTTAATTAATCCTTTGTAATTAATTAATCAAATTAATTAATTATACTTAATTCCCTTTATTAAACTAATTAATCTCAAGACATTATAACCTTAATCATCCTAAGATAAAACATTATCTTATAATACCTTAATTACCATTAACATTTTTAAAACATTTTAGCATTATAATTAGTCTTTACTTAATTACATCATTAATTAAGTTTTAGAATAAATAATCATTTAACTTGATAATTTCAAAATTAACAAAACTTAACTTCCTTTAAATAACTTAAAACATTATCAAGTAGAAGTTAAAAAAAAAACTAATTTCAGTTTGAATTTTAAAACTCGCTTTTATAAAAATCTTAAACTTCATTTTAAATTAAGTTTTAAAATCACTTTAAACTTTTCTTAACCAAATTTAAATTAAAAAAATTTGTAAACTTCTTATCCAAATTGTTAAAGAAAACAATTAATATATATGAAGTAATTTATATAAGAAATTTAAACTAGATTTGTAACAGCACAAAATTTTAACAAATATTTCATTCTTTTAATTATAATACTTTGGGGGTTTATTATATAAAAATCTAAATTTTGAATTTGATTAAAACATTGCAAATTTTTTAAATAAAGGATAAGATTTCTGAAATTTTGTCTTTGGTTAAGGATTAACTTTAATCGGAAATTTGGTTTATTTTGTTGAAATGGTAAATAACTAAATTTTAAGCAAAATCATGTTTTATTTAAGCAATAAAACTTGGAAAAAAAATATAGTGTATAAATAAGCTTTATAAAAAGGCGCGTTTTAATTTGCGCATTTATACCCGTTTTTATTAATTTGGTGGTATAAATAGTATGTATTTAATGGATACTCTTTAAACGTATAAATGTAAAAAAAGCGTTATTTTCGTTTTAAATTTGGGCATAAAATGTTGCGTCTGTAGTACGCATTTTTAATTTTTACCTTAGTTATAAATGGATAAATTAAACAGTAAACGTAAATTCTAAGTGGTAAATGAATATTATTTCTAGCCATATTTTCTTTGGCTTAAATCACGCAACTTCTCTAGAATTCACAAATAAATTCTTGTCTCCTTTATGAACGTCTTTCTTCTTTATTTTATTTTTGCGTGTTCAAAAAGGAAAAAAAAGTTTATCAACGCATTTACTTCCAATTTTTAAACAAGTACAAATGTTTGCCAAGTAGTCCTAGCCATTTCTTTGTATAAATCAACACAAGTTTCTTTAATAAGAATTTTTTATATAACACGTTTCTTTTTCATAAATCATTTAAATGTGGTATGGAATCTTTGTTTTAGCAATAGCCTTCCAAATTCAATCATTCAAAATTAATTACTGCTGGCCGTGCCTCATTCAATCAAGGCAAATTTTCGTGTAAACGCAAATTTACTTCCTCCTTTATTTTCGCATTACACTTTATCAAATATTTCTTGCAATGCAAAATTTCTTCTTTTGAATACAAACCCACAAACCCCTCTAATGTATACAAGCCTCGCAATAATTTTCTTTTACATCCCAACGCATTCTCTTCCTAATAAAATTTTATGAGTATAAAATGATGCCAAATATTTTCTTGCGGTTTTTTTTATCAATCAACGCAATCAAATTCTTGGTTGCCAATTTTTACCTCAATCATCGCAAGTTTCATCTTTAAATACTAATTTCCTTGACATTCAAAATTCATGTATAGCATTTTCATTCGCGTATAACTTTCCACTTTCCTTTACTTTAATTTGTTTAATATATATATATATATATGTATAAAATCTTTTTAACTCTTCCAGAGGGCCGTTAAATTTTATTTAAAGCTTGATTGAAATTCGCGTGTAAACATTCCACCTTTCTTTTGCTCTCATAATTCAATAGAAATGTTATCCAACAAAAAAAAATTCATAACCGTTCACATTTAATTCTTGCCATTGTTCTTAAATCAACGGAAGTTTTTATTTATAAAACGCGTTCAAAAAAATTCACGTATTTCCTTTGTTTCGCATGTACCTATGAATAAAATCTTCGAAATTTCCTCTGACGATTTATAAATTATTCTTTGCTATTTTATTTCACCTAAATTCCTGCAAACATATGCAAAACTTCCCTATTTAAATATTAACCCGCGCACCCCTTTGATAATGAAAGAAATCATTTTTTCTTTAGCATTCAAAATTTTTAAATCCGTGTTTGCCTTAAATTACGCACGCATTAATTTGTGCTTTCCCACTTTAGGAACCTGAAGTTCACATATAAAATATTTGAAATTGCAAAGCCAACCGTAATAATTTATTACTTGCCATTTTCCCTCTCCCACCGATATCACACGCGTAATTTTCTGCTAAATTATTAAACGTGCAATTTTTTTTCAAATTTCCTAATCCGTTTCAAAGAAAATATAATTTCTTACTATATTCTTTCGCTGATTAATTCATACCCACTGCAATTATTTGCTCCAATAAATTCTTGTTGTTTCTTTTTATTTATCAACGCATTCTCTTCTTAATAATTTCGAACGAGTACAAATGATTGCCAAATAAATTCTTGTCGTTTCTTATTTTCAATCAACGCAATCAATCCTTACTTGCCTATTGTTTTACCTCAATCACTGCAAGTTTCCATCTTTTAAATTATACACGTTTAAAATTTCATGCTCCTTACCGTTTAAACAGATTTGTGCTTGCCGTTTCTTTCCCCATAATTCATGCAATCTCCACTGATTAAAATTTATGTCCACTACAAATATTACTCCAATCAAATCAACGCATTTCCTTACTTAATTTAACACGCACGAATATTTACCAATAAAAAAATTTCCTCGCTTGATTTGCGCATCCTATGTTATATATATAAATTGAGTGCATGAAAAATCCCATCATTTACTGCATTTGGTTTCTCCTCTTCTTCCTTGCGTGCGTGAGAATCAGTAGCATCAGGTAATGGCTATAACTTTATTTCCTTCTTTTGTTTTTTTCATTGTTCTGTTCAAACTGCTCCACCGCATCACAAACGCCTAACTTCCGTCCCCTCCTCTCCGATCTGGCCGTGCATTGCCATGCATCTCTTATGCAGTTTTAGCCTAGCACTTGAGTATTTATCTTATCGCCACCTGCATATTGTATCACTGCATACTTGTTTGAGTATAGGCGCACTTCAGTTTGAAAAAAAAATTATAATATAAAAGGCGTACGCCACCTAAGGTTAGCCCAGCCTAAAATTTTTCAGATAATTTCACTACTTTGTTTACGCGAGTGTTTAGGGAAGAAGTATTTCCAGATCGTACGCGTTTTTTTGTTGGTCACCTGTGTTTTTAATTTAGAAACATTACGTATGAGGATATATGTAAGAACACTATAAAGTTGTTCTGATTTGGAGATTTTGATATTTTACTTGTTTCCTAACAGAGAAAAAAAAAGAAAAATTGGATTAGAAATCTGAAAGATTCGGAATTTAAAAATATTTGTGGGGTTTTAAAGAAATGAAAGCATTGAACTCTTTTCGGTCGTTGGAAAATAACTTTGGTGATGACTGCAGCATCATCGATGTTCATTTTCGAGTTTCCAAGAGAGAAATTGCTACCAAATTGGAATTGTTTGCAAAACTGGGTTGGTTTCGAAATTCAAAGAGATAATTGAATTTACCAAAGGATTTTGGATGTAAATAATTTCAAAAAGGATTTTGAAATACTTATGTGATTATTGAAAACTCTGGAGTCGGTTTAAAATATTTTGGAATGTTTAAGCAATCAATTAAAACTCTAGAAGTAAATTGGAAATGCTTAAAGAATAAATTTGGGAACTTATATAAGTTTGACATTTGTTTAGAATGGAAATTTAACTTAATAAGAGTTAGATTAAAATAAGTGGAAAAGCTTATAAAAGTTAAATAAAAATATATACCTGGCTGATCCCGAGTTAAAAAGTAAATTGTAAACGGAATTGATGGTAATGGATGAAAGTATGGATATAAATAAGTTGCGACTTATAAAACTTAGAAGTGGAATAAATAAGCCAAAATAAAATTGTTTGTATTTTGAGAAATGAATAATAAAAAATCCAGAAACTTGAATTATAAAATAGGTGGAACTCAAGAAATTAAGTGAAAGTGATTTTTTGAAAATTGAAATCAAATATTGAATTGGAAGTGAGAGTAAACTAATTTGGAATAAATTAGTAAATTGAATATGTTGATGAGATATGGGAGTGGAACCTAATTTGGTAAAATAGATGTTGAAATGTGAAATAAACTCGGTTATAAATAAAATTCAACTTGGATTGGGAATGAATTAAATATAAGTAGAAATATTGTCAAATGGAATGGAATTGAATTAAAATAGAAATGATTTGGGTTGCAAATAAATCCAATTCAATTGTAAATGAGTTAAATATAAACTTGGATATTATTTTAACAAACTGAGAATGTGATTAAAATTAAAATGGATAAAGAGTGGGGTAATTGAATTTGATGAGAATCAAACTAAATAGAAGTGAGCTTAAGTTATGAAGTTGGAATAATTCGAAGAAAGTAAATTAACTTAAGTTTAAAATTTATAGAAGTTTGGCTTCGAGTAAAAGTGAAAGTCCATTAAATAAATGTCTGGGTTAAATTAATTTGGGAAATGGTTATTAGTTTATAAGTATTGAATGTGCCAAGCTTAATAAAATGTTTTTGAATGAAACAATTGCGGAAATGGAATGAAAAGCAGGTGTATGTCTTGTAAATAAGTTAATATGTGAAGAGAATTTAAGAAAAATTGATTATGGAATCAATTGAAATGAATTGGGTTCGTTTGGATTAAAAAGGAATTGAATATAAGCGATTGAATAATAAACCATTCTAACTAAATAAAATTTGGTTGGAAGCTATTTGAATTAGTGTCGAAATCTTAAAAAATTGCTTATAAGAATTGTTTAGTATGCAACGCTTATTCCATGTGCTAGTTATTGAAAATGAGTGAAATGTAGATAAACTTCCTATATTCTATACGTACATGTTTAAATTGAGTAAGTACAGGTACCTGAAAGCTGTTTGGCAGGATTTTGGTCGCGCTGATTGCTAAATAATAAGCCGCTTGCTTAAAAATGCTAAATAAAGGTACGCCTATACAATAAAATTAGAAAATATGAACTGTTTTTGTTTTTCCGACCGTGTGGGTCGATGTATATATATTTATATCTCTTGTCAAATTCACAAAAGCTCCTCCGTACAAAGGAGACTGCCAAAAATTTTCGAAAATTTTGGTGTTAGAAAAAGTTTGTTAGCGACAAAACGATTTCAAATTGGAAATTGAAATAAATTATGGATGAAACTAATTTAAAATAATGATATGAATCAGTTATAAATGGAAGATAAAATTCAATATTCAGCGTTGAAGATAAATTGAATTCATATGGAAATGGGAGAACCAATTTGAATAAGACGTAGATATAAACTAAAGTGGTGAAGTGAAAATAAATATAAGAAGCGTATAAAATACTTATATTGAACTTAAGAAGAAATGATGAAATTCTTAAGTAATATGGGTGTCGGGAAAATACAACGAATAAGCATTTGAGTGAAAATTTAATAAAAATATATGGAATGATAAGCGTTGATAAGTGAATAGAAATCAAAGTGAAAGTGAATAAAAGAGGATTGATATAGCTGATAATCAATGGATATAAATACGTAGGATGTACGTGTATTATTTTATTCGCATAGCAATTTGATCCAGATTTGAGCATAGAATTTCAAGATGGTTATGTCAATCCGAGTTAGGATTTTTCACTCGATTTTCGACGGCGAACTCTGGATATGGATTCTGAATGATTCTGGAAATTCTCCATCATAGTTATGACTATGTAAGAAGAATGACGGTTTCTGGTCAGCAAACCAGATCTGAGTCCGCACTAGGAAGTCGGGTGGATGATACTAGTTCGAAAGTGAAATTGTGTGATCGAGCGAGTGATCGAATTTGATATTGCGTACGGATGATATATGTACATCGTACGGGCTTGAATGAATAGATATTGAAACTTTTGTAAGGAAGTCAATAAAATGTTTTTTTTTCTTCGAATATTGTGATTGGATATTATTGCTATGTAGGATATACATGTATTATAAAGGAAAAAGGGAAAATTTGTTTGATTTCAAAAGATAAATTTGAATTGCTCGACAAAAAGGAATGTGTTTAAATTTATGTATGAAATTTGGTTGAGTTTTTGGATCTAGCCACTTGACTTTTTGTTTTCTTTTGGAATTTGGAAGCCCGTAGAGGCATTTTGTAGTTGTACCGAGCTAGCCGCGCAAAGAAGACGCCGACGAAATTTTTCAAAAATTTAGGGAGTTAGAAAAATTTTGAGAAAATTTTGAAAATTCAAAATTTGCTTTTAAATTCAAATTTGAATTGTTAAGTAAATAATATTGTTAGGGACTTATGGATAAGTTTGGAAAGCTAGAGAAAAGGGTTAGTGTGTCTTTAATAAAAGATTCTTTTGAGAATTATTTGGTTTTTGGGATAAGTAAACGGGTATTGGACCATTCTTCTTAACTAGTAATTTCGAGGACGAAATTCTTTTAAGGGGGGAGGAATGTGACGGACCGAAATTTTTGAATGTTTGAAACCAAAATTTTTAATTTATTTTAAATATTTTAAAGTTAATTTTTAACTTGAATAAAAATATCACTATTTATTTGATAATTAAATTATTGAATTAAATAATTTAAAGTTGGGTAAAACGTTGAATCTGGTGTTTTAAGCCTGTTAAAAATAATTTGAAGGCTTGTAAATTTATATTGATAGTGCTGAGGATAATAGAAGTTTTAAAACTGAATTTAACAGTGATTTGTTCAGTTTTAAAATTTTATAGTTTAAATTGAATTTAAAAATAGCCTTCCGAGGCACAGTCTCGGATTTCGACGAAACCAGTTTCATTGGATCCGTAATATTGTACCATTATCGGATTCTAAATTTCGTAGTGATCGGAGTTGTGATGTGAGCGTACAATATATAAACGCGCTGGAATTTATATCGAAAATTTAATATAATAACTGAGTCCAAAGGCTATCTTCTCCATACGATCGAATTAGGACTCAAAACCTTTCCCAGTACATTCGGAATAGGGGTATAACATTAGAAACGCCTAGCGGCATGCCTCGATAGGAATTTGAAATTGTAAGTTGCTTTTTCGAGACAAGTTGATTTTGAATTTAAAATTTAAAAATAACACATCAGAGCCTTTTCCAGTCCTTTCCAAAGCACGCTACCCTAATCTTCATTCTCACGCTTCCCAATCCTTTTTAATTTATCTGTTCCTTCCATACTTCGCTTCCAAGGTTCGAATTCAAATCGAAAAGAAAAAAACGAAAACGATGAAGCAAAGGAGAATAAAATGACTTGTTCAATCGAAAATGGCCGAAGCCTATTCAAATCAAACTCCCCTCCTCAATTCAATTCACAAATCCAATTTTTAAAATAAAATCGGCCTTCATTCTTCATCTGTTCGAAGCCCTCAAGTATATTCTTTCCCTTTTCAATTCGAACCGCCGTGGGTTGCTCGCGATTTCTGTCATGGGTATCTCGTGCTGCATGAGGCAAGGCGGTATGGCAGTGGGGGCATGTGACTAATGAGGGGTCACAGTTGGAAGCGATGTGCGATTTCGAAGGGAGGAGGGGGAAGCAGCTCAGTCATCGGAGTCGCGATGGTAGTACTATGTATGTTTGCGAGCGTCAATGAGGGAAGGTTCGATGATGGAAATCGACGACTTCGTCGAACTGCGACGAGGCAAGGGTTTCGTGAGCTCGAGCTGGGCGACTTGCGTCGAGGCGATTCGTGTTGAGTCTGGGATCTCCTTTTCCCTTTGGCTGTAAGGTAATTCTTTCTCATATATAAAAAAAATGCTAATAGATTAAAGTAAACGTAAGTAGTTATGTTTTTGAATTTAATTTGGTATAAGATATTCAAACCTTAACTTACTGGTCAATTCCAATATATATACAAATATTTTTAGTTTACTGTTGTTTTTAAATTATATATATATATATATATGTATGTATAATAATAATAATATTAAAGTGTTATATACATATTGAAACATATTTGGAATGATATGTAGAAGTTTATAATTGTAATGCAACGGAAAAATTTACCTTGAGCATTTTCAAGTTTGATATTACTCAAGTCTAAAGCCTGAGTTAATCTGTTGATTTTTAGAAATTTTATTTTTGATAAAATTTGGAAAAAATATAGAGATCCTAAATGTTTGAGGAATTGGTAAAAGTTAGATTTTTTTGAAATCTATAGTTTATTTTATATAAGAATAATTGTGGTTTCCTTTTAAAAATAATAATCGGGTGAAGAAAAATAATAATGATATGGTAAGGAAATAATCATTTAGTTAAAATAGAATGGTTAATTAATTAATTTGTTTAAAGGGATTTAATTTTAAATTAGATAATTAATTAAATCAATGGGGATTAATTGTTTAATTTATTCAATTATTAATAAATTATATAATGTTATACAAGGTCTAAAATCGTGGAGTATCAAGCCTATTTGGATCGGATCAGCATATTCAAAATCAAAGGTGAGTTAATCTCACTCATCTGGGTTTGATTTAAATTTAAATAGTTAAATTTAAATAATTGGTTGAATGATGGAATTGATTTAATGTGCTATATTATATATAGTAGCATATAGTATATATTCGAGTGATTGATTTCCCGCATTATATAGCGGATGAGACCCTATGCGCCGCATAAAAGCGGATGATATTATATTAATCCCTTATACCGCGATATTCCACCTCGAAGTGGAATTGGTATCGTGCTAACATTTGTGGATGCAGGGAAACCGGTTGGAGGGATCCAACTAGATTCCTCAAAATTATTTAGATTATTTAATATTCTGTGTTATGGATATTTTATACTCTACGGTGAATTATATTGATATTTGGAATATTGAATGATATGGTTTGCTTGAATATATTCGGTACACTAAGTTATCAAAATATATAGAACTGGATTTTTGAAAGAAAATAAAAAAGTGAATTTTTAAGTAAAGTAAACATAGAGAATTTGAATAAATTTAAGAATGAACTGGATAAGAATAAAAGTTATTTTAAAGTTCTAATAAATAATTCCAAGAATGGAAAAAGATTTTGAATAAATAGAGAAATAATGAATTTTAAAACTTAAGTGATATTATTTAAAGGAACAAAGAATTTATTTTAAAATTCAAGGTTTGAATTTATTTAAAAGGATAAAGAAGAAATTTGGAAAATATGAAATTGGTAATTTCAGTTAAAAAGATTTTTAAATCATAATTAAGGAATAAAAATTTGAAGTCAATGGATTTTGAAATAAATGAGTAAGTAAAGAAATTTATTTCGAATTGGAGTAAATTGGAAATCAATTTGGAAATTGATTTAAGTGTTTGAAATTGGAAATTTAAAGGAGAGTGTGACTATGAAATTTATAAACTGGGTTTATAAAAGTGAAGCAATATATCAGTGGATATTTGGAAGTATAAATTCACGGTGGGAATTTATTTAAGCAATTAGTAAATTTGGTTAAAAATAAATAGTGATTTATTTTTAAAAGATATGAAAGAGAAGTGTATTTTCCTGAATAGCCAAGTACGTTTTCAAAGCAAATTTTTAAGTATAAGTTTAAAGTTTAAAGTTGTTTTAAGAAGCATGTTTTAGGAAATTTATTTTTTCTAAATGTTTAAATTCTAAAGTAAGTATTTTTAAAATCTATTATTATAGTAATTTTTTAAAGGTGACTTGGTATTTTGTTTTAAAAGAGAAAATCTAGTTTTATATTTTATAAAGTAACCTCATTTTAAATATTCCTAAAGTATATATTTTTAATAAAGTATTGAAGTAGTTTTCAATTTAAATGTTAAAGTATGTTTTATAATAAAGTGTTTTAAATTATTTTTAAAAAACTAAAGTGTTGTGCTTGGTGTTTTCAGTGGAAATAAATATTGGAAATTTATTTCATGAGAAAAGTGCTTTGAAAACTGTTTTCAAAAAAGGGTTGAAAATGGAAATATATCCTGCGAAGATATTTTGAGGTTAATAAATAATTTGGTGAAATTATTTATGGTTGGTTGTTTGTGAATGTTATTTGATAGTTAAATAACCGACTATCGATATTGGCCAATGTGCTGATCGGTTCGAAGAGACCGGGATCGAGATTTATTTCCTGAAAACCATTTCGATCCGATTTGAACGTTTTTGTGTGGAAAATAAGAGTTTGGATTCGAAGATGGAGCAGTGAAGTGCAAGGGCTAGTCGCTACTAATCCTGAGGATGATTCTAAAATGGATGTACTAAGAGTAGTGCCTTCGGTTCCGTTCGAACCTGGGACGGACTTGTATAGATGAATGTTTTCAGAACATCGTCAGGTGGGCGATGAGCATTCTAAGAGTTGTGTTCCAAAAAGGTAACGCTTAGCCTCGAGCCTCATCAACCGGGAATGACTGAAAATCAGGGGTTATGCAGCAAGGCTTAGTGGGTAGCACCCATTAGGGTGAGATGATCCCTGTCTAGATGTCCCTTTTTATTCAGATTAGTGGTGCGGTTGCTGATCCCAACCGTGGGTTGATCTTACTCGGGATTATCCAGTAAGGGCTAGTCCCGGTCTTGTGTTGCAGGGGACTGGGAGTAATCCTCGGTACGGTGATCTAGGCCACGTACTGTGACAGGTGGTACCCCAATGCCTAGTCATTAGATGGAATCCATTCTCCCTACGTGCCTTTTACATTTTGTTTGTATTACCCACGACTGTGGCTAGTAGCTGGAATTTAATGAATATAACAATTTCGGGTATTTTAATAAGTACTTGTATACAGACACTATTATAATATCAGAGGATTTTGATAAGAAATGTTTTAGCTATCGTAAGGTAAAAATCCGACATGTTTATTTATGGCGTGGTCTTACGAGATGCTTTTGATTTTAAAGGGGTTTTTTTGAAAACTTTAATAATCAATTTGAGTTTGGTTTTCTCACGCTGGTATTCCAGACTGACTCAGGTGTTATTTAACTATAATGCTCGGGTCAGACCGAGTATTATAGAATACAGGATATGTTGCTGTGGAGCTTAGGAGACGAGATGGATGGCGAATCATACTTCCGTACTTGATTATTATTCCGCTATGTATTCAGTTTTGAGGACAAGTTTATATGATTGTCCAGTTGTATATTATTGATGTTGTTGAACTCTGATGGTGTATTCTGGTGATGTATGTATAAACAGAAATGGTTTTCTTTGTGTAAAGATCTGTTATTATCTATTATATTTTATTCTGCTGCGAGGGTAAGATTTTGTTGTTGTTTTGTTTTCTCTTCTTCTACCTCTTTCTTCTTTAATCCAAATGGTTCATATTTCTATTCATCTTGAGTTGATTGATGTAGAATAGTGTTGACTCAAGGGGTACGGATTTGCGGGTCATTACACCGCATCGATCCAAGTTAAACGGTAGGTCGTGAATCTCAAGTGAAGATGAAGATTCATAGTGCAAGGATGATTGTCGTTAACTCTGAGGGTGATTCCAAAACGAGTGTAACGAGATAATGCCTTCGGTTTCGTTCGAACCCGAAATGAACTTGTATGGATTGAATGCTTTCAGAACATCGTCAGTGGACGATGAGCATTCTAAGATAGATGTGTTCTATAAAGGTAATCGTAGCCTCAAGCCTCATCAACCGGGAATGGCTAAAACATGAGAGGTGCAGCAAGGTTAAATGGGTAGCACCCAAGTAGGATGAGATTTACCCCTGTCTAGAGGTCCCTTTATTTCGGCTGTGTGGGTAGTTGTTGGCCACAACTGCAGGGTTGTCTTGTTCGGGACTGTCCAGTAAGGGATGGTTTCGACCTTGTGTTGCAGGGAATTGGGAGTAATCCTCGGTATGGTAATATAAGCCCCTTACTGTAACGTACGGTACCCCAGTATCTCTGCCATTGATGGAAACCCATTCTTTCTACGTGCCCTTTACAGTTTTGATTGTATTACCCACTTTGTGGCTAGTATGCTGGAATTTAATCATGTAACAATTTTAGCTATTTCTTATTTCTTGAAAACCCTAGAGCCTATTATAATATCACTGGATTTCCTATCAAATGATTTGGTTAGCATAAGGTAAAAACTTACCCATGTTTATGTGTGGGGAATCTTACGTGATACCTTTTGTTTTCAAAAGATTTTCAAAGTTAAGCAACTTTAACCTGTTACTCACACCAGACCCATGTCTGACCCGGAGTTTGTTTTTGTTTTTCTTATACTCTTGGGCACTCAAATTTTTACGAGTAGCCAAGGGATTAAGGTTAGCTTTGACGAATACTGAAGGAGCAATGGAGCAGGAGGCTTCAGCGTTTGTAGATATACATAGGTGGTTCCGCTGTGTTGATCTCTGAGTCGTCTGTTTGAACTGTATCTTGTTTTGTAATAACTAGACAGGTGTTTATATCTATCTTTTATGTGATGTATAAGTTGTGTAACTCTGATAGATGTTGTATACTATGTAAAAATTATGTGATTAATATAATTTATTTGTTCCGCTGTTTGATATTCTGATGTTTTTTCTTCTTTCTTCCTTTCCTTTCCCTTTTCTATCTCTTTCTTTCTTAATAATGATTCGTTTTTCTGTAGAGAGAAAGTCAGGTCATCTCAAGTGGTATCAGAGCGCTAGGTTGAGTGAATACCTAGGCTTTGGAGTGATTTCTTTCTTGAGAGAGCATATTTGTAATTTTGATATATATATATATATATATATATATATATATATGTATATGTATATATATTTCTACCTATTTGTTGGATTACCTTTTCGGGTTTTCCAATATGAGTTCTAAAGGTAGATAGGGTAGTGGTGTGTGTAGAACACCTACAACCAATGGAAGGAGTCCAAATGTTGAGGTTGGAAGTGTATCTGTTGAGACTGTAAACCCAATACCATCTCGAGCGAGCTTTGCTGTGGTGAAAGGATTTCATCGATCTCTGCAGGAAACCTTTTAAAAGGTACGGAGTCCATCTTTGAAGTGCAAGTTGGTTGAGTAGAGCTTGGATCTGTCGGTTAGGCAGAAGCGAGTGATGGTATCTTGATACCTCAGGAAGTAGTAGCTGTACGATGAGACACAGTGACTATGGATGTTTCGAAGATGTTTTTTTGGAACAAATTTAAGGAAGTGTGTCTGCATTGGTGATGAGGCTGAGTTTAGCAGGGTGCTTGTGTTTGGTTTAAGGTCCGAGTTTCTCGAAGAGCTTTGGATTAGGAAGTCTTTGGCATCTGTGGCAGCAGTACGGCTCGGAGTGTTCTATGTGCCGACAGGAAGGTCATCTGGCTAAGCAGTTTTCTAGAGGTGGAGTTCAAAAGCAGCCGAGTGGATCTATTCCTTCGATGGATTGGTTAGTCAAGCATAAGCTGTTCTGATTGGTAAAGAGAGAACAATTTCTTTGGAATTAGACTGGGTTGATCGCAAAAGTGACTTGCCATAGCTGAGTGTTCCCTTGGGTTGTTAGAGATTTTTTCGGATGTCTTCAGGGAAGTCAGATGTAACATCCCGGAAATTTTGACAATATCAATTTAATAATCCGTAGTCAAAATTAAATTGATATTGACAATCTGTTAATAATTATTCAGAAAAAAATTGATAATCTTCTTCAGTAAATATTTAATTGGAAGATTTTATCTTTTAAAAATAATAAATTGATTGCTATTATAATATAAATATATGGTTTATATTGTAAATGGATTAGCTTTATTTAAAATTTAATAAATGAATCTTGTTTTCAAATTCTAATACATATATTAATAATTTGGAAAGTTTGATTAAAAATTAATATTAAGCTTTCAAAGCTATGTAATAAATAAGTATATGATTTTTATAATTGTTAAGAAAATGTTTAAAATAATTTTGGCTTGAGTTTTAAATTTTAAAGGAGATATTTCTAAACAATATTAATTGTGTATTGTCTTTATAAATAAGTTTTGAATAAATTTGCAAATGTTATTTCAAAATTTAATTTGTATTCATAACTTGATTTGAAAATATTTGATTTTGAATTTAGTTTGAATTTAAATCCCAAAATATAAATTTTAATTTGTTTCATTGTTTTAATTTTTAATATGTATAAGTTTGTTTATAAACATTGATTGTTCTTATTTCTTTTGTGAATACATACACATGTTTAAAATAAACTAACAACTTAAATTAAGTTAATACAACATTAACTTGTAATAAAAAAAAAAAAACTAATTATCTTTAAGAAAACAAGTGTTTGATTCTTATGCATTCATATAGACAAGTGTTCAAATTTAACATTAGTAACTTGACAAGTGTTAAAAATTAGTTTTATTTTTCTTTTCTTTCATTAAATCTGAAATACATTTCTATAAAACTTGCATTTTTCTTCCATATATGTTTCTTTCATTTCTTTGATCAGAAAAGAAAACTTTAAACTCTTCATATCTAAATTCAGTAATCCTCTTCATTCCAAAATGCAACCCATTTTTCTCTGCAACCTTTTAAAATCTGAAGCCTACTCCTCTTCAAAAAAAATATGTTCAAGTCCAATGCAATCTGCATTTGATTCACCTACAATCTTCATATTCAAATCCACAAATCTGCATCTTCAAAACAAAGTCATGTTCAATACAAAAATTAGAACTACTCATATCAAAAGCTTCTGCATTCAATCTCTGTTTGCCCAAAAATCTCATGACCAAATGCCTGCAGATTGAATTTCAAAACAATCTAAGAATTTACCAGTTTCAATGCATGCAAGTGCTTCAGCTTTAACCTCAGTTTGAAGTATTGTCAAAACACATCTGCATGTAAGAATTTTAACCATGGATCATAGACAAAACTGCATATCAATTCAACATGAAGCAAAGTGTCAAGCCTGCATATTCTTGTCTCTGCAAAATTCAAATGGGTTCAGTCTGCATTCTTTGATCTGGAAGCAAGCATTTCAGTTGCATATAGATTAGCAATTCAACTTTTAAAATCAAAGAAGCAAAGCCTATACCAGTTTCAACACTCAAGTTTTAAAGTTGAGGCTGTTTTCTAAAATCTGGGGCAATTCAGTTTTAAAAGTATCAAGAGCTTTTCAAAATGGAAGCTCTGTCTTCTCCTTCAAAATCTGGTGAGTAACTCTTTTTAACTTCAAATATTAAATAGGTTTCTTGCTAGAAATGTTTAGTATAAACAAGTATAGTCTGTGTGATGATAAGTTGGATGTAATATGTATTTGTTTGCATGCAAGTGATTCTCTGTTTATATGTTGATCAAGGAACTGATATACAATCTCCTTCTTTAACTTAGTTTACTGATGTAAGAAAATTTATAAAGAAAAAAATTGCTTGATTTTCTCAAGCAAATATCTGAAATTAAAAAATTAAAAAAAAAAAAAAAAAATAGTAAGATATCAGTACATCTCTGGAAACACAGAGCAATATCAGTGCATGCTGATTTTATCAAATTCCAAACATGTTTATTTAATTATTCAGTATCATAAATTAAAAACACTATCTGTAACTAGATTTTTAAACCAGAGATTTGAATTTTTTTTTTGATAATAGAAAATGTTGCTTTTAGGTTTTAACTTAAATCAGAATTTTAGAAAATTCTGATGATCCATGTTTAATGGAAGCTGGGTGTTCTTCTTGGTGGTGGAAGAGAGGTAGGTGAAGCCAGGAAAAATGCTAATTAATGGTGAAATTCAGTGGGATGGTTGTAGTTTGGAAATTCTTGTAGGAACCCTAGTTTTGAACAGGTTCAAGCATTGAGGCAGTTTGAGGTGTAGGAGTGATCGAGTGTTCTTGTTTTTGGTGAATGTGTAGTTGGTGTATAGAGTAGCTCGAGGTCGGAGTGGGTGGATCTCAGGTGATCGGAGTGGCGAAATATCGCCGTTGACAGGTTTGGAAGAAACCTGTTCAATGTGTTCCAGGTTTCGAAATGAAACCTGTCTTTGTTTCCAGTTTGGGAATTCTGAGTTCAAAGTTGTTTCTGTGATGATGGTTCGATCTGGTGGGTTTCTGGTGGAAGTTCGATCACCTCTGATGATCATGGAAGGTGGTGGTCGCTGTGTACATGCACAGTGATGTGCTTTCTGATGAAGCTTGGGTTAGTTGGTTTAAGGGGAAAAATGGATATGACTCGAAGCAAGTTGAAGATAACTCGAAGTAGGTGAGTTGAAGACTCGGAGTAAATGGGAAGAAAACCCGAAGCAAAATTCTTGTCTCTCGAGTTGCTCTGTAGTTTTCCAGATCAGAGTCTGATTTGAAAATTTGGGTTTTAAACTATTTTAAAATCTGGGTTTGTCAAGATTTAAATCTGTAGCTATAGGTTTTAAATAAGGTTTAGGTTTAAAAATTTAATTTAGGTTTGAACTACTGATTTGAATTTAAATTCCAGGTTTGTATTGAAACCTGTTTTCTGTTTTTTTTTGCAAATCTGGATTTAAACTTTTGTTTTAAAATCTGCAGTTATGGTTTCTAGTAAAATTTAAGTTCAAATTTAAATGTAAGTTTAAAATTCTCATTTGCTTTTAAATTCCAGTTTTTTAAAAAAAAAACAGAAACTTATGTTTAAAAATTTAACTTTATTAACTATATCATATTAATAAGATAGTTTAAACATTTTAAATAAATGAAGTTTTAAAAATGAGAAGCAAGATTTAAAGATAAATTTTTAAACTGGAAATCTAAAATTTAAAATAAAGTTTAGTTTTAAAATTTAAAAAGAAGATTTAAATTTGAGTTTAAACCAAGAATGAATTGAATTTCCAAAGTTTTGAAATGGATTTGACTTTGAATTTTTATGAATTCATTTTTAAGTTAAATTTTGGTGTTGTCTTGAAATTTTAAATAAGTTTTAAATTTTTTTTTAAAAACTTAGATAAGTTCAAAATACTTTTAATTTAAACTTGTATTTAAAATGTAAGTTTAAAGATAATTTCAAAGGTACTTAGTTTTAAATTAAATTGTTTTAAACATAATTAAATTATGTTTTATTTTGAAATTTTAAATTTAGATTAATGTTTAGAATTAATCAAGGGTGATTAAGATTTATTAATTAGTTAATTAAGTGAACTTGGAATTGATAATTGATTAAGGATTAATCAATTTAAATTTAAAATCATTAATTAAACTATTAATTAATGATGAATGAATATAGTTATGTAATTAAGTTTTTATTTAAGGTTAATAAATTTTATAATTAACTTTAATTAATTGATGATAAAGATAATTCAAATGGTAATTAATTTAGGTTAATTACTTTATAAAATGATTAGAGAATGGTTATTGAAGGTCATTAACCAGGATTATTTAATAATTAATTAATGTGGTTAATTTTTATAATTAATTAGATTAATTAATTTAATAATAATCATTTATGAATTGTTTAAGTATAATTACTTAATGAAGTAATTAGGAAATTAATTACTTGATATAATTAATTTAGTTTAATGTGATTGTTACTTCTAATTAATTAAGTTTAATTAAATTTAAACATTTGAGTTTTATAAATAATTACTTTATGTAATTAATGATTTGGAAATTACTTAGTTAAGTAATTGTTTAATAATTACATGATTGTAATTAAGTGAAGATGTTTAAGAATGAGTAATGAGGATTAGAATAACTTATTAATTAATCAAGGGATTAATTAAGTAATTAATTTAAGGATAATTAATTTGTTTAAAGTAATTAAGTTAGTTAATTACTTAAAGTAATTAATAATTAAGGATCATTAATTATTTTAGTTAATGATGTAGTTAAGGATGATTAATTAAGATTAATTAATCAATAAGAAGTGATTAAGGGTAATTAATTAATGTAATTAATTAAGGATTAAGGTAATTAATTATAGTTAATTAATTAATTGAAGTAATTAAATGTTAATTACTATTTTTGGTTGAGAATAATTAATTTGTGAAATTAATTAAGGATAATTACATGAATGTAATTAAGAGTAATTAATTTAAGGTGATTAATAATAAATGATTAATTGATTGTAATCAATTAAATGATTGAGTAAGCAAGATATATTTGAATAAAGTAATTAATTTAATTTATTTTAAATTAATTATAAATGAAGTGATTAATTTAATTCATTTTAAATTAATTAGAAATAGAGATAGTTAATTTAATTCATTTTAAATTAATTATATTGTGGTATGAGTGAATCTTTGCTTATGTATGAATGGATGACATTGATTGTCTTGAATGCTTAATGATCTCAGTAATGAGATAAGTATGGTTGTGTGTTATGAATGCTTGGTTGCATTGTGATGGTAATATAGATTATCTATTGAATGATGATATGGACTACCTATGTTGTTATGGATCATATGTTATTTGATAATGTGATTATCAGTTATGATTTATGAATTATCTATCTGTGTGTAAATAGATACTGTAATTGGATTGTTTTAAAACTTTAAAACAACTTGGACCCTAAAAGACACGCTTTGGATTTCGATGAGACCGGGATCGGGTTTCCATATTTGGATATCCGAAAACCACATCAATTCCAAATAACGTTAGGTCGTGAATTCAGAGTGGAGCTTTGTGAAGACTCGAGGTGTAAGGACTATGAGTCAGTATACTCTGTGGGTGATTCCGTAATGAGTTGACGGAATAGTACTTATAGGTTCGAGATGGTGAATTAGAGTGCAAGGGTTATTGTCGTTAACTCTGAGGGTGATTCCAAAACGAGTGTAACGAGATAATGCCTTCGGTTTCGTTCGAACCCGGAACGAACTTGTATGGATTGAATGCTTTCAGAACATCGTCAGGTGGACGATGAGCATTCTAAGTGATATGTCCTATAAAGGTAATCGTAGCCTCAAGCCTCATCAACCGGGAATGGCTAAAACAGGGGAGGTGCAGCAAGGCTTCGTGGGTAGCTTCCACTGGAGAGCGAGATTGATCCCTGTCTAGAAGACCCTTTATATTCGGCTGTGTGGGCAGTTGGTTCGAAACAACTGCGGGATTGTCTTGTTCGGGACTATCCAGTAAGGGATGGTTCCGGCTTTGTTTTGCAGAGGAGTTAGGGAGGCTCCTCGGTACGTTGATCTAGACCACGTACTGTGACGGGCGGTACCCCAGTAGCCCTGCCATTGTATGGAATCCAAAATCCAATAAGTGCCGTACGAATTAGTTGTGCCCAACTATGTTGGAATGTGAGATGTAAGCATTTCAGCTATTTCTGTATTTTACTTGAAAACCCTAGACACTATTATAATATCATCGGATTTATTATCAAATGTTTGGTTAGCGTAAGGTAAAAACTTTTCCATGTTTATGTGTGGGAAGTCTTACGCGATACTTTCTTTCAAAGGTTTTTAAAAGTTAAGCAACCTTAACCTGTTACTCACCAGACCCATGTCTGACCCGGAGTTTATTTCTGTTTTTCTTAAACTCTTGGGTACTCAAATTTTTACGAGTAGCCAAGGGAATTCAGGTTAGCTTTTGACGAATTGTGGAGGAGCAATGGAGCAGGAGGCTTCTGCGTTAGATATATAGTTCCGCTGTGTATTCTCTGTATTGTATCTCTTTGTATTGAGTTGTATTGAGTTGTAATAACTAGACAGGTGTTTATAACTGTCTAGTATGTGTTGTAAGCTGTGTAACTCTGATGTATATGATACTATGTAATTATATTTTATGTTATTAATATAATTTATTCGTTCCGTTGTTTAGATTCTGATGTGTTGTTTCTTTCTTCTTCTCTTTCTTTCTATTTCTATCCCTTTCTTTCTTCAAAATGACGCGATTTCCTGGAGATAGGAAGTTGGGTCGTTTCAGTTGGTATCAGAGCATTAGGTTGAGTGAATACCTAGGCTCTGTAGTGGTGTCTTTCTTAAGAGAGCGTATTTGTAATTTTAAATATATAAATATATTTATTCTACCTATTTGTTGGAATCACCTGTTCGGGTTTTCCAATATAGGTTATAAAGGTAGATAAGGTAGTGGTGTGTGTAACACGACAACTACCATTGGTTGGAGTTTAAATGGTTGAGGTTGGAAGTGTATCTGTCGAGACTGTAGACCTAATACCGTCTCGAGTAAGTTTTGTAGTGATGAAGAACTTCATTGATCTCTGAAGGAAACCTGTTAAGGGTTGGAGTTTCTTTTTGAAGTTCGGAGTTAATTTTCTGAAGTTGATGAGTAGAATTTGGATCTGTCGGTTGGACAGAAGTGAGTGATGGTATCTTAATACCACAAGAAGTAGTAGCTGCATGATGAGATGCAATGACTATGGATGTTTCCGAAGATGTTTTCTTTGGAACAAGTTAAGGAAGTGAGTCTGCTTTGGTGTTGTGGCTGTGTTCAGTAGGAGTTTCTGTTTGCTTTGAAGTCCGAGTTTCTCGGAGAGCTTTGATTCGGAATTCTTTAGCATCTGTAGCAGTGGTGCGGCTTGGGGTGTTCTCGGTGTTGGCAAGAGATTTTATGGATTAGCAGTTTTTCTGAAGTGGAGTTCAAGAAGCAGTTAAGTGAACCCGTTCTTCGATGGGTTGGCTAGTTAAGTGTAAGCTGTTCCGTTTGGTTAAGCGAGAATAGTTTTCCTTGGATTTGGTTTGGATTGATCGCAAAAGTGACTTGCGATAGTTGAGTTTCCTTATTGACTAGGATTCCAAGATTTCTACTGGTGGTTCACTGTAGTTGAAGGATGGTTCCTAAAGTTAGAGGTTGATGAAGTAACTCGGTTTTGAAGGAATTTCTGAGTTTTCTTTATGGATCTGTAGAACCATATTTCTGGAAGGTGGTGTCTAGTTGGTGCTTGTGTTCCTCATTAGTATTATCTTATCTGTTACGGATCAGAGTTGTGCAGCGGAAGCAGTTTGGGAATGTTTCTTTTCCGGATAAGGAGAAGTTTGTTTTGTCTTCTGTTGTTGAGAAGCAGGGTTTGTGTTCTTGGTTTTTGAGTGATCTTGAGGAGATCATTGGATTATTTTTGATTCAGTCTGTTTCTTATGGAATCAGCAAGAGTTAAGCTGATCAGGATGGATGTTGGTAACCCAGGATCTTCTGAAGAGTTTTATGGATAAGGGATTGAGAAATTTGGATTCTGAAATTGGAGATTTGATTTTGGGTAAGTTTTCTCCAATCGCAAGTGAGCTATAAGATTGGGTAAGGATGAGAAGTTAGCTCTGAAGTGTTTTGGATTCTTTTCTGTGATCTTGGAGAATAAGTGTTTGATCTACAGGATTGAATTGCCAGTTTGGATAACTGGAATTCGATGAGTTTCACGTATCTCTGAGGGAGTACGTGTTTTATCTATCTCTGGTTGTGGAACCAGTAGCTTGAGAATTTTGGGTTGTTGAGTTAGACTCGTCTGTAGTCTGATATCTTGTCTAGTGTTGTAGATATAGTTGTATAGGAGCTTTGTAGCTTCATAGTATTGTTTGTTTGGATTCTATAGGGCGAGTTGCCCGATATATATATACTTGGGGAAACTCGAAGAAATTCTATCCAAAACTTATCTGGATAATTAGATTTGTTTGTTTGGTTGAATTGATTGCTATGGTTGTTAGCATATGTTAGATATATGCTAGTGTTTTAAAATTAAAATCTTTAATGAGATTATTAAATTACCTTTGTTTTAAATTTCGGGGACGAAATTCTTTTAAGGGGGAAGGATTGTAACATCCCGGAAATTTTGACAATATCAATTTAATAATCCGTAGTCAAAATTAAATTGATATTGACAATCTGTTAATAATTATTCAGAAAAAAATTGATAATCTTCTTCAGTAAATATTTAATTGGAAGATTTTATCTTTTAAAAATAATAAATTGATTGCTATTATAATATAAATATATGGTTTATATTGTAAATGGATTAGCTTTATTTAAAATTTAATAAATGAATCTTGTTTTCAAATTCTAATACATATATTAATAATTTGGAAAGTTTGATTAAAAATTAATATTAAGCTTTCAAAGCTATGTAATAAATAAGTATATGATTTTTATAATTGTTAAGAAAATGTTTAAAATAATTTTGGCTTGAGTTTTAAATTTTAAAGGAGATATTTCTAAACAATATTAATTGTGTATTGTCTTTATAAATAAGTTTTGAATAAATTTGCAAATGTTATTTCAAAATTTAATTTGTATTCATAACTTGATTTGAAAATATTTGATTTTGAATTTAGTTTGAATTTAAATCCCAAAATATAAATTTTAATTTGTTTCATTGTTTTAATTTTTAATATGTATAAGTTTGTTTATAAACATTGATTGTTCTTATTTCTTTTGTGAATACATACACATGTTTAAAATAAACTAACAACTTAAATTAAGTTAATACAACATTAACTTGTAATAAAAAAAAAAAAACTAATTATCTTTAAGAAAACAAGTGTTTGATTCTTATGCATTCATATAGACAAGTGTTCAAATTTAACATTAGTAACTTGACAAGTGTTAAAAATTAGTTTTATTTTTCTTTTCTTTCATTAAATCTGAAATACATTTCTATAAAACTTGCATTTTTCTTCCATATATGTTTCTTTCATTTCTTTGATCAGAAAAGAAAACTTTAAACTCTTCATATCTAAATTCAGTAATCCTCTTCATTCCAAAATGCAACCCATTTTTCTCTGCAACCTTTTAAAATCTGAAGCCTACTCCTCTTCAAAAAAAATATGTTCAAGTCCAATGCAATCTGCATTTGATTCACCTACAATCTTCATATTCAAATCCACAAATCTGCATCTTCAAAACAAAGTCATGTTCAATACAAAAATTAGAACTACTCATATCAAAAGCTTCTGCATTCAATCTCTGTTTGCCCAAAAATCTCATGACCAAATGCCTGCAGATTGAATTTCAAAACAATCTAAGAATTTACCAGTTTCAATGCATGCAAGTGCTTCAGCTTTAACCTCAGTTTGAAGTATTGTCAAAACACATCTGCATGTAAGAATTTTAACCATGGATCATAGACAAAACTGCATATCAATTCAACATGAAGCAAAGTGTCAAGCCTGCATATTCTTGTCTCTGCAAAATTCAAATGGGTTCAGTCTGCATTCTTTGATCTGGAAGCAAGCATTTCAGTTGCATATAGATTAGCAATTCAACTTTTAAAATCAAAGAAGCAAAGCCTATACCAGTTTCAACACTCAAGTTTTAAAGTTGAGGCTGTTTTCTAAAATCTGGGGCAATTCAGTTTTAAAAGTATCAAGAGCTTTTCAAAATGGAAGCTCTGTCTTCTCCTTCAAAATCTGGTGAGTAACTCTTTTTAACTTCAAATATTAAATAGGTTTCTTGCTAGAAATGTTTAGTATAAACAAGTATAGTCTGTGTGATGATAAGTTGGATGTAATATGTATTTGTTTGCATGCAAGTGATTCTCTGTTTATATGTTGATCAAGGAACTGATATACAATCTCCTTCTTTAACTTAGTTTACTGATGTAAGAAAATTTATAAAGAAAAAAATTGCTTGATTTTCTCAAGCAAATATCTGAAATTAAAAAATTAAAAAAAAAAAAAAAAAAAAATAGTAAGATATCAGTACATCTCTGGAAACACAGAGCAATATCAGTGCATGCTGATTTTATCAAATTCCAAACATGTTTATTTAATTATTCAGTATCATAAATTAAAAACACTATCTGTAACTAGATTTTTAAACCAGAGATTTGAATTTTTTTTTTGATAATAGAAAATGTTGCTTTTAGGTTTTAACTTAAATCAGAATTTTAGAAAATTCTGATGATCCATGTTTAATGGAAGCTGGGTGTTCTTCTTGGTGGTGGAAGAGAGGTAGGTGAAGCCAGGAAAAATGCTAATTAATGGTGAAATTCAGTGGGATGGTTGTAGTTTGGAAATTCTTGTAGGAACCCTAGTTTTGAACAGGTTCAAGCATTGAGGCAGTTTGAGGTGTAGGAGTGATCGAGTGTTCTTGTTTTTGGTGAATGTGTAGTTGGTGTATAGAGTAGCTCGAGGTCGGAGTGGGTGGATCTCAGGTGATCGGAGTGGCGAAATATCGCCGTTGACAGGTTTGGAAGAAACCTGTTCAATGTGTTCCAGGTTTCGAAATGAAACCTGTCTTTGTTTCCAGTTTGGGAATTCTGAGTTCAAAGTTGTTTCTGTGATGATGGTTCGATCTGGTGGGTTTCTGGTGGAAGTTCGATCACCTCTGATGATCATGGAAGGTGGTGGTCGCTGTGTACATGCACAGTGATGTGCTTTCTGATGAAGCTTGGGTTAGTTGGTTTAAGGGGAAAAATGGATATGACTCGAAGCAAGTTGAAGATAACTCGAAGTAGGTGAGTTGAAGACTCGGAGTAAATGGGAAGAAAACCCGAAGCAAAATTCTTGTCTCTCGAGTTGCTCTGTAGTTTTCCAGATCAGAGTCTGATTTGAAAATTTGGGTTTTAAACTATTTTAAAATCTGGGTTTGTCAAGATTTAAATCTGTAGCTATAGGTTTTAAATAAGGTTTAGGTTTAAAAATTTAATTTAGGTTTGAACTACTGATTTGAATTTAAATTCCAGGTTTGTATTGAAACCTGTTTTCTGTTTTTTTTTGCAAATCTGGATTTAAACTTTTGTTTTAAAATCTGCAGTTATGGTTTCTAGTAAAATTTAAGTTCAAATTTAAATGTAAGTTTAAAATTCTCATTTGCTTTTAAATTCCAGTTTTTAAAAAAAAAAACAGAAACTTATGTTTAAAAATTTAACTTTATTAACTATATCATATTAATAAGATAGTTTAAACATTTTAAATAAATGAAGTTTTAAAAATGAGAAGCAAGATTTAAAGATAAATTTTTAAACTGGAAATCTAAAATTTAAAATAAAGTTTAGTTTTAAAATTTAAAAAGAAGATTTAAATTTGAGTTTAAACCAAGAATGAATTGAATTTCCAAAGTTTTGAAATGGATTTGACTTTGAATTTTTATGAATTCATTTTTAAGTTAAATTTTGGTGTTGTCTTGAAATTTTAAATAAGTTTTAAATTTTTTTTTAAAAACTTAGATAAGTTCAAAATACTTTTAATTTAAACTTGTATTTAAAATGTAAGTTTAAAGATAATTTCAAAGGTACTTAGTTTTAAATTAAATTGTTTTAAACATAATTAAATTATGTTTTATTTTGAAATTTTAAATTTAGATTAATGTTTAGAATTAATCAAGGGTGATTAAGATTTATTAATTAGTTAATTAAGTGAACTTGGAATTGATAATTGATTAAGGATTAATCAATTTAAATTTAAAATCATTAATTAAACTATTAATTAATGATGAATGAATATAGTTATGTAATTAAGTTTTTATTTAAGGTTAATAAATTTTATAATTAACTTTAATTAATTGATGATAAAGATAATTCAAATGGTAATTAATTTAGGTTAATTACTTTATAAAATGATTAGAGAATGGTTATTGAAGGTCATTAACCAGGATTATTTAATAATTAATTAATGTGGTTAATTTTTATAATTAATTAGATTAATTAATTTAATAATAATCATTTATGAATTGTTTAAGTATAATTACTTAATGAAGTAATTAGGAAATTAATTACTTGATATAATTAATTTAGTTTAATGTGATTGTTACTTCTAATTAATTAAGTTTAATTAAATTTAAACATTTGAGTTTTATAAATAATTACTTTATGTAATTAATGATTTGGAAATTACTTAGTTAAGTAATTGTTTAATAATTACATGATTGTAATTAAGTGAAGATGTTTAAGAATGAGTAATGAGGATTAGAATAACTTATTAATTAATCAAGGGATTAATTAAGTAATTAATTTAAGGATAATTAATTTGTTTAAAGTAATTAAGTTAGTTAATTACTTAAAGTAATTAATAATTAAGGATCATTAATTATTTTAGTTAATGATGTAGTTAAGGATGATTAATTAAGATTAATTAATCAATAAGAAGTGATTAAGGGTAATTAATTAATGTAATTAATTAAGGATTAAGGTAATTAATTATAGTTAATTAATTAATTGAAGTAATTAAATGTTAATTACTATTTTTGGTTGAGAATAATTAATTTGTGAAATTAATTAAGGATAATTACATGAATGTAATTAAGAGTAATTAATTTAAGGTGATTAATAATAAATGATTAATTGATTGTAATCAATTAAATGATTGAGTAAGCAAGATATATTTGAATAAAGTAATTAATTTAATTTATTTTAAATTAATTATAAATGAAGTGATTAATTTAATTCATTTTAAATTAATTAGAAATAGAGATAGTTAATTTAATTCATTTTAAATTAATTATATTGTGGTATGAGTGAATCTTTGCTTATGTATGAATGGATGACATTGATTGTCTTGAATGCTTAATGATCTCAGTAATGAGATAAGTATGGTTGTGTGTTATGAATGCTTGGTTGCATTGTGATGGTAATATAGATTATCTATTGAATGATGATATGGACTACCTATGTTGTTATGGATCATATGTTATTTGATAATGTGATTATCAGTTATGATTTATGAATTATCTATCTGTGTGTAAATAGATACTGTAATTGGATTGTTTTAAAACTTTAAAACAACTTGGACCCTAAAAGACACGCTTTGGATTTCGATGAGACCGGGATCGGGTTTCCATATTTGGATATCCGAAAACCACATCAATTCCAAATAACGTTAGGTCGTGAATTCAGAGTGGAGCTTTGTGAAGACTCGAGGTGTAAGGACTATGAGTCAGTATACTCTGTGGGTGATTCCGTAATGAGTTGACGGAATAGTACTTATAGGTTCGAGATGGTGAATTAGAGTGCAAGGGTTATTGTCGTTAACTCTGAGGGTGATTCCAAAACGAGTGTAACGAGATAATGCCTTCGGTTTCGTTCGAACCCGGAACGAACTTGTATGGATTGAATGCTTTCAGAACATCGTCAGGTGGACGATGAGCATTCTAAGTGATATGTCCTATAAAGGTAATCGTAGCCTCAAGCCTCATCAACCGGGAATGGCTAAAACAGGGGAGGTGCAGCAAGGCTTCGTGGGTAGCTTCCACTGGAGAGCGAGATTGATCCCTGTCTAGAAGACCCTTTATATTCGGCTGTGTGGGCAGTTGGTTCGAAACAACTGCGGGATTGTCTTGTTCGGGACTATCCAGTAAGGGATGGTTCCGGCTTTGTTTTGCAGAGGAGTTAGGGAGGCTCCTCGGTACGTTGATCTAGACCACGTACTGTGACGGGCGGTACCCCAGTAGCCCTGCCATTGTATGGAATCCAAAATCCAATAAGTGCCGTACGAATTAGTTGTGCCCAACTATGTTGGAATGTGAGATGTAAGCATTTCAGCTATTTCTGTATTTTACTTGAAAACCCTAGACACTATTATAATATCATCGGATTTATTATCAAATGTTTGGTTAGCGTAAGGTAAAAACTTTTCCATGTTTATGTGTGGGAAGTCTTACGCGATACTTTCTTTCAAAGGTTTTTAAAAGTTAAGCAACCTTAACCTGTTACTCACCAGACCCATGTCTGACCCGGAGTTTATTTCTGTTTTTCTTAAACTCTTGGGTACTCAAATTTTTACGAGTAGCCAAGGGAATTCAGGTTAGCTTTTGACGAATTGTGGAGGAGCAATGGAGCAGGAGGCTTCTGCGTTAGATATATAGTTCCGCTGTGTATTCTCTGTATTGTATCTCTTTGTATTGAGTTGTATTGAGTTGTAATAACTAGACAGGTGTTTATAACTGTCTAGTATGTGTTGTAAGCTGTGTAACTCTGATGTATATGATACTATGTAATTATATTTTATGTTATTAATATAATTTATTCGTTCCGTTGTTTAGATTCTGATGTGTTGTTTCTTTCTTCTTCTCTTTCTTTCTATTTCTATCCCTTTCTTTCTTCAAAATGACGCGATTTCCTGGAGATAGGAAGTTGGGTCGTTTCATCAGAAGTTTGCCCGCATCTGGAGATTGAGTTTTCGTGTCAACTAGGATTCCAGAAGTGATACCAATGGTTCAGCTTAGTAGAAGAATGGTTCCTAGGGGAAGGATTTGGTGAAGCAGCTCAGGTTTTGATGGAACTTCTGAGTTTTCTCTTTATGGATCTGTTGAACCATATTTCTGGGATGTGTTGTCCAGCTTGTGCTCGTGTTCATCGTCGACATTTTCATCTATCTAGATCAAAGTTATGCAACGAAAGCAATTTGGGAGTGCTTTTGTTTTGCCTTTTCCGGATAGGAAAAGTAAGTTCAATCTTCTGATAGTTATGGAGTGGAGTTTGTGTTTGGATCATTTTGTTGGGTTGTTTTGGTCCAGTTTGTTTCGAGAGGCATCAGCGAAGGTTGAGCTGATCAGGAGGTATGAAGGCAGCCTAGGATCATCAAAAGAGTTTTGAGGATAAGAGACGGAGGAATTTGGATTTCGAAGTCGAAGATTTGATTTTGCATAAGTTTTCTCCGATCAAAGGAGCTATAAGTTTTGATAAGACTGGGAAGCTAGCTCCGATATATTTTGGATCTTTTCTATATTCTTATGGGGATAAGTGCTTTGGTATTCGGGATTGAATTGTCAGTTTAGAAGACTGGAATCCAATGTGTTTCGTGTATCTCTAAAGGAGTACGTGTATGATCCATCTTTGGTTGTGGAACCAGTAGTTCAGGAAGATTTGGTAGTTGAGCAGGACTTGGCTATGGTCTGATATCCTGTTCAGTTTTGTAGATCTAAAGGAATAGGAGCTCAGAAACCTAGTAGTATAGATTGTTTGGATTAAGTAGAGCGAGTATCCCTGTATTTATACCTGGGAAACACTAGTTAGTGTTAGGAAGACCTATCCTGATTTGTGTCAGGATCATTAAATTTGTTTGATTGAGTAAATTGGTTGCTTTGGTTATTAGCATATGTGTGATAATATATGCTTGTGATTTAAAATTAAATCTTTGATGGATTATTAAATTATCTTTAATTTTAAATTTCGGGGACGAAATTTCTTTAAGGGGGAAGGAATGTGATGACCTGGAATTTTGGGAAATATCAATTTAATATTCTGTATTAATAAATTAAATTGATTTGGTGATTTTCTTTTATAATTTTAATTTAAATTGGCAAATTTATTCTTTTAAAAGCAAATAAATATTTACTTGATAAATTTTATCTTTTAAAAGCTAATAAGATGTTTTCTATTTATAATGTATATATATTTGTATATATAGTAAATAGAAAAAGCTTTGGTTTAAATTTAACAAATAATATTATGTTTTCAAATTCTAATATTTTTGGTAATTTGGGAATTATGATTTAATTTAATATAAAAGTTTTTCAAAGAGTTATTTAAATACATAACTTAGGTAAATGTTTAATTATTTAAATTTATTTTAGCTTAAAGTTTAAATTTAAATGAAAGGTTTATTTTATTTTATTTTTAAATATTGCTTAATAAATATGATTGTAATTAGATATGAAAATTTAAAACACCATTAACATATGATATATTAACTCATTTAGAAAGATAAGTAATTTATATATATGATAACATAATTTCTTTTATAAATTATTTAAAATGGCAGATGTGTTATTTTCAAATAATAATTATAGTGTATTCTATTTATATAGATATAAATAGATTTTAATAAAACAGAATTGTTATTTCAAATTGATGTGTTGTTATAAATTGACTTTAATTTTATTTTTAAATCTAATTTGAATTTGGATTTAATTTAAAAATTCAAAAGATAGATATTTAAAAATATTTGGATTTAAAATATATGTATAAGTTTTTATTTATATGTAATTGGTTTTATTATATTCTCTTTAAAAGAAATTCATATATGCATTTAGATAAGGATTTATAAATTAAGTAAAAGCATTTACATACATTTAAAATAAATAAAAATTACTTAAAAGACATGTGTAATTAAATTAAGAGACAATAGTGACAAGTGTTAGTAAATAAACTAATAAAATGACAAATGTTTAGATATTTAAAAAAATGTCATTTAATTTTATTTTTTCTTTTATTTTTATTAGATTATTTTCAGCCTATATAAATACATCTGTTTTCTTACCTTCCACTCCTTTTCTATTCTTTTTCAAAAGCAAATCTGAAATAATACTCCTCAAACCATTTACAAAAACCAGAAATCAAAACCCAAGAACCCTTTTAAATAATCAAAACAAAAATCTAGGAGTTCTTCCTCAAACCTTAATCAAATCCAACAATCTGTCAAAACTGCAAATCATTTTCAAAAGAAATTAGCCTGCAAGCATTCTTTTCAATCTGGAATCAAAGCCTGCATGCAAACCTGAGACAAGCAACTTCAATTCTATTTGAAAGCAAGCATGTAAGTTCTTAAATCAAAGAAAAAATTTTCAGCTATTCAAGTTTTAAAATCAGAAGCATCTTACTTCAGCAACTCAAAGTTTAAACTTCAAAAGCTTTTTCAAAATAGAAAAGAAGGCTCTGTTCTTCTTTAAAATAGGTGAGTAACATCACTTTTAAAAACATAAGTATGAAATCTGGTTGCATATGAATCTCTAAAGCAAAGTATGTGTGTGTATATATGAATTTACTGTATATATTTGGATGATGGATGTGTGTGCATTCTTGTTTCTATGATATTCCTGTTCTTTTTTTCAAGCTCCAGTTTGATTAAAAATCATTATCTCTTGATCTACTTGTTGTTTGGACTTAGGCTTTAAGCAAAATAAATTGTTTGTTTTATCATAAATTAAAGTTTAAAAATTTATTTAAGTTAAAGTAAATTTAGAATTGCTCTGGAAAAAAATGAATAGGAAAGCTTGGGTTTGTGAAAAATTCAAATATCTTAATTTAGCAATTCAGGAATGTAAACTGAATTCTTATCCTAAAACTTGATTTTTAAAAGAAAAATCACAAATTTTAGTAATGGAATATGGGTGCAGTTCTGGTTTGATCAGAAAATGGAAATTTTGTAGTTTCTGGTGATCTTAGTGATCTGGGAGGTTGTAATCTTCAGTGATGGTAGAGGATGATCGGAGAGTTTGGGAAAATTGCCGGAATGATGATCTTGGTGCTGTGGTGACGATGGTGATTGTTTTTAGTCTATAAACCTAGTTCTAGGCTTGGTCAAGAAATGATCCACTACGGCGTCTCTGGTGGATCGAGTGCCATCGGTCTTTGGGAAATGGAAGAGGGGATATTGACGAGGTCGTGGCTGGAGGTGCTGACACTCCGGTGGTCGGCGTTGCGTGTTCGAGGCTGTTCTAGTTTAGGTCTGTGGTTCCAGGTTTAGGCCTAAATGCTCGATTTTGATTTCGAGTTATTTTGGGGGTTCTGATGATCGGGGTCATAAGGTTGGGTGATCGTCGATGTGAGGAGGCCGTCATGGTTGATCAGAAGTGGAGGGTTGGTCGGTGCATGTGCACGGTGAAGTTTCTGTTCATGATGAAGATGGGTTTGAGCAGAGAGGAGTGGTATTCGAGTTTTCTCGAGTAGTTCGAGTGTTTTGCTCGAAGATTTATATGGAGCGACTCGGGGTTTTGAGTTTTTAGGCTCGAGTCAGTAGGTGGTCACTGTTTTAAAACCTATTTGTTTTTAAATTTTAAATTGAATTTAAAATTTGAAAACAAGATTTAAACAAGTTTTAAATCAGTTTAAAGTATGGATTCAAGTTTTACTTTGTATCCTAGTTTTGAAATAAATAAAGTTTTATAAAACTTAAATGTTTTAACAAGTTTAAATGTTTAAAGTATATTTTAAATAATTTGAATTTAAAATGAATTTGGTTTTAAAACTCTTGTAAATTTCTTTTATAAGATAAGTGTTTCTTTAACATGTGATTTAAAACGTTTCTAAATTGTTTTAAATTTTGTTGAAGTTAAATTTGTATTTGTTTTGAATCTTGATTTGAAATGAAATTTGAAAGTAAATTTGGAAGTAAAATGTTTTCAAATGCATGTGTGAATGATAATTAAATCATAAATAAGAATAATGTTTTTATCTTAAAGTTAATAAAGATTTAATGATTTGTGATTGATTAAATTATTAAGGTAATTAAAATGGATAATTAATTAGTTTAATTAATTAGTTTGATTAATTAATGATTTGGATTAATTAATAAGTAATTAAGGGTTTAAATTAATTAATTAAGGTTTAAGTTAATTAATTAAGGAATAATTAATTTGTAATTAAGAATCATCAATTAGATAAGATTAGGTTGTAAATTAAAGATTAGAAATTAATTAATCAAGTAATTAATGATTAATTAAGTTAAGTTAAGCACTTTATTAATTAAATAATTAGAGATTAATTAATGAGTTATTAAAGATAAATAAATTTGTAATTAATAATGATTAATGTAAGTTTAATTACTTTAGAGAAGTAATTAAAGAATTGTAATAGTTAATGAAGATCGTTAACTTGAGATTATTAAATAATTAATTAATGTGAATAATTTTAATAATTAATTATATTAATTAATTAAGGATAATCATTTATGGAATTGGTTAAGTATAATTACTTAGAAGTAATTAAGGAATTAATTACTCATTGTAATTAATTGAGTTTAATGTGATTAGTTTAAGTTAATTAATTAAGTTTAACTAATTTAAGATAATCACTGGGTGATTTGATAAGTAATTACTTAATGTAATTAATAAGTGTAATTACTTAGTGAAGTAATTAATGGTAATTACTAGATATAATTAATTGAAGGGTGATTTATTAATGGGAGTAATTTGAGTATAATTACTTTTTGTAATTTATCAAGGAATTAATTAAAGATAATTAATTAAGGAGTAATTAATTCATTTAATGAAGTAATTAAAGGTAGTTAATTATTGGATGAGATTAATCAAGAGTGATTAATAAGTGTGGTTTAATTAAAGATTAATTACTTAATGTGATTAAATTAAATAGAGTAATTAATTAAAGAATTAATTGGGGATCATTAATTAATATAATTAATGATGTAATTAAGGGTTGATTAATCAATCAATGTTAAGTGATTATAGAGTAATTAATTAATGTAATTAATTAAGGATTAATGTAATTAATTTTAGTTAATTAATCAATAGAGTAATTAAAAGTTAATTACTGTATTTAGCCGGTTAAGAATAATTAATTTGTGAAATTAATTAAAGACTAATTACTTGAATGTAATTAAAGGATAATTAATCAAGGGTGATTAATTGAGATGGAAATTAGACAGTGATTAATTAATCGATTGTAACTAATCAATGGTTAAGAAGCAGGATTTTTAGTGATGAAAGTAATTAATTTAATTAATTTAAATTAATTATAGATGCAAGTAATTAATTTAATTCATTTTTAAATTAGTTATAGTATGATTAATTAATCCTTGCTTATGTATGGATGGATGATATTGATTGCCTTGAATGGTTTGAGATCTCAGATATGAGATAAATGATGTTGTGTGATATGGATGCTTTGGTTGAAGTGTGATGATAATGTAAATTATCTATTTGTGATGATAATGTGAATTATCTATTTGTGAAATGTGAATTATATATCCGTGTGAATATACATAGTAGAATTGAATTATTTTAACTTAAGAACAACTTGGGCTTAAAGTCGGCGTTTGGATTTCGGTGAGATTGGGATCGGGCTTCCAGATTTGGATATCTGAAACCACATCGATCCAAGTTAAACGATAGGCTGTGAATCTCAAGTGAAGATGAAGATTCAGAGTGCAAGGATTCTTGTCGTTAACTCTGAGGGTGATTCCAAAACGAGTGTAATGAGATTATGCCTTCGGTTTAGTTCGAACCCAGAACGAACTTGTATGGATTGAATGCTTTCAGAACATCGTCAGGTGGACGATGAGCATTCTATGATAGATGTGTTCTATAAAGGTAATCGTAGCCTCAAGCCTAATCAACCGGGAATGGCTAAAACAAGGGAGGTGCGGCAAGGTTAAGTGGATAGTACCCAAGCAGGACGAGATTTACCCCTGTCTAGAGGTCCCTTTATTTCGGCTGTGTGGGAAGTTGTTGGCCACAACTGTAGGGTTGTCTTGTTCGGGACTGTCCAGTAAGGGATGGTTCTGGCCCTGTGTTGCAGGGGATTGGGAGTAATACTCGGTACGGTGATCTAGGCCCCATACTGTGACGGACGACACCCCAGTAGCCCTGCCATTGATGGAAACCCATTCTTCCTACGTGTCCTTTACGGTTTTGATTGTATTACCCACTTTGTGGCTAGTATGCTAGAATTTTATCATGTAACAATTTCAGCTATTTCTTATTTATTTGAAAACCCTAGACCCTATTATAATATCACTGGATTTCCTATCAAATGATTTGGTTAGCGTAAGGTAAAACCTTACTCATATTTATGTGTGGGGAGTCTTATGTGATACCTTTTGTTTTCAAAAGATTTTCAAAGTTAAGCAACTTTAACCTGTTACTCACACCAGACTCATGTCTGACCCGGAGTTTATTTCTGTTTTTCTTAAACTCTTGGGTACTCAAATTTTTACGAGTAGCCAAGGGATTCAGGTTAGCTTTGACGAATACTGGAGGGGCAATGGAGCAAGAGGCTTCGACGTATGTAGATATATATAAGTGGTTCCGCTGCGTTGATCTATGAGTCGTTTGTTTGAGTTGTATCTTATGTTGTAATAACTAGACATGTGTTTATATCTGTCTATTATGTGATGTATAAGTTGTGTAACTCTGATAGATGTTGTATACTATGCAAAACTTACGTGATTAATATAATTTATTCGTTCCGCTGTTTGAGATTCTAATGTTGTTTATTCTTTCTTCTCTATATTTTCCCTTTTCTACCCCTTTCTTTCTTAATAATGATTCATCTTTCTATGGAGAGAAAGTCGGGCCGTCTCAAATTATCCTCGAATTCAACTCGACAAAGAAAAGAGATCAAAAAGGAGAAATTTTGCAGCCATGTGGAATACAAGCGAAGAAGATAATAAAAGTTCTAGCAGTGAGAGTGAGAAAGCAGATATGTGCCTACGAAGTGATATAACTGATAACGACGATGACGAATCAAGCGAGGTATCAAAACTCACTCACTCGGAATTACTTATATATTTCCACGAAGTAAATGGCTATTTTGAAAGACTTAAGGAGAAATACGCTAAAATTGAATCACAAAGAGATATTTTGATAGAATCAAATAAAAAGCTTGACCAATTAGTAAAAAACTATCATAGTAGGATCCCTAAGTGTGATAAGTGACCAACATTCAAAGAAGAGATTAAAAAATCAAAAATCAAAATTAAATTTCTTGAAAATGAAATTTTGATTTTGAAAGAGAGTGAAAATACATGGAGAGAAAATTCTTTTAAAAAGTGCACACAATTATTAAGCGAAAATTAATCTCTCAAAACACAAGTCCAAAAATTATCTACAACATTAGAAAACTTTTCCAAAAGCGAAAAATCATCGAATATGCTATTAAGGGAACAGACTGTTATACTGTTAGACAACGACTTGGGTATAATCATTCTGAATGTGTTGAAAGCAAAATTAATCAAGCAAAATCCGAGTGCACAATTTGTAGACAATTTGGACACAATCAAAATAATTGTTGGTATAGACCCAAACACGTGAAAACTATTCCAATTTGGGTTCCAAAAGGCACATATATAAAATCTCTCAAAGTTAAACAAATTTGGGTGCTGAAAGGAACATATATAAATAGTTTTGGGTCTCCACAAAATTATTTTCAAAATCAATTGTCACTAAGAATCACGGTCCTATAAAAAAATAGATCACAAAAATCTTTCATTGTGTAGGTGTGGTGGCAGGCTGAGGAACTACAATAGTGTTACTTGGATTCTGACTGTTCCAAGGATACAACGAGTGACAAATCAAAGTTCCTTAGCCTAGTATAAATTGACAGAATCACAACGGGCAACAACAAAAAATTATTGTAAAGGTAAAACAGGTAAAGATATCTTGAACGATATATGTGAAAATCTGCACCATAATTTGATTTAATTCAGCCAGTTATTGATAAAGAAATAATTGATGATAATGATTCTGACTTTTTCAAAATTGTTGGCCAATTATTTGTTTATACAGGGAACACTAAGACTTTGAATTAGTGATGATGTTTTGATGATTACTCTTGATTCACGTAGATATATTTTTGGATTTGTCATTATGTTCACTATTTGCTTGTATACATGGCTTCAAATTTAAATTCAAGAGAAATTCACTTAAAAGCCGTTAAAAATTTTTTGAGAAAAATATGCGATCCTTTATAAAATAGAGGAGAGCACACATGCAAAAATATATATAACACAAAAGCAAGGTGCTGCCAACATGCTTGGCAAGTGACAAAAACTAAAAACGAGAAACAAAGGGAAAAAAACAGGTACCCCTAAGATGAGTTCCGGCAAGGCCACCACCCATCACACCCCGATATCGAGTTCCTGCGAAGCCACCACCCGATACTAAGGTGTTAGAGTACCTAGAGACAAGAGAGAGATGCTCTATACATCTCAATAGCTCCATGCAACAAACAAAGAAGAAAAACTCAATGCATCTAGACCGGAATGATGCTCTAAAAAACTCGAAAGCTCTAAGAAACACATAAAATCAAAGCAGAAAAACTGCATACAACTGGACCAAAAGGAAAGAAGAAGCCTCAACTCTGAAGTGAAGATAAACGAGATGCTGGATAATCTGCACTGGAAAACTCTGAACAAGGGAAGAAATGCCAAGCTGAAGCATGGATCCTCTCCGAAAGCCTCTCAACAAACCAATACATGCGTTGTGAAGATAAGGGAACCTGTAAGAAGAGCCTGGAAACCTATCACTCATACCTGTATTTGAGGGGTGACTAAGGAAAAAGTAAGAATTATACATATATATGTATATTAATATAAATAATATACATATACATGTATATATAAAGAGAGAAGAAAAACTAAAATGAGACAAAACAAGTAACAACAGAATTAAGATATTTCTAAACAATAACACCAAAAAAGGACCAAAATCAAAACCAAAATTAAAAGAATACTAAGAATCTTTAATCGTAAGTAAGTTATGATTAACCGATAGATCATGGTATGAATTTGAAAAAATATTCATATTAGTACTAATGTCATTAACAAGACAATTGTTTTGTCTAAAAAAATTTAATATTGTACCTAACCATATTAAGATACCCCTTAAAAAAATTATTCTTTGCTAATTTATATTTGGGATTAGAAATCCAATTAAAACAGAATGAAGAAATTGTATAAATCAATTTATTAATATGACTATTATAATTATTAAAAATTCTTTGATTTCTTTTAAACCAAATATACCAACTAATAATAATGAATAAAGAATCAAGTAGAAATCTAATATTCTTTTTAAACCTAAATCTAAATTATTCCAATAAAAGTCACAATCCGAAATTTTAGTTATAATATTAAAATTGAAAATTTTGAGAATATTATTAAGAATGTAATAATAATCCATGCAATCATAGTATAAATGCTTAATGTCTTCAAGATACAGATTACAAAAATAACATTCATTATCATTATGAATGTTCTTTCTTTTTAAGTTTTCGATAGTATTAAGTTTACCATGCAATATTAACCATATGTGTATTTTAGATTTAGGAGGAGCATTTGATTTCCAAATAAATTTGAACGAATTGTTTATAGTACCCGAAAAAGTAATAAATCTATAAAAAGAGTTAGAAGTATGTTTCTTACTTCTATCCCATTCCCAACAAAAAATATCATTATCATTATCAATATTGTAAAGATTTAATCTTGCATAAAGCAAATGAAGAAGCCTAACATTTGATTCTATTAAAATTCTGTTAAAGCTGAAATTCCAAGAAGGATCATTATCAGGAGAAAAAACCTCACTAATTAGAGCAAACTTAAAATTACAGATATCGTAAAGCTCCTTAAATTCCAGTTTAAGAGGTAAGACCGAAATCCAACGGTCATGCCAAAGGAAGTACGATTACCGGAATGAGCAATAGTATTTATTCCTAAGTTAAAAATCTCAGGACATTTCAAAATGTTTTTCCAAAAATTAGAAAAATTATGAGTGGGAAGAGAAACTATTTGATATAAATTACTATTTCCATTATAGTAATAAGTAGTAATAATCTCTTTCCAAATAGCATTATCATTAATATCTTTAAACTTCCATAACCATTTACCTAGCAATGATAAATTCATATTACGCAAATTAATAACCCCTAAACCACCTTTCTTCTTGGCTTTACAGACGGTCTCCCAATTAACTACTCATTTTACATTATTATTAGAATTTTCCCCACTCCAAAGGAAGTCTCTTCTAATTTTATCAATTTTATCAGTAACACAATCCGGAAATAAATGCATGGACATCCAATAAATCGGAAGGGTTGATAAAACCGAATTAATTAAAACTAGCCTTCCTGCTCTAGATAAATATCTTCCATTCCAGTTATAAATCTTATTCTTAATTTTATCAATAATAATAAACCAATCTTCATGCTTGAGTTTAGAGGGTCTAATCACAAAACCAAGATAGTCAAAAGGAAAGCTCATAGTTTTGCAATTTAGAGTATTAGCAACTAAGTTTTCAACATTTTCAAAATCATTTAAGACTAACTCTGAACTTTTATCAAAATTTATTTTTAAACCTGATAAAAGTTCAAAACTGTAAAGAATAAACTTGAGAGTTATAATGTGTCTAGGCAGATGGGAAGAAAAAAAGTAAGGTATCACCGGCAAATTGGAAAACTGATATACCGTTACGCGAAATATCATTTCCAACACTAGCTAGAGATCCATTATCCACTGCTCTTTTTATAATTTTGGCAAAAACGTCAGCAACTAAATTAAATAATAAAGACGATAAAGGATCTCCTTGCCTTAATCCTCTTTTAGATTGAATTTTATTACCTAATATACCGTTAACCATAATACTAGAGTTTCCGGTTCTAAACAAAGTCATAATCCATTTGATCCATCTAGGACCAAAACCTCTAGCATGAAAAATATCAACAATAAAATTCCAATCTACCGAATCAAAAGCTTTAGCAAAATCAAGTTTCAAAATCACACAAGTAATGTTATTCTTGCAATAGAAATTAATATATTCTTGAACAACTGCCCCTCCATCCGTGATATTTCTACCTTTAATAAAAGCTGATTGAGAACAATCAATTAATTCATTCTTTGTTTTACTAAGTCTATTAGCTAAAACTTTAGAAAAGATTTTAACTGAGCATTTAATCAAAGAAATAGGTCCAAAATCCTTTAAATTATTAGCACCTACTTTTTATGAAGTAAAATAACATTTGCAAAACTAAATCTCCCTAATTGTAAATTACCATTATAAAACTCGTTGGACATATTAATTAAATCGAATTTTAAAACATCCCAAAACGTATTTTAACATAAAACAAGAAACCCATCTGGACCCGGCGATTTATCACTGGGCATGTCTTTAATAGCTTTTCTAATTTCATCTTCAGAGAAAGGATAATCTAACTCTGATAAATCAACGATGGAATCAGGTGGATATAGATCCGACCATCTTACATTGATTCTATTGTTAATTTTAGAACAAAAAATCTCCTTACAGTAATATGTAAAAGCCTTGTTAAGATCTCTTTGATCAACTAGTTCAATATTATTACAAAAATAGAGTTAATTGTATTTCTACATTTCCTACCATTGGCTATATTATGAAAAGACTTAGTATTGCTATCACCTTCATTGATCCATTGAATTCTGGATCGTTGTTTCCACATAACCTCCTCCTTTTCTAAAATAGAATTTAATTCCTCTTTTAAATTAGAAAGAACATCACGTTCACCTAAATTTAGAGGTCTAGATTCTTCTATCTTATTAATTTTAAGCATTTCGTTAAGAATATTATCTTTTTTTATTTTTAAATTACCAAAAACATTTTTGTTCCAATTTTTAAGGAAAATCCTAAGATCTTTAAGCTTAGAAACAAAAGCTTTTGCAGAGCTATCCATATATCTGATATTATGAAAACTCAAAGAAATCCATTTACCTTTAACTAGATTCACAAAGTTATTATCCAAAAGCCACATCTTTTCAAATTTAAAATTCTTAAAAATAGCTCTATGATACTCACAAGTAAGTATAATAGGACAATGATCCAATAAGGTAAAAAGAAAACCAATTACTTTACAAATTGGATATTTGTCTTCATAAAAGCTGTTAAAATTGATTTTAAGATATTTTGATGCACACTTCATGGTCTGGTCTATCAAATTTAACTAATGATAATTTCGATTGAAAGGAAAATTCAGATGTAGATTACGCTGGTAATGTAGTTGATAAAAAATTTCTAATGGAATGTGATTTATGTTGAGACATTCAGTAATTGTATCGTTTTTTTCAAAAAAAAATCTGCATATTTTTCATTTCAAATAATTTTCAAATTGCAGACATTTTTCTTTTATAAAACCTCTTCTAGAAAATAATTTTTGACCTTGTTTCAGATTAGTCATCTTAGAAAATTTGATTTTATAATTATTATTGGATTTGATTTTAAATGATTACATTGACTAATCTGACTCCCTATTAATTATCGAAAAGATAAATAGTGATTGAAAAAGTGATGAGTGTTGATATTAATCATATATTATAATTGAGATGGTATATTTAGTAAATTTCTTTAGAAATTTGAACAAGAGTTATAAAAACTTTTTTGTTGGTAAAAATTCCATGACCATCTCTATTTCTGTCATATTTCTAACGACCATCACTCATTAAAATTCAATATAGTTTGTCAATATGTGGTATTTTAAATAGGAAATCATTCGTTTTTCATTTTTTTTAAAAATCCATAGTATTCGCTCTCATTTAAAAGTCCTCACGGTTATGCATGGGCGAATTACTTGGAATTTTTGATTATGTGCTTCCATGCTCATTTAAAAGTCCTCACGGTTATGCATGTATGGATCGCATATCAAAATTGATTTATTAAATAAACAAATTGATTCTAATCCCATTTAAAAGTCCTCACGGTTATGCGTGGTTAGAAGATACTTGAATTCATTTTTTAAAATAAAATTGGAATACTGCTAATCTCATTTAAAAGTCTTAATGGTTATGCATGGTTAGTAGATATTAAAATTTCTGATATAAGTATACCCCAAATAGACACAGCTATATGGTTTTATATGATGTCATTATTCCCATCATTCTAAAGTGGAATATGCGCCTAACAGAGTATTTATGATTTGTGTTTGATTTTTATTGAAATTTAATATTTATATTTGATTGAGTTTTAATGTTTTATCAATGTCTATCACTTTATATCAATTTTTCTAACACTATTACTCTTTTGCTGATAACAAAGTGAGGAGAGAAAAGTTAAGATTTTGACAAATAAATGTCAAATATTCTCTATTTGCATCTAGGCTCATTTGTATATTTTTATTTACATGCATATATGAAGGGGGGATTTGTGTAGAGAGGGGGCATTCAAATAGGAGGAGCAAATTGAATGATCAAATACATTTAACAAATTCAAAATCTTAAATTTATGTTTGTTATCATCAAAAGGGGGAGATTGTTGAATATGCGAGTATATGATTTTTGTTTGATGATAATAAACATATATATATATATATATATTCATTTAAATGTATTTGTTAATGTACTATTTTATTTTTCACATAATTAAATAAATGTTTGCTGAATAAAATAAATAACACAGTATTTAAATTCAAACGGATATTTTATTCAAACAAATATTTATTACAATTTTGAATAGTACAAATTTAAGCTCTCGCTATATATATACAATTGCAATTACAATACATTTCAATTTACAAATGTCCTCACTACATATCGCTCATTCGCTCGTATTTATCTTCGACTCCATTCCAAAATGAATCCAATAATTGAGTAATCTGTAAAAATACACGCTAACGTAATAAAATTGAAAATATAAAATTGGGCAATGTAAAATAAAATGAATTTTTAAAATATTATTTGCCTGGGTTTTTCATCATCATTTAAATTTGAATTCATCATACACAAACGGCTTGTGACATGCCCAATGAATCACTGTACATGCCACAAGGCCGTGCACACCGATATAGACTTGATAAAGTTACAGGGACATGTGAACACAAGGTCAAACCTATATCAAAAGCCGGGTTCAACTCAAGTTAAATAAATATAAAGACATGAAACGAGCACAAGGTCAAACCCGAGCTATAAGCTGGATTCAACACATGTGCAAATTCAAATGAAATAGTCAAGACGCATAAATCAAGCCTCGACCAAAGTTTAAGTCGTACACATGAAAACAGAGGCTAGACAGTCCAACTCGATCAAGACCAGACTGCAATATCAAAGTGATGATATGGATTGATACAAATGCAAGCAAACTTGAGTCACAGTGTAGCTAGAACCAACAACAAGTCACGGACCAGTTCATATACAAACCTAGACTCGAGCATATATGTAACAGTTCAAAGTTTCAGCTGCAATACGACTCAAATAACAAACTACACTAATCCAGAACATCAAGGAGCAACAAAATGATGAAGTTCCAAATCAACATAAGTTCAGAGAAGCATGCACATATATATATCAATCAATCAGTGCAAAGGTGGTGAACGGAACATACTCAAGGCAACCAGTTCAAATGCCAAAGTGAAGCCACCAGACTTCAAGTCTAACAGGCAGTGGCAACAACACCATGAAGTATATAAGTGCAGACTAACCAAGTTAAACAATGAAGACTCAAATATCAAATGCACAAGTCTAACCTCAACGATGAAGGCCACAAATCCAGACCAGACAACACACACACACACACATATATATATATGCACAGTGAAGCCAGAGGCAACATGCATAGTCACACTGCATTAGACCAGAAAACAAAGACTAGGCAACTATACACATGAAGCCAACATGAAATAAGATCAAGTCCAGCTACCACATAAAGGAATAAACACATGAACTACATAACTCAAGCTAGCATATCATATATACAACAAGCTCCAGATGGTGTACAAGTGGTGCAGAATAATGAACAGTGAAGTAAATGCATGCACACTTGTATACATATATACAAACAACATGAAGTGCAGACCAATCCATGTACAAGACAGAAACTCACTACACAAACGTGACAATGTTGAAGACTTCAATATACAGTGAGTCAAGGACAGTGATCGAACAATCAAAGTCAAAGACTGCAACACTACAGGCAAACACACGTGAATGGTTAACAAAGACAATGATCAAGAGCAAGGCACAAACAACTCCAGACAAACAAAAACAGACCAGAAACTGCAATAAAGTGAACAAGTCAAGTAGGTCTTCCAAGTTTCAAATCAAAGTTCAAATGCTAGAAATCCACAACCGTAATGACCAAGGAAAGATTGAACAGTTCAGAATCGAAGCCGTGGCAATCAAGGAATTAAACAAGTTCAAATTTTAACAATATCAATTGACCGAAGTCAAAGAATTCAACACCATGGTGGCCAAGGAAGTCGAAACCAAAGCCATGACCAACAAGTAAACAAAATATACAAAATTGAAGAAGTCAGCAATCATCTCAAGCAATCAGACAAAATGGAATGGCCAAAGCATAGCAGTGGCACATTCAAATGATTATATACGAACGAAAATATAGGAATTCGAACCCTATAAAATCCAAATCATCATCGGCTAAAGAAAGCATTCAAGTTCAAGTAATATCACAGAGTATAAAATCAGTTAGGAACTCGAATCAAAGTCGAGAGTAATATAAATCGAAAAGGTGACCCACGTACCAATTTGAGCATCATTTGAACTCGACTCAAATTTAAAGGAGCCGTGCGCAAATCAGTTGAATACTTATTGAAATCAACAAACAAACCATCGGCTTCTTCAATTACAAAAGCCCTAATTTCAAAGAGAACGAAGAAGAAAAGGAACGAGGATGACATTTTTTACAGAGCAAATAAAGCCCTAATTTTCTCAAGGAACGAAGCAGCCATTGAATTATAGGAAGTCAGGCTAAAGAAATAAAGAGATAAAGGAAGACTCCTTAGTTATTATTTTGGGCCGGCCTTGTTAATTAAGGGCATTAGATAATTAGGGTTTTCAATTCGTTTAATTATTTTAAATTTGTATTTTTCTTTTTTAAATTGGTGTAAATTCTAGTCATGTGACTAGGGGACAAACTACGTGGCGTAGTTTGAGAATTCGCAACTCAGTGGCTGAGTTGTGGTAGGGTTTTGGGCGTAGAGTTAAGGCTAGTCGATAGTGGATGTCACGAATTTATGTGTGTAAGCGTCTGACTGCTTAATTTCTAGTAGAAACCTTGGGGGCAGCACGTAGGCAAGGTTTTGCCGAAGCTGGGTAAATTCTATGTGGTTCTATTTCTGCATTTATTATTCTGCTATTATTTGTGCTGCTATTTTGATATATCTGTTTGGAAAATATTTTATAAACTTCCGTAATAAATTTTTATAATTTATAGTATCATCCTATTCACCCCTCCTTTAGGGTGAAATCGATCCTATAGTATTGACCCCTTGAGCCGTACGTCTGACTTGACAGCCCACGTTGTTGTTGTAAAGTTCAATCAGAGTGTCCCAAAAATGAATTACCATTAACTCCTGATTATCACACATCTCATCGGTTTATATGTAGCACTGCATAAGCAACTTCAATTCATGAGACATATATGTCATGTTGGACAATGTAGTTTGAATAATGCTAAGTTTTTAAATGACGTAAACAGATAATGATTTGTGAATTTATATAATGGATGTTCCTTCACTCCACTCAACAAAGCATGAGAATCTTGACCGAAAAATGAACGTGGCTACAGTATGTGATTTGACCACAAACTGATCCACCTTCTCTCCACTCAACAAAGCAGAGAATCTTGATCGGCAAATGAACTTGGCTACAGTATGTGATTTGACCGCACACTGACCCATCTTCTCTCCACTCAACAAAGCAGAGAATTTTGACCGGTAAATGAACGTGGCTACAGTACGTGATTTGACGTATACCGACACACCTTCTCTCCACTCAACAAAGCAGAGAATCTTGGTCGGCAAATGAATGTGGCTACAGTACGTGACTTGACCGCACACTGACCCAACTTCTCTCCACTCAACAAAGCAGGGAATCTTTACGGCAAATGAACGTAGCTATAGTATGTGATTTGACCGCACACTCACCCACCTTCTCTCCACTCAACAAAGTAGGGTATCTTTACCGGTAAATGAACGTGGCTACAGTATGTGATTTGATCGCATACTAACCCACCTTCTCTCCACTCAAGAATTAGTCCTATATATATAACCATATGGATCTCATACTTGTTCACCACAATTTAGTCTGACAAAACATTCAGATATCAAACAACTATCCTCAAATATCAAACAATGTTTAGAAATTTACTAAAAGCTATATTGCTATGTGACAGTGACTCTGAAGAAGAAGCATATGCGTTAGCGCATCAACAAGAGGATGAGGAACTGACGGAGATATGCCATGAAGCATACCGTTCAACTTCTGGAAAACATGGCGGTTTAGTTGTGGGTCGGAAATATATCAACCGTAACCAACATGCATTTCAAAAAACACTTATGCAAGATTACTTTGCCCGTGATCCAACTTACGGTCTAGAGATGTTTAGACGACGATTTAGAATGAGTCGTCCATTATTTTTAAGAATTCCCGAAAATATTCAACAGAATAATAATTATTTTGTTTACAAGCAGGACGCTGCATAAAAACAAGGTTTGAATGGGAATCAAAAGATGACCGCAGCTTTGAGGATGTTAGCATACAGTACACACGCCGATGCCCTTGACGACGCATATCGTATTGTAGAGAGTACGACATTGGTAAACATAGATCACTTTTGTCAGTCAGTTGTGGACATTTATGGGACAGAATATCTTCGTTCTCCAAATGAGGCATATGTAACGCACTTGCGTGAAATGCATAAAAGCAATGGCTGGCCTGGAATGCTTGGAAGTTTATATTATATGCATTGGGAGTGGAAGAACTGTCCAAAAGCTTTTCATGGAGCATATAACAGCAAAGAAAAAAACTAACTATCATCTCAGAAGCAGTTGCTCTCATGATTTGTGGATTTGGCATGCTTTCTTTGGAATGTCAGGTTCTCTTAACGACTTAAACGTTGTCGAACGATCTCATTTGTTTAATGATTTGGTGCAAGATAAGTCAACTCCCGTATCATTTACTCTCGGTCATAACACATATGATCATGGATACTACCTAGGAGATGCAATTTGTCCCAAATGGAGTACGATTGTAAAGACATTTGCAAACCCAATGACGGTAAAACAGAAACAATTTGCTGCAATGCAGGAAGGATGTAGAAAGGGCGTTTGAGGTCCTTCAAGCAAGGTTTGCAATGGTCAGCAATCCATGTAGATTATGGAAGAGATCAAAAATGGCTACAATTATGTTCTGTTGTATAATTCTGCATGACATGATCGTTGAAGATGAACGCGGTATGAACTATCTCGATTTCGAGTATGAAGGGGCAAGACAACCCCCCGAATTGTTTCGCACAGCCACGTTACGAAATGAAGGACAATACGCAATTCATGACGATCATCATGAAGTATATCATAATGCAGCTATTCATAATAGACTCCAAAGGGATTTAATGGAGCATATTTGGAATTCTCATGGAAATCACTAGTTCGGGATGTGGATCTTTGTTTAATTACATCTGTTTGCCTTTTTATTTCTGTAAAAGTGTAAAATGCATTATTTTTTATGTTGTAATATCATTTATGTTTGGTGAAGTAAATCTATATTGATATCTACATAATGCATCAAAAAAAATGATATACCATTGAATATTTTAAAAAATGAAAATAGCACATGATTGAAAATATAAACTGAAGGTATATGGATATTTAAACTGCAATAACTAAAAATAAATTATTGCATTTAAATTATGTTTTAGATATACTAATACCTCATCCCATCCATAAGGAAATCTTGGTTCAAATCCTTCAGTGCGGTATTCAAGATATTCCCTTTTTACACTTATTGCAATTCTTTCTTCACGAATACCATAATTGGAGTGTGGAAACCGTAGAACCAGAAGGATTCGGATTGATTTTCATAATATAATAAAGTAAAATATGTCAAATTCTTTTGATTGAGAGACTATGGTACATATACCAAATCCATTTCTGGTAGCAGAAAAAAAACTTATTTTTGGACCACTTTCACGCTCATGTCACGTCGAGGTACTATAGAAGAAAAAACTGCAAAATCCGATCCAATTTATCGAAGTACTTTTTAGGTTAAAGCACATCTTTTCTAAATCTAATTTTTTTTTAGCCTCAATTATGACTACTGATTTGAAACAATTTATTTCATTCTCATTCCAAAAAGGAAGGACCTTCCTTCTGGGGGGTAAGAAAATCATGATCGGGATGGCGGACGCAAAGCTATTGAACTTAGGTATGGTCTTTTGTCGAAGTGGAATGGCCTTACTTTTTATTTATTTTATCGTGAAGGCTTTTTAATTACATATAGTAACCATACTTGAATTAGTATCATATGAATATGTCAACTACATATGTTTTGTTCCAGATCTACTCTCAACAATGCGTTGTTTGTACTCCATCCAATATTACATTGTAATTAGGTCCATTTCGGTTACACCCTTTTCCATTACTAGGGTCTCTTGGCGTTGCCGCTTTAGCTCAAACCGACCCTTCTCAATCTCGGTCAATTCTTTTAACACGACAAGCTTTTCTGCACTCCCTTTTTGACGTTCTGCATTTTCTCTCGCATGTTTTTCATGCATTAGGGTAAAATGACAATCGATTTGAGATTGAACAATAATTTTCTTCATAGCGGCTCGTTGCCCCATCGGTCTAGCATCTTCATCAAATGCTGGTTCTGCTTCTTCGTCTTCGTTATCTGGGCATACATTAGAGTTCATATGAGAAGAATTGCCTAGGCTAGAATTATAATTAGATTGACTTGTTTTTTTTCTTGCCCTTCGACTTCATCTGGACATCTCTTAAGCTTTTTGTGGGTTTTGAGCTCCATTTTTGTTGACTAACAAGCAAGTCATAGCAGTTTGCAAACTGATAGTAGTGGGGTTTCTTTGTACCATTTTCTCTTGAAAATAATTTAAAGAATTGATCGTTCACCATTCTCTTCTAAAAAACAGAAACACAAAATGATATATTAACAAAGTGATCAAAAATGAATATAAATTAAAAAAGATATTTTTCAAAACGTTGCCAATTCAGCTTCGCCACCCATTCCACTTGGATTTGCTATTCTTATTTCGTGAATCTGCGGCTCATAGAATTGTGTTTGTCGATTAATCTTCCCAAAATGACCCGTGATCGCAGACATTAACCTCGTCTTTTCGACGTTTTTTTTATTGTATGTGATCATGACTTTTGCCTAAAGCGTCTTTCTACTTTGATCATTCCCCTTTACCGAGTCATTAGAAAAGTGACAGTAAATATGACACAAATCCTTATCTTCATCGCCAGACTATGGAGCAGGAGAATGGAAGGATAGAGGGGGAGCGGTCTGGGGATGAACATTTTGAAAAGGTTGGGAATCAAAATCCCAGCTATCCATACTCATCGCTTCGGTATATGATTGAAACGGATGAGACATACTTTCAATATTATGGAATTGAGAACAGAATTGTAATAGAAGAAGAGACGTGTGTATTACAATCTGAAAAATAGTCCGATATATGTAATGAAATCACAAATATGACCGTTTATAGCCGTTGGAATTTTAAATATGACCGTTTATAGCCGTTGTAATTTTAAATATGACCGTTTATAGCCATCAGGGTCAAAATATGACTGTTTATAGCCGTTGGAGTTCAAAATATGGGACATTTACAGCCGTTGAAAGTCAGAATAAGGCGGTGTGGAGGGGGTGAAGGGGGGTGGGGCTCAGGTGCCCATAAAATGGGTGCCAGGGCTCGGGCGCCCATTAAATGGGTGCCCAAGCCCATTTCAGGATTCTGAACCAAATCCTAAACATTCAGCTTAATATTTGCCTTGAATCTAACAACTGGAGATTATTTTGGTGAAAATTCAGTATGTAATTTGACCACTGGAGTTGCCCTTAGCACTTAGCAAATACGATCACCTAAAATGGCAACAAATAATCATTGCATTTGCCTTAACTAATATGAGCGTTTCTACAAATTGTATATGTTTCAAAACAATCATTTTATATAATTCAGTAAACAGAATATACATTCTATTATTGCTGAGTCGATCCATATGGGTCGATGAATAGTGAATCAATAATTGAATTTTTTCAATAAAAATAAATAGGAAACTTAAGATTAAGATGCTTCGAAATGGAAATGAGGGTATGTCCGCAATACTTGAATTTAGTTAGATACAATACGAGGGATTTTGTAGATTCATTAATCACACAAAAAAGTTACAGAAATATTTAGTCGTATTTTGCATTGAACTCATGCATAATTTGTTTGAATTTTTATTTTTAAGTTTCGATATCTAATTATTTTAGTAGTTTGAACTTATATTTCTGTTATTAGTTAATAAAAAAATAATTTGTAAGGGAATTTCATTTGTTATATCCTATTTTAAAGTCACATTAAGATTTGATAATATTTGAACATTCTGAATCTGTAAAATAAACTATTTATTAGGTTCTATTTTCAAGTGATATTAATGTTTATTAATATTTGTAAAGGTGCGTGTTGAATTTGTAAAGTGAGTTTATTTGTTAGATCCAATTTTTAAGGGATTTGGTAACATATATAGATGAGAGCTAAAATATATATGAGTAAAGGGTATTTTCAAAAGTTTGTGGTCGGACCAAAAGTTTGCGCTTCCAAGCTAACTATTAATAAAGATGTGTATGGGGATAGTGGGGCAAGATTCAGCTACATCTCAATTCCTCCTTTATTTGTGCCACATATGTAACGATCCATCTTTATAGTCCTCAAAAATCGACACTAATACATCCATGATTTTCACATTCCAAGCATCCAAATGACGAGAAGACAAATTGTTGGAGGAAAAAGAAGGAAAAGACAGAACAGATTCTCGCATCGTGATGGGTAATATATAACATACAACAGATTTTCACAAAAGAAAACTGTAATGTACACACGTTAATCAGAGTAAACTAACAAATCATCAACTTGGACGGTTATAACAATATGTCATCACTGCTGATAAATACACAGCAATAAATGCAGTGGAAATAAAATATACGCGAGTACGTCTTGGAAGCATCCAACTCTTTCTCCTAAAGCTTCAAAGCATCCAAACTAAATTTGGAAAACATGCACGGGCTGACCCGAGCATTATAAGAAAATAATGTTTTGATCAGTCGGGTAAACCAGCATGAGAAACACATCATATGGATTTCTAATATTATAAAACTTTTCAGAAGTAAAATTATCTCGTAAGACCACATTGCACATAAACACGGACGAGTTTTTACCTTACGATAACCAAATCATTTCAAATAGAAAATTCAATAATATTTTAATAATATCTAGGGTTTAAAAGGATATATAAATAGCTGGAATGTTTGCATCTTGCATTCTAGGTAATTAGCACAATAAAGTCCGTAAGACGCTTATTGGAGAATGCATGTGATGTAATGATAAGGTATCGGGGTACCACCTATCACAGTACACCTCTGAAAAATGTACCAAGGGCCTCACCATGACCCCCTCCCCCTGGTCAATACTGAATCAGTCCACCCCTTACTGGATTGCACCGAATATGTCATCACCGTGCTTGCTTTGCAATCTTTTCCTCAAGAGCTCTCATACACATACCAAATTCATAAATAGTGATCTGAATGGGTGACGACAGCCTCAATGGGTGCGACCCACACAACCCTACTACATCTTCCTTGATTTTTAGCATTCCCGTGTGTGGGGTTTTGAGGCTATGCTTTACCATTTTAACAAATCCTGCTTGGAATGCTAACACTGCTCTTCAAGCAACAATGTAATGTCAGCATTCATTCATACAAGTTGTTTAAGATATGAACAAACCAAAGGCACTACTTCTACTGCATCGTTTTTGGAATCACTTTCAGGATTAGTAGCAAGTAGTCCTTGCACTTTAAAGAATTCCCTCTTCGGTCATCATCAAGATACCTCCAATTTGAACGCTTATGCCGGTTCGAAGTGGTTTTTGGATAATATATCGATCTTGATCTCTCCGAACCAACAACGATAGTTTTGAAAATTGGCCAATGTTTAATAGTCATTTATTTGATAATCAAATAAACAAACAATCTAATCAGGGATTTAATCAAGCATTTTTAGGCGCAACGCAATCAATAAGCCTCTTTAATTAATCGTTCCGTTAATTAAAATCTCTTTTCATGTATTCCTATTAAAATACCTTTACAAGAGATATATTCTCAAATCCACTTTGCTCTTTTCAATACTTGAAAAATATTGATATACTTATCTCAACTGTATAAGTATACTTACAAAACATTTCACTTTTAAAGCTTAATAAACTTCTCCATATGCTTATATCAACAGTATAAGTATACTCACAAATCACTACATTTCCAATACTTAGAAAATGTACTCATGTACTCATCTCAACAATAAAAGTACACTTACAAATCTTAAGAATGATTTCTTTTCCAAAGCTGTACTTAATTGGGTTAAAACTAATATCATTAAATATTGGCAACAATAAAACCCAAACCACTTTTGATGTAAGTAAATGGATCGTATAGAAAGTAGACGTAATATAATTACCACCACTTCTCGATTTTAAACAGTGCTATTCCTCGATTAACAATGAAATCAGACAAGTTAGAAAACCATCCTTGCCTCGACACATATTCTTAATTCTGAAGACAGAGACGAGTTTCCCTACCTTGGAATTTTATGTTAAGCATGACAAGAATACTTTCCATACCATCGTATTTAAAACAATCATTTATGGAAATCAAACCCATTCATGTTTACAAAAATCCTTTCTATAACCATCTTTATATTTACAAACTCCATTTGTAAATCTCTTTATAAAACTTCATTTATAAATCTCCTTTATAAAATATCATTTATAAATATAAGACTCCTTTTGTAAATCTCCAAATATACTTATAAAATTCTAAATTCATTTATACAATTTCTTTTATAAAACTCATTTCTATTTATAACTCCTTTATAAATATTCTTTTATAATTATGAAAAATCCTTTTAAACACTACTTTCCTATTTATAAATTCATTTCTATTTATAAAATACCATTTATAAATCTAGAAATTTGTCATAAACTTTCAGTTTTCCGAATAGAACCGAATATTTTCCATAAAACGATCATTCCACAAATTACTATATATCTACAAATGTGATTTATACTATATTATAAAAACAATATCATTTCTCTTTATAAAATAATATTTATATAACTATTCTTTTTATTATAAAACATAATTAATAACACTATTGTTTTATTTATAAAATACATTTAAAAATCATTCTTTTATCCAACAATTCATATAAAACGTCTCACAAATATTTATTCCAATATATATATCTCCCTTTTTAAACAGAGTCGTTTTATTATAAACAAATAAATTCTCCTTTATTTTTCTTAAAAATAAATGGTCATTTTTATAATAACTTTTCTATATAAATAAATACTTCCCAAAAGAATTCTAAAATGTTTACATGTATACATATATTAGAAAAGAATAATAAAAAAGTTCAAAGTAAAATATATTTTTAATTAAAATAAAATATCATAGAAAATCCAAAAATTTCATATTAAAAATCATTTTTTAAATCGAAATCAGTTATAAATCAAGACAACAATTAATAGTATTCAAAATAATATAATGAGGCCAATAGCTACCATATCACCTTACAATGTTGTTGCTACCTATTTCACTAAAAAGGTTCAACTTTTAACATATATCAATGTCACATCCAATAGAGCCAACTACCAAGCTTTGACATTTAACAATTTATATAACTATATAAATGGAATTAAAATCAACATGTATATGGCTGAAATTTAAAATCGCGAGGACAAGATATCCAGGTTTCTCTACAAAATTCTTTGTATTTCATTTTAAATGTCATTTGCATTTCAAACGTGGATATTTAACTAAACAAAGCCAATAAATCATTTCAGTACAAAACAGTAATTTTTACTAACTATATAATAATATAGTATTCATTCAAATGCGAGATAACTCACCGAAATTCCAGTTGATGCTGAAGCATTTTTGTTTGAAACGTTCAATTTTAGTCTAAAATTCCACTAGCTCCAAACTTGTCAAAACTAATTCCAGTGCGTAGCTATCGCTATTATGAGCGCAACACAAAAGACCGCTTCTCAATTGGATCTCGAATGAGAAAGTTATTCATTTTATAATATTATGGATTTTTAAGATATAATTAAACACTTACTTTTATTAATTATAATTACCCTTTAAACTCTCTACTCATCATCTTCCCTCCAATCCCCAAATTCGAAGCACCTGACATGCAATATAAACAAATTCATGCATTTCAACCTAATCTCCCTCGATTCAACACGAAATCAAAATCCGACTTCACCGCCTTGCTCCACTTTGCAACTATCGCCACTAGAGGAAGCTTGGCCCTTTCCTTTGAATCCCGACCTGACAGTACCCCAAGAAACACCCAAAAATTCACGTTCTTCATCTTAAGCACCGCACATCATAAGATTTTGCCTAGAGATGCTCTTCGACAAGAGAAAGCAAATGGAACCTGTTGAATATGTGATGATATGATTTTTGTTTGATGATAATAAACATATATATATATATATATATATATTCATTTAAATGTATTTGTTAATGTACTATTTTATTTCTTACAAAATTAAATAAATATTTGCTGAATGAAATAAATAACGCGGAATTTAAATTCATACAGATATTTTATTCAAACAAATATTTATTACAATTTTGAATAGTACAAATTTGTGCTCTCACTATATACATAAATTTGAATTACAATACATTTCATTTTATACAATTGTCCTCACTACATATCGCTCATTCACTCGTATTTTATCTTCAACTCTATTCCAAATTGAATCCAGCATCTGAGTTATCTGTAAAAATACACACTGACGTAGTAAATTGAAAAGGAAATATTTTTGCAATGTAAGATAAAATGTATTTTGAAAATATTATTTGCCTCGGTTATTTGGGTTGTTTGTCATCATTTAATTTTGAATTCATTATACATGAACAGCCTGTGACATGCACAGTGTATCATTATATATGCCACAAGGCCGTGCACACCGATATATACACTTGATAAAATTGCAGGAACAGATGAGCATGGGTCAAACCCAAATGAAAAGCCAGGTTCAACTCAAGTGCAATACAAATAAAGTCATGATATGAGCACAAGGTCAAACCCTAGCTATAAATTGCATTCAACATATGTGCAAATTTAAATGAAATGGTCAAGACACAAAAATCAAGCCTCGACCAAAGTTCAAGTCAATCACCGGAAAATAGAGACTACAATAGTTCTGACCAAACAACAAAGTTCAATATCCAGTCAAGCTACATGAAGACCATGCATGAACCAAACAGCAAAGACAAGCTAAATGAAGACTAGCTCAACAATCATGTAACATGAAGAAGTCAACACATATGATCAGAAGCAATGCAACAGTCAATATCAAGGCATGAACTAGACAAGTACTCAAGGGATGCAACTCACAAGCTCCAGACTCAAAGCAACTCGATGAATATATATACATGCGTGAACATTTATGTGGAGTGGAACCAAGAGGTAGTAGATAGTCCAGAGTAAACACAGTGAAACCCAAATATACATAAACACAAGCTCAGATTCAAGTGAAAACAACAGTTGCAAACCAGGTTTAAGTGAAACCAAAATTCGATAGATTACATATACAAAAATGCTTCAGATAGGTATATGCAACTAAAAGTGACAGGATGAACAAAATATAAAAGTCATGTATAAAGGCACACTAGAATTTATATAGTGCATATCAAAGTGCAGACATGAATATACATACATACATACATACATACATACATACATACATACATACATACATACATACATACATACATACATACATATATGTGTGTGTGTGTGTGTATACACTAGCTCGTGGCTATAGCATGATCAAACAAGTGAGCAGTGCACATATCATGTGTCAACAGTGCAGTGAAACCAGAAACAACTACAAGCAACATATAACTGATTATATACATACGTGAGCATACACACACACATGTGCAGAATAAAGTTTGAACAAAGATATAGGAGATTTCAAACAGTAGTTCAAAGTAATGCCAAAGTCACGTATGTAGACGGAGTTTTATGAAGTTGGAATGAACAAGTCATAAAAATAAACAAAATCAAACAGTTCAAATCAGAGCCGTGATAACCAGAGAAATTCACGGAACCAAAATCAACATCGTCAAAGAATTCAACACTATGGTTGCCAAGCAAAGTCAGAATCGAGCCGTGTTAACCAACCAATCAAATATACGAATTTGAACGAGTCAAAGAAATCACAATCATTAAATCAAAATCAAACGACCAAGAAAATTATCAGACGAACGAAATTTTAGGGATTCAAATCATATATAACCCATACATCATCGGCCATAAAAAAACATTCGAGTTCAAGCAACAAAGAATAATCATTCAACTTAAATCAAAATTTGAATATAGTATAAATCGAAGAAGGAATGAACGTACCAATTCTCGCATCAGATAAACTCGACTTAATTGAAGGAGCCGAAGTAGAACAAAGTAGTCATAATTCTGATGTCAATCGAAACATCATTTCAAAGCGGCGACTTCAATTGTACAAAGCCTTAATTTTTTTTAAAGAAGAAATGAATGAGCTACAAACGAAGCTGCTATTTTTGACTCAAAGAATTAAAGGCCAAAGAAATAAAACAATGAGTCGGGCCGAAGGAACAAAAAAGGGGAATCATCGCTTGATTTATTTTGGGCCGATTTATAGTTTGGGCTTTTGCTTTTAAAATTAGGGTTTTGTTTTTAATTTATTTTTAAATTTATATTTTCTTTTTTAAACTTGTGTAAATTCTAGCCATGTGACTAGGGGATGAACTATTGTGGTGTAGTTCGAGAATTCACAACTTAGTGGCTGAGTTGTGGCAGGTTTTGAGTGTAAAGTTAAGGTTAGTTGTAGCGGGTATCGCGAGTTTACGTGTATAAGCGTCTGGCTGCTTAATTTCTAGTAAAAACCTTTGGGGCAGCACATAAGCAGGGTTTTGCCGAAGTTGGGTAAATCTGTGTGTTCTGCTTTTATTCTGCTATTATCTGTGCTGCTACTATTCTATGATCTGTGTTGAAATTATATTATATAAACTTCTGCAATATAATTTTATAATTAATAGTATCACCCTATTCACCCCCTCTAGGGTGAAATCAATCCTATAAGTGGTATTAGAGCTAGGAACAAAAAGCCATTTTTGTTTTAAAAATTTGAATTTTCAAAAACCAATTTTTGTTTTAAAAAATTTGAATTTTTAAAATGGCTTCTTTTAATACTGCTTTTGCTGAGGGTCAGTATATAGTTAGACCACCAATGTTCAATGGTGAATATGATTACTGGAAAAATAGAATGAAAATCTTTCTGAAAACCATTGATGCTTGAAATATAGTCGAGACAGGTTATAGAGCACCCATTATAGTTGTAAATAATCAAGAAATCGAAAAACCATTTGATCAATGGACAAATCTAGAAAATAAGTTACATAATGCTAATGCTATGAATTCTATTATTTGTTCATTGGATCGTATTGAATTTAATCGTGTCTCCATTGTCTAACTGTGTAGGAAATATGGTACACACTTGAAGTGACTCACAAAGGAACATCTTAAGTCAAGGAATCCCGCCTTGCCATGCTGAGTAGCGAATACGAGAATTTTACAATGGCTAAGGAAGAAAATGTCAAAGATATGTACGGACGGCTTTCCAACATCGTATACAAATCAAAAGCTCCTGGAAAATCATATACGGAATTGAAAATAGGACGAAAAATCCTCAAAGTCCTTCCATGAAGTTTTGAAGAAAAAGTGACTGCCATTTAAGAATCGAAAGATTTGAAACAAATCTAAGTTGAAGAACTCATCAGAAATCTCACCATTTATGAGCTAGAAATGAAATTCAAGGAAGGGCGTGAATGAGGAGATACTCGAAAGAAATCTATAGCTCTTAAAGGAACAATTGAAAGTGATCATGATGGAGCAACAGAGCTGGCACTGTTAATGAAAAGATTCAAAAAGAGGAACCGCAAATACAGAAATCTAGCTCTAAACCAAAAATTAAAAAGTAGAATAATCAAAGTTCTAGATAAACCAGAAGAGCAAGAAATCATTTGTCACACGTGCAACAAACCTGGTCACATCAAGCCCAATTGTCCTCAAAATCGACTTGGCGACGGAAAGAAACCGAAAAGGAGAAGTTTTACAGCTACTTGAGATGAAACTGATGAAGGTGATAAAAGCACTGTTAGTGAGAGTGAAAAAGAAAATCTATGTCTTCGAGGTGATACAACTGACAGTGATGATGACGAGCCAAGCGAGGTATCAAAACTTTCTCATTTGGAATTACTTATATATTTTCATGAGGTAAATGGTTATTTTGAATGACTTAAGGAAAAATACACTAAAATTGAATCAAAAGAGATACTTTGACAGATTTAAATAAATATCTTGATAAATTGGTTAAATACTATCAAAGTAGGAGCCCTAAGTGTGATATGTGTCCATCACTTGAAGAAGAATTTCAAAAAAATCAGAAATTAAAATTAAATCGCTTGAAAATGAAATTCTGATTTCGAAAGAAAGTGAAACACAAGGAGAGATAATTCTATTAGAAGGTGCACGCAATTATTAATTGAAAATGAATCTTTGATAACACAAGTCCAACAATTATCTACAACTTTAGAAAATTTTTTCAAAAGTGAAAGATCATTGAATATGCTGTTAGGGAACAAACTGTTAATACAGTTAGACAAGAACTGTATATAATCAATTTGAAAATATTAGAAATGAATTAATCAAGTCAATTCTATGTGCATAATTTGTAGAAAGTTTGGACACAATCAAAATAATTGTTGGTATACACCCAAACACGTAAAAACTATTCCAATTTGGGTTACAAAAGGCACGAATATAAAATCCCTCAAAGTCAAACAAATCTGGATGCCGAAAGGAATATATATAAGTAGTTTTGAATCTCCACAAACATATTTTTCAAAATCTGCTGCCACCGACAACCATGGACCTATAAAAACAAATAGGTCACAAAAATCTTATCTTATGTAGGTGTGGTGGCAGCTAAGAAACAATAAAAAGTGTTATATGGATTCTGGCTGTTCTAGTCACACAACATGCGACAAATCAAAGTTCCTTAGCCTAGTACAAAGGTGACAGAATCAAAATGAGCAACAACGAAAAATTATCGTAAAGGTAAAATAGGTGAAGGTATATTTATTTTGAACGGTATATTGAATGTGATAATCTGCACCATAATCTGAATCAGCCAGTTATGTGATGAAGAAATGAATGTTGATGATTAATCCGACTTATTCAAAACTGTTAACCAATCATCTTTGAACTATTTGGACTATCATTGATGATTGATGATTGCTCTTGATACACGTGGATATATTGGTTACTTTACTGCTAACACTATGGGCACTATATGTAAACTTGCACGGCTTCAATCAATCTCATCTAAAAGCTGTTAAAAATGATTTTGAGATATTTTGTTGCACACTTCATGATCTGGTCTATGATAACAATCTAATAATAATCTTGAGTGAAAGAGAAATTTAGATGCAGATTTCACTGGTAATCTAGTTGATAGAAAAATACTAGTGGAACGCGATTTATGTTGAGACATTTCAGTAGCCGCATCGTTTTCAAAGAAAATATCTGCATATTTTTCATTTCAAATATTTTCAAATAGCAGAAATTTTCATATAAAACCCCTTCTAGAAAATCATTTTTGACCTTGTTTCAGATTATTCATTTTTTAGAAAATTTAATAATTATTTTTGAATTTGAGCTTAAATGATTACATTAACTAATCCGACTCCCTACTGATTATCTAAAAGAAAAATAGGATTGAAAAAAGTGATGAGTGTTGATATTGATCATATATTGTAACTTGAGATAGTATACTTAGTAAATTAATTTATAAATTTAAACAGGAGTTATAAAAAAAATTTGTTCGTAAAAATTCCATGATCATTTCTAACTCTATCATATTTCTATCGACCATCACTCATTAAAATCCAATGTAGTATGTCAATATGTGATATTTTAAACGGGAAATCATTCGTTTTTCATTTCATTTTTTAAGAAATAAAAAAAATCTAAAGTATTCACTCTCATTTAAAAGTCCTCAGGTTTATGCATGGGTGAATTACTTGGAATTTTTGATTATGTGCTTCCATGCTCATTTAAAAGTCCTCATGGTCATGCATGCATGGAATGCATATCAAAATTGATTGATTAAATAGGCATGTTGATTCTAATCCCATTTAAAAGTCCTCACTGTTATGCGTGGTTAGAAGATACTTGAATTCTTCTTTTTTAAATTTGGAATGCTACTAATCTCATTTAAAAGTCCTAACGGTTACACATGGTTAGTAGATATTCAAATTCCTGAGATGAGTATACCACAAATAAATAAAACTATATGGTTTTTGCATCATCCCTATCATTCTAAAAGTGGAATATGCACCTAACAGAGTATTTATGATTTTTGTTTGATTTTTTTATTGAAATTTAATATTTATACTCGATTGGAAATTAATATTGTATTAATGTCTATCACTTTATCTCTATTTTTCTAATACTATTACTCTTTTTCTGATAACAAAAGGGGGAGAGAAAGGTTAAGATTTTGGAAAATAAAAGTCAAATATTTTAGTTTCTATATGCATCTAGTTTCATTTATTCATGTTTTTATGCACATATGAAGGGGAAGCTTTGTGTAGAGAGGAAGTATTCAAATAGGGGTAGCAAATTGAATGATCAAATACATTTAACAAATTCAAAGTCTTAAATATGTGTTTCTTATCATCAAAAGGGGAAGATTGTTGAATATGCGATGATATGATTTTTGTTTGATGATAATAAACACACACACACACACACACACACATATATACATATACATATGTATGTATGTATTCATTTAAATGTATTTGTTAATGTACTATTTTATTTCTCACATAATTAAATAAATATTTGCTGAATAAAATAAATAATACAGAATTTAAATATAAACAGATATTTTATTCAAACAAATATTTTGTACAATTTTGAATAGTACAAATTTTTGCTTTCACTATATACATAAAATTTTGATTACAATACATTTCATTTTATACAACTATCCTCACTACATATCGCTCATTCACTCGTATTTTATCTTCAACTCTATTCCAGATTGAATTCAACATCTAAGCTATCTGCAAAAATACACACTGATGTAGTAAAATTGAAAAGAAAATATTTTTGCAATGTAAAATAAAATGTATTTTGAAAATATTATTTGCCTCAGTTATTTGGGTTGTTCGTCATCATTTAATTTTGAATTCATCATACATGAATGGCTTGTGACATGCACGGTGTATCACTGTACATGCCACAAGACCGTGCACACCGATATATACACTTGATAAAATTGCAGGGACAGGTGAGCACAGGTCAAACCCAAATAAATAGCCGGGTTCAACTCAAGTGCAATACAAATAAAGTCACAACATGAGCACAAGGTCAAACCCGAGCTATAAGCTGGATTCAACACAGGTGTAAATCCAAATGAAATGGTCAAGGCACAAAAACCAAGCCTCGACCAAAGTTCAAGTCAATCACCAGAAAACAGAGACTACAATAGTTCTGACCAAACAACAAAGTTCAATATCCAGTCAAGCTACATGAAGACCATACATGAACCAAACATCAAAGACAAACTAAATGAAGACTAGCTCAACAATCATGTAACATGAAGAAGTCAACACATATGATCAGAAGCAATGCAACAGTCAATATCAAGGCATGAACCAGACAAGTACTCAAGGGATGTAACTCACAAGCTCTAGACTCAAAGCAACTCGATGAATATATATACATGCGTGAACCTTTATGTGGAGTGGAACCAAGAGGAAGTAGATAGCCCAGAGAAAACATAGCGAAACCCAAATATACATGAACACAAGCTCAGATTCAAGTGAAACAACAGTTGCAAATTAGGTTTAAGTGAAACCAAAATTTGACAGAATACATATACAAAAATGCTTCAGATATGTATATGCAACTATAAGTGACAGGATGAACAAAGTATAGAAGTCATGTATAAAGGGACACTGGAATTTATATAGTGCATATCAAAGTGCAGACATGAATACACACACACACACACACACACACTAGCTCGTGGCTACAACATGATCAGACCAGTGAGCAGTGCGCATATCATGTGACAGAAGTGTAGTGAAACCAGAAACAACTACAAGTAACATATAACTGATTATATACATACGTGAGCATATATATATATATATATATGTGTGTGTGTGTGTGTGTGTGTGTGTGTACACACACATGTGCGGCATACAAGTTCGAACAAAGACAGAGGAGACTTCAAACTGTAGTTCAAAGTAATGCCAAAGTCACGTATGCAGACATAGTTTTATGAAGCCACGATGAGCAAGTCATAAAAATAAATAAAATGGAACAGTTCAAGTTAGAGCCGTGATAATCAGAGAAATTCATGGAACCAAAATCAACATCGTCAAAGAATTCAAAACCGTGGCGGCCAAGCAAATTCAAAATCGAGCCGTGTTAACCAAGCAATCAAATATACGAATTTGAACAAGTCAAAGAAATCACAGTCATTATATCAAAATCAAAACGCCCGAGCAAATTATCAGACAAACAAAATGTTAGAGATTCAAATCATATATAACCCATACATCATCGGCCGTAAAAAAGCATTCGAGTTCAAGCAACAAAGAATAATCATTCAAATCGAATCAAAAGTCGAGTATAGTATAAATCGAAGAAGGAACAAATGTACCAATTCTCGCATCAGATAAACTCAACTTAATTGAAGGAGCCAAAGTAGAACAAAGTTGTCATAATCCAGATCTCAATCGAAACATCATTTCAAAGCGGCGACTTCAATGGTACAAAGCCCTAATTTTTGTTTAAAGAAGAAATGAACGAGCTACAGATGAAGCTGCCATTTTTGACTCAAAGAATTAAGGCCAAAGAAATAAAATAATGAGTCGGGCCGAAGGAACAAAAATAAAGGGAATTATCACTTGATTTATTTTGGGCCGATTTATAGTTTGGGATTTTACTTTTAAAATTAGGGTTTTGTTTTTAATTTGTTTTTAAATTTATATTTTCTCTTTTAAACTTGTGTAAATTCTACTCGTGTGGCTAGGGGATGAACTACGGTGGTGTAGTTCGAGAATTCGCAACTTAATGGCTGAGTTGTGGCAGGGTTTTGAGCGTAAAGTTAAGGTTAGGCGATATCGGGTGTCGCGAGTTTACGTGTGTATACGTCTGAGTGCTTAATTTCAAGTAGAAACCTTGGGGTAGCATGTAGGCAGGTTTTGCCGAAGCTAGGTAAATCTGTATGTTCTTTTTTTATTCTGTTATTATCCGTGTTGCTATTATTTTGTGATCTATGTTGAAATTATATTATATAAACTTCCGTAATAATTTTTTTATAATTAATAGCATCACCCTATTCACCCCCCTCTAAGGTGAAATCGGTCATACAGAACCACCCTCGTACACTATGTCCTCCTCTAACTACCACAAAACCCAAACCCTAGTCTCCTCTATTTACGTTGAATGTTCCAAAGCCATGCCACACACATCTAAACTCGTATAGATTTATAGATCTCATCCCCTCTGGACTCAAAGATCTCAACTTTACATATTTTTAATTAAGTGAATAAATAAATTTTGATTTTTGAAGTAAGAGGCCATTTTTGTTTACAGGAAAATGATGGAAATGAGCAAGGAGGAAAAAGTTGAAAAGTAAAAGTGAAAAAGGAAATGAAGGAAAAGTCTCTATTGAAAATTCCAAGTGTTTAGCTAGGTTTATCTTGTGATTTCGGCGCATCGCTATGCAGAATTTCATTCGCATACGAACCGTGAACGACAAAACATAAATATAATCACACACAACAATGCGACATGATCCCAAAATAATGATAATATACTCCGGTTATCTAATTATTTAAAATTTTATAAACATCATCGTTTTTCAAAAACCGTCAATGATAATTCAAAATTTTCCAATTATGGAGAAAATCCTATAAATAAAAATAAGAACACATTAATAAAAATAGAGTCGAATATTAAAAATTGATTTTCTAATTATTTTTAAATTCTAATCAAATATGAATATTTCAATAAATTAAATATTCTCATTTGGAATGTTAAAAGTTCTTAGTCATTGCATTCTTCCCCCTTTTAAAGAATTTTGTGACCAAAATTCCCAAAAGAAGAAAAATGTCTTCACACCTTTAAGCTTTAAAAACTACTCACTTTTACACATAAAAAAATAATCAATTAAGGTGGACTCTTAAATTCTAAAATCTCTATTGTTATGAAAAATTTCGGTAGCACCTCCTTTGCACGGCTCGATCAGAAAAACTACAACTTGCCACAACGGGCCTAGATCAACAAAAGAAAACAAAAGCCCAAAGTGACCTTTCATATCTTTGGCATAAAATCATCAACAATTGCATAAAATTGTACCTATTAGTCGAGCAAGTAAACCCCACTCATGAAACAAAGCAGTAAGCTAGACTTTGCTTCCATGAACCTGTATTTCACCTACAAATGCCGTCAGACCATATAACTTGCATTTTAATATCAAAAGCATATAAATTATTAAAGCCTGTACGATGTACATGTGTCACCCGTATGCAATATCAAATACGATCGTCGCTCAATCACACAAATTTCACTTTAGAATTAGTATCACCCATTCGCTTCCCTAGTGTGGACTTCGATCAGGTTCCTTGATTAGAAACCTTCGTTCTTCTTGCATATCCATATATTACGATAGAGAACTTTAGAATCTTATTAAAAATATATATCAATAGTTTTCCATCAAGGATCAAGTAAAGAATCCTAACTCGGACCGGTGTAAATCATCTTGAAATTGTGTGCCCGAGTTTGGATCAAAAACAGTTATGCGAATAAAATGATCTATCACGTTCATTTTTACTTATAGTATATTTCCTTTAATACTAAAATCATTTGCGCACCATTTCATTGAAATTTTCTTGAGTTTGTAAACATCTTATAAAACATAACTTATGTATATCAACACTTTTTTAAACTTAAGTACAAATTTGTATATCTCTTATACATCCTAAGAGTATATATCTAATACACAATTTGTTGTACTTAACCATGATGTTTCAACAAATTTAAAACTTGTTTAAATTCTTACTATCATCTCAAATTTATAATTTACAAAAACTTATTCTCTTATATCTCACAAAAATAGTTAGCTTCGATTTCTCAAATAATTTGAAAGTCTTCAACTATCCAAAATCGTTGAAAATTTCATTTCATTTTAACAAATGAAAATTTTCAAACAATATACCATAATGAGATGCACAAACCAATTGCCTTAAATCATAGGATACACGAGTCCATATAATAACTTAACTGAAAAGTTTAGAATTAAATACCTAATTTGTAACATCCCCCACTTGGATCCCAAAACTAACGGCTGCGGATGCTGTAGTCATCCATAGTTATTAATCATCGGCGATCAAATGCGGTAATGTTTGATACATTGATATAACAGAAACACATGAATTTGAAAAAAATTTAAACCATTATACATATTTCTCATTCCACTTCAATTCATATTTCAAGTTCATTACATAATTCCAAATTCAAGAACTACGTTTAGAGAAAATATAATTACTACAATACGTGGCAAGAGCGACATATGAAGATGACGTCTTGTATGATCAGATTACATACATAGGCAATTAAACAACTTTTCCTTTGTATCAAAACACAGCGGAATAAAAAAGAAAAGAGCCCTTAATAGCTAGCTCGCCTCCCGCATGTCTCCATAAGCTTATGCATCTAAAAGAGAACCTGAAAACCTCAAAATCAATTGAGCACCGAGAGTTTAAGAGGAAAAACACAAACTTCGAGTCGGACATAAAGCCTAGTATGAATAATAACTTAAAGTCTCGAACCATTTAGATATCTAGTGAGACCACGCCGCTTAGCGAAACGGGTTTTTCCCTCACTAGTATCTCGCACAAAAATTTATAATAACCATATAATGTGCTCCTGCATCCACGATATTTAAAAACATAGCAATTTAAAATATCATGATGATATGCAAACAAGTGAAACACCTGGATTTCCCATCCCCATGCATTTGACTATCTGTCTCAGCTATGTTTCTAGGGTCACTATTAACTTATCGGTTTTCATGGGCTGACTAATGACCAGTTTAAAAGCATATGGACTATCTATCCGGTTTCATAATGTTCATGGGATCACTAAGAACCTATTAGCCACTGCCAATAACTTCATTATTTCATGGGTTCTTTCCGAACCTATTGGTATCTCCAATAACTTCCCTTAAATCATAGTTTTCATGAGTCTACTATGAACCTATTGACTTTTGCCAATAACTTTATCCGGATATAGTTTTCATGGAATCACTATAAACCTAATGGCCATTCTAATAACTCTTTCCAAACATAGTTTTCATGGGTTTACTATGAACCTGTCTAATCTGAAAACTTCTTTGATTAGTCTTTGGGCGTCCTATGTTCTGGTCTACCTGACCTCCTGGATGCATTTCTACACATACATGAGCTAACTCAATTATATTCACTACTGGATCAATCTAGCTGCTTATTCTACCCTTTATCCCTAAAATACAGTTATGGGTCTGTTATACAGTGAATAGGTTTATAGAAGAAGCATTTAGAATAACTAATCATTACATAATACTACAATCACTATGGTTTAATGTCCTTAAAATCATTTTCACATAAATTATGGTTAACCCCTTTAACCCACTATTTCTTATCAAGGAAAGCTTCTTCCAAAACTTCAAAATTAAAACTATTTCAAAGCTCTTTTATATTGACATAGATTTTACTTTAAAATAAGATTAGGTTTTTTTCTATTGAAAACTAAGGATTTTGAAACCTTAGACCTGTACTTTCAAAACCATTAGAATATTTCTTTCGAAAGCGTTCAAACCTTCTTTTCAAAACACTTAAACATATGCCTTTCAAAACACTTTAAAATATCCCTTTCGGAAGCATCAAAACCTTCCTTTCGAAACCATCAAAACATTCCTTCCGAAAGTATTAAAGCATATCTTTCCAACGTATAGAAGGTAGCTACAAAACCATTTGAAAGTACCTCTTTCGAAACCATTGGATTTAATCTTAAATATAATTTTTAGATCAAAGTGATCATAAACGAAAGTACCCCTTTTGTAATGACCCATAAATTTTAAAGGTTTTATTTTCGTAATTAACTGAAATTTTGTGAAATTTTAAATAATTAAATTTGGAAATAAAAATTTGATATTCGAAATTCGTACATATAAACATAGCAAATGATAAATTTTCATCAAGTAATGTGAAAGTTTATTTTTCTTGTGTAATTTTTTTTCAATTTCAATCAGTTAATAATTGATGATGATAAATTATTTCTCAAACCTGAATATTTTTATACAGAAAATTTGTAAATCATCTTCTGAGTGAGACGTCATATTCGTTTCATCAAATCTGGACTGCTATTGCTCCGTTTATCTTATTTTCAGCAAATTTGCAGCATTTTCGGAATCGATCATCGACTTTTGATCGTATGATCATACCACTAATATATGTATACCATTTTGATAGTCTCGTCATGTAGATCTCTATGGTATATTTATTTCTGTATTTTGATATCCGGTACACAACGGAAGCAATAAAATTGTTCGCTGTAACGGTATCATAAATCGTGACTTTACACTTCCCTTCGGTTTCAAATTTGAAACATGCTGCCCAAACCAAATTTATTGCTTTAATGAATTGCACCTGAACCATAAGTCATGACCGTTGAAAAATTCCACTTATCTTATTTAAACAATTCACCAGGTTGGCAATATTTTCTCACTATTCATTCCAAAGGAAATAGGTTCATTTCTCTATCCTGTCTCCTTCCTTCTTCTGTACGCTATTTGTATTCATTCATATATTTGGCCAATTCTACATATATGCCAGAGTATTCATTTCTAAATATATATAAACCAATGTTATATCTGTCTATTCAAGTTCTTCCTTTGGAAACATGCACATCCCTTGCTCTTCGTCATGCCTAAGCCCACCTGTTACCTTTCCTCTCTTCTTTTTATATCCGCCATTCTTATATAAAAAAGAGGGAAGAAAATTTATATACTAAAGAATGGTGACATCATATAAAAATTCAAAGAAGCCGAGCACCTCCTCTTTTTCTCTGTACATCGGCCACCCAATCCCCACGACCCCTCATTTCCATCTCCTCCATACATACTATATATTTATTTATAGTTACAGTAATATATTAACTTTTATATGCTCTTATATTTTATCGAATATACATAGTTTATAAGATTTACGTGAGTTAAATATTAGCCCAATCTATATAAATATTAGCCCAGTCTGTATAAATATAAAGTATATAGATTTACGTGAGTTATAATACTTGTATATATATGTGAAGATTTACGTGAGTTATATATTAGCCCATTCTGTATAAATATTAGTTTAAATAAGTATATTTAAGTTTGGTTTCAAATATAGAAAAATTTATATACATACTTTGAAGAGAATTATATGTTCAATATATAAATTGTCTATAGTTATAAAGTTATGGAAGATTGTTATAGGTTATCTATTTATATAAGTTATCTGTTATATAAGCTGTTATATGAGTTGCGTGTAGTATATAAGTTATATAGGAAAGTTGTATGTGCTTGTATGTATATTTTACCTGTTGGGTGTATAATATTTTACACAGATTTGTTTTGATTTTTTTAAGTGTAGATATAATAATAATATATATAGTAAGGTTGTTTTATGATAAATATACAAGAGGTTGAAGTTTAGAGATGGATTAAGGTTTAAACTAAAAATGTGTTTTAAATATAAGGATTTGAAATGATATATATATTTATTTATTAATAGTGTTTAAATCTAATACTAATAAAAATAATAATCACAATATATATTTAATTTAATATATGTTAAAATAAGAATATGAGTATATATATAATTTATATGTTATATCTATATCAATTTACTCACATAACTAATCTCCATCGATCCAGTTCTAACTTGATTTCGTCAATTCCTATTTATCGGCTTTGATCATCGAATCGTGTCCATCTAGTGTTGCTTTGGAATTCGTAGCTCATTTCTTCATCAAATCTATCTAGCCTGCAAAGGTGAGCAATCACTCACAATTAATGTTCTTATATTTATTAAATTTGATTTCAATTTGAAACGACATTTGAAATATGCTGCTGTTAGTTATTTACATTGCTATTTATATGCTATTATCTGTAACTGTTCACTAGTGGGATATGACACCATATCCTGTTGTTTATATTTTGTCTAATCATTGATGATATGTGCCTGTTATATTATTATATCTGTTATCACTCCGCAAGTTCCCTGTTAGTATAGAATTCCTTATAGGTTGAAATGATACATACCCGAACGATCTGTAGAATAGGAGAGAATCATTATGGGTTGACATGATAAACCCAAGCGATTTTGGTTGAATTGAATTTGGGATTGCGGGTTGCAATGATATATACCCATATATATTTAAATTGCGGATTGAAATGATAAATATCCGTATCACTTGACCATAGGATAGAAAATTTTATACTGACACCATTGGTCTATATATAAATATTTTTTTTTAAAATGATTTCTATGGTTTTAAAAGAAAATATATATGGTTTTATTTAAATTTGAAAATATTATGTATACAAATAAGTTTTAATATAAAATAGATTTAATAATAGGCTTTAAATTTAGTAAAGTTTGATTTAAGTAAAATACAATATGATTAAGTATTTATTTAAAATTATATTTAAAATAGATTTTATAATGATTTCTATAAGTTAAGGTTGGAAAGATAAATTTGAATTTATTCGAAATTGTATTTAATTAAGAATTTTGTTCAACAAAATCGATTTGAAAACTTATTTAATTTGATGATTTTAAGATATGATTTTATAACTTGATTTTGATATAAAGTGATTAAATAGATATTTCAAGTTTAAACAAATCGAAGGAAATATTTAGTTTAATGTAGTTTAAAGTAATTAAAATGATATTGGATTTTATTAAGTGAATATTTCAAAACTAAGTAATAATGAAGTTAAAATAAGATATATATGAAATTATCAATTTAGTTTTGAAATGTAGAATATTTAAAGCTTTGAAATATATTAAAATTAAATGGTTTATTTCATGGTTCAAATCTATATTTAAATCGATATAATTTGAAATGATTTATTGAGAAATTGAATTGAATCGAAAATTTAAGAATTGAGATTGAATTAAATTGGAATTTTTGAAATTCAAGTTGATTTTAATCGAAATTTGAAATTTGAGGAAGCTATTTTATTTTATGTGAAGATTTTATTTAAAACCATTTATATTTTCTTTACTATATAAACTATTTTGAAATAAACTATTTTTAATATAAACTATTTATTTTCTAAACTATTTCATTATATATACTGTTATTAATATCTAAAATGTTTAAAGGAAAGTGTTTTGGTTTCGAATACTTTGAAAGTGCTATGGCTTTGGAAATGGATATATTTGAAATAGAAATGATATTGTTATTGATATGGTTTTGAAGTATAAACTATTTTGAAATGACCACGGTGTTATAATAACGATGAGTAGTTAAAGAGACCGGGATCGGATATTGTCATACTCTCTGCCAATACCGAAAACCACTTTAACAACTGTGTACGTGGTGGAGATTCCAGAATAAAGTAGGATGATCTGGTGAAGATTCTATCTGGTATTCACGTAGCCTTGACTCCCATGAGTCAGTTTGATGCGTCTAAAATAGGAGCTAGCTGGGCCAGGTGAGGTCATTCCTTCTATCGGACACATTTCTTCGATACCATTGTATTGCTTTTGTGATGTGATTGGGTGCACCCTTTGATTTTGATTTGGGAGTGTGTCACGAGGTGGGCGGTAGTAGCTGCTATGCGTTACCACGAATCTAGATATGCGAACGGTATATCTACCCTGGCATTGCCTCGAGTGCCTTGTGGCATGCCCTATCATGCCTTCTACGAGTTTGTTTTGTAACATACCTATGTGATGCCCTCTGGGTAAACCTCCAGTTTACGGAGGAGCGTACGACATTGTATGGACTACGAGAATTTATTAAATGTGTTAAGGGGGATATGGGTAACGCCTTAACGCTATTTTAATATCTTTTACTTTACTATGGACATATTATAGTAGCGTATATTACTACATAGTAGATAGTTCCACGGATCCTTAGAAGATGAAACATCCTTTAAGTTACTTGTATTTTAGTTGATATTTCACTTGAGTTGGATTTATTGATATAAGAATTTTAATCCAGACTCGAGTGTTTTGTGTTTTGCTTTACGCTTGGGTAGACTGAGTGATACAGCATTTGAGACTCACCTTTAAAGTTTGGAGCTTCGCTTGGAGATCCAATTATAAATTCAGCTTTCAGCTTTTCCAGTTGATTTGTTCAGAGATGTCATCAGTTTGTATTTGAGACTTTACTGTATTTGAGATATTCTGTTATATTTTATTCCAAACTCTGTTGTTTATATAGTAGCTTCATGAACTACTATTTATCTATTCCGCTGCATTATTATTATATTACTCTATCTCTGTGATTGATTTATTTGCCGTATATGCTAAGTTTTGCCAAAAATAAATTAACAATATGATGTTTCGAACATTCAAGTCCGACATGTGTGGATGCGAATGGTTGAAAATAGTGTGTCGTTATAAGTGGTATCAGAGCTCTGGTTTTAGCCAAAACTTAGCATATGTAGTAAATTTAATTATGGAATCATGTTCGTTCGAGCTTGAGTTCTTCATCTTTGATTCGAACTTCCATTGAATTTTGGAACATTCCCCTTGGTTCCAAAATCCATTCTTGTCTCTTCATACTCATGTTCTTCTTGACTTTTGGAGTATCCCATAACTCCACTTCGGATGATATCTATTATGAATCGACGGTTACGCCAATCTTAAAATGATTTGTAAAGGGGTGAAAATCCTTACAACAGGCATCGATTCACCGAAGATTTCTGTATCCTCCGTTTAGATACTGCTACCTCTTGCTACTCTCTTATGGTTGATCCTATTCTTGAAGTCACAGTTGTCCCGGTTAAGGTCACTCATGATTTATATTAGTCTATCCACCTCTTCTCTCTTGTTAATTAATCATCCTATCTTCGTTTCGAGTCTATCTTTTAGTTATAGTTCTTTTAATTAGAGTTCCTCTAATTTTGATCTCTATCATTGTTTTGGAATTCATTCTTTAATAATCGAGTGAGGGAGTGTATTTGTAATTTATAGAAAGATTTTTTATATCATGTTGTTTGAGGTGTTAAGTTTGAATTTTCGGTTTCGATCGATTCGTCTGATCAATGCTGTCGATTGGAATTCCAAAACACTTGAACAGAGCAAACTGACATAATATTGTTCTCAAATTTGGTAAATGAAATAAATTTTGTATGATTATACTATATATATATAAGTATAAAAAATTTCTGAAAGATAATGGTTGAATAAATTAGTTGTTAAGGATGATAATATTTGATTTTCATCAATTGTTTTGTAAACCATTGACTATTGTCACTTGGTATAAATAAATGAAATTATAACACATGGTTTGTAAATTCATTTGGAATTGAAATGAATTAAGGATAAATGAATGAAGGATTTGAGAATTTAAAATTTAAATTTCTGGTGTTTTCCAAATTTGGATTTCAAAGTTTTAGAAAAAAATAAATTAGACTATTTATTCGAAAGTATTTTTAAATAGAAATCATTTTCCAAAGAATTTTAAAGGTTTTGAACCAGTACTCTCTTCGTTTGTCATTGGAAAATAATTTCGGTGATGATGGCCGCATCGTCGACATTCATTTTCGAGTCTCGAAGTGGGGAGGCCCTCAGTAGCTTTGCTATGCTTTTGTTCTGGAAAAGGAAAATGGATTTGATGTAAAATTTCTTGTGCATAAATTTATTTATAAAATATTATATGTATATATTTACTTTAAAATAGTTTGAAGTGAAATCGGAAATTTAACTCTTAAGTTTCATATTAAGAAATGGTTTCAATTATTGAGATAAAGAGAAATGTTAAGAATAATTGGAATATCTGAAATGATAAATGGAAGTAAACCAACCTGAAGAAAATTGAATTTGAACCTAACTTAATTGTATAATACTAAATTACATTCTAATATATACGACTTTCCTAAAATATTCAAAAAATTAAAATGTTAGGATATAATAGGGTTGTACAAGAATAAAACTTAATTAATAAATTGTTCAAACTAAATCTGGCTTAGTATAAATGTTGTTGATAGAAGAAAATTTTGTTTAATATTTAATTACACTCTGAAACATTTATATAAATTACCTAGAGAAGTTTAAAATGTAATTAGAATGTAATTGGATAATATGCACTATGGTATAATAAATAGGATATCAAAATGATTTTTTGTTAGGGAATTCACTGACAATAAACTGGATAATAAATTGAATAATGAAAAGGAAAATTTATTTATTGAATAATATAGGGTTATAAGGAATGTTATGCACGTAATATATGTTGACGTAATATATGTTGCAAAATAAATATTAAGTAATATATCAATAAATAAAGGAGAATGATAGTTAAGTAAATTAATATGGACTTAAGAATAGTTGAAATGGAGTTTTAGTGAAATCAACTTAGTTGAAGATAAATGGATAAAATAAATGAGTAATTTAAAAAAATGAATTTGTTTGAAAAAAAGGGTTGATAAAATGAAGTAAAATCAATATTTAATTGAATGACTATTTATTAGTTGAATAAAATGGATTAAACAAATTATTGAATATTAGTTTATTTGAAACTGAAATCTATATGGTTTTGAATAGTTGAAGTTGAATGTGAGGTGAAATTAACTATGGTTGATCAAATAAATTTAATAGATGAGTAAAATAAGACAAATTTTTGTTGGGAAATTTTTGTAATAAATATTAATGAATTTGAAACGAATCAATTGAATAAAATTATATGGAATTGAAATCAATATGAACACCAAAAATTTGATTGATTAAATAAAATTGGAATCAATTAATTGGATATAAACCAATATTAAATCAAATAAAGTTATCTGGTTTTAAATAAATTATTGTATTTAGTATTTCAAATATTTTCTTTCTGGTTGTTTCTATTCTTCTACAGCCTTCCTTTTCGGGGACGAAAAGTTTTGAGTGGGGGAGAGTGTAACAACCCGTAAATTTTAAAGGTTTTGTTTACGTAATTAACTGAAATTTTGTGAATTTTAAATAATTGAATTTGGAGATAAAAATTTGATATTTGGAATACTTACATATAAACATAGCAAATGATAAATTTTCATCAGGTAATGTGAAAGTTTATTTTTCTTGTGTAATTTTATTTCAATTTAAATCAGTTAATATTTGATGATAATAAATTATTTCTCAAACCTGAATATTTTTATATAGAAAATTTGTAAATCATCTTTCGAGTGAGACGTCATATTTCGTTTCGTCAAATCTAGACTGCTATTGCTCCGTTTATCTTATTTTCAGCAAATTTGCAGCATTTTCGAAACCGATCATCGATTTTTGATCGGATGATCAGACCACGAATATCTTTATACCGTTTTGATCGTCTCGCCGTGTACATCTCTATGATATATTTATTTTTGTATTTTGAGATCGGGTACACAGCGGAAGCAATAAAACTGTTCGTTGTAACGGTATCATAAATCGTGACTTTACACGTCCCTTCAGTTTCAAATTTGAAGCGTGCTGCCCAAACCAAATTTATTGCTTTAATAAATTGCACCTGAACCATAAGTCATGACCGTTGAAAAAAATCCACTTATCTTATATAAATAATTCACCAGGTTGGCAATATTTTCTCATTATTCATTCCAAAGGAAATACGCACGTTTCTCTATCCTGTCTCCTTCCTTCTTCTGTAAGCTATTCGTATTCATTCTTATAATAGGCCACTTCTACATATATTTCAGAGTATTCATTTCTAAATATATATAAACCAATGTTATATCTACCTATTCATTCTCTCTTTGGAAACGTGCACGTCCTCTGCTCTTCTTCAAGCCTAAGCCCACCTGTTACCTTTCCTCTCTTCTTTTTATACCAGACATTCTTATATACAAAAAAGGGGGGAAGAAAATTTATATACAGAAGAATGGTAACAGCATACAAAAATTCAAAGAAGCACAGCACCTCCTCTTTTGCTCTGTACATCGGTCACCCAATCCCCACGACCCCTCACTTCCTCTCCTCCACTCAAAACCCAACTATCATGACCATTTCAACCACCAGAGCCTTGCCACCATCCCACTTCTCCTCTACCGAGAGGCACAACAGCCGACCGCTTCCATGTCGATCCCCTTACCATCTGCTCGACCTTCTTCTTGCTTCACCTATTCATGCTTTGCGTAAGTATGTATTTGTTTATATAAGTTTGGTTTTTGTATAGAGATATATGTATTTGTGTTAAACTTTGAAACGGTGTATATATAAGTATATATTATTATTAAAGACAATATTATATATGCCTATAGATTTGATATATATATATAAGTATATGTGAAGTTGAGTTCATATGTATATATTCATGTCTTATAAATGTTAGTATATGCATTTGTTAGTTTATATAAGTTACAGATATATATGTTATACATTATAAAGTTTATACAAATTTTAAATTAGGTTAGTATATAAGTATATTTCAATATTTGACAGTTTTATATCTACATCTATATATTTTTACAATATTACACTAGTACCATATATAATCTGCATATGTATATATCATGTAATATTTTATAATACGGTAGCATATATATAATGTGTTAAAGAAGTTTATATACAAACTTTGACATGTTATGAAAACTGTTTTAGGCTTTGTTTTATATACATACTATATATGTATATTTATTTATTGTTATCGTAATATATTAACTTACATACGCTCTTATATTTTATCGAATATACATAGTTTATAAGATTTACGTGAGTTAAATATTAGCCCGTTCTGTATAAATATTAGCCCAGTTTGTATAATGTAAAGTATATAGATTTACGTGAGTTATACATACTTGTACATATATGTGAAGATTTACGTGAGCTATATATTAGCCCATTCCGTATAAATATTAGTTTAAATAAGTATATTTAAGTTTTGTTTTAAATATAGAAAAATTTATATATATACTTTGAAAAGAATTATATGTTCAATATATAAATGGTCTGTTGTTATAAAGTTATGAAAGAGTGTTATAAGTTATCTATATATATACTTTACCTATTATATAAGCTGTTATATGAGTTGCGTGTAGTGTAGAAGATATATAGGGAAGTTGTATGTGCTTGTATATATATTTTACCTATTGGGTGTATAATATTTTATATAGATTTGTTTTGATTTTTTTTACTGTGTAGATATAATAATAATATATATAGTAAGGTTGTATTATATTAAATGTACAAGAGGTTGAAGTTTAGAGATGGATTAAGGTCTAAATTAAAATTGTGTTTAAAATATAAGGTTTAGTTTAATATGCGTTAAAATTAGAATTTGTATATATATATAATTTATATGTTATATCTATATCAATTTACTCACATAAATAATCCATATCGATCCAGTTCTGACTTGATTTCGTCAATTCCTATCTATCAGCTTTGATCATCAAATCGTGTCCATCTAGCGTTGCATTGGAATTCGTAGCTCATTTCTTCGTCAAATCTATCTAGCCTCGAAAGGTAAGCAATCACTCACGATTAACGTTCTTACATTTATTAAATTTGATTTCAATTTGAAACGACAATTGAAATATACTGATGTTAGTTATTTACATTGCTATTTATATGCTATTATCTGTAACTGTTCACCAGTGGGATATGACACCATATCATGTTGTTTATATTTTATCTAATCATTGATGATATATGCCTGTTATATTATTATATCTGTTATCACTCTGCAAGTTCCCTGTTAGTATAGAATTCCCTATGGGTTAAAATGATACATACCCAAACGATCTGTAGAATAGGAGAGAATCGTTATGGGTTGAAATGATAAACCCAAGCGATTTTCATTGAATTGAATTTGGGATTGCGAGTTGAAATGATACATACCTGTATATATTTAAATTGCGGATTGAAATGATAAATATCTGTATCACTTGACCATTGGATAGAAAATTTTATACAGACACTGTTGTTCCATATATAAATATTTTAAAAAAGTTTTCTATGGTTTTGAAAGGAAATATGTATGGTTTTATTTAAATTTGAAAATATTATGTATATGAATAAGTTTTAGTATAAAATAGATTTAATAATAAGCTTTAAATTTAGTAAAGTTTGATTTAAGTAAAATACAATATGATTAAGTATTTATTTAAAATTATATTTTAAAATAGATTTTATAATGATTTCTATAAGTTAAGGTTGGAAAGATAAATTTGAATTTATTCAAAATTGTATTTAATTAAGAATTTTGTCCAACTAAATGGATTTGAAAACTTATTGAATTTGATGATTTTAAGATATGATTTTTTAACTTGATTTTGATATAAAGCGCTTAACGGATATTTCAAGTTTAAACAAATCGAAGGAAATATTTGGTTTAATGTAGTTTAAAGTCATTAAAATGATATTGGATTTTATTAAGTGAATATTTCAAAACTAAGTATAATGAAGTTAAAATAAGATATATATGAAATTATCAATTTAGTTTTGAAATGTAGTAAAACTTTGAAATATTAAAATTTAAATGGTTTATTTTGTTGTTCAATTCTATACTTAAATCAATATAATTTGAAATGATTTATTGAGAAACTGAATTGAATTGAAATAGAAGAATCGAGATTGAATTAAATTGGAATTTTTGAAATTAAAGTTGATTTGAGTCGAATTTTGAAATTTGAGGAAGCTATTTTATTTTATGTAGTATTTTGAAGATTTTATTTAAAACCACTAATATTTTCTTTACTATATAAACTATTTTAAAATAAACTATTTTTAATATATACTATTTTATTTTATAAACTATTTCGTTATATATACTATTATTAATATCTAAACCGTTTAAAGGAAAGTGTTATAACTTTGAAAGTGCTATGGGTTTGGAAATGGATATATTTGAAATAGAAATGATATTGTTATTGATATGGTTTTGAAATGAAAAAGGATATTTTTATTTTGAAGTATAAACTATTTTGAAACGACCATGGTGTTATAATAACGATTAGTTGTTAAAGAGAACCGGAGCTGATATTGTCATACTCTCTGCCAATACCAAAAACCACTTTAACAACTGTGTACATGGTGGAGATTCCAAAACGAAGTAGGATGGTTTGGTGATGATTCTATATAGTATTTATGTAGCCCTGACTCCCATGAGTCATCTTGATGCGGCTAAAACAGGAGCCACGTCGGGCCAAATGAGGTCATTCCTCCTTTCGGATGCATTTCTTTGATACAATTCTATTGCTTATGCGATGTGATTGGGTGCACCCTTCGATTTTGATTTGGGAGTGTGTCACAATGTGGGTGGTAGTAGCTGTTATGCGTTACCACCATTCCGGATACGCGAATGGTATATCTACCCTGGCATTGCCTTGAGTGACTTGTCGCATACTCTATCGTGCCTTCTACGAGTTTGTTTTGTACCGTACCTATGTGATGTCCTCTGGGTATGCCTCCAGTTTTCGAAGGAGCGTACAACATTGTATAGACTACGGGAATATATAAAATGTGTTAAGGGAGATATGGGTAACACCTTAACGCTATTTTAATATCTTTACTTTACTATAGACATATTATAGTAGCGTATATTACTACATAGTAGATAGTTCCACGGATCCTTAGAGGATGGTTATCTCAAACATCCTTTAAGTTACTTGTATTTTAGTTTATATTTATCTTGAGTTGGATTTATTGATAAAAGAATTTTAATCCTGACTCGAGTGTTTTGTGTTTTGCTTTATGCTCGGGTTAAACTGAGTGATACAACATTTGAGACTCACCTTTAGAGTTTGGAGCTTCTCCTAGAGATCCAACTATCAATTCAGCTTTCAGCTTTTCCAGTTGATTTGTTCAGAGATGCGATCAGTTTGTATTTGAGATATTCTGTTGTATTTTATTACAAACTCTGTTGTTTATATAGTAGCTTCATGAACTTCTATTTATCCATTATGATGCATTATTATTATATTACTTTGTGTCTGTGATCCTATGATTGATTTATTTGTTGTATATGCTAAGTTTTGCCAAATATAAATTAACAATCTGATATTCGAGCAATTCAAGTTCGATATGTGCGGATGCGAATGGTTGAAAATATCGAGTCGTTACACCTTTTGAAACCGTTATCCCTCGAGTAAAGGAGTTTGTGGAAAACAGATGGTTTCGAAACCATCTTTTCAAAAGCTTTAATCTTTTAAGTAAAACAATTGGAAGGATTGCTTCAAAACATCTTTCGAAGCCATTGCCTTTGAAACCTTTAGTATAAGTGGCTATTGGAGCCCTTTCGAAAGCATTAGGAAGCAGCTTTATATTTATAAAAAAAAGATTGCCTTTCAAACTCATTGAAAACTTTCAACGTGCTCGAATGGTATGAAGACGGCAGCATGATTTTGACTAGGTTCAAACTACCCTTCCGAAAGCTCCATTTTAAAACATATAACGCGGTAACTCATTCGAAAGTTATCCTTTAAAAATAAGAAGGAAGCAACCTCTTCGAAAGTTATATTTAGCCCCTTTCGAAAGAATCTCTTTGAAATCAAGGCAAGCGGCATCTCATTGTGAAAGCAAACAAAGTCCGTCGAAAGCTATTTAAAATGGCTCTGACCCCTTCAAAAGCATGGTTTTGAATCTATACCTTCTGCCATTCTCCAATCCACTATGTACTAAAACATTGATATCGTATGTATTAGTTTCGACTTGGTTAAGGGCGGAAGTATGGGGTCAAATGGTTGCTACTGGAAGTGGCAAAATAATAAATTTTTACAAAACTGTTTTGTTTTCTTTTTAAGTAAATGTTTTTCAATCAATTTGCCTATTTGTAAAAATATAATTGGTTGCCATAACCTTTACGAAAATATTTTCTAAAGACTATCGAATTCATCCAGAATTAATTAAAAAGATTTAACAAAGAAGCCATTCCCTTTAGCAAAAAAAATAAGACATTTAAGTCCTCCGACTTACTTAATTTAATTTCCATAGTAAATCACTTACATAGAATCCTCAAAAATCATCAAAATTTACTTTTAATATGTTATCTGACATATATAAATTTCAGACCCAAAATCCTTTATATAATTTCTGAAATAAATTTTAAACCCAAATATTTATCTCTTCCTTCAAAAATTCATAGTATATTATCCATAGCTTGGATAATTATGAAAATTTAAATCCATCTCCAAAATAATGTTGTACATAACATACTAAATCCTCATGTCATTCGAAACCTAATAAATATGATTTTAGCCTTAAGTCGAATAACATTTATCAAACATACTTGTCTGAATCAAACATATCATGTAATCCAAGCATATCATCATTAAAATCATCATAAAGGTTTTAAACTTAAAACCCAAAATCAAACGTTCATGAAAAAAAATGAGATGGTTTTTATTATTATTCACCAAGCTTTGGATAAGGAACTTGAGATTTGATCTTGCTTAATTCTCCTTGCTTGATTTCTTAGCTTTTAATCGATTTTTCTCCTCTTTTCCCTTAGGTTGTTGCTGGCTTGCTCTTGGGTTTATGTTTTAGAATTAAGAACTTATGAAGTTAAAATGGGAATAAGGGTTTAGGGGTTAAGGGTTATGGTGGACGGTTATTCCCCATAATACTCTTGCCTTTTTCTCTTATTAATTAACTTATAAAACCATTTCCATAACTCATTCTTTTAAATTTTTATTTAGCTAAGCACGGCTTCTAATAAATTTTCAAATCGTAATCCCTTTATCACCCTAATCTTTACATTATTATATTTAATTAATCTAATTAAATCTCCCAAATACTGTTATTTAAAATTAAGGGTGTTACAGGCTCTTCTCCTTAAAGAATTTCGTCCTTAAAATTTAGTAAGGACTAAATACTAAGCATAACAATCATCTGTAATAATTCTTAACTACCATACTAGCCTACCTGACTAGTAACAGTCTATATAAAGATAATATAAAACATACCCTTCAACAGATCAGGTTAAGTATCTCTAATCCTGTCTTTTGTCTCCCAAGTAAAGTCCTTCTCGTTGTCGCTCCACTGAACTTTTACCAACTTGACTGTCTTGTTTCTTAACCTATTTTCATCTCTCGCTATAACTGGAATTGGTTCTCCAACAAAAGTCAAATTTGGTTCTACCATCTAATCTTCCAACTCTGTCAGAGGAATAGTAGTCTTCGGATCATGCACATACTTACGAAGGTGAGATACATGAAACACATTATGGACACCTGCCGAACTGCTTGGAAACTCTACTCTGTATGCGAGCTTCCCGATCCTCTCTATAATTCGAAAAGGACCAACAATCTTAGTGCCAATTTCCATGACTTTCTGATTCATACCACACCTTTCACCGGTGATACCTTAATGAAGACTCTATATCCAACTGAGAATTCTATATTTTTACGCCTCTTATCTGCATAACTTTTCTGCTTAGACCGAGCTTCCTTCATCCTTTCTCCGATCAATTTGATCTTCTCTATTGCCTCTCTAACCAGATCTAGACCCAAGACTAATCTGTCTCCCGTCTCTAACCAACATACCGGTGATTTGCACGGCCTTCCATACAAAGCTTCAAAAGGCGTCATTCCTGTACTAGCCAGATAGTTATTATTATAGGAAAACTCAACTAAGTGTGGGTGATTTTTCCAAGATCCACTAAAATCTAGCACACAAGCCTTCAATAAATCCTCGAGTACCTTGTTGATGTTATTCATGAATAACATAGCTAAAACAAGTGCCATCCTAGTTGACTTAACTGGAATGAAATTGGCACTCTTGGTCAACCTGTCCATTATGACCTATATTTCATTTCCTCTATTCGACCTAGCAACCCATCTATAAAATCCATGGATATCGAATCCCATTTTCAAATTGGTATCTCCAAAGGTTGAAGTAATCCACTTAGCTTTTGATGTTCGGCCTCCACTTGTTGACAATTCGCACACTACCTAACCCACAAGCCAACATCCTTCTTCATACCTTCCTAGTAGAAATTTCTCTTCATATCCTGATACATCTTGGTTTCTCCATGATGAATCGTAAAATTGGATCGATGATATTCCTAAAGAACTTCTCTTCTCAAGTCCTCAACATTTGGAACAAACAACCGTCCCTTCTTTCTCAACCATCCCCTCTGGTCAAGACTAAAATCATTTAGATCGTCGATCTCCAACCCAGCCTCAAGCCTTATAATCTTTTAGGCCAATAATGGGTCCTCTTTTTTTCTTAGAAGCAATTCTTTCGATCAATACCAGTCGAACTTCCAAACAGGACAACATGGCGATGCCCTGACTAGAACTAGCAGTCGATCTTAACTGCACATTACAAGTAGTCAAAGCTTCTAAATCTTTATATTCTGCCAACATAGCTAACACCACATTCTAATGTATTCTACAAAGAGCATCTGCACTCTATTTCCTTTTCCAGGTGTATACTCTATACCAAAATCATAAGCTGCTAAAAACTTTAGTCGCCTCTACTGTCTCATATTCAACTCCTTCTGAAAGAATAAATATCTTAAGGACTTATGATCTGTGTATAGCTCAAATCACTCCCCTAAGAGATAATGTTTCCACATTTTAAAGCAAAGATCACCGTAGCCAACTCCAAATCATGAGTGGGATATTTCACTTCATGTGGTCTAAGCCGTCGTGAAATGTAGGCAATAACTTTATCCTTTTGCATCAATACAACTTCTAGTCCAGTTCCACATGTATCGGTATACACCACCAACCCTTGGTTTTCGTCTGGAACCACTAACACATGCCCATTGGTCAAAAAATGCTTTAACTTAAGGAACTCTTCCTCACATTTGTCAAACCAAATAAACTTCCATTCTTAATGGTTAACTTAGTCAAAGGCGTTTCTATCCACGAGAAATCCTTAATGAATCTCCGGTAATAGCCAACAAGTCTAAGAAAACTTCTAATCTCAGTCACTGTCTCTAGTCTCTTCTAGTTATTAACAGCTTTGATCTTATCTGGATCGACTAACAAACCCTTCTCCGAAACCATGTGCCGAGAAACTTAACCTCTTTCTTTCAGAAATGACACCTGGAAAACATCGCTTTCAGCCGATGCCACTTTAGCATCTTAAGCACTACTCTAAGACTATCTTTATGTTCTCTTTCATCTTTAGAGTATATTAAAGTGTCATCTATAAATACCATTACGAACCTATCCAAGTACTCTCGGAAAACTCGGTTCATCAAATCTACGAAGAAAGCTGGTGCATTCATTAACCCGAATGGCATTACTAACCACTTGTACGAACCATATCTAGTCCGAAATGCTGTCAATGGAATACTGTCCTCTGCCACTCTTAAATGATGGAAACCCGTCACCAAATCCAACTGGGGAAACTCTGGCTCCACACAACTGATCAAATAGATCGTTGATTCTCGACAAAGGATACTTATTCTTGATCATCTTCTCATTCAGCTTACAATAGTCGATACATATCCTTAATGATCCATCTGGTGTCTTTACGAACACCACTGTTGCACCCCAAAGCGAACTGCTTGGTCTAATAAAATATCTCCCTTCTAGATCCACTAGCCGCGCCTTTAATTCCTTCGACTCAATCGGTGTCATCCTGCTACGTGGTCTACTTACAGGTTCTGCTCCTGGCACAAGATCTATTTGAAACTCAACGGCTCGTTTCGATGGTAATCATGTAACCAACTCAAAAACATCTGCAAATTCTCTAGCTACTTGAACCGACTTAACCCTTCTTCTACTTCCACAGCACTCAAAAGAGTACAAGCACTCTGGTCAAAATCCTCTATTGAAAATATAATTCGATTATGACTATCATGGTGTCTTGACTATATTTCCCCATCGTGGAAAAATATCATAGCCTTATATCTACCCAACCAATCCATACCCAAATGATTCTGAAACCTAAGAAATAAAAAACATACAGACTGCATACAAACTTATGACCCAACAAATCACGTACTAACTGGTCACGTCTCGTTCCTAGAGTTGCATACCCTCCTATTGGATTCACAACCCTTAAGGAAGTAACAAGGTATGTGGGTTCTAAACATAACATATCAACCAAACACTAAAATATAAATGAATGTGATGCACCAGTATCAAATAGTACCCTAACTGATGTACTTCAATTCAAAAGTGTACCTTCCATCGTAGTCTTTCCTTTCTCAGCAGCGGTTGGCCTGGTAGATGATGATCCAATATCAGAGACTTTCCCCTGTCTACCCTGATTGGTTCTGGACACTGATTCTTATAATGCCTAACCCGGTCGTAGTTAAAGCACTTCACACCCTTCTGTTTTACGGCCTTCTTCCCCTTGTCAGTTTGGCATTCATTGGTATATTGACCCTTCCCATGACACTTAAAGAAAACTAGATTAGCCTTTTCCTTCTTGGCAGCTTCTCCCTTCCATGTTCCTTTCTTCTTGAAGAACTTCCTCTTCTTGCCAAGTGAATTCTAGTTTTCAACATATTTCTCCTTCCTATATGCAACTAGTATCTCTACATGTCGGATTCCCATTTCCACAACAACATTACATGGATCATAAAGATGTGAACGGGTCATCCTAGCAGTCTTGGGTCTCAATCCTCGAATAAACTTCTGATTTCTTTTGATGACGGTGTCAATGGTAGCATGCCCATATCTGGATAACTTATCAAACTTTGTGGCATACTCAATCACCGACATCTCACCTTGCACTAAATCCATGAAATTCCTCAACAATGCCGACTTGACAACTTCAAACAAAAAACTCTCCTCGAATCTCCTCCAAAATTTCACCCAAGTCAACTCTTTCTCGGGAACTGCGATAGTAATACTATTCCATCAATGAAGCACTACTCCCTGTAACTTTCTAGAAGCAAGCCTCCTTTTCTTCTCATCTTTCAACCCCAAGTCAGCGAAGATTCTCCCACTATGAAAAGCCAATTCTCAACTTCTATAGCATCCTCCATTCCCAAAAATAGCTTTCCACCAAGACTGGTATGATCCCTGCTTAGCTTGGCATAGTTGTTGCCAACTAGGGACACGAGATTAGCTCCTCCAACATTCCCAACATTACCCACAACTACTCCTACGGCAGCTCCTACTTGCACCAGATTAATGAAGAACTGATACATCATCGCTATATCTATTGCCGGATATCCAGCGCCTACGTTGGCATCTGCATTTTTATTAGCATTTGCATGTTAACCCTGATTTTTCCTGTTAGGTCGAGCATTTCCATTTGTTATGGTGCTTCCTCTACCAAGATTCCCTCTTCTATTTCATGCTTTTATATCTTCCCTTTTCGTAAATCTAATATGAGCCTTAATAAGATATAGAAGAAGGTCTAGAAACTATAAATGAGACAAATATTCAAATGCATGGGGATTCTTTGAATTATGTTTCCAAAAGATCTTTTTAACTTTGAATTTTCTTAAGTTTAATAAACCTATGCTCTGATACCAACTTGTAACACCCCCCACTTAGAGACCCAAAACTAGTGGCTATGGAGGCTGTAGTCATCCATAGTTATTAATTCTCGGAGACTAAATGTGGTAGTGTTAGGTACATTGGTATCACAGAAACACATGGATATGAATTTTTTTAAAACTATTAAACAGATTTCTAATTCAATTTCAATTCGTATTTCAAATTCGTTACATAATCCTAAATTCGAGAACCACGTTTAGAGAAAATATAATTGTTACAATATAAGAGACATATGAAGATGCCTCCTTGGATGATCAGAATACACACATAGGCAGTTAAACAATTTTTCCTTTACATCAAAACACAGAGGAATCGAAAAGAAAAGAGCCCCTAGTAGCTAGCTTGCCTCTTGCACGTCTCTGGAAGCTTACTCATCTGAAGGATAACCTGAAAATCTCAACTCTCAAACTATTCAAAATCAATTGAGAACTTGAGAGTTTAAGGGGAAAAACATAAACTTTAAGTTGGACAAAAAGCCTGGTATGAATAATAACCTACCGTATCGAACCATTTAGATATTTAGTGAGACCATGCCGCCTAGCGGAACGAGTTTTCCCTTCACTATTATCTTGCATAAAATTTATAATAACCATATACCGTGGTCCTGCATCTACGATGGTTAAAAACATAGCAATTTAAAATATCATGATGATACACAAATAAGTAAAATATCCTGGATTTACTATCCCCATGCATTTGACAGTCTGTCTCATTTATAGTTTCTAGGGTCACTATTAACCTATCAGTTTTCATGTGCTGACTAATAACCTGTTTGAAGCATATGAATATCGGTCTTTCATGGGATCAGTAGGAACCTATTGGCCCCTACCAATAACTTTATTATTTCATGGTTTCTTTCTGAACCTATTAGCATCTCTAATAACTTCCTTCAAATCATAGTTTTCATGGGTTGACTATAAACCTGTTGGCTTCTATCAATAAATTTATCCGAATATAGTTTTCATGGGATCACTGTGAACAAAAGGGCCCCTTCCAATAACTCTTTCCAAATATAGTTTTCTTGAGTTTACTATGAACCTGTCTAATCTGACAACTTCTTTGATTAGTCTTTATGCATCCTATGTTCTCGTCTACCTGGCCTCCTGGATGCAATTCTACTCATACAGATTCCAAGTTAATTATATTCACTATTGGGTCAACCTAGCTGGTTATTCTGGCCTTTATCCCTAAAATACAGTTATGGGTCCATCATACAGTGAATAAGTTTATAGAAGAAGCATATAGAATAACTAATCATAACATAACAATACTAACACTATGGTTTAATACCCTTGAAATCATTTTCACATAAAGTATGATTATTCCCTTTAACCTAGTATTAAGCTTCTTCAAAAACTCCAAAATTAAAACTATTTCAAAGCTCTTTTATGTTGCAATGGGTTTTACTTTTAAAATAAGATTGGGTTCTTTGTTTTGAAAACTAAGGCTTTCGAAACCTTAGACCTTTGCTTTCGAAACCATTAGAATATCTCTTTCAAAAGCATTCAAACCTTCTTTTCAAAACACTTAAACATATGCCATTCGAAATACTTTAAAATATATCTTTTGAAAGCATCAAAACCTTCCTTTTGAAACCATCAAAACATTCCTTTCGAAAGTATTAAAGCATATCTTTCCAACTTATAGAAGCATAGCTTCAAAACCATTTGAAAGTACCTCTTTCAAAACCATTAGATTTTATCTTAAATATAACCTTTAGGTCGAAGTGATCATTAATGAAAGCACCTCTTTCAAAACCATTAACCATTAAGTAAATGTGTTTGGGGAAAACAGATGACTTCGGAACCATCCTTTTGAAAGCTTTAACCTTTTATGTAAAATAATTGGAAGGATAGCTACGAAACATCTTTCGAAGCCATTGCCTTCAGAACCTTTAGTATAAGTGGCTACTAGAGCCTTTTCGAAAGCATTGGGAAGCAGTTTTATATTTATAAAACAAAAGCTTGCCTTTCGAAGTCATTGAAAACTTTCAACCTGTTCGAATGGTATAAAGACGGTAGCTTGGTTTCGATGAGGTTCAAACTACCCTTTCAAAAGCTCCATTTAAAAAATATAATGTGGTAACTCATTCAAAAGCTATCCTTTCAAAACAAGAAGGTGGCAACCTCTTTGAAAGCTATATTTAACCACTTTTGAAAGCATCTCTTTCAAATCAAGGTAAGCGACATCTCTTTGTGAAAGCAAACAAGGTCCTTCGAAAGCTTTTAAAATAGCTCCGACCACTTTGAAAGCACAATTTTGACTCTATACCTTCCGCCATTCTTTAATCCACTACGTACTAAAGCATTGATACCATGTGTATTGGTTTTTACCTAGTTCGAGGCAGAAGTATGGGGTCGAAAGGTTGCTACTGGAAGTGGCGAAACAATAAATATTTACAAAACAGTTTTGTTCCCTTTTTAAGTAAATGCTTTTCAACCAACTTGCCTATTTGTAAAAATATAATTGGTTGCCATAACCTTTACGAAATATTTTCTAAAAGACCGTCGAATTCAACCTGACTTAATTAGAAATATTTAACGATGAAACCCTTCCCTTTAGCAAAACAACTAAGACATTTAAGTCCTCCAACTTAATTTAATTTCCATAGTAAGGTAAAATCCTCAAAAATCATTAAAATTCACTTTTAATATGTTATCTGACATATATAAATTTCAGACACAAATTCCTTTATGTAATTGCCGAAATAAATTTTAAATCCAATTATTTATTTCTTCCTTCAAAAATTCATATTAAATTATCCATAGCTTGGATAATTATGAAAATTTAAACCCATCTTCAAAATAATGTTGTACATAACATATTAAATCTTCATGGCAATCGAAACCCTATAAATACGATTTTAGCCTTAAAATTGAATAAAACATTTAACAAACATACTTGTTTGAATCAAACATATCATGTAATCTAGGCATATCATTATTAAAATCATCATAAAGGTTATAAACTTAAAACCTGAAGACAAATGTTCATGAAAAAAATGAGATGGTTTCGATTATTATTCACCTTGCTTTAGATAAGGAACTTGAAATTTGATCTTGATTAATTCTCCTTGCTTGATTCCTTAGCTTTTAATCGACTTTTCTCCTTTTTTTCCCATGGTTGTGGCTGGCTTGTTCTTGGGTTTATGTTTTAGAATTATGAACTTGTGAAGTGAAAATGGGAATAAGGGTTTAGCGGTTAAGGGTTATGGTGGATGGTCATTCCGCATAATACCCTTGCCATATTCTCTTATTCATTAACTTATAAAACCATTTCCATAACTCATTCATTTATATTTTTATTAAGTTAAGCATGACCTCTAATTAATTTTCAAATCTCAATCCCCATATCGCTCTAATCTTTACCACATTCTATATAATTTATCTAATTAAATATTTCGAATACTGTTATTTAAAATTAAGGGTGTTACAGGCTCCCTTCCTTAAAGAATTTCGTCCTCGAAATTTAGCAATGACTAAATACTAAGCATAGGAATCATCTATAACGACTCTTAACTATCATACTAGCTTACCTGACTAGCAATGGTCTATATAAAACTAATATATAACAAACACTTATAGTAGATCAAGATAAGTATATCTAATCCTATCTTCTATCTTCCAAGTACAGTCCTTATCGTTGTCGCTCCATTGAACTTTCACCAACTTGACCGTCTTGTTTCTTAACCTCTTCTCATCTCTCTCTACAACCCAAATTAGTTGTCTAACAATAGTCAAATTCAGTTCTACTATCAAATCTTCTAACTCTGTCAGAGGAATTGTGGTCTCAAGATCATACACATACTTACAAATGTGAGATGCATAAAACACATTATGCGCACCTGCCATACTGCTTAGCAACTCAACTCTGTATGAGAACTTCTCAATCCTCTCTATAATTCAGAACGGACCAACATATCTCAGTGCCAGTTTCCTTGACTTTTCGATTCATACTACATCTTTTATCGGTGACACCTTAATGAAGACTCTATCTCCAACTAACAATTCTATATCTTTATGCCCCTTATCTGCGTAATTCTTTTGTCTAGACCGAGCTTCCTTCATCCTTTCTTGGATCAACTAATCTTCTCTGTTGTCTCTCTAACCAGATCTGGACCCAAGACTAATGTGTTTCTCGTCTCCAACCATCATGCTGGTGATTTGCATGGCCTTCCATATAAAGCTTCAAACGGTGTCATTCCTATACTAGTCAGGTAACTACTGTTATAGGAAAACTCAACCAAATGTAGGTGATCTTCCCAAGATCTACCAAAGTCTAGCACACAAGCCCTCAATAAATCCTCGAGTACCTTATTAACTCTCTTTGTCTGCCCATCCGTTTGGGGATGATATGCAATCCTTATCTTCGTAAGTGTGTGTACCTCTCTCTGTATGCAAATTACAGTGAATACAATATATTTCGTTTGTGTTGGAACTTGAGACTTGATGGTGCCAACAAAATGTGTTGTATTCACTGTAATTTCCAAATAAAATCTTACATAGAACAACTTATAGAAGGTAGAGCATACAAAGAAGCGAACATGGCATTAGAACCTTCAAAAGAATATGATGAAGTCATATAGATAATGCGGTGTAAGAGCCAACATTCAAAGGTATACAAAAGTACATGTTGTATATTGGGTCTGTATTTCTACCATTAGAGTAATAAATTGTCAAAATCATTCATATAATATCCAATGTTTTTGGATTTTACAACATACAAATAAAACATGTTTTAAATTTTTAAGTTTTTATTGGAATTTTCAAGAAGAAATAAGATGAATAAAACAAAGCAAAAGAAAAATAATTACACAGCTGAATTGTGTACATTAGTACACCAACCGGTGCACCAGTCCCATCATCCGACCGGTGGAATGCCCTCCTGTACACTGGTGGGTGGCCATTGTGCATAGTTCTGATGCAAACTTTCTTCTCTTTTTTGCACCTCTTTGTTGAAACTTCTAACCAATGATTGCTATGCTTCACTATAATTCTCTTCAGCATCACAACCCTTCTCCATGGCATCCTACCACCTACATAAACCTCTAGATCAAAGTCAAGGAACTTACCACATCTTCCTTACTCTTTTATGTGCTACTGCATTTGTTTGTACTTCTAAAACCCTTTTTGAAATGACATATATAGAGATTTATAAAACTAGACATTTAATAAAACAATTTAAAAGATAATACACAACATAAGATATTTATACTTTAATAAAATAATCAATAAACTTTATAAAAACTATATATATATTTAAAAAAGATTTTAAAATTATTTAAATTATTTATAATAGGTTTTAAAATATTTACTCAAAATATTGCTTTAAAATAACAAGTTTATAAAACATTTTCAAACTTGAAAAACCATGTTTTCCTTATATTTAAAAGTGAACCCTCTTCTTTAAAAGTTCATAATTAATTATTAGAAATTCATAAAAATCTAAGAATACATTATACTATAATATGAGTTAGGAAAGGCTTGTAAAAATAATGAAATGAAATATTTAAGTTTAAAGTCCTTTTCAAACATTCGTAGTTCAAAAACAAAGGCTAAATGAGGCAGCTTTGCATAAGTAAAAGTTTGGCCAATTCATGATGTTACTTAACTTTTCAACATTCAAATTTTTTATGGAAATAAGCATACATAATAAAACTCACAAATATGGTGGGAAATCCTTAAGGATATTTGTATAAAGTTTGTTAGAAATTGCCAGACACAACACAATTCCTAAGTGCATCTATAACAACTATCACCATAAGAGCACTTTCAAATCCAAGTCCAATTCACGTCCTATGTTCAAATACAACCTATATGATTTATTTTAAGGCTATGTTATAAATCATACAAGTCCATTCAAGTCCATACATATGGATTACATTTTCCATTTTCTTTCAAAGCAAGAATTGTATAAATATCACAACATGTATCAACGTCCATGCAATCATAAAGAAATAAACAATCACACGCATATATACACAATATATTTCCATTCAAGGCGGGTTAGCTCACCCTTAAGGAAGTAACAAAGTAATTCTACGCAACCACTTCCTACCTCAACCTTGCTAACACCTCACTTCCTTCCTCTTTCTTGCCTTTGCACTAGCCTAAAGCCCAATCACCACAAAAATTGCTTAGGGCCTTCAAGTGTAGGGGGAATTTTTCTTAGTTTCTTGAAGATCCAAGTTGATGGAAGGTGTTATGATGTGCCATAAAGCTCTAGTCCAACTTTAAGTTGATTTGGAGTTGTTTTGGATTATTTTGCTTTAGGAAATTATGAAGAGAAAGATATGGAAGAGAGTTTGATTTATTTTGTTAATTAGTAAAAGTGTTTTCAAGAGATATGCCCCATATTATATAGGCTCAAGGTGGTAGCCTAACCCTTACTCTCACTCTCTATGGAAGGCTCGCCCCCATGCTCCATCGCATCTCCTTTCGACCTTATTTCTAAGTAAATGACCAAACTCCCCTTAGATACAAATATCTATTATCCCTAGAAGCTTCCAAAACATTCCACTTTCTTTATGAAACAAGATGTGTTAGTTAATTCCTAACGTGTTCAGTGTTCATTAGCTTAGTATAAAAGAGTTCAAATAACTTATATCGAATAAAAAGCTGTTTACCGATAAAACGATTTTTCGTTACATAATCGATATTGCTTTGAAGTATATATTTTTGTAAATAAATTTAAAAAACAAGTTTCTTATCATTATTCATTAATTAAAAGATGTTTAACAGGATTATAAAATCATAAATTATAATACTTACCTATATTTCAAAATGTTACGATATTTGAAGACGAAGTGTTTAAAATTACGGGTCGCTATAGTAGGTTTAGGAAATGATCTAAGAACTAATACACAAGTATCGTTCGATAAGCATCATAGCTGGACAAGTATTTTTACACGGATATCAAATAGTTTGTTTTTCGATCAAAATACAGAAGCATGTGCTTATAAGAAGGAACATTAAAAGGTACTTAGATATTTCTAAACTATAAGTAAACGATAGATTATTGATTGTTAATAATGTGCACAGACACTGCATTTAAATATTTAAGTATGCAGTATGTAAGGTGGATTCCTTAAAAATTAGCAATAGGAATATGCAACATCATATTTAACTTATATATTTGATACATAAAGTAAGTATCGAATCCGAATTAAGATCTCAAAATAGTAGTTAAGAGTATTCTCAAGTATTTGCGAAACAATATAGAGTTGTTTATAGAAACAACAAGCTTCTTATAAAGAAGTAGTCGAACTTAATAATTCATAAGTAATATCGAACATAGCAAATTAATATTAAATTGATGTTTTCAACCTTAGTTAATGTGTTTTAAGTGGGAAAGGCTCCAAACATTAAGGATGTGGCTAGTTCAACCAAAAAGGTAATGTGCATCCCCTTAAATAGCACCATAATAAATGTAACATATATTAATATATAAATGCATAAATTTATAACTAAGATTGGTTTGACGGCCACCCTACACTACCGGCACTCCCTAATATACATAAGATAGTACACTTCTATCATGCTCGGCTGATGAAGGACCGTCATGAAAGGTTGTAAATAAAACAAAACATCACAGAACCTATCGTATATCTCACAATGCATAGAATAAAATATAATATACGTCATAGATGTAAAATAAGAGAGACAGTAATGACTAAGTGACCCAAATATCAGAGTACAGATAACAGAGTTATACACCAGGTAATAGAATTTATACAAATAGAAATAAACTCAAATATTGCCTCATAATAATAATAATAGTAAGCAAGCATTGTCAAGGCTCTATAGTGTGTATAACGGAATAAGCATAGAAATCCATATATAATACGAGATAGCTCCCTCCAACTCGTCCTCTGCATAGCTACTATATCACACCCAGACCTGCTATATAGTCTACTCATTTAATAAAGAAACTAGGCTAGCCCACGGTGGAAGAAATGGGTGAATTTTAAAAAAATTAACCATTTTGGATCTTTAATGGGCCTATGAAGTCTAAATTCATTTGGAACTTTTCTAAGTTTATTTTAAATAAAAAATTTAATAATTTATTTAACTTCATAAATAAAGTTTCACTTTAATTTAATGTGTATGTAAATTAGAGCATATCAAATATACTATTATATACAAATTTTTGTGTAACGTTTACTTTCAAATTTATTTAGAGTAGGAAATATTTCATTTTCTTTCTCTTAACTTTTAATGAGGGGGCATAAATTTATTTAGAAAATTAAACTTTTTGTTTTTTCTCTTAAATTATTCAATCAATGAGGAATCATGAATTTAGTTAGAGAAGAAAACTTTTCGTTTCCTTCTCTTAATTAAATTAAATAACTGATTAATAAAATAATATTAATGACTAATCTAAATATGAAATGAATTGTAAATATATTCATAGTAAATATCATGCAAGTGCAACATATAGGGAGTGTGCATAGCCATTGGTAATTAATATGATAAAATAAACAAGAACAGTTTGAATGATTATTGCACACAAAATGAAATCGAAATAAATAAGGGATCACAAGGGTGATTAATACAGTTTTCCTTTTAGTAAACTTAATTAATGCAACATATAAATGACAATTAATAGGCATCATAATATAAGGACATAAACAGTCAAAAATAAATGTATGTATATATAATTGCCTCGTTTTAAATTGTTTTTCTTTTTTTTTCTACTTTGGAAAATAAATTTAATTCATACTTTGACAATATGCAATGCATATAATAAATTATATATATATATATAAACATACTTATAAAATTAATTGTGTGTATATAAGATTAAAATAAGTCTTTCTAATTAATACAAATTAGATATTTATAGCAATCAATTTAAAAATAGATTTATTGTCAAGACATTAACTGTGTGTATGTAAGATTCAATAAAATATCTCTAATTAATACAATTATAAACTTATATCAAATTAAAATTTAGGTTTATTGCTAAAACATCTTCCATTTTTTTTAAATTTCTAAAACAATACAAACACAAAATATAAACATGTAAACTTTTAAATCTAAAATTACATTTTGTTTTATATGATTTAAAACATGAATCTTTAGTAAAACACTATAATATTCATACACAAATTTTAGTTTAATTTGTCAAAGTAAAATCCAATCAAAGTAATATGAACATACAAAGTTTTAGATCAAAAGGATTATACTTTGAATTGAATGTTTACAATATAGATCTATGATAAAAGATTGTATTCAAACATATACAAATTTTAATTTTAATTTAACGAAATAAGAACCCAATTGGCAAATTGGACATTCAAATTTTTTTATCTAAAAATTAGACTTTAAATTGAATATTTAGAACATAGTTCCCAAAAACATTGTATTTAAACATATACAAATATTAGTTTTGACTCATTAAAATAAAAACTAATAGATTCATTCAACAAACAATTCAAGCTACATAAACAATTTTCAAATTAAATGAGGAAATGATATGTACATACAAATTATGATAATTAAATTCTCTTTCAACAAAAATTACATCAAATATCATTATCTATTAAAGAAAAATATACCTTATTACCCAAAGCTTTGAAGCACATCTTGAAAATGGACTTCCTTTGGGATGTTGTCTAGAAGTCACACCTTAAATGATGATATCTCCTCAGATATTCAAGATCCACATGCTATTCTTGCAAGAGATGGATGAACCACTTTTGTTTTATTTTATGTTTTATATGGAGTTGAAAGATGTTTGGATTTTTTTTCTATGTGTTTTGTGCTATGAAAAGATGGGAGAAGAGAAAGAAACTGACAAATTGAGAAAGAATGAATTGTACGAGAATGAACTAGATAATATATTTTATTTGAAATGATGAAACTTTTCTCATTCTTTAATTAAAACTTTCTTAATTAATTTCCTTGAATATCTCTCTCCAATCCTTTCTTTACAGGTATGTCACCAAATGACATAAAAATTTCATAAATCATGTCATCAAATGACATAAAATTTTCATAGATCATGTCATCAAATGACATGAAATTTCCAAAAATCATTTCATGCAATTATCTTTAAATTACGTAAATATTCTACATCAATACATGCAAATATAACTTTTATAAATGCATTAAAATAATTACAAAAAAACTTCCAAACATCAAATAAATAATAATTAATATTTCTTAAATATCAATTAATTTAATCAATTTATAACATTTTATAAATCAATTAAATCATATGGTTTTTCAGAGAATTCATCATTACGGTTATGCGACTCAAAGGTGTAAATTCAGTCAGCGAGTAGTATTGAACTATTCGAATATTAACGTCCACACGTCAATTAGCAGGTGGTGAAATTTTGGTCGAATTTATCGCTTACACATCTATCCAAAAAACATACCTTATTACCCAAAGCCTTGAAGCACATCTTGAAAATGGACTTCCCTTAGGGTGTTGCCTAGAAGTTACACCTTGGGTAATGATATTTCGTTGGATCTTCAAGATCCTCATCCCATCCTTACAAGAGACGGATGAACTACTTTTTTTGTTTTATTTGACGTTTTATATGGAGTTGAAAGATTTTTGAAACGTTTTTTTGGTTTTCTACCTTGAAAAGTTGGGAAGAAAGAAACAGACTGAATGAGAAAGAATGAATTTTACATACAGAATGAATTAGAGAATATGTTTTATTTGAAAGAATGAAATTTTTCTCATTCTTTAATTAAAACTTCCCAAATTAATTCATTTGATTGTCTCTCTCTCTCCAATCCTTTCTTCTAAATTATGTCATCAAATGACATAAAATTTCCATAAATTATGTCACCAAATGACATGGAAATTCCATAAGCCATGTCATCAAATGAAATAAAATTTCCATAAATGGTTTCATGCAATTATCTTTAAATTACGTCGATCATAAATCAATGCACGCAAATATAAAACATCATATAAAGAATAATTAATATTTCACAAATATCAATTAATTTAGTCAATTTAAAACATTTTATAAATTAATTAAATCATGTAGTTTTTCAAAGAATTCATCATTACAGTTGTGCGACTCAAAGGTGTAAATTCAGTCAGCGATTAATATTGAACTGTTCGAATATTAACGTCCATACATCACTTAGCAAGTGGTGTGATATTTTTGCCGATAAAACATTTTGACCGAATGTATCGCTTATACATCTTTTAGTAAAATCCAATTTTACTTATTATAAGCAGTACTTAATAGTGACAATTATGTACACCGGTTCTCTTCGTCAAAACTATATCACTTTGGATTTATGGAATTTGGTAATAGTCAAAATTCCAATATCATCCACATTCAACTTTATAGTCTAAACACAAAGTCTTTGGTTCAATAATTGTAACGACCCGCCTTTTTGGACAGTTTAAACCGACGATCAAATACACATGCCGATTCCAAACCATTTAAAAGGACAGATGGTTATTGGGGTAAATAAGAAAAGAAAAGAAAGAGAAATAAAGGAAATGAAACAACACAGAATCTCGCAGCGGAACGATAAAATATAATAGTCAAATAAACAGTTCATGAAGCTGTTTACTATACTTTGACAATTATTTATACAACATTTATCAGAGTTATACATATACAACAGAACAATTAAAATAATGCAGCAGATAGCATGACGCAAGGGTGATAAAAGTAATAGTATACCAAACCTTCGTCTTCATCCTCCAGAATAGATCTTCAAAAATCTGAAAAACTCAGGACTGACCCGAGCGTAATGAAAAGACAAAACATTCGAGTTAGGACTAAAATATCCTTATGAAAGTTAAATCAATCGTAAATAAATATGAGTGTAAACGGCGTCAGAGATGTTTACGGGGTTTGACATCTCATATCCAGTGTCAACGTGCGTGCAATAATTCAAGAGATGTTACGGGATTTTCCATCTCTTAAGGATCCGTTAAACTATCTACTATGTAGTACAATACGCTAAGTAGATAATGCCTATCAGTAATATAAAGTATCAAAATAGCGTTAAGGCGTTACCATAATCCCCCTTAACACGTTTTTATAATGCCATAGTCTATACAGCACCGTAATCCCCACCGTAAACTGGTAGTTATCAGAGGGTACCCCATAGGTATAACACAAAACATAACGTAGTGGTCGCGAATAGGATAATTAGTATGACAAGGTACATGAGGCAATACCAACTAGGATACTAGTAGTTGCGTGATCCGGACTGATGTTGAGCATTTAGGTCCTTTTATAGAAATATAACGAACACTATTCATCCTGGAATTTCCGAACTCCGATTTACGCGCGGTGACCGACGTTTCTAGGGTTTACCCCACGTTCCGAACACAATGGAACAAGTTTCGGAAGCTAATTCGATCATATGTGCGAGTTATGGCAATAAACGATTGATTTTAAATTAAATCGGTTAAATAAATTTCTATGCGTTTTGGCTCGTCCCGAACAAACGGTAAATCCGATTGACACGAAATTTGAAACCTTACAATAATATAACATTACGGATCCGATGAAACTGATTTCGTCGAAATCCGAGACAGTTTGAAAAATGGCTATTTTAACTCGTCAATTAAATATTAAAATATTCAATTTTCACAAATTTACTTTTAATTCGATTTTAAAAGTTCTACAACCTTATTTTAACTTTAATATGATAAAATAAAATTTTACAAATCATTTTTAATCATATTAAACCCGTTATTCAATTATCCAATAAGTTCCAATTTTTAAAATCTTATTAACTCTATTATAATCCCGATATAACTTACATTCACTTTGGAAACCAATTTAAATCATATTAAATCAAATTTCAATTATTCACTCTATTTTCATATATTAAATTTCAACATAAAATTAATCATATCAAATTCGGAATTTAATTGTTCAAACATTTGTAATATTTAGTTTAAACAATTATTCTTGAATCACTATCTTTTGAGATATTCAAAAACGAACTTAAAAATTTAACTTTTGAAACGAATTAAAATTATAGAACAACCATTTCCATTATACGGTTATTCAATTCCCATTATTAAATTATTCAATAAATTCCAAATATTAAATTTAAACAATTTCGATTATCCAATAATTCATTATCTTTTGAAATATTGAAATTGAACTTTTAAGATTCAACTTTTAAAACCAATCCACAATTTAGAACACTATTTTCATTTTACAGTTATTCAATTATTCAATAAGTTTTAAATATTTAATTTAAATAATTTATCTGTTCAATATTCGATATTTGATTTGAATAGATTTTACTTATCAATCAATTACTCTATTATACCCAATGAATTCAACATTTATTATTATTCCAAACGACTTACAATTTTTTTTCTAACACTAAATCACGAAATCTTATTAAATTAGATATTTTAATTATCGAAAATTTACGGTTCGTTAAAATAATAGTAATTATTATTAACTGAAATGCCTTAGTCAGAGAGTTTGACATTGAGTTGACTTCAATTGAGCGTGATACTAAACTCATTTAACAGAAGAGACGAATCCTCTCTTGAATAGCTTTTCACTTCCAATGCTTCCACTCGAAGCAACTATAGTCGTTTAATGAAGGTCATGCCACGATTTAACTATAATCAAAGCGGAGCTTCCATATTGAAGTTCAAAAGTATCCTCAAGTCATGAGAACTATGTAAATTAAGCACATCGATATTCTCTGCTTGAGCTTAATTATATTAACCAACAGAAAACTATCGAGTGAGTCATTTTATGGTTATCCAATAACTATCAGTACGTAACCCACTGGTGCCTCCAACAGTCATAAGTAATACACTGCCCAACTTTAAGAGAGCGTTACATACTCTAATCTGAACGGATAAATTGATATCCAGTCTCGATGCACCTTAACTAAGAACATTTAAAATGATTTTTTTTCATTGTGATAAATTATTCATGGGTACAACACTTTGTAACTACTTTTACAAAACATATAATTTATGGATTATCTATTAAATACACTTTTAATTAAATTGATTAATTAATATAACCACATTATATCAAGTATACAATAGAAAGAAAATACCTTTATTTCGAACAAGATTGGTCAACGAGTTAGATATATGTAACAAATTACATAGTTGTCCCTTGGGTATACCCCTATCTCTATTATTTAAGAGTATCCAAAATAATAGGAAGCAAAACGTAAAACCTCGAATCAGATAACGGCCTGGAGTGAGTGGTAAATGAATCTCAAAATACCACCCAAGTTGATATAGTAAGGAACAAGGGTATACGAACCATACCTGACCTATCCCTGCAAGCGTTATCATATAATGAACATAATATGCTACTCTATGAATATAGTAAAGGTGTATTATAAACTAAGTATGATGACTGGTGTCCAGGTATCCCTATCCCCAATACCCATCGCCGGTGACATCCTTAGAGTGATAAATTAAGGAAGAAGAAAATCTAAACAACCATTGCATCCATTAGACAATACTCACTATCATGCGATATGCTTTAAATATATGATAGTTCGTATGAGTAAACTCCTATCAAAGACTAATGGAAATCTCGGTTTTCAGTGCACTCGCTTTAGCCTAAAGCTGATATTAGACCCAAACCACCTGCCAAGAGTATATGGATCCAAACTCTCGATCCGGGGTAGCCGAACAAAGTACCCATAAGCGCACTCACAATGCCCCTATTTTAAGTACAACAAAAAACACTCCGAGTATCAACGATCCCTTAGCATGCATATCCAATACCCTTCCTTTGTTCTATCTAATCTCCATTATTCTCTAGGAACTATTCCATATTCCTTCATTTCATAATAGAACCATTCTCACGTTCTATCCATGGGCCACCCTTCTTAGAACCCACCTATTATGGATAACCATTTCACGACTCCTTTCAATCTGCCATCATCAGAACCTAACTCATTCATCACCAAAATCTCAAAGCTATCATCATACTAATACATCACCATCAAACACCAAGTGAACAAACATACACCTTCAGCATGACCTACAGGGCCTCTACTTCTCTCCTTGGAAGTTTCACTGTAACCATCTGTAATTTCGCAACTTCGAAAATGAAAGATTTCGTTTGTTTAAATTTAAAAAGGTTTAAAACTTAAATAAATAAGTTATACATAATAGATAATAATAGAGAAATTATTTATTCTTATAGTTGATAATTTAAAAAGTATAAAATGGGACTTTAGAACAAATCAACAAAAGTTAAGTTTTGTTAAAAATAAATAAATGCTTAAACAAATAGGTTTAAATATTTATTTAAAAAGATAAATATTATTGAAAACATTTACTAAAGTTAATAAAGTATATTAAAATATTTAAAAGTATGTTAATAATCGTTTTACAAAAATAACCAATTTTTGTCGCATTTTGTCAGTTTTACATACACTATAAAATTAGAGATTTTGATATTATTTAAATATAATTTTAAAATATAAAGAGACTGTGAGAAATACAGATTACGGATCTTAAGGCTTGAATTAACACTAAAGGGGGGGTGAATAGTGTTTTAAGGAACTACTAAATCTTTTTCAGTTTATATTAATTTGAACATAAATGTATGCAATATTCAGACACGGATATGATCATAGAATCAAACACAGATGTAGAAATAAAATAAAAGCAATAAAGGAAAGAACATACGGATTTTATACTGGTTCGGAGTTACCCTACATCTAGTCCCGCACACAAGTACAGATTTCCTTTCAAAATCAATTCTTACAATTACACCCTCGATTTCAAGGCCACGAGGTACACCACTCCAGATTCACAATCCTCTGGGTAGAGATACTTGATTTTACAGGCAACAAGTTCACCCAATTGATTTCACAGGCTACAATCACACCTTTTCTCGCTTGATTGATTTTACAGCCATAATCACACCTTTGCTCACTCAGTTAATTACAAAGAAGCCTATAACTCTGAATAGCACTGGGATCTTGTTGAGATAGTGATAGAGAATCAAATCAAAAATGATCTAGTTAGATTTAGTGGTGATTTTAGCAGAGTAATGGTAAAAATGTATATAAAGAAATGTGGAAGAAGAGAAGGAGTGAAAACAGAGAATATATTGATATAAATTCGTTTAAAACCGCCCCTATTTATAGTAGAACAACAACCATCTCCATCGTGAAAGGATATGACGAGTAGACACTTCCTTTGCAATTCAAAATTTTAAAATAAATTGCCACCTTGTCGAGTAGGGTCCATAGGGGTTGTCGATAGGCCTAAGTAATTTTTGGTAATTTGTTTTTCTTTGAAAATAACTTCTATCTTTTATTAAAACTATTTTTAGACTTTATAAATATACTTAACTATGGTTAAAATACATAAATAAGTACATAGAATAATAAATATAAATTTTACTATAATTTTATATTTAAATCTAAGTATAAATATTAAAAGTTAAATATATTATAATTAAAAGATATTTTAAAACTAAGGATAATTTGATTTTGAAGATAAAGATTATTTTGAGGCTAAAAGTATTTTAAAATCAGGATAGATATTTTTGATCGTTTTAAAAGGAAGATTTTGAAATCATTTTGAAAACAAGTTATAATTTTATAAAACATTGAATAAAAGTTAGTGGATACAAAACAATATTCCACTAGATTTTTCGTAGGTTCCATCCTACTTAGGGTTCCACCCCTTTAACGAGCTCGAAGTGGATTCCATTCCACGAATAAATTGGATTTTAAAATGTCAGTGCTTTTCTAGGAGTTTTAACAAAATTCCTAACTAAATTACTTATATTGAAATCTTGAACTCTTGATAAACATGAACCTTCAATCTTGATATCTTCGGTCTTGAATCTCTATACCGCCTTCATTCTTGGTACCTGCATGATTAAATCCTACATATACATACATACATACATATATATCTAAACAATAATGTTAGTATTTATATTTTATAATCTTATTCTAAGGTTGTTGTCATCAAAACCATCTTCTCAGGAATAACAATCTCCCCCTTTTGATGATGACAACCTTTGTTTATAAAATATTACTTCTATCCTAATAACTCCCCTTAAAACTAATAACCCCCCTTAATCTATGCCTAACAATCTTATTTTATACTTCTCCCCCTTTGTCATCAACAAAAACTAACTCCAAATTACTGACATGTGATTATAATTATAGTGTTATCATAAATAATCATCACTTAATTCTAATACTAAAACTTAGTCCTTAATTAATAACTATCCTAACTAAGAATCCATATATGATAATACTTATAATAGTGATAATATAAGAACACAAATCATTTATTAATTATGTATTTTTATATTTACATTTGCGTGGAAAACATAAGTAAAATCATATAACGATAAGAAAGAGAGAAAAGAAACCAATGTGTGTCCTTGAAAATGGGAGATCTATGAACCGAGCAATTTGGGTAGTGGAAACAGAAATTTCCACATTGTTCGACCAGATTTCCATCCTTGTCAAAGCACACTTCACTAACACAAACAACTTTGTCATCATCTTCAGTGTATTCTTCTTCCATGAGGGCTTCTTCTTCTTCCTCGCTGTCCTCTTGCACTTCATCTCCTGTAGATTCTTCATCAATCAAGATGGGATTGGCGTGATTGTCCATTAGAAACTTTTTTAAGTTTCTAAGGATTTTGCCTTTCCATTCTTTTTCTTTGGCCATTCTGAGTTGCAATACTTGAATTTCAGTCATTAGTTGTAGTGCATCCTTCAAGGAATCCTCCATTTTCATCACTCGTGCAAGCATAGTTCGTTGAAATGGTCCAGTAGAAGGAGAAGGGAACGAAAAGGTTGAATTTTTATTTGATTTGGAGGAGGAGGCCATTGTTTTATTGTTTTCAGAAGTTAGATTAGAGAAAGGTCAGAAAGAATGAACAAAATTTCGAAATAAGAAGAATATATGACCTCTTATTTGAATTTTGGTGGGAAAATTTTCAAAATAAAAAAATCGTTATATGTCGATATGGGTAAGGAAGGGTTGTCGACATAGTACATATATTTTTTACTATTTGATTTATTTTAACTTAATTTTTTAGTTATACTTTGTTATTTATATTCTATATTTCAGTTATTGAACAAATACCTAATTCTCTTCTTAATTTAGTAAATGTAGATTCATTTAAGGGTTCTGTTAAGATATCAGCAATTTGGTTCTCGGAATTGATATAATCGAGAGTAATTACTTCATTACTTATATTATCTCTAATAAAATGATGTCTTATATCAATATGTTTAGTCAGAGCATGATGAGTAGGATTTTTGGATAAATTTATTGCACTAGTATTATCATAATAAATTGGTGATTTTGAGATATTTAAACCGAAATCTTTTAAAGTTTGTTGCATATATATTACTTGAGAACAAGCCAAAGCAGCAGAAATATACTCTGCTTCAGTTATTGATAAAGAAACTATGTTTTGCATTTTACTAAACCAGGAAATCAGAGAATGCCCCAAAAGTGACAAGTTCCACTTGTACTTTTTCGGTCTGATACAGCCAGCAAAATCAACATCACAATAAGATATTAATTAAAAAGAATCATTTTTAGGATAAAATAAGCCATAATCAAGGGTGTGTTTAACATATCTTATGATACGTTTTATAGCTTTTAAGTGGGTCTCTTTAGGTTGGGATTGATATTTTGCACGGAGACAAACACTATGCATGATATCAGGTCTACTAGCAGGTATAGAGTAGTGATCCAATCATTCCTCTATATAATTTTTGATCTACATCTTTCGAGAGATCTTCTTTACTTAGGTACTCATTGGTTTCTATGGGAGTGGGTTTTCCACTTGTAGTAGTCAAACCAAATTTACAAACTAGGTCTTTCGCATATTTTTGTTGACTGATAAAGATACCATTATCTAATTGTTTTATTTGCAATCCAAGAGAGAAGTTTAATTCACCCATATGACTCATCTCATAAACTCTTTTGTCATTATTTTAGAAAATTCTTTTTTCATTTCAAAATTAGTTGATCCAAAAATAATATCATCTACGTAAACTTGTACTAGTTGAATATTATTTTTATTTCTTTTAATAAAAAGAGTATTATCTACTTTACCAATTTCAAAGTTTGATTGTAACAAGTAAGTTCTTAATCATACCAGGCTCTAGGAGCTTGTTTTAGAACATATAGAGCTTTCTTTAGTTTGTAAACATATTTGGTAATTTTTCATTTTCAAAAAGTGGTGGCTGTTCAACATATACTTCCTCTTTTACAAATCCATTTAAAAAGTCGCTTTTAACATCCATTTGAAATAATTTGAAATTATTATGATTTGGGAAAGCAAGTAGAATCCTAATGGCTTCTAATCTTGCTACGAGAGCAAAAGTTTCATCAAAATATATTCCTTCTTCTTGACACTAAACTTGAGCGACTAACCGGGCTTTATTTCTAACAAACTCACCTTGTTCATTCATTTTATTTTTATAAACCCATTTTGTTTCAATTATAGTTTTATTTTCAGGTCTAGGAACAAGTTTCTAAACATCATTTCTAGTGAACTAATTTAGTTCTTCTTGCATAGCCAAAATCCATGAATCATCGGTTGATGCTTGTTTTGGATTTTTGGGTTCAATAGTTGATATAAAGGCTACATTGCCCATTTTACTTAGTTGATTTCTAGTTGTAACAATAGATTGCATATCTCCTAGTATATTTTCTATAGGATGATCTTTTAAAAGTTTAATCTTTTTATTAGGATGATTAATTTCATTGTTAGTTTCAGTCGACTCTTGATTTTGAGTGATTAAATCCTCTTCATCATTTGTATCTTCAAAATTTTTGAGACTTTCATCTAATAAAACATGCATTGTTTCTTCGATGGTGTTAGTTCTTAAATTGAACACTCTGTATGCTTTACTTCTATTAGAATATCCGATAAAGATACTTTTGTCGGATTTAGGATCAAATTTATCTAAATTATCTTTAAAATAAAACATTTACTTCCAAAAATTAAAAAATAAGATACCTTAGGTTTCTTTGTGTGAAGAAGTTCATAAGATGTCTTATCAGTTAAAGGTCTAATTAAAATTCTATTTAAAATATAACAGGCAGTAGCAACTGCTTCTGCCCAAAAATAATTTAGTAATTTACTACATGAAAGCATAGTTCTCGCACACTCTCGAATCGTCCTATTTTTACGTTCTACTACTCCGTTTTATTGTGGAGTTCTTGGAAATAAAAAATTGTGAGTTATTCCCTTTTTATTGCAGAATTCCTCAAACTTTTCATTTTTAAATTCACCACCGTGATCACTACGGATGGTTATAATTTTTACAGAAAGTTGATTTGAATCCTTTACATTCAAAAGTATCGCTTTTATGTTTCAAAAACGTTATCCATGTAAATCTAGAATAATCATCTATAATTACAAAAACATATTTACTACGATTTATTGACTGAATTTGAGATGAACCAAATAAATCGAGATGAAGTAATTCAAGAGGTTTTGAAGTTGAAATCATATCTTCTAATTTAAAAGAACTTTTTCTAAATTTTCCTAATTGACATGCATTACATAAACTGTCTACTTTAAAATTCATTTTAGGGAGACCTCTTACTAGATCATGTTTTGACAATAAGATAAGAGTTTGAAATTCAAATGCCCAAATCTCTCTTATGCCAAATCCAAGGGCCACTTGTACTTGCCAAAAGACACAGATTATCATTTGAAACTTTCATACTAAGAATATAAATATTCATTTTCCTAATTCCCTCAAATATTATGGTTGAATTATTATCTTCAATGTGACACTTATCCTTTTCAAATTTAATTTTATATCCTTTACCATAAAGTTGACTAATACTTAGTAGATTATGTTTCAGATTCTTAACTAGCAAAACATTAGTAATAATAGGAGTTTTAGTGTTACCGACTTTGCCGATGCCAATCACATATCCTTTTGATTTGTCTCCAAAGTTAACCAGTCCTCCGTCTTTGTATGTTATATCATTTAGCATATCTGGATTACCAGTCACGTGTCTAGAGCATCAACTATCGAGTATCCATTTATTCTTTTTGATCTGCACAACTAATCCATTGTGGATTGATTCCTCAACACCCATAAAACATGTTTCCTGCACATCATACAATTTTGGTAGACAACTTGAATTTGAATATTAATTATTTGCAGACTCAAGAGACAATGATGATCAGAATATTTCTAAACCAGTATTAACAAGTTTTTTAAACATAGCCATTTTAAAAGCTTTTTCAAAAATCATATTATGAAACTTTGAAAACCTTGCTCTAATATCAAATGTGAGAAAGGCAGATTATGGATCTTAAGGCTAGAATTAACACTAGAGAGAGGGTGAATAGTGTTTTAAGGAATTACTAAATATTTTTGAGTTTATATTAATTTGAACACAAATGTATGCAATATTCAGACACATATATAATCACAGAATCAAACAGAAGTAAAAACAATAAAGGAAAGAACACACTGGATTTTATACTGGTTCGGAGTTACTCTACATCCAGTCCCGCATACAAGTACGGATTTCCTTTCAAATCAATTCTTACAATTACACCCTCGATTTCAAGGCCACGAGGTACACCACTCCAGATTCACAATCCTCTAGGTAGAGATACTTGATTTTAAGGGCAACAAGTTCACCCAATTGATTTCACATGCTACAATCACACTTTTTCTTGCTTGATTGATTTTACAGGCTACAATCACACCTTTTATCACTCAATTAATTTTAAAGAAGCCTATAACTCTAAATAGCACTGGGATCTTGTTGAGATAGTGATAGAGAATCAAACCAGAAATGATCTAGTTAGATTCAATGGTAAAAATGTATATAAAGAAATGTGGAAGAAGAAGAGGAGTGAAATCAGAGAAAATATGTATATAAATTCATTTAAAACATCCCTTATTCATAGTAGAACAACAGACATGTCCATTGCTAAAAGGATATGACAAATAGACACTTCCTTTGAAATTCAAAATTTTGAAATAAACTGCCACCTTGTTGATAAGGGTCCCTAGGGGTTGTCGACATGCCTAATTAATTTTTAGTAATTTGTTTTTCTTTGAAAATAAGTTCTATCTTGTATTAGAACTATTTTTAGACTTTATAAATATACTTAACTATAGTTAAAATACATAAATAAGTATATAGAATAATATATATAAAATTTTACTATAATTTTACATTTAAATCTAAGTATAAATATTAAAAGTTAAATATATTATAATTAAAAGATAGTTTAAAACCAAGGATAATTTGATTTTGAAGATAAAGATTATTTTGAGGCCAAAAGTATTTTAAAACCAGGATAGATGTTCTTGATCTTTTTAAAAGGAAGATTTTGAAATCATTTTGAAAACAAGATATAATTTTGTAAAACATTTAAATAAAAGTTAGTGGATATAAAAAATGTTCCACTAAATTTTTCGCAGGTTCCATCCTACTTAGGGTTCCACCCCTCCAGCGAGCTCGAAGTGGGTTACATTCCACGAATAAATTAGATTTTAAGATGTCAGTGCTTTTCTAGGAGTTTCAACAAAATTCCTAACTAAATTACTTGTATTGAAATCTTAATACTCATGAGTCTTCAATCTTGATATCTTCAGTCTTGATTCTATATACTGTACAGTCTTCATTCTTGGTACCTGCATGGTTAAATCCTACATATACATATATATCTAAACTATAATATTAGTATTTATATTTTATAGTCTTATTCTAAAGTTGTTGTCATCAAACCATCTTCTCAGGGACTAATAGGGACAGGTTTTAATTTAGTTAAATAAGTAAAAATTTCATTTTTGAATTTGGTTTACATAAATAAATACTTTAACTAAAACGTCAAAATGTGACCGTAAAACATTTTCTCGAAAATCAACGTTTTTCGATTAAAATTTGTCGCAACGTCATCGCAACGTCGTCGCATCTTTATTTTCTTACATAGAAACATATATTCACATAGTATAAGTATTAATTAATTCACTAATCAAGTTTACTTTTACTAAACATACGAGAAGATTTTAGAATATAATTAACAAAAAGTAAGCACAAAAAGATAAACATGTCATTTTAAATAAAAAAGTAAAACATCAAATCAAACAAATATAATTATTATATTCTTTACTTAATACTTAAGTGAAAATGACATAAAGTAATGATTTGAAGTGTGATATTAAGTGTTGAAAAAATAAGATTGCTTAAAAAGTAAGTAAAGGGTATTTTGGTCTTTTTACAAAATATTACTTTAATCCAAAACTTTTTCTATAAATAAACATCTACTTTCTCTCTTTTTTACGCTTATTCTTCTTTCTTTTTCAAGCTTTTCTCCACTTCTTTAATGGCTTCTTCTTCTATTCCATTTCCTTACTAACTTTTTCAAAACCATATCAAACAAAGTCAAAACACCATCAAACTTTTCCAAAGACCTTATAATATTACAAAAAATTGGTTTACCATCTAAGAAGTGAAGAAATATGGAGGAAGGGGAGGATCAAGAGGAGGCCGAACCTATAGAGGAGGAGGAGCAAGTTCAACGAGCTCCGGAGTGAGAAAAAGAGAAGGAGATGATGGTCGAGTACTAGAAAGTAAGGTGAATTTGTTTACGTGATTTTTTGGTGTAGTTAAGATGATGTAGTGAAGCATTGTTACATATGAATGTTGGTACGAAGAATTGGTTAAGTTAAAGGCGAATACTCATATTTACTAATTAATCCATAACTTATTTCAAGTATAATGTTTGAGAAGTTCAAATATGTTGAATGATTAAATGTATGATAACTTGGTCGCAAATTGGTTGATTATGTGATTGTTTATGTGGTTGATAACTTGTTTGATAAATGATAAAAGAAATGATTAGTAATTAACCATAGTTACTTAAATGAGAAATAAATCCATACAATGTGTATGGAAATTATTCAGTCTCTTAATGATTTCAAAATATCTAAAAAAATTGAAAATGATATTATAATAATATGATATTATAAAGTGAAATGGAATATGAGTTTGAAATATAAAAATATTATTTAAAGTGAGTTTAAAATGATCTAGAAATATTTTACAAACAAGTGTTTCCAAGAAGTTTGAAAAGAAATTGAAAAATAAGTCAAAACTAGGTGCGTCGCGTAATGGTAGTTCGTGATTTCTCGCCATAAAAGTTAAATGTGTGTACGATGTGAAATATAGCTCGGAATTCTTTGAGATAAGAATTTTCCAATCTATTATATCCATAGTTTTCCAACTAAGAAAGAAAATCAAAATTTCATCAAGTAGAGTTTGAAATATGTCCAAAACAATTTTCTAAAAACATCGCGGTTTTGCAGTCTGGAATCTAAAATTTATTTCTTTATAAACGACATTTTTTAATGATTAAAAATATTAAATAAATTTGATAAATCTAATTAAATAATTTAAAAGAGATTTGGAATGGAAAATATGAATTTTCAAATATTAAAAAGTTGTTTAAATCAAATAAGCTTATATAGCACTTTCCGTAGCACTTTTACGCTACAATTTCTTTAACTTTTGAAATGTAGTTTTAAACTTAACAATCCTTTCCTAAACCTTTTGTGAATAATTTTAAAGTAATAATTAAGTAATGCAACGGTGATTTGTAAGTTTTAATAAGAGTTCAAATAAATGGTCGAGACGAATTTGTTTATACCACTTAAATAAAAAGTGAAGAAGATTGAATATAATAACAAAATGAGTGTGCGGAAATGACAAATACATTTGTCCTTCTAATGAGATCTAGAAAGATAAAACAGATGTTTAACTAAGGTTAGGGATGGAGCAACCAGTTCCCTAAAATTACCTGGCCTATATTTTCTCTTTTTAGGCGATGGGTGGAATAAATCGAAAGGAAAGCCCGGATGTTCTAAAAGATCATATTTAAGTTTTTCAAAAATTAAAGAAAAGAAACAAATTAGTAGAATGTTAATTAACCACTTAACATCTTTTATTCGATGATTGGTATGAAGGAATCGAGATCGAATTTGGATGATTCCTATTCGAAGAACCGGGAACAGATTTGCATGATTGCTATCTGAAAATCACTTCAAACTTTTTTCGAAACCCCATATGAACTTAACATCTTTTTATCGATGATTATCATGAATGAACCAGGATCGAATTTGGGTGATTCCTATCTGAAGAACCAGGATCGAATTTGGGTGATTCCTATATGAAGAACCAGGATTGGATTTGGGTGGTTCCTATCCGAAAACCCCTTCAAACTAATTTTCAAAATAGAATATATTGAAGACAATGATCACCAATGACAAAGATCTTCATGATGTAGGATTACTTGCCATTAGTCTCTAGAGGTGAAATTTACCATATCCAAGGTGGTAGTACTCTGTTATGAAAATCTTCGATTTGCAAGAATATGATTTGAAGTTAAGAAAGAAATCTTTAATTAAGATTTAATAAATGATTTGGGAATATTTTCCCTAAGTTAAAAGTTATAACTTGAATATAAGAAATCTTTGATTAAGTTTAATGAATGATTTGGAAAGGTTTTCCTAAGTAAAAGAAAAAATGATTTGGAATTATTCTAGGATTTAATAAAGGATTAAATAAACCAAATGGATTGATAAATTAGACTTGATGATTCCATATACTCTTGAAAAGAAAATGGAATAAATTAAACGGAATATATCTAAGAAAGAAATTTAATTTAAATAAAAGATGAAGTAATCGATTGATGATTGATATCCACTTATGAACTTAACATATTTTTAAATCAATAATTGGCTTCGAAGGAACTGGAGTCGGATTTTGGTGATCCATATTCGAAAACCACTTCAAATCAATGTATACGTTCGAAAGTGAAGACATGTTGAAGATGATGATTATTGAATACCGAGGATCTTCATAGCTTGAGGACTTCTCGTTGACATGCTCTGGGTCCACTCCCATTATAGAGTGGTTTATAGTAGTGGTCTCCTTGTTGTGGAAATTTTTTTGGATTGCAAGGGCTTCTCGCCTAATAATGGCCGAGGAAAGTGCCTTCGGTTTGGTTCAGTCCCAGAACGAACTAGTATGGACGAATGTTTGACATTACATTTCTAAGATACAATGTTTGACTTTTACAAATTACATCTGCTTGGTGGCGGAGAAAGCAACTTCTCTTTGCTTAACACCCTTTTCTGGGACATATGAGCTCAGAGGTTGTATGCTTATGGGAGTCAAATAGTGATCAAAGGAATGTCAGTGTGGCATTCGAAGTGGAACCTGTTATGATCAAAGCGTGGTTTTATATGAAAAGCGTGGCTTTGAAGAAATTGATCGTAACCTCATGAGCCTCACATCCCGGTTATGATGTGATTCTATATGGTCAGATGTATGTTCGCATTTCGGATAGTAGTGATTTGGGTTATCAGATGTTCTAAGCACTAGGTACCAGATACATATGGGCCTCATGGCAGGGATGCACGAAGTCCGAGTCCTTGAATGTTATTCGCAGATTGTATCCACTTTTAGCCATTTGTGTTGTTGTATAACAGCGTCTGAGTCTTGGACGTAATCCGTGGATACAGATTGATCTTTCCACTAGTTTCCTAACCTGTTGGAAATCCAATCCCAATACGATATTTACAATTTTGTTTGTATTCCCAAAATAGTTGTAATGACTTGTAAACATTTCAGCTACCCTTTTTTGGTATCATATATTCCATTCGGTATATTTCGTTGACCTAGTCCGAATATATTACCTTAGATTTAGTTTAGATATTGATACCTTATTTGAATAAGTTATTTGAAAAGTGTTTTCAAAAGAATGTCATTAAAAATAATATCAAGTTTATTTTAGTATAAAAGTGTTTCGGTAATCATAAGGTAAAAGCCCCTCCGTGTTTATATGTGGGCATGGTCTTATGAGATACCCTTCTTTTCAAAGGTTTTGATAACATCGTCATGATCTATGCATTTAAAACTTCGAGTATCTCACGCTGGTTTATCAAGCCTCAACCGAGTATTTTTAATACTCAGGTCAGATCCGAGTAGTTTTAGGTTGAGTTGAAGATGGTTGGAGTTTCCAGAGGAGAGCTGGAGATATTCATCATCGTATGGACGTATTCTATTATCCGCTGCATCTATTTCATTTGTTTTGTTGTTTATCAGCATTTGTAAGGGAAGGTGTTATAACTGTCTAGGCTGAATCTAGGTTAGACTATGATATTGTATTTTAAAATTTTCCGCTGTAAAGATTATTATTGAAATAATATATGTTATTCCATTCGTGTGAGATTCTGTAATATCTTTATTTTCTTTCTACCCTTAATGGTTCATCTTTTCGTGCAATTTGAGTTGCACATATGTGGTTTATTGTCGATTCAAAGGGTATGGAAAAACGAGCCGTTATATTCACTATGACCCCATTAAACAAAACTTTCTATTTTGAAACGTACCGATCAGAAGCTTTCGGTATTGAGTTGGGTACTTAGCTAATTTTAACTAACTTTTTCCCCCTAATTCTAGTTTTCAGCTTCCAAGTGCTTTGATCCTGACCACACCACTCAAAAGCTCTCAGCATCAACTTCAAAAACTCTCATTTCCATGCCTTCCAAAGCTCTCGGTATGAAGTCCAATACTTAGTCAAATTCTTGCACTTGACCTTCACTAATCACTTCTAGCCTTGACTTGAATAACCAAACATCCACCAAGCACTTTGCACGAATAAAAAGCACTCGGTACCGACCATAGCTCTCATTGCCGAGTCTTCTACTTAGCTTCAATTTTGGTGCGATTTGAATCCTTGGTTCCTCCCATGCTCAGAATCTCTCCTTCAAGTTTCATCCAAATTCCACCATCTTTATCTTCAATTTGTCAATTCAACCACTCCCTTTACAACCATCTAAAAGCACTAGAAAACCATATCAAACCACAACATACAAAAATGAAAAATCCCTTATATACATCCATACACATATGCAATTCATACAAACATGATAATCAAGCAAGTCCTATTCTAGATCTACCATTTACAGTAATATGTCCATACGTGCAAAAGGAGTTTAAAAGCACTTAAAAACTGTATTTAACCTTTAGATTTTAGCCACAAATATTTAGGAAAATGTAATTAAGGTTAGAAAACATTTTAGGTCAAAATCATGTTAAAAACACCAATTTTAACTATATAAAGATGCATAGTAAAGTGAGAGGTCTAGAACCACTCATCAAATACCTAAAATACCAATTTTCCTCCTTAGATCTGAAGTGGACAACAAAGGGGAAGAATTCAGATTAGCGAAAATGATAATCCCGAGCTTCTTTGACGCAGCGGATTAATCAAACAAAACTTCAATCGAAGAAATGTAGCAATCGGTGAGTTGAAGATACCAAAATGCCCAAGTTCGTTGATCCAAAGATACCGAACTCTAGCTATCTCAAACACGTTGATAGCGCACTATACCATGTTCAAAGATCTACGATTCTTCGCACGTTGATCTAGCGCACTAGATTCCGTCAATCGGCTTCTTCGATCGTTGAATCGAGCGCACTCGATTAACCGAAAGAGGAGATAGGAGATCACACTCAACTACCAAATTGTATGAAAGCACAAAGCTAACAAAAGGAAATTTTATTCAATATTCAACTTGTCAAAAATGTACAACACACGCGTATTTATAGGTGTTACAACCCAACACAACACATTAACACCTAACTCTTAGGTCGGTAGGCGACTTACGACTTAACTAAGTCGGTACCGACTTATACAATGGCGACTCAAGCTTTTACAACACAGCACAATGTAACGACTCAAAACCTGGCCGACTTAACCAAGTACGACCTACTTACAACATACGACTCAACGTAATGACGACTTATAGATGCTGCCACTTATCAGTACCGACTCATCTTAAGTCGTAGCTTGTTAGCCCGGCGCAACTGTCTCGCTGATCTCCCTTAGCTCGCACCTTTCCCACTCCTGCTTCCTTAGGTCGGAGACGACCCAATATACCTCTGTTAGGTCGGTGACGACTCAATGCTTTGTTAAGTCGGCTTCCCTTTCCCCTTGGCTTGTTAACTCGTGGCCTTTCTTCCATAGCTCGTAACTCGTCATCCTTGACCCTGTTAACTCGGAAACGACTTAAGGCCTCTTTATTAGCTTGTGAACAACCTTTGTTAAGTCGTGAGTGACTTATGCTTCTCAAACGACTTAAAGTTACTTCATTAACTCGTGGCCTTTCTTCCATAGCTCGTAACTCGTCATCCTTGACCCTGTTAACTCGGAAACGACTTAAGGCCTCTTTATTAGCTTGTGAACAACCTTTGTTAAGTCGTGAGTGACTTATGCTTCTCAAACGACTTAAAGTTACTTCATTAACTCGTGAATGGTTTAACTTCTGGACTTCTATAGGTCGTGCTACATCATCCTCCCCTGGTTGAGAAAAATTCGACCTCGAATTTGTAAATTCTTCCTCAACCATCTCACCCCCATGATATGGAATTAAATGTTTAACGTTAAAAACATCAGAAGTATAAACATCATCTGGTAACTTTAATCGATAAGCATTCTCATTAATTTTCTTCAAAACTTCAACTGGACCAATTTTTCGCGCCTTCAACTTGTTATAAGCACCCACCGGAAAACGATCCTTTGTCAATACGGCATAAACCAAATCACCTTCCTTAAATTCAACATTTCGACGTTTCAAATCTGCAGACTTCTTATACTTCTCATTCGATTTCTCCAATCGTTCCCGAACGATTTTATGACATTCAGTCAGCTCATCAACAAAATCAGCAGCTCGTTTAACTGTTCTCTTTGACTGTGGTACAACTGCTAAATCCAACGGCCCCCTGGGTAAATTTGAATAAACAATCTGAAACGGACTGAATCCTGTGCTTCGATTTACTGCATGATTATGAGCAAATTCTGCCTGGCATAGCTTCATGTCCCAACCTCTCAAATTATCTTGTACAAGACAACGCAACAAATTTCCCAATGACCTGTTAACAACTTCTGTCTGCCCATCAGTTTGTGGATGATAAGCACTGCTAAATTTCAGTTTCGTTCCCACCATCTTCCACAAACTCAACCAAAAGTGACTCAGAAAACGAGTATCTCGATCAGAAACAATAGATTCTGGTAAACCATGAAGTCGATAAATCTCCTTGAAAAATAACTGTGCCACTCGAACTGCATCTGCTGTCCTTTTGTAAGCAACAAAATGTGCCATCTTTGAAAACCTGTCCACCACAACAAATATCGAATCATTTCCCCTTTGAGTCCGCGGCAAACCCAAAACGAAATCCATGCTAATATCAACCCATGGCTTAGTCGGTACAGGTAATGGCATATACAACCCTGCATTTGTTGCCGTCCCCTTTGAAACTTGGCAAATATGGCATCGCTCCACAAATCTTTCCACCTCTTTCCTCATCGACGGCCAAAAGTAAGATTGCGAAATCAACTGCAAAGTACGATCACGGCCTACATGTCCTTCCTCGTGCAACTCCTTCACAATCTTCATCCTCAAACTACAATCCGGAATACATAAACGATTTCCTTTAAACAGAAAACCATCAACTAACATGAATTCATCGGTACTCCCATCCTTCACTTTCTCAACATATTTCTCAAAGTAAGGATCTCCTTCAATCATCTCAGGCAACATTTCGAACCCCGTCACTTCAATCTTTATTGTCGTTAGTAAATGACTCCTCCTACTCAAAGCATCAGCTACTCGATTTGTCACCCCTAATTTGTGCTTAACGACAAAAGTAAACTGCTGTAAATAAGAAATCCATGATGCATGTCTCGCTGAAATTTTATCCTGTCCCTGTAAATGTTTCAAAGCTTCGTGATCAGTGTACAGAACAAATTCCTTCTGAAATAAGTAATGTCTCCAATGCTTAACAGCCTGAACAACAGCATAAAATTCAACGTCATATGTACTGTATCTCATCTTTGCCCCTGACAGTTTCTCACTAAAATAAGCAACTGGCTTTCCATTCTGGCTCAGAACTCCTCCAATACCAACCTTCGAAGCATCAGTATGCAATTCAAACAACAACTGAAAATTAGGTAGAACAAGAATTGGTGCAGACGTTAACAATTCCTTGATCTTCTCAAAGGCAACCCCTGCTTCTTCTGACCACACAAACTGTTTACCCTTCATGCAATCAGTCACTGGAGCCATCACGCTACTGAAGTGTGGAATGAATCTTCGGTAGAATGACGCTAGCCCATGAAAACTTCGCACTTCTGTAATTGTCTTTGGCTGTGGCCAATTCCTGACTGCTTCAACTTTGCTCTGGTCAACTTGAATACCTTTCCCTGAAACAACATAACCCAGGAATAAAACACTGGGTGTCATAAACACACATTTCTTTGTGGCAGCATAAAATTGTTCTTCACGAAGAATAAGCAACACTTCCCTCAAATGTAGAACATGCTCCTCCGTACTCCTGCTATAAATCAGAATATCATCGAAATAAACCACGACGAACTTCCCAATGAATGGCCTAAAAATTTGATTCATCACCCGCATGAATGTACTAGGTGCATTTGACAATCCAAATGGCATAACCAACCATTCGTACAACCCCTCTCTAGTTTTGAAAGCTGTCTTCCATTCGTCTCCAGGTCTGATACGAATTTGATGATAACCACTCTTCAAATCAATCTTTGAAAATATAGTTGCCCCACTCAACTGATCCAACAAATCATCCAACCTCGGCATAGGAAATCTGTAACGAACAGTGATCTTATTCAAAGCTCTACTATCTGTGCACATCCTCCATGTTCCGTCTTTCTTTGGAACTAACAATGCTGGCATGGCACAAGGACTCAAGCTTTCTTGAACACGTCCCTGTTCCAACAACTCTTCCACCTGCCTTCGTAATTCCTCATGTTCCTTCGGACTCATTCGGTAATGTGGTCGATGTGGTAACACTGCTCCCGGAACAAGATCAATTTGATGTTGAATGTCTCTAAGTGGTGGTAACTCCTTAGGTAACTCCTCTGGAAAGACATCTTCAAATTCTTTCAAAATTGGCTTTGCTTCTTCTGGAATTTCAACTTCTTCACTACTCTCTCTCCCAATCAACAAAAATACTTCCGGTTCTTCTTCAACTTCTTTAACAAACTCCTTCAAAGTCAACAAAGTTTTTAATTCTTCAATCTCTTCTAGTTTGCTCTCCTTCTGCTGTTGCTTCTTAGGAACCAAAGTGATTTTAGTACCCTCGAACATGAAACTGTAACTGTTGGCACGACCGTCATGCTGAACTGCTCTATCAAACTGCCATGGTCTGCCCAACAATAAGTGACAAACATCCATATCTACGACATCACACCAAATTTCATCTTTGTACTTTTTCCCAATAGAAAAATTCACACAGGCTCTTCGACACACTTTTACTTCACCACCCTTCCTTAACCATGCTAGCTTGTACGGTTTAGGATGCTTTTCAGTCTTCAAGTTCAATTTCCTCACAGCCTCTGTAGAAATAATATTATCACAACTTCCCGCATCAATAACAAACTTGCAGACCTTTCCCAGAATAGTACATGTCGACTGGAAAATATTGCTTCTCAACCAACTACAATCCTCCTCTTGCTTTGGTGTCAAATAACTTCTCCTCATCATAAGATTACAACCTTCATCACCTGATACTTCTTCTTCCTCCTCAACATAAGGTACATTTGAATATTCTGCCTCCTCACCATCATCTGCTTCAACCTCTGCAACCATGGTTCTCTTCTTCGGCTTCGGACATTCGTTGCTTTTGTGACCCAACTCCTGACAATTATAACATTTGAAAATACTACTAGCCTTCGCCTTCTCAACCTCCTTCACCACTGGTTTTGTAACAGGTTTAGGAAAACTAGAACTTCCACCGGCACCTTTCACTGGATTATTAGAATTAGTAAACACACCTCCCCCACGTCTTCCTTGTTTCTCCCAAGCTAACGCTTTCTGATGTGCCTCCGCTACAGATCTAGGATCGAACATATTAACCATATCCTGGATCTGCATTCTCAAACCCCCAATGAATCTAGCCGTCAGCTGTTCTTCTGTCTCCATAATATCATTCCTGGCGATGAGTTGGTAAAATTCATCAGCATAATCACTAACAGACTTCGTCCCCTACCTCAGATTCTGCAACCTCTGGTACATAAGTGATTGGTAGTTGTAAGGTAAGAAAGTAGATCTCATCAACTTTTTCATCTTCTCCCAAGATTCTATCTTTGATTTTCCCATTCGTTCTCGAGTAAGTTTAGTTTGCTGCCACCATGCCAAAGCTCTCCCCCTCAGCCTTGTAGCAACCAACTTCACCCTTCTATTCTCCGGCACCTCCTTGAAATCAAAGATTTCCTCCACGTTAGACAACCAATCTAAGAATTCCTCAGCAACCATCCCGCCTTTAAACTCCGGAATCTCCATCTTCATACCCGATTCCCAACGTCGATCATCATCAATAACCCGATACTGACGTTGTCCCTGATCTCTGTCTCTGTAATGAACACTTCCTCTTTCACCGTCAAACTCATCCTCAAAGTCAGGTGTATAGCGTTGTCGATCTCGTCCTCCAACATCTCTAACACCACTTCTACTACCAACATCCCTTCTATCGTGATCATCAACATTCCTCCTACTTCGATTGTCAACACTTCTATGCTCTTGACTTTCTCTTCTCTCCCGTTCCGAATGTGATGAAACTCTACTATTTCCACGGTTTGATTCAGGTGAAATTCTCCTTCTATTCTGACTCATATCAATCATTAATTTCTCCAATTTACCAATGCCTTCATCAAATTTTTCATTAATACGTTGTTCCATAAGTTCAGCTTCTTCTCTACGATACAAAGCTTCAACGTTTTGATGACGATTAGCTCTCCTTGGTGGCATGGTTGTAAACTTCTCAAGACTTCAAGAAATTCAACACAAGACTTCAAACTTTCCACTCAACAAAGCAATCTAAGCTCAACAATACACGGCTATGCTTGTCTCGGCTCACACTAACTCGGCAACGAGTTAACAATTCAAGTAAGGTCAGCTCCTACTTGTCTCGGCCTTGACACCTCACGGCTTGGCTTCACTCTTACTCCAAAACCCTCCAAAAATTGGCGCGCAAACACCAATTCAAAATCCAAACAAAGTCCAACTCCTCGATCCAAAATGAAATGGATCAAACACTCCAAACTTGATACAACTTCAATATGAACACGATGAACTCCTTCCAACTTCAAACTTCAAAAACTTGGCTCCAAGAATCAACTTAGCTATGATTGGCTAAGTATGGCTCCGATACCAAAAAACTGACGCATCGGATTAATCAAACAAAACTTCAATCGAAGAAATGTAGCAATCGGTGAGTTGAAGATACCAAAATGCCCAAGTTCGTTGATCCAAAGATACCGAACTCTAGCTATCTCAAACACGTTGATAGCGCACTATACCGTGTTCAAAGATCTACGATTCTTCGCACGTTGATCTAGCGCACTAGATTCCGTGAATCGGCTTCTTCGATCGTTGAATCGAGCGCACTCGATTAACCGAAAGAGGAGATAGGAGATCACACTCAACTACCAAATTGTATGAAAGCACAAAGCTAACAAAAGGAAATTTTATTCAATATTCAACTTGTCAAAAATGTACAACACACGCGTATTTATAGGTGTTACAACCCAACACAACACATTAACACCTAACTCTTAGGTCGGTAGGCGACTTACGACTTAACTAAGTCGGTACCGACTTATACAATGGCGACTCAAGCTTTTACAACACAGCACAATGTAACGACTCAAAACCTGGCCGACTTAACCAAGTACGACCTACTTACAACATACGACTCAACGTAATGACGACTTATAGATGCTGCCACTTATCAGTACCGACTCATCTTAAGTCGTAGCTTGTTAGCCCGGCGCAACTGTCTCGCTGATCTCCCTTAGCTCGCACCTTTCCCACTCCTGCTTCCTTAGGTCGGAGACGACCCAATATACCTCTGTTAGGTCGGTGACGACTCAATGCTTTGTTAAGTCGGCTTCCCTTTCCCCTTGGCTTGTTAACTCGTGGCCTTTCTTCCATAGCTCGTAACTCGTCATCCTTGACCCTGTTAACTCGGAAACGACTTAAGGCCTCTTTATTAGCTTGTGAACAACCTTTGTTAAGTCGTGAGTGACTTATGCTTCTCAAACGACTTAAAGTTACTTCATTAACTCGTGGCCTTTCTTCCATAGCTCGTAACTCGTCATCCTTGACCCTGTTAACTCGGAAACGACTTAAGGCCTCTTTATTAGCTTGTGAACAACCTTTGTTAAGTCGTGAGTGACTTATGCTTCTCAAACGACTTAAAGTTACTTCATTAACTCGTGAATGGTTTAACTTCTGGACTTCTATAGGTCGTGCTACATCATTCTTTATGGTTATTACCCCTCTAATTGATGATTTTGCTAATATTAGTAAGAAAAAGGAGGGATTTTTGATGAGATTAGGGTTAATGGAGGTCTAGAGCTATTTTGGAGAAGATGGGAATGACTTGGATTAGCTCCTATAGCCTCCCCTTAGCATAATTTTCGAGATGGGTTAGTGGGCCTAAGCACGGGCTCAGTTAATTGCTCACTGATGCAGGCCAGTAGCAACCAAAATTAAAACAACTATAACTTTCAAATGATAAGTTCTTTATCTATTATGACCACTGTATGGAATGGAAAACCATCATTTTGAAGTAATGAAAGTGCTTTAAGACAATAACTTGGCTCCTATCAAAAGTTATAGTTCAAATAGGGGTTTTAGGGTTAAAATGGTCACATAGAAATTCGACAATAATCATAGATGTGGAAAAATGTCCCTAGGAGTACCTTTCCTAAATTTTAGAATCATTTGACCTTATATGAATAAAATATACGATCTTTTGATATGTAAAATATGGATCGTTACATTAGGAGTGATTCCAAACAGTGAGAATCTCATGTCGTTGAGCTCAATGGAAGTTGGGAAACATACTCCGCAAAATTCCATATGATAAAGGCAGTTTATCTCATTGGAGAGAGTTGATTGACAGAGTAGATAATCAAATAGCATAGCAGATCCATTTATGAAGGGACTACCTTGAATAGTTTTAAGATAACTGGTCGAAGGAATGGGATAGAGATTCCATAATTGGCCCTAGTGCAAGTGGAAGATTGATAGAGTTCGGTGTATGCCCTAGGGAAATTTCTATGATTATTGTAAATTATTAACTCAACAATAAAATCTTGTTCGAAATAAAAAGATGTTTTTCTTTCTTTATATACTTGTCATATTGTGATATGTTAATTAGTTATATAATTTAAGCGCGTTAAATAGAAAATCCTGAAATGATATTTATGTGATAGTAACTATAATGTGTTGTAACCATGAGAAACTTATCAAAATAAATTTAACATATTATTTTAAATATTTCTAATCAAGGTGTTTCAAGATGGGATATCGATGCATTTATTGGGACTAGAGTATCTAACACTCTCCAAATGTTAGGTAGTGTATTACTTACGGCTACTGGAACACCAAGGGGTTACATATTAATAGTTATTGGATAATTATGGAATGACTCGTCGAAGAGTTTTCTATTGTATAATATAACTAAGGTCAAACAAAGAATCTAAAAGTAATGATATTGGACATTTTTTCTACTTGAGAATATTGTTGAACTTCTTTGATTATAGTTAAATCGAGGCATCACATCCATCGAACGACTATGGTCAACTCTGAGTTAAAGCATTGGAAGTGAAACTCTATTCAATAAATAATTTGCCTCCTCGGCTATATGAGGTTAGCATCATGTTCAACTATAGTCAACTTAAAGTCAAAGTCTCTAGTTAAAGTAGTTCATTTAATGATATTTGTTTCTATTGAATCAAGGACTTTTGTTTGGATTATACAAGTTGAATGTGGCAATATTGGAATTTTGACCAAAACCAATTCCATAGTCCTATGTGATATAGTTTTGACAAAGAAAATTGGTGTAAATAATCGTTACTACTAGGTACCGCTTAAAATAGTGAAATTGGATTTTACCAAAAAGACATGTAAGTGATAAATTCGGCCAAATTGCCGCACCACTAGTTAAGGTGATGTCTGAATGTAAATATGTGAATATATGCATCGCTGGTTGAATTTACGCCTTTGAGTTGCACAACCATAATGTTGAATACTCTAAAATACCACATGATTTGATTAAATTATATCTGTTATAAATTAATTAAATTAGTTGATATTTATAAAATATTAGTTATTAAATTTTATTTGATTTATTTGGATCAGTATTTAATAAAGTACGTATATAAAAGTTACATATGTATGTATCGATATATGATATCAATAAACATTTGAATTGGATTTAAAATGAGTAAATGTTGATTGGATTTGGAAATGTATATGGGTCCATTTAGCCTATATGGTGGCTGATTATATAAGTTGGGGGATGGTGATATTTATTTGAAATATTTGGTTTTGAATTGGAAAAGAGCATAATTAAACAAGGAGATCCAAATCTCCATTTTTACTCCTTTCCATTGCTTATTTAAATCATCCGCCCTCTTTTATTTTTAGTTTACACTTTAGCCTCCACCCCACATCTCTTAGCCAAAAATTACAAGGGCGTTCTCCTCTTTATTTCTAAATAAAATCAAATCAATTTAAATCTATTTCAAAGGTGTTGTGTTCTCTTCAATCATCTGTAATTTATGGAGGATTTTAGATTGGATCTAAGACAGGTTCATACAACACTCAAGGCGTTAATCCTAGGCTTCATATTCTGGTAAATCATATACTATTTTTCATATTATTTTTTCACACACACATTGATATACATATACATATACATATACACATACACATACATTTAAATTAAATTAAGATTGGTAAATCATATACTATTTTTCATATTATTTTTTCACACACACATTGATATACATATACATATACATATACACATACACATACATTTAAATTAAATTAAGATATATGTATTGATATAAGATGTATACATATACATTATTTTCAGCACTCTAATCTAAAAAAATAAAAATTATTTAAAAATCAATTTTAGATCTGGAAATTTGAAATTTTAAATGAGGAATATATATATATATATAATACAAATTAATTCATTAATGCATATATTTAGCTAGGATTGGCTCCACCACACATTTGCTACACCTCAAATCCCCTCGAATTCAACCACATGTTGCGATATAAAAAATTATATAAGTGACGAAAGAGAGAAACTATAATGATTTAAATTGGAGTATGTAGTTGAAATCGAGGGAGGGGGGATTTGAGGAGTAGCAAAAATGAAAAGTAGCCTATCCTAGTCCATATATGTTAGCACCAAAACTGGTCACTAACACCCTTGAATAGATTTGTGTAGAAAGACTAATGAAGATGGTAAATTAAAACAGAGAAATATCACGATAGAATATAAAAACAACAACAGAAACAAGAACAGATATTTATAGTGGTTCAGTGTAACTGCCTACATTGCCGAAATGTTAACTAAATATATTACATATGTACATTGCCGAATATATAAATAGGTATGTTTTGGAATATTTGCAAAATACATACTTTATAATATTAATAGGGCTGTTATATATATAAATACTTAATATATAAACAAAATCGTTATATATATTTATACTTATAATATGAATAAAACTGTTATATATAAATACACATATTACATAATACACAAAACAACTTGTAGCAGCATATACACATGACAAAAATTATACAGTAAAATAAATATTTAACCTACGTTTACCTTTCAGAGTTTATATGTATATATAAATATACGCAAATACATCAATATGAATAGCTGCAAGCTATTGAAGGCTGGAGGAGGCACGACCAGAGGTGGCTCGGGCTCAGGAACAATGAGGCGGAAGGGAAAAGCATTGATGGCCCATGGACGAGCGGGTGGTGTGCTGCAGCAACGGGGTAGGTGCTGGGTGGTGATAGGTTCGGTGAGGCTGATGGAAGGGTAAGGGAAGAAAGAGGAGGGAGATGGCAGAGGGCTGCTGCACAGGGTATTGGTGAAAACCAAGCATGTTGGATGGAGGCGGAGGGAAGGTTGATGGTGGAAGAAGGCTTGCGGTTATGCTTTGGCCGAGGGGTCACGTGGAGAATACGCGTGGGAGAGGGCTTTGGTTGATAGGAAGGAAAAGCATGAGTGATGATAGACGAGGCCGAATGGTTGCAGTCATGAGATAGATCAAGTACTTTCAAATCCAAATATATGTAACTTAGAATTTATATAGCTTAAATTTTTTTCTAAGATAGGAACGAGAATATGAAGCAAAGAGGGAAGAAAGAAGAAAAGGTAACAGGCAATGGAGGAGACGGTTAATGAACAAGCAAGTAGAATATGAAAACTTAACATATATAAAATATTTCTTAAACGACTAAAAGAGATCAAGAGACCAAATGTAAATGTAACGACCCGTTAAATTAATAATATTTAATAAATTAAATTAATATAATTTCTAATTTGTTTAAGAATAAATGTAGAAATTTGGTATAGTAGTTGTAACCTAGTGTAACAATAAAATTTTATGACAATAGATTTGGATAATGTAATTTGTCACTTTTTGTTAAAAGTAAATTTTAAGAAATCAATAAATGTTGAATTGAGAATATTAATAAAAAATATTAACTAAAATGAGATTCATTAATATAAAATCAGTAGTGAAGATGTCACCTTTGGTTGTAATAAAGGTGAATGCTATTAGTGGATGTCAACACTTAATAAAATTTATTTAGAATAAAAAGAATTTAAATGCATGTTTGAATGGAGTATTAAATTGATAGATTAAGCGTAAGTAATTGGAATTTAACCCTATAAGATATGGAACTGAATGTATGAATATAATTTTGTAGAAATAGTTAATTAACAACTTATTTGTGCATACCCAATTTAATATAAATAACAAAAGGGCTAGCACTTGATGTGCCTAAGTATTAATATATTGGAACTATAATAAAATAGAGAGTTTGGTAGTAAATAGAAATAAAAAGACCGTTATTAACTAGTAAATTAATAAATGGATTCTAACAATAGGTAGTAATTAATGCGTGTATATTGGGCATTTGCGGATTACCAATTTTTCTACCAATTCATATAATTTATTTATGTAAATCTAAACCTATGGCAACATTTTGTTAATAAATGTTGGAAGTGAATTTGAATATATCAAAGGATAACAAGTGTTTAGGTTAACCATTTATTTTATTTAGTTAAGAAGGGAAATAGATTGAAATAAAGCTAATTTAATTTTTTTGGTTGTTAATGGGTATAGTTAAATAAGGAGAAGTTATAGGAAATAAAACGCGCACTAATGAGATGTAATATAATTCCAAAGTTATTTATACCCACAAATAGGTTAATTACTGTATAGAAAGAGTCTAAATCAATAAATGAATTTATTAAGATTACATTTATAATTTTATAACCTTTATGCTGATTTAAGTTCAATTAATTTATTTGATTAAATAGTGCAGTAGCGTAGTTTTGTGCGGTAGTTGAAATAGCTAATTCTTTTAGGTGAAGTTAAGGCTAATTCTATGTATATATTTGACCTATTGTGATATAGATACTAGGAAGCAGGATCTATTAATTAAATGGAGTATTAGATTCAATAATTGCATTTATCGCATAAATAAAGAGAATATAACGGTTAAATTTGGCGTTATTGAAATTAAAAAGGAATGGGGGAATAATAATTTGAAATCATTGCAATAGATATTAATTTAAGGTTACCTTAAATAAATTAAGGTAATAAATGGAGGATAGTGTAAATATCTTTATAATACGATGATTTGTGTAGTTAGGGTAGTTTTGATTTGTCACTTAAGATGGAGGATTTTTATAAAATGTAATAAATGCAGTTTAAATTAAGGCATTGACGTTTGGGTATTTAAGAAGTGATAAACTAAAATTTATTTATTTATTTGAAAATTTGAAATCCAATTTGTGGATTTATTGCAAATAAGTGAAATTTGTGTTTAACCATTACATCGATAGGAATAAATTAAATTTAAGGTTATATTAATAAAATTTGGACTAGAGAAATGATATGAATCGGTTTTAGAAGCCTTAAATATAAAATGGGAAGTAGACGAGATTTTACGTTACAACCATTTTTAAAAATCCTGATGTATGTAGAAATATTTATGAAATATAACGTAAACCAATGTTGAATCAAAAGAATAGAGTCAACACTTATTTATTCATTTAATGTGATATAACTACGAGTATGATTTATTGCAAATTACATGGAAATCTAATATATAGGACATTACCTAAAAAGGAAGAGTAGATAAAATTTATGATAAACATATTTGTATATGAAGGTTATTGATTTAAGGAGAAATTGGGCAAGTTTTATGTATTTGGGTTAAGTGCAATCTTTAATAGATAAATTTAGTGCAATTAAAAGAAATTGACATTTAATATTTCGATAACTTAAAATTTGATGGGATAAGAACATTTTGGGTAATGAAGGGATGACAAATATTAGCTGTGATTCTAGAAGGAATTAAATAGATAATGGGAAGATTAAAATCAGGTTCTAAGCAATAATTATTAAATAACAGAAGTTTAGGAGTAAAGTGAGATAATTGAAAATTTTAATCATTCATATAAGTCATTTGTTTATTAATATGAGTTAGCTAATAAATTTAACTTGGGCAATACCTATATATTGGAAACACATTTGTAAAGTGTAATTAATTGAATTTGGTGAATTGGGAATGAATCCAAGGTTATAGGAATTGATGTAATACTACGCAAATAAAAAGGTAACTGCATAAAATCATTGTTTCGTAATAAATTGTAATTGATAATTAAGTAGGAATGGGTTTGAATTTGACAAAAAGGAAAATTTATTATTTGCATACCCATGTATTCAATCTATTAAATTTGATCAGATCCATTTGCAATTAAACGAATTAATTTATAAGTTAGTATGTATTTAGCTGATAACTATAAACCAATTAGGGCAATTGGGTATATATATTACCAGTTAAGTTATATAAGATAATGGTTGACTTAATTAAGGGAGTTTATGTTATAATTTTATTTATTTTGTAAGTGGAAATAAAACGTTAATGATAACAAGTATTCAAAATTTACCATCTATTTAGTATATTAAGTATAATTGATAATCAACTGCAGCAAGTAATAAATAATAAATACGTAACGTTAAATGAAGTAATATTTGAAATTTAATATTTAGAAACTATGTAAATATAAGTGCAGATGAAATTGGGGATATTTACATATTGAAATATGAATCCAATGATAAATCAATCTAATTGACAATAAATAATGGAAAGTAAATTTAATTAAATTTTGGAAATTTAATATATATATACAGTTATAAACCCTAGCTCCATCCTATTGTCATTTGCTGTATATTCATTTCTTCATCTCCTTCTCCTCCTCAAATGGTTGCAAAACCTAGATCTACTTCAATCCAAATTTCAATGAAAATGCAAACACTTCAGAAAAATTCTACAAAAAATATATGTTAATGTTCTCGAGGCACGTAATCTACTGGTGTAATTCGTTTTCTGTTTTGAACATTCGTTTGACCAGAATTAATTCAAACAGTCCGTGACCATTCATCATCGTCGTCGCAAACTTCGTCGGATCGTCAAACCTTTTCTGGGTTTTGTAGAGTGGACGATGGGGATCACATCTATATGGTTTTTGTGTCGATTCAACGGTTAGATCGTCGTAGATCTTCGATTAGGGTTTCTGGAAGGGGGCCGCGTGCGTTTCTGGGAATAGAAGGAGTGACGTGGCACATATACTTGATCGTAATTTAATTCCGGATTTGATGACGCTGGTTTGGACGAATTCCGAGAAGGGCGAATTTTTGGGTTTAAATCGAATTTAAATTCGATTTAAACTCCAAAGGTGAGTGTTTAAACCCACTCACAACTACTAGAAGCTTTTATGTTTGTTAAGTTAATTTTAGAAATGAATAGAAATTTTATTTATGAGTATTTGGCATGTTTATTTCACTTATATTTGTTGAATTGCATTTATTAAATTTAACTGTTAATTTAATTTATTTACTGCATATTAATTGATAGTTAGAATTTATTTGTTTGCCTATAAACTGCTAGTTAACAGTTATATAGATTATCACTGAATATAAACTGTTAGATTAATAGTTGTTAAATTTAATCTGAATAAAATTGCCAGTTATTACCTGTTATATATTATCAAATATAAATTGTTATTGATTGATATTCCTTGATGATTGTGATTGGATGATGGGTGATGTTGATGGATGTTTTATTGTATATCATTAAATTGCAAATTATCATGCATATTTCCTTTCATTCGGGATTGTGGTTTGAAATGATATACAACCGCAAAATTTTATATCTTTTAAATTGCGGATTGAAATGATAAATATCCGTATCACTTGACCATAGGATAGAAAATTATATACAGGCACCGCGGTCTATATATAACTATTTTAAATGTGATTTCTATGGTTTGGATGGAATACGGTTTATAATAATCTTAAATTTTATATTGTATAAATATTTTTCTTCCATATATATATATACATATGAAGTTGAAAATTTTGAAATTAAAAGGTGTATAAAAGTCTTTATTAAAAATGGAAGAAAATTAAGAAAATGGAGTTTAATAATTTATATCATATGTTTAAATGTTAAGTTTGGAAATTTTAAGATATGATATTTATAATTGGATTTTTCCCAAAATAAATTGAAATGAATATTCTAGTATAATTTGAATTGGGAAAAATATATATATATTATTACTAGAAATTGAAGTCTTATTATTTATGGATTTTATATGAATATTCAAGACTAATTAATAGAACAATTGATTTGTTGAAAGAATAAAATCCAACTTTAGTTTGAAATATTGATACTCAAAATGGATATACGTATATATAAATAAATTGAAGTGGTTTTGGAACTTGAGAGAGATAATATAAATTTTGGTTTAGACTCTAATAAAGAAATGTATTTGTAAAGCCATGAGAACTATTTTCTTTACAAAGTAACATTTAAGTTAAACCATTTAATTCATATACCGTTGAATGTCCAAACCATTCAAGTTTTTTTTAGAAGTTATGGTTTTAAATTATGATTTTCAAAATACTATGCTTTGAAAATATTTGATTTTCAGACGTTATGAAGTTAAAGCATTTTGATTTTGGAAAAGAATTATATTTGGGATAAGTGATAAAATATGGTTTTGGGTTTTGAAATGATATCGTATTCATGGTTATGAAATGGAATGTTTATTCTGATTTTTAAAGTATAACCTATTTTTAAATGACCGCGGTGTTATAATAACGATGGGTTGGCAAAGAGACCGGGATTGGATATCTGACATACTCTCTGTCGATACCGAAAACCACTTTGACTAACCGTGTACGTGGTGGAGATTCCAGAATGAAGTAGGTGGTGGCGACGTTTCCTGTAAGGTAAATACGTGGACCCAACTCCCGTGAGTTGGCATAAGGTGGCTAAAACAGGAGCTATTCCCAGGCCAATGAGGTCATTCCTCTGATCGGACACTCCTCTTCAATATTATACTATGACTTTGTATTGATTCAGTGACCACTTTTATTTTGATTTTGGGGAGTTTGTTCGAGGTGGGCGGTAACTGCGGCTACGCGTTTCCACCAGCCTGGGTACGCAATTGGTATATCTACCCTGGCATTGCCTAGTTGTGCCGTGTCACCTACCCTATCGTGCCTTTACTACGAGTTTCTATTTGTGTCGTGCCTATGGAGTATCCTCTGGTAGCCTCCCGATCAGGAGGTATTACGGTACTGTATAGACTATTGGCATTTTACGTGTTAAGGTGGAAAATGTAAAGCCTTAACGCTATTTAAAAGTAAGTTTATTTTATAAATAGACACTATTATAATAGCGCAATATACTACATAGTAAATAGTTTAACGGATCCTTAGGAGATGTAAATCCCGAACATCTCTTGAGTTACTGTACTATATTTATTTCTGTTAATTTAACTCACATAAGATCTTTTAGTCTGACTCGAGTGTTTTTGTCTTTTCAAATTCGCTCGGGTCAGTCCGAGCGTTTCAGGATCGAAGACTTTAGCTTTGAAGGACGAAGACGAAGGAGTCGTATTATTATTATCTATAGTATTGCACCACACTCATACTGTTCCGCTGCATTGATTGTATTGGTAGGTGTAACTCTGATATTTATTGTATAAAGCAAATCAAGTGTTTGTAAACTGTTTTGAACTGTATATTTATTATTATATTTTATCCTTCCGCTGTGAGATTCTATTTTGTTTTTATTTCTTCTCTGTTTTTCTTATTTACCCCATAACAATCCGTCCTTCCGTTATGTTTTGAATTGGCACGTGTGTCGGTTTAAAGTGTGCGAAAAGGCGGGATGTTACAGTTGGTATCAAAGCTTTGGTTTAGCGATAAACTTTGGCTTTGTGGGGTTTGACTCTTTGTTAATAGGGTAGTAATACCCTATGGGAGTCGCTGAGTGTATATATATGAGAGAGCGTATTTGTTAGTTTTATAAAAGGATTTTAATATTATGTTACTCTGTTCCGTTTTGTGTTTATAAATTCTGGTTGATGCATGGGACGCTATGTCATCAATAGGGATTTCTAAACACTTAATAGGACAGACCGACATAATATTTGTTTTTAATATAGGTGAATGAAATAATTTTGCCTATTATATTTTCTATATATAAAAATATTTTTATTAAAGATATATTTTGGTTGCTATAGTTGGGTGTTAGGTAGTAAAAATATTTGTAATGAATTAAAGCTAAGTTGAATTTTAATAAATCAAATTGGAGATTTTAGAACTTAAGTCCGGGATTTTTGAAATCTTCTTTCAAAGGATTTATGAAATATAATGATTTGGTTTATAAATATTTTCTTATATAAATATTTAGTATAATTCGAAAGAATTGGTTTAAAGAGGATTTTGAAGAAAATAAATTTGTAGTTTCCTCTCTGTCGCTGGAAAATAATTTCGGTGATGACGGCCGCATCATCGACTTTCATTTTCGAGTTTCGAAGGGAAAGCCACTGTAGTAAATTCTACTGCAGATTTGTTTTGAAATTATTTAAAATTTTAATTGATTAAAGGTAATTAGAGATATAAAAGTTGTAAGAAATTAATTATCTATTATTTCAAAATAAATTGAAATTTGACCCGGAATTTAATTCTAAAATTTTCCATTAATTAATTGTTAAATTTTAGTGGAATAAAAAAAAAGTAAGTAATAAATGGATTGAAAACCTCTAATAGGTAAGAGAATTAATGCTAAGTATAAAGGAAGTTAAAAATTTAAATTATAAATAATGGTAAAGATTTATTGGAAAATTAATGAAGTATTCAATAAATTACTGTTACAAATAAGAAGTTAATGGTATTAACTTAAGTGATGATTGGAATTTTACTAAAATTAAAGGTTGTATTATTAATAGGTGATTTTAACCGTAAGAAAGTAAAAATGAAATTCCTTAATTTATAAAGTTTGATTGTAGGGTTATTTACTTAAGTACGCCTTAATTTCCCCTATTCTAATATAATGGAAAGTAGGAAAAATATAAATGACTGCAATCCATAATTAATGAATGAGTAAAATCTTTCACTTATAGGAATGCAAGTTATAAGGTTAATAAATTAAGTGTAAGTAGAGGGTTACTGTAATTAAATATAATGGAAACTTCAACATTAAATAAATGAATGAGATTAAAGGTAAGTCGAAATTGTAATTTATAAAACAAATATATATTAATTAAAGGAATGGAGAAGAAACTTGTAAATTTTCACTTACATTCTTAAAACATACATAACTTACCATATAATAAAAAGTTGCAATGTTAGTAGGAAAATGTAAGGGGAAATCTTACAAGTGAAGAGTAAGGTAATAAAGGTATTCTATTAATTTGCTATTATTAATGAGAATTAATTGTATAGACTTAAGTTAAATTGGAAATTTTACTATAAGTAAAGGTAAGTAGTATAAATAGATGATAGAAACTTTAGTAAATAAATTGGAATACAAATATAATGAATTTTGTGATAAATGGAAAATGAAAATTTGTAAGAAATAAAGAAATCACTCCATAAACGAAAGAAAGAAAATCAAACCATTGAAGCATGAGATAAATGTATAATAAATAAATTTGGGTGTTGGTTTGAATTGTGTTGTTTGATTTATGTTGTTGGGTAAGAAATTTGAAGTGGTTAAATGAATAAGTATCTATCTTTGTTCCATCTAAGACTGTTGAGTAAAGGATGCACTTGATAGTTAATTTCATTTCATACAAATTTCAAGTTTGAACCCAAACAACTATTTGTTTGATGGATTAAATGGTTGCTTTGTTTGTGTATGCATGTTGTTTGTAAGGTTGATGGTTGTTGAATTGTTTGGTTGATTAATGATTGAATCCACTTGAATAGTTCACTTTAAAATAAATATTTAACCTTTTAGATTATATAAGTGAATACAGGTGATGGAAGCAACTGCTACTGCTTTTGGTTCCAAAATAATAAGCGTATATTGCCCGACAAATAGGTACGTTTTCGGATTACGTTTAAAGCGCTATTTTTCCCGTGTTGGGATATAATATTTTGATAATATATGTAATATATTTGTATATTTTGATATTATATTTTCTCCCGAGCTTCACCGTACAAAGGAGACTCTGTCAAAATTTTTCGTAAATTTTGGACTTAGAATTTTGTGAAAATATTTTCCCAACTTTAATAATTAAGTATAAAATAATATAATGATTCTAAACAGGTATATTTTATTTAAGAAAATAAATTTAGTAAATTATTGTTATAAGTTAATATTTGGAATAAGATGTACTGTTTTATTCTTCCTTCTCCCTTCTTTTTCCTTTTCGGGGACGAAAAGTTTTGAGTGGGGGAGATTGTAACGACCCGTTAAATTAATAATATTTAATAAATTAAATTAATATAATTTCTAATTTGTTTAAGAATAAATGTAGAAATTTGGTATAGTAGTTGTAACCTAGTGTAACAATAAAATTTTATGACAATAGATTTGGATAATGTAATTTGTCACCTTTTGTTAAAAGTAAATTTTAAGAAATCAATAAATGTTGAATTGAGAATATTAATAAAAAATATTAACTAAAATGAGATTCATTAATATAAAATCAGTAGTGAAGATGTCACCTTTGGTTGTAATAAAGGTGAATGCTATTAGTGGATGTCAACACTTAATAAAATTTATTTAGAATAAAAAGAATTTAAATGCATGTTTGAATAGAGTATTAAATTGATAGATTAAGCGTAAGTAATTGGAATTTAACCCTATAAGATATGGAACTGAATGTATGAATATAATTTTGTAGAAATAGTTAATTAACAACTTATTTGTGCATACCCAATTTAATATAAATAACAAAAGGGCTAGCACTTGATGTGCCTAAGTATTAATATATTGGAACTATAATAAAATAGAGAGTTTGGTAGTAAATAGAAATAAAAAGACCATTATTAACTAGTAAATTAATAAATGGATTCTAACAATAGGTAGTAATTAATGCGTGTATATTGGGCATTTGCGGATTACCAATTTTTCTACCTATTCATATAATTTATTTATGTAAATCTAAACCTATGGCAACATTTTGTTAATAAATGTTGGAAGTGAATTTGAATATATCAAAGGATAACAAGTGTTTAGGTTAACCATTTATTTTATTTAGTTAAGAAGGGAAATAGATTGAAATAAAGCTAATTTAATTTTTTTGGTTGTTAATGGGTATAGTTAAATAAGGAGAAGTTATAGGAAATAAAACGCGCACTAATGAGATGTAATATAATTCCAAAGTTATTTATACCCACAAATAGGTTAATTACTGTATAGAAAGAGTCTAAATCAATAAATGAATTTATTAAGATTACATTTATAATTTTATAACCTTTATGCTGATTTAAGTTCAATTAATTTATTTGATTAAATAGTGCAGTAGCGTAGTTTTGTGCGGTAGTTGAAATAGCTAATTCTTTTAGGTGAAGTTAAGGCTAATTCTATGTATATATTTGACCTATTGTGATATAGATTCTAGGAAGCAGGATCTATTAATTAAATGGAGTATTAGATTCAATAATTGCATTTATCGCATAAATAAAGAGAATATAACGGTTAAATTTGGCGTTATTGAAATTAAAAAGGAATGGAGGAATAATAATTTGAAATCATTGCAACAGATATTAATTTAAGGTTACCTTAAATAAATTAAGGTAATAAATGGAGGATAGTGTAAATATCTTTATAATACGATGATTTGTGTAGTTAGGGTAGTTTTGATTTGTCACTTAAGATGGAGGATTTTTATAAAATGTAATAAATGCAGTTTAAATTAAGGCATTGACGTTTGGGTATTTAAGAAGTGATAAACTAAAATTTATTTATTTATTTGAAAATTTGAAATCCAATTTGTGGATTTATTGCAAATAAGTGAAATTTGTGTTTAACCATTACATCGATAGGAATAAATTAAATTTAAGGTTATATTAATAAAATTTGGACTAGAGAAATGATATGAATCCGTTTTAGAAGCCTTAAATATAAAATGGGAAGTAGACGAGATTTCACGTTACAACCATTTTTAAAAATCCTGATGTATGTAGAAATATTTATGAAATATAACGTAAACCAATGTTGAATCAAAAGAATAGAGTCAAAACTTATTTATTCATTTAATGTGATATAACTACGAGTATGATTTATTGCAAATTACATGGAAATCTAATATATAGGACATTACCTAAAAAGGAAGGGTAGATAAAATTTATGATAAACATATTTGTATACGAAGGTTATTGATTTAAGGAGAAATTGGGCAAGTTTTATGTATTTGGGTTAAGTGCAACCTTTAATAGATAAATTTAGTGCAATTAAAAGAAATTGACATTTAATATTTCGATAACTTAAAATTTGATGGGATAAGAACATTTGGGTAATGAAGGGATGACAAATATTAGCTGTGATTCTAGAAGGAATTAAATAGATAATGAGAAGATTAAAATCAGGTTCTAAGCAATAATTATTAAATAACAGAAGTTTAGGAGTAAAGTGAGATAATTGAAAATTTTAATCATTCATATAAGTCATTTTATTAATAAGGAGTTAGCTAATAAATTTAACTTGGGCAATACCTATATATTGGAAACACATTTGTAAAGTGTAATTAATTGAATTTGGTGAATTGGGAATGAATCCAAGGTTATAGGAATTGATGTAATACTACGCAAATAAAAAGGTAACTGCATAAAATCATTGTTTCGTAATAAATTGTAATTGATAATTAAGTAGGAATGGGTTTGAATTTGACAAAAAGGAAAATTTATTATTTGCTTACCCATCTATTCAAACTATTAAATTTGATCAAATCCATTTGCAATTAAACGAATTTATTTATAAGTTAGTATGTATTTAGCTGATAACTATAAACCAATTAGGGCAATTGGGTATATATATTACCAGTTAAGTTATATAAGATAATGGTTGACTTAATTAAGGGAGTTTATGTAATAATTTCATTTATTTTGTAAGTGGAAATAAAACGTTAATGATAACAAGTAGTCAAAATTTACCATCTATTTAGTATATTAAGTATAATTGATAATCAACTGCATCAAGTAATAAATAATAAATATGTAACGTTAAATGAAGTAATATTTGAAATTTAATATTTAGAAACTATGTAAATATAAGTGCAGATGAAATTGGGGATATTTACATATTGAAATATGAATCCAATGATAAATCAATCTAATTGACAATAAATAATGGAAAGTAAATTTAATTAAATTTTGGAAATTTAATATATATATACAGTTATAAACCCTAGCTCCATCCTATTTTCATTTGCTGTATATTCATTTCTTCATCTCCTTCTCCTCCTCAAATGGTTGCAAAACCTAGATCTACTTCAATCCAAATTTCAATGAAAATGCAAACACTTCAGAAAAATTCTACAAAAAATATATGTTAATCTTCTCGAGGCACGTAATCTACTGGTGCAATTCGTTTTCTGTTTTGAACATTCGTTTGACCAGAATTAATTCAAACAGTCCGTGACCATTCATCATCGTCGTCGCAAACTTCGTCGGATCGTCGAACCTTTTCTGGGTTTTGTAGAGTGGACGATGGGGATCGCATCTATATGGTTTTTGTGTCGATTCAACGGTTAGATCGTCGTAGATCTTCGATTAGGGTTTCTGGAAGGGGGCCGCGTGCGTTTCTGGGAATAGAAGGAGTGACGTGGCACATATATTTGATCGTAATTTAATTCCGGATTTGATGACGCTGGTTTGGACGAATTCCGAGAAGGGCGAATTTTTGGGTTTAAATCGAATTTAAATTCGATTTAAATTCCAAAGGTGAGTGTTTAAACCCACTCACAACTACTAGAAGCTTTTATGTTTGTTAAGTTAATTTTAGAAATGAATAGAAATTTTATTTATGAGTATTTGGCATGTTTATTTCACTTATATTTGTTGAATTGCATTTATTAAATTTAACTGTTAATTTAATTTATTTACTGCGTATTAATTGATAGTTAGAATTTATTTGTTTGCCTATAAACTGCTAGTTAACAGTTATATAGATTATCACTGAATATAAACTGTTAGATTAATAGTTGTTAAATTTAATCTGAATAAAATTGCCAGTTATTACCTGTTATATATTATCAAATATAAATTGTTATTGATTGATATTGCTTGATGATTGTGATTGGATGATGGGTGATGTTGATGGATATTTTATTGTATATCATTAAATTGCAAATTATCATGCATATTTCCTTTCATTCGGGATTGTGGTTTGAAATGATATACAACCGCAAAATTTTATATCTTTTAAATTGCGGATTGAAATGATAAATATCCGTATCACTTGACCATAGGATAGAAATTATATACAGGCACCGCGGTCTATATATAACTATTTTAAATGTGATTTCTTTGGTTTGGATGGAATACGGTTTATAATAATCTTAAATTTTATATTGTATAAATATTTTTCTTCCATATATATATACATATGAAGTTGAAAATTTTGAAATTAAAAGGTGTATAAAAATCTTTATTAAAAATGGAAGAAAATTAAGAAAATGGAGTTTAATAATTTATATCATATGTTTAAATGTTAAGTTTGGAAATTTTAAGATATGATATTTATAATTGGATTTTTCCCAAAATAAATTGAAATGAATATTCTAGTATAATTTGAATTGGGAAAAATATATATATTTTATTACTAGAAATTGAAGTCTTATTATTTATTGATTTTATATGAATATTCAAGACTAATTAATAGAACAATTGATTTGTTGAAAGAATAAAATCCAACTTTAGTTTGAAATATTGATACTCAAAATGGATATACGTATATATAAATAAATTGAAGTGGTTTTGGAACTTGAGAGAGATAATATAAATTTTGGTTTAGACTCTAATAAAGAAATGTATTTGTAAAGCCATGAGAACTATTTTCTTTACAAAGTAACATTTAAGTTAAACCATTTAATTCATATACCGTTGAATGTCCAAACCATTCAAGTTTTTTTTTTAGAAGTTATGGTTTTAAATTATGATTTTCAAAATACTATGCTTTGAAAATATTTGATTTTCAGACGTTATGAAGTTAAAGCATTTTGATTTTGGAAAAGAATTATATTTGGGATAAGTGATAAAATATGGTTTTGGGTTTTGAAATGATATCGTATTCATGGTTATGAAATGGAATGTTTATTCTGATTTTTAAAGTATAACCTATTTTTAAATGACCGCGGTGTTATAATAACGATGGGTTGGCAAAGAGACCGGGATTGGATATCTGACATACTCTCTGTCGATACCGAAAACCACTTTGACTAACCGTGTACGCGGTGGAGATTCCAGAATGAAGTAGGTGGTGGCGACGTTTCCTGTAAGGTAAATACGTGGACCCAACTCCCGTGAGTTGGCATAAGGTGGCTAAAATAGGAGCTATTCCCAGGCCAATGAGGTCATTCCTCTGATCGGACACTCCTCTTCAATATTATACTATGACTTTGGATTGATTCAGTGGCCACTTTTATTTTCATTTTGGGGAGTTTGTTCGAGGTGGGCGGTAACTGCGGCTACGCGTTTCCACCAGCCTGGGTACGCAATTGGTATATCTATCCTGGCATTGCCTAGTTGTGCCGTGTCACCTACCCTATCGTGCCTTTACTACGAGTTTCTATTTGTGTCGTACCTATGAAGTATTCTCTGGTAGCCTCCCGATCAGGAGGTATTACGGTACTGTATAGACTATTGGCATTTTACGTGTTATGGTGGAAAATGTAAAGCCTTAACGCTATTTAAAAGTAAGTTTATTTTATAAATAGACACTATTATAATAGCGCAATATACTACATAGTAAATAGTTTAACGGATCCTTAGGAGATGTAAATCCCGAACATCTCTTGAGTTACTGTACTCATATTTATTTCTGTTAATTTTACTCACATAAGATCTTTTAGTCTGACTCGAGTGTTTTTGTCTTTTCAAATTCGCTCGGGTCAGTTCGAGCGTTTCAGGATCGAAGACTTTAGCTTTGAAGGACGAAGACGAAGGAGTCATATTATTATTATCTATAGTATTGCACCACACTCATACTGTTCTGCTGCATTGATTGTATTGGTAGGTGTAACTCTGATATTTATTGTATAAAGCAAATCAAGTGTTTGTAAACTGTTTTGAACTGTATATTTATTATTATATTTTATCCTTCCGCTGTGAGATTCTATTTTGTTTTTATTTCTTCTCTGTTTTTCTTATTTACCCCATAACAATCCGTCCTTCCGTTATGTTTTGAATTGGCACGTGTGTCGGTTTAAAGTGTGCGAAAAGGCGGGATGTTACAGTAAATATGTTTGGACCGGTTCGGATAGTAATGGTTAGAAATAAATTCTGGAAATAAAGAGGCTAGTGGCTATTGGTTAATAGACGGTGGAATAAGAAAGGATATAGGAAGCTAAAAGGTTGAAATGCGGAACCGATATGGCAATCGTTCCATAGATTTCGCCATCTCCTGGTCCTCAAAACACGTAAACGAATGTACTGCAATAATCAGCATGACAAGATGAGCAAAACAGTACACAGATATCAGCGATATGACCATTCTATCAAAAGTAGATATTCGGTACCGAAATTCTGCAAGAACACCGAAATTAAGATAAACGGGGAAATAGCAGTCCAAATTTGACGAAACGAAATATGACGTCTCACTTAGAAGATGATTTACAAATTTATTATATAAAAAAATTCAGGTTTGAGAGATATTTTATTATCATCAATATCAAATGATTATAAATTGAAATAAAATTACATAATAAAATAAACTTTCATATTATCAGATGAAAATTTACTATTTGCTATGTTTAATAGACGTATCCCAAATATCAAATTTTTATTTTCAAATTCAATTATTTAAAATTTGACAAAATTTTAGTTAATTACACTATTAAGATCATTAAAATTTACGGATCGTAACACCATCTTATCATGTGGAACTTGCGAAGGACGTGTCTCGACTTCTTGTGAGCTTGCAATTCCTTAACAATCATTATTACCATATTACTTTCACAATACATCTACATCGGACCTTCAATGCTTGGGATAATTCCTATCTTCTTAATGAATTTTTGCACCACTGCTTCTTTTGCGGCACCGTTTAAGGCAATATACTCAGCTCCACGGTTGAATCAGCCACAACTTCTTATATTGAACCTTTCCAAATGATAGCCCTTTCATTGCATTATTTAATGTTAATTGCCGACTGAATCTATACCTTTGAGTCACACAAATTATTTATGAATTGTTCGAAAAACCACACGATTTAATTTATTTATAAAATGTTGTTAATTTATTCACAAAATGTTGTTAATTTATTGAATTAATTAATACTTGAGAAATATTAGTTATTATTTAATTTATTTGATGTTTTGTTATCGTTATTAGTTATTTGGATGTATATACAAATTTTTTACGTGCGTGTATCGATATGCAATATCAGCATGTATCTAAACGGGTATTAAATAGTTAACTGGTAACATGCGTTTGAAAGTAATTATCCTTATGATGGAATGATGTGGCCTGCCATGTTAGAGAAAGGAAGAGATATGTATGAAATTTGATTGAAAATTAGTTGAGAACTAAAAGTGGAAGTTTTAAACAGAGAATAGGAAAGTTCTTATTCTCTTATCAAAACGAGTCCTCCCATTCATTCTCTTTCCAATATTCATTCTTAATCGTATTTTCTTCCTTCTCATTCATCCATGGCCTCCTCCATCCTTCGGGTAATAATTTCATCCAAAATAAAATAAAACAAAGGTTGTTTATTCGATTCTAGCAAGATCAAGTGGTTATTCAAGGAATTTAGGAGTTGATTCACAAATCAAGGTATCACATATGGCTAGTAGTCCTTTTTTAATCATTCATGTTTGTACTGACCCTAATTTCTATATGCAATATCTATTTAAACTGCCGTTGTAAACTATTGGAATTAGATTGTTACATATGTTGTTTCTAAATAAAATTCAAACAAAACAACAATAAAATTTGATGTTTTTATTTTGGTCTTATGTATATGTGAATTAATCATTTTAAATATATTTCATCCAACATTGAATTACACACACACAAATATATATATATATATATTGATAATTTATTTTGGCATAATTAAACATTTATATTCACGTGTATCTAAAATTGATGTTTTGATTTTAATTTTAAATCATGATATTTTGATGTCCACTTAGTAAAAAAATAAAATTGAAATTTATTTTATTAATTATATCAAATTTTTATGTATATACATACACGTACATATATATACACACACACACACTTGGAGAGCTTTCAGCTTTCTATGTGGAACACTTCTATTCTATTTGAAAAAGAAAAATAGAAAACAATAAAAGACCAAGCCGATTCCCATCAACAACTGTAACCCACCGAACACAGGATTTCTAGTTGTCCCCAATCCCCTTCCTATAGTGTGCAACATTCCAATTTCCCCCGAGTCAAGCGCTACAATTTTGCATTAATGGCCAGTATACTTATAGGGCAAAACTTAATCAAAATAAAAGTGGAATAAGACCCGACTGAGTGGTAAGTTAACTATATATATATAGTAATTTATAGTTAAATGGTAGTACATTTATATCACATACATATACAAATGTTGTTTTTATATGTGAAGTCAAAATTAAACGCATATGTGTATCTTAAAGTTTTGATCTATTTATCTTTTCCACATACATATTTGTTAGTTATTTTATGCAACTTGAAAATTTTGTAATGTAATTTATTTCATCACTTATTTTATGTCATGATTAAATTTTGGTTGCAAAAATTACAAAATATAATTTAGATCTTGATTTTAATTAGGAGTTTATACAAGAGGAAGGTGGACAACCTTTCTATTCTCACCTTTATTACTATTTAATGTTTCTTTAATCAAGGAAATAATTTAAATTTTGTTTTATTGATTATTCCTAGGTTGTTTTTCATATAAATTTAACTTATATGTGTGTGTGTATTAAACACATACATATATATTTCAAAACTATATATACACACATACACATATATAGTACTATTAAGATGTAGATACAAATCAAAGATGCGACGATCCACCTTTCTGACTCCTAGAAAGACACTTAACGCATCCTCGGTGTTTGTATGTCATTGCCGAAGCATCGAAAATATGAATCATCATAGGGTAAAATAAATAATAGAATAGAAAATCTCACAATGAAACAGCTAAATAAAACATTACAGTCAATAGTACATCAGGTTGCTCCTTAATAGAGAGTTATCAGAGTTACACAAAAGTACTACAAATTAGCTTAGGTAGTTATAACACCGTTCCTTTACATATGCTGAAACAAAATACACTTACACAAACAAGATAATATAGCAGAATAGATAACTAAGAAGATGAAAGCCTCCTGCTCGGATGCCGTCTTCAAAGAGCCCATAAAAGACCTGCTACTCTCAGACTACTCAAATAAAATGAGTACTTGAGAGTTTAGGGAAAATAAACAACTTAGATCGGACGATATGTCTGGTATGAGTAAAACTTTTAAAACAATGAGTGTGGAATTAAACACAAACATGTGAGATCACGCCGCTGAACACGGAACGGGTTTACTCTCACATAAATTGACATCCAAACGAAAATAATGGATAAATAATTAAACACCACGAAGAGTGTTTGACTCTTCCTATTGCAAATAAGGTAATAGCTTGAAGGTTCGAATCAAATAAAAAAGGAAAATCTCCAACAAATGACTAGAAAGGTGTACCACCCTTGCAATATACCTCTAGTAGTATACTTCTAAAAAGCTCATATACTCCATGACACTTCTCGAAAATGCGCCAGCCGGACCCCACCAAACCTTACTGATTATCCAAATATTTAACATCTAAATGCGCAAACGGATCCGATATAGATGAGATGTGAAATACCCTTTTAATGGGAGCAACCCCATATAGCTGGACATCCTTTCGCGCTTTGGGTTTGGTCATTTATCGAAAAGGACAACAAATCTCTCACAATGACAATAATAAGGAAATTGAAGTAACCGATAATTAAGAAACCAACTATCGAGGATATAAAACGATAATATATGGAAATTAAATCTTGCATACTTATCATCACTCATCGAATTCAAACTTGTAATATTTCTTGGTTACCAATAATACCAGACAACTCAAGGTAGGGTTACCTCAAAGTCATGTCCCACGATTAATCTTAATTTTCGTAATAGCGACAAGTCTACTTCTTCGATGTTTAGTGCTAATTATACGAATAAATCGTTCCTATACAAGTGAATCGCTTTCATAAACGACTCAAACGTTTTTTTAAAACATGAATTTGTACTTGGATTCACGTTACAAGTATTAGCTTTAAAATACATTGTTAAAAGAGTTTAATAACTTTGAAACATCATTATAAAAAGGATTTAACAACTGAAAACACCTTACTACATTGATTAGTTAATTTTAAAACTTCGTTAACTAATTTAATTAATCAACTTCAATAAACTTTAATTAAAAAAGGCAAATCATCTTTAAACATTATTAATTCAATTAATTAATAACATAATTAGTAAAATGAATTAAATAATAATAAATATCATTATTTAAAAATGATTAATTAATTTAAACTTTGTTTAAGAAAAGATTGATTTAAGGTTAAACAAATTTGTTAACTTTTTTAAAAGTCGTTAATTAATTTAAAAACATCATTAGTAAATTGATTATTTAACTTCAGTCCATCATTATTAAAATATTAATTTACCTTAAACATAAATGATTGACGTCTATTTTAGGCATTATTATATCGGTGCTACTTTTTTCATAATCGTTATTAGACCAGCATTTTTTCTTCTTATTGTATCCGGTTTATTTTTCTTTCTTTGAATTACAGTTTGTCATGGTTTTTATATAATTATGGATCATTTTATGAATGTTCATGAAATTTTCAAATGGTTAATGAACTTTCGAAGGACAATTTATTAGCTACAATTTTCATTATCCAATTTTAGAAAAGATAATTGATTATTTTGCACAACATTGACGTCATCATGCTATTGGATATAAATTGATTACTAAATAATATAGTTGAATCTTAAATATTTTATTCTATCCAAAATTTCAACTTTAAGCTATCTAAAATATTATCTGTTATGCTACTTATTTGTTTTTACATATAGCAAGTGCGATTTAATTATATTTTAATAAGTTTATAGGTTTTTTGGTTGTACTCATTGAAGGCTCATGTGGAATTCGTAATAAAGCCGGTCCCATTTCATTTTCATTACCTAATTTGAGTTCTTAAACTTTGATATCTGATTTCATTTTCATGGCCCAATTTGAAGTTTATTGGTTATTTCTCTTCACTTTCTTATATCATATTTAATAGTTTATTTATTGATTGTACTTTTTTCCATATATAGTCCATTTTTTGATTGATTTAGTTTTTCGACTGTGAACTCCTCTAGCTAGCAAAATCGAGAATGAAAATATGTATATCCTTTAACTGGTACTTGAGATTATAATTTAAGATTTTTATTAGTTGCTACAACTAATTTTGTTTAGCAATAGATGCATTCTATTTCATTTTCTAAATGATTCATTTTTCTTATTTCAATATGAAATCTCTCCACAACTTTACCATCACTATTCTAGAATGAACCATCAAAAGAGATTTTCTTATTTCAATATTACATTTTTTTCTTATATGCAACTCATGACAACTGCAAATATGTTTCACTATTACAAAGTTTAATCAAAGTCTTATAATCATCATTAGTTACGCATCTATCACCATTTTTTCTTTGAAAATATAAGCATTAAAATTGTATATGCATTTGATTAAAAAATAAAGATTACGGTGAAGAGGAAATGTATGTTATGGGGACAACCAAACAAATAACAATTCATGGTCTTGACAAGCACCATTGTCCAAGTGGTTAAGTGATTTGGCTTTGGTGCAAGAGGTCACAAATTTGAAACTTGCATAGCATGATTGAATGTTTATTGACATATGATATGTTGTCCCAATGACATATTGTACATAAAGTACCTTTCAAAGAAAAACAATTAATGGTCTCAAATCCTTATAGACTGCTATTAATTCGCGGACAAGAACAACTATGTAGAATTGTTTATGGTTGCTTAGCAAGGTAAGATGTGAGATGAAACTTTTATAATTAAAGAACAACTTTATAGAAATGTTTATGGATGTTTTTTTTCATGATTTGATGGTCAACATTTCTAACAGTGTAGTAATAGACCATGAAGATTCATTTTTCCTGCTTAATACTGTTAATATCGTAAGTAGTAAGATCTAAACTGATTGTTCGTATGTATGTGATCATAAAATTGAGTAATTATATATATGATTCCTTTTTACTTTGGAAAGTTTGTCACTTTTTATTTGATACCACATGAATATGAATTTGAGTGGTTTTCTAATTCAATTGTTTAGTAGGACATTAGAGCTTTGTTCATACTCTTAGTATAATTTCTAAACATAATTTCATTCGACTAATACTTTCAGTTCATGCTTTAGGTTAATACTATTCTATAATATATTTTTTATTTATATAGATAGAAGAAAATAGTCATGCGCAAACATAAATTAAAGAAGACAATATTATACTCAGCCTACCTACTATAGGTGTTTAACTTATCTTATGGAAGCATCTATAGAATCGGCTATAAGTAATGGGGATTATCGTACATAACCAAATAAATTTGGTAAATTTCCATATGTATGAAGAATCATAAGGCATAATCCTCCTTGGGTATGTTTTTTCCTACTATTTTCTACTGTAGTTATTTTGGAGATCATCTTTTGTTTTCTAATATTAATAATCATTTCTCCAAAATTGGTTCTTCACTTCATAAACTATACATATAAGGACGATGTTATTGAAGTAAAAAGAACCCATTTTCAAATAGAATTATAGATGTTTATCTTTACAAATGATCAAGATAAAAGAAAAATGCAATGCTTCGATTGATGCTCTAAACAGTTGTTAGGTATGTATCTTGGTCGGTTATCTTAGCTGCGCTAATTTTGTGACCCAAATCTTCATGCTTATATTCCTTATGAATGTATCAGTGCAATTATATTTTAATTATTTTCTTACTCGATTCAAGAATGCACTGGCAGTGTTTGAGATAGACTCATTTGTCTACATGAAAGGATGGTTACAACTATCTATACCTGATTGTAGTAGTAATTTTGATTATTTCTTCCTTCACTACCATATTCCAGATTAGACTAGCGTAAACATAAAACCTCCTAACCATTCATCAATTAATAGGGTAGGCCATTTTTTCTTTTATAACTATGGTTTTCAGTGTTAGAAGATCTCTGTGTTCAACTTCAATTTCAATTTTCCATAAAGATGTGATATTTAGTTAAAGTTATTGATCTTGAGCATGATAATTTTGAAAAGTTAAGATCATAGCAGAACATATAAACGGCTTTTCCAAAATTCTAAAATTATTATTTTCTCTACTGTTTCTTGTAAATTGAATTAGACATATCTTTATCACTATACACACACATATATGGTGGTGCTTTTGTAATATTCTTCCACAGTCATCTGACTACTTCCAACAAATTTGCATACCATATGACTACTATAGTATTTGTAGATACTGACCAAGAAATAATGTAAGTTAACTTGGATTATACTATAAAAAACTAGGATTTACTCGATTGAGTTATAAAGACCGATGACGTTAAAAGAGATACTTAACCGTTTCAATTTTTATTTTCTACATGGAAAATTATCGAAGTAACCGACAAAGATTTTCAATATAAATATGCTGAAATAATGGACTCTGTGAAAACTATAATTAGTAGTGTAATGTGCGTACTCACTCTCCACATTTAAGGCGGTTCCTTAAAATTGTTATTTCCTCACATTTTCTAATATAGTATTTATCTTTATTTTAGAGTCATCAAATATCACCCTTTTTCTCAATAGTTATCGCCGCCAGTCAACATTTGATCTTTCACAAGTTGATAATGATTATTTTACCCTCTTTATAATTATTACTTTTATGAGTTTTTATATTCAGCTTCCTGATAATTTGGTTTCACTGTTGATGTATTTTCAAACTTCTAATTTGTTGCATTGTATGTATACTGAATAAGAAACTGCAATGAAAATTTTGATTCCTTCCATGTGGATGCAAAACATACAATAACTTCCTCTATTTAGTTATTGAAAAGTTTTGTTTACATAAGCTGCAGTTTGTTCTCATAAAGTGCTTCATGATTTACATAACAATTCCTGCATTTTATTTCAAATTGTCCATTTGTTCCATGGTATTAGCTTATATTTTATTCCCATGAACATGTTATTTTGCATTAACCATATTTTTGTTGAAATTCCTATTGAATGAAACATACGTAAGTCTCACATCGCCAAAATTGCAAAGCTATTCCAATATATCAATAGCTTTGCAATGAAGGGATGGGGCCTAGGGGCATCCAAATGTATGCGTCGTTGTGAGGAGGGAGATCATTCATCTCCACCGCACATGCGCGTGCGCCGTTGCCGTTCGTCTGACCGACCGAACCGGGCCGGGTCGGGCTTGGGCTCGGGTTTGGGTTTGGGTTTGGGTTTGGGTCTAGGTCTAATATGATCCTAATCTTACTGCAAAACTGAGCCGGGCTTTTTTGACAGTTGCAGGCTAAACGAACAGGTGCGGATCTATTCGAAAGCGGACGCGAATGGCTGAAGAGGCGCGACCCATGGGCGAACAGAAGCAGGTGTGACCCGTTAGACGTGAGCAGGTGCGACCCGACTGAAGAGACGCATCCAAACATAAGCAGGCACGACGCGAACAGATACGAGGAGCAGGCGGGTGCGACCCATTAATGAACAGTAGTGCTTGTGTAGTTAATTCGCTCGGCAGAGTCAAAGCGGTGGAGGTGCAAAAAGTCATAGCTGGGATACAGCGAGGATATAGCAGGATATAGCGGATGGCTCTAAAATAGCATATAAAGCTCATACTTAATGTTTTTACAAATATATAAATGGTAATTAAATGAAAAATCATCATTCAATTGAATTATAATTAATACATAAATAATTTTAAATCAAAACATGTGCAAATATACTTTAAATAAACGTCAAAATATTATATAACATAATTGAATTTAGTAGAATATTAGAGTATTTTCATTTCTGAAAATATATTAAAAATTAAATCAGATAAACTAGTTTCATAATTTTTCTAATGCGTAAATGCATTTTTTAAATTCGTTTTATTAAAGAAGATATAGCGGAAATAGCAAAATATAGCGGGAATAACGGGATATAGCGGAAATAGCGGGGCTTAAAGAGGAAAGGCTATATATTGGGGCTACATGGAAAAATCGTAGCGGTAGAAATACGCTATGAGATTTAGTGGAGTTATAGCGGGGTAATAGTGGGGCATTAACTAAACAGAGCAGCGGTCAAAAGGCAACAGGTGCGACCCGTCAAGCGGAAGCGACTGTTCGAAGAGATGTGGACGAAATTATAAATAGGAGAGAATCCTGATCACATTCTCATTCAATTCTAATTTAATTTCTTCTGCTTCTTATTTTCTACTACTCTATACAATATGTCACAAAGTTGACATACTCATTACAATCTCGTGCAGATTACGTCTGTTGTATCTTGGGAGACTTTAAATAAAGTCTTAAGGAAAAGAAGCAACTTTTAAAAGCTGACGGAGACATAATGTTAATATTTGGTCCAAATTACAGGTAATAGAGACCATAAAGAAGATGTTAATTAGCAATTTCGATATGAAAGACTTAGGAGTTGCAGACGTTATTTTGGAAATCAAAATAATAAGAACACCTAATGGAATTGAATTATCTCAGTCACACTATGTAGACAAAGTGATTAATTTTTTTTGAAATTTTGGAATTAAAGGAGTAAGAACACATTTTAATCCATCAGAAGTACTGCATAAAAACACTAATGAGAGTGTAATGCAACTGGAATACTCTCGTGTAATAGGATGTCTCATGTATCTCATGAATTGCACAAGACCAGATATAGCTTATGAAGTAAGTAGACTGAGTAGGTATACAAGCAATCCAGGAAAGGAACGCTGGAAAACACTAATGAGAGTGCTTGGATATTTAAAAAATACCACAAATTATTCCGTACATTATGGAAAATATCCTGCCATCTTAAAAGGATAAAGTGATGCAAATTGGATTGCTGATTCGGAGGAATCAAAATCAACAAGTGGTTATGTCTTTACCTTAGCAGGGGCAACAGTATCATGAAAATCTACCAAACAAACATGCATAGCTCGATCCACTATGGAATCGGAGTTCATCGCTTTAGATAAAGCAGGGGAAGAAGAAGAATGACTTCGTCACTTTTTAGAAGATATTCCGTTTTGGCCTAAACCTATAACTGCCATATGCATACACTGTGATGACCAAGCTGCGCTAAGTAGAGCACACAACTTTGTGTATAATGAAAAGTCATGACATATTCGTCGACGCCATAACACAGTTAGGCAGTTACTCTCAAATGGAACTATTTGCGTAGATTATGTGAGAATAAATGATAACCTAGCGGATCCATTTACAAAAGGTTTATCAAGAGAGAAAATTGATTGCGCATCGAGGGGAATGGGTTTAAAAGCCTAAACCGCCAAGAGTTATCTTATACGGAAACCTATCCTAGCGACTGGAGATCCCACGGACTAGGATCAATAGGCAAACCAATTCTAAGTAACTTGCGTAATGCATTTGCGTGGACATAGTCCAACTCCATTCCTATGGTGCACAATATAAATGCATACCTACAGAAGTACTTAAAGGTTAAAACTATGTTTTTTAATGATGATCATATCTTGAAAATAACAAGTGGGGTATATGTAGGATACTCTTAATGGTTGCGATCACCTATGTTAGTGTGAGCTGGGTCGGCTCTATGAGAATATTAAAGGCTTATATTTTATATAAACACTCGCAGAACCAAAAATTGTTCAAGACCAAAATGAACACAACCAAGAGATTAGATGAGAAGGGAATCAATGCTTCGTAAATCTTATTGTTTGGATATACAATAAAGGCCAACGGTTCAAGATGAAATAATTCATCGACTAGCCAAGTAGATCCGATAAGTTTTAACTAGGGAAAGTTCAAAGTGAAATATCTACTTATCCACGATAAAGCATGATTCCATATGTACTCTGTGATATTTCGATTTGTGTGGGGGATATGTACATTATCATTCATGTGGGGGATTGTTGAAATTCTTATTGAATGAAACACACATAAGTCCCACATCTCCAAAATTGCAAAGCTATTCCAATATATTAATAGCTTTGCAATGAAGGGAATGGGGCCTAGGGGCACCCAAATGTACGCTTCGTTGTGAGGAGGGGATCATGCTTCTCCACCACACACGTGCGCGTGCAGCAGCCGCCACCGTCGTCCATTCGACCTCGGGCTCGAGCTTTTTTACTGCAAAACTACAGAATGGCTCGGGTTTGGGTTTGGGTCTAATATGATCCTAATTTTATTGCAAAACTAGGACTGACTTTTTTGACAGTTGCAGGCTAAACAAACAGGTGCGGATCTGTTTGGAAGCAGACGCGAATGACCGAAGAGGCATGACCCATGGGTGAACAAAAGTGGGCGTGACCCGTTAGACGCGAGCGGGTTTGGCCCGACTGAAGAGACGCAGCCGAACATAAGTAGGCGCGACGCGAACAAATACGAGGAGCAGGTGGGTGCGACCCGTTAACAAACAGCAGCGGTCAAAAGGCAACGGGTGTGACCCGTCAAGCGGACGTGACTGTGCGAAGAGATGCGGACGAAATTATAAATAGGAGATAATTCTGATCACATTCTCATTCAATTCCAATTCTAATTTCTTATGCTTCTTCTTTTCTACCGTTCTATACAATATATCACAAAGTTGACATACTCATTACAATCTCGTGCAGATTACGTCTGTTGTATTTTAGGAGACTTTAAATAAAGTCTTAAGGAAATTGTTACGACAAGACTCAGACGGAATTTCCTTCTTCAAATCGGTTAGGTTTATAATTGATTTATATATTTATTTATATATATAATTTTTATTTCTATGTTGCACTATTTCTTTAAATAGTATAACGTTTGATCTATCGCTATAGTTATTATTACTATAGTTGTTAGATTGTGGTTGTAATTTAATTACGACATATTGCTTTATTTAGCAAATACAGACTTCCGGGGTAGTGGAAATCTGACTAATAAACTTGTGAAACGAGTTTATAATTGATGATTCTCTACTTTGGTATACTAGACGTCTAATAATTTTTAACAATGACTTTCATTTGCAAGAACTGGAGGTAACCTAGACCTGATATGATGCCTATAAGGTAATTATCTTTTGCCTAACCCACATTATATCCAATAATTGTTTTTCTTTACTTTATTTGATATCTTTTAAATTGTCAGTTCTCTATCCTGATTGTTTATAAGTTACCATGCAAACATTCAAACATTACCTAAGTTGAAGATTAATTTAGAATTCATAATATTCCAGAATTGATTGTTGTAAAAAAGCATTCATTCTTTTGGTTACTAAAATGCAAATTAGATAGACAGAAAGATGCTACTAGGAGCATGCACCGTCAGTTGTGAAGTTTGCTGGCTATAACCTATTCCAGTTAGAAACCTAGGACAACTCCGGTTCATAAATCTAATTTCACTTATTGACCGTTGTATTAGATTCACAAGAATAAAATGATCGGTATTGAAGTTAGTGGAAACATATGGAAATTAAAAAGATGATCTTGGATAGATGTCATGTTGCCAACGACAAGTGCAGAAGATGGGATTTGGATGTAGGGCTTGCAGTGGGGTATGAATGGGTGTGATCCAACACTGCATTGATGTAGGCTTTAAGAGATGAGCTTTATTATGTTCATAATTTATAGTGCAAGATAGGGGTCATGTAAAATTGTCATTAGGTTGTCTAATGGACTTTGGTGATCTGTTGTTGCATATCTCATTGTTTGCTAAACTTGCATAGATGAAATTTTATAGTATGATTTATTACTTAGGCGTTTGATCATACAAAAGTTGCATTTTGATAATACATTTGTCTGAATAACTCTGAGCACATATTAATCTACCTTCTTTTGTCATATGTATTCATAAAGCTTTTTAGTGATTTGAATAACTCTCGGTAATGATATTGATAATAAGTTGATATTCAATACTTTAATAATAATATCATCAACGTTATAAATACCAATATAAATATCAAACAAACCGTGTGCGAAGCACGGGTTCACACTAGTTTATTGTATTATAAATATCTATATATAAACCAAATACGAATCCGTAGACTAATTTGCTATCATCAACATCACTTTAAAACTCAAGTTTGAGTACCTATTCATGGGAGTTCGTTGTTTACTAATAAGAAAAAAAACCTTGGTCAAGTAATATCACAACTTATTATTTCTAATTAATAATATTAATGTATGTATACATGTATTCATATTTATTATATGTATACATGTATGTACATACGTAAACAAATGATGACTATATTGTTTAATATACAATACCAGAAATAATCATATAATTCGTTGTTAGACAAGTTAACGTGTTCAGAATTATAGTACAAAACTCAATTACGCAAATTACACATGAAAACAAGCTTGCATTAGGCAGATGAGAGGGTTAAATATAAGGTTTAAATCATATGTACTAAACTTTTGAAAGATAATATAGAAATGTGCATACAATTCTTCATGATTGAAGCCCTAGCTGCCTTATCTTGCCATCGTCTAAGACCATCGGGTCCATCATCGATTTTGCCTTCATCCCTCTAATCATTAGCCATCGCAGAGATCTCTCTCTATCGTCATATTCAGTGATCTTCTAGTTCAGTGAACTTTAACACTGAGTTGCAATAACATATATGCAATGGTTGAAATGATACAGTTGATTGTCTGCGGTTTCAACAAAACACCTTGTAGTCAGTCCACTGATCAGCAGGTGATAGTGGCATGCGATGCATTTTGTGATATGGACATGGTCGTGCATGATAAATGTCGATATGCAAAAGAATGATTGTCCTTATTAATTGTTTAAAACAAATAATAATTTATAAATCTATTCTAAAAAAATACAATTTTTATAGAATAAAAGTGGTAATTTCTTCCAGCAGAGCACATATTTTGATGTCTTGGGTGTTTGAGCACATAATCCAGCTGTTTGATTACGCCATGAATCATCAACTTTAACTTAGAGAGAAGACGTCTCTATCAAGATGATGGAGTTCCAAAGTCCACCTTAAGATATTATTTTTAATGGATAATATGGAGAATAAGGCTATATGGGGTACACACGTAAATATTCCTTCAAGTTAACACTGGTATGCATTTCAAAATCGAATATACAACTCACTTATTTATACACAGTATCCACACAAAGCAATAATGTAACGACCCGGAATTTTGGGTCGTTAAATTTGAACATTTCATTCATTTTAAATGTTAAATATGTGTTATAATTTGAATTTAAATAAAAGATTTTGGTTAAATTGATAGAATTGGTTAAACTTTAATACGGCAATTTAATTGAAATTTGAATAATTATAATTTAATAGTGGAATTGGGATAATTGATGATTCTAGGTGTAAATGGATATAAAAAATTGATTCTCAAATTTATTTCAAGTCTATTTGGGTTTGAATTATAATATTGGAATGTTAGATGAGATTAGAAGTTGATAAATTGAATTTGGAATTTTATATTAATTCAATAATGGAATTTAATAATATAATAATGCAAATAATCGGATTTAGATTTAAACTGATTTGGAATGATTTCTAATGTGAATGTAAATTTCATACGAGTTATAATAAAGTTAGTAAAATTTTAAAAGTGAAATTTTAGATGATCTCAACGATTGTGAAAATCGTTCGAATTTATCGACGAGTGGAAATAGCTTTCCAGGGCACATTCTCGGAATCCAATGAAACCAGTTTCATTGGATCCGTAATAGTTAGTTATTATCGGATTTCAATTTTCGTAGCAATCGGAGTTGTCGTTTGACTCCGGCAGCTTAAAACGCATAGAGAATACTTTAATTGATTTAAATTAAAATTAACCGTTTATTTCCTTAACTTGCGCATACGATCGAATTAGTTTCCGAAACACGTTCCATTGTATTCGGAACGTGGGTAAAACCTTAGGAACGTCAGGCGGCACGTGAGATTTGGAGTTCGTTTGTAAAAGTTCGATAAATGTGAGAATAATATTAAAATAATATTAATTAACGTTTATAAGAACACGTTTTAGCCCTAGCCCTAGCAATTTGTTACTGCCACCGCTTCAAGCATTTCCATGGCCGAAAAGCAATCCCCTTTCTCCCCATTTTTCTCGAAATCCTTCAACTTTCTTCACAAATCACCAACTAGAGAAACATAGAGATTGGCGAGCTCTACATATTGACCTGTCGTGATCGTATTCGAAGGCGTGTGGAAGCCAAAATCTCACCGTGTGCGTCGCCGTTTCAGTCAAGTTTTGCTCGATCTAGGGCTAACCGAGTTTAGCCATCTTTGGGCCTAGAGTGGAGGAAGTAATGAGCTGCGGCGTGGTGACTCCTGATCGATCTATTGGCGAGCGATTTGGGACCGGTTTGGAATCCGAATTGGTCGATGTTGGGTTTCGTTCGTCCTGGGAAGTGCGTGTTTGAGGAAGATGAATATGCGGCCTTCATTTTGTTATCACGTGGCCGTTAATTGTTTTGGTAAATATAATAAGAAGAAATTGTTTTATAAATTATGTATATACAACCTTTTAAAAACCCATATCTTTTGCATACTTTATCAGATTCAAACGAAACAAGAAGTGCCAGAATCGCAGCGATGTGCTCCACATGCTAGAGCAGGTCCAGAGACGATCAGAGCAAGCGGAAATTTTGGATTAAATCGAACGATTCGATTTAATTCAAAATTTATAACGCTCGTCAAAAAACCCAATGTGAGTTTAACTCACTCACATCTGGAATATTAGTTGATTTAAATAGTCAATATTTAAATGATTGCTTGATTGGTTGAATATGATAATTATTATCAAATTAAATCGATATATATTGTTGTGCTAATATCTGTGGATGCAGAGAAAATAGGTTGGAGGGGTCCAACTGGATCCCTCTTAAATGGAAATTAATTTATATTCTGTGATAAATTGTTTAGATCTTGATATGCCGTGTTTTATTTATATGTTGTGATGAATTAAATTAAAATTTAGATTGTGTTGTGCTGTGATTGGGAGAATACAACCTAAATTTTTTAAATATAAATAGATGAATTGGGTTTAAAGGATATTAAAGAAATTCCTTAGTAAAGAATTTAAAAGGAATTAAATTCTGGAAATTTGTTGATAATTTGAAATGTTGGGAATGTGATCTATAAAGGAAATGTTAATTGTTTAAAGAATAGCGAGATTTATTTTAAAGAATGTGAAGTGTGCTTTCTCCTGGAAACTTTAATATGTTTTTAAGAAAAGTTTTCAAATATAAATTTGTAGCTTAAATATGTTAGAATATTTTAGAAAGAAATATTATTTTAAATTGTTTTTAGTGAAAGCAAATATCTGATTTAGTAATTATGGTATTTATTATTTTTAACTGGTAAAGTAGTATTAAGTTTCCAAAAAGAAATTTTAATATGAATATTTGATTTAATAACCTTATTTTAAAAGTTAAAATTTTATTTAAAAATACTTTGGAAACCCCTATATATTTCCTTAAGTATTATTTTCAATTAAAATAATTTCTACAGCTTATTTTAAATATTTTAAACGTATGTTTGAAAGTGATTTTCAGGAAATAGCAATGTGTTTAAAATAAAGGAGCTATTTTTAAAGTATGGAAAGGATTTTACGGGATGAATGTAAAATTGAATTGGGATAAAACGTGTTGGAGATAAAAAGAATTCTTTGATTATTCTAAGATGGAAGTGTATTTCCCTGAGATGCCAAGTACGTTTTTAAAGCTGATTTTTGAAAAGTTAAGAGTTTTGAAGTTTTATTAAAGAATGGGTTCAAGAAAAATTATTTAAGTTGTAAGAAATTTAAAAGTAAATATATATCAAAGTAGTTATAGAAGTAATTATTTTTAAAGGATAATTAGAATTATGTCTTAAAAATATCATTATTATTTATACTTTATAAAATGGTTCTATTTTAAAGATAATCAATCAAAGTGTTATTTTGAAATTGTATAGAGTTTCATAACTTTATTTTAAAATTAGTATGACTTAACTTTATTTTAAAGTTAATAGTTTATATTTTATTAAGCAGTTCTATTTGAGATTTTTAAAAGTGTATATATATATATATATATATATAAATCAATATGTAAAATTTTTAGTATGAATGTTTTAATGTATTTTCAAAAAAATAAAGTATTTAAATTATTTTAAACCTTAGGTATTGGTACTTGGATGTTTTCAAGGGAAGTATAAATTTGGGAATCTATTCCATGGAAGAATTGGATTTAAAAGTGTTTTCAGAGGGATTTGAAAAATGAAAATATATCTTGTAAGAGATATTTGAGGAAATAAATAATTGGGCAATTATTTATCGTGTGATGGATGTTTGTGAATATTAATTGATAGTTAAATCACCGACTATCAATATTGGACAAATGCGTTGATCGTTTCGAAGAGATTGGGATCAAGATTTATTTCTCGAAAACCACTTCGATCCGGTTTGTACGTTTCATGGAAAAACGTGTTCGGAGTCGAAGATGGAGCAGTGAAGTGCATGGGCTAGTCGCTACTAATCCTAAGGATATTTCCAAAATGGATGTAGTAGGAGTAGTGCCTTCGGTTCCGTTCGAACCCGGGATAGACTTGTATGGACAAATGCTTTCGGAACATCGTCAGGTGGGCGATGGGCATTCTAAGTAAAATTTTCTAAAAGGTAACGCTTAGCCTCAAGCCTCATCAAATGGGAATGACTGAAAATCAGGGGTTATGCAACAAGGCTTCGTGGGTAGCCCCCACTTGAGAGTAAGGTCATCCCTGTCTAGATGTCCATTTTTATTTTGGCTTAGTGGTGCGGTTGCTGATCCCAACCATGGGGTGATCTTATTCGGAACTGTCCAGTAAGGGATGGTTCCGGTCTTGTGTTGCAGGGGAGCGGGCGTACTCCTCGGTACTGTGATCTAGACCACGTACTGTGACAGGTGGTACCTCAGTGCCTAGTCATTGTTGGAAATCCATTCTCCCTACGAGCCTTTTACGAGTTTTGTTTGTATTACCCATTTTGTTGCTAGTAGCTGGAATTTAATAGATGTAAAAATTTCGGCTATTTTATAAGTATTTTTATATAGACCCTATTATAATATCAGAGGATTTCTATAAAAAGTGTTTTAGCTATCGTAAGGTAAAAACCCGACATGTTTTATTTGTGGCGTGGTATTACGAGATGCTTTTGTTTTCAAAGGATTTTTGAAACTTTAATAATCAATTTGGATGCATTATTATCAGCTGGTATTCCAGGCTGACTCGGGTGTTATTTCATTATAATGCTCGGGTCAGACCGAGTATTATATGTTCAGGACAGGATGCTATGGAGCAGAAGAGGAGCTGGAGTCCGAGACGTATTATATGTACTTGTATATTTATCCGCTGCTGTGATTGTATGGATTTGTCTGTCTGGTAATATTGTTGTACGAGATACTCCGATGATATGATGTATAAAACAAATATAGTTTCATTTTGTGTGAATAACTATTATTTATATTATAGTTTATTCCGCTGCGACTGTGAGATTCTGATATTGTTTAGTTTCTTCTTCTTCTATCTCTTCTTCTTTAACTCTAATAGTGCGTATTTCTGTTCCACTTGAGTTAATTGATGTAGAATAGTGTTGACTCAAGGGGTACGGATTTGCGGGCTATCACACTTGGTGTCAGAGCTTAGGTTGGCGACAACCTAGGCTTTGGTGGGGAAATTACTCATTAAACGGAGTCAATAGTACTCTATAATTAGTTGAGAGTATTAATAACTATGAGAGCATACTTGTTAGTGAATATAAAATTGTTTTCATACTGTGTTGACTTATCGGTTGAGTGTTTATGAATTCTGGTCGGTACGGGAAGTACAACCGTATGGATAAGGGTTTCTAAACCCTTAAACAAGATAAACCGACATAGTATTGTTTTTTTAAAGAGGGTAAATGAAATAATTTTACCCAAAATTATATTTTGATGTAAAAGAAATAATTTTCAGAAATTATTATATATATTTGGATGATTGGTTGTTAATATCATAATCAAATAAGAATCTATAATTTAATCTAAAATTTGAAATGGTTATAATCAGATAAATTTTACAAGTATAAATTATATAAATTCAAAAGAAGAATAACTAATTTTGAATTAAACCAGAATTTAAACCCTGGAAGTTTTGGAATGGATTTTAAATGTAATGAAAATAAAAGTTTGGAAATTTTAAATCTTGAGAATGTTGGAATATTTTCCAAAGTGTTTGAAGGAAATAGTGGAATATTATTTTGGGAAGTATTTTTGAATGGAAACTGTTTTGAAACGAATTTGGGAAAGTAAGGAAGCACTGAACTCACTTCAGTCGTTGGAAAATAATCCTGATGATGCTGGCCACATCATTAGAATTCATTTTCGAGTCTCTAAAGTGATGGATTACTACCAAAATGGTTGGTTATGATATTGTTTGGACTGGTTGGGTATAACAGTTGTTTTGGAAATTTCAAAATGGGGAAATTGTTTTGGTACAACCAAGTTGTTTTGGAAATTCGGAGATTTGATTTTGTATACCAAGTAGATATGAGTAGATTATTATTTCAAGATGGTTTGGAAATAAAACCGGGTAATAGAATTCTGGAAAATTCTATTTAAATAATGTGAAGCTAAAATGGATCAACTATTGAACTTATTAAGTAAATGGAAAATTTTAAAATTTAACTTATTAAGTAAAAGAAAATTTTAATCTTGGAATTAAAATTTAACTTGAGTAAATGGAAGTGAATGAAATATATTGAAGTGAATAAAAAAAATTGAATTTAACTTGGGATAAGTAACATAAATTGGACCTAGAATTAAATTGATTTGGATTAAATTGGAATGTAAAGTGACTTTGTAATTATGGAACATTGTGTAATGAATTATACCCATGAGCTATTAAGTGTTATACTTATAATTTGGGATTGTGGATTTAAAATTTGCAAAGGATTAAGGTGAAAGAAAATTTATATCCTTAAGAATTCAGATATATATATATATATATATATATACAGAATTTGGAATTGTGATTATAAGATGTAAATGGATTAAAATGAGCAATATAAACTTTGAAATAAATAATTTGGTGAACTTATTAATAGAAAATGGAATTATAATCAAAAATGGGAAATAGTTGAAGGATAGGGTGAATTCAAACTTAATCTCAAAAGAAAGGTGAATTGAAACAAGATGAAGAAGATATAAATATAAAGGGTGTGAATAAACTTAAGTCAGTAAATAAATTTTGGACTTGTATATGGAGAATTAAAAATTGGATTTAACTTCGATTAAATAGAATTAAGCTGAATTTGAAATAAATTAAAATTAAAATTCAGTTGCGTTATGAATAAAAAAAAAGAATGTAATTAAATTCTTATTTAAGATAGCAAAGGAAATGGTATAAATTCAAGATGGCTAAATAAATTTGTTTGAACTTGAATTAGAATTGAAAAAGAATTAAATTGAAAGGAAATTTAATTTAGAGTAGTAAGAATGATATTGTGTGAATAAAATTTTAACTCAACTAAATTCAAAGGAATTGATTGAGAATGAATTTAGCGTAAGCTAAATTAAAAAAAAGCTTGAAGATGAATTTAGTGCAAACAAAATTAAATGGAATTTGTATTGGCATGGATGAAATTTTGATGATTTGTTAAGAAAATTTTGAAAAGAAAAATAATTAGAAACCCAGTTCTAGTATGGAATTTAAATTTTGGCAATAAAAAGTTGAGAATGTGAATGAATGATGGAATTAGATTATAATAGTAATGGTTTGAATTGTAAATAAATTCCAATGAGTGAAATAATTTAAAATGGTCTCTTTGTTAATAAAATAAATCTAAAAATGGATTGAATAAACAAACAAAGTGCATTAAAATTTGTAAATGGATTGGAATTGATTTGGATGAGAATCAAATGAAAATAAAATAAAAAAATTGATATAAGAAGATAATGAAAAATATTGTGAACGAACTTAAGCAAACTGAATAATAATTGTGGTCGAGCTTTATAATGTTGTCTTAGATAAATTTGTTTAGATAATAAGCATTAAAATGCAAGTGAAGAGAATTTTAGTTAATTATTGTGATAAAATAAGGTTGTATGAGTTGTAAATAATCCAGAATGGAATGATATTAATATAAACTTGAATTGGTTAATGAAATTGAATAATTGTAATGTGATAAGAATGCTTGGATTGTGAACCATGCAGAATTGAATAAAATTAATATGAATCTAAGTTGGAAATTAATTTTAACTAGTTATAAGCTTAAGAATTGGTTATTTGTTTAAATAACCACAACCTGCACAGAAATTAGTCCTTAAACTTAAGTAAATGAAATTGATATTTGAATGATGGGAAATGGATTGGAATCTATTTAGTGGGTTTGTATGTAAATGCAGGTTAATTAAAAAGAAAAGTAAATGAATCAAAAGCTTATATTACTCTTATTGAAGTGAATGTGAATCTAACATTTGCAACACGGATGTAAGTCATTCGAGTGGAATATAATGAAGTTTGAATTTGGAAAAGAAATGCAAATAAATCAAATTGGAAGTACATTAGATTGTGAACCAATCTGAATTTAAATTGAAGTAAATTGAAAATAGTGAAGCATATGTTCATAATTTTGAAGATGAATTGGTGGTAGTAATTATGAATTGAGAATGGTAAACTCGTATGTAAATCATTTATGTGAAATAAAATGGACCTTGGAATCAGAAAAGGAACTTTGTACATGCTATAAAATATGATTTACTTATGAAATCATGCAAATTGTTGATTGGATTATGATATTGATATGTTAGGCTTAGATTAATATTGGAAATGTTAATGAATTGTTCATATCCTTGAAAACTGATGAATTTGTTGAGTATAGTACAGGTACTGGAGGTGATCGATAGAGTTGGAGCGCGTATATGCATTGTATATTAGCCGTTTGCTTTTAAAATTTTCTAAAAAGGTACGCCTACGCAAATATAATTGGGAAATGATGTATTTGTTGTGATATATTTTGGTTTCCAACCGTGTGGGTCGATGTATATATATTTATCTGTATTGCGATATCGCAAAAGCTCCTCCGTACAAAGGAGACTCTGCCAAAATTTTCCGAAAATTTTGGGAGTTAGAAAATTTTGGAAATTTAAAAATTTGTAATTAACTTGGAAAGTTGTTTTTAAGATGATGTTGAAACAAAAGCTTTTGAGTATAAATAAAGCAAATGAGTTTGGATTTGAGCTAAAGGGTTTTGGGAAGTGTATATAAGTTTGTAACCAAGTAAGTTAGGTAAGTAAGTGGGTTTAGAAGTATTTTCTACCCTAGCAAATTTCGGGGACTAAATTTTTATAAGGGGGGAGGAATGTAACGACCCGGAATTTTGAGTCGCTAAATTTAAACATTTAATTCATTTTAAATGTTAAATATGTGTTATAATTTGAATTTTTAAATAAAAGATTTTGGTTAAATTGATAGAATTGGTTAAACTTTAATACGGCAATTTAATTGAAATTTGAATAATTATAATTTAATAGTGGAATTGGGGTAATTGATGATTCTAGGTGTAAATGGATATAAAAAATTGATTCTCAAATTTATTTCAAGTCTATTCGGGTTTGAATTATAATATTGGACGGTTGGATGAGATTAAAAGTTGATAAATTGAATTTGGAATTTTATATTAATTTAATAATGGAATTTAATAATATAATAATGCAAATAATTGGATTTAGATTTAAACTGATTCAGAATGATTTCTAATGTGAATATAAATTTCATACGAGTTATAATAGAGTTAGTAAAATTTTAAAAGTGAAATTTTAGATGATTTCGACGATTTTGAAAATCGTTCGAATTTATCGACGAGTGGAAATAGCCTTCCGGGGCACAGTCTTGAAATTCAAAGAAACTAGTTTCATTGGATCCGTAAGAGTTAGTTATTATCGGATTTCAATTTTCGTAGCAATCGGAGTTGTCGTTTGACTCCGGCAGCTTAAAACGCATAGAGAATACTTTAATCGATTAAAATTAAAATTGATCATTTATTTCCGTAACTTGCGCATACGATCGAATTAGTTTCCGAAACATATTCCATTGTGTTCGGAATGTGGGTAAAACCTTAGGAATGCCAGGCGGCACGTGAGATTTGGAATTCGTTTGTAAAAGTTCGATAAATGTGAGAATAATATTAAAATAATATTAATTAACGTTTATAAGAACACGTTTTAGCCCTGACCCTAGCAATTTGTTACGGCCTCCGCTTTAAGCATTTCCATGGCCGAAAAGCGATCTCCATCGTCCCCATTTTTCTCGAAATCCTTCAGCTTTCTTCACAAATCACCAGCTAGAGAAACGTAGAGATTAGTGAGCTCTACATATTGACCTGTCGTGATCGTATTCGAAGGCGTGTGGAAGCCAAAATCTCACCGCGTGCGTCGCCGTTTTAGTCAAGTTTTGCTCGACCTAGGGCTGACCGAGTTTAGCCATCTTTGGGTCGAGAGTAGAGGAAGTAATGAGCTATGGCGTGGTGACTCCCGATCGATCTATCAGCGAGCGATTAGGGACCCTAATTGGCTGATGTTGGGTTTCGTTCGTGTCGGGAAGCGCGTGTTTGAGGAAGATGAATATGCGGCCTTCATTTTTTTATCACGTGGCCGTTATTGTTTTGGTAAATATAATAAGAAGAAAATGTTTTATAAATTATATATATACAACCTTTCAAAAACACATATCTTTTGCATACTTTATCAGATTCAAACGAAACAAGAAGCGCCGAAATCGCAACGACGTGCTCTACATGCTAGAGCAGGTCCGAAGACGATCGGAGCAAGCGGAAATTTTGAATTAAATCGAACGATTTGATTTAATTCAAAATTTATAACGCTCGTCAAAAAACCCAAGATGAGTTTAACTCACTCACATCTGGAATATTAGTTGATTTAAATAGACAATATTTAAATGATTGCTTGATTGGTTGAATATGATAATTATTATCAAATTAAATCGATATATATTGTTGTGCTAATATCTGTGGATGTAGGGAAAACAGGTTGGAGGGGTCCAACTGGATCCCTCATAAATGGAATTTAATTTATATTCTGTGATAAATTGTTTAGATCTTGATATGCCGTGTTTTATTTATATGTTGTGATGAATTAAATTGAAATTTAGATTGTGTTGTGCTGTGATTCGGAGAATACAACCTAAATTTTTTAAATATAAATAGATGAATTGGGTTTAAAGGATATTAAAGAAATTCCTTAGTAAAGAATTTAAAAGGAATTAAATTCAGGAAATTTGTTGATAATTTGAAATGTTGGGAATGTGATCTATAAAGGAAATGTGAATTGTTTAAAGAATAGCAAGATTTATTTTAAAGAATGTGAAGTGTGCTTTCTCTTGGAAACTTTAGTATGTTTTTAAGAAAAGTTTTCAAATATAAATTTGCAGCTTAAATATGTTAGAATATTTTAGAAAGAAATATTATTTTAAATTGTTTTTAGTGAAAGAAAATATCTGATTTAGTAATTATGGTATTTATTATTTTTAACTGGTAAAGTAGTATTAAGTTTCCAAAAAGAAATTTTAATATGAATATTTGATTTAATAACCTTATTTTAAAAGTTAAAATTTTATTTAAAAATACTTTGCAAACCCTATATATTTCCTTAAGTATTATTTTCAATTAAAATAATTTCTAGAGCTTATTTTAAATATTTTAAACGTATGTTGAAAGTGATTTTCAGGAAATAACAATGTGTTTAAAATAAAAGAGCTATTTTTAAAGTATGGAAAGGATTTTAGGGATGAACGTAAAATTGAATTGGGATAAAACGTGTTGGAGATAAAAAGAATTCTTTGGTTATTCTAAGATGGAAGTGTATTTCCCTGAGATGCTAAGTACATTTTTAAAGCTGATTTTTGAAAAGTTAAGAGTTTTGAAGTTTTATTAAAGAATGGGTTCAAGAAAGAATATTTAAGTTGTAAGAATTTTAAAAGTAAATATATATCAAAGTAGTTATAGAAGTAATTATTTTTAAAGGATGATTAGATTTATGTCTAAAAAATATCATTATTATTTATACTTTATAAAATGGTTCTATTTTAAAGATAATCAATCAAAGTATTATTTTAAAATTGTATAGAGTTTCATAACTTTATTTTAAAAGTAGTATGACTTACTTTATTTTAAAGATAATAGTTTATATTTTATTAAGCAGTTTTATTTGAGATTTTTAAAAGTGTGTATATATATATATTTAAATCAATATGTCAAAAGTTTTAATATGAATGTTTTAATGTATTTTCAAAAAAATAAAGTATTTAAATTATTTTAAACCTTAAGTATTGGTACTTGGATGTTTTCAAGGGAAGTATAAATTTGGGAATCTATTCCATGGAAGAATTGGATTTAAAAGTGTTTTCAAAGGGATTTGAAAAATGAAAATATATCTGGTAAGAGATATTTAAGGAAATAAATAATTGGGAAATTATTTATCGTGCGATGGTCGTTTGTGAATATTAATTGATAGTTAAATCACCGACTATCAATGTTGGACAAATGTGTTGATCGTTTCGAAGAGACCGGGATCGAGATTTATTTCTCGAAAACCACTTTGATCCGGTTTGTACGTTTCATGGAAAAACGTGTTTGGAGTCGAAGAACGTGTTTGGAGTCGAAGATGGAGCAGTGAAGTGCAAGGGCTAGTCGCTACTAATCCTAAGGATATTTCCAAAATGGAAGTAGTAGGAGTAGTGCCTTCGGTTCTGTTCGAACCCGAGACGGACTTGTATGGACAAATGCTTTCGAAACATCGTCAGGTGGGCGATGGGCATTCTAAGTAAAATGTTCTAAAAGGTAACACTTAGCCTCAAGCCTCATCAAATGGGAATGACTGAAAATCAGGGGTTAGGCGGCAAGGCTTCGTGGGTAGCGCCCACTTGAGAGTAAGGTCATCCCTGTCTAGATGTCCTTTTTTATTTCGGCTTAGTGGTGCAGTTGCTGATCCCAACCGTGGGGTGATCTTATTCGCAACTATCCAGTAAGGGATGGTTCCGGTCTTGTGTTGCAGGGGAGCGGGCGTACTCCTCGGTACTGTGATCTAGACCACGTACTGTGACAGATGGTACCCCAGTGCCTAGTCATTGTTGAAAATCCATTCTCCCTATGAGCCTTTTACGAGTTTTGTTTGTATTACCCACTCTGTGGCTAGTAGCTGGAATTTAATAGATGTAACAATTTCGGCTATTTTATAATTATTTGTATATAGACCCTATTATAATATCAGAGGATTTCTATAAAAAGTGTTTTAGCTATCGTAAGGTAAAAACCCGACATGTTTATTTGTGGCGTGGTCTTACGAGATGCTTTTTTTTCAAAGGATTTTTGAAACTTTAATAATCAATTTGGATGCATTATTATCAGCTGGTATTCCAGACTGACTCAGGTGTTATTTCATTATAATACTCGGGTCGGACCGAGTATTATATGTTCAGGACAGGATGCTATGGAGCAGAAGAGGAGCTGGAGTCCGAGACATATTATACGTACTTGTATATTTATCTACTGCTGTGATTGTATGGATTTGTCTGTCTGGTAATATTGTTGTATGAGATACTCTGATGATATGATGTATAAAACAGATATAGTTTCATTTTGTGTGAAGATCTATTATTTACTATTATAGTTTATTCCGCTGCGACTGTGAGATTCTGATATTGTTTAGTTTCTTCTTCTTCTATCTCTTCTTCTTTAACCCTAATGGTGCGTATTTCTGTTCCACTTGTGTTAATTGATGTAGAATAGTATTGACTCAAGGGGTACGGATTTGCGGGCTGTCACAAATAAAATTACCCCTCGGCTCTTGGTTGTTATAGACTTTCCTTATGAAAATTATGTCCTCGCAATTCCTTCTAGGAAAAACCTATAACTAAGCTGATAACTCCTAGTTTAACTACACTATTTATAATTTATGGTTAAATATAAAACATTAACCATTTATATAAACTGTACGAATTAAAAATTGCCTCATCTTTGCTATTATAGATTAATATGTACAATGATTTACATTGTCCTCTCATGTACCAAATGAAGCGATACAGAACAAGGGTTAAACCTTTTATCAGTGGCATACCAAAAGATTCATATTTTATCTTCCTCGCCCATCGCTAAAACCATTGGCTTTGAATTTGATTGAACTTATTACGATGATATCATTATTTATACAAACTATCAGAAATGCATTCCATCTATGTTGATAATTCCGAGATGCTTCGGAATTATCTCAATGACCCAATGTCTACCCAAAATTCACCATATTTAAAACAATATAAAATTATCACACTAGTTCTTAAACATAGTCTCTTATATTTATAAATAAAAATATCTCAATTATCATTAAAATCTCAAAAAGGTTAACTTATCAATTAACTTCTAAAGATATCAGTAAATGACACTCTATAAATCCCTTTCTATTTCAAAACATATTTACTAATAATAAAAAATAGCTTTTCTTTAATTGCAAAATACGTCATCTTAGTTGAATTACTTTCGTAGTGCTTTCTCAAAATTCCCATTTTGCAAATAATTTAAACACTTCCCGAAATTTGGCATTCCTTCAACCACATTTCTAAATTCTTTACTAAAACTAAAATTTTCCAAATAGTTTTAGCTAAAATTTTCGTTCCACAATTAATATAAATCTTTCCAAAACACTTATTTTGAACTTGCTAATATTGGTTAGCAAAACTAAGCTTATTTAAAATTTTGAAAACTAAGTTACACAAATATATTTCATATATCAGAAAAAAACACCTTTTCAAGTAAAATTACTTAAACTTCAAGATGTTTAAAAATATAATATCCTATTAAAAAATTTGAAATATATATATTATATAGGACCTCAAACATATTCATAAAATTTCATGCTTCAACATTGAAAACTTATATTTTCTTTACTAGATTAAACCCTATAGTAGTTATCCTTGTTAAATCACAACTTCGAATTATTTTATCACTTAATGTATTTCATAATGAATTTATTTTCCATTCAAATGGAGAAGTATTAAAATCCTATTACTATTTAACCTTTAATTTCCTTCCAAATTAAATCTCACTTTGAAATCAAAATCAAACGAATGTTATCTTTAGTAATTACTAATGTGCACAAACAAAAGAAACTTTCTTTTCCTTAAAATATTTTATTATAACAAACTTTAATTTAAAACTTTCCTAATATATATTTTTCCATTTTGACTTTCCAAATCTATTTTAGCATATAACATATCTTATATCACTTTAATATAGTCTTTACCAACACTTATAATAATGCACACCTTCTTTGTTAAAAAAATTTGATCCTAAAATATTAATTTCTTAAAACCATACCTTCCTAAAATATCACATTATCACAAAATCCAAGAATCCAAAGCTATATAATTTTTGTTCCAAATATAATGAATTATATTTTAGTTTATGCTAAATTTCTTTTAGTTAGAAATTTCTATATATGAATTTTATTTCTTGCTACACACTATTATATTCATATATCAACATCCATATAAATCAACTCAAGTCAAACACAACCTCCAAAAATCTCACAAAGTTTATTTTAACATACAACGTAAATATTTCTCCTTAAACTTCGAATACTAGAAAGTATAACGACGTTGCCTTGCTATTTATTTTAATAGCTGCCAATATCAATTGGCTAAAATCATCGCCTAATATATTTATTATACTTATAAAACACTTTAGATCTAAGCGAGCCAATACCATTGAGTATGGCCGATATAGCTGGTTGGTCGGGGGGTTTGCACATGCATACACACACTTCGTGGAATTAAACAATTTCCAATAAAATATTCATCTTTGAAGAATACCAACTATGTTTCTCTTTTTATTTCACAGATACGATGTTGAGACGATACTCTATGCTTGGTAGCCTTCACTCTGTACGCCGTTTATCTAGTTCATATTCTGAGTCCAACAGGCGTGGGGCTGATAACGACCGCTATCGCGGCTATTCCTTTCAAGAGAGGGAGCGTAATGATAGGGAAAGGGACAAAGAGAGAGAATATAAGCTTTGCTCCCAGTCATGCTCTCCCCCACCTCGAGGTCCAGCTCAACCCTCTGGTTCTTGTAAACAACCCCTGGAACTTCCATGCCAAATACCACCTTCTCAAGCACCAAGGCCCGATCTATAGCGTCGGAGGACTGAAATCGAAATTCTTGTTGTTACCGAACAAGCCATCATAGAGCCCAATGGGGAGGGAGTAGCTAGAATCACTAAGCTGAAAAAAGATTTTCCAAATATCTGCTTTGATGTCTTCATCTTTCCCCCGCACTTAAAATCCCTGTCGAGGCAGAACAAACAATGCACGACTATATTCATGATGTATATGGCCAATACCGGGCATGGGTGAAGAATGCAGACAAAATTTCAGAGGTGGCCTTTAAGCGGGCGAAGACAATCAAAAAATTAGGACCAATCTTGCTTAGAAAAACCGCATAATCTAGGTGCTTAACGATGAGAACGAGTCCGCGAGGATTTCGGAGACAGAGGCCAATAAAAGGGCCGATGAGGAAACTCGAAGGATGGAAGAAATAAGGAGAACACACTTAGCCCTGGTTGAGGAGATGGGAAATCGGACCACCACATTTATGGCAGAAAGAGACAGGGCACTTAAAGAGCATGAAGAATTCAAAGTTAAACTTGCTGAAATCATCAAAGAGAAAGATGATGCAAATAAAGCCTCTCAGGAAGCATGTGAGTAGGCTGTGGTGCTTAGGGATGAGAGGGATGCGGCAACGCTCAAAGTTTAGGAAGCCGAAGCCAGGGTTGAGAAGGAAGTGAAGGCGATGGAGGACATGTTGGAAGTTGACATCGAAGATCTTCTTATCACGTACAATGCCAACATCCTAAAGCATCGAAACATAACCTTGCTTGAAAACTATCCATCGCACCTATACAACGCTTGATGCCGCATGGTGGAAGATGAAAAAGCAGAGCACCAAGTTGGATCCATTGATGAATTTGAACTAGAGAACCGGATGTTGAGTGAGGATGCGAGAAGTGTTCTCCATGACATAACTATAACATATGAAAAGGAGGGACTTAGTACTCAGCATCCGAAGACTGGAGAGGGTTCTTTGCGTTGAGCACTATGATGCGGGTTAGAAAAAATTTATGCCAACCCTTCCCGAATCTACTCGTGCGGTTGATCCACAATCTATGTCTGCATACAATCCTGATCAACCTCAGTTGTAATCCTGATCAACCTCAGTTGTCTCCAGCTCGTGAGCATGTCACTGAAGCTGTCTGGGCATCACCTACAAGCCATTCTAAGGAAGGTATTCTAAACATTTCTTGTGCTTATTCAAAGTCAGGAGTGTTGCTTAAAGTAATCGCTAACAGTTTTTTCTTTGTCTCTATTCAGTGATAGGAGCTGCATCGGTCGTGCCCCCCTGCAACCCAAGAGCCGCATCACGAGCAGGGCCCCCTTATAACAGAAGCAACCACATAATAGTCACTACCCTAACCGATAGAGCGCAGGGGAGCACTTTTACTGTCGATGAACAGATGATGGAGGAACTTCTTAGTCATCAAAGTGACCATTTTTTCGACCTTCCATTTTTCATGGGCAGAGGTGCACCTGTGATCATCTCCTTGGGCGCAACTGCTAGCATCCCCAAACATGCCCAAATAATCCATTTAGAGGAGATAATAGTTGAGATCAACGTTGAGATGGAAGCAGCCACGCAGGCCAGCGGTATTGGAGATGGGATAGTGGGTCCTAGTCCAGCTCCTCTGCGAATGATATCTCCAGGAGGCACGGTCGTCGACACCGGTGTGCCTCCCTCGCCTTCCAACATTGATCCTTTCCCTCCGACTCTGACTTCAGGAAGCATTACAATTCACGTGAGTTCAGAGGAAGAGGTCACCATAGTCCCCCGGCTGGAGATCTACTACCAACAAGCAATGGCTCGAAAAGGCATCGAAGCGGTAGTTCCAGCAGGTCGACGCCAAAGAAGAAGAAGAAGAAAATGAGAGAATAGACATGTCTTCTTGCCTCATTTTTGGTAGACAAGTAGGAATTCCTTATTATTTCCTGTAGGCCGTGTATGGATGCAGATTCGTCCCTCATTAGAAGGAATATGTGGAATACTTCATGCTTATCCTTCTTTTCCAAAGAATAGTTAAAATAAAATTCCATTTTGTTTTCAGCGTAGTTTCGCGTTTATTTACGTAAGTATTTCAGCACTCAAATTTCTATTCGATGTACTTGTGAAATTTAAGTCTTTGAATCGGACCTTGCTCATCTATTGGTGATCGCATCCATGCTCTGGGGATTGTACCTGTATATCGGTGGTCGGTCACGCCAGGTTAAGAGGTATGTCCATGCTTTGGGGATTTAAGTTATTTTATAGGCGGTCAGTCACACCCGGTTGATATTTAGAATTTCGTCCGCACTCTAGGGACTTAGATTTATTTGTAGCTGGTCAGTCACACTCGATTTACGTTTGTACTCCGGCCCACACTCTAGGGACTCGGAGTTGTCTCACGGGTGGTCTTTTCACACCCGGATTGTGTTTATACTCCAGTTCACACTTTGGGAATTTGGAATTAGTCGGTGGATGGTTGGTTACACCCATTTTGATATTTATACTTTAGTTCACACTTTGGGAATCTAGAGTCGGTTAACAGACGGTCGATCACATCTATTGTGAGATTTAGGATTTTGTTCGCACCTCAGGAACTGTAGAGGTATCAGGATTGTGGATGGTCGGATCACATTCACCCTGAGTTAACAAGCGAGGTTGTTAGATGGACAGGTCCATCCTCCTCGAACTTGGTTTAAATATGGGCGAAGTCATTAGGTTGATGGATCCACCCTCTTCAAAACTTCATTTGTAAGTTTATACTCTAGTTCGCACTCTGGGAATCTGGAGTTAGTTAGAGGATCATTGTGTATCAATACTTTTTTCTGGCTTCAGTGTGATAGCTTGCCCCAAGCTTAGGTTTCACGTAGAGAGTGACCGGCCGTATCACAGTCACTCCCCATTTGAATAAATCCCACCGTAGGGTGGAACTTAGCTCTTCGTGCATTGTGATGGTTGTGAGATGCATTTTAAAAATCACTACTCTGGCTCGAAGAGATTGCATTTTATTGCTGAAATAAGAAAGTACGGGAAAGTCAGTTGCCTTATTACAAATTCAAATTTCGAAATCCATAAATAAATTGTAAGTGAAAAGCAAACTGAATGAATAAATAAAGCCTATTATGCATAGTAGCGACGAAGACTCTCACTGTTCCAGGCTCTTGGCAGAGTGAGACCATCAACGGTCGATAATTTAAATGTGCCTTCTTCGAGTCTTCATTCGATAACATACGGCCCTTCCTGCATTGGTTTCATATGTGAAGGAACTAGGTAAATTCTCTTAAGGACGAGATCAACGAGTTCAAAGGTTCGTGGTCAGACCTTGGCATTGTACAATCGAGCGACTCCACTTCGGCACACGGTTGCCCTGAAATCAGCCTCTTCTCGCTTCTCATCCAATAAGTCCATAGATTCAGCAAGTAATATAGCATTCATCTTCGAATCATAATAGGTCATACGATGAGAAGGTACTTCCATCTCGACTAGAACAATGGCTTTTGAACCGTAGGAAAGAGAAAATGGAGTGTAGCCAGTTGCGGACTTGTGGGTTGTCCGATAAGCCCACAAGGCCATAGAAAGTTCATCGACCCATTTGCCCCCGGCATTTTCCAGTTGTTTCTTTAGAATGGACTTTATAACTTTATTAACAGCTTCAACTTGCTCATTCACTTGAGGGTGTGCAACTGTAGAGAACTTCTTCTGGATATGGAATCGTTGACATAAGTTCTTAAATTCAACACTGTCGAATTGGGCTCCTTTGTTAGTGATGATGGTATGTGGGAGACCAAATCGACAGATAATGTTACGTACAACAAAGTTGATCACTTTCTTCATTGTGATAGTAGCAAGGGGCTCAGCTTCTGTCCATTTGGTAAAGTAATCAACTACAACGATGGCGTACTTCGCACCACCTTTAGCTAGAGGTAGAGAACAAATAATGTCGATGCCCCATACTGCAAACGGCTAGGGACTGACCATCTAAATTATTTCGGTAGATGGGGCCCTCGAAATTCGAGCATGTTTTTGATATCTGTCACATTTCCAGGCATAATATGATGCGTCGCGATTTACAGTCGGCCAATAGTATCCATACCGGAGTACTTTTTTGGTAAGAGCTTGTCCCCCGGTGTGATCGCCACATTTTTCTTCGTATACATCGTACAGTACTTGTTTGATTTCATCGTGGGCGATAAACCGGAGTAAAGGAATAGAGTATCCCCTTCTATACATGGCTCCATTCTGAATGGTGAACCGCGAAGCCTTTGGAAGAACTTGTTTTTTTTTTTCATTCCTATGCCGTGGCAAGGTCCCATGCTCGAGATAGTTTCTGAACGGAGTCATCCATGACTCCTTATCGGGAATGACTTCAAATACCCAATCTGTTTCCACCCGATCTATGCTCGAGGAAGATAATATCTCTACGGGAACGAATCCCATTTGCTGTGCTTTGCCGGTACTGGCTAACTTTGCCAAGGAATCGGCTTTCTGATTATGTTCTTGGGGTATACAATAAATGGCGTAATAATCGAAAAAATTCAATATTTCCTGAACCCGAGCAAGATTAGCAGCCAGCCTTCGGTCTTTGACCTGGTACTCCCCCTGAACTTGACCATGACCAATTGTGAATCACAGTAAATCTCCACAGCAACAAATCTTAAATCTCTGGCAAGCCTTAATCCGGCAAGCAGGGCTTCATATTCGGCCTCGTTGTTGGTGGCATGGAAATCGAACTTTAAAGCATAGCATATAGATCGGTCTTCGGGATTTTCAAGTGCAACTCTGGTGCCTGAGCAATGGTCATTTGATGCACCATCAATATGTAGCTTCCAGGCATATTTGGGAGATTCACTAGTTTCAGGCAAGTCCTCCACGATAGTGAATTCAGCGATGAAGTCTGCCAGGACTTTTCCTTGAATAAATCGCCTTGGTGTGTAAGTGATGTCGAACAGACTCAGCTCGATATTCCACTTGAGCAACCTACCAAACGTCTCAGGTTGCGTAAGGGCTTATTGTAGCATCTGGTCGGTGTATATAGTGATAGGATGAACCAGAAAATACAGACAGAGCTTTCTCAAGAAAATAACAAGAGAATAAGCCAACTTTTCCAGCTTTGGATAATTTCTGTCTACTCCAGTCAGTCGTTTGCTAATGCAATAGACTAGTCGTTGTATCCGGTTCTCTTCTCGAATTAAGGCAGAACTAATTGCATTTTCTGACACCGCTAAGTAGATGTACAATCTCTCATGATCAATAGGTTTGACATAATGGGTGGAGTGGACAGATGTTGAACCCGTGCTCGGAATGCGCCCTCACATTCTACAGTCCATTCAAAGTTCTGTTTCCCTTTTCTGATCAGATCGAAGAAGGGAATTCATTTGTCGGTGTATTTTGAAATGAACCTGCTCAGTGATACTACATTCTTGTTAAGGCTATGAACTTGCGTTATAGTTCTTAGAGTCTTAAGATTTCTGGTTGCCTAGATCTTCTCTAGATTGGCTTCAATTCCTCGAGCATTTACGATGAATCCAAGGAATTTTCCAGACGTGGCCCCAAAGTGGCACTTCAATGGTTGAGTTTCATTCTGTATTCTCAGAGGATGTTGAATATCGTTTCCAGGTCTTTGATATGATTGGTGGAGAACCGCGAATTTACAAGCATATCGTCCACATACACCTCTATGGTTTTTCCGATATGCTTAGCGAACATTCGATTGACTATCCGTTGGTAGGTTGCCCCGGCGTTCTTGAGTCTAAATAGCATGACTTTAAAGTAGTAAAGTCTTAGATCGGTGATGAAACTGGTATGCTCCTGATCGAGCAAGTGCATGGGTATCTGGTTGTAGCCAGAATATGAAGGATAAGAGTTCATGTCCAGCCATTGAGTCTACGAGCCGATCGATTCGTGGAAGTGGAAAACTGTCTTTAGGGCAAGCTTTATTCAAGTCTGAGTAGTCAACGCGTATTCTCCATTTCCTATTAGGTTTCCTGACAGGTACATGATTTGACACCCATTCTGGGTATAAGGCATCTCGGATAAACCTATTCGACCTGAGTTTATCTACCTCTTCCTTAAGGGTAGAAGATCTCTCTGGATCCATACCACACCTTTTTTTCTTTATTGGGACATACCGTGGGTCAATATTCAATGTGTGGCTTGTGATATCCGAGGAGATCCCACACATATCGGATTGCGCCCAGCAAACACATCGAGGTTTTCCCAGAGAAATTCAACCAGTTACTCATTAATCTTTTGGCTTAGTTGAGATCCAATCTTTATCATTTTAGAATCATCATTATTGGCGATCGGGACATCGACCGCCAGTTCTTCCGGGGAAGCCTGGATGTCTTTAACTTCGTCTTCACTTTCGGTATCTGTTGGGTCAAGATCCCTTGGGAATTGGTTGGGGTGTCTGGGCCTTGGCTCGGGCGTTAACTGTAGCTCAGCAACATAACAGGCTCGTTCAGTAGCCTAGTCTCCCTGAACGACTCCAACTCCCTTGCCAGTAGGGAATTTCAAAGTTAGACACCATGGGCCAGCAGCTGCCCTGAACTTAGCTAGGGCCATCGGCCCAAGAAAGAGTTGTACGACGAGTATATATCTAATATAATAAACTGTATTATCTGACTCTTTGGCGTTCTCCAACTCCCAACTACACTGGTAGCTCCACATCCCAGTGGGTATAGCCGCACTTCCATTGAGGCCATGAATACGAGACTGACAAGGCTTTATATCTTTCGCTTCCATCTTCGTCTGATTATAAGCTCGCTTAAACAATATGTTCACTGAACTTTCACTGTCCACTAAGATCCTCTTCATCCAAGCAGGACATACTTGAGTTGAAATGATGAGCAGAACAATGGTTGGGGCTTCGACTTTGTCGGCATCCCTATTTCGAAATACGATTTCGTTTTTCATCATTTTCTTTTGTTTGGCCGGATCCCCGTCTTCCAAATTACTACAACATTTGAAGCTCGCATGCCTAATAGAGCTGGCATATGACTCTATTTCCCTCCAACTCCGATCTACTGGATGAGGACCACCGCTGATAGTATTAATCATCAATCTCCTGCCTGCATGAGCGGGTTCCTTTGGTCTAGCCTGATTTGGTATTTGGTGTTGATTCAATGGGCCCGTACCTCTAGACTGCGGCGCCCGAACAAACTGCTTCAACTTTCTTTCTCGGATCAACATCTCGATAATATCCTGTAAATGACGACATTCGTTCGTGTTGTGGCTGTAACTATGTGAAATCTGCAAAACTTCCCTGCTTGAATCTATTTTTCTAACGATTGCTTTAGAGAAGGTTTCTTATATTAAATAATATTGCAGGTCTGCAAGTACACATTTTCCAGAGACGTATTTAAAGCGGTATAAGTGTCAAACATGGGAGCTCTATGTCTCCGCCCGCGATTCTAGTCATGTTTCCTATTTTGATTTCTATTGCCTTCTGTTGATTCTGTTTATTTTGTATGTTTAACAGCACCTATCCGAAACTCGCCCCGGCTTGTTTAATAGCGACATTACTTTGGATTCCTTCCACACCGGGCCCTACATCATCCTTTTTCCTAGACTACTTTGCATCCTCCCTTCTTAAGAACTGAGCTGCCTTGGAATAGAAATGGTTCGATGATACAGGGGGTTTTTCGCCCAACCAGTTGCCAAATTCGAAATCAGGATCCATCCCCTTAGTTAGTGCCATAAGAATTGAGTTGTCATTAGGATTACTAATCTCAGTGCCTACAGCATGAAACCTCTCTAGTTAATGCTTGAGTGTTTCTCCAGGAGCTTGAGTGACACTGGATAAGGTATTAACATCTTTCGGCCTCGTGACATGCATGCGGAGCTGTTCAACAAACTTCGTTGCCAAGTGGTCGAAACATGAGATAAATCGGGGTGGTTTACGAGTAAACCACATAGTTGTTATGCCCCATAGGGAGATTGGGAAACTTTGGTATTTGACCACATCATCAGTCCATGCGGCATTCATTAACAATTCATATTTAAAATGTGCCGATTAGGGTCAAAGCTCCCTTCATAAACAGGATAAGAGTTCATGTCCAGCCATCGAATCTACGAGCTAGTCGATTCGGGGAAGTGGAAAACCGTCTTTAGGACAAGCTTTATTCAAGTCTGAGTAGTCAATGCATGTTCTCCATTTTCCGTTAGGTTTTCTGACAAGTACAGGATAGGACACCCATTTCGGATATAAAGCGTATCGGGTAAACCTATTCGACCTGAGTTTATCTACCTCTTCCTTAAGGGCGACTAATCTCTCTGGATCCATACCGCGCCTTTTTTGCTTGACGGGGACAGTCACAGGTCAATATTCAATGTGTGGCTCGCGATGTCCAGGGAGATCCCATATAGGTCAGAATGTGTCCAGGAAAACACGTCGAGGTTTGACCGGAGAAATTCAACCAATTCCTCCTACGTCTATCGGCTTAGCTGAGATCCGATCTTTACTATTTTAGAGTCTTCATTATCATCGATCAGGACATCGATCGTAAGTTCTACCAGGGAAGCTTGACTGTCTACGACTTCATCCTCTCTTATGGTATCTCTCGGGTCAAGATCCCTTGGGAATTGGTTGGTTGCACGGGCCTTGGCCTAGGCGTTAACTGTCAAATTTCTACGAAGCGGACGCATAGAGATTCCTCTATGCCTTTTCCCTTTTCTTTTCATTGCGCTTTCCGTAGCTCGGCAACATGATAGGCTCGTCCAACAGCCCAGTCTCTCGGAACGACTCCAACTCCATTGTTGGTAGGGAATTTCAAAGTTAGACATCAAGGGGCGATAGCAGCCTTGAACTCAGCTAGGGCTGGTCGGCCCAAGAAAGCATTGTATGGTGAGTCTATATCCAATACAATAAACTGTAATATTCGAACTCTCCGGCGTTCTCCAACTCCTAACTCCATTGGTAGTTCCACCATCCCAATGGGTATAGTCGCACTTCCGCTGAAGCCATGGACATGAGACTTACAAGGCTTCAAATCTTTTGCTTCCATCTTCATATTGCGATAACCTGAATTTTTAAATATATGTTAATTGATAATTAACTGGGTTAACTAACAGAAATGCTGGTTTATAGACTGAACAAATAAAACTGATGATTAAAATATCAGAATGTTATAAATGGATTTGAAACTATAATATTAGTTAAATTTAAATAATGAATCTTTTTAGTAAATAAATAAATATGTAAATAGGTAGATGCAAAATTCATCTTATGGTAGCTATTTTATTTTTATACACACATTTATGAATGTAAAGGAAACTTGGGTTAGAAAATTCAAGGTTATATTTTGAGGGTAAAATTACAACTAGTATGCATAAATATTTGGATATTAACTAAAGTTACACAAATAAAGAAGAAATGTGTTAATGAGAATTATATAAACATAAAACACTAATGAAGTTTAGTCAAATTTATAAACATAAGTAAATAAGGACATAATTCATATTAATATAAAATATATACATAGATAAAATATCATTTAAGTTTAGACACTTGTAAAACATTTAATTATTACTTTTGACAATTATGGAATATGTTAGCATGTGTAAAAATTGTATCATGCAAAATCAACAAATGGCAATTTGTTCTCTTTAAAAAAAAGAGCTAATTCAGTTCAAACATTTTTCCATTTATCTTTTCTATCTGGCAATTTACAAATCAAAGCTATAAAAAAAAGGAGAAAACTAAATTAAATCCTGCTTTCATCTGAAGAAAATCAGGGAAGCAACTCAGGTTCAAGTAAATGAAGAAGATCAGATCTAAATGAAGTAGGCAGTTTCAAATTTCAAACTATTGCTTTGTTCAAAGTTTAAAAGGCGAGTAAACATTATATTTTAAGATTTAAAGAAGTTAATGCTTGATGTATGTGAATTCCTGGATAGGAGTATGCTACGCATGTATAATTATAAGTATGATTTTTGTTTATACGATTGAATAGAAGTATGCATACTTGATGAACCTGTGTGAACTCTGTTCTTAGTTTCAGAGTTTAGATTTTGATCAAAAATTCAAAATATCCTTAACTAATCACTGATAGGCCTTAGATTTTTAACGAAGTATGTTTTTTGAATATAAATCAAGATTTAAAAATATATGCAAGCATCACAAATTCATATATTTTTGTAAATCATGGTCATACAGTAGGAATTAGAAACCTGTTAAAATTCAAGTATCAGAATTTAATGTTTCACAGATATAATCCTGATCGATCATCAAGATTCATGAATTTTTAGAGAAAAATCTCAATTTTTAGATTTTTATTGAGTGACCATTTAAAGTGTTATCAGAAAATAGGTTTTGGGGCTTTTCTGATGATCTCGTGGCATGGAGGGTTAGGGGTTGAAACCAGAGGAAGGTGGTAGGCCAGTGATTTTGAAAAAAATGGGTTTTTATTTTTCTGATCATCGTTGGTGATGATACGATGATAATTAGGGTTTAGCAGTGGTTTTGTTTTTGTCTGGGTTGTCGAAGCAATTCGTAGTCGCCGATGGATTATCGGTGATCGGGACATATTGGATAGACGCGTGGTAATGTGGCGAAACTCTGGACCATATCACGTGGTTTCGGTGATCTTGGGTGTCGAAACGAGGCGTTATGAGTTGGTCAATGTTGCTTCAGGTTGGGCTAAATTCTCGATTTTGAAATTAGCCGATGATTCTGCTGGGTGGTCTGGTAGATAGAGGTGAACGACATCGACTTGTCGAAGGTCGAGGAATTGATGGAAGGCATCAGATCATGGGTGCATGTGCACGCGTGCACAAGCATTTCTGGAAGATGGAAAAAGGGTTGGGGAAGAAGGTCGTTTCCGTGTTTATGCTCGAGTCGCTGCCGTGTTAGTCTCGAAGGAAGATGAGTTCATGAGTGACCCGCGATTTTACTCGAGCATTTTGTCTTATGGCCCGAGTGTTTCTTAAGGGATCGGTTTTACTTTGATTTCTTTTATTTAAGGGTTTACAAAGAAATTTATAATCAACTTCAATGCAAATAGAATGAACAAGTTTCCTAAGCCATGATCAAACAGGTTTAAAAAATAAAATAAAATAAATATAAGTATATTAAAAACTTTAATAGAAAGGTGTTTTGAATAAAGTAATTTCAAACCTTGATTTCAAATGAGTTCATTGTTGAAACTGAGTAATTAATTAAAGAATGAGGTTTTTCTTAATTTTTTTAAGTTTTCAAATGTGAATATACTTTAGAAATATAAATAATGGATAGTTAATTACTTAGCGTTAGTAAATAAAAAAATAACTGGATGTAATTAATCCGGGATTAATTAGTTACTTAATGTGATTAACTAGAGGTTAATAAATCAATGTAATTAGTTAAAGATAACTAACAAATAAAAAGTGATTAATGGTTAATTAATTTAATTTAATTAATTATGGGATAATCTCTTGATGAAGGAATTTATTAGAGGGAAATTCTTTAATAAGAAGTAATTAAGGATTAATTACTTAGTATAATTAATTGAAGGATTAATAAATTAAGATAATTAGATAAAAGGTTAGTTAATTAAGGAATGAAATTAATTGAAGGTTAATTAATCAAAGGAAGTTATTATGTAATAATTAATGTAATTTATTGAGGGTTAAGGAAATTAACTTTAAATAATTAATTAAGATGGTGTTTAAAGGTTAATTTGAAATTGGTTGAGGGTAATTAATTGGAAGAATTAATTAAGGACTAATTAATCAAGGATGATTAATTTACATAATGATTTAAGAATGATTAATTAATTTGTTTACAAAATTATTTAATGCTAAGTAACCAGGATTAAGGGTGATTGAAGTAATTAATTTGTTTAAATTAATTAGAATGGTATGCCTAATTTAACTTGCTTATGAATAATTGAATGATATTTGAATACCTTGGATTTATTTGTTATCCCTGTTATATGATCTTGTTGATTGTGATATGAAATGTTTCTATAATATGATATGTTGGGTTGAACAGTAATAATGTGGTCATCTAATGATGAAATTCTGTGTAAAATGGCATCCAGTATTTAAAAGTCAATTGTATTCACTTAAATAACTTGGGTTAAGATGACATTGAATTCGAAGAGACATGAGTCGGGTATTAGCAAAGACCCGAAACCACTTCGATTCATTATAGAGTGATATGTGGAATCAATAGGCAGGAATGGAATGAGTTAAGTGGATTGAACCTTTTATTCTAAGTTTTGGTACTTAGAAATTGAAGTATGAAGTAAGTAATGTCTATAACCTCTTGTGAAGTTGTAAATTGATATAAGATACCCCGGGTTCATATAAGTTGTATGCTTTTGTGTTCTATGTTAGATGGGTTTACTCACGCTGGTTTCCAGCCTGACCCGGGTGTTACTTTGGTGTAATCCTCGGGTCAGACTGAGTATTACAGATTTTCATGTAATGACGTTCTGGAGCTCAGGAGGCGAGCTGGAGGGCAGGAACGTATGAAGTGTTTTCCCCTATGATATATTATTGTATAACTAGGACATATTGTTTAAAACTGTCCAGTGTTGTGAAATGGATTGTAACTCTGATGTATAAAAATGTAAATGTACTGATGCAGTTATTTTTTTGTGAAAACCGTTATTTATGTTATATTATATTTTGATCCGCTGCGAATGTGAGGTTTCTGTGACTTGTTTCTGTTTCTTCATCTTTTTCTTTCTTCTTTTCTCTAACTATCTAGAATTTTCTGGATCAAAAATTCTGGGTTGTTACATTTGGTATCAGAGCCAGGTTAAGCGAAAACCTTGGCTCTGGTGGGTGTACTCATCTAGAATAGGGTCAGTGGTACCCTAAGATGAGTTGAGTGTGTATGTATATATATATATATATATATATATATGAGAGTGTACTTGTTATTTTCATATATAAAAGTTTCAAAAATGATTTTACTGAATGATTCTCATACAAGCTTATGTTTTGATATAAAATGAAAATCATTTTCCAATTATTGTATATAAAGAAAATTTGTAGTTAAAATATTGGAATTAAATTAAATGGTAATAACATACAACCAAATTGAAATTAAATAAGCATAAGTTTGAAAACGGATTCAAACTGAAATTAAATCTTAAAGTTGGGGAAGAATTTCAAAATAAGATGAATTAGAATTGGTTTCGAACCAGAGAAATAGAATGGTTATTGTGTTTAATAATGGGATGATTTGTTTTCCAACAAATAATAAAATGTGTACTAATGAGGAAGAAAATGAAATGTTTTAGGGAAATAAAACATTTAAATTGGAGCTGAAGATGATCTAAATTGTGAAGTTTTAAATCTAGTTCCAGAAATTTAAAAAAAAAATTGAATTAAAACCAAAAGTGTTTTAAAATTTAAAGTAACTTGGCGCGTAAAGGAAATAAATATGTATATTTGAAATAAACTCTAAGGTTGTGTTTTGAATTTTCCTTGGAATGTGATGTGAAAACCCAAAGTGATATAAATTTTGAACTTATAAGTAAGAAAGAATATTATTAGAAATTTGAAAATTTGAAGTGGGAATTCAAATTTGTGTAAGGTTGACCGAATGAATTGAATTTAACTTTGGAAAAATTAAGTAATTTAGCAATCAACATGAATCGAAAATTTCAAAATGAAATTGGGATTTAACTTGGAAAGTTAAATGGTTGATTTAAAATGGGAATTCAAATTTAAGTAGGGTTAATGGGATTTAAATTGAATTTAACCTAGAGGAAGTTAAATAAGTTTGAATGGACAACCTGATTTGGAAATTTCAATACGAAATTGGAAGATAATTGGGAGTTTGTGTGATCTCAAAATGGGTTTGAGATCTGAAAATTGGAAATGTATGGGTGTTTTAAAATAATTTGGATATTATTATCCTAATTAGTAATTTTTAATCTGTGAATTGGATTTGAAGTGTGGTAATATATCCATTATTGAGATAAGAAGGAAAATTAAATTTTAATTTGAAATTAAGGAGCTGAAATTACTTTGAACTTAAGATTGAAATGTCCAAAAGAAACTTGGAAATTTAAATTGTTTAAAAGGGATTTGAATTATTATTTGAACCTAGAAATAGGTTTATGAAGAAGTAAAGGCTAAATTAATCTAAGGGAATTAAATTAACATTTGAAAATTTAACTCGAATTTATATCATTCGAGATGGTTTAAATTTGAAATTTGAATTGAATTAGTTCAAATTGAATTTGATTTGAATTAATTGAAATTGTGATTAAAGAAGTATAAGTATAAAATTCAAATGGAGAATTTGAATTGGATTGATTTGAAACGATTTGAAATTAAAGTGGGTTTAATTTGAAGTTAGTCCAAATTGATTTGAATAATTTGGAATTGTAATTAGAGTTGAATAGTTTTAAATTCAAATGGAATTTGAATTGAATTTGAAGGAAATCAATAATAATTCAACTTGATTTGGAAATGGAGTTTGAAATTAGGATTAATTCAAACTGGACTTGAAATGAATTGAAATTGGAACTAGTTCAATTGAAATTTATTTGAATTAGTAGAATTTGAGATCAAGGTTGAATAAAGTTAAATTTGGAAAGAAACTGAGGTTAATTCAACTTGAATTGGGGTTGAATCTATTTCAATGGAAATTGATGTTATTTAAATTGGAGTCAAGTCAATTTAAATGGAAGTGGAAATTTAAATTAAATTGATTGGGAATCGAATAGTTTGACTCTAGACTATTTTCAAAATAAATTGTTTTAGTACAAATCTATTTTTTTCAAACTATTTACTATACAATTTTTCTTTTTAAACCTAAAACTTTCTTATACTTGTTTTACAATTATTTTTGGAACTATTTAATAATTTTTCAACTGTTTTAATAACTAGTTACTGTTTTTCAACTACTTTATAACTAATTACTATTTTATGGCTAATTTGCAATTATTTAAAATTTCTATAACTATTTGACTATTTTCCAACTATTTTACAATTACTTAACTATTTTGCAGCTATTTTACAAACTAATAATTATTTTTCAATTACTTATCTATTTTTTTAACTTTTCAAGCTATTTTCTAAATTTAAACTGGACAGAGTTCGAACTGTTTATGATTAAATATCCATTTTAGATAAGAATTGAAGAGTTAATCAAAGGGATATTGGGAGGAAATGTGAATAAGTGAATATGAATTAAAGTGAATGTGAATAGAAAAGGAGATTAATTTGGCTAATAATCAATAAAGATAAATACGTATGATGTACGTATATTATTCTATGCGCATAGTGATTTGATCCAGATTCGAGCACAGAATTTCGAGATAGTTATATCGATCCGAGTTGGGATTTTTCACTCGATTTTCGACGGCGAACCTGGATATGGATTGTTGATTGGTTCTGGATATTCTCTATTATAGTTATGACTATGCAAGAAGAATGATGATTTCTGATCAAGAAACCAGATCTGAGTTCGCACTAGGAAACCGGGTGGACGATACTAGTTCGGAAGGGAATTTATGTGATAAAGTGAGCGATCAGATTGATATTATGTACGGATGTATGTGTACATCGTACGGATTGGAATGAAATTGATATTGAAAGTTTGTGGATAAGAAATGTGAAATTGTTTTTGAGATGAAAAGTATATTTTGTAAAATATATGATAAAATAAAATAGAAATTGGATATTTCTATGGTAAAAATTTACTTTATGGGAGTGAGTAAATTTGGTAAGTGGCTTTATAAAAGAGTGATCAAATTTGAATATTTGATCTAGAACAAACAAAGTTATATATCTTTGTTATATAAGATAAATCTCCCCTTGTTGAATCTATAGCCGGAAGAAAGGATTTTGAAGGTGTTTTAAGTATAAAGGGATTTTATACAAATGTGAATGATCCAAAGTTTTTTTTAAAAAAATTATATCTATCTATATATATATATATATATAAAGGATCTTATGAGGATTTTGGAAAAAGGTTTTGGGAACCTTTGGATTTGGAAAGGCTTTTGATTTTTGGGTAAAATCAATATTGAATTTTGAAAAGCCTAGTTTGAGAATTATCGATTTTGGGATAATCGATTTTGTGTAAAGGAGCCTTGTATGAGATCATACTAGGTGTATGATTTAAAGGATACTATATGTGTATAGTATAAAGTGTTTTGATGATGGCTCTAGGGAAAAAGGCGCTCCCTTGAAATGAACTTCTTAGGAGTGCCATCGGGTGGTGCTGCCTTGAACCCCAAGGGGGGGGGTCTAAAGTTGATCCTATGAGGAGTTCGGACAAAACTAGTTCCTGAGGATTATGAGTAGTGTGTACCATAGCGAAAGTCGTGTGTGCCGCTGAGAGCCAACAGTCTGCGCTTGATTTTATATCGGTAGACTGCGACCTATGGTAACATAGAGAAAGTCGTGTGTGCCGCTGAGAACCAATGGTCTGCGTTTGATTTTATATCGGTAGACTGCGACCTATGTAGGAGTGGAGAAGTTTCGTTTTGACAGTGAAAATCGTGTGTGCCGCTGAGAGCCAACAATTATATGGACTTTTGCTGCGATGGCAACGTAACCCTGGAATGTAACTGCGATCTGTTATGGGTTCCATGGTGTAATCGAGGGGCGCGGAGTGCCTACAGTTACATGGACTTTTGCTGCGATGGCAACGTAACCCAGGATGTAACTGCGACCATGGATGGGAGTGATGATTTCCAGAGCATACTCACTAAAGATATTTTCTCTATTTTCAAAAATGTTTTCAATATTTTCAATAAAATTATTTTTCAAGTATTTTCACTGGGTGTTGAAAATGGGTTTACCAAGTACTTGTAGATTTTCAGTCTTACGCCTGATCAACGTATGATCGAATTTCTGTAAGAACGAGGATGGACTGGTTGAGACATCAAGTTATAAAAAGTATCTTTAAAAAAAATTAAAAAAAACTATTTTATAATATTTTTAAAGTGTTTTAAAAATTTATCAAAGGGTAATTTTTATGATAATAATCTATTTAATAAATTCTGGCTTCGTTCCTTTTCGAGGACGAAAAGATTTAAAGGGGGGAGGAATGTGATAACCCGAATTTTTAAATATCTGTTAATTGATAATTAACTGGGTTAACTAACAGAAATGCTAATTTATAGACTGAACAAATAATACGGATGATTAAAATATCAGAATGTTATAAATGGATTTGAAACTATAATATTAGTTAAATTAAAATAATGAAGCTTTTTAGTAAATAAATAAATATGTAAATAGGTAGATGCAAAATTCATCTTATGGTAGCTATTTTATTTTTATACACACATTTATGAATGTAAAGGAAACTTGGGTTAGAAAATTCAAGGTTGTATTTTGAGGGTAAAATTACAACTAGTATGTATAAATATTTGGATATTAACTAAGTATATAATTGGGTTCTACATTTTCTTTCTTTTTAAAGTTGCACAAATAAAGAAGAAATGTGTTAATGAGAATATATATATATATATATATATATATATATAAACATAAAACACTAATGAAAGTTTAGTCAAATTTATAAACATAAGTAAATAAGGACATAATTCATACTAATATAATATATATATATGTAAAATATAATTTAAGTTTAGACACTTGTAAAACATTTAATTGTTACTTTTGACAATTGTGGAATATAATAACATGTGTAAAAATTGTATCATGCAAAATCAACAAATGGCAATTTGTTCTCTTTAAAAAAAGAGCTAATTCAGTTCAAACATTTTTCCATTTATCTTTTCTAAACTATTCTGGCTATTTACAAATTAAAGCTATAAAAAAAGGAGAAAACTAAATTAAATCCTGCTTTCATCTGAAGAAAATCAAGGAAGCAACTTAGGTTCAAGTAAACGAAGAAGATCAGATCTAAATTAAGTAGGCAGTTTCAGATTTCAAACTATTGCCCTGTTCAAAGTTTAAAAGGTGAGTAAACATTATATTTTAAGAGTTAAAGAAGTTAATGCTTGATGTATGTGAATTCCTGGATAGGAGTATGCTACGCATGTATAATTATAGGTATGATTTTTGTTTATATGATTGAATAGAAGTATGCATACTTGATGAACTTGTGTGAACTCTGTTCTTAGTTTCAGAGTTTAGATTTTGATCAAAAATTCAAAATATCCTTAACTAGTCACTGATAGGCCTTAGATTTTTAACAAAGTATATTTTTTGAATATAAATTAAGATTTAAAAATATATGCAAGCATCACAAATTCATATATTTCTGTAAATCATGGTCATAAAGTAGGAATTAGAAACCTGTTAAAATTCAAGTATCAAAATTTAATGTTTCACAGATATAATCACGATCGTCACCAAGATTCGTGAATTTTAAGAGAAAAATCTCAATTTTTAGATTTTTGTTGAGTGAGCATTTCGAGTGTTATCAGAAAATAGGTTTTTGGGCTTTTCTGATGATCTCGTGGACTGGAGGGTTAGGGGTTGAAACCAGAGGAAGGTGGTAGGCCAGTGATTTTGAAAAAAATGGGTTTTTATTTTTCTGATCATCATTGGTGATGATACGATGATAATTAGGGTTTAGCAGTGGTTTTGTTTTGTCTGGGTTGTCGAAGCAATTCGTAGTTGCCGATGGATTATCGGTGATCGGACCATATTGGATAGAGACGTGGTAATGTGGCGAAGCTCTGGACCATATCACGTGGTTTCGGTGATCTTGGGTGTAGAAACGAGGTGTTATGAGTTGGTCAATGTTGCTTGAGGTTGGCATAAATTCTCGATTTCGAAATTAGCCGATATTTTACAGGGTGGTCCGGTGGATAGAGGTGAACGACATCGACTTGTCGAAGGTCGAGGAATTGATGGAAGGCATCGGATCATGGGTGCATGTGAATGCGTGCACAAGCATTTCTGGAAGATGGAAAAAGGGTTGGGGAAGAAGGTCGTTCCCGTGTTTAAGCTCGAGTCGCTGTCGTGTTAGTCTCGAAGGGAGATGAGTTCATGAGTGACCCGGGATTTTACTCGAGCATTTTGTCTTGTGGCCCGAGTGTTTCTTAAGGGATCAGTTTTACTTTGATTTCATTTATTTAAGGGTTTACAAAGAAATTTGTAATCATCTTCAATGCAAATAGAATGAACAAGTTTTCTAAGCCTTGATCAAACAGGTTTAAAAAATAAAATAAAATAAATATAAGTATATTAAAAACTTTAGTAGAAAGGTGTTTTGAATAAAGTAATTTCAAACCTTGATTTCAAATGAGTTTATTGTTGAAACTGAGTAATTAATTAAAGAATGAGGTTTTTCTTAATTTTTTTAAGTTTTTTTTAAATGTGAATATACTTTAGAAATATAAATAATGGATAGTTAATTACTTAGCGTTGGTAAATAAAAAAATAACTGGATGTAATTAATCAGAGGGTAATTAATTACTTAATGTAATTAATTAGAGGTTAATAAATCAGTGTAATTAGTTAAAGATAATTAACAAATTAAAAGTGATTAATGGTTAATTAATTTAATTTAATTAATTATGGGATAATCTATTGATGAAGGAATTTATTAGAGGGAAATTATTTAATAAGAAGTAATTAAGGATTAGTTACTTAGTATAATTAATTGAAGGATTAATAAATTAAGATAATTAGATAAAAGGTTAGTTAATTAAGGAATGAGATTAATTGAAGGTTAATTAATCAGAGGAAGTGATTATGGAATAATTAATTTATTGAGGGTTAAGGAAATTAACTTTAAATAATTAATTAAGATGGTATTTAAAGGTTAATTAATGAAATTGGTTGAGGGTAATTAATTGGAAGAATTAATTAAGGACTAATTACCTAATTAATCAAGGATGATTAATTTACATAATGATTTAAGAATGATTAATTAATTTGTTTATTAATTATTTAGTGTTAAGTAAGTAGGATTAAGGGTGATTGAAGTAATTAATTTGTTTAAATTAATTAGAATGGTATGCCTAATTTAACTTGCTTATGAATAATTGAATGATATTTGAATACCTTGGATTTATTTGTTATCCCTGTTATATGATCTTGTTGATTGTGATATGAAATTTTTCTGTAATATGATACGTTGGGTTGAACATTAATAATATGGTCATCTAATGATGAAATGTTGTGTAAAGTGACATCCAGTATTTAAAAGTAAATTGTATTCACTTAAATAACTTGGGTTAAGATGACATTAGATTCGAAGAGACATGAGTCGGGTATTAGCAAAGACTCGAAACCACTTTGATTCATTATAGAGTGATATGTGAAATCAATAGGCAGGAATGGAATGAGTTAAGTGGATTGAACCTTTTATTCTAAGTTTTGGTACTTAGAAATTGAGGTATGAAATAAGTAATGTCTATAACCTCTTGTGAAGTTGTAAATTGATATAAGATACCCTGGGTTCGTATAAGTTGTATGCTTTTGTGTTCTATGTTAGATGGGTTTACTCACGCTGGTTTCCAGCCTGACCCGTGTGTTACTTTGGTGTAATGCTCGGGTCAGACTAAGTATTATAGATTTTCAGGTAAGGACATTGTGGAGCTTAGGAGACGAGTTGGAGGGCAGGAACGTATGGAGTGTTTTCCCCTTTGATATATTATACAATAACTAGGACATATTGTTTAAAACTGTCCAGTGTTGTGAAATGGATTTTAACTCTGATGTATAAAAATGTAAATGTACCGATACAGTTCTTTTTTTGTAAAAAATGTTATTTATGTTATATTATATTTTGATCCGCTGCGAATGTGAGGTTTCTGTGACTTGTTTCTATTTCTTCATCCTTTTCTTTCTTCTTTTCTCTAACTATCTGGAATTTTCTGGATCGAAAATTCTAGGTTGTTTCACATATGATCATAAGCTAGCTTAAACAGTATGTTCACTGAACTTCCACTGTCTACTACGATCCTCTTCATCCAAGCAGTACTTATCTGAGCTGAAATAACTAGTGGATCAATGGTTGGGGTTTCGACTCTGTCAGCATCCCTGTCTCGAAATAAGATGTCGTTTTTCATCGTTTTCTATTGTTTGGCCGGATCCCCGTCTTCCAAATTACTACAACATTCGAAGCTCGCATGCCTAATAGAGCTGGCATATGACTCCATTTCCTTCTAGCTCCGATCTTTTGGATGAGGACCACCACCGACAGTATTAATCACTAACCTCCCACCGGTCTGAGTGGGTTCCTTCGGTCTAGCATGATTTGGTATCTAGTTTTGATTTAATGGGCCCATACCTCCAGACTATGGCGCCCGAACAAACTACTCCAATTTTCTTTCTCGGATCAACTTCTCGATAATATCCTGTAAATGATGACACTCCTTTGTACTGTAGCCATAACTATCGTGAAATCTACAAAACTTCCCTGTTTGAATCTATTTTTCTGACGATCGCTTCGGAACAGGTTTCTTATACAGAATAGTATTGCAGGTCTGCAAGTACACATTTTCCAAAGGCGTATTTAAAGGAGTATAAGTGTTAAACATAAGATCTCTACATCTTGGCCCTTGATTTTGATCCCCTTTCCTGCCTTGATTTCCATTGCCTTTTTGTTGATTCTGTTTATTTTGTATGCTTAACTACACCTTTCTGAAATTTTCCCCAGTTTGTTTAACAGCGACATTGCTTTGGATTCCTTCCATACTGGGCCATGTGTCATCCTTTTTCCTAGACTATTTTGCATCCTCCCTTCTCAAGAACTGAGCTGCATTGTAATAGAAACGGTCCAATGACGCAGGGGGTTTTCCGACCAACCAGTTGCCAAATTCGGAACTGGGATCGATCCCCTTAGTCAGCGCCATCAGAATTGAGTTGTCATTAGGATTACTAATCTCAATGCATGCAGCATGAAACCTTTCTAGATAATGTCCGAGTGTTTCTCCGGGAGCTTGAGTAACATTGGAAAGGTATTAACATCTTTCAACCTTGTGACATGCATGTGGAACTGTTTAACAAATTTTGTTGCCAACTGGTCAAAACATGAGAAAGATCGGGGTAGTAGATAAGTAAACCACATAGTCGCTATGACCCTTAGGGCGATTAGAAAACTTTATCATTTGACCGCATCATCAGCCCGTGCGGCATTCATTAACCATTCATACTTTAAAATGTGCTGGTTAGGATCAGAGCTCCCTTCATAAACAGGTAGAGTTCACATTCTGAATTGCCAAGGCGATTCAGTGTAGAGGATGTCATCTGTAAAAGGGGTACGACTCTGGGAGATTCTCCAATCATCATCGGTGGGGCCCTGACTTTCACGAATCATTTGATGGATCGTTGTCTGGATGTCCGGCACCTGGACATTTTGGGCATGCTAGGCCAAGGTGTGGTTAGATCCCGCAATGCAAGGATGGACCGGTCGCGGTCGACGGTTCATATGGTTCTAGGTTCTCAGGAAGATAAGGCTCAAGAGGATACTCATGCTGGCAACGGTTTGGATCCGTTCGGTTTCGAGTGTCAGCTCCCAACTCAGTAATAGCAGCAATAACGTGGTTGTCAGTGGTATGATAAGGAACAATACCTCCACAGTAGGTGGGTTCGGTCTGATGGCTGGTTGACGGGCCAGCTCTCAGTTGCCCAAGATTCAATATGTGTTAATGTCTAATAGCCTGTGTATAGCTTCCGTCCAGCCGTGGGCATGTGGATATGTGATTGTAATCAGAATAGGTTGAACTTTCAGTAGATGAATAGGAAGCCTGATCCCTCTTGGAACCCCTTCTTCTTTCATGGTTCAGTCGATTGGTCAACTCCGCATTGGCACGAAGTTTTGAATAAGCTATTGGCGGCTTTGAGTCAGCTCTTGCATTTGCAGTTGGAGCTTTTCCTTGGTCATAGGGCCTTGCGGATCTGAAGGTCCGACAGCATTCTGGTTGGTAGAAGGAAGTGGTGAGGGGTTCTGTATATCCCGTCCTTCTGGATTTGCAGCTATTAAAGTAGTCCCAGTGTTGACCATGGTGGATGTCGAAGTTCTCTCCTAGACTTGGTACAAATCTGAATAAGATGGAAGAAATTCTAGGCTTGAAATCTGGATTTCCTCCTTAGATTCTTGCAATCAGATATCGATAGTAGATCCAATGAGCAGGAGAAAAACTGGGTTTTCTCAGTGAAGGCACCAAAGTGTTTGCACCAAAATTAGGCACAACACTCTTCGGATGTGTTTGAAGAGATAAAATAAAGAAAGTAAATGTAATTGAGGTAGATCTAACAAACACACCAATCAACAGATAAGAAAAATGCGCAGAAACAAACGAATTTTAGAGTGGTTCGGCGAATTTCCTACGTCCACTATGAAATGATTGATGTTTATTGACTTTCGCTCGCTGATTACAAGAAGTTACAACAGTACAACAGTAGTCTATAAATGATTCCGATAGAATGTCAGCATGGAGAAGACAAAAGTCCATTTTTTGTATGTCCAGGGTCACTATTTACAGGTGTAGACAGCAAATATCTTACCTAGATCTCGGAAGACTTCTTCTCCTACGTGAGCGAGTTCAAGTAATTTCTCTCGATGTGGAAGCGATACAAATTGGGTTCGTATCGATCAAGAATTGGTCTTTAGGGCTGAAATTTATCAGGTACAATCTTGAGGTTGTAGGCAAGTTCCTATAAAAATTTGGTGGCATTTGGACTAGTATATCTCAAGTTATGATGGACGAAAGTTTGGATTTTCAAGGTGTAGTTGAGATTGTATCGATACGCTCATATCGATCTCATTCATATCGCTCTCATTCGCATCTTTTCTATTCCTATCGCTTTTAGGCACTTGATGACCAATGACGTGGTGCTATCTTTTAGGATCAATCCACATTTCATGCCGAGTGATCGGGTCTCCCTTTTGATTGTGCCAAGTTCGTATCCACTTTTTGTGTGGGCTCATTCGTATCCATCGACCACACCTCACCTCGTATCTAGACCACTTTGTATCGACATGTTCTTGTTTACTTCGTAACGATGCCTTCATATCGCTCGAGGTTCATATCAATCGTATCAATTTTCTGGCCAATCGATACAAGTTGTTGGGGGGATCAAAGCGATATGAATGGTGTAATGAGTGAACGATGCGAAGCATTTCTGGACCGATCGATACGAGGCTGAATTGGTGTGATAGATACGAATTGTAGGAGTGAGGTGGATACGAACTTGGCAACCTTTCACGGATATGAACACGATGTTGCTTTCCATGGATACGAAACATTACTTCTTTCCATGAAGACGAATTGCAGTCGACCATTATGGATACGAAATAGAGGAGCAAGGCGAATGTGGTTTTCCCCTCGGCACTTGATGGATACGAACTAAAGGGATACGAAATAGCCACCTTTCCTATGAAACTTTATCGGTCCACAACTCGGGCATACGAACTCCGATTGAACTAAAATTTGAGATGATAGCTTTGCTTGTCGTGTCATATAGATTGTATCTCGGTCCGTACTCGGACAAAATTTGACCAGTATCCATAGTGAACCTGTGTATAACCGAACTTCGAGACAGATTGACCTTGGTTACCAGTCAAGTCCTTAGTGTCACGGTCTTGTCAAAAGGCAGGATAATAGTAACATCCTAGAAATTTTAATAATAAATTACAATACGAATAAGGGGGAAAAAATGTAATTTTACATAAAAAGACAAAATAATTTGTTTAACAGATGTTGGAATTAAGCCTTGATATCTATTCCATTGCGTCCGGAACATCGTTTACATTCAGAAAACATATATAACTTACTAAATTTGATAAAGTGGGTGAGAATTGGTGAAAAGTACAACCAGTGACATTTTCATAAATATGCACTTTGGAAATTAAACTAGAAGCCCTAATTCTCAGCTATAAATAAGGGAATAAGACTTCACTCTTCTCATTTAGAAACCCTAGCTTCGACCTCCTAAATATCTCTTTTTCCTCCTCTTCTTCTTCTTCCAAAAAGAGATTCCAATTCCAAATAAAATAAAATGTAGATCCAATAAAAATAGAAAAAGGAATTAAAGAAAGAAAGATCAATAAACAAAGCTAGAGGAATGGAGCAGCGGATACAATTCTAAAGTGAAGAGAGAAGGCTAAAAGGTGAGTGGGAAAACCTTAGGGAATAATGTATCCAATTATTGAATTAATAGACAACATCAACAATCTCTATTCCAATAGATCTAAATTGTAAAATATATTGGGCTGATTTTGATAAGCAATAGATAATTTCTACAGATTTGGTTCATATGATAATCTGAAATATTTGGATAGGTACAAATAGATAATCGATTTGAGCGCATGTAAAATACTTGGAACAGACATATGCATATATATAGTTAAATGAAAACCATAAATAAATACTAGAATAAATTATTTGAAGTTAGACAACAAATAGTAGAAATTATATTAGAAACTATGTAAAGATAAACACTAAAACCCGTGCTCGAATCAACGAAGTGACAAGAGAAATAAATAAGAACAAAAAACTTAAAAATCTGGAAAAACACAAGTTGGTTGCCTGAATTAGGCAGTCATACGTCTGAATTAGACAAGAGACGATTGAATATGAACCAAAAGGAAAACAGTGCTATTAAAGCACGATTTAGCTGTCTGAATAACCCAACTACACATTTAACCTGAAGGTCAGACATCTAAGTTGAAGGTTCAGATGACTGAATATGTGGAAATTGTTTTAAAAATAATGACATAGAATCAGACATCTGAGTAGTGAAATCAGATGTCTGAGCTGAAGCAATAGGCCAGATTGAACTTGGACCTCGAACAGGCCAAATGGAATGGGTCGGGGAAACTTGTTCCTACTTTTAATTATTCACGAAATGCGCACAGTGAAATGGAGTTGGACGGGAACTTAGAAACATAACACCTTTGGGTCAAGTCCTAGGCTCTCACTTCATGAAGTTGGAAGGTGACACTCGCCGTGGTGGGCGATTATGTCGTAATTAGATGTTCGTATTGTTCGCGGTCCTTTCTAGCCATAGATTAGTGGAAGCCGGATAGAGTGGATGAAGACGTTCATTAGAAAAGAATCAATGAATCCTAGATGAGGTGCAGATCAACCCATGATTACTACTCATGTAACGATATTGAACTTAGGAAGTGGGCTAACGAGGAGATGCACCAATGCAGGATGAATCATTGGACAATGATCCAACGAATGTGTTGGGCATTGAATGCATACTCTACTTAGTGCACCAATGTAAGATGGAAAGAACCATCAGATTGTGATTCAATGAATGGGTCGGGCACTTGGTGTATATTCGGCTAGGAACATCATTACATAGATGGCAAGAACCATTGAACCAGATTCGATGAACGGGCCAGGCATTGAGTGTATATTCAGATAGGAATAACCTTAGTAACTGCTATTAAACATGTTAGTTGATGTATAGTAAGGTGGTCTACTATTTAGACCATACACTAGAGTTGCCTCTGGGAATTTTTCAATTTTGGTATGCTCCACCTATGAGTCAAAAATTAATAAACTATAATTAGACATCTAGAATAGACAACTTATAATGTAAAATAACTTGCTCCTTATAAGACACACACACACACACACAGGAATGCTCTTGATGTAGAATATAACTAAACTTCAATCACATGTTTACACCATACCACTAGTGATATAATTCATTCACCGGACTTTGTCTGATCCCTTCCATTTCTCTCTCTTATTACCTATTATAGGATGGCAGGGTAGTAGGTGAGATGATTTGGTCAAGGTGCATGGAGAAGGCGACATGACGTTGGATATTTATTTATTTGCGGTCTTTCTCTATGTGCCTTGTTGTATCTATTAGTCGGACTATTATTATAATATTATTGGGAGACTTTACCTTTATCGAACTTAGGTCGTATTAACATTTGGTGACTTTGTTTTGTCCTTTATTGTATAGACCACGATTATTATAAGACTACGTTACTTAGATTATTTTGTATTTATATTTTATTTTCTTCCTTTTTGAGATCTGAAAGTGTAGAATTGTGTAAAATTATAATTGTCGTTGTATCATGTAAACCATTTTAAAACCTAATGATTCATTTAGCATGATGGCGATTTAGAGGCTACTTTGGGCTTTGAACCAGTGTGTCTAGAAGTGCGGGTTATTACAAGACCAGTTCACAACTCAACTCCTAAGCCAAGTTTTAGGCCTTATGGCCCTTAGTTGATTCCTATTTTTACTTAAAGCCCATACTTATGAAATTGGGCCCGGTCCATGGCCTATTATCTAAATAAATGCTAGTTCATTATTTAACACTTGTAGGCCCACTAAAACCCATCAATGGCGATTGACCACCATTGACATAACAGCGATGGTTGATCGACATAAAAAAATGGCCAAAGAAAGAAAATTGCAACCATAAGAAAACTTAGAAAAAAAATGAAATCAAAGCATTATAACAATAATAACGACATCATAGGAAAATCAAAACCAAAAAAATATAGCAAAATAGCAAAAAGCTCAAAGCTCAAAGCTTGTCCATGGTGGTGATCCCTATGATGGCGAAGGAAAATGCAGAGAAGAAGATACTCACTTTTTATCGAAAGGGGGCGAGAAAGTTGAAATTTGTTGAGAGTGTTGAAGCTTTTTTAATGGCATAATTGACTTTTGTTTTCATTAAAGAGCGAGAGGAGAAAAAATGCAGCTTTTATAAACTTACCACATTAATCTCAGTCCTAGGATTCAAATCACCTTCAAATCTAGGTTGTTTAGGTGTAATGAATGCAGCTGTCTTTTCTTCCAAGTTGGAAACGTGGGCCCTCTACCACGTTTGAAAAAGCGAACTGTCATGGCCAATGGCATCGCGCCACGTAGGACATGCATTTAAATGCACAGTAGAGTGGCTGGACGATATTAGCTTATGAAATGACAAGACTGCCCTACTCGTAGAGATGGATTGGAGAGGCAATATTTTGCTCAATTTTCTCATAAGTAATTACAAGTCGATTAAAGCCTCGTCTAAGCCAATCAAAGCCGATCTAGTTATTCGACCAGTGGCTCATATCGGCACAAAATCAAGTTGGCCCCAAACCAGCCTATCCATTGAGTAGAACTTCAAATCGATGGCGTTGGCTCTCCTCAAGTGACTTTAACAGACAACCAATCTAATAAGGACATGACAACTAAACATTGCCCAGCTCGATCTGCATCGGCCCGGTTCACTTACTACCGACCCTCTCCTGCTGGCCCACACTTAGTATAGTTGTAGGTCAATCCAACTACTTGGCATCTTTCCAAGTCAATTACCAACCATATCATAGGACAAGGCCGACTCAAGCATGACCTGCCTCTAGCCTAGCTTTATCACAGCCGTCGACCGGTCCCAAGCAGTCAGTCTCGACATCTCATAGCTAGCACCTTTTTTAACTTGGTCCTTTTCACCAGTCAACTCTCCTCATCAACATAGGCAAGCAACCGGCCTGCCCATGATGGTATGCATCCAATCTAGCTCCAGGCTAGCCCTTCAAGATCGCTCCATCACCAGTTGATACAACTCAGGATGGATGCAATAACCAATTCACATGTCAAGACCGACTCGACCATGACACGTATCTAGCCCGGCATCGCCACCATCTTGTCATATCACAACTAGCCGGGCACGTTCTTCGCACCTTGGTCCTTGGAGGCATTCAACTTCCAGTATCATCAATAGGTCGGTCGGAGTCACTCATCTGCCTTGCATAAAGGCATACAAAAGTAAACGACAAGCCGTACAGCCAACTGTATAAGGTATTGTAGCAAAGCAGCCAGAAGTACAACTACCCCTATAGTAACCTGTCAGTATTTAATGTGCATTAAATGTAAAGTCAACGCCTAGTACAGAAGGACATTAGACATGCTTCTCAAACACTCATTCCTTTCTATATTTATAGTTATCTCCCATCAGCCCATATGACCAAATCAAGGGCCATACATGCTTCCTGCTTGTTTTATTATGCAATCTTAGTCATTCATTATCCATTTCAGATACTATAAATACATGATGCATTGCAACTTTAAAGGGGTTGAAAGTTATTAGAATTTTGGTTATTATCTATTTTCCAGAGCTTTTTACATAGCAAATCAAAGTCATAACCCCTTAAGATTAACTACTTTTTAGTCTTAACTATTTTATTTCTTATTATTCTCTTTTAATTCCTTATAATTATAAGAGATAAATATGGTAAGAGATCTTCATAGTGGAAGTAAGCAAGCTTGCCAAACCGCTTTATGTTCGGTGTTATTTATTCTGCTTTGCTTGCTTTCATCCTTGTTTTATATTTTTAAGCCTAGTTATTAACAAGTGACCTTTTCTTTCACAAGTATTGGACTATTTCCGAGGTTGGCTAAATCTATAGTCAACAATTGTAATTAACAAAATTAATCGCTCTATAATTAAAATGTAGAATGAAAAGTTGTTTCAAATTAGACTTATTACATGTTAAATTTGTAGTTCTCAATGAAACAAATCCACTATTGGTATTTATTCGTTGATTGGGTTAACAGATTGATCAGAAAATGAGTCAGAAATTCGATGAATAGGGATCGTCCATTTCAATCCAACGATAATGATGTGACGATTAGAGAGTACGAGTGTATAGAGGAGTTTAAGTAGGTGCTCATGGTGATCCACGATCAGGATGTGGTGGCTGAATATGGCTAAAAAATGAATGGAAATTATGGGGGTTTCAGGGGCAGCGCAAAAGGAACGGGGGTAACGCCGGCCTTGGCTAGATCTAGGTATCTCTCAAGCATGGTCAGATCTGGTAGAATTTGTCTATGGTGATGGTGGTAAAGTATGGAAGGCGGCGTTGGGATGAGATGTTCATGAGTTTAGGGTTTGAGTCTATTATAGCGGAACGAATGGGGAAGAAATACAAGATAAATAAAGTATAAAATTACGATAATTAAATAACCATCTATCTTTAAATGCTTATAACTCTTGTATAAAGACTCCGCTTGACGAGTGATTAGAAGCATCAAGATCATGTTGAGAAGAGGAATGTATTGGTATGTTTGCTGTGTTTTGAGATACTTTTGAAAAATGTAATGCGTTTGTTGTATGGGAGGGTTTTACTAGGTGTTTCGGTACACGTATGAGGAAATTGGTCCTCGGTTATACTAGTGGCATTGGAAACAATAAGTTAAGGCTTGATCTGGTAGCTTTATAAATGTTAGGTTGATGATGAGGTTTGGGCTTGATCCTAACAGTGTCGTAGACAATTCGACGAATGACTAGCATGGACTTGACTGCAATATACACACGCGATTTCGCTATGGTGAGTTGAGACTTCAAGCTCAATAGTGTCGTGTACTGGTCACATGATGTGAGACTTTGAGCTTAGTAGTGTGCTATATGGTAAACCTTGGGCATACTTTGGTGCAGCCAGTGATGTCTAGCAATGGCGAGCTGGGACTTTGAGCCCAACACTTTCGTAGTTGGCGGTACATGAGTTAGGACTTTGAACTCGGTAGCATGCATATGTTAGGTGACAGCCAGTTTGGACTCTAAGCCTAATAGTAATATAGTTATTTCATTACATGAGTTGGGACTTTTCATCAATAGTGTGCATACGTTTAGGTGACTATAAATTAGGACATTGGGTCCAATCGAGTCTTAATTGTTTTAGTATATGAGTTGAGACCCATGAGCTTAATAGTACGCATATGATTAGACCCATTATATATTTTAGTAAAACTTTAGCATATGATGTCACTATAGTTTTGTATCATGTTCAATCGACTTGTTAAGTGAAGATTACACTGGTTAAGGTGTGGTTTTCTAGCATAAGTGATGTTTTACTAGCTTATTAGTATTATACCATTTATATGATGCATTTCACTTACTAGACGTAAGTCTGACCCTCTATCATTTTCTTATTTTTATTTATACTCTAATAGGTCGATAGATAGGTATGGTGGTGACTTAGAGGTGCGATGGAGTGATGGAGACATGCATTTGTTTATCTATTAAATATCTACTATTTTATTTTATTCAGTTATTCCCAGACATTAGACTGTTTTCCATTATCAGTATAGAGAAATGTTCTAGTTGCAGTTTATTCAATACTACATTGTTTTTACTTGTTTGGAATTATATATTGATTATTATATTTTATTTCTTCTACTGTAAGTTTCAAAAAGTGTAGAATACTCTAGATAGCTTGTGACGCATTTTATAATTTACTCAAAAATGATCCGCCATTAATGGCATCTTTGATCTGCCATCAATGTATGTTGTTCAAAGAATCCCCGCATCCTTACTTGTAGTGTTTGAAATATTTTAGTACCTCTTTAGTATTCGTTCTTGCGGCATATGCTTTCTTTTCATTTTGACTAAAAATTAAACTATTTGATTTCGTCGTCAAAATATTAGCTCAACTCTTACACTTGTCAAATGATACAATTGTATCACTTCTTGGAACATATCTAAAAACTCACGAATTCATTTACCACTCCTATTGATTGCAAAATACTTTGGTTATTATGTGCAAATGGTTTATTTTAAATCATTATTTAAAATTTTGTTTTAATGTAAAACCCCCAAAACTCAAAATCACATTAGTCGATGGTGTTGTAAGTTAAATCTAAATTAACTTGAGCATGTTAAATGACGAATCTGTTAGTTAATTTCAATAGTCAAAATTTATGATGTTATTCTCATCAATTTTGCTTATTATACTTCAACTGCATTGGTCTCCCTTTTGAAGACACAACTATGATCGATGGATCACATCCCATTGAGTACAACTATCAATCATATTTTGATAATATACTTTGAATCTATTCCGATTTAAGCAGCATGCCATATGTTAGAGTCTATCTCCTTATTGCTTATTAGCAACTGAGGAAACTGTTACAGCTAATAATTTATTTTCTCGATATTGAAATGAAACTCAGCTTTTCTTTAATGTGTGAGAATTCATGTTAGACATTCTAATGAGTTATGTCTGTTTTAGCTCGGTTAATTTCTTTTCATCTTTTAAAATCAGTTCCCACATTAGATTGTTTAGATCATATCAAATACCTACATAAAACTAATTTAATTTCTAGTTTATGAAACTTATGTTCATAACATAAATTAGTCAACCATTGTTGATCGGTCCTAAACTTCTTTGGAGGTTCACTCAAGATCCTTCGTGGTCGAATTTTACATGCATATTCTTGACTCATACAACTTGTTAACTCCTTAACCTAGGACATGTAAGGGTTTCTTATCAATTCATTTCTAATAAGAGCTTTTAAACTATGATTTAGATGTAGTTAAATTTAACATATTTACTTACTCTTAAGTACATATTCTTATAGAAAGAAGTTAACTCGTCATCACTCATCACTAATCGTACTTTGTCCAACAAAGTTTGACTGTTTCTTATCAATACATCATTATGTATCATAAGGAAGAGTAGCATTTGATGTTGAATATTTTCCATTTTTAGGTGTTTTTGGAACTCTTTCTAATGCACTCACATATTCTATTTCATCAAATTATATTACCTTCTTTGCATGTTATGTGTTCTACTTCCATTTTATATTTTTTGAACTTATCATGAGTATACTACTTGTGTAACAAATACAAATGTTCATGTCTATGATAATCCATTGGTGAATTTAACAAAGTAAGTGGATCCATTTTGATATCATTAGACCTTATAATGCATACATACACACAGACACACCGATATATGTGTGTGTGTGTGTGTGTGTGTGTGTGTGTTTTTGTGTGTATATATATGTGTGTGTGTATGTATGTATATATATGTATATATATGTGTGTGTGTGTATCAATTTAAAGTGTTCATCCACTCTTTTATAACTCTCACTGAATGGTGCTTTACCTGTAATCGCCTGAAATACAATTCATCGATGTCATTTGATTCATAATCATATGATTGGAGAATTATTTCTCAAAGAAATGGCACAGTTCATAATTCTAAAATAATTATTAAAAATTTAGGTATTTCTATTTTATACAGCTAATGCATCACTTTTGTTATGATAACAAAACATCATCATTACATTTTTACCTTATAATGGATATTCACAATATTCATATAAAAAAAAATATGTCTACGTTCAGTCAATAATGAAAAACAGTTATTATTTTATAAAAAATATTTGGTACATTAACGAAAACAATTTTTCGAATCTTGATGCAACCATTAGTAATGCTATATAGCATACTCTTACTATTTCTGTCATTACTATAACAGCATATGAAGTACAGAGCTCCATTCAACCACTTACTATGGACAATTTATTTCGTCCACTGTAAAGTGCACTGTAACTAGTTTACAATCCAGAGTTTCAAATTAAAATTCTTGTACTTGAAGAAATAACTCTTATGAAAAACAACTTTCTATATGAAAATACATTTGGAATAAGAATCATATTTCTTATTCCTCGTTAAACATCTACTGCGATTTTATAAATTCTCATTGCCTATTTTTCTTTATGTAGGAGAGTGACCATTCATTCTCTTTATCCTAACCATGTCTATTTTATAACCAATCTCTAACATTCACTTTCAAATGGTTGAACCATTCAGAAGGAAATTCTTGCAACAAGGCCACATTGAACTCTTTACAAAAGTGCATTCAGACATTCTTAACATTTAACGTTTTTGTATATGTTTAAGTAAACCGATCAATATAATATTTTAGCATTCGAATTCATAGGTTCATGTAGTAGTTTTTGGTCCGTGTTACTTCTAACACGACAAAATTCTTATTGCATTCAATCACATCGCACACATTATCTTGAATTCTGGTTTACTTGCTTATTTCAAATGAAGAAATTTCATTGAGATTTCTTACACTATGAACATGACTGTTTACTAAAAACTTTTGTATGTGATATAATATGGATCAAATATCCGTATTCTTAGATAGCTTTATAATTCAAAACTCATAGAAGATAAGACATAGTCTTAGACAAATAAATACTTAAGTGACCAAGTTACAAATGCATATAGTAGTTATATGACTTCAACTCTTGCATGGGCCTTGAAGTGGCAACATGTCAAAGGGTTTATAGATAAGGTACTATATATTTCTTTTTCAATCCTAATTTAGTTCATTTTTATATTTAAGTAAATCAACAGCTTTATCAATTATATTGGATGCAGAAATTTATCGAAGTATATAATTTAATTTTATATAGCATATGTTCTTACAATATTAGAAAGTTTAAATGATATTATTTTTTCCTAACTCATATTAGATTTTTATGTTCCTCAAAACCCTAAGAGAAATATGATAAACTTTCTAATTCTCTAGTGGGTGTTAGGACTCGTTTTCAATGAGATTATAACCTTGAATTTGCTCAACAAATTATAGGCCTACAAACAATGGACAACTCCTAATTCGTTGTATTATATACAACTCCTAATCTTATTCCTTTCCCTGATCTCGATATCGACCTTGAGTTTGTTCAACAAATCAAGATAGATTATTCACTTTTACCTATCATTTTGCGACAGCTTAAGTATAATGTACATACGTTGAGTTTTTTCAATAGATAGATGCATGTGTATTATGTCGTTTAACAATATATTAATAGTACTACACAAAACATCCTCATTTAGAGTTTGCTAGAGAGCATGCAAGTAATCTATCAATAAATAAAGGAAGGATAATTTTATTTATTAGAGATCCATAATCTTTAACATAAACATTAGAGTGACATTGGTTTAAGTAATAATATATTTCTTATAAAATACCCACATGATTCAAGTGTTGGACACATCTAATATTATGGTATTTGTACCTCACGTATGCGCTTATTCTAGAAATTTTTTTTGGGTTTATTTTAGTTCCATTTTTATAATGTTTATACATATATAGTTATATAAGTTTAATTTATTTATGACCATTTACAATTTAATTAAACTTATATAATATTTATACGTATATTATTAATTAAATCATATTTAATTAATTTAAACCTTGCTAATTAAATCACATTTGACTAATTTTATTTCTTTAATTTAATTAACTAATCTAACTAAATTGTAGATAAAATTTATGAAATTTTATTTTACTTATCTTAAACTATAACAGAAGAATACTCAACATAACCATTATAGTTTCATATATATATATATATATATATATATATATATATATATATATATCAAGTATACGTAAATTGTCAATTAATTAACTATTTAAATAGTTACTTATTTAATTATTTAATTAAACGTTTTAATTAAATATCTAATAAATTTCAAATTTTATTTAGTTTAGTTTCTCATTTTTTTTGAAAAAATTGGAACATTTCAAGTTATTAAATTATAATCTTTATAGTTTCATTTACATATATATCAACATATGTAATTTAAATTAACAATTAATTAATTATTTATCAAAAAAATCATTTATTTAATTAAATATTTTAATTAAATAATTTCAAATTTTTTATTTAATTTACTTTAAAATAATTATGGTATGTTTTCAACTATAAACCATATAGTTACATATACATATATCACTACATACATGTATTTCAAATAATTAAATTTTAATTATTTACTTATTTAATTAATCTAATTAACTAAATATTTATAAAAAAAATTATTAAATTAGTTTCTCAAAATAATTTGAATTTTTTTAGATTTATTGTATAACATTTATAAAATATTATTTATACTTTAAACTTAACATTTATACTTGTCTTTAAATTTTCAAGTCATAGTTTTAAAATTAGCCTAAGGCCTAATTCAATTTAGGCATTTACTATTGGACAACCTTTTAGACTTACTCCACCTATTGTGTCAGCCAGGCAGACATGGAGGGAGAATACTTGATAATTCAACCTCAAGTCTTGACATTACATTTCTAGACACCCATCTGATATGTAAGCTTAATTCATTAGCCCTAAAGTTGCTAATTAGACCCGTAGACAATTTGAGCTCTGATACCAATGAAGGAACCGGGTCGGTTTACAACAGAAGAAATATGTGGATTTCAAAAAAATCCTTATTGGGATCATAGTTGACCTATGAACACTAATGGGTTTCACTAAATCCAATCTACTTATTCAATTAAATCATATTTTATTTAATTTTATTTAATTTTATTTTATATTTCTTAATTAATCTAACTAAATGTTTTATTTGAATGTATCGTGTATACATTCAGTGTTATAACAATATAATATAATGAAACATATATTATACTTACATATACATTACAACAACCCGCACTCTAGTGGGCCATTTTTCGCAAATCCAAAAACCCAGGTCCACTAAATACAGATTGTCGGTTTGGTATCCTACAAAAGAGAAACTGTATTAGTGCGCTAATGGTAATAACCTACAATAGAAACAAGTAAATATAATAGATCATAATAATCATTGGCCTAGAATTGATATCTCAAATGTCAAGTGCCTCGGCCAAACAATTGCTCCAAACAATACCAGTACCTGCCCTTATAAATCCTGTGGGTTGTAATGAGGAGGGAGTCAGAAAAACGTTCTAATGATCGATAAATTAAACATCTTATATATTGTTGGAATCTTGATTTTGATTATGACAAACTATATAAAATATTCTGTGTATACTAATCACTTTTGCAGGAGATTTGTTACAAATTCTTTTTCAAATGTTTAAAGCTGAGTATGATGTGTCTAAAGTCTATACTTTTCTTAGAAATTTGTTAAAATCTCTCATGAATCATATATATATATATATATATGCACACACATGCACAAATGTCTAAATTCAGATGTCTGAATGCATTCATTCAGACGTCTAAATGCTGAAACTAGAATATTGTTTCAGACGTCTGAATGAAAAAATTTAGATGTCTGAATTAGGTCCAAATTTTCCTAAAAGCTTGCTGTTTGCTTTTTAATCTAATTAAGAAGTTTGAATTATTTTATTCACACGTCTGAATATCTCTAACTGCTATTTTCTTGAATAGTCACTTCTCTTCACCGAAGAGAAACATTTTCAAAATCAATGGTTGCATCTGTTCTTTTCAATATAACTTTTCATCTATAGTTGAAACTCTTTATGCACTATAAATAGATTACAGAATTCAACAAACTATAAACCAAATCCATTTTTAATATTCTTGAATTCTTATATATTCTCCATTTTCAAACTGCACTCAAATTGCTTACATTCTTTAGTCGCTGATCACTGTATCTTCCACTATTCTCAAAGCACATCACACTATATATCATGAAGGAGAAGATTATTGGAAGATTGTACTTAATTGACTTATCAGTGCTATTTAAAGAGCATACTACAGTCAGATACTTTTGTTATTTGTAAAGAAGTCATGTTCTGCTACGCAGGCGTGTAAAGTCCTCTTCGGCTGCTGAGGCGAAATCCTGTTCTGCTGCTCAGGTCCCTATTCGGCTACTCAAGGATTGTATAGACATGTTCCTCCGGGTTAAGTGAGGGTTTGTAGTTAAATCTAGAAGGGGTCTAGGACTGTTCGTAGAACGGGAGTTTGAACCAGTATAAAAATTTCTGGTGTCATTTACTTTACTGCTTTTACTATTTACTTACTTATTCCGCAATAGTAGTTTATCCATATTAATCGATCCTACAGCATAGTGACTTTCAATTGGTATCAAAGAATAGCGACTTACAATTGGTATCAAAGCATAGCGACTTACAATTGGTATTAGAGTCAAGGTTTCATCTAACCGTAACATAGTTATTTGATTCTTTGCTAATATGGATAGTAACACTAGCACTAGTACTATAAGCACTAGCACTATAATCACTAACACCAGTTTTATAGAAGGTCAATCCACTGCATGACCTCCATTTTTCGATGGTTTGAACTATAATTATTGGGCTACTCGTATGAGAGTCTATATGTAATCAAACAGTTTTGAATCATGGAATATCACACAAAATGAATACACTCTTCCTACAGGAGAATACTCCACATGGACACACACACAAAAATTAGATGCTTCTGCCAATGCTAAAGCTATGAACGTGTTATTTTATGCACTAGATAGAAATAAATTTAATCGTGTTAGCATGTGTCAAACTGCTTACGAAATATGGAGAATACTTAAAATCGCACATGAAGGAACCAATAAAGTTAAACAAAGCAAATCTCTATGCTTAAAAATCAGTTTCAAAATTATAAAATGAACCAAGATTAATCCATCAATGATATGTATTCCAGATCTCAAGATATCTATCATTCACTATTAGAATTAGGAGAAAAGTTCACTAATTTTGATATTGTATCGAAAATCCTAAACTCTTTAACTGATGAATGAGAAAGAAAAGTCTTGGCTATTAAAGAAGCTAATGACCTCTCTACCATAAAACCAAAAGAGTTTATAGGAAATTTAATGTCCCATAAAATGAATTTGCAGGTAAAACGAGTACAAGCACAGGACAAAAAGAACATAGTTTTCCATGCTGATGAAGAAAAGGATGAAGATTCAGATGAAGAAGATCTAGCATTTATTGCTAAAAATTTCAAAAAGTTCTTGAAATTCCGAAAAATAACTGAAACAATGGAAAAAGGAACTTTCCAAACAAACCATCATCTTTGGTACTAGAATGTTTTAATTGCGATAAGAAAGGTCATATCCATAAAGAATGTCTAGAAATAAAGAAAAAATACTTCAACAAGGGCAGAAAAGATAAGAAAAAGAAGGCATTCTCTATGACATGGGATGATTCAGATACTTCTTCATCAGATAATGGTAGTGACAGTGAAAACGAGCAAGCTAATGTTTGCTTCATGGCTACTAAAAACGAGGTTAGTGATTTTACCTTTGATGATATGATATAGATAAATTCAGAGCTAGTTGACACTCTCAAAAATCTCAAAAGAAAATATAAGGAAACTCTTGAACATTAGAACAAAGAAGAATTCGAAAGAGATATGCTTAAAGATGAGAAGGAAATACTAGAGGAAGAACTTGAAAAATTACAAGAATCATTCTCTAATATTAATTCTCAACCCACTCTTTTGAGTCAAGAAATTGAAACTCAAAAAGAGAAGAATGATGCTCTTGTTTCTGAAAATCACAAGTTAAGGACTAAAGTAAAATTGATAGAATTAGATAATACTAGCCTCAAAATTAAGTTAGAAAGCATCACCAAAAATGTTTCAAACTTTAATAAAGAAGGAGAAACTCTATCTATAATTATTGATAGCTCTCAATTTGTTCAAGTAGGAAAGGATTATGATATGTTAAGAAAACAAAAGCTCCACCTAAAAAGGAAATTAGGAGAAATAATAGTCCTACTACAAAACAGTCAAAAAGGAATACTTACCCGAAAAACATAAAAATTTTGGGTTCCTAAAACAAACAACAGTTTGATTAGGAAGAAATATATTAACACCTTTTTGGAAACTATTCATAAAAATAAAGATTACATTTTCAAATGGGATACTGAACCCTCTTGGGTTTAGTTTCCTAAGATCTAGCTCTTAGGACCCTAACAAAAGGTGGTTACCAATATAATTCCTTATTTTTGCAGGTCCCACTTAAAAAGAGAGGAAAATGGATACTCGACAGTGGTTGCTCAAAACATATGACACGAGACAAAGATATGCTATCAAACATTACTTACTCAGATGGAGGCTCCGTCACATTTGGAGACAATTCCAAAGGCTATATCATCGGCAAAGGCAATGTTAGCAACAACAGTATTTCAAATTTACCTCTTATTTCAAATGTTTTACTAGTTAAAAACTTGAAACGTAATTTACTTAGTATCAGCCAATTATGCGACAAAGGATTCAAAATCACATTTTCTGAAAATAAATGTAGTATTTTTGATCAAAATCAAAATCTTATCTTTGAAGGAAATAGAGATAGAAATATCTATATTCTGAATATGAAAATAAACCATAAATCAGATATGTGTTTAATAGCTAAAGAAAATGATCCATGGTTATGGCACAAACGATTCTGTCACATTAACTTCAAAGCTATAAATAAGCTTTCTAAAAACGATTTAGTAAAAGGTCTACCAAAAATGAATTTAAAATTGATTATATTTGTGACACATATCAGTTAGGAAAATTAACTAAGTCATCTTTTAAATCTAAAAAGGTTATTTGAACTTTACAACCACTAGAATTACTGCATATGGATTTATTTGGACCAAACAAGTACAATCCATTAATCATAGTAGATATGTATTTGTAATTGTTGATGATTTTTCTAGATATACTTGGACTATTTTCATGAAAAATAAAAGTGATATTTTTGATAATTTCAAAATTTTTGTCAAAAGAATTCAAAATTTTAAGGGATTAAAAGTTAAAAACATTAGGAGTGATCATGGAGGTGAATTCGAAAACAAAGACTTTGAACATTTTTATAAAACGAAGGGAATATTCCATAATTTTTCGTTTCCCAGGAACACCACAACAAAATGGAGTTGTAGAACGTAAAAATAGAACCTTACAAGAATGTGCAAGGACTTTGTTAAATGGAAGTATGTTACCAAAACATTTCTAGGCTGAAGCAGTTGCAACAGCTTGTTATGTTTTGAATCATGTTTCTATTCGACTACTGACTAAGAATACTCCTTATGAACTTCTTAATGGTCGAAAACCAAATATTTCTTATTTTAAAATTTTCGATTCAAAATGTTTCATTTAAAACGCAAAAGATCGACTTGGAAAATTCGATGAAAAATCTGATGAAAGAATCTTTGTAGGGTATTCGGATCGAAGCAAAGCTTATCAAATTTATAATATAAGAACCAATATCATCGAAGAAACACTTCATGTATCCTTTGATGAAAATTTTAATCAAATGCCAAGTATAAGAGATGATGAAGAATTCCCTGATAATATCACAAATACAGAAATTTCGAATTTTGAAAATAATGAAAACATAGTTCACAATAATAATGAATTAAGATCTCCACCTAGATTATTAAGGGATCATCCTTCCGTTAATGTCACTGGAGAACTCAATTCATCTGTTAGAATAAGAAGTCAAATGAATCAAATGGGCCATGAAGCTTTCCTTTCTCATATTGAATTTAAAAATATTAAAGAAGCATCCACTGATAAAAATTGGTTAATTGCTATCCAAGAAGAGCAAAACCAATTCGAAAGAAATGACGTTTGGGATTTAGTTCCGAGGCCTAATGATCAATCGGTTATTGGTACAAAGTGGGTCTTCAAAAATAAAGCAGATGAATAAAGGAATATTACTAGGAATAAAGCTTGATTAGTTGCATAGGGATATGATCAAGAAGAAGGGATTGACTATGAAGAAACGTTTGCTCCGGTCATTAGATTAAAAGCAATATGAATCTAACTAGCCTATGCATGTTTTCATAACTTTAAATTATATCAAATGGATGTTAAAAGTGATTTTTTAAATGGTTTTATAAAAGAAAAAGTTTATGTTGAACAACCTCCTTTATTCGTACACGAACAATTTTCTGACCATGTCCATAAACTTAAAAAAGCCTTATACGGTTTGAAACAAGCACCTTGTGCTTGGTACGATCGTCTTAAAAGGTAGGTAATAGATTGAAGGTTGATCAAACTCATTTTATTAAAAGAAACAAGCAAGATATTTTAGTTATTCAAATTTATGTTGATGATATTATTTTTGAATCTACAAATGAAAAATTATGTCAGGAATTTTCTAAAATAATGACCAAAGAATTTGAAATGTCACATATGCGAGAATTAAATTATTTTCTAGGCTTACAAATAAAACAATTAGAAAATGGTATTTTTATAAATCAAGAAAAATATTGTAGCAATCTAATTAAATGTTTTGGTATGGAAAACACTTCTACCAAACCAACTCTTATGAGTACAATTATGCATCTTGGTAAACATGAAACTGGCAAAAGTGTTGACCAAAAATTATATCGAAGTATGATTGGATCATTACTATATTTAACTGCTGTAGGCCTGACATAATGATGAGTGTTTGTTTGTGTTCTCGATTTCAAGTAGATCACAAAGAATCACATTTGCGAGCAGTGAAATACATATTACGGTATCTTAATAAAACCAAGGACTTTGGACTATTCTATCCAAAGGAATGTCCATTTGAATTAGTGTCCTATAGTGATGCTGATTTTGGAGGAAGCCAGACAGATAGAAAAAGTATAAGTGGGACTTGTCACTTTATTGGACGGTCTCTTGTATCTTGGTTTAGTAAGAAACAAAAACTGTGTTTCATTATCAACATGTGAATCAGAATATATTTCTTCAGCTTTGGCATATGCTCAAGTTATCTATATGCAACAAACACTACAAGATTTTGGTTTTAATTTATCCAAATCAACTATTTATTATGATAATTCTAGTGCTTCAAATTTATCTAAAAATCTTGTCAATCACTCACGAACAAAACATATTGACATTTGTAACGACCCAGAATTTTGAATAATTTAAATTGAAAATATTTAATTAAATTTAAATATTTGAATGATGATTTGATTTGAATTGCAAATTATCAGAATGAGTTTAACGATTAAATTATAGAATTTAATCTATTGAGAGTTGAATAAAAATTTGAATCTAAAATTTTAAGCTGATTAAAATTATTTCAAAGGCTTGTAAAATTCATATTGATAATACTAAAGATAATAGAAGCTTCAGAATTGAAATTGAAAGTGAATTGTTCAGTTTTGAAATTAAATCGTTTGAATCGATATTTAAAAATAGCCGTCCGAGGCACTGTCTCGGAATTCGACGAAACTAGTTCCATTGGGTCCGGAATATTGAATTATTGCCGGGTTTCAAATTTCGTATTTTTCTGAGTTGCCGTGTGGGAATACGACACATAAATGCGTTGTAAAGTTCTAATCGAAAACAAACTTAATTTAAATTTAAATTTAAATTAGATAACGACAGCATCCCGTTCAATATGCCTAAAATTATGCTGAGAATCACGGAAGAAAATCGTGACAAGCGTACTCTTGTTTCCCCCTTTTCTTCTTTATTATCAGTAGCCGAGATCTCCTTCTGTGTTCAAAATCAATAAAATGGCCAAAGCCCTCTTTCTTCATTCGAAATCAAATTCACTTCCTCCCCAAAGCTTATAGTCGCGTCTCTCTCTCGTTTAAAATTTAATGGCCGCAGCCTTGGGAGAAGAGAAAAAGGGGGCATCTCGCGAAGTCGATCGCGATTGTACATCGTGCGCGTGGGCTTCAAGTCGCGAGGCTGGCAATGGCGGCTGGGTGAGGCGATGGAGTGAGGCGTGGCGTGCGTACGTGTATGGGATGGAGGCGCGCGGCGGCAGCGGCGATTGCAGGAGACGAAGTCAAGTGAAGCGGCGCTAGGGCTCGCGTGCGCGCGAGGTGATTCGCGGCGAGATGAGACGATGTGGTTGAGCGCGAGTTGTCACCAGGGTGGCTTGCGATCGTTGTTGTCGAGGTCACCGTGAGTTACAGTGAAGGTATCAATTTTTTGTTTAATTGAATTTAAATAAAATATATTTAGATTTAAAAGAAAAAAAATTTACAGTTAAGGAAATGAATAGAATTTTTACAAAAAAAGGAATTTAGTTTTTAAATTTAAATTTTGAGTTAAACAAACTTACTAAGAGCAATCGATTTAAAGATATTAATTTAAAGTAAAGAAATAAATTTTTAGTTCGATAAATTTATTTAAAGAAGAAAAATTGGTTTAAAGCTAATTTACAGCTAAAATTAAGAAATAAAATTTAATTGTTTGGTTTTATATTCGAATATTAATAAATTGAAGAATTTGTTATTTAAAGAAAAATATTAGTTCAAATTATTATATTAAGAATAAAATTTTAGTTTAAAATATAACTTTTAGTTAATCAAATTTATTAAAAAGGAATTAGTTAGCTAAACTTAAATCTATAGTTAATTAAATTATTTAAGGGAAATGTATTTTTTTTGAATTAATATTTTGTTAGGTAAATTTTATAAAAGGAAAATTTGTTAGAAATTTAAATTGCTAAGTGAAGTGATTTATTAAGGGAAATTTTGTTAAAATAAATTTTTGGTTAAATAAAGTTTATTTGACTAAAAGAAATTAGCTTAAATAAAATTATTAGTATAAACCCAAAATGGTTAGCCAAATTAAATAAACCTATCAATGGAAATTCAATTTATTAAGTGAAAGGTTTATTTAATGGAAATTTAGTTTAAATTTAACTTTTGGTTAATCAAATATAGCGAATGGGAATTAATTATGCGATTTGTCCAAATGTTATATAAAATAAAGATTTGAATTTATAAAGAATAGTTTTGAATTTAATTTTTGTTAAATCAAAGTATTAAAAAGAAATTGTTTGAAAGCCAAAAACAATTTATTAAAAAGGGATTTAGTTTTAAAATTGTAACCTTTAGTTAAACAAATTTAATTAAAGAAAATTTAGTTTTAAAAATTAAATTGTAGGTGAATAAAATTATTAAAGGAATTGGTTTAGAACAAAACCATTGAATAATTAAAACAATCTAATGAAAATTTATTATTCGATTGATTCGAATATTAATAAATTTGTATAATATTTATACAAGGTATAAATCAAGAAAATCGAGTCAAGAAGGAAATGGATTGCTAATAAAAGTAAAGGTGAGAACTTCTCACTCAAAAGGAATTTTATTGTTTATTTAAATTTTAAATAGTTAGGTTTAAAATTTGCTTGACTGTGTTGATTGAATGATTTAATGATGATTGATATATATATTGGATGTGAATAGACCCTATACGCCGTTAGTAAGCGGAGGTTATTTATTACACACATATACCGCGATATTTCACCTCGAAGTGGAATTGGTATTATATTATATATAGCAATATATATATATTGGCATGTGTATATATTGCAGTTGATTGATTTCCCGCATTTGTATAGCGGATGAGACCCTATTGCGCCGTTAGTAAGCGGATATATATTTATAAAATCCCATGTACCGCGATATTCCGTCTTGAAACAGAATTGGTATTGTGCTAATGTCTGTGGATGCAGGGAAACAGGTTGGAGGGATCCAACTGGATTCCTCACAAATATTTGTTTGATTTCATATATTGTGATGTTTGATTGTTTATCATGGATGATACATGATGTTTGAAAGTTGTGATTGACTATCGATGTGTTGCATCATCGGATCAAATTTTGAAGTTTAAAAATAACGGTTTTGATTTCTAAAGTGATTTTTGGAAATATACGTTATAAAATATTTTTGGAATTGATTCATCTTAAATAAATAAACGTTATAATTTTAATATTATAAAAATTATGATTTTTGAGAAATACAGTTAAAAGTTGATTTTTGAAAATATGGGATTAGTGATTTTATAAAATAGTTTGAACTGGGAATTCTGAATTTATTATAAGAAGTTTAAAGATAGGATTTATAAAAATTTTATTTTATAAATCAGAATGATGAAATTATAAAGGAGTTGAAAGACGTTTTAAAATAGTAATATAAATTGTTTTATATTAAAAAGATTTATAAATTGATATTTATAAATTAAAAATATTGGAATTATAAAACGAGCTTTTATAAGTATTAGAAAGAATTGTGAATGAATTTCACAAATGAATGAAACTTATAGAATTATAACGGTGAAGTTATAAATAGAATTTTATAAATAAAATTTATAAAGTTATTTAGGAAATAGATGTGGATAAATAAATGAATCTTAGAAGTTATAAGATTTATAGATTTGGGAAGTTTGAAGGAATGATTTTGTAAATAAATAAATTATAAGTATTTGACTTATAATATGAATTTTTAGTATATCATTGTGATATGAATTAAGATAGGTTAATAAAGGAATTTATAAAAAGGAGTTGATATAAAATAAATAGAAATAGGATTTATAAACGTTGTTTTATAAATCCGCAACGACTTATTTTGATAAGGAATTGTTGTAATTTATTTATGGAATTATATTCATGTTTTAGACAGTGAATAATTCTTTAAAATAAAATGAATAGAAGTGATGAAATTTATTAACAAGTGTATTCACGTTTTTGAATAGTGAATATTTTGTTAAAGAAATTTTTTTGGATGTGATGTTTTAAATGGAATTAAAACGATCTAAAGATGTTTTAAAATGTATTGAGATTCGAAACCATAGATTTCAACATTCATTGTCGAAATAGACGTTTTCGAGAAATAGAAGGAAATGGTAGATTATAACACTGTTGTTATAATAAATGATTTCCGAAAGGAAATGTTTTGTATAATATTGGGATTAATATATCTATTTTAATTTCGAATCCCTATACTAGTGATTTTGGGTTGTCGTAACGATGTTTTACGCAACATTCGTTTTTGCCCAAATAAATATGTTTAAGTGAATGATTTCCTTAAGGAATGAAATATATACTTAATTTCGATTAGAGTATATTAAATATTTTCTAAGTATAGAAAATAAAAAGATCTGTGAATTACTTATTTTTAATAAGTATAGAAATGCTTTTCCAATATTAAGTGAATATTTGGAATTTATCTTTTTGAAGATAAATTGAAAATGAATATTAAAAATTGAATGGAAATCGTATATTCATAAATATTTTGGGAATGTAAATTCCTTATGGAATTTATAAATGAAAAGGGGATTTGTTTGAAAATAAATGTTGATTTATTTTTGAAGTGTGAAAACTATATATCTTATAAAGATATTTTTGGGAAATAAATAATTTGGAAAATTATTTGGAATCTGGTGATGTTGGCATATCTATTGATAGTTCAATAACTGACTATCAATATTTACCTTTAAATAGGTATTTGTTGTGAATTGCTTGAATTTGAATGCCACACTTATTTTTTTTAAAATAAGCGCTCACTATTCGGGTTAACCGGGAAAGGACCTTGGGGTCGTATAACCCATTCCGAATATGTGATACGTCGTTATGAATTGCATTCGAAGATCGGTGTTGAAGACCGGATATTTTCGAAAGCGAAAGGGTTTCTTGTTGATTGTCTCTGCACTGGCTGATCCCTGGTATTGAGATCTCCATATGTGATGGGAAATCCGAACGTGATTAGAGATTATTCGGATTGCAAGGACTTCTTTGTAAGTGCCTTCGGTTTTGTTCGAGCCCGGAACAGACTTGTATGGATTGTATGTCTGACATTACAAGTTGAGATATAAAGCCGATTTCTTTCAAATATATTTCTGTTGGTGGCGGAGAATTTATTCTCTTAGCTTAACACCCTTCTCTGAGACGTACGAGCTCAGAGGTTATATAGTTGAAGTTATCAGCGATATATTCCCAATTTGGTAATGTGACATGCTGAGTGTTGCTGTAAATGATCATTGTGTTGATTATTGTGATAGGATCATTTATTTGATCGTCTATCTTGGTGATCATTGTGTTGATCATTTGTTGACCCAAAGCATGGCTTTTGTATAAAGTATGTTTTTGTGGACGTGACTTCGTCGAGCCTCACACCCCGGAAATGGTCAAAACAGGAAAGATGCGGCAAGGTTATGAGGGGTAGCTCCCTTTAGGGTATGTACATTTCCTTCTGGATAGAGGTGGTATCATGGTATGGAGCCCAGATATTTAACCTATGTGGTTACTGCGAATTTATTACTTTGTGGTTGTTGGTTATCGGGATCCCGTGAGAAAGGTCGTTTACGATCGGGGAATGGCGTGCTCGTGTCAGTAGTTACCCAGTTAGGGGTAACCCGGCCTTGTGTTGGCAGAGTTCCGGTTTGGTTCTCGGGGATGTCTTTCCAGAGGCATTCTCATGTGGCAATGGGAAGTTCCTTGGCCTGACCATTTGTTGGAAATCCAAAGAAACAATACGTGACTTGTACGGTTTTAGTTGTAGAACCTGCCATCTAATATGGTAGCTATTAGTAGGCATAATATAATGGTACCTATGCTGGCTAAGATTTATATTCTACTTTCGAAATGAATTTTCTACACTATGCACTAGTAATAATATCAAATGTTCTTTTTAAATGCGTATCAAGCATCTTTGACTATCATAAGAAGAAATCTTCTCCAAGTCTGCGTTTGCATTGTGTGTGTGGCAGGAGGTCTTATGGTAGTCTCATTTTTAAAAGCATTGCGAATTGACTTTAAAAATATTCCTCTATTTTTGATTTTAAAGAAAATAAACTGTTTTGAGTTCTCACACCAGTCACATGACTAACTTGGAGTTTATTGTTTTCCTTCCTAAACTCTGGGTGCCCACCAATTTCCACACGGGCAGTCAAGAGTTAAGGTTTATCAGGATATTCTGGATATTCTGGAGTTGCTGGAGGCAAGATGGATGGCATGGCGTATTACTAGTTTATATAGTATTTCTTTTTCCGCTGTTTGTTTGTTTGTTGTTGTACACTCTGATGATTTGATGTAATGTAATATAATGTGATGCAATAACTGATATAGTTCTTTGTTTAAAGATTATTCATTTATCTATTATATGTTGTTCCGCTGCGAATTGTGAGATTCTGATGTTGTTCTGTTCTGTTCTATGTTCTGTTGTTTTCTATTCCGTTCTATTCTCTTTTCTTTCTATTTTAAAATTTTCTATCTTCTGTTTTCTCTCCTTCCATCTTCTACCTTCTTCTCTTCTTCTTCCTTTCTTCTTTCTTAAACCTATAACATTTCGGTTTTTCGGCAACGAAAAATCAGGATCGTTACAACATTCGTCATCATTTTCTTCGTGATAATATTGAAAAAGATATGATAAATCTAGAATTTGTTTCCTTTGACAAACAATTAGCAGATATCTTTACAAAACCGTTAAACGAAAATACTTTTATCAATTTAAGACGAGAACTTGGAATCGTCTCTTTTAAAAAAATTATAAATTTTCATAAAAAAAGGGATAGAGTCTTCCAGCACTCGAACGCAGAATCTCATACTCGGTAGTCTACTGTTTTACCACTTTACTACTTTATCTTTTTATGAAACCTTAATTTGCTTGTATATTTCTATTTACCTTTCATGCATCCTCTTTTTTTAAGGTTATTATAATCCTAACCATAAAAAATCTTTCTATTTTTATTATGACTCTAACTATATATTACTCTGCCGTACTTTTATTGGACCAGAATTCATCTAAAAATTTAAAGTTCCAAATATTTTTTAAAAATGTCATCTCAATCCAATTTAGAATCATCTGTTCACTCTTATACTTCTCCTTCCTCAGGATTGGTAAATTTACCAACTCCATACCAATTTGCAAGCCGGTTCCGATTGTTCCACCTTTAACTCTTACTGGATATACTCCACCTACTAAAAGAACGAAACGGTCTCTCTTTTTTTGGATCACCATCTACAAAAGAGAAAATAGATGATATTCATCACTACCAAAGAGAAACATTAGAATTACAGTGCGAGTTATACTACGAATAAAAAGTTAATGCCAAACGGTTGAGCTTTTTGGTACAAGTCGCGTTAAAATGCTGTGGTTCTTCCTCCAAAGACACAGTTCATAAACCGTCTCTTGTTCGCTCTCCAAATCATCACAATCCTTGGAAACCATCACCACAACGTCCACCGACATCATCAAATTCTTGGAAACGTGGCAATGGATGGTCTCTACTTCGACCATTTGTAGAGAACACTAAAATTGAAGAAGATGCATATCATACTCCAAGATCTTCCTCCAAATCTCTTTAATTTTTTGTTGTTGTTTATATACTATTGTTCATTTGTTATTTCTTTCTAATTGTTCTAAACTTGTATTATTCAAAATATTTAATTATATATTATTCTTTCTATGATGTGAGCCTCTGTGCAAATTCAGACAGCTGCTTTATTTAAAATAGACGTCTGAATATTAAAGGTAGAAAAATTTGACCCAGATTCAGACGTCTGAATCATTCAAAACAGACGTCTGAATTAGGTCGATATTGAACAAGTTCTTTGCGGGTTGCAACTCAGAGCAATTCAGATGTCTGAATCAAATAATTCAGACGTCTGAATCAAATAATTCAGACGGCTGAATTTTCTCTGAGCCATTTTTTCTCCTTGTCTCTTTTATTTCCTTTCCACTAACGCCCTTGCTTTTTAACCCACAATATATTACCTTTTTCACTTCATTCCCAATTATTTCAAAACCCTAGCCCCCATTTTCAATTCTTCCAAAAAAAATTACCTTTCATCTAACTCTCTAATGGCACCAAGATCAAACGTACTAGAGAATCAACCTCCGTACCATCCGAAGACCAGATTCAGCAATGGCTATGGAACGATGTTGCTGTTTCCCGGTATAATTCTATGAAGAATTCCAACATTTTTGAAGGAGCATTCATGAAATTCCCGGATTTTGCAACTTACCGTATTAGAGAGTTGGCGGAACAATTCCACTTTGATAGCTTAATTTGGTATACTCCTAACAATGTCAAGATTAATCATCTTATGATCAAACTTTTTCTTGCAAATTTAAATTTGGATCATTATAATCCCCAAAATCGACAAGATTGCGTTTGGTCAATAGTTTGTGGCATAAAAATCTTCTTACCTTTACAAAGACTAGGTAATATTCTAAATTGTCCTTATCAAGGAATTGATATTAATGATATTGAAGTTGATATGGATCATTGAGACGAAGTTTCACATTGTTTCTTGTCCGATCAACTTATAAATTTGGGTAATTTAAAATCTACCTTCTTAAGGCCACAATCTAGACTCATTCACCGTGCATTTATTCGTTCTTTACAACCAAGGATGGGGAATTATGAAAAAGTTTATAAAGAAAATTTCCAAGATCTTTATTCAATCTACTCCAACCAACAAGTGAATTGGGGAAAAATTATTTTGGAAGAATTTTAAGACATCACAATCCGGAGAAAATATAAAACCATTCACTATGGTGCTTATATTATGCGCATCCTCCTTAATGTCAGCATACCAATGCTCGACTCTGATTTTACAACTATTAATCAGTTAGGTGCTAAAACTTTAGGATTGATGGGTCTTCCACCATGGCCTCCTCCTCAACAAATCATCTCCTTCCATCAATGGTCTCAAAATGTTCAACAAGGTGTTCCTCAACCTCGAGACATTAGTATTGCTTCTTCTTCTCATACTCAACATGAAGAAGAGGAGGAGGACGATGATACCATTCATAAGATTGGCCCGGACACTTCTTCAAGACATGCCATTATCACTCTCTCCCAAAATTAATCAAAGATTCATCGGGACATTAAGTCACTTGAGGAGAAGACGGAGAGAAAATTCAACTCGATCAAAGGCTTTCTCAATAAAATATGGGATCGAATTCCTTGCTCCGGTTCTTCATCCACTCAAGCTTACAACCCATCCCTATTTCAGTGTTCTTCCTCAAGTTCAAGTTTTGATAATGATGATCCGTCTATTTCTAGTCAATTTTAATTATTTATGTCTGTTTTAAATTATGTTTGATTTGATTATGCTTTAAATTTGTTTGTCAAGTTGTATGAAATATTTTCAACTGTTATTCCTATTGTTCCTTCATGTATTAAATATTCTACATGCTTTTATGAGATGATCCGTCTATTGTTATATATACTCTTTCTTTTTGTTGATGATAAAAGAGGATAAATCTAAAAATTGTGCATATTGATAGGGGGAGTAACAATATTATGAATATTTATATTAATGATTATATAGTTGTCATCATCAAAAAGGAGGAGTATGTTGGAATATCGATTTTGATTATGACAAACTATATAAAATATTCTATGTATACTAATCATTTTTGTAGGAGATTTGTTGCAAATTCTTTTTCAGATGTTTAAAGCTGAGTATGGTGTGCTTAGAGTCTGTACTTTTCTTAGAAATTGGTTAAAATCTCTCATGAATCACACACATGCACAAATGTCTAAATTCAGACGTCTGAATACATTCATTCAGACGTCTGAATGTTGAAACTAGAATATTGTTTCACAATATTCAGACATCTGAACGAAAATTTTCAAACGTCTGAATTTGTTCAAAATTTGCCTAAAAGCTCGCTATTTGCGTTTTAATCTAATTCAAAAGTCTGAATTGTTTTATTCAGACGTCTGAATTCTAACTGCTATTTTCTTGAGTAGTCACTTCTCTTCACCGAAAAAAACGTTGTCATAATCAATGGTTGCGCCTGTTCTTTTCAATATAACTTATCATCTATAGTTGAAACTTTTTATACACTATAAATAGATTACAGAATTCAATAAACAATTAACCGAATCTATTTTTAATATTCTTGAATTCTTATCTATTCTCCATTTTCAAACTGCACTTAGATTGCTTACATTCTCTGATTGTTGATCACTATATCTTCCACTATTCTCAAAGCACATCACACTATATATCATAAAGGAGAAGATTATAGGAAGATTATACTTAATTGACTTATCAGTGCTATCTAAAGAATATATTATAGTCGGATACTTTTGTTATTTGTAAAGAAGTCATATTCATCTACTCAGGCGTGTGTAGTCCTCTTCGGCTGCTGAGGCGAAATCCTGTTCTGCTGCTCGGGTCCTTGTTCGGCTGCTCAAGGGTTGTATAGACATGTTCTCCCGGGTTAAGTGAGGGTTATTGTTTTAGTTAAATCCAGAAGGAGTATGGAACTGGACGTAGAACGGGAGTTCGAACCAGTATAAAAATCTTTGGTGTCATTTACTTTACCGCTTTTACTATTTACTTACTTATCACGCACAAGTAGTTATCCATATTACTCAATCCTATAGCATGGTTACTTTCAATTGGTATCATAGCATAGCGACTTACAATTGGTATCAAAGCATAGCGACTTACATATATAACACTAGCTTATGACGATTGTTCACCATTTCTTGTTATGTTAGATTTTATCATTAGTTTCTACAACTCCATCACTGTGTACAAACCATTTCCATCTATATCTTATAGATTTATGTCCATACATATAAAAATATAGAGGGAATTAGGCACAAGAACAAACTTTGAAAAAAAATAGGTTGAAGGACAAGAAGTTTCATTTTTGGGCTGAAGGACAAACTTTGAAAGAAAATTAGGATGAAGGACAATGCTAAATACAACTAGCATTTTGTACAGTACAAACACTATACAAAATGCTAATTATAACTAGCATTACATCTAGTTTTACATTATACAAAATGCTAGTTGTATTTAGCATTGTCCTTCAGCCTAATTTTCTTTCAAAGTTTGTCCTTCAGTCTAAAAATGAAACTTGTTGTCCTTCAGCCTAAATTTTTATGAAAATTTGTCTTTGTGCCTATTTTCCACTAAAAATATATATCCCATCATCCACTAATGGACCAAGATACTATCTCCAGTAGTATACATCGCTCAGCACCTCATAAGGGTTCATCACTTTACTGCATCATGATCGTCGTATCACTTGAGCAAATTCTATAGTGCTCACCGACGACCTTTACTCCATTACATCTTGTATTTTTCAGATATTTTCAACTTTTTCTACTTCATGTATCATGGATTTCCAGCCCCACACACCTCCGACCCATCCATGTTTTGACAGAATCTCTATATGTGTTAACGAGCCTTGCCCTATCAAACAAACTAACAAACAACTATAGCGGTGCAGCCCAACTGAATCAATCCTGGTAGACAGAAGGGATCATTCTCTTATGTAACCTTTTTTCCACTATACCATGTGATCTACTCCTTTACCCCCAATCCTTTTCCTACTTTCCCAAGTACAGTTTTGATAAGTAATTGTTTATTTTTAAAGTTAAAAAACATTTTTGTTTCAAAAATTATCTTTTTAAATTTTCATTCATTCGACAAGGTATACAGGGAAAATGCTCCATCAGCAAAACAGCTTCCTTGTCGCTCACCATATCCATTTTACTATAATTATTGCTATGTAGTATAAACCTAATAATCTTATCGACTATTTGTAACTTTCCCCATTTAGAGACCTAAAACTAACTGCTATGGATACTGTAGTCATCCGTAGCTGTTAATTTCTGGTGACCCAATGTAGTAATGTTAGATGCGTTGATAACACGGAAGCACATGAATATGACAAAAAATTTAAACACAATTTAAATTCCAATTTTCTCATTTCATGCCATAATAAGATTTCAATTTCATTACATAATCCCAATTCCCAAACTACATTCAGAGAAAATATAATTTTTACAACAATTCCAAGAGCAACATATGAAGATGCCCCTTGGATGATCAGAGTCAAATATCTGATATTTAATACAACTTGCCATTACAACACAAAAGCAAAACCAAAACACCGTAGAAAATAGATATATAGCATCTACTAGCTAGATTGCTTTATGCACGTCTCTGGAAGCTTATTCATCTAAAGAGAACCTAAAAACCCTTACTCTCGGTCTACTCAAATGAGAACTCGAGATTTATGGAAAAAGACAAAAACTTCAGGTTAGACAAAAGTCTTAGTGTGAATAATAACCCACCATCTCGAACCAATATATATCGAGTAGACGACGTCACTGTGCGAAACGGGTTTCCCCTCACTAGTACCCAATTAAACATCTTAACCATATACTATGCTCCTGCATCCACAATGATTACAACAGAATAATATGATAGTGTATAAACATATCATATGTAATAGATTACCCATCCCTCATTTATTAGATTACTCATCTAAGTTCTTATTGACTATGTGTCTTATATTCATATGGACTACCCATCCCACATTTTATTTTACTTAAACTAATATGAACTATCCATCTCACATTTTATCATTTAAACTAACGCGGACTATCCATCTCACATCTCATAGTTTTCCTAGAATGACCATGAACCCTTAAATTAACCAATTAGAGACTATCCATCTCTGGCCTGATGCAGACTATCCATTATAAATCCCGTAGTTCTCCTAGGATAATTATAAACCAATCACTTTACTATTTAATTCATGTTATCCACATGTTTCTATTTATCCCATGTTACCCACATGTCAACGTTGATCACGCTATCCACATGTATAATTTGTCTCTATTGGTGTGCCCAATTAAGTTGTTCCTCTTGGTTATTTAAATTTCACGGTGACATACATTGGTAACCCCAAAAGATTTCATGTCAAACTCATTAACATATACCTAAGTGTCCCTAAGGTTTGAAGTTAAAATTTTGCAAAAAATGGCTCTCCGCCGTTTATAAGCTCGATGTATATTAGCATTGACATCCTTTTCAAGTCGATGTAAAAGCATAAGGCTTTCCGCCTCAAAGACTAAACATGCAGCATCATGCCTCGATGACAATGAAGTCGTCGATCCTTATGATAAATAGGTTATCCACCTATTTAAAAACTCGAAGACTGATTAAAGGCATTGATAAGGCTCGATAATAATATTAAAAGCAGCATAGCGTAAACTCAAGGACAAGTTAAAAGCAGCAAGGGTTAGGCTCGATGACAAATTAAATGCATCATAGAGTAGGCACAATACCATCTGGGTCGGCGAGGCAAAAATATTAAGTAGTATATGCAGTATCATGCTTTCTACAATAAAATGCGGCAATAAGCCTATTGGTGTAAAATGCGGCATGTATAAACATCGACATGCCTATGTCGAGTCCACCTATTTGTCTTTAACTGTGACCTCGATGAGATTCATATCCAATTCATTTCAGGCCAAACTCGTTGACATCATATGCCTTGTTTTGTTCAGCATCGATGACACTAAGATGTGGTTGGTTGTGGCTCGACACAGCCAATATCGATATGGCAAAGTTTTAATTATTCAAAAAATTGTAAAATTACTATAAAAAGATGTTATTTTTCACCAAACCCCTATAATTTGTCAAAAGCCTACTGGCTAGCAAAACTTTATCAATTTTTTTCACTAAAAAACTATCACACCCTATTTCCATGATTCAAAACAGTATTTCACATAATTAATTACAAACCATAATTAATTAAACTATTATATGCATATCTTAGCATAAATAATTCTCAATGATTCCAAATTACATGCGAAAATTCCCAAAAATTAACATCAATTCCAAAATTATATTTCTTTTGACATATAAAATACTAGGGTCCAAAACCCACATTTAATTCATTAATAAATTAAACCCAAACTTATGCCTATTTAACATTAGGAAATTCATAATAGATTCCTATCACTTTGGAAAATTCTCAAATTAAAACCCCATGTAACATCCTTAATTTTACATAACATTATTCCAAAAATTTAATTAGATAAATTAAATAGAATAATGATGATAAGGGGATTGAGATTTGAATAAACCATATATATGGTCGTGCTTAATAATAAAGTAAATGGGCTTAACTGGGTTATTAAACTAAGTAAATTACACATTGGCATATTAGTAAAATAGCCTCTTTATTTTAAACGGCTATAAATTTCTCACTACTGCCCATTTACGTTCATTTTTCTCAAATAAAAAACAAAGCCAAAAATGCTAAGAGTCGGCCAATAACAAGGAGGAAAAGTGGAAGATTACAATCTTAAACTAAGGATCAAAGCTAGGGAGGATTAAGCAACAACAAATCTCAAATTCCTTATTAAATCAAAGTGAATAATAATTTTATATGATCTCTATTTTATTATATGATTATGTGTTTTCGGATTTATATTTAAATTTGTTTTTATAATGTATGGATGATGATATGCTTGAATTATGTTATGTTCGAATTATTCTAATTCATATACATATGAATTTGCTCGGTTTTAAGGAAAAACCAAGGGTTTATGGTTTTCGAATGCTATAAGAAAAACATGATTTTGGAGATGGGTTTTGATTTTTAGAATTTTCCAAGCTATAGAAAATTTGTTATGAATTTCTAAAGGAAAATATGATATGATTTGGTTTAAATTTTATTTCAAGAAGAAATTGAGTCTGAAATTTTAATATGTTTGATTGCATGATAAAATTGAATTTTTGTGATTTTTGGGGATTTTTCTCAATATATTTACTAAGGGAAATAAATTATTCTAAGAAAAGGACTTATCTGCAAATAATGCATTTTGTAAATGGAAGGCTTAACCGTTGGAATTTATTTTGATTTAGATCTGATGAAAGTGTGGTAGTTTTAAATGTAAAAGTATTTGAAAAATTTTCATGGCAGCCAATCAATAATTTACAAATAGGAAAGAAGTAATAAAGTAATTATTAAAAGTTGCAACATTTCAGTCTTTAATTCATAAAAAGGTGTTCCCCCTAAATAGTATCACCTTTCGACTCCATTGATTCCGCTTCATCCCAGTTGAAACCTACATAGTCGAAACCCATATAGCCGAAACCAATACACAAGGTATCACTTAGATGGTACGCAGTGGATTGGAAGGAAGACGGAAGTCCTTGGTGTCAAAAAGTAAGCTTTCGATAGGGTCGAAACCCTGCTTTGTTTTCAAAAGTTAAATTATTGCCCTGTTATACTTAAAGCTTTCGACATAGTCAAAAAAACATGCTTTCGAAAAGGTTTTATAATTAGCTTTCGAAGGGGTACTTTTTCCTTATATAAGAGCTTCCAAAAGGATTGGTTTCGACCAAGTCGAGACCAAGCCGCTAATTTACCTTTCGACTGTATTGAATCCATCTATGCTGTCGAAGGGTTATCTGTGTTTTAACTTGAGCTAAGTCTTTCTTCCTAAATGCTTTCAAAGGGGTTGGGGGTTTTAATGCGTAAACCCATAAAGGAAAAGGGGTTTCGACTATATCCTTTAAAGTTTTTATTTTAAAGAACTATGCTTTCGACTAGATGGTTCCGACACCATCCATTTTTCTTTCGAGTAACTTTATAATTGGTTTCATAAGAGATACTACAATACATAACATTTTTTTTACCCAATTGATGTTTTAATGCGTAAACCCAATACTTTCAAAAGGGGTACTTTCAGTAGTTTCGAAGCTATATTCCTAAAGATTAGTAAGCAAGGTTTTGATACATTCGAAAGTTATTATTTGGTTTCGAAAGGAATGATTTATAAAGCTTTGAAAGGTATATACTTAGAATTTTTAAAGGAGGTTTTTTATGCTTTCAAAGGAAGCCATCCTATGGTTTCGAAAGTGATGTTTTAAGATTTCAAAACAAATGACCCATTCTAATTTTAAAAGGAAATACCATGGCATAAATAATAAAGACTTTGGAAATATTATTCGCGTTAGTTTTAACCCATAAAGGTATGTTGGGGAAGGGCAGAACCAATAGGTTGATCCAGTGGTGAACATAAGTTAAGGAATGTTAAAACCTTAAAACTAAAGATATTGGCAAGGGACAATAGGTTTACAGTAAGTCCGTGAAAACTTTATATAACTAATGATATTTGAGGGGCCAATAGGTTCATAGTCAGCCCTGAAAACTATGATTTGATACTGGCAGGGGCCAATAGGTGTGTAATTCCCCATGAATACTATAACCGGATTAAGATATTCACAGTTAGTCAATAGGTTCCTAGTTAGCCCATGAAAACTAGGATAAGAGATAAGATATTGGAGTTACCAATAGGTTTTTAGTGATCCCATGAAAACTATGATACCGGACAGATAGTTCATCAACATTTTAATAGGTTAGTGGTAATCCTAGAAATTATTGTTGAAACAGATAGTCAGATAGAAGGGGAATGGGTAATCCAGAATTGATTTACTTGTTTCGCATATCGTCATAATGTATTTGGAATAATATGTTTTAACCATTGTGGATGCAGGAGCATAGTATATGATTTTATAAATGTTTTAGAATACTAGTGAGGGGAAAACCCGTTTCGCTAAGTGGCGTGGTCTTACTAGATATCTAAATGGTTTGAGATGGTTAATTATTATTCGTACCAGGCTTTATGTCTGAGTTAAAGTTTTTTTTTGCCCTTAAACTCTCTGGTACTCAATTGATCTTGAGTAAGTTGAGAGTTAAGGTTTTTAGGTTTTTTTTAGAATAATAAAGCTTCCGAGGACATGTAGGAGGCAAGCTTGTTATTAGAGTTCTTTTATTTCCGCTATGTGTTTTGTTTGTAAAGGCAGATTTGTTTTCTTTCCTATTTATATGCTTTGATCAACCAAAGGCGCATCTTCATATGTTGCTCTTGGCTTATTTTGTAATAATTATATGTTGTCTGAACGTGGTCTGCGAACTGGGAATATGTAATCATTTGGAATATTTTGATGGAACTTGTTTGATGTTTAATTTTTTTTCCATATTCTTGTGTTTCTATGTATTAATGTATCTAATATCGCTGTATTTGGTCGTCAAGAATTAATAACTATGGATGGCTACAGCATCCGTAGCTATTAGTTTTGGGCCTCCAAGTAGGAGGATGTTACAAGTTGGTATCAGATCATAGGTTTATGAAACTTTAAAAGAAACTTAAACCTAAAAAAGTTTCTGAACATAATCCAATGAATCAGATAATAAGATCGGGGTTTGGATTAACGCAATAGTTACATACTTGTATTTGCTATATATAGTTATATATATAAGTAAGTATCCCCCGCTCTCTTAGATCGTTCTTATGTATCTTACTAAGGCTCATATGCAGATTTACGAGAAGGGAGATATGGAAGCAGGAAATAGAAGAGGAAATCTTGGTAGAGGAAGCACCACAACAAATAGAAATGCTCGACCTACTACCAGAAGAAACTCGAGTCGACAAGATAATGCTAGTAATCAAAATGATGATGATAATGTGAGTGCTGGAAATCCACCAGTAGATATATGGGCGATGTTCAGTTCTTTGTTGATTTGATGCAAGTTAGATCTGCTACTGGTGTTGCTGGAAATGTAGGAGGAGCTAATCTTGTGGATCTAGTTGGGAATAATTATGCTTTGTTAAGTAGAGATTACACCAGTTTGGGTGGGAATCCATTCTTGGTAATGGAGAGTACCATCGGTGTTCGTAATTGGTTGTTACATTGTAAGCATATATTTACTGATTTGGGCCTGAATGATGGACAAAAGAGGAGGTTGGCCTCTGGACAGCTGCAGGGATAAGCACTACATTGGTGGAATAGTGTCACTGCCGGGGTTCCAAATGAGCAGTTAACTTAGGCTGATTTTAAAATGAGATTTGAGCAGAAGTTTGTATCCGAGCTTGCTAAGTCTAAGCTGATAAGGAAGTTTATGAATTTAGTGCATGGAGAGATGTCAGTAGTCGAGTATGCTACTAAGTTTGAAGAGCTGTCTCGATATGGATACGTTGTTATAGATATTGACATCAAAAGGGATGAGAGGTTCATTCGGGGATTGAGGCCTGAACTTGCTAGAATGACCATAACATGTGTCTGTGATCTTGTAATATAGTGGTGGAGATGACCATTCGCCATGAGGAGTTACTTGCTGACCTTACTAAAGAAAAGCCGGTGGACTCAAGGTAAAAGGAGAAAGTTCTTTAAAAAGAAGGGAGCACGGAAGGGAGATACAGCTAAGAAGACAAAGGTTGAGGTAGTTTGTTATAAAGACAAAGGCCGGGTAGTTTGCTATAAGTGTGACAAGAAGGGTCACTTTGCTAATGAATGTTGGTCAGGAAATAGAAAGAAAGATGCAAATAAGAAGAACGTGAAGTGCTTCAATTGTGATCAAGTTGGGCATTACAAAAATCTGTGTCCAGAGCCAGTTAGGGAGGACAAAGGAATTTTTTTTGCTATAGGACCAGCTAGTCCTACCGCAGCTGAAAAAGGGAAGACTATAATAGAAGACGCTTTTGATTCAGAGTATTTCAGTTAGAGTACTTTTTGATACCGGTGCATCACATTCATTTATATCTTAGTGTTTGGTTGATTAATTATGTTTAGAACCCACCTACCTTGTTACATCCGTAAGGATTGCGGATCTAATAGGAGGGTATGCAACTCTAGCGTTAAGATGTGACCAGTTAGAACTTGACTTGTTAGGTCATAAGTTTGCATGCAGTTTGTAGGTTATTGATTTCATAGATTTTGGAATCATTTTGGGTATGGATTGGTTGGGTAGGTATGAGGCTAGAATATTTTTCCAAGATAGGGATATATCACTGAGACACCCTGATAGTCGTAACCGAGTGATATTCTCAGTAGAGAATATTAATGGGAGTGTTAGTGCTACGCTTAATGCTATGGAGGTTGGAAATGAGTTCAGTCAGGTTCGGGTAGCAAGAAAGTTTGCGGATGTCTTTAAGCCAGTCATTAGACCACCCTCGAAAGGGATGTTGAGTTTGGAATAGATCTTTGCTATTTGCTTTATTTGTGAGTAGACCGCTTAGAAGGATGACACCAACTGAGATGAAGGAATTGAAGGTGCTGCTAGTAGATCTAGAAGGAAGGAGTTTTATTAGACCAAGCAGTTCACCTTGGGGAGCGGTCGCGGTGTTCACAAAGAAACCGAATGGGTCATTAAGGATGTGCATTGACTATTGCAAGGTAAACGAAAGGAAAATTAAGAATAAGTATCCTTTTCCAAGAATAGATGATCTGTTTGATCAGTTGAGTGGATCTAGAGTGTTTTCTCAAGTTGGACTTGGCGACAGGTTTCCATTAATTAAGAGTGGCGGAGGACGGTATTCCTTTGACAACATTTCGAACTAGGTATGGTTCATATGAGTGGTTGGTGATGCCATCTGGATTAACGAATGCACCTTCTTTCTTTGTGGATTTGATTAATCGAGTTTTTCGAGATTATTTAGATAGGTTTGTGTTGGTGTTTATAGATGACATTATAATCTACTCCAGGGATGAGAGAGAGCATGAAGTTCATCTTAGAGTGGTATTTGAGACATTGAGGTAGAATCAGCTAAAGGCGAAGTTTACCATATGTCATTTCTGGAATAAAGAGGTAAAATTTCTTGGTCACATGGTTTCAGAGAAAGGATTGTCAGTCGATCCAGATAAGATCGAAGCCGTGAATAATTGGAAGAGACCAGAGATGGTGACTGGGATCAGGAGTTTTCTTGGACTTACTGGCTACCACCGGAGATTCATTAAGGATTTCTCATGGATAGCAACACCCTTAACTAAGCTAACCAGGAAAGAGATGAAATTTGTTTGGTCGACAAATGTGAGGAAGCATTCCTTAAATTAAAACATTTGTTGACCAATGCACCCGTGTTAATGGTTCTAGACGGAAACCAAGGACTGGTAGTGTATACTGATGCATTTGGAACTGGATTAGAAGCAGTGTTGGTGCAGAATGGTAAAGTCATCGCCTACGCATCTATGCATCTTAGACCGCATGAAGTTAGATATCCTACTCATGATTTGGAGTTAGCAGCTGTGATCTTCACATTGAAGATTTGGAGACATTATCTTCTAGGGGAGAGGTTTGAGTTTTATACCGATCATAAGTCTTTACGGTATTTATTCTTTCAGAAGGAGTTGAATATGAGGCAGTAGAGATGGCTAGAGTTTTCAACGACTTATGATTTTGGTATAGAGTATACACTGAGGAAAGGTAATAAGGTGGCAGATTCTCTTATTGGAAAACATCATAATGTGGTGTTAGCTATGTTGACAAAGTGGAAATATTTAGAAGCTTTAGTCAGTTGTGATGTGCGCTTAGGATCGACTACTAGTTCTAGTTAGAGTTTCGCCCGATCGTCTTGTTTAGAAGTTCGACCAATATTGATTGAGAAAATTGCTTCTAAGTAGAAGGAGTATCACGGATTGGCTGAGAAAACCAGAAAGCTTAAGGTGGGAACTGAGATCGGTGATCTAAAGGATTTTAGCCTTGACCAGAGAAGATGTTTGGGAAAGAAGGGACGGTTTTGTATTTCGAATGTGGAGGACTTAAGGAAAGAAGTTCTTGGAGAATATCATCGGTCCAAGTTTGCGATTCATCCTAGAGGGACCAAGATGTATCAGGATATGAAAAGGAGCTTCTATTGGGAAGGCATGAAGAGGGATGTTGGCTTGTGGGTTAGGCAATGTGTAAACTATCAACAAGTAAAAGATGAACATCAGAAACCGAGTGGTTTGCTTCAGCCTTTAGAGATTCCAGTTTGGAAATGTGATTTGATATCTATGGATTTTATAGACGGGTTGCCAAGGTCAAATGGAGGTAATGAAAGTATATGGATTATAATGGATAGATTGACAAAGAGTGCCCATTTCATTCCAGTTAAGTCAACCAGAACAACACCTGTTTTAGCTAAGTTGTTCCTGAAGAACATAGTTAGACTGCATGGAGTTCCTAGTAGTATAGTCAGTGACAGAGATGCTTTATTCACTAGTGAATTCTTGAAAAATCTATAGGAAGTGATGAGTACCAAGCTTAACATGAGTATTGTGTATCACCCTCAGATAGATGGACAGACAAAGAGTTTCAACAAAGTACTCGAGGATCCACTGAGCTTGTGTATTAGATTTTGGTGGATCTTGGAAGGATCGCCTACATTTGGTTGAGTTTTCCTATAATAAAATTTATCAAACAAGTATAGAAATGACATCGTTCGAGGCTTTGTATGGAAGACCATGCAAATCACCAGCATGTTGGTTGGAGACTGGAGACAGATTAGTCTTAGGTCTAGATTTGATTAGAGAGGGGTCATAGAAGATTGAGTTAATCCAAGGGAGGATGAAGGAAGCTCAGCCAAGGCAGAAGAGTTAGGCATATAAGGGGTATAAAGACTTAGAATTATCAGTTGGAGATAAGGTTTTATTAAGGTATCACTTATGAAGGGTGTGGTGCGATTTGGAAAGTCAGGGAAGTTGGCCCCAAGATATGTAGGTCCATTCCAGATTATAGAGAGGATTGGAAAGCTCGCATACATAGTAGAGTTGCCAAACAGTTTGGCATGTGTCCATAATGTATTTCATGTGTCTCATCTTTGCAAGTATGTGCATGATCCAGAGACTACTGTTCCTTCGACAGGGTTGGAAGACTTAGTGGTAAAGCCCAATTTGACTTTCATTAGACAATTGATTTGGGTTGTAGCTAGAGATGAGAAAAGATTAAAGAATAAGACAGTCAGGCTAGTGAAAGTTCTATGGAGCGACAACGAGAATGACTGTACTTGGGAGACAAAAGACAGGATTAGAGATACTTATCCGATCTGCTTTGAGGGTATGTCTATATAAGATTTATATAGATTATTGTTAGTCAGATATACTAGTATGGTTGTTAGGAGTAGTTACAGATGATTGCTATGTTTAGTATTTAGTCCTTACTGAATTTTGAGGACAAAATTCTTTAAGGGGCGAGCCTGTAACATCCCTAATTTTTGATAACATTATTCATAAAATTTAATTAAATAGAATAATGATGATAAGGGGATAGAGATTTGAATAAACCATACTTACATCGTCGTGCTTAATAATAAAGTAAATGGACTTAATTGGGTTATAACTAATTATATTACACATGGGTATATTAGTAAAATAGCTTCTTTATTTTACATGGCTATACATTTCTCACTATTGTCCATTCACATTCATTTTTCTCAAATCAAAAGCAAATGCCAAAAACCCTAAGAGCTGGCCATTGACAAGAAGGAAAATAGGAAGGTTACAATCTTAAACTAAGGATCAAAGCTAGGGAGGATTAAATAGCAAATCTAAAATTCCTTATCGAATTAAGGTGAATAATAATTTTATATCATCTCTATTTTATTCTATGATTATTTATTTTCGAATTTATGATCAAATTCATTTTTATACTGATATGGATGATGATATGCTTGAATTGTGTTATGTTCGAATTGTAGGATCAATTTCACCTTAGAGGGGGTGAATAGGGTGATACTATTAATTATAAAAATTTATTGTGGAAGTTTGTAAAATATTTTCAACACAGATATATCAGAATTATAGCAACACGGATAATAGTAGAATAATAAATATGCAGAAATAGAACAATACAGAATTTACCCAGCTTCGGAAAAACCCTGCCTACGTGCTACCCGCAAGGTTTCTACTAGAAATTAAGCAGTCAGACGCTTACAGACGTAAACTCGCGACACTCGCTATCGACTAGCCTTATCTCTATGCTCAAAACCCTTATCCCTACGCTCAAAACTCTACCACAACTCAGCACTGAGTTATAAATTCTTGAACTACACCACCGTAGTTCGTCCCCTAGTCATACGACTAGAAAATACAATCTTTTAAAGGAAAAAGACACAAATTAAAAACAAAAACCTAATTTAAATATAAGCGCCCAAAATTAATATCCCTTTCTCTCTTTAGTCTTCGGCCCATCCTTCTTCTTTGTGAAAAATTTACTTTGCTTGTTCGTTCAGAAATTAGGGTTCCTGGAAATTGAGGCGCCGCTTCAATTGATCGTTCGATTATATATTCTTGCTTTGGTTGCTCAGTCGAATGATTGTCTCTTCTATTTTTGCACACGGCTTCTCCCAGTATTGAGTTCGAATCAACGAATCTGGTATGTGAATTATGTCGTTTAAATGCACTGTTGTTTTGCCTTGATTCAAACTCGATTCGAGTTGTTGATTTATTGTTCTCTGTTTAGCTTTGAACTTGAATGCTTTTTGGTAGCCGATGATATTATGGTTTATATAAGGTTTTAATTCCCTAAAGTTTCGTACGAGTTTATTACTTGAATTTGTCAATTATTTTGTTTTGAATTCATCTCGGCCACTTGATTTTAGTTGAATGCTTGAATTGACCTGACTTGCTCAATTCGTTCTTTTCGTTGCTTGATTATCACGGTGTTGATTTCTGACTTGGTTCGTTTACTTGGCTATCACGGTTTTGAATTCTTTGACTACCACGGCTTAACATTGACTCTGGCTTTCCTCTGATCATATATGTTGACTTCTTCATGTTGCATGATTGTTGAGTTCAATTTGCACTATCCACATGATCATTTGTTCATGTTGCATAGCTTATAGCCATGTTTCAATGTGTACTACCTTTGACCATTCATGTTGTTGCATTGGGTTGATTCATGTGGAACTGTTCTGTACATTCAAGTCATTATCTTGCTATTCACTGGTCTTGGCCTTGGTTCCTATGCATAGCATATTGAACTGGTCGAGCTGTTCTGTTGCATTCATTCTTCACTTGTGCATGTTGGCTTGAGTACATGTTTTCATTGTGTCAACTCTGTATATATGTATGGTCTGCACTTTGATTCATTCAAGCTAGTTCACATTGTACTGGTTCATTGTTTTCATACTTCATGTGGTCTGGATTTGAGAGTTGGTTCATGTAGCTAGCTCGAGTTGCTTTTTTTGTTGGATTGTGTCTTTGTGCCATGCTGCTTTGAGTTTGGAGTTGAAGTGGTCAAGTGTACTCCCTATATATGTGCCATGTGTGTTTTTTCTGAAATTCTTGTGTCCGGTTCAGGTTGCTGTTGTAAGTTGTATATACATATGTCTCTTGATCACGTACAGGACTTGTGTACTTTCTCTGTAGCTTGATCATATGCATTGTTCACTGTATTGAGATTTGCCTATTTGTTTGTTGTTGTTATTCACTGCTCCACTGCTTCACATACATGTCTTGTAGAAATGTTTCATTCACATACATATTGTCACTATCTATTAGACTTGAGGTCTTTATTCATGTTTTCAGTTGTGCATTTGTGTACTTCTGATCATGCTACTTGTTTCGAGTTTGCTACTGTCTATGTCATGTACTTGAATCTGATTTGTGAGCCGGTTCATGTTGATAGTATATATGTATGTCATTGACCCTTTGTATATCACATCACTGTAGTCCGAGCTTTGTCTTCACTGCAACCATATGTATGTTATGTGCTTGTTGTATATATGCACTGTGTATATACATGTGTGATTATATATGTATACATGTATGTTGTATATGTTGGCTGTTGTGCACTAGTTATCTTCACCTCATTTTCCTTGGGTCAGTTCCAATGTACATGTCTATATATCCCTGTCTACTTCATATGGCTTTGCATATTTGTACATTATTTTGGTTGGACTGTCCAGCCTTTCACTTGAGACTATATGTAGCTTACGTGGCCTACGAGAATTATTTGCATTTTAAATTGCACCTGCGTTGAATCCAGCTTTAAAGCTCGGGTTTGACCTTGTGCTAATTTCGTGACTTTATATTTATTTCACTTGAGTTGAACCCGGCTTTTGATTTGGGTTTGACCTTCTGCTCGCCTGTCCCTCTAACTTTATCAAGTGTATATCAATGTGCATGGTCTTATGGCATGTACAATGATCCACTATGCATGTCACAAGTTGTTCATGTATGATGAATTCAAATTTAAATGACGACGAACAACCCAAATAACCGAGGCAAATAATATTTTCAAAATATATTTTATTTTATACTGCAAAAATATTTCATTTTCAATTTTACTGCGTCAATGTATATTTTTGCAGATAGCTCAGATGCTAGATTCAATCTGGAATAGAGTTGAAGATAAAATATGAGTGAATGAGCGATATGTAGTGATGACAGTTATGTAAATTGAAATGTATTGTAATTGCAAATTGTATATATATAGTGAGAGCTCGAATTTGTACTATTCAAAATTGTAATAAATATTTGGTTGAATAAAATATCCATTTGAATTTAAATTCTGTGTTATTTATTTTATTCAGCAAATATATATTTAATTATGTGAAAAATAAAATAGTGCATCAACAAATACATTTAAATGAATATATATATGTTTATTATCATCAAACAAAAATCATATACTCGCATATTCAACATGAATTATTTCAATTCATATACTTATGAATTTTCTCGGTTTTAAGGGAAAACCAAGGGTTTATGATTTCCAAATACCATGGAAAAATTTTATATTAAGAAAAACATGGTTTTGGAAAAGGGATTTTGATAATTTTCCAAGCTATAGAAAATTTATTATGAATTTCTAAAGGAAAATATGATATAATTGGGTTTCAAATTTATTTTATGTATTTCGGGAAGAAATTGGGTCTGAAATTTTAATATGTTTGATTGCATGATAATTGAATTTTTTTTACTTTTCGGGATTTTCCCCAAATGATTTACTAAAGGAAATAAATTATTCCAAGAAAAGGACGTATCTGCAAATACTGGATTTTGTAAATGGAAAGGCTTAACCGTTGAAATTTATTTTGATTTAGTTCTAATGAAAGTGCGGCAGTTTTAAATGTAAAGTATTTGAAAAGTTTTTATGGCACCCAACAACGATTTACAAATAGTCAAGAAGTTACAAAGTAATTATTAAAAGTTGCAACATTTTAGCCTTTAATTCGAAAAAATGTGTTCCGCCTCAAATAGTGGCACTATTCGACTCCATTGATTCCGCTTCATCCTAGTCGAAACCTACATAGTCGACACCCATACAGCAGAAATCAATACACAAGGTATCACATAGATGGTACGCAGTGGATTGGAAGGAAGGCGGAAGTCCTTGGTGTCGAAAGGTAAGCTTTCGATTGGGTCGAAACCCTGCTTTGTTTTCAAAAGTTAATTTTTTGCCTTGCTGTTGTTAAAGCTTTCGACATAGTCAAAACACATGCTTTAGAAAAGGTTTTATAAATAGCTTTGGAAGGGGTACTTTTTCCTTATATAAGAGCTTTCGACCAAGTCAAAACCAAGCCGCTAATTTACCTTTTGACCGCATTGAAGCCATCTATGGTGTCGATGGGTTATCTCTATTTTAACTTGAGCTAAGCTTTTTTCCTAAATGCCTTCGAAGGGGTTGGGGTTTCAAAGGCAATGGACTCGAAAGGGGGTTTCGACTCTGTCCTTCAAAGTTTTTATTTCAAATAATTATGCTTTCGACTAGATGGTTCCGACACCATCCATTTTTCCTTCGAGAAATTTTATAATTGGTTTTGAAAGAGATACTTTCGTATGTAACCATTTTTTTGATCCAATTGATGTTTTAAAGAGTAAACCCAATACTTTCGAAAGGGGTACTTTCATTAGTTTCGAAGCTACTTTCCTAAAGATTAGTAACCAAGATTTTGTTACATTCGAAAGATATGATTTGGTTTCGAAAGGATTGATTTATATAGCTTTGAAAGGTATATACTTAGAGTTTCGTAGGAGGTTTTCTATGCTTTCGAATCAGGTCATCTAGTGGTATCGAAAGTGATGTTTTAAGACCATTCTCATTTTAAAAGGAAATACCATGACATAAATAAATAAAGACTTTGGAAATATTATTCGCATTGTTATTAACCCATAAATGTTTGTTTGGGGAAGTGCAGAATAACCAGATAGGTTGATCCGGTAGTTAACATAAATTAAGGACCTTAAAACTAAAGATATTGGCATGGACCAATAGATTTACGGTAAGCCCATGAAAACTATATATAACTAATGATATTGGCAGGACGAATAGGTTCATAGTTATTCCACGAAAACTATGATTTGAAACTGGCAGGGCTAGTAGGTCTGTAGTTAACCCTTGAAATCTATATCCGAATTGAGATATTGACAGTCGGTCAATAGGTTCCTAGTTAGCCCACGAAAACTAGGATAGGAGATAAGATATTAGAGTTACCAATAGGTTCGTAGTGATCCCATGAAAACTATGATATTGGATAGATAGTCATCGACATTTTAACAGGTTAATAGTAATCCTAGAAACTACTGCTGAAACAGATAGTCAGATTGAAGGAGGATGAGTAATCCAGAATTGATTTGCTTGTTTTGCATATCATCATAATGTTTTTGGAATACTATGTTTTAACTATTGTGGATGCAGAAGCACAGTATATGGTTATACAAATATTTTAGGATATCAACAAGGGGGAAATCTGTTCCGCTAAACGGCGTGGTCTCACTAGATATTTAAATGGTTTGAGATGGTAAATTATTATTCGTAGGTCTGACTCAAAGTTTTTGTTTTCCTCTTAAACTCTCGGGTACTCAATTTTTTTTGAGCAGGTTAAGAGTTAAGGTTTTCAGGTGTTCTTTTTGACGAATAAAGTTTCCAAGGACGTGTAGGAGGAAAGCTTGTTAGTAGAGTTCTTTTATTTCCGCTATGTTTTTTGTTTGTAAAGGCAGATTTGTTTTCTTGTCTGTTTATATACTCTGATCAACCAAGGGGGATCTTCATATGTTGCTCTTTGCATGTTTTGTAATAATTATATGTTCTCTGAACGTGGTTTGTGAACTGAGATTATGTAATCAATTTGGAATATTTAGAAATAGAAAGTGGAACTTGTTTGCTTTTTAATTTTTTTTCTTTCATATTCTTGTTTTTCTGTGTATCAATGTATCTAATATCGTCATATTTGGTCATCAAGGATTAATAACTATGGACGACTACATCATCCGTAGACGTTAGTTTTGGATCTCCAAGTAGGGGATGTTACACCCATCCCTAATATGTTGTTTCAGGTCACATATCAAAATTTTGAATCATTTAGAGAACAAGAATTTCGTAATTAATCCCAAAACCGAATTAAACTATTTTTAATCAATGCCAAAAGTTCCCATTAACCATTATTTTTTTCCAAATAATGATTATTAGTTTATAACTTGACTTGGGGTTGATAGAAAAATTGGTTGAAGTTTAATTTTATTCTCATCAAAATTAAATTCAAACTTATCATTGAAAACTTCATCAGAATTATTGATTTCAATCAAAATGGTGATTTAAACTTACCCCTTCAGAATTTAACAATTATTTTCAAATTGTCCCAAGAAATCATGTCCATTAAATTTGTCTTCCTTTGTTGGATTATCGACAACTTCATTACATATATCAAGTTCAAAATCCGAAGTTGTTGTATTCATATTTTCAAAATAAAAAAAAGGAAGATCAAATTTTAAATCGAGTTCCTCACTTTCAAACGAATTGAAATCCAACTCAATTATCGTGTTTTCAACAACTTCATTAAGATTATCGTTTTCAATTTCAAAATTTGTTATTTGAAAATCGTCAATTTTGGTAAAATATGAATTATTATTTGACTCGTCACACGTTGGGATTTGATTTTGCTTTTCATGTTGTTTCAGATATGTTTCAAACAACAAATTCGTGTGACCATTGTAAATTTCGTTCATTTGCTTAATAAAATCCAATTTACAGTTATTAACTTGAGAATTTTCGATTTGAAATTGTTGAGAACAAAACTTATCAATCACATCATAGTCGAGAATATTCCCATTGCCAAAATTATTTGAAAAGTGGTTTCCCTTTTCATTTTGAATTTGAAATTCATTTTGGAGTTGGAAATTGAATTGGCATGGGTTGTAATCAAAATCATTTTAATTTTGAAATGAATTCAAATTTTTATTATTTTGAAAACTTTTACTTGAATAATTGCACAAATATGAATTACACAAATCATTTATCAATTGATTTTGTTGTGCAGAGAGTTCAAGTAAAGACGCAATCATTTCAGTGTTATTTTCAGGAACTGAGGGTTGGTCGTCATTTTGAAAATTTTGTTGTTCAAAATTCGAATTATTTATGCAATAGTTATTACTAAAATATCCATAAGAATTTGATGTGAAATCATATGGATTATATTGATTTTCATAACTATCGTAAAATTTATTTGAGTAGGGAAACTTAGACATTTTCAAGAATTGTTTTTTTTAAGGAAAACTATTTATCAAAAAAGAATATATTTTTTTCAAAAGAAAAACTTGATTTTTGTTTTGTTATTTTGGTTTTTCAATTTTTTTTGTTTTTGAAAAGGTTTTATAATTTTTTTGGACCTTTTCTTTGTGAAAAAAAACTAACTTAAAATTATTATTTTTTGGATTTTGAATTTTTGATTGAAAATTTTCAAATGAAAAGGATTTAAAAACTAAGTTAAGAAATATTTATAATTTTTTTAGTTTTGGATTTTGAAAAAAAAAAAATTAAAATAAGCATGAACTAATGCAACTAAATGAATACAATAGTTTAATTACAAACTATCTATCCTAAGTAACTCCTAACCTAAAATTGTACAATCACACATTGTCTTAATCCAACAAGATAGTTCTTAGCCAGGTAACTGGCAGGATTTATCGGTGCACCACGAATCACCGTAGCAATACAACCGAAGGTTTAAGTATCTTCAGATAAACAACCACTGTAATATTTACAAACCATCGTAATATTTATAAATGGTTATTGCTCTGCAGTAGCCTAGATACCAAGAAATTAAATTATCGAAATAGGATAACTTATCAATATACATTTAAGCCCTAGGTGAGCTGTAACACCTTTAAGATGTCTAACTGTTATTGTTAGTCAAAATTCTAAGATGAAATGCAAAACTGAAATTAAACATGTATTAACAATGCAACTACAAATGAAATTTGTTTTTGTTTTTGAATTTTTTTTTATTTTTAAAATGCAAGTAACCAACAATGTAAGGCAAATAAAAACAAGAGATAGAGGCATGATACCAGAGCATGCAGAATTATTAGCAATTTAATTTAAAACATCGATATATATAAGCACACAAACAATTATTTCAGTAGTAGTTCTTCCTTTGAATTCTGCCTCTGCAACATGAAACTTCAAACAAGATATATACAATGTTTTTTTTTGTTTTTTATTTATTTATTTCGAAAGAGAAACTAAGAAAAATTTGAAACCAAAACAATTTTTTTTTAAGTAAAAAACCAAAAACAAGCGAATCTAAAACCAATTCACATAACCATCATAAACTTAAACAAATACCTTTTGTTTTGTTTTTTTTCCCTTTTTTTTAAACAAGGATGTCACTATAAACAAAACAAATCAAAATAATGAAAACACACAAAACAAGTTGAATTTTTTTAAAAAAAACAACACACTTAAGAAAATTTCAAATAAACATATATTTTTTATGAGTGACGAGAGAAGGACGGAGTTTAAATCTGATAATGATTCCTGTGATTAATTTGACACGGGGTATTTTCGGTAATTCAAAAGCACGCGGTCGAAATCAGTCCAAGGAGTTTTCATTATTAGTAGCAAAATGTACCGCAACCAAGTCAGCCCATACAATCCCACCGCCCAAATCGAATTCGTTTATGTTAATTGAACTTCAGACAAAAGAAAAATTCAAACAAAAACAAATTCAGACAAAAACAAAATTCGCTCGACTTCGTTAACTTGAATTCACGATTTGGAGTTTGAGGGGTTCAAATTGAGTCTAGAGATGGCGGCAGGTTGGTTCAAGTTGCGGTGGGATTGAGGAGATTTAGGTGGCGGTTGTTAGAGGTCGTGGGTTTGTTGAGTTCGCTGATGCGATTTGGGGATGAGGCAAAGTGAATTGAGGTTTGGTGAACTGTTGATGTGAGGGTACGCAGTGGAAGGTGAAGTGCTGGAGTTCAACTGTGGTCTGTAGAATGGTGATTGCGGTTGAGAGGTTGCGATTTGCTGAGGATGGTTGGGTTTCGGGTTTGTGGTGATAGCTGTTGTGAGGGTGGAGCTGTTGATAAGAGGTAGTTGAGTAGAGATAAGTTGAAATGAGTTGTTGTTTACAGTAGCAAGTGACGGCAGTTATGGTCAGTGTTGCAGAAGTGTGACGGTTTGTGGATAGGAGTTAGATGGGTGTATGTTGTATATGAGGAAGAAGGGTGACAGCGTGAAGGAACAGTGGAGAACGTGATGTTGCAGTATTGATGAAATGGTGAAGTTGGTGGTTTGATGGGATCGTGAAGTTGTTGTATTGGATTGCAATGTGCACTGTTTTGTATTACTGGAAGTTTGATATTTTGCAGTGTTTTGAAGTGTTTGAAGCTGTAAGGTGGCTACAGTGGTGATGAACTGTATGCGCTGTTATGGCACAGTTTTGTAGAGGGGATGATGATTGTCTGGTATGAGGGGGTATGTAGTGATTGTTATGGCAATGGTTTGACTGCAGCTATTTATGATAGTGGTCTGGGATGATGAAGTGATGGTAGCAGCAAGGGGATGTTTATGGTTATGTGCTTTGCAGCCTAAATGAATATGCAACTGTTTGCAGGTGAATGAAGGGGATGGAGGAAGTGGCTAGGTAGTCAGATTATGGTGGAATGACAGAGATGACAGATGTGGTGGTTAGGGGTATTGTGGTTTGACTGAAGCTATTTATGATGTAGCAGATGTTTATGATGTCATGTAGCAGATGGTTGCAGTGGTAGTATTATGTGAAGTATGTGTATGCAGTGTGCATAGAAGGAGGCTGGAAGGTCAGTTTACTTGATGTTGGTGATGAAGGGAAAGGCAATTGTTTATGGACGCAGTATTTTGTAGTTGTTTGTGCATTGCAGTGATGAGTGGTATGTGTAGTATATGAGATATGTTTGTATGATACTTGCAAGGCAATGTTGTGATGCAACTGGTTGTATGTTTGGTCAGAGAGGTTGAGGGAGAAGTGCACTGACTTGTGATGGAGGTTGCAGTGGATGACAAGTTGTATTGTGTTATGGTATGGTCAGTGGATGGTGTTGATGATGAGGCTGTGTTATGACAGGTATGTGGGTTGTAGTTGTATGAGGAGTTGGTTACTGGCACTAGACAGGCAGTGTGGTTTGAAATGAATGGTAAGGCAAGTTGATGGGTACGGTGGTGTGTATGATGTGCAAGTTGATGGGTACACAAGTGTAGATGAAGTGGTAATGATATGGCAGAGGAGCAGGGATGGTAGTGGCACAATGCAGTTTTGGTTACAGGCACAGGGAAGCAGGGAACAGTGATGATGATCAGAGGTGAGGAACAGAAGTAAGTTTGTAACAAAAACAATTTGTAACGGAGAATGGAAATGTGCACAGTGCACAGTTTGAAAAAGGGGGTGAAATATGTAATTGTAATTGTAATGCTGAAATTGAAAACTATAATTGTAACTTGAAAGTGAAATAAATAAATAAATTGTTTTTGAAATGACATTGTGGAGTTTTTTATATATAAAAAGAGTGCAAATGCAAATGAAACTAGAACAACAACAAGCATCAAATTAAACAAAAATCACACAAACACACAACAACAATTTTTTTTTTTTAAAATGCAAGTTAACACACAATAAAATCAAATGAAAATAATTCGAATAATAGAAAATTAAAATCAAAACTAATACCCCGGCAACGGCGCCAAAATCTTGTTTGATGTCCAATTCTCTCTCGATTTAGAAAATAGCCGATCAAATTTTAAATTAAAAATTAACCGCAAGTGCACGGCATACAATCTAGTACGTGGCGAGTACGAATCGATCCATAGAGAATTGTTTAGATTTTAAAATTCTATTCAATCAAATTAACCAGGAGTTCAAAATTATTTGAAGCTAAAAATTTCTAGAAACTAAAAAAAAAAGATAAAAATACGAGAGTAGAAGGCAATTTAGAGATAAATCCACTCTCTTGATCACATAAATGTACAACGTGAAATTATGATCTCTTTTTTTGTCATTAGTGAATTTAATTGATGTGTTTATGATAAGTATGGAATATTTGTGTTATTAATTAGCCCAATATAAATCATCAAACTATAACACACCTATTAAATCACTTCTTAACTCTCATGAAAATTGCAATGAAATTGAAATAAAATCTATTTTAAGCATGACCTATTAACTATTGGTTAGAAATATAGACCATCAAATTTTGACTCTAAATCCACTTCCATTACCAAAATCAATTAATTAGATGATGATGTGAATTGTGTTTATTTGAGTAAGTATAGTCTATATGTGATTAACATCATAGACTATCAAATACATTAATAAACTTACATCAACATGCAACTTTCCAATAGGCACAAAAAAGAACATAAATAATCAAAATGTTAAATCTACATGATTAAGAGAGCTTCATTACCCCTAAATTGAAGGGGTTTAGCTTTTCATATTTGTTATCATGTCAAACAATGTAGCATTCGACATGAAATAAAAACAAGAAAAAAATGCAATTTAAGTAAAAAGAGAGCTAATTAAAATGAAATAAAAGCTATTCTACTTACATAAATAAAAAGATCTGCACTACTAACATGAAAGGAAAAGACATCTAAATAAAAAAAGCAAGAATTAAAATTGCATTAAGAAGAAAATTACATAAGAAAATAAAAGGGATAAGTAGCCATAAAAAGAAAGAAAGAGCTTTTGTTTATTTTTGAGGCTAAAACTAAACTAACTAAAGAGGAGGCTCAATGGCTCACAGGAGGCTAAGAGAGACTAATTACATGAACAGAAGGGGTATGTATACAAGTTTGAAATCCTAATCAATATTTTTGGGAACTATCCAAACTACCCTCTTAGGAAGTGTGACCACCAAGTTATCATTAGCATGAGATAATCCTCCATTCAAATGTGCATGAAACTTTTAGCTCCACTAACTTACGCATTAGCTTCTAACTATAGATTAAGGTAAGTGAGTAAGTGGGATCCTCTATGATGCATGGTTTGAATTATTTTCATCTTCGTTCTTTTGTATCCTCTTCGTGCATGCATATTTTCCATGAATCCACTTGTAATTTGAATTCAAATTCCTACAAATAACATAAAAATTTCCAAGCAAATTTTCTAATATTAATATATGCAAAAAATGATCATTTTGCCCCAATATGAAGATGAATATATGATGATTTAAAAATAATTGAAATTTTGGTTTAAACATATTAAATTACCATATATAATGATTTGTTTAATTAAATTCAATTAAATATGAAAGTAAAAATATGCACATTTACATGCACATCAAGAACGATGATGGATAGACCCCGACACTTATGCCAATTAAAATGACTAAAACAGGACGGCTTGATAGGGCTAAGCGGGCTAGCTACTCCTAACGGACATTCGTTCTTCGATTTTCTTCTTGGACTAGGTCTACACTATTACACTTGTAGTTGGTTTCGATTGGTGCATCTTGATTTTAGGATAACCTCCCTTTGACCCGATATGGGATGGATGTATGTGGTGGGCATTCGTGGCTACGATGCGTTACCACCAGCTCTGCGACCTGAACTGGTAGTATCGTACCTTGGGCATTGCCTCACGTGCCTTGTTATACTTTTATCCCTATACGGGACCACTATGATTTTGGTTTAGTGTTGTCGTATCACAACGCATCCCTATCCCCCAACGTGCTACTGGGGCATTATATGCAAACTGTATGATAATGCTTAAAAATGCGTTAAGGGGGATTAATGTAAAGCTTAACTCTACGAAAAATATTTATTTTACTGATTAGACATTATATATATATATATCTTATTCTATTATTTATAAATATTTTGACGGATCCTTAAGAGATGGAAAATCCCGTAACACCTCTTGAGTTATTGCACGCACGTTATAGACTGGATAAGAGATGTGAAATCTCATAAACATCTTTGATGTTATTAAACTCATGTTATATGAGTTATCGATTTGACTTGCATAAGGACATTTTAGTCCTGACTCGAGTGTTTTGTTTTTTCATCACGCTCAGGTCAGTCTTGTGTTTTTCAGCGCATTGAAGATTATTTTCTGAAGGACGAAGATGAAGATTTGATATATTATATTACCATTATTATTCCATGCATCATGTTCTTCTACCGCATTATATTTTGTTTTTGTTATATATACAACTCTGATAAAGCTTATATAAATTATAATCAAATGTATAGTACAAACAACTTGATGAACTGTCTATTTGATTATTATATTTTGTCATTCCGCTATGAGATTTTGTATTTGTTTTCTTCTTCTCTTATTTTTCTTAGTTAACCTAATTGATTATTTGTGTTTCGGATTGTTTGAGTTGGACATGTGTGGACTGTTATCGATTTTAACCTTCCGAAATATGGGTCATCACACTTAAATATATTTTCTTAATTTATTACTTAACTTTTAGTTTCAACTATTTTATTTACCCTCGCATTAGTTAAGTGACTTTCTAAAATTTCTTGTTTCATTGTTTTCTCAAATCATAGCGGTCAACGTAAAGAACACATTAAAAAGAACATTTTCATAATCATATGCAGTTCTATAGCAAGAACTAATGTTTACAACCCACGAAAAGAAAAACTAACACTGGAAGGAAACACAACCCCGCTAAATACTACCACTACTAGAATGGACCTTCCTAACAGACCCCTCTATAAAAACCTTCATATTTTATAATTTCTTTATTGATTTCAATGAATAAGGTCTATTCATCTCTTCCATTCCATACCCAATTATGGAATAACTATGTCTCTTCTCAATGCAGTGGATAAGAAATAAAATCTATATAATCTTCATGCTAAATAGCAACTAAGCTTGGGGAACTAACCTTTCCAATTCCTCTCTTGCTCCCCTAACTTAAGTCTACCCATATTCTCCATGTGTGCTTGTCATCTCATTAACCCCTGTTACCATCTTCTCTCAGTCTAATTCTTTTGAAGGTATCCTCAATCCTTAATATTTCCTTTATCCATAATTCTCAACAAGCTTATCTGAAAAACTTGTAGAAGTGTACTTCAATGACCTCTTTATGGCTTGCCCACGTATCAACATAATATTCCTACGCTTTTCTGGTGTCCTTCATACTCTATGGGGATTCCTTGTTACTATTCCAAAAGTAATCATTGTTATCTTCTTTATAACATTATTCTTTACCCCATCTTGCCTAGGCACTAATTCCTATCTATCCTATATCTAAAATTCTGATTTAGTCATGTTATTATTTTCTCAAAATTTAAAACTTCAAAAAAATTGAAATACTTAATCCTAAAAACCTTTGTCCTTAAAAGTGCTGGTTAGAAACTTTTATTAAATTCAAAAATACTTTTTCATTTAAAGACCATACCAACTCCTACTAAAAATAGGGGATTTTTAGTTCAACCATTTATTAAGTTTTTCTTTTAAAAACTTATTTATTTTCACCAAAGCATTCCTTTCAAAAATAGAATTTACAATGTTTTTAAAACATCTTCCATAACTTTTAAATTATAAAAACGAAAGTCGATAAGGACAACTATCATCCTAATATTTTTCTTACATCTCCTACCCTCCCAATGATCCAATATTGGGTGGAGTCTTTACTATTAGAAAAGGGGGGCTTTTAAAAGATACTTAAATTAAATGTAATAACAATGGAACATGTTCATATTTCTTTGTTCTGCTTTTAATTTCATATTCTAAATTTGGATTACTAGCATTGTTTTTTTAATATAATTTACTGACGCTACTTCAATTACTATGCTTTTTATAATACTAAAGGATCCTATATTTTAATGCATTGGAACTACTTTTCCTTCTAGAGAAATCGTTGACATTTTAATTTCATATGGATGGCTTAAACGAGAATTCGTGTTTTGTGTGAAATTACAAGGAATTTTATTTTATTTCTTTATTAAAATAGACAGTACAAAATATAGAATTTTCGGTATTGTGTACATCTCTTCCTTTGCATTTACATTCCTTATTATTTCAGACAAAATACCTTTATTTGTAAGTTGATTGATTCATAGAAAATTATTTTGTTATCTCTTTTCATTCCAATGAATTAAAATATGTCAAATCTAACCCAATTACAGTAAGTCAAACCTCTCTTTCATTTATACTTCCTAACTTCCTACTACCCAATTATTCAGCCCAAACCGCACTAATTCAACTGTTTTCCCCTTAATTTACCATCCTTTTTTACTTAAACTACTATAGTGCAGCCACTTACGGCTTATTTTTTTTAAGACCCTAAGTCTTCTTTTCTATACCATTCACCCTATTCCGAGTTATAAACCACTCATGTTGTCCACCTATAAAAATATTTCACATCTTAAAACCTTTTATTACGTAATAAGATTCACAAGCTGTATTGCTCTATCACTTCTTCTCAAAAGAAAATTCCTTACAAAACCTTTATGATATATATATATATATATATATATATATATATATATATATTCAAAAATCCAATATTTATTTAATTTTCCATTAAAAGTACTTTTAAAGCATAAAATTTATACGTTTTCTCATTTTCCAATTTTTTTTATTGGGTTGGACCCAAAGTAGACTTCTAACTATCCTCTTAAGATATCCTTTTTTCCAAATCCAATTATAAATTAGGAAAGACCATTTCACACCTTTCTTCAAAAACTTCTCCATCTTCCACTATCTATAACATATGGGTTCTTATTTCCCTTTATCTGGACCTATTATACATCAACAATCGGCAATCAAAATGAGGATCAACAATCATTGGGATATTAAGGCCCGACTAGGGAGTTATGTACCATCCAGTTTTAGAGATATTCCATATGCAACTACTCTATAGAAGGAATTCCTAGGGTTTTAGCATATACCACCTTTATATTTATAGAGAAAATATAAATATGTTCACCCTACATTTCCTAATCTTTCAAGAATTGACTAACCTATGCTCTGATACCAAATGTAACAACCTGCACTCCAGTGGGCCTAGATTTTTCACAAACTCAAAAATCCAGGTCCATTAAAATACAGATTGTCAATTTGGTATCTTGCAAAAGACAAACTATATCAGAGCACAAACAGTAATAACTCACAACAGAAATTAGTAAATATAATAGATCATAATAATCACTGGTCTAGAATTGATATCTCAAATGTCAAGTGCCTCAGCCAGACAACTACTCCAAATAATACCAATACATGCCTTTCTAAATCCTATGGGTTGCAATGAGGAGAGGGTCAGAAGAATGTTCTAGTGACTGGCAAATTATACATCTTGTATATACCACTAATTTATGACAATTGTTCACCGTTTCTTGTTATGTTAGATTTTATTATTAGTCGCTACGACTTCATCGCTGCATACGAACTGTTCCTATCTACCTTCCGTAGATTTATATTTATATGTATAAATATATATCCCATCGCCCACTAGTGGACCTAGATACTATCTGCACTAGTATCTATTGCTCAACACCTCATAAGGATTCATTGCCTCGCTGCATCGTAATCATCGTATCACTCGAGGAAATCATATAATGCTCATCGATGACCATTACTCCATTAGGTTTTATATTCTTCGAGGATTTTCACCTTTGTTTGCTTCATGTATTATGGATTTCCAGCCCAACACAACTCTACCTTGTCCATTTTTTGAAGGAATCTATGTATGGGTTAACAAGCCTTGTCCTATCAAATAAACTAATAAACAACTATGGCGGTGCGCAACATAATTGATTCCATCCTGGTAGGCGGAAGAGATCGATTAGATGTAACCTTGTCCTTCCTGTTGACCGCAAGAGACCGATGACGAGCTCGCTAAATATGCAAATTCTACCCCTTGTTTTGGTACCCATTCACACCAGCCATATGCGCCCTGTTACATAAGTCTGATCCCGCCTACCGTTCATTTGGATTGCCTAATGCAATCAAGGCAATACCCTTCTCTTAACAAATTTGAAGCAAACTACTCTACAGTGCTTGCGTAGTCTCGCCCTCCGTAAAAGGTCCACCCGGTGCCTACGATTACGGAGGTTCTGTTCCAAGCACTAACATAGCTTGAGGGCATCCCTTCATCTATACGCATATGTATAATCTCTACGGGTCCTACAGTTGAATATGCTTTCATACTTCAACCTATTCTAATGACTATCAATGTCATTTTCTTTCTATAATTTATATATTAAATTTAACTATCTACACCCATCATAAATGCATATCCGAGACTACATACATACACGTGTTTTATATTTATACGTTCTTATTCTTTTATTCTTCCTTTCATTGCATCCGTACTCTTATAGTTGACCATAATTCTTATTTAACTATGCATTTAGATTTTTCTTTTCAAATTCATTTACCGCTTATGTGATGATCCAAAATTTCTAGATATTTGAAATTGAAATATTTAATTTATTTTAAATATTTGAAAGGTAATTTAGCTTTAATTTCAAATATCACTATTTATTTGGCAATCAAATTATTTATTTTAATAATTGAAAATTGGTTAAGATGTTGAATCTTGGGTTTTAGCTAGTTGAAAATATTTCAAAGGCTTGGGAAATTAATATTTATAATACTGGAGATAATAGAAGTTTTAAAATCTGAATTTGGAAATATTTTGTTCAGTTTTAAAATATATAGTTCAAATTGAATTTAAAAATAGCCTTCCGAGACGCAATCTCGGATTTCGACGAAACTAGTTCCGTTGGATCCGTAATAGTGTATTATTATCGGATTTTAATTTTCGTAGCATTCGAAGTGGTCGTGTGATCGTACGGTAGATAAACGGACTTAAATTTATATCGAAATTCAATTTAATAATTGGGTCCAAAAGCTATCTTCTTCATACGATCGAATTAGGACTTAAAATCTTTTCCATTCTATTCGGAATAGGGGTTTAACATTATAAACACCAGGCAGCACGTCTCGATAGGAGATCGAGATTTTTAGCTCGATTTCAATACGTTTGACATTCAAATTCAAATTAAATTTGTATATGGTGACCTGTTCAAGCACGTGTTCAACTAGGGTAACACGCGTCCTAAAAAAAATATGTTAATGAATATCTCGTTCATAAAAAAATAAAAACGAACGAAAGCCATTTTTTTCGTTCAAAATATAAGCAAGCAGCTTCAAAAATCTATGGTCAATCTATTTAACCGCATCTCCCTTCAAATCGAAATTAATAAAGGGATAAAATAGAAACCCAATCCATGATTCAAAAAAAAACAAGTTCAATTCGAAATCAAGTAACCTAGATAGCGAGCGCGGCGCTCCGTGAACAGCGCGCCACTTTCGCTCGTTCGAAATCGAAAGGGGAATAGCGACCGATTTGCGATGGAGAGCTCGAGCACGGAGTGGCTGGACGCGCGCGTGAAGGCAGGAGTAAGGCTCGCTGGTGGAAGATGTCAAAGTTGCAAGCAGCTCGCGTGTGAGGATGGAGGGGAGGCATAACAACGATGAGAAGTTGGCTCGAGTGGTGAGCGGCGCTCGCAAATGAGGCATGGTCGAGGTGAGGCATTCACGTTGTTGTTTTATTTTCTGTTGTTTACTGTGATATTATATGGAAGATATTTTATTTTAGATTATTTCGTTAAATTTATATATGTAGATTATACAGAAAAAGAAAATATAACAGTAAGGTTTCTGTTTGAAATATATACATATATGTGTATAAGTTGGGAAAAGATTTTATTTGGTTAATTACAGAAAAGGAAAAGTATATAAGTATTTTTGCAGTAAGCTTTACAAATATCCTGTTTCTAAATTAATATATATAACTTGAAAGGAGTTTTATTCTGTTTGAAATAGTGTATTAAGGAGATTAATTAGTGTAATTAACTTATATTAATTATTTTTAAACAAAGGGATTTTTACAGGAAAATTATTAGTTAAATTGAAAATTAATTAATGGTAATTGATTTGTCTGGTTATCTCGAATAATAATAATAGGTATCACACATTATAAATCTACTAGTCAATTTTAAAATAATAGAGATTAATTTGTTTAACAATTTATTTAATTATTTTAGTCGCTACAAATATTTTATTAAAAGAAAATTAGTTTGAAATTAAATTATTAGATAAAATAAATTATTAAATGAAAATTGATTTGTCCAATTGTTTCAAATATTAATCAACTGTATAAATATTTATACAAGGTCAAAATCTGAAAAGAAGCAGGCTGGATTGGAAATGGGTTGCGTGAAAAATCGAAGGTGAGTTAATCTCACTCATCTGGATAATTATTTAAATTTAAATAGTTAAATTTAAATGATTTGTTGAATGATTAAATTATCTAGATGTGGTATATTATATAGTAGTATATATAGTATATATTGGAGTGATTGATTTCCCATATTATATAGCGGACGAGACTCTATGCGCCCCGCATAATAGCGGATGACCCCATATACCGTGATATCCCACCTTGAAGTGGCACTGGTATTTTTATATTATGCTAACATCTGTGGATACAAGAAAATAGGTTGGAGGTTCAACTGGATTCCTCAAAATATTTAGATTGTTTTAATATTCTCTAATATGATTTATTTGATAATCTGGGATAGATTATATTGGTGATTGAAAATATTAAATGCTATGGTTTGATTGAATATATTTAGGTATACAGAGTTATCATAGATAAAGATTGAATTTTTAAAGGAAAAGAAAATAGGGAATTTTTAAGTAAAATAATTATAGAGAATTTGGATAAAGTAAAGAATGAATTGGAAAAGGATAAAAGTTGATTTCTAAATTCTAATAAATAAATTCCAAGTGTGGGAAAGGATATTTGTGAATAAATAGGAATAAATGAATTCTTAAACTTAACTGACAATAAAGATTTATTTTTAAATTCAGAATTTAAATGGTTTAGGAAGGAATAAAAGAATAATTTTGAAATAAATATGAAATTAGTATTTTCAGTTAAAATAAGATTTTAAATCATAATGAAGAAGTTATATCTGAAATTAATGGGTTTTGAAATAAAAATTGAGTAAGTAAAGGAATTTATTTTAAAATGGAGTAAAATCTAAAAATCGATTTGGAAATTCATTTAGAGTATGAAATTGTGTTTTAAAAGAAGATGAGACTATGGAATTTATAAAACTGGGTTTATAAAGTGAAATAAGATATCAGTGGATATTCGAAAGTATAAATTCACGATGGGAATTGTAACGACCCAAAAATTTTAGTGATTTTATTTATTTAATTAATTGAAATTTTGTGAAATTTTAAAAAATAAAATTTAAAAATAAAAACTTATTATTTGGAATACGTCTATTTAAACAAAGCAACTGGTAAATTTTCATCTGATAATACTGAAGTTTATTTTCTTGTGAAATTTTATTTCAATTTAAATCAGTCAATAACAGTTGAATTTAAAAGTATTCCAAAACCTAAATATGTCAACATAAGAAAATTTATTTAGAACACACTGAAGCTGACTGCGAAATTCATTTCGCGAATTTCAGACATTTCTAGCTCCGTTTGGATTTTTCCGTACGGAATAGCAACGTATATCGGTACCAATTATCCCTTTTGATAGGATGATCATACCATTGATATCTGTATACTATCTTGATCGTCTTGTCGTGTTGATCTTTACGGTATATTCATTTCTGTGTTTTGAAGTTCGGTACATAGCGGAATCTGTGAAAACGATTCTGTATCGGTACCACTTTTGATGTCCATTCAAATTTCAAGTGGCTGAAATAAATGGTCACGATCATCCCCTGTTACTATTCATCATTTCAATGCATTGATGGTGCACTGCTTTCATTTCCATCAGTTTGGAAATATATAAATTTTATATTCCTTATAAGGTTAGCATTTATTTATTTTGAACGGTTCACTTTGTTTTTTAATTTGCCTTTTTAACTTCGTTTTCCTTCACTTCCTTTTTAATTCAAACTTCACTGTCACTTCTTTCCTCCTCTGCTTTTTCTTCTTTTCTTTCACCTCTCTATCACTTTGCATTTTTTATTTTTTCATGGCCAAAGCTATCATACACCGCTCGCAACTGCTCCTCCCTCCTTGTCCCGTCTCCGCCGGCCCCGGACCACACCCACGCAACCACCGTGAGCCGCGGCCGATCCGCTCTTCTACACTCTAGCCCACCTCCACCACATCACCGCACTGTCCTTCCAACTTCATCATCAGCCACGCACGTCTTCCTCCTTCACCACCTTCCGCCTCTTGATCCTCCAAGCAGCAACACCCGTAACTCGCCCTTGCCACGACCAGTCGCAGCAACCATCTTCCCACTGCTAGTAGCCTCAGCCTCCGCCCCTATTTGAACCCAGCCTCTCTGCTCTGGCAAACCACCAATGTCGCCACCCGCCATCTCCTTATCCATTCCCCTCTGGCCTTGACATTTCACCTAGCCTTCATTTTCTCTTTTATAAAATAGGTATATACTATATATATTATATGGCTTTATATATTTTTTTGATCTACAAATAGTAAGTTATATATACTATGTCTATGTATGTTATACTTGGTCCAATTTCTTTACTCTGTCTATGTTACAGAGCACGTATAGTTTAAGCATGTATATATAACAGTCAGTTTACATATTAGTACTTTCTATATAATGTATGAGTATTTCATCTCTGCATTTTATACGGATTCTATATATTGAATATGAGTTTGGATTGTATAAGTTTAGCTATAAGTTTGGTTTATATATATACCATATATACCGTTGTTACAGTTTTTATATATTGGGTTGGTTTTGAAGTGTATGTATATAATATACTCGGTTATTTTTGAGTTTATATTTATAATTTTGAAATAGGTTTTGTAAAACATATTAATATATCGGCTTGTGAAAAATTTATCTGTACAAACTAATTTCATATGATGTTTACAAGTATTGCTTTAAATTATAATATATATATATATATATATTATATTGCGTGAGTCTAGTTTGTATTAATATATTATATATTATATATTAGTTTATATATATGTAAACTGTTATAAAAATATTATTTCATCAGTATATTAATGTCACAAAATTTCAAAATGTGACTTAAAAAAATTGAGGTTGTCCTTTCTATTATATGTATATACTAGCTTATATATATATATATGATATTGTATGTTTATATAAAATCTTAACAATTGCATACAGTAGATTACGTTTGGATCTTGGTTAGCCGTGTGTGTGTGTGTGTATATATATATATATATGTTGCATACTTGTTTTGGTATATACATGTGTCCTATGTAACTGGTAAAGCTTTTAAAGTTGTTTTGTATATGTTGTATTATATTTTATGATATCAATATATATATGTTATATTCATCCACTTGTATGCATAAGGACATTTTCCTGAGTTCGAATACAGATAAGGTGGTTTGTTTATACATAGAGCTATCAAATAATATATATATATATATATATACACACACACATATATATGTATATGTATGTATGTATGTATAAGTTCCAAGTATGCAGTTATGCACTGGTATTTTATATCTACCTATTTATATTAAGTTTTAAAGTTCGAATCTGTTGGGTTTAAGTATATTAATATCATATATTTGTTCATTCTGTACATTTAGGTTCTAGCTTGTTATATAAATATTAGTTATAAAGCTTTGTTGTAATTTTCTTTTATAACTAGTATATATTGATTTCAATAAGGTATTGACTTTAAAATCATGTTTGATTTATTTATGTGTTTTGACTTAAACAATGATTTAGAAAAAATTACATATATATTAAAATTTAATTTGCATTGAAATTAGAATATGATTTTGATATACATGTGAATAGCTATATACATAGTTATACATATATATAGATATAAGTTCACTCATACCATTTATCTTCATCGATCCAGCTCTAACTCGACTTCGTCAATTCCTTGGCGTCAGTTTTGAACGTCAAATTTGTGCCAGTCCAATTTGCTTTGAAATTCGTGCTTGGATTCATAACCCATGTCACTGTCAAATTTCTCTAGCCTCGAAAGGTGAGCAACCACTCACGATTAACGTTCTTATATTTATTAAATTTGATTCCAAATTGAAACGACAATTGAAATATGCTGTTGTTAGATATCTACATTGCTACATATATGATGTTATCGTATATGTTCACCTATGACATCTGACACCACTATTTGCTATTTATATTGATGATGTGCATGTTGTTATATTCTTATATTATCTGTTATCACTTTGCAAGTTCCCTGTAGTTTTGAATTCACTATGAGTTGAAATGATACATACCCGAACGATTTGTAAAATAGAAGATAATCGTTATGGGTTGAAATGATAGACCCAAGCGATTTTCATTTGTATTGAATTTGGGATTACGGGTTGAAATGATATATACCCGTATATATTTAAATTACGAATTGAAATGATAAATTTCCGTATCACTTGACCATAGGATAGAAAATTTTATACAGATGTCGTTGGTCAATATATAAATATTTTAAAATAATTTCTATGGTTTTGAAAGGAAATATATATGGTTTTATTTAAATTTTGAAAATATTATGTATATGAATAAGCTTTAATATAAATAGATTTAATGACAAACTTTAAATTTAGTAAAGTTTGATTTAAGTAAAATACAATATGTTTAAGTATTTATATAATATTTTATGTAAAAATAGATTTTACAATGATTCTATAAGTCAAGGTTGGAAAGATAAACTTGAATTTATTCGAAATTATATTTAATTAAGAATTTTATTTAATTAAATCGATTCGAAAATTATTGAATTTGAGGGTTTTAAAATATGGTTTTATAAACTTGATTTTGATTTAAAGTGATTAGATGGATTTTATGTTTAAATAAATCAAAGGAAATATCTAGTTTGATGTAATTTAAGGTTATTTAAATGATAACGGATTTATTAAGTGAATATTTCAAAACTAAATAATAATGAAGTTAAATAAGATATATATGGAATCATTAATTTAGTTTCGAAAGTGCTATAATTTGGAAATATATGTATTTGAAATGGAAATGATATTTTGGTTTTGGAAGTATAAATTATTTTAAGATGACCACGGTATTATAATGACTTTTAGTTGTTAATAGCGTATATTTATACATTATAAGTAGTTTCACGGATCCTTAGAAGATGGTTATCCCAAACGTCCTCTAAGTTAATTATATTTCAATTGATATTTCACTTGAGTTGGATTTATTGATATAAGAATGTCAATCCTGACTCGAGTATTTTGTGTTTTGCTTTACGCTTGGGTCAAACTGAGTAATTCAGCATTTGAGACTCACCTTTAGAGTTTGGAGCTTCGTTTAGAGATCCAACTATCGATCCCGCTTTCGGCTTTTCCAGTTGATTTGTTCAGAGAGGTCATCAGTTTGTATTGGAGATTTCACTGTGTTTGAGATATTCTGCTGTATTTATTTCTAACTCTGATGTTTATATAGTAGCTTCGTGAACTACTATTTATCTATTCTGCTGCATTATTTTTATATTACTCTATGTCTATGATTATGTGATTAACTTATTTACCGTATGTTGAGTTTTTCCAAATAAAATTAACAATCTGATATTTTGAGCAATTCAAGTCCGGCATGTGTGGATGCGAATGGTTGAAAATATCGGGTCGTTACAGTTGGTATCAGAGCTCTGGTTTTAGGAAAACTTAGCATATGTAGTAGATTACAGAATTACTTTCGTTCATGCTTGAATCTCTTCCTCTTTGATTCGTTTCCTTTTAATTTTGGAATTCTCCCTCTTGTTCTGAAATTCATTCTTGTCTCTCCCTATTCGTGTTTCTTGATTCTGGAGCATCCCATAGCTCCATTGAATGATTTGTAAAGGGGTGAACTCCTTTACAATTGGCATTGCTTCATCGAAGATTTCTATACCCTCGGTTTAGATGCTGCTATTTTTTTCTATGTCGAATTCTATCTATGGCAATCGTATGTCAATTTGCCTTAGAATTCCGCATCGATCATATTCCTGAAGTCACGGTTGACCCAGTTAAGGTTGGCCGAGATTTATATAAGTATATCCACCTTCTATTTTTTAAATTAATTATTTTATCTTTGTTCGAGCCGACCTTCGAATCGGAATTCTATTTGATTCGAGTCCCTCTAATTTGAGTCTCTACTTTTGTTTTGAAACCCATTCTGAATCATCCTTTGAAAATCGGGTTGTTTATGTTTTAGAAATTGTTTTAGATATTGAAATTATTATTTTGATAAGTATGATTATATTCTATGTATTAAAGTGAAAGATGTTTTCGATAAGGATTATATACCTTTTTTAAAAAACGAGAATTTGAAATTTCGAAAGGATCGGAAATTTTATAAGAAATTTGATTTATATAAAAATGATTTATAACTGAAGGGTTTTGAATTCGAATTTCGAGGAACTGAATTCCGATGCTTTGAAATTGGTTTTAAGATTTTGGAAAATATTTAATAATACGACTTAAAAGTATTTTTCGAATAAGAAACGTTTCAAATGAATTCAAATAAGTTCCAATGATTTCGAAGAAATTTCAAAGAAGTTTTCAAGAAAATTGAAGTCCAGAACTCACTTATGTCGCTGGAAAAATAATTTCGGTAATGAGTGCATGCATCACCGAGATTGATTTTCGAGTTTCAAAGTGGGTGAGAGGCCACTTTAGTAGCTTTGATATGCGATTGATTTTGTGAAACCAATTTTGATTTCAAATTCCGTAGTATGATTTGGTATTCGAAGGATATATGTATATATATTTGAAACGATTTGAAGTGAGATCGGTGTTCAGTCCTCGATTTTTGGATTTAACCCTATCTATTGAAATTGATTTACTGATTGGTTGCTGATTTCCAACACTTGGATTTGAAATTTGATTTCTTCGACCATTTTGAATGTTCGAACACTTTCAAATCGAGGTTTAATTTTCAAAGCTAAGTAATTTTGAAAAGTATAAATTATTTGATATAAAGTATATAAGTTTAGTTTTGTATGTTTAAGTTTGAAGTAATATGATTTAAATAAGTTTGAAACCTTTTGTTAAGTAGATGAATAAGATTGTTTTGAATTATACTAATATGGTATTTAGTTTTGAAATGTTTTGAATAAAATTTAGTTTTAAACACTTTTAACTTAGTAACATCTTTTATAAAACTATTTATATATAGAATAATAATTTTCAAAGGGTAAATTGGATCTTTCAAATAGAAAAAAATAGTTTAAAGGTTTTAAAGTGATGGTTATAAACCTGTAATCATTTTGGGTATAATTGATTTTGAGAAAAATATTTGGTTTCGAAAATAGATTGGAATTTAAAACCCAGTATTTATATGATGATTTTGGAAATGAATTTGTTTGACCTAAATTATGTTGATTTGGAAACTAGGATTATTTTCTAAACCTATTATTTTGGAAATTTTGAAACTAAAGATATTTGGAAGAAATATTTTGGTGAAATCGTATATGATTTTGAAACTGAACTAATATTGAAAAAAATTTAAATTGAGAAACTAAATACTTGATTTGGGAGTTATCGAACTTATATAAAATTTATTTGTATAAGTATGAAGTTGATTTGAAAACTACTTATTTGGAAAGGTACTCAATTTGAAAAGCGAAATCTTATATAATCGAAGTCTATATAAGTGTGATTTGATGTACTATTGATTTTGGAATCGATTTGAAAATGAAATATTATATATAATGGACTTTATATAAGTATGATATTTAAAATTGATTTGCAAAGGTACTATATGATATATATTTTCGAAGTAAAGATATGGAAAGTGCCTTCTGCTTGATATCCGCTTTGTGGTCACATTGTGGATTCATTCTATCGATATTATTCTCTCTGATTTGGTTTTTCGGATATGATACTCGAGTACCCCTTGAATTCCATGGCGTTATCCATGGTCATTTTGGTAGCGTAATCCAAGGCGGAGATTGCTTAAAGGGTATGGATGTTTTCTGGGGGATCCAGGCGTAACTATTTTGTATCCGCGGTCTACCAGTTTTGTTGTCGTGGCGAAATCCGCAAGGCAGAGATTGCTTAAAGGGTATGGATGTTTTCTGAGGGATCCAGGCATAATTTGTGTATCCGCGGTGTGATGACCTGGAATTTCTAACAATTTAAATTTAAATAGTTAATTGATTTTAAAATATTTAAGAGTTAATTTAACTTGAATTCAAGATATCAATATTTACCGGGTAATTAAATCATTGAATTATATAGTTTAAATATTGAATTTAATAATTGAAAATTGGGTAAATTGTTGAATCTGAAATTTCTAAGCCTGTTTAAATAATTTGAAGGCTTATAAAATTTATAATGATGATATTGAAGATAACAGAATTGTTGAAATTTAAATTAAAGGTGATTTGTTCAATTTTAATAATTTATCGTTTAAATCGATATTTAAAAATAGCCTTTCGAGGCACAGTCTCGGAATTCGACGAAACCAGTTCCATTGGATCCGTAATAGTTAGTTATTATCGGATTTCAATTTTCGGCGCAATCAAAGTTGTCTTTTGACCGTGGCAGCTCGAAACGCTTTGATTTATTTTAATCGATTTAATTTAATATCGATCGTTTAATTCCGTAACTCGCACATACGCTCAAATTAACCTTCGAAACATGTTCCATTGTGTTCGAAATGCGGGTAAAATCTTTTGAACGTCTATCGGCATGTTTGATTCGGGTTTCGGAAGTTAGCGTTATACAACGTGAGATAATTTCAATATTCAAATTATATTATATTCACGCATACTCAGGAAGCTTCTCCAACCTATATTTCATCCACGTCCCTCTCTTTAATCTAAAGCAGATCGAAGATAGAAAAAAATTCATGGAAAAAAAAGAGAGAGAGGAACGAATTCTCATTCGAAGAAAAAAGGGGGGAAACACGGCCGTAGGGAGAAAGGAGACGCGCGTGCGTGGTTAGGGTTTGGGGGCAAGGCCGCGAGAAGTTTTCGGTCGGCGACGATCTGGCGCGTGTTCGAATTAGGGTTTCGTCGCGTGGTGGCATTTAGGGGTTCATGAGCGCGGCGACGACGGTGCGACCGAGGAGGGTCGGAATTGGGGGGGGAAATCGCGATGCTCGGTGGGGTTTAGGGCTCGCGACTCTGGAGGTTTCGACTTCGGTCTGGGTTTCGCACGTGAGCTAGGGTCGCTGCAATTTTGGAAGACACGATGATGATGGTGCTCGATGCTTTAATTTAGGCAATTGGCATTTGTGGTTATGGTAGAATTCGACCGGAAGTGAATCGTGGTGGCGGGTCGAGTGGCGGGGGTTCGCAAGTTGAAATCAGTGGCATACGAGCTCGACTCGAACTCATGGAGGAGGAGGACTCGGTAGGGTGTCGTGCTTGGTAGCTGGAGGAGGAGGGCAATGAGGTATAGCTTTGATATTTTAGTCATCTCTGTGTTTAATTAGAAAAAAAAAGAAATTTATTTTAAATTCATTTACAATAAAGTATATGTAAAGGCAATTTATATATATATATATATTTATGAATACGTTCTTTGAATATAAAAGAATTTATAAAAGTTAGATTTTGAAATCTATAAATTATTTTTATAAATGTATAAGTAGTTTCAAGAGGAAAATTTCTAGTTTAAAAATAAAATCATTAATCTAATTAATAAATGGAAATTTACTATTCGCTTGTTTTAAATACTAATAAATTATATAATGTTATTCGAGGTCAAAACCATGGGAACAAGCCAGTTTGGAATGGATTGCAAACAACAAAACAAAGGTGAGTAAATCTCACTCTGTAGGATTATTATTTAAATTTAAATGATTAAATTTAGATAATTGGCTGATTAATTGAGTTGATTGAATGTGTCCTAATGATCTTGTGACTTTGGTTTCGGTTGGTACTCGAGTTAATTGTTATTTGACTCGAAGCATTTGGGTTTCAAATGGTTTTAAACTCAAATCGTTGATAAGAAAATGGTTCGGTTTAAAATCAAATAAAGGTTTAATGATCGGTGATTCATTAATTATGTAGGATAATTTAAATGAGAAATTTATTAATTGAATTCATTAATAATTTGGGTTAATTAATTAACTTTAAATTAATTAGAATGATCATTAGGTGATTTAATAAGTAATTATTTAATGAAATTAATAAAATATAATTACCTTGTATAATTAATCAAGAGTGAGTAATTAAGATGATTAATTAAGGAGAAATTTGATTTATTTAATGAAGTAAATAAATGGATAGTTAATTACAGGATTGAGATAAATCAAGAATGATTAATATTGTGGTTTAATTAATGTAATTAATTTAGATTAGGATCAATTAAAATATAATTGGAAATCGTTAATTTATATAATCAATGACGTAATTAAAGATTGATTAATTAATATTGATTAATCAATAATGAGTGACTTATGAGAAGACAATATATAAGTAATTAAGGATTAATGTAACTAAAACGGTTAATTTGTTCATGAGGTAATTAAGATTACTTATCGTTTGGTTAAGGATAAGTAATATGGTGAAGCTAATTAAAGATAGTTGCTTGAATGAAATTAAAGGATAATTAATCCAGGTTGATTAATTAAGATAAATACTGAAGGGATGGCAAGAACGTATAGAATATCTCTGTTGTACTATATTATTGTATATCTGAGATATGGCGTTTGTGTATATTCAGTGACTGTATATATGTGAAACTCTGATGTATATTAAATGTAATCGACAGATATAGTATTCTTTCGTAAACTATTATTATTGATTATTATATTTTATCCGCTGGGAATGTGAGATATTTGGTGTTTCTGTTCTTCTTCTTCTATCTCTTTCTTCCTTTTCATAACTATTTGGAATTTTCAGCTTCGAAAATTTCGGGTCGTTACATTTGGTATCAGAGCTGAAAGGTTAAGCGAGAACCTTGGCCCTGGTGGAGATTACTCATTAAATAGAGTCTGTAGTACTCTAAAATGAGTTGGGAATATATATATATATATATATATATATATATGAGAGAGCGTACTTGTTATTTTCTTATATAAAGGTTTTAAACGATTTCATGTAAAAGTATATTTTAATATATTAAGGTGATTGGTTGTTAAATTATTGAAATTAAAAATTAAGAAGTAATGTAATACAACCAAATTGAAATCTTGAATTGGAATTAAATTAAGTAAAAACGAAAATACAACCAAATCAAAATTTAATTAATTGAAAATTAAATTCTAAAATTAGAATTCAGGAATTAAATTATTTAAAAGCTTTAAATAAAGGTAAGTTTGAAATGAGACTTATTGCAAACAATGGGTTGTTTGAAAATTTGATTTGAATTAAAAACCGAAATTGGTCTAAAATTTAAGGATGACCTTGTGTGTAAAGGAAATAATATGTATGAATAAGGAATATACATAAATCAAAAATGGTTCGAATAAACTCTGAATGTTGAGTTTGAAGTTTGGAATGGGATGTGATACCCAAAGTGATAAGTTTTTAAGTGGGAAGATTATTATTGTGAAGTTTAAAGATTGAATGTGGTTGATTGGAGTAAGTAAATCCAATTTAACATGGGAGAAGATAAATAAGTTTGAATGAACAGCTTGAAATTGAAATTTAACTTGGAAAGTTAAATGGTCGATTTGAATTGGGAATTCATGTGATCTCAAGACGGGTTTGAGATTTAAAAATTGAAAATGGATGGACGTTTTAAAAATAAATTGGATGATATCATCCTATTGTTAATGAAAATCTTTAAATTGAGAATGGTATTGTATAAATAAAATAAATTTGAATAATTGAATTATAAATTAAACTTGTTTAAGAACTGGCTTCAAACTGGAAGATAAAATGTAATAATAAATTAAATATTTAAAACAAAATTGTATTGAACTCTTATTTGGACCTTGAAATACATAAGTAAAAATAATTTAAAATGGAATTTTGAGAATTGGACTCAGACATTAAATTGTTTAAAAACTTTAAATAATAGTTAATTTGGTTTAAAGAGTTAAACCAACCTTTGAGAATTCAACTCGAATTTATATAATTCGAGATGGGTTAAAGTTGAAACTTAGATTCCATTAGTACCAATTGAATTTAGTTTGAATTAATTAGAATTGAAGTTGAATTGGGAATAAATCGAGTCCAACGGAATTTGGAGTTATTTGAATTGAAATTGGGTCAATTTAAATTGAATAGTAGGGGAAGTGAACAGTTTGGACTCTGAACTATTTTCAATATAAATTCTTTAGATATAAACTTATTTTTCCAAGCTATTTAATAAATACAATCCTTCTTTTAAAGCCAAATTATTTTATATTTGTTTTACGATTATTTTGGAACTATTTAACAATTTTTCAACTATTTTATAAACTAATTACTGTTTTCAACTGTTGTATAAATTAATTACTATTTTACAACTATTCTGTAATTATCTAAAGTTTCTGAGACTATTTAATTATTTTCTGACTATTTTACAATTAGTTAACTATTTTACAGTTATTTTGCAAACTAATAATTATTTTTCAACTACTTATCTATTTTTAAAATTTTCAAGCTTTTTTCTAAAAATAAACTGGTCGGAGTCCAAACTGTTATTAATTAAATACCCTATTGAGATAAGAATTGAAGATACGATCCAAATGAGAATTAAGGCAACTGTAAATAAGTGAATGGGAATTAAAGAAAATGTGAATAGAAAGGAAATTGATTTGGCTAATAATCGACGAAGATAATTACGTAGGATGTACGTATATTATTCTATTCGCATAGTGATTTGATCCAGATTTGAGCACAGAATTTCGAGATAGTATATCGATTCGAGTTGGGATTTTTCACTCGATTTTCGACGGCGAATCTGGATATGGATTGGTGATTGGTTCTGGATATTCTCTATCATAGTTATGGCTATGAAAGGAGAATGGCGGCTTCTAATCAAGAAACTAGATCTGAATCCGCACTAGGAAGTCGGGTGGACAATACTAGTTCGGAAGTGAATTGTGTGATCGTGTGGGCGATCAGATTGGTATAGCGTACGGATGATATGTGTATATCGCACGGATTTGAATGAAATTGATATTGAAAAGAGTAATCAAATTGGAATATTTGATTTTGAATAAAGAAAGTTATATATCTTTGTTTTATTTAAGATAAAACTTCCCTTGTTGAATCTATTAACGGAAGAAAAGGATTTTTGAAGGTGTTTTGAAGTATAAAAAGAGGTTTTATACAAGTTTGATAACGATCCAAAGTTTTAAAAAAATTATATATATTTGAATATATATATAAAGGATCTTAAGAGGATTTTGGAAAAGGTTTTTGGGAACCTTTGTATTTGGAAAGGCTTTTGATTTTTGGGTAAAATCAATATTAAAATTTTGAAAAGCCTAGTTTGAGAATTATCGATTTTGGAATAATCAATTTTGTGTAAAAGAGCTTTGTATGAGATCATACTAGGTGTATGATTTGAAAGATACTATATGTATATAGTATAAAGTGTTTTGATGATGGCTCTGGAGAAAAAGGCGCTCCCTTGAAATGAACTTCTCAGGAGTACCACCGGGTGGTGCTACCTTGAGCCCCAAGGGGGGTTCTAAAGTTAATCCTGTGAGGAGTCCGGAAAAAACTAGTTCCTGAGGATTATGAGTAGAGTATAACATAGCGAAAGTCGTGTGTGCCGCTGAGAGCCAACAGTCTGCGTTTGATTTTATATCGGTAGACTGCGACCTATGTAGGAGTGAAGAAGTTTCATTTTAACAGCGAAAATCAGAGGCCGTAGAGGCCTGCAGTTACATGGACTTTTGTTGTGATGACAACGTAACCCTCGAATGTAACTGTGATCTGTTGTGGGTTCCATGGCGCAATCGAGAGGCCGCGGAGAGCCTGCAGTTGCATGGACTTTTGCTGCAATGTCAACGTAACCCTGGAATGTAACTGCGACCATGGATGGGGGTGGTGATTTCCAGAGCATTCTCACCAAATATATTTCCTCTATTTTCAAAAAAAACTGTTTTCAATATTTTCAATAAAATTATTTTCAAAAGTATTTTCACTGGATGTTGAAAACGGGTATGCCAAGCACTTGTAGATTTTCAGTCTTACGCTTGATCAACGTATGACCGAATTTCTATAAGAACAAGGATGGACTGGTGGAGATATCGAGTTATAAGAAGTATTTTTATAAAGAGCTATTTTATTAAGTATGATGTGAATTTAAAAGCATTTCTAAAAAATTTTAAATAAAGATGTTGGAATTTGGGGAAATAAAAGGAAATCCAAACTGGAATTTTAATGAACTGATTTTGTAATTAAAATCGAATATTGATTTAGAAGTTGGAAATAAGCTGATTGGCTAAATAATTAATTGATAGAGTATGTTAATAAAATTTAACTTGGGTAAATAAAATGGATTGTGGATGAATAATGGAGTTTGGAATTGAATTTGAATTGTAAATAGAATTTGACTTGGATTTGATAATGAATTAAATAGTGGAGATGCTATAAAAATAGAAATAAAATGGAGCTGGATCGAAAGAGTGATGGTTTGAATAACAAACAAATTTCAAGTGTGATATGAACAATATTTAACGAAATTTGCAAGTAAATTGGATATAAGAGAAGTGATGTCATATGAAATGGAAGTGATTATAATAGAAATGGTTTGAGTTGCAAAACAAAACCCAAGTGAACAGAAATAAATTGAGAATGGCCTTGTATTAATAAAATAAATTCGAAAATGAATTAAGTAAGTAAATTAAAAAATTTAAATGGGTTAATTGAGTTAAGTAATAAATGGATGAAGTCTTATTGAATAAAAACTAAATCAAAGTTGTGATTGGAATTGGATTATCAGACTGAACTTAAGTTCGGTGGCATATTAATTTGAAGTGTAAATGAGTTAAGTATGTGCTTGTATATTATTTTGAAAATTGAGAAGGTGAATTAAAATTTAAAAGGGATGGGCTAACTGAATTTAATGGAATTTGATTAAATGAGAATCAAATAGAAGTAAACTTAAGTTTGATATTGGAATAAATTAAAATAAATTAACTTAAGTATAAAATTTATGGAAGCTTGGCTTCGAATAAGAGTGAAAGACCATTAAATAAAAGCTTGGATTGAATTAATTTGGAAATGGCTAGTAGTATACAAGAATGAAATGTGTCGAGCTAAATGAATGGTTGGTGAATGAATTGGAAATGAAATGGAATTAAATATAGAATGAGTTGAAACTAATTTAAAGTAGATATAGACTAAAAATAAATACTCTATTAAGCGAACATGGTCGAATTTGCATAGAATGAATTGTCGTTTGATGTAAATGGAAGTAATTAAAATTCTATGAATGGATAGAGATTAAATAAAATTGATTTTGTATCATTTCAAGTGAATATTAGCTCGTTTGGATTAAAATCAATTGAATGTAAGAAATTGAGTTGCAAATTATTAAAACTTAAATGAAACGACATATGAATTGGTTGAAAAGCAATTGAATTAGCTTTAAAGCATATAAATTGTTTATGGAAGTGTTTGGTGCTTGATGTTTAGTAATGCATGTGCTTAGCTATTGGAAGTGAGTAAAATGCTAATAAATTTTCTATACATGGCACTTACATATTTAAATTGAGTAAGTACGGGTACCTGAAGGCCGTTTGGCTGGGTTTGGTTGCGCTATTTGCTAAAATAAATAAGTTGCTTGCTTAAATGCTAAATAAGGTACGCCTACGCAATAAAAATAGGAAATATGAACTGTTTTTGTTTTTTCCGATCGTGTGGGTCGATGTATATATATTTATATCTCTTCCTAAATTGTAAAAGCTCCTCCGTACAAAGGAGACTCTGCCAAAATTTTCCGAAAATTTTGGGAGATAGAAAATTTTTGAGAAAATTTTTTGTTAAGCAATAATAAGATTTCAAATTCGAAACCAAAATAAATTAGTAGATGAAACTAATATGAATCGGTTATAAATGGAAGATAAATTCAATATCCAAAATTGAACACAAATTGAAATCATAAGGAAATGGGAAAAACTAAATTGAAATAGATATGAAACCTATGTAAGAAAATGTATATAATGATTGGAAATGTTACGATTGGATATTATTGTTAAGTAAGATATGCAGGGATTATAAGGGAAAAGAAATTGGATTTGATATCAGAAGATAAAGTTGAATTGCCGACAAAAAGGTATGTATTTAAAGTTTTTGAATGAAATTAGATTGGGTTTTTGATCTAGCCACTTGGATTTTGTTTTCTTTTGGAATTTGGGAGCCCGTAGAGGCCTTTTGTAGTTGTACCGAGTTAGCCGCGCAAAGGAGACGCTGACAAAAATTTTCAAAAATTTAGAGAGTTAGAAAAATTTTGAGAAAATTTTGATAATTCAGAATTTGGTTTTGAATTAAAATTTCGATGATTGAGCAAAGGGGTATTGTTTGATACTATAGAAGGTTTTGGGAAGTTGGTTGATGTGATAATGGGTTTTTAATAAAAGAGAGTTGGTAGGATATTGATAAAACTGTTGGTTTTGGGGAAAGGTAAACGGGTTTTGAACCATTCTTCCTAACTAGTAATTTCGGGGACGAAATTCCTTTAAGGGGGGAGGAATGTGACGACCCAGAATTTTTAACTTAAATTTGAATAGTTAATTGATTTTAAAATATTTAAGATTTAATTTTAACTTGAACTCAAGATATCAATATTTACCGGGTAATTAAATCATTGAATTATATAGTTTAAATATTGAATTTAATAATTGAAAATTGGGTAAATTGTTGAATCTGAAATTTCTAAGCCTGTTTAAATAATTTGAAGGCTTATAAAATTTATAATGATGATATTGAAGATAATAGAATTGTTGAAATTTAAATTAAAGGTGATTTGTTCAATTTTAATAATATATCGTTTAAATCGATATTTAAAAATAGCCTTCCGAGGCACAGTCTCGGAATTCGACGAAACCAGTTCCATTGGATCTGTAACAGTTAGTTATTATCGGATTTCAATTTTCGAAGCAATCAGAGTTGTCGTTTGACCCTGGCAGCTCGAAACGCTTAGATTTATTTTAATCGATTTAATTTAATATCGATCGTTTAATTCCGTAACTCGCACATACGTTCAAATTAGCCTCCGAAACACGTTCCATTGTGTTCGAAACGCGGGTAAAACCTTATGAACGTCTGTCGACATGTTTGATTCGGGTTTCGGAATTTCGCGTTATACAACGTGAGATAATTTCAATATTCAAATTATATTATATTCACGCGTACTCAGGAAGCTTCTCCAACCTATATTTCATCCCCGTCCCTCTCTTTAATCTAAAGCAGATCGAAGATAAAAAAATCACGGAAAAAAGAGAGAGAGAGGAACGAATTCTCGTTCGAAGAAAAGAGAGAGGAAACATGGCCGAAGGGGGAAAGGAGTCGCGCGTGCGTGGTTAGGGTTTGGGGGCAAGGCGCGACAAGTTTTCGGTCGGCGACGATCTGGCGCGTGTTTGAATTAGGGTTTCGTCGCGTGGTGGCGTTTGGGGGTTCATGAGCGCGGCGACGACGACGCAACCGAGGAGGGTCGGAATTGGGGGGGAAATCGCGATGCTCGGTGGGGTTTAGGGCTCGCGGCTCTGGAGGTTTCGACTTCGGTCTGGGTTTCGCGCGTGAGCTAGGGTTCGCTGCAATTTTGAAAGACGCAATGATGATGGTGCTTGATGCTTTAGTTTCGGCAATTGGCATTTGTGGTTATGGTGGAATTCGACTGGAAGTGAATCGTGGTGGCGGGTCGAGTGGCGGGGGTTCGCAAGTTGAAATCAGTGGCATACGAGCTCGACTCGAACTCATGGAGGAGGAGGACCCGGTAGGGTGTCGTGCTTGGTAGCTGGAGGAGGAGAGCAGTGAGGCATAACTTTGATATTTTAGTCATCTCTGTGTTTAATTAGAAAAAAAAAAGAAGATTTTTTTTTTAAATTCATTTACAATAAAGTATATGTAAAGGCAATATATATATATATATATATATATGAATACGAACTTTGAATATAAAAGAATTTATAAAAGTTAGATTTTGAAATCTATAAATTATTTTTATAAATGTATAAGTAGTTTCAAGAGGAAAATTTCTAGTTTAAAAATAAAATCATTAATCTAATTAATAAATGGAAATTTACTGTTCGCTTGTTTCAAATACTAATAAATTATATAATGTTATTCGTGGTCAAAACCAAAGGAACAAGCCAATTTGGAATGGATTGCAAGCAGCAAAACAAAGGTGAGTAAATCTCACTCTGTATGATTATTATTTAAATTTAAATGGTTAAATTTAGATAATTGGTTGATTGATTGAGTTGATTGAATGTGTGCTAATGATCTTATGACTTTGGTTTTGGTTGGTACTCGAGTTAATTGTTGTTTGACTCGAAGCATTTGGGTTTTAAATGGTTTTAAACTCAAATCGTTGATAAGAAAATGGTTCAGTTTAAAATCAAATAAAGGTTTAATGATTGGTGATTCATTAATTAGGTAGGATAATTTAAATGGTAAATTAATTAATTAAATTCATTAATAATTTGGGTTAATTTATTAAGTTTAAATTAATTAGAATGATCATTAGGTGATTTAATAAGTAATTATGTAATGAAATTAATAAAATATAATTACCTTGTGTAATTAATCAAGAGAGAGTAATTAAGATGATTAATTAAGGAGAAATTTGATTTATTTAATGAAGTAAATAAATGGATAGTTAATTACAGGATTGTGGCAAATCAAGAATGATTAATATTGTGGTTTAATTAATGTAATTAATTTAGATTATGATCAATTAAAATATAATTGGAAATCGTTAATTTATATAATCAATGACGTAATTAAAGATTGATTAATTAATATTGATTAATCAATAATGAGTGACTTATGAGAAGTCAATATATAAGTAATTAAGGATTAATGTAACTAAAACAGTTAATTTGTTCATGAGGTAATTAAGATTACTTATCGTTTGGTTAAGGATAAGTAATATGGTGAAGTTAATTAAAGATAGTTGCTTGAATGAAATTAAATGATAATTAATCCAGGTTGATTAATTAAGATAAATATTGAAGGGATGGCAAGAATGTATAGAATATCTCTGCTGTACTATATTATTGTAAATCTGAGATATGGTGATTGTGTATATTCGGTGACTGTATATATGTGAAACTCTGATGTATATTAAATGTAATCGACAGATACAGTATTCTTTCGTAAACTGTTATTATTGATTATTATATTTTATCCGCTGCGAATGTGAGATGTTTGGTGTTTCTGTTCTTCTTCTTCTATCTCTTTCTTCTTTTTCATAACTATCTGGAATTTTCGGCTTCGAAAATTTCGGGTCGTTACACACGGTCCATAGTTTTTGGTTATCATGGTGAAATTCGCAAGGCAGAGATTGCTTAAAAGGTACAGATGTTTCCTGGGGGATCCAGGCGTAACCATTGTGTATCTGCGTTCCATGATTCGGTTAATTTGTTTGGATTATACTTTGCATATCAGTTTTGAAGGTTTTTCAAGTATGTTCACTGGGTGTTGAAATAGATCTACTAAGTACTTGAAAAATTCTAGTTTTGCGCCTGATCAACGCATGGCCGGAGTCTGCAAGAACGAGAATAAACTTGTTGAAACATCGAGTTATAAAAGTATTTTCAAAAGGAAAATTTGTTTCGATATAAAATTATTTTATTATAAATGTATTTTATTATAAATGTATTTCCAACAAAGAAATTTTGTATTAATATTTGAAATTTAAATTCTTATGGTTTGAATTAATTATTCAAGCTTGATACTATTCTTTTGAACCAACCTTATCTGCTCAACTTTATTTATTCACCTATATTCTGTTTTTCGAATCTACCTTCTCTTCCTTTTTGAATATATCCTTTTAAAATATTGTTTACTTATATACTACACGGTTTAATAGAAAATTATTAGTGTTATAAATATTTTAGAAGTTATTAATTAAATAAAACATATTTAAATAAAATGATTATTGATTTATTAATAATGTTTGAAAAGTATCTTGAGATAAAATTTATAAATTTACGAATTATGGACTTAAATGTTTTCAATACTTCTTTGTAAATACAAGTAATGATGTAAATAATTGTTTTCAAATAGTTTTCATATATTTATAAAGGTGTTATTTAAACATATAAATGGTATTTATAAAGGAAGTAAGAAATTTTACAAATGGGTTTGAAAATTTTAAAGTATTAAAGATAATTGAATTGCAAATGAAGTTTTCAAATGAATATTTCAAGTAAAATTTATATAGTTTTAAATTAATTATTTATCCATGTCTTTCAATCTATTTTCTTTGTGGTTGTTTCTACTCTCCTACCTTCTTCCTTTTCGGAGACGAAAAGTTTTGAGTGGGTCAGGGTATAACGACCTAAAAATTTTAGTGATTTTATTTATTTAATCAATTGAAATTTTGTGAAACTTTAAACTATAAAATTTGAAAACAAAAATTTATTATTTAGAATACGTCTATTTAAACATAGCAAGTTGTAAATTTTCATCTGATGATATTAAAGTTTATTTTCTTGTGAAATTTTATTTCAATTTAAATCAGTTAATAACAGTTGAATTTAAAAGTATTCCAAAACCTAAATATGTCGACATCATAAAATTTATTTAGAACACTCTGAATCTGACTGCGAAATTCATTTCGTGAAATTCAAACGCTTCTAGCTCCGTTTGGATTTTTCCGTACGGAATAGCAACGTATATCGGTACCGATTATCGACTTTTGATAGGATGATCGTACTATTGATATCTATATACCATCTTGATCATCTCATCATGCTCATCTCTATGGTATATTCATTTCTGTGTTTCGAAGTTCGGTACACAACAGAATCTGTGAAAATGATTCTGTATCTGTACCGCTTTTGATGTCCATTTAAATTTCAAATGGCTGAAATAAATGGTCACGGACATCCCCTGTTACTATTCATCATTTCAATGCATTGATGGTGCACTACTTACATTTCCATCAGTTTGGAAATACATAAATTTTATATTCCTTATAACGTTAGCATTTATTTATTTTGAACGGTTCACTTTGTTTTCTAATTTGCCTTTTTAACTTCTTTTTCCTTCACTTCCTTTTTAATTCAAACTTCACTTCACTTCTTTCCTCCTCTCCCTTTTCTTCTTTTCTTTCTCCTATTTGTCACTTTGCTTTTTTTATTTTTCCATGGCTAAAGCTATCATACACCGCTCGCAACTGCTCCTACCTCCTTATCCCATCTCCGCCGGCCCCAGACCACACCCACGCAACCAACGTGAGCCGCGGTCGATCTTCTCTTCCACACTCTAGCCCACCTCCACTACATCATCGCACAATCCTTCCAACTTCATCATCAGCCACACACGTCTTTCTCCTTCACCACCTTCCACCTCTTGATCCTCCAAGCAACAACACCCACAACTCGCCCTTGCCACGACTAGACGCAACAACCATCTTCCCACTGCTAGTAGCCTCGGCCTCCACCCCTATCCGAACCAGCCTCTTCGCTCAGGCAAACCACCACCAAAACCCCACCAATGCCCCCACACGCTATCTCCTTGTCCATTCCCCTCTAGCCGTGATGTTTCAACTAGCCTTTATCTTCTCTTTTATAAAATAGGTATATACTATATATATTATATGGCTTTATATTATTATTATTTTGATCTACAAATAGTAAGTTATATATATTATGTCTATGTATGTCATACTTAGTCCAATTTCTTTACTCTGTCTATGATACAGAGCACGTATAGTTTAAGCATATATATATATATATATATATATATATATATATATATATATATATAACAGTCAGTTTACACATTAGTACTTTCTATATAATGTATGAGTATTTCATCTCTGCATTTTATACATATTCTATATATTAAATATAAGTTTGGATTGTATAAGTTTAGCTATAAGTTTGGTTTATATATATACCATATATATCGTTGTTGCAGTTTATATATATTGGGTTGGTTTTGAAGTGTACGTATATAATATGCTCGGTTATTTTTGAGTTTACATTTATAATTTTGAAATAGGTTTTGTAAAACATATTTGTATATCGGCTTGTTAAAAATTTATCTGTACAAACTAATTTCATATGATGTTTACAAGTATTGCTTTAAATTATAATATATACTATATTGCGTAAGTCTAGTTTGTATTGATATATTATATATTAATATATATGTAAACTGTTATAAAAATATTAATTCATCGGTATATTAATGTAACAAAACTTCAAACTGTGACTTAAAAAAAATTAAGGCTGTCCTTTTTTATTTTATGTATATACTAGCTCATATATATAGTATTGTATGTTTATATAAAATTTTAACAGTTGCATACAGTAGATTATGTTTGGATTCTTGGTTAGCCTATATATATGTTGCATACTTGTTTTGGTATATACATGTGTCCTCTGTTAACTTGTAAAGTATTTAAAGTTGTTTTTATGTGTTGTATTATATTTTATCATATCAATATATATGTTATATTCATCCACTTGTATGCATAAGGACATTTTCCTGAGTTCGAATATAGATAAGGAGGTTTGTTTATACATAAAGTTGTTAAATAATATATATATATATATATATATATCTATGTATGTATGTATAAGTTCCAAGCGTGCAGTTTTGTACTGGTATTTTATATCTACCTATATATATATGTATATATTATGTTTTAAAGTTTGAATCTGTTGGGTTTAAGTGTATTAATATGATATATTTGTTCATTTTGTACATATAGGTTCCAGCTTGTTATATATATCTATTAGTTATAAATCTTTGTTGTAATTTTCTTTTATAACTAGTATATATTGATTTCAATAAGGCATTGACTTTAATATCATGTTTGATTTATTTATGTGTTTTGATTTAACAATGATTTTGAAAAAATTACATATATATTAAAATTTAATTTGCATTGAATTTAGAATATGATTTTGACATACATGTAAATAGTTATATACATGGTTATACACATATATAGATATAAGTTCACTCATACTGTTATCTTCAACGATCCAGCTCTAATTCGACTTCGTCAATTCCTTGGCATCAGTTTTGAACGTCAAATTCGTGCCAATCCAATTTGCTTTGAAATTCGTGCTTGGATTCGTAACCCATGTCATTTTCAAATTTCTCTAGCCTCGAAAGGTGAGCAATCACTCACGATTAACGTTCTTATATTTATTAAATTTGATTTCAAATTGAAACGACAATTGGAATATGCTTCTGTTAGTTATCTACATTGTTATATATATGATGTTATCCGTATCTGTTCACCTGTGACATTTGACACTACTGTTTGCTATCTATATTGATGATATGCCTGTTTTTATATTCTTACATTATCTGTTATCACTCTGCAAGTTCCCTATAGTTTAGAATTCACTATGGGTTGAAATGATACATACCCGAGCGATCTGTAGAATAGAAGAAAATCGTTATGGGTTGAAATGATAGACCCAAGCGATTTTCATTTGTATTGAATTTGGGATTGCAGGTTGAAATGATATATACCCATATATATTTAAATTATGGATTGAAATGATAAATATCTGTATCACTTGACCATAGGATAGAAAATTTTATACAAACATCGTTGGTCTATATATAAATATTTTAAAATAATTTCTATGGTTTTGAAAGGAAATATATATGGTTTTATTTAAAATTTGAAAATATTATGTATATGAATAAGCTTTAATATAAATAGATTTAATAACAAACTTTAAATTTAGTAAAGTTTGATTTAAGTAAAATATAATATGTTTAAGCATTTATATAAAAATTTATGTAAAAATAGATTTTATAATGATTCTATAAGTCAAGGTTGGAAAGACAAACTTGAATTTATTCGAAATTATATTTAATTAAGAATTTTGTTTAATTAAATCGATTTGAAACTTATTGAATTTGAGGGTTTAAGATATGTTTTTATAACTTGATTTTGATTTAAGGTGATTAGATGGATTTCAAGTTTAATTAAATCAAGGGAAATATTTAGTTTGATGTAATTTAAGGTTATTTAAATGATAATGGAATTATTAAGTGAATATTTCAAAACTAAATAACAATGAAGTTAAATAAGATATATATGGAATATAAATTTGGTTTTGAAAGTGCTATAATTTGGAAATATATATATTTGGAATGGAAATGATACTTTGGTTTTGGAAGTATAAATTATTTTGAGATGACCACGGTGTTATAATGACGTTTAGTTGTTAATAGCGTATATTTCTACATTGTAGATAGTTCCATGGATCCTTAGAGGATGGTTATCCCAAACATCCTCTAAGTTAATTATATTTCAGTTGATATTTCACTTGAGTTGGATTTATTGATATAAGAATGTTAATCCTGACTCGAGTGTTTTGTGTTTGCTTTACGCTCGGGTCAGACTGAGTAATTCAACATTTGAGACTCACCTTTGGAGTTTGGAGCTTCATTTGGAGATCCAACTATCGATCCCGCTTTTGGCTTTTCCAGTTGATTTGTTCAGAGAGGTCATCGGTTTGTATTGGAGACTTCACTGTACTTGAGATATTCTGTTGTATTTATTTCTAACTCTGATGTTTATATAGTAGCTTCATGAACTGCTATTTATCTATTCCGCTTATTTTTATATTACTCTGTGTCTGTGATTCTATGATTGATTTATTTACTGTATATGTTGAGCTTTGCCAAATATAAATTAACAATCTGATATTTGGAGAAATTCAAGTCCGGCATGTGTGAATGTGAACGGTTCAAAATATCGAGTCGTTACAGGAATTTATAAAGGAATGGGTCAATTGTTTTAAAAATAAATAGCGGTTTATTTTTAAAGGCACGAAAGAAAAGTATATTTCCCTGAAAAGCCAAGTACTTTTTCAAAGCAGATTTTTAAGTACAAATTAAAAGTTTTAAAGTCTTTGAAAGGAATGTTTTTAAGAAATTATTATTTAAGTTATTAAAATTTTAAAGGTAAATATTTATTAAATTAGTTATAGTAGTTTATTTTAAAAGGTTAATTGGTATTATGTTTTAAAAGGATAATTATTAATATTTATATTTTATAGAATAGTTCTATTTTAAAGTTAGTTTGGTTAAAGTGTCATTTGAAAACTTGTATAGAATTTCGTAACTCTTATTTTAAAATTTAGTTTGGCTTAACTTTTATTTTAAAAATTAGTTTTATATTTTATAAAGTAGTTTTATTTTAAATATTTTTAAAGTATATTTTTTTGAATAAAGTGTTTAAGTAGTTTTAATTTAAATGTTTTAAAGTATATTTTAGAAAAAGAGATTTAATTATTTTAAAATCTAAAGTATTTAGACTTGGTGATTTTCAGTGGAAATAAACAATATTTGGGAAATTTATTCCGCGAGAGAAAGGTGGTTTGAAACTGTTTTCAAAAGGTTGAAGTATGAAAAATAGCTTGCGAAGTTATTTTGAAATAAATAATTTGGAAATTATTTAAATCCGATGGTTGTTTGTGAATGTTATTTTATAGTTAAATAACCGACTATCAATATTGGCCAATGCGCTGACCGTTTCGAAGAGACTGGAATAGGGATTAATTTCTCAAAAACCACTTCGATCTGGTTTGAATGTTTTCTTGAGGAAGACAAGAGATTGAAGTCGAAGATGGAGCAGTGAAGTGCAAGGGCTAATCTCTACTAATTCCGAGGGTGATTCCAAAATGGATGTAGTAGGAGTAGTGCCTTCGGTTCCGTTCGAATCCGGAATAGACTTGTATGGACGAATGCTATCAGAATATCGTCAGGAGGACAATAAGCATTGTAAATGAATGTGTGCTTAAAAGGTAACGCTTAACCTCGAGCCTCATCAACCGGGAATGGCTATAACAGGGGAGGTGCACACAAGGCTAAGTGGCTAGCAACCAATTAGGGTAAGGTCATCCTTGTCTAGAGGTCCTTTAATTTCGGCAGTGTGGGTGGTTGTTGATCCCAACTGCGGGGTGATCTTATTCAGACTATCTAGTAAGGGGTAGCTCCAGTCTTGTGATGCAGGGGATTGGGGTGGATCCTCAGTACGGTGATCTAGACCACACACTGTGATGGGCGGTACCCTAGTAGCCCGGCCATTGTATGGAATCCAATCTCCAATAAGCGCCTATACGGTTTTGATTGTGCCCAACTACGCTGAAACGTGAGATGCAAGCATTTCGGCTAGATTCTATTTTACTTTCTATAGACACTATTATAATAACAGACGAATTTAATAAAAATATTTTGGTTATCGTAAGGTAAAAACCGGTCATGTTTATTTGTGGAGTGGTCTTACGAGATACCTTTGATTTCAAAGGATTTCGGAAGCTTTAATAATCCAACTAAGTGTGTTTTCTCACGCTGGTTTTCCATACCGACTCAGGTGTTATTTAACTATAATGCTCGGGTCAGACCGAGTATTATAGAGTTTAGATTCTGGTTGGACTGCTGTGGAGCTCAGAAGATGAGCTGGATGACAAGGCGTATTTCCGTAGATTTATATTTCTGCTGTGCAGTGCAAGCTGTGTATTCAGCTTTGGAGGGAAGAGATATTATAACCGTCCTGAATTGTGTTATTGATTGTATAGTATTCTGATGATGTAATATATATAACAGATATAGTTTCTTTTTGTGTAAAGACCAGTTATTATCTATTATATTTTATTCTGCTGCGATGGTAAGATTCTATTGTTGTTTGTTTCTATTTCTTCTTCTACCTCCTTCATCTTTAACCCTAATGGTTCGGTTTTTCGGCATTCGATTCAATACAGTGGATGTATTGATGTCGATTTTCGAGCGTCGAAAAATCGGGTTGTTACAGCTTCCTTTTTCAATTTCCTAATATCGTTGTCTTTTTATTTCTTGGCTCCAACTAACATTTCTATCCCCGTTTCATTCTTTATTCTTCTTCTTGCCTACTTCTCAAAGCCTCTTTCTTTTATTTTAATTGTTATACATACTTTATTCATGATTAAATGTTTGACCTTTTGGATTTACTACATTTAAATATATAAGAACTAAACTTCTATTCAATATATGTTAACGCGGTAAATTTTCATATCTTTTCAAAAGAAGAGATGTTTGTATGGGATTTGTAATTACAAGGAATCGCCTTTTCATTTTTCTTGAAACAGATAGTATAAAACACAAAGATTTTTCCACGTTTTATACATCTCTTTCATTTTATTTTCACATGTGCATTCCTTATTATTCCAAACGTCAAACTTTTATTTATTTTGAACTTGGTAATATATGGAAATTTATATGTAACAATCCAAGTTTCAATGTATTAAAATATCATAAAAACCCCAAATAATAGGATGAAGTTTATTTAACTTAATTTATGTCCGATAAATAAAAATAAGTTCATAATCATTACGCATTCATTAAGATTTTATTCAATTGTTGTAAAAATACCAATTAAATCTAATCATATCACAACTATAGAATTAAATCTAGTCATTACGTAATTATAGAAATAAAACTAATCATTACACGAATGCAGAATTAAAAGTAATAAGTACTTATTTACATAAGCAAGTTTCATATCTTCACCTTTCACAATTATGAATTTATTCACAACTTAAATTCAATTCCCAAGCATGTGGAATGGGTTTGCAACGATATAATCTAGTATCATATAAAAATATATAATATTCTCACTCGCCTTTTATTGGCGCTCCAAATCTCTAGATTTAACACAGATCTAAACCCTATTATCTGTATCCTCCACTTTTGACTTCCTATTTGGATCCAAAAATAATATTTATACAAATCTAGTAGAATTTAGGTTAGAGAAAAGAGATTAGGTTTATTAATTAGAACCGGAGCTAAAGTTTACCTTCAATGTTGCAACTTGATTTGAACATGTTTCTTATCCTCTATCCTTTTTCTATTCTTCTCCAAAGTATACTTATGCAATTTGGATTTAATTTTGTGTATTTAGAAAGTTTGGAGTAGAAAGGAAAATGGAAGAGTTTCTGTGCTCATTAAAAAAATAACAAGTTGGAAACGAAGCACTAGGTCATAATTTATAGAGGTTCAAATCAACGCTAACCATTGGAGGGAATCATATTATATCTGGTCCACACAGCCACATCTCACTACCGCATTCAAAAAGTTATTGTAACAACCTATATTTTTAATTATATTAAATTATTAAATTTAATATAATTATTGAATAAAAATGGTTAGAGATAAAAATTTAATGATTTATCAATGTAGTTTATTTAATATGAACTTGAATAAAATTTTGAAATAACAATATCAATAAGATTTAAGGAAATTATTTGTATTAAAATGAAGTCCAATATATTTGATGTGTTGTAATCAATAGCATGAATTGAAAAATAATGTTGAATTAATTAGATGAAAATAAAATAATTGATTTATAAGTAGAATTCATTTAAAATCTAATATTGATTCATCGCAAATTGAATTATTATGATGCTTTGATTTAAGAAGTGGAACTGAGTGTAGTATTTGTTTTGTTATTTGAATTTGTTTTAATAGTAAATTTTTAAAAGTTAAATAACTTATATTTCAAGTATAATGATTTATTGATAATTGAATTGTTTAAATTTAATATTGGAAATTATTTAAATAATCTCCTGAATTTAATAGAATGAAAATGATGTCGAAAGTTGATTTAAATTTTATTTAAACAAGAATGAAAATTATTAACTTTTAATATTGAATTTAAAGTGAATAAAATTATTTTTGAAACTACTTGTTTTAATTAACGGGTAAAATAAGTCTTTTTGGGCACTATCTCGGATTTCGACAAAACTAGTTTCAACGGATCTGTAATAGTGAGTTATTACAGGATGTCAAGTTTTGTAGCGATCGGACTTATTGTTTGGCCGTGCGAGCTTGAAATGCGTAGAATTTAATTAAAGAAATTTAATTGAAATAATTTAATTTGAAAAGCTATCTTCTGTATATGATGGAATTGGCTTCCGATACATATTCCATTGTGTTCAGAATAGTGGTATAACATATAGAATGTCGGGCGGCATGCCTCATTTGGAGTTTAAAATTTTCGTGCGTGAATAGTGTCGTGGAAGATTTTGTATGTAAGGCTATCCTCCCTTTCATTTCGTCTAAGACGAGCAGCTGTTCATATGAATTAATGGTCAAAAATCATTCTCCTTCTCCTCTCGTTTTCTCCTCATCCGCTCAGTGAAATCAAACGATGCTAAAAGGAAAGATGAAGATCTCATCAAGCTCTACGCATCCAACGGCTGAATCGAGGTGGAATGACTCAAGTTCGCTAGAGTCGACTTGAGATGGCGCAGCAATTTTATGGTGTTGGGTTCATTGGTTCGTGGCACACACACGGGCAAGGGGGTTTCTGGCGAGGCACATCTGCTAGCGAGGGGAGCGGTGGTGGCTGCTAACGAGGGGAGAGGCGAGCTGGTGATCGTTCGTGCTTGAAAAAAAAATAGAAGAAACCAAGAAATCGCTTATCGTCCTGGAGTAGCATTGGTGGAAGGGAAGAGTTTAGGTTAAGTTTAATTTTATTATTATGTTAATTAAATTTTTATTTATATCGAATATTAATAAATTCGTAACTTTTTCATATGAGGTCTGATTCAAGCGCAACGAGTCTTGTTGCAATCGTATTGATGAACGCTACAACATGGAGTTGGATTCGAATTTATTTGAAGCTAAAAAGTTTTCAGTTTCAAATAAAGGTGAATGTTTTAAACCGCTCATTAATTACTAAAATATTCCGATGTTAGTTAAGTTTAAATCATGAAGTATTTATTTTTATTGAATATTGTTTGGTAATTTAACTGGCGTTTAAATTGACATGTGGTTTGAACTGATAGGAATTTAAATCGACGGCTAAATTTGAAATTAAATTGCTAGTTAAACACCCGATATTGATAATTAGTTAATTGTATTGGATTATTGGCTAACAGGGATGATGATCGAAATTGAATGCTATTGGTTGGTATATTAGACGACTTGGGTGTTTATTTATTTTATATATCTCTGTTATCACCTTGTATATTACTGACAGTATATAAAACTAAATTGAATTATTTCGGATAAATTAAGAAGTAGGTTGAAATGATATATACCTATGACAGTTTGATTTGGATTGAAATGATATATATCCATCCCTACAATTAAAAATTAAAATAATTGATCACTTGGCCATATGATAGAAAATAATATACGGACACCGGATTGATTAAATAAAATGGGTCTAAAATTCTTAGTTTTGAAATTGTTTAAATGATATCATTTTAAAGAAATAAAGGAATCGAATTTATATGAATTGAATTATTTCTAATTCGAACTTTGAATTGTTGGGATCAAAATTTGTTAAAAAGAAATTGTTTAAAGAATTGAATTTGAAATGTGAAGTTTAATCAACACATCACTTGAATTATGGAAATTGAAATTGTTTTAAAAGTTTGAACTTTTTCTTGAACTCCGAATTTATTTAAGTAAAAGTGATATAAAAGGATATTTCTAATTTGGGATTAGAATTAAAATATTTGAAATTGAATTAATTTAAAGATTTGAATTTAAATTCGAGCATTGAAGTTTAATTAGATTTGAGTAATCTTAAATCAATAAATTGAAACTGGACTTGAAATCGATATAAATAGAAATGGTTAAAATAAGAATTGAATTGAAATCTAAATCGTTGAATTGAACCTTTGAATCGAATTTCAAGTTAAAAATGAACGTTTCGAAATTAAAGTTAATTCGAATTTAAATCGAAATTAAGTTGATTTGAAATTTAATCGAAGTTGAGTCGGTTAAATTGGAAGATTGAAAATTGAATTTGTTTGGTTTGAAATTTGGACCTAGTCCAAATTTATGGGAAATGGAAAGAACGGTTTGAATTTGAAACAATTTTTTTACTATAAGATGTTTTAAATTTTATTTTTATTATTTTTTAAATTATTTAAATTTTCAAATCGTTTGATATATAAACTATTTTAATATCTAAACTATTTTAGTATTTTAATTTTTCAAACTATTTAACTTTTCAAATATTTTAACTATTCAAACTATTTTCTAAAAAATTCATACCGTTCGAGTTGGGAATTGTTTATATTTAAATCGTGGATTTAAATGTGAATTTGGTTAAAGCTGAAGTTAGAACCTAAGTTGTTATTCGAAACAATTTTGGAAATAAATAAAATGATTTTGAAATAGAATTGATTTCAAAGTGAGATATGATGATATTGATATGGAATTGATTTTGAAGTGAATATGATATTTTGATATCAAGTATGAATCATTTTCGAAATGTAAAAGAACCAACCAGTATGTAAAAGGGCGTTTGGTTGTTAAAGAGACGGGGGCCTCTTATTGGCATACTCCCTGTCAATATTTGAACAGCTTTAACAACTACGTATGCGAAGGAGACTCCAGAATGAAGTGGTTGGATTTGGTGTACATTGCTAGATTTGAAGAAAGAGAACGATGATCGATAGACCCCAACACTTGTGTCAATTTGAAATGACTAAAACAGAATAGCTTGATAGGGCCAATGAGGGTAGCTATGTCTAACAGACATCCGTTCTTCGATTTCCTTTTTTGGACTTGGTCCACACTATTTCCCTGATGTTTGGTTTCGATTGGTGCACCTTGATTTTGTATGACCTCCCTTTGATTCGATATGGGATGGATGTACGCAATGGGAGGTCGTGGCTATGATGCGTTACCACCAGCCCTGCTACCCGAACTGGTAGTATCCTACCTTGGGCATTGCCTCATGTGGCTCGTCATACTTTTATCCTTATACGAGACCACTACGAGTTTGGTTTAGTGTTGTCGTATCGCGGCGTATCCCTATCTCCCGACGTGCTATTAGTGCGTTATATGAAAACTGTACGACAATGCTTAAAGACACGTCAAGGGGGATCAATGTAAAGCGTTAGCGCTTTAGGAAAAATATTTATTTTATTGATTAGACATAACATATATAGCATATTCTACTGTATATAGATATTTTAATGGATCCTTAAGAGATAGAAAATCCTGTAACATCTCTTGAGTTATTGCATGCATGTTATACACTGGATAGGATATGTATAACCCCATAAACATCTCTGACGCTATTACACTCATGTTATACGTATGTTAATTTGACTTACATTAGAATATTATAGTTCTAACCTGAATGTATTGTTTTACTTTATGCTCGGGTCGGCCTTGAGTATTTCAGCGCAATAAATATCATTTATTCTAAAGAACGAAGACGAAGATTTGGTATATTATACCAGTATTATTCCCGCGTCATTTTATTCCACTGCATTATTTTATTGTTTTGTTGTATATATAACTCCGGTTGATGATGTAAAATTTTAATCAAACGTATAGTATAAACTGCTTCGTGAACTATTCAATTGATTATTATATTTTTTTCATTCCGCTGCGAGATTCTATGTTTATTTCCTCTTTTTTTATTCTTCTTAATTAACCCAATTGATAATCCATGTTTCAGATTGTTTTGAGCTGGACATGTGTGGTTTATTGTCGACTTAAACCTTCCAAAATGTGGGTCATCATAGTTATGGGTCGACCATTTAAGCCCCTAGGTCGACCGTCCATGGTCGACCCAGGCATGGTCACGGTCGACCTAGGCAGTGCTGGTTTGGTGAATTTAGTGTGTTCTCTTATTACGTTGAATTCTTACCTTTTATACCAATTAACGTTAATAAACATTATCTTATCCCCTATTTATAATTCTTAAATGTAAAGTAATAGTTAAGTTTTATGGCATTAATTAATCATTAACTAATTTTAAATTATTTCCTTAATTATATATATAATTATTTCCAACAACGAAAATTCAAATGTTGATAAAAATTTCATTTTGAACTCCAATTGGAAAATTTTATATATGAAAATTGATCAGAAATCGCTACGAATCTAATGGTATAAGTTTCATAGCTAAATTCCAATATTTACAAAAATTCCATTTTCACAATTTTATTAATTAATTAACATAAATGTGGGGTGTTGCATGCATAAACAAATATATATATATATATATATATATATATATATATATATGACGATTTTATACAAACATTTAGAATATAAATGCCTAGGTTTATACATATATTTGAATATACTATAATATGTGTATATGGTTTGTATACAGATGTTAATAGTACTATATATATACGTATGCATATATGCATGCATGTTTGTGTGTATACATTTACATAGTTTAGACAGATACATATATATGTGATATTTTATTGTCGCTTATTTATGTTTAATATATGTACCATACATCGTGTGCCCGCGTTCCCCTTTCTTCATTTAATGCAACTAGCTCTGTTTGGTGCAACTTGTTTCAGCAACAAACAACTTGGGAAAGCATCACATAATCCTTTGTAAGCCTTTGCAACAATTTTAGTCTACATGTTGCAGTACATGTTTCACTTCTCCCTCTAGCTCAATTTCAGCCTCGAGCATGCAAGTCTCTACAATAAATACTTTAACGCAGCAGCAACATCTCACTTCCTATCAGACTATCTATGCCTACTATATAATTCCCTAAACCATTTCTACCTTTGCAACCTGCATGACATCGTCTTTACAATAATGATTCCATGTCAAGTTCATTTAATTTGCATATAGATATTTCTAGTATCTTATTGTTCACTTTATGTAATCTATATCGATCATCTATGTGATAATATCATATTACTGTCTAATTCTTGCAAACATTTTGTATCGTTGCCCATTAGATGTATTGATGGCTTTTATATACTACATATATAACAAAATAATGAGTACTCGCCTCATTCAAGAACCACTCTTTCATAATATATATATATATATATATATATATATATATATATAACTAGGAGAGAATGTGTATTTTTATATATTAAAATTAGATATTTTAGAATAAGAGAACCTTTGATTGAAAGTGAAGATGGAAATAAAATTTTACACTACATCTGGATCTAATCAAATCAGAACTTAAAAGAAGAACAAGGTAATATTTTAGATTTCCCCTTTTACAAACGCTAGCTATAATAGATTCAACACCATATGAAAATTTCCATGTTTAATCATAATAAAATATCTGAACTTTAAAATTATAGATCCAAAAATACACAATCTGTAAACAAAATGTAAATAATATCATCATAATTTTATACACGCACAAATATACACATATATAACTTCAATAATTAATGATTAAGTTTAGAACAATCCATATATACATATACACATATGTGTATACAATAATTTAAAATTCAAACTTCAAATACACATATATGACTAAATAATAAATCATTGGATATAAATATATATGTATTAATTTGTAAAACCGAAATTAACTATACCAAATTTAACTTAACGTTAGTTTACAATTTTAGATAACATGAAGATCGAACATATGAACATTTACATATAAATTCAATTAATTAAATATCAGATATAAGTAAATTAAATGATGAAACAAATGTAAATTTTATTACAACAGTTCGAATTCACATTGTCAATTGTTTTGGATCCAATAAACAATATCAAATGCAAAATGAATCAAACATACAACTGATTTTAATTAGATAATTTATTAATTAAATTATGATAACAAATGTAAATTTTATAGAAAATCAAATCTACATTAACTAATATTTCTGATCTAACAACCAATTTGAATACAAACACATGATTGATTTTATAATAAACTAACAACACATAAGAGATTTTAAATTAGATTTAACAAGTGATAATTTATATACATGTACATGTGAATGTAGTCAGGGATAAACATCATGAATAATAAACAGAAGAACAGAACCTGAAAAATCTTGCCCTCTGCAACATCTTGTTTTGAGATTTATCCATAGATCTCTAAGTAAACTCATACCCAACTTTGCAAGAGAATGATGAACCACTTAGCTTTTATTTTATTTGATGCTTTGATTCGATTTGGAGTTGATTATTTTAGAAGGAATAATTTAATTTTCGGACACGGCTATGAAAAGAAGGAGAAAATAATAAAATGAATGAAAGAAGACTAAAAATAAAAGTAATGACCTTTTCCAAATTGAAAGAATAAAAAAAAGTTCCTTTTTTTATTAAAACTTTCCTAGTTATTCCCTTGGTTTTCTCTAACTTAACCCCTCTTGCTTCTCAATATGTGGATAGCCTTAAATGCCATCAAATGCCACACATTTCACAAATCCCTTCATGCAATTATCTTTTATTAAAACTCGTTTAAGGTTACACTGATATCGTATATCGATGTGCGCAAATATATGTTTTATATATGCATTTGAATAATTAAACAACTCTTAAACATCAAATAAATTAAATAATAATCAATATTTCTCAAATATTAATTAATTTATAACATTTTATAAATTAAGTAAATTATATACTCTTTAAGAGAATTCCCTATATGGTTAATTTATAACATTTCGAAGGCGTTTAACCTCCGAAGCAATGATATGAGTATGATGTTGCTCATAAGTCAAATCTGGCGAAACTTCAATTTCTTCAATAACACCGGGCTCAAGAATAGAATCGGAATCCCTAAGGCATTTCCGTAGTTGAGAGATGTGGAAAACGTCGTGAATAGAAGAACTTTGAGCTGGTAATAAAAGGCGATAAGCCATGGAACCAATACGTTCGGTGATGGAAAATGGACCAACATATCGAGGTGCTTGTTTTCCCGATCAACTGAAATGCTCAACATCCTTCATTGGTGAAACACGAATAAACATCAAATCTCCCATAGAAAATTCCAAATTCCTTCTTCGGTTATCGCATAGGATTTGTATACTTTGAGCTTCTTTTATCCTATGAAGAAAAAGGTCAATCTTTTCTATGGAATCATGAATAAAATCTGGACCTTAAACCAGCTTTTCACCGGCCTCCAGCCAACGAGAAGGAGATCTGCATGGCCTTCCATAGAGTGCCTCGAAAGGTGCCATACCAATACTAGATCGAAAGCTATTATTATAAGAAAACTCAACAAGAGAAATATGATCTTCCCAACTTCCATCAAAAATCAAAAATACATGCACGAAGAAGATCTTCAAGAGTTTGATTCACACGCTCTATTTGTCCATCGGATTGAGGACGATAAGCGTTGCTAAAAGAGAAGGATGAGCATCAAGGCTACATAAAATAAGAGATGAACATGAATCAAATTCACGATCTCGAATCTCACGAGTGGATAAAGTCTCGAGATTATTCCATTTGGATATCATCATGGAAATAACTGCTTGTTGCTTACGACTAAGGGCATCGGCAACACGATTTTCCCTTTCGAGAGTATAAAGAATATCAAGATCATAAGATGCAAGGAACTCGAGCCAACGTTGTTCATGCAAATTAAGTTCCTTTTGAGAAAATAAATACTTCAAAGATTTATGACCGGTGTAGAGAAAAAATTTCTCTCCTAAAAGATAATGACGCCAAATTCTAAGGGCGGAAAAACTAGCCGCGAGCTCTATATCATGAGTGGCATATCTAGTCTCGGCAAGCTTTAATTGCCTAGAAGCATACGTGATTACATGTTTCCTTTGCATGAGAATGGCACCCAAACCAACACGACTAGCATCGTTATAAGCAATAAAGTCTTGGTTCCCTTCGGGAATCGCAAGAATAGGAGCATCGAAAAGGAGTTCTTTTAAATGATCCTCTTTCCCAAAAAGCTTAAGACTTTCAAAATTATAACTAATTTTATGTAATCATCCTTTTAGAAAAATTTACTTATTCAAAGTCAATTTACTATGTCTCGCTGTCTCATCATAGCGTTTAGGAGATTCCTATCGATAACGTTGATCAGGCGCATCGACTAGAATTCTTAAAGCACTCAATGGGAAAAACAACACAAAATCATCTTCTGTATGATAAACATGTCTCTTAAAAAAATTACGAATATTCTTTGCTCGTTTCAAGAACAAAATCCAATTATACTTATAATTGTATCTTCAAATTTTAAATTGTTGTTTTCATCCATAATCAATGAATACAAGGCGGACTCATCGAGATATTCGTAGAATACTCGATTCATAAGATGGATGAAATAAGCTAGACAAACCGAATGACATCACGAGTCATTCATAAGAATCATAATGAGTGTGGAATGCGGTTAGTGGAATGCTATCATCCGCAACTCATAGTTAATGAAAACTGGTGGCAAAGTCAAGCAAAAGACCTTAGCACCACTTAATAGATCACTTAGGTGGTAATCCTAAGACAAGCTCCAAAATACCGGGAGATTCTCGAACTACTTGAATGAGGGAAATAACATCTTCCTCAACAAGTGGGTCTAGAGAATATGAGGATGCCACCAAATTGGAATCAAAATCATTAAGAATAATAGAAATCTGCTTAACAGATTGAGAATGTCGAGCATGAATAGTCCTATCGGGATATAGGATATGGGCTTCATAATGATTAAGCCAATTCTTTCTCAAAAATCAATTTAGAAACCTAGGTAGCACATAACATGAATCGGCTCGGAAAGCATAACCATATAAAATAATCTCGACATTTTTACAAAGTAAACTGAGTATTGCGGATCCACCAACTGGATTAGCAATTCTTAGTGAAGTCATCAAGCCTAAAATATTTAAAGAAATGGTATCGATAAGTTCTTTTGATATAAAAGAATGAGATGCACCCATATCAAAAATAACTCGAATAGGAAGATCGTGAAATAATATAATGTCATCAAGGACTGAATGAAAAATACCTTGACCAAGAGAAGGGTTACTAGAGGCTTGCACAACATTCAGCTTTCCCTCTCCCCTACTTTGAAGTTTGGGACAAGAAGACAAAAGATGACCCAAACTTTTGCAATAGCGGCAAGTAAAGGGTTTTGGACACTTGTTTGCATAGTGGTCCTTAAACCATAATTGTAGCATTGTCCACGACTGGAGGTAGGAGTCTTTGCTACCGAAGTTTCCTGCTTCCCTTTCTTGTTGGGATTAGGGATTTTTAACTATGCCTCTTCTTATTGTTATTGAGGCTCTTTTTGCCAACATCACTATCATTTCCTTTATTGGCCTCTTCTAGTCGAAGAGTGATATCTACAAGCTAATCGAAAGGCACTTCAGTTTCAGAGGTAAAACCTTTTTGGGGTTCTTACTCAAAGCACTGATAAACCTTTGATTCTTTACAAGATCCAAAAGTTGTTGGGCAGACATGTATACGCCATCCAGAGAAGGACTATTGGATTGACCAGCGCTAGGACTGCTAGATCTAACCATCTCTTCTCCTTAAAGAAAGAATGAAAGAAGAGGAAAAATGTTATTCTCAGAATGTATATCAAACAAATTTGATTGATAAAACAAGGCATCACAAAAGAAAATAGGATAGAACGGGTCCAATGACTCGAATTAAATCCTAAGGCACGATTCCTAAGAGAGACTTAGGACAATGATCCTTGCTATAATATTCTATATTGTTTCAAGTTTGGTTCTGATACCAAGCTGTGACGCCCCACCTCTATACTCACGCTAGCTAAGGACACTATGAGGTGATGTTGTTGACTAGCACGAAGAATAGCCCTTTAAGGAGAGACCATCCGTGTAATTGTTTTGTGTGAGTGCCGATATGCCAGATAGAAGGTCACGCATTTCATTTAAAGTGGAAATCCGACATATCGATACAAACACAAAGCTACTACACAGTGGCTATGTGGTCTTCGGAAACAATGTGAAATAAACATAACATAAATCAGTCATAAATATTCATATCACTAAGGCAGAAATAGATATGAATATAACACATAAAAGTGTACATCAAAGTAGTGGAAATCCGACATATCGATACAAACACAAAGCTACTACACAGTGGCTATGTGGTCTTCGGAAACAATGTGAAATAAACATAACATAAATCAGTCATAAATATTCATATCACTAAGGCAGAAATAGATATGAATATAACACATAAAAGTGTACATCAAAGTAGTGGTCATGTAAGATCCACTACATCACAAAAGAATAGGTACAAGTTCTAGACAAAAGAATATGTATACATCAAGGAGTCTATCTCGAATGTTTATAAAAACTACTAAACTAAGTAGTTTGCCAAAAGTCAGATGACGGACCCTGAGAAGAAGTCAAGCAGAAGCGCCTGAAATACCTCGGTCCGACCCGAGTATTATTTATGAAGAAAATAATAAACGGATCGGTCTAACTATAAATATCATATAAAATAAGGTAGGATGAGAAATATGACAAATACGTATAATAACAATAATGCCATACTATGACAAGTATACATTATATGACAATAAAAATCATACAATATCTCGAATATTCTCAAACACCAAAAAGAATGTCATATTCTTTAACATATTCACCAAGCATAAATATTGATAAAAACTTATCAATGTAAATCACAAAAATCGATGAAACACAAATTCTATAAATCATCAACTAGAAATCCAGAAATCACAAAAGGGAGAAGGCCTATCACAAGCGAGAGCATGAAAACTCACCAACACGTGTATCACAAATGGAAAGCTATTCATTGGGTCGCTAACCCATAAAAATATGGGTTACAGTCCCCCATGTGGATTAATTAGCGGAACATCGACGCATCCGAAAAGATATGCCTTATGGACAACTCTATCGTGGTACAGTTCCCTACGCGGACGAATGAGCTGATTGCTCTATGAAGGTCAAAAGACCATGGGTCGCTACCCCATAAAATTGAGCCGAACCTCCACCTAATGATCATCATAGATTAACAAGTGTAAATTACACTAAGCTAGAAAATAAACGAGTTAGGCTTCATATCCCATAGCCACTGGCTTAACTTAATTATTTACGAATAAATTTTAGACTTCCACTCGAAAAAAAGTGTAAATTACACTAAGCTTGTAAATATATGAGTTTAGCTTCATGTCCCATAACCACTGGCTGAACTTAAATATTTACGAACAGATTGTAGATTTCCACTCGAAAGTTGTCATAAGAATTCGATCGAACAAGTCTAAGAATTAACCAACAAAGTAAATGCAAGTGTTTCATACCACTTTTTTTTGCTAAGTCGTTTAATTAGATTTCTCGAACGAATGAGGTAAAGGTTTGTATATACTAATAGATTAGAAAACGGATTTAAAAACAAGCTTTGTATTAAAAATAGTGTTGAAATCGTTTTTGTGAAAGAGTTTGGATATTTGCTGCTAGCATAAAAACCGTTGTATTTTAAAGTGACAAATCACGAAAATGATTGTAAAACAATCAATCACTAAAAATTCACATACGATGACGTGAACCAAAACCATAGAAATCGATATCAAATCCATTAGATGGATATTTCCAAAAATCCAGAAAAGAAGTCATCAAAGTCAATAATAAATGATAACAACTAACCGAATCAACAAAAATCGATTAAAATTGGAAATCCACTCAAAAACCGGCCAAAATAGGAAAATTAAACAGTTCCAGACGTCTGAAATTACCAACGAGACGTCTGAACCTAGGTTTTGGAAAAATATATGCCTTTTTTCCTTTCTCTTTTTAATTCCAGAACTATTTCAGACGTTTGGATTTTTTCAACCAAACGTCTGGATTGGTTCCAAAAGTCTAGATTTTAGCACTGCCCTTTCCAGGGACCTTTTCTAGATGTTTGGATTTCATTTCAGACGTCTAAATTTTGTTCCCGACGTTTGAATTTTTCTACTAGGCAAAAAAACAACCTAGCTCAAAAAGAGCAAATCCAAACCGAAATGTGATCGAACGAGCGATGGATGCTAGGGATTTATGCCAATCGACAACCCAGTCCTATAGGCATTTCGATACACCCCAAATAACATATTCGAACATCCAAGATAGGATCTTAAAGATTTTGACTTTAAAACACCAAAATTGAAAAATTCACCAAATCAATTCAAATCAGAAGCAAATGAACATGAATAAATGTTAGAAATTCATACCTAACAACAACGAAAGCTATAGACGTAGATGTGTGTTCAAAAAACTCACCTTTAGAACTCAAAGACAATGAATGAGAGGCTTTAAAACAAAGCAAGACCAATTCCTCTTCAATACACCTCTAGAATCTTCAATCTATTATCAAAGGTGAATTTTTTTCCTAAGTTAGGGTTTAGGAATTTCTGAGCATTGAAGAGAGATTTGGAAGGTGAAGAGGATGCTTAACTAAGCTTCTCTTTGATTTTGGAGCTTGAATCTTGAATTTACTAGTAATCTAGGGCTTAGGAATTTCTGTTTCCCTTTCTTTCCCCCATTTTTACTTTAGCTTGAAAATGTTAGGAAATAAAAATGAATGAAGTGAAGTTGGAGGGAGAGTTAGGTTATTGTGTTGGGTTAGTGGGCTGAAACCCAAACCCAAAGCCCAATAGAAAAATAGCAAAATTCTACCCAACTTCAAACACATCGATGTTTATACTCAAAAAGGTCGCAAATGCCATTTTGGACTCGATGGGAGTGGTCATGAGTCTTAATTCTACTGTTTGCAAAATGTAGCATTTTGGACTCTAATCCGACTAACAATGCTATATTTAAATAAAACATTTAAATATATAATAGTGAAATATGTGGGTTGTTACAAAATATGTACATCTGGTTGTACCTCCTATCGTTTTGCTCCAGCATGCCCAGGTGGCAGGACAGGCTAAGTTGGTTTGCTGAGACCATAAGGAGGATGGGGAACCGATGAGAGTCGAAGGCATGTCAAGCTCAGTGAGAAGAGATGGAGTGCAGGTTGTAGGTGGCAGTATCGAAGCTGGATCGATGATGGACCACCATCAAGACAGTCTTAAACTTTGTCGATTGGGAGATATCCAAGGGAGAGATGCTTGAACAAGTGGGTTGGCCTAAAGCCGAGTTGCAAGCAGGGTGGAGGTAGAGAGTCTATCGACTAATGGGAGATGGGCTGAGCCAAGCTCGTGCCTTGTCTTGATGGGCGAGTTGGTTGTGAGGGTTGCTGAGCCGAGATGCTTCACAATTAAAGCATTTGACGTGCAATTGAGCATAGGAGCCGATGTAGGCCTAGGCTGGATTCGAATTATCATCATGCATAGGAAACCCAATCAATTTTCCATTAGCCGTGGTTGGCTTGCATGTTGACTTGGACCCAATCAGCCTGGATCGGCTTGAGCTAGGCCAACATACCGTGATTAGTCTGCCTTCTTATTTTGAGTAACAGTTACACATTCTATTCTCAGTGGATATATCGATATCCTTTTCGAAACATCTTGACTATGAACATTTAAAACACAATGTTTTTCCATATTTTGATTAATACTCACGATTGCAACTTCTTGCAACTACAATCACAAAACATTTTATTGAAAGATTTTCTTATTATATACTTTAAATTAGTTACTTAATTATTTATATCATAATATAAAGTATGCAAAAGAAAATAATTACATAATTGCCCATAAGGCATACAACAAACTCTTTTATTTATAATATAAATAAAGTACCTTACATGCCTATAGTTCTTGAGCACCCTTAAGTCATAGAATATCTAAGTTTTTGTTTATATCATCTCAAGATAAGTAAGAATGTTATGTAACGTTGTTAAGAACCCTCAAGGGTAATAATAACTCTCCTTAGGCATCGTGAAATGAGGGTTTTGGTCATCTAATATACTTTACGATTTTGTCGAGCACCTTTAAAGTCATAAAGATGATTATGAGCATGATAAAAGTATGGTTAGGGGTTATATACGAAATATAATAAGTAAAGAATTATTAAACATTTATGGAGACTGTGATTTGTTAAGCACCCTCAAGGTTGTGGTAATATGATAAGCAGATCCTAACACCCACTCAAGGAAGTCATGAAATTTCCATATCTCTTTTATGATTTTTGAGGGATGTAGAATTTAGGGGGAGCCTTATTAGATAAATAAAACAAATCAATGATAAATAAAACAAATCAATCTAATAAGTATAAGAACATATGTGATATTATAAAATCTACTTTAATAAATTTGCATAGTTAATATAACTAATAAAATTATTTATCAGTTAAAATATACTATAAGAATTGAATTTGTAACGGCTCATAAATTTTGGTAATTAAAAAAAAGCCAATTCAATAAGGTTTTGTGACTTACTGTTGGAAGAAATAAAATTCTATGATTTAATAATAAGAATATAACGGGAATGCAATGTAATAGTATTGATTTAGGGTAATTGATAACCGCTTTAAATATAATTCCAATTAATTGAAATGACTAAAGAGTTATAATTGGTATAGATTGTAAATTAATTGAAATAATGCATATGTTAATTGATAATTGGATTAAAGAAGTAATTGACAATTTAAATGTTGGTTAATTAATGAAATAATGTGTAATAAATTGTAATTGGATGGATTAGTATAGTGTAAGTTGTCATAACATTTGTTTTTAAATAATAAACATACAAATGTTATTAAATGTAGAAATGGTGAAAATTGTTATTAGTTACCAATTTAATTAATCAACTACAAATAAATGTAAATTAATGTTACATTAATGTGAGTTAATACAATAACTGCAAATTAGAAATGTAATAAAATGTACAGAAATGTCAATTACACCCACAGGGCGATAAATTGATTTAATAATAAAAATAAAACCAAGATAAATGAAGTTGCAGGATTTTATATTATAATTGATGTCAAAAATCAACAAAAGTACAATATTATTGGAATACTGCTACTAATATGGTAAAAGATGATAATTGTAGAATATTGGTGTAATAAGATATAAACAAATGTTAACTATGTCTATAGAGTAATAATTGATTGAATAAAAAAATTGAAACCAAATTTGATAAATTTATTTGAATTAAATTTTAGTTAATTGGATTTAATTACAGTCGAAATTGAATACTGTAATTAGTGTAATAACCAACAATGAAATTTCATGTAAATTTATTTTAAATTATTGTAAATGTCTAAATAATCAAAAAAAGATGAAAATTTGTTAGTTTATAAATATTGAATTAAAAAGCGATTAATTAATTTAATATTAATTTATTTAATTAATGTGAAAATAGCTATTTTGGACACTGTCTCAGATTTCGACGAAACTAGTTTCATCGGATCCATAAGGGTGAACTATTGTAGGATTTCAAATTTTGTAACGATCGGACTTGTCATTTGATCATACGGGCTCAAAACGCCTAGAAATCAATTTAATTGAAATCAATTTGAAATAAGCTGATTTTAAGCTAACTTCTTTATACGACGGAATTAGGACTTGTGACATGTTCCATTGAGTTTAAAACTATCGAAAACATCTATTTTGATATATAGGATGACCCATTTTCGTTTTGGGAACAAAATGGGCTTTTCAGGTCATTTATCGTTCCAATCCAAATCGATCTGGTTCATTCTTTTCTATTTCAGCTATACTTATATATAGCCTACTATAAACCCTAGCTATTTTTTATTCCATTTGTCTTACGTACAATTCTATTTGCTCCTTTTGTCAATGGTAGAAACTAATTCAAACTTGAAATCCCAATTCCCAAATTGCAAATTCAATTTCAAATTCAGTTCCAAAATCAAACTCCTACAAACCGTAAAAAAATCATATATCATTTCGAAGCTCTCGATGAGCGCAAACTAAATCTACAGTTGGTTTTTCGATTTGAGTCTCTATGTGTCCTGAATTCGACGATTTATTTACAGCCATCATTAGGTAGGGGTTTGATTGTACGGTGGATCTATGTCCTTAAGCCGATCAGAGGGCATAGGGGTGTTACTATCGTCGAGTAGTTTGCATCTGGGGTGTCGTTCGTCGTCAGGCCATCAAAGTTCACCAGAAAAGGTGAATATAGGCGACAACGACACGTTTGATTGGGACCACCTGACGTGGTCGCGCCACCATGTTCACGTACGGCTCGGAGAAAGGAGGCGAGTGGCACGCTCGAATCTAGTCGTAGGCGTTTGTGCTTGCGTGCATTCGAAGATAATCGATGGCAGCTATGAACGTTGTCATGTATGAGCGTTGGGTTAGGGTTTGCTGTAGAGGGTGATGAAGGTGACGTGTAAATTTAAGTATTATTATTTTATTTGTTACAAATATAAATCGCCTAACTTCAAAACTTAATATTTTTTGCATACGAACTCAGATTCACGCGTAGTTTTTCCTCTGGGATCATATCAGAATTTTGGACATTTTGAAACTAATTTGGATAGATTCTGAGACTATTAAAATTTGGGCCCTATTTTGGATTTTGAATCGATTTGAAATCAAAGGTGAGTCTTTTGACCCACTCACAACTACTAGATTTTCTTATGTGGTTAAATTAAATTTATGATGTGATTAGAAATAAACTGATTAATGTTTGGTATGCTTAAATTGTCATTCTAGTTAAATTTAACTTTATTTGCATTTAATCATTGTTTAATTTAATATCAAATTTAACTGTCAATTTAATACATGTTAATGATTATCAGTTATCTATTGATGTGTATTGATTGATTTGGACAGTAATTGTGAAAGATGTTTGATTGTTGGTATTAGATGACTGGATGTTGTATTTTATATTGTTATAACATTGCAAGTTCCGTATGGGTTAAAACGATACATACCCGAACGATCTAAGATTAGGGGAAAATCGTTATGGGTTTAAACGATAAACTCAAGCAATTTTATGGATTTTTATTTTATTTTGAAATTGCGGTTTGAAATGATATATAACTGTAAAATTGTAAATTGCGGATTGAAATGATAAATATTCGTATCACTTGACCCTAGGGTAGATAATTATATACAGACACCGGATTGGTTAAATTAAATGATTTTGAACCTTTAAACTAATACAATTTATTTAATCTAATTTACCTATTTTATACTAATAAAATTTATTTAATCTATTTTAAATCTATTCAATATAAATTAAATCTATTTTAAATTTATTTAATCAATTAAAAATCTATTTAATATAATTTAAATCAATTTAATCTATTTTAGATCTATATAAATCATTTTGAAAATCTAATTAAATCAAATTTAAGTCTATATTAAACTATTTGTACTATTTAAACTATCTTAATCTATTTTAAACTATATTTAAACTGTTAAAACTATTTTTGACTATCTAAAACTATTTTCTAAAATTTCAAACTGTGTAGAGTTGAAGTATTTATTTTTAAATCCTTGATGATGAGACAACCTAAGTTGAAATTTGGAATTGATATATTTTGTGAAATGACATATTTAAGTAAATATGATTTTGTAAGTGAACACGATTTTGGAAGTGAATATGGTTTTGGAAGTGAATCTGATTTCGAAAGTGGTATGGTTTGAAATCAAATATGATAGATTGATATTAAGTATGAATTGACTTTTGAAATGTAAAAGAACCATCCGGTGTGAAATAAGCGTTTGGTTGTTAAAGAGGCCGAGATCGAATATTTTCATACTCTCCGCCAATACCAAAAACCACTTTAACAACTGTGTACGTGATGAAGATTCCAGAAATGAAGTAGGAAGATTCCAGAAATGAAGTAGGATGGTTTGTTGAACGATTCTGTATGAGGTATTTATGTGACCCTGACTCCCGTGAGTCATCTTAGATGTGACTAAAACAGGAGCCACGTCGGGCCAAGTGATGCCATTCTTACTATCGATCACATTTCTTTGGTACCATATTATGACTTTGTAATGATTTGGTGGCCACCCGTTGATTTTGATTTGGGAGTGTGTTTCGAGATGGGCGGTAGTAGCTGCTATACGTTACCACCAGTCTGGATCCATAATTGGTATATCTATCCTAGCATTGTCTCGAGTGCCGTGTTCATATGCCCTTGCATGCCTTCTACGAGTTTGATTTGTACCATACCTATGGAATGCCCTTTGATAGCCCTCAAGTTTACGGAGGAATTACGGTACTGTATAGACTATGAGAATATATAAAAATTTGTTAAGAGGGATGTGGGTAACGCCTTAACGCTATTTTAATACTTTACTTTACTGTAGACATATTATAATAGCGTACTGTATTACATAGTAGATAGTTTAACGAATCCTTAAGAGATGGTAATCCCGAGCATCTCTTAAGTTATTGCACTCATGTTGACACTGGATAGGAGATGTCAAACCCCGTAAACACCTCCGACGCCGTTGCACTCATACTTATTTACTGTCGATTTAACTTACATAAGATCTTTAAGTTCTAATTCGAGTGTTTTGTCTTTTCAATTTGCTCGGGTCAGTCTGAGCTTTTCAGTTTATCGAAGACTACTTTCTGGAGGATGAAGACGAAGATTTTGTATTATTATTACTTATTACATGTATTATACTGCATCATGTTGTTCCACTAATTTATTTATTTATTCTTGTTTCTACAACTCTGATTTTGTGTTGTAAAAGAATAATCAAGTTTATTTGTAAACAGCTTCATGAACTGTTATTTGATTATTATATTTTGTTATTCATCTGCGAGATTTTGTATTTGTTTTTTCTTTCTCTGTTTTTCTTATTTACCCCATAACAATCTACCCTTTTTGAATGGCTGAGTCTGACATGTGTGGTTTATCGTTGATTTAAATCATCCAAAAAGGTAGGTTGTTACAGAATTAAAGATCGATAAAGAAATGTAAAATATACTTACCAACAAATCATTTTGCATGTTGTTACATCAAGACCTACCCAAAAGCTAAAGTTTACAACCATTAAAAACATTTGTGCTCTGTTCACTAAAAATTTATTTTCCTTGGACCATGTATTGTCATTTTTGAGTTACGAACTCTAAAGCAATATAAAAGTGTGAATATTAGATCCATATTCAATCACATACAAAAGCTGCATGGTGAACAATCAAGTTCGTTATGAAATCTCAATGAAAATGTTTCATTCGAAATGTGCAATTAAACCATAGTAAGAGATAATGTGTTCAACGCGCTTTAATACAATAAGGATCTTGATGTATTAGAGACAACATTGGACCAAGGACTACAAACAGACCTAGGAATTCAATCACTGAAATGTCGCTATTTATACGTTTGCTTAAACACAACTTATTTGATACCCTTAAAACGTTAAGGATGACCGAATGCGTTTCTACAAAAAATTCGGTGCAGTGTTGTTGTAAAGGGTTTCTTTGTTGAATGATTTGACTCTTTAAAAGAGAAAATTAAAATTAACGAATGGTAATAATATTGGCATGGTTGGGATGAAGAGAGTGAACGGTCACCTCTGCTTCATGAAGGGACAATAGAAACAGAATTGTTTAATTATTTGTAGACGCTTAATAAGGAAATAAGAAATATAATTTCTTTTCCTAATGTATTTTTCCAACGGAAAATTATTCTCTATAAGATTTATTTCTTTGAGTTCGAGATAGTTGAGTTTAACTCTCAATTGTAAATAAAATACAATAAAAGGAAATAGTTAGTCCGTAGTAGGTGGTTGAATGGATCTTCATATTTCAAACGTTGTTACTTTAATCAAAGGAATAGTAGGAGCATGCTGTATAGCATTTACTAGTGGACGCATCAAGTTTTGAAAGATAACTTGTGTGTATGCGAAATACTATTTATGAAATAATAACTATATTAGATATTGACCGAAAATAAAAGTAATTTTGTTTTAATATTAATATTCGTTATAAAATAAACTCATATTTTGTCATTATAACGATGGTATTTGTTTTCATAACAATAATGATTTTTTAGCTATAGAAAACACATAAGCTTCTAAAACATTTTTAAATTAAGTTTAATATTATGGATTCAACCATATATTTGAGAAATAATTCTTTAATAATATGAATATGGATCATGTGATATTTGTAAATTGTATCTCAAATAATCAAGGACAAAGCTCCTATTGCATGGGAATAACAAAGGAGTCGACGAACTCTTTAGACTGATATATATAGTGTATACAGTCTAAATTTAATGATACCAAAAGAGAATTCGCCTACTTTGTTAAATTCACCAATGAATTATCTTAGATATAAACATGTATATTCAATATACAAGGTACATATCCATGATAAGTTCATAGAATATAAGATAGAAGTAGAAAACAAAAACATGCAAAAGAATAAAATAAATTGATCTAATTGATTAGGTAATCATTTTTGGATAAGTATTCCAGCAGTACCCACAAGGCGAATAATCTACACTCTCAAAAGTCACTTCTTCCTATGTTACATAATGATGTATCGATAAAGTGTAGTCAACTCTGGTGGACAAAGTTCAATTGATAACGAGTGAAATTGAGTTACTTATTTCTATAAGGATGTGTACTTAAGGGTAAATACATATGTTAAATTATTTCAACTAAAGATAGTATTACGATTTCATATGATATATAAAGTAAGAGAAAACCCAATCTTAAATTGTTTAAGATATGTGGTTGTCCAATTTACATTATGAACGTAAGTTTCATAAACTCAAAATTAGATCATTTATGTAATTTGTAGGAAGTTCATGAAATATTTTGAATGTATATTCTACCACTTTGAGGAACTAATTATTGTTTCAAGAAATGCAACCTTCATACTAAAGGATTTTCTTTCTAGTGAAATTAGTAATAGTATGACGAACTTGGATACGATCCATGATTCTAACATGGTATGATTACACACATGAAGTAAATTGCCAAGGTCAAAATGGAAAAAACTTATTATAATGTCTAATAGGAATTCTCCCACATTGAAAAGAAACTATGAGTTTCGTATAAATGTCAAAAAAATGTTAGTAATAGTAATCTCCTTAGTTATCAATAGGAACTCTACCACATCGAATGACATTTTAATTTCGAAATGGATTCCAAGTATAATTGTAACAACCCGCTCTGAAATGGGCCTAAATCTTGACCCAAGAAAGGCCTATCGAAACTTATAAGCATCTCAAAGCTGCTGTTAGATGGTAAAAAGAATAATATAGAGTTATTTATCAACACATTCAGAATCTCATAGCAAAACGATAAAATATAATAATATAAATAGTACCCATTTTCTCATAAATTCGAAATGTCATTCAAAATTACAACAAAATGTCCATATCACCGTTATATATTCGTGGTACAATATTCCAAAATTACAACATCATTGTTATTTCATGGATACATCAAAAACTATAGAAAATAACAAGCAAATACATAGACCGCTGCCACAAGTCTTATCAACATCTCTACCTTTAGTGTCGCCCTTCCTAACCTTTTTTTTAATATGGAGGGATCAGAACTGTAAGGAACCGATTCTTCGACTTCCGAATTCGACGTTAATACGTCCACTGTATCAACTGCTGAACAATCGAATGCCGGAAAACCGAACACTTAGGGTTTAAGAAAAAGAAAAAGATAGAAGAAGTAAGAAAGAAGAAGCAACAGAACAATATCAGAATCTCACAGTTGCAGCGGAACAACATATAATAGATAAATGAATAATCTTTAAATCAAAAGAACTGTACATTTTATACATTACATCATCGGATTCAATATACAACACAACACAATAATGGACGGTTATATACACCTGTCCTCGCAACTGAATATACAACGGAAAAGATAATATCATATACAAGTGATACGTCTCGCCATCCAACTCGCCTCTTGAGCTCCACAGCAACTTCTGAATTCCAGAATGATCTGATATCCTGACTCTAGACTGTCCGTGTGGAAATTGGTGGACATCCAGAGTTTAGGAAGGGAACAATAAACTACAAGTTAGTCATGGAACTGGTGTGAGAACTTAAAACAATTATATATTTAAAAACAAACAAAGAAATATTTTAAAATAGATCTGCAATGCTTTTAGAAAATGTAACTACCATAAGGCCTCACGCCACACACACAATGCAAACGCAGAATTGGAGAAGATTTCTCCTTATGATAGTAAACATGCTTGATACGCAAATTTCTTTGATATTATTACTATAAGTGCACGGTGGAAAACCTTTAGAAGGTATAATATAAATCTTAACCAACATACGACCATTATCATATACCTACTATAGCTACCATCTAAACAGCGGTGACCACCATAAGTAAATGGCAGGTTCTACAACTAAAACCGTACAAGGTGTGCATTGAATTTGGATTCCCAACAAATGGTCAGGCCAAGGAACTTCCCATTGCCACATGGGTACGCCTCTCGAAGGACGCCCCGAGAACCTAACCGGATCTCTGCCAACACAAGGTCGGTTACCTCTGAACTAGGTAACTACAGACACGAGTATGCCATCCCCCGGTCGTAACCGACCTTTATCCCGGGATTTACCGACAACCACAAAGAAATAAATTTACAGCAACCACATAGGTTAAGTATCTGGGCTCCATACCATGATACCACCTCTATCCAGAAGGAAATGAACATACCCTCAGGGGGCGCTATCCCCAAATAACCTTGTTGTATTCTTCCTGTTTTGACCATTACCGGGTTGTGAGGTTTGACGAAGTCACGTCCACAAAGCTACGCTTTTTATAAAAGCCATGCTTTGATTTACCAATGATCTGCAGCACTCAGCATGCCACATTACCAAGTTGGGAATATATTACCGATAACCTTCAACTACATAACCTCTGAGCTCGTACGTCTTAGAGAAGAGTGTTAAGCTAAGAGAATAAATTCTCCGCCACCAACAGAAATGTATTTGAAAGAAATCTGCTTCATATCTCAAAATGTAATGTCAGACATACAATCCATACAAGTCTGTTCTGGGTTCGAACAGAACCGAAGGCGCTTCCGAAGAAGCCCTTGAAAATCCGGATAATCCCTAATCACGTCCGGACTTCCAATCACATATGGAGTCTCTATACCGGGGACCAGTCGATGCAAAGACATTCGACGAGTTATCCTTTCGCTTTCGAAAATATCCGGTCTTCACCACCTTTCTTCAAATGCTATTCATAACGTCATATCACATATTCGGAATGGGTTATATGATACAAAGGTCTTCTCCTGGCTAAACCGAATAGCGAGCGCAATATTGACAAGAAACACATGGATATTGGGGTCTCAGTTAAGTCACAGCTTAAAGCCCAAAACCTTTCATTCGAATGGTTAAAATAAATTACCATTTCCAATCTTTTAAACAAAAAGATTTATTTCAACAACCTTCAATGGTTTAAACAAATTTCCACACCTTAATCTTTTAAACAAAAAGATTCAATTCACAAAGTTCACCCCATTCAAAAAGATCCATTCATGGATTTCAAAACAATTTCCATTTCAATTGGATTAACTCGTTAAATCTTTAAATCAAGGTTTGACTTATAGCTTTCAAAATTCGTTTCCAAAGATTCATTCATAGCCTTTCAAAACATTTCAATTTCAAACTTGGAACCTTTCAACACAAATTGAAAGTTCATTTCTTATGTGACAGCTTTTATTATTTGAGAACAAATAGTTTTCGTTTCAGAAAAATCCAATTATATTTGCACGAGTTAAAGCCCTTGAATTAAATTCAAATTCCCAAATCAATACATTGAAAATGGTTTGACCCATATATAATTAGTATAACATCTTTAATCCCAAGTTGCCAAACATGGAATTCAATTTCAAATCTTGAATTCAAATTTAAGTCCAATTATTTCATTTCAAAACTTTATCGGGTTATTCAAAAACAAATTTTATCTTGAAATTCCATTCCAAAAGCTTTTCGTTTTAATCCCAATCCATTTCCAAAACCAGATTTAAATATTCAAATTTTTTTAACTATTTCAAAATCTGTGACTCAATCAATTTTCTCGTGAAATCCATATTTGTGTGTGTATAAGTGTGGTCTAGGGGTTTAACACAATAGTGCAACCTCATTCAATCATCACAGATTAAAACACAGAAATATAGTTGATAAGCGATATAAACTATAACGCTTATCGTCCATCCACAGATTCACAAATAATATACAAATGTAAATATATGAATAAATTATACACAGCTCAATCCACGGAACAAAATATCATAGATTAGATAGGACAATCAATTCAAGGCATCTCATATAATACAATCATTCATAAGTAAGGTCAAGCATTCAATAGTCATTTATAATAGAATTAATTTAATTGCTTAATCCTAATTAATTCAATTTATTTCCAATTTAAATTAATTACTTATGAATTAATTATCCAATCTCAATTAATTAATTACAAATCATTTGATATAAATTAATTAATCAATCACCTTAATTAATTAAATTATTCTTAATTAATCATATTAATTAAGTTAACCTTTAAACCAATTACATAATTAATTAACCCCTTAATTAATTTTTTTAAGAAATTAAACCTTTAATTACTTACCATTAAGCAATCATCTCATACCAATAAATCATTAATTTCCAATTAATCTTTATCAATAAATTAATCAAAATATCTAATTTTAGTTACAATTAGTAATTAATCCCTTAATTACTTTCATTAAGAAATTATCTTAGATTAATTCTTTGTTAAACATTTCTAATTATAAATTAATCTAAATTATTTATTTATAAATTAAATAAATCATTCGTCAATTACCTTATTGATTAATCCTTAATTATTCAATAAATTAAGTGTTAACTATAACTTAATAAATCCTTATTTTGAATAAATTCTTCAACTTTTAAATAATATTACCCGAAATCTATTTATTTAAGATTTTCCCATATTTTGAAATTTTATTTAATAAAATTAAAAATAAAACTTTATTATTTTAGAATTCCTTCTTTTAAATTTATCCAATTCTCAAAAATAAATTTTAATACAAACTTTCAACCTAAATTTTCAAAAATCAAATTTCTATTTATTTCTGGTGTCCAACGATACCAAAATTATATTCGGCTAAATTTTAGCCTTCAACGATTTCAATCACAAAGATAATCACAAAGAGATTATAAATAATCAACACACAACATTGAAAAAAATTCTTTTATTTGAGGAATCCAGTTGGATCCCTCCAACCTGTTTCCCTGCATCCATAGATGTTAGCACAATACGAATCCCATTTCAAGACGGGATATCACGGTACATGGGTTTATATAAAATATTATCCGCTATTATGCGGCGCAATAGGGTCTCATCCGCTATATAATGCGGGAAATCAACTCCAAGTACATATATAATACCAATTCCACTTCAAGGTGGAATATCGCGGTATATGTGTTTAATATAATAACCTCCACTTAATATGCAGCGTATAAGGTCTATTTCAATACAACAGATATCAATTTATCATTCAATCACACAATCAAGCAAATTTTAAATCTAACTATTAAAAATTTAAATCGAAACAAATTCGATTGAGTGAGAAGTTCTCACCTTGCTTCCAATAACAGTTGCATTGTTTTATTTCGAATAAAATTAAATGCGCGTTTAATTTTACCCAAAATTCACACTAGCTTCAATCAACACCAATCCTATTTCACTGCGTAGTATTCGTCAATACGAACCCGACGCAACTCGTTTCGTGCGAAACGGACCTCGTATGAAAAGGTTACAATGTTTTAAACTTTAAACGAATATATATAAATTAATTTACTATTCTTTTTATATTTTTAAACCTTAGATCGATCTGGGCTGCACGTTCCCCTGCCCTAGATACAGGCCGTGCGTGATGTTCTTCTCCCTCCAGCATACGTATGCGAATAACAACCCATAGCCGCCATATCTAATCGAATTTTCACCACTTCCTCGAGCCATTTGATGACGATCGGCGGGTGCCATACGAACGAGCGTTACGAGCTCCACCTTCGGCTACAATAGCAGCAAACTCGGTCGTCTTGGTTCCCCGAAAAATGAGCACGAAACACACCACTTCACGGTTGAAATTTTGCCTCCATAATGCTCTGATGATCATCATCACCGTATGGATCTGAAGATCTCATGAAGCTCTACGTTTTTGTAGTTGAAAGATTTTCGTGAATGTGAATGGATTGGAAGAGATAAAGAGGAGCAGAACTGAACATTTTGGCCATTAAAATTTATGGTGGCGGCTGAAGATTAGGGTTAGGGTTTTGTATGCAAATGAAAGAAATGAACGTCCTTTTATAGAAAATACTCGCGACACTGTTCACCTGAATTTTTTCCGAACTCCAAACGAAGCATGTCGCCAGGCGTTTATAATATTTTACCCCTATTCCGAACGCAATGGAATATATATGATATATCGGAAGCCAATTCGATCGTATTTGTAATATAGGTTTTCAAATCGACTATTTAAAATTCACTTAAACAGATTTCAATGTGTTTTAGCTTGCCCCGGACAAAGCATAAATCCGATTGACACGAAATTTGAAATCTTATAACAATATAACATTACGGATCCAATGAAACTAGTTTCATCGATATCCGAGACTGTTTGAAAAATGGCTATTTTTACTAGTCAATTAAATATTAAAATATTCAATTTCCATAAATTAACTTTTAATTTAATTTAAAAAGTTCTATAACATCATTCTAACTCCGATATGATTTAATACAACTTTACAAATCAATTTTAATCACATTAAACCCAATTTTCAATTATTTCTGTAATTTCAAATATTAAATTATCGATTTAATTATCCAACTAAATCTAAATATTCGGAAAAAAATTATTCGACTTACAAAATTTAGTTGTTAGTATTTGAAATTAATTAAATATACGAATTTCAAATGATAGAAATTCTGGGTCGTTACAAACTTCCCCCTTAAAAGAATTTCGTTCTCGAAATTGGCAAGTAAGAAAAAGTTACAAAATCCATTAACCTTTTAAAACCATTTGTTCAAATTAAATTTCAAATTCATTTTAACTTTTCCAAAATCCGATGGTTACACTTTTACAATAACTTTACTAAGTTTCCAAATCCTACATTTTCATTTCAATTTCGAGATTGACTTTTCGTTAACAAAAAATTTCTAAAAATTTTCCCAACACCCAAAATTTACGGAAAATTTTGACAGAGTCTCTCTTGTACAGAGGAGCTTTTGCAATATCACAATAGATATACATCGACCCACACGGTCGGAAAACAGAAAAACAGTTCATATTTCCTATTTTTATTGCGTAGGCGTACCTTTTTAGCATTTTTAAGCAAAATAGTTATTTATTAGCATTTTAGGGTGACCAAATCCAGCCGCCCCGGTACCTGTACTTACTCAATTTAAACATGTAAGTGACATATATAGGAAATTCATTTACATTTCACTAATTTTCAATGGAAAACATATAGTTTTCATAAGCAATGCAATCAAAATAATTCCCATAAGCAATTTATAAGGTTTCGATACAAATTTTAATTGCTTACAACCAATTCACATTAGTTCACTTCGATACCAAAATCAACTTCGTTCAACATTACTTAAGTTATATTCCGTTTCAAATTATGAATCACAATTACAATTTATATTCACAAATCTCATTTGTATATGGATTTATTTCTCAACTTTTGATTATGATTTCAATTTCTTATTCAATAATCGATGATAATAATTTAATATTATCACTTCCTAACAATCAAGCAACCATAATAATTTTCGAAAAATCATTCCTTTTATTTACGAAATAGTCTGGGTAAAATTATTTCATTTACCCTATTTAAAATGATACTATGTCGACTTGCGTTGTTTAAGTGTTTAGAAATCCTTATCGATAATATGGTGCCCCACATACCGACCAGAATTCACAAATAGCTCAACGGATAAGAAAACACAATATAAAACAGTTTTTACATTTACTAACAAATACGCGCTCGTATCTATTATTATACTCACACTCATTCTAGAGTACTACTGACTCTATCTCTAATGAGTGACACCCAACAGAGCCAAGCTTGTCGCTTAACCAAATGCTCTGATACCAAATTGTAAGGAACCGATTCTTCGACTCCCGAATATCGACATTAATACGTCCATTGTATCAACTGCCGAACAATCGAATGCTAGAAAACCGAACCCTTAGGGTTCAAGAAAAAGAAGAAGTGAGAAAGAAGAAGCAACAGAACAATATCAGAATCTCACAGTCGAAGCGGAACAACATATAATAGATAAATGAATAATCTTTAAATCAAAAGAACTGTACATTTTATACATTACATCATCAGAGTCAATATACAACACAACACAATAATGGACGGTTATATACACTTGTCCTCACAACTGAAGCGGAAAAGATAATATCGTATACGAGTGATACGTCTCACCATCCAGCTTGCCTCTTGAGCACCACAGCAACTCCTGAATTCCAGAATGATCTGATAACCTGACTCTAGACTGTCCGTGTGGAAATTGGTGGGCACCCAGAGTTTAGGAAGGGAACAATAAACTCCAAGTCAGTCATGGGACTGGTGTGAGAACTTAAAACAATTATATCTTTAAAAACAAACAAAGAAATATTTTAAAATAGATCCACAATGCTTTTAGAAAATGTAACTACCATAAGGCCTCCCGCCACACATACAATGCAAACGCAGAATTGGAGGAGATTTCTCCTTATGATAGTCAAACATGCTTGATACGCAAATTTCTTTGATATTATTACTATAAGTGCACAGTGGAAAACCTTTCGAAGGTATAATATAAATCTTAGCCAATATACGACCATTATTGTATGCCTAATATAGCTACCATCTAAACAGTGGTGACCACCATAAGTAAATGGAAGGTTCTACAACTAAAACCGTACAAGGTGCATGTTGGAGTTTGGATTTCCAACAAATGGTCAGGCCAAGGAACTTCCCATTGCCACATGGGTACGCCTCTGGAAGGACGCCTCGAGAACCTAACCGGATCTCTGCCAACACAAGGTCGGGTTACCTCAGAACTAGGTAACTACTGACACGAGTATGCCATCCCCCGGTCGTAACCGACATTTATCCCGAGATTTACAAACAACCACAAAGAAATAAATTTGCAGCAACCACATAGGTTAAGTATCTGGGCTCCATACCATGATACCACCTCTATCCAGAAGGAAATGAACATACCCTCAAGGGGCGCTATCCCCAAATAACCTTGTTGTATTCTTCCTGTTTTGACCATTACCGGGTTGTGAGGTTTGACGAAGTCTCGTCCATAAAGCTACGCTTTTTACAAAAGCCACGATTTGATTTACAAATGATCAGCAGCACTCAGTATGCCACATTACCAAGTTGGGAATATATTACTGATAACCTTCAACTACATAACCTCTGAGCTCATACGTCTTAGAGAAGGGTGTTAAGCTAAGAGAATAAATTCTCCGCCACCAGCAGAAATGTATTTGAAAGAAATCTGCTTTATATCTCAAAATGTAATGTCAGACATACAATCTATACAAGTCTGTTCTGGGTTCGAACAGAACCGAAGGCATTTTCAAAGAAGCCCTTGCAAATCTGGATAATCCCTAATCACGTCCAGACTTCCCATCACATATGGAGTCTCTATACCGGGGACCAGTCGATGCAAAGACATTCGACGAGTTATCCTTTCGCTTTCGAAAATATCCGGTCTTCACCACCGGTCTTCAAATCCTATTCATAACGTCGTATCACATATTCGGAATGGGCTATATGACACAAAGGTCTTCTCCTGGCTAAACCGAATAGTGAGCACAATATTTACAAGAAACATACGGATATTGGGGTTTCATTAAGTCACAGCTTAAAGCCCAAAACCTTTCATTCGAATGGTTAAAATAAATTACCATTTCCAATCTTTTAAACAAAAAGATTTATTTCAACAACCTTCAATGGTTTAAACAAATTTCCACACTTTAATCTTTTAAACAAAAAGATTCAATTCACAAAGTTCACCCCATTCACAAAGATCCATTCATGGATTTCAAAACAATTTCCATTTCAATTGGATTAACTCGTTAAATCTTTAAATCAAGGTTTAACTTATAGCTTTCAAAATTCGTTTCCAAAGATTCATTCATAGCCTTTCAAAACATTTCAATTTCAAACTTGGAACCTTTCAACACAAATTGGAAATTCATTTCTTATGTGACAGCTTTTATTATTTGAAAACAAATAGTTTTCGTTTCAGAAAAATCCAATTATATTTGCACGAGTTAGAGCCCTTGAATTAAATTCAAATTCCCAAATCAATACATTGAAAATGGTTTGACCCATATATAATTAGTATAACATCTTTAATCCCAAGTTGCCAAACATGGAATTCAATTTCAAATCTTGAATTCAAATTTAAGTCCAATTATTTCATTTCAAAACTTTATCGGGTTATTCAAAAACAAATTTTATCTTGAAATTCCATTCCAAAAGCTTTTCGTTTTAATCCCAATCCATTTCCAAAACCATTTGGATTTAAATATTCAATTTTTTTAACTATTTCAAAATCTGTGGCTTAATCGATTTCCTCGTGAAATCCATATTTGTGTGTGCATAAGTGTGGTCCAGGGGTTTAACACAATAGTGCAACCTCATTCAATCATCACAGATTAAAACACAGAAATATAGTTGATAAGTGATATAAACTATAATGCTTATCGTCCATCCACAGATTCACAAATAATATACAAATGTAAATAAATGAATAAATTATACACAGCTCAATCCACGGAACAAAATATCATAGATTAGATAGGACAATCAATTCAAGGCATCTTATATAATACAATCATTCATAAGTAAGGTCAAGCATTCAATAGTCATTTATAAGTAGAATTAATTTAATTGTGTAATCTTAATTAATTCAATTTATTTCCAATTTAAATTAATTACTTATGAATTAATTATCCAATCTCAATTAATTAATTACAAATCATTTGATATAAATTAATTAATCAATCACCTTAATTAATTAAATTATTCTTAATTAATCATATTAATAAAGTCAACCTTTAAACCAATTACATAATTAATTAACCCCTTAATTAATTTTTCTTAAGAAATTAAACCTTTAATTACTTACCATTAAGCAATCATCTCATACCAATAAATCATTAATTTACAATTAATCTCTATTAATAAATTAATCAAAATATCCAATTTTAATTACAAGTAGTAATTAATTCCTTAATTATTTTCATTTAGAAAGATTAATTCTTTGTTAATCATTTCTAATTATAAATTAATCTAAATTATTTATTTATAAATTAAATAAATCATTCTTCAATTACCTTATTGATTAATCCTTAAATATTTAATAAATTAAGTGTTAACTATAACTTAATAAATCCTTATTTTGAATGAATTCTTCAATTTTTAAATAATATTACCCGAAATCTATTTATTTAAGCTTTACCCATAATTTGAAATTTTATTCAATAAAATTAAAAATAAAACTTTATTATTTTAGAATTCCTTCTTTTAAATTTATCCAATTCTCAAAAATAAATTTTAATATAAACTTTCAACCTAAATTTTCAAAAATCAAATTTTTATTTATTTCCGGTATCCAACGATACCAAAATTATATTCGGCTGAATTTTAGCCTTCAACGATTTCAATCACAAAGATAATCACACAGAGATTATAAATAATCAACACACAACATTGAAACAAATTCAATTATTTGAGGAATCCAGTTGGATCCCTCCAACTTGTTTCCCTGCATCCACAGATGTTAGCACAATACGAATCCCTTTTCAAGACGGGATATCGCGGTACATGGGTTTATATAAAAATTATCAGCTATTATTCTGCGCAATAGGGTCTCATCCGCTATATAACGCTGGAAATCAACTCCAAGTACATATATAATACCAATTCCACTTCAAGGTGGAATATCGCGGTGTATATGTGTTTAATATAATAACCTCCACTTAATATGTGGCGTATAGGGTCTATTTCAATATAAAAGATAGCAATTTATCATTCAATCACACAATCAAGCAAATTTTAAATCTAACTATTAAAAATTAAATCGAAACAAATTCAATTGAGTGAGAAGTTCTCACCTTGCTTCCAATAACAGTTGCAGTGTTTTATTTCGAATAAAATTAAACGCGCGTTTAATTTTACCCAAAATTCACACTAGCTCCAATCAACTCCAATCCAGTTTCATTGCGTAGTATTCGTCAATACGAACCCGACGCAACTCGTTTTGTGCGAAACGGACCTCGTATGAAAAAGTTACAATGTTTTAAACTTTAGACGAATTTATATAAATTAATTTACTATTCTTTTTATATTTTTAAACCTTAGATCAATCTGGGCCGCACATTCCCCTGCCTTAGATCCAGGCCGTGCGTGATGTTCTTCTCCCTCCAGCATACGTACGCGAATAACAACCCATAGCCGCCATATCTAATCGAATTTTCACCACTTCCTCGAGCCATTTGAAGACGATCGGCGAGTGCCATACGAACGAGCGTCACGAGCTCCACCTTCGGCTACAACAGCAGCAAACTCGGTCGTCTTGGTGCCCCAAAAAACGAGCACGAAACGCGCCATTTCACGGTTGAAATTTTGCCTCCATAATGCTCTGATGATCATCATCACCGTATGGATCTAAAGATCTCATGAAGCTCTACGTTTTTGTAGCTGAAAGATTTTCGTGAATGTGAATGGATTGGAAGAGATTAAGAGGAGAAGAAGTGAACATTTCGGCCATTAAAATTTATGGTGGCGGCTGAAGAATAGGGTTGGGGTTTTGTATGCAAATGAAAGAAATGAACGTCCTTTTATAGAAAATACTCGCGACGCTATTCACCTGAATTTTTTCCGAACTCCAAACGAAGCGTGCCGCCTGGCGTTTATAATGTTTTACCTCTATTCCGAACGCAATGGAATATATATCAGAAGCCAATTCGATCATATTTGGAAGATAGGTTTTCAAATCGACTATTTTAAATTTAAAATTCACTTAAACCGATTTCAGTGTGTTTTAGCTTGCCCCGGACAAACCGTAAATCCGATTGACACGAAATTTGAAATCTTATAATAATATAATATTACGGATCCAATGAAACTGGTTTCGTCGAAATCCAAGACTGTTTGAAACTATTTTTATTCATCAATTAAATATTAAAATATTCAATTTCCACAAATTAGCTTTTAATTCAATTCAAAAAGTTCTGTAACGACATTCTAACTCCAATATGATTTAATACAACTTTAAAAATCAATTTTAATCACATTAAACCCAATTTTCAATTATTTCTGTAATTTCAAATATTAAATTATCGATTTAATTATCCAATTAAATTTAAATATTCGAAAGAAAAAATATTCGACTTACAAAATTTACTTGTTAATATTTAAAATCAATTAAATATACGAATTTCAAATGACAAAAATTCTGGGTCGTTACAAGAACAACAGATGTCTAGTGGATAAATATCTCGAGCCTTACTATATTAGCGCTTGAGCAGTATAATTTAAAAAGAAATACATATTACGTTTTCTAACAACCTCATAAGTATTTTCAAACATAAGCCCGAGGGCTTTTCTTAAACTTAAATAAAAGGATTTCCAAATATACGCCCATAGCCAACTTGCTATCAACCCAATAACCCATATCTATCATCCATAATGTCCTATCAATGTAAGGATTGTACTCACGTTACTTAATAACTTTAAATGGAATTAGGTAGATTCCAACCATTTAATACTTATATTTAAGGTAGGTCCACATCATTTACTACCTATAATATCAAGGTGACTCCTCATTAGTAAACTATTTAGCTGACAATGCCCATAATCACTTCAGTCACTTAATAGTTTCTATTATAGCGGGCCCTTTCCCGATATATCCCGTACCGTGCCTAACCCATAATCCTGACCATTTACTACATCCTACATAAAGAAGAGGCGGGCCCTCACACAACCACTTATTACCTTCAATCTGTGAAGCGGGTCCTTCGTATTATGACCCATACCTCACGGTGACGTCTCACATTAGCCGGATTATTCATGGGTACTGGTAGAGAGATTAGCTGGGCAGATTTACCCTACAGAATTTGAGACTAACCTCGTGTCATGTAGTTACTTATTATAAGCAATGTCTCACACAAGCCCCAAAGTCAGATGCTGGTAGCTAGATTAGTTAGACGGACTTCCGTGTACTTTTGACTAACCTTACGTCCCTATAAATTAGTCATAGTCTATATACACTCTACATATATTACCACACATCTCACTGAATTCATAATCAAGGCCTTATAAGAGATCTTTCTTATTTCGCGTTTAACATTAATTACTTGCCTAAGGGGGATTTAATAAAATTAATAACCTATTTAACTATGCAATTATATATTAATTACGCTAATATATATATACACACACACACGCCTAGTAATTTCTAAACATGCGAATTTACGCCATAAACTAGCGTTTAAATACAACTCTTTCAACAATTATACAAGTGTAATCCCTTATTATCAACAATACCAAAATTGCAATATTCATATTCAAAAATTCTAATCAATAGACTTGTATATAATAAAAATTTAAACTTAACTTCTACATCAAAATAACGGAATATATCTATAGTAGAAACTTGCGGTTCTAATTTTACGCTCTATTCAACTTCTTTTTCACATAAAAATAAGAAAAGGAATTTTTATTTAATTTATGGGAATAAGTGGTGCAAATTACAAATAAAATTCATCCTTACATACTATTCCTTAATCGAAACCCTTTAACTCAATGAAAAATAATAAGAAGTGGAATGAAGGTAAAATAATAAAAACTACAATTCAACACAATTTTCATTATTTTGAAATATACATTTAAGATTCCAACATAAAATTGACATTTCACATTGAAGGAGTTTTAGGAGTTTATAATATGATGTTTTCGCAAACCAAAACTCCAAATGGCATATTCAAACCCAAACTATAATGGTCGTTACAAAAATAGAAAAACTAAGATTTGCACTCATAGTATATCCTTAACTTTACCTCCTTTGGATTTGGCACGCCTTTAACAATCTCTACTGTATCTCTTCTTTTCGGTACACGCACACACATATATATGTATACACACACATAGAGTAAAGGATTTGTATGTGTATATATTAAATTCAGAAAATTAGAGAAGAATGTGTTAGGAAAATAAATCGAAAACAAAATAGATATAGATGATTTCTTACCTGAAACCTTAATGGAGATTTTCTGAATCCATAAAGAGACGAATTGACGGAGCTTTGCTAGTCCTAAAATATTTGTGAATAAAAGTGAGACGGCTAAGCTTCTATTTATAGTGGTTAAAGTGTACCGGAATCTTTGGATTAAGGTCGATTAAAAATAATAAAATATGGTACGTTAAATATCTAAAAACCCTAGTCGTCGCTCAAGAGCACGGGTCGATCGCCGCTACCTACCATTCAACCACTAGTGGTTGGCCGGTCCAAGTGGAGCAGTCGACATATACATGTTATTTTGGAAAGATTTAAAACATTGCTTTTTAATATATTTTCTTCCTTAATTGTTATTTAACGTTAACGTTATTTTTAACGTTTACATAACCCCCAAGTATAATCGCTGTTAACTTTCAAATTTCAAATTTAAGAATTGTTTAATTATTTGAATTGGAATTCTATTTAAATTATTTTAAATTCGAAAACTTCAAATGTCCATAACTTTTCATTTAAGCTCCGTTTTCAAAACATTATATACAACAATTGATTAAAATTTTGCCACGAATGCAACAACATAACTTCTATGGTCAAATTCCAACTTTTGCTAAATTTGCATTTTTAGACTTATCTTATTTAACTAATTTATCTATTTTATTTATTTCTTATTAATTTTTACGAGGTATTGCATTCTCCTCCCTTAAAGATTTCATCCCCGAAATCTTTCCAAGGGGCGAACAATGTAACGCATAATAAACATCCATGTTATAAAATTAAGTTATCTGCACAACCATCTACTCGACTAAAAGTGCAATGTGATTATATGTGCAGACATACTATAAGCAAACTCAATCCTAGCGTGAATGCAAGTGTAATGACATATAGGCATGCGTGTAAACATCCTGAATATGAAAAAGTGTTATATATGAATGCAAAAGTGTAGCAATCATCTCCTACCATCCAATCTAGCGATCACGATGCAACAAAAACCTAATTTTGAAGAGAAAAGTTTATCGGCGGAAAGCTTAGGATGAGAAGTCATCATGCTTTCCATCGGATCCTTCCCTCGTTGCACTCGAAATAGTCTTATTTCTTTGTTGCGGAGTTTCCTAGTTCTGTGCTCCATACTTCTTATGGTGGCATGGATGCTATTGGCTCCGTCTCAATATCCCCTAATATATCAGGCTCTAGCACAGTACTTGTACCATGAAGGCATTTCCTTAAATGTTAAACAAAAAGAAGAAAACCGTCGTGGACTCCTGCCAATTTATCCAGTGGCTCTATATGGAAAGCAAGTATTCCTATTCTTTATAAAATTGGGAAAGTCCCAACAAATCTTTGGTGCCAATTCTTTTCTTTACCTGTCCGCATATGATTTCAGACAGTCTTGTGCGGGCTTCATTCGATGTCTAATCAATTCTATATTTTTTGTTTTGGCATGTCAATACCTAATGGAAAATTTTACCTCTTTATTCTTCATCCCCGTCCAATAGAAAATTCTTTTCATATTCCTATTCATTTTATCCCTCTAAGGTGAAGGGTCATCCTTGAATTGTGTCACTGCGCAAGCTAAAATTTATTTTCCCCAAAATCCTAAAAATTTTGGGATTAAAGCACCCTTTATTCCTAGTTACTCAACTTATTTCCTCATTAACTTCCCATCTTACCTACAGTTTATCGCTAGTGAAGTGTCCTTATGAAATTTCCTTACTTATGCTATTTTTCAATATGTATATATTTATCTAGTGTCTAGTCCCATTCATAAAATCAACATAGCGATAAAACATGAACATATCTTATACCATATCATATGCTTTTCCAATAACCTAAGGGAGACAATTGGCAATAATAATCTCAAAAACTGTAAAAGAAAATTTTGCTTGGAGTTGTCATTTATCATTAACTGGTGTAAATAATGTTGTGGTCCTAACACTCCTTACTTAATTTAAATCGACACTTCTAATATGTCATTCCACTATCACCTACCATCTTTAATTTTCCTTCTTGATTTCTAATAAGTATGGTCCATTCATTACTTTAGTTAATATACCCTTAATAATTGATCATTAAAGTCAAAGTTGGATCATCTCTAATCAATCCTCATTTGAATCCCTTTAATCCTTTTATCGATTTCAAAATCCATTTATTATGCTAATTCAAATCCTCCATCAATGCCATATTAAATTCCTTAATCGGTCCCCATATAATTCTTTTTAACTCCCACTAATTACAAATTTATCACCCGTTAAATTTATAATTAATATCCATAAATATTAATCCATTAATTACTAACTAATACGTATTTAGTCGTATATTACGCTATGTACATAATTCTATTTTTATATGTTAAGCGCGGTTATACGTGTGTCTACATATTAATTTCTAAACTAGAATATTTCTTTCTACATTTTAATTTACCAAAGCCATCCCTCTAAAAAAGATTACCATTATAATCTTTCCATAAATTAACCAAAGTGAGATCTTTGCTTCGATTAAAATCATAAGGAATTATTTCTTTTCTTTCTAACGAAATAGACAATGTAAACTATGGAAAATAATATCCATATCTTACACGTCTCTTTCCTTATTGGTACATCCCTTGTTAATTCAAACGACATGCTTTTATATATATTTTTTTGAGTTGGATAATTTATGGAATTTACATCGAACTCGCTCCAAATAAATAAAAACATAGAAATTCACATTCCAAGTCAACTAGGGCAACCTAACTTAACACCTAATTATAAATCTAGAATATCTTCACAATTATTTGTGCAGGGTAATAAGTTTTAAGGACACAACTTCTGAAAAATTAGTTTTAAGGACATTTTACAGGAAAAAGATAAAAGAATTTATCATTTTCTGTTATACAGAAATAATGATAAAAGGATTTATCATTTTTCTGTATAACTTAAAAAGATAAATGAATTTATCATTATGCTGTAAATTGTCCTTAAAACTAATTATCCAAAAGTGCTGTCCTTAAAACTTATTACCCTGCAAGTAGAAGCCCTTTAACCTAATTTCCACTATTATAAAATTAAATATCTAGGACTTATTTCCAAATCAGGTTGTACATATTATTCCTATTTTATTCATATCTTAAAACATCCGCACAGCCTTACCTAGGTAGTGTTCAATATCTACTCCATAGATTTTTTGGTTTGGTTCTCACCATTCTTAAAACTAGAATTTCAAAATTATAAAGTACCATAAATAAAACCTTTGCCTTTAAAATATAAACTTGAGAACCATTTTTGTCAATTTTCAAAAATTGCGTAGTTCCCAAAATATGTCATGAAATTTTTTCCTTTTTCTAACCAACATTTCCTTCTTAAGGACTTCCTACAACAAAGAATTATTTCTTTAAAAGTTGGACTTTTAATTCGTAACATTTAAAACTCAATTATTAAAACAAACTATTATAAAATCAAATATTCAAAAATTTCTTAGCTCAATAAAGGACCAAAATAATTTGCTTATTCAGAAACCTTCTACAACATAATTTTTTTCTTCAATAAATTGTTTTTATATAAATAAACTTGTTGCATTAAATTCGAAATCAGCATTTACTACTCCACGAAATCATGGCCTATACTTATGAAAAGTTCATTATTTCAAAGATATTTTTACTAACAAGACAATTATTTTAGTAGACTTCAAACCGCAATCTATTCACATGCTTGCCAAATTTCTAATTTTAAGTTGTTATATTATCTTAAAGATATACATTAGCATACAATGCTTTATTACTCAACTTGTAATATCACTTAACCAAATACTTCTTATAACTTTGTTTTAAGTCTTATTTAAACTCTTATAATATTTCACAATCCTTTTCTTATCAATCACAATTTATTTCTTTTTCATTACCATTTTAAATTCAATGGTATTTTATTCTTATTCAAACAAGTTCTAAATAGAAAATATTTAAAATTATCGTCCTCATATAAACGGTTTTTCCTATAACATTCACAAAATTATTCCAACTCATTTATATTTAATTCCATCCAATTGTAAAAAAAAATCAAAAACATCTTTTAAACCTTATACAATGAAAAGTAGAGTGGACAATAATAACTTCTATCCTGTTAATTTCTAACTATATTACGGATTGTGTTTTATATAAATTTCCAATGTTATTTCTATCCAGATCTCCCAATATTACCTCTATTTACATTTCTCCATGCTAATTGGCTCCTACTTCAACTGTTATTCTTTGTATTTTCCTTATATGGAAATGTTCCTCCCATCCTAGTTATTCTTATCCTTCTATTATCTATTTCTTAATTTAATTAAGTTCCATTATCATTTGTTCCCCTTTTTAGAAAGAACTTTTTTTAGAAAAGAACTTCCAAATTTCTGAAATAGAAAAAAAATCATCAAGTCCAACCTACACTCTATTTTATAATTATTTTAAAAATGAAGAATCCCTTTCTCCAAAAATCAAAAAAAAAATTGACTCAACCACTTTTAAACTAGAATTTCAAAAATGAAATTTTTTTGCCAAGAAAACCTTTTAATCGGAGACTTTTGACTCAATGAATTTTTAAATTATGAGTTTCTAAATTTTCTTACCTTTTCAAAAAAACTTCCCAATAAATACTTTGAAAAACTGATTCAAAACATTTCAAGGAATTTTTCAAAAAAGTTTTTATCAAATTCTTTCTCATGGGGTTGGATTTCAAAATTGACTTTAATTGTCCTTTCTTTTAAACTTCTTTCTTCCCTACTCAATATTCATAAAAATCCGATTATCTCCTTGTGATGATTAACATACAGCTTCTTATGGGAACTTTCTCTACTCCTTCATATCTTGTTTCATTCCTTACTTTCATTTATTTACAACACATAGATTCTTATCTCACATCTATTTTTATGTATTGGGCTAGGCCCATCAATCTTCATCTATACAATTAAGGCTATCAAATTTACTCTAACGACAATTATATTATATTATAATATTTGATTACCGTCTAACATGTTTATTTGCTACTTTTATAATTATCAATTACCTGTAATAAATGATTATTTTTCTAATAAACAATTTTTTAAAGGCATTTATTTATTTGTTCAAATTTTTTCCTATTATGTCTTCCTTATCTCTCCATAATTACCCAAATAATCTCTTTAATGAGTTTATTATTAAATTATTATAACCCCTATTTATGGCATATTTATTGCCCCATTAACTTTGGAGTTAAAAACTTTTCCTTCTACATCACCTAAGATAGTATTTTATGTTGAAGTAAAAACTTGCCTAATGTTTTTACGTACTTTTAAAATAAGTATACATATATTTATATATGGTCTGATTTTTGAGAAATGTTTTCAAAATAAAAAGTACGTCTCTCATACATATACCTATCCCCGTTGGTTGGATAACCAAGGCACTGATACCAAATGTAACAATCTGCTTTGAAATGGGCCTAAAACAAACCAGAAATGGCCCATCGAAACTTAGAACCATCTCAAAGTTGGTTGTTGGTTGGTAAAAAGAATAATACAAAGCTATTTATCTACAAATTTAGAATCTTACTCTAGAATGATAAAATACAATAATAACAACAGTACCCACTTAGCATAAAGTTAAAATGCCATTCGAAACCATAACAAAATGTGTTGTGATAGAAATATGTCCGGTGAATAAAAATCTCAAACCTTACTATATAGTACTTGGGTAGTATAATTTAAATTGGAATATGTCTTAGTTTTCTGCCTACATCATAAGTCTTTTCAAATATAAGCCCGAGGGCTTTTCTCAAACTTAAATAAAAAGGCTTTCCAGATATATGCCTATAGCTAACTTGCTACCAACCCAATAACACGTATCTATCATCTATAATGTTCAATCAATGTAAGAGATAGTACTCAAGTCACTAAATAGCTTTTAAATGGAATTAGGTAGATTCCAAACGGCCTTACTATATTTACAACCTATAATCTCAAGGCGGACTCCTCCCTATTAACTATCCAGCAGAATTGCACAGAATCTCTTCAACCACTTAATACTTCCTATTGAAGTGGGCCCATTTTTAAGATACTGTAACGATCCGTAAATTTCTAATAATTTTATTTGTTTTATTTATTTAATTTAATTGAATTTTGTGAATTTTAAATAATAAAATTTTGAAATAAAAATTTGATATTTTGGATACGTCTATTTAAACATAGCAACTGGTAAATTTTCATCAGAAAATATGGAAGTTTATTTTATTGTGTAATTCTGTTTCAATTTAAATCAGCCGACAACTGTTGAATTTAAAAATTTTCCGAAACCTAAATATGTCAACATAAGAAAATTTATCTAGAATACTATGAATAAGACTACGTAATTCATTCCGCAAATTTCGGATGTTTCTAGCTCCATTTGGATTTTTCCGTACGGAATAGCAATGTATATCAGTGTCTATATCGATATTTGATTGGATGGACGTACCACTAATATGTGTATACCGTTTTGATCGTCTCGTCATGCCGATCTCTGCGGTATACTCATTTCTGTGTTTCGGTGACCATTATAGGGCAAAGTCATGAGACGGTTACCCGTATCGGTAACCGTATTGAGTCTTTTGGTTTCCTTTAGCCAGTAATTTACACCGTACACATCAATTTGACAATTGTCATTAATATTCTCGAATTCATCGGTGTGATTTTTTCTTTTCAATGGTTACCATATTTATTATTGGGTTTATTTTCCACTGACCCTTCGTTTCAATTGAACCGTTTCATTTGAAATTTGTTTCATATATCAGCCATATTATTTTGGCCAAGCCTTCTCTTTCATTTTTCTCTTACCGTGTAATTTGTCCCTCCACTACCTAAGCCAGAGCATCCAGATCTCGGCGGCTCCGATAGCTTCCGACCATTCTCTACCATGCCGCACAAAATTCCTTCACTTCCGGCCTTGCCTGCCTGCATCCCCACCTACAACGACAACCCAACCTTTTTGATTTTTCCCCTTCGTGCCCACCTTGCTCCTCTGCCTGGGCAATGGCCACCGCAACTAAAGCAAGCAACCACAACCTATAGCCTCTCCGCCTCATCCACCACCAAAGTAGCCAAGCATCTCTCCCTTAACCCGTGCTTTGGCCACCTGGCCGTGCTCCCTCCTCCTCCCCGAGCTTCGGCCGAGTATTTTTCTCTTACGAGGTAAAAATATACCTAAGTCTGTTCTTTTACATATATATCTATACATATATAGTTTATACATAATACAGAATTGCTTTGTTGATCTGTTCTCTCGGTTTGAATAACCGAAACTAAGGTATATATAATGTTATAAAGTTATAAAAGTTTATTTATTTATATAAACTGCTTTATTATATATTTATATTTTTCAGTTTAACTTATGTGTTAGAAAACGTATTTTGTTTAAATCTGGCTTCCAAAATATGTTATACGTTGAGCATATGTTGTATTTGGATTTTTGAACATACATATTATTATATATATTAAGTTACAGTATAGATTTTGTATAAGTTTGTTTGGTATAAAATCTGTTTTATAAAACATATATGAACTAAAAACTGTCACATATATATAGGTTTATATATGTTTTATATAATGGTTTCCATATGGTAATATGGTTTAAAGGTTATATGTGATAATGTATAGATTGTATATATAAGTCAAGCATTGTTTTGTTTTTCCTGTTGTACTGTTGAAAGGGAAGTGTATATATATGTTGTTAAGAAAGTTATATGATATATATATATATATATATATATATTTCGAGACCTTTCAGTTCTGTAAGTAAGCACATTTTATAAGTTTTATATCTATATAATCAAAAATGTTGAAGCTTTTCTCTGTCTTATTATATCGCAGATATATATTCATATATAGAAATGTATAGGCTGTTAAACTATTGGATTCTTTTATCCATAATATATGTATGTTGTATGTTAGTATTTGCATTTTTTATTTGGCACACACACAGATATATATATATATACACATATATATATACATATATATATATATATACGAATTTAATCAGTGTTTAAATCATTTACCGTGAACGTTGAGTATATTCACCATTGTTTAAAGTATGTAAGTTATATATTAGCCGTATATATGTTTACAGTACAAAGTAAAAGGGTTATACATATTTCAATATATATGTATATGTTTAAAAGGATATATTTGGGTGTGTGCTGTTGCTATCTAGAATCTATGTTTTAATATATCTGTACGCAATCACTTGGCATGCATGTGTTAGTATATAGGTTATATAAATTGTTGGTATACATATGCGTATAAGTTTATATATTAGTGTGCATATATATTTCGTATGTATATTTCGTGCACTTAATAGTTTGAACAAATGGTTTCGCATGTATATATATTTTTTCATATAAATTTTAGTTGATATATATAGCGATTTGAAAATTATATATATATATATATATATATATATATATATATATGTATGTATGTATGTATATGTAAAACGTCGTTATAATATGTAAGTATTGATTTTTAATATATAATATATATCTTTGATTTTTAAGGATATGCACACTTTAAGAACAATGATTTTAATTATAAACATGTATATTTTATTTTTCGACTTTAATTAAATATTGATTCCATGGAAATAATATCACTATATATATATATATGTCATTGTCGCTTCTATCGAGTTGAATCTAATTAGTTCTCATCAATATCTATATATCAGCTTTGTTTATCGAAATCGTGCCCATCTAACTTTGCTTTTGAATTTGTGTTTGGATCTATAGCTCAATTTCTTTGTCTATCCTCTAGCCTCGAAAGGTGAGCAATCACTCACGACTAACGTTCTTTTATTTATTAAGTTTGATTTCAATTGAAATGACAATTGAAATATGCCGCTGTTAGTTATTTATATTGTTATATATATGCTATTGCCTATACCTGTTCACCTGTGACATCTGACACTATTATCTATTATTTACATTGATGATATATGCCTGTTATATTATTATCATGTCTGTTATCTGTGACGACTTGAAAAAATTTAACATTTGAAATTGGAAATATTTAATTGATTTTAATATGTGAATAATGGTTTAGCTTGAATTTCAAATATAACTATGAAATTTGCAATTTAAATTATTGAATTTAATTTCTTGAAGTTGGGTGAAAATTTGAATCTTCAGTTTTAAGCTTGTTAAAAATATTATAAAGGCTTAGGAAATCCATATTGATAATACTGAAGATAATGAAAGCTTCAGAATTGAATTTGGAAATGTTTTGTTTAGTTTTGAATTTATATCGTTTAAATCGATATTTAAAAATAGCCTTCCGAGGCACAGTCCGGATTTCGACGAAACCAGTTCCATTAGATCCGTAATATTGTATTATTATCGAATTTCAGATTTTGTAGTGTTTGGAGTTGTTGTGTGAGCGTACGATATATAAACACGCTGAAATTTATATCGAAAATTAAATAAATACCTGGGTCCAAAAGCTATCTTCTCCATACGATCGAATTGGGGCTCGAAACCTTTTTCATTGCGTTCGGAATGGGGATATAGCATTATGAACGTCTAGCGGCATGCCTCGATAGGAAGTCAAAATTTCATGTTGTGTTTGTCGAGATAATTTGAATTTGGATTAAAATTAAAATATATTTATACCCTAAGTCAACATAGCAGCCTACTTTCTTTCAATATCAAAACTTTTTCTCTGAAGCACTGTAGCCTTCCTCCACACGCCAACATCATCGTGTTTCCTTCCTTATCTTCTTTAAGGGCGACAGTTAAAAGCTAAACGAAATCATCAAACAAATGAAATTATTTTCGTTCACTTCCATGGCCGCCTCTCTGATCGTATTCAAAATCAACAAAATCCCTCTTCCACTTTATTTCTCAAATCAAATATAAAAACGGCGCGTCGCGAGGGCTGGGGTAGCGCTGGCATGTTCGATGTGGGTTCGTAGTCGCGGCGGTCCATGCGTGCGCATGGGTGCGATGTTCACAGGCAGGGTATCGCAAAGGGTCACGAGCATGTCAGATCACGGCGATTCAGGTCGCGATTGGAGCATCGGTGGCAAAGAAATGGCTCGTTGATGGTTAGCGAATCTAGGTACGGCATCATTGTTGAAGGGGAGTCTCGAGTTTGGCGCAGTGTTTCGGCATGGAAGGGCGACGCAGCGAGGTCGCGAGACACTAGGTAGGTTCGCGTTCGAACAAAGGCATTCTAGGGTTCGGCAATAGAAAATCGACATCTACGTCGAACTGCGACGAGGCCAAGGTCGAGGTGTTTCTTCTCTGGTGATGGTGGCCGATCGAAATCAAGTCGAGTTCAAGGTCGTGGAAAACAGTGTTGTCTTGAGCCTGGCAATGGCGAGAGGTATTCTCGATTTTTTTTCCTTTCTCTTTTAAATTAAAACTTAATTTATAAATATATAAATGTTGATATAAATGTATACGTGCAGTAGGTAAAATAAAAGAATATATATACATAGATAAAACAGAAGATTTTATATACATAGATAAATTGATTTTTGAATCTATATAAATTTATTTTCCATAAGTAAGGATTTCAAAGAAAAAGAAAAGGAATCGTTTAAAAAAATTATAAAAATTAAAAAAATTGTGTTTTTTTAAAAAGGAAATTGGTTAAAAAATTAAATCATTGGTTAAAAATTAAATTTATTAGTTGAATTAAAAATTTTAAAATGGCAATTGAATTGTTTGATTTATCCAAATATTAATAAAAATCATATAATTGTTTACAAGGTCTAGAACTGTGAAGAAAACAATCTAGAGTGGAAATGTATTGCATGCATAGGCAAAGGTGAGATCTTCTCACTCAAAAAATAATAATGGAAATTTTCAGTTTTTGATTGATTGTTGAATTGTGATAGTTGAATTTAATTGTTTATTATGTGCTTGGATGATTAATTTATTATCAGTTATATTAGTTTAGACCCTATGCATCGCATAATAACGGATGATATTATATTAAACCCATATACCGCGATATTCCACCTAGAAGTGGAATTGGTATTATATATGTATTTGGAATTGATTTCCCGCATTATATAGCGGATGAGACCCTATGCACCGCATAATAGCGGATGATATTTTATAAATCCCATAAACCGCGATATCCCACCTCGAAGTGGAATTGGTATTTAATTGTTGTGCTAACGTCTGTGGATGTAGTAAAAACAGGTTAGAGGGATCCAACTGGATTCCTTAAAAATTTGAATTAGCTTCAATATTGTGTGTTGATTATTTGTAATATGTGTGTGACTATTTATGATTGAGACTGTTGAAGGTTATAATTTAGCCGAATATATTTTTGATATCGTAGGATACCAGAAATAAATAAAATTTGATTTTTGAAATTTAGTAGAAAATTTATAGTAAATTAATCTTACAAAATTGAATAGACTTAAAAGAAGGAATTTGTTTCAAAAGAGAATAAATTTGGTGTTGAAATAAATTTAGAAATAAATTTTGGAAATTGATTTGGTATTTTAAAATAAATTTGGAAATCTATTTAGAATTTAATCCAGTGCTGATAAATGAATATTTGGAAATCGATTTGAAAATCGTATATAAATGGATATTTAGAAGTTTAAATTCACAAGGGGAATTTATAAAGGAAAGGGAAATTTGTTTTAAAAATAAACATTTGGTTATTTTTAAAAGTGTGAAAGGAATTTACGGATTTAGAACGTAAATTTAAAATAAATCAAGAAAGATTTATTATTTCATTTGAATGAACCATTTTGAAATGGAAAATGTATTTTCCCTGGAAAGCTGAGTATGATTTCGAAGTAGCCTATAAATATAAACTGAAATTTTTATAAAAAAATGGTTTTAGAAAGGATACTTTGAATAAATTATTTTCTTAACTGGTTTCAAATCTTTAAAGTATGGATTTATTTAATTACTTATAGAAGGGGTTATTTTAAAGATTAAAATTGATATTTGTTTTAGGAAATGGTTATTTAAATAGTTATACCTTATCTACTAATTTTATTTTAAAATTAGTTGGGACTTAAAAATCTTATATGTGATAATTAGTACAATGTTTTCATAACCAATATTTTAAGTATTTAAAATGGTTTTATTTTAAATATTCCCAAGTACATTTTGGATAAGTGGTTCGAATTATTTTAACTCGGCAGATTTCCAGTGGAAATGAATAAATATTTGGAAATATATTCCATATAAGGGAAATACTTTGAAATTTGTTTTCAAAGGATTGAAATGCGGATAGTGATTCGAAATTTGTTTTCAAATTATTAAAGTGATAAAAGCATATCTTGCAAAGATATTTTGGAAATAAATGATTTGGGAAAATTATTCGAAATCCAATAGTTGTTGTGAATATGTATTGATAATTAAATACCCGACTATCAATATTTTCCTTTAAACGACATTTGAATTTCGATGCGACCGAGGGTCGGATTCCAAGTGGATATCCAACAACCGCATCGAACCTTTGTGATTTATGATAGATCTTTTATTTAAAAGATCGAAGTGGAAAATTGTTGTGATTTGTTTGAAATTTAAATGAACACTTATTTTTAAAAATAAGCGCTCGTTATTCGGATCAGCTAGGAGAGGACCTTGTGTCATAAAACCCATTCCGAATAACGATACGACGAAATGGGATTGTATTTGAAGACGGTGTTGAAGACCGGGTATTTTCGAAAGCGAAAGGACTACCTGTCGAATGTCTCTGCACCGGGTTGCTCCGGCATAGAGATTTTATCACCTTTGTGATGGGGATTCCAGACGTGATTTGTGAATATGCGGATTTGCAAGGGCTTCTTTGAAGTGCCTTCAGTTTCGTTCGATCCCGGAACGGAGTTTTATGGATGTGTGTCTGACGTTACACTTTGAGATATAAAGCTGGTTTCTATCAAATACATTTCGGTTAGTGGCGGAGAATTTATTCTCTTAGCTTAACACCCTTCTCTAAGACATACGAGCTCAGAGGTTATGTAGTTGATGGTTACTAGTGATATATTCCCAAACTGGTAATGTGGCATATGAAGTACTGCTGATCATTTGTTGATCAAAGCATGACTTTGTGAAAGTTTAGCTTTGTGGACGAGACTTCGTCGGACCTCACACCCCGGAAATGGTCGAAACAGGAAAGACGCGGCAAGGTTATGAGGGGTGTGCCCTTTAGGGTATGTCATTTCCTTCTGGAAAAGGGTGGTATCATGGTATGGAGCCCAGATACATAACTTATGTTGTTGCCGCAAATTTATTATACTTTGTGGTTGTTGCTTTGTGGTTGAGGATCCTCGGATAAGGGTCCCAAAGGACCGGGGAATGGCATATTCGAGTAGTAGTTACCTAGTTACAGAGATTCGGGTAGGTTCTCGGGACATCTCTCTAGAGGCGTGCCCATGTGGCATTAGGAAGTTCCTTAGCCTGACCATTTGTTGGAAATCCAAACTCCAATACGTGTCTTGTACGGTTTTAATTGTATAACCTGCCATTTGCTTATGGTGGTCACCACTGTTTAGATGGTAGCTATAGTAGGTATAGTTCGAAATGTCTATGCTAGCTAAGATTAATATTATACTTTCGAAATGTTTTCTGCACTATGCACTAATTATAATATCGAAAGGATTTTGCGTATTAAGCATGTTTGACTATCATAAGGGGACATCTCCTCCAATTCTACGTTTGCATTGTGTGTGTGGCGGAAGGCCTTATGGTAGTTTCATTTTCCAAAAGCATAGCGAATTTCTTTTTATTTTCTTTGTGAAAGTAACTGTTTTTAAGATCTCACACTAGTCCCACGACTGACCTGGAGTTTATTGTTCCCTTTCTAAATTCTGGGTGCCTACAATTTTGCACACGGGCAGCCTAGAGTCAGGTTATCATTATTAGGGAGCAAAGTCAAGAAGTTGCTGTGGAAATCAGGAGTTGGAGCTGGATGGCAAGGCGTATCACTTATATATGTAATATTTCTTTCCGCTGTTTGTTGTTGTACACTCTGATAATGTAATGCGATGTAATGTAATAACTGATATAGTGATTCTATTTAAAGATATTTATTTATCTGTTATATTTTTTCCGCTGCGAAATGTAAGATTCTGCTTATTATTTCTACTTCTTCTTTTTGTTAAATCCTAATGGTTCGATTTTTCTGGCATTCGATTGTTCGGCATTCGATACAGTGGATGTATCGATGTCGACTTTCAAAAGTCGAAAAAATGGGACTATTACAGGTGGTATCAGAGCATTTGGTTAAGCGACAACCCTACCTCTGTTGGGTGTTACTCATTAGAGATAGAGTCAGTAGTACTCTAGAATGAGTTTGAGTGTAATAATAGATATGAGCGCGTATTTGTTAGTGAATACAAAATTGATTTATATTGTGATGATTGGTTCGTTGAGTGGTATATGGATTCTGGTCAATACGAGTAATTGACATTATGGATAGGGATCTCTAAACACTCGTATAGAACAATTCGACACGATATTGTTTTAATGTAGGGTAAATGAAATAATTTTACCCAAAACTATTTTGTATATAAAAATAATAATTTTCCATAAATTATTATAGTAGTATATGGTTGCTTGTTTGTTAGGAACTGATAATATTGAAGTATTATCATTATTATTGAATAAGGAATTGAAATTATAACCAAAGGTAAAGAAATAAAATCCATATACAGTTGGGATTTGTAAATATAAAATTGTAAATGTGATTTATAATTTGAAATAGAAGTCCAGAGAAATATTTGAAGGAAATTGAAAGGATTTGAAATTTTGAAGATTTGGAAAAGTTTAAATCCTTTTTAATTTGAAAATGATTTTCAAAGGTTTCGGAAAAATGTTTTGGAGGGATAAAAGCTCTAAACTCTTTTCGGTCACTGGAAAATAACTTCGGTGATGACTGCAGCATCATCGGCGTTCATTTTCGGGTTTCCAGGAGAGGAATTGCTGCCGAATTATTTTAAAATGGAAGTTGTTTGGAAAGCTGGGTTTGGTTTTGAGAAATTCAAAAGATATTTTGAATTGATTTCAAAAATGATTTTTAAAAGATGAAAAGACTCTGGGATATAATAAAAATAGTTATGGAATAAAAATTTATTAAGGTGGGAAATAAAATTTTGGATGAATAAATAAATTTACAATTGCAAGTAAATAAAAGGGAAATTGAATGTTGAAATTCATTTCGAATTTGTAAGTAAGTAGAACTGTAATTGGAATTTAATTTGATTTGTAAAGCAAAGTATTAAAATAAAATTAGTAGTGAAATTAATTGAAGAAATGACCAAACAGATATGGTTTGGAATGAATTGAATTCAATAATTATAAATGAAAAGTGAATTAAATTCATGTGGAATTTGAAATCCCGTTTAAATACAAGTGGTTGTAAACCAAAATGGTGAATTGAAATTGAATTGTTTTTGGGAATGAACAAAAAGAATAAAACTGGAATTGAAACTGAATATTGAAAACCAATTTGAATTGTGTGAAATAAAATGAAGTTGTAAAATTAGTTCGAAGTGAAAGATAATAAAGGTGAAATAGAGTAATGGTTTGAGATAAAATGAATTGGAATTTGTAATGAATTAGTGAATAAAACTAATTTAAAATAGTGATATGAATCAGTTGTGAATGAAAGATAATTGATAAATTTCAATATTCAGAAGTTAAACTGAGTCCAAACAGAATTGAAAGTGTAAATTGAATTCAAATGAAATTGAAAATGTAAAGTTGAATGAAAATGAATATATAACTTCAATAGTAAACTAAAGATGGTATAAGAAGTATATATTGAAAATTTGGTAAAGGAATGTGCAAAATAAATTTGAATGTTGTAATTGGATATTATGGCTAGTAGGATATACAGGTGTATTAAAGGAAATGGAATTGGGATTTTTATTTTCGAAGATAAAATTGAATTGCTCGACAAAAGGTATGTATTTAAATTTCAGTATGAAATTTGATGATTTTCTTGTTAGCCACTTGGCTTTTTGTTTTCTTTTGGAATCTGAGGGCCTGTGGTGCCATTTTGTAGTCGTACCGAGCTAGCCACACAAAGGAGACGCTAGCGAAATTTTTCGAAAATTTAGGGAGTTAGAAAAATTTTGAGAAAATTTTGAAAGTTTGAAATTTGAATTGTTAAGAAAACAATATTGTTTGGAAAATTAGTTAAAATGATAATGAATCTTTGATAAAAAAAATTATTTTGGGCAAGTTGATAAAACTGTTTAGTTTTGGAAAGATAGCAAACGGGATGAGGATCATTCTTCATAACTAGTAATTTCGGGACGAAATCCTTTTAAGGGCGGAAGGATGTGACGACCTGGAAATTTTTAACATTTGAAATTGGAAATATTTAATAGATTTTAATATGTGAATGATGGTTTAGCTTGAATTTCAAATATAACTATGAAATTTGCAATTTAAATTATTGAATTTAATTTATTGAAGTTGGGTGAAAATTTGAATGTTCAGTTTTAAGCTTGTTGAAAATATTTTAAAGGCTTAGAAAATCCATATTGATAATACAGAAGATAATGAAAGCTTTAGAATTGAATTTGAAAATGTTTTGTTTAGTTTTGAATTTATATCGTTTAAATCGATATTTAAAAATAGCCTTCTGAGGCACAGTCTCGTATTTTGATGAAACCAGTTTCATTGGATCCGTAGTATTGCATTATTATCGGATTTCAAATTTCGTAGTGTTTGGAGTTGTTGTGTGAGCGTACGATATATAAACGCGCTGAAATTTATATAGAAAATTAAATAAATACATGGGTCCAAAAGCTATCTTCTCCTTACGATCGAATTGGGGCTCGAAACCTTTTCCATTGCGTTCGGAATGGGGGATAACATTATGAACGCCTAGCGGCACGCCTCGATAGGAATTCAAAATTTCATGTTGTGTTTGTCGAGACAATTTGAATTTTAATTTGAATTTAAATATATTTATAGCCTAAGTCAACACAGCAGCCTACTTTCTTTCTGTATCAAAACTTTTTCTCTGAAGCGCTGCAGCCTTCCTCCACACGCCAACATCATCATGCTTCCTTCCCTGTCTTCTTTAAGGGCTACAGTTGAAAGCTAAACGAAATCATCAAACAAACGAAATTATTTCCGTTCACTTCCATGGCCGCCTCTCTAATCGTATTCAAAATCAACAAAATCCCTCTTCCACTTTATTTCTCAAATCGAAACTAAAAACGGCGCGTCGCGAGGGGAGGGGTTGCGCTGGCATGTTCGATGTGGGTGCGTAGTCGCGGCGGTCGATGCGTGCGAGTGGGTGCGATGTTCACAGGCAGGGTATCGCGAAGGGTCGCGAGCATGTCAGAGCACGGCGATTCAGGTCGCGATTGGAGCATCGGTGGCAAAGAAATGGCTCGTCGATGGTCAGCGAATCCAGGTACGGCATCATTGTTGAAGGGGAGTCTCGAGTTTGGCGCAGTATTTCGGCATGGAAGGGTGACGCGGCGAGGTCACGAGACACTGGGTAGGTTCGCGTTCGAACAAAGGCATTCTAGGGTTCAGCAATGGGAAATCGACTTCCATGTCGAACTACGACGAGGCCAAGGTCGAGGTGTTTCTTCTCTGGTGATGGTGGCCGATCGAAATCAAGTCGAGTTCAAGGTCGTGGAAAATAATGTTGACTTGAGCCTGGCAATGGCGAGAGGTATTCTCGATTTTTTTCCCTTTCTCTTTTAAATTAAAACTTAATTTATAAATATATAAATATTGATATAAATGTATACATGTTGTAGGTAAAATAAAAGAATATATATACATAGATAAAACAGAAGATTTTATATACATAGATAAATTGATTTTTGAATCTATATAAAAAAAATTAAGTAAGGGTTTCAAAGAAAAAGAAAAGGAAACGTTTAAAGAATTTATAGAAATAAAAAAAATGTGTTTTTTTAAAAAAGGAAACTGGTTAAAAAATTAAATCATTAGTTAAAAATTAAATTTATTAGTTGAATTAAAAATTTTAAAATGGCAATTGAATTGTTCGATTTATCCAAATATTAAAAAAAATCATATAATTATTTACAAGGTCTAGAACTGTGAAGAAAACAATCTGGAGTGGAAATGTATTGCATGCATAGGCAAAGGTGAGATCTTCTCACTCAAAAAATAATAATGGAAATTTTCTGTTATTGATTGATTGTTGAATTGTGATAGTTGAATTTAATTGTTGATTGTGTGCTTGGATGATTAATTTATTATCAGTTATATTAGTTTAGACCCCTTGCGCCGCATAATAGCGGATGATATTATATTAAACCCATATACCGCGATATTCCACCTAGAAATGGAATTGGTATTATATATGTATTTGGAGTTGATTTCCCGCATTATATAGCGGATGAGACCCTATGCGCCGCATAATAGCGAATGATATTTTATAAATCCCATATACCACGATATCCCACCTCGAAGTGGAATTGGTATTTAATTGTTGTGCTAACATCTGTGGACGCAGGGAAATCAGGTTGGAGGGATCCAACTGGATTCCTCAAAGATTTGAATGAGTTTCAATATTGTGTGTTAATTATTTGTAACTTATGTGTGAATATTTATGATTGAGACTATTGAAGGCTATAATTTAGCCGAATATATTTTTGATATTGTAGGATACCAGAAATAAACAAAATTTGATTTTTGAAATTTAGTAGAAAATTTATAGTAAATTAATCTTAGAAAATTGAATAGATTTAAAAGAAGGAATTTGTTTCAAAAGAGAATAAATTTGGTGTTGAAATAAATTTAGAAATAAATTTTGGAAATTGATTTGGTATTTGAAAATAAATTTGGAAATCAATTTAGAATTTAATCCGGTGCTGATAAATGAATATTTGGAAATCGATTTGAATATCATATATAAATGGATATTTAGAAGTTTAAATTCACATTAGGAATTTATAAAGGAAAGGGAAATTTGTTTTAAAAATAAACATTTGATTATTTTTAAAAGTGTGAAAGGAATTTACGGATTTGGAATGTAAATTTAAAATAAATCAAGAAAGATTTATTAATTGATTTGAATGAACCATTTTGAAATGGAAAATGTATTTTCCCTGGAAAGCTGAGTATGATTTTGAAGTAGCCTATAAATATAAACTGAAATTTAAAAAAAAAGGTTTTAGAAATGATACTATGAATAAATTATTTTCTTAACTGATTTCAAATCTTTAAAGTATGGATTTATTTAATTACTTATAGAAGGGGTTATTTAAAGATTAAAATTGATATTTGTTTTAGGAAACGATTATTTAAATAGTTATACCTTATCTACTAATTTTATTTTAAAATTAGTCGAGACTTAAAATCTTATATGTGATAATTAGTACAATGTTTTCATAACCAATATTTTAAGTAAGTATTTAAAATGGTTTTATTTTAAATATTCCCAAGTACATTTTGGATAAGTGATTTGAATTATTTTAACTCGGCAGATTTCCAGTGGAAATGAATAAATATTTGGAAATATATTCCATACAAGGGAAATACTTTGAAATTTGTTTTCAAAGGATTGAAATGCGAATAGTGATTCAAAATTTGTTTTCAAAATGTTAAAGTGATAAAAGTATATCTTGCAAAGATATTTTGGAAATAAATGATTTGGGAAAATTATTCGAAATCCAATCATTGTTGTGAATATATATTGATAATTAAATACCCGACTATCAATATTTGCCTTTAAACGACATTTGAATTTCGATGCGACCGGGGGTCGGATTCCAAGTGGATATCCGAAAACCACATCGAACCTTTGTGATTTGTGATAGATCTTTTATTTAAAAGATCAAAGTGGAAAATTGTTGTGATTTGTTTGAAATCTGAATGAACACTTATTTTTAAAAATAAGCGCTCGTTATTCGGATTAGCCGGAAGAGGACCTTGCGTCATAAAACCCATTCCGAATAACGATACGACGAAATGGGATTGTATTTGAAGACGATGTTGAAGACCGGGTATTTTCGAAAGCGAAAGGATTACATGTCGAATGTCTCTGCACCAGGTTGCTTCGGTATAGAGATTTTATCACCTTTGTGATGGGGATTCCGGACGTGATTTCTAAATATCCAGATTTGCAAGGGCTTCTTTGAAGTGCCTTCAGTTCTGTTTGATCCATGATCGGACTTGTATGGATGTGTGTCTGAAGTTACACTTTGAGATATAAAGCTGGTCTCTATCAAATACATTTCTGTTGGTGGCGGAGAATTTATTCTCTTAGCTTAACACCCTTCTTTGAGACATACGAGCTCAAAGGTTATGTAGTGGATGGTTACTAGTGATATATTCCCAAACTGGTAGTGTGACATACGAAGTGCTGCTGATCATTTGTTGATCAAAGCATGACTTTTTGAAAAGTGTAGCTTTGTGGACGAGACTTCGTCGGACCTCACACCCTGGAAATGGTCGAAACAGGAAAGATGCGGCAAGGTTATGAGGGTCGTGCCCTTTAGGGTATGTCATTTCCTTCTGGAAAAGGGTGGTATCATGGTATGGAGCCCATATACTTAACCTATGTTGTTGCTGCAAATTTATTATACTTTGTGGTTGTTGCTTTATGGTTGAGAATCCTCGGATAAAGGTCCCAAAGGACGGGGGATGGCATACTCGAGTAGTAGTTACCTAGTTACAGAGGTAACCCGGCCTTGCGTTGGCAGAGATCCGGATAGGTTCTCGGGACGTCCCTCTAGAGGCGTACCTATGTGGCAGTAGGAAATTCCTTAGCCTGACCATTTGTTGGAAATCCAAACTCCAATACGCATCTTGTATGGTTTTAATTGTATAACCTGCCATTTACTTATGGCGGTCACCACTGTTTAGATGGTAGCTATGGTAGGCATAGTTCGGAATGTCAATGCTGGCTAAGATTAATATTATACTTTCGAAATATTTTCTGCACTATGCACTAATAATAATATCAAAAGGATTTTGCGTATCAAGCATGTTGGACTATCATAAGGAGAAATCTCCTCCAATTCTATGTTTGCATTGTGTGTGGCGGGAGACCTTATGGTAGTTTCATTTTCCAAAAGCATAGCGGATTTCCTTTTATTTTCTTTGTGAAAGTAACTATTTTTAGGATCTCACACCAGTCCCACGACTGACCTGGAGTTTATTGTTCCCTTTTTAAACTCTGGGTGCCCACAATTTTCCACACGGGCAGCCTAGAGTCAGGTTATCATTATTCGGGAGCAAAGTCAAGAAGTTGCTGTGGAAATCAGGAGTTGGAGCTGGATGGCGAGGCGTATCACTTATATATGTAATATTTCTTTCCACTTTTTGTTATTGTACACTCTGATAATGTAATGTGATGTAATGTAATAACTGTATAGTGATTCTGTTTAAAGATATTTATTTATCTATTATATTTGTTCCGCTGCGAAATGTGAGATTCTGTTTATTGTTTCTGCTTCTTCTTCTATCTTCCTTTTCTTAAACCCTAATGGTTCGGTTTTTCCGGCATTCAATTGTTCGGCATTCGATACAGTGGACATATCGATGTCGACTTTCGAAAGTCGAAAAAATGGGACTATTACATTATCACTCTGCAAGTTCCCTGTTAGTATAGAATTCACTATGGGTTGAAATGATACATACCCGAACGATCTGTAGAATAGAAGAAAATCGTTATGGGTTGAAATGACAGACCCATGCGATTTTCGTTGAATTGAATTTGGGATTGCGGGTTGAAATGATATATACCCGTATATATTTAAATTGTGGATTGAATGATAAATATTCGTATCACTTGACCATAGGATAGAAAATTATATACAGACACCGTGGTCTATATATAAAAATATTTTGGAATTAATTTCTATGGTTTTGGTAAGAAACATATGGTTTTATATGAATATTGATTTTGATATTATATAAATAGAGTTAAAATTCCTAAATTTAAGCTATGTATAATCTTGGTTAAATATAAAGTGGATTTTTATCAGAATATAATATGGCTAAGCAGTTTATATAAATTTTATTTTAATATGGAGTTTATAATAATTTTATAAATTAAGGTTGAGAAGGCAGTTTTGAAATTGATTTGAAATTTTAAATTATATTCTAACATAGAGCTTATAGTGATTTAAATAAATTAAGGTTGAAAGATAAATTTGAAATTGATTTGAAATTTGAATTTATTTAAGAATTAAACTCAAATAAGTTTGATTTGAAATTTATTAAATTATGATTTTATAGGATATGATTTTTATAACTTGACCTTGGTTTAAGATGATTTAAATGAATATATCAAGTTTAAATAAAATGAAGGAATATTCAGTTATTTGAAGTTTAAAGGTTTATTTAAAGGATATTGGATTTATTAAGTAAATATTTCAAGATTAAATAATAGTAAATTGGGTTTTATATACATATGAAATTATCAAATTTAGTTTTGAAATTATAGAATATTTGAAGCTTGGAAATATATAATTTTGAAAGGGTTTATTTGTGGTTCAAATCTGTATTTGAATTCAACATAAATTTTGAATGGTTCATTTAGAAGCTAAATTGGAATTAATGATTTGATAATTTATTAAATTTGAATTTTGGAATTCGAGTTGATGTGGAATTAATTTTGAAATTTGAGGAAAACAAGTTTATTACATATACTATTTTAATATTTAAATCGGTTAAGTGGGAAGAATTATGATTTTAAAGTATTATGTTTCGAATTTTTTTTAATTTCAAGTGTTTAGTTTCGAAATGTGTTATAACTTTGAAAATACTATGATTTTGGAAAAGGATATATGTTTTAAATAAAAATGACATCGTATTTGGTTTTTAAATGGAAAAAGATATCGTATTTATATGGTTTTTGAAATGGAAATGATAATTTAGGTTTTGAACTATAAACTATTTTGAAATGGCCGCGGTGTTATAATAACGTTTGGTTGTTAAAGAGACCTAGATCGGAAGCTGTCATACTCTCTGCCAACTCCAAAAACCACTTTAAAAACCGTGTACGTGGTGGAGATTCCAGAACGAAGTAGGATGTTAGCGACGTCCTTTGAGGTATGAACGTGGACCGACTTCCGTAAGGTGGCTAAAACATGAGCGATTCTCGGGCCAATGAGGTAGCTCCTCTGATCGGACACACTCATTCGATATTATATTCTAACTTTGAGATTGATTTGGCGGCCACTTTTGATTTTTGATTTGGAGGTATGGCTCGAGTGGACGGTAGCTGCGCGCTGCGCGTTACCACCAGCCCGGATGCGTAATTGGTATATCTACCCTGACATTGCCTTGTCGTGCCATGTCACCTACCCTAGCGCGCCGTGTACGATTTTGGTTTTGTGCCGTAGCCTGTGGAGTATCCTCTGGTGACTTCCCAATGAGGAGGGACTATGATACTGGATAGACTATTGGGACTATTATGTGTTAAGGGGGATATGGGTAACTCCTTAACGCTATTTTAAAGTAAGTTTACCTTACTTTTAGACATTATTGTAATAGCATATATTACTACATAGTAGATAGTTTAAGGGATCCTTATAGGGTGGTTATCCCAAACATCCTTTGAGTTACTTGTATTTCAGTTGTTATTTCAATTGAGTTCGATTTATTGATATAAGAATGTTAATCCAGACTCGAGTGTTTTGTGGTTTGCTTTACGCGCGGGTCAGACTGAGTGATACAGCATTTGAGACTTGCCTCCAGAGTTGGAGCTTAGCTTGGATCCATCTATTGATTCCGCTTTCAGTTATTCCGTCGATTCCAGGGATGTATTCAGATTGGTACTTGATTATCATATTGAGACTTTTGTTGTAGCTTGTTTAACTTTGATGTATATATATAGTAGCTTCATGAACTACTATCTCTTTGCTTCCGCTGCATTATTATATTACTTTGTGTCTGTGATCTATGATTTATTTACTGTATATTATGAGTTTTTTCAAATATAAATTAACAACATGGTATTTTAAGCAATTCAATTCCGGCATGTTGGATGCGAATGGCTGAAAATATCGGGTTGTTATAGTTGGTATCAGAGCTTTGGCTCTAGGCAAACATAGAAAGTATGGTGAATTTAATTACAAAATCACTTCCGTTCGAGCTTGAATTCTTTCCTCTTTGATTTGAATTTCCTTTGAATTTTGGAGCGTTCCCCTCGGTTCCATAATCCGCCTCTCCCTATTCGTATTCTAGAGCATCTCATAACTCCACTTCGAATGGTCTCTTAAATAACTCGACGGTCTCGCCAATCTTCGAATGATTCGTAAAGGGGTGAAACTCCTTTACAACAAGCATTGATTCACCGAAGATTTATGTATCCTCGGTTTACAATGTTGTTATCTTTTGCTATGCCTGAATTCTATCTCTTGAGATCGAATGTCGATTTACCTCGAAATTCTGCATCGATCTTATTCTTGAAGTCACGGTCGACCAGCTAAGGTCGCTCACAATTTATATAAACTTATACATCTTCCTATTTTGTTATTTAATCATCTTATCTTTCTTTCGAATCTATCTTTGAAATCAAAATTCCTCTTTGATTTGAGTCCGTCAAATTTGAAATTCTCTATCCTTATTTTGAAATCTATTTTGTATCAACGAGTGAGGGAGTGTATTTGTAAATTTAAACATATATATTGCGTTGTTTGAGTTATTGATGTTGATTTGGATTTTCGATCGATTCGCCTGATCAACGCTATCGATAGGATTTCCAAAACACTTGAACAGAACAAATTGACACAATTTTGTTTTCAAATTTTGGTAAATAGAATAACTTTGTATGATTATATTATATATATATATATATAAGTTAATTTTGAAATTAAATAGTTAGATGAAATGGCTGTCAGAAATGATAATATTTGATTTTTAATTATTGTTTTGTAAACCTTTGACTATTGCAATATAACTAAATGAATTTATAAAACTTGGTTATAATTTGATTTGGAATTTGAAATGAATTTAAATTAGAATTTGAGAATTTAATTTCCAATCATTTCGAACTATGGTTTTAAAGCGTTAAAAATGCACATTATTTAAAGTATTTTCGAATAGAACCCGTTTTCAAATAATTTTAAATGTTTAAATCAGGGCTCTCCTATTTTGTCACTGGAAAATAATTCGGTGATGGCGGTCGCATCATCGACATTCATTTTCGATTTGGAAGTGGAGAGACCATTTTGTACCTTGCTATACTATTATATTGGAAATTAAATTGGTTTGAAATGCTGAAGTATGACTTGATTTATAATATAGGTATATATTTATAGATTTGATTTGACTTATATATGTCTATATATTTATCTCCGATAGTTTGAAGTGAATCGGAAATTTTATTCTTAAATTTTGGTTTTAAGACGATTTTAATTATAAAATAAAGCCAAAAATTTGAATAAATATTTAAACTTGAACAATTGAATTGAATTTTTTTTTCACTTGTATAATGCCCCATTAAATTTTGATATAACTTACCTTAATCATTCATAAGTTGGATATGTAATTGGATAATATACAATATAAAATGATTTTATAAATAAAATATGAGTGGTTATTATAAATTTTATACACTTAAATTTTAATTAAAAAATGTTAATAGAGATAAATAGAATAATAAGTTGATTGAATAAGATAAATTAAATAAAATTTTGTTTGAAAGAAATATTTTGTATCAAATATTAATAAATCGAAATAAAAGCAACTTACTGAATTATCTTGAATTTAAAAACAAATTATTGAATATAAATTAATTTAAATTGAAATTTATATGGTCTGAACTAATTGTTTTACTTTGTTTTCAATCTATTTTCTTTCTGGTTGTTTCTATTCTCCCGCCTCCTTCCATTTCGGGGACGAAATGTTTTGAGTGGGGGAGAGTATAACGATACATAAATTTTTAATAATTTTATTTGTTTTATTTATTTAATTAATTGAATTTTATGAATTTTAAATAATAAAATCCTGAAATAAAAATTTGATATTTGGAATACGTCTATTTAAACATGGCAACTGGTAAATTGTCATCAGAAAATACGGAGGTCTATTTTATTGTATAATTCTATTTCAATTTAAATTAGTCAATAACTGTTGAATTTTAAAGTTTTCCGAAACCTAAATATGTCAACATGAGAAAATTTATTTAGAATACTCTAAATAAGACTGCGTAATTCGTTTCGCAAATTTCTGACGTTTCTTACTCCGTTTGGATTTTCCATACGGAATAGCAACGTATATCAGTGCCCGTATCGACTTTTGATAGGATGGATGTACCACTAATATCTGTATACCATTTTGATCGTCTCGTCGCGTGGATCTCTGCGGTATACTCATTTCTATGTCTCGGTGGCTGGTGCACGGCAAAGCCATGAAATGGTTACCCGTATCGGTAACCGTATTAAGTCTTTTGGTTTTCTTTAGCAAGTAATTTACACCGTACACATCAATTTGACAATTGTCATTAATATTCTTGAATTCATCAGGTATGACCTTTGCTTTTCAGTGGTTACCATATTTATTATCGGGTTCATTTTCCACTGACCCTTCGTTTCAATTGAACCGTTTCATTTGAAATTTGTTTCATATATCAACCATATTATTTTGGCCAGGCCTTCCCTTTCATTTTCTCTTGCTGTGTAATTTGTCCCTCCACTACCCAAGCCGGTGCACCCAGACCGCGACGGCTCTGATAGCTTCCGACCATTCTCCACCGTGCTGCCCAAAATTCCTTCACTTTCGGCCTTGCTCGCCTGCGTCCCCACCTACAATGGCAACCTAACCTCTCTTATTTTTGCCCTTCATGCCCACCTTGCTCCTCCTCCTGGGCAATGGCTACCACAACTAACCCGAGCAACCATGACCTATAGCCTCTCTGCCTTATCCACCACCAAAGCAACCAAGCATCTCTCCCCTAACCATGCTCTGGCCACCTGGCCGTGCTCCCTCCTCCTCCCCAAGCTTCAGCCGAGTATTTTTCTCTTGTGAGGTAAAAATATACCTGAGTCTGTTCTTTTACATATATATCTATACATATATAGTTTATACATAATACAGAATTGGTTTGTTGATCTGTTCTCTCGGTTTGAATAACCGAAACTAAGGTATATATGTTATACTGTTATAAAGTTATAAGGTTATAAATGTTTATTTATTTATATAAACTGCTTTATTATATATTTATATTTTTCAGATTACCTTATATGTTAAAAAACGTATTTTGTTTATATCTGGCTTCCAAAATATGTTATACGTTGAGCATATGTTGTATTTGGATTTTTGAACATACATATTATTATATATATTAAGTTACAGTATAGATTTTGTATAAGTTTGTTTGGTATAAGTTCTGTTTTATAAAACATATATGAACTAAAAACCGTCGCATATATATAGGTTTATATATGTTTTATATAATGGTTTCTATATGGTAATATGATTTAAAGGTTATATGTGCTACTGTATAGATTGCATATATATAAGTCAAGCATTGTTTTGTTTTTCCTATTATACTGTTGAAAGGGAAGTGTATATATATGTTGTTAAGAAAGTTATATGATATATATATTTCGAAACCTTTCAGTTCTGTAAGTAAGCACATTTTATAAGTTTTATATCTATATTATCAAAAATGTTGAAGCTTTTTTCTGTCTTGTTATATCGCAGATATATATTCATATATAGAAATGTATAGGCTGTTAAGCTATTGGATTCTTTTATCCATAATATATGCATGTTGTATGTTAGTATTTGTATTTTTATTTGGCCTATATATATATATATATATTAAAATTTAATCAATGTTTAAATCATTTACCGTGAATGTTGAGTATATTCACCATTGTTTAAAGTATGTAAGTTATATATTAGCCGTATATATGTTTACAATACAAAGTAAAAGGGTTATACATATTTTAATGTATATGTTTATGTTTAAGGGATATATTTGGGTGTGTGTAGTTGCTGCCTAGAATCTATGTATTCATATATATGTGTACGCAGTCTCTTGGCATGTGTGTGTTAGTATATAGGTTATATAAATTGTTGGTATACATATGTGTATAAGTTTATATATAATAGTGTGCATATATGTTTCGTGTGTATATTTCGTGCACTTAATAGTTTGAACAAATGATTTTGCATTTATATATATTTTTTCATTTAAATTTTAGTTGATATATATAGCGATTTGAAAATTATATATATATATATATATATATATATATATATATATATATATATATATATGTAAAACGTTGTTATAATATGTAAGTATTTATTTTGAATATATAATATATATCTTTTATTTTTAAGGATATGCATACTTTAAGAACAATGATTTAATTATAAACATGTATATTTTATTTTTTAACTTTAATTAAATATTGATTCCATAGAAATAATATCACTATATATATATATATATATATATATATATATATATATATCATTGTCGCTTCTATCGAGTTGATTCTAATTTGTTCTCATTAATATCTATATATCAGCTTTGTTCGTCGAAATCGTGCCCATCTAACTTTGCTTTGGAATTTGTGGATCTATAGCTCAATTTCATTGTCTATCCTCTAGCCTTGAAAGGTGACCATTCATGTACGATTAACGTTCTTTTATTTATTAAATTTGATTTCAATTGAAAAGAATATTGAAATATGTGTTGTTATTTATTTACATTGTTATATATATGTTATTGCCTATACCTGTTCACCTGTGACATCTGACACCATTATCTATTATTTATATTGATGATTTATGCCTGTTATATTATTATCATATCTGTTATAACTCTGCAAGTTCCCTGTTAGTATAGAACTTACTATGCGTTGAAATGATACATACCCGAGCGATCTGTAGAATAGAAGAAAATCGTTATGGGTTGAGATGATAGACCCAAGCGATTTTCATTGAATTGAATTTGGGATTGGGGGTTGAAATGATATATACCCGTATATATTTAAATTGCGGATTGAAACGATAAATATTTGTATCACTTGAACATTGGGTAGAAAATTATATACAAACACCGTGGTCTATATATAAAAATATTTTCAATTACGATTTCATCACAATTACGATTTCAACTGGAGTTATTACATGACATATCAGAATCATTCCGTGTTCATCAGGGACTTGTCAGTTCTATTCTAATTATAAGGCGTTCAAATCCTTTTATCAAAATAAAATATGTTTTCATTCTTAGGTTCGATACTTCCGGATCGTTTTTTATTAAGTTTAATGCATGATCTCTCTGGATCGGTAATAAAATTCATGGCCGTTCAGGATCGATAGTTAAATCCACAGTCTCTTTGGATCGTTAATTACTCATGACCGTTCAGGGCCAATAATTAAATCAATGATCTCTCTGGATCGTTGGTCAAATCTGTGGCCGTTCGAGGCCGATAATCAAATCCATGGTCTCTCCGTACCCTTGTTGAGCTGAATCCACTCGCTCTTTGGTGAGAGGATTCAATGACAAGCAAGCTCATCTACTCACTCTCTAGCAGACTTACATCCTGTACTTCAGCCCCATCTCTTCGAACAGGACATAAAGTGATCCAAGTCCACGATTTCTCCGGATCCTTCTTGAGCCCAATCTGCTTGCTCTTTGACAAGGGGACTCAACGACAAGCTAGCCCTTCAGCTTACGCTCCTGTGAGGTGACTTACTTCTTGCACTTCAGTCTCATCTTTTAGGACGGGACTTAAAGCGATTAAGATCATACTAGTCCGTCTGAACAAGCTCCGACAAGGGGACTTGCACCTTGCATTCCGGCCCCGTCTTTTCAGACAGGACTTTAAAGCGATTAGTGTCAATCATCACGTTCATTATGGATTCCCACAATCAAATTCAAGTATCAAGAATAATATAAAGTCTAACATCAAGATAACTGCCTCATTGGGCATTATAGTCTAGCGTTCAGCTCAGAGCGTGCCTAGGGACCGTTCCGGATCCCATATGCGAGTAAGTGGCTAGACTGTATTATTACATGATTTATTGAAAAAAGGAAATATAGTGCGAGAAACAAACCTAATTCCCTACTATCTTGATAAAGAGATGACTATTCTTGACCTTGATTTAGGGTCATTTCCATTAGATGCGGTTGATAGCCACTCTTGTTCCGCCACCGTAGCTTGGCTCCTCAATATTGCTACAATCGGTTATCTCTGATCTACTCCTCGATCAGCTCCTGCAGGTGCCTGCAATCATTTGTGTTATTCCCATCCAGCTCATGGAACATGTAGCATTTTCCAGACGTCGTTTGCCACTTCGATCCTTCAAAGCCATTATCTACTTTCATTTTCCTTTATCCTTGCTAGATCCCGCTCTTAGCGTCCTCCACCATCCAGAGAATTAACATCTTCCTCATTAGTTTCAACGTCCTCTTGCAGCAAAAATCTTTCAACCTCGTGATAAAACTCTACAAGATACCTCAGAGGATCCCACTCCAATGCAACCTTGAAATCCACCTCGGTGGCTATTCCTAAAACCGCATCAAAACCATTGAAGGATCTGGCTTATCAACCGCAGCTGCCGCTGCATTGATCCTTGCTAGAAAACTCCTGATGGTCTCTCTAGCCCTCTGCATTATATTTGCTAACATCATTATGTTGAATATGCGCTTATATGATTTTTGTTTGATGATAATAAACATATATACATTCGTTTAAATGTATTTGTTAATATACTATTCTATTTTTCACAGTTTAAATAAATATTTGTTGAATAAAATAAATTGCACAGAATTTGAATTCAAACAGATATTTTATTCAAATAAATATTTATTACATTTTTGAATAGTACAATTTCAAGCTCTCACTATAACTATACAACTTTGATTACATCACATTTTTCATATTCACATCAGCACCTCACTACATATCACTCACACTCGTATTTTTATCTTCAACTGCATTCCAGCTTGAATCCAGCATTTGAGCAATCTGCAAAAATATTCACTAACACAGTAAAATTGAAAAAGAAATATTTTTGCAATATAAAATGAAACATGTTTTTGAAAATATGATTTGCCTCAGTTATTTGGGTTGTTCGTCATAATTTAAATTTGAATTCATCATACACGAACAACTTGTGACATACACAGTGTATTACTGTATATGCCACAAGGCCGTGCACGCCGATATATACACTTGATTGATTTACAGGGACAGGCGAGCACAGGTCAAACCCAAATGAAAAACCGGGTTCAACTCACGTGCAATAACGTTGAAAATCACGACACGAGCACAAGGTCAAACCCGAGTTGTGAAACTGGATTCAACACAGGTGCAAAATTCAAAAATCAATTCAAATGCAATAAAATGGTCGGGAGTACACATGCCCGGACTCAAGCCAACATGAAACAAGACCAAGTCAAGCTACATGCAGGCCAGAAGCAAAAACTCAAGTGCAACAGTGAAGTTCAGCTATGCAAATGAAACACAGTTGCAAACAACATAACAATGTTACAGCTACAATGGCCAGACCAACCAGACCCAAGTGAAACTGACTCAAAGCACAAAAGTGCAAACGAACCAGACACAACAATGCACAAGTACAGGGAACAACCAAATCAACTGCAAGAACTCAAAGTATACATGCAACAATGCAAACAATGTAAACAGTGAAGAACATGGACTGCAACATTCAAGTGAATATAGAGAACAAGCTGCATGAATACAACATGAAGTACAGCAACACAAAGAGGCAACAAAGACCAAAGTGCATGAACACAGTGAACAACAAAAGTACAGTGTCAATCTCATGTATGCAACAGATAATGATGCAAGTGTCGACCAAGTAACAATGCAACAACAAGTTTCGACCAAAACAGTTGCAACATGGATATCACAAAACAGAACTCGACCAGTAACCAAGTACTACAAAGACCATGTCAAACATAGTGACAGCATTAAGTAATGCAACAATCAATACTTCAATGAATTCAACATGAAGCAGTGCAAACTCCCAAAGATACAACAGTGAAGGAAACTGCATCACAGCAGCATGAAAAAGTGTATACAACATCAAGATACGTGAATATGGAACCAACTATACAAGTGCAGACTACAGAGAACCAATGCACAACAAGTATGCAGTAGCAAAGAAATAATGACCAATGAATAAAACTGAAAACAAATGTACGACAATGCAATGCCACAGCGAACATGCTGCAATTAGTGAACAAAAATTCATGAAATCAAAGTGATCAGAGTCAAGCCAGCAGAGGATGAACAATGTATATATATCAGAGCTGAATTACGCAGGGGCCAGAAATTCAAGAAGCCAAAGTCAACAGTAAAATGACCGAAGTCATATAATGAACAAGTCAAAATCGAGGTAGCAAAGGTAATTGACGAAGTTAAAAATCAAGCCGTGATCATCACAGTTCAAAACCGTATTGACCAAGCAATAAATCAACACCGTGTCAACCAAGTAATATCAATGTACACGAAATTGAAAAAGTCAGTGAAATCACGAGCATCCAAGAATAATCGAATGGCCAAAGCAATATCAGTAGACAAATTCAAATCAACTTATACGAACGCAAATCTAGGGTTACAAACCCTATATAAACCATCATCATCGGCAATCTCAAATCCATTGAGTTCGAGTAAGCCAAAATTGTAAAAGCAAAAAGGGAAATTACATACCGATGCATCAGAGTTGAACTCGATCAAAAATTGGGGGCAGCCGAAAGCTAAACAGAGCTAGAGGGTCGATTACCGAATCAAAACAAAGAAGAAGCTACTGTAGTCGATCTACATTCAAGCGGTGCCTTCGATTTTACCAAAGCCCTAATTTCAAGAGCCAAGAGGAATGAACGAAAGAAGGAACCAGGCTGACATTATTTTCTACAGAGCAAAATAAAAAAGGAACGGGCTAGTGAAAGAAAACAAAGGGGCCGGCCTATTTTCTTAAAGAGTTTTAATTAAGGGTTTTAAAATTAGGGTTATTTGTTTATTTGTCTTTTAATTGCTGTTTTTATTTTTTCAAGTCAAAGAATTTGTAAATCACCACCTAGGGATTAGGTTGTGTCAGATTGTCTAGTTAGAATTAGTTCAGTAAGCAGGGTGTGCGAGTTTGCAGAGCTCTATAGGCGGGAGCAGTGTTTGCGAGTAATCAAAGCTCTATAGGCGGGAGCAGAGTTTGCGAGTAATCAAAGTTCTATTGTAGGCGGGAGCAGAGTTTGCGAGTAATCAAAGTTCTATTGTAGGCGGGAGCAGAGTTTGCGAGTAAACGAAACTCTATAGGCGGGAGCAGGGTGTGCGAGTCTAGTAGAGTGTTTGTGAGCGGGAGCAAATGTTTGCGAGTCTAGTAGAATGTTTGTGAGCGGGAGCAAATGTTTGCGAGTCTAGTAGAGTGTTTGTGAGCGGGAGCAAAAGGGTCTGCGAGTCTAGTAAAGTGTTTGTAAGCGTGATACTGTTTAATTCTAATAGAAATATGTGAATGCAGCAGTAGGCAGGGGTTGTCGAAGCTGGGTAAATTTTGTGTGTGATTTACTTTTTAGCATATTTATTTTTGCAGTTTATTTCTGTGTTTAAATCAAGAAAATTTGCTATAACCCTATTCGCCCCCCCCCCCCTCTAGGGTTAAATCTAGATCCTACACATTACATTTTTGGATCATAAAATATGAACCCGAAACTGTTTCACGAATCTGTTCACCAACTTTGGTCCATGTGTTGAGGGAACCATTTTCGGTTGTCTAAACAATAACGCCATCAAACCTGTCAAATATAAAGGGAAACACCCTCCCATAACCTCTTCGGACGCACCCAACACCTCTATGTACCGAATGTACCTCATCAAATGAACAGTTGGATTTGCCTGGCTATTATATGTTTCCAACATAATAACTTGAAATCAGACAAATTCCTAGCATATCGAATATTCAGAGTGAATAAACTCCTGCTCACATCTTCCAAGCTCTAGTTGGGCAATGCATCCCTTACAGCTCATCTCACCATCTCAACAAGTCCATCATCGTCATTCAAGGGAATTCCCAAGTTAGCATTCTCAGCCTGCCACCTGACTCCATGAAGGAATTCCAGCACATACTCCTCCAATCGTGCTTCTACATTTTGATTCGCATTCATATGCTCTGCATCATCTCTAGGACACACATCATTCCTACCTAGGTTAGGATGACCCATGCCCAGATCCATTGTGAGTCAGTACTAACCCACAAGGGTTTGTCCACGATCATCCTACTCTACTTCCAATTACTTGCGCTCTGGCTTCTGGTCTTCGAGCATCTGTCCCATTCTCCTAAATAAATTTTCCTTCATCTCTTCTTGGTGAACAATCATCTGTAACCTATTCATCATGGTTTCCATCTCGTCCCTGGTTATGTAGATTAATGGAGGGTTAGCTTCTACAGGTGCATCTTGGCTGCCCCCTTGTTGATATCCTCTGGTTACATCCTTTCTAGTTGATTGTCTAGTCATTCTGAATCTTTCCAAGTCTTAAATCAACAATTTTAAGTGTTTCTCAGTGAAAGCACCAAAATATTTAATCAAAATTGGAATGAACACCTAAGGGAAGCAAGTAGAGAAATAAAAGCGAAGCAAACAAATGGAAAACGAGTAAGAAATAGAGCACACAAGTTTTATAGTGGTACGGCGTACTCTGTCCTACGTCCAATTAATGATTTTTGTTGCTTATATTCTGACTTAGGGGCAGAAGTTCTTACAAGTCAGTACCTCCGACAGATTACAAGAAATTAGAGAAAAAACAGCTAGAGCAAAAAGATCCTAAAATGAGCCATACCCCTTTATTTATAGAGGTAGGGAGCCTAAAATCTCCCCCGAAAGATCTCCACCTCATTTTCCATGCCTTAGATTGTTTCTCCACCAAAGTTGGATGCTACCTCGTCAACTTATATGGATCGGTATGACACCAAGGGCTTGGGTTGGTACGACATCATACGATTGCCAATCTGCTCACCTTGAACTCTTCATTTTGGCTCGTCTTGTGGTTAGCTTCATGATTCATAGTTATTTGCACTAATATTAGCTTGTTTTGGAGTCCAAATGATAGAATCATGGAAGAACAGAGTTGTTGATTCACGAGTTCGTGAAGATCAATAGAGAATTGAGTTGGACCAACAAAACAACATTGGAAATAAGTTTCTAACATTAAGTGGGGCTAGTACGTAGAAGATGAACTCCATTAGTGGAGTATATATGGGTCGGTACCAACCCATGGTGTTGGGTCGATACCGACCCAACACTTGTGGACTTTGAGTCTTTGGAACCTTGTGGTGGATTTGTATTTGCCTAGTGATCTTGGTTGCACTTGGCTTTTGGGCTTCACAGCTGTCTCTTTGAGCATCTTGCCTTGATAACTTCAAAGTTTGACTCGTTCGATTCATCTGTATACTGCTTGGTAAAAAGACGGATAATATAAATATTTATATTCGCCCAACATAAAAAATATTAGGATAAGAAAATGAAGATGACAAAGAAGTGATTATGCCAAAAATAGCTATGATAAAGCTCCTTCGTTGTCCTTCATAACCATTAAGTAAATTCAGCTCCTCTAATAAAAACCTCCTATATCTCCAAATACTTTGTATCAAGAAGTTATAGTGCAAACAAATAATGAAGATAGCAATGGATGTAGGGCAAAATTATGCCGACTCGGTATAAAATTCTTGTATATCTTTATTTTCACTTTTACTATTTTTTGTGTATGGTTTCTATACAACTCTCTCTATTTCATTTTTATTTTTTCGAGATCCAGTTTTTTACTTGTTTGATACGCTCTGTACTAAACTATATTTATGGGACATTTGCATTCATTTTTGACCCAAACAACAACGATAAGGATTTAATGTTATATGGTGATGACGATCGTAATCTTATTCTAGTTAAATACTTTGAAGAATACCAGTTTTAGAATGCCCGATGAAAGAGAGAATGAACTAGTATAATGAGACATAAGAAAGGAAATGCCGGTAGCCTGAGTTTATGTAAGAAACGAACTAGTTGCAATACGATTTTGACGAACTATTGCATTTGTGTGATTGTTTCATTAGCCTTAAATTATTATTTGTACACTTTATTTGTAGTTCGAAACTATTGTATATGTAATTCAAAATTGTTGTACTAGTAGTTCGAAATTGATGTATATGTGTCATATACCAATGAATTGAACATGATTTATAGTAGTTAATATGTATCTAGCCGAATAATTAAAGCGTGCTGCTAAATGTACCTTGATTTGCTCTTCATAAAACCATATACGAAAATTACTGATAAATTTGACACTTATGCTTCATGGTACCATCAATAATCTAAGGGCCACTGATATCTACCAAATTTTATCACAAATGCATAAATATCTATAAAAAATGTATAAATTTGATCGGTCCACTTAATTGCTATTTTAATCACATCAAGAGCGCCAAAATATCATAAAGATCGTGCTTCGAAAAACGCTCAAATTGGAGAACCATTTCCATGGAAGGAGAAAAGTATCATGTTCCACGATTTCTTTTTGGAAATTATTAACATTTCGAAAATTTATAATCTTTCGATGTGTATGCAAGCATGTGTGCGTGTGCACACACAGATATACATATATAATATTACAATTTATGTGTTTTTGGATGAAATTAATTATCAATCGCCATGGGCTTTTACCGCACAATGTTGCATCTTATTCGCAACGTCATTCGGTTTGATGGAAAATAGTCAGTGAATTTTAATTTGTATAATCATGTTTCGTTTTTTTGATGATCAAGTCTTGACTAATAAAATATACTTATGATATTAGGAAGAGTATAAATATTAAACTTTAGTTAAATCTAATTGGTGATCACACCAAGATGTCATTAACATCACACTAATTAAATCCACTTTTCCAAACATAAAAAATAGTAACCATGTCTACCTCTTTCAGTTAGAGCAAATATTCAGCCCTTGAATATTACCCCTTTAATATTCAGTGGGGGAGCCAACAAGCAGGCGCTAATTTAATCAGCGCCTTGGCCTGGGCGCTTATTAAATCAACATCCAGTATAGTGCGTTGATTAAATTAGCGCCCATGCATTGGGCGCTGATTTAATCGGCGCCTATAAGTTAGGCACCCAGCCCCTTTACCCTCATAATTCATCTTTTTTCCTGCTTTTTTATTTAAAAAACGTCGAAATGTCGTCGGTGTAACCAAAATCGTAGGACGTACCATTCGACATCAGCTAGAGGGGCTTGTAGGCTCAGCACACATTGCTCCAGCACCAGATACGACGATTTTCTAGCTACAGATTCTGCATGAGCTGCTTGAGGGATACAGTCATCGTATCTTCACAGCATTAGATGTGGTCGAGGTACAATTCTAAATAATAAATAACCATTAATACATGATGGATACATTTGTCGTATATTAACCAAAAAATAATGTTTATTAGATAGATATGTGATATTATAAAGTGTATTACTTAGTTGTTTGAATTTAAGTTGTACAATAATCCCAAACAACCCTTTAATTTTTTAGTCATAGTACGTAAGCTATCGGGGTAGTTGGGAAAAGTATGGAGCACAACAGTATGACACACTACCTTAGGTTTTAGTAGATAGGCTGTAGACCGGTCCTTTTGCACATTTCTTACAGATTAGGCCACCACAGTCATTTGATCGTCTACTCATAGCAGCCCTAGTTGAGAGATGGTGGCCTATGACACATACTTTTTATTTTTCATATTTTGAGCTCGGCATTGCCCTCGTCGATTTTTATATGTTGACTAGGATTGAGATTGGATGCCTAGACAGGATACCATTTCCTTTTGATCATACGTTTGAGAGCCTCAAGGTCTTTACTATTTATCTACCCCAGTTTGAGGAGGGCCATGTTGCCTCCGGGGCAGTTCCCCTTACGTATCTATAGGCGTACACTGTAACTCATATGGGCACCGACGCTATGAGTGACGCCGTGCCTAAAGTATTTTTGTTATACTTATTTGGTTCGACTTTCTTTTCAAACCAAAAGAGGACTATTAGATTAGGTTACCTTGCAGCAGTAGCCGATTTAGATAAGCTGCACACAATCGATTAAGGTTCCGCTATACTTGAAAATTTGTACACCGCTTTTGATTCTTATGCTTTGGGGGAGGGGGTTAGACAGATGTTTGAGTTTTGGTATATTCTATCATGCCGGTACTATGAGTACATAGTGAACATGCATCCCCGTATTGTTGAGACTGTTAGTCATGCTCTAGAGACATATTTTCCACGCATGAGACGATGGGAGCGTGTTCAATTAGTTTCTCGCGCGCTTGTGGGGGTTAGACATGACCTGATGGGGGCTCGTACTCAGATTGATATGAGGTGCAAGGACAATATTTTTCGGGCACCATGGGCATCAATTGGATTTCCATGGCACATGCTGGCCAGATGCATGATGCTCATCCTCTTTCTATTTCGTATCCTTTAAGATTGCAGAGAATGATCTTACTACCACCGGCGTTTCTTCCTATTTGGTATTTAGGGGAGAGATGCTTGTTTCAGACTACTGGGGAGTTACGTATCCCTGTAGATCTATTATCTTATGATGACATGTCCAGCAGACGTTGAACCACTGGATCACAGTATATATAGGGATTGAGATAGACTGGATGGGTAGATGCTTCTACATTTTTCTTAGTCGATGGGGACTATGACTGCTACTGGTTTAGAGCTGTTTCTCGACGATACATGTTACCTGACTACGCTTGAGGAGTGAACTCATACGAAGGTTCTTTAAGTCACGAGATCCCTCCTAATCCGTCTTACCTCGAAGAACCAACCAGATGGTATATTGAAATAGACGAAAGACACTATGAAGATGTAAGAGAGCATGATAGAGCTTTGTAAGAGCAGAGGCTTTTGGAGGAGGGAAGAAGACAGAGCGGAGGAGCAACAATGTAAGAAGGCAAAGAAGGCATGAAATACGACATCAATTGTCTCAACCAGAATAAGAGGTTGATTCTGAAGAAATATACTACAATTATGGAGTTAATATTTTGCATTCCATCATAAGAAACAGATCTAACATTAGTCGATGTCACTATAGATGCCGCAATTTCCGGATGGATGTGGACTTTGGCAATGGTTGGACGATCCTTTACTTCGTCGTGCAGTAGTGTATGCAATTGAACTTGAACAAGAAATTGAAACGCTCAGGAGAACACTTGGTTCAGTTCAATTGTCACGTGATCAAAGATAGGTTTTAAATCATCCAGTGTGTGTTTATTTTAGATCTTGTTTGCATCGTTTCAATTATCACTTTGGTTCCACTGTATCGGTTTATGTCAATGTTAGTTGTCCTTTCCGTGTCGGTTTATTTCAGTGTTGGTTGTCCTTTCTGTATCACTCTATTTCAATGTTCTTTGTTATATTATGTACTCGGTAGATAGTGTATACAACTTACTAAAGAACTAAAAGAACATGCATAGGACTTAAAGAAAATAAATGCAATCAAAATATGGGCAAGAAAAATTTATGAAGAAAATACAAGCTTTCAACAAATATAGCAGCCCAAGTAGAACAGGTACAGAAAATGATTTTAAACTAAAACTTTACCCCAGCATTATTAAAAGAAGAAAGTGACTTGACTGCACTGCTTGACAAAGCCTACACAACTGAAGCCAACATGGTAAAGCAAAAGAATAAGCAACAATGGTCATCGTATGGGAACATGAATACAAAACACTTCCATGCTTCATTCAATATCAAAGAAGCTAGGTCTATGTTACATCAAATAACTGATATGCATGGAGCAACACATACCACCCCAGACTAGATAGATGATGCTTTTCTTAATTACTACACAGACTTGCTTGGTGGCCAGCCCTCTGCATCTAACACCTCAATACTATCCAACCTATCAATCCCAAAGCTCGCTTTTGAAATGCATAGCACCATGATTAGACCAATAACTAATGAGGAAATAAAAAATTCAATTTTTACAATGAGAAAAGCAGCATCCCTTGGACCTGATGGCTTCACAGGTTCATTCTCCACTCATTGTTGGGACATAATATCTGATGATGTGTAGAAGGCCATTCACAACTTCTTCAATAAAGTGTATTACATTCCACTATTAACTCAACTAATCTAATCCTTATCTCCAAAATAACCACACCTACAAATGTCTCCCAATACAGACCAATTGCATGTTGTAATGTAATATACAAGTGCATATCTCGAATTCTAGCTTCTCGTCTCAAAAATGTGCTTCAACATATCAAATCCCTAAACCAAGCAGCTTTCCTTCCAAATAGAAGTATCCTCGATGATGTCACATGAACTATTAAATGGCTACGCATCATCATACATATCCCCCAGAGCAATGCTAAAAATTGACATAAGAAAAGTCTTTGATTCAGTAAACTGGTCTGCCATAATGACTGTGCTTGACAGGATGAATTTCCCACCACCATTTAGTAAATGGTTGTATACTTTCATCTCGACTGTCGGGTATTCATTGGTTTTCAATGCTCACACCGTTGGATATTTCAAAGGAACAAATGGCTTGAGACAAGGTGATCCAATCCATGCTTACTTATTTATAATGATCATGGAGATTTTCACACTTGCAATCCAGAAGCAGGTAGAAATGAAGAATTTTGAACTGCACCCGAAGTGTAGAAACCTAGTGGTAACTACTCTTGATTTCGCTGATGACTTGATAATTTTCACCAAACCTTCTGCAAAGTCACTACAAACCATAATGGAGACTCTTTCATCCTTCTACAACTTTTCAAAGCTCTAGACAAACCAGAAAAATCACACATCCTATTAGCTGGTCTGACTAAACTACAAAAATCATCTTGCTTCACTATAACAAAGATGTAACCACTTGACTTTGACATGGAAGACCTTGGCATTCCTCTGGCAACAAAAAGAATTAATGTTGCACAATGTGTTCCACTATATGAGAAAACCACAACAGTGATGAATAGATGGGAGAATATATACATAGCACAACCAGGAAGACTTGTCATAATTAATGCTGTAATTCTCTCAATGGTAGTTTACTGGAGTAGAACTTTTCTATTGCCCACCAAATTAATATCCATGATAAGAACTGCAATAACAAAATTTCTCTGGTCTAGATCGATACATACTAGAAAATTGTCCCCAATAGCATACAAGAAGTTGGAAAAACCAAAGAGAGAGGGGGGTTTGGGAATAAGAAATATAAAACTGTAGAATGTGACTGCCTTGTCTAAACACTTCCACAATCTCATAACCAAAGGTGATACGCTATGGGTTCAGTAGACAATCAAGAACAACTTGAAGGGAGATGAGATCTGTCCAGCTGAAAGTCAACAAGCTCACTGTTGGGTCTGGAAAACTATGATGAAATTGCGAGATATATTGATGCCATATACTCAACTCGAACTAGCAACTGACAGTATATCCAGATTCTTGACTACACCCTGGATTGACCAAGGCATGATCCTGTAGAAGACTCTCTCATATGACAATATGACAATCAGATATCTCCCTGAATGCCAGAGCTACTAGCTATATCAGTAGTAGAATCAACTTGCATCACACTAGCAATTAAAATGTAGATGCCCTACGGAATAAATATAATGGCCAACCATACAGCTACAATGATGTTGATGATTATAAATGGTCAGACAAATTAAAAGAACACTCCACCAAAACAGCATACAAAGCGCTGGTAGGAGAGATGAGCACTGGTTGCTTTCCTTGGCACAAGCTTATATGGAATATATATGCAGATGAAAGATATAATTATATGTTATGGAAGTTCTTTCGAAATGCTCTTCATACATTGAGAAACCTTTCCTACAGAGGTCTAACTATCTCAACCACCTGCTTATTCTGCTCCTCGGCAGTTGAAGATGTCCACCATTTATTTTTCAACTGCTCCTACACTCACTTCTTATGGACCAAAATTAAGCAGAAAGGTGGTTACGATTGTGTTAGAAGAGACAACAAGATAGAGTTGATGAGAATATATAAAGCTACAAGGTGGAAACAACAATCGACTTATGAACTATTAATTATGCTCAAAGTCATCATCACGATGATTTGGGAGAAGAGGAATAGCTGATTTTCAATCAGAAAAGAAAGAGTAGATTGCAGCTATATTTTGAAATTTGCAGGAAAATATACAATATGCTCAAAATATCTGCATACCCTTTCGATCAAGATGCTTTTGTCAAGTGGTCTTAAGAGTCTACTGTAGATGTTTTATATTGTCCATTTATCTCTTCCATACCTTGTTTTTGATTAACATTCTCTTCTACCTCCCGTATGTATGCACTCTTTATTTATGTTGCAAGTTCTTCTTTTCGATATAAATAAATGTTAAGGGCCATTCAACCCCGCTGGCTTTGCAAAAAATACATGGAACTGAATCCTAATACATTCCATTGAAACGAAATACGTAGAACTGAAAGGGAAATACATAAACTTCATTCAAATTGTTTAATATAGCCAACCCATAGATTATATGCATCATGTTTGCAACACCCCAAATTTTTAATAACATTATTCAAGATATTTAGTTAGATAAATTAAATGGAATAATGAAAAAGTTAAGTAACAAGGGGATCGAGATTTGAATAAATATTAAATGGTCATGCTTAATTAATTACTTAATGGACTTAAGAATGGTTTATAGGATAATTAATCTACATATGGGTATATTGGGTATTTGCCATACATAATCTTTACTCTTACATATATATAAAGAGATTTGTCCTCTTAGGCCATTCACGTTCATATCTCAGTTTTCATAAAAATAAAACGTAAAGCGGAGTAGGTCATTAACAAGAAAACAAAGGATAAATTCAAAGAAATTAAAGAAGGGGAATTAATCTCAAACTCAATCCACTTTCCCTGTCTTAATCAAGGTGAATAATAATTCCATCTTTATTTTATGAATATATGTTTAGAATTAAGTTTAAATTCATATATATGATGTTTGGATAATGATATGCTTGAATTAAAGTTTGTTTAATTTAAACATGATTGTTTAAATTAAGATTTATACGATTTTAGAACAAACCGATAGAAATTGATGTTTAAATGCTATGAAAAAAATTATATGTAATGAAAAACATGATTTTGGAGTTGGGTTTTAATTTTGATAATTTTCCAAGCCATGGAAAGATTAATATGAATTTTCGAATGAAAATATGGTCAATTGGGTTTATAAATTTATTTCAAAAATTATATAAAAAAATTGGGTCTGAAATTTTGATATGTTAGATAACATGATCAAAGTGAATTTCTGTAATTTTTGGGTTTCTTAGATTTACTATAAGAATTAAATTTTTTTGAGAAGAGGATCTAAATGATTTAATTGTATTTTTAATGGAAGGGCTTATCTCCAAAAATTTGTTTTGATGCTTATCCAAAATTAAGGGGCGGTTAGTTGAGGCAATCAATTATATGTTTACACGTAGGCAAATTAGTTGATATAAATTGCTTTAATTGGCATTAAACCCAAAAAAAGGTTTTGCTTCTGATAGATATATCTTTTGACTCATAGCTTTCGCCTTTGATCAAGTCGAAACATATTTAAGCCGAAACCAACACACATGGTATCAGTTAGGTGGTACGAAGGGGATTAGAGAAAGGCAGAAGGAATGGTAATCGAAAGCATTGCTTCTTATGGGGTCTGTACCTTAGTTGATTTTAAAAAATTAAGCGCCTGTTTTCGTTTTACTAAAGCTTTCGACATAGTCAAAACATATATTTTTGAAAGTAGTTTTCTAATGGCTTTCAAAGGGGTTACAATTTTTTTTAAAGATAAGGGCTCTCGAGTGAGTCCTTTAAGTTGTAAATTAATGCTTTCGAAAGAAGGGTTCCGATCTAGTCGAAGCCCTGTTACCGTTCCTATGCCTTTTGAGAGTATTGAAGTTATCAATGCTTTCGAAGGGTAGTATTTGTTTTAATGATATATTAAGTCACTTCCTAAATGCTTTCGAAAGGGTTCAAGGGTTTTGGAGGCAATGGCTTCGAAAGGGGGTTTCGATACTATCCTTTAGTATTTTATTTAAATAACTTGAAGCTTTCGAAAGGGATGGTGCAGACGCCATCAAGTTTTTCCCAATATTTTTATATGTAAAGAATTGTTTCGAAAGAGATACTTTCGTTTATGTTCACTTTGACCCAAATGATATTTTTAAATGTAAACCCAATGACTTCGAAAGAGGGACTTTCAATGCTTTTGGAAGGGATAATTCCAATGGTTTTGAAGCTATGGTTCTTAAGTAAAATGTTATTACTTTAATACATTCGAAAGGTTTCGAAGAAAGGTTTTAAAGCGTTCGAAAAGTAGGAGCCTAATGTTTTGAAAAGAGATTTATATGCTTTCAAAGGAGATCATCCGATAAGGTTGAAAATAAGGTTTCAAAGGTTTCGAAAGACTTTATTTTTCAAAACAAATAATCCAATCTCGTTTTAAAAGAAAACTATGGCATAAATAAACAAAGTATTTTGAAAAGGAGTTTTTGAAGAAGTTTTCTTTGATTAAAAGCTTAAAGGGATTAGCCATGTTATTGTATTTGCTTCTTCATATATGTATATATTCACATTATAATGGATCCATAACTGTAATTTGAGGAAGGGCAAAATAACCAGCTAGGTTAATCCAGTAGTAAATATAAATTAAGTTAACTCCTGAATGAGTAGAATTGCATCCAAGAGGTCAGGAAGATCAAAATATAGGATGTTAAAATAATAAAGAAAGCTATTAGCATGGGCCAATAGGTTCTCGGTATGCCCATGAAAACTGTGTATATGAAAAGATATTGGCAGAGGCCAATAGGTTCATAGTCAGCCCATGAAAACTATGTATAAATGAAGATGTCAGAAAAACAGGTTCATAGTAAGCTCATGAAAACCATGATTTGATACTGGCAGGGGCCAGTAGGTTTATAGTTAGCCCATGAAAACTATATCCGGATTAAGATATTGACAGGTGTCAATAGGTTCCTAGTCAGCTTATGAAAATTAGGATAAAAGAAAAGATATTAGAGTTACCAATAAGTTTATAGTGATCCCATGAAAACTATGTAATTGAACAAAGAGTCCTTAAACATTTAACTGGTCATTAGTTAGCCCATGAAAACTATTAGGTTAATAATAATCCTAGAAACTATAACTTGACAAATAGTCAAATTGAATTGGGATGGGTAATCCAAAATTGATTCATTTGTTTTGCATATCATCGTATCATATTATTTTGAGATGTTTTAACCATTATGGCTGTAAGAGCACGGTATATGGTTTTATAAAAAGGTTTTAGGATATTAGTGAGGGGAATCTCATTCCGCAAAGCTGCGTGGTCTCACTAGTTATCTAAATGATTTGAGATGGTAGATTATCATTCATATCAGGCTTTATGTCAGACTCGAAGTTTATGTTTTTGCCTTAAATTCTCAGGTACTCTATTGATTTTGAGTAGTTTGAGAGTTTAGGTTTTCAGGTACCTCATTAGACGAATGAAGCTTCCGAAGATGTGCATGGGGCATGATAAATATATAGAGTTCTCTTTTATTTGATTCCGCTATGTTGTTTTTTATGGAAAAGTTGTTAAACTGTCTTTATATACTCTGATCATCTAAGGGGACATCTTCATATGTCGCTCTTGGCGTATGTTGTAATGCATATATGTTCCCTAACCATGGTTAACGATGGTGGGATTATGTAATGAATTTGGAAATGTTTTGAAATGAAATGTGATCTTGTTTGCTATTCTAAAATTTTCTATATTCATGTGTTTCTGTGGATCAATGTATCTAACGCCGCCGTATTTGGTCGTCGAGAATTAATAACCGTGGATGACTGCAGCATCCATGGCTGTTAGTTTTGGGCCTCTATGTGGGGGGATGTTACAATGTTCGACGAAATTAATACGACACTCCCAAAGATAGTTGAATCATACGCAGCTTGTGTTAACTGAAATAGGGCTTCTTCTTTCACTGTGTTTATAACGCTTTTGTATTGTTGACAAGCTCTAGTAAACGTGACATAAGTACCGCGGGTATGCAGAATCTGTTGAATTAATCTACAATCATGATGATTATTAAAGGCTTAGTTTAGACTAACCCATAAATATTATTCAATCTCCTCTTCCATATGCCTTGTATCGGCTTCTATTTATGCTTTGATTAGTACTAAATAATCATGGGGAGTCCAACTTTCATTTGCCATGGAATTTTTTGTACACTTCCACCATGGATTTTTCACTTCGATAAGGAATTCATAATCGTCGTTATACTAATCAATGCTTGTTCCTTCAAAATCAATAATGTCCGCCACTTGCTAAAGCCAAGCTGACCACACTAAGTATCAATAATGTTAGCCACTTACTAAAGTTGATTTGACTACACTATGCATTTTTTGTCTGCACTTGGTAAAGTCAAGCTAAGCACACTAAGCATCAATAATGTCTGTCACTTGCTAAATTTTATTTGACTACACTCTGCATTTTTGTATGCTACTTGCTAAAGTCGAGCTGACCACACTAAGTGTCGCTAATGTCTGCCGCTTACTAAAGTTGTTTTGACTACACTCTACATTTTTTGTCTGCCACTTGCTAAAGTCAAGCTAAGCACGCTAAGTATCAATAATGTCTGCCACTTGCTAAAGTTGATTTGACTACACTCTGCTTTTTTTGTCTACCGCTTGCTAAAGTTGAGCCAACTACACTAAGTATCAGTAATGTCTGCCACTTGCTACAGTTGATTTGATTGTACTCTGCATTTTTGTCTACCACTTGCTAATGCCAGCCACTAACTCTACATCATATCACTTCTATATAAAGACTTCAACTTCCATTCCATGAATCACATTTAACATCTTCTTTATTTCTCTCGTAGCATTAAAATAAATACAACAATAAATACCTCATTTTTCGTCAAATGTGTTATAGCATTCGATAGTGATTCTAATGAAGAAGAGATTCTCTAAGAGGAAGCTGAAGAATTGCAAGAAATAGTTGACATATGCCATGAAGCTTATGACTTCACATCATGAAAACACGATGGATCGGTCATGGGTCGGAAATATGTAAACCGTAATCAATTTGCCTTCCACGAAACTCTGATGCAAGACCACTTCAATCCAAATTACACTTTATGGACCTTGTGACGCTTTTATACTCGGGTCAGACCGAGATGTTTCAGGTTAGGTGCTTTTGGACTTAGCCTATTTTGCTTCCGCATGGACTATTCAACTTGTTCCTTTTTGTTAAAGCTTTTTGTGTAGTCCTTCATTTGTAACTCTGATATTTGTATTCTTTTGGCTCGTCTGTATATTGTGGTTTGTTATACCACTTGACATGTATTATTTTGTAAACTCTAATATGTATCAGTATATGTGTATATGATGATCTACTGTTCTGTGATGTATATTACATTTGAGTTGTTATATTTTGTTCTGATAGATTCAACCACCTATGGTTTTGTTTTAAGTATTCATTGAGTATGTCGACCTGCTTGGTATGTTTATTATCGATGTATTCAATTAATAGTTAGAGCAAGGCTATAGATGGTCTCTCCTAACCAGCCTTATTCTCTGTGTTAGTTGACGGCATTACCCTGTAGTGTCCTTGGCTAGCGTGGGTATAGAGGTGGGGCGTCACAGACCTGATATGTTCAGGAGAAGATATAGAATGAAAAAGGATCTATTTTAAGAATTTTAGCAGGCATTTAAACTAATAACAAATATTTTATTCAAAACCCAAATGCTTCATAAACACACATGCTTAACGGTGAACAAAAAATGACCGTTGCACTAAGGATGTTAGCTTATGGTACCCCCGCAGATGCATTGGATGATGCATATCAGATCGAAGATACGACCGCATTAGAAACTCTCGACAAATCCTGCCAATCTGTGGTGGACGTTTTCGGCACTGAGTGCCTTAGATATCCAAATGAGGATGATGTGGTGCGGATTCGGAAAATGCATAAGAGTAGAGGATGACCTCGAAAGCTTGGAAGTCTCAACTGTATGCACTGGGAATGGAAGAACTGCCCTAAAACATACCATGGAGCTTACAATGGTGAAGAAAGAAAACCAATTATTATTTTGGAAGCTGTTGCTTCGTACGATTTATGGATATGGCGTGCTTTCTTTGGAATGATTGATCTAACAATGATTCAAATGTTATTGAGAGGTCACACTTATTTAATGATCTGCCACTTGGTCGGGTAACTTCAGTATCATTTATTATTGGACAAAACACTTACGAGTACATATATTATTTTATTTTGGTGATGATATTTATCCAAAATGAAGCACCGTTATGAAAACATGTCCAAAACCAATAACAATAAAGCAAGCAAAGTTTGCTGCGATGCATGAGGGACGAAGAAAGATGTAGAAAAAGCTTTTGGCGTTCTATAATCTAGATTTGCAATGGTTAGTAATCCATGTCGACTGTGGTCTCGAGAAATTTTTTCCAGAATCACGTTTGCATGTATTATTATGCATGATATGATTATTGAAGACAAAAGGGATGTGGAGGAAGAACAACATCACTATGAATATGATGGTGCAGGGGAAATGGCAGAAGTACCCCGAGATGTTGTTCTTATAACCGAAAAAGCATTCAACATTTACGTGGAACGTCAACTTTCGTATCGAGTCACATAACTTCACAACCAACTACAAAAAGATCTTATGAATCATATTTGGAATTACTTTGGTGATTGTTAGTTCAATTTTATATTTGATTTGTCATTTGTGTACACGTTTTCCATGACGCCCCACCTCTATACTCACGCTAGCCAAGGACATTATGGAGTAACGCCGTCAACTAGCACGAAGAATAAGGCTGTTGAGGAGCGACCATCCGTGTAATTGTTTTGTGCGAGTACCGATATGTCAGATAGTATAACATGCACTTCATTTTAAGAGGAAATCCGACATGCCGATACAAACTCAAAGCTATTATACAGTGGTTATGTGGTCTTTGAAAACAAATATAGAAATAAACATAACATAAATCAGTCACAGATATCCATATCACAAAGGCGGAAATAGATATGAATATAACACATAGAAGTGTACATTAGAGTAGTGGTCAAACAAGATCCACAATATCATAAAAGAATAGATACAAGTACTAGACAAAAGAATATGTATACATCAAGGAGTCTCTATCTCAAATGTATAACAACAAAAACTACCAATCTAATGTAGTTAAACAAAAGTCAGATGATGATTCCTAATAAGGAGTCAAGCAGAAGCACCTGTAACATCTTGGTCTGATCCGAGTATTATTTAATAAGAAAATAATAAATGGATCAGTCTAGCTATAAATATCAGACAAAATGAGATAGAATAAGAGATACGGCGAAAACGTATGATAACAATTACGCCATACTATAAAAAGTATATATTTAACAACAATAAAAATCATACAATACCTCAAAAATCTCATAATATCAAAAAGAATGTCATATTCTTTACCATATTCACCAAACCACAAATATTGGCTAACATATCAATACCAATCATAAAAATTGGTGAAACCCAAATTCTAGAAATCACAAAAAGGGAGAGGCCTACCATAAAAGGGAGCATGAAAACTCTCCAACACGTGTATGACAAACGGGGCGCTATCCCATGGTCGCTAACCATAGAGCCGGTGCAACGACGTAGTGTAACGGTACGTCCGAGGAACCTGAATCTCGAATAATTCGAAATAACGGCGTAGTACAACGGTACGCCCGATGAATCTGATAAGCCGAAACAACGACGTAATACAAGGTACGTCCGATGAACCGAACTCCATAAAAGAACATGGGTCGCTATCCCACAATAATGAGTCGAAACTCCAAAGAATGCATAGGTCGTTAGCCGATAAAAGAAATGAGATGAAACTCAATAAAACGAGGTATAGTCCCCTGCGTGGACAAAGAGACAACGCATATTGCAAGTCTAATCACAAAATGATCACCAATGATCTATAAAAAGTGTGAATTATAGTAAGCTAGAAAATAAATGAGTTTAGCTTCATGTCCCATAACCACTGGCTTAACTTAAATATCCACGAACAACTTATAAATCTCCACTCATAAAATTTTCACAAGAGTTTCAATCGAACAAAGTCCAAAAATTAACCGACGAAATAAACACAAGCGTTTCATACCACTAGTTTTACTAAACCGTTTAATTAGATTTCTCAAACGAATGAGGTAAACGGTTTTAGAAACAAGCTTTATATCAAAAATAGAGTTGAAATCATCTTTGAGAAAGAGTTTGAATATTTACTACTAGTATGGAAACCTTTGTATTTAAAAGTGACAAACCATAGAAATGATTGTAAACACAATCAAATCACCAAAATTCACATTCGAAGATGTGAATTAAATCCAAAGAAATCGATACCAAATCCATCAAAATGGATATTCCCCAAAAATCCCGAAATAGAACTTATCAAAGTCGTATAAATGATAACAACAACTCGGACAATCATGAATCGATAAAAATTGAAATTTCAAGCAAAATAGGCAGATTGGGATGAAGTAGCAGGTCAGTCGACTGGACACTGAGTTCAGTCGACTCTCCCAATGCATGAAAAACTCTCGGGTTCCAGGTCAGCCGACTGGACTCAGAGCGCCAGTCGAATGGAGCCTGTTTTTCAATATTTCCAGCCTAGTCCCCAAAGGGGCAAGAATCCAAACGGAACCGATCGATCGAGCAATTGCAACTAGGGATTTATGCCACGCGACAACCCAGTCCTATAGGCTCTTCGACTCGCCCCAAAGACATGTTCAAGCATCAAAGCTAGGATTTTTAAAGATTTAACTTCAAAACACCAAAAATTGAAATATTCACCAAATAAATTCAAATCAAAAGCAAATGAACATGAATAGATGTTAGGAATTCATACCTAACCATAATGATAGTTATAGACATGGACGTGAGATAAAAATCTCACCTTTTACACAAAACAAGGAAGGAGAAGCTTGAAAACAAAGGAGGATCAACCACTCTTCAATCCCAACTCTAAAAGCTCCAATCTAAGATCATAAGTCAAATATTTCCTAAGTTAGGTTATCGAAATTTCTAAAGTTGGAGAGAGATTGAGATGGAGAAGAAAAAAGTGATACTTACCTAAGCTTCTCTTGGATTTTGGAGTTAGAACTTGAATCTGTAAAGGAGCTAGGGATTAGTAATTCTAATTTCCAATATCTTTCCTCATTGTTCCTAAAGCTTAAAGTGTTAGTAAATAGAAATGAAATGGACGAAGGGGAGTGGAGGTGGAGTTACGGTCTTAAGTTGGGGTAAATGGTCCGAAACCCAAACCCCTAAGTGAAAAGGTCGAAATTCTAGCTAACTCCAAACATATCAATGTTTATACTCAAAAAGGTTGCAAACGTCATTTCAAACTCAATGGAAGTAGTCTCGAGTCCTAATTTGACTGTTTAAAAAAGTAGCATTTCGGGCTATAATCCAACCAACGATGCTATATTTAAATACACAAACGTAAAATATGCGGGTTGTTACAGACTCCCCTCCTTAAAGAAATTGCGTCCTTGCAATATTTAAGATAAAAATAAAAAGTAACAACCGTAGAAGCATATCAACACAAAAGAAATTTGAAATAAGAAGTTCACCTCAAAGAGCACGAGAAATTAAGTACGGATGTGTCTGCTCGTTGAATTCTCTAGATTCCCAAGAACAATCCTTAGGATTTGAGGACCATTGAACTTTCACAAGAGGGACATCTTTATTTCGAAGGCGTTTTACCTCCGATGCAATGATACGGATAGGATGCTGCTCATAAGTCAAATTAGGCGAAACTTCAATTTCTTCAACAACACTGGGCTCAAGAATAGAATCGAAACCTCGAAGGCATTTCCATAGTTGAGAGACGTGAAAAACGTCATGAATAAAAGAAAACTGAGCCGGTAATAAAAGGCGATAAGCCACGGAACCAATACGTTCGGTGATGGGAAATGGACCAATATATCGAGGTGCTAATTTTCCCGATCGACTGAAACGCATAACACCCTTCAATAGGTGAAACACGAATAAACACCAAATCTCCCACAGAAAATTCTAGTTTCCTTCTTCGGTTATCGTCATAGGATTTTTGCCTACTTTGAGTTTCTTTCATCTTATGGCGAATAAAGTCAATCTTTTCTGTGGAATCAGGAATAAAATCAGGACCTAAAACCAGCTTCTCACCGGCTTTAAGCCAACAAGAAGGAGATTAGCATGGCCTTCCATAGAGTGCCTCGAAAGGTGCCATACCAACACTAGATTGGAAGCTATTATCATAGAAAAACTCAGCAAGAGAAATGTGATCTTCCCAGCTCCCACCAAAATCCAGAACATATACACGAAGATCTTCAAGAGTTTGATTCAAACGCTTGGTTTATCCATCGGACCGAGGGTGATAAGCGGTGCTAAAATTAAGCTTCGTTCTCAAAGCTTTTTGAAGACTCTTCCAAAATCCACAAGTAAACAATGGCTCATGATCGCTAACAATATAAGTAGGAACCCCATGCAATTTAACAATTTCTTTAATAAAGAGTTTAGCCAAAAGAGGTACGGTCCTATTGGACCGAACGGGAATAAAATGGGTGGATTTTGTTAGTCTGTCAACTATCACCCATAGGCTATCATGGCCCGAACGAGAACGGGGAAGGCCATCAATAAAATCCATGAAAATTTAATCCCATTTTCAAATTGGAATGTCCAAAGGTTGCAATAACCCACCGAGCCTTTGATGCTCGGCCTTAACGAGTTGGCAAGTCATGCAACCTTAACAAAGTTAGCAATATTGGATTTCATTCCATCCCAATAATAAAGTCGCTTTATATCCGCGTACATTTTACTACTACCGAGATGAATGGTAAATTTAGAACGGTGAGAATTCTCTAAAATATCTCTACGAAGATTATCATTATTTGGCACGATAAGTCTACCAAATTTTCGAAAACCGCCACGAGTATCAATATTAAAGTCTTTCAAACCTTAAATACTAATTTTATCCCTACAATTTTGGCTAAGAAAAGCCAATTCGGGATCTAGCTTTTGAGCATCAAGAATGCAGTCTAAAAGAGAAGGATGAGCCTCAAGGCTACATAAAACGAGAGATGCACATAAATCAGATTCACGATCTCGAATCTCACAAGTGGATAAAGTCTCGAGATCATTCCATTCGGATATCATCATGGAAATAACCGCTTGTTGCTTAAGACTATGGGCATCAGCAACACGATTTCCCTTTCCGGGAGTATAAAGAATATCAAGATCATAAGATACAAGGAACTTGAGCCAACGCTGTTAACGTAAATTAAGTTTCTTTTGAGAAAATAAATACTTCAAAGATTTATGATCGGTATAAAGAACAAATTTCTCTCCCAAAAGATAATGACGCCAAATTCGAAGGGCGAAAACAATAGCCGCAAGCTCTAAATCATGTGTGGCATATCTAGTCTCGGCTGGTTTTAATTGCCTAGAAGCATAAGCAATAACACGTTACGTTTGCATGAGAACGGCTCCCAAACCAACACGACTAGCATCGGTATAAACAATAAAATCTTGGTTCCCTTCGGAAATCACAAGAATAGGAGCATCGGAAAGGAGTTCCTTTAATTCTGAAAAGAAGCTTCACATTTGTCCGACCAAATGTATCTAACTCCTTTCTTTGTCAAGCTAGTAAGAGGCATGAGAATTTTAGAAAAGTCCTTTATGAACTGACGTGATAACTCGCCAATCCAAGAAAGCTACGAATTTCCGTCACACTCTCCGATCTCTTCCAATCTTGAATCGCTTCAATCTTTGAAGGATCCGTGGAAATTCCGGATTCGAAAATGATATGACCAAGAAATTTCACACGAGATTGCCAAAAGTGGCACTTAGAAATTTTTTCTTTCAATTAATTGCTCCTAAGAGTTTCCAACACAACCCGAAGATGTTTTTCATGCTCTCCTCGGTTTTAGAATAAACAAGAATATCATCTATAAAGATGAGAACAAATCGATCGAGAAAGTCTTTGAAAACTCGATTCATAAGGTCAATGAAATAAGCCGGAGCATTCGTTAAACCAAATGGCATAACAAGCCATTCATACGATCCATAACGAGTACAGAATGATGTCAAAGGAATGCTATCCTCTGCAATACGAAGCTGATGAAAACCGGTTGCTAAGTCTAGCTGTGAAAAGACTCTAGCACCGCTAAGTTGATCGAATAGATCATCAATCCGAGGTAATGGATAATTATTCTTAGTAGTAAGATCATTAAGCTTGCGGTAGTCAACTCAAAGCCTAAGTGTACCATCAGATTTCTTCACAAAAATAGTAGAAGCTCCCCAAGGAGAGAAACTAGAATGAATAAATTGCTTCTCTTCCAATTCGGATAATTGTTTGCGCATCTCCTCATTCTCTTTATTGGACATATGATAAGGAGGACGAGTAATATGTAAGCTCCAGTAATTAGATTAATTCTAAACTCAATGGCTCGCTTAGGGGGTAATCCTGAAACGGGCTAAAAAATATCGGGAAATTCCCGAACAACGTGAATGAGAGAAATGACATCTTCCACATCATCATTATCGTCATAATGAGGATTTAAAGAATATAAAGATGCTATCAAGTTGGAATGCGAATCTTTAAGAACAATAGAAATCTGCTTAACGGATTGAGAATGTCGAAGATGAATAGTCCGATGAGGACACAGGATATTGGCTTCATAACGGTTAAGTCAATCCATTCCCAAAATCATTCTGAAGCCTATGTAAAGCATGACATGCAAATCGGCTCGGAAAGAAAAATCACACAAAATAATCTCGACATCTTTATAAAGTAAACTAAGTGTTGCAGATCCACCAACCGGATTCACAATTCTCAAAGAAGTCATTAAAGCCATAACATTTAAAGAAAAAGTATCAACAAGTTCTTTTGATATAAAAGAATGGGATGCACCCGTATCAAAAAGAACTTGAATAGGTTGATCACGAAACATAATAATGTCATCAAGGATAGGATGAGAAATACATTGACCGCGAGAAGTGCTACTAGGGGCTTGTACAACATTTAGCTTTCCCTCCTTCTTGCTTTGAAGTTTGGGACATGAAGATATAAGATGACCTGAATTTTCGCAATAGCGACAAAAGAGAGGTTTCAGACATCTATTAGCATAATGGTCCTTAGAACCACAATTGTAGCATTGCCCGCTACTAAGGGTAGGAGTCTTTGCTACCGAAGCTGCTTGCTTCCCTTTCTTGTTAGGATTAGGGTCTTTGAATTTAATAGGCCTTTTCCTTTTGTTGTTGAAGCTCGGTTTGGTACCCATAACATCAACATCACTCTTCTTATCTGCCTCTTCAAGTCGAAGAGCGATATCAACAAGCCGATCAAAAACAACTTCTAATTTCAGAAGTAATGGCTTTTTGAGATTCTTATTCAAGCCATAGACGAACCTCTGATTTTTCTTCGATGGGGTATTTATACATTCAACCCCGTATTTAGAAAGAGATTCGAAAGATGCGACGTAGTCCGTCACAGAAGATTCACCTTGAACAAGGTCTATAAAACGCCGGGCCAAAGTTACATTTTCAGCTTCCGACACAAATTTTAATTCGAATCGTTCCCGGAATTGCTCCCAAGTTAGATCTGCTTCAATAATTTCAGAAGTCAGAAGCTCATACCAATCTAATGCTCTTTTTTATAGCATACTAGAAGTCACTTGGACTCGATGAAGATCAATAAGATTCATGCGAGTAAAGATGCAATCGCATGTTCTAAGCCAAGCTTGGACTTCAATAACGCTTTCGGAACCCTTGAACGTCTTCCGACCCAAGTTGGTATAATCACTGCACAAGCGCGCGAATTCGGATTTTGGGTGAGTAGGCTCTTGAATGGGTCCGACAACTTAAGCATTCTTTATAAGATCAAGAAGCTGTTGAGCTGACGTAAATACTCGATCCTGAGGAGTAGCACTTGACTGACCGGCACTGAGACGGCTAGGTCTAACCATTTTTCTCATTTAAGAAAGAAAGAAAGAAGAAGAAAAAGTTATTCTCAAAATGAATATCAAATAATAATGATTGATAAAACAAGGCATCACAAAGAAAATATGATAGAACGGGTCCAATGACTCGAATAAAACCCTAAGGCACGACTCCTAAGATAGACTTAAGACGATGATCCTTATTAAATTATTCTATATTGTTTCGAAGTGTGGCTTTGATACCAAGCTGTGATGCCCCACCTCTATACTCACACTAGCCAATGACACTACGGAGTAATGCCATCAACTAGCACGAAGAATAAGGATGTTGAGGAGCGACCATCCATGTAATTGCTTTGTGCGAGCACTGATATGTCAGATAGTATAACATGCATTTCATTTCAAGAGGAAATCCGACATGCCGATACAAACTCAAAGCCACTACACAGTGGTTATGTGATCTTCGGAAACAATTATAGAAATAAACATAACATAAATCACTCACAGATATCCATATCACAAAGGCGGAAATAGATATGAATATAACACATAGAAGTGTACATCGGAGCAGTGGTCAAACAAGATCCACAATATCACAAAATAATAGATACAAGTACTAGACAAAAGAATATGTATACATCAAGGAGTCTCTATCTCAAAGGTATAACAACAAAAACTACCAATCTAATGTAGTTAGACAAAAGTCAGATGATGATTGCTGATAAGGAGTCAAGCAGAAGCACCTGTAACATATCGGTCTGACCCGAGTATTATTTAATAAGAAAATAATAAACGGATCAGTCTAGCTATAAATATCAGATAAAATGAGATGGAATAAGAGATATGATGAAAACGTATGATAATAATTATGCCATACTATGAAAATATACATTTAACAACAACAAAAATCATACAATACCTCAAAAATCTCATATCATACAATACCTCAAAAATCTCATAACATCAAAAAGAATGTCACATTCTTTACCATATTCACCAAACCACAAATATTAGCTGATATATCAATGCCAATCATAAAAATTGGTAAAACCCAAATTCTAGAAATCATCAATTAGAAACCCAGAAATCACAAAAACGGGGAGGCCTATCAAAAATGGGAGCATGAAAACTCTCCAACACGTGCATCACAAACGGGACGTTATCCCATGGTTGCTAACCATAAAGCCGGTGCAACGACGTAGTACAACGGTACATCCGAGGAACCTGAAACTCGAATAATTCGGAACAACGACGTAGTACAACGGTACGTCCGATGAACCTGATAAGCCGGAACAACGACGTAGTACAACGGTACGTCCGATGAGCCGAACTCCATAAAAGAACATGGGTCGCTAGCCCACAATAATGAGTCGAAACTCCAAATAATGCATAAGTCGTTAGCCTATAAAAGTGATGAGACGAAACTCAATAAAACGTGGCATAGTCCCCTGCGTGGACAAAGAGACATCGCATATCGCAAGTCTAATCACAAAATGATCATTAATGATCAATAAAAAGTGTGGATTATAGCAAGCTAGTAAATAAATGAGTTTAGCTTCATGTCCCATAACCACTGGCTTAACTTAAATATTCACGAACAAATTGTAGATCTCCACTCATAAAATTGTCACAAGAGTTTTAATCGAACAAAGTCTAAAAATTAACCGATGAAGTAAACGCAAGCGTTTTATACCACTAGTTTTACTAAACCGTTTAATTAGATTTCTCAAATGAATGAGGTAAAGGTTTGTGTATATTAATAGATTGGAAAACGGTTTTAGAAACAAGCTTTGTATTAAAAATAGAGTTGAAATCATCTTTGAGGAAGAGTTTGAATATTTACTACTAGTATAGAAACCTTTGTATTTGAAAGTAACAAACCATACAAATGATTGTAAACACAATCAAATCACCAAAATTCACATTCGAAGATGTGAATTAAATCCAAAGAAATCGATACCAAATCCATCAAAATGGATATTCCCCAAAAATCCCGAAATAGAAGTCATCAAAGTCGTATAAATGATAACAACAACTCGAATAATCATGAATCGATAAAAATTGAAATTTCAAGCAAAATAGGCAAATTGGGATGAAGTGCAGGTCAGTCGACTGGACACCGAGTTCAGTCGACTGGCCCAATGCCTGAAAAACTCTCGGGTTCCAGGTCAGTCGACTAGAACCTATTTTCCAGTATTTTCAACCTAGTCCCCAAGGGGCAAGAATCCAAATGGAGTCGATCGATCAAGCAATTGCAACTAGGGATTTATGCCACGCGACAACCCATTCCTATAGGCTCTTCGACTCGCCCCAAAGACATGTTCAAGCATCAAAGCTAGGATTTTTAAAGATTTAACTTCAAAACACCAAAAATCGAAATGTTCACCAAATCAATTCAAATCAAAAGCAAATGAATATGAATAGATGTTAGGAATTCATACCTAACCATAATGATAGTTATAGATATGGATGTGAGATAAAAATCTCACCTTTTACACAAAACAAGGAAGGAGAAGCTTGAAAACAAAGGAGGATCAACCACTCTTCAATTCCAACTCTAAAGCTCCAATATAATATCATAAGCCAAATATTTTCTAAGTTAGGTTATAGGAAATTTTTGAAATTGGAGAGAGATTGAGATGGAGAAGAAGAAGGTGATACTTACCTAAGCTTCTCTTGGATTTTGGAGTTAGAACTTGAATTTGCAAAGGAGCTAGGGCTTAGGAGTTCTAATTTCCAATCTCTTCCCCCATTGTTCTTAAAGCTTAAAGTGTTAGGAAATAGAAATGAAATGGATGAAGAGGAGTGAGGGTGGAGCTAGGATCTTAAGTTGGGGTAAATGGGCTGAAACCCAAACCCCTAAGTGAAAAGGTCGAAATTCTAGCTAATTCCAAACATATCAATGTTTATGCTCAAAAAGGCCGCAAACGTCATTTCGAACTCAATGGAAGTAGTCTCGAGTCCTAATTTGACTGTTTGCAAAAAGTAGCATTTCGGTCTATAATCCAACTAACGATGCTATATTTAAATAAAATATTTAAATACACAAACGTAAAATATGCAGGTTGTTACATTTGCGTTGTAGTCGTATTTTAGTTATCTTATTAATATGTATTGCATTTCCTTCAAAATGTTATTCTGTTTGGTTATCGACTTTGTCTAAAAACAACAATAGTACAACATTAATTAATAACAAAATACAATAGATTTAAATAAACGATACAGTACACTGAAACTAGTACAAACTAAACACTTCTAAGATTGAAAAAAACTACTTTGAGAGAACTTGGAAATAAGTATTTGTCTTTTGCGCTCCATTCAATACTATTTTTGCATGTCATCCATCCCCGTCGGATCTTTATCCATAATCATCCGTTATTGATTTTCTCGTTCAATATCTAGCTTTTGTAGCTCATTTTATGCAAACTTACGCATCACATCAATCTTCCTCTACGTTAGCTTGCTTCTATCTTGATGCCTTCTTTCGTTAATTTCAAGAGCGACATTCACTTTAGCGCTCACCGCGACATCAAACTTATTCTTTCTCTTTGCTACTTTGACTCCCATTGGTCAATAAACTTCATCTTATCTCTGGTTGAGCGCACCCGACTCGTTTTCTCCATCGAATAAAGTTTCCCTTCAAGATGAACCTCCCGGGCTAGAGAACTATGATGATTTCAATGTTTTGTTCTTTCCCTTTCCCTTTGTTTGAACGTCTCGAAGGCTCTTCGCATTATCAGAGTTCCATTTCGGTGTGCTCGTTGACAACCCATAACAGTTTGGAAATGAGTAATAATGCGATTCTTAATTTCGTTTTTCCTTTAAAAAAGCTTTATGAATTCCTCATTCGCCATTCTTTTATGAAAACAAAAAATGAATAAATTAATAATCAGATTAAATACAAAAAACTAATAATAACAAGAAACATATCAAATGCTCTTTGCCACTCATTCCACTAGGGTTCGCTTTCTTTATTTTATAAATCCGCGATTCATAAAACCGAGTTTGACGATTGATTTTTCTGAATTGACCTTGAATCGCCGGCAAAGATCGAGTATTTTCAGGATGCTTGAGGTTGAAGTTATTCATCATTTTCTTTCAAAACTTATCGTCGCTCTAATCGTTGTCTCTAATCGAGTCGTTCGTATAATGACAGTAAATGTTGCATAAATCGTAGTCTTCATCGCTTCTCCACGGGTTGGATGAACGCTGTGTCGGAGTAGTACTCGGTTGTTGCCGGCTGTCGTCGAAGAAATAGTTTTGAGACCGAGAATGATGCATAAAATCTCCAGAAAGTGAAGTCGTTTTCAGATAATACAGTTTAGAGAAGAAATGAGTGAAGATGTTTGTGTAGATATGAAGAGTGAAGATAGTGTATTTACAGAGTTGAGGAGACATAAAATAGCCGTTGGGGCTCTGGACGCCAATTAAACCAGCGTTTAGGACCGCGCTGATTAAATCAACGTCTATGGCCAACTCCGAATATTACCTTTAATATCAAGGGTAATATTCACCATTGAAGTTGTAATATGAAGCTGAATTGAGAATTGTTGGAGATGCTCTTACCAATTTTTTTTCATTTGTTCTTTTGATCAATGCTTTTAATTTTGGTGCTCAAACTATACAAATTTGAAGATTCTTTTCTGGAGTTCAAGAATATCACAATGTCGTAATACTTAAATGAGGATTAAAGGAGACAAGCGATGATGTATGCTTTTAACGCAAAACCGTGATGAATAGAATTAGGCTAGGCTAAATGATTCGACAAAGTTCCGAACAAATTTCCTCGAATAATGCAGGTTTGCTTTCAAATGGAAAAATAACATAAAATTCGAAAGAAGTTGTATGTACAGATTTTTCATACCCAAACGCCAACCACGTAAGAGCTTCACTGGGTGCAAACAACGTCGCACAATTTCAGGTGCATTTACATATTTTCTTCCCCACGGGCCCCGCCAGCAAGAACAAATAATCTCATCCTTTTCTTCTGATCCAAACAGCCGATGAACAAAGTAATATCATCTCGTTCATTCGTACACTCGAGTTCTATAAATCTCATTTTTACAACAGATCCCAACAAATCATTCAATACCAAAATTAAAGCGTTCTTCTCATTTCAAATCTCCACCTTTTCCCAATTTTCGATTTTCCTATAATCAAATACAAAAACAAAAGAAATTAATTCTTATTCTTACCTATTAACACCACACACAAAATAAACTTTTTTTTCTAGAGATGGAAGCAACTACTGTTAATTATTATTTTTATTTTTGTTGTTGTTTTCAAACCCGAATCCATTTACGTATACAATCTCATCTTTACTCTTCATCTTTTTCTTCGTTTCAATATTTTATTTCTAGTTATTATTACTGCCTCCTTTTAAGTTATTTGTTCTTCGCCAGATCTCACCGTTCCTTCTTGTATCATTCTTATTTATTTTTAGTTCCTTGACTTGGATAGAGGTGTTTTTAATTAGCTGCAAGATGCTCATTTTTTACACCATAAGAAGAAAACCCTAGCTTTTGTTCCCTTTTCCTCTTTGGGTGCTGTTTTCTATCTGATCTGGCGTCAAATTTTGATTTTTCTGGTTGGAAATGGAAGGCTCTGTGGCAGCAGACGGTGGTCATACTCCGCCTACAGTGCTGGCAGAGGCTACGAAGAAGACACCGGAGAGTGGAGCTGAAACCAACAGTAACAGTAATTTGAATGGTTGTAATAGTGGAGAGAGGCCAAAGAGGAAGATGAAGACTCCTTATCAGCTACAAGTGCTTGAAGAAACATTTGCAGGTTTGCTTTGATTTTGAAGTAAACTTTATATTTGGAAAACAGTTTGGATCTTGATGATATATTGGATTTTATTTGTTAATTCAGTGGAAAATTACCCTTCTGAGACCTTAAGAGCTGAAGTTTCTGCGAAAATTGGATTGTCGGATCGGCAACTGCAGATGTGGTTTTGCCACAGGAGGCTGAAAGAGCGTAAGCCATCACCATCAACTAAAAGGCCAATAGTTGAGGAAAAAAGTCCTATTTGTTTGCCTGCTCTGCCAGTTCAGCATGTTGTGTCCACTGTGGAGAGTTCAAGTTCTAGAAAACCATATCCAGGTGGCAGGCAGGGAACTGGCCGTCCTGGGCTAGTAAGCACTTCCAGTCTTGGAGCAGATATTGGAATTGATAATATGTACTATGAACATATGGGAATGAAACTTATGGGGCGACCACAGCTGTCGGCCGTTGAGAGGAGAGTGGTTGCATCAGTTGAGGCACAGTTGGGAGAGCCTTTGAGAGAGGATGGTCCCATTCTTGGTGTTAAGTTTGAGCCTCTACCTCCTGGTGCATTTGGCGCTCCTATAGGTATATACGTGCATATATATTCACTAAAGACATTATGTTTTATGTGATATGCATGATCTTAGGCTACAATGATGTGGCTATTTCAGCTTTAATGTGCAAAAATGCATACCCATCGAGTTGAATGATGGTACGACAACATATAATTTTTTGCTATTTTTTAAGGAATTTTCTTATCATTCTAGATCACATCTCAAAACTCTTAGTGTGTTATTGTTGTCACATGCATAACAACATGAATTGTAACAGAACATCAAACAAAACTAAAATATACATAAACCCAAGTCAAATCATTACACAAACAAAATCATACAATACAACAATAAAACTAAGCACAACATATAATTCTACATTACCTTTAACCAAGTGCCTTCCACCAAAATAATGCAATACAAATACAGCCCATCTGCACAGCACACCTTCACACCCAATTTAGCTAGCTTGAAAACTTATCCAAAATAAACACTCAAATGTGGCAAAAAGTGACCCTTTGTACTTTAAATCATAGTAATATTTTCCTTTTAAAAGCTCAAGTCGACATTAATGTTATTTCAAATAAGCCAATGTAAATGTAGAATCATTTACATATTGATGCGCTTTGAAATTATGCCTGTATAAATACATCTAGGTCACCTTTTTTCATGCTGGTAGAAGATGATCTACAGCCGTAATATGTTAAAAAAGGTGTCATTAGTTTGAAGCAACTTAAATATGATAAAAAAAATACATTCCTTAATTGCATGTTCGATCAAAAGCGTTGTTATCGTGATATAGACAAATGCGATGTACATTATGAATATGTGATTTGAGACTTTTGGTTTGATAGCTATCTTGATATTTGATAACACTAATTTTAGTGTACATTTATGCACATCAGCAAGTATTGTTTATTGTTATCCTACATCTTTTGAAAGTGCTGCTCTAATTTTGCAATGTTTTCTCTAAGTAGCTTGAAGGTTTATTGTGAACTATAATTTCTTTCTCATATGCAGTTGTGACCCCACATCAGAAACAGCCTATGCGTCCTTACAGTGCCATAATATATGAAAAGCATGATGCTGTCACGGTAACTTCCCGTTCATCTTTGGTGAATAATTTTCCGCAACTTAGCAACTCTTTGACTGCTTTACAATTTGAGGCCTATATTATATCTTACTTGATTTTATGAAAGTTTTCATTGTCCTTGATAAGAATATAAAACCACAGTGCTCCACATTTATCTTAGTTGTCAATGTTATTTGCAGACTTCAAATTTTGTATCTGGCAGAGAGAACTGTTACATTCCCAGTTCTTCAAGCGGGAAGAGGAAGTCTTTACCTTTAGGAAACACTCGTACGGTCACCCCTCGTATGGTCACCCCTCATACAGTTACCCCTTGTACAATTACACCTCATACAGTTTCTCCGCATACAAGTTCAAGAGATGTTCATGAATACCAGTTTATACCCGAGCAGCCAAGCATCAAATCAGAATTACATGAAAGACCATCCCAAACTCATTTATTTACTCCTTCAGTAATGACCCCAAATACCTGTTTTCCATATTTGCATGGAAATGAGCAAGTGTCTCCAGTTTACAATTTTCAAGTTCAACCACAACACACAAGCATTCTTTCAAATCAAAGAAAAGTCTCCAAGGACCCTGTAACTAATAATATGGCAGACGTACCATTTGGTGTGCATCAAGTCCTAGGATCAGAAAATATGCACTTACCGTCAGATAAACGAAGTTTTGAAGATGAAGATATTTCTCGAGTGGAAAAAAGGCGGAAGGTATATCACTATTCCTGCAACATGTATCTTTCTTATAATTGGTTTATTCTGCTGTTGCTGTAACGGTTTTATTTTTTCTGGAAGACTGAGGAAGCAAGAATCCAGAAGGAGGTCGAGGCACATGAAAGAAGGATTAGGAAAGAGCTAGAAAAGCAGGATATTCTTAGAAAAAAGGTTTTTAACGCTAGCTAATTAGTTGCTATTTTTGAAAATTGCGACATGACTTATGGTTGTGGTTATCCATAGAGGGAAGAGCACATGCGAAGGGAAATGGAGAGACTTGACCGTGATAGAAAGAAAGAAGAAGAGAGGATTCTGCGTGAAAAGCAGCGGGAGGAGGAGAGGTTTTTAAGGGAACAAAGACGGGAAAATGAACGTAGGGAGAAGATTTTACAGAAGGAATCTAGAAGGGTATGATTGATTATTCCATGATAAAATTTTCTAACTTGTCTACATTAAAATGATGTGTTCCAAATTAACGCCCTCATTTTTTCGTTTTGGTATTTTAATGCCAAATTTTCCAACTAAACAACCTTTATATTCACAAATCTAAAAAATTGCACCCTGCTTATCAGGGGGTGTTTTTATTGTATTCTGAACTGCATGGCATTGTTTGTTGCAAAATCTGCCTCTTGATTAGAAACATATATGCATTTTATATTTCAGGCAAATAATTTCAAATGATACAATATTGAAAGAAACAATAATAAGTTGAACAAGGGTTGAATTTTAAGAAAATTTTCATAATATTTCACCTTTTTTTATTCAATATGTTTGGTTATTATTGCAGGTAGAGAAGATGAGGCAGAAAGAGGCACTTAGAAAAGAGAAGGAAGCAGCAAGACTTAAAGCTGCAAACGAAAGAGCTACAGCTCGAAAGCTTGCCAAAGAGTATACCGAGCTTATCGAAGATGAACGTATTGAACTTATGGAGTTGGCTGCAGCGAGCAAAGGGTTAAACTCAATAACTTCTTTAGACACTGAAACCTTGGAGCAGCTTGATATGTTTAGAGGTCAGTGTGTGTATACCCTGCTTGGCAAGAACAACCGAGCCTCTGATTTTGTTTATTTTATTAAAATCCAATTACTTTTGTTATACAATTCATTCTATAATAAGGGATATGTTCATATTTGTTCCAGGCATGCTGGGTGAATTTCCTCCAAGTTCAATAAAGTTGAAGCACCCTTTTGCAACTCTACCGTGGACCAAATCGGAGGAGAATGTTGCAAATCTACTAATGGTACTTTTTATGTCATAATCAGTGCACCATCACATAATTCTTCCTTTATTTTGATTTGTTTTGTTCTAGAGAATAAAATAATCATCTATATACAATCAACATAACCTGTATACTTGTTTGTCTGTCCGTCTTCTTCTTCTTATTTTTGTTATTATTATTATTTAAATTTTTTACAAATTGGCTACCTATCTTCAGTCGAAAGATTGTAGCTACTGCTTAAACTGCATCTTGGTGTTTGATACACATTTGCTTGATTTTGTTTGAACTTCAGGTTTGGAAATTCTTAATTACTTTCATTGATGTTTTCGGACTTACTGCATTTTCCATCGATGAATTTGTTCAGGCTCTTCATGATTATGTGAGTTATCACTGCTATATCTCTGCATCTCTATGCTTTCACTTAACTTCTACATGTTCATCTACTGTGTGTGTGTTTTTTTGTTTCACACTGGTTATATTCAGCCTACTTGTTTTATTACGATTTTTCCTTTGTTTAACTAGGCTTTGTATTGTAGGGTAAAAGCAATAAATGCTTTGCATTGTATGATAAAAGCAATGCAGGTCTTTGTATTGTATGGTAAACGACACATCCATTACACATGACCACTACATGTTTCATTGATGTTTTGTATTGTACGGTAAAAGTAATACACATCCACTCTACTAAGATATACCCAATATCTATAGTTTTCATGGTTTACACGTCAAATACCTCCTCTATTAGAGGCTTCTTTAGACTTCTAATTATAGATACAGTTTCTTGAACTGATTAGAGTTTTGATGGCGAGTGATTAATAATTAGCTGGACTGGGTGGGATAAGTATGTTTTCTCCATTTGAGTTATTGGTGGATGTGGATATGGATAGCTGCAAGATAAGCCTTCTAAGGTTCTTAAAATTTTAAAGCTCCAACTATAGACTGTATTTATATCATGCTCTGGGATGTAGTCCAGGACATTTCATCCCAAAATCAACCTGCCATGTTAAGAAAATCATGAAGGGGGTTTTACCTTCTACGAGAGTTTTACCGATTTTTGCAAAGTTATATATGGTGAAACTGTTTTATGCAACAGAGAAAATCTTTTACAATGTGGATATGCGTAGTTTACACCCAACTGATATAAAGTGACATGAAACATTACTAAAAATTTGGAATTTGAGGTTGTTGATTGTATAGGGATTAAAAAGGCAATGTTTAAATTAACAGACATGTACAGCATAGATCTTTATCAAAGTCTTTAAGTGAAACAAAAAGTACAAATAGTGTAATCTTTGGAGTTTGTTATGCAATTCCGCTACAAGTGTCTAAGTTCTGCTTAAGCGCTAATTAATTCATTGGTGCTTCACTTTGTAATTGACAAATATAGTTAGCTGTAAAATTATTGTGTACAGTTGCATCAAATCTTGTTTCACACAGTTGGTAAGCCTTTAGGATAGACATGCAATGGAACAAAATGTTGATTAGTTTAATCATCTTTTGCATACCATGTTTACATCAATCTCCATTCTGGATTCAGATACGCGAGTAAGAAATTTAAAATCCACATCCAAAAATTCAATATGGATACGACGTAGATATCAACTAATGTGGATACCAATGAAAACTGATGCAAGCAAGATGATCTGTTTAATAATATGCATAAGAATGTAAGTCGAATGGCACATTAAATGTTAAATGCTTTCCTTTTTAAAGTTTGGAATTTATGCAGTAGTGTACAAGTAATATGTAAACACATATCATATATTTTAATATTCCTAATATTAATAGAGATACCAGTATGCATTTTTTGGATGCCAACATGCACACAATTCTTTTTGATCTGGATTCAGACTCTTATCTGAATCGGCATCCTTTAAAATATAGGTGCTATTCTGGTCTGATATTTTCAATTTTCTTAACCTCCCCAATTTAGAACTAGGAGTTTATATAACCTCATCGGTATCTTTAACTGTGGGTAATGAAACTTATCTTTCTATTATAGTAGACCAGTACTTTCTTTACATTACTATCTGTTGTTTATGTTCACTACTTGTAAGTTACAGTTTAGCCATAAGATGCTATATCAATTTATCTGCATCTATATATTTGTTAAACTATAATGCCCATTCTGTTTCAATTCTTCATAGGATTCTAAATTGCTGGGAGATATACATATTACTTTGCTGAAATCCATCATTAAAGATATAGAAGATGTTGCGAGAACTCCATCTACTGCATTCGGAGTAAATCAAAATAGTGCTGCTAATCCTGGAGGTGGCCATCCACAGATTGTTGAAGGGGTACGCTGTTATTAATACATGCATAAATTATAGGAATTTTTACAAGTATAGGCTTGTTTTAAAAACAAATAACAAAATTAGCCCAGTTTTAAAAATAATACAGAAATAGACCACTTTTTTTTTTTCTGGTATATTTAGTTGGCGATTTTTCAAAAGTCGCCAACAGGCGATTTTTGAAAAATCGCCTAAAGAAAATGCATATTTCATATTTGGCGACTTTTAGAAAATCGCCAACGTAGGATAGCGTCTTCCTTTGGGCGATTTTTGAAAATTCGCCAACTACATAGACCAGAAAAAAAAGTGGTCTATTTCTGTAATTATTTTTAAAACTGGGCTAATTTTGTTATTTGTTTTTAAAACAAGCCTATAATTGTAAAAATACCTAAATTATACTTCATCTGAGAACCCTTTGCCATGTTAACTCTATAATCTTAACCTATGAAACATTTAGGCATATGCATGGGGCTTTGATATCCGCAGTTGGCAGCGACACTTGAATATCTTGACATGGCCTGAGATATTACGGCAGTTTGCTCTTTCAGCAGGGTTTGGTCCTCAGTTGAAAAAAGGGTCTGCTGAACGCATGTATTCACGTGATGACAATGAGGTGGCATTACCTTTTGTTGTTTTTATTCCATCCTTACAAGTGAATAGATTTTGTTCAATATATTTGCATTGTTTTGTTACTTATGTTTATTTAGTGACTATATAATATTTACTATGCTGTTCTTAAAAACAATTATCGACTTGTTGAAGTATGTCACCTCAGAAATAAGGATTTGAACTTTGCAGATTCAGATCATTCCCTAGCAATTTTGACTTGCTAACAAGTTTAATATTGCAGGGATACAATGGTGAGGATGTAATCACAAGATTACGAAATGGTACAGCAGCTGAAAATGCAGTTGCTTTGATGAATGAAAGGGGTTACTCAAATCGACGAAGATCCCGCCATCGGTTGACTCCTGGAACTGTCAAATTTGCTGCATTTCACATTCTTTCTCTTGAAGGAAGCAGAGGATTAACAATTTTAGAAGTTGCTGACAAAATTCAGGTGCCATTGGCTATATTTGCCAATTATCGTTTGTCATTAGTGCTCTGTCTTGTACTCCCATATTTTTTTTAATTCCTATATAACACATATAAATCAATATGATACCAATAGTTGTTTATTATTAAACTGCTTCTGATTCTGCAGTGGTATCAGTATGTATAGTTTTCCTCTTGATTATTTTTGTTTTAAGCTTTTAACCTTGTAACCAACGTTAGGATATATTTTCTCTGTGATTGTGAGAACTAAAATTACTAAGCCAGGGATAGATTTCACAGCGCAATATAATATTTAGGACTTTGGGTGCTGCTTAATGGTGAAGGAAACAAACGCAGCAACACGTAATACATTGATTTAATTTTCTCCATGTTCTCCCTTGACTCTTCATCTTTTACTGTAGAAATCTGGATTAAGGGATCTCAGAACAAGCAAAACACCTGAAGCATCTATTGCTGCAGCATTGTCTAGAGACACAAAACTTTTTGAACGGACAGCTCCGTCTACATATTGTGTAAAATCTCCTTTCAGGAAAGATCCTGCTGATGCTGAAGCTATATTGAGCACTGCACGTGAAAAGGTACAAGCATTTCAAAACGGTCTTTCTGATTCAGAAGGAGCTGAAAAGGAGTTGGAGGATGGAGATGATGCTGAAAGGGAGGATGATTCTGAATGTGATGATCCTGAAGTTGATGTAAATCTGAATAAGAGTGTTGCTAGTTTGAATGTGTTGAAATCCACAGAGAATGAAACTCCAATAATTGCAGATAAAATTACAGGGAAGTCTAATCTGACAGCTGATGATATTATTTCTAACTCTAAAGCACCAATTGATGTTGATGTTGAGAAAATCGATGAATTAAACCGTGGTGAGCTTTGGGTTCAAGGTTTGACTGAAGGTGAATACTCTGATTTAAGTGTCGAGGAGCGCCTTAATGCCCTTGTTGCATTGATTGGTGTGGCTATTGAAGGGAACTCCATACACATGATTTTGGAGGTAAATCTTAGTTTTATATACTTCACGTTAATTTCTTATGTTTATAATTATAATACACACACATATGTAAAATACACACACATGTCGTGGCACGAATTTTTGCGAAGTTGATCTATATTATATGATCATATCCACAAAAAATTAGCTCAAGCTGAAACCTTCTGTACAGAAAATTTGACTGGAATTCTGGAGTCGTCAAGGGCTAGGGATCTAAATACTTGCTCTATTACACACACATATCGTGTTTTTGTGTGTGTGTGTGTACACTGGCGCGCGTGCACACACAACATGCTTGTGTATAATATAATATATTACATTGTTCCCAACTCACCATATAGCTGGACGCCAAGTCGAAGTATAACATGTCTAGAGTTCCAATCCCAGCACAGTGCACAAATCCCTTGGTCAGCCATGAATTTACAAGCAAAGCTCAGCTTTTGGTCCTCGTATACACAGACACACGCAGACGTGTGTGTAATGTGTGTGTATATGTATATGTGCATACGTGTTCATCCATGTCCACTTTTATAGAGACTAAACAGGAGATTTTGGTTTGAACATCATGCCTCTGCATGTTACCTTATTTTTCTTCTTAGTATGTTGTGGGTAGAGGATGATACGGTAACAGAATTTTCTTCTATATTGCAGGAGCGTCTTGAAGCTGCAAATACACTGAAGAAGCAGTTATGGGCTGATGCACAGATGGACAAAAGGCGTGGTAAAGATGAATATACGTGTAAAGTACAGTATTCTTCCTACATGGGATCCACTCATGATAATTTTCAAAATGAGGATAGTTCTGGTAATCAAGGTCCTGTCAGCGGTGGTCAAATTCTTGACTTACAACATCAAAATAATTTATCTGCGGAGAGAAGCTTACTAGCCCAAGAACCATTATCCATAAATCAAGATTCTGTTGCAGTTCAACAACAAGGATATGCCTCAGAAAAATCACAGATAAAATCATTCATTAGCCACAAAGCCGAACAACTTTATGTATATAGGTCTTTGCCCTTGGGTCAAGACCGTAGACATAACAGATATTGGTTATTTTCTACATCTTCCTCTCCTAATGAGACAAGTTCAGGAAGAATTTTTTTTGAATCGAAAGACGGCTCGTGGAAACTCATAGATAGCGAGGAGGTAATCACTTCATAATATTTTATTTGTTTAATCAAGATCTATAACTTTTTATTGAACACATAACTATATTGCGAAATTCAAATACCATATCAGTGTGGTTTACGTAGTGATACTCTTTAGTCCTCTAATGATAGAAGTGTTGATATAATAATCTAGTTGTTATTCAGAAGCCCATGTTATGCTGTCGCATTCTTGAAACTGTTTCATGACCAAGTGGCAGTTCTGAAGGCCACCTTATAGCCAAAATATTTGCTTGATTTCTTGGAAATGCACATACTTTTTAAGGGAAGGCATATGACATTTTAGCATTTTTATCTATTTGTGTGCATGAGATTAAGGCTCCAAGTTTATGTAAACCCTAGGATCAATTCACTTATGTTGGTTTAGTACAGTTAATGATTAACACTTTAATGGTTGTATTAGCCTTCTTTCAAGGTGTCCCGAACGCTAGGTTTAACAAATATACGATGTCCGAGACAAAGTCTTAACATAATAGACGGTGTAAAAGCCTAAAATTGAACTATATATCTTTTACTTCAATACAGAAGAACATATTATTTTATATATTCTCAGTGAAGAAAAACCCTGAAAGCCTCGTGTTTTGACAAGAATGCATAATTTTTAACCGTGTTTTGTTGATCTCACAATTTCAAATTTGGAGTTCATTCACCCGTTCCTTGTTTGTTATATGGGATTATGGTCAGTTGAATAAATTCATCTCATTGCAGTCATTTGATGCTCTTCTCGCTGCTCTCGACACTCGTGGGAAAAGAGAATCACATTTGCATTCTATGCTGGAAAGGATTGAACCAACATTTAAAGAAGCAATCCGAAGAAGCAAAAAGCTTGTAAACCAATCCAAACCTAATCATTCAACTCTAGATTCTCACATACAGCTTGACAATCCCAGTAAGATTCTAGAACCAATGGAAAGTTCTGCTTACTTTAAAATAGAAACTGGGAGAAACGAAAAGGAAAGAAATGCTATATCAAGGAGATACAAAATGTTGCTTGCGTGGACTTGGAAAGAATGCTATAGCGCTTCAGTGTTATGTGCCATGAAATATGGTAAGATACGATGCAGAGAGCTTCTTCAGGCATGTCATTTATGTTATCACTGCTACTTTGCAGAGGAAAAACATTGTCCATTGTGTCACAGAACATTTAAGCTTAGTGATAATTTTGATGCTAGTTATTCAGAACATGTCGCTCATTGTGAAGTGAATCCTGATTGGATATATGATGTGCCTATGCCACTGGGTTTTGGAAGCCAGCTAATCAAGGCACAGTTATCTGTAATAGAGGTATGTAGTAAGTTTATTTTATGCTACCATTCAATAGTATTTGTTTTATCCTTCTATTTTGTAAGGTTATTCACCACATGAAGTATGATCTTTGCAGGCATCTATCCCTGCAGAAGCTTTTCAACCAATTTGGACTGACAAGCGAAAATTATGGGGTTTGAAGCTGCGTTCTTCAACTTACACCGAGGAACTTTTACAGGTTTTTCACATTTCTATTCTACTCAACTTATTCATTTATTAACATTGTAGATTGGCTACTATGTTTTTGAGAATTTTTTTAGATATCCCCTCATGCTGTATGTGATATTAGACTTAACCCCCTAGTGTTAGATTTTACCAAACTTTCCCCCCTATCCCGTAAATATATGGTATTATTTATCAAAACAACCCAATTTTATGTCAAGTGGGCAAGTCTATTAAAATGGACAGTAGCGGGTCAAGTCTAATGTTTCGATTATCATTGGTGGTTAAATAAAAAAATCCCTTTTCTGTAGTTGGTATTTATGAATAAAAAATTATTTAACGATCTATCATGTTTTTCCCTTGAAAAAGGTACTTTATTTGGAGAGATGGGAAAATAAACCAATTCGCTATATATAGATTGATGATAATAATGATAAACCCAAGTTCTCAAAAAAGATATTCTATTGTCTACAGGTATGCAATTTAATAAAGTTGACAAGTCAATAATTCGTTTGGATTAAGTTGAAACATAGACTATATAAGTTAAATCTTGTAGAAACTAATTACAAGTCTTATGATTTTATTTAAGTGTAAAACCATTAATAGGTTCTCTCTGTTTGCAGCTGATTGCCGAATTGGAAAGTGCAATAAATAGAGACTGGTTGTCTCCAAATTATGAAACAATGCAGGAATGGGTAGAATTATCAACGTTGGGATCTATTAATGAGAAAAATGCTGCTTTTCATGGATCTATTCCTCAAATTCCATGGTTTCCGGATACTACTGCTGCTGTAGCCTTGAGATTATTGGATTTTGACGCATCAATTTCATATGTGCCAGAGCGGAAGTTGGAGTTTAAGGGGGATGGATCCAGTAATATCATTGTAAGTACACTTCTACTACATTACAAAAGTACTCGAGTATGTTTGTCACCAAGAAAGATTACCATCTGGAATTTTGATCGTTCAGTGCAAGGTTACAATATTTTTAAAATTAATGAATGTGCAGTGCGAATGTCTCATATCTGTTTAGCACTACCATGAATAAGGTCATACACGTGCGCATGCACACATATGTATAATACACGAGGAAGGATCAAAATTTCTCATCATTTTATTTCCTTGAAATTCCTCCAGTTAATTTCAATGATTTAGCTGTTTTTTTTATGTAGAACATCTTCACAAATTTTGGATTACTTTGGAACTTCTTAACATGCGTAGATAATCCCCTGTGCATATTGTTAGAAGTCTCAGAATGATCTAAAACTTTGTGAGAATGATCTACAAGATAAGGCAATCATGTGTGTGTGTGTGTTAGTTGGGTTGGGTTAACCTGTAACCATTGGTACATGATACAAAAATACCCCTATACTGACACAAATGTAGAATTGTTACATTTGTACCGTCAACTGGTCATATGTTATATTCTAATGTAATGGTGATGACAACGGTTAAGAATTTTGATAGCTGTGGTAAAACATTGTATCATACCAATCACATTATTATTTTTTATCTAGTCTAAAGAAGTCACACTTCAGTAATTTCAGTTATAGGAATAATTTGTGCGCTAATGACGTGTCTTCGTGCGCTAATGACAAATGCATGCATATTTGTTTTATAATTAAAAGAAACTATTTCGTGAAAAATAATGATTAGAACCATGGTTATTAATCAACAATAATGTGTATAATTGATGACACGTGGGTAAGAAGTTCAAGTTTGAAACTACAGGGGTTAAACATTAAAAACAGTTGTGGTAAAGTTGATAAAATTTTGCATATTGTGATCGTCTGGCGATCACAATTAGGGCTGTTATGGTAATGGTAAATTTAATATTACTATACCAATACCAAGCAATTGGTAACTAATATCAAGGTATATTGGTATGGTAACGGTAGATTTACCATTATTAATGCTAAATGTAGCGGTAAAGAAATATGTCAAAACCAGTGGTAACGGTAATTTACCAATCGTATTAATTTTGTTTTCTCACTATTTTAAATAATTCCAACCACAATTTTTTTGAAAGTTTATTAGATTTTATGCAGAAGCTTGTAATATTATTTATGATAATATTTTCTTTTGGTTTTGTTTACTTTAAAGTTCAAAAATTACCAAATTATTATTACATATTGTTGTAAATAATTTGTGATGAACCAAGATTTTTTTTTTTTTGGTGTCAATTAAAATAAGTCAAAATGTTTATACAAGCATTAATGGAGTTAGAGTTGGTAACAAAATATTTAACTTTTGTCATTATCAAAATTTTAATGCAATACAATTTTAATAGTCTTTTGTAACAGTATGGATAGTCATTTTTGACTTACCAATGGTATCGGTATGTTAGTAGTTTTCTCGTATTGGTAACGGTTACCATTACCATAATGCATATTTAATATTTTTGCCATTCTCTTGGCAGAACCAGCAATCCAGACCGAGTATCAAAAACACCGAAGATGCAGAAAACATTAGAAGTTTGGAACCATTAGACTACCAAAAAGAACCGAAGCTTGTTGATTCTGGAAGCGGCGGCAGAAGAGGACGAGGCCGGGGAGCTCGTGGCCGTGGAGTTAGTCGTGGCCGAGGCAGAGGTGGTAGGGGAATAAGAGGAAATAATATCATAAGTGGCGATGGTTCTTATGAGAGAGCCACAAAGAAATACAGAACCAGAGGAAGTGGCGGCAGCAGCGGTGGCAGACCACGAGGTCGTGGCCGTGGCAGAGGTCGCCGTCCTCTTGGATTGCTTCAGAGACCTCAACTTCAAGTGCCAGTACCAAAAGCACAACAGTTGCATGATTTATCTAATGTGAACGAGGAGTCTCCTGTAAGTTCTGAGGACAACGAGTGGGCTCTTCAACCTAGAAATACATCTTATGTTGAAAATGATAACGAGGAGGATAGTTGTGAGTCACCTCAGTATGATGAAAATGGTTTGATGTTAGGATACGAGTATGATGATCATAGGACTGTTAATGATTATGTAGATAACTATAGTGATAGGCAGATTGAACCGATGGGTGTTTTAGACGAGGACAGTGAAGAAGAAGAATTAGATGGTGGATATGATGGTCGTCGAACCATGATAATGGATGAGGATGATGATGACGATGAAGAGGATGGAATGAATATGGGTGGATATGTGAATGGAAATGAAGAAGATGACGAATCTTCAGAATACAGCGGTTAAACTTGGGTATAGTTTAGGAGCAGTGAATATAATATATTTTAAGTTAGAGCAGTAATGATGTAATATATGCGTAGTTTGGAAGACGTTCCAAGAGAGTAATGTCAAAAATATTCTATAGTGAATATTTTTGCGATGAGTCTACTGATGATATGAGCTAATTAAAGTTCAGGTATTGTGTGTATTATCCTAGGAAAAAGGTGCTGTTGTAAGAATTTAAGCCACTCCACTCAAAAATATGTCGGAAATGATAGTTTTTAATCCCGTCTTTGTATTCGTTTAGCAGATTATCATAATAAAGGATTTGTATATTTTTAATTTTTTGTTCACACAGGTGGCTAATAGGTGAAGTATGAAGATGCTATTTATCATTTTTTTTAAATATCTCCTTTCTTATGTTAGATTTTTTCTTTTTTTATACACTCTCTTGATTTATCGTAGATGTAAAGGTGAGGAATATATGAAAGTTTTCAGTTAAATTTGTTCTCGCGCATGTTGTCAAAATAGCTAGTATATTCATGGTTGATGGAATAAGCTGTTGAAATATAATTTTTTTTTTAGGAAATTATTGTGAAGGACAATTTTTTTTAGCATTTTAGCCTTAAGGACAGACATTCAATATTTTAGCTGAAGGACAATTTTTTTTAGATATCGGTTAGGACAATTTTTTTTAGATATCGGTTTTGAGTTATTGATAGCAGTTTTTAGGTATCAGTTTGTAGTTATCGGTAGCAGTTTTTCGGTATCAGTTTTTAGTTCGATAGCAGTTTTGAAAGAACGTTTGTCCTTTGGATAATTTTGAAAGAATGTTTGTTCTTATGAATAATTTTTAGTTGAATGTTTGTCCTTGTGGTTAAAATGTTAAGGTGGTGTCCTTGAGGCAAAAAATATACAAATTTTTGTCCTTTAAATTGATTCCTTCATTTTTTTTAGTCTGCAATACAATAAAATAGTTTGAAGGAAGGGAGTTGGGCCGAAAAGTCAGTATATTCTTTATTTCAAAGACAAAGTTGACGGTGACAGAGCTAGGGAGCTTTAGAGGCAATTCTGTAATTTATTTTATATTATCGGCTCTCCGTGATAAAATTTCATTTGAAATAAATGGTGTTTTTCCTTTTATTATATATTTAAATAGAAAATTAAGTATATTAAATAGAAATTCTTAAGTAGTATGTTATATGATAGTAAGTACGATGTGCTGTAATAATGAGAAATTTATTACATTAAATAACATATTATTTAAAATATTCCGATCGAGATGTTTCGAAATAGAATACCAATATATTCGTTGAGATTATAGTACGTAACGTTTTTCAAATATTGGACAATATATTACTAATGGCTACTGGGGGCAGCATGAGATTTACATATTGATAGTTATTGGAAAATTCTGGAGTGAGTCACTCGAGAGTTTTTAATTGGTTAATATAACTAAAAGTAAAACATAGAGCCTCGTAATGACAATATACAAAGTTCTCTTGGCTTGAGAATACCACTGATCTTCAATGTTGATACTCCATTTTGATTATAGTTAAATAATGACACAACGTCTATCGAACGACTATGGCTGGTCTAAGTCGAAGCATTGGAAGTGAAACACCATTCAATAAAGAATTCTTATCCTTATACGAGATTAGTATCACGTTCAACCATAGTCAACTCAAAATCGAAGTCTTTGGCCAAAGCGGTTCGATAGGTAATAAATTTTATTATTGAACCAATGACTTTGTATTGAACTGATCAATTTGAATGTGGACGATAATGGAAATTTAATTAAAACCAAATTCCATAAGTTATAAAGCGATGTAGTTTTGAGAAGAGAACGGGTGCGAATAATCGCTATTACCGGATACTTGTTAAAATAGTAAAATTAGATTTTATCAAAAAGATATGTAGGCGATAAATTCGGCCAAAATGTCACGCCACTAGCTAAGGTGACGTGTGAACGCTAATATTCAAATTGTTCGGTATTAAACGCTGAATAAATTTACACATACGAGTCGCACGGTCGTAATGATGCATGTTTCGAAGTATTGCACGATTTAATTAATTTATAATTGTTGTAAATAAATTAAATTAAATTTTACTTGATTTTTGGAGGCCATTGGTTATTAATTGAATGAGTATATAAAAGTTATACACACACACTTATATATATATATACTGATTATCATTATACAATACCGCTTGAGATTTAAATTTTATTTGAAAAAAATTATTTACTAAATGAGCTTAGGATCTTTTGAAGGCCCAACTAGCCCTTAAGATGGCCGACCATTGGTGATTTGGTGTGAGGGTTTTAAGTGCTCAAATTGGATTTGAAATTAAAGAAAAGGAATGAAAAAAAGTAGGTGATATGTGATCCACTTTTACCTCTTAAAATTTTGAGCAACAAAATCCATACCAAAATCAATTAAATTAAAATGTGGTGTTCGTCTCTAGATTGTTTCAATTTCTGCAGGTGGTTCAATTGGATCTATGAGTTATTCTTCCATTCAACCTGTGATCCCTAGGCTACTTTTTGGTAATATTCTAACTATTTTGATCACATGTTATATCATATTAGTGTAGAGTAGATCATATATATGCTTATAACGAATTTATTTATGTCTTTGTTGGCTGATTTGATTTTGTATATCAAAATTGGTTAATAAAAAAAAAACATGAAACACCATTATATTATATCTACATTTTCTGACCATATTATTAAATAAATATATTTTATTTTTTAGTTTTTAAAATTATTTAAATTAGCTACAATGATTTAATGTTATGACAAATGTAATTATATATAATTTTTTATATATATACATTAAATTACATAAGAACTATTTTATAAATATACACATGTTTTGGTTTTTTATTATTATTTCCATATAATAATAACAAACATATATTTCAAAATCCTTATATATGCATATATTTATATTTATATTAAGATATTTTTATGGAAAAAAAAAACAATTCCAAGGATTTGATTAAACAAATTGATTAAAAAAACCATTTTGGCCTCCAAAAAATACGCGTGCGCGCATACAAACACACACGCACATACATACATACATATGTATATTTATTTGTTTGCACCAGAAATGGTCACAAACCCCAGTATCGTGAAAGCACCCGTATATGAATACAAATCAGCAATATTCAACACAAATATCAGATCTAAGCAATATCAAGCACAACAATTCAGCAATAACAATCAGAAACACAGGATTTATAGTGGTTCGGCGATCTTGCCTACGTCCACTCTAAAGTTTATGATTTTATTGATTCACTTGATGATTTCAATCCGTTACAGCGGATTACAGTAGGTTATCGCTCTTATGTTTGAATACAACGGTGATAAAATGATGTAGAATTGAATCCGCCAAAGTCTGGCCGTCCAATGGCCAAAATACCCCTTTTCTGTAGGCTTCAGAAGGCTATTTATAGGCGTAGGAGGCTGAGATCGCGCTCAAACTTCGGGAGACTTCTTCTGGCACGTGAGTGGGCCCACGCGACCGACTCCACCAAGTTTCGACTCGATCTGTGATGGATACGAAATGATTTCGTATCCATCAAAAAATGATCCAATCGAGCTGAAACTGGCAGGAGCATTCTTTACCATGTATGGAAGCTGCTGTGAAAATTTCATAGCATTTGGACTTGTGGTTTGAGAGATATGATCGATACGAGTTGGAATGTTTCGGTTGGCTGTTTGTTTCGAACCCATCAATTCGAAACGATCCCTTCGACTCGATCACCTCACGTGGTCTCGTGATGACGTGGCATGCACACTTCGCCTCGATCCGGTCTTTACTCCGAGTTGACCGTATCGACTCCATAAATCTCGCCTTGTTCGTATCGAGGGATGACACGTCACACAGGCTCGTTGACCTAATGGATACGAACAAGCCGCTGCTCATGGATTCGAACATGGTCCCGTGATGGAGACGAAGCAGCGAATCTCTGATGGATGCGAAGTTGATGTTAGGTGATCGTTACGAAGTAGACTACATACTGATGGATTCGAACAAGGAGCCATGCCGATGGATTCGAATAAGACTCTCTAGCCAAAGTTTGATCGATACGAAGTTCATCGATACGAAGACCTGGCCATTCCGATGATACGAAGTAAGCGAGCTCGATGGATACGAACTATGTATGGTTGATGGATACGAAACGCACCAACCTGATGGACACGAACCATGGTCCTTCGATGGATTCGAACATCACATCTTCCCAAACTTGCATCGATCATATCTCATTCATACGAACTCCGATTAACCTGAAATTTGAATTGCTAGCTTTCATGGCTTTGCTTGTCATGTCCTATATATTGTAGCCTGATCCGGGATAGGATAAAATTCATCGATATCCATAGTGAAGCAAAGTATAACCAATCTTTGAAACGAACTGTCTTTTGTTTTCGATCGATCTTTTGGTATCACGGCTTTGTCAAAAAGCGGGATAACATTTGCCCCCTAAAACATGCCTTGCAGTAGGAAGGTTTGTTTGTAATGCCATAAGCTGGATGTTCATATCCTGTCAACAACTTGTAAAAAGCTCGATAGTTCCATATGACCTTACGATCGTTCGGGATCGTGTGTCACTTGAGGTGAATCGGGACCGTTCGCGGTCGATGCCGTTCGTGGCGAATGATGAGACGGGACCGTTCGCGGTCGATGCCGTTCATGGCAAATGATGACATGGGACCGTTCGCGGTCGGATGCCGTTCGCGGTAGATGGAGAAACGGGACCGTTCGCGGTCGGATGCCGTTCGCGGCAAATGGTGATACAGAACCGTTCGCGGTCGGATGCCGTTCATGGCAGATGATGCAATGAGACCGTTCGCGGTCGGATGCCGTTCGTGGCAGATGATGCAATGAGACCGTTCGCGGTCGGATGCCGTTCGTGGCACACTGTGACCGTTCGAGGTCGGGTGCCGTTCGAGGCAGAGTGTGATCGTTCGCGATCGTGCGCCGTTCGAGGCGAATTGGTGTACCGGGGGGGGGGGGGACTTAGTATTATCGATGCCAGATTTCACGTTCGGGGGAGTTTCTGAATAAAAGACTTTGGCGGTTCATCGCCATACAAGAGGTGCTCGTGGACCGTTCGCGATCCAACGGGCATACAAGTAAATTCTTTCACAGCATTGCAAATATCAAAGCAATGATCATACGAATTCCACAACAGAGATGTCCAAACAAACTAAGTCCAAATGTTCAAATCAAAATCAAAGCAAAAAGCAAGACGAAGATGTTAAAGCGTAAACTCTTACTATGGTGCGGTTAGTAGTCATTCAGAGCATGCCTATGGATCGTGCGCGATCTCTTACATGTGTAAATGATTTAACCGTGTTGGTGAGAGGTTTACGACTTGTTCATCATTATTTCGATCAATCAATCAATTGATAATCAAACGTTGTCCCGGTTCAGGGTCACCTCTAGCTGATGTAGACGGTGGTCGCTCTGGCTCCACCACTGGAGTTCGCCTCATCACATACTGAAGTAGCATATCGTTCCTGATATGCCCTTCCACCTCATCCTTCAGATGTCTACAATCATTAGTGTTATGACCGTTCAGTTCATGGAATAAGCAATTTTTATTTGATTTCCTCTCGTCAGAAGTTGGATCCCTTCGCATTGGTCTACGATACGGAGCCTGCTCTCTGGTATCCTGATAGATTCATTCCAAACTATCATTCAGCTCTGAGTATGTGGTGAACCTTGGTTCCTTTCGTGGTCGCATTGATCTGTTATAGTTATTTCCAGCCTTTCATTTTCCCTTGCTAGTTTCTGTACCTTTCTCTGGAGAATTCCATCTTTGACCGCATAAACATTAATCTCTTCTCCTTCTTCTCTTTCTGCACTTGCGTCTTCCAATCGCAAAAACTTTTCTGCCTGGTGATAGAATTCTCCTAGATCCATAGGCAGATATTTAGTCAATGAATTTTTGAACTCTGTGCCATCAGCTATTCCGGACACAGCTGCCATCATAACCATGGATGGATCTGGTCGATCCACCGATGCTGCTGCCGCGTTGAATCGCGTCAGGAAACTCCTCAAAGACTCCCCAGCTTTCTGCTTTAAAATTTCCAAACTCATCACATTCTTGGGTCTTGCAATGTGAACCCTAAATCGCCTCATGAATTTCTCAGTTAAATCTGCCCACGTTCCTATGGAGCCACTCTCCAACTGCCTAAACCATAACGCTACGATATCCGTCGGATATAATGGAAAGCACCGGGCCATAACTTCCTGTGATGCCCCCAGCACTTCAATGCGCCTCATATACCTTGTCAGATGGACCGCGGGGTCCGTCCTCCCATCCTACATCTCCACTGATGGCAACTTGAACTCTGGTGGGTTCCTAGCCGTCCTAATTGCAGGAGAAAATGGACTCATGTTCACGTCTTCAAGATCTCTGTTCACTAATCCGCCTCTCATGGCTCGCCTGACCATCTCCGCCAATCTATCATTGTCTCCAAGATGCAATCCTCGTTCATCGCTGTTGACCTGCCTCCCGAGTCCATGAGAGCCTTCTGGAATCTGCCCCCTGGCTGAGCATTCATCCCTCTGCTACCTCCAGGTTGCTCAGATGCCCCTATCTCTCTTTCTGGGATTAGATCAACATGCTCCAAGTGGATGCCTCCTAATCCAGGTGCTACGCCGGATGGTCCTGCTTCATTCTGAACTCCATCAGCTCCTCGATTCTGCGCTCCAAGTTGCCCAGTCCGTTGAAACAAACTTTGGATCAACTCCTCCTGCCTCTTCATCATTGCCTCCATCTCATCCCTGGTGATGAAGACCGATGCGTGATTCGCTCCTGAGGAAGCTTCTTGACTTCCTTCGTGTTCACTTCTCTCTGGCCTTTGTCTTCTACTTGTTTATCTTGTTATAGCTCCCTAGACCTGAATTCTTAAATCTTCAAATTCAACTTCTGCTGAACCAGCTTTCTCAGTGAAAGCACCAAAGTGTTTGCACCAAAAATGGTCACAAACCCCAGTATCGTGAAAGCACCCGTATATGAATACAAATCAGCAATATTCAACACAAATATCAGATCTAAGCAATATCAAGCACGACAATAACAATCAGAAACACATGATTTATAGTGGTTCAGCGATCTTGCCTACGTCCACTCTGAAGCTTATGATTTTATTGATTCACTTGATGATTTCAATCCATTACAGCGAATTACAGTAGGTTATCGCTCTAATGTTTGAATACAACGGTGATAAAATGATGTAGAATTGAATCCGGCAGAGTCTGGACGTCCAATGGCCAAAAGATCCCTTTTCTGGAGGCTTTAGGAGGCTATTTATAGGCGTAGGAGGCTGAGATCACGCTCAAACTTCGGGAGACTTCTTCTGGCACGTGAGTGGGCCCACGCGACCGACCCCACCAAGTTTCGACTCGATCTGCGATCGATACGAAACAATTTCGTATCAATAAAAAATTGATTCAATCGAGCTGAAACTTGGCAGGAACAATCTTTACCTTGTATGGAAGCTGCTGTGAAAATTTCATAGCATTTGGACTTGTAGTTTGGGAGATATGATCGATACGAGTTGAAATGTTTCGGTTGGCTGTTTGTTTCGAACCCATCAATTCGAAACGATCCCTTCGACTCAATCACCTCACGTGGTCTCGTGATGATGTGGCACGCACACGTCGCCTCGATCCGGTCTTTACTCCGAGTTGACCGTATCGACTCCATAAATCTCGCCTTGTTCGTAACGAGGGATGACACGTCACCCAGGCTCGTTGACCTGATGGATACGAACAAGCCTCTGCTCATGGATTCGAACATGGTCCCGTGTTGGAGACGAAGCAGCGAATCTCTGATGGATGTGAAGTTGATGCCGATGGATTCGAACAAGGAGCCATGCCGATGGATTCGAATAAGACTCTCTAGCCGAAGTTTGATCGATACGAAGTTCATCGATGCGTAGACCTGGCCATTCCGATCGATACGAAGTAAGCGAGCTCGATGGATACGAACTATGTAAGGTTGATGGATACGAAATGCACCAACCTGATGGATACGAACCGTGGTCCTTCAATGGATTCGAACATCACATCTTCCCTAACTTGCATCGATCATATCTCATTCATACGAACTCCGATTAACCTGAAATTTGAAATGCTAGCTTTTATGGCTTTGCTTGTCATGTCCTATCAATTGTAGCCTAATCCGGGTTAGGACAAAATTCATCGATATTCATAGTGAAGCAAAGTATAACCAATCTTTGAGACGAACTGTCTTTAGTTTTCGATCGATCTTTTGGTATCACGGCTTTGCCAAAAAGCAGGATAACAGTATTGTTTATGAATGTAATTACCTTTAAATTAGATATATGCATATGCATATATATGTTTCAAATTTAGAAAATTTATTTTATTTTGTTATATATATGATTTTAATTTAAAATTTATAAATACATATTGTATTTAATGACTAGATCTGATTTTGAATTTTAAATCGTCGTGAGATTTTAAGATATTAATTCAAAATATTTTGGATGAGCCAGGACTATTTTGAATATATATATGTATATGTATATGTATGCATGTGTATACACACACATTTGCATAATCATTATTTTTTACACACATACATGCATATTTTCAAAACTATATAAAATATAGACATATACATAATTGTTGTGGTAATGGTAAATATAACAACCATGTTAATAATTATCTACTTAACAAATGATTAATAAATTTAATTGTGGATTCAAATATTTAATTAAGAAGTTAAATTTAAATTTAGATAATTGAATGGAAATTTTTGATACTAAAAAGGAGACTTTTAATTGAAATAGAAAAATTCTTCTATTTTTAAATCTTAGTTAGGTAATAATCTAACTAAAATCAAATAGTAAGTTAAAGTATTAAATTTTCATTCTTTAGTAGATTTAGGCCTTAGTAATCTAAAGCCCATTAACCCATTAACTTGATACTCTAATTCCTTAGCCAATTCCTAAACAACGCTTCTCAATTTTCATTTATGATCGTATCTTCCTCAGGAAACAAAGAAAAAGATATAGGCAAAAATAAATTTCAGCCCTAGAAATTATCATAGGAATTCAGCAAAAATTCTATAAATCATAAAAAGAAAAGGTATGAGCTCTTTGCCATCTTATCTACCTCGTTATGCGATCAATTTAGGGTTTTTAGTTTCTAATTAATCTCTGAAATTGGAAATAGGGGCTGTTTGAAGTTGTTTTGGAGCTGTAGACAACCAAAGTAAAGGTTTTGAAGAAGGAGGAGTTTGTAGCTGTTAGATTAACCAATTTCAGTTCACCCCTACATCTTTTTGGATTCAAGATGTGAGTTTTATCTCACACAACTATACCTATAAGCTTTGATACAATTTACTATTTTTTATTGATTGCGAAAGTGGATAATACGATGAGTTTGAACAAATTAGTTGAGCTTAACCTCTGAAAACTATATACTATCATCAAAAATGAGCGCAGACACACACATAGAGCACCTAAATGAATAACTATGGATTTTAGAGTGTTAGTAGGATCTGATATAGTCTCTACTACATTCTGCAATTTGTCGGAATCGATGAACGTCGATCGTTCGACTGGAATCGACAATTACTTGAAAATTTACTGCTAGAAAATCGTTTTGATCAGTCGACTGAATTACTTATTCAGTCGACTAAACCTAAAGCAAAGTTGCTTCAGGAATTCGTAACTAGTTGATTGAATTTAATGCTTGAGTCGACTGAAACCTGGAATATTATTGCTCCAGGAATACTTGAACCAGTCCACTGAAATACATTTCAGTCGACTGGAAATGTAAAACCTAGAGCAGTAAGCTCTCGGTTGAACCCAACTTTGGTCGAAAATTTTTCTTATCTTCAATAGCTTTTCCTTATGGGTTCTTGAGTTTAATTTTGACTGTATTGCCTTCTGACTTTCAGTAGCAAGTGACTCTTATGAATAGCAATTCTTTTGAGATTCATTTTAAAGAAATACATCTACCTGTATGTATGTGTGTGTGTGTGTCTATATAAAGATTTGTTTTAATATGAATTTGGAGCCATTGTAAGTTGAAATTCGTTTGATGTTTATTTTAAAGAAATTATATCTACTTTAAAATATATAAATAAAACTCTACTTTGAAGGGGAAAAAAAAAGATTTTTAGGTTTCTATATATGTTTGCAAAGTAATTATATCAAAAAGAAAACATTTGTTTGATTTAAAATTTTAGTAACTTTCTATTTTCAATAATTTTTTTTACTATTTTTCCTCTTTAATTAAAGCAAATAAACTTGAATTATTTTTATTGAATTCCATGATTTTCTATGAAACAATGAATTCTAATAAACAATTGAATTGTCGAATAAGTATAGTATATTTCGTACAATTCTTTTGGTTGGAGTTTGATTGTAATTTATTAGATTTTAGTAAATATTTGAATTACTATCTAGTATGGGACAGTTGGTTAAATTCTTGTGATTACTTGAGTGAATGTGATCTAAACTTAGGGTTGTATTATCTTAGGTGTTCGGATTTCAGGCTGATAGATCCCCGAGAGGGGATGACTTATTTGTCATTGACCTGAGAGCCGTTACCATTTTGAATTTGAGTAGGCAGACCTATTACTTTTAGTATGGTATGACATGGCTGCCCTTTCGTTTCTGGGACAGATGTTATACGTAGGCCTATCAGTTTATTTTGTGTACAGTTGGACAATTTTTACATATTTATTTTTGTTGGGTAAATTCACATAGTTTTGTCATAAAATGGCTACCTTTTAAGAGTAGGGGTTTATACCCGGTAGTCTAATTATTTTTGTTAGACTATTATGCTACGTGGCGGGGTTTATTTATTTTAGTTAGGCTCGTGACGCACTGTTTTAAACTGATATTTGACTACCATTATTGTTTCATTCGTGATGATTATTTCTTCAGAGATTTTGGGATAGATATTCAGTATCTTTAGGCTTTGGAAAATTTTGAATTGTTTTCACCATATTTTTGATGATAGTCCATTTGAGGCTTGATATGTATTTGTGAAATGAAGATTTGGATCCGATATGTGTAACGAACTGTATTTTTAACTATTTTAGTTTATTAAATTTAGTATAATTATTGAATAAAAATGGTTAAAAATAAAAATTTAATGAATTATTAGTGTAGTTATTGAATATGAACTTGAATAAAATTTTGAAATAACTAATTTCAAAGATTTTGGCAATAACAGATATTGAAATGAAATTTAATTTATTGAACGTGTTTATAATCAATAGTTGAGATTGAATAATGAATATTGAATTACTGCTAAATGGGGTAGTTGTTTATTATTTGAATTCATTTTAAAATTGAAATTTATAAGTTAGATAACTTATTTTGAAATATGGTGATTTATTGGATAATTAAATTATTTAAAATTTAATACTGGAATTATTTAAATAGTTGAATCTTGAATTATTGTGAATGAAAATGATATCAGAAATTGATTTAAATTTTATTTGAATATGAATGAAGATTGTTAACATTTAAAATTGGATTTAAAAGTAAATGATTAGAAATTGGAAATTTATATTATAATTAACGAGTAAAAATAGCTATTTTAGCCACTGTCTCGGATTTCAACGAAGCAGTTTCATCGGATTTGTAATAGTGATTTATTATAGGAATTAAATTTTTGTAGTGATCGGACTAGTCGTTTGGCAGTTGGAGCTTGAAACGCATAAAACTTATTTTTAGAATTTAATTAAAATAAATTGATTTTGAAAAGCCATATTTTGAATACGATCGAATTACGCCTCGAAATTAGTTCCATTGTGTTCGTAATGGGGGTAAAACATTTTGAGTGTCAGGCGGCACGTCTCGTTTGGAGTTCGACATTTTTGAGTATGTTTTGTTAAATAATTTAAAATTAAAATCATCAAAAGTCAATGTATCGTACAGTTCAGCCTATTTTTGTTCTCCTGCACTCTTCTTTCTCCTTCTCTCATTCAACATTTCCAGATTGAGATGTACAATCCAATTAAAAAATGCAACAGTCCGATTTAAAAAAAATAAATAACGCGATCAGAAAGTCGTGATCGAAGAACACTTAAGCAAGGAAGGCGGCGCGAGATGGAGGGATGCTCGATCACCATTTATGGTTTTAGGGACTTGTCGATCTGAGTGTGCGTGTAGCTTGGAGGCGTTCGCTGCTGGAGGGCGCGGCGCGATCTGGAGCATCGCGGTGGCGCGTGATGGAGCGCAGCGGAAGCGTAGTGGCACGCGCGCACATGAAGCATCGAGTCGTGGTGATGGTTTTTGCGTTGACCTGGAAGCATCGAGCAGAGGGAGAATTTGGGCCAGATGGTTAACGATTTTGTTTTTTTTTAGTTTTTTTTGTGTTAAATTAATTATACCGTTATGTTAATAAAAATTATATCTTTTGCATACGAGACCCGTTCTGGACGAAACGAGTCGCAATGCGATCGTATCGATGTCGTTTACAGCTTGGCATCGAGGTGGTATTTATTTGAAGCTGAAAATATTTTTGATTTCGAATAAAAGGCGAGTGTTTTTAACGCTCACGATGTACTATAATATTTTTATGTTCGTTAAAATTGAATTGTGAAGTCATCTAATTTATTGACTGTTGTTTGAAAATGAAATTAACATGTGAATTGACTGTAGGAATTAAAAGTAATAGTTAAATTTGAAATTGAATTTAATTGCCAGTAAATTACCTGATATTGATAACCATGAAATTGTTTTGAATTATTGGCTGATTTGGATGTTGATTATGGTGGATGCTATTGATTGATGTTTTGGATGATTTGGATGTTTATTTATTTTGATATATCATGTTATCATCATGTATATTATTTATAGTATATAAAACTGTAAATCGAATTATTTTGAATAAATTAAGAAATAGGTTGAAATGATATATAACTATGACATTTATTTTGGATTGAAATGATATATATCCATCCTTGAATTAAATTGAAATAACTGATTCACTTGGCCATAGGATGGAAAATTATATATGGACACTAGATTGGTTAAATAAAATGATTTTAAAATTCTGGATTTGAAATTATTTAAGGGACTTTTGATTTAAATAAATAAAAATCGAAATATGTGAATTGAATTATTTTCAAACTCGAGCTTGAAATGTGAAATTAAAAATGGTAAGAGAAATCGTTTAAAGAATTCAAATTGGAATTTGAAGTTATAATTGAATTTTGGAAAGCAAAAATTGTTTGAAGGTTGAATTTTATTCGAACCTTAAAATTTGTATTCGAAAAAGAGATTTAAGTTGATATTTCAAATTTTGGCTTAAAATCGGATTATTTTAAAAGATTTGAACATTCAATTAAACATCGAAGTTAAATTTGGTTAAATGATTAAATCGATATTTTGAAATCAAGCTCGAACTTGATATAGAATGAATGGTTTGAAATTGATAATTAAATTGAAATTAACTGGAATTAGAATTGGAATTGAGTTAATTTGAAACCAAAATTGTAATTGACTAGAATTAAATTTGGAATCGAAGTTAATTCGAATTGAAATCGGAATTGAATCGATTTAATGGAAATGGAAATTGATTTGAATTTGAAGATTTGGAAATGAATCAGTTTGACTTTGAAACTATTTAAATAAATTATTTTAATATAAACTGTTTAAAAATCTATCTTTTAAATATTCAAATTATTTTGATTTTCCAACTATTTCCTATGTAAACTATTTTATTAAACTCTTTTGTATCAAACTAATTTAACTTTTTAAAAATATTTAAAAATTTCCAAAATGGTTTTAAAAAAATTCAAACTGCTCAAAGAGTGGAATATTATACTTAAGTCATGGATTTAAATACGAAATGGGTTAAATTAAAGTTATAACCCAAATGGAAACTTGAAGAAATTTTGGATTGGAACTGAAATCGAGATATTAAGGCGAAAATGATTTTAAATTGAAATAGTATGTGTTGAATAAATATGATGATTTTGAAATGAATTCGATTTTGAAGCGAATATGATATTTTGATATCAAGCACGAACTGTTTTGGAAATATAAAAGTACCAACCGGTATGTAAAACGACGTTTGGTTGTTAAAGAGAACAGGGCCTCTTATTAGCATACTCTCTATCAATATTGGAACCACTTTGACAACTGTGTATGCGGAGGAGACTCTAGAACGAAGTGGTTGGATTTGGCGTTGTTCGCTGAATTTGAAGAAATAGAACGATGATGGATAGACCCTGACACTTGGGCCTATTTGAAATGATTAAAGCAGGATGGCTTTACAGGGCCAAGTGTGCTAATTACCCCTAGCGGACATCCTGTAATATCTCAGTATTTTATGCCATTTGCATCTACACATGTCAGACTTGAATTGCTCAAAATATCAGATTGTTAATTTATATTTGGCAAAACTCAGCATATAGAGTAAATAATCAATCACAGAATCACAAACATGGAGTAATATAACAATCAGCAGCGAAAACAAATGAATAGTAGTACATGAAGCTACTATATATATATATCAGAGTTAAAACAAGATACAACAGAAGTCTCGAATACATAGAAGTCTCAATACAATAGTCAAATAACAAAAATCTGAATATATCACTAGAGTCAACTGAATAACTGCAAGCTGAATAGATAGAGATGGATCTCCAAGCGAAGCTTCAACTTCAAAGGTGAGCCTCAAATGCTGTGACACTCAGTCTGACCCGAGCATAAAGCAAAACACAAAATACTCGATTCAGGATTAACATTCTTATATCAATAAATCACACTCAAGTGAAATATCAACTGAAATACAAGTAACTCAAAGGATGTTTGGGATAACCATCCTCTAAGGATCCGTGGAACTATCTACTATGTAGTACAATACTCTATTATAATATGTCTATAGTAAATTAAACTATTAAAATAGCGTTAAGGCATTACCCATACCCCCCTTAACACATTTTATATATTCACATAGTCTATTCAGTACCGTAAGCTCCCCCATACTGGGCGTCGTCAGAGGGCACTCCATAGGTATGGTACAAAACAAACTTGCAGTGGTCTCGATATGGTAGGTGACACGACACAACTAAGCAATGCCAGGGTAGATATACCAATTACACTTTCGGACTGGTGGTAACGCATAACAGCTATACCGTCCACCTCGGAACACACTTCCAAATCAAAATCAAGGGTGACCACCAAATAAATCACAAAGTCAGAATATAGTATCGAAGGAATGTGCCCGATCGGAGGAATCACCTCACTTGGCACATCAATCTCTCCTGTTTTAACCACCTTAAGTTAACTCATGTGAGTCAGGTCCACGTATATACCTCATATAGGATCGTCGCCACCATCCTACTTCATTCTGGAATCTCCACCGCGTACACGGTTGTTAAAGTGGTTTTGGGTATTGGAAGAGATTATGTCAATAACCGATCGCGGTCTCTTTAACAACCAACCGTTATTATAACACCGTGGTCATTTCACAATATCATACTTCAAAACCAAAATATCATATCCATTTAAAACCATATCAATACGATATTCTTTCTCACTTAAAATATTATTCATTTCCAAAATCATAACCCTTTCCAAAATTATAACTCCTTCTAAATTATAAAACTTAGAAATTATAACACTTTGGAAATCATAACACTTTCCTCTTAAACAGTTTAGATATTAACAATAGTACATATAATAAAACAGTTAGTATATAAAAATATTTAAAAGTTAGAATAGTTAATTAGTATATAAAAATAGTTATAAGTAAAATAATTTATATTAAAAATAATTTATATATATTAAAATAACTTATAAAATAAAATATCTTCATATATATAAAAATGCTTTGTATAATAAAAATAGTTTCCTCAAAGTTCACAAATCAACTCGAATTAACTCAAATTCAAAAATCCCATTTAAATCAAATCTCAGTTCATCCATTTCAATCCAATTCAAGTTTCAAATAACCATTTTATATCGATTTCAAATACAGATATAAACTACAATTTAAACCATTTCTATTTCAATATATTTCAAAGCTTTAAATATCCAAACATTTATAATAACTCAATGTTGATAAATTCATTTATAATTCAAATTCAACTTTACCATTATTTAATCAATCCAGTAATCATCTAAGTAAAACCTTAAATTACAATTTATATAAACTAAATATTGCATTCAATTTATTTAACTTGAACTATTCATTTAATTATTTAAATCAAAATTAAGTTATAAAATCATATCTTTAAAATCTCAAATCCAATAAGTTTCAAATCAATTTAAATTTATCATTCCAACCTTAATTTATTAAAATTATATAAAATCTACTTTTAAAATATAATTTTAAATAATACTTAAAACATATTATATACTGTTTAAATCAAACTTTATTAAATCAAATCTTATTATTTAAATTTATTTTATATTAAATCTTATTTCATATATTTTAAAATAGTAAAATTATAAGTAAGTTCTTAAAATTTATAATTTCAAAACTAACTTATAATTATGAAATTTTCAAACATATAATTTTAGAAATCTAAAATTTAAACCTTTATAAAACACACTTATATATAATATCTTAAAATCAATATTTATGTAAAACCATATATACCTCCTTTTTAAAACTATGGAAATCATTTCAAAAAATATATATAGACCAATGGTGTCTATATATAATTTTCTATCCTATGGTCAAGTGATACGATATTTATCATTTCAATCCGCAATTTAAATATCTACGGGTATATGTCTTTTCAACCCGCAATCTCAAATTCAATATCAATGAAAATCGCTTGGGTTTATTATTTCAACCCATAACGATTTTCTCCTATTCTACAAGATCGTACGGGTTTGTATCATTTCAATCCATAGGGAATTCTATACTAACAGGGAACTTGTAGAGTGATAACATATGTGATAATAACATAACAATCAACAACATGCATATATCATCAGTGATAATATAACTAACAGATCATGGTGTCAGGTGTCACAGGCGAACAGATACAGATAATAGCATATATATAGCAATTTAACTAACTAATAGCAGCATATTTCAATTGTCGTTTCAATTGAAATCAAATTTAATAAATATAAGAACATTAATCGTGAGTGATTTTCACCTTTCGAGGCTAGAGAGAATAGAATGAGATGAGTTACGAATCCAAGCACAGATTTCAAAGCAAAGCGCGATGGAAACAAGTTCGACGAACAAAACTGATAAATAGAAATCGATGAGAACAATCAAATTGGCTTGGTATAAACCGAAACTAGTATCTATGTTATATACATATGTTTACAGAATCAAGTTTAGAAACATATACCTAAAAAAAATCTATATATAAAATTTCAAATTAATGTTTAAATTTTTGAACACATATTTTAAAATAACACATCTATATATAATTTATATACCTTAGAAGATAAAAATACATATCATATCCAAAATCTTATATAAAATACATTTTCCTTTACAAACCATACATATATTTATAGTATATGTATGCAGATATTTATGTATGATATATATATATATATATAATCAATTATTTATATTCTAATATATATATATATATAATAATAATAATACATAAACTAAACCCATATACAAACTTATACTTATGTAAATAACACTGTTATAACTGACATATATTAAATTTTTATATACATACATATAAATTTTATAAACAGAAAATGTAAACAACCGTATATATAAACCTTAAACATAAATATAATTATACTTCAAATCTATTATAACAAACATATATATATATATATACACACTCATATGTATATACACTTATACACTATATAAACAAACTCTAATTTAATACATAAACAAACACATACGACTAAGCAAACTCACATAAATCATTAGTATAGACTAATATATATATATATATATATATATATATATGCAGATTTGTATTGCTTATATAAGCTTCTATATATAGCCCACAAACCGATATACAACTTACACAGTATAAGCAGCTTATATAGAAACTATGTAATACACACACACACACATAAGCTTTGATATGGACAAATAGCTTTTATACCAAGAAATATATATATATATATATATATATATATATATTTATACGAACTCTTTAAAATCAGACATCATTATATATATACAAACAATTATATTTTATATATATTCTACTTAAAATAAATGCCCAATACGAACATCAGTTATAATATATATCAACTAGACGTACATAATTTTATAAACCCATATATATATACATATATATATAAACCGAAGAGCAAAGGAAAACTGCACACTTTCTTTTATATAAACTTACTTTGTACCCACACATATATATCTCTGTATATATTTGTATAAGTTTGTAATAACAGATATATATGTCATATATAACTACTAACTAGGACCAGAGATCTATATGAAACTCTATAGATTTATATATATATATATATATATATATATATATTTACACACACATATATATATATTCATATATAGACTTAAGTATATGAATAAAACATATGCACAAACAAATAAAAATAAAAGTATTTATATATATACACCTTATATATATCAACCGGGCCGCAAACAGGTGAAGGAAAGGCAACGGTTGATGCCGAATGAGATGGGTGGGAGAACGTGAGGCCTGGTGGCTGTAGTGTGATGGCTCGGATGAGCGGGCTGAAAGTAAACAAGGCCGATGGAGGATAGTCGGAGGTGGGAGGTACGAGAGGCAGCAGCTTCACGAGTTTGAGGGTGGAAGGCAAGGTGATGAGGCTGCTGCGTGTCAGGCTATGGGTCAGTGGCTAGGTGCGGGCTTGCGTGATCGATGGTCAGGCGCAACTCTGGATGGCAAGCTGTTACGTGGCAGAGAAGGAGGAAGAGCTGGCTATGAGTGGAGGGGCTGCTCGCGTGCAGTGCATGCGAATGGGAAGTAGAAGGATCTATGGTGGATTCTCAAGCAACAACATATTTTTTCTATATAAAATTTTATTCCCATAGCTATAACCAGATGAAGGGGGAAGAAGGGGAGGAAAGAAGTGGATTCGGCAAAACAAAGTAAACAGGGTTAAATCAAATAAAGAAGGGAATGGAATAGTTTAAAAGAAAAAGGCAATGAACCGTTCAAAATAAATGAGTACAAAACGTATACTAATTTTGTACGTTTTATATTTTCGAAATGACATAATTAAAGGTGGAGAGCGGAAAAATGGGATATAGGGGATGACAATAGTCAACGGCTGAATTCTAGCAAACGATAAAATTAATGTCCATTCATTTCAACCTGTGGACATTGGAGTGGACAGAGAAACCAAATATTTAAATATGGATTCAATACAGTTAATTGTTTCATAGATTCCGCCGTGCACCGGGCATCCAAATTGATAGCCGAATATAGTGTGGAGATCGGCATAACGAGACGGACAGAACGACACACAAATATTAGTGATACGACTATTTTATCAAAAATCGATATTCGCTGACCACTACTGCTAATTCGTCGGAAATAAGATAAATGGGGCAAGAGAAGTCCAAATTTGACTAGACGAAATATGACGTCCCACTCAAAAGATGATTTAAAAATTTATTATATAAAAATATTCAGGTTTGAAAAACATTTGACTATCATCTAATATCAACTGATTTAAATTTAAATAAAATTATACGATAAAATAAACCTCCATATTATTAATTGAAAATTTACTATTTGTTATGTTAAATAAATATATTCCAAATATTAAAATTTTATTTCTAAATTTAATTATTTAAAATTTCACAAATTTAGTGTATTAAAACCATTAAAATTTACGGGTTGTTACACATCCGTTCTTTGATTTTCTTGGACTCGATCCATATTATTACTCTTTTTATTGGTTTGGATTGGTGCACCTTGATTGTAAGATAGCTTCCCTTGATCTGATATGGGATAGATGGACGAGGTGGGCAGTCGTGGCTACGATGCGTTACCACCAGCCCTGCGACCCGAACTGGTAGTATCCTACCTTGGGCATTTCCTTACGTGCCTTGTCATACTTTCTATCCCTATATGGGACCCCTATGATTTTGGTTTAGTGTTGTCGTATCACACGCATCCCCATCCCCCGATATGCTATTAGGGCGTTATATGCAAACTGTACGACAATGCTTGAAAATACATTAAGGAGGATTAATGTAAAGCCTCAATGCTAAGAAAAATATTTACTTTACTGATTAGACATTATATATGTAGCGTATTCTACTATATATAAATAATTTGATGGATCCTTAAGAGATGAAAAATCCTGTAACATCTCTTGAGTTATTGCATGTACGTTATACACTGGATATGGGATGTGAAATCCCGTAAACATCTCTAATGCTATTACACTCATGTTATGTGTTGTCGATTTGACTCACATAAGGATATTTTAGTCCTGACTCGAGTGTTTTGTCTTTTCATTATGCTCGGGTCCGCCTCTGGGTATTTCCGTGCACCGAAGATCATTTTCTAGAGGACGAAGACGAAGATTTGGTATATTATTACTGTTATTATTCCCTGCATCATGTTGTTTTGCTCATTTTATTTTGTTTCTATTATATATATAACTCTGATAAATGTTGTATAGATTATAATCAAATGTATAGTAAATAGCTTTATGAACTATTTATTTGATCATTATATTTTAACGTTCTCTTCGAGATTATGAGTTTATTTTCTTCTTCTTTTCTTATTTTTCTTAATTAACCCCATTGATTATCTATGTTTTATATTATTTGAGTTGGACTTGTGAGGATTATTGTCAATTCAAACCTTTCGAAATGTGGGTCGTCACAGTTGGTATCAGAGCTTTGGTTTAGTGACAACCTTAGCTTTGTGGGGTTTTGACTCATTAGAGATATGGTAGTATTATCCTCGAATGAGTTGTATGAGTGTATATATATATATATACATATATATATATAAGAGTGTACTTGTTAGTGTTATAAAATATTTTATACTGTGTTTACTTATCCGTTGAGTTGTTTATGAATTCCGTTCGTTGCGTGGAACGCCATGTCCTCAATAGGGATTTCTGAACACTTAAACGAGACAAGTCGACGTAATATCGTTTAATCAGGTAAATGAAATAATTTTACCAGAATTATATTATATGTATATAATGATTATGACTGAATACTGTTTTTAGGAGATGATAATATTTAGTTATCATTGATTATTGGTTGAGTTAAACTAAAAATGAATACTTTGTGAACTCTATTTCACGAAGTGTTCGACAATTAAATTGAATTGAAATATAATTATAATAAGAATTGTTTACAATTGCAAATACGTAAATTAATGAAATGTTTTCGTAATAAGCTAATGAAATTGTATAAGTATATAATATGGCTTATAAATAGAAAAGGTTAAAAGTTGAGAATTTTAGAATTTAAAATCCAGTTGATTTTCGAATTTTTTTTCAAAGCCTTTAAAAAATTAATAATAACATTATTTGAAAGTGTTTTAACTAGAAATATATTTTAAAAAGATTTTTGAAAGAAATAAAAGCGTTGAATTCGCTTTAGTCGCTGGGAAATAATCCTGGGGACGACTGCAGCATCGTCAGTATTCATTTTCGAGTTTTTGAGTGAGAATTTCTACCAAAAGAAAATTGTTTTCGATTAAAACAAGTTTTGATTGTGAAAATATTTCAAGTATGATTTAATAAATATATGAAAATAGTTTTGAACTTATAATTGATAATAGTATAGATAAAAATAATTTTTTAACTTATAGATTTGAACAGGAAAGTAAAATTAAATTTTAAGACTGTTGAATATTTTTGGTTAAGCAAACAAAAGAAAATTTTAATTTGAGATATGAAATAAAAGAATTAACCTAAGAAATGTCAAATAAATTGAATAGTGAAATGAAGTAAATAAAATGAAGTTTAACTCAAGTAAGCTCAAATAAAGGTGAATTGTATTTGTAATGAATTAATTAAAATGAAGTTTAACTCAAGTAAGCTCAAATATAGGTGAATTGTATTTGTAATAAAATTTTAAGTGAATCAAGTTGTATAACTTATAAATTTGAGTAATATTAAGCTAAAAACAAAATTAATTTTTTTTGTATGTGAATGATAAAAAGAAAAAAAAAGAAAATAGAGTTAAAAAATGAGTAATGGATTAAACGAAATAAAATTTCATTTAATAAAGATTTAATGAATTCAATTAGATTCGAATTGAACTAGATAAATTAGTTGAGTAAGCTATAAAATGAATTAATAGAATGAATACAACTTGAATCATAAAATGCAATGCAATTTGAATTGTGATAGAATTTGAATAAAAATAAATGGGTGTAAGTAAAATTTATATGATTAACTGAATTTGATTTAAGTTTGATGTAAATAAATTAAATACAAATGAAATGAGCTATAATAAATCGAGTGTTAACTAATTGAATATGAAATAAGACAATGAAATTAATTATACGATGAAGTTAACTTATTAAGTTGAATGAAATTAATTGTGAGAAAAGAAAATTTTATTAATATGAATTTGAGTTATAAAATAAAAATTTACTTAAGTAAAGTTAATAATAAACTAATGAAGTGAACCATTTTATAAAATAGAATTACTTAAGTTAATGATATGAGTAAATGAAGTAAACAAATGAGGCGAATCAAAGAATTAATATTGAACTTAAGTTATGAAAGGAAAAATTAAGCAAACATGAATTGCATTTTATAAAATGTTTATAATAAACTTAAGTGTTTGTAAATGACATTAGTACTATAAAAGAGAAGTATGCTAATGGGCCATGAAATAAAATTTAATCTAAATAAAGTCAAATGAAATGATTTTATAAAATGTTTACAATAAATTTAAATGATTTCATGAAAGGGTTTATAAATAATATTAGTATTAAATAGAATATAGTAAGTGAAAATGAAATAAAATCTAACTTAAATGATTTATAAAAAAGGTCCATTAATGAATTGATATGAAACATTATTAAAAAAAAAGTAAAATAATTGAAATTTAACAAATTGAATTGAATAAATTGAATGTAAATGAAACAGATGTGAATAAATTTGAAGCAAACTAATTAAATGTTAAGAAATTTGGATGTTAATCAGAAACGAAGTGTATAAATTAAATATTGACATTGAAAATGTAAATTTTGATAATTTGGATTAATTAGATGAATATTAATGATTATTGAATGGTTTCTCTTGTTGTAAATCATTGTTTTAACTGTTTTGATTGTATATGATTGTTATGGTTGTGTATTCATGCTCCTGTTTGTGGTTTGACTCAAAATTCATGTTATATGATTATATTAAACTCATACATGTTCTATATCTTATTATAAGTGGCTAATATTCTAAATTGAGTTGAGATAGGTACATACGAAGACCGTTTGGACGTATACGCGGGTTTTTATCTGCTTTAGCTTGCTTAATACTAGCGAACTCGCTTGTATTAATAATAGTAATGTATGTATCTCGGATTACATACCGCACTTTTATATTTTTCCCTATGGGATGCCTCATCATTAAGATAAGATGTATATTTGGTATATTTGATAGATATTTAAGTTATATATATTCTATTGTAAAAATTTTCTGATCGAGTCACGCAAAGGAGATGCTGCCGAAATTTTCTGTAAATCCGGGTGTTAGAAAAATTTTAAGGTTTCAAATTTTTTATAACTTGTTTTATATATAAATTAAAATTTTCGTAAAACCGATATTAGAGTAGCTAGTGAAAGCGTAGTAAAAATTTCGATAATAAGATTTTAAATGTTTCATAAATTGATTATTTTGAATAAAATATATCAAGTGTAAAATTCTCTACTGAACCCCTTTCCGAGGACGAAAAGTTTTGAGTGGGGGAGAATGTAACGACCTGTATTTTTAACTATTTTAATTTATTAGATTAAATATAATTATTGAATAAAAATGGTTAGAAATAAAAATTTACTGAATTGTTAGTGTAGTTATTGAATATGAACTTGAATAAAATTTTGAAATAACCAATTTCGAAGATTTTGGCAATAACAGATATTGAAATGAAATTCTATATATTGAACGTGTTTATAATATAATGGATATTTAATTACTGTAAAATAGGCGTAGTTGTTTATTATTTGAATTCGTTTTAAATTAATTTTTGTAAGTTAAATAACTTATACCGAAATATGGTAATTTTTTGGATAATTAAATTATTTAAAATTTAATACAGGAATTACTTAAATAATTGAATCTTGAATTAATGTGAATGAAAATGATATCGAAAATTGATTTAAATTTTATTTGAATATGAATGAAGATTGTTAATATTTAAAATTGGATTTAAAGGTGAATAATTAGAAATTGAAAATTTATATTATAATCAACTAGTAAAAATATCCATTTTGGCTACTGTGTTGAATTTCAACGAAACCAGTTTTATCAGATCCGTAATGGTGAGTTATTATTGGATGTCAAGTTTCTAGCAATCAGGCTTGTCGTTTGGCCGTACGAGCTCGAAACATATAGAATTTATTTTCAGAATTTAATCAAAATAAATTGATTTTGAAAAGCCATCTTATGAATACGATCGAATTATGCCTCGAAACTAGTTCCATTGTGTTCATAACGGGGATAAAACATTATAAATGCCAGGCGGCACGCCTCGTTTGGAGTTTGGCATTTTCGAGTTGTTTTGTTAAATAATTTAAAATTAAAATCATCAAAATTCAACATATCGTACAGTTCAGCTTATTTTTGTTCTCCCGTACTCTTCTTTCCTCTTCTCTCATTCAACCTTTCCAGATCGAGACGTAGAAACAAATTAATAAAAAACACAATAGCTCGATTTATAAAAAAAAATAACACGGGCAGAAAGTTGCGATCGAAGAACACTCGAGGAAGGCGGCGCGAGATGGAGGGATGCTCGATCGTCGTTTCGGATTTTAGGGACTTATCAATCTGAGTGCGTGCGTAGCTTGGCGGTGTTCGCTGCTGGAGGGCACGACGCGATCTAGAGCATCGTGATGGTGCGCACGCACGTGAAGCATCGAGTCGCGATGATGGTTTTCGCGTTGATTTGGAAGCTTCGAGCAGAGGGAGAATTTAGGCCAGATGGGTAAAGATTTTTTTGTTTGTTTAGTTTTAAATTTTGTTATGTTAATTAATTTAATTATACCGTTATGTTAATAAAAATCTTATCTTTTACATACGAGGCCTGTTTTGGACGAAACTGTAACGACCCGCCTTTCATTCCATAGAAAGACACATCATTAAGAAGAAAGAAATGGATAGAAAGAGAAAAGAAAGGAAAGAAGAAACCCAACAATCTCAAAATTTCACAGCGGAATTAATAAAATATATTACATCACATAAGAGATTACATAGTATCATATACATCAGAGTTACACAACTTATACATCACAAATTAGATAGTTATAAACATATGTCTATCATACAACTCAAGACATCACAGAGATACAAACATAACATGTAACGACCCAGAATTTTTGATAATTAAAATTTGAATATTTAATTAATTTTAAATATTAATAAGTGAATTTATAAGTCGAATAAATTTTTATTTCGAATAATTGGATTTAATTGAATAATTAAATCGATAATTTAATATGTTAAATTATGGAAATAATTGAAAATCGAGTTAAATATGATTGAAAATGATTAGTAAAATTTTATTTTATCATATTGGAGTTAGAATGATATTTTAGAACTTTTAAAATCGAATTAAAAGTTTATTTGTGAAAATTGAATATTTTAATATTAAATCGATTAGTGAAAATAGTCAAATTTTGAACAGTCTCAGAATTGGACGAGACCCATTCCATTGGATCCGTAATAGTTAGTTATTACAGGATTTCAATTTTCGTGTCAATCGGAGTTATCGTTTGATCGTGGCAGCTCGAAACGCATCGAATTATTTTTAATATTAATTTAGCGAGTTAAAATAGCCATTTTTCAAAAAGTCTCGGATTTCGACGAAACCAGTTTCATCAGATCCGTAATGTGATATTATTGTATGGTTTCAAATTTCGTGTCAATTGGATTTACCGTTTGTCCGGTACAAATTAAAACGCCTAGAAAATCGTTAAATCGGTTTAATTCAAATTGAACGTTTATTGCCATAACTCGCACAGATGTCCGAATTAGCTTCTGAAACCTGTTCCATTGTGTCCGAAACGCGGGGTAAACCCTAGAAACGCTGGTTACGGCGCGTGAATCGGAGTTCGGAATTTCCGGAATGAATAGTGTCGTTCGTTTTCCTATAAATAGACCACTCTCTTCATAAAATAAAAAAATAAAAAAAATAAAACCCTAAACTAAACCCTAGCCGCCAGTTACAAATGGAAGGCCGAAAATCACTCTCCTTTCCCCTTCGATTTCTTCCAATCCACTAACAATTACAAGAAACTTACAACTAGAAAGTGGTAGAGCTACGCGAGATCTTGAAGTTCAACGGGTATGATCGAGATTGGGGCTGTATTTTGGGAGATAATGGCCTGCGTTCGGCTATGATTGCGCACGCACTTCGATGAAAAGGGGGTGGCCGAGCTTGCTATGGTGGCAGGCGTGGGTAGAGGAGGAGATGAGCTTCGTGTTGCAAGTTCCTGATCAACCTCTAGTGCGTCGTGGAGGCTTGGAAATCAAACCCTAAGTGAAGCTCATGGGTTCGGTTCTATACGTGCTCGACCTGGAAAGAAGACGTGGGAGAAGAGAAGGGTGATACACGGCCTGATGATGAGCAATGCAGATCCAAGGGCTATGATGGCTTGGGTATAAAATTATAAATAATTGTTGTAATTTAGTTACATAAAAATCGAGTAAACTTGTAAAATGCATAACTTTTTCATACGAGGTCGAAAACGCGTGAAACCAGTTGCGTTGGAATCGTATGGACGAGCACTACGCGATGAAATTGGATTGGAGTCGTTTGGAGTTAGTGAGAATTTTGTGTAAAATTAAGCGTCCGTTTAATTTTATTCGAAATAAATCGCTAAAACGAAATTGAAATCAAGGTGAGAACTTCTCACTCAATCGAATCGGTTTCGATTTTATTTTAAATAGTTAGATTTAAAATATTTGAATGCATGTTTGAATGATGATTGTTATCTATTGATTGTTAAAATAGACATTATGCGCCGTTAGTAAGCGGATGTTATTTATTAAAAACATATACCGCGAATATTTCATAAACAGTGAAATTGGTATTATATATAATAGCAATATATATATATTGGCATATGTATATATTGGAGTTATTGATTTCCCGCATTTGTATAGCGGATGAGACCCTATTGCGCCGTCTATTAAGCGGATAATATTTTAAATCCCATATACCGCGATAATTCCGTACTGGAGCGGAATTGGTATTGTGCTAATGTTTGTGGATGCAGGAAAACAGGTTGGAGGGATCCAACTGGATTCCTCAACAGTATTTATTTGATTTCAGATATTTTGATATTTGATGGATTATCATATCGATATATGATATCGTTGTTGTCGTGATTGACTATTTGGTATGTAGCATCATTGGACCAAATTTTGGAGTTTTAAAAGGGATTTTAAAGTGATTTTTGAAAGTATACGTTTATAAAATATTTTTGGAACCGATCCATTTTAAATAAATAACGTTATACTTTTAAAAGTTATAAAAATTATGATTTTGAGAAATACGGTTAAAGATTGATTTTTGAGAAATATGGGTTAATGTTTTATAAAATAATTTAATTGGATTTTTGAATTTATTATAAAAAGTTATAAAATAGGATTTATGAAATTTGATTATTTTATAAATCAGAAACGATGAAATTATAAAAGATTTATAAATTGTTAATTTATAAATTAAAATATTTGAAGTATAAAACGAGTTTTTATAAGTGTTAGAATGAATTGTGAATGAATTTCATAAATGAATGAAATTTATAGAATTATAAACGGTGAAGTTATAAATGGAATTTTATAAACAGTAGGTTTATAAAATTTATAAAGTTATTGAAAGAATAGATTTGGATAAATAATTGAATCTTATAAGTTATAAGATTTATAATTATGAAGTTCAAAGGAACGATTGTGCAAACAAATAAATTCTAAGTATTTAACTTATAACATGAACTTTTGTTTTATAATTGAGTTATAAATTGGATAGGTTAATAAAGGGAATTTATAAAGGAAGTAGTTATAAAATAAATAGAAATGGAATTTATAAACGTTGTTTTATAAATCCGCAAATGACTTATTTTGATAAGTAAATTGTTGAAACCTATTAATGAAGTTATATTCATGTTTTAGACAGTGAATAATCCTTTAAAATAAAATGAATAAAAGGATGAAATTTGTTAACGTAGTATATTCACGTTTTTGAATAGTGAATAATATGTTAAAGAAAATGTTTAGAATGTGATATTTTAAATTGAATTAAAACGATCTAACGATGTTTTAAATGTGTTGAGATTCGAAACCATAGATTTCAACATTCATTGTTGAAATAGACGTTTTCGAGAAATAGAAGGAAATGGTGGACTATAACACTGTTGTTATAGTAAATGATTTCCGAAAGGAAATGTTTTGTATAGTATTGGGATTTATATATCTATTTTAATTTCGAATCCCTATACTAGTGATTTTGGGTTGTCGTAACGATGTTTTACGTAACATTCGTTTTGGCCCAAATAAATATGTTTAAGAGAATGATTTCCTTAAAGAATGAAATATATACTTAATTTCGATTTAAGTATATTGAATATTTTCCAAAGGTTGAAAATAAATAAAACTTGTGAATTACTTATGAATAAATAAGTATGGAAATGTTTTCCAATGTAAAGTGAATATTTTGAGAATTTATCTTTTTGAAGATAAATTGAAAAGGAATATTGAAATGAATAATTGAAATCGTATATGCATGGATATTTTGGAATGTAAATTCATTATTGAATTTATAAAAGAAAGTGGAATTTGTTTAAAAATAAATATTGATTTATTTTTAAGTATTGAAATTATATATCTAGTAAAGATATTTTGGAAAATAAATAATTTGGAAAATTATTTGGAAACTGGTGATGTGTGCATATCCATTGATAGTTCAATAACCGACTATCAATATTTACCTTTGAATGGGTATTTATTGTGATTTGCTTGAATTTGAATGCCACACTTATTTTTGAATAAGCGCTCACTATTCAGGTTAACCGGGAAAGGACCATGGGGTCGTATAACCCATTCCGAATATGTGATACGTCGTTATGAATTGCATTTGAAGATCGGTGTTGAAGACCGGTATTTGCGAGAGCGATAGGATGACCTGTCGATTGACTCTGCACTGAGTTGCTCCGGTATTGAGTTCTCCATATGTGATGGTGAATCCGATCAGGATTGTGGATATCCGGATTGCAAGGACTTCTTTGTAAGTGCCTTCGGTTTTGTTCGATTCCGGAACAGACTTGTATGGATTGTATGTCTGACATTACAAATTGAGATATAAAGCAGATTTCTTTCAAATATATTTCTGTTGGTGGCGGAGAATTTATTCTTTTAGCTTAACACCCTTCTCCGAGACGTACGAGCTCAGAGGTTATGTAGTTGAAGGTTATCAGCGATATATTCTCAATTTGGTAATGTGACATGCTGAGTGTTGCTGCGAAATGATCATTGTGTTGATTATTTGTGATAGGATCGTTTATTTGATCGTCTATCCTGGTGATCATTTCTATGATCATTTGTTGACCCAAAGCATGGCTTTTGTATAAAGTATGTTTTTGTGGACGTGACTTCGTCGAGCCTCACACCCCGTGAATGGTCAAAACAGGAAAGATGCAGCAAGGTTATGAGGGGTAGCGCCCTTTAGGATATGTGCATTTCCTTCTGGAAAAGGGTGGTATCATGGTATGGAGCCCAGATACTTACTCATGTTGAAAACACTTTATGATTGTGTGAATTGATTGCGAGTGTTCGGTGAAAGGTCCCAAAGGACCGGGGGATGGCATATTCGGTCAGTTGTTACTCTGTTAGGGGTAACCCGGCCTTGTGTTGGTAGAGATCCGGTTTGGTTCTCGGGGATGTCCATCCAGAGGCATTCTCATGTGGCAATGGGAAGTTCCTTGGCCTGATCATTCGTTGGAAAATCCAAAGAAACAATACGATACTTGTACGGTTTTAGTTGTAGAACCTACTTCCTCAGGAAGTAGCTATAGTAGGCATAATATAATGGTACCTATGCTGGCTAAGATTTATATTCTACTTTCGAAATGAATTTCCTACACTATGCACTAATAATAATATCAAATGTTTCTTTTAAATGCGTATCAAGCATCTTTGACAAACATAAGACGAAATCTCCTCCAAGTCTGCGTTTGCATTGTGTGTGTGGCGGGAGGTCTTATGGTAGTCTCATTTTTAAAAGCATTGCGAATTGATTTTTAAAATATTCCTCTATTTTGATTTTAAAGAAAAATAAACTGTTTTGAGTTCTCACACCAGTCACATGACTGACTCGGAGTTTATTGTTTTCCTTCCTAAACTCTGGGTGCCCACCAATTTCCACACGGGCAGTCAAGAGTTAAGGTTTATCAGGATATTATGGATATTCTGGAGTTGCTGGAGGCAAGATGGATGGCATGGCGTATCACTAGTATATAGTATTTCTTTCCGCTGTTTGTTGTTGTTTGATGTTGTATGATGTTGTACACTCTGATGATGATGTAATGTATGAAATGTAATAACTAATATAGTTCTCTGTTTAAAGATTATTCATTTATTTATTATATGTTGTTCCGCTGCGAATTGTGAGATTCTGTTGTTGTTCTGTTGTTTTCTGTTCCGTTCTATTTTCTATTTTCTTTCCTCTCTATTTTTTTCTCTCTCCTCTCTTCTTCTATCCTTTTTCTTTTTCTTAAAACCCTAAGTGTTCGGTTTTCCGTCGTTCGATTGCTCGGCAGTCGATAAAGTGAGTATCGATGTTGAATTTTCGAAAGACGAAGAATCGGGTACTTACATTTGGTATCAGAGCATATGGTTAAGCGACAACCATGATTCTGTTGGGTATTACTCATTAGAGATAGAGTCAGTAGTACTCTAGAATGAGTTTGAGTGTAATAATAGCTATGAGAGCGTATTTGTTAGTGAATATAAAATTGTTTTATATTGTGATTTTTGGTTTGTCGAGTGGCATATGAACTTTCGTCAACGTCGTCTGCAAAACTATGCCGAAGGGGTTTTATAAAAACTTGAATAGAACAATTCGGCACAATATTGATTTTAAAATTGGGTAAATAAAATAATTTTACCTTGATTATATTTTGAATATAAAGAAATAATTTTTCAGAATTATTAAAGTGTATATAAGTGGATTGTTAAGTTGTTTGAATAATCTAGATAAATAAAAAAAAATTTGTGTAAGCAAAAGAATTGAATTATAATTAAAGTGATTTACAATTGTGAAATAAACTTATATATATGAGAAGTGAAACTATGTGAATATATTTATGAATATGAGTTGTAAATAAAAATGAATTTAAAGTTAAATGAAATTCAACTTTAGAAATTGAATTGAATGAATGGATTAAATGTTAATCAAATGAATGTGAATTTTGTTGATATGGAATAATGAATGTAAGTGTTAATTCATTAAAATCTTAGGTTATGGGAAATTGAAAGATTGAATGAAAATCAATTTAATTAAACCAATTGTAAGCAAAGGAATTTGGTTGTAATTAATATACATTGGTTGTTATATGATTGTTAGTTGAGTGATTGTATATAATTCATTAAGTGTTAATGAAATTGGAAGCTAAAGTAATTAAAATTCAATTGAAAGTTAAGTGAATCTTAAATAGAATTGAATTTGATTGGAAGTGAACCAACTTGAATATAAATTAGTGAATATAAACTAATTGAAAAAATGAATGTTGGTAAAAACATCCACTGTAAAGAATCAAATGTGATTAAATTGAAAAACCATTTCATTGAATATTAATGAGAATATGAATGAATATTTATTGGTTATGGATGTTAGTTGGATGCTAGTTGGTTGATGTTTGCATTTGTTGCTTTTATTACATTTGCTATGTTGGCATATATAGTTATTATGTTGCTATATGTTGTATATTGATACTATTGTCTATATACATGTTCTCATGTTGTTTGTTGAGTGATTAGTAGGTGCGGATCGCGTTTGCTTCGCATTTGGAGCTCGCTTTCGCGCTATATTAGCCGTATATGCTCGCTAATAAAATATAAGGTACATATCTCGGATTACTTACCGTACTATTATACTTTTTCCCTTCGGGACGCCTCATTACTTGATGAGATGTATATTTGTGATATATATACTGTCATTTTTTTTTCGGATCGAGCCGCGCAAAGGAGACTATGGCGAATTTTTCCGGAAATTTAAGGCGTTAGAAAAATTTGAGAAAATTGGAAAGTTTTGAAAACTTTAATTTTCATTTGGAATTGAAAGTTAAACAATATTAGTTGTTTTTGAAAAGATAACTAAGTATGATTGGAAAACTTAGTAAAGTATTATAAGAAGTTTAACTATGGATTTATGGAAAATTAATAGATTCTATAACTTTTCTTACTTGATAATTTCGAGGACGAAATTCTTTTAAGGGGGGAAGATTGTAACGACCCAGAATTTTTGATAATTAAAATTTGAATATTTAATTAATTTTAAATATTAATAAGTGAATTTATAAGTCGAATAAATTTTTATTTCGAATAATTGGATTTAATTGAATAATTAAATCGATAATTTAATATGTTAAATTATGGAAATAATTGAAAATCGAGTTAAATATGATTGAAAATGATTTGTAAAATTTTATTTTATCATATTGGAGTTAGAATGATATTTTAGAACTTTTAAAATCGAATTAAAAGTTTATTTGTGAAAATTGAATATTTTAATATTAAATCGACTAGTGAAAATAGTCAAATTTTGAACAGTCTCAGAATTGGACGAGACCCATTCCATTGGATCCGTAATAGTTAGTTATTACCAGATTTCAATTTTCATGTCAATCGGAGTTATCGTTTGATCGTGGCAGCTCGAAACGCATCGAATTATTTTTAATATTAATTTAGCGAGTTAAAATAGCCATTTTTCAAAAAGTCTCGGATTTCGACGAAACCAGTTTCATCGGATCCGTAATGTGATATTATTGTATGGTTTCAAATTTCGTGTCAATTGGATTTACCGTTTGTCCGGTACAAATTAAAACGCCTAGAAAATCGTTAAATCGGTTTAATTCAAATTGAACGTTTATTGCCATAACTCGCACAGATGTCCGAATTAGCTTCCGAAACCTGTTCCATTGTGTCCGGAACGCGGGGTAAACCCTAGAAACGCTGGTTACGGCGCGTGAATCGGAGTTCGGAATTTCCGGAATGAATAGTGTCGTTCGTTTTCCTATAAATAGACCACTCTCTTCATAAAATAAAAAAATAAAAAAAATAAAACCCTAAATTAAACCCTAGCCGCCAGTTACAAATGGAAGGCCGAAAATCACTCTCCTTTCCCCCTCGATTTCTTCCAATCCACTAACAATTACAAGAAACTTACAACTAGATAGTGGTATAGCTACGCGAGATCTTGAAGTTCAACGGGTATGATCGAGATTGGAGCTGTATTTTGGGAGATAATGGCCTGCGTTCGGCTATGATTGCGCACGCATTTCGATGAAAAGGGGGTGGCCGAGCTTGCTATGGTGGCAGGCGTGGGTAGAGGAGGAGATGAGCTTCGTGTTGCAAGTTCCTGATCAACCTCTAGTGCGTCGTGGAGGCTTGGAAATCAAACCCCAAGTGAAGCTCATGGGTTCGGTTCTATACGTGCTCGACCTGGAAAGAAGACGTGGGAGAAGAGAAGGGTGATACACGGCCTGATGATGAGCAATGCAGATCCAAGGGCTATGATGGCTTGGGTATAAAATTATAAATAATTGTTGTAATTTAGTTATATAAAAATCGAGTAAACTTGTAAAATGCATAACTTTTTCATACGAGGTCGAAAACGCGCGAAACCAGTTGCGTTGGAATCGTATGGACGAGCACTACACGATGAAATTGGATTGGAGTCGTCTGGAGTTAGTGAGAATTTTGTGTAAAATTAAACGTCCGTTTAATTTTATTCGAAATAAATCGCTAAAACGAAATTGAAATCAAGGTGAGAACTTCTCACTCAATCGAATCGGTTTCGATTTTATTTTAAATAGTTAGATTTAAAATATTTGAATGCATGTTTGAATGATTATTGTTATCTATTGATTGTTAAAATAGACATTATGCGCCGTTAGTAAGCGGATGTTATTTATTAAAAACATATACCGCGAATATTTCATAAACAGTGAAATTGGTATTATATATAATAGCAATATATATATATTGGCATATGTATATATTGGAGTTATTGATTTTCCGCATTTGTATAGCGGATGAGACCCTATTGCGCCGTCTATTAAGCGGATAATATTTTAAATCCCATATACCGCGATAATTCCGTACTGGAGCGGAATTGGTATTTTGCTAATGTTTGTGGATGCAGGAAAACAGGTTGGAGGGATCCAACTGGATTCCTCAACAGTATTTATTTGATTTCATATATTTTGATATTTGATGGATTATCATATCGATATATGATATCGTTGTTGTCGTGATTGACTATTTGGTATGTAGCATCATTGGACCAGATTTTGGAGTTTTAAAAGGGATTTTAAAGTGATTTTTGAAAGTATACGGTTATAAAATATTTTTGGAACTGATCCATTTTAAATAAATAACGTTATACTTTTAAAAGTTATAAAAATTATGATTTTGAGAAATACGGTTAAAGATTGATTTTTGAGAAATATGGGTTAATGTTTTATAAAATAATTTAATTGGATTTTTGAATTTATTATAAAAAGTTATAAAATAGGATTTATGAAATTTGATTATTTTATAAATCAGAAATGATGAAATTATAAAAGATTTATAAATTGTTAATTTATAAATTAAAATATTTGAAGTATAAAACGAGTTTTTATAAGTGTTAGAATGAATTGTGAATGAATTTCATAAATGAATGAAATTTATAGAATTATAAACGGTGAAGTTATAAATGGAATTTTATAAACAGTAGGTTTATAAAATTTATAAAGTTATTGAAAGAATAGATTTGGATAAATAATTGAATCTTATAAGTTATAAGATTTATAATTATGAAGTTCAAAGGAACGATTGTGCAAACAAATAAATTCTAAGTATTTAACTTATAACATGAACTTTTGTTTTATAATTGAGTTATAAATTGGATAGGTTAATAAAGGGAATTTATAAAGGAAGTAGTTATAAAATAAATAGAAATGGAATTTATAAACGTTGTTTTATAAATCCGCAAACGACTTATTTTGATAAGTAAATTGTTGAAACCTATTAATGAAGTTATATTCATGTTTTAGACAGTGAATAATCCTTTAAAATAAAATGAATAAAAGGATGAAATTTGTTAACGTAGTATATTCACGTTTTTGAATAGTGAATAATATGTTAAAGAAAATGTTTAGAATGTGATATTTTAAATTGAATTAAAACGATCTAACGATGTTTTAAATGTGTTGAGATTCGAAACCATAGATTTCAACATTCATTGTTGAAATAGACGTTTTCGAGAAATAGAAGGAAATGGTGGACTATAACACTGTTGTTATAGTAAATGATTTCCGAAAGGAAATTTTTTGTATAGTATTGGGATTTATATATCTATTTTAATTTCGAATCCCTATACTAGTGATTTTGGGTTGTCGTAACGATATTTTACGTAACATTCGTTTTGGCCCAAATAAATATGTTTAAGAGAATGATTTCCTTAAAGAATGAAATATATACTTAATTTCGATTTAAGTATATTGAATATTTTCCAAAGGTTGAAAATAAATAAAACTTGTGAATTACTTATGAATAAATAAGTATGGAAATGTTTTCCAATGTAAAGTGAATATTTTGAGAATTTATCTTTTTGAAGATAAATTGAAAAGGAATATTGAAATGAATAATTGAAATCGTATATGCATGGATATTTTGGAATGTAAATTCACTATTGAATTTATAAAAGAAAGTGGAATTTGTTTAAAAATAAATATTGATTTATTTTTGAGTATTGAAATTATATATCTAGTAAAGATATTTTGGAAAATAAATAATTTGGAAAATTATTTGGAAACTGGTGATGTGTGCATATCCATTGATAGTTCAATAACCGACTATCAATATTTACCTTTGAATGGGTATTTATTGTGATTTGCTTGAATTTGAATGCCACACTTATTTTTAAATAAGCGCTCACTATTCGGGTTAACCGGGAAAGGACCATGGGGTCGTATAACCCATTCCGAATATGTGATACGTCGTTATGAATTGCATTTGAAGATCGGTGTTGAAGACCGGTATTTGCGAGAGCGATAGGATGACCTGTCGATTGACTCTGCACCGAGTTGCTCCGGTATTGAGTTCTCCATATGTGATGGTGAATCCGATCAGGATTGTGGATATCCGGATTGGAAGGACTTCTTTGTAAGTGCCTTCGGTTTTGTTCGATCCCGGAACAGACTTGTATGGATTGTATGTCTGACATTACAAATTGAGATATAAAACAGATTTCTTTCAAATATATTTCTGTTGGTGGCGGAGAATTTATTCTTTTAACTTAACACCCTTCTCCGAGACGTACGAGCTCAGAGGTTATGTAGTTGAAGGTTATCAGCGATATATTCCCAATTTGGTAATGTGACATGCTGAGTGTTGCTGGGAAATGATCATTGTGTTGATTATTTGTGATAGGTTCGTTTATTTGATCGTCTATCCTGGTGATCATTTCTATGATCATTTGTTGACCCAAAGCATGGCTTTTGTATAAAGTATGTTTTTGTGGACGTGACTTCGTCGAGCCTCACATCCCGTGAATGGTCAAAACAGGAAAGATGCAGCAAGGTTATGAGGGGTAGCGCCCTTTAGGATATGTGCATTTCCTTCTGGAAAAGGGTGGTATCATGGTATGGAGCCCAGATACTTACTCATGTTGAAAACACTTTATGATTGTGTGAATTGATTGCGAGCGCTCGGTGAAAGGTCCCAAAGGACCGTGGGATGGCATATTCGGTCAGTTGTTACTCAGTTAGGGGTAACCCGGCCTTGTGTTGGTAGAGATCCGGTTTGGTTCTCGGGGATGTCCATCCAGAGGCATTCTCATATGGCAATGGGAAGTTCCTTGGCCTGATCATTCGTTGGAAAATCCAAAGAAACAATACGAGACTTGTACGGTTTTAGTTGTAGAACCTACTTCCTCAGGAAGTAGCTATAGTAGGCATAATATAATGGTACCTATGCTGGCTAAGATTTATATTCTACTTTCGAAATGAATTTCCTACACTATGCACTAATAATAATATCAAATGTTTCTTTTAAATGCGTATCAAGCATCTTTGACTAACATAAGAAGAAATATCCTCCAAGTCTGCGTTTGCATTGTGTGTGTGGCGGGAGGTCTTATGGTAGTCTCATTTTTAAAAGCATTGCGAATTGATTTTTAAAATATTCCTCTATTTTGATTTTAAAGAAAAATAAACTGTTTTGAGTTCTCACACCAGTCACATGACTGACTCGGAGTTTATTGTTTTCCTTCCTAAACTCTGGGTGCCCACCAATTTCCACACGGGCAGTCAAGAGTTAAGGTTTATCAGGATATTCTGGATATTCTGGAGTTCCTAGAGGCAAGATGGATGGCATGGCGTATCACTAGTATATAGTATTTCTTTCCGCTGTTTGTTGTTGTTTGATGTTGTATGATGTTGTACACTCTGATGATGATGTAATGTATGAAATGTAATAACTAATATAGTTCTCTGTTTAAAGATTATTCATTTATTTATTATATGTTGTTCCGCTGCGAATTGTGAGATTCTGTTGTTGTTCTGTTGTTTTCTGTTCCGTTCTATTTTCTATTTTCTTTCCTCTCTATTTTTTTCTCTCTCCTCTCTTCTTCTATTCTTTTTCTTTTTCTCAAAACCCAAAGTGTTCGGTTTTCCGTCGTTCGATTGCTCGGCAGTCGATAAAGTGAGTATCGATGTTGAATTTTCGAAAGACGAAGAATCGGGTCCTTACATTTGGTATCAGAGCATATGGTTAAGCGACAACCATGATTCTGTTGGGTATTACTCATTAGAGATAGAGTCAGTAGTACTCTAGAATGAGTTTGAGTGTAATAATAGCTATGAGAGCGTATTTGTTAGTGAATATAAAATTGTTTTATATTGTGATGATTGGTTTGTTGAGTGGCATATGAACTTTCGTCAGCGTGGTCTGCAAAACTATGCTGAAGGGGTTTTATAAACACTTGAATAGAACAATTCGACACAATATTGATTTTAAAATTGGGTAAATAAAATAATTTTACCTTGATTATATTTTGAATATAAAGAAATAATTTTTCAGAATTATTAAAGTGTATATAAGTGGATTGTTAAGTTGTTTGAATAATCTAAATAAAAAAAAATTGTGTAAGCAAAAGAATTGAATTATAATTAAAGTGATTTACAATTGTGAAATAAACTTATATATATGAGAAGTGAAACTATGTGAATATATTTATGAATATGAGTTGTAAATAAAAATGAATTTAAAGTTAAATGAAATTCAACTTTAGAAATTGAATTGAATGAATGGATTAAATGTTAATCAAATGAATGTGAATTTTGTTGATATGAAATAATGAATGTAAGTGTTAATTCATTAAAATCTTAGGTTATGGGAAATTGAAAGATTGAATGAAAATCAATTTAATTAAACCAATTGTAAGCAAAGGAATTTGGTTGTAATTAATATACATTGGTTGTTATATGATTGTTAGTTGAGTGATTGTATATAATTCATTAAGTGTTAATGAAATTGGAAGCTAAAGTAATTAAAATTCAATTGAAAGTTAAGTGAATCTTAAATAGAATTGAATTTGATTGGAAGTGAACCAACTTGAATATAAATTAGTGAATATAAACTAATTGAAAAAATGAATGTTAGTAAAAACATCCACTGTAAAGAATCAAATGTGATTAAATTGAAAAACCATTTCATTGAATATTAATGAGAATATGAATGAATATTTATTGGTTATGGATGTTAGTTGGATGCTAGTTGGTTGATGTTTGCATTTGTTGCTTTTATTACATTTGCTATGTTGGCATATATAGTTATTATGTTGTTATATGTTGTATATTGATACTATTGTCTATATACATGTTCTCATGTTGTTTGTTGAGTGATTAGTAGGTGCGGATCGCGTTTGCTTCGCATTTGGAGCTCGCTTTCGCGCTATATTAGCCGTATATGCTCGCTAATAAAATATAAGGTACATATCTCGGATTACATACCGTACTTTTATACCTTTTCCCTTCGGGATGCCTCATTACTTGATGAGATATATATTTGTGATATATATACTGTCATTTTTTTTTCGGATCGAGCCGCGCAAAGGAGACTATGGCGAATTTTTCCGGAAATTTAAGGCGTTAGAAAAATTTGAGAAAATTGGAAAGTTTCGAAAACTTTAATTTTGATTTGGAATTGAAAGTTAAACAATATTAGTTGTTTTTGAAAAGATAACTAAGTATGATTGGAAAACTTAGTAAAGTATTATAAGAAGTTTAACTATGGATTTATGGAAAATTAATAGATTCTATAACTTTTCTTACTTGATAATTTCGAGGACGAAATTCTTTTAAGGGGGGAAGATTGTAACGACCCAGAATTTTTGATAATTAAAATTTGAATATTTAATTAATTTTAAATATTAATAAGTGAATTTATAAGTCGAATAAATTTTTATTTCGAATAATTGGATTTAATTGAATAATTAAATCGATAATTTAATATGTTAAATTATGGAAATAATTGAAAATCGAGTTAAATATGATTGAAAATGATTTGTAAAATTTTATTTTATCATATTGGAGTTAGAATGATATTTTAGAACTTTTAAAATCGAATTAAAAGTTTATTTGTGAAAATTGAATATTTTAATATTAAATCGACTAGTGAAAATAGTCAAATTTTGAACAGTCTCAGAATTGGACGAGACCCATTCCATTGGATCCGTAATAGTTAGTTATTACAGGATTTCAATTTTCGTGTCAATCGGAGTTATCGTTTGATCGTGGCAGCTCGAAACGCATCGAATTATTTTTAATATTAATTTAGCGAGTTAAAATAGCCATTTTTCAAAAAGTCTCGGATTTCGACGAAACCAGTTTCATCGGATCCGTAATGTGATATTATTGTATGGTTTCAAATTTCGTGTCAATTGGATTTACCGTTTGTCCGGTACAAATTAAAACGTCTAGAAAATCGTTAAATCAGTTTAATTCAAATTGAACGTTTATTGCCATAACTCGCACAGATGTCCGAATTAGCTTCCGAAACCTATTCCATTGTGTCCGAAACGCGGGGTAAACCCTAGAAACGCTGGTTACGGCGAGTGAATCGGAGTTCGGAATTTCCGTAATGAATAGTGTCGTTCGTTTTCCTATAAATAGACCACTCTCTTCATAAAATAAAAAAATAAAAAAAATAAAACCCTAAACTAAACCCTAGCCGCCAGTTACAAATGGAAGGCCGAAAATCACTCTCCTTTCCCCTTCGATTTCTTCCAATCCACTAACAATTACAAGAAACTTACAACTAGAAAGTGGTAGAGCTACGCGAGATCTTGAAGTTCAACGGGTATGATCGAGATTGGGGCTGTATTTTGGGAGATAATGGCCTGCGTTCGGCTATGATTGCGCACGCACTTCGATGAAAAGGGGGTGGCCGAGCTTGCTATGGTGGCAGGCGTGGGTAGAGGAGGAGATGAGCTTCGTGTTGCAAGTTCCTGATCAACCTCTAGTGCGTCGTGGAGGCTTGGAAATCAAACCCTAAGTGAAGCTCATGGGTTCGGTTCTATACGTGCTCGACCTGGAAAGAAGACGTGGGAGAAGAGAAGGGTGATACACGGCCTGATGATGAGCAATGCAGATCCAAGGGCTATGATGGCTTGGGTATAAAATTATAAATAATTGTTGTAATTTAGTTACATAAAAATCGAGTAAACTTGTAAAATGCATAACTTTTTCATACGAGGTCGAAAACACGTGAAACCAGTTGCGTTGGAATCGTATGGACGAGCACTACGCGATGAAATTGGATTGGAGTCGTTTGGAGTTAGTGAGAATTTTGTGTAAAATTAAGCGTCCGTTTAATTTTATTCGAAATAAATCGCTAAAACGAAATTGAAATCAAGGTGAGAACTTCTCACTCAATCGAATCGGTTTCGATTTTATTTTAAATAGTTTGATTTAAAATATTTGAATGCATGTTTGAATGATGATTGTTATCTATTGATTGTTAAAATAGACATTATGCGCCGTTAGTAAGCGGATGTTATTTATTAAAAACATATACCGCGAATATTTCATAAACAGTGAAATTGGTATTATATATAATAGCAATATATATATATTGGCATATGTATATATTGGAGTTATTGATTTCCCGCATTTGTATAGCGGATGAGACCCTATTGCGCCGTCTATTAAGCGGATAATATTTTAAATCCCATATACCGCGATAATTCCGTACTGGAGCGGAATTGGTATTGTGCTAATGTTTGTGGATGCAGGAAAACAGGTTGGAGGGATCCAACTGGATTCCTCAACAGTATTTATTTGATTTCAGATATTTTGATATTTGATGGATTATCATATCGATATATGATATCGTTGTTGTCGTGATTGACTATTTGGTATGTAGCATCATTGGACCAGATTTTGGAGTTTTAAAAGGGATTTTAAAGTGATTTTTGAAAGTATACGTTTATAAAATATTTTTGGAACCGATCCATTTTAAATAAATAACGTTATACTTTTAAAAGTTATAAAAATTATGATTTTGAGAAATACGGTTAAAGATTGATTTTTGAGAAATATGGGTTAATGTTTTATAAAATAATTTAATTGGATTTTTGAATTTATTATAAAAAGTTATAAAATAGGATTTATGAAATTTGATTATTTTATAAATCAGAAACGATGAAATTATAAAAGATTTATAAATTGTTATAAATTAAAATATTTGAAGTATAAAACGAGTTTTTATAAGTGTTAGAATGAATTGTGAATGAATTTCATAAGTGAATGAAATTTATAGAATTATAAACGGTGAAGTTATAAATGGAATTTTATAAACAGTAGGTTTATAAAATTTATAAAGTTATTGAAAGAATAGATTTGGATAAATAATTGAATCTTATAAGTTATAAGATTTATAATTATGAAGTTCAAAGGAACGATTGTGCAAACAAATAAATTCTAAGTATTTAACTTATAACATGAACTTTTGTTTTATAATTGAGTTATAAATTGGATAGGTTAATAAAGGGAATTTATAAAGGAAGTAGTTATAAAATAAATAGAAATGGAATTTATAAACGTTGTTTTATAAATCCGCAAACGACTTATTTTGATAAGTAAATTGTTGAAACCTATTAATGAAGTTATATTCATGTTTTAGACAGTGAATAATCCTTTAAAATAAAATGAATAAAAGGATGAAATTTGTTAACGTAGTATATTCACGTTTTTGAATAGTGAATAATATGTTAAAGAAAATGTTTAGAATGTGATATTTTAAATTGAATTAAAACGATCTAACGATGTTTTAAATGTGTTGAGATTCGAAACCATAGATTTCAACATTCATTGTTGAAATAGACGTTTTCGAGAAATAGAAGGAAATGGTGGACTATAACACTGTTGTTATAGTAAATGATTTCCGAAAGGAAATGTTTTGTATAGTATTGGGATTTATATATCTATTTTAATTTCGAATCCCTATACTAGTGATTTTGGGTTGTCGTAACGATGTTTTACGTAACATTCGTTTTGGCCCAAATAAATATGTTTAAGAGAATGATTTCCTTAAAGAATGAAATATATACTTAATTTCGATTTAAGTATATTGAATATTTTCCAAAGGTTGAAAATAAATAAAACTTGTGAATTACTTATGAATAAATAAGTATGGAAATGTTTTCCAATGTAAAGTGAATATTTTGAGAATTTATCTTTTTGAAGATAAATTGAAAAGGAATATTGAAATGAATAATTGAAATCGTATATGCATGGATATTTTGGAATGTAAATTCATTATTGAATTTATAAAAGAAAGTGGAATTTGTTTAAAAATAAATATTGATTTATTTTTAAGTATTGAAATTATATATCTAGTAAAGATATTTTGGAAAATAAATAATTTGGAAAATTATTTGGAAACTGGTGATGTGTGCATATCCATTGATAGTTCAATAACCGACTATCAATATTTACCTTTGAATGGGTATTTATTGTGATTTGCTTGAATTTGAATGCCACACTTATTTTTGAATAAGCGCTCACTATTCAGGTTAACCGGGAAAGGACCATGGGGTCGTATAACACATTCCGAATATGTGATACGTCGTTATGAATTGCATTTGAAGATCGGTGTTGAAGACCGGTATTTGCGAGAGCGATAGGATGACCTGTCGATTGACTCTGCACTGAGTTGCTCCGGTATTGAGTTCTCCATATGTGATGGTGAATCCGATCAGGATTGTGGATATCCGGATTGCAAGGACTTCTTTGTAAGTGCCTTCGGTTTTGTTCGATTCCGGAACAGACTTGTATGGATTGTATGTCTGACATTACAAATTGAGATATAAAGCAGATTTCTTTCAAATATATTTCTGTTGGTGGCGGAGAATTTATTCTTTTAGCTTAACACCCTTCTCCGAGACGTACGAGCTCAGAGGTTATGTAGTTGAAGGTTATCAGCGATATATTCTCAATTTGGTAATGTGACATGCTGAGTGTTGCTGCGAAATGATCATTGTGTTGATTATTTGTGATAGGATCGTTTATTTGATCGTCTATCCTGGTGATCATTTCTATGATCATTTGTTGACCCAAAGCATGGCTTTTGTATAAAGTATGTTTTTGTGGACGTGACTTCGTCGAGCCTCACACCCCGTGAATGGTCAAAACAGGAAAGATGCAGCAAGGTTATGAGGGGTAGCGCCCTTTAGGATATGTGCATTTCCTTCTGGAAAAGGGTGGTATCATGGTATGGAGCCCAGATACTTACTCATGTTGAAAACACTTTATGATTGTGTGAATTGATTGCGAGTGTTCGGTGAAAGGTCCCAAAGGACCGGGGGATGGAATATTCGGTCAGTTGTTACTCTGTTAGGGGTAACCCGGCCTTGTGTTGGTAGAGATCCGGTTTGGTTCTCGGGGATGTCCATCCAGAGGCATTCTCATGTGGCAATGGGAAGTTCCTTGGCCTGATCATTCGTTGGAAAATCCAAAGAAACAATACGAGACTTGTACGGTTTTAGTTGTAGAACCTACTTCCTCAGGAAGTGGCTATAGTAGGCATAATATAATGGTACCTATGCTGGCTAAGATTTATATTCTACTTTCGAAATGAATTTCCTACACTATGCACTAATAATAATATCAAATGTTTCTTTTAAATGCGCATCAAGCATCTTTGACTAACATAAGAAGAAATCTCCTCCAAGTCTGCGTTTGCATTGTGTGTGTGGCGGGAGGTCTTATGGTAGTCTCATTTTTAAAAGCATTGCGAATTGATTTTTAAAATATTCCTCTATTTTGATTTTAAAGAAAAATAAACTGTTTTGAGTTCTCACACCAGTCACATGACTGACTCGGAGTTTATTGTTTTCCTTCCTAAACTCTGGGTGCCCACCAATTTCCACACGGGCAGTCAAGAGTTAAGGTTTATCAGGATATTATGGATATTCTGGAGTTGCTGGAGGCAAGATGGATGGCATGGCGTATCACTAGTATATAGTATTTCTTTCCGCTGTTTGTTGTTGTTTGATGTTGTATGATGTTGTACACTCTGATGATGATGTAATGTATGAAATGTAATAACTAATATAGTTCTCTGTTTAAAGATTATTCATTTATTTATTATATGTTGTTCCGCTGCGAATTGTGAGATTCTGTTGTTGTTCTGTTGTTTTCTGTTCCGTTCTATTCTCTATTTTCTTTCCTCTCTATTTTTTTCTCTCTCCTCTCTTCTTCTATTCCTTTTCTTTTTCTTAAAACCCTAAGTGTTCGGTTTTCCGTCGTTCGATTGCTCGGCAGTCGATAAAGTGAGTATCGATGTTGAATTTTTGAAAGACGAAGAATCGGGTCCTTACATAACACTAACACATCAGAACCATAATATATCTACACGCTGAAGCCTCCTGCTCCAAATCTCCTCCAGAATTCGTCAAAGCTAACCTGAATCCCTTGGCTACTCATAAAAATTTGAGTACCCAAGAGTTTAATAAAACAGAAAATAAACACTCGGGTCAGACATGGGTCTGGTGTGAGTAAACGGGTTAAAGTTGCTTAACTTTGAAAAGAAAGGTATCTCGTAAGACTTCCCACACATAAATATGGAAAAGTTTTTACCTTACGATAACCGAAACATTTGGTAGGAAATCCAGTGATATTATAATAGTGTCTAGGGTTTTCAAGTAAAATAGAATATAGCGAAAATTGTTACATTTATTAAATTCCAGCATACATAGGTATACAAACAAACTCGAAGGGCACTTATTGAAGATTGGATTCCATACAATGGTAGGGCTACTGGGATACCACCCATCACAGTACCTGGTCTAGATCAGAGTACCGATTATCCACCCTAAATCCCCTGCAACACAAGGCCAGAACCATCTCTTACTGGATAGTTTCGAACAAGACAAACCCACAGTTGGCCGCGAACCAACTGCCCACTAAGCCGAAATAAAAGGGACCTCTAGACAGGAGAAAATCTCATCCTACTTGGGCGTGACCCACTTAGCCTTGCTGCACCTCCCCTGTTTTAGCCATTCCCGGTTGATGAGGCTTGAGGCTGTGATTACCTTTATAGAACACATCTATCTTAGAATGCTCATGGTCCTCCTGACGATGTTCCGAAAGCATTTAATCCATACAAGTCCGTTCCGGGTTCGGACGGAACCGAAGACACTGTCTCGTTACACTCATTTTGGAATCTCCCTCAAAGTTAACGACAATAGCCCTTGCATTCTGAATCTTCATCTCGAATCTGAAAGTACTATCACCATTAAACTCGTATTGGAATCACCCTCAGAGTTTTAACGATACATTGTTCTTACACTTCGAGTCTTCATCTTCACTTGAAATTCACGACCTATCGTTAATTTGGATCGATGTCGTTTTCGGATATCCAATTCGAAAATCCGATCCCGGTCTCACCGAATCCAAAACACCGTTTTAATGTCCAAGTTGTTTAAGGGTTTTAAACAATTTAATTTATTTAAGATAACATTTTCATACAGATAGATGATTCACATTTGTCACAGATAAATAATTCATATCATCTCAATTCAACCAAACATCTCATATCATCAAGCAGCACATAACACATATATCAGAGATATCTCATCCAAATCATCCAATATCATTCAATCATCTATAAGCAAGACTGATAAATTCTTAATCAATTTAATTAATCTCTAATTAAATTAATTGCTAACTTTTAATCACTTGGATTACCTTAATCCTGCTTACTTAACATTAATTAATTACAAATTAATTAATTATCTCTAATTATTTACCTTAATTAATCTTCCTTGATTAATTATTCTTTAATTACATGAAGTAATTATCCCTTAATTATTCATTTTAATTAATCATTCTTGATTAATTACTCTTTAATTGTATTAAGTAATTAGCACTTAATTAACTAAAAAAATTAATTATGCTTTAATCATTCCCATAAATTAATCTTTAATTAATCTCATTAATTACATTAATGATCCTCTAATTACTTTCGTAAATTAATTACTTTTTTAATTAATTATATTTAACAAGTAATCTTTAATTAATCATATTCATTAATTAATCTTAATTAATCACATTAATTAACTTGAATCAATCACATTAATTAATTAATTAAATTAACTGCACTAAGTATTTTATCCTTAATTACTTCTATTAAGTAATTGTCCTCTAATTACTACATTAAGTAATTTCTCTTTGATTAATTACATTCATTAATTATACATTAATTATTTTACTAAGTAATTATACTTAATTAATTCATAAGTTATTACATTTAATTAACTAGACTAATTAATTAACTTAAAATTAATTACATTAATTAATTAACCAATTAATCATCACTTAATCTCTAGTTAATGATTCATCTCTTAATTTCATTCATTAACTATCCACTAATTACTTCATTAAGTAATTATCCTTAATTACAATAAGTAATTAACTTTATTTATTTTACTAATTAATTCCTCCTAATTAATCTCAACCTTTACTAATTTAAAATGAATTCTTTATTTATACTAAATACTTATTTACATCATTAGTCTTTATTAGAAACCATTTAGAAATCAATATTATATAATTTACTTTTGAAACAAAACACTTATAAGCCTAATTATTATCCTTTAAAATTTATCTATTCAAATATACTTTAAAAACTTTGTTAAACATTATCTTGGAAACAAATGATTTATAATTTTAAACTTGTTTTTAACTTTGCTTTTTTTTAAAACTTGTATTCTTTAAGCTTGAAAACTAAATTTTTTCTTTAAGATTAAAACCTGGAAATGGTTTTCTTTAGAACTTAAAACCTGGATATGATTTCAAAATTTTAAACCTTGGAATTTAAAACTTGTTTACTTAATCAAAAGCAAACCCGAGATCAACCAACAAAAATCCCGAGCGAAACACGAGAATCATTCATACACTCACCTACTTCGAGTCGAAACCAACTCACCCGAACTCATTCCCGAGAACCCAAACTCAAAAAAACACAACCAGGCTTCACCTGACACAAAGTGCATGTGGGGCACGTACACCGTCACTCCGACCATCGGAGATCACCACTGCGGCTCTCGACAAGCCATCTATACCCACACTGACCCTCACGTGAACCCAGATCGTCGATATCATTCATGAAATCGAAACGAACAATCAAACACCAACAAAACCCATAACCACGTCGACAAGAATTGATTCGCCATGACGATCTCGATGACCGGAGCTCACGTCCCTCCGACCAGAGCATCATCACCGATCCACGCAACGATTCCAGCCTTCGCAATCACCTCCGATCTCCTTACGGCGATGCAATCGCCATGAATGCCTCGACGACAAAAACCAGGTGTAAAACCCTACTTCACCCTCTCCTGGCCACCAAGACCAATGATAAAACATCTGGACATTTTTCTAGAGATCGTCAACACCCCAGCCACCTCCAGCCTAAATCTTGACCCTCCCCTCGCTGTCGATCGACGGCAATCAACCAAAATACCCAAATCATTCAACTCTAAAATTCCCAACGATTATCAAACTAAAAATCAATCTATTACCATTAAAATTCATCATTCATTATCACGAATCAGATAGGATGATCAAAACAAAGAATTGAAACGATTGATTTACCAAAATTTGATTTCCACTGTAATTTTCTGTTTTTAGAATATTTTCCCACTGTTTTTACTTGAAACTATTTTTAAAAATAAATCTATATTGTTATAGCCATTTTTCATCCAAAGATCCAAGTCTAAAAAACAATCGTATGAGGAAATAAAAATTTTCTAATGAAATGTTGCCTGTAAAATTGACAGAGCAGTGTTTATCTATACTGACATAATACATATACATGCATTCAAATCAAGCATTCCTATAAACATTGTACTATATTACTACAATATTCATCACAGGCATCAAAGTCCAGATTTAAAACTGTTTTTAAATTCAAGGTTTACTCACTAAAATATAAGCAGTGGACAGAGGAGCAGATTTCTTGTTCCAGGCTTAATCTGGAACTGCTGATTCAATTTGATGTGGAGCTTGATGTTTTAAATTTTCTTAGCTTGTTGTTGAGTTGATATCTTTGAATGCTTGTTGTTGACCTTCATTATGTTTTGCATGATTTCAGGTTGTAGAAGATTTGTAAGCTGCTGCATCTTGAACTTGAAATAGGTAAAGCTTTTGGTAATTGATTTCTTTGAATTTTAATTTCCAGTTTTGTATATTTTTTTCTTTCAGATTTGGTTTTGAAAGATGAAGAAGAAAGAAAAGATTTAGAACTGAAAAATGAAAACCAGATTTTCTTTTACAACATTTTGTTTATTTAATTAAGTTTTTGGAGAAAAAGAAAGAATCTTGCCACTTGTAATTATGCTTATCGCCTAGCTTACACTTATTATCATATATTGTTATCTCTTTACAAATGTTGAAACAATGCTTCTTATGCTTACAAGTGTTTAGAAAATTTATTTTTATTTAATTATTTAAGTTTATATATTTATGTATTATATTTAAATGGATATTATATTTATCTTTTTTATTAATAAGCTTTTAAATCTTTATATATATGCAAATGTGAATTTATGTAAACATTTATTTATAAATTACTTATTTTTTGAATCAATTAATGTATTATATGTTTTATATATACCTTTATATATTTGTGGATTTTATTTTAAACTTTTATGTATCCACAAACCATATTATCTCATGTTTAAATTTTAAAAGAAAGAATATTTAAAACAAAAGGAATGAATTTTTAAATTTAATCTTACTTTTAAACTCTAGCTAAAAATATATGAATAAACATTTACCTTATGTGTTGAAAATATAGAATTTTATTTTAAATAACTTTTGAAAAGTATTGTATTAAATTCAAACATAACTTCAAATCACAATATACACATACATATATATTACAATTTGAAAACATAACTTTTATTAATACCAAAGATTTCCTATTTACAACATATATACATACATACATACATACACACATACATATATATATCATAAATAGAATATATTTTTATTAGCATTTAAAAATATAAATTCTGCCGAATTAAATATTTATTAGCTTTTAAAAGAACAAACTTGCCAAATAAAATAATTGTAAAAGAAAATTATCAAATCAATTTAATTTATTAATAAAGATTATTAAATTGATATTGCCTAAAATTTCGGGTCATTACAGAAACGAGTCGCAGTGCGATCGTATCGACGTCGTCTACAGTTTGGCATAGAGGTAGTATTTATTTGAAGCAAAAAATATTTTTGGTTTCGAATAAAAGGTGAGTGTTTTTAACGCTCACGACATATTGTAATATTTTTATGTTCATTAAAATTGAATCGTGAAGTCATCTAATTTTACTAACTGTTATATGAAAATGAAATTGACATATGAATTGACTGTAGGAATTAAAATTGACAGTTAAATTTGAAATTGGAATTTAATTTCCAGTAAATTACCTGATATTGATAGCTATGAAATTGGTGTGAATTATTGGCTGATTTGGATGTTGATTGTGATGGATGCTATTGATTGATGTTTTGGATGATTTGGATGTTTATTTATTTTGATATATCCTGTTATCATCCTTTATATTAATTGCAGTATATAAAACCGTAAATCGAATTATTTCGAATAAACTAAGAAATATGTTCAAATGATATATATATCTATGACTTTTATTTTGGATTGAAATGATATATATATATATATATATATATATATATATATCCATCGCTGAATTAAATTGAAATAACTGATTCACTTGGCCATAGGATAGAAAATTATATACGGACACCGGATTGGTTAAATTAAATGATTTTAAAATCCTAAGTTTGAAATTATTTAAGTGATATTTGACTTAAAGAAATAAAAATTGAAATATGTGAATTGAATTATTTTCCAACTCGAGCTTGAAATGTGAAATTAAAAATTGTAAGAGAAATCGTTTAAAGAATTCAATTTGGAATTTAAAGTTATAATTGAATTATGGAAATTAAAAATTGTTTGAAGGTTGAATTTTATTCGAACCTTAAAATTTGTATTCCAATTTTTTTTAATTGATATTTCAAAAATTTGTCTCGAAATCGGATTATTTTAAAATATTTGAACATTCAATTGAACATCGAAGTTAAATTTGGTTAAATGATTAAATCAATACTTTGAAATTGAACCTGATATAGACTGATTGGTTTGAAATTAAGAATTAAATTGAAATTAACTGGAATTGAAATCGAAATCGATTTAAATTAAATTTGGAATCGAAGTTAATTCGAATTGAAATAGGAATTGAATCGATTTAAATGAAAATGGAAATTGATTTGAATTGGAAGATTTGGAATTGAATCAGTTTGACTTTGAAACTATTTTTAAATAAATTATTTTAATATAAACTGTTTAAAAATATATCTTTTAAATATTCAAATTATTTTGATTTTCGAACTATTTCCTATATAAACCATTTTTAATATATAAACCATTTTATTAAATTATTTTCTATCAAACTAATTTAACTTTTTAAAACTATTTAAAAAATTTCAAACTATTTTCTAAAAATTCAAACTGGTAAAGAGTGGAATATTATATTTAAATCATGGGTTTGAATACGAAATGGGTTACAATGAAGTTATAACCTAAATCGAAACTCGAAGCAATTTTGGATTGGAACTGAAATTGAGATATTAAGGCAAAATGATTTTGAATTGAAATAGTATATTTTGAGTAAATATAGTGATTTCGAAATGAATTTGATTTTGAAGCGAATATGATATTTTGATATCAAGTACGAATTGTTTTCGAATTATAAAAGTACCAACCGGTGTGTAAAACGATGTTTAGTTGTTAAAGAGTCTGAGGCTCTTATTAGCGTACTCTGTATCAATATTGGAACCACTTTAACAAATGTGTACGTGGAGAAGACTCCAGAACGAAGTGGTTGGATTTGACGTCATTTGCTGGATTTGAAGAAAGAGAACGATGATGGATAGACACCGACACTTGTGCCAATTTGAAATGACTAAAACAGGATGGCTTGACGGGCCAGGTGGGCTAATTACCCCTAGTAGACATCCATTCTTTGATTTTCTTGGACTCGGTCTATATTTTTACTCTTGTTATTGGTTTCGATTGGCGCATCTTGATTGTGGGATAGCTTCCTTTGATTTGATATAGGATGGATGGACGCGGTGGGCGGTCGTGGCTACGATGCGTTACCACCAGCCCTGTGATCCGAACTGGTAGTATCCTACCTTGGGCATTGTCTCACATACCTTGTCATACTTTTTATCCTTATACGAGACCCCTACGATTTTGGTTTAGTTTTGTCGTATCACGGCGCGTCCCTATCCCTCGACGTGCTACTCGGGCATTATATGAAAACTGTACGACAATGCTTTAAAACGCATTAAGGGGATTAATGTAAAGCCTTAACGCTAATAAAAATATTTATTTTACTGATTACACATTATATATGTAGCGTATTCTATTATATATAAATAATTTGATGGATCCTTAAGAGATGGAAAATCCTGTAACATCTCTTGAGTTATTGAACGCACGTTATACACTTGATAGGAGATGTGAAATCCCGTAAACATCTCTGATGCTATTACACTCATGTTATGTGATATCGATTTGACTCACATAAGGATATTTTAGTCCTTACTCGAGTGTTTTGTCTTTTCATTACACTTGGGTCAGCCCTGGGTATTTCAGCGCATTGAAGATCATTTTTTGGAGGACGTAGACGAAGATTTGGTATACTATTACTATTATTATTTCCTGCATCATGTTGTTCTGTTGCATTTTATTTTGTTTCTGTTGTATATATGACTCTGATAAGTGTTGTATAAATTATAATCAAATGTGTAGTAAACAGCTTCATGAACTGTTTATTTGATTATTAAATTTTATCGTTCAACTGTGATATTCTGTGTTTGTTTTCTTTTTTTCTTATTTTTCTTAATTAACCCCATTGATTATCTATGTTCCGAATTATTTGAGTTGGACATGTGTGGATTATTGTCAATTCAAACGTTTTGTAATGTGGGTCGTCACAACATGCCTTTATATGATTTTGGTTTTAGGCATATTTTTAAGCATGGCTTATTATTGGTAAGTCATAAAATTTCGATAGCACTATCTTATCTCTTTATAAGATATAGTCTGCCCTGTTTATTTTAAAATACTCGGGTCAGGCTGAGACTCTACAGGTAGAAGGACTTTGTTGAACTCTGGATTTTGGGATAGCATTAAAGTAGGCTATTTTGACCATTTATTTTACTTCACACTTGTGTATATTGACATTTAGGAGTTATGTCATGTATATTATCTAGTAGTTGTTAATACCTGATACAATACTTTTGAATGTGATGTATATATTATGTGGGTCTAGTACTGATATTTTATAAATTCACATTCTATTATGTATATGATGTATATCATTCCGCTGTGATCTATGATTTTGATTTTGATTTATTTGTATCATATATTGTTCTGAATATTCTAATCGGTGTGTTTATTACTTTTATTAATAGTACACGTCAAAAAAATTCGGTTCAGATCCTTAAAAAGGTATAACGAGATATCAGTCTTAGGATAAAGATATATTCACATTTGATCCTCCTTAACCAACCGTATTCTCTGTGTTATTAGACGACATTACTTGTAATGTTCTTTAATAATATGGGTATAGGGGTTGGGTCGTTATAGCCCGGTATCAGAGCAAGATTCAGAATATTATAGAATATAAATTGCACAGAGTCGAGATCTAAATCGAGGTGACTTGGAGTCCCATCCCTTGGGTGTGTGGTAGTTAATAATTAAATTAACTATTAGGGTTAGGAATATAAAATGATTACTGGGTGATCATTGGGTAGTATTTGAAAATTTCTTTAAATATAAATATGTTATATGCACATACATACATATATGTAGGAATAGATCTCTAATCTAGAAATTGAATGCGCAATTTTGAGTCATGGCTGGTGGTAGACCTCCTAGAGCCACTACAAGATTGATCAGTGGTCCTGGTACAGAAGGAGTGATTTTGACTCACGAGTAGATCGTTGAGATGGTTCAAACTACGCAGATTCAGGCTCTTGGTGCTTAGCTAGCTCGTTCTGATTTCGCCCATCTCTATAGCGATTTCGAACGGCTAGGGGGAAAATCATTAAATAGACCGAATCAATTGGAGAGGTTTAAGCATGGATGAGGACTTGCGAGCATATTTTCTCTAGTATGGAGCTCAAAGATGTCCAAAGAGCTTGAATAGTAGCCAGTCAGCTGTCGGAGAGAGCTTTGGACAGGAATGATCTATTGGAGGCAGATGCTGTAGATGCATCACTTACGTGGGCTCATTTCAGACAACAATTTGAGCTGAATTTTCTTCCAGAGCATGAGCGAGAAGCGATGGCTAGGAGATTTATTGACCTTAATCAAGATCAGATGTCAGTCACAGAGTATGTAGCAACGTTTGCGGCATTGTCCATGTATGTCTTATACTTTATCAATACTCCAAGGAAGAAGAACCAGAAGTTTATATATGGTTTGAGCAAGCCATTTAGGAAGACTTTATTGCTTCGGTTAGACGTATCCTTTGAGGCTCTTATCGATTCATCGCTTCGTTTTGAGGAGGCAGAAGAAGATAATGATGGAAATAAAGCTGCTAGACTCGACCCAGTTCTTCTCAAAAGAGGAAGTCGCGTTGGAATAAAGGCAAACAGGGATTTCAGGGCAAGAAGGGAAAGAGTGGTAATCCGGGATTAGTTCAGGAAAGGGTGCTTGCTATAACTGTAGAGAGCAGGGCCGTTTTTCAAGAGATTGCACTAAACCTGGTCAGACACCTCCTGCATCTGCACCTCCTACACCTTCTATTATATTCTACAGTTACTGTAGAGATCCAGGGCATTTGATTTTATCTTGTCATAAGCTGGCTCAAAAGTACAAGGGTCAGTTGAATGTGGCTAGTTCAGTAGGTGGCACAACTCAACATCAGCAACAACGTATAGAGATATCTCCTTTTGTTTTAGAGGGCATGATTTTATTCAGAGGTTTGCAAATGCATGTTCTCTTCGATACTGGTGCTTCACATTCGTTTGTATAAGAAAATCTCATAGATTCTACTTCATTAGATTCTGTTTGTCTTGTTACTTCCTCGAGGATTGCAAATTCTATTGGGGGATCTACAACTCTCTATTTGCTTTATGAGCATGTGGAAATTGTCTTGAATGGCATATCTTTCTTTTTCGATCTTCATGTTATTCAGTTCTTGGGTTTCAATATGATATTAGGGATGGATTAGTTATTTTTGTATGAGGCTCATATATTATGTCCTAAAAGAACTATACTTCTTTGACATCCTCAATCTAGAGAGCGAGCCACTGTAGCTCACGATGAAGCTATTCCAACTCCATATGTTTCTTTTTATGCTTTAGAATCTTTGATTGAGGATGAGATCTCTCATATTCTAGTTGTTTATGCTTTTACCAACGTTTTTGAGCCTATCTCGAGATTACACCCAAGAAGGATATCGAGTTAATGATTGTCTTGTTCCTGGTGCTTGACCTTTTAGTCATCCTCCTACCATTTTGTTTAGTAGTTCTCCATAGAAACCGCCGTAGTATTTGTGAAGAAGGTGGATGGTACTCTTCTGTTTTGTATTGATTATTGAAAACTGAACAAGCTTACAATTTAAAATCATTATCAACTGCCTAAGATCGATGATATGTTCGATCAGTTATGCGGTGCCAAGGTCTTTTCCCAATCTGACCTAGTTACCCATTTCTATCAGCTCAGAGTGGTAGAGGATAACATTCCTCTTACAGCTTGTCGAACTAGATATGTATCTTATGAATGGATAGTGATGCCTTTCAGGCACTGCATATTTCGTTGACCAGATGAATTGAGTTTCTCGAGAATATCTCAACAAATTCATTCTAGTATTTATTAATGATATTATGGTATATTCCAAATGTAAGAAGGATCATGTTGAACACCTCAGAATTGTTTTAGAGACTTGCAAGAGAATGAGTTGAAAGAAAAATTCTTGAAATGCATTTTTTAGCAGCATCAAGTGAAGTTTTTGGGGCATGTAGTTTCTAGTGAAGGTATTTTAGTCGATCCCTCTAAAATTAAAGAAATTCAAAACCGAAAGAGAATGAAGACCGTTGCTAAGAGTAGGAGTATTCTCGACTTAGCTGGTTATTACCATCATTTCATTAGAGATTTCTCGAAAGTGGTTCTCCCTCTCACTACGTTGACCAGGAAGAGTGAAATTCCAGTGGACAGATAAGTGTGAATTAGCTTTTCATAAGCCGAATGATCTTTTCACTCAAACACCTGTTCTTATTGTACCTAATGGGAATCAAGATTTGGTGGTTTGTACTAATGCTTGTGTATCAAGACTTGGAGCAGTTCTTATGTAGAGAAACATAGTATTTGCTTATGTTTCTAGACAGCATAGACCGAATGAAATTCGGTACGCTACTCACGATCTGGAGCTAGCAGCTATAGTTTCTGCACTTAAGATCTGGCATCACTATCTTCTGGGAGAGTAGTTTTTCTTATACAGATCATAAATCATCGAAACAGAAAGATCTAAATATGAGACGGTAGAGGTGGCTAGAGTTTCTAGCTGCATATGATGTGGATATTTAATATACTTCTGGGAAGGGAAATTGTGTAGCTGATGCCCTTAGTCGCAAGCATCTAGCAGTTGTTTATATGATAATGCTAGCGTGGAAGGATCTAGAAACTTTATCTATCTGTTATATCCAAGATAGAAGTCTAGATATGAGATTAGATTTGGTTCTCACTAGTTTAGAAGAGCGTCCATCTATATTACACCGCTTAGCAGATGCTTAGAAGCAAGATTATTCTTTGACTGATTTTTTCTAATTGTGTTATAGTGGTAGTCAGAAAGTGACTAAGTACGCAGTTGATAGCATAGGTTTTCTTTGGGGGCATGGTAGTCTAGTAGTGCAAGACACTGATACATTCCGTAAGGATATCATGAAGGATTATCATCAGCATATCATAAAGGATTGTCATCAGACTAGATAGTCCTAGGAAGTAGCAATACGTATGCTGATATGAAAAGGCTATATTTATAGAAAGGGATAAAGCATGATATAGGGAACTTTGTGAAGAGTATGATGCGTCAGCTTGTTAAAGCCAAACATTAGAAACCTAGTGGACTTCTACAGCTATTAGACTTTCTATTATGGAAAAGGGATCAGGTAAATGTGGACTTAGAATTTAATCGAGTTCATATTTATTTTAAACATAAATTGATCTAGTAATGATCAAATAATTTCCAATTGTAGGTATCCATGGATTTTGTAGATGGATTACCTCATTTGAGGAGCAGACATGATAGTCTCTGGGTTATTGTTGATAGGTTGACTAAATCAGCCTATTTTATTTCGGTGAAGTCAACAAGAACAACTCCTTATCTGGAAAAGCTAAATATTAAGGAAGTGGTCGGGCTGCATGATGTTCCCAGTACCCTTGTGAGTGATCCAATCCATTATTCACCAACGGGATCTAGAAGAGTCATCAGACTACACTGGGAACGAAGTCGAATCTTAGTAGTACCTATCACCCTCAGACAGATGGTCGGATAGAGCGAGTTAATAAAGTTGTTGAGGATTTTCTCTATGCTTTCATATTATATTTTAGAGGTGGTTGGGTTGATCATCCCTATTTAGTAGAACTTGCTTACAACAACAGCTTTCAGTCGAGTATCTGTATGGCTCCTTTTAAAGCATTATATGGAAGACCTTGCCGTTCTCCATCTTGTTGGTTAGAGGTAGGAGACCGATTTATGCTTGGGCCCGATTGTATTTGACAAGATTCAGAGAAGATAGAAATTATCATGCATAAGATGAAAGAAGCCTAGAGCAAGCAGAAGTCCTACGTGGATCAGAGGAGAACGGACTTGGAGTTTGATGTTGAAGATCTTGTTTTTATACGAGTATCTACATTAAAGGGAGTAATGCAATTCAGTAGTTTGGGAAAGTTAGCTCCATGGTTCATTGGGATGTATCTTGTTACTGAGCCATCGGGGGTTGTGGCATATCGTATTACTCTACCTAATCATCTATCTAGAATACACGATGTGTTCCATGTATCTTAGCTCCGTAAATGTCTTAGAGATTCCGAGTTAGTTTTAGAGACTCCACGGCTTGAGGAACTTGAGATTTCTCCTGACCTGACTAATGCCAACATAGGTAGTGGCAACATAGATTAGACAACTAAGAAACAAAGAGGTTCCGTCAGTAAAAGTGCAGTGGTGCGGGAATTCCAAGGATTGTATCAGGGAAACTCACGAGTATATGCAACAGATCCCTCCTGAGTTATTTTCAGTGGCGTGAGTCTGGTGAATTCATTTCACTCTTTGAAAATTTAATAAATTTTAATTAGATTAATTATTATGTTAGAGATTCCTTCTAAATAAGAATATCGAGGACGCAATTTTCTTAGGGAGGGGAGTCTGAAAAAACTCTGTTAATTATTACCTAATTAATAAAATATTAATAAATTTAATTGCGAATTTAAAGATTTGATTAGGAATTTAAATTTAAATTTATATAATTGATTGGAAACGTTCGATACTAAAAAAAGACTTTTAATTGGAATAGGAAAATTCTTTTATTTTTAAATCTAAGTTAGGTAATAATCTAACTAAAAGCGTTAGTAACTTAAAGAATTATATTTACATTCTTTAGTAGATTTAGGCCTTTGTAATCTCAAGCCCATTAACCCATTAACCTAATACTCTAATTCCTTAGCCAATTCCTAAACAAAATTTCTCACATTTCATTTACGTTCTATCTTCCTCAAGAAACTAAAAATAGAAAGAGGCAAAACAAATTTCAACCCCAAAAATTATCATAAGGACACAACAAATATTCTATAAATCATAAGAAGAAAAGGTATGAGCTCTTTGTAATCTTATCTGTCTCCTTATGCAATCAATTTAGAGTTTTTAGTTTGTAATTAATCTCTGAAATTTGACATAAGGGTGGCTTGAAGTTATTTTGGAATTGTAGATAATCAAAGTAAAGGTTTTGAAGGAGGAGTTAGTAGCTGTTAGATTATCCAATTTCAGTTCATCTCTTCATCCTTTTGGATTCAAGACGAGAGCGTTATCTCACACAACTATATCTATAATCTCTGAGATGATTTACTATTTTGTATTGATTGCAAAAGTAGATAATATGATTAGTTTGAATAAATTAGTTAAGGTTAACCTTTGAAAACTATATACTATCATCTGAAATGAGAAAAAACACATATAGAGCACCTAAATGAATAATTATGGATTTTAGAGTGTTAATAGGATTTGATATAGTCTTTACTACATTGTCCAATTCACCGAAGTCGATGAACGTCGATGATTCGACTGGAATCGTCGATCACCTGAAAATTTACTGCTAGAAAATCGTGATGTACTGACACAATTGTTTATTCAGTCGGCTAAACCTGAAGCAAAGCTGCTTTATGAATTCGTAACCAGTGAACTGAATTCAATATCTCAGTCGATTGAAACTTGAAACATTATTGTTCCAGGAATATTTGAACTAGTTGACCGAAGTACATTTTAGTCGACTGGAAATGTAAAACCTAGAGCAGTAAGCTTTCGATTGAACCCAACTTTGATCGTTAAGTTTTATTATCCTCGATAGCTTTGCCTTGAGGATTCTTGAGTTTATTTTTGAATATATTGCCTTCTGACTTTCATTAGCAAGTAACTCCTATGAGTTGCAATTCTTTTGGGATTCATTTTAATGAATATATCAACCTATATGTAGATACACACACACACACATAAAGATATGTTCTAAAATGAATTTAGAGCCATTGTGAGTTGAAATTCCTTTGATGTTTATTTTAAAGAAATTATATCTACTTTTAAATATGTATGTATAAAACTTTATATTGAATGAAAAAAAGATTTTTAGTTTCTAAATATTTATCGAAAGTAATTATATATAAGTTATTATTTCAAAAAGAAAACATTGGTTTGATTTAAATATTTTGTACAGTTTCTATTTTTAATAAAATCTTTTTATTCTTTTTCCTCTTTAACCCCAAGTAAATAAACTTATTTTTATTGAATTTCATGATTTTCTATGAAATATAGAATTCTAATAAACGATTCAATTGTCAAATAGGTATGAGACATTTTCGAAAATTGTTTCGATTATTATTTCAATTTGTTAAATAGAGTTTGAGTAGAATTTACTAGCTTTTATTAAATACTTAAATTTACTATCTAGTATGGGATGGTTAGTTAAATTGTTGTGGTTAGTGGAGTGACAGTGATCTACATTTAGAGGTATATTATCTTATGGTGTTCGGATTTCAGGCCGACAGACCCCCGAGAGACAATGACTTATTTTTCATCGACCTTAGAGTTGTTACCGTTTTGGATTTGGATAGTCAATCCTATTTCTTTTAGTTAGGTTTGTTATGGTATGACACGGCTGCCCTTTCATTTCTTAGATAGGTGTTATACGCAGCCCCATCAGTTTATTTTGTTTATGGTTGGACAATGTTTACCTATTTATTTTCGTTAGGTAAATTTACGTAGTTTTGTCATAAACCAGCTACCTTTTAGGAGTCGGGGTTTATACCTAGCTGTCTATTTGTTTTCGTTAAACTATTACGCTATGTGGCGGGGTTTATTTATTTTAGTTACGCCCCATGTCACATTATTTTAAACTGATAATTGTCTACCATTATTATTTCATTAGGGGTGATTATTTTTTCAGAGATTTTGGGATAGATATTTAGTATCTTTCAGCTTTGGAGAATTTTGAATTGTTATCACCATATCTTTGATGATAGCCCGTTTAAGGCTCGAATGGATTTGTGAAATAGTGATTTGGATTTGATATTCCTTTTTATGATTTTAGGTTTAGTTATATTTTTAAGTATGGCTTTTTATTATTGTTACTTCATAAAATTTCGATATTGTTATCTTATCTCTTTATTAGATATGGCATGATCCATTTATTTTAAAATATCGGGGTCAGGCCGAGACTCTTTAGGTATAAGGACTCGTTGATCTCTGGATTTCGGGCTAGCATTAAAGTAGACTATTTTGACTGTTTTAGTTTACTTCACACTTGTGTATATTGAAATTCAAGAGTTATGACATGTATATTATGTAGTAGTTGTTGTGTACCTGATACAATACTTTTGGACGTGATGTATATATCATATGGTTCTAGTACTGATATTTTGTAGACTCACATTCTATTATGTGTATGATGTATATTATTCCACTGCGATATATGATTCTAATTTTGATTTATTTATATTATATATTGTTTTGAGTATTTTAATCAGCGTATTTATTACTTTGTATTAGTACTGTATACGTCAAAAAATTTCAGTTCGGATCCTCAAAAATGTAGTAATGACGTGTCAGCGGTAGTATAAAGATATATTCACATCCGATTGCCTTTAACCAGCCATATTCTTCGTGTTATTAGACGACATTACTTATAATGTTTTTTAATAATATGGGTATAGCGGTGGGGTCGTTACATAAATTTACCATCACCATGCCAATACCAAGTAACTGGTAATCAATATTGAGCTACATCGTCATACCAATGCCGTCGGTCTGGTAATGGTAAATTATCACTGTTTACGGTAAGTATAGCGGTAAAGAAATGTCAGAACTACTGGTAATAATAAATTTACCAATCACACGAATTTTAATTTTTGGTTGTTTTAATTAATCATAACCATGAAAACTTTTGATGGTTAACCTATTTATCGGCATACCAACGAATATTTTACTAGTGGTAATGGTAAACTATCTATAATCGTTTTTGTCTTAAGAATAATATCAGTATGGTAATAGTTTTCTTATATATGTAACGGCTACCATTACCGTAATAACCCTAGATATATATTATGAGCCAATGTGTCGGTTGTAGCATAAATCCCACACTTAGATGTATACGTATTAACCGTGCATACTATTTATATGTTGCACGTGCATTATCACAACAATATATTTGGATATACTCAAATTTAATTTCAAATTTAATTTATTATATAATTTAAACAATAAATTAAATAAATAAAGCTTTATTTAAATAATATTTTTAGATTGGATCTAAAATCAAATAGATTTCATAGGCCTAACAAAGATACAAAATGGTAAAAAAAATTAGAATTCTCCAATTTAACCTACTGCGACTCGACTCGGATCCTTAAATGGTATTAGAGCCAATAGCATATGTGTTCTAAATTAACAGTACTAAGGCTAACTTAAAGCCTATCCATTCGGTAGGGTGTCTAGAAAGGTAGTATTTAAGGTTAAGTTTGGATAATCAAGTACTCTACTTTATCCGACTACCGGTCTTATTCAAAGGATGAAATGAGCCTAAAAGTTGTCCTAAATATAAGGTCCGAATTGATTTTGGGCATTGGGCTAGTCTTTAAAATTCAGTTTGAAATTTTTAACTTAAATTCTGAGTTTATAAGTTAAACTTAAAATATAAAATAAATTTTATTAACATTATAAAACATTTTTCAAAATTGTTTTGAAAATAAATTGTTATTTTTTGAAAATTATTTAATAGTTTAATTAATTGGATTAATTAAATGAACAATTAGTTAATAGTTATCCAATTAAAATAAACATACATACATACATATACATACATGCATGCATGCATACATACACACACATATATATACATACATATTGAGATGAGTGTGTGTATATCTTAAAATGTTTAAGGTAAATATATTAATTTTCAAAAATTATTATAAAATTATTGAACTAAAGATACTTTAATTAAATGAATATTTATTTGATAAATATATATTAGTTGAATGTTAATTAATAAAATAAAATATACATGTCACGACGCGTCCTTCATCCCACAGAAAGACGCATCATGATGAAGAAAGAAAGGATAGAGAAGAGAAAAGATAGAGAAGAGAAAAGATAGAGAGGAAAGAACTAAACAACATCAAAATCTCATTACGGAACGAATAAATTATATTACATCACATAAGATATTACATAATATTATATACATCAGAGTTACACAGCTTATACAACACAAACTAGACAGTTATAAAGACCTGTCTAGTTATTACAACTCAAGTACAATACAGACTTCATCACAGAGATACAACACAATGGAACCACTATATATCTACAAACGCTGAAGCCTCCTGCTCCATATCTCCTCTAGAACTCGTCAAAGCTATCCTGAGTCCCTTGGCTACTCGTAAAAATTTGAGTACCTAAGAGTTTAATAAAACAGAAAATAAGACATAGGTCTGGTGTGAGTAAACGGGTTTAAAGTTGCTTAACTTTGAAAATCCTTTGAAAGCAAATGGCATCTCGTAAGATTTCCCGCACATAAACACGGAAAAGTTTTAACCTTACGATAACCAAAACATTTGATAGGAAATTTGTTATATTATAATGGGGTCTAGAGTTTTCAAGTAAAATATAGAAATAACTTGAATGCTTACATATTACGATCCAACGTAGTTGGGCACAACCAAAACGTACGGCACTTATTGGAGATTGGATTCCATAAAATGGCAGGGCCATTGGGGTACCGCCTGTCACGGTACCTGGTCTAGATCAGAGTACTGAGGATCCACCCTAAATCCCCTGCAACACAAGGCCGGAACCATCCCTTACTGGATAGTCCCAAACAAGACAACCCCGTGGTTGGCGCGACCAACCACACACTGAGCCGAATAAAAGGACCTCTAGACAGGGAAAATTTCGTCCTACTTGCGTGCTACCCACTTAGCCTTGCTGCACCTCCTTTATTTTAGCCATTCCCGGTTGATGAGGCTTGAAGCTACGATTACCTTTAAAGAACACATCTTGGAATGCTCATCGCCCTCCTGACGATGTTCTGAAAGCATTCAATCCATACAAGTTTGTTTCGGGTTCGAATGAAACTGAAGGCACTATCTTGTTACACTCATTTTGGAATCACAATCAAAGTTAACGACCATAGCCCTTGCACTCTGAATCTCCATATCGAACCTGAAAGCACTATCTCCATCAAACTCATCTTGGAATCACCCTCAGAGTTTTAACGACAAATAGTTCTTACACTTCGAGTCTTCATCTTGAACTCCACTTGAGATTTCACGACCTAACGTTTAATTTGGATCGATGTGGTTTTCAGATATCCAAATTTGAAAATCCGATCCTAGTCTCACCGAATCCAAAACGCCGCTTTAATGTCCAAGTTGTTTTAAGTTAAAACAATTTAATTTATTATCTGTAATCACATAGATAGATAATTCACATTATCACAATAGATAAATCCATATTATCACAACTCAACCAAGGCATCTCATATCAAAAGCAACCCATATCACATATAAGAGATATCACAAAATCCAAGGCATCTAATATCATCGAATCATTCATAAGCAAGATAGATTAATTCTTAATCAATTTAATTAATCTCAAATTAAATTAATTACCAATCTAAATCTCCTGGATTATCTTAATCCTACTTAACATTAATTAATTACAAACCAATTAATTAATCATCCCTTAATTATCCATCTTAATTAATCATCCTTGATTAATTATTCTTTAATTACATTAAGTAATTAACCCTTAATTAATTAGATAAATTAATTATCCTTAACCCAATCATATTAATTAACCTTTGATTTCTCCCATTGATTAATTAACTATAATTAATTACATTGACCCTTAATTAATTATATTAATTAATTATTCTATAACAACTTATATTGGTTAATTATCCTTTAATTAATCACATTAATTAACCTTTAATTACTTTCATTAATTACACTAATTAACGATCCTCTAATTACTTCATTAATTAATTATTCTTCTAATTAATTTAATAATTAATCTTTAATTAATCACATTCATTAATCAACCTTGATTAGTTATATTCAGTAATTAAATATCTTTTAATTACTCACATTAATTAATTAAATCCTTAATTAATTCTATTAATTAATTCTTTAATTAATTACACCAAGTAATTAATCTTTAATTACTTCCATTAAAGTAATTATCTTCTAATTACTTCCCTTAACTAATTACTTTTTAATTAATTACATTTAGTGATTAACCCCCAATTAATTACATTCAGTAATTATCCTTTAATAACTTCACTAAGTAATTATAATTAATTGATTCATAAGCGATTATCTTTAATTAATTAAACTAATTAATTAACATAAAATTAATTACATTAATTAATTAATCAATTAATCATCACTTAATCACAAGTTAATGATTCGTCCCTTAATTACATTTATTAACTATCCACTAATTACTTCATTATGTAATCATCCTTAATTACTATAAGTAATTAACTTTTATTTTATTTTATTAATTAATTATTCTTAATTAATCTCAACCTTTACTAATTAAAGATAAATTCTTTATTATATTGAATACTTATTTCCATCATTAAAATTCATTAGAAACCAATTAGAAATCAACTATATATTTGAAAATATAATTTACTTTAAAACCAAAATAATTTAAACATTTAATTTTGATATTTAAAATCTTTGAAAACCTTTTCAAACTTGTTTAATAAATTTAACAAACATTTATTCTTGAGAACTTAATTATCATATCATTTAAACTTATCCATTTTAAATATATTTTGAAACTTGGTTTAAACATCCCTTATATTCACTTTAAGTACACCATAAAACTTGAAACATTCTTATTAAGAAAACATTGTTTAACCTTCTTTTCTTAAAAAAAAACTTTGATCTAGTATATTTATTTGAAGACACCTTTGAATTAAATTTCAAAATATATTTAGTGTATAATTACTTTTAAAATCAATCAACCTTAAACATTTTAAAACTTTGAAATATATTCAATTTAAACCCTCTTAAAACTTGATTGACATTCATTTTGAAATCTTGTTTAATTAGAACTTGCTTTGTTTTTCTTAAAAAACTTGATCTTGATTCACTTTTAAAATTTTTGAAACCAGCTACTATAATAAAACCAACCCAAGTCCTTAACAAAATTTCCGAAGCATAAAAATCACATCCCCGAGACATTCAATACCTCACCTGACTTTGAGAAAACCCATGCAAAAACTCGAGTCACACTCGAAGCAAAGCTTCCTCCTCAAAATCGACAAACCTAGGTACACCCAAGTGCACCGTGCACATGCACGCATCAACGCCAAAGCTCCGAACATCGACCCCGGCTCCAGAATATCACCAACGACTTTGACATTCAGCACGTCCACCCAAAAAAAGTAATCGAGAGCTAATTCAAAATTTTGACGATCGATCGAAAAATTGGAACCAACCATCATCGGAAAATCATCCCTCACCGTCGATCCCGACCCTGAACACACCTGCCGACCACGTCAGAGCTTCATCTCGATCCCAAGCTCTGATTCCCCCATCGCAAACCACTCCGGCCCACCCTAGTCGCTGTACGAAACCAAACATCATCGATGGCTTCAACTGGGTATAAAACCCTACTTTGCCAATCTCAGACCACCACGACCTTTGATAAATAGCCTCACCAATTTTTCTGACTAAAATGTCGAATCCGATCATCTCAGATTATCTCCTCAATTGCCTATCTAAAAATCAAGATTTTTCCACCTCAATTCATGATTTAGCTCAAAATATCAGATTCTAAGATCAAAAACTGAAATTACAATAATCGAATTTTACTTATATTTAGATCTTTACTGTATTTTGTTATTTATGTGAAATTTACTAAATATAAAATCCTAAAAATATTTTTAATATTAATACTACATAGTAATAATCATTTTCTATTCAAAGATTAAGGCTTAAAACTGAAAATTTAAAGAGAAATGGAATCAAATTTGAAATGGTTAAATCCTGACATAGAACAGAGAAATATATATTCATACATAAAGACTTATGTTCAGGTATTTCATTTATACAAACATGCATTCACATGTATCAACATAAGCAAACCATATTACTGCAAAGTCCATCACAAACAGCTAAGCATAATCATAGATTAAATTTGTTTTTAAGAGAAAAGGTTTGCTCACCAGATTTTTATTAAAACAGAGACCAGGTTTCACCCTTTTGTTTTGGAAATTTTTGATTTGTTGAATTAGAAGTTTGATTTTTAATTACTTGTTGAATTTGAATCCATAATTGCCGAGTTGAATTTTGCATGTTGGTGTATTGAAGCTTTGAAACTGATGAGCTGCTGTTATTTGATCTTTGTTTTCCTTCTCAGGTTGAAATAGTTTGATCATCTTCCAGTTTTTAAGTATAAGAAGAAAGAATTTGAGGAAGAAAAAGAATTGAATCTGAAAAGAAAAGCCAACCTCTCTCTCTCTCTCTCTCTAATACAACATTACTTATAAATCTAATTTTAATTTTATTTTTATGAAAATAAATGTTGCCACTTGTTAATTCAAATTGTTCTTAACTTATAAGTGTATTTTACATGAATTCATTAATTTATAAATGTTAAAATACATTGTTATCTTCTTACAAATGTTAAAACATGGGTTATTATGTTTAAAACCTTATCTACTAAGTAATTGTGCTTTTATAATTATGTAAAAATGAATTTATGTTTATATTTATTTACATGTTTACAAACTATTCTAATTGATGAGATATTTAAAATGAAAGAATATCTTTAAATATATATATGTATATATATAAACCATTTAATTTAAGTCATTTAAAGAAACAAAAAAAAACTTTTATTAAAATCTTATTCAAACTTTAAACTTAAGTTAAATATTTTTAAATAAATATAAATGTTATCTTTGTTGAGAATTATAAAGTTAAATTTTAAATAGCTTTTGAAAAGCATTATATTAAACTCCCAAATTACAATTGATATTAAATTTGAAAAACATGTTTTTATTTGTTAATTTCAAACTAAAGCTTTTCTATTTACAATATATACAAATATATACATTATAAATAGAAACATTCTAATATTAGCCTTGAAAATTATTACATTGAATTTTAAAACAAATTTTCCAATTACAACACACACACACACAGATATATATATATATATATATATATGTATGTATGTATATATATGTATATTAAAATTAGACAACATATCTTTTATTAAATTTAAAACCAAAGACTTCCTATTTACACTATATATATACACCAATATGTATACATTATAAATAGAAAACAATTTTATTAGTTTTTAAAAAGATTAATTTTACCAATTAAATATTTATCAAAGAAGATTATTAAATCAATTAAATACTTATTAACAAAGATTATTAAATTGTTATTGCCTAAAATTCTGGGTCATCACATTCCTTCCCCTTAAAAGAATTTCGTCCTCGAAATTTAAAAGCAAAGATAATCTAATAATCTATCTAAGGTTTTTATATTCAATCAGCAAACATACGTATTAGCCAGATACTAAAAACCATAGCAACCAATTTATTTAAACAAATGAATCTAACTAACTATCCTTACGCAAATCTGGATAGATCTTCCTAACACTATCTAGAATTTCCTAAGTACAATCGCTGGGACACTCACTCTACAGAACCTTAACTAGCTCACCACAAAGCTCCTGAGCTCCTTCTCATCTTGATCTTATAATCTGAATAAGATATCAGACCACACTCAAGTCCGGCTCAACTTACAAATCCTTCTGAACTACTGATTCCATAACCAGTGACGGATCATACACATACTTCCTCAGAGATACGTGAAATACCTTGTGAATCCCAGCCATCCAAACTGGTAATTCAATCCTGTAGACCAAAGAACTAATCCTCTCGTGAACACAGGAAAATCCAAAATACTTCGGAGCTAACTTTACAAACTTACCAAACCTTGTTGCTCCTTTGATCAGAGAAACCCTAATAAAAACCAAATCTCCAACTTCGAATTCAAAATTCTATTGTTTCTTATCCACAAAACTCATTTGACGATCCTGGGCAGCCTATATCCTTTCCTGATCAGCTCAACCTACGTTGACGCTTCTCAAAACATAACTTGACCAAAAACAAGATGATCTCCGGATTCTACTCAACAAGATGATCCTCTCATGATCTATCAAAATCCAAAACAAAAACCTGCTCCACAAACATCAGTGGACTTCAAACCTACCTCTCTTGTCCGGAATAACCAATATAGGTGCACTTGCCAATCTTGCCTTTAGATTCTGAAAACTTCTTCGCATCCAGAATCCCACTTGAACTTCCTGTAGAAACTCTTTAATCCAAGACAAATGCGAACTTCCACAGGAATATGTGGTTACTTCCACTCTAGAATGGCTGCTACCTTGCTTCCGCTGCGCAACACTGATTAGAAGTAGGTGAGAATGTCGTCGGTGCACTCGAGCACAAACTTGATCAACTCATCTCGGAAGACACGGTTCATCAGATCCATAAAGGAGAAAACACAAAAGCTCTATGAAGTCCTAAGTCCGTTCCATGAAACTTTCTCTCTAAGAACCAAGTCGATACGAAAACTAAATCTTCCGATGCTAAGGCAAACCTTAACTTCTTCGAAGACATCCTAGAAAATCTCTGACAACTTCGATAACTACCACTCCCTCTTAAAAGGCCTTGATCCTAAGCAAAAGATTACCCAAGAGAACACTCAACTATCGCAAGTCACTTTTCCGATCTTACTCAGTTCAAATCCAAAGAAATTATTCTCTCTTCGTAAACCAGAACAGCCTATGCTTTCCTAACCAATCCATCGAGGAAATGAGTCCGCTCTACTACTTATGAATTCTACCTTTAGGACACTGCTTAGCCAGATGACCTTCCTGTCGGCACACTGAATACTCCGAGCTGCAAAGCTGCCACAGATGCCAAAGACTTCTATCCATAAGCTCTTTGACACTCAAAGCCAAATCAACCAATTCCATAAAAAAGCCTTCGAGATGTTAGACATCTTCTCAAGAAACTCAGGACTCAGACCAAGCACAAAACATCTCGGGGGTGACAATGAGACCATGTCCATAGCGAGGCAACTCATAGACCTTAGTCTCATACAGACAAACTTCCTTGCTTCTGAGATCCTAATAAAATCCTATTCAGTCGAGTCTTCCCTGTGGCAGGTAAAAACCGTTCCTCGAAAGCTTGCTCAAAAAGAAAACACCATCGGGGACATCCATAGTCACTGCGTCTCACCACGCAGCTATTCCTTCCTGAAGTTGCCAAGATGCCATCACTTGCTTCTGCTCATCCGAGAGATCCCGAATATTGAAAATCCGCTCACACGAGCGTGACCAAACTTACACTTCAAAGATGGGCTCCGAACCATTAAAAGATTTTCCTTTCGAGATAGGTGAAATTCTTACACCAAGCTGTAAAGCTTACTCGAGGCAGTATTGGGTCTATAGCCTCAGCAGATACTCTTCCAACCTCAACACTCAGACTTCTTTCATTTGTGGCGGTTGTGCTATACACGCCACTACTCCATCTACCTTTAGGACTAATGTTGGCAAACCCGAACTGGTAAACCAACAAAATAAGGTATATGTATATGTATATACATATATATATGTATATTACAAATACGCTCTCTCAAGATATAAATCACTCCAAAGCCTAGGTATTCACTCAACCCAGCGCTCTGATACCAACCACACACTAAGCCAAATAAAAAGGGACCTCTAGACGGGGGAAAATCTCGTCCTACTTGGGTGCTACCCACTTAGCCTTACTGCACCTCCCTAGTTTTAACCATTTCCGGTTGATGAGACTTGAGGCTACGATTACCTTTAAAGAACACATCTTGGAATGCTCATCGTCCTTCTGACGATGTTCAGAAAGCATTCAAACCATACAATTTTGTTTCGGGTTCGAACGAAACCGAAGGCACTATCTCGTTACACTCATTTTGGAATCACCCTTAGAGTTAACGACCATAGCCCTTGCACTCTGAATCTCCATCTCGAACCTAAAAGCACTATCTCCGTCAAACTCATCTTGGAATCACCCTCAGAATTTTAACGGCGAATAGCTTTACACTTCGAGTCTTCATCTCGAACTCCACTTGAGATTTCACGACCTAACGTTTAATTTGGATCGATGTGGTTTTCAGATATCCAAATTTGGAAATCCGATCCTGGTCTCACCGAAATCCAAAACGCCATTTTAATGTCCAACTTGTTTTAAGTTAAAACAATTTAATTTATTATCTATAATCACACAGATAGACAATTCACATTATCACAATAGATAAATCCATATTATCACAATTCAACCAAGGCATCTCATATCACAAGCAACCCATATCACATATAAGAGATATCACAAAATCCAAGGCATCCAATATCATTCAATCATTCATAAGCAAGATAGATCAATTCTTAATCAATTTAATTAATCTCAAATTAAATTAATTACCAATCTAAATCACCTGGATTATCTTAATCCTGCTTACTTAACATTAATTAATTACAAACCAATTAATTAATCATCCCTTAATTATCCATCTTAATTAATCATCCTTGATTAATTATTCTCTAATTACATTAACTAATTAACCCTTAATTAATTACACAAATTAATTATCCTTAACCCAATCATATGAATTAACCTTTGATTACTCCCATTGATTGATTAACTATAATTAATTACATTGACCCTTAATTAATTATATTAATTAATTATTCTATAGCCACTTGTATTGGTTAATTATCCTTTAATTAATCACATTAATTAATATTTAATTATTTTCATTAATTACACTAATTAATGATCCTCTAATTACCTCATTAATTAATTATTCTTCTAATTAATTTAATAATTAATCTTTAATTAATCACATTCATTAATCAACCTTGATTAATTATATTCAGTAATTAACTATCTTTTAATTACTCACATTAATTAATTAACTCCTTAATTAATTATATTAATTAATTCTTTAATTAATTACACCAAGTAATTATTCCTTAATTACTTCCATTAAAGTAATTATCTTCTAATTACTTCCCTTAACTAATTACTTTTTAATTAATTACATTCAGTAATTAACCCCCAATTACTTACATTTAGTAGTTATCCTTTAATTTACATGAACAACTAGAGGTGCAAAAACATATACAAATGAGAATTGAAGCTCAAGGAAAGTACATGCAATCGATACTTGAAAAAGCATGCCAAACTCTTGCAAGCGAAAACAATATGGGAAACCAACAAGGAGGTATAGATATGGGATCTCCGTTAAACTACCCTTCTCTTCAAGATCTTCATATCTATGGAGGAGATCAACTTGATGGTTTCTTTCCAAATAATAATGAAACACTAAGTTTAGGTAAGAAGAGGCCTAACCCATACACCAATTCTAATGGTGAAAGCCCTATGATTTGGCCCGATGATCTTCGACTTCAAGATTTGGGATCTCAGGATCAAGACACATCAAAAAGTGATCAACTTCAACTTGCAACATCTCATGTAATTGATAGCGGTATAGATATGGAGTCAATAACCGGCGTTTATGAGCCCAAACCTAATTTTTTGGGAGATAGTGAGAAAAAGTTCGATGAATCTTCGAAGCTTGAAAGACCATCTCCAAGAAGAGCTCCAGCGATGGAAAGGCTGAATCCAATGATAAGAAGTGGTGTTTTGAATCAAGAGAGAAATTTATCCTATGGGTAAGCATATTTGTTGCTTAATCGTGTATGGATATATATCGAGTCTTGCCTAAACTAAATAATTAATTATATATAATGGGGTGATATAGATTAATAGTGTACGACTAATTATTAAACCCAAATCTTAATTAGTGGTTTTTTTTCCATATGTATTTCTTATGAAAACTTATGTTCTACAAGTTTATGTTATTGTTATGTTATTATTAAGGGTGTAATAATTTTTGTGGCAAAAAAAAAGTAGTTATCCTTTAATTACTTCACTAAGTAATTATACTTAATTAATTCATAAGCGATTATCTTTAATTAATTAAACTAATTAATTAACATAAAATTAATTACATTAATTAATTAATCAATTAGTCATCACTTAATCACTAGTTAATGATTCATCCCTTAGTTACATTCATTAACTATCCACTAACGACTTTATTATGTCATCATCCTTAATTACAATAAGTAATTAGCTTTTAATTTATTTTACTAATTAATTATTCTTAATTAATATCAACCTTTACTAATTAAAGATAAATATATTAAATACTTATTTCCATCATTAAAATTCATTAGAAACCATTTAGAAATCAATTATATACTTTAAAATATAATTTACATTAAAACCAAAATAATTTAAACATTTAATTTTGATATTTAAAATCTTTGAAAACCTTTTCAAACTTGTTTAATAAATTTAACAAACATTTATTCTTGAGAACTTAATTATCATATCTTTTAAACTTATCCATTTTAAATATATTTTGAAACTTAGTTTAAACATCCCTTTTATTTACTTTAAACACACCTTAGAACTAGAAACATTCTTATTAAAAAAAATTGTTTAAATTTCTTTTCTTAAAAAAACTTCGATCTAGTTTATTTATTTGAAGACGCCTTTGAATTAAATTTCAAAATTAATTTAGTTTATAATTACTTTTAAAATCAAACAACCTTAAACATTTTAAAATTTTGAAATATATTCAATTTAAACACTCTTAAAACTTGATTGACATTCATTTTGAAATCTTGTTTAATTAGAACTTGCTTTTTTTTAAAACTTGATTTTGATTCACTTTTAAAAATTTTGAAACCAGCTACTATAACAAAACCAACCCAAGTCCTTAACAAAATTTCCCAAGCATAAAAATCATATCCCCAAGACACTCAACACCTCACACGACTTCGAGAAAACCCACGCAAAAACTGGAGTCACACTCGAGGCAAAGCTTCCTCCTCAAAATCGACAAATCCAGGTACACCCAAGTGCACCGTGCACATGCACGCACCAACGCCAGAGCTCCGACCATCGACCCTGGCTCTAAAACATCGCCAACGACTTCGACAATCAGCACGTCCACCCAGAAAAAGAAATTGAAAGCCAATTCGAAATTTCGACAATCAATCGAAAAATTGGAACCAACCATCATCGGAAAATCATCCCTCACAGCCGATTCCGACCCTGAACACACCTGCCGACCACATCAGAGCTTCATCTCGATCCCAAGCTCTGATTCCCCCATCGCGAACCACTACGGCCCACCCTAGTCGCTGTACGAAACCAAACATCATCGATGGCTTCAACTGGGTATAAAACCCTACTTTGCCAATCTCAGACCACCACGACCTTTGATAAACTGCCTCACCAATTTTTGTTGAGTTTGTCAACATCCCGGCCATCTCCAGTCCAAACCGCGCCTACAACTCGTCGTCATTCAATAGCAATCGACTAAAATGTCGAATCCGATCATCTCAGATTATGTCCTCAATTCCCTATCTAAAAATCAAGATTTTTCCACCTCAATTCATGATTTAGCTCAACATATCAGATTCTAAGATCAAAAACTGAAATTACAATAATTGATTTTTACTTATATTTAGATCTTTACTGTATTTCGTTATTTCTGTGAAATTTACTAAATATAAAATCCTAAAACTATTTTTAATATTAATACTACATAGTAATAATCATTTTCTATTCAAAGATTAAGGCTTAAAACTGAAAATTTAAAGAGAAATGGAATCAAATTTGAAATGGTTAAATCCTGACATAGAACAGAGAAATATATATTCATACATAAAGACTTATGTTCAGGCATTTCATTTATACAATCATGCATTCACATGTATCAACATAAGCAAACCATATTACTGCAAAGTCCATCACAAACAGCTAAGCATAATCATAGATTAAATTTGTTTTTAAGAGAAAAGGTTTACTCATCAGATTTTTATGAAAACAGAGACCAGGTTTCACCCTTTTGTTCTGGAAATTTTTGATTTGTTGAATTAGAAGTTTGTTTTTGAATTACATGTTGAATTTGAATCCATAATTGCCGAGTTGAATTTTGCATGTTGGTGTGTTGAAGCTTTGAAACTGATGAGCTGCTGTTATTTGATCTTTGTTTTCCTTCTCAGGTTGAAATAGTTTGATCATCTTCCAGTTTTTAAGTATAAGAAGAAAGAATTTGAGGAAGAAAAGGAATTGAATCTGAAAAGAAAAGCCAACCTCTCTCTCTCTCTCTAATACAACATTACTTATAAATCTAATTTTAATTTTATTTTTATGAAAATAAATGTTGCCACTTGTTAATTCAAATTGTTCTTAACTTATAAGTGTATTTTACATGAATTCATTAATTTATAAATGTTAAAATACATTGTTATCTTCTTACAAATGTTAAAACATGGGTTATTATGTTTAAAACCTTATCTACTAAGTAATTGTGCTTTTATAATTATGTAAAAATGAATTTATGTTTATATTTATTTATATGTTTACAAACTATTCTAATTAATGAGATATTTAAAATGAAAGAATATTTTTAAATATATATATGTATATATATATAAACTATTTTAGTTTAAGTCATTTAAAAAAACAAAAAAAAACTTTTATTAAAATCTTATTCAAACTTTAAACTTAAGTTAAATATTTTTAAATAAATATAAATGTTATCTTTGTTGAGAATTAAAAAGTTAAATTTTAAATAGCTTTTGAAAAGCATTATATTAAACTCCCAAATTACAATTGATATTAAATTTGAAAAACATGTTTTTATTTGTTAATTTCAAACTAAAGCTTTTCTATTTACAATATATACAAATATATACATTATAAATAGAAACATTCTAATGTTAGCCTTGAAAATTATTACATTGAATTTTAAAACAAATTTTCCAATTACAACACACACACACACAGAGATATATATATATATATATGTATCTATATATATTAAAATTAGACAACATATCTTTTATTAAATTTAAAACCAAAGACTTCCTATTTACACTATATATATACACCAATATGTATACATTATAAATAGAAAACAATTTTATTAGTTTTTAAAAAGATTGATTTTACCAATTAAATATTTATAAAAGAAGATTATTAAATCAATTGAATACTTATTAACAAAGATTATTAAATTGTTATTGCCTAAAATTCTGGGTCATCACATTCCTTCCCCTTAAAAGAATTTCGTCCTCGAAATTTAAAAGCAAAGATAATCTAATAATCTATCTAAGGTTTTTATATTCAATCAGCAAACATACGTATTAGCCAGATACTAAAAACCATAGCAGCCAATTTATTTAAACAAATGAATCTAACTAACTATCCTTACACAAATCTGGATAGATCTTCCTAACACTATCTAGAGTTTCCTAAGTACAATCGCTGGGACACTCACTCTACAGAACCTTAACTAGCTCACCACAAAGCTCCTGAGCTCCTTCTCATCTTGATCTTATAATCTGAATAAGATATCAGACCACACTCAAGTCCGGGTCAACTTACAAATCCTTCTGAACTACTGATTCCATAACCAGTGATGGATCATACACATACTCCCTCAGAGATACGTGAAATACCTTGTGAATCCCAGCCATCCAAACTAGCAATTCAATCCTGTAGACCAAAGAACTAATCCTCTCGAGAACACAGGAAAATCCAAAATACTTCGGAGGTAACTTTACAAACTTACCAAACCTTATTGCTCCTTTGATCAGAGAAACCCTAATAAAAATCAAATCTCCAACTTCGAATTCAAAATTCTATTGTTTCTTATCCACAAAACTCATTTGACGATCCTGGGCAGCCTATATCCTTTCCTGATTAGCTCAACCTACGCTGACGCTTCTCAAAACATAACTTGACCAAAAACAAGCTGATCTCCGGATTCTACTCAACAAGATGATCCTCTCATGATCTATCGAAATCCAAAACAAAAACCTGCTCCACAAACATCAGTGGACTTCAAACCTACCTCTCTTATCCGGAATAACCAATATAGGTGCACTTGCCAATCTTGCCATTAGATTCTGAAAACTTCTTCGCATCCAGAATCCCACTTGAACTTCCTGTAGAAACTCTTTAATCCAAAACAAATGCGAACTTCCATAGGAATATGTGGTTGCTTCCACTCTAGAATGGCTGCACCTTGCTTCCGCTGCGCAACACTGATTAGAAGTAGGTGAGAATGTCGTCGGTGCACTCGAGCACAAACTTGATCAACTCATCTCGGAAGACACGGTTCATCAGATCCATAAAGGAGAAAACACAAAAGCTCTATGAAGTCCTAAGTCCGTTCCATGAAACTCTCTCTCTAAGAACCAAGTCGATACGAAAACTCAATCTTCCGATGCTAAGGCAAACCTTAACTTCTTCGAAGACATCCTAGAAAATCTCTGACAACTTCGATAACTACCACTCCCTCTTAAAAGGCCTTCATCCTAAGCAAAAGATTACCCAAGAGAACACTCAACTATCGCAAGTCACTTTTCCGACCTTACTCAGTTCAGATCCAAAGAAATTGTTCTCTCTTCGTAAATCAGAACAGCCTATGCTTTCCTAACCAATCCATCGAGGAAATGAGTCCACTCTACTACTTATGAATTCTACCTTTAGGACACTGCTTAGCCAGATGACCTTCCTGTCGGCACACTGAATACTCCGAGCTGCAAAGCTGCCACAGATGCCAAAGACTTCTATCCATAAGCTCTTTGACACTCAAAGCCAAATCAACCAATTCCATAAAAAAGCCTTCGAGATGTTAGACATCTTCTCAAGAAACTCAGGACTCAGACCAAGCACAAAACATCTCGGGGGTGACAATGAGACCATGTCCATAGCGAGGCAACTCATAGACCTTAGTCTCATACAGACAAACTTCCTTGCTTCTGAGATCCTAATAAAATCCTATTCAGTCGAGTCTTCCCTGTGGCAGGTAAAAACCGTTCCTCGAAAGCTTGCTCAAAAAGAAAACACCATCGGGGACATCCATAGTCACTGCGTCTCACCACGCAGCTATTCCTTCCTGAAGTTGCCAAGATGCCATCACTTGCTTCTGCTCATCCGAGAGATCCCGAATATTGAAAATCCGCTCACACGAGCGTGACCAAACTTACACTTCAAAGATGGGCTCCGAACCATTAAAAGATTTTCCTTTCGAGATAGGTGAAATTCTTACACCAAGCTGTAAAGCTTACTCGAGGCAGTATTGGGTCTATAGCCTCAGCAGATACTCTTCCAACCTCAACACTCAGACTTCTTTCATTTGTGGTGGTTGTGCTATACACACCACTACTCGATCTACTTTTAGGACTAATGTTGGCAAACCCGAACTGGTAAACCAACAAAATAAGGTGTGTGTGTGTGTGTGTGTATATATATATATATATATATATATTACAAATACGCTCTCTCAAGATATAAATCACTCCAAAGCCTAGGTATTCACTCAACCCAGCGCTCTGATACCAACCACACACTAAGCCAAATAAAAAGGGACCTCTAGACAGGGGAAAATCTCGTCCTACTTGGGTGCTACCCACTTAGCCTTACTGCACCTCCCTAGTTTTAACCATTTCCGGTTGATGAGACTTGAGGCTACGATTACCTTTAAAGAACACATCTTGGAATGCTCATCGTCCTTCTGACGATGTTCAGAAAGCATTCAATCCATACAATTTTGCTCCGGGTTCGAACGAAACCGAAGGCACTATCTCGTTACACTCATTTTGGAATCACCCTTAGAGTTAACGACCATAGCCCTTGCACTCTGAATCTCCATCTCGAACCTAAAAGCACTATCTCCGTCAAACTCATCTTGGAATCACCCTCAGAATTTTAACGACGAATAGCTTTACACTTCGAGTCTTCATCTCGAACTCCACTTGAGATTTCACGACCTAACGTTTAATTTGGATCGATGTGGTTTTCAGATATCCAAATTTGGAAATCCGATCCTGGTCTCACCGAAATCCAAAACGCCATTTTAATGTCCAACTTGTTTTAAGTTAAAACAATTTAATTTATTATCTATAATCACACAGATAGACAATTCACATTATCACAATAGATAAATCCATATTATCACAATTCAACCAAGGCATCTCATATCACAAGCAACCCATATCACATATAAGAGATATCACAAAATCCAAGGCATCCAATATCATTCAATCATTCATAAGCAAGATAGATCAATTCTTAATCAATTTAATTAATCTCAAATTAAATTAATTACCAATCTAAATCACCTGGATTATCTTAATCCTGCTTACTTAACATTAATTAATTACAAACCAATTAATTAATCATCCCTTAATTATCCATCTTAATTAATCATCCTTGATTAATTATTCTCTAATTACATTAAGTAAGTAACCCTTAATTAATTACACAAATTAATTATCCTTAACCCAATCATATGAATTAACCTTTGATTACTCCCATTGATTAATTAACTATGATTAATTACATTGACCCTTAATTAATTATATTAATTAATTATTCTATAGCCACTTGTATTGGTTAATTATCCTTTAATTAATCACATTAATTAATCTTTAATTATTTTCATTAATTACACTAATTAATGATCCTCTAATTACCTCATTAATTAATTATTCTTCTAATTAATTTAATAATTAATCTTTAATTAATCACATTCATTAATCAACCTTGATTAATTATATTCAGTAATTAACTATCTTTTAATTACTCACATTAATTAATTAACTCCTTAATTAATTATATTAATTAATTCTTTAATTAATTACACCAAGTAATTATTCCTTAATTACTTCCATTAAAGTAATTATCTTCTAATTACTTCCCTTAACTAATTACTTTTTAATTAATTACATTCAGTAATTAACCCCCAATTACTTACATTTAGTAGTTATCCTTTAATTTACATGAACAACTAGAGGTGCAAAAACATATACAAATGAGAATTGAAGCTCAAGGAAAGTACATGCAATCGATACTTGAAAAAGCATGCCAAACTCTTGCAAGCGAAAACAATATGGGAAACCAACAAGGAGGTATAGATATGGGATCTCCGTTAAACTACCCTTCTCTTCAAGATCTTCATATCTATGGAGGAGATCAACTTGATGGTTTCTTTCCAAATAATAATGAAACACTAAGTTTAGGTAAGAAGAGGCCTAACCCACACACCAATTCTAATGGTAAAAGCCCTATGATTTGGCCCGATTGTGACGCCCCACCTCTATACCCACGCTAGCCAAGAACACTCCGGAGAAGTGCTGTCAACTAGCACGGAGAATAAGGCTGTTGAGGAGCGACCATCCATGTAATTGCTTATCACACGGTGGCTATAAATAATCTTCGGAAACAAACATAGAAATAATCATATCACAAATCAGTCACAGATATCCATATCACAAAGGCGGAAGAAGATATGAATATATAACTAACACATGAAAGTGTACATCAGAGTAGTGGTCAATAAGATCCACGATAATACAAAAGAATAGCAACACGTGCTATACAAAAGAATACAACTATGAGTCTATATCTCAAGTGTATACAACAAAAACTGCTAATCTAAACAGTTAGCCAAAAGTCAGAGTGATAAATCCCTGGGAAGAAGTCAAGCAGAAGCACCTGTAACATCTCGGTCTGATCCGAGTATTATTTAAGAAAATAATAAACGGATCAGTCTAGCTATAAATATCAGATGACATGATATAACATAAAAGATATGGCATAAACATAAACATCCATAACGACATACCACTATAAGTATGTAAATAATGATCAACAGAAGATCAATCAATAAGAGATAATCAATATCACAAGAATCTTCTCAAAGATTCGAAGGGGGCATCATACCCTAAACTTGTACTCATAACAAGTCAATGACATAAATTCCAGAAATCAACACGAGAAATCCAGAAATCATAAAAAGGGAAAGAGGCCTATCACATGACGGTCCGAAGACCATGGGGAGCTACCCCACATGTGTGAGTGGAATCACACAGAATGAGGTCAAGACTAACCAAAAAGCAGAAAGGTATGTGTGAATGGAATCACACAAGTGGTGTCTAGTCTAACCTTGCAATGAAAGAGACATCGCGCAATTGCTAGTCTAATTCATAAAGCGATCATCAAGATCAACGAGAAGTGTCAATTACACTAAGCTAGTAAATATAGAAGTTTAGCTTCATGTCCCATAACCACTTGCTTAACTTAAATATTTACGAACAAACTGTAAATCTTCACTAATAAAATTGTCACAAGAGGTTCAATCGAACAAGTCCAAGAATTAACCGACGAAGTGAACGCAAGCGTTTCATACCACTTGTTTTACTAAGTCGTTTAATTAGATTTCTCATCCGAGTGAGGTAAAGGCTTGTATATACTAATAGATTGGAAAACGGTTTAAGAAAAGAGCTTTGTTATTAAAAATAGAGTTGAAATTGTTTGTTAAAAGAGTTTTGATATTTACTACTAGTATTGAAACCTTTATATTATAAAGTGACAAAACACATAAGCAAGTGTAGAAACAATCAGTCACAAAGATCGCATACGGAGATGCGAATAAAATCCAAGGAAATCAGCTCAATATTTTTCAGATAAGATCCCCTACGGAGGGGGGGTCCAGGGGGGGTGGCAACCCCCCAAGGTGGGGGTGCGGGGGCAACGCCACCGCTTACGGGGTACGACCTAGTGAAGACAAAATGAGGTCTAACGACCTAAGGGGAATAGGGTCGAGCGACCTAATGGTTGCGACCTAGGGGTCTAAGGAGTCAAGCGACCTAACTGGAGCAACTCTATGGTCATGCGACCTAACTGAAATGGCCAAGCGACCTAACAATAGCACAGGTCAAGCGACCTAACGTTTTAAGGCCGAGTGACCTAATTAAACTCACGACTTAATGGTGTGAAAGGCGTGCGACCTAATGTGTTACGACCTAAGGGTCGAGCGACTTAGTGGAACAAGGTCATACGACCTAATACTTGTAGTAGGGTTGGGCGACCTAATGGAGTAAACGGTCGAGCGACCTAACAGGTTATAGGTCATGCGACCTAGTGGGTTAACGGCCTAACGACCTAACGACCTAAAAACCCGCGACCTAAGGGTCGAACGACCTAAATGGTCCAGCGACCTAGCACTAAACAAGGCCGAGCGACCTAATGGTACCCGCGACCTAGAGGTCAAGCGACCAAGGGATGAAATGGCCAGAGGATATAGGCGAGCGACCTACGACCCACCTACCCACGACCTACGACCTAAGCTCAAACGCGAGCTGCGAGCTACGAGCTAGCGACCTAGCGAAGTGAGAGAGACCGAGCGACCTACGACCTAAGGTCCATACGACCTATGGCCTAACACCGAACAAGCATTTAGATGGCCCAGCGACCTATGGTACTAACTCGCGAGCGTCCTAAGTCCTAGGTCGTGAGCGACCTAACTGCGAGTGAGCAAAAATGGCCAGAGCCAAAGCAGAGCGACCTAACGGCCATACGACCTACGACCTAAGGTCCTGAGCGACCTAACTCCGAAAACACGAAAATGGCCAGAACGACCTAGGGGTTAACTCGTACGCGACCTACGACCTAAGTTCCACACGACCTAACTCCGAGCGAGCTAAAAACGGCCAGAACGACCTAAATGCAGAAATTTCTCCCAAACACCAAAAATCGGAGTTTTTCGCCAATCCAATCCAAACCAAAAGCAAATATGCATGCTAAAGTGATAGGGAATCATTCCCAACAGTCCAATATAGTTATAGACTAGAATTGTGAGATAAAAATCTCACCTTTGCACTAAAATTTATGAAGATGAAGCTTGAAAGCAAGGAGAAGCAATCCAAAGCTTGAATCCAATATCTTCTACTTGAATTTGGAGTTGAATGATGGAGTTGCAATTGAATTTGAGCTTGGAGTTTTAATTTCCCATTCTCTTCACCATTAATGCTAAAGCTTGAGTTAGTTAGAAAATTTATGAAGAGTGAGGAGAAGAGGGTTGGAACTTGGGCTTAATAGGCTAAACTAACCCAAAGTCCAAAGCGGGAAAAGTTAGTGAAATTTCACTAACTCCAAACCTATCGATGTTTATACTTAAAAAGTTGTAAACGACATTTTGAACTCAATGGAAGTGGTCTCGAGTCCTAATTTGACCGTTTGCAAAAAGTAGTTTTTCGGACCAAAATCCGATTAACGATTTAATATTTAAATAAAAATATTTAAATGTAAACTCGATAAATATGCGGGTTGTTACACCGATGATCTTCGACTTCAAGATTTGGGATCTCAGGATCAAGACACATCAAAAAGTGATCAACTTCAACTTGCAACATCTCATGTAATTGATAGCGGTATAAATATGGAGTCAATAACCGGCGTTTATGAGCCCAAACCTAATTTTTTGGGAGATAGTGAGAAAAAGTTCGATGAATCTTCGAAGCTTGAAAGACCATCTCCAAGAAGAGCTCCAGCGATGGAAAGGCTGAATCCAATGATAAGAAGTGGTGTTTTGAATCAAGAGAGAAATTTATCCTATGGGTAAGCATATTTGTTGCTTAATCGTGTATGGATATATATCGAGTCTTGCCTAAACTAAATAATTAATTATATATAATGGGGTGATATAGATTAATGGTGTACGACTAATTATTAAACCCAAATCTTAATTAGTGGTTTTTTTTCCATATGTATTTCTTATGAAAACTTATGTTCTACAAGTTTATGTTATTGTTATGTTATTGTTAAGGGTGTAATAATTTTTGTGGCAAAAAAAAAGTAGTTATCCTTTAATTACTTCACTAAGTAATTATACTTAATTAATTCATAAGCGATTATCTTTAATTAATTAAACTAATTAATTAACATAAAATTAATTACATTAATTAATTAATCAATTAATCATCACTTAATCACTAGTTAATGATTCATCCCTTAGTTACATTCATTAACTATCCACTAATGACTTTATTATGTCATCATCCTTAATTACAATAAGTAATTAGCTTTTAATTTATTTTACTAATTAATTATTCTTAATCAATATCAACCTTTACTAATTAAAGATAAATTCTTTATTATATTAAATACTTATTTCCATCATTAAAATTCATTAGCAACCATTTAGAAATCAATTATATACTTGAAAATATAATTTACATTAAAACCAAAATAATTTAAACATTTAATTTTGATATTTAAAATCTTTGAAAACCTTTTCAAACTTGTTTAATAAATTTAACAAACATTTATTATTGAGAACTTAATTATCATATCTTTTAAACTTATCCATTTTAAATATATTTTGAAACTTAGCTTAAACATCCCTTTTATTTACTTTAAACACACCTTAAAACTAGAAACATTCTTATTAAAAAAATTGTTTAAATTTCTTTTCTTAAAAAAACTTTGATCTAGTATATTTATTTGAAGACGCCTTTGAATTAAATTTCAAAATTAATTTAGTTTATAATTACTTTTAAAATCGAACAACCTTAAACATTTTAAAATTTTGAAATATATTCAATTTAAACACTCTTAAAACTTGATTGACATTCATTTTGAAATCTTGTTTAATTAGAACTTGCTTGTTTTTTAAACTTGATTTTGATTCACTTTTAAAATTTTTGAAACCAGCTACTATAACAAAACCAACCCAAGTCCTTAACAAAATTTCCCAAGCATAAAAATCATATCCCCAAGACACTCAACACCTCACACGACTTCGAGAAAACCCACGCAAAAACTAGAGTCACACTCGAGGCAAAGCTTCCTCCTCAAAATCGACAAACCCAGGTACACCCAAGTGCACCGTGCACATGCACGCACCAACGCCAGAGCTCCGACCATCGACCCCGGCTCTAAAACATCGCCAACGACTTCGACAATCAGCACGTCCACCCAGAAAAAGAAATCGAAAGCCAATTCGAAATTTCGACAATCAATCGAAAAATTGGAACCAACCATCATCGGAAAATCATCCCTCACCGTCGATCCCGACCCTGAACACACCTGTCGACCACGTCAGAGCTTCATCTCGATCCCAAGCTCTGATTCCCCCATCGCGAACCACTCCGGCCCACCCTAGTCGCTGTACGAAACAAAACATCATCGATGGCTTCAACTGGGTATAAAACCCTACTTTGCCAATCTCAGACCACCACGACCTTTGATAAACTACCTCACCAATTTTTGTTGAGTTTGTCAACATCCCGGCCATCTCCAGTCCAAACCGCGCCTACAACTCGTCGTCGTTCAATAGCAATCGACTAAAATGTCGAATCCGATCATCTCAGATTATCTCCTCAATTCCCTATCTAAAAATCAAGATTTTTCCACCTAATTTCATGATTTAGCTCAGGATGTCATATTCTAAGATCAAAAACTGAAATTACAATGATTGAATTTTACTTATATTTAGATCTTTACAATATTTTGTTATTTCTGTGAAATTTACTAAATATAAAATCCTAATACTTTTTTTAATATTAACACTACACAATAATAATCATTTTCTATTCAAAGATTAAGGCTTAAAACTGAATGTTTAAAAAGAAATGGAGTTAAATTTGAAATGGTTAAATCCTGACATAGAACAGAGAAATATATTTTCATACACACAGACTTATGTTCAGGCATTTCATTTATAGAAACATGCATTCGCATGTATCAACATAAGCAAACCATATTACTACAAAAATCCATCACAAACATATAAGCATAATCATGGATTAAATTTGCTTTTAAGAGACAAGGTATACTCACCAGATTTTTATGAAAACAGAGACCAGGTTTCACCCTTTTGTTCTGGAAATTTTTGATTTGTTGAATTAGAAGTTTGTTGTTCAATTACTTGTTGAACTTGAATCCATAATTGCTGATTTTAATTTTGCATGTTGGCGTGTTGAAGCTTTGAAACTGATGAACTGTTGTTATTTAATCTTAGTTTTCCTTCTCAGGTTGAAATAGTTTGATCATCTTCCAGTTTTTAAGTATAAGAAGAAAGAATTTGAGGAAGAAAAAGAATTGAATCTAAAAAGAAAAGCCAGCCTCTCTCTCTAATACAACATTTCTTATAAATTTTATTTTATTTTTATTTTTATGAAAATAAATGTTGCCACTTGTTAATTCAAATTGTCCTTAACTTACAAGTGTATTTTACATGAATTCATTAATTTACAAATGTTAAAATACATTGTTATCTTCTTACAAATGTTAAAACATGGGTTATTATGTTTAAACCCTTATCTACTAAGTAATTATGCTTTTATAATTATGTAAAAATGAATTTATGTTTATATTTATTTATATGTTTACAAACTATTCTAATTAATGAGATATTTAAAATGAAAGAATATTTTTAAATCTATATATATATATATACACATAAACCATTTTATTTTATGTCATTTAAAAAAAACAAAATAAAACTTTTATTAAAATCTTATTCAAACTTTAAACTTAAGTTAAATATTTTTAAATAAATATAAATGTTATCTTTGTTGTTAAGAATTATAAAGTTAAATTTTAAATAGCTTTTGAAAAGCATTATATTAAACTCCCAAATTATAATAGATATTAAATTTGAAAAATATGTTTTTGTTTGTTAATTTCAAACTAAAGCTTTTCTATTTACAATATATACAAATATATACACTATAAATAGAAACATTCTAATATTAGCCTTGAAAATTATTACATTGATTTTTAAAACAAATTTTCCAATTACAACACACACACACACACACACACACACACACACATATATATATTAAAATTGGACAATGTATCTTTATTAAATTTAAAACCAAAGACTTCCTATTTACAATATATATACTAATATATATGCATTATAAATAGAAAACAATTTTATTATTTTTGAAAAGATTAATTTTACCAATTAAATATTTATAAAAGAAGATTATTATATCAATTTAAATATTTATTAGCAAAGATTATTAAATTGCTATTGCCCAAAATTCCGGGTCATCACAATACATATGTTATGATATATGTATATACAAAGCTATAAATGTTATAGTAAATATTCATCTTTAATTGTTGAGGATGAAAAAAAAGAATTTTGAATTTAAATAATTTATTTTATTAATTATTAAATTATAAATTAATATTAATCAAATATATTTAAATTAATAATATACATAAGAATATTATATAAGTTGATTAAAATTATAAAGAGTTATAAATAAATTAAACTTATATAATATAAATGTATGAAACTTAAGTGGAATAGTAATAAACCTAATTTCGGTCTAGGAACAAATAAGTACGTATAGTATGCATACCGTGATTTCAAATTTGCCCAATGCTTGAATCATAAAGGCATTTCATAAGAATACAATATTCCCTAAATCAATGCCACTCAAATAAATATATTAAAGATTATGAATCTCTAATATAAATATTGTCCTTTACCATTTATATATTAATAAATTACTTCCATACTCTTTAGTTGTTGAGCAAACTTAAGCTAGAGACGTATGTGTAGTATTATTAATATTGACTAGATGAGGTAAGATAACTGTATGTATTTGTTGAGCAAACTCAAGGAACATAGATTATACTTAGGCTGTCGTGAAATTGTAAGTATGAGCGAATAAACTCTTTCGATTTGTTGAGCAAACTCGAGGTCGATGTCAAGATTAAGATAAAGACCACGATTAAGAGTTGTATTTTATAATACAACCGATAAAGGATTATCCATCGCTCATGAGCTTGTGATTTGTTTAGCAAACTCAAGGTCATAATTTTAAGGTAAGCAAGTCCTAACACCTACTAGAGAATTTAAATAAATTCTATGTTTCTTCTTATGGTTTTGATAAACATAAAAGTCTTGTAGGAGCTTATTAATAAAATGAAATAAATATATTTAACCCTACTAATAATATAAGAACATGTCCATGTATAAATTAAACTAATCTACTTCGATAAATTTGCGCAACTAATATAACTGATAAAAGGTTTGTCCCTTAAATTATACAAATAAACTGAATTAAGTTTGACATAGAAATATAATTATAAACTTGCTAATAAATCCTTTGACACATTCTCACTTCAAGACCCGTGCAAGTGTCTAATTACATAACTACTAAAACATTTGAACCATGGTCACTTAGGTGTTTATTTACCCAAGACTGTATATTATCTTCTATGAAGTTTTGAAATCTAAAAGCAATACAAGAGCATGGATATTTGATCCATATTCGATCACATATAAATGTTATATTGTGAACATTCGTGATTCGTAATGTATGAAAACTAGATGAAATTAGTTCATTTGAAATTACCAAGTAAACCACAAAGCGAGATCGTGCAATCAATACAATTGGTTACAAAGTGAACCTTGCGATGTTAGGTATAGCACTAGACCACAAGCTACAAGATGTACCACAAACTCGATCATTAAAATGTCAGTTCGACCAGTTGTCGTAATAGTGTAACTTATTCGATATCCTTAAATGTTACGGATAACCAAAGGCATTTTTGTAGAAAGTTCATTACTGTCTTGTAATAAGATTTTCCTTTTGAATGGTATAACCATTTGAAAAAGAAAGCGAACGTGTGAGAGTGGATGTAACTTAAGACATAGTTGGGACGAAGAGAGTGAATGATCACTTTTGCTTTGTGAAGAGACATCGAAAATGAAAATTGTATAAAATAATAGAAGATACTTAACATGGAATGAGAAATCTGATTTCTATTATAAAATGTATTTTTATATAGAAAATTATTTCTATGAAATTTATTTCTTCATGCTTAAGATATTTGATCTGAAACAGTCGACTATAAACTAGCTATAGTGTATGAAATAAATTTCCGTAAAAGCTGGTTAGTGGAGCTTCATGTTTCGTAAGCTACTATAGTGGCGGAATTAGTGGGAGCACACCATATAGCACTTCTTAGTGGATGCATCAAGCTATGACGTTTTTGTAAACGTACCAAATTTTATTTATGAAACAATAAATGTTTTCAATATCGACTGAAAATATGCATAATTTTATTTGAATATTATGAATATTCATTATAAGATAAGACTATGATAGTGGTATTTATTTTCAAATGAAACATTAGAAAATACAAAACATTCTAAAATTTTACAAATTATATGGAATTATGGAATAAACTATAGTTTTAAGAAATAATTTTTATTATACGATGACGAGTATATATGCCCGTCTAGATGGACCTGCATATAATCACAATATGCATGCATTTATATTTGTATCCCCAGAAGTAGATTTGATAGTTTTTTATCCAACATAAACCGAACTTGAAGCTGTGCCCGAGAAGACCATGACAATTGAAGAACAGTCATAAAACCAATTTTTTATAATACTAAAGTTTAACCATTCGTTTCATTTGTATTAGTTTATTTTAGTACTACTAGAAATGGAAATAATACTTGTACTTCTACGTTCATATGCTCTTTACTAATTTGGAATCTAAATGAAAATGTATTTGAATACATGATCATTTCACAGTATGGCTTTATCTCTTCTATTAATAGCGAAAATTCAATGAATATGATTTTTACCATGTCTTTTTGGAATTTCGAAAATACCTTCATCCACGAACGAAATCTCGCCGTCAGTTTGCAACCTCCACCATCATCTCCTTTCCTACCATCCATCAATGGAATTTCACTATTAAATTTTCACCAACACTACCAACAAAAATGTTTAAAATAAAATTGTCATGGCTACCAAAGCTTTTGCACCAATAACATACACTCGTCCAATAATTTTTATTAAACTAAAAAATCTCTAGCTATTAGATGCCTATAAGTGCAGTTTATACTTATTCATGGCATAACTTTAATCAGTGAAATCTTGAGTGGCAAGAGGAAAAACAAAATGCATAGTTAACATAATCAAATGCTCCAAAATTATCAAATCCAAGCAATCTGAGAGAAATGAATGTAGGATCGATCTCACCCTAGAGGGGTGGTGAATAGGGTGATACTAATAATTATAAAAATTTAATGCGGAAGTATATAAAATAATCGTAGCACTGATAATAGCAGAATAATAGAAGCACGGATAATAGCAGAATATTAAAAGCAGAAAATATAACAACACAGATTTACCCAGCTTCGGCAAAACTCTGCCTACGTACTGCTCCTGAGGTTTCTACTAGAAATTAAGTAGTTAAACGCTTACATATGTAAACTCGCAACACCCGCTATTGGCTAACCTAACTCTATGCTCAAAACCCTACCAAAACTCAGCCACTGAGTTGTGAATTCTCGAACTACACCACCATAGTTCGTCCCCTAGTCACACGACTAGAAAAACACAATTTTAAAAAAGAAAAGTACAAAACAAATAAACTATACACAATAACCTATTTAAAAATCCTTAAGCCCAAATTATAACTAACTATAACCGGCCAAATAAAGTTATCTCCCTTTATTTCCTTGGCCCCTATCCTTTTATTTCTTCGTTCGATCCTCTTACAGTTTTAGGGCTTTGCGATTTGTTTAAGTCGTCGCTTTGAAAAGATGCTTCGATTGAGATATGGGTTTGCTTTGGATTAATGGATGCTTTGTTCAACTTTGGCTGCTTCAACTTGTCGAGATTGAACGATGCTTTGAATTGGTTCGTTTGTCCCCTTTTCAATTTATATTATTCTCAACTTGATTCGAGTTCTGGATTGATGCTTTGCTCTTTGATATTGCTTAAACTCTAATTCTTCCATATGCCGATGATGTTAACGGGTTTTATGTGATTGAAAACCCTAAATTTTCGATCGAATATAATATTTGAATTCGTTTGATAATTTTAGTTTAGTCGTTCTATTTTGCTTTATTGTTGGTGATGATCCTGACCAGTTTAATTTCGAATATTTGTTGTTATGGTTTCTTGGTCACCACGGCTTTGATTTTAGCTTGTTCGATTTTTTCTTGGTCATCATGGCTTTGATTTTGAACTGTTCGATTCCTTGGCCACCACGGCTTTGAATTCTGGATTTCGTTCTATTCTTTTCTCTTGGCCACTAATTTTGTGATATGAGAATTTGACTTCGACTTGTTCGATATCACCTGGCTTTGACTTTGGTATGAAATTGCTACCTTGATTCCTGTATACTGTAAATTGCTTCATTTTTGCTCGAGATTGAATGCACTTGTTTGATTGTCTCTTGATCACTGTCTTGCTTGGAGTTCAGTAGGCTGCATTGGTTTCCACTTGTATACATACATACATTTATATAGGTGTGTCTTTATTTGGTTTGTTTGATACTCATGTTGACATGGTCTTGTTCTCGAGTCATATGTCATGTGTACTTAGTTCTACCTTTGTACGTTTGTCTACACTGCTTCATCGATATATATGTGCATGCTTGAAGTCTTGATACATTTGAGTCTTCATGTATATTGATCATGTTTTTGTGACCCTTTGAGTTACATTTGTGGTCTGCAATTCTTTGGCATAGCTTCGGGTTGCGCTACTTGATCACAGTCACTTGTTCGCTGGTCTTTGTGATTCTGAATGTGCTTATGTACTTCATTGTTTACTGGTCTGTTGCATTCGAAACTGTACCGCCCTCGACTATTTGGTTGATCTGCATTGCTTTGTCCACTGATATTCGAGTCTGGGTTGCATTTACTTCACTTGAGTTTGCACTGGTTCGTTGTTGGTAGCCTGACTTGTTTCGCTTGATATTTGTATAGTTGTTTGCAGTTTTCTCTGTTGAATATCATCATGCTTGTCGCTCTTTGTAACCGTAGTCTTGACCATTTGACTGTTTTACATTTCCTGTTGTTCTGGTCTGGAGCTTATTCATAGTTTGGGTTGCTCTGACCAGTTCATTGCATTCATGTAAGCTTCAATTGCTCCTTTGGGTAGTCCTGCAATCCATTCTGTTGCATACATGCATTTTGTAGCCGAACATTTTATAGTCTGTTGTTTGAAGTCTGAAAGCATTTGTTTCTATGGTCTTCATGGGTTATGATATGTTCACACTGCTTTGATCATTCCTTTCACTTGACAATTTGGTTGAGTTATCATATCATAGATGTTGCCAGGTATGGTTGTAGCTTTGCATTCATGTTATGTTGCCATGCACTTTTTTTTTGTATTGATTCATTGTGATTTTGGAATTTGTCTTCATGTGTACATCAATGAATTTTCAGTCGAGGCTTGTTTTATGTTGGTTGTTTGGATTCTTGTGCTCGACAATTTCGTGGTGTTTTTGTATTGCACCTGAATTAAACCTAGCTTTACCTCGGGTTTGACCTTATGCTCATCTCGTGACATTATTTGTATTGCACTTGAGTTGAACCTGGCTTTTGGTTGGGTTTGACCTTGTGCTCACATGTCCCGGCAGTTTTGTCAAGTGTGTATCGTTGTGCACAGCCTTGTGGCATGTGCAGCGATACACTGTGCATGTCATAAATTGTTCGTATTTGATGAATTTAAAATTAAATGATGACGAACAACCTAAATATTTCCTTTTCAATTTTACTGCGTCAGTGTGTATTTTGCAGATAACTCAGATGCTGATTCAATCTGCAATAGAGTTGAAGATAAATACGAGTGAATGAGTGATATGCAGTGATGTGCAAATGTAAATTAAAAATTGTGATGTAATCGAATTTGCATTGTAATAAAAAATTGTATATTTATAGTAAGAGCTCAAATTTGTACTATTCAGAATTGTAATAAAATATTTGTTTGAATAAAATATCTGTTTAAATTTAAATTCTGTGTTATTTATTTTATTCAACAAATATTTATTTAATTATGTGAAAATAAAATAGTACAATAATAAATACATTTAAATGAATATATATGTTTATTATCATCAAACAAAAATCATATACTAGCATATTCAACAATGATAATGATAAAATCGTTGCACATTCAATAACCGTGCGCCAACATCTAACAATATTATTAACGGCTTAATAAAAATTTGGCTAACAACATATTTTCTTGGATTTGATACAATTTGCACTAAAAATTGGATTGACATCTAAGGTCCATTAATAAATACAAAAATAACAACTAATTCTTACCCTAGCTTAGATGATGCATCTTTGTGACCTATAGCATTTCAAATAATTTACAATATATATATATATATATATATATATAAGTAAGTTTAAAGTCACTAATGGCTTTGGATTCTTATTAATAATAAAAACATAAAATCAACCTTGGTATGAATAAAATTAAAAAAGACAAATACGTACCTTAGTTCAAGGAAGAAAAGTTTTGAAACGGAGAAAATTTAAGATGAGTGCTAGTCAATAGAAGACGCAAATGAAAATAGCAGATTTTGGTGACAAAAATTAGCAACCTACCAACTCTATAATATAACATAAAACCATATGGAAGAAATAAATTAATAAAGCAATGCACTGATATGTTATGATTATTATATTGAAAAATGTAGTTTTGGAAACAGAGGGATTAATGCGTATTATTAAATACAAATTGAATAAACTTGCATAATAAGTTTGAATTTGCATTTTCTCCCCAACTGAGGAGATTTAATAGGTCCGATCATAATTAGGAATTAAGGACGCACCATGTTTCTAGAATAGTACAATGCACTATTTACATATAAGAAATTTCTGAATAATGTTGTCACTGCTCTTTAGGTTCATAGACCACATAGAACTGTATCAACTGTCAATTTTTCATCTCAAACGTAGCATTATAAAATAATGGACGATGCTAACGATGTATTGCATAATTAAAGAGCACATGGAAAATAATTTCTACATTATTTGCTACAATAGTTTTTTTTGTGTGGAAAAAAACCAGATATAAATAGAAAACAGAAGCTGTCAACAAGCCTCACAGGTAACCCATAGAAAATAAGACCAAAAGCCGGCGAATAAAGCCGAGGAAGATAAATACCAAATAAAGCAGAAAATACAAAAAAATATGCCAACAGAAGGTCCATAAAACAAAATACGGCGAAGCAGCCGTTTATAAATACCCCAAAATCAGAAAAAGCGGAGATAGCTGCCAAAGGTTCCTTCCAGAAGGGAAACAAAACAGAACGATGAGATTCAGCAGAGGAAGCCGAAAAAGAGAACGGCGAAACAAGAACCAGAATAGCGACAGCCCAAATCCAAGCATAGTAGAAGAAATAACCGACCCCAAACCAAACCTATAAAACCAGAGCCTGCAACCAGAAGCCACTAAATCAGGGGAAAAAAATGGAGGGAAGACGGAGACGGTTAAGCCAGAACTACCTGGCTTAAGGACGGACATCAACCAACGCCCGCCCTGTCGGGAGGCTGAGAACAGGTAATAGAAAATAGAGCCACAAGATGGGCAGAACGAGAGCTAATCGAACCCTTGAAAGGTCTGCCACGAAAAGAAAGAAAAACATCATTCCTCACCCGGCGAATAACAGAGACGGGATCCATGGGAGACTCCTCAAAAATAGCCTTATTGCGCGCACACCATAGGTGCCAGCAGATAAGGCAAGGAATTAAGCGGAAAACAACAGAGCGGAGAGATTTACCTTTGATATCGTTCCACCAGGTCATCTGTAAATCCTCCGACGAGTTGTTGCAACCTCTAATACCTAATAGATTACCGAAATAATTCCAGCAGGATCTGGCAGAGAAACCGGTAAAGATTAAATGATCCAAAGATTCCGAATTCCCGTTGCCGCAACATCTGCAACGGGAAACAAAAGGAATACCAATCCGCTGAAGGTTCTCATCAACTGGCAATCCCTTATGAAGGGTTCGCCACATGAACAGAGACACTTTAGGAGGGATTCTGGCGTCCCAAATAAAGGAGAATAAAGGTTAAATGGGGGAAGAGAGACGAACCGAACTCCAAGCTTTCAAGATGGAAAACGAACCACCATCCCAACCGGATTGGCCGCCGTGGGAGTCATAGAAAGGTTTGATCGATTGCATGTGCTTCCAAGTTTCACTAGCATAGGATGGAGATCCGGAAAAGCCTACGGAGGTCAGACTTTGGTACTTGGCTCGGAGGAACTTCGCCCAAAGGGAATCGGTAGTCCCAAACCTGTACCACAGCTTGCAAGCAAAAGCCGAACAAATGTCCTTTGGATTTCGCAATCCTAGCCCGCCCTCTTCCTTGGGACGACACACCACGTCCCACGATACCCAGTGATGATGGTGGTTGTCAACCTTCGACCCCCAGAAGAAAGAAGAAGCCAAAGATTGGAAAGACCTGAAAAAAGAGGCGGTAGGAGACATCGCTGCGAAGACATGAGTACCCAGCGAGCCTAATACCGACTTGATAAGAACCAATCTTCCTGCCTGAGATAGAAACGAAGCATTCCACCGAGTGATCTTTCCCCTAACCTTATCCGTCAGAGGATCGAAAAGGGCAATAAGTTTCCGGCCCCTGTAGAGAACAATACCCAAGTAAGGAAGAGGAAGGGAAGCCTCCCTGAATCCTGTGAACGAATGGATCCAGGAAACCCTGGTAGAATCCATATCCTTCGCATGAATGAAACAACTTTTCGATGAGTTAACGCGCTGGCCCGAGCATCGCTCGTACTGATGGATAAAGCGAATGAGGCGACGAACAGACGACCGGTTACCGTTGGAGAATATGACAATGTCATCCGCAAAGGATAAGGAAGAGACGAGCGGGCACCTACTCGGAAGACCAAATCGGTGAACCGGGCCGAAAATCGTTAAGGTGTGGATCCCTCGAATGAAAGCTTCAGCCGTAATCACGAAAAGAGAGGCGATAGAGGATCACCCTGACGGAGACCCCTACCAGCCCTAAAGAATCCATTGGCCGATCCGTTAATGAGGACGGAAAACCAACAGTTAAAGATAAGTCTCCAAACCAAATCGATAAGGGTTTCTGGAAGCCCAAAAGCACGCAGAACTCTAATGATGAAAAACCACGACATACGATCATAAGCCTTCTCCATATCAAGTTTGAAAACAACATTGGAACCTCTAACCTTCCTGTCAATCTGGGAAATCAGTTCCTGGGCTAACAGGACGTTATCAGTGATAAGACGACCCTTCACAAAACCTGCCTGAGAGGAGGATATGATACGATCAAGGAACGGAGCCAAACGAATGGCCAACACCTTAGAAATAACTTTGTTGGAGAAATTACACAAGCTGATGGGACGAAATTCCACGCATGACCGAGGGTTATCACACTTCGGAATTAAAACCAAGTTGGTGGAAGACCAACTAATGGGGAGAAGACTGCCGGCAAAGAATTGCTGGATAGCTAAACAAAAATCCAATTGAATGATAGGCCACATACACCGATAGAAAGATCCGTTGAAACCATCCGGACCAAAAACACTATCCTTGCTGAGAGCAAAAACGCAAGCATGGATTTCCTCCGGAGTAGGCGGATCCGCCAAACCGTCCGCATCCTCAGAAGGGATCAATCTGGGAATGAAAGAGAGGATATCCAGATCCTGATCCGCCACCGAGGGAAAACCCAGGAAAGATTGAAAATGAGACACTACGATCTCCTTAACTTCAGCCGGAGAGGACGCCAAAGAAAGATCCGGTCTCAAAATTTCTCGAATGGAAAGAAGGTTGGCTTTCTTACGAATGGATGAATGGAAAAATTTGGAGTTCGAATCTCCATCGACCACCCATTTTACCCTCGCATTTTGGCGAAGATAAGAGTGTTCGATACGAAGCTCCGAAGAGAAAGCCAATTGGGCCGACGCCCAATTCACCCTGTTTTCGGCCGAAGGGTTCTCGTCGAACAAAGATTCAGCAAGAATAAGGGACTCCTCAGCCGCTCTAACACGGTCGAAAATGTTCCTGAAAACAAGGGAATTCCAGGACTTAAGTCTAGCCTTCAGACGTTTCAGCTTTTGGGAAAAACCCCCCATGGGAGAAGCCGAGATAGGAGCGGACCACGACTCCTCGACAACCTGAAGAAAGGAGTGATGGGAACACCACATACTGAGGAAGCGGAAAGAAGATGACCCCGAGATAAATCGAGGAATGCATCGCAAAACCAACGGGACATGATCAGAGCAGGCTCGATGGAGATGCGTTGTAGAGAAAGAGAAAGGAAGATTGAGCCATTCAGGTGACCCAAAAATTCTGTCCAACCGAGAAAGGATCCGGTTCGGACCCTCCTGGTTATTAGACCAGGTATAAGCCGATCCCACAAAAGGAATTTCAGAGAATCCTGAGCTCACAATGAACGAATTGAAATCAGAAACCGAAGAGCGGTTAATGGCCGCCCCCCCCCCCCCCCAGTTTCTCAGCCTGACTAGCGACAACATTGAAATCACCACCCACAACAGAGCACAGAAAGCCCATCTCAGCTAGATGAAGAATATCATCCCACAGGGATAATCTCTCCATCCTATCACACTTGGCGTACACCGCCGAAAACAGAAATGGATGAGGAAAAGGAGAAGCAGAGCAAACCACAGAGATAAGCTGGTCCGAGTCAAACAAAGGGTGGACAACACAACATTTGGACCAAAGAATCCAAATCTTACCCGAAACATTGGACACAACACCTCCAAACCCAAGCGACAGGACAACCCTGGAAATCTCTCCAGATCCTACAAAAGGTTCTAACAGAGCAATCAAGCAAATAGAATGTTTACGGACAATGCGCTTTAATCTAGCGCAAGAAGCTTCACTGCCGATACCACGAACGTTCCAGAAAAGAAAGTTCGACATGAAAGCCTGAAAACAGAGGAAAAAAAAAGCAGACCCAGCTCAAATAAGATACAACGATGAAAAGCAGACCGATCTGTCTGCTCAGTCGCCGCTATAGAGCGAGTACGGATAGTACGAGGAATGGAGTGGGGATCTCTCATGCGGCGACGATAAGGTCTCTGCACACGGGAAGTCGATACCCGAGGGATGGGATCGGCAGAAGCCTGAGCCGGCTCCATCGAACCCGAGAGCCTAAGAGAAGATCTGGATGGAGTCGAGTTCTTAGTTAGGCGAGAGAGGCGATCATTAATGATCGCAATCTCCTCTTCGCTAAGCATCGGGATGGTAATGGATAAGGAACAAGCGGACGATGGCAAGGAGCATAGAGAAGAGCAGCAATCAGACGATGAGGCTGAAGACACCTCGACAGACGGAATAAAACGTAAGTATGTAGGGCTGCATATAATACGCAACCCACGGTGCTGTAGGAACCTAACCCAAGCCGGACTGTCACTGATAAGACAGCCCTGCGCGACAGGTGTGGTTCGCACGATGGTCGTAACAGAGAGATCAACAGAGGGAGTCGAGGAAAGCCGGCAAAGTTCCCGGCTTTCCGCATAGTGATCCAAATCTGAGACCACTATGCGAAAAGACCAAGAATATCGCCCGGGCCTCTCGATCCTGGATGAGTGAGTTCTCCGTAAAGACCGCAGAAGACCAACCAGCGAATGAAGACCCAAGATAGCCATATATGACACAGAATCGGCCTCGCAATGGCAGTAAATCAAAAACCAATAATAAGACCTGCACTGACCGCTCCACACGAAGCGCTCACTGCCTACATGACCTGTCATGTCACCCGTCCCGGACAGAGCAACCATGCCAGGGAGCACACACCAAAGTGTGTCATGGCTCATAGGCAATAAAGAAACAACAGCAATCCAAGAACAAGCAACAGCAACAACTTCGCCAACAATGACAAAAGTAGAAAACAGAGAAGATGAACTCACCTGACATCCCCACCCACAACATACCTGGGGAGCTCTCTCAAGGATAAGACCGATAGAATCAACCACCAAGATCCCCCTCGCCAAACAACTGACTGAATGACCACCAACATCCAACCGAGAACCCACAAGCCAACCATCCAGCACAACCTCACCAAAAGAAACGCAAAACCCATCAAACATTGGGAATGCCTGGTACGAGACAACGGAGATGTCGGTCAAGACATCACCGAGCTCAGACCTAGAGGGGATTACAGCAAGCTGCAACCGAGGCAAGAAATCACCGATCTCTTGGCTACATGGGGCGGTGAAATCCCCATCAACCACGGTGGCAACCAAGAGCCCCCCAACGCTAATCACACAACCATCAGAAGGCGACACAAAACCATTTGATACTAACTGAGACGGAGGCAAGGAAGCAGGTAGAGCAGAGTTTGATGAGGCGATTAAACCCCCATCGATCTGCTCTCTAGCCACACACCCAAAAAAGCAATCCACCGAACCCACCGTCACCCCCTCCTCCCCACAAGGCATAAAGGCGCAAGCCGTCGAGAAATTCAGAGAGGGCTCAAACCGGGCGATGAAATCCCGACTCTGGCCATACCCAGAATCGCCAGAACAAGCAGCCGACAACAACAAGTCAACATCCAAAGACCCACGCCAGTAAGGAGGAGGGCGCGACACCAAATCATCGGTGAATAACGGCGAAATCTCCATAAAGCAATTGTCAACCAACAAGAATCGAGATCGAGACAAAGCCCCAAATTGACTCAAAGAGAAAACCCTAATGTCCACTGATCTATCACCAGAATAAGTAATCGAAATAGGAGCAGCCACCTCCGCCAATAAAGCCGAGGCAATAGCGACAAACGGAGGGCAATCGCACAAGAACTTGCCTGAGAGAGCGAACTCGGCAACACCCGAGAAGGACATCGAGTCACCCAAGAAACCACAGATCTGTCGAAGCCAAGGAACGACAGAAAAGAGAGCGCAATATGTTAGAGCGAAGTAAGAGAAGAGGAGCAGGGGTTAACGAGTAAGAGAAAATCGCTCAGTGAAGAGAAGCCATTAATAAGACCGTTGTTTTTTTTTAGTGTATGTTGTGCTACAATAGTTTTATTTTATTGGCTACATGATGAAAGTAGATTCATTATTTAAGGTGCAGGGTTTAGCTTTATTTATTGTAGACATCTCTAGTTAAACTGAAGTTTTATTCCCTTACGTCTTTCTTCATTTTCTCAAGCATATACCACAAATATATACACAACTAACAATACTCAAATGAAGAATCAAGACATCGTTGAAGGTGTGTGCATGCATGGATTTGCTAGGTGGGCTAGTCCACATCCAGTTGGGAAACTCGATGGTCAACCAATAATGTCCGCTGCTGTAGGGCTTAGTCGGAACCGAGGCTGCTATTTGTTTCTACACACCATTAAAATCAAATGCTCAATTTGAATCACTATTTTCCCCCTCACTCTTCAACTTCTGCTTGCCTACGGGGTCACTCCTCGACCTAGCTACACTTGCACTCTCTGATTTTAATTTACTTACATTAGCATGTGGGTGGCGCTTCTTCCATTCACGGTTTTATTATAATGTTTTATCCATGGAAGCTAACTTCATCTGTTACCATATGATTTTCAGCTGAATGATCGGTGAGGAGACATTAAAGGGTGTCAAACTCACTATGGGCATACCATAATGAATTTTATCCTAGTATTTTAAATTTAATTTATGTTATTGTCTTTATTATTGTTTTAGATGAAATACTAATTTTGAGCTATATTTTAATATATTTCTATTTTTACAAAACTATGAATGCAAAAATTATGCCTTGCATTTTTTTTGTCGATAACAGTCTTTCACTTGCACTGATCAAAGTATAATAAATTATATCATTACAACTATAATAAAACATAAAACTATGAACACAAAAATTATGCCTTGCATTTTTTTTGTCGATAACGGTATTTCACTTGCACTGGTCAAAGTATAATAAATTATATCATTAAATCTGTAATTAAACAACCAAAAAATATTGAAGGTAAGGTTTCTTAAAAAGGATTATACCTTAACATAAAAGGAGGGCTAAATCATCGGCGATTAAAAGTATAATGCCAAAAACAATTGATCTTAGAGTTAGGTCTAGGACATAGTCAAAGAAATTCCTTTTTGATATTGCTCATGAATGCTATAGAACATGTACCACTTTTTTCTATAAAACCAAAAACAATTGATCTTAGAGTTAGGTCTAGGACATAGTCAAAGAAATTCCTTTTTGATATTGCTCATGAATGCTATAGAACATGTACCACTTTTTTCTATAAAATGCCATTAAAGATGAATATCAATATGATAAAGGAAATGAAGACATCTAAATAATTCAATATGGCATTATTCTATATAATTCTTGATTATTTGACTGTAAATGTGTTTTGAAGTTACCTAAACATTTAAGTAGAATTGATTTTCTTCGAATGATGTATAAAAGTATCCTCTTTTTCTAAGTAAATAATTATACTGAAAAAACAGTAAATTAATTCAATACGCACAAATCTGATTGACTAAAATAAAAAAATTAACTACAAACCGGACATTGCATGTTTTCCCTACATTTGATCTTATGTGATTGTTCATATCAAATGGAGGTTTCAAGAGTACTTCAACTAAAAATTGCATTTGTAATGATCAAATCAACAATTGAAACCGGCCAATGGAAAAAACTACTCATATTAGCAAATGCAACTAACAATAATATTAGTAGGCACACAACTGTTACATGATCAATTGTCTTTAATGTTGTAAAATGTCTTCCCTTTTATCTTCTTCTATCTTTGTGCATATCATAAGGTATATGTTTGAACATAATGTCTTTCAAAACCATAATAACTCATTATCCGAAGCAATTTGAAATATTAGCAGGTAAAAAATGCTTAGGTGATTGAATGTATTTACATAGATCTTTGCATTCATTACGCTAAGTATAAAATTATGATAATAAATTGACGGCCCTACTAAATAGAATTGTAAAAAGTATAAATATCATAATAAGAAAAATCAACAATATTTTTTATCATATAAAGTGAAAATTAATGCTAAACTTTGTACGCACATGCTAGCTTTCTTTAATTAGTTTCAACATCATACGTGTATCCATTCACGTAGCTTTTAGCATTATAATCTAAAAGGACATTGCCTGTTATAGTTAACATCAAAAGCAAAGTAAGCCTCTCTTAGAGTAGTTAGACAAAAAAGGCATGTATGTGATATTATAGCAGATAAACAAAAATCAATTGGAATGTTTAAACAAAATAATAATTGGTTTAAAAACCCTTGAAACAAAAATTTTGAACCTAAAATGCTATTACCAATTGTGAAGTACTACTATTTCAAACAATTTGATTGGTTGGGCTAATAGAAGGAAAAGTGTACGTTTAAATTAATTTCTTTCTAAGGTTAGTGATTTGGGGCTGAAATTTATTACAAATATATCATTTCAGTCATGGAAAAAAAGGAATAGGAGTAAAAATGCAATCATTATTAAATCTCGACCTGGTTTGAAATGGTAACCCTGGTTTAAAATTGGCATCGCAAAACTTCAATTTGTCGCAAAGCAATAAAGACTATTTAAAGCTGGCAAGGAATATATGCTTCATTTCTACTGCCTACACTTTATTCTAGTTTAAAATCCCGGCTGCAATTAGTATCATTCTTATCAACTACTTTGTGTTGTGCTTCAGTCACATCAGATATCAACTAATTTTGATAGATTCAACACTGGCCTCTACATCCTATTCTCTGTGCCACAATTCAATTCAAGGCAATTCCCGCCCAAATTATAGTAGTTTCAGTTCTCAGCATATCATTTCACGTCTGGAACAGTTTGTTTGCAACAGTCCAGTTTTAAATAGAATTTGATTGAAGTTTGAATAAAGGAGAAAAGATAAAATGTTATTGAATTGAGAAGAGATAATATAAATGTTACATATACAGCTGTATTTATATAAAACTATACAGAGGGGAAATAAAGACGTAAATGCCCCTGAAACCCTTATTTACAATATCATATATGACTCGGTTAATTATCTCTGTACTCCTTACTTTATTTCCCCCCGACAATGTCGGCTAGGGTTTTCTTCCTTCTTCCCATAAGCATTCTGAGATCTCGTCTGATAGATCTAATCTTTTCCTTCTCAAAGAAATTAATTTATTCAAGTATTTCCTACTGATTCAAGCAGAAGCGAGTCAATTTCACTGTAACGCTGGAAAAACTTGAAGAGATGCTCGAAGTTGGGAATGGTGGTCAAAATCTCATCCACCAAGGGGTTTTGACTGCGTTTCTAGGTTGCGCAAGCATCTGATGTTGGAAGCGAATCTTTCTTTCTGATCTGACTATCTGGATCTTCCTCAACTTTGAGATCTGACCGAAGCCTTGCAAAACTATTCTTTGAGAGTGGTTTTGTGAGTATGTCAGCTTTCTGATGAGTAGCCGGAAGATGATTTATACTGAGCTTCCCACTGATGACTTGCTCACGAACAAAATAAAGATCGATTTCCATATGCTTTGTTCGTGAATGAAGAATCGGGTTGGCAGAAAGCGACACTGTGCTGAGATTGTCGCACCATATTATAGGTTTCGGTTTGCTTATAATCTTTATCTCTTGAAGAAGTGATTGCAACCACATTATCTCGGCCGTGGCACTGGCTACGCTACGGTATTCTGCCTCTGTACTCGATCGAGAGACTGTTGATTGCTTCCTGGAGCACCATGATATTGGGTTACCGCCTAGATAAATGCAGTAACCTGATGTTGATCTTCAGTCGTCAGAGTCAGATGCCCAATCTGCATCGGCGTATCCTTGAATATCTAGAAGTTTACTGGCTTTAATACATATTCCATAGTTTAATGTCCCCTTTAAGTATCGCAGGATCCTCTTCACTGCCTTCCAGTGTTGATCTAGAGGTTCCTGCATAAATTGACAAACCTTATTCACACTGAATGATATATCTGGTCTAGTGATGGTAACATATTGCAAAGCGCCTACAATGCTTCTGTACTGTTTTATATTCTCTATATGCTCACCTTTAAATTTAGATAAATGTAGATTACTTATCATAGGTGTTGGCATAGGCTTTGCATTATTCATATTTGCTCTAATCAGAATCTCTGTAATATATTTACTCTGCAATAATATTAACTCACTTTGTGATTTTCTGTGCACTTCTATGCCTAAGAAGTAACTTAAGTTCCCTAAATCTTTGATTGAGAAGATTTGAAGCAAATGATTAGTGACATAATTAATCTCATTACTGCTGTTGCCTGTAATAATGAGATCATCAACATACACAAGTATATAAGTAGTACTACTATCATTCATTTTGATGTAAAGTGAGTTGTCAGACCTGGTTGGCTTGTATTCAAGACTGATCAGAGTAGATTTTAATTTTTCATACCATACTCTGGGAGCTTGCTTCAGTCCATAGATTGCTTTATGTAATTTGCATACCATTTTCTCATCACTGCCTTTGACATATCCTGGTGGTTGTTGCATGTACACATCTTGTTGAAGTTCACCGTGTAGAAATGCATTGTTGACATCAAGTTGTCTCATGTCCCATTTATTGTGTAGAGCAATAGTGAGTATTACTCTTCTAGTAGTTGGTTTTACAACTGGTGAAAAGGTTTCTGTGAAATCAAACCCACTTTGCTGTGAGTAGCCTTTAGCTACCAACCTTGCCTTATATTTAACTGCTTTCCCATCAGCTGACCTTTTAAGTTTGTATGTCCATCTGCATCCAACTATATTTTTGTCTTCTGGTGCTTGCACAATGCTCCAAGTTTTTTTTTTAATTAAAGCATTATATTCATCATCCATAGCTGTCTTCCAGTTACTGTCGGTAAGAGCTTCTTCATAACTGCCTGGTTCATCTTGCTTCAGTATTGTTGTGTAGATTTTTGGTTTGAAAATACCATGTTTAGATCTAGTCATCATGTGGTGTCCTATTCTTGCAGGAGGTGATGATTCACTGATATCAGTAGGATCAGCTTGATCTGGACTTGAGGAAGTATCCATACTTGATGAGATGTCCATATTGGAATCTGATGAACTTCTGTCTTGACATTGACTGTCAGAATTCTTAGATCCATTGAACTCTGACTGATCATTTGATGTGTTTTGTGTGTGTTCATTTGTCAAATGATCAGTTTGAGTTCCCTTAATCTCCTCACTTGAGTAAGTTGGAACATAGTGTTTTTGAACAGAATGCATGGATGATATAGCATCATAAACCTTATGTGTGGTTTTCAAATCACTCATAGAGAAGGGAAAGACATGTTCATTAAAAGCAACATGTCGAGAGACAATTATCTTACCATTACTGGTAAGACACTTGTATCCCTTTTGATTGGTTGGATATCTAATAAATGTACATGGTAGAGATCTGAAACTAAGCTTGTGTGAATTATATGGTCTTAAGTATGGAAAACACAAGCAACCAAAAGTTTTAAGTGAAGTGTAATCTGGTGATGTGCTAAATAGCATCTCATGTGGTGTTTTATTTTTTAACACCTTTGCAGGTAATCTGTTGATGAGAAATACAGCTGAGTTGAAAGACTCTGGCCAAAATTTCAGAGGCACTGAGGCATGTGCTAACAATGTTAGGCCAGTATCCACTATGTGTCTGTGCTTTCTCTCAACGAGCCCATTCTGTTCTGAAGTATATGGACAGGTATATCTATGTATTATTCCTTTGTTGATAAAATATTCTTTCAGAGGTTTAAACTCTGTTCCTCCATCTGTCTGAATTATCTTTAATTCATTGTTTGTCTGCCTCTCTGCTTGATTGATGAACTGAATCACTGCATCTTTGGCTTCTGCTTTTGATTTAAGGAAGTATATCCATGTATATCTAGTAAATGAGTCTACGAAAGAGACATAATATTTAAACCCATAATCAGAGTTAATTGGGGCAGGACCCCACAAGTCAACTGCTACCATCTCTAGTGGTTTTGTAAATTTAGTTGATGATTTAGAGAATGGTAGCTTATGACTTTTTCCCATTTGACATGAAGTACACATATATGGTGTGGATATACTTTCAAAATTTATATTCATGTTTTTCAATACATGTTTTACAACATCCACACTGGGGTGACCCAGTTTGTTATGCCACAGATCAAACATCCTTTCATTTTTGACAATTGAATCACATCCAGTATAATTGCATCAATTTCCTTTTTGAGCAGACTTAGTTTTCTTCAACAGATTGAAAATGTAAAGACCATTGTGCACCTTACCCTGTAACAAGATTTCTTTACTCAATAAATCTCTGACTATACAGTATTCTGGGTAAAATTCAAAGTATACTTGATTGTCATTGGCAAATTGAGACACACTCAATAGATTTTTCTTAATTTGTGGAACTCTAAGCAAGTTATTGAGATGTAATTCTCTCTTGCCTCTGATTCTGGCATTACCAGTATGAGTTATTTTAATTGAACTTCCATTACCCATAAAAATAGATTGCGTACCTTTGTATTCTCTGTTTCCAAGATTGAGATTGTCAAGATTATTTGTGATGTGATTTGTTGCACCAGAATCTGGGTACCATTCTTCAAATTGATCATCATCAGTCTTTGTTTGTTGGCTTGCATTAGATTGATTTCTTGATGTACTGCCTTGATGTCTTGCATCTAAACTAGTATGTGCAACATTGATACTTGGATTGTTACTTCTTTGAGCATTATTCTGCTGATTTGCACTAAAATTTTGATCAAATCTGAAATAACACTTAATTGCCGTGTGTCCAAATCTCTCACAGATCTGACACCTAAGTCTGTTGGAATTGTTCCATCTGCTACGGCCTCTTCCTCTGTAAAACTGACCACCTCTCTGATTATTTTGTTGAGCCCTGTTATTGAGTGATCTTTCTTGACCTTTTCCTTTACTGTTTGATGCATAGTTGATAGATAGATCTGTATCATGTGGTTTCTTTTGATCAATTCTGCCTTCTTGTGCAAGAAGAGTAGATTGAACATACTGAATTGATGGTAAGGTTTCTCTTGATGAAATTATTGCAACAATTGACTCATAATCTTCATCTAGACCACTAAGAATGGTAAGAATCTGCTCTGTATCTGTCACTTTATGACCAGCAGTCTCTAAAAGATCACAACATGTTTTAATTTTAGTCAAATATTCTTGCATTGACATATTGTCTTTCTTCAGATTCTGTAGTTGCCTTTTGTAATGTAGAATCCTTGCTGCCGTTTGAGAATTGAATGTTTGATTAATAGTTGACCATATCTCTTGTGAACTTTTACACCCAACAATTTGTGACAAAAAATTGACACTGATAGAAGACATTAACCATGATGCCAGTAGACTGTCCTGCCTTTGATAGTTTGTGAAATCTTGATTTGGAATTAGTTTTCCTCTGGTGTCACTTATCATCATTGGTGGTATTGCTAGAGTGCCATTGACATAATTTTCAAGACCGTAGCCCCTTATTACTGTTTCTGCTTGATATTTCCATAGCAGATAATTATGTTCATCTAATTGAATTGAGAGTTGACTCTTTGGTTTGATTATATACAAACTTGCAGATTCTTGTGTTGGATTTGAAGGATTCCTTCTCGTGGGAGATATTGATTCAGTGTTTCTTTCTGCAGTGTCCCCCATTGCCGAGTCTTGAATCTATACTTATTTGTGGCGAGGCAGTTCTTGTGGCTGCAGCCCAATGAGAATTTTTTTTTCTTTCTTGACAAGTTGAGGAAGAAAATTAATTCAAGAATTCAATTCTTGATTTAGAATGCTGTTAAGCGAAGCCAAGTACACTCCTCTCTGATGAGAATTGAATCGAAAAGGGAATCTGCAGCCTATCCTGGATGATGAGTGCTGACAGGGTTTAGGCGAGGCAGAGATGTTAAACTGGATGAACAGAATACTTGGTCAGAAAGAAATACTCTCCGGTGATGATACTATAATCTGAGGAGAAATGAATTATACAATCATCCAAATATTGATCATTTGATCAAATGGATGATGATTCAAAATTCACTCTGCCGTTAGGCAAATATCCGCTCTGATACCAAAATAGAATTTGATTGAAGTTTGAATAAAGGAGAAAAGATAAAATGTTATTGAATTGAGAAGAGATAATATAAATGTTACATATACAGCTGTATTTATATAAAACTATACAGAGGGGAAATAAAGACGTAAATGCCCCTGAAACCCTTATTTACAATATCATATATGACTCGGTTAATTATCTCTGTACTCCTTACTTTATTTGTTTTATAACATGATGCACACATTGGCCTCAATGGCATTAGATTTCGTTGCACGGTACAGGGGCAAATGCACTTAGTCCCTTTGCACCGTCAACATGTATGGTTTGTTTGCACATCATTCCAGAGGCAAATCGTTTCAGTTAGTCAAAAAAGTTAAATTTAGTGCATCTTTTATACCTTTTACCTGCATATGTTTAGAATACAACATGATTATACTACTGACGCATCTAATTTATGTTTAGACCATATTTTTTATTCTACCTACTAATCAGCACTTTACGGATTTTTTTCTAACTTCGAATATGTATTTTTGCTTAGATGGCATTGAGTCAAATCATAACCCTAACCTATAGTCGATGATATAAGTCGTGGAAACTTGCAAAATAAAAAGGCCATACAGTATATGGAAACCAAAATAAAAACAACATAATTAGGCATATTAACATTGGGTTATCGAAGTTGTACAAACCGAGTTGCTAACTTTGCCGCATTTCACATTCGATAGGTGAGGAAATCAATCGATGAAATTAGCATCCAATTTGATATGAGGTGATGGAGAAAAATACGATGAAATCTGTAGGCGATTAAGGTTGTTAGTAATGGGTAGATTTTTCGGCGACGATGGCTATAAAATTAGTCGAGGAAATCAACATCTAATTTGATGTGAGTTGAAGGACTTGGTGATGGTGTTGTGCTGTAATGAAACGGAACTTGGTAAATGTTGCGTAGGAAGCCAAAGAAGCAAACGGCATTTCGGAAAGACATTGTTAAATCATATTCAATGAATTCTCTTTATTGATAATCAGTACATATGGCACATCCGATTGGACGTGTAAAAGAAAAAATGGATTAGTTTTATTTTTAGCAAGGACGAAACCATCCTCCTATTGCTTTATTTTTAATTAATGTATAGCGAGTATATTAACGTAATTTTCAAAGCTTCAAACGAAGGTATACTCATTATATATAGATAAAGATGAATTATGTCGTATGGGTGAATCGTACCACAAACTATTAAAGGCAAAGCATCCACTCAGTGAGAGCGACATAAGAGTTGGTGAACTCGCAAACTGATACATATAGGTGCATGCCATTGTAAGTCCAATGAAATGAAAATAGCTTTAAATGCTCCGTTAAAATTCATTGATGAATTATAATAGAAAAGAACGCGTATATTTGATACACATATAGTATGTCCATGATGTGTTAATAGAATATAAAATGGAAGTCGGTAATGTTACGTGCAAAAGGAAATAGAACGATTTGATTCGATCAAATAAGTGAATATATTGGAAAAGAGTTCCCAACTTGTCTAAAAATTTAGAAAGACTCAATCTCAAAAATCGCTCCTTCCTATGATACATAATGTTGTATCAGTAAGGATTAATCAAACTTAGTTGAACAAATTATGATCGATGATCTGTGAAGTTGAGTTAACTTCTTACGTAAGGTCACGTGTTTAAGAATAAGTACACAAAGTTAAAATTAGTTTCATCTAAAGCATAATTTAAGAGATCAAATAAGATAAGAGTTTACAAGAAACCCTACATATGCTAGGTCAAGAAATTGATAGGTTATGCAAGTCAAAAGACTGCACGTAACAATTATTCGTGATGGATCTTGTGTGGACCAACCCAATGTAGTTTGGGACTGATTAATATTAATTGATCAATTTATGTTATGAATATAAGTTTTGTAAACTAATACTAAATCAGTTATATAGAAGGCAATTCATAAAATTTTAAAAATATCTATTCCATTGCACTAAGAAACAGTTGTTGTTTTATGAAACACAAATTTCACAAAGAAGGATTTTTTTTTTTAGAGAGATTATTGGCAGTAAAATTCTTTTGGATATGGTTCAAAGAAAAAACTGAATACAACAAATGCAATGAAATTAACAAAACCTAAAAGGAATAACACATTAGAATGTCTAATAAGCATTCTCGCACATTAAAGGGAAACCACAAGTTTCTTATCGATGTCGAGAATAAAATACCCTCAGTTGTTAACAAAGCCACTAAGAATACTGACTCTGCCATATGGTATAATGACCAAATCCTGAATAGATTTCAAGTACAGTATCAAAATATGATTTGGTTAGTTGTACCTAAATGGATATGATCCATCGACCGCAAATGTGTCTTCGAGAAGAAGACCAATGCAATTGGAATATTTAAGTAGTGTTGATTAGAATAACGTCATAAATTTTAATTATTGAGATTATCATAACAGATTCATCATTCAATGTACTTAAATTAATTTATTTTTACTTATAAAATTATCGTCTAGTATTACTTTGAATTTCGATACATATATGTTGGGATAGAAAATTTTAAATAATGATTTATAATAGATGATTTGTTTTTAACAACCAAAGTGTCTCGAAGTCAGTGAGAGCGATATTGAGTTTGTGGATTTTGAATAATATCCAAGAACTGATATGAAAGTATCATTCAATAAGAATCAGAGTTGAAAAAGTATTTTGACAGAAGTATCAAATAGTTTGATTTCTAGTCTAAATATAGAGGAAGTGTGTGTCTATAAGAAATAGCACTAGAAGATACTTAGATATTTTTAAACTATAATTAAACAACATACTGCTAATTGTCAATGATGAATCTATGTTAAAATTAGTTCCAATCTAGTTTTTTTATTTCTCGGTATATTAGTTGAAAAGATATCTTTTATAATAAGTATAAAAGGATGTTGGGATTGTCCCAAACGATAGACACAAACACTATATTAAAATTTTTAATATTACCATGTAAGATGGATTTCTTATGCATCGACAATATGAATTATCATACATGTTGTATTGTCTACGTAATCATACTTAACTTATGCATAAATAAATCAAGTATCAAATATGAGTTAAGATCGCTAAATGCTAATTAAGAGTATTCTCAAGTATTTATGAAATATTAGAGAATTATTTGTAGAAACAACAAGTTTTTATGAAAAATCATTTAGATCCAAACTTCATAAGTGATATTGAATATACTATATCAATATTAAATTCACTTTAATTTAGAAATATTCCAAGCAAAAAAGTTGTGACCGATTCAACCAAAAGGTTAAGTATATCACCTTGAATAGTGCCACAATAAAAGCAATGTATATGTAAATATAGAAAAATTATGACCGGGCTAGGGATGATTACAAATGTTGTGAATCCCATGCTATTGTTATATGATAACAATGTCATGATACACATCACGAAAGAATCTAGAGTTCACTAGAAGCTAGAAACATACTTCAAAAATGTTCCATAGAATAAAGATAGTTTATTAGCATCAGAAAGTGTTGATTGATTGAGTAGATAATTAAAACAACATAGATGATCATTTACGGAGGGATTAACTTGACCGATTCTAAGAAAACCGATAGAAGGTATGAGATTGAGATTCCATACTTAGCGTCCAGTGCAAGTGGGAGATTGATAAAGTTAGGGGTGTAACTTAGGGGAAATTACGCATTTTTTTATAAATACCAATTCTATAATAAAATCTCTTTCAAAAGAAAAGGTGTTTTTCTTTCTATTTTATACTAATCATATTGTGATAACTTAATTAATTATATAATTTAAGTATATTGTATAAAAATCCTTAAATGATACGTTATTTTGTACTAATTGCAATATGTTGTACTAAAGAGAATTAGTGTAAATAATTATTACTACCAGGTTCCGCTTAAATAGCGAAAGTGGATTTTATCAAAATAATTATAAGTGATAAATTAGACCAAACCATCACGCCATTAGATAAGGTGACGTGTGAACATTAATATTCTAATTGTTCGATATTAATCGCTGATTGAATTTACACCTACGAGTTGCACAACCTTAATAATGAACACTTCGAAATACCATACGATTTAATTAATTTTTAATTATTGTAAGTTAATTACACTAATTAATATTGATAAAATATTAGTTATTAAATTTTATTTGAATTTTGGAGGCCATTGATAATTAATTGAATGCATATATAAAATTTATATATGAACATATCAATATACGATATCGATTGAGATTTAAATTTGATTTAAATGCAATTATTTATTAAATAGGATTAGAACTTTTGAAGGCCCGACTCCTCTAAGATGGCTGGCCATGGGTAGGCAGGAGTGAGGGTTTTAATTGTTCGAATTGGATTTGAAACAGTAGGAAGGAATGAGTAAAGAAGGGATCTTAGCTCCACTTTTACCTCTTCTTTCATGCTGCTTAAACCAACTACTTTCCATTTATTTATTTTTCCCATTCTCTTCCTTCTCTTAGTTGAGAGTAACTGTCCACCATAACTAAAAAATTTGAGCAACAAAATCCAAAGAAAAGTCATTAAATTAAAAGGTGGTGTTCGTCTTGTTGCAATTCCTAAAGACGGTTCAATAGAATCTAAGAGTTATTCTTACATTCAAGATGTGAGTCCTAGGCCATATTTTTGGTAATATTCTTACTCTATTTTGATTACATATTATACATATCAGTGCAGAATACATCTTATATATGCTTATAACGAATTAATATACGCATGTGTTGACAGTTTTAATTGTGCATGTCAAAATTGTTTAATGAAAACATCATTATATTATATTTACATTTTTCAACCATATCATTAAATAAATAAATTTTATTTTCATTTTTTGAAATTAATTAGCTATAATCACTTTATAATACGATAAATATAATTATATATATAATACATTTTATATATACATCAAATTGTATAAAAATGTTTTTATAAATATAAATGTTTTCTTTTTTTAATTTTTTTCTATATAATAATAATAAACATATATTTCAAAATCATTATATATATATTTTTGTATTTTAAGAAAAAACCAAATTCGTAGGGATTTGATTAAAAAATTGATTTAAAAAATCCATTTTGGCCAAAAAAAAAACACACACACACACACATACATATGTATATAATTACCTTTTAATTAAATATATGTATATACAATTGTATGTTTGGAATTTAAAAAGATATTGTTTATACACACACACACACACACACACACACATATATATATACTAGTGGTTGACCCGTGTGTTGCACTCAATGATATTATAAAATCAATTATGTATTTTAAATACTGTAAAAAGTAACATTATATTATGTGTATGTTAAATTTGTTGTTATAAATGAATTATTCATTAAATATGTTAGCATTGTCATGCACGCATATTTATTTATTTGAGCAATAAATTTTTTTGATATTGGGATTGTTATATTTTTAAGATTTAATAGACATTGGATATTGATTAGTTTAATTTATTTAAATATTTTAAACATTGGGTTACTTAATTAATTCATATACATGGACTTGAGTTTAAAATTGTAAGAGTAACAATGAAGAGTTTATGATTTTTTTCGAAAATAGTACGATGGAAGGGAAGTAACGTAATATTGTATAATTGTATATTGTATAATCGTAACATATGGACGTAGATGTTTAGATTGTAGCACTAATGTGATTTTCTAGATGCAAGTCGGTACTCTGGTGGTCCATTTGGATTGACTTATATAAGTAGTTTTAAACTTTATAAAAGCCAAAATGAATTGGTTTTGACTTTCAAAAAGCTAAAAATTAGCTTATTTTAGTCGGTAAGTGATTTGTAATCATGCACAAGATCCTAATATCCATGTTTTTGTTTGTTTCATCTACGTATCCTAAGATTACAATAATAAATTGTAACGACCTGCAAATCTACACAATTCAAGCTGACAATAAACCAAGCATGACCAACCCAAATTGAACAGAAAGACGGATAGTTATGGGAAAGAAAGAAGAAGAAAAGAAAAGAGAAAGAAGAAGAAAAGAAGAAATCAAAACAACACAGAATCTCACAATCGCAGTAGAACAACATATAATTAATATCAATGATCTTTACAAAAGAGAAACTATAATATACATACCTCCATCAATGTACAACAACAAATCACAATCATCATCCTGGACAGTTATAACAACATGCCCTTGCAAATGCTGATAAGTTAAACAACTAATGCAGCTGAAAATAAAAAATACAGGAATATGTCTAAAAGACCTTCAGCTCGTCTGCTGAAGCTCCAAAGCATCCAAATCTAAATCTATAAGTATGCTCGGTCAGACCCGAGGATTGAAAGGAAAGAACGCCCGGATCAGTCTGGTAAACCAACGTGAGAGAAACGCATCTCAACTGAATTTTAACGTTATCAATTTTTTCGAAAAACAAAAGTATCTCGTAAGACCACGCCGCACATAAACACAAATGAGTTTTTACCTTATGATAACCAAAACATTTCATATCAAAGTCTGCTATATTATACTAGTGTCTAGTGTACAAATAATATTAACCACAGTCAAAATTGTTACCATTATTAAATTCCAACATACTAGGTTCTGCAATCAAAATGGCAGGGATGTAGCGAGGAATGGATTTCCACCAAATGACCAGGTAAGGGACTACCTCTCGACGGTACATCTCTAGAGGAATGTACAAAGGCCCAATTGATGGTCCTCTACCAACACAAGACCAACCTACCTCTAACTAGATAGCACAGAATATGTCATCACCTTGGTCGTTACCGACCTATCTGAGAGCCCTCTGCGCATATACCACAATAATTTAAAATCCAACGTTATAGCGGGATAAATATATCTGGAAGGGGATAATCTTATCCTAATGGTTGCAAACCACATAGCCTTGTCGCGCTATCCTATTTTGATCATTTTCGGGTGTGAAGCCTAAGGTAATGATTACCTTTCATTGAACATCAACTTTTCACTTTGAATGCCCATTGCCTTTCCATAATCACACAACTAATTTCTATAAACGTATAACTCCTGAGCTTGTACATCTTAGAAAAGGGTGTTAAGCTAAGAGAAGTTGCCTTCTCCACCACCAAACAGATGATAAGTTTATATAGATCAATCAATGTGATTTTAAAATGCAATGTCAGAAATACGTCCACACAAATTGTCCAGGAACAGAAAAAACCGAAGGCACGCTCTTACCACATCATATCAGGAGTTACTCCTAGGATTAGTAGCGAGAATTCAGTGCATATCAAAGATTTTCATAACGAAGCACTACTGCTACCATATATATATATAATGCATCATGGGTCTAGTGGCAAGTAGCCCTACATCATGACGATATCCGTCTTCAAAAATCATCATCATAAACATGCACTTTCGAGTGCATACATTAGTCCAAATTGGTTTTCAGATAAATCCAATCCCGGCCTGTCCATACCAACAACGATAAAAAGGCCAAATTTGATATTCGGTTATTTAACTATCACAACACCACATAAAATCTAGCGCATAAGCAGTCACTAGGCATGTTTAATTAATCTCTTATTAATTAAATCACTTTCCAAATTGTTACTTCCAATTATATTTGAAAAGATATATTCTCAAAACCATTTTAGTTTTTCGATATTTGGAAAACATTTCCATATACTTATTTCAATGGTATAAGTATATTCACAAACCTTCTTGTTTTCAGCACTTAGAAAATATTATATACTTAAATCGAAAATAAGTATATATACCCATCTTGAGGAAAGTATTCTACAAAACACACTTTATTTCGGTCAAAACGAATGTTGCGTAAAACATCAATACGACAACCCGAAACATAAGTATATGAATTCGACTAATTTTACTTAACCTTAATTTTCGATGTCAAACTTCAACTATTTATTAGTTAACAATGAAGCCATTCAAGTTGGGGTATCATTACCACTCAGACCTTGATTGAACAACATTCTTCTAATTAGATAGAAGTTACACACCTCGAATATTAACATCAAATACATGATACATACACACATACATACATATCCCATATACTATATAAAACATTTCCTTTCGAAAATCATTTACTATAACAACAGTGTTATAGTCCATGCCTTTCTCACTTTCTCGAAAATGCCTATTACAAAAATAAATGTTGAAATATATGTTTTCATCACTTAACACATTTTAAATCACTTTTAAAAACATTCAATTCATTTGAAATCTTTGCTTTCAAAACATTCCTTTAAAATATTATTTTAACTTTTAAAATATGAATGTATTACCTTTATAAAAATCCATATTCAAATCTCAACATGAATCATTTCCATATTTGATGCAGCTCAAGTCAAAGGAGTAAGTCGTACACGACTCAAGGAGGGCTTGGGTCGTCCACGACTTAAGGAAGCAGGGCTAGGTCGGCCGCGACCTAAGGAAGGACTTTCGGGTCGTCTACGACTCAATGAGGATCATCCACGACTTAAGGAGTCACGGGGGGAAGGCTTACGAGTTAATGAAACAGGACTGAGTCGCCTCCGAGCTAACATGATACCAGAGGAAAAATGGTGCCGAGTTAACGACCTAAATTAACGAGTCACGACCTAAGGTCTTAGGTCGGCAGCGACCTAAAGGAATATGTGTTGTATATGAGCCGAGTCAACGAGTTACGACTCATAATAAGCCGACCTATTTAAGTCGTTGAGGAGATATGCCGCAGGGAGCTCGTGTTGCTTAAGTCGTATGAGTCTTGAGTCGTCTGTGTCTTTAAGCCGTGTGGTATTATAGGTCGTCACCGACTTATGTGTGTGTTGTTGTAATATGTTTTTTTTCTTTCTTTGAGTCGTAGGTCGTTAGGTCGGCCATGCAGGGTCATTTGTTGAGTCGTTTCATTGTGCTGTGTTGTACATATGATAAGCCGTGAGTCGTGTCCATAGCTGTATGTGGTATGTTAGGTCGGTAACGACCTTGCCTAAGTCGTTTGCATTGTGTTCTGTTGTAAAGGGGTTGAGTCGCTTTGTGTTAAGTCGGTGCCGACTTAAGGTGGGTCGTAAGTCGTATGCGACTTAAGGGTCAGGGTCAAAACTCTATAAATACGCGTGAGTTGTACATTTGAAGGAGGTTGATTTTTGAATAAAATTTCTTGTTGATTGCTGTGTGCTTTCTTCTAAAATTGGTAGTTGAGTGTAATCTCCTATCTCCTCTTTCGGTTAATCGAGTGCGCTCGATTCAACGATCGTAGAAGTCGATTCACGGTATCTAATGCGCTAGATCAACGTACGAAGAATCATAGATCTTTGAACACGGTATAGTGCGCTATCAACGTGTTTGAGATAGCTAGAATTCGGTATCTTCGGATCAACGAATTTGGGCATTTTGGTATTCATCAATCCACCGATTGCTACTTTCACCGATTGAAGTTTATTTTTGATTTATCCGCTGCGTCAGTTTTGGTATCAGAGCTAGACTTAGCCAATCATAGCTAAGCCGAGACTTGGAGCCAATTTTTTGAAGTTTGAAGTTGTGTTCGTTGTGATCTTATTGAAGTTGCAACAAGTTTGGGGTGTACGATCCATATTCTTTTGGATCAAAAGGCGAAAGTTGTTTGAATTGAAGTGTTTGAAGTTGTGTAGTGGTATAGCCGAGCCAAGGAGTTTTGTGCGAGCTAGTGGTGTTAAGACGTGCATTGTTTGGCTTGTGTTGGAGAGTTTTGAAGACTTTTTGAAGTTTAAAGTTGTGAAGTGTTTGAGTTTTTGAGAAGTTTTCAATCATGCCGCCAAGGAGAACTAACCGTCATCAAAACGTTGAAGCTTTGTATAGAAGAGAAGAAGCCGAGCTTATGGAACAACGTATTAATGAGAAATTTGATGAAGGCACTGGAAAATTAGAGAAGATGATGAATGATTTGGATCAAACTCAAAGGAGGAGATCACCAAACTCGAACCATGGAGGAAACCGAGTTTCGCCATTGGTTACGGAAGCGAGGAGGGTATCACCATAATTTTTTAGAGATAGAAGAGAAACATCAATTTCATCACGGAGAGATCATCATGACTATGGACATGAAGAGAGAAGAAGTCAACGTGAATTTGACAATGAGGCGTATAGAGATGAAGAGAGACATAGTCGAAGAAGCATGCATGAGCGAAGGGATGATAATGGTCGAGATCGATATAGACATACTTTTGATTTTGATGAAGAGAGTGATAGAACTAGCATTCATTATCGAGATCGAGACCAAGTTCGAAATTCATATCGGGATGTAGATGATGATCATCGATGGGAATCGGGTATGAAGATGGAAATTCCAGAGTTCAAGGGTGGAATGGTAGCTGAAGAATTTCTTGATTGGTTGTCAAATGTGGAGGAAATCTTTGATTTCAAGGAGGTTCCGGAGAATCGAAGGGTGAAGTTAGTTGCTACTAGGTTGAGGGGGAGAGCTTTGGCATGGTGGCAGCAAACTAAACTTACAAGGGAGAGAATGGTAAAGTCAAAGATTGAATCATGGGAGAAGATGAAGAAGTTGATGCGAGCTATATTTTTGCCTTACAACTACCAATCACTTATGTACCAGAGGTTGCAGAATCTGAGGCAAGGGACGAAGTCTGTTAGTGATTATGCTGATGAATTTTACCAACTCATTGCCAGGAATGATATTATGGAAACGGAAGAACAGCTAACTGCTAGATTCGTTGGGGGATTGAGAATGCAGATCCAGGATATGGTTAATATGTTTGATCCTAGATCAGTAGTAGAGGCACATCAGAAAGCGTTGGCTTGGGAGAAGCAGGGAAGGCGTGGAGGGGGTGTGTTTACTAATTCCAATAATCAAGCGAAGGGTGTTAGTGGAAGTTCTAATATTCCTAAGCCTGTTACAAAACCAATGGTGAAGGAGGTTGAGAAGGCGAAGGTTAGTAGTGGTTTCAAATGTTATAACTATCAGGAGTTGGGTCACAAAAGCAATGAATGTCCGAAGCCGAAGAAGAGAGCAATGGTTGCTGAGATTGAGGATGATGGTGAGGAGGCAGAATGTTCAAATACACCTTATGTCGAGGAGGAAGAAGAATTGTCTGGAGATGAAGGTTGTAATTTGATGATGAGGAGATCTTGTCTTACACCAAAGCAAGAGGAAGATTCTAGTTGGTTGAGAAGCAATATTTTTCAGTCGACATGCACTATTCTAGGGAAAGTTTGCAAGTTCGTTATTGATGCTGGAAGCTGTGACAACATTATTTCTACGGAAGCAGTAAGGAAGTTGAACTTGAAAACTGAGAAGCATCCTAAACCGTACAAACTAGCATGGTTAAGGAAGGGAGGTGAAGTGAAGGTGTGTCGAAGGGCTTGTGTGAATTTTTCTATTGGGAAGAAGTACAAAGACGAAATTTGGTGTGACGTTGTAGACATGGATGTGTGTCATCTGTTGTTGGGCAGACCATGGCAGTTTGATAGAGCAGTGCAACATGATGGTCGTGCTAATAGTTACAGTTTTATGTTCGAAGGTACTAAGATCACTTTAGTTCCCAAGAAGCAACAACAGAAGGAGAGCAAGCTAGAGGAGATCGAAGAGCTGAAAACTTTATTATCTTTGAAGGAGTTTGTTAAAGAAGTTGAAGAGGAGCCTGAAGTCTATTTGTTGATTGGGCGAGAGAGTCATGAAGAGGTTGAGATTCCAGAAGGAGCAAAGCCAGTTTTGAAAGAATTTGAAGATGTATTTCCAGAAGAGTTGCCTAAGGAGTTACCGCCACTAAGGGACATTCAACATCAAATTGATCTTGTTCCGGGAGCAGTGTTACCACATCGACCACATTATCGAATGAGTCCGAAGGAACATGAAGAGTTACGAAGGCAAGTGGAAGAGTTGTTAGAGCAGGGACGTGTTCAGGAAAGCTTGAGTCCTTGTGCAGTACCAGCTTTGTTGGTACCGAAGAAGGATGGAACATGGAGAATGTGTACCGATAGTAGAGCTTTGAACAAGATTACTGTTCGCTACAGATTTCCTATGCCGAGGTTGGATGACTTGCTAGATCAGTTGAGTGGGGCTACTATCTTTTCGAAGATTGATTTGAAGAGTGGTTATCATCAGATTCGGATTAGACCTGGAGATGAATGGAAGACCGCATTCAAGACGAGAGAGGGGTTATACGAATGGTTGGTTATGCCATTTGGTTTATCAAATGCACCTAGTACATTCATGCAGGTGATGAATCAAATCTTTAGACCTTTCATTGGGAAGTTAGTGGTGGTTTATTTCGATGATATTCTGATATATAGCAGGAGCACAGAGGAGCATGTAGAGCATTTGAGAAAGGTGTTAATTGTCCTTCGTGAGGAACAATTTTATGCAGCTACGAAGAAATGTGTGTTCATGAATCGAAGCGTTTTATTTTTGGGATATGTTGTATCTGAGAAGGGAATCCAAGTGGACCAGAGTAAAGTTGAAGCTATTAGAAATTGGCCACAACCGAGAACTATCACTGAAGTTAGAAGTTTTCATGGATTGGCATCATTCTACCGAAGATTCATTCCACATTTCAGTAGCGTGATGACACCAGTTACTGATTGTATGAAAGGGAAGCAGTTTTCTTGGTCGGAGGAAGCGGGGGTTGCTTTCGAACGAATCAAAGAACTTTTGACGACAGCGCCAATTCTTGTATTACCAGATTTTCAGTTGTTGTTTGAGCTACACACTGATGCATCAAAGGTTGGGATTGGAGGAGTGTTGAGTCAGAGTGGAAGGCCAGTTGCTTATTTCAGTGAGAAGCTATCAGGGGCAAAGATGAGATACAGTACATACGATGTTGAGTTTTACGCTGTTGTGCAAGCAGTGAAACACTGGAGGCATTATCTATTCCGGAAAGAGTTTGTTCTTTACACTGATCATGAAGCTTTGAAGCATTTGCAGGGGCAGGATAAAATTTCAGCGAGACATGCATCATGGATTGCTTATTTACAACAGTTTACTTTTGTCGTGAAACATAAATCTGGGGTAACGAATCGTGTGGCTGATGCTTTGAGTAGGAGAAGTCATTTGTTGACAACATTGAAGGTTGAAGTGACATGATTTGAATTATTGCTAGAGTTGATTGAAGAAGATCCTTACTTTGCAAAGTTCGTTGAGAAAGTTAAGGATGGAAGTACTGATGAATTTGTGTTGGTTGATGGTTTTCTGTTTAAAGGAAATCAGTTATGTATTCCAGAGAGCAGTTTGAGATTGAAGATTATCAAAGAGTTGCACGAGGAAGGACATGTGGGCCGTGATCGTACATTACATTTGATTTCTCAATCTTACTTTTGGCCGTCAATGAGGAGAGAGGTTGAAAGGTTTGTGGAGAAATGCCATATATGTCAGGTTTCGAAGGGTACAGCGACAAATGCAGGATTGTATATGTCGTTACCTGTACCAACTAAACCGTGGGTTGATATCAGCATGGATTTTGTTTTGGGTTTGCCTAGAACTCAAAGGGGAAATGATTCTATATTTGTTGTGGTGGATAGATTTTCGAAAATGGCACATTTTGTTGCTTGTAAGAAGACGGTGGATGTTGTTCGTGTTGCTCAGTTATTTTTCAAAGAGATTTATCGACTCCATGGGTTGCCAGAATCTATTGTGTCGGATAGGGATACTAGATTTTTAAGCCATTTTTGGTTAAGTTTGTGGAAGATGGTGGGAACGAAGTTGAACTTTAGCAGCGCTTATCATCCGCAAACGGATGGACAGACCGAAGTTGTTAACCGATCGTTAGGAAATTTATTGCGATGTCTTGTGAAGGACAATCTGAAGAGTTGGGACATGAAGTTATGTCAAGCAGAGTTTGCACATAACCATGCGGTTAGTAGAAGCACAGGTTACAGTCCATTTCAGATTGTATATTCAAGTTTACCCAGGGGACCATTGGACTTAACGGTAGTATCACAACCGAAGGGGACAGTTAAACGAGCTGTTGATTTTGTTGATGAATTAACTGAATGTCATAAGATCGTTCGGGACCGATTGGAAAAGTAAAATGAGAAATATAAGAAATTTGCAGACTTGAAGCGACAAAATGTTGAATTTAACGAAGGTGATTTGGTATATGCTGTGTTAACAAAAGATCGTTTTCCAGTAGGCGCTTATAACAAGTTGAAAGCCAGAAAAATTGGCCCGGTCGAAGTCGTGAAACGAATCAATGAGAATGCTTATAAGTTGAAGCTACCGGAGGATGTATACACTTCTGACGTATTCAATGTTAAGCATCTTGTGCCATATTATGGAGACGAACAATCTGGTACGGAAGAAATTACAAATTCGAGGGCGAATTTTTCTCAACCAGGGGAGGATGATGCAGCTCAAGTCAAAGGAGTAAGTCGTACACGACTCAAGGAGGGCTTGGGTCGTCCACGACTTAAGGAAGCAAGGCTAGGTCGGCCGCGACCTAAGGAAGGACTTTCGGGTCGTCTACGACTCAATGAGGATCATCCACGACTTAAGGAGTCACGGGGGGAAGGCTTACGAGTTAATGAAGCAGGACTGAGTCGCCTCCGAGCTAACATGATACCAGAGGAAAAATGGTGCCGAGTTAACGACCTAAATTAACGAGTCACGACCTAAGGTCTTAGGTCGGCAGCGACCTAAAGGAATATGTGTTGTATATGAGCCGAGTCAACGAGTTACGACTCATAATAAGCCGACCTATTTAAGTCGTTGAGGAGATATGCCGCAGGGAGCTCGTGTTGCTTAAGTCGTATGAGTCTTGAGTCGTCTGTGTCTTTAAGCCGTGTGGTATTATAGGTCGTCACCGACTTATGTGTGTGTTGTTGTAATATGTTTTTTTTTTCTTTCTTTGAGTCGTAGGTCGTTAGGTCGGCCATGCAGGGTCAATTGTTGAGTCATTTCATTGTGCTGTGTTGTACATATGATAAGTCGTGAGTCGTGTCCATAGCTGTATGTGGTATGTTAGGTCGGTAACGACCTTGCCTAAGTCGTTTGCATTGTGTTCTGTTGTAAAGGGGTTAAGTCGCTTTGTGTTAAGTCGGTGCCGACTTAAGGTGGGTCGTAAGTCGTATGCGACTTAAGGGTCAGGGTCAAAACTCTATAAATACGCGTGAGTTGTACATTTGAAGGAGGTTGATTTTTGAATAAAATTTCTTGTTGATTGTTGTGTGCTTTCTTCTAAAATTGGTAGTTGAGTGTAATCTCCTATCTCCTCTTTCGGTTAATCGAGTGCGCTCGATTCAACGATCATAGAAGCCGATTCACGGTATCTAGTGCGCTAGATCAACGTACGAAGAATCGTAGATCTTTGAACACGGTATAGTGCGCTATCAACGTGTTTGAGATAGCTAGAATTCGGTATCTTCGGATCAACGAATTTGGGCATTTTGGTATTCATCAATCCACCGATTGCTACTTTCACCGATTGAAGTTTATTTTTGATTTATTCGCTGCGTCAATATTTATAAACTATATTTTATAATTCTCCATTCTCTTTTATAAAACTTCTCATTATAAAATCTCTTTATTCATAAAATTTGATTTATAAATATATTCATTTCTAAATCTCATTTGTTATAAATAATCCATTTATAAATTATTTTCTTATAAATCTAATTTATCTCTAAAAACCATTTATAAATTCATTTACAAAATATCCATTACAAACCCATTTTATAAATATTTATAAACTCTTTTTATAAATCTAATTCTTTATGTATAAAATATCACTTTTATAAATCTTCTATATAAACCATTCAAAAATCTTTATTTAACATACTTCACAAAACAGTTAATTTAGAACACCAAAAATCATACTTTTATTTTATTTAAAATAAATTCCTTTCTTTAATAATTCAAAAATTATTAAAACATATATACTTTCAAAATCACTTAAAATCCATTTTAAATTAAAATCAGTATTTTATGGTATTTTAATACCAAAAATAAGGCCCAGTGCGACTAGAGCACTGAATAAGTCCAATTATATAACTATCAAAAATACGGCATCCAACACATCGTATATCACTATATACATGAAAAGTAATGTAACATCCCCCTACTTAGAGGCCCAAAATTAACGGTTACGGATGCTGCAGTCATTCATAGTTATTAATCCTCGACGTCCAAATACGGCGATATTAGATACATTGATACAAGAAAAGCAAGAATAAGGAAAAAAAATTAAATAGCAAACACATTCCATTTCAAAATTTTCCAAATTGATTACATAATCCCAGTTTGCAGACCACGTTCAGATAACATATAATTATTACAAAATCCACCAAGAGCGGCATATGAAGATGCCCCCTTGGTTGATCAGAGTATATGACAAGGCAAGAAGACAAATTTTCCTTTACAATCAATATACATAGCGGAAATAAAAGAACTCTAATAACAAGCTTGCCACCTGCATGTCGTCGAAAGCTTTATTCATCTAAAAGAACACCTAGAAACCTTAACTCTCAACCTACTCAAAATCAATTAAGTACTCGAGAGTTTAAGGGGAAAACAAAAACTTCGAGTCAGACATAAAGCCTGGTATGAATATTAATTTGCCATCTCAAACCATATAGATTTCTAGTAAGACCACGCTGCTTAGCGGAACGGGTTTTTCCCTCACTAGTATCCTAAAATATTTATAAAACCTTAAACTGTGCTCTTGCATCCACAATGGTTAAAACATAGTATTTCAAAAACATTATAATGATATGCAAAACAAGTAAATCAAGTTTGGATTACCTACCTCCATTCATTCGGACTATCTGTCTCCATTATAGTTTCTAGGATTATTATTAACCAATTAAATGTTATGGACTATGTGTCCAATATCATAGTTTTCATAGGATCACTAAGAAACTATTGGTAACTCCAATATCTTTTCTATTATCCTGGTTTTCATGGGCTAACAAGGAACCTATTTATTAACTGTCAAAATCTTAATCCAGATATAGTTTTCATGGGCTAACTATAAACCAATTAGCCCCTGCCAATATCAATCATAGTTTTCATGGGCTGATTATGAACCTATTGGCCCCTGCCAATATTTTTAATTTAGATTTTAATATTTCTTAAATCATATTCACTACTGGGTCAACCTAGCCGGTTATTCTGCCCTTCCCCAAAATACCGTTATGGGTTAATAACAATTTAAATAAATATATGAAGAAGTATTCAAAACAACAAATAATACCATCACCTGTGGTTTATCATCTTCCTTATATATATATATATATATATATATATATATATATATATATATATATATATATATATCGGGGTTAAACCCTTTAACCTTTATAATCAATGAAAACTTCTTCATTTCAAAACCCTTTTTTTCCTTATGCCATGGTTATTCCTTTTAATTGAGATTGAGTTTATGTTTTGAAATCTTAAAATATCTCTTTTGAAATCTCTGGATGACTTCCGTCGAAAGCATAAACTAATTTTCAAACATAATAAACTCACCTTTCGATGGTATCAAAATGTTCTTTAAAACATAGCTTCGAAACAAATAAAAGTATCCTTTCGAAAGCATTAGGTTTACTCTTTAAAAACACGCTTTAGGTCCAAATGGTTATATACGAAAGTATCTCTCTTTTGAAACCAATTATAAAATTGTTTTGGGGAAAAAGTTGATGGTCTCGGAACCATCTAGTCGAGAGCAACAACCTTTCAAATGCTTTACCATTAAACTGCCGCATTTATAAAATATAAGTCTATATAAATTTAAACAGTTAAGTGCTTCCATTTACAAAACCAGCATTTACAGATAAGTCCTTCTGTTGAAATAATTTATTTCCCCTAGTAAATCAATTGGGAAAATCCCCTAAAATCACCAAAACTCTGTTGTGTCATGCAATCAAACATATTAAAATTTCAAACCCAACTTGTTCCTGCAATACTCGAAATAAATTTTAAACTCAATTATAGCATATTTCCCTTTGGAAATTCATAATAAATTTTCTATAGCTTGGAAAATTCTAGAAACTAAAACCCATCTCCAAAATCATGTTTTACTTAACATAATTTTTTTCCATGGCAATCTAAAATCATATACTCTTGGTTTTACATCGAAACAGTGAAAATTCATATGTGAATTAATTAAAATAAATCAACATAATATAGTTCTAGCATATCATCTTCCATATCATCATAATAACGAATTTAATCATAATCCAAAAACATATAATCATAGAATAAAATAGAGATGGTATGAAATTATTATTCACCTTAGGTATGATAAGGAATTTAAGATTTGTAGTTAATTAATCCTTCCTAGCTTTGATCCTTGGCTTTAGATTATAATCTTCCTCTTTGACAATGGCCGGCTCCTTAAGGTTTTTATGTTTATTTTTGTTTTGAGAAAAATGAACGTGAATAGACAAGAATGGGATGTGTATAGCCATGTATAATGAAGTGGCTATTTTACTAATACGCCCATGTGTAATTTAATTAGCTAATAACCTAATTAAAGCCCATTTACTTTGTTAATAAGCACGTCCTATATATATGGTTTATTCAAATCTCAGTCCCCTTATCATCACTATTCTATTTAATTTATCTAATTAAATATTATGAATAATGTTAACAAAAACTAGGGACGTTACAGGATTCCCTCTTAAATAATTCTGTCCTCGAAATTCAGTAAGGACAAAATACTAAATATAGCAATCATCTGTAACAACTCCTAACAACCATACAAGTCTAGCTAGCTAGCAACTATGTATATAAATATAATATAGATATAACCTCAAAGCGGATTGGGATAAGATCTCTAATCCTATCCTTTGTCTCTCAAGTACAGTCCTTCTCTTTGTCACTCCACTGAACTTTCACCAACCTGACTGTCTTGTTCCTTAATATTTTCTCATCTTTAGCTACAACCCGATCTGGTTGTCTAACAAAAGTCAATTAGGCTCTACTACCAAGTCTTCCAACCCTGTCGGAGGAATAGTAGTTTCTGGATCATGCATATACTTGCGAAGATGGGACACATGAAATACATTATGGACACCTGTCATACTGCTCGACAACTCTACTCTGTATACAAGCTTTCCAATCCTCTCTATAATCTGGAATGAGCCTACATATCTTGGGGTTAACTTCCCTGACTTTCCAAATCGCACCACATGCTTCATAGGTGATACCTTAATGAAAACCTTTTCCCCACTGAGAATTCTAGGTCTTTATGCCTCTTATCTGTGTAACTCTTCTGTCTTGACTGAGTTTCTTTCATCCTTCCTTAGATTAACTCAATCTTCTCTGACGCCTCTCTAACCAAATCAGGACATAAGACTAGTCTGTCCCCAGTCTCCAACCAACATACTGGTGATTTGCATAGTCTTCCATACAAAGCTTCGAAAGGTGTCATTCCTATACTAGTCTGATAACTATTATTACAGAAAAACTCAATCAAATGTAGGTGATCCTCCCAAGATACACAAAAGCTCAACACAAGCTCTCAGTAGATCCTCGAGTAATTTGTTGACTCTCTCTTTTGCCCATTTGTCTAAGGTGTTGAAAATGCGGATTACGGATCTTAAGGCTAGATTAATACTAGTGGGTGAATAGTGTTTAATGGATTTTATGGAACTTTTAAAAAAATTTGAAATTAAACACAGACAGATGCAATTTACAAACATAGAGACAATCACAGAATCAGACACAGATGCGAATAGTAAATAAAAAGTAGTAAAGGAAAGAACATACCGGAATTTTATAATGGTTCGGAGTTACCTTACATCAGTCCCACACAATTTCTTGTTCAGATTTCTTTTCAAATATAATGTCGATATTACAACCTCGATTTCAAAGCCACGAGATACACCCTCCTATCTTCGAGTCCAGAGAAAACTCTCTTGATTTACCCTGGCTATAAGATCACCTAATTGATTTATGGACTACAATCACACCCAATTGATTTACGAGCCAAAGTCACACCATTTTCAATATCACTTTGATAGATAGAGAGACTTGATATACTTCTTTGATTACAAATAATCCTATAACTCTGAATAGCACTGAGATCTTTGAGAGGGAGTGGCAGAGAATCAAACTAGAGATGATCAAGTTTGATTCACTTAGGATTTCAACAAAGTTTAGTTAAAATATAAGAGAATATTTGAGTGGAGAAGAAGGAGAAAGAAATGAAGAAAAACTAACTTAAAATTTGTTGAAAATAATTGGTATTTATAGAAAAATAACGGTCATGTGCACTCGCGAAAGGTTATGACCAATAGACACTTCTTTTGAAAATTTGAAATTTGAGTTCTACGGCTACCATGTGGACATGGGGGATAGGGTATGTCAACATGTCCTAGTAAATTTTGAAAATTGATTTCTGTTTTTAAAAGAGATTTTCTTTCTAAAACTTGTCAAAACAATTTCTAAAGTTTATAAACCATTTTGAATATAGTTTAAACTTATAAAAGAGATTTAAAAAGTAATCTTAAAAATATTTTTGAAATTTAAATCTATAATATTAAATGCAGGAGATAGTTTAAAAACAAGAGATGATTTTGAAATCAAAATATAAAAGATAATAAAAATAGTTTAAGGCTAAAATATTTAAACTGACAAAGATGACTTTTAAAAAGTTTTTGGAAAAATATTTAAAATAAATCATTTTGAAAATTTCGTGGATTCCATTCCACTAGTGAAGGTCTTGGGTTCCATTCCACTGAAGAGGTTGTGGATTCCATCCCACTGTTAAAGCGAGACGGTGGATTCAATTCCATAATTAAAATCTGAATAAATATTTTAGTGCTATTATTAAGTTTTAACATAAATCTAGACACTATTACTTATCTTAACATCTTGAACTCTTGAAATCTTGAACTCTTGATACTCATGAGTCTTCAGTCTTGAGTTCTTCAATCTTGAATTCGTCAGTCTTAAGTCTCTATACTGTACAGTCTTCATTCTTCAGTACCTGCACATATATCCTACATATACATATATATCTAGCTAAGAACATTAGTATTTATATTTTATAACTAGTCTTAAGTTGTTGTTATCAAAACCATCATATCAGGAACTAACAATCTCCCCCCTTTTTGATGATGACAACCTATGTTTAAAAAATATACTCCACCAAACTCCAATTCTACTCTAAATCCTCCTTACTCCAGCAACTCCCCCTTAATCTACTATCTTGTAAAAACCCGCATATTTTACAATTATATATTTAAATATTTTATTTAAATATAGCATCATCAATCGGATTAAATTCCGAAATGCTACTTTTTGTAAACAGTCAAATTAGGACTCAGGACCACTTCCATTGAGTCCAAAATAACGTTTGCAACCTTTTTAAGTATAAACATCGATATGTTCGGAGTTGATTAGAATTTTGATATTTTCGTTTGGGGCTTTGGGTTTGGGTTTCAGCCCACTAACCCAACAAGAGAACCCAACTCCTCTACCTAATAACTCCCACTCCACTCCTCTTCATTCATTCATAACATTTCCTAACACTGAAGCAAAAGGAAAAGAGAGGAGATTAGAAATTCATAAGCCCTAATTCTCTTAGGAAATTCAAGTTCTAGATCTAAAATCAAAGAGAAGCTTTGGTAAGCATCCTCTTCATCTTCTCTATCTTAATCTCTCTTCAATTTTCAAAAAATTTTAAACCCTAATTTAGGAAATATTTGCTTATGAGCTTCGATTTGAGCTTCTTGGGTTAAAGTGAAGAGTGGTTGATCTTTCCTTTGTTTTAAAGCTTCTCATTCATTGTTTTTTGGTTTAAAGGTGAGTTCTTGAACTCACATCTATGTCTATAGATTTCATTGTTGTTTGATATGAATTTCTAACATCTATTTCATGTTCAATTGCTTTTGATTTGAATTAATTTGGTGGATTTTCCAATTTTGGTGTTTTGAGGTCAAAATCTTTAAAGATCCTATCTTGGATTTTGGACATATCGTTGGTGGTGTATCGAAGTGCTTATAGGGCTGGGTTGTCGATTGGCATAAATCCCTAGCATCCGCCGCTCGTTCGATCGCTTCTGGTTTGGATTTTTTGCCCTCTATAGGCTTGGCTGATTTTTGCCTAGCAGAAAAATCCAGACGTCTGAAACAAAATCCAAACATCTGGTTGAAAATCTAGACGTCTGGAAGGGTCCCAGGAAAAAAAAAAGGACAGAGCTAAAATCCAAACGTCTGGGACAAAATGCAGATGTCTGGTCGAAAAATCCAGACGTCTGAAACAGTTTTGGAATTAAAAACAGAAAGGAGAAAAAGCATATATTTTTCCAAAACTTAAGGCTAGACGTTTGGCAATACCTAACAGACGTCTGTAACTGTCAATTTTGCCTGTTTTGGCTGTTTTTGAGTTGATTTTCAATTTTTATCGATTTTTGTTGATCCGATTGGTTGTCATTTATTATCGACTTTGATGACTTCTTTTCTGGATTTTTGGAAATATCCAATTGATTGGATTTGATATCAATTTTTGGGGTTTTAATTCACGCCTTTGAATATGAATCTTTGGTGATCGATTGTTTTTACAATCGGTTTCTATGATTTGTCACTTTAAAATACAAAGGTTTCTATACTAGTAGTCAATAACCAAACTCTTTCACAAAAATGATTTCAACATTACTTTTAATACAAAGCTTGTTTTTAAAACCGTTTTCCAATCTATTAGTATATGCAAACCTTTACCTCATTGTTCGAGAAATCCAATTAAACGACTTAGCAAAACAAGTAGTATGAAACACTTGCGTTCACTTCGTCGGTTAATTTTTAAACTTGTTCGATTGAAACCTTGTGACAATTTTCGAGTGCAAATCTAAAATTTATTCGTAAATACTAAAGCTAAGCCAGTGGTTATAGGACATGAAGCTAAACTCATTTATTTACTTAGTGTAATTTACACTTATCGATCAATGATGATCATTTTGTGACTTAGACTAGCGACGTGAGATATCTCTTTGTTTGTGTGGGGGACTAAACCCCGTTTGTGGAGTTTTGGCTTAAAAATTGGTGGGGTAGCGACCCATGGCCTTCGGGTCGTTTGTGGAGCCTCGGCTCAAAATTGATGGTTAGCGACCATGGAATAGCGTTCATTTATTATGCGCGTGTTTGTGGGTTTTCATGCTCCCATTTGTGACAGGCCTCCCCCTTTGTGTTTTCTGGATTTCTAATTGATGATTTCTAGAATTTGCGTTTCACCCATTTCTGTGATTTACATTGATAAGTTTTATCAATATTTGTGGTTTGGTGAACATGTTAAAGAATATGACATTCTTTTTTGTGTTTGAGAATATTCGAGATATTGTATGATTTTTGTTGTTATCTAATATATACTTGTCACCGTATGGCATTACTGTTATCATGTGTTTTTGTCATATCTCATTTTATATGATGTTTATTGCTAGACTGATCCGTTTATTATTTTCTTCTTAAATAATACTTGGGTCGGACCGAGGTATTACAGGAGCTTCCACTTGACTTCTTATCGGGGTCCGTCATCTGACTTTTGACTAACTACTTTAGCTTAGTAGTTTTTGCTTTTATACATTTGAGATAGAGACTCCTTGATGTATACATATTCTTTTGTCTAGCACCTGTACCTATTCTTTTATGGTGTAGTGGATCTTGTATGACCACTACTTTGATGTACACTTTTATGTGTTATATTCATATTTGTTCCCGCCATTAGTGATATGAATATCTGTGACTGGTTTATGTTATGCTTATTTTATATTTGTTTCCGAAGACCGCATAGCCACTGTGAAGTAGCCTTGTGTTTGTATTTGATATGTCATATTTCCTCTTGAAATGAAATGCGTGACATATCATCTGACATATCGGTGCTCGCACAAAGCCATTTCAAAGATGGTCGCTCCTCAACAGCCTTATTCTTCATGCTAGTCGGCGGTATTACCCCATAGTGTCCTTGGCTAGTGTTAGTATAGGGGTGGGGCGTCACATAACTCCCCCTTAATCTAAGCCTATCTAATCTATTTTATAATTCTCCCACTTTTTCATCAACAAAAACTAATCCTAAACTACATAACTCCCCCTAAATCTTATATTATAGCACTATACAAGACAATAATAGTATAGTAGAATATAAATGAGACAAATAATAATATGAGTAAAATATAGTAAGGTAATGAAAATTTCAAGCATAATCAATCAATATATTTATCAAACCTCACCATTTCAATTGTATATTACATACCATGTTCAAATCAATTCAAACAATTCAAATCAAGTCAAATCAAACCAAACAATTCAAATCGCATCAAACCAAATCAAATCAAAGTATATCAAACCATACAAATCAAATCAAACATTTCTTGGAACTTCAACCCATCTTTCTTCACCGAAGATAGGATCTGCTTTTATATCATCCCATTCTTCAATATCCTTGTTCAGAGTTACTTTTGGATTCACTTCGAGTTCTTCTTTGTTGAAGGCTGCAATCATCCATCGAATGGCATCGAAGCGCCTTTCTTGTTCCTTTATCATCTGCAATTGGCTTAATTCAAAGGGTTGTTGATTGCAAAGGATAAAAGTAAGTATGTTCTTGAAGGATTTGAGAGTTTCTTCAAGATTCTCAATTAGATATAAATGAGAGAGGCCATTTTGACAAAATATGAAGAAATTCAATAGAAAATAAGGAGAATTGAAAATGTACATTTTAATGGAAGAAACGGGTATTTAAATAGATAGAAAGTCATTTGAAATGGACACAAGGTAGTTATGTCAGTTTCAAATTCAAAAGAAAAATTACTTTCTGGCCGGTACATGTCAACATGGGGGGTAGGGGGATGTCGACATGCCCCTGTTGATTTTGGCAATATGCTTTGTTTCTTTATATTATGTACAAGTCTATATATAGAAACTTATATAATATAAAATCAAGCATTCCATAGATATTTTAAAGCTAATAAAAAGAAAGTAAAGGATTTCAATTGATAAATTTAGTTAACATTACATAAAAGATACATAACACTAACTAAAGAAAGATACAAACTAATACAACATGAAATGAAACTAGTATTAGTTAGAGGATGATGAAAATGATGATAATCCAAGCCTGCGACTCACTTTTCCAAAGAACTTGTTCATTTATGTGGAAATTTTGTCCAACTTTTTAGCAACGGATCTTTTGAGAATCCGTTGGTTTTCCACGATGATCTTTTGGTTTTTGAGAAGTGTCCTGTTGGATGGACTGTTATGATTGATAGGGTATTCAATGCTTTCCAATGAAGTCTCTTCCTCCTCTCCCTCTTCTTCAATCTCCATCTCTCCCCTTCTTCTTCCTCCTCCTCTTCTTCTCCCATCTCTTCATGTGCTAACCTTTCATCCTGTTCGGCAAGTGTTTCATATGGTTAAAACACAATTGGGTTCATAAGAGATGTATTTGCATGGTTAAACACTTTTCGAGGAACTAACTCCACTCTTTTATAGTCAACTCAAAAATAGTTAAAAATTTGAGTAAGATAAATTCCATGATACAAAGTGTTTTCTCCTAAATTAAAATTTTTAGGAGGAAGTTCAACCAAAATTAATTGTGCCCAATTAATGTCATAATGCCCAAACATAGCAAAAAGAGCCTTACAAACTTTTAAGGTCGGGCGATTGAAAATTCCCTATCTTGGGGTTATGGTATGTTGCAAATGAAGGTTAACGATTCTTGGTTTAGGACAGAAATTTCGATTTATAAATTCAAAGTTATCATCCCCTTCAAAAATGTGATGAAATGTCTCTCGATCCTGTTCATGAATTTGAAAATCCGAAAGATCCATTCCCATATACTTACAACTAAAATATTCCCAAAATCTCACTATTCAAAACAATTCGTGTTCCTTTAACACTACTCCAAACTTCCCCTTCATTTCCTTCATAAAAACTGCAACTCAAATTTGCATACAACATTTTAATAAGATTAGGATCACAAACAAAATTATTTTAAGAATCATCAATTAAACCGAGAATTTGATTCTCTTCGAAAAGAACATTGAGTTCATAAGAAGGAAAATCATTAAAGATAGCAAATTTTCTCGTATGGACTTTTCCAAAGTTTACATAGACTATGTAAGCTTTGATAGCTTCCGGATCGTTGTAGAGGAATTCTTTGATGGCTTTGGAAAGCCTAATGGTGGATATGGTGCTTGAGGAAGCCATTTTTGGAGAGAGTAGAGAGCTTGAGTGTTTGAATATTGAAATAAAAGCGAAAAGATAGGATAAAGTTAAGGAGATAAATAGATATCCAATAGTTGTGCTCTCTGATCAAGGGACACCTTTTTAGAGCTTTGAAGTTGGTGAAAAGGTGGAGGAAAATTCAAATTTTTGAATTCAATTTTGAATTTCAAATTCTGGTAGGGATGTCGACATAGAGGATAGGGTGGGTCCCATAATACATGTGACTAATTTTTTCTAATTTGTTTAATATATATATATATATATCCTATAATCTAGAATAATATAACTATAATAACACTTTAGTATTAATATTTTAATATTAAAAATATTATTAAAATAACATTATTTTGAAAATCAAAATTTTAAATTCAAACAGCAAACAGTTTCAAAACATGCGAACAATTAAACATTCAAACATTCAACCAAACAATTTCAACCAATATAATTTAAATGTGTGCCTATTTTTAGATCCGCATTCCCAAGATCATCAGATTCGTGAATAGTTGTAAAGCACATATTTGAATTTTCTGTTTCTTGATCTTCATCACTAGAGAATGAGTCTGAATCATCTAGCGCAACAGTATACGCTCTCTTCCTTTTCTTTGATGAATTATTACTAAAAGGAAAATTTTGCTTATCCGGATGTGGACAATCTCTTTTTAAGTGGCCTGGCTCATCATAATTGTAGCATCTGACATTTTTGAGAGTCTCAGTATTATTTCCAGAATTCTTATGATCATTTCTCTTGTAATTGTTCATCTTTCTGTATTTCAGAAACTTTCTAAATTTTTTTGTCATCAAGGCTATTTCTTCATCGTCGTCACTGTTTAAGTCTGAACCATCTGTTATTGCATTGAACGCTGTTGACTTCATTTCTAAGGCCTAGCTTTCTCTTCTCCCTTGCATTTGTACTTCAAACGACATCAAATTCTCAATTGGTTCTTCAATTTCCAATGTACTAATATCACTAGCCTCTTCAATTGCTAGAGTGTTCTGATCCCATTCCGAAGTGAGTGAATTCGAAAAATTTCTAACTTGATCTTCTTCGAAAAAGTTCTTTCCTAATGCAATTAATGAGTGCACAATGTCTTGAAACCTATTGTACATGTCTGAAATGGAATCATTTAGATTCATCTTGAATAATTGAAACTGATTGGTCAAGATGGATATTTTGGTCTGTTTAACTTTGCTTATTCCTTCATGAGTAACTTGCAAAGTTTTCCAGATCTCATATACAGACTTACCGATAGACACTCTGTTAAACTCATTCCTATCAAGTGAACATAATAGAATATTCATGGCTTTGTAATTATTTGTGCAACGGTCTTTTGCTTAGCGGTCCACTATGCAAAATTTGTTGTGGGTTCAATGTACTTAGTTTATGTGATATTCCAAGTGTCTAATCCTATTGATTGTAAATAGATTTTCATCCTACATGATTAATATGCATAGTTACTGCCATTAAAAAGTGGTGGTCGGGCAGTAGACTGACCTTCTACAAATGAACTAATGATAGTGTTGACATTAATAGTGTCGGCAGCCATATGAAAACTTTTCAAAAATCAGATTATGAAAACTTTGAAAACTAATGCTCTGATACCAAATGTTGGAAACGCGGATTATGGATCTTAAGACTGGATTAACACTAGGGGGTTGAATAGTGTTTAATGGATTTTATGGAACTTTGAAATCTTTTGAAATTAAACACAGACAGATGCAAATCACAAACACAAAGACAATCACAGAATCAGACACACATGAAAATAGTAAATAAAAAGTAGTAAAGGAAAGAACACACAAGAATTTTATACTGTTTCAGAGTTACCCTACATCCATTCCCATACAATTTCTTATGCAGATTTCTTTTTAGATATGATGTCGATATTACAACCTCGATTTCAAGGCCACGAGATACACCCTTCTATCTTCGAGTTCAGGGCAAAGTCTCTTGATTAACCAGGCTACAAGATCACATAATTGATTTACGGGCTACAATCATACCCAATTGATTTACGGGCCACAACCACACCATTTCCAACATCACTTTGATTGATAGAGAGACTTGATACACTTCTTTAATTACAAATGATCCTATATCTTTGAATAACACTGAGATTTTTGAGAGAGAGTGGCAGAGAATCAAACTTGAAATAATCAAGTTAGATTCACTTAGGATTTCAGCAGAGTTTTTTTTTAAAATATAAGAGAATATTTGAATGGAGGAGTGAAGAAATGAAGAAAAACTGACTTAAAATTTATTGAAAACAACTGGTATTTATAGGAGAACAACGGTCATGTCCATTTGCAAAAGGTTATGACGAATATACACTTCTTTTGAAAATTTGAAGATTGAATTCTACGACTACCATGTCGACATAGGGGGATGGGGTATGTCGACATGCCCTAGTAAATTTTGAAAATTTGTTTTTGTTTTTAATAGAGATTTTATTTCTAAAACTTGTCAAAACAATTTCTGAAGTTTATAAACCATTTTGAATATAGTTTAGACCTATAAAAGAGATTTAAAAAGTAATCTTAAAAATATATAATCTATAATACAAAAGTAGTATTAAAAACTAAGTATAGAATATATATTTTTTGAAATTTAAAGCTATAATATTAAAACCAGGAGATAGTTTAAAAACAATTGATGATTTTGAAATCAAAATATAAAAGATAATAAAATAGTTTAAGGCTAAAATATTTAAACCGAATGAGATGACTTTTAAAAAGTTTTTGGAAAAATATTTAAAATAAATCATTTTGAAAATTTCGTAGATTCCATTCCACTAGAGAAGGTCGTGGGTTCCATCCTACTAGAGAAGGTTGTTGGTTTCATCCCACTATTAAAGCGAGAAGGTGGATTCCATTCCACAATTAAAATTCGAATAAAGATTTTAGTGCTATTATGAAGTTTTAACATAAATCTATACACTATTACTTATCTTGATCTCTTGAACTCTTGAAATCTTGAACTCTTGATACTCATGAGTCTTCAGTCTTGATTTCTTCAATCTTGAATTCGTTAGTCTTAAATCTCTATACTGTATAGTCTTCATTCTTCTGTACCTGCATATATATCCTACATATACATATATATCTAGACAAGAACATTAGTACTTATATTTTATAACAAGTTCTAAGGTTGATATCATCAAAACCATCATTTTAGGAACTAACATGAGGGTGATACGCAGTACTCATATTAAGCTTGGTACCCATCACTTCCTGTAGACTCTTCCAGAATTTACTAGTGAACAGAGCATCTTTGTCACTGACTATACTACTAGGAACTCCATGCAGTCTAGCTATGTTCTTCAGAAACAACTTAGCTAAAACAGGTGCCGCCCTGGTTGACCTAACTGGAACGAAATGTGCACTCTTGGTTAATCTGTCTACTATAACCCATATACTTTCATTACCCCTATTTGTCCTTAGCAACCCGTCTATAAAATCCATGGATATCGAATTCCATTTTCAAACTGGAATCTCTAAAGGCTGAAGCAACCAACTGGGCTTGATGTTCGGCTTTCACTTATTGACAGTTTGCACGCTACCTAACCCATAAGCCAACATCCCTCTTCATACTTTCCCAATAGAAGCTCCTCTTCATATCCTGATGCATCTTGGTCCCTCTAAGATGAATCATAAACTTAGATCGATGACATTCTCCAAAAACTTCTTTCCTCAAGTTCACAATATTTGGAACACAAAATCGTACCTTCATTCTCAACCAACCTCTCTGGTCAAGGCTAAAATCCTTTAGATCATCGATCTCAGCTCCAACCTCAAGCCTTTCGATTCTCTAAGCCAAAACCACTAGATCCTCTTTCTGCTTAGAAGCAATTTTCTCAATCAATACTGGTCGAACTTCTAAACAAGGCAACCTGGTGGAACTCTAATCAGAACCAGCAATCAATCTTAACTACACATCACAACTGACTAAAGCTTCTAAATCTTTCCACTCTGTCAACATCGCTAGCACCATATTCTAATGCTATCTACTAAGAGCGCCTGCTACCTTATTACTTTTTCCTGGTGTATACTCTATACCAAAATCATATGCAGCCAAAAACTCCAGCCATCTCTGCTGCCTCGTATTCAACTCCTTTCGAGAGAATAAATACCATAAAGACTTATGATCGGTATAAAGCTCAAACCTATCCTCTAGGAGATAATGTCTCCATATCTTCAATGCAAAGGTCGCTGCTGCAAACTCCAAATCATGAGTATGGTATCTAACTTTATGCGGTCTAAGCTTCCTAGATGCGTAGGCGATAACTTTACCATTCTGCATCAACACTGCTTCTAATCTAGTTCCACGCGCGTCAGTATACATCACCAATTCTTGGTTTCGGTCTGGAACCACTAACACGGGTGTGTTGGTCAACAAATGCTTTAACTTAAGGAATGATTCCTCACATTTGTCGAACCAAACAAATTTCACCTCCTTTCTGGTTAGCTTAGTTAAGGGTGTTGCTATCTGCGAGAAATCCTTAATGAATCTCCAGTAGTAGCTAGCAAGTCCGAGGAAATTCCTGATCTCAGTCACCGTCTTTGGTCTCTTCCAATTATTCACGGCTTCGATCTTATCTGAATCGACTGACAATCCTTTCTCTGAAACCATGTGACCAAGATATTTAACCTCTTTCTTCCAGAAATGACACTTGATAAACTTCGCCTTTAGCTGATTCTACCATAGCGTCTCAAATACCACTCTAAGATGAACTTCATGCTCTCTCTCATCTTTAGAGTAGACTAAAATGTCATCTATAAGCACCAACACGGACCTATCGAAATATTCTTGGAAAACCTGGTTCCTCAAATCCGCAAAGAAAGCAGGTGCATTAGTTAATCCAAATGGCATCACCAACTACTCATATGAACCATATCTAGTTCGAAATGCTTTCAAAGGAATACTATCCTCTGTCACTCTTAACTGATGGAAACATGTCACCAAATCTAACTGGGAAAACACTCTAGCTTCACTCAATCGATCAAACAGATCATCTATTTTGAACTAAGGATACTTATTCTTAATCATCCTTTCATTTAACTTACGATGGTCAATGCACATTCTTAACAATCCATCTGGTTTCTTTACGAACATTGCGGCCGCTCCCTAAGGTGAACTGCTTGGTCTAATAAAATTCCTTCCTTCAAGGTCCACTAATCGCACCTTCAATTTTTTCATCTTAGTCAGTGTCATCCTGCTAGGTTTTCTACTCACAGGTTCAGCTCCTGTCACAAGATCTATTCTAAACTCAATAGCTCTTTTAGGTGATAGTCCAGTGACTGACTCAAAGGCATCTGCAAACTCTCTTGCTATCTGAACCTGACTTAACTCATTTCCTACCTCCATAGAATTAAGTAAAGTACTAATGCTCTGGTCAGTATTCTCTACTGAGAATATCACTCGGTAATGACTATCAGGGTGTCTCAGTGATATTTCCCAGTCATGGAAAAATATTTTAGCCTCGTACCTACCCAACCAATCCATACCCAAAATCATTCCGATATCTACAAAATTAATAACATGCAAACTGCATGCAAACTTAAGACCTAATGAGTCAAGATCTATCTGGTCACATCTCAACCCTAGAGTTGCATACCATCCTATTAGATTCGCAACCCTTAAAGAAGTAATAATGTAGACGGGTTCTAAGCATAACCTATCAATTAAACATTGAGATATAAATGAATGTGATGCACCAGTATCAAAAAGTACCCTAACTGGTATATTCTGAATCAAAAGCGTATCTTCCATCACAATCTTTCCTTTATCAGCTGCAGTAGGTCTAGCTGGTCCTGTAGCAAAAACTTTTTCTTTGTCCTCCCTAACTGGCTCTGGACACTGATTCTTGTAATGCCCAATTTGATTATAGTTAAAGCACTTCACATTCTTCTTACTTGCAGCTTTCTTCCCATCCTAACCTCCATTCATTCGCAAACTGACCCTTCTTGTCACACTTATAGCAAACTATCTCGGCCTTTGACTTCTTACCAGTATCACCTTTCTGGGCTCCTTTCTTTTTAAAGAACTTCCTCTTCTTCCCCGGAGAACCTTGAGTTTACACTGACTTATCTTTTGCAAACTCAGCAAATAACTCCTTATGGTGAATGACCATCTCCACCAGTATATTAGAAAGATCACGGACACGTGTGATGTTCATTCTTGCAAGCTCGGGTCTCAATCCCCGAATGAACCTCTCATTCCTTTTGATGTTAGTATCTATAGTAGCATATCCATATCATGACAGCTCTTCAAACTTAGTAGCATACCCGACTACTGAAATCTCTCCTTGAACTAGATCTATAAACTTCCTCATCAGTTCTGACTTAGCAAACTCAAAGAAAAACTTCTGCTCAAATCACATTTTAGAATCAGCCCATGTTACGTGACACTATTCCACTAATGTAGTGCTGACCCCTACAACTGTCTAGAGGCCAATCTTCTCTTTTCCCCATCATTCAGACCCAAATCGACGTTGAAGGCTCTAGAACTATGCTTCATGAGAATTAATTCATATTTTTTTTTGGGTTTGGATCCTTAATACTTTAGGCTCAAAAACATTTATTTTGTTACTTTACTTACATGAAAACAATGTTTACACAACCAAATTATCTTTGTTTACATGAAGACATATATTGGGTTGGGTTTTGTGTACTAGTGGGCCTAGAATTTATTTCTTTCTTTCTCAAAACATTTCTAAATACTATTTAGATTTTTTTGAGACTACAAAATTCTTTCCAACTTCTAATTCAATTCCAACTTATTTATTCATATCTCATTTACTATAAAATCCCACAAAATCTTATTTTATCAATTTATTTCAAAAATTAATTCATAACCTCGCATTTAAAATATCTAAATAAATTACTAACTCAATATTCCTTTTAAATGAAATACTTTTCATTTTAATAAGCTATTTTCCATACGATTCGCTTAATCGATACTTTAATTTCATATGGACTTATCCAAATCCCATTCACTTCATTGTTAATTATTATTTTATCATTAATTAATAGTTTCTCGACAATGTGTTGTTACGGTAGAGGAGCGAATATGGGCCTAGGTTGGATTCAGGTTATCATTATACTTAGGAAGCCAAATCCATTTACCTCTAGCTGTGGCTGGCTTGCGAGCTTACTTGGACCCATTCAACATGGATCGAATGGGCCAAACTAAAATACCTTGATTAGTCTAATTTTACTTACAAAAAAATTGAGTAACATTTTGCCTCCACTTCTATGCCCGTGAGCGGAGACGGGTTTGTAAAATCATAAAGACTCCATCAATTGGCGGTTCTACTATGCAATTAATGCACCACCCATATGTCATTTCACTGTTGGCTACGGCGATTGTGCTTTCAAAACGTGGTTTGGGATATGTTGTGTCGCCCACGCACTTGGTATGATACAACACTTGTCACTCTTGAACAGCTAAGATCCTTTTTTCCTTTTTGATCATAACGATTGCGATTGAAAGGAGAGGTATATAAACACCCTTATTTTCTTCCCCTTTGAACCCATATGGATATCAATATGCAATTCTTTAGCAAATTCGAACTTTGTATGGGTTTTTATTGACAAATGCAGATAACTTTGTCTTCGTCTTCCTCTCCCATTGCTCTTGAGTGATTGGATTTTTTTTATAAAATTTAGTTGAGATTAAAGGAAGGAAACAACTGTTTGGTTGTTGAATTATATTTAATAGTTATAGTTTAGATCACTTGCTTAGATTTCTACTTCTTGAGATGGATCTTGCCTTTGGATTGGACCTGTGCTTGCCCTTTCTAAACATCTTTCTGATGGTGGTTGCCCATCGGTCTTGGACTAATAATCCAAGTGAAGCTAGGGGGCTTCCTTACTTTGATGCTCTGACATTCCTAACCTTAGGTCGGTTTGGATGCTCAATTGCTCTACTAGAAAGAGTAAGTAGTTATCGCCTTTGATGCTTCTACCAAGGTCGAAGCATTAGTTTGCTCCTTGGTGGGGTTGTTTGGAAGCTTTTTAGGGTCTCTTGCAATATTCGATGTGAAAGGCTTCAAAGATGGCGGCACCCTTATTTTTCTTCAACAAGTTCTTAATCGCTTGAAGTGCTAGGGAGAGCCATCGGTGTAGCCGAGCATGATCTAGGCTGTGATAAAAGCATGGCCCGGCATGGCTCTGAAGAGCGCCGTTGGCATACTTCTTCTTCCTTTTCTCTTTTTCTTCATTTCAACTAATTAGCGGTTGGGTATCTTTGTAAGCCAAGCAGGGCAAGCATTTTTCCCCCACACTCTTTTGAACTAAATAATAATAGATATTTTATGTTAAAATTTTATCATTTGCGAAACTAGTTATTGTCTTTTATTATTTGACTACGGTTGGTTGGGTAGTGTATTTTGGATAGTTAGGGAATCCTTTGCGCTATGTTGACCAATTTGTTTTGATTGATCGGCTAGACCAGTCAACGAACTTGGAAACAAGTATTGACTGAGTAACTTAGTCATTCGCTAGATGCCGAGGCTAGCAAATGACATCTAGGCTTCACTATGCTTCTTTTTCGTTAGGTGGCCCAACCATGAACCCGAGCATTGATTAGCTCAACGTCCTTCTGAGCGACACACGATCAGGAGATGTTCCTACATTATTTTCACAAAAGTTTCATGTTTAAGACATTCTAAGTAGTAATATTGTCATGCGACAGGCCAAACCCAGTATTAATAAGAGCCAAGTGCCTATCAAGTACCAAGTGATGGGTGATGTTGGTGTAGAATGAGAGCTCATGTACATATACATTACATATGCATCATACACACACACATACCAATAGCAATATTTTCTGCCATTTCAAGTGCGAATGAATTTAGAATTTCTTCACTATGGGTATTCAGCATATGTAATGTTGTTGTGTATGGACTATGTTATTTTAATGGTGGATAATGCTTTTTGATCAATGCATCATGAATATAACGAAACCTGATATTTTATATTCAATATTATCTTAAATATGTCATCTTAAATGTAATTTCAAACCTTTTTCAAGTAATAATTAAATGGCAATATTTGATTAGATAGATGGCGAGTTCATTGTTTATGCTTATTTTGCATTTTATTACTTAAGCGTGGATACAAATTCTTATATGAACTTTGCTGAAACCTTTAGTCATTTAGTTTGAATGTATTCAATACTGAAAAATTAGCTTGATTTATTCAGGAATGCCTAGATTTTGTTGATGTAGCTCTATCTTTAAATTACTTGCAAGTGCTTGATATCAGAAACAAATTATGATGTTATTTTTCTATATAAATTTCTGCTCATTATTGCTTTTTTTTACTTACAGGACCCAAAATTGAAGGTGCATAAGCCTGTGAAAGGGGTGAAAAAATTAGAGGTAGAGAACTTTCAGATAAATCAGTTGTTAGAAGCCTGTGATCTATTGGAGGTATTACTTAAATACAAAATGAATCTAATTTGTTAGGACATGAATAATATGATTTTTACATAAAAAATTCATTTTTTCCCTACTACTGCCAATGGTAGCAGCCATGCTACTGCTAATAGCACCAGTTTCTTCTTTTTTGCATATTGTTCGAATGTTACTAAAATTCATATACTTTATATGCTAGAAATATATAAAATATAATTATATCATCAATGTAAAACAATAAAGTTTAGGACATGTACAATAAAGTTCTTTATATATGTTTTTTTTCTATTAGACTGGTTTTGCTTTTACCAAATGGGAAACACAGGGCTAGTTTAACGAAACAGATATTTACAAGTCAAAATCTTTAAAAATAGTCGTATACAATCAAAATCCCAAAGAAATTATTGGTTTCGGATACAGGTATAGATATGATAGTCCGAATCTCAAAGTATCCGTTGACAGACCGACGAAAATATATATTTTAATACTTTGTTTTAACGATTATAATTTTACAGTACATGAAATATACAAAGGGAAAAGTTATGGTTTTCATGGTTAAAGCCATATCAAATTTAGTTTATGATATGATATTTATACAACAATACAATGATGTGATCATGAGGTTTAATCTCCATATTATTTATGAGTTGATGAGTAAAATGGGCACATGGAGGGCATGTGTAGGTGGAATAATTTTTGAGACAATTATAAAATATGCTTTTTTTCTCTCCTATTCTAGAACACATAAGCATGAAGTAATTTAATCATAGAAGTTTGTTGTAAAGAAACTCACTATTTGTGGTCTCAATACACTAAAGATTCACAATGCCATTATTTTCTTTTATATTGTTCATAAATTACAAAGGGTTCAACAAGTCAAACTGTCTTTTTGGAACGATACAGGCCCACATTCATGTGGGACAGTAGGGGTAATTGTACAGCACAAAGAGTAAGATTCCTGAATCAAAGGTAATTAAAATAGATAAAATTTACTAACATACTTAGAAGAATTTATCAGTCTAGTGTATACCGTTGGGCAAGAAATGATTGCCTGGATGAAAAACATATCACAATTGGAAGTCGCCAAAGATGGGACAGAGTTAATTTAAGATTTTTAATATTCATACCAGGCCATATCACATTTCACATATTTTTTAATATTCCATATACTCCATCACAAGTATTCCTTTTACTGCTAATATTGCTTTGAAATATGGAGCCTAACTTTACAAAATACATAACGTTTTGACCAGTTTCTAAATGCAAGTTGTTTTGTTTAATTTATTTTTATTTTTTATTTCATAATGCAGAATAAGAAATGATATTGTTTACACTCATACTGTTGTATGTCACGTATGATATAGTAGGGCAATATGTCGTTTAGTACATACAAACAATGAATGAAAGAATCTGATCGAAGAATCACACGATATATAGTATGAGTCCGGAAGTTCATTGAATTCGTTGTGGAAAATGGTGGTGACAAGGAAATCTATTCTTGTCCTTGCACACAGTGCAAAAATATGAAAATGAAGATTAAAGTAGATGACATTCATTATCATTTACTCGGATGGGGAATTGTTCAGTCATATACCGTTTGGCATTTTCATGGAGAAGAATCGACAGAGAAGCAAAGAAATCTATTAGTCAAGCCATAAGTACCGATGAGGCTGAATATCCTAGGATGGAAGACTTGGTCAATGATGCTGATAGATTTCATCATTTTCAACCTACCAGTCCATTGCCCGATAATATTGGGGAACCGTCTACGGTTGATGTTGATCGGTCGACCAATCAAAGGAAGAAGTGCAAATCACTTTTTAATACTGCAAAAGAGCCATTGTATCATTCATGTTTTAAAGGTATAACAACATTATATGCCATTGTGAAACTGAATAGCTTGAAAACTCGATACGACTTTTTCGACAATGGTGTGACTGCACTCCTCGAATTTATAAAGAAGTTACTCCCTGAAGGTAACACACTACCGACAAAGTACCCCGACATGAAGAAGATGATTAAACAAGTTGGGATAGATTACAAGACTTATGATGCATGCATTAATGACTGCATGTTATACTGGAAAGATGACGCAAATAGAGTTTCTTATACAATTTGCAATGTACCAAGATATAAGACAACATTCAAGGAAGAGAAAAGAGCTACCAAAGCACCTCAAAAGACGTTGAGACATTTCCCTTTGATTTCTAGATTGAGGAGACTGTATACCATACCATGGATAGCAGATGTTATAACTTGGCATGCTCGTGCCAAGTCCGATTCAAATGTGATGCGTCATACATGTGACACTTATCGATGGCGAGCTGTAGATTCTTTTGATTAAACATTTGCTACTGAACCATGAAATATCACACTTGGAATAGCAACTGATGGTTTTAATCCACATATGTCTCTACCAGTCGTTATAATTGTTGGCCAGTAATTATAGTACCATGTAATCTTCCTCTATCAATGTGTATGAAAAGAGACTTCTCAATGTTGACATTGTTGATTTCCGGGCCAAAACAACTAGGGAAGAATATCGATGTTTATTTACAACCGTTGATAGACGAGTTAAAGCAATTATGGGAAGGAGTCAATGCATTTGACTCATTTAATAATTCCGAGTTCACAGTGAGAGCTAGGATGTTGTGGGCAATTCATGATCATCCTACACTCGGTACTTTATCCGGGTGCATAACTCATGGCTATTTTGCATGTCCTATTTATGAGGAAGATACTTGTTCTTATTATCTTCTTGAAAGTAAGAAGATGTGTTACATGGAACATCGAAGATTTCTTCCTTTCCAACACAAGTTTCGAGACGATAAGGAAAACTTCAATAATGAACGAGAATATCTTCGTCCCCCATGGCCATTGAATGGTTATCAAGTTGAAGAAAATGTAGCTAATATCAAGATGAAAGTTGGTAAAAACAAACAAGAAATCGGTCGAAAATGAAAAAAGAAAATCGATTATGAAGACTTTATTAATGTTCCTGCATGATATAAGAGGTCTATCCTCTTTGATTTTCCATATTGGAAAGAAAATTTGGTCTGACATAATGTTGATGTTATGCATACAAAGAAGAATGTCACTGAGCATGTCATCGGTACAGTTATGGGTCATAAGGACAAGTCAAAAGATGGCATCAATGCATGGAAGGATTTGAAAACCATGGGTATAAAACAAAAATTGTGGGTGAGGGAAGATCGTGAAACAAATAAAATAACTATACCAGAAGCAACTTTCACTTCGAGCAAAGAAGAAAAGGTTCGATTTTGCACCATTTTGAAAAACCTTAAAGTACCTAGCAAATTCTCTTCTAACTTCCACAATAATGTGAGCATCAATCCCCCTGAGCTAACAAATATGAAGTCACATGATTATCATTTCATGATGCAACAATTACTTCCAGTATTACTTCAACATTCTTATCCACAACATAAGGATCTTATTAATGATATACACCATATAAGTCTACTCTTTAACATTTTGAGCTCAAAGGTAATCAATAGGGAAAATCTTTTAAAAGCAAAGGCTAGTTTGGTAGAAGCAATGTGTGTGTTTGAAAAACATTTTCCACCCGCATTTTTTGATATCAGTATCCACCTTATGGTTCATCTAGCTGATGAAGCATTGAATTACGACCCTGTTAGATATAGATGGATGTATCCTTTTGAACAGTAAATTACTAATTTTTGTTTTATTCTTCATCATTCGATTTAAATAACTACCAATTATTACAATTAATTACCTACATAGGTTGATGAAAACATATAAAGGATATGTGCGCAATAAAAGATATATTGAAGGGTATATTGCAGAAGGATATATTGTATAAGAAGCTAGTTATTACAGCATGGAGTATATGCCAAAAAGAGGTGATGTCACTCATAAACATACCTGTGAAGCATTTTTAGACGAGGATGATGAGTTTGCTGGTGAGATGCCTCTAGATAGTGGTAAAGATATAACTTTGATCCAAGTGCAGTTTGAACAAGTTCTTAGATAGGTCCTTAATAAGTACAATGGATTGGATGAATGGGAGAAGTAAGTTCACCAGTTTATCCTGAATTCCCCTTATTATAAAATAAATTAACTCATATACGTATTGAAATGTCTATCGCAGGAGGTACAACATCTATGTGAAAAGTACTAAATCTGAATCCCGAAGTAGGGTTGCATCGGTAGAAACTTGTCAAAGTTTCACTCTATGGTTACGTGATGAGGTATTACATCTTCTTAGGCATTCATGTGTATTTAAGTGGATCACACACCATCGCAATCATGGTTTTTACTTATTTTGTTTTTTTAGTTGATTAAGACAAATGAAGTTGATTCAACTCTTGGGCGGTTGGTGAACGAGCCGAAGTTCAAGGCGCGTAGTTATACGAAGTACCTAGTGAATGGATTCATATTTTCTCTAAAAAGTTATGAAGAACGGATGATAACACAAGATAGTGGTGTTTGTATGGGAGCAATTACAAAATTTAGAGCGAGCGGGAAGGATAAAAATTACAAGGAAGCAGAAACAATGTATTATGGAGTTATTTAGCAGTTAATTGAGTTGGATTATATTGACTTCAAACAAACGGTTTTTTATTGTGGTTGGGTAAAGGTCGAAGTAAATGTCAATGGTTGTAAGATAGATCCTGTTTCAAACTTGATTACTGTTAACTTAGATAAATTAAAGACCAAAGATAGAGTGAATGATGAGCCATTATTCTTGCATCAGAAGTGAGTCAAGTGTTCTACTCAAAAGATTTAAAAAATAATGGATGGTTTGTGGTTTGCATACACTAAAATGGTTGACTGCAACTGTGGATGACACTGATTTTTCTATTTTCTATTAATTAGCTTTCGAAGACAATAAAAAATTAGAAGACCTTACCAAATGCATATGTTAATATAAGATGTATTTCTTACTTGAAATGAGTTGAATTTCAAGTGTGATTGAATTTAGAATTTCTTCACTATTTATGTTTGCTTGCATTTAATTTTTGTTTTATGCATCTACTCTGATATTTATGCTGCATCCTCTAATATATATTTATGTTGACCATGACTTTACCATCGGTATATGCCTAAAGACAAAGTAGAATGCATGATATCGAGTTTCTCAGTGATGAACAAATTAATATATATATATGTATGTATGTATGTATGTATGTATGTATATATGAATTTGTGGATAAGCAGATTTCATATAAGTTTCTTAGATGTGTGTGTGTAATATAGATTTACATAGATAAGCATAAGCTCTAAGGATATCTGGATTTCAAAATGTGCAGTTTTAAATACATAGAAGAGTTGAATATATATAATGTAATGCATATATATTATATGTGTGTATGTGTGTTTGAATTTAAATATACCGGTTTTTGGATTTTATATAAAGATAATTTATAGATGCCAATCTCAAATGTTTTCAGTAAGCATGGATTTCAAATGAATGCATACAATAAAAGTTTTGGTACATCCTTGAGATTTAAAAATGTTAAATCTCCTATGAATTCCCTTTCAAACACTGCATGAATTGCCTTTGAGCATTGCACGGTTTCAATAATGCATAAACTTTTGGATGAGTGTCAATTTCAAAGGAGAAAAACCTTGAACATATTGGTTTTAATGATTATGAGGTTGCGTACAGTATGATTTTAGACAAGTATAGGCATGGACTTAAGTTTATATGCCTCAGATTCATGAAAATGTGAACTTCAAATAAGTCTTGAATATGTGTGCAGTCTTGGATATATGTCAATTTCATATATAAAGATTTCAAGTCGACCAGTCTTGAATATGTGTAATTATATCAAGTTCTAAGCATTATCGAATGTAATTTCAAATGTGGGGCTTTAAGTACGTGTGCAGTGTTGTATATATAAGCTCCTAAAGGTATATATTGATCTTAAGTATGTATACAGAGCTTTTTATGTTTGCAGCTTCATATATTTAGAAATTTATAACATTAGAACTTAAGTATGCGTATGATTTTGTAATTTAGTTTTGGAAAATATTAGTATAAAGGCTAATAGCTTCAAAAAGTCATTAATTTCAAACCACAAGACATGGTTTGAAATGTGTATCTTCATAATAAAAATTTAAAAATGCATGTATGGGCCTTTATGCGATATGTATTCAATTCCAAATGAGGTGTATAATGATTTCAAAAGTGCATATAATCAATTTTTCAAGTAAAAGCCAATTTTCAAAAGTGCATATATCCAGTTTTTCTCCAATATTTTTGGGCCATCTTTATGATTGAAAGCATTATTATATAAATAATACGATGCATATTTTTTTTGTTTGTTGCAGGTGGTCTTGGTCGTTTGGATTGCAACCAAGAAGATAGTAGCAATGTCAGAACCTGCAGAAGCGTCAACCCATTCAGTTACATAGTCATCCTCTACACAACCAGAAAAAGTTGAGATAAATGCATTCGATGCTCCTATTTCAAAAAATGCTAGAAAAGTAAGCAGTCGAGTTGGTAAATTGGTATAAATTCATGTGCATATCTCATATGAAAGTTGGGATAAAGTACCTGAAAAATACAAGATTGACGTTTGGAATGAATTGCTGGTAAGCTAAAACTGATTTGTACCACTTTCAGTTATGTGTGTGTGTATATATGTATATTGCCACATAATTTCTTTTCTTACGTAAACAATTCTTAATTTTACAGACATCTTATGATGTAGAGTTAGATTCAAAAGACTTGTTTTTAAAAAAACGGCCGAGTCATTTAGGAACACAAGAGCGAATTGAGGACAAACTATTATGACAAACATGATAATGACGAAGATAGGCTGAAAAATTATCCACTAACAATCGCCCAAGAAGATCGAAATGAGTTTGTGAAAAATGAAGCAAAACCCGGTGCAAGGGAAAGAAGAGAGATAGACAAAAAAAATAGATCGTTGTATAACTACGGTCATCATATTGGACGTACAAGTCACGCTGTAGTAGAATATGAAATGGTATGTTTGTTTCATTTTTTATATTAACTATAAGTAAACTATCACGAATTGACCTCCTCTTGTTACTATAGGCTTACTTCCTAGCATCTAAATTTCATTTGGTACTTCATAGAAATGCACCCAACAAAACTTATGAATAGTTAAATATAGACAGGCATAGTGTCTATATTTATATATCTAGTACTGGTCCTCCATCCTAATCAATTTCATCGTTATCTTATACATATTATCTGACCACGGTAAAGTCATTTGATTTGCATATTGGTACTATTCTCATGTGTCACACAGTGCAGCTACCATAATCGCAGTATTTCAATTTCTGAGGTTCTGCCCTTTCTTTTCTTCAAATTTAGCACCCACCACTGACATTTCTCACTTCCTACCATCTCGTCCATACATATGCTCATAGTTACATTCCATCCCATGTTAATCCTTACCAGCGTATTGTTTTAGAAACATAAAACTACAATATAGTTTTCACTATAGAATCGTAAATTTTGTAAGCGATTTATAAACAAGTCAGAACATACATATAATCATTAGTGTAAATATTAGCACTTAGAAATGGACAGTGCAAACCTCAATTATTCGACAATCAGTATAAATATTTCAATTTTAATTACAATACAATCAGTATAGATATCTCCCTTGATATTTCAAAAATAAAGTGCTACCTTTTTCATACAATTTGATTCAATAAAGTTGGGATAAAGTACCTGAAAAATACAAGATTGACGTTTGGAATGAATTGCTGGTAAGCTAAAACTGATTTGTACCACTTTCAGTTATATACATACATATATATATATATATATATTGCCACATAATTTCTTTTCATACGTAAACAATTCTTAATTTTACAGACATCTTATGATGTAGAGTCCGATTCAAAAGACTAGTTTTTAAAAAAAATGGCCAAGTCATTTAGGAACACAAGAGCGAATTGAGGACAAACTATTATGACAAACATGATAATGACGAAGATAGGCTAAAAAAAATTTCACTAACAATCGCCCAAGAAGATCGAAATGAGTTTGTGAAAAATGAAGCAAAACCCGGTGCAAGGGAAAGAAGAGAGATAGTCAAAAAAAAAAAGATCGTTGTACAACTACGGTCATCATATTGGACGTACAAGTCACGCTGTAGTAGAATATGAAATTGTATGTTTGTTTCATTTTTATATTAGCTATAAGTAAACTATCACGAATTGACCTCCTCTTGTTACTATAGGCTTACTTCCTAGCATCTAAATTTCATTTGGTATTTCATAGCAATGCACCCAACGAAACTTATGAATAGTTAAATATAGACAGGCATAGTGTCTATATTTATATATCTAGTACTGGGCCTCCATCCTAATCAATTTCATCGTCATCTTATACATATTATCTGACCACGGTAAAGTCATTTGATTTGCATATTGGTACTATTTTCATGTGTCACACAGTGCAGCTACCATAATCGCGGCATTTTAATTTCTGAGGTTCTGCCTTTTCTTTTCTTCAAATTTAGCACCCACCACTGACATTTCTCACTTCCTACCATCTCGTCCATACATATGCTCATAGTTACATTCCATCCCATGTTAATCCTTACTAGCGTATTGTTTTAGAAACATAAAACTATAGTATAGTTTTCACTATAGAATCGTAAATTTTATAAGCGATTTATAAACAACAAGTCAGAACATACATATAATCATTAGTGTAAATATTAGCACTTAGAAATGGACAGTGCAAACCTCAATTATTCGACAATCAGTATAAATATTTCAATTTTAAATACAATACAATCGGTATAGATATCTCCCTTGATATTTCAAAAATAAAGTGCTACCTTTTTCATACAATTTGATTCAATACAATAGTTCTTTGCTTTTTAAATCACATGCACATCTTTTGAGCTGCTTTTTTAATTCTAGCTTTGGTAATTTTCAAAATTACATAGCTACACTAGTTATACCATTCTTGTCGGTTTTTGCATGCATTCTTGAATGCAAATGTCAGTATGTGCCTTTCTTCAATGGTACGTTGCTTTCACCACAAGACAAACATTCTTGCCATAACAAAATTTGAAAATGGCATGACATGTTTTTCTTTATATTATAAGTGAATTTGCATGTGCACAACAAACTTGAGTATTAGTTTTTATATTTTGCTTCATGATGTTAACTTTGTTTATTTAGTTTGCTACTATTATTTGTACGAAATTTACTAAGATTTTCAGCATCTAAATTCTTATGTAGAAATAAACAGGCATTTAACTCTATATTTATGCCAACTTGAGTAATTTACGATTGAAATATAAATAATTATATTTTAAATAAATAAAAATCAAATAAACATATTTAGATCTGCATATTCTCATTGTTACTGTTATAAATCATCTCTTATAAATAGTTTATAGTCAATATTAATAATCACTTTGTGAATAATGATCTGACTATATTAACTTAGTTGACTAATAAAATTTGATATGTAATCAATATTTTATGTAATCATGGGGCATGACTATATTAATTTTGCAAGTATTATAGTTTTTGTGGTTGTTAGCTTTACTGTCAGAATTCTTCATGTTCACTGTCGAGCACTGCGTTAACACACTTATATTTTAGCAACAAGAGGATTGAAAATAATAATGATGATGAATTGAATAAATAAAGAAATGGTCCCTTCTTTCATTGTATACATGTGATTACTAAGCTGCTATACTTGAATTAAGTTTGAAGGTTAAGTCTATTTCTGTTAATGATCTGCCTATTATGTAGGATGGTGCTTGCAATAAAACTTAATGAAACTGAGTGGATGCCAAGAAGTTAAGTGGTTATTTAATTTCATATTACCTCTCTAGTTAGGACGCAATTCCTCTATGCCACAATGTGCAATTTGAAAAAAAGCCCTGATTCTACAAAAAGGTAGAAAGGGATTGAACTATTTTTAGTTTGATCTGTTATACATCAGTAACCACTTCAGGAATGGCAAGAAACTTAACATGTACAATAAATTAATGTAATCTCCATATGCGGTAATAATTTGTGTTACATTGCTTAAATCTATAGGCATTGAAACTGTTATGGTCACATGTCAGGTGAAAAAAAAGAATACTAGACATCATTCTCTTAGAGAGCTCCAAGTACACCCCAGTTATGTAGACAAAGATTTGCTCTTTCATTTTGTGAATGGTAGATGAATCCATTCAGAGTCCATGATTTTTATTTCTGATACGCGCCATCTGAGGTGAACATATCAATGTGTGTATAGTCAATATTGTAGAGTGTGTGTAAGAATGCTTCTAAAAGTACTTCACAGGCTTATTTTAAGGCATGACCTCATAGGAACACTTTTCTTCATACATATTTACTAACTAATTGGTTATTCTTTTCTGTAGCATCACTATATCTTGTCAGCATTTAACTTAATTATAGCTGTTGTACTTAACATGCTAAAGACTACATGGTTCTTAATTTCACTTTTGAAACTCAACTTTGTCTTTGTTTAAATAGGCATAACTTTCAAATAGTTTATCCAATTTCGATGATGTAGGCTATCTCGAAAAGCTAAGAGCATGTGAAACAACTTTTATTTAGAGTGTTTGGTGAAATTTTGACATTTACTAGGCTAAAAACGTAATTTACCTGAGTGGATGTGCATTTAAATTTATTTTTAGAATTTGATATGTTTAGAGTAACCAACTAGCTTTTAATGTACTCCATATTTTTGGTGATCCTGAGGACATTTTGGAAACATGTTCCATTATGCTACTACTTAGCTCTTTTGGAATCATTGAATAATCTGGTGTTTTTGACATTTAAATCTTAGATGCAAAGTCGCCAAAAAAGGAAACTTTGTTCTTTTGTTATGTGAATGAAATAGTTCTTTTGATTTATAAACATGTTCTTACATGGATTCTTTGAGTTGAGATATGTACATAAGGACTATTTGAATTGAATTTGGTGCATATTTGAATATAATAATAAGCAAACTCAATGAAATAGTGCAAAATGAGGTATGTTTACAATGAGAATATAACAGTAATAATGAGAATATGAAGATTCCCAATTTTCAAATAAACAGGTATTACACTTGACATTATAATCAACTTAAGTTTATTAATTGAAAATATTACATATCTGCAAATGTATTATCATGATACATATATTTTATATGCCTTTCGAGCTGTGCTAAAGTCAGCACCCAAACATAGATGCTCTTTTGTGTTCTTTTCTTTCAAAATTAATGATCTCTTTCTCTTTATTTTGTTGTAGGCTAGTGCAAATCCGACAAAAGAAATCACACGTCGTCAAGTATGAGAGAAGACTCACACCAAAAAGGACGGTACCATATCAGATTCGGCTTTTACGTACTTCGTAAGTTAAACAAATAATAATTCAGCTATTCTATAAAGTCTTTGTAATAAATAACATCTCTGGTATTACCATATTTTAGGATAAAATTGCAAAAGCAAAGGAATCAATCATCGGTAGTGATGAAGAAGACTTGCCATTGGATGAAGATATCATATCACAAGTGTTTGGCAGGGATAAAAGAGGTCGGACTCGAAGTATTGGAGCCAAAATATCAAGGACTCAAGTTAAGGCTTGTACTATTGCGTGTAAACAACTCAAAAAGGCTCAAGGAGGAACAGAAGACTTGAAAGCTAGAATGGATAATATGGAAGGTACATTGAAGTCATTGGTCGACTTGTTGAAGGGACGCTATGCAGGTCAAGAAAATCATTTACCGAACATTGCTTCAAATGAAGGAGGAAGTGGTACACCACGTGGAAGTGTTGGAAGAATGCTGAATAATGACTTAGCAAATTCATTGAATTCGTCTGGTTTAGCCAGTCAAAAATATGAAATCCTGAACATTGACCTTGAGGTCATTGCAACAGCCACTACTTGTAAAGATTCGACGACATCCATTATACACGGAAAATCTTTACCTCCAACACATGAGAAGTTAGTCGTGGACAATATACTACTACCAGAAGAGAAAACATGCAAACAAAATCATCCTCTTGCTACGACCTTTGGTGAAGTTGGAATCGGTGGCTATGTATGCCATCCAAAGAGTAATATTCGATGTCTGTAAACCCATAAGCAGGTATGTATGTATTATTATTCTTTGGCAATTTTAACTGGGTTAATTTCCGAAAATACTTTTAATCTAAGCATATTACTATTAATAAGCAGATTTGTTGTGGAGGGAATTAATTAGTAAAATACTTTTTTATAGAGTAAGCCAGAGAATAATAATTCTTTAATTATTTTGCAGCCTAAGGCATTTCCAGAAATCAAGATACACCACAACATTACTGTCAGTTAGATACACCACAACAAAAGAACAAGTCTATATACATACCAAATTGGACTGCCCAAGGAAAAATGGTCCATCGTCAAGCTTAGCAAGGTACGTTTCCAATTTGTCATATGCAGCATCTAAATATAAAGGGAATAACATAACTGATATCAGTAACTACTAAACTAGAAACGGTTGTTTTCAAACTAAACATTTCGAAGACGTCCATGGAAGACTCACCAAAGTCGTTAGGCACATCTCCTTTAGAGGCTAAAGCGGAGTAATTAACACTGTTGAAAATATCACTATAAGAGAAGAGTTCGTCTGCAAATTGCTTTTTCGAAGTATCCTACAAATTATTAAAGCACATATCATGAGGTGAGTGTTCAAATCACAAACAGTTAATGGCTACAAAACATTTGCATGCAAACTAATAGCAGTACCTTCCATTTCATTTAGCACATTCATGTAGATAAAAATTGTAATTATCATAGGCTTTGTTAACATAACAGTTCTGAGAAACTAATTATAAGACTACATTGAATCAAAGTAGACAGAGGAGAAGAATCATAAAGAGTTTAGAAGTTTTGCTCTTACATCATAAAGATTGCACTTAATTATAGCCCATAATCGCCAAATGGTCGAGTCTTGGAGTAATTTTTTTAAATTATCTTAATCATTTCAGAATCAATCATGTCAGTGGTTTTCCAAGTACTAGTTTCAATGAAAAAAACACATACAAAATTAATAACCCTAAAATAAAAGCGAACCTGAAACTAAAATAAAATCGATCAAAATGCAATACTTCGAACACTAAAAAAAGGCCAAATTTGATGAATGAGTCACATTATGTAATTAGAAGAAAAAAAAGAAATAAACAGCATACGCTCTTTATACATGCTACAAATTAACATGAAAAAAAAAAGTGTCTCAATCCTATGGAATAAACTTTTTTTTAATTGTTGGGCCTAAATAGACTTAGCCTAATTACCATAGTGGGCTGCAGGTCCACATGCTAAAACAAGTGGGCCTCAGCCCACTTATTCTCAAGTGAGAACATCTCTCTTGCTTGCGCAGGTAAGATATACTCACTTGCTTGTGCAGGGGAGTACTCTTCTGCATATGCAGGTGAGAAACAACCAATAAAAAACAAAATTTTGTTGTGCCAAAAAACACAGCAACGGCTTCAGTACTGCTGTGTACAACACCTAGTACCCAGCAACTTTGAAAACCATTAGTGTTTTTTTTTCGAATTAAAATACTCTATAAACAAATTGAGGATGCATCAGTTAGTGGACACAAATCAAGGATGCTTGCATAGGATGTAATGTGCCTACAACAACATTTGCTCAACACTAACATAATTTCTGTTTATTTTCCACTGTTGACTTTCTGCATATTTTCTGTTTATTTTGCAGCTAGGGATTTTTCTTAGGGAGAGAAGCATCTGAAATATCTTTAATTTGCATCTGCACATTGGCAACTGAGTTCAATTTGTTGCCTTCACTTATGTATTAGATTCTACAGTTAGCTTGGAGTTGTCACTGCTTCACTAAGAACTGTGGTCGTTATACTATGATGAAGTATATGCTTGACGAATTCAAGAATCATTTCTTTCTTGTTGTTTAGTGTTTACATGTACAATAGATGTTGCTTACTTGTTTTACTATGAACTGATGGTTTCACTATAAAATGAAGTTGTATTATGAACTGAAAGTTGTAAGTTTGTAATCAAGCACTTGTGGTAGTTGTATTATAAATTGGGTTTATCATCTATTATTGGTTTGTATTCACATTATTTATTCCATGTACTGTATATATTTCAAAACCGCATGTAGAATGTCCGTGTATCATGAAATTGCATTTAAGAATGAATTTGGGATGTGGTTAATATGATATAAGCTGAGGTTATTTTGAATTTCGCCACGTCTCCAGGCCGTGACAAATTAATATTTAGCCATGGCTCTGAGCCGTGGCAAAAGTTCAATTTGCCATGGCTAAGCGCCATGGAAAAATATTAATTTGCCATGGCCCGGAGCCATGGAAAAATATTTGCCACCGCCAATTTTGCCACGGCTCAGAACCATGGCTAAATTGTTTAGCCACGCCTCAAAGCCGTGGCAAAATCGCTTTTCTGGTGTAGTGATAAGTCCAAAGTGATATAGTTTTGACGAGTAGAGTTGGTGTAAATAATTGTCATTAACGGGTAATGCTTATAATAAATAAAGTTGGATTTTACCAAAAGATGTGTAAGTGATAAATTCAGCCAAACTGCCACACCACTAGCTAAGGTGATTTGTGAACATTAATATTTGAATTGTTCAATGTTAATCATTAATTGAATTTACACCTATGAGACACACAACCGAAATGATGAAGATTCTGAATGAACCACATGATTTAATTGAATTTTAATAGTCGAAAATTAATTAAACGAATTAGCATTCATGAAATACCAGTTATTAAATTTTATTTTATTTATTTAAATACCATTAGTATTTAGTAAAGTGCGTATATAAAAGTTATAAACGTGTGCATCGATATACGTATTTAAATTTGATTTAAACAGAATAAACACTAAAGAGGGCTTTAAATAAATTAATATTTATGAAATATTAATTGTTAAAAAATTTCTTAATTGATTTGTTTGATTTTCATTAGTATTTAATAAAGTGCGTATACAATAGTTACAAGCGAGCGTATCGGTATATAATATCGATTGGAAATTTGAATTGGATTTAAATGGAAATAATGCTAATTGGTTTTTAGAATGTTTTGGAACCCAAATAGCCCATGTAACAGCTGGACTTACTTTGAGGAATAAGATGGTTCTTTTTTTTTGAATGAGGAGAAAATATTATTAAAATTAGAGGAATCGGTATATATTAAATGCTACGTTTATTTATTCGTTTGAATTTTTTCTCTCTCTGTCATTTACCTCTTTCATTCTCATCTTCTCTTTTAAAAAAATTCGAAATTTCATGGGGGCAAGTCTCTAAAAATTCCAAAATAAAATTAAAAGAAAAGGAAAAAAGAGGCGATTATCTCTAGATTATTGCCGATCTTGAGATCGATTTGAAGACTCTAGGATTTCTTCTTCATTCTAGGTGTATTATCCGGGCTTTATCCTAAGGTAATTATATATATTTACATATCTTTTAATTTTATTTACATCCCCTTAGTATTTTATCTCTCCCTTCTGTTCGTATATATGAATTTGGAGTTTGATTTGAATGTCTCGCCCCCCTACTCGAATCAAATGTATATTCTTATATAAAAAACCTTGCTATGTTCACTGCTATTTTATTGTGAATAATAATAATAATAATTTCTTGTTTCTATTCTATATGTTTAATTATCCAGTTTAATTAACCTTGATATTGATCCTTTTAATTTCATTTCTCTGACCTATATGTTGGTTCATCCATGTATAGCATAGATCTGGACCTTCTTATCACATATCTTTATACACCTATGTCGTCTAATTTTATCATTGTTAAAAAAACATAAAACTATATTTAATTTGGGATATTCTTGTTAATAAATTGGTTTTTATATTAGAAGATTTAGATTTGAATATTTACACATAAATTATTATGGGAACAATACTTTGAAGTAATTGCATTAACTAATATTTGTTATTGACCTAATATGATGACTTAATTGTGTTATGTTTTAAATCATTCTAAGACAAACTTTACTAATTGAAATAAAAGGAGAAACATTAAATTAGCGATTTATTCCTAGTTTTACAATTGTATCCCGTCTGGCATTAATCTTTGTTTAAAAGAAAGTATTCTATTTCATAAACTACATGTATATTATTTTAATTTGTTTCAAAATTTTGTTTTGTTTGTATATGTACATGAATTTATATTTTTATATAATTTCTTTTATGTGTGGTGTGTGTACTTGCATTTAACTCAAAGCTTTTGGAAGGGGTTTTGTATAAGATACAACAGTAAACTTTTAAACTAATTTAATTAGACTTTATACTATATGATTTATTGCATGTAATATAAATAAAGTTTATTTCAATTTGAACTACTATGCAAAATATTTATTTTATATACACACACAGTGTAACGATCCGTAAAATTCAATAATTAAAATTGGTTAAATTAATAAGATTTTGTAATTAAATTCAGAAAGAAATAAAAATCTTATAATTTATATTGGAATGAATGTTAAAAATTAAATGTAGCAATTGTAATCAAAATTAACAATTTAAAATGAAATTGCAATTAATTGAAATAATGTAAATTGTCATACTTGGTTATAGTTAATATGAGAAACAAATAGGAATGTTGAATTAGTGAATAATAAAAAAAATAACTAGAACGGAATTCAAATTAATATAATAATGGAAAGTGTAAATTGTTGCATTTGGGTATAAAAATTTAAAATAAGTAAATAAAGGTAGACATTTAATTTACCAATGGAATAATACATTGACTATTAGTAACTGAATGTAAATTAATGTAATAAGGTTGATGCAAGTTGATAAGTAACTAAATTAGTGCAATACCTATTAATTGAAAAAAAAAATGTAAGGTTTTTATTGATTGAAATTAGGGAATCAGGGAATAAATTCAAAAGTTATTAACTAAGGAAGTCATACATAATAAATTGAATAGAATCAATATTATATAAGAATTGTAATATTTGTTTGTGAATAGTGAATTCATATGTGTAATTAAAAGTTATGATAACGATTGTTTTAAGTTAACCATTTATTTAGCCTGTTAAATTAAAACGCGTAATCAATCGCAATAAATCTGAATTAAATGTTACATTAAGGTAAATTAGGGTAATAATTGGGAATAACATAAATTTTGTTCAGTGTTATGATAATTAGTTGAATATAACATAAAATTAAGTGTAAATTTAAGGTTATGATAATGATTATTGTAAATTACCTAATTAATTGGTTAATGAATTTATTGGAAATCAAGTTCATTTAAATGTTAAGTAAATGCAAGGTAAACAATGCTAATTAAAATTTATAATTAATGGATTGAATGAAATGACAATTAATGAAACTATGTTATACTTGTCTATAAATGGAACTTAAGCGAATAATGGAATATTAGATGAAATTAGTACTATGAAAATAAATGGTAACATTTATTTGTAAGTAATAAAAGCTTATTAATGTGACTAGAGATTAGCGTAACGATTATTGTATGTTACCTATTTATGTAGTTTGTTAATTTAAAATTTAAAAATCAGTCACAATAATTATAATTTAATATTACGTTAATGTTAATTAAGGTAATATTTGTAAATAATGTAAGGTTATTCATATTGGACAATTTGTTGAATAAAAAAGGAATGGAAAATCAAGAGTTATTCACTTATCGGAATTAAAATTTAATAATTGGATTAATTGCAATTAAATGAAATTAAAATATCTAAAAATTACGTTATTTGAAATTAAGATGGAATATGAGAATATCAATGAAATAGTTTTGAATCCAATGTTAAATCCATCTATTTGACAATAATGAATGAAATAATAATTTATTTATTTAATTAAATGGAATTTTGGGAATTTTATGTATAATTTGTGAATTTAATGAAATTGAGGTTAATATTGGAATCTATAAATTAATCATCTCTAAATTGACATTAAAATTTGTTTAAAACCATTGCAAATGATTGAGAAATCAAAATGATAAGAACTGTCAATTTTAGAATTTATATTGGAAATTTGATTTAATTAATCAATTATTAATTTATTTAATTAATGTAAAAATAGCCGTTTTGGCCACTGACTCGGATTTCGACGAAACCGGTTTCATCGGATCCGTAACGGTGAATTATTGTAGGATTTCAAGTTTCGCAGCGATCGGACTTGTCGTTTGATCGTACAGACTCGAAACACCTTGAAATCAATGAATTTGAAATCAATTGAAATTAATTTGAAACAAATTGATTTTTGCATAACTTCTTCATACGATGGAATTTGGACTTGAAACCTTTTCCATTGCGTTTAAAATATTTTAAAACGTCTATTTTGAAATATGGATCGACCCAATTTCGTTCCGGAGTCAGAACGGGCTTTTCGGGCCATTTATCGTTAAACGCGTATGTCAAATAGATCTAGTCTATTCTATTTCAACTTACCTATATATACCCTGTTATAAACCCTAGCCTACCTCTATTTCTCATTTTCTGTGCGTACAATTCCTCTTCACCTCCTCATCTCAATGGCAGACAATAAAATTCCAGATCCAATTGAAATTCCAAATCAAATCCAAAGCCAAAATTACAAACTCCTCAAAAAAATTCAGAAAAATTATATATCGAAGCTCTCGATGAATGCCTCTCATATTTGCAATTTGTTTTTGGATTCGATGCATCGTTTTGTCAGAAACGCAAGTTGAACCTCGGCCTTTCATAGGCCACTAGCTCGATCAATGGTGGATCTTCGTCATGGGTTCGATTGGAAGGTATGGGATTGTTAAGCTCGTCGAGCTGTGTGCATCCAACGGTTTCGTTCGCCTCGAAGTGGGTCTAATCGGTGACAATTTTGGCTTTTAGGGTGGCGGCGGCGGACCGTTTGGGGCACCGTGGTGGGTTGCGCGACCACCGAGGGTGCAGCCCGTGCCACTTGTGGCGAAGGTTTCGCCGATCATCTGGGTTTTGCGTGCAGGTGGCGTGCGTAGGGGGTTTTCAGATGGCGGCTCATGCAAATTCAAACGTGAAGTCTCTGCTAGGGTTCGTTTGTTGGCATATAGTGCTTGCTGACGTGGCTTTGTGAGGGGTTTGTGCTTATTTTATTTTAATTTAAATTTTTTTGCAATGTTCTAACGCGTATAAATTTCATATACGAGGTTCGTTTCACGCACGATTTTCTCCGCTATGTTCGTATTGGAATTCCGGACATTTAGGCGCTGGTTTGGACTAATTCCGAGACCGTTTAATTTTTGGTTTTAAATTGGATTTAAATTTTAAATTCAAAAGGTGAGTGTGTTTTAACCCACTCACATTTTCTAAAATTTCTTATACGTGTTAAATTTATTTCTGATGTGATTAGAAATTTATTTGTTGCTATTTGGTATATTTTATCAACATTCCAGTTAAATTTGAATTTATTGAATTAAATTGGTATTCAATTTATTATTGCATATAAACTGCCAGTTAAATTAATTTATTACTGAATATATACTGCCAGTAATTACTTGTTATTTATTTCTATTCTATATTGATGTTATTGTTTGAATTGGATGATGGTTGTGATAAATGGTTGATGATTGATTTTGGGTGGATGGATATTGTATTTTATGTTGTTATAGACTGCAAGTTGTTATGCATTTTATTTCATTCGGGATTGCAGTTTGAAATGATATATAACCGTATTTTTATTTTAAATTACGGATTGAAATGATAAATATCTGTATCACTTGACCATAGGGTAGAAAATTTTATGCAGACACCGTGGTATATATAAAAATTATTTTGAAAAGATTTCTTATGGTTCTGTAAAGAAATATATGGTTTTATATTAATATTGATTCTAGATATTTTATAATGATATTTTATTCATGATTAATAAGCCATGAATAAATTTGTTTTAATATCGAATAAGCTTAATCATAAGTTTGATTTTATTGAAAGATAATTTGGTTAAGCATATAAATTATATTTTAATATAAAGTTATAATTATTTAGATAAAAGAAAGGTTGAAAGATATATTGGAAATTTATTTGAAATTGAATTTATTTAAGAATTAAACTTAAATAAGCTCGATGTGAAATTCATTAAATTGGAAGTTTGGAGGGTGTGATTTTTATAACTTGATTTTTATTTAAGGTGAATTAAATAAATATTTCAAGTACAAATAAATTGAAGGAAGTATTGAGTTATTTGTAATTTGAGTTTATTTAGATGATAATGGGTTTATTATGTAAATTATTTTAAAACTAAATAATAGAAAATTTAATTGTTGAATCGAAATTATCAAGTTTAGTTTTGAAATTTTGGAATATTTAAAGCCTTGAAATATATCGAAATTGAAATGTTTTATCGATATTGAAATGTTTCGAAGTTATGAATTTCAAAGTATTATGTTTTAAATGTGTAAAAACTTCAAATGTTTGGTTTCGAAGTGTATAATTTGGAAGTGCTATGATTTTTGAAAAGGGATATATTTGAAATAAAATGATATTATATTGATTTGAAATAAAAAGGGTATCATATTGATTTGGTTTAAAAATGGAAATGATATCAAGATTTTATGGTTTTGAAATGGATATTATATTCTGGTATTAAAAGTATAACTATTTTGAAAAGACCGCGGTGTTATAATAACGTTTGGTTGTTGAAGAGACCGGGATCGGAAGTTGTCATACTCTCTGCCAACTCTGAAAACCACTTTAACAACCGTGTACGCGGTGGAGATTTCAGAATGAAGTAGGATGGTTGCGGCGTTTTCTTTGAGGTAAATACGTGGACCCAACTCCCGTGAGTTGGCATAAGATGGCTAAAACATGAGCGATCTCGGGCCAATGAGGTCATTCCTTTGATCGGACACATCCCTTCGATATTATACTCAGATTTTTGGATTGCTTCGGTGGCCACTTTTGATTTCTTTGATTTGGGGGTGTGGCTCGAGGTGGGCGGTAGTAGCTGCTACGCGTTACCACCAGCCCGTGTGCGTAATTGGTATATCTACCCTGACATTGCCTTGTGTGCCGTGTCACCTACCCTAGCGCCCTTGTACGAGTTTGATTTGTGTCGTACCTATGGAGTATTCTCTGGTAGTCTCCCGATCAGAAGGTATTACGGTACTGTATAGACTATTGGCACTATTACATGTTAAGGTGGAAAATGTAAAGCCTAAGGCTATTTAAAAGTAAGTTTATTTTACTATAGACATTATTATAATAGCGAAATATTACTACATAGTAAATAGTTTAACGGATCCTTAGGAGATGTGAATCCCGAGCATCTCTTAAGTTACTGCACTCACGTTACACACTGGATAGGAGATGTCAAATCCCGTAAACATCTCTGACGCCATTCCACTCGTATTTATTCCTGTTGATTTAACTTACATAAGATCTTTTAGTTCTGATTCGAGTGTTTTGTCTTTTCAATTCGCTCGGGTCAGCCTGAGCATTTCAGGATTTGAAGGCCTTATTTTCTGGAGGACGAAGACGAAGATTTTATTATTACTATTATTTACTATAGCGTTCCATTGCATCACATTTTCCGCTGCATTGTTATTATCCTTTGGTATGTGTAACTCTGATATATATTGTATAAGAAAAATCAAACGTTTTGTAAAACAGCTTCATGGACTGTATACTTGATTATTATATTTTATCGTTCCGCTGCAAGATTCTGTTTTGTTTTATTTCTTTCTCTGCTTCTTTTTATTTACCCCATAACAATCCGTCCTTCTATATGGTTTAAGTTTGACGTGTATGGTTTATCGTCGATTTAAAGCATATAAAAAGGCGGGACGTTACTTCTGGTATCAGAACTTTGGTTTAGCGATAAACCTTAGCTTTGTGGGGTCTGACTCTTTATTAATAGGGTAGTAATACCTTATGAGAAGTCGCTGAGTGTATATGTATGAGAGAGCGTATTTGTTAGTGCTATAAAAAAGTTTTAATATTGTGTTAACCTATTCCGTTTTGTATTTATAAATTCTGGTTGGTGCATGAGACGTTATGACATCAATAGGGATTTCTAAACACTCAATAGGACAGAAATAATTTTGCCTATTATATTTTCTATAATAAATTTTTTATAAATGATATATATTTGGTTGTAATATATTGGTTGTTAGGTAGTGAAATTTATAAATATTTGCTGGAAATAAGATTTTTAAAAAAAGTAAATGAAAATAGGAAATTTTAGAACTTAAGTTCCAGGGTTTTGAAACTTTCTTTCGAATGATTTTGGAATATAATAATGATGTTATTTAGAAGTATTTTCTGATATAAATATTTCAATAGGATTTGAAAGAATTATTTTAAAGAATTTTTGGAAAGAAATAAGTTTTGTATTCCCCTCTCTGCCGCTGGAAAATAATTTCGGTGATGAGTGCACGCAACATCGACATTCATTTTCGAGTTTCGAAGTGGGAAGGCCGCTGTAGTAGTTTTACTACAGATTTATTTTGATAACCAAATATAAATTTTTAATTGTGTTAAATATAATTGGATATTAAGTGTAAGTATACATTTATCTATTGTTTTTAAAATGATTTGAAATTTAATCCGGTATTTAGTTCTTAAGTTTTCGTTAATCAATAGTTTCAATTATTGTAGGAAATGGGTTGTAACTAATTTATAAATTGGAACCTTTAATTAAAATAAGTAATTTAATGCTAAGTTATAAATGGGATTAAAAGAAATTTGAAATTTGGAACCTATACAACAAAGGATATTATTATTAAGCATTAATTTAATTAAGAGAAATAAAATAAACTTGTGTAACTTTCAGTTATATTCTTAAAGGCATATATATAACTTACCAAAAGATATAAAAAGTTGAAATGTTAATAAGAAAATGTAATAGATATTATACAAGTAATAAACTTGAGGTAATGAAAGTAATTAATGAAATTCTTTAATGAATGAGAATTTGGTGTTGTAGTTGTTATGAACTTAAGTATAATTGAAAGACTATTAATTAAATATAATAGAAGGCAGGTATTGTAAGTAAGAAATTTTAAACTTAAGTAAATAAGTTGAAGTTATTTCTAAATAAATTTATAAGAAGTAAATGTAAATTAAAAAGATAAACCATTATATGAATGAAAAAGAGAAATCAAACAACAAATGTATGAATGAAATTAATAAGGATAAACTAAATCTGTTGTTTGAAATTATTGTTGTTTGTTTTGGTTTATGGTTGTTTGGGTAAGGATACTTTAAAATTGTTTGGATGTATGAATAATCTATTTAGCTTCATCAGAGACTGTTGAGTAAATGGTGTGCTTAGGAGTTTATTTTTATTCTGTGCAATTTAAAGTTTTGAATCCGAACAACTATTTGTTTTGTTTGATATGAATGAATAATTGATTTGTGTTGAGTCTATGTGATGGTTAATTGATTTGTTTGTTTATGGTTGAAACAACTTTACATATTTCATTTTATATAATTATTAACTCTTTTAGATTACGTAAGTGAAATACGGGTTATGGAAGCAATTGCACTGCTTTTGGTTTCATAATTAAGCGTGTTTGCCCGATAAATAGGTACGTTTTCGGATTACGGTTTATAACGTTATTATATTATTTTTTCCGTATTGGGATATAATATTTTGTAAAATATATGTTATATATTGTTATATTTGATATTATATTTTCTCCCGAGCCTCTCCGTACAAAGGAGACTCTACCTAAATTTTCCATAAATTTTAGACTTAGAAATTTTAAAATGTTTTCCCAACTTTATCAATTTGAATATAAAAAGATTTAATTGTTTATAAATCCATATATTTTATTTAAATTATCCAATTCTGTAAACTTATGGTTATGAATATAATGTTTTGAATAATATATATTGATTTATAAGTTCCTCTTTTCCCTTCTTTTCCTTTTCGGGGACGAAAAGTTTTGAGTGGGGGAGAGTGTAATGACCCGTAAAATTCAATAATTAAAATTGGTTAAATTAATAAGATTTTGTAATTAAATTTAGAAAGAAATAAAAATCTTATAATTTATATTGGAGCGAATGTTAGAAATTAAATGTAGCAATTGTAATTAAAATTAACAATTTAAAATGAAATTTCAAATAATTGAAATAATGTAAATTGTCATACTTGGTTATAAGTTTAATATAAGAAACAAATGGGAATGTTGAATTAGTGAATTATAAAAAAATAACTAGAACGGAATTCAAATTAATAGAATAATGGAAAGTGTAAATTGTTGCATTTGGGTATAAAAAATTAAAATAAGTAAATAAAGGTAGACATTTAATTTACCAATGGAATAATACATTGATTAATAGTAACTGAATGTAAATTAATGTAATAAGGTTGCAAGTTGATAAGTAACTAAATTAGTGCAATACCTATTAATTGAAAAAAAATTGTAAGGTTATAATTGATTGAAATTAGGGAATCGGGGAATAAATTCAAAAGTTATTACCTAAGGAAGTAATACCTAATAAATTGAATAGAATCAATATTATATAAGAATTGTAACATTTGTTTGTGAATAGTGAATTCATATGTGTAATTAAAAGTTATGATAACGATTGTTTTAAGTTAACCATTTATTTAGTCTATTAAATTAAAACGGGTAATCAATTGCAATAAATCTGAATTAAATGTTACATTAAGGTAAATTAGGGTAATAATTGGGAATAATGTAAATTTTATTCAGTGTTATGATAATTAGTGGAATATAACATAAACTTAAGCGTAAATTTAAGGTTATGATAACGATTATTATAAATTACCTAACTAATTGGTCAATGAATTTATTGAAAATCAAGTTCATTTAAATGTTAAGTAAATGCAAGGTAAACAATGCTAATTAAAATTTATAATTAATGGATTGAATGAACTGACAATTAATGAAAATACGTTATACTTGTCTATAAATGGAACTTAAGCGAATAATGGAATATTAGATGAAATTAGTACTATGAAAATAAATGGTAACACTTATTTGTAAGTAATAAAAGCTTATTAATGTGACTAGAGATTAGCGTAACGATTCTTTTATGTTACCTATTTATGTAGCTTGTTAATTTAAAATTTAAAAATAAGTCACAATAATTATGATTTAATACTACGTTAGTGTTAATTAAGGTAATATTTGTAAATAATGTAAGGTTATTCATATTGGACAATTTGTTGAATAAAAAAGAAATGGAAAATCAAGAGTTATTCTTTTATCGGAATTAAAATTTAATAATTGGATTAATTGCAATTAAATGAAATTAAAATATCTAAAAATTAAGTTATTTGAAATTAAGATGGAATGTGAGAATATCAATGTAATAGTTTTGAATCCAATGTTAAATCCATGTATTTGACAATAATGAATGAAATTATAATTAATTTATTTAATTAAATGGAATTGGGAATTTTATTTATAATTTGTGAATTTAATGAAATTGAGGTTAATATTGGAATTTATAAATTAATCATCTCTAAATTGACATTAAAATTTGTTTAAAACCACTGTAAATGATTGAGAAATCAAAAATGATAAGAACTATCAATTTTAGAATTCAAATTGGAAATTTGATTTAATTAATCAATTATTAATTTATTTAATTAATGTAAAAATAGCCGCTTTGGCCGCTGACTTGGATTTCGACGAAACTAGTTTCTTCGGATCCGTAACGGTGAATTATTGTAGGATTTCAAGTTTCGCAGCAATCAGACTTGTCATTTGATCGTACGGACTCGAAACGCCTTGAAATCAATGAATTTGAAATCAATTGAAATTAATTTGAAACAAATTGATTTTTGCATAACTTCTTCATACGATGGAATTTGGACTTGAAACCTTTTCCATTGCGTTTAAATATTTTAAAACATCTATTTTGATATATGGGTTGACCCAATTTCGTTCCGGAGTCAGAACGGGCTTTTTAGATCATTTATCGTTCAGCGCGTATATCAAATAGATCCGGTCTATTCTATTTCAACCTTGCCTATATATGCCCTGTTATAAACCCTAGCCTACCTCTATTTCTCATTTATCTGTGCGTATAATTCCTCTTCACATCCTCATCTCAATGGCAGACAATAAAATTCCAGATCCAATTGAAATTCCAAATCAATCCAAAGCCAAAATTACAAACTCCTCAAAAAAATTCAGAAAAATTATATATCGAAGCTCTCGATGAACGCCTCTCATATCTGCGATTCGTTTTTGGATTCGATGCATCGTTTTGTCAGAAACTCAAGTTGAACCTCGGCAGTTCATAGGCCATTGGCTCGGTCAACGGTGGATCTTCGTCATGGGTTCGATTGGAAGGTATGGGATTGTTAAACTCGTCGAGCTGTCTGCATCCAACGATTTCGTTCGCCTCGAAGTGGGTCTGATCGGCGATAATTTTGGCTTTTAGGGTGGCCGCGACGGATCGTTTGGGGCACCGTGGTGGGTCGCACGACCACTAGGGGGTTTTGCCCGAGCCACTTGTGGCGAAGGTTTCGCCGATCATCTGGGGTTCACGTGCAGGTGGCGTGCGTAGGGGGGTTTCTGGTGGCGGCTTGTGCAAATTTGAATGCGAAGTCTCTTCTAGAGTTCGTTTGTTAGCGTATAGTGCTTGCTGACGTGGCTTTGTGAGGGGTTTGTGCTTATTTTATTTTAATTTAAATTTTGTTGCAATGTTCTAACGCGTATAAATTTCATATACGAGGTCCGTTTCACGCGCGGTTTTCTCCGCTAGGTTCGTATTGGAATTCCAGACATTTTAGCACTTGTTTGGACGAATTCTGAGACCGTTCAATTTTTGGGTTTAAATTGGATTTAAATTCAATTTAAATTCAAAAGGTGAGTGTTTTAACACACTCAAATTTTCTAAAATTTCTTATGTGTGTTAAATTTATTTCTGATGTGATTAGAAATTTATTTGTTGCTATTTGGTATATTTGATCATCATTCTAGTTAAATTTGAATTTATTGAATTAAATTGGTATTCAATTTATTATTGCATATAAACTGCTAGTTAAATTAATTTACTATTGAATATATACTGCCAATAATTACTTGTTATTTATTTCTATTCTATATTGATGTTATTGTTTGAATTGGATGATGATTGTGATAAATGGTTGATGATTGATTTTAGGTGGATGGATGCTGTATTTTATGTTGTTATAGACTGCAAGTTGTTATGCATTTTATTTCATTCGGGATTGCGGATTGAAATGATATATAACCGTATTTTTATTTTAAATTACGGATTGAAATGATAAATATCCGTATCACTTGACCATAGGGTAGAAAATTTTGTACAGATACCGTGGTATATATAAATTATTTTGAAAAGATTTCCTATGGTTCTGTAAAGAAATATATGGTTTTATATTAATATTGATTCTATATATTTTATAATGATATTTTATTCATGATTATTAAGCCGTGAATAAATTTATTTTAATATCGAATAAGCTTAATAATAAGTTTGATTTTATTGAAAGATAATTTGGTTAAGCATATAAATTATATTTTAATATAGAGTTATAATTATTTAGATAAAATAAAGGTTGAAAGATAAATTGAAAATTTATTTGGAATTGAATTTATTTAAGAATTAAACTCAAATAAGCTCGATGTGAAATTCATTAAATTGGAAGTCCGGAGGGTGTGATTTTTATAACTTGATTTTTATTTAAGGCGAATTAAATAAATATTTCAAGTACAAATAAATTAAAGGAAGTATCGAGTTATTTGTAATTTGAGTTTATTTAGATGATAATGGGTTTATTACGTAAATTAAAACTAAATAATAGAAAACTTAATTGTTGAACCGAAATTATCAAGTTTAGTTTTGAAATTTTGGAATATTTAAAGCCTTGAAATATATCGAAATTGAAATGTTTTATCGAAATTGAAATATTTCGAAGTTATGAATTTCAAAGTATTAATGTGTAAAAATTTCAATGTTTGGTTTCGAAGTGTATAATTTGGAAGTGCTACGATTTTTGAAAAGGGATATATTTGAAATAAATGATATTATATTGATTTAAATTAAAGGGATATCATATTTATTTGGTTTAAAAATGGAAATAGTATCGAAATTTTATGGTTTTGAAATGGATATTATATTCTGGTATTAAAAGTACAACTATTTTGAAAAGACCGCGATGTTATAATACGTTTGGTTGTTGAAGAGACCGAGCTCAGAAGTTGTCATACTCTCTGCCAACCCCGAAAACCACTTTAACAACCGTGTACGCGGTGGAGATTCCAGAATGAAGTAGGATGGTGGCGGCGTTTCCTTTAAGGTAAATACGTGGACCCAACTCCCGTGAGTTGGCATAAGGTGGCTAAAACAGGAGTGATCTCGGGCCAATGAGGTCATTCCTCTGATCGGACACATCCCTTCAATATTATACTCAGATTTTTGGATTGATTCGGTGGCCATGATTTCTTTGATTTAGGGGTGTGGCTCTAGATGGGCGGTAGTAGCTGCTATGCGTTACCACCAGCCCGTGTGCGTAATTGGTATATCTACCCTGGCATTGCCTTGTGCGCCGTGTCACCTACCCTAGCGCGCCTTGTACGAGTTTGATTTGTGTCGTACCTATGTAGTATCCTCTGGTAGCCTCCCGATCAGGAGGTATTACGGTACTGTATAGACTATTGGCACTATTACATGTTAGGGTGGAAAATGTAAAGCCTTAACGCTATTTAAAAGTAAGTTTATTTTAATATAGACATTATTATAATAGCGAAATATTACTACATAGTAAATAGTTTAACGGATCCTTAAGAGATGTGAATCCCGAGCATCTCTTAAGTCACTGAACTCACGTTAGACACTGGATAGAAGATGTCAAATCCCATAAACATCTCTGACGCCATTCCACTCATATTTATTCCTGTTGATTTAACTTACATAAGATCTTTTAGTTCTGACTCGAGTGTTTTATCTTTTCAATGCGCTCGGGTCAGCCTGAGCATTTCAGTGTTTGAAGGCCTTATTTTCTGGAGGACGAAGACGAAGATTCTATTATTACTATTATTTACTATAGTGTTCCACTGCATCACATTTTCCGCTGCATTGTTATTATCTTTTGGTATGTGTAACTCTGATATATATCGTATAAGAAAAATCAAACGTTTTGTAAAAACAGCTACATGAACTGTATATTTGATTATTATATTTTATCGTTCCGCTGCAAGATTTTGTTTTGTTTTATTTCTTTCTCTGCTTCTTCTTTTTTATCCTATAACAATCTGCCTTTCTGTATGGTTTAAGTTTGACGTGTGTGGTTTATCGTCGATTTAAAGCATACAAAAAGGCGGGACATTACACACAGACACATATTTATACATGTAAACACACACACATACATACATTCATACACACACACACACAACACACATTTTAAAAAAAATCCATATTTTAGATGACAAAGGCATATATAGAGGGGAAATGTGTCCGCTGCGGTGTAAATCCCAACATATGAACAACATTCACATTAATTATGTACACTTCATATGTTGCGCGTACACTTGAAACATGGATATATTTGATGTGCTCATCATAATATACAGTTAATTAAAAGTAATTTTAAACAATTAGAATAAAAAGAAAAAAAATTAAAAAGGAAAATTTAGAAAAGTTCTAAATGAATTTGGACTACATAGGCCCAATAAAGATTCAAAATGGTAGGTTTTTGAAATTCACTCATTTTTTCTATTGCGGGCTGACCCGGTTCATTCAAGCGTGGCAACCACAACATGGAAATGGATTCTCGATAATCCACCCTAGTGGATAGTCAACCACACAGGATGGGGGTGCCAGCTCGATCAATCTTAGGTGGTAAAGGTTGGTTGTCCCCAAATAATGTAATGAGCACATGATAACTCATCCTTGTTGGATAGCCTTAGTGAAGGCATTGAACAATCCAGCCTCTGCGATCTTCAACGCGTTCTTCACAAGTGGTTAATAGGTTATCGACTCAGAAGAGAGCTTGAGAAAGGCACTGGCGACAGACTCTGGGCGTCTTGAGACATACGGGCGAGCATTTGACCTCTTTTAGATGTCGTTGAAGACGAATGATAGATCTATTTGGTGACCCATAGGGGGCCGCTTCGAGCATTAACAGAAATGTTAGATGATAGAGTTAGGGTATGTCCTAAAGGCAATTATGTAATTTGTTGCATATATCTAACTCAATAACCATCTTGTTCGAAATCAAAGGTGTTTTCTTTCTATTATATACTTGATATAATGTGGTTATATTGATTAATTAATTTAATTAAAATTATATTTAATACAAAATCCATAAATGGTATGTTTTGTGATAGTAGTTACAAAGCGTTGCAATCGTGAGTAATTTATCATAATGAAAACAAACATACCATTTTAAATGCTCCTCGTCAAGATGCATCGAGACAAGATATCGATGTATCCATTGAGACTACAGTACATAACACTCTCCAAATGTTAGATAGTGTACTACTTATAGTTGGGGCACCAAGGGGTTACGTACTGATAATTATTGGATAACTATGAAACGATTCACTCGATAGTTTTCTATTGGTTAATACAACGAAGGTAAAATAGAAAATATCGATGTGATTGATTTACACATTTCTCGCGACTTAAGAATACCGTGGATCATCTCCCTTTGGGTATAGTCAAATCATAGCACGACCTTCCATCAAGTGAGCATAGTTGGGTCAAGTGCAAGTATTGAAAGTGAAGCATTATTCAAGAGAGAATTCGTCTCCTCAATTATATAAGGTCAGTATCATGGTCAACTCAAAGTCCAATTCTCTAGCTAGAGAATTTCAGTTAATAATAATTGTTATTATTGAACCAAGGACTTTGTTTTTGGACTATAGAGTTGAATATGAATGATATTGGGATTTTGACCATTACCAAATTTCATAAGTCCAAAGTGATATAATTTTGACGAAGAGAATTAATGTAAATAAATGTCACAACCGAGTAATGCTTAATAAAGTGAAATTGGATTTTACCGAAACTAAGCGATAAACAACCAAAATGTCATACCACCTGCTAAGTGATGTGTGAACGTTAACATTTGAATAGTTCGTGTTAGTCACTGACCGAATTTACACCCGCGAGTCACACAACCAAAATGATGAATTCTCTTTAGACCAAAAGATTTAATTAGTTTATAATTGTTGTAAATTAATTAATATTTATGAAATATTAATTATAAAATTTGAACTTCATCTAAGGAATAAATATTATTGTATATATATATATATTTATAATAGTTATAAATATATCGATCGATATCGATAAGAAATTAAATTGGATTTAATTAGATATATTTATTTGGCTTAAATGGGCTATTAGCCCATGAAGTTGGAGGAAATTTTTTGGCAGCAAACACTAAATATAGGGGTGGCCAAAATACGGTAAAAGGGTTCGTGATGGATGGTATAATTTAGTGAGAAAAAGTATGTGATGTAATCCACTTTTCTCTCTAATTCAACCATTATAAAAGGAACCGTAACCCAAACTTTAAAAAAGCTTTTTGCTGCATCCCTTCTCCTTCATCTTGGCCGAATTACACCTTCCAAAAGCTCCAACAAAACTCAAATCAATTCAATTCAAATTAATAGCTATATGACGACAAAAAGGTCTACGATTCATGACTAACAATCTGCAAAAACGAGAAGTTTTTGAAACATTACAAGGTGGACTTAAGGACATAAGTTTTAGGTAAGTTTTCAGATACACACACACACACATGAGACATAACCTCTATATAATTGTATGTTGTTCATATATATACATACATACATACATACATACATACATATATATATATATATATATATTATGATTACTGTATTGTTAGTTAGGTGAGATTCCTATATGTATTGATGTTGTCACATATTGATTGGTTATGTTTATATAATAAAAATAAAAAAACTTCTTTCATTAAGAATCTGATACACACAACTAAAATAATTATATCTTATTAATTAGTTTATACATATGTTAATAAGTTAATTAATTTGTTTATATAATCTATATTAAGCATCTAACTATTTCACATAAATAGATGGATTAATATTTTTTAATTATATATTTAAATTGATTATGATTTTTAATGATCGAAAATAATTTTTTGTTAATTTTTTTAATTTAATCATTATACTAATTAATAAATTAATATAAAATAAATTATGTTTTGAAAATTCAATTTTAAATTTTATAAAATTAAAATGTCATCATAGAAGTTTTCAGTTGAAAAATTATATTTTTTAAATCAATTTTTATATTTCTAAAAAATCATTTTTAAATTCAGGCAAAAGTATTTATGTAATAAAAAAATAATATTTGACTTAGAAAATTTTGAATTTTTTCCGAAAGCTATAAAAAGTCATTCTTGATTTTTTGAAATTTTAAAATTCGAAATATTTTTCGTTTAAATATTTTCTATTATTTATTTATTGTTATTTAACTAATTAATTCATAGCGTGTGTGTGTGTGTATTAATATAATTAAATTATAATTAAATTTAGAATTATCATGTATTCGATCTGAAATTCAAAAGGATATAATTTTTAAATTTTACAATTTATATATATTTATATAAACTATTCTAACTCATATTTACATTAATTATTATATTTATATTGATATACATACATACATACATACATACATATACATATATATATATATATATATATATATGAAATTATATTACTTCAATACATACATACATATATATACATATTAAAAAATAAAAATTATATTTTGCACACACACACGCATATATATTTTTATTTAATATTTAGCACTATAATATTTTAATTATAAATATATTTATAATATTACTCGTAATATACGCGCACGCACACACACACTTGGGTTTTTATGTATAATAAGTATAAATATATACACATATTTGGATAATATACGATACATATAGTATGATTTAACATGTCTACTGCGGTGTAAATCCCAATATCTATATACGAACATGTTCTACCTTGAACGGATTATCATGTTACACATGTACACACATATACATATGTATGTGATATATGTATACTTATATATAAATTGATAATAAATTAAATAAATTTCTATCAATAATTTATGAATTTAAATGAAATATATAATTTTATTTAAATTAAACTTAGAAATATTTAAATAAGTTAGACTTACTAGGCCTAATAAAGATACATATGGTAAAAAAGTTTGAAATTCATCCATAACTTCCGCTGTAGGCTGGCCCGGTTCCAACACTTAGTCTTTAGGATTTATGTACGGGGGTGTCAACGAGTGACCAAGATTTCTAAGGGGTTACCCTACCCTCGGGTTTCGCCATGAAGTGGGCTGACCAGGACGGTCCAAATCTTAAGGCGGATCTCTAAACTGTTGGGCGCGACCCTCACACAGGGTGCACGCATGGTTGCTATAATTTGGTTGATAGTAGGAGCAATGCGAGGAGACGAGTGGACATGCACATCAACTATGCACGACGTAAAGCCAAATTGAGATAGTTGAAGAGTCTTTTTGGTGACTGGAGGAGGCAGTTGAACACTGTCCACCGTTGTCACTATCGATGCTGGATGCAAGGCACCAGGCATAGGAAGATCTTACACAGGAGGCTGCTAACCCAAGATCGAATGTTCATCCTCCTTCTAGCGCCAAAATCTCGATGATATTTTTCATCAATCCTGAAGTTACGATAATGCATTATGAAGAGAAAATGTTACTTGTTAATCACCAGGCTTAATGATGGAAAAATAAGGGGAAAATAGTATTTAAAGGTAAATGACATAGAGGTGAAGTGATTCGACGAAGCGTCTACGTCCACTGTGAAGTTTCCTTACCATATGGCTCTTTATAATAATAAGAAATTACAAGAAAATAATAAGAAAAGATGATTTGTCTAAGACCAATGAAGTAGCCAATCTTAGGGCGCTATTGTATCAGAAATTTGAGTGGCGCATTATGATTTTCAACCTTCTTGGTCCCCTCCGCCGGGGCCCAACCAACTTGAGTCCCCTCCACCGGGGCCCAACCAACCAGGGTCCCCTCCACCAGAGGTCCAACCAACTAGGGTCCCCTCTGCCGAGAGTCTAACCAATCCTTTGGAAGTGGCCATGCATAGAGTTCTTAGCAGTTGAACTAATACTTAGACGGCTAAAATCATACTGCAAAATAGGCATGAAACGAGTCTGACCATTGATCTGGCTGAATAGACTTGATAAGAGACAACTGGCGAAAGAAAGGATTGTGTTGTTGAGATGAAGGTCAACGCAAGAACTATACCAGGGGCATGCTCTATCATACTTTGAATTAGATGCACTTGCACTTGCAGCATGTTTGTAAAAAAACGAAACATGCTTCTTGTTGGAAATAGGTACATTTGGCCGTACCTCTTGTCACTTGCCACTACATGTCTAGATGGCAGGACGGACCAAGCTGGTCTATTGAAACCATAAGAAGGATGGAGAACTAGCGAGAGTCGGGTGAGACGAGATGCAGTGTAGATCGTAGTGGCGGTACCGAAGCTAGATCGATGACGGACCATCCTTAAGACAATATCAAGTTATGTCAATTAGGAGATAGCTGAAGAAGATATGCTTCTACAAGCGGGTTGGCGTGGAGCCGGATTGCAAGAGGGACAAAGAGACAGAGAGAGAGAGTCAGTAGAGCATGAGAGATGGGCCGAGCTAGGCTTACGACTTGTCTTAACGGGCGAGCTGGTCGTTGGGGTTGCTGCGCGGAAAGGTTTTCCCAGCAGAAAGCCTGGCATGTAATTGTGCAGAGAAGCCATGCGAGCCTAGACTGGATTCGGGTTATCATCATGCACATGAAACCCAATCGATGCGCCCCTAGTCGTGGCAAACATGCGAGTTGACTTGGACCCAGTCAGCCTTGACTTGACCGGACCAAGATAAAATACTTTGATTAGTCCGTCTTTTTACTTATGAAAAAACTGAGTAACACATATAATTCATGCACTTATGCTGGTAGAAGAACCAAATTACCTTTTTTCTTTTAAGGGAAGACAAATAACAAGGTGATATTTTAATTTACAAATTCAAAAAAAAATTCATGTATTTCGCAAGTAGATTTCAAATAGAACGTTGTGCATAATTTTTCGTTTATACCACATTGTTGCAACTACTTGGTATTATTTATGGTATACAGTTTGGTGAAAATTTAGTATGCTCTAGGATGAGATGTTCTAAAAGACATTTATTTTTAACTTTCTTATGTCTCTTTAATCTCATTTCTATAATAATAGATGTAACTTGAGATTTTCTTAAAAAAGTTATAGCTACATAAAATAGAGTACATTACTTGTTTCATCTCAACACACTAATTCTCAAGTTCAAATTTTGCTATATCGTTAACGTGACAAACTCATTGTGTAATTTTGCTATATGTGCACCGTTGCATGCACCGCCACGATAATTTGGTTTCTTTAATTTACAACAGTGGGCGTGTCCTAAACACAGCACAGATTGGCACTTGAGTATTCATGGAACTAGCTGTTTTTACCCCCATTTGATCAAATACCCTTTTCTTCCAGCCATCTCCCTAACTAGGGTTTTACTAATTCTTGCTGTTCATCCCAGCTCTTTTCATTTGTCAAAATGGCTGCAGCCGCGAGATCAGCTTTCAGATCATCCTCCGTCCGAGCCGCTGCTGCCAAATTCGCATCCAAACCTAAATCTGCTCCGTCTTCCTTCCGCTTCTCCAATTCCATTGCAGCTCCTCGCATTTCAAGGTTTCTTATCTTTGGAATTATTGTGATATATTTTTACGAAATGATGTTCATTTCCTTCATTTATATTGACTAAGTAGATCTCCTGTCGAGACAAGCTTTTGTGTTGAATCGCTAATGCCGATGCACAGTGTGACTGCAGCAGCGCTGATGACTTCCATGCTGTCTGCTACACAAGGTGGTTATAGGTGGCTTGCTGAAGGTAATTATTTGGGTATTTTTTTTGTATAACAATATCGTATTGATATTTTAATTTTTCGACTCGATTTTTAGACTGTCCCGTGTCCTAAAACCCTGACAAGCAGAGTAAGATTTCTCAAAGATTTTGGTTGGTCTTGGTATTTACTTAGGATAAGCTGTCAATCTAATAACATGAAATCAATGTTTTTATAGTCCAATTATTATGAAGTTGTTATATCTGTAAATCCCAATCTTATATTATTGTCTTTTTTGATTTATGAAATTTGTTATATTGTTTTGTTTTGAATTATTTGGTATAATTTTAGCTGGCCTGAATTGATTACTTGAATTACTGTTCTTCCTTAGAGCAAATCAACATATGTTTATTGTGTATGTTAGACATACTATGTGTCATTCATATCACCGAGTGGAAGTTGTTGTGGATATTGCATCTTGAAATGGAATGTGTTTTGGTTTGGATGCACTTATTGTAGTTCCATTATTTACCAACCCTGATATTAATTGTGTTGCAATCCTGTTGAGGTTATCTAATGTGTTTAGATTGTAAATTGTGTAAACAATGTGTAATGTTTGTCAAGCTTCCAACAGACTGTCTTTTTATTCCATCTTGTTTACGTTGGCCATTTATGTTTCATTGCATGGATTGCACCCCTTTTTTTCTTATTACCTAAGCAAAATTTGAGTCGTTTATCAAAAGAGAAATCAACGTTGACTAGAAAGCTAAGATGAAACTTGAATATAATTTGTATTCCAACTCGTGCAATTATATGTATAATTGGTTTAGTTTGCAATATCTTAATTTGAATAGCCTTGTATTTAATACTGGTGTGCTCTTGGTTATTCAAATCCTTACAGTGCAGCTTCTGATATATGTTGTCAAAAGCTAATGAATTGTGAGACTGAAATTAAATCATGGTTTCAAAGTTTCAAACTTCATTTGAATCCATTTTAGGATCAGTGTAAGACTTCTAATTAAATAAAATTATGAACGAATACCCTATCACCTTTGGATTGAAAAGGACGAGGAAGGGAACATGCAACTCAATATGCATAACATCTAAAATATGTAAAATCAAGTAGAAAAAACCAAAGTTCGAAGTTTTCCTTTCTATTTCAGTGTTTTTAGATTTTGGAATTTCGTTCAAATCTTTTTTATTTTGCTAATTGCGGTGAAAGTTTCGATTATGAATTTGGTGCTTTTCTTCGAAAAAAATGCTAATAGATTATATATGCCATAAATCTGTTATGAAATCAGCTAATATATTTGTCACACAAACTCAAATAGTATTATAATAGCCCAAGTTCAAATAGTAAGTAAATTATCTAGTCCAATCCAAACCCTTTTAAAATAGGTCAAAGGGGTTGGTTTACAAAAGTTGACCCTCCCAATCAATAACACCATAGGAATTTCCACAAAAAATCACTGTCAACCTATTTATTTTGTCTTTTCTGTTGCTAACCAAGGAAATAGGCTTATTTTGCCATCATGAAGAAATATGTAAAATAAATAGACTGAAAACGTTGATGTCTTGATTTTAACGATTGCGCAGTGAATGTATGTTTTATACAAGGTTTGAGAACCCAATTTCGGTTGGTTGGAATTTTAAAGTTTTGACTAATTTTGAAGATTTCGATTTCGATATTTTTCTATAAATAACTAATTCAATGTAGATAATCAAATAAATTGTAAAATTAAATTAAATTCATGTATAAACATTATAATTAAACCAAACATTACAATCGATTAATATAATTAAATTGTGAAAATAAATTAAAGTTAACTATAAACATTATAATTAAACCAAACATTATAATCAGTTAATATAATTAAATTAAAATAACTCATATTAACCACCAAAAGCTAACAGTAAACTACTAATAGAATTAAACTCAATACAAACATTAATACAAAATAAGCCCAAAACTGTTGGAAAACAATGGCTAACTTCGGCTGAGTCGTGGACGGAGTCACTTTCTTGAAGACGTTTCGGCAATCTGCTCAACGGTGCAAGCAGTTCAGATCAATCACCGCCGTCTCTAGGATAAAACAGCCTCTCAATAGTTGTACCGATTCGTTTGCACGGACGAACAGCTCAGTTTGCACTGTCAAAACACTGCTCGAATTTTATGAAAAAGAGATACGGAAAAAAATGTCGTTCATTTTGTTTTCGTCTTCGTATCAGTTAAGAAGACGGAGTGGCAAAGAACGTTACTGGTTTGGGGGATACGTGGTCTTAAAAAACGGATCTGAGTAATACCGGGTCAAAATATCAATACGGGCTTGAACAGATTTTACCGTTCCAACCCGGTCAAAAAACGGTTAATAAATTTGTAGCAAAAATATAAGTGTTACACCACTACAAGCCCGAACCCGAACCCGAGCCCGGCCCGGGTCGGGTCGAGTCGGTCGGCGCGCGCGCGTGTGGTGGTCAAGCATGGCCTTCCTCCTCACAAAAGAGCATCATTGGATGCCCAAAGGGCCCAACTTAGCCTCCATAAAGTCCTACAATGTGGGACTATTCACAAATAGGAGCCAACTTTCACTTATTCAATTTTTTTTAACAATTCACTTATTTCAAAACATAATTTCCAACAATCCCCCACTTGAATTTTTTTAAAATATTTTTCGAGCAATTCTGAAAACATAAGATTGTGCATAAACAAAGGTGTCGTTCGATTTGAACCTTTGCATAGTGAATAAGATTCAGCTTTTACTAGAGTGACACGTAGTCTTGAACTCTATTCCTGACATCAGACCACACACAATCTTTCTAGAGTGCAATCAAATAAGCCCGTGCATTTATGGCCATGCACGTCTATCCCAGTTTAGTGAATGCTCTAGGAGTTTTGCCCAAAACACCATAGGAAACGGCCAAATTTCCACATTCACACAGGTGAGTCTATCAAGAGTACTCCTGAAGGTAGGTACTCCACTCCAAATGGAGTATAGATCTCATTAAGAGTTTCTATTAACTCATCCTCTAATCACTTCAGGAATACATGCTTCTATATATATGAAAAATGGCATGTTCAACTCATATCACTTCACAACTTGTTCTTACCCATTGAACCTAGTTCTTGAGATCTCCAGTCATTAGGTCGGGTTACCATTGTACGTGACTCAACAATTTAAGGGCAATAGTCCCATTTTTCTAGAAGTCGTAAGGACTTTCTCTCTGGCCAATCCTTTCGTCAAAGGATCTGCCAAATTCTCGTCACTGCGTATGTGATCCACTCTAACAGCTCCTGAGGAGAGTAGCTCTCTAACAGTACTGTGCTTACGACGTATCTGTCGTCTCTTACTGTTGTAATAACGGTTCTGAACTTTTGCAATAGCCGCGGTACTATCGCAATGGATCAACACAGCTGGTATCGGTTTTTCCCATAAGGGAATCTCAGCTAGCAGATTCCTTAAGTACTCTGCTTCCTCACTAGCTGTGGCTAGTGCTATCATCTCAGACTCCATAGTAGACTGAGCCAAAATAGTCTGTTTCTTGGATTTCCAAGAAACAGCTCCTCCAGCAATGCTAAAGATATAGCCGCTGGTTGCTTTTGAGTCATCAGATAAAGTATTCCAGTCTGCATCGGTGTAACCTTCAAGAACAGCTGGAAACTTTTCATAATGTAATCCAAGGTTCATGGTTCGTTTTAGGTATCTCATGACCCTCTCAATAGCATGCCAATGTTCTATACTAGGTCTACTAGTAAACCTGCATGATAATCTCACGACATAGGCAATGTCGGGTATAGTACAATCAGTGGCATACCGAAGGCTGCCAATGATGCTCGCATAATCAGACTGTCTTACACCTTCACCAGTGTTCTTGAAAAGTTTTACACTAGGATCATATGGTGTACATGCAGGTTTACAGTCAAAGTAATTGTATTTCTTTAAGATCTTCTCAATATAATGAGATTGATCCAAAGAAAGTCCCTTTTCGGACGTAGTAATCTTAATACCAAGAATTACACTCGCTTCACCTAGATCTTTCATATCAAAATTGGCACTTAACAAAGATTTAACAGTGTTTATGGCATGAATGTTTGATCCAAAAATAAGTAGATCATCTACATACAAACATATTATAGTGCAAATGTCATTTTCAGATTTATAATAAATGCATTTGTCACTTTCATTAATTTTGAAACCATTTGAGATTATTAAATTATCAAATTTTTCATGCCATTGTTTAGGTGCTTGTTTTAAACCATATAATAATTTATCTAATTTGCAAACTTTATGTTCTTGACCAGGAATAACAAAGCCTTCAGGTTGGTCTATATAAATTTTCTCTTCTAATTCACCATTTAAAAAGGCAGTTTTAACATCCATTTGGTGTATAATTAAATTATGAATAGATGCTAATGAAATTAGTACTCGAATGGATGTGATTCTAGTTACAAGTGAAAAATTGTCAAAAAAGTCTATATTTTCTCTTTGCCTAAAACCTTTAGCTACCAAACGGGCTTTATATTTTTCAACTGTTCCATCAGGTTTTAATTTCTTTTTAAGTACCCATTTACAACCTATAGACTTACAACCAGGTGGTAAGTCTACTAAGTGCCAAGTCTTATTGGATTCCAAGGAATCCATCTCATCATTTATAGCCTCTTGCCAAAAATCGGCATCTAAAGAAGATAAAGCTTCTTGGAGGTTTGTTGGATCCTCCTCTATAGTAAAAGTGCAAAAATCCAAGCCAAAATCTTTATCAACTCTTGCTCTTTTACTTCTTCTAGGTTCAGTTTCAGAAGATTCATTAAGTTCTGTTCTAATAGGCACGGTGTTATTTGACGTGCCCCCACTATTCCTCAATTTAAAAGGAAATTTACTTTCATAAAAATCAGCATCAATAGATTTTACTATATTATGTGTATTCAGGTCATAAAATCTATATGCTTTGCTATTAATAGCATAGCCAATAAATACACATTCGTATGTTCTACTTGCTAATTTTATTCTCTTAGGGTCGGGTATACGAACATATGCCAAACATTCCCAAGTTCTAAAGTAAGATACATTCGGTTTATAATTTCTTAAAATTTCAAAAGGTGAAATCTTACCTTTTGATTTAGGGATTCTATTCAGTACATAGTATACAATCAACAAAATATCCCCCCACCAATGTTTTGCTGCATCCAAATTTAACAAAATAGCTACAACTAATTCGGTAAAGGTTCTATTCTTTCTTTCAGCTTTACCGTTCATTTCAGGTGAATAAGGTGCAGTTCTCTCATGAATTATACCATTCAATTTATAGAAATCAAGAAATGAACTAGATTCATATTCCGTTCCTTTATCACTACGAAGTTTCTTAATTTTCTTATTAGATTGATTCTCAATTTCAGTTTTAAATGATTTAAACATATCAAATGCATCACTTTTATTTTTCATAAGATATACATAAGTGAAATCAGAGGTATCATCTATGAAAGTGATAAAATAACGGTGTCCATGTCTAGTCAAAGTACCATCTAGCTCACATATGTCAGAATGAATCAAATTTAAGGGTTCAGAAAATCTGTCAACTGATTTATGGGGTTTCTTAGTGATTTTTGCTTGACTACAGAATTCACATTTATCAAAATCAGTTTGTGACATTTTAGGAATCAAATCTAATGTGATCATGTTATGAATTGTACGCTTATTTACATGACATAATCTAGAGTGTCAAATATTAAAGTCACACAACATATAAGCAGAACTGGTTACTTTATTAGATTCAACATTCAGTTTGAACATACCCTCACAAGCATAACCCTTCACTACAAACATCCCGTTATAAGTCAAAGTATACAAATCAGCCCCTATAACTTGAGTAAAACCAGCCTTATTAAGGAGAAAACCAGAAACCAGATTCTTTCTCATCTCTGGAGTATGCATCACATCTTTCAGAAGAACTGTCTTTCCAGAGGTAAACTTTATTTCCACATTTCCAATGCCTGCAACTGTAGTGGTGTGAGAATCTTCCAACAGCATTTTCTGATCATCAGCAGCCGTGTATGTACCGAACATAGCACGATCATAGCAGACATGGCGAGATGCACCAGTGTCTACCCACCAATCTTCTGATCCACCAACAAGGTGAATCTCAGAAATCATAGCCGTCAAAGGCTCCTCAGCCAGGTTAGCCTGCGGTGCAGGGCCTGGTCTGTTTCTACACTTGCGTGCCATATGACCTGGTTTTCCACAGTTGTAGCACAGAAACAACTGTCCAGAGTCATTCTTTGGGTCGGTTTCTGCTGTCCTCTTTGGTTCCCTTGCGGGTTCTAATTCTGTTTGTTGCGGTTGCGGTTCTGATTCTTAAAGTTTTTGGATTTGGTTTCAGAACTGCTGGCTTGGACTTTTTAGTGTTGTTGTTGGTGACAACAAGCACTTCCTCTTTCTGGTCCTGTTTTCGAGCCTCCTCCTCAATACGGAGGCGAGTGATCAAGCTCTCTAAGGAAAATTCCTTAGTCTTGTGCCTAAGCACATTCTTGAAGTCTTTCCAACCTGGGGGTAGTTTATCAATAATAACAGCAATCTGAAACTGTTCATCTAAGCTCATACCTTCGGAGATGATCTCATGAGCAATTTTCTGAAGCTCATGAGACTGCATCTTTACTGACCTGTCATCTGTCATCTGGTATTTGAGGTAGCGGCTGACTGCATATTTCTTCGCTCCAGCCTCTTCGGTATCGTACTTCTTTTGCAGTGCTTCCCAGATCTCTTTGGCTGACTTGTCAGAATTGTAGTAGTCGTACAGGTCATCGCTGAGGCCGTTGAGTATGAAGTTTCGGCACATGTAATCTTGCTCTGTCCAGTTCTGCAACTCCTTTAATTTTTCTGTCCAGGCTCGCATCCGATCTGCATCTGCTTCGTCGTCTGGTCTACTGGGTAGCTGCGGTTTGTCGGTTGTCAGCACAGCCACCACTTTTCTGGTGGTCAGGAAGAATTCCGTCTTCTGTCTCCAGCGTTTGAAGTGGAGGCCCTCGAATCTGAAGGGAGCAGCAGAGACCATCGGGAGTTGGAAGAAGGAAGTGGGAGCGGCAGCATCTAGATCTGCAGTAGAAGTCATTGTTGTCGGACGTCTTCAAATTGTTGGAAAACAATGGCTAACTTCGGCTGAGTCGTGGACGGAGTCACTTTCTCGAAGACGTTTCGACGATCTGCTCAACGGTGTAAGCAGTTCGGATCAATCACCGCCGCCTCTAAGATAAAACAGCCTCTCAATAGCTGTGGTACCGATTCGTTTGCACGGACGAACGGCTCAGTTTGCACTGTCAAAACACTGCTCGAATTTTATGAAAAAGATATACGGAAAAAAATGTCATTCTTTTTGTTTTCGTCTTCGTATCAGTTAAGAAGACGGAGTGGCAAAGAATGTTACTGGTTTGGAGGATACGTGGTCTTAAAAAACGGATCTGAGTAATACCGGGTCAAAATATCAATACGGGCTTGAACAGATTTTACCGTTCCAACTCGGTCAAAAAACGGTTAATAAATTTGTAGCAAAAATATAAGTGTTACACCACTACAAGCCCGAACCCGGCCCGGCCCGGGTCGAGTCGGTCGGCGCGCGTGTGGTGGTCAAGCATGACCTCCCTCCTCACAAAAGAGCATCATTGGATGCCCAAAGGGCCCAACTTAACCTCTAAGAATCAAGTATAAATACTTGATTCTTTCATAAACTCCTACAATGTGGGACTATTCACAAATAGGAGCCATCTTCCACTTATTCAATTTTTTTTAACAATTCACTTATTTCAAAACATAATTTCCAACAAAAACATATGCCCAAAACAACTAATTAGTTAATCGAGCACTCTAATAATATTACACAACCAACAACAAAAGAAAACCCCACCTAGTAACCTGATCCTACCCCAACAAATTAGAGTTTATATCTATTTTTTTCTTTGTTCCATCTTTAGCTCAAATAACGATAATTAGGTTTAAAACTGAGATCACATATGAAGTTAAATACATGAGTATGTAGAAATTGGTTTTAAATTCGATGACGGCGAAAATATATTCGAAGAAATTTGTTCAATCGGCGGAAATTTTAATTTCAAGTATATTTCATATAGAGTGTATAGTTTCATATTATATAGTTCAACTAGACGCTTATAACTTCCGAAATTTTCAATTTTTTCCTCTTTCCAACCGAAACTAGATTCGTGGTAGGGGTTCGTCCCGGAATCGATCGAAACCGAATTGAAGTAGTTGGAATTTAGGTGTTCCGATTGAAACATCAGAGCTTGGTTACATTTTCTTGGATTTTTTGATGATTGTTCTTTGTTATTCTATTTCATTCTTCAATGATGACTATATTTTGTTTGGGTTCAAGGTTATATTTTTCTTGATTTTCTTTATGAAGTTTACATCTTTTCTTCAACTTTCTTGTTCAAACTTGTTTTTTTCATATGCTTTCTTTTAGTTTTGGTCAAAGCCGAGACGTTCAGTGTTCCAACCAAAATCTCAAACCTTGTACCAATCAAACGTCACCAAGGCTATTTACGCCACATCTTTCTCAGTATTCAAAACACCTATGTTCTCAGTTTTCTTTCATGCTTTCAGCTTTTATATTTATATTTTGAATACTTTTGCCACTACCAATCCAATATACCCAGCCATATTAGATTAAAATACAACAGATCATAATCAGTTATCACTTACTGTGGCTAATTAATGATTTAGGTGAAACCACACGTGATTATTAAACATCATATGCCATTGAACGTACTTGAGCGTTACAAATCTTTTATCAAGAACATAAATAGAACAATGCCGAGTGAGTGGTTAATGCTTAAATGTTGTTTTAACGATGTTCACACATGCTTTTAGTATCGTATAATTATGTTCCAAAAAGGATTAATTATGACGTCTTTTTAAGAAATATGTGAACTGCTTGACAAATTTAATTTGAATATTCAATTTATTCCGAAGTTAGGCAAGAAAAATGTCGACAAATTGTAAGCTACCTCAAAGTCAGAATATAAAAAGATGAATACATCCAAAATGACGTACGATGATAAAGCATGGATAAATTAGAATTGTATTACATAGAAGAAAAAAGATTTATGTAGTAGATCAAAAACCAAAATCAATGCAAACATGTTTGGACAATATTTATGTACCCAACAACAATGTAGTTAGGAGAATCTTTTTTTTACTCTTTCCATTTCAATTCATTAAGTATTTCACTTTCTTAGGAAACATACAAATGGAATGTTAGTAAAGCACTCAAGGTACGAGAAGTAATAACAGTAATGAACTAAGTAGATAGAGAAACACTACATGACGCTCTTTCAATATGAACACGTACGAAATAACTAATCATAAGAAGTTGATGCATCTTCCTAATTAGAGAATATTATATGCAAAAGTACCATGGTTAAGAAAGCCATACCATGGCGCAAAGTTCTGCTCGACAGCTGCGCCTTTTCTTACTAAGGCGCATCACACATGAAAAGGTGCATCAAATGATGCAAAAGGCGCATAAAGCGCACATGGCATATGGTGCAAAAAAGACGTGTCTTTTCAATATTTTATTTTTTATTGATTTTATTTTTATTTTTCACAATAAAAAAATGGATAGAAATTAGCATTTATCAATGATTATGCTTACTATCATATTATTATTGTTATCGTTGTTATTATTACTATTTGCATGTTTTAATAGGAAGCTTTTTCTGTACTTTTTTTTATTTGAAGACAATGATATGTTGTGATTGACATGGAAAATCTAATTCTTTTTGTAATATTCTCAAAGCAAGATGTAATATAAATTCTAATTTTTGTGTGTGTGAGAATCAAATGCCAATTTTTAGTTTATTAGCAATAAACATTATTATTTTAGTTTTTTGGTTTTTAAAAGACTTTTGTACTTGAAATTTTATACTTATGACATTATGCTTAATGATGTTTTTGTGAAATGATTATAAAGGATATTTGTTTTATATGTTATTAGTAAATATATGTTTATTACAATGGATTTTTTTTCAATTAATTGTTATATATAGTTAAAAAATTGTTCTAAGTATGTAAAGTAAATCAATAAAGCGTGTGCTGTTTGCTGCGCCGTGCACCAAGGCTCCAAGAAGGTTTTAAGTCATCTTGCGACGTGCGCCGTTAATAATTATGCAAAGTGTACTAAAGGATGCAAAGATAGTCATAATCATGGATGAGTGAAATGAACCTTTGCTATTGTTTTGAATTCAACCGTTAAAGCGTAATGACCATTTAAAAGATCTGCAGTAGACTTCACATAGAATATACATAACCACCTCTGTCCCACTGGTACACTTATACTAGTAGCTAGTAATCATCTACCGACGACTACACAATTTGAAATGTATATAATATAAAATAAACAAATGAAGAATCTAGTTTAACAAAAAATTATATTAATTAAAGGCAAGGATGCGATCAAATTATTTAATGTTGACATATATCATGTCACTTTAATGAGATAAATATACTCCTCGGTAAAGCCCTTTTTTGTCAATGAACAAGTTGCTACTTATAGTATAACTAGTTCTTGATGTCAGTGCCCAATTACTACAGTGAAAGTAAAAGAGCTGTCTAATACATTTGGTCTTGGGTGAATATCTATGCAATATATTTTGCTTGCATTTAAAAAATGCAGTTTTCACACTTATATCAGTATTATCGCGTTTACAACAACTTTGATGTTGTATTTCTTGCATTTGTATACCAACAGTTTGATATTTATATGTCAACCCATAAACACACACATATCTAATATATCTATATTTTCATATTTAAACAGATTTAAATGATGACATGTGATGAATAGTGTAGCAATTGAAGGTAAGATATGCCTCAAGGTTGGTCAGATTTCAACATAGTTTGATAGCTACACTGTTGGTTTTCTAATGATATAAATATTTTCTTGATTTTTTTGGCTCAGATATAAAACCTGGTATCATTTGCAGTTACCTATGTAGTGTCAATATCATTTGTCCTTCACCAATAAAAACTCCGAATATGCTGCAGTGATTATATTTGTATGTTTGTGCTTGAGTTTATAACAGAAATGAAACCCTGTTAGAATTTTGTCTCTTGCATAAGCTAAGTGGATTGACTTGAAAGTTGAGTGATGCTTGTCTTGAAAGTTGAAACTGCATCCATTATAAAGCTTAATAAGTTCTATTGATGTTTTTGTTGAAACCGAGGTACAAAAGTTCTGATGAAACATTGGGATCTCGGCCATCCTGGTTTGGTTCCCATAGAACTAGGATAGATTCTGGCTAGAGAGTAAGTACCTAACTCCAGACAGTAACCCGAAGAGTTAAATCAAAAAATATGATAGAGTACACTAGAAAATCAGAAAATAAGAAAGGAAAAGCCAAAAAAATAACCAAATCGCTGATATCACAAAGAAAAAACTAAAAGTCTAGAAGATAAAATAAATTTCACATATTGTAGTTAAATAACTGAGTCGGAATCGCCTCAACTCACTGTTCGATGAGATTATCTTTTAAATTAACTAGAAATTTCTCGTATTCAGTAGGCTTTTCTTCTTTGTAATTCTGTATTTCATTTTCTATCTTCTTGTTTGAGTTAAAAGTTGGGGGAAACAATGAAATGTTGAGAGAAAACAATATAATTAGGGCTATATTTGTTTTGGGTCAGGTGAGCTGTGTTTTGAATGTTTAGGTATTGGTTACCTCAAATTAATTGGACAGGTACTACTTTAGTTTATTTTAATTGAATTGGTCTGGGTTCAAATTTAGGGTTTAGTTTGATTTAGAATTTTATATATTTGGGTTCTTTCTAAGTTATGTTGATATTTACTTTAATTTAATTTTGTTAATGTTTTATTTTATTTTATTTATGCTTGTGTCTAATATGTTCAAGGATTATGTCAACCAAAACCAGAATTTTAATTTCCCAAATTCAATGAAAATTCTAAATTTTCAAATGAACTACCGTCTCGAAGCAATTATCGAGAATTGATGGTTATAGTTTCAATAATAACAGTTGATATATACATGTATGTTATGAAAAGAATGCTTGTTTGTGCCTCGTCTATGTGAAACACAATTAAGCAAAAATGTTTATAATATGTATATTATAGGGACCTTGCAATTATTGAAATTGTTGAAGCTAATCCTTTTGCACCTTGTACGGTCCTTTTGCGCCTACCTTATTACGTCTATCAACTTCTGTCACCTTCTTTGTTCCTCCTCCTCCTCTTCTTCATTGTGCGTGCGTATTTCTTTCTCTAATTTTTTTTTTTTTGATTTAAGAACACGACTCATTTCCTTCTAATTTTGTAGGACAAGCTAAAACTAGATGACAATCGAGTTGGAAAGGGCAAGTAGCTTGAATAATTAAATTAGGTATGCCTCAACATATATTGTAATATTTTTTTCCTAGAGTAGCTCAACTAAAGGAAAATTTTAGGTGAGAATTGGTTATATTGTTGATGTCTGAAGTGTGTTAATGTAACAAACTATAAGTCTGTAAACGGTCTGCTTTATATAATATTAGATTTTGTTTTTTTTGTAACCATTTCTAATAAGACCACCTCTAGGAAAGTTCTAGTAGAAGATATTTATGTAAATTCTTTAGCATAAGTGTATTTGCACTTGAAGAATTACAAAGCTCTTAATTACTTTCAAAATAAGCATTTCTGTGCTAAATAATATTAATTTGCAATATATTACCCCTATAGTCAGTAGTCAAAAAATGATTTGCTGCTGCACCTGGTTATCTATCTCTCGCCCCACGCAGAACATCCCCCCCCCCACCCCCCCCCCCCCCCCCCAAAACCCAAACCAAAAAAAAAAAAAAACCTTTTTTAAAAAAGAAAAAACGATTCAAAAATTAGAAGCACTAGCAGCTTGTATGCTCAAGCTGTGGTTGTAGTGAAAAATACTTGTGATCTATAATTTTATTGATTTCATTGAAATACAAAATTTGGTTGGTTTGGTTATATGTGTGCCATTTTACTGTTTTCTTATGTGCAGACTTGCTAACTTGGCTACATCGTATTTTGATCTAACATTACTCGATGCTTCTTTGACAAATAATTTTGGAGTCACTTAACAAAATATCCAGTTATGTACTAAATATTAGTCTTTGGTATTACACTTATGGTTATTAGTAGGTTACCCAGCATATGCACTTCCAAATTTATGGGGAAGTAATATTCATGCTTTTCACCTTCTGAGTTTTCATATATCCATCTTTGAACAAATGAAAAGGCAAAGCAATTTTGAACATTGAGTAGACGAAAGTGATCAAATTTTTGGAAACTGATCCTACTAGATATAGAACCTCAATATTTTTTAATTTTCCAGAAAATCTCCCATTTCTTGAGAATTTTCCTCTCATTATTTGCTGAAAATTATTTTTATTGGTTCTGGAATTCGTGGTATGCCTACAAGGACAATAGCTGGTATCTATTGCTTGAATGCTTTGTAGTTGCATAGCGGTCATTACTATTTATGATCAATATCTACGACTTTATAGAATGTTTTACATTACTTACAGTAATTCTATTTGTGTGGTGTGTTCTACCCTCTTGTCAGGGCAATTGTCTTTGAAGGAAAAAACTTACAATAAGTATGTACTGTGAATATTTTTAGAATAAGATGGACACAAATTTGGGATATTAATTTTACATTAGGATTATTACCTGAGATGATAACCTAAAAATTATTCTTTCAAAACAAAAATAGTAATTGGTGAACCGGTCGATTTGTTAACAGTAATTATAGTTCTATTTCACTCTTTGCACAAACTTCTTTGAAAACATTATGTCCTGTGACAACTACAGTATTAAGTATTTATAACAAATGTTACAAATAATACACAGCTTGGGTAAAGGTACAGGCAATTTCCAGTGGTTCAAATTTACAAATACAGTGACTGACATGGTAAGTAGCCCTAGTCTACAACAAGCATACCAAAATGCACAGTAAATTAATAATAATAATAAACAATAAGATGTAAAAAATTTGTGTATTGTGAAAGATTGATTTTCTTACCATTTTTAATTGAAATTGATTCAAACTTAAAACCAACGCACTCCTCCCTTGTATTTAAAGGACATCGATCTTATTTAATTGCACTTCTCATTTTATTAGCAGGTGGTAAAATGCGGTATAATTTACTTTAAATATGTAGGTTTACTTTGAGATTTATCTCTAACACATTGTTGGATTTGATTTTTGTAGATGCTTTTTAACGATGAGTGTTAGAAATAATCTTGTTAGTAAGCGGGGTAACATTTTACACAACTTGTCCAATTCAAATCTGCTCAAGTAGGAACTTCGTACTCTGGGTAAATGACAATGACTTGTAGAAAATATGCGAACCTGGTTCTTGAAATCAGCGCTCTAATTCATGTGTGTAAGCGTGCTGTAAAGATTTGGTTGATGTGTTTTTTAATCACGGTTTAAGTCTGTGTGATATATCTAGTTTAATTGTAGTACTTGCATGGTATTGTCATCATAAGAAGCCTTTTCCTCCTCTATTCGAATTATTGCAAATTTCCACATGGAAACCTCAATATTTGCCATGCATCCGACTTATGGTGTGTTTTGTGATACATATGGTCGATTTTATAAATGAATTGTTTGAAGAGTTGTTTGAAATGTCATGTGTCAAACCTATGGGTTTAAACTCACATATTATTGCCCATCAGATTGCAACACCTTTTCCTCAGATTTTTGCATTTGCTGATTGTATAGTACAATTTCGGCACAACTTCATGCAAATCTAATATACTTATATTTTTATATTTAACCAGCTTTGATTGATGACTTTTGATGGAGTGTGCAGCAAAAGAAAATAAGATATGCCTCTAGGTTTGTTACATTTCAGTTTTTGGCCTATTAAATGATTCCAATGTGACTTTTGTGATGTAATCTTGTATTATCTGCAATCATCATTTAGTGGCATTTCAATTTTAGGCGCTATGTTATTTTGTTTTGAGCATGACTTTGCTATCGACACCTTAGGTTGTTAAGTTTTCACACTTGGGCTTATAGATATCTTTGTGCAAATGTCATATAATTAAATGATGGTTTTAATCCAAGTACTGATCCAAATTATATTCCATCAGCTTGTAATGATGATGTATGAAGCGTATTGAAGTGGATTCAAGAGGAAAAAGTATTACAAAGTTTAGCTTTTTAGATGTAATCTGTGTACTTGATTTCTCCACTCTTATAATGTACCTCTTCCAATGGATCAAAATGTCTTTTTTTGCAAGTTTAGTATATTTGTTTGGACTGTAAATGATACCATGGCTTTCATTTTATGTTAGCAGACACTTGGAAATATTTTATTCTGTGATTACTACTTGTCCTGATGAGTATTGTTTCTTTTTTATGTTGAAATTTATGATGGATGCAAAAAATGATCATGGAAGTCTAATTTATAATCCATTCATGTGCCTCAATCTTATCACGTGTGTCAGTGAATTGCCTAGATGAGATGGGATCAATTATAGAAGTGGCATGTCAATGTAGCCTTTCCGTAAAATAAAAATCAAGTAACAGTAATGATACGCCTTTACGCTCCGGAAATAACCTCAAAGCATCCAATTCACTTGCTCTCTTAATCTACTCTTTTGGGTACTCGAAGGTTAATAGTGATCAATAATAATTGGTTAAGTATCGTTTGGGTTGAGATTCATTATACAAAATATAACCTGTAGGTAAATTAATGCGGATCGAGAAAAACCATATAAGATTTCTTACTCATTGCAAGACTTTACGCATCAAGATACGCATAATTTCAGATGAGTACCAGAACTCATACATGAACTTTCTCTTCTTCCAAGGACATGAGGGTAACCCTCATGCACTATGCCTATCCCACTCTCCTCCAGGCATATCAATACGTGTAATATATAATGTATAATACAATATGTTTCATGAAGTATAGATATGCAACCTAACATACGATCATAAGCGCAACACCCATTATATTACAACCGTAATACTATTAGAATCCATCCTAGCCTTTTTAACAGTGTATCACATCCCATATTCAGTTCATATTTATAGTTTAGGCTCTCTATTAGAGAATCAATTCAGTTTTCGTGGATGATTAACAACTTATCCTCTATGCTTTTCCTCACACTCGCTAATAACTTATCACATATTAGTTTCCAAGGGCCACTAATAACCAATGTAGAATTACCCATCCCTAAACCAGGGGAAGGGTTCTCTTCACTTCGTTTCACTTAGTCCGTTTGTTGCACATTTCACTATGAGAATCCTACTATTTTCCTGTGCAACAGAATGTAGACCATATCGACTTATGGTTGGGTAAGTCGAGACTTTAGGAGCTATCCCAAAGGCATTCTAATCCTTCGGTGTCTATGGTCTCCCTTCATTACGCTTACGCGCTGACTCACATGACGTCTTAGCATCCGATATATCACATAATCATTTAAGCAACCATGATTACCTAACTCCAAAACACAAAGATTTCACATGGCCCGTGCTTCGCACACGGGCTGTTTATATTATTGTAAATGAAAAGGAAGAGCATTTTCAGAATTTCAAAAAGACGAGTAAATTAATTCAACGAATTTTCTTTATCAGTAGTAGTGATGTGTAACTCTAGTTATCCAAGATCTAACACCTAATACTATCTAATCGCACTAGTGCGCTGATACTTAAGCATTCAAAATGTAAATCGTTATGGTAAAAGTAAATGAAACAGAATTTAGTACAACAAAATTATGCATACGTCACACCAGAGTATAATTGTCTATGCTATTTTAGATATGCAAACATCCACTTTTAACTAAGAAGAGCTATGTCTTTTTAATGTAAACCGAAATTAATTTTACCTGAGGAATTTTATCCAATCTTGATCAGATTAAATAAGGTAATACCATAACGTCGTTATAACTGAACAAAATAAAAATACAATAATAGAAAATTTCTGTTCATGCTTACGTCCACTTTGCTGTCATTACAGATTAGAACAAAGTACAAGTGCAAGGACATGTGTTTCAATTAGTGAGAACTCATACCATGGTAATTAGGTTGGATGATTAATGCAAGTTTATGGCTAGAACTTAATCACGTGATCGACCATGATCAACATGCGACAGTGGAATTTTTCTAAAATAATAATAGCGGAAAGATAAGGTCTTTTTCTCTATGCATCCGCCCATCTATTTATAGTATTGAAAATTAGTTGCTTCGGATTTGCAAAAGGATATAAATAACGATCATGTATGAATGTGGAGATTGTGGCTTGGACTTCGTTATTCTTAGAGTATTAACAATCGAAAATCAAAGGTGTCACGATCGAAAGTAAATTACCGTAATAATGTTGCTTGCGATCATTTTTTAGGACGATCATCCTCTTTTACGATCGTCACTGTTTGCGATCGCTCTCATTTCCTTTTGCAGTTCTTTTTTATTTCCTTGATATTGACTTTATCTTGTGACTCATTCATAATTACATAGTTTCCTTAGGCTTTAATTCCATTTTTTCAAGTATATCATCTCTCAGTTACTTGATCATAACCAGAGTTTGTCATGTACAATTTAGTAGGCGACATTTGCCACACAAAGTTCTCTTTATGTGAACGAAGCGGACTATAATAAAATGTCTTCTGCTTCATGGTGTGAATTTCAAAAGACTAATCGTTATGACCTAATCTGAATAGTCATTCTTCAAAAATTGAATCGTCGACATATGTACTCAGTTCATCATTTCCTACTGCATCTTCTTTCTTGTAAATGAATTGTTTACAATTTTCTTCGGCGGCGAGGTCGAACCAACGAATACATTCATATACCGCTGTTGATAGAGTATAAGGCGCTAGGGGTAATTATGTAAATAAGCTCTTGTATGTTGGAACCGGATTGGTTTACAACGGGTGAAGTAGGTATATTTAAATTTTCCCCCCTATTTGGATCATAATGAGTCTATAAAGCCTAATGGATTGTACTAAATTCAATCTGGTTAATTTAAATAAAATTCAATTTTATTTAATTTATCTTATTTAATTAATTAATAAGTTAACTAAAATTAATTTGCATATAGTTTATTAATATCATTATATAATCATATGATTATAACGTGCATGTGCAACATAATTATGTACATAGTTAACGTATTGGGATCAACATCTATAATGTATACGTTGATTATTTATATACACATTGTCTTTCTCAAAATATTATTTAAAAAATATACATGTATATGTAAATAAATTTCAAAATAAATTTTATATTAAATCAAGTGATTTTTTTTTAATATATAACTATATTTTGACTAAGTCCATAAAATTTGAATTCAATTTTAATATCTAAAATATCTAATGTGACTTAGTGAAACAATTTGAATTTCAGATTTAGATCTGTAAAATGCAAAGTAAAGTATCTTTTAGTTGTTTAACGCGCACACACTTTATATAATTAGTTTGTGGCCAAAATATTTTTTTTTAATTCATAAACAATTAAAAATTGCATAACAAAAATAGTACATAATTATTGCAATAAAATAAATATTAAATAATATATAATGTACCTAATTCTTGTTGACCCTATTTAAAACTATTTTATAATTTTTTTTGATTTGAATTATATATATATATATATATATATATATATATATGAATTGATCTAAACATTACTTTAATCACTAAACTTTAAAACCGTAAAATATATATTAATATATTTGTATGGCAATTTTTTTTATAAAATCTGAAACCTATGTTATACGTATAATTAATTTTTGAAACAATCTAAAACATATTACATTTATAAAATTGAACTGAAATTAGCAAACAACAATTTTAGATAACTAAAATTTGATATTTAAAAGTATAAATAAATAATTTGAAAACAAAGCATGGCCAAAAATAATTTTTTGTTAGTTTTAAATATAAATAACAATGTTAGTTTAATATAAACAGTTGAGTGTTATTGAATTACAAATGAAATAGGATATAACTAATGCGTATATAAAGTTGTTGTACATACAATCTACAACATGATAAATATGATATAAAAGGTAAATAAGATTTACGCCTTAAGGATGCAGCCGTTGAACATACGTAGATTGATGAGATCTCCTAGATTCATCTTGAATCGATCTCTGGACATTGAAATGATTTGGAGTACCGTTGGATCTACTGTATTTGATTTGTTTTTGGCTTTGGAAATTTTTGACAGGGTCGAGGGTTTTCTTTTGTGGGGGTGGGGGGTTTATGGAGTTGCTCATGCCAAGCAGGAGTGTGTGGAATCAAGAATAAAAGAGTGAGGGGGTAGACTTGTTTAAACAGAGAAAGGAGAGAAGACAAATTCTCCATATTTTACTACTTTGTTTGCCCATTTTAGATCCAGGTCTAGAAATTTAAATAAATATTCCCACTCTCTTCTTTTCCCTAGGCCGTCCATGATATTGGGCTAAGTAGGCCAATACAAAATTCAACCCATTTAGTAATAACGCCATTTAAATCGTATTTAAATGCATATCGATATCGTATATTGGTATGTACGTATATGACTTTTATACACTCACCCAACTAATCACCAATGACGTTCAGAAAATTACTAACATCACCAATATATTAATATGTAAATAATTAATATTTCATAAATATTAATTAATTTAATTAACTTGTAACAATATATAAATCAATTAAATCATGTGGTATTTCGAAGACATCACCAATACGATTACACGATTCGTAGGTATAAATTCAATCAACGATTAATATCGAACTATCACCCGCCATCTTAGCTAGTGGAGTGATGATTTGGTCGAATTACCGCTTATACATCTTTATCGGTAAAATCCAACTTTACAATATAAGCGGTACCTTTTAGTAACGATTATTTACACCATTTCTCTTTGTTAGAACTATGCCACTTTAGGATTTATGGAAGTTGGCATCATCTAGCATTTGAACCGACCATCTTTTAGGTGAATCTGGATGTTAAAATGAAGATGAAATGAATTAAGAGCTTGGGGACATGCTTGAGACGATAAGATGAAGCAATATCAAAAGTTTGAAGTCAAAAGGAGCAAGTCCATTATGGTTACCGACCACCATTGTGTCGGTACCGAGTTGATTTCAAGAGAGGGACCTACCTATGAGATTGGCTACTTGGAATATCGAAAAGTATGAAATGGCATGCATGATGAGCAAACATGCTCAGTACCGACCATAATTTGATTAGTATCGACATGATTTTATCGCACAAATTCGACTTGTTTTTTCTTCCTAGCTTCATAGATTTGAACTCTTGTCCGGTCTTCCATGATTAACAACTATGACAAAGGATTTTGACTATAAATATGGGAATTACAACAACATGAAAAGAATTTTTTTTTGATGTTGACACTTTGGGCTCATCTTCTTCATTCTGTCATCTCTACTCTAACCTTGGCCAAGAAGTAGTGTCAAACCCAAGATCACCTTGTTTTCTAGATCTAAAAACTTAGCAAAATCGCTTGGTCTAAAAGCAATAAGATTGAGTGGACGTGGGCACTTGATTTAGTCGAACCACTATAAAAGCTTGTGTGCTAATATTTTTACTTGCTTGTGGTTGATTTATTCTTGTATTCAATTGATTGGAGGTGTTGTGTCACTTTTTGGTCCAACATTTTTGGTGCTTTCACTGAGAACCAGCTTCTCATAGGAAAATTCAACTTAGAACTTTGAATTTCTAACATTCAGTAGTTAGTAACAGAAGATTGTTGTTGTAGATCTGAATCTACGGAGATTCGGAAAGGAATCCACATCAGGTCTAAAGATAATGGTCTCGAAGAGAACTTCTACTAGATGTAAGGCTATCGCTGGAGGATAAGATAAAACTTCTTGCCATAATAAAGAAACCACTTAGGTAACCTCTGCTTTGCCAGGACCATCCTCCTTGTAGGATATGGCAACCAAAGTTGAACTTGATAGGATGATAGTTGAAATAAACAAGAGGATGTTTGATAGCCAGAATGCCATCTTTGAAAGAATGGAAAAGAGCTTTGTTATGTTGGCCCAACAACCATAAAGGCATGGGAAGAACCATAAGGATTCATCGTCTTCAAGTTCAAAAAAGATAGTTCATCTTTGTCAGACCAAAACAGGAGAGAAGGCAAGCAAAAGATGAAGATAAAGGATGCTTAGGCAATAAAGAAGCAATGTGGAGGAAGTGGGGCCGTTTTGGCCATGAAAAAGATGGTCGCTACCAAGCAAAATTATGTTGGTACCGACCATGTTAAAAGTAGGACCGGCATACAATTATTTATATTGTAAATCTATCTGACATTTAAGATGATTTGCAAGATACTAGGAATAATGTTGGGTAGAATGTTGGTGCACATATTGATGGTATTCAAACGAACACTACAGAACCGGCAAGGCAACATAAAAGATAAGGGCGAATGCCCTCCTCGGATAAAGGAGAGCCCAAACGTCATGGGATAAACTGAGAACGATTGCAGAGTTAAACACTCGGAGCATTCCTTAACAGTCGTTGTCCACCTACTCAAACCAATAAAGATTTCATGGGAGATATGATTAGGAGATTGCTGAATGAAAATTGGCATATAAATAACAACAAATAAGGTTTCAACATCCAATAGAACTCCATTCATTGTTAATGTACTATAAGAGAGTTATCATAAGAAATTTTTTATGCTAGCGATGCCGTCATATAATGGAACGAAAAATCCTAAACAATATCCAATGAATTATGAGTGACACATGGATGGTGCTTGTACAACAGGCGTAGTGAGGTACAGATGTTTCTCTATATTCTTGGATGGGGTAGCCACGATGTGGTACACTTGCCTCGCACTGAGGTCCATATCTTCGTTTGATTAGCTGGCAAAAAGGTTCATGAAGCAGTTCAGGCTCCATACAACTCGGTCGAATGATGTGATGTCCTTATCGAGCATCCATCAGAGTTCTAGAGAGACTTTGAAAGATTTCTTGAAATGGTTTAACACTCCTGCAATCGAAGCAAGCAACCGTAAGGAAGACATTGTGTTGATGGCATTAGTTGGAGGCATACACTTAGATAAGGAGTTTGTAGATGCTTAAAAGAAAACAATCAACTACCATGGAAGAATTTTATCGCAAGGCATCTTAGTTTCTGTGCTTGAAAGAGGCAAAATTGGTCGTTGGATCGATGTATCATAGAAAATAGAACGAGGTTATGCAGAGCTATGTTGCTATTAAAAAATCGATGAGAGCATCAGAAAAATTATAGTGAATGTTAGGAATAATGATCAGAAGAGGAGAAAACAAGGCGTTAGTGGGAAAACGAAGAACACAAAGAAGCATCCGAGGTATATGAAACCGAAAGATTACATTCTCCTAAATGATACAGTAGAGAATGTATACCTTGCCACATAAGTATATAGAACTAAAAGAAACTGCCTTGAAGAGAAGCAACTAAAGCTGAACATTGCTCGGGGGAGTATTGTCGCTTCCATGAAACTCAAGGGCACGATTGCCGTCACTTGGGATATGTAATTGAGAATTTGATCTTGAAAAATAACTTATAGCAGCATGTAAGAGATCTACAAGATGGCGGACGGAATGCTAGATCCCAAGGAAAGAACACTTAGATGGATCAACTTGAGTCCAGTGGAGAAGGACCAAAGTGATCGAAAAGTAAAATTGTAATAAACACCATATTTGGAGGACCTTATCCAGCAGAGGAAAGCTGGAATGAGATGGAGAGGTATAGAAATTTGTTAAAACATGTGTCGCATGCGAGTTGTTTTATTGTTAAAGACGAAGCTCTCGTAAAACAATTGAAGACAATGAATAATGATATTGTGTTAACCCACTTTTTGACCAAACATACTTCAAACAAGAATTAGAAGGCCAAAATGAATACGAGGCAATTCAAGGACTTAGAACCATGCTTTGAAGAATAAGATAATTGAACTCAAGAAGTTTGGAGTAAAAACAAGCTAAGTAGAACACTTAGTACCGAGGGAGACCTCTCGGTATCGAAAGGAATTTTCTCCTATTTACGCCTCCTATACCTTCCATGCCGCAGATATTACTTCAACCAGTTGTCACCAAGTGCTTTTCTCAAAGATTGGATAGGAAACTTCAGAGATTAATGAGAATAAAGTAACTATAGCTGAATAATGCAAGTGTTATAGAAGGAATCGTCGGGATCGACTTAACCTTCATAAAAAAAAGTTTGACATGCATCAGATCAAAGATAGAACAACAATACAAGGAAAGTTGGGTGTTTGTAACTAAGTAAACCTCTTGGTACCAAAAGAAATTTATGGAATGTGGGCCCACATGCTCACGTGTGCGTGGCTAGGCTTTGTCTTGGGCTTTGACTCAAGTGGGCACCTAAACCTCTGCAGCTATTTCTCTATAAATTCCAGCTATATAGCAACTAAAGAATGATCTTCTTCTTCTTCACTCTGATCTTCACTCAAATTCACACTCTGCATTTTCTTCACTTTTATCCCCTCCCTCAACCGTACTCTACAAACTCCATTGTAAATCTGAGATCTATTAGATTATGGCCAGATCCGATAAAACTAGTTGTAATCTGGAGAGAAAACAACTGATAACAAAGATTAAAGTGGACGTTGGTCAGAGAATTTGCTGAACCACTATAAAAATTCTTGTATCTCCTTTTGCTTTTTTATTATTTTTTCTTATTTGATTTGGATCTCTACATTTTGATGCTTCAATATAATATCTGGGTTTTGGTGCTTTCACTGAGAACAAGCAAGATTTGACAACATAAAGCTTGAATCTGAAATTTAAAGAAGATGAAGAGGCCTAGCATCAGATCTAGGATTGAAGGAAGTCAACCAGAGCATGAGAATAGCCTAGTGGTGTCCTTAAAATTCTAACCATTCCATCTACGTGGCCAGAGAGGAGATGGAGAGAATGATGAAGGAGATGCTAGATGGATTCTTCATAAGGATAGATCAAAGAACAGCCAATATAGGTGGAATTTAGAACCAAGGACTAGAAACTAACACAGGAGCACCTAGAGATGGTGCAGAGCATACTAGAGCAATTCTATTAAAAGCCAAACCAGTCGGTAGCGACGGGAATTGAATCGGTATCGAGATGAATTTGCTTGGGGGCATGGTCGATTTAGATCTAGGATGAGCTTTAATGCTTGGAAGGGAGATGCTGAAGCTAGAGTGGCAGGTCAGAATGCGAATGCACAGTAGCAAGTGCTAAAACCAGAAGCTCACCGTGGGAACAAGGGGCAGGATGAAGTTATGGATCAGAGACTTCTGTTGGATGATAACCCTATAATCAGGATGGATGGTGATTAGATGAGATAAGTTCGGTTCCATTATCTCACTTTTGATTTTAAATAAACAATGCAATATCACCATCAGAATGCTTACATATAAATGATCCTGATTGGTGCTTAGGCATGCTCTAAGTTGGATGTCTGAAGGTGATCCTTGACAAGCTTAGATGGTTTGATGTTTGTTAGATGCCTTCATTTAGGCTTTATGAGAGATGGCTGACACCAATTAGGAAACACAAACAGAGATTGATAACCCTCTAAAATTGATTAAGGTTTTACAAACCATTTGAGCGTAATGACCGACCTTGATCGTAATAGTCCCAACCGAAGAGTCGGGGCAATGATCGTAAGTAAATCCCCTTGTCGAAGAGCGAGCGAAAGGGCTTGCTTGAATGTTGGACTCCCTTGTCAAAGAGCGAACAAATTAGGCTCAATAAGGATCCAAAAAGATAAAAAGTAAGTCCCCTCACTCGAGAGTGAGAAAATGGACTTGCTTGGTCGTTGAGTTCCTTTGCCGGAGAGCAAGCGAATTAGCAAGGACCTGGAGAGGTCAAATCCTAGGTTGAAAGTTAAATGGTCCGAAGAGATCAAATCTTAGATTAGATTATGAATGATCCGGAGAGATTGAACCTAGATTGGAAGACTAATGGTCTGGAGAGATTGAACCCTAGATTGGAAGATTAATAATTCGAAGAGATTAAACCTCAGAACGGATGCAGATTGATAGAAGATTTGAACATCTTGTAGTTAGAGCAAAATAAATAAATCCTAGATCAACATGAGTTGATTTTAGTATGTGATGTAATAAACTCCGAATAAAATCGGACTGGTTATGATGTATGAATAACATTTAAGCAAGGGCTAGAATCCTTAGCTATAACATGTTTAGAATAACCTTTGGTTTGCAAGAGAATCTGGAGGAACCAGGAAATTCATCGAGATCGGGATCAGTGGAAGGTTGGAGAGCTCAACTATCGAAGAATGATTGTCGCTGGAACTTGTTCTTAAGCAAATCACACCTTACATTCGAAAGGTTTACTTTGGGGCCAAGTTTTAACCCGTTTTTTGACTAAAGCAACTTCAAACTAGAATTAGAAGGACAAAATGAACATGAGACAATTCGAGGACTTGGAACCATGCTTAGAAGAACAAGATAATTGAACTCAAGAAGTTTAGAGTAAAATCAAGCTAAGTAGACCATTCGGCACCTAGAGAAATCTCTCGGCGTCGAGAGAAATTTTCTCCTACTTTTGCCTCCCAAACCTTCCATATTTCATATATTACTTCAACCAATCGTCATCAAGTGCTTTTCTCGGAGACTGGATAAGCAACTTTAAAGATTGTTTAGAAGAAAGCAACAAAAGCTGGATAATATCAAAGGAATCATCGGGATCGACTCAACCTTCATGAAAAAGAGTTTGAATTGCATTAGATCAAAGATGAAAGAACAATAAAAGGAAAAGTTGAGAGTTTGCAACTAAGTAAACCTTTCAGTACAGAGAGGAATTTCATGGTACCGAGAGGAATTTATGGCACGTGAGCCCACATGCTCACATGTGTGTGGTTAGGCTTTCTCGTAGGCTTTGACTCAAGTGGGCTTTTGAACCTGTGTAGTTGTTTCTCTATAAAGGTTGGTAGAACAACTAAAGAAGGGTCTTCTTCTTCTTCTTCCCTCTGATTCACACTCTGCATCTTCTTCATTCTTATCTCCTCCCTCAAATATCCTCTAGAAACTCCACTGTAAATTTGAGATTCACTAGATTATGGCCAAACCTGATTAAATTATTTGTAATCTAGAGAAAAAATAATAACAAAGTTTAAAGTAGACGTAGGCTGGAGAATTTGTCGAACCACTGTAAAATTCTCGTTTCTCCTTTTACTTTCCTATTGTTTTTTATTGTTTGATTTGGATCTTTGCATTTTTATGCTTTAATATGATATTTGGGTGTTGGTACTTTTTGGCGTTAACACATGGCCTTCTAAAATAGAGATGCCGATTGGGTGCAAGCACTGATGCTTAATCCCATGATTATTATGACTATTGTTGGGCCGCCAATAGTACGTTGATTTTTGATTGACCAAGGAAGCTTGCTTAACATCTAATTCAATAAGACCTTCTATCAGAAGAGAATCAGTCCAAAGGATCTAAAACATGTAAGTCCCACATCAAAGGATTTACCTGAGAGGCTAAAGAGCCTGTCAGATGCATTGAGCTGTCCATGGAATTGGACGAGGAAGGCTGCAAGATACTACGGGTGCACACTTCTGTAGTGATTAATGAATTTTTAGCTTACAATGCTTTTTTGGGCCTATCGGCCCTTGTCAATGTCAAAATAGCACTGGCTCCGTGATGCCGAATGATGAAGTTTCCCACTGAGAATAGAGTGGGAGCTATTCAAGGTAACCAGAGCACTGGTCAAGTATTCTAGATCATTGATCTCAGGGAGGAAAAACGACATGAGAAGGGACTTTAGATAGTGAACGAACTTGGGGTCAATACACTGTACATATTTAGCGACTCACGGTTGGTAGTCTACCAAGTCAATAAGGTATTTCAGGTTAAGGGAGAGAAACTTGCCCCTTATCTAACAAAGACACTGGAATATTTGTGTGATATTGAACATTACCCAATACAAACATTCACAAAAAAGAGAATATGAAAGTTGATTACTACCTAAACTGGCCAGGTCTAGAGATGCACAACTTATGGGACTCGTTTTCATAGAAATTTTATCAGCTCCAAGCGTCGACCTGATGGATGTTGATTGGATCTTTGAGGTCGAGGAAGAAAAAGAGTCGTGGATGACTCTAATTAAAGATTATTTGTTAAAGGGAACTCACCCGAATGGAAGGAATAAATGACAAAAGCTCGATCATAAGGTATCATGATTTATCATGCAAAAAGGAGTGCTATATCGGAGAGGATTCTCGACCCCTTGCTATGGTGTGTCATCAAAAATGAAGTTAGGAAGATTGGACGTGCGCGAAGGAAGCTACGGTGATCACATAGAAGGGTGTATATTGGAAGAAGATACTTTGTTATGGATGCTTTTGGCCAACGATCAACTAAGACACATCTGACTAACCAGACGATGTGATAGGTGCTAAGTTTTTATGAGATACCAAGAGCCGTATTTATAGATCTTATGCAAATGATTAGCACATGGTCGTTTGCAGTTTAAGGGATTGAAATAATCAGTGTGCTACCCATGTCAAAATGAGGAGCTAAGTGCGCTATCGTAGCTGTGGACTACTTTACAAAGTTGGCTAAAGTAGAATCGCTGGCCATGATCACTACGAAGAAAGTGATCAACTTTTTGGTGAAGAACATTATATGCAGATTTGGAGTCTTGTAGAAAACAATTATTGACAACGGAACTCAATTCGAGAGTGTCAAATACTTATGCTGGTATGCATTACGAAGAGCTTCGTGGAAGTAACATACCTGTAAGCGAATGGACCGATGGAAGCAGTGAACAAGGTCTTTAAATCAATCATGAAAAAACGACCAACAAAAGCCAAAGGCAACTGGGTTGATAAGTTATTACTAGCATCATGGGCTTATAGAACGATCCAAAAATCCGCAACTAGGCATACTCCATTTGCTTTGGCCTACAGTGTTGATACCGTGATTCAAACACAATCAAAAGTCGCATCTCACTAAAGAAAGCGTTATGATCCTAATATGAACGAGGAACTCTTGCTTGAGTCCCCTGACTTGGTCGATGGAAAATGAGAAGAGGCTGAACTAAAGATAGCTGCTCACCGAAAAACGGTAGCGAGGCATTTCAACGTCAAGGTCAAAAACCATACCATTGAGGTAGGTGACCTCATTTTGAAACAAGTCCTACCTGGCACGGGGGCAATTGGTCTGAATTAGGTATGTCCCTATGCGATTGAACAGAAGCTTAGAAATGGAACTTTCTGTTGGAACTAGGCCAGCTCGTAGCAGACGAATTGGGTAGACTTCGAAAAAAATCATTATTGGATCTTTAATGGGCCTATGTGGTTTAATTCATTTAGAATTTTTCTTTTTTTAAAAAAAATCAATATTTTATTTGGATTTATAAATGAAATTTATTTTATATAATTTATATTATATTTTACACATGTGTGTCATATACACATATTATGTGCGTGCACGTGCAACAGTATAATATGTACATGGTTTGACATGCCTATATTGATGTTGGGATTTACACTACAAAAGACATGTTGGCCCCTTGCACATACTATTGTATTGTCTAAATATACATATATGTGCATAAAAATTATTGTATATATATACATCTATGTGTATTTAAATTTAATCATATATTTGCTACAAAATTTGGTTATAAATTATTTATATAAATCATTTATGAAATATATTTTTATATCTATAATATAATTAAAATTTAAAATTATTTTAAATATTAATTTATAAGATAATTGAAAAACCTTTATCATATATTATGAACAAATTAGTTTTTTAATTTATATATACATAAAAACCGTTATATATATAAACATATAGTTAATTAATTAATATATATATAATATTTTTTGTATTAAATACATGTATTAAATACTCCTCACGGCCTAATTTATTTTCGGTTAAAAGATTTTAAATAAAATATACTTAAAATTTTAATCCATACAGATTTAATAAGAAAAAGGTATAAAAATATTTCTAAAAATAAAAATGCATATTTTATGTTATATATTTTTTTAGAGAATATTACATTATTTATAAACATATTAGTTTGTTTAACTAATATTAAATCAAATAAATTATTTATATATTTATAAATAAATAATTTATTTTATTGCCGAATGGTTTCTAGGTATATGCAAAAATATTATATAAAAAATAAACATGTATATCATATTAATTTAAATTTAATAATTATATTTAATTGATAAAATCATTTAATAATTATATTTTAGTATAGGTCGGGATTAACAAGATGATACCTATAAAAAAAAAATGCACATAGGTATATAACCATCGACATGTGACAATACATTAATATGCTGATTCATAATATGATATATCTAACTAACATATGAACGACTGATTACCTTAAGCAATTTAAAATACTAATAAATCTGAAGCATACCTCTCACCAAGGCCTAGAGATCACACTTTGAAATGATGAAATGACTCCTTGAATCGAATTTCAAGTTCTAGAGTTGCTGGCTCTCGAACTGCTTTACCACCTAGGATCGAATCAAAAAATTGATATGATTTATGCATGAATATTTTGGAGGTCGTAAGGGGTTATTTATGGCCAAAATATACGGGTAGGAGGAGGAGCAAAAAGTATAAAAAGAATGAACAGAGAGTGACTTATTTAAATGGAGATAGGAGAGTGAACAGTGGATCACAATTCCTAATATCTCTCTTACCATTTCCGCTCCTTTTTTATTTCAAATCCACCATGCCATTCATATATAGCCGACCCCCTATGCAAGCATCATATCCGAAATTCCCAACCCCTTTTGGGCCTCAGAACTAATTCCAAGCCCAAACGACGTCTGTTGCATTTAAATCCAAATCTAAATGCGTACCGATATCGTATATCAATCAATGTATTTATAACTATTATAAACACATTGTTCAACATGTCAAATATAATCAGTTTATAATGGTTATAAATTAATTAAATCATGTGATAAAAGGAGTATTCATTATTTTGGTAATGTAACTCATAGGTGTAAATTTGATCAGCAATTAATATCGACCAAATTTGAATATTAAACGGTCACACGTCACTTAACAGGCAATATGATATTATGGCCAAATGTATTGCTTACTCTATTTAATCTAATTTTATTTTATTAAGCATTATCCGGTAGTGACAATTATTTACACCAATTCTCTTCGTCTAAACTATATCGCTTTGCACTCATGGAATTTGGTGTTGGTTAAAATTCCAATATCATCTGTATTCAACTCTATAGTCCAAACACAAAGTCCTTTGTTCTATAACAACAATTATTTTAATTGAACAACTCCAGCCAGAGATTTTGACTTTGAGTGGACTTTAGTTGACCGTGATGCTAACCCCATATAATCGAAGAGATGAATCCTCTCTTGAATAGTGTTTCATTTCTAATACTTCCACTCGACCCAATTATAGTCATTCGATGGACGTCGTGCCATGTTTTTACTATAATCAAAGCGTAATTTTCATATTGAATATCGATAGTATTCTCTAGTTGAGAGAACTATGTGAATTATTCACATTGATATTTTCTGTTTGACCATAGTTATATTAACCAACTGAAAACTGTCGAGTGAGTCATTTCATACTTATCCAATAACTATCAGTCATAACCCCTTTGGTGCCCCTAGCAGTCATAAGTAATACACTGTCCAACATATGGAAAGCTTTACGTACTTCATTCTTAACGGATGCATCGATATCTGGTCTCAATGGATCTTGAGTAGGAATATTTAAAAAAAATGCGTTTATTATATTATGATACAATACTCATGATTACAACTATTTGTAATTAATATCGTAAATACACTATTATGGATTTTATGTTTGGTTCACTTAGTTATTACTGTTTCGCCTGTTTTATATGTGTGATATATATTATAATTTTATTCCATGCGTTGTGAGATATACTACATGTTCTATGATTGGTTTTCTTCTCTTTCAGCCCTTAATAATCATCTTACATCGGCCGGGCATGTCAGTAGCGCACTATTTAGTTATATTCATGCAGGGTTTTAGGGTGGTTAATATATTTTTATTAAACGTTTACTTATTTATAACACATTATAAAGAATATATAACAGAAAGAAAACTATCTTTATTTCAAACGAAAATTATTTACAGAGTTAACTAATTTACAATAAATTACAAAACTGACCTTAGTATATAGCCCTAAGTCTGTCAGTCTCTAACTTGCACTTGGGACCAATTATGGAATCTCAATCTCATCCCTCCAATCGGCTTCTTGTGAGCCGACCGAGCCAGACCCTTAGTGAATGGATCTGCTATGTTGTCTTTGGTATCTACACTTTGTATCATGACCTCTTTCTTCTTCATGAATTTCCTAATAAGGTGAAACTTCTGAAAAATATGTTGTGACTTCCTATGTACTTTGCGATCCTTTGCAATTTTAATCGCCTGCTATTATCGTAGAAAAATGACATAAGATTCTCGGTATCGAAAATCACTTCAAGCTCACTTTAACATCTCCTATCCCGAGGCCCGAAGCTAAGCGTTACAGATGCTACAGTCATTTATAGTATTAACTTTCGGTGACAAAACACGGTAATGTTAATAATACCCATAATATCAAAACCACATGAATACGAAATAAAATCAATATAGAATTAAAACGTCTTTTTTGATTACATTTCAAATCCATATTTCATATTCAGATACATAATCCCAAAATGTTTCCTGGGTACTGATCAAATATAATTATTACAAATTACGCTAAGAGTGACATATGAAGAAGCCCCCTTTGATGATCAGAGTATTAAATAAACATATCAGTCTTAAATACATCACTGTAATAAAACTAATTACTCCTATATAGCTAACTTTGCCTACTGCACGTCTTCGAAGCTTATTCGTCCACATATTAAACCTGAAAAACCTTAACTTTCAATCTACTCAAATTAATTTTGAGCATCCTAGAGTTTTAGGGGAAAATATAAATTTCGAGTTAGACATAAAGCCTGATGTGAATAATACTATTACATCTCGATTTACTGATATTAAGTGAGACCACGCTTCTTAACAGAACGGGTTTCCCCTCACTAATATCCCTTTTAAAATGTATGTTTTGCAAATCAGAATCCTACAATCAAACTGATTAAAGAAATAATAGCGAAATCATATATGCACATAAACCAGGTAATCAATGGACTATTTGTCGAACAATGTAGTTTTGTTTGGCTAACTACTAACCATTGGTTGACTCGTGCCTACCAGACAATATAAATAATCTAACTTCTATTAGAGATACTTCTGGACGGTCTGACCTTAACTTACTTCTCCCAGGTTCAACTGATCTTAATGGTTTTGTGGGCTCACCAATAACCTATCTTTCTTTATATATTCCCTTATGTGTGTAACATCATTTTAGTCTTACCTGTGACAAAGCCCTAAACATTGGAATTTTGGACTTATATTAGCTAAGGGTTATTAGCTAAAGAATAGGACGCGACCCTATACCAGTTCTAATATCTGAGTCATTTACTTAGGGTAAACTACCCCATCAAATTTTCCTTGAAACCATTTCTTTCAAATTAAATTAACTCTTTAAATAATACTTTAATAAGGAAAATGTACCTTTTGCTTTACTCAAATATCTTTTCCATGATATATGCATTACACAAAACAATGTTGATGAAAACCTAAATCAATAGAGTTATTTATCCCTTTAAAACAAGTTAAAGCCCTTCTTTAACTTAGAAAACATTAGATTCTAAATTCAAGTTATCAACTTTGAAACCCTTATTTAATAACTTTAAGTACATCTTTCAAAATAGATTAACTACTTTAGCTTGAAACATCAGGCCGAAAGGCCAAAATGTACCATTCGAAACCTTTAAAAATAGACCTTTCGAAATTATTGAAAGTGTCCTTATGAAAGCATTATAAAACCTTAGACATCCTCTTTTCAAAACACTTCAAACTAGCCTTTCGAAAGCATTGGAAACCATTCATTCAAATAATAAAAGTAAACCTTTCGAAAACATTGGGGAATCTACCCTTTGAAACCTTTGTTATATATCTTTTGAAAGCATTAAAGTCCTTTACTTAAAACAAACGTTTCGGAAGCATTAGGTTCAAGTAAAAATTTATGGAGCATAGCTTCAAAACCATTTAAAACCATTCTTTTGAAACCTTCGGGTTTGACTTTCAATATATCTAAGGGTCTTAAAAGAACTGGGGCGAAAGTAATGCTTTTGAAAACATTATTCCTAAGTAAAAGAAAGTAGATGGTTCTGAAACCAACCCTTTTAAAAGCATGGAGGATTGGCTCAAAGTTTAAGCCAAAAGAATGTAACATCCTCTACCTGGAGGGCCAAAACTAAGCGCTACAGATGATACAGTCATCTATAATATTAACTTTCAATGATCAAATACGATAGTGTTAATGATATCCATGATATTAGAAGCACTTGAGTATGAAATAAAATCATCATAGATTAAATTTTCTTTTTTGATTACATTTCAAAACAACATTTCATATCCAAGTTACATTATCCCAAACGTTTCCCAAGTTCAGATCAAATATAATTATTACATAAATTCACCAATAGCGACATATGAAGATGCCCCTTTGGTTGGCCAGAATACTGGATAGTCATAACAGCCTTAGTACAACACACTGGAGATAAAACAAAACAACTCTGAAAAATAGCTAGCATAAACCTCATGCTCGTCCCAGAAGCTTTATTCGTCCATCTATTAAAACTTGAAAATCCTCAACCCTTAGCCTACTGAAATAAATTTTGAGCACTTGAGAGTTTAAGGGAAAAAACATAAATTTCGAGTCAAATATAAAGTCTGGTGTGAATAATACTATACTACTCGGTTATATGATATTAAGTGAGACCATGTCACTTAGCGGAATGGGTTTCCCCTCACTAATATCCTTTTAAAACATATCTTTTGCAATCTTAATCCTGCAACCAAAACCGGTTAAACAATAAAGCAATACATGTAAGCATATAAATCAGGTAACAAATGGACTATTTGTCCGAACACTATAGTTTTGTTTGGCTAACTACTAAGCTTTGGCTGACTCGGGCCTACTAGAAAAAACAAACAAATAATCTAATTTCTATTAGATACTCCTCTTTTGGACGGTATGTCCCTTCTCCAGGGTCAACTGATCCTAATGGTTTTGTGGACTCACAAATAACATATCTCTCCTCTACAGATTCCTTTCTGTGTGTAACATCATTTTAGTCTTACCCGTGACAAAGCCCTATACACTGGAATTTTGGACTTGTATTAGCTAGGTGCTACTAGCTAAGTATAGGATGCAACCCCATACCAATCTCATCTTTTAATCTAATATCTAAGTCATTTTACTTAAGGTCATCTACCCATAAAAATTTCCTTGAGAACATTTTCTCTCATATTTATTTAAACCTTTAAATCATACTTTAAATAAGAAAAAATATACTTTAGGCTTTACTCAAATCACCTTGCCATATTACATATACTTTACACAAAACTTTGTTGATGAAAACATTTAAACATTTGAAAGTACCCCTTTCGAATCCATTGAAAGTACCCCTTTCGAAACCAAGTAACTACTTTGCTTTATAACCTTATGCTAAAAGTCCAAAACATACCTTTTGAAATCACTCTTAATAAACCTTTCTTCGAAAGCTTTAAAACCTTAGACATCCTCTTATCAAAACACTATAAACATTGCCTTTCGAAAACAATGGAACTTTCCATTTAAAATTTTTCGAAACCTTTGGGGAACCACCCCTTCAAAACCTTCATTTAAGACCTTTCAAAAGCATTCAAATATTTTTCTATACACAAACCTTTCGAAAGCATTGGGTTCAAGTAAAACATGTGGAATAACCTTTTGAAAACATTTAAAACTATTTCTTTCAAAACCTTTGGTTTAACTTTCAATAGAACAAAAAGGGTCATAAAACAACTAAGTCAAAAGCACTCTTCCGAAAGCTATTTCCTAAGTAAAGAAGTGATGGTGTCAAAACCAACCCTTTCAAAGCATTGGAGAAGTGGCTAAGTTTTAAAACAAAGCAATCCTTTCGATACCATTTGCTTCGAAAAGTGGAAAGCGGCAGCAAGGGGTTTCGATCTTTTGAAAGTATCCACTTTCAAAACCATTCCTTAAAACCATCTAACCTAGTCAAAAGCTAACTAAGTCGAATGCATTCCTTTCGAAAGCAAAGCAGGCGCATTTTCGTTTAAAAACAAAAGCACAGCTTCGACCCCTTCGGAACCCCATGTTTCGACTACATGCCTTTCGCCTATGTCCAATTCTCTACATACCAAGTCTTTAATACCATGCATTGGTTTCGATAGTGGTGAAGACAGAATAATTTAGTCAAAAGCTGGGTGCTGAAAGTGGCGAAACAGGCGAAGTAAGGTAAAACTACATTTTTACTTTAGAAAGTAATTTTTTTCAACTGAATTGCCTTATTTGTCAACAAATAATTGGTTGCTTTCCAAATTCTTTTCTAAAATTGCTGCTGAAATTTCAGAAGTAATAATTCAAAATATTTACAAAATTCCCCTTCTCCTTTTATAACTACACAAAATATTTAAACCCCATACCTTAATTAATTTTATATACTTATTAAAACATTTAGGAAAAATCTATAAAAAGACCCATAAATCATTTTCAATATTTTTGTAATATATATTAATTTCTGACCCAAAACATACATATATTAGCCGTAATTAATTTTAAACCCAAATAACCATTTTCTTCACTAGAAAATTAATAACAAATCCACATTTATTCAGAAAATTATGAAAATTGAAATCCACCTCTAAAATACACTTATGATCATACACTAAAATCACAGGGCGTTTGGGTGTCATTAAGCAGGATTTTCACATAAAAACATATCATAAAGTCTATATGAATTTGCATAAATCATCAACAAGCATATATATCAATTTAACAATCAAAACATAGCAATATACTTTGAAAAATATTCAGATCTGATCTATAAGCCCAAACATCAAAAATATGAGATGTAATCTATTATTCTCCTTAGCTTTGTGATTAAGGAGTTGAGATTTGATATTTGATTAACTTACTTAAGCTTTCCTATTGAAATCTTGCTTATCTACTTCTTGTTATTCCCCAATGGTGGCCGGCCTCTCTAGCTGTTATTTTTGTTTGTGAATGTGAAAATGAACGTGAGAATATGGCTTAATGGTTTAGGGTATAAGAATAATACTTATTCCTATATTACCCTTATCTATTTGCCTAACTTATTTTATTTCATCTTCCCTTTGTTCATTTGTTTAATAGGCACGACTACCTTTCTTTTAACACAAATCTCAATCCCGTAATCATCACATTATTTTATTTAAGTTAACTAATTAAATGTCCTAAATAATGTTACTAAAAATTAGGGTCATTGCAGACTCCCCAACTTATAGAATTTCATCCTCGAAATTACAATAAGGCACTCAAAAAATGAATCAAAAAGGTTAAACATACCATCCAACAAATCAGGATAGGCATCTCTAATCCTGCTCTTAGTGTCCCAAGTACAGTCTCTTTCATCATCGCTCCATTGGACTTTAACTAATCTTATTGTCTTGTACTTAGTCTCTTCTCATCTCTCACAACTATATGAACTGGCTTTCTAACTATAGTCAAGTTTGTCTCTATTACTAAGTCCTCTAACATAGTCGGTGCTATAGTAGTCTATGGGTCTCTAATACACTTTCTTAGATGAGAACTATGAAAAACATCATGGTCTCCTGCCAAAATGTTTGGTAACTCTACTCTATATGCGAATTTCCTGATTCTCTCTACAATAGGAAATGGTCCAACAAATCTCGTGCCCATTTTTCCAATTTCCCAAATCAAATTACACCTTTCATTAGTGACACTTTGACGAAAACATGGTCTCCCACTAAGAACTCTAGGTCTTTCCATCTTCTATCGGCATAGCTCTTCTACCTAGACCGAGCTTCCTTCATCCTAGCTCGAATGATCTTAATCTTTTATGTAGTTTCTCTAACTAAATCTGGATCAAGAACCAACCTATCCCCTATCTCTAACCAAAATACTAGAGATTTGCATGGCGTTCCATACAAAGCTTCAAATGGTGTCATCCCTATACTAGTCTGATAATTATTGTTATACAAAAACTCGACTAAGTGTAGATGGTCTTTCCATGATCCCCTAAAATCTAACACACAAGCCCGTAACAAATCTTTCAAGACTTTGTTAACTCTTTCAGTTTTCCCATCAGTCTATGGATGGTAAGCGGTACCCATCTTGAGCTTGGTACCTAAAGTATCCTGTAGACTTTTTCAAAATCCTCTAGTGAACAAGGTGTTACTACCAAATATCCTTTCGATCTTGTCGAAACCTGATTGAGTGGAGGACAAAGAAGAACAAGAGAAAAGCTCCAACAGACCTTTCGAAGGAGTTGAAGGGATGCACAGCCAAAGACTGGAAGAAACACAACCTTTCGAAGGGTTCGAAAGCACCCTTCTACTCCAAGAGATCCCTTTTCGAAGTAGATGCTTCCACATGATGAAGACCTTTCGATTGGGTTAAAGAAACACCTTTCGAAGACAAGGAATGTCAAACCTTTATTTGCACGCAAAACCTTTCAAAGCCAAAGGTTTTTCCTTCACTAAAATCACTCAGAAACACATCTTGGATGGAACAACCCTTTTGAAAGCAAAAATAAGCCTTTTGAACTAGTCGAATCCCTTAACATCCAAGGAAGGTTCCACATCAGTTCACAAGCATAAGTTCGGAAGCTACTAACGGTGCCAAAACCATCAGCATTTCAACACCTTCGGAACACCCGAAAATTGCCTACCGACAGAGTCGAAATCTCCTACCTTCATTCCTTGTGACAACAAAGCAACATAAAGAAGAAAAGGCACAACCACCCCTTTCAACGAAGACGGGGGCATTCGAACCCATTCGAAAGAATTGCAAAGGTGTGCGCAAGTGTTAAAGGAGTCGGAAGGTATCTGAAGCCACTTCTCGACCAAGTTGGAAGCACTGGGTTGAAAGGTGTCAACCCACATCTATAAATAAGACCCAAGGGGTCTGTATTTAGGGATCCAAATTTGCTCATTCCAAACCTGTACATTCTTAAATTTGCAAAATTGTAAACCCTAATTTGTAAATCAAATTGGAGATAATTGTTCGGCATAATCATTATTGGATTAAAAAGGGAAGATTTCAATACTTCTGATTATATAATTGTTTGAAGGTCTTTTACTGGATTTAACTGTGTTTTTCAGGTTTTAACTTCAACAAAAGGCTCCTTTCGAGTGAGTTGGAATACCTAGTAATCCTAGTCCTAGATTATAACCCACCATTCTCCAAACACTTACCTTCTAACGAGTCAAAACCTTAACCCAAGCCGGTCTACGTTAGATTCCAAAACTAAACCTAAGTCATTAACTAGCCTAGCTTTTGACAAGCCCGAAACCTTCTAAGACATACCTTTCCCTTGAATCCTTAGGGCCATTCCACTAACGTTCCACAACTATTTCGAAAGGAAGGTTTTGAAGGAACAACCAAACTACTTCAATCGATTCGAAAGCCCAAAAGAGATGGAATTTAAGTGTTTCGAGTGGATTAAACAGTCAGCAAGAAAAGTTTCCTAAAAGCAACCCATTCGAAAGGCTGAATCAAAGGGAATACCCATATCCTATCTTCCTCAACTTAACCAAGAGAGGTCAAAAAGGAATAACCTTTTTCTAAAAATCATCTTTAGGGAGTTGACAAGTTTTCTTGTTAACATAAGGAATCTCTATCACTTACTATACTACTAGGAATCTCATGCAGTCCAACTACATTCTTCATAAATAACTTAGCCAAAATAGTTGTTGTCCTAGTTGACTTAACTGGAATGAAATGGGCACTCTTGGTTAACCTGTCCACTACGACCCATATACCTTCATTCTCTATTAGATTATGGCCACCTTTCTATAAAATCCATAGAAATAGAATCTCATTTCCACACTAGAATATCTAATGGCAGAAGTAACCAACTTGGCTTCTGATGTCCGACCTTTACAAGTTGGCAGTTTAGACACTGCTTCACCCATAAGTCTATATCCCTCTTCATTCCTTTCCAGAAGAAACTCCTCTTCATGTCTTGATACATCTTAGTTCCTTCTGAATAGTGAACTTCGAACGATGATGTTCCTCCAAAACTTTCTTCCTAATGTCTCCCGCATTCGAAACACACAATCTTCATTTCTTTCTCAACCACCCATTCTGGTGAAGACTAAAATCTTTCAGGTCATCATTTTTGGTTCCATCCTTTAACTACATGATCCATTCAACTAATACTGAATCCTCCATCTGTTTAGAGGCAATCTTTTCGATCATCGTCGTTCGAACTTCTAAACATGATAACACTACAGTTTCTCCACTAGATCCAGCTTCAGATCTCCACTAAACTCTACATGTCATCAACGCTTCCAAATATTTCCACTCAGCTATCATTGCCAAGACTGTATTCTGATGTTTTCTGCTAAGTGCATCTGCAACCTTGTTGCCTTTCCCTGGTATATACTCAATTCCAAAATCATAAGCGGCTAAAAATTCTAACCACCTCTGATGTCTCATATTCAACTCCTTCTGAGAGAATAAATACTTCAATGACTTATAATCCATATACAAGTCGAATCTTTCTCCCAGGAGATAATGTCTGCACACCTTCAACAAAAAAGTCGCGGCAACTAATTTCTAATCATGCATCGGGTATCTCAACTCATGCGGTCCAAACTATCGAGAAGTATAGGCAATCACTTTACCTCTTTGCATTAACACAGCTCCTAACCTAGTTCCACAAGCATCTGTATATACTACTAAGTTCTGATTCCCTTCCGGAACAACTCACATATGTGCATTGGTCAATAAGTGTTTTAGCTTCTGGAATGCTTTTGCACACTTATCAGTCCACACAAACGTTACATCTTTTTGCATTAGCTTGGTCATTGGTGCTGTTATTCGTGAGAAATCCTTTATGAACCTCCGATAATATCCAGCAAGAAAACTCTTTCTCTTAATCACTGTCTCGGGTCTCTTCCAATTAGTCACTTCCTTGATATTAGTTGGATCTACATACAACCCTTTCTTTGAGACCACATGACTAAGAAACTTCACTTCCTTCTTCCAGAAATGACACTTCAAAAACTTCGCCTTCAATTGATGCTGCCTCAATGTCTCAGGCACCACTCTAAGATGAACTTCATGCTCCCTTTCATCCTTAGAGTATATCAAAATATCATATATATATATACCAACACAAACCTATTCGAGTGCTCTCGGAAAACTCGGTTCATTAATTCCACATAGAATGCTAGCGCATTAGTTAGTCCGAACGGCGTCACTAACCATTCGTACGATCCATATCTAGTTCTAAACGCTGTCAAAGGAATACTATCCTCTGCTACTCTAAGCTGATGGAAACCTGTTGCTAAGTCCAACTGAGAAAATACCTTAGCTCCACTCAATTGATCGAACAATTGTCAATTCTAGGCAACGGATATCGATTCTTTGTCTCCCTCTCATTCGACTTATGATAATCGATACACAACCTTAACGATCCGTCCGGCTTCTTAGAAAACACTACAGCTGCTCCCCAAGGTGAATTACTTAGCCTAATAAAATCCTTGCCTTCTAAATCCACCAATTGCACCTTCAGCTCCCTCATCTCGGTTGGTGTCATTCTACTTGGCGTTCGACTTATTAGTTCTACTCTAGTACTCAATCTATCCGAAACTCAATGGATCGTTTCAGTGGAAATCTTACTATAGGTTCAAAAACATCCACGAATTCTCTAACCTGAAAACTCAATTTAACTTGTCTTCTACCTCCAAAACACCCAACAATGCATTCACCTCACAACTAGGGTTTTCTACTGTGTATATAATCCGCTCACTACATTTAGGGTATTTAAGCGATAGTTTCCTATCATGGCAAAATATCCTAGCATCATACTTAACCAATTCATACCTAAAATAATTCCGAACCCTACGAAATCAAACATATGCAAAATGCAAACAAAAGTATGACCTAACAAATCAAACTCTTGGTGGTCACATATCATCCCAAGTGTCACATACCCTCCTATCGGATTTGCAACCCTTAAGGAAGTAACAAAAAATGAGGGTTCTAGGTTAGTCTTATCTACTAAACAACAAGATAAAAAGGAAGCGATGCAGCATTATCAAATAGAACGCTAACTGACATACCATGAATCAGAAGCGTACCTCCTAACATAACTTTTCCTTTTTCCTCTACTGTTGGACTCGAGGTAGCTGGCCCCAATGCATATACTTTGCCTTTCCCATCCTTAGTAGGCTCCTTGCATTGGTTCTTGTAATATCCAAATTGATCGCAGTTGAAGCATTTGATATTCTTCTTCCCGATCACCTTCTTGGCAGCTCCACCCATCTGAGCTCCTGTCTTATGGAAGAACTTTCTTTTCTGACTCTGCCCCATCTAAACTTCCATTGCCTTATTTCTCTCCAGAAAAGTAAGCATCTCTTCATTCCTCAAAGCCATTTCCACTACAACATCACATGGATCCCAGATATGCGGTAACATTTCCCTAGTAAGCTCAGGCTTCAACCCCCTGATAAACTTCCCATTCCTCTTAATCACAGTATCCACCATAGCATAGAGATATCTTGCCAACTCCTCAAACCTTGTAGCATACTCCAGCACAGTCATCTCTCCCTGCTCCAACTCAACAAACTTTCTGAGCGGTGCAAACTTAGTAATCTTCGACATAAACCTCTCTCCAAACCTTCTCTTAAACTCATACCATGTCATTGTATCCTCATTAACTCCAACTATAACATTGTTCCACCAGTATAGCGCTGCTCCCTGAAGCTGTCCAGAAGCAAGCATTCTCTTCTACTTGTCATTGAGCCCTAGATCAGTGAATATTCTTTTGCAATGAAGTAACCAGTTCTCTACTTTGACTGTGTCCTCGGTACTAATAAATGGCTCTCCTTCCAATCGAGCGTAATCCCTACTCAAAACAGCATAATTGTTGACTATTGGAGCTCCCTGAACTTCTCCTCCAGCATTTCCACTAACTACTTCAGCAGCAACACCCGCCTGTATCATGTTGATAAAGAACTGATACATTGCTGCATGTCAACTTGTGGGACTCCATCACCCACATATCTAGCTTGCGCTTGACCTTTGTTTCTTCTCGTATTTGTTCTGGAATTTCCATTTATGGTGGTGCTTTCCCCTCCAAGGTTAACTCTTCCACTTCTAGCATCCATATCTGTATTCAAGCCTCGTAAGATACGGAAGAATAGCCTAAGAGAGATGGGAGAATAGAGAAATAACTTATACTTATATATAGAAAATACAAGTACGTTACTATAGAGTCATCCCATACCCTGGTCTAATCTCTAATTCCTTAGGATTATGTTTTCAAAAATCATTTTAGTTTAAAGTTTTCATAAACCTAGGCTCTGATACAAAGTTGTAACATCCCCTATTTGGAGACCTGAAGCTAAGAGCTACAGATGCTGCATTTATCCATAGTATTAAATTTTGATGATCAAATACGATAATGTTAATGGTATCCATAATATCAGAAGCGCTTAAAAATGAAATAAAATCATCGTAGATTAAAACACTTTTCTGATTACATTTCAAAACAACATTTCATATCCAAGTTACATAATCCTAACGTTTTCCAAGTTCAGATCAAATATAATTATTACATAAATACGCTAAGAGCGACATATGAAGATGCCCCCTTGGTTGACCAGAGTACTGAATAGTCATAAAAAATTTAATACAACATAGTGGAAATAAAACAAAACAACTCTTAAATATAGCTAGCATCAGCCTCCTGCACGTCTATGGAAGTTTTACTCGTCCACCTACTAAAACCTAAAAATTCTTAATCCCCGGTCTACTCAAATCAATTTTGAGCACCCGAGAGTTTAAAGGGAAACACATAAATTTCAAGTCAAACATAAAATCCGATGTGAATAATACTATACATCTCGGTTATACGATATTAAGTGAGACCATGCCACTTAGCAGAATGAGTTTCCCCTCACTAATATCCTTCTAAAACATATCTTTTGCAAATTTTAATCCTGAAACCAAAACTGGTTAAAATAATAAAGCAATATCATGTAAGCATATAAATCAGGTAACAAATTGACCATCTTTCCGAACATTATAAATTTGTTTAGCTAACTTGTAACGAACCGTTTTTCCATACCCTTTGAATCGACAATAAACCACACATGTCCAACTCAAATTCCACGAAAATACGGATCTTTAAGGGTGATAAAGAAAAATAGACAGAAAAGAATCTCACACGGATGGAATAACATATATTATTTCAATAATAATCTTTACAGCGGAAAATTTTAAATACAATATTAGAGTCTAACCTAAATTCAGCCTAGACAGTTATAACACCTGCCCTTACATATGCTGACAAACAACAAACAAAACTAACAAACCACAGCGGATAATAGAATACGTCCATACGATGATGAAGATCTCCAGCTCTCCTCTGGAAACTCCAACCGTCTTCAACTAAACCTGAAACTACTCGGATCTAACCCGAGTATTAAAAATACCCGGATCAGGCTTGATAAACCAGCATGAGATACTTGAATTTTAAAATGACTATGTTATCAAAACATTTGAAAAGAAGGGTATTTCATAAGACCACGCCCACACAAAAACACGGACGGGTTTTTACCCTATGATAACGAAAACACTTCATACCAAAATACACTTAATATTATTTTTAATGACATTCTTTTGAAAACACTTTTCAAATAAACTTATTCAAATAAGATATCAATATCTGGACTAAGTTTTATGTAATATATCCGGACTGGGTCAACGGAATATACCAACGGAATATATGATACCAGAAAGGGTAGCTGAAATGTTTGCAAGTCATTACAGCTATTTTGGCAATACAATCAAAACCATAAATCTCGTAAGGATTGGATTTCCAACATGATAGGAAACTAGTGACCTTTTTTCCGAACCACGCATAACAAACATAGTTCCCATGGTGCCATAATCGCTTTTATCAAACCAGTCACTCGGAAACTATACTTTCTACACTACAAATGATAACCATTAGTTCCCTGCTTTTCTCAAGCTAACCACTTTATCCACATGAGGCAACAAATGCCTTGAGGCCCAGATGTATCTGGTACCTAGTGCTCAGAACATATGATAACCCAAATCACTACTATCTGAAATGCGAGCATACATCCGACCACATAGAATCCCATCATAATCAGGCTGTGAGGCTCGTGAGGCTATGATCAATTTCTTCAAATCCACGTTTTTCATACAAAAACCATGCTTTGATCATAACAAGTTCCACTTTGAATGCCACATTGTCATTCCACGTCACACGACTGATTTCTAGAAAAGTATAACTTCCTGAGCTCGTATGTCTCGGGAAAGGGTGTTAAGCTAAAATAAGCTGTCTTCTCCGCCACCAACTGATATACGTTTATAGAAACCACTCAAATGTGATTTAGAATACAATGTCAGACAAACATTCATACAAGTTCGTTTTAGGACTGAACGAAACCAAAGGCACTTTCCTCGGCCATTACTAGGCGAGAAGCCCTTGCAATCCAAAAAATCTCCATCACGAGGAGACTACTGCTATAAATAACTCTATAATGGTGGCCAACCAGAGCATGTTCAACAAGCAGTCTTCACGCTATGAAGATCCACGGTCTTCAATAATCATCAACTTCAACATGTCTTCACTTTCGAACGTATACATTGGTTCAAAGTGGTTTTCGGATAGGAATCATCCAAATCCGACTCCGGTTCCTTCGAAACCAATCATCGCTTTTAAAAGATGTTAAGTTCATATATGGATATCAATCATCAATCAATTACTTCATCTTTTAAATCAAATATCTTTCTTAGATATATTCTTTTCAATTTATTCCATTTTCTTTTCAAATGTATATGGAATCATTAAGCCTCATTTATCAAATCATTTGGTTTATTTAAACCTTTCTTAAATCCTAACCATTTTCTCTTTTACTTAGGAAAACCTTTCCAAATCATTCATTAAATCTTAATCAAAGATTTCTTATATTCAAGCTATAACTTTTAACTTAGGGAAAATATTCGAAAATAATTCATTAAAACTTAATCAAAGATTTTCTTATATTCAAGCTATAACTTTTAAACCTATGGAAAATATTCTCAAATCATTCCTTAAATCTAAATCAAAGATTTTCTTTCTTAACTTCAAATCATTTTCTTGCAAATCGAAGATTTTCATAACATACTACTGCCACCTTAAATATGGTAAATTTCACCCCCAGGGACTAATGGCAAGTTTCACCTCCAGGGACTAATGGCAAGTAATCATACATCATGAATATATTTGTCTTTTAACTTGGAAAAACTTAAAAATGATCTTTTAGAGCATCCGGGCTTTCCTTTCGATCTATTCCACCCCTCGCCTAAGAATAGAAAACATAGGCCAGGTAAGTTCAGCACTGGTTGCTCCATCCCTAACCTTAGTTAAACACCTTGTTTAATCTTCCCAGATCTCATAGGTGGGACAAATGTACTAGTCGTTTCCACATACTCAGATTTTCAACTTTATTTCGGAATTGCTTATAAATATTCCAAATTATCTTTCAAAATGCTTAAATTCCCTATTTAAAACATTCACAATTGATTCTAGAAAACATCGTTACATTTAAACTCATATTCCAAAAGTTATAGAATTCACAGCATAAATGTGCTGTAGAAAGTGCTATATAAGCTTATTTGATTTAAACAACTTTTAAATATTTGAAAATTCATATTTTCCAATCCAAATCTCTTTCAAACCATTTTAATAGATTTATCAAATTTATTTCATATTTTTAGTCCTTTAAAAATACCATTTATAAAGAAATCCCGTTTTGGATTCCGAATTGCAAAACCGCGATGTTTTTAGAAAATTGTTTTAGACATATTTCAAAATCTACTCGATGAAATCTTGATTTTCTTTCTTCGTTGGAAAACTATTATCATTGTGAACCAAAGAATTTTTATTTCGAAGAAATTCGACTTATAAATCATTCTTTACGTCAATTTGAAGTTACAGGTCGAAATTTACGAATTGCCGCTACGCGACAAGCTCGGTTTTGACCAATTTTGAGAATTGCTTCGGAACTTGTCCGAAACACTTCAAATTTGTTTTAAACCACATTTGAACTATTTTAAAGTCACTAAGAGGCTAAATAACTTCCAATACACATTTTTATGAATTTACTTCTCATTTAATTAACTATGGTTACTAACCATTTCTCTTATCATTTATCAAACAAGTTATCAACCATATCACAAACATAATATCAACCAAGTTATCATCCAATATCAACCAATATTCAACATATTAATTTTTAATTTAACATGTGTATTATCAACTTAAGTTTTATTAAAATAAAACTAAGATTTGAGTACTCACCTTTAACTTAACCAATTCTTCCTGCCAACATTCATATGCAACAATACTTCTCTTAAATCCTCTTATCTTCACCAAATCATTTCCGTAGACTTTCTTTTTTATTCCGGCATCACTTCCTTCTCTTTTTCCCGCTCCGAAGCTTCACAAACCTGCTCCTCTTCCTCATAGGTTCGGCCATGCCTTATTCTTCCCCTTCCTTCATCGTTTCTTCACTTCTTAGATGCTAAACCATGTTTAAATGGTATTCTAAGGTCTTTGGCAAAGTTTGGTGGTGTTTGGAGTTGATTTGATATGGTTTTGAAAAAGTTAGTAAGCATTTTGGAAGAGAAGAAGAAGCCATTAAAGAGGTAGAGAAAAGCTTTGGAAAAAGGAAGAAGAAGAAGAATGAAATAGTGTGAAATTTGTGAAAGAAGTGGTAGATATTTATAGAAAAAAAATGAAGTGATAAATTACCAAAATATCCCTTTACCAAATTACCAAAATAACCTTACTTACTTATAAAGTAATCTTATTTTTTTCAACACTTAACATCACATTTCAAATCATTACTTTATGTCATTTTCACTTAGATATTAAGTAAAGTAAGTAATAATTATGTTTCTTTGATTTGATGTTTTACCTTTTGCTTTAAAATGACATTTTTGTCCTTTTGTGCTTAATTTTTCTTAATTGTTTTCTAGAAGTTTCTAACCTTATTTAGTAAAAGTAAACTTGATTAGTGAATTAATTAATACTTACACTATTTGAATATATGTTCCTATATAAGAAAATAAAGGTGCGGCGACGTTGCGACAACTTTTAATCGACAAAACGTCGTTTTTCGACAAAATGTTTTACGGTCATGTTTTGACATTTTAGTTAAACTATTTATTTATGTAAACCAAATTTAAAAATGAACCTTTTACTTCTTTAAATAAATTAAAACATGTCTCTTTATATTTTCAAATTATCTTTAGTTAATATCAAAATCTCTAATTTTACGGTGTATGTAAAAATGACAAAATGCGACAAATTTTGGTTATTTTTGTAAAACGATTATTAACATACTTATAAGTATTTTAATATACTTTTATTTTCTTTATTAGATGTTTTCAATGATATTTATCTTTTTAAATAAACATTTAAACCTATTTATTTAAGCATTTATTTATTTTAATAAAACTTAACGTTTGTTGGTTTGTTGTAAAATCCAAATTTATACATTTTAAATAATCAACTATAAGAATAAATAATTTCTCTATTATTATCTATTATATATAACTTGTTTATTTAACTTTTAAACCTTTTTAAATTTAAAACAAATGAAAATCTCTCATTTTCGAAGTAGCGAAATTACGGGTCGTTACATAACTACTAACCTTTGGCTGACTCAGGCCTACCAGACAAAATAAACAGATAATCCAACTTCTTTTAGATACTCCTCTTCTGGACGGTCTGTCTTTAACTTAGTTCTCCAAGGTCAACCGATCCTAATGGTTTCGCAGGCTTACCAATAACCTCTCTTTCCTTTGTAGATTCCTTGTTATGTGCAACATCATTTTAGTCTTATACGTGACAAAGCCCTACACACTGGATTTTTGGACTTATCTTAGCTAAGAACTACTAGCTAAAGTATAGGATGCGACCCTATACCAGTCTCATCTGTTATTCTATATCTGAGTCATTTTACTTAGGGTCATCTACCCATAAAATTTTCCTTGAAAACATTTTCTCTCGAATTTATTAAACCTTTAAATCATATTTTAAATAAGGAAAATATATTCTATGCTTTACCCAAATCACATTGTCATGTTATATACACTTTACACAAAACTTTGTTGATGAAAACATTTAAATCTTTGAAAGTATCCCTTTCAAATCAATCGAAAGCACCCCTTTCGAAACCAAGTGACTACCTTGCTTATAGCCTTAGGCCAAAAGGCCAAAATATACCTTTTGAAATCACTCTTAATAAACCTTTCAAAATATTGGAATTTTTTTTCTTTCGAAAGCTTTAAAACCTTAGACATCTTCTTATCAAAACATTATTAACATTGCCTTTTAATTGGAACCTTCCATTTAAACCTTTCGAAACCATTGGGGGACCACCTCTTCGAAACCTTCATTTAAAACCTATGAAAGTATTCAAATATTTTTCGATAAACAAACCTTTCGAAAGCGTTGGCTTCAAGTAAAACATGTGAAATAACATTTCGAAACCATTTAAAACTCTTTCTTTCGAAATCTTTCGGGTTTAACTCTCAATAGAACGAAAAGGTCATAAAAATACTAAGTTGAAAGCACTATTTCGAAAGTTATTTCCTAAGTAAAAAAATGATGGTGTTGAAACCAACCCTTTGAAAGCATTGGAGAAGTGGCTAAGTTTTAAAAACAAAGGAACCCTTTCGAAACCATTTGCTTCGGATGGTGGAAAGTGGAAGCAAGGGGTTTCGACCCCTTCGAAAGCATTTACTTAAAAAAAGGTGCAACCTCTTTCAGATTCATTCTTTAAAACCATTTAACCAAGTCAAAATTTAACTAAGTCGAAAGCATTCCTTACAAAACAAAGCAGGCGCATTTCCATTCGTAAACAAAAGAAAAGCTTTGAACCCTTCGGAACCCCATGTTTTGACTGCATTTTGCCTATGTCCAACTCGCTACGTACCAAGTCTTTGATACCATGCGCATTGGTTTCGATGCTGATGGAGGCGGAAGAATTTAGTCGAAAGTTGGATGCCGAAAGTGGCGAAATAGGTAAAATAAAGTAAAAATGCATTTTTACTTTAAAAGTAACATGCCTTATTTGTCAACAAATGATTGGTTGTTTTCTAAATTCTTTTCTAATAGTGTTACCGAAATTTCAGAAGTAACAATTTAAAACGTTTACAAAATACCCCTTCTCCTTTTATAAATATATATAACATTTAAGTCCTATACCTTAAATAATTTTATATACTTATTAAAACACATAGGAAAAATCTATAAAAATCCCATAAATTATTTTTAATATGTTTTCTAACATATATTAATTTCTGACCCAAAACTAATATTAGTCGTAATTAATTTTAAACCCAAATAACTGCTTTATTCACTAGAAAATTAATAATAAGTCCATATTTATTCAAAAAATTATGAAAATTGTAATCCATCTCTAAATGTTATTTGTGACCACATACTAAAATCGCAAGGCATTTAGATGTCATTTAGTAGGGTTTTCACATTAAAACATATCATCAAAATCTATATGAATTGGCATTAATTAGGGTCTTTACAAAGAACCCTTTCGAAGGCATTGATTCGAAAGGTTGAATCCGACAGCAGAGTTTTTGACCCGTTCGAAAAACAAAAGGCGACAACTTATTAGACTTAGTTGGGGTTGGATGTATGGTATCGAAAGGTGGTTTCTATAAGTGGCGAAGCAGCAATCCTTTACAAAACTAATTTTTAAATTTTAAAAAAATATATTTCCAACTAAATTTCCTTATTTGTCAACATATAATTGGCTGCAAATTCTTTTACAAATTCCTTTTCTAACACTGCTGCCAAATTCAGTATTAAAAATTTAAAACACTTAACAAACAACCCCTTCTCCTTTTCTAAACATATAAAACATTTAAGTCTCATATCTTAAAAAATATTATATCTTTAATAAAATTCTTAGAATTTTTTTCAAAAGTTTCCATAAATCACTTTTAATATGTTTTCTAAAATGTTAAAATTTCTGATCCGAAGCTAACATATAATAGCCGAAAATAATTTATACCCAATTTAGCCATTTTATTTACTAGAAGATTCATAATAAATTCACAACAGTTTATAAAATTATGAAACTTGAAAAACCCATCTCTAAAATAATATTTCTGACTTTATATCAAAAATGCAAGCCATTTAGATGTCATTTAAAGGTTTTTCTAATCAATTCTATCATAAAATCTATATGAAACAACATAAATTATCAACAAGCATGTATATCCATTTAAACAATCAAAACATGGCATATTAGATTCAGATCTTATCTAGAAACAAAACGCAATAAAAATGAGATGTAATCTATTATCCACCTTAGCTTGTTGTTAAGGAATTTGAGATTTGGCATTGGATTAGTTTGCTTAAGCTTCTTACTTGCTTTCTTGCTTATCTTCCTTTTGATTTATTCTAATGGTGGCCAGCTAAGCTCTAGGTTTAGTTTTTGTTCATGAATATTGTAAGTGAGAATGGGATAAGGGTTTAGGATATAAGAATATAACCTATTCCTATTTCGTCCTTGTCCTATTACCTTTACTTACTTCATTTTAAATTTTCATTTGTTTATTCATTACTTAAGGCATGTCTACCTTATAATTATACAAATCTCAATCCCTTAACCATTTACGTTATTTCATTTAATTTATCTAACTAAATGTCCTCAATAATGTTAGTCAAATAGGGTCGTTACAGATTCCCCTTCTTAAAGAATTTCGTCCTCGAATTTACAAAAGATACTCATAACAATTAATCATAAGAGTTAAACATACCATGGAATAATTCAGGATAAATATGTCTAATCATGCTTTCAGTTTCCCAAGTATAGTCTCTCTTGTTGTCACTTCATTGGACTTTAACTAATCTGTCCATTTTGTTCTTTGACCTCTTCTCATCCCTCGCGACTGTACGAACTAGTTTTCTAACTATAGTCAAATTCGGTTCCACTACTAAGTTAGCTAACACAGTCGGTGCTATAGTAGTCTCTGGATCTTGAATACAATTCCTTAGATGAGAAATATGAAAAACAACATGGACTCCTGCCAAACTACCTGGTAACTCCACTCTATGTGCGGGTTTCCTAATCCTTTCTATAATAAGAAATGGTCCAACAAATCTCAGCGCCAATTTTTGATTTGACAAATCGAATTACACCTTTCATCAGTGATATCTTGATGAAAACATGATTTCTAACTGAGAACTTTAAGTCTTTCCGTCTCTTATCAGCATAACTCTTCTGACTAGACTGATCTTCCTTCATCCTAGCTTGAATGAACTCAATCTTTTCTGCTGCTTCTTTAACCAAATCCATACCAAAAACTAACATACCCCAATCTCTAACCAACATATGGGAGATTTGCATGGACCTTCCATACAAAAATTCAAACCGTGTCATCCCTATACTAGTCTGATGACCGTTGTTATACAAAAACTCGATTATGTGTAGACGATCTTCCCATGATCCTCCAAAATCTAGCACATAAGCTCATAATAAGTCTTGTAAGGCTTTGTTAACTCTTTCCGTTTGCCCATCTATCTGCGGATGGTAAGCGGTACTCATCTTGAGTTTGGTAGCTAAAGTCTCCTGTAGACTCTTCCAGAACTCGCTAGTGAATAAGGAATATCTATCACTTACTATACTACTAGGAATTCCATGCAGCCTAACTGCATTCTTCATGAATAGTTTAGCCAAAACAGGTGTCATCTTGGTTGACTCAACTGGAATGAAATGGGCACCCCTGGTCAATCTATTCACTATAACCCATATGCTTTCATTTCCTCTATTTTACCTTGACAACCCATTTATAAAATCCATTGAGATAGAACCTCATCTCCCTATTAGAACATCAAAAGGCCAGGTAACCCACTTGGTTTCTGATGTTTGAAATTTACCTGTTGACAGTTCAAACTGTTTCACCCATAAGCCAACATCCCTCTTCATGCCTTTCCAGAAGAAACTTCTTTTCATATCTTGATACATCTTAGTTTCTTCTGGATGAATGATGAACTTTGAATGATGGCATTCTCCAAGAACTTCCTTCCTAATGTTTCCCTTATTCGAAACACACAGTCTTCATTTCTTTCTTAACCACCCATTCAAGTCAAGACTAAAATCTTTTAAGTCCTCGCTCTCTGCTCCATCCCTTAACTTTCTGATCCGTTTAACTAATTATGGATTGTCCTTCTGTTTAGAAGCAATTCTTTCAATCATCACCGACCGAACCTATAAACATGACAACGTAGTAGTTTCCTTAATTGATCTAGCCTCTGATCTCCACTGTATTATGCATGTAGTCAATGCTTCCAAATCTTTCCACTTAGCTATCATTGCCAATACGACATTCTGATGTTTCCTGCTAAGTGCATCTGCAACTTTATTTTCTTCTCTCGATGTGTATTCAATACCAAAGTCATAAGCTGCTAAAAAATCTAACCACCTTTGCTGTCTCATATTCAACTCCTTTTGAGAGAATAGATACTTCAATGACTTACGATTTGTATACAACTCAAGTTTTTCTTCCAAAAGATAATGTCTCCATGCTTTCAATGCAAAATTTACCACAACTAATTCCAAATCATGAGTTGGATATCTTACCTCATGCGGTCTAAGATGTCTCACTTTACCTCTTTTTATTAACACAATTTCTAACCCTGTTTCACATGCATTCATGTATACTACTAAATCCTGATTCCCCTCTGGAACAACTAGCACAAGTGCATTTGCAATAAGTGTTTTAGCTTCTGGAATGCTTTTTCACACTTATCAGTCCAGACAACTTCACATCTTTTCGAGTTAGCGTAGTCATCGGTGCCGTTATATGCCTAATGAATCTCCAATAATAACCTGCTAATCCAAGAAAATTCTTTCTCTCAGTCACTGTCTTGGGCCTCTTCCAACTATTCGCTGCCTCGATCTTAGTTGGATCTACTGATAACCCTTTTTTTTGAGACTATAAGGCCAAGAAACTTCACTTCCTTCTTCAAGAAATGACATTTTGAAAATTTAGCTTTCAGTAGATGTTGCCTCAACGTCTTAAGCACACTTAAAGACGTACTTCACGCTCCATTTCATCTCTAGAGTATATTAAAACGTCATCTATGAATACCAATACAAACTTATCCAAGTGCTCTTAGAAAACTCGGTTCATCAAAACTACAAAGAATGCCAGTGCATTAGTGAATCGAATGACATCAATAACCATTCTTACGATCCATATTTGGTTCTAAACATCGTCAAAGGAATACTATTCTTAGCCACTCTAAGTTGATGGAATCCTTTTTCCAAATCCAACAAGGAAAATACTTTGCTCCACTTAATTAGTCGAACAAATTGTCAATTTTAGGTAACGGATATCAATTCTTTATCGTCTTCTCATTCAACTTATGATAATCAACACATAACCTTAACGAACCATCCAGTTTCCTTGCAAACACTGCGGCTGCTTCCCAACGCGAACTGCTTAGTCTGATAAAGTTCTTATTTTTCAAACCCACCAACTACACCTTTAGCTCCCTCATCTCGGTAGGTGTCATTCTGCTTAGCGGTCTACTCACCAGTTCTGCTCCCGGTACTAAATCTATCTGAAACTCAACATCTTGTTTCGACGGCAAACCGACTACGAGTTCAAAGACATCTACAATTTCTTTAACAACGAAAACCAGATTTAACTTGTCTTCTACCTCCACAAACCCATCAAGGCATCATTCTCAAAACTAAAGTTTTGTACGGAGTATACTATCCGATCACTACAGTCAGGCTGTCTAAGTGATATTTTCCTATCATGACAAAATATTCAAGCATCGTATTTACATAACTAATCCATACCCAAAATAATTTCAAACCCCATGAAATCAGACACATGCAAACTACATGCAAATATTTGACCTGATAATTCAAACTCTAGGTGGTCACATCTCATCCCAAGAGTCGCATATCCTCCTATTGAATTTGCATCCCTTAAGGAAGTAACTAAATATGTGGGATCTAGGTTAAGCTTATTTACCAAACAATGAGATACAAAAGAATGCGATGCACTAGCATCAAATAGAATTTTAACCGATAAACCATGAATCAAAAGTGTACCTCTCACCACAGGTTTTCCCTTTTCCTCTTCTATTGGTCTCAAGGGAGGTGGCTCCAATGCAAACATTTTCCCTTTCCCATCCTTTGCTGGCTCCTTGCACTGGCTCTTATAATGTCCAATTTGATCGCAATTAAAACATCACGCTCCTTTCTTGTCGACAGCTTTCTTCCCTTTGCCTATCTAGCATTTATGATCATAATGTCCCTTCTTATCGCACTTATAACAAATAACTTCTGCCTTTCCCTTCTTGGTAGCTCCACTCTTCCGAACTCCCTTCTTATGGAAAAATTTCCTCTTCTGGTTCTGCCCTCATTGAGCTCCCTCTGCTTTTACCCTCAAGATAAGAAAGCATCTCTTCCTGCCTCAAAGCCATGTCGATAACTACATCACACAGATCTCTAATATGCGATAATGTGGCTTTAGCAAGTTCAGGCTTCAACCCAGCGATAAACTTCTCATTCCTTTTGATAACAGTATCAACCGTAGCATATCCATATCTTGATATCTCCTCAAATCTGGTTGCAAACTCAAGTACTGTCATGCCTCCCTACTCCAACTCAGCAAACTTCCTAAGCAGAGTTGACTTCGCAATTTTCGAGATAAACCTCTCCTCAAACCTTCTTTTGGACTCAGCCCAAGTCATGGTCTCCACATTAACTCCTACCGTAACACTGTTCCACCAGTACATTGTTGCTTCCTGTAATTTCCTAGAAGCAACCCTCCTTTTCTACTCATCATTGAGACCTAAATAAGCAAAAATCCTCTTATAATGAAGTAACCAGTTCTCTACTTCAATTTCTTCCTTGGTCCCGACAAACGATTTTCCTCCCAGCCTGGAATAACCCCTATTCAACACGACATAATTATTGACCGTTGGAGCTCCCTGATTTCCTCCTTCAACATTTCCTCCAACTAATCTAGTAGCAACTCCAACCTACATTATGTTAATGAAGAACTAATACATAGCTCCTATATCTACTTGCGGTGCTCCAGCATCCACATTAGCAGCTTGTGCCTGACCTGGATTCCTTCTAGTATTTGGTCTGGCATTCCCATTTTTTGTGGTGCTTCCCCACCGACTTTAACTCTTCCACTTCTGCCATCCATATCTTATGTCCATGAAATCTGCATTCGAGTCTTCGTAAGATACAAAAGAATAGCCTAAGGAGGATAGGAGAACAGAGATAAAACGTATACTCATATATAGCAAATACAAGTACGTTACTACAGCGTTATCCCATACCCCAATCTTTTCTCTAATTCATTAGGATTATGTTTTCAAAATCATTTTAAATTTGAAATTCCTTTCAAAAAAATTTCATAAACCTATGCTTTGATACTAAGTTGTAACATCCCCTATCTTGAGACCCAAAGCCAAGAGCTACAGATGCTGCAGTCATCTATGGTATTAACTTCCGGTAACAAAACATGGTAATGTTAATTGTATCCGTAATATCAGAAGCACATGAATATGAGACCAAAACCTTAGACATCTTCTTTTCAAAACACTTCAAACTTTCCTTTCGAAAGCATTTGAAACCATCCATTCAAATAATATATGTAAACCTTTCAAAAACATTAAGGAATCTCCCCTTCCGAAACCTTCGTTATACATCTTTCGAAAGCGTTAAAGTCCTTTACTTAAAACAAACCTTTCGAATGCATTAGGTTCAAGTAAAATTTTGTGGAGCATAGCTTCGAAATCATTTAAAACCATTCCTTTCGAAACCTTTGCGCTTAACTTTCAATATATCTAAGGGTCTTAAAGGTACTAGGGCAGCATTGCTTTCGAAAGAATTATTCCTAAGTAAAAGAAAGTGGATGGTTTCGAAACCATCCCTTTCGAAAGCATGGAGAAGTGGCTTTAAAGTTTAAGGTAAAAGAACCCTTTCGAAAGCATTGATTCGAAAGGTTGAGTGCGGCAGCAGGGGTTTCGAACCCTTCGAAAAAAAGGCAACAACCTATTCGAAAGCCCTTACTTTATATAAACAGAAGCAAGTTGGTTAAGTCGAAAGCTCCAACCCCTTCGAAAGCACGTTTCGACTCTATACCTTCCGCCTAACTCCAATCCACTACGTACTAAGGCATTGATACCATATGTATTGGTCTCGAATTGGTTGGGGTGGATGTATAGTATTGAAATGCGGTTGCTATAAGTGGGGAATCAGTAATCCTTTACAAAACTATTTTTTAGCTTTTTAAAGTAATATCTTTCCAACTAACTTGCCTTATTTGTCAACATATAATTGGTTGCCAATTCTTTTACAAAATCATTTTCAAATAATGCTGCCGAATTCAGTAATTTAAAATTTAAAACATTTAACAAATTACCCCTTCTCCTTTTCTAAACATATAAAACATTTAAGTCTCATACCTTAAATAATTTTATATATTTAATAAAATGCTTAGGAAAATTTTTCGAAAATTCGCATAAATCACTTTTAATATGTTTTCTGACATATTTGAATTTCTGACCCGAAGCTAACATATAATAGTCGAAAATAATTTAAACTCAATTTCGCCATTTTCTTTACTAGAAAATTCATAATAAATCCACAACAGCTTAGAAAATTATGAAACTTGAAATCCATCACTAAAATAATGTTTCTGACCTTATATCAAAAACAAAAGCCATTTAGATGTCATTTAATAGGTTTTTCAAATCAATTCTTATCATAAAATCTATGTGAAACAACATAAATCATCAACAAGCATATATAACCATTTAAACAATCAAAACATGGCATTTTTCCTTGTAAAATAAATTCAGATCTTATCTAGAAACCGAAAGCAATAAAAATGAGTTGTAATCTATTATTCACCTTAGCTTGTTGTTATGGAGTTTGAGATTTGTCCTTGGATTAATTTGCTTAAGCTTCCTACTTGCTTTCTTTCTTATCTTCCTTTAGATTTCTTCTATTGGTGGCCGACCAAGCTCTAGGTTTTGTTTTTATTTGTGAATATTATAAATGAGAATGGGATAAGGGTATAAGAATATAACCTATTACTATTTTACCCTTATCTTATTGCCTTTACTCACTCCATTTTAAATTTTCATTTGTTTGTTCATTACTTAAGGCATGACTACTTTATAACTATACAAATCTCAATCCCTTAACCAATTACATTATTTCATTTAATTAATTAAATGTCCTAAATAATGTTAGTTAAAATTAGGGTATTTACACTCAGTCAAAAACTTGCACATCCATATAGCCTCGTTAGTTGCTTCATTGGGGCGATGTACTTGGCCTCCATCGTTGAATCAACCGATGTCTCTTATTTGGAACTTTTCCAACTAACAGCTCCACCATTAATCATAAACACATAACCGAACATCGATTTTCTATCATCACTGTCACTATGAAAGCTCAAATCTATATACTCCTTCATAAGGAAGTCTCCATTCCCATGAATGGGGAATAAGTTCTGAGTATTTATTAAATATTTCATTGTACATTTTACGGTCCTCCAATGCAATTCTCCAGGATTAGACCGGTATCGATTCACGCATCCTAATGCTTAAGCTACATCCGATCTAGTTCATAGCATAGCATACATTATTGATCATATGAATGAAGCATATGGGATGCTCTTCATATGCACTTTTTCCTCATCAGTATGAGGAGCATCCTTCTTAGAAAGGATGATTCGAAACTGCATTGGAATATTTCCACGCTTAGATTCTCCGTACCGAACCTCTTTAATATGGTAGGGATTAGGATATTCCCAACGGTTTCTTAGATTTGTCTCCAAATATCTTTATACCTAGTATATAAGCTGATTCTTCCAAATGCTTCATGGAGAAGTTCTTGAAAAACCAATCTTTCATTGATTGCAACAACGAAATGTTATTTCCAATCAAGAGAAGATCATCGACATATCTCACCACAAAGCCCTCGGACTACGACATATAAGCGGTCTCTTCTAAATCACCATTTGGAAATGTCGTCTTTACATTCGTTTACCATATTTCATAGTCATAGAATGCAACGATGGCCATCATAATCTGAATGGACATAAGCATGGCTACGGGCAAAAAGGTCTCATCATAATCAACACATTAAATTTAATGAAATCCTTTCGCAATTAGCTTGGCCCTATAAGTCTCTACTTCCCCATCTAGATCTAGATTTTTCTTAAAAATCCTTTTTGTAGGTGATGGGTTTTATCCCTTTGGGTACGTTTGACAAAGACCATACTTTATTTTTATCCATGGAATTCATCTCGGATTTCATTTCTCCAAGACAAAGTGCAGAGTCTTTACTCTGTGGTGATAGTTGGAAAGATAGAGGAGTGTCATCATCTAAGGCGTGGATCTCCTTTTCACTGTCCATGAGAAAATCGTAGTATCTCTTTGGTTCGTGAGATTTCCTAATAAACCTTCAAATAGGCTGCGTGTTTTCATATACAAATGAACTTGGTTCTCCCACTGGTTTAGCCTCGGTGTTAGTCTCTCAGATATAATCCAATTCTATAACTTCACTGTTAATATTTTTGACGGAATTTCCTTTTCTATAAAGACAGCGTGTGTGGAAACAATAACCTTTTTTTACTCTATGTTATAGAAAATATATCTTCTGGAAATCTTGGGATATCTTATTAACTTACACAAGGTTGATCTTGCCTTAAGTTTGTTAGGGACAACGTTCTTAAGATAGATTGGACAACCCCATATATTAAATAATTTAAATGGGTTTTCTTCCTATGCCATATCTCATATAGCATCTTAGGTGTTGATTTATTGGATAACAAATTCAACATTTGCACTGCGGTTTCCAGTGCATATCCCAAATAGGACAAGTAAATCAGCCTTACTCATCATGGAACGAACCATATCTAATAAGGTTTTGTTCCTTCGCTCTGACATGCCATTGTGTTATGGAGTATAGGGTGGAGTAACCTATGAGATAGTCCAATTATCTTTTACGTATCATAGGAGTTCTTGCCCGACATACTCACCTCCTCGATCAGATCGAAGAATTTTTATCTTTTGTTTCGTTTGATTTTCAACTTCATTTTTATATTCAACAAATTTCTCACAGACATCAAATTTGTTCTTTAGAAGATACATATATCCTAATCTCAAGAAATCATCAGTGAAGGTAACAAATTAGTGATAGAGTTAAGGGTATGCCCTAGGGGTAATTATGTAATTTGTTATATAAATCTAACTCAATAACCAATCTTGTTCGAAATCAAAAGTATTTTCTTTCTATTGTATACTTAATATAATATGCTTATATTAATTAATAAATTTAGTATAATTAATAGAAAATCTATAGATGGTATGTTTTGTGATAGTAGTTACAAAGTGTAGTAACCGTGGGTAATTTATCACAATGAAAATAAATATACCATTTTAAATATTCCTAGTCAAAATGCATTGAGACTGGATATCGATATATCCTTTGAGACTAGAGTACGTAACGCTCTCCAAATGTTAGGTAATGTATTGCTCGTAGCTGTTAGAGGCATCTAGGGGTTACGTATTAATAGTTGTTAGATAACTATGAAATGACTCACTCGATAGTCTTCTGTTGGTTAATATAACTAAGGTAAAACAATAAATATCAATGTAACTGATTTACACGGTTCTCTTAACTTAAGAATATTGTGGATCTTCAATATGAAAGCTCTACTTTGATTATAGTCAAATCATGGCATGGCGTACATCGAGTGACTATAGTTAGGTCGAGTGGAAGTATTGAAGTAAAGCACTATTCAAGAGAGGTTTCGTCTCCTCGGTTATATGGGGTTAGATCACGGTCAACTCACGTTATCTCAAAGTCAAAGTCTCTAGCCAAAACATTTTAGTTAATAATAATTGTTGTTATTGAACCAAAGACTTTATGTTTGGATTATAGAGTTGAATATGGATGATATTGGAATTTTGATCATTACCAAATTCTATAAGTCCAAAATGATATAGTTTTGACGAAGAGAATTGGTGTAAATAAATGTCACAACCGGATAGCGCTTAATAATAAAGTGAAATTGGATTTTAACGAAGCTAAGTCAGCAATAAATTTGGCCAAAATATCACACCACCTACTAAGTGACCTGTAAACGTTAACGTTAGAATAGTTCGATGTTAATCGCTGACTAAATTTACACCTGACGAGTCACACAACTCATTCGATGAATTCTCTTTAGAACAAACGATTTAGTTAGTTTATAATTATAATAAATTAAATAAATCAGTTAATATTTATGACATTTTGATTATATAATTTTGCATATTGTTGAGGAATAAATATTATTATACATATTGTAATAGCTATAAATATATCGATTGATATGCGGTATCGACAAGCAATTAAATCAAATTTAATTTGTAATATTTATTTGGACCTAAATGGGCTATTAGCCTATGATAAATAATGATACATACGAAACCAACATACATGATAGGGGTGGACAAAAGATGGATAGGAGGATCTTCGATGGAAGGCTCTGATTTAGGGAGAATGGTAAAAGATATGATCCACCTTTCTCTTTATTCTTTCTGCTATAAAAGAATTCATAACCCTAATGCATTAGAGACTTTTCGACTACCATTTTCGTCTTCTTGCTGGCCGATCCCACCTACACAAAGCTCCATCAAAGCTCATCTTTAATCAATTTCTAATCAACAACCATTGGATAGTCAATGGTCTATAATTTAAAGATTAGATGTCTGCCAAATTGAAAAGAGTTTTAAGGAAGGATAGTCATCATAGCAAGGTGTACTTTAAGACATAGTTTTGGTATGTTTTCTTTAATTATATAATGAAAAAATTATAATTTCAACTCAAAAAATTATAAAAAAAATTTGTGACCTTCTAATACCTTATTTGAATTTCAAAATATTTAAAATTAGAAATATATGTTTTGAAATTATTTTTAACAATATTTTAATGTTTTTAAACTAATAAATTTATGTGTAAATAATTTAGTAATATAAAATTATAATAAAATATTTTTATGTTGTGTATTGGATCTGTAATGTTATAATATATATATATATATTATTTAATTAATTGTATAATTGATATAATTATATAATATAAATATATCTATATATAATGAGGATACAGCGATTTGAAGCTTTTGAAATTATATATATGTCCTTTTAAATTTTTGATTCCTAACAAGGACACAATTATCTTTATATTTTCCACGTTCATTAAATATCAACTCTAAGAAATTTTTCCCTATAGATACACATCTTCCTAAAAGCTTCTTCTCCCTAGAAAGTCGCGAGATATCAGACAATTATCAAAAAATACTAAGGTTCTTCAAATTTCATGCATAAAATTATCAATTTCGTCAGACATTCATCTCCAAGATTATCAATTTCATGGATTTGTCCTTCGTAGGTTTGATCTTCTTCATCTCTGCAATTTTTTACTGCTTCCATGGCATTGTGTCATTTCCTTAAATTTTGAAGTTCAATTACGATCTAGCTTTCTTCAGTTCAAAAGAATGAAGCATTTACCACTTCAAACACTGATCTGAATGAAGTCTGGAAACATTGCTGAAGTAAGGAAGGCATTAAAGAAATGAACCTTGATGTAAATTTTCTTTTCATATTCTTTCATGTGTGAGTTATTTCTGTCTATCTTCTTTAAAGAAGGTGGAAAATTGTTTGTAATCGATTTGTACAATCATTTACTATAGTTTCTTAATCTAATATCATCATAAGTTAGTTTAAGAAAATTTATATAAGCGTTTCATTTTTTGCTATTATTAATCAACATATTTCTTGTTGTTTATTTGTTTGGATACAAATATAATACAAAGGGTCTTTTTGCATTTCTGCAATGGTACATGTGTTACCACGATCTAGCTGTTTGGACTCATCATGGGTATATGATCTTAATCCTTAGTAAAATATCACTATTTTTTGATGTCTTAAACTTTATTTACTGCGTAAATTGAAGAATACAAGCACATATTCAGTGTCATAGTCTATTAAGTGCAAATGTTGATTGTTAGGTTTAAGGTTATTTAAATACATCGAGATGCAAACATTAACGGTCTATAGAGAAGATATTGATATGCTTTTATCATTTGATTTCCAAAGAAAGAGAAACTCACATGTTCATTTGTGTCAAGTATTTTTTGTACAAACAACCATTATTTTAAAATAAAATAAATTTGATCTCAATTTTCTTTGTACATGTCCAACGGACGTGCCGAAAATACCTTCATTCAAAGCTTTTGAAATGTCCAAAATGTCTGTGCTTTTATGCTCCGTAAAACATGAGTATCTTAAGGCATTTTTATCATTAAGTTTTTCCATACCATTTAGCAAATCCATGATACCCAACTACATAACGATTTAGCTTCGATTTCTCATGCTTTTTGACAATGTTATTTTTCCTCCAAAATGTAGGGTTTTAATTTAATCAAAGTTCACGAGTTACAAAATAGTTATATTTCCAAAATTATAGTTGAAGTTTATCGTTTGTGTTAAACATTTGGTTATAATTTTCTTTACACACGTCCAACGGACGTGCCTACCGTACTGGTAAATACATATATTTATAAATGTTTTAGTTGATACAAATATAATTACAAATATAATTACAAATACATACATACATATACATACATACATACATACATATATATATATATATCAATTTAATTGATGTAAAACATAAATGTATAAATAATAAACAATTTTGCATAATTTGTATTCATATATATTAATATATAATCATTCATCAAATTGTTATCTATAATATATGTATATATATCACAATCATGTAATACATACATACATACACACACATATGCAAATTATTATATAGTTTTAATACTCATTTTAAAATAACTAGTTTGTAAATATAAGTACCCAGTTTCAAAAAAAAAAACTAGTTTGTGTGTATAAATATATTGGGCGGCTATGGAAACACAAAATTAAACATAAAATGTGACACGGCAAATATGGACCACCTTTTGTCTTTACATGGAAGATGGAATTCAGTAGGAGATTAATGGTCTAGATTTCTTGTGTCCCATTTTGTGTCTGCTTATTGTGTCCAAATATAATACATACATACATACATATATACATATATTTGGACAACATATAATACATATAAGATGAGCTAGCATGTCCGTTGCGATGTAAATTCTAACACTTATATTTAAACATGTTATACCTTACATGGATTGTTATGTTGGATATACATATATGTACACTTATGTATATGATACATATATTAATTATAATTTAAATGAAATAAACATTTATTTAAATTAAATTTACAATGTTCTAAATAAATTAGGCTTCGTAAGCCCAACAAGGATCCTATAGGGTAATTTTTTTTGAAATCCACCCATATCTTCCGTTGTGGGCTAGCCAAGTTCCAATAAGGGTATCAAAGCACAATAACATATACGGTCTAAATTAGCCATGTTAGGATTAACTATTAAGCTCACAATCCAAAGGTTGCCCCTAATAGAAAATGCCCAATTTGAATTGGGCCTTGGACTAATATTCAAAATTATTTGAAAATTTAAAATATAAGATTTTAAATTAAAATGTTAAACTAAAATTAGATATACAAATATTGTAAAAGTTATAATACAATAAAGTTTTTCAAAATGTTTAAAAAGTAGTATATATTGACTTAAAATTTTATTAATAAGATTAATAAAATAAATAAGTTAATTAATTAATAAATGCACACATGTATTATATGCAATGATATATGTTATGTTGTTTTAAAATGTTTAAAATAACATAAATATACATGTCAATATATAAATTGAATTTGAAATTAATGTAATTTAATTAAAATTGATTAAGGTTAATTAATTAAATGAATATACACATACATAAGATTTATGTGTGATGCTACAAAAGTTATATTAAGATAATAAATATTAAATATAAATGTTATATTAAATAATATGAAATTAATTAAAATATTAATTAATAAAAATTAATTAAATAAATATTTAATTAATGTAATATTATGCACAAGACATTATATAAGTAATATAAAATATAAGTGTTATATAATAATAAAACTTATATAATATGAATGTATAAATTAAAAGCGAAATGACAATTAAGCCTTAACTAGACTTAAGAAATAAATAAATACGTAAATGTACGTTTACCAGGATTTCCGATGTGTCCAACACTTGAATACGAGGGTATTTCATAAGAAATACATTATTCCATGAGTCGGTATCACTCGATATGATATATTAATAAATTACTTGTATACTCCTTAATTGTTGAGCAGACTCAAGCTGGGGATGTTATATGTAGTATTATTAATATACTGAATATATGAGATAAGACAACTGTGTGTATTTGTTGAGCAGACTCAAGGTACATATATTATACTTAGTTTATTACGATATGGTAACTATGGGTCAATATTTTTTTGATTTGTTGAGCAGACTCAAGGTTGAACCAAAATTAGGATAAGGCACCAAAGGTTAAGAGTTGTATGTTATACAACCTATTATGAGTTATGCATCATTTATGGGGCTATGATTTGTTGAGAAAACTCAAGGTCAGAATCCCAAGACAAACAAGTACTTGTACCCACTAGTGTAGTCGAAAGACTTCTATGTTGCGCTTAGGGTTTGGTGAAAAATAAAAGACTAGTGGGGGCCTTATTAGAATGATGAAATCATAACATTTAACCTTTCTAATTGAAAGAACATATGTTATATAATGTTATAGTAATGTACAATAATAAATTTGTGCATTTAATGTAATTGATAAAATGCAATTAAGATATACAAATGATTTGAATCAAAGATTGACAAATAGAAATATAAACATACTTCTTGATAAATGTTTCTTGCATGTTAATATTTCAATACCCATGCAAGCACCTGATTTTACAACTACTAAATATATTTGTAATTTGGTCACTTATTTCATTTATTTGGTCAAGACCATTTGTTGCATTCTATGAGTTTCTATCTCTAAAAGAAATACAAGACTATGGATATTTGATTGATATACAATCGCATATAAATGTTATATGGTGAATGGTCAAAGTTTGTATTGTACAATATTTTAATGAATTAATTTATCTGAAAAACCAAATTAACCAAAGTACGAGATCGAGTATTTAATTTATTGATTATAGAGGGATTTTATTGTGTTAAATGTTATGCTAGACCAAAACTGCAATATAAACCTTAGACTCAATCGCTAAAATGTCAAATTTAATTAGTTTACGCAAAGTGCAACATATTTGATGTATTTAAATGTTAAGAATAACCGAGTGTGCTTTTTTGAAGGGTTTATTATGATATTGTAGCAAGGAAATTCTTTTGAATGATTTGACCATTTAGAAAGAATAACAAATGTAAAAGAGTAGATCTGATTTAAGGTACAATTGAGATGAAGAGAGTGAATGGTCACTTCTGCTTCATAAAGAAACAAAGCAAACAAGAATTGTAATAATAATGTTTGATACTTAACATTGGAATAAGAAATATGACTTATATTTCAAAATGTATTTTCATATAGAATTTTTTTTCTATGAGATTTATTTCTTTGAGTCCAAGATATTTGATCAAAGAACTCTTCGTTGTAAACTAACTGCAGTATATGAAATAAATAAATCTATATTAAGTGAATGATGGACCTTCAAATTTAGTTTGCTGTTATAGGAACGGCAAAAATATTGGGAGCATTCTATATAACACTTATTGAATGCATCAAGTTACAAAAAATTATTTTCATTAAACACACCAAACATTATTTATGAAATAATGACTATTTTTCGTTGTTGACTGAAAATAGAGATAGTTATATTTTAATGTGAGAATTTTCATTATGAAATAAAACTAAAATATGGTATTTGTTTTCATAGTAAAAGTGATGCATTGGAAAATACTAAAGTGTCTCAAATTATTATTATTTTGGAATCATAGACTAAGCCTTAATTTTGAGAAATAATTTTATTATACGATTTTGAATCATATGATAATGATTAATCATATCTGAAACAATTAATTGTAATGCACCTATTTATTAGGAGTATCATTAGAGTTGATGAACTCTTTGGATTGATACATATACATGTATGCAATCATAAGTTTGTTAATTCCAAAATGGTTCCACGTACTTTAATATATTCATCGATAAGTTATCATCTATATACACATCTGTATTTGATAAACGTGTAATAGTCTACGATAAGCTCATCGAGTATGAAATGGACGTAAATAAAATAATGTGCAAAAAAATTAAATTTATTCGATTAGAACGAATAGGTGAGTATATATTATAAAAGTTTTTTGAACATACCTAAAAATGAATAAAGATCCAATCTCAAAATTCATTCCTCCATAGTATACATAATGCTATATCATCAGGAGTAATCGTATCTTGTTAGACAAAGCACGATTAATTATGAGTGAAGTTGATTTAGTTGCTTTCTACAAGGTCATGTACTTAAAGTAGTACATAAGGTTAATATTGTGTCATCTAAATAATAGTTTACAAAATCATATAAGATAAGAGTTTATAAGAACCCTAACATATCCTAGGTCAAGGACTTGGCAAATTTGTGCGAGTCGAAAGTCTGCATGTAATAATTGTTTGTGAGAGATCTTGTATGAATCTCTTTAAAAGGAGTTTGGGAAGGACTGTCATTGAATGGCATATTTATGTTTTAAACATATGTTTTTTAAACTAAAACTACATCATTTTTAAATAAAAGGCAACTCATAAAGTTTTTATGAATACATGTTCCATTGCATTGAGAAACAATTGTTTCAAGAAATACCAACTTCATAGTGAAAGAATTTCTTTAAGAAATTATTAGTAGTAAAATGAAATTAGATACGAGCCAAAATAAAACTGATCACTTGAGATGAAATGAAATTAACTACCCAAAACTAATACATCGCATTAGAGTGTTTAATAAGTATTCTCGTACATTGATAAGAAACTATGAGTCTCTTATCAACGTCGAAAATATATAATCCTCGGTTGTTTAAATAAACCATTAATTAGAGTGTTGACTCTATGACATGGTATGATGCACAGATCCAAAATAGATTCTAAATATGTTATCAAAATATGATTTTGGTAGATCTACCTAAAAGGGATATGATCCATCGACCACGAATGTGTCTTTGAGAGCAAGACTAATACAATTGGAATATTATGAGCAACATTGATAAAAATAACATTGTAAATTTCAATTGTTGAAATCAGCGTAATAGATTCGATGAACATGCTCGAGTTAATATGAATTTACTTTCAAAATTATCACTTAGTATGACTCTATGTTTGGTACATATATATTGAAATAGAAAATTCAAAATAATGATTTAGAGTAATCTGTTTACACATAATAACCAACTTGTCTCGAAATCGGTGGGAGCGATATTGACTTTGTAAGTCTTTGGGTATGATCAAAAAAATGTTAGAAAGTATCATTTTATAAGCATCAGAATTGAAAAAAAAAATTTGATAAAAATATCAAATAGTTTGATCCATCAAAATATGGAGGAAGCGTGTGTTCATAAGAAAAAATGTTAAAAGGTACATTGATATTTCTAAACTGTAAGTAAACAACACATTGTTGATTTTAATGATGTACTTGTGTTAAAATCAGCCTTAGTTGATTTAGTACTCGGTGTTGAATGTGTAAATGATGTCTTTTATAGTAAGTATAAAAGATATTGGGATTGTACCAAATCGATATGCAATGGCACCTTATTAAATTGTTTAATACAGAACATGTGATATGAATTCCTTATGCATAAGAATATGAATTATCATACGTGTCATGTTGTCTATGATATCGTGATTTATTCATGTATTTGATACATGAATCAAACACTAAATCCAAATCGATATCACTAAATGATAGTTTAGAGTGTTCTCGTGTATTTATGAAATATTAGAGAATTGTTTATGAAAATAATGAGCTCCTTGTGAAGAAGTTTCCAGACTCAAAGTTTCATAAGTGATATAGAGTATGATATGCCAATAATAAATTCAAGTTAAGAATCTTCAAATTGGAAATGTTCCAAATGACAGACTGTAGTTGATTCAACGAAAAAGGCTAAGAACATTGGCTTGAATTGTGCCGCAATAAAAATGATGTATATAAATAAAAATGCACAAATTCATAACAAAGCTGAAGATGATTCCAAATATTGAGAACCCCATAACACTGTTGTATGATAAAAATGTTACAATATAGTCTATAACAGAACTTAGAACTCACTGGAAGTCGAAAGACATACTCCGAATCATTCCACATGATAAAGGTAGTTCTTCAGCATCGGAGAGAGAGGATCGACAAAGTAGATAATTGAAACATAATAGCATATTCGTTCATAGAAAGACTGACCTAATTGTTTTTAAGAGAACGCATTGGAGAAGTTGGAATAAGATTCTATTATTAACTCCAAGTGTAAGTGGGAGATTGATAGAGTTAGGTGTACGTCCTCGAGGCAATTATGTAATTTTTTACATATCTAAATTAATAACCAGTCTTGTTCGAAATCAAAGGCATTTGCTTTCTATTATTTACTTGATATAACATATTTATATTAATTAATTACTTTAATCAAAATTATATTTAATAGAAAATCCATAAATGGTATGTTTTGTGATTGTAGTTACAAAGTTTTGTAACCATGAGTAATTTGTCACAATGAAAATAAATATACCATTTTAAATGTTCCTAGTCAAGATGCATCAAGATTGGATATATGTATTTATTGAGAGTAGAGTACATAACTCTCTCTAAATGTTGGACAATGTATTGCTTATGGCTGCTAGGGGCTCCTAGGGGTTACGTACTAATACTTACTCGGTAGTTTTCTGTTGGTTAAAATAACTAAGGCCAAATAGAAAATATCTATGTGACTAATTTACACAATTCTCATGATTTGATAATATTGTGGATCTTTAATATGAATGCTCTACTTTGATTATAGTCAAATCATGGCAAGACGTCCATCGACTGACTATAGTTTGGTTAAGTGGAAGTACTGGAAGTGAAGAACTATTCAAGAGAGGATTCGCTCTCCCCGGTTATATGCAGTTAGCAGCACAGTCAGTCTCTGGCCAAAGTATTTTGGTTAATAACAATTGATATTATTGAACCACAAACTTTGTGTTGGACTATACAGTTGAAAATGATCGTTATTGGAATTTTGACTATTGCCAAATTCCATAAGTCCAAAGTGATATGTTTTAACGAAGATAATTGGTGTAAATGTCACAAGCAGGTAACACTTAACAATAAAGTTAAATTGGATTTTACCGAAACTAAGCAAGCAATAATTTTGGCCAAAATATCACACTACCTACAAATGACATGCGAACGTTAACATTTGAATAGTTCGATGTTAATCACTGACCAAATTTACACCTGACGAGTCACACAACCGATATGATGAATTACCTTAAGACCGAACGATTTAATTAGTTATAATTATTATAAATTAATTAATATTTACGAAATATTAATTACAAAATTTGATTATGATTCAAGGAATAAATATTAGTGTATATATTTATAACAGTTAGATATATCGATCGATATGCGATATCGGCAAGCAGTTAAATAAGATTTAATTAGTAATGTTTATTCGGACCTAAATGGGCTATTAGCCTATGATGTATGATGATACATATGGCAGCAACATACATGATAGGGCGACTAGAAGATGGGTAGGAGGATCTTTGATGGATGGCTTTGATTTAGGGAGAATCGATAAAAGATTTGATCCATGTTTCTCTTTATTCCTTCCACTATAAAAGAACTCATAATACTAATGCATTTGAGCCTTTTTGGTCACCATTTTCATCTTCTTACTAATCGATCCCATCTACACAAAGTTCCATCAAAGCTTATCTCAAATCAATTTCAAATCAACCACCATTGGATAGTCAACGGTCTACAATTCAAAGATTAGCAGTCTGCCGAATTAAGAAGAGTTCTAAGGAGGGTTATTCATCATAACAAAGTGTACTTCAAGGCAAAGTTTTGGTATGTTTTCTTATTTCATATAACTTATAATACATGTATGATATTCCATTGCTTGTACATATGTATCATATTTATATTGCTAGTCTGGTGAGATTCTTATATGTATGAATGTTGTCACATATTGAATGGTTATGTATATGTATGTATAAAAATATAATTTTATTTAAATCAGATGTATACTATTATCCCGCCTTTTGACCGGGCAGTATACGGACGAACCCAACGAGTCATACTTCGAAGTTATAAAGGCAAGACACTTGGAGAGATGACCATGAAACCTAAGTACAACCAAGAACATAAGATAAGTATGCACTCATTCCAAGTATCCAAGGATCGGTAACGCTAAAGCTAGGGGTTGGTACCGACCCCACCCCATGGGTCAGCACCGACCTATGTTCATTGGCCTAATGGAGCCCATTCTACCTATGACCCCTCCTTGATGCTAAAACTCTATTTCTAATGTTGTTTTGTTGATTCCATGCAACCCTTTATCAATCTCCATGAACTCCTTAATAGGTATAATGACCTGTGAATTTATCATTTTGGAAATAATGTTTAAATTTAAAAATATTCAAATATAAGATTTTTAACATTAATAATGGTGTTTTGAACAATAAATAATATTTTTAATCTTATATTGAACAAATATTTCCAAAAATATACGCTTTAAAAAATAACGATAAAACGAGTGAAAATTGTTTATCACTAAACAGCTCTTAGACTCTCCAACATTGTGCATGGAGCTAGATACATACACTCATTTGTCTATATTAGTGTTATTTATTTTATTTTTGAAAATAAAATGTCTTTATGACATCATTAATGATATATCTATTTTTGAATAATTGATTTTCAATTTGAATTGAGTTTAAATGATTTAATAATTATTTTAATTATTAAATAAGCCATTTTAATTATTATATAATGATAGAAATATTATTATCAAACTTTATATATATATTAAATAAGAAGTGAAAATATGACCGGAAATCAAAATCGAAATCTGTAACAATTCAATGTGGAAAAGTTGTGCAACGTTGTAAATCATTTGAGATATACATATGCATAAACACATATGCATATACATAAACACATTCACCTGCACATGAATATTCATATACATATACGTATACATATATATACACACTCACACACACAGAAATAAGTAACAAAAGATAAAAGGAGAATATCATGATATTATATATGAATATCCTGATATTTCTTTAAACCCAAAGTCAACCTTTTACACCCAAAGTACAAGCACATGGATACACACATGGGGGGAGGTTAATTCGACCATGAGTGACGAGGTAGGAGGAGGGAGTATTGGTAAGGAAATGATGATGTCTGTGAACATAAATATCATGATATTTTTATCACTTCTTTTCCTATAAATACCACCATCCATCTTCACTTCATTTGCTCATAAATTCCTAAGCTTTCTTCATTTCTCCTCTCCACTTTAATGGCTTCCTACATTAGGAAATTAATGAAGAAAATTATGGCAAAAAGTAACTAAAATTATATAGTGTATGTATATATTATCCGCACACCTGCAAACCAAAGCAAATCCCCACCTTCTCCCTTCTAAACCCATGGCCACAACATCCACCACCCAAAGCCCGAGCCTTTTCTCTATTCCAAGCAAGGTCGTGAGCATCCAAGCAACAAAGGCCAAGGCGGAGCTTATCTTGCAGCCTTAGTGCAAGCCTAGTAAGTTAAATATTCCAAATAGCAGAACTATAGCCGTTTTGTTTGGATATATATATATATATATGTTTGGCTATGATGATTATGAACCATGTCTGGATATGATTATCTGTTTGTTTGGTTATGAGAAATATTCACGTTTGATACTCATCGAAATTACACGGAGGAAATCACTATCCGTTATGAATCATAAAAGTGTTACTATTTGGTTAAAGATCTTCAAAATGATTTATAAATGTTTAATAAACACTAAAACTCAATTTAGAGAAGTTTCAACAAGTTATGAAAATTTAGTCAAATAGGCGTCGTACCGTAAAAGTTTAAATCCATTTATAGGATGGAATCGGTGTCAGATTTTTTTAGAACAAGAATTTTTTGAACTCCTATAATCATAGTTTTAAAGTAAAAGAAAACGATCAAGATTTCAATTTGTAGATTTTGAAATATGAGCAAATCAAGTTTTCAAAATAATCACGCTTGGCAGTTCGGAAACCAAAGCGTTAAATTCTTTGAAATGGATATTTTTAGTTCTTTAAAAATATAAAATAAATTCTATAAATATATTAACATGTTTTAAAAAAGATATAAGTTATAAAAATGGATTTCTAAATGATAGAAAGTTGTTTTGATCAAATAAGCCTTAAAAGCACTATTTACATCACTTTTGCAGCGGTTCTTAATAACATTTTTAAATATAGATTTAAATTTAATTATTATTTCCTAAATCTTTTATAAATGTTTTAAATAAATAATTAAGTATTTTAAAGATGATTTGGAAGTTTTAAAATTACTTTCAATTTCAAAGGAGTTTAAATAAATGGTTAAAAGAAAGGCTGTTATAAATAAACGATTAGTCTTGGGTCTAAAAGCCGATGAGTAAACTGGATTTTTCTATTCGTGAGATCCATTTATGGGGTGCTTAAATTAAGGAGATGTTCAGGAGCAACCAATACCCTGACTCACCTGAGCTCTTTACTGGACGAGGAATAGATAAGGTCGAAATGTTGGAAACGAGACAAGTATAAGAGATTCAAATTTATAAATATAATACAACTTGGATTGTGTAGAAATAATCTTCTTATATGTGGTATTAAATTCCTAGGAGGAAACCCATACTATCCACATGAAATGAAAAGGTTATTCCACCGTTATTTGATGGATAGTAAAAGTTGAATACGGAAATTGATATTGAGTAGAATTAGCTTAATTTCTATCGACCTTTTTACTCAATAATTTTTTCAACATGATTTATGAGAAATGATTTTGTATTTTCCAAAGTTGAAGAGAGGTTTAATAATTTCGCATATACTGGACAAGAAATATATATCTCTAAAAGATGTTTTATCGATAATTGTTTCGGAGTGACCGTGATCGGATTTGGGAGATTCCTATCCGAAAACCACTTCGAACCAATGTACGTTCGAAAGTGAAAGCAAGATAAAGTCAATGATTTTGAAGATGGAAATCTTTATAATGAAAGGCTACTTGCCACTAGCCCCTTAATTCCCATATCACATATATGTGGCAGTAGTATCTTCATTTGATTTTTAATGCAAGGTATACTAGCTACTAATCCTAGGGGTGATTTCCGATAGGATGTACTAGAAGAGTTCCTTCATTTTTCCTGTTCTTGGACAACTTTTATGGATGAATGTCTGACAATGCATTTGTAAAGTACATGTACATTGATCTCTACAAACGTACCTCTATTTGATGGTGTAGGAGGTAACCTCTCTTATAGTTAACACCCTTTTCTGAGATATATGAGCTCAGAGGTTGTACATTTGAGGAAATTAATTGTGTGCGATGGAAATGGAAATGTAGCATTCTAGGTAGGATTTGATGATTCTATGCAAGGTAAAATGTGACCTTAAGCCTCGCACCCGGGAATGACAACAACAGGGTGGATACGACAGGGCTACGTGGATCGCACCCATTAGGATGCGATCATCACATTTCTAGATTGCCCTTTATATGGCTATGTATGCTTTGGGATCCCGGTGAAGGTCTGTAACCGGGGTGAAGTCATATTCGGTATTATCTATGGTAAAGGTAGGCTGATTCTATGTTGGTAGGGGACCATCTGTTGGTATCTCGGTGTATTTTTCTAGCGATGTGCTGTCGAAAGGTAGTCCCTAACCTTGTCATTATGTGGAAACCGTTCTCCAATATGAGCCTTTATGGTTTTAATTGTATACCTATTATGCTATCTAATTTACCAAATGTAACGATTTTAGCTATGATTAATATGTTATTTGAAAGGATTTTCAAAGAATCTCATCAAAAATAATATTTCTAATTTTGCATAACAAATTTTTTGATTATCATAAGGTAAGAACCTATTCCGTGTTTATGTGCGATGTAGTCTTATGAGATACCTTGTTTTCAAATATCCATACTTTGATGTTCTCACACCAGACCCATGACTAACCTGGGGTTTATTTTCTTATTCCCTTAAACTCTGGGTGCCCTATTTTTAAGGTAGCCAAGTAATTGGTAGCATGAAGCATTTTGGGTGAAACATGGAGCATTTTGGGAGAAACACGGAGCATGGAGGTTCTTATGATGATAGTTATTTATTGTTAGTTTCCATTGTATTTTGTATTATGTATTGGGTATACACCAGTCTCGGTAAGGGATAGGCAGTTATGATTGTCCTTGGCTGGGTTAGTACCTAGTGTAACTTTGATGAATCACCGAGTAGTGATTGTATATACTTTCCACATGTATAACTATAAGTTGTTTCTATTTCGTTCCGTCTTCTATCCTTATTTCTTTTAAAACCCATGATAATCCCCTCTCCAGCACTTGGATTTTGAATCATGTGAATACCGAGGTTTTATTAATGTCGATTTCTGAGGGTCGAGGAGGTGGGCCGTCACAATCAACAACTTTGTTCTCCATCATTTGGATTCTGAAACAAGCTAATATTGGTACAAACAACTATAAAATCACGAAGCTAACCACAAGACGAGCCGAAGCGAAGAGTTGAAGATGGCCATATTGGCTATCTTATGGGTTGGTACCGACATCTACCCATGGAGTTGTACCGACCTATACAACCTGATGACATAGCACCCTATTTACATGGAAAACTGGTCCATAGTAAGGAACGCGGTCTGGAGATCTTTTGAGCATGATTTTAGGCCCTCTATCTTTATAAATAGAGGGGTATAGCTCATTTTTAGGATCTTTTGGCTCTAGTTCCACTTTACCCTATATTCTTGTAATTCTGAAAATCAAGGTTTCGAAGTTGTACTGATTCCTAAGAACTCTTATCCCAAGTCAGAAGATGAGAAATAAAAACATTAAGTGGACATAGACCGGAGTTTGCCAAACCAATATAAATATCTGTGTTCATTTCTTGCTCGTTTTCATTTTTTTTCTTTACTTTTTATTCTCCACTAAATCTATTGGGTGTTTGTGCCATTTTTGGTGCAAACATTTTAGTGCTTTCACAGAGAAACACTTGAACTTGCTGATTTATGTCTAGAAAAGATTCTCAATGACGAGACAATCAACTAGGAAGGCCGTTACCGGAGGTAATCAACAAGGTGGCAGCCAAAAGGTATCTTTAGGAGCTCATGCCCCATCAATCTACATAACCAGGGATGGAATAGAAACTGGGATGAATGGATTGCAGGAATGGATGATAGCATGCCAAGAAGAGATAATGGAGAACTTATTTAGGAAGATTGGACAGATGGAAAAAACTAGAGTGGTACAATGACTGGAGTCGTAGAAGCCAGAGCGCAGCTACTTAGGAGTGAGATAGAATGATCAGGGACAAACCCCAAGCTATATGCATAGGTCGGTTCCAACCCCCAAGGGATCGGGGGCATGGGTCATCCTACCCTAGGAAGGAATGGTGTACATGTTGGAGCTAAAGCGGAGGGTTTGAATGTGGATCAAAATGCAGAAGCACAACCGAAGGAGTATGTACCAGAATTCTCTCATAGACTCGAGGGGTAGGCTAAGACTACTAATTTTAGAGTCCCTTTGAATGACGATGATAGACTTGCTGAGTAGGTGAGACGAGCTATAAGGGGTAGATTACCAAACTAGAGCTTGGAAGATGTAATTAGGAGTCTATTCACTTCAAACATTCGGTACGCTAGGAATCTGCCTAATTTCAAATTACCTACACTGGAAAAGTATGATGGGAAGACAGATCCAATGGTTCATTTAATGAGGTACATTCGGCATATAGAGGTGTTGGGTGCATATGAAGAGGTTATGGGGTAGCGTTTCCCTGTATATTTGACAGGTTTGGCGATGTTATGTTTTAAACAGCCGGAGAACGGTTCCATTAGCACATCGGTTGAGTTGGTGAATAGATTTGTGAAGCAGTTCTGGTTTCATATCTCATGACCTAAGAATGTAACGACGTTATCAAGTATGAAGCAAAGGTCCAAAGAGACCCTTAAGAGTGTTCTAACAAGATTTAATGCACGGGCCGCCGTGGTTGATAAGCCAGAACCTTGAATGGTCTTGATGGCGGTAGTTTTGGGAATAGTTACTGAGACTGATTTCAAGATTGCACTAGAATGGGATCCTTAAGGTGTCTTATAGCGTTTTATCATGAGGTTGAAAGGTTTTTGTGCTAGGAGAATGTTGAGGTCGATGGGGAAAGGGTTAATGCTCTGGATGGCGGAGGATCGCTCAGAGCAGGATAAAGGAAAGAAAAAGATGGATGACTGCTTTGACGATCAATGCGACAAAGCAGGGAATTGATTTTTTTTCTTACATGGACTTAAGTGAAACTTCGAAGCAGATCTATTTAGATATTAAAGGGTTGATCCTCTATTGAAACCCGGCGAGAAAAGAGCCTATAGAGCATGAAAGGGCATCTGGAAAATACCGCTTATTCCGTGAGCTTGATGGGCATAACAAAAATGATTGCAACCACCTACGGGATCTGATAGAGGAACAGGTCAGAGATAACCAATTATAGCAATACATAAGGAATCAAACCATGGTGAAGGAACATAAACAGCCATCAACCGTGGCGAATGGAAGTGGACCTGGATCAAGGTTAAGGGTAGTCATCTCTTGATCGGGATGGCCGGGAATCAGATTTGGTTCTCGCACTTCGTTTCCCCTTTTCAATAAACCATGCAATAATAGAGTTTAGACACCTACTCGTGTATGGGATCTTGAACGGTCCCTTGGCATGCTCTGGGCTAGATGCTAGACATAATGCCTAATGAGTTAGTTACCTTAATGTTAAATTTTATGTTGCTTTTGGTATTTGAATTTGATAATTGAAATCCACATTGAATGCGATAACTTATATTGACCGCTTTAAAAGTTCCGTCTGGAGAGATGGGACTGGTGTGCAAGGTACAAGTCCCCTCATCGAAGCACGAGTGGATGGACTTGTACGATATTAATCGCTATGAAGTCCCGTCTGAAGGGACGAGTCCTAAGTACAAGAAGTATGTCCCATCACCAAAGCATGAGCGAATGGCCTTGCTTTCCATTAAGTCACCTTGCCAAAGAGCGAGCATATTGGGCTCAGCGAGGTCCGAAGAGACCATGGAATTTGATCACGTTAAGTCCCAATCGGAAAGTCGGGATTGGAATGCAGGAAGTAGGTTATTTCACCGAAGAGCGATTGGATGGGCTTGCTTATCGTTGAGTCCTCCCATCGAAGAGCGAGTGGATTGAACTCGGTAAGGGTCTAGAGTGACCGTGGATATGATTATCTGTCTCGAAGGACCACGTATTTGATTATCGATCCCGAACGACCATGGTTTTTATTATCGGTCCCGAGCGACCATGGATTTGATAACCAGCCTTGAATGACCATCGTGGATTAGTAGTCCAAAGAGACCTTGGGTTTGATTACAAGCCTTGAATGACCATAACTTTAATTAACGATCCGAAGAGATCATAGATTTAACTGTCGGCCTTGAATGGCCATTGATTTGACAAACAATTCGAAGAAATCCTCCCCTCAACTGAATATAAAACGATCTGGAGAGATCGTACATTAAACTAAATATGAAACAATCTGGAGGGATCAAACCTTGAAAAAGATATTGAATTTGATAAAAGGATTTGAACGTCTTGAAATTAAAATGAAATAGACAAATCTCGAATGAACAAGGGATGGTTTTGATATGCGATGTAACGACTCCGAATGAAATCAAAATTATGGTAATGTATAGACAACACTTTGGAAAAGTCTATAGTCTTAGGCTATGATAGTCTAGAATGACCCGTAATTGACAAGAAAATCCAAAGGAACTGGATGATTAATTAAGATTGAAGTAGCCAAAGAGCTTAACTATCAAAGATTGACATCACATTTGTTCTTGAACAAAGCATACCTACCATTCGTAAGGCGTGCTTAAAAGGACAAGTGTTATCCCACCTTTTGACCAAGCAGTATATGGATGAACTCGACGAGTTATACTTTGAAGTTATCAAGGCAAGACGCCCGAAGAGATGACCATGAAGCCCAAAACTCAAGTACAACCAAGATCACAATATAAGTATGCACTCCTTCTAAGAATCCAAGAACAGTTAACCTCCAAAGTTAGGGGCTGGTACAGACCCCACCCCATGGTCAGCACCAACACTTATTCCTTGGCCCAATGGGTCCCATCTTCTGCCTATGAACCCTCTTTGATGCTAAAACCCTATTTCTAATGTTGTTTTGTTGATTCCATGCAAATCTCTATCAATCCCCACGGGCTCCTGAATTAGCAACTTTGTTCCTCCATAACTTCATCATTTGGACTCTGAGATAAGATAATATTGGTAAAAACAATGATGGAATCATGAAGGTAACTACAAGACTAACCAAAGCGAAGAGTTGAAGATAGCCATATTGGTTATCTTATGGGTTGGTATCGACCCCTACCCATAGAGTTGTACCGACCCATACAACCTATTGATGTGGCGCCCTATTTTCATAGAGAACTAGAGCATAGCAAAGAGAATGTCTAGAGATCTTTTATTTGAGATTTTAAGCCCCCCTAGCATTATAAATAGAGGGGAATGGCTCATTTTTAGGATCTTTTGGCTCTAATTCCACTCCGCTCTATATTCTTGTAATTTTGAAAATCTAAGTGTAGTTTTTGGCGCGATTGCTCGGGAATTGAGACAGTTCGGATTTGTGCAGACCCTTAAGAACTTTTTCCCCTAAGTCGGAAAATAAAAATAGAATCATTAAGTGGACATAGGCTGAAATTTACCGAACCACTATAAATCTTCGTATATTCATTTCTTGCTCATTATAATTTGTTTTTCTTCACTTTCTATTTTCTACTAAATCTATTAGGTATTTGTGCCATTTTTGGTTCAAACATATACACAACCGAAATTATTTAATTTAAATTATATATATATATATATTTATTAATTAATTTTTTATATTTATATTAATAAGTCATGTTACACAAATTTGAATAACCTACAATTCATCATGTCACCATATTATGTTAAAAATTGATATAATACTTTATATATGCAAATTTATACTATAAATTATTTCAAGCAACAGAAAAACATTTTTTTGTAATTATTTACAACTTTTGACTTTATTTAAATCAAAATAAAGGTTATATGATCAATATAAAATAATATATGATTCAAAAATAATATTTTAAATTTTAAAAAAAATTCCATCATCATATTGACTTTAGACCAACATTAAAAAATTAAAAATTTGAATTTATTATTTTTAAAAAATCATTATAATAACGGTTGAAATTAATAAAATAATAAAAAAATTACTTGGAAAATTATGGAATTTTTTTCATGACCATATAGTATGATATCCAAATTTATGAAATTTAAAATTTGAAATATATGCTATGTAATTATTTTTAACATAATTTTAACATTTTTCGGTTAATAAATTTATATATAAATAATTTAACAGTACAAATTAAAAATTAAATATTTTATGTTGTGCATTGGATCTAGAAAGTTATAAGATATATATATATATTTAATTTTATAATTGATATATTTATATAATATAATTATAGATATATTTAAATACATATGTTTTAGTTATTACAAATATAATTATAAATAAATACATACATCCAGACATATATATATATATATATATATATCAATTTTATTGCTGTAAAACATATATATAAATAAAAAACAACTTTTCACAATTTATATAGATATATATTAATATATAATCATTCATCCAATTATTATCTAATTTAATATATATATATATATATATTTCACATTTATGTAATACATATTATTATTTATATTTATGCAAATATTTATATTGTTTTGATACTCATTTTAAAATCACAAGTTGTGTATGTGTCTATATATATACATACATATATTTAGACAAAATATAATATATATAAGATGAGCTAGCATGTTCATTGCGATGCAAATTCCAGCATATTTATACATGCATGTTATACCTTGCACGGACTGTTATGATTCATATGCACACACATACACATATGTATATGATACATATGTGTGCTATTATAGTTAATTTAAAATATAAATAAAATAAAATTCAATCTATTAATTACAATTTAAGTGAAGTAATGATTAATTTAAATTAAATTTAGCAATGTTCTAAATAAATTAAACTTCATAGGACCAATAAAGATCTTATTGGGTGATTTTTTTTTGAAATTCACCCACATCTTTCACTGCTGGCTGTCCCAATTCCAACTAGTAGGAACTATTATTTTTGGTGATTTTGGGCACCATGCCACATACATCACTATGTACCAACCCTAATAGTTCATCAACTCTTTCATTGCTACCGCTGAAGGAATGCTTGGTCATTTTACCTTTGAGACACGACTCACACATGTCAAATGATTCAGAATCAAGTGAAGGGAGAAATTCTTTGGTTTTTAGTTTATGTAGTCGTTTCTTACTTATATGACTTAGCCTACAATGCTAAAGATAACTATCATTTATGTTGTTAGACGAACTAGTCATAGAACAAACACAATTAGTATTGATCACATAAATATCATTTCCAATAACACTACGTTAGACTTATTTCCAGTCAAACTAATGTTCATAACGTTATCCCATAATGAAATATATTCCCAATTCTAAACAATCTAGAAAAAGATACACTTCCACAAATAAAGTCTTTTATAAAATAACAATTATTCAATATCAAAACTACTCCACTAGGAAAACAAAAATGACAATCTTCTATTACCGTTGCATCTACGATGGATCCTTCAGCAACTTAGAGCCTCATCTCTCATTTTTCCGCGTGGAGCTATTCCTAAGCCCATGTAATGAATTACATATATGAGTTCTAGATCAGGTATGTAAAACCCAAGATGTTTTATTAATTACAAAATAATTTTGAATCATAAATATACCTGATGGAGCTGCAGAACCGTTATACTGTCTTTTTCTAATAATCTTTGAGTAATCAGGACAGTTCATTTTTCTAGTGACCTTTCTTGTGGCAGTGGTGGCATTCACCCTTATCATAGATCTTTTTACTTTTCTTATTTTATTGAATCGGGCTAACTTTATATCGAATTAGAAAATCGCCGAAAAATTGTTATAAAAATAACCGGAAGCACACGATGTACAATTTTAGTATGTGGCGAGTACGGGTCGGTTCGCAGAGAATTGTACTGATTTAAAAATTCTATTCTATCAAATTAAACCAAGATTTGAAGTTGTGTTAAGCTAAAAATTTCTAAAAACTAATAAAAGCTAAAAGTGGATAAAAATATGAGAGTAGAAGGCAATTTAGAGGCAAATCCCTTCTCATGATCACATAAATCAACATATATGAAATTATGATCTATCCCTTTGGCCATTAGTGAATTTAGTTGATGTGTTTATCATAAGTATGACCTATTTCTGCAATTAATTAGCTCAGCATAAATCATCAAACTTTAACACACCCCTTAAACCACTTATCAACTCTCATGAAAATGTTAATGAAATTTGAAATAAAATCTATTCTAAGAATGATCTATTTACTATTGATTAGTAATATAGAACATCAAATTTTGATTCTAAAATTCACTTCATTACCGTAGTCATATGTAGATGAAGAGGTAATTTGTATTTATGTTTGGTTAAGCATAGCCTATTTGGTGTCAATGACACAGGCTATCAAATTGAAAGTTAAAACAACAAAATATTTACCATATCAAACATTCCATTAACCACAAAAAGAGATCATCAATTAACAAATATTTCGAATCTTCATGATTAAGAGAGCATTATCACCCCTAAATTGAAGGGGTTTAGCTTCTCATATTTGTTATCATTTCAATAAATGTAGAGTTCAACATGAAATAAAAACAAGAGGAAAATGCAAGATAATTAAAATAAAAGGAGAATTAAACTACTTGCGTAAGAAATAAAACTAAGCTACTAATATAAGAAGAAATAAACAAGAAAAGAACTTAAATTAAAAGTGCATGAATTAAAATTTCATAAAAAATTACATAAGAAAAGAAGGCTAAGAAGCCATGAAAGAGAGAAAGAGAGTTTATATTTACAATTTGTGCGTACAGCTAAACTAACTAAAGAGGAGGCTAAGAGCTCATTACATGAAACATAAGGGGTATTTATGCATGCCTAAAAGCTTAATGTATATTTTAGGGGACTACTCAAAATACCCTTTATGAAATGTAACCTCCAAGTAATCATTAGCATGAGCATAATCCTCCGTTTAAATGTGCATATAGCTTTAATCATGTGCATTAGCTCTTAACAGGGGATCACGATAGGTGGGTAGGTGGGGTCCTACATGTTGCATGAAATGAATTATTTCCGTCTTCATTTTGTTTTCTTCTCTTGTGAATGCATATCTTCATGAAGACCTCTTCCGTTTGAATCCAAGTTCCAACAAAATAATATAAAAAATGCCCAAGTAAATTTTCTCAAAACTAATGATACATAAAAATGATCATTTTACCTCTACATGAAGATGAATAAATGATGATTTGAAAATAATTTAAAATTCGATTTAAGCATGTTAAAGTACCCTATGTGCTCATTTATTTAATTAAATTAGATCAAATATGAAAGTAAAAATATGCACATTTACATGCACAACAAAGACCCCCACACTTATCCTTTTATTCGTCCTCGAATAAACTAAAACTAAGATAAATCCGTTTTCGTAGGAAGCACGATTGCATTGAGAGTATGCAAAAAGACGTTAAACCTCTAGGTGTCCCTAGTAGAACGAGTGTTGTCTCGTGAGGGTTTTCAGCGGATACTATCCACAAAATTCAAGTGCAACGTAAAAAATCCTAAATGCAAGATTTATTTGCAAAGATATGTATGCAAGTTTTTGAAAATATTTACAAATGAAGAATTTACTTTTGAATTGACACTAATAAGTTATATGTAAGTTCTAGTGATTATCAAGAAATTTAAGTCCTTTTACCTGTCAAAATTTCCAATAAAAATTATGTTATCATCACAATTAGACTCTAGGTTGACTATTTGTTTCGGTTGATAACATAGCGCAACTTTGAAATGGATCCTTAGTTGATTATCAAAGTTTTTCAAACTGGTATTTCCATTTCTTTTAAATAACAAGTTAAATCAAATAAGTGAAAATAGTGCTTGGATTTCAATTGCTTACTCTCTCTTATTTGAAATTTTTATTGATATTAACAATATTTACATATTCCTAACTCAGAGAACTGAGGTCAGATTTACCACCCATGCATTGTCTTACAGGCATATGTGAGGGGAATATAGAGCATGGCGAGTGTACACACAGGTGTGTACACCTATCGGCTGTAGGTGTTATTAATGAAAGAATTTTTATATACATACACCTAACTCAGATAAACTGAGGTCAGATATACCGATCATGTACTACCTTTCGGTTTTACATGAGAAGGGTATAGAGCATGGTGAGTGCACACATTTGCGTGTGAACACATGACTCTAAGTATTAATAATATATATATATACACCCACATAATTTTTTTTTCTTTTTTTATGAACAAAGAGTTTTACAACAATATCTTAGCACCACTTAACTTAGAAGATTTAAAATGTTAAGGCCTTTACTTTAAATCCACTACTTTTTTAAACAAAGATTTTCAATTAGGATATACTTCATAATTATCACCTATGAATCTTCCTATATGCTAGTCAAACCATCGTTACTTGTAATCAAACTTTATTTTTGTTTTTGTTAAGACAAATAAATTTTCAAAAATTTCAATTTAACAACCAAAATCCTATACTCATCCTATAGTGTTTCCTCCAAATTAAATAAAAGGAAAAAAATTGGGATTTTTTTTAATTTGGGTTTTAGAAAGAAAATGCAAAAGATAAACCATGAAAAATCAAAAAGTGAAGATGAGCCTCCCCCTACACATGATTTTGACCATGTCCCCATAATCAACCCAAGTGAAAGGAGAAAAATAAAATAATTAAAATGACCTATATTTACATGAAATGGTTATTATTTACACGACATCAGAAAATATACCGTTAAAGAGTAAATTAAATAGTCTTGCAAAGACCAACTTATTTGTCTCATCAAGTATGAGAGACATTGTTTATGCACCGAAAACCAAACCATAAAAGATTTCAAAGCTGAATTTTGATTTGGAAAAATGAATGTCGTTTTATTCAAAATCGTATAAGTTGTTTTATTTTCGATGATTTTTAGGGTAGATAGAATAATTGGTTGAAGTTCAAGTTTATTTTCACCAATTTGAAAGTTAAGCTTACCATTGAAAACTTCTTCAGAATTGTTGATTTCAAAATTGAAATGGTGATTTAAATCTACACCTTTAGAATTCGACAACTCATCTTCGAAAAGTCCGAAGAAAACGTGTTCACTAAATTTGTCTTTTCCTTGTTGAGTTATTTACAATTTCATTGCATGTATCATGTTCAAGATCCAAAGTTGTTGTATTCAGATTTTCAAAATCGAAAAAAGGAGATCGAATTTTAATTTTAGTTCCAAACTCTCGAATGAATTGAAATTCAACTCAAATACCGCATTTTCAACAAATTCATTATGTTGTAGGCATTTTCGCCCACTACATGGTGAATATGTGGTGTCAGGGACAAAATCGTCATTGTTCTGGAATAGATTCAAACTAGTTTGGAGGTATTCTCGAGATAAAGATTTGGACATAGGTCGAAATCGCGTCTCAATTTGAGATACAGATTGAGAGATATGATTATCTTAAGATTTGTCCACCACCGTCTTATGAGGCCGATACCGAGATGCACTACCACCATTCAAGGTCGACAGTCCAACGCAAGCCAAATCTGTCGTCCGATGATCGAACATAATTATGGTTCGGCCCTTGCTTGGAGTCGGTCCTTGAAAATCTGGAGTCTGATTTGAGTCGGTTGGATTACCGAACCAAAACTTTGGTTTGGCGCTTGCTTGGAGTCGGGGGTTGAAAATCTCGAGTCTGCTTGGAGTCGGCCCAATGACCAAACCGAAACTTTGGTTCGACGCTTGCTTGGATTCGGGCCTTGAAAATCTGGAGTTTGCTTGGAGTGAGTTGGATTACCGAACCAGAACTTTGGCTTGGCGCTCGCTTGGAGTCTTGGCCTGAAAATCTCGAGTCTACTTGTAGTCGGGGCGATGACTGAACCAAAACAATGGTACAGTGCTTGCATGGAGTCGGACCTTGAAAATCTGGATTCTGCTTTTAGTCGACCGAACCAAAACTTCTGTTTGGCGATTGCTTGGAGTCGGTCTTTGAAAATATGGATTCTGCTTTGAGTCTGTCCGATGATCGAACCAAATCTTTGGTTCGGTGGTTTCTTCGAGCCAAACATTAGAATTTAAGGGTTTACTTATAGTCCGCTGGGAGTAATGCTGCTTGGAGTCGGGTGAAGGTTTGCATGGGTCTCAACCCGAGTATAACCGATCTAAAAAAAAGTTGAAAATTTTCGTCGTGGCACGACGATACTTCGAGGATTTTTTTATGACGCGTTCCGGGGATCTTTGAGGTGTATGGTGGTCGTAACTAGTGGAATAGCTTGACAATCATATAAGGAAGGTTGAACTAAATTCCAAATACTATATACTCAGCTACCTCTCCTCATATCTTCATTCTATAAATACCAAGCACGTAGCAACATAAAAAAGGAGGACGTTGAAGAGCGAAGCTTTCAGCAACAATGGAAGACACCTTCGAGAGGGTAAAATCTTAGTTCTAATAGCATATTTACTTGTATTCAAAGTTTGTACTTGTAATCATAAATGAAAGGGATAATAAAAGAGGTACAATGGATGTAGGCACATTCATGCCGAACCACTATAAATTATGTGTCTTTTTACAGTTAAGTCCTTTGCATATTCTTTATTGCAAATCAATGATTTTCCACCTTAAACATCCGCAACTAATTTTCATCAAACAATAGTAATATACTATAAACAATATTTACAGCTCTACAACAACGATTTGAGTGTTTGCCCATTTTTTGTGCAAAACTTTTTGGTGCTTTCACTGAGAGTTGAACTTTCCTTTTCCAAAAGGAAATTCTCTCTTTCTTACTTTTCGTTTTATTTTGAAACCTACTATTTCTAATCTTCTGACTTGAGATTGTCATTTCTTCTCTTAAGAAACTCTCTTCCCTTTTCTAAGATCTGAAATCTATGTTTCTTTTCAGATCTACCATGACCTTACATAAAACAAAAATTCCTCCTTTTCTCTTTAGATATGAACATCTATTTTACTACATAGAGAAATTGTCTTATCCACTTTTTATATCTTACTTTTACTATCCACAGACACTGTTTATTAGCAAAAAATCGTCATCTCTTAGATCTGAAATCCTTAGATATTCCTTTAACTATTTCGGGTGCACAAACATATGTCCCTTAACCAAAAAGAAACATGTACTCATTCTTTGGATCTGAAATCAAGCCACCTCTCTTTTCTCATTTGGAGTCCAAAAACATGGTTTCTTGGCATAAGAAACCCCTTTTTCCCACTGTTTATATCTAGATCGTTATTTTCTTTCACAAAAGAAAACGTGTTTCTAGTCTTAAGATCCGAAGTTGCATTTTTAATAGAATCTATAACTTTTCTTTTCAGATCTAAAGTCACTGTCTCCTTGGATGAGAGATTTTCTTTTTCTCGCTTTCCTAGTTTAAGATCCTTGTTTCTTAAATTAAAATACTCTATATCTCCTAGGTCTAAATTTGTTACTTTAGGAAAATTTATTTCTCTTTTGGAATCTACAATCACTATTACTTGGAGATAAAAAAATATTATGTCTTTCTTTTCTCATATTTTAGATCTACAAATGTTTTTCCTTAACTAACAAGAAACATGTATTCACTTCTTAGATCTGAATTCACTGTATCTCCTTTCAGATCTACAAACACTGTTTCTTAAGCATAAAGAAACATGTATTCATTTCCTAAATTTGAAATCGTTATATCTTCTTTTTCTCATTTCAGATCAAAAAAAAACATTATTTTTGACCTAAAGAAACACTTAGCAATTTATTTGATCTAAAATCATTATAGATCTTATTCTCTTTCCATCCAGAAGCATTGCTTTTTAACATAAGAAAACTATCTTCCTCATTTGTATAAGAGGAATCTATTCCCCTAGTAAAATATAAGATTATGGTTCCAAGAAAATCCTTTTCTCCCTCCAAACTCGAATCCTTTCTCTTGATCTAAAGTCATTGTCCCTTTGAAATTAGAGTTTTTCTCTTTTCTTTGTTCAAATTTGTAATCACTATTCCTTGGATTGAGAAGCTATACATCCTATCTCAAGATTCTCTCTTTATTTTAAGAGTTGGACCATCAACCTTCGAAGCTACAAAACCTCCCAATCCTTTTCGAAAATTGAATTATCTCTCTCAAAAAGTACAAACTCTCAAGGAAGGGAAGGAGAAAAACTTCCCGATATGCCGTCTAAAGTGAGAGAATTCTGCTGCAAAGAATGCAACAGTAATCCGTATGTGAAAAAGCAGAAAGACTAGTCTAATAACCTCCCGGTGCTAAAAATTATCGGATGTAAATTCGACATTGTTGTGATTGAAATCAGTAAATATTTCACTGCTTAACATAAAGCTTTGGTGGATAAACTCTTGACATGCTTATGGTAGACAGAAGTATTCGACCTCAATGTCATAATATAAGGGAAGTCCCAGTCTAGAGAACATAAGAGGCATTCCACATAACCAAACGAACCCTAAGCACGACCCTTTTTCTATCCAGCATCAAAGTACTACAATTGGGATTCCACTGATGGATAGAAATATCACAACTTGAAGACCGAAGTCACGATTATTGAATACTCAAATTCTAGATATGACAAGCATGACACTTCGTCACTCCTATCATGCACGAAGGCATCACCAATTCAACGCGTATCGGCCCGTGATTCAAATAATGTCAATAGCTCTCCTTACCTAGGGATATGTTAAATATGAAAAGAGAAGGAGACAAGGCTTAGAGTTACTAGTCCACCCTCTAGGAAAGCAAAAAAAACTTTTGAGTGCCCACTACAAACATTTATAAGTGGCTAACCCGGCCCCCTAGACACTTGCCAAGATCTCCACACTTGCCGATAAACGAAAGGCACAAAGGAGGTACTATATAATTACTTTTCTTTCATTCTAATCAGTCTTAAGCTATTGAAGGGCTCTACCATCTACTCTTGGATCTCTATCCTTAGAAAAAGGTGAAGGAAGGATTCTTAAATCCGTTGCATGTGCTGATCGACCCGAGGGTACTTACACGCTACACGACGTAAAGACAAAAAATCAAACTAGCCCCTACAACTATGCATGACCTCTCCTTTGAGTTAGCAAGGCACATAAAGATGAGAAAACATCACTGTCAGGAGTTCAGATAGATGGTCACCCAGGTACGCTAGCATAGCTTGCAGTGCAGATGCTATAGAAAAATGGAGGAGATACAACTCTCTACCTTCGAAGCTCGAATGATCAATGATCAGAGAGAAGCCATCCATTTGAGTATGGTGTTACCTCAAAGGGTAAGGAAGAAGACGCGATTGAAACGACATCTACCGAGAACTTGGAGAACATAATAGTTTATACATAAAGGCTTTGAAAGACGGAGCTCTAGCAATTCCAACATATTTGGCCTGTAGTAGAAAGACGAGAGATATCCAGAATCACCACTACTCATATCACAATTCGACACGAATCAGCAATATATAGTAAACTGCTAGGACATTGCAGTCACCAATCAAGATAGTAGCTTCACTACACCATCATGGTCCAATAATTAAAAAGTAAAATTTAAATTGATTAAGAATTGAGGATAGCAAGATGCACACTGGGGACATCCACTATAAGTCCACCAAACTAGCTGGAGTCAACTTGACATAATGATAAGGCCAATGACTGCTAGGAGGCTGTGCTAAAACGCCAGATAAGAATCTTGGCCCGGTAGAAACCCCCATTATCAAATAGAGTACTTGCAGAAAATCCTTATAAGGAGCTCTCAGATTACACAATATGGTCACATAAACACGTCGTATGCATGACAATAGATGGTCCTAAAAAGAGGTACCAAAAAAACCTCTTCTTTCGTTTTTATCTAACTCGGCTGTTGTCATTTCAGGACAATGTCATTGGCTTCTAGGTTCTATAGAGTCTTACAAAAACACCAAGCGAGACTTCCTATCCAAGAGAACATCTTAAACCAGGCATACTACACAACCTGATACTTTGCGCTTCTTTCGAAGCGGCAGGTTTGGTCTAAAATACTCTTTCCCTTTGGCCGAGACAAGAGACTGAGGTATTCACTTAACACATATTTAGTTATATTCACTTAACACCTATGCTGTTATAACCACTACTTCTTTTATGATTAGCAACCCAGATCACAAGCTTGTATTGGCAGCAGTGAAAATAAGATAGACATGACTAAGGGCGCTAGCCTGGGCAGCCCTAATAATGACATACCAGTCGGGTATCCGGACACAAATCTAGCTTGAATAATTCAAAGAATAAATGCATTCTAAACTTAGCGTTGATTGACTCATGACAGGAGTTTTCCTAGGCTAATGGGCAGGTTGAAGCTGTCGATAAAGTCTTGCAAACACTAATTAAGGAAAACCTAGATAAATACCAAGGAGTGTGAGTTGACGAACTACCCATGGCATCGTGGGCTTACCAAACCTCCTATAACAACAACAAGACATTCTATTTGCTCTAAGCACATGAGGCTGAGGCCATGCTTCCGGTCGAAACAGTTGTCCCTTTACATCATAGGACACATTATAATCTAAAAGGAAACGAGGAGCTTCTCAACATGTCCTTAGACCTGATTAAAGAAAGAAGGAATAACACCGCTCTCAAAACAGCTGCACACGGACGGAAAGTGGCAAAACAATACAAATCTAAGGTGAAGCCCCAAGAGTCACAAGAGGGAGATATTGTTCTCAAGCAAGTCTTTCCCCGTCCTGGAGCACTAGATCTAGTTTGGGAAGGACCATATGTTGTTAATAAGGATCTCCATAACGGAGCTTACATTCCGTCGACGGTTGACAGAAAAGTTGTTTGGGAAAGAAAGGAATCTCCAGCAACTCCGCCATTACTTCTCTCAGCTTGTAAAAAAGCATGTATCACTTAAAGCAATAAAATAAAAATAGTGGACGTAGGCATATTCTGGCCAAACCACTGTAAAAATTGATGGTTTGCTCGATTGTTTGTCTAATATTTTTTCTATTGTAATCCATCGCAAGCTCTCACTGGCAGCAGTGAAAGCAAGATACCATGACTTAAGGGCACGTAAATAGCTTGGGTAATTCACTATAAACAATCGACCCCCCAGCCAGCAATGATAAACCGACCATAAGCTATGGATTAGGCAAGATTATAGCCTAGGTAGTTTACCATTGGCGTTCGGCTCATCGGCAACTGCGATTCGATAATAAATCTCATGATTAAGGCATAAATGCATCTAGGGATAGTTCGTAGTTGACGATCAGCACCCACGCTAGCCAGGCCACAGTAATTCGAATAATACTCACGATACAGGCCATAATGGCCAGGGTAGTTATTGTGTGCAAATCTCGGCTCTAAATCTTAAGTACGGCAGTCGCAAAAGTTACAATGCCTTGGAACATAGGTTGGGCTGACAAACCATATGTCACCAAAATCCATAATTAGGGCAAATAATTTACGTGCCATGAATCTTAAGTTTAGAAGGACTATCTTGATGAAGAATGTAGTTCGTTGCACTTAAACTAGAAGCTTCTAATAATTTCTTTTAGTCTTGTGGCATTACATACATATAGTATAAATGAATTCCACTCTGCCAACCACAGCAGGATATTCATTTGTTTCCACTCCACCAGAGGAAATGGAGCATCGACTCAACTCCATCAGAGATAGCGGAGTATCAATCCAACATTGCCACAAGAAATAGAATATCCCTTCTAGCCAACTTCACTCAAGAAACTGTAAGGATTCTCCCAAAGCTGAGCACACTTATGGAACCTGAGAAAAAACATAGTGCAAAGGTATGACTAACTTTTGTAAGATAAGCTAAATTCGATAAAATAATAATAATTGGGGGCATAGCACCACCTCACCCCTTGATTATACACATGCACTACCACTCAGCTTGGTAATAGCACATTGGAATCATGATCTTAAATTCGAAATTTTAAAACCTATTCATGATACAAGGCAGCATGTTGTGAGAAGCAACCAAGTGAATTATACTAGGGGCAAACCCAGACAAATAATGGGTGCTCACGATCGACTTTTGACAATGTCGCTACAGGGTGCTATAGAGGATGTGATGAATATTTGAGGACTGCCATGTCCCCAAAATTACTCTCTAAACCTTAGTAATAGGGAATCATTTCAAATGACAAGGACCTCTCTAAACAGAAGTGATTCGATCTCTAACCTTTCGAATGTAATTAATTCATATCAAAGTCTATTTTAACACAAATAGCTCGATACCTTTACCTTATAAATCAATCTCGAGGACACGCAGGATGACTCTAACAGATATCAATGGTAAAATTCCAAATAAAAATATTTTGATTGTCTATAACTAATTATAAGGCAAGGATGAAAGTCCTTAACTACGCTAGGCTTGAAAGCACCCTAAACTTGTAGGTAAAGTAAACAGAATAGGATGATCCTTTACCGCCAAAGCCAATGGGACATTTGAATTAAAAGATTGATTCTACCTGATCAACATGATATAATAAACCGATACGAATCAAATTTTCCATTGTCCAAAGGTTATTCCATCTAAACACCATATACTGGGGGCATCCAACATTAGCACTTGACATAACTCAAACCAGTAATAATGAATCACTCTTACCCACAATCAAAGTATGTTTTCCAATTGAGCCATCCATAACTCACATTTTCTACGACCATGACTTTGCATGAGAATAATGAAGAACTCCTAGTATGGACAATTCCTCGCAGACCCTAGACAGAAATGCCAATGTCGCTCTCTCAAAGATTGGTTTAGTTATAGTCTTGTGTTCATGCCAAACCAGAATTTTGACTTGGTCACAATCGTTAGACATCAAACACAAGCTTATGATTGGCACAAGCAGTGCTCCAAATCGTTGTTTCGACCTTGGACTATGTAACCTACCAACACTTTCATCCGACCCTGTTTTGCACCTTGTCCCAACCTCCTTTCATGTACTAGACCAAGTGGTTCGGCTATCATCTTCCACTCTCGAACCAAATTGTTTCGGTCCAATAAACTCCACCAACCCAATTTTATGGTCCGACTATCCTCACTCCTTCACTAAGCTTCTCAATAATCCAACATTTATCCATCATACTTACCAGCAATCTAGTCCGTACAAGTACACCGAGGATTATAAAACCAAGCAATTGAAGAAGTTAGTAAAATTGATTATCACTTTACCAAACTGTATTCTACACAAACCAATTACACCTTATGGGTATGAGGATTTGTAACAATCCGTAAATTTTGGGTAATTAAAAATAGTTGACTTAATAAGATTATGTAATTAAAATATAAATAGAAATTGGTTATTTAATGTGAATGTAATAACTAATTTGAATGGTAAAAAAAAGGGTAATTAAAGCTAAATTTTTGATAGATCGAAGGAGATTTAAGAATGTGGTATAATATAATGAATGGAAATTGAGTAAGACCATGGTCCTGTAAGTAATTGTAATTTTGGTTTGTAGGAAATAAACTTATAAATGTAGTTAAAAGTAAACGGTGACAATTATTATGTGTTACATGTTTATTTATTCTATTAAATTGAAATGAGAAGTCAATTTTTAGTAAATATAAACAAAAGTTACATTCGTGTGAAATATAATACGATGTTTAAAAGTTGTTAAATTGGAGTATATTAAGAAATGAATGGTTAATTAGGTTTGTAGAGTAGTAATGGACTTAATAAAAGTGAATTTTAGAATTTTTCTAATGTAAGTTTGGAATTTGTTTGTAATTTATTTTTCAAATGCAATAAATAAACAATTTTTGAAAATTTTATATTTTGGTCATAATTTGAATTTTCGGTTTAGATAAAAAAATTGAATTTTAAATTTTAATCTTTTTCTTTGTAAATGTATTTTATTTTAATATTTATCTTGCTTTTCGTTTCATGAAATTCCGATTTATACTTTAAGATTTGGGTAAATTACAACGTTTTACGCGCAATAAATTTATGTGTTTTCATTTTATATATATATATACATATATATATATATATTTCTATATCTCATATTTTATTTTCCTATGTTTGTTTCATTAATTTTTATTTTATTTTTATTTTAATTGTATAAACTTATATTATATTTATTTGATTTATCTATTTTAATTGGCATACGTTACATTTGTTTTATTTTCTGCCTCTTTATTTGCCTATCTTTTATTTCTTACCTCGTTAATTAATTTCTAGCCGTGCCTACCTAAAACTTTATCCATTCATACCCTATCAATTCACATGAAAAATCAAGTAACTTACCCCATTTTGTTCCATTGTTTCTTTTTATTTAATAGGAAATAAATCCCTTCAAATCTCTAGCCATTTAAGCACTTAATTACTTGCCAATTCGTTGCACTTGATTTTGCGTGAATAACTCCCCTAAAAAATTTTAATTCACTTACAAAAACTCTTTACCACATCTCATTTTCATTTGCATCTTCACGTGAGAAATTGTCTTGTAAGTAATGGCTTCCTTTTCTTTTGTTTTTCTATTTTTTTTCTCTTTTTTTTTTCTTTGTCTTCCTTCAAACTAGGCTCAGCCTCCATCTTCTTATTTAATTCTATGGTGTAAATAAACTTTATTTATTTAGTGAAAGTTTCTTTTGTGTATATACATCTATATTTATTGGATAAGTAACAGATCAATTAAGATATGTTTTAAATATGGGCATACGTTTCATAATTTATTTATTGCCTTTATATATTTTCCACCTTTTAATCTTCTACCATATCTATTCATAAATGCATAGATGTGATTTTCTCCTTTTCAATCACATACAAAGTTGGCAAACTCCTCTTTTCATTTGTTTAAGAAAAATATATAAAAGATCTTTTCCTACTTAAATTGTGCCTTTTTAAATTTATAATTAATTTCTGCGTTTCATTTTTTTATTTCTATTTCCATCTTCTTATTTACTTGTATGGTGTGTATAAAATTTATTTATTTAGTGAAGGTTTCTTTTGTGTATATACATCTATATTTATTGGATAAGTAAAAGATCAATTAAGATACGTTTTAAAAATAGGCATACGTTTCTTAATTTATTTATTGCCTTTATGTATTTTCCACCTTTTAATCTTCTACCATATCTATTCGTAAATGCATAGATGTGATTTTCTCCTTTTCAATCACGTAAAAAGTTACCAAACTCCTCTTTTCATTTGTTTAAGAAAAATATATACAAGATCTTTTCCTACTTAAATTGTGCCTTTTTTAATTTATAATTAATTTTTGTGTTTCATTTTTTTTGTTTCTATTTCCATCTTCTTATTTACTTGTATGGTGTGTAAAAACTTTATCTATTTAGTGAAGGTTTCTTTTGTGTATATACATCTATATTTATTGGATAAGTAACAAATCAATTAAGATATGTTTTAAATGTAGGCATACGTTTCTTAATTTATTTCTTGCCTTTATAAATTTCCCACCTTTTAATCTTCTACCATATCTATTCATAAATGCATAGACGTGATTTTCTCCTTTTCAGTCACATACAAAGTTATCAAACTCCTCTTTTCATTTATTTAAGATAAATATATACAAGATCTTTTCCCTTCTTAAATTGTGCATTTTTAAATTTTCTTGCCTTTTTATTTTCTAACTATTCCTAAACTTTAGCCATTCAAATCTTTTTAAACCTAGCCGCCTCTTATCATTCACGTGAAATTAAAAAAAAAGTTTCTCATTGTATCATTTGAGTGAGGAAGGAAAAAGTCTAGATCCATGGCTTCCTTCTCTCTTCTTTTTTCACTTTTTTTTTCTTCTTCTTCTCGTTTTCCTTTTGTTTTCTCCTTGCATAGCTCGGCATCCACCACCACAACATCACCTCCTCCTCACTATTAGACCATGGCCAAGCCCACTTGGTGGTTGAAAGCAAGGTTATGTTCTTTGATTCGAAATTGCATAGTTTAACCCATCTTCTGTTGTATTGAATCTTATTCTTAGGATTTGTGTATTTGTTATATACAAGATATGGATCTTGGCTCTCCATCTACTCAAAAGTTTGGTCGTGCCTTGTCGTGTTTGGCGGAGTTTCAATTGTGTATTTTGAATTTGATTCTAGCTTTTAAAAGGTGAGTTTTTATCACTCTAGACATATGTACTTATATTATTGTGGAATAATGACAAGTGAATCTGTATAAATTGATATGTCATTCATACATGCCTATGATATGTTATATGATGTTAAATGTTGTTTATATATTTGTTGCATCATCTAATACATATTTATATGTTATACTATTCATTTTATATACTGTATCTCACACTGCAAGTTCCCTATCACTATGGGCTAAAATGATAGGCTCAAATGATTTTTATTGCATTTATTTTACTTGGGATTGCGGGTTTGAAATGATAGAACCCGATTTTTTTTAAAATTACGGATTGAAATGATACATATCCGTATCACTTGACCTAGGTTAGAAAATTTTATACAGGCCCGTGGATAAAAAAATCTAACAGTTTTCTAAAATTATTAAGTATTTTGAATTTATAAATATATGGAAATTTAAATAAAAAGTTGATTGAAAGATTTAGAATATAAAGAGATATTGGTTTTCTATAAGTTAAAATTTTTTAAGTTGATTTTGGTTTTTAATTGTAATGAAAAAATAATCTTTATTTGGTTTTAAATTTGTAATTTAAAGATTTGGAATATAATAAACAACTAAATAATGAAAATTGATTTAATGTGGAATTCTAAATCTAGCCTAGTAGTTGGAATGAATTTTATTCCATGAAGCGGATATGTTTGTATAAATAGGTTTACAATGATTTTCTATAAGTTAAGTTGTATAAGTTAATGTATAAAATATAATTTATATATATATATATGACTTAACTTGATGATTGGAAATTGGTTTCCAAATGGAGATTTTAAGTTAAGAAAATAAGGTATTTTAAATTGAAGAAACATGTAAAGTTTTAATTTATGAAAGAAAAGTGTAAGTTTTAATTAATGAAAGAAAAGTGTAAGTTTTTAATTAATGAAAGAAACGTGTAAAGTCCTAATTAATGAGAGAACATGTAATGTTTTTAATTAATGCATGAAACATATACAGTTTCAATTAGTATGGTATTGATTAAATTAATAAATGCTCTTCACTGTAATAAAAATGTAAATTAAAACGTACATTTGATCATGTAAGTTTTAATTTGTGTAATATTGATTTAAAATAATAAATGCACTTTATTGAAATAAAAATGTACATTAAACGTACATTTGATAATGTAAGTTCTAATTAGTGTAACATTGATTTAAAATAATAAATGCTTTATTGTAATTAAATGTAAATTAAAACGTACATTTGATAATGTAAGTATTAATTAGTATAATATTGATTAAAATGACAAATGCTCTTTATTGTAATAAATGTAAGTTAAAACGTACATTTGACATGTAAGTTTTAATCAATGTAATGGTGTATCTTAAATTGATTAAAATGACAGATGTTACTTACTGTAATAATAAAATGTAAAGTTGATAATGTACATTTGATATGAAAGTTTTAATTTATGTAAATGGCATACTTTAAATGATTAAAATAATAAAGTTTTCTTTATTGTAATAAAAATGTAAGTTAATAAGGTACTTTTAACTTAACATAAGAATTTCAGCTTTAATTTAGATATTACAGTAACATAGTTTATTTAACTATAATGCTATGATAAAATGACCATGTTAAGTTTGTAAGCATATAAATACTTTGATTTTATAAAATGTTAAAGTGGAAAGTATTACATTCCAAAAATGCTATGATTCCTTAAGGTAACATTTCCAAAATGCTATGATAATTTAAATGAATATTTCAAGTTTAATAAATTGAAGGAAATATTCAATGATTTGGAAATTTGGGTTCTATTTAAATGATATATTATTGAATTATTTTTGAAATGGAAATGATACCATTGTGATATGGTTTTGAAATGAGTATGATATTTTGGTTTTGAAAGTATATACTATTTTGAAAGAAATTATATGATTTTGAAATGGATATGCTAGTTTGGTTTTGAAAGTATAAATGATTTTGAAATAAATATCCATGGGTTATAATAACGTTTGGTTGTTAAAGAGACCGGGGTCGGAAGTTGTCATATTCTCTGCCAACTTCGAAAACCACTTTAACAACCGTGTACGCGGTGGAGATTGCAGAATAAAGTAGGATGGTGGTGGCGTTTCCTTTACTGTAAATACGTGGACCCGACTCCCGTGAGTTGGCATAAGGTGGCTAAAACAGGAGCGATCGACGGGTTAATAAGGTAGCACCTTTGATCGGACACATCCCTTCGATATTATACTTTGACTTTTGGATTGATTCGGTGGCCACTTTTAATCTTTATTTGGGGGTGTGGCTGGAGGTGGGCGGTAGCTGCGCGCTATGCGTTACCACCGACCCGGAAGCGTAATTGGTATATCTACCCTGGCATTTCCTAGTTGTGCCATGTCACATACCCTATCGCGCCTTGTACGAGTTTGGTTTTCTCCCGTAGCCCGTGTGGTATCCTCTGGTGGCTTCCCGATCATGAGGGACTATGATATTGGATGGACTACTGGGACTATTACGTGTTAAGGGGATATTGGGTCACTTCTTAATGTTATTTAAAATTAAGTTTATTTTACTATAGACATTATTATAATAGCGAAATACTACTACATAGTAAATAGTTTAACGGATCCTTAGAGAATGGGCGGTCCCAAGCATCCTTTAAGTTACTTGTACCTTATATTACAGTTCACTTGAGTTAGCTTACACCGTATGAGTATGTATGTCCTGACTCGAGTGTTTATGTTTTTATTTTACGCTCGGGTCATACTGAGTGATACAACATTAGAGACTCACCTTCGAAGTTGGAGCTTTTCTTGAAGATCCAGCTATCTATTTCACTTTTGGTTATCCAGTTGATTCCAGTTTTTCGGTTGGTTCCAGTGATGTATTATGATTCATACCCGGTAATCATGTTGAGACCTCCATTATATCTTGTTATCTCTATTGTATCTTGTTTGACTCTGATGTATTTATATAGTAGCTTTATGAACTACTATTTCTTTACTTCCGCTGCATTTATTACTCTGTGTCTCTGATCTGTGATTTATTTGTTTACTGTTTATGCAGTGTTTTGCCAAATTTATTTTACAATTCGGTATTTTGAGCAATTCAAGTCCGACATGTGCGGATGCGAATGGTTGAAAATATTGGGTCGTTACATTTGGTATCAGAGCTTTGGCTCTAGGCAAACTTAGCATATATGGTAAATTTATTTACAGAATCACTTTCATTTGAGTTGAATTTCTTCCTTTCTGACTTGGGTTTCTTTTGAGTTTTGGAACGTTCCCTGCGGTTTCAAAATTTATTCTTGTCCCTCACTATTCTTCTTCTTTTGATTCTGGAGTATCTCATAACTCCACTTCGAATGATCTTTATAATGAATTGGCGGTTTCGTTAATATTCAGATGATTTGTAAAGGAGTGAAACTCCTTTGCAATTAGCATTGATTCACCGGAGATTTATATATATACTCGGTGTAGATGCTAGTACCTCTTGTCATTTCGAATTCTATTTCTTAAGATCGAATGTAGAATTACCTCAGAATTCCACATTGATCTAATTCTTAAAGTCACGGTTGACCCGGTTAAGGTTGCCCACGATTTATATAAGCTTGTCCATCTTTCTACTCTGTTATTTATCATTTTTTCTTTTGTTTCCAGCTTATCTTCAAATGGAACTCTCTTTGATTTGAGTCAATTAAATTTGAACTCCTATGCTTTCTTTGTAAAGCTATATTTAAAATGTTTTAGATATTGTGTTATTTGAGTTGTTGATGTTGATTTGGGTTTCCGATTGATTTAGGATCTCCAAAACACTTAAAGAGAACAAATTGACACAATATTATTTTTAAATTTAGTAAATGAAATAAATTTTTGCATAATTATATTATATATGTGTATAACTTTCTGAAATTTGATAATTAATTTGATTGGTTGTTGAGAAATAATATTTGACTTTATATATATCTTGTAACCATTGTCTTTTGTCTCTTATATAAATAACCGAACTATAAAACATAGCTATAAATTAATTTGGAAATTAAAATGAATCTAAATCAAGAAATTGAGAATATAATTTTCGATAGTTTCAAACTTGGGTTTTTAAAGTTTTAGAAGATATATTATTTAAAGTGTTTTCCAAATAGAGGTTGTTTTCAAAGAATTTTTAATGTTTAAATCAGTGCTCTTCTCTTGTCACTGGAAAATAATTTCAGTGATGACTGTAGCATCATCGACATTCATTTTCGAGTTCAAAGTGAAGTGACCATTCTGTAGCTTTGCTACTATTTTTCTTTGAAATTTAATTGATTTAAAATTCAAATTATGACTTGATTTATAATATATATATATATATATATATATATATATATATATATATATGGATATATGATTTAAATTTGATTTGATATAAATTGTATATATATTTATTTACCTCTAAATGGTTTGAAGTTAATCAGAAATGTAATTCTTAAATTTACCTTAAAGAATGTTTTCAATTATAAAATGAACCAAAATTTTTGAATAAATATTTAAGTTGAAATAATTGAATTAGAAAATTTTATTTGTATAATACTCAATTGCATTCCAATATAACTTACCTAAATCATTCAGAAGTTAACGATGTAATTGGATAATATACAATATAAAAAGGATTTTTGTAAATAAAAATTTGAGTGGTCATAATAAACATTATACACTTAAATTTTAGTTATAAAAAGATTAATAGAGGTAAATAGAATGAAGGGTTAATTGAATAATATACAGTATAAACGGTGTTAAAAGAATTTTTAAATAAATTGGTATATTTTATTTAAATTAATTAATTTTGTAAATTTATTTATTTATAAAGTTAGTATTTTTGAATAAGACGTATTGTTTACTTAATTCCTTCTTTGCTCTTCTTTATCCTTTCCGGGGACGAAAAGTTTTGAGTGGGGGAGAGTGTAACAATCCGTAAATTTTGGGTAACTAAAAATAGTTGACTTAATAAGATTATGTAATTAAAATATTAAAAGAAATAGAAATTAGTTATTTAATGTGGATGTAATAACTATTTGAATGGTAAAAAAAGGGTAATTAAAGCTAATTTTTTGATAAATTGAAGGAGATTTAAGAATGTGGTATAATATAATGAATAGAAATTGAGTAAGACCATGGTCCTGTAAGTAATTGTAATTTTGGTCTGTAGGAAATAAACTTATAAATGCAGTTAAAAGTAAATGGTGACAATTATTATGTGTTACATGTTTATTTATTCTATTAAATTGAAATGAGAAGTTAATTTTTAATAAATATAAACAAAAGTTACACTTGTGTGAAATGTAATACAATGTTTAAAAGTTGTTAAATTGGAGTATATTAAGAAATGAATGTTTAATTAGGTTTGCAGAGTAGTAATGGACTTAATAAAAGTGAATTTTAGAAATTTTCCAATGTAAGTTTGGAATTTGTTTGTAATTTATTTTTCAAATGCAATAAATAAACAATTTTTGAAATTTTTTTATTTTGGTAAAAATTTGAATTTTCAGTTTAAATAAAAAAATTGAATTTTTAAATTTTAAACTTTTTCTTTGTAAATGTATTTTATTTTAATATTTATCTTGCTTTTCGTTTCACGAAATTCCGATTTATACTTTTAGATTTGGATAAACTACAGCTTTTACGCGCAATAAATTTATGTGTTTTCATTATATATATATATATATATATATATATATATATATTTCTGTGTCTCATATTTTATTTCCCTATATTTGTTTCTTTAATTTTTATTTTATTTTTATTTTAATTGTATAAACTTAGATTATATTTATTTGATTTATCTATTTTAATTGGCATACGTTACATTTATTTTATTTCCTACCTCTTTATTTGCCTATCTTTTATTTCCTACCTCCTTAATTAATTTCTAGCCGTGCCTACCTAAAACTTTAGCTATTCATACCCTATCAATTCACATAAAAAAGCAAGTAACTTACCCCATTTTGTTCCATTGTTTCTTTTTATTTAATAGGAAATAAATCCCTTCAAATCTCTAGCCATTTAAGCACTTAATTACTTGCCAATTCGTTGCACTTAATTTGGCATGAATAACTCCCCTAGAAAATTTTAATTCACGTACAAAAACTCTTAGCACGTCTCATTTTCATTTTCATCTTCACATGAGAAATTGTCTTGTAAGTAATGGCTTCCTTTTCTTTTGTTTTTCTATTTTTTTTCTCTACTATTTTTTTATATTTATTTTATTTTCTTTGTCTTCCTTCAAACTAGGCTCAGCCTCCATCTTCTTATTTACTTCTATGGTGTATACAAACTTTATTTATTTAGTGAAGGTTTCTTTTGTGTATATACATCTATATTTATTGGATAAGTAACAGATCAATTAAGATACGTTTTAAATATAGGCATACGTTTCTTAATTTATTTGTTGCCTTTATATATTTTCCACCTTTTAATCTTCTACCATATCTATTCCTATATGCATAGATGTGATTTTCTCCTTTTCAATCACATACAAAGTTATCAAACTCCTCTTTTCATTTGTTTAAGAAAAATATATACAAGATCTTTTCCTACTTAAATTATGCCTTTTTAAATTTATAATTAATTTCTGCCTTTCATTTTTTTATTTTCTATTTCCATCTTCTTATTTACTTGTATGGTGTGTATAAACTTTATTTATTTAGTGAAAGTTTCTTTTATATATATACATTTATATTTATTGGATAAGTAACAGATCAATTAAGATACGTTTTAAATATTGGCATACGCTTCTTAATTTATTTATTACCTTTATATATTTTCTACCTTTTAATCTTCTACCATATCTATTCGTAAATGCATAGATGTGATTTTCTCCTTTTCAATCACGTACAAAGTTATCAAACTCCTCTTTTCATTTGTTTAAGAAAAATATATACAAGATCTTTTCCTACTTAAATTATGCCTTTTCAAATTTATAATTAATTTTTGTGTTTCATTTTTTTTTCTATTTCCATCTTCTTATTTACTTGTATGGTGTGTATAAACTTTATTTATTTAGTGAAGGTTTCTTTTGTGTATATACATCTATATTTATTGGATAAGTAACAAATCAATTAAGATATGTTTTAAATGTAGGCATACGTTTCTTAATTTATTTCTTGCCTTTATACATTTCCCACCTTTTAATCTTCTACCATATCTATTCATAAATGCATAGAAGTGATTTTCTCCTTTTCAATCACGTACAAAGTTATCAAACTCCTCTTTTCATTTATTTAAGATAAATATATACAAGATCTTTTCCCCACTTAAATTGTGCCTTTTTAAATTTCCTTGCCTTTTTATTTTCTAACTATTCCTAAACTTTAGCCATTCAAATCTTTTTAAACCTAGACGCCTCTTATCATTCACGTGAAACAAAAAAAAAGTTTCTCATTGTATCATTTGAGTGAGGAAGGAAAGAGTCTCGATCCATGGCTTCCTTCTCTCTTCTTTTTCCACTTTTTTTTTTCTTCTTCTCTTTTTCTTTTTGTTTTCTCCTTGCATAGCTCGGCCTCCACCACCACAACATCACCTCCTCCTCACTATTAGACCATAGCCAAGCCCACTTTGTGGTTGAAAGCAAGGTTATGTTCTTTGATTCGAAATTGCATAGTTTAATGCATCTTCTGTTGTATTGAATCTTATTCTTATGATTTGTGTATTTGTTATATACAAGATATGGATCTTGACTCTCCATCTACTCAAAAGTTTGGTCGTGCCTTGTCGTGCTTGGCGGCGTTTTAGTTGTGTATTGTGAATTTGATTCTAGCTTTTAAAAGGTGAGTTTTTATCACTCTAGACATATGTACTTATATTATTGTGGAATAATGACAAGTGGATCTGTATAAAGATATGTCATTCATACATGTCTATGATATGTTATATGATGTTAAATGTTGTTTATATATTTGTTGCATCATCTAATATGTATTTATACGTTATACTATTCATTTTATATACTGTATCTCACACTGCAAGTTCCCTATCACTATGGGCTGAAATGATAGGCTCAAATGTTTTTTATTGCATTTATTTTACTTGGGATTGCGGGTTTGAAATGATAGAACCCGGATTTTCTTTTCAAATTACGGATTGAAATGATACATATCCGTACCACTTGATCTAGGTTAGAAAATTTTATACAAGCCCGTGGATAAAAATTTATAACAGTTTTCTAAAATTTTTAAGTATTTTGAATTTTTAAATATATGAAAATTTAAATAAAAAGTTGATTTAAAGATTTAGAATATAAAGAGATATTGGTTTCCTATAAGTTAAAATTTTATACGTTGATTTTGGTTTTTAATTGTAATGAAAAAAAATCTTTATTTGGTTTTAAATTCGTAATTTAAAGATTTGGAATATAATAAACAACTAAATAATGAAAATTGATTTAATGTGGAATTCTAAATCTAGCCTAGTAGTTGGAATGAATTTTATTCCATGAAGCGGATATGTTTGTGTAAATAGGTTTACAATGATTTTCTATAAGTTAAGTTGTATAAGTTAATATATAAAATATAATTTATATATATGACTTAACTTGATGATTGGAAATTGGTTTCCAAATGTAGATTTTAAGTTAAGAAAATAAGGTATTTTAAATTGAAGAAACATGTAAAGTTTTAATTTATGAAAGAAAAATGTAAGTTTTAATTAATGAAAGAAAAGTGTAAGTTTTTAATTAATGAAAGAAACGTGTAAAGTCCTAATTAATGAGAGAACATGTAAAGTTTTTAATTAATGCAAGAAACATGTAAAGTTTTAATTAGTATGGTATTGATTAAATTAATAAATGCTCTTCACTGTAATAAAAATGTAAATTAAAACGTACATTTGATAATGTAAGTTTTAATTTGTGTAATATTGATTTAAAATAATAAATGCACTTTATTGAAATAAAAATGTAAATTGAACGTACATTTGATAATGTAAGTTCTAATTAGTGTAACATTGTTTTGAAATAATAAATGCTTTATTGTAATAAATGTAAACTAAAACGTACATTTGATAATGTAAGTATTAATTAGTATAATGTTGATTAAAATGACAAATGCTCTTTATTGTAATAAATGTAAGTTAAAACGTACATTTGACATGTAAGTTTTAACCAATGTAATGGTGTATCTTAAATTGATTAAAATGGTAGATGTTACTTACTGTAATAATAAAATGTAAAGTTGATAATGTACGTTTGATATGCAGGTTTTAATTTATGTAAATGGCATACTTTAAATGATTAAAATAATAAAGTTTTCTTTATTGTAATAAAAATGTAAGTTAATAAGGTACTTTTAACTTGACATAAGAATTTCAGCTTTAATTTGGATATTATAGTAACATAGTTTATTTAACTATAAGGCTATGATAAAACGACCATGTTAAGTTTGTAAGCATATAAATACTTTGATTTTATAAAATGTTAAAGTGGAAAGTATTACATTCCAAAAATGCTATGATTCCTTAAGGTAACATTTCCAAAATGCTATGATAATTTAAATGAATATTTCAAGTTTAATAAATTAAAGGAAATATTCAATGATTTGGAAATTTGGGTTCTATTTAAATGATATTATTGAATTATTTTTGAAATGGAAATGATACCATTGTGATATGGTTTTGAAATGAGTATGATATTTTGGTTTTGAAAGTATATACTATTTTGAAAGAAATTATATGATTTTGAAATGGATATGCTAGTTTGGTTTTGAAAGTATAAATGATTTTGAAATAAATATCCATGGGTTATAATAACATTTGGTGGTTAAAGAGACCGGGATCGGAAGTTGTCATACTCTCTGCCAACTCCCAAAACTACTTTAACAACCGTGTACGTGGTGGAGATTCCAGAATGAAGTAGGATAGTGGTGGCATTTCCTTTAAGGTAAAAACGTGGACCCGACTCCCGTGAGTTGGCATAAGGTGGCTAAAACAGGAGCGAACGACGGGTTAATAAGGTAGCACCTTTGATCGGACACATCCCTTCGATATTATACTTTGACTTTTGGATTGATTCGGTGGCCACTTTTGATTTTTATTTGGGGGTATGGCTCGAGGTGGGCGGTAGTTGCGCTCTACGCGTTACCACCAACCCGAAAGCGTAATTGGTATATCTACCCTGGCATTTCCTAGTTGTGTCGTGTCACCTACCCTATCGCGCCTTGTACGGGTTTGATTTCCCCGTTAGCCCGCGTGGTATCCTCTGGTGGCTTCCCGATCAGGAGGGACTACTATATTGGATGGACTACTGGGACTATTACGTGTTAAGGGGAATATTGGGTCACTCCTTAGTGCTATTTAAAAGTAAGTTTATTTTACTATAGACATTATTATAATAGCGTAATACTACTACATAGTAAATAGTTTAACGGATCCTTAGAGGATGGGCAGTCCCAAGCATCCTTTAGGTTACTTGTACCTTATATTACAGTTCACTTGAGTTAGCTTACACCGTATAAGTATGTATGTCCTGACTCGAGTGTTTATGTTTTTATTTTACGCTCGGGTCAGACTGAGTGATACAGCATTAGAGACTCACCTTCGAAGTTGGAGCTTTTCTTGAAGATCCAGCTATCTATTTCACTTTCGGTTATCCAGTTGATTCCAGTTTTTCGGTTGGTTCCGGTGATGTATTATGATTCATACCCGGTTATCATGTTGAGACCTCTATTGTGTCTTGTTATCTCTGTTGTATCTTGTTATCTCTGTTGTATCTTGTTTGACTCTGATGTATTTATATAGTAGCTTCATGAACTACTATTTCTTTACTTCCGCTGCATTTATTACTCTGTGTCTGTGATCTGTGATTTATTTGTTTACTGTTTATGCTGTGTTTTGCCCAACTTATTTTACAATTCGGTATTTTGAGCAATTCAAGTCCGACATGTGCGGATACGAATGGTTGAAAATATCGGGTCGTTACAGGATTCCAACCAAAATTTATATAAAATATACATATCTTTGCACAAACATCCAGGAAGAAGATACAAAACATGGGCTAGGGAAGTCATAACCAACATTCACTCGATAACACTCTGCATCATCTCCTAAATACAAAGTCCCTTCAACAGAGATTCTTACTCTATCAGATTCTTCAATGATTGATCTTATCAAAGCATGCACAAGAGTGGAGAAAGGATTAGTAGAGAAATACACAAACTTGATGATCACATGAGATGGCCAGGAAAACTTGACTCAACCACAAAATGAACATAACCGAAGTACCGCATCACAGATCCAATGTCGATAACAAAAAGTATACATCAGTTGGTCAACATACTATATGAAGCCTCAACGTAGGAAACCGAAAGTCCAAGAAAAATGGCATCCCGTCGGATGAAGACTAATTAAAGACGACTTTAAAATTTTAGCATGTCCTCCTCAGAACGAATAAAGTCCCGCATCAAACTAGAAAAAAGAGGCTCATCGTAAAATCAGAGGCGAAGATGAGATATAGATATTCAAACAATATAACCAGTGCAAGACTAAGAAAACAGTCTTGGATTAAGCAAAGCACACTTTGTATTTACGAAAGTATGCTTTAGGGGACAAATGTTGCATGCATTTTATCCCACTACATGGTGATTATAAGGAGTCGGGGATAAAATCGTCATTGTTCTAGAGATTCAAACTAGTTTGGAGGTATTCTCGAAATCAACTTATGATTATAGGTCGAAATCGCGTCTCAATCCCAACAATGGATTGAGAGATGTGATCGTCTTAAGATTTGTCTGCCACCGTCTCATGGGGTCGATACCGAGACGCTCCACCGCCATTCAAGGTCGACAGTCCAACAGCAAGCCAAGATCCCCAATTCGATGATCAACTAAAATTTTGTTCAACACTTGCTTGGAGTCGAGCCTTGAAAATCTGGAGTCTACTTAGAGTTGGTTGGATTACCGAACCAAAACTTTGGTTTGGCACTTGCTTGGAGTTAGGGTTTGAAAATCTCGAGTCTTCTTAGAATCGGCACGGTGACCGAACCAAAACTTTGGTTTGGCGCTTGCTTGGAGTCGGGCCTTGAAAATCTGGAGTCTGCTTGGAGTCGGTTGGACTACCAAACCAAAACTTTGGTTTGGCGCTTGCTTGGAGTCGGGGATTGAAAATCTCGAGTCTGCTTGGAGTCGAGGCGATGACCGAACCAAAATATTGGTTCGGCGCTTTCTTGGAGTCGGGCCTTGAAAATTTGGAGTCTGTTTGGAGTCGCTTGAACCAATTGTTCAACGGTTGCTTGGAGTCGAACTTTGAAAATATGGATTCTGATTGGAGTCTGTCCGATGACCGAACCAATCTTTGGTTCGGTGGTTGCTTGGAGTCAAACATGAGAAATTTAAGAGTTTACTTAGAGTTGGCTGGGAGTAATGTTGCTTGGAGTTGGATAAAGGTTTGCTTGTGGCTTAATCCAGGTATAATTGATCTAAAAAGTTGAAAATATCGTCATAGCACGAAGATACTTCGAGGATTTCTTCGTAATGCATTTCGAGGTTCTAGGAGGTATATGGCAGTCGTCACAAGTGGAATAGCTTGACAATTATGTAAGGAAGGTTGAACCAAATCTTAGAGGAAAGAAGGTTAAACCAAATCCCAAATACCATACTCCGCTGTCTCTCCTTATTTCTTCATTCTATAAATACTAAGCACATGGCATCATAAAAACAAAGGATGCTGAAGAGCGAAGCGTTCAGCAATAATGGCAGACAATTTCGAGAGTGAATAATCTTAGTTCTAATAGCATGTTTTCTCGTATTCAAAGTTTGTGCTTGTAATCAAAAATGAAAGGGATAATAAAAGAGGAACAGTGAACGTAGGCACATTCAGGCCGAACCACAATAAATTCTATGTCTTTTTACATTTAAATCCTTTGCATATTCTTTATTGCAAAGTACTAATTTTCTACCTTAAAGATCCACAACAAATTTTCATCAAACAATATCTATGTACTACAAGCAATATTTACAGCTCTACAACAACGATTTGAGTATTTGCCCATTTTTTGTGCAAACACATTAACATTGTCGTTTTTAGTTTCAAAAATTGTTATATGAAAATCATCAATTTTGATAAAAGGTGGATTATTATTTGACTCGTTACATGTTGGGATTTGATTTTGTTTCTCGCGTTGTTTCGTATATGTTCAAATAATAAATCTATGTGACTATTCTAAATTTCTTCCATTTGCTCAACAAAATCAAAATTATAATTATTAATTTGAGAATTTTCAATTTGAAATTGTTGAGAACAAAAATTGTCCATTGCACCATAATCGAGATTATTCTCATTGCTAAAATTATTTGAAAAGTGGTTCACATTTCCATTTTGACTTTGAAATTCATTTTGGAGTTCGAAATTGTATTGGCATGAGTTATAATTGAAATCATTTGAATTTTGAATTGAATTTAAATTTTGATTATTTTGAAATTAATGACTTGAGTTATTGCATAAATATGAACTGCAAAAATCATTTTTCATTTGATTTTTGTGTGTAGAGAGTTCAAGTACAGAGCAATTCATTTCAATACACTTTTCAAGAGTTGAAAGTTGGTCATCATTTTGAAAATTTTGTGGTTCAAAATTCAAATAGTTTGTACAATAGTTGGCCTTAAATTATCCATAAGAGTTTGATGTTAAACTATATAGATTATATTGATTTTCATAACTATTATAAAATTCTTATGAGTAGGAAAAATTCAAACATTCAAAAATGTGTTTTTTCTATAAAGGAAAAATATTTACCCATGAAGAATTTATTTTTTAAAAGGAAGATTGATATTATTATTTTAAAATTTTTTTGTCTTTCGAAAGATTATATATTTTTGGATTTATTAGGATTTATTTATTTTGATTGGAAATTTTCAAATGAAAAGATTAAAAAACTCAGTTAAGTAAAATGTACAATTTTTTAGTTTTGGATTTTAATGTTTTTTTTAAAACATGCATGAACTAATGCAACTAAATGAATGCAAATGACTTAATTACAAATTTTATGCCCTAAGCAGATCATAACCCAAAATTGTATAATCACACTTTGTCTTAATCCAACAAGATAGTTCTGAGGCAGATAACGGACAAGAGTTATCGGGGCACCACGAATCACCTTAACAATGAAGCCAAAGGTTTAATATCTTTGGAGAAACAATCAGAATAATATTTATAACTGATTATTACTCTATCGTAGTGTAACAACCCATAAATTTTAAATGGTTTTTAATAACGTATTTAATTGAATTTTTGAGAAATTTTAAATAATAATATTTTGAAATAAAAATTTAATGTTTGGATTACGTATAATTAAATATAAGAAGTGAATAAATAAGAAAACATATAAATTTAGATTACGTTACTTGTTAATTAATTTGGGCGTACGTTCGTTTTAATTATTGCATCTATTGTACGCACTCTTTGATTTCATATCTTAGCTGTTAGAAATCAAATCAGCACGTGCATTTAAAAAAAAGGAATTAAACCTGCCTCCAATTCACGTGTAAAACTTTCCACTTTCATTTGCGTCTCCGTATTTAATAGGAATAAAAATCTTTGATTTCCTGACCGTTTCAAAAATTTCTTCCCATCTTCATTTTTGCAACGCAGTTCGGATCTGGAAAAAAAGGGTAATGGGTAACGATCCGAAATTTTAGACCAATTTAAAATTCTAATTTTTTTAAAATATTGAATAAAATTTGGTAGAAACAAAAATGATGGGAATAATAATAGTTTATATGAGATTTACATTTTGAATTAAAAACAACAAATGTAAGAATTTAATAATAATTGTTAATTGTAAATATTGATCTATTGAATTAAATTGAAGAGGAAACAATAGTTTAATTGTATTGTTGTAATTCAAGTAAGTTAATCTCTAACAAATGAACTAAAATTGGTAACTAATGGATATGTCGAGTTATGTGAAATTATTAAATAATGTTTGATTTATTTTTAATAAAAAGAAGTAGTTGAATTAGATTTTTACTTGATTTTAATACGAAATTAATATTTGTATTTGTTGAAATCTTTCCATTAAGGAAAGAGAATGTATTAAAATGAACATTTAATTTGGTAGTTAACTTAATGATATTTTATTTATAAGTTTTAGAAAATAATTTTTTTTCAAAATGTTTTCCAAATATAATAATTATTATAAGAAAGATATTTTGAAATAAAAGTAACAGGTTGTATTCTGTGAATTTACAATTTTTTTATTTACTATAAAGCGATGATAGTTGTTATTATTTTATATGTTAATTTAATGATTTAAAAGTTAATATGGTTTCAATTGGGAATAATATTTATTTTGACGTTAAATAATAAATTTATCTGTAGCCTTGCATTCCAAGTGGGGAAGAAATCATTTCCCTTGACGTTCAATTTCTTTTAAATCTAGTTTTGATAAGTTACATGTCAATTTCTATGCTTTCCTTTTTTCTCATTTTTATAATAGGAATAAAAATTCGCGTAGCAGTTTCAAGCAAATTTATTTATCTTTAGAAGTTCAAAATCCGTTTCAAGATTGTTTGAAATTCACGTGTATAAGTGTCTCTTCTTTTCCATTTACTCCTTTGCAATTAATATGAACAAAATCTTTGATTTTCCTTACCATTCAAACGAAATTCTTTTATTTCCTTAATGTTCCTATACCATTAATTAGTACGTTTATTTATTTAATCTATCCAACGCAATTATCTTCTAAATCAAATATCACGCGCAAATTCCTCCTGACAGGAATTATTTCCTGCCGTTTCTCCAAGCAATCAATACTAGTTTCATTTAAATACTCAACCTTGTACGCAAATAATTTTCACCACCTTCCCATTTTATAAATATTTCTTGCGTTTTAATCAACGCATTTACTTCCTAATAAATTTTAAACGTGTACAAAATGTTTGCCAAAGATTTCTTGCATTTTTCTTTTGCTAAATTCACGCAATCAATACCACTGTAAATATTCGCTCAAATCTTTCTTGCCTATATTCTCTCACCTCAATCAACGCAATTGTGTATAATTGATTTAAATTTATTTCTTATCGATATTCTCTCACCTCAATCAATGCAATCGTGTATAAATATAAGCCTCGTACACAAATAGTTTTCAATTGCATCTCAACATTTTCTTCATTTCTTCTTGCGTGAGCTCTGAAGGTATGGCCTCCATTTTCTTCTTTTTATTTTATATTTTTTTTCATGCTTTGCTTCTCCCCTCCCTGTCCTCTGCTTCCAATATATTTGACAAATCCATCTTTATATTTCAACTCACGTTCATAAATTTTCACATTATAACAGTCTCCATTTAATTGATATTTTAGCATAAAACTATATTTACTTATTTTTTTATGTTTAATGCTTATGTGAATTTTAAGCCAAGCTTTTCAGAGACGTATATATACGTTAGTCTTATATCTTATTTGTTATTATAAAATATTAGTAATATACATATTTTGAAAATATAATTAGATTTTTATTCCTGTTCGAATATAACATATATTAGTATGGCAGCAGAGTGTTGTAAAAGATTAGTGATTTATGTTGTAAAACTAAAAATTTAAATGTATAATTTTCATCTCGATTCTAGTGTATATATATAAAGTATGTTTTGTTTTTTTTCTCTTTTCTGTAGTGCTTTCATAATGTATGGTCTATATATATAGATTGATTTTCTCAGTATATGCTTTGAATTTTGAGTAAACTATATATATATATATATATGTTATTTTAAAATGCGTGTTTTAAATAAGTGATGATTTTTATATATCTTATGCCTATATTTTATTTTTTGTGTGTGTTTAAATGTAATATTGATTTAAGAGGAAAAACGTTTATGTGTTTAAATTTAAGTATTGATTTTTCAATAATATAATGATGTTTTGTTTTAATTTGTATTTTAAATTTAATATCAGTTTCAAACAATATGAATATTTTATTTGAATATCCATCTTAAATTAAATTTATTGAGATTTTAAGGAAATTTAAATAACACATATAATATATACTCTGTTTATATCAAACCGATTGATTTTTTTTCATCGATTTCTATCTATCAGCTTTGTCATCAAATTCATGCCACTTTTGCTTTACTTCAAAGTTCGTATTGGGATCCATAACTGATCTCATTATCGTTCTTCTCTAGCCTCGAAAGGTGAGCAATCACTCACGATTAACGTTCTTGTATTTTATTAATTTTGATTTCAATTGAAACGACAATTGAAATATGATGTTGTAGTCATTTAAATTGTTATATATATGCTATTTTCTGTAACTATTCACCGGTGGGATATGACACCATATCCTATTGTTTATATTATATTTTTATTTATGATATATGCCTGTTATTTTATTGTATTATTTGTTATCACTCTGCAAGTTACCTGTAGTTTAGAATTCACTATGGGTTGAAATGATACATACCTGAACGGACTTTTGGATAGAAGAATTTCGTTATGGGTTGAAATGATAAACCCAAGCGATTTTCAATTAAATTGAATTTGGGATTGCGGGTCGAAGTGATATCTACCTGTATATTTAAATTTCGAATTGAACTGATAAATATCTGTATCCCTTGACCATAGCGTAGGAAATTATATACAGACATCGTTGGTCCATACATATATATATATATATATATATATATATATATATATGTTTGAAAATAATTTCTATGGTTTGGGAAAGAAAAATATAGTTTTAATAAAGATTGATTCTTAGAATATTATATGTATAAAAATGAAAATTTTATGTATAGACCTAATAATAATATTTAATCTAATTGAAATTGATTTAATACATATAATATGTTTAAGGATTCATTTAAATTTATATTTCAAATTAGATTTGGTAAAATTTTGAATAAGCTAGAGTTGAGAAGATAAAGTTGAATTAATTGGAAATGGTATTTAATTAAGAATTATATTCAATTAAATCAATTTGAAACTATTGAATTCGGGATTTAAGATATGATTTTATAACTTGGTTTTGGTAAAAGGGATTAAATGGATACTTAAGTTTAAATAAATTTAAGGAAATATTCTGTAAAATGAAATCTAAGGCTATTTAAATGATATTGAACTTGTTAAGTGGATATTTCCTGACTAAATAATAATGATGAAGCTAAATCAAGATCTATATGAAACTGTTAGATTTAACTTTAAAATATTGAATATTAAAGCTTTGAATATAGCGAAAGTTTAAATGGTTATTGGGAGTTGAATTGAATTAATGAATTGAGCTTTGAATAAATGGAATTTGGAACTTGAGTTGATTAGAATCAATTTGTGTAGTTGAGGAAATTTCAAATACTTTACTTTATAAATTATTTAATATATATACTATCTAGGAAAATAGATATATTTGAAAGGGAAATGATGTTTTGATTTTGAAGTATAAATAAAATTGAATGACCACGGTGTTATAGTGTATATTTCTACCTTGTAGATAGTTCCACGGACCCTTAGAGGATAGTTATCCCAAACATCCTTAAGTTATTTGTATTTCAGCTGATATTTCACTTGAGTTGGATTTATTTATATAAGAATGTTAATCCTGACTGAGTGTTTTGTGTTTTTGCTTTACGCTCGGGTCAGACTAAGCGATACAACATTGGAGACTCGCCTTTGGAGTTTGGAGCTTCGTTTGAGGATCCAACTATTGATTCAACTTTCAGCTCTTTCGGTTGATTCGTTCGAAGAGGTCATCTGTTCGTACTGGAGACTTCACTGTATTTGAGATATTCTGTTGTATTTTTATTTCTAACTCTGATATTTATATAGTAGCTTCATGAACTACTATTTATCTATTCCACGACATTATTTTATATTACTCTAAGTCTGTGATTTTGTAGTGGATTTATTTAATGTATATGTCGAGTTTTGCCAAATTTTAATTAACAATTCGGTATTTTGAATTATTTAAGTCGGACATGTATGGTTTTATTGTCGATTTGAATGGTCCAAAATAGCGGGTCGTTACACGTAGCCTAGACACTAAGAAGATAATTTTTTCAAAGAAGACAACTTGTCAAGATACAATTAAGCCCAAGGTGAGCTCGTGACACCCTTAAGTCAAATGTCTAACTGTTATTATTAGTCAAAATTCAAAGATGAAATGGAAATTGTGGGCCAAGGAAGGGGCGATGAAATCCCCCACCTTATGTGGATTCGGGATGTTGCCCTTAAAAATGAATATAATATAAAATTAATGCAAAACTGAAATTAAACATGATTTAACAATGCAACTATAATGAAATTTGTTTTTTTTTAATTATATATATATATATATAAATGCAAATGTAAGCAGCCAACAATGCAAAGCAAATAAAAGCCAGAGTTGAGGGCATGATACCCGAGCATGCTGAATTATTTAGTAATTTATTTTAAAGTGCCAAATTTTTTACAAGCGAGCAAGAAATTTATTTTTTAGTAGATTAATCTCCTCCTTCTGATTTTCTGCTTTTGCAACCTGAAACTACAAATATGATATATATAGTTTTTTTTATATATGGATGGAACTTAAAACCAATTAAAACAAGAACCAAACAAGTGAAAACAAAACAAATGAAAACAAGGCAAATTCAAACTTTTTTTCTTCTTTTTTGTAAATGCAACAAAAGGCAAATTAAAACAAAGTTAAATAACTAACTAAATAAATGAAATGAACAAAAATAAAGACAAAGGCAAAAACAAAGAAATTTGTCTCTTCTTTTAAAACTTAAAATAAACAAACAAAAAGACAAAACAAAAAGAAAAAAAAAGAAAAAAAGCTCAAAACTTCAACCCGGCCCAATTGCACAAATAGAGTAAAACCATTTTCCACTTTCTCAATCAAAGGCAACAGAACATCATTCTCAGATGTACAAAAAACTCGTACCCAATTAAGTTGTAAGTCGAAAATAGAAATATTTTCCTCTTTTTTTCCTTTTTTTATTGGAATAGGATCGCGTAAGATAATGAGGTGCTAGGTTGATTTTGCGAGGTTGGTGGAGCTCGTGAAGTGTGGTGGCAGTGGTCAGATGGTTGATGGCAGTTGATTTGGGAGTAGATGGCGATGCAGAAGGTGGCTGGGTGGGATCGCAATTTGGATGGAAGGCAGTTAAAGTCAAGTGATAGCGAGTTCTGATAAGTTGGAGATGAAGCTTGAGTGGTTTGAATGTATGGAGAAGAATGTGTGATGGCAGTTTGGGGTTGTATTAGTGATTACGGTGGTTAGTGTAGGAAATGCGGATTACAGATCTTATGGCAGAATTAAAATAGTGGGAGGATGAATAGTGTTTAATTAATTTTATGAATCTTTTTGAAATCTTTTCAAATTAAACCCAAATAGATACAATTCACAAATACAGAGACAACCACAGAACTAGACGCAGATGCAAATAGTAAATAAAAGCAGTAAAGGAAAGAATACACCAGAATTTTGTACTGGTTAGAGTTACCCTCATCCAGTCGCACATAATTTTTTGTGTAGATTTATTTTCAAATATAATATCGATATTACAACCTTAATTTCAAGGCCACGAGATACACCCTCCTATCTTCGAGTCGAGGGCAAACTCTCTTGATTCGACTAGGCTACAAGATCACCTAATTGATTTAAGGTTACAATCACACCCAATTAATTTACGGGCCACAATCATAATGTTTCCAACCGCACTTTGATAGAGAGAGACTCGATACACTTCGCTCTTTGATTATAAATGATCATATAACTCTGAATAGCACTGAGATCTTTGAGAAAGAGTGGTAGAGAATCAAACTAGAGACGATCAAGTTTGATTCACTTAGGATTTCGATAGAGTTTTGTTAAGAATATTTGAAAATAAGAATGGAAGAAAAAGAGGAGAGAAAATAAAGAAATCTTAAGTTAAAATTCATTGAAAACTACTGGTTTATATAAAAGAATAACAGTCATGTCCATTCGTGAAAGGTTATGATGAATAGACACTTCTTTAGAAAATTCGAATTTTAAAATCTACGGCTACCATGTCGGCATGGGGGGCACAGGCATGTCGACATCCCCTAGTATTTTCTGAAAATTGATTTTTGTTTTAAATGAGATTTTCTTTCTAAAGTTTGTCAAAATAATCTTAGAACTTTGTAAACTATTTTGAATATACTTTATGATTATAAAAACCTTTAGAAAGTGATCTTACGAAATATAAAATTAATAAAAACTAAATATATAAATATTTTGAGATTAAAGATAAAACATTAAAACCAGAAGATAGTTTAAAAACAAGAAATGATTTTGAAATTAATATGATTAAAAATAGTTTTTGAATCAAGGCTAAAATATTTAAACCAAGAGAGTGATGTCTTTTTAAAAAGATAGTTTCGAAAAAAATCTAAAAATAAGTCATTTTGAAATTTTCGTGGATTCCATTCTACTTGAGATGGTCGTGGGTTCCATCTCACTAAAGAGGTCGGGTTATATCCCACTATTAAAGCTAGAAGGTGGATTCCATTCCACAATTAAAAATGGAATAAAGATTGTAGTGCTATTATGAAGTTTTAACATAAATCTGAACTCTATTACTTATCTTGATATCTTGAACTTTTGAAGTCTTGATAGTCTTGATACTCATGTGTCTTCAGTCTTGATTTCTACAATCTTGAATTCGTCATTATCGTATCTCTATACTGTACATTTTTCATTCTCAGTACCTATATATATACATACACATATCTAGACAAAGATATTAGTATTTATATTTTATAACAAGTCCTAAGGTCATCTCAAGAGCCAACAATCTCCCCCGTTTTGATGATGACAACATATGTTTATAAAATATACTCCATCAAGCTCTAATTCTACTCTGACTTCCCTTTATTCCAACAACTCCCCCTTAATCTACTAACTCCCCCTTAATCTAAGCCTAACTAACAGTCTAACTATCCTATTTTATACTTACCCCCCTTTGTCATGAACAAAAAACTAAGCCTAAACTACATAACTTCCCCTTAAACTAATACTTTGGAACTAAATGCTAATAACGAAGTATAATAAGCGAAACATAAATCTAATTTTATCATATACGATGTTGCACATAAAACATAAAAACATTAATACAGTAATAGTCTAACAAGAGTCCTTGACAATTAGGGTAATGGAGACAAAAAAAATTCATGTTGTTCAACCAAATTACCATTTTTGTCAAAATAGTAATTCTCCAGCGCAAACAACATTATCATCCTCGTCCGTTGGTGCTTCTTCCTCTTCTTCTTCTTCTTCGTCATCCTCTAATGGATTAGGAATATGTATGTCAGAGGGATCATCTTCAATCACAATAGGGTCTGCATGATTATCCATTAGAAATTTTGCAAATTTATAAGAATCTTGCAACGTTTCTTTGGTTCCTTTGCCATCCTTATTTGCATGACTTGTAATTCAGTCAACATTTGCAGAGAATCCTTCATAATTTCCTCGATCTTCATTACTCAAGCCAACGTGGTATGTTGGAATGGACCCGAATTAGGGGAAGCGAAGGAAATGGTTGCATTTTGGTTTGATTTGGAAGAAGAGGCCATTACCTTGTATTTTCAGAAGTTTATTACAGAGAAAGTGAAGTGAGAAGATTGATGAATTCGAAATATTGTGGTTGTATAACCATCAAACTGATTTTAGAGGGAAAATCAGTTTTTAATCTGACCGTTGTATGTCGACATGGGGAGCAGGGGCATATCGACATCCCTTTGAAAATTTTGACAATTTTGTTTTTTTCTCTCTCTCTCTCTCTCTCTATATATATATGCAACTAAATCTATATTCTATATCTCAGTTATAGAACAAATACCTAGTTCTCTTCTTAATTTACTAAAGGCTGATTGATTCAAAAAGTTTGGTCAGAATATCAGCTATTTGATTCTTAGTGTTGATAAATTCAAGAGAAATAATCTCTTCACTTATATTATCTCTAAGAAAATTATGTTTGATATCAATATGTTTGGTTCTGGCATGATGAGTAGAATTTTTGATAAATTTATTACACTTGTATTATCACAATAAATTGGTTATTTTGAAATATTTGATCCAAAATCTGTTAGGGTATGTTGCACATAGATAACTTAAGAACAAGCCAAAGCAGCAGTGATATATTCTGCTTCAGTTGTTCATAGTGAGACGGTATTTTGCTTTTTACTAAACTAGGAAACCTGAGAATGTCCTAAAAGTGACAAGTTCCACTTGTACTTTTTTAGTCTGATTTACAACCGCATAGTCAGCATCATAATATGAGATTAAATCAAATGAATTATTTTAGGTAAAATAGGCCGTAGCCTACACTGTGTTTAACATATCTTATACTATGTTTAACATCTTTTAAATGGGTTTCTTTGGGTTGAGATTGGTATCTGGCACAGAGACGGACACTACGCATGATATCGGGCCTACTCGCCGTTATATAGAGTAGCGATCCAGTCATTCCTCTGAATAGTTTTTTATCAACATCTTTTGACATGTCTTCTTTATTCAAGGCTTCATTGATTGCCATAGGAGTGGGTTTTCCACCCGTATTGGTCATGCCAAACTTACTAACTAGATCCCTAGCATGCTTTTCTTGACTAATAAAAATATCACAATCTAATTGTTTTATTTGCAATCCTAAAAAGAAAGTAAGTTCACCCATATGACTCACCTCAAACTCTTTTGTCATTGTTTCAGAAAACTCTTTATTCATTTCATTGTTTGTTGATCCAAAAATGATATCATCTACATAAATATGTACTAATTGGATATCAATTTTTTCTTTTAATAAAAAGAGTATTATCTACCCTACCAATTTCAATATTTGATTGTAATAGGTAAGATCCCAGTCTATCATAGTAGGCTCTAGGAGTTTTTTTAGACGATATAAAGCTTTCTTTAATTTGTAAACATGATTTAGAAACTTTTCTTCTTCAAAAAGTGGAGGTTGTTCAACATAAACATCCTCTTAAATAAAACCATTTAAAAAGGCACTTTTGACGTCCATTTGAAACAATTTGAAATTGTTGTGGTTTGCAAAAGCAAGTAGAATTCTACTAGCTTTTAATCTTTCCATGGGTGCAAAGGTTTCATCAAAGTCTATTCCTTTTTCTTGAGAATAATCTTGCACGACTAGCCGAGCTCTATTTCTAACGGCCTCACCTTGTTCATTCATTTTATTCTTATAAACCCATTTAGTTCCTATTATAGTTTTATTCTTAGGTCTAGGAACAACTTTCCATACATCATTTCTGGTGAATTGATTCGGTTCTTCTTGCATAGCAAGAATCCATAAACCATCAGATGATGCTTCCTTTGGATTTTTGGGTTCAATAGTTGATACAAAAGCTACATTACTCATCTTGTTTAGTTGATTCTAGTTCTAACAACAGATTCAATATTTCCTAGTATGTTTTCTATAGGATGATCTTTTAAAAGCTTAATCTTTTTATTAGGATGAACAGTTTCACAATTTGTTTCATTTGATTCATTATTTAAAGTAACAAAATCATCTTCATCATTTATTTGAACAAAATCTTTGAAATTTTCATCAAAATATACATGCGGTGTTTCTTCAATGGTATTAGTTTTTAAATTGAAAACTCTATATGCTTTACTTCTATTTGAATATCCGATAAAGATTTCTTTGTCGGATTTAGGATCAAATTTATCCAAATTGTCCTTCATATTAAAATAAATCATTTACTTTCAAAAACTTTAAAATAAGTTACATTTGGTTTCTTATTGAAAAGAATTTCATATGGTATTTTATTGGTTAGAGGTCTAATTAAAATCCTATCCGAAATGTAACAAGCCGTAGCGACTGCTTCAGCCCAAAAATTTCTTGGTAATTTACTATCTGAAAGCATGGTTCTTACACACTCTTAAATCGTCCTATTTTTACGCCTGCCATTCCGTTTTGTTGAGGAGTTCTAGGAAAAAAAATTATGAGTTATTCCTTTCTTATTGTAGAAATTCTCAAAATTTTCATTTTCAAATTATCCACTATGATCACTACAAATAGTTTTGATTTTTAAAGAAAGTTGGTTTTGAATTCTTTTTGTAGAAGTTTTAAACAAATCAAAAGCATCACTTTTATATTTTAGAAAAATTGTCCATGTAAATCTAGAATAATCATCTACAATTATAAAAACATATTTACTGTGATTTATTGACTGAATTTAAGATGGACCAAACATATCTAAATGAAGTAACTCAAAAGGTTTTGAAGTTGAAATCATATCTTTCAATTTGAATACACTCTTCCAAAGTTTTCCTAATTGACAAGCATCACATATACTATCTACCTTAAAATCCATTTTAGAAGACCTCTTACTTGATCAAGTTTTAAAAATTTAGATAATATTTTGAAATTCAAATGCCCAAATCTTTTAGGCCGAATCCAAGGGTCACTTGTATCAACCAAAAGACATAGGTTATCATTTGAGATTTTCATACCGAGAATATAAATATTTTTCTTTCTAATTAATTCAAAGATAATATTTGATTTATTATCTTTGATGTAACACTTATCCTTTTCAAATTTAATTTTGTAGCCCTTGTTGCATAGTTGATTTATGCTAAGTAAGTTGTGTTTTAGATTCTTAACTAAAAGAACTTCAAAAATAGTAGGAGTTTTAGAGTTATCGACATTACCGATGCCAATCGCATATCCTTTTGAATTGTCTCCAAAGTTGACCAGTCCTCCATCTTCATAAATTATGTCATTCAGTATCTTCAGATTATCAGTCATGTGTCTTGAACATCCACTATCAAGAATCCATTTGTTTTTCTTAATTCTCACCTTTTGTCCATTAAGTGTTGATTCTTCAAAAGCCATATAACACATATGTTCCTGTACAACACACCAATTTGATAGATAACATGATCTTTTATAATAATAATATATAGACTTATGAGACAATGATGATTTGGACAGTTTTGAATTAGTGTTAACAGAATCTTTAAAAATTGCCATTTTAAACTTTTTCAAAATTCAGATTATGATAACTTTGAAAACCAATGCTCTAAGGGTGAATAATGTTTAATTAATTTTATGAATTGTTTTGAAATCTTTTCAAATTAAACCCAAATAGATGCAATTCACAAACAAAGAGACAATCACAGAACGAAATATAGATGCAAATAGTAAATAAAAGCAGTAAAGGAAATAACACACTAGAATTTTATACTGGTTCGAAGTTACCTTACATCCAATCTCATACAATTTCTTATGCAGATTTCTTTTCAAATATAATGTCGATATTACAACCTCGATTTCAAGGCTATGAGATACACCCTCCTATCTCCAAGTCCAGGGTAAACTCTCTTGATTTAACTAGGCTATAAGGTCACCTAATTGATTTATGTGCTACAATCACACCCAATTGATTTATGGGCCATAATCACATTGTTTCCAATCACACTTTGATAGAGAGAGACTCGATACACTTCGATCTTTCAATCCTTGGTTACAAATGATCTCATAACTCTGAATAGCACTGAGATCTTTGAGAGAGAGTGGCAAAGAATCAAAGTAGAGATGATCGAGTTTGATTCATTTAGGATTTCGGCAAAATATTGTTACGAATGTTTGAAAATAGGAATAAAAGAGAAAGAGGTGAGAAAACAAAGAAATCTTAAATTAAAATTCATTGAAAATTACATGTATATATAGGATAATTGCGGTCATGTACATTCATGAAAGGTTATGTCGAATAGACGCTTCTTTTTAAAATTTGAATTTTAAAATCTACGGGCTACCATGTCGACATGGGGGGTATAGGCATGTAGACATCCCTTAGTATTTTTTGAAAATTGAATTTTGTTTTAAAAGAGATTTTCTTTCTAAATTTTGTCAAAACAATCTTAGAAATTTGTACACTATTTTGAATATACTTTAGGATTATAAAAACCTTTGAAAAGTAATCTTACGAAATATAAAAGTAAGAAAAACTAAATAAATAAATATTTTGAGATTAAATCTAAAACATTAAAACCAAGAGACGGTTTAAAAACAAGAAATGATTTTGAAATTAATATGATTAAAAATAGTTTTTGAATTAAGGCTAAAATATTTAAACCAAGAGAGAGATGTCTTTTTAAAATGATAGTTTTGAAAAAAATCTAAAAATAAGGCATTTTGAAAATTTCGTGCATTCCATTCCATTAGAGAAGGTCATGGGTTCCATACCACTAAAGAGGTCGTGGGTTTCATACCACTATTAAAGCGAGAAGGTGGATTCCATTCCATAATTAAAATTCGAATAAAGATTTTAGTGTTATTATGAAGTTTTAACATAAATCTAGACACTATTACTTATCTTGATATCTTGAACTTTTAATAATCTTGATACTCATGAGTCTTCAATCTTGATTTCTACAGTCTTGAATTTGTCAGTCTTGAATCTCTATACTGTACAGTTTTCATTCTCAGTATCTACAGATATTTTTTTTTCATATACATATATCTAGACAAAGATATTAGTATTTATATTTTATAATAAGTCCTAAGTTTGTTATCATCAAAACCATCATTTCAGGAAGTAACAGTCAGGAAGTTGCTGGGATTGTTGCACAAAAGTGAATGAAGATATTATGGTATAGCTAGGTTTATGTAATGTATGTAGTGTAGACGGTGGGCTATGGATGGTTATGTAATGGTAGATGAAATGTAAGTCAGTTTTGTATGATTATGGATGAAGGTTGAAGGGCAGGTCGGAGAATTGAATAGGCAAAAGGGTATGCAAGCAGGATATTGGTGAAAGATGGTGTTCTGAAGCAGAGGGTGGGTAATGATTTGGATTGTGTAGTTGTAGAGGGATTTGGTCTGGTGCATAGTTTGTATGTGTACTGTGTGTGCACTGTGAATGTAGGGGCTGATGGTGAAGGAGAGATGGTTGTGGGGGGTTGTAGGTGTGAGTTGAAGGTGACGGATGGTTGAAACAAAAACAGTGTTGAATGGTGTTTGTGAGATGATGAAATTGTTTGATGTCTGTAGATGGTTGTTTTGGTGATATATGGGGAGGTTGTGGTGGCAGTGAATGTTGATATGCAGCATTTTTTTGGTGATGTATAGGTATGTGTTTTGTAGGAATTACGACGGTGATTCAAAAATATGTGCAGCAGTTATTTTGTATGGCCGTGGGGAGTTGATGGGTTAAAGTGATGATTGACTGCAGTGAAGGAGTAAGGAAGTACACAGTAGTGGGGGGTGATGAAGTGCTTGGCAGAAATAAAGGCAGAAAGGCAGGACAGTGGTTGGAAGGGAGGTTTTGTGTGATATCCCGGAATTTTGGGCAATATTTATTTAATAGTCTTCATTAATAATTATCTTAAATGTGCAATATTGGTTTAATAATCTAATTTAACAGAATTTATCTTTTCAAATCTAATAATTATTTAATTTGACAGACGTTATCTTTTCAAAACTAAAAATAATAATAATTTAATTTGGCAAATTTTATTCTTTTCAAAGTTAATAATATATAATTGATAAAAATTTATCGATCTAAGCTAATTAAAAAAAGTATTCTACTTATAATGTATATATGTATATACATTGTGAAAAGGAATTTTAGTTTCAATTTAAATCTAATAAAATTATTTTCAAATTTATATTTTATATATATATATATATATATGAATATATTGTTATTTGGAAGATTTTGAATGAATTTAATAAAACTTTTCAAAAGCAATTTAAAATTTTGTCTTATATTTTCAAAAACACTTAAAGTAATATGACTAGGTCTGGCCGCCCTTCAAATCCATGTCAGCTTTAAAACCTAAAATTCATTCGCTCACTGATTTTCCTCCTCTTCGTGCTTCCAACCTCTCAACTACAGTCCCGTGTGAAAGTATTCAAGTTGCAACTTCTGGTTTTGTCCCATCTGGCGTTGTTTCGCCTTCCCCTGGATCCATTGAGTGTTTGCCTGTGAACTCTAACCACGGTACGCCTGCGATGTTCTTCGAGTGTTGTGTTGGTGGTCATGGTTCGTCTGCATTGGACAATGAGTGTGGTGTTGGTGGCCTGATTGGTAGTGAAGTGGGGTTGGTTGAAGCTGCTATCTCTGAACGATGCACGTCAACTGTTTGCTTAAATGCTACTGGGGATCTTGGTCCATTAAATAGTGATGTTTGTTTGAATGCGTCCAAGGGTGTTGTTCAACCTGATTTGCCCTTTGATGTGGTAGGTTCTATACCTTCTGCAACTATGCCAGCATGCCCTAAGTCTTGGACTTCTTTATTCAATTCGCTTCCTCGAAACGCTGGTGATTATATTCCTATTGATTTTGAAATTGTTGAAGAGAATGGAGTGAAGATCCCTCATCCTAATGTAATCCAAGCCGGAGTTGATTTTTGGTCTGATTATTTGGTTTGTTTCTTCGTGGAACCAAATCACCGTCTTCGTGATCCGTCCTTGTTATTACGAAAGGTTTGGAAGCTGTGTGGTAATTTGAATGTGAAACTGATTGACTCCTTGTATTATCTCAAGTTTACTTCCGCTGAGGATCGTCGGTTAGTTCTTAGTGCCGAGCCTTCTTTTTTTGCTGGAATGCCCTTTATTATCACCCCTGGTCTCCTACTGTGGCGAGTGCTCGTGAGCAAGTTCTATCCATCCCCGTTTGGGTGTACTTTTCCCTGATTCCCTCTGCGCTTCAGCCTTTGCTTGGGTTGAACTGGTTAGCCTGCAACATTGGAAAATTGAAGTGTTTTGACACTATTACGGTTGCTCGAGATAAATTGATGTTTGCTAAGGCTCTTATTGAGATTTCCACCTTCAAGCCTCTCACTGCTTCTATTCCGGTTCAGCTTGCTGTTGGGCATGTTGAGGAGGTCCGTGTTCGCTATGGTTGGGTTCCAGATATTTGTTCCTCCTGTCAGTCTTTTGGCCACCTGGCCATCTCCTGCCTGCATTCCAAATCCTCCACGGCTGCTCCAAAGATTCCTCTGCCTCGCCCTCCGCTTCGAAAATGGATGCCTAAAGTGCCTCTTCCTGCGTCTGATCTGGCTCTGCCTCTATTTGGAGATACGTCTGTCTCTCCTATTGTTGTTGTGGTACCTGTTGCCTCAGCTTCTGCTGTTGCTGTTCCAGATTTTGCCCGGGTTTTTTGGGATGAGTCTGAGAGGTGTTGGGTTGACCGCATTTCTGATATGAGATTTAGACCGGAGAATTGTTCATTTTTCAGATTTGTTTTCGATGATCAGAAGGACCTTCGTTGCCTTTATTATCATGAGGGTGGTGATTCTCTTCTTCTTGATTTGGATGGAGTGTATGCGAGTACAAATTCGGTCATGCTGGCTGATCTTTCTTGGGATCGTTCATTTATTTATTCTCCTGATGCTACGGATTATGATCCTTGTCTTGCTACCCTTTTCAGGCCCATTGCTAGTCTTTGTGGGAATGTGCCTTTGGTTATTGATGATGATGGTGATTCTTCCTCTTCGGAGGAGTCCTAGGCTTGGTGTTTTATTTAGTTACTGTAGCTTCTCTGCCACATACCCGTGCTGTATTTTTCCAGTTTTTTTAGTAGTATAGGTGCTTTTGCCTTACTCATGTACTTCAACTTTATTACTTTCATAATAAAAGTGGACGGCCCACTATAAAACCGGCTTGCTTTGCAAAAAAATAATATTTACTTTACTTAAAAATATGATAGCTTAAAATTGTATATTATCATAAAAGTTTAATATGTTTTCTTTTAACAAATTGGTTCTTGAAATAAATTTAGTTTATATATATAATATATTAGGTATAATAACTAAAGTTTAAACTTTAAATTGAGATTAAATTTAATGTACTTTTCTTTTTAATTTTCTTTCTTTTAAATTTAGCTTTGGAAAATGTATTTAAAAAATATATATAAATAAAACATAAATTGAATAACATAAACATGTTAACATGAATATAAGAAGTTAATTAAAAAAGAGGTTTTAACATTTGTCATTCGCCTAAGATTGTTTAGGGACATTTGTAAACACTTGTCAATTAAGGAACTTATGAATAATACATTTGTTTAATTTGGGTAAAAAGTGGCAACCTTTTATTTTAAAAACTAGATTAAATAATATATAACAATGTTTTAAAGAGGAAAGCTGTTCATGTTTCTTCAGTTAAAATTTTCCTCTGTACTCTCTTTCCTTCTTCTTCTTGAACATACAAACTAAATACAACATCAGTTTAAAAAATTTCAAATATGAGGTCTTGCAAACAAAAATGAAGATTAACAATAAAACCAAAACAAAGTTTTCTACTCAAAAACAACTACAGTCTTCAACCAAATTCAAGTAGCAGTTTCAAGCAAATTCAATTCAACTTAAACAACAAGATTCAAATGCCAGATCAAAACAGTTCTTGGAAACAAAATAAAATCAAACTGTTATATGTTTATTATTTTCAGGCGAGTAAACATTTTCTTAAAAACAGTTTGAATCTGTTCATATATATGTGTGTGTGTGTGTGTGTGTGTGTGTGTGTGTCTGTGTCTGTGTGATGAATGTAGTAGTAACATGGTATAGAATGTTTACATGTGTGATTTGAACATGAATGCATATATATATATATGTAGTAGTATATCTGTATATACAGGTAGACAAATATGTATATGTACTCTGTTCTTTTAATTTAGACTTCAGGTTTAATTAGAAAAATTCTTATCTATCTATGCATTTTATTTTAGGCTTGGTCATGTAGGTGAAAAAGGTACCTAACAATGTATTTTAAATTTTAAAAATAGATTCAAGGATATGTAATGAGTACTTAACTCAAAATTTAAATATTACAGTGGAAATCAGGAAATGGGTAAATTGAACATGTTAATTTAAATATTTGATTATATAATCTGGATCGTGAAGCCAAATCATGAATTTTGACATGATTATCTTGATTTTTAGGCTTGTGTTTGACGTGTTAGTCTGTGTTGATCAATTTGGGCATTCTGGTCAATTGCCATTGATGGGCGACGATGGGAGCTCGGGTTTTGGCATGGAAATGGCCGAGGTGTCAGGAGTCTCTGGAAAAATGGTGGATGAGGTTATCAATGGTTGTGGTGGCCGGGAAGGGTGAAGTCGGGTTCGTGGTCCAGTTTTTGGTCTGGGTCGAATCGAGGCGAATTTGACGTTGTTGATGCATCGGGTCGAATCGCATGCTGGAGAATGGATTTAGGGGTTTGAGTCACGACTGTGGTCGAGGTGGCAAGTTTTCTAGCAGAAGGGTTTGTCGACGGTGCGAGATTTTTGTTGGCCGAGTTTCTAGCCTCCGTGGGTTCGAGTGCTCGTTTTCATTGCAGTGGTGAATTCGCTGATCAGGGTGGTCGAGAGGGTCGGTAGGGTCGAGGTCTTCATGTCGATGGTCGTGGTGATGATCATCGATGATCAGAATCATCGTGCACGTGCACGGTGATCATTTGTGCATCTGGTATTTATAGGTTTGGGGAAGAAGAGTTTCGCCCGGGGTTTTTCGTGATTTTTCTCATGTGCACTCGAAGTCGTTGAGGTGGGAAGGGTTGTGCTCGGGGAAGTTGTGGGTTTTCTCGGGGGTTTTGCCATGTTTGCTCGGGAACGTTTTGTTTCCAGTTTTTAACTTATCCAGATCATTTTAACTAAATGAATTTCCAAATTTAAAAGCAAAGCTTAGTTTTAAACAAAGTTTTAAACCAGTTCTTAAAGATGTGTGAAATGTTGAGTTTAGAGAATGATGTTTTAAACAATTAGACTAATTTTGTAATTAGTTCATAAATGTTTTCAAATAAAATATAATTGTTGAAATTTAAATATGATTAAAGTGAAAGGTATTTACCTTAATAAATCAAAAGATGATGATTCTGTATAATCCAAATTCAAGCTTTTAAATTTAATTTAATTGATAGGTAAAGTTTAATGAAGTAATCTTAATTTAATTAAGTCTTATGAACAAAAGTAATTAAAGAATAATTACTTAATTAACTAAGATGGTTAATTTGGGTAATTAAATTAAGATAAATTAATTTGCGTAATTACTTAAGGGTAAATGACTACTTAATTTAAGATTGATTAATCTAAGTAATCAAAGGTTGATTAATTAAGTGATAATTAATTAAAAGGTTAATTACTCAATATTAAAAGAATTATTAACGGTAATTACTTAATGAAGTAATTCAAAGGAAGTAATTACTCAATGTAATTAATTAAGTTAATGTGGTTAATTTAAGTTAATTAATTAGTTTAATTAATTAAAGATAATTACTTGATAATGAGTTAGGTATAATTACTTAATGTAATTTATAAAGTGTAATTACTTAGTGCAAGTGATTAATGTGTAATTACTGGAAAGTAATTAAATTAAAGAGGAATTACTTGATGGAAAGTAATTACTTAGTGGAAGTAATTAAGTGTTAATTACTCAGTGTAATTAAAGGATTAATCAATGTAATTAATCAAGGAGTTAATTTAATTAATGTAAGTATAGTTAATTACTGGAAGTAATTAATTAAGAGTAATTAATGAATGTATTTAAGTTAAAGATTAACTATTAAATGTACCTAAAAGAATAATTAATTAATGAAAGTAATTACAGGGTCATTAATTAATGTAACTAGTGAGAATAATTAAAAGGGTTAGTTGATTTATGAATGTGATTAATTAAAAGATAATTAATCAATGAAGTGATTATAGTATAATTAATTAATATAATTAATTAAGGATCAATGTAATTAATCATACTTAATTAATTAATAAGAGTAATTAAAGGATAATTAATATAAATGATTAAAGAAAAATTAATTTGTGTAATTAATTTAAGGGCTGATTACTTAATGTAATTAAAGAATAATTAACCAAGGATGATTAATTAAGAGAATAATTAAAGGATAATTAATCTGTAATCAAAGATTAATTAATTGGTTTATAAGTTAATTAAAGGATGGTTAATTAATTTAATGGTTTGTAATTAATTAATGGTTGATTAAGCAGGGTTAGGTGATTAATTCTTAAGTAATTAATTTAATTTAAGTTAATTAAATTAATTATAATATGGATTAATAATTCCTGTTTGTGAATGATTGTTTGAGTAGAATGTCTGGATTGATTGATACTTATGGTTTGATAATATGTGATATTCTGTGATGTGATATTGGTTATGGTTATGATAAATGTGTGATATTTATCTGTGAATGATACTATGTGAATTCAATGTTTTAAATTGAATTAAATTATTTAAATATAAACCACTTGGACATTAAGACAGCATTTTGAATTTCGGTGAGACCGAGATCGGATTTTCAAATTTGGATATCTGAAAACCACATCGGTCCAAATTAAATGATAGGTCGTGAATCTCAAGTGAAGATTCAGAGGAAAGGCTATGATCGTTAACTCTGAGGGTGATTCCAAAACGAGTTAACAGAGATAATGCTTTCAAGAGAGATGAAGATTCAGAGTATGAGGGCTATTGTCATTAACTCTAAGAGTGATTCCGAAATGAGTGTACCGAGATAATGCCTTCGTTCGTTCGAACCTAGAACGGACTTGTATGGATTGAATGTTTTCACAAACATCGTCGGGAGGACGATGAGCATTCGAAGATAGATGTGTTCTATAAAGGTAATCGTAGCCTCAAGCCTCATCAACCGGGAATGGCTAAAACAGGGGAGGTGCAGCAAGGCTAAGTAGGTAGCAACCAAGTAGGACAAGATTTACCCCTGTCTAAAGGTCCCTTTTTATTCGTCTTCGTGGGCAGTTGGTCATGAAAACTTCGGGATTGTCTTGTTCGGGACTATCCGGTAAGGGATAGCTCCGGCATTGTGTTGCAGGGGATCGAGAGGGATCCTCGGTACGGTGATCTAGGCCATGTACTGTGATGGGCGGTACCCCAGTAGCCCTGCCATTGTATGGATTCCAATCTCCAATAAGTGTCGTACATATTAATTGTGCCCAGCTATGTTGGAACTTGAGATGTAAGCATTCCAGCTATTTTTGTATTTTACTTGAAAACCCTAGGCCCTATTATAATATAACTGGATTTCCTATCAAATGTTTTGGTTACCGTGAGGTAAAAACTTTTCCATGTTTATGTGTGGGAAGTCTTACGAGATACCTTTGTTTTCAAAGGATTTTCAAAGTTAAACAACTTTAACCCGTTTACTCACATAAGACCCATGTCCAACCCGGAGTTTATTTTCCGTTTTATTAAACTCTTGGGTACTCAAATTTTTACGAGTAGCTAAGGGATTCAGGTTTGCTTTGACAAATTCTAGAGGAGATATGGAGCAGGAGGCTTCAACACTTGTGGATATATAGTGGTTCCGCTGTGCTAGTGTCGTGTTGTATTTCTATGATGTCTTGAGTTGTAATGACTAGACAGGTGTTTATAACTCTCTATTTTGTGTTGTAAGAGCTGTATAACTCTAATGTATACTATATTATGTAATATCTTATGTAATATAATATAATTAATTCCTTCCACTATGAGATTCTGAAGTTGTCTAGTTCTTTCTTCTCTATCTTTTCTCTTTTCTATCCCTTTCTTTCTTATTAATGATGCGCCTTTCTACGGAATGAAAGGGGGTCGTTACATTGCGGTATCAGAGCACTAGGTTGAGTGAATAGCTAGGCTTTGGAGTGATTGCTTTCTTGGGAGAGCGTATTATATGTATATATACATATATACACACACATATATATTGGGTTACCTGTTCGGGTTTTCCAACATAAGTTCCTTGGTTAAGGTAGTGGTGTGTGTAGCACGACTACCAATGGAAAAAGTCCGAGTATTGAAGGTGGAAGAGTATCTGCCAGGGCAGTATTGGGCATCTTGACTAAGCTTTGCTGCATAGTGTAAGGATTTCACTGATCTCTAATGGAAACCTTTTAAGATTTGGAGTCCATATTTGGAATGTAAGCTGGGTTGCGCTCGTGCAAGCAGATTTTCTAGAGTTTGGATCAGTCGGAGTGTTGAAGCGAGTGATGGTATCTTGGCAACCGTAGAAAGGAGTTTTGTCTGTATTGGGGTTTGGGACTCAGTCCAACAAGGTGTTTGTGCTTGGTTTGAAGCCAAAGTTTCTTGAGAGATATCTGCCTATCTTAAAGGCTCTTTTGTGGAGTTGGTTGATATAGCCTTGTTATTCGAGGAACTTTTGGATAAGGAATTTTTTGGCATTTGAGGCAGCAGTAGCAGCTCAGAGGTGTTGAGTGTGCTGTCAGGAAGGTCGCTTGGCTTAGCAGTATCCTAGAGGTGGAGTTCGGAAGCAGTAGAGTGGCCTGTTTCTTCGATGGTTCAGGAGTCTTTGTGATTCTTCTATCAGTAGGCCGGGAAGATTGTGAAGGGTTGCCCACTTATTCTGGAAGCTCAGAGGTATAATGTTTGTGGTTGAGGGTGGACCATCAGTTTCTTCTTTTGGTTAGTAAGGCTTAAGCTGTTCTGATTTGTGAAGAGGGAACGGTTTCTTTGGAATCTGAGCTAGGGTAGAATAGCAAAAGTGACTTGCGATGGTTCGGAAGTTCTCTTAGTAATCTTTTCTTTGGATTGTGGCATCTCTAGAGGATGTTGGAGCTATCGAAGAGGTTTGAGATTTTCCTGATGTCTTCAAAGAAGTTAAGGTTTGCATCTGTATTAGGAGATTGAGTTCTGTATCGACTTGGTTCTTGGAGCATTACCGGTGGTTCAGCCTAGTAGGGATGGCTCATCTAGAGAGGCTTTTGTGAAGCAGGTTGGGATTGATCGGATCTAGTTCTCTGGCTTTATTTTTGCTGTGGCATTTGTGATCGAATCGGATAGGTCACTAAGATTTTATGAAATGTGATGGACAATGTTTTCAAGATGGGTTGATCAAGTCTATGCTTGTGTTCATCAACAGCATTCTCATCTTCTTCAGATCAGAGTTTTGCAGCGGAAGCAAGATAGCAGCTATTCTAGAATAGAAGCAACCTCGAATTCCTTGGAAGTTTGTGTTTGTCTTGGATTAGAGGATTTCTATAAGAAGTTCATTTGGGATCTGAAGGCTTGGTCATTTAGTGCACATGTACTGTTTTTTCGAATAGGAGAAAAAAGTTTGAAGTCTTCTGATGCTTTGAAGTAGTATTGGTGTACTGGATTTCGGTGAATCTTGGGAGGACCATCTTGTTGAGTAGAATCCGAAGGTCGTCTATTTCTTGGTCCATATTTAATCCGAGAGGCATCTGTGAAGATTGGGTTGATCAAGGAGGTTGAAGGCATCCCAGGATCGATAGGAGAGTTTTGTGGATAAGAGATGAAAGAAATTTGAAATTCGAAGTCGGAGGTCTAATTTTGGATAAGTTTTCTCCGATCGTAAGAGCAATCAGATTGGGTAAGACAGGAAGCTAGAAGTGCATTGGGTCTTTCTATGTTCTCATAAGGTTAAGTGTTTGGCCTACAGGATTGAATTGTCAGTTCGGATGGCTGGGATTTGTAATGTATTTCACGTATCTCTGAGGGAGAATGTGTATGATCCATCATTGGTTTTAGAACCAGTAGTTCAGGGAGATTTGGAAGTTAAACGGGACTTGTCTATGGTCCGATATCCTGTTCAGATTATAGACCTAGATATAGGAGCTCAGGATCAGAGTAGTGTAGCTAGTTTAGTTCAATAGAGCGAGTATTCTAGTATTTGTACATGGGAAACTCTAGGAAATTCTGTCCAGAATTTTGTCCAGATAGTTAGATTTGTTTGAATGAATTGGTTGCTATGGTTGCTATTATATGGTTGATAACATATGCTTGTTGTTTTTAAAATTAAAATTTTGTATGGGATTATTAAATTATCTTTGCTTTTAAATTTCAAGGACGAAATTCTGTTAAGGGGGAAGGAATGTGATATTCTAGAATTTTGGGCAATATTTATTTAATAATCTTCATTAATAATTATTTTAAATGTGCAATATTGATTTAATAATCTAATTTAACAGAATTTATCTTTTCAAAACTAATAATTATTTAATTTGACAAATGTTATCTTTTCAAAACTAATAATAATAATTTAATTTGGCAAATTTATTCTTTTCAAAGTTAATAATATATAATTGATAAAAATTTATCTTTCTAAGCTAGTAAAAAACTATTCTATTTATAAGGTATATATGTATATACATTGTGAAAAGGAAGTTTGGTTTCAATTTAAATTTAATAAAAATGTTTCAAATTTATGTTATATATATATATATATATATATATATATATATGAATATATTGTGATTTGGAAGATTATGATTGAATTTAATAAAACTTTTCAAAATCTATTTAAAAAATTTCTTATATGTTCAAAAATACTTAAAGTAATATTTATTTTATTTAAAACATGATAGCTTAAAATAGTATATTATCATAAAAGTTTAATATGTTTTCTTTTAAAAATTGGTTCTTGAAATAAATTTAGTTTATATATATAATATCAATATTAGGTATAATAACTAAAGTTCAAACTTTAAAATGAGATTTAATTTAATGTCCTTTTCTTTTAAATTTTCTTTCCTTAAATTTAGGTTTGGAAAATGTATTTTTAAAATATATAAATAAAACATAAATTGAATAACATAAACATGTTAACATGAATATAAGAAATTAATTAAAAAAAGGGGTTTTAACATTTGTCCTTCACCTAAGATTTGTTTAGGGACATTTGTAAACACTTGTAAATTAAGGAACTTATGAATAATACATTTGTCTAATTTGGGTAACAAGTGGCAACCTTTTCTTTTAAAAACGAGATTAAATAATATATAACAATGTTTTAAAGAGGAAAGCTATTAATTTTTATTCAGTTAAAATTTTCCTCTATACTCTCTTTCCTTCTTCTTCTTAAACATACAAACTAAATACAACATCAGTTCAAAAAATTTCAAATCCGAGGTCTTGTAAACAAAAATGAAGATCAACAACAAAACCAAAACAAAGTTTTAAACTCAACAATAACTACAGTCTTTAACCAAATTCAAGTAGCAATTTCAAGCAAATTCAATTCAACTTAAACAGCAAGATTCAAATGCCAGATCAAAATAGTTCCTGGAAACAAAATAAATTTAGACTGTTATCTATTTATTATTTTCAGGTGAGTAAATATTTTCTTCAAAACAGTTTGAATCTATTCATATGTATATATGTCTGTGTGATGAATGTAGTAGTAACATGTATGGAATGTTTACGTGTGTGATTTGGACATGAATGCATATATATATAGTAGTATATCTGTATATACATGTAGATAAATATGCATATGTACTCTGTTTTTTTAATTCAGGCTTCAGGTTTAATTAGAAAAATTCTTATCTACCTATGCATTTGATTTTAGGCTTGGTCATGTAAATGTAGAAGGTCTCTAACGATGTATTTTAAATTTTAAAAATAGATTCAAGGATATGTAATAAGTATTTAACACAAAATTTAAATATTACAGTGGAAATCTTGAAATGGGTAAAAATCGAACATGTTAATTTAAATCTTTGATTATATAATCTGCATCGTGAAGCCAAATCAAGAATTTTGATGTGATTATCCTGATTTTTAGGCTTGTGTTTGACGTGTTAGTCTGTGTTGATCGATTTGGGCATTCTGGTCAATTGCCATTGATCGGCGATGATTGGGAGCTCGGGGTTTGGCATGGAAATGCCCGGCGGGTCAGGGTTCTCTCGAAAAATGGTGGATGAGGTTATCAATGGCCATGGTGGCCAGGAAGGGGTGAAGTAGGGTTCGTGGTCCAGTTTTTGGTCTGGGTCAAATCGAGGCAAATTTGACGTCGTTGATGCATCAGGTCGAATCGCATGCTAGGGAATGGATTCAGGGGTTCGAATCACGACTGTGGTCAAGGCACCAAGTTTTCTGATGGAAGAATTTGTCCGTTGGTCGAGTTTCTGGCTTCTGTGGGTTCGAGTGCTCATTTTTGTTGCAGTGGTGAATTTGTCGATCAGGGTGGTCGAGAGGGTCGGCAGGTTCGGGATCTTTATGTCGATGGTCGTGGTGATGATCATCGATGATCAGAATCGTCGTGCATGTGCACGGTGATCATCTGTGCATCTGGTATTTTATGGGTTTTGGGAAGAAGAGTTTGGCCAGGGGTTTTTCATGATTTCCCTCGTGTGCGACTCGAAGTCGTTGAGGTGGGAAGGGTTAGCGATTTGTGCTCGGGGAAGTTGTGGGTTTTCTTGGGGGTTTTGCCTTGTTTGCTTGGGAACGTTTTATTTCCAGTTTTAAACCTATCCAGATCATTTTAAATAAATGAATTTCAAAATTTAAAAGCAAAGCTTAATTTCAAACAAAGTTTTAAACCGATTTTTAAAGATGTATGAGATGTTGATTTTAGAGAATGATGTTGTAAACAAAAATTAAGTTTTTAAAGTATGGATTTTTCAAAGTTTAAATCTTGTTTAAAATTAGTTTGGTTTATATAAATATTACATTAGACTAATTTTGTTATTAGTTCATAACTGTTTTCAAATAAAATATAATTGTTGAAATTTAAATATGATTAAAGTGAAAGGTATTTAACCTTAATAAATCAAAAGATGAAGATTTGGTATCATCCATGTTCAAGCTTTTAAATTTAATTTAATTTATGGGTAGAGTTTAATAAATTAATCTTAATTTAATTAAGTAATATGAACAAAAGTAATTAAAGAATAATTACTTAATTAACTGAGATGATTAATTTGGGTCATTAAATTAAGATAAATTAATTTGTGTAATTACTTAAGGGTAAATGATTACTTAATTTAAGATTGATTAATCTAAGTAATCAAAGGTTAATTAATTAAGTAATAATTAATTAAGAGGTTAATTACTTAATGTTAAAAGAATTATTAAGGGTAATTACTTAATGAAGTAATTTAAAGGAATTAATTACTCAATGTAATTAATTAAGTTAATGTGGTTAATTTAAGTTAATTAATTTGTTTAATTAATTAAAGATAATTACTTGATAATGGGTTAAGCATAATTACTTAGTGTAAGTAATTAATGGGTAATTACTGGAAAGCAATTAAATTAAAGAGGAATTACTTGATGGAAAGTAATTACTTAGTGGATGTAATTAAATGTTAATTACTCAGTGTAACTAAAGGATTAATTAATGTAATTAATCAAGGAGTTAATTCAATTAATGTAAGTATAGTTAATTACTGGAAGTAATTAATTAAGGGAAATTAATGAATGTATTTAAGTTAAAGATTAACTATTAAATGTAATTAAAAGAATAATTAACTAATGAAAGTAATTAGAGGATCATTAATTAATGTAACTAATGAGAATAATTAAAAGGGTTATTTGATTTATGAATGTGATTAATTAAAAGATAATTAATCAATGAAGTGATTATAGTATAATTAATTAATATAATTTAATCAAGGATCAATGTAATTAATTATAGTTAATTAATTAATAAGAGTAATTAAAGGATAATTAATATAAATTATTAAAGCAAAACAAATTTGTGTAATTAATTTAAGGGCTAATTACTTAATATAATTAAAGAATAATTAATCAAGGATGATTAATTAAGAGAACAATTAAAGGATAATTAATCTATAATTAAAGATTAATTAATTGGTTTATAAGTTAATTAAATAATGATTAATTAATTTAATGGTTTGCAATTTATTAATGATTGATTAAGCAGTGTTAGATGATTAATTCTTAAGTAATTAATTTAATTTAAGGTAAATAAATTAATTATAATATGGATTAATAATTCCTGTTTTTGGATAATTGTTTGAGTAGAATGTCTGGATTGATTGTTACTTATAGTTTGATAATCTATGATATTCTGTGATGTGATATTGGTTATAGTTATGATAAATGCGTAATATTTATCTGTGAATGATGATGCGTGAATTCAATGTTTTAAATTGAATTAAATTGTTCAAACTTAAACCACTTGGACATTAAGATGGTGTTTTGGATTTTGGTGAGACCGAGATCGGATTTCCAAATTTGGATATCCGAAAACCACATCGATCCAAATTAAATGATAGGTCGTGAATCTCAAGTGAAGATTCAGAGGAAAGGCTATGGTCGTTAACTCTAAGGGTGATTCCAAAACGAGTTAACAGAGATAGTGCTTTCGAGAGAGATGAAGACTCAGAGTACAAGGGCTATTGTCGTTAACTCTGAGGGTGATTCCAAAATGAGTGTAGCGAGATAGTGCCTTCAGTTTAGTTCGAACCTCGAACGGACTTGTATGGATTGAATGCTTTCAGAACATTGTCGAGAGGATGATGAGCATTCTAAGATAGATGTGTTCTATAAAGGTAATCGTAGCCTCAAACCTCATCAACCAGGAATGGCTAAAATAGGGAAGGTACAGAAAGGCTAAGTAGGTAGCACCCAAGTAGGACGAAATTTACCCCTGTCTATAGGTCCCTTTTTATTCGACTTAGTGGGCAGTTGGTCATGACAACTACGAGGTTGTCTTATTCGGGACTATTCAATAAGGGATGGTTCCGTCTTTGTGTTGCGGAGGATCGGAAGGGATCCTCGGTATGATGATCTAGGCCACGTATTATTACGGATGGTACCCCAGTAGCCCTGCCATTGTATGGAATCCAATCCTCAATAAGTGTCGTACGTATTGATTGTGCCCAACTATGTTGGAACGTGAGATGTAAGCATTCCAACTATTTCTGTATTTAACTTGAAAACCCTAGACCCTATTATAATATAAATGGATTTCCTATAAAATGTTTTGGCTATCGTAAGAATTTTTTTTTTCTGTGTTTATGTGCGGGAAGTCTTACGAGATACCTTTGTTTTCAAAGGATTTTCAAAGTTAAACAACTTTAACCCGTTTACTCACAACAGACCCATGTCTGACCTGGAGTTTATTTTCTATTTTATTAAACTCTTAGATACTCAAATTTTACGAGTAACCAAGGGATCCAGGTTAGCTTTGACGAATTCTGGAGGAGATATGGAGCAGGAGGCTTCAACGCTTGTAGATATATAGTGGTTCCGTTGTGCTAGTGTTGTGTTGTATTTCTGTGATGTCTTGAGTTGTGATGACTAGACAGGTGTTTATAACTATTTAGTTTGTGTTGTAAGAGCTGTATAACTTTGATGTATATGATATTATGTAATATCTTACGTAACATAACATAATTTATTCCTTCCGTTGTGAGATTCTGAAGTTGTCAGTTCTTTCTACTCTATCTTTTCTCTTTTCTATCCCTTTCTTTCTTATTAATGATGCGTATTTCTATGAAATGAAAGGTGGGTCGTTACAGTTTGATTATGATAGTAGTATTTTGTTTGCAGAGGGTATTAAAAGGGATTGTTTTTGTTGGCAATGTAGTAAGTCTGAGGAGGATGTTGCATTATGTTATGGTTGTGTGCACTGTTGCGGACTAGTTGTAGAGCAGCTGTGTTGTGGATGCAGGAGGGATGTAATATATGCACTGGTATGTGGTAGATAATGGTCGGTTGTAACTGTGGGGAGTGGGTGACTTGGTAGAGAAGAGATTGAGACGTGAGGTTTGGACTATTGATTGCAGATGTATGCACAGTTGTGCAGCAAGATGGAGAGGTGGTTTAGGCAGTGAAGTGAATGTATGCACGGTTGAGAAGGGGATGTGCACAGAGATGCACTGGAAATAGGAGTATGGTAATGGAGTTGGAAGTTGAAGTGGAAATGTAGGTGATGGTGCAAGGGAACGATATGTGATGGTTTTGATTGAGGCAGTGGAGGTTGAGGTGAAGGAGGAGGCACAGTTTGAAAGTGTGCAGGCAGGCAGGGAATGATTGTGTGAACATGCGGTTTGTTAGTGTGAGGTTGAAGTGGTTTTGAAGGAATGACTGAAATGAACAAGGTAGTTTGTATGGTTTTGAATGAGAGTGGGCAAGGGAAGTAACAGAATTGTGGCTGAAATCAAAGCAGTGAAGATGTTGTTGTATGATGTATATGCACAAGTTGCAGAGAAGTTGTATATGCAAGATTGTAAGTAAATGAAATTGTATATGTAAAATAAATTTGTAAAAGAAAGTTGTAAACGTAATGCAAAGTGAAATGGAATTAAAAAAAATCCTTTTAAAATCAAATTGTGTGTATATTTTTTTCTTTCTAAATATGTAAATGCAAATGGAACTAAAAAAACAAAAAACACCCAACAAAAATTGCATACAAACACGCCACAATAAAAAAAATTAAATGCAAATTAGCACAAAATGAACACACAATAAAATCAAACAAAAATAATTCGAATAATAGAAATAAAATCAAATAAACTCCCCGTCAACGGCGCCAAAAACTTGTTGAATCGAGCTAACTTTCTATCGAATTAGAAAAGCCAAAAAAATGTAATAAAAATAAACCATTTTAGTACAATTAAACCAAGATTTTAGTACAGGTCGATTCGTAGGGAATTGTATTGATTTAAAAATTCTATTCAATCAAATTAAACCAAGATTTGAAGTTGTGTTAGGCTAAAAATTTCTAAAAACTAACAAAAGATAAAAGTGGATAAAAATACGAGAGTAGAAGGCAATTTAGAAGCAAATCCCTTCTCATGATCACATAAATCAACATATATGAAATTATGATCTATCCTTTTGGACATTATTGAATTTAGTTGATGTGTTTATCATAAGTACGACCTATTTGTGCTATTAATTAGCTCAACATAAACCATCAAACTTTAACACACCCACTAAACCACTTATCAACTCTCATGAAAATGTTAATGAAACTAAAAATAAAATCTATTCTAAGAATGATCTATTTGCTATTGATTATTAATATAGACCATCAAATTTTGATTCTAAAATTCACTTCATTACCATAATCATATGTAGATGAAGAGGTAATTTGCGTTATGTTTGGTTGCCTATTTGGTGTCAACAACATAGGCTATCGAATTCAAAGTTAAAACAACAAAATATTTACCACATCAAACATTTTCATTAAACATAAAAAGAGATCATCAATTAAGAAATATATTGAATCTACATGATTAAGAGAGCTTCATTACCCTTAAATTGAAGGGGTTTAGCTTCTCAAATTTGTTATCATTTCAACAAATGTAAAGTTCAACATGAAATAAAACAAGAGGAAAATGCAAGATAATTAAAATAAAAAGAGAATTAAACTACTTGCATAAGAAATAAAACTAAGCTACTAACATAAAAAGAAATAAACAAGAAAAGAACTAGAATTAAAAGTGCATGAATTAATATTATATAAAAAAATTACATATGAAAAGAAGGTTAAGGAGCCATGAAAGAGAGAAAGAGAATTTATATTTGCAATTTGTGCCTACAACTAAACTAACTAAAGAGGAGGCTAAGTGCTCATTACATGAAACATAAATGGATTTATACATGTCTAAAATCCTAATTCATATTTTAATGGACTACCCAAAATACCCTCTTAGGAAATGTAACCTCCAAGTAATCATTAGCATGAGCATGATCCTCCATTTAAATGTGCATGCAGCTTTAATCATGTGCATTATCTCTTAACGGGGGATCGTAGTAAGTGGGTAGGTGGGGTCCTCCATGTTGCATGAAATGAATTTTTCACGGTTCGGATTTTCGACCTTCGAAAATTGACATCAATACGTCCACTGTATTACATGCCGAACAATCGAATGCCAAAAATACCAAATCCTTAGGGAAAGAAGGAAGAGGTAGAAGAAGAAAATAGAAATAACAATACAGAATCTTAAAATGGCAGCAGAAAAATATATAATAGATAACAACTGATCTTTATACAAAAAGAGCTATAACTATTTTATACATTACATCATCAGAGTACGATGCATCAATAGCACATTATTAGACAGTTATAATAACTTGTCCTCATAAAAGCTGAATATATAGCATACCATACACAGTGGAATATAAATCAGATACGTGATATACGTCTTCGTCATCCAGCTCATCTCCTGAGCTCTATAGCATCCTATCCTGTAATACTCAGTCTGACCCAAGCATCATAATAAAATAACACACGAGTCGGTCTAGAAAACCAATGTGAGACAAACACTCGATTTGAATTATTAAAGTTTCCAAAATCCTTTGAAAATCGAAGGTCTCTCATGAACCACGCCACAAATAAACGCGACGGGTTTTTACCTTATGATAACTAAAGCATTTCATATCAAAATCATCTGATATTATAATAGGGTCTAAGTACAAATACTTATTCAAATAGATGAAATGCTTGCATCTCATGTTCCAACACAGTTGGACACAATCAAAACAGTACGGTGCTTATTAGAGAATGGAATCCAACTAAATGACTAGGCACTGGGGTACTACCTGTCACAGTATATGTCTAGAAACACTTTACCAAGATCGAACCTATCGATCCCTGCTAACAAGACCGGACAATCCCTGACCTGGATAGACCGAATGTGCTATCACCCAGGATGTTCCCACCCTTTTCGAGCTCCTTTCACACATAGCGATAATATCCGAGGTTATCTAGAAAGGTGATGGACATACTCTAATTGGATGCTACCTACTTAGCCTTGCTGCAACTCCCCTGCATTTCAGTCATTCTCAGTGGATGAGGCTAGAGGCTATGATTTTCTTTTTAGAAGTATTCACTTAGAATGCTCATTGTCCTCCAATGACAATGTACTGATAGAATTCATCATACAAGTCTGTTTCTGGTCCGAATGGAACCGAATGCACTATTCCTACTACATCCATTTGGAATCACCCTCGGGATTAGTAGTTATTAGCCCTAGCACTTCACTGTTCCATCTTCAACTCCAAGCTCTTGTCTTCATTTCGAAAACATGCTCGTTGGATCGAAGTGGTTTTCGGATAACAAATCCACTCCTAGTCTCTTCGAAACAACGTTTGCTATTTTCCGGTAAACTCAACCATGGTTCTTTAGGAAATAAACAAATGAAAATAAGATCGAAGATCACCTCCTAACTGTTGGTGGATGGATTTCCTTATAAACTTCCTAGAAAAGCGAAACGAGTTTATATGTACAGTATAAAACCACGAATGGTAATTGTACCATATAATTTTCGTGTTTTTCTAGATATTTCCAAAGTTTTATTTGGGTCCAGGTTTTGATAGTCGGTTATTTAACTATCAAACAAAACAAACCAAATACTCCACTTTCCATCGAAAACTCCAAATCTCTTTTCAATTTAATTTTAATAAATTAGATCTCTTTATCCAAAACATATACTTATCTTATCGAGTTAAGTAAATTCACCAAAGCGATTCTTTCAAAGATATTTGGAAAACTTTTAAAATATTTTGAAAAGTACCACTGTGGCATCAAACCATGGATCATAGTTCAGTGGTTACGTCTCTATCCTAGAGAAATCCAAGACTTAACCGCAGGCACTCACTGCCTTCGATTTCACCATGCGAGTATACCAATACTCCCCGAACTTTATTTAAAAAAATTCAAAATAATACTTATGAAATTCTATAGTAATTCTCCAAGTAAAACTTTAGACAAAACTACTTTTTAAATAAAAGCCATTATATAAAATATAAATATTTAATAATTATTCTTTAAAATAGTAATGCTGATTAAACCTTTAATAATAATTAACTACTATAACCAACTTAATTAATATTTACTATAACAAATTTAAAACAATTAAATAATAAATTTTTCTAAAAACATTCTCTTAAACTCTTTTAAATTTTCTAATTAATATTTAAAATTCTTTCCGTTTTAAAATAACTTTACTTCTTAAAAAATACGTTTTTCAACTTCAATATAGCTAGTCTAATCATTTCTAAATCTCTCTCGATTTATCTCCAATTTAATTTAGGTTCCAATCAGGTAAATCTCCTTTCTCACATTTCTAAAAATAAACTACTATTTATTTTTAAAACGATTTACACATATCCTCATAAATTTCCACCGTGAATTTATAATTTCAGATTATCCTTTGGTAATTTAGTTCACTTTATATTATAAATTTCATTTCAAATTCCCATAAATCTCATTTCCGTTTCATCCATGTTTCACAACACTTAATTGATTTTTCATCGATTTCAAATTAAATTCTATTTTTAAATATATTTCTTAGTTAACCCGAATTTATTCCAAATCAAATTAAATTCTATTTTTAAATTAATTTCTTAGTTAACTCGAATTTATTCCAAAACCTACTAATTTCAAATTCACTTCCTTTTTATGATTTAAAATCTAATTTAAATCTAGAACATCAACTTCATATTTTATTTTCAAAATTACCCTATAATTTTTCGCAAACTATTTAAATCTCAAACTTAAAAATAAATTCTTTTATACTTAAACAATATCGATTAAGTTCTTATTTTTAAAACCCTATTATTCACATTTATTCCAAAATCTTTATTTTTTCCATATTGCGGAATTGTTAAATAGGATTTTAAAATCAACTATTTACTTTTCTAAAATTCATTACTTTTTAATTTATCTAACTTCACTATAAATATTTTACTTTAAGATTTCCCTTTTTATTTTCCTTTAAAAATTTCAATATTCATATTTTTGATATTTTAAAATTCCCAGAATCTATCCAACAATACCAAAACATCCAATAAATTCAGTTACCAATATAATCTATCACAGAATTAATCAAACAAATTATATAAACGAATATGGAAATAATTTCAGCATTTTTGAGGAATCTAGTTGGATCCCTCCAACATGTTTCTCTGCATCCATAGATGTTAGCACGGTAGAAATATATCAATCCTACTTCGAGGGGATATCGCGATATATAGGGTCATCCGCTATTATGCGGGACGCATAGGGTCTCATCCACTATATATATGTGGGAACATCAATCACTCTAATATATATACATACTACTATATATAATATCACATTCAACTAATAAATATTTATCAATTCAACAATCAACCAATTCTAACTATTTAAAATTAATCAGTAATCATAATTTGAGTGAGATTAACACACATTGATTTTCTACCGTTTTCGTGTTCCGTTTTCAAATGAATCCGAATGCGTTTTAAACTGTTTGAAATTTTCCGAAGCTCCAATTTCACTCAAACCGGTTTTATTCTGAAGCACTCGTCACTACGAACCCAATGCAAAAAGTTCCGTCCTAATCGGACTTCATATGAAAGAAACACGAATTTGAGAAGTTATCGAAACATTTAAATTATATAAACTAAACCAAAATCAACTCACTAAGATAACCAAATGCCACCTTCTTCCTTCTCCCTAACACCCGTGCACAGAGATACGACCGTGCACCTCCACTGGCGATACAGAGCTCTGATGCTCCATATTACGAATCGACTTTTCCGTTCCATTCCCCTATGAAATCTCCATCTCTCCATATCATTCCGACAACCCCAGAGATCCCCAGTCAAACGCGAGTTACTGCTACAGCCAAAAATTTTGCCATAGCCGTAGCTTCAACTGGCCACTGCTCCTCCTCCGATTAATCATACGGCAAATTGACACTACCTAACTTCATCTCGTCCCGAGCTCACCACCTCGACCCAAACAAAACCCACCCGAGCATCCCCTTTCGATCGCGACTTCCAAGCCATGCTACAGTCATGGCCAAACATCCCCTCCCCAAAAAGCTATTGGACCCAACAATTCTCTGTCCTGAGATGCCTCATCCCTGTGCGAGCCGAAATCAACCCTTCTCTCGTTGAACTGAGGCCCACAATCCTATGAAACTCTAACCCTAGTCGAATCTATGCATTGACAATGAAATCGATCATCACTAAACAATGTCGCACCCTACACAAATGACATCTGATCGAAGAGAATCATAAAACATGGATTTACAAATTGTTTACGTGTGATTTTTGAATGAGTATGTTAGGAGAAAAGATTTTTTAAAGTTGGAATTTTCTTTTTTTCCTTTACTGTTTGCGTTTGAAATAAGATGGAAGGGCGGCATGATTTTGAAGGGGGGAAACGTTGATTGAAGAGAAGGTCTATCGAGGCGTGCCGCTAGGCATTTATAATATTATACCCCTATTTCGAATGCATTGGAAAGGATTTGAGTCCTAATTCGATCGTATGAAGAAGATAGTTTTTTGGACCCAATTATTATATTGAATTTTCTATATAAATTTCAGCGCGTTTATATCCCGTACGATCCGATGATAACTCCAAGCGTTATGAAATTTAAAATATGATAATAATACACTATTAAGGATCCAATTGAACTAGTCTCGTTGAAATCAGAGACTGCGCCTCGGAAGGCTATTTTTAGTTGTAATTTATACGATATATTTTTAAAACGAAACAAACCACTTTCAAATTCAATTTTAAAGCTTTTATTATCTTTAGTACTATCGATATAAATTTTATAAGCCTTTAAATTATTTTTAATGAGCTTAGAACTCCAGATTCAACAATTTACCCAATTTCCAATTATTTAACTCAATAATTAAATTGTCCAATAAATGTTATATTTGAAATTCAAGCTAAAAATTAACTTTTAAATATTTAAAATCAATTAAATATTCCAATTTCAAATATCCAAAATTCCAAATCGTTACATTCCTCCCCCTATAAGAATTTCGACCCCGAAATCGCCACGTAAGAAGAATTGTCCAAAACCCATTAACTATTTTCCAAAACCACACAGTTTCAAACGACTTCCCACAACAATTTTGTATTGATGACACGCTATCACTCTTACTAACTTCTCAAACTCATTCCTAGATTTCAAATAATATTACCCCCTTAATTATCCAATTATTGTTTGAAACCAAATTTTAAATTATTAAAATCTTATTCAAAAAAATTTGACTCCTTAAATTTTCAATTTTTTTTGCCAGCGTCTCCTTTGCACGGCTAGATCAGAACAACTACAAAATGCCATTACGAGCCCAAGTCATCGAAAGAAAAGAAAAGCCAAGTGGGTCAGTCGGAAAATCATTAATTTCACACAATTTAAACGTGTACCTTTTGTTGGGCAATTTGAATTTCATTTCTGAAATCGAAGACATCGGTTATCCTGTTGCCTTTAATTGCCTGTATTTCACTTACCAATATTATCCAATCATACAATTCCGAATCATTTACTTATCCCTTTTTAATTTTTTTCAAAACCTTCAATATTTGCCTTAATTATGTCGTACGATGTACATATATCATCTGTATGCAACATCAAATCCGATCGCTCACTCGATCACACTATTCCACTTTCGAACTAGTATCATTCATACGACTCTCTAGTGTGAACTTAGATCTGGTTCCTTGAACAAAAACCGTCATTCTCCTTGCATAGCCATATACTATGATAGAGAAATTTAGGATCAATCAAAGATCCATATCCAAGGTTTGCCGTTGAAAATCGAGTGAAAAATTCCACCTCGGATTGATATGACTATCTCGGAATTCTGTACTCGAATCTAGATCAAATCGTTATGCGGATAAAATAATATACGTACAACTTACTTATTAATTCCAATTGATTATTAGCTCTATCAATTTCTTTTATTCGCATTTATTTCATTTCTATCATTTTTCCACACTTATCATTTTACACACCTTGTATTTAATCCTCATTCAAATATTCCCCAATATATATTTTTCCCCTACCAATTTTACTTAAGAATTTACCATTAACTTTTCTTAAGTCTGTTATAAACATTTTATACAACCTCTTAGATTTATTTCCACCTCGTCACTTTAGTTAATATCCATTTCTATCCAAACTAAATTTTCAATTTCAAATTTTACCCAATTTATCTCCAAACTTTAAATATTGAATTTTATCAACCACTTCTCAACCCATATTTAATTCATTAGTTATGGTAATTAGTTCCATCCACTAATTTGTTTCCAATCAAATTCAATTTCATATTCGTTTAACTTACTAATTCAATCAATCAGTTCATTCCCTAATTTTATTTCATATACTATTTCCTTTAGCCTTCTTAGGCTAAATTTCCAAATTTCCCTTATTGACTTAATTGAAGTTAATTTCCATTCCAAGTAAATTTTCAAATTTTATAAGTTTCAAACTTATTTATATTCCAGTCACTAATTCCCCCCAGATTACTTTATTATCTTATTTACTTTACTAATTTATTTCATTATCACACTTACTTTAAATCAACTCCTCTTAAGTTAAATTTTATTCTAAACAAGTTTCAAATTCTTATAAGTTTTTAAACTCATTTATATTCCATAAACATTTTTAAATAAATTCTCCAAAGTTTTAAACAATCACTTAATATTTTAAAAATCATTTTTGAAAGTTAAAATCTATTGATATATCAAATCGTCCCTTTGAATTTTCAAAACCAAAATTAATTTTTGTAAACAAACTCCAATTCAAAACATCCACATAGCAATTCTTCTCTTGGAAACTCGAAAATAAACATCGGTGATGCCGTAGTCATCACCGAACTTATTTTCCAGCGACCGAAGTGAGTTCAGTGCATTTATTTTTTTTAAATATTCTTATTCCAAATCTCAATAAATTTCATTTCCAATTAAAAAATATTTCCAAATCATATTGCTATTATCTCTAAGACTTCGAAAATCATCTTCAAACCCAACAGAAAATTAAATCCCAAATTTCCACCTTTAAGTCCTTTTAAATCTATATTTAAATATTTCCCCAAAATTTTATTTCATTTCAAATTATAAATCACATTTACAAGATCATATATACAAACTCATTTACTTATAAGAATTCTTTCTTAACTTTTGGTTAATATCAACTTTTATTCAATTCTAACAACAACGATGATAATTGTTTAATATCATCGTTTCCTAATAACCAAGCAAACTATGTATAACTATAATAATTTCTGAAAATTTATTCCTTTCATATGCGAAAATAATTTGGGTAAATCATTTACCCTATTTTAAAACAATACCATGTTGAAATATTCCGTTCAGGTGTTTAGAGATCCCTATCAATAATGTTGATTACTAGTATTGACCAGAATCCATAAACCACTCAACAAACCAATCAACACAATATAAAACAAGTTTTATATTCGCTAACAAATACGCGCTCATATCTATTCATACACTCAAACTCATTCTAGGGTGCTACTGACCCTATCTCTAATGTGTAGTCCCCACTAGAGCCAAGGTTCTCGCTTAACCTTCTGCTCTGATAACAAAATGTCGCGGTCCGGATTTTCGACCTTCGAAAATCGACATCAATACATCCACTGTATGACATGCCGAACAATCGAATATCGAAAATATCAAATCATTAGGGAAAGAAGAAAGAGGTAGAAGAAAAACATAGAGATAACAACGCAGAACCTTACAGTCGCAGCGGAAAAATATATAATAGATAACAACTGATCTACATACAAAAAGCGCTATAACTGTTTTGTACATTAGATCATCAGAGTATGATACATCAATAGCACAATACTGGATAGTTATAATAGCTTGTCCTCAAAAAAGCTGAATATACAATATACCATTCACAGCGAAATATAAATCATATACATGATATACGTCTTCGTCATCCAGCTCATCTCCTGAGCTCCATATCATCCTATCATGTATCTATATATTCAGTCTGACCCGAGCATTATAATAAAATAATACCCGAGTCAGTCTGGAAAACCAGCATGAGAAAAACACACTCAATTTGAATTATTAAAGTTTTCAAAATCCTTTGAAAATCAAAGGTATCTCGTAAGACCACGCCACAAATAAACACGACGAGTTTTTACCTTACGATAACCAAAACATTTCATATCAAAACCACCTGATATTATAATAGTGTCTAAGTACAAATACTTATTCAAATAGCTGACACGCTTGCATCTCACGTTCCTTTCATAGTTGGGCATAATCAAAACTGTATGGCACTTATTGGAGAATGGATTCTAACAGAATGACTAAGCATTAGGGTAGCACCTGTTACAGTACATGTCTAGAAACACTATACCGAGATCGAACCTATCGATCCTTGCCAACACAAGACAGGACTATCCCCGATCTAGATAGACTGAATATGCTATCACCCTGGGTATTCCCACCCTTTCCAAGCTCCTTTCACACGTAGTGATAATATCCGAGGTTATCTAGAAAGGTGATAGACATACCCTAATTGGGTGCTACCCACTTAGCCTTGCTGCATCTCCCCTACTTTTTAGTCATTCTCGATTGATAAGGCTAGAGGCTACGATTACCTTTTTAGAAATATTCACTTAGAATGCTCATTGTCCTCTAATGACAATGTACAGATTGCATTCATCCATGCAAGTCCGTTCCCGGTCCGAACGGAACCGAAGGCACTATTCCTACTACATCCATTTTGGAACCACCCTCGGGATTAGTAGTGATTAGCCCTTATACTTCGCTGTTCCATCTTCGAGTTCAAGCCCTTGTCCTTATTTCGAAAACGTATTCGTTGGATCGAAGTGGTTTTCGGATAACAAATCCGATCTCGGTCACTTCGAAACGACGTTCGCTATTTCTCGGTAAACTCAACCCCGGTTCATTAAACAGACTAAAATAAGATCGAAGATCACCTCTTAACTGTTGGTGGACGGATTTTCTTACAAACGTCCTAGAAGTGCGAAACAAGTTTATGTGTACAGTATAGCACCTCGAACAGTAATTGTACCATATAATTCCTGTGTTTCTTTTAGATATTTTCAAAGTTATATTTGGGTCCAGGTTTTGATTGTTAGTTATTTTACTATCAAATAAAACAACCAATTCAAACAAATACTTCACTTTCCATCGAAGACTCCAAATCTCTTTTCAATTTAATTTTAATAAATCAAATCTCTTTATCCAAAACATATACTTATCTTATCAAGTTAAGTAAATTCACCAAAGTTATTCTTTCAAAGATACTTAGAAAACCTTTAAAATATTTTGGTAAGTACCACTACGGTATCAAACCATGGATCACAGTTCAATGATTATGTCTCTATCCCAGAGACTTCCAAAACTTAACCATAGGCACTCACTGCCTCCGATTTCTCCATGAGAGTACACCAATACTCCTCGAAACTTTATTTAAAAAAATTCAAAATAATACTTGAGAAATTTCTATAATAATTTTCCAAGTAAAACTTTAAACAAATCTTCTTTTTAAATAAAATTCATTATATAAAATATAAATATTTAATAATTATTCTTTAAAATAGTAATGCTGATTAAACCTTTAATAATAATTAACTACTATAACTTGTTAATTACTGGAGATAGTGGTTTTGATGACAACAACCTTTGTAACTTATTTTATTATAACTATATACTAACACTATTTTCTAGATATATATGAATGATATTATGCAGGATATGTATGAGGCAAGTACTGATTATTAAAGACTATATAGTATAAAGATCAAGATTTCAAGACATGTGTCTAGTTTTTATTAAAACTTCATAATAGCATGGAAATCATCATTTCGAATTTCATTTGGGATGGAACCCATTTCTACCTTATTAGTGGCTTAAAACCCACGATAAGTAGCTTACAAACCTACAACAAGTGGCTTACAAACCCACGAACATCCTGGTTTTACACAAGTTCTTGGGTCCTGATGTGATGAGATATTATGTAGGAAGAAGCTTGCAAAACTACTTCAAAATGGTTTTTCAAAACGATTTTCAAAACCGCTTTTCAAATGTTTTAGCCTTAAAACTATCTTTTCAAATGATTTTCAAATTGATGTTTTAGCCTTAAAAAACCCTTTTTTGTGTTTTAAAACATAGTAAAATTAGTTTATTTTACTCCAGAATCATTTCATCTTGTCTTCATTTCAATACCATTTTTAAAACAAATTTTACATTATTTTTAAGGGATGTCGACATCATTGGATACCCCATGTCAACATGGTGGTCGTTGAATTCCAAAGTTTCAATTTTCAAAAGAAGTTTAAATCTATTCATGAATGGTTATGACCGTTGGTGCTTTATAAATAGGCTTCACAAACGAATTTTTTAATCATCTATATTCATATTTTCTTCACTTCTTCTTCTCCACAAAATCCATATTCTATAATTTTCATATTTTTAAGATCATGCCAAAATTCTACCGAATTCTGAAGTGAATCAAATTAGAATCTCATTCTTGTTTGATTCTCTGCCCTCTCTCGAAGATCAAAGTGCTATTCAGAGTTATAGGATCAATTTGTAATCAAAAGTTTATCGAGTCTCTCTATAAGGTTGTGCCTGGAAATCAATTGGGTAATCTTGTGGCCCGTAAATCAAGAGAGTTTTCCCCGGACTCATGAGACGGGAGGATACCTCAAGGCCTTTAGAAATTGAGGAGTGTAATCTCGACACTAGTTTAATAAAAATCTATACGAGGTGATTTGCCTTGATACAGGAATGGATGTGGGATAACTCCGAACCGGTATAAAATCTGGTGTATTCTTTCCCTTTACTACTTTTTATTTACTTGCTGCGTCTGTGTTTGATTCTGTGATTAAGTTCTGCATTTGTTTGTGTTATAATTTCAGTTTAGTTCATATAAGTCTTAGAATCCATTAAACACTATTCACCCCCCTCTAGTGTTAAATTAGCCTTAAGATCCTTAATCCGCTGTCCCTTTCAATTGGTATCGGAGCATTGGTTTTCATAGTTTTCGTAATCTAAAACTTGAAATATTAAAAATGGCATTTTTAGGAAATTTTGTTAACAGCGGTATAAATTTATGCATTTCATCAAAGTATTATAAGTCTGCATATAGTTTTTATGAAAAATCAAGTTATCTACCGAATTGGTTTGTTATGCAGGAACAGACGTGTTACATGGCTTTTGGAGAATCAACAACCAATGGACAAACTATGTGAATTGAGAAAGATAAATGGAAACTTGATAGTGGCTGTTCAAGGCATATGACTGAAAATCCCTAGATACTTAATGACATTATATATCAAGATGGTGGATTGGTCAACTTTGGAGATATCTCAAAAGGATATGTGATTGGCGTCGGCAATGTCAGTAATTCTAAAACTCCTCTTATTTCTGATATTTTGCTAGTTAGGAATTTAAAACATAATTTGCTTAGTATAAGTCAACTATGTGATAAAGGATTTAAAACTAAATTTGGAAAAGATATGTGTCACATTGAAGATAATAAGTCAAATATTATCTTTGAAGGAATTAGGAAGAAAAACATTTACATATTTAGTATGAAAGTTACAAATGGTAACTTATGTCTTTTGGCTAACACAAGTGACCCTTGGATTTGACATAAAAAATTTGGTCATTTGAATTTCAAACCGTTATCTAGGTTATGAAAACTTGACTTAGTTAGAGGTCTTCTCAAGTTAAATTTTATGATAGATAGTATATGTGATGCTTGCCAATCAGGAAAACTCAAGAAAAGTTCATTTAAATTAAAAGATATGATTTCTACTTCTAAACCTCTAGAATTACTTCATTTAGATTTATTTGATCCATCTCAAGTTCAATCAATTAATCACAATAAATATGTTTTTGTAATTGTAAATGATTATTCTAGATATGCTTAGACAATTTTTCTTAAACTTAAAAGTGAGGCATTTGAATTATTTAAAAAAATTGCTAAAAGAATTCAAAATCAACTTTCTTTAAAAATAAAAACTATGTAATCAAAAAGGAATTATTCATAATTTTTCTTTTCCAACAACTCCATAACAAAATGGAGTGGTTGAACGTAAGAATAGAACGATTCAAGAGTGTGCTAGAACAATGCTTTCTGATAGTAACTTACCTAAAAAATTTTGGACTGAAGCAGTCGCTACCGCGTGTAATATATTAAATAGGATTTTAATTAGACCATTAACTAATAAAACACCATATGAATTACTTTACAATAAGAAACCCATAGTAACTTATTTTAAATTTTTTGGTAGTAAGTGTTTTATTCTTAATACAAAAGATAATTTAGATAAATTTGTACATGAATCCGATAAAGGTATCTTCATCGGATATTCAAATAGAAGTAAAGCGTTTAGAGTTTATAATTTGAGAACCAACACTATTGAAGAAACAATGCAAGTATCTTTTGACGAAAATTTTAAAGATACTATACAAATAGAAGATGGAGAAGATTTTGCAACTTTAAATAATGAATCTAATGAAACCAATTGTGAAATCATTCAGCTTAATAAAAGAATTAGGCTATTAAAAGATCATCCTGTAGAAAATATACTAGGAAATATTGAATCTATAGTTGAAACAAGAAATCAACTAAATAGTATGAGTAATGTAGCTTTTATATCAACTATTGAACCTAAAAATCCAAAGGAAGCATCATTTGATGATTCATGGATTCTTGCTATGCAAGAAGAATTGAATCAGCTCACCAGAAATGATGTTTGGGAACTTGTTCCTAGACCTGAGGATAAAAGTATAATTGGAACAAAATGGATTTATAAAAATAAAATGAATGGACTAGGTGAGGTCGTGAGAAATAAAGCTCGTTTAGTCGCGTAAAGTCAAGAAGAAGGAATTGATTATGACAAAACCTTTGCACCCGTAGCAAGATTAGAAGCTATCAAAATTCTACTTGCCTTCGCAAACTTGAATAATTTTAAATTACATCAAATGGATGTTAAAAGTGCTTTTCTAAATGGTTTTGTAAAAGAAGATGTTTATGTAGAACAACCTCCACTTTTTGAAGATAATAAATTTCCAAGTCATGTATATAAATCAAAGAAGGCTTTATATGGTCTAAAACAAGCTCCTAGAGCCTGGTATGAAAGACAAAGATCTTATTTACTACAATCTGGTTTTGAAATTGGTAAAATAGATACAACTCTTTTTATTAAAAGAAACAAAAATGATATTCAATTAATACAAATATATGTAGATGATATATTATTTGGATCAACTAATAACATAATGAATAAAGAATTTTCAGATATAATGACTAAAGAATTTGAAATAAGTCATATGGGAGAACTAAGTTTCTTCTTTGAGCTTCAAATCAAAAAATTAGATAAAGGAATTTTCATTAGTCAAGAAAAATATGCTAAAGATTTAATTAATAAATTTGGATTGACCACTTTTGGTGACAACTAATGTAGCTTTATGTAAAGAAGATAAACCAAAAGATGTTGATCAAAAATTATATAGGGGAATGATTGGTTCGCTGCTTCATATAACAGCAAGTCGTCCTGACATCATGCATAGTATCTGTCTCTGTGCAAGATATCAATCTAGATATAAAGAAACTCACTTAAAAGCGGTTAAGAGAATTTTATGATATGTAAAACATACTTTAGATTACGGTTTATTTTATCCTAAAAATGATGTATTTGATTTAATTTCATATTGTGATGCTGATTATGTTGGTTGTAAATCAGGTCGAAAAAGTACAAGTGGAACTTGTCACTTTCTAGGACATTCTCTGGTTTCCTTGTTTATTAAGAAGCAAAACACTGTATCCTTGTCAACAACTAAAGCAGAATATATATATATGCTACTTTGGCTTGCTCTTAAGTTATGTATAAGCAACAAACTTTAAAAGATTTTGGAATAACTGTAACTAAATCACCAATTTATTATGATAATACTAGTGCAATAAACTTATCTAAGATTCCAACTCATCATGCTAGAACAAAACATATTGATATTAGACATCATGTTCTTGGAGATAATATAAGTAAAGAAGCAATAACTCTTGAATATATTCATACTGAAAAACAAATTAATGATATATTAACCAAACCATTAAATGAACAAAACTTTACTAAATTTAGGAGAGAATTAGGTATATGTTCATTAACTGAAATATAAATTATAAATAATACAAATATAGTTAATAATTAAGATAAATAAAAATAATTCTTCAAAATTGAACTTGGCATGTTGACATGACCCATCCTCCTATGTCGACATGTAGGCCGAGATTTTCAAATTTAAATTTCTCTCTAAAATTAGTTATTTGGTTATATACTTCGACTTTTACTCCTTTTCTCTGTTCTCCTCTCTGTAATAAACTTTTAAAATAATAAATTAATGGCTTCCTACTCTAATAATGGATATTCTTCACCCACTTCTCCTCATTCTACTCCTTTTCAGCGTTCCACACACGTACGAGTCATCAAATTGCAAGAGAAGATGAAGATTTGCTTCAAATGATGATGGAGATTCAAGTTAGTCAACTATGAATGACAAGAGAACAAGATAGGCAAGGTAGAATCCTTAGGAATCTACAAAAATTCCTTATGGATAACCATGCCAATCCCATTTTATTGAAGAATCGTCACAAGCCATGGATTCTGAAGAAGAAGAGCCTCTAGAAGAACCATAAGAGGATCAAGAAGAAGAAAATCCTCTGTCGAATCCGGATGTTCATACGGACGAAGACGATGGTGTGATTTGAGTTGGAGAGGTCCTTTTTGACGCTAATGGAAACTTGAATGAACAACGTGGAAACTTTTGTCTTCACTATCCATATTTTTCAGTCCATAAATCACCAATAGTTAAGAGTCCTCGTTAAGTATTTTATTGTTTTCTTAATTATATATTAGTTTGTTAATTTGTATATAAGTGTTATCTTTATTATTGTTCTTCTAAAAACATTCTCCGATGTATAGTAACATGAATTCCAGTTTAGATGCTATATTATTCTTATGTTTGTTTATCACTTTTTCTATTAAGTTCAAGATTTGTAGGTTATTTTTGTTGATGACAAAGGGGGAGATAATTTATATAAAATAGTAGGCTTGGAGTAAGGAGGACTTGTTCGTGTAAGGGGAAGTTATGGTATGGTCGAAGTGGTAAGTATATTTTAGAAGGTTGTCATCATCAAAAGGGGGGGAGATTGTTAGGAACTGGAGATAGTGGTTTTGACGACGACAACCTCTATAACTTATTTTATTATAACTTATATACTAACACTATTGTCTAGATATATATGAATGATATTATGCAGGATATATATAAGGCAAGTACTGATTATTGAAGACTGTACAATATAAAGATCAAGAACGAAGAAACCAAGTTTGAAGACCCATGAGTATAAAGATCAAGATTTCAAGATATGTGCCTAGATTTTGTTAAACTTCATAATAGCATGGAAATATTCATTCCGCTTTTGGGATGGAACCCATTTCTACCTCCTTAGTGGCTTACAAACCCACGACAAGTAGCTTACAAACCTACAACAAGTGGCTTACAAACACACGAACATCCTGGTTTTGTACAAGTTCTCGAGTCCTGATGTGATGAGATATTCTACAGGAACAATCTTGCAAAACTACTTCAAAATGGTTTTCCAAAACTGCTTTTCAAAATGTTTTAGCCTTAAAACTATCTTTTCAAATGATTTTCAAAATGATGTGTTAGCCTTAAAATATCCTTTGTTTTTGTGTTTTAAAACGTAGTAAAATTAGTTTATTTTACTCCAGAATCATTTCATCTTGTTTTCATTTCAATACCATTTTTAAAACAAATTTTACATTATTTATAGCAAGGGGATGTCGACATCATGGGATACCCCATGTCGACATGGTGGCCATTGAATTCAAAAGTTTCAATTTTCAAAAGAAGTGTCTATTTGTTTAAATCTCTTCACGAATGATTGTGACCGTTGGTGCTTTATAAATAGGCTTCACAAACGAATTTTTTAATCATCTATTTTCTTCACTTCTTCTCCACAAAATCCATATTCTATAATTTTCATATTTTTAAGATCGTGCCGAAATTCTGCCGAATTCTCAAGTGTATCAAATTAGAATCTCATTCTTGTTTGATTCTCAACCCTCTCTCGAAGATCAAAGTGCTATTCAGAATTATATGATCAAAATCAAAAGTTTATCGAGTCTCTCTATAAGCTGAGGTTGTGTCTGGAAATCAATTGGGTAATCTTGTGGCCTGTAAATCAAAAGAATTTTCCCCAGACTCGTGAAACAGAAGGGTAACTCAAGGCCTTTAGAAATTGAGGAGTGTAATCTCGACACTGGTTTAATAAAAATCTATATGAGGTGGTTTGCCTTGATACAGGACTGGATGTTGGGTAACTCCGAACCAGTATAAAATCTGATGTGTTCTTTCTCTTTACTGCTTTTTATTTAATTTCCGCATCTGTGTTTGATTCTATGATTGTTTTGTGATTAAGTTCTGCATTTGTTTGTGTTATAATTTCAATTTAGTTCATATAAGTCTTAGAATCAATTAAACACTATTCAACCAGCCCTCTAATGTTAAATTAGCCTTAACATCCTTAATTCGTTGTCCCTTTCATAACTAACTTAATTAATATTTACTTTAAAAAATAAAATAAAAATAATTTTTTCTAAAAACATTCTTTTAAACACTTTTAAATTTTATAATTAATATTTAAAAATCTTTCCTTTTTAAACTAACTTAACTTCTCAGAAAATACATTTTTCAACTTCAATATAGCCAGTCTAATCATTTATAAATCCCTCTCGATTTATCTCCAATTTATTTTACGTTCCAATTCCGTAAATTTCTTTTCTCACATTTCTAAAAATAAACTACTATTTATTTTTAAAATGATTGACCCGTCTACTTATAGATTCCAACCATGAATTTATAATATCAGATTATCCTCTGGTAATTTACTTTACTTTGTATTATAAACTTCATTTCTAATTCACTTTCACTTTCATCCCTCGATTTTTCATTGATTTCAAATTAAATTCCATTTTTAAATTAATTTCTTAGTTAACCCGAATTTATTCCAAAACCTACTAATTTCAAATTCACTTCCTTTTTATGATTTAAAATCTTATTTAAATCTGGAACATCAACTTTATATTCTATTTTCAAAATTCCCCTTTAATTTTTCCCAGACTACTTAAATTTAAAAATAATTTCTTTTATACTTAAACAATATTGCTTAAGTTCTTATTTTTAAAACCCTTTTATTCACATTTATTCAAAAATCTCTATTTTTTCCATATTCCAGAATTATTAAATAGGACTTTAAAATCAACTATTTATTTTTCCTAAATTCTTTACTTTTTATTTATCTAACTTTACTATAAATATTTTACTTTAAAATTCCCCTTTTTATTTTCCTTTAAAAATTCCAATATTCACAATTTTGATATTTTAAAATTCCAAGAATCTATCCAACAATACCAAAACAACGAATAAATTTAATTACTATATTAAGTAATTATTCATAATAATTCTCTTCATTTAGTAATTAACCTCTTAATTACTTCTTACTTACTTATTTATAAATTAATTAACCTTGATTTAATCAATCTTTAATTATCACCTTAAGTACTTTAAGCAGTTAGCCTTTAATTAATGAAACAAATTAATTATTCTTCACCTATCCTATTTTATTATTCTATAATCTCTTACATTGAATAATTAATCACCAAATAATCCACACGAATTAATTGTTAATTTTAAATCTTTAATAATTAATTAATTGATTCCTTACTTGCTTAACAATTTATCCTTGATTATTAAATTTATCTACAGCAATCAATTCTTAATCATTCTTGATTAACCCTTATTAATTAAGTAACTTCAAGAATTAACAAATAATTCTATTTAATTAATCGAACACTTAAACAATACTTTATCTTCACAGAATAATTAAGTATAATATTAAAATTTCATTTTGTAAATTTAAAACATCATGTTACTGTTTATTTCACCTGAGACAAAACCATGATTACTCGAGCTAACCCGAGTTCCAACCTTCCTTTCCTCTATTCTTCTTCCTGTCTAACTGTTGCACTAAGAAAACATGCCAACAACACAACGAAATACCCAAGACAATCCACAATTTCTCTTAGCTAAAACCTGAGTTATTTCCCAATATAAAATTTTTATAACTGTTGCCTACCCTATACCCCACGAGAAAAACATACCAACTTCTCGAGTAAGTCACGAGCCAAACATTTAGATTTCTCGAATACAAACTCGAGCTACTAGCAATTACCCTTCCTTCGAGCCAATCGCGACAACGTCTCGAGTTAAAAGCAGAATCAATCTTTCTTCCCAAACTTCCATCGTCCAGACATCATGTGCATGCGTGCAACATGAACGCCGTCCAGCCCCACCGTGACCAACTCCGACATCCTCAACAAATCACCTACCATACTCTTCTTAGATCCCAAATATCCAAGTAGTAGATTTGAATCGAAATCGAAAAATGACCAGAGCGAACTCAAGTAGCAAAGCATCGCAGCTTAGAACCGCCTCGCCAAGACTTCTCTGACCACCAGAGATCACGAGACTCCACCCAAAGCTTCGACAACGCCATACTCTCCTACTCGATCCACTCGATGATGTTCTGATCCCTCAACGTGTCCAGAAATGCCTCGCAAAGATTCGCGACCCAATTAAGAGCAAAAACCCTACTTTTGCTTCGCCGCACCACCACGGCATTCCAGAAAATCAACGACTATTTTTCCCAACCTCCTCGTTCCATGAACCACCTCTGACATGAACCACGAGTCACAGATCAACTTTGATCGACGCAATCTACCGTTTACCCAAAACCACTTACCTCACAATAACTCACCAATTACAAGTCTAAAAATCTTAGTTTTGTTTTTAAAAATCCTAGAATTCCAAGTCGAATTCAACTATATGCTCAAAATCCAATAATTTAATAATCAAATTTTGACATTGATTTATCCTTCTCTGAAGTATTTTATTTCTGAAATATATACAAAATAATTTTTCTTGAATAAAATTTTAAAATGATGTTCACCCACCAACACTTTTATTTCAGGAATTAATGTCTATAGATCACTTGAGTAGAAGATTAAAACTTTTGAATCAGGTTTCAACTTGAAAAGTTTCAACAGAGGCATACATAGCCCCTCTCAGACCAGACTACATAAAATAAAATAAAATAAAATCATTTTAACCTAATTCATAATCAAATTCATATCATGCTCAAAGGTTAATCACATGCACCCCTCGGTTAAATCAGTTTTGTTTAAAATCGTAAGCCTAACAGAAATTAGATGTAGAGAACTTAAATTATTATCAATATTTTCATTTGTGAAATATGAACAGAGATAGTCACGATCAACAGACCAGCATATTCACTTCATATATACCTGTATTCATATTTAAACAAACATGCATCCATATATTTAAAATGCAACACAAAATTTTCATCCAATATTTCCACATACATCATTTAAAACTGCTTAAGTTTAAGTCTACTCACCTGCAAAGTAGAAGAACAGAGAAGCCTGTAAGAAAATTTGAGATTGCTGCCTGATTCTTAAAGCTGAGGCTTGGAATTGCAATTTGAAATCTGAATTAAATCTCTACTTGATCTATAACTTGATCAAGAACCCGGTTTCGCAAAATAGAGTATGTTGAATTTTTCTTTGATTTACTTTGATCAGCATTTATTATTATTTTTTTAATCTTCAGGTTTTGATTTTGTCCTGGTTTTATTTCTTTCTTTGTCTTGTTTTTAGATAATCAACTGATAAAACAATCTGAGAAAGAAATATGGGGATGTTCTATAACTTAATTTCCTCATTTATTAATTATTATTTTAAAAAGAAAAGATATAAAAGACACTTGTCATAAGCTATTACTAATTAACCTACATATGTTTCCTTATAAGCTTTAATAAATCAACACTTGTAATTACCTCATATTCATTTATTTACAAGGATATTCAAAGCTTTTATATTAATTAATAAATACATTTGTAAATTAATGGATGCTTTTCTAAAATTTATATGAATAAAATCTTTGAAGAAAAATAAAATACAAACCAATTCATTATCAGAATTAAATCATATATATTTGATCCATTTTAAATGTAAGTATAAAACTTTTTGTGTTTAGTTACTATTTAATAAACACTAACTTAATTTGTATTTTTTTCTTCTAAGGAAACAAAATCTTATCTTAAATAAAACTTATTAAAATATTTTTAAGGTATATATATATATATATATATATATATATATCCACTCAGATTGAAATTTAAATCTAAATTCAAATTCAATTGAAAATCTAACTTAATATCAATTCAAATAAATCCGGGACATCACATTCCACCCCCTTTAAATCTTTTCGTCCTCGAAAAGGAATGAAGCCAAAATTTTATTAAATATTTTAAAACCAGTTAAAATATTCTTTGACCAATTGAAAACACTTTTAAAATCTGTAATACTTGCCAAAATAGTTTTTATAAAAAATACTTTTATAACTTGATGTCTCAACAAGTCCATCCTCGTTCTCATAGAAATTCGGTCATACGTTGATCAGGCGTAAGACTGAAAATTTATAAGTACTTAGCAGACTCATTTCAACATTCAGTGAAAGTAATTTTGAAAATAATTTTTATTGGAAATATTGAAAACAGTTTTTGAAAATAGAGGATATATCTTTGGTGAGGATGCTCTGGAAATCATCACCCCCATCCATAGTCGCAGTTAACCCGATGGTTACGTTGCCATCCCGAGAAAATCCACAGATAACTATAGGCCTCCGCACCCCTCGATTACACCATGGAACCCGCTACAGATCGCAGCTGCAACTGGGGTTACGTAGCTATCGCAGCAAAAACCCATATAACTGTAGGCATCAACGCCCTCGAATTTCGTTGCCAAAAGAATGAAACTTCTCCACTCCACTTGACCATAGATCGCAGTCTACCGATGTTGCGTTGCCTTCCCGGCAAAATTAAGTGTAGACCGTTGACACTCATCCTCCACACGATTTTTGCTATGGTCCCCACAGTAGATCGCAGTGACATCGAGTTACACTGTCGTCACAGCATAACCCAAATTCCCTTGTAGGCATCAGCGCCCTCGACTTTCGCTACCCAATAATCCTCAGGAACTAGTTTGTCCGGACTCCTCATAGGATCGACTTTAGAACCCCCCCTTGGGGCTCAAGGCAGCACCACCCGGTGGTACTCCAGAGAAGTCCATTCCAAGGGAGCGCCTTTTTCCCCAGAGTCATCATCAAAACATTTTATACTATACATATATAGTATCTTTAAATCATACACCTAGTATGATCTCATACAAAGCTCCTTTACACAAAATCGATTATTCCAAAATCGATAATTCTCAAACTAGGCTTTCCAAATTTAATATTGATTTTACCCAAAAATCAAAAGCCTTTCCAAATCCATAGGTTCCCAAAACCTTTTCTAAAATCCTCGTAAGATCCTTCATATATATATATATAGATATATATAATTTTTAAAACTTTGGATCATTTCAACTTGTATAAAACTCCTTTATACTTCAAACACCTCCAAGAACCATTTTCTTCCGGCAAAAGATTCATCATGGGGAGTTTTATCTTATATAACAAAGAAATGTAACTTTGTTTATTCAAAATCAAATATTCAAATCTGATTACTCTTTTCAATATCATTTTCATTCAAATCCGTACGATATACTCGTATCATCCGTACGCTATACCAATCTGATCGCTCACTCGATCACAAAATTTCACTTCCGAACTAGTATCGTCCACCCGACTTTCTAGTGCGGACTCAGATCTGGTTTCTTGATCAGAAACCGTCATTCTCCTTGCATAGTCATAACTATGATAGAGAATAACCAGAACCAATCAACAATCCATATCCAGGTTTGCCGTCGAAAATCGAGTGAAAAATCCCAACTCGGATCGACATACTATCTCGAAATTATGTTCTCGAATCTGGATAAATCACTATGCGAATAGAATAACATACGTACACCCTACGTATTTATCTTTATTGGTTATTAGCCAAATTAATTTCATTTCTATTCACGTTCACTTTCATTCACTTACTCTCAATTGCTTCAATCCATTTGGATTATCACCTCTATTCTTATCTCGATTGGGTATTTAACCAAGAATAGTTTAAACTCTGTCCAGTTTAAATTTAGAAAATAGCTTGAAAAGTTAAAGAAATAGATAAGTAGTTGAAAAATAATTACTAGTTTGTAAAATAGCTGTAACATAGTTCAGTAATTGTAAAATAATTGGAAAACAGTTAAATAGTAATAGAAATTTTAAATAATTGCAAAATAGCTATAAAATAGTAATTGGTAGTTGAAAATAGTAATTAGTTTATAAAATAGTTAGAAAATTGTTAAACAGTTTCAAAAATAATTGTAAAACAAGTATAAGATAGTTTGGCTTTTAAAAGAAAGGTTGTATATATAATAAATAGCTTGGAAAAAATAGGTTTATATTAAAGCAGTTTATATTAAAAATAGTCCAGAGTCGAAACTGTTCACTTCCCAATCTTCATTCTCATCAATTCAATTTAAATTTCCTCTACCATTTAAATTGACCCAATTACAATTTAAATAAATTTAATTTCCAATTATTATCCATTTATTAATCTCATTAAATAAAGTTCAATTAATTACATAAATTAATTGATTATCCTTATCCTGAAACCTTTCCCAATTTTAATTCCAGTTTTGTTGTATTTCTATTACTTCTTAATTCTTACTATTGCTTTTAGTTTAATTAATACCACAACCAATTTCCTTAATATAATAGATAACCTATTTCTTATATAAGATTCATTTACTTTTGAAATCATTTTAAAACCTTTATATAAGAAAATAACAAGTACGCTCTCTCATATATATATATATATATATATATACACACACACACACACTCAACTCATCCTAGGGTACCACTTACCCTATTCTTAATGAGTAATTCCACCAAAGCCAAGGTTCTCGCTTAACCTTCAGCTCTGATACCAAATGTAACGACCCGGAAATTTCGATCACGAAATTTCCAGAGAGTCAGTGAAAGAAGAAAAGAGAAAGAAGAACTTAAAGAAACACACAATCTCACATTCGCAGCTGATAAAATATAATATCACATAAACAATAGTTATACAAAAGAGACTGTACTTGTCAAATTACACTTTAATATATATCAGAGTTATAATAAATTTACAATCGCAGAACAGATGAATCAATCTGTTTCAGATACTGCAATATATCATAGCAGAGACTCTCCTTACGATTCTGCTCTCCAACTCGCCTCATGAGCTCCAGAACGTCCTTACCTGAAAATCTGTAATACTCGGTCTGACCCGAGCATTATATTAAAGTAACACCCAGGTCAGGCTGGAAACCAGCGTGAGTAAACCCATCTAACATGGAATACAAAAGAATACAACTTATATAAACCCGGGTAACTTGCATCAATATAAAATTTCACAAACTGTTATAGACATTACTTATTTCACCTATCAAATTCTAAGTACCCAAACTTAGATCAAATGGTGCAATTCACTAAAATCATTCCTCTTCAGTCTATTGATTTCACATATCAATTTATAAAGAGTCGAAGTGGTTTCGGGTATTTACTAATACCCGACTCTGGTCTCTTCGAATTAAATGTCATCTAAAACCAAGTTATCCAATTAAATACAACTCAACTTTAATTACCGGATAACACTTTTACACCACAATTCATAATAGATAATTAATCACATTATCACCATCCATGCAACATATCATATCACAAGCAATTCAGATTAGAGATATCAACCAAAGCACTAATCATCATTTAATCATTAATAAGCATGATTGATCACCTCCATTAATTACATTAATTAATTAATGATCCTCTAATTACTTTCGTTGGTTAAGTATTCTTCAATTTTCCATAATAATTAACCGTTACCTTACTTATTTTCATTAATCAACCACGATAAATCACAATCAGAAATTAACTTCCTTAATTTCTCTATCAATTAACTAACTCCTTGATTAACTATATTAATCTTTTAATTACACTGAGTAATTTATAGCTTAATTTCTTCCACTAAATAATTATCCTTTAATCACTACGCATCAGGTAATTTCCTTAAATTAAATTACATCCAGTAATAAATTACTTTACTAAGAAATTTCACCTTACTAATTACCTTAAGTAATAATACTTAAGCCAACACCAAATGATTAACTTTAATTAATTAAACTGAATTAATTAACCAAAATTAACCACATCCAATTAATTAATCATACTCAGTAATTAATTCCTTTAATTACTACATTAAGTAATTATTCATAATAATTCTCTTCATTTAGTAATTAACCTCTTAATTACTTCTTACTTACTTATTTATAGATTAATTAACCTTGATTTAATCAATCTTTAATTATCACCTTAAGTACTTTAAGCAGTTAGCCTTTAATTAATGAAACAAATTAATTATTCTTCACCTATCCTATTTTATTATTCTATAATCTCTTACACTGAATAATTAATCACCAAATAATCCACACGAATTAATTATTAATTATTAAATCTTTAATAATTAATTAATTGATTCCTTACTTGCTTAACAATTTATCCTTGATTATTAAATTTATCTACAGCAATCAATTCTTAATCATTCTTGATTAACCCTTATTAATTAAGTAACTTCAAGAATTAACAAATAATTCTATTTAATTAATCAAACACTTAAACAATACTTTATCTTCACAGAATAATTAAGTATAATATTAAAATTTCATTTTGTAAATTTAAAACATCATGTTACTGTTTATTTCACCTGAGACAAAACCATGATTACTCGAGCTAACCCGAGTTCCAACCTTCCTTTCCTCTATTCTTCTTCTTGTCTAACTGCTGCACTAAGAAAACATGCCAACAACACAACGAAATACCCAAGATAATCCACAATTTCTCTTAGCTAAAACCTGAGTTATTTCCCAATATAAAATTTTTATAACTGTTGCCTACCCTATACCCCACCAGAAAAACATACCAACTTCTCGACTAAGTCACGAGCCACACATTTAGATTTCTCGAATAAAAACTCGAGCTACTAGCAATTACCCTTCCTTTGAGCCAATCGCGACAACGTCTCAAGTTAAAAGCAGAATCAATCTTTCTTCCCAAACTTCCATCGTCCAGACATCATGTGCATGCGTGCAACATGCACGCCGTCCAGCCCCACCGTGACCAACTCCGACATCCTCAACAAATCACCTACCATACTCTTCTTAGATCCCAAATATCCAAGTAGTAGATTTGAATCGAAATCGAAAAATGACCAGAGCGAACTCAAGTAGCATAGCATCGCAGCCTAGAACCGCCTCGCCAAGACTTCTCTGACCACCAGAGATCACGAGACTCCACCCAAAGCTTCGACAACGCCATACTCTCCTACTCGATCCACTCGATGATGTTCTGATCCCTCAACGTGTCCAGAAATGCCTCGTAAAGATTCGCAACCCAATTAAGAGCAAAAACCCTACTTTTGCTTCGCCGCACCACCACGGCATTCTAGAAAATCAACGACTATTTTTCCCAACCTCCTCGTTCCATGAACCACCTCTGACATGAACCACGAGTCACAGATCAACTTCGATCGACGGCAATCTACCGTTTACCCAAAACCACTTACCGCACAATAACTCACCAATTACAAGTCTAAAAATCTTAGTTTTGTTTTTAAAAATCCTAGAATTCCAAGTCGAATTCAACTATATGCTCAAAATCCAATAATTTAATAATCAAATTTTGACATTGATTTATCCTTCTCTGAAGTATTTTATTTCTGAAATATATACAAAATAATTTTTCTTGAATAAAATTTTAAAATGATGTTCACTCACCCACCAACACTTTTATTTCAGGAATTAATGTCTATAGATCACTTGAGTAGAAGATTAAAATTTTTGAATCAGGTTTCAACTTGAAAAGTTTCAACAGAGGCATACATAGCCCCTCTCAGACCAGACTACATAAAATAAAATAAAATCATTTTAACCTCATTCATAATCAAATTCATATCATGCTCAAAGGTTAATCACATCCACCCCTTGGTTAAATCAGTTTTGTTTAAAATCGTAAGCCTAACAAAAATTAGATGCAGAGAACTTAAATTATTATCAATATTTTCATTTGTGAAATATGAACAGAGATAGTCACGATCAAACTTCGTATGAGAGAAATATGAACTTAAGAAGTTATCAAAACATTAAATTAAATAAATTAAACTAAAATCAACTCCACTAAATTACCAAAATTCCACCTTCTTCCTTCTCCCTAACATCCGTGCACAGAGATACGACCGTGCACCTCCACCGGCGATATGGTGCTCCGATGCTTCATATTATGAATCGACTTCCCCGTTCCGTTCCCCTTTGAAATCTCCATCTCTCCGTATCATTCTGACAACCCCCGAGATCCCCGGTCAAAAACTCTGCCATGGTCGTAGCTTCAACTAGCCACTGTGATCAATCATATGGAAAATTGACACTGCCAAATTTCATCTCGTATCTAGCTCCACCGCTTCGACCCAAACAAAACCCACCCGAGCATCCCCTTTCGCTCGCGACTTCCAAGCCATGGCCAACATCCTCTCCCCAAAAAGCTATCGGACACAACAATTCTCTGCCCTGATATGCCTCATCCCAGTGCGAGCCGAAATTAACCCTCCTCTCGTCGAATCAAGGCCCGCAACCTCATGAAACACTAACCCTAGTCGAATCTATACTTTGACAATGAAATCGATCATCACAAAACAATACCGCACCCTACACAAATGATATTTAATCGAAGAGAATCGTAAAGCATGGATTTACAAATTGTTAACGTGATTTTTAAACGAGTATGTTGTGTGAAGAGATATTTTAAAGTTGGAAAATTTCATTTTTTCCTTTACTATTTGCGTTTGAATGAGATGGAAGGGCGACGTGATTTTAAAGGGGGAAAACGTGTTTGAATCAGGTTGCTACAGTGATTAAAGAGAAGGCAAAAAGTTCTGATATAAATATATATGTCAATCAATGAATATAAATATATATTTCTTTAATTAAAATAGTCTCGATTCAGTAGCTTAAAATTTTAACCTCCTATCGAGGCGTGCCGCTAGGCGTTTATAATGTTATCCCCTATTCCGAACATTGGAAAAGCTTTCGAGTCCAAATTCGATCGTATGGAGAAAATAGCTTTTTGGACCCAATTATTATAATGAATTTTCTATATAAATTTCAACGCATTTATAATTTTCGATAGCTTAAAATAGATTTTATTATTTTTGGTTTTATAAATATTAATTTTATAAGCCTTTAAATTATTTTTAATGAGCTTAAAACTTCAGATTCAACAATTTACCCAATTTTCAATTATTTAATTTAATAATTAAATTGTCCAATAAATAGTTGTATTTGAAAATCAAGTTAAAAATTACTTTTAAGTATTTGAAATCAATTAAATATTCAAATTTCAAATATCCAAAATTACAGATCATTACATATTTATTTCCTTCTTCATTTGTTTCCTTCTTTTCCGCATGCATATCTTCATGAAGACCTCTTCCATTTGAATTCAAATTCCTATAAAATAACATAATAAATGTCTAAGTAAATTTTCTCAAATTAAATCATACACAAAAATAATATTTTTTCCATATATGAAGATGAATAAATGATGATTTGAAAATAATTTAAATTTGGGTTTAAACATGTTAAAATACCATATATGCTCACTTATTTGATTAAATTAGATCAAATATGGAAGTAAAAATATGTACATTTATGTGCACATCATATTCTTCTTACCTTCTCTTTTTTTCTTTGAACCTTTCGAAGATGGTGCACCAGCCTTTATAGCAAGCATAACCCCTTGACCTTTACATGCAGACCCGACCAACCTCAACATATTGAGAAGCGCCATGAGATTCACATTCAATAGGTTCATATTATAATTCAGTATGAACAATTCATGTTGAGATGTAAGAGAACCAAGGATCAAACAACTTGTAGTTCATTGCTTATCTGTATATTCAATTATGAAACCCTATCAATATAGCCCTTTATCATTAGTATGTAATTGTCCACATTTTGTCCTATAGTAATTTTGGTGTTGAACAACTTTTTCGTAAGCTCGTACCTTGTGGAACGTGACTATTCACCAAATAAGGCCTTGAGACTGTCAAATATCTCATGGTTAGACATGTTTTCGTTGATTCTACAAAGGCTTATCAAAATTAAACAACATGAAAACTTAGGCGATCTCCGGGTATGAAATCCATTTCTCATAAGCAAGTCTAAGTTCGAGGTCCGCATCATCAATGGGTTGTTCTTTAAGATTGCATGTAACAAATGACAAAGATGCTCGTAAGTCAATGCTAACTTAATTGCTCTTAGGCAATCGATATAGTTGGGTTTGGTAAGCTTGTCGCTTTTAGAAAATAGTTTTAGAGTTGAACTTTTTTGCAAGTATTTATTGGTAGATTATTAGGACAACATCATAGTATATGTTCTTATAATATTAGTAAGGTTAAACTTTATGTTTCATTTTACTGATAAGCTCCCACTAATCTTTTAAGTTTCTCCAAACCTAAAGTCAAAACATAAAAGTCTTTTGATTTCACTAGTAGGTGTTAAAACTCGTATATCTTAGGGTTGTGACTTTGAGGAAAGCTCAATAAATCATACTTCCATATACAATGGATAATTCCTTACGGTTGTATCGTCTACAACTCCTAACCAGCGGTTCTAGTCCTATCACATTTTTACCTTGAGGAAAGCTCAATAAGTAAAAAGAGATTATTCACTTGTACCAACCATTTTGCAATGACCTATGTGACTACTAGAGTTTTAAATCCTTGAAAATCGACACTAATTCATCCTTGTTTTGCAAATCCAAGTGCCAAAAAGCCTGATTGTTAGGGGAAAAAGAAAATAAAGATTGAAAAAAATCTCACACGAATGGAATAACATATATTATTTCAATAATAATCTTTATAGTGGAAAATTTGAATACAATATCAGAGTCTAACTTAGATTCAGCCTAGACAATTATAAACCTTTATCCTTTCAAATGCTGAAAAATAATAACAAATGCAATAGATGCAGCGGATAATTGAATATGTCCATACAATGAAGATCTCCAGCTCTCCTTTGGAAACTCCAAGCATCTTAAACTAAACCTGAATTACTTGGATTTGACTTGAGTATTAAAAATACCTGGATCGGGCTTGATAAACCAGCGTAAGATACTCGAAATTTTAAGTGCTGATGTAAAATCATCAATTTAAAAGATGTTAAGTTCGTATATTATTATCAATCATTAATCAATTTAATTCATCTTTTTATTCCTTCATAAATATCTGTTAGAGATATATTCATTTAATTATTCCTTTATCTTCTTAACAGTATATGGAATCATTAAGCCTCATTTATCAAATCATTTGGTAAATTTAAACCCTTTTAATTTTGGAATAATTCCAAATCAATTCACCTTTTACTTAGAAAAATATTTCCAAATCATTAATTAAATCATAATCAAAGATTTCTTATTTCGAAAACATAACTTTGAATTGGTCAAAACAACGTTATTTAAGACATAGTTTACTTCAAACCCAAAACAATTAATTCAAGTATAGAAATCAAAATAATCCCAAATCATTTATTTAAATCTTTAAAAAGATTTCTTAATTCACAACTCAAAACTTGAATGAGTTAAAACCATGTTATCTAGGATGTCAATCCAAAACTAGTAAACATTAAGTGAGCAGAATCTATAGAAATCGTCTAATTCTACTCATTTATTCCTTCATGAATTAATTATAGTTAACACATTAACTATCATTATAAACTTCACATTATTAATCCATTGTTCTTTTTCATTCATCCAAGTGAACATCGAATGTTAACAATCAAGTATACATCCGTATAAACATCCAAACAAACATATGAATTCATGTATAATCATGTCAATAACTTTTATATACTTGTAATTAATAATCTTAACTTGGTTCTAACTTGAAAATCATTTTAATCATAAACTAGAAAGGAAAGTGTTTCTCAAGATCTCACATTCTTAGATCCCTTCTTTTCCGTAGCTTCTCCGGGTGATTTTGCCATAGCTTCCACTCCTCGACAAGGTTCCAATCTCTTCCCTAGCCAACATGGTTTAGCCTTACCATGTACAAGGCACTAACTTAACCTTTAGCTCTTCTATTTGCTTCCAAAAACCTCCAGTGCTTCACGCCTTCACTCTGGCATTACTTACTTCTCTTTTTCCTTCGCTGGAGCACACAAACTCTCTCCTTTTCTCTTAAACTTTCGGCATGGCATGAAAGGACGGAAGACGAACTCCATTTGAGTTGAAACTTATGTAGATGGCTTTAGAATGCTTCAAGAAGCTTAGATCTGTGGTCGAATATAGTTTTTAAGTGATTTTTGGACTATTTCTTTTTGATTTTGGATTGGGAAGCCAATGATAAAGCTTGAGAGAGAAGAAATGAAGAAGAAGAAGAAATGAGAGAAAATGAGAAAGTGGAGAGGAATTTATAGAAGAAGCTTAAGAATTAAATCATATGACTCGTCATAATTATATCTAGTCATATCACAAATCTTTTATAATATATATATATATATACATATATATATAATTATGTTTAGCCACATCACTTTCTTTTATGTATATATAATTATTATATCTAGTCACATCACTTTCTTTTATATATATATATATAATTATTATGTCTAGTCACATCACTTTCTTATATATATATATACCATTATTATGTTTAGTTACATCACTTTCTTTTATATATATTATTATTGTTATGTCTAGTCACATCACTTTCTTTTATATATATATAATTATTATGTCTACCCACATCACTTTCTTTTCCAAATTAATATATGATAATTTATTTCTAAGTGTATAATTATCTAGTTAATTAACTCATTTATATATGTATATACAGTGCACAAAGACAAACAACATTCCTAACAACTTTCTGGTGTCAAAAGGACGAAATTTAAAAAAACATTCTTCGGTAACATTTTATGTTTTTCTATGAACTATTTAATTTGGTAAACAAATTTTGAAAACAATTTCGCCTTCATTATTAAATAATTAAAATGAGTTTATTTTCATTATAAAACTTAAATATTGAATATTTAAAATTAATTAAATATCCACTAAACATGGCAGTGAAATTCCGGATCATTTACATTCTTCCCCCTTAAAAGAATTTCGTCCCTGAATTTACACCAAAATAGAACCCAAAGGTATTTATTTATTTTTAAACTTACACCCATATGATGTATACAGATCATCTAATTTGATATACTTTTTGAATCCATGGTTTTACTTCTGAACTAGTATTGATCCCTCGATCCTCTTGTGCGGACTTTGAACAGGCTTCTTGATTAGAAAACTTCGTTTCCCTTACATAGCCCTCAACTATAATGGAAAACGTAAGTATCCCAATCACAAACCTTCATCCTTGTTCATCGTCAAAAATCGAGCGATAAATCCTTTTTCGGACTAGTGTAAACACCTCCAAGTTCCATACTCGAATCTTAGATCAGAATTGTATGACGTAACGATCTACCTACAACCCTCTTTTTCCACTTTTTCAAATCTTTATGAAAACATTTCATAAAACTATTATCTTTTAAAAATGCTTCTTTATATGTATTCACACTAAATCTTTATTTTTAAATATTTTTCTTAAATGAAAATATTTCATCCTAAAGTAATCATTTCAATTTAAAAGGCAATTTACTTTTTAATTTCCAAAATTACAATCAACTTTTCTCCTCATAATATATTCCTTTTTAACCAACCTTGATATTAACCTATCAAATAATAATTCAAAATTACCTTTTTAACTTAAGGAAAATTATATAGGTTGAGTAACCCCAAAATAATACCAAGGAACTGGGTACTACCAATGGTATCTTATATCCCATTTACAAGAAGAATAATACTTAGAGAAGTGTTCACCATCCGAACATATCTCTTGCCCATTTGTAGTTATTTTCGAACCACTCAAATTATTTATCATTTGAGACTTTCTTACTTTTTAAATTTCTATTTTCTAATTTCTTTTCGAAAATCCATTAGAGATTATTTTGTTTATAAAATCCATTTTGCAAATTTCTTCATAAAATCGTCTTATATAACTTACTCATTTTAGAATTTTTATAATTCTTGTCCAAATACCCAAAATTTAATTTCTCAAATTTTATATAACATATCTTTTATATCCGTATTTTTACAAAAATAATTTTATAAAATACAATTTTTATACTACATGCTTATTTATTATTCATTAACCTTAACCTAATATTATTATCAAACATCTTTTAGTCAAATCGTGAAACTTAATTCACAAGATGTTCATTCAATCAACAAATGGTAATAACTAAATATTATCATTTCCTTAACCATAAACTGACACACATAAATATCTATATCTTTCAAAAGATATTCCTTTATACTTAAAATATAATCCTTTTAAAACAGTGTGTCGGTTTACCTTGTTTAAGTGTTTAGAAATCCCTATCGATAACGGTGATCGGACGCATCGACCAGAATCTATAAATCACTCAACAGATAAATGAACACAAAATAATTTTATACCAAATAAAAAATACACGCTCATATATATAATACTTTCAAATCTCATTATAGGTAAGTTACTCATTCTAGGGTATTACCAACCCTATCTCTAATGAGTTTTACCACACCAAAGCCTAGGTGTTCGCTCAACCTAAGCTCTGATACCAAACGTAATGACCGGGCTTTTCATCCCTCGAAAATCGACACTAATACATCCCAGTGCCGCAAATCAAAGTGTCGAAAAGCCTGATTGTTGGGGAAAAAATAAATAATGAACAGAATCTTACACGAATGGAATAACATACATTATTTCAATAATAATCTTAACAGCGGAAAATTTGAATATAATATCAGAGTCTAATATAGATTCAGCCTGGACAGTTATGAACCCATGTCCTTATAAATGTGAAAAAATAAAATAATTCAATAGATGCAGCGAATAATAGAATATGTCCATACGAAGACGAAGATCTCCAACTCTCCTTTGGAAACTCCAAGCATCTTCAACTAAAACTAAAACTACTTGGGTCTGACCCAAGTACTAAAAATATCCGGATTAGGTCTGATAAACCAGCGTGAGATACTCAATATTTTATATGCTAATGTAAATCAAAACCTTTGAAAAGAATGGTATCTCATAAGACCATGCCCACAAATAAACGCAGACGGGTTTTATCTTATGATAACCAAAATACTTTATACTGAAAATACTTCGATATTATCTTTAATGACATTGGTTTGAAAACACTTTTCAAGTAATATATCAAAATAAAGTATCAATATCCAAACTAAGTCTATGGTAATATATCCAGACTAGGTCAACGGAATATATGATACGAAAGGGGTAGCTGAAATGTTTGCAAAGCATTACAGCTATTTTTGGACTACAATCAAAACCGTAAAGCTCATATTGGGATTGAATTCCCAACATGACAGGGAATTAGTGGCCTTTTTCCTTCGATCCACACGTAGCAAACATAGTTTCCATGGTTCCTTAATCACTTTTCTCAAGCAAGTCACTTGGAACTGTACTTGCTACCAATATCCGGTAGTCTTATCGTTCTTCATAAGCTAACTACTATGTTCAAATAAATAGGGCAATAAATGCCTTAAGGATCTAGATTCCACTAGGCTCCTCCATACTCATACAATCGATAGCCTGAAATATATATCATGCATACCACATTATTACCCATATCATATCCAAGATGTGAGGCTTGAGAGGCTACTCTCTTCTTTTCATAAAGGCGTACTTTTTTTTTCACAAAGCCATGCTTTATTCTTCCACAAAGCACATTCCATTTAGAATGCCATACTGCCATTTCCGTTTATCGCTAATTGACTTCTACAAAAATACAACCTCCGAGCTCATATGTCTCAGAGAAGGGTGTTAAGCTAATAGGAGTTTCCTCCTACTCCACCCGTAGATGTACGTTTATAAAAATCAACGTTCGTGATTTAGAAATGCAATGTCAAACACTCAACTATACAAGTTCGTTCTGGGACTGACCGAAACCGAAGGTACTCCTCCTACTACCATTAGTAGCAAGTAGTCCTTGCAATTCGAAGATTTTAAAACGTGATAGGACCACTGCTATAATAAATGTCTCTATATTGAGGGAAACCCAAAGAATGTCAACGAGCAATCTTTACGCTATGAAAATCTTCGGTCTTCAATAATCATTATCTTTAACATGTCTTCACTTTCGAACGTATATGTTGGTTCGAAGTGGTTTTTGGATAAGAGTTACCCAAATCCGACCTCGGTTCCTCCGAACCAATCATCGATTTAAAAGATGTTAAGTTCGTATATGACTATCAATCATTAATCAATTTAAGTCATCTTTTTATTCATTCGTAAATATCTCTTAGAGGTATATTCATTTAATTATTCATTTATCTTCTTAACAGTATATGGAATCATTAAGCCTCGTTTATCAAATCATTTGGTAAAATTAAACCCTTTTAATCATGGAATAATTCCAAATCAATTCACCTTTTACATAGGAATATATTTCCAAATCATTTACTAAATCTTAATCAAAGATTTCTTATTTCCAAAACATAACTTTTAAATGGGTCAAAAACGATGTTATTTAAGACATGGTTTACTGAAAACCCAAAACAATTAAGTCAAGTATAGAAATTAAAATAATTCCAAATCATTTATTTAAATATTTACAAAGATTTCTTAATTCAAAACACAAAATTTTAATTGAGTTAAAACCATGTTATCTAGGATGTTAATCCAAAACCAGAAATATTAAGTGAGAAGGATCTATAGAAATAGTCTAATTCTACTCAATATCAATTCTCGTATTCAACCGATACTATGGGCAGAATAACGGCAAAATCGCCTTTTAAATTCCGTGAATAGCACGTTTCCCTCTTCGAGCTTTAACACCGAGTATAAGAAGATTATCATCGTAAAACCAAGTTATATATATATATTGAAAATTATATCGTTAATGCTTTGGAAAATTTTGATCCAAGTAAATCCAATTAACTATCCCCTCGATCGGGATAGTCCGGATAGCTAGGGAGCGTAGGAATCTAGTTTTCCAAACTCAAGCCTAGACGCTATCTCTTTGACACCCATAAGCCGGTCAAGTTATTTGATCGACTCTAAATCATTAATCATTTAACCATTTCATAAATTTCTCAAATCACCTTTAGAATAATTTATTAATCATTTGAAAATATTCACAAAAGATTTGGAAAAGAATGATTAGGTTTAAAATTATATTTCAAAAGTTATAAAAAAGTGCGGCAGAAAAATGCTACGGAAAGATCTGTATTGATCAAAACGAATTTCTATCATTTGAAAATTTGTTTTTATTACTCAAATCACTTTTAAAACATTTTAAATGATTTATTCTACATTTTTAAACATTTTAAAAATAAGTATCTATGACATTTGCAAATTTGGCCACCGAACTGCCAAAGCACGATTTTCTTGAAAACTTTATTAGTTCATATTTCAAAATCTATTAAATAAAATCTCGATCATATTCTTTTGTTTGAAAACTATAGTCATAAGAGTTCAGAAAAATTCTTATTGCAAAGAAATGCGACTCTGATTCCATCCTATAGAAGGATTTAACTTTTATGGTGTAAAATCGTGAACTACCGTTACATGGCGACCCTATTTTTGACTCCAAACTCAATATTTGTCAAACCTTCTCCAAATTTAATTTTAATGTTAATAAAACATTTATAAACCAAACATTAAGCCAATATTTTCCATATTAAATCACTTTTTCACTTTTAAATATTATTTTTCAATATTTTAACTTATATATTATACTATTACAATATTATATTTAACTTCATAGATGATTATAAAATCATACTAAATTCCATTTTCACGTTTCAAAACATTCACTGACATAGAAAGTTATTTATTATCTATATTTGAACTATTTTATTTATACGTCCATAAAATTAATATCATTCCTTTAACATTATAAAAATGTTATCGTTCCTTTTCTAAATGAAACATTTTCATTTTTAAATCATTTCAAAACATTCCTCTTTTATGATTTCAAAATATTTCGAGGCTTAACTTTTCACATATACCACCATTCATTCCTTCATGAATTAATTATAGTTAACACATTAACTATCATCATAAACTTCACATTACTAATTTATTCTTCTTTTTCATTCATCCAAGTGAACATCCAATGTTAACAATCAAGTATGCATCCGTATAAACATCCAAACAAGTATGCGAATTCACGTATAATCATGTCAATAACTTTTATATACCTATAAATAATAATCTTAACTTGCTTCTGACTTGCAAATCATTTTAATCATAAACAAGAAAGGGATGTGTTTCTCGAGATCTCACCTTCTTAGCTCCCTTATTTTTTGTAGCTTCTTTGGGTGATTTTGCCATAGCTTCCGCTCCTCAACAAGGTTCCAATATCTTCCCCTAGCCAACATGGTTCGGCCTCACCATGTACAAGGCACTAACTTGACCTTTAGCTCTTCTATTTGCTTCCAAAGACCTCTGGTGCTTCACGTCTTCACTTTGGCATAACTTACTTCATTTTTTCCTTCGCTGAAGCACTCAAACTCTTCACCTCTTCTCTTAGACTTTCATCCATGGCATGAAAGGGCGGAAGACGAACTCCATTTGGGTTGAAACTTAGGTAGATGGCTTGAGAATGCTTCAAGAAGCTTTGATCTATGGTCGGATCTAAGTTTTAAGTGGTCTTTAAACTATTTCTTTTTTATTTTGGATTGGGAAGCCATTGATGAAGCTTGAAAGAGAAGAAATGAAGAAGGAGAAGAAATGAGAGAATGAGAAAGTGGAGAGGTAATTATAGAAGAAGCTTAGCATTAAATAATATAACTTGTCATAATTATATCTAGTCACATCACAAATCTTTTATAATATATATAATTATGTCTAATCACATCACTTTCTTTTATATATATAATTATTATGTCTAGTCAATCCACTTTCTTTTATATATATAATTATTATGTCTAGTCACATCACTTTCTTTTATATATATAATACTTATGTCTAGTCACATCACTTTCTTTTATATATATATATATAATTATTATGTCTAGTCACATCACTTTCTTTTGTGTGTATATAATTATTATGTCTAGTCACATCACTTATATATATAATTATTATTTTGTCTAGTCATATCACTTTATTTACCAAAATAATATATGAAAATTTATTTACAAGTGTATTGTTATCTAGTCAATTAACTCTTAAATACATATATGCATATGTATATATAGTAAAAAGATGGACAACATTCCTAACAACTTTCTGGTGTCGAAAGGTTGAAATTTCGAAAAACGTTCTATGGTCATATTTTCTGTTTTTCTATGAACTATTTAATTTGATAAACAAATTTTGAAATTAATTTCACCATCATTATTAATTAATTAAAGTGAGTTTAGTTTCATTATAAAACTTATATATTGAATATTAAAATTAATTAAATATCCGCTAAACAAGGCAATGAAATTCCGGGTCGTTACAACCTAAGTATATTATTCATACCTTAAGGAAACCTCAACGGATATGTACAAGTATCTTACCTTGTCTACTATATACATTAATAATACTACACATAACATCTCTAGCTTAAGGAAGGCTCGACAACTAGAGAGTATACAATTAATTTATTAATGTATAAATGGTAGATGACAACTTTATGTTAAAGAATCATAATCTTCAATAAATTATCTCGAGTTATATACTTATAGAATAATGTATTTTTTATGAAATACCCGTATGATTCAAGTTTCAGATACATTAAAAATCACGGTATATGTACATTTACCTATGTATTTATTCTTAAGTCTATTTAAGGTATCTACAATGTTCCAACTTTAGTTTCTATATTCATATTATATAAGTATTATTATTATATAGCATTTATATTTTAATTAGCTTACATAATTATCTTATATATAACATTATATTAATTAAATCTTATTTAATTAAATTTTAATTAATTAACTCTTTAATTAATTGTTTATTATTCAATCTTAACATGTTATATTGGATACACACAAAGATTTATATAAATGTGTATGTATGTATGTATTTTAGTATATTAATTAAATTTTAATTTATTTATTTAATTAAACCATTTTAATTAAATTTTATTAATTTCAAAAAGTTATTTCATATATACGTACATGTATAATTATATTGTCTTAAGCATTTCAAGACAATATAACATATATCGCTATATAATATACATGCATATATGTATATTATTTAATTAACTGATTTAATTAATTTAATTCTTCTATTACTCTTATTAATAAACTTAATTTTGAAATCAATTTATATTTATTTTCAAACATTTTGAATTTTTTTATTATATTGTAATTTTATTAATATATATACATATATATAATTTTGAATTTAACTTTTAAATTTAAAATCTATATTTTTGGTTTTCAAATAATGTTGAAAATTAGCCCAAGGCCAAACTCAAATTGGGTCTTTTCTATTAGGGGCAACCTTTGGGCTTACATATCTGTTTAGGCCAGGCTAGTAGCCAAGTAGGGATGAGCACTTGATTACTCAAACCCAATCCTTCGACGCTACTTTTTAGACACCCTATTACCTAGGCTGTGACCAGAAGTAGTTGACCCTAACATGACTAATTTAGACCGTACATGCTATTGGGCTTTGATACCATTGTTGGAACTAAACCAGCCCATAGTGAAGAATACCCCTTTTATTTCAAACTTCAAATGTCACAAAACAAAACCATAACATAGTGTCTATGATAAATGATACATCACTTGTAAAAAAATAAAATTTTAACTTCAAATGAGTACATAAAAAAGTAGCATAAACATATAAATAATCTACCGACACAAGCTCCTCTCATCGTCATCTCCATCATGATCAGCATCTCTTTCTCTAACTTGTGTTGTAATGAGGAGGGAGTCGGAATAACAGCGTATGGAGAACAAAAAATCTTGAGCCTTTCTATATTAATACTTAGGCGGTATAATTTAAATAAGGATATGTCTTTCGCATTTTAAACTATATGCAAACCATTTAATACTTCATGTAAGGGAAGGAGTTGAGCCATCAAATAACCACTTTATACCTTCAATCTCCGAAGTAGGTTTCCCCATAATTAATAACCCATAACCATCATTAATAATGTCTACCATGAAAGGTAAAACACAAGCCACTTAATACCTTTTATTAGGAAATAGGAAGTCTCTGACCATTTAAGATCTCAACTGAGGTAAGCATCTTTTATTTAATACCTACTTCCAAGGCAGACTCCACACAGCATCTATCTAGACATTGCATGGAAATCTCTTCGGACACTTAATACTTCAGTTGAAGCAGACCTTTTTGAGATACCCTCAATCATGCCTAAACCCAATCTCGACCATTTAATACTTCATATAAGGGAAAGAGGTAAGCCCTCAAACAACCACTTGATACCTTTAATTCTCCGAAGTAGGTCCTTCATATTATGACTTGTACCCCATAGAGACGTCTCATATATGTCCGACTATTCGTAGAAACTAGTAGCCAGATTAGCCAGACGGATTTACCATATAGAATTGTGACTAACTTCACATCAACTTTGGTTACTTATTATAGGCGATGACTCGCATCAACGCTAAAGTCACATTACTGATAGTCGATTAGCTGCGCAAACTTCTACGTGTTTTTGACTGACCTCACATCCCTATAACTCAGTCATATTTCATAGCACTCTCTAAGTGTATAATCACACATCTCAGCGTATTTATTATTTAGGTCTTATAAGAAATCCTTCTTATTTCTCCTAATTAATTACTTTCTTAAAGGGGATAAAATCAATAATGGAAGTCAAATCTGACTTTTGCAACCGATGAATTTATAAGTTAATTTCAAAGTAAAACTTTAGTTTGTGATAAATTTGTGTCTACGTAGACAATGATGCATTTAATATAATCCATTTGCATAAATTTATATTTATACAAATAATGTATGCTAAAAAATTAGGTAGCGCTTAGGCAATTCTTAAGCGGTGCTTAAGCGACATTAAGTGAAGCGAGGCTTCCGTCGCCTCGCCACACCTAGCGCTAAATATAACATAACGTATCCTACTAGACACAAAAAACTATGACTAATATAACTTTGTTTGTCATCTTCATCTTGTCTTCGTCGTTTTTGTCTTCTTCGTCTTATCTTCGTTCTTGTATCTATTTCATGTATGGTACTACAGTTACTTTTCTATAAGGTTGAGTATATATAGAAATATTTCTTATGTAGTTGTCACTATCAAAATATCAAACTATAAGGTTCTAACAGGCAATTCCTTAAATAATCTATAGATCGTACTCAAAGGGCCCTAGGGATGGAGTTTCATCACCATCGGTAAGAATATACCTAGTAGGAAAGTTGAATTAAGAATATCTATGAATATCTATGAAGATTATTTCTCCAGAGCGAAAAGCAGACAAGTTCCCACGATCGCCCAGAGAACCGAAGATGTTCTCAAAGGAAATCAGAGGAGGGGTCGCTTCTTCAACTGGTTCAAGGCTTGGACTAGGCGTAAGCTATGAAGTCCTGATGATTAATCGCTTGGGTCGGCAAGGGGTTGTAACCTTGGTAACTTCAAAAGATGTCTCTCCATACAATTCATCTCCATCAAGATTATAATCTTCATCATCATCATCCTCTTCTTCCTATTTCTCTCCTTCTTCTTCCTCTCCTCCTTTACCTCTTTTCTCGATGATGTTCTCTTCCTCTCCTCTTTCCCCCTCACTTATATTTGCATCGCCACCTTAACTCTCTACATCCCTTTGATCTTTATCATCAAAATCAAGAGCTGGGATAAAGGATCCGTTTGTGACCTGAGATTTCTTAATGGAGAGTGCATTTGGAACGACGCACCTGCCGTTGTATAAAAGATGATACTAGCGGAGATAGGCGTTCGTTAGATGATAAGACGTTGGCGTGTTTATACTCAACCCCCTTCAAGAACTCTAGAGTTTGAGCATGTTCATCATTAATCTCTCGTCCGAAAAGATCTATGAAGGATATAGGTAGGAAGTTAGGCACTTAGGTGAAGAAAACTCAAATACAGAAAGGATGTTGGATAAAAAGACTTACAACCTGACAACCATAGGTGGTTGAAGCCTTTGGGATAACGAACGGAAAAAAAACCAGCTCTTGAAGTAACCGGGCTTATGTGAAGCACCTTATGGCCTTGCAATGGTTAAAGGCCTAAAATATTAGCAAGGAAGGGGAATCTTGCCTCTTCTTGAAACTCTGAGCGTATATGAGCTCTCCAAATGTGTTCGGTTGCATCATGAGAGGATATATAAGGAATTAAACATTGTGTAGCTTTGGAATGTACTTGAGTAGGAGCTAGCCAAATCTCCTGAAGAAAGGCCTTGGGAAAGGCATTGAATGGCGTTACGACTCTAGACAAGCATACGTACTTATTGCTCGATGTATAGCCTGAAGGTGGAAGATAAGCCCATTGATCGATTGTTGGGAGGAGAACCTCGTCCTTAGGAATCTCGTGCTTGAGGCATATTGAATGGAGTGACTCTACCGTCAAGGTGTCTGATCTCGAGGATTATCTAAACTATTAAAATAGGTAATTCGTCTAGTGGAGGAGCTTGACCTTAGAGCTGTTCAGTTGAAGAAGCCTGTAGTTGGAGATCCCAAGTTATGGAATGCCTGGCTCCCGACATAGTGAATGTAGAAGCTTGTGCAATAGAAGAGTCCACCTCTAAAGTGGTAGAAGGGCTAGTGTTGACCTTGAAATGGGGAGATCATATGGTCGTTTTGAACTAAAAAGCCTGATTGCAAACTTGATCAGGTATGTTTTATTTTAATGAAATAATTTAATTAAAACCCATGTAGTCGATGCAGGAATCTAACATTTGAACTGAGTAGCTTCTAGTGAAACTGGATGTTGAAACGAAGACGGAATGGATCAAGAGCCTAAGGACATGCTTGGGATGATAAGGTGAAGCAACATCAAAAGTTCGAAGAAAAATGGAGCAAGTCCATTATGGTTGCCATAATTGTGATCGATACCTAGTTGATTTCAGAATGGGGACTAACCTATGAGATTGGATACTTGGAATATGGACTAGTATGAAATGGCATGCATACTCGTGATGGGAAAACACGCTCGGTACCAACATGATTTGATGGCACGAATTCGACTCGTTTTTCTCCCTAGCTTCATGGATCTAAACTCTTACTTAGTTTTTCATGATCCAGCGACCATGGCGGGGGATTTCGACTATAAATATAGGAATTAGAGCAACCTAAAAATGAGTTTTGTTAAATTTGGGAAACTTTGAGCTCATTTTCTTCATTCTCTCCCCTCTACTCTAACCTTTGCCAAGAAATGTTGTCAAACCCAAGATTACCTTGTTTCTAGATCTGAAAACTTAGTAAAATCGATAATACTCATCACAAATCTAAAAGTAATAAGATTAAGTGGATGTATGCACTTGATTCAGCTGAAATACTATAAAAATTTGTCTGTTCTTGCTATTTTCAGTTGCTCATGATTAATTTATTCTCATTTTCAATCGACTTGAAGTGTTGTGTCACTTTTTGATCCAACATTTGGTTTTGGTTAAAATTCCAATATCATCCACATTCAACGCGGTTAGTCCATAAAAAGTCATTGGTTCAATAATAACATTTATTATTAATCGTACTGCTTTAGCTAGAGAATTTGACTTTTTGTTGACTACAGTTGACCGTGATACTAACCTCGTATAAGTAAGGAGATGAATTCTCTATTAAATAGTGTTTCACTTTGAATACTTCAACTCAGATCCAACTGCAGTCGTTCAATAGGTGTCATTCCATGATTTAACCATAATCAAAGTGTAGTGTTCACATTGAAGTTCTATTCCCAAGTCAAGAGAACTGTGTAATATCGCCACTTCAAGAATCTCTATTTGACTTTGTTATATTAACCAACCGAAAAAACTCGAGTGACTCATTTCATAATTATCCAATAACTATCAATACGTAACCACTTGATGCCCAAGCAGCCATGAGTAATATATTGTCCAACATATGTAGAGTGTTACGTACTTTAGTCTCAATGGATGTATCGATATCCTGTCTCGAAATAGCCTGACTAGGAATATTTAAAATGATATGTTATGTTCAATGTGATAATTTCTCAAGATCATAATACTTTATAAATATTGTCACATAACATATCATTTAAGGATTTTCTATTAATATACTTAAATTAAATAATTAACTAACATAACACGGTATAATAAGTATATAATAGAAAGAAAAATATCTTTTAGTTCAAATGAAATTTTATTATAGAGTTAATAGTTTATAATAAATTACAGAATTACCTTTAGGACATACTTCTAACTCTATCAGTTTGAAGGGACCCAAAAGTTCAAGATTTTTATTATACCACTACGGCATCATATTGCACTATTTAGTAATGTTTGATTGAAATGAAGAGTTGAAAATATCTAAGCATTCACTGAAGCCTACTAGAAATAGTGATATAGTAAAATTCTAAGACACAAAAAACATCCCAATGATCAAACACTCACTACGGCTTGCGAGTTAACGCCACACGATGACATCCAAAAAGTTAAATATTTTAAAAATAGGAATAGTTTGTATGAATCGCTAAATCCCAATAAAAAAATTCAAGATTATCAAAGACATATGAAATTGTGTCCTAAAAAAATTATTTCAATAACCTAAACGAGCTTTTGTGGATAATTGTCATATCTTTTTTATTTTACGAAGATCGAAATGTTGCTCATAGATTTAAATCAGGTTGTCGCTCAAAAAAGACAAAAAGAAAGCTTAATAATCATGATTCATAATATTCGAGCTGATTCGGAGTTCGACCTAGGTAATGTCGGTGTCGATCCAAAGTAAACCCCAAGTAAAACAGACTTAGACTCGAAACATAACCTGAGGCAAGACGTAGAGCACATAATTGCTCGATCTGGAGTGTTTGCTCACTTGACCGGGAGTTAAAACGCTCGAAGTCGATATATTCCTTGAAGCTTGCCTTCGTGTCACAAGCAATTCGACCTTGTGAATTGCACTCAAACTTGAGCTGAACTCTAGGACGCCGTCCCCACCCCTTTGCATCCTAAACCCAGTTGCATTTCAACCCTGATGCCATAAACGATCCAGTCAAATTTGACGTGTTCTTAGGTTACGTTCTTTACGAAGTGAACAGAGCATTTCAGTGGAGTATTTGAACGAGAAAGTTGGTTTAAAGAAGAATCTGTTTGGTGGTGTATTTGAGTAGAGAATATGAGCGGGGTAAAAACGAGAATAAAATGGTATGAACGGAGCAAATTTCTCATTTCAGCACAACGAGGCACTTGACCCGTTACCCTTTCCCACGCGTTGGATGGGTTTGACGTGTGGGGAAAGGTAATGTACCAAACATTTTTGGTATTTGAAGCCAGTGAATGTCAAATGAAGCTCCAAAGAACGGGAATTCAAGAAAGAGCTCTGATACTCTTTGATTTGCTCTTTGGACAAACATTTGGATCATGACTCTATTATCTTGTTCCGCACTCCCACATTTTCACACTTAAATTGTTGTAGTTCCTCTGCATTAGTTGTAAACATCGTATATAATTGAGATATCAGCAATAATAAAAGTGGACATAGTTAAACATGTTTGTGCCCAATCACTACAAAAATCCCATATGTTTTCACCTTTTGGTATTACTTCCTGTTGATTTATCTTGTGATCTGATGATCAGTTCTAAATTATTTATGTTATTGTACCTGTACTGTTATAATAGACAAAAACTCTCCATTTAACTATATTTTCAACCCATATAGTGAAACTGAGAATCCACGCAAGTTACTTGCGTCTGCTCACCTACAAACGACATAAACAGATCCAAAATCTAATAGCTTTTAGAAGAATGAAATCTTTAATTAATTTGGACCATTAGGTGGTCCAAAATCTAGACTTGTCTAACAACCATTTTAGTCAGGTCTGTCAAATGGGTTGGGTCGAATTTGACCAAACCCATTTATGACTCATTCTCTTTTATTCATTTATGACCCAACCCACTTAATAAGCGGGTTACCCATTTAACCCATATAAAGATTTATATTTAATTTAACTAATAAAAAAAATATAAAATAATTCTAATTCTAATTTTTATGTTTTGAGATCCGACAAAAATTTAAAATTTAAATTCTAATTTTCATCAAATTCAAATATGGGGATGGAGTAGCTTATTATTTTATAAGTACAGCTGTCAGTCTCCTTGGAGAACTACAGTGTGCGTTCACACAATAAAGTATCCAAGTGTTCCATACTATCCATAATTTAGGTGATAGTTAATCGGTCGAAGTCCCGTCTGATTCTGAGTTAGAATGAATGAGTTATTGCAGTCTGAACAAAAAAATAACGGCTTCTGCACTAAACGGAGTTCAATATGCAGATGTGGTAGCCTATTATTTTCTAAGTACAACTATATGTCCCTTTGGAGAACTACAATGTGCGTTCACACAATGAAGTATCCGAGTGTTTCATGTTGTCCGTAATTTGGGTGGAAGTTGATCGGTCGAAGTCTCGTCTGATTCCAAGATAGAACGAAGGAGTTATTGCAGTACGAACAAAAAAAATAACGGCTTCTGTATTAGGCGGAATTCAATATGCAGGTGTGGTAGCCTGTTATTTTTCAAGTACAACTGTCAGTCCCCTTGGAGAACTACAGTGTGCGTTCACACAATGAAGTATCCGACTGTTCCATACTGTCCGTAATTTAGGTGGGAGTTGATCGATCGAAGTCTCGCTTGATTCCGAGTTAGAACGAAGGATTCTTTGCAGTCTGAACAAAAAAATAGCGGCTTCTGCACTAGGCGGAGTTCAATATACAGATGTGGTAGTCTGTTATTTTCCAAGTACAACTGTCAGTCCCTTGGAGAACTACAGTGTGCGTTCATACGATGAAGTATTCGAGTGTTCCATATTGTCCGTAATTTAGGTGGAAGTTAATCGGTCGAAGTCTTTGTGACGCCCCACCTCTATACCCACGCTAGCCAAGAACATTACGGAGAATGCTGTCAACTAGCACGTAGAATAAGGCTGTTGAGGAGCGACCATCCGTGTAATTGCTTTGCGCGAGCATCGATATGTCAGATAGTATAACATGCATTTCTTTATCAAGAGGGAAATCCGACATACCGACACACATCAAAGCTACTACACAGTGGCTATAATATCTTCGGAAACAAATATAGAAATAAACATAACATAAATCAGTCACAGACAATTCATATCACAAAGGCGGAAATAGATATGAATATTACACTAGGAAGTGTACATCAGAGTAGTGGTCTAAAAAGATCCACAATATCACAAAAGAATAGTTACATGAACTAAACAAAAGAATAAGTATACATTATGGAGTCTATATCTCGAATGTATACACCAAAATAAACTACCAATCTAAGTAGTAAGCCAAAAGTCAGAGAAATCAATCCCAAGAGAGAAGTCAAGCAGAAGCACCTGTAACATCTCGGTCTGACCCGAGTATTATTTAATAAGAAAATAATAAACGGATCAGTCTAACTATAGATATCAGATGAAACGATATAGAATAAGAGAAATGACTAAACACATAATAATCACAATTCCAAGCTGTGATATATATAAGTAATTGAAAATCAACGAGAGATTAATCAATATCACCAAATTTACACAAGAATCAAAGAAATGCCATACTCCTTATTTCGTTCATCAAACCACAAATATTGACGATTATATCAATGTCAATCACAAAAGTCAATGACACACAAATTCACCAATGCACAAATATTGACAATAATATCAATGTCAATCACACAAGTCAATGACACACAAATTCCAGAATTCAGTATGCGAAATCCAGAAATCACAAAAGTCAATGACGCACAAATTCACCAATGCACAAATATTGATAAAACTTATCAATGAAAGTCACAAAAATTGGTGAAACACAAATTCTAGAAATCATCTCAAGAAATCCAGAAATCACAAAGGGGGAGGCCTATCACAAACGGGAGCATAAAGCCCACCAACACGTGTATCACAAACGGAACGCTAATTTCATGGTTGCTAACCATCACAAATTGAGCCGAAGCTCCACAAACGGCCCGAAGACCATGGGTTGCTACCCCACCAAATTGAGTCGAAACTCCACAAAACGGGGTTTAGTCTCCCTCGCAGACAAAGAGACATCGCACATTGCTAGTCTAAATCACAAAGATGATCGTCATGATCAACGAGAAGTGTCGATTACAGTACGCTAGTAAATATATGAGCTTAGCATCATGTCCCATAACCACTAGCTTAACTTAAATATTTACAAACAAATTGTAGATCTCCACTAGAAAATTGTCACAAAAGTTTCAATCGAACAAGTCCAAGAATTAACCAACAAAGTGAACGCAAGCGTTTCATACCACTTGTTTTACTAAGTCGTTTAATTAGATTTCTCATACGAGTGAGGTAAATGTTTGTATATACTAATAGATTGGAAAAACGGTTTTATAAACGAATTTGGTATTAAAATAGTATTGAAATCGTTTGAGGAAAGAGTTTTGATATTTACTACTAGTATAGGAAACCTTTATATTTTTAAAGTGACAAAACACAAAGAAGATTGTAGGAACAATCAATCACTAAAATTCACATACGAAGATGTGAATAAAAATCCAACGAAACCGATAAAAAATCCATCAAAATGGATACTCAAAAATCCCTAAAAAGGAGTCATCAAAGTCATAACAAATGATAACAAGACATAGGAAACAACACGAATCGATTAAAGTTGGAAACCACACAAAATAGGCGAAATAGGCAAAATAACATCAGGTCGGTCGGCCGGCCTCAGGGCTCGGTCGACCGGACCTTCTTTTGCAAAACTTCTCGGGCATCAGGTCGGTCGACCGAACCGGGGGGTCGGTCGGCCGAACCAGGGACAGAGGCACTTTTACTAGCAGGTCGGTCGACCGGGCCAGGGGGGTCGGTCGACCGAACCTGATGCTCTGCACATTGATGCCCATAAATTGATATGCAACCTCCACTAATTCACATCCGAACGAGCACGGACGCTAGGGAATTATGCCTAACGGCTACCCGGCCCTATTGGCTTCTCGATGCATCACCAAAACACATGTTCAAACATCAAAGTTATGATTTTTAAAGGATTGAACCCAAAATACCAAAAATTGGAATATTCACCAAATCAATCCAAACCAAAAGCAATTGCACACGAATAAGTGTTAGGAATTCATACCTAACACTCGAAGATAAATATAAGCATAGATGTGAGATAAAAATCTCACCTTTTCACAAAATCGAACAAGAAGAAGCTTGAAAGCAAATGGAGAATCAAACTCTTTTCAACACAACCCAATTGAGCTTGAATCTAAGCTCAAAAACAAGAACATTCCCAAAATTAGGTTTAGGAATTTCTGAAATTGGCAAGAGAATAAGTTGGAGAAGATGAAGAGAATGCTTACCAATGGGTTCTCTTGAATTTGGAGCTAAGGATTTGAAGTTGCAAGAGGAACTAGGGTTTTAGAGTTTTAATTTCCAATCTCTCCCACCATTAATGCTATAAAAACTGAAAAGAGAAAGAAGTGAGGGAGAATGGGGAGGAGGGGTTCAGTTTTTAAGTATAAGTTGGCTAATGGCTGAACCCAAACTCAAACCCAAAGTGAAAAGTAGCAAAAATCAACTTTCTCCAAACATATCGAAACTTATACTCAGAAAGGTCGCAAACGGCATTTTAAACTCAATGGGAGTGGTCCCGAGTCCTAATTCGACCGTATGCAAAAAGTAGTTTTTCGGACTAAAATCCGACTAACGATAAAATATTTAAATATAAAATCGATAAATACGCGGGTTTTTACAGACTCCCCTCCTTAAAGAAATTGCGTCCTCGCAATATTTTAAGAAGAAGATATATAGTAACAACCAAAAAAGCATATTCAACACAAAAGAAGTTTGAAATAAGAAGTTCACCACAAAGAGCACGAGAAAGTAAGTCCGGATGTGTTCGCTCGATGTACTCTCTAGATTCCCAAGAATAATCCTTAGGATTTGAAGACCATTGAACTTTAACAAGCGGAACATCTTTATTTCGAAGTCGTTTGACCTCCGAAGCAATGATACGAATAGGATGTTGCTCATAAGTTAAATTAGGCGAAACTTCAATCTCTTCCACAACACCGGGCTCAAGAATAGAATCGGAATCTCGAAGACATTTCCGAAGTTGAGAAACGTGAAACACGTCATGGATAGCAGAAAATTGAGCCGGCAACAAAAGGCGATAAGCCATGGAACCAATACGTTCGGTGATAGGAAATGGCCCAATATATCGAGGCGCCAATTTTCCCGATCGACTGAAACGTACAACACCTTTCATAGGTGAAACACGAATGAACACAAGATCTCCCACAGAAAATTCTAACTTCCTTCTCCGGTTATCGGCATAGGATTTTTGTCTACTCTGGGCTTCTTTCATCCTATGACGAATAAGATCAATCTTTTCTGTGGAATCACGAATAAAATCTAGACCTAAAACCAGCTTCTCACCGGCCTCAAGCCAACAAGAAGGAGATCGGCATGGCCTTCCATAGAGTGCCTCGAAAGGTGCCATACCAATACTAGATTGGAAGCTATTATTATAGGAAAATTCAACAAGTGAAATATGATCTTCCCAACTTCCACCAAAATCAAGCACACATGCACGAAGAAGATCTTCAAGAGTTTGATTCACACGCTCAGTTTGTCCATCGGACTGAGGATGATAAGCGGTGCTAAAATTGAGCTTCGTTCCCAAAGCTTTTTAAAGACTTTTCCAAAATCCACTAGTAAACAATGGATCACGATCACTAACAATAGAAGTAGGAACACCATGTAATTTAACAATCTCTTTAACAAAGAGTTTGGCCAAAAGAGAAACGGTTCGGTTAGACCGGACGGGAATAAAATGGGCGGATTTAGTAAGTCTATCAACAATCACCCATAAGCTATCATGACCCGAACGAGAACGGGGAAGGCCATCTATAAAATCCATGGAAATATTGTCCCACTTCCAAATTGGAATTTCTAAAGGTTGCAATAACCCACCGGGCCTTTGATGCTCGGCCTTAACGAGTTGGCAAGTCATGCAACGCTTAACGAAGTTAGCGATGTCAAGTTTCATTCCCTCCCAATAATAAAGCCGCTTCATATCCGCGTACATTTTACTACTACCGGGATGAATGGTAAATTTAGAATGATGGGAATCTTCTAAAATATCTTTACGAAGATCACCAATATTTGGTACGATAAGTCTACCAAATTTCCGAATGCCGCCACGAGAATCGATATCAAAGTCCTTCAAACCTTCAATATCAATCTTATCCTTAATATTTTGGCCAAGAAGAGCCAATTCGGGATCTAGCCTTTGAGCTTCAAGAATGCGGTCTAAAAGAGAAGGATGAGCCTCAAGGCTACATAAAATAAATGATGAGCATAAATCGGATACGCGGTCTCGAATCTCACAAGTGGATAAGATCTCGAGATCGTTCCATTTGGATATCATCATAGAAACAACAGCTTGTTGTTTACGGCTAAAAGCATCGGCGACACGATTACCCTTACCGGGAGTATAAAGAATATCAAGATCATATGGTGCAAGAAATTCGAGCCAACGTTGTTGACGCAAATTAAGTTCCTTTTGAGAGAATAAATATTTCAAGGATTTATGATCGGTATAAATAACAAATTTCTCTCCTAAAAGATAATGACGCCAAATCCGGAGAGCAAAAACAATAGCCGCGAGTTCTAAATCATGAGTGGCATATCTAGTCTCGGCAGGCTTCAATTGCCTAGAAGCATAAGCAATAGCACGTTCTCTTTGCATAAGAACGGCACCCAAACCAACGCGACTAGCATCGGTATAAACAACGAAATCTTGATTCCCCTCGGGAATAACAAGAATAGGAGCATCAGAAAGAAGTTCCTTTAGTTTCTGAAAAGAAGTTTCACATTTGTCCGACCAAATATATTTAATACCTTTCTTCGTTAAGCTAGTGAGAGGCACGGCAATCTTAGAAAAGTCTTTGATAAAACGGCGGTAATAACCTGCCAATCCAAGAAAACTACGAATCTCCGTCACACTCTCCGGTCTCTTCCAATCTTGAATCGCTTCAATCTTTGAAGGATCCATGGAAATTCCGGATTCGAAAATAATGTGACCGAGAAACTTCACACGATATTGCCAAAAGTGGAATTTAGAAAATTTTGCCTTTAATTGATTACTCCTAAGAGTTTCCAACACAATCCGAAGATGTTTTTCATGCTCCTCCTCGGTTTTAGAATACACAAGAATATCATCGATAAAGATGAGAACAAACCGGTCGAGGAAGTCTTTGAAAACTCTATTCATAAGGTCAACGAAATACGCCGGAGCATTCGTTAGACCAAATGGCATAACAAGCCGTTCATAAGATCCATAACGAGTACGGAACGATGTCAAAGGAATACTATCCTCTGCAATACGAAGCTGATGAAATCCAGTAGCTAAGTCTAATAGTGAAAAGACTCTAGCACCACAAAGTTGATCGAATAGATCATCAATCCGAGGTAAAGGATATTTATTTTTGATAGTAAGATCATTAAGCTTGCGGTAGTCAACGCAAAGCCTAAGTGTTCCATCGGATTTCTTCACAAAAATAGCTGAAGCTCCCCAAGGCGAGGAACTAGAGCGAATAAATTGTTTCGTCTCCAATTCAGATAATTGTTTACGCATCTCCTCGTTTTCTTTATTGGACATACGATACGGAGGGCGAGTGATAGGTTGAGCTCCAGGAATAAGATTAATTCTGAACTCAATTGCTCGCTTAGGTGGTAATCCTAAAACGGGCTCGAATAAGTCGGAAAATTCACGAACGACGTGAATAAGAGAAATAATATCACCCTCATCGTCATCATCGTCATCACGAGGATTTAAAGAATATAAAGATGCAACCAAACTAGAATCTGAATCTTTAAGATTAATAGAAATCTGCTTAACAGATTGAGGATGTCGAAGATGAATAGTCCGCTCAGGACATAGGATATGAACTTCATAACGGTTAAGCCAATCCATTCCCAAAATCATTCCAAAGCCTAAATATCGCATGACATGCAAATCGGCTCGGAAAGAAAAATCACACAAAGTAATCTCGACATCTTTACACAATAAACTGATTGTCGCGGATCCACCAACCGGATTCGCAATTCTCAAAGAAGTCATTAAACACAAAACATCCAAGGAAAAAGTATCAACAAGTTCTTTTGATATAAAAGAATGGGACGCACCCGTATCAAAAAGAACTCGAATAGGATGATCACGAAATAAAACAATTCCATTCAGAATAGAATGAGAAATACCTTGGCCACGAGATGTGTTGCCAGGGGCTTGAGCAACATTAAGCTTTCCCTCTTTCCTGCCCTGAAGCTTGGGGAATGAGGATATAACATGACCGGGACTTTTGCAGTGGCGACAAGAGAGAGACTTTGGGCACTTGTTCGCATAATGGTCCTTCGAACCACAATTATAACATTCCCCACGACCACAGGAAGAAGTCTTTGCCACAGAGGTTGCTTGCTTCCCTTTCTTATTGGGATAAGGGCCTTTGAATTTGTTTGGCATTTTCTTGTTGTTGAAGTTTGGTTTGGAACCCACCACTTCAACATCATTCTCCTTATCCGCATCTTCAATACGAAGAGCAATATCAACGAGTTGGTCGAAAGAAACTTCTAATTTTAGAAGTAATGGCTTCTTGAGATTTTTGTTTAAGCCATAGACGAACCTCTGGTTCTTCTTTAAAGGGGTGTTGATGTATTCAACCCCATATTTGGAAAGCGACTCGAAGGAGGCGACATAATCAGTCACGGAGGACTCACCTTGAACAAGGTCTATAAATCGTCGAGCCAATGTCACTTTCTAAGCTTCTGATACAAATTTCAACTCGAAGCGTTCTCGGAATTTCTCCCAGGTGAGATCCGCTTATTAATCTCAGAAATAAGAAGCTCGTACCAGTCCAATGCTCTTTCTCGGAGCATACTAGAGGCCACCTGAACTCGGTGAAGGTCAATAAGATTCATGCGAGAAAAGATTCGATCGCATGACCTTAGCCAAGCCTGTACCTCAATAACAGTTTCGGAACCTTTGAATGGCTCCCTACCCAAATTAGTGTAATCGCTACACAAGCGTGCAAATCCCGACTTTGGATGAGTAGGTTCCGGGTTAGCTCCAGCTGCTTGAGCATTCGTCACTAAATCAAGAAGCTGTTGAGCAGTCATAAAAACTCCATCTTGGGGTGGAACACTAGATGGTCCAGCTCTGGGACGGCCTGGTCTAGACATTCCTCTTCCTTAGAAAGAAAGAAGAGCAAGAAGAAGATTATTCACCAAATTGAATATCAAGCAATCTTGACAGATAAACAAGAATCATAAGGAAAATAGAATGAATCGGTACGAAGACTCGAATTAAATCCTAAAGCACGACTCCTAAGATGGACTTAGGACGATGATCCTTGTTATAATATTCCATATTGTTCCGAAGTTTGGCTCTGATACCAAGCTGTGACGCCCCACCTCTATACCCACGCTAGCCAAGAACATTACGGAGAATGCTGTCAACTAGCACGGAGAATAAGCCTGTTGAGGAGCGACAATCCGTGTAATTGTTTTGCGCGAGCATCGATATGTCGGATAGTATAACATGCATTTCTTTATCAAGAGGGAAATCCGACATACCGACACACACTCAAAGCTACTACACAGTGGCCATAATATCTTCGGAAACAAATATAGAAATAAACATAACATAAATCAGTCACAGACAATTCATATCACAAAGGCGGAAATAGATATGAATATTACACTAGGAAGTGTACATCAGAGTAGTGGTCTAAAAAGATCCACAATATCACAAAAGAATAGTTACATGAACTACACAAAAGAATAAGTATACATTATGGAGTCTATATCTCGAATGTATACACCAAAATAAACTACTAATCTAAGTAGTAAGCCAAAAGTCAGAGAAGTCGAGCAGAAGCACCTGTAACATCTCGGTCTGACCCGAGTATTATTTAATAAGAAAATAATAAACGGATCAGTCTAAGTATAGATATCAGATGAAACGGTATAGAATAAGAGATATGACTAAACACATAATAATCACAATTCCAAGCTGTGATATATATAAGTAATTGAAAATCAACGAGAGATTAATCAATATCACCAAATTTACACAAGAATCAAAGAAATGCCATACTCCTTATTTCGTTCATCAAACCACAAATATTGACGATTATATCAATGTCAATCACAAAAGTCAATGACACACAAATTCACCAATGCACAAATATTGACAATAATATCAATGTCAATCACACAAGTCAATGACACACAAATTCCAGAATTCAATATGCGAAATGCAGAAATCACAAAAGTCAATGACGCACAAATTCACCAATGCACAAATATTGATAAAACTTATCAATGGAAATCACGAAAATTGGTGAAACACAAATTCTAGAAATCATCTCAAGAAATCCAGAAATCACAAAGGGGGAGGCCTATCACAAACGGGAGCATAAAGCCCACCAACACGTGTATCACAAACGGAACGCTAATTCCATGGTTGCTAACCATCACAAATTGAGCCGAAGCTCCACAAACGGCCCGAAGACCATGGGTTGCTACCCCACCAAATTGAGTCGAAACTCCACAAAACGGGGTTTAGTCTCCCTCACGAACAAAGAGACATCGCACATGCTAGTCTAAATCACAAAGATGATCGTCATGATCAACGAGAAGTGTCGATTACAGTAAGCTAGTAAATATATGAGCTTAGCATCATGTCCCATAACCACTAGCTTAATTTAAATATTTACAAACAAATTGTAGATCTCCACTAGAAAATTGTCACAAGAGTTTCAATCGAACAAGTCCAAGAATTAACCAACAAAGTGAACGCAAGCGTTTCATACCACTTGTTTTACTAAGTCGTTTAATTAGATTTCTCATACGAGTGAGGTAAAGGTTTGTATATACTAATAGATTGGAAAAACGGTTTTATAAACGAATTTGGTATTACAATAGTATTGAAATCGTTTGAGAAAAGAGTTTTGATATTTACTACTAGTATAGGAAACCTTTATATTTTTAAAGTGACAAAACACAAAGAAGATTGCAGGAACAATCAATCACTAAAATTCACATACGAAGATGTGAATAAAAATCCAACGAAACCGATAAAGAATCAATCAAAATGGATACTCAAAAATCCCTAAAAAGGAGTCATCAAAGTCATAACAAATGATAACAAGACATAGGAAACAACACGAATCGATTAAAGTTCGAAACCACACAAAATAGGCGAAATAGGCAAAATAACATCAGGTCGGTCGGCCGGCCTCAGGGCTCGGTCGACCGGACCTTCTTTTGCAAAACTTCTCGGGCATCAGGTCGGTCGACCGAACCAGGGGGGTCGGTCGGCCGAACCAGGGACAGAGGCACTTTTACTAGCAGGTCGGTCGACCGGGCCAGGGGGGTCGGTCGGCCGAACCTGATGCTCTGCACATTGATGCCCATAAATTGATATGCAACCTCCACCAATTCGCATCCGAACGAGCACGGACGCTAGGGAATTATGCCTAACGGCTACCCGGCCCTATTGGCTCCTCGATGCATCACCAAAACAAATGTTCAAACATCAAAGTTATGATTTTTAAAGGATTGAACCCAAAATACCAAAAATTGGAATATTCACCAAATCAATCCAAACCAAAAGCAATTGCACACGAATAAGTGTTAGGAATTCATACCTAACAATCGAAGATAAATATAAGCATAGATGTGAGATAAAAATCTCACATTTTCACAAAATCGAACAAGAAGAAGCTTGAAAGCAAATGGAGAATCAACCTCTCTTCAACACAACCCAATTGAGCTTGAATCTAAGCTCAAAAACAAGAACATTCCCAAAATTAGGTTTAGGAATTTCTGAAATTGGTAAGAGAATAAGTTGGAGAAGATGAAGAGAATGCTTACCAATGGGTTCTCTTGAATTTGGAGCTAAGGATTTGAAGTTGCAAGAGGAACTAGGGTTTTAGAGTTTTAATTTCCAATTTCTCCCACCATTAATGCTATAAAAACTGAAAAGAGAAAGAAGTGAGGGAGAATGGGGAGGGGTTCAGTTTTTAAGTATAAGTTGGCTAATGGCTGAACCCAAACTCAAACCCAAAGTGAAAAGTAGCAAAAATCAACTTTCTCCAGACATATCGAAACTTATACTCAGAAAGGTCGCAAACGACATTTTAAACTCAATGAGAGTGGTCCCGAGTCCTAATTCGACCGTATGCAAAAAGTAGCTTTTCGGACTAAAATCCGACTGACGATAAAATATTTAAATAAAATATTTAAATATAAAATCGATAAATACGCGGGTTGTTACAGTCTCGCTTAATTCCGAGTTAGAACGAAGGAGTTATTACAGTCCGAACAAAAAAAATAGCGGCTTCTGCAATAGGCGGGGTTCAAATATAAGGATGTGGTAGTTTATTATTTTCTAAGTACAGCTGTCAGTCCCCTTGGAGAACTACAGTGTGCGTTCAGATGATGAAGTATCCGATTGTTCAATACTGTCCGTAATTTAGGTTGGAGTTATCGGTCGAAGTCTCGCTTGATTCCGAGTTAGAACGAAGAAGTTATTGCAATCTGAACAAAAAAATAGCGGCTTCTGCACTAGGTTGAATTCAAATATGAAGATACGGTAACCTGTTGTTTTCTAAATACAACTGTCAGTCTCCATGAAAAATTAAAATGTATGTTCAAAATTCTTATTTTTCAAATTTATATTAAAATTTAATGTTTTTAATAAATGGGTAAATGAGTTACTCATTTATAACCCTTTTAAAAATGGGTTAATCCAACCCATAACTCATTTTATGCTATTCATAACTGGGTTAATCATTTAATAGTAGGGTAAATGAGTTAAGTTAATGGATTGAATCAAATTTTGACAGGTTAGTTTTAGTATACGCTACTCTGTTAAAATACACCACTGATTATAGCCATTATATCAACAACCTAACAGTACATGTTTCCCAATCAAATGTTATCGAGATACATTAGGTAGGACAACTGTAAAAAATAGAAGAAATCACAAATTATAGTTTTCCTTTCCGTTTCAATGGGTGAATCTCCGAAAAGAAGCGAATGATATCAAATAACATGGCACGAGGTAGTAGAAAATATGTACCTAATCAACACCCAACGGGGCATAAATAATGCATGAACCAACATAACTCAAAAGCGTATGTACAGCTCACACCTTGACTCATACATGTACAAATAGAAAGCAGAGGAATAAAGGCATCAAAACTAATCACATCAACTAAAAACAACAGACACTTGTCAAAAGCTGCGCTACATCAATTTAGCAGTTCAATGAAATTTTGCATGGAGAACTAATTTACAGCACAAGGAGTCTAGACTGTGCATAAATAAAATAAAATTTAAAGCTGGTATACTGAAGAAAAAAGAAAAGAGAAAAACTACAAAAATTTAACGGAGAATTTGTAAATGCAACTGATGCTACAGAGTTAACTAATCGTTAGCTACCATCCTAAGTATTTAATGAAGGTAATCCCATGATAGATGGCAAAATATCTGAATGCACTCCTTCCATGCTATAGATATAGCTCATGGTCTCTGTAAAATTAAACAGTACCAATGAGCCATCCGAAACCAAAAAATAAAAAAGGTTTAATGTCGGAAATAATAATATACTGCCCATATATTTCAGTTTAGCAACTTCAGAACAACGTAAAAATGAACAGATACACCATAAATTTTTAATGTGTGTTGTTTTGAATCTCTAAGTTCAAATATAAAGTAAATATAAACTACCAGAAGTAAAATTAAACATGGATTTTTCATTTCTAAAATTTGCTGTATGTATACCTCGGTAAAGCCACACCATTCATCATTTAGTTCACATCCTGGGTACTAAACTTTTTATTCTGGAGGATACAATTACCAGAGTTCAATATTCAGCTGTCAATACGATTACAATGTGTACAATGTGCCTAATTTGGATGTTATATATGATAGTCTCGTCATCAACCTCATAAAATCCTAAATCACAAATATAATTCCTAAAGACTAAATAGAGAAGTTATACGCATAAAGGCATGCACTTTATGTGCCATCCGAATAAGATTCTTTAAAGATGATTATCTTTTCAAGGAGGTTAAATATTCCGGTATGCTAGGGCCCCATTTGGATCCACATAAATAAACTACTTATTGGCTTTTTGGAAACCAAAACGAATGACCTTCAAAAAGCCAAAAAAGTAGATTATTTAAGTCGATCCAAGTCGACTTCTATTATTCTATAACCTTGCTTCTGTAATTTGTAACTTTGTCTTATGCATCGAGCTTCGGTTATTCTTTAGAACGAAGCTCATTCTTTAGAACTTCGTTTTGATTACTCAAAGCCACAAAAGTTAATTATATAAACTTATGATTTAGAGGAGACGTTTTCTTAAACTAATCATATATTTTAGACTTGACCTTCTCGGTCCTTTCATTTGTAACCAATGTTCTTAACCAAAACCATGTTTTGGTGGTTCTTAAAAATTCAAAGGATACACGAATCTAAACAGTTAGAACATATTTTAAATAGATGGAAACACTGGGTTATACAATTCAAATGAATATTGAGAATGAAGGCTGGATTTGTTTACATACACGTTTATAAAAGTAGATGAAGGAAATCAATCTTCTAAATAGTTATGATATTTTATAACGCTAAAAATTTTATAAAGAAGAGATATTTTTAAATCTATTTCCTCTATTACACCATGTTCACATTTAGTTCCAGTTTCAAACTTTTTTAAGTGCCGTCATTTTCAATGGAAGTTTCCAAGTCTATTTATACATTATATAATATAATAGAAAACTAACTCCTAAGATGACAGTACCTACGTTCTCAATCCTTATTTATTTTTAGATTTTCGTCAAACAATTTCTCTTGACATTCAGAAAAATAAACACATTAAAGTTGGTACCATATCTGCTGCAAAATACATGTGCGACGACTTTTTCATTTAACCGAAGAATAATTTGATTACAAACTTTGTTGTTTTTCAATGGTAATGTGTGCAAAGCACAGATGACACACTAGTTATTATATACATATAACAACTAGCAGTCCACAGCGGTTTCCAACATGTAAGACCATTGATAAACATCTCCATACCACCAACTTTTTACTAATGTATGACATACTGCAGCTAGCAGTTTCTACTTCTGCATCTAATGCCACAAACCTAAACAGAATTTTAAATATGTTGCTGCATTGCAAAAATAAATGAATAATAATAGGTGAAGCATATAGTAATGCAAAAATGCTCAAGTATATATCTAATGAAAAAGAAAGTAAATAAAACTTGAAATATGAAGGGAAGAATCATGCACCTAGAATCACAAGTCATGCCTTTTCTTGCCAGTAATAATCCTTGAGATTTGAAGACCACGACTAAAAGCTTCATTAAACAAAATTCTTGTCTGCATCGACTGGAAACCAGGCAACCAAGATAGTAAAGCAACTGGAGCCATAACAACTACTCCAAAAAGCAAGTCATACAAACGAGCCACGGAAATGACAACTCCCCAAAAATAAGGTTTCCTTTGAAGAAAGGGTTTCGCAACCTGTGCTAATAACAGCAGCCCCCAACCAGTTGGAATTAATGCCAAAAGACTCGTAAAAATGTCAATTATCTCAAAATTGGTGAACCTCAGCAGCAAAACAACAACAAGTAGAATGAAGACGATGATGAAAGATTGTACAGTACGGTAGTAAATATGTTCTGTTGCAGCATACTTGTCTCTAGCATAACCTATTAGCATGAAAATAGAACCAGCTGCTACAACATATCCCCAAGAAGCAGCATAAACATAAAAATTGTTACTCCCACTAGTAATTTTCAGCTGATACACTATCCCATATTGAAAAAAGAAGAAGCGAAGATCTAGTATTATCTCAACTATTTTCCCATAAGCATTTGTTGTTCGCAAATGAGCCTGTTCTTCTTCCCACCACGTTTCCCAACTCTCGTCAGCTTTTGCAAACATGCTACCACGAAACCAAATCCAGTTAATAAATTCATCAAAATCATAAACAGTCTTCAACCAATCAAAACCAGAAGGATTAAATGCAAAAGGAGCCATGATCCATGATACCACAAGAAACCAGCAAGAAATTGTCATGATTATGTAAACTAGAGTGGTTTTGGCTATGGCACCATAAGCTGCATATAAAGTTAGTATCACTCCAAGTTCTATAGCCTTTATAAAATGACTTCGTGCATACAGCCTGTAATTTTCTGCAAAACTCTTGTGCTGCACAACAAAGCCACGACCAGTTGCCCTATATTTTGCACCACCATGCAGAATCGTGCGCCCAAAATAATGAGTTTTAGTTCCCATTGAGAAGGTGTAAAACACAGAAGCCAGTTGAAGCTGCATTGTCAAGAAGTCCCAGATCGCAGGAAGGAATCCATGCTCGAGTGAGTTTTCAACTATCATAGGTAAAGCAGTGAAAAAACCCAACTGTATAATGAACTGCTGATTGAGAACAGTGCCAAGAGCAGCATTGCTAGTTGAGTTAGCAGTGTCCCTAATCGATGCCTCAAGTCCACTTAAAGCAAGATAAAGCCGTCCCCATGCAAATGCATAAACTGTTAGTACTACAAGCATGGTACTGAAGTAAAACCCTACAGTTGTGAAGTAAAAAGAAAGCATTCTAAAGAAGTCCAGTCTATGGCCCAATCTGTATACATCCCTACTCAAACTCTGTTCACCATTACCGCTAGCAACTTTAGCTTCAAACATAGCTATCTGATTCAATCCAACATCTCTTCCTTTGCCTACTTGAATATACTCATGATGAGTAACATTGCCACCACGCAATGTACAGTTAAAACCAGCAAAAATATCTTCACTTATATTAATCACTCGAGAGGCTTTACTAACACCACCTCGACTCAGGAACCATAGACGGTCAAAGACATCAGGATGGCCATAATGCATACGAACCTTTAAAGGGTTCGCAAGGACACGCTGCCCAAGAGTAACAAAGCTAGACTCTTGAGCAGACATGAACCATGCAAGGGAAGATACAGAGCCAGTGAAGACATGCTCCCTGACGCCTAGTATAGTTGGCTTCCTTGACCCATATGTATGATCAAATTCTTCTAAGAGATTGCGCATTTTGAGAGCCTCCTCAAAGTAGTTGTCTTGGTTCATGTCTATGGTTTGTACTGCGTTGCCTCTTGTAAAAATAAGGGCATGGTTTTGGTTTTCAGGCTTGCCTTCACCAAGCTTCAGTGGTCCAGGCAATTTTATACGGTAGATCTCAACTTCTTTTTCCAATACCTGATCATATTTGACAAGAACAGAATAGTAATCCGCTTCATCTCTTGCTGTATAAACTTCATCAACATATGCCACACGAAGTGCTACATTGTTTTTCATTAGATACAATATGTCTTTTGCCTGTTGTTCTTTTTTGGCCTTTTGGGTGCCATATATTTGACAAGCCACAACATACGTATATTTAACTGATGCGGTTCCTATCACATGATCAGTGGAATGAGTACTCACCTCACTACTTGCTCTGCTTAAGTCGCCTGAAGAGGGAAACTGAGAACCATCCAAACCTTCGACAGCCATGTCCCTTCTTGTTGGACCAACCGTTGCAAGTTCTATAAAATTATTTTGTATTTCTACTTCAGAAGCAGAATCAAGATATGCAAGCATTTTAAGTGCTTTGTAGTAATACATCATTCCTCTAACTGTTCGAGTCAGTGTTTGGCCTCTTAAAGAAGCCCAGAGTCGGAGATCCATTGACTTTTCAGTCCATAGTTCTTCTTCATCTTTAACTTTCATTCTTTCTACAAAGTTAACCCATTCATCGTCATAAATTTTTTGAAGATAAAATATGGTTGATATGCCATCTTCATTTTCTGTTCGAAGGTTTTCTTTGGTATATAAAACTTCTTCATTGTAGTATGGGGTCAAGACACTGAAAGCATGCATCTTTTCAACTTGTTGGGCACGGGGCATGTTCATGAACAAAGAGTTGCTAAAGAAAGCAATCCGGCGACGAGCCTCTAGATTTTTCGGTACATTGTTCATTGAATCTCTTGAAGTTATAATAGTATGCAACCGTCTTACATCTTTGTAGAATATATCTTTATCTTGGCCAGGCAATTCTATAGCACTTTCAAACAACAATCCTGTTGTACTAGGTCTAAGAGGAGCTAATCCCAACTGCCTCAGTTCCTCAGTGGTCTTACTCTTTTGAGGAAAATCTCTCACAGCAATACCATAAAGAGTTTGTAGCACATTGACTACCTTGTTCAAATCTTGTTTTGGACTTTTTATAATGTCAAGGAGGGATATTAGCTTTTCATGTATACTAGGCAAGACAGACAGCTTAAAGTCTGCACTGAATTTACCAATGCGCAATGCATCATCAAACCATTCAAATAATTGAATCACGATTGAATGCTCCTCGGTTCCTTCTTTCACGATCTGAAGCAGTAAGTGCTTGATGCTATCATATACTTCTATAACTGCAGATCTCCGATACTCATTTTGGCATATCCTTTTCCAGTGCCCTCTATCTGAAGCAACAAGTTCTTTTGCTTGACTAAGAGCAAGAAGAAGCTCATTACTTAATAGAAAACATGGCCAGCGAACGACTCTAATATTCCATGCACTTTTAGGCAATTCAAGAAGCTCAAACTCTCGATTACTAATTAAATCCTCTTCTCTAAACGTGCGAATAATTTCATTCCATATCAAAGCAAATCGGTGCGTCGCAGCTTGATTCAACTCGATCTTTTTGTATGGCCGACCAAGCCCATACCTGAGCTTCAGGCGAAGAACGGCATCGTTGAATTTGCTTTTTAAACTGCCTCGATCTTGTAGCAGCTGCTCTTCTGGCATTATATTGAACTGCATAGCACTAGCAAAGAACTGAAATCTAAGCCTCAGTTGCTGAACATTTCTAATCTCCCCTAGATGTGAAAATAGCCCCACTAAAGCGCCAACAAAAGATGAAAAAATTGCATACCAAATTTGAATGTCACACAAATATATCAAAATAACAGGAACCCATAATATAACCACAGCAAACCGATTGGTGTGACCAAAGATCTCAGCCCATTGTATATGAACTTCGTTGGGGGACATATTATATATGGTTTTAGTCGGTGATACCATAGGTTTAATCTGAAGAAAGTAACTGAAAGTAAATTTTACCGCAAGGAGTGCTACCCAGAAAAAAGCATATTTTACGTTATCCACAATACTCTCTCTCAAGCCTCTTCCCACAAACGTCCGAGTTTGAAACCACCAAGTTAAAAAATATAGTATCCTCCAATTTGTTTTTTCAATGAAGTTACGCACAAAAGGAATGATAAACAAAACAAGTGCTAGCACTTCAGGTAGAACAAACACACCACAGACCTCAAGGTAATTGAGTAATCTCTTATTTGCTGCATAGGACCAATGCCTATCATGGTTCTTCTGATCCCATATTCGGACATAAAGTACAGTAAAAAGAATAGTCCAAGTGACAGCAACAGTAACTTTCAACACCATTCTAAGACCAAGCAACCTAGTTTCTCTTTGCACAAGGCTATACTGAGTCCCCAAATCAAGACAGGCTTGAATAAAACGAAGACCAGCCCAAGTAATAAATATAGTTAATGTCCGAACCTGGACATCACGGCTTTTAAGGCTTTGCCATGGATAAGTTTTTTCTTCCCAGGCAACAATAGCAGCAGCCTGAATGTACAATATAAGCATAATCCATAAACGGTCAAAACTTCTAAACAAATGCATGAATGACCGCATCTCAACAAAACCAGTCTTTCTCACTCGATTCTTGCTAGGTGGTGGAGTAAAGAAACTCTTTGATAAATCAAACGGCCATCGCAGGCGGTCAAAGCATTTTCTTCGCCAAAAATACTCATTGATATCATCATAATTTCTCCATGAAGTATGTGATTTAGTGCCATTAGCACTAGAATTAACCTCGGCCTGAATAACTTTATACAGTGGAGTAACAACATGGGTAAGAAATGCATTCTCACCTGATATAGCAGGTAAAGCAGGGCGACCCGTTGCATCATCAATGTAATCTTCAAGGATTCGATTAAGATCCATAGCCATATGATGGAAAATATAGCATAAACACTCAGGCATGAATCTCAGATTAGCTGCCTCGCCCCAAATAAGCAAATATAAAGCTATATACAACAACTCTCTGCGCGGGTCAGGTGTAGCACGTCTAAGTGCACTAGAATCAGACACCCATAAATTTGATTTTCTACCAAGATATGCACACCAAGCAGTGTAATTATGAAGCAACTTCTTTCTCAGACCTCTAACAACACTAGGCTCTAATACATCAATGTCAGGAGATTGTACACGCATTTGTGCATTAGCAAGTAAAAGCACTAAATGTTCCCTTTGATTTTTCACATTATCCTTCTGGAACCCGAAAAAAGCACCTAACCAATCAAGGAGATCAAGTCCATCATCCCAATGTACAAACGGAGGTTTGCGCAAATCACCTACAGTGAGTAGAGCAGCCATCGCTGCTCGCACTTCAGGAAATCTTAGAGCTGGATGTTCTGCTAATAAATTGTGTATGGGGATAATGTTATACACGTCATCCCCAAATTCTGGTCCACTGGCCATGATGGGTGCTGAAGTGCGATTTTGTTGTGGCCAAAGACTCATTTGGGCATCAGATTTGGTGAGGTTTTTGCCTCTGTAGAATGAAAACAAAAGGGTCAGAACAGACATTAAGAAAGGAGCTTACTGCATGTAGGTCTCTAAAGTTTATCCTAAGCTGAAATATAACCATTGCAAGCCACTGTAACCCATACTGATCTTCAGCTGCATAAAGTGCTGATGTTTTAAATAAATAACTAAGTTAACCATAACAAGCAAAGTTATAAATTCATTTCAAATGACTTCTACAGGATTTGTGTAATAAACATTTTCAACAATAAACATGGTGGTGAAAAGTATCAGAATACGTGGGTAGTAGATATTTTTGCATAGATTCTCACGTCCAATGCATTAAATTCAATTCGTGCATCGGTTTTCTTATTTGATTGAGGTAGAGATGTTTTTCAGAAAAAGCGAGATTAAAATTATCCTCTTATGACAATAGGCCATTTTTCTTTTATATCACCGAAACTCAAGGGGGCTCGCTGGAATTCAGTCTAGTTGCTAAATATGGGTGACTGAGTGAAGATATTTCGATGATACTGAAAAAATAAAAATGATCTTGTATTTTGCACGACATTTGATACAGATCATTAATTGATTCATAACACTAGAAAGGAACAACCTAAAGAAACGCAAATAGCAAGGTTTAAATTCTTCAAATATACTTTTAGTCGGTAAACTGAGTTGGTTGGTAAAATTACAATTACTTATGTGCTACAGATTTTTTTATACTGGTTTCAGACGTTTTCTTGGCCGCTCGGTTTATGAAAATAAGTTTCACCCATACTTTATTAAGTACCCCTTTTGACTTTCTTTATACCCATCAAAATTACAGCAATGTAAACTTATTAACTGTAACTGTTTTTACCTTTTAAAAAAAATTGTTGTACCTTCGTAATAAACTCATAAGTATATAAAAACTTCTAACCGGAACCTTATTTGCATCAGTCCGCGGCTTAGGAAAACAGTAATAAATGATACTGAAAACCTGATGCTGGGTGAAATTAAAATACTTGCAAAACGTACTCAGATCAAAATAAAAATAACGAAATGAAGGACAGAATTCTCATAATTATGTTCTAAACTCATAACAATAGAACTTAGTTTTAAGTACCCTCGACAATCCAAAGCTGCGGCAGAAGCAGAAGCTGATTCGTGCCAGTCAAAAACCCTAAATAGATATCTGTGAAGTGAAAAGAAATTGGAAAAACAAAGAAAACAAATGAATCTGAATATTTAAGAGCAGAAGAAGGGAACTGACTCACAGCATACCTTACAGAATACAGAACCCTGAAATCACGAATGGATCTAGGAAAATTTTGTTATGAATAACTTCCCCTTTAAACGCTGGAAAAATATTCAGCGTATAATTGAAAGAAACGGAAAATCGAAGAAAAGGAAGCAAAAGCAGGAGCTCCTTTTATCCAAATTTGATTTTGTATCTTTGCTATTTTCCCACACTCTGCCCTTTCGAATGCTTGGTTCTATTAAAATATAATTTTTTAAAACGTGGTCCTACCTGTCAGTGTATGAATGTTACCGGATATTCTCGCTTATGGGTAGAATTATTACTTAATTTTAGCTGTACTTTTGTCATGTTGGCGTTCCGTGCAGATGGAGCCATCGTGGTGGGCCGGACTCGCCGATGTTTGCGCACCCTGGTTTGTCTGAGGATAATTCGAAAAGGACTGTTGCCATGTGAACATTGTGAAGAGTGGGGGCAGTGAGAAACCGTGAGACAGGCCGTTGCTTCTAGGCCTCAAATCATACCCTAACCCATTTACCCAACCCAATAACCCTTAAAAGGGTTGGGTCTACCCATTTAAAAATTTAGTTTGTTTTTAACCAGCCCGTATACAACCCATGAACAAAAATTCCCGCAGCAACCCAAACCGTTTACCCATTCAACCCTAATTCTAATTTCTTCCGTAGCTCAAATCTGCAAAACGCGAAGGAAGAAAAAGAGGCAATTTCTTCAATCTTCGATCTTAGGTATTAATCTTTTCAATCATTTAAATTAATCTAATTTTAGTTTAAATTGGAATTTGTTGCATATTTTTGTTTCACTTCATTCGACTAATTATGCTATTTAAGTGAAATTAGTAACCCTAAAATTAGTTTTATTTTTTATTATATGATTTTGTTATTTTAGTTGGATCAACTGGTTATGATTATGTTTTCATTCGTTTACAAGTTTGAGGATTTGCAGACAATATTCTAGATGGTGTAAGTAGAGTTTATTTTCATTCGTTGTTGTTTGGTGTTCTTATGATACTGTGACCTTCCTAAAAGTTGCATCTTTTGATTTATCAACTAATTGAGAGTATACTACGTCATGCTCTTTCATTAACACATCAGTGAAGGTCTGATAAAAAAATTTCTTACTTCATTATTTGAGACAAGCTTTAGTTTTCTTAAGTTTTGACAATAATTGAAACAAAGGGTTACCGGAACATTCAGTATTCCATTCTGCTTACACTAGCCCGTTATAGTCAAATTTGAAATGTTACGAGTTATTATATTTGAAAGAGTTATTTTTCTATCTTGTATCTGTACTACAAAGTTGAAAATTGTAGTACTGTGATTGTTGGTTAAATGATTTGCAAAATAGATAGAAAAATGTGGGAACTTGTGGCAACATTCTTTGTGATGGACAAGCACCATTGTCCAAGTGGTTAATTGATTCGGCTTTGGTGCAAGAGGTCACAAGTTCGAAACTTGCTTTCGAACGTTTATTGACATGAGATATGTTGTCCCAATGATTTGTTGTATATAAAGTACCATTTCAAAAAAAAAAACATTCTTTGTGATGAACAATCTGTTCATATTGCTATGAATCAACAAACTATTTCCACCTCCCTACTTGTAATAATTGCACATACTCTGAGGTTCGAATAAATTAGCAAAACCAATACATTTCATGAAATCTACATCTGTGGTAGTATTGTAAATGCCATTTTTATTGTTGGGTCAATGTAAAACACAACAAAAGAAAAGTCATTACATGAACCGTGATTGGTTTTTTAATTACTTCATGAATTTCATCTTTGATTTTGTATGATCATGACACAACAAAAGAATCGTAAATACCTCATGATGTCATCTTCCTGATTCAAAGCGATGGCGATAAAATAATGGTAGAAAAGATAATTTGTTTTTTCAACTGACGAACTACATTTATCATCACTTGAACCTTAATCATGAGTTCAAGATGTTTTCATTTACATGTAGCTTTGGTCTATCTAGTTTAAATTAAGGTTGTTTACTTTATTCATTATGCAGTACACGTGTATCCAATGAACTAGGTGCTGGAAACTCAGAGGCAGCAAAAAGAACCGTTAGAGTTGTGATGGTGTTGGCAGTTACGGAAGCTTTAACAGTTTCTGTAACCCTCTTTTTACTGCGTAGAGTTGTTGGATATGCTTGCAGCAACGTAGAAGAGGTCACAGACTATGTTATGCAGATGGTCCCTCTTGTTTGTCTCTCCGTTATAATGGACAGCGCGCAAGGAGTTCTATCAGGTTAACTATTTTATCATTCGCATCAATTTTTCATCTGAAGTATTATTAGAGTTGAGTGTGCTTTATACTTTGATTAAGCATCTTTTAATAGTGTGTTAATACATTGAACCAAAAGTGATAATAAAGCAATAACCGTTAACTTTTACAAGGCTTAGATTTCAAAAACATATATTAGAATCTTAGTTTGTAAATGTGATATTAATACTGACTTGTTAAACATTGTAGGTGTTGCAAGAGGATATGGGTGGCAGCACATAGGTGCATATATAAACCTTGGAGGATATTATCTTTTTGGAATTCCGGTAGCGGTTGTTCTGGGGTTTCTATGCCATATTGGAGGTAAAGTGCTTTGGATAGGCATACTTTGTGGAGCTACTGTGCAAACTCTACTTCTTGCAATTGTAACTGGCTGTACCAATTGGGAACAGCAGGTATGTTCTTCACTGTTACCTTTATTTGCAACATTATGTATATTTCTCAGTTATGATCTGTTCATACCATCTTGTGTAATTCTTTTGATGTACGAAAACGTCATAAATGATGCAGTATCCACTCTAAGCTGGGAATGTATACTGCATTATTAAGAATTTTTTTTCCCATGCAAGTTTATGGATTTTTCAGAAATAATGGACGATTTTCATGATGCTTTGGTCAGCTCTTACTATTTGTTTTTAGTCCACCCAAACTTAACACATATTAAACATGTACTTGAACCTTAATCCGTACTAACATGGATTTCATTTTGTAGGAGTACTAGTCCAATGCCAGTACCAGAAGCATCACACTCTAATACGAAATATTTTGTTAAATCTGGCATAGCAAGCACTGGTGGATTCATCAGTCTAATTTAAGTTCTTGAAAAGAAATTTGTGCATCTGGATTCCAATGGAAGGAGCTTTTCTAAAGCAAGCCATTTGGAGGCTTTTTAATGCTTCCATGGTCTTTTATAAACTTCCTTTAATACCTTGAAAGGTCTAGAAACTCTCACAATGACTTCAAGTTCTTTAGTACAGGCCATTCGTTAATAGCTTAGGTGTTAGCTAGATTTACTGCTACTCCGTTATAAGTAATGATATGGCCTAAGTATTCAATTTGTTGCTAATCAAAAGAACATTTTGAAATCTATAGGGTTACAAAATTACAAAATTTTTGCAATATCCAGTTCAGTTTGCAATTTTCTGATGCAGGTTGTTGTATTTTTATGTAGAATTGATTATTATATGGTGCAGTTTTTCATTTTTTGACGCTGTTTTTATTAAATGATGCATTTTTTTGTTAAATGGTGCGGTATTGATAATATAATGGTGCAGTTTTTTATTTGATTGTGCGGTATTTACTGCTTATGCAACAGTTTTTTGTTAAATGGGTCGGGTCGGGTCAACCCTTTTACTAAATGGGTCGAGTCGGGTTAACCCATTTATTAAATGGGTCAAACGGGTTAGGGTCGTTTATGTCTTGAATGGAACGGGTTAAATTCTACCCGATCCATTTATGACCCGACCCGACCCGTTTGACAGGTCTAGTTGCTTCTTTGTCCAGCACAGATGCTCATTTGAATAAATCAAGTTTATAGCTTAAACATGTTTCTTTTAAAAGAATGAATAAAAAAGCCAAAGATGAAGCAGAGGCTTATTTCGCAAACTAAAGTTATATTGAAAATTCCGTTGTGTAAAACCAGAAATTATAATCGGTTAAGTGTCCATGTCGTCATCTTCATATGTGGAACATGGCACTCCATATACATATTATTATATTTGTCCATACATGGAAACAAAATGGTCAATGATGATGTAATTGAAGAAACTGGGCTATCTCACAACGGAGTTGAAGGGTAAATTTCAAAAAAAAAATCATTTAAGATCTATTAGCCTATGAATCTATAGCGGATTTTAGATCCAATCTATTCTTAAATAAAATCCTTTTTATTTACATGAATTTAATGTTTACATAAATTAGAATGTATCAAATATATTCTTATATATGTATCTGTGTGCGACTTTACTTGTTATAATTAATTTAGAGAAACAAACATTTCGTTTCCTTCTCTCAAATTATTCAATTAGTGGGGAATATATGGTTTTAATCGGAGAGAGAAAACTTTTAATTTCTTCTCCTTTAATTAAATGATTGATGGATTAATTGAATGACAAAGATAACTAAATTTATACTCAGCACATATTATGAGTATATCCAAATATACTCAAATGTAAATTGGGTAAGTGCAATATATCCTTTTGTGTACATAGCTAATATATATGTATTTCGGTGCTAGGATGTACACCACAGTAGACACATTCACCCTTTGGATACATATTGGTTGTCCAAAACATTATTTAAAAAATATGAGTGCATGTGTGTGTGTGTGTGTGTGTGTGTGTCTATGTGTGTGTGTTTAAATATACTCAATACAAATATATGTGCGTGGTTGTATTTTAACGAATCCTTTAATTAGCCTAAATCGATTCAACTAAGTCGACTAGCTTGAATTCAAGATTTATTTTCAAAGTATGTAATGAATTGATTTAGTAAAACAATTTAAAAATAAATCTTAATCTATAAATTCAAATATAACCTATTATTTATATGTTAATAATTTAAAGTGAGCTAAAATGTACTTATTTAAGCAATAATAAAGTAAAATTTATCAAAAAACCAGAATGTTGATGTAGATTTCTACATTAAAAACAGTTCTCCATTAATGTCAAGATGTATGTGTATGTGTTTTTTTTTAAACATTCATTATAAAATAATTTTCAGATTAATTTTAATATAAATACATACATTTATACATGCGTACATACATACATACATATATGTTTTGAAATAGAGAACTAATTGTGAAATAATGAAATCACCATTAACATTCAACTAAATAAATAAATATACCTACATACATACATACATACATACATACATAGTAATTAATTAGTTATTATATTCAGATCTAAAATAACGACAACGTCAACTGTAACAACCCAAATTTTAGTTGTAAATAATAAATAGATATTTATTTAATTAAAAATGGATTTTGGAGTTTAATTAAATAATTTGAATATATTTCAGAACATCGAAACTTTACAACGAGATAATTAGTGATGTTTTGTAAACGATGAAAAATATTTTACACCATAATGGTTTGATAATTTATTGATTATTTTGAATTTAAAATGTAAAGGAATCATTTTGAAAATAATGATAAAATTGAAATACTATAAAATATAAAGTTATTTAATAAGGAAAGTAAGGTTATTAATATGGGTTGAAATAAATTAGCAGAAGAATTAAATAAAATGGTCAATTAAAATAATAAAATAATTTTGAAGTGTAGGGCTTACATCGAATTATTTGTAAAACAAAGAAAAAGAAAAGGATAGCAAATACACTAAAGCTCAACATATCACACCCATTAGCTTAAACCCTAAAATCAAATATTCTGACTCTTCCATTCCAGAGAATTCAATCTCCAGACTTTTCTATATCTATAAATATTTCATATCCATTCATTCGCTTTAGAAAATCACTCAATACCCCAAAACCATAGATCTTCAAAAATTAAAATAAAATTCAAACAAATCCTATAAATTCTCAAATTCAAGTATATATCTATTCTACATCAATATACACTTATGTTTGAATGAGAATAGGATTTCGTTGAAGATTTGGAACTTTAAGCGCATGCGTTCATAGAGGGAGAGGAAAACAGTGAGGAAGAAGATAAATGCAACACATCAGGTGAGCATTTCACTCGCATCATCTATGTTTAATCACATAATGAACACTCATATATGCATGAAATTGTTATTGCTTGGCTGTAAATACATTGAAACAAAGTGGAATCGGTTGATCAAGGGAGGGAGAGATGCCTTAATAGGCGAATTGCTGGCAACAAATGCCAACGACTGGTCGAACGGTGATGATGACCAGTCGACTGGTGGCCGAATGCCATCATCAATACATATTCTTGCAAATTACTCCAGTGTGTGTGTGTTCCTCTTGATACTTGCCTGCATTTTGGTACTTTGGGCATGTATTCTCCTTGCATTATAGCCCCATGCGAGTTAGTTTATATACATACTTGAGCTGCTTCCTACAAGTTCATGTTTTTAAGTGTGCTTTCATAGATAAATCTGTAGCCTTTTATCCTATTTCTTAGTGCTACTTCTTTTTATTTCAGCATGTGTACAAGTTGTCATGCTACTATATATGTATACGTTTACAAATTCTATGTATAATTGTGCAATGTCTTAGATTATGGACTCATTATTCTAGCCAGTTTGCTATTCTCAATTTACAGATGCAGCACTTCTAATGGAAAATATTTTTGTTTTCTATCTTGCTTTTGCTTTAGTACAAGATTTGGATAGTTTATATATGAATGATATAGAAGTTGAAAAACAATAAATAAAGTAAAGCTATTATTATTATTTAAAGGATTTTAATGAGTATGTTATAAAAGTTTGAAATTTAATATATCTATATATATATATTTTGTAGATAAAAAAGATTAACATAAGTTATTTAATATATTTAATAAATATTTAACTATTTCTTTTTTATGTTGAGACAATAATTGCTTATGGTAAATAAAAAGATTACAATTGGATTTATTCCTTGTTAATCCATGTATATATATTGTTCATTTAGACATGCTTGTTTTCTTTTATGTGATAAGATGATGCGAACGATTTATTATTATTAAGCATTGATTTACACATTTTAGATTAGTTTGAATTTATTACTATTCTGGTATTTTTTCTTTGTTTATTGAATAATTATTTATATGTAGTATATTTTAGTTTAATTATTATTTGTTTAATTTTAGTGTGTGTGTGTGTGTATTTGGTTTGGATAATTATTTCATTAATCTTAGAATCTTCATTTTGTCTTGTTTCTAAGTATTTATTTTGTTACATGTTATATAAGATTATACGTTATGAAAAGTTCGTTGTATGGTATTTATTTACGTGTTGTTATGTTTATGTATTTAATAATTTATTTTTATCTCTTTTCTAATTGTCATTCTCTTGTATGTTGAATTTTGATATAAGAATGATTCACCGTTGATGTTGTTTAGATTATTAATTTATTATGATACAGTGATGAAATCCTTTTTTATTATGATTATTCTATGTGACAAGAAATTAGAATAAACGGCTTCGTGATACCGTCAGGTATGAGACTTTCTATAATACTTTTTTGGATATTCCTTGGACTCATCATATCGGGTACTAAAAGGAGAGTGTTGTATGTGAGCACTGAGTAAATAAACTAGTAACATACGATAGTATGGGACACCGTTGTGTTATTTATTCAGTTACTCTTTCGCTCATGGATGACACTTAATACGGGGATTGTTGTATGTGATACCCGTTGCATTGAGTATACTTAGAACTGCGTGTTGGCTATTGTAGTTATTCTATGTGGTTGTCTGCCTTTGTCCCCCGATCTGCGACACCTTTGTTCGATATATTGTATTTACATGCGCATCACGAGGGATTAAGGTAGGTGCCCCAACATCATATGATTTGGGTTTGGTGGCCCATGGGGTAGGTGCCCAGACATTACGTATTTGGATTAGGTGACTCGTAGGATAGGTGCCCTAAGCTCCTTTTGTTATGTCGTATAGGCCATCAGTCTATTACCTATAGAGGCAAAGTCGGGTCGTGGCTGAGGCTATGCATCGGCGAACCACTGGTGGATATGGGTCACGATGTCCATCGAGGTAATTGAAGACTGTAAGAGCAGATCCGGTTAGTATACCCCAGGTCCTCGAGTAAGCATACGACCATCAGTCTCTTGTTTGTTCGGTAAACTGAAGTTATAAGAATAGATCCGGCTACATAGCATATGGCATAATAGATCTTCGGTTTCTCGAGCTGGAATACGGTCATCGGTCTCCTGTTTAAGTTCGTTTCGTGTGCAGTAGAAAGGCATATATGAGATTAGATTATACTCGAGGCTGTATTTAGAGCATAGTCAACTCTATATTCTTCTTAGACAAATGGCTTATTCTTTATAGGCAGATAGCCTACCTATTATTGATTATATTTGGATATTGTTGTGAGCTGGCTGAAAATCTTTCTTATTGACTTTATTGATTTGAAGATGATATTTTATATATGAGATTGAGAGATACTTGGGCATTACTTAATGCTAGCCCAATATACTTAATGATATCTTACTTATTGTTGTATTCTGGATTTAGATGTTGATTTCTAGATATGTATGATTCATCCAATTGTGTTGATTACATGATTTCTGATTTGATGTGTTTCTATATGGGTGACGACATCTTTTGATTTCAATCTTGATTATTTATATGGATTTGAGATATCTGGGTGATGTAATGTTTTGAGAATTGTTTTATATTTGTATAAATATTCTTTGACATGTCGCTTGGTGTTTAGATTATTTTTGATAGTAACATCAAATTATTCTTCTTTATTATACTATATTACCTTATTATAATCCTTGATTAGACATAGTCTGACCCATGTGTTATTTTATAATACTCGGGTCAGTCCGAGATATTTCAAGTATAGAAACGACATGACCGACATTTGTTTATTAGGCTTAGAAAAGTTACTTAGGGACTTGTTATATGATATTGATGTGACATTGAATATCTGTATGTGTATATATAATTGACATTGAGTCATAGTGTGTTCTTATAACCTCACCTTATTTTACATATCATGTGTTATCGCTGCAACTGACTATGTGTTCTCGGTGATGTACTGTATATTACGTATTTTTCTGTACTGGAGGCACACGTGACTGTTGCTTTGTATCGATATTGTGTACATATAGGTTAGTTAAGCATTAAATATTTTAATACGTACGAGTGTTAGTCCAAAGGAATATACACGTATGTACCCCACATAGTCTCATTCTCTTTATTATCCAATTGTATTACGCTGTAATACTCTTGGATAATATAGGTATAAATGTGAGGTGTCCATCAATATAAAGAAAACAATAAGAATCAAATATCGAAACCAATGTTATTATTTTTAGATCCAATCAAATCAACAAATTCAATAAATACAGATCACTATAAGAAAATATTCTTTTAGTTGCACTTATTAGCAGCGTTTTGAAGGCAAGTGTAACTATTATTGTTTTATGCCATACTTTCAACGCTGCCAAAAATTACTACTCACCCCGCCTATACAATTTTTGCACTTCCGCCGAAAGTTGTCGCCGACTTTTTAGTTATTACGTTTTTCATTTTAGTTTCTGTGTTTTATTTTAGTTCACTTCCAAAAATTTACATTTACAGATTCCTCATCGTCGTTATCTCTTTCAATTATTCCTCCATCGTCATCATCGCGCTACTTCTATGTGACGGCTACTCCTCTTAATAGTCAATTAAATCCTCTCCAATGTGCTGTTGCTCTTTATAATCGATCTAATACACGCTAATCCTCTCCATCGCTTAAGAGGACAGTGATTTCTTCCATGAAAGTGATGAAGCTAAGAAATTCATTTTATCTAATATCGATTTTGAAATTTTGAGGTTTAACTGTGGTTTTAGGTCTTCAGCAAGAGGATAGTGAGTTGTTTCAATAGAAAAGTTCGGACTTCCTACATTCAAGAGGTATAATGTCTGTATTCACTCTTTGGTGCTACAAATAACAATAATATTTGATAGAATGTAGATCAAACTCGGGTTCAGATTATTACCATAACCGCACATAAAGATGTTTGATAGAATGTAGATCTATCCTGGGTGCCGTTGTATTTCGCAATTTTACCTTTCATTATTATCATGTTATTTTCTTCTTCTTTTAGTATTTTTTTACACTGTAAATCATGGTTATATTAGTCATAACATACTTATTCTGTTTTAAAGTCAGTGGAATGGTTAGTTCATTTTATTCGTGAATGTTAATTTCAAGTAATTTTTGATGTCCAACTGTCTAAGAACATATAAAATGTTACGTATAGCATATAAATAAACTTAACAATATTTCACTATATATACAAATTAATTCCATATTATCTACCCTTGGCAATTATGCTTTTGTAATGACCCGAAATTCTGGTCATTTGGTTTTGAATATTTAATTAATTTTAACTATTGAAATAATTTAGGTTTTAAGTTTATAACTTAAATTCAAATACAGAGATCATTTAAAATCTTTGAAATGATGAATTAATATTTGAATACATGTTTCAAATAATTGAATTTTTAATTAAATGTTAACCAAATTGATTTATGGTCTTATTTAACTTATTTTATTTGATAAAAAACAGAATTCATTTTGTAAATTTATCTGCAATAATAATGGTTTGAATAAATTGATTTCGAAAGCTAATTTAGAATCATTTTAAGTTATAAACGGTTAGGGTAAATTTTAGTTCATAATTAAAGTGGTTGAATTTGATTTAATAATAATTCTATTTATTTAGTGTGTGAAATTATCAATTTGGGGCACTGTCTCGGATTTTTACGAAACCAGTGCCATTAGATCCGGATAATGAATTATTGTATGTCTTCGAGTTTCACGACGACCGGACGTATTATTTGGTTGTGCAAGCTCAAAACTCATAGCGACTAATTTTAGAAAATTAAATTTAGTATAATTCGATTTTAAAAGATAACGTCTATAGATAATCGAATTAGGTCTCGATAATATTTCCATTGAGTTCGAAATAAGGGTATTTAGTTAGGAATGCCGATGAGCATGCCTCGTTTGGAGTTCGTGTATTTTGGGGAGTTTATAGCGTTGGTAAGAAATTCGATATATAGGTCCCTTACCTTAGTTCATTTGCTCAAACCCTTAAACCTGAAACCCTAGGTGCCATTTATCTATACCCAAATCCAATGGCCTCCGTCCATCGCGGCCATTAGAAGCCGTATTGGCCCTCGACTTCAACTGGAGAGTTGCTCGTTGTGGTGGTCGGTTGGATCGTGCTAATTCGGCGTATGGTGGCAGCAGTCGGAGTTCGACATCATTTATATTTTCTCGTCCGTGGGGGAGCTAGAAGCGGTTAGGGTGGGCAAGGCTGAGGTCGATGGAGACGTCAGAGGAGGGGATACCTATGGTAGCGAACCGACAGTCGGGGGTGGCGAGCGAATGTAGGCGATGTTGGGTTTCAACGTCTTGCGGGCTGGAAGCTTGCGTGATGGATTAGTGATTTGCCTAAAGTAATTAACAAGTTAATGATTATAATTAAGGAATAATTATATTATTTAAATCTGTAATCTTATAAATGTATAACTATTTCATACAATGTCTAAATTGAACACGGTCAGTTGAGTTACACTCTTAGGGATGCGATTTATGCTTTAAAATTGAATTGGTGGAGATTGGAGCTTATGGAATTTCGAGCTAAAGTCGAACGTCGTTTGACTTTAGTCCAAATCAAAATGCTTGGCGATGAATGGAATTTCGATGAGTATAACTCACCTTTTTGGTCAATCAGTATATTATACAGTAGATAAATTTCATCATCTATGTTTGGTTGAAATTATAGTTGTTTGGTTAAATACTCATTTTTACGAGCGTTGGCATTTTAAATTGAAATACAGGAAAAAGCGATGAGAAATCTGGATTTCTCATCGTTGTGATTTATAATTTTTAGTTATTTACATGTGGATTTATTTCAATTATATATTTATGACATAGATTGTTATTGCTGAAAATTTGACTGTTTGGTCATTTTTGATGTAACACCGACGTTGTGAAAATTGAACCTTTTTAGAGTAAAGGGGTAGTAGTAGCATTTATTAAGTGTTATAGCAACTATTAACCTCAATATAGTATTTTTGAATACTACTAAGTGTTGCTTTAGTTTGAGAATTGATTTTAAATCTGATTGTTTTATAATTTCTTGATATTTTGAATGAAATAAGATTTAAAAAATTTCTATTCTATTTCAAATATATTTATTTATTCTTTCTAATATACATACATGCATATATATATATAAGTAAATGTTTTAAATAATTTATTTTGGAAGTATTAGTTTTTATAAAATTATTATAATAATAAATGTTTATTTTTATTTTAAAGGGGATTTTCATTTTAAAGAAGACAGAATATTTGGGATAAATATTCAAGAATCATTGTATAAAAATGGCGTATAAGGGAATAGAATTACCAACTTAATCATGAAGATCTCGATGACACGACAATGCAAAAAACGACGTCCGAATCCGACCTCATACGCAAAAGTTATTCGATTAACAAATTATCGATTAAATAAAATTAATTAAAAACTAAGTAACAAAACTAATTACAAATCTTTAATCTAGCTACCCCATCATCTATTTCTTCCCCAAATGAAACGGGCTCATCAACCTGCACATACACACGGTGCATCTCCGTACACGCATGCTACTTCACCACCGTGGTTCCTCTTCCATCACCAGACCTTCACCGAGGGTCCCCACGGCCGCCGCAAACCCTCCTTCACCAAATTCTCGTTTGTTCGAACAAACCCAGCAAGCAACCGGACTTTGACGACCAACGCCGCTACCAACGTCGCGCCGCCATCCACCACGACCCACGCCGAACTTCGCCTGCCCTAACCCAAGCTCACTCCCTATTGCTCCACCTATAGCTCGCTGAATCGAGCCCAAAATAGAACCCCAAACTATGACGAGCACGACCAATTGCCACTGCCTCGAGCCACAACACCCCGATCGTGTCGTCTATCTTCTTCATTGCCTCAAAACGAACATCTTCCTAGTTGAACACGATGCCTGATACGGCCTGTGGTGGTCCCACGCAACAAGGGTCACTCGATGAGGAGGCTATAATTTAAATTTGAAAATCATGAATTCCTTCCTCTTTGGTAAACGAGCTTACTAAACAAACAAGAAAAGGGATGAGAGAGTACAAGGAAGAGATGAGTTGAAAGTATGCGGTGTGGACAGTAGGGTATGGCCTAAAGCATGAACTATATATTATTATTATTATTATTATTTTATTTGTAAATATCTGATATGACAAACCCAAAAATCTTGAACTCCAAACGAGACGTTCCACCTAGCGTTATATATGTTATACCTCTATTTCAAACACAATGCAACTTCTCCCGAGGTCTAATTCGATCGTATGTAGAAGATAGCTTTTTGAACCAAATTATTATATTAATTTTTTTATATTAATTTTCAACGCGTTTCAATCTCACACGACCAAACGATACGTGTGATCGTCATGAAATTCGAGGGCGTAATATAATTCCTTATTACGGATCCAATGAAACTAGTTTCATTGAAATCCTAGACTGTGCCTCGGAACGATAATTTTACAGATTTAAATATCGTTTTTATATTTAATTATCGATATTTATTTGTTCCATTTATATTTGTTAATAGATTTACAAATTGAATTCACCAATATTATTCATTAATTAAAAGGAGTTAAATAAAATTATTAATTCCATTTAATTAACAATTAATTCATAAATCAAATATTTAATTATTCCTTATATTCGAGTTATGGGTTATTCAATTCCAAAATCCCGTCGTTTAAATATTTAAAATTAATTAAACATTTAATAATCAAATAACCTGAATTTTGGATTGTTACATTCTCCCCCTTAAATGAATTTCATCCCCAAAATTCCTAAGGAAGAAAATGTTTCCAAACACTTAGGTTTAAAACTATTAATTAAAATGAGCTATTAAACTTATTAACTTTTATAAACAAATTAGCTGGAATATATTTAAAATATCCAAGTCTTTCAAATCCGTTCATATATACCAACTAATTCTCTTTTGTTCATTTATTCCAAGATATAAGTAAAAAAATCAAAATTTTAGTTTTCAAACATTTTCATTCTAAATAAATTTCTAGCTTCTAAATTAAAAAAAAAATCGTCAGCGTCTCCTTTGCACGGCTCCATCGGTACAACTTTAAATCACCTGAACGGGCACCAAACCAATCAAAAGAAAACAAAAGCCAACTGGCCTCCCATATCTGGGGTATAAAATCATCAACCAATTTAATTTTTCTTAATTTATTACGTATCCTTTTACGTTTAATTTATATTTGGCAAGTAATTTATTATCTTCTATGCAAATGCAGATGCACCAGAATCAAATGGCTCTCTTGCATACCTATACTTAAAAAATCTTAAAAAAAAATCAGGCTGACAAAAGCAATGTGATGTAACTTTACATGCAAAACTAGTCTGATATAAACCTACATGCAACCAACAACCATATCTCAATCATATGCGACAAAATATAGAGGCTATTCCGTAATAGACGCTATGTATCCAATTATTTCAAATGATAAATTTAGATCTAAATGCTGAGGTTTTTCAAGGATCAAAAATCCAAATGACAAAGAGGGGATTCCTCCAAATAAATTATGGTGAAACTCTAGAATCAAAACAACATGGAGTATCCAGTGGTATTCTGGTTCCTCCAAAAACATCAACTAGAGTGAATAAATATTATTCCTTTTCCAAAATCTTCAAAAATCACCTTTTTCAAAATCATCGGGATTTAGGTCCTAATAACAACAATTTAAAATCCTTGGTCTATAAATTTAAACTTTATAGACAATGGTATATGAAATCACACAACTAATTAATTCAACTCAATCAAATCAAATCAACCAAATTCCATGAGGGAATAAACTAAAACTAACAGTCAATCAAATTCCATAAAGGAAAACTTATCACTTAACATTGTTTCAAAATGTCAAATGACTAACAAACAAATTTTACCTTAGGTTCAAAACTTTCTTAATTGTCCAAAAATATAGATAATTATCTAAGCGTACCATTTTGCTCATTAGCCTTTCGTTGTTGCTTAAAAGATTATCCAATTCACTGGGACAAAATGTAAAGTTATACTCTATATTTTATTAGTTTCTTAATTATATTAATATTTTCCAAATCACCCATATTTTTACTTAGTATTTTATCAAATAGTAAAATTTATTTATGAATTATCTCATAAATTCTTGCCTAAGTTTAAAAAAGATTTTATAAATCATTTCTTTATAAAACATTAAATAATAACTTATTCCACTTTATTTAATACTCTTCAATATCCTAAGAGTGCATATAAATTTTATTTTACTTTTTCAAAGATCTAGATGGAGATCAAATCAAATTATGGTTTTCTTAAAACTGAGTCAACCTATTATCCTTTTTAACTTAGAGTTTTAAAACGAATAATATTTATGGATTGACCCAATCAATGAATAGTTTACACAACTTCGATGTTTTAATCTAATATATGATTGTAATAAAACAATGTTCAAAACTTTCTTATTTAATTTAACCCAATTTATATGTTAAATTATCCCCTATCTTATCTAAGGGAAAAATCTCATTTATCAAAATAACCCTTTATTAGAAATACCTTTTGTTTTGAAACCTATTCCCTTTTAGAGAACTTAAAATTAGATACCCGGTTTTAATTTCAAAACCTATCTTTGAAAGCATACTGCATATATTTTTATATATAACAAATTCAAATAATTTATTTATTAAAACATTACTTTGGGTTCATTCGAATTTTGAAATCATTTCGATTGCATAATGATTAAGAGAATAATTTACTAAGTACTGCACAACATTCACTTGAGTAAACATCTAATCGTTACTTAAAAGATTATTCAAATTACCACAAAACTAATCGAAAATATTTCCTTCTAATTATCCCCAAAAAAATGAATCTCTTTTTTTAAATTTTACTTCCCAAATATATTCACTTTCAATTATTTTCAAAAGTGTTGTTATTTCATTTCTCAAAAACCTTTTTGACATTATTTTCAAAAATTCTACGATTTAGATTCGTAAATTCTTTTTAAACATGTTTTATAAACTAAATTTATATAAAATTTCCTTTATATAAAATCGTTTTATATTATAATAATTTTTCTTTATTATAATCGAATTTTCTCAAATGTTTATTATCTAAATGTTTTATCTTGCCATTTAGACTATATTTATAACTTTTTATTAAAGTTCAATCCTTAACTCACTATTATTAAATGGCGAGTTTTTGACTTAATCATATTCTTCGAATACCTTGTAGTCAAATCATGAAAATTAATTCATAGAGGGTTCATTTTAAATCAAGCGATAAATGCTACTAATTAGACTAAGCACAATTTGGCAATGAACAAACAATAATCAATGCTTATTTAAATTAAGCATAATCGAACAAAAAATAGTGATAATAAATAAATATTATCACATTCAAACAAACACACTATATAACTATATAAAGTTTTGAAAATTATTCCTTTATGTATATGAAATATAATCCTATGCAAAATATTTAATTTGCCAAATTTTTAAAAATTTCAATACCATCTTTGTTGGCCATGGTCAAGTGTTTAGAAACCCCTATCGATATCGTAGCGTCTCACGTCTCGACTAGAATTCATAAAACTCAATAAACCAACTAATATAATACGTTTTTATAACATTAACAGATATGCTCTCGTATATAATATACTTTCAAACTCATTCTAGGGTGTCGCCTACCTTATCTCTAATGAGTTAAACCCTACCAAAGCCAATGTTCTCACTTAACCTTCAGCTCTGATACCATGTTGTAACGACCCGCCTTTTTAACCATCGAAAAGTCGACACCGAAGACTACCACTGTGTTCCAATGTCGCGCATTCAATCAACAAAAGGGCAGATTTTTAGGGTAAATAAAAAGAAAAGAACAGGGAACGGAGAAAACAGAATCTCATAGTAGAATCGACAACATATAATATAATAAGGATTGCAGAAACTATCACTCCAAACATACAGAGTATATCAGAGTTAAAAAAACAAATCTTATCGGTTGGACAGTTATGAAATTCCGACCTTACAAATGCCGATAGGTATGCTATATAATACAGTGGAAAATAAAATACTACAATAGGTGAATCTTCATCTCCGCTCCATGATCTTCGAAACTTCAAAGACAGCCTGCTAAAATACTCGATCTGACCCGATCATTATAATAAAATAACACCCGAAACAGTCTAGGAATACCAGCGCGAAATAGCTCAAATAATGGAGAACATATAAAAGTTATGTGAGACTATGCCGCTAACGCGGAACGGGTTTTTCCTCATAAGAATAACATCCATACAGGAAAGGGAAAAATAAATATCAAGAACAAATCCAAATATGAATGAGCATAAATAATATTAAAGAAGAATTGAAAGAATGGCAATGACCTGAGTAAAATCCAAACTGGAAAGAATGAATAGAACAAGAAATAGTCCAACTTAATAGAAAGGACTAAATAAGGTAACAATCAGAACTTGATTGAATGGACTGAATAAGATAATAGTCCAACTTGATAGAATGGACTGAATCAATACTTAAATGCCGTAATGAGGATTTGGCTCTACTCATGGCAATTTAAAGCTAAAACAGATTTAGAGTTTTTGAATCAAAAAAGGAAAGGAAATTTTCCAACAAATGACAAGGAGAGTGCGGCCCCCTTCAATATACCTCTAGTAATATACTATTGAGAAGGTCATATACTTGGTGACCTCCTCGAGAAAAGTACCAGCCGAACCCTGCCAAGCCTTCTCGAGAATCCGAATATTTCACATCTAAACACAAACCGTTTTTAACATGATGGTACACAAAAATCTAGTTGAGCTGTGAGATACACTTTTGATGGGGGCAACCCCACATAGTTGGACGCCCCTTAGCTCATTGGATTTTGTCATTTCCGACAAAGGATAACAAGCTCAACGGAGCAATAAATCGTCTTAGAATGACGTTAATAAAGTAGCCGAAGTTACCGATAGCTGAGATACCAACTATCGAGGGTATAAAACGATCGTATAGGAAATTAAGTCTTGTATACTTATCACCACTCATTGAATTCAAACTTGTATTGTTTCTTGGTTATCAATAATACCGCACAAGTCAAGGTAGTGTTACCTTAAAGTCATGTCCAACAATTATTCTTAACTTTTGAAATAGTGACAGGTTTACTTCTTCGATGTTTAGTACTAATTATACAAATAAATCGTTTTCATATAAGTGATTCGCTTTACGGAAATAATTCATTTCCATAAATGAGTCAAACCTTTTCTTTTAAAAACGAACTAAACTTGTGCTTGATTTCCATATTTCCATATTGGTAAAACACTTTTAGAATTAGCTCCTGATTGCTAAAACGTTAAGAGAATAATTTTTCCAAGCGCTCGACCCGAAGGCCTAAACCAATATCAGACTGAACACCCAAAAGATTATCCAACTTAACATTTTAATAATCAAGTTCCTAATCTTTTTATAACTTTAAAACAATATTAGTTACCCTGAAAGATAATTAATCATATTTAAAATCACTTTTAAGTAAACAAATCTATTATCTTTAATAATATAGATAATTATTTCCAATCACTTTTATAACATTGGTAAATTAACTTTAAATTCTTTATTATTCAATTTATTAACTTTAATTCAGTTGATTAAAGCAATCTTATTATATTAATTATTTATTCACTTTTATTAAATCGATTAGTTTACTTTGAATATCATTAATTACAATGATTTATTAAATACAAAAAAATCTTTAGTTAAAACTAATAAGTCATCTCAAACATCATTTATTAAAATGATAAGTAATTCTAAATCCCATTAATTAAAATAATTAATTAAAAATAATCATAAATTAATTGGATTAATTAAATTCAAACTTCATTAGCTAAACAATTAATTAAAACATCATTTGTTAAAATGATTTATTTAATTATAAAACATCATTAATTCAAGTGATTTAACTAAATCCCAAATGTCATTAGTTAAAACAATTAATTAAATTCAAAATAATCATTAATTAAAACGATTAATAAAATTCAAATATCATTATTTAAAATGATTAATTACTTTTAAATATCATTAATTAAAATGATTATTAACTTCAATTATTATTAATTGAAGTAATTAATTTATATCCATCATCATTAATTAAAATAACCAATTAAGTTCAATAAATTAATTAAACTCCATTATCATTAAATTAAAGAATTAATTAAATCAACTATCATTAACTCAAATAATCATTAATTAAAATGATTAATTAAGCATAAAACATCATTAGCAAAATTGATTAATTAAATCTAAAGATAATCCAACTTTAAATAAAATTGGTTAATTAATTCAAAATCATTAGTTAAAATGATTAATTAATTTAAATTATCATTAACCAAAATGATTATTCTTTTTAGCAGAAATACAAGCTCAAGTTTATATGATAGGGTTTTGGGATTGAAATTGAATAAACGAAGGTATAGAAAAAAATGCTGTAACGACATTTAAATTATTAAATAGAATATCAGGACTTAATTTCAATTAACCAACAATAACAACATATGGATGTGAATAAATATTTTATGGGCGAGAAACCCCTTTTGGGTCTCTCTACAGATTTCTCCTGCAAAATAATGGTTATGGATAATATATAGATAATCATATGGTTTATAACAATCAAATAATTATGTCATCCATTTTCCAAACGGAAATTCAACTAAGCAAGAAATCAAACAATTTAACTAACATCAAAACAATCGATAAACATTTATAACATCATTGATATGATATAATAAAAATTAGTGTCAGTTAAACTAACATTGATTTTCATTTTCGCTGAAACGTTCTGATTTCACACTAAAACCAAACGCTCGTTCGATTTTAGAAGATTTCCAACGAGCTCCGAATCCAACCCAACCAACTCCATCATAAAGATCTCGATGACATGAATCCAATGCAAAAAACGACGTCGGAATCTGACCTCCTGCGCAAAATTTATTTGATTAACAAATTATCGATTAAATAAAATTAATTAATAACCAATTAACAAAAATAATTACAAATCTTTAATCTAATTATCCCATCACCTATTTCTTCCCCAAATGAAACCTGCTCATCAACTTGCACATGCATACGGTGCATCTCCGTACATGCATGCTCCTTCGCCGCCGTGCTTCCTCTTCCATCACCGCACCTTCACCGAGGATCCCCACGGCCACCGCAAACCCTACTTCACCAAATTTTGTTTGTTCGAACAAACCCAACGAGCGACCGAACTTTGACGATCAATGTCGCTACCAATGTCACGCCGCCATCCACCACGACCCACACCGAACATCTCCAGCCCTAGCTCACGCCCCCTCGCTCCGGCCATAGCTCGCCGAATCGACCCCAAAATTGAACCCTAAACTATGATGAACGCATCCCAATAGCCACCGTCTCGAGCCATAACACCCCAATCGCGTAGTCTATCTTCTTCATCGCTTCGAGACGAACATCTTCCTGGTTGAACACGAGGCCTGATACGGCCTGTAGTGGTCCCATGCAACGAGGACCGCTTGATGAGGAGGTTATAACTTAAATTTAAAAATCATGAATTCCTTCCTCTCTAGTAAACGAAATGACTATATAAACCAGAAAAGGGATGGACGAGTACAGGGAAAGATGGGCTGAAGGTATGGGGTGTGGACAGTAAGGTATGGCCTAAAGCATGAGCTATATAATATTATTATTTTATTTGTAAATATCCGATATGAAAAACTCAAAAATCTCGAACTCCAAATGAGATGTGCCTCTTGGCATTCTATATGTTATACTCCTATTCTGATGCAATGGAACTTGCCTCGAGGTCTAATTCGATCGTATGCAGAAAATAGATTTTTGAACCAAGTTATTATATTAAGTTTTTCGATATTAATTTTCAGCCCGTTTCAATCTCGCACGACCAAAAGGTACGTCTGATCATCATGAAATTCGACGGCATAACATAATTCATTATTATGGATCTACTGAAACTGGTTTCATCGAAATCCGATACTGTACTCTGGAACGATAATTTTATAGATTTAAATATCGTTTTCATATTTAATTATCGATATTTATTTGATCCATTTATATTTGTAAATAGATTTATAAGTTGAATTCACCAGTATTATTTATTAATTAAAAAGAGTTAAATAAAATTACTAAATCCATTTGATTAACATTTAATTCACAATTCAAATATTTAATTATTCCATATATTCGAGTTATAGGTTATTAAATTCCAAAATCCCATTATTTAAATATTTAAAATTAATTTAACATTTAATAATCAAATGACACGAACTTTGGGTTGTTACACCTAAAGGAAGGACAGGTAAGCCTTTTGCCTTTCCAAAGCGATGAAGCAGCCTTTAGTGCCATCATCAATTGCCTCACTAAAGCGCCTCGTATAGTAAAATCGGGTAAGTCTTTAGTTCTGCTTAAGGAAGCTAACTAAACTCACCGGACAACTGACCTAAGTCATCTTAAGGGGTCCGATCCAAGTAGAGATCATCACCTAAGACGGTCCCAAATAAATCAATCAAAATCAAATCCAGATAGTGCTCCAAATCAGTCAATCCTCTAGAGGAAGATCAAGAAAAATCGAAGCTAATTAATGCTCCAAATTAGTCAATCTTCTAGAGGAAGATCTATTAAAATCAGAGCCAATTAGCAACTCAAGTCAAATAATCTTCTGGCAGAAGATCCATCGAATATGAGCCATTTGTGCTTCTTGACAAACATGGTCTTCAACTACCAGATAAGAATTTCTGGTCTTCTATTATTATTTCTAGATATTTCTGATCTTTTATTATTATCATCGGATAAGGATTTCTGATCTTCTATTCTTATCGCTAGATAAGGATTTATGGTCTTTTATTGTTGTTGCCAGATAAGGATTTCCGGTCTTCAGTTATTATCAGATGGATTTCAGGTTTTCTATTATTATCAGATGGATTTTAGATCTTTTATTATTTCCAAATAATTTTCTAGTCTTCTATTATCATCAAAAGGTTTTTGTAGTCTTCATTTTCTGCCAGATGATTTCTGGGCTTCTATTTAGGATATTTATCCTATGGCCAAAATGAATTGCTAGTCTTCTCTCCTATAATATTACCAGATAACTTTTTAATTAAATTATTCAGGAAATCGAGATCACCACATGAATTCCTAAGCTTCTATTCAAAAAATTATTAGTAATTAATAATATATTGAATATAATCTCGAGCATATAAAAGAATGCGGGAAGTTCCCCGACTACATGTTGACTCGTAGACTGACAAAATCCAAAAAGGATCTAAAGATTTAAATACTAAGTTATAATGAAATTTTTTGTTTGTTTTGTATTGTGCAAGAAAATAGTATTAAAAAGAATGCCTTATAAAGGATCAGCGCTACAAAGGAATTCTTAATTTTACTCCAAAGAGTAAACAGCTTCTTTTATACATGAAAGGGGGCAAATATTATCCATTTAATTTTCAAAAAATAGAAGCAAAGGTATTTATGTTGGAAGAAAATAATAATGGAATAGAATCAATGCCTATAATGGTTGATAGACAATGTCGTCCATCTACACCGCCACTCATTCATGCCACATTCCATCAATATGGAAAAGGAGAACATCGCACTTAATCAATATTGCCTCCAATAAGTGTCGCTTCTATCAGCGTCGCTGTTCAGCAATGTTGCTTGTCAACAGTGCCGACTCACCTCAGTGTCGCTTACCACCTATATCTACCCTCATTAGTATTGCTTCATTATTATGGTTGTGGGTCAATTTCGCCTCTAGCCAATGTCGTGCCTCTTCAACGAAATGATTGATACGGCTCCTCGTCTATGCCGTTGTGTGGTGATGCTGCATATTATTGTTTTTGAGGTTACCTGATGTTAGTACAACTTCGATAATATGATACTGTAGAATACAATAGCATATGATTTTTGTTTGATGATAACAAACATATATATATTCGTTTAAATGTATTTATTGTTGTACTATTTTATTTTTCACATAATTAAAAAAATATCTGTTGAATAAAATAAATAACTCAGAATTCATATTTAAACAAATATTTTATTCAAACAAATATTTATTACAAATTCAAATAGTACAAATTTGAGCTCTCACTACATTTATACATTTCCAATCACAATACAATTTCAAATTGCAATACAATTTTCACTATATAATTTTTACATACATTTTCACCTCATTACATTCACTCATCACTCATATTTGATCTTCAACTCTATTCCAGCTTATATCCCGCATCTGAATTATCTGCAATATAAACACTAACAAAGTAAAATTGAAAAAGAAATATTTTTGCAGTGTACAATGAAGTTTGTGTTTGAAAATATTGTTTGCATCAATTATTCAGGTTGTTTGTCATCGTATTCTTTTAAATCATCATACACGAACAAATTGTAACATGCATAGTGTATCACTGTACATGTCACAAGACCGTGCCTACCGATATACACCTGTGTGTTAAAACTACATGGACAGGTGAGCACGAGGTCAAACCCAAGTCGAGGCCGGATTCAACTCAGTGCAGGCATACAACAATCAAGTACGAAGACATGAAACCACACACACCCATACATATGTAACAAAATCACCAAGTGCAAATCAGTGCAGCATGAACACCAACAACATGTGAAACCAAACGAGACCAGACTTCCAATGTAACATGTTCAATGAAATGGACAGAAGCTCAAAGACTCGAAGTCTGAAAACAATGCAATTCAACTTGAAACAAAACAAAATTCAGACCAGACCAGCCACATTCAACAAGCAAGCACACATGGACAAGGCAAGATAACATGAATATGTGCAATATGAATGACAATGACACAAACAAGGAGTGCAACATAGACCAGGAGCAACAAAGACCGGGTCAGATTATAACAAGACCAAAATGACAACTACCTCAATCATATAAAAAATACTAGTGTGGGAAACAACAAAGAGACTCGAATATACATGAAGACTCAACCCAATTCGATGCGAGTGCAGCATGACATTCAAATATGTGCACCAAACGTTTAATGAGCATGGAAATGGCCAGGTTCACCAAAACAAAACCAGACTACAAAGTTCAGATTCCTGAAGACTCAAACAAAAGATACAACAAGAACTCAGACAAACTATAATGCAACAAGACTCCAAATACACAAGGTGCATATGCAAAAGGATTCAGACCACATGACTACAACTCGAAGCAACAATAGCTACAAACTCAGTGCGTGCACACACACACAAGACCAGCTCAGAGTATTCAAGACAAACATAACACGTACATGCATGAAGCCCTCATTCATATGAAATCATGGATAAAAAAGACTATGAATAAAATCTATGGCCGAAAAAATTCACGAAAGAATTCAAGTAGAAATATACGATCGTATATTTAGGGATTTTATCCCTATTTAATCCCATAACATCATCAGCAGTAAAATGGATTCGAGTTCAAGAAAAATTCCAGAGCAATCAATTGAAATCACAATCCAATAACTCGAATAGAAGTTGAGCAATAATCAAAATCAAAATAGGAGTAAAATCACATACCACTTTCACATCAGACGAGCTCGACAAAATTAAAGCAGCCGCAACCCAATCAAAGAATCAAATCGATTGACAAAGCCAATCAAAGCAAAATAATATCTTCAATCTATACATTATCTAAGCGGCGTCTTCAATTTACAACAAAACCATAAGCTTGTGAAAGAGGGACGAAGAAAGAACGGACACGAGGCAGCCATGAATGAAAAAGAGGAAGTCTTCCTCATTTATTAGTGAGTCGGTCATCTATTACTATTGGGTTAAATTAGGAAATAGGGTTTTGTTTAATTTTTTATTTTATTTTTAGTTATAATTTTCTTTTTTAAACTGTGTAGCTTTATAGTCGTGTGACTAGGTTATGAACTACGGTGGTGTAGTTCGAGAATTCGCAACTCAGTGGCTGAGTTGTGGCAGTGTTTTGAACGTAGAGTTATGTTAGTCATTAGTGGGTGTCACAAATTTACATGTGTAAGCGTCTGACTACTTAATTTCTAGTTGAAACCTTTGGGGCAACACGTAGGTAGGGTTTTATCAAAGCTGGGTAAATTTGTGTGTGATCTCTTCTGCATTATTTTCTATTTTTATTTTATTTCTGCATTAATTTTTTATTATTATTAGTATCACCCTATTCACCCCCCTCTAGGGTGAAAACGATCCTACAAGTAGTATCAGAGCTAGGAACAAAAACCATTTTTTATTAAAAATTTAAGTTTTTTCTTTCGATTAAAAATTTGATTTTTCAAATAGCTTCTTTTAATAATGCTTTTGCTAAGAGTCGGCCCATAGTTAGACCACCTATGTTCAATGGTGAATACGCATATTGGAAAAATAGAATGTTTTTCTGAAAACCATTGATGCATGAAATATTGTTGAAACATGACATAAGACACCAACTATAGTGGTAGATAATCAAGAAATTGAAAAACTGATGGATCAATGGACAGATCATGAAAATAAACTGTAGAATGCTAATGCTAAAGCTATGGATTCTAATATTTGTTCATTAGATCAAATTTAATTTAACCGTGTCTCACATTGTCTAACTACGTAGGAAATCCGGCACACACTTGATGTGACTCACGAAGGAACCTCCCAAGTCAAAGAAACTCGCCTTGCCATGCTTAGTAGCGAATACGAGAACTTCACTATGGAAAAGGATGAAAGTGTCAAAGAAATTATGGACGACGTTTTAATCTCGTATACAAATCAAAAGCTCTCGGAAAACCATACACAGAATTGGAAATAGTTTGAAAAATCCTCAGAATACTACCACAAAATTTTGAAGCAAAAGTCACTGCCATTTAAGAATCAAAAGATCTAAAACAAATTAAAGTTGAAGAACTCAACAGAAATCTTACATTTATGAACTAGATATCAAATTCAAGGAAGAACGCGAAGGAGGTGATACGCGAAAGAAGTCAATAGCTCTTAAAGGAACAACGGAAAGTAACGACGACGACGACGACGGAGCAGCTGAATTGGCACTGATAATAAAGAGATTCCAAAGGTGGAACCACAAATATGGAAATCCTGCCCTAAATAAAAAACTGAAGAGCGAAATCGTCAAAATTCTAGACAACTTAGAAGAGCAGGAGATCATTTGTCACAACTGCAATAGACTTGGTCACAATCAAGCCCAATTGTCCTCAAAATCGACTCGGCAAAGGAAAGAAACCGAAGAAGAGAATTTTTGCAGCCACTTAGGATGAAGATAAAGATGAAAGCACTGGCAGTGAGAGTGAAAAAGCAAAATTGTTTTTTCAAGGAGAAATAAGTGACAACGAGCCAAGCGAGGTATCAAAACTTACTCATTCGGTGTTATTTATATATTTTCATGGGGTAAATGGCTGTTTTGAAGAACTTAGGGAGAAGTCGCTAAACTTGAATTACAAAGAGATAGTTTGATAGAACTAAATAAACAGCTTGATCAATTGGTTAAAAACTATCGAAATAAGTGCCCTAGTGTGATAAGTGTCCATCACTTAAAGAAGAAATTAAAAAATCGGAAATTAAAATTAAATCACTTGAAAATGAAATTCTAATTTTGAAAGAAAGTGAAAATACTAGAAGAGAAAATTCTATTAAATAGTGCACTCTATTAGTGAATGAAAATGAATCTCTCAAAACACAAGTCCAACAAGTGTCTACAACTTTAGGTAAATTCTCCAAAGGAGAAAAATCACTAAATATGCTATAAGGGAAACAAACTGTTAATACTGTTAGACAAGGACTTGGGTATACTCAACTTGAAAATGCTAGAGGTGAAACTAATCATGTCAGCTCAAAGTGCACGATTTGTGGAAAAATTGGACATAATCACAACAATAGCTGGTATAGACCCAAATAAATAAAAACCATACCAATTTGGGTTCCAAAAGGCACAAATATAAAATCCCTTAAAATTAAACAATTTGGGTGCCGAAAGGAATAAATATAAACTGTTTTGGTTCTACACAAACTTTTTTTTCAAAATCTTCCGTCGCTAACAATCACAGACCTACAAAAAGATATAGGTCACAAAAATCTTTTCTCGTGTAGGCGTGGTGGCGGGCTAAGGGAACAACAAGAGTGATACCTGGATTATGGCTGTTCTAGGCATACAATGGCGATGAATCAAAGTTTACTTAGCCTAGAGAAGTACAATGGTGGCAGAATCACAAAGGGAAACAACGATAAATGAAATATTATTGGGAAAGGTAAAATAAGTAACTGTGCATTTATCTTGAACGATATATTATATGTTGAAAATCTGCACCATAATCTGATATAAATCAGCTAGTTATGTGATAAGGAAATGAATATTGATTCTGATTCTGATTTATACAAAAATGTTGACCATTCATCTTTTCATCCTTGAACTAGTTCATATAGATTTGTTTGGACTAACGATATTGCAAGTTTAGGAGGTACGAGATATTGTCTTGTGTTGGTTGATGATTACTTTAGATACATGTGGGTATATTTCTTTATCTAGACCTGACACTATATTCACTATTTGTTTATGTGCACAGTTTCAATCAAATCCAAAATAATCTCGTTTAAAAGTTGTTAAAAGGATTATAAAGTATTTGTTGCACACTCCACGGTTTGGTCTATGGCATCTTACTAATGATAACCTTGAGTTTAAAACGGGTATTTCAGATGCAGATTATGTTGGTAGTCTAGTTGATAGAAAATAACTAGTAGAATGTGTTTTATATAGGGACATTCATTAGTTCCATCACATTTCCAAAGAAAATATCTACATAATTTTCATTTTAATTGATTTTCAATTGGAAGACATTTTTTTCTTCATAAAACCCCTTCCAGAAAATAGTTTTTGTTGACTTTGTTTCAGATTAGGCAGTTTATAAATTTGATTTTATATTTATTTTTGGATTCAATCTTAAATGCATACATTAACTAATCTGACTCCCTACCGATGATCGAAAAGATAAATAGTAATTGAAAATATGATGAGTGTTGACATTAATCAAATATTATGACTTGAGATAGTACATTTAGTAAGTTTCTTTAAAAATTTAAAAAAAATTTGTAATAACTTTGGTTGGTAAAAATTTCATGACTATCTCTATCTCTTTCATATTTCTAACGACCATTGCTCATCAAAATTCAATATAGTATGTCAAAATGTGGTATTTTAAACAGGAAATTATTCGTTTATTTTATTTTATAAAAACATCCGTTGTATTCACTCCCATTTAAAAGTCCTCACGGTTATGCATGAGTGAATTACTTGAAATCTTTGATTATCTGCTTTCATGCTCATTTAAAAGTCCTCACGGTTATGCACGTATGGAACACATATCAAAATTGATTATTAATAGACGAGTTGATTCTAATCCCATTTAAAAGTCGTTACAGTTATGCGTGGTTAGAAGGCACTTGAAATTCATTATTTTAAATTGGGAATACTACTAATCTTATTTAAAAGTCCTAATGGTTATGCATGGTTTGTAAGTATTCAAATTCCTATCATAAATATACCATAAATAGATACAACTATATGATTTTATATACCGTCATCACCCTTATCACTCTAAAGTGGAATATGCGCCTAACAGAGTATTTATGATTTTTGTTTGATTTTTTTTTGAAATTTAATATATATGCTCGGTTAGGTATTAATGTCGTATTAATGTCTATCACTTTATCTCTATTTTCTAACACCATTACTCTTTTGCTAATAATAAAAGAGGGAGAGAGAAGTTAAGATTTTGGCAAATAAGTCGAGTCATATTTTCTATTTGTATATTCCCATCTAGGTTCATTTGCATGTTTTATTTATTTATTTTCGTGCATAGGTGGAGGGAGAGCTTTGTTGTAGGAGGAGAAATCAAACAAGGGGAGCTAATGGAATTTATCAAAACCAAATACATTTAATAGAGTCAAAATCTTAATACATGTTTATTATCATCAAAATAGGGGGATTATAGAAAAAAATAGCCTATGATTTTTTTTTTGATGATAATAAACATATATATATATATATATATATATATATATATTCGTTTAAATGTATCTATTGTTGTACTATTTTATTTTTCACATAATTAAATAAATATTTGTTGAATAAAATACATAACTCAGAATTCATATTTAAACAAATATTTTATTCAAACAAATATTTTATTACAAATTCGAACAAAGTTGAGCTCTCACTACATTTATACATTTTCAATCACAATACAATTTCAAATTACAACAGTATTTTCACTATATAATTTTTACATACATTTTCACCTCACCACACTCACTCATCGCTCGTATTTGATCTTCAACTCTATTCTAGCTTGTAACCCGCATCTGAATTATCTGCAATATAAACACTGACGCATTAAAATTTAAAAAGAAATATTTTTGCAGTGTATAATGAAGTATGTGTTTGAAAATATTGTTTGCCTTGGTTATTTGGGTTGTTCTCGTCATATTCTTTTAAATCATCATACACGAACAACTTGTAACATGCACAGTATATTACTGTACATGTCACGAGACCGTGCACACCAATATACACTTGTATGTTAAAATAACATGGACATGTGAGCACAAGGTCAAACCCAAGCCGAGGCCGGATTCAACCCAAGTGTAGGCATACAAAAATCAAGTATGAAGACATGAAACCACACACACCCACACATATGCAACAAAATCACCAAGTGCAGACCAATGAAAATCAGTGCAACATGAAAACCAACAACATGTGAAACCAAATGAGACCAAACTTCCAATGTAACATTTTCAATGCAATGGACAGAAGCTCAAAGACTCAAAGTCTGAAAACAATGCAATTCAACTCGAAAAAAAACAAAACTCGGACCAGGCCAACCACATTCAGCAAGCTAGTACACAAGGACAAGGCAAGAACATGAATATATGCAGTGTGAATGATAATGACACAAACAAGGAGTGCAACAAAGACCAGGAACAACAAAGACCAGGTCAGATTATAACAAGACCAAAACGACAACTGCCTCAATCACATAACAAAGATTAATGTGGGAAACAATAAAAAGAATTGAATATACATGAAGACTCAACCCAGTTCGATGCAAGTGCAACATGACATTCAAATACGTGCACCAGACCTTCTATGAGCAATGAAATGGCCAAGTTCATAGAAACAAAACCAAACTATAAGGTTCAGACTCCTGAAGACTCAAACAATAGCCACACAAGAACTCAGACCAACTACAATGCAACAAGATCCCGAATATACAAGGTGCATATGCAAAAAGCTTCAGACCACATGACTACAACTCGAAGCAACAGAGGCTACAAACTCAGTGCGCGTGCACACACAAATTACCATCTCGGAGTATTCATGATAAACATAACATGTACACGCATAAAGTCCTCATTCGTATGAAACCGTGGATAAAAAAGACTCAATGCAACATGAAATCGAACCAGCTCAGTAGATACTGAACACAAGTGAAGCCTCAACAAAGACACAGAGCAGACCATGATAACAAAGCAACATACCTCAAATATATATTTCAGAGAATACAAAGCCAACCAAGTGCAAAGACACACACACACACACACACACACACACACATATATATATATATGTATGCGGCCTAGACTAGGCATGGATACACACATCGAACCAGTCAAAGCCAAAAAGAATGGAACAAAGGGTAACGGAATGAACTAGTATTGATTGCCAGTAAAGAAAATTCATGAAGTCGAAGTTAAGCTTTTATCTCAAAAATGCCAAAGTCGTAGGAGAAAAGGTCGGAACAAAATTCAAGTCATATTCAAACGTATCAAATAAAGAACAAGTTAGAATTATAATGAGCATCCAATCAAAAGTCTATGCCAAACAAAATTCACAAAAGAATTCAAATAGAAATATCGATCGTATATTTAGGGATTTTATCCTTATATAATCCCACAACAACATGGAAGTAAAATGGATTCAAATTCAAGAAAAATTTCAACCACTTTCATAGCATAGGAGCTCGACAAAATTGGAGCAGCCGCAACCCAATCAAAGCAGCGAATCGATTGACAAAGCCAATCTAAGCAACATAATATCTTCAATCTATCCATTATCTAAGCGGCATCTTCAATTTACAGCAAAACCCTAAGCTTGTGAAAGAGGGATGAAGAAAGAACGGACACAAGGCAATAAGGAATGAAAAAGAGGAACTCTTCTTTTATTTACTAGTGGGTCGATCATCTATTTCTATTGAGCTTAAATTAGAAAATAGGGTTTGGATTAAGTTTTTTGTATATTTTAAGTTGTAATTTTCTTTTTAAAACTGTGTACCTTTCTAGTCGTGGGACTAGGTTACGAATTACGGTCGTGTAGTTCGAGAATTCGCAACTTAATGTCTGAGTTGTGGCAGGGTTTTGAGTGTAGAGTTAGGTTAGTCATTAACGGGTGTTGCAAGTTTACGTGTATAAGCGTCTGACTACTTAATTTCTAGTACAAACCTTGGAGGCAGCACATAGGCAGGGTTTTGCCGAAGCTGGCTAAATTTATGTGTTATCTCTTCTGCATTATTTTCTGCTTTTTATTTTATTTCCGCATTAATTTTTTATTATTATTAGTACCATCCTATTCACCCCCCTCTAGGGTGAAAACGATCCTATAAATTCCCTATCGATGCCACACATCATCAGTTTCGCTGCTTCCCCAATGGTGCCAAATCTCTTTGAAATAGGTTGTGGTTAATGCCTCGCCTTGGCACTGTCATCGCAGTCTGTCTTCGCGACATTGATGATGAAAATCATCAATGTCCACAAAGAGCCTCAAACTAAATAGGATGATAATCGATGCCACAACGCACTCAGTCGATGTCGATGTCATTCTTTAACCATATAGTGCTTCAGCAATGTGCCAACGAGAAGCTATTAATCGAATCCATATTTCATGATTGTCGTTGTCACACAACGTCCATGCCGTATGATATTGAAGGTCATGCAAAGGAAAAAGAATAAGATCGTTTACAAGGGCAAATTCAGGAGGATTTAGTGCATTTTCCTTCATAAAGCTTCAAGCCTTCATATTCCTTTACATGCCCTATGAAACTGTAAAGTCTCACATCGCCAACAGAAGCAAGCATACGTCCTTCCAACCACTATAAATAAAAATGCACCCCTTCATGGAAAAAAGCTCCTAACTTCTTTTCCTCTCTTAGAAAAAATCACTTTTGGACTAGAACTTTTCTAAGCATCTCAAAAGCTTAGGAACTATGATAATGGAAAATGGCCAACAAAGAAGGAGATGACATATGACATTTACACATATGGGCTTGAACGATTAGAAAATTGCATATTTGCACATTTATAACATATTCATGATTGATTAAAGGACATAACTATAGCATATTGCCTATTGACTTATGGACTTACCTATTTTACCTTTTGAACTTATGGACTATGATTCAAACAAACTTTGAATTGTCTTAAAACTAAGGGGTATTATTGAAATTTATTCGAACATGCCCTCTTGTACACACATGATGAAAGTTGAACCATATTCTAGTTTAACAAGCTTCTTCTATTTTTTTTCCTGAGTAGTAGACATGCTAGGACTTGGTAATACACATAAGGCATAAGTCATCATCACTTGCCCACCCCTTTGAAAAGTAAGACAATCCTTCTCCAAGTGATCAAGTCAATCACAATTGATGCACTTACTTTTAACTTTAGCTAAATGACATCTCGTAGCGAAATTCCCCTACATGCCACGGGAGTGAATACTAGGCCAGCTTTCTTCTTTGCATAATCTCGATCTTCCCTTGTATCTTGGCCTTCGTGCTTCGGTTGGAGCTTCGGTTTGCTTTCCACTCTCGGTATCTCTAATGGTACGTTGCGGGTGCTCTCACGGGGAAGAAACATTCCAATGAGACTTTAAATGTGGGCCCTAACTAACGCTTTAAAACTAAGTAATGAATTCCCAACTAATGCTTTAAGTCCCAAGGCAAACTCTTTTACCCACAACAATAGAGTAATCATCTCAATCCTCAAATCAAAACAAAAGATTGAATTGGTCTACATACTCCCTTACTGATAAGCTACCTTGCACGAAATGGATGAAGTGCTTAAGCTACATGCCCTTCTCGGTCTCAGAAATGATCAGTGACCCAAAGCGACGATTAAATTCACGCCAAGTCACGGGCTTTCTCATCCGCCATTTAAACTATATGTCCTACCCAGCCAAAATCTCCCTTCTCCAAACTGCGATAAGAAGTCTTCCTTATGAGAGAATTCCCTAAACATATACTAACAGAAGCCTTTTCATATGCACATATCCAAGGCTGTGTCTCAGCAATAGCCTCAAAACTCAGATATATCTTCCACCCATGCTAAGGAAATCCTGACATAGCTTTGGAGATTCTAAAGCTGGTAAAGCAAGAAATACTGGTGTCATAACGGCTACACCATCTCTTGCGGTGAAGCAAGAAATACTGATGCCAATCACATCTGTTGAAAATGTTCACGGGTGGTAGATTATCCCTTGCAATAGCTAAATAGTCTCTAAACTAGTCAAGCATCTCAAACTACATATCCACAATCTCACTTGCACTCCATCTGCACATACCGATAACTTGACGAGGATACCTTAGAAACTAGTGATAGAGATAAATCAAAGTTCAGAAGACAAATTAGAGTAGGTAGTATAATATAATAATAAAATACAAGTACACTCTCCCAACGTATCTTCTTTTACCAGATTGGTTAACTCAAACTTATTTACTTGGTCTGAGTGTTGAGCCTAAGATCTGGTACCAAATGTAACAACTCATCCTTTGTAATATCCAAAAATCATCATCTTGCAATAATGACTAGCTTTAGAATGCCACAAAAGATAAATTGTCAGGGTAAAATTAGAATGAAACACTAACCCAAGCATGGATAGGATCTCATAATGTAATGATAACATATAATATACTGAATATACATGGAAAAAATATGATAACAATACAAGAGATCGCTCTAGCGAAAGCAATTGATAAATAGAAATCAATACAAAAAGTCAGAATACATCAATTCCAACAACATAGAGTTCTGAGTAAATATCTGATACAATGGGTCTCATATACAAATAACAGCTCTATCATGTTCCACTAAAAAATCGAGTGTATATATATATCTAAAATATCGATGCCATGCCTTCAAAATGCTCCAGCTACGCATCCTGATAGTAGATCCCTAAAAGTACCAACTCCCAAATTACTCAGTCGATTACCTGAGAGTTATCATGACATAAACAGACAAATACAAAATGCAGGTCAAACCTTAAGCATAGTGTGTGGGGAACTATCTCAAAATATTGTACATCTGAATTATATACAAATAGAATAGGAAATACTAAGGTACAACCGATCCTCTCCACAAATGTGGCTTAGGGTTATTTTGGACTGCCCATAAATAAGTATAATAAACCAATCACATAAGTAGGAAATCATAACATAACCATCTCTTCTCTTGTAATCAACGAATTAGCACAACTAATATAATATGATTGGAACGTAACAATATATTATGATACAGTAACCTAATATATGAATGTGAAGACAATGTACATACCACAATACAAGAGTTTCCTATAATACACAGCAATAATATCAACCAACTAATATAACACACAATATAATGATAAGAAATAGATAGAAATATATATTGATACTCATCTTTTCTGATAAAGGGAGTCTATCATAGACTCGTGCCTAAGATAAATAATGTTAGTACCTAAATGTACCACAGACGCTGAGCCGCATCTACAGTGATCAACTTGTGTAGATCCCAACGTACCCCTATAACTAGCATAATTGATATATGATCTACTCTAGGTATCTTTAACTTGAGTCCACATTAGACACCCATCTATAATTCAAATTATTATGATCCAATGATTTCCGTTAAGGGTCCAAAATAAATAAAATTAGTACATAAATGTACCGTAGACCTCGAGCCACATCCGGCTTTGATGGAGCGCGTGCATATCTCACCGTACCCATATAATGAGCATAAATATATACGATATGCTTTAGATATCTGGAACCTGTGTGGACAATACCGTACCCCTATAATGAGCATAAGTAATATGTGGCCCACTCCTAGATGGTCGTCATCATCTCCCTTATAGCCATCATGGATTCTTAATTAATTTCGCATAACATCTAGACAAAAGAGAACATGTGTATCCTATATAATATGCCATTGGGACCACAAAAAACACTGATGCTATAAACACACACACATGCACACACACACACAAATACATACATGTATATATCAAATATAACATCATGTAATCAAATATGCTTATCATAAACAAAGGCTGATATCTCGCCATCGTTTATCAATATGGATGGCATCTACCATAAGACCAATAATAGGCATGGACACTAATATAAGATCAATACTATGTATGGTCACTAATATAAGACTGATACAATTCATCGAACTATGTGTACCCCGAGGTCAAGCTCAATGGTATGGCTGTTCGATCGTATATGCTCATCAGACGTGATTGTATGACTACTAATTGTATCAATCCTGTGCTTGATTGTTGTTGATCCCTTAGGAAGCACTTAACATTTGCATTTGGACCTCGAGTTTCTCCTTGCGTTCTACCTCCTGAGTAGCCTATAGTCTTCCCTGAAGTTGCACCATAGCTTCGCACGAACCCACAACCAAAACAGGAGAAGAATCACCAATAAAATGGCACTTTCCCTGGGCTTTACTGCTCATGTTAGTGCATAACCAATGGACCGGTAGTCTGCTATCGGTTGACTAGTGGTAGCCTATCAAAGGAAGTAAAGCCTAAGACATGTGCCATTAATTCATACGGCCACTGATTCATGCGTTGCTTCCTCCGTTGCTTCACCCAATGACCCACTTAGCTTTCAATGCCTGCCACTACCCTGTCGAACCTCCTTCGGATTTTATTGGTGGATGTTTTGAAAATGATTCCTTATGTGTTTGAAAACTGACTTCGACATGAAATCCGCTCTTTGCACGTGTAGAGATCAAAGGGCAAATCTATTGACTGACCCCCTTTAAATCGCCAAAACAACATAACCGACCTTCCTACATTGTGTAATGCCTACATGTATGCCCATACACCCATTTGTGTATGTTTATACACACACAAACACATAACCACACTTCAGTTACATAAATCATGTTTCGAACTTCACCGAAGCGATTGCTCGGTCTCGTATCTTCTCACGCAACTTCGTGCATGCGATAGTCACTATGGCTACATTAGACGTTTGCAATGTATTTAAAATATATACACATACAAACATACATACATACACAATAATTCGCTTATATAGATATGCATAACTACTTACGACAATTGTAGCTAAATACAAGAATTGTCTTGATTAATATATAACTTAAAATACATGTATACATATACCCGCTCATGCACGTATACGCACAGGCATGTTTGAGTAAGTAATTCAATCATTAAAAAATAAAATATTACTTTTATTTGCTAAATCTTTTTAATAAAATTTCTGTTTCTCTTTCTACTGTTTTATAAAACCATTCCCTTATTTTGTAAAATACAAGCTAGCTTATAAATCATTTTAAGTCTTTATAATAATCAATGTCTTTATTACAATCAAGTATTCATCTTATAATTATTTTATAAAACCTTATAAATAATTTATAAAATAATACCTTCATGCTATTTTATAAATTCTCATACTTTCGTAAAATATTTCTTTTGGTATATTTTGTAAAATGAAACTTTCACCTCTAAAATTATTTATTTACTTAAATAATATCTATAAATATTAATTAAGCTTATTAAGCCTCTATTCACTTTAATAATAAGTATAGAGTTCCTAGCTTAATTAGCTTGCTAAATTTTCTAAAAAAACTCATTCAAATAGTTTAATTAACACTAACTAGAGACATGCACCTGATTATATCACTAAATTAGCCTCTAACCATTCAAAACATTGCACAAAATCAACTACTTAACCCATAATTTACTTCAATGCTCACTAACTTTTCTAAAATAGTAATTAGGGTCTTAATCATGGTTATCACATGAATACATGTGTAAACCATAGCTTAACTTTTCCAAATCAATTCATATCACTACATAATCATAAATAAACAAATCTACGAAGTGTAACAAGTAAATTAAGTAGGAGTATCATTCCACTCGCTTTCTCTTTCCCTAAATCAAGATCTGGTCACCAAAACCATGCTTTCCTTCTTTTAAATCATAGATCAAGTTCCAAAGCACAACTTCAAGCTAATTCCTTGATGGATTTTATAGAGAATCGCATAAGAGAATTATGGTGACTTTTATTTGAATTTGTAGAAATTTTATTTCTAAGGTTTAGGACTCGGGGATTAACGAGAGATTAAGGGGAGATAAGAGAAAGATTAAGAGAAGAGGAGGAGGAAGTAACATTAAATGAAAGTGGAATGAGAATTATGAAGAGAGTTTGCCACTTATAGGCTAGCTAATGGGCATTTGCCCAAATTCATTTTCCACTCAAAAATAACTATTTTCTCCAAAAATTCATCGACTTCAAACTTTGTCAAGTTTATACTCATTTTTCTCACGATAGAAAAGTGAACTCAACTATGGGTGTTTTGAGTCCCAATTCACTCATCTATAAAATTCAAGTACAAAGGGAATTTTGTTAATTAACGATTAAATATTTAAATCAATCATTAAATATTCAGTCATTAAAATTGTAGGAGTGCTATGAGCTATAGCGGGGATTTTATGGGGCTTTAGCGGAGGTTTAATAGCATAGCATTGTGCTTGAAAGCTTGGATCTACTTATTAGTTGTCTTCCATAAGATAACGACTATAAAGGAATGATGTGACTACAAATACACATAATTCAACAAAGAAAAAAGGACTTTTTGATTTTATCTCAATTTTTGTAACTAAGCCCTACGTGTTTTATTTCCATCCATTTCTTCTCTAAAATCAATGTGTAATTGGCCGAAGTTGTAAGATCTAATCGGAATAAAGTTGATAGTGGAAATAGGCAATCGAATTGAGGCCAAACCACTTTAAAAATTATGTCTCTCCTCATTTTTCATTTCATTTTTACTCGATTATTCTTATTCTTGTCTAAGTTGGGGTGTTGTAACATTTTTGGTGCAACATGTGGGTTTTGAGAATTTTATTGACCACTTCAACTTCTCCATTTGTTCGTGGGTGAGCCACTATGGAAAAGATTTTGCTAAATCGGTGCTGCCAATAGAAGTCAGCAAACTTCTCGCTATCGAATCACAATCCATTGTTCAAAATAACTTGAAGGGTGACTTTGTACCTGCATATGATATTCCTCACTAGAAAATTGATTATCTTAATGGAGGATGCCTTGGTGTGAGTGGATTTACCTCTACCCATTTGATAAATTAATCCACCGCAACCATCACATACTTACCGATAGCCTTACCAAATTAGATCGATTCCCTAATAGCCAAAGTTCTGGGACAGACCGTGTGAGTTAGTTCTACTGGTGGTAACCTGGGAACTTTATCAAAACTTGGACAATTATCGGAAATTAGCATATTCCACAGTGTCATTGTTCGAAGCAGGCCAAAAGTAACCATACTGCAAAATCTTCTTTGCCAGAATTCGCCCCCTACTGTGATCTTCATAGATTCCTTGAAGCATGCTGTCCAATATTTTCTTAGCCTCTCTTACAGCCACACAACTTAGCAATAGGTTAGATAATTCTCTTTTGTATAGGATGCCATTCTATACGATAAACCAAGGCTCCTTCCACAACACCTTCCATGCTTCACTCCAATTTAGGGTAAGACCTCATTAGTTCTTTTCTTCTATTTGACAAGAGGTACTCTTGGATTAATTTTCAGTGCATGCCATGTAATACTAGGAGAGATCCCACCCAGTTGGCATGAGGCCATACAAACACATCTTGATTGTTCCTCAAGAACCCCACTAGTTGCTTTAGCTTAGATTTGATTTTTATTACTTTGATTGAATCATGTTCATTAAACACCATAAACTCTATTCCTTCCAAATGCTCTGTCGTTGCCCCTTCTTCTCCATCTTCGAGGTTTAGTTCATTAAATGGATCACAAGTGTACCCGAGCAGGACCCTTTCTTTAATTTCCATGCATTCAAACTCTTAAGGCAGAGAGTCTTCAATGCATTCATCCCTTTTTCCATACCTTGTTTCTCACAAAGCTCTATCATGTAGCATTCCCTTATAATATCTTAATCTCCTTTGACAATCTTGATTCCATCAGCTATAAGGAACATCATCTTTAAGCTTCAGTGGGCTAAGACTGCCAGAAATCATAAAAAGTTGGCCGACCTAAGAAAACATTATACGTTGAGAAACTTCACCAAAATGAAAGTCTACTTTCATTTGGCTGATCTAGGACGGTCCCTGAGCTTGAAAAAATCCATCTTTCCTAGGGGTATTTTTCCATCTCTAGTTAATCCTTCTAGCTACTTGCTGCATGGAATATGTCCTTTACAGATAATCCACCGCTACCTATGAGCCTCCGTTGGGCTAAGCACACTTGAGATTACCTTTGGGTGACTGTGTGGGTACTTCTTTTCATGCAAGTACTTATTGCTAAAGGTGATTTCGGCCTCTTCATGATGAGGGGTCTTAGCATCGCGCTCCTCATCTATGGCATACATGAACCCTTCACCTTTCTTCAAAGATTTAGCATGCCTCTTTATTTCGGCTCAACTCTTTCCAGCGGGGCGGGGACCTCCAATTAGTATTAGTCACTATCCTTCCATTATTTATGTCAACAACAATAGTTCCTTCTCCTCTATCATAATGCAACAGTTGCCTTAGTTGCTGGCGTACGGGGACCAAAGGATAATTTGGATTCACAACATGTCATTGCAGCTTCTTTTTCCTGATACATTTCTTGATAATGTCAAGCAAGTTGTGGCACTCATTGGTATCATGTCCATGGGACTCATAGAGACAAAAATATTTCATAAGTTTGAATCAGCTTTCATCTTTTTTCTGGGTTTAGGCCTCTTCTATTTCAACTCTGTATGAGTTTCCAGATAAATTTTCTCAAAAGCATCATTTAGGTCCGTTTAAGCATAGACCTTGGCCTAAGTCTTAACCTCTTCAATTCCAATTTCTTTTTACCTGATCCACCCTATTTGTTTACCTTCTTCCTAACATACTCGTTTCCATGCCCTTTCACTGTAATATTCACACTATTATATGGTGATTCCGCATATCTAGTTGTCATACTAAGCTATCTCTCTAATGCAACATCTTCCAACCTCATATACTTTGTTGCCTCAAAGAAGAATTCCTGTAAAGTGGCTGGTTTCTAATTTTTCATTCTCTAAGCAAACTTTCTCTCTGATGCACTCCACCACATAAGACCATCAAGTCGAGCCTTTCGTCCATTTTCTAGACTCTAACCACTACAGCATTAAACTGAGTTAGAAACTGCAATAGCGACTCATCTTTTCTTTTCTTTGCATCAAATAACGAGTATGCGTCCTTGCTTGTTTGGCATGCACCTGAAATTGACTAGTGGACTTTTTCACCATTTCCCTAGAATGAATAGAACATAAGGGTATAAGATAAAATCAAATGGTGGCTAAGCCTATTAAGAATAATGGAAAGCATTTGTATAAGACATTCTCTGTAGCTCTACTCTTTAGCATATGATGAGTGTACCATTATAGAGGCACTACACGGACAGTCAATCCTTTGTATGTGTCCATAATGGGTATCCTAAAATCTTTAGGGTTCATGACGGTCTCTATCTCTAGTGAGAAGGGACTACTAGCCCTATCTCATACAACTCCATCCACTTTTTCACGCCGAACATGTTCTCTTATGATTCGTGCCATCCTATCCTCCATCTCAGTTGATTATTAACGATAGCTTGGCCTCTCCTTTCAAGAGGAAATGTTTCTTTCATTCTCTGTAAGACAGCTTGAACTTCGATCGCTGCTATGGTCTTGGCTCCTAGATCTATCCCGATGATCATTCGATCCTCCATCGGCAACTACTTTTGTAAGGATAGGAAAATGTTAAAGAGAATGAGAAGTGTTAGCTACAGCTGCCCCCAATAGAAGTAAGTGAAGATAAATTAGGTTAGAGACGAATATTTGATATGCAATCAAACCCTAAGATTTTAAGATGCTAGTCAGGGAACCATACACTAGAAAAACCAATCGTACAACACATTTAAGGTGCCACTTTCAGCATATAGAGGTAGTTGGAGTTGCTGAGGAAGTAATGTGTCATTGTTTTCCTCTATTATTTTCACAGCTATGTGGTTTGATCGTTCAGATCATGAATCCATTAGTACTTAGGCTGTGTTGAAGGAAGAATACATGAATCAGTCTAGAGTTTGTCATTCAACCTAAAAATGAGATGTGCTTGGCATACATCAAGCAAAAGATGGAGAAAGATTACAGAGCTATGTACGGTTCAACGCTATAGCAGCTGCTATACGTCAACAGAATGAATGGACTATCCATGTGGCTATTGTTTTAGGTATCAACAAGAAAAACTGTTTTATAAGGAGCTTAGGAAAAATACAATCACCAATTTGGAGGACTTCTACTATCATGCCGACAAGTTTATGCACATGAAATGTTTTGATATCGAGGTAGGACTAACCAATGTTAACCATGTAGGACAGAAAATCCTTAGGATAAGGGAAAAGTAAAGATGGATGAAAGGGATGGAGAAAGGATATTGCTTAGAAGAGGGCATAACAAGTTTCCACGTTCAGAGCTTATGGAAACTCCAGAATGAATCAATCTCGCAACTAGAGAAACTATGGATTATGATAAATCAAGGACCAAAATGTGAATTGCAACGAAGCTGGAAACCATCTTCAACTATCTAATCCATTATCCAACATCGAGTCATGGTGGATCTACCTTTAAATCTGTGACGTTAGAGCTTTGCCAAACATAGATCTAGCTACCCATAATTATTGTAACCCATCATGAGAGGTCTAGCAAGCATTGTAACAATAATAAATTAGAGAATCATGATAAAAGAAACAAAGTGGATATAGGCCAAAGGTTGGCTAACCATTATAAAATTTCTTTATGTCTTTACTTTTTCTACATTTACTCCCTACTTTCTAGTATATCTGCATGTGATTTTTGATTTGAATTAGATTAAGAACTTAACATATTTGACGACCAACGATTCTACCTCATATAAACCGACACTAGGATCACATCCCAAATCTTAGGCTCTAACAAATCTCATTTCATGAGTTTTTGGTCATTTTTGACATAAGTATTTTAGTGCTTTCATCAAGAACCTTAAGATCTACGGCATCAGAGCTTCGCGAAACACAAAATTCCTATACGATAGTCTACTACCGAACTAAGGAACATCAGACCAGCTAACACTACCGAACCGAGGAGCACCATATCAGCTAGCACCATCAGACCAAGAAGAATAGGACCAGGGCTAACGCTTCTGAGACAATCAATGTCACCTAGTCATGAGTGTCAATCTGCCAACGTAATTTATGGAAAATACTTATTTTGGCAAGATAACCAACCTAGCTTCTACATATCTTCACTTCTATAAATACCCAAGCTTGGAACAATAATGACGAACAAGTAAGAGAGCCTACTGAATAGGATTAGTCAAACCAACTTCCTTATTGCCTAATTCTACTTGCCTTTAAGCGATAGATCATTGTACTTTGTATTTCCAGCATTGTACTAAAGATCTATAAGAGAAGTATTGAGAATATAACAATATGTAGGCATTTTCTAACCAAACCATTATAAATCTTAGTGTTATTTACTTTATTGTAATTTAATCTTATCTTAACTTATCTATGATTTGCTTTCTAAAAACCAACATATATATAAATATAACAACTGTGCTATAAACCCCACATTCGCAGTTCAATAACAAAATGACTTGGAGTTGTTTGCCCAATTTTTGAGCAAACTGTTATGAACACATTTGTAACTGTAACTGATAAAATACTCATCCTAAGGATTTTCTATTTACATAGGTTTAATCTGTTAGTTAACATTGCTTACTTCTTTATATAACAACATATACAAAAGAAAATAAAACCATAAGCATACTTCATTTTGGAATAAGATTTTTTCATAAGAGTTAAGTTATGTAATAATTACATCATTGCCCCTTGGTCGCACCATTAACTCTACCAAATACAACTAAATCAAAATAGAAGATCTCATGGCAATGATATATAGTATTCTTCATATGTATGGTTACTGTTGATCTTAAGTAGTTAGGCTGTACTTTGATTATTATCAAGCATATGGTAGAGCGACCATTTTACAACTTAGTTGGATACACGTTGAACCACTTCAAGTGGAATAACATTGAAAATAGGATTCATCTTCTTCATTGTAGAAGGTTATTACATCGTAATTGGTAGTCAAATTAAAGTAAAATTCTCTGCCAGAGTAAATCGGCTAATCGATAAATGTTATTAGATTGAACCAATAACTTTGAAGTACTCTATGCAATTCACTACATACGTCAACTAAGTTTTATTTCTTAGACCAAGCTCTATATATCTTAGTGATACAGTGATGAAAATGAAAATGTGCATAAAATATCATTACTAGGTTTGCTTAATAATGATTAGAAATTGGATTTCACCTAAATGATATATAAGCGATTGACTTTGTGCTCAATAATGTACTTCAATAAAGTCTGTATAGGCTTCAATATTTATATTGTTTAAACACCGACTGGAGACCGAGTTCACATCAAAGAGTCAACACAGTCATTTTGTCAGTTAATTTTGAGTTTGACCAATGTAAAATTAATTTACAATGTTATAAATTAATAGTAAAATTAATTCAAATGTTGTAGTAAATTTTTACTACATTTTAATTATTTAATTGGAGCCTAAAAATTAAATTATACAATTTATACATTGAATTAATTATAGAATGGAAAAATAATTATTTAATTATTACATCAATTAAGCTCGAAGTCTGGAATCCCAAACATCGGGGGGCGTGGTGGCCAAAGCAAGGGTAGGAAGAGTGGGGACCTAATCTTCAAGGCCAAAGAGAAATGGATACCTAATTTTTTATCTAGTTAGCTATAAATAGCAAACCTATTCATTCACTCTTCACACTGAAACAAATCATAACACTAGCCTCCATTGTTGAACATTGGTGATGCCTCGTGCATGATTGCATCACGTGATCAAGACGAGAGGACTTAAAGTTCGAGAAGGAAACAACTAGCAACCAATGTGTTCAATGATCGACAAGATCATTATAAAGTAAAGTTCTATTTTAAATTATTCACACACACACACGCACACATATTCTTATATATATGCGCATGTTATTCCATGTAATTAATTTAGCTAAATTAAAACAAAACAATCGAAACTGAAATTTAATGTTTAATTTAAAATGATATATATATATATATAGTTATATATAATACACACGCGCGCGCGCACACACACATATATATATCTGTTAGGTTTTAAAATTTTAAAAAAAATCATGGATTATATATATGTATGCATATAAATTTTAAAATCATAAAACAATAATAAAATTTCCGACAGAAATTATTTTAAAAGGTTAATATTGTTTTAATTCTTGGTTTTTTAAAAGATTATTTTAAAATTTTGGATTTTAATATATATATATATATGTTTATATATATAACATATATATACATAGTATATATTCCCCATTTATAAATTATTTTATGCTAACTACATCAAAATAAATATATCAAATCATTATTTAGATCTTCAAAAGGCTAAATTATTTAAAATTCAATTATCAAATTAAATATTTATACTTCAAAATTTATATAATTATATGTATATACACACAGTTTTAATATTTGGTAAAAGATTTATATTATGCTTATGGCTTAAACAATAAAAACATTTTTTAAACCTTGAAAAGTTAAAATTATTTATAATTCAAACTTCAAATAAGTATCCATATTTCAAAATTTGTTTAAATATATACGTATTTGAATATACACGTATGTGGTTATAATATTTAAATAATAATAATAATACTATATATATATGTCGAGAAGTATATATCCACATATAAATAATTTTTGCAAAATAAAATATAATGATAAAATGAAATTTAAAAATAATTATTAATGATCGAGATCATTCCAGAATGATGAGATCTTCTCTGAAGTCTATATTGTCATTTCTTCCTTTAGTATCAGTTTCTTATCTGCTTCCCACCAACATGAAAGAGCATTGCATGGTTAGCCATATAATACCTTAAATGGGGCCATATCAATGCTAGATCGATTTGTTGTATGCAAACTCAACAAGATGCAAGTGAACATCCCATGAGCCTGCAATGTTAAGTATGCAAGCTCGCAAGAGATCTTTTAAGATGCAATTCACCCACTCGGTCTGCCCATCCATTTATGGGTTATAAAATGTACTCAAAGTCAACTTAGATGCCATCCTATTAGACTTTATAGGTATTAATCAAACATTCTTCGTCAATCTATCAACAATAACTCAGATGCTATCATACCCTCCTTCAGTCCTCAGTAATCCATCGGTGAAGTCCATCTATATTTATTCCCACTTCCATTTAAGAACATCGAGGGGTTAAGATAAACTACTTAGCTTCTTCTGCTAAGTCTTTAGTAACCTACAGTTCAACACTTTAAAATTAATATCCTGACGTCCCTCTTTATCCTTCTCAATAAACTATCTACTTCATTTCATAATGCATTTTATTACCTCTGGGAGTACAGTCAATATCGAATGATGGCACTTACGTAGCACCTTATCCCTTAATACATCGACATCAGGCACAAACATCTCCCATCCATATGGAGCCAACTATTAGGGTCGAGTTCACACCATTTTATCTCTTCAGACTCTACTCCTTCCTCTACCTTAGCAATGAACTCCACTAGTCTAACATTTCGTCTTTGACTAGTACCGATCCTTTCAACAAGAGTAGATCTGATAGTCAAACTTGTTAACACATCGGGCTCTGGCTCACGTTGAGGTTTGAAGTCATAACTAGTAATACACTCTAATTATGTACACTCTAGGAACATCGCCATCAAGTTAGCATGTGTAACAACCTGACTTTATACACTTGTGTAATAAATTATTTTTAGTTATAATAAAACATTCGAGTTCAATTTTTGGATAACTTCTTTCTTTGAAAATAATCTTTTACTGTAACACCTTACCTTTATATGCGTACAACCAAAGAGTATTAATAGGTAATACTATTTTATAATATGGATAATAAGACGATATTGGGCTATCACATGTGAATATTTCTTTAGGCTAACACCGACAGTAATTTCAAAAATCATATCCGCCCACCTATAAGCAATAGGTACCATCACAAAGCAATACACTCATGCATTTCTAGAATAAAATATACACAACATAGAACAAATATAAAAGAACACAGAGTCTATAATGCAGCGATAATATATAATAGAAAATATACACAAGTCCAAGTGGATCTATAAAAAATAGTCAGATGCCTACTATCTATCAAAAGATACAATGTACAAGTCTAATACATATATCTCATTGTCATCAACATACACAAGGCTACGTAAATTAATAATGATACACTAGTCAACTAATAAACAAGTCTCTAACTATGCTCTACAATCACAAGCTGGTTAGTTCATCCCTGCACCTGAAATATCTCAGATTGGCTCGAGTATCATATAAATAATACACTGGTCAGAGTCGTCATACTATGTCTAGATATGATGTCAATATATAGTCGTAGGCATGTATACTCATGTGTGACTCAAAGTGTTAAGTGAACAACTCAAATATTAGGACATATCTCTATCCATACGCATATCATCGCCCAAATCAAAGTAGAGTCAGGAATACATCCAATAATATACTTATAAAATGAGTGAAACTTCTAAACATTCAACAAACATATATACATAAGAACCATCAAGTTCCGTAGGTCTAGCACACAGCAACACCGAAGATTATCTCTCGTAATGATAAAGTAGACATACCCTGGGTCCATCATACTCATATAATTGAAACAAACAAGCATCCATACAACTAAATGTTGATGAACAAAACATCTTAATGAGGAGTGGATTATCCTGGGTAGGCATAGGGATTGGCCACACTTTAGATGCATAGTCTCAAGTATAGTAATAACTCATCAAGCTCAATAGAGGTGCATAAATAATTTAAGTCTATCCATCACACATCATAACTAAGCCGGAGGCTGAAAGCCGCTCACTTGCTTTAAGAGACTACACATGTGCCCATTTGGCATGACTCCTACAGTCTTCAATTATCTCGACGACCATCATGACCCATTATCCACCAGACGCTAGTCAATGCTAAGCATTGGTCATGACCATGCAATTGCTCTATGGTAACAGACTGCTGGCCTATGTGACAGTAAGGAAAATACACACAAATATAATAAAATGTGTGTTATAGGTCCAAAGTTCGATCCCACAATCAGGACACTAAGATGGATACTAGCCTAATCCATTTCACTCCTTGATGGATAAGAGGAGCACACAAAATGATAGACATTTATATATTTCTATAGGCATACGACCATAGGCACATAGTCATGCTCACCCAACGAGTGTCACCTCCTATACACATCATATGCAATACCCCTGTATCGCCATCCTCGTTTGAGTGTCATGTACTCATAAGGAATAACCAAACAAATATCAACTCCGATATCCATACCAGCAAGTGTCACTTGCTCGTTTACTCAATGTTTGTATACTGCACTCGCGTCATCTAACAATATTCTATGCAACAAGTCTAAAGAATAACCAGAGAAATATTATCGAAAGTCCTATACTAGTCAGCATTACAACTTTTTTTATTCAATATCCTCATCATAGAGAAAATAAATCAAAAAAGCACAATTATTTATCGGTTCATAAGGGGGTTTTGATATAAACACACTTTCCAAAATCTTTAGTACAATTTCCAAAGATCAATAATAATTTTCAGTGAGGTTTATATAACTAAATACATATTAAAAATCTATATTTAAAATCTCTAATTTATCTGCAAGGAAATCTATAATTTTTAAAATACTAATAATAAAGAAGTTTTACAATTCATAATTTTTTAGTAAAAATTAAAATAACACTAAGATTTCTTTAGATGTTCTTGATATTCCTTTTACAGAGGAGGTAATCCTTGGAGCTATCAACGACATTCCTAGCGAGAAATCACCAGAACCGGACGGATTTCCTATATTACTCTACAAGAAATTTTGGCACGTACTAAAATACAATCTAATTAAAATGTTTGATGACTTTTATAATGATAGTTTTTAAGTAGGAAGATTTAATTTTGCTAACGTAATTCTACTCAATGAGAAAGTGGGAGCAGTAGAGATTAAGGATTTTTGACCTATTTCACTAATAAACCGCTCTCTTAATATTATTTTCAAGGTTCTAGCGAATATGATAAACATTAAAATGAACAAACTAATTGACATTACCCAATCTGCTTTCATTAAGGGCAAATACATCACTGACAGGGTAGATGTAGTCCAAGAATTTATTAATTACTATTGCAAAAATAACATCACGTGTGCCCTCTTAAAACTCAGTATTGCTAAAGCTTTTGATTCGGTAGATAGGTTCTTTCTTAAAGATCTACTTTTGGCTAAGGGATCTAGTACAAAATGGGTAAAACAGATCATGACTATGCCAAAAACTAGAAACTTTAGTATAATGGGAAAAGAAATTCTAGGAAATAAAATTCAATACACATGCGATATTAGGCAAGGAGACTCGTTATCACCGCTGTTTTTCAACTTAGTGACGAATGTCTTTACTAGGATCTTCAAGTTATCTATTATAAATCGGGTTCTATATAGCATAGGCAATGATATCACTTGTGATGAATCTCAGTTCTTCAGTTCGCCGATGATACCATGTTTTTTACCTTGCATCTACCTCGCTATATGACAACTCTAAAGTTTATTTTATATAGCTTCGAAATTCTTTTAGGGATAACTTAAACTTTGAAAAAGCTTGGTTCTAATTTTGAATGATATAAACAACGTTAATTTTTTTATGATCGATACCCTTAATTGTGAAATCACGAAGTTACCCACTAATTGCCTATGCTTTAGGATTAGACCTAAAAAATGAAAAAAGGGATTTAAAGGTGATAATAGATAAAATTAAGCAAAAATTTTCGAATTGAAACAACATACTTCTACCTAAATCGGGTAAAATCATCTTAATTAACTCGGTCCCATTAGCCCTTCCCTTACACTGGATGTCATATTACCTTTTCAATATAAGGGTAATTATAATATAGATTATACAAGATTTCATGTAGAGAGGTGATAGTTCATGTAGTAGCATCAACTGTTTCGTTAACTAGGAAATAGTTTGCAAATCCAAACTTCAAGGAGACTTAGGTATCATAAACCTTCAATATCTCAATGTGTCTTTACTAAGAAAATGGTTTTTGTAACGACTCGTCTTTTTGATTCCGAATGTCGACACTAATACATGCATGATATTCACATACTGAGCACTTAAGTGCTGGAAAGACGAATTGTTAGGGTAAATAAAAAAAAGGAAATACAACAAGAAAGAAGAGAACACAATATTAGAATCTCACAACGGAACGGTAACATATAATAACAAAAGAACAGTACAAAAGGGTTACTCCGACACCAAAATTCTAGAGTTACAAAATCTAAGTACTATTATCAATTAGACAATTATAACAACCAATTCTCATAAATGTTAATATGTACAATATAGTAATGCAGTAGAAATAAGAATGCTACAGTAAGTAAAACATTCAGCTCGTCTACTCGAGCTTTAATGAGCATCAACGAAAACCTTCCTTCCTCAAACTACTCCAATAGTACGCGAGGAATTTTGGAAAAAACTAAACTAAGCGTTAGACGTAAGTCTGGTATGAGAAACTCAAGAAATATGTAGCTAGCATATAATAGTACTTTTGAGACAGCATGGAATACCATAACGGTTGTCCCCTCAAAAGAAACACCATCTAATAAATACATAAGGTGATAAAATAGATAACATATGGGGTGTAGAATATAAATATATAACATAACTGGAATGGTTACATTATTACATTCAATAGAATATTAGAGGGTACAATCAAAACCGATAAGGAATGTTCGCATAATGTTTTTTTGGTGAAGATCTCTTCGATCGACGTCGAATCCAATCTCCAACATAAGGGTTAGAAACTACCACTGAGCGACGTATATCTCTAGATAAAATGTGCCTTTAGTTAAACATAGCTGGTCCATGCTCGAGCACGTCATCCCAAATATCATCAACTCTCATTAGCAACATCGATAAGCATACTCTAGACATGAAATTGATACATCTTGTCATGGGTTAGCTAAACCCCAGGCTATAAGGCCAATTTGTTTTTAGTAATTTCTGATGTCAAGGTTAAGTTCAGCATCTTTCACACATGTCCTCGTCATTTAAACAGAACACGAATCCCCAAATAGACTCACAACTTGAACAGATCTCGAAACTACACATGGATTCTAGTAGTTCAAACAGATCCACTTTCAAGAGATAGAACACATACCTCGGTCTTGAAGTGGTTTTTGTTAAGTAAAACACTTACCGATCACGGTCTCTCCAAGACTGAATCGACAAACTTGGTCATTCAATGATAATGAGAACGATCGCGTATGAAAACCAAGTCATGTATACCTATAACATTTTCGATATTTTCATCTCAAACTATCCCTTAGTCAAGAATGAACCGGTATGTTTGAGCCCTATTACTCATATCCCTACTCGAACATCAGTCTTAACTCCATAGTAGACAAGCTTACTTCATTGGCCTTTAGTGCAAAGTATATGACTAAATATTTTCCATAAAAGAGTAAACATACAAAGCATGATCAAGTCATACAAAACATGATTAAGTCATATAAGCAACTTCTAATCTCTTTTTTGTTTAATAATTCATCTTTTGTTAATTAAAACCTCATTTATTAGTAAACTTCTTTTATCTACCTTCATTTATCAATTTATACTATTCGCTTGTACTCTTTTTAATACTATAAAAAATGTGTTCACACATTTATCTCAAATGGTATAAGTATATACACAAATCATTAACAATATTTCTTACCTAAATCTTTAATTTTTCTATCTTTTTCTAAAAGATTCCATATTTATATTTTCCTTCAAAATATTGATTTTAAGGATCTAAGTAATTTCACAAATCCATTCAAAAAGGTTTAAGACTAATGTTACTCAAATATTGTCATTATAAACCCAAAACCATTCACTTATGCTTATCTTTAAAACATTCTTTTAAAGATTATTTACATTCATAGTATAATCAAAATGGGTTAAAGATGAATGTTATTAGCACATTGTCACAACAAACCTAAAATCATTCCATACTTATATTATTTTTAAAAACATTCTTTTTTAAATATCCAAGATAATATTTTAGAAAGTTCGATAGTCGATTAAGCAACTGACTAGTTAAAGATGATCGCTTATAAAAATCATAGTTCATTTACTTAACTCGTTTCTGAAATTCCAACTTAACTATTCCTTGTCCAAGAGTTAAGCCAAGTAAGTTAGAGCACTGGTTGCATATCATAGCCTTGCCTGGACACTTCATTCTTGAATCCCAAAAAAGATAAATTTATCTCATCGGTTTTTAGTGTTAAGCATAATATTAATGACTTTCATAAATGAGAAAAAAAACATGATTAACATGTTTCCGACATTCTCGACTTAACTATTCCTCGATTAAGAGGGAAGTCAGTAGGTTAGAGCTCTAATGCTCATATGTAAAGACCCAACTTTTTGACTCTCGAATGTCAACACTAAATACATTCACGATATTCGTGTGCCGAGCACCCAAGTGCCAGAAAAATAGAAAGTTAGGGTAAAATAATAAAAAAAAAGAATAAAATAAGAAAGAGAGAACACAATATCAGAATCTCACAATTGAACAATAATATATAATATCAAAGGAATAGTGGTATAAAGGGTTACTCCAAATACAGAAATTTTAGGGTTATAAAACCTAAGTACTATCATAAGCCTGGACATTTATAACTATCTGTCCTCACAATGCTGATATATATAACACAGAAATGCAGCGAAAATAAGAATACTATAGAAGGTAACCATCCATCTCTTCTCTATAAGCTCAACTCGTCCGTAGCTAAATATGAAAACGTACACGGACTAACCCGAGCATTGTAAGAAAATAACATCCAGATCAGTCAATAACCAGTATAAGAAACTCAAGAAATAAGAGTGACATATAATAGCACCCTACTAAGACCGTATCAACTACCATAATGGTTTTCTCTTCAAATGAAACCAACCATTCATTAAGTTTAAAATATAGTGATATGATTCGTAGTTTCCAGCGTGTAGCATATAAATCATATCAAATAAGTGCCATGTGAATGCCGTAACAATAATAGGTATACAATCAATACTGCTAAGGCGCATTCGCATATGGATTTTTTCACGGAGATCTTCTTAATTTGACAGCATCTGAACTCCATGACAAGGATCAGAAACTACCTGTAGAGCATCATATATCTCTAAATAAGATATGTTCTAAGATAAACACAAATGGATAACCCTCAGTGTATGATTCGAGTCATATCAACTCCCATTAGCAACAATAGATAAACATCTCTAGATATGGAGTTGATATACTCTTAAGGTCGGCTAAACCCCCTAGCCATTTCCCTTCTCTATTTTCTGTCATTTTCCGATGTTAAGGCTACATTCAGCATCTCTCACACGAGTCTTCATCACTCGAACAGAACACGAATATCCAAATGGATTCTATCATCTCAAATAGATCATGAATCACTACATGGATTCAAGCATCTTAAACAGATCTCAAATCTCCATATAGATTCCCACATAAGTCCTCTAACGAATGCTAACGATGTCCTTTCTCTTGGAATACTCCTCAAGATAGACAGTCCCTTACGATGGCATCGTTCAAAAAGTTAACGTTGACCTCTCCTTTGGACTTAACCTTAGGATAGATATTTCAACTCTTTAACATTTCACTTCACAACCGCTTTCAGAACATTGATCGCATATATTGTTTTGAAGTGATTACAGGTTTGAGTCATCTTATATAAGCACACTCTTTCTGCTTATCGGACTCTCCAAAACCAATTTATGAATTTTCAGTTAACTCAATTTTAGTTCTCTCATAAGTAAGTGAAAGCTAGAGACGTTTTGTACCAATACTCCTCCCCAGGGATCTTATTATCATGAAATCGCAAAGTCTTTTGATAACTTCTCAGGTCAAATTAGGTCAAGTTTGATAATGGACTAATCGATTATCTAGTCAAAAACAATTGCTTATCCAAATAAATGTTTGTACCCTTAACTCATTTCCAACATTCCAACTTAACTATTCCTCACCTAAGAGTGAATCCAGGTAAGTTAGATCACTGGTTGCATCAAAGCCTTGCGTAGACACTTCATTTTGAATATCACAAATTGATAAGTCTACCTCGCTGGCTTTTAGTGTTAAGTATAGTGTTAATGATTTCCATAAACAAATAATAAATCAACATGATTAACACATTTTCAACATAACTATTCCTCGATCAAGAGGGAAGCCAGAAGGTTAGAGGTCTATTGCTTAATCCCTACTTGAACATCATCTTACTCTCACAAATAGACAAGCCTACTTCGTCGGCTTTTAGTGTGAAGCATAGTTAATAACATTTCAAAAAAGTAATTAAACAATTAAGCATTTGGCCACTAAGTAATTCTAATCCCTTTCTAAACCTTTTTTATACTTTTAAAACCCGTTTTAAAATGTTATATATGTATAATAATTTACCTATAAAACTTGATATTTAAATAAACAAGTCAAAAGATATTTTATTCCATAAGATATAAATTAGTCAACATATTTTCTAAAAACTTTATATACTTAAAAATTTATTTTAAAATACTTTATATATTTTTAATAGTTTTACATGAAAACAATAAATTTATAATTTCCTTAAATCTTGAAAAAACAAGTTTTTATTATAAAATTCTCTTCTTTAAACATTCACAACTAATTCTTAAAATTCATAAATATCTCAAACCACTTTTTAAATACTCTAATATGAGTTAGTAAAAACTTGTAAGAAGAATGATATAAAATATTTAAATTTAAATATATTTTCAAACCATTAAAATCCAACCATTAATGCTAAATGGGGCAGTTTTGCACAAGTGAATTTTTGGCCACTTTTCAAGATGTTACTTAACATTTTTACTATCCAAGCATTTAGTAGAAACAAACATATTATAACAACCCTGTTGTTAATTGCCTAATTAATTTAATTTAATTATGGATAATTAATTTTAAATTTTGATTTGTGAAATTTAATTATGAAATTAGATCCAGTTTTTATGAATAGTTGATTTGATTCATCTTAATTAATCTTAAGATAAAAATTGGAAATTTTATTTGTTATAATTTCAAAATTAATTGGATTGGGGATTTAATAAACTGGAAATTCAATAAATATCTTTTATGGATTAATTCTTATATTTGAAAATATAAGAGTAATTTTGGGAAATAGTGTAAATTTAATTAAACGTAAGTGTTGTGATTTATTGTTTAAAATAATGATTTTAATTTGTTAATGGGTTTTGAGAAATGCAGAGATTAATTGGTGATTTTGTAAAACATTGTTAGTGTAAAAGTGATGTTTTATTAAGTGATAAAATAATTAGAAATTAGTAGCATTTTACTTCTCTTAAAGATGTTGTAACACTTCTCTTATTGGATACTTACCCGAACCCTATTAGGCCCATGTAGGAGAGAAATAAGAAGTATGTATATTTCTTTCTCCCCTCATTCTTCTGCTCAAAAATCTAAAAACCAAAACTCTTTTGTTCCCTTAATCCTAGAATCAAAATCATCCCTAAATCAAGATCAAAACAAAGGACTTTTGTTCTATAATGAAAAGTAAGCATTCTAAACCATATCTCTATCTTTTAGAAACATAAAAGAGTGACTTTGTTCTTGTTTTAATTAGAATTGTTTGCTGATTGTTTTTTTTTTGGATTTTTAGACAATTTTGGTGAGGTTGAAGGTGTAGCAAAGCCTAGGAAAAGATTAACAAGTTATAGAAAGCATTAAAGGTGAGTTAATCAGTCAGCCTACTATCTCTAACCCATAAGAATAATTATTATTTGCTATTTGGATTGAATTGGTTGGTTATTGGTCGAATTACTTTGAAACTGATTGCGAATGGGTTGCTTGAATTTGGTGATTATTTGATTGTTTGCAGAAAATAAATTGCAAAAATTACTATTGTAAAAAAATGATATCTGAATGTAAAATGCTCCAAATTGACTCAATCCTTTTGGGGTAGAAATTTCTTTCAATAAGTTAGAAGTTATCTTTAGATCACTTTTTAAAACTTGGCGGTTTAAGGGGTCAAAATTAAGTTAGAAACTGATGGTGCCACGCTGTAAAGTGTAATTGGCTGTGTTAAAACTTGAAATTAAATTGGTCGTAACTTTTTTGTTGGTTATCAAAATTTGAAAATTCTTGATGTTTTGTAAAGCTTAGACTATGTGCTGTGTAACGACCCAAAATTTTCGATAATTAAATATGTTAATTTAGTTAAAATGTGAATAAATATTGGAAGATATAAAATTTTTGTAATTTATTTGATGAAATAATAACTAAAGTGAAATGCAACAGTGTTATTTATAGTTAATTATTATGAACTTGAATGAAATCCCAATTAGTTGGAAAAGGGTAAATGTATACTTAGTAATAAATTTAATACAAGAAAACGAATGTAGATATTGAATTAATTAATGAATTAATAGTAATAAACAGTAATTATAATATTTTTTGGAAATAAGGTTAATGTTATTTATAATAAGACAATCTGTGGAATTTAAAAGAATGGAAATAAAGATTATAAATTTATTGGGATTTGAACTATAATAATCAGATTAATTGCAATTAAATGAAATTAGAATATCTAAATATTTCGTTAATTGAAATTAAGATGGAATTTGAGAATATTAATGTAATGGATCATGAATCCAATGTTAATTTCACCCAATTGACAATAATGAATTGAATAATAGAACAGAAAGTAAATTAAATGGAACTATCGGAAATTAAATTTGTAATTTCTGAATTTAATAAAATTAAGGTTAACACTAAAATTGATAAATTAATCAACTCAAAATTGACATTTAAATTTATTTAAATTAGTGTAAATGATTAACAAAATTTAAAAACGATAAAATTTATCAATTATAGGATCGCAATTGAAAATTTGATTTAATTAATTATTTAATTATTTAATTAATGTAAAAATAGCCATTTTGGTCGCTGACTCAGATTTCGACGAAACCAGTTTCATCGGATCCGTAACGGTGAATTATTGTTGGATTTCAAGTTTCATATCGATCGGACTCGTCGTCTGATCGTACGGGCTCGAAATGCCTAGAAATCAATTTAATTGAAATCAATTTGAAATAACTTGATTTTAGCATAACTTGTTCATACGATGGAATTTGGACCTGAAACCTGTTCCATCGATTTTAAAATATTTTTAAACATCTATTTGGATATATGGGTTGACCAATTTCATTCCGGAGTCGAATCGGGCTTTTTTGGTCGTGTATCGTTCAACTAATGTGGTTCGTCTTTCTGTTTCAGCCCTACCTATATATATCCGGTCATAAACCCTAGCAGCCTTTCTATTTCTCATTTCTGTATGTATAGAAATTTCTGTTCCTCCTCTTCCTCAATGGCAGACAAATTCCCAATTTCAAATCCAGTTGGAATTCAAAATCAAATCAAAAAAAATTAATCTTCTCAAACAACATCGAATGTTATATGGATTCGAAGCTCTCGATGAGCGATCTCAGATTTTCAATTCGTTTTTGGATTTGAATCATCATTTGTCCTGAAACCAAGGATTTTGTTTCGACCGTCCGTAGGTGGTGGTTCATTTCGATGGTGGATCTACGTCCTGGCAACGATCGGGAGGCGTGGGGTGGTAAAGTTCGTCGAGCAGGCCTCGGAGATGTAGCCGCTCGTTTTAAGGTGGTCGAAGTTCACCAATTTTTCCATCGATGTGACGGTAGCCACATGAAGGAGGATATGGTTCCAGAGTCGCGCGTGGGATCCTGGTGGAGCGGCTAGCCGAGGCGAAGTCACCGGAGGTGTTCGATCATGCCGTAAGTGAGAGTAGGCAGCAACAAAATTGGGTTAGGGCTTCTAAATCGTGGCGGCAAGGGTTCGATTTCTCTGTGGGGATGCGCATTTGAGCAGAACAAGGAAGGTGACGTGGACATTTTGACTTAGCAATTGTTTATTTTATTTTATTTATTCTTGTTAAATTGTATAACTTCTTATATCGATAACTTTTACATATGAGATCCGTTTCACGTGCGGTTTTCTCCGTTAGGTTCATATTGGAATTCCAGACATTGTGATGCTAGTTTGGATAGATTCTGAGACTGTCCAAATTTTGGATTTAAATTGGAATTAAATTCAATTTAAATTCAAAAGGTGAGTGTTTTAACCCACTCACAACTTCTAAAATTTCTTATGTTTGTTAAATTGATTTATGATGTGATTAGAAATTTATTTATGATTATTTGGCATATTTTTAATCATTATCTCAGTTAAATTGAATTTATTGAATTAAATGGTCATTTAGTTTATTATTGCATATAAAATGCTAGTTAAATTGTTATTTAATTTATTATTGCATATAAACTGCCAGTTAAATTTTTAATTAATTTATTATCGAATATAAACTGCCAGTAAATACCTGTTGTTTATTATAAATATTCTTTATTGATGTTATTGATTTAATTGGATGATGACTGCGATAAATGTTGATGATTGATATTAGATGAATGTATGTTGTCTTTCATATTATTACAAATTGCAAGTTGTAATGGATTTTTATTTCATTCGGGATTGCGGTTTGAAATGATATATAATCATATTTTTATTTTAAACTATGGATTGAAATGATAAATATCTGTATCACTTGACCATAGGATAGAAAATTATATATAGACACCGTGGTCCGTATATATAAAATATTTTTAAACTGATTTCTACGGTTTTGTAAAGAAATATATGGTTTTGTATAAATATTGATTTAGATATTTTATAAACGTTATTTTATTCTTGATTTTGAAATATGTATAATTTGTTTTAATATAAAATTAGTTTAATAATAAAGTTTGATTTTATGGAAGATAATATAGTTAAGTATTTAAATTATATGTTAATATAGAGTTTATAATGATTTAAATAAATTAAGATCGGAAGATAAATTGGAAATTTATTTGAAATTGAATTTTTTTAAGAATTAACTCAAATAAGTTGATGTGAAATTTATTAAATTGGAAATTTTAAAGGCATGATTTTTATAACTTGATTTTGGTTTAAGGTGAATTAAATGAATATTTACAGTATAAATAAATTGAAGGAAATATTTAGTTATTTGAAATTTGAGTTTTATTTGAATGATAATGGGTTTATTAAGTAAAATATTTCGAAACTAAATAATAGAAAGTTAAATTGTTGAATCTTAATTGCCAACCTTAGTTTTGAAATTGTTTAATACTCAAAGTTTGAAATATACTGAATGTGAAATGGTTTATTGAAACTAAAAGTGAGTGAAAGTTACGAATCGAGATTTAAAACTAAGTGAATAAAATTGTGAAGTCGAGGAAATTATTTTACTGTATAAAGAAATTATAAATTCAAACTATTTTAACTTATATACTGTTTGAATATCCAAACCATTTAAGTTTTGGAAGTTATGGTTTAGAAGCTATAAAATTCGAAGTATTACATTTTGAAAGGTTATATTTCAAGCATTTGGTTTCGAAATATTAAAATTTTGAAAGTGCTATGATTTTGGAAAGGATATATTTGAAATAAAAATGATATTGTATTGATTTGGGTCTTAATAAAATGGTATCATATTGATTGGTTTGTGAAACGGAAATGATATCGTATTTATATGGGTTTGAAATGGATAGTATATTCTGGTTTTGAAGTATAATTATTATGAAATGACCGCGGTGTTATAATAATGTTTGGTTGTTGAAGAGACCAGGATCGAAAGTTGTCATACTCTCTGCCAACTCCGAAAACCATTTTAACGACCGTGTACGCGGTGGAGATTCCAGAATGAAGTAGGTGGTGGTGGCGTTTGCTTTGAGGTATATACGTAGACCCGACTCCCGTGAGTTGGCATAAGGTGGCAAAAACAGGAGCGATTGACGGGCTAATGAGGTAGCACCTTTGATCGGACACATCCCTTTGATATTATACTCTGACTTTTGGGTTGATTCGGTGGCCACTTTTGATTTTTTTGATATGGGGGTGTAGCTCAATGTGGGAGGTAGCTGCGGTTATGCGTTACCACCGGCCCGGAAGCGTAATTGATATACCTACCTTGGCATTGCCTAGTTGTGCCGTGTCACCTACCTTAGAGCGCCTTGTACTGTTGAATATGCGGTTATATGATTTTTGTTTGATGATAATAAACATATATATATATATTCGTTTAAATGTATTTGTTAATGTACTATTTTATTTTTCATAGACTAAATAAATATTCGCTGAATAAAATTAAATAACACAGAATTTGAATTCAAACAGAAATTTTATTCAAACAAATATTTATTACTATTTTTTAATAGTACAAATTCAAGCTCTCACTATTCACTATACAATTTCAATTACAATACAATTTCTGATTACATCACAATTCAAATTACATAAATTCCTCACTACATATCACTCACACTCGTAGTTTATCTTCAACTTCATTCCAGATTGAATCCAGCATCTGAGCAATCTGCAAAAATATTCACTAACACAGTAAAATTGAAAAAGAAATATTTTTGCAATATAAAATAAAATGTGAATTTTGAAAATAATATTTGCCTCAGTTATTTGGGTTGTTCGTCATCATTTAAATTTGAATTCATCATACACGAACAGCTTGTGACATACACAGTGTATCACTGTATATGCCACAAGGCCGTGCACATCGAAATATACACTTGATAAATTTACAAGGACAGGTGAGCACAGGTCAAACCCAAATTATCGGATTCAACTCAGGTGCAATAAAATAATGTCACAACTTTCAGCACAAGGTCAAATCCAAGCTGGATTCAACTCAAGTGTAATGCACAGTCTAACTAAAAGTCAACATGCTCACAAAAGACTGCAAAATTCAAGAAGGCACCAAACCACAAACAAAATGCAAAAGTCAAGCCACTGTTATCATGACTCAACTATATGCAACGTGACAATACAGTCTCAAGTGAAAGCAAAACTCATATATGCAGCCTCGACCAAAATCAAAATAAACCAAACTCAAAGAGACAAGACTTAACATGTATATGAATGGCCTCAACATCAAAGACAAAGATACCAGAATGAAAGGAGCATTACTGCAACATGCACCAGTGACACATGTTAACAGCAACTACACAATATGCATCAACCATCAGGTTAGAACCACTGACCATACAACATGGCTCAACAACATAAATGCATAAGCACACATCTACTACAATGATGAACAAAGCTGACAGCAAGAGTATGAATGTAAGTGATAATGTGTACACATGAATGCCATCAGATGTATAAAATCAAATGCAAGCCAACATCAAAGACACAACAGTCACAAATCAAGTGCATGAAGACAGCATCAAGATGCAATCATACATATATGCAGCAGACTCGAGTACATCCTGAAGAATGCAAGTTAGAACTGCTCATATACACAAACCAGTGAATAGCATGACAAAAGTCTAGGGCACATGAAGACCAACAGGCAACAGTGAATGATCAGCTACGACTCAAACACGATCTCAATGAATACAGTGAATAATAAAAGTCAAAGCCGTGAGTTTATCAAAATCAAACAAGTGCAGGTTGACACAAATGGTCGAAAATAAACAAGTGCCTGAAACAATTTCAAGTTGAACAAATTACAGTGAAGTCAGTGGCAAGCATACACATATACAATGCAAAGAAGTGTGCAGTGAAGACTGTAGGTCATGGCTACAACAACTATTTTTTAAGAATGTCAATGGCAACGTGCAGCTGCAAACAATTGCAAGCATACGAAATCAGAAGTCAAGGCCGAAGCTAGCAGAAACATGAATTCACAGTATCAATATCAAGTTCGTACCAAATCAAAAAAACATCAAGCCGAAGTCAATGTTGAACAAGTCAGAGACGTGGTGATAAAGAAACGAATAGTTCAGATTTAAAGCCGTGAGAAGCAAGTATCAACTAAGTATACGAATTTGATTAAGTCAAAGAAATCATCAGCATCAAAACAATATCGACCGACCGAAAGCATAAAATTGAAAAAATCAGACGAACGAAAATTTAGGAGTTCGACTCCTATAAATTGCAATAATCATCGAGTTCAAGTATGAAAACACTAAAGCACAAAAGCATAAAATTACATACCGAAGCAAGGATAGAACTCGATCAACGAAGCAGCCAAAGTGAGCAACAAGGAAAAGATTGATCAAAGCTACTCACGAATTATCCACGCAATCGATCAACATATAGTCGGCTCTTCGCGAAACCCTAATTTGGAATAAAGGGAACGAAGCCCTAATTATTCAATCAGGAGGAAGGAGAAAAAAAGGGGCCGCCATTGTCTCAAAAAGAATTGAGCCGAAGAAATAAAAGGAGACGGTCGAAATAAATTATAAAAGGGGTCGGCCTTATTTTTCTTATAAAAGGGACTTTTATTTTAAATTAGGGTTGTTTTTAATTTAAATTGTTTTCAATTTGTATTTTCTTTTTAAACCGTTTAAATTTCTAGTCGTGTGACTAAGGGACAAACTACGTGGCGTAGTTTGAGAATTCGCAACTCAGTGGCTGAGTTGTGGCAGGGTTTTGATCGTAGAGTTAGGTTTAGTCGATAGCGGATGTCGCTAGTTTACGTGTGTCAGCGTCTGACTATCTAATTTCTAGTAGAAACCTTGGGGGCAGCACGTAGGCAGAGTTTTGCCGAAGCTGGGTAAATTCTGTGTCGTTCTATTTCTGCATTTTATTCTGCTATTTTTTCTGTGCTGCTATTATTCTGTGATCTGTGTTGAAATAATTTTATAAGCTTCCGCAATTAATTTTTATAATTAATAACATCACCCTATTCACCCCCCCTCTAGGGTGAAATCGATCATACAAGTGGTATCAGAGCTAGGAATAGAAGTCAATTTTTGTTTTAAAAATTCGTGTTTCAAAAATAAATTTTTGTTTTAAAAATTCGAATTTTTAAAATGGCTTCTTTTAATAATAATTTTAAGGGTCGTTCCAATATTATTCCTTCTATTTTTGATGGAACGGATTTTTTGAATTGGAAATTGAAAATGGAATTTTATTTAAAATCTGTTGATAATCAATGTTGGGATGTTATTAAAAACGGGTGTGATATAGCAGGTAAGAAAATTATCTCGATTAATGCTCTGGCTATGCATTTATTATATTCTTATATTAATCAAGATAATTTTAATTTCATCTCTCATTGTGAAACTGCACAGGAAATATGGAATACTTTAAATGCAATATATGGTGCAAAAGTCAACAACAATGAGAAATCCTCCACAACCAACTCAGTTAACAGGATTTGTAAAAAGCAGTTGTGATGAGGATGATGATGATGGAGCAGATGAGCTGGCGTTAATAATGAAGAAATTCAAAAGATGGAACCATAAATATGGAAATCCAGCTCTAAATCAAAAATTAAAAAGCAGAATAATCAAAGCACTAGACAACTCAGAAGAACACGGGATCATTTGCAACAAACCCAGCGATATCAAGCCCAATTATCCCTGATTTCAACTCAATAAAGAAAAGAAATCAAAATGAAGATGTTTTGCAGCCACGTGGAATAAAAGCGATAGCAGTGAAAGTGAGAAAGCAGATATGTGCCTTCATGGGATATATCCGATAGCGACGATGACGAGCCAAGCGAGGTATCAAAACTTACTCATTCTGAATTACTTATTTATTTTCACGAAGTAAATGGCTTTTTTGAATGACTTAGGGAGAAGTATTCCAAATTTGAATCACAAAAAATACTTTGATAGAATTAAATGAACAACTTGACCAATTAGTTAAAACCTATCAAAGTAGGATCCCTAAGTGTGATAGGTGTCCAACATTAGACGAAGAAATTAAAAAATTAGAAATCAATATAAAATCACTTGAAAATGAAATTCTGATTTTGAAAGAAAGTAAAAATACTAGGAGAGAAAATTCTATCAAAAAGTGCACACAATTATTGAACGAAAATGAATCTCTCAAAACACAAGTCCAACAATTGTCAACGACTTTAGATAAATTTCAAAAAGTGAAAAATCGTTGAATATGCTATTAGGAAAGCAAACTGTTAATACGATTAGACAAGGACTTGGATATAGTAGTTGGAAAATTATTGAAAGCGATATTAATCAAGTTAATTCTATGTGCACAATTTGTAGAAAATATGGACACAATCACAATAATTGTTGGTATAGACCCAAACATGTGAAAACTATACCGATTTGGGTTCCAAAAGGCACAAATATAAAAACTCTCAAAGTTAAGCAAATTTGGGTGCCAAAGGGAACAATTATAAATAGTTTTGGGTCTTTACAAAATTGTTTTTCAAAATTTTCTGCCACTAACAGCCATGGACCTATAAAAACAAATAGGTCACATAAATCTTTTTCCGTGTAGGTGTGGTGGCAAGCTAAGGAACAACAACAATGTTCTCTGGATTTTTGGCTGTTCCGAGAGCATATCGAGCAACAAAGCAAAGTTCCTTAGCCTAGTATAAAGGTGACAGAATCACGATGGACAACAACAAAAAATATCGTACAGGTAAAACAGGTAATGGTATATTTATTTGAATGATATATTAAATGTGATAATCTGCACCATACTTTGAATTAAATCAGCCAATAATATGATGATGAAATAATGTTAATTTTGACTCTGACTTATTCAACATAGTTGGCCAAATTATATTCTTATGCCAAAACACTATAAAATTCTCTAGATTATTTGAATTACTTTATATATATTAATTTGGATTAATAATAGTGTTTTTTTGTTGGATGATAATCGATTTGCTTATAATACGGCTAACTCTATATTCACGGTTATTGATTGTTTACACGGCTTCAATTCAAATTCAAAAGAATGTCATTTAAATTGTTGTTAAAATTGAGTTTGAAATTTTTGGTGCACACTTCATGGTTTGGTCGATCAAATTCAATTAATGAAAATTTTGAGTGAAAAAGAAATTCAGATGCAGATTACACTGGCAATCTAGTTGATAGAAAAATTACTGGTTGAACGTGTTTTTGAGACATTTAGTAACTGCATCGTTTTTCAAAGAAAATATATGCATATTTTTCATTTCAAATAATTTTCAAATAGCAGAAAATTTTCTTATAAAACCCCCTCGAGAAAATCATTTTGACCATCTTTTAAGATTAGTCATTTTGAAAAATTGATTCCATAATCATTTTTGAATTTGATTTTAAAAGACTATTTTGACTAATCTGACTCCCTAATAATTATCGGAAAGATGAATAGTGATTGAAAAGTGATGAATGTTGATATTTATTATATATTATGACTTGAGAAAGTATAATTAGAAAATTTCTTTAGAAATTTAAACAAGAGTTATAAAACTTTTTGTTGGTAAAAAATTCCATGACCATCTCTATTTCTGTCATATTTCTAATGACCATCACTCATCAAAATTCAATATAATTTGTCGATATGTGGTACTTTAAACAGGAATCGTTCGTTTTTCATTTTATATTTTTTTTAAAAGAAAAAATATAATAATAATAATAATAATAAATAAATACCAAAGTATTCACTCTCATTTAGAAGTCCTCACAGTTATGCATGGGTGAATTACTTGGAATTTGTTATGTGCTTCCATGCTCATTTAAAAGTCCTCACGGTTATGCATGTATGGAACGCATATCAAAAGTTGATAACAAACAAGTTGATTCTAATTCCATTTAAAAGTCCTCACGGTTATGCATGGTTAGAAGATACTTGAATTCATTTTTTTAAAAATAAAATTGGAATACTACTAATCTCATTTAAAAGTCCTAACGGTTATGCATGTTTAGTAGGTATTCAAATTCCTGATATAAATATACCACAAATAGACACAACTGTATGGTTTTATATGATGACATAATTCCCATCATTCTAAAAGTGGTATGCGTCTAACAAAATATTTATGATTTTTGTTTGATTTTTTATTGAAATTCAATATTTATATTCAATTGAGTTTTAATGTTGGATTAATATCGATCACTTTATCTCTATTTTCTCTAACACTATTACTCTTTTGCTGATAACAAAAGAGGGAGAGAAAAGTTAAGATTTTGTCAAATAAAATCAAGCAAAGGTCAAATAATTTTCTATTTGCATCTAGATTCATTTGCATATTTTTATTTGTATGCATATATGTAGGGGGAGCTTTGTATAGAGAGGAAGCATTTAAATAGGGGGAGAAATTAGGATATATCTATGATCAAATACATTTAACATATTCAAAATCTTAAATATATGTTTGTTATCATCAAAAGGGGGAGATTATTGAATATGCGGTTATATGATTTTTGTTTGATGATAATAAACATATATATATTCGTTTAAATGTATTTGTTAATGTACTATTTTATTTTTCATAGACTAAATAAATATTTGCTGAATAAAATTAAATAATACAGAATTTGAATTCAAACAGAAATTTTATTCAAACAAATATTTATTACTATTTTTGAATAGTACAAATTCAAGCTCTCACTATTCACTATACAATTTCAATTACAATACAATTTCTGATTACATCACAATTCAACTTACATAAATTCCTCACTACATATCACTCACACTCGTGGTTTATCTTCAACTTCATTCTAGATTGAATCCAGCATCTTAGCAATCTATAAAAATATTCACTAACGCGGTAAAATTGAAAAAGAAATATTTTTGCAATATAAAATAAAATGTGAATTTTGAAAATAATATTTGCCTCAGTTATTTGGGTTGTTCGTCATCATTTAAATTTGAATTCATCATACACGAACAGCTTGTGACATACACAGTGTATCACTGTATATGCCACAAGGCCGTGCACATCGAAATATACACTTGATAAATTTAGATGGACAGGTGAATACAGGTCAAACCCAAATTATCGGATTCAACTCAAGTGCAATAAAATAATATCACAACTTTCAGCACAAGGTCAAATCCAAGCTGGATTCAACTCAAGTGCAATACACAGTCCAACTAAAAGTCAACATGCTCACAAAAGACTGCAAAATTCAAGAAGGCAACAAACCACAAACAAAATGCAAAGGTCAAGTCACTACTATCATGACTCAACTCAATGCAACGTGACAATACAGTGTCCAGTGAAAGCAAAACTCATATATGCAGCCTCGACCAAAATCAAAATAAACCAAACTCAAAGAGACAAGACTTAACATGTATATGAATGTCCTCAACATCAAAGACAGAGATACCAGAATGAAAGGAGCATTACTGCAACATGCACCAGTGACACATGTTAACAGCAACTACACAATATGCATCAACCATCAGGTTAGAACCACTGACCATACAACATGGCTCAACAACATAAATGCACAAGCACACATCTACTACAATGATGAACAAAGATGACAGCAAGAGTATGAATGTAAGTGATAATGTGTACACATGAATGCCATCAGATGTATAAAATCAAATGCAAGCCAACATCAAAGACACAGCAGTCACAAATCAAGTGCATGAAGACAGCATCAAGATGCAATCATACATATATGCAGCAGACTCGAGTACATCCTGAAGAATGCAAGTTAGAACTGCTCATATACACGAACCATTGAATAGCATGGCAAAAGTCAAGGGCACGTGAAGACCAACAGGAAACAATGAATGATCAGCTACGACTCAAACACGATCTCAATGAATACAGTGAAGAACAAAAGTCAAAGCCGTGAGTTTATCAAAATCAAACAAGTGCGGGTTGACAAAAATGGTCGAAAATAAACAAGTGCCTGAAACAATTTCAAGTTGAACAAATTACAGTGAAGTCAGTGGCAAGCATACACATATACAATGCAAAGAAGTGTGCAGTGAAGACTGTAGGTCATGGCTACAACAACTTTTTTTTAAGAACGTCAATGGCAACGTGCAGCTGCAAACAATTGCAAGCACACGAAATCAGAAGTCAAGGCCGAAGCTAGCAGAAACATGAATTCACAGTATCAATATCAAGTTCGTACCAAATCAAAAAAACATCAAGCCGAAGTCAATGTTGAACAAGTCAGAGACGTGGTGATAAAGAAACGAATAGTTCAGATTTAAAGCCGTGAGAAGCAAGTATCAACCAAGTATACGAATTTGATTAAGTCAAAGAAATCATCAGCATCAAAACAATATCGATCGACCGAAAGCATAACATTGAAAAAATCAGACGAACGAAAATTTAGGAGTTCGACTCCTATAAATTGCAATAATCATCGAGTGCAAGTATGAAAACACTAAAGCACAAAAGCATAAAATTACATACCGAAGCAAGGATAGAACTCGATCAACGAAGCAGCCAAAGTGAGCAACAAGGAAAAGATCGATCAAAGCTACTCACGAATTATCCACGCAATCGATCAACATATAGTCGGCTCTTCGCGAAACCCTAATTTGGAATAAAGGGAACGAAGCCCTAATTTTTCAATCAGGAGGAAGGAGAAAAAAAAGGGGCCGCCATTGTCTCAAAAAGAATTGAGCCGAAGAAATAAAAGGAGATGGTCGAAATAAATTATAAAAGGGGCCGGCCTTATTTTTCTTATAAAAGGGCCTTTTATTTTGAATTAGGGTTGTTTTTAATTTAAATTGTTTTCAATTTGTATTTTCTTTTTAAACCGTTTAAATTTCTAGTCGTGTGACTAGGGAACAAACTACGTGGCGTAGTTTGAGAATTCGCAACTTAGTGGCCGAGTTGTGGCAGTGTTTTGAGCTTAGAGTTAGGTTTAGTCGATAGCGGGTATCGCGAGTTTACGTGTGTAAGCGTCTGACTATCTAATTTCTAGTAGAAACCTTGGGGGCAGCACGTAGGCAGGGTTTTGCCGAAGCTGGGTAAATTCTGTGTCGTTATATTCCTGCATTTTATTCTGCTATTTTTTCTGTGCTGCTATTATTCTGTGATCTGTGTTGAAATAATTTTATAAGCTTCCGCAATTAATGTTTATGATTAATAACATCACCCTATTCACCCTCCTCTAGGGTGAAATCGATCCTACATGTACGAGTTTGATTTGTGTCGTACCTATGGAGTATCCTCTGGTAGCCTCCCGATCAGGAGGTATTACGGTACTGTATAGACTATTGGCACTATTACGTGTTAAGGGCTATATGGGAAACCCCTTAACGCAATTTATAAGTAAGTTTATTTTACTATTAGACACTATTATAATAGCAAAATATTACTATATAGTAAATAGTTTAACGGATCCTTAGGAGATGTGAATCCCGAGCATCTCTTAAGTTACTGCACGCACGTTAGACACTGGATGGGAGATGTCAAATCCTGCAAACATCTCTAATGTCGTTCCAATCGTATTTTTTTTCATTGATTTAACTTACATAAGATCTTTTAGTTCTGACTCGAGTGTTTTGTCTTTTCAATTCGCTCGGGTCAGTCTGAGAATTTCAGGATTCGAAGACTTTATCTCTGGAGGACAAAGACAGAGATTTGTATTACTATTATTTATTATATTATTCCACTGCATTCATACTGTTCTGCTGCATTAATTTTTATTCTCTGGTATGTGTAACTCTGATATGTATTGTTTAAGTATAATCAAATATTTTGTAAACAGCTTCATGAACTGTTTATTTGATTATTATATTTTATCGTTCCGCTGTGAGATTCTGTTTTGTTTTATTTCTTTCTCTGCTTTTCTAATTCACCCCATAACAATCCGCCCTTTTGTATGGTTTGGGTCTGACGTGTGTGGTTTATCGTTGATTTAAAATGTACAAAAAGGGCGCGATGTTACATGCTACAACTGTCATGTTTTGAGTTATGTAATATTTTGAGTTATGTAATATTTTGTGGTTTACATGGTCGAAAATATATTTTAATGTCGCTATCCCAAGAATAAACGACAGCGATAATGAAGTTGAAATCTGAGAATTATTTTAGTTATAAATTTTTAATTTCTTATCAAAATTTGATAATTCTTGTTGTTCTGTAAAGCGTAGACTTTGATTTATAATTTCATGTTTTAAGTTTTGTAAAATTATGAGATTGAAGTGGTCGTAACTGTAAATCTTTAGACCCTAAATTTGAGTTAAATAGAATAAGTTGATAAGCTTCGTATACAAGAAATTTTGAGAAAGAGAATTATTTATATTTATAAATCTTGGCATTATTTATAAATTAAGTTAATAAATATTAAAAATGATTTATAGCAAGTTATTTTATATATTAAGCGTGGGTACTAAAATATTTATGGATTTGAAAATATGACTTTTGGAAATACAAATCTTATCTATTTTTACATAAAAGTGATTATGGATCTGGAATATAAGTATTACGATTTTATCAAACAAATAATATAAGATTCATGGAATTTGGAAATGTGGTTTTGAAAAGTACAAACTTAATTTATATTTAAATAAAATGGATATCTTTTTATATGGATTTAGAAGAATAATTAAATATGCTTTTAAAACATAGTTTTGTGAATAGTACAACTATATGGTAATGTGAGACTACCTTGTGCATATAATCGAAATCTTAGAATGATTCAAGTTTGTGAAATATTTTATGAAATAAGTGAACACTTATAATAATCTAAATATAAATGGACTTACAGAAATTTATAACAAGTGTTTTTAAAGAGAAAATTTATTTTGAGAACCTTTATTCTATAATTTGGGGAGTATTATTATTCAACTTAATGTTATCGATTGGTTTAAATGCTTTCGAATAACATTTTTTCGAATACGGTAGAACTCATTGAATAGAATATTTGAGTGAAATTTACCAACTCATTAGCGAATACTTGAACTTAACTGGTAGTATGGGCTGCCTAAGTTAAATTCTTCTGATCGTATTTGGGAAGTACTTAACACTTTAGAGTTGTATTCTCTTCTGGTATGCGACAAGTGGTTGCTAGATCCTTAAGAAAATGTAGTTTAGATTTTCCAATGGTATCCGTAATAAGTGATATTTACTAGTGTTATACCGTCTTTTGGTAAGGCCGCGACACTAAGGACTTGACTGGAGAACAAGGATGATCCATCCCAGATATTGATTGTATACAGGTTTACTATGGATACTGATAAATTTTTCCCAAGTCCGAATCGGGCTACAATTGACATGACATGACAAGCAAAGCTATGGATGCCAACGTTTCAAATTTCAAGTCAATCAAAGTTTATATGGTCAAGATATGATCGATGCAAATCAAGCGATAGCCTTGTTCGCATCCATCAAGCAATCAGAGAAAAATTTTCTTCGTATCGATCCTGTTTGAATCCATCAGATGCACATGGTTTCGTATTAATCAGGAAGCACCAGTTAGTATCCATCTACTCTCATACTACTTCTCATCCATCCTCTCCAGCTTGTTTGTATCGATCAACCAACGTCCACTTCATATTCATCGAAACCATTCAAGGCCGCTACTTCATATCGGTCCATTAACACACACTGCACTCATATCGATCGGCCAATGATCGATGCAAATAGTACAACATGAACAGATGACTTATGACGATCAATAAGAACAGGACAGCGACGATCGATACGAACAGGACAACCAATTATGGATACGAACAGGGCCGAGTAGGATCGATACGAACAATGCGCATCCATAAGACAGACTCGGTCGCTCAACATAAAATGTGGATCGATCCTAAAAGCAAGCGCTACGTTATCAGACGTCACATGCACAACCATCGATATGAAGTTTCGATATGAACAACATCAATACAAATTCAACAGCCTTCGAAAAATCCAAATTTTCATTGATCATAACTCAAAATCTATAAGTCCAAATGCCACCAAATTTTAAGACGAGCTTGCGTACATCCTCAAGAACGTTCAAGATTGATCTCGACTCGATTGAACAAAATATTTATCGATACAAAGTTCGTTCGTATGGATCATAGATCAAATGCAAACGGCATGGGATCAATCGTGTGGGCCCTCCATGTGAGAGAAGAGGTCTTTCAAGATCTGAGCGAGATATATGCAGCCTATGTCTATAAATAGCAGTCCAGGACCTACAGAAAAAGGATTTTTGTCTCTTCTACGTCCAGCCTCTGTCGAAATCATTATTGTACTCGAGCTTTACTGTTGTAGTTCGTTGTAACCAGCAAGCAAACGTTAATCAAAGTCGACCATTTCATAGTGGACGTAGGCCATACGTCGAACCACTCTAAATCCGTGTGTTTCTGTGCATTTTCTTATCTGTTTATTGGTGTGCTTGTTAGATCTTCCTCATTTTTAATTTATATTCTTCATTTTATCTCTTCAAACACATCCGAGGAGTGTTGTGTCCAATTTTGGTATAAACACTGGTGCTTTCACTGAGAAAACCAAGTTTTTCTCCTGCTCATTGGATCTACTATGGATATCGGATTGCGTACATCTAAGATGAATATCCAGATCTCAAGTTTATAGTTCTTCCATCCTATTCAAATTTACATCAAGTCTAGGAAAGAGCGCCGATATCCATTATGGTTAACACTAGAACTACTTCAACAGCTGCCGATCCAAAAGGAAGGGATAGAAAGAACCCTATACAGCTACCTCTTATTGATCGAAATGCTACCGGACCACCAGATCCCTAGGCCCTGTCACCATGGAAGAATTTCAATTGCTAATGCAAGAGCTGACTTAAAGCCGCCAACAGCTTATCCAACAACTCCGTGCCAACGTGGAATTGACCAACTAACTAAATCGTCAAAGACAAAGGAGATCCAGAAGGAATTAGACTTCCTATTCATCCACCGAGAGTTCGACCTCTTCTGACTATCACCATAGATCCACGCGTCGATGGCTGAGCAGAAGCTATACACAAGCTACTGGACAACAGCGCACCCTGAGTCCTGGGCAACTGAGGGTTGGCCCGTCAACTAGCCATCAAACTGGACCCTCCTTCTGAGAAGGTACTGTTCCTTATCATGTCACGGACAACCGCACTGCCACCACTGCTATTGAATTGGGAGTGGATGTCTGAAATCGGACGGATCCGAACCATCGCCAACATGAACATACTCCAGAACCATACATACCAGAGAACTTAGAACCAAGGAGGCGAGATATGGATCGTCGACCGTAACCGGCCCATCCTCGCATTATGGAACCCAACCACACCTTAGCACTGCAGGCCTAGAACATCCAGATGTCGGACATCCCGACGATGATTCGTCAAATGATCCGCGAAAGTCAAGGTCTCACCAATGACGATTGGGGGAATCTCCCAAAGTCATACCCCTTTTACTATTGATATACTCTATGTTGAATCAACTCGATGATTCAGGATGCTGACTTTGCCAGTTTATGAAAGGAGCTCTTATCCTAATTAGCATATCTTAAAGTATGAATGTTAATAATGTTGCATGAGCTGATGATGCAGTCAAGTCCCAAAGTTTCCCGATCTCTCTGGGGGCATAGCGATTGTGGTTTACTCGTTTACCAATTTGATCTATCTCATGTTTCGATCAGTTCGCGACAAAGTTTGTTGAGCAGTTTCGCATGCATGTAACAAGGCCGAAGGATGTTAATACTTTGTCTAGTGTCACTTAAGCTCTTGGAGAGACACGCAGACATTATTTGGAGAAATTTCATGCTGCATGCGCTAAGATTAGCAATCCCAATGATAACTCTATTCTGATGGCACCGATTAAGGGATTGATCCCGATTCTGAGTACAGCAACTGGTTGGCCAGAAAATCTCCTGCGTTATTGGATCGTTTCTATTCCAAGGCAGCCTAATTCTGGAGAAGGGAGGATGCGAGAAGTCCAAAAAAAGGATGATGCATGACCTAGTGTGGAAGGAATTCGGAGAAATGTTGCAGTTAACAAACCGGGGAGAGTTTTGAAAAAGTGCAATTGAACATACAGAATAAAAAAATCAACAGAAAGATAATGGAAATCAAAACAGAAAATAAGATCAGAATTGTGTGCCACGACATAGAGATCCTATGTTTGATAATTATACTTCTTTGAGCACGTCACTGGAGAATGTGTATTTATAGACCTGCAACACTATTTAGTACTAGAAATCTGCTACAAAGCAATCGTCGGAGAAACGGATCCAGACAGGGAAGTTTTCTAGATTCCACGAAAGCTATGGCCATAACACGAATGAGTGCCATCACTTGCAGGATCTCATTGAAAAGTTGATACGTGAAAGAAAGTTGGAGTAGTTTGTGCGGGCACCGTTGTCTATGGGTGCGGGCCCATCAAATTAGAACCATGTACTGAGCCAGGTGAGACAGGAGGAACCCGCTCGTACCGACGGAAGGTTGTGATAAATACTGTTAGTGGTGGTCCTCATCCAATAGACCGGAGTTGGAAGGAAATGGAGTCGTATGCCAGTTCTTTTAGGCATGCAAGCTTCGAGTGTTGTAGTAGTTTGGAAGATGGGGATCCGGCCAAGCGACATAAGACGATGACAGACGACATCGTCTTTCGAGACAAAGACGCCGACAGGGTTGAAGCTCCAATCATTGATCCACTTGTCATATCAGCTCAAGTAGGTCTTGCTTGGATGAAGAGGATCTTAATAGACAGTGGAAGTTCTGTAAATATATTGTTTAAGCGATCCTATGACCAAATAAAAATGGAGACTGAAGATTTGAAGCCTTTTCAGTCCCATATTCATGGCTTCAACGGGAGTGCAACTATACACATTGGAGTGGTGGAACTACTAGTGGAGTTGGAAATCGAAGAACGCCGGAGAGTCTGGATATTACAATTTGTTGTGTTTGATATAGACACGCTATACAATGCTTTCTTGGGCCGACCGGCCCTAGCTGAATTTAGGGCTGTCATTGCCCCTTGGTATTTGACTTTGAAATTCGCTACCGACAATGGAGTTGGAGCCGTTCAGGGAGACCAGGCTGCTGGGCGAGCCAGTTATGTTGCTAAGCCACGAGAGGTGCAGCGAAAGGAAAAAGGAAAAGGCATAGTGGAATCTCTCTGTTTTTGCTTTGTTGAGAATTGACAATTGACGCCTGTGCCCAGGCCCAGCACCACAACCAATTCTCGAGGGACCTTGTCCCTAGAGATACCAAAAGTGAAGACGAAGGTAAAGACAGTCAAGCTTTCCCGGTCGAGCTGACAATCGACGTCCCGATCGATGTTAATGATGATTCTAAAAAGATAAAAATTGGATCTCAGCAAAGCCAACAAATGAAAGACGAATTGGTTTGAATTCCTCTGGGCAAACCTCGATGTGTTTGCCTGGACACATTCTGACATGTGTGGAATCTCCTCGAACAACGCGAGCCACACGTTGAACATTGATCCGCGGCACGTCTCGGTCAAACAAAAAAGGCGTGATATGGATCCAGAGAGATCTTCCACCCTTAAGGAGGAGGTAGATAATCTTAAATCGAACGGATTTATTCGAGATGCATTATACCCGAAATAGGTGTCCAATCATGTACTTGTTCGAAAGCTGAACGGAAAATGGAGAACGTGTGTTGATTTCTCAGACTTAAATAAAGCTTGCCCCAAAGGTTGTTTTCCACTTTCCCGAATCGATTAGCTCGTAGACTCAATGGTTGGACATGAACTCTTGTCCTTCATGGATGCGTATTCCGGCTACAGCTAGATACCATGCACTTACCCGACCAGGAGAATACCAGCTTCGTGACCTATCTGGGACTTCACTGCTATAAAGTTATGCCTTTCGGACTCAAGAACGCCGAAGCAACTTACCAAAGATTAGTTAAACGAATGTTTGCTAACCAGAGTGGGAAAACCATGAAGGTATATGTGGATGACATGTTAGTGAAGTCGCGATTCTCCACTGATCATATCAAAGACCTGGAATTAATGTTTAATATCCTCTGACAATATAGGATGAAGCTTAACCTGTTGAAATGTCACTTCAGGGTCGCATTAGGAAAATTCCTTCGGTTTATCGTCAACGCTCGAGGAATCGAAGCAAATCCTGAAAAGATCTAAATGATTAGAAATCTTGAGACTCCAAGAACTATAAAGCAAGTCCATAGCCTCAACGGTAAAGTAGCAGCACTGCGCAGGTTCATTTCAAAATCCATTGACAAATGCATTCCCTTCTTCGATCTGATCAGAAAAGGAAAACAGAACTTTGAGTGGACTATGGAATGTGAGGGCGCATTCCGAGCGCTAATTCAACACCTCTCCACACCGCCTGTCCTGTCAAAGCCCATTGATCATGGGAAATTATACGTTTACTTGGCGGTGTCAGAAAACAGAATCAGCGCTGCCCTAATTTGAGAGGAAGACCAGATACAACATCCAGTCTATTACATTAGCAAACGACTGATCAAAGCTGAGAGAAATTATCTGAAGCTAGAGAAGTTGGCTTATTGTCTTGTTATTGACTTAAGAAAGCTCCATCCATGTTTCCAGGCTCATCCTATCACTGTTTACAACGACCAGCCATTACAAAGGTCCTTACGCGGCCTAAGACGTCTGGTAGGTTACTCAAGTGGAATATTGAGCTAAGTCAGTTTGACATTACTTACACTCTAAAGCGAACCATTCAAGGACAAGTCTTAGCTGAATTTACTATCCTCGTGGACTTGCCCGAAACCAGTGAATCTCCTAAGTATATCTGGAAGCTGCATACCGAGGGTGCATCAAATGACCGTTGCTCAGGTGCCGGGGATGTACTTGTAACTCCTGAAGGTCGATCTATGTGCTATGCTTTAAAGTTCAATTTTCATGCGATCAACAATGAAGCCGAATATGAAGCCCTACTTGTGGGATTGAGACTCGCCCGAGATTTAAGAATCGTTGCTGTGGAGATTTATTGCGATTCACAATTGGTCGTGTGTCAAGTTCGAGGGGAATTCTAGGCCAAGGACCGAAGTCTGGCTGCTTACCTTGCTCAGGTTCAGGAAATATTAAATCAATCCAATTATTATGCCATCTACTCATACCCCAAGAGCGCAATCAAAAAGCCGACTCGTTAGCAAAGTGAGCTAGTAAAGGTGAGGCACCACAAATGGGGATCGTTCCCATGGAAACATTATCTTTCTCAAGCATCGATCAGGTGGAAATGAATTGGGAATTTGAGGTTTTTCTTGATAAAGAGTCATGGATGACTCCGTTCAGAAATTATCTTGAGCACTGGACCCTGCCGAAGCGTAGAAGTGAAAAGAGACATGTCCTTCGAAAGGCTTCGCGGTTCACTATTTAGGATGGAGTCATGTATAGAAGAGGGTACTCTGTTCCTTTACTCCGGTGTATCGCTCTTGATGAAGTCAAACGAGTATTGCATGATGTACATGAAGGAGAATGTGGCGATCACACTAAGGGGCAAGCTATTGCCAAGAAAGTGCTCCGATATAGATATTATTGGCCAAATGTAAATCGCGATGCATCGGATTACGCCAGAAAATATGACAAATGTCAGAAATACACTCGGATTCCTAGAGCCCCACCTACTGAAATAACTTAGATGGTCAGTCCATGGCCATTTGCAGTATGGGGGATTGACATTATTAGTTCTATACCTCTAGCCAAAGGTGGTGCGAAGTACGCCATTGTCGTAGTTGATTACTTTACCAAGTGGGTGGAAGTTGAACCCCTTGCTACAATCACGACGAAGAAAGTGATCAACTTTGTAGTGTGCGACATTATCTACCGATTTTGCCTCCCACATACCATCGTCACATACAACGGAGCCCAATTCAACAGTGTTGAATTTAAAAACTTCTGTCAACTGTTCCATATCCAGAAGAAGTTCTCCACGGTTGCATACCCTCAAGCGAATGGATAGGTTATATTTGTTAATAAAGTTATAAAGTCTATTCTGAAGAAATGATTGGAAAAGGCAATTGACTTTGCAATTTGTTTATGCATTTTGAAATTTGAATTTGTAATAAGGCAATTGACTTTGCCGTATTTTCTCGTTTCAACAACAAAATGCAATCTCTTTGAGCCATAAGTCATATAACCATCACTACGCACGGAGAGCTAAGTTCCAGCATATGGTGGGATTTACTCAAATAGGGAGTGACTGTGATGCGACCGGTCACTCGCTAAGTGAAAACCGAGCTCGAGGACAAGTCATTACACTGAAGCCAAAAAAGGATCGATACACGACAATCCTCTAATTAACTCCAGATTCCCAAAGCGCGAACTGGAGTACAAACCTGTAAATGTGGTTTCGAAGAGGGTGGAGCCGTCCACCTAACGACTTCACCCATATCTCGACCAAGTTTGAGGAGGGTGGATCCGTCCATCTAGCGACCTCACTTGTTAACTCAAGGTCGATGTGAACCAACCATCAATGATCTTCATAGATTCGTCGCTCCCGAAGTGCAAACAAAATCATAAAGCCTAAACAGAGATGACTGACCATCTGTCGGCCAACTATAGGTTCCTGAAGTGCGAACTAGAGTATAAACATCAACTAACTTCGGATTCCCAGAGTGCAAACCGAAGTATCAACGTCAAAAAACTCTGGATTCCTAGAGTGCGAACCGGAGTATCGACAGAAATTAACTCTAAGTCCCTGGAGCGTGGATTGGAGTATAAACACCGACTAACTCTAAGTCCCCAGAGAGCGGATTGGAGTTTAAACACAAACTGGACAGGAATCGATTATCCATGAGACAACTCTGAGTCCCCGAAGTGCGGTCAGAGTATAAACATAAATCAGGTGTGGCTGACCACCCACGAATCAATCTAAGTCCCCAGAGTATGGACGCCGGGTGTGACTGACTACCCATGAAAATAACTTAAGTCCCCGGAGCGTGGACGTATCACTAAACTTAAGCGGGCATAACTAACCGCCGACGAACAAGTGCACTCCCCAGAGTGTGGATACGAGCGCCAATTGATAGAAAAGTGTGATTTGACTACCCGAATTCGCCATGTTTCAGCTTCATTTCATAAAGATCGAGATCGATGTGTTAAAAGATAAATAGCAATTGCTGACCGATCTTCTCTATTATCCCCGAAACTAGGGGCAGAATTTAAGTATCAGCTACTGATTGAGACAATGCAATATCGAAATTCGACTTAACGCTCAATCATGACCTAAAGCCGTAGCTCCGGAACCTAATGACTAAACTCAGGGCTGATTTGAAGACTTAACTTCATAGGTACGTTGAATTGAAGTTCAAGCACTGGAACACTTAAGCAAATGGAAACAAACAGTGTTGAAAACAAAATGGAATTCTGTTACTATTCTTTGAAAAAGAAGAACAAGTACAAAACTGTCCCAAAAAATCCGACTAGCGGGGGCCGAACCCGCATCTATACATGGCCAACAAAATGAAAGTAAAAGTAGATTCATATCCATCTACTAAAAATGAGCCGAAGAGACATGTCTACTCTTTCTTTTTTCTTGGCTTTTTCTTCGGCATTGACCCATTAGAGCTGCCACTTGGCTTCCTCTTTGAGCCCTTGCCTTTTGGCAGTTGGTCTCTAGTCGGGGGCATTATGTCAACTTCCTCCTTGGAATGCTTCCTGAAGGCGGCGTCGGAGGGATAGTATCGGCAGTAGGAGGTGGTATAGGCACACTGGTGTCGGTGACCGTACCACCGGGAGAAATCATTCGTAACGGGGCTGGACCAGGGACCACCATTCCACCTCCAAAGCTACTAGCCCGAGCAGCTACTTCCATTTTGGCATTAATATCGGCTATTATTTCCTCTTCGTGAATTGTTTGAGCCTTGCCGTGAGCATTAACAGTTGGGCCTGAGGAGCTGGTTGCAGGCGCAATTCCACTCATACCAAACGACAAGTCAACAAAGAGGTCACTGTGATGACCGAGAAGTTCCTCCATCTTCTATTCATCGAAGGTAAATGTGATCCCTTGTACCCCATCCGTAGATGCACTAGCCGTTGTCGCGGTCGCTTTCGTAATGATAGCCTCTTACTCATAATGCAACTCTTGAGTTGCAGGAGGCGTAGCAGATGTCAATCCAATCACTGCACAGAGACAAAGAGAAAACTGTTAATAATTACTTCAAGTAATGCTTTCGAATTTGAGCAATCATAGGAAATGTTCATAGTACCTTCCTCAGTGACTTATGGCTGGCGGAACAACTTCGAATACTTGCTCGTGGACTGAAGACAACTGCGATTGATCGGGATTGTATGCAGGGATAGACTGGGGATCAACCGCAGATGTAGTTTTAGGCTGGGTCGGCACAAGAGTTTCATAACTTACGTCATCATGTGCAACATCAGAACTTTCTCCAGCCTCTGAGCGTTGAGTGCCAAGTCTCTCCTTCTCATATGCAATCGTGGTATCATGGAGAACTTTCCTTTCATCTTCACTCAACACCCGGTTCTCAAGCTCAAATTCATCAATCGATTCAACTTGGTGTTCGGCTTTTTCATCTTCTACTAATCGACCCCAAGCGTTGTACAGGTACGTTGGATAATTATCGAGCCAGGCTAGATTTATATGCTTCAGAAAATTGACATTATATGTGATCAGAAGGTCTTCAATATCGGTCTCTAGCCTGGCCTCTGCCATCTTAACTTCGTCTGCAACCCTGGCCTCAGCCTCCCAAACTTTATGTACTGCCGCATCCCTTTCACCCCAGAATGCCACAGCTTGCTCGCACGCCTCCTAGGCTGCTTTATTCGCATCATCCTTTTCTTTGATAATTTTAGAGAGTTTGGATTTAAGCTCATTAAGTTCCTTTAATGTAGCGTCCCTTTCGGTTATAACTGTGGTATTCTGATGACCCATCTCCGCAACAAATGCGAAATGCGTTTGTCGCATCCTCTCCATGGACTGATTGGCCTCTTCAGCTTTCTGGGTGGCTTCTATTTCAGATTTTCGAGAAGATTCAGCTGCATTATTCGGCATTTGAATTATACGATCCTTTTTGGTGAGGTCAGTTTCTAACTTCTCAATGGTTTTGCTCGCTTAAAAGGCACCGTCGATTTTATCTGCGGCTTTCATCGACTCCTTGTACTAGGTATAAATATCATGGATGTAATCATGCATCATTTGTTCTGCCTCAGTTGGATTTTTCTTTAAGTGTGAAGGGAAGATAAAGCCATCGAAATAATTGTTCGAAATTTTTTTTCTCAACTGGGCGATTTTGATTACTCCTTCCCCAGTAGGCTCAGTGATGGCTTGTTCTTTGATAATGGGAGTTTCGGCCTTTGTTCTACGACGTTGTGGATCGGGCCTAGGAGCTTGAGAAGATGGTTTTTGACATGGAGGCTCTAAGGGTTGTCTATCATGGCCGGAGGGTTGTGTCGGAGCTTGAGGGGGTAGGGAGTGTGACCGAGAGCGATATCTGCATTATTTGTCTCTATCCCTATCCCTCTTGTAATGTTTTTGGCTGGAATAATCGCAATCGCGGTCTCTATCAACCTCCCTCTGACGGGACTCATAGTACATACTAGATGACTGATGTGTTGAGCGAAGGCTTCCCAACATGGATTCTCGTCTAGTCATCTTATTTGTAAAGTAAAAGAAAAGCAGGATCAGTAATCTCCAGGAATGAATAACTTATGATTGGAAATCATTTAGTGCCGTTAAGTGTATGTATGCATATGCAACCCCCGACCAACCGGTAATGTCGGCCACACTTGTGGGAAGAGGCTTGCTAAAATTTAGAGCGCTTTGAAGCACTTCCAATCCAATATCATGTTGAGGTGACACATAATCCGAAATTGGAATATCGGTAAGTCCTTTAAAAGGATTCTCGGTTTGCAAGGGAGAAGCCTTCAAAATTCTAACGCCGGAAGCTAGCAGGGATACAACTACAGATTTCCATCTCGAAGACTTATGGCATTTATATGCTACTTCCTTGCTTTTCCTCCTTCTCTCTAAGTCCTAAAAACTACCAGAAGGCCCGGTTACGTGTTCGTCATCGGTAGGCATGTTCTCTTCATTGCCCTCCTCCGCAATTATGATCCTTAGCACTCTACATTTAGCCCGTCTCACTAAAGGCTGCCCTAAGCGATCCCTCCACTCTTATGCTTTGATTTCGATCGATTAACCCAACAATCCTCAAATTTCTATCTATGAGCACCGAGTCCATATCTCTCATTTCGCTCGGCCCTTCCTTTAGAATTCATACTATTTCTTTGAAGGAGGCACCTACGGGTCACAGAATTGCGGTTGTAAAGGAAAGAAGATATTAGCTTCGACATCAACTATGATTATCTTATTAACTACTGGAAAAATTGCAGCACTTACGTAACCATCGACTAGCAAACTTGGAGGACATCGGACGTAGAACCACTCTGTCTTAAAGTAGCTAAGCCTAGTCCAGGACCCTGTCACCACTTGGTTGTTCCTGTCCGCCTCTAGAAATGTGAACGAAGGACTATCTCCCTGACTATTAACATCAAACAAGTATCTGATTTCTTCTGGGGTCAGGGGTCGAAAAAGATGCTCATGAATACAATGAATAGACCATTCAGTAGAGCATATCCATTTGAATGTAATTGTGACGGTGCAATTCTAAAGAAAGACAACACTTATCGGATGTACTGGTTGAATGGAGGAAGTGTTCCCGATGTGCACAAATGGCGGTTAAAGGCTATGAATCCTTTTGGGGGAGCGTGTGGCTTGTCATTTGGGCTAGAAGCAAAAAGTCATCTAATGATAGACCGTGCCTTAATCATATTTGCCCCAACATATCTTCGGAGACGTTCGACGGCATGGAATCTTGAGGATTCGCAATAAAAGTTGCTCCTAGCAACTCATCCGAAGTTGGACCTATAACTTCATTTGCAATGGCCGACACCTCTATTATCGAAGAAGATAAACTTTGAGTTTCCTGCTGTTGAGAACTTGTAGATTCCATATCTAATCAACTCGTCAAAAACCATCATTAGATGATAGTAAGCTCGTGTGTTCCCCAATGTGTAGTGCATGAATGTGTAGTGCGATGGAGTGCTATATAATACTTATAATTCTATGGAATTTAAGAGATGTTCAAACAACAAGACTTTAAAATTCAACCGAACTGACCGTCATTGCTGACCGTCACAACCATACCGTCCGAACTTTGGAAAACGATCTAAGTTACAATTCAGGGAGTTAGCCAAGTTACAGTTCCATCGACGAGCTACGAAGGGCGGTCAACTATGTAGTGAAACCGTTAAATCCTATTATGCAAGGAAAAAGCTCATCGGAGTCAAATGTTCGAGTGTGCAAAAAAATTCATATCTGTCAAGGTCAAGACTTGGATCGATCGTCTGAAGCTCTGTTCGTATCAATCGTGGGGGAAACTATTTCGCATCCATCACTAGGAAATAAGTTCGTACCGATCTTAAGGCTTTCCTTTCGTATCGATCATAGGCAACGTCTTCGTATCGGTCAACATGCCCGATGCTTCTTATCGATCAGGCAGTTAGTCCATCATATCGATCGCTCTAGATCGATATGAACTCCCACCACCTCCTATCGATACGTAGCCGCTCCCTTATTTGATACGAAGTTTTGCTATATTTGATCGATATGAACTCCATACACCCAGACCGATACGAATCACTTTTCTTTGGTCGATATGAACGCCACCTTCGTAACCCTCGACACTTCTTCTTCTCCAAGGCCTGAATTCCATTCACTTCTCCTTCAACTGCAATCCGAACAAATCCGGCCTCATCATCATCTGAATCGGCATGATTATGGAAGAGCTGACTAGAATCTCAAGTCTCATTGCTCTAGAAAGGACTATTTCAGTTAATTACCTAATCTAAGCAATCGATTCGAAGGATTAAAGTTTTGTTTGGTTTGAAGGTAGAAGGCAATTTATTTTTCTCAATCTTTCGACTGATATGGGCACAGTTTGTAGAAATGAAGGTAGATGAATTTTTTTTGGATAAGTCGACAATGTATTTATATGGGTGCGAAACCAAGGGAAGGAAATGGTTCATCTCCTAATGTTAATAACAGGTGAGAAGCAGTATCCCATGCCATCGATACGAATCATACTTCGTATCGATCCACCATCGAACTAAAGCCGTAAGCTTTTTGTATCCATCTATCCATCGATACGAAATGACAATTTCGTATACCTCACTTTGAAGACCGCCAGGATTCGTATCCATCGATACGCAGCATTTCAAAGGACTACTAATTTGTATCGATGGCCATCGATATGAAATGACTATCCCTACTTCTCAAATCGATCCAGGAGAGGATCGACATGAAGAGAAACTCCAAAACAAACGTCAAGCGTTGTTACAACTCGAATTTCATGTCGATTCAGGAGAGGATCGATACAAAATTCGATTCAAAAGAAAGAACCTGACAACGACTCGTGAGCATGTGAACATTAACGGGAGTCAGGTTAATATACATGCATATATGACAGACTAACATCCAATTAAAAAATCCACAGGAATTGAATGCTCACCTGCTGATGATTACAACAACAGTCTGCATTCAATGCTTAGTTACCACTGTGTGCAGTACAACAATTAGCAGCGAACAATTCATCATTTGCTGTATGGAAGTCAATCAAAGGTTACATATTTTGATGAAAAGGCAATGACTATTCAACGAATCAAATAAAACTGTTCAAAATAAAGATTACAACTTTTCAAAGCACGTCATGCTCTCACAAGACATACTTTGGGGGGAAAACGTTATCCCCTATTTTGGCAAGGCCGTGACACCAAGGACTTGACTGAAGAACAAGGATAATCTATCCCGGATATCGATTGTATACAAGTTTACTATGGATACCAATAAATTTTTCTCGAGTCCGGATCAAGCTACAATTAATATGACACGACAAGCAAAGCCATGGAAGCCAACAATTTAAATTTCAAGTCAATAAGAGTTTGTATGGTCAAGATATGATTGATGCAAATCAAGCGATAGCATTATTCGCATCCATCAAGAAATCAGAGAAAAAACTTCCTTCGTATCGATCCTGTTCGAATCCATCAGATGCACATGGTGTCATATCGATCAGGGAAGCACCAGTTCATATCCATCTACTCTCATACTACTTCGCATCCATCGTCTCCAGCTTGTTCGTATCGATCAACCAACATCCACTTTCTATCCATCGAAACCATTCAAGGCCGCTACTTCGTATCGGTCCATTAACACATATTATACTCATATCGATCGACCAGTGATCGATACGAATAGTACAAAATGAACCAATGACTTATGATGATCGATATAAAATAAGGCAACGATGATCAATACGAACAGGATATCAATTATGGATACGAACAGGGCCGAGTAGGATCGATACGGACGTGACGAATCCATAAGACAAACTCGGTCGCTCGGCATAAAATGTGGATCGATCCTAAAAGCAACCGCCACGTCATTAGACATCACATGCACAACCATAGATACAACGCTATTGATACGAACAACATTGATACGAATTCAACAGCCTTCGAAAAATCTAAATTTGCATCGATCGTAACTCAAAATTTACAAGTCCAAATGCCACCAATTTTTCAGAGGATCTTGCGTACATCCTCAAGAACGTTCATGATCGATCTCGACTCGATTGGACGAAATATTGATCGATATGAAGTTCATTCGTATCGATCACCGATCGATTGCAAACGGCATGGGATCGATCGTGTGGGCCGCCCACGTGAGAGAATAGGCCTTCAGAGATCTGAGCGAGATATTTGGAGCCTACGCCTATAAATAGCAGTCTAGGACCTATAGAAAAGGGACTTTTGGCTCTTCTATGGCCAGCCTCTGCCGAAATCGTTGTTGTACTTGAGTATTACTATTGTAATTTGTTGTAACCAGCAAGCAAAAGTTAATAAAAGTCAATCATTTCATAGTGGACGTAGGCCATATGTCGAACCACTCTAAATCCGTGTGTTTCTGTGCATTTTCTGATCTTTTTGTCGGTTTGTTTGTTAGATCTTCCTCATTTTCAATTTATATTCTTAATTTATCTCTTCAAACACATCTGAAGAGTGTTGTGCCCAATTTTGGTACAGACAACTAGCTTTTAGTAAATACATGGATTTCACCATACGGTATGGGACGTATTGGTTAAGTTTTAGTGATTACTAAAGGTGAATTTGGCACTTTAGAGTTTACTCGCTTTTGGTATGCGGTAAATAGCTACTAGATGCTTAGGAAGTTTATTTCTTGATTTCTTTTCAAGTGTTATAATCTAAAATAAATTTGAAAGATTTGGTCATGGCTGCTATCCTTGAGATCGTCTTGTGATCCTGTGATTCTTGTCCTGTGTATGATTCCCGGTAGCGAATCAGTTCATGTGATACCAAATTGTTTGTTTGTTTGCTACGGTTTTGTGTATGATCATTATGATTGTTTTGAGTAAAATCTCTTGGATTTTGGATATTTGGATTCTGTGACTATTCTGTTTTCGTGAAATATATATTCTTGGGTCTTGTGTTCATGAAATAAATAAATATATTCTTGTGTCATGTGTTCATGAAAATATATATATATGTGTGTGTGTATTCTTGTGCCTTGTGATGGATGTTAAGTTAAGTTAATTCTATTATTCTTTGTTTAGTGACTAGTTTGTGTTTGTGACTTAAACTTATAATCCTCTTCTGAGTTAAATTAATTCTCATGACTCATTATTTTGGACATTTGTATTAGACATCTTGGACACCTGGATTTAATTATGTATTATTCATTCTTGTTTTATATCTTATTCTCACCCTATTAGATATTTAAAGATAGTCTGACCCGGATGTTATTTAACTCGGGTCAGGTCGAGAGTTTTCAGGTTACAAGACATGTTGATTTTTGGATGTTGGGCTAGCAAGGAGATAAACACTTTTGACTTTTAGTTTATCTCATTTAGGAATTTGTGATTATATTTATAAAATGTATAGCTAAGACTAGAGAATTATAAAACTTGTATATTATGTGAATTTACCATTTTATTTTGTAGACTCACAATTGTGTATGTATAAGTTGAGATTTTATTCCGCTGTGATCTGTGACTGTTGTTCATATGATATATTGTTTCGATTCTGAGAAATTGGTGTGTCTATTACTATGTATTAATACTGTACACGTCAAATTCAGTTCAAATATCAAGTAAAAAGGTAAAAATGACGTATTAGTGTTAGTATAAAGCTATATTCACATTCGATCGCCCTTAACAAGCCATATTCTCCAGATTAGCAGATGATATTACTTATAATGTTCTTCGCTAAACTTGGTATCGTGGTGGGGTCGTTACAGTTAGTATCATAGCTGTGTCAGAACATTATAACATATAATATTACGGATCCAAGACTTAGATGTCTTAGAGTCCCATCCCTCGGGGTGTGTGGTAGATAGTTGTATTAATTATCTAACTAGGGATAGGAATATAAAATGACGATGATGGGGCATAAATTGATTTAAAAATTTAAATTGATAAATTGGATTTTGGGACATTAAAACTTTTAGTGAATAATGAGTCAAACCATTTAGAGTTGAGAAAATTTTGTAATTAAATAGGAATGAATTAAATTAAAGTGAACTATTTTCTTTTAATATAAATTTTAGGAAATTTGAATGAATAAGTATAATATTTAAATGAGCTAGGAATAATCAGAGTCGTGCAATGGAAATTAAGACATTGAGTTTTTCCACTGTAATTGATTATGTATGTTTTGGTTAATTGTTGATTGGTTGCTAGGAATTGATTGCTTGGTTGAATTTGTTTAAAACTGGATATATGGATGTTAGTGATAATAAAATAAATGCATCTAAACTTGTGATTATATATTGTGTTAAATTATTCGAACGTTGTTTAAGGATTCTGATTGATATATGGGACACCATGATATCGATAGGTGTTTCTAAACATCGAACGTGACATTTTGACATAAATAATAATTAAAACTTGAAAATTTAATTACAGATTTCTTTCATTGTGGAATATTATGATGTCAATCTAATTAAAGGGTAATCATGAATTGTTAATATTTCCTATGAATTTGACATTAAATACTAATATGAATTTTTGAGATGGTTGCGGATATCTAAAGTTAAATAGATATTTTTTAAAAGATTATAAATTGTTTGGTTAAGGAATATGAGTGGACTCGCTAGTATTTCAAATATATGGTACATATCTCGAAGTACATAATGCATTTTTGTGTTTTTCCCTACGGGATGCCTCATCTTTGAGATGGGATGTATATTATGTAATTATATACCTATTGTAAATTTGTAAAAGCTAGCCGTGCAAAGGAGACGTTGGCGAAATTTTCCATAAAATTTGAGCCGTTAGAATTTTTTTGGGAATTTTGAGAAATTTTGATAACTACAAATTTGAGTTTAGTATTATAATTTGGATTGATATTAATTGGGAGATTTTGGAGTGAAATTAGATACCAATTAACATATAATTATTTTAAGAGGAAATTTATATTACAAATTTCATTCATTAAAGAAAATTGCAAGGAAGCAATTTTCTTTAAGGGGAGACTCTGTCAAAATCATATTGTTAATTACCTAAATAATTTAGTTTAATTATGGATAATTAATTTTGAATTTTGATCTATGAAATTTTATTTTGAAATTAAATCTAGTTTTTGTGAATAATTGAATTGATTTATCTTAATTAATCTTAAGATAAAAATTGGAAATTTTATTAGTTATAATTTTCAAAATTAATTAGATTTGGGATTAATAAATCGGAAATTCAATAAATATTTTTTAAGAACATGCTTCTTATATTTGAAAATATAAGAGTAATTTTAGGAAATAGTTTAAATTCAATTAAATGTCAGGGTTGTGATTTATTGTTTAAAGTAAGGATTTTAATTTGTTAATGGGTTTTGATAAATGGAGAGATTAATTTATGATTTTGTAAAACATTGTTAGTGTAAAAGTGGTGTTTTATTAAGTGATAAAACAAATTAAAAATTAGTAACATTTTACTTCTCTTAAAGATTTTGCCACACTTCTCTTATTGGACACTTACCCAAACCCTATTAAGCCCATGTAGGAGAGAAATAAGAAGTACGTATACTTCTTTCTCCCTTTAGTCTTTTGCTCAAAAATCTAAAAACCAAAACTCGTTTGTTCCCTAAGCCATAGAATCAAAATCATCCCCAAACCAAGATAAAAACAACTGGCTTTTGTTCTATAATGAAAACTAAGTATTCTAAACCCTATCTCTATCTTTTAGAAACATAAAAGAATAATTTTTGATCTCATTTTAATTAGAATTGTTTGCTGGTTGATTTTGTTTTTGGGTTTTTAGACTATTTTGGTGAAGTTGAAGGTGTAGAAAAGCCTTGGCAAAGATTAACAAGTTATAGGAAGCATTAAAGGTGGGTTAATCACTCGCACTACTACCCATAAGAATAATTGTTAATTGCTGTTTGGATTGAATTGGTTAGTTTGTTGATTGAATTGTTTTGAATTTGATTGTGAATGGGTTGCTTGAATTTAGTGATTATTTGATTGTTTGCTGAAAATAAATTGCGAAAATCAATGCAGTAAAATAGCGATATTTGAATATAAATTGCTCCAAATTGACTTAATCATTTTGTGGTAGAAAGTTCTTTTAATAAGCTACAACATATCTTTTAATCACTTTCTAAAAATTTGGCATTTTAAGTTTCAAAATTGAGTTAGAAACTGATGGTGTCGCGCTGTTATGTGTAATTGGTTGTGTTAAAACTTGAAATTAAATTGGTCGTAACTTTTTCGCTACTTCTCAAAATTTGATAATTCTAGATGTCCTGGAAGGCTTCGACTATGTGCTACAACTTTGATGTTTTGAGTTTTGTAATATTTTTTGATTTACATGGTTGAAAATACGTTTTAATCTCATTGTCCCAAGAATAAAGACAGCGATGATGAAGTTAAAGTTGTCATGAATAAGCATAAATTTTCCAACAAGGCCTTCCATCAACATTACCAAATATATTGTCGTGATTAGACATTTGGTAGCCACTAAGACCTTCTATCAAAATTATTGAAAATAATGTCTTATTTCAGATATGTCGTTGCCACTATGGCCTTATAATCATACTTTCAATATTTCTAATGATTTGTCTTGTAATCACATAGCTTAATCAAACTCAATCTCAACTTCATTCTCCAACTGAGTTATTACTCATTAATTATTATTTCAATGACCACTTTATTTGAATGAAACGTTAAGTTCATTAACAAACCTAGTATTTTCTTAGCTTTGCTAGCCATCGCATATTAAGCCTTCTATAGACATTGCATATTGGCATTCTTTAACCATCACAATGTGAGTTCCCAGGGGCCATCACTAGGTTGACGTTACCCTAGGTATTGCATATTGACTTCACCTACCTATCTCTCGTTGACCAGTTATTATCTATCGCATTTTGATTCTATCTTAACTATCACAAGTTGAATCCAACTTAGCTGTCGCATGTTGATTCTAACTAGCCATTACATGCTGATTCCAACATACTTGTCATAAATTGATTCCAACATGGCCATCGTAGGTTAACCCATTAAAAACAATCCGCAAGTTGATCTTATTTGAGCTATCATATTTTGAACTATTAACTAGCTATCGCAAGTTGATCTCAAACATAGCCATCGCATGTTGATTCTAACGTAGATATCGCAAGTTAATCCCAAACATAGCTATCACATGTTGGTCTGGCAGTTCTGTAATTAGCTTGAAAACTGTTTTATTACCTTTCAAGTAATTACTTTATACCACACACATATATAAGTGGATTTCTTGTTCATTTACCCAAGTTTTGTTGTTCTCTTTTCAAAATTAGTTATTACTTAATAAACTTATTTATTTCTCATTATTAATTAACCTTTTCCTTTGTTACTTAACTCATAACAGTTTGGAAATGCATGGAAAAAACCCAAAATTTCAGCACAAATCTAAATTAATGTATTTGGCTTTATGTATAATTTCTAAGGCAATATAATCAATTTTAATATTTCAAATAATTTAGTTTCTAAAATTAGGCTTTTCTCCACTTATAGATTCATAATAATCCCATGTAATTTTAGAAAATTAAGAAATTAAAAATCCATCTACAAATTACTATTTAAATATCATATAAAAACCTCAAGTGATTTGGACAAAGTTTAATTCATGTTTTGGTCTTAACACATCATAATCAATCACATTTGAATTCCCAAACATGAACAAATATTATTTAACATTCATTTCTTTGTTCTTCATCATCAAAACATCAAACATGCATATATTCCAAACCCATACATGTTTGGAAGATTTTAGAGAAATGATTACTTACCTTCTTGCTTGATTGATTAAAGCCTTTTTTCTCTTTAGAGATGAATATTCTTTCCTGTAGCTATATTTTCCTTCTTCTTCCTCTAGGTTTGGAAGAGTAGTACGCAGGGTTAAAGTTAATTTCATTTGATGCCTAGTTTATGAAATCATATAGGATAAGGGTTTATCAGAAACCTCAACAAATCCTAGGCTAAGGAGTTGATAGGTAGTGTGAGTCGAAAGATTACATGTAATAATCGTTCGTGCAGGATTTTGTGTGGACCACCCTAAAGGAATTTGGAAATAATCATCGTTGATAGCCAATTTATGGTTTGAACATGGGTTTTGTATACTAAGCCAAATCGGTTTTATATATAAGCTAATTCATAAAATGCTTATGAATATCTATTCCATTGCACTGAAAAATGATTATTATTTCAAGACACACCAAATTCATGACAAAGGAAATTCTTTAGAAATTATTGGTAGTAAAATTAATTTGAATATGATTCAAAGATAAAACTGGTCGCAAGGGATGAAATGGGACTAATCAAACCTAAACAAACACAACGCATTAGAATATCTAAAAAGTATTCTTGTACATTAAAGAAAAACTATATTTATCTTATCACTGTTGAAAATAGAAATTCCTTAGTTGTCAGTTAAACCATTAAGGGTATTTGACTCTGTCATATGGTATGATGCGCAAATCTGAAATGGATTTTAAATATATTATCAAAATATGATTTTGATAGTTGTACCCAAAGGGATACAATCCATCGGATGTAGATCCATCTTCAAAATAAAAGCCAATTAATTTAGAATATACTAAGTAATGTTGATAATAATAACATTATAAATTTCAATTATTGTAATTAGCGTAACGATTCATCATTTAATGTACTCACGTTAATTCAGATTTTACTCGCAAAATTATGATCTAGTATAACTTTGAGTTTTAGTACATATGTATTGAAATAGAAAATTCTAAACGATGATTTAGAATAGACTATTTGCACATAACAATCAAAGTGTCTCGAAGTCAGTGGGAGCGATATTAAATTTGTGTGTTTCTGGATATGATCCAAGAACGGATACAAAAGCAACTTTCGACAAGCATTAGAATTGAACAGGTATTTTGATAGAAATATTGAATAATTTGATTTCCACTGAAAATGTAGAGGAATCGTGTGTCTATAAGAAAAACATTAAAAAGGTACATAGATAATTCCAAACTATAAGTAAACTACATACTACTGATTGTTAACGACGTATCTATGTTAATTTTGGTTTAGTTGTTGATAAGTAAAATTAACTTTTACTTTACTGTAAAAAAAGGGCATATGTTTGGAAGAATTATTGCGATCAAGAAAATGGCAAGCGCTTCAATACTTCTTCTTTCAATTATCATTCTAATCACGAATTATCATCTTCTTCGATCTGTCACGCGAATCCGTCTTTAATTCTAATTTGCACAAAGGAACAGACAGGTTTCCTCATCCACAGTCTAAATTTCATAAATCTTGCAAATCGAATTGGAAAAGGGGATTTCATTATTTTTGATGTGGTGATAAAAATCATAAGATCAAGGAATGTTTTTATTCAGCTCGTTGTTTTAATTGTGGAGTGGTAGGCACAAGAGAGTGTCATGCCCCTTGAATTTTAATCCATTCCTTAATCCAGAGACTGTTTTTTATCGCTCCGATCCTTTGTTCTCTAAACTTTCGAGTCTTAAATATCATAATTTCTATTTTGTTCTTGACTTCTTGAGATTGAGAGGTCCGTTCATGGATTGTTGTGTAGGAAATAAAGATGATTATAACTATATGTTCAACAAAGTTTTTTGGCATTTCGACTGCTTAACAGCTGGTAATATTGGTAAATATTTGAATGTTTATAACTGGAATTGTTTTCAATCTGAAGAATTATCCAATAGTTATAATGTTGTTCAAGATTTTGTAGATTCGTATTGGATGGATATGGATCAGTTTAATGTAAATGATTCGAATAAGGAGTTTTATTCTGACATATTTTTATTGGATCCTGATGTCAGAGTCTGTTGTCATCATAATACCGAGTTGGTGGATAGATTTTCTAGTGACTATCCTGAATCAGAGTTCTTGGTTTCATCTGGTATTGATGGTAGCAGGGATATAGCTAATTCAGTTTCAGTGGAAAGATTATATACAGGGGATTGTGTTTTGTGTGTTCCAATAATGTGTTCTTGCATTGAGACTAGTGTGGATCATCATAAGTTTTCTGATGATAGGATAATCGATGTAGATGTTCGCTTTAATCGATATAATCTCAAAACTGATGGAGATTTTCTTTTTTCTGATTGCGTTGGTGAAGATTATAAGAGCAATAGTTTCGGTTTAGATTTCCTTTATGTTGATTCTGGGTTAGAAGTCTCAGGTTCATCTGTGATGAATGATTTTTTTGGGATTAAAGTAAATAGTGGATTCATTATTGATGATGACAATTCGACTGATAGGGTTTTTGCTGAGAACATAGATAGAGATACTCATGGAAAGTCACTTGGTGATTATGAATTTCCGATGTTAGTTAGCTCAGTTGCTAACAAAGATACAGACATCTCTAATCATTCACTCAGGTTAGCTGTAGATCATTGTGCACATTCATCAAAAAAGGTGCTGCCACCCAGAGATAAAATGTTGAACGTAAGCACTCAAGATGTTTCGAGAGTTTCAGTAACTAGAGGGGTTGCTGTTAGTTCTCTTGATGGTTTTTTCTTATCTGAGAAGAAGATAAGCGGTTCTATTTTACTCAGGGATGGTCTTGTGATTATATACGATATTGGGAGTTTTATTTTTGATTTTTCTAGTTTTATGCTGCCTCATGTTAATATTCATTTGGATGTTATTGCTATTAAGTTTGGCATTCCACTGTGTGTCTATGGATTGGAACCTACATTGGAAAATATCCTTGTGAATTTGAATAAGTCTGTTGTCTTTAGAAAAAAGAAAAGACCAGAGGGTGATTTTTTTGTACTTCAAGGGGCAAGTGATTCGGAGAGCATTGATAGTGTTAAAAATGTGAGTGAAGGTTCGAAGAGTTCCAAATTGCAGCAATTTGGTCAAGCTGTTTATTATTGGACGGGGGGTTCTAGATTTGTTATGTACTGCTGTCTTATGGCTATAGGTAAATTTCCTCATTCTCCTGCTCATGCTAGAGAAATAATTCATGCAGCCAAACGAAAAGAAATAGTAAGAGATATTCAACTGATAGTATTAGGAGAAGTCCTCGTCTAAATCATAAAGCTTTTTAGTCTTTCGAGTGAGGGTTGTTGATTTTTTGGGAGATTTATTGTGATTTTCATTGTTTTCGAGTTCATTAGTGGTTTGTGCTGTTTTTGTATTTTGTGATGGTTTAGATTGTTTGTTGAGGTTGCACTTGCGGATGCAAATGTTTTTCGGTTAGTCGCTGCTCTTTTGGTGTCGCTTTAGGCCTTGGTGTCTGGAAGATATTGTCTCTCTAGGGTTGGATTTTAGTCTTTTAGGAGTTTGGGAGAGTTTGATTTTTCTTTTTGTATGGGGGGTCTTTTGCTACCTGTCAAGCTTGTTGGCAGCTCCTTTACTTTTGTAGTTATATTTGTGCTTGTGTGCTCTCCTCTCATGTAGAGGACCACACATTTTTTTCAAAAAAAAAAAGTTTTAGTTTAGCTGTTTAATTCTCGATATAGTATTTGAAAAGCATCATTTATAATCAATATAAAAGGATGTTGGAAAGTCCTAAACGATTCGCACACACACCATATAAAATATTTAATATGGAACATGTAAAATGTATTCCTTATGCATTAGCAATATAAATTATCATACATGTTGAATCGTCTATAATATTATATCCATATTATGTATATGATACGTAAAGCGAATAACAAATTCGAATTAAGACTGCTAAATGGCAGTCAAGAGTATTCTCGAATATTTACAAAATACTAGAGAATTAATTATAGAAATAATGAATTCCTTATGAGAGAGTATTCGAACTCGAATTTTATAAGTGATATCGAGGATAAAATATCGATATTAAATTCAAGTTAAACCTTAGTTAAAGAGCTTCAAGTTGGAAATTTTCCAAACAAAAGGATACGACTGATTCAATGAAAATGCTAAGTACATCGTCCTGAATAGTGCCATAATAAAAGCAATACATAAATATAAATGCACAAATTTATAACTGGACTAGGGCTGATTTCAAGTATTGAGAATACTACATCATTGTTATATGATAATAATGTCATGATAAGAGCTTACTAGAAGTTGAGAAATATACTCTAAATAGATTCACATAATAAAGAAGATTTATCAACATCGGAGAGAGTTGATTGGCCGAGCATATAATTAAAATAGCATAGCTATTCTATTCACAAAGGGACTAGCTCGATCAGTTCTTATCAAACTAATCGATGGGATGTGATATAGATTCCATAATTGGCCCTAAGTGCAAATGGGAGATCGAAAGAGTTAAGAATATGTCACATGGGCAATTTTGTAATTCATTGTAAACTATTAACTTTGTAATAAAATCTCATTCGAAATAAAAGGTGTTTTCCTTTCTATTATATACTTGATATAATGTGTTATGTTAATTATTTATTTAATTTAATTATATTTAATAGAAAATACATAAATGGTATGTTTAATATAGTAGTTACAATGTGGTATAGTCATGAGCAATTTATCACAATAAAAATAAACACATCGTTTTAGATATTCCTAGTCAATATGTATCGAGATTGAATATCAGTGCATCCATCAAGACTAGTGTACGTAATGCTCACGAAATGTTTGGCATTGTATTACTTATGGCTACTACAGGCACCAAGATATTATGTAACGATAGTTATTACATAACAATAGAATGACCCACTTCATAGTTTTCTGTTGGTTAATATAATTAAGGTCAAACAGTAAATATCGAAGTGATAATACTTCGCAGTTTTCTCGAATTGGGAATATTGTTGAACATCAATATGGATACTCCACTTTGATTATAGTTAAATTATTGCACAATATTCATCGAACGATTATAGTTGAGTTTGAGTTAAAGCATTGGAAATGAAACACTATTCTATAACGAATTTACCTCCTCCGTTATATGAGGTTAGCATCCCGGTCAATGTAATCAACTTAAAGTCAAAGCCTTTGCCCAGATCAGTCTGGTCAATACTAATTGTTATTATTGAACCAAGGACTTTGTGTTTAGGATGTACAAATTGATTGTAGACTATTTGGAATTTTGACCAATACTAATATACACAAGTCCTAATGTGATATAGTTTTGACGAGGAGAATTAGTGTAAACAACTATCACCAATGGCGAGCACTTAAAATAAGCAAAATTAGATTTTACCAAAACCATGTAAGCAATAAATTTGTCCAAATTATCGCACCACTAGCTAAGGTGACATGTGAACAGTAATATTCAAATTGTTCGATATTAATCGTTCATCGAATTTACACCTAAGAGTCACACAACCGCAATGTTGAACACTCTGATTACCACATGATCTACTTAAGTTATAAATTTTATAAATTAATTCATACTTGTAAAATATTAATTATAAAATTTTATTTGATTTTGTTGATTGGTATTGAAAATAGTGTATACATAAAAGCTATATACACACGTATCGGTATACATTTGAATTTGATTTAAATGCAAATAAATGCAAATTATCTAATATGGTTTGAAGTGGAATGGAAGCCCATAAGGGCCCATGGTTTGGCCGACCAAAGAAAGAGGGAAAGGGATAGGATGATATATATGTTTGGGTTTGAACTTACTGCCGCTCACTTTTTCCTCTCTCCCTTTTCCCTTATTTAAACCCATTGTCCCTCACTTTTTAGACTTTACTTTTTGCTCCATCTATCCCTTTATCTCTATCCAAACACTTCATACAACCCCCCTCCTCCATTATCTTAAAAAGAAGTGCAATTCAAATCAAATTAAAGAAAGGTGCATAAATCTCTCCGATTATTAGCAATTTTAGAAGAGTTAAAATAAGATTTTAGGAGATAGTTCAATTCAGGTTTCAAGGTGTTACTGCAAGGCTGTAATTGAGGTAACCTTATTTTACAATGATTTATATACTTAATCGTTGTTATGTGTGCTTGCGTAGGTTAGACTTATATCATGAATTCTTGTACATATTTGTTATCGATTTATACATATATCTGATAGTTAATATTAAAAAAAATTATTTCATCATAAATTTTTCGGCCATATATATTTAAAAAAATTATATTTAAATATTAATTTTAAAAGGTATTTAAATAAAAATTGAATTTAAAGGTAATATATATATATGTTATTTAAAATACTAAGTAGTTAATTATTCATATATATACACACAATAACATAATTACATATGTATATAGTAAATAAAATATAATTTTTCGCATGAAAAAGTTCATTCGGATTTTTAATTTATTAAAAAAATTAAATCCATATGGATTTCAATAAATAAAAAATATTTATTTTTTAAAACTTTTGAATGACCGAAAATAAATATGAATATATGTACGTTTTATCTAATATATATATATATATATATATATATATTAATAAAATAATTTTAAAATATATAAATGACTTTGGTTTATATGATTTAAAACATATTTATTTGTATTTTGGAATTAAAAATATTATGTCGAATATGTATATATATATAAATATGGTATAGTATTTTTTTGAATTTTAAATCTAAATCTAGATCTAGATTTGAATTTGAAATTGAAATTTTTTTAATTTGAATTTAAATTAAATTGCATTAAATTATAATTAAACTTTTGAATATGTGTATATATACAATTATAACTAATTTTATAACATATACACTGTAACAATCCGTAATTTTCGATAATTGAATTTTTTAATTTAATAAGATTTTGGTAATTTAATATTGAAAGAAAAAAAAAATTGTAATCTAATAATGAAATGAATGCTAAAGTAAAATGTAGCAACAATTTGAATGGAATCACAACAAATTGAAAATAATGTAAATATGATAGTTGGTTATAAGATTGAATATAAGAAACAAATGCAAATATTTAATTGTTGTATGAAATAGAGAATTAATGGTAATTGAATGAATTCAATATTATGTAAGAAATTATAATAATTTGTTGAAATTAAACTTAACTGTAATAGATCATGAACCAATGTTAATCCATTTGACAACAATAGATTGAGTAATAAGATGAAAGTTTAATTAAATAGGATTTTTGGAAATTCAATTTATAATTATTGAATTTATGGAAATTGAAATTTAACATTGAAATTGATGGTATATTTAATAATAAACTGAGATGGAAATTTGTTTTAAGGATTAAAAATTAATAAGTAGTTTAAAATTATAAAAATGGTAAATAATTAAAATTTAAATTGAAAATTTAATATAATTAATTTAATACTAATTTATTTAATTAATTTGAAAATAGTTATTTCGTCAACTGACTCGGAATTCGACGAAGCCAGTTTCTTCGAATCCGTAACGGTGAATTATTATAGGATTTCAAGTTTCGTAACGATTGGAGTTGTCGTTTGATCGTATGGACTCGAAATGCCCAGAAATCAATTTATTGAAATCAATTGAGATCAATTTGAAATAAGTTGATTTTAACATAACTTCTTCATACGATGGAATTAGGACTTGAAACCTGTTCCATTGAGTTTAAAATATTTGAAAACATATATTTTGATATATAGGTTGACCCATTTTTGTTCCGGAGTCGAAACGGGCTTTTTGGGTCATTTATCGTTCAATCAGTCTGGTCCATTCTTTCTGTTTCAACTATGCCTATAAATAGTTCATTATAAACCCTAGCCACTCCTCATGTTCATTTGTTTATACGTACATCTCCTTCTCAACTCCTCATTCCAATGGCATACGAACAAATTCCAGTTTAATTTAAAATCAAATTCCAAATCAAAAATTCAGACTCGTCAATATATATCGAATTATATATCGATTTGAAGCTCTCGACAAGCGCATCTCAGATCTGTAATTTGTTTCCAATTTTGAACACTGTTTGTCCAAGAATCAATGAATAAATCTCGACCATCCGTCTCATCGAGATCATCTTCGTCTGATTGACGAATCGAAGGTACAGCTTTGTAGAGGAGACTAAGGGGAGTTCATCGATGTGGTTGGTTTCGCCAGATGATGGTTAGATCATCGAAAAGAGTTCGATTAGGGTTTGAAAACCATGTGGCGAGCGGCGTTTCTCAAGTCGACGAGGGTCACGTGGCCTCGGGGGGGGGGGGGGGGGCGTGGCACGATGATGGTGGCAGGGTCGTGGCCGGTGGGCGGCGAGTGCGGCGTGGCGGCAAACGTCGAACGATTTGGTTGCCTGTAGCTTATTGGGTTCGGTCGCGTTGTACAGGGAAGAGGGAGTAGGGTTCCTGTTGCAACAAGGTGACGTGTGCGTTTTTGTTTTTGTTTTACTATTATTATTTGTTTAATTTTGATTTCAATTGTTCTAAATTTCGTAACTTTTCCGTACGGGTTCCGTTTCACTCATGGTTTGTTCCGCTAGGATCGTATTGAAATTCCGGAGATTATGACGCTGATTTAGATAAATTCTGAGACCGTTCAAATTTTGGGTTAAAATTGCATTTAAATTCAAAGGTGAGTGTTTTTACCCACTCAAAACTTCTAAAAAATTTATGTTTGTTAAATTAAATTTATGATGTGATTAGAAATTTATTTATGGCTGTTTGGTATATTTTAACCATCATTTCAGTTAATTTGAATTTATTTGAATGAAGTTGTTATTTAATTTATTGTTGAATATAAATTGCCAGTTAAATACCTGTTATTGATTACCAGTTCAATACTGTTATTGATTGATTGTTTTAAATGATGATTGTGATGGATGTGGATTATTGATATTGGTTGAATGAGTGTTTTATTTTATATCGTTATAAAGTGCAAGTTCATTATGGATTTTTATTATTTATTTCGGGATTACGGTTTGAAGATGTATAACCGCAAAATTTTAAATTTGCGGATTGAAATGATAAATATCCGTATCACTTGACCCTAGGGTAGAAAATTATATTAGGACACTGGATTTGTTAAATTTAATGATTTTAAAATCCTTAGAATTTTGAATTAAATGATATTATGAGATGGAAATTTGATTTATATAAATTGAAGTATTATTGAAAAATCAAGTTTTGCGTTGAAATGTGAATTGGTTAAAAAGGAATTTCTTTAAGAAATTAAATTGGAAGTTTGAAGTTAAACTTTTAAGTATAAATGAAATTCTATCGAAATTGAGTTATTAAATTTTTTTAAAAATAACTTTGAAATATTTTGAGATTGGAGTAATTTGAATTGATATTTTGAACATGGATTGAAACGATATGAAATTCAATATTTTACTGAAACGTAAATTGAAAGGTTCGGAATTTGGTTTGTTGACTTGGAAATTGAAAATGGTCCAAATGTGTTGAAATGAAATGAATAGTTTAATTTGATATTAATTTCAAATTCATGTTTTAATATAATCTGTTTTAAAATATACTATTTTAGATGTTCTAATTATTAAGATTTTCAAATTTATTAAACTATTTAACTAACATTAACTATAAAAATTATTTTGATTTATTCTAAACCAGTTTAATTTATGTTAAAAACTAATTAAACCCTTTTAATTTATTTTAAATCTAATTAATCTATTTTAAGCTATTTAATTTATTTTGATTATATTTAACCTAATTTAAATCTATTTAAATATCATAAATCAATTTAAAAGTATTTACCTATAACTAACTGATTAGAGCATTTTAACTATATAGAACTATTTAAACTAATTTCTTAATTTCCAAACTAAGTACGTGGAAGAGTTTATATTCATTTCAATTGGTTTAAAAAGAGAATAAGGCTATGACGTTATAACCCAAGTTGGAATTTTGAATGTTATAATAAATTGAAATGATGATTTGAAGCAAGAACTTAACCTGCTTTGGAAATATGATTTTTTTTGGAAGAAATGTGATTTGAAAGTGGTATAGTTTTTGAGAACACGATATTTTGATATAAATTATGAAGTTGACTTTGAAAGGAAATATAATTATCGAACTATGATTTCAAAGGCGAATATGATTTCGAAAATAAGTAATGATTTCGAAAGTGATATGGTTTGAATCGAATATGATATTTTGATATCAATTATGAAATGATTTTAGAAATGTAAAAGAACCATCTGGTGTGTAATAAGCGATTGGTTGTCAAAGAGACCGGGATCAGATGTTGTCATACTCTCTACCAATGTCGAAAACCACTTTGCCAACTGTGTACGTGGTGGAGATTCTAGAATGAATTAGGATGGCGGCGACAATCCTATATGAGGTATATACGTGAACCCGACTCCCGTGAGTTGGCATAAGGTGGCTAAAACAGGAGTAATTGACGAACCAAGTGAGGTCATTCCTCCGATCAAGCACACTCTATCGATACTATATTCTGACTTTTGATTTATTTGGTGTCCACCCTTCGATTTTTACTCGAGAGTGTGTTTCGAGTTGGGCGAGAGTTGCAGCTGTGCGTTGCCAATAGTCCAGAAGTGTAATTGGTATATCTACCCTAGCATTGCCTAATTGTGCTGTGTCACCTACCCTAGCGCGTCTTCTAAGAGTTTATTTTATGTCGTACCTATCGGGTATCCTCTGACCGCCCCAGTTTACGGGGAGTTACAGTACTGTATAGACTATTGACATTATAAAATGTGTTAATAGGGATATGGGTAATGCCTTAACGCTATTTTAATAGTTTACTTTACTATAGACACTATTATAATAGCATGTATTACTACTTAGTCGATAGTTTAACGGATCCTTAGGAGGTGTGAATCCCGGGCATCTCTTAAGTTACTTGTGAGGACCCGCAAATCCGTACTCCTTGAATATACACTAATCTCCATAGATTAACTCAAGATGAACAGAAAATACGAATTCTCAATGTTTAAGAAAAAGTAAGAAAAAGAAAAAGGCAAAAGAAGAGAGAAAAAGATAGAAAATAGAGAGAAAAGAAAATAGAACGGAACAGAAAACAGCAGAACAATATCAGAATCTCACAATCGCAGCGGAACAACATATAATAGATAAATGAATAAGCTTTAAACAAAGAACTATATCAGTTATTACATTTTATACATTACATTACATTACATCAGAGTGTACAACATCAGACAACAACAAACAGCGGAAAAGAAATACTATATACTAATAATACGCCATGTCATCCAGCTTGCCTCCTGCAACTCCAGAATATCCTGATAAACCTTAACTCTTGACTGCCTGTGTGGAAATTGGTGGGCACCCAGAGTTTAGGAAGGAAAACAATAAACTCCGAGTCAGTCATGAGACTGGTGTGAGAACTCAAATCAGTTTATTTATCTTTAAAATCAAAATAGAGGATATTTTTAAAGTCAATTCGCAATGCTTTTAAAAATGAGACTACCATAAGACCTCCCACCACACACATAATGCAAACGCAGACTTGGAGGAGATTTCTCCTTATGATAGTCAAAGATCTTGATACGCATTAAAAAGAAACATTTGATATTATTACTAGTTCATAGTGTAGGAAAAATCATTTTGAAAGTAGAATATAAATCTTAGCCAGCATAGGTACCATTATAGTATGCTTACTATAGCTACCATATTAAATGGCAGGTTCTACAACTAAAACCGTACAAGTCTCGTATTGTTTCTTTGGATTTCCAACAAATGGTCAGGCCAAGGAACTTCCCATTGCCACATGAGAACGCTTTTGGAAGGACGTCCCCGAGAACCAAACCGGATCTCTGCCAACACAAGGCCGGGTTACCCCTAACTGGGTAACTACTGACACGAGTATGCCATCCCCCGGTCCTTTGGGACCTTTAACCGAGCGCTCGTCATCAACATCACACAATCATAAATAAAGTGTTTCAACATGAGTAAGTATCTGGGCTCCATACCATGATACCACCCTTTTCCAGAAGGAAATACACATACCCTAAAGGGAGCTACCCCTCATAACCTTGCTGCATCTTTCCTGTTTTGACCATTCCGGGGTGTGAGGCTCGACGAAGTCTCATCCACAAAGACATACTTTATACAAAAGCCATGCTTTGGGTCAACAAATGATCATAGAAATGATCACCAAGATAAACGATCAAACAAATGATCTTATCACAAATGATCAACACAATGGTCATTTCACAGCAACACTCAGCATGTCACATTACCAAATTGGGAATATATCGCTAATAACCTTCAACTACATAACCTCTGAGCTCGTACGTCTCAGAGAAGGGTGTTAAGCTAAGAGAATAAATTCTCCGCCACCAACAGAAATATATTTGAAAGAAATCGGCTTTATATCTCAATTTGTAATGTCAGACATACAATCCATACAAGTCTGTTCCGGGCTCGAACAGAACCGAAGGCACTTACAAAGAAGTCCTTGCAATCCGGATATCCACAATCCTGATCGGATTCCCCATCACATATGGAGAACTCTATACCGGAGCAACTCGGTGCAGAGTCAATCGACATGTCATCCTATCGCTCTCGCAAATACCCGGTCTTCAACACCGGCCATCAATGCTATCCATTACGTCGTATCACTATTCAGAATGGGTAATCCGAATAACGAGCGCAATAATTTAAAAATAAGTGTGGCATTCAAATCCAAGCAAATCACAACAAATACCTATTCAAAGGTAAATATTGGTAGTCGGTTATTGAACTATCAATGGGTATGCACAACATCACCAGATTCCAAATAATTTTCCAAATTATTTATTTCCCAAAAATATCTTTACAAGATATATGTTTCAATACCTCAAAAATAAATCAATATTTATTTTTAAACAAATTTCCCCTTTCTTTTATAAATTCCATAGTGAATTTATATTTCACAATATCTATGAATTCAATTATTCATTTTCAATTTATCTTCAAAAAGATAAATTCTCAAAATATTCACTTTATATTGGAAAACATTTCCATACTTATTTAACAAGTAATTCACAAATCTTTTTATTTTCAACTCTTGGAAAATATTCAATATACTTGAATCGAAATTAAGTATATATTTCATTCTTTAAGGAAATCATTCTCTTATCCATATTTGTTTGGGCCAAAACGAATGTTGCGTAAAACATCGTTACGACAACCCAAAATCACTAGTATAGGGATTCGAAATTAAAATAGATATATAAATCCCAATACTATACAAACATTTCCTTTCAGAAATCATTTACTATAACAACAGTGTTATAGTCCATCATTTCCTTCTATTTCTCGAAAACGTCTATTTCAACAATGAATGTTGAAATCTATGGTTTCGAATCTTAACATATTTAAAACATCATTAGATCATTTTAATTCTGTTTAAAATATCACATCCAAAACATTTTCTTTAAAATATTATTCACTATTCAAAAACGTGAATATACTTCGTTAACCAATTTCATCACTTCTATACATTTTATTTTAAAGGATTATTCACTGTCTAAAACGTGAATATAACTCCATAAATAAGTTATAAAAATTAACTTATCAAAATAAGTCGTTGCGAATTTATAAAACAACGTTTATAAATTCCGTTATTACCCTATATTCAATTCATAACTCAATTATATACCAAAGGTTCACATTATAAGTTAAATGCTTATAATTTATTTGTTTGCAAAATCGTTCCTTTGAACTTCATAATTATAAATCTTAAAACTTATAAGATTAAATTATTTATCTTTAAAATCATTCTTTTAATAACTTTGCAAATTTTATAAACCTACTGCTTATAAAATTCCATTTATAACTTCACTGTTTATAATTTTTGTGACGACCCGGAAATTTTAACGATATAAATTGGAATAATAAATTGGTTTTAAATATTTAAAAGTTAATTTTCAACTTGAATTCAAATATTATTATTAATAGCAATAACAATTCAGTTATTAGATTATATAATTGAAATTGGGTAAATTGTTGAATTTGGAATTTTAAGCCTGTTGAAAATAATGTGAAGGCTTATAAAATTTATAATGATGATACTGAAGATAATAGAAGGGTTGAAATTTAATTTAAAGATGATTTGTTCAATTTTGAAATTTATCGTTTAAATCGATATTTAAAAATAGCCTTCCGAAGCACAGTCTCGGATTTCGACGAAACCAGTTCCATTAGATCCGTAATGGTTAGTTATTATCGGATTTCAATTTTCGTAACAATCGGAGTTGTCGTTTGACCCTGGCAGCTCAAAACACTTAGAACTATTTTAATCGATTTAATTTTAATTTGATCGTTTTTCTTTTGTAACTCGCACATACAATCAAATTAGCCTCCGAAACACGTTCCATTGTGTTCGGAATGTGGGTAAAACCTTATATTAGTCAAGCGGTATTCCTTAAGGAGAGTTTAAATTTTTATTGGAAATTAACGGGACGGTTTGGAAGTTTTATAAATTTAAAGTAATATATGTCAGAGATATTTTGTCCAAGGCTTACTCGGGAAGCTTTCTCAAATCGATAATTATCAACGTCCTCTTTAAAATCTTCTAGGAGAAGCCGATGCTTAAAAAAATAATATATATCAAAACAAAAGAAATGGCCGCTTATTCTTATTCAAATCAAAGCCGATCGTTTCCTTCTCCCCCTTTTTCTTCTTCAATTTCAATTTCAACCCAGTTAAAAAAAAAAAGAATCGGCCGAAGCCTCTTCAGACATAGTCGCGATTTCATGGAAACTGGGTGGCGCAGCGGTCAATCAAAGTCGAGGTGGACCTTGGGGTTCGTGTGGGGCTCGCAAGGCAGCGATGAGGGGGGGTTTCGATTGCGAGCTCGTGCGGCGAATCATCATTAACCACGAGAGATGCGAATCTCGATTCGCGAGCGAGGGAGTAATGGGTGGAAGCGGAGGTCTGTGTTGCTCGCGACGTTGCTAGTACTGTTAGGATTTTGGGGGTCGTGATGGAAGCCGAGCAAGTTGGAGTCAGCGTGTGCGAATGGTTGGGGGTTCGAGCTTCTCAGGGGATGGAAAACTGTGAGGCGGCGTCGCAGTGGTGATGAAGCGTGAACTTGAGGCCGCGATTCTCGATGGTGTGGGATTCGCGAGTTGATTCAGTGGCATACGAGCTCGACCGAACTCGTGGAGGAGGGGATTTGGGAATAGATGCTAACAATCGATGGTGAGTAAATCTTCGTACTATATAATCTGGTATGGTCTGAGTTACTGTTAATAATTGAGTTGCTATATTTGATTACTGTTATCTACCTTGTCCATTGAAAAGAAACAAATTTTAAGTTTAGAAATGAATAGGAAGGGAAACATTTCCAATTGTGTTTGAGAATCATCAACTGGTTAGTCATAAAAATGTTTATTTAAAGCTAATTAGAAATTAAATAAATTTGTAATTAAGAATAAATGAACTAATTAATGGGTAGTTAAGTGATTAATTGAGTTTAAGTACTTAGAGAAGTAATTAAAGGTTCGGCTAAAGAATATAGCTAATAAAAGATTTTTAGATAAAAATTATCAAATGATTAAATAATGAGATTAATATAAGGAAATAAAATTTATTGTTTTATTTAAGGAAATCAATTGTGGAATTTGGTAAGTACAATTTACTAAATGTAATTTATCAAGTAATTGGTGAGACTTGAAATTACTAGTCGTAATAAATTAATGGATGATTAATAAGTGGAAGTAATTTAGATTTAAATTACTTGATGAAATTGATAAGAAGGGTAAATAAAATGGACAATAAATTAAATTAAATTAGTTAATGATTTGGGGTAATCAACTTAGTAGCTAAGAGTTTTTGAATTAATTAATTAAAGATTTAGTAAATTTATGGAGTTTAATTAAATTAGAATAATCATTGGGTGGTTTAATGAGATTAATTAAAGATAATTAATTAAGGAGAATTAATTTATTACAGAAGTAAATGAAAGAATAATTAATTACAGGTTGAGATTAATCGGGAATGATTAATATTTGGGGTTGAATTAAAGCAGTTAATTTGGACTAGAACAAATCAAAACATAATTGGAATTCATCAATTTCTATAATCAACGATGTAATTAAAGATTGATTAAGTAAGATGAATTAATCAAAGTGACCCATGAGAAATTAAGTAATATAAGTAATTAAGAATTAGAGTGATTGATTATAGGTAAATAATTTGTGAAATAATTAAAGATTACTCATCGATTTGGTAAGAATAGTTAAAATCATGGAATTAAACAAGGATAATTACTTGAATGAAATTGAGAAATAATTAATCCAAAGTGATTAATTAAGATGAATCATGAAGGGTTGACTAATTCATTGATTTGGAATTAGTTAACGTTACATGAAGAAATCTAAGTGATTGAGGTTTGAAATTCAATTAGAACCAATTGAATTGACTTGTATGTGATTAAGTTTTGCTTATGGGTGATTAAATGGTATAGGATACTTTGAATAAGTTGATATCGTTGATATGAAACGTTGTGAATTTCATTTGGATAATTTGGATTTAGGATGACATGAGATCCGAGGAGACCGGGGTCGGGTATTAGGAAATACCCGAAACCACTTCGACTATAGATTGGTATGTGAAATTCATATATTGGAATGAAGTGATTAAAAGGAATTGGACTATTTAAATCTAAGCTTGGGCATTTAAGTAATGGATATGTGAAATTAATTATACCTATAACATATTGAGCACTTGTAAAATTGGTTTGAGTTACCCCGGGTTTTATATAAGTTATTTGCTTTGGTATTTTCGTGTTAGTTGAGTTTACCCACGCTGGTTTCCAGCCTGACCCGGGTGTTACTTTGGTGTAATGCTCGGGTCAGACCGAGTATTACAGAATTTCAGGTAGGTACATTTTGGAGCTCAGGAGGCGAGCTGGATGGCGATAACGTATAGAGTAGTTTGCTGTACTTATATTATTGTTAATCTCAGTCATGATAATTGTAAATATTCAGTTCTGTGTATATATGTGAAACTCTGATGTATATTAAATGTAATCGACAGATATAGTATTCTTTGTAAACTGTTATTATTTATTATTATATTTTATCCGCTGCGAATGTGAGATGTTTGGTGTTCTGTTCTTCTTCTTCTTCTATCTTCTTCTTCTTTTTCATAACTATCTGGAATTTTCGGGTTAAGAAAATTTCGGGTCGTTACAATTTTATAAATTTCATTCATTTGTGAAATTCATTCACAATTCATTCTAACACTTATAAAAACTCGTTTTATAATTCAAATATTTTAATTTATAAATTATCAATTTATAAATCTTTTATATAAATCAATTTATACTATTATTCTTTTAAAACATCTTTAATCCCCTTTATAATTTCACCATTTTGATTTATAAAATAATCAAATTTTATAAATCCTATATTTTCAACTTTTTATAATAAATTCAAAAATCCCGATTAAACTATTTTATAAAATCATTAGCCTCATATTTTCAAAAATCAACTTTTAACCATTTTTCTCAAAAATCATAATTTTTATAACATTAAAATTATAACGTTTATTTATTTAAAATGGATCAATTCCAAAAATATTGTATATTTTCAAAAATCACTTTAAAAATCATTTTAAAATTCCAAAATTTGGTCCAATGATGCTACATACCAAATAGTCAATCACGACAACAACGATATCATATATCGATATGATAATCAATCAAATATCAAAATATCCATAATCAAATAAATACTGTTGAGGAATCCAGTTGGATCCCTCCAACCTGTTTTCCTGCATCCAAAGATGTTAGCACAATACCAATTCCGCTCCAGTACGGAATTATCGCGGTATATGGGATTTAAAATATTATCCGCTTAATAGACGGCGCAATAGGGTCTCATCCGCTATAAAATGCGGGAAAATCAACAACTGCAATATATACATATGCTAATATATATATATATATATATATATATATATATTGCTATTATATATAATACCAATTTCACTGTTTATGAAATATTTGCGGTATATGTTTTTAATAAATAACATCCGCTTACTAACGGCGCATAATGTCTATTTTAACAATCAATAGATAACAATCATCATTCAAACATGCATTCAAATATTTTAAATCTAACTATTTAAAATTAAAATCGAAACCGATTCGATTGAGTGAGAAGTTCTCACCTTGATTTCAATTTCGTTTTAGCGATTTATTTCGAATAAAATTAAACGGACATTTAATTTTACCCAAAATTCTCACTAACTCCAAACGACTCCAATCCAATTCCATAGCGTAGTGCTCGTCCATACGATTCCAACGCAACTGGTTTCGCGCGTTTTCGACCTCGTATGAAAAAGTTATGAACTTTACAAGTTTTACGAATTTTTAAACATAAATTTACAACATTATTTTCAATTTTATAACCTAAAATAAATCCAAACCGTAGGATCTCACCCCACTACATCATATCCGTGCGTCCCCCCCCCCCCTCCTTCTCCTTCCTCTTTCACGTACATACAGGTAATTACACGCGCATACAACCCATATAGCTCCAAACTAGGGTTCCAAGCCACCACCTCCACACACGACTAGACTCCATCACACCACCGCCATTTGAACCGCCTCAGCCACCTCCACACTCGCCCCAAGCATGGAGGAGCTCGGCCTCCCCATCGCCATGAAGAACGTGACCAAACGCGCAGCCTTCCCTGGACGATTATGACGAATCCGTGCCACTTCAACGCAAATCCACCGTTGGATGTGAAGTACTTGGCGAGCTCTTCAATTTGTTAGTTGGAAATTTCGGCTAAATATTTACGGATTGGGAGATAATTGAAGGAGAAGATGGGAGTTTTCTGGCCATACATGATAATGGAGGTGGCTACAGAAAATTAGGTTAGGGTTTGAAATATTTTGGAAATTATGAAGAGGGGGGCTTTTATAGAAAATTTCCTAATTTACTATTCACCCGGAATTTCCGAACTCCAAACGAAGCGTGCCGGTTGGCGTTCCTAAGGTTTACCCCACGTTACGAACACAATGGAATAGGTTTCGGAAGCTAATTCGTCATCTGTGCGAGTTATGGCAGTAAACGTTCAATTTAAAATTAAACCGATTAAACGATTTTCTAGGCGTTTTAGCTTGCACCGGACAAACGGTAAATCCGATTGACATGAAATTTGAAACCATACAATAATATCACATTACGGATCCGATGAAACTGGTTTCGTCGAAATCCGAGAATTTTTGAAAAATGACTATTTTAACTCGCCAAATTAATATTTAAAACAATTTCGATGCGTTTCGAGCTGCCACAGTCAAACGAAAACTCCGATTGACACGAAAATTGAAACCCGATAATAACTAACTATTACGGATCCAATGGAACTAGTTTCGTCCAATTCCGAGACTGTTCGAAAATTGACTAATTTCACTAGTCGATTAAATATTAAAATATTCAATTTTCACAAATTAACTCTTAATTCGATTTTAAAAGTTCTAAAATATCGTTCTAACTTCAATATGATAAAATAAAATTTTACAAATCATTTTCAATCATATTTAACCTGATTTTCAATTATTTCCGTATTTTCACCTATTAAATTATCGATTTAATTATTCAATTAAATCCAATTATTCGAAATAAAATTTATTCGACTAATAAATTTCACTATTAATACTTAAAATTAATTAAATATTCAAATTTTAATTAATTAAAATTCTGGGTCGTTACATTACTACACTCACGTTAGACACTGGATAGGAGATGTCAAACCCCGTAAACATCTCCGACGCCATTCCACTCATATTTATTTACCGTTGACTTAACTTACATAAGATCTTTTAGTTCTGACTCGAGTGTTTTGTCTTTTCAATTCGCTCGTGTCAGCCTGAGCATTTCAGGATTTGAAGTCCTTATTTCTGGAGGATGAAGGCAACGATTTGTGCCACTATTATTTACTATATTTATTCCACTACATTCATATTGTTCCTTTGCATTATTATTTATTTATCTTTGATATGTGTAACTCTGATTTTGTATTGTATAAGTATAATCAAATGTTTTGTACACAACTTCGTGAACTGTTATTTGATTACTATATTTTGTTATTCCACTACGAGATTCTATTTTTTTTCTTTCTCTGTTTTTTCTTATTCACCCCAATAACAATCCGCCCTTCTGTAGGGTTTGAGTTGACATGTATGTCTGCTTAAAACATACAAAAGGATGGAATGTTACAGTTGGCATCAGAGCTTTGGTTTAACGATAACCTTAGCTTTATGGGTCTAACTCTTTATTAATAGGGTAGTAATACCCTATGATGAGTCGCTAGGTGGATATATATGAGAGAGCGTATTTTTTAGTGTTATAAAAAGGTTTTGATATTGTGTTAATTTGTTTCGTTTTGTATTTATAAATTCTGGTTGGCGCATAGGACGCTAATCGATAGGCATTTCTAAACACCTAAAAGGACAGACCGACACAATATTTGTTTTGAAATATAGGTAAATGAAATAATTTTGCCTGTTATATATTTTTATATATAAAATAATGATATATATTTGGTTGCAATATAGTTGTTGGTTAGGTAGTGAAAATTTATAGATATTGGTTGGAAATAAGATTTGAAATTAAATGAAATAGGAAATTTAGAACTTAAGTTCAGGGGTTTTTGAAAATTTCTTTCAAACGATTTTGGAATATGATAATAATAATATTAGAAGTATTTTCTGACATAAATATTTAAATATGATTTGAAAGAATTGTTTTAAAAGGAATTTTGAAAATAAATTAGTTCTGTACTCCCCTCTCTGTCGCTGGAAAATAATTTCGTTGATGAGTACACGCATCATCGACGTTCATTTTCGAGTTTCAAAGTGGGAAGTTCGTTTAGTAATTTTACTACACAATTTTGATAAATTCATCTTAAATTTTAAATTCCAAGTGCGATTTGATATATATAAAGATATTATATATATATATATATATTGAAATAATTGAAATAGAACTAGCATTTAGTTCTTAAATTTCCTTAAACTAGAGATTTCAATTATTGTACTGAAGTAAAATCATAATAATTGGAACTTCTAAAATAAAAGTAAGGAATTAAATGTCAAATTATAACTGAAATATACAGAAATCGAAATTTGTAACTTAGAAATAAAAGGATATGAAAATAAGAAATGGAGATTATAAGACCTTTATTTACTCAAATGAAATAAGTTAAACTTGTGCAACTTTCAATTAGCATTCTTAAAAAACATAGATATAACTTACCAAAAATATTAAAAGTTGTTAGTAAGAAAATGTAATGGAAATTTTACAAGTAAAAAAAATTCATGTAATGAAAGTATTCAATGAAATCCTTTTATAAATAAGAATTGGATGTTATAGTTGTTATAAACTTAAGTTATAATTTAAATGTTATTATAATAAAGTGTGATAGAAAGAAAGTATTGTAAGTAAGTAATTAGAAACTTAAGTAAATGAATTGATCTGCTAGGAAATTGAATGGAACATGAATACTATAAAAAAATATAAATTATAAACTTAAGTAAATGTTTGAAGCCATTGATAAATAAAGGAAATGAATGTAAATCCAAAAAGTAAGGAACTTAAGAATGAATTTATGCACTATTGAGTATTAAGGTCTAATTGAAGTCAAGTACATAAATAAATTAACGCAAACTAAATTTGTAATAAAATGTATGAAATACTTGAATAATAAATTCAACGGTTAGTATAAACAATTGAATGGAATAACTTATGTGAGAAATGAATATAAAGTAATGTAAAGAAATTGACATTATTTGAACAATGAAAATGAGATTTTGTAAGTAATGAATAAAATTAAATAAAAAAATAAGTGCTGAATGAATAAATGGGGATAAATTAAAGAAATTAATCACTGGATGAATGGAAAAAAAATGATGAAAACCAAATCTTGTGTAAAGGAATTAATAAGAATAAACTTGAATAATGTTAGAATCTGTTGTTTGCTTGGTTTGTGGATTGTTTGGGAAATGATACCTCTAATTATTTGGATATATGAATAATCTATTGAGTTTTATCTAAGACTGTTGAGTAAATGGTTTACTTAGTATTTATTCGTCATTCTATGTGATTAAAAGTGTCTTAACCCGAACAAACTATTTGTTTTGGTTGATATGGATGATTGATTTACGCTAACTTCATATGATGATTGTATGCTGTGGTTGCAAGTGATTATTGTTTATATTGATTTGTTTATTAGTGGTTGAAACAACTTTAAATATTTTATTTTATATAATTATTAATTCCTTTTGGATTATATAAGTGAAATACAGGTTTATGAAAGCAATTGCTGCTGCTTTTGTTTTCATAAAATAAGTGTTGTTTGCCCGACAAATAGGTACGTTCTCGGATTACAGTTTTCTAGCGATTTTATATTGTTTTTTCCGATGTTGGGATATATTATTTTGAAAATTTATGATATATATTATTTATTATTTGATATTATAATTTCTCCCGAGCCTCTCCGTGCAAAGGAGACTCTGCCGAAATTTTTCATAAATTTTGGACTTAGAAATTTCGTGAAATGTTTTTCAAACTCTTATTATCCTGAATACAAAAGGATTTAATTGTTATAAATTGATATATTTTATTTAAATTATTTGGTCATGTAAATTAATAGTTTATAAATTTAATATTTTAATAAGATATATTGATTTCTAAATTCTTTCTTTCCCCTTCTTTTCCTTTTCGGGGATGAAAAGTTTTGAGTGAGGGAGAGTGTAACGACCCGTAATTTTCGATAATTAAACTTGTTAATTTAATAAGATTTTGGCAATTTAATATTGAAAGAAAAAAAAATTTGTATTCTAATTATGAAATGAGTGCTAATATGAAATGTAACAATGGTAATTAAAGTTAGTAATTAACCATTTGAATGGAATTAGAACAAACTGGAAATAATGTAAATAATATACTTGGTTAAAAGATTGAATATAAGAAACAAATGCCAATATTTAATTTGTTGTATGAAATAGAGAATTAATGGCAATTGAATGAATTCAATATTATGTAAGAAATTATAATAATTGGTTGAAATTATACTTAAGTGTAATAGATCATGAATCAATGTTAATTTCATCCATTTAACAACAATGGATTGAATAATATGATGAAAGTTTAATTAAATAGGATTTTTGGAAATTCATTTTATAATTATTGAATTTATGGAAATTGAAATTTAACATTGAAATTGGTGAAATATTCAATAATAAACTGACTTGGAAATTTGTTTTAAGGATTAAAAATTAATAAGTAGTTTAAAATGATAGAAATAATAAATAATTAAAATTTGAATTGAGAATTTGATTTAATTAATTAATTTGAAAATAGTCATTTTGGCAACTAACTTAGATTTCGATGAAACTAGTTCCGTCGGATACGTAACGGTGAATTATTATAGGATTTCAATTTTCGTAATGATTGGACTTGTCATTTGATCTACGGACTCGAAATGCCTAGAAATCAGTTTAATTGAAATCAATTGAGATCAATTTAAAATAAGTTGATTTTAGCGTAACTTCTTCATACGATGGAATTAGGACTTAGAACCTATTCCACTGCGTTTAAAATATTTGAAAACATCTATTTTGATATATGGGTTGACTCATTTTCGTTTCGAAGTCGAAACGGGCTTTTTGGGTCGTTTACCGTTCAATCAATCTGGTCCCTTCTTTCTATTTCAGCTTTGCCTATAAATAGTTCGTTATAAAGCCTAGCCACTCCTCATGTTCATTTGTCTGTACGTACTTCTCCTTCACAACTCCTCTTTCCAATGGAAGACAAACAAATTCCAGTTCAATTTAAAATCAAATTCCAAATCAAAAATTCTGACTCCTCAATATAATCGAATTATATATCGATTTGAAGCTCTCGACGAGCGCACTCAGATCTGTAATTCGCTTCCAATTTGAAACACTGTTTGTCTAGGAATCAATGAATAAATCTCTGCATCCATGGGGTCGAGATCATCTTCGTCCAATTGATGAATCTAAGGTACGACTTTGTAGAGGGGACTGAGGAGAGTTCATCGGTGTGGTTGGTTTCACGAGATGACATTAGATCATCGGGAAGAATTCGATTAGGGTTTGAAACCCAAGTGGCGGCAGGCGTTAATGAAGTCGACCGGGATAGCATGGCCTCTGTGAGGCGGGCGCGTGGCACGATGATGGTGGCAGGGTCTTGGCCGATGGGCGACACGTCCGGCATGGCGGCGAACGTCGAACGATTTGGCTACCTACAGCTCATTGGGTTCGGTCGCATTTTATAGGGAAGAGGGAGTAGGGTTCCTGTTGCAACAAGGTGACGTGTGCGTTTTTGTTTTATTATTATTATTATTATTTCATTTAATTTTGATTTCAATTGTTCTAAATTTTATATATGAGTTCTGTTTCACTCGTGGTTTGTTCTGCTACGATCGTATCAAAATTCCGGACATTTTGATGCTAGTTTGGACAAATTCTGAGACCGTTCAAATTTTGGGTTTAAATTATATTTAAATTCAATTTAAATTCAAAGGTGAGTGTTTTAACCCATTCACAACTTTTAAAATTTCTTATGTTTGTTAAATTAAATTTATGATGTGATTAGAAATTTATTTATGGCTGTTTGGTATATTTTAACCATTATTTCAGTTAATTTGAATTTATTTGAATTAAATCGTTATTTAATTTATTATTGAATATAAATTGCCAGTTAAATACCTGTTATTGATTACCAGTTCAATACTGCTATTGATTGATTATTTTGGATGATGATTGTGATGGATGTGGATTGTTGAAATTGGTTGAATGGGTGTTTTATTTTATATCTTTACAAACTGCATGTTCGTTATGAATTTTTATTATATATTTTGAGATTGCGGTTTGAAGTGATATATAATCGCAAAATTTTAAATTTGTGGATTGAAATGATAAATATCCGTATCACTTGACCCTAAGGTAGAAAATTATATACGGACACTGGATTGGTTAAATTTAAGATTTTAAAATCCTTAAAATTTTGAATTAAATGATATTTTGAGATGGAAATTTGATTTATATAAGTTGACGTATTATTGAAAAATCAAGTTTTGCGTTGAAATGTGAATTGGTTTAAAAAGGAATTTCTTTAAGAAATTAAATTGGGAGTTCGAAGTTAAACTTTTAAGTATAAATGAAATTCTATCGAAATTGAGTTATTAAATTTGTTTGTAAATAACTTTGAAAGATTTTGAAATTGGAGTAATCCGAATTGATATTTTGAACATGGATTGAAATGATATGAAATTAAATAGTTTAGTGAAACGTGAAATTGAAAGGTTTGGAATTTGGTTTGTTGACTTGGAAATTGAATGGTCTAAATGTGTTGAAATGAAACGAATAGTTTAATTTGATATTAATTACAAATTCATATTTTAATATAAACTGTTTTAAAATATATTATTTTAAAATTTTTAATTATTAATATTTTCAAATGTATCAAACTATTAAACTAATATTAGCTACATAAATTATTTTGATCTATTTTAAACCAATTTAATTTATTTTAAAAACTAGTTAAACCCTTTTAATTTATTTTAAATCTAATTAATCTATTTTAAGATATTTAATATATTTTAATTATATTTAATCTAATTTAAATATATTTAACTATCATAAATCAATTTAAAAGTATCTTCCTGTAATTAAACTGTTTAGAGCATTTTAACTATTATAACTATTTAAACTAATTTCTAAATTTCCAAACTAAGTGTGTGGAAGATTTTATATTCATTTCAATTTGTTTAAAAAGAGAATAAGGTTAAACGATGTTATAACCCATGTTGGTATTTTGAATGTTATAATAAATCGAAATGATGATTTTGAGGCAATAACTTAACATGTTTTGGAAATATTATTTTTTTGAAAGAAATATGATTTGAAATTGGTATAGTTTTTGAGAACACGATAGTTGATATAAATTGTGAATTTGACTTTGAAAGGAAACATAATTATTGAACTATGATTTCAAAGGCGAATATGATTTCGAAAGTAAGTAATGATTTCGAAAGTGATATGGTTTGAATCGAATACGATATTTTGATATCAATTATGAAATGATTTTGGAAATGTAAACGAACCATCCAGTGTGTAATAAGCGATTGGTTGTCAAAGAGACTGGGATCGGATGTTGTCATACTTTCTGCCAATACCGCAAAACCACTTTGACAACTATGTACGCGGCGGAGATTCCAGAATGAAGTAGGATGGTGGCGACGATCATATATGAGGTATATACGTGGACCTGACCCCCGTAAGTTGGCATAATGTGGGTAAAACAGGAGCAATTGACGGGCCAAGTGAGGCCATTCTTCCGATCGGGCACACTCCATCGATACTATATTCTGACTTTTGATTTATTTGGTGGCCACCATTCGATTTTTACTTAGGAGTGTGTTTTGAGTTGGGCGGTAGTTGCGGCTATGCGTTACCAACAGTCCGTAAGTGTAATTGGTATATTACCCTGGCATTGCCTAGTTGTGCCGTGTCACCTACCCTAGCACGCCTTCTACGAGTTTGTTTTATGTCGTACCTCTGGGGTATCCTCTAGCGGCCCTAATTTACGGGGAGTTACGGTACTGTATAGACTATTGGCATTATAAAATGTGTTAAAGAGGATATAGGTAACGCCTTAACGTTATTTTAATAGTTTACTTTACTATAGACACTATTATAATAGCGTATATTACTACTTAGTAGATAGTTTAACGGATCCTTAGGAGGTGTGAATCCGAAGCATCTCTTAAGTTACTGCGCTCACGCTAGACACTGGACAGGAGATGTCAAACCTCGTAAACATCTCTGACGCTGTTACACTCATATTTATTTACCGTTGATTTAACTTACATAAGATCTTTTAGTTCTGACTCGAATGTTTTGTTTTTTCAATTTGCTCTGGTCAGATTGAGTATTTCAGGGTTTGAAGACCTTATTTCTGAAGGACAAAGACGAAGATTTGTGCTACTATTATTTACTATGTCTGTTATTTACTATATTTATTCCATTGCCTTCATATTGTTCCGCTGCATTATTATTTATTTATCTCTGATATGTGTAACTCTGATTTTGTATTGTATAAGTATAATCAAATGTTCTGTATACAGCTTCATGAACTGTTATTTGATTATTATATTTTGTCATTCCGCTGCGAGATTCTGTTTTGTTTTTTTCTTTCTCTGCTTTTTCTTACTCACCCCAATAACAATCTGCCCTTCTGTGTGGTTTGAGTTGGCACGTGTGTCTGCTTAAAACGTATAAAAAGGCGGGATGTTACATATACACTCACACACACACAAATATAAATATATGTATGTATAATGTTATATTAAACTATATTACTGACAATAAATATGTATATGATGGGGTTAACATGTCCATTGCAGTGTAATCCCAGCAATAAGTTATGCTTCACGTGCACATGCATGTGTATATTATACTCATGCACATTATATATATATATATATATATATATATATATTATAATCAATTAAACTTTTTTATTAATCAATTAAATAAAATATTGACTTTATTTAAAATTTATTTGGATTAGATCTAAATTAATTTAACTCCTAGTTTAATAAGTATGTTATCAGCACTGCCTTGATAAATGGTACTTACAGCCTCTCTTACCCAGACGGAACCCACATTCCTTGCATTTGGAACACCATGCCCCTTCGAGCCTATCATGTATGAAAGCTAGCCACCATTATAAAGCTATAAAAACATCTTTTGTGAAGAATACAGTGAAGAGTTCAAAGTCAACTTTGTTCGTACAATCACTAAACTAACCAGCAACGATGAGTTATTATATGTTCGCTTCCTTGTTTAGGGACTACCGACCTCTATCGTCAAGGAACGTGTAAGCCTTGCTCCCCTCCTTGATGGCTGACTATTCAATGAAGGTGAATTACCATGCATTCACTTCCTTTTTTGGGAATTGCCACCTTAATTGGCTATCCAGTGATGATGATTTATTATGTGCTCGTTATCTTGTTTGGAGAGTGTAACAACCTAAAGTTGAGAAGTAGTTAATTAACAATTAATAATAGAGATTTAAATAATTAAATGGGTTTGAATAATAAAATATGAATATTTGGGGTTTAAATATGAATATCGGGGATTTAAGATGATTTGGAAGAATATAAATACATTTGGGATTTAATCGGTAAAGTATTTGTGAAGAAAAGAATTTTGGTTGTAACTTGTTGAGATTTGGGAAGAAGATAATTTTAATTGGTGATATTTATTTATATTGAAAGAAAATACCTCTTAGAGTGATTATTAAATGAATTATTTTAGTATTAAATATTTTAAAGCTATAAATTATTAATGAATGATAATCTTGATTATTTTGAAGTAATATCGATGTTTTAGGCTTGAATGACTTTTAGAATAAGTTAAAGTGGTTTAATAATTTTACAAAGTTAAATAATAATAAATAAAAGAGTTATGGAATTTGTTAACGTGAGGAATTATTTAATTATTTATGTTAGTGAATAATTTTTACTAAAATGGGCCTAAAATTGTGATTTGAGCTTGTTATATTTAAATAAGGAAATTAAGAAAAAAATTAATTTTTACAAAAATATATAACATTGGTGAAACACAATTATGAAATAAATGTGATTTTTAATTGAATTTGGAGTTATTTTGATCAGAAAGAAAAATTGTTTTAGGGAATAGAATGAACAAAATATAATTAGAGATGATTTATTTTGAGGCCCATGAGACCATAACCCTAGCTTTAAGTGAGAACCAGCTCATTTCCCACTACACTTCTCTTGAGAATTCCGAGCTCTTCTTTTTTCACTTCAAAACATCTCTTATTCCTCATTTTATTTATTTTCCCACTTCCTATAATAGAAAACTTAACTCCTCCTTCCCCTTCAAAAATATATAACAAATAAAATAAAATCCCAAAAATTATGGAACTTAAATATGAGCTTCTCAACAAGGATCTAAACCTCTAGGAGTTGACAAATTTGAGTTTCGTTCAAGTTTGGAGTTAAGAGCTAATTACAGTAAACGAAGAAGATGAAAAATTGGACTGCCATAGAATGATTGGAGCTTCTCTTAGTTAAGATGAATGATTCTTCACTCACAAATCTATGAATTGAATGTGTGAATATTTGTTTGATGATGCTAGCTTTGCATTAATATTAGTTCGTGCCTCGCTGAACACATTACTATATCTACCTAATCATTCTATGGTCATGGATCCTTGCTTGTTCGATGCTTGAGTTTGTGGACTTGTTAAAATATATTTATTGACAATAATAAAGTAGGAATTGACCAGCGTTCGACCCCTAGGGTGGTGTTGGGGAAGGAGGAATGGTCGACAACCTCTGGTGATGCCTAGAACAGTGTTGTTCCGAGCAATGAATGTGTACATTATTAAAAATTCTTTTCATAAAATAAATTAAAAATATGATTTTGAAAGTAAAAAAGAAAAGCATTCCAAATATTATTTTTTGTAAAAAAATTATTTTAATTAAATATTGATTATTAAATTAATTTTGTTTTAAAAACTAGAAATTGATTTTGGGCTCTAAATAATTATATTAAAATATTATTTAATTCTAGAAAATTATGGAATGAAAATTCTTAAACTCTAATAATTAATTTTAAAATAGTGATTTCTAGGTACAAAGAAGAGATTTTAAAATATATTTCATTATTTACAATAAACAGAAATTAGGTTAAGTCTTGTAAATTCATTTAAAAATTATACTTAATTGTAGAAAATTGTAGGATGATTTTTTATAAATGATAGTTGATTATAAAGGAACTTTCTATGGTTTTAAACATGGAAAAGAGAGTTAGAAGTGCATTAAAAGGTTTGAAATCCTTATTCTTAGATTTTGAATAAATGAAGAAAATGGTATTTTAACATTTAAATGATATGAAGGTTTTTGGAGGTTTAATCTATTTTCATAATGAATTCTCTTTTATAAATGAATGATGTGTTTTGTAATTATATTTTCTATGTGATGAGAATATTGACTAAACGAAGTTATAATACCATCTAGTATGAGACTTTTAGTGATACCACTCTAGTTATTTCTTTGGACTTTTTACATAGAATATTATTGTAAGAGTAGGTGTAGTTTACGAGCATTGAGTAAATGAGCGAGTAACACCAAGTGATATGGAACATCTGAGGTAATATTGTTCGATTACTTTATATAAGCAGATATCAGTCTCTTACAGGATTAAGTTATATGTACGTGTGTGTGTGTGTTGCAAACTAAGAGTGAGTGGGCCGAGAGCTATAAGTGTTTCTATTTATTGAGCGTGCATGTTTTTTAAGGAGTAAACCAAACTAGGCTAGTATCTATCCTAGTGGCCTAATTGTGGGGTTGCTTCCTGAACCGGTGATATACCTTTTTGATGTGTATGGCTAAGAGCCACCGTCCCTATATCATATATGCTAGCAATCTGTTACCGTTTGGGGCACTTGAGGGGTCATGACCATATCATAGCATAGACATGCACCTGATGGATATTAGGTAATGATGGTCATCGAGGTAATGAAAGATTGTAGGAGTAGCATTGAGAGCTTATGAGGCAAGCTCTTGGAGCAGGCTGAGAGTTGTCAGTCTCCCATTTAGTTATTGATGAGGCACTATTGACACATACTTATTCACCTTTTATGAGATCGTTGATTATGCGATTGAGAACCTACCTTATCATCTAGTATGATTGATGCCAAAAATAGTTACTTATGAGATAACCTTGGCTTCCAGGTGTATGCCATGTTTGTATTTTATGTATGTTTGTTTTAGATGTTTGTTTGTGTACTTTCATATGAGTCGAGTATAACAGACCCTAGGTATGTCCATTTTATGATTATCTGAGAGATAAACTAGGCATTTCTAAGTACATGCCATGATGTACTTAATGATATTTGTATGTTGATATGATTGGAAGTATGTTGATATATGGATATGTAGTTTTATCACCTATCTTGATTATGAGCTTTGTGATGAGATGATATATTTGTCTATTTATTTGGGTGATGATATACGTGCATTGTTTATGATATATGTTGGTACCTTTGACATATTTATATGCCATTTATGATACACATTATTATACCATGCCAGTTATTGTAATATATGTTAACATCCACATTATAGACTTGGTCTGACCCCAATGTTATTTATATAATACTTGGGTTAGTCGAAGACATTTTAGATTCAGGGTTGATGTGTCCGGCTTATGGTTATTGAGCATAGTTAGAGCCTAGTATACTTGTGTGTTAGTGTTCCATCATCTTGTTGTATACTTTTATGTATATATGTTAATGAGATGTATGTATTAGACATAATTTGTATATTGAATTGTTGTGGGCATTTGACTCTTTTGTAGACTCGAATGAACTTGTGTATATTTTCAATTGTATGTTATCACTACATTGATGACTCTATGTTCCTTTTTGTATTATGCATTATTCTATTTATGGAAATGCATGTGTTTATGGCTTTTTGCCGATATTGAGTACATAGAGGTGCGTAGTTTATGATTTTGAAATATGTACTAGTGTTAGCTCAAAGGAATACATTTGACAACGCAATGCCACCTCATTTTTCATATTATCAAACAATCACATAGTAATACTCTTTGGTAGTGGGGAGTAGAGGAAGGGTGTTATAGGGACTATCAATCTTTATCTCCAAGCATTGCACAATCCTCGTTCCCCTCCATGCCGACCGGCTATCCACAAGGGTGAATTACCATACACTCGCTTCCTTGTTCATTGACTACCAAGCTATCCAACGAGGGTGAATAACCATGCATTCAATTCATTATTTAGGGACTATCAAACCGTCCCTTGAGTATGGGTGAAACGTCTCTCCCTCTGTGTTGGGGCATATCGACGAATGAATGGCGTGACTGCAACAGTCTCGATTTCCTCGCCTATAATGCTGCTCATCCCTCTTGGGGGATATGGCGCTATTGTTAAGGCTGGTGTTGTTACCTCGAGTGATGTTGAAGTTCACCATATGTAGTGTACTTGCATAAAAATAAGCCAGGCTCAATACCAATTAACCGCATGTCACCCAGAAGAACCCTCGAGCCACTCGGTGCTTAGGCTCATGCCGAGAGCTTGCCAATCAATCTTGTCATGTGTCAGCTAGGAGAACTCTAGAGCCACTCAATGCTCAGGTTCTTGTTTGAACCGCTTGCAACCTAATTTTTCCATGTATCACCTAGGAGAACTCTGGAGCCACTCAGTGCTTGGGTTCGAGCCAGGTCTATCCAACAATAAAATGACATAGATGATCGACATTTGACATCGTTAGGGTTACACGGACAATGCTTGCATCTGAGTCAATTTGCCAGCTCGGCCTATCAATAAGATGAGCTAGCCAATTCAATACATGGTTTGTGTAAATGGGTCGCACTTACCACCCATCCCTTACCCTACTTTGTTATTCTATCTATCTTGTGAAAATATTCAAGCATAGATACAGATGGACTGTATTGACTACTCAAGGTATGCTACTATTAGCGCCAAAATTGGTCACTAAAACCCAAATCTAGATGAAAGCACCAAATCACAGTCAAATATCATAGACAGAATGTATGTAGAGAGTATAAATATGAAGAACAGTAAAAATTAAAGAGTAAGCAGTAAAGACACAAGGTTTATAGTGGTTTGGCTAACTCCGGCCTACGTCCACTCTAGAAAATTTTCTTTTTATTGATGTTCGAGTCAATTACAGTTACAAACTTGTAGAGTAGCCTTAGCCTTAGAAAATAGAAAGTCAGAGAGCAGACTCATTTGGAGACCAATATGCTGTATTTATTGGAAAATCCATGTAGTTGGGCCTTTCGAGTGACCTAGGCCCACGAAGACCTTGGCCGAGCTCACACCTTTTATCTCGACCGACCCTAAATTCTCCATAAACCGACCTGAAGCAAAGATAGTACTGACTCGAGCGAAATGCTCAGCGACTCGAAGCAACCAAACCTATAGCCTAAGTCAAACCCCGGTCGAAGTAACTTTTACCCAAATGCTGAACCAGGAAGTCCAGATCGAAGCTGACCCACATCATCTTGCCGACCCAAACCACACCGAGCCACACGTGCCGACCGCGATGTCGAGCCACAACAACGAAACTCAATGCCGAGTAACCCTGACCGAACCTCAGCATGGAGCGACCCTGATCGAACCACAATGTCGAGCCACCCTATCCTCACCACAATGCCGAGCCACAACGACAAACCTCAATGCCGAGCGACCCTGACCGAACCACAATGCCAATCCACCATGTCCTCACCACAACGGCGAACCTCAATGCCGAGCGACCCTGACCGAACCTCAACACCAAGCGACCCTGACCGAACCACAATGCCGAGCCACCCTATCCTCACCACAATGCCGAGCCACAATGATGAACCTCAATGCCGAGCGACCCATCCAAGCAAGCTTCATCCATTTAAACCGAATCCATCATATTCTAGCCTTGATAATCGTGAAGTTGGTTAAGTTGAATCCGTCTGTTTATGGCCTTGACAAAAGGCGGGTTAATATTTGCCCCCCAAAACATGCCTTGCTATTGGAAGGTGTGTTTTGAATAACCTCAAATCCGCTATCCGAAGTCTATGTTCCATTCATAACCATACTATTATATCCATGATTCAAGCCATCCTATCCAAGTTCCATCGCCGTATTCTTATCCAAACCTACGACTGCTCTGAGTCGATATCTGATTCTGAATCCAATGACCAAACCTTAGGCCAATTCCATAGCCATTCGAACCTGTCAACCAAGTTTTAATCCGTCAATAACCAGTAGCCAAATCTATGACCCTTTTGGGCCAATATCCAAATTCGAGACCGCTACGGGTCCTTTGCCATACCCGGCATCTCACCATGTCCGTCCATCCTAAGTCGAAATTTGAATCCCTTACCTCCTCGGATTCAGTCTTTGAATCCGTAGACCTCGCCGGGTCGTGTTATCCCGTTCCAGCTTCGACTCTCTGGTCAAGAGCTTGTATGTTCTTCGGCCTCGACTCTCCGGTCAAGTACTTCTTATATTCTCCAGCCTTGACCCTCCGGTCAAGGACATTTATATTCTTCGGCCTTGCCTCTCCGATTAAAGACTTCAATATTCTCCGGCCTCGACTCTCCGGCCAAGGACTTTTTATATTCTCCGGCCTCGACTCTTCGGTCAAGGACTTCTTATATTCTCCGGCCTCGGCTCTCCAGTCGAGGACTTTTTTATATTCTCTAGTCTCGACTCTCCGATCAAGGACTTGTATATTCTCCGGCCAAGGACATTTTATATTCTCCGGCTTCGACTCTCCGGTCAAGGACTTGTATAGTGTGTTCGAGTTCATTCCATCACTCTCCGATGAAGGGACTTGTAACTTATGATTACTGCCCCGTCTCTTCGGTCGGGGCCGTGATCGCGAGACCTGTATTATCTATTACATTGATCCAAATATGATCATTAAAGAATTCAATTATCAAAGAATAAGTTCGTGCAACAAACAGAATTAAATGTCCAAAGTATCAAAGAAGAAACCAGAGTTTGTAGAAAAACAGAAAGAAAATAGGATTTCATAGACCCAAGCAGTACGGTTTTTCATCATCTCAGAGTATGCCTAGGGACTGTCCTCGATCTCGTACGTGTGTAAGTGACGTAGCCGTATTACTTTGAGTTCTATTACTTATTCAAAACCATAAAACCATTCAGTTGATAACAAGCCAGCGGTGACTAGATCCAACGCCACCTTCGTTCGAGGTAGGCGACGGCTGCTCCCGTTCCACTGCTACAGCTCAATTCCTTATGTACTATTGCAGGTGAGCATTCCTTACATGCTCCTCCATGATATCTTTCAAATGTCTACAATCGTTTGTGTTATGCCCATCCAACTCATGGAATAGGCGATGCTTTTCCGATGCCCGCTCGTATTTAGAAGATTCCCTCCTTGCCGCCTTCGATAAAGGAGCCGCCCTTGAGTATCCAAGTAAATCCTTTCTACATTCTCAGTTAAATTCGTGTAAGAAGAAAACTTTGACTCCCTCCGCAGCCTCTTCGAAGGGCTTCCATTGCCATCCATTTTCCTTTTTCCTTTATCATCTTTATTTAGATTCTCCCTGGGTGGACCTCCTCCCCTTACTGCATAAGCTTTAGCTTCTCTCCTTACTCTCTCGGCCTGCGCATCTTCCTGCCTTAGTAAATCTTTCCGCCTCATAATAGAACTCCCCGAGATCCCTCGGTGGGTCCCGTTCCAACGATATATTGAAATTCGAATTATCTACAATTCCTGAAACTATCGCCATCAAAACCATCGCTGGATTGGGCCGATCCACCGAAGCCACCGCCGCGTTGAATCTGGTTAAGAAATCCCTGAGCGATTCTCCCTTCCATCGTTTCATAGATGTCAAGGTCATTACGTTCTTGGGTCGGACTATATGGACCCGAAACTGCCTCATAAACCTTTCAATTAGCTTAGTTCAAGTGTCAATAAAACCACTCTCCAACTGTCTAAACCACATAGCTACGATATCCGTCAAATACAAAGGGAAGCATCGAGCCATGACCTCATCCGATGCCTTCAGTACCTCCATATGCCTCACATACCTCGTCAAGTGAATGGCAGGATCTGTTCTCTCGTCATACATCCCCAACGTTAGTAGCTTGAAATCCAGTGGGTTCCTAGCTTGCCTAGCAGTAGGAGTAAAGGGACTCCTATTCACATCCTCCAAGTCTTTATTTACCAATCCATCTCTCACAGCTCTTCTGACCATCCCCGTTAATCTGTCATTGTCGCCGAGCTATAATCCTTGTCCGCTGCCTCCGATCTGTCCATCGAGTTCACAAGGGTATCCTGGCACATACTCCGCATCACATACTCCTGTATTTCTATTGGCATCGGGCTACACAGTGTCATCTGTATCCCTCCATGGATTGGTCCAGCATTTCCTGGTGGTGTGCTCCGGAGTCTAGGTCCATCCAGGTTGATAGCCGTTTGCTGATTGGGGGCTGCCCCCTGTTGAACAACTCCATCTGCTTGCTGGTGGCGTGCTTCTGATCCAGCTCCATGGATCTGAGCTCTTGCAGTTCCTGCTTGTGCAAATTGTCTGAGAAGAATCTACATCATCTCCGCTTGCCTTTTCAGCATCGCTTCCATCTCGTCTCTGGTGATATAGGCAGATGTTTGACCTGCTCCAGCTCCAGAGGAGGTCTCTTGACTTCCCTCTTGATTGCTTCTTTCTGTCACTTGCCTCCTTACTGATGGCCTAGCCATTGCTTCATAGAATTCAAGTTCCTAGCTCCAAAATTCCCAAGTCCTTGCCTTCTTAGTGAAAGCAACAAAATGTTAGCGCCAAAATTGGTCACTAACACCCAAATCCAGATGAAAGCACCAAATCACAGTCAAATATCACAGACAGAATGTATGTAGTGAGTATAAATATGAAGAACGGTAAAAATTAAAGAGAAAACAACAAAGACACAAGGTTTATAGTGGTTCGGCTAACTCCGTCCTACGTCCACTCCAAAAAATTTCTTTTTTATCGATGTTCAAATCAATTATAGTTACAAATGGATAGAGTAGCCTTAGCCTTAGAAAATAGAATGTCAGAGAGTAGAAATAAGATCTCCCATCTGGAGAGCCATATGCTTTATTTATAGGCAAATCCAGGTAGTTGGGCCTCCGAGTGATCTGGGCCCACCAAGACCTTAAATGAGCTCACACCCTTCATCTCGACCGACCCCAAGTTCTCCATAAACCGACCCAAAGCAAACATAGTACCGACTCGAAGCAAAATGCTCAGCGACCCGAAGCAACCGGACCTATAGCCTAAGTCAAACCCCGGTCGAAGTAACTATTACCCAAATGCTGAACCACGAAGTCCAAATCGAAGCTGAACCACATCATCTTGCCGACCCAAACCACACCGAGCCACACCAAGCCACATATGCCGACCGTAATGCTGAGCCACAACGACAAACCTCATTGCCGAGCGACCCTTATCTCACCACAATGTCGAGCCACCCTATCCTCTCCATAATGTCGGGCCACAATGACGAACCTCAATGCCGAGCGACCCTGACCGAACCACAATGTCGAGCCACCTTGTCCTCACCACAATGCCGAGCTACAACGATGAACCTCAATGCCGAGTGACCCTGACTGAACCTTAACACTGAGCGACCCTGACCGAACCACAATGTCGAGCCACCATATCCTCACCATAATGCCAAGCCACAACGACGAACCTCAATGCCGAGCAACCCATCCAAGCGAGCTTCATCCATTTAAACCGAATCCATCATATTTTAGCCTCGATAATCGTGAAGTTGGTTTGGTTGAATCTGTCTGTTTATGGCATTGACAAAAGGCGGGTTAACAGCTACCCTGTAAACTATGCATGGACAAACAAAGAACAGATAAGCAAAGAAAATACTCAATAGTTCACATAACAAAAAAGCTTTTCATTCCATCCAAAAATGCGAGGCACAAGTTCTGCCCCGCTAAGCTTATAATAAGAAGATGGAAAGTATTTACAAATCTAGGTCATCGATCGACCGGGTCAAGGAGTCAATCTATTCCCTTGTCAAAATGGTTGGCATGACCTTTCCGGCCACCTCCATCACGACGGCCATCTCAGCCCGGATCTCGTCATGGATCACATTCTTGAAGTTACTAATGGAGATCGATAGGTGATAATTTTCTCTAAATGGGTCCTTTACCGTGCTCGTTTGCTGGTTCATCCAAAGTTTCTCCTCCGCCAACTAAGGAGCCTTTACATCAATGGTCGATCGACATTTAGTGATACGTTGGTTTAGGTCTTTCCGCAATGCTTCGATCTCCTTCTTGACTTCCTACAGCTTTGCCCTACGATCTTTAACCTCCTCCTCCACCCAATCCCTTACCTCGACTGCCTCCTTCGCCACCTTTTTGGTCACCGCTGCGGCCTCCATGGCCTCCATCTAAAGTTTCCTATTTTCCAAGGTATACTCTTCGGCTCTAGAAAGTAGTCCCGGACGCGGACGAAGCAGTGGGTGGCTTAATAAAAAAATCAGTGTTAGAAGAAATTCCATTAAGCAAGTAAGAAAAATCATATTTGGAAGCTTATGAGAAGGGCATCCCGTATATGTGCATCAATCACAAACTCCTTAGAGTGTTGACTCCATCCAAATCAGGGCCGGTAGGTAGATGTCAGGTTCTCCACTAACATAAACCGGTACGACCTTGGCAGCTGTTTCAAGTCATCATGGTCCAAGGTCCGGTCCAACTCTAGAACCTGTTCCCTACCGACGCCCCTCTATCCCCTTAGTACAACCATCTTTAACAAAAATAGGCGCCTGCTTGGCAAAAGGAGTGCATACCTCAATTGATGACCCTTTAGGACTCTTCCTACTCTGTTGTAGGTGGAGCACTTGGTCTCATGCTCGGGGCTGGAGGGCGCCACGATGATCTTTATCTCTGTCACGGGTTCCTTGACCATGAGAGTTACGGCAATCCGAACTTTGGTGTTGACGTCATCAAAAACATCAAAAATTAGCTTGCTAGCCACTACAATACAACATAAAAAAGTTAGTAAAATTGTAAGGAAAAAGAAGACAAGTACAAGAGAATTAACTACCATTTGTATCGGTCTGGCCTTACTTTTTGATAAAGGGCAGGCAAGATGAGGTTGAACTGCCTACACTAGTTTGATTTATCCTGGCATGAGACTCACCCAAAGGTACAACATAGTATTCGGTATATAAAGGGTCATACGTGGGAATTGGCTCGAAGGAGGGACACGTGTCCCTACCAACACCTGGTTCTTATGATCCCTCTTATACTATTTTCCTCAGAGCACTCCCCAATATCCACAAGACAACCGACATCCTATGAGGAGGGACCAAGATATCAACCAATTGTCGTGGGTCGTATTCTTCCTACCATGTAATCGGGATTACATCAATTAGCTTATCAATATCAACTTTTTTCCACTCTCCTAGCTCCTCGCCTTAGATAACGTCATCATATCCCCTATTCTCGTTTTTGTACGGCCTGGCCAGAGGGTCATGGAATTTGATCTTGTGTAATCGCGATTTTCCTTGGCCGTCTTCTTTGAGATGGAAGCTTGTTTAACAATAATGGTTTAAATTCACTTTATTTTCCTGACTTAATGGAGGTTGCTGTCAGTCACCAAGGCCTTCAGGTCTAGATATCGCTACCGACCGCCTTTAATCTATTGGCATATTCACTTAGCATCCTAAAACTTAAGATGGCAGTTTCAATAGAAGCTCCCGTCAAAGGATGAGTTAAGCAAAGGAAAGGAAACGAATGACGGATGAAAGAAAGATCTGGCAAGAAGGACTTCCTAGGGGTTTTGAACTTAAGGTTCCTAAGTTCAGGGTTGACCTCGTGAGGGACGAAGAAATACTTCTTTATCCAGCCAGGGGCAGCTTTTCTCAAGATGCCTGAAAGATGATGGACTTGGTGCTAACCTAGAAATGGATGTAGGTGCCCATTGGTTATCCAGCTTTCTTTTGCAAATGGAAGACTGCGTTGACTAGTTAAGTTTTTGGCTCAGGAAGATATAGGTCTGCGCATGTGACATAAAGCCCTTATAGAGACTAGTAGGTACTGGGAGCAAGTTGACCTATGGAAAGTCATAGGCATTTAGAATAGAAACAAAGTAGGAATGAAGATGCAACATAACCCCGACCTTGAAGTAGCTGAAAGGCCATGCAAAGTTGCTTGGGGAAGGGTGGTCAGGTCGATCGATAATAGTGGGATATCTGATCATCCCAATACCAGGTTTAGTGTTCCCTATAGAAGTTCGGAAGCTTTGATGTTGTGAACACCGGTTGAAGAAGATCTAAAGGTTGCCATCTAAAATACAAATGACCTTGTTAAACTACAACAGCGCTACAACCAACTCTAGCATAGTCCGGGGGCAAAACCCTCAATAGAAGATGAGATAGCCAACCCCATGGATGCCCTTGCCGAGCACCCCATGACGACCGACTCATGACTCAAATGACATTCCTAAAGCTAAGTCGCAGGTCTTACGACCTACATATATTATTGTATTTTTCCACTTAATGCCCAAGGCTATCAATTTGGGCCTAAAGTTGCATCCCAACGCTAAAACGTTTTCTTAAAATCATATGCCACTAGAAAGATCACCAACGTTGATCGACCACTGCTAGCATGGCAATGATGGTCGATCGACGTCCAAAAGATGGCCATAAAAGCATGGATTTCGACTAAGCAACGATATAGAATCGAGACTCAAAAGCAACGCTTCAAACTGTGATATAAAAGAAAAAACAAAATAGCGAAAAAAATCCCATTTTCCATGATAGAGATGCAATGAAGGGAAGAATGGGAAGAGCATACTTGTTTTTGAAGAAGAAAGCTTGAAAAAACAAAGGGTTTTGAAGGTTTTTGGAAATTTTTACTAGCAAAAATATTCTTTAACTTGGGTAACGAATGAAGAAGGAGAAAATAAGGGTATTTATAAACTCATCCCTTGATTATAGCCCTTGGATTCGAAAGGCCATCAGATGTCAACCGTTGAGGCATAATCAATGCTAATGTCACTTCACACACATTGGAAACATGAGCCTCACACCACGTTTGGAAAAGTGAACAGTCTCGGCCAATAGAACAACGCCATGTATATCACGCATCAGATGCATAGTAGAACACCCAAGCAGTAGGATCTTTGTATTTTGACAAGCCAGCCCCGCTCAAGGAGACGGGCTTGAGGGCAAAATGTTGCTCAAATTTCCGGCAGGTACAATAAGCCCAACCCAACACTTCTAAGCCTGATCCATTTAACGTTGGCCTGCGCTCAATCTGTCCCACACCAGCTCGTCTACTCAACTACGTCCCAGTATTAGAGCTGAACTACTCAGCTCAGGACACCTTTAACAACCAACTCATTTGACCAGGTCCGGCTCAAGCGTAAACCTTTCTTTGGTCTGACTTCATTTCATCCTCTTTTGAACTGTCCCAAGCAGCCCATCTCGCCATCCATGAATAATTCGACACATCCTCTACGACTTGATCCTTATTAGTATTAAGTTTCACTCATCAATTTTCAACAACAAGCAATCGACCGCTATCGTGTAGGAGAAGCTTCTCATCCACCTTACCACCTGGATAAGCAAAAGTAAACGACAAATAGTACAGCTAGTTGTATTAGGTATTGTAGCATGTCTTCCAAAAGCACGTTAGCTCCTATAGCAAACTGCATTACTCAGCTCAAAACATGCATCTGGTACGACATTAAACCGACATGTTTCTCAATCATATATCCATAACATCTTTACAACTGTAATACATAAGCCCATGTGACTAGATCAATGGCCATGCCCGTTTCCCACCCGTTTTACCATGCAATCTCAACCATCCATGATTCAGAACATCTACTATAAACGCCTCATGTCATACAACATCAAATGAGTTGATTTTTATGCTCAGATTTCTCATTTCACCATGCAATTCCTCTCAAAGCTCTTGCGTTTAATATCATTGTAAGCTTAAGCGCTGAATTTCTTATTATTCTTTTGTAATTCATTGTAATTGTAAGAGATAAACATACATTACATCTACATAGTGAACGTAGACAAATCTCCATCGAACCACTCTACATCTTTGTGTCATTTACGCAATTTGCTCATTTTCTTCTTTATTTTACATTTTCAAGTCTAGTGTTAACAAACACCATTTGCTAATACAACGCATTAGTCTAATTCGAAGGTTGCTTAATTTTTTAGCCAATACCGGTTTATATTAAATTTTCATGCATGTATTGATCGTTTATAATACCACTTTAAATGGATGGATTAAAGCCGCTACAATGATTAATAATCGAAACCGTTACATGTCTAAACGGTGCCACAAAACTCCCACATGGAGCTTTAAGAGTGTTCTAATGGGCTGGAAATACTAATAAGCCAATTTGTAGTGAAGTACCAATTCCTTTTTTATTACATCTCGTAGCTTTGCCTCATCTCCATTATTGTTTAATCTGAAAATTAATTAAAAACCTTTGTCTGCTTTAGTAGCACGTTTAGCATGGCTTCTGGTGGATCATCTGATCGAACCTCGTCTAATCAAAGATCGTTCGGATTTGGTTCAGACGATGTTCTTTGCGCTTATGACGAATACACCAATCAGGATCAATCTAACGGAAGGCGATCCGATCTTTCTTCTATCAAGGTTTTCCCCTTTCCCTTTCTTTAATCCTGTTAATCAAGTCTTTGTAGGAAACGTTTGAAGTTTCTTATTAATTAGTTGAGCGACCTGTGGTGATTAGGGGTTTTTGAAGTTGAAAACTTGGGTAGTCAAAATTATTGTAGTTCAAGTTTATTAATGATGTCATTTTGTTAGTTAGGGTTTAAATATGACAATCATCTTGCTAATTATTGGTTTGATTTTGCTGGATGTAATTTTTAATCCATTAATGTTAGTGTATTGAAATGATAAACTGTGAAATTGTAAATGTTCTTGTAAATATAGCACGAGAGTATATGATACTTATCTGGACCAATTTGCATATTATGCAAGTAGAAGATGGCAGAATTTGATTCAGAGAGAAAGAGAGAGATTAAACGTAAAACCATTAGAAGACTACATTGTTATTACTTACCTAAAGATAAGAAATACAAGGCTATAAATAGATAATAAAATAACAAACTACTCCTAAACTTAAGCCCCAAAGATAACCACAACACCACTTCTACCACACAAATAGCACGCATGTGTTGACTTCTTCTTAAACATGTGCTAACTCTAACACCCTCCCTTAAACTAGATGTGCTAACATCCAGTTTACAAAGCAATGAACTGCGCTACTCAATTTCTTCATCGTCGTGTATAGACGAACTCGATCACAACTTTCATCTCTAGCTGGTTGGACATGCTCAACTGTTTCACGTTGATTGGTACTTTAACCATCAACGAATACTCTTGGTTTCCTCTTAGGGATCCACTGACCTCTCCATTCGGGTCGTCCCTTGTATCTGTCATCTCCCCAACAAGTGAGAACCGCAACTCTTCTTCCTTACTTGTTGGATGACACAAAACCAAGTCTTCCTCACTCGGCCTACTTCCCATGTAGGCATGCTCTTCAAACAGTTCTCTCTTGAGCACTCCACAAATGTCCAACCCCATAACTGACGGTCTACCATTCGTTGTCTTCATCTTCTACTCTAATACCACATGCATCCATCATTTCACTGAAATGCCACATCTCATAGTGCACTTTTCATACACTCGTCACATTACCTACCCGAAGTCGCAATCCAACTCCAACTTCAACTGGGTCATTCAGCTAACTCTCAGCTGCATTTCCGACGCCAACTCACTTCCATCATTGATTCTCTTTCACCACCACATCAACATCATCCCTTTAGCATCTCCTCTTCAAACCTAGCACTGCAACAACAACTCCTCTTTTCCTAAACACTGCTTCTACTCCATCTCCTCATTATCTTCTGCCTGAAAGACCTTCCTCCTTCACCTTTCACAAACCAAACCACACACTTCGCCATCAACATACAGTGCATTTTCTCCAAACCATTAAGAACATCACTGCCTACAACCTAGCAGCTTGCACACACCTTTCTTTTGCAATAACATCCTACACAAACAATTGCAAAGTCTTCCACCTGCACATTGCAATATCATCAACATCCTACCATCAATAGCTGCAATTCAACTTTTCCCCAACATTCACATATACTCCATCAAACTGCAATATCCAACTTGCCTGAAGCACATACTTATACAACATACTCACCAAAGCACTGCAATACATCACAAATTTCACCCTTACTCCTGCCTCTGCCTCATCAAAAACCATACAAGTTGCTGTCAAAACATACCTGATACATCACCTCCCTTGCTCAACCAATTCCAACCTTCAGCCAGTTGCCATCACCAAAATTCACACTCCACTGCCAAATTCACAACATACAACTCCTTGTACTGCCTCATACTTCAAGCAGTGACCAACTTCAAGCAGTGACAAATTTCCACATAAACTCTGCCAATACTTCCACACATCGACCACAAACACTCACAACAACTTCACAACGTCTAACTTCATCACTACAAAACCACACAACCACCTAACAGCCGCTATAGAAGCACAGTTCATCCTCACTCAACTTCTGCTTCTCATAACTGCACACATCATCGTACTCAATTCACCGCCAAAACACTGCCATCACACCTCCTCATCGCCACTGTTCAACAGTGCACACTGCTACATACAAAACTACAACACTTCCTCCGCTCATTCCCCTACATTTCCACGAGCCTGTCCATCACATTCATTACCAAATCACCAGACCACCTCTGTCACCAAACAGAACAACCATTATTTCCAACAAAATCACTTCTACTGCCCAATAAAGTTAACACTACATCATACATCCAGTTGCTGCTACAACATACATCCAGTTGCTGCTACAACATTCATTCCCATTCAAACTTCAGTTCATCTACAGCCATATAAAAAACATCAACCTTTACTTACCCATGCAACCTTGCCTTTGATCATTAACCCAATCGACTCTAGATCGAACTCCACCTCAAACCAAATTCACTGAATTTCGCCTCTCCCAAGTTTCAACAGCAAGAACCCACATCGCCAATCCATTCTCTGTATACAAATCTGACCATCATCATAATTCGAGTAGCAACTGACGTGGATCTCAGTCGAAGTCTAAAGCTTTAATCAGTAGGCATCACACTTTTCATCACTTCCAGATCTCATATTCTCCATCTCCAGTCGACTTCGATCTCAGGCCTTGATAGCAGAACTCACGAGCAGCTACTAGTGGCGGCTTCCAGAACCAGCAACAACACACAACAAGGTTCAAATCCAGACAAATTCGAGAGCGACGATTTCAACTCCGTTTCAGATCTGACGCTGCTGCAAAGTGACAAACTCTTCATTGACTGTTCCAGCACAAACCACCGGAGGCGATGTGATTTGTTATTTTTATTAGGGAAGTAGATCCAGATCCCGACTTTGGTTCCCATGGCACTTGCTAGGCGGTGCAATTTGTTTATTGCGATTTATAAATTTGAGGGGGAAGCATTTTAACGAGAAGAGGAAATTGTTTTGGGAGGATTTTTTTTTTTGTTCAACAAAAAAAACACAACTTTATTCTTGACTCATGCCTTTCAATAGATATCCTTCTCTAGTTCTTGCCCTGGAACAACTCATACAGAAAGATAGGAGTTCCATCAACAACTCCTTCGTGCTCATCGTTTCCATGGAAAACATAGAAGCCGAAGCAGATGTTGTTCACCATTCTTATGCATTGGAAGCCAATCATTCCATTTCTCATGAAGGGGACTCGATTTTTTTTTTTTTTTTGGAAACTTCAATAAAATTTATTGCAACTCTTTATCCTATCTCTCTCTCATCTCTAACCTTGCTCCGATACCATGTTAGAATTTGATTCAGAGAGAAAGAGAGAGATTAAACGTAAAACCATTAGAAGACTATATTGTTATTACTTACCTAAAGATAAGAAATACAAGGCTATAAATATATAATAAAATAACAAACTACTCCTAAACTTAAGCCACTAAGATAACCACAACACCACTTCTACCACACAAATAGCACGCATGTGTTGACTTCTTCTTAAACATGTGCTAACTCTAACAGATTCATGGTCATCAAATTTTGTAAGATTGGAAGATTTATTCCATTCATAAAGAATATTATGATCCAATTCACAATATCCAAAATACCATGCAATTTTTACTTGGTTAGCATTTTCACTCAAGTCTCAAGCTGCTATAAAATTAAAATTTTCGTAATATATGCAGTTATGCCTCCAAAAAGAACGATTAAAATAATTTCCTTATCTTTACAAATTGTGTAAACTATATTGATCATTAGGGTAGGATGAACAGAACATCTTCTATGTTTATGGATAATGATAGTAGCCATTTTAATGAGATAGTGCTTCAAATTGTACATGAATCTATTGAGTTATATAGTGGCCGCATTTACGTCTTCTATTTTGAATTTTAATAACCGACCTAAATTTTATCAATTGCATACTAATGTCATAGAGTGATCAAGTCATGTTAATTCGATTTATTTTGTTTAATGTGATATTACGCACAAAAAAGATGTACAGTTACTGGCAGTTTGACATCTTATCCGCTTGTGTACTTCTATGCAAGAAGCTATGAAACCACAATTTATTTTGTCTGAATGACCATCATGTTTGTATCTTCTCTGCATATGACAACACACACACACATCACATTCATCTTTTTTTTGTCGATGCTTAACCTTTTCCTTATTTTTTCGAGAAGGAATACAATGAGAGCAGAACTGGAAGACAATTAACTGCTAGTTATGGACATCAAGACGAGTATCCTAAAGAAGATATAGTTAATGTTGTTGAAAAGAGCATGAAGAAATATGCTGATAATCTGATGAGGCATCTAGAGGGCATTAGTGGAAGATTGTCTCAGCTAGAGGTACACTGCTACAAGCTTGATCGTTCTATAGGAGAATTTCACTCTGACATGATTCGTGATCAGAACGAAACAGACACGAAACTCAAGTCCCTTGAGAAACATCTTCAAGAGGTAAGTTTCTTCTGAGGTTTCAATTTTTATGCAGTGCCAGCATTTTGAACTTAAGAATAGTTTATTATATGAATTTTACAAATTTCATCACTGCACCTAGAAGATGGTGTCCCATTACAGGCAAAGATGGTTGTTTTTTCATTGCAAACAATTGTGATGATACTGGAAATAATTCATCACATTTGTAAATATGAATTTTGAATTAAAATTATGGTTGCACAGTTTTTGAACAAAATGTTGTGTGATTTTAGACTTTGTTTTTTTACTTGCATTTTTAACAAGTATATCTATGGATTGAAGCTTAATAATCTTTGAGTAGTAATGTTAAAATTTTCCATCGTATAACATTGGTTATTTATTTACACAATGTATACAATTCTATCACCACTCGTTCTACTAAGAAAAAAAAAGTATAGTCAATGAAGTTGGATGCTCAAACGGTAACTGTACTTCACGGTAATATGTAAAACCTATATATGGATTTAGCATTTGATAAATTGTTTTCCTTGACTTTTCGTTCTTCTCCAAATTAGCATCTCAAGGTTCAATCTAACTCAAACAGGCTATTGTTTTAGAATTATAGAACAAGCACTTTCATTCTATCATATTAGTCCTATGTTTTCCTTTACATTCATTAATTTAAAACCACTCATTTTTAAACTCCATCTTTTTTTTATGGCCATGGCACATGCTGGTCCTATGGTTGGCTTCGCCCTTGTTTGTCATGCAAAGACATCTATCATTGGAGGTACCCTAACACAAAAATATTAAGGCATAGACACTTGCTCCATGAATCCAATTTTTTCTCTTCTTCTTTCACATTCAGTATCACAACTTGTAATCTAGTGAAAATACTCATCCTTTGCTTGAAGTATTGTAATAAGTGCCTCAACACTCTCATTCCACCACGGGTCCTTTTTATTAGTTTTCATGCACACACACATTCATGCATACATACATATATACATACACACATACACACACACGAGCACATATGTATGTATATAAAGGTCTTGGATTTGAATGCTCAGGCATTAATTATCATTTTCCAATATATATGTATGTGTGTATATAGCGCGTGCGTGTATGTGTGATATGTGATTGGTGAAATTGCCGAAGAAATAAATTTTCCACTCCAAACGTAACAACTAAATTCTTGTTAATTCTCTTATTCATGGATATTTAAATTTGAAATATGATATACAAATAGGGAAATGCAAAACTTTTTTGTGGAAGTTGTAAAAATGGTAAAAGCTGGTGGAACAACCATTTAAGGGTTAAATAAATTTTAGAGTCAAATCAAAAGTAAACGTTGTGTAAGATTGGAAGGTGAAGGAACCCCTCTCTTTCTATGGTTATCAATGATGGTTTTGGGCTGTTTTGTTAGCATGCTGTGTTTTAAACTAACATAGAGTTATTTACGGTGCTCGGTGCACAAATGTGCATGCTTCTCTTGGAGCTTTGGCATGCAACATGAAGAATGATTCATGCCTTCCTGTAATATTGCACTGTTAGCAATATTTTTTATTATACACTACAAACCAATGAAACAAGAGTAATGCATGTATACTCTGTTACTTCGGTACATTTATTTTGTATTGCATGTTTATATTATAATTTTGTATGGGTGTTCAATTTATCTGTCAAACTAAAAAAGTTTATTGAATGTTGAAATGATGTAAGCAAATATGATGTATTATCATATATACAATATATTTGTATCTCCTGTAAAATTAAAATAAATAGAAATGCTATTCGGTTTGTAAAATACTATAATTAGTTCTAAGATAGTAAAGGTGATAATAAATTTACAATAATCATGCCATTACCAAGAAATTGGTATTCAATATTAAGCTACATCAGTTAAGCCTGGTACGGTTGTGTCATCAACTAGTCAATAGTACTTAACTATTCATATGATTACCGTATACTATGGAAACAGTAACAACGGTTAAAGATTTTGGTAATTGTGGCTAATTATACCAACTATGCATGACTGTATATGGTATTTTACAATGAAGTATATACTTTAATAGTTTATACTAGAGGAATAACATGTATACTATGATGTGTTTCGTCATGCACTAATAACATGTGCACGCATGATTTACCAATTCCTGGAAAAAGTTAGAACCAAAATTATTTATCTTTATTAATAATTGAAATAAAATTACGTTATTTTGGTCCAACCATGAACTTGCAAAAATGACCTTAAAGGCAAATAGGAGGTTTATAGTTGGAATGCCGCTTTGAACAAAAGTTAACATTCTTTTTTAAATGGATTATTTGATTTGATATATAAATGCGATCAAAAGTTCAATTCGTAGTCTCACTAAAATATTCGTAATTTTTTCTTTAAATTCACATTTCGTTCACTAAAATTGTATATAAAATTAAAATTTAATAATTTTAGATTATTTTTATTCACGTGCATCACATGTGCCAAAAAAATATTGTAAACAATAATGTAAATAATCGACGTTATATGTGGAAAAAGTTTTAAATTTGAAAATACAATGATTAATCATCAAAAACATTTGTGGTAACGATGATACAAGTTTGTAATCATGTACAACAGTTGCAATTACGGTATAAAGTAATAAATACGGCAACACCTCTAACATCAATGTATCAACGCTATTGGTATGGTTACTATTGTCAAATGTGGTGGTAAAAAAAGGTTAAAACATTGGTAACAGTAAAATTTACTAACTATTCTAATTTGTTTTTTATTTATTAATCTCATCGAGGGACGCTTTTTGATAATTTATTGAACTTTGAAAAACGGCTGTGGTTTTATTTGCAAAGTTGCTTCTAATTTTTTTTAAGTTACTTTAGCTATTCTTTCATGTAGTTACAAATAATTTGTGATGAATTATCTACATCAACTAAAATGATCAACATGTTGACGTATAGTATGAACAGAGGTGCACTCTACATATCTATTGCTATTGGAGCAATAAGCAATTGCACCCAATATAAAATGAGATTGAATATGGTGGATCATATGAATTGTTCGGGCAATTGAGTTGTTGATATTTGGCAACTCAGTTGTCATATTGCTAATCTCTTTCAAATGGCTCCACAAATTGCATTGCCAATATTCCGTGGGTGCATTATAATTTTGCGTTCAAGTTTGGCAATTACTTAGAAAATTGGTATCTTAGTGTAATAGCTCTTATATTTTTTACATGATATAAATTTATTTTTTATTTGGTTTTCATTCCTTTTTTTAGTATTTAAAGGATGGCAATAAAACGTCTGTCAGTGAATTTGACTGAAATTCCATGCTTATAGTGTTACATTTGATTTATTATTATTATTATTATTATTATTATTATTATTATTATTATTATTATTATTATTTCTGTTATCAATTGTGGTGTATAAAAAGGAAGACAATCATTTGTCTGTTGTTTGAACAAACTCACATCATTTCAAAAATGTATTAATCGTATCACCTTGATGTGTATCAAAGCTCTAGGAAGCTGTTCAATCTTCGCTGAATCATGCAGATTGTCCAAACGATTCCTCTTAGATGCCCTCAACATGTTGTCAAAACTCAAAATGCAGAAGGCTTTACTCTGTGTGACCATTATGAATGGTTAAGTTTATTTGCACATCTTCGAAAATACACTTTTGAAAATAACCTTGCCTATATAATTGTGCATAAAGACAGATTCCTTGCCTATTTGAGTTCTTCATATTGTGCCCTGTGTTGTGTATGGAGGCACAAGAGAAATCAACCTTTCAATGACTACCAGCGTACTCACATGCTTCATATTCATGCTAGTTTACGTGTCCATTTGCATTTCATATCTATATCCTCGTCTACACAAAGTATTGTGATACCTCTGTAGTTGCATAGCTCAAATCATTTGTACTTTCTTCCATATGCTAGTTCAATGGTTATGCCTTTTCTTTTTCACAGGTTCATAGATCAATTCAAATCCTGAGAGACAAACAAGAACTGGCCGAAACCCAAAAGGAGCTGACCAAACTACAGCTATCATCACCACCTAAAGACACCTCCATCGAAGCTCAGTCCAAGAAAAGTAAAGAGAGCGATCCGCCACCTGTTTCGGAACACAATCATGACGTCCCCAATCCGCACTTGGCCTTAGCCCTAACCCATCAGACGCCCGCCCCTCCTCTGCCAGCCCCACAAGCCCCACAAGCCCAGGGCCATGACCACTACGCCCTAAATCAACCTTCCCAATACACACCGTACACCCAGCCAAGACCCCAAATGATGAACCAATCCCAAAGCACACATTCATACCCTACATACCCTACCCAGTACCCTCAACAACAGCCCGTGGCACCACCTCAGCCTCAGCAGCCCATCAGGCCCCACACCTCCTTCGGCTATTTTCAAACTCCCCCTCAGCCTAACTTGAATTTACCAAACCAGCAACTGCAAAACTCATTTGCTGCTCCTCCTCCTGCAAAACCTAGTGGCGGTTATGAAAGTGGGGCGCCTTACCCTACACACTCTTCCGGTTTTCAAGGTTACAACTATGGTGTTGATGGAAGTAGGGCACAGCCCTACCCACCATCGAGCTACCCACCAGGTTCTAGTGGTAGCGGGTATCATCAAACATTGACCCGAGCCCATCCTTATGCTGATATGATTGAGAAGGCTGTCAATATGGGATACCCTACGGGGCAGGTTGTGAGCTTGATTAATATGATGGCTGATAGTGGTCAGCAAGTTGATTTCAATGCGCTTCTTGATAGGTTGAACTCTGGTGGAGCAGGGCGAGCTTGGTCGAACTAGAGCTTATGAGTTTGATAAGGGTGAATGCTATTTTTTAATGCTTAAATAATATGATGTGTGAATTAGAACTCAAGTTTGCGTAAAAATGTTGTATATATAAGCATAATTTGTATTGTAAGCTACTTATTTACTTGTTATATTCTTGCTAAATTTGGAACATAATGTTGTAATGGAGAAATAGTTTGCTGGATGATCCTTTCTCATGCTCGATTTTTTTGAATTCTCTATTTAAGTAGCATGCATGGTTTTATTATTTCAAGCATCACGCACATGTTATTAAAAGACTCGATAGGACTTGACCTTTGAAACTAAGATCAATTTAAGCTAGGTTTGCGGACGCTAGGACTGCTGGTCACGTTTTGATGTGTTTTATGTCAGATGTAACACCATGTAGCAACCATATTAAAAGCGTGTGTGAACAAATTGGATTAAACAGCTAAAGATTATAGATGTTTTGATTCAAGGTTGGATGTTAAATATTATTTGGGTAAAGTGCTTAGATATCAGAGGTTGAACAAAACTCTTCAATTTGGAGAGTCTAACGCTCTTCTCTTCTCTTCTGCGATCCGAAACTTCGTGGTCAATTTTTTTCTTTAGCATTTATGTTGTCTTTAAACGCAATGTAAATGTTGTAATATTTTTTCGGCCTCCAAGCTTCTTGAATCTTGATCCTATATTTTCAGACTTTTAAGTAACGATTGGATTGTTATATGAGTTTAGAGATTTGAAGAGAAGAACCAATATGATTTTTATACCTGTGCATTCTGGAAACGTGGAAGCACAAATTTTCTATTTTGTAAAATATTCTTACGAAAATGCGCAAGTAAAAATTAATTATTTTTTTTGCTTGTGCAGCGCAAGTGTAAATTGCTGTACGGTGAAAAACAAATCTATTTTTGTAACAGGTAATTAGGCAGAAGGAAGAAGTTTCAAAAAAAATTAGTCTCAAGGACAGCAAGTTTACTTTTTAGTATGAAGGACATTTTTAGTGTAAACTGAAAATGATAGTTACAACTATCATTCTGTGATTTACACTAAAAAGTGTCATTCAGCCTAAAAAACAAACTTCTTGTCACTAAAACTAAATTTTTCTGTAACTTTTTCTTTGAGCCTAAAATCCCTTTTTTGTAATAAGTTTTGAATAAGGTCTAAAATTAAAATAAAGTTTTCTGTAGACCTAAAACAAAAATTTGTCCACCCGTGAGCAACTAAATAACCAACTAATTATAATAAACTTACTTTTTACCCTCATTTTTAATCAAATATGTAGCGCAAGTTCAAGTGAACGAAGTCAATACGCAATGCATTACAGTAAGGAATAAGATGGGCTGAAGGCTACATCAAATGAAAATTTCAAAAGTTTCAGAATACAACGCTCGAAGCCCAACAATTTTTAACTAAACCGCACAGCCTAAAAACTTTGCACAACAACTAGCACAACCCAATGTCTAGTATGCATCGCTAGAAATAATTTCTCAGTAAATCATATGGACCCCGACCATATCCGCCAAAGTTGCATAAATAGCACAACATAGCACCACGCATTTAAACGGCAATCTCAAACTTCTCACCTTACCGCGTCAATCCAAGCTAGCAGCAAGCAGCCTGTGGCATCGTTCCTAGTTTGTCATTTCAAATTCACACTTTCCTGCCCCAATCAAAATTGTTCCACCTAAATCCAAGTCAGCAATCTATGCACATCTGATCAACTATGCGGATGAAGGGCACGTGGCAAGATCCAACAATAACTATCTGATACGAGTTACCATGTCAACAATCTATATGATATTTTTTTCTGTTATAAAAGGAAAGGGTTGTAGCATGAAAAAACTGATGGAACCTTGATTATTCAGAGAATTAAATAGTACTAAGATCTCAATTGATTTTATAGCTTGTACTAAGATAGAAACAAATAAAGTTATTGATTTATCCCCTGGACGTAGGATTTTTTTATATCTGAACCACGTAATCTCTGTCTTTAATTTTTGCATTTACCTTAATATAATATGCGTTTGGATTTGTTTTGATAAGAATTGAACTATTAACGCATTTCATAAAATAGTAAATTGACATCCCTCGTAATTGTGTAAGCATACAACAACATAATTACTATATTCAAGGCAATGTAACACTAATTAAATTAGCTAGTTCATAGTCACGTAAACATTCACGACATGATTACTTCAATTAATTTGGCATTGTGAGATTGAAATATCTCATCAATATTTTCACGCTAGAAGGAAGGCCGAGTCCACTGCAATATTGTCATGAATTTCCCTACACTCAAACAACTACAAATCCATCAAATATGTACCCAACAATCTCACAAAACACAAATTCTCCTATTCCTCCCACAGTCGAAGCGGACTACCTTACCGCCAAGACAAAAACTCGCAATATTCCACAACCTTTAAATCAGTAACATGCCTACCTTAATATCTCTTCTCAATTCCCATCTTCGAAACCTTAAACTTATTTACGACCCAAATAAATGAAAGGATGTCTGAGTTGGAAATGATAGTAGCCCAACATCCACCTCCAAACTCAACCTGCTCTCATGACTCCACAACTCAGCATCAACACTTACTAGTTGAGCAAACTGTGCAACTGATGAATAAAAACGACAATCTCAATATTCAGAATGGTAATGCTGGTTACAAGAGCACGAAGGGAAAAAATTAAAAATAAAGCTCAAGCCTACCCAAGCATCAAATCCAAATAGCCTAACATAAATTTCCATCTGCTTGAAAACCGCAACATACCAGCTGCGTAAGAAAATGATGATGCCACCTCAGTTTATAAAGATGGCTCATCAAAGAATGAGTCCAAAGACGAAGTAATTAGGAAATTAGAGACTTGGGTAGAACAGTTAACACAACTTTTTTTTAGCATACTAATAACGTGTGAAGAAAGCTGCTCTCCATTCTGTGAAGATATAGTGGAGTCAGACTTCCTCAACTCTAGGGCTTTGAATATAGAGAAGTATGATGATACTGTTGGATCTGGGCCAACACGTAACGGGATAAATGGTCAAATTAATTTTTTTTATTCTATTTTGCATCTTATTAGACATATGAAGCCTAAATATATTTAGATTTTACCTAAATTTATTTCAAATAAAATCAATATTTTATTTAATTGATTAGGTTTTATTTATTGTTATGTTTATATAATATGATATAACATGTGTATCATACACATATGTGTGTACGTGCACATGCAATAAATATGGTACATGATTTAACACACCTGCGTATAAGTGCTGAGATTTATAATGCAGGGGACATATTAACCCCTCTTTGTACATGTATGCTGTCTAATATATATGTACACAAATATATAGATAGTTTAAATGCTATATAAAATAATGTTTGTAAAGTATAAATCTTTATATATATATATATATATATATATATATATATATATATATGTGTGTGTGTGTGTGTGTGTGTGTGTGCGCGCGCGCGCGCTTCTGTGTGTGTATCTATATATATAATTAAAATTATAATATAAAGTTATTGTAAATATTGTTACAAATAATTCTGAAAATAACATCAAATTCAATATTCAAATTTCAAATTTTAGATCTAGATCTGTATAATAAAATATCTTGATATTTCAAATTCAAACCAATTTATTAATTATATATATATATATATATATTATGTATATTTCAAAATAATTTTTTAAATTCATATACATATTATATATATATATATGTTTATTAAATTAGTATTTCAAAAATAGATATATATATATATATTAATTATATATATATACATACATAAGCTTTAATATGAATAAATGATTACACACACATATATTAACATATATATATATATATATATATATATATAGCTTTAATAATATTAACAAATAATTTTTTAAATTACAAATAACTTTCAGTTTTAAACTAATTTTTATAAAGATTTCCGTATGAAAGTATTAAAATAATTAAAATAATTCAAAAAACTATTTTAATACATTTACATAATTTTATTAAATACATATATGGATATTTTATAATATGTATATGTATGTATATTTATACTATGCAAATTAAGTATAATATCTAAAACAAATTATATATATAATATATTTTGTTTTAAATATATATAAATATAAGGAATTTTTTAATTTTTGAAAACTATAATGCGGTAAAATTAATAAAATAAATATACATGTATTTTATACACATGCGTATATTTTAAAATTAATCTTTTTGTTTAAAAGACATATTTAATACTATTAAAATTTGAATTTTTTAATTTGCAACTACGACTTGTATATTATCATATATATACACTTTTTTTTTAATATATACACATACATTATGGTCCAATGTAAACAACACAAACATAGGGAGATTCGGGATAACTCATATATTATCTAAGCATATACTGACATATGAACAATTTTAAATATGTCTGTAAATAAATGATATACCTTGTCTAAAGCCTATATGAAACACCTTGAAACGCTGAATTGAAGAACTCCTTAAACCAGTATTCAGAATCCAAAAAGAGCTAACAATCTGAATCCAACGACCACCGATCTTCTATCTGTATTTAAATTGTGCTTTAAATGCTTGATAAACTAGAGGAGGAGGATAAGGGAAGGCCAGCTAAGACTGATTGAGATGGAGCAAAAATTATAGAGCTTTAAAGTGGGTTTGGAGATGAATATATAACATAGATACTAAAGAGCAAAAAGGGGATCTGAATCCTCCTTCTCTCTTACTTTTCGACCTCATTTTTAATCAATATTACACCCACTTCAACCCCCTAGCGGTCGCCCATAGTATGCCCATTTTTGGGTCTCCTAACCCTTTCAAGCCCGATCAAATAAATATGCAATTAAATCTAATTCAAATACACACCGATATCGTATATCGATACGTGTGTCAATAACTATTATATACACACTATTCAATATTGATCGACATAAATTAAATAAAACTATATAATTAATATTTCATAACTGTTAATTCATTTAATTAATTTACAATAATTTTCAGGTGGTAGTAGGAGTATTCAACGTTTCGGTTGTGTAACTCTTAGGTACAAATTTGGTTAGCAGTTAATATCAAAAGATTCAAGTATTAGCGTTCACACGTCACCTTAATTAGTAGTGTGAAATTATGACCAAATTTATCACTTGCATAGCTTCAGTAAAATATAATTTTACTTATTTAAGCATTACCCGACAATGATAATTATTTTTTTTTTTTTTTTTTTTTTTTTTTTTTCTAAAGAGCTGTTTTTTTTTTTTTTGGAGAAAAAAAGCCTTTCTCCGGGAGCTTACAGGAATAAAATAGACATTAAAAATGCCTACGAGAATAAAAGAACAGAAACAAGCCTAACAGGAGTACTAAAGCAGTAGAAAGCACAAGAATCCACTGCCGGTAGAAAACAAAAAGATCCTCCTGAGAACATAGGGGCAACAATCCACTGAACCGCCTATCCCGCTACACCCGATGAAGGTGTAGGCCAGACCACCGTAATAAACCAACCTCCTCCAGAAATAGAAAGCCCGAAACCAACCAAGAACTAAACACCAACAAACAGACAGCCGACGACAAGCTCTACCCAACAGAGGAAGAGGAAAGAAACAACAGTCAAAGGCAATGGTGAAGACACAACCGATCCATCAAGGAAGACGAATCACCACAAAACCTAAACCAGAATCCGCCGCCGGTAGAAAACCAAAAGATCCTCCGGAGAACAGAGGGGCAACAATCCACTGAACCGCCTATCCCGCTACACCCGATGAAGGTGTAGGCCAGACCACCGAAATAAACCAACCTCCTCCAGAAATAGAAAGCCCGAAACCAACCAAGAACTAAACACCAACAAACAGACAGCCGACGACAAGCTCTACCCAACAGAGGAAGAGGAAAGAAACAACAGTCAATGCAGCGGTGAAGACACAACCGATCCATCAGGGAAGACGAATCACCACAAAACCTAAACCTGAAACACTAGCAAAAACATCAAAACCGAAAAATAGGGGGGGAGGGGGAACCAGATTGCTGGATGAACGCCAGCAATCCGCCAGGAGGACCTATCCGACGCCAAGTCTGGCGGAACTCGGCGCACAGGAAATGGAAAGAAGACGAACAAAACGATGAGCATAGGAGCTCAAGCTGCCCCTAAACGGTCGACCACGGAATGCTAGGAAAACATCATTCCTAACTTGATGAATAATGGTTGAGGGGATCATCGGAGAATCGTCGAAGGTTGCCTTATTCCGTGCACACCAAATGTGCCAGCAGATAAGACAAGGAACCAGACGATGAATAATCGAACGAAGAGATTTCCCAGAGTTCCGCGTCCACCAGGTAGCCGGTAGATCATTAGCGGATCTGACAACCCCGCGGACAGACAAAAGGTTACTAAAGTAATTCCAGCATGCAGAGGCTGTTGAACTGGCGAAGAAAAGGTGGTTCAAGGATTCAGAATTCCCGATGCCGCAGCATTTGCAACGGGAGACTAAAGGAATGCCTACCCTTTTGAGATTATCATCCAATGGCAGTCCGTCATGCAGGATACGCCACATCAGAAGTGAAACCTTAGGAGGAGAGCGAGAATCCCATATGAAGGAAAATAATGGACGAGTAGGACAAGAAATTCTAACCGAGGACCAAGCTTTCAGGATGGAGAATGGAGCGCCATCCCAGCCCGCCTGGCCTCCATGAGAATCAGCGAAGGTCTTCACAGACTGCATGTGCTTCCAAGTCTCACTAGCATAAGACGGAGTTCCCGAATAGTTGGAACCAACCAGCCTATGGTACTTAGCATGAAGGAAGTTAGCCCATAAGGAGTCATTAGCACCAAATCTGTACCACAGTTTACAAGCAAAAGCAGCACAAATATCCTTAGGATTCCTAATCCCCAAACCGCCCTCGTTCTTGGGACGACAAATAGTGTCCCACGAAACCCAGTGGTGGCGACGGCGATCGTCCTTTGTGCCCCAGAAAAAGGATGAGACCAAAGACCGATACGAGCGGAAGAACGATGATGTAGGGGTCATAGTCGCGAAGACATGAGTGCCCATAGAATCCAGCACAGACTTAATAAGAACCAGACGACCGGCCTGGGAAAGAAGAGTCGCATTCCAGCGACAAATCCGGCCTCTCACCTTGTCAGTTAAGCAGTCGAACAAGGAGTTAAGCTTCCTACCACGGTATAGAGCGATACCAAGGTATGGTAACGGCAAAGAAGCTTCCGTGAAGCCCGAGAAGGTCTCAATCCAAGAGGATCGAGACGAAGAACAGTCCTTAGCACGAACGAAACAACTTTTGGAAGGGTTAACAAGCTGACCAGAGGACCGTTCGTATTGGTGGATGAAACAAATAAGACGACGAACGGAGGAACGACCCCCGTTTGAGAAGATAACAATGTCGTCAGCGAATGAAAGAGAAGAAATAAGAGGACAACCCCTAGGGATTCCAAATCGCTGAATTTGACCAAAAACCGTAAGGGTATGAAGACCGCGAATGAGAACTTCAGCCGCGATCACAAAGAGAGTGGGCGATAGCGGGTCTCCTTGACGCAAACCCCTCCCCGCTTTGAAAAATCCGCTAGCAGAACCATTAATAAGCACAGAGAACCAGCAGTTGGAAATAAGTCTCCAAACTAGGTCGATGATGGTTTCCGGAAAACCGAACGATCTAAAGACTTTGATGACGAAAAACCAGGACATACGATCGTAAGCCTTAGCCATATCCAATTTGAATACAACATTTGAACCCCTAACTTTCCTATCAAGCTGGGAGATCAATTCCTGGGCCAACAGGACGTTGTCAGAAATTAAGCGCCCTTTAACGAACCCCGCTTGAGACGTAGAGATAATACGCTCAAGGAAAGGGGCCAGACGACTAGCAAGGATCTTGCAAATAACCTTGTTCGAGAAGTTGCAGAGGCTTATAGGACGAAAATCCCCACAGGACCGGGGGTTGTCGCACTTAGGGATAAGAAAAAGGTTGGTGGAGGTCCAACCAGAGGGGAGGCAACTTCCGGAAAAAAAGGACCGGACAGCAAGACAAAAATCCGCCTGAATAATAGGCCACGAACAACGGTAAAAAGTACCGTTGAAACCATCCGGGCCGCTCGCACTATCCTTACTCAGGGCGAACACAGAAGCACGGATTTCCTCAGGGGTGGGGAGGACCGCTAGAAGGTCTCTCTCTGGCGGGAGCACCAGCCTAGGAATAAAGGCAAGCAAAGCGGAATCGGTTGTCACCTCGGACGGAAAACCCATGAAGGATTGAAAATGGGCCAAAAGGGTATCTTTCACTTCCTCGGGCGAGGATGCTATAGAGAGATCAGGCCGCAGAATCTCACGAATAGTGAGAATGTTGTTCTTCTTTCGAATGAAGGAATGGAAGAATTTGGAGTTTGCATCTCCGTCAACCATCCATTTTACCCTTGCCTTTTGACGAAGGAATTCATTCTCTATACGAAGCTCCGCAGAGTAGGTAGAATGAGCCAGGGCCCACGCCTCCTTATTGGACGCGGACGGGACCTCATCAAATAAAGATTCGGCTAAGATAAGCGATTCTTCTGCCACCCGGACTCGATCGAAGACGTTCTTGAAAACCTCAGCGTTCCAAACCTTAAGACAGCATTTCAGACGCTTCAGTTTGCGACTGAAAACCGAGCAGGGAGAGGCAATAATGGGAACGGACCAAGAATCATCCACAACTTGGCGAAAAGTGTGGTGCGATCTCCACATGCTCTGAAAGCGGAAAGAAGATGGCCCGGACAGGGAGAAGGGAGAGCAACGAACAACCAGCGGGGAATGGTCTGAGAGGGACCGATGGAGATGAGCTACAGAGAAAGAAAAAGGTAAACCGAACCAATCCTCTGATCCGAAAACCCGATCGAGCCTGGAGAGGATGCGACTAGGGCCCACCTGATTGTTTGACCAGGTGAACGCAGAGCCCACAAAAGGGAGCTCGGAGAAGCCAGAGCTGACAATGAAGGAGTTGAAGTCTGCCATTGCAAGGCGGTTGATGGCAGATCCCCCTCGTTTCTCAGCCTGGCAGGCGACGATGTTAAAATCGCCGCCCACTAACGAGTTAGCAATACCCAAAGAACCAAGACCAATAATGTCTGACCATAGAGATAACCTCTCCGTACGGTCACAAATAGCATAAACAGCCGAGAAGAGAAAGGGAGAGCCAAAGGAGGGGGAAGAGCAGATGACCGAAAGAAGCTGAGCAGAGTCAAAAACAGAACGGGCCGAAAAAGATTTGGACCATAAGATCCAAATCTTACCAGAGACATTAGCAAAGCCACCACCAAAACCAAGAGATAACACGGTGCTGGTAATGCCTTCCGGAAGTATGAATGGTTCCAGAAGCGCAACCAAGCCAACCGAGTGTTTTCGGACAATGCGTTTAAGTCTAGCCAAAGACGCATCGTTACCTATACCACGGACATTCCAGAACAGAAAATTCGACATGACTGAAACAGACGGAGCCAAAGAGACAGGCGAGAAACAACAAAAGAGGTGGACAGACCACAAAAGCCGAGAAGACCAGACACGCTCAGACAAGGTACAGAGAGTATCGAGCAGATCTGTCAATCTGCTCGGACGCCGCCATAGAGCGTGTACGGATGGTACGAGGAGTAGAATGGGCCCTACGCGAACGTCGCCGAGACGATCGTATAGGAGAATGATGGGACTGAGAAGAAATCTCCGACAATTCCTCACAAACAGAGACCTGAAAAGCCAGCTGGGATGTCTCAGCAGCCACAGGAGCCGAGTTCCTGGACAAACAATCAAGGCGCTCGTTAAGAAGCGCAATCTCTTCCTTACTCATCAACGGGATGGTAATGGACAGAGAACAAGACGAAGAGGGGATACAGCATGTCGACGAACAGGACGGCATGCTCAAGAGAACTGAGGGATCAGAAATAAAAGAATAAAAAAGCAGACAAGATGGAAGACGAGGAAGGCGAACACCAGACTGCCACCTGAACCAATCAATGGCGGTACAGGAAGCAGCGAGGCTGGAGACTGGAAAGGTAGGAGAAGAGCCAACGACGCCAGAGACCCGAGCTGCTTCCGACTGAAAGGCAAAACAATAAGGAGAAGCGGAAGGTAAGACGAAGCTGGCCGAACAGGACAGGGACCGGTCAGGTGTAAGGAAGCAAATCATAGGCTGCCCCAATTGCTGTTGGAATCTTACCGATGCGATACTGTCACTGATATTACAGTCCCGGAATGTCGGTAAGATTCGCTTGGCGGGCCATATAGAAGGCACAGTAAAACAAAGCAATAAAAGCTGGCAACAATCCAGGCTGGCCGTATAGTGATCACTGGTGATCACTATACGCACAGAGATAGAATACCGCCTAAACCAGTCGCTCCAGGCAAACCGTACCTTCCTATGACGCCAATGAAAAACTGCCGACAACGGAACCCAATGAGAGGACCAGATCACTGAAGGCACAGACCAGCCCTCAAAAAGACACAGCACCAAAACCCAAAACAAAGGGCCATCCGAACCAGACCAAACGGACTCGGTTGTTAAGATACAACCGCAGCCGAGACAAAAGGACAGCATAGCTGACAGAAGCCAAAAGCACTTCCGCAGGCATCCCAACAAACAGGCAGACGCAACAAAAGAACCATACCAACAAGGACCAGACAAGCAAACAGACGAAAAGGAACATGCAGTGAGCACACACCGAAGCGTGTCAAGGCTCACCAAAACACAACCAATATCCACAGCCATCAACTTAAACGAACAGTGCAAATCGACAAAAACAACAAAAAAAGACAGAGATCGAGAAAAGTAAACCTTCCAACACAAAGCCTCAGCAGCCTGGAAAACATATACTGCCGCTGCCCCTGACTGAACCACAACCTTGGTAGGACCCAAAGTCCCATCACCAACCTCATCCAGCCCAGTAGAGATCCCAACCAACCCAGAGGAGAGACCAGGCAATGCCGCAAAAGCAGACAGCATTGAAAAGGGGCAAGGAGATAAAGTGATGAACTCTTTATCTACCTCACCACCCTCAAACGAGCCAAAGCATAGAGCACCAGCAAAAGCATCAGCAAGTGAAGAACAACCCAAGACCGAAATACGAGGCGAGAAAGGAGTGGTGAACTCTCCCCTCTTCCTCTCCTTGAAACCAACAACGCAAGAGTCGACCAAAAGATCACTGCCAGAAACATCACTGAGAGAGCCAAAGGAAAGCTCAGACGAGCCCAAAGGCAGGGAACCCACAGAAGCCCCAAACTCCAATCTGGGCACGAAGCGGGTGGTGAAATCCCGATCTGCCACTGACGACGAACCAAGCAAACTGCGATTCAACCCCTTAAAGCAGGGAGAGATCTCCATAAACAAACCCTCAACCAACAGAAACTTAAATCTTGCCAAATCAGAGAAAGCCCCAATCGAGAACACTTCAATCTCGACCGAACAATCATTCAAAAAGCATACAGACAAAGGAGGAGCCACTACAGAAAGCAAGGCCTCTGCGATGGCGGCGAACGGAGGGCAAAGCCTCACGAAATCTCCTTTAAAGGAGAAAACCCCCAATTCCATAGGAACTGCTGAACGAGAACAGCAACCAACGAGATGCTAACAGCAGAGAGAAGGTACAACTTACAGTCACCAACAAACAGAACTGAAGAGGCGAAGAAGGAATAACGAAAAGAAAAAGACGAGAGGAGGGAGAAGGCGGAATTAGGAAGCCATTATCGAGATTTTTTGACCGTTAAAATACCACCTCAAATCTTACAATGATAATTATTTACATCAATTCTCTTCGTCAAAACTATATTACATTAGGACTTATGGAAATATGTAAGGTCAAAATTCCAATATCGTCCATATTCAACTTTATAGTCCACACGTAAAGTTCTTGGTTCAATAATAACAATTATTATTAACCTAACCACTCTTGCTAAAGATATTGACTTTGAATTGACTTTAGCTGACTGTGATACTAACCATATAACCGATGAGACAAATTCTCTATTGAATAGTGTTTCACTTCCAATGCTTCCACTCTACCCAACTATAACTATAGTTGTTTGATGGTTGTCATCCATGATTTAACTATAATTAAAATGTAGTTTTCATCCTGAAGATCAATAGCATTCTCAAGTCAAGAGAACTGTGTAATATTATTACGTCGATATTTTCTGTTTGACCTTAGTTATATTAATCAACAGAAAATTATCGGACGACTCATTCCATAGTTATCTAATAACTATTAGTACGTAACCTCTAGGTGCTCCTGGCAATCATGAGTAATATACTGCCTAATATTTGGAAAGCGTTATGTACTCTTGTTTTATCAGATGCATCAGTATTCGATCTCAATATAACTTGATTAGGAATATTTAAAATGATGTGTTTAATACTATGTTGTGATAAAATACTCATGACTACAACAATTGTAATTACTATCACAAGCACACAATTTATGGGTTTTCTGTTAAATATACTTAAATTATATAATTAACTAATTATAACAAGTATATAACATAAAGTACAAGACCTTTTATTTTGAATGAGATTCTACTACAGAGTTAATAATTTACAATGAATTACAGAATTGACCCAAGTGCATACCCCCAGCTCTATCAGGTACATCAAACCCGGATAACCATCTATGCTTTCGTATATCATATGGATATACTAAAATTACGGAACTTGCTAGATGCAAGCTGTTTACAGTTTATCTAGCTAGAGTAGCTTCAAGATTGTTTCGAAGGTATGAGCCTAAGGAAGTTTATTCGTGCGCTCAGTTTATCATCATACTTTAGCCTACAATTCAAATCCTGGAGGGAAGTTTCACCAAATCCAAAAACATTGTCTTGCGTTAAGAAGCATGAAAATAGAAGCTTGCAATTTCATCAGCTGGTTCAAATCCGAAGCTATGCAGATTGGCGTCACTAATGAAGAAGCACTATTGATGGCAGAGTGTTCAGGGACTAAAAAGATTGCAACGTTCTAGGACAAAAATGGTAAAAAAAACCCTACAAAAGCATGAAAGCTTTCTATGTGACAGTCAAGATCCACGTTCGAGTTGAGGAAGCTCGAATGGATGAGGGGATATCAATTAATAAAGTTTCCCCCATTCACAATGAAAGAAAGAGGGAGGCATAAGGTTATAATCAGTTATCAAAGAAGTAGAGGGAATTCAACTTTACAAATCATACTTCTCTGACTCACAGCCCATGACACATCTTTGAAGTTACCAGAGCTGAGTTGGCATACAACTTCTCTAATAAAGGAACGTGAACACGACAAAGGCGGTGCATATTGCCACTTCCATAGGGTAAATGAACACCATATTGACAACCGAGACCATTAAAGAATGAAATTGAAAAATTGATCCATAAAAGCTACCTGGCTAGCTTTTAGCAAAGTGCGACAATGAATCCGGGTCAGAGCCGTTCACTTGATCCTTATGTAATTCAAGTAGGAAATCCTAGAATTCTTATAAAGTCCATTCATAAGGGACCTCATTTAGCTAGCAAAAGCAAGAGATCAATAGACAAGTCTGTCTAGGAAGCATAGGTCGAGCAATAAGCAACGTATCACATTAGACAACAGTCTACGCCAAATATTGCCTTCACCGCTGCAGATTCAGTAGGGGTCATATTCCCACATCAAGACCCCATGGTGGTGATAGTGCGGATATTCAACTACACTATTAAGAAAGTGTTTGTAGATTCTGGAAGCTCAGTCGATGCAATATTCAAAGTTGCACACGACAAAATGAAGCCTCCACCCTTGTTGAAGCCTAGCCTAGAACTAATCTTCGACTTCAACAAAACTGCAATGGTCTAGTGGGATTGGCCAGACTCCTAATAAAAAGCTGGAACTACGCCATTCCATAAATCTTTCTTTGCAAATTTCCTTATAGTTGATCAACCGTCTCCATACTATGCCTTTTTGGAAAAGCCTGCACTGGTAGATGTTAGACAAATATTTTCTCAAAATGATTTACTTATGAAATTTCATACGCATGCTAGGATAGGGAGTATTAAGAGTGAACAACTTTTAGCTATGGAATTATACTATGTAACTTTGAATACTAGTAATAAAGTAGTTTCAATTTATACTACTATATTTTCTAATACGTGTAAAAATAAGAAATACAAGTTGATAGACCAGTTTTAGTAATTGCACTGCTATTTGATACCCAGGCTGACATTGAAACAGGTCAACCTGCAACCACACTGCTAGCATGAAAGAAGAGGAGAGATTATCTTCACATGATTGGAACCGACGAACATGTTACTATCTATGCACAACACTTTAGTCATGTTGCACAAACTACCGACTACATAGCTTCATCAAAAGCACCTGAGATAAAGGATGAAGTGGATTTAAGGTTGGGGATTAATGTAAAAGAACTTAAGCTGGTAGTCAAGCTAGAAGATGTATAGTTAGATCCTACAAATCCATCAAAAGTCATGAAAGTAGGAAATAATCTAATTACAAAATTGTTTACGGAGTTGATCAGTTTCCTGAAGAAATCAGCTGATGTGTTTTCTTCGACTCACCGGACATGGTTTGGATAAATCCATCCACAATGCGTCATGCTCTCAACATTGATCCAGATGAGCATCCTACGAGACAAAAGAGAAGCTCTTTGGACCATGAAAAGTATAACGCTTTAAACGAGGAAGTGAAGAAACTAAAGGAAAACAATTTCATTAGGAAAATTTATTACCCTAAATGGATAACCAATCCACTGTTGGTAAAGAAGCCTAATGGAAAGTGACGAAACTGCATTGAATTTCTAACCTTAACAAAGCTTATCGTAAAGATTCCTTTGCCTAGAATAGACTAACTTGTAGATGCAACTATTGGCTAGGAGTTGCTCACTTTGATGGACGCATACTAGGTTTACAAATAGATCATCATGTTTGAATCAGATTAGAAGCATACCGACTTCGTTATGGATAAGGGACCGTACCACTATAAATTCATGCCATTTGGATTGGGTAATTCTAGGGCAACTGTAACATCCCTTATTTGGAGGCCCGAAGCTAAGCTCCATAAATATTGCAGTTATCTATAGTATTAACTTCCGGTGATCAAATACGGTAATGTTAATGGTATCCATAATATCAGAAGCATATGAATATGGAAAAAAAAATCACAGATTTCACAAAAACAACTTTTCTGATTACATTTCATAAAACATGTTTCATATTCTATTACATTACCGCATAATCATTTTCTAGGTTTAGATAAAATGTAATTATTATAAAATACGCCAAGAGCGACATATGAAGATGCCCCCTTAGTTGATCAGAGTGCTATATAGTCATGACCGACTTAATACAACACAGCGGAAGTAAACAAATTAAAAGAACTCCTAAATAGTATCTGTCAGCCACCTGCTCGTCTTTGGAAGCTTTATTCACCAACCTACTAAAAACCTGTAAACCTCAACTCTTAGCCTACTCAAGTCAATTTTGAGCACCCGAAAGTTTAAGCAGAAAGACATAAACTTCGAGTCAGACATAAAGCCTAGTGTGAATAATATCATACATCTCGATTATTTGATATTAAGTGAGACCACGTCGCTTAGCGGAACAAGTTTCCCCTCACTAATATCTTTTCAGAACATATCCTTTGCAAATCATAATCCTGCAATCAAAAATGGTTAAAACAGTAAAGCATTATCATATAAACATACATATCAGGTAATAAATGAACTATCTATTCAACTATAGTTTTGTTTGGCTAACTACCAACCTTCGGCTGATTCAGGCCTACCAGAAAATATAAAACTAATAATCTAACACCTGTTAGATACTCATCTTCTGGACAGTCTATCCCTAACTTATCTGTTAGATACTCCTATTTTAGACGGTCTGTCCCTAAATTATATATTAGATACTCCTCTTTTGGAAGGTCTGTCCCTAACTTATCTTTTCCCAGGGTCACTTGATCCTAATGGTTGTGCGGGCTCACCAATAACCTACCTCTGTACAAATATGTATTCCCTTTTGTTGGTAATCATAATTTTAGTCGTACCTGTATCAAAGCCCTATACATTGGAATTTTGGACTAAATTAGCAGGGGCTAATAGCTAACGTATAGGGTGTGGCCCTATACCAGTCTCGTCTGGTATATAAATATCTGAGTCATATTACTTAGGGCAACCTTCCTTTAAATTTTTCTTGAAAACCTTTTCATCTCAAATTGATTTAAAACCTTTAAATCAAACTTAAATAAGGAAAATATATACTCTATGCTTTACTCAAAATCACCTTGCCATGTTATATATATTTTACTCAAACCTTTGTTGATGAAAACATTTGAACCTTTGAAAGTACCCCTTTCGATCCCATTGAAAGTACCACTTTTGAAACTAAATAAACCCTTTATAACCTAGGACGAAAGGCCAAAATATTCCTTTCAAAACCATTCATATAAACCTTTCAAAGCCATTGAAAAACCTTTCCTTCGAAAGCTTGAAAAGCCATAGATATCCTTCTTTAAAACTTTTAAACATTGCCTTTCGAAACTATTGGAAAACCTTTCCTTTCGGACCTTTCAAAACCATTAGGGAACCACCCCTTGGAAACTTTTCTTTAAATCCTTTCGAAAGCATCAAAACCTTTGTAAAAAACAAACCTTTCAAAAGCATTTGGGTTCAATTCAAAACATGTGGAAACACCTTTAGAAACCACTTAAAATTAACTCCTTCGAAACCTTTGGGTTTTACCTTCGACAGAGCAAGAGGGTCATAAATTATTTAAGTCGAAAAAAATCTTTCGAAAGCATTTCCTAAGTAAAGAAGTATTGGTGTCGAGACCAACCTTGCGAAGGCAGTGGAGAAGCGGATAAGTTTTAAAACAAAGTATACCTTCCGAAAACATTGACTTCAAAAGGTAAAAAAAGGGCAGCTAGGGCTTTCGACCCCTTTCAAAAACATTTACTTAAAACAAAAGGCACAACCCATTCGAAATCTTTCCTTTAAAACATTTGACTTATCCAAAAGCTTACCAAGTCGAAAGCATACCCTTCGAAAGCAAAGCAGACGCATTTTTCATTTGAAAGCAAAGTAGCGCTTTGACCCCTTCGAAACCCCTGGTTTCGACCCACTACCTTCCGCCTATATCTACTTCACTGCGAACCATGTCTTTGATGCCGTGCGCATCAGTTTTGATGGCGATGGAGCTACTAAGTCGGAACCCTGGTGCCGAAAGTGGCGAAACATGCTAAAAGCATGTAAAAACTGATTTTAACTTTTAAAAGAAATTCTTTTTAACTAACTTGCCTTGTTTTTCAAAATATTATTGGTTGCTAATTTTCTTTTCTAAAAGTGCTGCTAATATTTCAAAAATAAACAATTTAATTTAAAATACCCCTCATTTTATAAATATATAAAACATTTAAGTATCATACCTTAAATAATTTTATATATATCTATTAAAACACTTAGGAAAATTCTACAAAATTCTAGAAAATCATTTTCAATATATTTTCTAACATATAATTATTTCAGACCGAAAATTTATAATATTTAGCCGTAAAAATAATTTTAAACCTAAATAATCATTTTCCTCACTAGAAAATTAATATAAAGTCCACATTAATTCTGGAAATTATGAAAATTGAAATCCATCTGTAAAATATTATTTTCGATCTAAATCTATAATCGCAAGGCATTTGGATGTCATCTGATAGAGTTTTCTCGTTAAAATATATCATATAACCTATATGAATAAGCATAAATCATCAACAAGCAGATATAAACATTTAATCATTCAAAAACATGGCATAACCTTGCAAATAAATTCGATTTAACCTTAAAACCGAAAACACTTAAGAAATATGAGATGTATTCATTATTCACCTTAGCTTTGAGATTAAGGAGTTTGAGACTTGAATGGATAAAGTTGATTAATCTTCTTCCTTTAGCTCTTTCTTCCTTTTATTCTTGCTAATGGTGGCCGACCTCTATTTATTTTTAATTTTGCAAATGAACGTGTAGAACATACACGGCTAAAGGTTTAGGGTATTAGAATGATCTCTTTCCTATTTTATCCCTCATCTATTTCATTTTAAGTCTTCTTTAGTTCATTGATTACATGGCACGACTATCCCTTATTAAAATCAAATCTCAATCCCCTAATCATCACATTATTTTATTTAATTTAGCTAATTAAATGTCCTAAATAATGTTACTAAAAAAATAGGGTGTTACAATCTCCCCTCCTTAAAGAATTTCCTCGTAATTACGCTAAGGTACAACAAATCAACCAAAAAGTTAAAACATACCATCTAACAAATCAGGATAAGCGTCTCTAATCCTGCTTTTAGTCTTCCAAGTACAAACTATCTCATCGTCGTTCTACTAGACTTTTACTAATCTGACTGTCTTATTTCTCAACCTCTTCTCATCACTCGTGACCATACGAATCAGCTTTCTAACTAAAGTCAGGTCTGGTTCTACTACTAAATCATCTAACACAGTCGGTGCTATAGTAGATTACGAGTCTCTAACACACTTCCTCAGACGAGAAACATGAAACACATCGTGGACTCTTGCCAAACTACTCGGTAACTCTACTCTATACGCAAGTTTCTCGATCCTCTCTACAATACGAAAAGGTCCTACAAATATCGGTGCCAACTTCCTCGATTTCCCGAATCGAATCACACCCTTCATCGGTGACACCTTAATAAAAACATGATCGCCGATAGATAACTCTACGTCTTTCCTTCTTCTATCTACATAACTCTTCTACCTAGACCGAGCCTCCTTCATCCTATCCCGAATCAACTTAATCTTCTCTGCAGCTTCTCCAACTAAATGTGGACCAAGAACCAACCTATCCCCAGTCTCTAACAAAGAAACTGGGGATTTACACGGCCTTCCATAAAAAGCTTCAAACGATGCCATCCCTATACTAGTCTGATAACTGTTGTTATACGAAAACTCGACTAAGTGTAGATGGTCTTCCCATGATCCTCGAAAATCTAACACACAAGCTCTTAACAAATTTTCTAAGACTTTGTTAACTCTTTCTGTTTGCCATCGGTCTGTGGGTGGTAAGCAGTACTCATCTTGAGCTTGGTTCCTAAAATATCCTGTAGACTCTTCCAGAACTTGCTAGTGAACAAGGAATCTCTATTACTTGCTATTGTAATAGGAATTGCATGAAGTCTAACTATATTCTTCATAAATAACTTAGCCAAAATAGGTGCCATTCTAGTTGACTTAACTGAGATAAAATGAGAAAATAGGTGCCATTCTAGTTGACTTAACTGGAATAAAATGGGCACTCTTGGTCAATTTGTCCACCATGACCCATATACTTTCATTTCCTCTATTGGATCTTGGCAACCCATCTATAAAATCCATAGAAATAGAATCTCACTTCCATATCGGTATATCCAATGGCTGAACCAACCCACTTGGCTTCTGATGTTCGGCTTTTATCCATTGGCAGTTCAGACACTGTTTCAGCTATATGCCTACATCCCTCTTCATACTTTCTAGAAGAAACTCTACTTCATGTCCTGATACATCTTAGCTCCTCTTGGATGAATAATGAACTTCGAATGATGGCATTCCTCCAAAACTTCCTTCCTTATGTCTCCCACATTCAGAACACATAACCTACCTTTCTTTCTCAACCATCCATTATCATCAAGACTAAAATCCTTTAAGTCATCGCTCTCTATTCCATCCCTTAACTTCCTGATCCGTTCAACTAATCTTGGATCCTCCATCTGTCTAAAAGCAATCCTTTAAATTATAACTGGTCACAATTCTAAACAAGATAACATAACAGTTCCTCACTAGACCTAACTTCAAATCTCCACTGTAATCTGCAAGTCGACAATGCTTTAAAATCTTTCCACTCTATTATCATTGCTAACACTGCATTCTGATGCTTTTTGTTAAGCGCATCTGCAACCTTATTACCTTTCCCTGGTGTGTACTCAATTCCAAAATCATAAGCAGTAATAAAATCCAACCATCTCTACTGTTTCATGTTCAACTCCTTCTGAGAGAACAAATACTTCAACGACTTATGATCTGCATAAAACTCAAGCCTCTCTCCCAAAAGGTAATGTCTCTACATCTTCAGTGCAAAAATCACCGCAGCCAACACCAAATCATGTGTAGGATATCTACCCTCATGCGGTCTAAGCTGTAAAGAAGCATAGACAATCACTTTACCTCTCTGCATTAACACGGCTCCTAGTCCAGTTCCACACGCATCTGTATAAACTACCAAATCCCAATTCCCTTCCGAAACAACTAATACTAGCGCATGGGTCAATAAGTGTTTCAAGCTCTAAAATGCTTCCTCACACTTATTGGTCCAAACAAACTTCACATTCTTTCGCGTTAGCTTGGTCATCGGTGCTGCTCTCCGTGAAAAATCCTTAATGAACCTCCTATAGTATCCCTCCAATCCTAGAAAACTTTTTGTCTCAGTTACTGTCTCGGGTCTCTTCCAGTTATTCACCGCTTCAATCTTAGTCGGATCCACTTATAACAATTTCTCTGTGACTACATGACCTAGAAACGTCACTTCCTTCTTCCAGAAATGACACTTCGAAAACTTCGCCTTCAGCTAATGCTGTCTCAGCATCTCAAGCACAACTCTAAGATGAACTCTCCCTTTCATCCTTAGAGTATATCGAAATATTATCAATAAAAACCAACACGAACCTATCCAAGTGCTCTCGAAAAATTTGGTTCATCAAATCCACAAAGAATACAGGCGCGTTGGTTAGTACGAATGGCATAGCTAACCATTCGTACGATCCATACTTGTTCTAAATGCCATCAAAGGAATACTATCCTCCGCCACTCTAAGCTGATGGAAACCTGTCACTAAATCCAACTCAGAAAATGCCTAGACTCCACTCAACTGGTCGAACAAATCGTCAATTCTAGGCAACATATATCGATTCTTTATCGTCTTCTCATTCAACTTACGATAATCGATACATAACTTCAACGATCCGTCCAGCCTCTTTGCAAACACTACGGCTGCTCCCCAAGGTGGACTACTAGGTCTAATAAAATTCTTGCCTTCCAAATCCTCCAACCGCACCTTCAACTCTCTCATCTCGGTAGGTGCCATTCTTCTTGGCGGCCTACTCATTAGTTCTGCTCATTGGTTCTGCTTCAGGCACCAAATCTATCCGAAACTCAATGGATTGTTCGATGGCAGTTCAACCGTGGGTTCAAAGATTCAACACGTCTTTTATCTCCATAACATCCAGCAAAGCATTCACCTCACAATTAGGGTTTTCTATGATATATATACAATCCAATCAATACAATCAGCGTGTCTAAGTGATATTTTCCTACCTTGGCAAAATATCCTAGCATCATACTTACTTAACCAATCCATACCTAAAATAATTTCGAACCCTACAAAATCAAACACACGCAAACTGCAAACAAAGGTATGACCTAACAAATCAAACTCTAAGTGGTCACACTTCATCCCCAGTGTCGCATACCCTCCTATCGAATTTGCAATACTTAAGGAAGTAACTAAATATGATGGTTCAAGGTTAAGCTTATCTACCAAACAATGAGATATAAAAGAATGTGATGCACCAGTATTAAACAGAACACTAACTGAAATACCATAAATCTGAAGCGTACCTCCCAACACCGCCTTCCCTTTCTCCTGCAATGTTGGTCCTAATGTAGCTGGCTCCAATGCAAATACTTTGCCTCTTCCATCCTTAGCAGGCTCTTTGCATTGATTCTTATAATGACCAATCCGATCGCAGTTGTAGCATCTGATGTTCTTCTTCTCGGTCACTTCCTTCGCCTTTCCAATACAACATTCATTCGCAAAATGCCTCTTCTTATCGCACTTGAATCAAACAACCTCAGACTTTCCCTTCTTTACGGCTCCACCTTTCTGAGCACCCTCTTATGAAAGAACTTACTTTTTTTTACTCTACACTACTTGGATCTCCTTTACCTTATTCTTCTCCAGAAAAGCAAGCATCTCCTCATGTCTTAAAGCCATTTCCACCACAACATCACAAGGATCCCTAATATGAGGTAATGTAGCCCATGCCAACTCAGGCTTCAACCCTCTTATGAACTTCTCATTCCTCTTCATCACAGTATCCAAAGTAGCACTCCCATACTTTGACAACTCCTCGAACCTTCTAGAATATTCCAATACATACATCGCCCCCTGCTCTAACTTAGCAAACTTTCGGAGTGAAGAAGACTGTGCCATCATAGACATGAATCTCTCCTTGAACCTTCTCCTAAACTCAGCCCATGTCATCGTCTCTTCATTCAATCCAGCCGTCAGACTATTCCACAAGAATAAAGCTGCTCCCTGAAGCTGTCTTAAAGCAAGCCTCCTCTTTTGCTCATCATTGAGCCCCAAGTATACAAAGATCCTCTCATAATATAACAACAAGTTATCCACCTCAATAGCATCCTTAGTTCCGATAAATGGCTTCCCTCCAAACCTAACATAATCTCTGCTCAGGATAGCATAGTTGTTGACCACCGAAGCTTCCTGGACTCCTACTCTAGCATTTCCTTCAACCACACCAGCTGTAATTCCAGCTTGCATCATGTTCACGAAAAACTAATACATAGCTCCCATATCCACTTGTGGAACTCCAGCACCAACATTCCCAGCTTGTGCCCGACCTTGGTTTCTTCTAGTATTTGGTCTGGCATTTCCATTTGTGGTGGTGCTTCCTCAAAAATTCACTCTTCAACTTGTAGCGTCCATATCTGTATTCAAGCCTCGTGAGACACAAAAGAATAGCCTGAGGGAGATAAGAGAATAGAGATATAGCGTACACTTATACATAGAAAATACAAGTACATTACTATAGCATTATCCCATACCCCCAATCTTATCTCTAATTCCTTAGGATTATGTTTTCAAAAATCATTTTAAGTATTTCATAAAACCATGCTTTGGTACCAAGCTGTAACATTCCCTATCTGGATGCCCAAAGCTAAGCATTACAGATGCTGCAGTCATCCATAGTATTAACTTCCGGTAACCAAATACGGTAATGTTAATGGTATCCATAATATCAGAAGCACTTGAATATGAAACAAAACCATCGATTTCATGAAAAAACTTTTCTGATTACATTTCTCAAAACATGTTTCATATTCTATTACATAATCCCATATTCATTTCCCAGATTCAAATAAAATATAATTATTACAAAATACGCCAAGAGCGACATATGGAGATGCCTCCTTGGTTGACCATAGTACTATATAGTCATAACTAAGTTAATACAACATAACAGAAGTAAAAAAAATAAAGCAGCAACTCCTAAATAGCTATCTATCAGCCACCTGCTCGTCTCGAAAGCTTTATTCGCCAACCTACTAAAAACCTATAAACCTCAACCCTCGGCTTACACAAATCAATTTTGAGCACCTGTGATTTTAAAGGGGAAAGACATAAACTTCGAGTCACACATAAAGCCTGGTGTGCATAATACTATACATCTCGGTTATTTGATATTAAATGAGACCATGCCGTTTAGCGGAATGGGTTTCCCCTTACTAATATACTTTTAAAACATATCCTTTACAAATCATAATCCTACAACCAAAACTGGTTAAAGCTGTAAAGCATTATCATATAAACATACATATCAGGTAATAAATGAACTATCTATTCGTACACTATAGTTTTGTTTGGCTAACTAAAAACCTTTGGCTAACTCCAGAAAATATAAACAAAATAATCTAACACCTGTTAGATACTCATCTTCTGGACAGTCTGTCCCTAACTTATCTGTTAAATACTCCACTTCTGGACGATCTGTCCCTAACTTATCTGTTAGATACTCCTCTTCTGGACGTTCTGTCTTTAACTTATCTTCTCCCAGGGTCACCTAATCCTAGTGGTTTTGTGGGCTCACCAATAACCTACCTCTGTACAAATATGTATTCCCTTCTATGTGTAATCATAAGTTTAGTCTTACCTGTGTCAAAGTCCTACACACTGGAATTTTAGACTAAATTAGCTGGGGCTAATAGCTAATGTATGTGGTGCAACCTTATACCAGTCTCATCTGGTATATAAATATCCGAGTCATTTTACTTAGGGTAACCTTCCCTTAAATTTTCCTTGAAAACCTTTTTGTCTCAAATTGATTGGAAACCTTTAAATCAAACTTAAACAAGAAAAGTATATACTCTACGCTTTACTTAAAATCACCTTGCCATGTTATGTATACATTACTCAAATCTATATTGATGAAAACATTTAAACCTTTGAAAGTACCCGTTTCGATCCCATTGAAAGTAGCCCTTTCAAAACCAAGTAAACCCTTTATAACCTAGGCCGAAAGGCCAAAACATTCCTTTTGAAACCATTCATATAAACTTTTCAAAACCATTGAAAAACCTTTCCTTCATAAGCTTTAAAAGCCTTAGATATCCTTCTTTAAAACCCTTAAACATTGTCATTCGAAACTGTTGGAAAACCTTTCCTTTCAAACCTTTCGAAACCATTGGGGTACCACTCCTTAAAAACTTTTTTTAAAACCTTTCGAAATTATCAAAACCTTTATAAACAAAAAATCCTTCGAAATGATTTGGGTTCAATTTAAAACACGTGGAAGCACCTTTTGAAACCACTTAAAATTAACTCCTTCGAAAGCTTTGGGTTCTACCGTCAATGGAGCAAAAGGGTCGTAAAATATTTAAGTCGAAAGCATTCTTTCAAAAGCATTTCCTAAGTAAATAAGTGTTGGTGTCAAATAAAACCTTCCAAAGGCATTGGAGAAGTTGCTAAGTTTTAAAACAAAGTATACCTTCCGAAACCATTGACTTCGAAAGGTAGAAAGGCGACAACTAGGGGTTTCAACCCCATTCAAAAACATTTACTTAAAACAAAAGGCACAACCCATTCAAAACCTTTCCTTTAAAACATTTGACTTCGTCGAAAGCCAACCAAGTCGAAATCATACCCTTCAAAAGCAAAGCAGATGCGTTTTTCATTTGAAAGCAAAGTAGCGCTTCGACCCCTTTGGAACCCCTGGTTTCGACCCAATACCTTCCGTCTATATCCAATTCACTGCACAGCAAGTCTTTAATGCTATGCGCATTGCTTTCGATGGTGATGGTGGCAGAGCTACTAAGTCGAAACCCCTGGTGCCGAAAGTGGCAAAACATGCTAAAAGCATGTAAAAACTGAGTTTAACTTAAAAGGAAATTCTTTTCAACTCCCGCCTTATTTGTCAAAATATTATTGGTTGCTAATTTTCTTTTCTAAAAGTGCTGCCAATATTTCAGAAATAAACAATTTAATTTATTTGTAAAATACCCCTTCTCCTTTTATAAATATATAAAACATTTAAGTCCAATACCTTAAATAATTTTATACATCTATTAAAACACTTAGGAAAATTATATTTTTTTTTATAGAAAATCATTTTTAATATGTTTTCTAACATATATTAATTTCAGACCCAAAACTTATATTATTTAGCCGCAAATAATTTTAAATTCAAATAATCATTTTCCTCACTATAAAATTAATATAAAGTCCACATTAATTCAGAAAATTATGAAAATTGAAACCCATCTCTAAAATATCATTTCTGATCTAAATCTAAAATCGCAAGGCAATTGGATGTCATTTGATAGGGTTTTCTCATCAAAATATATTCTATAACCTATATGAATTAGCATAAATCATCAACAATCATATATAAACATTTAGTCATTTAAAATCATGGAATAACTATGCACATAAATTTGAATTAACCTTAAAAACGAAAAAATTTAAGAAATATGAGATGTAGTCATTATTCACCTTAGCTTTGAGATTAAGGAGTTTGAGACTTGAATGAATTAAGTTGATTAATCTTCTTCCTTTAGCTCTTTCTTCCTCTTATTCTTGCTATATGAGATGTATTCATTATTCACCTTAGCTTTGAGATTAAGGAGTTTGAGACTTGAATGGATTAAGTTGATTAATCTTCTTCCTTTAGCTCTTTCTTCCTCTTATTCTTGCTAATGGTGGCCGACCTCTATTTGTTTTTAAATTTGCAAATGAAGTGTAGAACATACATGGCTAAGGTTTAGGGTATTAGAATGATCTCTTTCCTATTTTACCCCTCCTCTATTTCATTTTAACTCTTCTTTAGTTCATTGGTTACATGGCATGGCTACCCCTTATTAAAATCAAATCTCAATCTCTTATCATCACATTATTTTATTTAATCTAGCTAATTAAATGTCCTAAATAATGTTACTAAAAACATGGTGTGTTACAACAACTTATTAAAGATTAGTAAACATAATGTTTATTGAGCAGAATGGAAAGCCTGGAGAGATGTATGTGATGATATGCTTGTGAAATCCAGAAGTGCTCCTATTCATGTGCAGGACTAGGAAGAAACTTTGAAATATTTTAAAAATTCAAAAAGAATTTAAATGCTCTCAAATTCATCTTTGTCATATAATCAGGGAAATTTCTTAGATATATAGTAAGTGTTAGAAAAATCGAAGAAAATCCAGAGAAGATTAAGGCCATCACTAAAATGGAAGCCTAGAGAAGCTAATAGATGTGATGAGTCTAAACGGAAAGGTAGCTGCACTGAGAAAGATCATCTCCAAAATCCCGTTCTTTGATTCATTCAAGAAAGGAAGAAACTGACTGAGTTAGGGTATGCCCTTGGGAAATTGTCTAATTTGTTACATATATCTAACTCTATAACTAAACTTGTTCATAGAAAGGTATTTGATTTCTATAATATAATTTGTTATATTGTGATATAATTAATTAATAATTAATTTAAAGTATACTAAATAGAGAATCCTTAAATGTATGTTATGTGATAGTAATTAAAATTTGTCTTAATCATGAGAAGTTTATCACATTAAAATGACATATTATTTTAAATATTTATAGTTGAGATGTTTTGAGAAAGGATATCAATACATTCGTCGAGACTAAAGTACGAAACACTCTCCAAATGTCTAGGAGTGCATAACTCATGGCTATTGGTAGCACCATGGTTATGTATTGATAGTTATTGGATAACTATAGAATAACTCACTCGATAGTTTTCTATTGGTTAATATAACTAAGGTTAAATAGAGAATCTTCAGGTGATGATATTACATTGTCCACTTGAATTGAGAACAACATTGAACTTCAATGTGGACACTCCACTTTGATTATAGTTAAATTATGACATAACATCCATCGAATGATTATAGTTAAGTCTAAGTGAAGCATTGATAGTAAAACACTATTCAGTCAAGAATTCGTCTCCTCGGTTATATGAGGTTAGTATCACGGTCAACTATAGTAGACTCAAAATCAAAGTCTTTGGCCAGAGCGGTACGGTTGATAATTATTATTTTTATTGAACCAAAGATTGTATGTTTGGACTAATCAAGTTGAGTGTGGACGATATAGGAATTTTGACCAAAACTAAATACATAAGTCCTAGTGTGATGTAGTTTTGACAAAGAGAATTGGTATAAATAATCATTACTACCAGATGTCGCTTATAACAGTAAAATTGGATTTTACCAAATAGATGAATATGCCATAAATTCAACCGAATATCATAATACTAGCTAAGATGATGTATGAACGTTGATAATCAAAATTTTCTATATTAATTGATGACTAAATTTACATCTTTAAGTCACACAACCATAATGTGTTTATACTCCAAAAAATCACACGATTTAATAATTCATAATCATTATAAATTAATTAAATTAATTAAGGTTTACGAAATATTAATTTTTAAATTTTATTTGATTGTTTTTGAATACCATTAGTATTTAATAAAATACATATAAAAGTTATATATATCCATATCGATATGCAATATCGATAGAATATTTAAATAGATTAATTGCTAAGGAATTTTAGGAATTTTTTAAGGCCCATGTGCCTCTTTTATGCCTGAACATGCATGATGAAGGAGGGAGAGAGGATTTAAGTACATTTAATAAGGAATTAAATTAGGAAGGTTTTAAAGAAAGGAATTGAAACTTTTCAACGTTTGCTTTAAAACAAAATTTTCTTGCATTCATTCATTGACCCAATGGATAATTTTTTTCTTCTGCTCTCTTCTCCCTTTCATATCACGATCTAAAAAATATGGCCTCTAAGGGTTTAAAAATCCCAATAATAAAAATATATAAGGTGCTTGTTGTCTCTTGATTCTTGCAAAATCCAACTGTTGATTTAATTGAATTTAGGAGCTTTATTCATCGTTCAAGGTACATTTTTTTACTATCCATATGAATTTAAAATTTGATTTCACCATTATTTGATGAAAGTAAAGGTTGAATATGGAAATTAATATTGAATAAAATTGATATAATTTCTATAGGTTCCTTTTTACTCAATATTAACTAGTTTTGAGTTTACCATCTTAAGATAACACGGTTTCAACTTAATTAAGAGTTATGATTTGAAAATAAGAAATCTTTGTTAAGATTTTAATAAATAATTTGGACATCTTTTCCTATGTAAAAGGTAAAATGATTAGGAAATTATTCCAAGATTAAAAAGGTTTAATTAACTAGAGAATTTGATAAAAGAGGCTTAATGATTCCATATACTCTTGAGAAGATAAATGGAATAGTTAAAAATAATATAAATCTGGAAGATAATTGAATGAATGGAGAGATTAATTAATTGGATGATGTTTGATAATCGCCTATATACTTGACATCTTTTTATCGATGACTAGATCAGAGAAACCAGAGTGGATTTAGGTGATTCCTATCCGAACAATCACTTTTAGGCAATGTATACATTCAGAAGTGAAGACATGTTGAAGATAATGATTTTGAAAATGATGATCTTCATGATGAAGGGCTGCTTACCACTAGCACTACGATTCCATATTATATATATGGTGGCAATAGTTTTCTGTTATGAAAATCTTCGATGCAAGAAATACTCACTACTAATCCTAGGGGTGATTCCCAATAAGATGTAATAGGAGAGTACCTTTATTTTGTTCTGTTTCTAGACAACTTGCATGGATGAGGGTCTGACATTGCATTTCTAAAACCACATACATTGATCTCTTCTAACTTACATCTATTTGGTGATGTAGGAGGTAACTCTATTATACTTAACTCCCTTCTTTAATACGTACATGCCCAGAGATTGTACATTCGTGGAAATCAATAGTGTGTTGTTAGAAATGGAAATATGACATTCAAAGTGGAACCTGTTACGAGCAAAACATGGCTTTGTAAAAAGAAAAGCATGGCTTGTGGAAAGAAGAGCATAGCCTCATGAGTCTCACATCCCAAGAATAATACGGAATACTATGTGGTCAGTTGGATATTTCGGCCATCTGTTGCCTTATGGGCAGGTATTAGAGGCTCGCTTGAGAAAGAGCAATGCCATCGAAATACGTTGTCCATAGTATTGCAACAATGTTATACGGAGGCTCGCTTGATATAAGTGAATAGTCATTGGGGATTGTTATGCATGGATTTCCTATTGGAGAAATGGTCACTAGTTCCCTATCATGTTGGAAATTCAATTCCAATAAGTTACCTCTACGGTTTTGGTTATAGAGCCTTGTATACTGGAATTTAATAACGTAACAATTTCAACGATATTTTAATACATTTATTGTAACGACCCATATTTTTTATCATTTAAAAATATTTAATTTAATTTAATTATCGAATAAAGATGGTTAGAAACAAAAATTTATATTGTTATTAATGAAAATATATCGAACGGAAGTGATAATCTAAATTGAATCTGTAAATGACAAAATTGCGATAAGAGAAAAGTTTTAATTAGTGTCTAAATTGAAACAAACAATATTGAATTGTATTAAATTAACAACTAAAGTATGAACAATAAACGTCTTTTAAATAAAGAAATTGAATAAATGTGCAACAAGATAAAAGATGATAATAAATTCCAATTAACCTTTTGATATTTATTATAAGGAACTAATAATAGAATTCGAGTTAACAAATGTTTATTCTTAAATATAAGATTAATTGGTTGTTACTAAAAGAAGAACATAAGTCGAACGAATAAATTTTCTGATATTGGGAATATCTGATATGTAAATTTTGGAAGCTATATGAGATTTTCAAACGCTAATTTCTGAATATGATAAAAATGTGTGTGTGTGTATATATATAGCTTCACCATTTTAAATTTATGATAAAAATATATGTATATATACTTAGACAAGTTTCATGTTGGAAAATTTCAAACTTATGAAAAATTATATATGTATATGTATATGTATATGTATATGTATATGTATATGTATATGTATATGTAAACATGTGTATATCGAAATGTAGATTGAATACGTAATGGATGTGTTTATAATCTATAATTGGAATTAAATAATAAATGTTGAATTATTTAGACAAAAGTAAAATTATTATTTTGATAACTAAAATTGATATAAAATTCTTATGTTGGAATTTATCATGATTGAATTATCCAAGGGCTTCGATTTATGGAGTGTAATCTTTGTAAATAGTGTATATAATTTTGTAATTTTTTATATGGTAAAAATATATGTATCTTGAAATGTATATATCCATGTGTTTGTGTGTGTGAGTGTATACATGCAAGCTTCATCATGACAATTTCAAATCAAGCACACCAAAACATAAAATCAAGCATACAAAATATAAAGTCAAGCCATAATAAATCAAATCATACACATAAAATCAAACCAAGCCTATAAATCAAATCAGCCCAAAGTAAAAGAAACAAAAATAAAAATAAAAGAAAAACCTGCACTTGCATAGCCACCCTAGTGTACCCATAGCCAACCTAGCATTTGCACTGTGCACTTTTCCATTCTCATCTATAAATAGCCATACCTTGTTTACTTCTTCATGTTCACATGTAACAAAAGAAAAAAAGGAAAAAACAAAAGATCCGCCATTAAAACATAAGAGATCATCAAAATCTTAAAGCAGGAGTTGAAAAAAGCAGCAGTTCATCTATTGTTAACAAGTAAGTAAAACATCTTACTATGTTTACTGGATGTTACTTATATATGTATATATAACTGTGTATTTAGATGAATCCTTGATCTATAACATGTGCTTATGTGGTTGTGATGATAATATGTTTATGAATGAATACGCTCAACATGATCAGGACCACCTATAACTCCAAGAAACCCTGTACTTCTCCTCCCTATCATGTTTGTTTTGTTTACAAAGTTAAGTTATTTAACTTTGAAAAATCCATATCTCAACATCTATTTAGTTTTAAATCTTGATTCCAAGACGAAAAGTATTTGTTTTTTTACTATAGATTATTTTAAAATTTATTTCATCAATTTTCATCAAGCATAGAGGAAGAAAACAACATTTTACGGTGAATAGGTTGGTTATGGAAAAAATTCAAGTATCATGATTTAATCAATGGATTTTACGGTTGTGTTCAGTGTTGAAAAACTCAATTTTTAAAGGTTGTTTGAAGATCTTTAGTGGTGTGTGGGAGGAGAGATTTGGAGATAATCAAGATTGGGCGAAATGCGAAATTCCAGTGATCTGATTGATTGCGTGTCAAGGGGTTGGGTGTAGAGTTAACTCAAGTGGTAGTGCACCTTAGAAAAATGGTATGTGATTTTTTTATGGCGTGTGCGAGCTGGACGAGGTGGGTTTAGGGTTAGGTGTGGTTATTTTTGGGTTTCGGGTTTTGATCAATGGCGACAAAGAGAGGAAGTAGGAAGTGTGTGCTAAGGGGGAAAAGGAAGAGGAGACGGTGGCGATGCTTGGTGCGAAGTCTGGTGATGGATGGTGGCATGAGTGGTCATGGCGAGGCGGTTGAGTGGGCACAGTTTTCATTCCAGTGGTGGTGAGCAGTTCGAATTTCGAACTAAGGATGATCGTGATTTCTGGTGGTCAAACGTGTTGTGATGGTGGAGAGCGACTCACATGGATGATTGACGGCAATAAGGGATGATCAGAGGTCATGTACATGTGAACAGTGTCGTGCACGTTTGAGTTCGTTCAAATGGAAGAAGAGGGGAAGTAAATTGAGAAGAAGTGGACGAAGGCAGGAGTTTTGGGTGGGCTGTTCTTCTTTGGATTTGGGTTGGGAACTTTTTAAAAAGGTGAATTAAATTTATTTTTATACTTAATAATCTATAAAATGAATTTCAATGTTTCTCTTCTGTTTTAAAACCAATCAACGCGCAGATTATTGCGTTGGAATTCTATCGTCGTGTATTTCCATCTTAATTAATATTTTCGAGCTTTTTGCAATGTCAAAAATTTAATGATTTATAATATTTGAAGTGAATAAATAAGAAATCTCTTATTTGATTAATTATTTGTTAATCAGTCAATAAATTTTTAAAATGGACTGTTTAATTTTATCGTTTATTTAATTTCTTGGATTAACAAGTAATCGGGATTTAAAAAATATAACTTGATTTAGTTAATTTAAACTGATTAAGTTCAGCATTGTAAATTATAAATTGTTGATTGAGTCAATGAGCTATGCTTTGGCTGATATTTCCGTTGGATATTGATTTCAATTATCTATTATCTCTGCCGTTAAGTAGCCAAACAAATTAAAGTAAATAGAATAAAACGTTGACACGTTTTTATTGGAACTAAATCGTCGTGTACCGATCACTATTTCGAATTTCAGAAAATGTGATGATTACAAGCAAATCAATTTCGATGGACTGGTCATGATAAAGTATATATATGGGACGAATGTGAATATTGACACTCTTATTGTTAAATTGTTATTTTAACGACTTGGCTTTTAAATTTACCGTTTGGATTCGATGAGACCAGGATAGGATATCAGTATTATCCAAAAACCACTTCGATCCAATGTCCACTACGAACCTTTACGATTTTGATTTAAGAGCCTAACATGTTGGAATATAACTAATGTAACAATTTCGGCTATTTGAATAAGTATGTGTACTCAGACATTATTATAATATCTTTGGATTTTTCTATAAAATGTTTTGGTTATCGCAAGGTAAAAACCCTTCGTGTTTATATGTGATGTGGTCTTACGAGATACTTTTGTTTTCAAAAGACTTAAAAAAATTGTAATAATTCAAATTTGAGTGTGTTTTCTCATGTTGGTTTTCCAGATTGACTCGGATGTTATTTTATTATAATGCTTTAGTCAGACCGAGTATTGCAGATTCAGTTTAGAGTGCTTTAGAGCTTAAAAGACGAGCCAGAGGATTTCAAATGTATATCACGTACTTGATTATGTTCCGCTGTGTGTAGACTGTATAGTCAGCACTAGTGAGGACAAGTTATAATAACTATCCATATTGATATGTTGATTGTTGTACTCTGATGATTGTATGTACATTAACTGATATAGATTCTTTTGTATAAAAAATCTTTTGTTATATATGATATTTTATTCCGTTGCGATTTTGAGATTCTATGTTGTTGATTCTATTTTCTTCTACCTTTTTCTTCTTCACCCCTAATGATTCAGTATTTCCGGCACTTGACTACTCGGCATGTTATACAGTGAACGTATGGATGCCAATTTTTGAGGGTCGAAAATCCTAGGTCGTTACATTTATTTGAAAAGGGTTTTCAAAGCAATGTCATTAGAAATAATACCAATAATTTTACGTATGAAGTGTTTTGGTTATCGTAAGATAAAACCTGTCCGTATTTATGTGCGGCGTGGTCTTACGAGATACCATTCTTATTTAAAGATTTTGATTGACATCAACCTAATCTATACATTTATAATTCGAGTTTTCTCATGATGGTTTATCAAGCCAGATCTAGGTATTTTTTAATACTCAGGATAGATCCGAGTAGTTTCAGGTTTTGCTGAAGACGCTTAGAGTTCATAAAGAAGAAGTGGACATCTTCATCTATGTATCAACGTATTCTATTTTTCTACTGCATTTGTTTTGTTATTTATTAGATTTCGTAAAGACAGATATTTGTAATTGTCCAAGCTATGCTTAGGTTAGATTCTGATATATGTATTTCAAAATTTTCCACTGTAAAAGATTTCGTGATTAATAATACATACTTATTCCATTCGTGTGAGATTCTCTTTTGGTTCTATTCTGTTCTGTCTTTATTTTCTTTTCCCCTTAACTATCTGCCTTTTCGTTCAAATTAGGTTGGACATGCGTGGTTTATTGTCAACTTAAAATATAAAGAATTATGGGTCGTTACATTTGAACTAATTAAGTTGAACGTGGAGGACGATATTGGAATTTTGACCAAAACCAAATTTCGTAAGTCCTGATCTGATATAGTTTTGACGAAGAGAATTTATGTTAATAATCATTACTACCATGTGCCATTATAATGATAAAATTGGATTATACCCAAAAAAAGTATAAACGATAAATTCTAACAAATGTCACAACATTGCTAAAATGATGTGTGAACGTTAATATTCAAATCATTCAATATTAACCGCTGACTATATTTTACATCTTTAAGTCGCACAACTGTGATAATGAATACATCAAAAAATCACATGATTTGATTAAGTCATAATCATTCAATTAAAGTAATCAATTAATAATTATGATATATTAAAAAAATGATTTGTTTGAATACCATTAGTGTTTAATAAAGTGCATATATAAAAGTTATATATGTGTGTATCGATATACCATATCAATAGAATATTTTAAACTAGATTTAAACAGATTAACTGCTAAGTGGTTTTGAAAAAAATTAAGGCTCACATTTCCTCTTTTATTGCTGACCATGTATGATGAAGGAGGGAGGGAGGATTTGATGAGATTTAATTTGAAATTAAATCAGGAAGATTTTAAAGGAGGGAATTGAAAGGTTTTAATATTTTCTTTAAAACAAATTTTCCTTGCTTTCATTCATTGATTCTATAGATTTTTTTTTCTACTGTCCTCTCCCTCTCCTATCATGGTTGAAAAATTATGACCTCTAAGGGCATAATAACCCCAAACTTGAAATATAAAAGGTGGTCGTTGTCTTTTGATTCTTGCAAGATCCAGAAGTTGATTCAATTGAGTCTAGGAGCTTTATTCATCGTTTAAGTTGCCTTTTTTTGCTACATATTGAGGTAACATTGTAATTTTATTTATTCATACATTCATCATGTTTACTTGGTTTAGATCTTTTACTTCTACATTTCACCTATTTATATGTTTATCTAGCTATATAGTTTAGATCATTTTTATGTCGCATGTCAATCAATTATATGTTACTATAATTTAGATCCATCTTATGTTGCACTTCAATTGATTATATGTTCATCATGTTATTTTGGATCTTTCTCATATAGCATCTCATTTAATTATTTGTCCATATTATTTGTATAGTTTAGATGAAAACCCTTTTACATCAAATTTATATGTGCCTAAGTTATCATATCTATTTTGTCATTCTTTTAGAAGTTATCATTTAACAAAAAATTTAAATGAAAACTAATTTCTACTTAATGGACATAATTTCATTACTTGTTATATATACAAACATGAACAAACTACATGCACTATTTATTTGAAATCTCTTTTTAATTGAATACATGTTTTATATGTTAGTTGCTTTAAATTTAATTCATTTAGTTGTTGTTTGCTTTTGTTTGAAAGCTATTTTAATTTATTTTTTCAAACATAAGTGGACTTTTATGCAAAACATCATAATCTTTTGAATCCCTCTGGAGTTAAAAATTGTTTATAATTTGTTACATTAATTTCAAAACATATATTTGATTACTAAATTTACATACATACATGCATACATAATTTTGAATTAGAAAAACAGTTTACAATTATTTGTATACATGTATGTGCATATATGTTAAACTGTAAAATTTGATTTTAAACCCTTCCTTAATTGAAACTAGATTTATAATTGTTATTTTAGATTTCAAAACATATAAAATAGTTAAACTTAATTTTAAAATATATGCATGGATATATATCTATGTATATCCATTATATATATACTTTAAATCAAAACTTTACATAAAATATGCATATATAAATGGACAAATGGGTCTGTTTCGGTGTAAATCCCCGCACCGACATATAGTCACATTAGTCATGCACACTTCATACTTGTAGCACATGCACTATATACATATAAGTGTATTTAATATTGTTATCCCACATTTTGGCAAGGCCGAGATATCAAGGAATTGACTGAAAACCAAGGATCACTCATCCCGAATGTCGAGTAAGCACAGGTTCACTATGGATGTCGATGAAATTTTTCCGAGTCCGGATCAAGCTACAATTGACAAGACATGACGAGCAAAGCCGTGAAAGCCAACGTTTCAAGTTTCAAGTCAATCGGAGTTCATATGCACGAGATATAATTGTTGCAATTCAAGAGGACAAACTGTTCGAATCGATCAATGGCCGTCTTATTCATATCCATAAGTCAATCGGGGAATGTATGAATTCGTATCGATCTTATTCGAATCGATCAGAGTGTGCTATTTTGTATTCATCGGCCATAGAGCCTTGTTCGAATCCATCAAGCTTGGTTACTTCGTATCCATCAAATGAAGGGCCTTGTTCGAATTCATCAGGTAACCTTACTTCATATCCATCAAGTGACCTTATTTCGTATCCATCAAACAATCACTACTTCGTATCAATCGAATAATCACTATTCCTATCCATCAAGCCAAGCAGCGTCACCATCTGTTCGTATCCATCACAATATTGCTTGTTCGTATCCACCAAGTCGAGATCGATACGAACAAGAGCCACCTTCATCGATGCGAACAGAGGCACCTCGATCGATACGAACTATGCCACCCTCATCGATACGAACTGAACAACTTCCATCGATACAAACTAGCAACGGTCTTTGATACGAACGAGGCAAAAGCCTTGGGACGACTCGGTCAACTCGACATAAAAAATGGATCGATCCGAGGAGGAACCGCCACGTCAACTGACATCACGTACGTGGCTATCGATACGAAGTGATCGATTCGAAGAGCATCGATGCGAATAGATCGACGATCGAAAAGACCAAACTTGCATCGATCATAACTCGCAATCCACAAATCCAAGTGCTATGAAATTTTCACAAGAGCTTACATACAACATAAAGAATGTTCCTGCTAAGTTTTGACTCGATTGGGTCATATATTGATTGATATGAAATTCGTTCGTATCGATCATGGATCGAGTCGAAATCGTCTAAGATCGATCACGTGGGTCCACCCACATGCCAGAAGAAATCTCCCGAGATCTGTGCTAGATATTTTCCTCCTACGCCTATAAATAGGGCCCCAGGGCCTACAGAAAGAGGATCTTTTGGCTCTTTGACGTCTCAACTCTACCGAATTCAACTTTGCACTCCATAGTTGCTATTGTACTCAAATTTCAGTACTATAATCCGCTGTAATCCTTTGTAATCAGTTGTAATCGCAAGTGAATATCAATAAAGTCATCAACTTCATAGTGGACGTAGGCCATACACCGAACCACTCTAAATTGTTGTGTTTCTCCGTGTTTTCATTTTTGTTTTTGAAGTGGTTGTTAGATAATCCTCGTTTTACATTTCTATTCTTCATTTTTATCTCTTTAAATACTTTCGAAGAGTGTTGTGCCCAATTTTGGTACACACACTTTGGTGTTTTCACTGAGAAAACATAGTTTTTCTCCTGCTCTTTGGATCTACTATTGATACCGGATTGCACAAATCTAGGAGGAAGATCTAGTTCTCAAGTTCAAAACCCTTCCAACCTATTCAGATTTGCATCAGATCTAGAAAAGGACTTCACTATTCGTCATGGTTAGCACAAGGACCGCCTCTACAGCTACAGATCAAGAAGCATAGGACAGACAAAATCCCGTATAACTACTTCCATCCAACTAGAATGCTGCCGGACCATCAGATCCGTCTGGCCCTGTTACCAGACAAGAGTTTCAGATGCTGCTTCAAGAGTTGACCCAGATTCGGCAACTACTGACTGAACAACTACGTGCCAACGTAGAGTTGACGAATCAGCTAAACCGCCAAAGGCGTAGGAGATCCAAAAGGGATCATGCCTCTTACTCATCCACAGAAAGTTCAGCCTCATCTGACTACCATCACAGATCTACACACCCATGACTGGGCATAAGCTACACACAAGCCACCGGACATAAACCTACTCTGAATGTTAGACAACTGAGAGTTGGCCCATCGACCAGCTTCCAGACTGGACCCTCCTCCCGGGGAGGAACTGTTCCTCACTATACCATAGACAACCGCGCTACCATCGTCGCTGTTGAACTAGGGGTTGATGCCCGGAATTAGCCAGACTTGAACCATCATCACCATGGACGTACTCCCAAACCATACATCCCTGAAGACTTGGAATCAAGGAGGCGAGACATGGACCGTCGACAGCGTCCGGTCCAACCTCGCATTGTGGAGCCCGACCATATCTTGGTTCAACGTGCACAGAACGTACAAATGCCAGACATCCCCACTATGATTCGTCAGATGATTCGAGAGAGTCAAGGCCTCACAAATGACGATGGAAAAATCTCTTGGTGTCATACCCCCTTTATAGATGAGATACTTTATGCTGAACCTCCTCGACAATTTAGAATGCCGGCTCTACCAGCCTATGAAGGAAGTTCTGATCTGAATCAACATATCATGGAATACTAATGGCTGTTGAATGCTACGAGAGATGATGATGCAGTTAAATGCCATATTTTTTCTATTTCTTTGGGGGGCATAGACACCATGTGGTTCACTCGTTTACCTCCTCGATCTATTTCTTGCTTTGACCAACTAGCAACCAAGTTTTTTGAGCAGTTTCAGATACTTGTAGCAAGGTCAAAGGATGTTAACACTCTATCTATTGTCACTCAAGCTCGTGGAGAGACACTCGGATGCTACTTAGAGAGGTTTCATGCTGCGTGTGCAAAGATAAGCAATCCCAATGACAACTCTAATTTAATGGCATTGATTAGGGAATTGTTCTGAATCCGAGTTCGTAAATTGGTTGGCTGGGAAGCCTCCTGCGTCATTGGACCGTTTTTACTCCAAGGCAACCCAATTCTAAAGAAGGGAGGATGCAAAACAGTCTAGGAAGAAGGATGGCGCAGAGCCTAGTGGTGAAGGAATTCAAAGTAACGTTGCAGTCAAGCAGTTCGGGGAGAGTTTCGGAAAGGTTCAATTGGACATTCAATACAAGCAAAATCAGTAGAGGGATAGTGGAAATCAAAACAAAAAACAAGATCAGAACCGTGGTCCGCAATGTAGAGCCCCAATATTTGATAATTACACTCCACTGAATATGCGTTAGAGAATGTTTATCTACAAACATGCAATACTATGCAGTACAAGAAGCCTGTTCCGAAGCCATCGTCGGAGAGACAAATTCAAATAGGGAAATTTTTGCAGATTTCATGAAATCCACGGCCATATTACAAATGAGTGTCATCATTTACAAGATCTCATTGAAAAGATGATACGTGAACGGAAGTTGGATCAGTTTGTGCGGACGCCGCAATCAGAAGGTGTGGGCCCATCAACTCAGAATCGTGTACCAAACCATGAAAGGCATCAGGAACCCACTCGTACCGACGGGAGGTTGGTGATAAATACAATAAGTGGTGGTCCTCATCCAGCAGACCGAAGCTGGAGGGAAATGGAGTCGTATGCCAGCTCTATCAGTCCTGTAGACTTCGAGTGTTGTAGTAGTTGTGATGATGGGGCTCCGGCCAAGCAAGAGAAGACGATGACCGATGACATTGTGTTCCAAAACAGAGACATTGATAAGGTCGAAGCCCACACTATCGATCCACTTGTCATATCTTCTCGCGTAGTTCCTGCTTGGAAAGAGGATCTTGATTGACAGTGGAAGCTCTTTGAATATTTTGTTTAAGCGAGCATACGATCAAATGAAAATGGAAGCTAAAGACTTGAAGCCTTGCCAATCTCGGATCCATAGCTTTAATGGGAGTGCTACTACACCACTGGAGTGGTGGAACTACCATTGGAGTTGGGAGATGGAGATCGCCAGAGAGTCCGGATACTACATTTTGTTGTTTTAGATATAGACTCCCCTTACAATGCTTTCTTGGGCCGACCAGCCCTTGCTGAATTCAAGGCAGTCATTTCCCATGGTGCTTGACTCTAAAGTTCCCCACCGATTGAGGGGTTGGAGTCGTTCAATGAAATCGGGTTGTTGGACGAGCCTGTTATATTGCTGAGCTGTGCGGGGCGCAGCAAAAGGAGAAAGGGAAGGGCGTAGAGGAATCTCTCTACGTCCGTTTTGCTGATAATTGACAATTGGTGACTGGGCCCAGGCCCGGGCATCCCAACCAATTCTAGAGGGATCTTGACCCGAGAGACACTGAAAGTAAAGATGAAACTAAAGACAGTCAAGCTTCCCCTGCCGAACTGACAATCGATGTCCCGATCGACGATGATGACGATTCAAAGATGATAAAGATTAGATCTCAGTTAAGCCAACATATGCAGCAGGAATTGGTTGAATTTCTCTGTGCGAATCTCGACGTATTCGCCTGGACGTATTCTGACATGTGTGGGATCTCGTCGGACATCGCGAGCCACACCTTGAATATTGACCCATCGTGTATCCCGGTCAAGCAGAAAAGGCATGGTATGAATCCAGAGAGATCTGCCGCCCTTAAAGAAGAGGTCGATAAGTTGAAATCTAATGGGTTTATCCGAGATGCCTTATACCCAGAGTGGGTATCCAATCCCGTACTTGTCCAAAAGCCGAATGGAAAATGAAGGATGTGTGTTGATTCCTTTGACTTGAACAAAGCTTGCCCGAAAGACAATTTTCCACTTCCTCGAATTGATCAGCTCGTCGATTCAACGGCCGGTCACGAGTTATTATCTTTTATGGATTCTTATTCCGGTTACAACCAGATACCCATGCACTTATCCGACCAAGAGCATACTAGCTTTATGACCGATCTGGGACTCTACTGCTACAAAGTCATGCCTTTCGGACTCAAGAACGTCAAGGCATCATACCAACGACTAGTCAATCGAATGTTTGTCCGCCATATCGGAAAGACCATGGAAGTATATGTGGACGATATGCTGATGAAGTCACGATTCTCCACTGATCATGTTAGAAACTTGGAATCAATGTTTAGCATCCTTCGAGAATATATGATGAAGCTCAATCCACTAAAATGTCACTTTGGAGTCGCATCCGGAAAGTTCATTAGGTTCATCGTCAACGCTCGAGAAATCGAAGAAAATCCCAAAAAGATTTGGGTAATCAGAAATCTTGAAACACCAAGAACCATAAAGCAAGGCCAGAGTCTTAACGGGAAGGTAGCATCATTGAACAAGTTCATTTCAAAGTCCACCGACAAGTGCATTCCCTTCTTCGATCTGATCCGAAAAGGAAGACGAAACTTTGAATAGACCACGGAGTGTGAAGGCGCATTCCGAGCACTGATTCAACATCTCTCCACACCATCGATTTTTCCAAAGTCTATCAATCACGAGCAATTATACCTTTACTTGGCGGTATCAGAAAATGCAATCAGTGCTGCCTTAGTTTAGAAGGAAGACCAAGTGCAGAAATCGGTCTACTACATTAGTAAACGACTAGCCGGAGCCGAGAGAAATTATCCAAAGCTAGAGAAGTTGGCTTATTGTCTCGTTATTTCCTCAAGGAAGCTCCATCCACATTTCCAAGCTCATCCTATCACTATTTACACCGATCAGCCGTTACGACAGGTCCTTATGCGGTTTGAGACGTCAGGTAGGTTACTCAAGTGGAACATAGAAGTGAGCCAGTTCGATATCACTTACACTCCGAGGCGAGCTATTCAAGGACAAGTCCTAATGGATTTCATTACCGAATTTACCGTCCTAGAGGACTTTCCCAAAATCAGTGAATCTCCTGAATATATCCGAAAGCTGCATACCGATGGCACATCGAACGACAAGTGCTCGGATGTTGGAATAGTACTTGAAACCCCCAATGATCGGTCCATATGTTATGCTATGAAGTTTGATTTTCGTGCGACCAATAATGAAGCTGAATATGAAGCCTTGCTTGTTGGATTGAAACTCTCCCAAGATTTGAGAATTATTGCTGTGGAAATTTATTGTGATTTGCAATTAGTCATATGCCAAGTTCGGGGTGAATATCAGGCCAAAAATCAAAGACTGGCTGCTTATCTAGCACGAGTCCAGGAAATACTTAACCAGTTTGATTATTATGCCATCTTCTACATACCCCGTGAGCACAATCAATAGGCTGATTCATTGGCAAAGTTAGCAAGTACGGACAAAGCACAACAAATGGGGCTTGTTCTAGTGGAGACGTTACCTTCCCCAAGCATTGATCAGATGGAGACAGACTTTGTATTTGAAATCACTCCCCACGAGGAGTCGTGGATGAGTCTGTAGTGAAATTACATCGAGCATGGAACGCTGCCCGAACGCAGGAGTGAGAAGAGACAGATTCTTCAAAAAGCTTCATGGTTCACCATTCAGAATGGAGTCACGTATAAAAGAGGATATTCCGTTCCACTCCTCCACTGTATCGCCCACGATGAAATTAAGCGAGTGTTACATGATGTACACGAAGGAGAATATGGAGATCACACCGGGGGACAAGCCCTCGCCAAGAAAGTATTCCGATACATGTATTATTGGCCAATTGTAAACCGTGATGCAGCAGACTACACCAGGAAATGTGATAAATGTCAAAAGCATGCTCGAATTCCTAGTGCCCTACCTACCGAGATAACCCAAATGGTCAGTCCATGGCCGTTTGCAGTATGGGGCATTGATATCATTGGCTCTTTACTTCTGGCCAAAGATGGTGCAAAGCATGCCATCGTCACAGTTGATTACTTTACCAAGTGGGACGAAGCCGAACCTCTTGCTACAATCACGATGAAGAAGGTGATCAACTTTGTAGTTCACAACATTATCTGTCGATTTGGTCTCCCACGTACCATTATCACAGATAACGGAACCCAGTTCGTTAGCGTTGAATTTAAGGATTTCTGCCAACGATTCCACATCCACAAGAAATTCTCTACAGTTGCGCACCCTCAAGCGAATGACCAGGTTGAAGCTGTTAGTAAGGTTATCAAGTCTATTCTAAAGAAGCAGCTGGAAAAGGCCGAGGGCAAGTGGTTTGATGAACTTCCTATGGCTTTATGGGCTTATCGGACGACCCATAAGTTCGCAACTGGACACACTCCATTTTCTCTATCCTATGGCTCAGAAGCCGTAATTCTAGTCGAGATGGAAGTACCTTCTTATCATGTGACTTACTATGATCCGAAGACAATGCCATACTACTTGCTGAATCCTTAGATTTGTTGGGTCAGAAGCGCGAAGAGGCTGATTTGAGGGCAGTCGCATACCGAAGTCGAGTCGCCCGATTGTACAATGCTAAGGTCCAACCCTGAACCTTTGAACTTGGCGATCTCGTCCTCGAAAGAACCTATCTGGTTCCTTCGCACATGAAACCAACTTGGGAAGGACTGCATGTGATCAAACGAAAGCTCGAAGATGGCACATTTAAGCTATCGACCGTTGGCGGTCTTACTTTGTCGAGAGCCTGGAACAACAAGAGTCTTCGTTGCTACTACACATGACAGGCTTTATCTATTTTAGTCTATTTTTCGTTTGCAATTTTTTTCTGCATTTCGAAATTTTTATTTGTAATAAGGCAACTAATTTTGTTGTATTTTCTCATTTCAGCAATAAAATGCCATCTCTTCGAGCCAGAGCTGTGATTTATTGAATGTGACATACAACCATCACGATGCACGAAGAGCTAAGTTCCATCATAAGGTGGACTTTATTCAAATAGGGAGTGACTGTGATACGAACGACCACTTGCTTAGTGAAACCTGTGCTCGGGGGAAAGTCACTACACTAAAGCCAAAAAATATTGATACATGACAATCCTTTCACTAATTCCAAACTCTCAGAGTGCGAGTTGGAGTATAAACTCATAAGTGCGGTTTCGAAGAGGGTGGATCCGTCCGCCTAACGACTTCGACCATATCCTAACCAAGTTCGAGGAGGATGGATCCCTCCATCCAACGACCTCACTTGTTAACTCAGGGTGGATGTGAATCGACCATCCACGATCCTGATAAATCCATCGTTCCCGAAGTGCGAACAAAATTCAAACGCCTAAATAGACGTGATTGACGTCTGTCGGCCAATTCCAAATTCCCAAAGTGCGAATTATAGTATAAACACCAACTTCAAATTCCCATAGTGTGAATTGGAGTATAAACATCAACTCCAAATTCCCAGAGTGCGAATTGGAGTATAAACGTCAACTTCGAATTCCTAGAGTGCGAATTGGAGTATAAACATCTAAGTCCCTAGAGCATGGACTGAAGTATAAAACATCACTAACTCTAAGTCCCCAGAGCATGGACTGGAGTATAAGCATTGACTAACTTTAGGTCCCCAGAGAGAGGATCAGAGTTTGAGCACAAACCGGATACAAGTCAATCATCCGTAATACAACTCTAAGTCCCTAGAGTATGGTCAGAGTATAAATATAACTCGGGTATGATTGACCGCTCATGAAACAACTTAAGTCCCCAGAGCGTGGACGCATACTTAAAAACTTAAAAAAGCACGATTGACCGCCAAAGTTCAAGTACAAATCCCCAGAGAGCAGATGTGATCGTTATTAAGTAAGTGAGTAGGATTCGACCACTCAACTCACACCAGTGTTAGCATCGGTTCGATGATGTTAAGCTCAGCAAAATAAAGGAGAAATGCAAATGCTGGCCAATCTTACAACTCATCCCTGAAACTGCGGGCAGGGCTTGAGTGTCAACCATCGAGTGAAGCAGTGCAACATAGAAGTTCAACATAATCCCTGATCGCGACTCGTGTTTGTGATTTTCAGACTTGACGAATAAAAACAAATTCGACTCAAAGGTCGGAACTCCGCAAGTACATCGGACTAAAATTATAATACTAGAACACTTAAGCATAAAAGAAAGTAATAGAGTTAAAGCCAAAAACAAAATTTCATTTCAACTAACTATGAAAGAAGTTCATGTACAACTTTTTCCAAAATTCCTACTAGCAGGGGCCGAACCTACATCTATACACGACCTACGAAAGGAAAGCAAAGAAAATTCCTATCTACTCAAAAACGTACCGAAGAGGCCAATATACTCTCTCTTCTTTTTCGGCTTCCTCTTAGGCATGGACCCACCAGAACCGCCCGTAATTTTCTTCTTCGATCCTTTACTTTTTGGCGACCGATCTCCAGGCGGGGGCATGATCTCAATGTCTTTCCATGAACTCGAATGTATGGGGATGCCCCAAAAGGTGGATTCGGATGAACTGGATCAACTATAGGAGGTGGAATAGACATGACGGTGTTAGTAACTGTACCACCGGGTGATATCATTCTCAACGGAGCCAGACCAGGTGCCTCCATTCTATCTCCAGAACTGCCACCGCGATTCGCTGCATCCGTTTCAGTGTTGATTTCGGCCAATATTTCGTCTTCGCGAATTGATTGAGCCTCGTCGGGGGCATCAATGGTCTGCATTGAAGGGCCCCTAGCAGGTGCTAGTCCACTTATGACAAACGGTAGGTCCACAAAGGGGTCACTGTGGAGACTGAGGAGTTCGTCCATCATCTGCTCGTCAAAAGAAAGTGCGCCCCCTATGTCCCGTCAATCGGTGCAGTCATCGTTGTGGTAATCGGCTCAGTAATGATGCCCTCCTGCATTTGATGCGATTCTTGGGTTGCAGGAGGCGCAATCAGTGTAACTCCAGTCACTGGATAAAGAAAAAGAAAAACTGTTAGTAAGCGCTTCAAATCAAGCCTTTTACTTTGGACACGTGTGAAGAATGTTCGAAGTACCTTCCTCAATTAGGCTGGTGGACGGTTGAGCGGTTTCAGAAGTATGATCTTTAGCAGGAGATAGCTGCGGCTGTTCCAGATCATAAGCAGGGACTGATTGGGGTTTAATCGCTGGTGCAGGTCCAAATTGGGTTGGCGCTGGAATCTCGAGACTTGTATCACGATGCTCAACACCTGAACCTTCCCTAACTTCCAAGCGTTAGGAACCAAGCTTCTCCTTTTCATGCGAGATAATCGACTCGTGGGGAATCTTCTTCTTATCTTCAGTCAGCATGCGATTCTCGAGCTCAAATTCGTCAGATGATTCACCCAGATGCATAGCCTTCTCCTCCTCGACCAATCGGCCCCTAGCGTTATAAAGATGTGTCGAATAGTTTTCAAGCCAGGCAGAATTTCTATGTTTCAGCACGTTAGCATTGTAGGTGATGAGAAGATCTTCTATATCAGCCTCTAGCTTGGACTTCGCCATCCGAACCTACTCCTCAACCTCAGATTCCACCACGTGAACCTTAGCCACTGCCGCATCCCGTTCAGCTCGAAGCACTACGACCTACTGAGATGCCTCCTGGGCTGCGTTGTTCACATCATCCCTATCCTTGGCAATTTCAGAGATTTTGACCTTAAGCTCGTTGAGTTCTTTTAGGGCCGCATCCGTTCTTCAGTAACGGTGGTGTTCCAATGGCCCATTTCTTCCAACAAGGCATTGTGCGCCTAACACATCCTCTCCATGGTCGAGTTAGCATCGTTGGCCTTTTGGAAGGCCTCCATCTCTGACTTTTGGGAGGATTCAGCTTCAATATTAAGCATCTGAATGATGCGATCCATCTGGGCGAGCTTGGCCTCTAACTTTTCAATGGTGGTCGCGCGCTCAAAGGCCAGCTTTGATGCTTTTTTCGCAGCTTTCCCCCACTCCTTGTATTGAGTGTAAATGTCATGGATGTAATTGTGCATTGTGTTCTCAGCCTCTGCTGGAATTCTCTTTAAGTGCGAAGCGAAAATATAACCATCTAAGTAGATATTTGGAAAATCCTTCTTCAATTGGACGAGTCTAATCGCTCCTTCACCTGTAGGCTCGGTAGGGACCTGCTTTGCAATTATGGGAGCCATTGTTTCAGTCCTATGATGGTGTGATTCAGGCCTAGGGATTTGAGAAGACAGTTTCAGGCAGGGAGGATCGAACACTTTTTTCCCATAGTTTGAGGGGTATGGAGGGATTCTACGAGGCGGAGAACGGGATCAGGATCGATGTCTATAGTCCCTGTCCCTATCTTTATCGTATCGCTCCTGACGAGAGTATCCATGGTCATAGTCCCTATCCTCCTCTCTTCTACACGACTCATAATATGTTGAAGATCAGTGAGCTTTTTGTAGACTCCCTAACATCGAGCCTCGGTCCGACATTGTATATGCAAAGTAAAAGAAGAGTTAATAATCTTCCAAAGTAAGCAACTTATGGTCGGGAATTGTGTAGTGCCGTGAAGTGTATATGTATGTGCAATCCCTCGACCAACCGGAAATGTTGGCCATGCTTGTGGCAAAGATTTGCTTAAATCTAATGCACACTAAAGCTCATCCAACCCGACCTCATCCTGGAGTGACACATAATCCGAGATTAGGGTATCGACGAGCCCTTCGAAGAGGTTTTCTACCTGCGAAGGAGGAGCCTTTGAAATTTTAATCCTAGGAACAGGCAAAGATATGACCGTAGATTTCCATATCATGGATTTAGAGCGTTTGAAAGCAGCTGCCTTGCCTTTTCTTTTTCCTTCGGAATCCTGAAAAGCATCAGAAGGCCCGGCTACAAGTTCATCATCGGTGCGTGTTCTCTCGGGATCAACCCCCTCAGTTATAATGACTCCGGCCATCTTACGCTTAGCTCGTTTCTCCGAGACAGCCCTTAGCGTTCCCTCAAGCCTTATACTTTGGCTATGCTCAATCAATCCAATGATTCTCAAGTTCCTATCTGTCAGAACCGAGTCAACATCCATCTCTTCACTCAGAACTTCTTGAAGAACCCAAACTATCTCTTTGAAATGCTCACCTTCGGGTCGTGGAATTACAGCTGTAAATAAAAAAGAGATATAAGTTTTGGTGTCAGCTATCGTTATCTTGTTAACTATTTGGGAAGACTGCGGCACTTACGTCTGAATAGCCATTGGTTGGCAAACCTCGGAGGATAGTGAACATAAAACCATTCCATTTTGAAGTAACTTAACCTGGTCCAAGACCCCGTTACTACTTGACAATTCCTAACCACTTCTAGGAGTGTAAAAGAAGGGCTATCTCCCCGGCTCTTGATGTTGAATAAATATCTAATCTCGATCGGTGTCGGGGGTCAAAAGAGATGCTCCATAAATACGATGAATAAGCTGTTCAGCAAAGCATAGCTGTTGCGGAGTAGTTGGGATGGAGCGATTCCAAGAAATGATAACATTTCCCTAAGGTATTGGTTGAATGGAGGGAGTGTTCCAGCTGCACATGCATGGTGATTGTATGCAGTAAACCATTCTAGTGGATTGTGCGGTCCATCATTCGGTCCCGGTAATAGCACATCGTCTAATAATAGGCCGTGCCTTAAACATATTCATCCCAACATGTCTTCAGAAACGTTGGACGGTACAGAGTCTGGCGGATTACCTATAAACGTAGCACCTGGTAGCTCATCCGGAGCCGGATCTATGATTTCGGCCGCGATGGCCGGTATCTCGATTGTTGGGAGGAGTGAGCTCTGAACTTTCTAATGTTGTGAGCTTGAAAGTTCCATAACTAACTAACTTATGAGAAATCATCATTAGATGATAATAAGCCCGTGCATCCCCCAGTGTGAAGTGTGTGAATGTGTAGTGCAGTGCTACATATTACTTGAAAAATTCAACAGAGTATGAAGAAATATGCTAATGATGAGACTCAAAAATTCAACTGGAGTGACTATAATCGCTGACCGCCACAACTGTGCCATCCAGACTTTAGAGACCAATCCGAGTTACAGTTTGTAAATTTTTTGTTAAGTTACACTTCCATCGACGAGCATAGAAGGATAGTCAAATATGATGTTCAACAGTTAAGTCCAGATACGCAGGGATGAAGCTCGTCGGGGTCAAGTATTTGAATTTGTATAGAATCTGCATTCATCAGGACCAAAAAGTTCATATCATTCATCGCAAAGGCATCTGAGAACACTCGGTTCGCATCGATGAAAGCTCTAATTTCGCATCGATCCGAACCTCACATTTCGTATCGATCACCAAAGGCCCTATTCACATCCATCAAGGTGCAAAAGGTTTCGTATCGATCAACCAAGGTCCCGGTTCGTATCGATCGGAAATAAGGTTGCCACTCCGTATCGATCACGCGACCAGCCTTTCGTATCGATCGCTTTGGATCGTTGCGAATTTTCACCGTTTTCGAACGACATAGAGTTGCTTCCCCAATTCACCTTCCTCTCCAATCAACACGAACTTCGATCATCTTGCAATTGATGCGAACCAATGCTCTTCAACTGATACAAGCGATCCCTTAGTGTCCACCTGTCCTTCTTCCCCGAACGACATAAACGCCATTGCCTTTTTCGACCTTGCTTCGACCCAACTCCGGCATCAACGACGCCGGAATAGGTCGCGACTATGGTTGGATTGGTGTTGAAAATCGAGTCTTGTCATTTTAACATGGATTCATCGGCTATTTACCTAGATTAAAAGTGTAGATCCAAAGGATTAAGAAGGCATGTTAATATGGATGGAGACAGCTTCAATTTCTCGATTTCTCAATCGATACGAAGGCAAGCGGGTTTTCTTTTTCTAAGTTTCTGGAATGATACAAAGATGAGAGCAAAAGCAGAAAGTGAGAAAGTTCGTAAGTCCAAAACACTTTTATATGGGCACAAAACCGAAGGAGAGAAACGTTTCACCTCCCAGTCTGAATGACCGATTGCAACAGGTGTATCAATGCATCGATGCAAAGTGGCTATTCGTATCCAATAGGTCAAGCTTTGTCGATACGAAAGGAACAGTCAGACTGCACTGGAACCATGTGACTCCATCGATACGATTTGGTTGTTCGCATCCATTATCAGCCTTTGATACGAACAACGCATGAAGAAATAACTGCTCTCTTCGTATCCCTCATAAGTCCGTCGATGCAGAATTCTTAGTTCGTATCCATTAGTGCGAATTGTATCGATGCGAAAACCATCGATGCGAACGCAAATTTTAAACTCCTCGAATCGATCCCGGAGAGGATCGATACAAAAATAAAAAAATAAAAAATAAAAATAACTTTTTAGCTTTTCATTTCAATCTAAGAGAGGATCGATACAAAAGGATACTCCAAAACAACCGTCAAGCATTGTTGCAACTTGAATTTCACATTGATTCAGGAGAGGATTGATATGGAATTCGACGTGATAAAACTGACGACTCGTGAACGTGCGACGTTAACGAGGGTCAGATTAACATATATGCATGTATGTCGGACTAATATTCAATTTTCAAAATCCTCAGGAATTGAATACTCACCTGATGAAAATTACAACAACAGACAGCTAATCACTATCATACAACGATCAGTTACAACAGTGCAGGGTACAATAGTTGGCAGTCAACAATTCATAATGTCGAAGAATCAGTCAAGGATTGCGACTTCCAACAAGAAGACGATAACTACTTAACAAGTTAAAATGGAACTATTCAAAGTGAAGATTGCAGTTTTTCAAAGCACGTCATGTTCACACAAGACGTAGTTTGGGGGGCAAAAATTATCCCGCCTTTTGGCAAGGTCGAGATATCAAGGAATTGACTAAAAACCAAGGATCACTCATCCCGAATGTCGAGTAAGCACGGGTTCACTATGGATATCGATGAATTTTTTCGGAGTCCGGATCAAGCTACAATTGACAAAACATGACGAGCAAAGCCGTGAAAGCCAACATTCCAAGTTTCAAGTCAATCGGAGTTCATATGCTCGAGATATGATCGTTGCAATTCAAGAGGACAAACTATTCATATCGATCGATGTCCGTCTTATTCGTATCCTAAGACAATCATGGAATGTCTGAATTCGTATCGATCTTATACGAATCGATCAGAGCGTGCTATTTCATATCCATCGGCTGGAGAACCTTGTTTGAATCCATCAAGCTTCGTTACTTCGTATCCATCAGATGAAGAGCCTTGTTCGAATCCATCAGGTAACCTTAGTTCGTATCCATCAGGTAACCTTAGTTCATATCCATCAAACAATCACTACTTCGTATCCATCGAATAACCACTATTCGTATCCATTAGGCCAAGCAGCGTCGCCATCTGTTCGTATCCATCACAATATTGCTTGTTGATATCCATCAAGTCGAAGAAACTTTGATCAATACGAACAAGAGCCACCTTCATCGATGCGAACAGAGCCACCTCCATCGATACGAACAATGCCATCCTCATCGGTACGAAATGAACAACTTCCATCGATACGAACTGGCAACGGTCTTTGATACGAACGAGGCGAAAGCCTTGAGATGACTCCGTCAACTCGGCATAACAAGTGGATCGATCTGAGGAGGGAGCGCCACGTCAAATGACATCACGTGTGTGGCTATCGATACGAAGTGATCGATTCGAAAAGCATCAATGCGAATAGAACGACGACCAAAAAGCCCAAACTTGCATCGATCATAACGCGCAATCCACAAGTCCAAATGTTATGAAATTTTAACAGGAGCTTACGTATGACATAAAGAATGTTCTTTCCAAGTTTCGACTCGATTGGGTCATATATTAATCGATACAAAATTCGTTCGTATCGATCACGGATCGTGTCAAAATCGTTTGGGATCGATCACGTGGGCCCAGTCACGTGCCAGAAGAAGTCTCCTGAGATCTGAGCGAGATATTTGCCTCCTACGCCTATAAATAGAGCCCCAAAGCCTACAGAAAAATGATCTTTGGCTCTTTGACGTCCAGACTTTGCGGAATTCAACTTTGCACTCCATAGCTGCTGTTGTACTCGAATTTCAGAACTATAATCCGCTGTAATCCTTTGTAAGAAGTTGTAATCGACAAGTGAATATCAATAAAGTCATCAACTTCATAGTAGACGTAGGCTATGCGCCGAACCACTCTAAATTCCTGTGTTTCTGCATGTTTTCATATTTGTTTTTTGAATTGTTTGTTAGATAATCCTCGTTTTACATTTCTATTCTTCATTTTTATCTCTTCAGATACTTCCAAAGAGTGTTGTGTCCAATTTTGGTACAAACAAATATATTTATTAAAAAAAATAGATTGTATCTAATAAACCTTTAGGCTTCACAGGCCCAATATGCACAAAACTAATAAAATTTTATTTTAAATCCATCCTTGATTGAAACTAGGTTTATAATTGTTAATTTTTAAATATATGTGTATAGAAATGTGTGTGTCTATATACATTATACATACATAAACATACATACGTACATACATACGTATATATATATATATATTAAAGCTTTGGAAAAATATTGATATATAAAAGGATAAATAGGTCTGTTGCAATATAATCCTAGCACCTAAATATTTTCACACTTCATATTTATAGCATGTGCACTATGTACATGTAAGTGCATTTGATACACTTATAGACAATTTTTTTTATGTTAAGAAATTTTAATAAAGTAAGATCTTAGTTAAATCAAATATTTGATTGAATCTGATAAACCTTTAGGCTTCATAGGCTAAATAGATCGAAAAATAAGAAGAAAATTGAAACATACTTATTTCACCTAGTTCTAATCAGGCTCTTTCCCTCAGAAACGTCGTATGAATAGAGGAATGCAGGGTTACTTTTTAGGCGTTGAAAGACCATCTGGCCAGTCCCCCTATCCTCGCAAAATCATTCCCAGGTTGGTATTTATTTGTGTACTTACTAATAACCAGTCAAGTTATCAGTGCAGCTGTAGTCAGGGAAGATGATGGCATGGAATGACCAACATACTTCACCAACAAACGATTGTCTAGAACAGAGCAGAGCTATACTTTGATAAGAAAAAATGACATATAATCTGTGATAACCCGGATTTTTGAACATCAGTTAATTGGATAATTATCTGATTTTAACTATTCAAAAACACTAACTTATAAATTGAACAAATTAATATGTGTTGTTTATATGTATTTAAATGAGTTAATTTTAAATTAAGTTTGAATTTGAAATTTGAAATTCAAAAGATAAAAAAAATCTTAAAAATAAATCAGATTTTAAAATTCTATATTTTAAATTTTTTAAAAAAAAATTTGTTTTCTAATGTGTATATATTTGGAGGTTGTGAATTGAGATTGACATAATAATTTTCAAAAGGGTATTTTTAAGTTAAATTTATATATAACAGATAAATGTGATAATACTCTTTATAAATTATTTTAAATTGATAAAAATTGTTGTTTTCAAACAATAATGATAATGGATTCTTTTTAAACATAGATAAATAAATAGAATTATTAATTACAAATTGGATTTAGGTTTGTTTAAAATATATATGTATTGTTGAATTGATTTTGAATTGGACTTTAAAATTTTAATTTGAATTTGGATTTAAAATTGAAATTCAAAAGAGAAATATTTTAAAATGTTTTGAATTTTGAAATATATGTATATAATTTGCTTCATTTATATTTTCTCCAAAGAATATATATATATATATATATATATATATATTTAGTATTTATAAAATAGTAAATTATGTATAAAGCTTATTATTAATATTTATAATAAAAGAAAATCTCTTAAATAACAAGTATAAACTTATTAAAGTTTGATAATAACATATATGCATTATTTTTATTAAAAATGTTTTAGCTTAAGTTTAAAAACATCCTTTCTTTGTAGATATTTCATAGCAAATTTATATATATATATAATTAAATATAAACATAACATACTAATATAAAGGCTTGAGAAATTAATATAAATACATAAGAGATATAAGTGTTAAACACTTGTAAATATTTCCTTCTTGCATGTTAACAATTGTAAGGAAATAAATTCATGCATTGACAAATGTAAATTAAGTAACATACGATTTTACAAGTGGCATAGGTTTTTCTTAAATTGAAAACAATGCTATTGTGTAGAAAAAAAAGAGCCTGAAGCAAAACTAAAAATAGAAATTGAACAAATCCTTTCAGGTTTTCAAAACTGGAACAAGAACAAAGATTCAAACTTCAAGTTTTCAATCTAAAGATCAAGCATAGAACAACTCAACTATATTCAGTCTATAAACAAATTCGAGCCTAAAAGTTAAAACAAGATCATCTCGGATCATAATCAAGCAGCAACAATTCATCTCAACATCATGCTCCAGAAAAGTAGAGAGAAAAAATAAATCAAACCTGTGCTCTGTTCAAGAAACTGCAGGTGAGTAAACATTGATTTAATATGTTTATATTCCGATATATATGATGAATCATAGTTGTAATGTAGTGTAATGTTTTGATTATGTCTGTATGCATATATGTGTATGAAAATTTTATGTGCATGTTGAGCATATGATATCTTGACTCTGATTTGGCTTACAGCCCAAATGAATCACTCAAAAACTCAATATCTCTTCACCAAATCGATTATAGGATATAGTGTTTAATGGGAAGATGTTTAAATTGGTGAAATCCTAATTTAAAAGTTAACTCAAGTAAAATTTATTGATTTATTATCTGAAATAATAAATTTACAGTATAAAAAAAAGAGTAAATATGTGCAGGAATGAACCGTTCTCTATTTTTCAAACAAAGTGAGTAAACTGATTCCTTAAGACTTTAATCTGTGTATATACTTTGTTATACGTGAATTAAGTAGTAAAGTTATTTGCAGAAAAGTAAATGCATTATATATATGTTTATATTTTGTAAATTATTTTTGTATGCATGTCTGGGAAAGGGAAATGAATGCCTTTGTCTGTGTTTACAGGTTTCCAAGAAAATAAAAAAATAAAATAAAAACCTGATCAAAATTTAAACCATCCTATCTAGATGATTTTAGAATTCGATCCCTAAATGGAAAATGACTATGGCAATGTAATACAAATTTCAAAAAGGATTTCTAGTATATTTATTGAATAAATTTTTTTTTTTAAATTGAAATTTACTGTAATGAACATTTTAAATCTGAAAATTTAAGTATTAAAATTTCTGGCTATGAATGCATGTTTGAATTCAAGCTTCGAAACCATGATTTTTGGTATGAATTTTATGATTTTTAAGTTTGCGAATTGGGTGTATTATGAGTTGATCAAATTTGGTACTTTTGTCGAATACTGGCGATCTCGTGATTCTGTGGCATCGGGCTTGGAGTATATGGCGGCTTGTAGATCGTTGAACGATGGAAAATTAGTGGGAAAACTTATAATCACTCGTGGTGGTCAGTGAATGATGATTTAGGGTTTGTTTTACCTATTGGGTTCGTTTGAGTTCTTGAACAATTTCTCCGTCTTGAGTGTTTCGAGTTCGATCGGATCAAGGGAAATGTTGCGTATGTCGATGAGGAAGCTGTAGTCATGGTGGCATGGGTTCTTAAGAGAGGGTTCGACGGTGGTAGGAGGTTTTTCGATGGTGATGGTTCCAGCTTTTGGAACGAGTGGGTCGATTTCATTCGATTATTGAAATCATCATTCTGGGTGTATGTATGGGTCGGCGAGATGATGGGCACTAGGTTGATGATCGGGAAGTTGATCGGAGAGGGGCGAAGTTGCTGCGCACTACACAAATTCACGTTCGTGTCAGTGGTAGTTTTGGCTTCAGGAAGATGAAGATTGCACGGGTCGATTCAAGGGGTTTGGAGTGTTGAACTCCAAGTTATTAAGTATCTTTGGTAGTTCAGGGTTCGTTTCGGGGAGGGAACGAAGCAGGCTTGGTTTTGTTCTATGTAGAATTTGGTTCCCAGATTTGTTTGTTTGGTGTAGAGTTTGAATAACTATTTAATCAAGTTAAAATGGGGTTTCAAACCAAGATATTAATTCAGTTATCAAGGAAAACTCATAAGCTAAATTATTTTAAAATTTATCTGAATTGGTAAACATATATTGGGTAATTATGAAATCAAACCTTTAAGTTTTTCGAGAAAAAAGAAGAAGTAAGAGATGAGTTAATGTTTTGTCTTTAATCAATTAGAGGTTAATGGAAGGATCATTAATTAGTAATTTATGGGAAATTACTAAATGAGATTTATTAATTAATGAAGTATAATCACTTAGAGTAAGTAATTAAGGGATAATTACTAGAGAAAGGGAATAATTACTTTATGAAAGTAATTAAGAATTAATTAATTAGTGTAATTAATTAAAGAATTTATTAATTAAGGAAATTAATCTAGGGTTTGTTAATTAATGAGTGTGATTTATTAGAGGATAATTAATCAATATAAGTGGTTATAGAATAATTAATTTGAGTAATTAATTAAGGATAAAAGTAATTAATATTGAATGGGTAAAGGTTAATTAATTTGTATAATTAATCAAGGGCTATTCCTTAATACAATGAAGAATAATTAATCCAGGGTGATTAATTAAGATGGATAATTGAGAGACGATTAATTAATTGATTTGAGATTAATTAATGTTAAGACAAGGTAATCTAAGTGATTGAGGTTAGTAATTTAATTAGAAATAATTAAATTAATTTTGGGAGTGATCAATTTTTGCTTATGATGATTTAATGATGTTAAATGCCTTGAATTGATTGTTATCTATGGAATGAGATGTTTTATGATATGATATGCTTGGGTGAACTATGATATTGTGGTTTTCTATCAATGATGAATTGCTGTATAAAAAGTGACATCTTGTATTTAAAAGGTTGAATTGTGTTTCACTTGAATAAGGTGGGTTAAGATGACAATGGTTCGAAGAGACCGGAGTCGGGTATTAGTAAATACCCAAAACCACTTCGATTCTTTATAATTGATATGTGGAATCAATAGGTTGAAATGGAATGATTTACGTGAATTGGATTATTTAATCTAAGTTTTGGTACTAAGAAATTGATGCGTGAAATAAGTGAGGTTTATTACAACTTGTGAAGTTGTAATTTGATACAAGTTACCCCGGGTTTATATAAGTTGTATGCTTTTGTATTCCATGTTAGATGGGTTTACTAACGCTGGTTTCCAGCCTGACCCGGGTGTTACTTTGATGTGATGCTCGGGTCAGACCGAGTATTACAGATTTTCAGGTAAGGACGATCTGAAGCTCAGGAGGCGAGCTGGATGGCAGTAACGTATGTAGTGATTCCATTGTGATATATTATTGTATATCTGAAACAGATTGATTGTATCTGTCCTGTGTTTGTATATATGTTGTAACTCTGATATATTAAAGTGTAATTTGACAAATACAGTTTTCCTTTGTATAACTATTATTTATGTGATATTATATTTTGATCCGCTGTGTGTGAGGTTTCTGTGACTTGTTCCTGTTTCTTCTTCTTTCTCTTTTCTTCTTTTCCTAACTATCTGAAAATTTCGGGATCGAAATTTCCAGGTCGTTACATAATCTCCTGCTTATAGCTAGGAAGCTGGGCCCATACTTTTAGTCACATCCCATTAAAGTGTTAACGGATAAGCAATTAAAGCAGATACTTCACTAACCAGAAATAGCAGGCTATTTGTTGAAATGGACAATTAAACTAATCCAGTGTGACATATCATGCTACCTAAGAAATGCTATCAAAGGACAACCCTATTTGACTGTATTGTGGAATGCACATAATCAACTAAACAATAAACAGAGGAAGTTAGGGGAAAACCTTAGCATTAGTAGTTATATGAGGATGGCGCTTCAAATAAGTAGAGGGAATTGAATACATATTAATCATGTCAGACAATCGAATGCTACGTAGTCCATTCAAAACAACCAACAATGTAGTAAAATATAAGGCGCTCATCGTTGAGCTAAAAGTAACACAAGCAATAAAAGTAATGTATATTAAAATTCATAGTGATTCCTAACTAGTTGTAAATCAAGTGAATGAAACTACCAACAAAGGAACCACTCTTGCCAAATATTGTTAGCTGTCCAAAATTATTGGGTTAGTTGAGCAGTTTAGTACCTAGCAAATTTCTAGGGAGGAAAAATCTTTTACAGACTCCTTGGCCAAGTGAGCTAGTGCATAGGCAGTACAAGAAATGAAGGCAGTTTCCATGGGCAATTTGCCGAGCCTAACAGCTTATAGGAAAAATCGGGTCTTTGTTCCAACACCTGTTACCATGCTAGAGGTCAAACTACAACAATCCAAAACGAAATGCTTTGACTCAAGAAAATCAACCCGCACTGCCAATGTAGCAAGATCCAGTAAAATCTTGGATGACCCATATTAAGAGATTCATATTAGATAATACTTATCCACATATAAGAATATAACTATGGAGGTTAGGTATCAATCCCCATACTTCACATTCTTAGATGGAATATTATATATAAAAGGGTATTCAACCCCATATCTTGGATGTGTTACAAAGGAAGAGGGGGCAGGATCATGAGGGAAGTCAATCAAGTATACTGTGGAAATTGTTCTAGAGAACTAAAACTAGCAAAGAATAATTCGAGGAAAGGTTATTACAAGCCTAAAACTTACCATAATATGCAAGAATTTATCCGCAGATGTGATTGATGCAAAGTTTGCTAGTATCCCATGGTTTTCATCGCACTAACTAATCTCAATGACCAGTCCTTCGCCATTCGACTCATGGGACACATATCTTGTAACACCTCGTAAAATCAGTCATAGTTAAATAAATTAATTAAATAAAGTAGGGTTCTGTAAAATTTGGAATTGGGGCACAAACGTTTTACCGTTTTATGGTGGAATTTCGATCAATTTCCATACATAATATGCTAATGATGGAGCTCAAACGAAGAAGTTATGAGTGTTTGAAGTTTTTGGATTTAAATAATTTAAATCCAATTTAAATTCAAATAAATAATTAAATTTAGAATTTGAAAATTGAAAATTAACTGAGATTAGACTCGGGGATTAACTAAACGCTAAAGTTAATAATTAATGTTAAAACTAATTTAGGTATAAAATAAATGCAACAACAGAAACAAAATAATGCTTCAAAAATGAACGGGGCGATCGACCCCTATATCTGACCGATTGACCCCTAGCGGTCGACCTGTACACATAGGGAGATCGACCGCAACCCAAAGTGGTGACTAGGGTTTTTTGAGGATTAAATGACCCAGATTCTTCCATTTTGACCCATTTTCATCCTACGGTTCCGATGTGTTTCAACCTCTATAAATAGAACCCTACATTCTCTACTTTTATTCATAAAAATATTTGGAAATTTAGCAACCTCTACCATTCTTATCTCTCCAATAGAATCAGAAGCTCCATTAGAATATCAGGTAAGAATTCTATTTAGTTTTCTATTAATTTTTCCAACCTATTCTTCTCCAACTTTTTCTATATATATACCTATCCCTTTTTAGCAAAGCTAGCCAGCTTTATAATGGGCCGTACCACATTAATAATGAAAAAACAGGTGCTTCGCACATGCACAAAACATCTACGATGGTTTTATAGTGTCCATACCACTTAAAATAGAAAATACAGCATAAAAGTTAAGCAGCACATCTAAACCACTAATATCCATAACTATCCCTCCTTAAAAGTGGAGGAAAGATTACTATCATCAGCCGCGACAGGGCTAGTGACATGAACAAAACCAGAGAAAAGATAAACAAGGTTCGAGACATAGCCAAAGGAGGTAGTGCTATAGATTAATCTCATATCCCAATTAGTATCCAATCTTCTCGTTCACTTCACCAATTTCTCCTAACAGATTAAGGGAAAGACCCTTACCCTCAATGTGATAGAAAAGACGCCTACTCGCACCTGCCTCATTACTCACATAAGTATGATATGTATCACCCTCGGTAGTGTATCTTATGTCATAAAGACGATGAATCCATGCACACTCCTGAGTGTCCGAAGAAATAGGATCAATGACCGAAGTAACAACTGGAGTCACATTAACCTCCAAAGGAGTCGAAAGGTACTAGCTATTAGGGGGACATACAGGACCATCTCAAAAGGAAAAGACACAATAGCATCAGTTGAATAAATAACAACAACATGATCAGGAGAAAGAACCAAGTCGTTAGGAATGGTTTTAGGAGTTTCCTTGTCGAAAGAAGCATCTGAAACATCCACCTCCTCAAGAGCCACATTAGGCACAACTTGAGGAGAGGATGGACGGACCTTCGGGACTCACTTTAAGACAGGGGGTTTGAAACTAGAACCTATCAGATAGCGGCGTAGTTTCCAAAAGAGCATCAGTAAATCAACAAGAACATGCTTCCAACAGGTGACCAAAGGACTGACAAAACATGTAAATATCGGGTTTCCATCCATAATGAACAACAACCTCAATAACGTGGCCCTCGGCAATTCTAACTTTAAACTTGTCCAAAAATGGCTTATCCAAACTAATTTCAATCAATGCCTTAGCATAATTTTTTTACCTTACAATGGTATTAGCATCAAAGCATTTTCATTTCCCAATAGTATTAGCTAGCCAAATCATACCAATCAACGGTTGCAAAATAGAAGGAAATTTTGAAAAATAAGCCCATCCTGGAAGAGATAATACCTGCTCCGAAGCACTATCAAAAGACGACTCCATAAGGTAGTAATAAAAGTCTTGCCTCTAATAAAAGTAGGATCCGCATTAAGGACTCGCCGACGCTCCTCAACCCCGAGAACTTAAAGAAGAACATAGATCTGTTCATATGGACCCGGAGTCACCTTTAAATCACTAAAATTTGCTACAACGCTCTTTAACTATAAAATAAGGCGAGATTCACTCCATGAAAACTCCAACCAGATAATCCGATCAATAGTCAGCCCGGCCTAAAGCACCTCAACCGGAGGATCCATAATTCCATCAATTTTGACAATCGTAAAATTGTGAGGCACAAATTCACTAGCATTTCTCGACAATGTATCGAATGAAGAGGACCATCCAGAGACCATAATATATACTTATCCCTTGATGTGTGTATGTATATATCTTAAGAGAGATCTAGAATGGGTTATGAGGCGTTACAAATCCAAAGAAGACAAAGCGGAGCTAAGGATATTTTATGAGCTGAAATCTTAGTATTTTTATTTCAGTAATTGATTAGTATATTATGAATTGAATATTCCTTAGGGGTTTTGGATTGTGAAAATAAAGCAAAATAAAACCCCTCAAATCTCCTTTGATTCGAATCAATCCTTGTTGAAATTCTCAATTTTTTATATTAAATTATTGGAATTATATTGTTTTTGTAGTTTTTGGTGATTTCGAATTATATTCCACTCTTTTTTAAAATTGATTGTGAAATCTCTATTTAGGAATATGGTGTAAAGTATGAATTTATTTGTAGTTTACACCATTTACTCTATATGAAAATAAAAGAGAGGTTCCACAGTTTATTTCTTTGTAAAAAGGAGTCAAATAGAGTTGAAACTAGAATTGCAATTTTTATTTTTGAGAAATTCATTTGATTTGAAGTGATGGATTGAGTTGAAGTTTTTATTATGTACAAGTATATTTATTTTAATTTTTGAATATAAATGTCGAATCCTTTATGAAGGATATTGAAATCCCTTATTGCGAATACTAGAAATTTGGCACTTGTTATTATAAAAGAATTGACATTTAATGTTAGTTACGGCGTAATCTCTACATGCATAGAAAATAATAAGTGTGTATTATTTACATATTAATTACTGTAAATAGCACAAAATTATAACTTATAATTGCATAGTTAATTAGGTAATGATTTCCAATAAATCTCCCATAGGAAAGTAATTAATTGTTGAAGAAAAATAAGAAAGAATTATTACACAGCTTAAATAAAGGACACAGTGAGATGTATGATAATATATTAAGAGTGTTATAAATATGATTAAGTCATTAGGATGCGAGGTCAGTCAAGTGACATGTGGAAGTACACCCATCTAATTTGGCTACCAGCAATGTGACTTTTGACATTACCTAAGGCAAGTAACTACAATGACGCGAGTTTAGTCCCTATTCTGTAAGGTAAATCTACCCAGTAAATCTAGCTACTAGTACTTATGAATAGTTAGACTAATGTGAGATGTCATCGTGGGATACGGGTCATAAAGCGAAGGACCTGCTTTTGGATTTTGGAGGTACTAAGTGGTTATTAAATCGAAATTTGTTCAGCACTCAAAAGATCGTATAAGATGACACATTCGAAGAAATTCCAATTATATCCCTTGATTTTATGATTAGTCACGAAATTGTTTGAAATGTGATTCATAAGTTCAAAAGATAAAATAGACAAGTCAAAATAACAATAAGGAATATGCTCAAGTCATGTCCTTTATTCAATTATGAGCTTGTTACAAAATGTGCTAATATGCAATTTTCTTACATGCCCTTATTTGCAAATATATCATCTTCTCCATCCTTAGCCTTTTTGCTATTAGAATTATCCTCGAGCTCTCAATGAAGAGAACATGGAGAGGATCCTAATTAGAAAAAATGATCAGAGTGAGAAAAAAGTTCAAGGCTCCTTTCCATGAGGAGATGCATCTTTATTTATTGTGGTTGGAAGGAGGAAGGCATGCTTCCATTAGTGATGTGGAATTTGATTGCTATTGCGGTGATGGCTTCAACATGAATACCTTTAAAGCATTATGAAGGGAAATACACTAAATCCTCTTGAATTTGCTCTTGCGAATAATTTTATTTACATGGTCTTAGACATTCCCACGGCGTTGATGTTGTGCAACATCGATAACATGTGATATTCATGTAATGCGACGTCGATTTCATGCTGTTGCTATTTAATCTTCTTATTGAATAGGCGATATGGGATAAGCCTTGGTATAATGCTGGTATGTGGCAACCTCCCCTTGATGTACATTGATGAAGTGCGACATTGATTAAATGCAGCATGGATGAAATTAAATTCAGTATCCTCCTTTGATGGAATGCAGTACTGATAAGTACAACGTGAATGATATGCAGCACGGAATATGCGCAGCATGGAATGAGCGTGGCATGGAATTAGTGTAGCATGGAAATAATGCAGCATTGATTAAGTGCTGCTGAAGCCGACCTTCAACATGAAGCCTTTAAATCTTCAACGTGAGCTCTTTAATATTATTAATTTAGATATCATCTATCTTCGACATCAGACTTTCGACATTAATCTTAAGCTTCGACATGAATTCCTTTGTTTGTATTCTCAGAAAATATGTGCATAACATTTGCCCCCTTCCTTCTATAGAAGAAGCCTTTTACACTTTAATGTAAAACCAAGAATTCTCTTGCTTTTTGATTCTTTACAAGTCTTTCTTTCTAACCCTATTTTCTAGTAACATACATAGTGATAATTTTCATTATTAACTTAGATTTAAAATCCTTGGGCAACCCCACTTGGATTTGATAGAGCTATGAAGTAGTAGATCTAAAGATTTGTCTAACAATAATTTTGCTTGGGCATAATTACAACGAATTGCTTAACTATAATAATTTATCGAATGGAAGTCCAGAAAATCATCTAGTAATAATTTACCTTTGAAGAAAAGCCTAGAAAATTATCTGGTAATAATGATGACATGAATGGAAAATCAGTATACCATTTGGTAATTTCCTGAATAAAAAACCAAAAATAATCTGATCCATCAATAAGAATTCCTTGATTAGAAGACCGGAGAACTATTAGAAATGATCTTTCACTCGCTTTGGAGTTACAATATTTTGATATCTTTCTTTAATATTCAGCTATCCATATGGCTGTTTCATTCTTCAATTCATTGATTAAGTCTAAAGATTCTCTTTTAACTCCTGATTTGGATTAAATGCATATGCAATCCTTTGATAAGGGGTTACTTCGACCTCGATTGGAAGCATGGCTTTATATCCATATGTTAAAGAAAATGGGATATATCCCATTACAGTTTTGATATAAGTTCTATACCCATAGCACAAAAGGTAATTCTCAATTCACTTCATGTTCAGATATACTTTGTTAATCTGTTGATAAGCTGAATATCATCTTATGATAATAAAAATTCTTGAATTTATGTATGGAAGGTATCGATTCTTGCGAAAATCCCATAATTGGTTTTTTACCTTATTGATACTCGAGAATCTAGGAATATGAATTTCGTTTCCGAATTCCTTTGTTAATAACAAGAAATTCAAGGAAGGTAAAATTTGGTTGAAGGAAGACTTAGGAAATCTAGGTTATCTTGCTAGGAATGCACAATCCCATGCTGAATCCATAATAATGTTGGAGTCTTAAGTGCTTTATAGTTCAATACAGGTTATGATTGAAATCATAACTTCATTGGAATTTAAAACAAGTCACGATCTAATAAGCCTTCAATGCTATAATATTATTATTCTATTTTCGGACAATCCTTGTAGATCTATTTTGCTCGTAGCTTGAAAATTAAAATATTGGATAATGATTCAACTCTTGAGTTGTGGATTTACTTGAATTTTTTAAACAGTGGAGATCACATGTTCTCTCTCGAGTCTTTCCTTACTTAAAATAAGGGTGGTTTCTCTAAACATTTGTGTGCTAAAATCACAAAGTGATTCATTTATGATCCTGGATTTTTCCTTCAACAAATACCAGTTTGATTGATTTATCCCTTCTAGCTGCTCATGATCATGACTCTTGATGGATGCTTTTTCATTCTTCAACTTTTCAAAGGATATTTAGTGCATTCTAGTGGCCTAGATAAAAGATTTTATTCCCAGTATTCAAAGTTTAAAGAATTTCTTTATAAAACTTATAACCTCGTAATAGAAATGTAAATCTTGGACAAAGGACGAGCGGTCATGATTCATGAACCAATAGTCCTTTATTTGAGAAAAGACTCTTATAATTAGAGTTATATTAGCACAAATGGACTATAGTAGCTCTAAAAACTTTTCTAAAGACATAGTTTTCAATAGTATACACTTTAGAGATTTTATAAATTTCTTTTGAAATAGATACACACACACACACACATATGATATTCTGATCCATAGGATAATTTGTAATAGCTCCTTTGATTTACAAACAATATTTTCCCAAAGATGTGTTTGGTAAAACCTTTTGAATAAAATTATTTGTTAACTTGAATGTTGGTGTATATTATTCCGTGTTTGTAAGATGTAACACTATACCACCTCAGGTTTTACTTAGCCAAAAGAAATATCTTGTTTATAAGTCTGGAAAGTCAGGATTCATGAATTGATAGACTTTATAAACAAGAACAAGCTTTTCTATAAGAATCCCTTCTATTGAAATGTTCTTTCTTCGGAGAATGATTTATAACAAAAAGTTCTATTATAACATATAAATCTATATTTGGAGATGGAGGTTCGGAATTTTATATAACGTTGGAAATCCACTGACATAAGAAAGCTTGATTTATAAAACTTTACAATTTGAGGTTATGCTCTTTGCAAAACCTTTACAATATAAGAAAGCCCTTGTTTGAAAATATATCTTCTTCTCCCTCATTAGCGTTTTTACCATTAGAATTGTCCTCTAGCTCTCAATGAAGAGAACTTAGAGAACATCCTAATTAGAAAAGTGATAAGAGTGAGAAACAAGTTCAGGGCCCCTTTTCATAAGGGGATGTATCTTTATTTATAGTGGTTAGAAGGAGATAGGCTTGCTTCCATTGGCGATGTGGGACTTTGATTGCTATTTACGTGATGGCTTCTTTGAAGCTTTATGAAGGGAGATACGCTAAATTTCCTTGAATTTGCTCTTGCGAATGATTATAATCCTCTTTCTTTATATGGTCTTTGACATTCCCATGACATTGATGTAGTGCGGCATCGATAACATGCAATATTCATGAAATGTTGCATCGATATTATGTTGTTGCTATTCCATGTTCCTCTTGAATAGGTGATATGTGATATGCCCTTGTATATCGCTCATATGCGACAGCCTCCCCTTGCTATTACATTGATGAAGTGTGACATTGATTAAATGCGGCATGGATGACATTAAGTATCCTTCTTTGATGGAACGCAGTATTGATAAGCGCATCATAAATGATATGCGGCATGGAATTAAGTGCAAAATGAAGCCGACCATCAACATGAAGCCTTTAAGTCTTCAACGTGAGCTCTTCAATATTATTAATTTTAATATCCTATATCTTCGACATCAGACTTTCAACATTAATCTTAAGCTTCGACATGAATTCTTTTGCTTGTATCCTTTAGAAAATATATGGGTAACAGTGGTTGTTCAAGAGCCCGCCTCTTTTTCGCAAATGAAGTATTTTATTTTCAAGTTTTAGTTATTTAGGCACAGTAGATGGTATCTAGGAAAGGGTCCGCTTTGGGATAAGGAATTAAGTGGCTGTTTGAGGGTCCGCCTTCTTATAAGGAAGTGCTTAGTGGCTCGAAGAGATTTCGTGCGATGTCAACTAGATAGGCACATGTGAGGAATCTGCCTTAGAGATAGGTACTAATGATGGAGATCTATCTCAATTGAGGTCTTAAATGGTTAGAGTTTGCCGATCTCCAACAAAGGGTATTAAGTGACTTGTGTACTACATGTCGCATTGTTAAACATTTATGATTTATGGGTTTTAGGATTAGGAAACCTGCTTCGGGAATGGAAGGTATTAAGTGGTTGATTGAGGGTCCGCCTTCTTTCCTTATATGAAGTATTAAATGGTTTTAAAATAAGTAAGACATATTCCTAATTTGACATATACTGCCAAAGTACTGAAATAATAAGGCTCGAGGTTTTTATTCCCAAACACCTATTGTTTCGGCTCCATCCTCATTACAATAAAGGTTAAGGAAGGAGTGATGAAGATGATTATGCTTGAAGGCAGCATGAGCCAAAATTGTGGTAGTAATTATTATTCATTTAAGATGCTTTTATTGTACCCATGAAAGAGTACTTTGGAACAAATGGTGTAATAGTTATTGTTTGAGACTATGTTCTATATTATGACATTCGAATTTATCATGAAATAAATGGTTAAAATTTTCTATTATACTTTGTTCCTTCAGTTGTGAGTTTTAAAGAATAGTTTTAGCTATGTATTGTTATACCTTTTACCAACCAACAAACAACTTTGGAATGGGTCTAATTTTGATTGGCCTTTTTTGGGTTGGAATTTAGGCCCATTTCAGGGCAGATTGTTACATTTAATATCAGAGCTTAGGTTACCCAATCAACGTGGAAATTATATGAATAGGTGATGTACTTGTTATTTTTGAAAAGTTATTCTAAAAGTCTTACTATGTGTGTGTGCGCGTGTGCAGCGCTTGATGGCACCCCTGTTTTGCAGTACCCATATAGCCCCTTTGTTTTCCACCATATAATCTGAATTATATCTTATGGCTAGTGGGAAGAGTGAGAAAACTATATTATTTAATTTGTATTGTATGGTGGAAATCAGGGGGCTATAAGGTACCGCACTACTTGGAGTGGCATTGAACGTCCTTGCATATATAGGCACATATCCTATTTCTTTGAACATACGTGCACACACTAGGAAACCCTTTTATTTTGGCACATAATATTATCTTAAGAAATCATCACTAAAGATTCAACCTATAGATAGTTGATATGACTGATAATCAATCTTCTACTAGAACTAGGATCCTTTCCCAATGAAGACCCGTCATTCGTGGGGCGCCCGAATGGCATAAACAGTACCCCAGGAAAGCTAAGTAAGTCCCTGTTCCTCCAGCTGCAGCAGTGGTACCTATTATTCTGCCTGCCAATGCAACACCCCATCTTGTTGACTTCCCTAAGATATGCAAGGACTTTGCTAATATGGGAGGAAAACGTACTTTGGAGCCAAGGGGTATATGGAAGCTAAAGCATGAATTAATCATTATGAGAGAATATTCCTAGATCTCGGTTGGGAAAATCAGCTAAAGAGGAGGATAGCAGCTTGGCCCTATTAAAGGGGAAGATTTAGATTGGTGGAACTTGGTAGATGTAGAAAATGTTGATAAGATTTCCATATGGGATGAATTTAGAAATAGATTTGAGTTGAGGTTTATGTAAAGAGCAACAGTGAGTTTACAATTGGAGATATTCATATATCTTAGACAAGAAGACTCCACCTTAAAGGAGTACATTAGTAAGTTTATAGAGTTGGCTAAGTTTGGGATGAGCTTGAAAGATACACCAACGAAAAAGGTAATGAAATTCTTGAAGTGTCTAAACTCCCCATCGAGAGAAATGTTGTCAACCCAATTCCCACGGGTGGTACATATGAAGAATTGGTTAAGATGGCTTTGCCATAGTAGGGAGTGTAAAAGAAAAGGAGGTAGAGAAGAAGAAGGCTAGGCTTACTCAGAAACAAGAAGGGTCCAAAAATGGTTGATTTTGGGAAAACAAGAAGTCAAAGGGGAAATTCGAGAAGGATGATAAAGTATACAAGAGATGCCAGAAAAAGGGTCATGAGGCTAAGATTGCAGGGTGGGTCTGATGAAAGAAGCTTTTGAAGGGAAGTGTTATAATTTCCACAAAGAATGGCACCTCAAGAAGCAATGTCCGAAGTTGGAAAAGGAAGGTTCAAGTGGATAAGTCTATGTTATCGAGGTTGTCTCTACTTTGAGTAGACCACCTAAAGATCAGGGGAAGGCAGCATTAGAAGGTATAACTCTTATTTTAGGGTTACTATTCTTACCTTATTTTATTTTGGAGCATCATATTCCTTCATAGTTAAGAATGTGTTAATCCTTAAACTTTCAAACCCAATTTGTCACCATCCCAACAGTAGTCTCTAATCCTATTAGGAGGTCGACACATATGTTTTTAATGAACTTATCTTGGGTATGGATTGATTAGCATACCGTAAAGTGATTCTTGATTGTGATAGGAGGATTGTACGATTAAAAAGTCTTAGTGACCATGACCTAGAAGTTCTTTGTACACACCAAGTCTCAGTTTAGTCAAATTATTTATACTCACTGAGTCTACCTTTTGGTGAGCTATCATCCATATCTGTAATTTGTGAATTTCCTGATATCTTTAAGGAAGTCACGGGTCTCCTACCTCATAGGGAGATTGAGAGTTTAGAATCGATTTGGAGAAGGACGCAAGGCCAGTCGCTCTGCCTTTAAGACACATGCCTTCAAGGAAATAAGAGAGTTAGATAAGCAGATATTCGAGCTGCTGTAGAAAGGATTCATTTGATGGAGTATTTCAAAGTAGGGAGCCTTTATTATCTTCGCCACCAAGGTGAATGGATCCCTGAGACTTTGCGTCGATTATAAGGTGTTGAACAAGTTAACAAGAAAGACTAGGTATCCTCCAACTAGGATAGATGACTTGTTCGACCAACTTGTAGGAGCTAAGGTCTTTTCCTAACTAGACTTGGCAATCAAATTCCATCATTTGAAGATTGCAGAAGAAAGCAAGTCAAGACTGCATTACGCACACCAAGTGGACTCTATGAGTAGAAAGTAATGCCTTTTGGATTAACAAATGCCCTCGCGTACTTTGTAAATATGATGAGTAGGGCATTTAGGGGGAAACTTAAATTATTGTATTCGTGGATGATATATCGGTATTGTACAAGAGTGAAAAGGAGCATGAGGACCACCTAAGAGAGGTACTAGGAACTTTAAGAAGGCATCGTCTCAAGGGTAAAGTTGCTAAATGTCACTTTTAGAAGCAGGAGGTTAAATTCCTTAGGCATGAGCAAGGACTAGCGGTGGACCCTGCCAAAGTAGAGACTGTTCAAGGATGGAGAGTTCCTAAGAATGCGTTAGCAGTTAGAAGTTTTCTAGGGTTGGCAGGCTACTATAGGAAGTTCATAAAGAATTTCGCAAGAATAGCAACCCCCTCAACCCACTTAATTAAGAAAAACCTAATTTCTACGAATAATAGATGCACTGAGGCATTCGAAAAGCTTATAAAGCAAAAATTATTTTTGTTGATGCACAAAAAAGCTACTATAACTTACGGTAGCCATTTAGAGAATGCTATTTAAAACACGCAACTAAAAATCCAAGATTTTCTGTTGCGTTTTAGTAAACTCCATTACAAATTCCTTTATTATAGCGTCTCTCAAAGGCTGCTAAAAATCTTTATCCTAGCCTTTAGAAAATGCCACCATAAGATACCGTTCTACTAGAAAAGAATATAATAGCTTTTTTTAGATGCTTTTATAGTGGGTTTAGTTTAAACCCAAACCTTACAACTGTATTAATTAAATGCCATATATATTTTATAGCGTTTCATCGGCACTATTGTAGCCTTTTTAGCAACCATATTTTTTTGGTAGCGTTTTTTTACTGCATATTTTTCGCAGTGTTTGCTAAATGCTGCTAATAAAATTTGATGTTCTTTTTGTCTTCCCCCACGTTCTGCTAGCTCATTCACTCTCTAATTCATTTTGTTCATAGCTTATATTATAATGTAGTAATAGGCGATTCAATTTGAAACCAACAAACAACTGTATTATTATCATATTCAAGCAACCATAAAATACATAAACAACTACACTAACATAAACATAACTAGTGCATAACCATACATGGATACGTAACTAGTGCATAACCATACATAAATACAGTAGTTTCAAGACAAGACGTTAACGTATAATCCATACGTAGAGAATTTTACACAACTAAACTACATAAACAAAATGTATAATAGTGCTACAGCTAAACTACCATAAACAGCTGAGCCAAGAAAGTTCCACAAACAACTGAACTACCTATAGACAAGTACCATAAACATCTAGTGCTGCATTTGATCATTTCTTCAGAAAAGCCGATCTACTTGTAAACAAGTAATAATCAACAAATAGACCCAACTTATAATCAAAGCAAAATAAACAGCTGTGTCTCCTGATTCGTTGATGCTAAATATGATTATCTATTACTTACATGCAATAGGTAAAGAATTAATAAAAAATTGGTTTGAACAACATAGATATCGTATCATATAAGTTGTATGATTATTGAATTAGCAGGATCCTACAATTTATTCTGTGACCTATTGACCGTTGCTTAAAACATGTCCAAATAAATACTAAGCAGAGGATAATTGAAATATAAATAACCATGGTAAAACCTTTTTAAGTTTTAAACATTGAGGATAGTTTTAAAATTTGAATCAACATTAAGGATAAACATTGATGATGGAAAATATGCAAAACTTGCAAATCAACCACAATAAAATTAGTTCGCTTCAAATTTAATTTGTCGAATATCAATGGTAGATGCAAAGCAACTAATAAATTATTGTAGAGTAGCCAAAAAATAGTCAAACCTAGGGAAAATTAAAACTTAATTCAAATGTGCTGACTATTATTCGGAGCATGCATTGCTTTGTAATACCAATTTTATACTCCGTTGTTAGAAGAACTCAAGAAAATTGGTATACACCACCAATATCAGTACTAAGTTAAACTATGTCCAAACAAACAATTAAATTTGCTTACAAAAGAAAATGCCAATGCTATCAGTACCAAGTTTAAACTGTGTGAGAAGAGGTATCTCTTCTGTATGCTTTATATTCAGTTTGGTCTGTTATTATTGTTTTATATATAATAGACATAACTTTCATTTTGTTTCCCTAATGACTTTTGCGATCGACCATGCTACAGTAGTACCAAAGGCGTCTTCTATGCACATCAACTCTGATGTAGGTCTCCATAGCACTGCATTTGGAACTCTCACAATTTTAACCCAAACTTTTACAGCTTCATGTCTAAATGGATGAAAATGGACTATTGATATTGGATCAGTTGAAACGATAGTTCCTTCAACCATTACTTCATCCATTTCAGCCACATCAACCAACTTGCATTTATTATTATTTTACCAATTTTGCAATCGGTTAGCGAAAAGGAGATTATTATGCAGAAAATATACATACACATAAATATTGAATATATATACAATATTTATATTTTCCCTACAACCTAAGATAACGAAATGCCTTAAACTTTGTTGTTTTCTATGCATTATTAAATAATGTAGCTGCCCTCAATCACAGATGCATTAGATATATAATAAAGTGGGTCCATCATGTATCAATGCATATGGTAACCTCGTCTTGTTTGAATTTCACGTGCTAAAGTGATACAATAAACATGCATTGTTAATTACCTTCTTTTTTCTACGTGATTTTGTATCAAAATCACAACCCATTTGCTACTCTAGGTATTTCATTCATTCGTTTATCAAAAAAGCCTACAAAAAAAAGTAATAACATCGACACACAAGAACCATAATTATATTCATCATAAATGAGAAAAAGAAGAACTGGTCAATATTCCTTCATTCATCATGTATCGCTAACCAAGACCATTCAAATTTATTTTCGAAATTCAAACTTCAATTAAACTTTAAATCTCACAAAGTCTCTTTTATAAATTAGTAATTGCTTCTCCCTACTCTCCATATAAACAAATCAACCAAACATCATTAGTCCTAACTATAATTACAATGCAATAAACTCTCAAAAATTATTCAAGTTCAATTTCAATTTCAAACAAAAGAAACAGAAAGGTAAAAAGAAAAACATGGAGATGGAGAAGAAGACAATGGCGCAAAAATCGATATACAGGTGAAAAGTACAAAATATAAACTGCAGAATATTTACTTATAGATTATTGTGGTTTCTTCGAGATATTGGTGTGCTTCTAGGAGAAGAAGATACACAATTTCTATTTCCACTTCCATTTTCTTTATCAACTTCAACTTGGTCATGCTACTTTCCTACTGACCGTATCTCTAATGCATGGCATATTTGCTATAAGTCGCTACAAGTAAGCATCCCCATTTTACGTTGTCCACCCAGATCACAACGGCAGACGACCCAATGAAATACATTAACAATATGATTTGGATCACGACATATATTCTTCCTTTGACAACTACCCCCTCACCTGCATTTATGGTCTTGGGTGCTGCTGTTACCCTAAAAAGGAGAAGTGTAAATCAAAGGATTAGCAATTAAGTGAAAATCTTGCACAAGACATATTTATAAATTAAATTGGTCGAAGACCTGCAAGATTGTTGTGGATTGTAAAATTTACTATACTAACTTCATTCTAGTGTCCTCACAGCGCCAACTTAATGCAATTACCTGATCATGTTACTACCTTATTCTCATCGTCTGCTAATAGTGACATATCAGGCGTAGGCCTCCACAAATAAGCATGTAGTTCAGCCATGCAATCTATAACAATGCTATTACCATTTGGTCCAATAGAATGCCAATGACAACCTCATTTGGGTCAGTGGACAAAACTCTCCTGCGGCAACAATTTCAGAAGTTCCATCCCAATTCAATAGCGAACATACGTTGTCATTACTCTATAATTATTTAACCGAAATTTATATTAATTACCGGATCAAAAACTAAAATCCAAATGTTGTTTATTCAGTAATGTAGTTATTTTTTTACCAATTCAAGTATGCTTCCTTCTTTCGAACCTTCTTTACCTTACGCCAAAGCACTAATATTAGGATATTTTATTCTTAGGAGCACTTAAGTGGATACACATAATTAAATTACATGTAGGTGTAATTATATTGGCAGTTAGTTTACTAATGATTTCACTAACATTTTATACCTTGACCTTACCAATCTTTGGGGACTAAGGCATGCAAGCTACAAATTATGATTTACTAGTTCAAGATCAATGGAGAATGATGGCCGCATTTTATTTCCAACATAAACATACATTGTTCATATTCTTAAAGAACCGCATGAATAACAAGCTGAATCATGGACTGGTAAGTTGTTCTACCATTAACCATTACAATAATTTATACCACCTAAATCAAGTACTATGCTTAACATTTTTACTCTGTTAAAAGTGAATCTTGATTCAATGCACTAATTAAAATATGGTAGGACGAAGTAAAATATTGGGGAGTGATTAATGTATGAGATGAGTAACAATGGGAAGATTTGATTATCTAATCTTGTTCAACGATGATAAACAATGCACCCATCTCAAAATTTACTGGCAACAACAATCAAGAAACTTTGATGGACTCCTCCAATATTCTCTCGTAACTCGTATGTATCACGGTATCTTCGTTTTATATAATACAATTTTGTTCTGGCATTGGTTGAGCTATTTATTGGTGGATAGATTATAATATATTACATTAGTCATATTTTGAATGAAATGACTCTTTTCTTTTATAATGTGAATAAACTTCTCCTCTACTCATCCGTCTATTGGCAGTTAGTTTATTAATGGTTTCGCATATTTTTATTGTTCTTAAATTTGTTAGAAACTTAAGTATGCCTTATTTTATATTTCACATATATAAATTACATTTAAAAGTTTACCTTTGTCCATCACCATCTGTACCATACTCTGCAATTCTGCTATTTGTTGTTGACATTGAGATACTTGTTTATCTCTAGACTATGATAAAGTTAGCTTGGTTAAGATGCAACTCCTTTCCATTATCCTCAACCATCCTGGTTTATATTGTCCCAATACATGTGCAAGAGCATCTCCTTTGACATTCTGCAACGAGCTGGACTGTGATAGGTTATCAAATTTTTTAATCTCCTCCAACATAAATACATACATACAGATAATGCACGATGCTAAAATTATCATACTTTTAGACAATTTTTAATATACCGATAAAATGAAAAATTCTTACAATAGTATTTGCAGCATTTATGGTCACTGGTTCACCAATTTTTTAATGTGAGATTTATCCAAACATCAATTCTAGTTACGGACGTTGGATCTGGGTTTTACTTTTTCCAAATTTAGAATAACATTAAATAAACAAATTGATAGGTATCAAATACTTATTAAATAATGCTAGTTAACTAACTAACCATGTTCTCGATCAACCTAGCCATTCCCCTATGACCAGATGTGTGTGGAAGTAGTTTTTCCCACAGGTCCGAATATTTCTCACTTCATTTCTGAAAATATTGGAAGGAGTTAGAATTTAGTAACTAGAAGTATAAAAAGTTGATGTAGTCAAATAAGTGAATTTAAATAGTGTACTCAAATAAGTGAATGCAATATACATAACAATTAATTATGGTGAATTTATAACTAACATGATGAATTTTATGCAATGTCAGAATTGAAAATAATATATAAAAGAAAGAATGCAATTCTGAAAATATGATGATCATTTGGATACGTATATCAGCTAATAATTATAGTGATAATTGGACATTTTATATTTTAAAATCACTTCTGATGTTATATACACTTATTTTGTCTATAATGGCATAGTAGCTCAGCCTTAAGAGCTTTGTTTTTTATAATTAGGTTTTATTAAAACTAGCACAAACTACAAGTTTTAATTAGATCCATTCATTTCCTCCAAATTTCACATTAGCAACACAGCTGAAATAAATTATAACATAACAAATACTTTGGTTGTAAAATATCTTAATGTTACCTTAAACTCTATACTTGTTTTCACCTTCACAAACTTTCTCCATTCGTTCATGCTTGGCAGACTTCAGCTTAAGTCTTTCCTCTTTGATCTTCGCTTTATTTAATTTTCGAATCAATTTGCTTTTGAGGATCTCCAAATTGTTCCCAATTGTTGAAATATGGCTTTTTTTGTCCAGCCCTCTTCCAATTTATAGTGAACTAGATTTCTCAGCATAACTTGATGTATTATGACAAATAAGTGTTTGGTACAAGAATTAAATGAAAATTTCAAATTTTATATAGTTTACTTAGTTATTCTTTTATTATTCCAAATGACTTTGAGAATATGACTTATGATAATGAAGATGAAGCTTTCAGATCAAACATATTATGGAGCGATTAGGAGATTATTAAGGTAAACTGTGATATAACCAAACAAAGTTAACACCATATATCAAGCATCATAACTAGTTTATCAAACAAATGTCAATAGAGAAAGCTACAATTTGGTTATTTTTAGTACTAAAGTATGGTTCTTGCAGCTTATATACTCATCTTTATGTTTTGAAATGTAAATAATTTAGCATAGCCTGAACAACGGTACCAGCTTTTTATTCTTTAGTTGTTGGTATTCTATCTAAAGTAGCAGTACCTAGAACCTGTGCTAGTTTATGATGTCAAGCCTAATTTGGTTTTGTTCATTATCATAATACATGTTTTAAGTAACTTTATTACAACATTAGAAACATGAGTATGGTCCTTTATTCTCAGCATAACATGAATACAATAAAAATTCAACTAAATGATATACATTCGATATAACTTGATGTATTAATTTCTCAGCATATGTGTTTACTATAATTTTACATGCATCTAATTTGATTTTTTGTTTCTTATTGATCATTACCAAATCACATTCTCAAAATATATGACTTTGTACTGGCATCAATACAAGTAAATGCATCAATAAATAAATTGACCTTATATCCAATATAGCCGAGTGTAATTATTTGCTTGTCCATACCTAAACTGAGTCCCACCAACAGCTTTTAACTCATCACTTAGAAGCCTCCAATCATCAAGTGTGTATGGAACGTGCTCGTACACAAGAGGCCCAAGAAAAAAAGATAAATATACCGACCCTGGCCCTATTGGTTTGCCTACATCATTAAACTCAACTTTAATTCAATTTCGCTTGTTTAACGGGAGTCTATTTGCTTTTATTTGACCACTGCTACCTCTTTTCCAAGATTTTATTGCAGTTTCAACTTCACTTGATCTCTTAATTTCCATCTCAGCATCATCATTTAGGTCAGAAGGGATTTCATTTTTTGAGTGGAGTCTTTCTTCTCCTAACAAAGCCCTTTCTTCGTAATGCATTTGCTCTGTATCATGTAATGCTTGTTCTTCGCCTTCATTACAAGCATTGGCTGGCTTCTTAGCATTGACTGCTTGTTCTTGGCCTTCATTTGTGAGCACCAGCTAGCTTCTTAGCATTGACTACTTATTATTTCCCTTCATTGCAAACATCGGCTGGCTTCTTACATTTGCTATTTGAATTATACTTTCGCTTTGAATTATACTTCCAAGATTCCTCTTCGGTCTTTCTCTGCTTGCGAGTATGTACAGAGGTTGCAAACATCTCTTTTATGCAAATAAAACAAAATATGGTATTGTTTAGATTTATGATAACAAAATGAAATATGGGTTAAAACTTAAATTAACTGAGGCAAGTTGTCCATATAGATATATTTGATAGAAAATGATAAGTTGTCCATATGAATATACTTGATAGAAAATCGAGGGTAAAACATAAATTCTACAAATATAGAGTGAAAAGAATAAAATATTGTCACAAACCTATGTAGTAATGGTGGAAATTTGATACTAAAATTAACTCAGCTATCTATTTGCACATATAAGAAATCTGATATGTTAAGGTCATACGAGTTGCACAATCCACCTTTAGGTTATTTTCGATATGAATATATACATATAAGAATCTGGTATGATAGGATATATAGGTTCTCTCTATCTATATTATTTATATGATATGTTAGTGCATGGCTATATAACAGACAATTCTCAAGCAAAGGTCATATCCAAAGTGCAGACCATTAGAAAGTAAATGTTGAATCCAGTGCAATAGAAAGTAACAGAATAAAAATATATAAAATAATAATTAAAACTTATAACAAAAACATAAAGGTAACCTTATGAGTTAAACAAATAATTCAAAACATATGTATTATTCAAAGAGTTGCTATGATATATGTAATTATATAATTCTTTTAACTGCACAACAGATGATGGTTTGTAAATTTACTCACACTTCTTTCACCGAGGAAAAAAATAAAAAAGAGTGGAACAAAATACGGTATTGCGTATATTTATGATAACAAAGGAAATAACGGATAAAACATAAATTAACTCAGGCAAGTTGTCCATATGAATATACTTGATATAAAATGATAAGTTGATAATACAAGAATAAAATGTTATAAGAATTTTCTTATGGAAGGTGACTTTAGTGAACCAAAACTAATAGTCGACAACTTACCTACATGTTACAATGCCATTGAAAAATTAATAACCATGTTCAAGTAGAACATATAATCTACTCAAGTATGCCTTCGCATTCCTCCCTAACATAGTTAACAATTTCATCATCCATTTTGGTTATTTCGCAATCTTCCACGACTTGGATATCTTTATTGACACGATCATTTGTCTCTAAATCATCAAAACTTCTTGATGGTGCTTTCATTACAATATAGCAATTAAAAAAAAAATCATTTTCTCCTGAATAAAATGCATATCTTGCTTGAGATGCAAGTATGTATGGATCTCTTGAAAATGATGCTTGATGTAAATTAACAAGAGTGAACCCATCATCATCAAATTTTACTCCATTTCCTTTATATGCCCAATGACTCTTAAAAACAGGATATAAACAAATGATAATCTAATAAAACTATATCTATTAATATTCCATAATAAGTGGCCACATCAACCACTTGGGACGTATCTTTTGCATTTTCTCTGCACATAGTAGTGTATCGAAAGGCACCCTACTATTCTAAGTTTCACTCTCTGCATCTTTTATATGAAAACGTTTCCCTTTGATGATATATCCTTTGTAAGACCAGGCATCATTCTTTGGACTAAAAGCAATCCCTCTTAGCATTTCATTGTAATCCTTGGAGTTAATAGTATCTACAACAAATTCCATTTAGCATGAATACTTTAGAGTAATATTAATAGTCAAATGAGAATATATTTAGAATCTAACTAACTTTCCTTTTAGTCCAATCGGAAAAAAGAACTTGTATTGTTTCCCAAAGTAAGGTCGCATTTTTTCTCATGTGTTGGTCTGAGTTTTCTAATTCTGTCAAATGCAAACTAGTATAGAACATGTGATTATAAGTAATACTTAGCATTACGAACACCTCAAAATAATCAAAACAATGTAATGTGGACTTACTCTATAAATGGTTTTACCATAGACATATTCATTAACATAGCCAAATGAACACTTTCTTTCTCATAACTGACAATGTAACCGTCTTGGACATTGAGATCGGACGACCCTCGAGTATTACACTGCTTTCATAATCTTCATTTGAGCTTCTTTCTCCTCCATATGTCTTGATTTTTTTCAAAAATTCATTGAAAAACCTCACGGATTCTTTTGCAAGACAGGATTCTGCAATACATCTCTCTGGTCATGCGTAGTTTCTTACATAGTCTTTAAGTGTCTTCATATATCTTTCGAATGGGTACGTCCAATGAAAATGAACCGATCCACACATTAGTGCTTCTTTTCCGAGATGAATTGACAAATGTATCATTATATTAAAAAAATACGGTGGAATTTTTTTTTTGAGCTCTCATAAAACTTTACTAATCTCAACATTGATTTTTTCCAACTTCTCTTTATCAAGAACACTTAACATAATTTATTGGAAAAAGAACATAAGCAAATTATTGTTTTTCTTGCCTTGTTTGCAATCATCCTCTTGATGCCACTAGTAATAAGCATTGCATTAATGCATGGTAATCATGTGACTTCAATCCGCTAATTTTGCAATCCTGCAACGAGTTCCGATTCTTCAAATTTGAAGAGTAGTCATCTGGCTCTTTGAAATCATACAATCTTTTGCAAGATATTTTTCTCTCAAAATTTGACAACATATATGGAGCCGGTGGTAGAGATGTTTAGTTCCCACGAGGTTGTGCATGAAACTCATGTCGAATTCTCCAAGCCTCTAAATCCTTTCTATAGTGGTTCCATCTTTTGATTTATTATCATGTAACATCATGCCCAATATGCTTTCACCAACGTTTTTCTCCACATGCATCACATCTACATTGTGACATAATGGAAGTTACTACAAAAACCAAAACTATAATGCATTACTATATTTTTCTTCTATTAAAATAATGAAAAAGTAAATAAATTAACCACTAACCTCCTTATATGGAAAATCAAGGAAAATCGATCTATTTCCACCTTGATAGCTCCATTTTTATAGGATTGTTGGTCTTATTATATTCATCTTCTGTTTCGTCAGACACTTCCTCTTCTTACTTTTCTTTCCTCTTTCTTTTCCAATATCATTTGGAAAATCCTTCAACAATGCATAAATGTTTCTCCCTGTTAGAATTCCAAGAGCACTAACTTTCTCTATGGTGTAATCAAATAACGCCTTTTGTTTCCACCATGAATCTGAAATAGGTAGAAATCTTCTATGACCCATGTAGATGTTATTTCGACTATGATTTAACCAATGAGAATGAGTATTGACACCACATAATGGGCAAGTTTTTTCCCCATTTACAAGACTTCCAGCAAGATTTCCGTAAGCCGCAAAACATTAGTCGTCCATAGCAAAATTGTATTCAGTTTAAACAACGAATTCATCATAAGCATCAACTCCATTACACCATAAGTGATGCAAGTCTTCCACCAAATGCACCAAATATACATCAATATCATTTCCAGGTTTCTTTGGGTATGGAATAAGTAATATTAACATAATAATTTCCTTGTTCATACACCATAAAGGCGAGAGATCGTATATCACAAGCATTATCGGCCAACAACTATATTTCGAACTCAACATGGAAAATGGAGTGAATCCATCTGTAACAAGACTAAGTCTAAGATTGCGTGAATTGGACGAAAAAGTTTCCACTTATCATCCACCATTTTCCATGTCATTGAATCGACGGGATGACGCATTTTCCATCATTGCTTCTATTATTAAAATGCAACTTAAATCTTCTGCCGTCTTTTGAGATCTATACATTCTTCCGTATCTTAGAATTATTGGAAAGTATCTCAAAAATTTAACTGAAACACCTTATATAATCTTTTTAGTATCTTGATTTTTTTTCCATCTCGAAGAACCACATTTTGGACAAGTATCTAAATCTTTATATCCTTTTCTGAAAAGATAACTATCATTCTCACAAGCATATATCTTTCAAAACCCATGTCGAATTCTTTAGGAAATTTATGTACTTCATATAAAGTTTTGAGAAGCATGTTATCCTTCAGCAAAAATAAATGTTGCACAATTAAAAGCTTATTAAACCTACTATTGGACAAGCCAGTTATTAGGAAATCCAATCTACGGTTTCGATGACAACAACTATATAATGGAAATCGAATATACATATATATTTATATATACAGGTAATTGCTAGAACAATATCACTAGAAAGTCAAGAACAAGGCTCAAAGGACACTACAAGAGACTATAAGTCGATGGGTATAAGGAAGTAAAAGAAAGGATGCACAAAAACTGACATGCACGTATCAGACGACTGGTAATAGCACTCAGACGTCTGATCCTTTGCTATATTCAAAAATATATAGTTTCAGACATTTGATACAAATAAAAGACGTTTGAATTCAAACTCGAACTTCAGAAATAAACTTCAACTGCCACATGTGAATGGACATCTCCGCTTCTCTTCGCCACAACTCTTCACCATCAATAGAAGCAACCTTGGAGGATTCATTAATGGATGTAACTACTCAAGATAACTATCTACAACTATATATAACATCAAGAATCAAGAGAACAAACACTTACTTCACTTACTTACGCTTTCTAATTCCGGTGTGCTTATTCTATATTTACTTAGATTAATATTATTTTAGCTGCATCATATATTTTGTCACATATACTTGCATATATACTACATGATCTACGTTGTAGACTTTCAATTGGTATCAGAGCAAGGTTTGATCAAAGTACAGTAACATGTATTTGAATTACTTTAATATGGCAAATATTTTTCAAGAAGGCTAACCCACAGCACGTCTTCCACTTTTTAATGGTTCTAATTATGCATATTGGTCAACATGTATGAGAATTTTTATGGAAGCTAATGGATTAGAAATTTGGTCGACCACTCAAAATAAATATGAAGCACCTGACACAGATATGAACACATGGAATGATGCACAAAAAACCACAGCTTCCAAAAACGCCAAAGCTGTGAATGTTTTATTTTGTTCATCAGATAAGAATGAATTTTCATGTGTCATGTTATGTAACACTGCATATGATATTTGGCGTACCTTACAAGTTACACACGAAGGCACAAACAAAGTTAAGCAAACTAAATTTTCAATTTTTCAAAATTAATTTTCATCATTTAAAATGAAACAAAATGAATCTATAGTGGGCATGTACTCTAGATTCCAAACTATTCAACACGATTTAATGGCACTAGGAGTTAAATTCATAAATTTTGATTTAGTATCTAGAATACTCACTTCTTTAACTCTAAAGTGGGAAAGAAAAGTATTAGTTATCGAAGAAGCTAATGACCTCTCAACACTCTTAGTTGAAGAATTGATAGGAAATTTAATGTCCTATGAAGCTAATCTACAGGCAAGAAAAGAACATAATTTGGAGAAGAAAAACATATCATTTCCAGCAACAAATGAAGATTCAGACTTAGACGAAGAAGAAATTATATTTATTGCCAAAAAATACAACAAATTCAAGAAGTTTAGAAAAATGACCAGATTTCAAAAAGGAGGAAAATCAAGCTCAACAAATCAAACGTCAATCAAACGCTATGAATGTGATCAATTCGGACATATGAAGAAAGATTGTCTCAAGCTCAACAATGATAAAAAAGAAGAACAAATTTGAAAAATTCAAGAGAATAAATCTTTCAAAGTAACATTTGATGACTTAGATTCTTCATCATCATCGGATAGTGACAGCGATAGTGACGGAGAACAAGCTAATGTATGTTTTATGGCACAAACTGATAAGGTATGTCCCGAACTTAGCTTTGATGAATTATTAGAGCTTAGCATGGAATTAGATGATAAATTTAGACAAATTAAAAAATCGAATAAAGAACACATAACCAAAATAAATCGATTAGAACTTGAAATAGGAATGTTAAAAGATGAAAAAATTATTATAGAGGAGGAACTAGAATTATCTCAAGAAAAAATAATAAAAGTAGTTTAGTTGAATACAGACTATATATATTGATTTTGGAAAAGTTAAACTAGAAAAGGATAACTTGTTAAAAGAAAATATCAACTTGAAAAGTAATATAGAAACATTGAAAATTTTGAATTAGAAGAAAAATTAGATAAAATTACAAATAATGTTTCAAAATTTAATAAAGGAAAACAAGATTTATAAAATCTTATCTAAACTTCAAAACCTTCAGGTAATAGAAATGGAATAGGATTTAAAAATATTCCTAACAAAAAGGGAATAATATTAAGAAGTATAGTTTTATTTATCAAAAGACTAAAAGATTGCCTAAGTCTAATACAAATACCAAAAACATTAAAATTTGGATTACTAAGACAAATAATAATTTGATTAGATTAAAACATATTAATAATTTTCTAGATAATGTAGTCTATAATAAAAATTATGTTCATTAAGGTACCAAACCTTCTTGGGTGTGGCTACCTGCTCCTCCTAACATCTAGGACCCTAACAAAGTATATGGTTACCAATTAAATCATTTTTATCTTGTAGGTATCCAAAATAAAAAATAAGGAGAAATGGATACTTGATAGTGGCTGCTCCAAGCATATGACCGAAAATGCAAAAATGCTATCAAATATAACATATATCGATGGTGGAACGGTAACTTTTGGAGATAACTCAAAAGGATATGTCATTGGCATCGGAGAAGTTATCAACTCCGGTATTTCTATCTCTCCTATTATTATAAATGTTTTTTTAGTAGAAAATTTAAAGCATAATCTACTTAGCATTAGTCAATTATGTGATAAAGGTTTTTTAAATTAATTTCGAAAAAGATAGATGTAATATTTTTGACAATAACAAACCACTTATCTTTGAGCATTTTAGAAACAAAAATATTTAGATCCTAAATATAAATCAAAATTCAAACTTATGCTTAACCGCCAAACGTAACGATCCATGGTTGTGGCATAAACGATTCTTTCTCATTAATTTTAAATACATTAATAAATTAACAAAATATGAGCTTATTAGATGTTTACCTAAAATAAATTATAAAGTAGAAAATTTATGTGACACTTGTCAAATCGGTAAACTAAAGAAAACCCTTTTAAATCTAAAAATAATATTTCTACAAAACAATAATTAGAATTATTACATTTAGATTTATTTGGTCCAACTCAAGTACGATCTATAAATCACCACAAATATGTTTTCGTAATAGTTGATGATTTTTCAAGATATACATGGATCTTATTTTTAAAACATAAAAGAGACACTTTTGGTATGTTTGAAATTTTTATTAAAAAAACTCAAATGGATTTGAAAATTAAGAATATTCGAAGTGATCATGGTGGAGAATTCGAAAATGATCTTTTTACTAATTTTTGTAATAAAAAGTGCATAAGTCATAATTTCTCTTTTCCCCACACACCACAACAAAATGGTGTAGTAGAAAGAAAAAATTGTACGTTACAAGAATGTGCACGAACACTAATAAATAGTAGTGGTTTACCAAAACATTTTTGGGCTGAAGCTATTGCTATGGCTTGTTTTTTTTTGAATCGAGTAAACTTATGACCTATGAATAAAATACTTGCTTCGAAATGTTTTTTGGAAGAAAACCTAAAGTATTATACTTTAAAACTTTCAGATCAAAATGTTTTATATTAAATAAAAAAGATAATTTAGAAAAATTCGACCCGAAAGCCGATGAGGGAATCTTTGTTGGATGTTCGGATCGTAGCACGGCATGTAGAATTTTTAATAAACGTACTAACACAATTGAAGAAAGTTTACATGTTTCATGATGAAAATTTCCATAATAATCATACTAATGACGATGAAGAAACTATTCCTATAACAAATACATCAAACTCGTCTAACAATGAGACAAATGCACAAAATAATACTCTAGTGTCACCCCCTAGAATTCTAAATGATCATCCAAAAGATAATATCATCGGGAATCTTAATTACAGAATAACTAGAAATCAACTTAACCGGATAAGTCATATTGCATTTGTGTCAAATTTTGAACCAAAGATTATAAAGAAGCTTCAAACGATGATTTTTGGATAATAGCCATGCAAGAAGAATTAAATCAATTTGAATGTAATAATGTTTGGGAATTAGTATCAAGACCAGAAAATCAATCAGTTATTGGGACAAAATGAGTATTTAAAACAAAGTAGATGAAAACGGAAATACAGTTAGGAATAAAGCACGTTTAGTCGCTCAGGGTTATAATCAAGAAGAAGGTATCGACTATGACGAAACTTTTGCTCCAATAGCAAGACTCGGAACCATATGAGCATTACTTGCTTTTGCAAGTCATCAAAATTTTAAATTATTTCAAATGGACATCAAAAGTGCTTTTTTAGATGGTTTTATTTAAGAAAATGTATATGTTGAACAACCTCCATTATTTGTTCACGAAAAATATCCCGATCATGTTTTTAAATTGCACAAAGCCATATATGGTTTAAAGAAAGCCCCCCATGCCTGGTACGAACGTCTTAAGAATCATTTAATTGCATCTGGTTTTCAAATAGGTAAAATAGATACGACTTTATTTATTAAACGAGAAAATAATGATATCTTAGTTGTATAAATTTACGTAAACTTTCAATTGGTAGACGATGTTATTTTTGGTTCAACTAGCGAAAATCTTTGTATTCAATTTTCAAATATTATGAAAAGTGAATTTGAAATTTCTCACATGGGTGAATTAAATTTATTTCTAAGTTTACAAATAAAACAACTTAAAAATGGTATTTTTATTCATCAAGAAGAATATTATAACGATTTATTACGTCGTTTTGGAATGGATAAAACTTCGAGAAAACCAACACCAATGAGTACTAGTGTTCATTTAGAAAAGGATGATAATGGAAAATATTTTGATGAAAAATTAGATCATAGTATGATTGGCTCCTTACTACATTTGACGGCTAGTCGACCAGACATTATGATGAGCGTATGTTTTTGTATCCGATTCAAGAAAAACCAAAAGAGTCTCACCAAAGAGCTGTTAAACGTATCTTACGATATTTATCTAGTACTAGAGATTAGGTTAGTTTTACCCTAAGAGATCATCGTTTAAACTTGTTTCATATAGCGACGTAGATTTCGGTGGATGTAAAACAGATCGTAAGAGTACTAGCAAAACGTGTCATTTTATTGGACAATCGTTGGTTTCATGGTTTAGAAAAAAGCAAAACTGTGTCTCTTTATCCACTTGAAAAGCCGAATATATTTCAGCGGCCTTGGCATGTGCATAAGTGATACACATGCAACAAACACTTAAGGATTTCGAAAAGTTATCGACAAATCACCAATATATTGCGATAATACAAGTGCAATAAATTTATTGAAAAACCCTGTAAATCACTCACATACTAAATACATAGATATGCGACATCACTTTTTACGCGACAATGTAAAAAAAGGAATTACTACATTAGAATACACAAATACTGAGTATCAAATAGCAGATATTTTCACAAAACCACTAAATGTACAAATGTTTGTTAAACTACGACGCGATTTAGGAATTTGTTCTCTTAATGATCTTATCAGCTAATTCTAAATTTCATTCATTCTATTTTTTGGTTAAAAAGTTTTAGTCCACAAATAAAATCTTTTAACATTGACCAATAATTTCTTTAGAATGTTTGTTTTTTTGTAAATAACTATTTATAACCTTTTAAAACAAGAATAAATAGCTCCTTCTTTTACAAATAAAATACATATTTTATATTGGTTCCTTTTAAAAGAAACAAAAGCAAAACAAAAACATGTCTTCGGACAACTCTCACCTCTTTTTTTCAACACCAACCTCGAATAGTTCAGCGGATACCCCTCATCAACTTCCTACTCCTACATCTGGTCAAGAGCCGACCTATAAGTGGTCATCCTCCCACACGGGATTCACTCCCGACAAAAAATGGTCCAAACAATCTCTATTTGTCTCTCCTAACACCAAGGAGAAAATCGATGATATACATCATTACCAAAAGCAACAAATGGATTTATAATGAGAATTATACTTCGAACAAAAAGTCACTGCAAGACAACTGAGTTTTCTAGAGCAAGTAGAAATCAAATTTCGCAATTCATGAAAAAAGGTTATTGTTACCTAGAGATTTTACCAAGTAACTAGAGGTCGCTCGGTATTAGTGCACTGTTCGACGTCCAGTACCGTTCGGCGTCTAGTACCGTTCGGCATAAAACCCCGTTTGGCACAGCAGAGTCGCTCGGCATGTGACCTCACTCGACATTCAGCCTCGCTAGGCATTCAAGCCTCGTTGGGCACAACTGGGTCGCTCGGCATTCAGCCTTGATCGGCATTCAAACCTCGACCGGCATTCAGCCTTGTTCAGCACAATTGGGTCGCTCGGCATTTAGCCCCGATCGGCATTCAGCCCCGTTCGGCATTCAGCCTCGCTCGGCATTTAGGTCTCGTCCGGCACAAATGGGTCACTCGGCATTCAGCCCCGATCGGAATTCAGCCTCGCTCGGCATTCAGGTCTCATCCGGCATTATGCCTCGTTCAGCATTTCAGCCTCGTTCGGCATTCAAGCCTCGTTCGACATTCTCCCCTCGATCGGCATCAGATCTCATTCGGCCTACACGATTCACTCAACATACTGCCTCGTTCGGTTTAGAGACATGGCTCGGCATTTGCCGCTCGGCATTTGTGACTCGGCACACAGAAGTCATGCATATTAGGCCGAGGTATCTTGCTGCTAGGCCCATCAGGGAAGTCCAACCCATCTTCGTCTATAAATAGAAAGGCAGGGGCACAGTGAAAGGAACCTTTTTTTGAGAACACCGGGGAGACTCTGCCGCATTCAAGACTCATTCAAGACTTATCTTCTTTACTTAACAATTGTAGTCAAGTAGTTGGTGTACGGATTGTATCTGTAATCGATAATTGAGAAAAGCAATAAAGATTAACCTCAAAGTGGACGTAGGCAGTTACGCCGAACCACTATAAATCTGGTGTTCTTGTTTTCTGCATTTTATTTAGCATATTATTCTATGTTTAAATTTACTTTCTTCATTAATCTCTCTACACAATCTCTCTTAAGGGTGTTAGCGACCAATTTTGGTGCTAACATTTTGGTGCTTTCTCTGAGAGTCGAATTCTCAGGCTCATAGGATCTACTTGTAGCTACTGGAATAAAAATTCCCCGAAGGAGATCCGATTTGTTCATAGGACGCCCATTGAATCTATTCAGAGTTCCGACCGACGACTCTACTATGGGAAGACCACATACCCGATCAGCCTCTCATAATGCGGATGTCCATGAGACTGCTAGTGTGCAACAAGTTGGGCCTGCAACCAACAAGCAATTCAAGGCGCAGGACCCTCAACCTAAAATCAAACGGAAATCATTACCCGGGCAGAGTTCAACGACTTGATAAGAGAACTCAAGGAAAGTAGAAAACAACTTGCTGAGCAGATTCAAGCCAACGCTAATCTCATGAATCAGCTAACTCAGCAGCAGCATCAAAATGCTGGAGGTTGCCCTGCTCCTTATTCTTCATCTGATAGCTCTTGATGCGATAGATGCATCGGATATCGCCCAGGGCCTTCGGTACATGGGCTGATACCTGAAAAAATGAATGAAGAGTAAGAAACGATGTAAGTCTCGGCAAATTCAAGTATCGATTCAGAAAAAAACTTACTTCCTTCTACCCATCTTCTGCTTATATTGGGCAAATTTACTCCATGCCCCAGTCATAATTTGGCATTTATTATGCGGCTCGAGAAACATGAAAGATGGGCTATCCGTCCGTCTCTTGATGCGATGGATGTATCGGATATCGCCCGGAGTAAAAAGCCTAAAGAGGACACTCATAAAGAGAATGCAAGTGCCATATATGAATGCATGGCTGTTTGGATGCAATTGTGATTGGGCAATCCGATATACTGCAACACGTCCCGAAGAAATGAGTTGAATGGTGGCACGCTGCCAACCCAGCACATGAATCTGTTGCAAGCTGTGTATCCAATTAGGGGCAAGCACAGACGATCATGCCTCGATGGAACTAACACATCATCGAAGGGGATTCCATGGACAAAGCATATCCAACGAAGTGTACTTTTATTAACCTTTGAGGCCTGCGAGTCGATTGGGTCATCTAAGAAAATGGCTGCCTCCGAAGCGTCGGGAGCCAAGTCGACAGACGCAGTCACAGGGCTTGGTAAGTCTTGAACTGGGGTAGTTGATGGATTTAAAGTTCCTACAACTTCTTGTCGAGAGGATGGCCCAGGTCTATCGGAAATCGTGGTAGAGCTTGATTTCCTAGACATCTCTAATGAAAATTGAATCTGACAAGGCATCTATTTGAACTATACTTGAAAAACAATCGACATTAGACATAACGATACAAATATTCCCCCCGTGTGGTGTGTGAACTAGTGTGATCATTCGAATGTAAGTGCCGGGAAGTGAAAAGACACTGGATTGATTAAATAAGTCAAAGCTTTGAATTGTTGTCTACGAAGACCGTCATCGCTGACCGTCTACGAAAGCTTGTCGTAAGACGGTTTATGTTTATTACTCGGCATCGTCACTGCATTTAAAAGGTTATTAATTGTTAATCAAGTTAAAGTCCAAATTTTCAGTTGTTTAAACACGGGATTAGTCAGTCCGGATTGTCCGATATGCTTTGTTGTTTATTTTTGTCCTTGTTCACTATCATGTATTCAGGCATAAGATATGTGTTGAGTCAATTATGCATTAGGTTCAACCGGTATTGTTGTTGTACACTACCCTCCTACCTAACCACTTCATCGTTCGACATTCAACTAGTCATGCCGAACCACAATCATGCCGAGCCACCTCGCTCGACATTTTAACCTCAGCACCAACTATCACCTACCACTCATTATCACCGTTCGGCATGCGGAAAAACATGCCGAACCGCAAACATGCCGAGCCAAGCCGTTTGGCCCACCACTCTCCTAATTATCCTTTTCATTGTTCGGCATAAAAGAGTCGTGCTGAACCACACTCATGCCAAGCCATGTTGTTCGGCATTTTGCCATGATCCTACTTCTCTCCTACCTTCCATCCTACCTCGTTTAGCATGAGAGAGTCATGTCAAGCTGTGGCCGTGCCGAGCTGCATCGATTGGCACGCCAATCCTTAACTCCAATTCACTTCTGAACATTCGCTCCTCGCTCGACATAAGGAATCACTACCGAGCCAAATCAATGCTCCTTCCACTAACACCTTCCTTTGAACACCTCTAACACCTCCTTCTTTCCGTCACTCCGCTTATTCCTAAGACGTGTTTGACCTTGAATTCATTGTCCTCTATCCACGTGTTTCCTACCATCCTTAGTCTTACAGAGATTCACGAGTGCGAATCTCGTGTTATGTTCCTTATTCAGGATTAAGGTGTTAAAAGGAAGAACCATTACCTAAGAAACAAATCGAAGCTTGGGGATGTTCTGGGGTAGAAAGCATGACTCAATTCGGTACGTTGATTTAGGAAGGGGAACGAGACAATATATCGAGTTTGAGAAGTGAAGGAAAGGGTAGGTAATTCGCAGTGGTAAGAGGAAAGTCCGTAAGTTCTACAGGGTGTAGGTAAAAGTAGAAAAGAGAAAAAGAAGTGAATTGCCGACCTTTATAGAGGGAAGAAAGGAAGTCGAAGGGACAACGACCGGTAGAACCGGTCAAAACACCTCCCTCGCTTGGCATTGACCTCGTTCAGTTTTCAGCCCCGTTCGGCATTTGTATGTCACTCGGCATCAACCAAGCCGTTCGGCATATGATGCCTCGTTCGGTATTCAAAAGAAGGCACTATCGAGAAGACAAGACCAAGGCTCGAAGCAAAGAACGAAGGACTCATGATTCAAAGCGCATCATGTTCGTCCACATGATGCACTTTGGAGGGCAAGTGTTACCTGGAGATTTGACCAAGTAACTAGAGGTCGCTCGGCATTAGTGCACCGTTCGGCGCCTAGTACTGTTCGGTATAAAAACCCCTTTGGCATAGCAGAGTCGCTCGGCATGTGACCTCGCTCGGCATTCAGCCTCGATCGGCATTCAAGCCTCGTTCGGCACAACTGGGTCGCTTGGCATTCAGCCTCGATCGGCATTCAAACCTCGACCGTCATTCAGCCTCGTTCAGCACAAATGGGCCGCTCGGCATTCAGCCTCGATCGGCATTCAGCCCCGTTCGGCATTCAGCCTCGCTCGGCATTCAGGTCTCGTCCGACACAACTGGGTCGCTCGGCATTCAGCCCTGATCTGCATTCAGCCTCGCTCGGCATTCAGGTCTTATCCGGCATTATGCCTCGCTCGGCATTCATGCCTCGTTCAGCATTCTCCCCTTGATCGACATCAGATCTTGTTCGGCCTACATGATTCACTCAACATACTGCCTCGTTAGGTTTAGAGACATGGATCGACATTTGCCGCTCGGCATTTGTGGCTTGGCACTCAAAAGTCATTCTATTGTGCCGAGGTATCTTGCTGCTAGGCCCATCATGGAAGTCCAACCCATCTTCATCTATAAATAGAGAGGAAGGTGCATAGTGAATGGGACCTTTTTTCGAGAACACCGGGGAGACTCTACCGCATTCAAGACTCATTCAAGACTTATCTTCTTTGCTTAACAATTGTAATCAAGTAGTTGGTGTACGGATTGTATCTGTAATCGATTATTGAGAAAAGTAATAAAGATTAACCTCAAAGTGGATGTATGCAGTTACGCCGAACCACTATAAATCTTGTGTTCTTGTTTTCTGCGTTTAATTTAGCATATCGTTCTCTGTTTAAATTTACTTTCTTCATTAATCTCTCTACACAATCTCTCTTAAGGGTGTTAGTGACCAATTATGGTGCTAACAGATATGCATGAACCACTTCAGATTCCTTGCATTCCTTTGGATCCTTCTGCCTCTTATTGTACACCTTGAGATCCTCCACCCAGGCAATTCTCTGGTTTCCCAAAAAACTAGCGAACATGGAAATATTTGGTCTCCACTCAAGCCATGAAAGGATAGAAAATCTGAAGATCGCAATGCTCCATCTTCATCTAATTAATTTTTTTATTTTCATTGTATTTTCGTCTAGTTATATTTATATCAGTATTCAATAATAATAATAATAATATGTTTCAATAAAATTGATCCCTCGAAAATCAAGCAAAACCTTCCAACATAAGACTATTTTTAGACATACTAGAGATTTCAGACGTCTGGTCAATGCCATCAGACATATAACACCCTTGTATCAGACCATTGTTTAATCCTGTATGTATATCAGATGTCTGATATAAACAACCAGACACTTGAAAATTGTCTATGCCTCATACAAAATACAAAATGATCTATTTCAGACGTCTGAATTTGTGACTAGACGTCTGAACAAAGACTCTACCTTCTTAACATAAAAATCAGGCCATTTTCAGACGTCTGACATTATATCCAGACAATTTACGAAACTCTCTTTTCCTTACAACTCTACCTATTCCAGACGTCTACCAATAACACACAAACGCCTGACAATGTTTACTGTCTTCAAACTAAGGTAAAATCAGACTTCTGATTCGCTTCCCAGACCTCTGAAATTCAATCGACACCTATTCGTGACCTTAAAACGACTGTTTTCCCAAATTTTCAATTCACATTTATTTCGTTTCCTCTTTCAAATACAAAAACCTAATTCTCTAAATCACTATGTCCTTAATTTTGCTCGATTTCATGGCGTCCAAAACTGAAAACCCTAGAGTTTCTAAGAGAAAGCAAGAACAAGCTACATCCTCCAACCCACAATGCTCCGATGATCAAATTGAGAAGTGGATGAACCGAGTACCTTATTCTATCAAAAGACATGAAGATGTCTAGAAGAAAAAGTTACATACAAGTCCCTTCTATAATTTGCTTAAATTCCGTATTATGATTTGGATGAGATGTGTGAAAATGTTGGGTTACAAAAGTTGATTTTCTTCAATTCAAATAATGTCCAAACTGATCAGCTTGCAAAATTCCTTTTCTATGCTAATCTAGATAGCATTGCCGTATGGAATACCGATAATGATGGTAATTGGCTTTGGTCGAGTATTTACGACAACACTATTCGACTTACCCCGAAAATTATAGGCCGTACTCTAGGTTGTTCAGACTTCAGAGAAGATTTTTATGACATCCCGGATATGCACCTTAAACCAATAAATAATATTACCTATCAAATTTAGAAAGATGAAATGCCACGATTTGCTTCAAAATACTTACGACCTAAGGCAAGACTACTCACTAAGATGATTATCAACACAATCATTCCTCGACTTGGCAGCCATGAGCAAATAACAGAATTGGAGCACAAAGCTCTATATGCTATCTTTAGTGGAAAGGGTGTAAATTGGACGAAATTCATATTTGACGAGCTTAAACATTATTAGACTCGATCACGTTCATCAATCATTTACCCTACCTACATCATGTGCTTTCTGCAAGCCCACAAAATTCGGTCATATCTATCAACTTTTGAGGAGATTTCCCTCAAGTACGCCTCCACATAATTCTTCTCTCTTATGCGCTTACTAGAAAACCCATCGGATTTCATTTAATTTGAAAAATGGATGCAACGTCGTCAACAAGCTAGGCCGCAACCCCAACAACAACCACCACAACCATCACAAGAAGAAGAACAACATCATGAACACACTCCTCCTCCTGCGTCTTTTGACCATCCAGGCCAAGACAACATTTTGGAGACTCGCACCGAAACTAATCCAAATGAAAGCATTCGAGATTTAACTTTCCAAAATCAACTTATCTTATCAAGAAATCAAATATTATTGGCTAAGCGTATTGATAGCTTCGAAACAACATTTGCTTCTCGCCCAGCCATAGTTGAAACATCGCTTTCAACAACATTATCTATTCTAAAAGAGTTTCTCCAAGGAGTCCAAAGTGTTTGCGCCAAAAATGGTCACAAACCCCAAATACCGTGAAAGCACCAGTGTATGGACACAAATCAACAATATTCAAGCACAAATATCAAATCTCAGCAAATAAAAACAGCAATTCAGAAATTATAATCAGAAACACAGGATTCATAGTGGTTCGACTATCTCCGGCCTACGTCCACTTCAAATTTTTATCCTTTTATTGATTATCCTTACTGGTTACAGATGATTACAGCAGTAGAAAGGAAGAATTTTGAGTACAATAGTTATATTGAAGTGTAGAAATGAATCCGGCAGAGTCTGGACGTCCAATAGCCAAAAGGTCCTTTTTCTATAGGCTTCAGGAGGCTATTTATAGGCATAGGAGGCTGAGATCGCGCTCAAACTTTAGGAGACTTCTTCTGGCATGTGAGTGGGCCCACGCGACCGACCCCACCAAGTTTCGACTCGATCTGTGATCGATACGAATTGATTTCGTATCCATCAAGAATTGATCCAATCGGGATGAAACTTAGCAGGAACATTCTTTACCTTGTATGCAAGCTGTTGTGAAAATTTCGTTGCATTTGGATCAGCGGTTTGGGAGATATGATCGATGCAAATTGCATTTGCGTGAGTGCTGTTGCGTTCGTATCCACTGGTTCGAATCCATCCTATTCGACTCGATCAAAAGCATGCGCGCGCAATGACGTGGCGCTAATCTCCTGGATCGATCCGAACTCTGTGGCATGTTGACTGGGTTGATCCAGTTTGTGCGCCGAGTTGAACGCTTCTTCCCTGGATTCGTGCACGTATCCACGCTTCACGCTTGTACGTGTCCATCACTTCTCCAGAACGTTTGTACTCAACTGTTTGCATGGCATGTTCTCTCATATCGATTGTAGGAGTGTATTTCGTATCGATCTATGAACCGATCGATACGAAATGGTGAATTTGATCGATACGAATGAAAGGCCAACAGATGCGTACGAAACTAAACTCAATGATGGATACGAACGAAGCCTTACCTGATAGATACGAGCGAGATTTTACCCGATGGAGTCAAACTGAGCTCCAGTGATCGATACGAGATCATGGACTCGAAATTTACCACCTGTCCCCATCCTGATCGATACGAAATGTATCGATTCAAACAAACCTCTGCATGCTTGCCTACCAATCTGGGTGTGTTGCCATCGAGTCGAAATCCATATAGCCTTCCTATCCGATCGATATGAAATCATTGAGTCGTGTCCATGCTGATCGATGCGAACAGTATCGATTCGAGGTCCACCACTATGCTTTGCCTTTGATCGATACGAACACTATCGATTCGAAACATCATCTGCTGATCGATGCGAACGTGATCGAGTCGAACCTGTGCCAATCGATACGAACGGTACCGATTCAAAATACTAACTACCTGATCGATACGAAATGTATCGATACGAACCATCCCTGTGCGCCGATGGATATGAACAGCATGCTCTTCCTACCTTGCATCGATCATATCTCCTTCATATGAACTCCGATTAACCTGAAATTTGAAACATAGCCTCTCCTAGGCCTCATCATCATCTCCAATCGATTCCGTCCCGATCGGAGCTCAACCAAATTTTGACGACATCGATTGCAGCCTTGATTCCAATCGATCTCCAATCCCAATATCCATCATTCCTTGCCAATTTGTTGATATTGCAGCCTTGACCAAAAAGGGGATAACATTTGCCCCCCAAAACATGCCTTGTAATAAGAAGGCGTGTTTTGAATAGTTCCGAAACCGATATCCGAAGTCCATAGCCAATTCCATGTCCATCCGAACTCGACAACCGAGTCCTAATCCATCCTTATCCAATAGACAATAACCGAATCCAGGACCTCTCCGGGTCGAGATCCAAATCATTAACCTCTCTGGGTTCTTGTCAAGCGCAATCCACACCTAACGACCATGGTCCAGTGTCCCTGGACGTTGAGCTAACCTCTTCGGGTTCTTGCCAAGCATAATCCACACTTGACGACCGTGGTCCAGTGTCCCTGGACGCAAGAAATGCCGTGGCTTAAGTCCTAAGCCGAATCCTGGTCACTCCGGACCCTTGTTGAGCATAGTCCATACTCAACGACCTGAAAATAACAATTGATAACACAAGGCCTAAGTCCTAGGCCGAATTCTAGTCTCTTCGGACCCTTGTCGAGCATAGTCCATACTCGACGACCTGAACCAATAATCAATAATATGGGGCCTAAGTCGTAGGCCAAATCCTGATCGCTCCGGACCCTTGCTGAGCATAGTCCATGCTCAGCGACCTGAATAAGCTAATTCGCCACGTGCGGACGAAGAGACTTATCCCTTGTCAGGTATAATCCATACCCGACGAACATTTACCATAAACAAAATAAAAATCCAATCCAAAATCCAAACCAAACCAAAAAAAATCAAAAATCCAAACCAGCATCCAAAACCGAAAGCAATCATCCAAAGGAAAATCCAAATCAGAAAGCAAGCAAAACCAGGAGCACAATCCAAACTCCAAAACAGCGAAAATCCAAATAAAAAAGGTAACAAAACCAAAACACCAAAACCAAACCAGAAAATCAGTGTCCAGTCCGAAAGCAAAAGACAAATTTCACAAACCATAGCATCGCGGTGTATCATCATTCAGAGCATGCCTAGGGATATCTCCGTCCCCATACATGTGTAAATGACTTTGCCGTTTGCTAGTAGCTCGTTACTTATTTCATATTATCCCAGTCAATTGATAATCAATCGACCATCATTCCTGGGCCTCACATCATCATGGTGTGAGGTAGGCGGTGGCTGCTCCTGCTCCACCGCTGCATTCCGTGTCCCAACATACTGCCTCAATTGTCTATTCCTTACATGCTCCTCGATTATATCCTTTAAGTGCCTTCAGCTGTTGGTATCATGTCCATCCAAATCATGGAAGAGACAGTGTCTTCCTGATGCCCTCTCCCGTTCTGATGGTTCTCTCCTAGACGGCTTTCGGTAAGGAAGGAGATTCCGGATTTCCATGTATATCCACTCCAATGTCTCGTTTAATCCTGTGTATGTGGAAAACTTTGGATCCTTCCATCGCTTTCTGGCTTTTCCTGGATCGTCGTCCAGCTTCCTCTTTCCTTTATCCTTATCCGAACCTCTACTGGATGGTCCTCCACCCTCAGTTGCAATCACTTCCTTCAATTTTAAGTCCGCATATGCATCCACTTGTCGGAGGAACCTCTCAGCTTCGTGAAAGAATTCCCCGAGATCCAGTGGTGGGTCTCGTATTAAAGATACCTTAAAGTCCGAATCCTCCCTGACTCCTGACACTGCCGCCATTAAAACCATCGATGGATCCGACCAATCCACCGAAGCAACTGCCGCATTGAATCGAGTTAGAAAAGCTCTAAGTGATTCATCCGTGCTTTGCTTTACCGACGTTAATGTCATTACGTTCTTTGGCCTTTTAATATGAACCCGAAACTGTCCCAAAAACCTATATTCCATCCAAGTCCTGATAGACCCTTCCTCCAACTGCCTAAACCACATTGCAGCTAGGTCCGTCAAGTACAAAGGGAAACATCTGGCCATTACTTCCTCCGATGCCCCCAGCACTTCCATGTGTCTGGTGTATCTCATCAAGTGACCAGTTGGGTCTGCCTTGCCATCATATACTTCCATGCTAGGTAACTTAAACTTAGGTTGATTCTGAGCTATCCTTATTTCCCGAGCGAACGAACTCCTGTTCACTCCTTCCAAGTCTCTATTGGTCAAGCCTTCACACATGGTTTTTCTAATGATCTCCACTAATCCAGTATTGTCTGTCAGGGGTTGCCCCCATGTCCCCGAGGGAATTTCGGTACATACTCCTCATGCGATTCACTGATGTTAGCACTCGCTCTAGCCTGCTGAGCTCCATCCAAGGGCCTTCCAGTATCAGATCCTACGGGTCTGCCCCCAAGCCTTTGTTGATTGCCATCTAGTTCTACATTCTTTCCTCCATTGGGTTCTGCGATCCTAGTTCCTTGTCCTGCACTTGTAGCCACCGTAGTTGGTCCAAGGTTCTGCATTCCTGTAGCTCTCATCTGTTCAAAGAAAGTCTACATCATTTCCTGTTGACTTTTTAACAATCTCTCCTGCAATGAATTGGCCATAGCTTCCATTTCATCCCCGGTTATGTAGATCGAAGCTTGTCCTTCCCCAGCTCTGGAGGATGCTTCTTGACTTCCTTCCTGTTGGCTTCTCTCAGCCCTCTGTCTTCTACTTGTCTGCCGAGTCATTCTTTTTCAAATCCAAACTCTTCACGCTCTTCCAATCCAAACTTCAATCCGATGTAGCCGGTGCTAGTTGTTCTCAGTGAAAGCACCAAAGTGTTTGTGTCAAAAATGGTCACAAACCCCAAATACCGTGAAAGCACCAGCGTATGGACACAAATCAACAATATTCAAGCACAAATATCAAATCTCAGCAAATAAAAACAGCAATTCAGAAATTATAATCAGAAACACAGGATTTATAGTGGTTCGGCTATCTCCGGCCTACGTCCACATCAAAGTTTTATCATTTTATTGATTATCCTTGCTGGTTACAGAAGATTACAACAGTAGCAATGAAGAATTTTGAGTACAATAGTTATATTGAAGTGTAGAAATGAATCCGGCAGAGTCTGGACGTCCAATAGCCAAAAGGTCCTTTTTCTATAGGCTTTAGGAGGCTATTTATGGGCGTAGGAGGCTGAGATCGCGCTCAAACTTTGGGACACTTCTTCTGGCATGTGAGTGGACCCACGCGACCGACCCCACCAAGTTTCAACTCGATCTGCGATCGATACGAATTGATTTCGTATCCATCAAGAATTGATCCAATCGGGATGAAACTTGGCAGGAACATTCTTTACCTTGTATGCAAGCTGCTGTGAAAATTTCGTTGCATTTGGATCAGCGGTTTAGGAGATATGATCGATACGAATTGCATTTGCATGAGTGTTGTTGCGTTCGTATCCACTAGTTCGAATCCATCCTATTCGACTCGATCAGAAGCACGTGCGTGCAATGACGTGGCGCTAATCTCCTGGATCGATCCGAACTCTGTGGCGTGTTCACTGGGTTGATCCACTTTGTGCGCCGAGTCGAACGCTTCTTCCCTGGATTCGTGCACGTATCAACGCTTCACGCTTGTACGTGTCCATCACTTCTCCAGAACGTTTGTACTCAACTATTTGCATTGCATGTTCTCTCGTATCGATTGCAGGAGTGTATTTCGTATCGATCTATGAACTGATCGATACGAAATGGTGAATTTGATCGATACGAATGAAAGGCCAACAGATGGGTACGAAACTAAACTCAATGATGGATAGGAACGAAGCCTTACCTAATGGATACGAGCGAGATTTTACCTGATGGAGTCGAACTGAGCTCCAACGATCGATACGAGATCATGGACTTGAAATGTACCACCTGCCCCCATCCTGATCGATACGAAATGTATCGATTCAAACAAACCTCCGCATGCTTGCCTACCAATCTGGGTGTGTTGCCATCGAGTCGAAATCCATCTAGCCTTCCTATCTGATTGATACGAAATCATTGAGTCGTGTCCATGCTGATCGATACGAACAGTATCGATTCGAGGTCCACCACTATGCTCTGCCTTTGATCGATACGAACACTATCGATTCGAAACATCATCTGCTGATCGATGCGAACGTGATCGAGTCAAACCTGTGCCAATCGATACGAACGGTACCGATTCGAAATACTAACTACCTGATAGATACGAAATGTATCGATACGAACCATCCCTGTGTGCCGATGGATACGAACAACATGCTCTTCCTACCTTGCATCGATCATATCTCCTTCATACGAACTCCGATTAACCTGAAATTTGAAACATAGCCTCTCCTATTCCTCATCATCATCTCTAGTCGATTCCGTCTCGATCGAAGCTCAACCAAATTTTGACGACATCGGTTGCAGCCTTTATTCCAATCGATCTCCAATCCCAATATCCATCACTCCTTGCCAATTTGTTGATGTTCCAGCCTTGACCAAAAGGTGGGATAACATCCGTGGCCCTACACCTCCTTCAAAAGATTGGCCAACTCCAATGCCTTCTCCTCCTCCTTCAAAATATTCTAAACTTTTTGAAGAGGAAAAAGAACCTCTGGAACATACTCCAAAATCTCCTAGAATACAAGTTAGTTCTTCCAAGAATGAAGATGAAGGAGATGATCAAGCCAAAGCTTCCCCCAAAAATCCTTAGATATTTTTATAGGTTCCATCTTTTGTATTGTAATGGAATCAAAAATCTATACATATAATCACTATGTTTAATGGTTACAAAAATGCGTTTTGGCTTGTTACTTATACGTAATTAGTTACCTTTCGTCTATTCATAAAAATTTAGTAAATTGATATATTATAACCTTCCGGCGGTTGGTAAATATTCCTGATTAATAGTGTGTACATGCTATCTAAATTAAGATTAAATAAAAATTACACACGATATATTACTAACTTCAATAAAACGGCGGTCGAATAATTTTTTTTATTAATGTGTACATACTATGTAAAGACATGATTAATGATTATATCATACATATTCTTGTATTAATGCTTCTTGATAATGCCAAAGGGGGAGAAATAATGGTAAGCACATATTCAGGAGGAGATTTATAAAATTATGTCTAAGTACATTGTATAGTTGTCATCATCAAAAAGGGGGAGAATATTAGGAAATCCAATCTACGGTTTCGATTGCAACAACTATACAATGGAAATCGAATATACGTATATATTTATATATTTATATATAGGTACTTTCTAGAACAACATCACTAGAAAGACAAGAACGAGGCTCAAAGGACACTACAAGAGATTACAAGTCGATAGGTACAAGGATGTAAAAGAAAGGGTGCATAAAAACTGACATGCACCATATCTGACGTCTGGTAATAGCACTCAGATGTCTGAAAAAAATATGTAGTATCAGACGTCTGAAACAAATACCAGACGTCTGAATTCAAACTCAAACTTCAGAAATAAACTGCAACTGCCACATGTGAATAAACATCTCCGCTTCTCTTCGCCACAACTCTTCACCATCAACAGAACCAACCTTAGAGGATTCATTAATGGATGTAACTACACAAGAAACCTATCTACAACTATATATAGCATCAAGAATCAAGAGAACAAACACTTACTTCACTTACTTATGCTTTCTAATTCTATACTCTATTCTATATTCTTGATCTCTGCACTCTAGCAATCTTTACTTGTACTCACTCTTCCATATACCCAGTTCTTCATAGACAATATTCTTTAGAAATATAATGGAAGCAATTGTACTAATTAGTCAAACATCCGTGTTATATTAGAACACACATTTGACAAGAACAACTCATTATAACCAAGCCTATTCCTCCGGGAGAAAAGAGGGTTTTTGATAGTCGAATTCTGAAGGGGAGCTTTGGGACTGGACGTTGAACGGGAGGTCCGAACCCGTATAAAATTCTGGTGTGCTTGTTGCATCATATATTTTCTCACATATACTTGTATATACACTACACGATCCACACCAAAGACTTTCACCAGTGTCACATTTAAGATTATATAAGATGGTGATGTCAGATAAGTTTGTGTGAGCTGTGCAATTAGGATATAATGAAATTCATGCATATTCTAAGTTCTTGAGTAACTCATCCTCTTTTCTCTGAGAATCAGCATTATCTTTATCATCGTCAAAAAATTCATGATTCAGAAAATCTTTGTCTTCATAGTGAATTATGTCGAATATATCATATATGTCAAAAGACTTTGTTTCCTTTTTTACATTTATCTCTTCGCCATGGTTATACCATTTATTGCTCGTGTATCTAGGATTCATTCCTTTCATAATTAAATGCTCAACGATGATGTGGTCGTCATGATGACAAAGATTTTGATAATCTTTGTAGGGGCGTAAATTTTTTCTATGTTTCTTACATTCCTCTGTGCAGCATGCACAAAATTCAATGCTCCTTGTCGATACCTTATACTAGTTTTATGATAAAATTAAAAACAAAAAAAATTTAGTCTTAAGATCAGATTACATGTTTTAATTCTAAAAATACATATTAATTTAAGCATTATATTATCACATGTTTAAAAACCCAATCATTTTCCATCATTGATGTATAAAGGCAAACAAGTCTCCAAACTTTGATGTAGAAATATGTTATCTGTTATAATAAAAAAACTATACCCATTGAAGTTATAACACTTAGGTATGTAATTTTGTAACTAGGTATGTAATATGAAATTATTACATCTAGATGCAATAAGTTGTACAACACTGAAGTTACAACAAATAGAACTGGTTGCAATTGATTATGCGACACAGTAAGCTCAACAAAAAAGACAAGCCAAAAAACAAATACAACACATACCCACGAGCATAGCCCAAAAAAATTACGACCTTTGCATATTAAGTGCTGCTGCATAGCAGTAGTCCACTACTGCCTTATTAGTTCAACACTTTTTTATTTTCTTTTTTCTTCGCTGCTGCATATTGCAAATTTAGTTAATCATTTTTATTTGGTATTTTAATTTATGGAAAAAAAGGAAAAACATTGACTTGATATGCATTGATGTTCTGTATAATCAGGGCTTGCCTTGGTCCAAAGCTGCCAAAATAGTTGCTTTAGGCCTCCATCTATCTATGTTTTAAGTGGCCTCTAGATTTCTAAATCATATATCCATATATAAAATATACTTATTTATAAATGTGTTAGAAATATCAATAAAGTATCTTGGTATATCTAGTGAAGTTGTTGGTTTTGATAATAAATAGGCATTTAAGTCCAAAGCTCATTCTCGGGAAAATTTGAATTAGCTTAATATTTTTGCTTTTCTGAAGAATGTTTTGCCAAAGTTATTATATATTGTTTACCTTAAGAGCCTCTATTTTGAATTGACTTTTATTCCATAATAGTTATACAGTTATAAACATCTTTTATACAACGACATATGTGATCAAATTTTATAATGAAATGCTTTTTTTGTGGAAACTTATGTAACAAGCATTATGCAAGACTTTATCCAAGAGCAGTCAATTATAGAAAGAAGAAGTGCAGTCCTAAAACCAAATAAGCCTTTTTTCCAGCCTTTGTAATTTCTTTTTTACAGTTAAAACTAGTTTTGATTAAACCTTCGATCTGAGTATTGACATTAACATACCTATGTTTTCTTAATGTTTCACAATTGTGGCCAAGAAGAAGATCAAGTAGATGCTTGTTAGTGCTGCTGGATGCTTTTTAGACCTTTACTTTCAAAGAACTTTTGTTTAGTTTCCCTTATTTGAGTCATTGGCATAATTTCATTTTGTTTTGTGTTTTAATATAGTTTTTTACTTTTAAGTGCAACTATTTATTTCGTTATGTTTTGGCTTTTTATTTTTAAAGAACCTTTTGTTTTTGGTAATATTATTATTATTGTTTTAATTAATGCCAGGATACATTTCTCCTTTCTACCTACCTCTAGTAAATTCTTGTCATTTAACTCATTTGCATCCTTTTCAAATTACGCAACCCAAAAATCGCCTTTCCTTCTTCCTCTTTACAAATCCTGTGACTTTTTGTAACAGATAATCCAAAAATCGATCAAATCTAGCAATTTGTAATAAAAATTGATGCCTCTAGCACCTTTATTGACACCCTAAAGAGAAATAGATATGCAATTTGTTAGTAGTTCCCAAGTGAAAGATCCTGCTTTGTTGACAGTCTCTCCTACAAGCAGTGACAAGATAAATAGCTTAATAGAGGGCTGGGTTGCTTTCTACTTGCAATGAAAAAGGTCTGGACCTTAATGTATATTATTTTTCAACTATATTTTGCTAAATTATGATGTAAGTTATGAAACAAACAGTACATTTTAGCATAATCCATACTTTTCTTTGGCTTTTGCTTTAGATATTAATAATATTATAGAGATTTTAATTACTAAACATGGAATGAAATCCCCTATTATCGTATAACATATAAACTATACACTCTCTTTATTTCCATATGAAAAAATACGGTTATTATGAATAAAATATCAAATTATATGTACCCAGTGCATATTAGGTTAAGCAATGAAACCGGTGCATATTAAAAATGTATTATTATAGTTAAATTAAACTTTAGAAGAACTGTGGGTAGTCTTAGGCCTGCATAACGACCTGCAAAGTACCAAGCAACTGATTGTATGACTCTTTATTTTTTATAACTTTTACATGAAAGTGTTGTATCGTTGTGTTTGCTAATTACCAAGCAAAATGTATGTTTTAGAAATGGTATTGATAAGAGGAAATCAAGATGCCCTTTGCAGCAAACTTAATTTAAACACTATTCACTTAATTTTAACTATCTACTCTTTACAAACAATACAATTTTTTTTGAATTTAACGCTCACAGAACAAATACTAGATTAAAAAAATTAATGAGAAAAACAAACGTATTGATTCCTAGATATATAAATAACTCTGACTACCTATTTCAAAACAAGCCTTAATCCATAAGATGTAGCATCAAATTTAAATGGTCAAGGGAATTATATGCTGATCATAATAGAAAACTAAATTATGCAATTATTTTCAAATTAGATAAAAATAATAATTAAGGAGTTGTAATTTACTATTACAACAATATTGATTTCTCAAAACAAAACAGATAAGTGGGCGATCACTTAAAACCATTATAATGATCTAATTCATTCTACATAACTAAATTTAAGTAAGAAAATAGATCGGTATTGCACCAATTAAATAGCGAAGTTGGAAAATTCATAGTGACCTATATCTAGTTTACATTAAGAATATCTACTTCCAAAATCCAATATTATCATATGTTCCCAAAATAATCCTCTTTCACCATTACTTATTTCAAAACCATATTATTAGTATTTATTCCAAAAACTAAATTAATATATTGTAAGTTTTTAATAAATTGTTTATTTTGTAGAGGAAGCCAGTTTTTAGAGTGAACAGTCCATTTTTTATAAATTAATAAACCAGATGTGAGGCTGATAGACCTTAATAACTACAACTTACATTTTGCAATGCATATTTACATATCCAAGTTGCATCCCAATAACACTGTGGCTAATATGTTTACTCGCTTACACGACCAGAGACATACCTGAAACAATATGTACTATTATAAATTACACATCTACTCACTTACATGCATCACATAAAGGTGAGAAGAAACATATAACATGACTAAACAAGTAATGACATATAAGACATCGAGGTTGTTTAAAACATCAAATGTTAAGTAAGATTATACTAAAAACTAATGCAAAGCTTAGGAAAGTCAAAAGAAATAGAAATCCAGCAAGCACAACAAGACCATCAACCAGAAAGCTCATCATGCACAACAAAAATCAACAATAGAACCACACACCTTACAACTTTGCCAATGTCTAGGATATGATAATATTGTCCATGAACAAAAATCAACAACCCATCACTAATGTTTAAGATACAAAACATGGATAGATATAATTTGCTACTTAAGAAGAAATAAAAAATCATGCCAGTGAACAAAACATAAGTTTATAGTACACGATGCTAAACCAACTCCTTAACAAGTTCAACCATCCTTTCAAACCCTACAACTAATTATACGTTTACGAAATATTACTAATTATACGTTTCCATCATTCAAATAGAATCACAAAATCAATTTATAAAATTCATACCTAAATATACTTATTTAGGGCACCACATGGAGAAAATCTTGCTAGAGTGCTACCGCAATGACGTGGAGAGGAATAGATGGGTGAAGCGCTACAACGACGATGAAAATGGAGAAATGATTGAATCGAAAAAGGAGGGAGGGTTGGATTTTTTTGAAGCGAAAGGAGAAATTTTATTTCTTACATTCATTAGGTTTCGAGAGGTTGAGAGAAATTTATCTAGGTGACAAGGAATTATAAAAGGGAAAATGTTTGGTTACGTTTATTAGATTAAGGTAGAAATCTTTTGGTAAGGCCGGATAGTGAAATATTTTTTGTTACATTTATAATATAGGGTGAAATATAATTTGTTGCAGTTACAATTAAATGCCATGAATTTCAGCAATCAAATGCCGATTTTCTTATAGTACTGCACCTATACTGATCATTCCCGACGGGACCAAACTGGTTTTCACAGATGATTGTGGCATAAGATTAGGAGCAGTTCTAATAAAGAGGGAAAGGTAGCTGCTTATGCTGGTAGGCAACTAAAGGATCATGAGAAAAGATATTCAATTAACGACTTGGAGTTGGCAGCTATTTCTTTACCTTGAAGATGTGGAGGCATTATCTTTTAGGAAAAATATTTTAGTTATTCACTGACCATAAATCATTCATAGACTTATTTTTCCAAAAATATTTAAATCTTAGGCAGAAGAGATGAATGGAATATATAACGTTATTTGATTTTGTTATACAATATACTCCTGGAAAAAGGAACGTAGTCATCGTGCCCTTAGTCAGAGACACACTACCCTAAACGCTATATATAAATGGAGGTGGTTAGAGTACCTCTTAGTTTTTAACTTTCAACCGCCAATCACTATTTCAGATCTCATTCATCCCACCCGAGATCTCGCTTGAGATCTCATTTTCGAATTTGAGCGAGAAGAGCTTTAGCGAAACGAGACATTAAATTTTGTTCATATATTATTCGACACTCATCTCGCCCAAAGTAGTGAAATTTGAGGTGAGATCTCAATAGAAGATCTCATACGAAGTTACGTTTTTTTTGTTTACAATTTTTTTACTTCTTATGTGAATTCACAAGAAATTGCACTCTAATGACTTTTCGCTTATCCTCTAATTCTTCTTTTGACCATTTAACGATTGAGCAAAGAAAACTTATTTTTTTTAACTGTTAATATTCAGATGAGTAGGGAATCATTTGGTAATTACCAAAACAATCGTGTTATCACTATGATCTAAAATGTAAAATTAATATCATTTTTTATAAATTATGCATGTTAAAAACTTTTATATATATATATATCAATTATTACAATAATCTTAAAAACATCAAATTTAAACTTATGTTACTCCGACGTAGTCCCGAGATGGACTTTAAAATGCAAAATATCAATCCAATATGTACACCCAAGGTACACTTATCACGCCCAAGATCTCATCTAGTACGAGATAATGTGTGTAAAATTTCCGAGACGAAACATAACTAAATTTTTAGATTTAAAACCTTACCGCCAACAGAACCCATCCAAGGCTTTGTAGTAGTAATGGAGGTTAGACCAACTTTAATGGACTGTATTGGGCTTGAGCAGATGAAAGATGAAAAGATAGTAGAGATTTTGGAGAACTGAGGAGAGGTGAGTATTTTCCACATGCTAGTAGATATTTAATTGATGAAAAGGGATGGTTGATATGGGATGGATGCCTTTGTGTCCCAATGATTGGTGGCATAATAAAGGAAGTGCTTATTGAATGCCACCACTATAAGATGACTTTTCACCACGGAGGAGATAAATGTATAAGGATATGAAGAGGGTTTTCTTTGGACTGGAATAAAATGAAGAGTGTTTGAGTTTGTTACTAAGTGCTTGATATGTCAGAAGATAAAGGCTGAGCAAGGGAAGCCTAGAGAGTTACTGTTACCTTTGGAGATTCCTACTTGGAAATGGAAACACATTTCGATGGACTACATAGAAGGATTTCCCAGGAGTCAAAAGGATGATAAAGCCATTTGGGTTGTTACAGATAGACTCATTAAGAGTGCCTTTTTATTCATATTAGGAATAATAAGACTGCCATGTCCCTTGCACAAATTTACAATGAGCACTGTTAGTGATAGGGTCCCTTATTCACTACTGAATTTTAAGGAGTCTACAAGCAGCTTTGGGAACGTCGTTGAATCTTAGCATGGCTTACCACCCATAGACAGATGGTCAGACGGAAAGGGTGAATATGATTTTGGAGGATTTGTAGAAAGTTTGCATCTTGGACTTTAGAAGGAATTGGGAGTAGCACCTACTATTCTAAATATTCAACCCCGGAGGGAAGAGCCACTTGCCTAGAGAGTCTGCCAACCCTAGGAAGGTTTAAGCCTGCCCTAGCATAGAAGTTTGATGTTCCCAACCATGTTTTATAGGGTTCACGGGAATCCACCTCCACGCCTTAAGGGGAGTAGGGTAGATGGGTATCGAACTCGCGACCTCATAGTAGCACTACAATTGGTTGAGTTTGCATATAATAATAGCTATCAAGCGACGATTGGTATGTCCCCTTTTGAAGCACTTTATTGAAGGCCATGCAAATTGCCAACTTGCCGGTGGGAAACCACCGACGAAATTTTGCTTCGACCTAATTTGATCCATGATACCATGGAAATATTGGAATTGATCAGGCAACGAACGAAGGCAGTGTAAGATCGCCAAAATCTTATGTAGATATGAAAAGAGCTAGAATTTGATGTAGGAGATATGGTATTTGTTAAAGTCTCCCTTCTTAGAAAAGTTGTTAGGTTTGGCAAGTCCAGAAAATTGGCGCCTAGATTTGTTAGGCCATTTCAAGTTTTAGAAAGGATAGGAAGGCTTGCTTACCACATGGAGCTTCCGGACCGATTGGCAGGAGTCCAATATATTTTTCATGTTTCTCACCTTAGGAATGTCTTCATGACACTGCCGTTGTACTAGAGCCTGATCAGTTGGGGGATGTAGAGATAGAATCAATAACATCTCATGGCATTGCATGCATGGTGGAGAATGAAACTAGCAGGCTCCTCAACAAAGAGATTAGATTGGTCCAAGTGCAATGGGAAGATAACCCGATGGAAAGCACATGGCAAACTGAAGAGAAGATGAAGATCTCTCATCTAGAGATTTTCACTGTTAAAATTTTCTCCCCGAAGTTAGGATTTTGGCGCATCATGGTTGCTAGATTGGATTGTAGAAGACAGTTGCCACATTTTTTCACTATTGCTTTGCACTCCTTTAGAAAATTTTATAAATGTTGAGGGTATTTGCATACATACTTGCATGACAGGATTACACACTCACGCTAGGATTGAGCTCAATTTAGTATACATGTAGTACATAATCACATTGCACTTTAGTTGAGTAGATGGATGCATAGATAACTTGGTTGTACAACATGGATGTTATTGCATGTTACGTTGTTCACCCCTTGGGAAGATTTTGGGGATGAAATCCTTTTTAAGAGGGGAAGAATGTAACATCCTGTAAAATCAATCATAATTGAATAATTTAACTAAATAAAATAGAGCTAAAAATGGAAATTTTGTAAAAATTGGAACTGGACCATGAAAGTTTTATTGTTTCATTTGTGGCAGAATCCTGATCAATTTCCATATATAATATGCTGAAAATGGAACTCAAACGAAGAAGTTATGAGCGTTTGAAGTTTTCAAAGTTGAATAATTTAAATCGAATTCAAATTTAAATAAATAACTAAATTTGAAATTTGCAATTTTGAAAATTAACTGAGATTAGACTCGGGGTTTAAAAAACATTAAAGTTAACAATTAGAATTAAAACTAACTAAAGTAAAAAATTAATACGGCAACGGAAACAAAATAACGCTCCCAAAATGAATGGGGCGGTCAACCCCAAGGTTCGATCTATCGACCCCTAGCGGTTGACCGGTACACATAGGGCGGTCGACCGCTACCCAGAACGGCGGCTAGGGTTTTTAAGGATTAAACAACCCAGATTCTTCCAATTTTGACCTATTTACATCCTATGGTTTTGGAGCGTTTCAACCCCTATAAATAGAACCATACCCTCTCCACTTTTATTCATAAAAATATTTGGGAATTTAGTGAACCTCTGCTATTCGTATCTCTCCAATAGATTCAAAAACTCCATTAGAAATTCAGGTAAGAATTATATTTAGTTTTCTATTGATTCTTCCAACCTGTTGATCTCTAATTTTTCTAAATCTAACAATTATATTTACATATCCCTTGCTGTGCGTGTGTGTATATCTAAAGAAAGATTTGGAAGGAGTTATAAGGCATTGCAAATCCAAAGAAGACAAAGCAAAGCTAAAGATATTCTATGAGGGGAAATCATAGCATTATTATTTTTGTAAATGATGTATCGGTTATTATTGAGACTTCGTCGAACCTCACAATCCAGAATGGTCGAAACAGATTGAACGCAGCAATGTTATTTGGGGATAGCGCCCCCTGAGGGTATGTTCAATTCCTTCTGGATAGAGGTGGTATCATGGTATGGAGCCCAGATACTTAACCTATGTGGTTGCTGAAAATTTATTACTTTGTGGTTGTTGGTGAATCCAGGGAAAAAGGTCGGTTACGACCAGGGGATGACATACTCGTGTCAGTAGTTACCTAGTTACAGAGGTAACTCGGCCTTGTGTTGGCAGAGATCTGGTTAAGTTCTCGGGACGTCCCTCCAGAGGCGTACCCATGTGGCCCAGGAAGTTCCTTAGCCTGACCATTTGTTGGAAATCCAATTGCCAATACGAACCCAGTACGGTTTTAGTTGCATATGCTGGCTAGGATTAATATTATACTTTCAAAAATATTTTCTACACTATGCACTAATAATAATATCAAAGAGTTTTCTCGTATAAAGCATACTTGACTATCATAAGGAGAAATCTCCCCCAAGTGTGCGATTGCATTGTGTGTGTGACGGGAGGCCTTATGGTAGTTTATTTTCCAAAAGCATGAACGGTTTTCTTTTAAAATCTGTTTTTATTCAAAGCAACTGTTTTTGTTTGCTCATACCAGTCCCATGACTGACCTGGAGTTATTGTTCCCTTCCTAAACTCTGGGTGCCCACAATTTTCCAAACAGGCAGTTTAGAGTTGGGTTTTTCAAATAGTCAGGTTTAGTAGATTATCGGGACCCTGACTCGACCTTCGAAAATCGGCATCCGTACTTCACTTGTACTCGAATGCCGCAGATTCAAACGTCGAATCTGGCTCGCCGGAGCTTATAACACATTAAGTATAACAACTCAGCGAAGAAAACGAATAATATCATATACATCTCCAATGATACAATATCCAATGATATACATCAATATCAGAGCGACAAAATACAGCGGAAACTAATAAAAATGATCTCAAATAGAAAGAATAGTCTTCAGAAGAGAACTCCAATATCAGCAATCTCCATCTCCAAATCACCAATCCAGAAATAACTCGAACTCCCAAACAGGATATACTAAGCAAATCCAGGCCAGTCTGAATCCAAAGACTGAACTAGCTACAGATAATCTACTAAACCTGACTATCTGAAAAACCCAACTCTAGACTACCTGTGTGGAAAATTATGGGCACCCAGAGTTTAGGAAGGGAACTATAAACTCCGGGTCAGTCATGGGACTAGTATGAGCAAACAAAAATAGTTACTTTGAATAAAAACAGATTTTAAAAGAAAACCGTTCATGCTTTTGGAAAATGAAACTACCATAAGGCCTCCCAGTACACACACAATGCAATCGCACACTTGGGGGAGATTTCTCCTTATGATAGTCAAATATGATTTATACGAGAAAACTCTTTGATATTATTATTAGTGCATAGTGTAGAAAACATTTTTGAAAGTATAATATTAATGTTAGCCAGCATACGCACCATTATAGTATACCTACTATAGCTGCCATATTAGATGGCAGGTTCTACAACTAAAACCGTACTGGGTTCGTATTGGTAATTGGATTTCCAACAAATGGTCAGGCTACGGAACTTCCTGGGCCACATGGGTACGCCTCTGAGGGACGCCCTGAGAACCTAACCAGATCTCTGCCAACACAAGGCCGGGTTACCTCTGTAACTAGGTAACTACTGACACGAGTATGTCATCCCTCGGTCGTAACCGACCTTTCTCCTGAGATTCACCAACAACCACAAAGTAATAAATTTGCAGCAACCATATAGGTTAAGTATCTGTGCTCCATACCATGATACCACCTCTTTCCAGAAGAAAATGAACATACCCTCAGGGGGCGCTACCCCCAAATAACCTTGCTGCATTCTTCCTGTTTCGACCATTCCGGGTTGTGAGGTTCGATGAAGTCTCGTCCACAAAGCTACACTTTTTCACAAAGCCATGCTTCGATCAACAAATGATCAACAGCACTTCGTATGCCACATTACCAATTTGGGAATGTATCACTAGTAACCATCAACTACATAACCTCTGAGCTCGTATGTCTTAGAGAATGGTGTTAAGCTAAGAGAATAAATCTCCACCACCAAACAGAAATGTATTTGATAGAAACTAGCTTTAAATCTCAAAGTGTAACGTCAGACACACATCCATACAAGTCTGTTCCGGATTCGAACAGAACCGAAGGCACTTCCGAAGAAGCCCTTGCAATCTGGGTATTCACAATCCCGATCGGACTCCCCATCACATATAGATAACTCTATACCGTAGCTACTCAGTGCAGAGTCATTCGATAGGTTATCCTATCATTCTTGCAAACACCTGGTCTTCACCACTGGTCTTCAAATGCTATCCATAACGTCGTATCATTAGTCGGAATGGGTTATATGACTCAAAGTCCTCTCCCGGCTAAATCGAATAACGAGCGCAATATTTAAAAACATATGGATAATGGTATTTCAGTTAAGTCTCAACTTTAAAATCCAAAAACTTTTCTTTTCAAATGGTTTAAACAAATTACCATTTTTAATTCTTTAAACAAAAAGATTCACTTCACAAAGTTCACACAGTTTCACAAAGATCCATTCACGGATTTCAAAACAATCCCTATTTCAATTAGGATTAACTCATCCAATCTTTAAATCAAGATCCAATTCATATCTTTCAAAACCGTTTCCAACTCAAATCTTTTATATAAAAGATACACCATTTAAATTTCTCTTTAATTTCAAAACAAGATTTAATAATCTTTCACAAAGGTTCATTCATAGCTTTCAAAACAATTCACAATTTCTTTTCAGACATGAAACTTTTCAACCTAAATTGGAAATCCTTTCCTTATATGAAAGCTTTTATTATTTGAAAACAAATAGTTTTCGTTTTGGAAAAATCCGATTACATTTTTATACGAGTTAAAGCCCTTCAAGTATAAAGCTTGGTTTAAATCCAAATTCCTAAAACAATACTTTTTAAATGGTTTAAAACCCATATAAACACATTTATAACTTGTATAATCTTTTTAAACCATAGTTTCCAAATCATAGAATTCAATTTCAAATATTGAATTCAAACTTAAATCAAATTATTTAAATTCGAAACTTTATTAAGTTATTCAAAATAACTTTTGTTTTTGAAATTCCTTTTCTAAAGCTTTTCACTTTTAATTCAAATCCATTTCTAAAACCATTGGATTCCAAATTCAACTTTAATACCATTTCAAAATCTGTGACTTAACCAATTTCCTCATGCAATCAATATTTGTGTGTGTATAGTGTGGTCCAGGGGTTTTACCCAATAGTGCAACAACATCAATCATCACAGATTCGAGCACAATAATATTTGATAAGCGGTATAATCCTATAACACTTATCATCATCCACAGATTCATAGATAGATATATAAATGCATCACAAATAAATGATTTACAGATCACAGCTTAAACATACAATTCATATCACATAATAGCACACATCAAAAAATATTAAGCAATACAAGACATCTCATACAATTCAAACATCTAAGCATTCGATAATCATTTATAAGCAGGACTAATTACTTTTTAGTCCTAAATTAATTCAATTAAATTAATTACTCAATCCAGCTTATATCTTAATTTAAACTAGATTAATAAATTACTAATCCTAGTTTATTAACATTAATTAATTACAAATCATTTTAATTAATCTTTAATTATTTATTAATTAACCTTAATTAATAAATCGATTAACCCTTAATCATTAAATAATTAATCTTTAATTAATCTTTTATTAATTAATTACTCCTTAATTAATTATCATTATTCGTTAAATAAATTAACCTTTAATTATTTATTCTTAATTAATTACAATAAGTGATTATCCTAATCACTTATATTAATGAATTACGAATTAATTATCACTTGATTAATTAATTATTAGCCATAAGTTAATTTAGCTCTCAACAAATTAATAGATCTTTAATATATACTCAATTAAACTCTTATTAAGTAATTATCACTAAATATTAAAATTAATAATCTTTTAAGATTACACATTTATCTTAATTAATTTCATAAAATTTAACTTAACCCTTTTTAGTTAATTGATAATCAAAATCGTAATCTCAAAATAAACCATTTTTATCTTTAAAATCTTATTTTAAATAATCTTAAAAACGGATTATCATCAACATACGAGTTAACTTAATACCTTCAAGTTAATTTCAAATCAACAGCATTGTTTAGGATAAACCATTAACTCTTAAATCAAATTCTTAATTTAAACTATTAAATTTTTATTTTCAAAATAAATTTTAGAAAACCAAACTTAAATAATTTTAAGTTAAATAGCTATACAACTTTTATTGATCAAAATTTAATTAAACTTTTATTATAAAGAATTTTTTTTAAGAATAAAGTTTTAAAACTTATTTAATCTAATAAACTTTAAACTTGTTTAACACTTATTCGAAAACTCTTGGAATCAATAAGTTTTTAACAAAAACCCGAGCCAAACTTATTTTTACCCAAGCCTAATTCCCTTTTTCCCAAGCAAAATACAGTTTCTTCTTTTCCTTTTTAATTTTCTTTTTTTTAAACTTTACCGGTTTAACTTTCAAACTGTTATAGTGCTTTTGCAATTACCCGAGCCCATAGCAAATTTACTCGAGCAATACATCATCTCCCCGAGCACCACTACGAGACATTCTTTTTCTTCCCAAATTCGATTAACTGATACAACTCCGACCCCACATGCACGTGCACCGGAGATCGACGCTGCTCCGGTCATCGCTGAGGATACCCACAAGTCGACGATCATTTCCTCGACTCCCCTGACCTTCGAGTTCGTCGAAACTGATAGCGAATAAAAATCGAGCTAAAACAACCCAATTCTGGAATGAACCATGGTCACAAAATCGACCTACCGACGACACTTTCGGTCCTCATCCACCTCGCCATCATTCCTAAAGACGCGCAAGACTTCCACGCACAATCTCCCCTAGGTCCGGTACTCTCCGATTAGCTGAGGATGCCAAAAACGTCGACAAACCCATACTGTTACTCAAACCCTACATCGATGAAACCCCGCTGCCGTAGTGCTTTATAAATTAAATCAAGATATTTCCTAAGTTCCTTGCCACACGAACCATCTTTAGCCTTAACCACATCGACGATAATGTCGCCAGTCGCCGAAATTTGGGGAAAATATCAATTCCAATCAACTCAAATTTTCTCATCAAAATCGAGCTTAAAAATTCTGATATGATTATCAAAAATCATCATTTTGAAATACGATTTCATTTCTATAATTAAAATCCAAAACCCGGACATTTAATTTTTGAGTTAAGATATGATCATTCCTGTCATTTCTTATTTTTCTGAATTTTTCTAAATATATATAGTTGAAATTATTTTTAAAATTGGGATTATACTATTATGATCAACTTTCATTTAGGAATCATTACCTAAATCAATTTATAATTCCAGATATGATTTTTTCCCTAAAGGTTGATTTCTTGAAGAACAACAGAGGTGCATATACAAACATGCATATCTGAATTCACACATAGAAACACATACGAACTTGCAGATATAAACCCATTCATACAATATTTCCAAATCATTATCATCACAGGCATGAAAATCAAAAGAAACTAGTTAAAAATTTAAGTTTGCTCACCTGTAAAAATTGACAGAGGACAAAAATCTAGAAAAACTGGAAATGATTTTCTTGAGTTTGATTTTGCTTTCAGGCCCCCAGGCTGTAATTTTTTTATTTGTTTTGCTTGCTCCAGATTTTGAATTGAATCTTGAAGTTGTTTGAATTTTCCTAAGTTGAACTTTTGCTTCATGTTTTGAAGTTTTGTTTGCATTAAGTCTTTTGAAAATCTGGGAAGCTACTACTAACTTTGATCCGGTTGCTTATCTGATTGCTTTAAATTTGTTTTGCTTGATTTTAAATTTGCCTAGTCTTTCTTTCATTTTGCTTCAGATTTGAAACTGGAAGTATTTGATTTCCAAGTTTAAGAACTTGATGTTGTTAGCTTGCTTGATCTCTGAGTTGCTTGTGAATCAGGTTGAAGCTTTTGCTTTGTTTTTTTCCTTTTGTTTTTCAAAAATGATGAAGAGAAAAACGAGCAACCTATTTTTTTTATTATATGTTCTTAAAACAAATGTGCCACTTGGCTTATTTTATTTGCACTTGTTAGTTTATGTTTTTCTTTAATATACACTTGTCTAAAATGAGTATTATTATGTTTAAAACCTTGTCACATTTTTAATTTATAAATTTGTGTTTCAAACCTTTTTATCAAATCTTAAATTTACAATACATTCTCATTTATATTCATACATCTATTATATATACATAAACCTTAGTTCATGCATATTTTAAAAGGAAGAATATTAAATCCTATTAATTTTCAAAAGATGTGTATATATTAAATTTTAACCTTTAAATAGATTTTGAAAATTTATTTATATCAAATTCAAATCATGCTTTTATTATTTATGTATGTATTATGTTTTAAATGTTTATATTTAAACTATCTTTATTTTTTACTTATACATCCTTGAAGAAAGATGTTTGGAACTAAATTACTTTAATAAATAATCATGTATTCATATATACAGATTAACATTGGAAAACAAAATTTTATTAGTTTCAAATACATAGAGATTTGAAATCCAATTTATTGATGTAACATCCCGCCTTTTGCGCACGCTTTAAATCGACACACGTGCCAATTCAAACCATACGGAAGGGCAGATTGCTATGGGGTAAATAAGAAAAAGAAGGAAGAAATAAAACAAAACAGAATCTTGCAGCGGAACGATAAAATATAATAATCAAATATACAGTTCATGAAATTGCTTTACAAAAATATTCGATTTTCTTTAATTATACAATACAATATCAGAGTACACATACCAGATAATAATAATTAATGCAGCGGAATTAAATGGTATGGTGGAATAATATAGTAGATAATAGTATTTCAAATCTTCGTCTCCGTCCTCCAAAATAAAATCTTTAAATCCTGAAAAGCTCGAAATGACCCGAGCGAATTAAAAAGACAAAATACTCGAGTCAGAACTAAAAGATCTTATGTACGTTAAATCTACAGAAATAAATATGAGTGCAGTAACTTAAGATATGCTCGGGATTCACATCTCCTAAGATCCGTTAAACTATTACTATGTAGTAATATTTCGTTATTATAATAATGTCTATTCTAAAATAAACTTACTTTTAAATAGCATTAAGGCTTTACATTTTCCACCTTAACACGTAATAGTCCCTGTAGTCCATCCAATATCATAGTCCCTCCCGATCGGGAAGCCACCAGAGGATACCACACGGGCTACGGGAGAAAACCAAACTCGTACAAGGCGCGATAGGGTAGGTGACACGGCACAACTAGGGAATGCCAGGGTAGATATACCAATTACGCTTCCGGGTCGGTGGTAATGCGTAGCCGCAGCTACCGCCCACCTCGAGCCACACCCCCAAATAAAAAAAATCAACAGTGGCCACCGAATCAATCCAAAAGTCAAAGTATAATATCGAAGGGGTGTGTCCGATCAAAGGTTCTACCTCAATTAACCCGTCAATCGCTCTTGTTTTATCCACCTTATGCCAACTCACGGAAGTTGGGTCCATGTATTTACCTCAAAGGAAATGCCGTCACCATCCTACTTCATTCTGGAATCTCCACCGCGTACACGGTTGTTAAAGTGGTTTTCGGAGTTGGCAGAGAGTATGACAACTTCTGATCCCGGTCTCTTCAACAACCAAATGTTATTATAACACCGCGGTCTTTTCAAAATAGTTTATACTTTAAAACCAGAATAAAATATTCATTCCAAAACCATATAAATATGATATCATTTCTATTTTAAAACCCAAATCAATATGATATCATTTTTATTTCAAATATATTCTTTTTCAAAAATCATAGTACTTTCAAATATATATACTTTAAACCCATAGCTTCGAAACATAATTTTCTAATACTTAAATGGTTTAAATATTTAACCACTTTATATAATAAAATAGCTTTTAAATTTCATAATTAAATTCCAAATATAGGTTTAATTTCCCAAATAAACCATTTCAATTTCCATATATTTCAAAGCCTAAATTTTTCCACCATTTCAAAACTTATTCTTTGATAATTTCACACACATCAATTCCAACTACTATTATTTAGATTTGAAACGTTACTAAATAAATTAAATACCGTTTTAGTAAAACTTTTAGACTTCAAATAACTGGATACTCTTCCAATTAAATTAACTTGATAATATTCAATTTAATAAATTTGATAATCATTTAAATCCTCTAAATAAAATAAATCAGGTTATAAAATCATACCTTTTAAATCTAAATTTATTTACATTCCGAATCCAATTTATTCAAGAACAATTCTTAAATAATTCAATTCAACCCAATTTCAAATTTAACTTCCAATTTTAATTTTATTTGAGTCATTGTAAATTCTATATATATAATACCTTAAATAGGTACTTACCCATATAATATAAACCATCAAACTCCATTATTAAACTCATTTTTATTAAACAATTTTATACATAGCTTAAATTCAAGAATTTAACTATATATACATATAAAATAATATTTATATATCATCAAAATTTGTATTTAATAAATCGTATATTCCTTTCCAAAACCATAGAAAACATTTCAAAATATTATATATATATATATATATACCGCGGTGCCTGTATATAATTTTCTATCCTATAGTCAAGTGATACGGATATTTATCATTTCAATCCGCAATTTAAAATAAAAATGCGGTTGTATATCATTTCAAACCGCAATCCCGAATGAAATGATAATGCATAATAACTTGCAGTTTATAACAATATAAAATACAACATTCATTCATCCAATATCAACCATCAACCATTTATCACAATCATCATACAATTAAATCAATAGCATCAATATATAACGGAAAATAAACAACAGGTATAAATAGCAGTTAAATTCAATAATATTTTAAATAATTGTTTAACTGGAAGTTTATATACAATGAGTAATAAATTTACAAATTTAACTGGCAGTTTAAATGCAATGAATAAATTAAATAACAATTTAATTTAAATAAATGAAATTAACTGAGATAATGATTAAAATATGCCAAACAACCATAAATAAATTTTAAATCACATCATATAACAATTTAACAAACATAAAAAAATTTAGAAGTTGTGAGTGGGTTAAAACACTCACCTTTTGAATTTAAATTCAATTTAAACCCAAAATTTTTACCGTCTCAGAATTCGTCCAAACCAGCGTCATCAAGTCTAGAATTTTATTAGAATCCTAACAAAAAAAATCGCGTGTGAAATGGAGTTCGTATGTAAGAGTTACGCTAGTTAGATCGATTGCAAATTTAATTTAAATAAAATAAAACAAAACAAAACCTTTCTCCCCCAAGCTTGTCCACGTCACACCCTAAACGCGTGAACCCTATCGAAAACCTAAAACGCTGTTGAACGATCGGCCGCCACTCTCTTGCTTACGAACGCCGACCGCCCTTTAGCCTTCAACCTGATCAGAGCACGTCCCCTCGACCCTCGCCTCACGGCCCATCCACCACCAGAACGCGGCACATTCCGGCCCCTCCAAACTCCATACGCCGCCACCCCCTGTCTTGCTATTTTTTGACGAACCACGGCTACCTGGGTATGAACAATCACCAGATCTATGATCTGTGCTTCACAAGCTTCGCAACGGCACCATCCGATCGACAAACAGTCGACGATCCACCGTTGGATCGAAACCCTAGCCTATGAACGGCTGAGGTTCAACCTGAAATTATGGGCAAACGATGAACCAGATTGAAAAACGAATTTCACCAGAAGATTACGCACTTCGAGAGCTTCAACATATATTTTTTCCAGATTTTTCTGAGGACTTTGAAATTTATGCTTTGGATTTGATTTGCAATTGGATCTGGATCTAGAGTTTGTTTGTCTGTCACTGAGGAGGAGAGAGTTGAGATGTACGTACAGACAAATGAGAATTAGAGACGCTAGGTTTTATAGCAGGATATTTATAGGCAGAATTGAAAATAGAATAGATGGATAAAACAGATATACGCGCTAACGCCAAAGTGGCTCAAAAAGCCCGTTTCGACTACGGAACGAAATTGGGTCAACCCATATATCAAAATATGTGTTTAAAAATATTTTAAACGCAATGGAAAATGTTTCAGGTTCAAATTCCATCGTATGAACAAGTTATGCTAAAATCAACAATTTCCCAATTGATTGCAATTGATTTAAATTTCGTCTATTTCAAGGCGTTTCGAGTCCGTACGATCAAACGACAAGTCCGATCGCTACGAAACTTGAAATCCTACAATAATTCATTGTTACGGATTCGATGAAATTGGTTTTGACGAAATCCGAGTCAGTGGCCAAAATGACTATTTTTACATTAATTAAATAAATTAAAAATAAGTTAATTAAATCAAATTTTACAAATTTACTTTAATTATTTACAATTTTAATCCGTTTGGATTACTTGATAAATTTAGAATCCTTTTAAAAAAATATTTCTACATCAATTTATCATTTAAAATTCCTAATTTACAATATTAAGTTTAAATTTCAATTTATCCAGAAATTAACTTAAATTCCCAAGAAATTCATTTATTTGATTTTTAAATCCTTATAATCACTCCACTATCTCCAAGTAGATAAATCAACATTGGTTCATGGTTTATTATATTGTTATTCTCAATTTTCATCTTAAACTCCTTTAACGTAATATTTAAACATTTAATTTCAATTTATTGCAATAAACCCAATTACCCTAATTTATTCAAATAAATAAACAAATCTTGATTACCGTTCTTATTATCCAAACAAATCATTATCTTATAAACATATTTTACATTTGGTTACGTTTCATTACCCTGATACTTTCCGTTTCACCTTTATTCGTATTAACTATTTTATTTCCACTAATTGTGTAATATTACAAAATTCAATCCTATTGAAATTTGTCAATTTAACCCACAAATTTAGATTTCAAATCCAAAAATTAATTTACCTTGGCTCCATCCTTTATTTCATTAATTGTTACTTTAATTTACATTAACCAAATGTTAAATTAAGATTTATTGAAATCGATTACCAAAAATTTATTTGACACATTTAAATAAACAAGCAACCTATATTAATTGCCACCTATTTGCTTTTAATTGCATTCATAAGTTCGTTACTTATCGATCTGGATTTATAATTTCATATACGCTAAATTTTTATTTCATGACATTAATATACGCCTATATACCACTTAATTTGAATAAATATTATATTCCTAAATGTACTTCTATCAATTAAATGCATTAATTAAGGTTTTAAAACCAATAAATGAAATTTCCTTAATTACATTAATAATCACTGAAGTAACGTTTATATCAACCATAAATATTAAAATTTTACTTAACGGACATTGATTGTATAATTTTACAATTAATTACGTATTCTTCATCAGTTAACATAAATTTGAATTCCTTTCCCAATTTACTAATTTCAATCAATCCTAACTTTGCCATCTGTTTCAATTAATAGAGTGTGCACTAATTTAGTTAATGCATTAACTTCTTATTAATACAACATTAAGGCTCATTTAATTCCAATTGATTCACATTTTAGTTATTAACCCAAATAAACAGGTAACTTATAACGTGTGTTACCATGCCTTTGATTACACCTATGAATTCCCTATTATCAAACATATGTTACAATTTTTAAATACTTCTGCTTTCATCTAATTACCATTAAGTATATTATTATTTTTCCATTTCTTTAATTCAACAACTTGTTCTATTATGAATACCGTTAACATTATTTCCAAATATCCCTTAATTAATATTAACGTAAACTTTTATTTATTGTTATTGCAATTTATACAAAATTCAATTATACAAATTCAGCAGTGACTAACTTTATTGCCGAAATTTACATGCAGTTACTTTTAAATAAATAAATTATTGCATTGGTTAATCCAACAGCTACTTTTATTTTCTCATTTTATATCTTATAACCAAAAGGTAAAAACTTACGCTACTCATAAATAGGATTTCCCTTCAATTGTCAAAATTAAATTTTTATAACCATTGCTAAATTACATTCTTAACATTTACTTCAATATAGGTTATAATTTTTTTATTTCTTCCTAATTTAATTACAAAATCTCAATGATTTAACCAAATTTATTTACCAAAATTTACGGGTCGTTACACTCTCCCCCACTCAAAACTTTTCGTCCCCGAAAAGGAAAAAGAAGTGAGAAGAAGGATTTAAATATACAATGCGTCTTATTCAAAATATTAACTTTATAAACAAATAATTTACAAAATTTATTACTTTAAATAAAATATACCCATTTTATTACCATTAAATCTTTTTATACTTAAATAAATAAAGTTTGGAAATCATTTTCAAAAAAATTCTAAGTCCAAAGTTTACGGAAAATTTCGGCAAAGTCTCCTTTGTACGGAGAGGCACGGGAGAAAATATAATATCAAAAATAACGATATACAACATATATTTACCAAAATAATATATATCCCAACCCGGGAAAACAATATAATAACGCTGAAAACCATAATCCGAAACGTACCTATTTGTCGGGCAATTTACGCTTAATTATGAAACCAAAAGCAGTAGCAATTGCTTCCAAAACCTGTATTTCACTTATATAATCCAAAAGGTTAACAATTATATAAAATGAAATATATTTTTTTCTAACAAACAAAGCAATGCCAACCACAACAATCACTTGCAATCACAATATACAACCATCATACAGAATCAACATAATCAATCATTCCTTCTTATCAAACAAAACGGGTAGTTGTTCGGGTTCAAAATTTTAAATTTGTACAGAATGAAGAATAACTACTAGGTGCATCTTTTACTCAACGGTCTTAGATGAAACGAAATAGATTATTCATACATCCAACAATCTTAAAGTATCCTTGCCCAAACAACCATAAACCAAACAAACAACAATCCAACCAATAAACTAAGCTTATTCTTGTCAATTTCATTTCATACTATTGTTGTTCGACTTCTTTTTTTTCATTTATTTGTAGTATTCATCTTTCTGCTTATTTTATTAATAAATAGCTTCAATCATTTACTTACGTTTATTCTAAATTTCATTTATAATACTTACCTTTCTATTTCAATTAGTTGTCTTTTCAATTACACTTAAGATTATAATATTACAACATCAAATTCTTACTTATTAAGGAATTTCAATAATTACTTTCATTACCTCAAATTTATTACTTGTATAATATCTATTACATTTTCTTATTAACATTTCAACTTTTAATATTTGGTAAGTTATAAATATGCTTTTTAAGAATGTAATTGAAGATTATACAAGTTTGTCTCAGTCCTTTTAATTAATTAATGGTTCAATAATTATATCTTTTGTTTTATAAGTTACAATTTCAAATTACCTTTAATTTCATTCATAACCTAGCATTAAATTACTTATTTTAATTAAAGGCTCCAATTATTAATTAACTTCCAATTTACTACCCTTAATTGAAACTATTAATTAACGGAAACTTAGGAATTAAATACCGGGTCTTTATTCAACATCATTTTAAAATAACAAATAAACATTTGCTTGCAAATTATATATCCAATTATATTTAAAACAACTCAAAATTTATATTTGTTTATCAAAAAAATTCTGTAGTCGAACTGCTACAGTGGCCTTCCCACTTTGAAACCCGAAAATGAATGTCGATGATGCGTGCACTCATCATCGAAATTATTTTCCAGCGACGGAGAGGGGAGTACAAAACTTATTTCTTTTCCAAATTCCTTTTAAAACATTTCTTTCAATTTATATTGAAATATTTATATCAGAAAATACTTCTAATAAAATTATTATTATATTTCAAAATCATTCAAAAGAAAATTCAAAAACCCCGGAACTTAAGTTCTAAATTTCCAATTTGACTATTTTTTTCAATCTTATTTCAACTATTATTAATAAATTTCATTACCTAACAACCAATCTATTGCAACCAAATATATATCATTTATAAAAATTTACTTTATATATATAGAAAATATAATAGGAAAAATTATTTCATTCACCTACATTAAAAACAAATATTATGTCGGTCTGTCCTATTAAGTGTTTAGAAATCCCTATTGATGTCATAGCGTCCCATGCATCAACCAGAATTTATAAATACAAAACGGAACAAATTAACATAATATTAAAACCTTTTTATAACACTAACAAATACGCTCTCTAATATATATACACTCAGCGACTCCCATAGGGTATTAGTACCCTATTAATAAAGAGTTAGACTTCACAAAGCTAAGGTTTATCGCTAAACCAAAGCTCTGATACCAGATGTAACATCCCGCCTTTTTCACACGCTTTAAATCGACACACGTGCCAATACCATACGGAAGGGCAGATTGTTATGGGGTAAATAAGAAAAAGAAGAAAGAAATAAAACAAAACAGAATCTTGCAGCGGAACGATAAAATATAATAATCAAATATACAGCTCATGAAATTGCTTTACAAAAATATTCGATTTTCTGTACTTATACAATACAATATCAGAGTACACATACCAGATAATAATAATTAATGCAGCCGAATTAAATGGTGTGGTGGAATAATATAGTAGATAATAGTATTTCAAATCTTCGTCTTCGACCTCCAGAATAAAATCTTCAAATCCTGAAACGCTCGGACTGACCCGAGCGAATTGAAAAGACCAAACACTCGAGTTAGAACTAAAAGATCTTATGTAAGTAAAATCTACAGAAATAAATATGAGTGCAGTAACTTAAGAGATGCTCGGGATTCACATCTCCTAAGGATCCGTTAAACTATTTACTATGTAGTAATATTTCGCTATTATAATAATGTCTATTGTAAAATAAACTTACTTTTAAATAGCATTAAGGCTTTACATTTTCCACCTTAACACGTAATAGTCCCAGTAGCCCATCCAATATCATAGCCCCTCCTGATCGGGAAGCCACCAGAGGATACCACACGGGCTACGGGAGAAAACCAAACTCGTACAAGGCGCGATAGGGTAGGTGACACGGCACAACTAGGCAATGCTAGGGTAGATATACCAATCATGCTTCCGGGTCGATGGTAACGCGTAGCCGTAGTTACCGCCCACCTCGAGCCACACCTCCAAATAAAAAAATCAAAAGTGGCCGCCGAATCAATCCAACAGTCAAAGTATAATATCGAAGGGATGTGTCCGATCAAAGGTGCTACCTCAATTAACCCGTCAATCGCTCCTGTTTTAGCCACCTTACGCCAACTCACGGGAATTGGGTCCACGTATTTACCTGAAAGGAAACGCCACCACCATCTTACTTCATTTTGGAATCTCCACCGCGTACACAGTTGTTAAAGTGGTTTTCGGAGTTGGCAGAGTATGAAAACTTTCGATCCCGGTCTCTTCAAAAACCAAACGTTATTATAACAACGCGGTCTTTTCAAAATAGTTTATACTTTAAAACCAGAATAAAATATTTATTCCAAAACCATATAAATATGATATCATTTCTATTTTAAAACCCAAATCAATATGATATCATTTTTATTTCAAATATATTCTTTTTCAAAAATCATAGTACTTTCAAATATATATACTTTAAACCCATAGCTTCGAAACATAATTTTCTATGGTTTAAATATTTAACCACTTTATATAATAAAATAGCTTTTAAATTTCACAATTAAATTCCAAATATAGGTTTAATTTCCCAAATAAACTATTTCAATTTCCATATATTTCAAAGCTTAAATTTTTCCACCATTTCAAAACTTATTCTTTGATAATTTCATATACATCAATTCCTTATTTAGATTTGAAACAATACTAAATAAATCAAATATCGTTTTAGTAAAGCTTTTAGACTTCAAATAACTGGATACTCTTCCAATTAAATTAACTTGATAATATTCAATTAATAAATTTGATAATCATTTAAATCCTCTAAATAAAAAAATCAGGTTATAAAATCATACCTTTTAAATCTAAATTTATTTACATTCCAAATCCAATTCATTCAAGAACAATTCTTAAATAATTCAATTCAACCCAATTTCATATTTAACTTCCAACTTTAATTTTATTTGAGTCATTATAAATTATATATATATAATACCTTAAATAGGTACTTACCCATATAATATAAACCATCAAACTCCATTATTAAACTCATTTTCATTAAACAATTTTATACATAACTTAAATTCAAGAATTTAACTATATATATATATATATAAAATAATATATATATATATATCATCAAAATTTGTATTTAATAACCCGTATATTCCTTTCCAAAACCATAGAAAACATTTCAAAATATTATATACACACACACACACACACACCGCGGTGCCTGTATATAATTTTCTATCCTATGGTCAAGTGATACGGATGTTTATCATTTCAATCATTAAAATAAAAATGCGATTGTATATCATTTCAAACTGCAATCCCGAATGAAATGAAAATGCATAATAACTTACAGTTTATAACAATATAAAATACAACATTCATTCATCCATATCAACCATCAACCATTTATCACAATCATCATCCAATTAAATCAATAGCATCAATATATAACGGAAAATAAACAACAGGTATAAATAGCAGTTAAATTCAATAATATTTTAAATAATTGTTTAACTAGCAGTTTATATGCAATGAGTAATAAATTTACAAATTTAACTGGCAGTTTAAATGCAATGAATAAATTAAGTAGCAATTTAATTTAAATAAATGAAATTAACTGAGATGATGATTAAAATATGCCAAACAACCATAAATAAATTTTAAATCACATCATATATCAATTTAACAAACATAGGAAATTTTAGAAGTTGTGAGTGGGTTAAAACACTCGCCTTTTGAATTTAAATTGAATTTAAACCCAAAATATTGACCATCTCAGAATTCATCCAAACCAGTGTCATCAAGTTTGGAATTTTATTACGATCCTAACAAAAAAAATCGCGTGTGAAACGAAGTTTGTACGTAAGAGTTACGCTAGTTAGATCGATTGCAAATTTTATTTAAATAAAATAAAACAAAAGAAAACCTTTCTCCCCCAAGCTTGTCCACGTCACACCCTAAACACGTGAACCCTACCGAAAACCTAAAACGCTGTTGAACGATTGGCCGCCACTCTCTTGCTTACGAACGCCGACTGCCCTTTAGCCTTCGACCTGATCAGAGCACGTCCCCTCGACCCTCGCCTCATGGCGCATCCACCACCAGAACGCGGCACTTTCCAGCTCCTCCAGACGCCATACGCCGCCGCCCCCTGTCTTGTTGTTTTTTGACGAATCACGGCTACCTTGGTATGAACGATCACCAGATCCGTGATCTGCTCTTCACAAGCTTCGCAACGGCACCATCCGATCGACAAACAGTCGACGATCCACCGTTGGATCGAAAACCCAGCCTATGAACGGCTGAGCTTCAACCTAAAATTCTGGGCAAACGATGAACCGGATTGAAAAACGAATTTCACTAGAAGATTACGCACTTCGAGAGCTTTGGCATATATTTTTTCCAGATTTTTCTGAGGACTATGAAATTTATGCTTTGGATTTGATTTGCAATTGGATCTGGATCTAGAGTTTGCTTATCTGCCATTGAGGAGGAGAGAGTTGAGATGTACGTACAGACAAATGAGACTTAGGGAGGCTAGGGTTTATAGTAGGATATTTATAGGCAGAATTGAAAATAGAGTAGATGGATAAAACAGATATACGCGCTAACGCCACAGTGGACCAAAAAGCCCGTTTCGACTCCGGAACGAAATTGGGTCAACCCATATATCAAAATAGGTGTTTAAAAATATTTTAAACGCAATGGAAAGGGTTTCAGGTTCAAATTCCATCGTATGAAGAAGTTACGCCAAAATCAATAATTTCCCAATTGATTTCAATTTCGTTTATTTCAAGACGTTTCGAGTCCGTACGATCAAACGACAAGTCCAATCGCTACGGAACTTGAAATCCTACAATAATTCACTGTTACGGATCCGATGAAACTGGTTTCGTTGAAATCCGAGTCAGTGGCAAAAATAGCTATTTTTACATTAATTAAATAAATTAAAAATAAGTAAATTAAATCAAATTTTACAAATTTACTTTAATTATTTACAATTTTAATCAATTTGGATTACTTAATAAATTTAGAATCCTTTTAAAAAAAAATTCTACATCAATTTATCATTGAAAATTCCCAATTTACAATATTAAGTTTAAATTTCAATTTATCCAGAAATTAACTTAAATTCCCAAGAAATTCATTTATTTGATTTTAAATCCTGTTAGTCACTCCACTATCTCCAAGTAGATAAATCAACATTGGTTCATGGTTTATTATATTGTTATTCTCAATTTTCATCTTAAACTCCTTTAACGTAATATTTAAACATTTAATTTCAATTTATTGCAATAAACCCAATTACCTTAATTTATTCAAATAATAAATAAATCTTGATTACCGTTCTTATTATCCAAACAAATCATTATCCTATAAACATATTTAACATTTGGTTACGTTTCATTACCCTGATACTTTTGGTTTCACCTTTATTCATATTAGCTATTTTATTTCCACTAATTGTGTAATACTACAAAATTCAATCCTATTGAAATTTGTCAATTTCACCCATAAATTTAGATTTCAAGTCCAAAAATTAATTTACCTTGGCTCCATCCTTTATTTCATCAATTGTTACTTTAATTTACATTAACCAAATGTTAAATTAAGATTTATTTAAATCGATTACCAAAAATTTATTTGACATATTAAGTAAACAAGCAACCTATATTAATTGCCACCTATTTGCTTTTAATTGCATTTATAAGTTCGTTACTTATCGATCCTTATTTATAATTTCATATACGCTAAATTTTTATTTCATGACATTAATATACGCCCATATACCACTTAATTTGAATAAATATTATATTCCTAAATGTACTTCTATCAATTAAATGCATTAATTAAGGTTTTAAAACCAATAAATGAAATTTCCTTAATTACATTAATAATCACGAAAGTAACGTTTATTATCAACCATAAATATTAAAATTTTACTTAAGGGACATTGATTGTATAATTTTACAATTCATTACATATTCTTCATCAGTTAACATAAATTTGAATTCCTTTCCCAATTTACTAATTTCAATCAATCCTAACTTTGCCTTCTGTTTCAATTAATAGGGTGTGCACTAATTTAGTTAATGCGTTAACTTCTTATTAATACAACATTAAGGCTCATTTAATTCCAATTGATTCACAATTTAATTATTAACCCAAATAAACAGGTAACTTATAACGTGTGTTACCATGCCTTTGATTACACCTATGAATTCCCTATTATCAAACATATGTTACAATTTTAAATACTTCTGCTTTCATCTAATTACCATTAAGTATATTATTATTTTTCCATTTCTTTAATTAAACAACTTGTTCTATTATGAATACCGTTAACATTATTTCCAAATATCCCTTAATTAATATTAACGTAAGCTTTTATTTATTGTTATTGCAATTTATACAAAATTCAATTATACAAATTCAGCTTTGACTAACTTTATTGCCTAAATTTACATGCAGTTACTTTTAAATAAATAAATTATTGCATTGGTTAATCCAACAGTTACTTTTATTTTCTCATTTTATATCTTATAACCAAAGGTAAAAACTTACGCTACTCATAAATAGGATTTCCCTTCAATTGTCAAAATTAAATTTTTATAACCATTGCTAAATTACATTCTTAACATTTACTTCAATATAGGTTATAATTTTTTTATTTCTTCCTAATTTAATTACAAAATCTCAATAATTTAACCAAATTTATTTACCAAAATTTACGGGTCGTTACAATTTGCAATACCTTTCTATTTGAATTTCAAAGCAAATTTTCAAATTAAAACTCATCTATATAAAGAAACAAACATGTATACTCATATATATTAAAACTGAAAAACAAACTTTATTATCTTATTAATTACAAAGATATGTACAAATTAAAGCTTGGTATTTATCTATGTTTTAAATTTTCAAACTCAAGTTATTGTTCTTTTTAAATAAATAAACACACGTATGTATATTATAGAACTTAGCTTTAAATAATTGCTTTGAAAACCATTTGTATTTATAAATGAATAAACCATCAAATACCTTTTTATACATATTTTTTTTATTCCATTCATCTTCTATATTCATTTATATTAATAAACAAACAAATATATATATATATATACATATTTAATTTGGAAAATCCAAATACACCCAAAATTCTATGCATAATATATTTTATTCCTAAATTCCCAGTCCAAATTCTATTCAAATACATATTTTTATTTATCCTGGAAATTTCTCCAATTAATTCATTATTAATTATCCTTAATTTAATCAAAAATCAAATTAATTACTAAATTAATTCTGCCTAAAATCCGGGAATGTTACAGTTATTGTTTGAGACTATGTTCTGTATTATGACATTTAAATTTATCTTGAAATAAATGGGTACAATTTGATATTATACGTTGTTCCTTTTGCTATGAGTTCTGAAAGAATAGTTATAGCTTTGTACCGTTGTTCCTTTTACCAACCAATAACCCGCATTGGAATGGGAATTTTCTGGGTCAGAATTTAGGCATGTTTCAGAATGTATGGTTACAGATCTAATAGGACCGCTCCTAATGTTGAGCAAAATATATAGTGGTGGTTGCATATTATTTGACAAAAGGGATAGAAACAAAACCTCTTGCAACCATTACATCAAAGAAGTTAGTAAATTTCATGGTTAGACATATCATTACTGGATCTGAGATTCTATACAAAATAGTTTATGATAATGGTATGCAGTTTGAAAGTAAAAAATTCACCAAATTTTGTGAAAGAAATGACATAATCAAAAACTTCTCCTCAATGGTGTATCTATAAGCGAATGGCCAAGTTGAAACAGTTAATAAAACCATTAGAAAACTGCTTAAGAAGATATTAAAAAAGTCTAAGTGATAGTAGGCGTATGAGTTACTCTTAGTCTTATGGATTTATAGAACCTCAGCCGAATCATCCACCGGGAATACTCTATTCTATTTGTCATATGACTATGAGGCGATGCTTCCAATCGAGGTAGAAATATCATAAATCAAACTGTGCTGGATTTCACAAATGAAAGAAGGCATAAGGTAGTTGTAAGAGCAGCTGTATCTACAAAGAATGACTAAAAGCTACAAATCTTGACTCAATGAGAGAAAATTCCATAAATGAGACTAGGACTGAGGGATAATGTCCAACATGAAAAACCCAGTTGATGGTGCATTAGGATCAAACTAGGAACGACATTTAGTCGTCGTAAAAACACTTTTTGACGACAAATACTACATATCTAGGCCAGATGGAAATCTCTTGCCAAGAACATGGAATTTGGAACATCTTAGACCTTAACTTATTTGAGTAGTTTTGTAAAAGAATATGATATACTATATTTAACAATCAGAGGTTAGTAAGATGATAAGCTAGACGCTAGGATATTAAATATCTTGAACCAGTATAAAAATCTATTTGCCACCATTTAATGCTTAAAAAACATCAAACTAGAGTTATAAAAAAGCATAGCATGACTTTTTAATCAGGCTGCTCTAAAAGAAAGGATATTAAACGGCTTGGAGCAGTACAAAAAATATGTTCACATGTAAAAAATTAAGGGTTTTAAATACACACCCTTGCTTCTCAACCGAACAATTAAACTAACCTACATCAAAAATTGATTAGACCCATGCCAATGCACACACTAAAAGGGCTACATCGAACACAGTGTGAAGGAAATGTCACAACAGAACTAATCAACAATAATGGAGGAAATTAACTCAGAGGGTTGTTGATTTGAAGGTAACAATTTCTGTATTAAGAGCATGAATATGTTCAAAGCATTTTCTCTTACACGTTCCATTCAAATAGAATATGCTCCTTTGTCTTCCTAGATTTAGCTGAGAAGAGGCCAAAAAATCTTCTGCGGTTTTCCGCATCTACGATGTATCCACATTGGGATTCACCAATCTTTATTTATAAGAAACCTTAAGCTTGTTGATCTTAGAATGATAATAACACACCAGATCTTTCTTCCACTTCTTCGCCGAACTCACATCGATATTAGATGGTGGAGCAAGAGCCTCTCCCCACTTTGAAGATTACGGAGAACCATAAGAAGCAAAGATTCCTTGTCTTAGAATTGCTTCGCCAACTCTAGTGACAGTTCATCCACAAGTTTTTTAATCTATTTATTTCTTCTTTGCAGGAAGTTGCATATAAATCTTTCATGTAGTCCACTGCAGCTTCCAACTCCACTATGCCTTCCATGCTACCTTTAACTCAGCATTTTTATCCATGTTAACTTTAACATTTTCTTACTCCCATGTTCACTTCCATGCCGCACTAAACATTGTCACCATCTTTTTAATATATTCATATTACTTTTGGTTGACATCTCGAGTATGCTGTCGGATGCTTGCTATCTTTTCAAATTCTCTTAGCATTGCAATTTTGGAAGCACAACTAACTTTTGTGTTTTCATATAACAACTTATAAGTTAGTTTCTTTAATTTGTTGACCTTCTCTTCGTACGTCAGGGAAAAATGATAAAGAGTCTGACTTTTGGCAGTAGGGGCAAGGGGAGCTAAGAGAATGGTGGAAGAACCGCCATCCTATGAAGTTTCAACAAGAGAAGCATAGACATCCTACAAAGTATACATATAAAGGAAAATTGAATGTGTAAAATATAAGTTGAACTTTCGATAAGTGCAACTTTTATTAAACAAAAGCTAGAAATAAAGATAACATCTTACATTAAAAAATTGAAATGTTAGTCACTAATTATAACAACCGGTCCGAAATAGGTTTAAATCTCGACCAAGAAGAGGCCCCGTCGAAACTAAAACCCATTTTAAAGTTGGCTATTGGTTGGTAAAAAGAACAATACAGAGCTATTTATCTATTCATTCAGAACTCACAGTGGAAGAATAGAATATAATAACATAAATATTACCCATTTTATTAAAAATTTCAAATATCACAAAACCATAACATAATGTCAATAATAACCGTTACATAATCATGTTCAAATATACATTGTCATCTTCAAATAGGCACATCAGAAAATAACACAAATATATAAAAAGACTACTGTCACAAGCTCCACTCATCACCATCTCCATCTTGATCATCAACTCCTTCCCTAACCTATATTGTAATGAGGATGGAGTTGGAACAATAATGTTTAGTGAAAAGAAATTTCAAGCTTTTCTCTATCAGTACTTGGGCAGTATAACTCAAATACGGATATGTCTTTCGCATTTAAACTATATTCAAAACCATTTAATACTTCATATAAGGAAAAGAGGCAGGCTCTCAGACAACCATTTAATACATTCAATCCTCCAAGCGCGTACTTCATATTATCCAATTCCATAACACATAACAATCATTACTAATGTCTACCAATGCGAGAGATAGTAACCAAGCCACTTGATACCTTTTAATGGAAAATAGGAAGACTCTGACCATTTAAGACCTCAGTTGAGGTAGACTCCCATCATTTAATCCCCATTCCCAAGGAAAACCCCTCATAAGTATTTATCTAGCTGACATTGCATGGACATCTCTTCAAAAATTTACTACTTCCATTGAAGTGGACCTTTTTGAGATATCCTCAACCATGCCTAAACCCAGTCCCAACCATTTGATACTTCATATAAGGGAAAGAGGTGCGCCCTCAAACACCCACTTAATACCTTCAATCTTCGAAGTAGGTCCTTTGTATTATGACCCATACTCCACGGAGACGTCTTACACTAGTACGACTATTCGTAGGTACTGATGACCAAATTAACTGGACAGATTTACCCTACAGTATTGGGACTAATCTCGCATCATCCGTTGTTAATTGTTATAGGTCATGTCTCAAATCAACCCAAAAGTCACACTGCCACTAGATGGATTAGTTGTGAAGACTTCTGTATGCTTTTGATTGACTCGCATTTCTATAACTTAGTCATATTTCATGACACTCTCTAAGTATATTATCACACATCTCACCGTATCAATTATTTAGCCCTTATAAGAAATTCTTCTTATTTATTGTCGCATTTACAATTAATTACTTTCCTAAGGGGGTTTAAATATAATTAAATATGTCATTGATATGTTATAATTGTACGTTTTTTATGCTAGTTTATATATATGAATATGCATTTATTGATTTCTATGTATGCAAAGATTACGCCTTAAACTAACATTTTAAAGATTAAATCATCCAAAATTATACAAGTCCTATTTCCGCAATAACATATACCATAATCCAATACTCCAAAATCAATCAACAGACTTATATGTAGAATCCAAATCCAATGTATTTCATATTAAGACGATGGAATAAACCAATAATAGAAACTTACAATTTAATTAATTTTTACGTTCTATTCAACATCTTTTTACATGAAACTAGACAAGGGAATTTCTATTCAATTTATAGAAATAGGCAGTGCAAACTATGAATAAGAATGTGTACCTTACACACCATTTCTTTATCAAATCCCTAAATCAGATTTAAAGGAAAAGAATAAGAAGTGGAATAGAAGGTAAAACACAAATTAAAAAATCCATAGAAAATCCGTTATTTTAATATAAAACTATTAAGTTTCCAACCTAAGAATTGACATTTTTCTTTAGGGGAATTTAGGAATTTTTAGTGTGAAGTTTTCGTAATCCAAAACTCCCAAGACATATATCAAATCTAAACTACACTATTTAATTACCAAATAGAAAAACTAAGGCTTCCACTCATAGTAGGTCATTAGCTTTGCCTTCTTTTGAATTTTCCACGCCTATAATAATCTTCTTTAAATGTCATCATTTTGATATATACAACAAGGAATTTGTATATATATTAGATTCAGAAAATTAGAGGTTTGGAGGAGAAGAAGTTAGAAAATAATCAATAAACAAGAATAGATATATAAGATTTCTTACCAGAAACCCTAATGGAGTTTTCTAAATCAATGAAGAGACCAACTGATAGATCTTTTCTAGTGTTACCGAAATATTCCGTGAATAAAAGTGAGGGGCTAGACTCTAAATTATAGTGATTGGAATACACCAGAACCGCCGTATTTAAATTAGTTTAAAATAATAAAAATCTAGACATTAACTGTTGCACAAATCCTAGCCACCACTAAGCTTCACTGGTCGATCGCCTCCACCACTCGGTGGACCGCTAGCGGTCGACCGATTGTAGGTCAGGGGTCGACTGGTCCCCTATTTTGGGAATGTTTTGATGGCAGTTGATTTATTTTTATTTTATTCCTTAATTATAATTTAACGTTAAAGTTAATTTCAACATTTACTTAGCCCCTCAGCATAATTACTACTAACTTTTGATTTTTAAATTCAGAAATTTATTATTCATTTGAATTTGAATTCTAATTAAATTAATTTGAATCTAAAACTTCAAACGTCCATAAGTTCCTTGTTTAAGCTCCATTTTAAATATATCACATATGGAAATTGATCAGAAAATCGCTACGAATGCAACGATATTACCTTCATGGTTAAATTCCGACTTTTATTAAATTTCCATTTATACCCCTTTTCTTTTTAGTTAATTTATCCAATTTATTTATTTATGGTTGATTTTACGGAGTGTTACATTCTCCGTCCATTAAAAGGATTTCGTCCTCGAAATCTTTTCAAGGAGCGAACATCGTAAAGCGCAATAAACTTCCATGTTATACAACCATGTTAACTACATAACCATCGAATTAATTAAAAGTGCAATGTGATTACGTAATGCAAACGTGATATAAGTAAGCTCAATCCTAGCATGGGTGTGTGGTCGTGACATATACGCATGTATGAAAACACCCTAAACATGCATAAAGATTTCTACATGAGTGCACAGTGATAGTGGAAAGTGTAGCAACCATCTCATTTCATCCAAACCATGATGCAACCAAAAGCCTAGTTTTGGAGAGAAAAGTTTACCAGTGAAAAGATCAAGATGAGATCCTCATCTCCTATTCCGTTTCCCATGTGCTTTCCGCCGAGATGTCTCGCCATTATACTCGGACTAGCCTAGTTTCTTTGTTGTAGAGCTTCCTAGTTCTATGCTCCACAATGAATGCGGTGGCATAGAATGCTATTAGCTTTGTCTCAATATCTGCCGATTGATCAAGCTCTACCACAACGGCTATGTCATGAAAGCGTTTCCTCAAATGTGAAACGTGAAAAATATTATGGGCTCTTACCAATCTATATGGTAGCTCCACGCGATAAGTAAGTCTTTCTATGCTTTCCAAAACTTGGAAACGCCCAATGAACCTTGGCGTAAATCTCCCTAACTTACCAAACTTTATGACTTTTCTAAGAGGGGAGACTTTGATAAATACCGAGTCTCCAAGCTCAAGCTCTAAATCTTTTCTTCTTTTATCTGCATAGGATTTATTGAAGTCTTGTGTTGCCTTCACACGTTGCCTAATCAACTCTACTTTTTTCGTGGTATCGCAAATCAAATCTAGTCCAAGACGAATTTTGTTGGTGGTTTCATACCAACAATTTGGCGATTTGTGGCCTCCCATAAAGCGCTTCAAAGGGGTCTATACCAATCATTGCTTGGTTACTATTATTACACGCAAACTCAACTAAAGGTTGGTGCGGTCCTCCAAAGTCCATGGTGCAAAACCTTGACAAATCTTCCAAGATTTTACTCATCCTTTCAGTTTGACCATAGGTCTATGGATGGTAAGTAGCGCTGAGATTCAACAAAGTTTCTAACCTGCCAACAAATTCCTTCGAAACTCGCCAGTGAACAAAGGGTCCCTACCACTAACAATGCTCACCGGAATTCCATATGGTTGAACCACCACCTTAGTATAAATCTATGCTAGAGACACTGTGGTCCTATTGTTCCCAATAGGAATAAAATAGGCACTCTTAGTGAGCCTATCTACTATGACCCAAATAGCTGCATTACCTCTCTGACTCCTAGGCATCGGAATATACTCCCATTTCCAAATTGGAATCTCCACGGGTAACAACAATCCTCTAGGTTTTCCTTGCTCGGCCTTTATTCTTTGACATGACAAACTCCTAGCAACAAACTCGACTACACTCTTCTTCATTCCTAGCTAAAAGAAAATTCTCTTCATATCCCTGTACATCTTATATCCTCCAGGATGAATGGTCATTTTTGAGTGGTGACACTCTACAAGCACTTCCTCCAAATATTGTCAATCATTATGACACAAAGGAGTCTGTCCTTTCTTAAACATCCTGTCTCGTCAACTACATATCTACCGACATAGGGAAAATGTTCTCCTCTTCTCAATTTATACTGAATCTCCACTATCTTCTCATCCTTCTTTTTCTCACTCCCAACACGGTTCATCAAAGCCGACCTAACCTCCATTACCACCAAAAATCCTTGGTTGGGTTCTGTTGGCGGTTGGATGTTGAAATTTAAGAGAAACTCCAACTGCCTCCATTCACATATATCACCTATGGTAGTGTGCCTCCGATTAAGGCCGTTGACGATGATGTTCCCTTTTACAGGATATATTGTATACCAAAGTCAAATGATGCTATATAGTCTATCCACCTTTGTTGCCTGAGGTTTAAATGTTTTTTTGGAAAAATAGGTATTTGAGTGATTTATCGTCTGTAAACAACTCAAACCTTTCTCCGAAAAGATAGTGCCTCCACATCTTTAAGGCAAAGATAATAGCTGCTAACTCCAAGTCATGTACTGGGTCCCTCTTCTCATGGTCCTTCGATTTCCTACTTGCGCAAGATACTTCCATTCCCTCTTGCATGAGAACTGCTTCCAATCTTCTACCGCATGCATTTATGAAAACTGTAAAAGGCTTCATTCCATCGGAAATGGTAAGCACAGGTGCACTTGTCAATGGTTCCTTAAGTTTCTCAGATGCTTCAGTGCATCTATCATCCTAAGTAAAGGCTAGTTTCTTCTTGGTCAAGCGGGTTAAAGGGATTGCTATTTATGCAAAGTTCTTTATGAACTTCCTATAATAGCCTGCTAATCCGAGAAAACTTCTAATTTTCACTACACTCCTTGGAATTTTACACTCTTGAATAGCTTCCACTTTTGCGGGGTCCACCACCAACCATGCTCAGAAACGACGTGTCCAATAAATCTTACCTCCTCCCAAAATTAGCGTATTGCAAATTTGGCTCCAAATTGGTGCTTCCTCAAAGTCCCTTATATCGCCCTTAAGTGATTATCATTCACTCTTCGAGAATACAAAGATATCATCAACAAACACTATGATGAACTTATAAAGTTGCCCCTAAATACTCTACTCATCAAATCTACAAAGTACATGGGGGAATTCATCAATCTAAAAGGCAATGCTTCCCACTCATAGAGTAAATCTGTTTTGCGGAATGCGATCATCAACTTGTTATCCTCTGCAATCCTCAACTGATGAAATCCAATTGCCAAGTCAATTGGGAGAAGACTTTGGCTCCCACAAGTTGATCAAATAAGTATTCTGTCCTAGGTAAGGGATACCTATTCTTCTTTGTCAACTTGTTAAGTGCCCTGTAGTCGACCATAGTCTCAATGAGCCATCTACCATAGTGGAGAAAACAACAAGGTCTCCCTATGTTGAAGTACTTCGTCAGATGAATCCTTTTAGCAATAGCTACAAGATTTGCTTGTCCAACTCACATTTTCTTTGGGGGCTATGTGTCTTAATGGCAGAGAATTTGGTCTAGCATTCTTCTTCTAATCAATTCTAAACTTGATCTCCTTTTGGAATAGGAGACCTGAGACTTCCTCAAAGACATTGGGAAATTCTCGGACTAGGGTATGGATGAAAGCTCACTGTGAGATAGGCTCATCGAGTATAAATAACCTGACTCGATAAGTCTTGGGTGTATAGCAGACTTCTAAGCCTCGTCTTCTACAAGTCTTTTATCGTACAAATCTCTTATCGCAATCTAAAATTCCCCTATAGTATAATAACCAAACCATTCTCAAGGTAAGTCCATAACCCTTACGCAGTACATATGAAATCCCATCACATATGTCAACAACTAGGTCTTTGAAAATTAAAGAGAGATGTGTTGACCCCCTAATATGATTAGAGACTACTATTGGGCTGGTGACAAATTGGATCTGAAAATTTAAAGAGTGGACTACATTCCTAGCTATAAAGGAATGTGGTGCTCTGGAATCAAATAAGGTACGAATTGTAGCCCTAAAAATAAGAGTTATACCTTCCATTGAAGACTTCCCTTGGTCTCTAAAGGGTGGTTTACTCGAAACAGGGATAGCCTCAATGGCATAGGCCACTCCACTCGGTCTTTCCTTTGCCAGCTACGAACATTGGTTCTTGAGGTGCTCTTCCTCGTTGCAGTTATAACACTTTCCCTTAAAAGCTTCCTTCATTAGACTCACTCTACAATCTTTAGCTACACGATCCTTCTTTTTCCATCTCTTACGTACCTTACCCTCTTTCTTGAACTTTCCTTTTGACTTCCCATTGGTTTAAAAGTTCCCCTTCTTAGTTTGACTTTGAGTAAGTCCTGCCTTCTCCTTCTCTACCTTGTTTTCTTCCTCACTAGCCGTCTGCAGCAAAGCCATCTTAACTAACATCTCATATGCAGCGCTAGCGGGCACTTGGGTTAACAACAATTATCTAAACGGGGAGTTTAGGCCCTTCATAAACTTTATAGCCTTTTTCATAAGCATATCGATCAAGCTCATCCCAAACTTAGGCAACTCTATAAACTTACCAATGTACTCCTTTAAAGTGGAGTCTTCATGCCTAAGCTGTATAAATTTCTCTAGTTGTATACTCACTTCTGTCCTTGACATAAACCTTGACTCGAATCTATACTTGAATTCATCCTAAGTGAAAATCCTACCAACATTCTCCTTATCCATAATATTCTACCAATATAGGGCTTCCACTTTAAGGTGCCGAGCTGCCATTCTTCTCTTCAGCTGATCCTACCAACCGAGCTCCCAAAATATCTTCTTATGGTCATTTATCTATGCCATTGACTCTATAAAACCCTCTATTCCAGAATACAATTTTCCTTCTATATTAAGAAAGTCCTTACACACCTTGGGAAAGTCAATGGGACGGGGTGCTACATCAGCAGGCGGGGCAACGAGTACCATCGATGCAGCTTGAGGAATAGGGCTTAAACTACTTGTCTGAGGTATTGTTTAAACCATTCGGGCATTCCTCAAATGTCAAGTCCTCCTCGAGTAGGGTTCCCAGCCTCAGAAGCAGAATAATTATCAGCTATGTCAACTATCTATAGGTTGAGCTTTTAGTAACTTCCTAAGATAGTATTATATGTTGAAATAAAGATTTGCCTATTGTGTGTACATATGTTCCAAAATAGTATATATGTACTAGGGTGTTTTGAAAAATATTTTCAAAAATAACAAATATGTCACTCATACGAATACATTACCCCACTGATCGGGTAACCTAGGCTTTGATACCAAATGAAACAACCCACCCAGAAACAGACCTAAATTCGGACCTAGAAAAGACCCATCGAAACATAGACCCATTCCAAAGTTGGCCATTGGTTGGTAAAAAGAATAATACATAGCTATTTATCTATTTATTCAAAACTCATAACGGAAGGATAAAATATAATAGCATAAATAGTACCATTTTATAAAAAATTCCAAATGTCATAAAACCATAACATAATGTCAATAATAACTGTTACATAATCATGTTCAAAAATTCATTGTCAGCTTCAACTGGGTACATTAAAAATACTTAAGTAGATAACTAGACTACTGCCACAAGCTCCATCTTAATCATCGTCCCCTTCCCTAACTTTTGTTGTAATGAGGAGGGAGTCAGGACAACAATGCCTGGTGAGTAAAATCTCGAGCCTTTCTATATTAGTACTTGGGCAGTATAATTTAATTAAGGATATGTCTTTCTCATTTAAAATATATTCAAAAAAATTTAATATTTCATATATGGAAAAGAGGCGGGTCCTCAAACAACCACTTAATACCTTCAATCCCCAAAGCAGGTCCATCGTATTATCCAATTCCATAACCCATGACCATCGTTATTAATGTCTACCAATGTAAGAGGTAGTATCGAAGCCAGTAATACCTTTTAATGCAAAAATAGGCAGACTCTGACAATTTAAGACCTCAATTGAAGTAGCCCCCATCATTTAATACCTATTCCCTAGGTGGACTATTCACAAGTATTTATCTATCTGATTGCACAGAAATCACTTTGGACACTTACTACTTCCATTGAAGCGGACATTTCCGAGATATCCTCAACCGTGCCTAAACCCAATCCTGACCATTTAATTCTTCATATAAAGGAAAGAGGCGAGCCCTCAAACAACCATTTAATACTCTCAATCCTCGAAGCAAGTCCTTCATATTATGACCCACACCCTATAAAGAAGCCTTACATTAGTCCAACAATCTGTTGGTACTGGTAGGCAGATTGGATGGGTAGATTTACCCTACATAATTAGGACTAACTCGCATCATCCATAGTTACTTATTATAAACGATGTCTCACATCAGCCCCAAAGTCACACTGTTGGTAGCCATATTAGCTGAGCAGACTTCTATGTGTTTTTTTACTAACCTCGCATTCCTATAACTTAGTCATATTTCATAACACTCTCTAAGTATATTATCACACAACCCACCATGTCAATTATTTAGGCCTTATAAGAAATCCTTCTTATTTCATCTTTATAATTAATTACTTCCTAAAGGGGATTTAAATGATAATTATTAACCTAATTAACTACGCTATTAATTCATTATAATTGTACGTTATTTATGCTAGTTTATATATATAAATATGCATTTATTGATTTCTATGGGTGCGAAGATTATGCACTAAACTAATGTTTTAAATGTCAAATCTTCCAAAATTATATAAGTCTCATTTCCACAATAGCGTATACCATAAATCAATATTCCAAATCAATCAATAGATTTGTATATAGAATTCAAATCCAATTTATTTCATATTAAAACAATGGAATAAATCAGTAATAAAAACTTACAACTTAATTAATTTTTATGCTCTATTCAAATTGTTTTACATAAAATTAAACAAGACAATTTTTATTCAATTTGTAGAAATTGGCGGTGTAAACTACGAATAAGAATTCATACCTTACACACCATTTTTTATTCAAATCCCTTAATCAGATCCGAAGAAAAAGAATAATAAGTAGAATATAAGGCAAAACACATAAATTGCAAAATCAATATAAACTCCATTATTACAATACAAAACTATTGAAATCCCAACCTAGAAATTGACATTTTGCATTGGGAAAATTTTGGGATTTTTTAATGTGAAGTTTTCGTTATCCTAAACCCATATATATCAAATTTAAACTACACTATTCAATTACCAAATTAGAAAAACTAATATTTCAACTCATAATAGATTCTTTGCTTTGCCTCCTTCTTTGATTTAACACGTCTATAAAAATCTCCTTCAGATCTCTTGTTTTTAATATATACAATAAGGGATTTGTATACAAGTTAGGTTCGAAAAATTAGAGGTTTGGAGGAGAAGAAGTTTAGAAAATAATCAATAAACAAGAATAGATATATTGAATTTCTTAACTAAAACCCTAATGGAGTTTTCTAAATCTATGAAAAGACGAACTGACAGAGCTTCAGATTTAAGATGATATTCTATGAATAAACATAAGGCTCTTATTTATAGTGGTTGAAATGCACCAAAACCATCGGATTTAAGCTGATATTATATAATAAAAATCTAGACGTTAATTATTCCCCAAACGGTAGTCGTTGATAAGCTTCATCGGTCAACTGCCTCCACCCACCGGTCGACCGCTAGCAGTCGACCGATCCTAGGTCAGCGGTCGGCCAATCCCCTATTCTGGGAATGTTCTGATTGTCTTAATTTATTTTTACTTAATGCCTTAATTGCATTATAATGCTAATGTCAATTTCAATGTTTACTTAACCCTTAAGTATAATTACTATAAACTTTTGAATTTCTAGTTAAAGATTTTATTATTTATTTGGCTTTGAATTCTATTTAAATTAATTTGAATATGAAACTTGTCCATAACATCCTCGTTTGAGCTCTTTTTTCAATATATTATATATGAAAATTGATCGAAAAATCGCCACGAGCACAGTGGCCAAGCTTTCGTGGTTATATTCTGACTTTTACAAATTTCTATTTTTACTCTATAAATAAGGTAATTTATCCAATTTATTTATTTATAGTTGATTTTACAGGGTGTTACACTAACACCATTCCCACTTACGGCTAACTCTATCCTTAAACCATACTAGATAAGGTTGATCTATGGTAGTTAGATCTTCCTCTATTAGACGATGCCAGTTGTACAGTATAAAACACTTAGCGCCAAATTTTCCTATGTAACTTGTGAATTCTTAGCCAGGAGTCCTTGAGTTTTTTGCTATAACCGCATAACTGAATCCTCAAACTTTTACTCTCTTTTACATATAATGACAATATTCACCGAAATCATCTATGTTTTCTGTTGTTCTAGGCATTTAATACACTTTTGTAAATATTAAATGAAATAGCCCTCTCCACGAAGTTCCAATGGTGAAAATTTACTAGTGCTTAGACATTTCACCTAAAAAGAAAATACTAGTTCTAACTTTACCATCACCAATCAATGAAATGTACAAACAACAAGCTTCATAGAAAAAAAATCTAGAGACTGTGCTAAAACAAATATGTGAAAAAATAAAAGAAATGAAGGTTAACCAACCAAAAAGAAATAAATATATATGTATGCATTGTTTTTTACAAACTTCCTTAGCGACATGTTAAAGGTTTAAAAGCAAACAACTAACTAAATCATATACAAAAAGGCCATGCTACCTTAACCCTAAAAGTAATATTAAAAAGGTGAGCTAGTTAGGTTCAAATGTTTACATTAGCATCAGACTTTGTAGTAAGCATAAGAGAAGACTTATCATCTTGTGCATGCTCATCTAGCACATCCTCAATGACAAAAGAAGTGGAGGGCGACACTGTATGTTTGCTTGGCACAAAGTCCATTTAGCGTGTTGCTAGGCACATGCAACCTCAATGAACATAGGATCTTCCATGAAACTAGAGTCAACTTCAACATCCTTGTCATCTTAATGATCGTCAATAAATTTCCTCTTCACTTGGGAACGTACCTTGTACAAGATGGAACCTGTGTAGTCCTCCAACTCTTTGTCATGAGCCTAACTAACATCAACTAGCTTATTTTTTAGTCTTTAAAACTTCTTTTCCATTCCCCTAATATCATTTTTAATCTTCTCAGCCTCTATGAAGCTTGGTCTAACTCTGTCTTGAGCGCCTCCTCTTGAGCATCCATAGAAGTCAATTCGGAGTTTAACTTGGTTATTTCCTTCCTCAGACGAGAATTGGTAGCCTAAACAGCATTCAACGTAGTGTGAGTTCTACCCAACTTTAAAGTTTGGATCTCAAGTTATTGACATGCCTCAAAGAATATAGCACCGCACTAAAAAAGAATGTAAGTAAAAGGTTATGGAATATCTAAACTATATTAAATCACTTATCATATGAAGCACCTGAAAGAGACCCCAGTGAACCAATTAAATGCTTTTGCAATAAGATACACTCAATGGTAAAGAACAAAGCAGTCACATGGGCCAAGGCAGTGATATTAGAGATCAAAAGATTCCATATCATCGTAGAAAGTTCCAATGTTGCTGTAATGGCCCATTTTTCCATACCCTTTGAATCAACAATAAACCACACATGTCCAACTCAAATAGCAAGAAAAGATGGATCATTAAGGGTAGAAAGAAAATAAAGACAGAACAAAATCTTATATGAATGGAATAACATATATTATTTCAATAATAATCTTTACAGTAGAAAATTTTAAAATACAATATCAGAGTCTAACCTAGATTCAGCCTGGACAGTTAAAACACCTGCCCTTACAAATGCTGACAAATATCAAACAAAACTAACAAACCACAGTGGATAATATAGTATGTCCATACGATGATGAAGATCTCCAGCTCTCCTTTGGAAAGTCCAACCATCTTCAACTCAACCTGAAACTACTCGGATCTGACCCGAGTATTAAAAATACCAGGATCGGGCTTGATAAACTAGCGTGAGAAACTCTATTTATCATCTCTATTTACATATATACATGTTTGATGTTGTGTTATGATTGCTATGGATGCTTATATATGCTTTAATCATCAAGTAGATTGTTTGATATGATTGTTAAATTGTTTTACCAAGTCACGTTAATATACGTTGATAAGCACAGAGGAAAGCACTTTCTTTTTTGGAAATAAATGGTGTATATGAAATGCTTAAACCTTTTGGAAATAGTTTTAAAATGAGATAGAAATGTTTTATAAACATTAAATACATTTAAAGAAATAAAGAAAGAAAATCAAAATTTCATCTTGTATACTTTAAATATGTCCAAAACAATTTTCCAGAAAAATCGCGCTTTTGCGGTAAAGTGACCAATGTTTAAAATTGATATTTTAAAAATATGAAATAAATCCTAAAAATATTTTAAAGTGTATTAAAATATATTTAAGTTGAAAATATGGATTTCTAAATGATATAAAATTCGTTTTGAGGATATAGCTTTTAAAATGCTATTTGCAACACTTTTCGCAGCAGTTTGAAATAACTTTTGAATATGAGTTTAAACTTAAGAATTCTTTCCTAAATATTTTGGGATAATTTTAAAAAAGATAATTAAGTAATTTAAGGATGATTTGAAAGTTTTAATAAGAGTTTGAACAAATGGTTAAGAGGGATTGTTTATACCACTTAAACAAAAAGCGAAGAATATTGAATGTAATAACAAATTAAGTATGAGGAAACGAATAGTACATTTGTCCCATCTGTGAGATCTGGAAAGATAAAATAAGATGTTTAACCAAGGTTAGGGATGGAATAACCAGTGCCCTGAACTTACCTGGCCTATGATTTCTCTTTTTAGGCGAGGGGTGGAATAGATCGAAAGGAAAGCCTGGATGCTCTAATAGATCATATTTAAGTTTTTTCAAGATAAAAGAAAAAAATAAATTATTTGAATGTTAATTAACCACTTAACATCTTTTATCGATGATTAGTACAAAGGAACCGGGATCGAATTTTGGTGATTCCTATCCGAAGCACCGGGATCGGATTTGGGTGATTCCTATCCGAAGAACCGGGATTGGTTTGGGTGATTCCTAAACGAAAATCACTTCAAAATAATTTTCAAAACCCCATATGAAATTAACATCCTTTTATCAATGATTTGCATGAAGGAACGAGATTGGATTTGGGTGATTCCTATCTAAAAAACCGGGATCGGATTTGGATGATTCCTATCCGAAAACCCCTTCAAACTAATTTTCAAAATAAAATATATTGAAGACAAAGATCATTGATGACAAAGATATTCATGATGTAGAATTACTTATCACTAGTCCCTGAAGGTGAAATTTACTATATCTAAGGTGGCAGTAGTGCTCTATTATGAAAATCTTCGATTTGTAAGAATATGATTTGGGAATATTTTCCTAAGTTAAAAGTTATAACTTGAATATAAGAAATCTTTGATTAAGATTTAATAAATTATTTGAGAATATTTTACTTAAGTTAAAAGTTATAACTTGAATATAAGAAATCTTTGATTCATATTTAATAAATGATTTGGAAAGGTTTTCCTAAGTAAAAGTGAAGATGACTTGGAATTATTTCAGGATTTAAGAAAGGTTTAAATAAAAACAAATGATTTGATAAATGAGGCTTAATGATTCCATATACTCTTGAAAAAAATGGAATAAATTGAAAAGAATATATCTAAGAAAGATATTTGATTTAAGTAAAAGATGAAGTAATTGACTGATGATTGATATCCACGTACGAACTTAACATATTTTTGTCGATGATTGTCTTCGAAGGAACCGGAGTCTGATTTGGGTGATTTCTATCTGAAAACCTCTTCAACCAATGTATACGTTCGAATGTGAAGATATGTTGAAGATGATGTTTGTTGAAGACTGTGGATCTTCATAGCGTGAGGACTGCTTGTTGAACATGCTCTGGGTAGCTCCCATTATAGAGTTATTTATAACAGTGGTCTCCTCGTTGTGGAGATTTTTCGGATTGCAAGGGCTTCTCGTTTAGTAATGGCCGAGGAAAGTGCCTTCGGTTTCGTTCAGTTGCAGAATGAACTTATATGGAAGAATGTCCAACATTGCATTTTTGAGACACAACGTTTGACTTTTACAAATGTATATCTGCTTGGTGGTGGAGAAGGCAACTTCTCTTAGCTTAACACCCTTCTCTGAGACAAACGAGCTCAGAGGTTGTATGCTTATGGGAGCCAAATAGTGATCAAAGGAATGACAGTGTGGCATTCAAAGTGGAACCTGTTATGATCAAAGCGTGGTTTTGTATGAAAAGCGTCGCTTTGATGAAACTGTACGTAGCCTCACTAACCTCACATCTCAGAATATGATATGGGATACTATTTGATCCGACAGATGCAAATTCTGAATAAGTGAGTGCATATTGTGGTTTCCAACACGCTAGGCCCTTTGGGGGAAACGTCCCTCAAGGCATTTATTGCTCCATTTGGACAAAGTGGTAAGCTTAAGAAAATCAGGGAACTACCGGTTATCAGTAGTAGTGTAGCAAATATAGTTCCAAGTGATTAGTTTGAGAAAAGCGATTAAGACACCGTGGTAACTGTTTGTTATGCGTGGATCATGATGGAAATCCAACCCAAAACGAGATTTACAGTTTTGATTGTAGTTTCAAAATAGCTGTAAGGACTTGCAAACATTTCAACTACCCCTTTTGATATCATATATTCCGTTAACCTAGTCCATATATATTACCTTAGACTTAGTCCAGATATTGATACCTTATTTGAATAAGTTTATTTGAAAGTGTTTTTAAAAGTTGTCATTAAAAATAATATCAAGTGAATTTTGGTATAAAAGTGTTTAGGTTATCATAAGGTAAAAACCCGTCCGCATTTATGTGTGGACACGGTCTTATGAGATACCCTTCTTTTCCAAGGTTTTGATAACATCATTATGATCTATGCATTTAAAATTTCGAGTATCTCACGCTGGTTTATCAAGCCTGATCCGGCTATTTTTAATACTCGGGTCAAATCCGAGTAGTTTCAGGTTGAGTTGAAGACGGTTGGAGTTTCCAGAGGAGAGCTTGATATCTTCATCGTCGTATGGATATATTATATTATCCACTGTGGTTGGTTAGTTTTGTTTGAATGTTTGTCAGCATTTGTAAGGGCAGGTGTTATAACTGTGCATGCTGAATCTAGGTTAGACTCTGATATTATATTTTAAAATTTTCCACTGTAAAGATTGTTATTGAAATAATATATGTTATTCCATTCGTGTGAGATTATTTTCTGTCATTATTTTCTTTCTACCCTTAATGATCCATCTTTTCGTGCAATTTGAGTTGGATATGTGTGGTTTATTGTTGATTCAAAGGGTATGGAAAAACGGACCATTACAGCCGTGCTCCTCTTGGAAAGAGGCAAAACAAGTATGACGACCCATCCTTTGTAATATTCTTGTGACGACCCGCTCTTCTCGACCCTCGAAAATCGACACAAAATATGCCACAGTATAATATGCTGACGATCGAGTGCCAGAAACACAGATTGTTGAGGAAAAAAGAAAGAAGATAGAAGAAAGAAGGAACTAAACAATACAGAATCTCACAATCGCAGCGGAACAAAATATAATACATAATATCAGATCTTTACACAAAATGAAAACTATATCTATTTTATATATTACATCATCAGAGTATCACAACAATCAACAATTACCAGCCTGACAATTTTAAACAATCACAGCAACGGATATAAACAAGTACGGGTAATACGTCTCGGACTCTAGCTCCTCTCTTGAGCTCCACATCATCCTTCCCTGTAATCTATAATACTCGGTCTGACCTGAGCATTATAATAAAATAACACCCGAGTCAGTCTGGAATACCAGCTAATAAAAATACACCCAAATTGATTATTAAAGTTTCAAAAATCTTTTTGAAAACAAAAGCATCTCGTAAGACCACGCCACAAATAAACATGTTGGGTTTTTACCTTACGATAGCTAAAACATTTCTTATAAAATCCTCTAATATTATAATAGGGTCTATATACAAATACTTACTAAAATAGCCGAAATTGTTACATGATTAAATTCCAGCTACTAGCCACAAAGTGGGTAATACAAACAAACCTCGTAAAAGGCGCATAGGGAGAATGGATTTCCAACTAATGACTAGGCACTGGGGTACCACCTGTCACAGTACGTGGCCTAGATCACCGTACCGAGGATTACTCCCAATCCCCTACAAAACAAGACCTGGACTATCCCTTACTGGATAATCCCGAGTAAGATCACCCCGCGGTTGGGATCAGCAACCGCACCACTAAGCCGAAATAAAAAAGGACATCTAGACAGTGATGACCTTACCCTAATGGGTGCTACCCACATATCCTTGCTGCATATCCCCTGATTTTCAGTCATTCCCGGTTGATGAGGCTTGAGGCTAAGCGTTACCTTTTTAGAACGTTTAACTTAGAATGCTCATCGTCCACCAAACGATGTTCCGAAAGCATTTGTCCATACAAGTCCGTCCCGGGTTCGAACGGAACCGAAGGTACTACTCCTACTACATCCATTTTGGAAACATCCTCAGGATTAGTAGCGACTAGCCCTTTCACTTCACCGTTCCATCTTCGACTCCGAACTCGTTTTCCCACGAAAACGTACAAACCGGATCGAAGTGGTATTCGAGAAATAAATCTCGATCCCGGTCTCTTTGAAATGATCAACGCATTGGCCAATATTAATAGTCGGTGATTTAACTACCAATTAACATTCACAAACATCCATCACACAATAAATAATTTCCCACATTATTTATTTTCCGCAAAAAATCTTTGCAAGATATATTTCTATTTTCAAACCCTTTTTGAAAACAGTTTTCAAACCCAACTCTTCTCATAGAATAAATTCCCAAATCTTTACTTCCTTTGGAAACATCCAAGTACCAATACTTTAGGTTTAAAATAATTTAAATTCTTTATTCTTGAAAACACATCAAAACATTTATATTAAACTACTTACATACTTAATTTAAAATATATATACTTTTTTTTAATATTTCGAATAAAACTACTTTATAAAATATAAACTATTTTGTTTAAAGTAAAGGTTAAGTTAACTAAAATTCTGAAAATAGGAGTCATGAAATCCTATTCAAGTTCCAAATAATACTTTAACAAAAATCTATTCTTAAAATAAAACTATTCCATAAAATATAAAAATTAAAAATTATCTTTAAAAGAAATAATATCCATGAACCCTTTAAAATAATTACTATTATAACTATTTTAATACTATTTACCTTTAAACTTAACAACCAAATAATTTATTAAAAATATTCCTTTAAAAACAAAATTAAACTTTTAACATTCACTAAAAAAACTGCATTGAAACGTACTTGGCTTTTTCGGGAAATACACTTCCATTTCAGAATAAACCCAAGAATTCTTTTTATAAATCTAGCTTGATTTATCTCAATTCAAATTTACGTTTATCCCGTAAATTCCTTTTCACACTTTACAAACAAACTCCTTTTATTTTTAAACACGTTTTGATTTCTTGGAAATCACTTTCAAACTATATGCTTAAAATATTTAGAATAAGGCTACTAGAAATTTCTTAATGAAAAATATTTAAGGAAATATACAGAAGTTTCTAAGTAATTTAAAACAAAATTACCTTGTAAAATAAAGTTATTAATCAAATATTTATACTATCATTTCCTTTTTATATAAAGTTATTACATCAAGTACTTTTAATAAAATTTCCTTTAGAAATCATAATACTAATTTATCTTTAAATAATTAAATACCATAATTACTTTAATAATATTTACTTTCACTTAAAAGTAATTAAAGATAGTAATTTTCTAAAATATTCTAAAAACGAATTTTTAAACTTTCTAGTTTATACTTTGAAAGCTGCTCTTTTGAAATACACTTCATTTCCCAGGAAAAATACACTTTCCATCCTTTAAAAATAATCCCATTATTATTTTTAAAACAATTTGCAACTTTTTATAGAATTTCCCACCGGAAATCTATACTTTCAAATTTATCCCCCGATGAATATCCATCTCACTTATAAACCCGGTTTATAAATTTTCATTCCTTATTTCCTTTTACATCCCTATTTCAATAACACTTTCAAATTTCCAAACTAATTCTTGAATTTAATTTCCTTAAATTCATTCCTTAAAATTTCCTTTTTATTTCCTTTCAATCCCAATTTATTTTATTTATATTTTAAATCCCAGATTTGTTTATCCAATCATAAACACAACACAATTTCACTTTCAAAATTAATCTATCACAATATATAAATAAAATACATCATCAATTGCGAAATTAATTTCTATATTGTGAGGAATCCACTTGGATCCCTCCAACCTGTTTCCCTGCATCCATAGATGTTAGCACAACAACAAATATCGAATAAAATTTGATAATAATTTTCATATTCAACCAATCAAAAAATCAATCATTTAATTAATAACTATTTAAATTAACTAGCATTTCAGATGTGAGTGAGATTAACTCACCTTGAATTTCGACGAGTGTTTTAAATTTTGAATTAAATCGACCGCGATCGATTTAACCTAAAATTTCACTAGCCCCGATCGTCTCCAAATTCGCATTGCAGCGTAGATCGCGTCGCTGCGATTCCGGCGCTACCAAATTCGTCGAAATCTGACCAAGCATGCACAAGTTATGGATTGATAAAGTTTGTATAAAATTTTAAAACAAATTTCTCTTTTTTTTTATTTTAGAAACATCGGCCGCTACCTCTTCTTCCTCGCGCGTTCGCTCTAGGCTAATAGCGAACCCAACATCACAAATTAGGGTTAGGTACCACCACCTCCTCGAGGGCCTAGGCTTGATCGACCACCACCGCACGAACGACCTTCGAGAGTTTCTCCCACGCCCAAAATAGCGTCGAGCTCGGTGTCATATTCAATGCGGAAAACTCGCACGATCGAGCTGCATTCGAGCTCCCGTAATCGCCGATTCACTTCGCCATATCCCATCGCACCCGTTCACCTCGTAGATCTCGAAGTCCCCTTCGATTCTCCAGTTGATGACTTTTGAAGAAAGGTGATGGATTAGGGAAAACTGGAGGAGAAGGCACGATGATTTCGGCCATTGAAACGTTAGATGCGGCGGCCGAAAGAAAGGAGTAGGGTTTCTCTAAAAACGTGTATATAAAAACGTTGATAAATATTATTTTAATATTAAATTCATTTTAAAACAACTTTTTCACACGATCTCCAAACAACGCGTGCCGACAGATGATTAAAAGGTTTTACCCGCATTCCAAACACAATGGAACGTGTTTCAGAAGCTAATTCGAACATATGCACGAGTTACGAGAATAAACGATCAATTTTAAATTAAATCGATTAAAATAGTTTCTATGCGTTTTGAGCTGTCACGGTCAAACGACAACTCTGATTGCTACAAAATTGAAATCCGATAATAACTAACTATTACAGATTCAATGGAACTAGTTTCGTCGAATTCTGAGACTGTGCCCCGGAAGGCTATTTTAACTCGTCGATAAATTCGAGCGATTTCCAAAATCGTCGAAATCATCTAAAATATCACTTTTAAAAATTTTCTAACTTAATTATAAATCATATAGAATTTATAATCGCGTTAGAAACCATTCTGATTCACTTCGAACCAAAATCTGATTATTTGCTTTATTATATTATTAAATTCCATTATTAAATTAATATAAAATTCTAAATTTTAAACTTATCGACTTTTGTTTCCATCCAAAAGTCCAACATCATTATTTAAATCCAAATAGACTTAAAATAAATTTTAGAACCCATTCTTCATATTTATTTACCTCTAGATTCACAAATTATCATAATTCCCAAATAATAAATTATTATTATTATTCAAATTCAATTGAATTACCATATTTGAAATTTTAACTAACTTTATTAATTTAACCAAAATCTTTTTATTTCAAAATCAAATTATAATCCGTTTTCAACATTTAAAATCAATTAAATGTTCAAATCTAACGACCAAAATTCTGAGTCGTTACATTCCTCCCCCCTTATAAAAATTTCGTCCCCGAAATTTGCTAAGGTAGAAGAATGCTCCAAACCCAATAGCAAGACCCATTTATTGAAAATCTCAAATTCACTTTGGCTAAACTCTTTAGTTTCAAATCAAAACTGCTAGTTTCGATTCCTATTCCAACATCCTTTTATTTTAATTTTAATTTGAAATCAATTTGTCGTTAACGAAACGTTTTCAAAAAAATTTCAAAAATTTTCTAACTCCCCAAATTTCCGAATTTTTTTGGCAGAGTCTCCCTTGTACAGAGAGAGTTTTATGATATCACAATAGATATAAATATATATACATCGACCCACACGGTCGGAGAACAAAATATACCACAATATATATATATATATATATATATATATCATTTCATAATTTTATTGCGTAGGCGTACCTTTTGATTAGCATTTTAAAAGCAAGCAGCTAATATATTATGCATTTACGCGCTCCAACTCTATCAATTGCCTCCCGTATCTGTACTTACTTATACAAACACATTACTTTTCAATAATATGAGAATTTAGCAACATTCTATTCATTTATCTAAACCAAACATGTCAATTACATGCCCAAACAAACAAATTTCATAATCCTGCATGTAATCCATCTTTTATAAGAAATCACAAGGTTTCAATACTACTTTAGTTTTCTTTACAAATCCAAACTTCATTTTTATTTCACTAGAATGATTTACATTCAAGTTTACTATTCTCAATTCATAATTTACTTCAATATGATTAACATGTGCTTTACTTACTTCACTTTACTTCAATTCAATTCCAAATTGATTCACAATCAAATTTTTATTTTCAATTTTTTTCATTTCTTTATGATTCACTTGCATATATATACAAATCCACTAAATAAAATTCCATCTCATTCCAATATATTCAAAACTAACTTCATTTACTTTCCTTAATTTATTAGTTTTGTTTACAACAAAAACGACTAATATAAATGAAAATTTGATGTTATTCAAGCAAATAGCCATTACTTAAGTTTTATACCCATTTTAAATTAATTCATCTCAATCAATATTAATTTTATTCCAACTCAATTTATATTAATTTCATACCATTCTGAATTATTTACAACCCATACATTCGTATTTCATTGGAATTATTAAATTAAATCCCTATTCTTACATTTAATTTCGTTATCCATATATTCATTCAAAACCATTTTATAAGCTCGACAACAACCATTTCAAAATTTTCTTAAGTTGTCTCAACTCTATTACATCCTACTTTCTTTCATCCAATTAATTTTTATTTCATTTTAATTTGGTTATCATTAAATCAAATTCCATTCCATTACAAATGTCAATTCAATTCGTTTACTTACTCAATCCATTTTAGATTTATTCACCTTCTCAATTCATTTTTGAATTTATTTTATTAACAATGAGACCACTTCAAATCATTTCACTCATTTGAATTTATTTACAATTCAAACCATCACTATTATAATCTAATTCCACTATTCATTCACACTCTCAACTTTTTATTGCCAAAATTAAATCCCGTACCAGAAATGGGTTTTTATTTTACTTTTCAAATTTTTTAACAAGCTACCAAAATTTTATTCATCCCATTACTCCTTTTATTAGTTTAGCTTACGCTAAATTCATCTTCAAACAATTATTTTGGATTTAGTTGAGTGAGCATTTTACTTCATTCAATATCATTTCAACTAAATTAAATTTCCTTTCAATTCGATTCTTTTCCAAATTTAATTCAAGTTCAACCAATTTTATTCAGCCAACTTAAATTCATACCATTTCCTTTACTATTTTGAATAGGAATTTAATTCCATTCATTATTATTTATAACACAATTGCATTTTAATTTTAATTCAATCAAGATTCAACTCAATAATTTAAGCTAAATCCAATTTTTATTTCTCCATTCAATTTAAATTTTTACCTTCTAATATATAAGTTCAAAAACTTATTACTAACCTAAGTCCATTCACCTTTTATATTTCACTTCGCCTTATTCCAATTTATATTTCATTTAGGATTAAATTTTGAATTTCCCATAAAATTCCAACCATTTTATTTTGGTTTTAGAACTTTCATTTCCTATTCTTAAGTTCACCAACTTATTTATTTAAAAGTTTATATTGCTCATTTTTAATCCATTTTCATCTTACAACCACAATTCTAGATTTTATATATATGTATAACACTTAATAGCTTAAGGATATAAATTTTCATTTCACCATTATATCCCAATTTAATTCAATTCAAATTTTAATTTTATTTAACTTATCCTGAGTTAAATTCAAATATATTTTATTTACCTTCATTCGCTCAAATCAAATTTTAATTCCAGGATTAAAATTTCTCTTTTTCCCTTCATAATTAGATCAATTTCACTTTAAAAGTTCAATAGTTGGTTCATCTTAACATTTCACATTATTTAAGTAGAATTTTTCAGAATTCAATTGCCCGGTTTTATTTCAAACCCATTTTGAAATAATAATTAACACATACCCACTTGGTATATCGATTCAAATCTCCGAATTCCAAAATACTTGGTTTTACCAAAACAAATTTCTCCTTTGAAATTTCTAAAACCACTTGTATACCCAACAAGTCCAAAAAATATCATAACAAAACTCCCCGGTAGCAATCCATCACTTTAGAAACTCGAAAATGAATTCTAATGATATGGCAATCATCATCAGGATTATTTTCCAGCGACTGAAGTGAGTTCAGTGCTTTCTTACTTCCACAAATTCCTTTCAAAACTATTTCCATTTAAAAATATTTCCCAAAATAACACACCATCATTGCCTTCAAATTTTTGGAAAACAATTCCACCATTCCCAAGATTTCCAAACCTTTGTTTAAGCTTAATTTAAACACTTTTCAAAATTTTCGGGATTTAGGTTCGGGTTTTAATTCAAATTTTAGTTATACTTCTTTTGGATAAGTTATACTTATAGAATTCGCTTTGGTTATAACCATTTCAAATTTTAGATTCTTATATTTGGTTATAATATTAACAACCAAACATCCAAATATACAATAATCTCAGAAAATTATTTCTTTTATATCAAAATATAATTTCGGGTAAAATTATTTCATTTACCCACTTTTAAAAAACAATACTATGTCGGTTTATCTTGTTTAAGAGTATTAAAACCCCTATCAATACGGTTGTACTTCCCGTACCGACCAGAATTCATAAACACTCAACCGATAAGTCAACACAGTATAAAAGCAATTTTTATATTCACTAGCAAGTACGTTCTCATAGCTATTATTACACTCAACTCATTATAGAGTACTTCCGACTCTATTTCTAATGAGTAATTTTCCCACCAAAGCCAGGTTATCGCTAACCTAAGCTCTGATACCACTGTAACGACCCGCCCTTCTCGACCCTCGAAAATCGACAAAAAATACGCCACAGTATAATATGCCGACGATCGAGTGCCGAAAACGACAGATTGTTGAGGAAAAAAGAATGAAGATAGAAGAAGGAAGGAACTAAACAATAACAGAATCTCACAATCGCAGCGGAACAAAATATAATACATAATATCAGATCTTTACACAAAATGAAAACTATATCTATTTTATATATTACATCATCAGAGTATCACAATAATCAACAATTACCAGCCTGACAATTTCAGACAATCACAGCAGTGGATATAAACAAGTACGGGTAATACGTCTCGGACTCCAGCTCCTCTCCTGAGCACCACAGCATCCTTCCCTGTAATCTATTATACTCGGTCAGACCCGAGCATTATAATGAAATAACACCCGAGTCAGTCTGGAATACCAGCTGATAAAAATACACCTAAATTGATTCTTAAAGTTTCAAAAATCTTTTTGAAAACAAAAGCATCTCATAAGACCACGCCACAAATAAACATGTTGGGTTTTTATCTTACGATAGCTAAAACATTTCTTATAAAATTCTATGATATTAAAATATGGTCTATATACAAATACTTACTAAATAGCCGAAATTGTTACATGATTAAATTCCAGCTACTAGCCACAAAGTGGGTAATAAAACAAAATTCATAAAAGGCGCGTAGGGAGAATGGATTTCCAAATAATGACTAGGCACTGGGGTACCACCTGTCACAGTACGTGGCCTAGATCACCGTACCGAGGATTACTCCCAATCCCCTACAAAACAAGACTTGGACTACCCCTTACTGGATAATCCCGAGTAAGATCACCCCGCGGTTGGGATCAGCAACCGCACCACTAAGCCGAAATAAAAAAGGACATCTAGACAGTGATGACCTTACCCTAATGGGTGCTACCCACATATCCTTGCTGCATCTCCCCTGATTTTCAGTCATTCCCGGTTGATGAGGCTTGAGGCTAAGCGTTACCTTTTTAGAACGTTTCACTTAGAATGCCCATCGTCCACCAGACGATGTTCCGAAAGCATTTGTCCATACAAGTCCGTCCCGGGTTCGAACGGAACCGAAGGTACTACTCCTACTACATCCATTTTGGAAACATCCTCAGGATTAGTAGCGACTAGCCCTTTCACTTCACCGCTCCATCTTCGACTCCGAACTCGTTTTTCCCACGAAAACGTACAAACCGGATCGAAGTGGTATTTGAGAAATAAATCCCGATCCTGGTCTCTTCGAAACGATCAATGCATTAGCCAATATTGATAGTCGGTGATTTAACTATCAATTAACATTCACAAACATCCATCACATAGTAAATAATTTCCCACGTTATTTATTTTCCTCAAAAATATCTTTGCAAGATATATTTCCATTTTCAAACCCTTTTTGAAAACAGTTTTCAAACCCAACTCTTCTCATGGAATAAATTCCCAAATCTTTACTTCCTCTAGAAACATCCAAGTACCAACACTTTAGGTTTAAAATAATTTAAATTCTTTATTCTTGAAAATACATCAAAACATTTATATTAAACTACTTACATACTTAATTTAAAATATATATACTTTTTTTTAATATTTCGAATAAAATTGCTTTATAAAATATAAACTATATTCTTTAAAGTAAAGGTTAAGTTAACTAAATTTTTGAAAATAGGAGGTATGAAATCCTATTCAAGTTCCAAGTAATACTTTAACCAAAACCTATTAGTAAAATAAAACGACTCCATAAAATATAAATATTAAAAAATTTCTTTAAAACAAATAACACCCATGAACCCTTTAAAATAATTACTACTATAACTATTTTAATACTATTTACCTTTAAACTTAACAACTTAAATAATTTCTTAAAAACATTCCTTTAAAAACAAAATTAAACTTTTAACATTCACTAAAAAAAACTGCTTTGAAACGTACTTGGCTTTTTAGGAAAATACACTTCCATTTCAGAATAAACCAAAGAATTCTTTTTATAAATCCAGCTTGATTTATCTCAATTCAAATTTACGTTTATCCCGTAAATTCCTTTCCACACTTTATAAATAAAATCCTTTAATTTTTAAACACATTTCTATTTCCTGGAAATCACTTTTAAACTATATGCTTAAAATATTTAGAATAAGGCTACTAGAAATTTCTTAATGAAAAATATTTAAGGAAATATAGAGAAGTTTCTAAGTAATTTAAAACAAAATTACCTTGTAAAATAAAGTTATTAATCAAATATTTATACTATCATTTCCTTTTTATATAAAATTATTACATCAAGTACTTTTAATAAAATTTACTTTAGAAATCATAATACTAATTTATCTTTAAATAATTAAATACCATAATTACTTTAATAATATTTACTTCTCACTTAAAACTAATTAAAGATAGTAATTTTTCTAAAATATTCTAAAAACACATTTTTAAACTTTCTAGTTTATACTTTGAAAGCTTCTCTTTTGAAATACACTTCATTTCCCAGGAAAAATACACTTTCCATCCTTTAAAAATAATCCCATTATTATTTTTAAAACAATTTGCACCTTCATATTCAACCAGTCAACAAATCAATCATTTAATTAATAACTATTTAAATTAACTAGCATTCCAGATGTGAGTGATATTAACTCACCTTGAATTTCGACGAGCGTTTTAAATTTTGAATTAAATCGACCGTGATCGATTTAACCCAAAATTTCACTAGCTCCGATCGTCTCCAAATTCACAATGTAGTGTAGATCGCATCGCTGCGATTCCGGCGCTACCAAATTCGTCGAAATCTGACCAAGCATGCACAAGTTATGGATTGATAAAGTTTATATAAAATTTTAAAACAAATTTCTCTTTTTTTTAGAAACATTGGCCGCTACCTCTTCTTCCTCGCGCGTTCACTCGAGGCTAATAGCAAACCCAACATCACAAATTAAGGTTAGGAACCACCACCTCCTCGAGCGCCTAGGCTATGATCGGCCACCACCGCACAAACGACCTTCGAGAGTTTCCCCCACGCCCAAAGTAGCGTCGAGCTTGGTGCCATATTCAACACAGAAAACGCGCACGATCGAGCCGCGTTTGAGCTCCCGTAACCGCCGATCCACTTCGCCATATCCCATCGCACCCGTTCACCTTGTAGATCTCGAAGTCCCCTTCGATTCTCCAGTTGATCACTTTTGCAGAAAGGTGATGGATTAGGAGAAAAATGGAGGAGAATGCATGATTTCGGCCATTGAAACGTTAGATGCGACGGTCGAAAGAAAGGAGTAGGGTTTATCTAAAAACGTGTATATATAAACGTTGATAAATATTATTTTAATATTAAATTCATTTTAAAACAACCTTTTCACACGATTTCAAACAACGCGTGTCGACTGGCGATTATAAGGTTTTACCCACATTTCGAACACAATGGAACATATTTCGAAAGCTAATTCGAACATATGCACAAGTTACGGGAATAAACGTTCAATTTTAAATTAAATCGATTAAAATAGTTCCTATGTGTTTTGAGCTGTCACGGTCAAACGACAACTCCGATTGCTACAAAAACTGAAATCCGTTAATAACTAACTATTATGGATCCAATGGAACTAGTTTCGTTGAATTCCGAGACTGTGCCCCGGAAGGCTATTTTAACTCGTCGATAAATTCGAGCGATTTCCAAAATCGTCGAAATCATCTAAAATTTCACTTTTAAAATTTTGGTAAATTAATTATAAATCATATAGAATTTATAATCGCATTGGAAACCATTCTGATTCACTTTGAACCAAAATCTGATTATTTGCATTATTATATTATTAAATTTCATTATTAAATTAATATAAAATTTCAAATTTTAAACTTATCGACTTTTGATTCCATCCAAAAGTCCAACATCATTATTTAAATCCAAATAGACTTAAAATAAATTTGGGAACCCATTCTTCATATCTATTTACCTCCAGATTCACAAATTATCACAATCCCAAATAATAAATTATTATTATTATTCAAATTCAATTGAATTACCATATTTGAAATTTTAACTAATTTTATTAATTTAACCAAAATCTTTTTATTTCAAAATCAAATTATAATCCATATTCAACATTTAAAATGAATTAAATGTTCAAATCTAACGACTAAAATTCTGTGTCGTTACAATTCTGAATCAATGTTGAGTGACGACGTCTGACTCTTAAGATGCCATTAAAGACGGTCCATCGGGGTAAAATAAAAATATTAAACATAATACAAAGGCACAATAATAGAATCCTACAACAGAGTGATAATACATAATGTACTAAATATACATGAGCATAATAAGATAAACAATATATAAGAAATTGTACCGATGGAAGTAAATGATAAATAAATTTCAATACATAAAGTTAGAATACAATATTTAACATGACAAGTCTCATATATAAGTAGCATATCTTTCATGTACCACCACAATATCAAGTATATATCCAAAGCATTGACTTTGCCTCCAAAATGCTTCAAGTATCCTGGAAGCATATTCCAAAAGCACCAAGCTCCTAAACTACTCAATCGAGTACCCGAGAGTTGTCATGAAACAAATAGAAAAAGACAAAATGAGGATCAAACATAAAGCCTGGCATGAAAGGAACAATCTCAAAATACTATATATCAAAACCCTGTATAAATAAATAGGAAATTACCGAAGTACAACCGGCCCTCTCCACAAATGTGGCTCAGGGATAGTCTGTACTGCCCATAAATAAGTAGAGTAAATCCAACTCAAATGTAGGAAATAATACCATAACCCACTCCTCTCCTATAATCAACGAGTCAAAACGAGTAATATAATGTGACTAAAACGTGGCAAGCTACTATGATAGAAGTAACTTGATGTACTAATGTAGGTGCAATATAAACATCATAATTTAAGTCTAACTCACAATGTCCAATGATAATAATCAACCAACTAATATAACTTGCATAATCATAATGATGAGAGACACAGAAAGGATAAGTTGATGCTCATCATTGTCGATGGGCAGAGTTCGCTACGGACTCCAATCGATCCAATGACCATCGAAGCATCAGAAATGCAAAAAAAATCAATAATATAAGAATGCTGCTAACATAGCATCTCCTTACCCAAAACTAAAATATAGATATCTATAATTTCTACCCATCCAGAATTTCCATTAGCTACCAAAGATACCTATCGAAAGCCACAACTATATTGTGGACTCCTTTTAAAACCAACATCTTAAAAGGAGTTGGCATGTTGGTATTATCACAATACCCGCCCATATAACGCTACAGTATATGACTTACCCTAGATGGGCATCTCACTCTCTTCGCCCATGCTCCAAAATCACGTCTGTAGGTTGTGCGTCCCAATGGTACAACATATTCCTTTTTCAAAACCTATATCATTTGATTGTCTATGGATGGATAATCTGGATTCAAGCTACCCTACGTACACGCTTCCCACATGTATACACAACACCAAAGTATTGTCATCCCCATGTGGATCGTGATTTGCTCTTGAACTACATATATATATATATATATATATATATATTTGCATAATATATTTTGTCCAATATTTGGTAAATTTAAGTCAGGCATACCGAAACAATATGTAAAACCCCGTATTTTTGACAATCATTAATTAAAAAAATTAACTAATAATTAATAATTCCAAAACGTAGGTTTTGTACAAACATCGAAACTAGCTATGAAACTGGCACCAATGGGTTCATGGAGATTTTCTGATCAATTTTCATATATAAAGTATTCTAATCGTAGTTCAAATGAAAAATTTATTAATGTTTGAATAATTGGAATCAGAAATAAATGTATTATGTAATTGAGGTAATAAAAACAATTAACTAATGTTATTTACCGTCAGTTAAAGTTACCAGATAACTAACGTTGCCTGAAGGTTAAGAAAGATGAAAAGGGAAAGAAATTATATCGATCGATTTAAGGAGGAAGTAAATAAAAAAATCAAATGACAGTAATTAGCTGCAACAATAGCAGGCCACCAGTCGACCCTTAGATCTCGATGGTCGACCGCTAGCGGTTGACGGTAAGGGGATAGGGGTCGATCATTCTAGTTGTAAATTTGAGAATAAAACATGACCGATGGGCCGGATTTAATATAATTTAGTCGAATTGCTGCCATTGATTTAAACCCCTATAAATACTTATCTAAACCCTCGCTTTTCTTCTCATATTTTTGGAGAAACATTGAAGCTTTGCCATTTTCACTTCCCCATAAAATCCTAAAACATTATAAACAGTTATAGTTTATACGTATACATAAGTGGAAAATCATAGAGGATGATCGAAAAGAATATAGGATCAGTCAAATCATCGAAGCCAAGGTAAATTAAAAATTCGGATCTAAAACGTAAATTTAATCTCTTTTCTAATCTAGATTTCTGATAAATATGTGTACACTTACGGAACATATATCCAAATAGAGAGAAATGAGAGTTAAACTAGAATAAAAGGGATTGGATCTCGAGATTTGAAAGGCTAAAAAAGTGAATGGGAAATTATATATTTGTATAAAATATTGGATTTATATCATTGAAAATCTGTTCCTATAGCCTAAAATGTAAAGTGGGGTTGTAGGCTTAAATTATATGCATGTAATGAATTTATAAACCAAAACTAGATATTCTATGGTTGATAGCTTGAATTATATATTACATGTATGTGAATCCAGAAAGCATTGGGTAGCGGTAGTCCCTGAATGTAATAGATTATATTGTAGTTCTAGATTTGTTGATTACTTTATTTTTGCCAGTAAATGCATATTAGAAGTTATCATGATAAATTATGGGGATTTAAGTAGTATTTTAATTTATTGGAGTGTAGTGTGCTGCAGTGAAAATCTCTATACGTTATCATGTTCAGATTCATAAATAAAAATACATCGTTTGAAATGACAAGGAATATGCCTAAAAGAAAGAGATGTATAAAATAGGAATATTTTACCACATTTTGTGATGTCTATTTCAGTGACTATAAAATATAATTCCTTATAATTCCAAACGCAACACAAATTCTCTTTTTGAATAAGTATAGAGATTTATAGTGTTAACCTTTCCTTTTAGGGAAGATGTGATTCTGATGTGTTAAAATGCAGAAATCCCTATGTATGAATTAAAGAATTGAAATGTGATAATAATAAGAGTTAAATCATAAAAATCAGATATTAATATATGCAAAGAGATAAGATAGAAACCAAATAGTAAACTATAATATTATAGGCAAGAAGTAATTTAAAATAAAAAGGATATGGAAAATTATTAAACAAGGGAGGGTAGAAAATGTAAAAAAAAGGAATAGAAAGAAAAGTAAAATAAAAAGAAATGGAAGTAAGTAGGAAAATATATTTAGATCTTTTACAGAAATAAGGTAAAAGACTAAGTCAAATAAGATGTAAATGCATAGAGAAGTAAAGAAATGTCATTAACAGTGAACAGTGGAGGCGTAATAATTAAACAAGTAAGAATAAATATATGTATGTGCGTCTACACATACATAAGGGTGTGTGTGTATACATACATACATACATATACATATATATATATATATACACACACAGCCTCAAGTATGCGTTTATGATGGGTGTGAATTATGAAAGTTAGTAAATAACTTAAGTGGATAAGAATGACATGGTCATTAGAATGGTATAACGGCTCGTTTTTCTATACCCTTAGAATCGACAATAAACCACACGTGTCTAATTCAAATTGCACGAAAAGATGGATCATTAAGTGTAGAAAGAAAATAAAGATAGAATAGAATCTCACATGACTGGACTAACATATATTATTTCAATAATAATATTTACAGCGGAAAATTTTAAAATATAATATCATAGTCTAACCTAGATTTAGCATGGACAGTTATAAACTTCAGTCCTTACAAATGCTGAAAACAACAAAACAAATGCAATAGATGTAGCAGATAATAGAATACGTCCATACGATGATGAAGATCTCCAGCTCTCCTTTGGAAACTCCAACCGTCTTCAACTAAACCTGAAACTACTCGGATCTGGCTCGAGTATTAAAATACCAGGATCATGCTTGATAAACCTATGTGAGATACCGGAAATTTTAAATGCACTATGTTATCAAAACCTTTGAAAAGAAGGGTATCTCATAAGACCACGCTCACACATAAACACGGATGAGTTTTACCTTATGATAACCAAAACACTTTTATACCAAAATACACTTGATATTATTTTTATTGACATTTCTTTTGAAAACACTTTTCAAATAAGGTATCAATATCTGAGCTAAGTCCAAGGTAATATATCCAGAGTAGGTCAACACAATATACCAACGGAATATATGATACCAGAAAGGGGGTAGTTGAAATGTTTGCAAGTCAGTACAACTATTTTGGGAATATAATCAAAACAGTAAATCTCGTATCGGGATTGAATTTCCAACATGATGGAAAATTAATGGAAAGATCAATCTGTATCTACGGCTTATGTCCAAGACTCAGACGTCGTTATACAACAACACAAATGGCTAAAAGTGCATATAATCTGCGAATAACATCCAAGGACTCAGACTTCGCGCATCCTTGCCATGAGGCCCGGACGTATTAGGTACCTAAGGCTCAGAACATCTGATAAACTAACTCGCTACTATCCGAAATGCGAGCATACATATGACCACATAGAATCCCATCATAATCGGGGTGTGAGGCTCACGAGGCTACGCTCAATTTCTTCAAAGCCATGCTTTTCATACAAAACCACGCTTTGATCATAACACGTTCCACTTTAAATGCCACACTGCCATTCCTTTGATCACTATTTGACTCCTACAAGCATACAACCTCTAAGCTCATGCGTCTTAGAGAAGGGTGTTAGGCTAAGAGAAGTTGCCTTCTCCGCCACCAAGTAGATGTACATTTGTAAAAGTCAAACGTTGTGTCTTAGAAATATGATGTCATATATTCGTCCATACAAGTTCGTTCTAGGACTGAACAAAACTGAAGGCACTCTCTACTATCACTAGTAACGAGTAATCCTTGCAATCCATAAAAAATCCACAACTAGGAGACCGCTGATATAAATAACTCTATAATAAGATCGACCCAAAGCATGTCAACAAGCAGTCCTCATGCTATGAAGATCCATGGTCTTCAGTAATCATCATCTTCAACATGTCTTCACTTTCGAACGTATACATTGGTTCGAAGTGGTTTTCGGATGGGAATCACCCAAATGCGACCCCGGTTCCTTCGAAGCCAATCACCTCTTTAAAAGATGTTAAGTACATATGTGGATATCAATCATTAATCAATTACTTCATCTTTTATAAAAATATCTCTCTTAGATATATTCTTTTTAATTTATTACATTTTCTTTTCAAATGTATATGGAATCATTAAGGCTCATTTATCAAATCATTTGATTTATTCAACCTTTCTTAAGTCCTGGAATAATTCCAAATCATTTTCTCTTTTACTTAGGAAAATCTTTCTAAATCATTCATTAAATCTTAATCAAAGATTTTTTATATTCAAGTTATAACTTTTAACTTAGGGAAAATATTCCCAAATCATTCAATAAATCTTAATCAAAGATTTCCTTATTAACTTCAAATCATATTCTTACAAATTGAAGATTTTCGTAACAAAGCACTACTGCCATTTTAGATATGGTAAATTTCACCTCTAAGGACTAATGGCAAGTAATCCTACATCATGAAGATCTTTGTCTTTAATATGTTTTATTTTGAAAATTAGTTTAAAGGGGTTTGTAGATAGGAATCACCCAAATCCGATCCCGGTTCCTTCGTGCTAATCATCGAATAAAAGACATTAAATGGTTAATTAACATTCAAAGAACTTGTTTGTTTTCTCTTATCTTGGAAAAACTTAAATATGATCTTTTAGAGCGTTTGGGATTTCCTTTTGGTCTGTTTCACCCTTCGCCTAAAAAGAGAAAACATAGGAGGTAAGTTCAGGAGACTGGTTGATCCATTCCTAACCTTACTTAAACACCTTGTTTTATCTTCCTAGATCTCACAGGCGAGAAAAATGTACTAGTAATTTCCGCATACTTAATTTGTTATTATATTCAATCTTCTTCACTTTTTACTTAAGTGGTATAAACGATCCCTCTTAACCATTTATTCAAACTCTTATTAAAACTTCCAAATCATCTTTAAATTACTTAATTATTCTTTTAAAATCATTCACAAAAGATTTAGGAAAGAATTGTTAGGTTTAATACTATATTTCAAAAGGTTATAGAATTCACAGCATAAAAGTGCTGCGGAAAGTGCTATATAAGTTATTTGATTTAAGCCACTTTTTAATATTTGAAAATTCATATTTTCCATTACCAATCTCTTTTAAACTATTTTAATAGATTTATCACATTTGTTTCATTTTTTAATCATTTAAAAATATCATATATAAAAAAATCACTTTTTGGATTCCGAACTGCAAAACTACGATGTTTCTAGAAAATTATTTTGGACATATTTCAAACTCTATTTGATGAAATAATGATTTTCATTCTTCCTTCGAAAACTATTATCATTGTGGTCCAAAGAATTTTTATTTAAAAAAAATCCGACTTATAAATCGTTCGCTACATTAGTTTGAAGTTACAGGTCGAAATTTACGAACTACCGCTACGCGACGAACTCTATTTTGACCAATTTTGTGAATTGCTACGAAACTTGTCCGAAACACTTCAAATATTTTTTAAACCATATTTAAACTATTTTAACTCATTTGAAACAATATTTTCATCATTTAAAACTCATTTTTCACTTCACTTTATAATATTATATTATCATAATATCATTTCTAACCTTTTTAGATCATTTAAAATCATTAAGAGGCTAAATAACTTCCATACACATATTTGTATGGATTTAATTCTCATTTAATTAACTATGGTTGATTACTATTTATTTCTCTTATCATTTATCAAATCAAGTTATCATCCATATCACAAACATATAATCAACCATGATATCAACCAAGTTATCATCCAATTTCTACTAATATTCAACATATTAATTTCTAGTTTAACATGTGTATTATCAACTTAAGTTTTATTAAAATAAAACTAAGATTTGAGTATTCACGATTAGATCCACTCCACCAATCTTTTTCGTAGACTTTCCTTTTGATTTCGGCAATACTTCCTTCTTTTTTTCTCGCTCCGAAGCTTTCCAACTTGCTTCCTCCTTCTTGATGTGCTCGGACCCCCTTGATCCTCCCCTTCCTCTATCCTTTCTTCACTTCTTAGATGCTAAACCAAGTTTTGGTGATATTTTAAGGTTTTTGGCACAGTTTGGTGAAGTTTTGACTTTGTTTGATATGGTTTTGAAAAGTTAGTAAGGAAATGAAAGAGGAGAAGAAGCCATTAAAGAGTGGAAGAAAAGTTTTGAAAAAGAAATAAGAAGAAGAAGTGTAAAAAAGTGAGAAAGTGGATGCTTATTTATAGAAAAAGTTTTGGATTACAATAATATTTTGTAGAAAGACCAAAATACCCTTTACTTACCTTTTAAGCAACTTTATTTTTTCAACACTTAACATCACATTTCAAATCATTACTTAATGTCATTTTCACTTAAGTATTAATTAAGGAATATAATAATTATGTTTAGTTTGATTTGATGTTTACTTTTGCTTTGAAATGACATTTTTTGTCTTTTTGTGCTTACTTTTTGTTAATTATGTTCTAGAATTTTCTAAGCATGTTTAGTTAAAGTAAAATTGATTAGTAAATCAATTAATACTTATACCATTTGAATATATGTTTCTATATGAGAAAATAAAGGTGCGACAACATTGCGACAACTTTTAATCGACAAAACATTGATTTTCGACAAAATGTTTTATGATCACATTTTGACGATTTAGTTCAACTATTTATTTATGTACAAAAAATTTAAAAAAAAAATTGTATAATATTATTTAAAAATATAAACACTTATAGATAAATTAAAATAATTTATTTAACCATTGAAACTTACTTATCTGAAATCAGCATTTTGTCACTTATGTTGATGTAGGTAAATATTACTATTTTTGTGTATATTTCTCTTTGCAAATCCTATCTAATATTGTTTGAATTATATAACCTTACCTATTTTATATTTAAAATCACTTTGAATAGTATATTTTAAAGTTGTCAAATTCTGGGTCGTTACAAATGGGTTGTAAAGCGAGGTTAGTAGTATTACATAGCAGATGTCTGCCTACCGTAAAGGGCTACACGAAGTTGTGTATACATTATACTGATGTTAGATATATCCAACTGTATGACCTGTGGAATCATATACGCTTGCATATAAGTAAAGGGATACTTAGTAGGGTCTGCTTTAATCTTAATAGTAAGGGTATTGCTTTGATTGCATAATGCAATCTAAATGCTATTGTGTTGGTGCAATATTAGAGAGTATGATATGTACATAGGCCGAGAACGTCATCGGTTCCTGAGTGGTTAATGGAAAGATGAGGGTTGCACTTAAATGGGCTACACCTCTTGCTTGTCACATTTAGGTCATGCACTGCCACAGTTGTTTGCTAGTCTATTTGTTAGAGGGCAAGGCTAGATAAACCTTAAGAGAGGTCTTTCAAAACTAGTGGGGTTGTCCAAGGAGCTAAGTCCTCCATAGTTCGTGGAGCTGAGTCTATAATAAGAGGAAAACAAGTAAGCAAAATCCCCAAGGAGGATAAAATATTGATAAACTATTGTGACGTCGTTATTAGGCACTGTGTGAGTTCCTTGGTATGTACAACGATGAGGACGTGATACTGAATTAATGATGGATCCCGATAAGGTGTTGGGTTACAGATACTAGCAAAGATAGTATCTTAGTCCAATGGGAGACAATGATACTTGTGTGTGTAGACACACACATATACGCAGTTATGGTCTACTTTAGGTAGATGGGGCATATCGTATGCGTAGGTGGTGAGGAGATGACTAAGTAAAATAAAAAATATAACATGTAATGGAAGATAATCAGGATAAACTAATGTTATGTATATAGTATATAATTTACCAGTTACTAGAACGTTGTTCTAACCCTTTTTTCATTACAAGCCACATGATAACTTAGAAGGACATGTACTGGTACAAGGTGGAAACAGTGGGAGGACAGGTTTCCTTAGGCATGCTCGACACCGACAAGGATACTAGATTTTGGAAGTGTCAACATTGGTCAGTAACTTTATGCTTTATTATACTTTATCACTCCACTCCGAGTTTACATCGATGGGCACTACACCAAAACAGTCATTTGGCAACATTTTTTTTTTCATTTGGCGACACTTATATGGGTTGCATTTTAGTCTCGCTAATAAGTGTCGCTATCCAATATAAGTGTTACTGAAAATAAAAATTTACACTTTTAAATATGGCGACACTTATTTTCGTTGTAAGCCTTGGTTTAATTGGAGTTAATTGAACTAGGCTAAAATTGTAATTGAATAACATATCACGCTTAACCATACCCACGCTTATCCCTGGCCGCATTTTCCCCAAATCGTTTCCCTACTCTCCGTCTACAACTTAACCCTAAATCTAACTATTTTGCCACTTTTTCCCCCGTAAATGACTAATTCCTTTTTACCTGTCATTTCAAATTGCCACTTTTTCCTATCTCGTTCCCAAAATTATCAGATCTACAAATTTCCTCATTCCCTAATCGTTCTCAAAAAAACTCAGATCGCAAATTTGCAGCGCCTCCCTAACCGTCGATAACCTAGGTGCTGGTGGTTGGTTCTGCACACGATGAGAAAAATAGTGTCGGGGTTGGTGCTGCTCACGTCCAGGTGATAGCAGAATCAATTTTTGCAGCCCTGCACGATGGACTTTGGAGCTAGTGAAAGTGAGGCGCGACGATGCTGGTGTAATGGAAGGCAGTGATGGTATTAGGCACGAGATGTGAAGAATGGCTGGTCCAAGAAAAGAAGCAATGAAGCGATGGGCCAAGATGATAGCCATCCTAGCCAGACATTTTGGTGAGTTAATTTACTTGGTTTTGAAATACAACGTACAGTTTGATAGTTGTGATCCTGCTGTGGAGTAAATATGCTATGAATCTGACGGTAAAAGCTTGCATATAAGTTGGTTTGCATAAATGATAATAGCATGAATTGACCGAAGAATCACATTCATTAAAAGTGCTTAACCGAATATTAATTAGTGCTAAATGGTCAAAAAAAAGATACGAACTTATTCCGATTATAGGTTGTGCACGTTATGTGTTAACTGACTAGTCAATGAATGAGCCCAAAAAAATACCCCTCGCCCATTCATCACATCGTTTAATCGAAAATTAATGTAACTAAATCAATAAATAGCAAATCCTACTATCCATAGTTAGCTGTAACCGTACGCGATTACATCCAAAGCTTGGCCGACCGGACATGCAGTAACATGTTATACTATCAAGCATTATATATATATATATATATATATATATAAACATGGAGCAGAATATATAAACATAGAGCAGAAGATCGCAGCAAGACTGCGAGTGTTTCTCTAAAGGCCCTAATCACCACCAGCTTGCCTTTTCCAGGAGTACTCTACAATTAACTCATCTACACTGTTGTCTCTTGTTTTAATTTTATATTCCTCTCCATATATGTTATTTTTTGGGTTTAAATTAATGACATATGAGGCCTCTGTCGAGTAGCGCATTTCACATGTATACTGGAAGTAATAACCATCTCTTATGCTTCATACATTATGATGCTGCTGGTGGAAATCTAGATTTAAAGTTGGGAATATAAATTTCTTTAAAATGAAATTTTATTTGCTCTGTGTGCAAGTGGGCTTCAAATTTATTAGTTCATCTTAAATGTTTTCTTACCGTTTGTCATGGCAACATGGCATGTTTACTGTTCTTCATATTATCAGAGGAAATATCAGCTTTAGATGATCGAGATATACTCAAAATATTGGACTCTAGCTCTGGGTAATTTTTTTTATTCAACTATTAATCTTCTTTTCTACTTATTTTCAACTCGGTGAAGGACTACAGTTCTCAATTGGAGGGCAACTTATACCATTTGGCGTATCACCTCGGGCATGATTTATTACAAGTATACATAGAAAATCTACTGGACTTTGCATTGCATAAAATCAATTTTCTTGATAATAAGTAGATTAGGAGAATTTCCACATTCAATAGGAGCTACGTTGTTATGTTATCCGTTTGATAATCACACTGTTCCCAGAAAATTGGTCCAGTCTTGTCATTTTGATAGAAAGTGTTTGAGACATGTGAATGCTGTATCATAAACTGAACTATCCTTGTTGTTTTGTTTCTGCACTCAATTCGTTATCAATATTTAAGCCATAGGTTTTTGTATTGAAAATTTCATCACAGCTTCTCGATTATTGGTGAGTTGATGTACAGTTAAATGACAACCGTCTCTTTAATTTAGTGATTTTGAACTTCAACATGCACAAGTAATTTTTCAATTGTTGATTGTTAGGTACTAATTATGAACTTCACTTTAGTATTTTTGTGTCATAGCCAATTCTGTTTTATTTGGCTAGTAAACCTTGATGGATGGTACTCTATATTATGTAATTATAGTGATATCATACTAGATAGATCTATGGATTGACTGGACTTCCACATCTACAGAGCACAAGCGTGAATATATTTAATACCAATATATTGTCTTCATGTGATCTTAAATCAGCACAGACATGGACCTTAATTTTTATTATTCTTGCTATGAATGTTTGTCTTGCTGGTAATGCATTCTTCATTAAACTGATTAATTTTGTATTTACATACACTTACAGGATGTTGGAATGAATTAGGGCGCCCTTGTGGAATTCATCAAAAGCAGGTTTACTTTAAATAACACATACAAATATAAATATAGCTTTAATTTTATTAGATTACTAGTCGGAATTTTTTATTTCTACTATATGATAGGTAGATTTTACCTTTTGGAATATGCATTTAATACAATTTTTGTATGCCAGTTTCGTGGAAAACCCTCTCCTATTGTAGGTTTCAAAGTTATTCCATAAGACAGTTTACAAACAAGCAAGTATATGTCACAATATTGATAATAATAATAATAATGCAGTTAGAGCTAAGTTCAGAATATACATCTTTTAAAGTATATGTACCATATAAGTTCATTTTAAACAATACATCCTTTTAATTATCCAGATGTACGTAGCCTATTATATCGTTAAACAACATGCACGCAAATGTCCTTTAATAGGTCGGTTGTTAGGTTGTTGTTTAACAAACTTTTAAGGAACGCAAGAAATGTACACATCCATTAATGCAAGTGAGGACAAAGGCGTATATTGATTAGATGATTCGTGTGCAATGGTTGAGCGTTAACAGTGTACCAAGTTTCAAAATTAAATGGAAGAAACATTGTATTTTATGTAGAGGCGACAACTTGTGAACAAATTCATTCATTTGCGAAGGAGGAACGTTTTTTTTAGTAAGAAATAAAAAGTGGTATAATTAAATTTGGTTTTTTTTAGTAAGAAATAAAAAGTTAATTTTAACTTTGTTTTAATTTATTGTTTAGTTAATGTTGATTAAATTTTGCTTTAATTTTAAGTTAATTTTAATTTTAATTTAAAATATAGTTAATTTTAATCTTAGTTTAAATTAAATATAATTTTTAATTCATGTCAAATTAATTTTAAGTTAATTTTAGTCGTTGCTCTATGTTTTTGTTGTTTGGTTCAAATTTGCAGATCTCGGTTTTAACTACCTATCGAAGTTTGATGTGGCAATAATACGAACAAATAGTTCTAACTTTGTTGGAAATTAGTTCGAAGTGTAATCATACCATTGTACGAAAATATATAATACAAACAACCATTATTGAAGATTAGTTTGGATTAAGAAAAATGAAAAATAAATACAAAAAGAAGTATAAAACAATAGAATAAAAAAAGTCGTGCTATTTTTTCACTATGCACCATCTGCACCATAAGCTATGCTTTTTGATGTGTGCTAAGTCATATGGAAGGAAGGCGCAAACGCCGCGCTTGCCTTTCTCTATTCTCTGTGGCTCGCGCCGTAGCGCGCCTGTCATAACTATGATCAGTAAATCTTCGGTATCATGCACTTCTGTAGTTTGACTGAAGATCAGTTCATTTGCAACTACATTTGCACACTTTTTCACTTCTATTACATACAACTCCACCAGAAATCTTTTCATATACACTTTCCCATTTCATATTCTGAAGGGCTACAAGATTGCCTTGTGTGCTCCGAATTTGGACTATAATGAGATTCTATATATGCTTTGGTTTGTTTTATGTCACATGACTTGAGGCTATTTTCTGTTTGTATGATATTTGGCTATTTTTCTTGCGAATATTCTTCTTCCAAAACCATATTACTTGTTTAATCATCTGTTGACAGAGTTTCTGTGCATCTTATGTTTGTATCGTTGATATTAGTTCTAGGTAGTGCACTAGCATTGTATTGGGATTTATTCTGTTCTGGTTATAGAATATCATTAATGGTTATTTGTTTATGTATGGATGACACATCTGCTGATGTGTTGCCTTCTGTGTTGTTCTGTCATTTGAGGTATTTGACGACTTGTTCTGAATTGCGTTTTCATGCGTATTGAATAAGGATTTGGTATCAATGTTTGAATACCTAACGTGTGCTTTGTTTGCAATAAACTATTTTCATGCATATAGTTTTATGTTTGACTGTGGTCATTCGAATTTGGTTTTGAAGCCTGCGTATCAAATTTACTCCATTCTGATGTATTGTTTTCACTGTTTGTCATCTTTCACGAATCACTTTGTTTTTTAGATGTGTCCATATTTAATTATCAACTTAATTTAATGTTCAATTTAATTTTTATAAAGGAACTGCAAATTCAATTTAACGTGATATTAAATGCAGGCACTTCTAGAGGAAGCGGAAAAAAAGAGGAAATTGGATGATAGTTCTAAGGGTGGAGTCGAAGATCTTGAAGATGACCCGATTGCGGAAGTTTTTGGTTCCGACACGAAGAAAAATTATTGTCGAGCAATTACTTCTACTTAATTATATATTGTACTTGTTATGAAGTAGTTGACATTGTTATGAAGTAGTTGACTATGAAATTTATGTTGTTATTTGATCATGAATATTGTAAATTTTGGGTTCCTATTGAATGTAGTATAATAATGCATATCATGTTAGTTATTAATTGTTTATTAATGTTAAAATAATTGACTATATTGAGAATGAAAATATTTCAGCGTTATAAGCGTTGGCAATTAAAATTTACCAACGCTTATAAGCGTCAGCATAGAAAATTAAACAATGTTGGATGGTTAATTTGCCAACATTTATAAGCGTTGCTAAATAATATACACCAACGTTTATAAGCGTTGGCGAATACAACCTTCCAACGCTTATTAGCGTTGGGAAACTAAACTCCCCAAATTTCACCTCGATTGGACACTTTTTTGATCCACTCGAACTAGAGTTCGAATCGATCCTAAAGTGGGCCCGGATTCCCTAAGGCCGGGCATGTGGGCCCCCCTCACGTGCCAGAAGCGGTCTACCCGGATTTTAGGCGAAATATCAGCCTCCTACACCTATAAATAGAGCCCCTGGACATTCAGAAAGGGGATCGGAGAATTTCTAAAGAAAAAGCACGCCCGGACGCTGCCAGAATCACTCTACATCGTCTTCACTGCCATTGATTTCAAGTTTAAGTCTATTATCTGCTGTGTTTCGCTCTAAAACACTTGTAACCTTCAAGTGTAAGCAATAAAGTGATAAAACTTCATAGTGGACGTAGGCAAAACGCCGAGCCACTCTAAATTACTGTCTTCCGTGCAATTTACTTTTCTGTGACTTGGAGTTTTTGTTAGATAATCGTCATTTTCAATTTAATTTCTTCATTTATTATCTCTTCAAAAACTTCCGAAGGGTGTTGCCCAATTTTGGTGCAAACACTTTGGTGCTTTCACTGAGAGAAACCCATGTTTTCTCCTGCTCATTGGATCTGTCATCGATATTGGATTGCGTAAATCTAAGAGAGAGATCCAGACTTCAATTTTAGACTCCTTCCGTACTATTCAGATTTACCGAAATCTAGGAAAGGGTTCTACACCTTAAGATGGTTAGCACGAGAACTACTTCTACTGCCGCCGGCCAAGAAGGCCGAGATAGACAAAATCCCCCGCAACTCCCTCCACCCAATCAAGATGATACCGGGCACTCAGATCCATTAGGTCCGGTCACTAGACAAAAGTTCCAGGCATTACTCCAGGAACTAACCCAAAGTCAACAACAGCTGACTGAACAACTACGTGCCAATGCTGAGTTGACTAATGAACTAAACCGCCAAAGGCGTAGAAAATCCAAAAGGGACCACACCCCTCATTCCTCCACTGAAAGCTCTACCTCGTCTGATTACAGCGGCAGATCTACTCGTCCCAGGCTAGACGGAAGCCATGCGCATACCGCTAGTCACCAACAAGCATTAACTGTTGGGCAGATAAGAGTTGGCTCTTCCGCTAGTTTTCATACAGGACCCTCCTCACGAGGAGGCATTGTTCCACAACATACTATGGACAACCAAGCCACCGCCACTGCAGTTGATATAGGAGTCGATACACGAAATTACTCCAATCAAAACTACCACCAGCAGGAACATTCTCCGGGGCCAAATGTCCCAGAAGACACCGAGCCAAGGAGGCGAGATACGGATCGTCGACGGCGCCCGATCCTACCTCGCACTGTGGATCCCGACCACACTTTGGCTCGCCACCCTCCGAATATAGCAACACCTGACCTCTCAGCTATGGTACGCCAAATGATCCGCGAAAGCCAGGGCTTAACAAATGACGCTTGGGGAATCTCCCGAAGTCATACTCCGTTCACCGATGACATATTATATGTTGAACCTCCTCGGCGATTCAGGATGCCGACTCTCCTGATGTATGAAGGAAATTCTGACCCTACCAACATATTATGAAATATGAATGGTCGATGACTGCTGCAAGAGCTGATGATGCAGTAAAATGCCGTAGTTTTCCCATTTCTCTGGGGGGAATTGCGACGATGTGGTTTACACGATTACCACCACGATCTATTTCTTCATTTGACCAATTGGCCACTAAATTTGTCGAACAGTTCCGCGTGCACATTGCCAGGCCTAAAGATGTAAATACTTTATCTAGTGTCACTCAAGCTCCAGGAGAGACACTCAGGCGATATTTGGAAAGATTCAATGCCGCTTGTGCAGAGAACACTAACCCCAATGATAATTCAATCTTGATGGCCTTGACTAAGAGGATTGACCCCGACTCTGAATTTGGAAATTGGCTAGCTGGGAAAGCTCTCGCATCGTTGGATCGTTTCTACTCCAAAGCCGCCCAATTCTTAAGGCGTAAGGATGCGAAACAATCTAGGAAGTAGGATGATGCGAGACCCAGCAATGAAGGGATTCAAAGCAATGTGGCGGTGAAACAGTCAGGGGAGAGCTCAGGAAAAGTACAGTTGAATATTCAAAACAAGCAGACCCAGCCGAGGAGCGGCGATAATAGAAATAAGAAGCAGGATCAGAATCGTGGCCCGCGGCGTAGGGCGCAAATGTTTGAAAGCTATACACCACTGAATACGTCACTGGAAAACGTGTATCTACAAACTTGTAATGCAATGCAGTATAAGAAGCCAACGCCGAAACCATCGTCGGAGAGACAGATTCAAACGGGGAAGTTCTGTAGATTCCACGAAAGTTATGGACACAAAACCAATGATTGCAGGCATTTGCAAGACCTTATTGAAAAATTGATCAGGGAAAGGAAGTTAGATCAATTCGTGCGGGCACCGCAGGCTGGTGGTGTGGGCCCGTCAAATCAAAATCGTACACAAAACCAAGAGAGACAGGAGGAGCCCGCTCGTACAGGCGGGAGGTTGGTCATAAATACCGTTAGTGGTGGTCCTCATCCAGCGGACCGAAGCTGGAGGGAAATGGAATCATACGCCAATTCAATCAGGCATGTGAGTTTCGAAAGTTGCAGTACACTTGATGAAGGGGCTCTGGCCAAACAGCAGAGGACGATGGCAGACGACATCGTATTTAGAAACCGAGATGCTGATAAGGTCGAAGCCCCAACTATAGACACACTAGTCATATCTGCCCAGGTTGGTCCTGTTTGGATGAAGAGGATCCTGGTGGACAGTGGAAGCTCAGTAAATATCTTGTTTAAGAGAGCATATGATCAAATGAAGATGGAAGCCAAAGATTTAAAGCCTTGTCATTCTAGAATCCACGGCTTCGATGGAAGTGCTAATATATTCACTGGAGTAGTGGAGTTGCCAGTGGAGTTGGGAGTTGGAGAACGCCGAAGAGTCCGAATGTTACAATTTGTTGTCCTAAATATCCACTCTCCGTACAATGCTTTTTTGGGCCGACCGGCCTTTGCCGAATTCAGGGCAGCAATCGCCCATGGTGCTTAACTTTGAAATTCCCCACTGATCACGGGATTTGGGTCATTCAAGGAGATCAGGCTGCTGGGAGAGCCTGCTATGTTGCCGAACTGCGGGAAGCGTAGAGAAAGGAGAAAGGAAAGGGCGTGGAGGGATCTCTCTGCGTCCGTTTCGCTGATGATTGACAATTAATGCCTGGGCCTCGTCCCATGCACCACGACCAATTCCAGAAAGATCTAGACCCCAGAGACACTGAAGGTAATGATGAATCTAAAGAAAGTCAAGCTTCTCCCGCCGAGCTGACAATTGACATTCCAGTTAATGGTGATGATTCAAAAATGTTGAAAATTGGGTCTCAACTAAACCCACAAGCGCAATGGGAATTGGTCGAATTTCTCCAAGCAAATCTAAACGTATTCGCTTGGACACACTCTGATATGTGTGGAATCTCGCCGGATATCGTGAGCCACACCCTGAATATTGACCCGCGGTATATCCCGGTCAAACAAAAAAGACGCGGTATGGATCCAGAGAGATCTTCCGCCCTCAAAGAAGAAGTTGATAAGCTAAGAGCGAATGGGTTTATCTGGGATGCTTTGTACCCGGAGTGGGTATCCAACCCTGTACTTGTCCGAAAACCGAATGGGAAATGGAGAACGTGCATCGATTACTCTGACTTAAATAAGGCTTGTCCGAAAGACAGTTTTCCACTTCCCCGAATCGATCAACTTGTGGACTCAACGGCCGGGCACGAATTATTATCTTTCATGGAAGCTTATTCTGGTTACAATCAGATACCCATGCATGTGCCCGACCAAGAACATACGAGCTTTGTAACCGCCCTGGGATTATATTGCTACAAGGTCATGCCTTTTGGATTAAAAAATGTCGGAGCAACTTACCGGCGCTTAGTCAATCGAATGTTTGCCGACCACATCGGGAAAACTATGGAAGTTTATGTAGATGATATGTTGGTAAAATTGCGATACTCCACTGATCACGTCAAAGACTTAGAGTTAATGTTTAATGTCCTCCGGAGATATTTGATGAAGCTTAATCCGCTAAAATGCCATTTTGGAGTCGCATCCGGAAAATTTCTTGGATTCATCGTCAACGCCCGAAGAATAGAGGCCAACCCCGAAAAGATTTGGGCGATCGGGAATCTTCAAACTCCAAGAACCATAAAACAGGTTCAAAGCCTTAATGGAAAGGTTGCAGCACTAAGTAGGTTCATCTCGAAATCAACTGACAAATGCATACCCTTTTTCGACCTGATCTGAAAAGGGAAGCGAAACTTCGAATGGACTACAGAATGTGAGGGTGCATTTCAATCACTGATTCAGCATCTTTCCACACCGTCGATTCTTTCAAAAGCTGTTGATCGTGAACAATTATACCTCTATCTGGCCGTATCTGAAAACGCAATCAGTGCCGCGTTAGTTCGGGAGGAAGACCGAGTACAAAAACTAGTCTATTATGTTAGCAAACGGTTAACCGGAGCCGAGAGAAATTATCCAAGGTTAGAAAAATTGGCATACTGCCTAGTCATCGCCTCGAGGAAGCTCTGTCCATATTTTCAGGCTCATCCCATCACCGTGTACACCGATCAGCCGTTACGACAAGTCCTCACACGACCTGAGACGTCTGGCAGGTTACTAAAGTGGAACATTGAACTGAGTCAATTCGACATCACTTATACTCCGAGACGAGCCATACACGGTCAAGTCCTTGCAGATTTCATTGCCGAATTCACTACTCCTGAAGACTTACCTGAAACTAGTAAATCCCCCGAATACATATGGAAGCTATATACTGACGGTGCATCCAACGATCGGTGCTCGGGCGCAGGGATAGTGCTTGAAACTCCCGAGGGCCGATACATATGCTACGCTTTAAAGTTTGATTTCCATGCAACCAACAATGAAGCCGAATATGAAGCTTTGCTTACTGGGTTGAAGTTGGCCCGTGACCTAAGAATTATTGCTGTGGAAATCTACTGCGATTCCCAGTTAGTAGTATGCCAAGTTCGGGGTGAATATCAGGCCAAAGATTGAAGATTAGCCGCTTATCTAGCCCGAGTCTGGGAAATACTTGATCAGTTCGATTATTATACCATTTTCTACGTACCCCGAGAGCACAATCAGAAAGCCGATTCGTTGGCAAAGTTGGCAAGTACAGGCGAAGCTCAACACTTGGGACTCGTTCCTGTCGAGATTTTATCCTCTCCAAGCATTGACCGAGCAGAGAATGAATTCACATTTGAAGCTACTTACAGCAGGGAATCGTGAATGACCCCCTACCGACATTACATTGAGCGTGGCATCTTACCCGAACGACGAAGTGAGAAAAGACAAATTCTTCGAAAAGCTTCACGATTTGTCATTCAGAATGGAGTTATGTATCGAAGGAGATATTCTGTTCCTCTTCTCCGGTGTATCGCACACGACGAAGTCAAACGAGTGTTACACGATGTGCACGAAGGAGAATGTGGCGATCACACTGGGGGGCAAGCACTTGCCAAGAAAATACTTCGATATGGATATTATTGGCCCACCGTAAATCGCGATGCTATGAACTATGTCAAAAAGTGTGATAAATGCCAAAAACACGCTCGAATTCTCAGTGCTCCGCCTACTGAGATAACCCAAATGGTCAGCCCTTGGCCATTTGCAATATGGGGAGTTAATATAATTGGTGCATTGCCTTTAGCTAAAGGTGGCGCGAAGTACGCCATCGTCGCAGTTGATTACTTCACCAAATGGGCTGAAGCTGAACCCCTTGCAACAATTACGACAAAGAAAGTGATCAACTTCGTGGTACGCAACATCATCTACCGGTTTGGTCTCCCGCATACTATTATCACCGATAATGGAGCCCAATTCGACAGTGTTGAACTCAAGAACTTCTGTCAACGATTTCACATCCACAAGAAATTCTCTGCAGTAGCACACCCTCAAGAAAATGGTCAAGTTGAAGCCGTCAATAAGGTCATCAAGTCTATTTTGAAGAAACGACTGGAAAAAGCCAGGGGCAAGTGGGTTGATGAACTGCCTATGGCTCTATGGGCTTACCGAACGACTCACAAGACTACAACCGGACACACTCCATTTTCTCTATCCTATGGCTCTGAAGCCGTTATTCCAGTCGAATTGGAAGTTCGCTCTCATCGTGTGACATATTACGATCCAAAAACGAATGCCATATTACTTGCTGAATCTCTGGATCTACTTGATGAGAAGCGCGAAGAAGCTGATTTGAGGGCAGCCGCATATCGAAGTCGAGTCGCTCGAATATACAATGCCAAGGTCCGCCCACGAACCTTCGAACCTGGCGATCTCGTGCTCAAGAGAATTTATCCGGTCCCTTCGCACATGAAGCCAAATTGGGAAGGGCCGTATGTGATTTCACAAAAGCTCGGAGATGGCACGTTCAAGTTGTCAACCATTGATGGTCTCACTTTACCGAGGGTTTGGAATAGCGAAAGTCTCCGTCCACACTACACATGACAGGCTTTGTTTATCTATTTTTAGTCAATTTCTTCTTTAGCATTTTATTTTCACATTTCGAAGTTTGAGCTTGTAATAAGGCAACTGATTTTTCCATGTTTCTTTTATTTCAGCAATAAAATACCATCTCTTCGAGCCAAAAGTTGTGATTCACTGAAAATGACGTATAATATCACGATGCACGAAGAGCTAAGTTCCATCACGCGGTGTGATTTATTCAAATAGGGAGTGACTGTGATACGACCGGTCACTCACTAAGTGAAACCTGAACTCGGGGGCATAACACTACACCAGCATTTACAAGGATTGATACACGACAATCCTTTTACTAACTCCAAATTCCCAGAGTGCGAATTGGAGTATAAACATTCAGCAATTCGTTCCCGGAGTGCGAACGGACTCCAACTTCCCAAAGTGTGAATTGGAGTATAAACATTCAGCAATTCGTTCCCGGAGTGCGAACGGACTCCAACTTCCCGGAGTGTGAATTGGAGTATAAACATTCAGCAATTCGTTCCCGGAGTGGGAACGGACTCCAACCTCCCAGAGTGTGAATTGGAGTATAAACATTCAGCAATTCGTTCCCGGAGTGCGAACGGACTCCAACCTCCCAGAGTGTGAATTGGAGTATAAACATTCAGCAATTCGTTGCCGGAGTGCGAACGGACTCCAACTTCCCAGAGTGCGAATTGGAGTATAAACATTCAGCAATTCGTTCCCGGAGTGCGAACGGACTCCAACTTCCCAAAGTGCGAATTGGAGTATAAACATTCAACAACTCGTTCCCAGAGCGCGAACGGACTCCAAATTCCCAGAGCGCGAATTGGAGTATAAATGTCCAACAACTCGTTCCCAGAGCGTAAACTTAGTATAAACATAGATTACAAGTTCCCGAAGCGCGAACCGAAATATCAATAATAACTCCAAGTTCTCAGAGCGTGAAGCAGAATATAAACATCAATTCCAGGTTCCCGGAGCACGAACCGTGATACAAGTATCGATAACTCTCAAATTCCCGAAGTGGGAACCAGATTATCGATCTCAAATTATCCTAAGTCCCCAGAATGTGGACATGTGCTTAAGATTTGCAATAAATGCGATCAGCCACCAAAATACAAATGTTGTTCCCCGAGACTAGGGGGCAAAAAATCTAAGTGTTAATCACTAACCTAAGTGATACTATGTCCAGAGTTCAACTCATTCATCAAATCATGACACGAAGTTATGTTTTCATACTTGGCAGATAAAAAAAACAAACAAACACTACAAAACACTTAAGTAAAAGAAAAGAGCAACTTCACATTCCATCAGCCAACAAAAACAGGTTCGATTACATGGCAAGTCAAGAAGTTTCAATTAAGTGGAGGCCGAATCCACACATATACACGGCTCTAAAAGAATAAAAGAAGAAATAAAAGAATTGCTATTCACAACCACATGATAAAGCAAGAAGCTGACTCCTTCTTCCGGGGCTTCTTCTTCGGAGTCGAGCTGCTGGACCCACTACCCGGCTTCCTACGAGACTTTTTGCCATTCTTTGGAACATCCTCCGAATCTGGCATAATATCAACGTCTTCCTCAGAGCTGGAAGGGATAGAGATCCTTTTGTGAGGGCGAACTGAGGGCATGGGAGCGGTGACAGGTGTTTGTTCAGCAACGCTCGAGACAGTTACCGTTCCACCGGGAGAGATCACCATTAAAGAAGATAAGCTTGAAGGAGCAGTGTCGCTACCAGGACCACCAACTGTCACCATCGTGGCCATCTCAGCACTTATCTCGGCTAAAATCTCTTCCTCTTGGGACAACTGAGCTGCGCCGGATACGCTGGTGGTCGTCACGACAGAACTGAAAACTGGAGCAGCTCCACTCATCGCGAATGAAGGATCAGGAATAGGGTCAAGAGAGTGACCAAATAGCTCTTCAATCATTTGAGCATCGAATGACATCGAGCTCCCCTCTCCCATATCACCGGCCATGGCAGCAGTTGAAATCGCCTCAGTGACAATAACTCCGTGCGTAGGATATAGAACCGGAGGAACTGGGGGCACGAATGCGGCACTCTCAGTCACTGAACAAAGGAGAACAAAGTAACCAGTCCAGAAAATTCTCTCGAAAATCGATACTTTGAGACATGAGGGAAATAATCAAAGTACCATCTTTACCTTGCCTTAGAGCTTGAACAGGCTCGGAGACAGCAGTCTTGCCAGAAGACAACTCTGGTTGGTCCGGGTTGTAAGCAGGAATAACTTGTGGATCAACCGCGGCAATAGCTTCGGATGAAGTCGGGATAGGGACTTCGATATTCTCACTATGATGTGCGACACCCGAAACTTCGCCGATCTCCGTTTGATGGATGTCAAGTCTTTCTTTCTCAACAGAAATTATCGCCTCGTGAAGAGTTCTCCTCTCATCCTCGCTAAGCAGACGTGACACAAGCTCAAATTCATCTAATACTCCATCCGGGCAAGACATCCTCTTGTTCTCCACTAATTTCTTCCAGGCGTTGTAAAGAAGCATCGAGTAATCTCCTAGCCAGGAGAGATTTCTATGCTCTAACACGTTGGCATTATATGTGTCCAAGAGTTCGTCAAATTCGGCCTCCATCTTAAACCTCTCTGCCTGGATTCTCTCCTCCACCTCCGTTTCAACCTCCTTAACCCTTGCGACTGCCGCATCACGCTCAGCTCGGAGAGACACAGCTTGCTCACACGCTTCTTGCGCGGCCGTATTAGCATCGTCTTTTTCCTTGTTTATTTCGGCAAACTTAGCCTTTAATTCCTCTAGTTCTTTGACTGCCGCATCCCGCTCGGCCTCAACATTTTTGTATCGATGGCCCATGTCTTCAACTAAAGTGCAATGTGCTTGTTGCATCTTTGCCATCTCAACTAATGTCTCATCAACCTTTTTTAGCGACTCGACTTCAGCCTTACGGGAAGATTCCGCCTCAGATTGGAGTATATCAACAATACGATTCTTTTGAGCCAAGTCGGCTTCCAGTTTCTCGATAATTTTGGCTCGATCGAAGGCTACTTTTGAAGCTTTAACAGCCGCTTTATACCATTCTTTGTACTGAGCATAGAAATCGCGGGTATAGCTAAGTGCTATGGACACGGCGTCTTCGGGAATTCTTTTAAGATTAGGAGGAAAGATACAAGCATCGAAGCAAATCTCCGGAAAGTCCCTCTTCAATTGAGCAAGTCTGATGGCCCCTTCACCAGATGGTTCAATAGGGGCCTCCTCCGCAGCCGTGGTCGTAGCAACCTCAGTTCTAGAACAATGTGGCTCGAGTCTCGAAACCTGCGAAGACGGTTGATGTCGCAGAGGCTCAGATACCTGAATATGGCTTCGGGGTGACGGAGGAGAATGAGAAGGGGAGCGGTGTCTCCGATCTCTATCCGATCGCTCCTGACTGGAGTAACTACGATGATAATCCCTGGCATAATATTCCTGGACATGATGCCTCCACTCACGATCGCGATCGGAGTCTCCACGTCGAGATTCGTAATAAGACGAAGGGTGATGCACTCTTCGGAGTTTGTCCAGTGTAGATTGACGGCCAGACATAGCACCTGGAAAAGAGAAGCAATTCAGTTAAATACCAGGCGAAAGCAATACAATTTGTGCGGAAGTCGTGTAGTGTTATGTAAGTGTATGCAACTGTGCAAAACCCCGACCAACCAGAAGTGTCGACTGCACTAACAGGTAAAGGCTTGCTTATTTCTAACGCTTCCCGGAGTTCATCCAACCCGGACTCGTGGTGGAGAGATACGTATTCCGGGATGGGAATGTCATCCAGTCCTATAAAAATGTTTCCTGACTGACAAGGAGCAGCGTCAGAGGTAGTAATCCCGGGGATCAAACGAGATACGACTACAGACTTCCGTCTCTTAAGTTTAGGGACAACAGCCTTGCCTTTCCTCTTTTCTTCTATTCGGGAAAGATCAGCCGCTAACTCGGTATCGGTGGGCGTCCTCTCGTCATCGCTCATTTCCCTTATCACTATGCCGGGTTTTCTTTTCACCATATTCTTCTTTGTCTTCGAAGCCGGTTTCGCCAACCCCTCGATGACAATACTCTGGTTCATCTCAACGTCCTTAAGTTATCATCAGTTAACACCGAGTCGATGTGCCGCAAATCACTCGGGACCTCTTGTAAACTTTGGACAACGCCTTTGTAGTGACCACCGTCAGGCCTTGAGATGATAGCTGCAAGAAAAACGCCTGATATTAGTTCAAGTGTTGATAACGACTATTAAAGAAGGCTTGTGCGATTTACGACACTTACGTCTAGACAGCCATCGCCTAGCGAACCCTGAGGGGCATCGTACGAAAAACCATTCATTCTTAAAATAACTGAGTCTGGTCTAGGCTCCCGTCACAATCTGGCAGTTTCTAACTGCTTCCAAAAAGGTGAAAGATGGACTATCGCCCCTGCTCTTGAAGTTGAATATGTGTCTGATCTCAGTTGGCCTTGGCGGATGAAAGAGATGATCCATAAATAAAACGAAAATACTGTTCAGCAATGCGTGTCCATTGGGATGAAGTTGTGAGGGGGCGATTCCAATGAACGATAACATCTCCCTGATATATTGGTTAAATGGAGGGAGAGTTCCAGCCGCACAGGCATGGCGACAGAAAGCAGTATACCCCTCGGGCGGATTGTGAGGTCTGTCATCAACGCCCGGTAGCAAAACGTTGTTTGGGGATAAGTTATGTTTCAAGCAGATCTGGCCCAGTAAGGCTTCAAAAATACTGGACGAGACGGAGTCGATAGGATCATCGATAAATATGGCTTCCGGCACTTCGTCTGGTGCCGGCACAACTACTTCGGGAGGAATGTTAGGGATTTCAAGTATTTCTGGAGGAGGCGAACTCTGTACTTCTTGTTGTTGAGAGCTCCAAGATTCCATAACTAACTAACTCATCAGAAAGCAACATTAAGTACGTAAAAAACCCGTTCATTCCCAGTGTAAAGTATGTATGGTGCAGTGCAGTGTTGTGCATTACTTGAAAAATTCAACAGAGTTAGAGAAAATTTGCAGACAACGAAGACATCAGAGATCCGGTCGAGATGGCCGTCATCGCTGACCGCCATCACTGAACCATCCCGATGTTGACAGTTGATCCAAGTTAAAGTTTGTTGTCACGGTGATAAGTTATAGTTCCATCGACGAGCTTCGAAGGGCAATCAAGTATGCACGATAAAAATTTAGTCCAGATATGCAGAGATAAAGCTCGTCGGAATTATGCCGCTAATTATGCAAAAGTTATGTGTCCATATAAGTCACTTCGAATCGATCGAAGGGACAATCCTTCGAATCGATCAGGGCAAGGTTCCAATTGTTCGAATCGACCGAAGAGGCGAAGCTTCGAATCGACTCCGATTCGAATCGATATGGTTCGAATCGATGGTAACTGGAACCCTTCGAATCGATCAGCAACTCAAGCATCGCATCCATCGTCAATGAAGGCATCGAGTCGATCACCAGCAGCGAGAAACAGATGAAAGACTAAAGCTTCGTATCGATCGCATAGGTAAGATGTTCGAATCGATCGCAAAGGATCGATACGAAGGACCCATCCATGTTCCTTCTCCGGCCAGCCAAGATCGAAACGAACGAAATACGATGGAAAAGTTTGTTTTTAAATCTTCGAACCTAAGAAATTTCGTCTACCTGAATGTGTGAATCGATCCGAAAGAGTTGGATATTGCCTCGACTCGAAGGAAAGAAGAGTAGTTCAGCCTTGTTCTTGAAGGACCGAGATGGATTCGAAGATGCAGGAAGACGAAGGTAAAAAAGTAAAAAGTGAAAGTGAGCCGAGTCCCAGGTATTTATATGGTACCTAGAAAAGAAACGAGGCGATTCACCTTCCGGTCACTTCAACCGGTCATTACCGGTCAAAACGCAGGATGGGTTCGAACGATCGTGTTCGAATCCATTGCACTTCGAATCCATCGGTGCATACATGTTCGAATCCATCAAAGCGACATGACCACAAGGCTTCATCGATACGAAGCAATTAACGAAAGCTAACTTGAAATCGCCAAAACCTTATCGATTCGAAGCATGAGTTTCACGACCATCAACTCACAACAATTCAAAGACTATCGATACGAATGATCACTACGAATCCATCAAAAACCATCGATGAGGATGAACACTTCGTATCCATCAATCCAACCCGCACCAACGTGGAAAACTACTTGTCAACCTTTTACATCGATTCAGGAGAGGGTCGATACAAGAGGATAATCAAAAACAATTGTCAAAACATTGTTTCGAACTCAAATTTCAAAATCGGTTCAGGAGAGAATCGATACGAAATTCAACAACAAACAAAACCGACAACGACTCGTGAACACACAATGTTAATGAGGGTCAAATTAACGTATGTGCATATATGTCAAACTAATACTCGGTTTTAAACGCTTACAGGGATCAAACATTCATCTTGTTACGATTACAACAATCAACAGCTAAGCAATGTTCTGCAGCAATAAATCATATCAACGCAAGGTTACAACCTTCGACAAAAAGCAATGATTATTATGAGAGAAATCGCAGCTTTTCAAAGCACGTCGTGTTCCACAAGACGTACTTTGGGGGGCAAATGTTATCCCGCTTTTTGGCAAAGTCGTGATACCAAAAGATCGATTGAAAACATAGGACAATTCGTCTCAGAGATTGGTCATACTACGCTTCACTATGGATATCGATGAATTTTGTTCAAGTCCAGATTGAGCTACAATTGATAGGATACGACAAGAAAGATCGTAGAAGTCAGTATCTCAAATTTCAAGTCAATCCGAGTTCGTATGCTCAAGCTATCATCGATGCAAGTTGGAGGAAATAACCCTAAGTTCGAATCCATCAGGAGAGCATGAGTTCGAATCCATCGAGTTCCTCTTACTTCGAATCCATGGGATCACTCCACTTCGTATCCATCAGGTTGAAGTCCTTCGAGTCCATGAAGTCGCTCCACTTCGCCTCCATCAGAGCACATAAGTTCGTATCCATCGGCTCGGCGTACGTTACTTCGCCTCCATCAGAGCATATAAGATCGAATCCATAAGACATAACCTTGGTTCGAACCCATCGAACAAGCCTTGGTTCGAATCCATCAGGACAGGGCCTTGGTTCGTATCCATCAAGAGGAAGACCTTCAAATCGATGCAGTTGAAGAACTTCGACTCCATCCCACGACCGTCTTCGAATCCATTCAGCTTAGAAGCCTTCATGTCAATCAAATATCGCATACCTTGATCGATACGAAGGAACATCCATTCGATCGAATCGAAGGAGCATGTCTTCGAATCCACTCCTTCGAATCCACCAAGTCAAGGCGGCTAAGACCATGGGTTCGACCCAGTAAACACGGAGAAAAAGATGGATCAACCCGAGAAGCGCGCGCGCCACGTCACCAGGCACATGCTCGAGTCATCGATTCGGCCCTATCGATTCGAAGGGATCGATTCGAACCAAGCGCGTCAACCGAGAATGCAACCTTGAATCGATCATAACTGGAGATCTACGAGTCCAAATGCTATGAAATTTTCACAGGAGCTTGCATGCATATTGAAGAATATCCACATCAAATTTCACCTCGATTAGACACTTTTTTGATCGACTCGAACTAGAGTTCGAATCGATCCTAAAGTGGGCCCGGATTCCCTAAGGCCGGGCATGTGGGCCCCCCTCACGTGCCAGAAGCGGTCTCCCTGAATTTTAGGCGAAATATCAGCCTCCTACACCTATAAATAGAGCCCCTGGACATTCAGAAAGGTGATCGGAGAATTTCTAAAGAAAAAGCACGCCCGAACGCTGCCAGAATCACTCTACATCGTCTTCACTGCCATTGATTTCAAGTTTAAGTCTATTATCTGCTGTATTTCGCTCTAAAACACTTGTAACCTTCAAGTAGTAAGCAATAAAGTGATAAAACTTCATAGTGGACGTAGGCAAAACGTCGAACCACTCTAAATTACTGTCTTCCGTGCAATTTACTTTTCTGTGACTTGGAGTTTTTGTTAAATAATCCTCATTTTCAATTTAATTTCTTCATTTATTATCTCTTCAAAAACTTCCGAAGGGTGTTGTCCAATTTTGGTGCAAACAGTCACTTGAGCGTTTTGCGGTGTAATTCAATTAATTTGGTGCTGTGAAATCGAAAAATCTTACTAGCTCAACTAATGATTCAAGTAAATGTAACATAATAAAGTACCTTACCTTCCACTGGACGTTAATCTTTCAAATTTCTGAAACCCAGTGAAATTTGGTTCAGGCTTCAGTCAACTTAATTCAGTTTTATCCGTCTAACGCACCCAATAATACTGATTTCCAGAAACTGTTTCGGATGTTTCAAGTTTTTGGCATTTACACGTTTGTTCACTATTAGTTGTCATGCGATTATGAAAGTGTTTTTTGTTGTTTCTGTTTTTCCTTTTCCCCTTCCTCTCTGGATGATACAATGTCACTGAGAAATACCCATTTATTAATGAATGTTGAAAGTAATATAGAGGAACATCAATAATCTATCGGTCACAAAACATGATAAATAATGCAAATACAGAAGTCACCAGTAATCCAAGCAAGAACATCCACCTTCCTTAAAATGATGAAACCGATGCTTATCTCTAACCACAATCTCCCTACCAGTAACCACTGACATACACTTAATCGCCATATGGCAATCATCGCATATCCTGAGGTTCTTCACAACTCTAACCACACTCCCATCTTCACTACTCATTATCCCAAATGCAACTGCAAGCTTCTCGCTATGAAATCTGACCGCCACCTCCCTCTCTTCATCTTCCAGCTCATGCAATACCAACCCGGTCTGAGGCTCATATCCCACATCTTTGATTCTATGTATCAGACCATCCAAATACTTGTATATTTCAGCGCTTCTCGGATGCAAAGTATCACCCATTCTAAACGCATGCAGTACATCGTCAACCTCAACAGAGCTGTACCCAATCTGCTTCTTCAACCTCTTCCTAATCATCGTACCCCTAACTTTCTTAACTTCACATGTTCTTCCTGCTAATGCATGTATATTCGAGAGCAGAACATAATGCCCAGGATTTTCAGGCTCTAACACTATAAGTTTCTTTGCGACCTCTACTCCAAGGTCGAAATCCTTGTGCATTTTGCATGCACCTACCATAGCAGTCCATACTGCTGCCCCTGGCACTCCTCTTATGCTATCTTCAATGTATTTCATGGCTTCTTTGAGCAGTCCAGCTCTTCCATACATATCCACCATGCAAACATGATGCTCTATTCTAGGAACCAGCTTATAATCCCGCTTCATGCTTTTAAGTACTTCGGCCCCTTCCTTCACGAGCCCAGCATGTGCACATGCAGATAAGACACCTATGAAAGTAACCTCATTAGGCACTATTCTAACACGCTTCATTCGGTTAAACATGTCCAAAGCCAATCTGCCGTATCCATGCATTCCATACCCTGAAATCATAGCCGTCCATGCAACAACGTTCTTCTCTCTCAACCCTTCAAATACTTCTCTGGCTCTCTTCACATCTCCGCATCTTGCATACATGTTAACTAAAGCGGTTCCAAGCACTATTTCTACGTTTAAGCACTTAACTTTTATGTACTCATCTATCCATTTGCCCAAGTCAAGTGCGCCAGTCTGCGCACAAGCAGCCAATACACTGACAAAAGTAGCAGAATCAAAGTCAAAATTCTCTTTTCTCATCTGGTAAAAAATATCTATAGCTTTATTACCAAATCCATTTTGCTCGTACCCAGATATCATAGCGTTATAAGAAACCGTAGTTTTGTTAGATATTCCATCGAACACCTTTCTTGCGAAATTCAAAAGGCCACATTTAGAGTAGAAGACAATTAAGCCGGTCTGAACGAAGGGATCGGACCCGAACCCACAAGCCAAGGCGTGAGCTTGGAGAATCGTACCGGTGCGGAAAGAGGAAGTGTCGGCGCAGGCTTTGAGGACGGAAGTGAAGGTGTAAGGGGAAGGGGGGATTTGCAAAAGGAGCATGCGGGAATAGAAGAGGAGTGAGTAAAGAGGAGAGAGTGATCTGGAAGCGAGTTTGATGACGGTGTTGAAGAGGAACTGGTCGGGGTTGGGGATGGAGGTTAGGAGACGGTGAGAGTAGGAGAGGGAGTTGGAGGAGATGGTGAAGGAAAGGAGTTTGGTAAGAAGGGGGAGAGGGTTGTGGAGGTTGGATGAGGAGGTGATGATGTGGGCGTGGAGTTGGGTTAATAGTCGGAGCTGGGGGCCGATGCGGAGGAGGAGCGTGTAAGTTGGGGAGTGGAAGGGTATGGCGGAGGAGGTCATGGAAATACCATTTTAAAATACACATCATTTTAATCCAAGGCTATTCATATCTATTTAAAAAAAAAAAAACAACAATCTCAATGTGTTACACATATTTACCTTCTCCCCTTGTTTGTTCTCAATATTAATAAAAATGGATAATTATACTCCATTCGGAAAAATTGTTGTGTAGTTGCCATCCCATAATACTGAAAAACTCATTATATCCATATTTTTTGTGTACATACTTACGTTATTAATAAATCATTTTCTTTATACCCTTTTTTAATAAAAATCATCCAACTCTAACGTGATCATCTAAGAATCGTTGAAATCAATGAAGAAATCAAATTGTGGCTTCGGTTAAGGTAATCTCAAAACCCTATAGAAACCGAAGCACAACTGTGGAATCCAAAAGTAACGAACATGAGTCACTTTTTTTTTCATTCTTTGAACTACCACGTAGTTACACTGCGAGGATAGAAATTTTTCCCCACGGTTCGCCTGCATGAAAATATTTTTTCACACAGGGAGGCAGCGTTGAAAAATTGTTATCCTCACAGTTTGCCTACGTACTAGATCGGAAAAAGAGAAAATAACAATTGGTACTTGTTTTTTTCTTGTTTGCTGAAGCTTATTGTGAATGTTTTCTTCTAGATGGATCGATACACTCATATGACCACTTCATAAAGAAGGAAAGACTTTAAAGTAGAAACAAGGGTGGAGAAAATGTTGTAAACAAAGACGAGTATGAAAATAGAGGAGTCTTTGTGCAAAACAAGGAACATGACGATGGTAATGATGGAGATGGCATCCATGATAATGGTGAGGCAAGCGTAGGTCGTAACGAAGAGAGTGGTAATGATGGAGATGGCATCCATGATAATGGTGAGGCAAGCGTAGGTCGTAACGAAGAGAGTGGTAATGATGAAGATGGGGATAGTGATGATGATGATGTGTCGTTCGACGATGCCGAGGTAGTAGTGAATGAGGGAGATGGTTCAAAATATCTTGATGTGATGAAGGATTATGATACCCACATTGGGGTAAAACTTCGGGAAGAGGGCAAAGTAGTTTATTTAATTTTTTTTACTTATGCAAATTATATAACGAATGATACTTTTATTAGAACACTTTCTTTTTGTTTAAGCAGGCTTAGAATTTTCTAACACGTATTAATCATGTTAATCTGGTTTGTTATCTGTTGTTAACACTTGCTACAAATGTGTTAACAAGAAACTAGTATCAGCATTCGTGGGAACGTTGGCATTCAAAAACTAATACATTCCATATGCTCTTTGGTGAGGTGAGTATTATTCTTGATGATGTTACACATTCCAGTAAGGCATGCCTATAAATAGTCGTTCGTTTGATATGGAAGAAGCAACTGAGTCAGTTTGTAAATTGTTAGGTCTTAGTAAAGAAGAAGCAAGAATGGAAATGAATGTTAGAGTTGGTTATAAATTAAGTTTGTCTATGTTATATCAATGGTTTCAGGATGTTAATGATGATTGGAGTGTTAGAGGATGTAGACGTGTTGCACATGCTTACCTTTTGTGCTTGTTTGGTAACACTTTATTGTAGATAAAAGCAAGTAACATACACAGTTCTCACTTGTATGTTCATTAAGAAATTTTGAACATACCATTACATATTCATAAGGTTAGCTACTCTTGCATTTTTATATTAACAGCTTGAATTAGCTAGTCATGTTGGTGTCCGTGGTGGATATCCTTTTTGTTGGAGACTTGGATTTTTGAAAATTTTCCATGTTTTTGTCCATCTACAAATTTTACGCTGAAAATTTATCCCGTGATGCAATATGGGATCCATCTACAGATGGTAATATTAAAATGAAACATATTCATAACTTTCTAGATGATATTGTTTTGTTTCGGCACTCCAACGCAACCCCATGAATGTGTTGAAAAAACAATTTTAGTGTTTTGATGATAACAACCATATGGCAATGCTACTAACATGTTTATCGAGTTATTTCAGGTCATGCAGCCACTAATTACCAACCACATTACAAAGCAATTTGATAATAAAGCTGCTTACTACTCTAACATAACAAATAGAAAACGTGGGAAAAATAAACGACTCAAAATAGCAAGGCTACATCCTTATGAACATGTTGAAAAAACGATTTTTAGTGTTTTGACGATAACGACCATATGACAGTGCTACTAACCTGTTTATCGAGTTATTTCAGTCATGCAGCCACTCTTTACCAACCATATTACAAAGCAATTTGATAACAAAGTTGCTTACTCTAACGAAATATATAGAAAACGTGGGAAAAATAAACAACTCAAAATAGCAAGGCTACGATTTGAACTCAACTGTACAACAAAGATGCACGCCTCCCAACAACCCAACTCCGGCCACTTTTGATATTGTTTTGCTAGCGCTTTGTATTATTTCAGAAAAAGCAAAATATAATTGTTGACAAAATTAGAGACAGTGGGATTCGAACTATGATGGCTAAAGAGACATCCCACAACTCTACCACTACACCACATCCACTATTGGAAAAATTGCAGATACATTCATGGAACATAGAAAGTTAAATAGTTGAAAAAATGGAAATAGATGGGGTTCAAACCATGGCCACAAAGGAGGGACGTAGCATGCTTATCAACGCACTACACATCTATTTGTTCTAAAGTGTATGGGATATGTTAAAATTACAGTTTGGACAAAAATAAATGTTTGCAGAAATGAGGCAGTGGTGGGACTCAAACCCGAATCATCCAAGAGGAATGCATGTGCACTACTAGCACACTACATCTTCTTTTAAATAGGCAATTACTAACGGTTATATATAACTGTTATGAAAACTAATAGTTCCAGTGTCTTTTCAAGCCTCTTCTTTAAGTGTTGCGAAGTTCGAATGGTTGCATCTCTTCCAAACCAAATTACTGAAGGGTTGCCCCTGCTCAGTGGCATCTTATAATTCCTATATAAGCCTCCCACCATCCTAAAAGCAAATATACAATCTTACTATCTAAAACAGTTCTCATAGTGCTTCCAAACACTCCAAATTCCATATTTATTTCAAAATGAAACTTAGACTAATGCCCTTTCAGCTCATAATATTTGGAACTGGTCCTAGTTCACTTCCTAACCTCTGCACACTCATTTTGCATCATTTTTAACGGTTATAAAGGTTGTGCTCCAGTTCAACTACTCAGTGTATTGAAGACACAATATATAGTCAAGTTATTTCTTTGTAAAAGAAAAGATTGAAGTCTCATTCGGCTGTTCGAGCAAGTATACTGAAATCATGTTCTACTGCTCAAGTGCCTATTCCTCGAGGCGAAATAAGGGTATTTGTTAGTTAATATCAGAAGGAGTCTGTGACTGGACGTATGACTGAAGGTCCGAACCAGTATAAAAACTTTGGTGTGATTGCTGCTTGCTTTACTTTACTATTTATTCTCGCTGCTATTATATTTAAATTGCTGCTGCTATGATTACTATGCTTCAATTCTGCTTCTATAAATTTGGCCATCATCGATCCAGTTCATAGCTACTATTGGTTGATGCTATGTATCTAACAAGTAGTATCGAAGCTTGAAATTCTATCGATCATCACAACATCATAGAATAATGGCTAGAAAAAGATCCAGTCAGAATACAACAAGCAAAATCACCGTCAAAAGCCACCAACGAGGGCTATGAAAAGGTATTTTCTCATTTACAAATTTTAGTAAAAGATAATAGTGAATTAGTTAGTATAAGTGATAAGATCTCAAAGCTTAATGTTATTATTTTAGAAAAAATGAAATCCGTCGAACTTGAAAATGAGAAATTAAAAAATGAGAAATTAAATTTAGAAAATCAACTTGGTGGTTAAAATATAATTTTATAACTCTTAAACGTTTTCTAGGTGAATAAAACACCTTATTTGAAATAGAGAAAGAAAAATTTTCAAAAGAAAATTTTGATTTGAAAAGACAAAATGGTTTATTACAATATTCTTTAGATAATTCAGAATCTTAAAATTTTCTTCTCAAAAATGAGAATTGTATGTTAAAAAACGAGAACTCTGGATTAAATGAGAAGGTTGATATTTTGAAAATAGTAATATTATTATTTATGACTAAATTAATAAACAATCCAAAAGAAATGCTGATTTTCAATCTTTTTTGTTGATGACAAAAGGGAGAAATTTAGGCATGTTGATACGGGGAGTATATAAATTCAAGGAGTGCATATATTAAGGGGGGTAATATAATATTATTTATTTAGAAAGCTATATAGTTGTCATCATCAAAAAAGAGGCGAATGTTGAAAAAATGATTTTTAGTGTTTTGACGATAACAACAATATGACAGTGCTATGAACGTGTTTAATGAGTTATTTTAGGTCATGCAGCCACTCTTTACCAACCACATTACAAAACAATTTGATAATAAAGTTGGTTACTACTCTAACATAACAAATAGAAAATGTGGGAAAAATAAACGACTCAAAATAGCAAGGCCAAGATTCAAACTCAATTGTACCAAAAAAATGCACGCCTCCCAACCAACCCAGCAACAGCCACTTTTGATATTGTTTTGCTAGCACTTTGTATTATTTCAGAAAAAGAAAAATATAATTGTTGTAAAATTAAAGACGATGGGATTCGAACTCTGATGGCTGAAGAGACATCGCATAACTCTACCACTACACCACATCCACTATTAGAAAGTATGCAGATAACATCTTTTCTCATTTATAGAACATGCAAAATTAAATAGTTGAAAAAATAGGAAAAGGTGGGATTCGAACCGTAGCCACAAGGGAGGTTGACAACACACTACACATCTATTTGCTCTAAAGTAAGGGATATGCTAAAATTACAGTTCCGAAAAAAAATGTTTGCAAAAATGAGGTAGTGTGAGACTTGAACCCGAACCATCCAAGAGGAACACATGAGCACTACCAGCATGCTACATCTGCTTTTAAATAAGCATTTACCAACGGTTATATATGATAGTTATGAAACAAATAGTTGTAGTGCCTTTTCAAGCCTCTTCTTCAAGTGTTGCGAAGTTTTAATGGTTTCATCTCTTCCAAACTGAATTACTGAAGGATTGCTCATGTTTAGTGGCATCTTATCACTCCTACATAAACCTCCCCCATCCCAAAAGCAAGTATACAATCCTACTCTCTAAAACCATTCTTATATTGGTTCCAAACACTACAAATTCCATATTTATTTCAAAAGAAAACTTAGACCAATGCTCTTTCACTCCATAACATTTGGATCTGGTCATAGGTCACTTCCTAACCTCTGCACACTCATTCTGCATCATTTTTAAAGGATATAGAGGTTGTGCTCCAGTTCGACTACTCAGTGTGTTGAAGATACAATATATAGTCAAGTCATTTCTTTGTAAAAGAAAAGATTGAAGGCCCGTTCGGCTGTTCGGGCAAGTGTATCGAAATCGTGTTCTGCTGCTCAGATGTCTATTCCTCCAGCCAAAGTGAGGGTTTTTATTAGTTAATTTCAGAAGATGTTTAGGACTGGAGGTTCAAACCAATATAAAAACTTAGGTGTGATTGATTCTTGCTAAATTTACTATTTATTCCCACTGCTACTATATTTATATTGCTACTGTTATGATTACTACGCTTCAATTGTATATCTACATATTTGGCCATCATCGATCCAGTGCATAGGGGCTATTGGTTGATGCTACATGACTAATGGAATGCATGCTTTATTGATCCATTACGGCGCCATCTTAATGAAGCTTTCGATGTGCCAGTGTCCAGATTGAACATCTCTCCATCGCCTTCCGAAACGTGCACATATGTGGTCTAAGCAACACTTGCTTGAAACAAAAAGAATTCCCAATGTTAAGTGCCACCAGCCCCACATATATACCACATTATGCGTCATATTTCTTGCGACTTAGGACTTATCATTCAACCCATGCACTCTCAAATGCGAGTCACACCTAACGATTATCCACCTTGCAAGTATTTCCTCTAACCTTCATTTGAAGCATACTGAAGAAGTTCTGTAGTGGGATTAGACTGCTTTTTTCTTACTTCCTATGTAGTTGAGCAAGGTTGCATTACCAAATCTCCATCTTAAGGTGGATACTTTCCACTCAAGCCATCTTCAAGCATCATTTCTCAACGCATGAGCAGTCCGTGTCTCTAGCTGTGGGATCAAGCTGCTTACATATCTCCAAAGCTCAAGGAGTCCTTGCTTCGGTCACTTTTGCATCGTATAATGGCCCCTCGAACCATCGGCTCTGATACCATGTTGTGTTTCGGCACTCCAATGCGTCCCTGCTACGAACGCGCGCTTCATTGATCCATAACGACTCCATCTTAATAAAGCTTTCGATGTGCCAACGTCTCGATTGAACATCCCTCCACTGCCTCCCGGAACGGGCACATACGTGGTCTTAGCAGCAATTGCTTGTAACAAAAGGAATTTCCAATGTTATGTGCCACCAATCTCACATATATTCCACGTACGCACCATATTTCTTGCGATATGAAACTTTCGTTTAACCCACGCATTCTCAAATGCGAGCCACACCTAATAGATATTTAGACTGAGCGGGTAAATATGTTTGATTTTCACTATAAAAAGTTAGTAGTGTATGATTATAATATTGGCTATTATTTCATTGTTTTGTACTTATCTTTGACCCATATATGGGTGCACGTGATTTTCATTCATTTTCATGAGATTGCATGATGCAATGATTGCATTCTTTATCAAAACGCCATCGAACAATATCATCATAGCATGGTATTGAGACAGTTTGGTAGGGTGCAAAACATTCCCTTACCTTCCATTCCATGTATCTTGACTGGTGCTTGACGTGGAACTACATCCACTACATATACCCGTCTTCGTTGCCAGTTTCTCAAGAATATATGGAAGCAACAGTATGATTATGTTTTTGCTGAAGGATATCGACCAATGCACTCAATCAATCTTGTTTGAGTTACACTAATGATTATATAGATCGGTATAAAGATCACTATGTGGCGAGGGCTTAAAATCCGTCCTTTCTTTCTAATAATATCATGCAGAGAGCACTACATTATCAGCTTATGTATGAGAAGTTGTATTTGGTAATACTTTAAATTTTCATACTTTTTTACGTACACAATCAGTAGTATTTACATAATCAATATTATTACAATACTTATAGATTTTGACTGATGTTAATGGCTTATTGGATGAACTAGATGAACAAGCAAACACGAGTGCTTATGGTGATTCCATTTGAAGGGCTAAAGTACATAGTGATCGTCATATTCGCATGGGTTACTAGCTTATTTTTTATGCAGTAGTGGTGATAGAAAAAAATAGTCAGTAAAGAGTAAAATGGAGAGGTTGTGCCATGGACAGGCCACTGCCTTGAAGCAAATTCCAACATGACTAAGGTGCAATCGTTGATTGTCATTCGCTTTCTAAGGTTCACACAATAGACTTCGAACTTATGCACTTTAGGTCAAAGATTTGGAGGAGCGTAGAAATGCAATTGCTCAAGAAGAAGAATTTTTAAGAAGACGAATAGGTTTCTTTTTTTGTATATCCTCTCTCCATAAAAGAATATCTATAAATAGGTGTGGGTGTAGAAACTGCGGCTCGAAGTTCAAAAGATGAGAAATTTGAACAGTCGGGCAATGAAAATACATTCTTTTAATATATTCATAAATTCTATTAATCACAATTGTAATCGATAAGAAGATAAAAAGATTTGTTTTTCAGTTTTGGGAGCTGAAATAAAAATAGAAAAGAAAGAAGAACTTTTAATACATTCTTTTAATACATGCTCTTAAAATGTTCCAAGTCTGAATGCATTAATTCTAATAATTTAATAATTATCTCAATGACTGATTTGAAAGGTTTTTAGCATGTTTGGCATCAACATATATAAAACATTTCGAAGATAAAGTTCCATTTTCTATTTTAAGCATATTCAGTTTTCTTAGTCTACTGATTGAGCCTACATTAACATATCCTAATCAATTATGTCATAAGTCAAAGAATTCAGTAACATAAGCAAAAGTAGAGGCATTTAACTACTAGAAACAACAAAGTTTAATACAAACATACCATCGGCTAGATATCCCTTTCTCACAAATAATCCATTCCTAGTTATTACAACTTTATCAAATTCAAAAACAAGCTACATCCCAGCCTTGTTCAATAACCCACCTGATATTAAATTCTTAAAAAGGGAGGGGACATAAAATACATCATTCATAGCGAAAAAATTTCTAGAAGTTTACGAAGAAATTTTCCTTTGCCAAGTACACCAACAGTAGCAGAGTTTCCCATGAAGACACGCTCATTGTCTTCTACATCTTGATATTGATGGAAAAGCTCTCGATTGGCACAGAAATGTTTAGAAGCTCATGTGCCCAGGACCGAATCATTCTTGTTTTCCATCAAGTTAGCCTCAATAATGACTGCAACTATGATATCTTCATCCCTAGCAAGATTAGCTTATGCTTCGACATTGGTAGCCTGCTTATGATTACGCCATCCTTTCCTTTGGAAGCATTGATGCACCAATGACCTGGTTTGCTACAAACATGACAGATGGTCGTTTTCTTTTGAATTTCATTATTTTTTGGTTACAATACTCTGAATTTTTTGATTATCCAAATTCTAAATCTTTTTCCCTTTGTTTTTGAATCTATCTGCATTAGATTGATTTTCAGTTTCCATGGTATTAGCATTATAAGTCAATGATCATAGCACTGGATTTATCCTTCAGGCTATTTGCTTTCTTAGTCTGCGTGTGACTGGTTAGTTCTTGAAGAGAAAGATCCATCCTTTATGCTTGAGATAATTTATGTAAGTGCTCCAAGATGGTGGAAATTTTACCAGCAATAAATTGGCTTGTAGGATCCCACACATCTTCATTCCTTCATTGAGTATATCAAAAACCAAGTTTTCATATTCATGAATCTGCTTCATAATTGACTTATTTTCAACCATCTAAAATTGCAACCATTTACCTATCACGTATTTTTTCCTTCCAGTATCATTTGCTCTATACTTCTTTTCCAGCGTTTCCCAAATGATCTTTGTTGATTTTTATTAACAAACAAATCAAACAGTTATTTGACATGTATGTCAACATGTGTCCCTTGACTAACTCGTTGTCCTTTTCAAATTTCCTTTTGATTTCATCATCATTCTCTGTTGGTACGATGCTTTGTTGTGCATTTTTTGTTGTGGCTGGTACGGTAGCTTCTGAAACCTCACTAGGGTGTTCTGTATATAGGACATAGTCGACCTCCAATTGGTCGACTAGGATGAAAATTTTTTAGGACCAAGTTTGTAGTTGATTCCATCCAATGCTTCAAATTTGGAAGGATCGGGAAAAATATGGTTGACTAGAAGGGCCATTACTCTTTACCGTGATAACTCGCTTTTAAATTGTTAGAAGAATTAGTCGGTGAGGAGTAGAATAGAGGTTGTGCCATGGACCCGTCACTGCCTGCAAAGCAAATTTCGACGCGACTAAGGTGTAATCGTCGATTGTCGTTCGCTCCCTAAGGTTCGCATAACAGACTACAAACTTAAATACTCAAGGTTGAAGAATTTGGAGGAGTGTAGAAATGCGATTGCTCAAGAAGAAGAATTTTTAAGAAGATGAATTGGTTTCTTTTTCTGTCTATTTTCTCTCCGTGAAAGGGATAGCTATAAATGGGTGTGGGTGCAGAAGTTGTAGCTCAAAAATCAAAAGGTGAGGAATTTGAACAATCGGGGAAATGAAGGACAATTTATTTTAGTACATTCATAAATCTTATTAATCAAAATTGCAACTGATAAGCATATAAAAGGACTTGTTTTTCCGTTTTGAGAGTTGAAATTAAAAAAGAAAAGTGAGAAGAAAGTGTAATGGACAACCGATCTCATTTCATTGCACTGAAGTGCCAAGCGCAAAATGCGTCATCAATGCGCCCATGCGCGTGCGTGTGTGAGCTTGCTTGGTGATCCATACCACCCACGCCTAATTAATAAGTAGTAAAAATAAGGATATGTAAAGAAGAGTATAATAAAATATTAGACGATGTGGGAATAAAGTTTTATTGCAGTTATCCAATATTATCCCACTAACTACAATAAAACTCCAAAGCAAAGAAAGAAAAACAACATGAGTAAATGAAAAGTTTCGTGCATATGCACCTATGTCTTTCGATTTGAATCGATGCACAAGAAGCGAGGCTACAATTCCATCTATGTAGTGAATTTCTCGTGACCTACAAGGTTTGACTGAAACTTTACAACTAGTACTGCGCTTTTGATATCTACACTTATCTGGGATAAGTATGCACTTACCTTGCGACCTTTTGAGTGCTCTAAAGAGGTTAACTAAATTCACCCATAGAAGGCGGCTCCACCTTCACACTCAAGTAGGTGAATCTATCAAGTGCCTCTCCCTAGCACTACTAAATCTATTTATTTGACTCATTAAGAGCATGAAGCTAAACCTTAAGTCAGATAGTAGAATTCATCAAATGCACTTCAAATGCACCACCAATTCTGGTTATAGATTCTACTAGTCAAGGCTAGAGAAAATAGCTAATGTTCATCAAGTGCGTCTCAAAAGCACCACCGAGACTGGTTATGGAATTAAAAGGAAAATATTGGCAAAATCCATGTAGTGCGTGTCAAAAGCACCACCAAAGCTAGTTATACAAAATATTGGCAAAATCCATCTAGTGCATCTCAAAAGCACTGTCAATAGCTTTTGGAACCTCGATTGGGCGTTCAATATACAGGACATAATCGACTTCCAATTGGTCGAATAGGATGAGAAGTTTTTGGGACCAACATTTGTAATTGGTTCCATCCAATGCTTCAAATCAGGGAGAATGCGATTTATAGGAAGGGTCGTTACTCTTTAATGTGATAATTCGCTTTAAAATTGTAAGAAAAAAATAGTCAGCAAAGAGTAGAACATGGAGGTTGTGTCTTGGACAAGTCACTGCCTTGAAACCGAATTCCGGGCGACTAAGATGCAATCGTTGATTGTCATTCGCTCCCTTAGGTTCACACAATAGACTTAAAACTTGTATGCTCAAGGTTGAAGAATTTGAAAAATTGTAGAAATGCAATTGATCGAGAAGAAGTAGTTTTAAGAAGATGAGCATGTTTCTTTTTCTATATATCTTTTAATACAGTCATAAACCCTATTAATACATTCATAAAGTATATCGATCACATTTTTTGCTTATAAGCAGATAAAAAAGATTTGTTTTTTCAGTTTCGAGAGCTGGAATAAAAAAGAAAAGTGAGAAGAAAGTGTAATAGAGGACCAAGGTAGTTTCATTGCAGTGAAGTGCAAAGTGTTAAATGCAAAGTGCTAAGTATTAAGTGCGCTATCAAAATGCCACATGCGCTCATCCCTTCACGCGCGCGCGCATGTGGGAGCTTGTCTGATGATCCATACCATCCACGCCTGGTTAATAAGTAGTAAAAATAAAGATATATATAAAGAAGAGAATAATAAAATATTAGGTGATGTGGGAATTAAGTTTTATTATAGTTATCCATCATGTGGTAGATGATCATAGTATTACGTGTTTAGTAGTATGTTTTGTATTATGTGTTTAGTAGTATGTCTTGTATTTTGTGTTTAGAACTATGTGTTGTATTATGCTTTTAGTACTATGACGGTGTTGTATTACGAATATGTAGTGATGTGATTGTGCTATGTTGTTGTGTTGTTCTGATGTTGTTTGGAACTACTGTTGTGAAATTGGTATGATTATTATTATGTTTATAACTATTGTTTTGATGTTGTGTTGGTTGCACTATTTTTATTTTATTTTGTACCTTCACCACGTAGTCAGTGCATGATCTGGAATATGAACCACGTAGTGACTCTACGTCTTGCAGCAACAATCATGCACCCGAACACATGGTTCTCCTACTTATCATGTAGTAGCCCTACAACTTGGAACAAGAATGGTATAGTGCCACCATGTGGTAGGTAAAAACTGAGAAAAAAATATATTATTTCATAGTTGAACAATCATTTGACAACATAGAATTATAAAGCAAACATTCATAGTATACTAGTTCAACATTTCTCCAAAGAAAACATTTAAATTACATCACTTCAATATTACACATCGAACATTCAAATTACATTGTTTTAACAATACATAAAAACAAACACTCAAATTATAATGTGCCAACGATACACGAAATGAAACATGTAAGTTAAGTAAATTTTCACTTCCACTCTACAAATTGTGTTTTTCCATCCAAGCATGTCTTGTCTACGACCACCATAAATGAATTTCTAAGTATTTGCATTCATATGGCAAGTCGTCAACCATTTTGCATAAAAGTGGCAGCATATGTTTCGGTTGCATTTATACCAATATTTGAAAAAGATAATTTAGTACATTGAACAACATGATAATATCGGGTAATAAAAAAGGATTAATTACGTACTTGCATAATTTTTTGAGAAAATTCCAAGGACTAACGTGAGATATGTACAATATTTACAACATAAGTAGCCAATAAAAAAATCCACCGACATAAAATCCGCCCGTCAACCCATATAGTAATCAGGGATAAAATGTTCAAAGCTTGCCCCATATAACACCACACAACACAAATGGGTAAATTGCCCACATTCGACTCTTGAAACTTCTCATGTACCATATGCCTAACAGTTCATTTACTAACTCCTCGGATAACTTAACTCTTTGCTAATTCTAATTAAACTTAGAAAAATGCTGAGTCTCTCCTCCTCCTTATTAGGAAAAAAATAAAGAGAAAAATACCCTATCATCTTTTCTCTTACGTTCCTACTGTATTCACTTTTTAACCTTCCTCCAAAACCCTAAAAGCTTCATTCCTCTATCAAATTAAATTCCAAATCCAAATTCAATGTACAAGTTATCGAATTATTTCATCAAAACGATGGAGTTCGATGATTCTAGTATTAATAACGCTGAATTTACAGAAGTTTTAAGCAGTCACATTTAGATTTTTTTAAGTGCAGACGCGCGGAGGTGGCAAAGCATGGTTGTTTTAGAAAACCACACATTGATAGTGCGTGGCTGTGTCAGCACGCACTAACAATGCATGGTTGTTAGAAACAAGCACGCTTTGCCATTGCATGGTGACACTGCTTGTTGCATAAGTTTTTTAACAGATTATGACACCGCCAATGCTTGTTGCGTGGTTTGTGACAATGTTTGACAAATTTTTTTATACTAACTTACAGGAGTGGCAAATATTTGCCATTGTAAATATTTACGAGGCAAATATTTGCCCGACAAGCTTGGGATGAATGAACTCAATATGCACAATGGAATTAATTTACTTTGATTTTTGGTTTTAAGAAAAAACAATGATATTTGATACTAATTTTTGTGTTTGTGCTTGAATGTGTTTGAGAACAATGTCAATGTAGACGATTTAATTTGATCACAACGTAATCTGAAAGTGTATATGTTTGATAATTTGAATGTGTTTATGCTTGAATTTTTTTTAAATTTACAGGAACGACAAATATTTGCCCAGTAAGCTTGGGATGAACGAACTCAATATGAACAATGGAATTAAATTACTTTGTTTTTTGGTTTTAAGAAGAAACAATGGTATTTGATATTAATATTTGTGTTTGTGCTCGAATGTGTTGAGAACAATGGCAATGTAAACAATGTTATTTAATCACAACGTAATTTGAAGTGTATGTGTTTGATAATTTGAATGTGTTTGTACTTGATTTTTTTAATTTACAGAAACGGTATATATTTGCCATTGTAAAAATTAAAAGAAAAAATCGTCAAAACATACCTTATATGGATCTTAGTCAGAAGATAATAAAATTTGTCATTTAATGGTGAAAACAAAATTAAATTTGATACATCTACTGAAAAATAACGTTTTTAATATTGCAAATTAACTTCTCGTTATAGTAGATTTTTTTTCGAGAGAAATAAATTTGATACTTGAAAAAGGCAGGGGTAAAACTAAAATAATGGAGGGAAACTCCGTAAAACAGAAGGAGTATGTTTTTTTGAAGGAAAAGAACTCAGCATTTTTCTGAGTTCAAATAGAGTTATCCTTCAATATTTTTCCTTTGCATGGCAGCGAAGAAAAAAATTATGCAAATTCTACTACCACCCCATTTTCCTCCTTTCCCACCCCACTAAAATTATTTTTTACTGATTGACTACTCTTATAATTATATAGGCTGAAATGACTGTCTTCTATTAGAAACATTTGATTAACGAATGCAGTTGTATGTGACGTGGTTGGTAAAGCAGCATCCTCCAATGCAAGCGTTAATTAGCAAAATAAACGTCTGCATATCAGAGTCACTTTGAATATAAACGAGTGATTAAACTAATGTCGCACCTTACAGGGCGAAGCTAACCCAAGAATTTTGCTATCTCTTCGGCTAAGAACGGACGTGGATGATAGAATTCCAACATTCAAAATGAACATGATTTAGAAAATGACATTGAGAATACATCAGGTAGCATTCTCTTATCACAAAACTATTCGGGTTATTTGAACATGTTCACGAGCCTTTATTTGTTTGGCCCAAATATAAAGTTTCTTTGTATTCTTTTGCCTATATAAATACAGTGCACTGTGTATCAAAAAGGTAACAAATAACACACATCAATTTCTCTCTTGCAATACAAAACCATTTCATCTCAAAAGATCATCAAGATCAATGTAACATCCCGTCTTTTTGTACGTTTTAAATTGACGATAAACCACACACGTCAGACTTAAACCATACAGAAGGCCGGATTGTTATGGGGTAAATAAGAAAAACCAGAGAAAGAAAAAAAAAGAATCTTGCAGCGGAACGATAAAATATAATAATCAAATAAACAGTTCATGAAGCTGTTTACAAAACATATCAGAGTTACCCATATCAGAGAATAATAAAATGCAACGGAATACAATGGTGTAGTGGAATACTATAATAAATAATAATAAATCTTCGTCTTCGTCCTCCAGAATACGGTCTTCCAAATCCTGAAATGCTCAGGCTGACCCGAGCGAATTGAAAAGATAAAACACTCGACTCAGAACTAAAAGATCTTATGTAAGTTAAATTAACAGTAAATAATATGAGTGGAACGGCGTCAGAGATGTTTACGAAGTTTGACATCTCCTATCTAGTGCCTAACGTGGGTGCAGTAACTCAAGAGATGCTCGGGATTCATATCTCCTAAGGATCCGTTAAACTATTTACTATGTAGTAATATTTCGCTATTATAATAGTGTCTAATAGTAAAATAAACTTACTTTTAAATAGCGTTAAGGGGTTACCCATACAGCCCTTAACACGTAATAGTGCCAATAGTCTATACAGTACCGTAATCCTCCTGATCGGGAGGCTACCAGAGGATACTCCATAGGTACGACACAAATCAAACTCGTACAAGGCGCGATAGGGTAGGTGACACGGCACAACAAGGCAATGCCAGGGTAGATATACCAATTACGCTTCCGGGCCGGTGGTAACACAAATCAATATAATATCATTTTTATTTCAAATATATCTTTTTCCCAAAATCATAGCATTTTCAAATCATAATACCTTGTAACCCATAACTTTGAAACATAACTTCCAATACTTAAATGGTTTAAATTTTAAATTATTTTATATAATAAATTAGCTTCTTTAATTTCGCCAATCAATTCCAAATACAGATTTGAATCCCTAAATAAACGATTTCAACTTTCACATATTTCAAAGCTTTAAATATTCCACCATTTCAAAACTAATTCTTTGATAATTCCATAAACATCAAATTCAATTACTATTATTTAGATTTGAAATGTTTACGTAATAAATCCAATATCATTTAAGAAAACTTTTAACTTCTCATAACTGGATATTCTTTCAATTCATTTAACTTGATATATTCATTTAAATCACTCTAAACCAAATCAAGTTATAAGAATCATACCCTTTAAAATCTCAAATTTATTTAAATTTCAAATCAAATTTATTCGAGTATAATTCTTAAATAATTCAATTCAACCCAATCCCGTATTTATCTTCCAACTTAATTTTTATTTAAGTCATTAAAAACTCTATATATACAATATCTTAAATAGGTACTTAACCATATAATATAAAATAATCAAACTCCATTATTAAACTTATTTTTATTAAACAAATTTATACATAGCTTAAATTCAAGAATTTAACTACATATGTATAAAATAATATTTATATAATATCAAAAATTAATATTTATTTAACCGTATATTTCTTTCCAAAACCATAGAAATCAATTTCAAAATTATTTTCATACGTATAGACCACGGTGTCTGTATATAATTTTCTATCCTATGGTCAGGTGATACGGATATTTATCATTTCAATCCGTAATTTAAAACATAAATACGATTATATATCATTTCAAACAGAAATCCCGAAAAATAAAAATGCATAACAACTTGCGGTTTATAACAATATAAAGTACAACATCTATTCATCCAATATCAATCATCAACCATTTAGCACAATCATTATCCAATCAAATAATAACATCAATATAGAACAGATAATAAATAACAGGTAATTACTGGCAGTTTATATTCAATAATAATAAAAATTTAACTGGCAGTTTATATGCAGTAATAAATTGAATAACAATTTAATTCAATAAATTCAATAAATTCAATTTAACTGGAATGATGATAAAAATATACCAAACTGTAATAAATAAATTTTTAATCACATCAGAATTTAACTTAACACACACAAGAAATTTTAGAAGTTGTGAGTGGGTTAAAACACTCACATTTTGAATTTAAATTGAATTTAAATCCAATTTAAATCCAAAAATCAAACAGCCTTAGAATTCGTCCAAACTAGCGCCATAATGTCCGAAATTTCAATACGAACCTAGCGGAGAAAACCGCATGTGAATCGGAGTTCGTATGAAAAAGATACGCTCGTTAGAACACTGGAATTCAAATTTTAAATAAAATAAAATAAAATAAAGGTACCCAAACAGAAGAAGCCACGTCGCCGCGCACGTTCCTTCTCTTCCAATTTCCAGATCGAACACGTTATTCCTAGGTCGAACTTTGACCGACCAAAACTCCTCCTATGCATCACCGTTGACCACGCCGCTGCCTCCACCCTTCCGCATCGTCGCGCCGCACCCCCTCACCAAAGCCGCAGGCCCCAAACACACGTCGCCGCCGCTGGAAGAGCTAGGGTTCGATATCCTAAACCGCTAAAATTTTCCATCTCCGGCCTAGCTAGGCCATGTAACCACCACCGAATGGCTCCATATCACGATCTCTCCAATACCCACAACCCAATTTCATCGATTACAGCCCAAATCGAAAGACCCCAATTTTGCCTAGGGTTTCGAAATTTTTGAGCTTTGACCGAGCTTTCAGACCGATTCGAGCATCCTTCCTAACGAACACTTGCCGTAGATTTGTATCAATGCAAACTTCGATATATAATTTTTTCGAATTTTTTCGAAGTGTTCGAATTTTGATTGGATTTTGATTTTGAAATTTGCAATTAGGAATTTTGGTTGTCTGCTATTGAAATGAGGAGGAGGAGCAATTAGAATTTGTACGTACAGAAAAATGAATATAAAAGATAGGCTAGAATTTATGACAAGGTATATATAGGTAAGCTGAAATTAGAATGGACCGGATCGATTGGATATACGCGTTCAACGATAAAATGACCCGAAAAGCCCGTTTCGACTCCGGAATGAAATTGGGTCAACCCATATATCAAAATAGATGTTTTAAAATATTTTAAACGCATTGGAACAGGTTTCAGGTCCAAATCCCATCATATGAAGAAGTTATGCTAAAATTAAGTTATTTCAAATTGATTTCAATTGATTTAAATTAAATTGTTTCGCGTCCGTACGATCAAACGACAAGTCCGATCGTTACGAAACTTGAAACCCTACAATAATTCACCGTTACAGATCTGATGAAACTAGTTTCATCGAAATCCGAGTCAGTGGCCAAAATGGCTATTTCTACATTAATTAAATAAATAAATTAACTAATTAAATCAAATTCTCAATTTCAATTCTTTAATTGACAAATTTCATCATTTTTTATTTCTCAATCATTTACAATAATTTAAACAAATCAAAATGTCAATTTAGAGTTGATTAATTTATCAATTTCAGTATTAACCTCAGTTCCATTAAATTCAAAATTATAAATTTAATTTTCGAAAATTCTATTTAATTTACTTTTCATTTTATTATTCAATTTATTATATCAAACGGATGAGATTAACATTGGATTCAAAATCCATTACATTAATATTCTCACATTTCATCTAAATTCTCATTTATGTAATATTTAAATATTTAATTTCATTTAATTGCTATTAATCCTATTATCATAAATTAAATTCAAATATATTAATAAAACTTTATTTCCATTCCTTTTTTTCAACCAATTGTCATATTATAATTAAAATTGACATTATTTCCAATTATTTCCTTATTTTATACTAACATAACTTTTAATTTAGATTCATTGCAATTGATTACCGGTTTTAATTTCACATACTAAATAAATGGTTAACTTACAATACTTGTTACCATTTACGTTTATTCTCACCTATAAGCTATTAATAACAAACAAATGTTGCAATTGATTTAGATCGAATTCAATAAATTAAATGAGTGGGTAAACAATTAATAATTATCACTATTGCCAAATTTACTCACATTCATACTTAATTATCAACTAACAATTATTATAATTACTTATCTAGCATTGATTCTATCAAATTGCCATTTATTACGTATTATTTCATTAATTAATATAACTTTTGGATTTATTTCCCAATTCACTAATTTCAATCAATTATAACCTTACAATTGTTTCAATTAATAGGTATTGCACTAAATTAGTTATTATTCAACTTGCATAAACTTTATTACATTAATTTACATTCAGTTACTATTGATCAGTATATTATTCCATTGGTTGATTCAATACTCTTATTCATACTTTTATAAGTTTTCATTTCTAAACAATATTATAATTACTTACAGTACATTGATTTTATTCAATTACTATTTATTATTATTAATTCATTAATTAATTCACTATTTGCCTTTGTTTTCTTATATTCAATTCTTAGCCTAGTATAAAAATTTACATTACTTCAATTAATCGAAATTTCATTTCAATTGTTAATACTTAGCTTTCATTTCCGTGGTTGCATTTCATTTTTAACATAGCTTCATTATAAATTATAAATTTTTTATTTCTTTCTAAATTTAATTACAAAATCTTATTAATTTAACTAATTTTAATGATTGAAATTTACGGCTCGTTACAATCAAAATCACAGTTTCATAAAATCTTATATGGTAACAGAGCGCCACCAAACGGCATTAAGGCAAGTTTTAAATTCATAAAAGTTTATCATCGGACAATTCGAAAGCATCAAAATCTCATCAGGAAAATTTCATCATCTGAGATTGGAATTTGAGTAAGCTTTCACAAAAAGAAAACAAGTGCATTGCCATAAGTCTTCATAAACAACTTAGACTACAACAGGCTTTCTTTTAGAAAAGTAGAATCAAATTCAGATTCAAGAAAAAACTAAGAAAACCAGCAAAATCCAACACAAGGAAATCAATCAAAGAGGCAATGCCTTTCATGAAAAATCCATCATCAAGAAAAGTAATCATTTGGGTCAGTGGTTGCACTTACCTGATATTTGAGATCATTTTGTTCTGTTCTTGAGTTTCTTCTTGAAGCATGGTATTTGTTTCTACATTTTCTTGCCCATAATTCTGTTTCATCCCTCTATTTCTTGATTCATCATCATGACTACCAGTTCTGAATCATCTGAAACCAGTAACTCAGATCAAAACAGCCACTAAAAGTTTGATCAAAACCATCATAAGTCCTCAAAGCCAATTAGTCATAACCCACTTAGAAGAAGTTAATTATCTTCTCTGGAAGGTGCAGGTGGAAACAGCCATTGGAGGCTATGGTTTAGAAGGCTTCCTCCTTGGCACCCATGCTACCCCACCAAGATTCATCACTAATAAAGAAAACAAGACTGCTAGCAATCCAGAATTTGCAAAATATCAAAGACATGATAGTCGAATTTGTTCATGGCTGTTATCATCAATACTGTCAAATTATTGCCACAAGTTACTGGGAACAAAAATGCAAATGGAATATGTCAACAGTTGAAAGAATCTTTAATTCTCAATCAGCAGCAAAAGTGATGCATCATAAAAGACAGTTGCATAGTATCAGGAAAGAAAATCAAACTATGGGAGAATATTTTGAAAAAATCAAAACAACTTGTGTTCTACTTGAAGCAGCTGGTCACCAAGTGCCAGCAACTAAACAGGTACTAATCACACTAAGTGACCTAAGTGAAGAATATAAAGCTATTGTGGCTATTATATCATCTTGAAGAATTAATCCATCCATTGAGGATGTGCATTTCATACTTCTTGCCCATGAGGGAAGGTTAGAGTTCAAGAAACCCATAACTTCAGATATGTAAGTAAACTATGCATCAAACTACAAAAACAAGAATCAATTCCACAACTAACCAAATCCTCCAATTAGAGGTAGAGGAAGGTGGAGCAACAACAACAGATCAAGATGTCAGATATGTGAAAAAGTTGGGCATGCTGCACCAAAGTGTTATTTCAGACTCAATCTTAACTATAATCCAAATCAGAATTCAACAAATCGAAGAAACAACAACAACTTCAGTGTCAACTTGGCCTAAGCACAACAAGAAACAAGCAATCAATCATGCAGTAACAAAGCAAACAGTCAAAGTGAGATAAGCAGACCTGGACAGAACTTTTATGAAAGTTGGTACCCGGATTTTGGAGCAACCAACCATATCGCCAAAAGTCTGGATAATCTAAATCTCGAAACAAAGAGTATAAAGGTAATAAGTCCATACATGGGAAATGGTAAGCCAATTAAAATTGCACGCAGTGGAGTTGCTTGTGTCAAAGGTGAAAGAAAACTATATCTCAATAATTTACTGATGGTACCATAGATAAAGAAAAATCTTCTCAGTGTATCTCAGTTTGCAAGTGAAAACCATGTCTACTTTGAATTCTATCCTAACCATTGCTTAGTCAAAGACATACTAACAAAAGAAATTTTATTGCAGGGTGAAGCAGTAAAAGGCTTGTACAACTTGTACAAATTTAATCTTGTTGACTCTAGAAACTCCAGTACAAATAAAATTCTGAAAACTGTAATTACTCCGAACTCTCTCAAACAGAGAAGAAGTTGAGCAACTTTGATGTATGACATTTTAAACTTGGTCATCCCAATGTAAATGTTGTAAAGAAAGTTTTAGAAGAAAACAAAATTTCTTTTGATAATGTCATTTTTCCCTATATATGTACTTATTGTCAATTAGGTAAAAGTTACTAATTAGCATTTTCTGACTCAACAAGCAAACATGACAAGACACTGGAGTTAATAGCTACTGACCTCTGGGGTCTAGCTCCTATCAATTCAGATTATATGTATATGTATTATATATCATTTATTGATGCTTTCTCTAGACAAACTTTGATATATTTCTTGAAAATAAAATCTGAAACACACCATGTAGTGATACATTTTATTACACAAGTTGAAAAACAAACCAATCATCAGGTCAAAATGATATAAACTGATGGTGGTATAGAATTTAAAACTCTCAACAATTATTTTAGTGGAAAGGGAATAGTCCACAGAATTACATGTCCCTACGCTTCTGAACATAATGGCTTAGTGGAAAGGAAACGCAGACATATAGTGGAATCTGATCTAACTCCGCTAGCTCAAGCAAAGTTACCTTCAAAATTCTGGCCAGACTCCTTTAGTACTGCAGTTTATCTAATCAATAGGTTACCAACTAAAGTACTAAAAGGAGAAAGCCCATTGGAAAATTTATTCAAAATAAAACCAGATTATCAATCTCTAAAAACCTTTGGATGTCTGTGTTTCCCCTACACAAGACCATACAACACACACAAACTAAATTTTAGGTCAACACCATGCACTTTTACTGGATATGCTTCAAATCAAAAAGTTTACAAAAGTATTAATAGCAGTGGGAAAATATTTATAAGCAGACATGTTGTGTTCAATGAGCATAATTTTCCTTATTCTGATTTAAGTATAAAGACTGCAAAGAAAATTTATAATCCAAGAGTTTCAATTCCTCCTATACCTTTGGATCCTGCTGAATGCATCCATAAAGAAGGTGAAAGGAACACAATAAACTCTTCTCCACAACACACGATGTTCCCAAAATCAGGTCAGGTAGAGTCTTTCAGCCTACCTGCAGATACAATGAATCAAGCAGAAGGAACAAGTCAACATGATTCAGATACTCAAAACCATGAGTCAGACAACAATTCAAATCAAGACAATAATTCACCACTCAATGCAACTCAAGTCATAACTAAACATCACATGATCACAAAGTCAAAGAGTGGTATATTCAAATCAAAGATGTATACAACAACAATATCAAGTCAGCCAGAAACATTTGACCAAGCAATCAAGGACAAAAAATGGAAAGCTGCAATGAATGATGAATACAATGCCCTAATCAAAAACAAGACATGGAGTCTTGTCCTACCACTAGAGAATAAAAATATTGTTGGATGCAAGTGGACATACAAATTAAAGAAAAATCCAGACGACACAACAACAAGATATAAAGCAAGGTGGTGGCTAAGGGATATACACAAGAACATGGCTTTGACTTCAGTGAAACTTTCTCTCCAATTGTCAAATCAGCTATAATCAGGATTATACATACTATAGCACTATACAAAGGTTGGAATATCAGGCAACTAGATGTGAACAATGTTTTTCTTAATGGTGAAATTAAGGAAGAGATGTATATGGAGCAACCACCGGGCTTCCAACAAGACAGAAATCATGTGTGCAAGCTGAATAAAGCTATATATGGGCTCAAATAAGCACCTAGAGTGTGGTTTGATAAATTAAAAACCACTTTATATGATATAGGGTTTCAGTCAACTAAGTCAGACAACTCATTATTCACGAAATTCAGTGGTGAAATTATCATTTACATACTAATATATGTCGATGATTTGATTCTAACGGGGAACAGTGAAGCAGAAATCGATAAAATCATTCAAGTTCTAGACAAACAATTCTCTGTCAAGGATCTTGGCTACATAAACTACTTTTTGGGCATTGAAGTGAAAATAAAATTTAATACAGAGATCATGCTGTGTCAGACAAAATACATCAGCGAATTACTGAACAGATCCAAAATGAGTAGTGCAAATTCACAACCAACACCAACAGTAACGAGTCAACATTTATCCAAAAATAGGGGAGAAGCCATATCTAATGATAAGCAGTATAGAAGTCTAGTTAGCGCATTATAATATGTCACCATAACCAGACCTGATGTTTCATCAGTGTTAATAAAGTTTGTCAATTCATGCAAAGGCCTCTAAATCAACATTGGAAAGCGGCCGGAGGATACTAAGATATCTAAAAGAAACATCAAATTATGGCATTCAACTAAAGAAAAGCAAGCATTTAAACATAATTGGTTATGCAGATGCTGACCGGGCCTTAGATCCAGATGACAGGAAATCAACAATAGGATACTGTACATATATTGGCGACAATCCAGTTTCATGGTGTTCAAAGAAACATAGTACAATATCTAGGTCAAGCACAAAAGCATAATATCGAAGTATTGCCAGTGCAACAGCCGGGTGGATTCAATCTCCGATGCATGAATTAAGAATAAGTACAAACAACAAATCGACTCTATGGTGTGACAATCTAAGCACCGTGTATCTATCAGCAAACCTGATACTTCTTGCAAGAACAAAGCACATAGAAATTGACTTGTACTTCGTAAGAGAACGGATTTTAGAAGGAAAATTACAAGTGAACGCATACTTGCAACTTACCAGATCATTGACACCTTAACAAAACCACTTTCATCGAGAGGTTTTGTTCGACTCGGAAAAGAATTAAAGGTTGAAGAAAACACCAGCAAACCCGATGAAGTCTCAGACAACAACTATCAACAAACCAAGGCGCCGACACTCAAAGATCCACCAATATAGGAGCTTGAAGCCATGAAAGTCTTGCTATTTCTCTCAGATCTTAGGAACATAAGAAAATTTGAAGTGTTTACAGCTAAAATCAAACAAATTTTGAAAGGCAGCTCAGATCTAAAATCCTAACCCTAATCGTTTTGAGGGGGGAGCTAGAAAATCCTAACCCTGATCATTTTGAGGGGGGAGCTAGAAAATGACTTCGAGAATACATCAGATAGCATTCTCTGATTACCAAGGGGGTTATTTGAACATGTTCACAGGCCTTTATTTGTTGGGCCCAAATGTAAAGTTTCTTTGTATCCTTTTGCTTGTATAAATACAGTGCACTGTGCAGGATAACAAATAACACACATCAATTTCTCTTTTGCAATACAAAACCATTTCATCCCAAAAGATCATCAAGGTCAAAATTACAGTTTCACAAAATCTTATAACATGGTGTTTCCATCCTCCCTAGCTTAATACAGACGACGGCACTAAAGGAACTACGTTAACATCAAACGTCCATACTAACGTGGGTTGAAAAATAAGGTCGTCCCCTGCTAACGTGGCTGCTGTAAAAATGCAAACATGAGAGTTTAAACATGACAAAACACAAAATTTGACTGCTAGTTGCTTTGTAAATTTGAATACATACTTTTAACATGTGGGTTGAATACATACTTTTGATACATTTTTGTATATGTCGGGTTGAATACATACTTGTAAATATATTAAAACACAGTACATACTTAAAAATTTATATTAAAAATATACTTTCAATATGTAAATTTGTAACATATTAAAACACAGTACTGATTTTTGTGCAAAATGCTAGTTCAAACATATTTAAGCACAGTAATTTTTGCAAGCAACAATTCACGTACTTTTGCACAAGAGTTCCATACTTTTGCACAGCAATTTTGCACAACAATTTAAGTATTTAAACACAGGAGTTCCATTCTTTTGCACAACAATTTTGCAAGCAACAAAGCAACCATGCTTTTGCACAACAATTCAAATACTATACACAGCAATTGCAAGCAACCATACTTGTTCACAAGAATTGCAAGAAAATACATAAATAATGTGTAACCATACTTGTTCGACAAGTTCATTAAAAAAAAAAAAAAAAAACTTGTTCGACAACGTAATCCACCAAGATACAAATACAAATGCTAAAACAAGAATTTCAATAACAAAATACTGCAAGTACTAGAACAAGAATTTCCATGACAAAAAATCATCCTTTCTAACAAAACAGACACAAATCTTTCTTGCTTTACTTATGCCTTTGCGGATTTTATCGAAGTGAGTCAAATGGGACTCTCAGGCTGCAATGAAGCCAAGCTAATTCCTTCACTAAGCACATCATCAAGTTTTTCATAACTCTAAAATATGAATTTAAATAATATTAGCAACAAAAAAGGAAAGTTTAACAACATAAATGAAAATTATATTTGATTATCACCGTATATAAATGATAGTAAGAAGGTCAAGGGATGCGTCGAATAATTTGTTCGCTAACTGGATGGACCCTTGGCACGGTACGGTGGAAATATCAATCAAAATATTAATCCATCACCGTTTGATTAGATTCACGTAGAGGAATAGAACGATGTTGTACACTAATAACATAGATGAGTAGAACGATGTAGTAAAGACGCAACATCGTTTAATGTTATGGTTATTTCACCAAACGGTAAATGAAACGTATTTGATTCACGAAGCCAATGCTCTACAAAGCAAATATAAGTAATTTATTGATCGAACTGTAACAAGTCCCAACTAGAGGATATAATGACGAAGATTCCAAATATCCTTTAAAAACTAGTGTTGCTAGGAATTTGCCAATTTAAAATCTTCGTGCTATGATTTACACACAAAAGAGTATCACCTTCGTAGAAAATATTTTAAATTATATTATATTATATTATTTCCATAAAATAATTTATTCACTACTAGAAAAACAGTAAATTCCAACGTCCCAGTTCCAACGGCCGCCAACGGCATTTCCAACGGCCCGTTAATTTTTTACGTAGCCGTCTAAAACCGTTAGAAACCGTTGGAAAAGAGCCGTTTGCGACCGTTGGAAGCCGTTGGAAAATTTCCTGCATATTTCCAGAGCCCGACCTTCAGCTCATTATTCATCTTCTCAACAGAAAATTACCCCCAAATCCACCATTCCATCATCTCCAATCTTCATTTGCCGGCCCAAACACCATCCCAACAACCTCCGACGCCATCTAGAAGCTACTCCGGCATATCTCCACCGTTCTAGCTCTCCAAATCGGTAATTTTTGCTAAAGCTAATATTTAGGTTTTTTTTTATTTAGGGTTTAATTTGAATGTTGATTGATTCCTACTTGTTAGTGTATGCATATTACATTATATTATCCTCTAATTGCAACCATTATAACATAATGAACAAGTTATTATAATTGATTGAAAATTTTGTAATTTAAGATATTGCATTAGTTTATGTTATTTGGTTAGTATAACGACCCGCTATTTTGGACTATTCGCATCCGCACACGTCGGACTTGAATGATTCAAAATACCGAATTGTTAATTTTAAATTTGGCAAAACTCAGATATACAATAAATAAATAATCACAGAATCACAGACACAGAGTAATAATATGCAGCGGAAATAAAAGAGATAGTAGTTCATGAAGCTACTATAAAAAATATATAAGATACATCAGAGTTAACTAGATACAAAAGAAGAGTAACACGATACATCAGATATAAAACAAAATACATCACTGGAATCATCGAATGCTGAAAGCAGAATAGATGGCTGGATCTTCAAGCAAGGCTCCAACTCCAAAGGTGAGTCTCGAAAGCTGAACCACTCAGTCTGACCCGAGCGTAAAGCAAAACACAAAACACTCGAGTCAGGATTAATATTCTTATATCAATAAATCCAACTCAAGTGAAATAGCAATCAAAATACAAGTAACTCAAAGGATGTTGGAATCACCATCCTCTAAGGATCCGTTAAACTATCTACTATGTAGTAGTGTACGCTAAATAGATAATGTCTACCAGTAATGTAAAGTATCAAAATAGTGTTAAGGCGTTACCATTATCCCCCTTAACACATTTTATAAATGTCATAGTCTATACAGCACTGTAAACTCCACCGTAAACTGGTGGGATATCAGGGAGTACTCCATAGGTATAACACAAAACAAATTCGTAGTGGTCGCGTATATAGGGATACAAGTATGACAAGGCACATGAGGCAATACCCAAGGTAGTGAAACTACCGTTCGCCTGATCCGGACTGGTGAGAACGCATCGCCGCAGCGATCGCAACACCGCGAAACAACACTCCTGAATTTCGAGGGTGCACCAATCGATAACAAGTAATGAGTAGTAGTTACTAAGAAGTGTGTTCGCTCGAGGTGGCTAACCCCATTTGGCCCGGCACGGCTCCTGATTTTAGTCATTTCCAATTTGACACAAGTGTCAAGGCTATCCATTATCGTTCTCTTTCTTCAGTCATCACGTACATCATTCCAACCACTTCATTCTGGATCATCACTCCGCGTATAGTTATTAAAGTGGTTTTCGGTTTAGATAGAGAGTATATCCATAACCGATTCCGGTCTCTTTAATAACTTTCGTAATTATTACACCGATTGGTCGTTTATATATTTCAAAACCAAATCCAATTCAATTTCAATTTCAATTCGTAAATCAACATTTCGTTTGTCTTTCTAAATCAATTTCCAAAGTTTACGTTTCAAAACTTCCAAATAACCATTTCAAAGTCTTACAATTCAATTTCAATTTTTTTTTTAAAACAATTCAAATATTGATTCAAGTTCATATATAAATTTCTTTCCGAAATCATTTAAATTAATTTAATTTAACATTCAAAATCAATTTCAATTCATTAATCGATTTCATTCAATATTCGTTAAGTTAGTTTATCATTCAAACAGTTTCCATTAAATTTCCAATTCATTAAACCAATTACTTAAGTTCAACCTCATTATATCAACTAACACATTAAATTCAATTAGATTCGTCAAATCAATTCTTTAAATTACAAGTCTTACAGTTATTACAATAAAACACATTTTATTTCTTGTTAAAGAAATTCAATTTGATTTATTCACTTACTTAAATTTTCCAAACTTAATTAAATAAGAAACCCAATTTCATTTATTAACGAAGTTCGAATTCACTTATTCAAAAGTTCAATTTCTCTTATCAAAGAATTCAATTTTTATTCAATTATCAATTAATTCAATCTTATTCAATTATTAAATAATTTCAATCTTAATTATTAATAATTTCAAAACTTAATAATTACAAATTTGATTATCAATTCAAACTTAATTATTAAATCATTTTCACTTGATTATGAATTCAACTTAATCATCAAATCATTTCAACTTAATTATTAATTTCACTTAATAATTTCAAACTTAATTATAATTTCAAACTTAATTATAATTTCAAATTTAATTATTAAATGGTTTCAAACTTAATAATTTCAAAACTCAATTATCACTAATTCCAAATTATTTATTAGTAATTCCAAATTTAATTATTAAATAATTAAATTTCAAACAACGTTCTTTCATCAATTACTACATTAATATTTGTTTCGGATTTCAATATTTACATTTTCCTTTTATCAAATTTTACGTTCCAATTTTATTTCAAAACCTTATTATTCAAATAAAATCTTTATTTTATTTCAAATCAAATTATTGACAAATCGGGTTTATTTAATTCTCTATACTAAGTCATGTTCATTTGGGTATTTATCATTTCAACCCGATTCCAATTCCAATTCAAATATCAAAACATAACAAGGGAACTTGCAGTGTGATAACTGGGATGGTGTCAAAGTAAATAAACAAGCAATAACAACAATCAACCACAATCCAATAATTCATTCAAATAATCCCGAAATAATCGTATTAATTCGCATTGTTGTTTGTGCGAATTAATATAATTATCTCTAGAATCTACACTATCATTTCATGTAGACTAAAGATTATTACATTACGGTTTTCCCACTTGTCGTTCAACTTCAATTTAAAATTTAATACTACAACAATTAATCCAATATTCGTTCAATGATTCAAAATGTAATTATCAAATTCTACGTGTCAATTAACTTAACAATCTAAAAGGGGTCATAATATTCAAATTAACTAATTAAATTCAACACATATGTCGATTCAAATTTTCAGACTATTCTTCGTCAATTTCAATTTCAATTTATTTATCACTTATTACATTAACAATTTAACATCCAATTACAATATCAAACAATCAATCATTTATCAACCAAACTGGATTATCATTGCATAAATAACAGATAATGGTGTCAGATGTCAAAGGTGAACTGATACATAAATAACAGTGCAATAAATAACAGCAGCATATTTCAATTGTCATTTCAATTGAAATCAAATTTAATAAATAAAAGAATATTAATCGTGAGTGATTGCTTACCTTTCGAGGCTAGAGAGATGAATAGACAACGAAGTTGAGTCACGGATCGTAAGCACGACTTTCGGAATAACTAGATTGGCACGAATCGACTAGCAAAGCTGTTAAATATGAATCGTCGAAATCAAATCAGAATAGGAGCGATGAAAGTAAATGGTATCAGTGAACATATATACATAACTATATTCCAAAATTAAACACATAAAATATATAATAAAAAAATCAAGTTTAAACATATATTTTCAAATCGATATTTAATTTAACACAGATAAAATTCCATAGATATGCATTTCTAACGTCATCTTACAATTAAATCACATATATTTTTAAATTCAACATATTATCATTTATTTATTATTATTATTATTTTATTAACAACAACATCCAAAATCATCTTTCTTAAATACAACATTTAAAAGAAATCAAATCAAAACATTCAACATAGCAATAATTACAAAACATGTCCTGCGTCAAAGTTTAACAATATAATTCTATGTGCTACCGAGATCGAAATGATCTGAAGTTTGGTATGAATAAAGATCAAAACTTGTATTTCAAAACTGCAAAGAATCACTTGATTCCGACGTAAGACGGAGGAGATACGATGCGTCATACATGAACTCAGGTCGTGTTTGCAGCAGTGTAAAATAATTTCAAGTGCACAAAAGAACAACTGCCTGTGTCAAACTTCTAGATCCTCGACCACTAATCAAACGATGTCGGATTTTACTGAAATTTGGCATGCATAAACTAGGTAACTTCGACTCTTTTTTAAAAATAGAATCAACCCATTCCGATAAAACATGAGTGAGATATAAAACTCAATACTGAATGAAACTGTTGTGTTACATTCATATATATATATATACACATATGAAACGTGTACATATGTTTTCACAAGTCAAAAATTTTTATAAAAAAATTTAAAATCAAACGTACCTAATATATATAAGATTGTGCAAATAAAAATATATCTAACCGAAATTTTCATTCATGCGTGCCCTATAGGTACTATATATAAATTACCGCTAAGCTTGCTGCCTGGGTATAGAACAGAGAAGTGACTTACTTTAATTTGTGAATGATTATAATGCACAGTTGTTCTACAACAAATATGCTTGGCAAGCAGCTTTATGTACATGCATACTCATGTTCAAAAATACAAGAAGTAACTTATTACATACATATATATATATATATATGTATATATAGCAACTTATATTATATAGCTTATGTAAATCGTAACTGTTGAAAGCTAATACATATAAAAATTTATACAGAATACTAAATATACAATATAAAGAATTTTGTACACAAATCATTACATAAAGAGAAAAACCTTTGTAATATCAAATTGCAAAGTCTGAGGCTTTTTATTACTAATAACTACATATACATTAACATGTATTAACTGTTAAAACTTGTACACAAACATTTTATACTAATATTATCAACTATTTCAACAGCCTACAGTACTGTGACCACAACATATATGTGAATGTCATTTTTATAAACATGCGTCTCTTATATTATAAATGCTATGTATGTATATAAACTGAAAATGAGGAAACACCAAACTATGGAACCAATTTGACAAATTCACCAATATACATACGTTAACTTACAATATCAAATGGGAGCCTAGAGGAAGGCCGATGCTTGCATAGGTGAGGAGAGACATGGACGAGACAAATGGGTAAAACTTGAATGGAGTTTCGGCTATACTCGATTGGTGGGGTCAGGCTGTTCTCGGCCTCGAGTTGTGTGCCAGGCAGGGGCGCGCCGGCTAGCTAGATGGCTGAAGAGACTTCGTGGGCGGAAGCATGGCGAGTAGAGGAGGTCGACGTGAAGAGGCTGACATGGTGATGGAGAAAAGAAGGAAATGGAAGTGGGGTGCTTGCGGTCAGGTGGAGAAAGTCTCGCGTGTAGTGTGCGTTCATTTTTTTCTTTTGCTGTAGTTTAATTTGGAGAAGAGAAGGAAAAAGAAAAAGGAGATAGAGAGGCACTGTAAACAAAAAATGATGGGAATAATGAATGAAAGGAGACGTGCTATAATATGTTTCATCGAAAACCAACAGTCACTCGAATTGAATCTAGGGAAACCATAAAAGCTGGTGTCCATTGGAATTTTCACGGTAGGTCAAAGAATTCAAAGGGACAAAACGGCACCGATACGATTAATTTGTTCACCGATTCCGTCATGCATCGGGCGTCAAAACACAGAAATGAGTATGTCGTAGATACCAGCACGACGAGACGGTCACAACGGTATAAAGATATTGGTGGTTCGATTGAATTTTAAAATTTTCAAATTTTCTACTACGGAAAATGCATAAAATTCGCAAATAAATAAGAACGACGGAGCCAAAGATGTCCGAATTTGAAAAAACGACAAACTGACAACTTGCTCAAAAGATGTTTTAGAATTTTTCTATGTAAAAATAATTTGTTTTTGAAAACGTTTTATTTCCATCGCTTTTTAACTGATTAAATTGAAGTAAATTTACGCACGAAATAAACTTTCGTATTTTCGGACGAAAATTTACCAGTTGCTATGTTTAACTAGACGCATTCCAAATATCAAATTTTTATTTCAAATTTTTATTGTTTAAATTCCCATAAAATTTCAATTAATACGTTATTAAAACCGGTTAAATCTACGGGTCGTTACAGTTAGTATATTAAACGTATGTGTGTGATAGAGTTTATTGCATTTGAAAGCCGTTAGAACGGATATTTCATATGTGCGAATACGAGCTTTGTATTTGTGTGAACACGCGAATTAATTTAGTTTATAAATGAATTTTGTGTACAAATTTAGCGTATAAAATGAATTTAGTACTTATGTAATAAAACGGTAAAATATAAACCAATATTAATTAAACGAATTATATATTCGAATTTAATATAAACAAATATTTAAATCCTTAGATATTATTCGGCTCCGTCTGACAAGTGTTGTATATGATCGTTTTAGGGATATTCGTTTTTTCCACAAAATGGACAACTCTATTTATCTGATACATCATTTGTCGGATTTGTCCCAGTATTGGACAAGTTACAAACACTATAAAGTAATTATATTCCGTCAATTATATCACTTTAAACGGTTCACAAAATTTCAACGGTATTTCCTTTACGTTCCTTGTGTACACACATTTGTGTACGATACAAGGAACACGGGGGAAATGCTGCCGAAATTTTGTGAATCGTTTAAAATGATATGATTTACGGAATATAATTACTATTGTGTTTGTAATGGGAAGTAGGATGACCGACCATCAAAGAAAGACACATAAGTGGCAATGAAACAATGGTTGCTTATTTAAAATATTCAGTTTGTGAAATAAGCAGTTTGCGGCCGTTGGAAAATTTCGTGCAAAATATAAAATGAATGATTTATAACATTTTTACTCTATCTAACAGTGTGGTTTAAATTTGTTGGTCAATCTATTTTCAAGAATATATTCAAGTTGCATGACATAGACCTTAAATCAGCTATACCAACACACTCATGCATGAATTACCAGGCAATTAATCCCCCGACCAAAGCATAAAATGTTCCATAAAGTACAAATATTTTATGTTAGCGTGCATACCAATGACTCGCGAATCCTAATGTTTCGGTTGGTCTTCTACTTAAACGCGGTTGGCACCGACTCTTTTCTCGGTCCTTACATGAATGCAAGCTAGCCAACATTAAAACGACGTGCATCATTTATACATTTGACCATAGATAGAATCTTGAAATCAGTATTATTTTACTCTTTCGTGTACTAAATTATATTGCTCTTGCACTGTAAAGTTGTGGTCCGTAACTCGTTTTCCATTAATATATATGATACAAGTTGCTTTCCGATCTCGATTTTTGGTAAATGTTGGTTAAGATTAGGACCTGCATTTTCTATGGAAATCTTCATGGATACAACTTCTATCGTTGTTTTTTTTATTTTATATCATGACTTACGTTGTTAGCTTACCTTGCAAGTCTCTATTATCCAAGTAAAAGTTAAAAAGATTGTACTTTAAAAATGCGATAAATAGTTGGAGCTGGATATCATATGGATCACTCTTTGCTTTGTTTTCATTTAATAGTAGGAGGTTTTTGTTCAATCGAAACACGGTTGATGAAGATATACGATTTAACTTTACTTTTGCACTACAGGAATATTGACCATCCATAAGCATGTCAACTTCAGTCGTCTTATGAAAATTAATATGTCCCTGGACTTACTCGAGAATTCGGAATGACCTGTTTCAGCTAATATGTACTAGCCCAATCAATATTCTTGCCTCGTATAATTAAAATATGCAACGAATGGGTTTTCCACATGGGAGAGGCCGTTTATATGGGCCCATCAAAGTCCACACATACATATTTCATTTAAATTAACGAATATTAATTATAATTAATCAAGTAACACGATATGAGCCGATAAATAGGTGAGCATACTTACACACAAGTACCGTTGGATAGCGAATGACACAGTATCGATAAAAATGCTAAGAGAAATCCAAAAGCAGCATACACAAAGATTATTTTCCATGTATTTTCAAATTTTACCATGAATAGTATTAATCCCATCTTTTGCAAATAGAATCTGACGATTATACTTTTTTTACGAATTAAAAATGTCCATTTATACATATTATCAAATCTTAATATTACCTAAAAATAAGACTTCACATATATCCCCTTTACAAATTCATTCTATATTAATTAATAATGTAAAAAACAATTCAAACTAACTGAAAATCAAATATTTCAACTTAAAAATATGAATTCAGACCAACTATGACCAACATGAAAATAAGGCTAATTATTTATGCAAATTATTTTATTTTAAATGGGTTAAACATTTACAATTTATAGAAAAACAATTCAACCACGAAGCGCATATTATAACGCCCATTAATAGAAAGAAGAGAGAAGCAACAGTGAGCACATTCTGTCCAACAAAACCAAACAGCGTCAAGGACTTCTGCATAGGTGTTATAGTGCTCAGACTAAAATTCGAAATATGAACTTACTAATACTACTCTCAATGTTTCAATAAAGTACAACTTTCTTTGTAGAGAAACAAAGACGAGACGAACATGAAATTAGTGATGCTCCTCTCAATGTTTACAAATCATCTGAACACATGAAGTATGCATTTTATTAGTGTGAAATTTAAACAATAAGGCAAAATATAACAGAAATAGGGAATTAGCGAGCATAGCATTTTAATTTTTTAATTGTACATGATATATCTACAATTGTCTAAAGTTCAATTTTATATTTAACGCAGTGGATTTGAGTTGGAGCCATCCAAAGTGGTTCTGAGCATTTCGAAGCAGGCGTACATGGCTAGGATGACCGATTTGCTGGCCAAAGTGGGGCAAGATCCCTGACGACGTGAGAGAGACGATTTGGCAAGATTTTCTGGTAAGTTTATACCGCTTTACAAGATGATTAATTAAATACAAATAAATAATTAGTAATATTTTCTCATTGTACAGGGCGCCGTAGATTTGCAAGAGCCTGGCGTCAATTTAGTTCAGCGACACTGGAACTCCAGGATCGCGAAGAACTATAGAGAGACTATGTCGGAGATTAAAAAAGTAGGAAAGAAACCCAAGTGGATGAGCGCGACTGCATGAGAGAAATGGGTTGATTGGTGGAACTCTGAGGAGTTCAAGGTAAATCTACAATAAATCTCAGCATTTTTTTACCGTTTAATAAATAATTAATCATTCTAAATTTGCAGGAGGAGTCAGCTAGGAACTCGGCAAACAGGAGCAGGAATCCTGTATCACACCGTGGAGGCTCCAAATCTTTCCAGCATCACCGCGAAGATTTGGTAAATTTATCTATTATCACATTTGTATATTGATCAGTTCAGTAATTAGTTATATACAGTTAAATTATCCAAATTATCAATTGCAGGAACGAGCTCGTGGAGGCTCTGTTGGCTTAGTGGACGTGTTTGCTCACACCCACGCGTCTAGGCAAGTAGATGAGGCTGGCAATATCATATATCAGTGGGGTGAGCAAGATAGGGCGACCGAGGCATATGTATGCATTTTTTAATTTTAAATACTTACACCAATAAGTTTATTAATTTCTAGCTACGCAAAATAATTACATACTACTATTTTTCAACTGAAATTGTTTTTTTTCATTATAGTCGAGGTTGCAGGAGGCACAGGCTTATGCGCTTGAGCAGTCTGGTCGTGATGCGCTGACACAGGAGGAGCAGGATAACATTTTTACCGCTGTTATGGATCCGGCGCAACGGAGTACACGTTTTGGCTTCGGGAACCTAACGGTAATTAATCCTTTTACATATGTACAAAAAATCAGCGTTTAGATATATAATGTTATAATATTGTATATGCTGAGACAACCCTTTTGCTATTAATTTTATTTGCAGGCTCGACAGGCTCGACAAGCTCAAAAAGACCGAGACAAAGAAGAAATCAAGGAGCTTAGAGCTATGGTTGAGCAGCTACGGGAGGAGAATCGTCTACGAGCCATCCAGGTGGAGCAGTTGGATCAAAAGCTTGCGCAGTATTTGCAGAATCATGGTACCCTTCCTTCGTCGTCTGGTGCTTCTGGAGGCGACGAGGATCCTTGAGGAGGTATGTTTTTGAGTATTTGTGTTTGAACAATGTATATATTGACTTGGAGATGTTTTGATGTTGTTGATGATGTTGTACATATTGGTACGGAGTGGGTGAGAAGTATTTTGATGGTATGATCATGGTTTAGTGACATTTGTTGATGGTATGTACGTTGATGGTATATTTTGTGATGTTTGATCGGTTTGGTTTGTTTATATTGGTGTTTTATTGATTTATGTGCGTTGTTTGTATTGATATTGATATATATATATATATATATATATATATATATATATATATATATATATGCATATGCGTGTGTGTGTGGAATTGATTGGAAATGGAATGGAAATTGAATGGATTGGAAATGGTGTGGTGGAAGGTAAATAGGCTTGCTGTTGTACAGCAAAATAAACTCAGTATTTGCAACGGCTTCCAACGGCTTACAACGGCATATTGGCCATTTTATTATAACGGTTTCTAACGGTTTTCAACGGTTATAAGCCGTTAGCGGCCGTTGGAAATGCCGTTGGAAATGGTCCGTTGTTTCCGTTGGAAAGCGTTGGAAGTCGTGGGATATATTCCAACGGCTTCCAACGGCCGCCAACGGCTAAAAGCCGTTGGAATAGCCATATTATCTTGTAGTGATTACATGAAAATTTTGGAGGATATTCCTTGCCATTCTACATTAATGAAGCGAAATGAGTATCATAACTACTAATCGCATCGGGAATCTTTGGTTCATTGGAAGATGATTGTATATTACCCATGCCGCTAGATGTACCGATACCATCATGATTGTTTTGCTCTTCAACTAATTGATCTTCAGTTTGTTGGTCACAGTTTGTTTCCTCGTTGTTTGTTCAATATTTTGCACTAAGATAACTTGCTCTTTTCAAATTTATTCTTCCACTTGATTTGTAGTTTTTTTTTTGCCTTTGCAAGCCATTGTCTTTTCAAAGAAGTAAGTGGATTACGTACCCATTTCTTAGAACGAGTTATAAAAAAAACTGTAAAAAAAAAAACAAAAAATGAAACCAACGTCTGTATGGACGTAGTTATTGCAAAACCCACGTTCAAACTTCACGTGGTTTTGGAAATATCCATGTTTAGTGTGGACGATGTTTAATAATTAGGGCACGACTGTAACCATTTTCAACGGGAAAGCTTGATTTTTCGCTTCGGAATTTCAACGAAATTAAGCTATAGCAAGACCGATCTTCTAGATCTCGGCACTAGAAAGTTTAAAGGCTATCTCTTTCCTTCTTAAACAGAGATTAAGTCAGTTTGCTCTTATGTAGTTCTCCCTCTTTTATAGTACGCTCATATTTGTGTTCTTAGGGATTTACGTTGACTCTTCCAATTCGCTCTAAAGCAGTTGTTCTCCGTCTTTAGCAATAAGCTTAGATATGTGTTCTTTAGGGTGCCCAACTTCTTCAAGGTTTCTCCTTTTAGAGATAAGTGTTGCTCTCCAGCAATTATAGCTGTCTTTTAGTTATAATGCCTGTCTGTTGCCTCCTTTTCTGGTTCCTTTGTAGTTGATGGGCCACCAACGCTCTCTTTTGCAACAAAAGTGAGTATATCTCCTCTTTGTTGTAGTTTAAACATTCTTCCCTGTAAAAATTCATGTAAAAAACAATAATTGTAAACATAAAACAGGTCATACCTAAGCACCTCAGAGAGAGGATATATGGGGCGTTTTAGGTGGAAAAGCTATGATTCTGATACCAGGCATCCTGGATGGTTGGTAAGTATTTACAACCATTCTGCGTAGATGGCCTCGTCGCAGCAGTCTATGTAGGTACTATGCTTTGATTTATTTGCACCGATCTTGATTGCTTCATTTATCTGTTTGCTTGTTTGTGCTTCGGAAAACTTAGTTGATCTGAAAATCATGTTGTTTCGTTCATGCCATAAACTCCACACATAAGTTGAGAGAACTAATTTAGCCATATCTTTACTTCTGTTGTTTTGGTTGAATCTGGATTTCATTCTATCTGTGTTGCGATGTGTGAATTTTCCCGTTGTGTTACCACACCACTCCTACACTTTGAAACTATAATCACACAAAATAAATTCTCCACATTTTCATTATGCTGATGCATATGACACACTTTGATTCAACATCCATGCACCTTTGTATGAGTTTTTGTTTAGTTCGCATGTAATTATTGATCGGTTTGTATAAGCATAAGACCATCTTTGGTACATGAATGTTGCTTCGTACAAAGTTTGCCCAGTTTTCTTTGTTGGGTATTTCCAACTATGTCTCAAATAGATTTAAAATTATATTTTTTTGTTTTTACTGCAAGTTCATGCTCAATAATCTCTCTCTTTGTTTTTGTGTGTTTTGGTTGTCAAAATTTCATCTCTGAATCATAAGTAGCTAACATTATCGATTCTCCATTCACCATTTTCTGCTATTTCTTTGACCATTATATTTTTTCCCCCTCAGTCTTTCTACAATTTCGACTTCTGTGAATTAGAGTTGAGGTCGGTTTCCCATCTACTATTCTTCTTTCGATTCATCTCACCATGTGTTATTCGCAACTACCGGAAATTGTTACGAAACCAATTGTAACTTTAGTAACTGTTACAGAATAATGCAGAAACAGCAAGGGCAAAAATTGTCACTAATTTGTCAATTAATTTTGAGAATTGCGACACCAAAATGCGTAACTAGATCAGTATGAAAGATATTACCGATTAAAATGTCCGAGTCCAGTAGAAACTGTTTCCTTGAAACAATATTGCCACCGTATGTAGTTCACGGGCGTTAGCAATTTTTTCCCAAAATGAAACAGACCAGCCCCGCAGCGTGGTGGTTGCAGACGGAGCGCCGACGAACTGAAAAGGTTACAGTAATTAAAACAGAGATTTTGCAAGCTTATTTATAGGCTGGAGGAGGTGCCTATTCGGAGCGGTCGTGACTGTTGGAAAGGTTGCGATCCTTAAACCAACAGCAGTGACCGTTGTGTGCGCGCATCTGCAAGAAAATGGTCGCATCTGGTTACCGTTCAAATGAACAGACATATCCAATCGAAAATAGTCGTTTTGGCGCATGCAGGCCCACGCGGCAGTCTGTGGCCCATTTAATCACGAGACCCGCAAGACCCAATGCCCTATCTGCAGTGACATATTAATATTAATATGAAGGCCTACATGCCACATAGCCTCATCCTTTCCACGCTTTGTCCTCATTCTCCTTTTGTTTGATATACTATGTTGGATTCTAGTATATATAAAGGAATTTGTACAAATATTCCTCGATGTGGGACTTTGTATAATGCTTTCTTCTTCCCCAATCTCTCCACTAACTCATTCATTTCTAACACCATGATCCTCAAAAGGTATTTTCATACTTCTGAATAATCATTTCTTATTTACATCTCCCCATAATGATTCGTTCTTAATATATTTTGTTCTCATCCAGCTCGCCCAAATTCCTTCCTCATTTAGCACTTTCAACGCAAGTTTAATACCCAAGGCAATATTCAACTCTTCAAAAGCCCTCAATCCTAATCAACCTTCTTTTTTCTTACAAACCATTTCCTATGGAATTTTGCTACATTTATCTTTTCATAGAAAGTTTGGTCAAACATGTTTTATTTTACTAATTGTTTTTTTTTTTTTTTTGAATTACCTAGAGAACCAAGCTTCGCTTGTAAACTCTAGGGAAGTATGTGCCTGCCAAACACATACTTCGGATACTTGTTACAGGGTTGTCAGTTTCGGGGCTCGAACTCGTGTATTGGAAGTTTGAAATATTACATCCAATATGTAATGATGGGATAAATAGTGGATTTTATGAATTCCAATCTACTCCCAATACTAAGCAAGTGTGCTTCCCATCCATTTATTATGCTTTTGACTTTTATCTTTCAATGGAGCACAATCCTTATCTTTCAGGTTAACGCTAGTTAAAGGGATACCAAGATACCTTATTGGCAATTCTCTTTGTTTAATGCCCAATACTTCCTCTATCTAAGATTTGTTATTGACTTCTCCTCCAAAAAATAAAGATGATTTAACTTTACTTAAGTCAAGGCCACTAGTTTCTCGGATTGTTTTGAAAATGTTCCAAATAGTCTCGACCCCAATTGTATCTGCTTTCAAGAATATTAGCATGTCATCCACGTATATAGTGTGGAAAATGTCGCTGTCGGGCGATGCTGGTTTAATAAATCATTTCTCTACTTTTTCCTCGAATAATGAAACCACATACTATGTAAAAAAAGAGAAAAGTAACGGCGATATGGGATCTCCCGATGACCAGATTTGCTCTTGGAGAAACCAGTTTGGCTGCCTTGATTAACGATTGAGAAGCTTGGCGAATTTATAACTTCCACTGTGATTCTAAGCCCTTTTTTTTTGAAAATCTCATTGCTTTCATTATGTGAATTACACATTGATGTCTAATGTGTCTCGGTTGAGACTTTCTCCTATAAATTATATTAATGAGAAAACTAAGATGAATAAAATTAAAAATATTCATTGTACCAATAAATCAATATGTTGTCAATGTAACTTTTCAATTGCATATGAAGGATTCTAAAGGAAATGGAATATACATTTTTTGTTTGGAAAATTCTTAGCTAACTTAGATATTTCCAAAGCTTGTTGATAGTTCCAATGACTGAAATTTAAATATTAAGTGAATAGAATAATTAGTGGATGAATACCTTGTTATGCAACTTAAATTTAAATAAGAATGATGGGATGTAAACTAAAGAAAAATCCCATAGGAAAATCCAGATCGACCTAGAAAATAGCATCTACAATTCAATATTAAGTTTGTAGATTTGAATTAAGATGAAAACTGTATACTTTTCCTTTTATGTTGGAAAATGAATTTATCGACTCTAAATTGGACCATGAACGATAATTCATGATACGATGCCATCATAGAAGAAATAATGAGATGGAGAAATGACAATGGATGAAGAGATAATTTAGTAATGCAGAAAGAAATGTGGTAATGTTATAAATGATAATTAAAATAGAACACAAAAGATTGTTTACATTCAAGTCTTTTGGTATTCATGAATGTTCATAAAACAGTGCGTTGTGGAAAAAACGAATTGGAGGGGAAAACAGTAAATACTGCCTAAAGTTAAGAAGAGTTCAATATTTCATTTGAGATTGATTATGGTGAAAGAACACAAAAGGTCAAATATTAAAATTTATACATAAACTAATGCGTACCCTTGCTAAGAACACAGATGTAAACTACAATTTTTTGCTATTTATGTTCTACATTGTTTGTGAAGATATATAACTATTGGTTTTTCTGCTATAAGAAAATGTTCAAGGCATTTTAATTTTAAATGTCCATCACTATTTCATGCATACTTCTATTGATTTAAAACTTTGGAAAAACGAATGAAAGAAATAATACATAGCATCACATTTAATATATTTATTATCCTATTACTATAACTAATTTGATCAATATCCTTTTTCTAAAATTTATCTTTGTAATTCATGATTTTCAATCCACATTACAAAATATTCACTTCATAATTTGATGTTCAACAAAGCGACGTGGGCAAAATGATGAAATCAAGCAACATGTCCACTTAATACACTCTTCCCACAGTAAACTATAATTTAATTTTTTTTCCTACTTAGATCGTACATGGAAGTATGAAGCATCAAACAACCGTAATTGCACAAAACCCAAAAATAATCCAAGAACAACGATAACTAAATATCTCTTCACAATTTTATGCATAAGTGACATGGTAATGATCCTCATCTTACTTTTTAGATACAAATACTTAATTAATTGATTTTTTAAAGTTATATCGCCCATTTAATATTGTTTAATATATTTTGATGTAAAGGCCTAATAATACTAGTTAGCCATTACCAATTTAAATAGTGACGATTATGATACCATATTTAACTCAATTATAATACCTTACTTTTAGTATATAAGTATTTGAAAGAAGAATATACGAGAGTGTAGATAAAAAATTGATCACATATTTAACTCAATATATAATAATAATATATATTTAGATATAGATATAATAAAATATAGAATAATGGAAAGGACTTAAACTAGGAAAGGGAAGATTTTGGTGTTTTAAATAAATCAATTTTTTTGATTTAGAAAGGGTAGGTGAGAATGTTGAAGTGATAATATTGTAAGGTAAATAATTTAACAAATATCAAGCAACAAAATATTGGTCCAAAGTGAAATAAAAAACATGGAGAGTTAATCTTGATGCAGAAAAGGGAAAGACAACCTGCTGGAAAACTATATAAATAATTAAAGGAGATTAAAGTTATTACTTCCTCTTGATTGCTCGTCAAGTTGGGATTTTTTTAGTTTTGCGTACCTTTATTTTTTCTGTTTACTAATAAAATATAAAATAGACGAAAATAATTTTAATTAGGAAAATGGAGACTTTTTGACATTATAACTAAATTAATTTTATGTGCAAAGGGTGAGAAGAATCCATATTCTAGTAAAAGGAAACCTTTTATAAGAAGACATTAATATTGTTCTTAAAGTTAAAAGATAAATCTTGTAGTTTTGAACTTTGAAATAGTAGAAAGGTGAAGAGCCAGGGGAAAATGTGTGATGTTTATTCCGTAATGGAAGGTGAGATAAGGGAATGTATATACTATTATTCTATTAGGACATATTTACAAATGATAACAAAGCTAATGTAAATGTTTAGAAAATACTGGAAGGGACTAATGGGCTTTATTGTAAATTTGAGCCTACAAACCGTGTTAAGAATTTAGAGAATAAAAAAGGCAAGCGGGAATATTTTTTTATAATAGAATAGATGCGACATGAGAAAAAAATGAGATTTAAAAGAATTGAAACTAGGGGGTTTGCACCAACCGTCCCTAGCCCAAAACCATTATAAACTGAGATCCTATTTTTATAAAACAACAAAAACTTTCCTCAAATAACCCCATTCAAATGAAAAACCTTATTCTAGAATCCAAGACGAAAGAAAATACAATCAAAATCAAAGTCTCTATGAAACGACGGCAAAGAAGGAGCGGTAAATGGAAATGGGCAAAATCCAAAACCCAAAATAAGGTAGATCAATCTTTTGACATTGTTTAATCGAAGTAGTATTAGGGGTTTTCTAATCAATTTTTTCCTTTTACTATTTAACTGTTTAAGTATTTGTTGTTGTGAACTTAAGGTTTTGCTAATAAAGAATTTTCTATTATGGTTTAGTGATTAATAAACCTATTTTGCATAATACTACTGCTAAAGTGCTAAAGTTGGATTTTCCTTTGTGATTGAATGAACTATTTCTTCTTATTGTTATAAGTTTTCAATATTGTTGTAAAAATACAGAATAACTAACACTGTAGAATTTAGTATAATTGTAAACACTTTTGTTATATATTTTTGAGTTGTAGGAACAAAAAACTTACACACATGAGTGTAGATACACATTTAGTATGATTTCAGAAATTGCACACACACTTGCACTTTATTATATTTTAAATGGCAGTTGAAATTTAACATGGCAACTATATTTTCAGTAAATGCATACATGCTTGCACTTTTAATTTTTTTGAAAAGTAGCATACATACTTCAACATAACATGATATACAGATATACATTTAGTACAATTTCAGAAATTGCACATGTGCTTGCACATTAATATTTTTTAAATTTAGCATGACAAATATATTTTTAATAACTGCACACATGCTTGCACTTTTAATAAATATGAAATTTTAATTGATATTTGTAATGAAAAAGTAAATTTATAATGAAAATATATTATATTAAAAACTTGCACATATACTTGCAGATAATATGATTTACAGATATACATTTAGTATAATTTCAAAAATTGCACACATAGTTGCGCTTTCATATTTTTTAAATGTAACATTGCAACTATATTTTCAATAAGTACACAATGCTTGCACTTTTAATATATTTGAAATTTTAGCTGACTTGTGTCCAAGTAATTTGCTCAAATAGTAAAACACTATTGCTTTTGCATTGGACAAGAATTTGTGAACGGATTTGAAATAATTTTCATCAATTGTATTTTTAGTGTACAAATATGATAAAGTACGTATGACATATAATCATCACCAGTGAAATTATGTATGTAGATAGGTAACTAAAAAAGAACAATGAAGATCAAAGTTAAGTAAAATAATGATACAGATCTGTGAATTAGTATTTGTTTATATTAATGTTCTTCAATTAGTGTTTCCATATTGTATATTTTATTCAATTAGGATCTAATGTTGATAAATCTCAATTTTAATCTAACATTTTCTACCGTATAGTACTTTGTTTATTTTTTAATGAATAGAACACTTTCTGGCTAACATTAGTTTCTTACAGGAATCAGTAGAAATAGAGTTATCAAATAATTCTTCTGATGAGGCTCACTCATTTCATGAGAAAAATGAACTACAAATTGTACAACAAAATTTAATTTTAGAACAAGAAAATTCTGAAACTGATTCAGATGTAAAGACTAAAGAAAGTAAAAGTTATAGAAATAATTTAGGTAGTTTTTTGAAATTTATAAATGGACTAGCAAATTATTTGACGCCAGTGCATTTGAATATACAGAGAGATACTCCATTTTGAAATTTTGTGAAATTGTTCATTGAAAAGGAGCTAACAAAAAAAGATATCAAAAAAAAATTCAAAAAGTTTAGATGCAATCATACAAGCATATAGGCTCGATACAGAGAAATTTGAAATAGTTGGACAATTACTGGATTTCGATGTTATGCAAATGAAATAGATTTTTAATATTCCTGTAGAAGGAACAGTAATAACAAATTTACCTCAAAGAGAAAAGAAATATTTACCACCAATTTACCAAAGTTTTATTAAGAAATATTTGTCGGAAAATGAAAAGATAAACAAAAAAGTGGTAGAACGATATGTATATACAGTGTAACGATCTCGAATTTTGAATCAAATTTAAATTAATAATTTATGTAAATTTTTGGAATAAATTTCAAATTAGTTTAAATTTGACCTTAGGATTTGAATTTGAATATTGAATTTGTATTTAATAAATAAATGACATGCAAAATGTTGATAGCTAAAACTTTAAAATAACGTCATACAAAATAAATTTTTATTAATAGCATTTTCTTTTAAATAATATGTATATGATAATAATAAGAAAGATATAGTATAAAAATTTATTTGAAAGCTTCTGATTTATGGATAGAAATAAAAAAAAAAAATCAAATTTGACGTGAATGATATAAGCATGACAGGAAATTTTATATGCATGCATACTTGCAAAATGATGAAACCAAAACAACATATTAAAAATGGAACTTCATTTATGTTCAAAAGAAACAAGACAACAAGTATAAAAGAGGTAAGTTTGAACAAATATAAAACAAAACAAAGACCTGGAAGAAAAACAAAAGCTGGAAGACAGTAAACATATATTTAACTAAAGCAAAGGACAAAATAATTAATGCAAACCATCACTATATCATCTCAGCCGAGTTAAAGAAGGCAAGCAAGAAAATAAATAAACAAAGTTGTTATGCACATATAAAGAATAAAAAAAAACATAATAAATACAACCATCACAACAAGATGTACATCAGCCACCATGTCAAAGCAAAAAAAATAAATATACTCGAGTATATAACCAAACACAGGCAAGTAAAAGAATAAACAAATAAAATAGGTATTGAAACATAAAATACTTAAGCAATTAATGCCATATCCCTTAGCACACAACATTTTAGTCAACTCGCGATGTTCAAAATCATATCAGCCAACATAAAATGAAAAAAATATCTTTGATATGGTACAAACAAGATAATATCACTTGTACAAAATATCTTACCCTGTAACACTTCATTTCTTATATATACACTTCTTTCATTTCATTTCATTTCATTCATTCTAAGCTGTGCAAATTAAAGTGAATATCATCTTCAAACTTAAACAAAAAAAATTCAACTTAAAACAGCAAACAATCAACCACAATCAGAGATCAAAGAAGGAACTTCACCTTGCAATTTCTCAGGCCTGTCTCAACATAAAAGCAAGCTCTGTTCATTTTTCCTGGAAAGCAAGTGAGTAAACACACTGTTTTAAACCTTTAAACTTAGGTAATTGATTCATGAGTGATTGTGCTCTACTGTATATTTTTAAGTAGGAAATCCTGTGCATATATGTGTGTGATGTTAATTCTTGTTTGGTTCTGTTCTTTCCTGTTTCTGGCTACAGGATAAAAGAATAAAATAAATTTTAACATATTTTCATACAAACAATATTAAGCTTGGGAATTCAAACATAATAGGTTTGTTTAAACTTAATTTGAGGCCTGGAAATTTGTGTTAAGCTTGATGTTTGAAATAATTGACTCTGTAAATTTGATTTTACAGTAAAAAGTAAATTTTGGGACAAATTCGAATATGGTTAAATATTGATTCAACTATACAGCTTGAATCAACATACAAAAACAAGATTTTTAGAACAAAAATAGTGATTTTTAGTTAAGTGTCCTAGGTACTGTTTATAGTGGAACTGAATATACCTTTTTATTGATTCCGAGTGATCAATCAGATGTTGGATGTTGAAACTTTGTTCGAAGCTTGCTTGATCTTTGTAGAATTCAGGAAAAATGTTTAAAAAAATTTCTATTGAAAGAGATGTTGTATCGAAGCAACTTTAGGGTTCGAACTTGCTTTTGGGTCACTGAGTTTTGTGGAGCCGTCGCGATCTCTCCAGGTGATCGAGTTCGACGTGGTGTGGGGGATTGGTGGAGGAGGTGTTGAGAAATGGATGGCCGAAGTTTCATGATTTCCGATGAGCGAAGCATCGAGAACGAGGCGTTTTTAGATGATGGGCGAGTTCCAGTTTTTTCAAGCAAATGGCAAATTTTCATTTTCGAACATTTGATGACGAATTGGGTTTAAATTTCGAACGAAGGGATGATTTGCGACTTGCTCGATGGGGAGGGGGGGCGTTGATTGGAGGCGCGCGGCAGCGCCGTGCACGTGCACGGTGGCACAGGTATGTCAGAGGGGTCGCGTGATGACTTGACTCGAGTGATACTCGAGAATTTGGGATGGTTGCTTCGAGTGTGGTATGGGTGCGTGCGTGGGTTAGTTGGGTACCGCAGTCTATAATTAAACTTGAAAAAAAAGGAGAACAAAGAAAGAGTGGAAGAAGTAGGAGGAGAAGAGAGAGGGGACTCGGGAAGGAACAGGGTTTGTTCTCGAGTTTTTACTCGAAGCACTTCAATGGGAACTCGAAGTAAAAGGGGGGAAGGCTCAGGTATAACCTGTTTTCCAGGTTTAGACAGAAATTGTTTTGGAAATTTAAATAAAACTAAAATTTGAATCTATAAATCCAGGTTTAAACTAAGTTTAAATTTAATTTAAAATGTAAATTCAAGTTCAGTTTGAAACTTAGTTTAAAAATTTAAATTTAAAATTGTCTTAAATAAAAGAGTTTAAGCAATTAAAGTATGTTTTAAAGAATTTGAATTTAAAATGGAATTTGAAAATTATAAAAAAAATGAATTCTAACAAAGATTTAATCAAAGTTTAAATCTGGAATTCAATCTAAATTCGAATCTTAGTTTTGTAATAAAAGAAGTTTTTGAATTTTAAATTGTTCTAAATAGCATGAATAATTAAGGGTATTTTTAAATTAAATTGAATTTAAAATTTAAAGTGTAATGATGAAAATACACTTAAATATTAATGAAGTCATTAATAAAGAAATTAATCATCTTAGAGATAATTAAGTTAATTAAAATGATTTAATTAATAAGGTAATTAAAGAATGATTTATTTTATTTATAAATTGATAAATTAAATTAACTAGAAATGATTAATAATGATCTTAATCTAAGAAATTTCCTTAAGTAAGTAATTAAAGAAATGTTATTAGTTAATAAAGACGATTAACTAAGGATTATTAAATATTAATTAAGGTGATTAATTTTAATAATTAATTGGATTAACTAATCTAGATAATCAATTTTTAAATTGTTTAAAAATGTAATTACTTAATGAAAGTAATTAAGAGATTAATTACTAATTGTAATTAAAATGGGATATTTTGATTAAATTATCGATAAAGATTAATTGGGAAATTATGATTAATTGTTATGAGATGATCGTTTCATGGTAAGTAATTAAAGTGTCAACTTCTTAAAATAATTTATTAAAGGGTAAATTAATTATGTAACTGGTTTGAAGGTTGACTTAATTAATATGATTAATTAAGAATAATTCAATTAATTAAGTTGATTGATTTAATAAATTTATATCAAATAATTTGTAATTAATAAATCAAGATTGGATAATTAATTCATAAGTAATTAAATTAATTGAAAATAAACGATTATTGAACGCTTGACCTTACTTATGAATGATTGTATTTTATGAGATGTCTTGAATTGATTATCCTATCTGATTTGTGATATTTTGTTCCGTGGATTGAGCTATGTATAAATTATTCATTTATTTATATTTGTATATTATCCGTGAATCTGTGAATGAGCGATAAGCGTTATAGTTTATATCGCTTATCAACTATATTTCTGTGTTTTGATCTATGATGGTTGAGTGATGTTGCACTATTGTGTTAAACCCTAGACCACACTTATACACACACAAATATGGATTTCACGGGGAAATCGATTAAGTCACAGATTTTGAAATAGTTTAAAAGTTGAATATTTAAATCCAAATGGTTTTGGAAAGTCTAGGATTAAAGTGAAAAGCTTTTGAAATGGAATTTCAAAGATGAAATTTATTTGGAACAACTTGATTAAGTTTTGAAATTTGAATAATTTGATTTAAATTGGAATTCAATATCCGAAATTGAATTCTATATTCAGTATTTATGATATTAAACGGTATACAAGTTTATATGGATTTTAAACCATTTTTAAAGTGTTGTTTTTGGGAATTTGAATTAACCCAAAGATTTTAACTTGTATAAATGAGATCGAATTTCTCCGAAACGAAAACTACTTGTTTTCAAATAAAAATAGCTTTCATTTAAAGAAAGGATTTCCAAATTGTGTTGAAAAGGTTTCAAGTTTGAAATGGAATTCAAATGTTTTGAAAGCTATCAAATGAGTCTTTGATTCAAAGATCGAATAAGTTAATCCAACTTGAATTGGAATTGTTTTTGAAAGGCTATGAATGAATCTTTGGAAACGATTTTGAAAGCTATAATCCATATGTTTTAAATGTTGCGCTCACTATTCGTTTTAGCCGGGAGAGGACCTTTGTGTTATATAACCCATTCCGAATATGTGATATGACGTTATGGATAACATTTGAAGACCGGTGGTGAAGGCCGGGTATTTTCGAGAACGATAGGATGACCTATCGATTGTCTCTGCACCGAGTAGCTATGGTATTGAGATTCCCTAAGTGATGGGAAGTTCGATCGGGATTGTGAATACCGGGATTGCAAGGGCTTCTTTGGAAGTGCCTTCGGTTCCGTTCGAACCCGGAACAGACTTGTATGGTTGTATGTCTGACACTACACTTTGAGATATAAAGCAGATTTCTTTCAAATACATATCTGTGGTGGCGGAGAATTTATTCTCTTAGCTCAACACCCTTCTCTAAGACGTACGAGCTCAGAGGTTATGTAGTTGAAGGTTATCAGCGATATATTCCCAATTTGGTAGTGTGACATGCTGAGTGCTGATGTGTGTTGATGATCGTTTGTATGGAGCCCAGATACTTACCCATGTGGACACCATACATTTATTACTGTGTGATCTTGTTGGATTAGAGGTACCTCGGATAAAGGTCCCAAAGGACCGGGGGATGACATGCTCGTGTAGTAGTTACATAGTTACAGAGGTAACCCGGCCTTGTGTTGGCAGAGATCCGGTTAGGTTCTTGGGACGTCCCGCCAGAGGTGATCCCATGTAGCAATAGGAAGTTCCTTAGCCTGATCATTTGTTGGAAATCCAATCAAAACAATACGAGCCCTGTACGGTTTTAGTTGTAGAACTCGCCATTTAAAATGGTAGCTATAGTAGGCATAATATAATGATACCTATGCTGGCTAAGATTTATATTATACTTTCGAAATATTTTCTGCACTTTGCACTTATAGTAATAATATCAAAGAAATTGACGTATCAAGCATGTTTGACTACCACAAGGAGAAATCTCCTCCAAGTCTGCATTTGCATTGGGTGTGTGGCGGGAGGCCTTATGATAGTTTCATTTTGAAAAGCATTGCGAATTAACTTTAAAATTCTCTCGTTGTTGTTTTTAAAGATAAACTGTTTTTGTTACTCACACCAGTCCCATGACCGATTCGGAGTTTATTGTTCCTTTCCTAAACTCTGGATGCTCACTATTTTCCACACGAGCAGTCTAGAGTTGGGTTTTTCAGGTATTCAGATTTAATAGGTTATCTGAAGCTAGTTCAGTCTTTGGATGTGGACGAGACTTGCTTGTCTTAGTCCATCGTGATGTTGGTTCGAGCTGCTGCTGGAGTTCTTCCTTGAAGACTATCTCGAGTTATTTGTTCCACTGCTGGTGTTATCTATTTTCTTTCCGCTGCTATTTTATTGTATCTTATCTCTGATGTATATTGATATCTATTTTATCATCTGTTGTATCAGATATTGTATCAATGCTGTATATCAATGTATTATTCATTATTTCTTCCGCTGTATTGTTATACTTAATTGTGTTATAAGCTCCGACAACTCGGATTTGGACGTTCGAATCTGCGGCATTCGAGTATGATGTAAAGTATGGATGTTGATTTTCGAACGCGAAAAATTCGTATCGTTACATACAACGCTAAAACAGAATGACCCAGAAGCTGCTAAAGATGTCGTCAGATTTATTATAATGCATCTCCTTTGTACATTTTTCTTCTCAGGTAATATAATTACTTTAAACTTTGAATGTTATTTCAATGATTATATAGTATATTAACTTACATTAATATAATTTACATGTAGCAATTCTGACTGAAGTGGTCATATCTACCGTATGTGGTAGATTTCGATCAAATGAAAAAAACAAACTGGGAAAAATCCATTTTGGACAACTTGAAGGAAAATTTGAAAAGAAATATGGCAAATCCGAGAAGTAATAACTCATGTGTTACTGTTTTGCTTGTAAGTTTTACTACTCTATTGTTGCTTGTAAGTAACGTATTTTGTCTCATTTTCCTTTTTTGAACATTCGTACAAATTAGTCCACTTAATTAATTAAACTTGTTGAATACTATAAAACTTAGGTAAAATATGTACAACTATACTATATTGAATAACTATTTATTTTCTAGATATAAACTATAAACTCTACAGAAATTACAGAAGTTAAAGGCTATAAAAATAATTTTTACATATAGATAATATGTTAACGTCATGGGATGAAGATTGCTAGAATGTCCTACATATTTTGTAGAATGATATATGCATGACAAAACACTTTATAGATCTTATTAAGACTGTTTAACATGTACAATTATTCGAATTTTACAACTGCACAGTAAGTATACCATTACAGTTGTTTATGAGATGGATATAGTTGAATTTGACAAATTGACAGTGTTCATTGCATACAATATATGCCACCATTACAAATTAGCCAGGTGCCACATGTCCATTCATGTTGAACTGCATAAGTTTTCTTAGTAATTCTATCTTTGTATCACTGTAACATCTTTAAATTGATGTCATAATTTCAGTTTAGCAAAAGTATTGAAGTTTTAAGCAGGATATTATTTCTAGATTTCTGCACTAGTAGAATACACATTTATATTGTTTACAATGCATATTAACCAGGCTATCATACTTGTCAGATTTAAGTTAGCAATTTTGTGAAAGCTGTTTGTCATCATATTTTAATTATTTTGTTACGGTACCTGTATCAAAAGTACGAAATCAAGATGCATATCAATTTAACTACAATACATTGCAAGTGACAACACTGAATATTTAAAGAGATTCTTTTAATGTTTATTGCCAAATAATTCTTCATTTATCATAAAACCAATCATTTCTTTCTATTTGCATATAATCTTCCAAAGTAAATACATTTCGCTTATGCATTAAAAAAAGTAAAGTAACAATATATTATTTTAAGATAGTTTGGAATGATGTGATATTACTGTAAGGCTCTATTCTTTCATACATCTATGCTTGTTAGTTCTTCTGCGGATAGGTTGTCATGATGTACGAAATACGTAGCTTTTACAGATTTCTTGTATGTTATTTTTTCTTCTTCAATTTTCTCTAGTATGTGTGCAACTGTTGTACAATTTCTGTGAATGCAACCTTCGCATTAGTTTCAGTAACGTTTTTTTTTTAATTTGTCTGTTTCTCAAATTTTTCATGTTATGTTATATTCTAATTTGTGTAAATAGTCATTGCGAACAGTACACACTTTCTAACTATACAAATATCTTAATTAATTTAGTATTGGATATGCGACCGGGTGGAAATAATTCAAGAAAGAGACTCATACAAAGAAGAAATGCCAACGGCAGCTAAATGGAACTTGAGTGATTTGAAGGATAAACTTACATACAAGTTTCTAAAGAGTCTTGATGGAAATAAGGTAAAATTATTACAACAAGAGAACTATAGCATAAATCTTTCAATAGCTCATCTAAATATTTGCAAACTGTACACCTACTTGCATTACTCATCTAACTTATATTTTAATTGAACAATAGCGTTCATAGTAATTAGTGTGCTGGAAACAATTTTTTCTAAAACCTTCCATAAATTTAGACAATATTAAGAAAATAGTGGTTTTAATTTCAAAAAAAGCAACAGTTATGTTTTACAAAGTGTGCACCTGCTTGCACTTTTCATACATTTCTTATTTTATTTAACTTATAGTGTTCTGAATAAAAGTTTTAATGCAAACGTATTTTCTAAATTTATAAAAAAAATGTAAACTAAATTGAAAAATATCAAAACTAAGTTTTTAAGAAGTAGAACATATTTTTTAAAAAATGCAAACTTTCTTTTGCTTTCCATATATTTTAAACATCTGTTTAACTTTAAAATTGTTTAACTTTAAAATTGTTTGACTTTAAAATGAAATTTTTAAATATAAATATAAATATTTTCTTTCTAGTTTTAATAAGCTTGGAAAAAAATATAACATAAAATTTTCAAAAGCTCATTTTAATGTTTATAAAGCACACACTGATTTGTAATTTTCAAACATTTTAAATTTTTAGTTGCAGTTTAACATGCAAATATACTGTTAATTTTTTGTTAAAGTTTACAGAAATTTAAACAATATTAAAATAACGCTAACTTAAATTTGAAAGAATCCACAACATAAGTTTTACAAAGTACATATCTGCTTGCGCTTTCAGTACATTTCTTTTAGTAATTAACTTTTACTTTTATAGTTTTTGATAGGTTTGAAAAATAAAAACTGTAGTATAAATGTTTTAAAAGCTTACCTTAAAATTTACAAACTGCACACCTACTTGCGCTTTTCAAAAATTTTAAATTTTAATTTCACTTTAACATGCAAAAGTAATTATTTCGTTATTGATTATTCATTGCTCAAGTACATGAATAACTAATTATTTATTATTCTTACTAGGGTCTTTATAATTAATGTAATTTTAATAATAGTATCGATGAAAGAGTAACTATATTGGTATAGTTTTATTTGTTTATGTTATATTACAGCAATAGGTGAATTTTTTTATAGCATATGTAAAAGAAAATTCAGTTGAAAGTGAAGAGGAATTTTCAAAATAGCTGAACGTTTAAAAAGAGAGAATGAGTACTTGAAGAAAAAAGTTGAGCAACTTGAGATTGAGAATGAAGAATTAAAACAAAAGATAAAGATTTGTGAACCAAATTCTACTGAGGTAGAAGATACTTTTGAAATGGAGAATGGCATAATTTTTCAACAACAAAAAATTCTTGCTGCCGATGATGCTATAGGGAATAGCGATAAAAACAGGCAGAGGTGCAATAGAAATAATAGCTGTGATGGAATCAATGTTCAGTTGTTGATGTTGAACTATTTTTCCTAATGCGTTGCAAAATCATTCTTTAGTTCAAAGTACACGTTGGCAAAGCTATATGAAGAAAGTTCAATGTAATTAAAAATATCAAGTTTGTAATCATGTAATGTGTCTCATGCTGTCTGACAAAGCAGTATATATTTTAAACCAATTTAAAATATGCTAAACAACATAACGAAATGATGGTATATAATTTTGTTTTGTTAAAGTTTTCAATTTTTTTGCCACGTTTGTTATACTCTATTATAATATTAGTAATGATCTAATTATTTATATCATTATCTCAAAATTCAATTAAATTTTCTTCAATTTTCCACTGTATTCGGGTTTTTTTTCCAATAGCTCATGCTATAGTGTCAGGAGAAGATGAAAGCAATTAGTCTTGGTTTCTTTCTAATTTACAGTCAATGTTGTCAGATGATCGAATTATAATGTTTATATCAGATAGGCATCCAGCTATTATATCTTCTGTTTCGATGTTGTTTCCAAATTCTTGTCATAGCTATTGTATAAACCATATGAAAAACAATTTGCGTGCTATGTTGGGAGGTGATCCTAGAAAGGAATGGATAGTTAAGCTTTTTGTTGATGTTGCATATGCTTCTACTCATTCAAAGTTTGAAGTGGCATTGAAACTGTTAAGAGATTTTGGGGGTAATGTAGCTTCTAAATTTCTCAATGGCGTTAAATTTGAACACTTTGCAAATGCTTTCTTTCCAAGTAAAAGGTATGGTGAAATGGCATCTAATATTGCCGAAAGTTTCAACTCATGGGTCATTGAAGAAAGGCATCTTCCAATAACATCTTGTCTAGACTCTGTTCGAATTAAGATTATGGATCGAATTTCTAAACGTCGACAATTGAGTCAAACATGGAAAACTGAAATATGTAAAACTATGGAAAAGCGTTTGAATTCTTTTATTAGTTTGGGTCATGGTTGGATCGTCAAGAGATCCGATGAATATTGTTTTGAAGTATTGTCTAAAGAGTCGCAGCATGTAGATCTTTTACATCATGGGTGTAGCTGCAATATGTGGACTATTGATGGCTTTCCATGTCCACATGCTATTCGGGCTATTAGATCTCAAAGTTTGAATGTTTATGAGTATATTGATCAGTATTTTTCTACTACATACTTTCAAGTATCATATTTTATTCCTATATCTCTTGTTCCAAATACTGATAAGCCTGAAGTTCTTCCAGAAAATCTTGCCATTTGTCCTCCAATTCCTAAACGTGACCCTGGTCGTCCAGCTATCAAGCGAAAACCTTCTATTGGTTAAGCCAAAAAGAAACGAAAATGTGGAAAATGTCAAAAGTTCGATCACAACAAGAGCACTTGTCCTTTAGTTAATAATTCAGTTGTTTTAAGTTGAAGATGTCAAAAGAGTTTATTTGGCATTGTATTGTTTTGAATTTGATTTTATTTGATATTGACAAGTTAATTGCTGTTATAAGTTGTTATTGTTGTGGTTTGTATTTTAGACATAGTATGTTCTATGTTGTCAAAGTAATATGACTTAAATGGGAAATTAAAATTCAGTACAGTATTCAAGTTTGTTCTTTATTTTAATAGTTTTTAAAGCATTGATTGGTTTGAAACAGGCTCGAAATTTGTAGTATGGAAAATGTATGACCGTTCTATTAAAGTTTGGAAGGCATTTTTTTGATATACATTAGTGTATGAACTGTGCTTCTGGTTGCATAATATCCAACTCAATGCATGTGGGGAGATCAGCTTTATTATACAGAAGTGGATGTAACTGTGTTGTTACTACAGGTATTGTAACAGGTGGTGTTATGCAGACATTGAATCGGTTGCTGACTGAGATTGATGGTTTTGGCGAAGACAGTAGTGTATCGGCATTGCTACAACAAAATTTAATAAAAATCTTGAAAAGACATATTGCATAGAATTGCAGTTTGACAAAAGCTTGTAAAGATTGTTGGCGAATAATTTGGCACAGACACTATGCTTATGTGTAAATGGTTACCAAGAGCATTTTATATAAGAAATTAACAGCCGCATGGTGCAACTAATGATATCCTTCATTTCTACATTTTACTAGCTTAATAATTCAGGGAAAGTTAGGCTGTTAGAGTGCGATTGATTATCCTAAACACAGAAATTATGAAACTGCGGACGTAAGACGATTTTCTCTCAAAGTATTACTTTTCAAATATTAGCTAATGTATGGCGTGCATCATTATCCAGACAACAATTTCGCTTTGTAAGATGGAAAAAAGTTGAAAGCGCACGACCATTGGCAAGAGTTATGGTTTTAATGTAACAAAGTATGTTGCATTTAGCCTCTTTTGTTGCATATTTGTTAATGTAATGGCCATACCACTATAACTGGAGAAACGTTAAAGTCTCGCCCATGGTTGAGTTGCTGACTGAAATCAGCAAGCAAAGTCTTTTGATCGAGAGAACTAGGGATTAATGTCTGACGCACCTTTGGATCAATGAAGTATGTACCCAAATTGTATGATAAAACTAACTAACAGTATGCACACATTTTCGGTTTTTAGGATTTTGAAACACGTTTACCTATCATAACTATTATGCACACAAACTGCAACAAAACAAATTTATTACAACTTTTCATTCATCAATTACATATTTCAACATACATATCAACACTGATACTTTTTCCAGATATCAAACTGTTTTCAGATATCAAACAAACAAGCATTGCATCAAAAAACAGTTTTGAGATATCAAACAAATAAGCATTGTATCAAAAAACTGTTTCCAGACATAAAACAAATTGTTGTACTTTATCCGACATACAAATAACATAAACTAGCATTATATCAAACAAACTCTTTCCACGTATCAAAAAACATAAACTCTTTCCAAATATCATTCAGATAAATTTTGTTGTGCTTCCTTCCCATCCATATTTTGGATCTGATAGAGTAACATATGAGAAATATTCTCTGCGTTCATGGAAATCCTCTGAAGTTGTCAATTAGTGTTTATATGAACATATTTTCATATATAGCATGACATCTATTGCACTTGTTTCTCTGCAATAAGTTTAAAAGTTTTAATTTAGAAATATGAATATTACATATACATACATACATACATACATACATACGTATCTATATATATATGTTTGTATGTATGAATGAATGATAAAATTTTGTGGAAATATTGAAGTATTTTGAAGTTGAAATATTTATGTTATACAACTTATAAAATGAAAATATAGACATATATGATATTTTGCTTACATGTCAGGAAATTGTCTTCTTGATGCTTCATCTTGAAACAGCACCATTTTTTTTCTTTTTGTGTTTTTTCCCTTTTCCTTTAATGTCTCATTTATTAAAATAAGTGCATTCTCTTTCTGTAGAAACAAATATGTTTTTAACACTAGTATTATAAAATATACATACAAGAAAACAATGACCATATGCTGGAATACTAGTTGAGTATTAAAAATATGAGTCGTGTATTTAAGATCCTATGTTTATAATTTGTAACAAGATGATACATCTACAAGGCAGGTATATGCAATGTAATGGAACTACAACGTCACAACCTGGTGTTATGAAATACATAATATTCCATTTTACTCTTTGACTTGTAAATTTTTTTTTAGATAATTTTGACATCTATAAATTGCTATGTTCAATTTGACGAAATGCATATGTGATCTAACAATTATGTAAACAAAATTAAACTTGCAATACAAAATAAATATTGCTTACTATCATATTTGCTTTTTGTGCATAATTATTTGGTCTTGCTTTCACAGAATTAAAATGACGCCGTTCCTTCTTCTGAAGATAGTAGACAAGAAGTGTCCAATGATTATTCAAATGTTTAATAGGAAAAATGTAACGATCTTGAATTTTATTAAGTTTAAATTGATAACTAAATTTTATTTTTGAATAAAATTTGTGAAATAATTGGTAATTAATATAAAATTTTAGTTAAATTTTAGATAATCGAGAATTAATTTGGATATTTGAAAATGAACATGTTTATAAAATAGTTTGAAATAATTTTAAGTAAATTTTGTATTTAATAATATAAGTTTAAAGGAAAGGTAAGATTTTAAATTTTTGTTTAAGTATAAAAGTGTGTTTATACTTGAGTTAAAATTTTATAAACAAATAACTGTAACTAAGGCATAATAAATAAAGTATTCAAACATAACTAAAAGTATGCTTATAAAATGAAAGGGAGATGTGCCAGGCTTTGTATATTTGTAGTTGTAAATAATGTATTGATGTTAAGCAAATACTTTAAATGAACTTATAGTAATATAAAATATGACAAAGCATAAAACAAAGTAAAAACAAGCTTGGCAATGCAAAATAAAGTATTCAAACAAAAAAAATAAAAAATACAAAGTATGCAAGACAAAGACAAGAAACATAAACAAAGCAAAGTTGAATAAGTATAGGCTGGAAAGAAGTAAAAGAAAACAAAGAAAAATATTATATGTGGGTAGCTTGCAAAAGAAACAAACAAGTTACAAAATTATATTCAGTATGTACACTTAAAACAATACAAAGGCAAATGAAAGTGTTTAAAACAAATATAAAACAAAACAAAGTATAAGCTGATGACAGTGTAAGCTAATGAAATAAGACATGAAAAAAATTATTCATTTGTTCAAGTAATCAATGCAAGTCAAAATTGTATCTCTCAGCCACCAAGATAAGTAATGCAGCCTGCAGGTTTGTAAAAGAAAAAGATAAAGTAAAGTAAAAGTATGTAAACATGCAAGTATAAAACAAAACAAGTAAACAAAGCATAGAACAAGAACAAGAAAAATGCAGGCTGAAATAAACAAAGCTAAAGTAATAATACATCTCAACCATACTTATTAAACAAAATAGTATTACTTTGTACAAATAACATCACCCTGTATAAAGTTGTAACCCCTATACACATCCCCTCAGCACAAATTGATAGCATCTTCAACCATGCCTATTATACAAAATATTATAATCATTTGTACAAACAACATTATAATACACTGTACTAACTATACCAGCCTGTAAAGCTCCATTCTTTTATATATCAGTCTTCTTCATTTCGTTCAAAACTGAGTACATATGAAGTAAAAAATCCATTTCAAGCTATAAATAAACTTCAACTTAAACAATTCAAACAAAATAAACCAAAGATCAAGGAGGAAAGTACAGCTAAGAATTTCAAGGCCTGTGCTAAAAAGTGGAAACTCTGTTCTCTGTTCATCTTCTCAAATGTGAGTAACTTTCACTTTTAAACCTTAAATATTTGAAATCAGTTGCATAGAAATATCTGGAAATGTGTAGGCGAGTAAACAAATTTTTAGTAATATCTAAATATCATCAAGTTGAGTATAAATTTGTTTGTGTATGAAGCTCTGTTTGTGTTGTGAAGTAGGTCTGTAAGTTGCTGTTCTTTCCATCTCCTTTGTTCTTTTGCTCTTCTTTCTTCCTGAGTTACAGATTTCTATTAGACATGTAAAATTAAATTTCTCATCTTCTACTCACTTCCAGGCATGGGTTTCAAAATGAAATACGTGTGTTTAGGTATGAATTAAAATTTAAAAATAGTTTTAAATGAATCAAAGCAAAGTTTCTCTGAAGTTTGGAAACTACAGTCAAAATAAAAAATAAAAAAAATAAAACATGTTAAAATTCAAACATTAAATACTGTCGTTTCAAAATGGTAACTCGAATTCACTTGAAGAGTTTGGATTTTTAGGACAAAAATCAAGAATTTTAATACTGCATTGAAAACAAAAATTGGGTTTACTTGGAAATTGCATTTGAGGCAGTTTCTGGTGATCTCGGTGTTGAGGGGGGTTGTGGTTCTCTGGGGTGGTAGAGGAGTGACTGCAGCATCGAGGAAAAATAGGGGGCGGTGGTCAGACCACCGTGGCGGCAGCGGCGTAGGTTTAAAATTTTTAAACCTAGTTTTTGACGCAGTTTTGTTTTGTCTCGTTCGTTGTATAGGGATGATCGAGTGTTACGCGTTTTTGGGAATTGGTAGAGGCTTGGTAGGCGAAGCTATGACCGAAGGTGATGGCTCTCAGGTGGTCGAGGCGGCGAGATTGGAGTGTTGTCAGGTTTTGAGGTGACGAAGCTTTCGAGATTTCCAGGTTTTCGCGTGTGTTTACAGGTTTGGATTTTGACGCTCGATTTCAATTTCAAGTTGTAGATAGAGTTTGGGTGATTGAATTTGGATATGAGGATGATTATCAACTGGCAAGGATCACCGCTGATGATCGGAGGTGGATGGGTCGTGGGTACATGTGCACGGAGCACATGTTGATATCTAGAGAGTTGGTTTACGGTAGAGAGGTTAGGCTCGAAGTTTTCTCGAAGTAGTTGGGTAGTTTACTTGAAGTGGACGCGTATTGGACTCGAAGCAAAATGCTCAGGGCTCGGGTTGCATTCTGTTACAAGCTTCAGCCTGAAACTGTTTTTGTTTCTGGGAATTTAAAAAAAAAACAAATTTAAATTTATGAAGCAGGGTTTTAAAAAAAAATTGAGTTTAAATCTAAGAAGTAAATGTAATTCAAGTTTGGATTAGAATTCAGTTTAACCATGAATAAAATTTTAAAATCCAAATTGTTTAATAACTTAAAAGTAGTTAAGGGTGTTGAAAGTAATTTGAAATTTAAAATAGATTTGAAATTTGTAAATGAAAAATGTAAACAATTTAAAATTAAAAGTTTAAACCTGAAAATAAATTTTTAAAAACCAAATTTCCAGATTTTGAAATTAATTAAGATTTATAACTTAAGTGTTGAAATGAATTTTTAAATATGTTAAATTTAAAAAGAAAAATAATTTATTGATATTACCAAATGTAATTAATAAAATGATAATCAGCAATTTGGGTATAATTGTGGTTAAGGGGTTGGTTTAATTTATTAATTAAAGAATTAATTAATAATTGTGATTAATTAAGATAAATTAAATAATTTAAGGGTAATTGATTCATTAATTAAGATCGATTAGAAAAAAAATTAAAGGGTTAACTAATAAATTTGAAAGAGGAATTTATTTCAGATAATTTGTAATTAATTTATGATAATTAACCCAGATTTATAATTAATACAATTTGATTTAAATTATCAGTCAACTAATAAGTTTTACTTGTGAATGTTTAAACTTGACTGAATAATTAATTTGTCTGATATCCCTGTTATATGATGCTTATGATTATCCTGATTTGTGTTGTGATCTGTGATGTAATTTATTATCTGTGATATATATATCTGCGAATCTGTGTATGAAAGATAAGTGTTATAGTTTATACCGCTTATCGAATATATATTGTCGTATTTGATCTGTGATGATTGAATGCTGTTGCACTATTGCGTGTTAAACCCCTGGACCACACTCATACACACACCAATATGGATTTCATGAGGAAATCGATTAAGTCACAGATTTTTGAAATAGTTTTAGATTTGAATATTTGAATTCAAATGTTTTGGAAATGGATTGGGTTTAAAGTGAAAAGCAATTGAAATGGAATTTCAAAGATGAAATTATTTTGAATAACTTGATTAAGATTTGGAATTTAAATATTTTGATTTCAATTTGAATTCAATATTCAAATTGAATTCTGTAATTTGAAACTAGGGATTAACGATATTATACTAGTCATTATGAGTTAAACCATTTTTAAAGTACTGTTCTTTTGGGAATTTGAATTAACCTAAAGATTTTAACTTGTATAAATGAAATCGGGTTTTTCGAAATAAGACTGTTGTTTCTAAATGATAAAAAGGCTTTCATAGGAGAAACGAATTTCAAATTATATAAAAAGAGATTTCAAGTTTAAACTGAAATAGTTTACCAAGTTATTGATGAATATTTGAAAATGAATTTTGAAAGTGAATATTTGGAAACGGTTTGAAAACTATAAGATAAATCTTTAATTTAAAGATTTAAATGAACTAATCCAATTGAGATGGAATTGTTTTGAAATCTAGGAATGAATCTTTGTGAAAATGGGTGAACTTAGTAAAATAAATCTTTTGTTTAAAAAGATTTGAAATGGTAATTTGTTTAAACCATTTGAAAGAAAAGTTTTGAATTATTAAGTTGTGACTTAATTGAAATCCCTTATCCATATGTTTTAAATGTTTCGCTCACTATTCGGTTTAGCCGGGAAAGGACCTTTGTGTCGTATAACCCATTCCGAATATGTGATACGTCGTATATGGATAGCATTTGAAGACCGGTGTTGAAGACCGGGTGTTTGCAAGAACGATAAGATAACCTATCGATTGTCTCTGCACTGGGTAGCTCCTGGTATAGAGATTCCCTAAGTGATGGGAAATCCGATCGGGATTGTGAATATCCGGATTGCAAGGACTTCTTTGTAAGCGCCTTCGGTTCTGTTCGAACCCGGAACAGACTTGTATGGATTGTATGTCTGACATTACAAATTGAGATATAAAGCTGATTTCTTTCAAATATATTTCTGTTGGTGGCGGAGAATTTATTCTCTTAGCTTAACACCCTTCTCTGAGACGTACGATCTCAGAGGTTTTATAGTTGAAGTTTATCAGCGATATATTCCCAATTTGGTAATGTGACATGCTGAGTGTTGCTGTGAAATGATCATTGTGTTGATCATTGGTGATAGGATCATTTGTTTGATCGTTTATCTTGGTGATCATTTCTATGATAATTTGTTGACCCAAAGCACGACTTTTGTATAAAGTGTGTCTTTGTGGACGTGACTTCGTCGAGCCTCACACCCCGGAATGGTCAAAACAGGAAAGATGCGGCAAGGTTATGAGGGGTAGCTCCCTTTAGGGTATGTGCATTTCCTTCTGGAAAAGGGTGGTATCATGGTATGGAGCCCAGATACTTACTCATGTTGAAACACTTTATTTATGATTGTGTGAATTGATTACGAGCGCTCGGTTAAAGGTCCCAAAGGACCGGGGGATGGCATACTCGTGTCAGTAGTTACCCAGTTAGGGGTAACCCGGTCTTGTGTTGGCAGAGATCCGGTTTGGTTCTCGGGGACGTCCTTCCAGAGGCGTTCTCATGTGGCAATGGGAAGTTCCTTGACCTGACCATTCGTTGGAAATCCAAAGAAACAATACGAATCCTGCACGGTTTTAGTTGTATAACCTGCCATGGAATGTGGCGGTAACCTGCTATTGAACATGGTAGCTATAGTAGGCATAAGTGCGGAATGCCTATGCTGGCTAAGATTTATATCTTTATTTTCGAAATAAATTTTTCCTACACTATGCACTAGTAATAATATCAAATGTTTCTTTTTAATGCGTATCAAGCATCTTTGACTATCATAAGGAGAAATCTCCTCCGATTCTGCGTTTGCATTGTGTGTGTGTGCGGGAGGCCTTATGGTAGTCTCATATTTAAAAAGCATTGCGAATTGACTTTGAAAATCTTTTGTTGAATGTTTTAAAAGATAAACTGTTTTTGTTGCTCACACCAGTCCCACGACTGATCCGGAGTTTATTGTTTCTTTTCTAAACTCTGGATGCTCATTATTTTCTACACGAGCAGTCTAGAGTTGGGTTTTTCAGATAGTCAGATTAGTAGGTTATCTGGAGCTAGTTCAATCTTTGGATATGGACTATACTTGCTTATCTTGGTGCATCGTTATTGGGAGTTCGAGCTATTGCTGGATTGGTTCTTGGAAATGGAGTTGCAGTTCTCGGAGTTCTCTTTTGAAGATTATCTTAGAGTTATATTGTTCCGCTGCTGGATATCATCTATTTTCTTTTCCGCTGCATTTATTGTATCATATCTCTGATGTATATTGATATCTATTGGATCATCTGTTGTATCAGATATTGTATCAAAGCTGTATATCAATGTATTATTCTTTTATTCCGCTGTGTTATTTACTTAATGTTGTTATAAGCTCCGGCGAATCGGATTTGAACGGTCGAATCTATGGCATTCGAATACGATTTGAAGTATGGATGTCGATTTTCGAGCGGGCGAAATTCGAAACGTTACATTTGGTATCAGAGCTAAGGTGAAACTTTAGCTCAGGAGTATAACACATTAAGTAGCTCATTAGAGATAGGGTGAAGTATCCCTAGAATGAGTATCCCTAAGATATCCGTTTGAATGCCTCAGTAAATTCTCTTACTATCCAGTGATAGTGAGTATGAGTGTAAAAAGAGAACGAGATAGGGGACAGGAAAATACGACTATAATTGAACAATGCTCTGTAACAACAGTGGAAACAATCTTTCTCTATCAATTTTCTTTGATTCGTCTTTCCAAATTCTTTTGATTGCTTCGTGACAGCTCCAGAAAGAAGTTTCGGTGTGATGAAGGCCCTACATATCGTTGTAGGAAATTTTTACTTCGTATCTTCATCAATTTCTTATCAGTTCTTCGTTTTAAACTTTAATGAATTTGAAATTTAGAATTGAAATTTTAAATAAATTGGAAATTTTGAAAAAATTGAGTTAAATTGATTAATGAAATATGAAGCTAAATTTAAATTGTATTGATTAAGCGATTTTGTTTAAAACCAAATTTGAAATTATTGTGATTTCTCGGGTGGATCGAAGTCCCAAGAGGGACAAATTGGTATATATTTTGAGATATTCCGACTTAGATTTTGGAATCTATATCTTGTGTTTGAGGAATTATAGGAGATCGAATCTGTCTATCTTTGTTATTTTCGTGCCTGCGAATTTCGAGGACGAAATTCCTTTTAAGGGGGGAAGTCTGTAACGATCTCGAATTTTATTAAGTTTAAATTGATAATTAAATTTTACTTTTGAATAAAATTTGTGAAATAATTGGTAATTAATATAAAATTTTAGTTAAATTTTAGATAATCGAGAATTAATTTGGATATTTGAAAATGAACATGTTTATAAAATAGTTTGAAATAATTTTAAGTAAATTTTGTATTTAATAATATAAGTTTAAAGGAAAGGTAAGATTTTAAATTTTTGTTTAAGTATAAAAGTGTGTTTATACTTGAGTTAAAATTTTATAAACAAATAACTGTAACTAAGGCATAATAAATAAAATATTCAAACATAACTAAAAGTATGCTTATAAAATGAAAGGGAGATGTGCCAGGCTTTGTATATTTGTAGTTGTAAATAAAGTATTGATGTTAAGCAAATACTTTAAATGAACTTACAGTAATATAAAATATGACAAAGCATAAAACAAAGTAAAAACAAGCTTGGCAATGCAAAATAAAGTATTCAAAAAAAATAAATACAAAGTATGCAAGACAAAGACAAGAAACATAAACAAAGCAAAGTTGAATAAGTATAGGCTGGAAAGAAGTAAAAGAAAACAAAGAAAAATATTATATGTGGGTAGCTTGCAAAAGAAACAAACAAGTTACAAAATTATATTCAGTATGTACACTTAAAAGAATACAAAGGCAAATGAAAGTGTTTAAAACAAATATAAAACAAAACAAAGTATAAGCTGATGACAGTGTAAGCTAATGAAATAAGACATGAAAAAAATTATTCATTTGTTCAAGTAATCAATGCAAGTCAAAATTGTATCTCTCAGCCACCAAGTTAAGTAATGCGGCCTACAGGTTTGTAAAAGAAAAAGATAAAGTAAAGTAAAAGTATGTAAACATGCAAGTATAAAACAAAACAAGTAAACAAAGCATAGAACAAGAACAAGAAAAATGCAGGCTGAAATAAACAAAGCTAAAGTAATAATACATCTCAACCATACTTATTAAACAAAATAGTATTACTTTGTACAAATAACATCACCCTGTATAAAGTTGTAACCCCTATACACATCCCCTCAGCACAAGTTGATAACATCTTCAACCATGCCTATTATACAAAATATTATAATCATTTGTACAAACAACATTATAATGCACTGTACTAACTATACCAGCCTGTAAAGCTCCATTCTTTTATATATCAGTCTTCTTCATTTCGTTCAAAACTGAGTACATATGAAGTAAAAAAAATCCATTTCAAGCTATAAATAAACTTCAACTTAAACAATTCAAACAAAATAAACCAAAGATCAAGGAGGAAAGTACAGCTAAGAATTTCAAGGCCTGTGCTAAAAAGTGGAAACTCTGTTCTCTGTTCATCTTCTCAAATGTGAGTAACTTTCACTTTTAAACCTTAAATATTTGAAATCAGTTGCATAGAAATATCTGGAAATGTGTAGGTGATTAAACAAATTTTTAGTAATATCTAAATATCATCAAGTTGAGTATAAATTTGTTTGTGTATGAAGCTCTGTTTGTGTTGTGAAGTAGGTATGTAAGTTGCTGTTCTTTCCATCTTCTTTGTTCTTTTGCTCTTCTTTCTTCCTGAGTTACAGATTTCTATTAGACATGTAAAATTAAATTTCTCATCTTCTACTCACTATCAGGCATGGGTTTCAAAATGAAATACGTGTGTTTAGGTATGAATTAAAATTTAAAAATAGTTTTAAATGAATCAAAGAAAAGTTTCTCTGAAGTTTGGAAACTACAGTCAAAATAAAAAATAAAAAAAATAAAACATGTTAAAATTCAAACATTAAATACTGTCGTTTCAAAATGGTAACTCGAATTCACTTGAAAAGTTTGGATTTTTAGGACAAAAATCAAGAATTTTAATACTGCATTGAAAACAAAAATTGGGTTTACTTGGAAATTGCATTTGAGGCAGTTTCTGGTGATCTCGGTGTTGAGGGGGGTTGTGGTTCTCTGGGGTGGTAGAGGAGTGACTGCAGCATCGAGGAAAAATAGGGGGCGGTGGTTAGACCACCGTGGCGGCGGCGGCGTAGGTTTAAAATTTTTAAACCTAGTTTTTGACGCAGTTTTGTTTTGTCTCGTTCGTTGTATAGGGATGATCGAGTGTTACGCGTTTTTGGGAATTGGTAGAGGCTTGGTAGGCGAAGCTATGACCGAAGGTGATGGCTCTCAGGTGGTCGAGGCGGCGAGATTGGAGTGTTGTCAGGTTTTGAGGTGACGAAGCTTTCGAGATTTCCAGGTTTTCGCGTGTGTTTACAGGTTTGGATTTTGACGCTCGATTTCAATTTCGAGTTGTAGATAAAGTTTGGGTGATTGAATTTGGATATGAGGATGATTATCAACTGGCAAGGATCACCGCTGATGATCGGAGGTGGATGGGTCGTGGGTACATGTGCACGGAGCACATGTTGATATCTAGAGAGTTGGTTTACGGTAGAGAGGTTAGGCTCGAAGGTTTCTTGAAGTAGTTGGGTAGTTTACTTGAAGTGGACGCGTATTGGACTCGAAGCAAAATGCTCAGGGCTCGGGTTGCATTCTGTTACAAGCTTCAGCCTAAAGCTGTTTTTGTTTCTGGGAATTTAAAAAAAAAACAAATTTAAATTTATGAAGCAGGGTTTTAAAAAAAAATCTGAGTTTAAATCTAAGAAGTAAATGTAATTCAAGTTTGGATTAGAATTCAGTTTAACCATGAATAAAATTTTAAAAACCAAATTGTTTAATAACTTAAAAGTAGTTAAGGGTATTGAAAGTAATTTGAAATTTAAAATAGATTTGAAATTTGTAAATGAAAAATGTAAACAATTTAAAATTAAAAGTTTAAACCTGAAAATAAATTTTTAAAAACCAGATTTCCATATTTTGAAATTAATTAAGATTTATAACTTAAGTGTTGAAATAAATTTTTAAATATGTTAAATTTAAAAAGAAAAGTAATTTATTGATATTACCGAATGTAATTAATAAAATGATAATCAGCAATTTGGGTATAATTGTGGTTAAGGGGTTGGTTTAATTTATTAATTAAAGAATTAATTAATAATTGTGATTAATTAAGATAAATTAAATAATTTAAGGGTAATTGATTCATTAATTAAGATCGATTAGAAAAAAAATTAAAGGGTTAACTAATAAATTTGAAAGAGGAATTTATTTCAGATAATTTGTAATTAATTTATGATAATTAACCCAGATTTATAATTAATACAATTTGATTTAAATTATCAGTCAACTAATAAGTTTTACTTGTGAATGTTTAAACTTGACTGAATAATTAATTTGTCTGATATCCCTGTTATATGATGCTTATGATTATCCTGATTTGTGTTGTGATCTGTGATGTAATTTATTATCTGTGATATATATATATCTGCGAATCTGTGTATGAAAGATAAGTGTTATAGTTTATACCGCTTATCGAATATATATTGTCGTATTTGATCTGTGATGATTGAATGCTGTTGCACTATTGTGTGTTAAACCCCTGGACCACACTCATACACACACCAATATGGATTTCACGAGGAAATCGATTAAGTCACAGATTTTTGAAATAGTTTTAGATTTGAATATTTGAATTCAAATGTTTTGGAAATGGATTGGGTTTAAAGTGAAAAGCAATTGAAATGGAATTTCAAAGATGAAATTATTTTGAATAACTTGATTAAGATTTGGAATTTAAATATTTTGATTTCAATTTGAATTCAATATTCAAATTGAATTCTGTAATTTGAAACTAGGGATTAACGATATTATACTAGTCATTATGAGTTAAACCATTTTTAAAGTACTGTTCTTTTGGGAATTTGAATTAACCCAAAGATTTTAACTTGTATAAATGAAATCGGGTTTTTCGAAATAAGACTGTTGTTTCTAAATGATAAAAAGGCTTTCATAGGAGAAACGAATTTCAAATTATATAAAAAGAGATTTCAAGTTTAAACTGAAATAGTTTACCAAGTTATTGATGAATGTTTGAAAATGAATTTTGAAAGTGAATATTTGGAAACGGTTTGAAAACTATAAGATAAATCTTTAATTTAAAGATTTAAATGAATTAATCCAATTGAGATGGAATTGTTTTGAAATCTGGGAATGAATCTTTGTGAAAATGGGTGAACTTAGTAAAATAAATCTTTTGTTTAAAAAGATTTGAAATGGTAATTTGTTTAAACCATTTGAAAGAAAAGTTTTGAATTATTAAGTTGTGACTTAATTGAAATCCCTTATCCATATGTTTTAAATGTTTTCGCTCACTATTCGGTTTAGCCGGGAAAGGACCTTTGTGTCGTATAACCCATTCCGAATATGTGATACGTCGTATATGGATAGCATTTGAAGACCGGTGTTGAAGACCGGGTGTTTGCAAGAACGATAAGATAATCTATCGATTGTCACTGCACTGGGTAGCTCCTGGTATAGAGATTCCCTAAGTGATGGGAAATCCGACCGGAATTGTGAATATCCGGATTGCAAGGACTTCTTTGTAAGTGCCTTCGGTTCTGTTCGAACCCGGAACAGACTTGTATGGATTGTATGTCTGACATTACAAATTGAGATATAAAGCTGATTTCTTTCAAATATATTTCTGTTGGTGGCGGAGAATTTATTCTCTTAGCTTAACACCCTTCTCTGAGACGTACGAGCTCAGAGGTTATATAGTTGAAGGTTATCAGCGATATATTCCCAATTTGGTAATGTGACATGCTGAGTGTTGCTGTGAAATGATCATTGTGTTGATCATTGGTGATAGGATTATTTGTTTGATCGTTTATCTTGGTGATCATTTCTATGATCATTTGTTGACCCAAAGCACGGCTTTTGTATAAAGTGTGTCTTTGTGGACGTGACTTCGTCGAGCCTCACACCCCAGAATGGTCAAAACAGGAAAGATGCGGCAAGGTTATGAGGGGTAGCTCCCTTTAGGGTATGTGCATTTCCTTCTGGAAAAGGGTAGTATCATGGTATGGAGCCCAGATACTTATTCATGTTGAAACACTTTATTTATGATTGTGTGAATTGATTACGAGCGCTTGGTTAAAGGTCGCAAAGGACCGGGGGATGGCATACTCGTGTCAGTAGTTACCCAGTTAGGGGTAACACGGCCTTGTGTTGGCAGAGATCCGGTTTGGTTCTCGGGGACGTCCTTCCAGAGGCGTTCTCATGTGGCAATGGGAAGTTCCTTGGCCTGACCATTCGTTGGAAATCCAAAGAAACAATACGAATCCTGTACGGTTTTAGTTGTATAACCTGCCATGGAATGTGGCGGTAACCTGCTATTGAACATGGTAGCTATAGTAGGCATAAGTGCGGAATGCCTATGCTGGCTAAGATTTATATCTTTATTTTCGAAATAAATTTTTCCTACACTATGCACTAGTAATAATATCAAATGTTTCTTTTTAATGCGTATCAAGCATCTTTGACTATCATAAGGAGAAATCTCCTCCGATTCTGCATTTGCATTGTGTGTGTGTGCGGGAGGCCTTATGGTAGTCTCATATTTAAAAAGCATTGCGAATTGACTTTGAAAATCTTTTGTTGAATGTTTTAAAAGATAAACTGTTTTTGTTGCTCACACCAGTCCCACGACTGATCCGGAGTTTATTGTTTCTTTCCTAAACTCTGGATGCTCATTATTTTCTACACGAGCAGTCTAGAGTTGGGTTTTTTAGATAGTCAGATTAGTAGGTTATCTGGAGCTAGTTCAATCTTTGGATATGGACTATACTTGCTTATCTTGGTGCATCGTTATTGGGAGTTCGAGCTATTGCTGGATTGGTTCTTGGCAATGGAGTTGCAGTTCTCGGAGTTCTCTTTTGAAGACTATCTTAGAGTTATATTGTTCCGCTGCTGGATATCATCTATTTTCTTTTCCGCTGCTATTTATTGTATCATATCTCTGATGTATTTTGATATATATTGGATCATCTGTTGTATCAGATATTGTATCAAAGCTGTATATCAATGTATTATTCTTTTATTCCGCTGTGTTATTTACTTAATGTTATTATAAGCTCCGGCGAATCGGATTTGAACGGTCGAATCTATGGCATTCGAATACGATTTGAAGTATGGATGTCGATTTTCGAGCGGGAAAAATTCGAAACGTTACAAAAAAACAGGAGTTGAATTGGTTTTTCATCAGACAGTAATTTGTCTTTTAAATGTTTTTAGATGAGTTCATTGTTTTTTGCCTTTATCATCAGTGATGCCTGCAAAATATGTAAATGTAAGTTCACACTAAATTATTACTTGGTGTATGTAAAATATTAGTAACATGGAGATAAAATAACTTACTACTTCCTCTGATCTGAAGTAGACATTTTGTTCATTCGTTTTTCTGGCAATATTTATTATATACCAATTGAAAACCTGTATATAATATAATTACATTGTTATAACGGAACTTTAATTTTTTTTATAACTTTTCATAATAATAAACAACGAATGAGTATATATAAATATTTAAATAGATTAAACATTTTGAACTTTTAAGCTTTTAAATTTGTAAGGAATTTAAGGAACAATATCTGTTCATCCACTATTCGTTCATACAAGTAACTTCGTAGCGAACAAGAAGATATTATAATATTGTCGTTTGTGTTCTTGTACACTATGAAACTGCAAAGAAATTCAAAAAAAATGTTATAAAGATATTATAGAGTTATTTCAATTTTATTTTCTTACCTTCTGTTATATCTCAAGCAAGGATTTTCAAATTATAAAAGCTCTTTTTTCTGCAGATCTTTATTAGCAGATACAGGTAACTCATTTTTTCAGTCGCCATTGCTTCAGTTTCCAAATTTTCTTTCGATGTTTCTAATTCTGTTGCTTCATTTTCAGTTAAGCTATTTTCTTCAGTTGGTTGTTAAAGTTTCTGCAGATCAACCATTTCTTGCAATTCTGCTGCTTCATTTTCAGTTGATTTTGTAATGTTATCATTCAATGATTTATCTTCTATATTTTCCATTTTTTTAAACATCAGTCTGCAGAACTGTAATTTTTTTCCAGGTCTCTAAAATAACTTTTTATCTTTTTGTACTTGTTCTTTAAATTTTGGAAGTTAGAACAGTTATCACTTTCTGAACTAGATGATGAGATTTCATGCTCTGAATTTGATATTTTTTTCATCATCCATTTCCACATTTGCCTGTATTTTACATATGATTTGTTAGACATGGAACAAATTTTTGATCTAATACAGAATACACTATTAATTAAAACAAAAAATAATTGCATTTTAGGTGTGCAAGTTGGTGTGCGCTTTGTTGTTATTGGGGCGAGTTTTTGAAACTTTTGTACTAATTTTTTTATATATATTATAGAAAATATATATTTTCACTAGAATTTTAATTCATCGTACTAAAATTTAATTAATATATGAAATGTGCAGAGAATGCAAGCACCTGTGCAATTAAAATTTGAAATGTTTCTAAAGTGCAAATAACTATGCGCTTTGTAAATATCAAACTCAGGTTTTGAAATATTTATGCTTCAATTTTCTTATTTTCTAAAAATCTAGTACAACTTAGAAAATAATATTTATAATTAAAGTTTATACTGTAATTCTAATGTTAAATGGTAAATTAATATATATGAAAAGTGCAAAAAGCTTTGCGTTTTTTTTTAAATTACGTTCTGCTTTTAACAAACTTAAGTTCCATTTTGTAGAACTTATGATGTGGGTTTTTTGAAAATTTAACCTATGATTATCTTAATGTTGTTAAATTTCTAAAATCTTTTGTTAAACAAAAATATTTACAGTAAAAAATTTCTTTGCATTTAATTCACAATAAAGTTTAAAATGTTTGAAAAGCGCAAGTAGGTATGCGCTTTGTTGTTATTGAGGTGGGTTTTTGAAACTTTTGTTCTATAATTTTTTTTTATATTGTAGAAAATATATATTTTCATTAAAATTTTAATTCATCATACGAAATTTTAATTACTATACGAAATGTGCACAAAATGCAAGCACCTGTGCAATTAAAATTTAAAATGTTTCTAAAGCGCAAATAGCTGTTTGCTTTGTAAATATCAAACTCGAGTTTTGAAATATTTATGCTTCAGTTTTCTTATTTTTTACAAATCTAGTACAACTCAGAAAATAATATTTATAATTAAAGTTTATACTGTAATTTTAATGTTAAATGGTAAATTAACATATATGAAAAGAGCAAAAAGCTATGCGTTTTTTTTAAATTATGTTCTGCTTTTGACAAACTTAGGTTTCATTTTATCTCAAGGTAGATTACATTTTTTTTTATATTCTAGAAAATATATTTTCATTCAAATTTTAATTCATCATACATACTAAAATTTAATTAATATAAGAAATGTTCATAAAATGCAAGCAACTGTGCAGTTTGTAGCACTTATGATGTGGGTTTTTTGAAAATTTAACCTATGATTATCTTATTGTTGTTTAAATTTCCAAAATATTTTCTTAAACAAAAATATTTACAGTAAAAAATTTCTTTGCATTTAATTCACAATAAAGTTTACAATGTTTGAAAAGCGCAAGTAGGTGTGCGCTTTGTTGTTATTGAGGTGAGTTTTTGAAACTTTTGTGCTACATATTTTTTTATGTTGTAAAAAATATATATTTTCATTAAAAATTTAATTCATCATTCTAAAATTTAATTTATATAAGAAATGTGCAGAAAATGCAAGCAGCTGTGCAATTAAAAGTTAAAATGTTTTTAAAGCGCAAATAGCTGGGCGCTTTGTAAATATCAAAGTCGGGTTTTGAAATATTTATGCTTCGTTTTTCTTATTTTCTACAAATATAGTACATCTCGGAAAATAATATTTATAATTAAAATTTCTATTGTAATTTTAAAGTTAAATGTAAATTAAAATATATGAAAAGTGCAAAAAGCTGTTTGTTTTTTTTTAAATTATGTTCTGCTTTCGACAAACTTAGGATCTATTTTATTTTAAGGTAGATTACATTTTTTTATATTCTACAAAATATATTTTCATTAAAATTTTCATTCATCATACTAAAATTTAATTAATTTAAGAAATGTGTATAAAATGCAAGCAACTGTGCAGTTTGTAGAACTTATGATGTGGGTTTTTTGAAAATTATCTATTGTTGTCTTAATGGTAAATTAAAAAATTATATTCAATGTTTACTTTGTCATTTTAAAGTTAAATACAAATTTAAATTATATGTAAAGCACTAGGACTTGTGCATTTTATAAACTTAAGAAAGTGTACTTTTGTTTACAGTTAATTATGTGATATTTAATGCCAATTGAAAAAATTCCAATCAGGTGTATGCTTATAAAAACATACTAGATTTAAATTTTTACCATTTTCTCAACCACTGCAGAGAGAAACTTTGAGGTGAGCAACTTTTTCAGTGTTGATAATCTTCACTTTGCCATTGTTGGCATTTCTTCTTCATAGGTTTCTCTCTTTTCCATTGTTTCCAAAACATCACAAATCCAATACTGTATGGAATTAAACTAATTAGTACTTTAAAATTAGTTAAATAATATAACAATTAGTTGACTAACAATAAAAAAAATTTAGAAAATAAAATAATACCAGTAAAATTGTTACACACGAATGATTTCTCCTAGGATCTTCATAAAATTTATTCAAATGCTCCTTCAAATTAAACAAAATTGCTTTTGACCAATTAACTTTTTTCATTTTCTCAAAGTCAAGAATATACGGTAAAAGTGACCATTTTAATTGCGAATTGCTACCTGTAAATTAAATGATACAAAACATCATTCACTTACATAATTTAGTTTAAGGACTAAAAACAAAAAACAAAAAATAAAAAATAAAAAAAAGTTCATACTTACTTGAGAAGAAAAATGAACACATAAGGTGCATTACAATCAATCTAGCCACATCTTCAGAAAATTGATCGTCTCTTTTTTCCAGAATTTTAACAACTTGTCTTTCAATTAATATTTTATTAAAACATTCATCTTCATACAAATATTTATTAATAAATTGTTTGCATGGTAAAGGTAGAATTTTTTCGATTGCAACTCGTTTAAAGTTATACCTTTGCTTGGAATTCCAAACATTTTTGCAACATGTTTGTACTTTAATTTTAAGTTAAACCCATTTATTTCAAAAACTTCCTATTTTGCATTATATATTTTTATCACTTCATCTAAACATTTAGATGACTATTTTATATCACTTAGATGAAGTTCTTCAGTGAGAAACAAATTAATAAACTTCCAAAATGGTGTTGTTTCTGAACATTTATATCAGTAGGTTTCAAATAATTCTTAATTTTCTTTATAAATTTATAAAATGAACTCATTGAGTTCCTGTAAATTTTCTGATTTTTTCTTGGATTGCGTCCGATCGCTTCACTGGATTCTTCCAACATTTCTGAATCATTTTGTTCATTAGCCTGTTGCAACAAAAAGAACAAATATTAGTACAATAAATATAGATTTATATTATTATTATAGTATAATTTTGTATATTAAAGTAATAATATTTGGATTCTAAAAAATGCCTCCGTTTAACTTGAATCCTGCACTAAAACAAATATTAAAGAAAACCAGTACTCTCTTTTTCCGAGTCAACTTGTGAATTGCGCTTTCCTTAAAGAAACTTTTAAGGGTATAAGCAGAAACAACTTCCTAGGACTTACTTAAAACAACAACTATGTTTTCATTGCTTTGGCATTGGTTTTAGCAGCAATTATGATTCCCTTGTTTTCCAATCTATTTATACGAGGGAGCATAGGCATCGCAAGTACAGTTAGCAGTTTATTACGAGGGGAGGGCAAAGGCCTCTAGGTGAACATGGCAAAGTTTAAAGGCTTGTTTTAAAATATTTATTTCCTGATGCAGAAATATATGTACATGTTTTAAAAATGTTTTGACATATGTAAGCTTAGTTCAAACTTGACTATATCAAAACCAAACTGTATTTTACAAGTAACACATAGCCTCAAGTGAATATATATATATATATATATATATATATATATATAAACTAGAACAATAAAGTACTCTTCCACTAAATATGAATGTGAAGTCTTTTGAAAAGTAACATTATGATTACATTTAGAGTTTAATGGTCTTCTGGATATATGACTAGGTTAGGTTACCTGATTGAAACACTTTGAGAAATTTCATTTAGATACTTTCAAAAAATTTATTAAATAGCTGGCATATAAGTTTACAAGTTGTATTATGGACATAATTATATGAATAGTACCTAGTGTCAAGGCAATGTGTCATGAGTACACTCAAAATGGCAACAACTTACAACCCATACAAATGGTGTTTGAGTCAACCTAGAGCTTAAGTTCAGTTTGCTTGAGTTAAAAATAATCGTTATTAAATTTGTGTTCTGCAATTGCTAAAATAATAAATCATGCATTAGGAAGAAATCACCCCCTAGTCTCACATATACAAATACCTTTCTTTTCACCTTTCAGATCATAACAACAAATTGAACAATGATGAACTCGTGGTGGAAGTTAAGTTGCATGATTCAAAATTGCATGCTTTTCAGCTGATACATATCTACCTTTTAAGTATTTATCATGATGAGATGTCATACACTCAGTTTACATTGTGCTTCTTTTGTATGTTTGATTGCATATACATACTACAACTAAATTATTAATGCACTTAAGATAAGTAATTATATTTTTTGTCTGTAACTAATAACATACATCTAATGCATGCACATCCCAACTCTAGAGAACAATAAAAAAGTTTTATTAACAATCAAATAAAAAGTCTATGCATCCTTAATAACACCAAGCCAACACTAAACATCATTAATGACATCAATTGGTACAATACAAAAATAAAACTGTAAATCGTTTTAAGCATACGTTTATCTTTTGTTGAATGTGTTGTTGACAAAACAATCCACCTCTTCTTCTCTTTTTATCGCACTTCTTCCCCGTTCCTTCTTTGAATTCATAAGTTACCATAGCTTTTGGATGTAAATGAATGACAGATAATCTCCTCTTAGTCGTGATTTTGGAACTGAGTAGTTGCAAGTGAGAGATGGAGTTATCGTTCTTGCAAATTTGGGAAATTTCGTGGAAAAGCCCTAAAAGTTTCGCATACAATTCTTTGAATTTGATGAAGCAAGAGAGTAAAGTAATATGATGTAATGATGGAAAATCTACCTTTTCCAGGTGTAATGATAAAAAATGATAATGGTGAGTTTTTAAGGGTCATACGTTTAGATGGTGGGGACTTGCAAATCAGGTTTAAGTTAATGATGTTCTTGCTTCTAGTCATTTGATTAATACTAAAATTTTCATACATATGTTTAGTTTCAGTTTCACCTTCTAATATTCAAGCTAAGGCCTGATTCTATACTAAACCATGATGCTCAGTGATTATTTTGAGTCATCGTATAAAAGCACTTCAATTATGATTGGGTTTGACATGCAATTATGTTTAGCATCTTGTTTAATTTTATATCCACACATACCTTATTTCTTCTGACATTTATTAGCTTTTGTTTCGATACGTACCCAATTAGAGTTTTTGTTTGGTTGGGCTTTAACAATTAACAGTGTGCTGCGACAATATGGTTTAGTGCTAGTTATAGCTTTAGGCTAATGCTATGATATGACAGCGTGTTGTGATAGCAAGAATTTATGGCAACTGTGGTTTTTTGTTGTTTAAATGATAGCTGAGTTATTTGATGAAGGTGAAGGAGAAGACAAGGCAATAGGTGATGATGGGCATAACTCAATATTTCTGGCATGACATCCCCATAAACCTTGTTATGATTGACATCCATAGATACTTGGTTAGGATTAGTATCCAATGCGATTTTGTACACGTATATATTCGAGTATTGATGTCCGGTTAACTTTTGCATTTGATAGTACATTCGATCCCTCCTTACGCTATGTCGATCCCTTGAATATCAACAAGTCATGTTAAAATAAGCCCCATCATCTATGCCAATCCTCTTTTATACTACTCGTGTTGACTATCCACCCAAAAAAACAAATCCATCCCTAAAGTTTCACTTTGCTATGCCAATCCCTCTAGTATTTCATCTATATTGACAAATGACCATGCCAACACCTAGTCCATCTAAATTAAATTCCAAAATTTTAACATTCTGCAATGTTTATCTATAAACTCCATTCGATCAAGACTTCATTTAATTGTTTGAACTCTATTTTCGGATTTTATAGTCATCTCGTTTAACATATAATCTCGTTCATGCATACGTGAACCGTTTCTCATCATCATTATAGATTAAGTTATTAGTCTATTTTCTATTTATTAGTCTAGGCCTACCCTATTAGAGATGAGAATCAACGTCGTCGTCATTTTGATAAGTGAAGAGCAATCATTAGGGCGCCTACTTCGACTGCCCATATGTAATCATATCAGATTCAACAACTTGGTCGAATTCCAATCGCCTGTAAAGGTGTCTTAAACATCCTTTTCAAAGATATTTTGAGAGTGACTACACCTAACTTAGAGTGTTAATTGAAGAGATCCATATCCTAATTATTCACTCTCAATCGTTCCTAGTTTGCGAACTGATCGAAGTTCGCATTACATCCTGCATATCTCCAGGGTTTGATCTTTTGTCTTGTCGTTCTCCTACAAAATTTTAAATGCTCTACAAAACTCTGAACACAATCTAACATAGAGATCTATCTCTTTTCGCACTTAAATGTTCGATAATAGACAAAGTTCTTTATTAATAGGATTCAAATGTTTCTGTCATCGTTAGTCCGGTTCATTTCTAAGTTACAGCTACTTGTTACGATTGTGAATGACATATGCATGCCTATGATATGAGCAAATCAAGATGGACCAGTATTGACGATAGGTCATCCTACATTTATCTATATGTGATTGTTTTTATAACCTCTCCTCCTTATTTCATTGATTGCAATTGTTGGTGTTTAATGAGGAATCTGTAGTAAACACGAATCATCAATCCATATTGATTATGTAAATGCCCTTTGTACACACCACTTTGTGGTCACCCCTTTGTGGTCAGCTAACTAGATACATGGAGTCAACCCTTTGTAGTCAGCTTCTTAGAGGGACTATGGCTGCTTAGGCCATGGAAATTTGAGGAAATAACAAGTCTGTGATGCTATTAGATGTTTTGGGCTGCACATGTGCTACACTGATGTATTTAGCGATTCTAATCCTTTGTCAATAGACATGGGTAATCTTTGAAAATTTCATCGTGATGAGGATAGATCATAGCTATTGTTGGTCTTTAACGAGGAATTCCTAGTTAACGCAAGCCATTAGCTCACATTGATTACATCCCTACTCTTTGTATACACCACTCGTCATTCCTACCAATTGAATGATTCAATGAAGTGTTTTGATGGTAGCGATAAAGGCGGTTTGCCGCCTGTGGTGTCATGGGAAGTCCACTGAACCTTATCATTTAGAGGAAGGAGAAGTCGTAACAACATTTCTGTAGGTTAACCTACGGAAGGATCATTATAAATTTCCTTTTTGAACAACTATGAAATTGTACTCATACCCGTCGAGAACTACGTATTTGTGCTATTAGCACTTTTGTTGTTTAGGTGAGTTCTATTTACTACCTTCATCTTGATTCAGTTGAAGTAAAAAGCAGAGCAAAAATAGGAAACTGACATGGTTTATGCCAAGGACAATTATTGTTGGAGAACTTACGATCATTATGATGTGCTTTATGTTATTCCAGTGAGTGTTTAAATGACTTCTAGTAATGGATATCTTGGCTCTCATGTCGATGAGGAATGTAGCGAAATGTGACACTTGGTGTGAATTGCAAAATCTTATGAAGCATCAATTCTTTGAGTGCAAGTTGCGCTTAAGGCCATTAAATTAAGAGTACGTTTGTTTGGGCGTCATGCCTTGCATCATTCTAACGATTCATCCACAATAACCTAACTGTGGGTGATGGCGAATGTGAAAATTGACCCTCCATGCTTTTATTGTGTTGTTGGTTTAAGTAAATGTTGTCGCTAGGTCTACGTGCGGTGAGTGGTGTATTTAGTTAACACACAATGTCTCTAATTGCATCCAGGAGTCCTATACATGATGTAACACTAACTGAAACCATTTACGATGTTTGTCTTAGTTGCAAGCTTAGAACATGACCTCAGATTAGACGAGGCAACCCATTGAGTTTAAGCATATCAATAAGCAAAGGAGAAGAAACTTACAAAGATTCCCTTAATAACGGTGAGCGAATCGGGATATAGGGGTGAAAGGCTAATCGAACCATCTAGTAGCCGGTTACCTCTGAAGTTTCCCTTAGGATAGTTGGAGCTCGCGTGTGAGTTTTATTGGGTAATGCAAATGATTAGAAGCATCAGGGGCGTAACACCTTTGACATATTCTTAAACTTTAAATAGGTAGGATGGTACGACTGCTTTGGTGAGCCATACCACGGACTTGAGAGGTCTAAGTCATCCATTTTTGGTAAGTAGAACCGGTAGTGCGGGATGAACCAAAGCCAGGTTAAGGTGCCTGTCTGTGCACTAACCTAGAACCTACAAAGGGTGTTGGTCGATTAAGACAGTAGGACGGTGGTCATGGAAGTCGAAATTTGGTAAGGAGTGTGTACAACTCACTTGCCGAATCAACTATCCTCGAAAATGAATGGTGCTTAAGCATGCTACCCACACTTGGCCATCGAGGTGGTTGTCATGCCTCGATGACTAAGAGGGCATGGTGGTTGCTGCAAAATCTAAGGCGTGAGCCTGGGTGGATCTATTTACTCAAAGTAAGCTTTGGTGTGGCTAATATTTACTTGAGCAACGATCCCTATCTATAATGCATCTTAAAGTTCGATACAATTTGAAAATAATCAAGTTGGTAACTATCACTACCAAAAGCTAGATTCATGTTAAAATGAAGTTTCCCTAAACTTCGCTTCAGATCAAGCAGCTGTTTAGCCTTAGCTTCTTCTGGGTCAAACATGTGAAAATTTGATGCTTGCTCTTGATCAAGCATATGAATGTTTGTTTCGTGGTCCCAATTGAGCATTCAAGTCAAGTATGTAAAAACTCAAATCCTACTTCGAGTTATATTGCTAGTTACCTGTTACTTTCCTCATGACATGGATGCTTCGAGTCAGACATGTAAAATCTCAAGGTTCACTTATGATATTAGCTAGTTTTTAAAAATTTATATATTAGGGGTTGAGATATGAGACTTTTGGCTTCGTCTTGGAGTCAAGTTGGAAAATACACTAAGCTTACTCTTACTCAAGCTGGTTAATGTTGAGTAGTTGGTTAATGTTGGTTAATATTGAGTAGTTGGTTAATGTTAATTCCTATACTGTGCGTTTATTGACAATGTTATTGTTTGTTGGTAAAGTTGGTCATTGAGCGGGTTCAAAGTTTTACAGATATTGCGTATTGATTAAGATTTCTCCATGGGTTCCATGGTTGACGAAATCTTTAACGACGTGCTACCTGGTTGATCATGCTAGTATTCATATGCGTGTTTCAAAGATTAAGCCATGCTTATGTAAGAATTAACAAATTCAGACTGTGAAACTGCGAATGGCTCATTAAACCAGTTATAGTTTGTTTGATGGTATGTGTAACTAGGATAACTGTAGTAATTCTAGAGCTAATACGTGCAAGAAAACCCAACCATCGTTTATAGCACTATACGTAACAAGTTTCGTAGCTTGTTGACCATCCGTTCTTTGCCAAATTGATGGTATCTGTAACATCCCGCCTTTCCATACGATTTAAATCGACGATAAACCACACACGTCAGACTTAAACCATACAGAAGGGTGGATTGTTATGGGGTAAATAAGAAAAACAGAGGAAGAAAAAAAACAAAATATATTCTTGCAGCGGAACGATAAAATATAATAATCGAATATACAGTTCATGAAGTTGTTTTATAAACATTTGATTCTATTTATACAATACATATCAGAGTTGCACATACCAGTGAATAATAATCAACGCAGCGGAATGTAGAATGTAGTGGAACAATATAATATAATAATAATAATAATAATGAAATCTTCGTCTTCGTCCTCTAGAAATAAAGTCTTCGATTCCTAAAATGCTTGGACTGACCTGAGTGAATTGAAAAGACAAAACACTCGAGTTAGAACTAAAAGATCTTATGTAAGTTAAATCAACTGAAACAAATATGAGTGTAATGGCGTCGGAGATGTTTACGGGGTTTGACATCTCCTATCCTGTGTCTAACGTGAGTGCGGTAACTTAAGAGATGCTTGGGATTCACATCTCCTAAGGATCCGTTAAACTATTTACTATGTAGTAATATTTCGCTATTATAATAATATCTATAAGTAATATAAACTTACTTTAAAATAGCGTTAATGCTTTACATTTTCCACCTTAACACGTAATAGTGCCAGTAGTCTATACAGTGCATGCATTTCTCCTGATCGGGAAACTACGAGAAGACACTCTATAAGTACGACATAAATAGAAACTCGTAGTAAATGCTCGCAAGGGTAGGTGATACGGCACAACTAGGCAATGCCAGGGTAGATATACCAATTTCTATCCGGGATGGTGGTGACGTGTAGCAGCTACTACCGCCCACCTCGAACAACACCCCTAAAATCAAAAATCAAAAGTGGCCACCGAATCAAATCCAAATGTCAGAGTATAATATCGAAGGAGTGCGTCCGATCAAAGGAATGACCTCATTGGCCCGAGAATCGCTCCTATTTTAGCCACCTTATGCCAACTTACGGGAGTCAGGTCCACGTATTTACCTCAAAGGAAACGCCGCCACCATCCTACTTCATTCTGGAATCTCCACCGCATACACGGTTGTTAAAGTGGTTTTCGGAGTTGGCAGAGAGTATGACAACTTCTGATCCCAGTCTCTTTAACAACCAAACGTTATTATAACACCGCGGTCACTTTAAAATAATTATACATCAAAACCAGAATAAAGTATTCATTTCAAAACCATATAAATACAATATCATTTATATTTTAAGACCCAAATCAATATGATATCATTTTATTTCAAGTATATCCTTTTTCAAGAAATCATAACACTTTCAAATCTATATACCTTGAAATCTATAGCTTTGAAACATAACTTAACATACTTCGATGGTTTCTATATTAAATTCCTTTATATAAAAAGATAGCTTCTTTAATCTTTCAAATAAATCCCAAATACCGAATTTAAACCTCTCAATAAACCATTTCCATTCATATATTTCAAAGCTTTAAATATTCCACCATTTCAAAATAATTTCTTTGATAATTCCATATATATCAAATTCAATTACTATTATTTAGATTTGAAACGTTTACTTAATAAATCCCATATAATTTAAGTAAAACTTTTAACTTCAACAACTGGATATACTTTCAATTTATTTAACTTGATAAATTCATTTATCTAAACTTTACATTCATTTAATTTACTTTAAACCAAATTAAGTTATAAGAATCATTCCCTTTAAAATCTCAACTTATATTTAAATTCCAAATCAAATTTATTTAAGTACAATTCTTAAATAATTCAATTTATACCAATTTCATATTTATCTTCCAACTTAAATTTCATCTAAGTCATTTAAAACTCTATATATATAATACCTTAAATAGGTACTTACCCATATAATGTAAACCATCAAACTCCATTACTAAACTCATTTTTTTATTAAACAATTTTATACATAGCTTAAATTCAAGAATTTAACTATATATATAAAATAATATTTGTATAACATCAAAACTAATATTTAATAAACCGTATATTCCTTTCCAAAACCATATAAATCATTTAAAAATATTTTTATATATAGACCACGGTGTCTGTATAAAATTTTCTATCGTATGGTCAAGTGATACGGATATTTATCATTTCAATCCGTAATTTAAAAATAAAAATTACGGTGATATATCATTTCAAACCGTAATCCCAAATGAGATGAAAAATGCATAATAACTTGCAGTTTATAACAATATAAAATACAGCATCCATTTATCCAATATCAACCATCAACCATTTATCGCAATCATCATCAAATTCAAACAATAGCATAAATATAGAACGGATAATAAACAATAGGTATTAAATAGCAGTTTATATTCAACAATAAATTAAATAACTGTTTAACTGGCAGTTTATGTGTAACGAATAATTAATTAGCAATTTAATTGGCAGTTTAAATGCAATGCATAAATAATTAACAATTTAACTGGCAGTTTAAATGCAATGAACAAATAAATAACAAATTTAACTGGCAGTTTATATGCAATAAATAAATAAGTAACAGTTTAGTTAAATTAATTAAATTTAACTGGGATGATGATTGAAAATATGCCAAACAGTTATAAATAAATTTCTAAACACATCATAAATTAATTTAACAAACATAAGAAATTTTAGAAGTTGTGAGTGGGTTAAAACACTCACTTTTTGAATTTAAACCCAAAAATTGAACAGTCTTTAAATTCGTTCAAACCAACGTCAAAGTGTCCGGAATTCCAATACGAAACTAGGGGAGAGAACCGCGCGTAAATAGGATATCGTTTGTAGAAGTTATGATCGTTCAAACGAGTTAATTTTAGTTTTTAAATTAAATAAACACAATAAAATAAACAAAACCGAGCTCACCTTATTTCCACGTCACTGCTTAATCTCACCCAAATCCTGTACACACGAAAGCACACAACACATACCCACACCACCAATCAAAAACCAAATTGACATCGTCGATGTCGTGCCTTGGACCGGTCCGCCGCCTCACCTAGTTCGCCGACACAACCCCATGGTCTTCGGCCTCCAACGTGACAAATTCGCATTCACCAATTCGAGCAGCCGCCGCTAAATTTGGAAACCCTAATCGATTATCAACGACGATCTGGCCGTTAGCTCCACGAACGAACGCCACAGATCGACTCCCCTCAGCCCCCTCTACAAAACCCAGAATTGGTTTGACGATCAGACGAAGTTCATCGTCGAGCGATGAACGGCCAAAAATAAACGATCAATTTCTGAACAACCGGTGATACGAACAAAAAAACGAATTTCGGATCTGTGATGCGTACATTGAGAGCTTCAACATATTTTTTTTTGAATTTTTCTAAGGAGTTTGGATTTTCGAAGTTGATTTTTGAATTGAATCGAATTGGATAAATTAGGGCTTACAACCATTGAGGAAGAGGAGTACAGAACTTCTGTACGTATTGAAATGAGGAATAGAGGCTGTTAGGGTTTATAACAGAGTTTATATAGGTAGGTCAGAAATTAGAATGGACGGATAAGGTTGGATATACGCGTTAACGACAAAGTGGCCCAAAAAGCCCGTTTCGACTCCGAAATAAAATTGGGTCAACACATATATCAAAATAGGTGTTTTTAAATATTTTAAACGCGATGGAAAAAGTTCCACGTTGAAATTCCATCGCATGGAGAAGTTATAACAAAATCAAATTATTTCAAATTGATTTCAATTTCATTTATTTCAAGGCGTTTCGAGTCCGTACGATCAAACGACAAGTCTGATCGCTACGAAACTTGAAATCCTATAAAAATTCACTGTTACGGATCCGATGAAACTGGTTCGTCGAAATCCGAGTCAGTGGCCAAAATGGCTATTTTGCCGTCAATTTAATTTAATTAAAAATCAATTAATTAAATCAATTTTTAACTCAAATTTTATAATTGACAATTTTATCACTTTTATATTTCTTAATCATTTACGAAAATTTAAACAAGTTTGGTTGTAAATTAAAAGTTGATAAATCTATCAATTGTGGTGTTAATTTCTCCACTTCATTATATTTAGAAATTATAAATTAAATTCTCAAAAACCCATTTATTAAATTTTTAAACTTTTTTTATTCACATCTTTTACCGGAATAAGGATGCCACTAACATTGGTTCATGATTTATTACATTATTATCCTCAAGTTTCATTTAATTTCAATAACGAAATATTTAAACGTTTAATTCCATTTTATTTTGCAATAAATACAATTATTGAATTTTATGCTTTAAGTAAATTAATAAATCTCGCTTTCTATACTTTAAATGAACCGATAGTCATATTATAGATGGATTAAGCATTGGATTCAAAACTATTACATAAATTTCCCCATATACCATCTTCTTTTAAATTAAAATAAAATTTAATTCCAATTCTACTTATTTGTAATAAATCAAATTATTAAATTTGAAATTCCAATAAATCCATAAATCATGCTTTCCATTCCTTTAATTCAACTAATTATCATATTGTGAATAAAATTTACGTTACTTCCGACTATTTCTTTAATTTACCTTACAAAATGTTACATTTAGATTTTATTACAATTGATTGCCAAAGTTTATTTAACACATTAAATAAACAAGCAACCTATATTAATTGCCCCTATTTGTTTTTAATTGCATTTATAAGTTCGTTACTTATCAACCAGATTAAAATTCCATATATATAACGCTAATTTTATTCCATTTCTATTTTCATCTTTATTTCACTTGCATAACATTTAATTCCAATTTTATTGTATTTGCCAATAGGTACATTAATTATTATTATATTCTCCATTAATTATTTACTTGGTTTCATACTTTATGAGTTCTCAATTCCAAACAATATTATAATCACCTACAGGAAATTGGTTTTATTTCATTACTATTTATTTTTATGAATTCGTTAATTAATTCACTAATTGCCTTTGTTTCTTATATTCAATTTATTACCAAATATTCCTATCTACAATCAATTATAACATAAACAACCGTTTTAATCAATGTGGATTGCACTGAATTAATTTCTTATTACCTTACATCATCCTATAACCCAATTATACCATTTTCCATTATTTCATTAATTGCAATTCAATTCAATTTACACAATTCAGCTTTAATTAATTTACGTTATTACGCCGATTACTACCTTATAATAAGTTTACGTTTCTATTCTATTTACACTTACACTTTCCGTTATTTTATAAATTATTATCCTTAATTGGCATTGTTACGTTTTAATTTATTTATTATTTCATTAATAAGTTACAAAAATTTATTTCTCCAAATATTAAATCACAAAGTCCTATTTAATTTACCATTGCTACATTTCCTTTTTAACGTTTGCATCATTATAAATTATAAAAAAATTCTTTCTCTCTCAATTTAATTACAAAGATCCAATTAAATTAACCAATTTATTTATTAAAATTTACGGGTCGTTACACTCTCCCCCACTCAAAACTTTTCCTTCCCGAAAAGGAAAAAGAAGAGAGAAGAAAGATTTATAAATCAATATATCATATTTTAAAATATTAAATTTATAAACAATAAATTGCAAAATTAATCAATTTAAATAAAATATATTAATTTATAACCATTAAATCTTTGTATACTCAAATTAATAAAGTTTGGAAAACATTTTCTAAATATTTTCTAGGTCCAAAAATTTACGAAAATTTTGGCAGTCTCCTTTGTACGGGGAGGTTCTGGAGAAAATATAATATCAAAATAACAATATACAACATATAGTTTCCAAAATAACATATATCCCAACATGGGAAAACAATATAATAGCGCTATAAAACTTAATCCGAAAACGTACCTATTTGTCGAGCAATTACGCTTATATTATGAAACCAAAAGCAGTAGCAATTGCTTCCATAACCTGTATTTCACTTATATAATCCAAAAGGTTGACAATTATATAAAATGAAGTATTTAAGGTTGTTTCAACCACAACCAACAATCAATACAACAAAAATCAATTTGCAACAAGGCATACAACCATTATACAAAATCAACATAAATCAGTCAATCATTCATATCAAACAAAACAAATAGTGGTTCGGGTTCAAAACTTTAAATTGTACAGAATGAAAAATAAACTATCAGTGCACCATTTACTCAACTGTCTTAGATGAAACTAAATAGGTTATTCATACATCCAAACAAATTTAAAGTATCCTTACCCAAACAACCATAAACCAAAACAAACAACAAATTCAAACAATAAATCAAGTAATTTTTTTTCAATTTCATTCCATAACCTTTGTTGTTTGATTTCCTTTACATTCATTATTTATTTTTATCTATTTCTATTCATTACCTACCAATTCATTTTCATCGATCTATATAATGCCAAATTCTACTTATTGCATTACATTTATTTATTTATATTATTCATATTCAATCAAATTTCTTAGTAGGTAAATTTATTAACTTAAGTTTATAGTCAAATTTTTTTTCTTTTCCAGTATTCATCTTTTATTCTTTTTTTATTCAGAGGTAACTTCAACCTATTACTTAAGTTTATTATTATTTATTTATAATACTTACCTTTCTTTTCTATTACATTAGTAGCATTTCAGTTATACTTAATTCCATAACAACTAGAACATCAATTCTTATTAATAAAAGCAATTTATTGAACAAATTTCATTACATAAGTTTACTTGTACAATTTTCCATTTCAACTCTTTAATATTTCAACTGTTAATATTTGGTAAGTTGTATATATGCTTTAAAAGAATGTAATTGAAACTTATACCAGTCTTACTCATTTCTTTTAACTAAATTAATATTCAATAATTCTATCCTTTGTTTTATAGATTACAATTTCAAATTTCTTTTAATTTCATTTATAACCAGTCATTTAATCTCTTATTTTATTTAAATTCCAATTATTAGTTAACTTCCATTTCACTACCCTAAGTAAAACTATTAGATAGCGGAAACTTAGGAATTAAATACCGGGTTTAATTTCAAATCATTTTAAAATAATAGATAAATATATACTTACAAATTTATATATCCAATTATATTTAAAACATTTAAAATTTATATTTATTTATCAAAATAAATCTGCAGTAAAACTACTACAACGGCCTTCCCACTTCGAACTCGAAAATAAAAGTCGATGACGCGTGCACTCATCACCGAAATTATTTTCCAGTGACAGAGAGGGGAGTACATACCTTATTTCTTTCCAAAATTTCTCTTTAAACAATTCTTTCAAATTATATTGAAATATTTATATCAGAAAATACTTCTAAAATATTATTATTATATTCCAAAATCGTTTGAAAGAAATTTTCAAAACCCCGGAACTTAAGTTCTAAAATTTCCAATTTGATTTATTTTATTTTCAATCTCATTTCAACTATTATTTATAAATTTTATTACCTAACAACCAATATATTGCAACCAAATATACATCATTTATAAAAATTTATTTTATATATATAGAAAATATAATAGGCAAAATTATTTCATTCACATATATTAAAAACAAATATTGTGTTGGTTTGTCCAATTAAGTGTTTAGAAATCCCTATTGTTGTCATAGCGTCCCATGCACCAACCAGAATTTATAAATACAAAACGGACCAGATTAACACAATATTAAAACCTTTTTATAACACAACAAGTACGCTCTCTCATACATATACACTCAGCGACTCACTATAGGGTATTACTACCCTATTAATAAAGAGTCAAACCCCACAAAGCTAAGGTTTATCGCTAAACCAAAGCTTTGATACCAGATGTAACATCCCGCATTTTCATAAGATTTAAATCGACGATAAACCACACATGTCGGACTTAAACCATACAGAAGGGCGGATTGTTATGGGGTAAGTAAGAAAAATAGAGGAAAAAATATATTCTTAAAGCGGAACGATAAAATATAATAATCAAATATACAATTTATGAAGCTGTTTTATAAACTCTTGATTTTATTTATACAATACATATCAGAGTTGCACATACCAGCGAACAATAATCAATGCAGCGGAATACAGCGTGCAGTGGAACAATATAATATGTAATAATAATAATAATGAAATCTTCGTCTTCGTCCTCCAGAAATAAAGTCTTCGATTCCTGAAATGCTCGGACTGACTCGAGCGAATTGAAAAGTTAAAACACTCGAGTCGGAACTAAAAGATCTTATGTAAGTTAAATCAACTGAAATAAATATGAGTGTAATGGCATCGGAGATGTTTACGGGGTTTGACATCTCCTATCCAGTGTCTAACGTGAGTGCGATAACTTAAGAGATGCTCGGAATTCACATCTCCTAAGGATCCGTTAAACTATTTACTATGTAGTAATATTTCTCTATTATAATAATGTCTATTAGTAAAATAAACTTACTTTAAAATAGTGTTAAGGCTTTACATTTCCACCTTAACGTAATAGTGCCAGTAGTCTATACAGTGCCTGCATATCTCCTGATCGGGAGACTACGAGAAGACACTCCATAGGTACGACACAAATAGAAACTCGTAGTAAATGCTCGCTAGGGTAGGTGACACGACACAACTAGGCAATGCCAGGGTAGATATACCAATTGCTATCCGGGTTGGTGGTAACGCGTAGCAGCTACTACCGCCCACCTCAAACAACACCCCCAAAATTAAAAATCAAAAGTGGCCACCAAATCAAATCCCAATGTCAGAGTATAATATCGAAGGAGTGCATATGGTCAGAGGAATGACCTCATTGGCCCGAGAATCGCTCCTGTTTTAGCCACCTTATGCCAACCCACGGGAGTCGGGTCCACGTATTTACCTCAAAGGAAACGCCGCCACCATCCTACTTCATTCTGGAATCTCCACCGCATACACGGTTGTTAAAGTGGTTTCCGGAGTGGGCAGAGAGTATGACAACTTCCGATCCCGGTCTCTTTAACAACCAAACGTTATTATAAGACCACGGTCACTTTAAAATAATTATACTTCAAAACCAGAATAAAATATTCATTTCAAAACCATATAAATACGATATCATTTTTATTTTAAGACCCAAATCAATATGATATCATTTTATTTCAAGTATATCCTTTTTAAAGAAATCATAACACTTTCAAATCTATATACCTTGAAATCTATAGCTTTGAAACATAACTTAACATGCTTCGATGGTTTCCATATTGAATTCCTTTATATAATAAGATAGCTTCTTTAATCTTTCAAATAAACCCCAAATACCGAATTTAAACCTCTCAATAAACCATTTCCACTCATATATTTCAAAGCTTTAAATATTCCACCATTTCAAAACAATTTCTTTGACAATTCCATATATATCAAATTCAATTATTATTATTTAGATTTGAAACATTTACTTAATAAATCCCATATAATTTAAGTAAAACTTTTAACTTCAAACAACTGGATATACTTTCAATTTATTTAACTTGATAAATTCATTTATCTCAACTTTATATTCATTTAATTTACTTTAAACCAAATCAAGTTATAAGAATCATACCCTTTAAAATCTCAACTTATATTTAAATTCCAAATCAAATTTATTCAAGTACAATTCTTAAATAATTCAATTTAAACCAATTTCATATTTGTCTTCCAACTTAAATTTCATTTAAGTCATTTAAAACTATATATATATAATACCTTAAATAGGTACTTACCCATATAATATAAACCATCAAACTCTATTATTAAACTCATTTTTTTATTAAACAATTTTATACATAGCTTAAATTCAAGAACTTAACTATATATATAAAATAATATTTGTATAACATCAAAATTAATATTTAATAAACCGTATATTCCTTTCCAAAACCATAGGAATCATTTAAAAATATTTTTATATATAGACCACGGTGTCAGTATAAAATTTTCTATCTTATGGTCAAGTGATACGGATATTTATCATTTCAATCCGTAATTTAAAAATAAAAATTACGGTGATATATCATTTCAACCCGCAATGCCGAATGAGATGAAAAACGCATAATAGCTTGCAGTTTATAACAATATAAAATACAGCGTCCATTCATCCAATATTGACCATCAACCATTTATCGCAATCATCATCAAATTCAAACAATAGCATCCATATAGAACGGATAATAAACAACAGGTATTAAATAGCAGTTTATATTCAATAATAAATTAAATAACTGTTTAACTGGCAGTTTATACGCAATGAAAAATTAATTAACAATTTAACTGGCAGTTTAAATGCAATGAATAAATAATTAACAATTTAACTGGCAGTTTAAATGCAATGAATAAATAAATAACAAATTTAATTGGTAGTTTATATGCAATAAATAAATAAGTAACAGTTTAGTTAAATTAATTAAATTTAACTGGTATAATGATTGAAATATGCCAAACAGTTATAAATAAATTTCTAAACACATCATAAATCAATTTAACAAACATAAGAAATTTTAGAAGTTGTGAGTGGGTTAAAACACTAACCTTTTGAATTTAAACCCAAAAATTGAACATCTCCATATTCGTCCAAACCAGCGTCAAAGTGTCCGGAATTCCAATACGAACCTAGCGGACAAAACCGCGCGTAAATAGGATATCGTATGTAGAAGTTATGATCGTTCAAACAAGTTAATTTTAGTTTTTAAATTAAATAAAAAAATAAACAGAACCGAGCTCACCTTATATCAACGTCACCGCTTAATCTCCCTCAAATCCTATACACATGAGAGCACGCAACACATACCCACGCCGCCAATCAAAAACCAAATTGACATCGTCGATCGCCGCGCCTTGGACCGGTCCGCCGCCTCACCTAGTTCGCCGACACAACCCCATGGTCTTCGGCCTCCTATGTGACAAATCACGTTCACCAATTCGAGCAGCCGCCGCTAAATTTGGAAACCCTAATCGATTATCAACGAAGATCTGATCGTTAACTTCACAAATGAATGCCACAGATCGACTCCCCTCGGTCCCCTCTACAAAACACAGAATTGGTTTGACGATCGGACGAAGTTCATCGTCGAGCGATGAACGGCCGAAAATAAACGATCAATTTCTGAAAAGCCGGTGATACGAATAGAAAAATGAATTTCGGATCTATGATGCATACATCGAGAGCTTCAACATATATTTTTTCTAAATTTTTCTGAGGAGTTTGGATTTTCGAAGTTGATTTTTGAATTGGAATTGAATTGGATAAATTAGGGCATACAGCCATTGAGGAAGAGGAGTACAGAACTTCTGTATGTATTGAAATGAGGAATAGAGGCTGTTAGGGTTTATAACAAAGTTTATATAGGTAGGTCAGAAATTAGAATGGATGGATAAGGTTGGATATACGCGCTAACGACAAAGTGGCCCAAAAAGCCCGTTTCGACTCCGGAATAAAATTGAGTCAACCCATATATCAAAATAGGTGTTTTTAAATATTTTAAACGCGATGGAAAAAGTTCCACGTCCAAATTCCATCGTATAGAGAAGTTATGACAAAATCAAATTATTTCAAATTGATTTCAATTGATTTCAATTTCATTTATTTCAAGGCGTTTCGAGTCCGTACGATCAAACGACAAGTCCGATCGCTACGAAACTTGAAATCCTACAATAATTCAATGTTACGGATCCGATGAAACTGATTTCGTCGAAATCCGAGTCAGTGGCCAAAATGGCTATTTTTTCGTTAATTTAATTAAATTAAAAATCAATTAATTAAATGCAATTTTTAACTCAAATTTTATAATTGACAGTTTTATCACTTTTATATTTCTTAATCATTTACAAAAATTTAAACAAGTATAGATGTAAATTAAAAGTTGATAAATCTATCAATTGCAGTGTTAATTTCTCCAATTCATTATATTTAGATATTATAAATTAAATTCTCAAAAACCCATTTATTAAATTTTTAAACTTTTTTTTATTCACATCTTTTACCGGAATAAGGATGCCACTAACATTGGTTCATGATTTATTACATTATTATCCTCAAATTTCATTTAATTTCAATAACGAAATATTTAAACGTTTAATTCCAGTTTATTTTGCAATAAATACAATTATTGAATTTTATACTTTAAGTAAATTAATAAATCTCGCTTTCTATACTTTAAATTAACCAATAGTCATATTATAAATGGATTAAGCATTGGATTCAAAACTATTACATAAATTTCCCCATATACCATCTTCTTTTAAATTAACATAAAATTTAATTCCAATTCTACTTATTGCAATAAATCCAATTATTAAATTTGAAATTTCAATAAATCCATAAATCATGCCTTCCATTCCTTTAATTCAACTAATTATCATATTGTGAATAAAATTTACGTTACTTCCGACTATTTCTTTAATTTACCTTACAAAACGTTACATTTAGATTTTATTACAATTGATTACCAAAGTTTATTTAACACATTAAATAAACAAGCAACCTATATTAATTGCCTCTATTTGTTTTTAATTGCATTTACAAGTTCGTTACTTATCAACCAGATTAAAATTCCATATATATAACGCTAATTTTATTCCATTTCTATTTTCATCTTTATTTCACTTGCATAACATTTAATTCCAATTTTATTGTATTTGCCAATAGGTACATTAATTATTATTATATTCTCCATTAATTATTTACTTGGTTTCATACTTTATGAGTTCTCAATTCCAAACAATATTATAATCACCTACAGGACATTGATTTTATTTCATTACTATTTATTTTTATGAATTCGTTAATTAATTCACTAATTGCCTTTGTTTCTTATATTTAATTTATTACCGAATATTCCTATCTACAATCAATTATAACCTAAATAGTCATTTTAATCAATTTGGATTGCATTGAATTAATTTCTTATTACCTTACATCATCCTATAACCCAGTCATACCATTTTCCATTATTTCATTTATTGCAATTCCACTCAATTTACACAATTCAGCTTTTATTAATTTACGTTATTACACCAATTACTACATTATAATAAGTTTACGTTTCTGTTCTGTTTGCACTTACACTTTTCGTTATTTTATAAATTATTATCCTTAATTGGCATTGTTATGTTTTAATTTATTTACTATTTCATTAATAAGTTACAAAAATTTATTTCTCCAAATATTAAATCACAAAGTCCTATTTAATTTACTATTGCTACATTTCCTTTTTAACTTTTGCTTCATTATAAATTACAAAAAAATTCTTTCTCTCTCAATTTAATTACAAAGATCAAATTAAATTAACTGATTTATTTATTAAAATTTACGGGTCGTTACAGTATCACAATTTTGTTGAAAGGCGGGATAACATTGGTATTTATCCTTTGTAGACACATGTTCGTTAATAGCTTACCATGTTGTTTGAAAGAAGAAGAGTGATTTGATCTCTCTATAAACAACTTAAATTACCATTGTGTTCTTTTTACCTTCACCCAAAAATATTATTAGAAAAAGACAACCAAAAGCAATGTATATATGCACTTACGAAGAGATGCTTACTAAAATTTGATTTGTAAAACCAATTGATACTTGAAGTAAACTAGATCCTTAGTAAAATTAAGTCAATACACCAAATAGTTAATTGTACTAAAAATTGCTTTTGCATTATTTGTAGCAACTATATTTTCAATGCTTTTGCATGTACACAAAGAAGTAAAGGAAACAAGGCCCACTAGAAAAGAGGAGGTTGAAGACCTTGAGTATGAAACGTGCTTTTAAAAGCTAAAGAAGTGGACAACATGGTGTTGCTTCTTATGAAAAAGCTGTCAGTGTTGTATAAAAGAGCCAAAATGATCAAGTGTTTTAGTGTACAGAGAGAACTTTCTTTACTTTTAATGAGGAGTAAATCATCATTGTGAAATGATGTGCATCCTAAAATGTTATTTTGTTGATTATATTATTATTTGTTGCATAGGCAATCACAAAACAATATAATGTAATGTTGTCTGTGACAATTCAACGTGACAACAACAAAAAAGAATCCCAGCAAATTCAATAATTAAGCATTGTTTCATACAGTAATAAAATTTAGACAATATTATATTGATATTTAAATTTGTTGCACATATTAAATTGAAGTTTAAAATCAACAGAAATGCAAAAAATTCTGAAACAAAAGTCTGAACCACGACATTAATTGAAGCACAAAACAAAAGTAACATTTTGTTTGAGCTGAAACATAAACTGTACTATAAAGCATAGCAAAATTTACTCCTTGTATATATTTTACACAGTTTCTTCCACTTGCTTTCTTTGGTCTTCAAGATCATCTTGAAGCATTACATAGCCGAGATACTTAACTTCACTCCAACTGTGCTTGTCACTGGTAAACAAACCATACGCTATTTCGGCTCTCATTGCTTGAATTTCTTCCCATGAAAAGGATGTAGGTTGCCATTCGTTATTGCTGATGATTTCCATATACTTCATAATGTACATTCCACAATCCAAACTGTAAGTATTAAATATATATATATATAATTCACATTTCATTTATGTATCAAAGGTCAAAATAATATAAATTGAACCGACGTTGTTGAAGACTAGTTTACATTGTCTCTAAAAACTAAACAATATAGTCAGTACTTTTTTTTGTAACGATGCACCATATATATTAAATCACTCATGGCAATCCAGTGTACATTATCGTTATACTCTGGTTGAACAAAATGAATTAGTGGAGATGTTTAGATTTTTTTTCCAATTATTTTACAAAATGAGTAACAGAGATGTTTAGAGTGATTTCTAATTATTTTATGAAATGAGTAATGAAGATGTTTATAACCAAAAGCATTATGTATCCAAAAGTGTTCTTTTTTGCTGTTTACAAATTCAACTATATAGTTAGTGTATGATTCTTCCCTTCACAATTTTTTGTGTCATCTCCTGATTTATATATTATATTTGTGACTACAAAGTTTAACTACTTATTTTATACAGTAATATTCAATATATGTTCAACATTGATCATAGAATATTAACCGTAGATTGAATATGAATTAACAGATAAATAAATTTTACTAATAATCAACAAGCAATTAAGGTTCAGTAACATTTTTTTTTATTATTATCCTAACACCATACTCTATAACTTACTAAAAACATGGTTAGAAACTTTTTCTGTCACAGAAAAAGTCATTCAAAAGTTTTAATGCAAGGAGTTAACCTTTATTATGGTTTTTAAAGCGCTTGAGTATACTGATAACTAGCAAGAACAAGTGAAACCGCTTCTTCAACTTATACCTTGTTTTACAAAAAAATAGTCTTTTGTTTGAATATGATTATTTTAGAAAATGTAAATCTGTTTTGTTTTCTATAAAACGCCTTCCTTTTAAGAATTTTTACAATGCACCCTGAAATTCTAGTTTATATTTTTATTGAAATTTCTTGTATAATGTTATTTATTAAAATGATGTACGATGAAAATAAAAATAACATCTAATATAAGTAATTATCATCATGTTATTAATGAAAGCAAAATTATACATAAAATTATAGAATTAACTTACGAATTTTCTGGTTACTGAGGACAATCTTTGCATTCAATATTACTTTCATTACCATATTTCATTTATGGAATTGCATTTCTAAGCCATATGTCTTTCATCACGTCCTTTATGTTTTTTCGCTGCACATTTAAAGAAAAGTTAATTTATTAAACAATATAATATATTAATATTTGATAGTGTTAGTTTACTTACCACTTTTACTATTTCTTTTGCATATGGCAAGTTTGGAAAAAAAATTGGTTTTACTGAATTATTGAGGCTCCACCGCATATCTTCATAATCAAGTACTAAAAGTGTCCAATAAGATTGTTGATGACATATTGGCAAGAATATCTTGTACAATTCAAGTTCTTTTTTATGATACCTCACTATTCTTTCTTCCAATTGCTTAGCCAATAGAGTATGAGTTGTTGATTTCAAATCCAACAATACGCAATTCTATAACACAAGAAATATAAATAATATCATATAAAAGAACAATTTAAGAAATTAAGACTTATATTTGTAAATAACATGAAACAAAAACAAACTCATCGTGTCTTCAGGTCTCACATATAAATTGTTTGGATAGTTTGGCCATAGCTTGGTAACTTGAAACCAGTGTATTACCTTTAAATTACATTTTAGACAAGATAAATATACTGTAAATACTGTATACCATAATCAGTAAACATTATTAGATTAGTTAAACAAAAACAAAAAACAAAATAAAAAATAGGTAAGCAATTTTACTTACCGAACAGTCTATGCAGTCTTCACTCATTATATCATCAAGCACACATCCCATAATCTTTATCCCGTCATCAAAGTTTTCTTAAACTGCCAAGCTTTAAACAATCATGTTTCAATGTCAGCACTTATTTGCAAAGTATATTTGTATGTAAGCTAGTAGTATAATATGTACTTAATTTTGATCATCATACTTATAAAATGTTTGAATAGATTTAAGCTGCTTCTAATCAAGAAAACCAAATATTGGAGTATCTTCTAATTTCCCCATTGGTTTCGATGGTACGATAGGAGAAACAAAAATTACTTTATCATTTTCTGTGTCTTCTTCAAACAGCTTTTCTGCATTTTCTTCAATTCATGCTTTTCTTCTGTAAGTAATAACAGTGTTTCCCTTCTCAAGCTTTTGATTTTCTTTCACCGCTTCAAGTCTGTTTTTTCTATTTTTCTTTCTTACCTTTTTTCTAATAACAAGGCTTCTTTTCTCTTTAGCTTCTTTAACCAACCTCCTTTTCTTTTCATATGTGAACTGTTCATCAACTTTAGGTATTCTATCTTTCCTTTCTCTCACCCTTTTTGTTAATGAAGATACTTTTGGCTTTTTGTTCTTCTTTTCTTTTTCTGATAAGTCAGTTTTACGTTCCAACTCTTCTCTTTCTTGAGTAGGAAATAGTTCAAAACTTGGCATATCAACTTCTAATATTTTTTTTACTTTCATTGCCACCTTCAATATCACCTACATTTTGAACTGTGCGATCATTAACTTTGTTCACTTCTTCAACTTTAGTAGTGTTTTCTATATTCACTTCATCTTTGCTCTGTTCTTTATCACTCCAATCGATATACACACTTTCAATAGCATCTGCTCTAAAAATTTCTTCACTTCCATCAAAACTTTTACATGACGATACCTTTTTTTATAGATTTGTCATATGAATTTTCTTCATCAATTTCGTTCACTTTTATATTTTCCTCTTCATTCAAATTCATACTAGCCATAGGTGTTGCAAAAGAATCGTCAATTTTTTCGCTTTCATCTGTGTTTTTTTTCAAATCATCATTTTCTTCAATGCTAAATTTGCGTTGTAAACTTTCTTTTACACAACATTCCTCTATCATTTCAGTGTTCCCAATAGCATGATCATTATTTTTCCTGCTTGCAATTTGAACGTCTAGGTATAGTTTGGTATCATCCTTGAATTAAATTAGAAATCTCTAATTTTTTGTAATATTTGAAATGTACTTGTTTGTTATACATAGGAGGGAAGCTGATTATATACTAAGCATACAAAACTCAATTAGTTTGTTGATTACATTCTACAGGAAAATATCATACGAGCTTTTGCTGTAATATCAAAACCATTGTATTATATACTGCAGGTGAAATTACAACATATTATAACACATATCATAAGTCCTGTGGGAAAACAATCACTACACCATAAACAGAGAATAAACACACTACATGAAACAACATATAACATGTTTAGGAACAAACCTTTGCATTTTATTTTGACAAAAAAATAGAAATGTCTAATTTTGATATAGCAAATTTGTTGTTTTGCTAGAAACATGTGTTTTTGCTATAAACAAAATTTTGCAAATAAACATGTTTTTTAATTGCAGGCTCCTATGTCATATTTCAGAAACCTTGCACCCAATAAGCAGAAGAAATATAAAAGACATTAGTAGAGCTTGTTACAATAAACAATGCATACCATCATTTCCATCGTTGCACTATGCTATAGATAAATACATAACATCATTTCATTATTATACAAATAAATAAAAAAATAAAAAATAATGCATACCGTCATTCCCATTTTTTGCAGTTGCAAACATTAAGCAACCATAATTTTTTCCTTTCATAAATGTACCATCAAGAGTTATCATAGGTCTGCAATACACAAAACCTTTCTTACAAGCTTCGTGCCCTATGAATATTCTTTTAAATTGGGAATTATATGGGTTAAGTTCCAAATTAATATAACTTCCAGGATTAGTTTTCTTCAAAGCACCAACATACCAATTAAGCTGATGATAGGACAAAGCAATAGAACCTTGAATCTCTTCTATTGCTAATTGCTTTCCTTTGTAGGCAAAGTAGTAACTGAGTATAATATCATACTCATTTCTAAAATGATAAATTATGTCTTTGATTCTAGTAAGAGGATTACTAGGAATAAAATAGATCACCAATCTTTTAACAAGTTTACTTGATATAGGTGGATGATTGATATCAACAACACCAGCACCACAAGAATGAACAAGATTACTAGTTTTAAGTACAAAATAGCCTGGAAGATTAAATTTAGTTGATGCATGCACACGAAATTGGCAACCAACTTTAGAACATCTTGCAGTTACACTAACCGTGTCATTTTTAATTATCTTCACCCTATAACCACCATGAAGACAGTACAAAAGAAATTTGAGCTTAAACTCACTAACGCCTCTAAGGAATAACCGACCATTTTCAGTAAATATAGGAATAGAACAGTCCTTCTTCAAAAGAGACTTTAAATCACAATGAGCATTCCCATTAGACATAGTAGAAGCACGACTCGAAATATTATTTGTAGAACTAATGGTAGTAATTGCTGAATTACTACTGATAGCAACATCTTCAGAAGACATGCTTAGATTAACATTAATATGAAAATAATCTTCATGTCTAAACAAAGAAAGACATAGCCTAGATTGCAAATCAGAATCTGTTTCAATAATTCGAATTTTGTTTTCCAAATTAAAAGATAACTCCAAAGAAGAAGGTACGTATTCTTGGAAAACATTGCATAGACTAACTTTCAAATCATGAAGAGAATAACCAATAGCTACTCTCTTGCTATAACTAATACTCTTATTAACAATTACAACCAAAACACCTTCACTGTTATCATCGGAACTGCAACAACATAAAAAGAAGATATTATAATATCATCTGACTGCAACAACAGAAAAAGAAAATCCACAAACAATGAATAAGGAATTCCCACTGCATATTACATGCATGCACTGCACTTTATTATTTAGTTCAACCATTAAATAATGGAAAATGAGTTTTATCTACAAGGTTTAAGATGTAAACATTGATATGTCTCCAAAACCATCCCTTTTGAATTGGCTTTTGCAAATTTAAAAAAATGTACAACTTTGCCAACCACAACCATCAGTTTATGAAAATGATGTCGAAAAGTCAAACAATAGACAAATATAGTAGCACTTCGAGCTCTAGAAAAAAATACCAGAAACTCTTAAGGTATTAATATGTTTCTTTAACTTGCAATTGCCTAATAAATTTGATAATCCATTACAAAGGCTTATCATGAAGCAAATGAACCAACAGTTCATAAATGCACATACACAAGACTGAACAGAGAAAATTTTGTCTTAAATATCAGCTTGGAAAAAAACTATATTATAAGCATAAAATAAAATAAACATGAACATAATAATTTGCAAACACAAAAAAAAAATAGTTAATAAAACAAACCTAAAGTAAATTTTAATAAAAAAAGAAACATGTTTAACAAAAATGATAATCTACAACAATTCCATAGTAAAATGAAAGTAATATTCCTGTTTAGTATTTTAACAGTTGTAAATAAATATACACATATGAACAAAGAAGAAATGCACATAAGCGAACTGAAAAAGATAAAATGCAAGTCATATTGCAGTTTTAATATTTTAGTAGAATAAATACATATTGTAAAGAAATATAAACATATGAACAAAAAAGAAATGCACATAAGCAAACTGAAAAGGATAAAATGCAAGTCGTATTGTAGTTTTAGTATTTTAATAGAATAGATAAATATTGTAAAGAAATATACACATATGAACAAAGAAGAAATACACATAAACGAACTGAAAAAGATAAAATGCAAATCATATTGCAGTTTTAATAGTTTAACAGAATATATACATATTGTAAATAAATATACACATATGAACAAAGAAGAAATGCATATAAGAAAATTGAAAAAGATTAAATACAAGTCATATTGCAGTTTTAATATTTTAACAGAGGTAAATACAAACTATAAATCAATATAAACATATGAATAAAGAAAAGTTACACATGCAAAATGAAAAAGACTAAACAGAATCAAATAATATGTACCTTGTAACGGGAATGTTCAGATCCATACTACTAGAAAATAGTTGAAGAAATGATATAAGCAACTGCAAATAAAACAAAAGAAATCTAAAGTGAAACAAAATAAAAAGCGATATAAAATTACACGATCCTAACAAAATTGAATACCTAGATAAGTAAACCCTATATCAAATGCAAAATCGGAGCGATTTACCATCAATCTAGAAATCACGCAAAAGGAAATTTAAAATTCAGATAGAAGCAACACGCGAGAGTAGGTAATGAGATTCATGAGGATGAAGAAAAGATGCGCGAGAACGAAATTTGATTGCAGGGAAAAAGACAAAAAGAAGTAGGTCTGTAAAACAAAACCAAGGATATAACAGGAATAAAGTAAGCAAAAGTTAATAAGAGGGACTAAATTTACAAACAGAAAAAGGAAGGGATGTGTCCTATACAAGCATTGAAAATAAGGACTGTAGAGCCATTCCTTGTTAAAACTAATTCGATTAATGTTACTATAAAACAAAGGTAAAGTTTATTAAACGCCATCGTTAAGTTTAAAAATACAAAGCTGCCCCTTTTTAAAAATATGTTAAAAAAATACTTATTATTATGTTTCGGGATACTTGTGGAAATCTTTACAAATGTTTATAGAGAATTCTGTAAATATTTGCAGAGAAAATCTGCAAATATTTGAGGTTTCCACGCTGTAGATATTTGCAAAGTTTTCTACAAATATTTGCAATTTTAAAAAAAAATTCAAAAATAGTTTGATCGTAGAAACATGCGATTATTGTTCAGATTTAATTACCAAGAAAAAGGTAGTTGTTTTACCGAGATTAATTGTGACGACCTAGAATTGTGGATATTTGAAATCGAAATATTTAATTGATTTCAAATATTTGAATCGTTAATTTAAGCTTGAGTTTCAATTTTAACTATGACTTTGGCAATTTAATTATTGAATTTAATTATATAAATTTGGGTAAAATTGTAAATCTTCAATTTTGAGCCTGTTAAAAATAATTTAATGGCTTAGAAAATTTATATTGATAATAGAGAAGATAATAAAAGCTTCAAAATTGAATTTGGAAATGTGCTATTTGGTTTTGGAATTTTATCATTTAAATCGATATTTAAAAATAGCCGTCGAGGCACAGTCTCGGAATTCGACGAAACTAGTTCCATTTAATCCGTAATATTGTATTATTATCGGATTTCAATTTTCGTAGCATTTGGAGTTGTCGTTTGGCCGTACGATAAGCAAACGCATTGAAATTTAAATCGAAAATTCGTTGTTTTAGCTGTTTGAAAAAAAGCTATTTTCTGCATATGATCAATTTTGGACTCGAAACCTTTTCCATAGCATTCTAAATAGAGGGTTAACCTTATGAACGCCTGTTGACATGCTTAGATAGGAGTTCAAAATTTTATGTTGCATTTTCGAGATGATTTGAATTTAAAAATTGAATTTGGATTTAAATTTAAATAATTACAATATTACTATAGCATTAGATACATTTCTTCTATTCTCCAACACTTGTCAATTTCTAGGACACGCGTTCGTTCTCTTTGTATTCAAAAGAATTAAAAAGTAAAATATCAGAAAGAAAACGAAAATCAACTTAAATAAACCGTGTACTTTATCTCCATCCCCATCTTCATTCCTCACGAATTCGAAAATCAAAAATTTTACATGGCCGATTGAACGAAATCAAAAGCTAGAAAAAATATAAATGGCTGCCCCTTCCTATTGTTAATTCACAAACTTGTTTCGAAAAGAAATGTCAGGCGAATCTCGCGCTCGAGTTCTTAGGCGGCGGCGCGAGGGGTTGGCTAGGGCTTCACGACTGGTGGTGGCAACGAGGCGTCGTTGTTCAGTTTGGGGTTCACACGCGGTGGCGTGCGCGACTGAGGCGTAGGGCGATGTTGATCGACGCAGTGTCCGTCGATGGCTACAGCGCGAGGTCGGAGTTTCAATGCAACCAGGGGATGTGGGTTGGTGTTTTGGAGAAGATTGAGGTCAAGAGCCCATCTGATTCGAGCTCGAACTCTGCAGCTTCAGTGACACCTCAACGATGAAGTGTGGATCTCGAGTTCGTAGCATCTAGGAGGCGCAGTGGCGATGAGTGAGTTAGTGCGTTCGATCTAGGTTCATCTCATATCAGTGAGGTATTTTATTTAATTTATCTTAATTTATTTTATTAAAATACATATATGTGAATGTATAAATATATGCATATGTTAGGAGGAAGATTTTTCAGTAAAGTCAAGTTTATTTTAAATTTATATATGTATATATATTATAGGAAACAGGAAAAAGAAAAAAATATGTGTAGAGATAGATAAGTTTCAGTCTGCAAGAAAAAGGGTATATAATACAAATATAAAATATATATAACATAATTTGTATTTAGCAGTAAGGTTTTAACAGGGAAATCTTTTTAAGGATTTTAAAGTGAAGATTAGTTACAGTTTAATTTTACAGAAAGGAAAAAGGGGATTTTTAAATGTTGAAGGGTATTTATATAAATAAGATTTTTGAAGATCTATATAGAATATTTTTATACGTATATGTATATATATAATTTTAAAAGAAAATAAATATACATATTCATATTTTAAAACTACTAGTTATTTTAAATATATGTGTTTAGCATAATTAATGTATTTAATAAACTCATTTCATTTATTTTGGTTACTAAAATACTTATTATAGGAAAATCGGTTTTAAACTAAGTTATTAGTTATTTAAATTTTAAAATGGTAATTTATTGTCCAATTTATTTCAAATATTAATAAATTATATAATGTTATACAAGGTCCAAAATCGTGATGAAATGACTGGTTTGGATTGGATTGCAAAATAAAGGGCAAAGGTGAGATTTTCTTACTCAATCACTGATTAAATTTTTATAGTTAAATTTAAAATTGTTGATTATGTGTTTGGATGATGGTTGTTATTATTTGTTTTGAAATAGACCCTATGCGCCGCATAATAGCGGAGGTTATTGTATTAAACCCATATACCGCGATATTCCACCTCGAAGTGGAATTGGTATTATATATGTAATATTTGGAGTTGATTTCTCGCATTATATAGCTGATGAGACCCTATTGCGCCGCATAATAGCGGATAATATTTTATAAATCCCATATACCGCGATATTCCACCTCGAAGTGGAATTCGTATTTAATTTGTTGCGCTAATATCTGTGGATGCAGGGAAACAGGTTGGTGGGATCCAACTGGATTCCTCAAATATTTAATTTGTTTCCTATATTGTGTAATGATTATTTATAATTTGTGCGTGATTATTTGTGATTGAAACCGTTGAAGGCTGTAATTTAGCCGAATATATTTTGGTATCGTAGGATACCCGAAATATGAAATTGGATTTTTTGGAAATTAAAGTAGAAAAGCCTAGACCATTACAATTAAAGTATTAAAGTTGATTTTTATAATTTGATCAAATAAATTCCAAAAATATAAGAAAAATATTTTAATAAAGGAATTTCGAGTAATATTGTTTAATAGTTGAAGAATTTATTTAAGATACGGATTTTAAGTATTTGAAAGAGATAAAAGAATTTACTTCAAAAAGGAAATAAATTTAGAAATTAAATTTGGAGTTGAAATTAATTTTAGAAACCGATTTGGCAATTAATTTGGAGTTAAAATAAATCTTAGGAATCGATTTAGAAATTTGTTTGGTGTTTTGGAAATAATTTGGGAAATCAATTTGAAATTGATTTGATATTGGAAAACTAATTTGGGAAATCAATTTGGAATTTGATTTTGTGTTTGAAATAAATTGGAAATCAATTTGGGATTTGATTTGGTTTGAAGATGATATTTGGGAATCGATTTAAAATTCTATATCAGTTCATATTTGAAAATGTAAATTCAAAATGGGAATTTGTAAAGAAAAGGGAAATTGTTTAAAAATAAATATTGGTTGTTTTTTAAAGTGGGGAAACTTGCATAGCAAAGGAAATGTTATCATTTGGGTATTTATCATTTCAACCCTATTCCATTTCAAATAAATATTAGTTAGAAAAATATTATTCCAAAGTGGGGAAACTTGCATAGCAAAAATAAATATTCGTTGTTTTTAGAAATTCATTTGGGTATTTATCATTTCAACCCTATTCCATTTCAATTCAAAAATCAAAGCATAGCAAAGGAAACTTGCAGTGTGATAACTGGGATGTGTCAAAGTAAATAAACAAGCAATAACTACAATCAATAACAATCCAATAATTAATTCAAATAATCCCGAAATAATCGTATTAATTCACATTGTTGTTTGTGCAAATTAATATAATTATTTCTAGAATCTACACTATCATTTCATGTAGATTAAAGATTATTACCTAAATTATTTATACGGTACTTCACTTGTCATTTATTATTCAATCTTATACTACATCAATTTATACAACATACATTCAAATGATTCGAGGTGTAATTAACACTATTCTACGTGTCCATTTATTTAACATTTAAAGGGGGTCATATTATACACATGTCATTTAATCAAATTTACACATATGTCGTTTCAAATTTTTAACTATCCTATGTCAAATTAAATTGTAGAATATTTATCACTTTATACATTTCAATTTACATCCAACATAAACAACAAACAATCAATCAATCATCAACCAAACTGGATTATCATCGTATAATTAACTGATAATGGTGTCAGATGTCACATGTGAACTCATATAGGTAATATCATATATAACAGTGTAAGTAGCTAACAACGGTATATTTCAATTGTCGTTTCAATTGAAATCAAATTTAATAAATAAAAGAAAATTAATCATGAGTGATTGCTCACCTTTCGAGGCTAGAGAGATAGTCAAAGAAATGAATTACGAATCCCAGCACGAATTTCCAAAGTGAAGCTAGATTGGCACAAATTCGACGGACAAGCTGATAAATAGGAATTGACGAAATCAAATCAGAACAGGATCGATGGTGGTAGATGGTATAAGTGAATATATATATATACTACTATATACACTATGTATGAAATCATATGCAACTTATAATTTAAAATAAGTAAATAACTTATACTCCTTTAAACAACTTTATACATATAATATATATTAACCCCTTTTATACAAAGCTTATATAACTAGTATATACATTCTCAAACAGATAGAATAAATGCTTAAATTTGAATACCTTAATATAAAACTATTATATAAATAGATGACTATTTCTATAAAAATCAATATATAACCAAACCCAAAATTTTTATAAACTAGTAATACATACATATATATATAAGATAACGTTTTAATTATATAATTATATTCATCTTGCACTGTTAAAAGAAAATATAAAACAATATATAAACAGAACTTATAATAGTCACTTGTATACAATGTATAAACATAACTTATTTATATATGTAAACTAACCACTTGTAAAACATATATGTTGTACATACATTTATAAACTTACATAACTTCCTAGATTATTTGAATCCAGTAATTGTTGTGAATAATGATTGATAGTTAAATAACCGACTATCAATATTGGCCTTTTTAAATGGCATTCGAATTTCGATGCGACCGGAGTCGAATTCCAAATGGATGTTTGAAACCCACATCGAACCTTTGTGATTGTGATGGATCTTTTATTTAAAAAGATCAAAGTGGAATTTGTTGTGATTTGTGTTGAATCTGAATGTAACACTTATTTTTTAAAATAAGCGCTCATTATTCGGATTAGCCGGAGAGGACCTTGTGTCATTAAACCCATTCCGAATAACGATATGATGAAATGGGATTGCATTTAAAGATGGTGTTGAAGACCAGGTATTTTCGAAAGCGAAAGGATTACCTATCGAATGTCTCTACACCAGGTTGCTCCGGTATAGGGATTTTATCACCCTTTGTGATGGAGATTCCGGACGTGATTAGTGAATATCTAGATTGTAAGGGCTTCTTTTGAAGTGCCTTCGGTTCCGTTCGATCCCGGAACGGACTTGTATGGATGTGTGTCTGACGTTACACTTTGAGATGTAAAGTTGGTTTCTATCAAATACATTTCTGTTGGTGGCGGAGAATTTATTCTCTTAGCTTAACACCCTTCTCTGAGACGTACGAGCTCAGAGGTTATGTAGTTGATGGTTACTAGTAATACATTCCCAAATTGGTTATGTGGCATACGAAGTGCTGCTGATCATTTGTTGATCGAAGCATGGCTTTTCATGAAAAGCGTAGCTTTGTGGACGAGACTTCGTCGGACCTCACACCCCGGAATGGTCAAAACAGGAAGAATGCAGCAAGGTTATAGGGGTAGCGCCCCTTAGGGTATGCGCATTTCCTTCTGGATAGAAGTGGTATCATGGTATGGAGCCCAGATACTTAACTTATGTGAACATCGCAAATATATATGACTTTGTGATTGTTGTTGTTGAGGATCCTCGGATAAAGGTTGTTTACAACCGGGGAATGACATACTCGTGCCAGTAGTTGCCTATTTTTGCAGAGGTAACCCGGCCTTGTTTTGGCAGAGATCCGATTAGGTTTTCGGGACGTCCATCCAGAGGCGTACCCATGTAGCCCAGGAAGTACCTTAGCCTGACCATTTGTTGGAAATTCAATCACCAATACGCACCTTGTACGATTTTAGTTGTAGAACCTGCCGTCTAATATGGTAGCTATAATAGGCATACTATAATGGTACGTATGCTGGCTAAGATTAATATTATACTTTCGAAATGTTTTCTGCACTATGAACTAATAATAATATTAAAAAGATTTTGCGTATTAAGCATGTTTGACTATCATAAGGAGAAATCTCCTCCAATTCTGCGTTTGCATTGTGTGTGGCGGGAGGCCTTATGGTAGTTTCATTTTTCAAAAAGCATTGCGGATTTCTTTTAAAATCTTTTGTTTTCCTTTTATTAAAGAATATTTTTAAGATCTCACACTAGTCCCATGACTGACCTGGAGTTTATTGTTCCCTTTCTAAACTCTGGGTGCCCACAATTTTCCACACGGGCAGCCTAGAGTCAGGTTTCAGTTATCCGGGAGCGAAGTTAGAAAAGAGTTGCCGTGGAGATCAGAAGTTGAAGCTGGATGGCGAGACGTATCTCTTTATTATGTAGTGTCTGTTGCGTATGGTTGTGCAAATCAGTTTTCATATAGTCAAGTTATAATAGACTGCAAGTGTCTGTATGATGTCGTTGTGAACTCTGATGTTGTATTGTATTAATCAGTGATGAGTCTTTGATTTAAAGATTATTCATTTATCTATTATATATTTGTTCCGCTGCGAAATATGAGATTCTGTTATTGTTTCTGTTTCTTCTTCTATCTTCTTTTTCTTAAACCCTAATGGTTCGATTTTCCGGCATTCGATTGTTCGGCAGTTGATACAGTGGACGTATTAATTTTGACTTTCGGGCGTCGAAGAATCTGGTCGTTACAAAGTGGTATCAGAGCAATTGGTTAAGCGACAAACTTGGCTCTGTTGGGTGTTACTCATTAGAGATAAAGTCAGTAGTACTATAGAATGAGTGTGAGTGTAATAATAGATATGAGCGCGTATTTGTTAGTGAATATAATTTTTTTTTATTGTGTTGACTTATCGGTTGATTGTTTATAGATTCTGGTCGGTTCAGTCTGGCCAACTGTATCGGTAGGGGTTTCTAAACTCTTAAAACAAGATAAACCGATACAGTATTGTTTTAAAATAGGGTAAATGAAATAATTTTACCCAAAACTATTTTTGTATATAAAAGAAATGATTTTCTGTGAATTTTTATGGTTTATGGTTGCTTGGTTGTTAGGAAGTAATGATATTGAATTTTCATCATTATTGTATGGAAATTTAATAAGAAATAATGGTATAACCAAAGATTTGGAGATAAATTCATTTAAACAAATGAAATTTATAAATATGAATTGAAAGGATAAGGGAATGAATTCGTGTATAAATGAGATTTGATTGGGATCAAGTTGAATAAAAATCCAAACTTGGAAAAAATAAAAATAAATGGATTGAATTCAAGTAAACTAATATGATAATTAATTAATTCATGAAATAGGAAAGTTGAATTAGTTAAATTAAAACTTGAATTGTGAGTTATATAAAATTGGTTTGAATTTGCAGAAAAAATCAAGTAAGTAGAAATAAATTGAAAATTTCCTTGTTATTGATAAAATAAATTCGAGCTGAATTGAGAATGGAAATCTGAAATTAAAAATGGATAAGTGGATAAAACTAATCTAATTAAATTAGTTGATGGAATGGAATTGATAAATGAAAATCAAATCAAGGGTTTAAAAATTGAAAATTGTTAACAGGGAAAATGAACTTGAGTTTTGAATTGAAATAACTTAAGTAAATATTGGATAAAAGCTCGACTTAAGTAAAAATTATGAAATGGTTGTTGTCAATAAAAATTATATATAATGAACCATTGAACTAATATGATGGGAATTTAAATGTCAATAAAAAAGGAAACTTGGTTTGTTGAATATTCATAAATGAGGTTTATGAAATGAAATGCAAAATGAATTGAACGAAATCAATTGGAAATGAAATAGAATAAAGAGTAAATTGAGTTGGTATCAATTTAAATTAGTTATAAACTAGATTGGATATTCTATTAAGTGAATATCGTCGAATTTGCATAGAAATGGTTGTCGTTTGACACAGAAGTGGTTGCATAAAATTATATGAGTTAATGAAAGCCAATAAAAATCAATCTTTGAACCAATTGAAATAGACATGAGTTCGTTTCACTTAAAAATGAATTGAATGAAAGAAAGTGAATTGTAAATCACTTGAATTGAATAGAAACAGAATGGAATGTAGTTGTAAGCAACTAAAATTTGTATTGAAACCTTATAAACTGCTTATGGGAACTATTTTGAATGTATTGTTTGTGAAAACTATGTGTTTACTATTGGAAATAAGTGAAATATGAATAAATTTCTTATATATGTCACTTATGTGTTTAAATTGAGTAAATACAGGTACAGGAGGGTCGTTTGGCTGGATTTGGTCGTGCTAAAATGCTAATGATAAACCGCTTTGCTTAAAAAATGCTAATATGGTACGCTTACGCAATAAATGTAGGAAATATGAACTGTTTTTGTTTTTCCGACCAGGAGGTCAATGTATATATATTTATATCTTTTGTCAAATTGCAAAAGCTCCTCCACACAAAGGAGACTCTGCCAAAGTTTTCCGAAAAGTTTGAGAGTTAGAAATTTTTTGAAAAAATTGTTAACGACAAACGATTTCAAATTGGAAATTAAAGTAAATTAGTGAATGAAACTGAATTAAAATAATAATATGAATCAGTTATAATTGAAAGATAAAATTCAATATTCATAGCAGAAGATAAATTGAATTCAAATAGAATTGTAGTGTAAATTGAATTAAAATAAAGATATGTAACTTCAATAGTGAAGTAAAAATGGTACAAGAAGCATATATATTGAAAATTTTGTAATGAAAGGTGCAAAATGATGTTTGAACATTGTAATGGATATTATGGATATCAGGATATACAGGTGTATTAAAGGAAATGGAACTGGGATTTTGATTTTAAAGATAAAATTTAATTGCTCGACAAAAACGTATGTATTTCAATTTCAGTATGAAATTTGGTAATTTTCTTGTCCAGCCGCTTGGCCTTTTGTTTTCTTTGGGGATTTGAGGGCCTGTGATGCCATTTTGTATTCATACCGAGCTAGCCGCGTAAAGGGGACGCTGACGAAATTTCTCAAAAATTTAGGGTGGTAGAAAATTTTTGAGAAAATTTTGAAAGTTTGAAATTTGAATTCAAATCTAAATTGAATTGGGAAGTAAACAATATTGTTTGGAACTTATAATTGAACTTGGAAAGTTAGTTGAAATGAATCTTTAATAAAAAGACTTGGGTTGATAAATTGATAAAACTGTTTTGGTTGGAAAATATTACACGGGTTAAGGATCATTCTTCTTAACTAGAAATTTCGGGACGAAATTATTTTAAGAGGGGAAGGATGCGACGACCTAGAATTTTGGACATTTGAAATCGAAATATTTAATTGATTTCAAATATCTGAATCGTTAATTTAAGCTTGAGTTTCAATTTTAACTATGAACTTGGCAACTTAATTATTGAATTTAATTATAGAAATTTGGGTAAAATTGTAAATCTTCAATTTTGAGCCTGTTAAAAATAATTTAATGGCTTAGAAAATTTATGTTTATAATAATGAAGATAATAGAAGCTTTTTGAATTTGGAAATGTTTTATTCAGTTTTGGAATTTTATCGTCTAATCGATATTTAAAAATAGTCGTCCGAGGCACAGTCTTGGAATTCGACGAAACCAGTTTCATTGGATCTTTAATATTGTATTAGTATCGGATTTAAATTTTCGTAGCATTCGGAGTTGTCGTTTGGCCGTACGATAAGCAAACGCGTTGAAATTTAAATCGAAAATTCGATGTTTTAACCGTTTCAGAAAAAAGCTATCTTCTCCATACGATCAAATTTGGACTCGAAACCTTTACCATCGCGTTCGGAATAGGGGTTAACCTTATGAACGCCTGGCGGCACGCTTAGATAGGAATTCAAAATTTTATGTTGCATTTTCGAGATGATTTGAATTTTAAAATTGAATTTGGATTTAAATTTAAATAATTACAATATTACTGTAGCATTAGATACGTTTCTTCTATTCTCCAGCACTTGTCAAATTCTAGGACACGCGTTCGTTCTCTTTGTATTCAAAAGAATTAAAAAGTAAAATATCAGAACGAAAACGAAAATCAACTTAAATAAACCGTGTACTTTATCTCCATCCCCATCTTCATTCCTCACGAATTCGAAAATCAAAAATTTTACATGGCCGATCGAACGAAATCAAAAGCTAGAAAAAATATAAATGGCCGCCCCTTCCTAATGTTAATTCACGAACTTGTTTCGAAAAGAAATGTCAGGCAAATCTCGCGCACGAGTTCTTGGGCGGCGGCGCGAGGGGTCGGCTAGGGCTTCACAGCTGGTGGTGGCAAAGAGGCATCGTTGTTCAATTTGGGGTTCGCACGCGGTGGCGTACGCGACTGAGGCGTAGGGCGATGTTGATCGACGCAGTGTTCGTCGTTGTCTACAGCGCGAGGTCGGAGTTTCGATGCAACCAGGGGATGTGGGTTGGTGTTTTGGAGGAGATTGAGGTCATGAGTCCATCTAATTCGAGCTCGAACTCTGCAGCTTCGGTGACGCCTCAACGACAAAGTGTGGATCTCGAGTTCGTAGCATCTGGGAGGCGCAGTGGCGATGAGTGAGTTAGTGCGTTCGATCTAGGTTCATCTCATTTTAGTGAGGTATTTTATTTAATTTATCTTAATTTATTTTATTAAAATACATATATGTGAATGTATAAATATATGCATATATTAGGAGGAATTTTTTTCAATAAAGTCAAGTTTATTTTAAATATATATATATATATATATATATCTGTGTGTGTGTGTGTATAGATCATAGGAAACAGGAAAAAGAAAAAATATATGTGCAAACATTGATAAGTTTCAATCTATAGTAAAAAGGACAAATATAAAATATATATAACATAATTTGTTTTTAGCAGTAAGGTTTTAACACGAAAATCTTTTTAAGGATTTTAAAGTGAAGATTAGTTACAGTTTAATTTTACAGAAAGGAAAAAGGGGATTTTTAAATGTTGAAGGGTATTTATATAAATAAGATTTTTGAAGATCTATATAGAATATTTTTATATGTATATGTATATATATAATTTTAAAAGAAAATAAATATACATATTCACATTTTAAAACTACTAGTTATTTTAAATATATATGTTTAGCGTAATTAATGCATTTAATAAACTCATTTCATTTATTTTGGTTACTAAAATATTTATTATAGGAAAATCAGTTTTTAAACTAAGTCATTAGTTATTTAAATTTTAAAATGGTAATTTATTGTCCGATTTATTTCAAATATAAATAAATTATATAATGTTATACAAGGTCCAAAATCGTGATGAAATGACTGGTTTGGATTGGATTGCAAAATAAAGGGCAAAGGTGAGATTTTCTCACTCAATCACTGATTAAATTTTTATAGTTAACTTCAAAATTGTTGATTATGTGTTTGGATGATGGTTGTTATTATTTGTTTTGAAATAGACCCTATGCGCCGCATAATAGCGGAGGTTATTATATTAAACCCATATACCGCGACATTCCGCCTCGAAGTGGAATTGGTATTATATATGTATTTGGAGTTGATTTCCCGCATTATATAGCGGATTAGACCCTATAGCGCCGCATAATAGCGGATAATAATTTATAAATCCCATATACCGCGATATTCCACCTCGAAGTGGAATTCGTATTTAATTTGTTGTGCTAATATATGTGGATGATGGGAAACAGGTTGGAGGGATCCAACTGGATTCCTCAAATATTTAATTTTTTTCGTATGTTGTGTAATGATTATTTATAATTTGTGTGTGATTGTTTGTGATTGAAACCATAGAAGGCTGTAATTTAGCCGAATATATTTTTGGTATCGTAGGATACCAGAAATATGAAATTGGATTTTTTGGAAATTAAAGTAAAAAAGCCTAGACCGTTACAATTAAAGTATTAAAGTTGATTTTTATATTTCGATCGAATAAATTCCAAAAATATGGGAAAAATATTTTAATAAAGGAATTTCGAGTAATATAGTTTAATAGTTGAAGAATTTATTTAAGATACGGATTTTAAGTATTTGAAAGAGATAAACGAATTTATTTCAAAAAGGAAATAAATTTAGAAATTAAATTTGGAGTTGAAATTAATTTTAGAAACCGATTTGGGAATTAATTTGGAGTAAAAAAAAAATCTTAGGAATCGATTTAGAAATTTGTTTGGTGTTTTGGAAATCAATTCGGGAAATCAATTTGAAATTGATTTGATATTGGAAAATTAATTTGGGAAACCAAATTGGAATTTGATTTTGTGTTTGAAATAAATTGGAAATCAATTTGGGATTTGATTTGGTTTGAAGATGATATTTAGGAATCGATTTAAAGTTCGTATATCAGTTGATATTTGGAAATGTAAATTCACAACGGGAATTTGTAAAGAAAAGGGAAATTGTTTAAAAATAAATATTGGTTTATTTTTAAAGTGGGGAAATGTAACAACCCGCTATTTTGGACTATTCGCATCCGCACATGTCGGACTTGAATAATTCAAAATACCGAATTGTTAATTTAAATTTGGCAAAACTGAACATATACAGTAAATAAATAATCACAGATCACAGACACAGAGTAATAAATATGCAGCGGAAGCAAAAGATAGTAGTTCATGAAGCTACTATATATATAACAGAGTTAAATAGTTACAGCAGAAGTCTCGAATACAATAGTCAAATATAAGAATCAGAATACATCACTGGAATCTACTGAATATCTGAAAGCTGGATAGATAGCCGGATCTCTAGGCAAAGCTCCAACTCCAAAGGTGAGTCTCGAAAGCTGAACCACTCAGTCTGACCCGAGCGTAAAGCCAAACACAAAACACTCGAGTCAGGATTAACATTCTTATATCAATAAATCCAACTCAAGTGAAATTACAATTGAAATACAAGTAACTCAAAGGATGTTGGAATAACCATCCTCTAAGGATCCGTTATACTATCTACTATGTAGTAATATACGCTAAATAGATAATGTCTATCAGTAATATAAAATATCAAAATAGTGTTAAGGCGTTATCATTATCCCCCTTAACACATTTTATATATGTGCCATAGTCTATACAGCACTGTAAACTCCACCGTAAACTGATGGGATATCAGGGAGTACTCCATAGGTATAACACAAAACAAATTCGTAGTGGTCGTCTATATAGGGATACAAGTATGACAAGGCACATGAGGCAATACCCAAGGTAGTGAAAGTACCGTTTGCCTGATCCGGACAGGTGAAAACTCATCGCCGCAACGATCGCAACACCGTGAAACAACACTCCCAAAAGTATGAGGGTGCACCAATTAATAACAAGTAATGAGTAGTATTCGAAGAAGTGTGTTCGCTCGAGGTGGCTAACCTCATTTGGCCCGGCACGGCTTCTGTTTTAGTCATTTTCAATTTGACACAAGTGTCGAGGCTATCTATTATCGTTCTCTTTCTTCAGTCATCACGTACATCATTCCAACCACTTCATTCTGGATCACACTCCGCGTATAGTTATTAAAGTGGTTTTCGGTTTAGACAGAGAGTATGTCCATAACCGATTGCGGTTTCTTTAATAACTTTTGTAAGTATTCCACCGACTGGTCGTTTAATATATTTCAAATCCAAATCAATTTCAATTTCAATTAGAATTTATAAACCACATTTCATTTGTTTTTCTAAAACAATTTCCATAATTTGCGTTTCAAACTTCCAAATTACCATTTCAAAACTTTATAGTTCAATTTCAACTTTTATTTAAAACAATTCAAATATTGATTCAAGTTCGTATATAAGTTTCCGTCCGTAATCATTTAAATAAATTCAACTTAACATTCAAATCAATTTTTAAATTCATTTATTAATTACATTCAATATTTGTTAAGTAAATTTAATATTCAAAACAATTTCCATTAAAGTACCAATTCATTAAGTCAATTACTTAAGTTCAATTTCATTGTCAAAGCTTACAAATTTAATTAACTTGGACTCGACAAATCAAATTCATTAAATTACAATTCAATAAATCACATTTTATTTCTTGCTAAAGAAATTCAATTTCACTTATAAATTTCTAAACTCAATTAATACAGAAGCTAAATTTCACATATTCAAGAAGTTCAATTTTATTTATTAACTTACTTAAAATAATTTTTCCAAAACATAATAAATAAAGAAACCCAATTTTATTTATTAAAGAAGTTCAAATTCACTTATTCAAAAGTTCGATTTCTCTTATCAAAGAATTCAAATTTTATTTAATTATCAATTAATTTAATCTTATTAAATTATTAAATAATCTCAAAACTAAATTATTAAATAATTTCAAAACTTAATAATTTCAAACTGAATTATTAAATAATTTCCAACTTAATTATTAAATAGTAATTTTTAAAACACGATCTTTCAACATCTACTATGTTAATATTTTGTTTTCAAATGTTAAATATTAACATTTCCTTTCACTAAATTCAAATTCCAACTTCTTTTCAAATCTTATTATTTATTCAAATAAAATCTTCATTTTATTTTTTTAAATCAAATTATTGACCAATCGGGTTTTTATTTAATTCTCTATCCTAGGTCAAATTCATTTGGGTATTTATCATTTCAACCCGATTCCATTTCAATTCAAAAATCAAAGCATAGCAAGGGGAACTTGCAGTGTGATAAGTGGGATGGTGTCAAAGTAAATAAACAAGAAATAACTACAATCAATAACAATCCAATAATTAATTCAAATAATCCTGAAATAATCGTATTAATTCACATTGTTGTTTGTGCAAATTAATATAATTATTTCTAGAATATACACTATCATTTCATGTAGATTAAAGATTATTACCCAAATTATGTATACGGTTCTTCACTTGTCATTTATTATTCAATCTTATACTACATCAATTTATACAACATACATTCAAATGATTCGAGGTGTAATTAACACTATTCTACGTCTTCATTTATTTAACATTTAAAGGGGGTCATATTATACACATGTCATTTAATCAAATTTACACATATGTCGTTTCAAATTTTTAACTATCCTATATTAAATTAAATTGTAGAATATTTATCACTTTATACATTTCAATTTACATCCAATATAAACAACAAACAACCAATCAATCATCAACCAAATTGGATTATCATCGTATAATTAACTGATAATGGTGTCAGATGTCACAGGTGAACTGATACAGGTAATAGCATATATAACAGTGTAAGTAGCTAACAACAGTATATTTCAATTGTCGTTTCAATTGAAATCAAATTTAATAAATAAAAGAACATTAATCATGAGTGATTGCTCACCTTTCGAGGCTAGAGAGATAGGAAAAGAAATGAGTTACGAATCCAAGCACGAATTTCCAAAGTGAAGCTAGATTGGCACAAATTCGACGGACAAGCTGATAAATAGGAATTGACGAAATCAAATCAGAACAGGATCGATGAGGCATAAGTGAATATATATATACTACTACTATATACACTATGTATGAAATCATATGCAACTTATATATTAAAATAAGTAAATAACTTATACTCCTTTAAACAACTTTATACATATAATATATATATATATATTAACCCCTTTTATACAAAGCTTATATAACTAGTATATACATTCTCAAACAGATAGAATAAATGCTTAAATATGAATACCTTAATATAAAACTATTATATAAATAGATGACTATTTCTACAAAAATCAATATATAACCAAACCCAAAAATTGTATAAACTAGTAATACATATATATATATAAGATAACGTTTTAATTATATAATTATATTCGTCTTGCACTGTTAAAAGAAAATATAAAACAATATATAAACAGAACTTATAATAGTCACTTGTATACAATGTATAAACAGAACTTATTTATATATGTAAACTAACCACTTGTAAAACATATATACTGTATATACATTTATAAACTTACATAACTTCCTAGATTATCACTGTAATTCAATGTATAACTAGACCAACAAATGCAGACCGCTGTAAAATCTTACATGCAAATTATAATTCAATATAAAAACAAGATAGTTCTCAACAAAATTTCGAAATATATATATAAACACTTAACAATAGAAGATATAGTTATATAGGCAGGTTACGCATAACAAAATATATGCAGACTCGTTTATTATTTAATAAATGTATACTGTACGTATATCGAACTATGCGTATAGAACATGTAAACAGCCGCAAATGTGGACAAACCAAACTTCCCTTTATATAAACTAATATAATTACATACACTAAATTCAACAGATCCCGATGAACCGCCATATATTAAAATCTTATATGTTATAAGGCTTTAAAAAAAATTCTCTGTAAACAGTAACTGTAAACATAAATTTATAAACGAAACAAATCTTTGATATATTAAAACTGCAAATAGCAAACTCTGAATATAAACAATAACTTGTCAAACTGCAACCACTGTGAATAACTTTGTGTTGTAACTATCAAACCAATTTATGAAAATGGACATGCAACTGTATATGTGATAATATATAAACAGAGCACATAACTTAATGTATATACATATCAACGTAGAGAAAAGTATGACAAGGTATATGAGGCAATACCCAAGGTAGTGAAACTACCGTTTGCCTGATCCGGACTGGTGAAAACGCATCGCCGCAACGATCGCAACACCACGAAACAACACTCCCAAAAGTACGAAGGTGCACCAATCAATAACAAGTAATGAGTAGTATTCGAAGAAGTGTGTTCGCTCGAGGTGGCTAACCATATTTGGCCCGGCACGGCTCCTGTTTTAGTCATTTCCAATTTGACACAAGTGTCAAGGCTATCCACTATCGTTCTCTTTCTTCAGTCATCACATACATCATTCCAACCACTTCATTCTGGATCACACTCCGCGTATAGTTATTAAAGTGGTTTTCGGTTTAGACAGAGAGTATGTCCAAAACCGATTCCGGTTACTTTAATAACTTTCGTAATTATTCCACCGATTGGTCGTTCAATATATTTCAAATTCAAATCAAATTCAATTTCAATTAGAATTTATAAACCACATTTCATTTGTTTTTCTAAAACAATTTCCATAATTTGCATTTCAAACTTCCACATTACCATTTCAAAACTTTATAGTTCAATTTCAACTTTTATTTAAAGCAACTCAAATATTGATTCAAGTTCGTATATAAGTTTCCTTCCGTAATCATTTAAATAAATTCAACTTAACATTCAAATCAATTTTTAAATTCATTTATCAATTACATTCAATATTCGTTAAGTAAATTTAGCATTCAAAATAATTTCCATTAAATTACCAATTCATTAAGTCAATTACTTAAATTCAATTTCATTGTCAAAGCTTACAAATTTAATTAAATTGGATTCGACAAATCAAATTCTTTAAATTACAAATCTTACATTAATTTCAATAAATCACATTTTATTTCTTGCTAAAGAAATTCAGTTTCACTTATAAATTTCAAAACCCAATTAATACAGAAGCTACATATTCAAGAAGTTCAATTTTATTTATTAACTTACTTAAATAATTTTCCAAAACTTAATAAATAAAGAAACCCAGTTTTATTTATTAACGAAGTTCAAATTCACTTATTCAAAAGTTCAATTTCTCTTATCAAAGAATTCAAATTTTATTTAATTATCAACTAATTCAATCTTATTCAATTATTAAATAATCTCAAAACTTAGTTATTAAATAATTTCAAAATTTAATAATTTCAAACTAAATTATTAAATAATTTCCAACTTAATTTTTAAATAATTTCAAACTTAATTATTAATAATTCCAAATTTAATTATTAAATAACAATTTTTAAAACACGATCTTTCAACATCTACTACGTTAATATTTTGTTTTCAAATGTTAAATATTAACATTTCCTTTCATTAAATTCAAATTCCAACTTCTTTTCAAAACTTATTATTTATTCAAATAAAATCTTCATTTTATTTTTTTAAATCAAATTATTGACCAATCGGATTTTTATTTAATTCTCTATCCCATGTCAAATTCATTTGGTATTTATCATTTCAACCCTATTCCATTTCAATTCAAAAATCAAAGCATAGCAAAGGAAACTTGCAATGTGATAACTGGGATGTGTCAAAGTAAATAAACAAGCAATAACTACAATCAATAACAATCCAATAATTAATTCAAATAATCCTGAAATAATCGTATTAATTCACATTGTTGTTTGTGCAAATTAATATAATTATTTCTAGAATCTACACTATCATTTCATGTAGATTAAAGATTACTGCCCAAATTATTTATACGGTTCTTCACTTGTCATTTATTATTCAATCTTATACTACATCAATTTATACAACATACATTCAAATGATTCGAGGTGTAATTAACACTATTCTACGTGTCCATTTATTTAACATTTAAAGGGGGTCATATTATACACATGTCATTTAATCAAATTTACACATATGTCGTTTCAAATTTTTAACTATCCTATGTCAAATTAAATTGTAGAATATTTATCACTTTATACATTTCAATTTACATCCAACATAAACAACAAACAATCAATCAATCATCAACCAAACTGGATTATCATCGTATAATTAACTGATAATGGTGTCAGATGTCACAGGTGAACTCATACAGGTAATATCATATATAACAGTGTAAGTAGCTAACAACAGTATATTTCAAATGTCGTTTCAATTGAAATCAAATTTAATAAATAAAAGAAAATTAATCATGAGTGATTGCTCACCTTTCGAGGCTAGAGAGATAGGCAAAGAAATGAGTTACGAGTCCCAGCACGAATTTCCAAAGTGAAGCTAGATTGGCACAAATTCGACGGACAAGCTGACAAATAGGAATTGACGAAATCAAATCAGAACAGGATCGATAGTGGTAGATGGTATAAGTGAATATATATATACTACTATATACACTATGTATAAAATCATATGCAACTTATAATTTAAAATAAGTAAATAACTTATACTCCTTTAAACAACTTTATACATATAATATATATTAACCCCTTTTATACAAAGCTTATATAACTAGTATATACATTCTCAAACAGATAGAATAAATGCTTAAATTTGAATACCTTAATATAAAACTATTATATAAATAGATGACTATTTCTATAAAAATCAATATATAACCAAACCCAAAAATTTTATAAACTAGTAATACATACATACATATATATATATATATATATAAGATAACGTTTTAATTATATAATTATATTCATCTTGCACTGTTAAAAGAAAATATAAAACAATATATAAACAGAACTTATAATAGTCACTTGTATACAATGTATAAACATAACTTATTTATATATGTAAACTAACCACTTGTAAAACATATATGTTGTACATACATCTATAAACTTACATAACTTCCTAGATTATCATTGTAATTCAATGTATAACTAGACCAACAAATGCAGACCGCTATCAAATCTTACATGCAAATTATAACTCAATATAAACACAAGACAGTTCTCAACAAAATTTCGAAATATATATATATAAAAACACTTAACAATAAAAGATATAGTTATATATGCGGGTTACGCATAACAAAATATATGCAGACTCACTTATTATTTGATAAATGTATACTGTACATATTTCAAACTATGCGTATAGAACATGTAAACAGCCGCAAACGTGGACAAACCAAACTTCACTTTATATAAACGTAAACATAAATTTATAAACGAAACAAATCTTTGATATATTAAAACTGCAAATAGCAAACTCTGAATATAAACAATAACTTGTCAAACTGCAACCACTGTGAATAACTTTGTATTGTAACTATCAAACCAATTTATGAAAATGGACATGCAACTGTATATGTGATAATATATAAACAGAGCACATAACTTAAGGTATATACATATCAACGTAGAGAAAAGTATACCCACACCATAACTAAATATATATATATATATACAAATAAAATTTGCACATACCATCAGGACGAGAGGTGGACCGAGACAAAGACGCGACCAAAGGGAGGGCTGAGACGAGTGACAGATCTGGATCGTGAGCGTGGTGCTCCTCACGTGCGGCCGGACTGGGCTGTTTGGGTCAGCGACGTTGTGGAGGGGGAGGTTGGCACGGCGAGTGCGGGCGGAGCTTGGCTGTGCCGAATAAAGGCAGGGGATTTGCGGCGCTCGGGTTTGTAAGATGGAGCGGCTGCCGATGTTGTGGTGGAAGTCGGCTTCAGTCAGCAATGGGATGGGACGGTCGGGCTAGAGAAGCACGGCGGTCGATGGTCGGTGAAGGGTTTCTTGATTAGGCGGATGGAGAGAAATGGCTGTCGGTTGAAGAAATAAGAAGAGGAGAGAAGGGAAGGAGGTAAGGTGACCGTAATGTGAGGAAGTGGGCTTGTGGGGTTGTACATGCACGTTACATATTCTTTCTTCTTCTTTTTTTTCTTTTATTTGCCATAGTGAGAAGATGAAAATAACAAATGAAGAGAAGAGAAGAAAGTTGAAGTGGGGCCATGCCTTGGGAAGGTGAAAGACGTGAAGGCTAAAGATGAATTTGGCTACAGGCAAGAATGAATGAGAAACTGTAAATATGAATATGAACCAACATTCTTGAATAGATGGAAGTAGCCAGAAGATATTGAAGTAAGTGATAGCCATAAATAAATTTTCTAGTAAATATAAAAGACAGTTGGGTGTTAAATTTGAACAGCCGAGTAAACGAATGGTCACGGAAATTTTAAAACAAAACTTCAAAACCGATACGGGAATCGTTCTGTAGATGTCACCGTCTTCCGGACTCCGAAATACACAAACAAATATACCGTAAAGATCAGCGCGACGAGACGATCGAAATAGTATACGGGTATCAGTGGTACGATTGAATTATACAAATTCGAAATTTTATAATAGCGGAAAATGCGAGAAAACACAGAAAAATAAGATCGACGGAGCTAAAGATGTTCGAATTTGAAAAAACGACAAACTGACGGCTTGCTCAGAAGATGGTTTAGAATTTTTCTATGTAAAAATATTTAGGTTTCGAAAACATTTTATTTTCATCGCTTTTAACTGATTAAATTGAAGTAAATTTACGCACGAAATAAACTTTCATATTTTCGGACGAAAATTTACCAGTTGCTATATTTAACTAGACGTATTTCAAATATCGAATTTATATTTCAAAATTTATCGTTTAAAATTCCACAAAATTCTAATTAATAACGTTATTAAAACCGATTAAATTTACGGGTTGTTACAGGAAAAGAATTTACAGATTTGAAATGTAAATTAAAATAAATCAAGAAGATTTATTAATTTATTTGAATGGACCATTTTGTAATGGAAAAAGAATTCTTTCCTGGAAAGCCGAGTATATTTTTAAAATAGCTTTTGAATAAAATTTAAAAGTTCTAGATTTGGTTTTAAAATAATATTGTTGGAGAAATTAGTTTTGGAAATTGTTTAAAGTAAAATTTTATTTAATTAATTATATAAGGGTTTATTTTAAATATTTAAATTGATATTTGATTTAGAAAATAGTTATTTAAATATTTATACCTATCTGCTGATTTTATTTTAAAATTAGTTTTGGACCTGAATTTTTATATGAGATATTAGTATAATATTTTTCATAACTAATATTTAAGCAAAATGTCAATGGATCAAGTGGGATGATAGTTGTTCTAAATTTTTCTATGCAAAACAAACTAACAGGAGTTTTGTTAATAGCTGCCACAATATTTTAAAAGGAAATGGAGAAGTTTACAAATCACAAAAGGAGATAGAGGAAGAGGCAGTCGATTATTTCTCTAACATATACAATAGAGGCAATATGCTTAATCAATTTCCTAACATTATTCCAAAAAGAAAATTAAATGATTGGGGAAAAATATATCTTAATGCTGCATTTGATGAGAAAGAATTGGAAAAAGCTATTTTCAGTGTGCATAATGATACTGCTCCAGGCTATGATGGATTTAATGCAAAATTCTATAAAAGACACTGGAATGAATTAAAGGAACCCCTTTTGAAAGCTATGCAGTCTTCCTTTGATAATGGCAGAATAGTAAGAGAAATTAATCACACCATTATCTCCTTAATCCCTAAGGTAAAAACCCCTGAATCTATTATAAATTTCAGACCCATGGCCTGTTGTTCCATGCTGTACAAAATTCTATCTAAATTATTATGAGGCAGAATGAAGTTTGTGCTTGGAGAATTGATTTCTGATAATCAAACAGCCTACCTACCAAACAGGCAGATTAAAGATGGAATAATAATTGCACATGAACACATCAGAAATTTTAACAAGCAATGGAGTAACAAAATGTGCATAAAGGTGGACCTTAAGAAGGCATCCAAGAAGAATAGAATTGATTAAGGCTGTAGTATATCCTATGGTCAGTTTTTGGATGCAGTGTTTTATGCTCCCTGGTCTAACCATTCAAAAAATCAATCAACTATGCAAAAAATTCATATGGAAGGGTAAAAAGAGCAGTGTTCCTTGGGAAACAGTTACAAGTGTTAAATCTGAAGGTGGAATGAGTTTGAAAAAACTTTCAGACATCAATATTACTTTCTGCATCAAAAGAATTTGGGAGACTCTTACCAATTCAACATACAGTTCTAAGTGGTTAAATGTGAAATATGCTAATAATGAGACTTTGTGGGAATATAATTTTAATAACAATCACTCATGCACTTGGAAAAAAATGCTATATCATAGAAAAGATGCACAAAAACTAATTGATAGAAGAATAGTAGATGGTAAATCTACTAGCTTATGGTTTACACCATGGATTAATGGCTCTAATTTATTGGAAAAGCTGGGGCATGAAACTTTATCATACTCAAGAGGTCACAAACACACGGTAGAGCAAATTATATATGGAAATTCTTGGAGGCCTGAAAACATCTCTTATCTTGGAAATATAAGTAAGGAAATAAAACAAGTACCCATTCATCATGATAAAACATCAGACTATTGGTTTTGTAAAAGCAGCAAAAATGGTCTATTCACTTTTCATAATGTATGGAATGATTTTAGAATCAAGCTACAGGAAATCAATGACTACAAAATTATATGGAATAACATATCACTCCCAAAAATGAATGTATGCTTATACAGAGCCATTTTTAATTTTCTCCCTACAAAAGACAAATTAAGAAGGCAAGGAGTGACTGAAGATGATGTTTGTGTCTTGTGCAACAAAGAAGTAGAAACCTGCAATCATCTATTTTTCAAATGTTCCTTTTCTAAGCATGTGTAGCATTGGATCAGAATAATGATGGGTGATCCTATAATTCAAAGAAACACATATACTTCACTCATAAACGCCATTGCATACATAAGGCAGAAATTTGCAGCCAACAACATTAAAAAGGACATCATAACAGCAGCGCTTAGCTCATCTATCTGGTTTATTTGGAAAAGCAGGAACTCTATCATTTTTAATAATGAGAAGATAGACAAAATCACGGTTTGCAACACCATCAAAACTAATGTTCGTGACCTCATCATCAACAGATCCAAGTTTTTTAGTCAGAATATGAACAATCATAAGGATATCATTGAAAGATGGGAAATTGTACCTTTGAGAGTAGACAATACCTTGACCTCAAACCCTAATTTCCGAAACATAGCATCATCCTCGAGATACATGATTGATAGAGAAGATATTGAAGCTGAGAGATCTAGATTGTCCAGACGCACTGAAAGTTTTATCACTAATGTTGAAAGAGAAGAAGACTTGCCTGGAAGAGAGAATGAGCCGCATGAATAGACAAAGTAGCTAGGTTTTCGCAGTGTGTTTAGGGCACTGGTATACTTTAGCTGTAATCAGTATATATGTTGGGTGGCCTTTGTGTAAATTGAGTTTTGTAATGATTTTTCCTCATTATCAATAAAACGTATGATCTTTCTCAAAAAAAAATGTTTTCAAGTATATTTGAATAAGTATTTTATATTATTTTAAAATATTTGAAATCGGCAGATTTTCAGTGGAAATGAATACATATTTGGAAATGTTTTCCGCGTAGGGAAAAATTGATTTGAAATTGTTTTTCAAATGGATGAAGTGTGAAATTATGTCTTGCGAAGACATGTTGAAATTAAATAATTTGGAAAATTATTTGAATCCAGTAATTTTTGTGAATAATGATTGACCGTTAAATAACCGACTATCAATATTGGCCTTTTTAAATGGCATTCGAATTTCGATGCGACCGGAGTCGAATTCCAAATGGATATTCGAAACCCACATCGAACCTTTATGATTGTGATGGATCTTTTATTTAAAAAGATCAAAGTGGAATTTGTTGTGATTTGTGTTGAATCTGAATGTAACACTTATTTTTTAAAATAAGCGCTCATTATTCGGATTAGCCGGGAGAGGACCTTGTGTCATAAAACCCATTCCGAATAACGATACGACGAAATGGGATTGCATTTAAAGACAGTGTTGAAGACCAGGTATTTTCGAAAGCGAAAGGATTACCTATCGAATGTATCTGCACCGGGTTGCTCCGGTATAGAGATTTTATCACCCTTTATGATGGGGATTCCGGACGTGATTAGTGAATATCATGATTGCAAGGGCTTCTTTTGAAGTGCCTTCGGTTCCGTTCGATCGCGGAAAGGACTTGTATGGATGTGTGTCTGACGTTACACTTTGAGATGTAAAGTTGGTTTCCATTAAATACATTTCTGTTGGTGGCGGAGAATTTATTCTCCTAGCTTAACACCCTTCTCTGAGACGTACGAGCTCAGAGGTTATGTAGTTGATGGTTACTAGTAATACATTCCTAAATTGGTAATGCGGCATACGAAGTGCTGCTGATCATTTATTGATCGAAGCATGGCATTTCGTGAAAAGCTTAGCTTTATGGACGAGACTTCGTCGGACCTCACACCCCGGAATGGTCAAAACAGGAAGAATGCAGCAAGATTATAGGGGGTAGCGCCCCTTAGGGTATGCGCATTTCCTTCTGGATAGAAGTGGTATCATGGTATGGAGCCCAAATACTTAACTTATGTGAATATCACAAATATATATGACTTTGTAATTGTTGTTGTTGAGGATCCTCGGATAAAGGTTGTTTACAACCGGGGAATGACATACTCGTGTCAGTAGTTACCTATTTTTGCAGAGGTAACCCGACCTTGTTTTGGCAGAGATCCGATTAGGTTTTCGGGGCGTCCATCCAGAGGCGTACCCATGTGGCCCAGGAAGTTCCTAAGCCTGACCATTTGTTGGAAATTCAATCACCAATACGCACCTTGTACGATTTTAGGTGTAGAACCTGCCATCTAATATGGTAGCTATAATAGGCATACTATAATGGTACGTATGCTGGCTAAGATTAATATTATACTTTCGAAATGTTTTCTGCACTATGAACTAATAATAATATTAAAAAGATTTTGCGTATTAAGCATGTTGTTTGACTATCATAAGGAAAAATCTCCTCCAATTCTGCGTTTGCATTGTGTGTGTGGCGGGAGGCCTTATGGTAGTTTCATTTTTCAAAAAGCATTCGGATTTCTTTTAAAATCTTTTGTTTTCCTTTTATTAAAGAATATTTTTAAGATCTCACACCAGTCCCATGACTGACCTGGAGTTTATTGCTCCCTTTCTAAACTCTAGGTGTCCATAATTTTCCATACGGGCAGCCTAGAGTCAGGTTTCAGTTATCCGGGAGCGAAGTCAAAAAGGAGTTGTTGTGGAGATCAGAAGTTGAAGCTGGATGGCAAGACGTATCTCTTTACTATGTAGTGTCCGTTGCGTATGGTTGTGCAAATCAGTTTTCATATAGTCAAGTTATAATAGACTGCAAGTGTCTGTATGATGTCATTGTAAACTCTAATGTTGTATTGTACTAATCAGTGATGAGTCTTTGATTTATAGATTATTCATTTATCTATTATATATTTGTTCCACTGCGAAATGTGAGATTATGTTATTATTTCTGTTTCTTCTTCTATCTTCTTTTTCTTAAACCCTAATGGTTCGATTTTCCGGCATTCGATTGTTCGGCAGTTGATACAGTGGACGTATTAATGTCGACTTTCGGGCTCGAAGAATCGGGTTGTTACATTAATATTAAGGATGTAATTTAAAATATGTTTTTAGGAAGGGTTTTTTCAAGTATCAATTCTGAAAATAAGTAGCTTAACCAAATTTTTGCTAAAATAAAATCAATAAGGATGATAAAGAAGCATGAATGCAAGTGGCAATACTTTTAGCAAGTAGGCGAAAAGGATTTATAGACGGTAAGTTTGACTATGAATTAGTGAATTTATATTGGAATGGATAGGGTTGGGATGGGAAAACATAAAGGGACAAAATATTAGAAAATGCTTGGACTAAGGAGCGATGAGTACTTGGATCGATATTTAGTGTAAAAAGGGGGAAAACTCAAATTTCTCATATAATGGACTAACGAAAGGATTAAAAATTAGGAGAAGGTGCTAATAATGTTCTTCAAGTAGAGAAATAAAAATTATGGTTTTAACTTAAAACATTGGTTTTATAAAGGTGAAGCGTTAGGAGGATGTGCTAATATATTTTGTAATGGAGGGTGAGAGTAGAGAATGTATGGCATTGTTATGTTAAGGCATATTTTATGAATTATTATGAAGTTAATGTGAATTTGAAAGAGTGTTTTATTTTAAAATATGAGTTACAAATTGTGACAATTAAGCATTTAAAGATTAAAGAAAGTGAGAGATAAATGTTAAACTTCTTATATATAATAAATCAGATTTGATTCGAGATAAAATAAAAGCATTAAAATTAATCCTATTGAATTTCAAACTAAAGTCCCTAAATTAAAATTGATAAGGATAACAAATAAACATGAATGTCAACGATACTAATTTTAGAAGGTAGGTGATAACGATTTAGGGATTGTATCATTTGAATTATTGAACAACAATTAGTGAATATTTATTGAAATGCAATAGTGATGGGAGGGAGAAAAATACAAGGGGCTTAATTATATATAAAAAATGTCTGGGTTATGAAGAGATAAACATTTAGAATGATATTGAAGAAAAGTAATTGTGAGAGCTTGAATTTCTTATATAAAAGTATACATACGAGCTTTTGGATTGATATTTAATGAGAACAAATTTGTGAGTAACCAAATCATTTATGCGGAACAAATGCGATTAACAACAATTTCAACACTTAGGTGAAAAGATATAGAAATGGAAATGTCTAAACATTAGTTGGTGAATTTATATTGGAATGTAGTTGGTACACAAAAAAGATAGTTGATAACTTTTGAACAGCGATGAGCATTTGGATTGATATTTAATGATTTTTTTGTGAAAACTTGAATTTCTCATATATTAGACCGTGAAAAGAATAAAAATCATGTGTAACGCTAATAATGTTTTTAAAGTAGAAAAATAGAACTTAGGATTTTAACTAAAATCGCTAAAATTATAGAAAGATGAAGTGTTAAGAGAAAATGTGCTGTATGTAATGGCGGGTGGGAGTTGAAAGTGTATGAGATTATTTTGTTAAGACATATTTTACAAATGAGAACGAAGTTAATGTAAACATTCATTAAATTTTGAAAGTGGACTTTATTGTAAAATAAATTACAATTTTTGACAATTAAACATTTAAAGATCAAAGGAGGAGAGAGATAAATATTAACTTTATATTCAACTTCTTATATAATAATATAGAATGATTTGAGATTTAAAAGAATTAGTTAATTCTATTGGACTTTATATATAAAATAAAATTGATAATGATGACAAAAACATGAATGTTATCGATAATAATTTTAAAAGGTAGGTGAAAAAGATGCAGGGATGGTAACTAACGAAAATTAATGAACAATAATTAGTGAATTTTTATTGGAATAGTGTTGAGAGGGAGAAAAACTAAGGGGTTAAAATATAAAAAAAATCCTGATTTAGGAAGAAATTAGCATTTGGATTGATATTGAATATGAAAATAATTATGAGGGAGAGAATTTCTTATATCAAAGAATATGTACACGCACGCAGGCACGCGTGCACACATATAGACACACTTTTGGATTGAGATTTCAATGGAAAAATAATTTGAGTGGCTAAATTTTTATATAATAGAACAAATATGGTCGACGATAATTTCAACATGCAGGTGAAAAGATATAGAAATAGAAACGTATGAATATTAATTGATAAATTTACATTGGAATGGAGTAGTTTTGAGAAAGGGAAAAATGAAGACCCAAAATACAAAGAAAAACTTCTTTAATTATGGAGATAATAGATAATAGATATGAAAGGATAGGTAGATTTGAACTCAGCTTTCATATAATAGATAATAGGTAATATATAGATAGATATTTAGTAAATACAGGTTGTAGTATAAGTATTTATTACACTAATTATATATATGTAATTGGGTGAAACAAATAATAATAATAATATCATGTAAATTTGATAGTACAATGCAATAAAATTGAGATCGCGTTGTTTTTATTATATTTCGAGTCCTATTTAAATAATTCATCATTAGGGAATTTTTTTATTCAGTGAAATAATCATATATCAAAATACATTCAAACATATATTTTAACCTTTGAAGCTTCGGTTCATTTTGGTTGTTGATCAAAATCTTTTAAATCAAATAAAAAATAAATTCTATTTTAAAATCGAATACCTAGGTTGTAACGACCCATAAATTTATGACTTTGATAAATAATGTTTATATTTGAAATATTAAAATACAAGGTTTTATAACATAATTATAATTTTTTGAACCATAAATAATGATGGTAATTGTTTTAAAGGTATATTAACAAATATGGATATTTTTTGGTTTTCAAAAGAAAAAAGGATGAAAATCAGTTTTCGGGAAAACTGAGATTTTCTCCATATTAAAGTGAACAAAACTGGATACATACATTTATTTATACATTTAAGAAAGAATATGAAATAAAGATTATTTATTTTATTTTTAAAAAGGAAATATATTTATTACATCATCAAGGATATCATCACTTTTATATATTTTTTGCAATTTCAATGTAAGTTTAAATAATCAAATAATTGTTTTAAAATGATAATGATTCATTTTAATAAGTTATATAATGATGATAAATCATTTATAATAGTTTTATATACATATATTCTTGTTTTAAAAATATCAAAAATTCATAACGTTTTGTTGATACGAAGAAAGAAGAAAGCGAAACAGCTAGAAGCGCTCGCTTCACCGTGCCCAACAATGAATTCTTATTCACGGAAAAGCCGATAGAAAGATTCGTAGAGCCGGTGTTGCTGCTGTCTATGCGTAGGGCCGTCCCCCATTCCCATCTTGAGGCACTAAGGGATTTCGTTTTTGTACCTCCCGCTCATTTCGCTTACCTCACTTCGGTTCCCTTAGGTGTAAGTGTACTGGATCGCCTCACCCGAAAACATACAGGCGCCTGGCCTTTTAGTCGCACCTGGAGGTTGCCTCCCGTATCCTTGCAATAGAATGGATCGATCCCCCTATAAGTATACTGGTCGACGCTTTTGTTGCGACATGCTATGTTTTCTCCCCCATTGCTAGTAGGTTGATGGGTCGCACGCCCGGCACACATGTTTTGGCCTTGCTTATGTGTTTATAACTTAAAATAGGTGACCTAACGGCTGCCACTCGATTAGACTCCGAATATCTCAATTGGATAAATCCGAATGGATTTGTTCCTTTTGATAAAAATTCAAAAAACTTCAATTGGTACGCGCAGGAAATAGGCCAATTCGGCAACTTTTTGTTCAATTTCTCGTGGAGTCAAATTCTCATCAGTACAAGTCAAGTGGATGGTTCCTTGGCCTCTAATTTCCATATAAAGAATACGATGAGGAAAAAGACTCTCTTTAACCTCCATTCTGATTGATTGGATATCTTTCATAAAGAAGCGAAGGAAAATGCGACGATTTATTCCGGGGAATCTCCAACGAAAAATACACATTATTCCTTCTTTTCTATCGAATCGATCATAAGCACTACCTACATTCCACGATATTGTGCAAGACAAATAGGAACTAATGAATAAACCCGTGATCCCATAGAACGACATCACGATCCCTTGTGGAAAAAAATAATTTGTTGAGAAGGAATTCCAGGTATCAGATTCCTACCAAGAAAATTAGAAATTCCAACCACTAAAAATCTTAGTGAACCTAAAAAAAGAACAAAGGCCCAGAAAAAATTACTTGCTTTTCGAGACCCTGTTATAAGTTCTATCCATATATGTTATGATCGCTAGTTCATACTATACTAAATCCGATTGCATTCGATTGGAATTCAGAAAAAAAATTGACTTTACTTTTCTTGATGCCAAAGTAACTTTCGTCAACTAAAACTATTCTGATATGAACCCTTAGGAGTAACTGGTTAGATACATTGACTTTCTATTATAAAAAAAATTGTCGACGATCGCCTGGAAGGGACAAAAGAAATATCTTTGTTCTTCAAAAATTCCGATCTCTACTAGACCTCTCAGTAGGAGTCGAACCCAAATGAAGTTCCGACCATCTGTCAGAGAAAATAGAACGAATTGATCCTGTAGGATTCCCAAGAAATTCTTCGATTTCTTTCGAAAGCAGATGAATAATCATCTGCTTCTCACGTTTCGTGAATAGCCGGGACATTGAGGAAGATCCAAAAAGGCATTTCGACCCGTGCAGTGCTGTAGCTAACACGTTAAGTATCCCGCTTGGGGAGTACATTCGTAAGAATGAAACTCAAGGTAATTGACGGAAGCCCGCACAAGTGGTGGAGCATGTGATTTAATTCGATGCAAAGCGAAGAACCTTACCAGGGCTTGACATGCCGCGAATCCTCTTGAAAGAGAGGGGTGCCTTCGGGAATGCGGACATAGGTAGTGCATGGATGCCGTCAACTCGTGCCGTAAGGTGTTGGGTTAAGTCTTGCAACGAGCTTAACCCTCGTGTTTGGTTGCCACCATTGAGTGTGTAACCCTGAACAGACTGCCGGTGATAAGCCGGAGGAAGGTGAGGATGAAGTCAAGTCATCATGCCCCTTATGCCCTGGGCGACACACGTGCTACAACGGACGGGACAAAGGGTCGCAATCCCATGAGGATGAGCTAACTCTAAAAACCCATCATCGGTTCGGATTGGTCTCTTCCTTTAGGTTTCATCTGAATCTTGCAGTCTTTTGGTAGAATAATGGGCTTGATTACCTTCTTCTCTTTTACTGATTCGCAAGCACCTCTCTCTCTGGTAGGTCGCTAGACTCATGTTCTAGGGCACGTTGAGGTCAATGGGCAGCTACGTGACCCATATTATTCTCTGTATATTAATTGGCATTGTTGTTGATCAATTCCATGATAAGTACTATTTTACCCACGCCGGCTCCCCCAAAGAGTCTAATTTTTCCTCCACGGCGATATGGAGCTAAAAGATCCACCACTTTACCCCATGTTTCAAAGATTTATAATTTCGTATCTTACTGTATAAAAGCAGGCGCAGATCTATGAACAGGCGATGTTGTACGAGTATCTACAGGACCTTAATTATCAACAGGCTCCCCAACAACACTTTTTGTAAACACTTGTTTAATATTGATTTATATGGTTTATAATTCAAATGTGATCATTTTAGTTAATTACTAATGATAAGATATTAGCGTTTAAATTTTGTTTACATTTATATGTAATCTAATCAATAAGTAAAAATGTGATCAGAAATTGGCTTTCAGATTTTCAACAATTTAACAAATAGAAGTGGTTCAAAGTGTTCACAACATTGTTTATATGTCTCATGCATATATATAACACGAACATATATGCACTAACACACACACACACACACACATATATATATGCATATAAAATACATACATACTTATTACATATATCACAAAATATCATGATATTTTATACTTTTCTTTCTACTTAAGCATCCTAAAAGCAAGCAAACCATCAACCATCACCTCCTTACACACCATCATCACTCAAGCACATGCAGAGGAGGACAAGAGGGAGTGGTCATGAATGTGGGAAGGGAGTGGGTTAGGGGTAGTTTGGTAATTTAACATTTAGATATTTGTTCACTTGTTTTTCGTTTACATACCACCCTCCATTCTCTTATTTCTTCACACCATCTTCTTCTTCTTTCAAGCTATTTCAATGGCTTGTTCCCATAAAGAAATTATGGAAAATACTGCAAGCAGAAGAGAATTTTTTTAATATATAAGCAAAGAATATCAATCCACTTGAAAAGCAAGTTCAAACTCCTCCTCTACCCATCATAAACTCACGGCAACCTTTGCACACCCCATAGGCCAAACTCCATGCCTCCATCTAAGCAAGTTCGTACACTTCCAACTCTAACGGTCCTAGGACCGATTTCATAAGCTTTGATACAGTGATAGTGAAGCTATAATCAAATTTAATAAATCTAGAAGCCAATGAAGGTGAGAATTACTTCGCTAATTTATTAACAATTATATGATGATATGGTATATTTGCTATGATTGTTTTCTATGTTTAATCATCATGTTTTGGATGTGATAATATGTTTGTTTGGCTTGTGGAAATAATTCACGTTAAATACACGTCTAATTTACACAAAGAAAATTATTTTGTTAATGAATTATAAAAGTGTTACGAAATAGTCAAACTTCTCTAAACATGAATAAAAGGTCTATAAATGTTTTATAAACATTAAAACTTATTTCGATAAGGTTTGAAAAAGATTTGAAAATGGATTCAAAATAAATGCGTCGCGTAACAACAGTTCGTGATTTTGCGCCATAAAAGTTCAATCAATATATAGAATGGAATATATATTGAAATTATTCGAAAAAATAATTTTTTGAACTTTTATAACTATAGTTTTCAAATGAAGAAGAAAAATCAAATTTCATTGAATAGAATTTGAATTACGTCCAAATTAAGTTTTTAAAAACATCGTGGTTTGGCAGTATTGGGAACCAAAGTGGTAAATGCTTTAAAATGGATATTTTTAATCTTTAAAAATATGAAATAAATTTTATAAATATGTTAAAATGTTTTGAAAGGGATTTGAGTAATAAAAATGGACAAGTATGACATGGAATTAGAGTTGTGAACAAAGAAGCTTTAAAAACACTATTCGCAGCAGTTTTTGCATCGGTATAAGTAACTTTTGTAAATTATGGTTTTAACTTGATTATTCTTTCCCAATATTTTTAGTTATCTTCTCAAATGAATAAATAAGTATTTTGAAGATGATTTGGAAGTTCTATAATTATTTTAAAGGAGTTTTAAATAAACGGTTAGAGGAAAATTATTTTAAATAATATTCGGAATTGTATTAAGTAAATGAAAATCATCTCTAAAAGATCATATAAAAGAGTTTAGAGTTGATCAAATAACTTGACTGCCTTATGGGTGATAGAGAGATAGTCTCTGGACCCGAGCTTGGACAACTAGTGTTTGTGTTCCCTTTAGCTATTCGAACTGGCCCAATAGTGGATAGTAAATTTGATTTATTCAGACCACATTTTCCTAAGATAAAGGGAGATTTGGAGATTTCCAAAAGTTAAACAAGATTTCAGAATAATAAGATTTTCGTGATATATGAAATGTATTGGTTAAACTTTGTATTAAATTTCGAGGAGAGAACTCATACTATCCGTGTGAATTTAAACCGTTATTCGATGAATAGTATAGGTTGAATAGGAAATTAGTACCGAAGTATAATTAGTATAATTTCTATGGAACATTTTTATTCAATACTAACTAATTTTGAATTTACCATCTGAGATAACGTGGTATCAACCAAATAAAAAGATATGTTCTGGAAAAATGAAACCTCTATTAAAATTTAAATAAAATATGGAAAAAAATTCCTATGTAATTAATGAGAATGGTTTGGTGTTTCTAAAGTTACAAAGAGATTTAATAATCCCTTATATGCTAAAAAAGAAATGATTTAAAGATGTATATCTCTAGAAGATATTTTATTGGATAAAAGGATATTGATTAAGTGAATAACAATCACTCATATAATGGACATCTTTTTATCGATAGTTGGTTCAGAGAGACCAGTGTCGGATTTGGATGATTTCTATTCGAAAACCACTTCGAACCAATGCATGTTGGAAAATGAAAATATGTTGAATACAATGATTTTAAAGATGAAGATCTTCATAATGTAGGGTTGTTTACCACTAACCTCTGGGGTAATTCCCACATCATATATATGGTGGCAGTGGTATCTTCGTTTTGAAATCTTTGATGCATGGACTACTCGCTACTAATCTTAGGGATGACTCTCAAATAGGATGTAGTAGGATAAGTGCCTTTGATTTGTCTTATTCCTACACAACTTGTACAAACGAATGTCAGATATTGCATTTTTAAGACCATGTACATTGATTTCTACAGACGTACATTTATTTGGTGGTATAGGAGGTAACCCCTCTTACACTTAACACCATTCTCTAAGATGTACGAGCTCAGATGTTGTACTTTTGTGGAAATTAATAATGTGTTGTTAGAAATGGCAATATGGCATTGAAAGTGGGATTTTTTTGAAAAAGGAAATACATTACCTTAGGCATCACACCTGAAAATGGCTGATAAATTGTATGCCATAAGGCTATATGGGTTGCACCCATTAGGGTATGGTCATCACCTTTCTAGATTACCTTCTATATATCGAGTTTGTTTTTTATGCTATGAGACATCTCGGATAGGTCAGGAACGATCGGGGTGATGTCATATTCGATACTATTCATGATCATTATGTTGATCACTGGAAAGAAGTAGGCCGGTCTTGCTAGATTCGGAGGACCATTAGTGTGTCCTTGTTACATTCCTCTTGAGATGTACTATATGGAAGGTAGTCCCTTACCTGTCATTGTATAGAATTCACTCTTCAATAAGTGCCTTTGGACCTAGTTGTATACATATTATGCTGCATTTTAATCAATGTAATAATTTCGGCTGAGATTAATATGTATTTGTAATCTAGACACTATCATAGTATCACTGGATTTTACGTAGCAATGTTTTGATTATTATAAGGTAAAAAACTATTTGTGTATATATGCAGTGCGGTCTTATGAGATACCCTTTGTTTTCAAAAATATCCATGTTTTGAGTTTTCTCAGACCAGTCCCATGACTAATGCGGAGTTTATTTTCTTTTTCCTTAAACTCTGAGTGCCCTATTTTTTCGAGCAGCCAAGTAGTTCAGGTCTACCTCAGAACATTTTGGAGGAGTTTGGAGAAGGAGCTAAAGTTTCCTCTATCGATGGTTATCCATATCTATTTCCACTGCATTTGTTTACTACTTGTATTTAGCATTAGTACGGACATAGATTTATAACTGTCCAGGCTGATATTAGGACAGACTCTGATGTATGTATTTAAAATTTCCACTGTAAAGATTATATATTGAAATATTATGTTATTCCACTCGTGTGAGATTCTTTTCTTTCTTTATTTTTCTTTTTAGCCTTGATTAATCTATCTTTCCGGCACTTGGATATTCGGCACATGAATACTGAGGATGCATTAGTGTCAACTTTTTAGGGTCAAAACGATGGGTCGTCACATTAGGTATCAGAGCTTAAGTTGAATGAACATCTTAACCTGATGGAGATAAAGTCTCATCGAAGATAGGGTTAGTACTCTAGGATGAGTAACTCATTAGAGATAGAGTAAGTAACACCCTAGAATGAGTTGAAAGTATTGTATAAGAGGGCATATTTGTTAATACTGTAACTAAATGATTTTTTTTAAAGTTAAGGTAAATGAGATAATTTTACTTAAGGTTATATTTTGTGCATAAAGAATATAATTTGAAAAATATAAATTGTATAATTGTTTAAAAGTATGTTAGTTAAATTGAATTATGAACATCTTATGATTAGAATTTCATAGTTTGACTATAATACGTTTAATAATAATGTTGAAAGGATTAAGTATAATAAGGGATGTAAATAAAACCTAAGGAGTTGGATAATGAGAACTTTTATCTAAGAGGTTTTTGAAAAAGAGTTTTCAAAAGATTTTTAAAGATGATAATAACAATGTTTCGGAAATATTTTAGCAAAGATTTCAAAGGATTCTTGGAAAAGATTGTAGGATCGATTTCACCCTACATGGGGGTGAATAGGGTGATACTATTAATTATAAAAATTTAATGCGGAAGTATATAAAATAATCACAATACAGATATAGCAGAATAATAGCAACGCAGTTAATAGTAGAATAAAAACAGAAATAGAACAATACAGATTTACCCAGCTTCGGCAAAACTCTGCCTACATGCTGCCCCCAACGTTTCTACTAGAAATTAAGTAGTCGGACGCTTACACAAGTAAACTCACGACACCCGCTATCAACTAACCTAGCTCTACGCTCAAAACCCTGCCACAACTCAGCACTGAGTCGCGAATTCTTGAACTACACCACCGTAGCTCATCCCCTAGTCACAGGACTAAACTTTATAAATGTTTAAAAGGGAAATACAAAATTTAAAAATAATTTAAAAATCAAAACCCTAATTTTAAAAATAAAAGCTCAAAAATATATACTCCGGCTCAAATTAAATCAAGTGATAAGAATTATGATACCCCTTTTCTCTTTTATTTCTTTGGCCCGACTCCTTGTACTTTGATCTTTGAAAATGGCTGCTTCTTTTTTCGTTCGTTCCTCTTTGAAGAAAATTTAGGGCTTCATGAATTCGAGCAAGCCGATTCAATTATTGATTGAATGATGAACTACCCACAATTACTTCGTCAATCAATTTGGCACTTTGATTCACTAGCGGGTGCTTCGACAAATGAAGTTCGAATTGACTTGAATCTGGTATATGATTTTCCTTTTGCTTTTCTGGTTAATTTGCTTGAACTCAATTGCCTTTTCTATGCCGATGATGATATGGGTTATATAGGATTTTGTTCCCTTAATTTTTGTTCGTATGATATTGTTTGAATTTTTCAGTTACTTTAGCTCGGCCGTTGATTTTTGTTTGGTTGCTTGTGGTTGACCCTGACTAGTTCAATTCGTATATTTTGTGTTGCTTGGTTATTACGGCTTCGATTTGGGTTGTTTGATTTTTTCTTGGTCGTCATGGCTATGATTTTGGTTTGACATTGACTTTTTTTGAATCACGGCTACCTTGATTTTTGTAACTGCAAATTGACTTTGGCATCGTGAATATACGAATTTGTTACCTCTGTGACTTCGGTACTTTGATTTTGTGATGATATTTTGACTTTGTTTGAAACTGCTACTTTGATTTGAAATTCTATGTCCAGTAGCCTGTTTCATGTGATGTTGGACTGGGTTTACTTGTGAAGTCTTACTCGACTTGATACTCTATTGCTTGTTCGACTTGTACCTTGGTCAATTGTTCTATAGTTTGACCATTTATATGTTGTTGCCTCAAGTTTCACTGGACATACATATGTATGTATGTATGTTCACGATTGTATATATTCATGTTGTACTTGTACTTGTGTCTCAGTGATGCATTGCATTTGTCTGTATATTGGTCTGGTCGCTGTTGATCCTGCTTTGTTGTTTTGATACATGTCCTTATACATATGTATATTACACCACTGTATCCTACTTACATGTATATATGTATGTTTCCATATAATCTGGTTTTATGTGGAGCTTGATTGAGGCTTCAATTGTATGCTTTAAACCCTGTATTATGATTTTTCATTCGCGGTTTCATATGTATATATGTCTGTAGCATTTCTGAACTATATACATGTATAGTGTAGCTGCTGTGATAGATTTGCATTCCACTCTGTTTTCATATGCACTGACCTAGTTTGTTGCACTTGTGTCATCACTGTTGCACTATGCATGGTTCAAGTGTATGCTCCATTGTTTCTTGTGCATTTATGGTGCATTCATCTACTTCAAGTCACTTGTACATTTTTAAACTGTTGTGTTGATGTTCATGCAATTTGTTGTTGCACATTTGTGTTTAAGCTTGGTTGTTTTAGTCTGCATTGTATTGTTTACAGCCTCTGGTCACTGCGTTTTTCTATGATGATTTACTTGAGTCTGATGTGTGTATTTGTGTGCTCATCCATGCTAATGTTTTGTACTAAGCCTTGTAGATATGTTATTCATGTATTCTGCTTGGATATTAAACTGCTTCTATCCCTTCACTTGTTCCATATGAGTCATAAGCTTGTGCCTTATCTGGTTCACTTGAGTCTGGTTGGACGGTCTAGTCTCCTTAGTTTTGTATTGTTCGAGCCAGTGCATTTGTGTCTGTTGCACCATGTAGGAGCCTTGCTTGCATATCAGGTTGCTCTATTTTAATTTGGTCTTTTTGTAGCTTACTTGTACACATATGTTTCTTCAAGTGTTTACTGGTTTGGTGCAGTTTGACTGGTCAGGTGCTTTTCAAGTGTACAAATTGAATTTTGGTCGAGGCTTGTTCGAGTCATTAAAAACTTTACCCATTCATTTGTATTGCATACACCTGAATTGAATCTAGCTTTGGCTCGGGTTTGACCTTGTGCTCGTATTGTGACTTTATTTGTTTCGCACTTGAGTTGAATTCAGCCTCGGCTCAGGTCTGACCTTGTGCTCACCTATCCCTGCAGTTTTATCAAGTGTATATCGGTGTACATGGCCTTAAGGCATGTACAGTGATACACTGTGTATGTCACAGGCTGTTCGTGTATGATGAAGTCAAAATAAATGATGACGAACAACCCAAATAAGTGAGGCAAATAATATTTTCAAAAATACACATTTAATTTTTGTTTACACTGCAAAAATTATTTCTTTTTCAATTTTACTGCTTTAGTGTTTATTTTGCAGATCGCTCAAATACTGGATTCAATCTGAAATAGAGTTGAAGATTGTATACAAATGAATGAGTGATATGTAGTGAGGTGCTGATGTAACTGATAATTGTACATTGAAAAGTTGTATTGTAATGTGAACTGTTGTATATATAGTGAGATCTCAAATTTTGTACTATTCAAAAATTGTAATAATTTTTTTTAAATAAAATATCTATTTGATTTTAAATTCTGTGTTACTTATTTTATTCAGCAAATATTTATTTAGTTATTTGAAAATAAAATAGTACATTAACAAATACATTTAAATGAATATATATATATATATATATATATATGTTTATTATCATCAAACAAAAATCATATACTTGCATATTCAACAATCTCCCCCTTTTGATGATAACAAACATATATTTAAGATTTTAAATTTATTAAATATCTTTGATCATTCAATTTGCTCTTCCTATTTGAATGCCCCCTCTCTACAACAAAACTCCCCCTTCATATATGCATGAAAATAAATAAAAATATGCAAACGAACCTAGATGCAAATAGAAAATACAAAATAAAATATTTGACATTTATTTGCCAAACTCTTAACTTTTCCCTCCTCCTTTTGTTATGAGAAAAAGAGTAACAATGTTAGAGAAATAGAGATAAAGTGATAGACATTAATACAATATTTGTACCCAATCGATTATAAATATTAAATTTTAATAACAAATTAAAAAAATCATAAATACTCTTTTTGAAGCATATTCCACTTTAGAATGATAGGGACGATGTAAAACCAGATAGCTGTGTCTATTTGTGGTATGTTTATATCAGGAATTTGAATATCTACTAACCATCCATAACCGTTAGGACTTTAAATGAGATTAGTAGTATTCCAAATTTTTATAAAAAATGAAATCAAGTATCTTCTAACCACGCATAACCATGAGGACTTTTAAATGGGATTAGAATCAACTTGTCTATTTAATCAGTCAATTTTGATGTGTTCCATACACGTATAACCGTGAGGACTTTTAAATGAGCATGAAAGCACATAATCAAAAATTCCAAGTAATTCATCCATGCATAACCGTGAGGACTTTTAAATGTGAGTGAATACTTTGGATGTTTTTATTGCAAAAAATATAATAAATTGAAAATGAATAATTACCCTTTTAAAATACCACATATTGACATACTATATTGGATTTTGATGAGTGACAGTCGATAGAAATATGATAGAAATAGAAATGATCATGGAATTTTTACCAACAATTTTTTTTTATAGCTCTTATTTAAATTTCTAAAGAAATTTATTAAATATACTGTCTCAAGTTATAATATATGATTAATATCAACACTCATTACTTTTTCAATCACTATTTATCTTTTTGATAATTAATGGGGAGTCAGATTAGTTAATGTAGTCATTTAAAATCAAATCCAAAAATAATTATAAGGACAAATATTTTGAAATGACTAATCTGAAACAAGGTCAACAATTTTCTGAAGGGGTTTGTAAAAAATGTCTGCTAATTTGAAAATCTGTTGAAATGAAAAATATGCAAATATTTTCTTTGAAAACGATGCAACTACTGAATGTCTCAATATAAATCACGTTCCACTAGTAATTTTTCTATCAACTAGATTACCGATGTTGTCTGCATCCGAATTTCCCTTTGACTCAAGATTATTATGTCATAGAAAAAACCATGAAGTATGCAACAAAATATCTTAAAATCATTTTTAACAGCTTTTAAAATAAATTCTTTTGAATTTTATTGAAACCGTGCAAATAAAAAAAACATTGAACATAGTGTCAGTAGTAACATAACCGAATATATCCACGAATATCTTGAATAATCATCAATCAATATCATTAGCCCAAAAAATGTATATGAACTAGTTCAAAGATTCTAGAGGTACTTATAGTGTTCTCGGCATAAAAATATAAAGGGCCAACAATTTTGAAAACGTAAGAATCATTATCAACATTCATTATCACATAACTAGCTGATTTAATTCGGATTATAGTGCAGATTATCACATTTAACAAATCGTTCAAGATAAATATTTCATTACCTGTTTCACCTTTACGATAGTTTTTCGTTGTTGCCTATTGTGATTCTACCACATTTATACTAGGCTAAGGAACTTTGCTTTGCCGCTCATTGTGTGCCTGGAATAGCCAGAATTCAGATAACACCGTTGTTGTTCCTTAGCCAGCCATCACACCTACACAACAAAAGATATTTGTGATCTATTTGTTTTTATGGGTCCATGGTTCTTAGTGGCAACTGATTTTGAAAAATATGTTTGTGTAAACCCAAAACTATTTATATATGTTCCTTTCGACATCCAGATTTGTTTGACTTTGAGAGATTTTATATTCATGCCTTTTGGAACCCAAATTGGAATGGTTTTCTCGTGTTTGGGTCTCACACTTTTCCTCTTAACTGTGTTATTAGTTATTGTTCATATTTTGACACTTCTACAAATCCAAATGCATTCCTTTTATTCTCGAAGAGTTGATTTTCTAAAGAGTATATTTAATGATTTACCTCTAGTGAAAATTTTTCGAGTAACCAACTCAAGTTTATTAACTTCCGATTTTAAAAGTTTATTTTCATTTATTCGCTTCGAATAACAACTAATGGTACTATCTCTCTTTTCAAAACTATTCATTTTTAATCGCATATTTTCATTTTGAAGCTTTCTAATTTTATCCTCAATTTCAAGCATCTTAGTTTCAAAGAGTTGGAGTTTTTTTAATTCATTTCTTTCAAAATCCTTGATTTATTCAGTTTCCTTTTCAAACTCATGATTTAATTGAATAATTTCAGATTTGCTCAAAATCACGTTTACTTTTTCAATGGTTTTGAAATTTTCGTTGATCTCATTTAATTTCTTTTCAAAACCGCACATTTAGAAATTTCTGACTTCTTAAAGCTATGCAACTCTTTTTGCAAAATGTTGTTTTTACAAATCAACTAAGTTTTGTTTTTCTACTTCATTAAAATTTTATTTTCTAACTTTTGAAAGTTTTCATGAAAATGGCCAAATACTTTTTCATGATCCAAACACTTTTGCAGTTAAAACTTTTATTTTTCTTAATATTTTTAAGCTTATTTTCCAAATCATTATTTTCTGCAGAAATTTATCTTGTTCCCTTTCCAACTTATTATTTTTCAACTTAAGAGCTTTATTGTTTTGAAATAATTTTTGGCACAAGAGAACAAAATCATTGAATGGAAAATCACTTATCTCATCGGCTATTGAATCTTCATCACTGCTTCCTTTTGCCAAATCTGTAAAGCATGTTTCTTTAACTGAGTCGATTGTGGAGGATTTCTCATCGTTGTTCACTTTTGCACCATATGTCGCATCAAAAGTATTCCAGATTTCCTGTGCATTTTCACAATGAGAGATAAAGTTAAAATATTCTTGACTAATATGAGAATATAGTATATGCATAGCAAGAGAATTCATCGAAGTATTTTTCTCATCTATTGTATCACACCCATTTTCAATAATATCCCAACATTTTGAATTAACAGATTTTAAATAAAATTCCATTTTTAATTTCCAATTTAAAATTTTGTTCCGTCAAAAATAGAAGGAATAATACTGAACCGACACACAGCAAAAGCATTATTAAAAGAAGCCATTTAGAAATTTGAATTTTTAAAACAAAAATTGGTTTTTGAAAAATCAAAATTTTTAAAACAAAATTAGTTTTTATTCCTAGCTCCAATACCACTTGTAGGATCGATTTCACCCTAGACGGAGGTGAATAAGATGAAACTATTAATTATAAAAATTTAATTTGGAAGTATATAAAATAATCGCAACACAGATATAGCAGAATAATAGCATCACGGATAATAGCAGAATAAAAACAAAAATAGAACAACTCAGATTTAACCAGCTTCAGCAAAACCCTACCTACATGCTGGCCTCAAGATTTCTACAAGAAATTAAGTAGTCAGACGCTTACACACGTAAACTTGCGACACCCGCTATCGACTAACTTAACTCTACGCTCAAAACCCTGCCACAAGTCAACCATTGAGTTGCAAATTCTCGAATTACACTACCGTAGTTCGTCCCCTAGTCGCACGACTAGACTTTACAAATGTTTAAAAGAGAAATACAAAATTTAAAAACAATTTAAAAATCAAAAACCTAATTTTAAAAATAAAAGCTCAAAAAAATGTAAGCCGCCCAAATTAAATCAAGTGATAAGAATTATGATCCCCCTTTTCTCTTTTATTTCTTTGGCCCGACATCTTGTACTTCGATCTTTAAAAATGGTTGCTTCCTTTTTTTCATTTGTTCCTTTTTGAATAACGATTAGGGCTTTGCGAATTCGAGCACGTGGATTCAATTATTGATTGAATAATGAACTATCCACAGTTGCTTCATCAATTAATTTGTCACTTTGATTAGCTAGCGGCTACTATGACGAATCGAGTTCGAATAGACTTGAATCTGGTATGTGATATTCCCAAAGGTTGGAGAATATAGATGATATGACTCTAGGAAAACGCCAAGATGACTCCAAGCACCATTCTTCACTTACCCAGCACTTTGAATTTAGTGACTCCAAGCAAACCAGTGTTTGAATCTAACCAATTTGTTCCAAATGTTAACAAGGATATTGTACTATCGCATTTGAGGGGATTCGACCTCCAGATATATTTTGGAAGCTAGTTAGCTGGAGTGCCTCTTACAACCATGGATCGTTTATATTACAAAATGATTTTGTACCAAAGTGAGGAGGAGTGGAGTAGACAAGGAAAAATAACAATGTAGGCCTGTTGGCTAAGGATTTTGATTTCAGTAGTCAAAACAAGATCTCAAAATTCAACTCATATGCTCTTTGAAAGATTCAATCGATAGCCTCTACTTGGAAACTCGCGACTCAAAGTGTACTAAAAACCAACCTCGAGATAGTCCACTAAAGTCTAAAGAAAATCAAGGGAATGTTGTATATTCCAAGATGCTCATTGATCCTAACACGGGCGATTTCAAACACCTCCGGGTGTGATCGAGAAGCCGTTCTGAAAAACAAAAGCTTCAACAGTATGTACAAGTACTGTAGAATAGCAGGCAACGAACATCCGATGTCTATCAATAAAGGGCTATGATTATCAATTGGACTGCTCACGGCAGACATCCCTTTGAAAGGAGCTTGGGGCAAAGTTGAATAGCGAGCACACAATGCTGCTTCACTTATCAATGAGATTTATTCTAATCTTCTTTGAATTATTTCCATTTCTATTTCAATTATTCTATGAACTACGACCAACTTGAATTAAACTACTTTCAAAACGATGCAAGTGACCAAGTACTTAGATTTGGTCGCCAACCAATCCACGCAGACCGTGATCGGACATGTGGAGTTTCACCAATACGAGCATGATTTGACTGCTCACAATTAACTATATGCCTTCGATTTGGGGCTATGGACTAGAGTTGGAAAAGCTCGTCACGGTCAGAGCCCTATACGAAGCATACATGATTGACCATCCATTCATCGACCTCCATATTTGATTTGATGACCTAAGCAAGGCTTGGAACGAATGTGGCCCGATCATCCATTCCTCGGGTTATAAAGTAAAGTTTGATAAAGTACATATGCCTCTCATGAAGCTCAGTGATGCTGAGACCTAACTAGGGTAGATGTGATTTGATCATCTACACATCAAATCCTACTCGGAACACAAGAGGTAGTTCGAAAGCTCGACTTGAAGTAGCTGTGATGGACTGCCTACTCGTCAACCATCGCTCTCAATACATGGCCACGACTGCACCCTGGAACATATGAAACTTAGTTTTCGTACTCAATAATCCATTATCCTCATTTTCTATAAAAAGATACGAAGCAAATTGTGCGAGACTTGATTATCCAACCGCAGCATGGATGTGATCAAACCATTTATCATATACCTCCTTCCTTGACTAAATTGGAAGAGCTACAATCATCAAGCAGATGAGAATCGACCGTCCATTTTCTAAGTTTCGTCCTTGATGCTGGGGGTAGGGTCTCATTCCATGAGCATATTGGTTCGACCGTTCATTCTACAACATTAGCCTCGATACGGTAAATGAAATACAAATCAAACAGGTGGAAATATGACCACTCTCAACAAAAATCTCTAAGTCCATGAAGCAGACTAGAATACTCTGAGTCCCTAGAGCGCGGACTATAGTATAAATGAATTGACAAAAATCTCTATGTCCCTCAAGCGGACTAGAGTACTCTGATTCCCCAGAGTGCGGACCATAGTATAAACGACTTGAGAAAAATCTCTAAGTCCCTAAAGCGGAGAGCACTCTGAGTCCTCAGAGCGCGGAGTAGAATATAAACGACTTGAGAAAAATCTCTAAGTCCCTAAAGGGGACTAGAGTACTCTGAGTCCCCAGAGCGCGGACCAGAGTATAAACGACTTAAGAAAAATATCTGAGTCCCTGAAGCGGACTAGAGTACTCTGAGTCCCCAGAGCGTGGATCAGAGTATAAACGACTTGAGAAAAATCTCTAAGTCCTTGAAGTGGACTAGAGTACTCTAAGTCCCCATAGAGCGGACCAGAGTATAAATGGCTTGAGAATAATCTCTAAGTCCCTAAAGCAGACTAGAGTACTCTGAGTCCCCAGAGCGCGGACCAGAGTATAAACGACTTGAGAAAAATCTTTAAGTCTCTGAAGCGGACTAGAGTACTCTGAGTCCCCAAAGCGCGGACCAGAGTATAAACGACTTGAGAAAATTCTCTCAGTCCCTGAAGTGGACTAGAGTACTCTGAGTCCCCAAAGCACGGACTAGATTATAAACGACCTGAGAAAAATCACTAAGTCCCTAAAGCGGACTAGAGTATTATGAGTCCCCAGAGCACGGATTAGAGTATAAATGAATTGATGAAAATCTCTAAGTCCTTGGAGCGTGGACTAGAGTACTTTGAGTCTCCGGAATGCAGACTAGAGTATAAACAATTTAAAAAATCTCTAAGTCCCTGGAACGCGGGCTAGAGTACTCTAAGCCCCCGTAGTGAAGACTAGAGTATAAACAATTTACGAAAAATATCTAAGTCCCTGAAGCAGACTAGAATACGAGCGTGGATTAGAGTATAAACGATTTATGAAAAATCTCTAAGTCCCTAAAGCAGACTAGAGTACTCTGAACCCTCAGAGTGCAGGCTGGAGTATAAATGATTTAAAAAATCTCTATGTCCCCAGAGCGCGGGCTAGAGTAATCTGAGTCTTCGGAGTGTAGACTCGATTATAAACGATTTAAAAAATCTCTAAGTCCCCGGAGTGCGGGCTAGAGTACTCTTAGTCCCCGGAGTGCGGACCAGAGTATAAACGATTTAAAAAATCTCTGATTCCCCGGAGCACGGGCTAGAGTACTCTAAGCCTCCGTAGTGCGGATTAGAATATAAACGATTTGTGAAAAATCTCTAAGTCCTTGAAGCGAACTTGAGTACTCTGAGCCCCTAGAGCGTGGATTAGAGTATAAACAATTTATGTAAAATCTCTATGTCGCTGAAGCAGACTAGAGTACTTTGAATCTCCAAAGTGTGAGCTGGAGTATAAACGATTTAAAAAATTTCTATGTCCTCGGAGCGCGGGCTAGAGTACTTTGAGTCCTCAGAGTGTGGACTAGAGTATAAACATTTAAAAAATCGCTAAGTCCCTGGAGCGCAGACTAGAGTACTTTGAGTCCCTGGAGTGCGGACTAGAGTATAAACGATTTAAAAAATCTCCAAGTCCCCAAAGAGCAGACTAGAGTACTCTAGACCCCCAAAGTGCGGAACAGGGTATAAACGGTTTAAAAAATCTCTAAGTCCTCAGAGCGCGGACTAGAGTACTTTAAACCCTCAGAGTGCGGGTTAGAGTATAAACGATTTAAAAAAATCTCTAAGCCCTCGGAGTGGGGGCTAGAGTACTCTAAGCCTTCGGAGTGCGGATTAGAGTATATACGATTTATGAAAAATCTCTAAGTCTCTGAAGCAGACTAGAGTACTCTGAACCGCAGAAGTGCGGGCTGGAGTATAAACGATTTAAAAAATCTCTAAGTCCCCGGAGCATGGGCTAGATTACTCTGAGCCCTTAGAGTGTGAATTAGAGTATAAATGATTTGAGAAAAATATCTAATTCTCTGAAGCGGACTAGAATACTCTGAGTCTACAGAGGATGGAATAGAGTGTAAATGAGCTGACGAAAATCTTTACGTCCCAAACTGTGGACTAGAGCATAAATTGTTTGGCAAATCTCTAAGTCTCCGGAGCGTGGACCGAAGCATAAACACAAATTGGGCGCAAGTCTACTGAGGGAAGAATAAATCTAAGTCACTAGAATGTAGAGTGGCATATAAACATCGATAAATAGAGGAGTGGATTCGGACCGTTCTCTATTCCGCAAACTTCGGCCTGAAATCCATAGAAGGAGTAGTAACTTGCTAAGGATGGAGTTCGACCATCTGACTTGCGGCTTGGCTAAATCAATGCTAGGAGAAGGAGTACAAATGACTAAAAGTTGAATACGACAGCTCATTGTAGCTCTAGCTTGGCGTTCTTTACAACCTAAAGCAACAATTGCAAGGAGGCCACAATATAGAACCAATCGAAACAACATCCAAAGCTACGGGTGACTGACTGTTTCATTCCTTAAATTAGGGATCAATATCAATCTGCACCAAGAACATACGAGTGTGACCCGAATGTCCCTTGAAAAACTGTGAGCACTAGAGTATGGAATGGAGAGTAGACCACGAAGACTTGGTCATTAATTCTCCAGCACCCTCCTTTGATCCGTCAAGAGGCGTATGAAACTGGATGAGGGTGACCCGACTGCTTTTGAGCTAACTTTACCCGTGACCTAATTGTAGAACATGAACCAAAGTGGACGTAGCTGACCATCTAGTATCCAACTTACGCCCATAAACTGACGATGCATCGAGTATTCCCCTTGGAATGAAAAACCATAATACAATCCAGGATAGGCGAGACTCAACCTTCCATTAACTGACCCGATCCCATGACTCAACGGGAAAGAGAGTAAAGCTAAAGTGGGCATGGCTGGCCTTCCTACTTATCGGTATATACCCCAGACTTGGGAGCACGAGAGAGAAGTAGGACGAATATGAACCGACTATTCACCTGCTCAACTCTATGTCTTTGGAGTTTTGGTGGGAGAACAAACATAGCTAGGACGAGACTCAACCGTCCATGCAGTGCATTTTTCAACCCGAGACTAGGAGCAGAAGGGTGATCATCCAAATATTGGCTACGATAGCTCAATATTGATACTTATATATAGTGTTTACAACTATTCAAGGCTACGACCGAAAGAATTCCCAATGATAGAATCATTATATCGATGCCTAAGCTTGTTGGCAACTGACTATCACTCCAACCCGAAGGATAGATAAAAGATTATGAATCCATTGAATGGAAAGTGTATTACTCGAATATACAAACAACTCCAAACTCAAAGCAAGACCTAACTATGCAGCTTCACGCAACTCGAGGCTGACCCCTACTCGACATTTTCTTCAACGTGCTTCTAAGCTTGATCTTTGGCCATTTGCAGATAATCGATCAGAGCATTCAGAGCCCTTCACTATCAGACTTAATAAATCATGACAAGATTCTAGAATTCGACCAGAGCAACCATCAACAATGACCATCCCAATCATATTTCACATTGAATGTTAAGCAAAATAGTTATATCTGAACTCAAAGAATCCAAGATTGCACCCGTTAAGCTGACATTTGACATTACAGCCAGCCATGGTGACCCTTTCCAAGTGCTAAATATCGGATCACAGGCCAATGCATTGATTATAAAAGGATTAGTTGGATTTTTTTGAATAAATGATGATATGATCCCTTGGACCCATTCTGACATGCATGTGTGATTTCACCGACTATCACGATCCATGCATTAGATATCAACCCGAAGCTACAAAAGCTAGCGTAATGTCAATTGATTTCATCATGAAAGCTCCACTCTTATTTTTAGGCTCGCCCCATTAACGTTTATGCCTACCAGCCGTTGCGACAGGGCAAAAAACGAATCGGGACGTCTAAAAGTCTACTAAAATATAATATCAAACTAAGCCAATTCGATATCACTTATTTCACTCGATGGGCTATTCAAGGACGGAAATTAGTAGCTCTCATATCTGAATTCAATGCATCAGACGACTACTCGAAGAGTAGTGAAGAGCCAACTAATAGATGGAAAATATATGTGGATGAAGCATCCAGTAATCAGTGTTAGGCACATGAGTCGTGTTAATGACTCCTGAGGAACGATCGATCTGCTACGTCCTGAAACCGATTCCTGTGTAACCAACAACGATGCTTAGTATGAAGCCTCGACCGCCAGCCTCAAACTTGCTAGAGAGTTTGGAGTGGAAACTTTACCTATCTTTTGTAATTCCTGATTGGTAGCATGCAAAATTAGGAAGTTAATCTTGCCAGAGGCATTGTCTTGCTCCTTATCTCGGTCAGTTCCAAGAGTTACTAGCCAACTTCACATGTTACATCATTCCACACATCTGCAGTGAATGAAATGAAAAGGGTCAAGTCACTAGCCAGGCAGGCCAGTTTCAAGGACGCGCAACGGACATACTTTATTCCAGTTGAAATACGGTTGACTCCTATCAAAGATTATCCACAATGAGGAGTTCTTACTGAATGAAGGAATGGAAACGAAAGGTCCTTCTCAAAGCTTCACTCCAAATCATCTAAGAAGAAGTCATGTGTAGAAAGGAGTTCATCCATTCTTATGCCTCGATGTATCACCATGATGAAATCAAACAAGTCTTCAGAGAAGTTCATGAAGAAAAATGCAGCGATCACACCAAAGGGCATAACCATGACAAAGAAAATCCTATGCTACGAATATTACCGGCCAGCTATCAATCAAGATGTGGTTGATCATGCTAGACAATGCACGAGTGCAAGATGTTTGCGAAAAATCCGAAAGCCCCGTCTATGGAAATTACTCAAATAGCTAGTCCATGGCCGTTTGCCACTTGGGGGCAATGACATCATCGTCTTCTTGTCGATCCTAAAGGTGGTGCGCAATATGTCATCATAGCAGTTAATTACTTCACCAAATTGGCAGATAAAGAACTTTCAACCACAGCCAAGAAGAAGAAAATAATCAACTTTATTGTCTGTAAAGTTGTCTACCCTTATGACCTTCCACGAACCATTATAACTGGTAATGAAGCTCAATTCGACAATGCTAAATTTCAAAACTTCTACTACCGGCATCATATTGAGGAAAAAAATGCGGTATTTGCTCGCCTTTAAGCAAGCGGATAGGCTGAAGCTATGAATAAAATCATAAAGTCTATTTTAAAAGGAGGTTTAGAAAAGGCTAGAGGTAAATATATGAATAAGCTACCAGTAGCATTATTGGTTTGCAGAATCACTACGAGTCCGCAACTTGCCATACTCCGTTCATCTTTGCTTACGGCTCCGAGGTCATCATCCATGTAGAACTTGAAGTCCCCTCTCATCAAGTGTTTGATTATAACCCTTATTTCACAAAAAAAACAAGGAACTGCAATCGAATTGCAATTAAACCAGATGGTATTGGTGATGACTTATGAGCATATAAAACGCATCCGAGAGCCAATGGCAAGAACATATACCTCAAAAATGCACGTGTATATTCAAAAAATGCAATTTCTTGAAATCGATAGAAATTGATTTTTCGCTTAGAGTTGTTAAAGAAAAGGCTAGATTACACAACTAAAGCTTACTGGTCATATAGAAACGGACAAGGATGGCCACTGATAGAATGCAACCCCAGATTTATACTATTGAGAATCAACCAAGAGTCAGACAACCAAAGAGGGATATGACACTTTGGGAAGGTGAAATTGAAGGATAACGACTATTTAGGGAACATGATGGATTTCTTTATGGAGATTTTAACTTGTTTCGATTCAAATCACGTCATGTACGCAACAAGATGTACTATGGGGGGACAAATGTTATTCGGGCTTTTGGCCCGGCTACACAAAGGTGATTACGAGGACCAGACTTGACTATTGATGAGAAAGATGGTCATGAGACGATAATAATATAACCAGTGCATAATATCCGAACAGTTATATCCAGCCTAGGGTAAATAAGATCAATGGTTAGGTGATACATGATGTCAGAATGATGAAGGTTAGCTTGGTGGAATAGGTGTCGGCATAGATGTTTGATACGTTGAAGAGTGTATAAGTGAGGTCAGCATGGTGTGTTGGGCTGAGCTTTTCTTATTGTAGGACCAAGTGGCCAAAGGGGTCCAGGCTTGAAGATGTCAGTTAGGCTGAAGGCTACCTTCGTCTATAAATACAGGGGTAGGGGGCCATTTTTGGGATCTCTCTCGCTCTCTCGTTTTAAGGGGACTTCACCATCTTCTTCTTCCTACTCCAAATACTCTACCATGACTATTTTTTTATAAACTTGTATCAATGGATTCTAGCCAATCAAACAACTCATGTTATTGTAATCAAATAAAGAATGAATGCAATTTGAAGTGGACGTAGGCCAAGATTGCCGAACCACTATAAAATCTTTGTGTCAATTTACTTTTATGCTTTGTTCTCTAGATTCCATTAATTCTCTTATGTCCATGAAATTCTACTGGTGTTGGTTACCAATTTTGTTGCTAACAGGGGAAAGCTAAAAGGCTGTTAGAATTAAGGAAAGTTTAGCATTTGGATTAAGACTGAATAAGAGAATAGGACATGAAAAGGTAAATACTGAACTTCATATGTATAAGATAGATCAGAATGGATAATATAATATATAGAACATCTTTTATCAATAGGTAACTTTTATTTTCATCCACGGTTTCTTTCAGTTGATCCACAGTATAATTTCATTGAGTTAATCCACAAACTTGAAAGTGACTGTTGTGGCTAGTCATCACTTAGGATCGTGTAATATGGAATATAACTAAATATAAATGCGGAAATAGATGATAATAGCAAAGTAAATAAATATGAGTAAAATAGAACAAGCACACCAGGAATTTTTATACTGGTTCGAACTTCCCGTCCTACGTCCAGTCACAGACTCCTTCTGGAATTTCACTAAAACAACAACCCTCACTTAACTTGGAGGAACAGGTATCCACAGTCTGAGCAGCAGAACAGACACCTGAGCAGCAGAAAAGGATTTTCGCCTCAGCAGCAGAAGAGGACTTCACTAATACAAAATAATATCGGACACTATGTGTTCTTGATAACACTGATTTGTCTCTGATAGTACAAACCTCCTATAATCAAATCCTCAAGTATATGAAGTGCATGTGAAGATATAAAGAGAATGTAATGCTAAGAATCAAAGATTATGAAAGTTTATTTGAAGATTCAAAGCAATAAAATGCTTATTTGCTTTTTGAATGCAAGTATGAGAGCACGAGAAGAATATAAGATAGTTAGAATGACTTTCGGTGAATGTAAAGTGTTTGGGAACATGTATATATAGTAGTTGAAGAGTTACTGCCATTGGTAAAGGGTTCTGACCAAAAGAAGCATCTATTTCCGTCCAGAGAAGGATCGCTTCCTATCGCGGAAGAAGATGCCTATTCAAAAATATGACAGTTGTGTTCAGGTCAGTCGACTGGTCGAAAAAGATCAGTCGACTGAATAGTGAAGACATGTAAAAAATCGTGCACAAATATGTTAAAATGCACAGATTCAGTCGACTGGTTGATTGTATTCAGTCGACTGAATTCTGTTGTTAAGCAAAAATTGCAGTAGCTCATTTGGTTAGACTACTTGCCTTCCAATCTAGTGACTAGGGTTTGATCCCCGCTCCATGCATTTTTTTGAAAACTTGATTTTGATTAAAATATGCATGCAAGTATATTTAAATGTGAATAATGATTCTTGAGGAAAGATTTTAACAAAGCACTAACTAGACTCTATATACATATTTGATGACTCTTGTTAAAAAATATAACTATATGAACCATACTTTGAGTCGTTGAGTCAGGATGATGTCGTAGTTGTAGATTCATGAATTTTTGTCAGCAATCAAAACCTATGATCCAACATGCTCCCCCTTTTTGATGATGACAACTCCATTTTATACGAACGAATATTTGACAAGCTTTGTTGATCTTATCTCTCTCACTGAATATCTTCCTGTAATTGTGTTATAGATTTCTCCCCCTGAATCTATGCTATATATTCCTATTTAATCTTTTTCCCCCTTGATCTGTGCTTGCATGGTTTATTCCTGCAAATTGTGTTAGAGAGCAATATCTTTCTCCCCCTTTGTCATCGACAAAAAGGAGAGTTTATATGATGATATAAAATATATTTTACATAAGTGTTAACATAGAGCAATATAAAACAAAATAACTACTACTTATACTGTAAGGTATCAGGAAAAAAATTAACATTTAAAGCATGCGATACCCAAGGTTCTTATAATTTCCTAATTTTTAGGAAATCATACCCATTTGGGTGTGGTTGAACCTTCATAAATATAATTTTCATTATTAACTACCATATCAAATTAATTTTCAATGTATTTTTCTCTATTTTTCCAATTAACAGGAACCCATATACTTAGATAATTTTTATTCATATTTCCTGTTAATGATTTTGTACTTCTAAAGAAATTATCAGCATTATAGGTCATAGTATTATTTAAATTTCTATAAAAATTGGATTTAGGCTTTACTCGAAATTTAGTACTAGCACTATCATTTTTACTATACATGAAAGCATATCTAGTGCTATTTCTACGATCAGTTTTATTATATCCTAAATGTAACAACCCACATATTTTACGATCGAGTATTTAAATATTTTATTTAAATATTTCATCGTTAGTCGGATATTAGTCCGAAAAGATACTTTTTGCAAACAGTCAAATTAGGACTCGAGACCACCCCCATTGAGTTCGAAATGACGTTTGCGATCTTTTTGAGTATAAACTTTGATGTGTTTAGAGTTAGTAGAATTTTGCTACTTTTTCACCTAGGGCTTTGGTTTTTGTTTCAGCCCATTAGACCCAAGCTTCACCCCTCTTCTCTTCATTACTTCATTTCTTTTTCCTAATACTCAAGCTTTAGCAACAATGGAGAGAGGAATAGGAAATTAAAACTCCAAGCCCTAGTTTTCATTTGCAAATCAAGTTCTAGCTCCAAATCCAAAGAGAAGCTATTGGTAATTATCATCTCCTTCTTCTCCAACTCATTCTCTCTTTGATTTCAGAAAATTCCTAAACCTAATTTGAGAAATGTTTCTCTTTTAAGCTTAGATTCAAGCTTTTTGTGTTAAGATTGAAGTGTGGCTGATTCTTCCTTTTCTTCTAAGCTTCTCATTCCTTATTTTTGTGAAAAGGTGAGATTTTTATCTCACATCTAAGCCTATGATTATCTTTGATTGTTAGGTATGAATTCCTAACACTTATTCATGTGTATTTGATTTTGATTTGGATTGGTTTTGTGAATATTCCAAATTTTAGTGTTTTGAGTTCAAATCTTCAAAAATCATAGCTTGGTTGTTTGAACTTGTTTTTGGTGATGCATCGAAGAGCCTATAGGGCCGGGTTGCCGTTTGGCATAAATCCCTAGCGCCATTGCTCGTTCGTTCGCGAATTGGAGGAGATTTCATGGCAATCATATAGACCGAAAAATTGCCTAGGCTCCAGTCAGTCGACTGACATTTCCAGTCAGTCAACTGGCTATAGCTATTATGCATTCCGAGGGACATCTGAAGAGCCATGGGGCTCTATTTCCCTGCAGTCAGTCGACTGACTCTCTGAGTTCAGTCGACTGACCAGTATCCCGTAGATTTTCAGGGACTGTGATCAGTCGACTGAACTCAGTGAGCCAGTCGACTGACCTACTCCAATTTGTCTATTATGACTATTTTTGCATATTTTTGTTCGGATTCCAATTTTTATCGGTTCGTTTGATTCCTAGTTGATGCTATCAATTATTCGACTTTGATGACTTCTATTTTGGAATTTTGGGAAATATCCATTTTGATGGATTTGATATCGATTTATTTGGAATAAATTCACGTCTTCGAATGTGAATTTTTGTGATTGATTGTTTCTACAATCATTTTTGTAATTTGTCGCTTTAAAAATATAAAGGTTTCAATACTGGTAGTAAAAATCAAAACTCTTTCATCAAAACGATTTGAACACTATTTTATTACAAAGCTCGTTTCTTAAATCGTTTTCTAATCTATTAGTATATACATACCTTTACCTCACTCGTATGAGAAATCTAATTAAACGGCTTAGTAAAACAAGTGGTATGAAATGATTGCATTTACTTCGTTGGTTAATTCTTGGACTTATTCGATTGAACCTCTTGTGACAATTTTCGAGTGGAGATCTACAATTTGTTCGTAAATATTTAAGTTAAGCTAGTGGTTATGGGACATGAAGCTAAGCTCATATATTTACTAGCTTAGAGTAATTGACACTTTCTTGATGATCATTGAGGATCATTTTTGTGTTTTAGACTAGCGCTATGCTATGTTTCTTTGTCCACGAAGGGGACGGTACCTCGTTTTATTGAGTTTCGTCTCAATTTTATTATAGGCTAACGACCTATTTATTTCTTGGGATTTCGACCCAATTTTTGTGGGCTAGCGACCCACGTTTTTATGGATTTTGGATCTTCGGGCGTACCGTTGTACAACGTCGTTGTTCCTAAATTTTACAAGTTTCTGGTTCCTCGGGCGTACCGTTGTACTACGTCGTTGCACCGGCTCTATGGTTTGCGACCATGGGATAGCGTCCCGTTTTGTGATACACGTGTTGGTGAGTTTTCATGCTCCCGTTTTGTGATTGGCCTCCCCCTTTTTGTGATTCCTGGATTTCTATTGATGATTTCTAGAATTTGAGTTTCACCAATTTAATGGTTGGCATTTATATGTTGTCAATATTTATGGCTTGGTAAATGAAATAAGGAGTATGACATTCCTTTTGGTCTTTGAGAAGATTCTTGTGATATTGATTAATCTCTTGTTGATTTTTAATTACATACTTATCATAGTATGGTATTATGGTTTTATATGTTTATGTCATATCTCTTATTCTATGTCATTACATTTGATATTTATAGCTAGACTGATCCGTTTATTATTTCTTATTAAATAATACTCGGGTCAGACCGAGATGTTGCAGGTGCTTCTACTTGACTCCTCTTCTGGGGTTATCACCCTGACTTTTGGCTAACTACTTAGATAAGAAGTTTTTGTTGTATACCTTTGAGAGATAGACTCCTTGATGTATACATATTCTTTTGTCTAGCACTTGTAACCATTCTTTTGTGATATTGTGGATCTTGTTTGACCACTACTCTGATGTACACGTTCATGTGTTATATTCATATCTTTTTCCGCCTTTGTGATATGGATATCTGTGACTGATTTGTGTTATGTTTATTTCTATGTTTGTTTCCGAAGAATATCTATAGCTACTGTGTAGTAGCTTTGAGTTTGTATCGGTATACCGGACTTCCTTGTACTTTCTGACATATTGGTGCTCGCACAAAGCAATTACACGGATGGTCGCTCCTCAACGGCCTTATTCTCCTTGCTAGTTGACGGCATTACACCGTAGTGTCCGTGGCTAGCGTGGGTATAGAGGTGGGGCGTCACACTAAACCACTTTTATCATTGAGAGCTTTTGAATTCTTAACATAACCTAATCCCTTCTTATTTGAAGCAGGTTGAGAATTTTCAATAATCCTGGATAAATTTTCTCTCCCTTTATTAAAATTGGAAATATTTTTAGTAATGTCATCAAGCTTATTTTTGAGACTGGTGTTATCTAACTCAACAATTTTAATTTTTGTTTTTAACTTATGATTCTCAGAAGCTAGAGCATTATTCTTTTCTTTTTGAGCTTCTATTTCTTGACTTAATAGAGCGAGTTGAGAATTGTCAAAGAGTGAATCTTGAATTTTCTCAAGTTCTTCTTCTAATATTTTCTTCTCGTCTTTAAGCATATCTCTTTCGAATTCTTCTTTCTTTTGATTTTCTAGAGCTTCCTTATATTTTCTTTTGAGACTTTTTAAAGTGTCTAGAAGTTCTGAATTTATTTCTACCATATCATCAAAAGTTAGATCACTAACCTCATTATCTTTTGCCATGAAGCATTTGTTTGTTTGCTCCTTTGATTTTTCTTTATTGTTCTTCCTCTTCTTATTACCCTGACTAGATCTCTTTGTAGCCAATTATTCTAGGATGGTGTTACGATCTCTAGAATACCAGGCTCTGATACCAAATGAAAGTGACTACTGTGGCTAGCTATCACTTAGGATCGTGTAATATGGAATATAACTAAATATAAATGCGGAAATAGATGATAACAGGAAAGTAAATAAATATGAGTAAAATAGAACAAGAACACCAGGAATTTTTATACTGGTTCGAACTTTCCGTCCTACGTCCAGTCCCAGACTCTTTCTGGAATTTCACTAAAACAACAATCTCACTTAACCCGGAGGAACAGGTATACACAGTCTGAGCAGCAGAACAGACACCTGAGAAGCAGAACAGGATTTTCGCCTCAGCAGCAGAAGAGGACTTCACTAATACAAAATAATATCGGACACTATGTGTTCTTGATAACACTGATTTGTCTCTGATAGTACAAACCTCCTATAGTCAAATCCTCAAGTATATGAAGTGTATGTGAAGATATGAAGAGAAGGTAATGCCAAGAATCGAAGATTATGAAAGTTAATTTGAAGATTCAAAGCAATAAAATGCTTATTCGCTGTTTGAATGCAAGTATGAGAGCAAAAGAAGAATATAAGATAGTTAGAATGATTTTCGGTGAATGTAAAGTGTTTGGGAACATGTATATATAGTAGTTGAAGAGTTACTGCCATTGGTGAAGGGTTCTGACCAAAAGAAGCATCTATTTTCGTTCAGAGAAGGATCGCTTCCTTTCGCGGAAGAAGATGTCTATTCAAAAATATGACAGTTGTGTTCAGGTCAGTTGACTGGTCGAAAAAGATCAGTCGACTGAATCGTGAAGACATGTAAAAAATCGTGCACAAATATGTTAAAATGCACAGATTCATTCGACTGGTTGATTGTATTCAATCGACTGAATTCTGTTGTTAAGCAAAAATTGCAGTAGCTCATTTGATTAGAGTACTTGCCTTCCAATCTGGTGACCCGGGTTTGATCCCTTCTCCATGCATTTTTTTTGAAAACATGATTTTGATTAAAATATGCATGCAAGTTTATACGAATGTGAATGATGATTCTTGAGGAAAGATTTTAACAAAGCACTAACTAGACTCTATATACATATGTGATGACTCTTGTTAAAATATATAACTATATGAACCATACTTTGAGTCGTTGAGTCAGGATGATGTCCTAGTCGTAGATTCGTGAATTTTTGTCAGCAATCAAAACCTATGATCCAACAAAATTATTTGTAAGTTAATCTACATATGGATTAACTGACAAAATACGCTATTCTAATTTATATTCATTTCTTTGCTCTTTTACTTTGATTCTATTCTCGTATTTTTTGGAACACAAAATCTGTACATTAGATTACATATTTATTGCATATTTAAAAACTCAATCCATACTCTATCTACAACAGCTATAATAAAATCAAAAGATTTAGACCACCTACATATCCTTATAAGCATTAGTCATTTTTAGATTTGAACTCTCACAATGCATCAAAAGAACCGAAAGATCTAGGGTCGTCTGCATCTCTTAATCAAGTAGATACGTAAACAAAATAGATTAATGCTGACATGCCCATATGGTGTCTCTCCTCTATTGGTACAGCACAAAAACAAACAACATGAGAATGAAAACAACATTATGAATAAAAAGAATTCAACAAGATTTTAAGTGGGGGGCTGTCGCAAGTTTTTTAGTGGATAAATCATCATTTTTTTTAAACTTGTATCATTCCTTGATTATCAAGCAAATCTCCTCTTTAAAAGATTCAACAACCATGTACTCCCTAAAGCGAGCTTACATTCATTTAATATTCAGGAATTTAATTTACTTAACATAAGACAGATACTAAAGATAAAGAAGGGTAAGGAGAGAAGTCAATTTATGTAAGTGTGCTTGCTTGTGTAAGTGAATGTTGCTTCTCCTATTATAAAAAAGGTGATACTCTCCATTATGCTCTCCTTCGGAACAAAGATGTTGTCATCACGATTCATTTACCTTTTATTGTTATTTTCTTATTATAAAAAAGTATCTCATGTGATTCAATGGAGTAGTTGAAATATCAAATTATTTGGAGCAGTAGATACCTTCACTATTGTAGTATAAAAGAAAGGATAGCGTATGCTACTAAAGATGAGAGAAAAAAGTATACGTGGTGGATGAACCAATCCTTTTTAAGATTATATAAAAAGACAAAGATGTTATTTTTATAGGTAGATTAGGAGAATAAATCCATGGATTCATATAAAACTTACCTTATTAATAATTGAAATAGAAATGCAACATTTGATCCGATGCAAACTTCCAAAATTGCCCTTATATGCAAAGAGATTTAAGAGTTCGAACCCACTTTGAACAAACATTAATATTTATTTTTAAATGGAAAATTTTATACGTAAACAAATCACAAATACAAATTTGAACTGTATGTTACCTTTTTTTCTGTATATTATTCAATTTATGCTTGGTAAAACTATACATAAAATTAGATTTAATCATTTTAAATCTATACGCAAAGGTATTTTATATGTACGTTCATTGCACAAGTATTATTTTCTCTTATATGCAAACAAAAGACAAGGATTTTCGAATCACGCAAACAACAAATATTAAGATTTCTTTTCAAATGAAAATTTTGGAATGTGAACAAGGTTGCATTCTTGAAACTATGTTGCAAGAAAAAAAACACAATATTTTCCAATTTATTTTTGCTAAAACTGAATAGAAATTTTAAACGCTATAATTTTATAACAATTTATTATATGCACATGCGTTGCATGTGCCATAAAATCTGGTATTTCATAATACCAGTACATAAATACGTCCGTTGGATGTGTGTAAAGAAAAATGCAACTTTACAAACATGCACAAAACTCGATATACTCATTTTATGCATAAATTGGTTTATTGTATAAATATAAAAGGGAAAATTTTTATCGTGCACAAGTTTATTATTTGGAGTATCTATTAAGACAGTTGTACATATCTTGATTACTTTTCTTCTCTTGTGGTATTTTAATAATTGCAAAAGCTTCAAATTATGGTAATCCTAATATATATATATATATATATATATATATATATATATATATATATATATTGACACACAAGCACGCACACAAAACATACATAAAACAAACAATTTGTGCATGTATGAAAACACCATAGTTCTAAAGAAAATGTTGTTTATGTATGTATTGTCACCATTTTCTTGATAAGCATGGGTCAGGGAGTTTCGCCAGTTGAAAGAAGCACTTTACGTAGACACTTCATCAAGCAATTACTTCATTTTATTTCCTACTCATTATTAAATGCATGCTCATACAATTTTTTTTGCACGCAAAACAAAGTTATTATTTTGCACGAGCAAGCTGGTTTTATAGTGGCCATACCACTTGCTGATTAAATAGTGATCAGCCCATAACATATAAAGCAGGAGTAAGGCAGAATTGCCCTAGCAACTAAAAAGAATAAAAAATACATTTAAAACAGGAGTTTTGCAATAGTACCAAAGCTACTAAGAAACAAGCTAGCCTTCTTCAGATGAAGAAGATCCACTGCCGGATTCCACAGATTCCGGCCCACTGACATGGAGGAAATCCAAGAACTGTGCGGCTAGAGAAGCATCAAAATCAAGTGACCCTGGCCCATAGAAAAATTTCCTATCCCATGAAGGTATACCAAGCAAAATGGAGTTCCTAGTGCCGTAGTCTCCAATTGAGTAGAGAGAGATATCTCCATCAACAATGTGGTAGATAAGTCGATGATCACCCATGCCAATATATTTATAAAAAACTTGATAGGTCGGACTGTACCTCATATCAGAAGCTATATGATGCCAAGATTGATCGGGGGGTCCCAGAAAACCATCCTGACTACGGATTGATCAATAGCCACTACAACATCAGCATCAATAGGGGCAGAAGTATGTAATAAAAGATCAGGAATATTTGGGGTAGAAGGAACAACTAAAGGCGAAGAATCTGAAATAACAGCTTTCTGAACCCAATGGCATGGGGGGCGAGGAAGGGGAACCTTCACGGGGTTAGGATCCCCACTAGCTAATGAGCATGTCTCCAAGCAGTGACCAAAAGAGTGGTAGGTGGTGCAGATGTCAGGCTTCCAATTATATTTAACATTTACAAATATGTCGTGGCCATCAATGCAAGCCTTGATCTGATGAGGAAGCAGTTTGTCAGGAGTAATTTCAATCAAGGCTTTAGAAAACGAGAAACAGTCTCTATCCACCATATTAGAATCAAAGCATTTAAGGATACCAATATGCGATGTCAGCCAGTTGATACCAACTAATGTCTGCAAAACTGTACGAATATGCGAAAAGATAACCCATATTGGAATAGACAACACTTGCTCTCTGGCACTCTCCATCGATGGAGACTAAGTGGTGACAATGAAAGGCTTACCATCAATAATGATAGGATCAGATTCTAACACTCGCCTTCTTTCTTCCGCTATAGAGAATTTAAAGTAAAACGTGCCTTCCAAGAAAAAAACACGCAGCCCACCTCTTAATTTCCATCTACTACGGCAATGATTGCGAACTACGTTATAGTCCGCAACCGAGTCAAGAAAGAAACCCACTAAAAATTCTTTCGATCTGGATATACCTTTCATGAATGACTTCTACCGGAGGGGAATCTCATGAGAATGAGAGAAAGCTTTTGGAATGTAATTGCCAGCAGACCGTGGGAGGGAAGAGAAGAGCGACGACCATTGCTTAACGTTTCGATTCTTCGGGGCAATTGAACAAACAGGTTCCGTGCATGTCGTGTTAGGAATGAGGTTGTCTGACATTGGGTTTGCAGGAGGAATGACAATGCCTTCCGCACTGGTAATTACACACACTTGCCTTGAATCAGTCGTAATAGCAACGGGATTAAAAAAAATTTCAACAGAAGGCTGAGATGCTTCACCGTGCACTGACTGATCATGCTAGACACCAAAACCACAAGTATTGACCAAAGAAGTAGGTAGGGGCTTACAGTTGGATTGCTGGCCAGCGACAGTCAGAACGAGTTCGCATTGATTGCCACTAGCAAGCATTGATTCGCGATCACCAGCTAGAAGAGGAGCTGGATAAGTTTTCCCTGATCGTGTGCTAGATCCAGGGGATTTCAAGAAACGTGGTTTTTCTTTACGGTTCTTAGCCATAGAGCAAGAGGGACAAGGAGGAGGGAAGAAAAGACGAGAGGCTGGAGATAGTCAGAGAGCGGCGCAGACGATGAGGCCTAAAAAGTTAAAATCACGATACCTAGATCCAGATAACCAGGAGCCGCCATTGAAACAAGTTTAAAAAGCTAATAATTCTCTTTATGCTCATACAATTTAACTCCTTTAGATTTCTGATCTCAACTATTTCCATGCAACCTGATCAACAAAAAAGTACTTAGACTTTAGAAAATTATAGTTTCAATGAAAAAACTAGATGACATAAAATCATAAGGAATATCAAATAGATCAAATTGATAGCATTGTTTAGAACGTAATAGTTAATTATGACTGTATAAAGTGACCTTTCTATGTTGTCCAACCATGAGTGAAAATATATATTAAACCGCATCCATTTTAATATTCAAAAGAAAATGTTTTTTCTTTAGGTATATAATTTATTCTTTTGTATATTTTTTACGGCATTGCACATAATTCTTTTATAGATGATTTATAATTGCCGACCATACACAATATCGGATTTAAGAAACACTTTGTTGAAGATACATTGTAAGTTGTTCCAAATATATTTTCACTCAAAATAGCGAAAATGAATTTTAACTATTCTTGAACTTAAGTTTGTGCAATGTAGTGAAAACAAATATAAATAAAATGTAGAGAGAAAGTATGGGTATCCCTATTAATTTTGCCTAAGTATTTGATGTAGTATATTTTGAATGAATGCTTTAGTCGTATTTGTAAATGATTTAATACATACAATAAAAGAGACAAATTTTTTGTAGTTCTACACTTCTATTTACCAACTTCTGATCTGTTTTACAACCAAAAAAATTATTGAGTTTAAAAAACGTTCTGCTGAAAGTACATTATAAGTTGTCCTATATACTCATGGAAATGAATTTTAATAATTCTTGAACTTAAATGTGTGCAAGAGAAAGTGTGTGTATGCCTATTCATTTTGCTTATTTATTTGATGTATTATATGTTGAATGAATGCTTTAGCTATTAATATTTGTAAATGATCTAATACGTACAATAAAAGAGGCCATGTTTTGTTGGTTCTACACTTCTATACTCCCAGTCTATCTTATAAATAAAAAAAAGTGACGACTTTTAAGAAACACTTTGCTGAAAGTCCATTGTTAGTTGTCCCATATATATTTTCACTCAAAATAGCGAAATTGAATTTTAAAAAATTCTTGAACTTAAATTTTTGCAGTGTAGTGAAAATGAAATATAAACAAAAGGCTAGAGAGAAAGTATTCGTTTTTCCTATTTGTTCGATGTATCATATTTTGAATGAATGCTTTAGTTATTAATGTTTGTAAATGATCTAATACAAACAATAGTAGAGCTAAATTTTGGTGGTTCTACACTTTTATTTACCAATTCTTGATATGTCTTATAATAAAATATTTATTGGTTCTGTTTATAGCAAAGTTTATAATAAAAAAGCAAAATTTACTTTCATTATAATATATTTATCAAATCTATGTAAGGTATAGTTCGAACTGAAATAAATACAGCTTTGGGTCAACTAATGAAATGAGGTGGATGGTTCAAATTTTTTGGTTTAGCATTATGCTAACTTGTATTTTCATCCAATGTAATAATTATGTTATTTCATACAATTTGTTTATGTTATTTAAGATTATTTGATTATGTTATATAGTACATGATGTGTATTATTGTATTGTGAGAACTTGCCAATCGAACAATTAAAAAACCACCATTTCAAATTGAAAATACTAATATAATAGCGGTGATCAAGTTTTACGATTATATTTCGAAGTAACTTTATAAAGCAAATCAGTTTTGACGAACCTAAAAAGAATCAGATGGTTAAGATTCATGTTCAAATCACCTAAGCTTTCATTCGTGAGATTAAGAATTGTTTTTACTTCTCCTTCATATTGGCCTCAGACTAAATCACCAAAATCACAATAAAAAACATAAAATGAACAATAATATTTTTCAAAGGAATTTTTGTTAAAAATGGGAGGTGGAGGTTTAAAATTATTAAGTAAATTTATAAAGCAATCGCAAGCATGACCACGCTTTTCACTATGCACCTTATATTCATATTTTAGTTGCATGTTGTAACGATCTATCTTTCTTACACCTAAAGATGACACTTAATGCATCCTTAGTATTTGTGTGCCGACCATTTAAGTGTTTTAAAAAGAGGTCATTCGGGGTGAAGAAAGAAGAGGACAAAAAAATCTCACATCGTGACGAGCAATATATAATATATACAAAATCTATACAAAAGAAATCATCTTTATTTATATATAACATCAGAGTACACTATCCTATATCAGTTTGGACAGTTATAATAGCCCGTCCTTACAAATTGCTGATAAATACAGACAAGAACAAAATAAACAGGACAGCGGAAGAATATAAGGTATGTAAATATGTCTTGGAGAATCCAGCTCGTCTCCTAAAAGCTCTAAAGCATCCAGCTAAATCTGAAAAATATGCTTGGGTTGACCCAAGCATTATAAGAAATAATACTCGGATCAGTCTAGTAAACTAGTGTGAGAAACCTTAATCAAATCATATTGATTTCTACATTTGAAAACCCTTTCAAAATAAAAGGTATCTTGCAAGATCACGTCGCACATAAACACAGATGGGTTTTTACCTTACGACAACCAAATCACTTTTCAGTGATATTATAATAATGTCTAAGAATTTAAAGTATTCAATAATTAAGTAGCTATGATGTGTGTACATTACAACAATAATAGGTATATAATCGAAAACTGAAGGCGCTTATTGGAGAATGGATTCCAACAAATGGCAAGGTAAGGGACTACCTTTCGAAAATGGTACACCTCTAGATAAAAGGTACTTGAGTGCGAAAACCTTTCAACCTTTGAACTAGCCTACCCGCTACTGGATAGTACCGAATATTTCACACCCTGGTTGTTCCCAACCTTTATATAGAGCTCTCATGCACAACAAATCCATAATATGATAATCTAGAAAGGTGATGGCACACCTTTATGGGAGCGACCCATGTAGCACTGTTGCATCTATCCTACTTTAGTCATGTCCATATTGTGAAGCTTGTGAGATAATGATTAACCTTCCTTTAGCAGTTCCCACTTGGAATGTTAACACTGCCCTCCAGGCAGAAATACAATGCTAACATTCATTCATACAAGTTCGTACTGGGTCTGAACGAAACCGAAGGCACTATCTCTACTGCATCCATTTTGGAATCACCCTTGGGATTAGTATCCCTTGCACTTCAAAGAACTCTGTCTTAGATCATCCTCAACGTGTCTTCCATTTGAACACATATGTTTGTTCAAAGTGGGTTTCAGATAACATATCTGATCCCGGTCTCTCCGAACCAACAACCGATAATTCCGGTTGACTCATTCTCGGTTCTTTCGAAAGTAAACGAACTATACCAGAGTCCCAAAGGGATCTCTCATATATCCCTTAAACCTAGAGACGTTTCACCCTAATGAGTTCTCCAAAGGGAACTCAAACTGTATGAACATGTGAATCTCTTATTTACTTCCCGAGTTAACTGGCCAAAATTTGATAACCGGTTATTTAACTATCAAAATAAACAACAATTCAGAAATTTAATTATCCATAGCAATCACTAAGCCTCAAAATAAATCTTTCATTTATTAAAATCTCTTTCCAAAATATTTATCAAAATATTCATATACTTATCTCAACTGCATAAGTATATTCACAAAACATTATAAAATATTTCTTATTTCAAAATCATATTAAAGGATTAAACGAAGTTATTTAAAAAGAAATGGAGATAAGGATAACCCTAAACATTATTTCTTTGGTTTTAAGTTTGGAATGAATGTTCCATACCACCATAATTAAGAAGGTCAGTTTAAGAAAATCAAATCTCAATTTCTTTTATAAATTTCTTCAATAAATCTTTTTAATAAATCTCTTTCGTTTATGGAAATCTCCTTTACCAAAACTCCAAATCTATTTATAAAACTTCTTTATAAATCTCCAAGTCTGTTTATAAAACTCTTTTATAATTATCAAAACCCTTTATAAAATCTTTTATAAATATCCAAAATCATTTGCACAACTCTTTTATAAATATCCAAAAATCATTTATAAAACTATTTACCAAATTTCAAGATCTATTTTCAATTTATAAAATTCCTTTTATAAACATTCCTTATTTAAAACTAAACTTCTTTAATAAACTTTAATCAATAAAGTTCCTTTGATAACATCAACTGTTTAAAACACCTTTAAATACACAAGTCATTATTTAAACATTCTTCATTTGATTCTCTTTAAATCACATTAACAAAATAATACTTTTAAACAATCATTTAAAAAGTATTAAATTAACTTCAAATATTTTCGATAAAATAATTGCTTAATTATCCTTTAAATATCATATTTAAAAATAACAATAAACTTTAAACCATTTTCAAAAAGGATAAAATTTAAATATTTGAATTCATAAGTTCAGAAGGAAGCTTAGTGACCACAATGGTTCTCATTTAATTAAGTTTAACTTTCTAAGTTATAACATAGGTATTTACATAATAAGTTGATACGTAAAGAGGATCAACTAATAACAACCAATCAACATATAAGTAAATGTCCAAGTTATTTTAATTATAGACGGGGATTTGTTCTACTCAACAAAGGTCCAAGTTATTATAATAGCAGAATGAAGTTTTGTTCTGCACATATGTCAAATATAACTTAATTAGCGGAATTGTGATTTATTCAGCTAAACAGATGTCATTACGTTTTGTATTCAATGTGGTAACTTAAAGGTAATCGATAAAGAAATCCCTTGGATTTAAAACATTTTTTAAACAAGAGTTGCTTTAAAAATAAAACTGATCTTTAGAAATATAAACAGTTTGCTTCAACAAATCGACCTTCAGAATTAAATGATTTAAAATCAAAAGCTTTTACTCCATAATTAAATAACATTTAAACTCTTTATTTAAATAATAATTTAATTTTTAATTAAATCCCAAATTAACTTTTAAATACATAATTAAACAATAATTTACCTTTAAATAGATAATTAAATCATCATTAACCTTTGATTAAAAATTAATAATATATTAAACCCTTAAGTAAACAATTAAATAATAGTTAATATTTAAATAAATAATTAAATCAAAATTAACTTTTAATTAACAGTTAAATAATAAATTATTAAATCATAATTTAATCGGTAATTAATTAATAATTAAACCCTTTTATTTATAAATAAATAATAATTTACCTTTAATAACTAAATAATAATTTATCTTTAATAACTAAATAACAATAAACCCTTGGTTAATGATTAAATAATAATTAACTAATTATAATTAACTTTACTTAATTAATACTTAAGTTCTAATTATCTTCGTTAACTAATGATTAAGTACTAATTACCTTACTTAATTATATAATCGTTAAATAATTAAACGACAATTATTTTAAATACCTATAAGTTTGAAAACACTTTTCAAAAAGATTGTCAAGTAAATACATTTTAAATTTTGCAAAAAGAGCTCGTTTTCACGAATTGCATTCATAGCAACTATCACTATATGACCCATAATTTTAAATCTTGTTTAACATGCCAAATAGCTTTCAAAACATCACCTTTTGTTCTTAAAGCTTATTAGTAAACTTTGAATAAAAGTTTGAAAACCATAGTAAAGTTAAAACTTTATACTTTCCATTAACCACTTAAGTGAGAACACGTTTTTGAAGAAGGGATTTCTACGCCACATTATAGCACAATTCAAGTGCTAACTTTTCTTTTAGTTTACCACAACAAAAGCAAGATCTCAAACATATGCATGCATGCATACAAACATATAAGTCATGATTTAACACATACAAGAAAGATCATGAATGGTAAACTATTGACTCTTAACTTCCATTTTTAAACTATATATCAACTCATCCAAACACATATACATACATCCAAGTCAACACTATTTACACTTAAACAAACATCATATTTACACCCAAGTCAAACCATAATATATGTTTATAAAAACTTCGTTGAGGGCAAGAGCTTTACTCACCTAAAAGCTATCCAAACTAACCAAGCTTTTACTAACTTTTGCATACAACCAAGACCTTTATTGTTCTTTAACAAAATGAGATTTTGAAGGCCTTAAAGGCAAGGGGGGTTTTGGCCATGAAGGCTTTTGAATTCGGCCATGCTTGGGTGACGGGTTTTTGGGATTGCTTTGAGATGAAGTGGGTTGTAGAAAAAGAATGAAGTGTTTTAAACTAGTTTCCATTAATTAAAAGTGAACAAAAACAGGTTTCAACTATATGAAAAGCTATGAAAGCCATGGAAAATATTTATAAAACATGAAAGGGGTTTTGAAATGAAAAGGTGAGAGATAAACATATAAAAATAAGTTTTATATAGAATGAGATGACTGAATTACCTAAATGCCCCTTTGTACCATGCCCTCCTCTACTATAGCGACCCGGTATTTTGGACCATTCAAATCTACAATAAAACCACACATAGCGGACTTGAATAGTTAAAAATATCGAATTGTTAATTTAAATTTGGCAAAACACAGAATATACAATAAATAAATAAATCACAGATCACAGACATAGAATAATACAATGCTGCGGAAGAAAAGGGATAGTAGTTCATGAAGCTACTACATACATCAGAGTTAAATAAGATACAAAAGAAATATAATATGAAAATCAAGTATAAATCAGAATACATCACTGGAATCAACTGAACAAATGAAAGAGAAATAGATAGCTGGATCTTCAAGCAAAGCTTCAACTCTGAAAGTGAGTCTTGAATGTTGTATCACTCAGTGTGACCGGAGCGTAAAGCAAAACACAAAACACTCGAGTCAGGAAATACGTACTTATACAATGTAAACCAACTTAAGTGAACAGTAATAGAAAGGTACAAGTAACTTAAAGGATTCTTGGGACCGTCCATCCTCTAAGGATCCGTTAAACTACTTACTATGTAGTAATATTTCACTATTATAATAATATCTATTAGTAAAGTAAACATACTTTAAAATAGCATTAAGAAGTGACCCAATATTCCCCTTAACACGTAATGGTGCCAATAGTCTATACAGTACCGTAATACCTCCTGATCGGGAGACTACCAGAGGATACTCCATAGGTACGACACAAATCAAACTTGTACAAGGCGCGCTAGGGTAGGTGACATGGCACAACTAGGCAATGCCAGGGTAAATATACCAATTATGCTTCTGGACCGGTGGTAATGCGTAGCAGCTACTACCGCCCACCTCGAGCCACACCCCCAAAATCAAAAGGGCCCCAATCAATCACAATGTAATAGAATGGCATCGAAGGAGTGTGTCCGATAAGAGGTGCTACCTCCTTAGCCCATCAATTACTCCTGTTTTAGCCACCTTATGCCAACTCACGGGAGTCGGATCCATGCATATACCTCAAAGGAGCGTCGCCACCATCCTACTTCATTCTGGAATCTCCACCGCATACACGGTTATTAAAGTGGTTTTCGGAGTTGGCAGAGAGTATGATAACTTCTGATCCCGGTCTCTGTAACAACCCAACGTCATTATAACCCATGGATATTTATTTCAAATCATTAATACTTTAAAACCAAAATATCATATCCATTTCGAACTATGTACTATATTATTTTATTTCAAAACCAAATCAATGTATCATTTAAATAAACCCAAATTTCCAAATCATTAAATATCCTTCAATTTATTAAGCTTGAAATATTCCTTTAAATCATCTTAAACCAAACCACTTTATAAAGTCATATTCTTAAATCTTAAATTTTAATAAGTTCAAATTAATATATTTAAAGACAATTCTTAATTAAATACAATTTCCAATAATTCCATTTCTAAAGCCATATTACTTTCAAGTTATAACAACTTTGAAATCAACCACTCTGAAAAATATTTATTTAAACCATTTAAATTTAATGTCAAATAATATTCATTTCAAAGTTGTAGTATCTCTAAGTTCATTCATTTAACTATAAAATTTCTAATATGTTGTAAATTTTGGCTGCAATAGCATTTATAAAGTGTTACAGTAGATATATTATCGTTTCAAAAACATTGTCAAATTCAAAAACAACAGCAAGTACAAAGTGCTACAATATTATTATATCAAAACAGTTTACTTTCAGCAACAACAGCACTTAACAGTGCTACAGTAGCTATTTAGTTATTCAAAATAGTTTACTTTCAGCAATAACAGCACTTACAAAGTGCTGCAGTAGCTCTTTAGTTATTTCAACATATAGTTTAGTTTCAGCAACAACAGCACTTACAAAGTGCTGCAGTAGCTCTTTATTATTCCAGAATTCAGTCTATTTTCAGAAATGATAGCACTTAACAAATGTTGTCTTAAAACCACAGCATTTCTAAAATGCTACCAATACTAATTCCAGATTTAATATAAAATTTCAGAAACATTAAAACTTCAATTTTAACCACTTTAACTTATAAAAATCATATTTTTCGCGTTAAAAATATTCGTTTGGATATCATTCAACTTATGATTTAATAAATAAAATTTTATCAATAAATATACAATTTAAACTAAGATTCATTTGTTAAGTCAAAAGTACATTCTTCCTTAACTCTACTTTAACAAATAACTTAACACTTTATTTTCAAATACCCACTTCATAAATAAAACTAATTTTCCACTTATTTACTTAACTTAATAATTTTATTTAAAACCCAATTTTCAAGTTAAGTCATAACTTAAGATACATTTTTTCATTTTAAAATCAAAACAATTTATTTTACAAAACATAACATTTCACAAAAGAACATTTTATCAAAGTTAATACAACAATCAAATTTTCCTTATAGATATATTCATTTAGACATCGATTAACTATGATTTTCTAGTTTAATAAATTTTATTACAAAATGTCCAATTAAAACTGTATTCCATTTTATCGGTTCAAAATACATTATTTATTATACAAAACATGTCCATTTCATAAAGTAAAATTCATAACAATTACTAGGTGAGATTTAAAACTTCCATATTAAGTCAATTCAAAGTTATTTATCATCAATAAAGTTCTTTATTTCAACTTAAAACCAATTTAACTTTATAAAAATTAACTTATAGAAAAACCAATACACCTTTATAATTAAAGCATTAAATCAAATTTTATGTTAAAATTTCATATATTTATAAAACTCAAAATACTTAATCTTTTAGGGAAATATTATTTAAAATACTTAATAAATTTTTAGGAAAATATTATTTAAAAATTCAACCATGGGCCAGTATAATATTTTCTAACATAGGTCAAGTGATACGGATATGTATCGTTTCAATCCGTAATTTAAAAAGAAAAATCCAGGCTCTATCATTTCAAACCCGCAATCCTAAGTAAATCAAAAATAATAAAAATCACTCGAGCCTATCATTTCAGCTCATAATGATTTTCCTTGTTCTAACGTTCATTAGGGTTTGTATCATTTCAACTCATAGTGATAGGGAACTTGCAGTGTGATAAACAGGAAATAAAATAACAGTATAGCATATTATATCATATCAGATGATGTAACAGGTATATAAACAGCATTTAACATCATATAAGCATACCACAAGCAAATATGAACATAGCATATTAATTTATACAGTTCACTTGTCATCATTTCACAATTATATAAGTACGTAATGTCTAGAATGAATAACTCACCTTTTTAAAGCTAGAGAAGAAATTCAAAACACAGAACTGAAACTCCAAAAAGCACAATAAGGCATGACCAAGCATGATTCAAACTTGAGTGAAAAGGGAGACAAGATACATCTCTTGTACACAAGCCAATACAACGTATATAAGTACAAACTTCAACATAATAATTTATAGATTTAAAACAATGAAAATATATGTATTGAAAATAACATAACCTTGTTTTAAATCAACAAGGGGATCGGCCACAACAAAAAATGGCTAGATCATCATCATGTGGGCTCGGCCTTGATGGGAACAAGCAAGATATGCACGGCTATGGCTTGGAAATTGAAGAGAAGTGCAAGAGGTGTAAGTTACAAATAAAAGGAAGGCAAAAGGTCAAGGCTTTGTGAACTATTGATTCGGCCATGGGGCTTCATGTGCTCGGCTATGATAGGTATGAGATTAATAGGCACGGCTATGGTAGTATAGATTATGGTATGGCAAGGGGTGGGGTTGCAAGGGGTGGCCGAGGCAATAGGCAAGAGGAAGGTGAAGGAAATAGGAGTTTGGCTAGGTTAAAACATGATTGGGTGATGTTGTCTTCATCTAGGAGTCACGGCCTTGGTTATAGGGGATGATGTGATGGTGGTGGTCGGTTATAGGTGGTGGTGGTGGAGTGGTTGTGAGGTCGGCTAGGAGATGGTGGTCGAGCTTGTGCCTTGAGAAAAAAAAAGGAAAAGAATAAAAGAGGAGAAGAGGAAGCCATAGAACTAGAGCTTGCTTTAATTTTTTCCTTTTTCACGCAGATGAGATTGGAGGAGGTCAGAAACTTTCACGTAAAATAAAAAAAGCAGCTATGGTTTACAGAAAGCACGGTTGTGGGCCATAAAGTGATCGGCTAGAACAAAAGAGAAAATGAAAAGGCAAGGGAAAAGGAAAAGGCAAAGAATAAAAACAAGCAACCTATGTCTCTTGAAATTTCTAAGCTATTATTAAAAATAAAACCAATCAAGAATCAAATAAATATAATCAAAGTTGATACAAATTAAAATAAGAAATAAAAATTAGAGAAATAAGCATAGGAAAAATCGAAAATAAAATATAGAAAATCATTGCGTGTAAAACAGTATTTTATCTAATTTAAAAAGTATGAATCGGAATTTAACGAAACGAAAAGCAGTACGGATATCAGAATTATATCCAGCTTCAAATAAAAAGATTAGAACTCAAAAATTCAAATTTAAAATTTTCAACTATGACCAAACTTTGACTTTTAGTCGACCAAAATATAAATTTTCTGAAAATATTTATTTTATTACATTTGGAAAATAATTTATAAACAAAATCCAAAATTTCATTGAAAAATTCCAAAATTTCAAATTTTTAATAATAAAAATATAAGTTTTCAAATGAAAATTTAATTAATAATATTTACAAAATTATTGGTTGTTACACTCTCCCCCACTCAAACTTTTTGTCCCTGAAAAGGAACGAGACACGGAAAACCGAGAAAATGAGATAGGATGAGATAGGGTTAAGACAAGATGAAAAGAAGATTGAAATTATACCTGATAACTATTGTCATAGTTAAATTCAACCATATGGAGACAATCTTTCCAAGATCCTCCAAAATCAAGAACACAAGCACAAAGAAGATCCTGTAGAATCTGATTCACTCTTTCCGTTTGACTGTCAGTCTGTGGATGGTAAGTAGTGCTCAGATTCAAATGAGTAACAGAGATTTATGAAAAGCTTTCAAAGCAAACTGGCAAGGATAAGTTCTTCTGGGGAGAAGAACTACAAGTTGAACCTCAGAAATAAGATCAATTCGGAATTCAATTTACCACTTTAGGATGCAGGAGAATAGGAACATCCCGAAAGAAAAGATTTTGGAAAACAAGATAAGATAATAAATTTAAAACCATGAAAATTTCAACTTAAATTAATACTTGATCTCACCTAAGTTAATTATATCTTAACTATTTCTAATTTCATTATCTTATCATCCAATTATAAATTTATAGAATCATGAATTTGGAAAAAATCATTTATTATACTTATTATTTATTCAATAAATTTAATTCTTCTTTATTCTAAATTATTATTAAATTTATAACACTTAATATATCTCTAATCACATATATTAAGTATAATTACATCTATTATAATTATTCCAATTTATTTAAGATTCCTTTAACACTCTTTATATTGTATTTTATTCAATTAACTTTTCATTGTATTTACCACTATTAATCTTTTATAACTAAAACTTAAGTGTATAACATTTATTATGACCACTCAAATTTTATTTATAAAATCTTTTTTATATTGTATATTATCCAATTATATTGTTAACTTTTAATAATTAAGGTAAGTTATATTGAAATGTAACTGAATATTATACAAATAAAAAATTTCCCAATTCAATTATTCAAGTATATATATTTATTCAAAATTTTGATTTCACTTTATAATTGAAATTATACCTCAAAATTTAAGAATTAAATTTCCGATTAACTTCAAACAATTTAGAGATAAACAAATATGTATATATATACTCAATTTATATCCAATCAAATTTAAATCATACATCAATATGTACTTTATAAATCAAGTCATAATTTTAGACATTCAAATAAATTTAATTTTTTTTCAAAGCAAGACTGTAACAAAACTACAGAATGGTCTCTTCACTTCGAAACTCGAAAATGAATGTCAATGATGCTGTAGTCATCACCGAAATCATTTTCCAGCGACAAAGGAAAGATCTCTGATTTAACCAATTAAAATTCTTTGAAACAATTTCTACTTGAAATACTTTAAATCATACACCCTTTAAAACTTTAAATAAAAAGTTTGAATCATCGGAAATTAAATTCTTAGTTTTCTTGTTTTAAATTCATTTAAATTTCCAAATTAATCTATAATCATGTTTTATAGTCCAATTATCTACCTATGAGACAAAAGCCAACGGTTACAAGCTATATACAAAGTCAAACATTATTTCTTAACATCCAATTCAATTAACTATCAAAATTCAAAAAATTATACTTATATACATATAATTATACCAAATTTATTTTATTTACTAAATTGGAAAACAATATTGTGTCAGTTTGCTCTGTTCAAGTGTTTTGGAAGTCCTATCGATAGCGTTGATCAGACAAATCGATCGGAAACCCAATTCAACATCAACAACTCAAACAACACAATATATAATAAACATTTCAAATATTAATCACAAGGCAAGGATAGTGATTCAACTTTGATGGACTCAAATCAAAGAGAATTCTGATTTGAAAATAAGTTGGAAACAAACGATAAGATGATTAACTAACCGAATAAGGAACTGGATAAGCTTATATAAATCGCGGGCAACCTTAACCAGGTCAACCGCGACTTCAAGAATTAGATTGATGTGGAATTCTAAGGCAAATCTACATTCGATCTCAAGAGGTAGAATTCGGGACAACAAGAGATACCGGCATCTAAACGAGGATATATGGAAATCTTCGGTGAATAAATGCCTACTTTAAAGGATTTTCATCCCTTTACAAGTCATTCGGTGGAGCTATGGGATGCTCCAGAATTTCGAAGAATACGAATACTGAGGGACAAGAACGAATTTCGGAACCGAGGAAACGTTCCAAAATTCAAAGGAAACCGAGTCAAGAGGAAGAGATTCAAGCTCGAATGTAAGTGATTTTGTAGATAAATTTACCATATATGTTAAGTTTTGCCTAGAGACAAAGCTCTAATACCAACTATAACGACCCGGTATTTTGGACCATTCAATTCGACAATAAAACCACACATGTTGGACTTGAATAGTTAAAAGCACCAAATTGTTAATTTAAATTTGGTAAAACTCAGAATATACGGTAAATAAATAAATCACGGATTATAGACACAGAGTAATACAATGCAGCAGAAGAAAAGAGATAGTTTTTCATGAAGCTACTATATACATTGGAGTTAAATAAGATACAATAGAAATAACAAGATACAATAGAAATCTCAATATGAAAATCAAGTATAAATCAGAATACATCACTTGAATCAACTGAACAAATGAAAGAGAAACAGGTAGCTGGATCTTCAAGCAAAGCTCCAACTACGAAAGTGAGTCTTGAATGATGTATCACTCAGTCTGACCCGAGCGTAAAGCAAAATACAAAAACACTCGAGTTAGGACATACATACTTATACAATGTAAACCAACTCAAGTGAACTGTAATAGAAAGGTACAAGTAACTTAAAGGATGCTTGGGATTGCACATCCTCTAAGGATCCGTTAAACTATTTACTATGTAGTAATATTTCACTATTATAATAATGTCTATTATAAACTTACATTAAAATAGTGTTAAGGAGTGATCCAATATTCCCCTTAACACATATTGCCAATAGTCTATACAGTACAGTAATGCCTCCAAATCGGGAGGCTACCAGAGGATACTCCATAGGTACGACACAAATCAAACTCGTACAAGACACGCTAGGTAAGGTGACACGGCACAACTAGATAACGCCAGGGTAGATATACCAATTACGCTTCCAGACCGGTGGTAACGCGTAGCAGCTACTACCGCCCACCTCGAGCCACACCCCAAAATGAAAAGAGCCCCAACCAATCACAAAGTAATATAATGGTATCGAAGGAGTGTGTTTGATAAGAGGTGTTACCTCCTTAGCCCATCAATCGCTCCTATTTTAGCCACCTTATGCCAACTCATGGGAGTCGGGTCCATGTATATACTTCAAAGGAGCGCCGCCACCGTCCTACTTCATTCTGCAATCTCCACCGCGTACACGGTTGTTAAAGTGGTTTTTGGAGTTGGCAGAGAGTATGAGAACTTCCTATCCCGATCTCTTTAACAACCCAACATTATTATAACCCATGGATATTTATTTCAAATCATTTAAACTTTAAAACCAAAATATCATATCCATTTCAAACTATGTACTGTATTATTTTATTTCAAATCAATATATCATTTAAATAACCCAAATTTTCAAATCAATAAATATCCTTAAATTTATTAAGCTTGAAATGTTCCTTTAAATCATCTTAAACCAAACCACTTTATAAAGTTATATTCTTAAATCTTCAATTTCAATAAGTTCAAATTAATTTAAAGACAATTCTTAATTAAATACAATTTCCAATAATTTCATTTCCAAAGCCATATTACTTTCAAGTTATAACAACTCGGAAATCAACCACTTTGAAACATATTTATTTAAACCATTTAAATTCAATGTTAAATAATATTCATTTCAAAGTTGTAGCATTTCTAAGTTCATTCATTTAATTATAAAATTTCCAATACATTGTAAATTTTGGCTACAGCAGCATTTATAAAGTGTTACAGTAGATATATTATCATTTCAAAAACATTGTCAAATTCAGAAACAGCGGCACTTATAAAGTGCTACAGTAGGTATTTAGTTATTATTTCAAAACAGTTTACTTTCAGCAACAACAGCACTTACCAAGTGCTACAGTAGCTATTTAGTTATTCAAAACAGTTTACTTTTAACAACAACAACACTTACAAAGTGATGCAGTAGCTCTTTGGTTATTTCAAAATATAGTTTAGTTCCAGCAACAAAAGCACTTACAAAATGTTGCAGTAGCTCTTTATTATTCCAAATTTAGTTTGTTTTCAGAAATGATAGCACTTAACAAATGCTGTCTTAAAACCACAACATTTCTGAAATGCTACCAGTACTAATTCCAGATTTAATACAAAATTTCAGAAACATTAAAACTTCAAATTTAACCACTTTAACTTATAAAAAATCATACTTTTCGCTTCAAAAATATTCATTTGGATATCATTCAACTTAAGGTTTAATAAATAAAAATTTATCAAAAAATATCCAATTTAAACTAAGATTCATTTATTAAGTCAAAAGTACATTCTTCCTTAACTCTACTTTAACAAATAACTTAACACTTTATTTTAAAATACCCGCTTCATAAATAAAACTAAATTTCCATTTATTTACTTAACTTAATAATTTTATTTAAAACCCAATTTTCAAGTTAAGTCATAACTTAAGATACATTTTTTCATTTTAAAATCATAACAATTTATTTTACAAAACATAACATTTCACAAAAGAACATTTTATCAAAGTTAATATAACAATAAAATTTTCCTTATAGATCTATTCATTTAGACATCGATTAACTATGATTTTCTAGTTTAATAAATTTTATTACAAAATGTCCAATTAAAACTGTATTCCATTTTATCGGTTCAAAATACATTATTTATTATACAAAACATGTCCATTTCATAAAGTAAAATTCATAACAATTACTAGGTGAGATTTAAAACTTTCATATTAAGTCAATTCAAAGTTATTTATCATCAATAAAGATCTTTATTTCAACTTAAAACCAATTTAACTTTATAAAAATTTAACTTATAGAAAAACCAATACACCTTTATAATTAAAGCATTAAATCAAATTTTATGTTAAAATTTTATATATTTATAAAACTCAAAATACTTAATCTTTTAGGGAAATATTATTTAAAATACTTAATAAATTTTTAGAAAAATATTATTTACAAATTCAACCATGGGCCTGTATAATATTTTCTAACATAGGTCAAGTGATACAGATATGTATCATTTCAATCCGTAATTTAAAAAGAAAAATCCAGGCTCTATCATTTCAAACCCGCAATCCTAAGTAAATCAAAAATAATAAAAATCACTCGAGCCTATCATTTCAGCTCATAATGATTTTCCTTGTTCTAACGTTCGTTATGGTTTGTGTCATTTCAACCCATAGTGATAGGGAACTTGCAGTGTGATAAACAGGAAATAAAATAACACTCTTTATATTGTATTTTATTCAATTAATTTTTCATTGTATTTACCACTATTAATCTTTTATTACTAAAACTTAAGTGTATAACATTTATTATAATCACTCAAATTTTATTTATAAAATCCTTTTTATATTGTATATTATCCAATTATATTATTAACTTTTAATAATTAAGGTAAGTTATATTGGAATGTAACTGAATATTATACAAATAAAAAATTTCCCAATTCAATTATTCAAGTACATATATTTATTAAAAATTTTGGTTTCACTTTATAATTGAAATTATACCTCAAAATTTAAGAATTAAATTTCCGATTAACTTCAAACAATTTAGAGATAAACAAATATGTGTATATATACTCAATTTATATCCAATCAAATTTAAATCATACATCAATATGTACTTTATAAATCAAGTCATAATTTTAGACATTCAAATAAATTTAATTTTTTTCAAAGCAAGACTGTAGCAAAACTATAGAATGGTCTCTTCACTTCGAAACTCGAAAATGAATGTCAATGATGCTGTAGTCATTACCGAAATCATTTTCCAACGACAAAGGAAAGAGCTCTGATTTAACCAACTAAAATTCTTTAAAACAATTTCTACTTGAAATACTTTAAATCATACACCCTTTAAAACTTTAAATACAAAGTTTGAATCATCGGAAATTAAATTCTTAGTTTTCTTGTTTTAAATTCATTTAAATTTCCAAATTAATCTATAATCATGTTTTATAGTCCAATTATCTACCTATGAGACAAAAGCCAATGGTTACAAGCTATATACAAAGTCAAACATTATTTCTTAACATCCAATTCAATTAACTATCAAAATTCAAAAAATTATACTTATATACATATAATTATACCAAATTTATTTTATTTACTAAATTGGAAAATAATATTTTGTCAGTTTGCTCTGTTTAAGTGTTTTGGAAGTCCTATCGATAGCGTTGATCAGACAAATCGATCGAAAACCCAATTCAACATCAACAACTCAAACAACACAATATATAAAAACATTTTAAATATTAATCACAAAGAAAGGATAGTGATTCAACTTTGATGGACTCAAATCAAAGAGAATTCTGATTTGAAAATAAGTTGGAAACAAACGATAAGATGATTAACTAACCGAATAAGGAACTGGATAAGCTTATATAAATCGCGGGCAACCTTAACCAGGTCAACCGCGACTTCAAGAATTAGATTGATGTGGAATTCTAAGGCAAATCTACATTCGATCTCAAGAGGTAGAATTCGGGACAACAAGAGATACCGGCATCTAACCGAGGATATATGGAAACCTCCGGTGAATAAATGCCTACTATAAAGGAGTTTCATCCCTTTACAAGTCATTCGGTGGAGCTATGGGATGCTCCAGAATTCCAAGAATACGAATAATGAGGGACAAGAATGAATTTCGAAACCGAGGAAACGTTCCAAAATTCAAAGGAAACTGAGTCAAGAGGAAGAGATTCAAGCTCGAATATAAGTGATTTTGTAGATAAATTTACCATATATGCTAAGTTTTGCCTAGAGCCAAAGCTCTAATACCAACTATAACGACCCGGTATTTTGGACCATTCAAATCGACAATAAAACCACACATGTCGGACTTGAATAGTTAAAAATACCGAATTGTTAATTTAAATTTGGCCAAACTCAGAATATACGGTAAATAAATAAATCACAGATCACAGACACAGAGTAATACAATGCAGCAGAAGAAAAGAGATAGTTGTTCATGAAGCTACTATATACATTGGAGTTAAATAAGATACAATAGAAATAACAAGATACAATAGAAGTCTCAATATGAAAATCAAGTATAAATCAGAATACATCACTTGAATCAACTAGATAACTGGAATCAACTGAACAAATGAAAGAGAAACAGATAGCTGGATCTTCAAGCAAAGCTCCAACTACGAAACTGAGTCTTGAATGCTGTATCACTCAGTCTAACCCGAGCGTAAAGAAAAATACAAAAACACTCGAGTTAGGACATACATACTTATACAATGTAAACCAACTCAAGTAAACTGCAATAGAAAGGTACAAGTAACTTAAAGGATGCTTAGGACTGCACATCCTCTAAGGATCCGTTAAACTATTTACTATGTAGTAATATTTCGCTATTATAATAATGTCTATTATAAACTTACTTTAAAATAACGTTAAGGAGTGATCCAATATTCCCCTTAACACATATTGCCAATAGTCTATATAGTACAGTAATACCTCCAAATCGGGAGGCTACCAGAGGATACTCCATAGGTACGACACAAATCAAACTCGTACAAGGCACGCTAGGTAAGGTGACACGGTACAACTAGACAACGCTAGGGTAGATATACCAATTACGCTTCCAGACCGGTGGTAACGCGTAGCAGCTACTATCGCCCACCTCGAGCCACACCCTAAAATCAAAAGAGCCCCAATCAATCACAAGGTAATATAATGGTATCGAAGGAGTGTGTCTGATAAGAGGTGTTACCTCCTTAGCCCATCAATCGCTCCTATTTTAGCCACCTTATGCCAATTCACGGGAGTCGGGTCCATGTATATACTTCAAAGGAGCGCCGCCACCATCCTACTTCATTCTGCAATCTCCACCGCGTACACGGTTGTTAAAGTGGTTTTCGGAGTTGGCAGAGAGTACGACAACTTCCTATCCCGATCTCTTTAACAACCCAACATTATTATAACCCATGGATATTTATTTCAAATCATTTATACTTTAAAACCAAAATATCATATCCATTTCAAACTATGTACTGTATTATTTTATTTCAAATCAATATATCATTTAAATAAACCCAAATTTTCAAATCATTGAATATCCTTAAATTTATTAAGCTTGAAATGTTCCTTTAAATCATCTTAAACCAAACCACTTTATAAAGTTATATTCTTAAATCTTCAATTACAATAAGTTCAAATTAATTTAAAGACAATTCTTAATTAAATACAATTTCCAATAATTTCATTTCCAAAGCCATATTACTTTCAAGTTATAATAACTCTGAAATCAACCACTTTGAAACATATTTATTTAAACTATTTAAATTCAATGTTAAATAATATTCATTTCAAAGTTGTAGCATTTCTAAGTTCATTCATTTAATTATAAAATTTCCAATACATTGTAAATTTTGGCTACATCGGCATTTATAAAGTGTTACAGTAGATATATTATCATTTCAAAAACATTGTCAAATTCAGAAACAGCGGCACTTAGCTACAGTAGGTATTTAGTTATTATTTCAAAACAGTTTACTTTCAGCAACAACAGCACTTACCAAGTGCTACAGTAGCTATTTAGTTATTCAAAACAGTTTACTTTTAACAACAACAACACTTACAAAGTGCTGCAGTAGCTCTTTGGTTATTTCAAAATATAGTTTAGTTTCAGCAACAAAAGCACTTACAAAGTGCTATAGTAGCTCTTTATTATTCCAAATTTAGTTTGTTTTCAGAAATGATAGCACTTAACAAATGCTGTCTTAAAACCACAGCATTTCTGAAATGCTACCAGTACTAATTCCAGATTTAATACAAAATTTCAGAAACATTAAAACTTCAATTTTAACCACTTTAACTTATAAAAAAATCATACTTTTCGCTTCAAAAATATTCATTTGGATATCATTCAACTTATGATTTAATAAATAAAATTTTATTAATAAATATCCAATTTAAACTAAGATTCATTTATTAAGTCAAAAGTACATTCTTCCTTAACTCTACTTTGACAAATAACTTAACACTTTATTTTAAAATACCCGCTTCATAAATAAACTAAATTTCCATTTATTTACTTAACTTAATAATTTTATTTAAAACCCAATTTTCAAGTTAAGTCATAACTTAAGATACATTTTTTCATTTTAAAATCATAACAATTTATTTTACAAAACATAACATTTCACAAAAGATCATTTTATCAAAGTTAATATAACAATCAAATTTTCCTTATAGATCTATTCATTTAGATATCGATTAACTGTGATTTTCTAGTTTAATAAATTTTATTACAAAATGTCCAATTAAAACTGTATTCCATTTTATCGGTTCAAAATACATTATTTATTATACAAAACATGTCCATTTCACAAAATAAAATTCATAACAATTACTAGGTGAGATTTAAAACTTCCATATTAAGTCAATTTCAATTATTAAGTTATTTATCATCAATAAATATCTTTAATTCAACCAAAAACCAATTTAACTTTTTAAATATTTAACTTGTAGAAAAACCAATACACCTTTATAATTAAAGCATTAAATCAAATTTTAAGTTAAAATTTCATATATTTATAAAACTCAAAGTACTTAATCTTTTAGGGAAACGTTATTTAAAATACTAAATAAATTTTTAGGAAAATATTATTTAAAAATATAACCATGGGCTTGTATAATATTTTCTAACATAGCAAGTGATACAGATTGTATCATTTCAATTTGTAATTTAAAAAGAAAATCCGGGCTCTATCATTTCAAACCCGCAATCCCAAGTAAATTAAGAACAATAAAAATCACTCGAGCTTATCACTTCAGCTCATAATGATTTTCCTTATTCCAACGTCCGTTCGGATATGTATCATTTCAACCCATAGTGATAAGGAACTTGCAGTGTGATAAACAGGAAATAAAATAACAGTATAGCATATAATATCATATCAAATGATGTAACATGTATATAAACAGCATTTAACATCATATAAGCATATCACAGGCAGGTATGATCAATGACAATGTGCTTCAACAAACAAGGAAGAAATATATGCAACGCTTAAGGAAGATCGATGAAGACCAAACAAACATAAGTAAGATTTTTATATAGGTCTTGGTCTAGATTTATTGTTAAAATCTATCCTCAAGAGGCTTGCACAAACACTAGAAAACATTTTATAAACGTCATTTTTACTTAAAGTTTTCACTATGCATATTTTATAAGTTCAGTCGACTGAACAGGAATAGCCAGTCGACTGAAACTGGAACAAATATATAAACATGCACAGTTTCAGTCGACTGAATTTCCTGCAAGTCGACTGAATTTGCTCCCGAAAATTTTACTTCATATTTTCAGTTGAATGAATTCCCTGCTCAGTCGACTGAATTTGAACCTGTGAATTTTCTCTGAAAAGACACCTTCTTCCTCCCAAGAGTTGCAACCATTCATCAATGGAAATGGAAGCATCTCTTGTTTGCAACCTTTGACAACAATTGCACCTCTTCTACAAGTATGTATACATGATTCTAACATCATTTAACTTACCGAATTCTCTTGCTTTAATCTTACTATTCTCTTGTTCATATTCTCTAGATATTCTCAAAGCAATCACCAATCTATTGCTTGAATCACTGTTTTGTTTATAACATTCTTTTGATTCATAGCAATTCACATTTCCTAAATCTTCATAAACACATTGCATACTCTCGAGGATAAGATTATAGGAATATTGTACTACATTAGACTCATTAGTGTTGATAAGAACACAACAAGTCGAATATTATATTTTAGTAATTGAGTTGAAGTCCTCTTCGGTAGTTGAGGCAAGAAATCTCGTTCGGTTGTTCGGGTAAGTTGTAAACCTATTCCTCCGGGTGAAGTGAGGGTGTTAGTTAGTGAAATTCCTAAGTGAAGCTTAGGGACTGGACGTAGGACTAGAGGTCCAAACCAGTATAAAATCCTGGTGCCTCCTTGCATTTACTTACTTTATCTACCGAGACTATTCCGTTATTACATATTACACGATCCTACCGCATAGCCTCTTTCAGGCTATCGCTTGGAAATTGATGAGAAGTGCAAGAGGTGTAAGTTACAAATTAAAGGAAGGTAAAAGGTCATGGCTTTGTGAACTATTTGTTCGGCCATGGGGCTTCATGTGCTCGGCCATGATAGGTATGAGGTTAATAGGCACGTCTATGGTAGTATAGATCATGGTACGGCAAGGAGGTGGGGTTGTAAGGGGTTACCGAGGCAATAGGCAAGAGGAAGGTGGAGAAAATAGGAGTTTGGCTAGGTTAAAATATGATTGGGTGATGTTGTCTTCATCTAGGAGTCATGGCTTTGGTAATATGGGATGATGTGATGGCGGTGGTCGGTTATAGGTGGTGGTGGAGTTGTTGTGAGGTCGGCTAGGAGATCGTGGCCGAGCTTGTGCCTTGAGAAAAACAAAGGAAAAGAATAAAAAAGAAGAAGAGGAAGCCATGGAATTAGGGCTTGCTGTAATTTTTTCTCTTTTTCATGCAAATGAGATTGGAGGAGGTGAGAAACTTTCACATGAAAAAAAAGAGGCGGCTAGGGTTTACAAAAAGCACGACTATGGGCCATAAAGTTGTCGGCTAGAACAAAAGAGAAAATGAAAAGGCAAGGGAAATGGAAAAGACAAAGAATAAAAACAAGCAACCTATGTCTCTTGAAATTTCTAAGCTATTACTAAAAATAAAACTAATCAAAAACCAAATAAATACAATCAAATTTGATACAAATTAAAATAAGAAATAAAAAATTAGAGAAATAAGCATAGAAAAATAGAAAATAAAATATAGAAAATCATTGCGTGTAAAACACTATTTTATCTAATTTATAAAGTATGAATCAGAATTTAACGAAACGAAAAGCAGTACGGATATCAGAATTATATCCAGCTTCAAATAAAAATATTAGAATTTGAAAACTCAAATTTAAAATTTTCAACTGTGGTCAAACTTTGACTTTCATTTGTCCAAAATATAAAATTTTCTGAAAATGTTTATTTTATTGCATTTTGAAAATAATTTATAAACAAAATCCAAAATTTCATTGAAAAATCCAAAATTTCAAATTTTTAAATAATAAAAATATAAGTTTTCAAATAAAATTTTTATTAAAAATATTTACAAAATTATGAGTTGTTACAACTGCATATATGCCACATCATCTCCATGTCCCCCTTTCCCTTCATGCTCGTGAAAATACCATGTGCCTCCCCCCCCCCTTCAATGCTCTAACATGCATTTAATGCAACATGTACTTATGTTTCACAAAGAGTCACTTCATGTTTAAACATATCCTTATTTTAATTTATTTATATTTCAAATGTTATATCTTTCTTAATATATACTTAAGTACACACACACTATAGCTCTAACTTGTTTACTTTTGAATGCGCATATTTACATAAAAGAGTTTACACCATTTCCGATAATTTTTAGATGACAAAAAATCGAAAATTCGAAAAACGAATTTCGGTCACATTTTTTATTTTCCTTTGAACTAATTATTTTTGCAAACAAATTTTGAAAACTATTTCACCATCATTATTTATTATTTAAAAGAGTTTTATTTTAATTATAAAATATATTATTTAAATATTTAGAATTAATTAAATATACATAAATCAAAGTGGTGAAATTCCCGTTCATTACAAAAATAAATTATCTTTGTTTCATATATCAATTCATTCTTGCTAATGACAATCAAAGGTTTAGTATTTTTTATAAGAGTCGAGTCAGTAGATGATGCTAAACTTTTGCATGAATTAAAAGGTATATTTGAATCAATACATCACATTTTTAACTTGTTCTTCACTCATAGTAATTATAGTAACCAAAGTTATAAAGAGAAAAGTAAACCTACATCTCAACTCTCTATCTTAATGAAATAATATAAATAAAAATTGAAACATCAATGTGTGCTATGTTGAAATTCAATAGGTTTAGTTTCAAAAATTAAGAAAAATAAAAATATTTCATAATAGTATTCATCCAGGAGTTTCAATCACATGTTTAGCTTTTTATTTCTATATTAACTATAAGACTGCCATGTATAAAAAAATGAAAGACTCAGGGCATAAATTTTAAGGGATATGTATCAGTCTCGTAACATGCATCTAGTTAATTAGCAAAAGTTGCGTATTGTGTTACCACTATGGTCGACCCCCATGCCCCTCTTGACAACTTGGTGCACTACCATCGTGCCACCCATTGTAAGGAAGCACAAGTGTATAATTTTTGTATACACTGGTTAGACAAAAGGTTATGCATATAATGTATAGCGATCCATTATTGGAACTAATGATCCAGACTTTGAGGTGCGTAAACAATAATGCAACAAATGGAGTATATACACGGATTTTCCGACACATGCAATGCACGTGCATTTAAAAACCCTTACATAATTATAAAAAACCGTTAATTTTTAATTTATTAAACAATTTTGATAAGTAAAAGTTGAAAATTATAAAGGAAAATATTATTAACATCATGTTAAGATTAGGTTTGAATTTGTGATCTTATTTGTGTATCGAAATATTCATTTGAAAGTAGATATTATTTTTGTTTTAAGTGGAATTCAAACTCTTGATCCCTTATTTATATATCAGGGCATTTTCGGAACTTCATGTTTGGACCAAAAAATAGCAACTCTATTTTGTTTATTAATAAAGATGTAGGACCTTGGAATCTAAAAATATATCGACAAAAACATTTTGTATTTCATTATTGCTTTCTTCACTTTTTGTTCAGATTGGTTAAAGGCATATTGTAAATATTTTTGTTATAGTGCTGCATTATAATATTAATAGTTGACATATGTATTTAGAATTTTGCATTACTAAAATTCAAATTTATCTTGAGTTTACATGTGGTAAAGGATCTAAGCACAATCGTAAAAATCTGTTGCACAGACGTGTCCATCCTATACATCATAACAAAAGAACTTTTCATTTAGATATACAATATATTAAAATAAAATCTCACGTTGGAGGAAAGAAAAACTTAATTCCAACTTGTTGGTTTGAGACTGTTGGTTTGTTCTTTATGTTTTTGAGCCTTGACACGCCCCGGCGTGTGCTCCCTGACAATGCTACCCAGTTGATTGGTGGCGTGTCAGGTCCTTTAGGCATTGTGTACTCCATTTGGAGCGGACAGTGTGGATTCTTATGTTGGTATTTTGCTCTGAGCCATAGCGAGGCCTGGTCAGTGTCGTTTTTGGCTTATTCTCGTCTTCCTCTCCTGGTTGGTCTCCATTGGTCTCTACGGAGAAATTATCCTGTCTCGGTCGATTGGCTTGGGCGATATTCCAGACCTGATCACATAGTGAACACTGATGCGGTCCACTATGCGGGCAGCCTGGAATATTACCAGTCATTTGCGACCCGATCGGGTGATATCTCTGCTAGGGCCACCTTGCGAACCTCACCTGTCTCGCGGGGCTGTCTCACTAGTGACAGTCCGGCATGGGTTAGGTTCCAACAGCATCGTGGGATGCGTATTTTTAGCACCCCTATATACTTTCGTTATCCTCTATCTATTTCGGTTTCTCCTGATTCTTCGCCTTATTGTTGCTATTCCCGTTGCTCTCTTCCTTCTTCTTCTTGTGCCTTTTCGATCACCATTCCGATGCTTAGTGTAGAGGAGATTGCGATTATTAATGAGCGCCTTTCTCGTCTAACCGAGAACTCTGCTCCCTCCAGATCCTCTTCTAGACTGTCCGGTACGAAGGAGAGATTAGGTGCATCTCCGGAGTCCGAGCCACTGCGTCAGCCTCTGCGTCGGTCCTCTCGACGTAGATCGCGTGGCTCATCCCACATCCCCCGCACTATCCGTACTCGCTCTATAGCGGCGACTGAGCAGATCGATAGGTCTGCTCTTTCTTCCTTGTATCGTATCTGATTTGCGTCTAGGCTGTCTCTCTTGGCTTGTTCTCTTTCTTTCCGATTGTAGTTGCCTTCATGTCGAACTTTCTCTTCTGGAACATTCGTGGTATTGGCAATGAAGCTTCTTCCGCTAGGCTTAAGTGGATTGTCCGTAAGCATTTCATTGGCTTGGTGGCTCTTTTAGAACCTTTTGTGGGCCCTGGAGAGGTTACCAAGGCAGTACTGTCGCTTGGTTTTGGCGGTGCTTTGACAAATGTATCGGGTAAGATCTGGATTCTCTGGTCCAAAGACTGCGTTGTTCGCCCTGTTTTCGACCCGTCTCAACTTTTCTCTGTTTTGTGTTCCTCTTCCTTTTTCCCACAACCGTTCCTTTTTTCGGCGGTGTACGCCAAGTGTGACCGGTTAGATAGATTATCTCTATGGGATGACATTCTGTCTCTTGCTGACTTCGGGTTCTCGCTTTCTGTGGTGGGTGGTGATTTCAATGTTGTCGCTAGTCAGGCTGAAAAATTAGGCGGGGTGGCCGTCAATCGGCACTCGGTTTCTGATTTCAATTCTTTCATTGTGAGCTCTGGGTTATCTGAAATTCCTTTCGTGGGCTCTGCTTATACTTGGTCTAACAACCAGGAAGGTCCGAATCGGATCTTCTCCAGGTTGGATAGGATTTTTAGGTCTGCTGAATGGTTTAACCTCCCATTTACCTTCTCTACTTCTCATCTTCATCGATCTTGTTCTGATCATGCGCCTCTAGTTTTACGGTGCGCTTCGCGGTCTTTGACGGGCCCTTCTTCTTTCCGCTTCCTTAGTATGTGGAGTTCTCACCATAGTTTTCTCCAGGTGGTGGAGGAATCGTGGACCTCTCCCATTGTGGTTGCTCCCATGGGGGCTTTCTCTCGTAAACTGAAGCGTCTTAAGGCATGCCTAAAGACGTGGAATTCCCTTATTTTCAAGAACATTTTCGACCGTGTTCGAGCGGCGGAAGAGTCCCTGATTCTTGCCGAATCTTTGTTCGACGAGAGTCCTTCAGCCGAAAACAAGGTGAATTGGGCTTCTGCTCAATTGGCTTTCTCTTCGGAACTTCGTATTGAAAACTCCTACCTCCGCCAAAAGGCGAGGATCAAATGGGTGGTCGAAGGTGATACGAATTCCAAATTCTTTCATGCTTCTATTCGTAAGAAAGTTAATTTGCTTTCTATTCGTGAGATTTTGAGATCGGATCAATCTGTGGCTTCGACTCCGTATGAAGTCATAGAGGTAATAGTGTCTCATTTCCAATCATATCTGGGTTCTCCCTTTGTGTCTGATCCGGTTTCGGACCTCCTGTCTTTCATTCCTCGGCTGATTCCTTCGGAGGGAAGTGACGCTTTAGCTTATCCGCCTTCGTCGGATGAGATTCGTGCCTGTGTCTTTGCCCTTAGCAAGGATAGTGCCAGTGGGCCGGATGGTTTCAATGGTTCCTTCTTTCGAAGTATCTGGCGTATCATTCAATCTGATTTCTGTCTGGCAATTCAATATTTCTTTTCCGGGAGCGCTCTTCCCATTAGTTGGTCATCCACTAACTTGGTCCTCATTCCCAAGTGTGATAATCCTCGGGCGTGCTCGGATTTCCATCCGATCAGCCTGTGTAATTTCGCCAACAAAGTGATTTCTAAGGTTCTGGCCACTCGTTTGGCTCCGTTCCTTGATCGTATTATCTCCTCCTCTCAGGCGGGTTTTGTAAAAGGTCGTTTGATCACTGATAACGTCCTTTTAGCCCAAGAACTTGTCTCTCAGATTGACCGTAAGGTCAGGGGTTCTAACATTATTTTCAAACTTGATATGGAAAAGGCCTACGACCATATGTCGTGGTTTTTCATCATCAAGGTTCTTCGTGCCTTCGGGTTTCCTGAAACCCTTATCGATTTGGTGTGGAGGCTCATATCCAACATTGGTTTTCTGTTCTCATTAACGGATCGGCCAAGGGTGTTTTCAAAGCAGATAGAGGTATTCGTCAAGGTGATCCTCTATCTCCTTCTCTTTTCGTTATTGCGGCCGAGGCATTCATTCGTAGTATCCACACCTTAACGATATTTGGTCAAATTCACCGTTTTGGACTTCCGAGAGGGTGTCCGCTTGTCTCTTCTCTTTCCTTCGCGGATGACATTGTCATTTTCTCCAACGGAAATCAGACCTCTGTTCGCCGCCTGATTCAGTTCATTCATCTGTACGAGAGGTGTTCGGGCCAACTGGTCAACTCTGCGAAGAGTTGCTTCGTTCACGCGAAAGACATGGACCCTTCGAGAGCTTCTTGGGTGGAGTCTTTTACCGGGTTCAGGAAAGCTTCCCTTCCTCTACCTTATTTGGGTATTGTTCTCTACAGAGAAAGGAAACTTAACGCCCTTTTCGATCCTCTTACGGACAAAGTAAGGGGAAAGATTATCCGTTGGAATGCGTCTCTTGTGTCTCAGGCAGGAAGATTAGTGCTCATCCAATCTGTTTTAAGTTTTATGGGCACGCATATTTTCGCCGCTATGACCCCTACCTCTTCCTTCTTTCGGTCGTTCCAATCTTTGGCATCCTCCTTCTTCTGGGGATCGAAGGCTGACAATCACCGACATCACTGGGTGTCTTGGGACGTTATCTGCCGTCCTAAGAGTGAGGGTGGGTTAGGTTTACGTAATCCGAAGGACATCTGTTCGGCTTTCGCTTGCAAGTTGTGGTACAGGTTTGGGACTAACGACTCCTTATGGGCGAAGTTTCTTCATGCTAAGTACCAGAGACTGGCGTCTTCTGGCTATTCCGGTTCTCCATCATTCGCCAGTGAGACTTGGAAGCATATGCAGTCGGTCAAATTGCTCGCTGATTCCCATGACGGCCACTCCGGATGGGATGGCGGTCCGTTCTCCATTCTTAAGGCCTGGAACTCTTCTAGAAACCCCACTCCAGTTCTTCCAATCTTTTCCTTCATTTGGGACGTTCGAATCCCTCCTAAAGTTTCTCTTCTCATGTGGCGATCCCTTCATAATGGGTTACCGGTTGATGAGAACCTTCAGCAGATTGGCATTCCTTTTGTTTCCCGTTGTAGATGCTGCGGCAACGGGGAAACAGAATCGGTGGATCATCTGCTTTTCTCTGGCTGTTATGCCAGATCCTGCTGGAATTACTTCGGTAATTTAGTGGATGTCCGTGGTACCATCACCTCGCCGAATGATTTACTGACCTCTTGGTGGATTGGTAGATCTGGTAAATCTCTTCGATCTATCATCTTTCGCTTGATTCCATGTCTGATTTGCTGGCACAACTGGTATGCGCGGAATAAGGCAATTTTTGAGGAGACTCCTATGGATCCCTTCTCCATTATTCGGCTGGTTAGAAATGATGTTTACTTGGCGTTTCGTGGCAGACCTTTCAGAGGAGCGGTCAATGCTCGTTCAGGACGCCTTGTGGATCTGTTATCTATCTCCTGCTCTCAGTCTTCTTATAGAGCGGGAATTGGATGATTCCCGATCCGGAGACTGGTGGTTCTGGCTATCTCGTCTCCTTCTTGACCGTCTTCCCCCCCCCCCTTTTGTTTTCTTACTGTGTGGCTATTGCTTTCAGGATCTGGTATTTCTAGATTGGATATTGTTTTTCATTCCTCCTTCTGTTTGGAGCTTGCCTAGAGAAATTTCGTTTCTCTTTATCGGCTGTCGGCCTTTCAGCTATTGCGATGCTGGCCGGTTTTCTTCTATTTTGGTGGTTCGTCTGATGGGATTGCTCTTACTTTGCACGGTTGTCACTCGACATCGTCATCGGGCGGTGGCCTTGCCAGAGCTCGATTACGATGTTGGATGGGCGGTGTAATTTCCGGAGCTCATCCAGATTGATCTGTGCCTGGTCCCAGAGGTCCTTTGCATCTTCTTCTCACCAGAGTCTATTGCTTTTCCCATTTTGGTTGTACCGTTGTATTACTTATGTGTTTCCTCGGTTTTGTATTCCACTTTTTGGTACTCTGGTTATTTGTCAGGCTTGTTGACAGTTTTTATTTTGGGTTTATATATACGTCAATTCTTCAAAAAAAAAATGTGTAGATATCAGGACAATTCTAATTTGTTGAAGGGACTAATTAGAAAATGCTAACATTATAAATAAAGGGTTATGATCCCCAAATTACATAAACTCTAATCGTTCCCTAGGCTCTCATATGGAAATCAATCAAATCTAGGGTTTGCATCAATTTAAAAAATCAAACCAATTCTTCTTCTCTTTCATTCAGCAACTTGAGAAAATTTCAAGCTCCTTGTTTGAGGAAAGTACTAAACTTGCGTTCAAAAGTCTGTTAAAGATAATTGAATCTTTCATTTTTTTTTTTATTTCTCTGATATTGGGTTTTGGATTCAGATCTAAATATGCAGATTACAAATTTGTTTCCTCTGCCTGTTTCAAATTTTGTTAGTCATGCCATAATATGGTATCATATACAGCTAACATTAAATTAAGTTTGAACTATGTGATACTCAATGGCTCCATCTTCTGTTCCGTGATTATCTTGTTTAGAAAAGTTTGGATAAGATTTAATATAAACCGCCTTCAATATGTTAAAGGATATCACAAATTCTCTTCAGGTCCAACAAATCCCATGTAAGTACAATTATTCTACATGTGCTGAGATGAATCTGACAAGACATTTTAATGCATAGACATATATACGTCTTATTACTGTTAAATATATCTCATCTAAGCTAGGAATCTGTCAAATTATGCCCAGTTCATATTTTGTAATTCACGACCCCTTTAGTCCAAATATCACATCACAATGTTATTATTATTATCTTTTATTATAATAAATATGGAATATGGATTCTGGAAGTAATGTAATAATTATCATTCCACACATACAAAATTAATTAGATAATCACTTTGCTATATCCATTATTATTGTACTGTTATCATTTGTTCATGGCTTCACTATCAAAATTTGTTAAGTTTGTTAATTTTAAGATTAAAGTAAAATGAGGAAAAGGCCAACCTGGCATATCAGTTCAGGTTACGAATATTTTTTGTTAATTACGCTGGGCCTATTAGAAATGAATATTTCATCCATGAAACTTTTTTTTTAATTATCTTGTAACCTATATGACTCATGGACTTTTGAATTTTTGTTTGAGGTAACCTTTCATGCCATTCAGAATTAAATGGTACCAGCATTTAACTTTAAAATTTAAAGCCTTAATTATAAAGCATACTTCGACATTTTGATCTGCAAACTATTATCAAGAGAAAATTGCTTTTTGTTAATGGAGATTACAGTTCACTAGGCAATAATGTGGTGTTACCTGACTCGTGTAAGTACCCTAAGGATAATTCAATATATTCTATGCATCACCATTTGCGTAACAGTCATTTGAAATTATTTATTTTTTGATAATATTTCAAAATGGCTGTAACCATTTGAAGTTATTTATTAAAGGTTTATCATAAATGCATTTGAAGTTGATTGTTAAAGGTTGACTATGTTAAATCATATATAAAACTGCCTATTAGAAATATTATGTCCCTTATTTCTGATAGTTATGTGGTCAATAAACCAATTATGTGTTTGTGTATATATACACGAACTTATATATAAAATAAATTAATCAAATTTTTTTATGTCTCTTTGCAAAGTAATTGTAAATATCGTACATTTCAAATGAGCTAATTGAAGTAACATGTCATCAAAGCGACCTTTTTTATTGTTCATAAAAATGTTAGATATTTGTTTGTATTTATTCATGCGGATATTAACCAGCCCTAAGAAAGACTAATATTTGCATGAAACACTTACACACGTGTGATGATAAATATACGATAATTATAAGGTTGAATAATTAATTGGTCTAAAGGAAGATTGTTATATGACTTCAATTCATTATCAGATATTACAGCAAGAGTACCATTTACAGTTAGTACCATTGTTCAAAAACTTGATATTAATGTTGCACTAGGTATCTTGAGAATATATTTATCAATTATTTGAATTTACTATGGCTGATATTTGGATATAAGCACATGTAGTCAATCTTCATTTTTGTTCAACTTTAAATTAATTTGACCAAAGTGTTTGCCAATTTTAATAACATTCTTATATTGTTTGGGACTAACTCTAACGATTAGTAAGAGAACGTGTTGGTTTTTCTTGACTTCTTGGATTTAGCTCTTGCCATCAGCAGGATCACAACTACCCTTATTATAGTTGAATGCTCTTATAATATTATAAAAAACATTGAGAGGTAAGATAATTCAAATTTCAAGAGTCAAATGATCATGAGGTATGATATTTCAAATGCTTTCAAGGGTGTGATATCCATAGGGATAGCCTCATGCTGCCTCGACTTGGACAAGATCGTCGCCCTTTTCATCACAATTTTTGGCGAACTCGAGCCCCTTGGACATGATCAGAGCCGATGGATGCACTCCTCTAATCGTCATCTACCTCGCAGCACCTTCTGATTGTCCAATGGTCGGCGATCCACTGTTAAACCAAAACCCTAAAATGAATGGCTGAGACTTCTTCGCCAATTTCCGGACAAATAGAGCCTCCAATCGAAAGACGAATTGTAGATACAAATTCCATTCATCGAGGGCTTCGCGACGATATATAATATGATAGGGTTTGAGCAGTCTGAATTTTTCGATTTGATTTGAAATCAGTAATTAGGGTCTAGGATAATGATCATTGAGGAGGAGCAGATTAGACCTGAAATGTACGTATAGGAAGTAGAATAGAAAACTGCTAGGGTTATAACAACATATATATAGACAAAGATTGAATAGGAGAATGGATGGAACAGATCGATTGGGTTAAAGCGATAACAAAGACCCAAAAAGCCCGCTTCATTCCCGAAATGAAAGTAGGTCATCTTATATGTCAAAATATAGGTTTTCAATGTTTTTGAACCCAATGAAACTAATTTCAAACCCTACTTCTATTGTATATAGAAATTAGCTTTAAAATCAAATTATATTTATTTTTTCGCGTTAATTAACCGAATAATTATTAAATCTTTAAATTAAAACTTTTCTACCATCATTCTTGATTAACATGAATAAAAATAATCTTTTGAAATTTAAATTTCCATGTTAATTTCAAGATTTAAATATTACATTAATTTCAACATTAAATTATAGCAGTAATTCCCAGTTCATTGTATTTTAAATTTCAACAAATTTTTTTATTTTAATTTAATGGTCCTTTATATTATATCAACAATTTTCAACTATAGCGACCCGACTTTCTATCACCAGAAAATCGCATCACTAATTAAGAAGGAAAGGGATAGAAGAAGAAAAGAAAGAGAAGAAAGAACAACACATCAGAATCTCACAGTGGAACGATTGAAATATAATATAGAACATATACATAGTATCATATACATCAGTACACAACTATACATCTCAATTTAGACAGTTATAACATTTCTGTCTAATATACAATACAAGAACATCTATATAGAATAACACACAGCAGAAACTCTAACTATATATCTACACGCTGAAGCCTCCTGCTCCAAAGCTCCTCCAGAATTAGTCAACGATTATGTGATTTATTAACATAAGTTTCCATCTATTATACTCATTATTCTACAGTTAACATATTCTCACATATTAACTTAAATATTACAATTACATTTAATTTTTCATTGATTACCAAATTAATTTCAAAACGGCTTAAATAATGAGAAGAGGAATAGAACAATTGTTATATATTAGTAATTCATACACAGTAATAAATTTATTCCTATTGACTTTACAATTTTATCCATTTTATACTTTAAAATTATATACCCATAAGAAATAAACATTCATTTCATTCTTTATTAACATTTATTAGTACAATCGGTGGAAGTTACATTCAAACGGTTATTAAAATATATTCAAATAAATATCATCGATTTATATGCACTACCATCTTTACATCATTGAAATTTGTCGTGTTAGAATTCATTTGACATCAAGTCATATATTCTAATAATTTTTTATTACATTAATAAATCATAAATTTTAAATTCTTACAATATTAAATTCCAAAGTTTTATTTAATTTAATATTTTTGATTGTCAAAAATGCGGTTCATTGCATTAATGTTTAAAATATATCTTATATATATCTACTTATGCAAATACCTTTTATAATGAAGTCTCAAATTTTGATTTAGTGATTTATATGATCATTTATTTCAGCTTACTAAATATTTCTAGATTGAGGCACTAAAGATTGAAAATACTTTATCGATATTCTAAGTGACTTAATTTATAGTTTTACGAACCCTAATAAGGAAAAGTTTTAAGACGGGAAATGCATAAGTTTTTTGAGGATGTTGAGTTTGGAGGGAGAAATAAAGTATGGATCATTGTCTTTAAAGCGAATTATTATTTTTGATTCAACTACAATTTCTTCTTTAGATGATGTATAAGATTTGTTTCCTTTCATTGACAAGAAGTAAATTAAGAACCGTAATAAAACAATATTAAACAAAGTTTTCTTCAAAGTTAAGACCACTGTTTAAATCAAACAAACTCAACAACCTCAAAGTGTAAGGTTACTAAGAAAATCCATTTTAAAAGGAAGAAATACTATTCCGAATGATTATGTAGTATTTCTCCATAAAGATAGATAAAGGATTGGTCAAGATGTTTCTGTCAGCTTACATCAATCCATACAAGATATTGGTTTGAAATGCGAATTTAAGGTATGAATATGTAGTATAAATCTTTAAAGAACAAGTTTGAGATCATTCCCCTTACCTTAATGTAATAAGTTCATTGGCTATGGATAACTATTTAAAACCAAAATGGATTAAGTGGGTAATGTGGAAAGGTATAAGGCTCATTATAGAAAAGACTATACTCAAAAGGAAAACAATGTTTTATTTTTAAAGAGACTTTCTCTTTGGTTTTACCGAAAGACTCCTTAGAATTATTTTGGAACTTGTTGTAGATTATGATTTTAAGCAATATCGAGAGGATACTAAAGTCGTGTTTCTCAATGGACGTTGGTGAAACAACTTAAGAAAACTACTTACGAATTACTCTTTTTATATTAGGGATTCAAATGCACCTTTATTATTTAAGGAGTGATACTTTGATTATCACAAAAGAGCTAAGAAGATAAGGTTAAAAAAATAAAAGGAGGTTTGGTATGAAAACTGCGAATCAATTGATTCTCTTTTGCCAAAATAGATGTTGTCTTATGTAGCAGTATAAGAACATCTTTGAAGCTAAATAAATACAAAATATTTCTCATACATTTGCGATGTGGAGTCTAATACATGTAAAGGCATATATAGAAACGGATATTGCATGTATTATTTGGCAGATATCTTACTGACATTGAAAGTGGATCATTGATTAGTAATCAAAATGGCTATGAGATATTTTTAAGGAAAAAAAGATTATATGCTCATAAATAAAAAATCATATTGGTTGGAGATCATAAAGCATCAATGATCTGAAAATTTTAGATGCTGAGAGTACAAAAGATCTACTTTAGATGATAATATTTTTTGTATAGTTATATATAAGGAAAATTGTCATGCATACACTTGTAGTCTCCTTTACTATGAAACTAATGCTTATTTTCTTTTATGGGGCATCCAACAATGGAAAACAATTGCAAAATTTTATCACAAAGTTGTGGAATAAAAAAAATGAAAGAGCATGATACCGTGATGATAAACAACATATTATTTTTCAATAAGACAAGAGTGCAAAATAGATTATAATTCGTAGAGTATATTATGGCAAGCTCCATTATGGCGGATTCAGTTACAAAAAGAATTATCACCTAAGGTCTTTCGTGAGCATGTTGCTCAACTGGTTTAACTTTTATATAAAGATATTTTGGTTCAATGGAAGTTTGTATATGGTACTATCATATGACACATTACTTTATACTTCTATTACAGGTAGATATCAAGTTCTTTTTTCTAATTAGAAATAAAAATAATAAAGTCATGTTTACTCTCCAAGTTGTTCAAATATCAAACGTTTTGATCTCACTAAATTAGGACCAATTGAAAATAGACGTGTACAGATCAAATCTCATGTAATTTTCATGCTATGCACCCATGATTGATCTACGTCGTTCGATTGTGTTAGTATATGTGACCATTGATTATTTTAGTTGCACTAAAGATAACGAAAACCGCTTTGATTCTTTGCCAACATAGTTAATGGGCGGGATTGTTTTGAAAACACCTTATGATATAAATAATAAAATTTTGAGCTCCTAAAATTATATACATTTATAAAGTTATTTCATATATGGCCCGGGGGAGATTGTTGAAAAATTCCAACATATGGACCACATATGTAAAATGAAATGTGTTATGCTATTTTGGTGCATAGCCTAATTAAAGTGATCAAATAAATTAATAAAATATTTAAGGCATAATGATCTAATTATCAAGGAACTAATGCGTAGAGACCGGAGTGATTTTCAATATGTTGAAGGGCCAAATTGAAAATATCACAGTTTATAAATAAAGGGTTATGGCCCAAATTACATAATTTTCTGTTTTTCTCCTAACCTTGTTCTAAAGAGAAATAATATAGTTGTGATAATTTGGAATTTCAGACACATCTCTTGTCTTTTAGATTTGTCTCTTTCTCTCAATCAGTTCATTAAAGCAGCAGCTGTAGATTCAGATCTAATATAAGATCTAGGGTTTATGTCAATATGGAAAACCAAACCAAATTCCAATCAACAACTATGGATTCATGTATGGCTTCCACTAATTCATTTACTTTCCTCTGATTTCTTCTCGATCAAATCAATATGAGTCACATATTCAGATCTAAGGTTCCATGATTAGTCTCTAAAGTATATTCAAATCCTAGCAATTAAAGAAAGATAAGAAGTTAAATGCAAAAAGGTTAGAGAAAACCGAGAAGAGTTTTTTTTATATATATTCGTAATTGAGAGCAAATTGTGGTTAGCTTATCTATGTGAACATTTATCCATTATTTTGTTTTCATTTTAATTTTATCTTTGTAGCTAACCATAGATTTCATACTGTTGTAGGAGGATCGTGCTTACAACTTTAATAATTGCAAGGTTATGTTATGTAGCATTTAATCGAGTTGTGAGTTGAGTATGGTTTAATAACACATTGAAAGTGACGATGCTTTTATAGTTTAATTTTTACCGGTGTAATATATGTGCTCACATAGTAATGTCGTAAATTATAAATTTATCTTATAAAGGTGGTTAAGAATGAAATTATGTTATGTAATGTACGATAAATTTTTTGGGGTCAATAAATTAGAAATTTAAAAATTTATTATTATTTACGTATACATTTTATGTTATATGATTCAAATATCTTTATATGTGAATAAAGAAATAATTTTATTATTTTTCTCATATGTATGAATATTATATAATATTGAAATTCTCGTATTTTTAGGATCTATTAGATGGATTAATAAATATATATTAGTTAATCATATTTATTTAAATAGTTTAAATTTACGATTACACAATTAGTTATATATATGGACTTGAATGTAAAATATTAGGAGATAATTGAGACGGGTTTCTAAGTAATTGTAAAAAATATAAAATCTAAGTATATGAAGTTAATATAACTTTACAGATATATGATAAATTCATTAAGTAAAAAAATTATAAAATAAATTTGTTATTGTCATTAATGCATATAATTTGTGTTAGGTTATTCATATATATTTGCATGCAAATGATTTTTTATACCAATTAGTTGATGCGCCTGTAGCATACGTATTATAACTTTCATAATTTAGGATTTTTTAATAAATATTACTTGATTAAGTTAATCAATTAGTTTATAGTTTGGATTATCTAATTAATTTAAATGTGTGGACTTTAATGTAAAATATTAAGAGAGAATCATCAAAGATTTATAGATAATTGTAGATTTTTAAAAGTAGGTATTTTAATGTAAAATAATATGAGAAGTTTAGTAAAGAGGGAATTAGGGAGTATGACACACTTTCGTAAAAAATTAGATTGAAGGACACCAAGTTTCATTTTTGGGCTAAAGGACAGACTTTGAAAAAAATTAAGCTGAAGGAATGCTAGTTATAATTATAATTTGTTGTCCTTCAGCTTAATTTTTTTAAAGTTTGTACTTGTGCTTATTTTCCACTTTGGAAAAATAACTGTAAAGTGATAAATTATAAAAAATTTAAAAATAAAATATATAGATTTAGAGAGAATCTATCAAATAATAGCAAAGCAGAAGAATTTAATACTAATTTATTGTTATTATACCTATTAAAATGTTTCTATCTGTTCTCTCTTATATCGTTGGAATTTAATACTAATTTTTACAATCATGTACCGATTTCTTCTAAATTTTTAATGTAATTTTACATTTAAGTGCATATAAATTAACTTTAGTTAGGTGATCTTAAATTTAATCCTTTTAAATAAATACTATTAACGAATATTCATTAATTGATCTAACGAATTTTAAAAAACGACAATTTAATAAGTGTACCGCATTCATATTGACAAAAATGGAAAATTAATTTTTCATTCAAGTCCATTATATGCAAGCTATTAAAATGTTCTACTAACATTTTCTCATTTCATTTTGCATTTAAATGGCAACATTAAATAATTTTTACAATTATTAACGGATTTCTCATAAGTTTTCTTTTTTATAGTCAAGTCCATATATTTGAATTTATTAATTGACCTTGAATTTTTTTAAACTAAATCCATTTAACAAATATTATTTATTAATCTAATAAATCATAAAAAACGATAATTCAATGTGTATAACACATTTGCACCGACATAAATGGTAAAACTATATTTTTGTTCAAGTACATATAATTTAATATTTTCATAATTATATACAAAATTATCTTTGATACTTTACATTTTTCTACATTTAAGTTCATAAAATTTCATTCTTTCTAAAATTAGTTATTTAATACAAGGAAATATCTTTAATAATAGTTGTAATACATTTGGTGCCACACTTTTTTGGTATCAATGTGAACTACCAAAAATGCCCTTCTGCAAATATTATTAAATATTAATATCACTTAAAAATAAGGTCTAACAGATAAGTTATCTTTACCAATTCAAAATGCCCCTCGATGGATATTTTTGAAATTTTAATATCACTTAAAAATATGATCTAACAATTATTTTTTCAAAGTCGTTTTTTATTAATTAGTAACAAAAATAAAAATTCAAACTAATAAAATATTAAATTCAATCTTTATAAATTAATAATAGAAATAAAATTGCAAACTAACAAAAAAAAATTAGATGTTGCAATTTAGAAAGTAAAATTAGAACAAGCTGCGTATCATTTCAACGCAAAAATACGGTTAAATATTTATGCAAATCATATTTTCTCGAACGAGTTAAACATATACAATTAGTAAAAAACAATTCGCACGCAAAGTGCGTGCTATCATCACGCACGAAGCGCGTGCCGTACCACTCGTATAAATAATTTTCTTCCTAAAGTTGGTATTTCATTACAAACAAACATATACAAAAAAATTAATTTCATAATTGGTTCTCAGCCAATTGATGAGAACCTTCAGCGGATGTTGCGGCAACGGAAATTCGGAATCTTTGGATCATTTAATCTTTACCGGTTTCTCTGCTAGATCCTGCTGGAATTATTTCGGTAACCTTTTAGGTGTAAGAGGTTGCAACAACTCGTCGGAGGATTTACAAATGACCTGGTGGAACGGTATCGAAGGCAAATCTCTCTGTTCTGTTGTTTTCCGCTTAATTCCCTGCCTTATTTGCTGGCACCTTTGGTGTGCGCGGAATAGGGCTATTTTCGAGGAGTCTACCATGGATCCCGTATCGGTTATTCGCCGGGTGAGAAATGATGTTTTTCTCGCTTTTCGTGGCAGACCTTTCAAGGGATCGATTAGCTCTCATTCTGCCCATCTTGTGGCTATGTTTTCTATTATCTGTTCTCAGCCCGCCGTCAGGGCGGGCGTTGGTTGATATGCGTCCTTAGGCCAGGTAGTTCTGGCTTAATCACCTCCGTCTTCCCCCCTATTTTTCTCTGATTTAGTGGCTTCTGGTTGCAGGCTCTGGTTTTTTAGGTTTGGTTTGGGGTCTGTTGTTTCTTCTATTGGCTTGGATTTGGCGATCGATTTTCTGGATCTTATTTCATCATTCTTTTTTTTTCGGCTCCCGTTGCTGGATCTCATCGTTCTGTATTATTTCCATACTGGGAGGATCCTTCGGCAGTTATCTTCGCTGCTTCTGTTTTTGGGGTTTTTTTACATATACGGCTGCTTCGCCGCATCTTGTTTTATGGTCCTTCTGTTGGCTAATTTTTTTGTTTTTTTATATCGGTTTTATTTGATTTTTCCTTCGTTGGCTTCTTTCGCCGACTTTTAGTCTTTCTTGGTATGGGTTACCTGTCAGGCTTGTTGACAGCTTCTGTTTCTATTTATATATCTCTCTTTTTAAAAAAAAAATATACAAAAAAATTATTTTCATAATTGGTACATCATTACAAACATATATAACATTTTTCCTTCATAAAATTGGAACGTCAAATGGACTTTTTATCATTATTAAATTAAATTTTGTGAAAAATAACTTTACAATTATCGATAAGTGATGAATGTTTTTATTCTGTAATATTGAAAAAAGAATAAATATTTTCAATTGGTATGTTTTTCTACAAAAAGCTACATTTTAATTATTTATATTCTTAATCTGAGTTAATCAATGGATAAAATTTATATCATAACGCTGAACATGCAGTTATCAATAGTGAAATGGGTATATAAAAAAAAGGAAAATCCGCTCCGCAGCACCCAAATTCCAGTTTTTCTTCTTGAGGTATGAATTTTCCTACGTTAATTCTTTTATCTAATATTGTTGATTATGTTTTTAAGTTTTTGGTAGGATATATATTTGGTAGTTATATTACTAGTGTAATAATAGAATACTGTTTAATAAATATGGATATAAGTAAAAAAAAATGGCATCAGAGCTTGGTTAATCCTAGTATTACTAAAACTTAAGTAGAAAGTAATCCTCTGAGGTGATATTTAGGGTTGCATAGGTGCGTAAATCCCATTTCTTTATCACACATGATGAATCTATTAAAAATTTAATAATCAGGGCAATAATCATGCACTTATATCAGTAGTATGTAGATTTTGTTAATCCATTATATCTCTCAAAAGAAAATTTATTGCTATGGAAAGAAAAGACACTATTAGACAAATGAAATATTCTCAAACATCTCTGTAAACTTTCAAAATTGATTCTTTTACTCTTAAAAAACTTGAATTTTCAGATTTAAGCTATAGTTTTCAAGACTGTAGTATAATTAGCATCGACAACTATAAATTTATTTGTAGATTTGATAAAGAATATAAACATATTTTGCATGGAGAAAATAAACAGTTGAATTGTTTAACAGATTTCATTCTAAGTTTAGGGTATAATTTAGAACAGTGTGACAATTTAGTTAAGAAATCTCTAGAAACGATTGCTAGATCCATAGGAGAGAAAAACAGAATTCTTAAACAGCTAGTAGAAAACTTTGATTACGTCATACTACAAAACGAACAAATTTTACAAACGTTATTAAAACTAAAAAGTACTTTACCAGACAAAACTATGATAAACGAATTAAAATTTCTTTTAGAAACAAATAAACCAAAGGCTATTGAACTTGAATCCAAAAGGATTTTGGAAGATCTTAAAATTATAAATTTTGATTTTGAGGCTAAAATAAAACAAATAGAGCAGGTAGTTAACGAAGTTAAACATTTGGCTGCCTAAAAATTTTATGAATAAATTTTTATGAAAAGCAATAGAAGAATCTAATAAATACGCAACAAAACCGGTACCCGAACAAGGATTTACTACATTTTCAGGAAATAGTTCGTCAGATAAAGAATACCCAAACTTATTTAATATATTAATAAGCTTAAACTTGCAGATTTTAGAAAAACTAGAAGAGTTAAATAGTAAACAGAAATTTGCTAAAGAATTAGACAAGCTTTCAGAACAATTAACAAATTTATCTTTAGGAAAACCAGTAGAGCCTATAAAGAAAACACCAGAAGTATATAAATTTTGGGTTCCTAGAAAATAATGTTAAACCCAAGAAACTCATTTTCACGCCATAGTAGGACATTAGCAGAAAGTGTACATCCAGAAGTAAGCCAAAGGATGAAATATCCAGTGTTCTATCCAAAATTAAATCCAGGAAGGATAAACAAATAATTCAGCTAGATGAAGAAGAAACAGATACGGAATCCGAATTAGAAGGATCAATTAGACACAATTTTAATGAGATAATATCAGAATAACCATTAGAACAAGCTAATAACATGAATTGGGATGATGGTCCTATTTATGATTCTGAACCAGAATTAGAAACAAAAACTCTAGAACAATTAAATATAAATGAAGAAGAAGACATTCTAGGTTATCTTGTAGATAATGAAGAGTATGACGAAGATAAAAATTTACAAATACAAAATTTTGAAATAGAATCTAAGAAAACACTCCCAGAAATAATCAATAGAAAGATTACCGTAGAAAACATTAAGGAAGAATCAGATAACATGATCATAGCCTGTATGCAAGATTTGAATATGGACTACGAAGAATCTTTCATAACGTTAAGCAAATACTTTAATATGCGCCTAATAAATGATATAACCAGCCAAAATATTCCATTAAGTGATTTCTTTTTAGATACAAATTATATGACAGATAAAGCAATAGTCCCAGTTAATAAAAGAAACCGACTAGATAATGATCCCGCAGACTTTGGTAAATACAGAGAAGGTCCCTTAGAAAGAGAAATATGGGAAACAGTAGACGATTGGCAATATCAAGAAAATCTATATATAGGTAAAGGAACGAGAAACCATATGGAAGACTTTACAGTAGAGACATGCTTTTATTAGAAAACCAGTCACCATAATTATGGCCAGACGAAATTTTAGTATGGGAACAAAATGTAGTACGATATTGGGAAACAAACAAAAAAACCTGATATGGACATGTGGGCTGTATTAGAAACAACATTAGGACCATTAGCATTAGGAATCTATTTATCAGTAAAGAAGGATAGTCCAAAAACAATAACAGAACAAAAGCAATTATGAAATAATCCTTATAATTTTGTCGGTTTCATGAGACTACAATTAATAGGAACAGATCCAGGAAAAGGTCAAACAACCTTACAAGAAATAGCATTAAGAAATTTAGAACAATTAAGTATAAAAGATTTTAAATATATAAAAGAATTTTCCCAAGACTTTGCAACAACGATAGCTCAAATAGGGAAAGCTAGAGACGAAGAATTATGTAACAAATATTTCACAAAATTACCAGGAGACTTAGGAAGATAATTACATAAAAATTGGGAAGAACTATACGATAAAATAACAAAATTAGGTATAGGTCCACGAATTATGTTTTTATTTGATGAGTTAGAAAAACGTTGTAGAGAAGCCACTCTACAGGAACAAATTAAAAGACAAGCTTGGGCATTTTGTAGAACTGCCATCTATACTCCTCAAGCCTACGGATACCATAAACCACGTAAATATTTACGAAAATAAAAAAAAGTTTAACACATATAAAAAAGATAGGTATATAAAACGAAGAAAACCCAATAGAAAATGCCATTGTTTTATTTGTGGCGATCCAAACCATTTAGCTAATAGATGTCCTAATAGACAGAATAATAGACAACGATCAAACTTAGTCGATGAGATAGGTGAATACGAGATAGAATCAGTCCATGAAGAAGATTTTAATGATAATGAATCAGTTTATAGCATTGTAACAGACAATGAGGAAGGAAGTTCTTTAAATAATATCACATATACACTAATGAATAAAGATAAAGAAATAGAATGCAAACACAATTAGATACAAGGAAATAACCATGTTCCTTGTTATTTCTGTATTAGATATCCAGAAATTAATAAACGTTTTCAATGCGATTTTTGCTTCATAGAAATATGTTTTCTCTGCGGTAAGAAATATTTTGAATTAGACTTAGTTATCAAAAAACAAAATACAAATCAAAAAACGATATTTCAAGAAAGCATAGAGAAACATGATGCTCAAATTAAACTGTTACAATTAGAATTAGAAATAATCAAATTGGATATAAAACAAATTAAAGAAAAACAAAAATATTATTCTTTACACGAACCAGGAGAAACTAGTAAAGAAACAGAAAACATAGAGAATTTTAATAATGAAATACAAGAAATATTTACAGCAAATGTTAACAAATATAATACAAACCTTCTTACACTAACATATAAAATATGGTTTGATAATAATAGTTTTGTAGAAACAATAGTCGTAGTAGATACAGGTAGTACTAAAAGTTTAATAGGACACTCTTTAGTACCTTTACAACACCATATACCCTTAACTTATGTAATTACTAGCAAAACAGCAAATCAGAGTTTTATGAAAATGACTCATAAAATTGCCGATAACTCCACCATACAATTTAAAGACTTTAGTGGAAATTACAGCAGTAAATATGAGTTGGGACATATACTATTGCTCCAAAATAAATTAAAAGCACTGAATTTCTTTCAGGGTTAAATTTTATTTTAAATTATAGAGATGCAATCACAATTAGTAAAAATAGTATTACGTTCAGTAAAAATAATTACACCTTACCTACAAATTATAACAACTATACATCAGAGTTCGCCCGAAAGCGTGGTGGACAGGGAGAATTAGATTTTTTAAAACAACCGGAAATTAGGCAAACTGATTTTCAAAATAAAGAACATAAATCAGCATTAGCAACACTTGCTTTTGAAACAATAAGAGACTTAGAGAAAGGTAAGGAAGTAAAATTTATATATCACGATTAGAAAAAATAGGATTCATAAGAGATGTTGTTACCAAAAACAAAGTTAGATATGTTTGTAAAATTAAGATTATTAATCCAGAGTTGACCATAAAAACCGCAAATATAGACTATTCACCAGCCGATATTAAAGAATTTAAATCACAAATAAATGAAATGTTAAACCAAAATTTGATAAGACGATCAGAATCAAAACATAGATCAGCAGCATTTATTGTTAGAAACCATTCTGAACAAAAACGAGGTAAACCTAGAATCGTTTATAACTACAAACGACTTAATGACAATACTGAAGACGACAGGTACAACATACCCAATAAAGACATTCTTATTAATCTCATTCAAAATAAACGAGTTTTTAGTAAATTTGATTTAAAAAGTGGTTGTAATCAGTTAAAATTAGAAGAAGACTTTAAACCATGGACAACATTTATGTGTTCAGAAGGACATTTTGGATGGAATGTTCTTAGTTTTGGCTTAAAAACGGCACCTTCCTTATTTCAACGTTTCATGGACAATATTTTTAAAAAATACGATTTTTGTTTAGTATATATTGATGATATTTTAATTGCTAGTGAGAATATAAAACAACACGAAGCTCATTTAAAAACAGTTTTTAATGAAATTGAGAAAAATATTTTAGTTATTTCAAAGAAAAAGATGGAATTATACAAACGGAAAATTTCTTTTTTAGGTCTAGAAATTGGAAAGGGAAAAATAGAATTACAACCATACATTTCACAAAAAATAATAGAGTTCCCAGACAGATTAGATAACAAGAAAAGGATTCAAGCCTTTCTAGAATTAGTAAATTATGCAAGAAAATTTATACCAAATTTGGTCAAATTAGCTGGTCCTCTTTATGGAAAAATTTCAAAAAACGAGAAAGTAGATTTAATACCGAAGATATTAAATTAGTTCAGAAAATAAAAGAAGTTAAAAAAATCCAGCCATTAGAATTACCATTATCCACAGATTATATTATTATAGAATGTGATGGATGCAAGAAAGGATGGGGAGCCGTCCTTAAATGTAAACCATCAAAATATTCAGATAAATCAACAGAAAAAATAGCTGCTTATGCCAGCGGCAATTTTAATACAGTCTCTAGTTGGACTTCATTAGATTATGAAATCTAAGTTTTAATCAATTCTTTAGATAAATTCAAACTCTTCCTAAATAAAGATTTTACTGTTAGAACAGATTGTGAGGCAATAGTTAAATTCATTTCAAATGAAAATTCGAAAAAGATTAATAAAACTAGATGGTTAAACCTGCAGAACTTAATTCAAGGAAATGGATACAGCATTCATTTCGAACACATCAAAGGTAGAAATAATCATTTGGCAGATATGTTTTCAAGAAAATTATTATCAATTTTTAATGTTTCTAATAATGTTTGTCTTATGAATCAGGAATTAGGCAAACAACCAAGTCAAACGCCTCAACAAATGAATAAAGGCAAAGAGCCTCTGGTAGAAACGAAAGATAGCAAAACGGTTGTGGATGTTAAAACCTTACTGTTACCAGTTAAGGTTGAAGCTCCATCAAGTAATTCAACGGATAATAAAACGATGGGTGGTAATTCCCAAATAGTATCTCCAGCTGCAAGTCCAGTTAGATCGCCAACATATAACCAAACGGCGGCGAGTAATATCCCGTGCACGACCTTTGGTCAGCAATCCCTTATTATTTTCAAAAACGACGATCCAAGAAGGTTCAAACCCCTTGTTCGTATAAACGAACCTTCTCAACAATGTTTACTTGATCACTTATGGAATTTAAAAACTATTGAACCCGAAAGGCAAAATAAATAAAAACTTGGAAATGCTTTTGCTTTTTATTTTTCAAAGATTCAACAAAAACCATTATCCAAAAATTTCTTTTGTTACAGTTTTTAGAGGAAATTTCACAGGAGTTTTCAAAACATATAGCCAAGTTCAAATGGTTATAAATAATTTTCAAAATCCAATATTTAGAGGATTTTATAAGTTAAACGATGCTATAAATGAAGCAAGGCAATTTTTTGGTCCAAATTATTATGTTGATCCAGATTGTCATCAAAGTTATGCTCAAACAGCCTCTTCCACTCCACAAAGCCCAAACGATCTCATAAATACCCAAGCAAGTCAATTGAATGATCTTCAACATTTATATCAAACTAGTCAAATCCAAGTCCAGAATTTCATTCAACAGATTCAAGAACTTAGAGGACAGCTACAACAGTCAGAAGAAAATAAAAAAAGGACAGAATATACGGAAAAGACCATTAAGCTATATGAAGAACGAATCAAGAGATTAGTTCAAGAGCGAGATAATGCTTTAGCATAACTCCCCAAACAACCAACTAACCTATCCAATGAACAGCTTCAAAATCACCTAAAGCTGAGAACTTACAAGACACTAGAACCGCTTTACAAGTATTCAAGTCCAGATATACGATTAAAAGTATGACAGAGTTGGGAATTTTTTTTTCAGAATTACAAGAACTATTAAAACGTTACAGTAAAATGAGTGGATAGTTCAAAGTAGTTCAAGATAGACGAAGTAATATGCAAAGAGCCAGACTCGATGATAAGGGATTTATGATTGATTGGAATACTATTATCAAACTATACGACAATGGAATGCTTAGCAGAATAAAATTCAACAAAGGCATTACTAACGAAGAAACAATTTTACGTTTCGGTACGAAATTCCAACTTTGTTTATCTACACTTTTGAACTTTTAATTCGAACTCTGTTAGAATAAAATATCTTTGTAAGCTTGCCGCATGCATTTGTCCTTCACTTGTGATGCCTGCTATTTACTATTCAGATGATAAGATGCTGCAGACCAGGATTTTCTCATATTCTGACACCCAGAGGTACAGGCTTGGTCCAAACTATTTGATGCTACCAGCCAATGCTCCCAAGGCTGCTCATCATAATAATCATCATGAGGGATTGATGAATTTCATGCACAGAGATGAAGAGGTTAGCTTTCCACTTTTGCTATTTTTTTAATGCATGCATACGGATTGCATTAAATTATGCTGTATTATTGCAGGTGAACTATTTCCCTTCAAGGTACGAACCTGTTCGTCATGCAGAGAGATACCCGATCCCATCAAATGTTTTTAGTGCAAGGCGTAAGAAAGTACCTTAGTTACAATTGTGTATATTCAGCTTAGCATAAACATTTATATTTACAAACCTTCAGAACTAAGATACTCCCAAGTCCATAATTTCTTTCCTGTAATGTTACACGGTGGCCATGTTTTCCCTTTGTATCCCACCTCCTACAATGGTAGAGTACTTTGAACAGAATGAACATTTCTTAACAGTAGATTTGCAGAATTAGAATTCTTTACTTTTAGGTTATCACAAACAACCCATCTACGCAGTAAATAAATATCTGATCCACGTACAACATATGATGGTTTAAGGTTGTTACAGTAGTGGTAACCATTACCGATACGAAAAAATCGTTAACGAACTGATACTATTGATAAATAAAAAATGATTTATCGCTGGTAAAATGTTCATTGGTATCTAAGTTAACTTAATTTTATTAAGTTAAGCAAGTTTACAACAAATAACTAAGTTTATAAAAATTTATCAAGTTTAAAAAAAATTAAGCCAGTTTATAAAATTAACTAGTTTTTAGACTTCCAAATTCTAGAAGTTATTTTGATGAAATCCTTATATGCAGTAAAGTTTTGATACTTTCACTTTATTCATTTTTTACAACGGTCATTTTTGCCACACTCAAACTCAGTTCTGCTAAAGGAAAGTTCTTTTGAAAATATATATGCTGTTTTCCAGGTCCAAAGGTCGAGAAAAAGTAACCATGAGTTGAGCTTATTTACAGAAATATAGAAACGTGAATCAACCGATTCCAGGTATTGCTATGACATTATTTCTGAAATATATAGTTATTCATCCTATACATTTTGATGAAAAATAATAATTCGATGATAACTCTCATGGATGGGTTACATTTTGTGGTCTTATTCTTTTGTATGAGACCACAAATGTTTTTATCAACAAATGCTGCATTGCTGCCTTAGCTCCTTAGAGAGTGTGTGTAGTTATCACTAAAGTTTTCATTATCGTTACATATACACACAGTATAACCGTAAATAGCTAATATGTTGTGGAAATCCTAGCCTTGGTACCCCAGTAAGAGCACTAAAATAGACGTGGAAAAAAAATACATTATTTATTGTAAAAGTACATATGAAGGAAACTTTCCCTTACCTTATCAATCGATGTAAATAAATATGATTAATTTGTCAATTATGTAAGTATTTTTAACTTGCTTGCAATTTCATTCTCGTTTAATAACTAAGTTAATTTATTTTTATAATAACTAATAAGTTTATAAAAGTTAACTAAGTCGTAAAAATCAACTAAGTTAACTAAGTCTATAATAACTAAATAAATTCATAAAAATTAATTAAGTTCAACCATAATACATGACTGTTAGATATATAAGATCAACATGTATTTATTCTAATTTGAGTTTAAATTGTGTATAATAAGTGATATAAACAATTCTTAACTGTGATAGCATCACTACAAGAAAACTTGGTTATCTTTGCAGTAGAGTACATCGTTTTCGACCTAGGCGCCATTACACGTCAGGTGTAAAAGGCGGAAAATCCCAAAATGCAAAAATCGAGCGCGAATAAATGAAAATCGTACATTATTTCTTACTCGCCCTTCGTTCTCTCTCTCCCTCCTCTTTCCACTTACAGAACCCTGGAATCTAAATAAATATAAAAATACCGAAATCAAAAAAAAATCATAGAATTCAACTAAATAAGAGAAAATCATTGACTAAATCATAGAATGCACAACATTCAAATGAGCTACGATCTCCCCATCATCGCCTTTTCTCCTGATTCGCGTATCTTCTAGATCAAGTATGCTGCCAATGTCATCGACAATGCCAGGTACTTCTTAATTTTTTCTCTTATGTTTTCTTACAAAATTCCTTATGCTTATATATAAAAATGCCTCTTTGAGGGATCTGGATTGCAGTGGGCATCAAATAAAAAATGGGGTAGTTCTAGAAAGTTGTTTGATTTATTGTTTTTCATGATATTTGTGGAATTAAAAGGCTTTATTTATTTATATTGGTTTTGTAGGGTCAAGCATGGTAGTTTTATCGATTTTAGTCTAGTTATTATGAAATACCATAATTTGTTAATTAGACTAAACTTCAAATTACTATAGTTATTGTTTCCATTTAGACTATTTTTGTAATTATATGAATATAAACTATGCATATAAATTACTACACTTATACTCCATTACTATGATAAAGCTGGCTTCCCTATTGCTTTATAAATATAATGAATTATATGGAATCATTCTTATTAGTCTTTATATTACCAATCTCCTCGTTTGTAGTTTATTCTATATTAGTCTTTCTTTGTTGTTCCCAAATCTTTCTTTGTAGTTTATTCTATATTACCCATCACACACTTTGGTTAGTAATCTGGCTGTGAGAAACAACTTGTAGGCTTGTAGCTGGTGGATTTCTGCAAATAATATCTGCATTTAAATTACTGCAAATAATTTCTGCACTTATGTTACTAGTCAACTGCCTACTGAAATAGTGTGATGAATTTTATTGTTTGCATTATGAATCCGATTTAACTTTATGTACGCTTTTTGATGAATTGATTCTCAAGCATTGCTTTTACTTTACAGGTAGATAGATGACTATGATGCAAAAAAAGATTGCAACGAGTTATGAATCGAAGTTATTTTTGCTGCTAGAACTGCTTTTTGGTTTTAACGTATGTACTATATGCTTTTGTTTTGCTATTGTTACTTGTTCTATATTTTGTTTTTGAACTATTGATGACAAACTATTTATGTTTGATGTAAGAATATTGTGTATTTTGATTATGAAATTTCATATGTCGGTTACCAAATGTGTTCAAAATGTGGTATTGATATAATATGTTGATTTTGAAATGTGATATTGATATAATATGCTAATTTAAAAATGTGGTATTATATGCACATTATGGTGGATGTTTGCATAAATGCAATTAAAACATTCTACTGCGTTATTAAAACGCTGTTAAAACATTCCACAGCGTTTTTTAAACGCAGTCAAAACATTCAATAGTTTTTTCAAAAGCAGTTAAAACATTCCACAGCGTTTTTAAAACGCTGTTGAAAGTTTTAACAGTGTTTTTAAAACGTTGTTAAAAGTTTTAACAGCGCTTTAAAAATGTCATTAAATTGTATCTAAAAACATAAAGCACGATTTATTGCAACAACGAAACACCGTAAATAAATATCACAGCATTGAAAAAATGCTATAAAATCTTATCTTAGCACGAAACAAACGCTAAGAAAGATCTATAACTGCACCCAACCAAACGCTGTTAAAAGATTTCATGACACCAGAAAAACGCTGTTAAAAAGAACATTTAACAGCGTTTATTTCTTTGTCATTGTATATCCTTGACATATAACTACATGTCAATATACAACATACGCAAAAATGCCGTTAAAAGCTTTTGCAGCGTTTTAAAATGCTATTAAAAGTTCTGTTTGTTGTAGTGTTTAGTAGTTAAATAAATATTTTTTATCACCCTCATAACATTATCATATAATTATTTTGACAACTATGTACTGCAAGAACTATAAATGCATACAAATACATTGGGTCTTAGATATTACATTTCTAATTTTAGGTATTTGTCATCATTCTCTCAAGTAATATTTGAAATTTAATGTATACTTCATTTATCTTTTAATCAAATGTATCAAAACCTAAATGTCTATTTCAGAGTATACGTACATGAGTATTCATTTATGAAATTTATTAAAATATTGATTTCAAAATTTATTAAGAACACTTATTTTCATTTATTTGCTTAATAAATTATGAATCATAAAAAATAATAAATTGGTATATAACACCTTTTTATCAACAAAAATGATACTTTGATTTTTATTCAAATATAAAAATATACGTATCGCATAACAAAAATACACAATTATAAATATAGTAATTTAAATTTACGAGCCATTTATCCTAATAAAATTCATTGGATATTGCACGATAAATTATATTCTTAAATAAATGTTATATATATATATATATATATATATATATATATATATATATATATATATTTTACCATACCAGTATGCAACGCAGGACTGGATAAGGAGGATAGAAATAACTTATATAATTAACTTATAGAATTAACGAGGGAGATTCGAGTTCTTTGTTTTAATTTTATTTAATAGATAAAGCTAATTATTTATTGTTCGTGGGCCCTAGGTCCAAAATCCATCACAGAAATCTAAACTCCAAATTGTGATAATGGCGATCTACGCTTCTGATGAATCATCTGCTTCTTCGTCTAACGAACCGAAAAGGACATGGATCGTGAATGGACTTCTAGTTGGCGCCGCAGTTGCGGTGGCTGCTGGGATCCACGCCGCTTTTGCCCTCCGCCGGTTCAGAAGAGCCCGTTCCAGAGTGGTTGGTATAATTCCGGCTCGATTTGCTTCGTCCCGGTTTGAGGGGAAGCCTCTCGTTCATATTCTTGGCAAGCCTATGATCCAAGTACTCTTCTTCTTTGATTAAATAATCAATTTGACTATACATTTTTACATTATTTTGGATTTGTACGTCGATGATGTTTGATTTTTTTTTATGTTTAATAGGTACGGTAATTATACTGTGTTTCTTCTTTTGTTCATAATCAATATATGAGTTATGTTTTAAGCTTGGGTATAAATCATTTATAAACTCCATTGTTGTATGTTTTCATTAATGTGTAATTACATTTATGATTCAAACAACATGGATAGTTAGACCAAATGTTTGGATCCAAAAATGATATCCAATAATACATTAATGCAGAGATGGATGATGAGGTATAAAAGAACAGCAAATTTCAGAGGAAATTGCACAGTAGCTGGGGATCATCGTCTCCATTAAATACTACTAGTGGGATTCATCACCTGGATTATAAAATTCAATGGTCCAGATCTAAATAGTGTATTTCAGTTCATATAATATAATTTATGCTAAAATACACCATTTTGTACTGTCGGATCTTATGATCCAACGATTTGGATCAGCTGGTGAATCTCTCTGCCATTTTCTATCGGAGAAGAGGAAATCTACTTAGCTCGTTATTCTAATGACATATAGTCAGCTGGTTAATTTCCTGCAATACATAATATATTTTGGTTGACTATTGTAATGTGCGTACGTGTGTATAAAATTTTCCTGTACGGAACTGCTTTTAGTATCTTTAAAATGTTGATAGTGTTGCTTACAGTCAAGATTGTAAAAATCACTAGGTAGATGCTAGGTTGTGAGTTAGAACAAGAGATTAGTCGACGAGACAGGAATTAATCGAAGATTAATCAAGCTATGAATTAATGTATTTTAATAAAATTTGAGATACTTTATGCAAAATTTCTTTGCTGTGTAAAATATGTTTATATCTAACAGTTGAATTCCTAGACCGTCTAAAACTAGCGCATAGATGCTTAGACGAAGCATCAAACTCGCCCAGTACCTATGCAGCTCCTAGATAGCCGCCTATATTCTTAATCAAGCCAATAAGCCTTGCCTAGCATCTACCTAAGCAGTAAGCCTTGCAAACGCGTAGGCAGGGCTTTTTAGTGCTCGTTTAGAAGAATTTTTATGACAGTTTACAGCGGGGTTTTCTTGACATGTAATCATCTGCAATCATTTGTAGAGAACTTGGGAGAGAACAAAGTTGGCCTCGACATTGAATCATGTTGGTAAGTTTGCATTATAAAGTTGTACATTTGTTCATTGTTTTGTCTCAGTGACTTATATTACCTATAAATGCTTACTTGAATTATTTAACATCAAATGGATAGGAAGAACCAAGCATGACGGTTAAAACATATAAACCATTCTTGAAGTTGCGGATAGACGATATGTCGAGAATGCCTTGTTAGTGAATGAATGAATATATGGTGCTAGATATTTGACGAAACGAATGTAACTTATCGTCTCATATGATACTACATAGAAAATGACTGTAATTTGTTTCATCAATCATATTTGATTGAATGAATCATGCATCATAGCTACTACTATACATAACTCCGTTGTGCCAATATTTTGTTTGGATGTCACATAAATAATTCATCAAGAATCATATATCATATCAAAATTATGTGAGCTTTTATCGCACAAGTTTCAAAATAATTTGGGTTCAGTTCTATAATAATATTTTATTGTACTATTGTATAGTTGTGGCAACGGACAACGATGAAATTGCAGAGTGTTGTAGAGGATTTGGTGCAAATGTGGTAATGACAGCTGAATCTTGCAGAAATGGTAGTCATGTATGTTTATATTGTATTTTATGAATTTTAAAACCGATGGAAATATCTTCATGCGGCAGTGAGTCATACTTGTATGCAGGAACTGAAAGATGCCAAGAAGCAGTTAAAAAGCTTGGAAAGAGTTATGATATTGTTGTCAATATACAAGGCGATGAGCCTCTCATTGACCCAGAGATAATAGATGGTGTTGTCAAAGCTTTGCAGGTGATAATTTATGCTTAATTATTTACTGTTCACTTTCTATAATATGATACTTAGGTTAGGTCACTAGCCTTTTGGAATATGAAATATACGGAGAAACAGAAATTCCTCACTCTTTGTAACATGGTTTTAAATCTTGATCACCTTGGTCGAGATCTCATTTTAGGCGCTGGACGATTCGAAACAAAGAGCTTACTAAATCTCAAGCGAGACTCTCAAATCTTGGACAAATTAGCGATTGAGATCTAAATGCAAGATCCCGGTTGGTTTACTAGTTTCTAATTTTTTTTAAATCCAATGAGTTGGACCCACTAATTATTTTCAAAATTGTGTTGCTTTTTAAGCTTATTTTTTCCTACCCTTTCTAAGCCCATTTTTTACATTGTTTTCTTTCTCTAATTGAAAAGGAGCTTAATTCATCAACAAATTTTGGCTAGTTTTTCTCATTCATGTTTATTATTCAATTCTATTTCGTAATTCGATTTGATTCAGTTTGTATTCATTTTTGCTTTTTGTCTTTAAATTCTGGATTTGTTGGACTTCAAAATTTTGTTTTAGTTGAATTTGATTCAGTCTATATTCACCTTTTGTTTTGTTTTGTTTTGGATTCTATTTGACCTATAAATTTTGTTTTATGATTCTCCATGCCAACTACCTTAGTACTTCAATCATTACCCGTAAATATTAATACTTTAATCATATTATTAAATAATGCATTTTTTGAAGCACGAATTTAGTAGGCGTATATGCATCCGTAAGTAAATTTTTACGGCATGTAATTTTGAAAATTAGGTGCTTAGGTTTGTTTGATTTTTTTAGAATAAGAGTGATACTTTATCCAAGCAGACTGTTCATTTTGACATCTCGGGGTTTCAAACCCATGACCTCCAGAATCCCAGTCTAAAGCGCCACACCACTTGCTACTTGAGCCAATGATCGTTGACATCAATTAATTGTATAAGTTTAGTAATATGCATTTGTATACAGTTTTGAAAATTAAAATGATTATGCTTTCACTCAAACAACCTATTTACCAATAAAATTTAATGGTTAGAATATAAGACACAAACAAACAAAAGTAAATGATATTGCAAGCTTTTCTAAAAATTTCTTAACTAAAACTTCTCTAAGTGAACAATTCTTGTAATACAAGTAAATTTTGGATTTATGTTCTTAATAACACAGGATTTTTAATCCAAATCGTCCTCTCATATGGTATTTACATTACTCGTGATTGTATATACTATGTTTATAAATCCTTGTTGTTTATTTAACATTACATAGCATGAATATTTTTTCGAGCTACTAAGGACAATGATGTTATTATTGCAAATTAACTAAGTTAAATTCTTTTTTAGTAATTAGGCATCTATAATTTAGTTGTATGCAGATCAATGTTAAACATAACATATATCCCCCAAAATTTCCCAAAAGGAACTCTAGGAACCGAGGTGTGAATCTGAGATGGGCGTCTGAGATACATTTATATCGTTTGAGATCTCACGCGATACGAGATCAAGTCTCTAAAACCTTGGAGACAAAATGCGGCTGAAATCCGATATTTAAAACTTTGTATTGTACGTAATAATCTATTAGGAGAGAACTTTGTCCCTTTTTATCATACTTGATGCATTTGGAATGTGAAATACATGGAGAATTTTCTCACTATTGTACCTAATAATCTATCAGGAGGGAACTTTGGTCCATTTCCATGGTAGTTAGTGCATGCAAATACACTTGACAATTCATGTTATTGGTAATATGATGCTCCAAGACCTTATACTCGTAAACCACGATTTAAAAGCCTATATAAACACAATATTTAAATGTTATAACCTGCACTGCACATGCCATTTTTTGATTTTATGCATGTACGTTGCAAAATAAGAGTTACAAACAATACGATCTTCTTTTCACTCTCAAATAATCAGGTATTTAAATCATACAGTGAGATTGGTAAAGTGATAATTCTTAGTGTATGTATCTTGTCAAAGCCTTCCTTCACTTGTATAGAGAAAGGAAGGTGCCGGGCATTATATGTACAAGTAATTTGGCACGTGCGATGCACGTGTGCAGGAGGGACCGGTAATAAAAAACACTGTTTGTAAGATTTTTTGGATTTTACAAAATGACTTTGGTCTATACGTAATGTTGCATTTTTTATGCATGTACATGCACATGTCCATGTCAACCGTTTATCAAAACGTGAATGAGACTACGTTATTTTAGAGAGTAATTAAACATGTAAAGAATGTTATTAATTATTACATCAATATCTAGAGAAATGTAACAAATATTAAAATTGGCGCTTTCAGTGCTTTGAAACTTAAAAAAACGTGCAGTGTTATATCAATCAGATGATCGACTGTTGTTGTTATTTTAGCATAATGTTATCAAGCACATAACTAATTGTGTCAAGGACCTCTAGCTCAAGTGTTGAAAGGTTTGATGTTTTAGACAGAAATTGTAAAGGTCATGAGTTTGTCTTATGCGACATCAAAAAAAATGATCTACTTGAATAAAATATTGGTCATGTTATAAAAGAAAAGTGATAAAACTAATTGTTGATAATAGTAAGTTATTGCAGGATGAGAATAATCCAACTCCCAGTAGCATATCAAACATTATTTAACTATACATTAGGATCATTCCTTAAATTTTTATAGTTTTTTATGGACACATGGTTCCCATAATAAATGATGCAAAAGTAATAGGATTACTTCAGAACCAAATAACGTTGTCTGTGCATGGTATACTAATGCCGATGAAAAATGGATTGAGCTACACTTTCAGTAAGCTTCAAACCAAATTACAAAACAAATCTAAACATGAAAACCAAATAAAAGCATCAAAATAATCTTTTAGCAGAAATTAATAAATTCACCAACCTACAATGCAGAGAACATAGGTTAGAGTAAGCAAATCGGTATATATTTTCAACCTAATGGTTACAAAAATTATAAAGGTTATTAGGAGACTGCACCAAATAAAAAAAGTGAACAAAGTTACTTTGTAACAACTCATCACAATCTCAAGTCTAAGATTTAATATTTATCATTTGAGTACTTGGAAGATGCTCTGTGCTCGTCTATAGAACAGTTTCCTTCAGTGCCCTAAACAAATGAAATGAATAATAATGTTAGACTGAACCAATATTAGCCATTATTTAGATGTTAATGTTGGAGGTAGAGTTGAGTAAAATGAAACATATACACGCCAATTTTCGGTAATACATAGCCAACAATATACAACTTATACATTACTTACATGCAAGGAGTAATTGTATTAATGAGAAGTAGTTCAAGCATGCAACTAAAATAGTGCTTAAAGATAAATTATAATGATATTATAAGAAAGAAAACCTATCATGCTTGTTGTATACTTAGGTCCAGATAAACATACATGAATGAAGATGAAAGATGATCAGAGGAATACATGGATCACATCATGTCCACAGTCCAGTTTTTTCCATCACATTATATCTTTTTCTGTTTTTCTTTTTTTCGAATGGCCAAGCCCTATTTAGGCCTCGCCATCACACTTGTTGAGTGAATCTAAAATGGTGATGCAACCATTTTATCAAAATATTTAACTGATAATGATCACATGACCATGCGGGCTTTATATTTGTCCAATTTTGTTTGCTTCATTCACTACTGTTCACTCATAGCGGTCATTATCTCTAGGCTTACATTCTACGTTGTAGATGTAAACATCTTACACATGTTTTTCATATTGAAATAAATGACAACGATAAACTAAGATAGTATAATTGTCACGGTTCCGAAAATGCAGGACTGTGCATTTATTAATTAAAAATAACCAGATAGAGACTTTTCAATTAGAAAATGCTTTGATGGTCTACTGGGGAGATTAGCTGAACTCCAAAGTCAATAATTTAACAACCATGCTTACATTCTTATGTTCATGAGGAATTGTAAGATGCTTGACAATTGATTCAATCTATGTATTGAATAACCTAATCAAACGGTAAAATATCTCGAAAAGAGCTAGTAATATAGAACTTTGTAAAGATGAAAACAGATCTAAAAAAAGTTAAAGTTGCTTACACATGAATTTTCACAATTCAAGTATGTCATGGGCAAGTGTCAACTGGGCTTATTGTTTGTTGATTTAAAATTGCATGATGTCAATGTAATTTCTATATTGGTTAAAGGGTAAATAGGTTCAAACATGTCATTCAATCCATTAAAAAAACGTCATTGTCCATATTAAAGTTGTTCGTGAGAACTCAACAAAATACATATAAATATATAGATGTAAAAATTTAAATATATTAAAAATAGACATATATAATTTACATGCAACAGACATATATAGAGTATAGGAAAACACATGAAATTGTCGTGGAACTTATGTTTTTTAAAATGTAAATTTAAATTAAACACGAAAGGGCGGATAATTCGAAGCTGATAGTTGGAGAAGAAAGGTACAAATGGGCACAAAGATTTAAACAATTATAATGACCTGATGCTTGAGAAAGAGAGTGGAAATGACCGATGACCATTAAGTTTTTTCTCATAAACATTTAATTTTCTCAGTTCAAATGTGATTTTTTGGTAAGAAATAAGAACTGCTTTGAGATTCAATCCAAAAAAACCTTAGTAACTAAATTGTTTACCTATGACTAATTTGAGATATTCCAATTGCTTGTATGCTCTTTCTCATTTTTCATCAGTCGTTAATTTTTTGATGAAAATGCTTCCAAATCCATTCAGGTGCGTTGAGTAACAGAAACGACAGTGTGGTAATAATGGAGAAGAACATGTAATAGCAGTACAAAACATCCAACATTCATGATGGCATTTAAATTGATGAAAAAGAATAAAATAAACTGATTCAGCTCACCATTTCTTTAAGAGTTTTCTTGGAGCTCTCACCTAACAATTAGTATAATTTTGATAATCAATATTCAGTTCTCATAAATATATTTGTAACTAATCAGTTATTATTGAAATAGCAGTACACTGTCTGTCCCAGTATTCAGTGCATTTCCGTACGATCGACTAAAAGTTGATATGTATTGAGGATGAGACAACCAAAATGAGGACAGAGGAACAAGGCACACAACAATACCTCCAAGGCCAGGAAATCTGTTCCTTTTGGCTGTTGGAATTTCTGACACTCCACTTGAATCAGCACCTGAAATTCACTCGTTTTCATATTGGCCCTCAGAAATATGTACCACATGTTTGATTTTTGCTAGAATGATAAGAACTTTAAACTTTTAATCAAGATTCTTTCAAAAGAGCGGTACTGTATAAATAATATCCATAGATTTCACTTCAAATTACCAATGTATTAATTCTAGGAAAATTCTATTACCACGTAGTGGAAGTTTTTTGAAGAACAACACTCATTCTGAAGAATGAGTATATAGAAGTGGAAAGAACTGAATCGGTTATAATCTTGCTCATGAGAGAATTAATATTTAAAGAATTTTATTAAACTCCTCAACTACAATGTCAATTTTAATTCTTCAATTAAGCTTAGTAAGCAATACAACAATTATTAAAGTTATATACATGATATTTGATGGTGAGCTTACAACTGTCTGCATTGTCTGGATCAAAATTGCCATTAATTCTGAAATTCTTGGATGTGTAATTCCCCCTCCACTAATGGATTGTTGGAGCTACAGTTAAAAAAAACCAACTGTTTTGAGATGAACATCCTACAGAATTGAAATAATGATCTTTTCAGAAGCAAATTAGGGATTGAATGAATCAAAATGAATTAGCAAATCAGGGAACCTAGAGCACGTTTGACGTCAGTGAAAAGTAGAGGCTGTTATTACACATTTAACAAAACTGTTCATAGACTAAAATTAGATAAAACAAGTATCGTAGAAAATCTTTCAAAAACCCTCTGCCTGCCATCAGTTAGTTGATGTCGAGCAAGTACTTCGAAAATAAACGATACTTGGATTTCATATCTGAGTGAATTTCAAACCAACCGCTGCTTCAATTTTGGATGTAATTTCTTTTAATTGAAAGGCGAAAGGAAGAAAAATTAGATCGGGGGAGGATTGTGAATTCGGTAAGAACGTGAGGGTAGAAACAGTTTTGAAACGTGTATATATTAAAAAAAACAAAGGTAAGAAAGGGAATTTCGTGTGAGGCGATTGAGTGATTGGACGGTTCGTGAGAGGTGGTTGATGGAATGCAGGGTTGTTTAACGGGGAAGAAAACATTGGCATGAGAAATAGTGGGAATAGTAGATAAGAAAAGGAAAGCGAGGGAGAAGCAGTTGACGGTAGTGGTGATCTGAACATGTGCAAAAGAAATGACACATATGCCCCCTTCCTTTTTTTCTATTTAATTATTTTGTAAGTATACGTAGGGGTCGATTGGGGAGTTCAAAAAAGCTTCACCATATTGAAGTATTTGTATTATTAGTAGAGATAATTATTAAATGCTAATTTATTGCCGAGTTAGTGTTTGAAGTTTTTATGAGAAGAAATGATTATAAATGTTTGGATTTGAATTAATCTCAGATGGTGTAAATAAATTACAATGTTGAATTATATACATGTACTATGTTTTATTCTTTATTTTGCAATATAGTTAAATCAAAGATAAATGATGCATTTGTGAGCAAAGGGTTGAGTGAACTTTGGTTAAGTGAACTTACATGTTTGGATGCTTTGAGTTGGAGTCAAAAGTTGAGCTCGAAATTTGGATTTAAAATTGGAAATGTAATTATTTATATCATGTAATTTTTATTGTTATAAATATACAAAATACCAAAAACTACATTTGCATTACTACAATATTTCTTAACAATGCATAATGTTGGTAGACGATTATGGCAAAATGATTTCTAGATAAGATGGTGGACCACATCTACGAACTCCTGATCAGATTCAAAATGCATGCAATATTGGAACTAATACAATATCCCAAACACTATAGCAGTCAATACTACTGATGTTTGAAATATGTTCCAGTAGTCATAGTCCTATGAAAAAGAAGTGTATCTAATATTGTGCAGTTATAGCCCTGCAAAATCTTCGCTATAGTGTGTAGTGTTCTTCGACCGCTACACTTTTTCAATATAGCGCTATTAAATAGTAGATCAGCTTTAAGTCTCGCTATTTTCCGTTACACCCGCTAAATCAAGACTTTTTAGCATCTGCTTTAGCAGCATTGATACAAATAGGTTGACTTGAATAGTTTTATGTTGAACCAAATCAATTAAGTTAGGATAAAAACCTAATTTTAAGGCGCAAGTGCTCATTATAAGTTAGAATCTATTGTAGTCACAAAATCCGGACTTTATAAATTATGATATTCTTCGGTTTCGTTATATAAGATTAAACAATATATTTTTTCCTATATAAATGATGCGAGAATGAGAATAAATTAACCTTAAATATTTGATTTTATATCTAATGAAGTTTTTTGCACTTCTGCTATTTTTGGCTATATCTTCACTATAACTTTTCGCACCTTCACCTGCACCTTCACCGCTATGGAATCGCCGAGCGCTTTATCTACACAGATCTAAGATAGCACCAAGTTGGAAGCAAGAGGTTAAGCTTAAGAGCCATAATTAGTAGGACCAAGAGCGTAAGCATAAGCATAAAAATCATAATCAGTAAGATCAAGGGCACTAACAAAAGGAGCATAAGCAAAAATAGAACATGATAGATTGAACTGTGGGCCGGAATGCTGTTGAAATATAGGAGCATGATGTCATGTTCAATGGTTCTTTATGGAAGGAGGCGAAATATAGGCAATATCATTAATCAAGTACATTCGTTGTAAAAAGCATTTGAAATGATTACTACATTCTCTTTGACCAATCATCCTCTTGACCTGTAGAAATTAAATGAATGGGAAAAACTCCTTTAGATGCATAAGTATAGTCAGACCATAGTTTAAAATTCCGTTTTCCGTTTCCGTTTCATTTATAAGAAATTTCTGAAATTTTGGTTTCGTTTCGAAAGTTTCGGGTATTCTGTTTTAATTCCGGTTTGTTAATTCCGGCACTTTTTTTTTTAAATTGGATAATTATTCAATACTAGCATGAATCAACACTGTATTGTTTTGTAGAAATACTATAATATATAAATGTTCAACTAGCATGTCATAAATTAAAGTTAAACTTGAATGCATTTAATTAAATTTTGCATGAAAAATCAATTGATGGTACAAGTTCAAAGTACAGTACTAATGCTTTGAAAAAAATCGAATGCATTAAATATGTTACAAAGTTCCATCAGTACCAAGGTCCAACAAAGAAAGGTCATTATCTTACTCCAATGACCACATCTTTCTACAGTCTTCTCTGTTCACCTTCTCTTCTCTTCTTTTATCATTTTAATATTCCTTCTCACGGCAGCTTCAAAATATAATGTCAAACTGCAAGTGATTTCAATTTTTAAAAGTGTTTTACATGTGTAGGGCGGAACTGGATTTCAAGCTTGATTCCATTTCGGTACTGGCCGGAATCGGAACAGGATGGCCGGAATCCTGAGGTTCCGGTCGGAATCTCGAACCATGAGTCAGACATATACCATTTTCTGGGTTAGCCCTTTTCATGAATTTGAAGGAAAAACCCGACATTGACATTTCCGGTTCCTTTCCAGAACTCATAATAGCCCATAACAGTTAGTTTGGTAGTGTTCCACAATACATTTAGCTAAATAAGTAGTCTATCAAATTGTTTCCACTCCTGTAAAGTGTTATCCCCGCTTGTCAATCGTCCTTTTTTGTGTGAATATTTAGTCTAATTTTCTGTTACAAGTGAGAATGAACTCTTTAATGAAAATCTATTCCTACCCCATTTCCCTTAATCTCATGCACGGACCAACAGATTTTGATAATTATATCAATCTATTCTTTGGACCATCTAAATATTGCACAAGTAGAGGTTCATGCAAATGAAGAAGAAGACAAATTGATTTAACTCTAATCTGATAAAGGAATATTAATTTGTTTTGAGAAAATGAGAAGGCTAGTTACTTATAGAACTTGAAAGACATTAAATCATGATTTGAGAACTTGGTTTCGGTCTCGATTTCGATCATTTGAAATTTTAACGACTTCGGCCAATTCTGGAAATTTCGAAATTTTCGGTCCTGATATCGGATTTCTGTATTTTTAACGAAAAGATAACGATAACCGTTTCAAATCCATATACAAACATAGTCTATAAAGAGATAATAATACAATATCCAACTATTACCAAAATACAATACAACATACAACACAATATACCTGATATCATAAATAAATGAAATAATAGAAGTATTCATAAATGAAACGAAATTTAACCCTAAACAATTTAATAATCCAGGTCCATTCAAAAATAAAATAAAAAAACAAAAAAAAACTTCACTGAAGTCCATATAAATCCAATTTAATATTCCATGTTCAATGTTCAAATCGAAGTCCAAGTCCAATTTAATATGCCACATTCATGTTCAAATCCAGCTTCAATGTTCAAGTTCAATGTCCAATGTCCTCAAGTCCAAGTCAAGCTCAAGTCCGTTTAATAATTATTCAACCCGCCTAACTACTTAACCCTAATTCCTACTGCCTCCCTCTCATTCATACGAACCAAATGACTACATGTAATGTCCCACATTGCCTAATATGGTACGAGCGATGCCTATATAACCAACTAGACATCCTTCCCTTACAAGCTAGCTTTTGGGATGGTTTCTGCCTAGTTTGGTTCATAAAAAATGGTATCAGAGCCTAACACCACTATAGAAAAAGTTCGAAACTCGTTGGTGACATGTATGGGCATGAACGACATGTATGAGCGTGACGTCACTCTATTGAATATTAACATTGTATGAGCGGTGTTAGTGCAATAGAGCACCGACGTGAGCGTCGAACTTTGGAAGTGTGGTGGTATGTAATGTCCCACATCGTCTAATATGGTACGGACGATGACTATATAACCAACTAGGCACCCTCCCCTTACCCGCTGCTTTTGAGGGTGAGTTCTACCTAGTTTGGTTCATAACACTACAGGTTGAATTAAAACAAAAAAAAAGCGGAAAGAAAAAAAAACCCTGTGATGCACAGATGCTAGAAGTTCGTCGCTACTCCAATTTTGTCGAAGCCCCTCCTTAGTGGTGCTCAAATTTGGTAACTTTTTTGCTGAAGCTAGATTCGATATTCATATGTTTTTTATTTCACTCAGCTCCCTTTCTATGGCAACAATTCCGATTTCTTTATTTTTATTTTTATTTGGGGTTGTTCTAAACATCGACTATAATTGGGATGAGATTTTGACCTAATTTCGTCCCACCTCTGGCCGGAACCGATACGAGGTTCCGGCCGGAACCTTACACTATGCATTAAATAGATCTTATGTTTGAAGTGCATATCTTATGTCAAACATGGAACTTATGTCAGATGTAAGATTTATTTTGATGTGAATCCCACAATCTCTGACATTTATCGAACCGGTGGGGAATTGTGACTCAACATTATGTTAGATCAAACATAAGTTTACATCTGATCTCTCATGTCAGGCATGCCCACAGGTCCGTTTAGAGTATTCTAAAATGGAGCTTAAGTATTTCGAATACTAATGATTTTTCATGGAAAGTGGCAGGTGATGTTTAAGAGTTTCAAATCCAAGATCCAAAGACACACTTTGTATTGTATAACCCATCTTTATAGATCTATTAAATTTTCATAGAAGAAAACATCGCTAAATGTCTTTTAAATAATGAGTCACAGAGTTGCTGTCAGATTATGTTTCCAAACTCTCTTACTCTCACCTTTCTATTAATTCTAGAGGTAGACATTGAAGAAACTTCCACTATGTCGTAGAATAGACGTGTAAACGAGCAACTCTATTCATTAATGTTATAAGTTTCAGAAGATATTATACTACCAGGCGTGTCAATGGATACGAATTGATGTAAAGTGCTATATTTGCATCAATAATCCAAATTTTATTCAGATAAAAGATATTGTTACCCACGATTAAGTTTTATATGTCTATTGACAGTTAATGGATCTGGGAATTTTTTTTATTTTAAAATACAGTATAAAATTGTTTCAGTATTAATCCTTAGAGGAATACAAGAAATAATAATATGCTAATAAAGTTAGTGTTTAACAAACTTACATTTAAAGCATAATAAAAAACCGAATAGCAATAACTTATTATGCTAAAATACACAATATGTTCTGATAAAAATCAGATGGATATTTTTTAGCTGCAGACATCGACTTGTTTTATGGGTTATGGATATTTTTGACTTCATGGATGCGGATGCAGATGGGTTTTTTTAATTTTGTGGATATTCATTGATTGGACTACAGTCAAACTGCACTAAAAATGTTTGTGTAATCTGTAGAACTAACAAACTGGAATCGCATCACAATTTGCCGCACTACTTTTTCCTACACGGTTTATGTCTCAAGTAAGTGATGTTGGAGAGTTGGACGTATGCTTGTCTCATTTATGTTCCGTTCAAACACTGTTGGCGACGTTTACAGTAAGCTCAAGTTTTAAGATGATTTTCTAAAAAACTGAAAACAATTTGCATAAGAAATAATAAATCAAATGATGACATTTAATAAATAAAAAATTAACTGATTACACCTTATAAATAAAACAATTATTTAATAAAATTTCCATCCACTCACTTTTAAGCCACTTCCATTACTTTGGTTCGCAAATACCAAACTCAACAACCATCTATCAATAAACTTGTGTTCACATTAGCATTCCTAAAGTTACATGAGAAAAAGCAACGACAAATGGACCCAATGAACTGTGATGAGTGTTGACACTAAATGTTCAACTTTGCACTGCAAACTCCAGTTGCATATTTCATATTTAGTATAAATACTAATATAACATCATTCATTGGTTTACAAATAAATTTGTGAACTTCCATTTTAGTGTAGGCCACAAATCTTTTTTTTTTTAAAAATCCATCCATTTTTGGACTTCTGATTCATGTTTGTTTTATGCTCTTTTGTTTTGAGAGGGGGGGGGGGGGGGGGGGGGCAAAACATTTTGAGTAGAGTCCTGCAACAGTACATGTTTTTTCAAGATTTTTTCTTTATTCATTACTATTAATATTATGAATAATGCATTGTAGAGTACTCCTGATGCAGTATTCAGCACTGCTGTCACATCACTGAACCCGAAGGATGCACTTGATCCAAACCGTGTTAAATGTGTAGTCGACAATCATGGTTATGCAATCTATTTTTCTAGGGGATTGATCCCCTTTAACAAGTATGCTTGTACTAATTCCATTACAGTGAAAAGAATATTCCGTTTACAATTTGGTTTTTTACTGACTGCTTAATTATCATTTAGGTCCGGAAATGTTAATCCTCAATTCCCTTATCTGCTTCATCTAGGAATTCAGGTTTGCATATCAATTGTATATGAATTTATACGCTCCAGTGTGCTCATATTCTTATATTTCTCGCATTCTTGTCCGGTTGTTTCTGATCAGAGTTACGATACAAAATTCTTGAGCATCTATCCAGAGCTTCCATCTACGCCCTTGCAACTAGAGGAAGATCTCGAGCAACTTAAAGTTCTTGAGAACGGGTATAAAATGAAGGTAAATTTTAGGACCTGTCTGCGTATTTCATGAGTAATGTGAACTTTGTAAACAGTAGCTAACTAGTCCTTGTGGTTTTAGTTTTGATAAGCTTTCTTTAGTTTACATAATTATATTAGATAAATAAGATATTTCTTTTATTCTCTACGTTTTGTTTATCTGAATCCTACTAGGCAAGTTATCAAGATCATGTTGAATCTATATCTCAAAATTTCATATTTGTGATGATAAGAGCCCTGCTTTAACAACACCGTGAGGTGGAGTTTGGTGAATATAGCTCAGAATATGTAAAACTGAATTACATACAACTTAATTAAGATTCACGACTAGAAAATTATGCCTCGTTCCTACTGAAGTTTTCTTCTTCGGATATTGCTTAATATAGGTCCTATTCAATCATTCTTCCTCAAATCTTATGTAGGCATGAATCAACACCTGATCTTTAGCCCTAAAAGACATCCATATTCACACAACTTACGAAAAAAATCTCTCCTTTTGGTTTGAACATGATTGATTGATGTCTGCAAGATTTGACTCGATGACCTCTAGATAAACAGTAAAACACATCATTATTGACCAAGGTTGGAGAACTTGGTTTCGGTCATTTGAAATTTTCTTAGTTTCGATTATTTTCGGAAATTTCAAAAGTTTTGGTTTTGGTTTCGATTTCGGATATGGGTAATTTTTTTTAATGGAAACACAACAATAAAAGCTGTAAACAAAATGCAAAATACATCATTTGAAGAAATTTACAGTTTTCAAATCAAACTAAGTTGAAATGAACTAAATTGAAGCTGATTAAGCTAAAATAAAAATAATTAATTTAAACATACAACACAACTTTAGTCATAGAACCAAAAGAAAATAATAGAACTAGCCCACATAACAGCTCAACAGCTCAACCGTATATTTCATCTTCTTATGAGTCATCTTTGTTGATTAATGTTTTGAAGTTAGGGAAAATGTCGAAACCAAAAGCAACACTGTAAAAAAATTGCTTCAATTTAACGTTGATTCCCTCTCGAATTCAAAGCTAGGGCAAATAAGAGTTTCCCTCTCGAATTCAAAGCCAGGGCACGAAAGAATCAAAACCACGGTCGACGGCAAGATTAAAGACGATGAAGCTAGATTCGATCCTTCTAGCTAGATTCGATTGAAGTCGACCATGAGATCGAAGGCTTCAATTTTCGATCGAAGTTCATAATATAAGGTATATAATTTTCGATCCAATTTTTCATTTTTTCTCCTCTTTTCAACCAAACAGAATTTTTGCTAGGTTTCATCCCGGAGTCCACCGAAACCGAACCGAGGTGGTTGGAATTTCTGTAATCCGGCTGAAACCACAAACCATGTTGTTGACTGTTCCACAGGGGACATCCAAACAAAGTTACTCTTTCATGCTCAAAGCATTTTTTTTTTGGGTGATAGGAACATATAATAGCTATCCATATTTCATGGCAAGTCGGTTATAATTGTAAATCAGCATGTGGTTTAATTTCATCATGAGTTTTCAATAATATGTATTAGACCAAATTGGGAATTTAGGGAATAATGTAGATATTTGGATCAAGATTTAAAGTTCATTTTTGCGGCTTTGTTTCGGTCGGTTGAAATTTAGAATATCAGTTCCGTTTCGAAAATTCCGACGATTCTGCTTTAATTTCGGTTTGTAAATTCAGGTATTGTTTTCATATTATTTTTTTATACATTGAGCTTATTAATATTAATACAAATTTATTAATAGTTTAAACGTTCTGCACATTATGCAAAATGAAACAAAATTAAGCTTTAACTAAATAAAAAAGCCATTATGAAGCCTAGTCCACAATAATAAAACCCAATATCCTAGTCATTCAATAGTTTAATAAGCTATCCAAAGTGAATCAGAAAATAAAAGCCCTAAAATTTCATCTTTCTCTCATTCATCAGCTCGACATGAAGTATGAATCCCTAAATCTTTACATATCTAGAAATAAAAACCCTAGATCTACACCTACTCAGAAACAATATCCTAAATCGACATTCCCAGACGAATACCCTAAATTGAAACAACTATAAATATACAAGAAGAAACAACTATAAATATACAAGAAAGCTTTTTCAAGCTCGAGATCTGCTTGCTTGACAAAGGCTACCATGCTCAATAAAGGAAATCAAAGGTACTAAAGCAATACACAGTTTTTCTTTTTAGTGTAATCCGAAACCGGGATTTTACTCCAATTCCGACCTGACCAATGTCGGAATCAGAAAAGAACCACCAGCATTCCGGCGTGCCAGTCGGAATCTAGAACCATTGTTTGGATGAAGAAAGTACGAGGTTTAGAATATTCATAATTTCAGATGTATAGAGTTAGCTATCAATTTCTTTCTTCTTTTATCAGAGCAGAATAAAATATGATTCCAATAGTGTCCTTAAAGTTCACCAACCAACCATATACAATTCTTATTTTAGTATTATTCATGGTCCAAGTAAGTGAATTGATATTTATGATAGACTTTCAGAAATGATATACATCAGATTGACTTGTATAATTTGAGGTGAGATCCTCTGGTCATCTTTTCAATGTGCTCATAGGTCCGGCTCAGAGGACAGCCCACCAAGCTTTCGGGTTAAAAAGCCCACTTGGCTGGGGCAACAAGTTAGAATTATTTTGTCATAAACTGTGAATTGTAAACTAAACAATTTGTCAGACAATGTGTAGTTAGGGGCTACAATTTATTTTTGATTTTAAATTTCTTTCAAAACTGTGTATATGGGCTTGGATTGGCCCTGTGTCCTCATGTATCATTGATTACAATATATGGATTAATATGTTCAACCCATTATATTAAAAAAGGCCGAAGATGTAGAAATCGATAGCGGAGACGTTGTTGAACACATGGGGACATAAAATCGGGATAGAGGAATTGAACTCGTATAATTTGGTTATTAAGCATTCATTTTGGGCTTGATTCAGTTCAAAGTTTTGATGGCCGTCTTCATCTGACTGTTCCAATACATGATATTTTCAATAGCTTTTAAAATTGGAACCCACTCTTGTCTGAAATCTTAATTGTGGGAGAATCAGTGGGTTTTTTTGGGTATGCTATCAAGATCTCAATGTACACAATGAACATACAATTAGAGCACGGCTCCACAACGTATCAAACTGAACGCATACCAAAAACATTCATATAATTATAGCACCTAAAAAAAGCTTCCGCACCATCTTTGTCTGCTAAGAAATTTTGTTGTGACTATTTGCAGGTAATTAAGGTTGAACATGATGCTCATGGAGTGGATACTCCTGAAGATGTCGAGAAAATCGAATCTTTAATGCGTGAGAAAAGCATTTCATAATTACATGCAATTGCATAACTATTTTATTTTTGATAGTCAATGACCTCTGTAGCCAATGGTTTCTTTTAATTATTGAAACTATAATCGGTAAAATTGGGTGTCTAAATTGTTATATGTGCTTGGGTACGGTGCATTCTTAGTATATCCTACTGTTTGGTTAGAGAATTCCTCGATTAAAGATTTGGTGTGATTTTCCATCAGTTGTGTGGGGAATTGGGAGCTTACTAATGTCACTCTAATGTTATCTCTCTTACCAGTGTGTGTTGCTTTGAATAATGGTGTAATTTTTAAATATTGACTTTTGAAAAGCTATTAAATTTTGCAGGCTATGCCAAGCTTTTTTTATTTTTCACAGGCTTTGAATAATGGTGCAACTCTCGTCTCTTCCTGCTAAATGACTAGCTGCTCCAGGAACCACTTATAACATTGCAATTTCGATTAAGGAGAAGTTGCAGTTTTTTCTTTGAAAACAAGGCTCCAATGATGGCTCTTGGAGTGTGGATTTTGGAAGGTGGTGTGACCTTCCTAGTACTTTGTACTTCCAGTTGCTAAATGGTTTTTTAACCACTAAAGTCACCTCTAACAAATTCAAATCCATAAACATGGCTCGTAAGCTTAAGGGCAACATGCAGTTGCATGTATGCATCTACTTTTAACTTTCAAAATACAAAATAATTATCTGCTTACAAGTGTCCACATATATGTGTCTTTTCCCTTTCTGTTGTCATTTTCACCATTTTTAATGTTTGGTCGATGGAAAAACATGGAAATGGGGGCGGTGACTATGATTGGTAAAAAGCATGAGTAGTTGAGATGACGAGGTTGATCCGACACATTCTGTATCCTACAGTGGTTACAACCATTTGCAATCTCTGCATTCTACCACGGAAGTACTCGTTCGATCAAGATGGCTTTAAGCATCCCTTAGCTCCATGGATCTCTGTTATGTGTTCGCGCTAGAAGTGGGACATATACTTAATTAGAGTATAAGTAGAGATTAATGAAGAAATAAATGAAAAATAAAGTAAATAACACAAGAATTTATACTAGTTTAGCAAATATTTTGCGATATGTCCGCTAAAACTTTGTTAATGATTTTTTATGTTCTTTACAGCCGTGGTTTTACAAGTCAGTTGCTTACATATCGGTAAGAATTCAAGTCCCGAGCTAAAATCAATATATTCACAAAGTCAAGAAAAGATCTTTTTTTGTTCATCTTCTTTAGTCCTATTTATAGATGTAGATTAGCGAATTTGGCTTCGATGATTACTACCCAGGATCCCCATGTTTAGCAGAAGGTTCGGAAGGGGATTATGACCAGGTCATCTTGGTTGTCAATCCGGTATGGAGTTGTAATTCACAACTCGGTGCCGAGTCATGGGTGCTTCAACTTTTGAAGTATTTGGCCTTGCTTTTTCATTCTCTTGAATGCAACGTCCTGGACCATCTCCCTAAGCTTTAATACTTTGTTTTGCCTTAGTTCATTCTTTAATCTTCTTAAAGTAGTTGTGCTGAGTCAACTTCATGACTCGATACCGAGTTGAGGGTTCAACTTAATACCGAGTTGACACTTTAATTTGTATTTGGCAACTTTTCCCTTCACCATTTAGTTTCTCTAGAATACGACTAGCTATCTGCAAGTGGCAAACAAAGTTCTACTTCAACTCTTTGGATTTTGATCGGACTCTAGTCTCCAAAGTTAGGATTCAAGATTTTTGGTTCGCTTCTCAACCATTCAATGGTTCTGTCTTGTCCAAACATGGCTTGGTTCACAAGCAGGATAACAGTTTCCCCCAAAGTAGATCTTGTGCTAACAAGGCATGCTTTGGGTCGAGACTAGCTAGCAATTTCAAATTTTGATTTGAACGTATGTCTTCATCTTCTAAACTGTTTTCGAAAGCAGTGCGTCTTATCTGGATCGTCATATCACTTCGAACAATTATGAATTTATATCCTTTGGATGATATAAGGTCTGAAGTATGTTGTTGGAGTTCGTCATTTGGATTTTGGAAAGTTCAATGTTCTTTCATGTAACGACCCGTATTTTTAACGATCGGATATTTAAATAGTTTATTTAAATATTTAATCGTTAGTTTATTTAAATATTTAATCGTTAATTAAATAAAGGCTCAAAAATGTGATATTTCGCATTCGACCGAATCAGGACTCAAGACCACTTCCGTCGAGTTCAGATTGACGTTGCGAATTAAAACGAGTACAAGGATCGCTATATTTGGAGATTGAACGATCCAATCCTCAAAACGATCTCAAAATACGCGAAACTAGCCTTCTGGGGTGCAGTCTTAGATGGAGACGTAGTTAGTGCCGTTGGATCCAGAAAAATAAGGTGAGATACACAGACGAATTTCGTGATGATCAGACGCGTCGTCTGATCGCACGAGCTCGAAACGCGTGACCATTTATTTAAGAGAATTAAATAAATGGAACATAATGTTATTACATAAATCCCAAATCAAGATCTTCCCTCCATTTTACAATTGCCATTAACTGTTCATTCCTGATGCTTGAAAATAATGGCCAAACCCATTTCTTTGATTTCAAGAATTAATTTCTCCAAATCCGCTAAACTGAAAATCATGACGTTTGATTCGTTGAAATTGTATCATCGAGAGCTACGCGATGACCGTTGTGGAATTTTAGATCGACGTCGTTGGTTGAAATCGAACTCTTTGCCGATGAACTAGGGTTAGATCTAATTGGAGATTTGAGCGTCAATTTGCATATCGGAGATTACCGGTGTGATTCTTGTGCGATGGGAAGTAGATAGCCTCGATTTTGGGATGAACATCGAAGAGATGGGAGATGTGACATTTCCTTGACGTGAGCAGGTCGAGCTCAGTGGCCATCAGGTCGCGATCTTATATGATGGATCGAGTGGCTTCTTGTGGTGATCCTCGCGAAGAGAATGGATTATGGAGCGTCTAGGCAAAGACGGATTGAGAAATCGTTGTTTGTAGAGGGAGAAATCATCATGTATGTACATGGGCAAATGGGAAGAAGGATTATGGATTAAAAAGGTAATTAGTGATTTATTTAAATAACGATTTCACTAATTATGATTCTTATTTTGGCCATATCTTTTGTATACGAGGTCCATTTTGGACAACGTTTCTTGTATTGGGATTGTATTGGTGAGATCTACATTTTGATGCCGGTTTGGACAGATTTAGCTGATGTGAGTGATATTGTCTCTTACTTTACTATGCTTGATTGTTTATTGTTATATCAACGCTCGAAAATGATTTTTTGGTTTTTAAACATGATATTATTATATATATACAACAGTCATATTTTCATAAAAGAATATATAATTATCTTCAAATGATTTATAAAGAATATCATTTATTTTCCATCGTCGTGCCATAATTAGGGAAATATTAGATTAGATCTATCATTGATGTTATTTTCCATATTAGTTAATATGCATGGATGCGGTGCTTTGATCTGGTGGTCTGATACTGCCGATAGTGACTCGATGATGTATGAAGTAGGCTCCAGGATGACAGTATCAGGACTATATGGATCATGCTAGATCTCGGGCTTTGGATGACATGATAGTAGGGTTCTTCGATCAAGAGCTCAAACAGTGAGCATGATCGAGGATGGAAGCTCAGATTGGAGTGATACTGTAGATAGTGGACTGGGGGTGAGTATTAGGGCTCGTGCCTAGAAAACTATAGTGAACCAGTTTGGTTCAGATCCATATCGAGTGAGTAGGGCTCGATGGATATGTTTGTGCCTAGGGATCGTTGATGACTCGGAGTGTTCTGCTTGTGTTCAAAGCATGCGTACTATATGTCGGGGCACCCGAGGGATGATAGTCTGTACCCTAGACTGGTAGGGTCTGATCAGGTGGTACAAAGGTATCACAAGAGACAACCGTGTGGGGTTTTCTAACCGGTGTGTATAATGAACACAATCGAGAATCAAGATTTTCACTAGTCCTTGACAGTCTCCGAGGGTCATATGAGTCATCATATATCTGACACATTGAGTGACAGTTAGTATTATATGATGGATGCTATGTTCGTTATGGCTGCTCACTAGTCACCTGTCACCGTAGGGATGTCACACTAGGTAGGTATTGTGGTAGCGATACCTGGATACCCCGACTTGACTTAGTGTGGAGCAGGTATGGATGGATATACCTAGATACCTGAAGTTTACTTAGTATGGAGTATGGATTGTAGGTGGAGATACCTAGGCACCCTGACAGATACTGAGTATGGTATACCCTTTTTACAATGTATGGAGTAGCATATCACTTATGTTTGTGTGTTGACTCTGTGGTTGTAGGGACAGGCTAGGTATGGTTTATATACCCTCTATTCCATATATTATCGACTTTTATAGTATTTTGAGATTTGATATCGCTCACATCAGACTGTTTTATGACAAAAGGTTTTATGCGTTGCTTCCTATTATCTTAGGTACTCTTAAATGAGTAGATTGAGAGCATGTGGATGATTATGGAGTTCTACAGGTGGACCGACAGGAGGTGACGGTTATCTATACTTACATGTGCAATTTGTTATAATACTTTCGATGTGTGGCACTATGGAGCCTTGGAAGTGTTGATTTACTATTATAAGACAGTGTACCACTTGAGTTTACTTTCCCACTGTAAAAACTCTACTATGGTGTTGTATAACTTTGTGGATCTTTATTCAGATGATTATTTCACATTGTTATTACTGTCTCCATTGCTTTATACCTATTTTGTTTATTATATTTACTCTGATGCAATGTGAGGTATGCGAAGGTAATTTGGTTATTTGATGCTTTTTTTTCTCCTCTATTTCTTCATCTTGTTTCTTTTTCTTTCCTTTAACTACCGTTCAGCACTATAGGTGTAGGGCGGTCGTTAGATTTGGTATCAGAGCGAAGGTTACCCGATTAACCTTATTTGATACCGTGATCCAATAAGATAGGATATGAGTTATTGCCTTAGACTAGATCTAGAGAGTGTATATATGTGAGAGAGTTCATATTTGTTATATCTTTTGGTTTTCAAAACTATATAGTAGTATATGAGTTGGGTGCACACATAAGCACTGTTGATGCAATTTTCTTTGTATGAGACAGATCATCTTATTCGTAGAATTAGAATGATCTAGCATGGAAGAAAAACTTCTATTGACTCTATCTTTAGAGTTAGGTATTGGACATGATTAGGGCCACTATCCCTAATTGGTAGGGTATTTTCATAGAGTTGGTGCGGATCATTTCTTGGATGCATAGTTTGTTCTGGATGGTTATGGTGCTTAAGTGTAATTGGCTAGAGTCGGCTTTGCCGGGTTGTACATAGACCATGGGAGTCTAGGAGGCAGACCATTCCTCAGAATGGAGTCGGTTATTGGAAGGCAAGTTTGTTGGTTGTTTGCAAGGATCTTCGACGACTTGGATTTAGATGATGCATGAGGTAGAAGTAAGCCTCTGGATAACTCCAAGGATGGACGATGAACTAGTGGAGTGTTTCTGTAGCTCTGATTTCCAAGGATTGATTTCCTTGGGACTAGTTCATATTTCGCTTCGAAGAAGATTTGTATCACTTTTCTAAAGTTGGGAATGGTTAGAGGGTTCACCGATTTGAAATACGACGATATGTCTGTGTTGGAGTGTGTGGTCGGATTCGATATGGTATCGAGGTATAGTCTATTTCCATTGACACTCCATTACAGAAAGGATTGAAGTTTAGCATTGGGAAGAGAAATCATCTTGGGAGTCGATTGGTTCGTCACTTTGACAAGGGCTTCGAGAGGATGATCGAGAAGTACCCAGCATTAAAGAGTTATCCCATACTATTTGAGTAGGGATAGATCGAGAAGCATATATATGATTGCCTTTTCGGTTTCGTAGATTGCTCCATCGATGAAATAGAAGGGAAAATGCATCACAGTTTGAGATGTGCTTTTCGCATGTGGTGATTCCACACATGTTTATTTGACGTCGAGGTTTTGTATTCCTTCATATCTAGATCCGATAGTTAGATATTGGGATACATACTCGATATATTTTTCGATCTCTGATCGTGACAGACCTAGTTAGGGGCTCATCCAGCCTATACGTGGTTTCTCGAGACTTTTCCCTATCGAATCATGGTTGTTTTTTTGTTAAACATTGATTATTTGGGGTTTAGATGGGTTGGTATTATAGTTTAAGAACGGACTGGCTGAAGGGGATACATAATAGTGGTAGACTGTGAGAGGCCGTTGATGACGACTAGGGTTGCAGAGGAGAGGACTGTAGTGATTAGCTGCCAGTAGGGGAGCCTTTTATATTCGCTCAATGCCTGTAGTTGGAGAGTGTCTAGACATACTCAAGGAGGTGACCATATTACCATCATATAGGGATAGAGTTCTGTGTCGAACTAGTTGGAGGGATTGGACCAGTAGTTTTGCCTTTAAGGCATAGAGTGTCCAAAGAGCTTAGGAGATTAGAGGTGCGAGGGGATGACCTGTTTAGGTGATGGTCCATCTATGGATGTATGTTTAGGTAGGATGCACCTGTTGTGTTCATCAATAGGATGGATGGCTCTTTGGAGTTGTTTGTTGGTTGTTGTGGGATAGATAAGACGAAGAACAAGTTCTACTCCCGTTTGTTGATGACTTATTCAGCTTTATAACATGAGGATGTTATTTTAGTTGGACCCTACGATGAGGTTGCACCAATTGCGATTAATTTGGATGAATGTATCGATTATAGTGTTTTATACGCTACCTTGATTCTAGGTTGGTTATGCCGTTCAGTTTAACCTATGTGTCAGCATATGTTGTGGATCTCATGGAACATGTTTGGAGAGATTGCTTGAGTGGGTTGTGCTTGTGTTCGATGATGATACTTTCGTCCGCCCATGGATGGAAGAGGAGCACAAGAATTGATTAATGATGAGATTTTGATGGTATCATTTTTAAGGAGGGAAGTGAGATGCTTAGGTCATATTGTTTTAGTATAGGACGTCGCTGTAGATCCTTTAGTTACGGCAGTCCAGTATCTGAATGGACCCAAAGTAACAATATCGTTGACCTATTATTCAATAAAGTATCAGACTTTCATTTGAGATGCGAGGTGTGGATACGTGTTGGTGAATCTGGGCAAGAGGTCGACGGGTGTATTGATAGTACTCATTCCAAGAAGGAATGAGGAGATGATTAGTATGCACTTGCATGTGGTACTTGAATGCATGCAGTAGTGATACCGAGAGGTAGCATCTGACTCTTGATTCGGATTTGGAGGTGATAGAGTTTACTTTGGGGATTTTGGAAGCACTATTTTCTAGGAGAGGAGTTTGAGTTGTTCAGTGATCCCTTGCCATTGTATTATCTCTTCTCTTGAGAAAGATCTTTACCTTTGCTAGTAGTGATGGTTGGAGTTCTTAGCCTCCTATGGATTTGGCATTTCCTAGACGTCTGTAAGGGAAATGTAGATGTTGGTGTTTTGTGGGAGACGTACCAGTTTGGTAGCGATATTCCTATAGTGGGTATTGGCCAAGCTTATCACTGGTTACGACTTTAGGACTCGATGAGCTTTGGTCAAGTGTGATGGCTAGTTTGACCGTCGGACCTACTTTGATTTAGTGGATTGATACTAGTCAGAGGCTACAGGCTAGACTAATAGAGATTGTAGCTAAATTAGAAGAAAAAGTAGTGTCTGTAGAGGTGATGTAGTGCGGACCCGACTGAGATTGTTGGTTCCATAGAGATTATTTGTTCTCGAGTAGTGGGAACAAATGTTTTGGGACTGCATCGAGGGATTGCTGACGACTAAGGATAGAAAGATAGCATTTGAGTCACAGTCGATTGGTTGACAGGTGATACTAGATTTTTGTTCCTTAAGTCCAGTAGTATGACATCTGTATTTGTTATGTTGTTTGTGGGGTAGTCAGTGTGATTCTATTGTATGCCAAGAGCATTGTAAGTGGCGAGACCTATTGTTCGATAATGGGTGTTGGGAGAACTTACATGAGGCGTTTGGATATTTGGCACTAAATGGATTAGATGATATCGAGACTGAACCATTGACTTAGAGACCTCATGAGCCTATTTATGCCAATAAATGTGATACGAATCATGTTATGAGGAAGTGGAAGAAGTAGAAGTGGTTCAGTGGAATGAAAGCGAAGGCGATAAGGTGTGGTAGACTGTGGGGAGCATGAGGACAGTTAGTCCGTAGCTCTTTAGATGATGAGATTTTGTTTTTATCATCAACTTTCATTATGGATATCATATTGGATGTTTATACTAGATGGTTTAGTATTCCACGTGCTAGGATAGGCATGGATGTTATTTTTGGATGCTAGATCTTATGTATGAATGTTTGATTTGATTGTTAGCATTTGACTTGATAGTTTATGTTTGTATGGTAGTTAGGCACGTGGGATAGTTTGGCTGGGTATAACATTCTTGTCTGATGATTGCTATATATGATCTAATATAGCTAAAGATATGGGCTGTAAGCATGTCTTTGTTGTGCTGGGATTATTTTGACATAGTTGTCCGAAGAAGGTTCTGTCAAATTTTTCCGGAATTTGATAGATTTTTGAGGGCCGATGGGTTAGGAGACTTTCTCTTGGTGTTGTGATTTCTGAGACGAAATTCTATAAGGACGGGAGAATGTAATGATCCGTGTTTTTAACGATCGAATATTCAGATAGTTTATTTAAATATTTAATCGTTAATTAAATGAAGGTCCGAAAATGTGATTTTTCGCATACGATCGAATCATGACTCAAGGCAACTTTCGTTGAGTTCAGATTGACGTTGCGAATTAAAATAAGTATAAGGATCGCTATATTTTGATATCGGGTGATCTGATGCCTGAAACGGTCTCAAAATACGCAAAATTAGCCTTCTAGGGTGCAGTCTCAGATGGAGACTTGGTTAGTGCCGTTGGATCCGAAGAAATAAGGTAAGGTAAGTAAACGAGTTTCGTGATGAATGGACGTATCGTGTGATCGCACGAGCTTGAAATGCATGACCATTTATTTAAGAGAATTAAATAAATGGAATATAATATTACTATATAAATCCCAAATCTAGATCTTCCCTCCATTTTACAATTGCCATTCACTGTTCATTCCTAAAGCTTGAAAATAACGGCCGAACCCATTTCTTTGATTTCAAAAATTAGTTTCTCCTAATCCGCTAAAATAAAAAGCACGTCGTTTGATTCGTTGAGATCGTATCATCGAGAGCTACGCAATGACCGTAGCGGAATTTTAGATCGACGTCGTTGGCCGAAATTGACCTCTTTGCCAATGAACTAGGGTTAGATCTAATTGGAGATTTGAGCATCGATTTGTGGATCTGAAATTACCATTGTGATTCCTCTGCGATGCGGAGTAGATAGCCTTGATTTTGGGATGAACGACGAAGAGCATTTCCTTGATGCGGGCAGGTCGAGCTCGTGGCCATCAGGTTGCGATCCTATATGAAGGATCGAGTGGCTTCTTGTAGCGATCATCGCGAAGAGGATGGGTTATGGAGTGCATAGGCGAAGGCGGATCGAGAAATCGTTGTTTGTAGAGGGAAAAATCATCATGTATGTACACGGGCAAATGGGTTCATGCACGACTACAGGCTTTAGGAAGAAGAAGGATTAGGGATAAAAAGGTAATTAGCGATTTATTAATTTAAATAATGATTTTGCTAATTATGATTCTTATTTTTGTCATATCTTTTTCATACGAGGTCCGTTTTGGATGTCGTCTCTTATATTGGGATCGTGTTGGTGAGATCTACATTTCGACGCTCGTTTGGACAGATTTGGATGAGGTGAGTCATATTGTCTCTCATTTTACTATGGTTGATTATTTATTGTTATACAGATGCTCGAGAATGATTTTTATTTTTTAAATGTGATATTATTATATATATATAGCAGTCATATTTTCTTAAAATAATATATAATTATTTTCAATGATTTATAAGAATATCACTTATTTTCCATCGTCGTACTATAGTTAGGGAATTATTAGATTAGATCTATTATTGATGTTATTTTCAACATTAATTAATATGGATAGATTATTATGTCGTATGTATGGCGTTTTGAATGGATATATGGTTGTTTGGATGTATGGATGCATGTTTGACTTTTTGGCTTGTTTGTTATTTGGCTATTTTGGTTGAAAACGCCAATCAGTGTTGATTTTATTTTAGATAGCAACTTGTACGTTGGAGTTCCGCACACGTGGGAATCTATTGAACGAGATGAACTGTAGAAGAGTGTTTGGGATACCTGATGACGGACTTGGATTTTCGCATGGATGCCGAACGTTTCTGTTTGGTCTGTACTTAACTTTTTGGTTAAGTACAAGATCAAAGTTGATGATATTGACCATAGTAGAGTGGTCAATGTTCACCACTGTTGTTAATTGGGGGTCTGGCCGATACTTGGCTTAGACGTCGATGGGATATCATGGTGCATGACGTGATGGTTTGTTCATATGATCAGTTTAGAGATTGGATTTGATTACTATAAGTCAAGTGATATTAATGGTGAGGCAGAGATGTGGTGCTTCGACTTGGTGATTTTGATGGTGAGGCAGGGATGTGGTGCTTCGACTTGGTGGTCTGATATTGCTGATAGTGACTTCATGATGTATGAAGTAGGCTCTAGGATGATAGTATCAGGACTATATGGATCATGATAGATTTCAGGCTTTGGATGGCATGATAGTAGGTTTCTTCGATCAAGAGCTCGGGCTGTGAGCATGATTGAGGATGGCAGCTCAGATTGGAGTGATGTCGTAGATAGTGGACTGGGTGAGTATTAGGGCTCATTCCCAGAAAACTATAGTGAACCAGTAGGGTTTAGATCTGTGTCGAGTGAGTAGGGCACGATGTATATGTTTGTGCCTAGGGATCGTTGACGACTCAGAGTGTTCTGGTTGTGTTCAAAGCAGGGGTGCTATATGCGGTGCACCCGAGGGCTAGTAGCACTAGTCTACCAGGTCAGGTGGTACAGAGGTATCACAAGAGACAATCGTGCATGATTCTGACCAATGAGTACGGTGAGCACAATTGAGAACCATGATTTCTACTAGTCCTTGACAGTCTCCGAGGGTCATATGAGTCATCATATATCTGGCACATTGGGTGATAGTTAATATTGTTTGATGGATGCTATGTTTGTTATGGTTGCTCACTAGTCACCTGTCATCCTAAAGATGTCACACTAGGTAGGTATTGTGGTAGCGATACCTGGATACCCTGACTTGACTTAGTGTAGAGTAGGTATGGATGTAGATACCTAGATACATGAAGTTTAATTAGTATAGAGTAGGGATTGTGGGTGGAGATACCTAGGCACCCTGACAAATACCGAGTATGGTATACCCTTTTTACGATGTTATAGAGTAGAATATTACTTATGTTTATGTCCTGACTCTGTTGTTGCAGGGACATGTCAGTTATGGTTTATATACCCTCTGTTCCATATATTATCGAATTCTATAGTATTTTGAGATTTGATATCGCTCACACCAGACTGTTGTCTGACCCAAGGTTTTATGCATTGCTTCCTATTATCTTAGGTACTCTTAAATGAATAGATTGAGAGCATGTGGATGATTATGGAGTTTTACAGGTGGACCGACAAGAGGTGACGGTCATCTATACTTACATGTGCATTTGTTATCATACTTCCGTTGTGTGACACTGTGGAGCCTTGGCAGTGTTGATTTACTATTATAAGACAGTGTACCACTTTAGTTTACTTTCCCACTGTATAAACTCTATTATGGTGTTGTATAACTTTGTGGATCTTTATTCAGATGATTATTTCACATTGTTATTACTGTCTCCATTGTTTTATATCTGTTTTGTTTATTATATTTATCTGATGCGATGTGAGATATGCGACAGATAATTTGGTTATTTGATGCTTCGTTTTCTCCATTTTCATTCTTTTCTCTTCTATTTCTTCATCTTATTTCCTTTTCTTTCCTTTAACCACCGTTCTGCACTGTAGGTGTAGAGCGGTCGTTACATTTCATTTGTTCGGTTAGGTAGGTTTTCAATTCCAAAGCATGCTTTCCTTTTACATTTCCTACTGTCATTTTTTTGGGCATGAATCGGTACTGATTTTGGGGGTTACTTTTATGCTTCTGAAATTGCTTAAGTACTTCTCCTTTTTCATTTTCTCACTTTTGCCTTTGCTTATTTACTTCTTTAGCGATTTCAACTTCAAACTTGTTGAACTTTTGACTCCGATCTAGGCCTCCATAACCGTCGCCACACTATCATTTAGCCACCGCTGACCGTCTATTATCGCCATTGACATAGTTTAATTGAGTTTGCCCTCAATTCACATCCGTCCTTCTCAAATCTAGTAAAATTTCATTTCAATTTCCTTGCTTCGTCACTATTATTAGTGTCATTCCAGCCCTAGGTAGGTGGTGATGCCTTGGGGAGTTGCCGATGTTGGCAATGGACCATTGATTGGATTCGGCCAGGACTCATCTACTTCTTTCTCCTTGGATTTAGCCACCGCTTGTGAAGGATCATGTTTCAAGCATGTAAGGTGCTGACTTGAAACAAGCCTTTATAAGACTTGAGTTTGACTTGGGTTCTTAAAGAATTTTGAGCACTTCAGGGCCTGCTTCGGGTTTGCCAAGGGCTTGGCTCGGGTTTTTCACATAATCGTGGGATCTTGATAAATTTGGGATCTTTTCTATGTCCAAGGTGGAATGTAACAATTATTGTAATTTCTGGTTGAGCGTATATCAACGATCGAGCTCCGGTGAGATGGTTTTAGATAACCATCACATCGAATGCGCTCTGCATTCAGATGGTTTTTTTCATCACCGTATTAAACACTTCACTTCGGTGTTCTTGCAAAGAGAAGTCCTATGTCGCTTCGAACAATGGTTTCGATATCATAAATCTTATGATAACGTGTAAAATCCGACACACAATTCCTTTGTGTGACGGCGCTCGTTTGCCAAAACGAGCGAACTATCTACACAAAGTGTTCGCACTCACCGTGCTCTAGACATAGGGCACACACTGCATGGATTGAATTGTATATCATTGCCCCTGTCAATGTATAAGACCCGATCTGTCAAAACATGTCGACATCCTTTGGGACTTATACATCGACCGCATAGGGTTTATTTCAACATGAAGATCAAAGTTAAATTCTACCCTACCTTGCTCATCTGTGAAGTTTTTCATAGTTATAGATCATAGATGCTCCTTATGTTTCTCTGCGATGGGTGTAAGTACATCACCATCAAAGTTAGTTTCATTTGTGATAGAGTCGGATTCTACTTCAACATCTTCAATGTCATCTGCTTCGTCATCTTTTCGTCCTTAATTGGCTCATCGTTCGATAAGGTAGTCTCTAGAGGATCTCCTTTTATGACAGCAGATGAAGCATTCGTAGGGGTTGCCCTTGATATTGATCTTGGAGATGCCATAATTCTCAATGATCCTCCAGACTCTCTCACATCCAAGTTAGATGAAGTAAGTGTTAGAAGAATTTGTGAATGGCATGGCATCCCTCTTGAGGATGTTTTATTCTAGAGCCCTTTCATTGGACTCACAATCCAATCAAGGGCTACACTACCTACAATAGGTTTATGTGTCTTTCTAGATGAGTCCCTCCTTTAAATCATTTAATCCGGCTTGTGCTCCAGTTTAAAAAGTTTTCCCCTTCCTAGCTTCATCCAAATAACTATGTCTCGTTAAACAACATGTGTATGGTTCGTCTTCATCAGTTCGACATCGTGCATACATTGGAGGATATTCGTTATTTATGTGCCTTTAAAAAGCGAAAAGAAAGCCTTACTCTCACTTATTTAGAGCCATCTAAGGGCTGTCGTATCATCATCGGTCTTTGAAACAAACTTAGTTAAGGATGAGTACTTCTTTGTATGCTACCTACCTGGATTTTCCCAGAAACGGCTATCCGGATGTAATTTATTTTATTATCTGTAACATCCCACCTTTTTGTACGCTTTAAATCGACGGTAAACCACACACGTCAGACTCAAACCATACAGAAGGGCGGATTGTTATAGTGGTGAATAAGAAAACGCAGGGAAAGAAGAAAAACAAAACAGAATCTCATAATGGAACGACAAAATATAATAATCAAATAACAATTCATGAAGCTGTTTTATAAAACATTTGATTATACTTACACAATACATATCAGAGTTACATATACCAGAGAATAATCAATAACAATGCAGCGGAACAATGTGATGTAGTAGAACATAATAAATAAATAATAGTAATGCAATCTCCGTCTTCGTCCTCCAGAAATAAAGTCTTCGAATCCTAAAATGCTCAGACTGACTCGAGCGAATTGAAAAGACAAAACACTCGAGTCAGAACTAAAAGATCTCATGTAAGTTAAATCTATGGCAAATAATATGAGTGGAACGGCGTCAGAGATGTTTACGGGATTTGATATCTCCTATCCAGTGTCAAACATGAGTGCAACAACTTAAGAGATGCTCGGAATTCACATCTCCTAAGGATCCGTTAAACTATTTACTATGTAGCAATATATCGCTATTGTAATAACGGCTATAGTAAAATAAACTTACTTTTAAATAGCATTAAGGCTTTACATTTTCCACCTTAACGCGTAATAGTCCCAGTAGTCCATCCAGTATCAGTGCATCTCTAGATCGGGAGACTACCCTAAATACTCCACAGGCTACAGGAGAAATCCAAACTCGTACAAGACGCGCTAGGGTAGGTGACACGACACACAAGGAAATGCCAGGATAGATATACCAATTACCATCCGGACCGGTGGTGACGCATAGCGTGCAGCTACCGCCCATCTCGAGCCACACCCCAAATCAAAAATCAAAAGTGGCTGCCAAATGAATCTCCAAGTCAGAATATAATATCGAAGGAGTGTGTCCGATAAGAGGAGCTGCCTCACTAGTCCGGATTCGCTCCTACTCCCGGGTCCACGTATATACCTCAAAGGAACGCGCCACTATCCTACTTCATTCTGGAATCTCCACTACGTACATGATTGTTAAAGTGGTTTTCGAAGTTGGCAGAGAGTATGACAACTTCTGATCCTGGTCTCTCTAACAATCAAACGTTATTTTAACACCGTGGTCATTTCAAAATAATTTATACTTCAAAATCAGAATATAATATCCATTTCAAAACCATATAAATACGATATCGTTTCCATTTCATAAACCAATCAATATGATATCATTTTTACAAAACCCAAGTCAATATAATCTCATTTTCATTTTAAATATATCCTTTTTCCAAAATCATAGCGCTTTCAAAGTTATAACACTTCGAAATTAAACACTTAAAGTATAACACTTTCAAATCATAATACTTTGAAACTCATAACTTTAAAACATAACTAAATGGCTTAAATGCTAAATTAATTTATATAATAAAATATCTTCTTCAATTTCACAAATCAATTCCAAATACAGATTTGAACCCCCAAATAAACCATTTCTTTCAACGCTTAAAATATTCCACCATTTCAAAACTAATTCTTTGTTAATTCCATATATATCAAATTCAATTACTATTATTTCGATTTGAAATGTTTACTTAATAAATCCAATATCATTTAAATAAAAAATTTAACTTCAGATAACTGGATCTTCTTTCAATTTATTTAACATGATATATTCATTTAAATCAACTTGATATTCATTTAAATCACTGTAAACCAAATACCCTTTAAAATCTCAATTTTATTTAAATTTCAAATCAAATTTATTCGAGTATAATTATCAAATAATTTAACTCAAATCAACTTCATATTTATCTTCCAACCTCAATTGTATTTAAGTCATTATAAACTCTATATACACTATAATTTAAATGGATACTTAATCATATTATATAAAATAATCAAACTTTATTATTTAACTTATTTTATATTTCAAAACAAATTTATACATAGCTAAAAATCAATAATAAAATAACATTTATATAACATCTAAAATCAATATTTATATAACTCATATATTTCTATACAAAACTGTAGAAATCATATCAAAATATGTTTATATATGACCACGGCGTCTATATAAAATTTTCTATCCTATGGTCAAGTGATATGGATATTTATCATTTCAATCCGTAATTTAAAATATAAATAAGTTTATATATCATTTCAAACCGCAATCCCGAATGTAATAAAATCCATATCAACTTGTAGTTTATAACAGTATAAATACAACATCCATTCATCCAATATCAATCATCAAACATTTATCACAGTCATCATGCAATTCAATCAATAACATCAATATAGAACAGATAATAGATAACAGGCATTTACTGGCAGTTTATATTCAATAATAAATTAAATAACTATTTAACTGGCAGTTTATATGCAATAATACATTAAACAACAATTTAATTCAAATAAATTCAATTTAACTGGGACAATGATTAAAAAAGCGCCAAATAGTCATAAATAAATTTCTAATCACATCATAAATCTATTTAACAAACATAAATAATTTTAGAAGTTGTGAGTGGGTTAAAACACTCACCTTTCGAATTTAAATCCAATTTAAACCCAAAATTTGAACAGTCTCAGAATTCGTCCAAACCAACATCATACTGTTTCGGATTTTAATACGATCCTAACAAAAGAAACCACATGTAAATCGGATATTGCATGAGAAAGTTATTAGAGTTAGAAAATTTGAATTTGAAATTAAAACAAAATTTAAAAAAATGAAGAAAAAAAGAAGCACCACTCACCAGCCGATGCGTCACTCACGCACAGTCCTTCTAGAGTTATCGATCGAAACCCTACAGCCCATAGTTGAGACTTTGACCGACGTTTGCTCAGCCTACACGTCACCGTTGGCCACGGCGCCGCCTCCAACGCCCTTGCATCGCCACGCCGCACCACCCTGCCAGGTCCGCCGTCCTCTAATGCACGTTGCCACCACCGAAGAAGCTAGGGTTCAAAACCCTCAACCAGCAAAATCGAAAATTGACCGCCTCCGGTCGAGTTAGACCATGCGACCACCATCAAACGGCTCCATACCATGATCTCTCAGATACCCGTAAACCAATTTCATCAATTATAGCCCGAATCAAAAATACCCAAATTGAATTAGGGTTTCTTGATAATAAGCTTTGACCAAGATTTCTGGTTGAATCGAGCATTATTTGCAGAAACATACACCAGATGCAGAATCATATCGTTGAGATCTTTGATTCTATATTTTTTTCGAATTTTTTTGAGGAGTTTGATTTTTCAATTTGATTTTCATTTGCAGTTTGAATTTGGAATTGGTTTTGGTTTGTCCACCATTAGAAAGAGAGAAGAAGATTGGATTGTACGTACAGACAAAAGCAATAAGAGATAGCTAGGGTTTATAACGGGCTATATATAGACAGATCATAAATAGGAATAAATGGACTAGATCAATTTGAAAGTTGAACGATAAACGGCCCGAAAAGCCCGTTTCGTTCCCGAAGTGGAAATGTGTCATCCGATATATCAAAACATATGTTTTTGAATATTTTAAACGCAGTGGAATAGGTTTCAAGTCCAAATTCCATCGTATAAAGAAGTTATGCTAAAATCTAGTTATTTCAAATTGATTTCAATTAAATTGATTTCTAGGCGTTTCGAGTCCGTACGATCAAACGACAAGCTTGATCGCTATGAAACTTGAATTCCTACAATAATTCACCATTACGGATCACAGGAAACTAGTTTCGTTGAGATCCGAGTCAGTGGCCAAAATAACTATATTCTAGTTAATTAAATAAATTAATATTAAATTAATTAATCACTTTTCAATTTAAATTTTAATAATTTACAACTTCTATCAATTTTGATTTCTTGACCATTCACAAATAATTTAAACAAATTTAGCCGTCGATTTAACATTTATTAATTCCTCAATTTTAGTGTTTAATTTCAATTTCATTAAGTTTATAAATTTACAAATTTAAAATTCCAAAATCCATATATTAACTTTTAAACCTTGTTATTCAAGTCTTTTATTACAATAAGGATATAATTAACATTGGTTTATACCATGGTACATTAATATTTCTCAATTTCATCTTAATCCCTATTTACGTAATATTTAAATATTAATTTTCATTTAATTCCAACTAATCCAATTATTAAATTTAAATTAACAAATCTTGATTCCAAATCTTTTTGTTCAGTCAATCATTATCCTATTCATACTTTATTATCAACCAACAATTATAACAATTAATTATCTAATGTTGATTTTTTCAAATTACAGCTTATTACGTATTATTTCGTCAATTAATATAACTTTGAATTTTATTTCCCAATTTACTGTTGACAATCAATTATGACCTTGCAATTGTTTCAATTAATTGGGTTTGCTCTAAATTAGTTATCTATTAACTTGCATTAATACTATTACCTTTATTTTAGTGATTTCATGATTAAATTACAGATTTTTATTCTTTCCGAATTAAATTACCAAAACCTATTAAATTCACAAGATTTAATTATTGAAAATTATGGGTCGTTACACTCTCCCCCACTCAAAACTTTTCGTCCCCGAAAAGAAAAAAGAAGGGAAAAGAAGAATTAAGAAATCAACATATCTTACTTAAAGTATTAAATTTTTAAACAGATAAATTTACAAAATTAATTAATTTAAATTAAATATACCAATTTATAATTGTTAAATCTTTTTATACTTAAATCAATAAAGTTTGAAAAGCATTTTCAAAAAAATTCTAAGTCCAAAATTTACGAAAAAATTCGACAGAGTCTCCTTTGTACGGAGAGGCTCGGGAGAAATTATAATATCAAATATAACATATATTTCAAAATAATATATCCCAACATGGGAAAAAAGGTATAATAACGCTATAAACCATAATCCGAGAACGTACCTATTTGTCGGGCAATTAACGGTTAGTTATGAAACCAAAAGCAGTAGCAATTGCTTCCATACCTGTATTTCACTTATATAATCCAAAAGAGTTAATAATTGTATAAAATAAAATATTTAAAGTTGTTCCCACCAGTTCAATATAAAACAACAATCATTTGCGACTAATATACAATCATCACATAAAAATTAACCCAATCAATTATCCATTCATATCAAACAGAACAAATAGTTGTTCGGGTTCAAAAACTTCAAATTGTACAGAATTAAAAATAAACTATTAAGTGCACTATTTACTCAACAGTCTTAGATGAACTAAATAGATTATTCATACATCTAAACAATTTTAAAGTATCCTTGCCCAAACAACCATAAAACAAACAAACAACAATTTCGAACAATAGATCACGTTCATTCTTATTAATTTCATTTTATAACATTTGTTGTTTGATTCCCTTTTTATTCATATAATGGTTTATCCTTTTTATTTACATTTATTTCTTGCAAATTTTCAATTTCCATTCATTCATTCATTACTTAATTTCATTTATTCGTTTATTTGTAATACTTACATTCTATTACGTTAAATTAGAGCCTTTCAATTAACTTAAGCTTATAACAACTACAACATCAAATTCTTATTTATTAAAGAATTTCATTGAATACTTTCATTATTTCAAATTTTTACTTGTATAATATCCTATTACATTTTCTTATTAAACATTAGAACTTTTAACATTTGGTAAGTTATATACATACTTTTAAGGATGTAATTGAAAGTTATACAAGTTTTTCTCATTTCTTTTAACTAAATCATTGTTCAATAATCCTATCCTTTGTTTTATAGGTTACAATTTCAAATTTCTTGAAATTTCATTTATAACCTAGCATTTCGTCTCTTATTTTAATTAAAGGTTCCAATTATCGGTTAAATTCCGTTTCACTGAAACTATTAATTAACGGAAACTTAAGAATTAAATACCGAGTTTTATTCAGAAATCATTTTAAAATAATAGATAAGTTTATACCTACAACTTGTATATCCAATTATATTTAAAAAAAATTAAAATTTATATTTGTTTATCAAAATAAATTTGCAGAAAAACTACTACAGTGGCCTTCCCATTTAGAACTCGAAAATGAATGTCGATGATGCGTGCACTCATCACCGAAATTATTTCCCAGCGACAGAGAGGGGAGTACAGACTTATTTATTTCCAAAGTTCTTTAAAACAATTCTTTCAAATTATACTGAAATGTTTATGTCAGAAAATACTTACAAACGATATTATTATTATATTCCGAAATCATTTGAAAGAAAATTTCAAAATCCCGGAACTTAAGTTCTAAAATTTCCAATCAATATTTATAAATTTCACTACCTAACAACCAATATATTACAACCAAATATAACCTTTATAAAAATTTATTTTATATATAGAAAATGTAATAGGCAAAATTATTTCGTTCACCTATATTCAAAACAAATATTGTGTCGGTCTGTCCTATTAAGTGTTTAGAAATCTCTATTGATGTCATAACATCCTATGCACCAACCAGAATTTATAAATACAAAATGGAACAAATTGACACAATATCAAAACCTTTTATAGTACTAAAGAATACGCTCTCTCATATATATACACTCACCGACTCATTATAGGGTATTACTACCCTATTAATAAAGAGTCAGACCCTACAAAGCTAAGGTTTATCGCTAAACCAAAGCTCTGATACCAGATGTAGCATCCCATATTTGTGTACGCCTTAAATCGACGATAAACCACACACATCAGACTCAAACCATACAGAAGAGCGGATTATTATGGGGTAAATAAGAAAAAGCAGGGAAAGAAGAAAAACAAAACAGAATCTCACAACGGAACGACAAAAAATATAATAATCAAATAACAGTTCATGAAGATGTTTTATAAAACATTTGATCAATACAGATCAGAGTTACACATACCAGAGAATAATCAATAACAATGCAGCGGAACAATGTGATGCAGTGAACATAATAAATAAATAATAGTAATGCAATCTTCGTCTTCGTCCTCCAGAAATAAAATCTTCGAATCCTAAAATGCTCAGACTAACCCGAGCGAATTGAAAAGACACAACACTCGAGTCAGAACTAAAATATCTTATGTAAGTTGAATTAATGGTAAATAATACGAGTGGAACGACGTCAGAGATGTTTACGGGATTTGACATCTCCTATCCAGTGTCAAACGTGAGTGCAGTAACTTAAGAGATGCTCGGGATTCACATCTCCTAAGGATCCGTTAAACTATTTACTATGTAGCAATATATCGCTATTGTAATAACGGCTATAGTAAAATAAACTTACTTTTAAATAGCATTTAGGCTTTACATTTTCCACCTTAACGCGTAATAGTCCCAGTAGTCCATCCAGTATCAGTGCATCTCTAGATCGGGAGACTACCCTAAATACTCCATAGGCTACGGGAGAAATCCAAACTCGTACAAGGCGTGCTAGGGTAGGTGACACGGCACACAGGGCAATGCCAATGTAGATATACCAATTACTGTCTGGACTGGTGGTGACGTATAACACGCAGCTACCGCCCATCTCGAGCCACACCCCAAATCAAAAATCAAAAGTGGCCGCCAAATGAATCTCCAAGTCAGAATATAATATCGAAGGAGTGTGTCCGATAAGAGAAGCTACCTCACTAGCCCGGAATCGCTCCTGTTTTAGCCACCTTATACCAACTCATGGGAGTCAGGTCCACGTATATACCTCAAAGGAAAGCCGCCGCCATCCTACTTCATTCTGAAATCTCCACCACGTACACGGTTTTAAAAGTGGTTTTCGGAGTTGGCAGAGAGTATGATAACTTTCGATCCTGGTCTCTTTAACAACCAAACATTATTATAACACCGTGGTCATTTCAAAATAATTTATACTTCAAAATCAGAATATAATATCCATTTCAAAACCATATAAATATGACATCGTTTCCATTTCAAAAACCAATCAATATGATATCATTTTTATAAAACCCAAATCAATATAATCTCATTTTTATTTCAAATATATCTTTTTTCCAAAATCATAGCACTTTCAAAGTTATAACACTTCGAAATCAAACGCTTAAAGTATAACACTTTGAAATCAAACACTTAAAGTATAACACTTTGGAATCATAATACTTTGAAACTCATAACTTTGAAACATTACTACACCACTTATATGGCTTAAATGTTAAATTAATTTATATAATAAAATAGCTTCTTTAATTTCAAAAATCAATTCCAAATACAGATTTGAACCCCCAAATAAACCATTTTAATTTTCCTATATTTTAAAGCTTAAAATATTTCACCATTTCAAAACTAATTCTTTGATAATTCCATATATATCAAATTAAATTACTATTATTTAGCTTTGAAATGTTTACTTAATAAATCCAATATCATTTAAGTAAAACTTTTAACTTCAAATAACTGGATCTTCTTTCAATTTATTTAACTTGATATATTCATTTAAATCAACTTGATATATTCATTTAAATCGCTCTAAACCAAAATCAAATTATGAAAGCCATACCCTTTAAAATCTCAATTTTATTTAAATTTCAAATCAAATTTATTCGAGTATAATTCTTAAATAATTTAATTCAAATCAATTTCATATTTATCTTCCAACCTCAATTTTATTTAAGTCATTATAAACTCTATATATAATATAATTTAAATAGATACTTAATCATATTATATAAAACAATCAAACCTTATTATTTAACTTATTTTATAGTTCAAAACAAATTTATACATAGCTAAAAATCAATAATAAAATAACATTTATATAACATCTAAAATGAATATTTATAGAACTCATATATTTCTTTACAAAAGCGTAGAAATCATGTCAAATATTTTTGTATATAGACCACGGTGTTTGTATAAAATTTTCTATCCTATGGTCAAGTGATACAGATATTTATCATTTCAATATGTAATTTAAAATATAAATACGATTATATATCATTTCAAACCGCAATCCCGAATGACATAAAATCCATAACAACTTGTAGTTTATAATAGTATAAATACAACATCCATTCATCCAATATCAATCATCAAACATTTATCACAATCATCATGCAATTCAATCAATAAAATCAATATAGAACAGATAATAAATAACAAGCATTTACTGGCAGTTTATATTCAATAATAAATTAAATAACTATTTAACTGACATTTTATGTGCGATAATAAATTAAATAACTTTAAATGGGATGATGATTAAAAATATGCCAAACAGTTATAAATAAATTTCTAATCACGTCATAAATCAATTTAACAAACATAAAAGTTTGTAGATGTTGTGAGTGGGTTAAAACACTCACCTTTTGAATTTAAATTGAATTTAAATCCAATTTAAACCTAAAATTTAAACAGTCTCAGAATCTATCCAAAGCAGCGTCAAACTGTTCGAAATTTCAATACGATCCTAACAAAAGAAACCGCATGTAAATCGGATATCGTATGGGAAAGTTATTCGAGTTAGAAAATTTGAATTTGAAATTAAAACAAAATAAAAAAAATGAAGAAAAAAGAAGCACCACTCACCAGCCGACACGTCACTCACGCACACTCCATTTAGAGTTGCCAATCAAAACCCTACAACCCATAGCCAAGACTTTATCGACGTTTGCTCAAGCTACGCGTCACCGTTGGCCACGGCGCCACCTCCAACGCCCCTGCATCGCCACGCCGCACCACCCTGCCAGGTCCGTCGTCCTCTAATGCACGCCGCCTCCGCCGGAAAAGCTAGCGTTCAAAACCTTCAACCACCAAAATCGACCGCCTCCGGTCGAGTTAGACCACGCGACCACCATTAAACGGCTCCGTACCACGATCTCTCTGATACCCATAAACCAATTTCATCGATTATTGCCCGAATCAAAAATACCCAAATTGAATTAGGGTTTCTTGATAATAAGCTTTGACCAAGATTTCTGGTTGACTCGAGCATCATTTGCAGAAACAGACACCAGACACAGATTCTTATGGTTGAAATCTTTGATTCTATATTTTTTTCAAATTTTTTTGAGGAGTTTGATATTTCAATTTGATTTTCATTTGCAGTTTGAATTTGGAATTGGTTTTGGTATGTCCGCCATTGGAAAGAGAGAAGAAGATTGAATTGTACGTACTGACAAATGCAATAAGAGATAGCTAGGGTTTATAATGGGCTATATATAGGCAGATCAGAAACAGGAATAAATGGGCTAGATCGATTTAAAAGTTGAACGATAAACGGCCCGAAAAGCCCGTTTCGTTCCCGAAGCGGAAATATGCCATCCCATATATCAAAATATATGTTTTTGAATATTTTAAATGTAATGGAACAGGTTTCAAATCCAAATTCCATTGTATGAAGAAGTTATGCTAAAATCAACTTATTTCTAATTGATTTCAATTGATTTCAATTAAATTGATTTCTAATCGTTTTAAGTCCGTACGATCAAACGACAAACCCATTCGCTACGAAACTTGAAATCCTAACATAATTCACCGTTACGAATCCGACGAAATTGGTTTCGTCAAAGTCCGAGTTAGTGGCCAAAATGGCTATTTTCTAGTAATTAAATAAATTAGTATTAGATTAATTAATCACTTTCCAATTTAAATTTAATAATTTATAACTTCTATCAATTTTGATTTCTTAACCATTCACAAATAATTTAAACAAATTTAGCTGTTGATTTAAAATTGATTAATTCCTCAATTTCAGTGTTTAATTTCAATTTCATTAAGTTCAGAAATTTATTAATTTAAAATTCCAAAATCCATTTATTAACTTTTAAACCTTGTTATTCAAGTCTTTTATTACAATAAGGATATAATTAACATTGGTTTATAACATGGTACATTAATATTTCCTAGTTTCATCTTAATCCCTATTTACGTAATATTTAAATATTAATTTTCATTTAATTCCAACTAATCCAATTATTAAATTTAAATTAATAAATCTTGATTCCCAATCTTTTTATTCAGTCAATCATTATCCTATTCATACTTTATTATCAGCCAACAATTATTACAATTAATTATCTAATGTTGATTTTCCCAAATTACAGCTTATTACGTATTATTTCGTCAATTTATATAATTTTGGATTTTATTTCCCAATTTACTATTCACAATCAATTATGATCTTGTAATCGTTTCAATTAGTTGGGTTTGCACTAAATTAGTTATTTATTAATTTGCATTAACATTATTACCTTTATTTTAGTGATTTCATTATTAAATTACGATTTTTATTTTCTTTTCGAATTAGATTACCAAAACTTATTAAATTAACAAAATTTGATTATCGAAAATTACGGGTCATTACAGTATCCTTCATTTTGATGGAGCTAACATATCCGAGTCATTAGCTCCTTTATTTCATAACTTTTTAGATATTTCAACGAGGCATAATAATGCAACTCTGGCACGTACCCTCCAAGATTTGCAAACTATTCCCGTCGAAGTGCGAGAAATGAGATTTCTTCTGACGAATAAAAGGATGTGGCATTTTATTCTTTTGGATAATGATCATAGTCTTGGCCTCATGCTAAATGTTCATAAGGATGCTTAGCCTGCTCAAGAGTCTATGGTTGAACTTCAAGCTGATGAGAACCTAGAAATTCCAGTGAGTGGAAATTGATGGTGATGACCACATCACATAAGGAGGAAATGACGATGGCCGTGGCGACGACGATGATAATAAAGAGGATGGAGGTGATGACGAGGACATAAGCCTCAGTCATGAGTCCACTAGAGAGATGGGTGGTGACATCAAGTGCCACTTATTCCTCGTCGACCGAAGTTAAAGATTATCTCACCTTATCTGGTTCCACAACCACATCAGGCTTTAATCGAGGAAGAAACACCAGTTTCTCCAGTTGGTGACATATATGGCTCACTCAAAAGCATACCGGATAAAATCCCCTCTTATGGCCTCAATAATATAAGCCTCGGTGATATAGGTTCTCCTATCCGACTGACTGCAAATGTTCCTACGACTGATGTAGGGGAGATAACCCCTATTAGTAAGCTTCAGGAGCGTGGTCCGTAAAGGGCACTAGGACATATTATCACTTCACCATACTTAAAGTTACACATGTTTATACTACATGTGTTAGGGATTTCCTAGTTTTAACTTGGCAATATTTTCATTTTAGGTTCAATAGGGTTGTCAACACCTTTTCGATGAACTCCAAGATTACTTCATTGACCGCCGTAGAAAAGAAGCAAAAAGGCAAGAAACTGAGTATAAATGTCACAATGATTGCAGCAAAGGATTGAGAAGGAAATCTCCTGTAGAACATAGGGCTCACTCTCCTTTTCCCATAAACAAGGATTTATATTTGACAAAACCCAATCTTGTTCCTTCATCCAAATCTCCAGTTGCACCTAATTTATCACCACTTTCCACGCAGTCAATGACGTCTACCCACAAATTCGAACAACCTACTCAACCGTTCGGGTTTTCTACTTCTGATCCTTCCAAGTTAAGACCAGGCAAAGATCAAAATTTCATTCCTTCTTCCATTGCAGTTACAAAATTTGTTTCTAATCCATGGTTTGGTGTGATATAAAGAGCCTTCCCTAAGTTATGCTTTGATGGAATTAAGTTCATTTATAATCTAAAGGATATCCCCATAATGTAGGCCCTATAGCCATGGCTTGTGTGAGCAATGTTTATGATTAGTACTGCACATAGAGGAGGCTCGTAAAAACTCTTTTCGAAGTTAATAAAGAAATGGTAGCTCTTCAAGGGAAGGAGATGGTGGAGCAAGATAATAAGAGCATTATTTCAAATTTGAACAAGGAAGTAGATGAGCTTAGGAAATATCATGTGTCATTGGAGAAGAAATTATAAGAAGAGAGAAATCTTTTGAAGAGAAGTCTCAGATTCTACAGAATCAGATCGAGGCTGCGCATCATAGGAGTCATGCCATTGCCTTAGAAAATGAGTTTCTCCACATGATGGTTAAGAGAAAGCTTTGAAAATCAAAAATTTAAAGGTTGTGTTGGAGGTCGAAAAGAAGCTGAAAAACAACGCTCTTGTCTAAGCTCAAGAGTATGAAGTGCAACTAGTTGACGCCTAGTGAGCACAAAAGGAGATTAGGCGATGAACTTAATTTTAGCATATTAACTTGAATTTTTATATGGTAGAATTAATGAGATATTAGAGTTTTAAAACGGTAGAAGGTGAAAAATGTTTTATTTTTTTATCAATTAAAGAGTGTTTGGGATTAAGTAGGTTTCAACACATTTGAGATTAAAAGAGGATTCCTCTCTTTGTTGTACTTAGTAAATGAACAATATATTCATTTCTAAGTTTGATAGTAAAAAGAAAATGGAGCTTCCTCTTTCTCTTTTAAAACTTGGAAAGAAAATCAACATGGAAAAATCAGAATAAATTCCAAATTTTTTTGAGAAAATCAAAAGTAAGTTCTCCTAACTCTAATTCACTTTTTAGTCTTATTGATTTCAGTAAATTGTAGTGTTTGATGTTTGTTGTTCTTTCTTTTGGCTTGAGGCATTATAGGGTTTACTAAAATCTTGAGAAGCAAGGTAGAATTCATAGTTTGGCTACTTAATTAAAGAAAAAATGTGAGTTTACACTCACAACTATATCTAATTTTAGTTCAAGCTGTTGTACTGAATTGATGAATATATGATTGAATTAATCTCAAGTTTGTATGCTATCTCTTATCATATGAAACCCTAATGGCTATTTGCTAAGAACCTTTATTATATAATCATTAAATCATCAAGTTGTAGTGATTTATAGGCCATATCAGTACTCCAGAGGTTGCAAGAAGCAACGCTGGAGATATAAGCGCCAACAGATCATCGGAGGGCCGTCGGTATCGCCTGTGGTTCAACCTAGGCGTTGCAACCGGTTCACCGATCGTAACCTTGGCTGAGCCCCAGGTTATGTTGTTTGACCTTCCGGTCATGCCTATTTGATCTATCATTTTTTTGTTTGACTTACAGATGTTAATTGTTTGTTTGAATTGATGTTTGCGATGATTTTAGCGCCGATTCTAAGTTGATTTGTGATGAACTATTAGTGTATTCCTGGGTACTTGAATATGATTTTTAATAATCTTGCTAGCATGGAAGTCTTGCTCTATAATTATTGTCCAACACATGATTTCTAATATATATATATATATATATATATATATATATATATATATATATATATGAAAATATAAATAGTTTGGATAAGAGGGATTTTGCAGTATATATATTTATAATACTCTAAACTTCACAGTGATTTCGAAGCAAGTTTTCTATAAATATAAATATGAATTAAACGGTGTTTTCTATTATATTTATTATAAATGTTTTTAAATAAATATTTTAAATTAGCTTTCAAAGCAGAACTATTTTATTATAAAAACACTACCTCATTTGGATGAGAAATTGAATTAAGCGGTTTAATAGAATGTGTGGTATGAAACACTCACGTTTGTTTTACCGATTAATTCTTGGACTTGTTTTTATGAACATTTAATCGCACAAGTGGAATTTACTAGCTTTTAGTAATTATTTGAGCATCATAAAGAGTTCTAGGACATTAGTCTACACTCCTATGATCACTAATTTAAAGTGAATAATACTTATCTATTTGTTGATTTTTCAGACTCGGCCTTGGGTAAATCCTTTTAGGCGGATTAAATGGGTTTTTTAGGCCCATCTTGTGACACTCGTTCTCACGCGAGTTATAATTTGCAAAGTGCAACCTCTTATATTGATTTGCAAAGTGCATGTCTATTGGTTGCATATTTGGATGTAATTATCTATGCTCTTATTGTTGTGGTTTCTTTGTCTTTGATATTTGTTGAAATAAGCATAAAAATTTAACTATAAAATTATGAAGCCTTTAATGAAGTATTACCTATTAGTAAAGTACATCTATGGATATTATCTTTGACATCTATGCAAGTTATTATTATTAGTATCTCACCTTTTGTGATAATTAGAGATAGTCTGACCTGGGTATTATTTTAATGCTCTGGTCAAACTGAGACTTGATAGGTACAAAGACTCAATGGCTTTGGATGTGAATAGCTTGAGGAGTTTTAATTGGTGATATTATTATTCATGATGTACCATTTGAGTCTTGTATGTATATGTTTGTTCTTGTGTAGACTTTTGTAGATAAATATATTTGAAACATGTTAGTGATTATGGATGTATATTGTATGAATGTGAGTTTAGTATTTTGTTCTGTAGACTCATTCTTTTGAGAAGATATTGATGTATATTATTTCCATTGTGACATCCGATTCTATGATGTATATTATATTGTGTATTGTTATGAATTATAGTAAACCTCTATATGATTGTTTTTTTCCCAGATCGGACATGTTAAATTTCCACTTATATGAAAGAAAAATATAGTCATATTATTCCACACATTTTTATACTCGCCCAAAGCAATTTACAGATGGCCGCTTCTATCCAACCCTATCCTTTGCACTGACAGACAATGTTACCCAGCAGTACCCTTTGTTAGCGTGGGTCTCGGGTTAGGGCGTTACAGTTGGTATCAAAGTAATGGTTTTGAATAGTATAGAATATAAGAAACACGAATTGTGGCATAGATTGACTTGGAGTCCCGTCCCTTGGGTGTGTTGGGTAGAGTTTAAGATTTATTTCCTATTGAGAATATAAATATAAATGATTATTGGGAAAAATCATTGTGACATATTTGTGAAAATTTAAAATACTTCATAAATTTTTTATAAGACGATTTAAAACTTAAGTGTTGTGAAGTGGAGTCTTGATCTGTTAGTGATTAGAGTTGCACAACAGAAACTGATAGATTGTTTCCGCTGAGAACTGTAATTAATTATCTATATATGTTTGTTAGATTGTATGATGTATGCATGGATGAATGTATGTATTTTTTTTTTATTTTTTTTTGCAAGGCAAGCTGGGTTAACTGGTCCCCTACCAGTTTATTAATAAAATGAAAAAACATACCTATGAACAAGCTCATAGATACAAAAAAGGAGAAACAAGATAAAATCATAAAAATAGGAAGAACTGAAAAACAGAGAAAACAAAGAGGCAAAAAGGAAAAAACACAAAGAAGACTGCTTAGTCCATAGCAGCAGCCAATAATGGACTGAAAGCAAAATTGCTATCCTTCATACCCCTGATAATAGATGTCTTGAGTACCTCCCATAATTGCTGTCTACTTCTAACTTTGTTTTCAAATATTCTCAAGTTTCTTTCCTCCCACACAATATTAAGATACTTCTTAATGGAGAATAAGAAAACAGATCTTCTTTCCTTCCTCCACCTAGTTGATTTGCAAATCAGATCCCATTCAACTTCAGATACTCCATGCCTGTGATCATCAGAAATTCTAGCAACCAAGTTCCCCCAAAGACTAAGAAGTTCATTGCACTCAAAGTACAGATGTGCCACTGACTCAATCTGCAGCTTGCAGTACACACAAAGTGGATCAATATTCATGCCATAACTCAACATTCTATCTTTTGTTAACAATGCATTCATGATCACCTTCCACATCATCAGATTGTCCCTAGCAGGAGATGCTTTGGACCATATTACTTTGTGCCATACTGAATTAGAACTGCTAGTCACATTAGTAAGAAGATCATATGCAACAGATATAGTATGTTGTTTCCCCCTCCACAAAACAACATCATTATCAGCTAAACCATATTGATGAGTTTGATATAAGTTCCAAAATGCCCTTATTTCCTGATTACTAGTATAAGGAAGCAACAGCTTGCCCTCATTCACGTAGTCAGTAGCATTAGCTTGTCTTCCTATGCCTGCCTATTCAATCTGGTGGGGAGAGAAAACATTAACAAGCACCAAGCCTTCATCCATCCATGGTTCATTTCAAAACTTGATTCCACTGTTATAAGAGAGTTCATACCTGATGTATTGACTGAATTCAGATCTCAATCCTAATAAACTCCTCCAAGTCCAGCTGCAACTCTGGGGAACTGGCATAGTCTAGAAATTCTTGCATCCCAAGTTATACTTTCTGGTCCAATCCACCCATAAAGAATCAGTACCAATGAGTAATGAATTTATGTGGGCACTGATCGCAGCTTTGTTCCATTTATTCAAGCAGATGATACCAAGACCTCCTTTCTTTTTAGGTAGCTCCATTTTAGCAAAAGAACAAGGGATGAGTTTTTTTGAAAAAACATTGCCAGTCCAGAAAAATCTAAGCATAGCTGTTCTAACCATGTTCACCATTTTTTTGGAAGAATAAAAACTCTTGACCAATACACCATCATAGAGGTGATAACTGACTTGATAAGGACAAGTCTACCAGCTTGGGTGAGAAACCTATTAGCCCATATGTTCATTAAATTACAAATTTTAGTATACAAGGGCAGGCAGTGTCTAATGGTGATTCTTGAAGTACACAGAGGAATACCCAAATAGTGCATATTATTATCCATCAGCTGCAGCCCAGAGATACCAATAATTCTATTGGCATCCACAGTGGGAATACCAGAGGTGATAATTTGAGACTTTATGGCATTAAGTTTCAACCCAGTCATGAGGTAAAAATTATCAAGGGTAGCTTTAATATTTTCAATTGATCTTTGATCAGGCTTTGTGAAGATCATGATATCATCAGCAAATAACAGAGATGAGATATGGAGGGGTTTACATTTTGAGTGGAACAATATATCACCTTGCAAATATTTGGTAGACAGCATTCTAGAAAACACTTCCATAACTAAGATAAATATATATGAAGAGATAGGATCCCCCTGCCTGATCCCCTTATGTATTTTTAAATTGCTATTAATAGATTTTCAATTATATGAAGATACACACACACACATATACATATATGCATATATGTGTGTGCATATATACCGCTAAAGAAATATTGGGAAATTAATTTTGTTTTAAATTTTTCGTTGAGTGCTTTAACAATTCTGATCAATGCACCTGATCAACATTATCGATAGAGATTCACAAACACTTCGATGAGACAATCAGACACAGTGCTTTGAATTTTAATATTTTATAAATGTTTTAGTTATAAATAATAGTAAAAAAGATGGTAAAGTTTTAATTGAGTTAAGTACTCTTTTGAAAGGAAAAAAAATTGGTGAAGAGTAAATCAAGAAGAGAAATTTATTTTCGTAAAAATATACGTGTTTAATAAATTTTGGTGGTTTATAAAATTTTATTGTAAAGTTTAAAATATGTTTTATGAGTATTAATTTAATGACGGTTGCAACCATCGAGAATTAACGATAGTGAAGATTATTGATGAGGTAGTGTTGATTTTTATGTTCAACATCGCAGCCATCTGACAAAGTGATTTGCTATAAATAAATGGCATGACAAGGTCATTATATTATTTTTTATTAATGTAAAATAGTTTGTGATGCTTGTGCTTTGTTGTGTATATCATTTCATGATTTAAATGGATGATAATTCTGAATCTAATTTAAATGAAGTTAAAACAGAAGATGTGTAAATAAAATTTTGGAATTTCAAAGTAAGAGACAATTTGAAAATAAATTTTGAATTTTATAATTGATGATTTGGAGTTTAAAAAGGATAAATCATTTATTTTAATTAGTGCATAAATATTATAAGAAGTTAATATATTGCTTAAAGAATACAAAGCTAGAAATTATTTCAAAGAAGAGATTTATCCGATCAAATCATTTAAATTTTGAAAGGAATTTTGGAGTTTTAAACTATAATTTTTGACAAGATAAATATTTTTAGAGCCATAGTACTATGATATAAGGAGTATTAATAACCGACTTAGTGTACCAATTAGTTTAAATGCTCTCGAGTAACGTTTCACCGAATATTGTATAACTCATTGAATAAAATGTTTGAGTGGTACTTACTAGCTAATTAGTGAATACTCGTATTTCATCAGGTAGTGTGGCATATCTTAGTTAAATTATTGTGATTTCTATTAGGAAGTATTTAACACTTTTAGGTTGTATTCTCTTTTGGTGTTCGATGAGACAGATAGATCCTTAAGGGAATATAGTTCAGGTTTTCCAATATAAGAAAAATTCTTTTGGTTTGATTATTAGATGTAACTTCTAACTAGAATTTAGTTTTCTAGTTATAGACTTCAAATGAAGAAATTTGAATTAAATGGAATTATAAATGAGTCATGAATATTTGTGATTTCCATGTTATGAAAAACATAATTTCTTGAAATGATGTTCGGTTGCTAATTATTGCTTCTATGGGATGAGAACTATGATTAAATGATTTTGGTAATCCCAGGTGGTTCTGGGACATTTGTGATCACCTTATAGATTAATTATACGGCTGGTTTGTAGAATATTGGAGTAAGTGGAGCTTACTGACTGGTAGTAAATGTTGAAGTAAACCCAAATGGTTATGGGATGCAAGGCCGTTACTCGAATGATTACTATTAGAAAGTAGTTGACACTTTTATGATGACATATGAAGTGCATGTCATTTATATTGGCTTACGAAGAGCAGTCATTTGTGATAGGCCATGGTTCTAGACTTATGATGTGCAGTCATTTATGTTAGGCTTGCGATGTGCATGTAGACTTACGATGTGCAGGTAAACTTGCGATGCGCAATCACTGATATTAAACGTGCAAAGTGCAGGACATGCAGATAGATTTCTGATGTGCAGTCATTGATGCTAGACTTGCGATGTGGAGTCATGGATGCTAGACTTGTGAAGTACAGGTAGACTTGTAAAGTAATCATTTCTGATAGACCTTGGCCCTAGACTAGCAAAGTGTGGTCATTTGTGTAGACAAGTGAAGCACTTGCCTTTGAATATTCGACAAGCGAAGTGCAGTCTTTTATGTTAGCTTGCGAAGTGCATACCATTACTGATATGTTGGATTATAACCTGCTTTCATGCTAGTTTATTTGTGATGATATGAGTTGATTGTTAGCTTGAATATGATGGATGATGGTTGTGGTTATAATACGATTTTAAAACATGATAAATTCATTAAAATGTTTTAAATTGAAGTATAATTTGTGAAGTACAAATGAGAAGTTAATCTTTGCTTTTAAAATGATATAATTTGTGAAACACAAATTTGGGAGAAACTAAACTTTTGGAAAGGATTTAGCAAAAAACCATTTAAGATGTTGATTTAAGAAGAAGTAATTAAATTGGAAATTGATTGAAGAAATCTAATTCTTGGAAATAAATTAGATGTTTTAATATTTTGAAATGTAAGCCAAAAGATTTTATTTGAATATAAAACAAGAATCTTCTTGTATATGACTTGTTTATTTTGTTGCTTGGATGTTTGGTTATTTTATGTCAGTATATATTTGAAAAATAGAAAATATTATTAGCAGTAATATGTTTTATTATTCATGGGCTTTGTTCCGAATTAGAAATTGCAAGGACGTAATTTCTTTAAGGGAGAAAGTCTGTAACAATCCTGATTCTTTCAGTGTTGTTTAAATGGAATAAATAAAGAATTAAATTGGAGAAATTAGAATTTAAGCTCTTTTATTTGAATAAAAATTGAAATTAGAATTTGCAATGTGAATTTTAGAATGTATATGTTATTGGAAAAGCAATATATGAAATGTATTGATATGGGATTATTGTTTTAAAACTTGTTAAACAACGTGTTAGTGTTTTCTTAATAGTGTATAACTCTATTTAAAGAGAAAATGGGAATTTTTGGTGTTAAAATGGTTTATGTGTTATGCTGTCTTATTTTAGAAAATGCAAAATAACGTATTGTCAATATTAAAAATAAGGGTTTAAAAATAATTAAAAATTATGTTCCATTAATTAATCATGAGGATTAGTTGATGAACTTAATTGTAGCGTATTAACTTGAATTTTCCTATAATGAAATCAATGATATATTAGTGTTTTAAAATGGTAGAAAGTGTAAAAAAAAAATTATTGTTTAATTAATTAAAGTGGGTTTGAGTTTAAGTAGATTTCGGCCCATTTGAGAATAAAAGAGGATTCCTCTATTTGCCATACTTAGTAAATGAGCAATACGTTCATTTCTAAGTTTGACAATAAAAGAAAATGGAACTTCCTCTTTTATCTCTTAATATCTAGAAAGCAAATCAACATGGAAAAATAAAAATAAATTCCAGAAAATTTTGGATAAATCAAAAGTAAGTTCTCCTAACTCTAATTCACATTTTAATCTATCTGATTTTAGTAAATTGTAGTGTTTTATGTTTGTTGTTCTTCTTTTGGCTTGAGGCATTCTAGGGTATATTGAAATCTTGAGAAGCAAGGTAGAATTCTAGGGTTCACAACTATCTCTAATTTTAATTCAAGTTACTATTGTGTTGAATTGATGAATATATGATTGAATTGATTTCAAGTTTGTATGCTATCTCTTATCATATGAAACCCTAATTGTTGTTTGCTAAGAACCTTTATTATATAATCATTAAATCATCAAGCTGTAGAGTTTATAGGCTTGCATGATAGCCATATAAGTACTCCAGACGTTGCAAGAAAAACCGTCGGAGATATAAGTGCCAATTGATCATCAAAGGGCCATTAGCATCGCTTGGGGTTTAACCCAGGCGTTGCAACCGGTCCACGTGATCTGTGCATTGGTCGTGACCTGGGCTAAGCCCCAGGTCATGCCGTTTGACCCTTCGATGAGCCCATTTGATCGTTCGTTTGTACTTTTGACTTACAGATATTAATTGTTTGTTTGACTTGATGTTTGCGATGATTTTAGCGTTAATTTGAAGTTGATTTGTGATGAACTATATATGTATTCCTAGTACTTGAATCTAATTTATGATAATCTTGTTGGCACAGAAGTCTTGCTATAATTGTTGTCGAACACGCATTGCACTTGTTTGTGAAATTTTTTTCTAAAATACATTAATGTCTATTATATATATATATATATGAAAAATATAAGTAGTTTAGATGAGAAGGATTTTGGAGAGTATATATTTATAATACTTTAAACTTCAGAGTGATTTTGAAGCAAGTTTTCTATAAATATAAATATGAATTAAACGGCGCTTTCTACTATATTCATTATAAACCTTTTTAAATCAATATTTTAAATTAAATTTCAAAGTGAAACAATTTTATTATAAAAACACTACTTCTTTTGGATGAGAAATCGAATTAAATGGTTTAATAAAATGAGTGGTATGAAACTCTCGTATTTTCTTACCGATTAATTTTTAGACCTGTTTAAATGAACATTTAATCGCACGAGTGGATTTTACTAGCTTTTAGTAATCATTTGAGCATCGTTAAGTGGTTATATGATATCAGTCTACACTCTTATGATCACTAATTGAAAGTGGATAACACTTATCTATTTGTTGAGTTTTTAGACTCGATCTTGGGTAAATCCATTTAGGCGGATTAAATTTTTTGGCCAATTTTTTGATACTCGTTTTCACGTGAATTATAATTTACGAAGTGCAACCTCTTGTATTGACTTACAAAATGCGTGTCTATTGCTTGCATATTTAGATGTAATTATCTATTCTCTTATTGTTATGGTTGCTTTGACTTTGATAAGTGTTGTAAATGAGAATAAAAACTTGACTATAAAATTGTGAAGCCTTGAATGAAGTATTATTATGTCAGTAAAGTACATCTATGGATGTTACCCTTGACATTTATGCAAGTTATTATTATCAATATCTCACATTTTCTGATAATTAGGGATAATCTGACCCATATGTTATTTTAATGCTTCGGTTAGACCAAGACTTGACAGGTACAAGGACTTAGTGGCTTTGGATGTGTGTAGCTTAAGGAGTTTTAATCGATGATATTATTATTCAAGATGTACTATTTGAGTCTTGCATGTATATGTTTGTTCATGTGTAGACTTTTGTAGATAAGTATATTTGAGACATGTTAGTGGTTATGGATGTATATGTATATAAATATGAGTCTAGTATTTTGTTTTGTAGACTCATTCTTTTGAGAAGATATTGAAATATATTATTTCCATTATGACATTTGATTCTATGATGTATATTATATTGTGTATTATTCTGAATTATAGTAAACCTCTATACTATTGTTTTGTGCCTAGATTAGATATCTCGAATTACCACTTGTAAGAAAGAAAAATATAGTCATATTATTCAATGCATTCAATACTCTCCCAAAGAAATTTTACAATTAGTCACTCCTAATCAGCCTTATTCTTTGCACTAATAGACAGTGTTACCTATTAATACTCTTTGTTAGTGGGGGGTCTTGGGATGGGGAATTATAGGAAATCGAGATATCTCGATAAGGGGTACCCTAGGGCCTTAGCTATGGCCTGGAATGAAATAACCAAGCAAGAAAGAGAACATTCTAAAGGTGTTGAAGTCGATGAAGAGAAGTTGATGTATGACCTCTTGGATGATGAAGATTTATATGCACTTACCATGGGCCAAATTATGTTGGAAACTCAAGCTGCTGTTTGTTGTGCCTATTCCAATCCTCTACAAATCTAGCATTAAAAGTTTGGGTGAGGGTTCTACTCCTATATCTAAGGCATTCCCAGTAGAAACTCCTATAGTAATAATGACTACTTTCAGTTGTCGTTACTTCTTTCACATTAGGGCCTTTTAATTTTGAGTTCATTATTCTTTCCTTTGGCATCACTACAACTCCAACTACTATGGTGACTTCGGGAACATCAATCTCTTTGACATCCTTGGCTAAGTATAATATAATCCCGAGGAATTCGACTATACATAACCAGTGTTCATTCCAAAGCTGCCTATCTTATCTTCGATTATGGAGGGGAGTTTTGCGAAACTCCTTCGCATGTGACCTTCGCTTCTTCTGGAGGTATATCACTATCTTTTCTTGTATTCGAGAAGGCTCAAATGACACCCATTGATGTCTCGAATCTCAACCTTTTATTTTCTCAAGTTTTAGGTTCACATATTCTTGCCTCTTTACTAGATGGAGATTCGACTTTGGGCACCTAGGCTTCAATGATAAAATCCATAATCATGTCTGCCTCCACACAAATCCCAATTTCATTAGGCGGTCCAATTCCCAGTCCTAACACTGAAAAGATTCACGCATAGACTCTAGAGGCTATGGATGATCCTAATGTCATGCCGGGGTTAAGGGCACATTTATTATAGGGGCACCGAGCATAAGACTGGGCTATCAATGCTGGAGGAGAATATCCTGCAAGCAAAAAAGGTTTAGGAAACTAAGAAGAAAAAGATTGATGATGTTCCTCCTCTTCTTTGGGTTTCTTTGCCCATACAACCACTTGTCATTCCAAACTCCTCTACTAAATGACTAGCATTCAAGTTGATGCTCCTGAGTCTTTAGGAGATGACTATGACTGGGATGGAGATCCTGTGGTCTACCTGTCCAAGGAAGAAGAGATAGATCTGGAAAAAGGCAAGTCGTTTTCTCTCCCGAGGGAAAGGAGTAGAAGAAGAAGTAAAGGAACATTTAATCATCGTTTTATTATGTTACTGCTAATTTTGTTCTAGTTTCAGTCTATGTATATAGGCTGTTGTTGTGTGATATGGCCATTTTTTCTTGTGAATTTCTTTGTTTGTGAATAAAATAGTCTTTTCTTTCAGACTTTGATCTTATTTGCGTATATACTTAGTTTATTTATGTTTATTGTGATTGTATTTGCATCAGAGCAATGTTGTTATTCGCCATAACTCTTTCCGTATGAATAACTTTCTCCATTGCTCAATGTATTTCGTTACTTGATTTTGTTCATTGCTATCAAAACATTTCTTTATTGGCGAACAAAATTACAATAGCTTGGCTAATTCGAGCCTACCTTTTTTATCTTTAGTCAGGTTCCATTCGACCAAAGACAAGATTGGATCTTCATATCGCTTCCTATCTTCGAGCAGTGACGTTTTAGATATCTATCTCTGGACATCCATGCTCGATCTTTCCTATCTTTGTGCATTGATCATAAGTGCTCATCAAAAGTGGTGCTTCAGATGTCTATCTCTAGATGTCTGTACTCGTCTCGCCTATATTTGGCATTTATCATATTTTAAAAAGAAGATCCAACCTCCCGCTGGGACCTATCTCTGGGACTTAATGTTTAAGATGACTATCTCTAGGCATTATAATTAGACCTTGACTATCTCTGGACTACGGTCTTAGACCTTGCCTATCTTTGGAAAATGTTTAAAGGTAGAAGTATAGGGTGAATTGTCACGATCGACCCTAGAGTGATTATACTCCCATGATCTGATGTCGAATTGAAGGAGTTTTTCGGTACCTATCTTTGGGTACCTAGATATCTGCATTTTCAAAATACAAGATAATCAATTTTGTTGTTGTTTACATAGCATAAATTTAGGTTATTGAGAACACCATTTCACCAATCCCCGAAAGTCAGTTCTTTTTATAGACATAAGAATGTCATCCTCTGCCATATTACATCATAGCATATTTAAATACTTACAAATATACATTTAAGCAAAATAGCATCTTAGGTGTTTGTTATTCCCGCCTTTGAAAGTGAGATTCCATCAGCAGTTGATAGCTTGAATGTTTCATTCATAAGCTTGTGTTCAATGGCGTATGGACCTTCCTAATTTGGGACTTGAGCCACTGGATTAATGAAGATTTGTTTCAGAACGAGATCATTAATCTCGAAGGTCCAATTCCCGACCTTTGTATTTCATTACCATACCACTCTTTTTTGGAGAGCAGTAACCATCAGATCAACTTCTTCACGCTTCTCATCATCATATTAAGGGACTCGATCAAGGGTTCCTCATTTGTCTTAGAACCATATCGAATCTTCTGATGAGAAGGTACTTCTAATTCAATTGGAATCATGATCTCTAATCCGAAGGCAAGATTTAATGAAGTATGGTTGGTTGCGGACTTGTGAGTCATTCGATATCCCACAATACTAAGGCCAATTCATCGATGCACTTTCTTTCGGCCTCTGTCAGCTGTTTATTTAAGATGGATCACCGCCTCCATCTATCCATTTGCTTGAGGTTGTCCTATAATAGCGAATATTTTTTAATCCAGTACATGTTGTATAAATCCTTGAATTCAACGTTGTCTTGTGTCCCTTTGTTAGTGGTGATTTCATAGGAACTTCAAATCAGTAGATAACTATTTCATTATAAAGTTGATCACCTTCTTTATAGTGATCGCTGCTAGCGGTTCCGCCTCAGTCCACTTTATGAAGTAGTCAACTGCAATAGTGGCAAAATTTCTCTGTCCTTCGATTTTAATAGTACGCCGATGATATAAATTTCCTAAACGACAAATGGTCATGGACCGACCATTTTGCGATCTCTTTGGATGAGGCTCTAGGAATCTTCGCAAATCTTTAATATTTATTGCACTTTCATGTGATCAGCCATATCTTGATTAATTGTCGGCTAATAGTATCCGTAGAGAAGATTATTCCGTGTCAAATCCCCCTTGTGATCGCCACAAGCTCCTTCGTTGTAATGACATGTAATTTAACCACTTTACTTAAATATTTAGTATAATTTTAAATAATTAATCAATAAATCTTATAACACAAATAAGAATCTTTTAAATAATAATTAGTGATAGGGAAATAATTTTCAAATTTTGTTTACAAAAATAATTAGTTCAAAGAAAAATAGAAAACTTGACCGAAAATCGTTTCTGAATTTTTGACCGTTCATCATCTAAAAGTTGTTAGAGATGTTGTGAACACTAAACTATGCATTTACACATTCATATATTAAATAACATCAGTATGGATAATTAAAAAATAAAGTGAAAATGTATTTACTAAAGAGTAAGGGGGAGACAAAGAATTATTCCATGAGTATAAAAATCAAATTAGGTACATAAGGACACTATTTTATTCTGTGTATTTTCTCATGTATGTACTTTAATGGAAGTGTGAGAGTAAGGAGGGACATGTGGAATAAGGAAGTGTGGATAGAGATGACATGGCATCAAGGGAATGGAGGGCATGTACTTTAAGGATATTTTCGTAATTTGTATATTCCATTTTGTATAAAAGAAAACTCTTTTTTTTTTAAATTTTATCACTTCATTTTATCACTTTTCAAATCTACATCTCCTTCCTTAAAGCTTTTAAAAAAACTTGTTAATGGATTCCTAAGTCCTCAAATGCAAAAACCTATTCTTATTTCACTTCTTTCCTAAGTAGAAACACTAAAAATAATTTCTTTCTTCTCTACACATCCTTACTAAACAAAACTAGACCCATATTACCTTAAATCATTCATGCCTGAGCCCCTGTAGCACATGGCCAAACCACTCTAGCCTATTAAAGGTCCAAAAATTCAAATTTTCTTAAAGAAAAAGATAGATCGAGTGTTAGTGCAAAGCTTTGTAGTAGTTCGACTTAATTTCGTTGCATTTTGATGAGTAAAATCTCACCTTTTAAACTAAGTTTTGACCTTTAATTTCGTGGTGAAATATATGTTATTTCCTTATGTTTGTATGTGCTAAAAATGTTGGATGTGTTGGCTTGGTAACCACTTAAAAAGTTTACATCTTTGGTACTTAGTTAACAACTTGAGTTTAGTCAAAAAGTTTATGTACTTGTTTTACAAGTGTTGATCTACATGTTGTAAAGTTGCCATTTACTTTAGTACATGTGTTCATACTTAGGTTATGTGATGTTTAGATGGGAAGTGACATATGGAAAATGTTTATGAAAGTATCCATATAGTGATTATTGCTGTATCAGCACTTTGAGAATGTTATTCCTTTTGGAATTTTTGGTTTAATCTTGTGCATGTGTTTTATAAAGATAATTAAATATTAAAACAAAGACGTGATTAAACTTAATGAAATATTTTAATAATGATATTTTAAATTTAATTAATCATTTTAAATAATGATGATTAAGATTAATTAATTAATGATGTCATTAAGATTAATTAATCATTTTATTAATGATGTTTTAAAAAAATTAAATATGTTAACTAATGATGTTTAAGGATAATTAATTATTTATCAATGATGTATAAAGTTAATTAATCATTTTGTTAATGATATTTTAAGATTAATTAAATTCGGTAATAACAATGTTTTAAAAATTAATTAATTGTTTTAATAACGATGTTTAAAATTAATTAATCATTTTAATAATGATGTTTAAGGGTTAATTAATCATTTTAATAATAATATTTTAAAGTTAATTAATCACTTCAATAATAATAATTAAAGTTAGTCAATCATTTTAAATGATGGTTTGAAGTAATTAATTCATGATAATGTTAATTTGTTATTCTAAATAAAGACGACTAAAGTAATTAATCATTGTTTAAAGTTGATTAATCATTTTAAATAATGATATTGAATAAATTAATCATGTTTTAAAGCTAATTAACCATTTTGATAGTGTGGTTTAAAGTTATTATTTGAAATGTGATATCCCAGCACAAGTTCGATTTCAGAAGTATAAAAGTTCGATTCGGTTATGGAAAAGAAGTTTCTATAAATGATATGGCTTATATAGAAAGGATTTAGTCATACTTTTAAAACTAAACATCGAGGCATGGACTCATTTCTATCTCGAAGGTTAAAAACGTTGTCAAGGCAATGCCTAAAGTTTGAAATCGATGAGTGGCAGTAAGAACATGAAATTTAATTTCCATATATGTTCTTTTTTAATTATCCCTGATAGTTGATTTATTAACTACCGGTTCAGCTATTCATTGTGTACCGTCAATTTAAGATGATTTGTTGCTCATTTGAGCATTGATATCCTTTGTCGAAAATGATTAAACCCAAAGAGCGAGTGGAGGCCAAGCTATGAAGGGTTACTCCCACTAGGGTATTATCATATATACTCTAGATTGGTTTCGGTTATATACACAATAAGATGTGAAATACTTGAATTCTTGGTAAGGTTGGAGGGATCCAGCTTAGAAGCGTCCGAGAGCCATCGTAGTGCTTAAGTATATTCTAGAGGTATACTTCCGATAAGGAGGTGCATCCTCTTAGTCATTTGTTGGAAAATTCCCCTTTTCCTTTCCTTTGATCCAAATTCCTAAATTTACCTCTTTCTTAATTTCATCGGGAAGTGTTGCGAGCTATCCACGATGTTTAATTATTTGTATCCACTGTTGTGATTGGATGTTGTCATTGTGAGGGGAAACCCTTTCCACAGTTGGCGGGATGGTCTCACATATTGTGTTTATTTCAATCCTTTTGTTTTGAGTTTTTGCTCATACCAAACTTATCGTCCGACCCGAGTTTTTTGTTTTCCCTAAACTCTTGGGTACTCAATTATATTTGAGTAGTCAGAGTGTAGCAGGCTTCTTTGGGCTTTTTGGAGATGATGAACGAGCAGAAGGCTCCATTATCTATCTAATTATCTATTTTCGCTATATGTTTATGTATGTATGTATGTTGTATCATGAAGTGTAAAGGCAAAATGTGTAACTGCCCGGTTTGATAGTTGTAGTACTTTTGTGTAACTATGATGACTCCATGTTGGAAGTATCCTAAAGTACTATATTATTTTTGTATAATATGTAACCATTCCGATGTGAGACTTTTGTGTTCTTTTCTATTTTGTTATGATCTGTTCTTTTATTTCACTCCATGACAACTCATCTTTGGAATGCTTGGGCAACGTCACATGAACACCAAGGTTGGGGTTAGAAAGGTGGGTCGTCATAGTTGGTATCAGGGCTTTGGTTGAACTAACACCTTAGCTTGATTGGGGTACAACTCATTAGAGATAGGATAAATGATGATCTAGAATGAGTTGATCTTGAAAGAGATGTTTGTAATTTTCTTTTTAATAATAATATCTATCCTCTTAAGTCTCATTCTAGATCCTTTGGTATTGTTTTCCTTTAAACTATTTTGTTCCTATTCTATTGTTCTAAATATACCTGTTATCTATCCAGGTGATAAAAGATGAATACAAGAAAAGGAGGAAGGGACGCATCTAGAACTAGCATAGCTAGATATGGTAGAGCAATTAGAAATGCGCCAGTTGTAGGTCCCACAAAGGAAGTGGTGGTGCATGTTCAAGCTCCTATGAATTTCGTGACTTTGTGCAAGAATTACACCACTTTGGATGGGAAACCATTCTATGGAATTGAGGATATTCTTATAGTGCAGACTTAGCCTAGGTCCCATGACAGGATATTTGAAGATCTTAGGTTGGAAGATGTAGAGAAGCATCTGTTAGCATCGCTACAACTTCAAAAGTCAGCAATGGACTGATGGTATTCTATTATAGTTAATTCTCCAAAGAAGGAATTCTCTTGGGCATAGTTTAGAGAAGTCTTTGAAGAGCAGTTTATCCGAAAACCGAAAAGACGTAATTGTTTAGGAGTTTCCTAGATTTGAAGCAAAGGGATATGTCAGTGGTGCGGCATGGGCACAAGTTTAATGCATTATCCCATTTTGGACTTGGATTGATAGACACACAACTCAAGAAGAACGTAATGTTCGTGAAACGGATGCGACTAGAGTTCCATCGGAAAATGACTAATCATGTCAATTGTACATTCACCAACCTGATCAGTATGGCTTTGAGATTCAAAGCTCTTGATATTAAGGAAGGAGTTCATAAGGAAGTATGCCTGCAGTTAATGACAAACCTTTTTCAGCGATAGCGACTGAAGGAAGATCGAATTTCAAGCACAAGTTTAAGGGGAAGAAATAGTGGACAGGCAAGAAACCTGGAGGTAGGGCTCCGCGCAGAAGAAGCTGCTCACTTGGAAAGCATTCTTTGTTTCAATTACGACAAGATGGATCACTTTTCACCCAATTGCCCGTCTTCGACCTACTATAATTGTCACAAGCAAGGTCATATGAAGAATGAGTGCCCTTTTTCGAAGAAGGGGATGCAAGGATAGGCATTTACAATTGAGGAGATACCATCAACTTCCTTTAGGTAGCAGGGCAAGCAGTGGTTATAAGATACATTATCCATCCATTATCTTCTTATTAGGATATGATTCGATATGGGTGCTTCATGTAGTTTTATTCTGTTGATCTCGCTAATAGACTTAACGTTAAACCCATCCTTTTGAGTAATCCCATTTATGTGTCGAACCGTATAGGCGATCTGACAAATCTTGACACTAGTGTCTAAATGTGCCTATTTATTATTGAAATCGTCTTTTTTTCTTTTCATTTGTTTGTTTTTGTGTTCATGGGTTTTGGAGTGTTTCTGGAAATGGATTGGTTATCTAAGTTTAAAGGAGCATTGGATTGTGATCAAAGGATCATCAGAGTTCGTGATGCTAGATAAATATTAGTATAGATATATTTTATGAGTAACAAATTGATAAGTAGTTTTCTGTATTCACTCGAAGTAGCTAAGGAGGAGATAAGAGATATATTGGTTGTTTAGGATTTCACGGATATTTTGACGAAGTGCAAGGTTTACCTTCCCACCAAGAAGTGGAGTTCTGAATTGACCTAATTCCATAAACTACACCTCTTGTTCAGCCTCTATGAAGATTGGCTCCAAAAGAAAGGAGAGAATTAGAAAGCTAGACATTTGACTTGTTGTAGAAAGGATTGATAAGACGTAGTACTTCTAGTTGAGGATTGCCAATCATCTTTGTTACCAAGGTGGATGGTTCTTTAAAGTTATGTGTAGACTATCGGGAGTTGAATAAAAGGACTATTAAGAATAAATACCCTTTATCAAGGATCGACGACATGTTTGATCAATTCTATGGTGCTAAGATATTTTCCCAAGTGGATCTTGTCATCGCTTTTCGCCAATTAAGAGTACAGAGGAGAGTGTGCCTTTGACCGCTTTTAGGACTCTAGATAGTTTCTACAAGTGGTTAGTCATGCCATTTAGGCCGACTAATGCACTCGCCTTTTTGTGGACTTAATGAATTGAGTATTCTGAGTTCTTAATAAATTTTCCTTATCTTTATTGATGACATTTTTGCCTATTCGAAAATGGAGGAGGAATACAAATACCTTCTCTGAGTCGTACTCGATACCCTAAGGAGCCATGTGTTGAAGGCTAAATTTGCTAAGTGCCATTTTTGGAAATTTAAAGTTAGGTTTTTGAGACAGGTTGTATCTGGAAAAGGTATATCAGTTTACCTAGCTAAAGTTATTATAGTTCACGACTGAAGGAAGCCCAAGAATGTGACGGAAGTTTATAAAACCCTTTGGATTGGCTTGTTTTTACCAAAGGTTCATCAAAGATTTCTCAAAGATTACTTCTTATTTGATGAAGTTAACAAAGAAATATGTTAAGCTCATATGGATGCCAAAGTGTGATTAAGAATTCAAGAATTGAAGGAGAAGTTGACCGCGCTCCTGTTTTGACTATTCTAAATAGGAGTAGGGATTTAACAGTATATACAGATGCTTATAGTTATGATTTAGGAGTAGTTCTTATGCAGCATGGGAAGGTTATTGCCTATGCTCGTTGATGACTGAAGGCACATGGGAAAAACTATGCTAAGCACAATTTGGAGCTTTTGGCTATTTTCTTTGCACTGAAGATGTGGAGACATTATCATTAGGGCGAAAAGTTTGAGTTATAAACGGACCACAAGTCTTTAAAATATCTCTTTATCCAGAAATATTTTAATTTGAGGCAACAAAGATGGCTGGAGTTTCTCGCTTCTTATGATTTGGAAATTGTTTATACCCTTAGGAAAGCAAATGCTGTTGCAGATGCGTTGAGTAGGAATATTGCGATGGTTACTAACTTAGAAGTCAAGCCCGCATTGATGGAGAGGATTTCAGCTAGTCAAGAAGAAGATCCTATTTTGGCTCGACTCAAGAAAGATGTCCAAGAAGGTATTGTTTCTAGTTTTGAGATTGATCCCAGGACATATTGAGAATGAACAATCATATCTCTATTCCGAATGTTGATGGGCTTAGAAGAGAAGTGTTAGCTGAATGTCACCATTCAAAGTTATCTTTCAGTCCAGGAGTGACCACAATGTTCAAGGATATGAAGAGAGTATTCCGATGGAAGGGGATAAAGCGAAATGTTTTGATCTTTAAGAGTCAGCGCCAGTAGATTAAGAGTGACCAACAGAAGTTTATTAGACTACTTCAGCTGCTTGAGATCTTGAAGTGGAAATGGGAGCAAATATCTATGGATTTTATTAATGGATTTCCTAGATCAAAAAGTAGGAACAAAGGTTTTTTGGGTTGTAGTCAATCGACTAACTAAGAGTGTGCATTTCATTCTAGTTAAGCCAATTAGGAATGCTGCAAGTCTGGTGAGTTTGTTTGTGAAGGAGATTGTAAGGCTCCATGGTATTCCTTGTAGTATTGTAAGTGACAAGTTCCAATATTCACTAGTAGGTTTTGGGAGGGACTGCAAACTGCCTTAGTGACCGAGCTGAGTTTGAGTATAGCTTACCATCCCTAGACAAATGGGCAAACAGAGAGAGCAAACCAGATTTTGGAGGATTTATTGCGGGGATGCATTATCGACTTTGGAGATTCTAGGCAGATCATTTACTATTGGTCAAGTTCACTTACAACAACAACTATCAGGAAAGCATTGTACGCCCCCTTTCGAAGCCTATATGGTCATCCATGTCGTTCTCCTTCATGTTGGGTTTAGTCTGGTGATAGAATGTCCTTGGGACCAACATGATCTTAGAAGCTAGTGAGAAGGTAGATGATATCTAAAGGAAGACGTAGGAAGTGTAAGATTGGCAGAAGTGTTATGTGGATTAGAGGTGCAGTGATCTTGAATTTGCAGTAGGAGATTCTGTTTTTGTGAAGGTTTCACCGTTGAAGAGCGTTGTGAGGTTTGGGAAGTTAGGGAAGCTAGCCCCTAGATTTATATGCCCTTTTCTCATTCTAGACTAGATTGGTAGACTTTCTTATAAAGTAAAATTACTAGAAAGGCTATCGGATGTGCATAACGTATTTCACGTATCTCATTTACGTAAGCACATACACAACCCTTCGACGATTGTGGAACTAACTCAACAAGAGGATTCGGAAGTTCAGCCTAACTTAACTGTTCTTAGGCGGCCTATTGTACCATCACTCGAGATATAAAGCTATCGAGGATGAAGGAAGTGAATCTTGTTAAGGTCCAGTAGAGTAAGGATGATAGGGATTATACTTGAAAAACCGAGGATTATATTAGGGATTTGCATCCAGAGTTGTTGTCATAGTTGTTTGTAGTCGTTGTGTCTTCCAGTGTACCCACTGGTTGTGGTGGAGTCACTTTTTTTGTACTTGTTTGATTGATTGATATCATTTAGGTTTCATTTGGTATTTGTTGTTGTGTATGATAAATTTCGACGACGAAATTCCTACAAGAAGGGGAGGATGTAACGACCCATAATTTAGTCACTTTAAAATTTAAAATTTGGACATATTTTTAACTAATTAATTAATAAATCTTATAACACAAATAAAACTCTTTTAAATAATAACTAGTGATAGGGAAATTATTTCAAAATTTATTTACAAAAATAATCCATTCAAAGAAAAATAGAAAATGTGACCGAAAACAATTCTTCGGAGTTTCAACTGTTCATCATCTAAAGTTGTAGGAGATATTGTGAACGCTATTGTATACATTTATACATTAATATATAAAATAACATAAGTAAGGATAAGTTAAATAATAAGATGAAAATTATTTACTTACGAGTAAGGGGAGCTTGAAGTTAAAATTAGAAAAAGAAAGATTCCATGAGTGTAAAAATCAGCTTAAGTACATAAGAATGCTCTTTTATGTAATGTATTTTCTCATGTATGTACTTTGATGGAATGTGTGAGAGGAAGGTGGGATGTGTGGAACAAGGAAGCGGGGATGATGATGATGTGGCATTAAGGGAATGGAGGACATGTACTTTAAGGATATTTTTGTAATCTACATATTCCTTTTTGTATAAGAGAAAACTCTTTTTTTCCTCATTTTATCACTTTTCAAAACTACATCTCCTTCTTTAAATCTTTTAAAAAAACTTGTTAATGGCTTCCTAAGTTCTCAAATGAACACTTTTTTCCTAAGTAAAAACACTAAAAAATCATTTCTTTCTCCTCTACACATCCTTAGTAACCAAAACAAGATCCATATTACCTCAAACCATCCATGGTTGAACCCTTATAGCCCAAGGCCGAACCACTCTAGCCTATTAAGGGTACAAAATTTAAACTTTCTCAAAGAAAAAGATAGATCAAGTGTTAGTGCAAAGCTTTGTGGTAGTTTGACTTAGTTTGGTTGCATTTTGGTATGCGAAATTTCACCTTTTTAAATAACGTTTTGGCCTTTAATTTTATGATGCAAATATATGTTATTTCTCTATGTTTTATGTGCTAAAAATTTTGAATGTGTTGGCATGGTAACCACTTAAAAAATTGACATCTTTGGTACATAGTTAACAACTTGAGTTTAGTCGAAAAGTTTATGTACTTGTTTTACAAGTGTTAATCCGTATGTTGTAAAGTTTCTATTTACTTTAGTACATATGCCCATACTTAGCTTATGTGATGTTTGGATGGGAAATTACATGTGGAGAGTGTTTATGAAAGTGATTATCGCAATATAGTGATTATCGCAATATCAGCACTTTGAAAATGTTATTCCTTTTGGAAATTTTTGTTTAATCTTGTGCATCGGTTTTACAATGATAATTAATTATTAAAATAAAGATGTGATTAAATTTAATTAATTATTTAATAATGATATTTTAAATTTAGTTAATTATTTTAAATAATGATGATTTAGGTTAATTAATCAATTAAATAATGATGTGATTACGATTAATGAATCATTTTATTAATGATGTTTTAAAATTAATTAATTAATTTAACTAATGATGTTTAAGGCTAATTAATTATTTAATAATGATGTATTAAAGTTAATTAATCATTTTGTTAATGATATTTTAAGTTTGATTAATCACTTTAGTAATAATGTTTTAAAATTACTTAATCATCTTAATAATGATGTTTAAAATTAATTAATCATTTTAACAATGATGTTTAAGGGTTAATTAATCATTTTAACAATGATGTTTTAAAGTTAATTAATCACTTCAATAATAATGATTAAAGTTAGTTAATCATTTAAAAGAACATGATGGTTTGAAGTAATTAATTCATGACAAATTGATTTGTTATTTTAAATAAAGATGACTGAAGTAATTAATCATTGATTAAAATTAATTAATCATTTTAAATAATGATACGGAAGAAATTAATCATGTTTTAAAGCTAATTAAGGATTTTGATAGTGTGGTTTAAAGTTATATTTGAAATGTGAAATCCCAGCACAAGTTCGGTTTTAAAAGTATAAATTCTCGATTCGGCTATGGAAAAGAAGTTTTCGAAAATGATATCGATTATGTGGAAAGGATTTAGACATACTTTTAACACTAAATGCCGATATGTGGACTCATTTCTATCGCGAAGTTTAAAAATGTTATCAAGGCAATGCCTAAAGGTAACACTACCTTAACTTACCTCGCTTCATTTTCAACTGAAGGATAGCTCAAGTTTGAAATCGATGAGTGGTTGTAAGAATATGAAATTTAATTTCCATATACGATCATTTTTAATTATCCTTGATAGTTGATTTATTAACTATCGGTTCGACTTTCTTCATTGTGTATCTTCAATCTAAGACAATTTGTTGGTCATTTGAGCATTGATATCCTTTGCCAAAATGAATGAACCCAAGGAGCGAGTGAAAGAAAAGCTATGTGGGGTTGCTCCCATTAGGCTATTATTACATGTACTCTAGGTTGTTTTTGGTTATATGCAAATAAAATGTGAAATACTAGAATTCTCGGTAAAGGTTGGCGAGGTTCGGCTTTGAAGCATCTAAGAGCCATCGTAGTTCTCAAGTATATTCTAAAGGTATACTTTCGGTAAAGGGGGTGCACCCTCCTAGTCATATGTTGGAAAATTTCCCTTTTCCTTTCCTTTGATCCCAAAATTTTAAATTTACCTCTTTCTTAATTTCATTGTGAAGTGTTGTGAGCATTTCCCGATGTTTAATTATTTGTATCTACTGTTGTGATTGGATGTTGTTATTGTGAGGGGAAACACTTCCACAGTTGGCGGCGTGGTCTCACAATTGTGTTTACTTCCACCCTTTTGTTTTGAGTTTTTGCTCATACCGGACTTATTGTCTGACCTAAGTTGTTTGTTTTCCCTAAACTCTTGGGTATTGAATTATACTTGAGTATCCGAGAGTAGTAGATTTCCTTTGGGCTTTTTGAAGACTATCGATGATTAGGAGGCTCCTTTATCTATCTAATTATCTATTTCCCCTGTATGTTTATGTATGTATGTGTTTTGTATTAGAAAGTGTAAAGGCAGAATGTATAACTGCCTAGTCTGATAGTTGTAGCACTTTTGTGTAACTCTGATAACTCCATTTTAAGAGTATCCTCATGTACTATATTATTTTTGTATTATGTGTAACCATTCCGATGTGAAACTTTTATGTTCTTTTGTGTTTTATTCTGATCTATTCTTTTATTTCATTCCATGACAACTCATCTTTTTGATTCTTGGGCAACGACACATGAACACCGAGGTTGTGTTAAGTATCGTTCTTAGGGGTCCAAAAGGTGGGTGGTCACATTCATGTACATCCCTAATGATCTATTTAGCTTCCTCATTAGTGGCACATCGTAGTATGGGAGCTGAGAATCCTCTTCTGTATAGCACTCTTTCCTAGATAATAAATCATAATACTTTGCATAAGAGTTTCCTTCATTCATTTCTTCCACTGTGGTGGGTTCCTTTCAGCAGGTACTCCTTGATCGGAGTCATCCATGACTCCTTTTCCATTTCGGCCTCCAAAATCCAAATGACATCCATTTGGTCGATGCTTGGACCCGGAAAAATCTCTATAGGATCCAATCCCATAAGTTTAGCATCGCTTAAGCGAGCCATCTTGTCTAATGAATCAATTTTTGTGTTCTCCTCCCTAGGAATGTGCATTATTCGATATCATTCTGCAGCTTTAGAACCTTCTTCAATTTCGATGAGTCTCGCTCCATTAGCTTGAATTCTTTCTTCACATGACATACTACCAAATAAGAGTCATCGTATGTATGCAATGGTTTGACCTCCAATTCCTCTATTATCTTGAGCCCTTCACGGTCAGCGGTTCATACTCAATTTCATTGCTTGTTGTGGGAAATTCAAGCGTCAAGACATAATAGATTGTCCATTCTTCTAGAGTTATTGGAATCACTCCTGCCCTAAAGTTGTGTTCATTGGATGCTTCGTCTGTGTATTGTTCCACTGAGAAATCGTTCCATATCGTCCTCCGCCTCTCCATCCCAGGTAGTAAACTCAACAATGTAATCATCCAATGCTTGTCATCATATCACCCTCTTATGATGGTAGGCTATATCATACTGGCTCAATTCTATGTTCCACTTTAGCAACTTTCCTGAAGTCTCGGGTCGGTCCAAGACTTGTTTTACAAGTTGAACGGTCAGCACTTTTATTGAATGAGCCTTGAATTAGGGTTGCAATTTTCTCGAAGCAATTAACAAGCAATAAGACATCTTTTATAACTTTTGATAGTTCTTCTATGCTCTAGAGAATCACCTATTGATGTAATACATAAGCATTTGAATTTTGGATTCTTTACGTACTACAACAGCACTCAATGCATGAACAAATACTGCCAAATATATGAACAAATTTTCCCCTTCCAAAGGCTTCGGTAAAATTAATGGTCTTTCCATGCGATCAAGTAAGGACTTGGAAGCTTTTTGACACTACTCTGTCTAGGAAAACTTCCCTTTCTCCTTATTGATGGCATCAAAGATCAACACACATTTATCTATTGCTTTTGAGAAGAATCGGCTCAGCGCAACGACCTTTCCATTCAAACTCTGCATTTCTCTCCTCACTTTTGGGGCTTTAACATCTCTTAATGCTTAGTTTGATCTGGATTAGCTTCTATGCCCTTTGAGTTTAATATAAAACCCAAAAATTTAGCCTATGCGACTTCGAAAGAACATTCAATGGATTGAGCTTCATCTCGTATCTCCGAAGTACATTAAACATCTTCGAGAGGTCTCTCATACGATATACTGATCGTTGTAACTTCACTAGCATATCTTTCACATAAACCTCCATCGTATTTCTGATCTGATATCTAAACATTGAATTTACTAATCTTTGGTAGGTAGCTATTGCATTCTTCAGACCGAATGTCATGATATGTTAGCAATACAATCCTAAATCGGTAATGAAAATGGTGTGCTTTTGATTTGGAACATGCATTGGTTTCTAATTGTAACTAGAATAAGCATTCATAAAGGATAGAAACTAATGTTCAGTAGTTGAGTCCACAAGTTTTTCAATCTTTGGCAATGGAAATCTGTCCTTTGGGCATGCATTATTTAAGTCTGAATAGTCGATGCATGTCCACCATTTTCCTTTAGGTTTATTGACCAACACTGGATTTGATACCCATTCAAGGTATATAGCATCACGGGTAAAGCCATTAGCTTATCCACTTCCTCTTTCAACATAGTGGATCACTCCGGACGGAGGCTACGCCTCTTCTGCTTCACTAGAGGGCATAGTGGGTATATATTCAATGTAGCACCCTATCTCCAATGATATTTCACACATATCAGAATGCATCCAGGTAAACACATCCAGATTTACTTGGAGAAACCCTGCCAACTCCTTCATCTTCATGCTAATACGATATTTGATCTTTAGGACCCTAGTAGGGTCATCATGATCGATTGGGATGCTAATTGTCAGCCTGGTTGGAGTCACCATCGCATCCTCTGGCTTTTTCCTTAGATATATAGATTTGTAAAATTTACTATGTCGTCCGAGCTAGGGCTAATGTAGTGGTTTCCATGCATTAAATGATTTATGAACAGAGTCCTCACTACACCTTTTCCTTTTTCATACCGCTTTGCCTCTCTTAACTCTATAACGTAGCATTTATTTTCTGTACTTTGATCTCCTTAAATGGCTCCTGCCCTATTCTTAGTTGGGAACTTCATCACTAAGCATGTTTGGGACTAGGGCCACTCTAAAACTGGCAAGGGCTGGTCGTCCCAATAAATTATTGTAAATGTGTCTGTCATAATGAATTTTCAGAGCAGCACTCTCTCACGGCTACCTACACCAAGCTCTACTAGTAAGTCAACACATCCAATAAGCTCTATAGCCTCTCCAATAAATCCTTGGATATGGGATTTGCATGGCTTCAGATCCTTCCCATCCATCCTTATTGGGTCATAAGTATTCTTACACAAAATAATACTAAGCTCCCATAACCAGTGAGAATTCATTTCATAGAGGCCGGTCTAATAACAAATGTAATCACAAAGCGGTCAAGCATTGATGCTTCTGCCTTATCTGTATCGCGATTTCTAAATACAATATCATCAGTTATCAATCTTAGCTTCTTTGCTAGAGCTCCGTATTCTACAATAAAGCAGCTCTCCTGCACAACATGTTTCTACAAATTCTCTTATTGTTCTGCCTCATTCTAGATTTTCTTGATGGGATGAGGTCCTCCAGTTATAGTGTTAATTACAACTCTCCGTTCAGGTTGCCTAGGTCCATTCTTACTAGGCCCACCCTGCCCACATTGAGCCGTCTGTCCCTGAGGCGTGTTATCCATTTATCCACCATACCGCAGTTCTTTCACATACCGATGAAGTTTCTTCTTCTCGATCAGATCTTTGATTACATCCGCTAATGTTGACACTCATTTGTGTTATGCCTGTGTGTTATTTGATTTTTCGATTAAATGACTTTCACTTGAATCTGAACAGCAGGATGAAGATGAAACAGTTCAAGGGATTGCGAATATGCTTAGAAGAGCAATAGGAAATTGAATTGAGAGTTGAGAGAGAAGAAAGAGTTAAGGAAACATGTGGCTATCAAAAACTATTTTGGTTAGTATTGAACTCTTTTGCTCAGTACAGCCACTTTTTGAGTGCTTTACTTGGTTTTGGAACTTAGGCATGGGGATCTTTGGCTTAGGAGATCATCTTAGGGTGCATTTCTAAAGGAGTAGGTGAACCACTCAAAGAAGTCCTGAAGGAAAGAAGACAAGTACTAGAGATATCAGAACCTCTTGGAAATAACATGATTTCTAAGGAAAAATGCTCGAAAATTGATGGATCAAAGATAGAAGAATAAAGAAAGGAAGATGGAGCAACTTTCCTTCATAAAATAAAATCAGCACCGACCACTTCTAGCCGGTACCGAGTTGGTTTTTGAGCTCCGGAGATGGAAAGAACAAGTAAGGAGAATAAGAAAGAAGGGATCTTACTTTTAGAAAGCTAGAGCTTATTAAAGCCATATGAATATCGCAGAAAGAAATATTTATTCTTGTAATATGAATGCTTTTTGTGAAGTGCTTCGATGACCTTGCACTGGCACCAGGCTTCAAAGGTCATTTAAGAAGGAGACTCCCTCTATTGCTTGAAGCTAAGCACATGTGTAAGCTCTTTGAAAGTTGAAGGTTGTTGAAATTGGTTCATAAACAAGATGTATAAAGAACTGAACATATCATATCCATTGGGATGGACTTGGGTAGAAGCAAGGATAAGCTCCTAAAGGAACGTGTAGAGGAATTGATTGAAAGGTGGTTTAGCTGCCTAAGCACATATATTTTTTGTAGGCCATATAATCCATCAGAGAATTGTGCACCCGTTGTCCCTATGTTAGAAGCAAGATATAATTTTAAGGAATCCCATATTATCGACAGCTGGTCCAAAGTGATTTAACAGTTAGAACAGCCGACATTTGTTTTGGCGGATCATCTAGAACTCTTAGGTCAACATATTCATTTAGATGAGGAGGCTGACCTTGAATTGGTTCCGATGGCACAATCATTCTCTGTAACTTGGCAGTTATTGAGCACTTAGGATCGATAGATGTAGAAGTTGAAGTCCGAGCCGTGGTAGATCGTCCTAAGGAGAAGTTGATGGTCCAACACTAACATGGAATCTATGAGAGTGGAACGTTATCCAAGAAAAGAAAACTTGATGTTCAATATGGTCAGGGTTTTATTTCAAAATTCTATTTTAAGTGTGAACCCATGCGACTGGCACCTAGAATCTTATGAATGTCGATGTGTGTTAACCAATCAAATTTTGAGCTTCGACCGTGGTAAATGGAAGTGTCAATCTATACGGTGTGAGTTCCATCCCTTATACACGACGAACATACCATTCGATGTAGATAGCCCATTCGCATTGAAAAGTGAACCACATCAGACAATAGAATTGTGCAACAGATATTACTTGTTGCCGTCGCGTAATCGATAATGGAATCATTATCCAGAGCGATGTAGAGTTTTCTTCTGCAGGAACACATGAAGTGCAATAATTAGAAGCATGAAGTAATGGGACTATTCGAATGCGTAGGCACGTTTGACATTGCTATTCTCTATAGGAGAACCACCTTAGTGGAGATGATTAGTGATTAATCACACTTTCTTGGAGGTTGCATTTGGAAAGGTCAGTTATGAACAGTTTGAAACAATGAGCTCTGGTCGTGAGTAATCAGTAAAGGGACAAAGTCGAGCATGAGGGAAAGGAAAATTTTTGGAAGTGTTGAAGTTTTCTTAGTACTTTTAGTTCATAGCGGACTCATAAATACCTCTCGATACTCACCAAAGATGGTCGGTGCTGATATGAATTCTAGATCAAAATCAAAAAGAAAAGGAGGAGGAAGAGCATATGAAGATAGTACATACCCGATTATGGCAATGGATTTTCGACTATATAAAGCAATCGAACGGATATCCGCAGAATAAAGACAACAATTTGAAGCAATTGTTGAATAATCAACCAGATTATATGGACAATGGTATGTACTTATCATACTCTAGAACATGCTTTGTTTCCAACAAAAAACATACTTTGACTGGAAAGTGTTATCTGGCATTTGGACTAAACGAATTTCACTTGAATCTGGACGTAGATGAAGATGAAACGGTTTAAGGGCTTAGAAATATGCTTTAAAGAGCAATAGGAAATGGAACCGAGAGTTGAGAGAGCAAAAAGAGTCAAGGAAACATGTCCGTACCGACCTCTTACGGTGGGGACCGACCACTTTTTGAGTAGTTTTGGTTGAAAGTGCTGCTAAGGATCGTAATATGAAATATAATCCAAGTTATCTACTAGCACGGAATATGAATATAAAAAGTAAATGTTAAAGTAAATGACCCCAGGGAATTTTATACTGGTTCGAAGTCCCGTTCTACGTCCAGTCGCATACTCCTTCTGGAATTTAACTATCAACCCTCTCTTAACTAGGAGGAATATGTATTACACTGCTTGAGCAACCGAACATGACTTCTGTGCCTAGACAATTGAATAGGACTTCTTCCGTCCGAGCAACCAAACAGGACTTCAATAATACATAGAATTTTCTTGATCGATTGTGCTCTTTTGATAGAACGGATAAGTCTTTAGAGTACACCCTTTCTATAATCTTCTCTTTTATGGTATATAGTGTAGTTTGTGAAGATTGGAAGTTAATTTAATCACAGATGAATTTATGCTTGAATGTGCAAGTGATTAGAACAAGATTGGAAACCAAAAATGGCAGAATATTTTAGAAAGAAAGTACATAAAATAGAATCATAAATTAAGTGATTAAAACAATTGAAATGAAGGCTATATATAGTGTTTATGTGTTGCAATTCTTCATGAAAAGTTAAGGTCAAAAGATATGGAAACAATTCTTGAATCATGGGTTGTTTCTGTTCGTTTGAATGGAAGTGACCATTTAGAAATAGCTGTTATGCATTTTCAGCCGACTGAGGAAAAGATTTCAATCTACTGAATACTAAAAAAAAATTGAATTAAAAGTATTATATTGAAAAGACCCGTAATTCATTCGACTGAATAGGGTCGTTCAGTCGACTGAACCTTCAAGTGCATTATACACGTGCACAGTCGATCGAACCTCCTGATTCAATCGGCTGAATTTTCTATTTCTACCATATTAAAGGTTCTTTTGAAACTTTTTGTCAACAAAACTTGAAATAAACGAAGTACTTTGTGTGTATATGATTAGAAAATAATTTTAAATACATGTGTATGTGTGCATATACCACCTAGGAGGGATTTTAACAATGATCAACAACTAGACTAGATTATAGACAAACCATTAATAATTTTGAAACTTTTCTCTGAATTCTTGGTATGCATTCTATTGTCGAGTAGAAATACATCTTCTTCTGCAAATATGGTTAGTCCACATAATATTTACTTATATAGCTGTCATGATCAAAATACAAGGTTCTAAGATTGGTGAAAAGGCATAGGGATCTTAGGCTTAAGTGATCGTCTTGGTGTGCGTTTCTGAAGGAGTAGGTGAATAACTCCAACGAAGTCCTGAAGGAAAGAAGACAAGTACTAGAGATATCAAAATCTCCCAGAAACAACATAATTTCTAAGGAAAAATGCTCGGAACTTGATGGATCGAAGATAGAAGACCAAAGAAAGGAGGATGGAGCAACTTCCTCTCGTAAAATCTGCTCAATACCGGCCACTTCTAGCTAGTACCAAGATGGTTTTTTTGCTTTTGGGACTCCATCTACCTTTCCTACATTCTTGAATCTAGAATTAAACCTGGTATATTGGAATCTGGCAATTCTGTTACGGTTTCCCCATAAATACAAAACTTAGAGCATTTGAGAAAGGAATTTTGGTTTTTCATCCTCTTCACTCTCTCACTCTCGACACACCCTTAGACATAAAGGCAATTACTTTTTGCTATTTTAGGCTATTATAACTTAAGATCCATTATACTTGTGACTATAATTTATACTCAATAACATTACAGGGGATGTAGGCCTCAGATTTGCGAAACCGCTATAATTTTTTTTGGTGTTTCTTACTTTCTTTTACCAATTTTTTGTTTTAATTCATTTATGGGTGTTATACCCTTTTTTGGTTCAATATCTTTGGTGCTTTCACTGAGAAAGATGTTTCTCATGTGTAGATCTAGTTATCTCTTTTGGATTGAAGTTTCCAAACTTTTGATCCAGAAGGTTTTATATTGATAGTTTGAAGGAATTTCAGATTGGAATCAATGGCACCATCAAGGAAGTTTGGTAGATTTGAAATGGTAGCTGGTGTACATAAAGGAGCTTCTCATCATACTAAAGTTAGCAACCAGTCGGTAGTAGTATTGCCATGACCATATGCCCTTCAGGAGATGGTCATAAGAGTGGAATTTGATTAGATGATAGCAGATCTAAATTAGATGATGGCGGATAGTCAAAAGGCTCTTTTGTACAAAATGGATGCTAGAATAGCCTGCTATCCTAACAGTTGTATAGGATCGGGAGGAGTAGGAGAGAGAGAGACATTATCTGTCGGATTTAAAAAAGAGAACTCATCTGCTTCTGGTCAGAATAGAGGAGATGGAAAGCAAAAGTAGAAGGAATCGACTATTGTAGCAGTGAACAGGAGTGCTAGAGGAACTAGGAGAGCCCTACCATAGGAATTTAGATCGGTACCAACCAGAATCAGGTTGGTACTAGACTACATTTGAGGCCCTTAGAGGGGTAGGAAGCTGAGGCCATCAACTTATCTAACTTTGGGGATGATTTACAGCATGTTGGTGATGGTCTAAATGTTGAAGTTTAGAATGATGGTGTACAAACAACCGCTATGATGCCAATCAAGAATCAAAAAAGAGATGAAGGAGTGGTTCTCCTAGAGACCAGAGAACCTATGCGTCAATGAATATACCGATATTGTTTACAGAGTCAAACACTGGATGCAGTTCTTGATGGCCATCCTTAAGAGTACTAGGAAAATAAGGAGCATATAGCGGACATGATCAAAAGGTTGATGGAGGAGAATAGATGGAGAAAGAATGAGGACTAGGGTTCTGTGCCTAGTAGAACTCCATTCACGGTAATATTCTAAGGAAGGAGTATCCTAGAAAGTTTATGTTGCCAAAAATGTCATCATATAATGGGACTATCGTTCCCAAGCAGCATTAATTAAAGTATGGATGGCATATGGATGGTGCTAGGAAACAAATGCGATATGATGCACATGTTTCCCTATTTTTCTGGAGGGAGTTGCATTTATGTGGTTTACTCGGCACCCGTCGAAGTCCATAATGACTTCTGAGGAATGGACTATGAAGTTTCTAGAGTAGTTCAGGCTCCACACTACTCGACATAAGGACATGATGTCCTTGTCGGGCCTATCTCAAGGACTTTAGGAGTCATTGAAGGGGTTCTTAAACATGTTCAATATTGTAGTTACCAAAGTCAATTACTAAATAAGAGTACGGCATTGATGGTATTGGTTCAGGGCATACATCTAGACATAGATTTTGGAAAATGGTCGGGAATGAAGCAGCCAACGACTATGGAGGACTTTCACCAGAAAGCTAATCAATTCTTGTGTTAGGGAGAAGTGAGTCAGGCTGTAGGAAAGATAGGCTATGGACAGTCAAACGAAGTTGCAACAACCCTGCTTTCTATGCCGTATAAACAAATAAATTTAATTAAATTAAAATTATTCAAATTCGATACTTAATAATTTATATTTTAAAATTAATTTTTTGATTTATTAAATTATATTTAATAAAGGATTTTGTTTTAATAAGTCAAATTAAATCAGTTGAAATATACTTACAAATAAATATAGGAATTAATTGAAAATAAAAAACAAAAGTGAAGTGAATAGATTTAAACTAAGGGCCAAAATCAATTAATAGCCCAAGCCCAAACTCATTTTTCCTTAACCATTATTTTCCTCTCTAGATTTGTATTTACCCTAACCGTTCTCTTCTACTTCTAAAAAAGGCCATATCCACTAATTCCAACCCATGCCCTAATCCCTTAAATTAAAATCGCAACTAATTATATAGATATTAAAAAAAATTGCATTAGGCGATTGGACTTAGGCAGTCGACGACGCAAGCGGTGTTGAATGTTGCATGACAAGGGAAGGCAAAGAGGTGCTGGGGGTTGTTCGGGTTTTGGTAGGGGTCGAAGGAGGTGGTGACGATGTCAAAACATTGGTAATTATGGAAGAGAGGTTGCATAAATTTTATGGAAGGTTGTGCGATGAAGGCTATCGACAAGGCAGTAGTTTGTTCTTGGCAAAGTGGCAATGCTACCGGCTATGGAAGTATTACGTAGAGATGGGTAGCTAAAGGCATGAATCTCTACTGTGTTGAGGCTCGCGTGGTGGCTTCAATTTTAGGCAACAATGATGATAGATGTAGTAGCTGCAAGGTAGATGCACGTTATTTTTTGTATTTCACTTTGCTTTTAATTCTAGTGAGTTTTCTAACTCGTAATCTATATCTAAAATTCAATATATATTAATTATATTTGTATAATCTCGATATTGGTTGAGTTGCTTTGTTGAGACTTTTTTGGGATTTGATTGATTGTGAAAGTTGATTGGATTGGTTAGATAAATTGTTTGATCAATATATTCATTGATTGTGTGATATTGGATTTATGTATTTGGATTATTAAAAATGCAAAGGAAATGTTGTCCGTTTGCACTTCAGTTTGTGTAGTTTATTTATATACGTGTGTTCAATTTATGGATGATCAAAATTCGATGTATTTCAGTTTCGGTCGAATGAAATAATTTACTTTGGTGATCGTATGTAATTTTGGAGGATTTTATTCCATAATTCATATTTTTGGACGTTCGATTGATCTTGTGATTTTAAAATGTTTTTGAATGTTTCAATAAATTATTTTTGGTATTCTAAAATTAAATTGAAGTATATTTATAAATAAGTAAAATTGGTTAGGAATTAAAATGATTCCTTGGGAATTATTTTTGATATAAATGTTATTTTGAAAATGGGGAATGTTTTATTTTTAATTATTCAAACATAAAGTGAAGGCTTTAAATTATAAATTATTGTTTACAATCACAAAAATTGTTTTAGGGATTTATAAATATATTATTTGGTTAAAGAAAATGATGAAATAGTTTCTGTAATTATTTTGATATATAAAGTGATTGTGGAAGTTTGAAAAAGGTGTATAAGGATTTGGAAGTGAATTATCATATTTGAAACTTATATTCAGATTAAATAAAAAAGTGAATATATTATTTAATATATATATTTATTATATATATATATATGTTTAGTGTCTATTTGTAAGTATTTATTCTTGTTATGGTTCATCATTAGGTTTTGAATTATTTGTTGTTATGTTTATTTAAATAATATATTTTGTATTGCGTTTCTGATCATTCTTCTTTTGAAAATTGAATTAGATTACATGAATGATTCACCATTGATATAGATTTGATTGGTGATTTGACGTTATATGGTGATAACATTCCGTTGTTTGATTTTATGATATTCTGCTCCGGTGAGGAATTTAAGTGTGATTAGTTATACCATTTAGGATTGGGCATTCGGTAATATATTTTTGGTTATTCTTTGGACTCGTTATATAGAATATTGAAGGAGTGAGTGTGATATGTGAGCGCTGAATAAATAGAATAGTAACACATGGTGGTATGGGATGCCGTTATGATATTTATTCATTTATTCTTTGCTTGTGGATGACACTCATACGTGGGTATATTATTTGACTTGCTACAATAAGTATATATGGATGCTAGACGTAGCTTTAGATTATATATACACTATGTGTACGTCTACCTTTTTTCCAACTCCCTTTATGTTTCAAAAGGGAACCAGACTGGCCAGTGTACACCCTAGTGGCCTAATCGTGGTGGTCGCGCTCTGGATCCATGGCACCCTGGTATTATTTGTTTGTGAGAAACTTTAGAGTGTATGCCCCTATGTCACATAGGCCAACGGTCAGTTACCATAGGGGCACCTGTTGGGTCGTGACCGAAGTGGCTACACATTGTTGAACCATTGGTGGATCATTGCCACGATACCAAAGGGGAGAGGTATGGTAATCGATGACTGTAGGAGTTGTGTCATACAGACATACATGTCGCTTCTAGAGCAACGAGACATGATGTCAGTCTCCCATCTAGTTCCGCTGTATGTACGTGAATGGTAGATAGACATATATTACGATGATATGTGGTTATACATGCGATAATGTCCAAAGAATGGTCAACCCCATATCCTTTTCAAGCACACGGCCTTTTCTTTTCAAGTAGACGTCCAACTTATTATTGCTTATTCTTGGGCATTTTTATGAGCTAGCTCAAACCTTTCTTATTGATTTTGGTGTGAGATTGAGAGATATATTTTGGCATTTCTATATTCTGGCATAACTATACTTGGTGATATCTCCCTTAATTATGATTTCTTGATTTGATGATGATTTCTATGTATGGATGATCCATTTATTAGATGTTATTTGGTGATTTCATACTTGATTAGGTTATATATAGGCGATGACATCTTTATACCCAATTTCATGGTTTTTACTATTTTATTGCGCTATTATTCGAATGTCATCACTGTTATTCTACATACATTCTATATCTATAATTGTGTTGACCTTTAGATTTAAATAAAGTCTGACCCGTGTGTTATTTATATAATGCTCAAGTCATTCTGAGATATTTTAGATACAGGGACAGTATGACCAGCTAGTAATCACCGGGCATAAAGGATACTAGGATGTAGTAATACTGTATATCATCTAAGTATTATATAATTTCATTTATGTATATTGTGTTATTGTATATTGGAAATACATAGTATAACTCTATATTATATATTATCACTGCGATAGACTCTGTGAGCTTCGATATTTCTATATATTGTATATTGTTCTATCCTAGAGGCACGTGTGTTTATTTCTTTGTGTCGATACTATATATGTATAAGTGAGCTATTTATTTGATGTTTAAATATGTACCGGTGTTAGCCTAAGGGAACAGTGACTTGCGTAACCCATATCGCCTCATTCTCCATATTATCTAATAATATTACTCAGTAATACTCTTGGATAGTATGTGTATAGAGGTAGGAGTTTTTACATAAGTGACTTAGAGCAATGTGGCGATTAAACATACCTATGAGAGCTCGGGTAACGTGACTTTGAATGCTGATAATTCTTGTAATCAAAGGAAGAGAAATCAAGGCTTCGAAGGCAGATAAAATGAACCTAAAAAGTGCCCAAGGAATATAAGGTGGATGAATATACGATTTTGAATGATATATTTGAAAACATATATATTGCTGCACAATGCACATAAAGGTATAAAATGCCTTCTAGCAGGGAGGTAATTTCGGAAGAGAGGCGCTTAGGAAAGTTATGTTGGTTCCATGAAAATCATATGCACAACATGAGTGAGTGTTGACATTTAAGAGATGTTATTGAGGAGTTAAAAAGAACAAAAAATTACAACAGTATTTAAAAGAGTCGCAATATGGCAGACAAAATGTTGCTAGACCCTAAAGGTCGAATGAAAACTGAGAATGGCTCGGGCGTACTGATGAAAGGATAGTTATTAATACTGTAATTGGAAGATCTTATCCAGTTGAGAATAGCTAGAATGAAATGGAACATTACACAAGTTCGTTAAGACACACATTGCATGAGAGCTGCATTGCTATTGAAGACAGAGCTCTGGCAAAGAAGTAAAGGATGATAACTAATGGCATTATGTTTAAGAATTGGGATTCGATGGGATAGAAGCGCAAACTTTTGGTCCCATGGTGATTATGGCTATTGTTGACCTAGCTACGGTGCATCAGGTCTTGGTGGATAGTTGAAGTTTAGTGGATATTTTTTTAAGTGGACATTCGACCAGAAAAGGTTTAGTGTAAAGTAGAGCTATCAATAAATGAATACGGATGCGGATATGGCATTATCCACATTCGCATTCGAAAATTTAAATTCGCATTCGAATCCGCATCCGATATCTGTGGATATCTGAAAATTAGCATCCGTATCTGCATCCCCGGATATTTTTCGGATATGCGAAAATATCTGCATCCGAAAATAAAAAGCGGATATTTTCAGATATTTGAAATATCCGAAATATCCACATCCGAAATTAAATATGATTTTTATTATAATAATATTTTGAACTAAAATAATCACTTTCTCAAATGACAATACACACACTACAGTACTAATCAGTTTTTCAAAGTGGAACAATTCATTTCTAGGTATATTTTAAGCTCATCATTAAATAATAAATCAATAATAATAATAATGTTTATTATGATTAATTTTGGATTGGACGGATGTTTTTCGGATACGGATATGCCCATATCCCCATCCGCATCTGATTCTCTTTTGGATATCGAATATCCGCATTTGCTTTTCGAATATCGGATAATATCCATTTTTTCGGATATGGATTCAGATGGATTTTGGATTTTTCGAGTATCCATTGACAGGCCTAGTATAAAGGACGTGAAGCCTTGTAAATCCAGGATTCAAGGATTTATCAACGAGGTAAAGAAGTCTGTTGGGACAACTAATTTTTCGATGGAATTAGAAGGTGGAAACCATAAAATTATGCAGGTTCAGAATTCGTAAAGTGGATGAGTATTCAGTGTACAATGCCTTTTTGGACCAATCGGCCTTTGCTGATTTCAGGATCGTACCAGCATCACATGATGAAGTTCCCTTTGGAAAATGGATTGGATCAATACGAGGAGACTAGAGTGCTAGTCAGGATGTTATGTCGTCGAGCTAAGAGAAGCAAAGCGACATGAGAAAGGCAAGAATATGGAGAGAGCTCTCTACATCAATAACTCGAAAGCATATCAATTAAAGCCCAAACCCTGACTTGGGAACCATAGTTGGTTCGATAAGTCTAAGGATCCTAGGCAGAACTCAGTGGAAGTGTGGGCAGCACCAACTCAGCTGATTGTCAATGTTCCAATCGATATGGATGATCCTACTTGGACCCAGATCAAATCTTAACATAGCCCAGGATTAATGAAGGAGCTGGTCAGTTTTCTAGCTAACTTGGATGTGTTTTCATGGACACATTCAAATATGTGCGGGATATCATCGAAAATAGGTGCCACACACTGAATGTGGACACAAAATTTATACCAGTAAAGCAGAAGAGACGTAGTCTGGGTCTATAGCGATCTGCTGTGTTAAAAGAGGAAGTAGGTAATTTAAAAGTGAATGGCTTTATTCGTGATGCTTTATACCCCGTATGTGTATCAAAACCCTATTGATCAGGAAAGAAAATGGAAAGTGGTGGACGTGAATTGATTATTCAGACTTGAATAAGTTCTGCCCAAAGGACAGCTTCCATTAGTCTAGGATTGACCAATTGGTAGACAGGACTGCATGACAAGAATTACTTTCTTTTATGGATACTTATTTTGGTTATATCCCGATACCGATGCATGTTCTGGGTAAGGAGCACACAAGCTTTAACAAGCTTTGGATTATACTATTACCGAGTGATGTTGTTCGGTCTGAGGAACACATAATCCACTTACCAAAGATGGATGAATTCAAGATTTAAGGATATTATTGGATGGATAATGGAAGCGTATATGGATGATATGCTTGTAAAGTCATGGCTATCAAAGAATCACATGGACGGCTTTTCGAAAATTCTCGAACTATTGCAGAAGTAATTAATTAGGTTAAATATGTTAAAATGCTCTTTTGGAGTTGCATCAAGGAAATTTTTAGGATTTATCGTGAATTCAAGGGGTATAAAGGCCAATCCAGAGTAAATTATCATCTTGATGATTGTAACTACCCCGATCACAAAGATGGAGTTGCAAAGCTTGAACGAGAATGTTGCTACATTGAGTCAGTTCATCTTAAGGGCAATAAATAAATGTATACGGTTCTTTAATGCCCTCAAGTAGGGAAAGAAGAATTTCAAATGGATGAAGGAATGTTAGGCTGCCTTTGAGGAATTACCGAGGCATATGAAAACACCATTGATTCTATCCAAACTGTTGGACGGAGTGGGTTCATTCATCTACTTGGTAGTGTCTGCTCATGCACTAAGCGCAATATTAGTATGCGAGGAGGCATGATTCAAAGGCCAGTTTACTATATCAGCAAGCAACTCACTGGAGCTGCAAAGAATAACCCAAATTTGGAAAAACTCACTTACTATTTTCTAATTGAATCTAGGAAATTGAGACCATATTTTCGCGCTCATCCGATTAAGGTCCTAACTAGTAAGACTTCCAGAAGGTTATTAAAGTGGAATGTTGAGCTGAGCCTGTATGATATTGCTTACCATCCAAAGCGAGCAATAAATGGACAGGTGTTGGCAGATTTCATAGATGAATTCACAATCAAGGATGGTTGAGAGGAAGATGACATAGTCATACTTTCTCAGTGGACACTGTTTGTAGATGGTACTTCTAATGAGCATGGTTTGGGGGCAAGAGTGGTACTTGTGACTTTGGAGGGACGATCAATTTGTTATGCATTGAAGTTAGTGTTCCTCGCAACCAACAATGAGGCTGAGTATAAAGCTTTGATAATGGGACACAAGATAGCGAAGAAATGTAGGGTAAGGAAGCTGTATATATTAGCGACTTCGAATTAGTGGTTTTCCAGGTGAAGAAGGAATTCCACGATAAGGGCGAGACACTTTTGCCTTACCCGACAAAGGCACCGAAACTATATGATGGTATAAACATTATACGATTACGCATATCCCTAGACAGAGGAATACAAAGGCCGATTCACTTGACAAGTTGGCTAGTTCTAGAGATATGCAACGGTTAGGATTAGTTTTACTGGAGATTTTATCAGCTCTAAGTATCGACTAGATGGATTTCGAATGGATTTTGGAGGTCGAGGAGGAGAAGAGCCTTGGATGACTCTGATCAAGGACTAATTCTTGTGGGAACTCTCCTAAGAGGAAACAATGAGCGATAGAAACTTCTTCGTAAAACACGTAGTTTGCAATGTAAGAAGGAGTGTTAAACATAAGAGGATCTCGACCCCTAAGCTTCGGTGTGTAACTAAGGATGCGGCTAGGAAAATCTTCATGGATTTCCATGATAGTAGCTATAGTGTTCACAACGAAGGCTAGGCATTAGTGAAGAAGGTACTTCGCTACATATATTTCTAGCCAATAATAAATTATGATGCTACCAAATACACCAAACGGTGCGATCTATGCCAGAGGTTTGCGATAATTCCAAGAATTCCATCCATAAAACTTATACAAACGGTTATCCCGTTCCATTTTTAGTTTAGGGAATTGATATAATCGGTGTGCTACCGATGTTGAATGGTGGAGCAAAGTACGCAATTGTTGCGGTGGACTACTTCATAAAGTGGGCTGAAGCGAAACCACTTGCCATGATCAAAACGAAAAAGGCGATCAACTTTATGACGATGAATATTATCTATAGGGTTCGATCACCTCATAAAATTACAATGGATAATGAAATTTAGTTTGAAAGTATCGAGTTCAAGGATTTCTATAACCGTACATGATTGAGAAAAGATTTTCAGTAGTAGCACACCCACAGGAGAATGGACACATGGAGGTGATGAATAAAAGCATCGAGTCTACCTTGAAGAAATGATTGACTAAAGCTAAGGGCAACTAGGTTGATGAGCATCCACTGGCAATGTAGGCTTATATGATGATTCATAAGTTCACAACTGGACATACACCACTCCTTTGGCCTACAGATCAACGGCGATGATACTGATTGAACTAGTCGTACCTTCTCATCGAAAAAGGCAATACGACCTCAAGGTCAATGAGGATATCTTGCTCAAGTCCCTCGATACGATTGATTAAAAGCGAGAAGAGGCAGAATTAAGGGTGGCTGCTCAACAGAAAAGAGTAGCATGGTATCTCAACACCAAGGTCTTGAACTGTACCTTTGAGGCGCGACCTCATTTGAAAACGAGTTCTCCCAAGTATGGGCATGCTTGATCCAAATTGGGAAGGTCCTTATACAATCAAACAGAAGCTAGGAGATAGAACTTTCAAGCTGGCTATTATTGATGGACTCTCGATTCCATGGGCATGAAATAAGACTTTCTACGATGTTATTTTACTTGGATGTACTTAGTTATTTTCAAAAACTAAGCCACCCAAGGATTTTGGGGACAATGTAATAAGCCAAGACTTGCCATATTGTTCGTTTAATAATAAATATTAGCTTTTTGAACCATTGGAACCATGTTCTTGTAAGCAAAATCATGTACTGCATGGTTAACAGTACAATCAGTTATCCGAATGCGGGTATGAAGATAGGTACCGAATCCTTTAGACCTGGATCTAGACAAAGGAGTATAATCATAAGGTTCGACGACATGATTCGACCCTATTCCACTGGTATTGACTATTTCCTAGAAGGTCGATAAGGAATACCTAGAGTTAGGTAGCAAAAAGCACTAGTTTTTAGAGATAGAAAATGGTGCATGGTAAGAAATTTGATGACATGCTTGCAGCTTGGCAGAATACATTAGGTTTAGGATAAGCAATGACGGTCAATAGCTACTCTCGGTCAACACCCGGGGATAGTTAAGACTAAGAGCGGATAATCCAAGATAGGTGTCCAAAATACTAGTTCTTGGATATGAGAATTGGTGTACGGCCAGGGCTTTTACAACTGTGCTTTCGCCTTAACAGGAGATGCTCGGCCGAGGGTTAGGGAGGATGTTCAGAGAACGCTTTCAATTGTTACCTGGAGATAGGTGAGATTGAAAGCTGGAACTCAAAAATAGGTGCCATCGGACTCCTCCGGTCCAGAAACGATGCTCGAAGGTAGGCCAAGTTAAGGAACGATGCTCGGATTCTAGCATTTGAAACACAAAGTCCTGAAGATAGGACTTGATATGTAATGGAATTAAAAATGTTATTGTTTCACTCACGGCCTAATGAGACATGCTTGGCCGAGGCTGAGTGGTGGAAATTAAGTGGTAATATCAATCACGCCTGGTTATTAGAGAGATTGGAGACGTTAGCATATAAACACCCAAACCGCTATTTCTCAGAGTAAGGAATATCATGGAATTCAGTTTATTTGTAACTTGTTTATAGTTGGGGGAAACTTGACCCGAAAAAAATAGAAATAACCACAAAGTTGGTTAAATAATAGTTTTGTTTAGTCAAATGGAAACATTTTGGCAATGGTAAAACCAAACTAGATAATAGAATATAACTAAAGTGGTTGTACTTATATATATAGTTATAGTAAGTAAAAGCACTGCACAGACACATGCATGTATAATATGGATAAATTGCAGTATAAGTAGTTATATTACATATGCAGATAGTTGTATATAGGTAGGGATACATATAAAGTGCATAAATATAAATAGAACGAGATTGAAACAAAAAGTTAGTCTTTCATTACATTCAAACTTTATGTAAAATAAACGTGGGTGTTAGTCCCACAAAACAATGGCCTTAACAGGAAAAATAAAGAAGAATAACCCAAAAAGAGACAAAATGAAACTGTCTTGCTGTTGTGGAAAGTTGACTAAGGAGCTTACTTCTTGTGTGCCTTTTACTTCTTCTTCTTCTTGCTACTCCTGCTGCCTACGACATTATGAGGTTTTTTCTGACCCTCTCACCCTTCAGAGTGTTGCCTTTAGATGGACTGGTGTCCCCTTCATTTATAGTGGTGGCAGGATCTTCAGGATGGTCAACGAGAGGCTCAGAGGTCCCTGTAGTGGCACCGGTGCTATTTCCCTTTAAGGCCTTGATGATAATTAGAAGGACGCTAACAAAAGGCTTCAGCCCTTCGATACTAGTAGTCTTTTCAAGTCCAAGTTTGTTCTTGATTTTTATTTTGACTTTGGAAATATCAATCTTCAACTTCTTTGCTAGAGAAATGGATCCGGTCGAACCTGAGGCGTTGATGATAGTAATGTCTTCCTACAGGAATAGGGAAGCATCCTCCAATCCCTCCAAAGCCGTAATTTTGTCTGCATCAAAACCGAAAAAGGAGCTAGAGGGAAGACTTGGAACAACCAGTCCTGCAGTTATGGAGGTAGACTCTATAGTGATTGCAATGGGGACCAGACCTTGAGTGATTGGTGGCGGAGGAGGTGGTAGAGAAGGATGACCTACAAGTCACAAAATGAGTGGTAAAGATTAGTAATAGTCTCAGGGGAGAATCGGAGTATCTCGAACATTAATGAGACGAGGGATATACCTTCATCGATGGAGTCTCTTTGGTAGGAGATACGGTAATCTCGCTCTCTTCTGGAGCCGATAGGATAGATTGGGAGATGGAAACATGAATATATGGCTCAACATAAGTAGTGGCCGTGGAAGCTGGAATGATTTGGATGCCTCGAAGCTGGCCCTCTCAAATGATGGAATCTTTACTGCAAGCTCTTCGGATTTTGGAGAAGTAGCAGCTTTGGCGGCAATGACATCTTTTGTAGCCAAGATTGCCCTTTCGTTTTCAAGTTTCAAAATATCATCAACATCAAGGTACATGACTTTTAATTCATCTTCGACGAGGCCTTCAATAAATACTTTTGCGTGTCTTAATACCTCTTCCTAGGCATTGGCAAGAGTGACGGCGTAGGTGCTTCTCAACCACTTCAAGTTCTTATATTGGATGACATTGGTAAAGCACTGTTGTAGAGTGGAGTTTAATTATTCTCTTTCTTTTGACTTCCGCTCCTTTAGCTCATTTGGATCATGTGCAGCTGTAATGTAATTGGCTTGAGCATCTATTCTCTCTGTTTTCACCAGGAGCAATTCAGTTTTGAGCCTTTCCTTTTCGATACAGAGCTTCGATTCTCGGCTTGCTAGTCCTTAATGGTTTTTCCTTCTCTATAATGCTCAGGCCTTGCTGGCAAGTTGCATTTTGAGAGCGGTGTTGTCTTTGGGAACAATTTTTTTGATGTTCTTCATCACAATCTTGGCCTAATTATGAGCATGTTTCATCTCTTCAACTAAGCGTTTAGCCTTTTGCTCAGATTCCAGAGCTATGTCTATCTCTTGTCCAACCTTCTTTAGGTCCCTTTTATATCCTTCTATGACCCTATCATAGGTTTTCTTCTTTGATCAAATGATTGGATAATCATTTGATTGATTCGGTTGACATTGGAGAGGGCAAAGTAGAGTTTCTTCCATTCATAGCTGTGTTCAATAAGCTCCTGGATTCCTCTAGCCTGATAGTTCCCCTCTACCTTAGGAATGTTTTTGAGGTCACAGTCGAACATAATCCCAGTCAAGCAAAGTTTTAGGAAGGCGGCCTGCATTCGACTCAACGAGGCTGAAGGAGGAACTTGATGAACAAAAACACCTTTGAATTGTAGGGAGGAGGAAAGGTGGAAGTCATAGGAGGTGATGCTGGAATTTGTTGTTATGGAGGAAGCTATGGTTGAGATCGAGGTAGAGGAATGCTAGAAGAGGAACCACAATGGTCATGTGAACCTTTATTCCTTTTTCCTTGGCTGTAGGACTGTTTCTCTCTGGCTTGCCTCGTTTACCTATCTCTTTTCACTTAGTAGTCTATTCGCCTCGTGTTCTCTTTCTTTGCGACAGACTACTTATTTCTCTATCTCTTGTTCCATATAAGAGCTAGAACGAGATGGATATGGGTCAGGAGTACACTTCCTTTCCTCAAAAACACTATATTAGAGAATACGGAATCGGTCCCTGCCCATTGTGCCTGAAGGATTATATCAGTTTGGAACAATGGAATTTAAGCGAATGTAAGGAATGTGTGTTCATGATCTTAGAAGTGTGTGGAATACCAGTGTCCCCTTAAGTACTCTGTGGACCATGTTTGAAAGGAAGTAAGGATGGAACTCACCACATTCTACAAGGATGCCCTTAGAGGAAAACTTGAAGCCATAAGAACCCTCCTTAAGGAGATCAATAATCGAAATGCCAAAGTCGCTCAATGAGCTGAAAATACCGTTTAAAGAACCAATTGGAGGAATCATCCTAATTATTGACGCTGTCCTTGGTTCTACAGTTTTCTAAGAGGCCTTGATAATTATTTGTTTCGAATGTGGCGAGGCAGAAGGTTCGACGTCTTTTAAAGACGTCTCCTCCTTGGTTAAAGTCATCATCATGGTCACTCCTTCATTGTCTTCATCTTCTTATTTTTCTTCTTTTAATTTTTCTCTCTTATCTCCTTCTTCATGGATGGTTTTCATTTCGACCCTCTCTTTTCCTTCAACTTGCACTTTGCCAGCTACGTGTTCTTCTACTGCTCTATCAACTGGCTCATCAATGTTCACCATACCGAATGGGCCTTTAAAGCTCCCTTGGATACATTGCCTGAACTACGAATGAGGGGTTGAAAACCTGGTTGGCATGCTGGAACTTCTTGGTGGAATCTCGATAGGAACGTCCAAGTGATTAGGATGTAAATGGTTGCATCAATGAAGATTCTCATTCATCAGAAGCTAGGTAATAGAGTGATGTCGAATGTGGATACTCTTGTCTCTTGAGGATTTTAAGAATGTCTAAGAGGAAAGGAAAAAACAAGTTGAAAAACATATATGGTGAAAGACCAAGCACTGAGGGGACGAAAAAGAAGGGAACTTTCTTTCTAAAAGCCAGAGCTTATTGAAGCTGTACATGCATCGAAGAAAAAAATATTCGTTCTTGAAATATGAACATTTGTTCTGGAGTGCTTCAATAATCATGCACCGGCATCAGGCTTCAATGATCATGTGGGAAAGAGACCTCCTCCATTGTTCAAGCTAAGGACATGGGTAAGCTCTTTGAAAGTTGGAGGTCGTTGAAATTGGTTCATAAATAAAACATACGGTGAACTCAACAAAGCATATCCATTAAGATGTACTTGGGTAGGAGCAAGCCCAAGCTCCCAAAGAAATGTACGGAAGAATGGATTAAAAGGTGGTATAGCACCATCTAAGCAAATATATTTATTGCAAGTCATATAACCCATAAGAGGATTGTGCTCCCGTTGGCCGTGTGCTGGAAGTAAGCCATTGCTTTTAGGAATCCAATGTTGTTGGTTGTTGGTTTGAAGTGATTTGGCAGTTAGAATAATCGACATCGATTCGAGCGGGTCATCTAGAACTCTTATGCCAATATGTTCACTTAAAGAAGGAGGAAGATCTTAAATTGGTTTTTCTAGTACAATCATTCTCTATAACTCAATAGTTATCGAGTGCTTAGGACCGACAGATGTAGGAGTTGAAGCCTAAGCTATGGTAGATCCGCCCTTAGGAGGAGTTGATGGCCCGATAATCTAGGAGAGTGGCATGTCATTCAATACAAGAAAACATTATGTTCAATACGGTCGGGTATATTTATGATTCTATTTTTAAGTGTGAACTCGTGTGACCAATGCCCAAAATCTAATGGATGTCAACATGTGTTGGCTAACCAGATTTTTGACATCGAGTGAGGTAATTGAGAGTGCAAACCTATACAGTGTGATTCTCGTACCCTGTACATGTTGAATGGACCATTGTATGTAGATAGCCCATTCGTGTTGGAAAGCAAACCATGTTGAAAAATAGAACCGTGCATTAGGGCGTACCCATTATTATTGGATAATCGATAACGGAACCGTTGCTCGAAGCGATGTCAAGTTTTCTTTTGCAGGAACACAGGAAGTGAAATAATTGGAAATACGAACCAATGGGACATTAGAATGCCAGGGTGTGTTCGACATGGCTGTTCTTTGGAAGAGAACCACTTTATCGGACATGAGATGATTAATAATCGACCACACTTTCTTTGGAAGTTGCATTTGGAATTCAAAAAATATGAACTGCTACAAGACCGAGGAAAACCCAAAGCGAGGGATGAGATGACTTGGAATTAGCCTTGGGTAGATGGTAATATTTATAATGACTAAGAATCAAAGTAAGTGCCGATCACCAACATAAAAACCAAAGCTAGAAATCGACCAAAAATGGACCACGGCGAGGCTGGAGGCGATCAGAGGTCGCCGCCATGGCAACAACCTTGGATAACCCACTTTTATATGAATTTGGATCTGAATTCGTGCTAGGGTTCAAGGAAATCAACGATCAGAACTCTTGCAGATACAGTGACAATTGAGAGGGATACCAAGTGACGACAACATAGGTGGTCGGCGATGATCTGGGAAGATCGGCGACGAATGGTTTGAAGGAAGGATATATGGTCATGAGTAATCAAAAATGGAAAAAAAGTCGAGCACAAGAGCAAGGAAAAATTGAGGAAGTATTAAAGTTTTTCTATGTACTTATAGTACTAAACAGACTCACAAATTCGTCTCGGTACCAACTAAAAATGGTCGGTACCGATATGAATCCTAGATCAAAATCAAAAAGAAACAGAGGAGAATGAGCATGTTGAACGTAGTACGTACCTAATTAAGGGACAAAACGATCTCTAGAGAGCAGATCTTATCCTTAACATGGAGAACAAAGTTTCTACTATATAAAGCAATCGAAGGATATCCACGAAAGATAAATGCTTTGAAGCAACTCCTGGATAATCAACTGGACTATGGACAATGATATACACTTCTCTTGTTCCAGAGCGTTCTATTTTCCCAACAGAAGCATACCCTGAGGTGCAAGTGTTATATGGCTTTTTGACCAAACAACTTTTACTTGAATCTGGACATTAGGATGAAGATGATATGGTTCAAGGACATAGGAATATGCCTAGAAGAGCAATAAGATCGAACCAAGAGTTGAGAGAGAAAAAATAGTCAAGGAAACATGTCTGCACTGATATCTTTTGGTCGATACTGATCACTTTTTGAGCACTTTTCTCGGTGTTGGAGCTTAGATGTGAGGATCTCTAGCTTAAGTGATCGTCTTGTGGTGCATTTCTGATAGAGTAGGTGAACAACTCCATGGAAGTTCTAAAGGAAAGAAGATAAGTACTAGAGATATTAGAACCTCTTGGAAACAACATGATTCCTAAGAAAAAATGCTTCGAACTCAATGGATCGAAGACAGAAGAACAGGGAAAGGAAAATGGAGCAACATCCCCTCTTAAGATTAGATCGATACCAGCCAGTTCCACTTGGTATCAACGTGTTGTTTGGCTTTGGGGAATCCATCTTTCTCCCCTACTTTCTCGGATCCAGAATTAGACCTCGTATATCAAGATCTTAAAATTCTATTGGGCGATTTCTTTATAACTACGAGACTCAAAGCATTTGAGAAAGGACTTTTGACACTTCATCCTCTTCATTCTCTCTCTATTTCTCTCTCTCTCTATTTCTCTCTCTCTCTTTACATGACCTTAGTCACGAAAGTAGTTACCGTTTGTCATTCTAGGCTATTAGAACTCGAAATCCTTTGTACTTGTGACTAAATCTATAATCAATAACATTACAGTGAACGTAGTTATTAGGTTTGTGGAACCACTATAAAAATTCTGGTGTTTGTTACCTTTTTGGCTATATTTTTCAATTTTATTTCGTTTTGGGGCGTTGTACCATTTTTTTGTTCAATACCGTGGATCTCATGGAAGCGGCAATACTTCCCAGACATCTTCTCTTTCAGTTCACTTCCTTTGGGCCGGACTTTGGTAATTTTCAATCCCTATGTGTATGGTAAATGTTCTCCACGGTGTCATTAAGCGAGGTATGATTTTCGTGTTTTGGATATCTCTGAGCTTCTTGAAATTCAGTTTCCTAGCTCCAGCACCTTGAATCCTCTTTTGTTTATTGTTTTTATTACCCACATTAATCGCAACATTCCATACACTCTCATATATTTGTTTCGGAACAACATTACTCTACACTACTTTAGTTGATTGCCTTCCACTAGACTTTCCAATGGCCATATCTGCCTCTTCCAAGCATGGATACAGGGTTACTTTTTGAAAAATCTCCTCCATGGTCGATGATGGTTTCATCTTTAGCCATTACCAAAGTTAATATTTGGATGAATTCCTCTAATCAATGTCATCAATAAAAAGTCCCCTTTGGCATTGCCCACTTTAGCCACTGTGGTGTTAAATATACTTAGAAATTTATTCAAAGACTCTTCGGGACTCTATAAAATATTTGATAAGGGCATCATTTATTTTGAACTGGCATCAGTGCTGCTCAATATTCTACATGGCCAGTTGGTCAAATGAAGATATGGATCTTGACACGAGCCAATTGAACCCCATCGTATCCACTCCCTCAATAAATATATATTAACATCTACATCGCATAGCGTCAGTTTCTCTAGCACCATCCATATGCCATTCATACTTCAAAAGATGCTATATTGGATAAGTCGTTTTGTTATTCGACGGCATCATGTACATTACAAATCTTTTAGGGTTATCCTCTGACAAAATGTTTTCAGTGAATGGGTTCCTATTGGAAGAAGAACCCCAATCATCATTGCTTCTATGATGGTTCTCATTCATCAGTCTTCTCACCAAATCAGCAATATATTCTAGATCAGTTGTATCAACTGAAGAATAATCATCAAAGCTTACCCCATGTGTTTGGCTTGCAAATGCTGTTGGTTAGTTCCTTAGCATCTGGGTTGCCCTATGTTCGAGAGAACCATTTATCTGAATGTTTTTATTTACGATCCCTCTGTGATGGTTTAATAGCGCCTATCTGAACACCATAACAATGACCATCAGCTACTGGCTCAACATTAACATCAACTACATCTTGCAACTCACCATCTTACTCGTCTACCACCACTAAGGATCTTAACTTGATACTAATCGTGGAGTCTATTAGATGTCAAGTTGCGAGTTGTTTAGTTGAATGTTTCCAGCTCCCATTTTTAAAGTTCCAACTTCCTTTTCTTCATCTTCTGTTTTCCATCTCTATGATTACTTTCTGACGTGGATGAACTCTCTTCTTCCAAATTAGAAGATGATAACTCCTTTCCACTCCTCCTACGTCTTCGAGATAGTCTAGTCATCAAATCCATGTTTTTTTTCATCTACTTCAACATAGCATTTTGGCTCTCCATCAACTTTTTGTTCATTTCCATCATCATCATGTTCAAATCATCCTTTGTCATCATTTTTTGTGCACTTGGAATTTCAGTAGTAGCCAGTTGATATGTCTTTTCTCCATGTTAAGAGCCTTCATTTCTAGCTTTATTAGTAGGTCTAGAAGCAGTTGACTTCTCTTTGACTTTCTGGATGCCATTGCATTCTTTTATCCAATGATAGACTTTATGGAAATCTTAATAATCAAGTATCCTCAGACAATAATTTTCAGATCTAACTTGTGGATTATAACAATCCAAAGGTTCAAGATAGATCCAAAGAGAGAATTTTAAGAGTTCTTAGTGAGAGCACCAAAATGTTTATTCTAGAAGTTGGATAAACACCCAATCAGATTATAAGTATAGATTAATGAAAATATAATTGAAAAATGAGGTAAATAACACATAAGAATCTACAGTGGTTTGGCAAATACTCTAGCCTACATCCACTTAAACTTTATTAATGATTTCTGATGTTCTATACAACTATGATTTTGCAACTCAGTTACTAATGAGTCACTAAGATTCTGATAGAGTCTTGGGAAAAATCGATAAATTCAAAAAATCAAGAAAATATCTCATTTTTATGCTCCTCTCCTCTTATTTATAAATATACATTAGCAAATTTGGCTTCGATAATGCTACCCACATTCTCCGCATTCAAGAGGAGGTTAACGTGGGAGATTATGGCTAATTATCATCTTTGTAGTCAAGTCGGTACCGAGTCGTGCCTCATAAATAGGTGTCGAGTCATGGGTTCTCCAACTTTTGAAGTATTGGGTTCTGGTTCTTCATTCTCTTGAATGTAATGCCTTGTCCCATCTCCCTAAGCTTTATACTTTTCTTTACCTTTAGTTCATTCTTCAATCCTTTTGAAGTAGTTGCCAAGGGTCAACTTCATGACTTGGTATTATGTTAAGGGGTTCAAACATTTTAAGTTGTATTTAGCAACTTTTCCCTTTACCACTTGGTTTATCTAGAAAATGAACATTCATCTTTAGGTGGCAAGAAAAAATCTGCATTAATTCTTTGGACTTTGATTGGACTCCGGTCTCTAAATTTGGATTCATGATTTCCGGTTCACTTCTTGACTATTTATTTGTCAAGACATAGCTTGTTTCAAAAGTAGGATAATAATAATATGGATGATAAAATATGTTATTTTTGAAATATATGATGTGATATATCAAATCGAAGAGAATCTCATCTACTTTTCACAGTAAGGATAGTTTACAAATTAGTAATTATATTAAGAAGACAAATGTTGATTGGTATATGCAAGAAGGTAGAATTTGGTGGCTAAGGTGATGCTACACTAGAGCCACATGTCAACCTACAGTTTAAAATAATTGCTTTGATTGACTGATGCAAATTGGAACACTAAATGTGATTCAATCACATCAATTGAATCATAGGTTGGGCTCTATTCAAATTATTATATTTAATCTTTTGCAATCTTTATCCAATAATAAAATTTCTTTCGTCAAAATGTACATACACTATCATATCAACCATGGAAGCGCTATAAATATTTTGTTTGATTCTCTTTAGGGTATTTTCATTCTTTATTTCATGTGATTATATTGTCTTGTCATATTTTGTCAATTGGGCTATGTGGAGGTTTTCAATTGTAGTTTCTTATTTGTTTCTACATTTATAGTGATCATTTTTTCTGCCATTTAGGGCTAAGTTGGGATTCCTACCATTTGGAATTGAATTTTTTCCTTACATTTGGTATCATAACTAGTTGGTGCCTATAAGGTATTAGGAGAATGAAATGGCCAGAAGAGATAGTCCATCATATTCTAATTTAGATTTTGTTTCTCGGTTTTCAAATGTTCATATGTGGCATTTGACTCAAAACCGGTAATAAATAAATAGAATGGTGATAATGCATTTTGAGAAGTGACAGTAGAAGATGAAAGAGATTTTAGAGAGAATTTGAATTCATTGGGTCGTCTTAGATAATCTTTTATGTCCTAAGTACATCTCATGTGTAATAAGGAAGAGATGGAAGAATATGCATTCATTAGATTTCAACTTGCTACGAGAGAGAATGTTATCCTTTGAACTAGCCGTGAGACGACTAGTAAAGAAATCCGGGACATGACGAAAGACCTTTACATGAAGAAGCCACTCACTAATTATTTATGGACATTTTCAACCTATATTGAAGTCATACTCGTCTACATTCATGTGTAATGAAGATGAGGGTGTAGATTTGAAGATTAAGAAGAGCAGAAAGCTATGATTCTATTATATTCGCTAATAATGTGATACATTGGGGTTTTTAACTATTTTATCTACAATATGATACCTTATTCCTTAGCAATGTCAAGCAGATCTTCTTAGTCTAGAGGTTCACAATTAGATGAAAGAGTTGAGCGATAGTGGTGTAGAAGTTAGTGACTGATGTCTACTTGAGAGAGGTAGAAGTAGGAAGGGAAAGAGTTTAGAGGGCTTTTTAAGTCCAGGATATCTGATCATAAATAGTGAGTAAGTAGACAGAAGGAAAGTCTCATTATTGTAAGAAAAAACCATTAAAGAATTAATGTCCAGAGTTGAACAAGAAGCAAGTAGCTACGACTTTATCGATTTCAATGTAGGATGGTTTAGTGATGGTGTATTGATGACGATAGTGTCAATTGTTTCATAATATGATTGATTTCTTAATTTGGGGGGCATCCATCATGCCCTTCCACATGATGCTTAATAAAGGTTATCATCTTACCTATTTCGACATGATGGGAAGTGTAATTCTTATGGAGAATGATGCTACATGCAAGTATTTGGGAATTGATTCAGTGTAGATTCATATGTTTCATGGAGTTGTTTAAATTTTGCCAATGTTCATTATATTACGGATCCTCTTCAATGTCTTAACTCATTAGGCCAGTTAACATCATCGAGATGTGAGTCTGCTTTGGAAAGTGGTAGGATGAGGGTTTCTGATGGAGCACGTGTATTGATAAAGGGTAATGATATGTATTTTGTATCTACTTACAGGTTTGACCATTATGGGTAAATCTTGTGTTGGTATTATAAGTTCATGTGATATGGATGCTACTAGACTATGGAATCTAAAGCCGTGTCATACTTTAGATAAAGAACAAGTAACACTTTGAAAGAGAAATATGATCTTTGGTGAGAGATTCGACAAGTTAAGGTTTTTCTAGGAAAGCGTCATGGCTGCTAGCGTATCATTCAGTGTTGGGAAGCATGATTCTATCGACACGCTTGATTGTATTTGCCAAGATCCTTGGGACAACTGTTACAATTTCTTTAGGTAAAGCAAGGTACTATATCTCTTTCAATGATACTTCTCTTTAAATGTATGATATTCCATAGCAAAAGCCAAATCAAAGGCTCTTAAGAAATTCAAAGTTTGGAAAGCTTGTGTAGAGAATGTTAAGAAAAGTCTTCGAAGTTGTTGACATCTAGTAACAATGGCTAGCATGCTTCCAGTGATTTCATAGAATATTGTAGAAAACATGGTGTTAAAAATCATTTTGCTACACCTTGTGATCTGCGGTAAAATGAGGTTGCGAAAAGGATAAATAGTACTTTACTAGAGAAGGTCCTTTGCCTGAAATTGACGTTGGGTTTTTGGATTAAAGTGTTGACAATTTTAGCATATATTATTTATCGAATTTCATGTTTATAAATTATTGATAAAATTCCGAGTAAGTTTGGAGACGTGAAGACAATGTCTTAAAATAATTTCATTTTTTAGTTATTTTGTCTATGATCATGACTAAGGAAATGGCATGTTAGAAGCCAAAAATTTCGATGGGTTGCACTTGGTTATACAGTTTATACATAAGGGTTATTGCATTTTGAACCTAAAGATAAAGAAATTTTTTCACTCAATTACTTAAGGCATGTCACTTTTGATGATTTAGAATCGTTCAGGGAGTACAAAGGTTCATCAATTATTTCTAATTTGGTTATAGACAACCAAAAGGAAATGACATCGTTCCCTCCTTTTGATTTAGCAATGTGTAAAAAATGTTGAGATGGTGTGGTTAATGGTTCATCACATATTAGTCCACATGGTTCGTTTTGTAGTGATAGTCATGTTCATGATTCTAAAGGGGATTTAGTTTAAGGTGGAGCTGGTGCATGTGCAGGTGATGTTGGTGCCACTTGGGCTAGTGGTTATTTATAAAGCCACTTGAGAAGTACTGAATTTACGTAAATCTTATCCATGGCGATCATTTTGACTATGCATTGCATGTAGTTCAAGATGAGCTAACCAACCTAGATGATATCATAATTTGGGTGATAGCTTGAGATATGCGTTATAGAAGATTAAACACAATCTTTGTACAAGAAGGGAGCTTAAGATCTACTTGCATTAGGAAATCGATTCATAGATTGGAACTAGGAATTTAAGGTAAATGGCTATGGTAGACATAATGATAGGTTGGTTGCAAAATGGTACTTATAACATGAAGCATAGTGTATTATGAGATATTTGCACATAGTATTGCATGTAGATTTTATTTCTTCTTATTATTATTTGTGTCATTTTGGCACAAAACCCAATAATTTCATCATAGAGATTCCTTATTATATTTAATGGAATAAATATGGAGTTTTTATAATGGAAATGAATTTAAACAACGAACAAATGAAAACACATCATTGAAAACATTAGAAAAAATGTAACGACTCGCAAATCCGTACCCCTTGAGTCAACACTATTCTACAACAAACAACTCAAGTTGCACAGAAATACGAACCATTAGGGTTTAAGAAGAAGAGGTAGAAGAAGAGAAAACAAAATCAACATCAGAATCTATCCATCGCAGCGGAATAAAATATAATAGAGAATTAATAATCTTTACTCAAAATCAAATATATCAGTTTACATATATTACATCATCAGAGTACATCAGTCACAGCTCACATCAGTAACAAGCAATGGATACACAACAACTCAACACAACGGAAATATATATACAAGTACGAGAGTACGTGTCGGCATCCAGCTCGTCTCCTGAGCTCCATAGCATCAAATCTTGTATCCTATAATACTCGGTCTGACCCGAGCATTACAGTTAAATAACACCCAAGTCAGTCTGGAATACCAGCGTGAGAAAATCACACCCAATTGATTATTAAAGTTTAAAAATCCTTTGAAAACAAAAGCATCTCGTAAGACCACGCCACAAATAAACATGTCGGGTTTTTACCTAACGATAGCTAAAACAATTTTTATAGAAATCCTCTGATATTATAATAGGGTCTATATACAAATACTTATGAAATAGCCGAAATTGTTACATTATTAAATTCAAGCTACTAGCCACAAAAGTGGGTAATACAAACAAAACTCGTACAAGGCTCGTAGGGAGAATGGATTTCCATCAATGACTAGGCACTGGGGTACCACCTGTCACAGTACGGGGCCTAGATCACCGTACCGAGGATTACTCCCTTCATCCCCTGCAACACAAGGCCGGAACCATCCCTTACTGGACAGTCCCGAGTGAGATCACCCCGCGGTTGGGATCAGCAACCGCACCACTAAGCCGAAAATAAAAGGGACATCTAGACTGGAATGACCTCACCCTGCTTGGGTGCTACCCACCTAGCCTTGCTGCTTAACCCCTGATTTTTAGTCAGTCCCATTTGATGAGGCTTGAGGCTAAGCGTTACCTTTTTATAAAAAAAATTCCTCAGAATGCCCATCGTCCTCCTGACGATGTTTCGCAAGCATTCATCCATACAAGTCCGTCCCGGGTTCGAACGGAACCGAAGGCACTATTCCTACTACATCTATTTTGGAAACATTCTCAAGATTAGTAGCGACTAGCCCTTGCACTTCAATGCTCCATTTTCGAATCCAAAATCGTTTACATGAAACGTACAAACCGGATCGAAGTGGTTTTCGAGAAATAAATCTCGATCCCGGTCTCTTCGAAACGATCAACGTATTTGTCCAATATTGATAGTCGGTTATTTAACTATCAATTATATTTACAAAACAACCATCAACCAATAAATAATTTTCCAAATTATTTATTAATCTCAAAAATATCTTCACAAGATATATTTCTATTTTCAATCCTTTGTAAACAGTTCAAAACCATCATTCTTTTCAGAATCAACTTTCCCAAATATTTTCTATCTCCTCTGAAATTACCAAGCACAAAACTAGATTTTTTTTAAAATAATTTAAAACACTTTACTTTGAAATATATACTTTAAAACATTTAGGATAAAACTACTTAAATAATTTGTTAAAAATACATACTATATGAATTTACGAAAATAAGGTCACTTTATAAAATATAAAACCAGGTTTCCACTTTTAAAACAAATACTAAGTCACTTTTAAAATAATTAATGCTATAATATTTTAAAAGGAAATACTTGCTTTAGAAATTAAATATTAGAAATAATAAATTTTACAAAACTTGCTTTCTTTAAAAACAACTTTAAAGCATTTAATTTATATTTACAAATTTACTTTTAAAAACGTGTACTTGGCCTCCCAGAGAAAATTCCAACTTCAGACACGTAAATCAGTTTCCCAAATTGATTTTCCAATTTATTCTATTTGAAATAAATCTCTTTACTTGCTCTGTTTATTTCAAAATTCATTAATTGTGGACTTTATATATATATATATATATTATTTGACGTTTGATATTAAATCTTTTAACTGAAATATACAAATTTCAGGCTTTCCCAATTTCTTCTTTATTCTTTCCAATAATTTCAATCCTGAATTTTTAAATAAATGTTTTGTTCTTTTTAATAATAACACTGAATTTTAAAATTCATTAATTTCCTATTTATTCAATTTCCCTTTCTATACTCACAATTCATTTGATAGAAATTTAAAGTCACTTTCTTTCTTCGCCAATTTTATTTTTACATTCATTCTATAATTAGTTTGTTTACAGATTCGCTTCTTTTAATATCCTTCCAAAATTAAAATTTTATATATATCATTTTGGTAATTCATTAAACCCAATCATAACCAATCGAACCATAGCATTCAATATTTCAACATACTTCATCATAAAATATCAAATCATCATAACAGAGGAATTAACTAATTTAAATAAATGTTGAGGGATCCAGTTGGATCCCTCCAACCTGTTTTCCCTGCATCCACAAACATTAGCACAACATATAATATTCCAATTCCAAAATATCATACTATATCACATCAATCGATTCGACCATTCAAACAATTATTTAAATTTAATCATTTAAATTTAAATTTAAATTCACTGAGTGAGATTAACTCACCTTTGACTTAAAATTTGTAGACCATTCCAATCCACTTTTAATCCAGCTTGTTTCTCTATTTTAGACCTTGTATAACATTACGTGATTCATTAACATTTTAAACAGAACGGATAATAAATTGCCATTTCAAATTCAATTAACAAATGACTTAGCTTAAAACTGGTTTTCCTATCTATATGTGTATATATATATAAATCTTCTTACTGTAATATTGTACGATGAATGAGGTATAACAAATTAAATTCCAAGCTTTAACTTAAGTTAAATTAAAGATGTTTAAAATCAAATCACCTTACTGTTATATATATTTTTCCTTTCTCAGATATATATATATTTACATAAACTGAAGTGGTTCTATAATTTACTGTAAAATAAATATATATATAATTTTGTTTTCTGTTGTGTATATATATATATCTACAGGTATAAGTATAATTTTGGAAAAAACTGCAATTACTCACCATAATCTACCCACAAACCTAGGTCGACACCAAGCCCTAAATGCCACTGTTCCCCCTCTCTGGTCGAAGCCAACTCGCCAACCACCGTTGTTGAACGCCGCTGGCACCTAGCTTCCACCCCAGAGTGCCACATGACTTTACGTCGACGAACTCCAACAATTAACAACCAACTAACGGCTTCCACGAGAACCAAGTCTACCACGACGCCGCAATTTCGCTTGTCGGACAGGAGCCATCTGGTCGCCTCGACTAAATTAAAATGCATCGCGACCTCCCTTATGCGTCTCGGCTACATCAACTTGCCCTAGATCCATCACTCGCACAGACAGAAGGATGAAGGGGGAGGCTAAATCGATTTAAATTTTGTTTTAAAGAGGAGAACACAAAAAAAAAATCGATTTCATTTTAAAAGAGGGGAAAGGTTCGGCCATTGATTCGTGACCGAGTTTTTGAAAGTGAAATGCAAGATTGAAGAACAAAATAATTTCGTTCGAGCAGATAAAAGGTTCAGGGGAAAGATGAAAAAGATGTTCGGCCTTATCGTACTATCTGCGTTATTATGTTGTTACGCGGCTGAAAGCTTCCTCTTGAAGCTTCTTCTTTAATTTATTATTATAATTATCATTATTATTTAGTTCAAGCACCTTGTTTTGTTGATTGAACGGCTTAGAATTGGGAAAGTATGCGATTAAATGACAGGAAGATGGCGTATAGAAGAAACTTGATTAATTAAATTAAATTAAATTAGATTAGATCATTATCAACTAAATCTTCACGCGTTTATATATCTTACACTCACACACTAGCTCCGATTGACACGAAATTTGAAATCCGATAATAATTCAATATTACGGACCCAATGGAACTAGTTTCGTCAAATTCCGAGACTGTGTCTCAGAAGGCTATTTTTAAATTCAATTTAACGATATAAATCTTAAAACTTAACAAACCATTTTTAAATTTGATTTCATCACTTCTACTCTCTTCAGTATTACCAATATAAATTCTACAAGCCTTCAAATTATTTTTAATCGGATTAAAATTCCAGATTCAACGTTTATTCAAATTCAAGTTATTTAATTCAACAATTTAATTGTCAATTAAATTATGATATTTGTAATTTAAGTTGATAATTAACCTTTAAATAATTAAAATCAATTAAATATTCCAATTTTAAATGCTTGAAAATTCCGGGTCGTCACATTCCTCCCCCCTTAAAAGAATTTCTTCCCCGAAATTACTAATCAGGAAGAATGGTCCTAAAACCCGTTACTTTTCCAAAACCAAACAGCTTCTAACAACTCAACAACTTACCAACTATCTTTTATAAAGGACCATTACCATTCTTATAAACTTTCCAAACCTTTCCCTAGTTTGCAACAATCTATTTTCTCAACCCTTCTAGTTTTAATCTTAAAACCAATTTTGAATTATCAAAATTTTCTTAAAATTTTTCTAACTCCCTAAATTCCCGAATTTTTTTTCTAGCGTTTCCTTTGCGCGGCTGACTCGGTACAGCTACAAAATGGCTCTACGGCCTCCCAAATCCAAAAAGAAAACAAAAGGCCAAGTGGCTCAATCCAAATCCCAATCAAATTCTATACCAAATTTAAATACATACCTTTTTGTCAAGCATTTCAAATTTTATCTTTTCATATCAAACCCAATTTTCTTTTTCCCTTTATAATACCTGCATACCTGCTTAGCACCAATATCCAAACACAATATTCCCAAAACATTTTATTGACTTTCTTACCAACGTCAATATCTATTAATCCAAATATCAACTTAGGATGTATTTGTAATATTCCTTTTTCAATTAAGAATGCACCATTTCTTACTTAAGTTAACATAAGAATTTAATATGTTCTTATATTTATTTTTGCTTTACTCCTTTAATTTATATCCATTACTATTCAAATTGGTTCTTTCATTTCCATATGAATTTAATTTATCTTTAACTCTGCACATATAAATTTATTTGTCATTTATTACTAACTTATGTCATTATTTTAATTAGTTTCATTTACTAACTTATATCAATTTCTAGTTTGAAATTGTTTAGTCGTTAATGAATTTTCCAAAAATTTCAAAAAAAATTCTAACTCCCAAAATTTCTAAAAATTTTTGGCAGAGTCTCCTTTGTATGGAAGAGCTTTTGCAATTTGACAAAAGAGATAAATATATATACATCGACCCACACGGTCGGAAAAACCAAAAACAGTTCATATTTCCTATTTTTATTGCGTAGGCGTACCTTATTTAGCATTTTAAGCAAGCAACTTATTATTTTTAGCATATAGCACAACCCAATCCAGCCTCATGGCTTCCAAGTACCTGTACTTACTCAGTTTAAACTTGTAAGTGCCAAATATAAGAAGTTTAACACATTTCACTTATTTGCAATAGTTAAAACATATGAATTCTAAAAGAAACTCATACCAAACATTTTCTATAAGCAATTAATATAGTTTCCATGCTAATTCAACTGTTCCAATTATTTTACAAACCATTTTCATTCAATTAGAAGGGTTTTCAATCCATTCATATACAGTCTCATCAATTTGAATGGTTTAAAACTCAATCACTTACATTTAATTTATTTTTAAGCAAACTAAGCTCATATTTAATTCAATTGCTTTCAAAATCAATTTATTTTACTACTCTCACTCATAGAATGTTTAATTACCCCATTTACAACAAACAACAATTTATTCCATGAAATTTGACGAGATTTAGGTGAATAAATAAGTATTTATGTTTTATAACCAATTTAAATTAATTTCACTCAATTTTATTCTTAATTCTATTCCATTTCCAAATTTATTTACAATCCAATTATCCTCGCTTCCATTTCAGATTTGAATACATTCACTTGTATTTCATTTGTTAACCCAACTAGTTTCATTATTCAAACAAGTTCCATTCAAAACCATTAACAATTTAGGTTCATCTTATTTACCAATTAAACTTCCCTTTTATTTTAATCCATTCACAATCATTTATTTAGCTCGACACATTCCATTTAAATTTTATTTACAATTCATTTATTTACATTTCATTCCATATTTGTTTATTCCAAACTATTTTATTTAGCTCAAAAACAATCCAAGCTATTTCATTTAATAACCATTTCTCAACTTATTTAAACCAACACTTCCTTTGGTTCTTATTTATCCATCCATTCACTTATTCAATATAATTAACTTATCCACTCAATCCATTACGAATTTTCCATTTTCTTAAATATTATTACAACCTACCCAATTCTATTTCAATCCATATTTATTTTTACTTGATTAAAAATTTAATCCAACATCATTAAACTTGGTTTAAGTTAAATTAAATTCAACTCTCTTCATTTCTTCAGCTTAAGTTATTCCACTTCAATTTATAAATTTTTTACACTTAAGCTCATTCTCATTTTGCAAACAAAGTTCTTTTTTTTTTATCTTGATTCTATTTTAATTCAATCCCATCTCCAACTACAAATTATTTGATCAATTATCATACATTTTAGCTTTCTAGATTCAGCTCATTCAATTTATTACCTGGCTATTTCCAAGTTATCTTCACTCATGGATTTTATTTGCACATTCAAATCATGGCTATTTTAATCCATTTACATCTTTATCCGATACACTTCAATTATATTTAATTTGTTAACACTTCAAGCTAAATTTTCAACTTATAACGCAAGTTCAGGATCCAAATCCATTCTCAATTTACCACCCAATTTTATGATCTCACAGTTCAATTTCATTTACCTCACCAACAATTTAAGTCGAATTTAATTTATCACTTGAGTTTATTTCAAACTTCATCATAAACTCACAATTCAACTTTATTCAACTACATTGGGTTCTCAATACATATTTCATTATCTAATTCATTATCTAAATAGTCTTTTCCCAACTTATAATCCATTTTCAATTTGCCACCAAATTTCATGAATTCACAATTCAGTTATGTTAACTTTACTGACAATTTAAGTCGAATTCAATTTATAACTTGAGTTCTATTTCCAATCTTCATTATAAACTCACAATTCAATTTCATTAACTAATTTATTATCTAATTAGTTCTTCCCTTATTTATAATCCAACACTTGAATATTTTTTTTCCAAATATCCCTTCATTTATTTTCCTAAGTTCAATATACTTTACAATTCAAGTTTGGATTTTCCCCTCATTTTCCAATTCATCAAAATATTTATTTTGGATTAGTATTCCATTTTCAATTTTATAAGTCACAACTTATTATTTACACCATTCCATTCCTCATAGGCTTGAATATATTATTCTTTTATTTTTAACTCAAGCCTTATGCTTATTTATAACCCAAGCATATTTCATTCCTATGGATTTTTAATTCTCTTATAAGTTATTCTGATTTATTTATTTCAATTCAATCCTTATCCAACTTATTTCCATTTATTCAAGTAAAAATTTAATTTCATTCAATAATTCAGCTGAATTTTTTTTATTCCCATTCAATTTTATTTTAACTCGGATTTATTTAACCTCAATTCGATTTCAATTAAATTCGAATACAACTGGATATTATTTTCAGCCTATCCAATTAATGTCAATCCAGTCAAATTTTTATTTCCCATTCAAGTTAATTTCGTTTTTAACTCTTCTCTTTAAATTTAAATTCCATTATCAAAAGCTTAAATTTCTTCCTGATTTACAAATCTTTTCCATTTATAAGCTTACAACTTATCTTATCCGGATTTTTAAACACCCAGCTTTGGTTTCAAATTGTTTTGAAATCTCCAACATCTCAAATCATATTTCTCAAAAATTTAAACCAATTCTGGTTTTATTCCCAACAAATTTCCCTTGAAATTTCGAAAACACAGGTTTTCCTGAACAAATAATTTGGCAGCAATTCACCACTTAGAAACTCGAAAATGAACATCGATGATGCTGCAGTCATCACCGAAGTTATTTTCCAGTGACTGAAGTGAATTCAATGCTATCTCCCTTTCAAAATCCATTTTTAAACAAATTTCCTTTTAGAAATACCTCCAAAACAATAATACTATCATTTATCTTCAAATACTTCCAAATCTCCGGGATTTTAAACTTCTAAAGCCTACTTAGATAAATTTTAACTATAATTCATTTGTACACTTTATTTGTACAAATCCTTATTTTAATTGTATTTTAATGCATAAATTACATTTATAATACATATTTATAAATTTCATTTTATAATGAATTTATTCCTTAAATTTTTAGTTGCATTTCCATTTCTAGTCAAATTCTCACTTATCAATGATAATGCTTTAACATTATTCTTCCTAACATCCAAGCAACCATATATTAGCTAAATAGTTGTCGAAAATTATTCTTTATATCAAAATTTGTTTTTGGGTAAAATTATTTCATTCACCCATATTTAAAACAATATCGTGTCAATTGTTCTATTCAAGTGTTTAGAAACCCCTTCGATATAGTTATACAGACTGTGCCGACGAAGGTTCATATGCCACTCAATAAACCAATCAACACAATATTAAAACCATTTATACTCACTAACAAATACGCGCTCATATCTATTAATACGCTCAAACTCATTATAGAGTACTATAGACTCTATTTTATGAGTAATTCCCACCAGAGCCAAGGTTATCACCAACCTAAGCTCTGATACCAAGTGTAACGACCCGCAAATCCGTACCCCTTGAGTCAACACTATTCTACAAAAAACAACTCAAGTTGCACAGAAATACGAACCATTAGGGTTTAAGAAGAAGAGGTAGAAGAAGAGAAAACAAAATCAACATCAGAATCTATCCATCGCAGCGGAATAAAATATAATAGAGAATTAATAATCTTTACTCAAAATCAAATATATCAGTTTACATATATTACATCATCAGAGTACATCAGTCACAGCTCACATCAGTAACATGCAATGGATACACAACAACTCAACACAGCGGAAATATATATACAAGTACGAGAGTACGTGTCGGCATCCAGCTCGTCTCCTGAGCTCCATAGCATCAAATCCTGTATCCTATAATACTCGGTCTGACCCGAGCATTACAGTTAAATAACACCCGAGTCAGTCTGGAATACCAGCGTGAGAAAATCACACCCAATTGATTATTAAAGTTTCAAAATCCTTTGAAAACAAAAGCATCTCGTAAGACCAGGCCACAAATAAACATGTCGGGTTTTTACCTTACGATAGCTAAAACAATTTTCATAGAAATCCTCTGATATTATAATAGGGTCTATATACAAATACTTATGAAATAGACGAAATTGTTACATTATTAAATTCCAGCTACTAGCCACAAAAGTGGGTAATACAAACAAAACTCGTACAAGGCTCGTAGGGAGATTGGATTTCCATCAATGACTAGGCACTGGGGAACCACCTGTCACAGTACGGGGCCTAGATCACCGTACCGAGGATTACTCCCTTCATCCCCTGCAACACAAGGCCGGAACCATCCCTTACTGGACAGTCCCGAGTGAGATCACCTCGCGGTTGGGAACAGCAACCGCACCACTAAGCCGAAAATAAAAGGGACATCTAGACTGGAATGACCTCACCCTGCTTGGGTGCTACCCACCTAGCCTTGCTGCTTAATCCCTGATTTTTAGTCATTCCCATTTGATGAGGCTTGAGGCTAAGCGTTACCTTTTTAGAAAAAAAATTCCTTAGAATGCCCATCGTCCTCCTGACGATGTTTCGCAAGCATTCATCCATACAAGTCCGTCCCGGGTTCGAACGGAACCGAAGGCACTATTCCTACTACATCTATTTTGGAAATATCCTCAAGATTAGTAGCGATTAGCCCTTGCACTTCAATGCTCCATTTTCGAATCCAAAATCGTTTACACGAAACGTACAAACCAGATCGAAGTGGTTTTCGAGAAATAAATCTCGATCCCGGTCTCTTCGAAACGATCAACGTATTTGTCCAATATTGATAGTCAGTTATTTAACTATCAATTATATTTACAAAACAACCATCAACCAATAAATAATTTTCCAAATTATTTATTAATCTCAAAAATATCTTCACAAGATATATTTCTATTTTCAATCCTTTGTAAACAGTTCAAAACCATCATTCTTTTCAGAATCAACTTTCCCAAATATTTTCTATCTCCTCTGAAATTACCAAGCACAAAACTAGATTTTTTTAAAAATAATTTAAAACACTTTACTTTGAAATATATACTTTAAAACATTTAGGATAAAACTACTTAAATAATTTGTTAAAAATACATACTATATGAATTTACGAAAATAAGGTCACTTTATAAAATATAAAACCAGGTTTCCACTTTTAAAACAAATACTAAGTCACTTTTAAAATAATTAATGCTACAATATATTAAAAGGAAATACTTGCTTTAGAAATTAAATATTAGAAATAATAAATTTTACAAAACTTGCTTTCTTTAAAAACAACTTTAAAGCATTTAATTTATATTTACAAATTTACTTTTAAAAACGTGTACTTGGCCTCCCAGAGAAAATTCCAACTTCAGACACGTAAATAAGTTTCCCAAATTGATTTTCCAATTTATTCTATTTGAAATAAATCTCTTTACTTGCTCTGTTTATTTCAAAATTCATTAATTGTGGACTTTATATATATATATATATATATTATTATTATTTGACGTTTGATATTAAATCTTTTAACTGAAATATACAAATTTCAGGCTTTCCCAATTTCTTCTTTATTCTTTCCAATAATTTCAATCCTGAATTTTTAAATAAATGTTTTGTTCTTTTTAATAATAACACTGAATTTTAAAATTCATTAATTTCCTGTTTATTCAATTTCCCTTTCTATACTCACAATTCATTTGCTAGAAATTTAAAGTCACTTTCTTTCTTCGCCAATTTTATTTTTACATTCATTCTATAATTAGTTTACTTACAGATTCACTTCTTTTATTATCCTTCCAAAATTAAAATTTTATATATATATCATTTTGGTAATTCATTAAACCCAATCATAACCAATCGAACCATAGCATTCAATATTTCAACATACTTCATCATAAAATATCAAATCATCATAACAGAGGAATTAACTAATTTAAATAAATGTTGAGGGATCCAGTTGGATCCCTCCAACCTGTTTTCCCTGCATCCACAAACATTAGCACAACATATAATATTCCAATTCCAAAATATCATACTATATCACATCAATCGATTCGACCATTCAAACAATTATTTAAATTTAATCATTTAAATTTAAATTTAAATTCACTGAGTGAGATTAACTCACCTTTGACTTAAAATTTGCAGACCATTCCAATCCACTTTTAATCCAGCTTGTTTCTCTATTTTAGACCTTGTATAACATTACATGATTCATTAACATTTTAAACAGATCAGATAATTAATTGCCATTTCAAATTCAATTAACAAATGACTTAGCTTAAAACTGGTTTTCCTATCTATATGTATATATATATAAATCTTCTTACTGTAATATTGTACGATGAATGAGGTATAACAAATTAAATTCCAAGCTTTAACTTAAGTTAAATTAAAGATGTTTAAAATCAAATCACCTTACTGTTATATATATTTTTCCTTTCTCAGATATATATATTTACATAAACCGAAGTGGTTCTATATTTTACTGTAAAATAAATATATATAATTTTGTTTTCTGTTGTGTATATATATATATCTACAGGTATAAGTATAATTTTGGAAAAAACTGCAATTACTCACCATAATCTACCCACGAACCTAGGTCGACACCAAGCCCTAAATGCCACTGTTCCCCCTCTCTGGTCGAAGCCAACTCGCCAACCACCGTTGTTGAACGCCGCTGCCACCTAGCTTCCACCCCAGAGTGCCACGCGACTTTACGTCGACGAACTCCAACAATTAACAACCAAGCTAACGGCTTCCACGAGAACCAAGTCTACCACGACGCCGTAATTTCGCTTGTCGGGCAGGAGCCATCTGGTCGCCTCGACTAAATTAAAATGCATCGCGACGTCCCTTATGCGTCTTGGCTACATCAACTTGCCCTAGATCCATCACTCGCACAGACAGAAGGATGAAGGGGGAGGCTAAATCGATTTAAATTTTGTTTTAAAGAGGAGAACACACAAAAAAATCGATTTCATTTTAAAAGAGGGGAAAGGTTCGGCCATTGATTCGTGATCGAGTTTTTGAAAGTGAAATGCACGATTGAAGAACGAAATAATTTCGTTCGAGCAGATAAAAGGTTCAGGGGAAAGATGAAAAAGATGTTCGGCCTTATCGTACTATCTGCGTTATTATATTGTTACGCGGCTGAAAGCTTCCTCTTGAAGCTTCTTCTTTAATTTATTATTATACTTATCATTATTATTTAGTTCGAGCACCTTGTTTTGTTGATTGAACGGCTTAGAATTGGGAAAGTATGCGATTAAATGACAGGAAGATGGCGTATAGAAGAAACTTGATTAATTAAATTAAATTAAATTAGATTAGATCATTATCAACTAAATCTTCACGCGTTTATATATCTTACACTCACACACTAGCTCCGATTGACACGAAATTTGAAATCCGATAATAATTCAATATTACGGACCCAATGGAACTAGTTTCGTCAAATTCCGAGACTGTGCCTCAGAAGGCTATTTTTAAATTCAATTTAACGATATAAATCTTAAAACTTAACAAACCATTTTTAAATTTGATTTCATCACTTCTACTCTCTTCAGTATTACCAATATAAATTCTACAAGCCTTCAAATTATTTTTAATCGGATTAAAATTCCAGGTTCAACGTTTTATTCAAATTCAAGTTATTTAATTCAACAATTTAATTGTCAATTAAATTATGATATTTGTAATTTAAGTTGATAATTAACCTTTAAATAATTAAAATCAATTAAATATTCCAATTTTAAATGCTTGAAAATTCCGGGTCGTCACAAAAAAATAAAAAGTAGAAAGGGACACATGATTTTTATAGTGGCGTGACATTATTCTGGCCTACATCCACTGTTATCTTCATATTTGTTTGCAGTATAGCTTTTTAATACAAAGTTGTTGGAGATACATGGGACTTCTAATGGAGGAGTTGAATATATTTTGATGGCCTTGTAGAACAAACGATAGAGGTTTTGCATACCTTTTCTATACAGTACCTCTTCACCTTCTTCATATATATATATATATATATATGTGTGTGTGTGTATTATATATATACACACACACATATATATGTGTGTGTGTGTATTTCTATATTGGAGGAGATGGAAATATTTGTAAAGTACTTTTGGACTTCAGTGGCTGTTTCAAGCTTGCGGAAGGGGTGAGAACATCTTTTTCCTTCAAAGTCTGGAGTATGCCAGAAAAGCGTATAAGTACTCCATACTTTGAAGGAAAAAAATGTTCTCACCCCTTCCGCAAGCTTGAAACAGCCACTGAAGTCCAAAAGAACTTTATAAATATTTCCATCTCCTCCAACACATATATATATACACATATATATGAAGAAGGTGAGGAGATACTGTATAGAAAATGTATGCAAAACCTCTATCGTTTGTTCTACAAGGCCATCAAAATATATTCAACTCCTCCATTAGAAGTCCTGTGTATCTCCAACAACTTTGTACTAAGAAGCTATACTGCAAACAAATAATGAAGATAACAGTGGATGTAGGCCAAAATTATATCACACCACTATAAAGATCATGTGTCCCTTTCTACTTTTTATTTTCTTTTCTAATGTTTTCAATGATGTGTTTTCATTTTTTTGTTGTTTAAATTCATTTCCATTATAAAAACTCCATGTTTATTCCATTAAATATAATAAGGAATCTCTATAATGAAATTATTGGGTTTTGTGCCAAAAAGACACAAATAATAATAATAAGAAATAAAATCTACATGCAATACTACGTGTAAATATCTCATATTACATTATTCTTCATGTTATAAGTAGCATTTTGCAACCTATATATCATTATGTCTGCCATAGCCATTATTCTTTGACTTGTCAAACACTAGCAACAAACTCAGTTAGTCTCTTCTTCATTCTGGGCAAAATAAAATTCTCTTTATATCCCTATGTATCTTATTTTCTCTGGGGTGAATGGTCACCTTTGAGTGGTGACACTCTTCAAGTACTTCCTCCAATACATGGTCAATCATTAAGACATAAAAGCTTCTATCCCTTCTTAAACATCCCTTCTCGCCAACTGCATATCTACTGATGTGAGGAAAAAGCTGTCAACTTCTCAACTTATCCCAAATCTCCACTATTCTTTCATCCTTCTTTTGTTCAGGCCCAATGTGGTCCATCAAAACCGTTTAAGCTTCATTACTTTCAAAAAGCCTTGGATAGGTTCTGCTGGTGGTTGGAAGTTGAAATTTGAAAGGAACTCCTATTGCCTCGATTCATATATAGCACCTAAAGTAGCATGCCTCCGACTGAGGGCGTTGGCGACAACGTTCCCTTTTCCGAGGGTATATTGTATACCAAAGTCAAAGATGTTATATACTTCATCCCACTCTACTGCCTAAGGTTTAATTTTTTTAGGAAAATAGGTATTTGAATGATTTATGGTCAGTGAACAACTCAAACCTTTCTCCCAAAAGATAGTGCATCCATATCTTTAAGGCAAAGACTATAGCTGCTAACTCCAAGTCGTGAACTGGGTATCTCTTCTTATGGTCCTTCATTGCCTATTGACATAAACTACTACCCTTCCTTCTTGCATGAGAACTGCTCCAATCCCGTGTTGCATGCGATCATGAAAACTGTAAAAGGCTTAATCATATCGAGAAAGCTAAGCACAGGTGCACTTGTCAATAGTTCTTAAATGCTTCAGTGCACCTATCATTCCAAGTAAAGACTAGATTCTTCGTAGTTAAGCGGGTTAAAGAGACTACTATTTTTGCAAAGTTCTTTATGAACTTCCTATAATAGCTTGCTAACCCGAGGAAGCTCCTAACTTCTGTTGCACTCGTTGGAACTTTCCACTTTTGAATAGCCTCTACTTTTGCGAGGTCCACCACTTGTCTATGCTAAAAAACAATATGTCCAAGAAACGTTATATCCTTCTTCTAAAAGTGGCATTTTGCAAATTTTGATCTAATTGGTGCCTCCTCAAGGTCCTTAGTATCTCCCTTAGGTGATTATCATGCTCTTCTTTAATCTTGGAGAACTAAGATATCATCAATAAACATTTTGAGGAACTTATTAAGTTGTACCCTAAATACTCTACTCATCAAATCTACAAAGTATGTAGTGGCATTCATCAATCCAAAATGCATTACTTCTCACCCATTTAGTCAATTTGGTGTATGAAATGCGGTATTTGGCTTACCGTACTCTGCGATCCTCAATTAATGAAATCTAGTTGCTAAATCCAATCGGGAGAACTTTGGCTCCCGTAAGTTGATCGAACAAGTCATCTATCCTAGGTAAGAGATACCTATTCTTCCTTGTCAACTTGATAAGTTCCCTATAATCGATGCATAGCCTCAATGAGCCATCTGCTTTAGTGGTGAAAACAACAAGGGCTCTCCATTTCAAAGTACTCCATCGGATGAGTCCTTTCTGCAATAGTTTCAAGATTTTCTTATCAAACTCACATCTTTCTTTAGGGGGAATATGCCTTAATGGCAGAGCGACTGGTCTAGCATCCTTCTCTAAGTCAATTCTAAACTCGATCTTCCTTTAGGGTAGGAGACCTGAGATTTTGTCTAAGATATCGGGAAATTCTCGGACTACGGGTACAGATAAAAGCTTAATATAAGAGAGGCTCATCGAGTATAAATAACTTGACTCGACTGAGTCTTGGGGTATACAGTGGACTTCTAAGCTTTGTCCTCTATGCTCTTTAATCATACAACCCTCCTATTGCAATCTAAAATTGCCCATAGTATGATAACCTATCCATTCCAAAGATAAGTGCATACCCCTCAAAATTTAGAAAGTACACGTTACATATGAAATCAACGTCACATATGTCCACAACCAGGTCATTACAAATTAAAGAGAGATGTTTCGACGATTAGAGACTACTATTGGGCTGTGACAAATTAGGTTTTAAGATTTAAGGAGTTAACTTCATTCCTAGCTATAAAGGAATGCGATGCTCCAGAATCAAATAGGGTACAAATTGTAGCCCTAAAAATAAGAGTTATACCTTCCAATGCTTACTTCTCTTGGCTCTAGAGGGTGGTGTACTCAAAATATAGGCAGCCTAAATGGCGTAGGCTTGTCCACTCGGCCCTTCCTTTGCCAGTTTCATATATTGGTTCTTGAGATGCCCTTTCTTATTGCAATGATAACACTTTCCCTTAAAGGGTTCCTTCACCGGACTTACCTTACAATCGTTGGCTACGTGATCCTTCTTTTGGCATCTCTTACACACCTTATCCTCTTTCAAGAACTTCCCTTTTGACTTCGTTTTTTCCTAAAAGTTCCCTTTCTTGGTTTGATTTTGAGTAAGTCCTGCCTTTTCCTTCTCCACCTCCTTTTCTTCCTCCAACCGTTTGCAGCAAAGCTATCTCAGCTAACATCTCGTATGTCGCGTCAGTGGGCAGTTGGGCTAAGATCAATCCTCTAAGTGGGGAGTTCAGGCTCCTCACAAATTTCATAGCCTTTTTCATAGGTTTATCAATCAAGCTCATTCTAAACTTAGTCAACTTTGTAAACTTACCAACGTAACTCTTCATAATGGAGTATCCCTACCTAAGCTGTAAAAATTTCTCCAGTTGTAAACTCACTTTTCCCTTGACATAAACTTTGATTTGAATCTTTCCTTGAATTCATCCCAAGTGAAATCTACCAACATTCTCCTCAGCCGCAATATTCCTCCAATCTAGAGCTTCTTCTTTGAGGTGCCAAGATGCCATTCTCCTCTTCAGCTGATCCTCCCAACCGAGCTCCCAAAATATCTTCTCTAGTTAGTTACCCAACTCTTTGACACCACAAAACCCTCCATTTAAAAATATACTCTCCTTCCATATTAAGAAATTCCTTATACATTTTGGAAAAGTCAACAGGATGGGGTGGTGTATCGACAGACAGGGCAGTAGGTGCCACCTGCGTAGGTTAAGGAATAGTGACTTCACCTACTAGCCTAAGGTATTAATTAAATCATTTAGGCATTCCTCGAATGCCGGATATTCCTCGGGCAGGGTTCCAAGCCTGAAAAGAAGAATGATTATCACCCATATCAACTATCTGTAGGTTAAGCTTTCAGTTATAAGTTCCTAAGTTAGTATTAAATGCTGAAAGAAAGATTTTCCTAGTGTGTGCATGTATGTTTAAATATAGTATATATATAATAGTTGGTTTTTGGAAAATATTTTCAAAAATAACTTATACGCCACTCATACGTATATTTTTCCCTATTGATTGGGTAACCTATGCTCTGATACCAAATGTAACAACCCACCCCGAAATAGGCTTAAATCCTGATCTAGGAAAGGCCCATCGAAACTTAGACCCATTCCAAAGCTGGATATTGATGGTGAAAAGAACAATACAGAGCTACTTATCTATTCATTCAGAACTCACAAGGGAAGTATCAAATATAGTAGCATAAACATTACCCATTTATTTCAAATTCCAATTGTCATAAAACCTTAACATAATGTCATCAACAACCGTTACATAATCATGTTAAAAAATTCATTTTTAACTTCAAATGGGTACATCAGACAAGAACATAAATAGATAAATAGACCACTACCACAAGCTCTTCTCATCATCATCTCCATCTTGATCATCATCTCCCTCCCTAGCCTGTGTTGTAATAAGGAGGAAGTTAGAGCAACAATGACTGGTGAACATAAAATCTCAAGCCTTTCTATATCGGTACTTGAGCAGTATAATTTAACTAAGCATATATCTTTTGCATTGAAACAATATCCAAAACCATTTAATATTTCATATAAAGGAAAGAGGTGGGCCCTCAAACAACCAATTTATACCTTCAATCTCCAAAGCAAGTTCTCCCATAACCAATAACCCATAACCATCGTTATTAATGTCTACCAATGTGGGAAATATAACCCAAGACATTTAATACCTTTAAATAGAAAATATGCAGACTCTGACCATTTAAGATCTCAACTGAGGTAGGCCCTATCATTTAATACCTATTCCTAAGGCGCACTCCTTATAAGTACCTATCTAGCTGACATTGCATGGAAATCTTTTCAGATACTTAATATTTCTATTAAACGGAACTTTCCGAGATATTCTCAACTATGCCTAAACCTAATTTCGACCATTTAATACTTTATATAAGGTAAAAAGGTGGATCCTCAATCAACCACTTAATACCTCTAATCCATGAACAGGTCCTTCATATTATGACTCGTACCCCATGGGGACATCTCAGATTGGCCCGAATATTCATAGGAACTGGTAGCCAAATTTGCTAGCAGATTTATCCTACAAACTTGGGACTAATCTCGCGTCATCTATAGTTACTTATTATAGGCAATGTCTCACATCATCCCTAAGGTTATACCGCTAGTAGCCAGATTAGCTGGAGAGACTTTTGTGTGCTTTTGACTGACCTCACATCCCTATAACTTAGCTATATTTCATAATACTCTCTAAATGTATTATCACACATCTCACTGTATTCATTATTTAGGCCTTATAATAAATCCTTCTTATTTCATCTCATTAATTACTTTCCTAAGAGGGATTTAAATGACAATTATTAACCTAATTAACTAGTAATTAATGCGTTAAAATTATATGTTATTTATGCTAGTTTATATATATATACACACACATATTACATAATATGTACGCACTTATTAATTTCTATGCACGCAGAGGTTACGTTATAAACTAACTTTTAAATGTCAAATCTTCCAATGTTAGACAAGTCTCATTTCCACAATATCATTTTTTCCAATCTAATATTCCAAAATCAAACCAATAGACTTGTACTTAGAATCCAGCTCTAACTTATTTTACATTAAAACAATAGAATAAAACAATAATAATGGAAACTTATAATTTAATTAATTTTATGCTCTATTCAACTCCCCTTTTACATGAAATTAGACAAGGGAATTTCTATTTAATTTGTAGAAATAGGTAATGCAAATTATGAATAAAAATTCGTCCCTTACACAGCATTTCTTAATCAAATCCCATAATTGGATCCAAAAAAAGAATCAAAAGTGGAATAGAAGGTAAATATATAAACTGCCAAATCCACACAAATTCCATTATTTTAATACAAAATAATTAAGATTCCAACCTAAGAATTGACATTTTGCTTGGGGGAATTTCAGAGATTTTTAATATGATGTTTTCTTAATCCAAAACTCCCCATGGCATATATCAAATCCAAATCACACTATTCAATCACTAAAATAGAAAGAAAAAAAAATAAGATTTTCACTCACAAAGGTCCTTAGCTTTGCCTTTCCTTGGATTTGACATGCCTTCATAAACTCTTTTAGATCTCTTTCTTTTGATATGTACAGCAAGAGATTTTTATTTACGTTAGTTTAAGAAAATTAGAGGTTTGGAGGAGAATAGGTTGAGAAAATAAACAATAAATAAAGATAAATATATAAGATTTCTTTTCTAAAACACTAATGGAGTTTTTAGAATCTACGAAGAGATGAACTGACAGAGCTTTGCTAATATTCCCAAAATATTTTGTGAATAAAAGTGAAAGTGCTAGGCACTTATTTGTAATGGTTGGAACATACCAAAACCATCGGATAGAGGTTGGTAAAAAATAATGAAATATGGTACGTAAAAATAACCAAAACCCTAGCTGCCATTTACAAGCAGCGGTCGACCGCCACTCCCACCAATCGACCGCAAGTAATCAACCGGTCGTGGTCAAGGGGTCGACCGCTCCTCTATTTTGGAAACGTAAAATTATTGTCATTGTTAATTTATTTTCTTCCTTAATTGTAATTTAACGTTTGCGTTAATTTTAATGTTTACGTTAATTTTAATGTTTACTTAATCCCCAAGTAAAATAACCATTAACTTTTGAATTTCAAATTTGGAAATTATTATTTATCTGACTTTGAATTCTATTTAAATTAATTTGAATTGAAACTTCAAACGTCCATATCTTCTTTGTTTGAGCTCAGTTTTCAACATATTATATACAGAAATTGATCAAAAAATTGTCATGAATGCAACACCATAGCTTTCATAGTCAAATTCTAAATTTTATAAAAAAAATTATTATCCCTATCTTATTTAAATTGATTTATTCAATCCATTTATTTATGGTTTATTTTATGAGCTGTTACAGCTTTCATTGATGATGTTGAGCTATAGTTTGTAAATGGTAGGCTTATTAAATGAATTATGAAGTATTCCTGTATTTCTTTATTGCCATTATGTTCATCATTAATAGAACTTATATTTGATTTGGAATGCTTCAATTTTATGGTCCTATGGAAGAACTCATTGTTTCTATCACTAGAGAAGTAGAACTTAGTTCCAAGTTTTCGTTTGATCATTTCATTTTCAGTAAGCAGAGCCGCCTTCAGCTGTTCACATAGGCAGTGTTCCATAACTGATATATAAATATTATTTGGAGGCCAACATCACTTTCTGAGTATTTTCCAGTATTAACCTTAATTTTGAAGATAATTTACTACCATTGCTACATGTAAGCCTTTCCCATTTCTTTAATGAGTGCTTAGTTTTCTTCAGTCTAGTTTGAAGTATATATATCAGTTACCATAAACATTTTGGTTCTATCTATGCATAATAACATGATTAAAACATATATGATTAGTCCAGATGTTAAAAAAATTAATAGTCCAGATGTTAAAAAAATTAAAAGGTGGCTGACGTCTCATTGGCTTCTTTAGAAAGTTAATGTTTTGGTTGAATTAGATAGGGGTAGGAATGAATATGGAAAGAGTAGGCCATTTGGGCAGAGCTTCAATGTTGGGAAAAGCATGGTTAAGCATACAAAAAGTTCTGACACAGTTTTGCTTTTGTTGTTCCATGTAAATCTTGATTATGTAACTATTTTCATAAAGAGAAGCTTTAAATATGGATTGACTGAGAGGGCACATGTCACTAAGGAAAGTAGATTACCGTATATTTTTTAGAGGAATGAGTAAATATTGTTCAATAATATTGTAGAAATATTGGTATATTTCGTTTAATTAATCAAATATTAGTTAAGAAATATTATTTCTACTATATTTGAAGTGCACTCTATTCATGGTTGTTGACATACATGCTATAAAAACTCGCAATTTAACGCTATTAAAGTTAAATTAATTTAAATTAAATGTTCAATTAATGGGTGAATTTGGTGTTATATTACAATAACGCGGTGGTCTTCTCGAGCTGATCATTTTGGTATATAATTTTAATGGATTTGAATATACAGTTTGCAAAATAGAAAAGTTATAACGTTTAAATATGATACGTAGCCATTTGTAGGCCAAATGGTTACATATAACTATACCCACCTCATTGCCTATATATATGATGCTATAAACCCTAGAAAGGAGCTGTCACATCAGTTTTCCTCTTTTAATCTCGAAATTCTATTAACCACTCTCTAATGGCGGATTAACAAATTCATTAAAAAACATGCAAAATTTAAACCGGTCGAATCCTAGCTTATAATATATGGATTCAAAGCTCTTGATGCCTAGAAGAGGTAGCAAATGTTAGTTGGTCCTAAAAATGCTTTTGTCAAGAGAAATTAATGGTCAAAGTAAAATAGCAATGAAACCCTATATCTAGTTAGGGGTTTTTGATTGAGGTAAAATGGAATGACGGAGTTGGCAAAATTAGGTGGAGTGTGGCAAGAGCTTTCATTGAAGGTGATCAGAAGTCTTATAGTGGTGCAAGGTTACAAAATTTGGTTAGAGAAGGTTGAAATTACATGGTGGTGGCAGTCTTAGCTGGGCAATGGCAGTCTTAGCTGGGCAGTTAGACTAGGTTGGTTTGTAGCAGCCAGTATGGTAAGTGTAAGGGAGATGGTCGTCGGTAGTAAGATGGCCTGAGGTGGCGTCTTTAGGTGGTTAAAAGCTGGAGAAGGGGGCGACGTCGAGTGATGTGCGACAATGTAGCAGGAGGTAAAATTTGAATTAATTCCCTATAAAAATAATGTTTGCAAATTAAACCTTCGATTTTCTAATCCCCGTAATTTTGCATACGAACTCCGCTTCACATGCGGTTTCTTTCATTAGGCTCATGGAAATTTTTGGGATGATTTAGCATGAGGTTTTTTGAGTTTTGAGGTTGTCTGCAAAAGTATGTTGGTATGGTTTATTTATTTTAATTCATTAAGGTTTAAAAGTATTAAATACATATCCATTGATGAAAAATTATAACTATTGATATGTGTTGTGTTATATTGAAGATTGTTTAGATATTGTGAATATTTTGTTTATGTCGTGCCTTGGTTTGATTGTTTATTGTTGATTTTCATATTGTTAGATCTTTATAGTTAATCGTGAATTTAGAATTTAAATGTAATAGTGTTAGTATTTGTGAATTTCTAGGGAAATTCATAAATAATAACTAAAAATCTATTTTAAACTGAATTTAGGAACTTATTATCATTTATAAAATAAAGTGCTATTTCATAAATAATATTATGGTTTGCTTAAAATATGATGTTTGAATAAATGACAATATAACGAATTTTAGGATATTTATTGGAAATTATTATTATTATTATTATTATATTATTATATGGGTACTAAAATAAAAGATATTTTCAAAATAATAATAATAATAATAATAAAGATATGTTTCCAAAATTATTCTAAGTAAAATTATTACTATTTCAAAGTAGAAAACAATAAAAGGAGTTTTGTAGTTTAATATATAATTTTATTAAATAGTGACAGATTGGTTTTGGAAAATATTAAAGCGGTTTCTATACGTATTATTTTGATGTAAAATAATTATATTTTTGTTTTGAAGAGTAGTTTGATGTAAACTACTATTTTGATTTAAAATACAGTGTTATCAGGTATTTAAAGGAATATAAGTTTAGTATATTACCGTTTTGGAAGGAATATTATTATTTTAGTATGAATAAAGGCGGTTTTGTAATAAAGTACAACAATTTTACACCTGGGAGAATAATGGTTGAAAATATATTATTTTGACTGCTGTAGAATGTGTGATTAATTATTGTGTAATTATCACATATGTTTGATGTTTGATGATGATGTCGCATTTGATGAGTGTGCGATATTTTACCATTATTACTACTAGATGATGGGTACTGGATTATGTTTAAGTGATGATTGGTTTTTTTCTTACTAATATTGATTAGTCAGTAGTTAGTAGTTAGTGCACATTTGATAGTACAGTCCTCTATCTTTAATATTAGAATTTAGTTTTAAGTGTATTCTAACTGCGTTTGTAATTGATTTTAGATGTTAAAAATAGTGGGTAGTCACACTTGGTATTGGACCTTAGGTTTAGCGATTCACTGAGCCTTGGGTAAGTTTGACCATTTAGGGTATGATGATTTGCACATTAAGAATGGATTAAAATATAAAATGATAGAGCGTTTTGATTGATGATTTTATGCTGTGTGTATGGGTTATTTGTTTAACCACCATTACCTCACCCTAAAACGATGTTTATTTATGATGACATTTATGTGGTAATTAAGTAAAGTAGAAGTGGGTAGGACGAACACTTAGAAAAGGGATCAAATGTTGGTTATAACCGTAGGGACACTCACAAGATGTTAAATTATAATTATAACCTGACCTTAATAGGATGGAGTCACTATTTATTTTTAAGCGGATAATATTTGTTTGGAAAATTTATAAAATATATATATATTATTTTAAAGATATTATATTAAAGAAGGACAAATGTTTTGTAGATAAATATTTCATTTGAAAATATAATTATGAAAGGATGTTAAGCTTAAAATATTTTATTTTGACAGAAATATTTTAATACGAACATCTTAGTTTAAATTATTTTTAATTTGGGACCAACCTTTGAAAAAAGATATTGTTGAAAGGTATTTTAAAGTTACAATTTAGAATATCTTGCAGAAATATTTGTTGAGAGATATTTTGGAATGAGTCGATATTTCTGTTGAAGAATATTTTAAAATAAGTACTGTAAGATTCATGGGTTTTTTATTTAAAAAGGCATTTTGATGGAGCATTCTTTATAATAAATATACTTTGAATTGGTGAATATTTATTTTAAGGACACTTTATAGAAGTGCTATTGCTACAGGAATGAAATTTATTCTGATGAGATTATTTTTCTCGATAGAAGTATTTGAAATAATATAGTGGAAATATTCTTACTTGAGAAATTATTTTACGATGAAAATATTTGAAAATAGTTTGATGAAAGAATTTTTATTTGAAAAGTAACTTTTTGAGTAAAGAACATGAGAAAATATTGATTTTAGAAAAATGTTATATATAAAGAGCAACTTTGATTTCAAAAAACTTTCTATTTGAAAATTTGTTTTGATTGTAAGGATTTTCACTTAAAGGGTACTCACGGATAAATGATATTTTTTAAAAATAGTGTTGAGTAAAGAGTTTTGGTTGAGAAAGACCTAATTTGAAAATTGTTTTATTTAGAACATATTTGATATATTATTGAGAAATGATCTATTATAAAGCATCTAGTTTTACAATACTTTGAGAAAATATTTTACTAAGACGCAGATTATTTGATTTGGAAATAAATGGTTGAAAAAGTAAAATATTTAATTGAATAACAACCTTTGGAGGTGTCCATTGGAAAGTATTTTATTATTAAGTTGTTTTATTTGGAAATCTTATTGGAGAATTGTAAAATTAGGCTTTGTAACATGGGGTGTAAGATAACAGGGCAAGCTGAGTTTTGAGTTTGCCCAACTCTTATTATGGTGATGATACCTTTATGACTATTGTGTGTGACTTTTCATAATGAACTATAGGGATGTCTAATTATTCCCTTCCATGGAGAGATGGGATATGATGTAGGGAATTCCCATTTTGATGTTTGGGATAGTGAGATTATTATTGTATTTATTTACTTTGGTGAAATTGTTTGTGTTAATCTTTTTCTTGTTAGGTTACGTTTGATTCCTTGTTTGTATTGTATCATCTAGCATTTTGTTTAATTAATTTATGTCGGTCTTGTTTGAAATATTTTCTTTTGTTTGTATTATGTTGTGGTTGATTGCTTGATTTACTAGTTTTAATTATTTTTCTGTCTACTAGTTTGCTTATTGGTTTATTTGGCTACTTGTTTGTCTAGATTGTTGTAATTGTTTATGTATGTAATTTAATGATGAAGTAGTTATCCAGTGTTAACTTTTAGTGGGATGTACACCAGACAAATTAGTTATTGTTAAGGGATGGCATAGTCATAGTGGGATAGCATATTTTTCTAAGTTGAGGAAGACTAGATATTTAAAATGATTAAGAGATTTGATGATGTTTCTTAAAAATGAAAGTAGTGAATATAGAATTTTGGTGACTAAAGACTTGATGAGAATTACCAAAGAATCAAGATGATGGTTGAGGAGGTTCATTAGACATTTACTAAAATGTGTGTTTTGAAATCTTTTTTTCTTCAAATAATTACTGGCTTCCATAAATATTTTGAACAAAGAGTTTCCGTTTTGATGTTTTGTAAAAACTATGTTTTCTCAAAAATTATTTTAAAATTGATTTAAAAGGGTGAAAATATTTTGGGAAATGGTTTTATAAAATGGTAGTGAAATTTAGGAAGAAAAGGATTTTGGTTTTAAACAAAGATGAAAGTTTTGACTTGAAAAAAAAATGTTTATGTAAATGTTTGGCTTAAATATTAATTGGAACTTCCCTCGCTAGTAGATCATTTTTGGGTACTTTGGGATAAGCGATCCTTGACATCAAGAAAGAGTTACTATAAAAGAATTACAGAATCAAATATTCAATGCAATCTGATGAATGGAAAAAAGTCAGTTCCAGTGTGGATACGTACTAAGGAATCATGGGTAACTCAGAGGTTACATTGCTTACTCATAAATCAAGGACATGGTAGTCTATGTGTACCCATCGTAGTCTATGTGTAACATATTTTGGACATCTGTGAATATCCAGTCTTTATCCATGCACGTTGGCACGAGTTTGAGTGCTATATAGCCACGATATTTGGTACTTGTTGATTATTCATGTAGGTCATTCGAGTTACCACATATTGAAGAGTGCTTAGTACTAGACCGTCCATGCACGTCTATGCTTCTTGACCATCTGTATGAGTCTATACCTTTTTAACCATCTGTGCGGGGTCTATAGTTTTGACCGTCCATGTGGGGTCTATAGTTTTGACCGTCCATGTGGGGTCTATACACATGAGCGTCTGTATTGGATCTATGCTTTTTGACCATTTGTGGGGTCTATACTTCTCGATATATGTGTGAGTCCAAGAATCAAGGACTAATTCAGCTGTAACATTATTTTGAGGATGCGGCCATGAGTGGGCATATATATTATTTGGATGGTATAGGTATGAGAAGGTATTCCAGTTATCTTGAGGATGAGACAATGAGGAAGTTCATCGACATTTTTGAGGATACACGTATTATGATAGATGTGTAGTCGGTATAAGGATTAACATGTCTATGTTATTTTATGTATGATAGTGCGATGTTACTATTTTTGAGTGTGTCTACTTTATTTTTGATGAGCTATGCTAATTGTTTATTTACGTATATTCATTTATGTGTACATGCATGTTTGGATCAACATAAGTTTTGTTGGGAATTTTCATTATGAGCAATTATTGTTGATGTGATATCTCAGAAATTTCAAGCAATTTAAAAAGAGTAATAATCTCCTTTATAAGTTACAAAAAAATTGGTATAATTGTTATTTCAAGCAATAATAATAATGTATTGTTTTATATAAATAGATTTTAAGTAGAATTATTATTTACAAATTGAATTTGTGTTTGTTTAAATATATATATTTGAGTTGAATTTAAATTGAATTTTAAATTGAATTTGAATTTGGATTAGAATATTGAAATTCAAAGGATAGATATATATCTTAAATATATTTTGGATTTGAAATTATATATATATATATATATTATTTTATATAGTTGTTTTATATTATTTTCTTTTAAAGGATTTTAATTTATATAAATTAAGATATGTATTTATTAATTAGAAAATTAATTATAAAAGCTTTATAACCGTTTAAAAACTAATTTACTCATGCATAATTACAAGTGTTGATATATAAGTCTTTTCAATAACATGTATTAGATGATTAAATAGGGTAAAAGACAAGTGTCACTTTTATTTTTATTTTATTTTATTTTTAATAAAACCTAAATTGACTTATATAAACTTATACCTTTTCTCTCCATTCCATTTTCCTATCTTCATATTCTAAAAACAACGAAACCTGTAACAAAGTTCAGTAAAAACAAATCAAAAGAGAAACTTTTTCTCAAATTCAAAAATCAGTAACAAAGCAAGAAGGCAATATTTCTCAATTCAAAAAACAAGCTTTTCAAATCATAGTAGCAAATAAAATTCCAGTTTCTAGTGGCTGGGATCAAACCTCCAGTTTTAAAGCATCTCAGACCTTTTCTGTTACAATATGTAGTGAGTGAACTTCATCTTTAAATCAAATCTTATTAATATTCTGTAAGTAAACTAAATCTTCCTTATTCCCTAATGCATGTAATATAATCGGAAAGTATTAGTATGAAATGTTTGTATGAAAGTGTAAACATGTTTGTATGTGTATAAGTTGAGTACAGTGTGCATATTTGAAGCAGGTCTCTGTTAGTCTATAACAGACCAAATATATTCTAAATTTAACCTCTCTTTATATAAATTTAAATAGAATATGATGTTTAAGGGAATAATGATTGGGTTAACTAATCTTGAAAAAAAATTGCTCATAAGTTAAATTAGAAAGTAATTAGCTGGAAATTAGTGGTTTATAGTAAAAAATTAATTCAAGTCAAATTTGGATTGTTAAATTCCCTATTTTTGATTGTAAATTTGGATTCGTACCGAGAATCCATGATTTTTATATAGAAATTAGGATTTTTAAGTCTAAGTTAACGGGAATTCTCGAGTTGAACGATATTTGGGAAAACGGCGATTCTTGTCGACGGGGAAGATTTGATCATCGAAGTTTGGTCTGAAGCAAGCTTGGATGTAGAAGCTCATGGAAAAATGGAATTGGAATTTATTGATCACCGGGGAAGATGAGCAGCGTCGATTTAGGGTTACAGTCTGAGTTTTGGTCGGGTTTGGTTACTGGATATTCGCGGCGACGTAACAGCATCAGGGTGGACAGGAGATGGAGGAAGAGGATGATGGTGGACATATGAAGTCTAGGCCGGAGTTTCGTGGCCACCGGTGGTCTGTGGTGGCGACGCTGGGGAGATTTTGGGAGACCGACGTGTTTCTGGTTTCATTCGAATCGCTCGATTTTGTGTGGATGAGTTTTCGAGATTTTTGGGTTGTCGAACGGATTGACGACGACGTCGCCGACATGATGATGGTTGCGGCGCCGACCGGTGATGGCCTGAATGCTTGTGCATATGCACCACGTATCATCGTATTGGTTTGCTAAGAAGGTCAGGGAAGAAGGATCGATCTCGGGTTCGAACGCGAGGAAAGGTGGTTTTGGCTTAAGAAATTGATTGGGTAGGTTTGTGTTGGCCTGTTTTTGTGGTTGATTCCAGGTTATGTTCCAAGTTTTTTTTAAAAATTGAAATAAATGTTGTACCAGGTTTTAAAATGTAAGGGAAAGCATGATCAAGTATAAAAGAATAAGGATGGAGTTGGTACCAGTTTTAGGGTTCAAATTGAAGATAAAGATTCAATAAGTTTTAAATTTAATAAGTATTCAAAGAATATGAACTACATTTTCCCAAAGTAAATTTATTTAAACAAGTTTAAAACAAGTTTTTTGAGAATTGATTTAAAATTAAAAGTACGTTTAAAATTGTTTTGGGTTTGAATAATTATATTGGAATGATTATTCAAGATATTCTTAAGTGTTTCAAATATTATTTGATGATGTGATTAAGTATGTGATTAAAATAAGTGGTTATCTTAAACAAATTTAGGCTTTGAGTAATTAAGAGATAATTACTTATTATAAGTAAGTTAAGAGATTAAAACGATAATTACTTAAAATGGAAGTAATTCAACGGATAATTTCTGAAGAAATTAGTAAGGATAATCACATAGTGAAAGTGATTAGAAGAATAATTATTTATGTAATTAAAGGATCATTAATAGATGAAATAATTACTGAATGAAATTAATTAAGGTGATTTATATAAGTAATTAAGGAATAATTGATGTAATTAATCAATCAATATAATTAGTTAAAGGAAAGGTTTATGATTAATTAATGTTAGTTAAGCAGGATTAAAGGTAATTAACTTAATTTATAATGGGTGATTAAATTAAATTAATTAAGAAATGTTTGATTATTAATCTTGTTTATAGATGATAAACTTGAATTGGATACCTTAGTTTGTCTGAATATTTCTGATATTGAGTTGTGATGTATTGTGATATGATATGTTGGGTTGAATTGTGATATTGTGAGTTATCTATCGATAATTGATTGGCTATGAGAATGTGAGAACTTGTATTTAAATTGTTTCGTATCCACTTAAACAACAGTGATTAAATATGATATTGAATTCGAAGAGACCGGGTCGGGTATCGGTAATACCCGAAACCACTTCGATTAGTAAACTAAATTCCTTATATGTGAGACTAATCAGGTTGGAATGGAATAAGTTAAGTAACCTGTACATTTAACCTGAGAACTGTTGTGTGTGAAAAATGTTTGACTATAATAAGTTAGAACTCGTAAAAGGTACGAGTTACCTTGGTAATTCATAATTTATATAGATTGATATTTCATGTTATATGGTTTTACTTATGCTGGTTTCCAGCCTTACCCAGGTGTTGCTTTGATGTAATGCTCGGGTCAGACCGAGTATTACAGATTTTTAGGAAAGAACATTCTGGAGCTCAGGAGGCGAGTTGAATGGTAGGAACGTATGGAGAGTATTTCGCTGTGATATATTGTAGTTTATCTAGGGAATGTTGATTTTAACTGTCCAATGTTTGTGTAAATGTTACAACTCCGATGTATTGATGTAAATTAACTAATACAGCTTTAGTTTGTATAACTGCTATTTTATTTAATATCATATTTTGAACCGCTGCGAAGGTGAGAATCTGTTTTTTGGTATTTCTGTTTCTTCTTCTTCTTCGATCACTTTTCTTCTGTTCCCTAACCATCTGGAATTTTCGGGATCAAAAATTCTGGATCGTTACAGTTGAATGGTTGGGATGCATGATATGAGTTAATCTATGATTGAGATTGTTTAACACTTTATTGATGGAGTATTATTTTTACATGATATCTTTTGGATTGCATGGTTGCGGAAATGTATGTGTTACTTTAGTATGTGTGTACAAATTTTAATTCATTTTGTGGGTGAATTTAATTGTAACATGATTAATATTATACGGCTATTATACACTTGATTTGCAATTGATGCATTTCCTTATATTTTCCGAGTCGACTAATGATGATGATTTGCTGATTTGGTTGATGGTTATATTTAGGGAATTGCAAGGACGCAATTCTTTTAAAGAGGAATGTAATGACCCCATTAACACTATTAAAATTAACCATTAACTAATTGAATCATGGCTTGTTCGACTAGATAAATAAGGGGGCAGCGAAGTGAATAAGGTGCATTTCCATCAATATCAAGATAAATCCCATGCAACTTTGTTCGAAACCTCATATTATATTTTAGTTCACCTGGCTGCGGTTCCACTCGTCAAATTCCACTCCCGTTGGTCACATTTTAATTAAAGGGTGAACTATGTGCAGATTTATAACTCTTGCATATGTCTTTCTGAGCTAACCATTTTGGTATATAATTTGATGAATTTGGGTTTACGATTTGCATGATAGAGACGTTGTAGTATTTTGAATATGATATGTAGCAATTTTTGGGCCAAATGGTTACATATAACTAACCCACCTCATTACCATATATATGTGCTATGTAACCCTAGAGAGGAGCCACCACATCAGTCTTTCTTTTCTAATCCTGAAATTCTCCTAATTACTCTTTAGTGGCGGATTAACAAACACATTACAAAACATTCAAAGTGCTCGAATCCTGACTTATAATATATGGATTCAAAGCTTTCGACAAGTGGAAGAGGTAGCAAGTGTCTATTTGTCTTCAAAATGCTCTGGATAAGAGAAATCGATGGTCAAAGTAAGAAAGGTGGTTAAACCCTATATCTAATTAGATGTTTTTGATTAAGTCATAATTTTAAAGTCAAGGTTGGCAAAATTGGGTAGAGCATGGTAAGAGCTTTTTATTGAAGGTGATTAAAGGTCCTATATTAGCAGAAGGCTTTGGAATTTGGTTAGAGAAGGTTGAAATTTCATTGTGACAGTGGTCGTAGCTATGAAGTCGAACTAGGTCGGTGCTGTAATGACCATTGAGGTGAGTACGAGGGAGGTAGTTATAGTGGTAAGGTGGACTGTGGTGGTGTCATTAGGCTATCAAAGCTAGAGAAGGGGTGATGTCGAGTGATGTGTGGCACTAAAAATTTTTGATTCTTAGGATTTTTTGATAAAAGATGTGAATTAACCGTAGGTAAATTTTTTATTAAGTCCCTAAAAATAAATATTTGCAATAAATTCGAACTAAAAGATATACACTTGTTCTTATTTTTAAAAATTGGCATCCGAAACTTACCGTTACTCTTCTTCTTTTCCCTTCAGTCTCTTATCCACTGAAGATTTACTAATTAACTTTTTTCTTTAATCCTGCTAATTTCAAATCTTATCCTTCTTATGTAGACACACTCAAATTGGTTCTCTATCAATACCCCTCTCCTCAGAATCACCAGCTTCGCTAAAACTAGAAAGCAGTTAATTCGTCAACTTCTCCTTAGATCCAACATCGACCCCACAAACTTCAGTGTTTCCACTATGGTACATCAACCACTTCACCTTAATCGACCGTGATCAAGTTAGGTGCTTCTACCATGGAAACCTGGGCCACAAATAGTTCGTTTGTTCCTTACGCAACCTCCATAAGAACGGTAGCTTATCTTCAAGATGCTCTAGCAGTTCATCTCTCTCAGATCTGTTATTGGTTTATACTTTGTTTCCTATAGCAATTTCCTTTAGCTTCAATCTCAGATCCTCTCTAGTTTATCACCTTTAACGTCATACCTTTTCTTTGCGAAATGGAAATACTGTTTGCAACGTTCAACTATTTTTCTTCGACCACCACCCAACACAAGATGAGCAAAGCAAAAGAGTTTGACTACACTGTCAACGGCCGCTTGACGAGAGTCTATGGGTTCAAATCGTTGCTAAGTTCATTCCAACATCTATTTAGAAGCCATAGAGCAAGATCAGATGTACAGCCATGTCAGGGGGTAGTGGACGAGTTGAGCTCAAATGAGTTAGTCAACGATCGATTCCCTCATATTTCTCCTTTGCCAGATTCTATTCATAGTCCAAAAAGCAAAGCTAAAGATGATATGCCAATGTCCAAGCCTGACAGTAAGTAGGTATTTTTAAATCATCGAATCGGTTTGAAATACCAACACATAAGAGATTTGGGGTATTGAGTGAGGGCAATGATGACCTCGAGGGTGTTGATGTTATTGATGTTGAGGATTTTGCAGTTCGAGGCGAATTTGATGGCAACTGCGATGAAGATAATGTTGTACTTCCGATTTCAAGGATCTATGGAATAGATTCTTTAAAAAAATAGTTCAACCCATAAGGTACAGACGGGTTATCGAACTATCGACTTTCAGAATTCAATGAAGCCTTACAACAGCGTAACCGGATTCAAAGTCTGTACGCCTTTGATCCGACCAAGAACACTTTGGTATTTGATATCTGACGATGCAATACGCAAAGAAAGGAAAGAAGAAGAAGAAGAAACAAATCTGCAATGATTCAGCGTTTGCGACACCTTGCAGGCGTTACAAAATATGGAGTAATGGAAGTGCAGCGATTAGCAACACTTCCCTGGCGTTGCAGATCCACGTAGAAAGAAGAACAAGAATCTGAATTGATTCTAACACCGTATGGGCGTTGCTATTTATAGATGTGAAAAGTTATCCATGCATGAAAGGTTGCGTCCCTTCCCAACGTTTCAAAACAGTTCTAATAGTCACATACGTTTGAATTGAAACGTCGCGTCTATTCATTTTGCAACGCTTAGAAAACGTAACAAATTTCCCACTCTTTATTTAAATTCAGAAATTTCGGTTCTGGGTCCTTAATGGGCTAAAATCTAACCCGTTACTGTTTACATTCGATGCAAAAATATTTTCGGATCCGAACCCGAAACTCGACCCGGCCCGGTTCGGTCGGACGGACGGCCGCAGCGCGCGTGTGGTGTTGTATGACTTCTCTCTTCACAAAAAAACAAACATATGGGAGCCCCAAGGCCCCAACATCCACATGAGAAAGCTACATTTATACAAATATTTTGCATAATTTTCTAGCACGTGTGACTAATCAATTTCTTCTTCCCTCTTTACTTCTTTTCTTTCAAATCAAAACCCAAAGCCCCAAAACTATATATTTGAAAATTTCACAACAATCTCCCCCAATTTTCAAAATAAATAAATAGGACGGCTGAATCACTAGAGTGACTTCCTACATACCCAAGTGGGATCAAGCCTATGTAGTTCTAAGATTAAGTTTTGCGTCGTCATGAAAACCAACACATAAATAAAAGGCATCTTTTGGATTTGAACCTTTACTTAGTGTAAACCATTCAAAGCATTATCGAGATTCTATGGTGAACAAATCTTAAACCAAGTATCCCTAATGATAAAACCGGAACAATCACATATGTTGATTTCCTTAGGTAAAGTGTTCTGTATTGCTCAGCACGTTAATGGCCATGTGCTTAAATCCTGGTTCATGAGTCTACTTAGAAAGCGGTCTTACTTTCTTAGAAAACGACATGATTTCCATACTCATATAGATAAGTCACTTAAGGTGTTTCTGCGATACAGCTTTTATGGTTTCTAGACTTATTAAGGATATATATCCATCCTTTGTTCTTGCAGAATCCAACAATAAATATTATGGGATTATCAATTTAGTGTTTCATAATCATTCTCTTAACTTGTTGGTACCTATTGAACTTTTTCTATCCTTTTCAAGACATAAGTTGGGTTTCTGTTAAGGATGATCAACCTTTGTTCACAGATCTTAGTCCCATTTCTTGTGACTTTATAGAAACCATTGCCATTGGAAGACTTTTTGTAAGTGGGTTAGCCAAGTTTTTCTTTGTTTCTATGTAGTCAATAGTTATAACTCCTCTTTTGAGTAACTGTCTCACCATTTGATGTCTTAGAATCCATGTCTAGACTTTCCATTATATGTCTTATTAGACACAATGTATATCGTTGCTTGATTGTCACAGTTAATCAAGACTGCTGGAGATGGCTTCTTCCATAAAGGGATTTCCATTAATAAATTCCTAAGTCATTCTGCTTCTTTACATGCATTTGCTAATGCAATCAATTCTGATAACATTGTTGAGTCAGAAATACAGTCTGCTTCTTGAAAGCCCAAGACACAGCAGCGCCTCCTAATGTAAAGATCCATCCAGTAGTACACTTGGATTTGGATTCTAAATTGTTCTAGGCTGCATCACTATATCCTTCTATTACAACTGGATATCCTTTATAAGATAAACCATATTCAATGGTTCCTTTCAAATAAGCTAAAACTCTGGATATAACTTTCCAATGTTTGAAACCTAGATTACTCGTAAATCGACACAATGCACTTATAGCATGTGCAATGTCTGGTCTAGTGCAATGCGTAGCATACATAAGATCTCCAATAACACTGGAATAATCTAGTTGAGAGATAGTGCGTTCAGTGTTCTTTTCTAATTTAGTACTAGGATCCTAAGGAGTTGGTGCTGGTTTGTCATCATAATGACCATACTTTTGTTGGAATTTCTCTATGTAATGAGATTGAGTTAGTAATAACCCCCCTCTTTCCTAACAATTTTAATTCCCAAGATTACATCAGCCTCTCCTAGATCTTTCATATCAAATTTAGAAGACAGAAACTTTTTGGTTTCATTCACACAGGATATATTGGAACCAAATATTAGCATGTCATCGACGTATAAACATATTATAACACTACCATTGTTATCTGATTTGCTATAAATACATTTATCAGCATCATTAACAATGAATCCATATGACAGTGCAACTTTATCAAATTTCTCATGCCATTGCATGGAAGCTTGCTTCAGGCCATAAAGAGATTTCACTAATTTGCAAGCTTTCTTTTCTTGGCCTGGGGTTTTGAAACCTTCAGGTTGTTCCATATACATCTCTTCTTCTAAATCTCCATTTAGAAAAGTAGTCTTTACATTTATTTGATGTATGACTAATTTATGAATTGGTGGAAGTGGAATTAAACAACGTATAGAAGATATGCAAGCAACTGGAGCATATGTATCAAAGTAATCTACTCCTTGTCTTTGCTTATATCCCTTAACAACTAATCTGGCTTTAAACTTATCAGTGGATCCATTTGTATTCAACTTTTTCTTGAATATCCATTTACATCCTATAGGTTTAGCACCAGGAGGTAAATCAGTAAAACCCAAGTTTGGTTTAACAATATGGAATTCATTTCATCATTGATAGCTCCTTTTTAGAAATTGGAATCTCTGGAACTCAGCCTCAGAATAAGTTTTGGGATCGTCATCGACGTTCATTACATATTTAGTCATATTAAGGACTTCATCCTTACTGCCTTCTACAAGATATGTAATGAAGTCAAGACTATAGTCCTTCTCTATTCTCTCTCTTTTACTTCTCCATTGTTCAGTACTATTATCTTGTACTGATACTTCCTTACTGTTTTGAGCGGGAGCATAATCATCGTCATTGATACCATTAGCCATACTAGATTTTGGACTAGATGATCTCAATGGGATCTCAATAGTTTGGTTTTCAAAAAAATCTACATCTACAGATTCTATAACTTCTAGGGTGTCAAGAATAAGGAATCTATAAGTTATACTATTAAGTGAATATCCTATGAAAAAACATTTAAATGCTCTATTTTCTAACTTTGGACGTTTAGGGTCTAGTTTTCTAACTGCTAAGAACCCCAAATTTTAAGTCTAGTTAGGTTAGGTTTCCTACTAAACCATAATTCATAAGGGAAAATATTATTCTTTTTAAGTGGTACTCTATTTAAAATATAACAAGCAGATAACATAGCATCACCCCATAGGTTATAAGGTAAATTAGAACTTATGAGCATGGCATTAACCATTTCTACTAAAGTTCTATTCTTCCTTTCAGTAACACCATTTTGTTGTGGTGTATATGGGGAAGTATATTGGTGAACTATACCTTGTTGTTTACAAAACAAGGTGAATTCATTTGAGAAACATTCACCACCACGATCTGAATGTAATATTTTAATTTTAATTCCTAATTGTGTTTAGACCTCTGCTTTGTAAATTTTGAATTTATCAAAAGCCTCATCTTTAGTTTTCATTAGATATACATATGCATATCTAGTATAATCATCAATGAATGTTATATAGTATTGGTTATCACCATAGGTGATATGAATTTTTAAGCCACTCATGTCACTATATACCAAGTCAAACAAACCAGTTTTCATTTCTACGGATTTAAAGGATTTTGGGTGTATTTTTGCTTGAACACATATTTCACATTTAGAGATGGTATCGAAATCGCAATCAGAAATTAATCCTAATTTATTCATATTTCTAATGGAATTATAATTAACATGCCCTAATCTACCATGCCATAAATTAATAGAATCAACAATATAAACAGAAGATTTCTTTATTAGATTCAACTTAATCATGTCGTTACAAGAGTATCCCTATCCAATGAATCTACTATTCTTAGACAACACTAGCTTATCACACTCATACACCATCTTGAATCCTCCTTTATTAAGAAGGTATTCAGAGACCAAATCCTTACACATATCAGGCATAAAATACATTGACTAATGCAAGAACTTTACCAGAGGTGAAAGGAAGTTCTATAGTGCATTTTCTCAAAACTTTGCTTGGAACCTTATTTGCTCTAGTAACTTCGTCGGCTTCTCCTTTACTTTCTTCGTAACTCTTAAACAGATTACGGTCATTGCAAATGTGAATGGTTGTTCCAGTATCGAACCACCAATCATTATAATTGCCGCTAACGGAGTTCGTTTCTTGCACTACAGCCACAAGCGAGTCTTCTACCACATTTATTTTTTGTTGTTTCTTCCGCAGACGGCAGTCTTGGGCATAATGGCCGGGCTTGTTACAAAAATAACAAGCACCTTTCTTTTTGTTGCTGATTTTGAAATGATTTTTCTTCTTAAACCGTGTCTCATTATTTGGCTTTGACTTATCGGTAATTTCAACATTATTTGCCTTAGAATGGGACTCAATTTGCAGAATATCATCTAGATCGCATTTGCAAGAGTCTTCTTCAGTATGAAGACGACGTTGTAAACTGTCTAAATTATAATCCGTTTCTGCGCGCTTCATCTTTTTCTTATAATCATTCCAATTATTCGGAAGTTTAGAAATATAATTTCGACAACAAAAGATTCAGGGAGATCAATTCTAGCATCTTTAAGTTGATTAATCAACAGTAATATTTCGCTCACTTGTCCAATTATGGATTCGTTGGTGACCATTTTGAAATCCATAAAATTAGAAATAAGAAACTTTTTATTACTTGCCTCAGATATGAAGTACTTATTCTCCAGTGCAGTACAGAGTGCCTTCGCTGTTTCCAAGGTCCTATGAGCATTGCAGACTGGGGTAGATGGCGCATTTAGAATATGGTCTCTGCATAGAAAATCGTCCTCTTTGCGCTTTGCACGTTTAGCCATTAGGGCAACATCATCTTTATCAGTTTCCTACGGGATTTCTTCCAGGTCATCTTCCAAAATGTAGAACAACTTGACGGTGATCAGAAAAAATTTCATCGTCTCTTGCCAACGAGTGAAATTATCGCCATCAAAACGCTCCAATCGAGTTAGATGCTGATTCATAACTTGTAGAGCGCTCGAACCTTTCATGGTTGAAGATTGTTGTCTGAAATTTGCTGGGGATTTTGCGGGTCGAGGCGAATTTGATGGCAATTGCGATGAAGATAATGCTGTACTTTCGACTTCAAGAATTTATGGAATAGATTCTTTCAAACAATAGTTCAACCCACCAGGTACAAACGGGTTATCAAACTATCGACTTTCAAGATTCAATGAAGCCTTACAATAGCGTAGCCAGATTCAAAATTTGTACGCCTTTGATTCGACCAAGAACACTTTAGTATTTGATATCTGACGATGCAATATGCAGAGAAAGGAAAGAAGAAGAAGAAACAAATATGCAACGATTCAGCGTTTGCAATACCTTGCAGGCGCTACAAAATATAGAGTAATGGAAGTGCAACGTTTAGCAACACTTCCCTGATGTTGCAAATCCGTGTAGAAAGAAGAAGAAGAATCTGAGTTAATTCTAACACTATCTAGGCATTGCTATTTATAGATGTGAAGAGATATACATTCGTGAAGGATTGCGTCTCTCCCAACGTTTCAAAACCGTAGCTAACAGTCACATACGTTTGAATTGAAACGTCGCGTCTATATTCATTTTGCAACGCTTAGAAAACGTTACAAATTTCTCGCTCTTTTTTTAAATTCAGAAATTTCGGTTCTGGGTCCTTAACGGACAGAAATCTAACCCGTTATTGTTTACATTCGATCCAAAAAATATTTTTGAACCCAAAACGACCCGGTTCGGTCGGACGGCGGCGGCACGTGGTTTGCATGACTTCTCTCATCACAACAAAGCAAACATGTGAGAGCTCCAAGGTCCCAACATTCACATGAGAAAGGTATATTTATACAAATATTTTGCATAATTTTCTAGAATGTGGCACTAATTGATTTCTTCTTCCCTCTTTACTTCTCCTCTTTTAAAGCAAAACCCAAAGCTCCAAAACTATATATTAGAAAATTTTACAACAGTTGATGATGTTAATTTTAATGAAACAATAGTGTCTTTTGATAATTTAGCCGGAGCTAAAATCATAATAATTATTGGATCTGTTGACACTGAAAAGGTTGGTGGTAGGAGTTTGGTTTGTGGTTTGGTAGTGGGTAAGGCACCGAAGGAAGGGGGTGGTCTGGCTACAAAACCTAGAATGCCACTTAAGTGTATTGAAAGGGATGATTATGAGGTGGGATGTGGTGATTTTGATGCTAAAATGGTTTGTGATACAGATGTTTTTGATAAAGCAACTGTTAATGTTCTAGCTTCTGACGTCTCTGAGGTTGAGGGCATTGATATTGAAAAAGAGGCACTATTTGATGTTGTACCTTGTGATGAGAATTTGAGAAAAAAGGGTTTGAAAATGATGAAGTTGTAACTTGTGACGTTCCTGTTGTACCATCTGAATACGTAGAAGTTGCTGAAACATGTTGTAAGCATGAGGAAAATTTACTTTATGTGCAGTACATTAATCAGCGTATGAACATGTAGAAGTTGTACCATGTGTGCAGGAAACTTGGAGTGAGAATAAGAAAAATTTACTTTGTGTGCATGAATCAGGGTGTAAACCCGATTTGGAAAGGTTGGTATTAATCTAGTTGTTAATAATACTTTATGTAATGAATTATGTAATCTTAATGATAACTTGGATGTAGGGCCTGAGAGAGATGCAGATTCAATGCTAGAAGAAGGTGGGATGGGAATACGTGCGAGGGGCATAAAAATGGTACCATGGAAAACCATGAAGTGGATACGTACTGCATGCATGGTCCAAATTCATTTCTGAATGTGGGTTATGAAAGGAATAAATGCGAGAGCAGTAAAAATGGTGTTATGGAAAAACATAAAGAAAATGTTATGTGGAAAAATTGGATGAAAGTTCTGGGTCCGAGTTTGCGGTTCTAGACATACTAAGCTCTGTATCTTCAGCGGATGCACTAGTGGGTTCAAATTGTTCATATAGGAAAAGGTATGCTCATCTTGATGGAGAGGCAAGGAAGAGTGCATGACTGCATGGGGTTCCAATGACCAAAAATACTAGAGCATCAGGCTCTAGCTCTAAATTCGATTGTTCACCTAGGTAGCACTAATAGTCATATTTGTTAAATGAATTTCCCACTTCTTCTATATTACATCTTAGCTAAGAAGATGGATTTCATTTTAGAACTAGATAGTCTATTACATATTTTATTAAGAACAAGGAACTTGAGAGAGTTATATCACTAAGATCATGAAATGCATTAGTTAGAATGTTAGGAGTTAACACGATCTAGATAAACGTAATGAAGTTAGGTTTCTTATGACGGATAATTGCATTGGTATATCTTTGTTGTAGGAAACTAACATAGATTGTCCCGATTACCATTTCTATAAAAGTTTAGGGGTTTTTTTTTCTTTAGGGCTTTGCCATCTAGCTAAGGGTAGCAAGGACATTTTAATAGTGGGTTGGAATAATAACCATGTTAAACTTATACAGTTTGTCACTAATGTTCACTCGGTGCACCATATTTTCATGGATTTAAGTTGTGATACTCTTTTAAATGTCACCAATGTTTATGGACCTCATAATAAGATCGATAAAAGGGCCCTTTAGTGTGATTGCATAGAATTTGGATTTCTGACCGTTGGACCTTGGGTCGTAGGAGGTGACTTTAACCTGACCAGGTATATAGGAGAACACTCGCCCAGTGAAGAAGACATCTCTACTATGAAAGAGTTTTACCATTTTATTTTAAATGGTAATTTGATTGAATTACCACATAGTAATAGACGATTCACTTGATTAAATTCTAGGAAACTCCTTTAGTGGCGCTTTTAGATCGTTTTTTCGCTACCGAGGAAATAGGTGATAAGTTCTTGATGTTGCGCGTTATGGGTTTACCTTCCATTTACTCAAACATTGTCCCATTATTCTTCTCTGTGAGAATCACCACCTTCTTTATAATATTTTTAGATTTGAAAAGATGTAGCTGTTAGAGAATAATTTTGTCGTTCTAATTACAAACCAAGTGGTTTACTATGAGTCATGATAGCAACAAATATTGCAGAAATATCACTAAAATTTTCATAAGTAAAACTTAGGGACTTGAAAATATTTCTTAAAAAAGGGAATAAAGATGTTTTTTGCAACATTAAAAATAAAGAAGAGACTTTACTTTCTAAAATTTTAAAATTGCATAAATGGGAAAAACAAGAATTTTAAACTTATTTGAACAGGCATTCTTTCAAACCTTAAAAAAGAGCTAGATAAAGTAATTAAACATGAAGAAATAATGCGGAAGTAGAGGTCAATGATCTGATGGATGGATGAGCGGTACAAAAAATACTAAATTTTTCAATAAGACAACTGTAGGATCGATTTTACCCTAGAGGGGGGGGTGAATAGGGTGATAGTGTAAATTATAAAAATTAATCGCGGAAGCTTATTTAATTAATTTCACTTCAGATCACAGAATAGCAGCACAGATATCGCGGAATATAAATAACAGAATAAAACAGAACAACACAGAATTTACCCAGCTTCGGCAAAACCCTGCCTACGTGCTGCCTCCAAGGTTTCTACTAGAAATTAGATAGTCCCTCGCTTACACACGTAAACTCGCTATACCCGCTATTGACTAATCTAACTCTACGCTCAAAACCCTGACCACAACTCAACCACCGAGCTGCGAATTCCCAAACTACACACCGTAGTTTGTCCCCTAGTCACACGACTAGAAAATTAAAAACGGTTTAAAAAGAAAATACAAAACAAAACAAAAATAAAATAGCCCTAATTCAAAAATATAACCCTTATTATAATTTTAAAAACCCCAAACTAAATTAAGGCCGGCCCAATTATTCTTTCAATATATTTTTATCGCCCCCGTTCCTTTGTTTGTGATGGCGGCTCTTATTTCTTCGTTCGTTCTTCTACACAAACGAATTAGGGCTTGCGTCTTCGTTCTTTGATCTGAAAATTATGAGAGGCGGCTTTGTTTCGATGCTCTTTAATTTTGGCTATTGCTTGTTGCTCTGGAATTCACGGCTCCGCTCTCTCGTGGTACTGTGATTTAGGGTTTATGGATTTGGGGCTTTGATCCCTTGAATGCTCTAATTTGCGAATTAGGGTTGAGATGATTATTGGCTTGGCTTGGCTTCTCTTTGGTGAGTTCGGTTTTGCTTCAGGTAAATTTTTTGCTCTGTTCCTTTTCGATTTTTGTGTTCGAACTCACACAATTATGCCGATGATGATCTGGGGCTTTTATAGGATTCGTTACCCTTTAATTTCGTTCGTTTGATTGTTTCAAAATTATTGCTTTGGCCGTTTGATATTTGTTGAACGATGATGATTTATTTGACTTTGTCAATTTCGTATTATTGTTGCTTGATTGACACGATTTCGAATTGATATCGTGGTCATCACGATTTTGACTTTGATTAGAAACACGGTATTGATTTCCTTGATTTCCCGTGACTTTCTCTTTGACTTTGGCATGTTCGAACTTGATTACCACTTGATGTTGAACTCGGTCGATCATGTTTACTCCAGCCATTTGATTTGAACTTGTAAATTCTTGACTTTGTTTTTTTTAAAAAAAACTGTTATATGACTTTGCTGGATACATGCTTTTGATCTGCTATGCACATTGTCGCATTGTTGATGTTCTTTGTAGTTTGGTCATTGATCTGGTCATTCATTTGCTGTTTGGATGATGTGGATGTCACTGTTGTACACTGCATAGTGGTCTTCATTGTGATGATTTTGTTGCTCTGACTTGTATCACTTATGCAGTCTTCACTGTTACTGTGCCATTGCTGTTTGGTCTGAACTTGCATATTTGAGTTGTTGTTTTCTATCCTGTTGCCTTCAGTTGCTTGTCGAATTTTAGTCATTGAAGTATGTTGTTGAACTTGGTGACATGCATTTCTTTGTTGAACTTGTCATCTTGAGTTTGTACAGTGTTATACTTGCTGCCTTGTATCACTGTGTTACAATGAGTAGCTATCGTCTGCACTTGCATTCGTGTTGTTGTTTGCTTCATGTACCCTACTGCTTTGAACTTCTGGTTGGTTTGGCCTGGACTTCACTTGACCATTGCTTCATGTATACTTGGTGCTTGATTTGGGTTCATACTTGTTCATGTGTACATCTGACCCTTCCATATGCTCTCTGATAATGTTGAACTTCACTGTTGCTTATGTCCACTGATGCATCCAATCTGCACTTCACTACTATCTGTCTGAACTGTGCACATTGTTGCACTTGCTCATGTTAATTGCATTGTTCATCTGTTTCTTCGCTTGTGCATACTGTACTTGATACTGTTGCATTGTTTTCTGGTCATTTGCACTTGCAGTTGGTTCATTTGCTTTGGCTTCTCTCTTAGAAGTAGCTTCAGTAGTTTCTGGTTCTTGTGCTACCTGTTCACTTGAATCTGCTTCACCATTGAGCCTCAATGTAGCTGAAGTGGCTTCTGTGCATTTGCTTGATTCACTTAGACCATATATGTGTTTGTTGCAGTTTGCTGACTTCATGTCGCCTTAACTTTGGTTGATGCACTGGGTTGCAGTGTTTCATTTCATGTGCCCGAGCTTGCATGCTTCATGTACACTGTGTCATTCTTTGCATTGTACATTTTACTGTCTTTATTGTGGCATTTTGATCTGGTTCCATATTTGTGAGTTGTTCGGTGCACTGTTCATTTGCCTCTGGTTTAAACTATGCTTTGATTCATTTTCATTGTCACTAAGTTTATTTGAATGGTCTGACTTGAACTCGATTCACTTGTGTTGAATCCAGTTTCAAAACTCGGATTTGACCTTGTGCTCGTGTCCTATTTTTGAATTTATTGCACTTGAGTTGAACCTGTCCATATATTTGGGTTTGACCTTGTGCTCACCTGTCCCTGCAGCATTATTAAGTGTATATATTGGTGTGCACGGCCTTGTGGCATATACAGTGATATACTGTGTATGTCACAAGCTGTTCGTGTATGATGAATTCAAATTTAAATGATGACGAACAACCCAAATAATTGAGGCAAATATTATTTTCAAAAATCATATTTTATTTTATTTTGCAAAAATATTTCTTTTTCAATTTTACTGCGTTAGTGAATATTTTTGCAGATTTCTCAGATGCTGGATTCAAACTGGAATGAGGTTGAAGATAAATACGAGTGTGAGTGATATGTAGTGAGGTGAATTGTAAATGTGAAATGTGATGTAATTGTAATCAAAGTTGTATATAGTGAGAGCTTGAAATTGTACTATTCAAAGATGTAATAAATATTTGTTTGAATTCAAATTTCGTGTTATTTATTTTATTCTGCAAATATTTATTTAATCTGTGAAAATAAAATAAAATAGTATATTATCAAATACATTTAAACGAATGTATATATGTTTATTATCATCAAACAAAAATCATATAAGCGCATATTCAACAATCTCCCCCTTTTGATGATAACAAACATATATTTAAGATTTTGAATATGTTAAATGTATTTGATCATTGATATATTCTAATTGCTCCCCCTATTTAAATGCTTCCTCTCTATACGATGCTCCCCCTACATATATGCATACAAATAAAAATATGCAAATAATTCTAGATGCAAATAGAAAATTATTTGACCTTTGCTTGATTTTATTTGACAAAATCTTAACTTTTCTCTCCCCCTTTTGTTATCAGCAAAAGAATAATAGTGTTAGAGAAAATAGAGATAAAGTAATCGATATCAATCCAACATTAAAACTCAATTGAATATAAATATTAAATTTCAATAAAAAGTCAAACAAAAATCATAAATATTTTGTTAGGCGCATATTCCACTTTTAGAATGATGGAGATGATGTCATCATATAAAACCATACAGTTGTGTCTATTTGTGGTATATTTATATCAGGAATTTGAATATCTACTAACCATGCATAACCGTTAGGACTTTTAAATGAGATTAGTAGTATTCCAATTTTATTATATATATATATATATTTTTTTTTTTAAAAAAATGAATTCAAGTATCTTCTAACCACGCATAACCGTGAGGACTTTTAAATGGGATTAGAATCAACTTGTTTATTTTACAAATCAACTTTTGATATGCGTTCCATACATGCATAACCGCGATGACTTTTAAATGAGCATGGAAGCACATAACAAATTCCAAGTAATTCACCCATGCATAACCGTGAGGACTTTTAAATGAGAGTGAATACTTTGGTATTTATTTATTTACTTAATATTTTTATTTTTAAAAAAAATGTAAAAATGAAAAACGAATGATTCCTGTTTAAAGTACCACATATTGACAAACTATATAGAATTTTGATGAGTGATGGTTGATAGAAAACATGATAGACATAGAGATGATCATGGAATTTTTACCAACAAAAAGTTTTATAACTCTTGTTTACATTTCTAAAGAAATTTTCTAATTATACTTTCTCGAGTTATAATATATAATCAATATCAACACTCATCACTTTTTCAATCACTATTTTTCTTTTCGATAATCATTTGGGAGTCAGATTAGTCATAATAGTCATTTAAAATCAAATTCAAAAATAATTATGAAATTAATTTTTCAAAAATGAATAATCTGAAAATATGGTCAAAAATGATTTTCTCCAGGGGGTTTTTTTTAAAAGAAAATTTTCTGCTATTTGAAAATTATTTGAAATGAAAAATATGCAGATATTTTCTTTGAAAAACAATGTAGTTACTAAGTGTCTCAAAAATCACGTTTCACTAGTAATTTTTCTATCAACTAGATTACCAGTGTAATCTGCATCTGAATTTCTCTTTCACTCAAAAATTATCATCAATTGAATTTTATAGACCAAAACATGAAGTGTGCATCAAAAATTTCAAATTCAATTTTAACAACAATTTAAATGACATTCTTTTGAATTTGAAATGAAACCGTGTAAATAATCAGAAAAACCGTGAATAAAGAGTTAGCCATATTATAACCAATTGTAATATCCAACAAAACACTATTTTTAATCCAAACTGATATATATATGAAGTAATTCAAAGAATCTAAAGATTTTTATAGTGTTTTTGGCATAAGAATATAATTGGCCAACTATGTTGAATAAGTCAGAATCAAAATCATCATCTTTTCATCAATCTCAATATTGGCTGATTTAATTCAAAATACGGTGCAGATTATCACATTTAATATATCGTTTAAAACATACCATACATGTTTTACCTTTACGATATTTTTCGTTGTTGTCCGTTGTGATTCTGTCACCTTTATACTAGGCTAAGGAACTTAGCTTTGTCGCCCGTTGCGTTTCTGGAGCAGCCAAAATCCAGAAAACACTATTGTTGTTCCTTAGCCTGCCACCACACCTACGCGGAAAAGGATTTATGTGACCTATTTGTTTTTATAGGTCCATGGTTGTTAGTGGCAGAAAATTTTGAGAAATAATTTTGTGTAGACCCAAAACTATTTATAATTGTTCCCTTCGGCACCCAAATTTGTTTAATTTTGAGAGATTTTATATTTGTGCCTTTTGGAACCCAAATCGGTATAGTTTTCACATGTTTGGGTATATACCAACAATTATTGTGACCGTGTCCAAATTTTCTACAAATTGTGCACATAGAATTAACTTGATTAATCTTGTTTTCAACAATTTTCGAATTATTATATCCAAGTCCTTGTCTAACCGTATTAACAGTTTGCTTTCCTAATAGCATATTCAACGATTTTTCACTTTTTGAAAATTTATCTAAAGTCGTTGACAATTGTTGGACTTGTGATTTGAGAGATTCATTTTCGTTTAACAACTGTGTGCACTTTTTAATAGAATTCTCTCTCCTAGTATTTTCATTCTCCTTTAAAATCAGAATTTCATTTTCAAGCGATTTTATTTTAATTTCTGATTTTTTAATTTCTTCATCAAATGTTGGACACTTATCACACTTAGGGATCCTACTTTGATAGGTTTTAACTAATTGATCAAGTTGTTTATTACATTCTATCAAAGTATCTTTTTGAGATTCAAGTTTGGCGTATTTTTCCCTAAGTCGTTCAAAACAACCGTTTACTTCATGAAAATATATAAGCAACTCAGAATGGGTAAGTTTTGATACCTCACTTGGCTCGTCATCGTCACTGTCAGTTGTATCACCTCGAAGACACAATTCTGCCTTTTCGCTTTCACTGCCAGTGCTTTGATCATTCTCGTCTATTTCATCCCAAGTGGCTGCAAAACTTTTCTTTTTCTGTTTCTTTTCATGGCTGGATTTAATTTGTGGACAATCAGGCTTGATATGGCCGGGTTTGTTGCAATTATAACAAATAAACTTTTGTTCTTCTGAGTAGTCTAGTGCTTTGGCTATTCTGCTTTTTGCTTTTTGATTTCGAGCTGAATTTCCATGTTTTTGATTCCATTTTTTGAATTTCCTTATTAACAGCTCCAATTCTGCTGCTCCATCGTCTTCATCGTTATCATCATCACTTTCGGTTGTTCCTTTGAGAGCTATTGATTTCTTTTGAGTGTCACCTCCTTCACGCTCTTCTTTGAATTTCATTTCTAGCTCATAAGTGGTGAGATTTCCGATGAGTTCCTCAACTTTAAGTTGTTTTAAATCTTTCGATTCTTGTATGGCAGTTACTTTTGCTTCAAAGCTTCGTGGAAGGACTCTGAGAATTTTCCGGACTATTTCTAATTCGGTGTATGTTTTTCCGAGAGCTTTTGATTTGTATACGATATTGGAGAGTCGTCCGTACATCTCTTTAACATTTTCTTCCCTCGCCATTTTGAAGTTCTCGTATTCGCTGCTTAGCATTGCAAGGCGAGATTCTTTGACTTGAGATGTTCCTTCGTGAGTCACTTCTAGTATGTGCCATATTTCCTGCGCAGTTAGACAATGTGAGACACGATTAAATTCAAATTGATCCAATGAACGGATAATAGAATTCATAGCTTTGGCATTAGTATTCTGTAATTTATTTTCTAGTTCTGTCCATTGTTCCTTCGGTTTCTCTATTTCCTGATTATCTACAGTTATAGTTGGTATACTATAACCTGTCTCAACGATATTCCAAGCGTCAATGGTTTTCAGAAAAATTTGCATTCTATTTTTCCAGTAAGCATATTCACCATTGAACATTGGTGGTCTAACTATGGATTTCCCTTCTGCAAAAGCATTATTAAAAGAAGCCATTTTAGAAATTCAAATTTTTTTTAAAAACTAAAACCGATTTTTGAAACACGAATTTTTAAAACAAAAATTGATTTTTGAACCACGAATTTTTAAAACAAAAATTGATTTTTGAAACATGAATTTTTAAATTAAAATTGGTTTTTGTAAAATCAAAATTTTAAAACAAAAATTGCTTTTGTTCCTAGCTCTGATACCACTTGTAGGATCGATTTCACCCTAGAGGGGGGGTGAATAGGGTGATAGTGTAAATTATAAAAATTAATCGCGGAAGCTTATTTAATTAATTTCACTTCAGATCACAGAATAACAGCACAGATATCGCAGAATATAAATAACAGAATAAAACGGAACAACACAGAATTTACCCAGCTTCGGCAAAACCCTGCCTACGTGCTGCCCCCAAGGTTTCTACTAGAAATTAGATAGTCCCTCGCTTACACACGTAAACTCGCTATACCCGCTATTGACTAATCTAACTCTACGCTCAAAACCCTGACCACAACTCAACCACCGAGTTGCGAATTCCCAAACTACACACCGTAATTTGTCCCCTAGTCACACGACTAGAAAATTAAAAACGGTTTAAAAAGAAAATACAAAACAAAACAAAAATAAAATAAAATAGCCCTAATTCAAAAATATAACCCTTATTATAATTTTAAAAACCCCAAACTAAATTAAGGCCGGCCCAATTATTCTTTCAATATATTTTTATCGCCCCCGTTCCTTTGTTTGTGATGGCGGCTCTTATTTCTTCATTCGTTCTTCTACACAAACGAATTAGGGCTTGCGTCTTCGTTCTTTGATCTGAAAATTATGAGAGGCGGCTTTGTTTCGATGCTCTTTAATTTTGGCTATTGCTTGTTGCTCTGGAATTCACGGCTCCGCTCTCTCGTGGTACTGTGATTTAGGGTTTATGGATTTGGGGCTTTGATCCCTTGAATGCTCTGATTTGCGAATTAGGGTTGAGATGATTATTGGCTTGGCTTGGCTTCTCTTTGGTGAGTTCGGTTTCGCTTCAGGTAAATTTTTTGCTCTGTTCCTTTTCGATTTTTGTGTTCGAACTCACACAATTATGCCGATGATGATCTGGGGCTTTTATAGGATTCGTTACCCTTTAATTTCGTTCGTCTGATTGTTTCAAAATTATTGCTTTGGCCGTTTGATATTTGTTGAACGATGATGATTTATTTGACTTTGTCAATTTCGTATTATTGTTGCTTGATTGACACGGTTTCGAATTGATATCGTGGTCATCACGATTTTGACTTTGATTAGAAACACGGTATTGATTTCCTTGATTTCCCGTGACTTTCTCTTTGACTTTGGCATGTTCGAGCTTGATTACCACTTGATGTTGAACTCGGTCGATCATGTTTACTCCAGCCATTTGATTTGAACTTGTAAATTCTTGACTTTTTTTTAAAAAAAAAAACTGTTATATGACTTTGCTGGATACATGCTTTTGATCTGCTATGCACATTGTCGCATTGTTGATGTTCTTTGTAGTTTGGTCATTGATCTGGTCATTCATTTGCTGTTTGGATGATGTGAATGTCACTGTTGTACACCGCATAGTGGTCTTCATTGTGATGATTTTGTTGCTCTGACTTGTATCACTTATGCAGTCTTCACTGTTACTGTGCCATTGCTGTTTGGTCTGAACTTGCATATTTGAGTTGTTGTTTTCTATCCTGTTGCCTTCAGTTGCTTGTCGAATTTTAGTCATTGAAGTATGTTGTTGAACTTGGTGACATGCATTTCTTTGTTGAACTTGTCATCTTGAGTTTGTACAGTGTTATACTTGCTGCCTTGTATCACTGTGTTACAATGAGTAGCTATCGTCTGCACTTGCATTCATGTTGTTGTTTGCTTCATGTACCCTACTGCTTTGAACTTCTGGTTGGTTTGGCCTGGACTTCACTTGACCATTGCTTCATGTATACTTGGTGCTTGATTTGGGTTCATACTTGTTCATGTGTACATCTGACCCTTCCATATGCTCTCTGATAATGTTGAACTTCACTGTTGCTTATGTCCACTGATGCATCCAATCTGCACTTCACTACTATCTGTCTGAACTGTGCACATTGTTGCACTTGCTCATGTTAAATTGCATTGTTCATCTATTTCTTCGCTTGTGCATACTGTACTTGATACTGTTGCATTGTTTTCTGGTCATTTGCACTTGCAGTTGGTTCATTTGCTTTGGCTTCTCTCTTAGAAGTAGCTTCAGTAGTTTCTGGTTCTTGTGCTACCTGTTCACTTGAATCTGCTTCACCATTGAGCCTCAATGTAGCTGAAGTGGCTTCTGTGCATTTGCTTGATTGACTTAGACCATATATGTGTTTGTTGCAGTTTGCTGACTTCATGTCGCCTTAACTTTGGTTGATGCACTGGGTTGCAGTGTTTCATTTCATGTGCCCGAGCTTGCATGCTTCATGTACACTGTGTCATTCTTTGCATTGTACATTTTACTGTCTTTATTGTGGCATTTTGATCTGGTTCCATATTTGTGAGTTGTTCGGTGCACTGTTCATTTGCCTCTGGTTTAAACTATGCTTTGATTCATTTTCATTGTCACTGAGTTTATTTGAATGGTCTGACTTGAACTCGATTCACTTGTGTTGAATCCAGTTTCAAAACTCGGATTTGACCTTGTGCTCGTGTCCTATTTTTGAATTTATTGCACTTGAGTTGAACCTGTCCATATATTTGGGTTTGACCTTGTTCTCACCTGTCCCTGCAGCATTATTAAGTGTATATATTGGTGTGCACGGCCTTGTGGCATATACAGTGATATACTGTGTATGTCACAAGCTGTTCGTGTATGATGAATTCAAATTTAAATGATGACGAACAACCCAAATAACTGAGGCAAATATTATTTTCAAAAATCATATTTTATTTTATTTTGCAAAAATATTTCTTTTTCAATTTTACTGCGTTAGTGAATATTTTTGCAGATTTCTCAGATGCTGGATTCAAACTGGAATGAGGTTGAAGATAAATACGAGTGTGAGTGATATGTAGTGAGGTGAATTGTAAATGTGAAATGTGATGTAACTGTAATCAAAGTTGTATATAGTGAGAGCTTGAAATTGTACTATTCAAAGATGTAATAAATATTTGTTTGAATAAAATATTCGTTTGAATTCAAATTTCGTGTTATTTATTTTATTCTGCAAATATTTATTTAATCTGTGAAAATAAAATAAAATAGTATATTATCAAATACATTTAAACGAATGTATATATGTTTATTATCATCAAACAAAAATCATATAAGCGCATATTCAACAACAACCAATGGTTGTAAACATAGTAACACAATAAGTTCCTTAGTCATTAACAATGCGAAATTTTCGGATCATAATGAACTTAGTAACGTCTATACTAACTTCTATAAAGACATCATTGGAACTGTCAAACAACACAAAATTAGTGCAAGTTGGACTGATTTATACCCTGCAAACACCAATATTGCGGTAGATGATCTGGATCTTCCATTCACGAAAGAGGATATCTTTAGAGCTATTAGTAATATGCCTAATGATAAATCGGCTGGACCGGATGGATGACCCATTTGATTCTTTAAAAAAAAAATTGGCACATCTTAGAATATGAGTTACTAAGATGTTTGGTGAGTTTAATAATGATAACCTAAAAATAGGAAGATTTAACTTTGTTAACGTCATTTTCCTCCACAAGAAAGTGAGAGCGATAAACCTTAAAGATTTTAAGCTATTTCGTTCACTAACTATTCTCTTAAGATTATTTCAAAGGTTCAAGTGAATAGGCTAGTCCCAAAATGAATAGTCTAATTAACACTACTCAATCCGCTTTTATCAAAGGCGAAAATATCATAGATGGGGTTGCAGTAGTCTAAGAATTTATTAATTGTTATTGTAAGAATAACATCAATTGTGCCCTCTTCAAACTTGACTTCACTAAAGCTTTGATTCAATTGACTGAATTTTTTCTAGGGATTTACTAGTAGCAAGGGGTTTCATCTTTAGATGGGCAAGCTAGATTATGGCTCTACTCGAGATCGGGAAATTGAGTATACTATTCAATGGTACCCCAGAAAGCAAAATTCAATCGAAATGCAGTCTTAGATAAGGCAATCCTTTATCATAACTATTCAATTTAGTTATGGATGTTTTTACTAAGATTAATGTTTGCAACCAAATTGTCCACAAACACCCAAGAACAGGTTTGTGTAGCGAAGTAAATGAAGAAACTAAAGGAAAACAGAGGAATGTATCAAAATAATACGCAAATCACAGCAGAAATCAAGAACAACAAGATTTATAGTGATTCAGTGTTGATTGCCTATGTTCACTTTGAATATTCTCTTTATCAATTCACTTTGATCTTGATTACAGTAGGAAATATCAAGAAATAAGAGAATAATGGAGAAAGTTGATTACAATAAAGGTGTTATGTAACCAACAACGTAAAGATCGTCAAAATGACCCCCTAGGCCTGTATTTATTGGTGAAGACGACCACCAATCTGTCTGAAACTTTGATAACGGGACCTCGTCATCCATATTGGCCCACCATAAGGGGCGATAGGCCCAAATCTCAATAGAGAGGGATCGGTACCAATCCTTCCATTTGTTGAATTTGGAGTGGCGATCTCTATGGTAGCTTCTTCATGATTGAATATGATGGTATCTCAAATATCAAGTTGATTGGATATGTGGAGTCACGCTTTTCCTTAATCTTTAAGTTCGAACCCGTTTTGATGCTATTGCTGCTGAACTCCTCTAATGGACTGTGTCGATCCCTAAGGTTCCATAGTGCTCCGTCGATCCCTTTAATACGCCATTCGTTCATATTCTCCGCACATGATGCCGATCCCTCCTGATCATCCATAATGCTACGCTGATCCATTATGCTTCATTAGTTTATGTCGACCCCTAGCCTTCCAACCATACCGATCCCTTTTATTCCTGAATATTATGTCGAACCCGTGAGTGATAACAAATCATGCCGAACCAGGCCAATCACCTATGTCGATCCCTCTAATATTCCATCCATGTTGACTATCCATTCAAATGATTATGCCGATCCCTAGTAATTAACCTTGCTATGGAGATCCCTTACTAACACAAGCTATTTTCCATACTTTTAGCATCCTGCATCGTCCATCTATCAACTACGTTCAATCCAGGCTTTATATAGTCATCTGGACTCTACTTTCGGGTCCTATAGCCATCGCTTCAGGGTTATACTTTTTGATAACAATCGAATCTGTCTTGCATGATCAATCCAATGTAGCCAGGTCAGGATACTGAGTAATACGTGCCCCCCTCCCAAAGTACATCTTGTGAGTAACATGACGTTTTTTGAATCGAAAGACAAGTCTGAATTGCCAAAAAGAAGTCCGTCCAACTTCCTGATTGATTGCTATTCCTTTATCGGCTGTAACAACCTGCATATTTGACGATTATATATTTAAATATTTTATTTAAATATAACATCGTTAGTCAGGTTAAAGTCTGAAATGCTACTTTTTGTAAACTTCGAATTAGGACTCGAGACTACTTCCATTGAGTTCAAAACGGCGTTTGCGACCTTTTTGATTATAAACATCGGTATGTTTGGAGTTGAGTAGAATTTGCTATTTTTCTATTGGGTTTGGATTTCAGCCCATTAACCCTACATAACACCCTAACTCCACCCCCCCCCCCCCCTCTCTTTTTCATTCATTCTATTTTTCCTAACACTTCAGGCTAAAGTAAAAATGGAGGAAGAGAAAAGAAATTAGAATTCCTAAACCCTAGTTTTGCTAGGAAATTCAAGTTCTTGCTTCACAATCAAAGAGAATCTTAGGTAAGAATCATCTTCTTCTTCTCATCTCAATCTCTCTCCAATTTTTAGAAATTCCTAAACTCTAACTTAGGAAATATTTACTTATGAGCTTAGATTGGAGCTTCTAGAGTTGAAGTTGAAGAGTGGTTGATCTTTCCTTTGCGTTTGAGCTTCTCATTCGTTGTTTTTGGGTTCAAAGGTGAGTGTTCTTGAACTCACATCTATGTCTATACCTTTGATAGTTGTTAGGTATGAATTCCTAACAACTATTTCATGTTCATTTTCTTTGAATTGAATTGGATTGGTGAATTTTCCAATTTTTGATATTTTGAAGTCAAAATCTATGAAAATCCTACATTGGATGTTTTGACATGTTGTTTGGAGTATATTGAAGAGCCTATAGGGCTGGGTTGCCACTTGACATAAATCCCTAACCATCGTCGCTCATTCGGTTGCTTTCGATATGAATTGGCCATTATTGGCCAAGGCAAAATATTGCCCTGGGCATTATCTCAAACGCCTGGCATTAAGGTCAGACGTCCGGAGCTGCGGGAATAAAATTCCAAACCATCAGCTCAAACGTCTGAGCTTACTTCCCAGACATCTGGACGATCTAGAAATTTTTTTTTCAGTCTTTCAGCTCAGACGTCTGGTAGAACCACCAGACGTCTGGAGCTACTAGTTTCAGCCAACTTACATGTTTTTGAGGGGTTTCCATTTATATCAATTTTTGGGTTGATTTGATTGGTCGTCGTCATTTATTATCGACTTCGATGACTTCTTTCTAGATTTTTGGGAATATTCACTTTGATGGATTTGATATCAATTTCTATGGTTTGATTCACGTTTTCCTATGTGAATTTTAGGTTGATCTGCGTGTCCCATACTTCAAAGTAAGGAGGAGGAAAAACTAAATGTTGTGCAAGTTCCTAATGAAACTTCTCTTGGTCAAGCTCTCTTTTAGTCCTTGATGACATTTGTTTTGTGATTATCCTATTCGAGTTCTTTTTGATATGGGTTCATCTTATTATTTTATATCAAAAGAACTTGTCGATTCTTTTTCTTTAAACCTTTTAGGCGTGATGGCTTCATTGAGAATTGCAAATCCGATTGGTTGATCTGCAACACTCAGTTTACTTTGCAAAGATGTCGAGATTGCTTTACGTGATTATGCTTTCCGAGCCGATTTGCATGTGATGCGCTACTTAGGCTTCGGAATTGATTTTTTTTTGGGAAAGGATTGACTTAATCATTATGAAGCCATATCCTATGTCCCGAGAGGACTATCCATCTTCGACATCTTCGATCTGTTAAGCAAATTCTATTTTTCTTAATGATTTTGATTCCAATTTGGTGGCATCATTTTATTCTCTAAACCCACTTGTTGAGGAATATGTTATTTCCCTAATTCAAGCAGTTCGAGAATTTCTCGGTATATTTAAGCTTGTCTTAGGATTACACCTAAGCAATCTTTTGAGTGGTGCTAAGGTCTTTTCAGCTCGACCTTGCCACCGGTTTTCATCAGCTACGAGTTACAGAGGATACCGTTCCCCTTACTGCATTCCGCACTCGTTATGATTCTTATGAACGACTCATGACGTCATTATGTTTTTTCAGCTTATTTCATCCATCTTATGAATCGGCTATTCTACGAATATCTTTATGAGCATTCATTAATAATGGATGAAAATAACAATTTAAATTTTGCAAATATTTTTCATAAGACATTTATAAGTATAATTGGATTTTATTCTTAAACGAGCAAAGAATATTCGTAAAACTTTTAAGAGGCATGTTTACCATGTAGAAGATGATTTTGTATTGTATTTCCCATTGAGTGCTTTAAGAATTCTGATCGATGCGCCTGATCAACATTATCGATAGGAATCTCCTAAACGCTATGATGTGACAGTCAGACACAGTAAATTGTAAATTTTTCTAAAAAAAGATGATTTCATGAAGTTAATTTTAATTTTGGAAGTCTTAGCTTTTTGGAAGAGAGGATCAATTAAAAGAACTCATTTGCGATGCTCCTATTCTTATGATTCCCGAAGAGAACCAAGACTTCACTGTTTATACCGATGCTAGTCTTATTGGTTTGGGCGCCATTCTCTTGCAAAAGGGAACATGCTATCACTTGTGCTTCTATGCAATTAAAGTCTATCGAGACTAGGTATACCACTCATGACCTAATGCTCGTGGCCATCATTTTCACTTTTAGAATTTGTCATCATTATCTTTTGGGAAAGAAATTTGTTCTTTACACCGACCATAAATCTTTGAAGTATTTATTTTCTTAAAAGGAACTTAATTTACGTCAACAACATTGGCTCGAGTTCCTTGCATCTTATGATCTTGATATTCTTTATACTTCCAGAAGGGGAAATCGTATTGCCAATGCCCTTAGTCGTAAGCAATAAGCGGTTGTTTCTATGAGGGTATCCGAATGAAATGATCTTTTCAACAGGTTCATCTGGCGTACCGTTACTGTACTACGTCAATGCACCAGCTTAATTTTCTGCTATTCATGACATTTTCCACGTCTCTCAACTACGGAAATGCCTTAGGGATTCTGATTCTATTCTTGAGCCCGGTGTTATTGAAGAAACTGAAGTTTCACCTAATTTGACTTATGAGCAACATCCTATTCGCATCATTGCTTCGAAGGTTGAGCGTCTTCGAAATAAAGATGTTTCTCTTGTGAAAGTTCAATAGTCCTCAAATCCTAGGATTGCTCTTGGGAATCAAGAGAATTCATCGAGCGAACACGTTCGGGCTTACTCTCTCGTGCTCCATAATGTGAACATCTCACTTCAAAATTTCTCCTTTTGTGTTGATATGCTTTTATGGTTGTTACCCTTTGTTTTCTTCTTAAATATTACGAGGACGCAATTTCTTTAAGGATGGGAGTCTGTAACAACCCACATATTTTACGATTATATATTTAAATATTTTAGTTAAATATAGCATCGTTAGTCAGATTAAAGTCTGAAATGCTACTTATTGTAAACTATCGAATTAGGAGTCGAGACTACTTCCATTGAGTTCATGGTGTTTGCGACCTTTCTGAGTATAAATATCGGTATATTTGGAGTTGAGTAGAATTTTGCTATTTTTCTATTAGGCTTTGGGTTTCTGCCCATTGACCCTAAATAACACCTAACTTCACCCCCTCTCTTCTTCATTCATTCTATTTTTCCTAACACTTCAAGCTAAAGTAAAAATGGGGGACGAGAAAAGAAATTAGAATTCCTAAACCCTAGTTTTGCTAGGAAATTCAAATTCTTGCTCCAAAATCAAAGAGAATCTTATGTAAGCATCCTCTTCTTCTTCTCCACCTCAATCTCTCTCTAATTTTTAGAAATTCCTAAACCCTAACTTAGAAAATATTTGCTGATGAGCATAGATTGGAGCTTCTAGAATTGAAGTTGAAGAGTGGTTGATCTTTACTTTGTGTTTGAGCTTCTCATTCACTGTTTTTGGGATCAAAGGTGAGTTCTTGAACTCACATCTATGTCTATATCTTTGATAGTTGTTAGGTATGAATTCCTAACAACTGTTTCATGTTCATTTGCTTTGAATTGAATTGGATTGGTGAATTTTTCAATTTATGATATATTGAAGTCAAAATCTATGAAAATCCTACAGTGGATGTTTTGACATGTTGTTTGGAGTGTATTGAAGAGCCTATAGGGCTTGTCACTTGACATAAATCCCTAGCCATTGCCACTCATTTGATTGCTTCCGATACGAATTGGCCATTATTTGGCCCAGACAAAATATTTCCCTGAGCTTCAGCTCAGATGTCTGGTATTAAGGTCAGACGTCTGGAGCTACGGGAATAAAATTCCAGACCATCAGCTCAGACATCTGAGCTTACTTCCCAGATATCTAGGCGATCTAGAATAAAATTTCCAGTCTTTCAACTCAGACGTTTGGGAGAACCACCAGACGTCCGGAGCTGCTAATTTCAACCATCTTGCTTGTTTCTGATAGGTTTCCATTTATATCGATTTTTGGATTGATACGATTGGTCGTCGTCATTTATTATCGACTTCGATGACTTCTTTCTAGATTTTTGGGAATATTCACTTTGATGGATTTGATATCGATTTCTATGGTTTGATTCACGTTTTTGTATGTGAATTTTTTGTGATTGATTGTTTATCATTTCTTTGATTTGTCACTTTAAAATGTAAAGGTCTCTATACTAGTAGTAAATATTCACTCTTTCGCAAAATTGATTTCAGCACTATTTTTAATACAAAGATTGTTTTTAAACCTGCTTTCCAACCTATTAGTATATACAAACCTTTACCTTATTCGCATGAGAAATAAAATTAAACGGCTTGCTAAAACAAGTGGTATGAATCGCTTGCATTTACTTTGTCGGTTAACTCTTGGACTTGTTCGATTGAAATCTTGTAACAATTTTCAAGTGAAAATCTACAGTTTGTTCGTAAATACTTAAGTTAAGCTAGTGGTTATGGGACATGAAGCTAAACTCGTTTATTTACTAGCTTAGTGTAATTCACACTTTTTATTGATCAATGGTGATCATTTTATGGTTTAGACTGGCGATATGCGATATCTCTTTGTCCGTGTGGGGGACTATACCTCAATTTTATGGAGCTTCGTCTCACTTTTATGGGCTAACGACCCATGGTCTTTTGACCATTCTTTAAAGTTTCGACTCAGTTTTATGGGCTAGCAACCCATGGTCTTTGGACCGTTCGTGGAGCAATCGGCTCGATAAGTCGGAGCATGGGGCGTATCTTTTAAGGTGAGTCGATGTTCGTTTAAGCATGGGGAGTATGTTTCTAGGTGCGTCAATGTTCGTTTATGCATGGGACATATCTTTCTATGTGCATCGATGTTTGTTTATGCATGGGGTGTATCTTTCTAGATGCGTCGATGTTCGTTCATGCATAGAGCGTATATCTTTAGGTGTGTCGATATTTGTTTATGCATGGGAGGATATCTTTTTAGGTGCATCGATGTTCGACTATGCATGGGGCGTATCTTTTTAGGTGCGTCGATGTTCGGTTTATGGAATAACATTCCGTTTTCATGCTCTCGTTTGTGATAAGCCTCACCCTTTGTGATTTCTGGATTTCTAATTGATGATTTCTAGAATTTGTGTTTCACCAATTTTTGTGATTTTTAATGATAAGCTTGATCAATATTTGAGGCTTGGCGAATAAGCTAAAGAATATGGCATTCTTTTTGCTGTTTTGAGATTCTTGAGATATTGTATGATTTTTGTTGTTATTTAATGTATACTTGTCACAGTATTGCATTATTGTTATCATACATTTTTGTCATATCTCTTATCCTATCTCATTTTATATGATATTTATAGCTAGACTGATCCATTTATTATTTTCTTCTTAAATAATACACCGGTCAGACCGAGATGTTACAGGTGCTTCCACTTGACTTCTTAGCCGAGACTAGCTTTTGACTTTTGGCTAACTACTTAGTTTAGTAGTTTTTGCTTTTACACATTCGAGATAGAGACTCCTTGATGTATACGTATTCTTTTGTCTAGCACTTGTACCTATTTTTTGTGATGTAGTGGATCTTACATGACCACTACTTTGATGTACACTTTTATGTGTTATGTTCATATCTATTTGCGCCATAGTGATATGGATATCTATGACTGATTTATGTTATGCTTATTTTATATTTGTTTTCGAAAACAACATAGCCACTGTGTAGTAGCTTTGAGTTTGTACTTGATATGTCGGATTTCTTCTTAAGTGAAATGCGTGACCTTCTATCTGTCGTATCGGTATTCGCACAAAGCAATTACACGAATGGTTGCTCCTAAACAGACTTATTCTTCATGCTATTCGATGGCATTACCCCGTAGTGTCCTTGGCCAGTGTGAATACAGAGGTAGGGCGTCACATCGGCTTTCAGTAATATAAGTCCGATGTCGTATTCCATTAGCATATATAAATTCCATCTTGCGGGACTTGCAAGCCTTCTATTATCCGATACAGCCTCGAATTTGTAAGTTTCAGGTTTGATTGCAATTTCAATTGATTTGAAAATGTTTAACTTTCAAATCGTTCCCGTGCATATTCATATACACATTTCTGTTGTTCGCTCCCGATGTGTTTGAACGTTCACAGGTCGTTGCCAATTTTTATAGTATTCTATATGTTCGTGTTTGCTATCGATCCTTCATAATAATGATCGTCCTTTACTTTTCAGTTGTCCATCATTTTTTTCTTTTCTATTTTCTATTTTCTTTATTTTCCCCTTTCTGTTTATTCTTGTGGAGGGATCGACATTCGACATGCCGATTCCTTGCCATGGCCACGTGAATAGAGGTTGACAAGTTCAATGCTGATCCCTCTTCATTCCTGACTTGGTCAACCTGCAGCGACCGGTTATGTCGCCATATCTTCACGTGCGCGTGCACACACATACAATAATCTCCTCTCTTTTCTTCCTTCACTTTTTACTTCCCCAATTTTACTTCACTTGTTTTTGCATACTCGTTCCTGCCGAACCTAGAATATTTCTGAACGCGAATTCAACCTTGCACCAAAAATCACTCTCCCTTCATCCCAATTCCAACAAGCCCGAACGTTCACTCTTCAACATTCGGCCTTAAATCTAAACGTGAATTCAACCTTGCCCTAAAAGTCGTGCTCCCTTTATCTCAAATCGAACAATCCCGAACGCTCGCCCCTGATTTCCGCGTTTTGACTTAGGTATGAACTTGCGAAATTTCTTAAATTACTCGACTTGATTTAAGTTGCCTATGTGTTTGTGAGGTGATGAGTTTGAATGACTTTTAGGTAGATGAATTGATGGGTGGCATTAGGATATAAGGGAAAGGAGAAGAAGGAGAAGGAGAAGTAGGGTTCGGCTAAAGTTTTTAGTGAGGAAGGAGCAAGGAACGAAGAAAGATAGGGTTTGATAGAGAGGGTGCTTTGTGGTTAAAGGGATGAAGGAGAGTTGAGTTCTGGTATTGGTTGGAGAGGGATTGGTGTAGAGTAGGTTAAAGAAAGGGATTGGTAGAGCGATCGGTGGTGAGGTTGTTTGGTGGTGGATCGATAGGAAATTGTTTTGGTGAGAGGGATTGGTAGGAGATAGTTAGATGAGGGATCGATGTTGGTAGCTTTGGTGTAGGGATCAGTAGGATATGGCCGGGGAAAGGGATTGGTATTGAGGCAGAGAGATCGGCATTTGACATTTAAGGCTAAACCAAACCAACTCGTTTGAACACTTAACATTATTTGTGTTGCCGAACTCGAATATAAGATGACAATGGACAATATGACTTGCATACTTGGACTGTCGAACTTAAGATTAACGACCAAAACTTTCGGACTTCTCAATATGGACTAAGTAATAAACTTGGCTTATGAACTTAGACAAGGGATTTCATAATTCAACATGCCGATAGTCGATCCCAAAGCTTTCATTACCGACCAATTTTCTTGCCAACTGAGACGGTCAACAATGAGTGTCGTCGTTTTATTTTTGCGTTTTTGATTTCAAACTATTTATGCTTGTTTCACACAATACACTGCACTAGTTCACACTTAACATAGGGGAACATGTTATTATTTCTAATCTCGATTGTCTACTGGGTGTAGCTGATACAGATCCCAAATGCACGAAGTGTTTAATCAACATGTCTTCTGATTCAGCGGCGAGACACATCGGCTCTGAAGCAAAGTAAGGTTCTACCACTATATCTGGAAGGCCTTCTTCAAGCTATCATGCAGAACAATCAAAGGCTTATAATCCACAAATAGATCTCTTTTTCGATATTCCAGTTCTTTCAATGGAAACCATCAGCCCTACTCCTGATGCCGTTGAGGGTGCAATTGCCTTTGGTAACCCTATTGACTCACAAGCTTCTCGAATGGACAAAGTCGCTCTTCGTCGGTTATGTTCCATCCATAGGATTCTATTTGAGGATATTTTAGTTCCTACGAGGCTAGATAGACCTCACTTGCCCCTAGTCGAATATACAGCCTACAACAAATTTTTGTATCGGGATGGGTGCGTTCCGCCTTTTAACTCCTTTGTTCGGGAGATGTTGAGGTATCTTAGGATTGCCCCTACTCAGCTGCATCCCAATAGCTATGCTGTCATTCATGGGACTTTCCTTATTTTAATGAATGTTCAGTTCCATCCGCCCACTCCCAAAGACTTCAGATTTATTTTTAATTTCAAAAGACGATCGGGAAGACCTTCTTACGTCTTCCTTGAACCTTCACTGAACTGTCAAGTCTTGACGGGTGCTTGGAACAAGCTTTCATTATTTAAACATGAATGGTTCTACGTGCAATGTCTTCCCAGATTCTCAAGAAGATGATTAGAAGGACGTAAGTGCTACTTCCACTTTTCTCTTAAGTTCACCGACTCAGATCATAATTCCTCCTTTGAATTTGCTAACGTCCGAAGTTCTTTTAGGTGTTCGTCCACATCCCGAAGGCATTAAATTCTCTAGAGCCGTCACTGCCGTTCGTGCTACCCCTATTAACGATTGGGATACCAAACTCCTCGTGACTAATGAACCGCTATTGTTATTTAAGCTGTTGGAAGACAGCTGCAAAATCGGACTTTCCGAAAGCAAGGCAGTCCCAAAGATTGTTGTTGAGCAAAGAGAGGAAACAATTAAACCTATTGTGCCCCATGTTGAGGGGACTGGAGAAAATACCAAAGAGGGGGAAATCAAAGATTCCTAATATGATAAACCGGGAGATGATGATGTAAAACTTGGAAAAGCGCCGACCGTCGGACCGTCGGAGGTCAAGCAATCGCAAATACCTCCAAAGAGAAAGAAGAAGTTGGTGTACCAGTTACACAAATGAAAGGCTAGATCAAATATGGAGTTCGTTATTACATTCCTCAGAGAAGATTTATCTTCTTAGCACGCGTTAAAAGGATTCTCCAACCTTCAAATTCCAGATGACATTATGTCCTACAACTTTCCAAATCTTAATATCGAAGGACTTAACTCCCCTACGAAAAGCGGCAAAGGCATCCGACCTTCCAATAAAGGGGAGAGAACTCCGATGAGTAAAGTCACCATTACCGGTCCGTTGGGGGGAATATTAGGACTCTCACAATCACTTGCACTCTAGTATACTCTTGTTATTGATTTCTCGTATGGCAACTCCTAATACGCTCTTATTTGGTCTTTATAGGTAAAATGACTCAACCACGAGCCTTCGATCGAATTCGAAGCTCTTCTACTTATCATCGTCCAAACCAGGATTCTATTTCCACTCGACGTAGAGATTGTAGGAAATGCAGATTGCGGATCTTAAGGCAGAATTAACACTATAGAAAGTGGGGTGAATAGTGTTAATTAATTTTATGAATCGTTTTGAAATCTTTTCAAATTAAACCCAAAAAGATACAATTCACAAAAACAAAGACAATCATAGAACCAAACACAGATGCAAATAGTAAATTAAAGCAGTTTAGGAAAGAACACACTGGAATTTTATAATGGTTTGCAGTTACCCTACATCCAGCCCTACACAATTTCTTGTGCAGATTTCTTTTCAAATATAATGTCGATATTACAACCTCAATTTCAAGGCCATGAGATACACCCTTCTGTCTCTGAGTCCAACGCAAACTCTCTTGTTTTAACCACCCTACAAGACCACCTAATTGATTTATGGACTACAATCACACCCAATTGATTTATAGGCCACAATCACACCATTTCCAATCACACTTTGATAGAGAGAGACTCGATACACTTTGATCTTTGGATCTTTGATTGCAAATGATCCTATAACAGTGAATAGCATTAAGATCTTTGAGAGAGAGTGGTAGAGAATCAAACTAGGGACGGCTGAGTTTGATTCACTTTGGATTTTGGTAGAGTTTTTTAAGATTTGAAAATAAGAATGGAAGAGAAAGAGGAGAGAAAACAAAAAAATCTTAAGTAAAAATTCATTGAAAACTACTGGTATATATAGAAGAATAACAGTCATGTACATTCATGAAAAGTTATGACGAATAGACACCTCTTTTGAAAATTCAAATTTTAAACTCTACGACTACCATGTCGACATGGGGGGTATAGGCATGTCAACATCCCCAAGTATTTTTTGAAAATTAATTTTTGTTTTAAAAGAGATTTTCTTTCTAAAGTTTGTCAAAACAATCTTAGAACTTTGAAAACTATTTTGAATATACTTTATGATTATAAAAACATTTGAAAAGTGATCTTACGAAATATAAAAGTAACAAAAACCAAATATATAAATATTTTGAGATTAAAACATTAAAACCAAGAGAGAGTTTAAAAACAAGAAATGATTTTGAAATAAATATGATTAAAAATAGTTTTTGAATTAAGGCTAAAATATTTAAACTGAGAGAGATGTTTTCAAAAAAGATAGTTTTGAAAAAAAAATCTAAAAATAAGTCATTTTGAAAATTTCATGGATTCCATTCCACTAGAGAAGGTCGTGGATTCCATCCCACTAAAGTGGTCATGGGTTCCATCCCACTATTAAAGTGAGAAGGTAGATTCTATTCCATCATTAAAATCCAAATAAAAATTTTAGTGCTATTATGAAGTTTAACATAAATCTAGACTCTATTACTTATCTTGATATCTTGAACTCTTAAATACTTGATAATCTTGATACTCATGAGTCTTCAGTCTTGAGTTCTATAATCTTTAATTCGTCAGTCTTGAATCTCTATATTGTACAGTCTTAATTCTCGGTATCTACATATATATATCCCGCATATACATATACATATACATATACATATACATATACATATACATACGTATATATATAGACAAAGATATTAGTATTTATATTTTATAACAAGTCCTAAGGTTGTTGTCATTAAACCATCATCTTAGAAACTAACAATCTCCCCCTTTTCGACGATGGCAACCTATGTTTATAAATGTACTCCACCAAACTTTGATTCTACTCAAACTCCCCCTTATTTCAACAACTCCTTCTTAATCTACTAACTCCCCCTTAATCTAAGCCTAACTAACATCCTAACTATCCTATTTTATAATTCTCCCCCTTTGTCATCAATAAAAACTAAGCCTAAATTACATAACTCACCATTAAACTAATACTATGGAACTAAACGCTAATAACAAGTATAATAAGAGAAACATAAATCTAATTTTATTATGTATGATGTTACATTACACATATATATGAAACATAGGCACAAATATATACAAGTACAAAAAATATAAAAGCATTAATATAATAACAACCTAACGAGAGTCCTTGATAGTTGGTGACTTGTGAATCGAACAATTTGGGTAATGGAGACAAAAGTTTCCATGTTGTTCGACCAAATTACCATTTTTGTCAAAACAGACTTCTCCGATGCAAACAACATTATCGTCCTCGTCCATCTGCGCTTCTTCCTCTTCTTCTTCTCCTTCGTCTTCCTCTAATGGATTAAGAATAAGTATGTTAGGGGAAACATCTTCAATCACAATAGGAACTGCATGATTATCCATTAGAAATTTTTGCAAATTTCTAAGAATCTTGCCTTGTTTCTCATGTTCCTTTGCCATCCTTATTTTCATGACTTGTAGTTTAATCAGCATTTGCAAAGAATCCTCCATAATTTTCTTGATCTTCATTACTCGAGCCAATGTAGTACGTTGGAAGGGACCAGAATTAGGAGAAGGGAAGGAAATTGTTGCATTTTGGTTTGATTTAGAAGAGGAGGCCATTACTTTGTATTTTTAGAAGTTTATTATAGAGAAAATGATGTGAAAAGATAGATGAATTTGAAATATTATGGTTATATAACCACCAAACTAATTTTAGAGGGAAAATCAAAATTTCAAATCTGACCATTGTATGTCGACGTGGGGGTAGGGGCATGTCGACATACCTTTGAAAATTTTGACAATTTTGTTTTTCTCTATTTATTTAAATATATATGTTACTATATCTATATCTATATCTTAGTTATAGAACAAATACCTAGTTCTCTTTTTAATTTAGTAAAGGTTGATTGATTCAAGGGTTTGGTCGGAATATCAGCTATTTGATTCTCAGTGTTGACAACTTCAAGAGAAATAATCTCTTTACTTATATTATGTCTGAGAAAATGATGTCTGATATCAATATGTTTGGTTCTAGCATGATGAGTAGAATTTTTGGATAAATTTATTGCACTTGTATTATCACAATAAATTGGTAATTTTGAAATATTCAATCCAAAATCCTTTAGGGTCTGTTGCATATAGATAACTTGAGGACAAACCAAAGCAGCAAAGATATATTCTGCTTCAGTTGTTAATAGTGAGACATTATTTTGCTTTTTACTAAACAAAGAAACCGGAGAATGTCCTAAAAAGTGATAATTCCCACTTGTACTTTTTCGGTCTAATTTCCAACCATCATAGTCAGCATCACAATATGAAATTAAATCAAATGAATCATTTTTAGGGTAAAATAGGCATAGTCTAAAGTGTGTTTAACATATCTTAGGATATGTTTAATAGCTTTTAAATAGGTTTCTTTGGGTTGAGATTGGTATCTTGCACAGAGAGAGACACTATGCAAGATATCAGGCCCACTCACAGTTATATATAGTTGTGATCCAATCATCCCTTGTATAGTTATTGATCAACATCTTTTGACATGTCTTATTTATTCAAGGCTTCATTGGTTGCCATAGGAGTGGGTTTTCCACTTGCAATGGTCATACCAAACATACTAAATAGATCCCTAGCATACTTTTCTTGACCAGTGAAAGTACCACTATCTAATTGTTACATTTGCAATCCTAAGAAGAAAGTAAGTTCACCCATATGACTCATCTCAAACTCTCTTATCATTATTTCAAAAAACTCTTTGTTCATTTCATTTTTGTTGATCCAAAATTATATCATCTAGATAAATCAGTACTAATTGGATATCATTTTTGTTTCTTTAACAATAAGAGTATTATCTACTCTACCAATTTCAAAATTTGATTGTAATAGGTAAGATCTTAGGATGTCATACTAGGCTCTAGGAGCTTGTTTCAAACCACATATAAAGCTTTCTTTAGTTTGTAAACATGATTTGGAAACTTTTCTTCTTTAAAAAGTGGAGGTTGTTCAACATAAACATCATCTTTAACAAAACCATTTAAAAAGACACTTTTGACATCTATTTGAAATAACTTGAAACTTTTTTGGTTTGCCAAAGCAAGTAGAATTCTAATGGCTTCTAATCTTGCTACGGTTGCAAAGGTTTCATCAAAGTCTATTCCTTCTTCTTGACAATAAGTTTGTGCGACTAACCGAGCTTTATTTTTATGACCTCACCTTGTTCATTAATTTTATTTTTATAAACCCATTTAGTTCCTATTTAGTTTTGTCCTCAGGTCTAGAAACAAGTTCCCATACATCATTTCTGGTGAATTGGTTCAGCTCTTCTTGCATAGCAAGAATCAATGAATCATCAGATGGCGCTTCCTTTAGATTTTTGGGTTCAATAGTTGATATAAAAGCTACATTACTCATCTTGTTTAGTTGACTTCTAGTTCTAACAATATATTCTATACTTTCTAGTATATTTTCTATAGGATGAACTTTTAAAAGCTTGATCCTTTTATATGGATGAAAAGTTTCACAATTTGTTTCATTTGATTCATTATTTAAAGTAACAAAACCATCTTCATCATATAATTGAACAAAATCTTTGAAATTTTCATTAAAAGATACATGCATTGTTTTTTCTATGGTGTTTGTTTTTAAATTGAAAAATATGTATGCTTTACTTCTATTAGAATATCCGATAAAAATTCGTTTGTCGGATTTTAGGATCAAATTTATCTCAATTGTCCTTTGTATTTAGAATAAAGCATTTACTTCGAAAAACTTTAAAATAAGATACCTTTGGTTTCTTATTGAAAAGAAGTTCATATGGTATTATATTGGTTAGAGGTCTAATTAAAATCCTATTCAAAATGTAACAAGCTGTAGCGACTACATCAGCCCAAAAATTTCTTGGTAATTTACTATCTGAAAGTATAGTTCTTGCACACTCTTGAATCGTCCTTTTTATGCTCTACCACTCCATTTTGTTATGGAGTTCTTGGAAAGGAAAAATTATGAGTTATTCCTTTTTGATTACAGAAATTCTCAAAATTTTCATTTTCAAATTCTTTACCGTGATCACTACGAATAGTTTTGATTTTTAAAGATAGTTGATTTTGAATTCCTTTTGCAAAAATTTTAAATAAATCAAAAGCATCACTTTTATTTTTCAAAATAATCGTCCATGTAAATCATGAATAATCATATACAATTACAAAGACATATTTACGGTGATTTGTTGACTGAATTTGAGATGGACCAAACAAGTCTAAATAAAGTAATTCAAGAGGTTTTGAAGTTGAAATCATATCTTTCAATTTAAATGAACTCTTTCTAAGTTTTCCTAATTGACAAGAGTTACATATACTATCTACTTTAAAATCCATTTTAGGGAGACCTCTTGCTAGATCAAGTTTGGAAAGCCTGACAAGAGTTTGAAATTCAAATGCCTAAATCTTTTATACCAAATCCAAGGGTCACTTGTATTAACAAAAAAACATAGGTTATCATTTTAGATTTTCATACTGAGAATATAAATATTTTTTCCTAATTCCTTCAAAGATAATATTTGATTTATTATCTTCGATGTGACACGTATCCGTTTCAAATTTAATTTTGCATCCCTTGTCATATAGTTGACTAATGCTAAGTAAGTTGTGTTTTAGATTTCTAACTAACAGAACATCAGAAATAATAGGAGTTTCGGAGTTACCGACATTGCCGATGCCAATCACATATCCTTTTGAATTATCTCCAAAGTTGACCATTCCTCTATCTTATAAATTGTGTCATTCAGCATCTCCGGATTACCAATCATGTGTCTTGAACATCCACTATCAAGTATCCATTTGTTTTTCTTGATTTGCACTATTTTTTCCATTGGGTGTTGATTCTACAAAAACCATATAACACATCTGTTCCTGCACAACACACCAATTCAGCAGATAACTTGATTTTCTATAATAACAATATGCAGACTTGTGAGACAATGATGATTTGGACAGTTTTGAACTAGTGTTAACAGAATATTCAAAAATTGCCATTTTAAACTCTTTCAAAATTGAGATTATGATAACTTTGAAAACCAATGCTATGATACCAAATATAGAAAATACAGATTACGGATCTTAAGGCAGAATTAACACTAGAGAGAAGGGATGAATAGTGTTTAATTAATTTTATGAATCTTTTCAAGATCTTTTCAAATTAAACCCAAACAGATGCAATTTGCAAAGATAGAAACAATCACAGAATCAGACATGGATGCAAATAGTAAATAAAAAGAAGTAAAGGAAAGAACGCACCAGAATTTTATACTGGTTTGGAGTTACCGTACATCCAATCCCATATAATCTATTGTGCAAATTTCTTTTCAAATATCATGTAGATATTACAACCTTGATTTCAAGGCCACGAGATACACCCTCTTATCTTCGAGTCTAGGGAAAACTCTCTTGATTTAACCAGGCTATAAGATCACCTAATTGATTTATGGGATATAATCACACCCAATTGATTTGCAGGCCACAATCACACCATTTCCAATCAGACTTTGATAGAGAGAGACTCGATACAATTCGATCTTTTGTCTTTGATTACAAATGATCTTATAACTTCGAATAACATTGAGATCTTTGAGAGAGAGTGGTAGAGAATCAAACTAGAGATGATCGAGCTTGATTAACTTAGAATTTCAGCAGAGTTTTGTTAAAGCATTTCAAATATAAGAGAATATTTGAGCGGAGAAGAAGAAGTGAAGAAATGAAGAAAAACTAACTTGAAATTCGTTGAAAATAACTGGTGTTTGTACAAGAACAACGATCATGTCCATCCGCAAAAGGTTATGATGAATATACACTTCTTTTGAAAATTTGAATTTTAAATTCTATGGCTACCATATCGACATGGGGGTAGGGGAATGTCAACATCCCCTAGTATATTATGAAAATTGATTTTTGTTTTAAAAGATATTTTTTTTTCTAAATTTTGTCAAAGCAATCTTAGAACTTTGTAAACTATTTTGAATATACTTTATGATTATGAAAGCCTTTGGAAAGTAATCTTATGAAACATAAAAGTAAAACACTAAATATATAATTATTTTAAGATTAAAGCTAAAATATTAAAACTAGTAGATAGTTTAAAAACAAGAAATGATTGTGAAATTAATATGATTAAAAATAGTTATTGAATTAAGGCTAAAATATTTAAACCGAGAGAAAGATGTCTTTTTTAAAAAGATAGTTTTGAAAAAAAATCTAAAAATAAGTCATTTTGAAAATTTCATGGATTCCATTCCACTATTAAAGCGAGAAGGTAGATTCCATTCCACACTTAAAATCCGAATAAAAATTTTAGTGCTATTATGAAGTTTTAACTTAAGTTTAGACTCTATTACTTATCTTGGTATCTTAAACTCTTGATAATCTTGATACTCATGAATCTTCAATCTTGATTTCTACAATCTTGAAATCGTCAGTCTTGAATCTCTATACTCAGTCTTGAATCTTTATACTGTACAATATTCATTCTCAGTACTTGCACACACATATATATATATATACATATCCTCATATACTTATATATCTAGACAAGAAGATTAGTATTTATATTTTAGAACAAATCCTAAGGTTGTTGTCATCAAAACCATCGTCTCAGTACTAACATTTATTACAACATACGCCAAGAGTGACATTTGAAGATGACCTTTGGATGATTAGAGTATATACAGGCAACATAACAACTTTTCCCTTACAAACAACACAGCAGAATCAAGTAAAAGAGAACTCTAAATATCTATTATGACAACTTAAGTATAAAATGTAAACAAGATTTAATAAAAGTGCTAATATTCTTTCTTTTTAATTTATACATGTGTTAAATATAGTTTGCTTATATAATTTAAATACATAAAAAAGTTATAAAACATAAAGAAATATATATATAAAAAGGCATTATACATGTGTAAGCTTCATAATAGATAGGTATAACATTTGTAGCTCTTATTATACATGCAAGAGACAAATGCAAGTTAAGTAGCATATAATTTTACAAATGCAAATATGACCTTTTCTTTTAAAATAAAAAATAAAATTAATAGTATGAATTAGTGAGGAAACAAGATTTCAGTTCAAACTTCTCAATCCTCTTCTTTTCCTTCCTCTTTAACTAAAAAGAAATAAATCAATATCAACAACCTCAGCCTAAACTATAATCAAACAACAAGCTTCATCTCTCACAGTCAAGTTCAGATCGAAAGCAAGCTAACAATTCAAGACTCAAAATTCATCTAAGAAGATCAAGATCAAACCATTTCCAGCTTTCTGGATTTCAAACAATAATTCTCTGATCCAGGTTATTGGTGAGTAAAACTTCATCTCAAAAGCTAAATCTTCTTATTATATTCTGTTGCATATGAAAATCGTAGTAGTAATGACTGTGCAAATGTTTTGTAGAGATATATAAATATGTTATGCCTGGTTCACATATACATCTGCATGTCTGTATATATACATTACCTCTGCTCTTAGTTCACAGTCCATAAAACTCATTCAAAATCCAATCTCTCTTTACATAAATCACCATAAGTTGTGATGTTTAAGGGATATATGTTTGATATAACTTGATTCTACTTGTTTTAAATGTTTTAAGTAAGAATGGTAAGTGGTTTTGCTAGGAAGTGGAAATTCCATTAAAAATAAGTTAAAGCCAGAAAATAAATCATTTAATTTCCATGTTTCAAATTCATATCTTGATTTGCATGTGAAAATCTTGATTTTTGATATACATTTTTTTATTTTTTTTACTTTGGGGTTGTCAAGAATTTTTGAGATGAACAGGGAATAAAATCCATTGATTCTTGACAATGGAGCAAGATTAGGAGCCGTGATTTACGCTGGAGGAGTGTTAGGGGTTAGCGATGATGGGAAAAATAGCGTGAGATTTTTCTCTGATCTGTAGTGGTCGGGTGAGGCGAGGTTAGGGTTTAAGGAAAGTGCATGGGTGGTTTCGGTTGAGCGTGGAGGGCGAGATGATTTTGTCAAAAGAAGCGTGCGCACCTGGAAAATAGGGAGGCGGAGGATCCGCCGAGGCTTTGGGTGAAGTCTGGGCGAGGATGGAATTCGTTGATGATGGAGCGATGAAGTTTGTGGTCATGATTTTCTTTCCAGGTGATCGAGTATTTTCGAATTTCAAAATTAGGGATTCATCGGCATTCCAGGAGTAAAGTCAGGAAGCGGCGAGCGGAAGTGACTTGGTTGGATGATCGGAGGCGAGAGGAAGGTCGAAGGTAGCATGTGCATGTATACATGCACAGCAGTGTACGTGTGCCTAGTGTGGTCATTTGTGATAGAGGAAGAAGATTGGTACTCGGATTGGTCTTGAGTTAATGCAACGTTTAGATGGGGTAATTGTTCGGGAAAGCTTGGTTATTGCTCGGGGTGTTTTTATGCTAGCGGGTTTTTCCATATGAAGTAAATTTTTTGAACCAGGTTTTAAAGTTAACAGGCTTTAAATAAAATAAGAAGATAAATAAAATAAAATAAAAAGCATGATCAAGTTTTAAACATAAGAAGATAAATAAGTTTCCGAGGCAAAGATTATGTACAAGTTTCAAGCAAGTATTTATCAAGTTTCAAAACCAGATTTAAAGATTAAATTTACAAAGATTAAATGTTTTTAAAGTTAATTTGGTTTGGAATAATCATATATTAGGTTAATAATAAATTAATTCCTAAGTATTTTTAATAATTTAACTAAGTAGGAGATTAAGATGTGTATATTAAGTCTTAATTAATAAAGGTCACAAGTGATTTTGTAGAAACTAAATTTCATAGCAATTGATTTAAATAAGATTTAAGGGTAAATAAGTAACTAATTTAGATAAATGTTTATTCTAGATAAATTTGGAACTTAAGTAATTAAGGGTTAATTAATTGACTTAAGTAAATTAAAGGATAATTACTTAAGGAACTAATTTAAGGATAATAAATTAATTAATATAAATGAATGGATCATTAATTAGTGTAATTAATTAAAGGATCATTAGTTAATGTAAGAGTAATTAATTAACATGATTAATTAAGGGATAATTAATTTACTTAATTAATTTAAGGATAATTACTTAGTGTAAATAAAGAAAAATTAATTAAGGATGATTAAATAAGATGGGTGATTAATGGATGAGTAATTAATTATTTGTAATTAATTATGTTAAGAAAGCAGGATTAATATAATCCAAGTGAATAAAGTTGATGATCAAATTAATTGGAGATTAATTAAATTAATTAGGTATCATATATCTAATAAATCTTGTGTATGGATGGTTGAATGATTTTGGATAATTTGGATTGTTGTTGTCTCTGATGAGCGATTGAGATGTGTTGTGATATGAATGGGTTAAACTGTGATAATGTGGGTTATCTATCTTAGTTAAATTATTGTGTGGTATGATATCCTGAATATGAATTGTATTGTTTTAAAACCTAACAATTTGGATTAGAAATGATATTGGATTCAAAGAGACCAAGGTCGGGTATCAATAATACCTGAAACCACTTCGATTAGTAAACTAAATTCTTTATAAATTGTATATGTGAAATTATACAGGCTAGAATGGAATGAATTGAGTAACATGGACATTTAACCTGAGAACTGTTGTGTGTGATAAATGTTTGACTATAAGAACTCGTAAAGGGTACGAGTTATCCTGATATTCACATATGTTCTAGCTTGGTATTTCATATTAAATGGGTTTACTCACGCTGGTTTCCAGCCTGACCAAGGTGTCACTTTGATGTAATGCTCGGGTCAGACCGAGTATTACAGATTTTCAGCTAAGGACATTCTGGAGCTCAGGAGACGAGCTGGAAGGCAGGAACGTATGGAGTTTACCGCTGTATATTTGAGAGTCGTATTGATAGTAATCTGAGATAGGTTGATAACTGTCTAGTCTATTTGTATATGGTTGTAACTCTGATATATTGAATGTAAAGTAACAATTACAATTTTTCTTTATATATATGCTATTATTTGTAATTATATTTTGATCTACTGCGAATGTGAGATATTTTTGTTCTGTTCTTCTTCTACCTTCTTTCTTCTTTTCTCTAACAATTTGGAATTTTCGGAGTCGAAAATTTCGAGTTGTTACATTTGGTATCAGAGCAAGGTTAAGCGAGAACCTTGGCTCTGGTGGGTTTACTCATTAAGGATAGGGTCAGTGGTACCCTAGAATGAGTTGATTGTGTGTGTGTATGAGAGCGTACTTGTTATTTCTTATATAATGATTTTTAAATGGCTAAATAAATGATTTTTATAAAAGCTTATATATAGCAAACAATTTTCCAATTACTGTATATAAAGAAATTGGTTGTTGGTCATTGAAAACGGAATAAGAATTTAAGTGAATAAGGATTAAATAAGATAAACTAGAAATGGATTTAAACTAGCAAAATAAAATGGTTATTGTGATGTTTGTTTTCTAATAATAATTATTGATAAAGCAAAATGAAAGTTTTAAGGAAGTAAACTTTTAGATGAGCATAACTTGTAAATTAAAATGGATTTAAATAGTTGAGTTTTGAATTCTATGTCTAGAAACATTTGAAATTATTTTCAGAATGTTAAAAGAAATAATGAATAATATTATTTTGAATATTTTTGAATGTGATCTTATTTTAAAATAAGAGTTATTTGAAAATTTTAAAGGAATTTGTTTTGAGTTAAAACCAAGGGTGGTTTAAAATTTAAATATGACCTGGTGGGCAAAGAAATAAATATGTATATATGTGTGGATATACATAATATCAAAAATGATTTGAAATAAACTCTAAAGTTTTGAGTTTTGATTTTCCTTGAAGCGTGATGGAAAAACCCAAAGTGATATAAGTTTTGAACTTATAAGTGGGAAAGAATGTTGATAAGGAGTTTAAATTTTTTGAAATTTGAAGTGGGAATTCAAATTTGAGTAAGGTTAACAGGACTTAATTGAATTTAACTTAAGAGGAAGTTAAATAAGTTTGGAATAAGCAACCTGAATTGGAAATTTCAAGATGAAATTGAGATTTAAAATAGGGAAGTTAAATGGGTTAAATTAAAGGGAAGTATGAGTGATCTCAAAATGGATTTGAGATCTGGAAATTGGAATTAGATGTTATTGATGAATGTTTTAAATAATTTGGAAATTTTGACTTATCTTAATATCATCCTGTTGTTATTAATAATCTATGAAACTGAGGGTTGGATTATTTTAATTAGGAAATGGATTGAGGTAATATACATCCATTACTGAAATAAAATAGAAATAAGATTGAACCTATGAAAAAGGAAATTACTTTGACCTTAAGATTTGAATGTTTAAAATGAACTTGCAAACTGAAATTGTTTAAGAATTGATTTCAACAATTAAAATTGGGTAATTTGTATTTTAAAGATTTAAATTGTTTTAAAAAGTTTTGAACTCTAATTTGAACTTTGAAATAAGTTAAGTAAAGATAATTTAAAATGGAATTTGAAATTGAGACGCGGGATTATATGGTATAGAAATTTAAGTTGTTAATTTCAAAATAAAGGTTGGTTTGATTTAAAGGATGAAATCAATATTTAAAAATTTAACTCGAATTTATGAAATTCAAGATGGTTTTAAGTTGAGATTTGAATAGAATTAATTCAAATTGAATTTAATTTGAATTAATTGGAATTGTGATTGAAGATGGATAAGTATAAAACTCAAATGGAAAATTTGAATTGAATTAATTTGAAGTGAAATTGAAGTTGAATAAGTGTGAAATTCAAATGGGAGTTGATTTGAATTTGGGATAGGAATAAAGTTAATTCAAATTGAATTAGAACTGAATCAATTTAATGGGATGAGAAATTGATTTGAAATGGAGACTAGGAATTGAATAGTTTGCTCTGAAATTATTTTCAAATAAATTATTTTAATATAAACTGTTTTAAATCCATTTTTCCAAGCTATTTACTATACAATTTTCTTTTTAAAGCCTAAACTATCTTATACTTATTTTACAATTATTTTTGGAACTATTTAACTATTTTATAACTGTTTTATAAACTAATTATTATTTTTCAACTACTTTATAACTACTTACTATTTTACACTATTTTGCAATTATTTTATTATTTTACAACTATTTAACTGTTTACAATTGTTTTATAATTACTTAACTATTTTACGGCAATTTTGCAACTAATAACTATTTTACAACTACTTATCTATTTTAAAAAAATTAAAGCTATTTTCTTCATACAAGTTGGTCAGAGTGCAAGCTGTCTATAATTAAATACCAATTGAGATAAGAATTGAAGTGTTAATCCAAATGGAAATTGGGAGCAATTGTGAATAAGTAAATAGAATCGAAATGAAGGTGAATAGAAAAGAGAATTGATTTAGCTAATGATCAATGAAGATAAATATGTAGGATGTACGTATATTGTTCTATTCGTATAATGATTTGATCCAGATTCGTGCACAAAATTTCAAGATAGTATATCGACCCGAGTTAGGATTTTTCACTCAATTTTCGACAGCGAATCCTGGATATGGATTTTTGATTGATTCTGGAAATTCTCTATCATAGTTATGGCTATGCAAGGAGAATGACGGTTTCTGATCAAGAAACCAGATCTGAGTTCGCACTAGGAAGTCGGGTAGACGATACTAGTTCGAAATAGAAATTGTGTGATTGAGTGAGCGATCAGATCTGATATTGCATACGGATGATATGCGTACATCGTACAAGTTTGAATGAAATTGATATTGGAAATTTATGGATAAGAACTGTAAAATGATTTTTGAAATGGAAAGGTATATTTTGAAAAATGAATGATGAAATAAAATGGGAGTGGGATATTTCTATGATGAACTCATTTTATTGAAAAGTAATATGGTTAATAACTTTATAAAAGGGTAATCAAATTTGAATATTTGATTTGGAATAAACAAAGTTATATATCTTTGTTATATATGATAAACTCCCCTTGTTGAATTTATAGCCAGAAGAAAAAGGTTTTTGAAAGTATTTGAAGTATAAAGAGGAAATTTATACAAGCATGAAGTGATTCAAAGATTATTTTCAAGTTAGAAAGGATAAGTTGTGTGTGTATATATATATATATATAAATGATATATGAAAATGATTTTGGGAAAAAGGTTTTGGAACCAATGAATTTTGGAAAGGCATTTGATTTTTTGGGAAAATCAAATTTTGGAAATTTGAAAAGCCAAGTTTGGAACTATCGATTTGAGATATCGATTTTGTGTAAAGGAGATTTTGATGTAAATCATAAAGGGTATGATTTGGAGGACACTACAAGTATATAGTATAAAGTGTTTTTAGATTGGCTCTAGGGAAAACGCCGCTCCCATTGGAGTGAACTTCATTAGGAGATCCACGGGGTGGGTCTGCCTTAAGCCCTAGGGGTAGGCTCTAAAGTTGATCTTGTGAGGAAGTCCGGACAAACTGAAGTTCCTAAGGATTTTGTATTGTAGGTAGCGAAAGTCGAGGGTACTGATGCCTATAGAGACATTTGAGTTATGCTGTAACGGCAATGTAACTTGATGCCACTGCGATCTACTTCAGACCATAGCGGAAGTTGTGTGTGCTGTTGAGAGCCAACGGTCTACGTTTGATTTTTCCGTGATGGCAACGTAACATCGGTAGACTGCAACCTATGGTGACATAGTGAAAGTCGAGAGGCCGTGAGAGCCTAAGCTACATTAGGACTTGACTGATGTACTCTGCGACCTATGTGGGGTGGTGAAGATTCATTTGGCAGCTAAAATTGAGGGTTCTGATTCCTATAGTTACATGGGCTTTTGCTGTGATGGCAACGTAACCCAGGATGTAACTGTGATTATGGCGGGTTCCATGGCGTAATCGAGGTGCGTGGAGTGCCTACAATTATCTATGGATTTTGTCGAGATGGCAACGTAACCATTAGGTCAACTGCGACCATGGAGGAGGTGATGATTTCCAGAGCATTCTCACCAACGATGTTTCTCCTATTTTCAAAAATGTTTACCAAAATATTTTCCAAATATTTTCACTGGGTGTTAAAAATGGGTTTACCAAGTACTTATAAATTTTCAGTCCTACGTGATCAATGTACGACCGAATTTCTGTAATAATAAGGATGACTTGTTGAGACATCAAGTTATAAAAGTATTTTTATAAAAAATATTTTATAATGTTATATAGGTTTTTAAAGTGTTTTAAAAATGTTCAAAGAGAAAATTTAATTGTATTAAGTATTTTAAAAAATTCTGGTTTCGTTCCTTTTCGAGGACGAAAAGATTCTAAGGGGGGAGAAATATGATATCCTGGAATTTCAAGCAATTTAAAATGTGATAATATCCTTTAGAAATTATTTAAAATTGGTAAAGTTGTTGTTTTCAAACAATAATAATAATGTGTTGTTTTTATATATATAAATGGATTTGAGTTGTAATAAATGCTGAATTGTAAATATCCGAAAATAATAACTCTTATGGTAAGTTTCTAATATATATAAATAGGTATATGCAAACTCTAAAATGTTGAAATCTTAAATGTATACATACAAATTCATTGTGAGTATATAATCACAATAAACATATTAATATAATAATTTAATTTGGCATGTTTTATTATTTCAAAGCTAATAAAATGATTCTCTAATCATAATATATAATATCTAAGTGTGTGTGTGTGTATATATTGAATTGGAAGTTATGTTTTGAAAATTTGTATGATAATTTTCAAGAGTTATTTAAAAGTTGAATTCTACATTTTCAACACTGGTACTTATATATATCAATTTAAATATAATGACAACTTAAGTATAAAATGTAAACAAGATTTAATAAAAGAGCTAATATGCTTTCTTTCTAATTTATACATGTGTTAAATATAGTTTACATATATAATTTAAATACATAAAACGAATTATTAAACATAAAGAAATCTATAAATAAAGGCTTTATACATGTGTAAGCTTCATAATACATAGGTTTAACATTTGTAGCTCTTATTGTACATGCAAGAGACAAATGTAAGTTAAGTAGCATATAATTTTACAAATGGCAATATAACTTTTTCATTTGAAACTAAAAATAAATTAATAGTATTAATTAGTGAGGAAACTAGATTTCAGTTCAAACTTCTCAATCTTCTTCTTTTTCCTTCCTCTTTAACTAAAAAGAAATAAATCAATATCAACAACCTCGGCCTAAACTAGAATCAAACAACAAGCTTCAGCTCTCATAATCAAGTTCAGATCGAAAGTAAGCTAACAATTCAAGACTCAAAATTCATCTAAGAAGATCAAGATCAAACCATTTCCATCTTTCAAGATTTCAAACAATAATTCTCTGTTCCAGGTTACTGGTGAGTAAAACTTCACCTCAAAAGCTAAATCTTCTTATTATATTCTGTTGCATATGAAAATCGTAGTAGTAATGACTGTGCAAATGTTTTGTAGAGATATATAAATATGTTATGCCTGGTTTACATATACATCTTCATGTCTGTATATATACATTACCTATGTTCTTAGTTCACAGCCCATAAAACTCATTCAAAATCCAATCTCTATTTACATAAATCACCATAGGTTGTGATGTTTAAGGGATATATATTTGATATAACTTGATTATATTTATTAAGTGAGAATGGTAAGTGGTTTTACTGGAAAGTGGAAATTCCAGTAAAAATAAGTTAAAGCCAGAAAATAAATCATTTAATTTTCATGTTTCAAATTCATATCTTGATTTTCATTTGAAAATCTTGATTTTTGATATAGATTTCATAATTTTTTTATTTTGGGTTTGTCGAGAATTTTTGAGATGAACAGGGAATGAAATCTCGTCGATTCTTGACAATCGGATGAAGATTATAAGTCGTGATTTACGCTGGAGGAGCGTTAGGGGTTAGGATTGTAATATTCCTGAATTTTAGGTAAAACTAATTTGATAATTTATTTAATCTTTGGAATTAAACTTTGAAATAATTGGTAATTTATATAGAATTTTGGATTTAATTGTGATGAAAATTCTAGAATAAAGAAAAATTTGTATTCTAAATAAAATGTTGAATTGGAGTTCAACATAAGTATTTTATGAAATTGCATTTGAATTTTCCAAATTTAATAAGATGAATGTTTACTTATTTATTTAAATGAATTATAATTTGAATTGAATTTGAAATTTAATAAGTATATTGAAAGTGAATATTTTTGATTTGAAATTTAATAGAAATATATTGCAAACAAATTGGATTTATTTTGAAATTAATATAGAAATTAAGTTTCAAAAAAAATTATATTATAAAAAAAGAGTTATATAAGTATAAGTAATTGAAAAAAATGTATATATATAAGATCAAAACAAGAATTAATAAAATGTTTTATCTTTTGGAAATAAATAAGAAAACATATATAAATATATATAAAATTGGCTTGTAAATTCATAAATTTAGATTAAGTAAGGTTTAAATTAAAATTATAAATTAAATTGAATAAAGGTTTTAAACATAACATTGCTTATATTAACAAGTGTAAGTAAAGTAAGAAGTAGTTTGTACATTTGTAAACATAATAATATAATATAAGGTTATATTAAAAAAAACATAAGATAAATGTTTAAATTAGAAAGTAAATAATATAAAAATTTCATAATCATTTATACATGGAAAAAGGTTACAAATGTAAAATAATAATAATAATAATAATAAAGGTTTAAACAAATGTAAGCTTACTTCAGCATGCAAAGGTACAAGTGTAAACATAATCAAACAAGTGGCAAATTTCTTTCTCTTAAGAATTTAAAATGTAATATAATGCATAAGAGAAAATTCAGGCCAATGCATGTCTTCAAAATTCTTTTATCATCAACCTAAAAATGAAAGATCAAAATGAATCAAAAACTAAAACCAAATCGAAGTGCATCTCTAATCTGAAACAAAGATCAAAACCAGAGCAATGTAAATAAATGCAAGATCAAGTTTCAGCTTCAATAGGGAAATCAAACAACCTGGAACTTAAAAAAAAAATCAAAACTTCAGTTTGCTAAACCTGCTTTCAAAGATCTGAAGCAAAGCAAGTTCAGATTCAGAAGCAAGCAAGTCAAATTCAAAAGCAACATGGAAAATCAAATTTAAAACAACAACTTGGAAAAGAAAACGAATTTGTTTTCAAAATAAGTTCAAAACCTAGAAATTAAAAGCAACTTCAAATCTGGAAGTTCAACTTCAAAAGCAAGCACAGGATTAAAAGCGTGAAACAACTCTGAAGCAACGAAAAACCAAATTCAAATTCCAGTTTCAAATTCAAGTCTTTGTCCTCTGTCTTCATCTACAAGTGAGCAAACTACATCCCAAATGTTTAAATCTATTTCACATTTTGATCTGCATGCAATAATCTTGAAATTGTGAATATGAATGTATGTGTATCTGTGAATGGATGTGTTTGCCTGTGTATGTATAGATGTTCCTCTGTTTAGTCACAGGTTAATCCAATTCAAGAGAAATTCATATCTCTTTATTCAAACAAATCTAGGCTATGATTTCTAAATGGAAATTGTTTATAACAATATAAACCCATTTTAAGAAGTGTTTCAAGAAGAGTGACTTAGAAAACATATCAAAAAATTTAATATCACAGTGAAATCTCCTTTAAACAGAAAAATCAATGAATTTTTTTTTCAGATTTTGATTATATATTCGAATTCGTGTTGGTAAAACATGATTTTTAATACAGATTTTAGAATTTTTAAGTGCATGAATAAAGAGGATTCGTTAGATGATAAGAAAATGTACATTCATCAATTTCAATCGAACGACGAGATCGGGTTTTTCGCGTTTAGGTCAGATGATGGATTGATCATCAATGATGATGGGAAAAATACTCGTGGATTTTTCATAAGATCGTGGTGGTGTAGCGACGATGATCTAGGGTTTTAACCCTGTATTTTGTCAGTTGTATTCGTGAGGCATCGTCATCGTCAAAGCTTTATAGTCGATTGGACCAGGGGGAATGGAAGGAGGAAACTATGGCCGTGGTTTTGACGAAATCGCACGATCTTTGGAGGTCAATGGTGACGGCGAAAGGTGGTTTTCTGGTCGAAGTTTGGGTTTCCATGTTGAGCTCGATAACTCATTTTGATTTTTTTGGTGAATTCGTCGATACTGGGTGATGGATTGGGTTGAGGAGGTCAACGACGACTTGATGATAGCATTGGCGATGATCGAAAATGGCTCTGATGATTGTGCACGTGTACGCATGAAATTTGGTGCATCTGGGAATGTTGTGGATTGGGAAGAAGAGGAGGACTCGAGAAAATGTGAGTTCAACTCGAAGCAAGTAAAAAATATGGGTAACTCGAGTGATTGTTCAGGGAAAACTATTTGGGACTCGGGTAAGGACTCGAGTCGTCTCGAGTCAGCACAATAATGCGTATACAGGGTTTTAAAATTTTAAAACAGATCAAATTTGAATTTAAATTGTTTTGAAATAATGATAAGGTAAATCATCTTATTAAATCTCAATTTTGTTTTCTAAAACAAAACAATGTAATTTAGAAAGTGATTATTGTAAGTGTAATAAACTTTAATTAATCAATATTTTGGTATAAAATGATTTCAAGCATTTAATTTAAATGATGTAATTAAGTAATGAATTTAGATAAAAAGGTTTATCTTTAATTAATTAAGGTAGATAATTAAAGGTATAATTTAATTAAAGTAATCAATTAAAGGTTTACTTACTTAATTACTTAAAGAATAATTTGTTAATGTGATTAGTTTATGGTTAATTAATTAATGTAATTAATTAAGATGGATTAGTAAAGGTTAATTAAGTAATGATTTAAAGGTTAATTAAATTGTAAGTGAAGGGTAATTAATTTGTAATGATAATTAATTAATCTAGTTAATCAAAGGTTAATTAGTTTTGGGTAATTAATTAAAAAATAATTAATTAAGAGTTAATTAATTAATAAGATCAATTAATTAAGGATAAGTAATTAAAGGATAACTAATTAAGGGCTAATTAATTAATGTAATTAATTTAGGATAATTAATTAAAGAATAATTAAGGGTTAATTATTTAATGATTAGAGATTTATTCATTTATTAATTAAGGTTAATTAATTAATAATTTAAAGATAATTAATTATTTAAGGTTAATTAATTAAAATAATTTGTTATTAATGTTAATTAACCTGAAGTAGTGATTAATCTGGTTTCAATTAATCAGATGAATAATTAATCTTTCTTATGGACGATTGTATTCTAATGAATGCTGTGAATTGTTTGATATTTCTACTGTGTGGTGTTTTGCGATATGAATTGTTTTAATTTAAGCTATGACGAAGGTAATTTATTTTATCTGTGATGAATGTATATTATTTATCTGTGAATCTGTGTATGAAAGATGAGCATTATAGAGATATACCGCTTATCTATAGTTAATATGATTGAATCTGTGATGATTAATGATATTGCACTATTGTGTAAAACCCCTGGACTACACCATACATACACAAATATGAATTGCACGAGAAAATTGGTTAAGTCACAGATTTTTAAAATGGTTTTGAAATTGAATTGATTTGGAAATAGAATTGGGTTAAATATGAAAAGCTTTTGAAAAGATTTTTTAAAAAGATACAAGTTATTTTGAATAACTTGATTAAGTTTTGAAATTTAAATAAATTGATTTAAATTTGAATTCAAAATTTCAAATTGAATTCTATGTTGAGAATTTTGGTTTAAAAAGGCTATACAAGTTTATATGGGTTTTAAACCATTTTAAAAGTATTGTTTTGAGAATTTGAATTTAACTCAAGGGCTTTAACTCATGCAAATATAATTGGATTTTTCTGAAGAAAAAAACTGTTTGTTTTCAAATAATAATAGCTTTCATATAAAGAAGGGATTTCCAATTTATGTAGAAAAGATTTCAAATTTGAAATAGAATTGTTTTGAAAGCTATGAATTAATCTTTGTGAAAGATTATTGAACCTTGTTTTGAAATTGAAGAGGATTTTAAAAGGGTTATCTTTTATATAAAAAAGATTTGAAATGGGAATTGTGAATGAATCTTTGGAAAGGGGTTTGAAAGCTATGAATTAAGTTTTTGATTTAATAATTGGATGAGTTAATCCAATTTGAAAAGGAAATGGTTTTGAAGGCTATGAATGAATCTTTGTGAAAGATTGGTAAACTTTGTGAAATGAATCTTTTTGTTTAAAAAGATTAGAAATGGTAATTTGTTTAAACTAATTGAAAGAAAGGTTTTGGATTTTAAAGTTGTGACTTAACTGAAATCCCAATATCCATATGTTTTTAAATATTGCACTCGTTATTCGGTTTAGCCAGGAGAGGACCTTGTGTCATATAACCCATTCCGAATAATGATACAAAGTTATGGATAGCATTTGAAGACCAGTGGTGAAGGTCGGGTATTTTCGAGAACGAAAGGATAACCCGTAATGATACGACGTTATGGATAGCATTTGAAGACCGGTGGTAAGGACCGAGTATTTTCGAGAACGAAAGGATAACCCGTCGACTGTCTCTACACTGAGTCGCGCTGGTATAGAGATCTCCATATGTGATGGGGAGTCGGATTGGGATTGTGAATACCCGGATTTGCAAGGGCTTCTTTGGAAGTGCCTTCAATTCTGTTCGAACCCGGAAAAGACTTGTTTGGAAGTGCCTTTAGTTCTGTTCGAACCCGGAATAGACTTGTATGGATGTATGTCTGACATTACACTTTGAGATGTAAAATCGGTTTCTGTAAAATACATTTTTGTTTGGTGGCAGAATTTATTCTCTTAGCTTAACATCCTTCTCTGAGACATACAAGCTCAAAGGTTATGTAGCTGATGGTTACTAATGATACATTCCTAATTTGGTAATGTGGCATACGAAGCGCTGCTGATCATTTGTTGTTCGTAGCATAGCTTTGTGGACGTGACTTCTTCGAGCCTCACAACCCGGTAATGGTCGAAACAGGAATCGTGGAAGCAAGGTTATTTGGGGGTAGCTCCCTCTGAGGGTATGACTATTTCCTTCTGGATAAAAAGTGATATCATGTATGGAGCCCAGATATTTCTTATGTTGATTTTGAAAGTAGTATCATGGTATGGAGCCCAGATACTTTACTGTGTGGTTGTTGGATTGAGGGCCCTCGGATAAAGGTCGGTAACGACCGGAGGATGGCATGCTCGTGTAAGTAGTTACTTCCGGGTAGGGGTAACCTGGCCTTGTGCAGCAGAGATCCGGTTAGGTTCTCGGGGATGTCCCTGCAGAGGCGTTCCATTTTGTGTAGGAAGTTCCTTTGCCTGACCATTTGTTGGAAATCTAATCATCCAATATGCGCCCTTTACGATTGCAGTTGTATAACCTGCCACCTCAGGTGGTAGCTATAGTAGGCATAGTATAATGGCACCTATGCTGGCTAAGATTAATATTATACTTTCGAAATGTTTTCCACTATGCACTAGTAATAATATCAAAAGGATTTTCGCGTATCAAGCATTTTAACTGTCATAAGGAGAAATCTCCTCCAAGTGTGCGCTTGCATTGTGCGTGTGGCGGGAGGCCTTATGGCAGTTTCATTTTCTAAAAAGCATTGCGGTTTTCAACTTTTAAAATCTTTGTTGTTTGTTTTAAAGATAAAACTGTTTTGTTTGCTCATACCACTCCCATGACTGACCCGAAGTTTACTGTTCCTTTCCTAAACTCTGGGTGCTCACAATTTTCCACACGGGCAGTCCAGAGTTGTGTTTTTCAGATAGTCTTGTAGTGGGAGTAGGGTCGATAGCTTTCAGCCTTTGTATTTTGGCGATAGCATTTCGAGATCGCGTTTTCTTAAGTCATCAATGATGGTGGTTCGAGCATATTGGATTGGAGTCCTCGTAGCTTTTGGGATGAGTTTTTGGTTTGGAGTTGCAGATTTTGGATTCACTCTTTATCGAAGATCATTTTTGAGTTATCTCTTTCATTGTTATCATATTCCACTGTGTATATTTGTCTCTGTTATTGTTGTATCATATTGTATTGGATATTGTATTCATTGTTGTATCAATGATATTATTCATTTTTATTCCGCTGCGTTGTTGTACTTAATGTGTTATAAGATCTTTCGAACCAGATTCGGCATTTAAATCTGTGGCATTTGAATACGGGTAAAGTATTCGGTGCCAATTTTCGAAGGTGGAGTCAGGGTCGTTTCAGCGATGATGGAAAAAATAACACGAGATTTTTCTCCGATCTGTGATGGTCGGGCGAGGCGAAGTTAAGGTTTAAGGAAAGTGCATGGGTGGTTTCGGTTGAGAGTGGAGGGCGAGATGATTTTGTCAAAGGAAGCATGTGCACTTGGAAAATAGGGAGGTGGAGGATCCGCTGAGGCTTTGGGTGATGTCTTGCGAGGATGGAAGTCGTTGGTGATGGAGCAATGAAGTTTGTGGTCATGATTTTCGTTCCAGGTGATCAGGTATTTTTGAATTTCAAAATTAGGGATTCATTGGCATTCCAGGAGTAAAGGCAGGAAGCGGCAAACGAAAGTGACTTGGTTGAATGACCGGAGGCGAGAGGAAGGTCGGAGGTGGCATGTGCACGTATACGTGCACAGCGATGTACGTATGCCTGGTGTGGTCATTCATGATAGGGGAAGAAGACTGGTACTCAGGTTGGTCGCGAGTTAATGCAACGTTTAGATCGGGTAATTATTTGGCAAAGCTTGGTTATTGCTTGGGGTGTTTGTATGCTAACAGGATTTTCCATATGATAAATTTGTTGAACCAGGTTTTAAAGTTAACAGGCTTTAAAATAAAATAAGAAGATGAATAAAATTAAATAAAAAGCACGATCAAGTTTTAAACATAAGAAGATAAATAACTTTTCGAGGCAAAGAATATGTACAAGTTCCAAGCAAGTACTTATCAAGTTTCAAAACAAGTTTTAAAGATTAAATTTTCAAAGATTAAATGTTTTTAAGGTTAATTTGGTTTGGAATAAACATATAATATAAATTAATTCCTAAGTATTTTTTAAATAATTTAACTAAGTAGGAGATTAAGATGTGTATATTAAGTCTACTTTGCAACCATGGAACAAAGTTCCTGGAGGTTGCGGGTTCGAGTCCCGCAGCTGAGATTTGTTTCCGTTAAGGCCTTGAGTGGTCTATCCTCAACAAAGCCAAAACGAGGTTGTAACGGCCCGCAGATCCGTACCCCTTGAATCAACACTATTCTACCTAAATCAACTCAAGTTGTACAGAAATACGAACCATTTGGGTTAAAGAAGAAGAGGTAGAAGAAGAGAATAGAAAACAACAACAGAATCTAACCATCGCAGCGGAATAAAATATAATAGATAATAAATACTCTTTACTCAAACATCAAATATATTTGTTTATATATTACATCATCAGAGTACATCAATCATAGCTCAACATCAATGTCATACAAATGGATACACAACAACTCAACACAGCGGAAAAATATACATATACAAGTACGAGAGTACGTATCGTCATCCAGCTCGTCTCCTGAGCTCCACAGCATCAAAACCTGTATTCTATATACTCGGCCTGACCCGAGTATTACAGTTAAATAACACCCGAGTCAGTCTGGAATACCATCGTGAGAAAATCACACCCAATTGATTATTAAAGTTTCAAAAATCCTATGAAAACAAAAGCATCTCGTAAGACCACGGCACAAATAAACATGTCGGGTTTTTACCTTACGATAGCTAAACAATTTTTATAGAAATCCTCTGATATTATAATAGGGTCTATATACAAATACTTATAAAATAGCCGAAATTGTTACATTCATTAAATTCCAGCTACTAGCCACAGAGCGGGTAATACAAACAAAACTCGTACAAGGCACGTAGGGAGAATGGATTTCCAACTAATGACTAGGCACTGGGGTACCACCTGCCACAGTACGGGGCCTAGATCACCATACCGAGGAGTACGCCCACTTCCCTGCAACACAAGGCCGAGACTACCCTTTACTGGATAATCCCGAGTGATATCACCCCGCGGTTGGGATCAGCAACCACCCACTAAGCCAAAAAATAAAAAGGGACATCTAGACTGGAATGACCTCACCCTGTTTGGGTGCTACCCACCTAGCCTTGCTGCATAACCCCTGATTTTCAGTCATTCCCATTTGATGAGGCTTGAGGCTAAGCATTACCTTTTTAAAATATATTCCTCAGAATGCCCATCGTCCACCTGACGATGTTTCGCAAGCATTCATCCATACAAGTCCGTCCCGGGTTCGAATGGAACCGAAGGCACTATTCCTACTACATCCATTTTGGAAATATCCTCAGGATTAGTAGCGACTAGCCCTTGCACTTCACTGCTCCATCTTCGAATCCAAAATCGTTTTTCACGAATCGTACAAACCGGATCGAAGTGGTTTTTCGAGAAATTAATCTCGATCCCGGTCTCTTCGAAACGATCAACGCAGTTGGCCAATATTGATAGTCGGTTATTTAACTATCAATTTCTATTCACAAGCATCCATCAAACAATAAATAATTTCCCAAATTATTTATTTATCTCAAAAATATCTTCACAAGATATATTTCACTTTCAAACCCTGTTTGAAAACAGTTTCAAACCCATTCCTTTTCCGGAATAATTTCCCAATATTTATTTCCACTGAAATGCCAAGTATAAAATACTTTTAGCTTTGAAATAATTTAAAAGCACTTATTTATAAAATATATTTCATAGCCTTAAAATTTTAAAACTACTTTAATACTTAATTAAATTATATACTTAAGGAATATTTAATAAATAAGGCTACTGTTATTAAAATATAAAACTAGATTTTTCTTTGAAAACAAATACCAAGTCATTTAATAATTACTACGATAATAGTTTTGAAAAATATTTATTTTAGAATTTAAGCATTTAAAAATAATAAATTTTTCTAAGATATGCTTGTTAAATCATCATTAAACCTTTAACTTATATTCAAAATTGCTTAAAATCGTACTTGGCTATCCAGTGAAACGCTCTTCTCTTTCACATCTTTAAAAATGAATCACTATTTATTTTTAAACGAATTTCCATTTCTTTATAAATTTCCACTCTAAATTCATATTTAAACATTCACCGATATTTTATTTCACCTGATAACCCAATTTAAAAATGCCAAAATCTCATTTAAAATAAATTCTTTATTCATTCAAATAATATCACTTAAGCTTTACCATTTATTATTACTCCTAATAATTCAAATTCCTCTTATTCCAAATTTGTTAGGGCTTTGCAATCACTTATATTTTATTTTATTTCAATTCATTATTAATTTATTCCAATTCACTAGAATTATGTTACTTAAAAATGTACCCTTTTGTTTCTTTCGAAAATACAATACTGGGGATTTTATAATTTATTCTACCGTGATATTATCCAGCCATACCATTCAATACTTCAATTATTCATAAAATCATCACGGGATATCAACTATTCAGAACACAGAATATTCAATAATATAAATAATTTCGAGGGGTCCAGTTGGATCCCTCCAACCTGTTTTCCTTGCATCCAAATGTCAGCACAATAGTATACCAATTCCAGAATATAACATACTATAGCACATCAATCAATTTCAACCATTCAAACAATTATTTAAATTTAATCATTTACATTTAAATTTAACTGAGTGAGATTAACTCACCTTTGATTTAAAATTTGCAGACCATTCCAATTCACTTTCAATCCATCTTGTTTCTTTATTTTAGACCTTGTATAACATTACGTGATTTATTAATATCTAAACTAATTGAAAAATCAATTATCATTTGTTAATTTAATCTAAACTAATAATTCTATTTCAAACTAATTTCTAATAGAATAAATTAACCATCAAACTTTAAATTAAAGATAATTTAACAAAAATTAAAATATATAAACGTATATTTATTTCTTTGCAAACTATATAAAATAACTTATATAGATTTCCTAAAAATTTTGATTTTCCTAAACTTCCAAAATTACATCTTTCATTTTAAAAATTATTTTAATCATTTATAACTAAGTATATAAATATAAAATATCAGTTAATAGAAAATAGCGTTACCTCGATTGGTTTGTATATTTTTAAAAAAATCAATTTAGAATTAAGTTCAATTGCATAAAAATTAAGTATACCTTACTACCAAAATCTCTGTTCCCCCAATCTACCATCGCACGCAACCCCGATGACATCTTCCATCACGAACCCATGTTGCCAAACCCTAATTCGGTCACCAAATCCAAGCGCGACATCGTGCCCATCGCGGTTCACTGACGTCGTCGAATTCCCCCTCGAGCTTCCCAAATAGCACGCGACACTTACCGCATCCCTAACCAAAACTAACCCTCGCAGCAACGACGAGCAACCTATTTCGGCTTCGCGCAACTCGAACTCCAACCGGCCATGGTCGATGTCGACCCTTTATCCAATGTCGAGCATCGGCTTGAACTCGAGCCGATCTAGCACGAGCCTATCATGATTTGATTTTCGAACGAAGATCGTTCGAAATCTCAGGCCGCCATTCCGTTTTTTTCCCCTTTCTCTTGTTTTCCTTTTTTTTAGAATAGAATGGGTTTCGATTTTGAAAACCGAAAGGAAAGCTTCGGCCGCCATTTTCTTTTTGGTTTTATATTTTTTTCCTCTCTGAATAAACGAAGGCTCTAGTAAAAGGAAAACGAGGGAACGAAAGAACATTATTTGAACGTGAAAAGATGGATGGCGTATACGAGAACCTTGATTTATTAAATTAAATTACATTAGATTATTATCAATTAAATGTCCAGCGCGTTTACAAATCGTACACTCACATACTAACTCCAATCAATACGAAATTTGAAATCCGATAACAATTCAATATTACGGACCCAATGGAACTGGTTTCGTCATATTCCGAGACTGTGCCTCGGAAGGCTATTTTTAAATTCAATTTAAAACGATAAAATTTCAAAACTGACCAATTCAGTGTTAGATTCCATTTTAACACTTTTATTATATTCAATGCTATCAATATAAATTTTATAAGCTTTCAAATTATATTTAATAGGCTTAAAATCTCAGATTTCATATTTTATTCAATTTCAAATTATTTAATTCAATAATTTAATTATCAAATAAATTGTGATATTCGTAATTCATGTTAAAATTATTATATTGAATATTTAAAATCAATTAAATATTCCGATATTAATTGCTCGAAATTTCCGGGTCGTCACATTCCTCCCCTCTTAAAAGAATTTCGTCCCCGAAATTACTAATTAGGAAGAATGGTCCAATACCCGTTACTATTTTCCAAACCAAACAGTTTAATTAACTTGCCATATATCTTTTATTATAGACCCACTATCATTCTTACTAACTTTCCAAAACCTTCCATAGTTGGCAAAAAATCTTATTTGCTCAAACATTCAAGTTTCAATTTAAAACCAAATTTTGAATTATCAAAATTTTCTCAAGATTTTTCTAACTCTCTAAATTTCTGAAAAATTTCGCCAGCGTCTCCTTTGCGTGGCTGACTCGGTACAACTACAAAATGGCTCTACAGCCTCCCAAATCCAAAACGAAAACAAAAAGCTAAGTGGTTATATCCAAAAACCCAATCCAATTTCATACCAAAATTTAAATACATACCTTTTTGTCGAGCAATTCATATTTATCTTCCGAAATCAAAATCAATTCTCTTTTCCCATTTATATTACCTGCACATCCTGCTTAGTACTAATATCCAAGCACAATATTCCAAAACATCATATCAACTTTCTCACAAAATGCCAAAATCTATTCATTCCAATATTGACTTGAATTATATTAGTAGCATCAATTTTCATTTAAGAATTCACTATTCCCTCTTAAGTTAGTATAAGCATTCTATATACTTCTTTATTTGTTTTCACTTTACCACTTTAGTTAATATCTATTTCTATTCAAATTGATTTCCACATTACATATGAATTTCATTTATTTTCAACTTTGAACTTTAAATTTTATCTTTCATTTGTAACTAATTTATGTCATTACTTTAATTAGTTTCATTTACTAACTTATTTTAGTTTCCAATATGAATTTGTTTGTCGTTAACAAAATTTTCCAAAAAATTTCCAAAAAAATTTCTAATTCCCAAAATTTCTGAAAATTTTTGACAGAGTCCCCTTTGTACGGAAGAGCTTTTGCAATATGACAAAAGAGATAAATATATATACATCGACCCACCCGGTCGGAAAAACTAAAAACAGTTCATATTTTCTATTTTTATTGCGTAGGCGTACCTTATTTAGCATTTTAGGAAAACGGCTTATTATTTTTAGCCAATAGCACAACCAAAACCAGCCACACGGTTTCCAGATACCTGTACTTACTCAGTTTAAACATGTAAGTGTCAAATATATGAAGTTTAACAACATCTCACTTATTTGCAATAGTTAAACTCAGGACTTCTAAAAGAAATTCACACCAAACATTTCTCGTAAGCAACTTATACAATTTTCATACTAATTCCACTGTTCCAATTAATATATAACCATTTTCATTCAATTTGAATGGTTTTCAATCCATTCGTATACAACTTCATCAATTTGAGTGGTTTAAAACTCAATCGCTTACATTAATTTATTTTTAAGCAAATTGAACTCATATTTAGTTCAATTGCTCTCAAAATCTATTTATTTTACTTCTATTAATTCATAGAATTTTAATTACTTCCATTTACATCAAATGATAATCTAAGCTATTTCATTCAATAACCATTTCAATTTTTTTCTTAAGACTCCAAGTTATTTCAATTCCTTGACAATTTAAATGGTTTACAATTATTTGTTTAAGAATTTCATTCCATTAAATATTATCTATAACTCACCGAATTCTATTTCGATTAAAATCCATTTTTACTTGATTTAAATCCAATCCACTATTATTAAACTTAATTTTAAGTTGAATTCAATTCAACTCCTTTACATCTTTTAGCTTAAGTTTATTCACTCCAATTTTATACTTAAGCTCATTTCGTTTCCAGTAAATCTTTCTCTTCCATTCAACTTAATTCTATTTCAGTTAAATCTCATTTTAAAATTTACAATTTCATTTGATTAGTTATTATCAAATTTAACTTTCCAGATTCAGTTCATCCAATTTATTACATGGCCATTTTCCAATTTATCTTCACTTATTTGGATTTTATTTGCAATTCATACCATTACTATTTTAATCCATTTACATTTTTATTCAATACATTTCAATTATACTTAATTTGTTAACACCTCACATTAAATTCTAATTAATAACTCAAGTTCTGAATCCACTATCCATTTTCAAATTACCATTCACCTTTATGAACTCACGATTCAATCTCGTTTACTTCACCAACAATTTGAGTCGAATTCAATTTATAACTTGAGTTTTATTTCCAATCTTCATTATTAGCTTATAGTTCAGCTTCTACTTTACTACATTGAACTCCATTTACACATTTCATTAACTAATTTATTATCTAATTAGTTCTTCCCCTATTTATAATCCAACACTTTAATTTTAATACCAAATATCACTCCATTTAATTTTCTTAGTTCAATTTAGTTTATAATTCAAGTTTTGATTTTCATTTTATTCTTCAATTCATCAAAAATATTTATTTTGGATTTTCTATCCCACTTTTCAATTTATAAGTCACAACTCATTATTTTATACAATCACATTCATTCTAGGCTTAAATATATTCCTCTTTTATTTTTAATTCAAGCCTTATGCTTATTTATATCCAAGCATATTTTATTCCATGCATTTTAATTCTTTTTTACAAGTCATTCTAATTTATTTATTTCAATCCAATCCTTATCCAACTTATTTTCCATTTACTCAGGTAAGAATCTAATTCCATTAAATAACTTAATTGAATTCTTATTCCAATTCAATTTTATTTTAAACTCAGATTTATTTAATCTCAATTCGATTTCAACTGGATATTATTTCAGCCTATTTAAATTAATTTTCAATCCAGTTAAATTTTATTTTCCAATCCAAGTAAATTTCATTTTTAACCTTTCACCTTAAATTTAAATTCCAACATTCAAAGCTTTTGTTTCCTTCCTGATTTAAAAATCATCTCAATTTATACGCTTACCACCTATCTCATCAGGATTTTTTTTAAACACCCAACCTTTGGTTTCAAATTATTTTGGAATCTCCAACATCACAAATCACATTTCTCAAAAATCAAACCAATCCTGGTTTTATTGCCAACAAATTTCCTTTGAAAATTTCAAAAACAAACAGGTTTTCCTGAACAAATCAATTTGGCAGCATTTCATCACTTAGAAACTCGAAAATGAACATCGATGATGCTGAAGTCATCATCGAAGTTATTTTCCAGTGACTGAAGTGAATTCAATGCTATATCTCTTCCCAAAATTCATTTGAAACAAATTTCCTATCAGAAATACCTCTAAAACAATAATGTTATTATTTATCTTCAAATACTTCGGTAAACATTTCCAAATCCCTGGGATTTTAAATTTCTAAAGCCTGCTTAATAAATTTTACTATAATTCATTTGTACAGTTTATGCTTATACAAATTTCCATTTAATTGTATTTCAATCCATAAATTACATTTATAATTCATATTTATAAATTTCATTTTATAATGAATTTATTCCCTTAATTTTAGTTATATTTCCATTTCTAGTTAAATTTTCACTTAACAATGATAATACTCCAATATCATCATTTCTAACATCCAAGCAACCATATATTAGCTAAATAGTTTACAAAAACTTTTATTTATATCAAAATATATTTTGGGTAAAATTATTTCATTTACCCACATTTAAAACAATACCGTGTCGATTGTTCTATTCTAGTATTTAGAAACCCCTTCAATACAGTTGCGTAGAATGTGTCGACGAAGGTTCATATGCCACTCAATAAACCAACCAACACAATATTAAAACAATTTATATTCACTAACAAATACACACTCATATCTATTAATACGCTCAAACTCATTCTAGAGTACTACGGACTCTATTTTAAATGAGTAATTCCCACTAGAGCCAAGGTTATCTCCCACCTAAGCTCTGATACCAACTGTAACGGCCCGCAGATCCGTACCACTTGAATCAACACTATTCTACCTAAATCAACTCAAGTTATACAGAAATACGAACCATTTGGATTAAAGAAGAAGAGGTAGAAGAAGAGAATAGAAAACAACAACAGAATCTAACCATCGCAGCGGAATAAAATATAATAGATAATAAATACTCTTTACTCAAACATCAAATATATTTGTTTATATATTACATCATCAGAGTACATCAATCACAGCTCAACATCAATGTCATACAAATGGATACACAACAACTCAACACAGCGGAAAAATATATATATACAAGTACGAGAGTACGTATCGTCATCTAGATCGTCTCCTGAGCTCCACAGCATCAAAACCTGTATTCTATAATACTCGGCCTGACCCGAGCATTACAGTTAAATAATACCCGAGTCAGTCTGGAATACCAGCGTGAGAAAATCACACCCAATCGATTATTAAAGTTTCAAAAATCCTTTGAAAACAAAAGCATCTCGTAAGACCACGGCACAAATAAACATGTCGGGTTTTTACCTTACGATAGCTAAAACAATTTTTATAGAAATCCTCTGATATTATAATAGGGTCTATATACAAATACTTATAAAATAGCCGAAATTGTTACATTCATTAAATTCCAGCTACTAGCCACAGAGTGGGTAATACAAACAAAACTCGTACAAGGCACGTAGGGAGAATGGATTTCCAACTAATGACTAGGCACTGGGGTACCACCTGCCACAATACGGGGCCTAGATCACCGTACCGAGGAGTACACCTGCTCCCCTGCAACACAAGGCCGGAACTACCCCTTACTGGATAATTCCGAGTGAGATCACCCCGCGGTTGGGATCAGCAACCGCCCACTAAGCCGAAAAATAAAAAGGGACATCTAGACTGGAATGACCTCACCCTGCTTGGGTGCTACCCACCTAGCCTTGCTGCGTAACCCCTGATTTTCAGTCATTCCCATTTGATGAGGCTTGAGGCTACGCATTACCTTTTTAGAATATATTCCTTAGAATGCCCATCGTCCACCTGACGATGTTTCGCAAGCATTCATCCATACAAGTCCGTCCCGGGTTCGAACGGAACCGAAGGCACTATTCCTACTACATCCATTTTGGAAAAATTCTTTTAATCGTTTATAACTAAGTATATAAATATAAAATATCAGTTAATAGTAAATAGCGTTACCTCGATTGGTTTGTATATTTAAAAAAAATCAATTTAGAATTAAGTTCAATTGCATAAAAATTAAGTATACCTTACTACCAAAATCTCTGTTCCCCCAATCTACCCTCGCACGCAACCCCGACGACATCTTCCATCACGAACCCATGTTGCCGAACCCTAATTCGGTCACCAAATCCAAGCGCGACATCGTGCCCATCGCGGTTCACTGACGTCGTCGAATTCCCCCTCGAGCTTCCCAAATAGCACGCGACACTTGCCGCATCCCTAACCAAAACTAACCCTCGCAGCAACGACGAGCAACCTATTTCGGCTTCGCGCAACTCGAACTCCAACCGGCCATGGTCGATGTCGACCCTTTATCCAACGTCGAGCATCGGCTTGAACTCGAGCCGATCTAGCACGAGCCTATCATGATTTGATTTTCGAACGAAGATCGTTCGAAATCCCAGGCCGCCATTCCTTTTTTTTTTCTCCCTTCTCTTGTTTTTTTTAGAATAGAATAGGTTTCGATTTTGAAAACCGAAAGGAAAGCTTCGGCCACCATTTTCTTTTTGGTTTTATATTTTTTTCCCTCTCTGAATAGACGAAGGCTCCAGTAAAAGGAAAACGAGGGGAACGAAAGAACGTGATTTGAACGTGAAAAGATGGATGGCGTATACGAGAAGCTTGATTTATTAAATTAAATTACATTAGATTATTATCAATTAAATGTCCAGCGCGTTTACAAATCGTATACTCATATACTAACTACAATCAATACGAAATTTGAAATCCGATAACAATTCAATATTACGGACCCAATGGAAATGGTTTCGTCAAATTCTGAGACCGTGCCTCGGAAGGCTATTTTTAAATTCAATTTAAAACGATAAAATTTCAAAACTGACCAATTCAGTGTTAGATTCCATTTTAACACTTCTATTATATTCAATGCTATCAATATAAATTTATAAGCTTTCAAATTATATTTAATAGGATTAAAATCTCAGATTTCATATTTTATTCAATTTCAAATTATTTAATTCAATAATTTAATTATCAAATAAATTGTGATATTCGTAATTCATGTTAAAATTATTATATTGAATATTTAAAATCAATTAAATATTCCGATATTAATTGCTCGAAATTTCCGTGTCGTCACAGAGGTAGAGGATTAATGCTCTTGGCTGGGTTGGCTAAAAAAGGGGGGTCAGTGTGGCGGACAGCTGTATCCCCAAGCTCTGCTCTCCGGAGTAGGGTTTTTTAATAAGATGTGTATATTAAGTCTTAATTAATAAAGGTCATAGGTGACTTTGTAGAAATTAATTTCATAGCAATTGATTTAAATAAGATTTAAGGGTAATTAAGTAATTAATATAGATAAATGGTTATCTTAGATAAATTTGGAACTTAAGTAATTAAGGGTTAATTAATTAACTTGAGTAAATTAAAGGATAATTACTTAAGGAACTAATTGAAGGATAATAAATTAATTAATATAAATGAATGGATTATTAATTAGTGTAATTAATTAAAGGATCATTAGTTAATGTAAGAGTAATTAATTAACATGGTTAATTAAGGGATAATTCATTTACTTAATTAATTTAAGGATAACTACTTAGTGTAATTAAAGAAAAATTAATTAAGGAAAATAAGATGGTTGATTAATGGACGATTAATTAATTTATTTGTAATTAATTAGGTTAAGTAAGCAGGATTAAGATAATCCAAGTGAATAAAGTTGGTTATTAAATTAGTTAATTAGGTATTATATATCTAATAAATCTTGTGTATGGATGGTTGAATGATTTTGGATGATTTGAATTGTTGTTGTCTCTGATGAGCGATTGAGATGTGCTATGATATGAATGGGTTGAACTGTGGTGATGGAGGTTATCTATCCGAGTTAAATTGTTGTGTGGTATGATATCCTGAATATGAATTGTATTGTTTTCAAACTTAACAATTTGGATTAGACATTATATTGGATTCAAAGAGACCGGGGTCGGGTATCAATAATACCTGAAACCACTTCAATTAGTAAACTAAATTCTTTATAAATTGGATATGTGAAATTATATAGGCTGGAATGGAATGAATTGAGTAACATGGACATTTAACCTGAAAACTGTTGTGTGAGATAAATGTTTGACTATAAGAACTTGTAAAGGGTACAAGTTACCCTGATATTCATATATGTTCTAGCTTGGTATTTCATATTAAATGGGTTTCCTCACGCTGGTTTCCATCCTGACTCGGGTGTTACTTTGATGTAATGTTCGGGTCAGAACGAGTATTAAAGATTTTCAGGTAAGGACGTTCTGGAGCTCAAGAGACGACCTGGATGGCTATAACGTATGGAGTTTACCGTTGTATATTTGAGAGTTGTATTGATAGTAGTCTGAGACAGGTTGATAACTGTCTAGTCTATTTGTGTATGGTTGTAACTCTGATATATTGAATGCAAAGTAACAATTATAGCTTTTCTTTATATAAATGCTATTATTTATTATTATATTTTGATGTGCTGCAAATGTGGGATATTGTTGTTCTGTTCTTTTTCTACCTTCTTTCTTCTTTTATCTAACAATCTAGAATTTTCAGAGTCGAAAATTTCGGGTCGTTACAGAAAACCTGAACCCTCAAACTACTCAAAATCAATTGAGTACCCGAGAGTTTAAGGTGAAACATAAACTTCGAGTCAGACATAGAGCTTTGTATGAATAATAATCTAACATCTCAACCCATTTACATATCTAGTGAGATCATGCCGCTTAGCGGAATGGGTTTTCCCCTAGCTAGTATCTTAAAAACCTTTATAAAACCATATACTATGCTTCTGCATCCATAATGGTTAAAAATACAGTCAATTCAGAATATTATGATGACATGCATACAAGTTAAGACATTTTGGATTTCCAATCCTCTGTTTAATTGACTCCCTATCATGTCTATAGTTTCTAGGGTCACTATTATCCTATTAGTTTTCATGGGTTTACTAATAACCTTCATATAATATACAGACTCCCTATCTAATTTCATAGTTTTCATGGGTGCACTATGAACCTATTGCCCCCTACCACTTAACTTAGCACTACCGCTCTTGTGGGTTTAATTGATTCATGGGTTCACCTGAACCTATTTGTGACTTCAATAACTTCCCTCTTATCATAGTTTTCATGGGTTAACTAGGAATATATTGACAACTGTCAATAACTTAATCCGGATATAGTTTTCATGAGTTCATTATAAACCAATTGGCCCTTGCCAACCACTCTGTATAACTTAGTTTTCATGGGATCACTATGAACCTATTGGTAACTCCAATAACTTCCTAATCATAATTTTCATAGGTGCATTACGAACTTGTCCCCTAGACAACCTTTATATTTGGGCATCTTGTATTCTGGTCTCCCTAATCTCCTCGATACAATTCTACCCATTTAGAGAGTTTAAGCAATTTATATTCACTACTGAGTCAACCTAGCTGGTTCTTCTTCACTTCATCCCCAAAATGCAGTTATGGGTCCGTTGTAAGGTGAACATATTTATATTTGAAGAAGCAAACAACACAGCGTAACAATACCACTGTGTGGGTTTAATATAAAACATGGTTAATCCCTTTAACCTATTATTTATCAAGGAAAGCTTCTTCTTACAACCATTACAAAAACTGCTTTAATTTAGCCATGAGTTTTCCTTTAAAAAATTGAGTTTGGGTTATTCGTCTTGAAAAAACAAAGCCTTTTGACTCCTTTGAAACCTTGCTTTCGGCTTCACTAGATACCCTCCTTCGAAAGCATAAAAATATATTTTCAAAACATTAGGCCCTTGCCTTTCAAACACTTTAAAACTTTATTTCGATACCTTTCCAATGTATTAAAGCATTAACATTTAACATTTAGAAGTATAGTTTCGAAACTAATTGAAAGTACCCCTTTCGAAACCACTGAAAGTACCCCTTTGAAAAACATTGGGTTTATACTTAAAATATTATTTTGGGTCAAGAGAATATAAACGAAAGTATCTCTTTCGAAACCATTTTTTGTCCTTTAAAAGTATTGGGGGAAAATTGACGGCGTCGGCACCACCCTTTCGAAAGCATAAATCCTTTGGGTAAAACATTTGAAGGTTGGCTTCGAAACCCCTTTCGAGATCATTTCCTTTGGAACGCTTAACCCCTTCAAAAGCTATGGGAAGTGGCTTATGTTTTTAAAACAAAGGTTACCTTCCATAAGCAATGATATCTTCAAAGCCTTCAAAAGGCAAAGCGGTAGAAGGGTTCCGACTTGGTCGAAACTACCCGTTCCGAACACTTCAATTTTTGAAAACTAAGTACCCCCTTCAGAGTTTTAAACTATGGCGGAAGCTCTCTTTCAAAAGCTAGTTAAAATTCATTTTCGAATGCATTGGTCTCGACTCCTTCAAAAGCATTTAAGGAAATAGGCAAGCGCCTTTCTTTAGAAAACAAAACCATGGTAAAGACCCCATCGGAAGCCTTGCTTTCGACACCCTACCTTCATCCTTTTTTCCCAATCCACTACGTACCAACTAAGTGATATCATATGTATTGGTTTCAGCTTGATTGGTTTCGACTTAATAGGTGTCGACCTGGTTAATGGAGGAAGCTCTGGCTCGAAGGCTACTTCTAAAGGAGGCCGAACTCACTTTTCTAAGTAAAAGGCTGTTTTTACCAAATAAAGTTCTTTATAACTAACTTGCCCATGTTTAAACACTTGATTGGTTGCCTTAAAATTTTCAAATTATTTATGGATAATTGTTGCATATTTTCAGATCTAAAACATGGTTAATTTTAACAAGTAAGCCAATCCCATTTAACCATAATTAAATCATTTAGGTCCTCCTTTAAAAATAATTTAATTTCCATAATAAATCTTTTAGTAAAAATCCCCAAAATCATAGAAATTCACTTTTATTATGTTATCTAACATATATAAATTTCAGACCCGAATTCATCATATGATTACCGAAATTAATTTCTAAACTCAATAATGCATATTTACTTTTGAAAATTCATAACAAATTCTCCACAGCTTGGAGAATTCTAAAAATTTAAACAAACCATGCTTACCTTAACAAAAAAAATTCCCATGGCATTCTAAAATCATATGCAATTGGTTTTACCCTAAAACCATGTATATACATATTTAAATAATTTGACATTAAATCAAGCATGTTATGAAACCAAGCATGTCATCATTCAAATCATCGTAGTGGATTAATTCCGAAATCCGAAAACATATAATTGAAAATAAAAAGATGATTAGGATTATTATTCACCTTAGTTAGGATAAGGAAATTGGAGATTAATTGAGATTGATTTTCCTAGTTTGAATCCTATGCTTAAATCATGAATTTTCTCCTCTTCTTACTCCTTAATGGTCGGCTTCTCTTTTTCTTTCTTACGTTTATTTTGTTTGTGATAAAATGAACGTGAATGGCATGGTTAAGAGTATAAGGGTAAGAAATTACGGGCAGTAATTACCCTAATGCCCCTATATTAATTTAATTATCATTTATAACCATTTATAAGCCCATTAGAGTTAACAAGCATGGCCTCTAGATTTATTTGCCAATCTCAATATCCTTATCACTTTATATTTACATTATTCTATTTAATTTATCTAATTAAATCTCCTGAATATTGTTATTAGAACTTAGGGGTGCTACACCACCAAGGTATAAGTCGAAGATCTTGATCTTGTACCATTGCAAGTTATTCCACCGAGTGGGTTGATTCCTGGTGAAATCGCTCCTTCTTCCACAAGCACTTCGACCAAGGGAGGCAAAGGATCACGGAAGATAAATTTGAGTGGATCCACCTTTGAAAAATCCAAAAGGGAGAGAAAGTCAAAGAAGTAGTCATTACTTCATATCATTGTATTTAGTTTGCATAATCATTTCTTTCCTTAGTCGTAGGTGTACAGGTACGAATCTCGTCTTTGAAATAACTTGTATTGGAATTTTGGACACTTGTGAATAAAAAGTTTTTGCTTTCGATTAAACATCATGTGAATTATTATTTTGATAGTTGAACGATTAAACAATTCACTATCTTCACTCAAAGCCTACTTGCAGCGCCTTAAGTCGTATAGAACACTGAGCGGAAGCTGTTGTGGGCTGTCATATTCAGCTTTTAGTAGTGTGCATTCCTCCTGTTGATTTTAGGTTAGAGATTGTGAAATAAAGAATGGTCGAAGTCCACTCATCTATTCATGGAGTTTGCGGAATAGAGAAAGGTCGTAATCCACTCATTTATTCATTTGCATTTATGCTCTATTTCCCACTCTAGGGTCTTAGAGTTATTTTGCGAGCAGTCGGTTCAGGCTCGATTTATGTTCCTGTTCCGGTCCATACTCTAAGACTTAGAGTCATCTCATGTGCAGTCGATTCACAGCCGATATATGTTTATACTCCAATCCGCACTCCGGGGACTTAGAGTTATCTCGTGGGCGGTCGGTTCACGCCTGAATCATGTTTATACTCCATTCCATGCTTTGGGGATCAAAGTTAGTCAATGGATGGTCAGTCACACCCATTTAGCGTTTATACTCCAGTCCGTGCTCTGGGGACCAAAGTTAGTCGATGGGTGGTCAGTCACACCAATTTAATGTTCATACTCCAGTCCATGCTCTGGGGACCATAGTTAGTCTATGGATGGTTAGTCATAACCATTTAATATTCATACTCCATTCAAAGCTCTAGGGGCTAGAGTTATTCAATGGGTGGTCAGTCACACCCAGTTTGACATTCGTACTTCTTTTGGTCACCCCGATTTCGTTTCAATCACACAGTCTGGGCAGGAAATTTTCCAGTTTCCAGATTGCCGGCGATATTTTTTCCTTATTGCATGTCCCGTCTTTTGAATCATTTAGGGAAATTGTTAACCGAGCAAATTAATGGAGCTCATCTTGTTTGATCCCATAGGGAATGAGTATGATTGGTCGATTTCAAACTCCGGGAACCTGTTCACACATATCGATATCAATCGATGTATTTATCATATAATGCCATAACAATCATATATGCAAAGGAAGTTTGAGACTTTATTCACCAAATGGAAAGGAACAAACTAATCAGTCTTATTACATATTCGAAAAATCAAATGCTAAAGCAAATACTAAAAGTAAATAGAACTGAAATGTAAAGGAAATGTTCTAAGTGAAATAGCATTGTAAATGTTCGCTATTCCATACTCTCGGAAGTGTAATGCCATCAATAGTCACTAGCTTGAAAGTTCCTTATCCAAGTCTTTTTTTAATGACATACGGTCCTTCCCATGTCGGATGCATGTGTGATGGGGAAGGAAAAACCCATTTCAGAACGAGACCGCCAACTTCGAATTATCTTGATTGCATTTTAGCGTTGTAATATGGGGAGATTCGATGTAAGTGTGCTGCTACTCCTAAATTGGCTTCCTTGTGCTTCTCATCTATGAAGTCTAGAAAAGATCTTTGTTCTTTTTAAGGTCGCAGTAAGTCACTCGATGAGAAGGGACTTCGAGTTCTATCGGAGTAACAGCTTTGGATCCGTAAGCAAGAGCGAATGGAATATGGCTAGTCACAGACTTGTGAGTAGTTCTATAGGCCCAAGGTGCCATGGGAAGTTCAACTACCCACTTGCCTCTAGCCTTCTCCAAACGCTTTTCCAGAATAGACTTGATAATTTTGATTACAGCTTCAACCCATCCGTTCGCTGAGGGTAAGTGACCGCTGCTAACCTCTTTTTAATACGATATCTTCGACAAAATTCTTTAAATTCAACACTATCGAACCGAGTTCCATTATCTGTTACAATAGTTCACGGAAGTCCAAAGCGGCATATAGTGTATCGAACAACTAAATTTATTACTTTCTTGGTTATGATCATGGCTAACGGTTCCGCCTTGGCCTATTTAGTGAAATTTTCAACCACGACAATAGCATACTTCACACCACCTTTAGAGATTAGAAAAGAGCCAATGATGTCAATACCCCACATAAGGAATTGCAATGGGTTGACCATTTGCATGATTTCGGTTGGCGGAGTTCTTGGGACTTTCACATATATCAGGCATTTGTCACATCATCTTACATAATCGGCAGCGTCCTAGTTTAAAATTTGCCAATAATATCCATAATGGAATATCTACTTTGCTAGAGTTTTCCCCTGGTGTGATTGCGCATTCTCCCTCATGAACTTCTTTCAGAACATGCTTTATCTCGTCATGAGCGATACACCGGAGTAGGAGAATGGAAAAACCTTTCCCATACATAGTTCCTTATTGCATAATATACCATGAAGCTTTACGAAGGATCTGTCACCTTTCATTTCTCCTTTCAGGCAAGATTCTGTGCAACAAATAATCTTTAAATGGAGTCATCCACGATTCCCTCTCGGATTCAACTTCCAGTACTTGATCGACCTCCATCATATTTATACTTGACGTATGTATTATCTCGACAGGAACTAAGCCCATCTATTACGCATCGCCGGTACTAGCGAACTTTGCTAATGATTTAGCCTCTCCGTTTTTCGCGTGGGATATGTGAAATGTCATAGTGTTCAAATTCTGCTGACAACTCCTGAGCTTGGGTAAGATATGGGGCAAGTCATTGTCCCATAGCTTGATAGTCTCCTCTAACTTGTACGCCACCAGCTGCGAATCACAATAGATTTCAAGTGTCTTCACCCCGAGTTCTCTAGCAAGTTTAAGTCCAACAATCAACGTTTCATACTCGACTTTGTTGTTTGTGGCAGGAAAATCAAGCTTTGAAGCATAATAAATCAACTGGTTTTCAGGGGTTACAAGCACAATCCAAGCTCCAAAACAATGATCATTAGATGCTTCATCAGTGTATAACTTCCATCATACTATAGAGAATCTGCTACCTTCTGGAAGATCGTCTTGCATGGTAAATTCCACTATAAAGTCCGCCAACGCTTGACCTTGGATAGCTCTTCGAGGTAGATGTGTAATGTCAAACTAGCCGAGTTCTATGTTCCATTTAAGCAACCTCCCAAACGTCTCAGGCAACTATATGACCTGTCGTAATGGCTGGTCAGTGTAAATGTTGATCGGATGTGCTTGGAAGTACGGACGGAGTTTCCATGATGCAATTAGCAAGCAGTACACCAATTTCTATCTTTGGATAGTCCCTTTCTGCTCCTATTAATCGCTTACTGACATAATACACTGGCCTTTGAATCTGGTTCTCCTCGCGAATCAAGGAAGCACTTATACCATGTTCTGATACAGCCAAAAAAATGTACAACTCCGCATGATCTACCGGCTTTGACAAGATAAAGGGTCTCTCCAAATGATTCACCAGAGCTTGAAACACATCTTTTTAATCCAGAGTCCATTCAAAATTTCTCTTTCCTTTCCTAATCAAATCAAAGAAAGGAATACATTTGTCAGTTGCTCTAGAGATAAATCGACTTAAGAAAATAACCTTCCCATTGTGTCTTTAGACTTATTTAATAGTTCTTGGCATTTGGATGTCTCGAATAGCCTGAATCTACTCGAGGTAAACTTCAATTCCTCAAGCATTAACAATAAAGCCCAAGAACTTTCCCGATGCAACACCAAATGAACATTTCAAAGGATTGATTTTCATATCGTAAAATCGGAGGACGTCGAACATCTCTGCCAAGTCTCGAATGGGGTCGTTTGATCATCGTGACTTCACGAGCACATCATCCATATAGACTTCCATTGTCCTCCTAATCTGATCTTTAAGCATCCGTTAACTAAGTGATGATAAGTTGCTCTGGAGTTCTTCAATCCAAATGGAAAACCATGTAACAATATAATCCAATCTCCATAACAAAGATGGTGTGTTCTTGATTGGGGGCATGCATCGGGATTTGGTTATACCCCGAGTACGCATCCATAAAACATAACAATTCATGTCCTACAGTCGAATCAGCTAGTTGAACAATCCTTGGAAGGGCAGAACTACCTTTAGGATGCGTCTTGTTCAAGTCTGAATAGTTGATGCATGTTATTCATTTCCCATTCGCCTTCTTCACCAGCACGGCATTTGATATCCATTCAAGATAGATGGCATCGTGAATAAACCCATTGACTTTCAGTTTATCCACGTCCTCTTTAAGAGAAACCGATCTCTTCGGATCCATGGCTTGCCTTTTCTGTTTTACCGAAACATACTTCGGATTAATGTTTAACATATGGCTCGCAATGGCAGGCGAGATCCCCCACATATTAGAATGAGTCCAAGCGAATACATCTAGATTCGCTCGGAGAAAATCAGCGAGTTCTCTCATCATTGAAGGGCTGAGCTATAATCCAATCTTCAAAACCCATGATGGGTCATCGTCGCTGACTATTATATCAATCATTACCTCAACCGTCGCAGTCTTAGTCTCTTTGGGCTCCTCTTCGTCATCCCTCAGATCTATATCTCTATAGAACTGACTGTGGCGCCAAAGCCAAGGCTCAGGCTCCATTTGTCAATCTTCAGTAACTTGGATGCAGATAGATTTCTCCATACCCTTTCCCTTCTCCTTACGCTGAGCTTCTCTCAACTCAGGTATGTACGGTCGCTTGATCACCATGCACCACTCCTACGCCATTATCAGTTGGGAACTTTAAAGTTAAACACCAGGGGGCAAGAGCTGCTCGAAATTCAACAAGGACCGGTCGGCCTAGAAAATCATTGTATGGTAAGCCAGCATCCAAAATAATGAACTGTAGGTCCCGCACTCTCCTACGTTCACCTTCCCCTAATTCAACTGGTAACTCCACATAACCAACAGCCTCGGTCGCCACACCATTGAAACCATGTATGCAAGCTTTAAATGGTTTTAAATATTTAGCCTCAATTCTTGTTTTGATCATAAGCCTTCTTGAAAATAATATTCACCGAGCTTCCATAATCAATTAAAATCCTTCTCACCAAAGCAGGACCAAGTATGGCAAAAATGACTATTGGGTCAATTGTAGGAGCCTCTACTTTATCTGCGTCCCTGCTTCTGAACACGTTATCATTAGTCATTGTGCATTGCTGCTTAACCGGAGCTCCGTCCTTCGTATTTGAACAATACTCAAAGTCCACATTTCTAATCGCGCTAGCATGGCATTCCATTTCTTTCCAACTTCTATCCACAGGGTGTAGTCCTTCAAATATTGTGTTTATCACAAGTCTCCCATCGGTCGAGCAGGCTCCTTAGCCCTACATGGAGCTTGTCCTCGATTGGGGTTAGATGTCCCCTGTCCGCAATCCAGTTCCAAACTGCTGCAATTTATTTTCCTAAATCAACTTCTCAGTAGAATCCTGGAGATGCCTGCACTCACTCGTATTGTGCCTACAACACTTGTGAAACCGGCAGTACTTTCTAGTCTGTTTATGTGTCTTTGTCGACCCCTTTGGACACGACTTCTTATATTGAACAGTATTATAAGTGGATAGATAAATATTCTCCAAGGATGTGTTTAGAGGTGTGTATTTGTCGTATATACAAATGCTAGGTCTTGGTCTCCCAAGCTCCCTCTTCTGGTCATTCCAATTTCTCATTTGTTGATTCAGCTTGTTCTGAACATTAACTTGGACTTTCCCGAAACTCTCATCAGACTGCTTTATTGCAACGTTCCTTTGTACCGCTTCTCTTCTCGGTCCTACGACATCATTTTTCCTGGAGGACCTGCCCCCTCATTTCTCAAAAATTGAGCTACCTTTGAATAAAAGCGCTCCAATGTGGCCAGTGGTTTTCCAGCTGGCCAATCACCAAACTCGAATTCCGGATCAATTCCCTTCATCACAACCATAAGTATAGCATGATTATTTGGGTTACTTACTTTTGTAACGGCGATATGAAATCTTTCCAAATAGTCCTTCAATGATTCCCCCGGAGCCTACATTACGCTAGAAAGTGACATCACGTCTTTAGGAGGAGTAGCATGGATCCAGAACTGCTCCATAAACTTAATTACCAGTTCATCAAATCTTGAAATCGATCACGGGGGTAGTCTTGTAAACCACATCGTCACTATTCCAGATAGGGTTACAGGAAAGCATATACATTTGGTTGTGTAATTGGCTCTTGCTGAATCCATCAACCATTCATACCTCAAAATGTGCTGCCTGAGGTTAGTTTTTCCTTCGTAGGCATGCATCAATGGCATGTTGAACCTTCTCGGGTATTCTGCATGCAATACATTATTAGTAAATGGAATATGGCTCCTCGAAGTTCCCCAGTCATCGTTTGTCAACCTTGATTCTCTCTTACCAACTGTATGACCATTGCCAACAAATCTAGTGTTTGGATGGGTGGTGCCAAGCAGTGGTCATGCTCCACCTCATGTGAATGATCTGATCAATGTTTACGGGCCATTTCACGCCTTCTTAGTCCACTATCCTCTTTACGTGCACCTTGGGCATTCATCTAATCATCATTTCGGTGGGATAGTTGATCAGCATTTAGTCGAACTCCAGCATCAAAGATTTTGGAAATAAGTCCTACTTGATTCCTCAAGTATTGCGGGGGAATCCCTCCTCTGGAGGAGGGATCGGTATCGATCCCTAAGGAGGGATTGATACCGATCCGTTTTGGCGAACCATATTGGTCTGCCAAGCGACGCTCCGATGTTTCTGCCTGTTCTCCTTCTACCCTGCGATGCCTACACCTATGGTATTCATCTGATGAGGTTGAACTCTCCGACGTCAAGTAAGAAGTGGGATTCCTTCTAGCATTCTAATGCTGTTGTTGAGAAATCTGGTCCATTAGGTTAGCACTAGTCTAAATTTGGCTATTCAGCTGTCTACGGCTTACCATCAACTCCCTCATCAAGTTATTGAATTCAGCTCTAGTTATAGAATCAGCAGGGTTCTGGACTTCAACAGGCTCCACATACAAATTTTAAGGCTGGTTGCTTGGAGCTCCTTGTTGATAGCTGTCAGTTTCATCTGCATCCACATTCTGAGAAGTTGATCCGGTATGCTTCACCATTACTGATTTCCTTGCATATAATCTAGTAAATCTAAGTAGTATCTGCAAGTTTTCGAAGATGGCTGTGGATCTCCTTCGGGGGATTTGTTTAATCTAATAGCAACAAAAGGGATCTTAATGCGCTGAGAATTAAGTTCTCAGTGAAAGAACCAAAATGATTGCAACCAAATTTGCCACAAACACCCAAGAATATATTTGTATAGCGAAGTAAATGAAGAAACTAAATGAAAACAAAGGAATATATCAAAATAACAAGCAAATCACGGCAGCAATCAAGAACAATAAGATTTATAGTGGCTCGGCGTTGATTGCCTACGTCCACTTTGAATATATTTTCTATTCATTCAGTTTAAACTTGATTATAGTAGGAAATAGCAAGAAGTAAGAGAATAATGGAGAAAGTTGATTACAATAAAGGTGTTACGTAACCAGCATCGTAAAGATCCTCAAAACGACCACATAGGCCTGTATTTATAGTGAATGTGACCACCAATCTGTCTAAAACTTCAGCAACAGGACCTTCTCATCTATATGGGCCTATCATAAGGGGCGCTAGGCCCAAATCTCAATGGAGAGGGATCGGTACCAATCCCTTCATTTGTTGAATTTCGAGTGGTGATCCCTATGGTAGCTTCTTTATTCTTGAATATGATGGTATCTCAAATATCACGTTGATTAGATATGTGGAGCTCTTTCTTTTGTAACATCTCCCTACTACGAGGCTCAAAAATAACGGCTATGGATGCTGCAGTCATCCATAGTCATTAATTCTCGGTGACCAAATACGGTGTGCTAGATACATTGATATATAGATCAAAGAAATATGGAAAAAATTAATAGTTCAAAAACATATTTCTGCATTCAAATCAAAACATTTGATGTTCATTACATAATCCCAAAAACGTAATCACATTCAATAAAATATAATTATTACAAATACGCCAAGAGAGACATACGAAGATGCCTCCTTGGTTGATCAAACTATATAGTAAGGCTAATAGATCTGCCTTTACAAGCAAATACATAGCAAAAAAGATAACTCTAGATAACTACTGCCTCTTGCACGCCTTCGAAAGCTTTATTCGTCTAAGAAGAAAACATGAAAACCTTAAACCTCAAACTACTAAAAATCAATTGATCACCCGAGAGTTTAAGGGGAAAACAAAAACTTCGAGTCAGACATAAAGGCTGGTGTAAATAATAATCTAACATCTCAATCCTTTAGATATCTAATGAGACCACGCCGCTTAGCGGAACGGGTTTTCCCCTTACTAATATCCTAAAAGCTTTTTAAACCCATATTCTATTCTCCTTCATCCACAATGGTTAAAACATACATTTTCAAAATATGATGATGATATGCATACTTAACATAATTAGGATTTCTCATTACCAGTTTAATCTAACACCCAGTCATAATTGTAGTTTCTAGGTCACTATTAACCTTTTAGTTTTCATGGATTTACTGATAACCTGTAGGCTCCTGCTAGTTAACTTAATTAATTCATGGGTCCCACTGAACCTATTAGTCCTTTCGACAACTAATCATTTTATCCTAGTTTTTATGGGTTGACTAGGAACCTATGGATTTATCAAGTAACTCACTTCACATCCTAGTTTTCATGGGTTGACTAGGAACTTACTGATGCTTCCATTAGCCACTTTCTTATCCTAGTTTTCATGGATTGACCAGGAACCTATTGGCTGATGTCAATTCTTAATCTGGATATAGTTTTTATAGGTTTACTACAAACCAATTAGTCCCTACTAACTGTTCTTAATACATAGTTCTCATGGGTTTACTATGAACCTTTTGGTTACCTCCAATAACTACATAATCACAGGTTTTATAACATAAAATTTTCCCAGGGCATTTAAAAATCATTAAGTCTAGGTTTACCCCCCAAAACCACATATATCTCCTTTAAACACCCATGTTTAAACATATATAAATCATAAACAAGCATATCATCATTCAATATATCACTAAAACAGATTTACCCTTAAATCCTAAACCATACGAATATAGAACCAAAATAGAGATGTAGAGATTATTATTCACCATAGATTGGACAAGGAAATTGAAGTTGGATTGAGATTGATTTCTTCTAGCTTGATTCTAAGCTTTACTTTGATTTTTTTTTCCTCTTCTCTTCTTCTTAATGGTTGGCCTTGCTTTCTTCATATGTTTATAAATTTTGTATGAGGTAAAATGAACGTGTCTGACTAAGGAGAATACTATAAGGGTGGGAACTATGGGCAATTATTTACCCTGATGCCTTTATGTTTAGTTACTTAACCATTTATAAGTTCGTTTAGTTAAATAAGCATGGCTACTAAATTTTATTAATCATTCTCAATCTACTTATCTGCATTATTCTGTTTAATTTATTCTAATTAAATCTCTTGAATAACGTTATCATTAAAATAAGAGGTGTTACAGGCTCCCCTCCTTAAAGAATTTCGTTCTTGAAATTTAGTAAGGACTAACTAGCAAATATAGCAATCATTTGTAACGTCTCCTAACAATTGTACTAGCCTATCCGACTAGCAACCAATCTATATAGATCTAATATAGACATACCAACAAAGCATATCAAGATAAGCTTCTCAAATCCTATCCTCTGTCTGCCAAGTATAGTCCTTCTTGTTGTCTCACCACTGAACTTTCACTAACTTGACTGTCTTGGTCCTCAATCTCTTCTCATCTCTCACTAAAACCCAAACTGATTGTCTAACAAAAGTCAAATTAGCCTCTACTACAAAATCCTCTAACTCTGTCTGATGAATAGTAGCCTCTGGATCATGTACAAAGTTACGAAGATGAGACACATGGAATACATTATGGACACCTGCCATACTGCTCGGCAACACTACCCTTTAAGCGAGCTTTCCAACCCTTTCCAAAATCTAGAATGGACCAACATATCTCGAGGCCAACTTTCCTGACTTTCCAAATCGTACCACACCCTTCATCCGTGATATTTTAATAAAATCCCTGTCTCCCAGTGAGAACTCTATATCTTTATGTCTTTTGTCTGTGTAACTCTTCTGCCTAGATTGAGCTTCCTTCATCCGTCCTCGGATTAACTCAATCTTTTCTGATGCCTTTCTAACCAAATTCGAATCTAAGACTAATCTATCTTCAGTCTTCAATCAACATGCTGGAAATTTGCATGGTCTTTCATACAAAGCTTCAAAAGACGCCATTTCTATACTAGTTTGATAACTATAGGAAAACTCAACCAAATGTAGGCGATCTTCCCAAGATCCATCAAAGTCTAATACACAAGCTCTCAATAAATCTTCGAGCGCCTTATTGACTTTCTCTATCTGCCCATCCATCTTTGGGTGATATGTTGTACTCATCTTGAGCTAGGTTCCTAATACCTCTTGTAGACTCCTCCAAAATTCACTACTGAATAATGCATCTCTACCGCTGACTATACTACGGGGAATCCCACGCAGTCTAACTATGTTCTTTATGAACAACTTAGCCAAAACTGGTGCCGTTCTAGTTGACTTCACCGGAATGAAATGGGCACTCTTGGTCAGTCTGTCCACAATAACTCATATGCTTTTATTTCCTCTATTTGACTTTGGCAACCCATTTATAAAATCCATCGATATTGAATCCCAGTTCCAAACTAGAATATCTAAAGGCTGAAGTAACCCAATTGACTTCCGAAGTTCGGCCTTCACTTGTTGACAGTTAATACACTGCTAACCTACAAGCCAACATCCCTCTTTATGCCTTCTTAATAGAAGCTCCTTTTCATGTCCTGATACATCTTAGTTCCCCCAGGATGAACGTAAACTTCGATTGATGATATTCCTCTAGAACTTCTCTCCTTAGGTTCTCTACATTCGGAATGCATAATCATCCCTTCTTTCTCAACCATCCTCTTTGGTCAAGACTAAAATCTTTTAGGTCATCAATCTCTGATCCGACCTCAAGCCTTCTAATCCTCTTGGTTAAAACTGGATCTTCTCCCCACATAAAAGCTATCCTCTCGATCAACATATGTCGAACCTCTAAACAAGATAACATGGCAGTATCCTGACTAGAACTAGCAGTAGATCTCAACTGCACACCACAACTGGTCAAAGCTTCTAGGTCCTTCCATTCTACCAACATTGCTAACACCATGTTCTGATGTTTTCTACTGAGAGCATCTGCTACCATATTTCTTTTCCTACGAATATACTCTATACCGAAATTATAAGCAGCCAAAAACTCCAGCCATCTCTGCTACCTCATATTCAACTCCTTCTGAGAAAATAAATACTTCAATGACTTATGATCGGTATACAACTTAAATCTCTCTTATAAGATATAATGCCTCCAAATCTTCAAGGCATATATCACCACATCCAACTCCAAGTCATGAGTAGGGTATCTAACTTCGTACGGTCTAAGATGCCTTGATGCGTAAGCAATAACCTTGCCCCTTTGCATCAACACTGCACCTAATTCAGTCACACATGCATCGGTGTATACTACCAACCCTTGGTTAACTAACACTAGTGCATTGGTTAACAAATGCTTTAACTAAAGCAATGCTTCCTCACATTTGCTTGACCAAAAAACTTCACTTCCTTCCTGGTAAGCCTAGTCAAAGACGCGGCTATCCACGAGAAATCCTTGATGAATCTCCAGTAATAGTTGGCAAGTCTAAGAAAACTCCTGATCGACGTTACCGTCTCTGGTCTCTTCCAATTATTCACAGCTTCGATCTGATCTAGATCGACTGATAATCCCTTCTCTGAAACCACAAGGCCAAGAAACTTAAGCTCTTTCTTCCAAAAATGACACTTGGAAAATTTCGCTTTTAGTTTATTCTGCCTCAGCATCTCCAACACCATACCTAGTCTGAAACGCCGTCAAAGGAATACTATCCTCCGCCACTCTTAACTGATGGAACCCCGTCGCCAAATCCATTTGGGAAAATACTCTAGCTCCACTCAATTGATCAAACAGATAATCTATCCTCGGCAAACGGTGCCTATTATTGCTTGTTCTTTCGTTTAACTTATGAAAGTCAATGCACATTCTTAATGATCCATCTGGTTTCTTCATGAACACCACGGCTGCTCCCCATGTCAAACTACTTGGTTTGATGAAATTCCTTCCCATAAGATCCACTAGCTACACCTGCAATTTCTTCATCTTTGTCGGTGTCATTCTGCTAGGTGGTCTACTAATAGGTTCAGCTCCCAGTACAAGATCTATCTGAAACTCAATAGCTCATTTCGAGGGTAATCCAGTAACCGTCTTAAAAAACATCTGCAAACTCTCTAGCCACACAAACCTGACTAAGCTCTTCTCTAATCTCCATGGCACTCAACAAAGCACCAACACTCTTACTGGAATTCTTTACTAAGAAAGTGATTTGGTTATGACTGTCTGGATACCTCAATGATATTTCCCGATCCTAGAAAAATATCCTAGCCTCGTACTTACCCAACCAATCCATACCCAAAATGATCTCGAAATCTACGAAATCAAAGATATACAAACTGCATGCAAACTTATGACCTAACAAATCAAGTTCTAACTGGTCACATCTCATCCCAAGAGTTTCATGCCCTCCTATTGGATTTGAAACCCTTAAGGAAGTAACATGGTATGTGGGTTCCACACATAACTTATCAACCAAATACTGTGATAAAGAAGAATGTGATGCATCGGTACCAAAAAGTACCCTAACTGGTATACTCTGAATCAAAAGCGTACCTTCCATCACAGTATTCCCTTTCTCTATTGCAGTAGGTATAAAAGAAGATGGTGGTCCAACAACAAACACCTTCCCTATGTCCGCCCTGACTGGCTCTGGACACTGGCTCTTATAATGCTCAACCTGGTCACGGTTGAAGCATTTCACATTCTTCTTCTCTACAGGCTTCTTTCCTTTACCATTTCTACACTCACGGGCATAATGGCCTTTTTTATCAAAATTATAGCACACCAAATCAGCCTTTGCCTTCTTAGCAGTTTCCCCTTTCTTGGCTTCTTTCTTCTTAAAGAATTTCCTTTTCTTTCCCTAAGGACCCTGGGACTCTATTGGCTTCTCCCTAATAGACACAGCAAGCATCTCCTCATGGCGAATGGCTATCTCCACCACTACATGATAAGGTTCTATAGTATGAGTCATAGCTATTCTACCTAGCTCTGGCTTCAATCCTCTAATGATTCTCTCATTTCTTCTGATATCTATGTCAACCAAAGCATAACCATATCGAGATAGCTCATCAAACATGGCAGCGTACTCGATCACAAACATCCCTCCTTAGACAAGATCCATGAACTTCCTCATCAATGCCGATTTGGCAACCTCAGACAAGAACCTCAGCTCGAACCTCTTTTTAAAATCAGTCCATGTTAGCTCTTCCTACGGAATCACATTGTTACACCAGTGAAGTGCTAACCCTTGCAACTGTCTAGAGGCTAGCCTTCTCTTTTCTTCATCATCCAAGCCTAAATCCATAAAGATCCTTTCACGTCTCAATAGCTAGTTCTCAACTTCACTGCATCCTCTGTTCCAACAAACGGCTTCCCACCAAGACCAGTGTAGTCTCTACTTTGCTTGGCATAGTTATAACCAGCTGGAGCTATAGGATTAGCTCTTCCAACATTACCAGCAGCTCCTGCGTGCAAAAGATTAGCCAATAACTGATACACAAATTCCGCATCTACTAGCGGATTTCCAGCACCATTGGCCTCAGCATTTTGGTTACCATTAGCATGTCGACCTTGGTTTCCCCGAGTATTAGGTCGAGCATTTCCATTAGTAGTGGTGCTTCATCCACCTAGATTTCCTCTTCCGTTCCCTGCCTCCATATCCTCTTTCTCGTATATATGCATACGAGCCTTAGTAAGATGTAGAAGAACAGTCTAAGAGAGAGAGGAATACGTACTTAGATATATATATACCTATAATCAAATACAAGTACGTTACTATAGTGTTAACACAAATCCCGATCATATTTTTGAATTTATTGAATTATGTTTCAAAAATCTTTTAGGTTTATCTTTTCTTTTAACGTTTCATAAACTTATGCTCTAATACCAACTTGTAACATCCCCTTACTTGGAGGCCCAAAATTAAAAGGTAAGGATGCCGCAATCATCTATAGTTATAATTCTCGGCAACCAAATACTGCGGTGCTAGATACATTAATACACATATCACAAAAATATGGAAAATAATTAATAATTCAAAAACATAATTCCATATTGAAATCAAAATATTTGACGTTCATTGCATAATCCCAAAACCTTAACCATGTTCGGCAAAATATACTTATTACAAATACACCAAGAGGGGCATATGAAGATGCCCCATTGGTTTATCAGAGTATGTTGTAAGGCTAATAGATCTACCTTTACCAACAAATAAACATGGAAAAGATAATTCTAGATAACTACTGCCTCCTGCACGCCTTCGGAAGTTTTATTCGTCTAAGAAGAAAACTTGAAAACCTTAAACCTCAAATTATTCAAAATCAATTGAGCACCCGAGAGTTTAAGGGGAAAACAAAAACTTCGAGTCAGACATAAAACCTGGTATGAATAATAATCTAACATCTCAATCCTTTTAGATACTAGTGAGACCACGCCGCTTAGTGGAATGGGTTTTCCCCACACTAGTATCCTAAAACCTCTTTAAAACCATATTCTATGCTCCTGCATCCACAATCGTTAAAACATACATTTTCAAAATATTATGATGATATGCATACTTAACATAGTTATGATTTCCCATTTCCAGTTTAATCTGACACCCTGTCATAGTTATAGTTTCTTGGGCAACTATTAACCTTTTAGTTTTCATGGGTTTACTAATAACCGGTAGACTCCTGCCAGTTAACTTAATTAATTCATGGGTCTCCCTGAACCTATTAGTCCTACCAATAACTAATCACCTTATCCTATGGGTTTATCAAGTAACTCATTTCACATCCTAGTTTCCGTGGGTTGATTAGGAACATACTGATGCTTCCATTAGCCACTTTCTTATCCTAATTTTCATGGGTTGATTAGGAACCTATTGATTGATGTCAATTCTTAATCAGAATATAGTTTTCATAGGTTCACTACAAACCAATTAGTCCCTACCAACTATCCTTGATACATAGTTTTCATGGATTTACTATGAACCTGTTGGTTGCCTCCAATAACTACATAATCATAGTTTTCATAACATAACATTTCCCATGGCTTTTAAAAATAGTTATGTCTCGGTTTTACCCAAAAATCGTATATTTCTCCTTTAAACACCCATGTTTACACATATATAAATCATAAATAAGCATATGATCATTCGGTATATCACAAAAATAGATTTATCCTTGAATCCGAAACCATATAATTATAAAACCAAAATAGAGATATAGAAATTATTCACCTTAGATTGGATAAGCAAATTGAAGTTTGATTGAGATTGATTTCTTCTAGCTTGATCCTAAGCTTTACTTTGATTTTTTTCTCTTCTTTTCTTCCTAATGGTCGGCCTTGCTTTCTTCTTATGTTTATAAATTTTGTATGAGATAAAATGAATGTGTATGACTAGGAGTATAAGGGTAGGAAATATGGGCGGCTATTTACCCTAATACCTTATATTTAGTTACTTAACCATTTATAAGTTCATTTAGTTAAATAAGCATGGCGATTAAATTTTATTAATCAACCTCAATCTCCATATCTACATTATTATATTTAATTTCTTCTAATTAAATCTCTTAAATAATGTTATCATTAAAATTAAAGGTGTTACCTTTTGCTTAATCTTTAGTTCAAACCCCTTTTGATGCTATTGCTGCCGAACCCATCTAATGGACCGTGCTAATCCCTAAGGTTCCATAGTGCTCTACCGATCCGTTCAATATGCCATTCATTCGTTTTCTCTGAACTTCATCACATGGTGTCGATCCCTTCGGATCATCCATAATGTTGTGCCGATCCATTATTCTTCATTAGTCTATGCCAACCCCTAGCCTTCTAACCATATTGATCCCTCTTATACCTAAATATTATGCCGAACCCTTGAGTGATAACAAATCATGTTGAACCAGGCCTAATCACCTCTTTCAATCCCACTAGTATTCCATCCATGTTGACTATCCATTCAAATGATTATGCCGATCCCTAGTAATCAACCTTTCGATGCTGATCTCTTGCTAACCTAAGCTATTTTCCATACTTTTAACATCCTGCATCATCCATCTATCAACACCGTTCAATCTGGGCTTCGTATAGCCATCTGGTCTCTACTTTGGGGTCCTATAGCCATTGCTCTGGGGTCATCCTTCTTAATAACAATCGAATCTATCTCGCATGATCAGTCCAATATAGCCGGGTCATGATACCAGGTAACAATTATTAAGCTTTCGATTACAAACAGGTTCTAGAAAGCATAGGAAATGATATTACTGACGATGGGCTCTTAGTTCTTCAATTCGTGGATGATATTATGTGTTTTTACTTCACATTTACCTTGCCATATGACAACTTTTAAATTTATTTTATATTGCTTCGAAACGATTTCGAATCTTAGAATTAATTTTGACAAAAGTTTAATTTTAGTATCGAGCAATATATATAAGGTTGAAAATCTAGTAGCTAGTACCAATTGTAAATCCATGAAATTCGCGATAGGATATTTAGGATTTTTTATTAGGCTAACCAAATTAAAACGAGAGGATTGTCGAATGATGTTTGATAAGATTAATAGAAAACTTTTGAGTTAGAACGGTAGATCTCTTTTTAGAACTGGTGGAACCATCCTAATTAACTCTGCCCCGGGTGCCCTTCCGACCTCCTGGATGTCTTATTATCTTTTTTCAAAATGGAAATTGATAAAATTAATAGAATTCAAAAAGTTTCCTTTCGAATGGTGACTGCTTCTGCTCTAGCATTACTGTCTAGTTAATTGGGAAACGACCTGTAAATTCAAAGATAAAGGAGGCCTAAGATTCATAAATATCGAAAACTTAATGACTCTTTACTAGGAAAATGGATTTGGAAATTTAATAATAGGAATGAAATCTTATTTGGAAGGAAATGATATCTATTCTTTTTTATGACAAAACCTACAATCATCATCATATTTCCTCTAACTTTAGTAACATGTCACCTTTTAGGAAATCCATTTTCAAAATTTTCAATATATTCAACTTGGGTATTGATAATATAGTTCATTCTGGAGATAACACTGCCTTCTGGTATGATATTTGGGTCTCGGCTATTCCCTAAAAGGTGGAATTCAAGGAACTTATTGATATTTATAACTTCAATAATGCATTAATTTTCGAGCTCTCTAGTCCATAGAATGATTTTCCATGGAATTTTAGTTTCAATCGTGCCCTTAATGGGCATACCTTGACTTAATTTACAATACTTTGTACCAAGCTTGAGCAATATAACCTAGAAGATGAAAGTGATACCAAGAGTTGGTGTTGGGAAAATAACAAAATACACTCATCAACCTTAGTTTACAAAATTTTATCAGGAACTAAGCAAAAAATGTTTGAATTAATCTGAAAAGCCAATGCTTCTCCAAAAGCAAAGCTACATATATGGCTAAGCACAATTGAATTCTTAAAGAAAAAACATGTGCTCATTGATAAAAAATGTGTTTTTTGTAACTCAATCTTAGAAGACATAATGCACTTATACTATGTTTATCCATTAGCTAACTCAATACTCGTAAATACTCTGCATTTTCAAGATCAATACGAACAACTCAGATTTTAGTTATGATTACTATTGGAATGTCCATAGACTTCAATACACTAAGTGTTTAAAAGCAATCGAAGAATGTTTAATAGGTCTAATACACCTTCTGATAACATAGCCTATGCTATAGTGATGTTTAGTTACGGCTAGATTATAAATCCAGGCTATAAATTAGCCAAAAGTGTATTCTTTGTAGAATTTCTTAAAAGGGAAAAAAGTCACATTCTGATCTTAAAGGGAAAATTACATTATAGTAGTGGGAGACATAATATGGCCATAAGTAATGTTATAATTAACTCGTTTTATCAGGATAACTTGTCAAACTCTTCTAATCTGCTGGATAACTAAGTTAAGTTACATATCTTTTTAGTGTTACTTCTTCTACATATATATGTATATAGACCTTTTATATACATATGTATATATGTGTTGGAATTATGTTTTTTATTGAGCGTTTATAGGTTGTTATGGCTTAGACAGACTACGATACAGAGCAATTACCACTAAGACGAGGATGTGGAATGAATGTCGTAGGTTCCTCCCATTTGGTTAGTCTGGTTCTCTCATAGTTTGTTCGGCCATTGCATGAGCCTGCTCTAAACTTAATCCTAGTTTGTTCCATACTTTGAAATTTTACTTTTTAAATCATATTTCTATGAGAGGGTTTTTAATTTTTCTTTTTATAAGGGATTTTTTACCACCTGTCGGGCTTATTGGCAACACCTTTTTAAGTGTGCAATAAAATTACATAAGTACTCTCCACCTTGAGTGGATCACTCATTTTACTAAAAAATAATCGATATATGCAAATTAAACCTTTGATTTTTTTATCCCTGTATCCTTTGTATATGAACTCTATTTCATATGCGGTTTCTTCCGTCGGACTGATGGCTAAATTCCAAATGATTTGGTATAAGGTTTGCTGAGTTTTGAGGTTGTTTGTAAAAGCATGTTGGTAAGGTTTGTTTATTTTAATCAGTCAAGGTTTAAAAATATAAAATACATATATATTGACGAAAATTTATAATTATCGATATGTGTTGTGTTATATTGAAGGTTGTTTGGATATTATGAATACTTTGGGTACGTTGTGCCTTGGTTAGATTTTTATCATTGATTGTTGTATTATATGATGTATAAATACAATTAACTTTGGATTTAAAATTTGAATGTAATATTGTTAGTATATATAATTTTTTTGGAGAATTCATAAATAATAATGAAAAATATATTTCAAACTGAATTTGGGAACATTATCATAATTTTTAAACAAAGTGAAATTATGTAAATAATAATATGGTGTTGTGAAAGTTATGTTGGTTTGAGTAATGGCAATATAATGGATCTTTCAGTGTTTATTGAACATTATTATTATTATTTGAGTAATAAAATAAAAGATATATTCAAAATAATAGTAATAAAACAATGGTGAAGATACGTTTCAAAAAGTATTTTGGGTAAAATTATTACTATTTTGATGCAGACAGCAATAAAATGGGTTTTAAAGTTTAATATAGAATATTGTTATCTTTTAGATAAATAGTAAAAAACTGGTTTTGGAAATATTAAAGAGTTTTCAACATATATTATTATTATTTTGATGTAAAATAATATTATTATTATTTTGATGTAAGTTACTATTTTGACTTTGAAATATGATGTTTTGAGGTATTTGAAGGATTAGGGTATAACAAAGGAATTTTGAAGTATATTACCATTATGGAAGAATTATTATAGTTTTAGGACAGACAAATAAAGGTGATTTTATAATAAACGTTAGTGAAATGATTTTACACATAGGAGAATAATGGGTCAAATATATCATTCCAATTGTTGTGTAATGTGTGATTGATTGTTGTGTAATTATCACACATGTTTGATGGTTGATGATGATATCGCATTTTGACGAGTGTGCGGTATTCTTTCGTTATTACTAGTCGACGATGGGTATTTTATTATCATTTGTTGATGATTGATGTTTGTGTTACTAATATTGATTGGTCAATACACTTTTGATAATATTGATGTCATGTTACTACTATTGGGGTGATTAGTACATATTTGATGATTTATACTTACATTGGCGATGTATTACTTAGTTGATGATTAATATGTATGTTAATATATTTTTGTTGTTATTGTTTTATGATTGGAGTTGGCGTTGAGTGTTGTTGATGTTTGATGACTATGTATTATAATTGGTGTTACCCTATCTGATGACTTATTATGACAGATGAGTAGGAATACTGTTTTCTACTTGCATAGATTTCATTAGTTGCTTGGGTGCATAGATGTTATGATTATTTATATGCTTACATGTATTTAGATGCAGGATAAGAGCAGGAAACATAACTACGTGAGCTTGGTGCTCAAAAGCGTACGTAGGCAGTCTTTCCCTATGCAGTAGCTCTAAAGCATATAGTCAAAGTGTATAGGGTTAGATGCAATCCAAACATGGTTGACCAGTTTTTGCCTTTATTATATGTATATATGTGTGTTTGTAAATTTGCAAGGGAAAGCAAAGAAAGGAACAAAAGGCCTGGAATAGATCATATTCTTAGGACGATTCAGTGTATCTCTTACAATATAGTTATATAGTTTTTTTAATGGTTAATATATTGAAATAAGTATATTATCCAACGTATTAGATTTCTGCAATATTTTAATTACTGACATGATATATATTTAAGTTTAAATTCCACAGTGATGTGACGACCCACATTTCGAAAGGTTTAAATCGAAAATAAATCCACACATGTCAAACTTAAACAATCTGAAACATAGATAACAATTCCTCGGTTTTAGAATAAACAAGAATATCATCTATAAAGATGAGAACAAATCGATCGAGGAAGTCTTTGAAAACTCAATTCATAAGGTCAATGAAATAAGCTAGAGCATTCATTAAAACAAACGGTATAAAAAGCCATTTATAAGATCCATAGCGAGTATGGAACAATGTCAAAGGAATGTTATCGTCTGCAATACGAAGCTGATGAAAACCGGTTGCTAGGTCTAATTATGAAAAACTCTAGCACCGTTAAGTTGATCGAATAGATTATCAATCCGAGGCAAGGGATATTTATTCTTGATAGTGAGATCATTAAGCTTGCAGTAGTCAACGCAAAGCCTAAGTGTACCATCGGATTTCTTCACAAAAATAGCCAAAGCCCCCATGGAGAGGAACTAAAATGAATAAATTATTTTGTTTCCATTTCGGATAATTGTTTACACATCTCCTCAATTTCCTTATTGGGCATACGATAAGGAGGACAAGTGATAGGTAAAGCTCCAGGGATTAGATTAATTCTGAACTCAATTGCTCGCTTATGGGGTAATCCTAAAACGGTCAAATATGTCAAAAAATTCACGAACAACATGAATGAGGGAAATGACCTCTTCCTCATCGTCATTATTGTCATCATGTGGACTTAGAGAATATAAGGACGCCATCGAATTGGAATCTGAATCTGAATCTTTAAGAACAATAAAAATCTTCTTAACAAAATGGAGGATGTCGAAGATAAATAGTCCTCTCAGGACATATGATGTGGGCTTCATAACGATTAAGCCAATCCATTCCCAAAATCATTCTGAAGCCTATGTAGCGCATAACATGCAAATCGGCTCGGAAAGAATAATCACATAAAATAATCTCGACATCTTTACAAAGCAAACTGAGTGTTGCGGATCCACCAACCGGATTCGCAATTCTCGGTGAAGTCATCAAAGCGGTAACATTTAAAGAAAAAGTATCAACAAGTTCTTTTGATATAAAAGAGTGAGATGCACCCGTATCAAAAAGAACTCGAATAGGATGATCGCGAAACATAATAATGTCATCAAAGATAGAATGAGAAATACCTTGACCACGAGAAGTGTTACTAGGGGCTTGCACAACATTTAGCTTCCCCTCCTTCTTGCCTTGAAGATTGCGACATGAAAATATAGTATGACGTGCACTTTTGCAATAGCGACAAGTAAGGGGCTTCGGACACTTATTTGTATAATGGTCCTTAGAACAACAATTGTAGCATTGCCCACTACTTGAGGTAGGAGTCTTTCCTATAGAAGCTGCTTGCTTCCCTTTCTTGTTGAGATTAGGGCCTTTGAACTTAATAGGCCTCTTTTTATTAATGTTGAAGTCCTGTTTGGCACCCACAACTTCAACATCACTTTCTTTATCGACCTCTTCAAGTCGAAGAGCAATATCAACAAGCTGATCAAAAGAAACCTCTAGTTTCAGGAGTAAAGGCTTTTTGAGGCTCTTATTCAAGCCATATACAAACCTCTGATTTTTTTCAATGGGGTATTAATGTACTCGACCCCATATTTAGAGAGAGATTCAAAAGATGTGATATAGTCAGTCATAGAAGATTCACCTTGAACAAGGTCAATAAAGCACCGAGCTAAAGTCACTTTTTCAGCTTTCGGCACAAATTTCAACTCGAATCTTTTCCGAAATTTCTTCCAAATAAGATCTGCTTCAACAATTTTCGAAACCAAAAGCTCATACCAATCTAATGCTCTTTCTTGGAGCATGCTAGAAGCGACTTGGACTCGATGTAGATCAACAAGATTCATGCGAGAAAAGATGTGATCGCATGATTTAAGCCAAGCTTGGATTTCTATAACGCTTTCGGATCCCTTGAATGGCCTTCCACCCAAATCAGTATAATCTCTGCACAAGCGTGCAAACCCAAATCCAGGATGAGTAGGCTCTAGAATGGGTCCGGCAGCTTGAGCATTCTTTACAAGATCTAAAAGCTGCTGGGCAGACATGAATACTCCATCCTGAGGAGTAGCACTGGATTGACCGGCGTTGGAACGGCCAGGTCTAACATTTCTCTTCTTTAAGAAAGAATAAGAAAAAGGTTATTCTTAGAATGAATATCAAACAATCATGATTGATAAAAAAAAGGCATCATAAAAGAAATTAGGATAGAGCGGGTCCTAAGACTCGGATAAATCCTAAGGCACGATTCCTAACAAAGACTTAGGAAAATGATCCTTGCAAAATTATTCTATATTATTCCGAAGTTTCGCTCTGATACCAAGCTGTGACGCCCCACCTCTATACTCACACTAGCCAAGAGCACTAAGGAGTAAGGCCGTCGACAAGCACGAAAAATAAGGCCGTTAAGGAGCGACCATCCGTGTAATTGCTTTGTGCAAAGTACCAATATGCCTGATAAAAGGTCACGAATTTCATTTAAAGAGGAAATCCGACATATCAAATACAAACTCAAAGCTACTACACAGTGGCTAAGTGGTCTTCGGAAACAAATATAGAATAAGCATAACATAAATCAGTCACAAATATTCATATCACTAAGGCGGAAACAAATATGAATATAATACGTAAAAGTGTACATCAAAGTAGTAGTCATATAAGATACAATACTTCACAAAAGAATAGGTACAAGTTCTAGATAAAAGAATATGTATACATCAAGGAGTCTCTATTTCGAATGTATAAAAGCAAAAACTACTAAACTAGTAGCTAGCCAAAAGTCATATGACAGACCCAGATAAGAAGTCAAGTAGAAGCACCTGTAACACCTCGGTCTGACCCGAGTATTATGTAAAAAGAAAATAATAAAGGATCAGTCTAGCTATAAATATCAGATAAAACGAGATAGGATAAGAGATATGGATAAAACGTATGATAACAATAATGCCATACTGTGACAAATATACATTTAACAACAACAAAAGATCATACAATATCTCAAGAATCTCAAACACCAAAAGAATGTAATATTCTTTATTTTATTCACCAAACCATAAATATTGACAATCATATCAATTCCAATCGCAAAAATTGGTGAAACGCTAATTCCAGAAATCATCAATTAGAAATCCAGAAATCAAAAAGAGGAGGCGTATCACAAACGGGAGTATAAAAACTCATAAATACGTGTATCGCAAACGGGTCGCTATCCCATGGTCGCTAACCATAGAGCCGGTGCAACGACGTAGTACAATAATGGTACGTCCTTGGAACTTGAAACTCAAATAATTCAGAACATCGACGTTGTATAATAACGGTACGCCCGATGGACCTGAAACTACAATAATTCGGAACAACGATGTAGTACAATAACGGTACGTCCGATGAACCTGATAAGCCGGAACAACAATGTAGTACAATAACGGTACATTTGATGAACCAAACTCCATAAAAAAACATGGGTCGCTAGCCCATAAAAATGAGTCGAAAACTCCAAAGAATGGTCAAAAGACCATGGGTCATTAGCCCATAAAATGAGATGAAGGTCCATAAAATCGAGGTATAGTCCCCCAAGCGGACAAAGAGACATCGCATATCGCTAGTCTAAACCATGAAAATGATCGTCATTGATCAATAAAAGTGTGAATTACACTAAGCTAGTAAATAAATGAGTTTAGCTTCATATTCTATAACCACTGGCTTAACTTAAATATTTAGAACAAATTATAGATTTCCACTCATAAATTATCACAAGATTTCAATCGAACAAGTCCAAGAATTAACCAACGGAGTAAACCCAAGCGTTTCATACCACTTGTTTTACTAAGCCATTTAATTAGATTTCTCATATGAGTGAGGTAAAGGTTTGTATATACTAATAGGTTGGAAAGCGGGTTTAAGAACAAGCTTTGTATTAAAAATAGTGTTGAAATCATTTTTGCGAAAGAGTTTGAATATTTACTACTAGTATAGAGACCTTTGCATTCTAAAGTGACAAATCAAACAAATGATTGTAGAAACAATCATTCACCAAAAATTCACATATAAAAACATGAATCAAACCACAGAAATCGATATCTAATCCGTCAAAGTGGATATTCTCAAAAATCCCGAAAGAAGTCATCAAAGTCGATAATAAATGACGAAGACCAATCGAATCAATCCAAAAATCGATATAAAAGGAAATCCATCAAAAACAAGCAAGATGGCTGAAAGTAGCAGATCCAGCTGAGAGACTTGGAATTTTTATTCCAGATCGTCCAGATGTTTGGGAATAAGATCAGACGTCTGAGCTGATGGTCTGAAATTTTATTCCCTTATCTCCAGACGTCTGACCTTAATACTAGACGTCTGAGCTGAAGCTTAGAGCAAAAATATGTTAGGCCATATTTCAAAAGCTATCGAGCGAGCAAGGATGGCTAGGGATTTATGCAAAGCGACAACCTAGCCCTATAGGCTCTTCAATACATTCCAAACAACATGTCAAAACATCCAATGTAGGATTTTCATAGATTTTGACTTCAAAATACCAAAAAATGGGAAAATTCATCAATCCAATTCAATTCAAAGCAAATGAACATGAAATAGGTGTTAGGAATTCATACCTAACAACTATCAAAGGTATATACATAGATGTGAGTTTAAGAACTCACCTTTGAACCCAAAAACATAAGTGAGAAGCTATAAAACAAGGCAAGATCAACCACTCTTCAATTTCAACTCAAGAAGCTTCAATCTAAGCTCATAAGAAAAATATTTCCTAAGTTAGGGTTTAGGATTTTCTGAAAATGAAAGAGGGATTGAGATGGAGAAGATGAAGAGGATGCTTACCTAAGCTTCTCCTTGATTTCTAGAAACTTGAATTTGAATTTCCTAGCAAAACTAGGGCTTAGAAATTTTGAGTCTCCTTTCTTTCCCCCATTTTTACTTTAGCTTGAGAGTATTAGGAAATGAGAATGAATCAAGAGGAGAGGGGGTGGAGTTAGGGTATTATGTTGGGTTAATGGGCTGAAACCCAAATCCAAAGCCCAATAGAAAAATAGCAAAATTCCACTCAACTCCAAACATATCAATGTTTATACTCGAAACGATTGCAAATGTCATTTTGAACTCAATGAAAATGGTCTTGATTCCTAATTCGACCGTTTATAAAAAGTAGCATTTCGGACTTTAATCTGACTAACGATGGTACATTTAAATATACAATCGTAAAAAATGCGGGTTGCTACAAACAGAGGTACAGAAATAATGTTTTGTAACTCAGACAGCGGTCCAAATGTGAACTGGAAAAGCATGTAAAAATGGTAATGCTTAAGATACTAAAAAATTTCCACAGCACATCTTTTTCCCTAGTGCATAATGCGGTGGTAAACACTTTGCACACAAAGATGCAGCTTTGTTTCCATAGTGTTGAATTTTTCCCAGCAACTATCCTTACCTAGAAGACTTCAAAAGCTGCTATTGGAGGTGGTCCTGTAAATAGCCTTCTGGTTGTCATTATTAAAGTCATGACTGAAAAACAATTCCATTACTATATGGAGTAAGAAGAAGACTCACATGCGTAGTGAGGTAGAAATACAATTTAGTAAATCTTTAACTTGTATTTTACCACTCGTATTTGAGGCCTACTTTACTATAGGGATTCTGTTCTAGAAGTTATAGCTTGGTTGCAAAGTGTGCAATATCATTTACAATATGAAGATGCTAAAATAAAAGTTGGAAGTCGAGAGTGTGCTGAATTTTAAGAAAATGAAGTAAAATGAAGGGAAAGGCTGTGATAGTATACTGAATATTTTGTATATATTCTCTTGCAGACTAATCCTATCCAAATTAAAGAGGGAAAAAAATATAGTCATTATTTGTAATAGGATAGTAATATTATGTTTGTTAATCATATCGATTATTCCAACTGTAATTGTGTTTGAAACGGGGAGCAGGTGCAATTTGGTTGGTGCTTTGATGTACGTTGTTGAAGGTATGGGCGCACAAGAAGTTTAACAAGTCTTCGCTAGTAATGTACACACCACCAGTTGAGTTATTATCCGCACCATTACCTTTTTAGAGAAAAAAATACGTTTTTAATTAAACTACTGTGGTAGACAGGTGATACTTTCTTACTTTAAGTACCTTGTTGGAGCAGTTGGGTGTTGGGGCAGTGTGAAACGGAATATAGTTTTCAAGCTTGTTTATTGTTTGTTCCAATTCTCTTCGGGAGCACATGTATCAACAAAACTATCAGATACTGTTGTAAGGGTAGTGTGTGCTGTATAGAATGCATTGTTAGTGAACATAGATGTGGGGTGATGGTAGCATCGTACCTTTTGAGAGCAAGATTTTTTCTTTAGTTTCTAAATAAATCTTTTTTCAAGCCTGCGTCGGTCGAGTGTAGCAGCTAGTTCTCGCGGCGCCTGCAGTTTAGAAGATGTTAGATAAAGTATAAGAGTGAAATGAAAAACATTTTATTGCTGTGTTGATGGTATATATATGTGGGACTACAGAACCATTAGGGGGATATGTCCACTTGGATTCCTTTAGAGCGTAAAATGGATTGTAGCAGTATTATGTGATCATCAACCTATATGTGGCATGATTGCATAAAGCTTGTGAGACTAAATGAAATATTGATGGTCAAAGGAATTTCATAAATTCGGTGTTAGGAGATACCTGTCTATGGATGTCAACCTGACCCGTAGGGTATTAATTTTGCAAAAAGAGGTAAGTAAACATATTTATAAAGGAGGGAAAAAAGGTGTAATGGTTTGGTAAGCGTATCAATGCATGGAGTACCTTAATTGTTGGCTTGAAGTGGATGGTGTCGTATATTACAAAAAACCGCCTATTTTCTTAGAAGTTGTAGACATTAATCTTTAGCATTACAAATAGTCGAACATAGCATTAATTTTGTATCATGATACAACAGTCGAGTCAAAATTTGAACACATTGGAACTCACTATCATTTGAATCGGTACCATGGGGTCCCATCTGGAAGGAATCATAAATAACTGCTTAGCAACGTTGTAATGCAGGAAAAATAATTTCATAGAAAATGCCTATTGTTCACGAAGCGATTGTATAACCTAGATACGGTAGTAGCACATATTTCTAAGAAATTTAATGAGAAGTGCTCAAAAGAATGAAGTCAACTGAAGGCAACATGGAAAAATAATTACATATGCAAGATATATTTAAGTTGGATAAGCCTATCGACTCCAAAGGTGCAGTACATGCTCATACTTCACCACAACAAAACACCACAAGAAAAAGGAAGCACTAAATGTATTTAATGGAACTGAAATCATCAAACGGTTGTCTAGTAAAAACAATTGATTAACATATTGATTATTACACAACATTGTCAAATAAAATCACCATCATCGACATTTTTCAACACCCAATTGAACCAACAAAGCTTGTACATATGTTTCTGTAGCTTGAAAAAAAATAGTTTTCAGATGGACCAAATTGGATGTTGTCGGTCTACCTCGCCCTAGAGGCTAACCCAAATGGAGCGAACGCTCACCTGTTCATCACGTAGTAAAATCAGTTAGATTTCTTTACAATGCCTTACTGTGTATTAATGTGAATATATGACATTTGCACCTGGATAAAGAGAGTAATATAAAAGAAGATTAAGATGACAATTTTCCTGTTAAACTGTGGAATGCAAATGATTCCATCTTAGATAAAAAAAACTACGATACTGCAAGTCGAAAGCCCTATGGAAAATATAGCTGTCATAATATAAAATTGAAGATATAGCTTCATAATATAAAGTTGAATGATGGATATACGTGGTCATACTGTGTTTATATGTAATTTTTGAAACATCCAAAAAGAAAACTATGTATAGTTTAGGAGATTATTCACCATGAATAATATGAGAGAATTTTGAAGCCAAAAACTTCATCAAGGCGTTGACACGCATTTTTTCATGCAAGCAATCGGTTTAAGCAGACTTTAGGTAAAAATATAGTGGAAATTTTATAAAGTATTTTGTTACCTGTCTAGTGATGTGTAGATGAAGAATGTGAACCACGACAGTGGAAAAATAAAACATGTAAAAGTAATCATAAATATACCTGACTCTAGTTACTTAGGTAAAAAACCTTATTTGCAGATAAATTTTCCCGAGATATTTAATACGAATTATAGAGTAAAAAATCCCAAGGAGTAGGATAATCGAAAATGTACAACGAACTATTTATTCCACTAGCAGAGAACCAAATATAGTTAAATGAAGAACAAATTTAAGTTATATACACTAAAATAACATACTCCAACTATAGGCTTTTCTACAAACTTACTGGAAAGACAAACCTAATTTCTGTAGCTTTGTACAATGGGTTTGCTCATTTTCAAACTTCAAGAGCATAAATTCATGATCTAGTCTTCGTCGAGTTCATAATTTGTGCTTGCTAAATTTCAAAGTGCATAAAGAATAATGCAGATTTGATCTTCTGCACTTTAAAAGTGAGCACACACAAATTCTAACATGGTGGTCCAGCATTAGTTCTGCAATTTGTTTCCATCAAAGTTTGTAGTTGGGGTAAGATCTTTTGAAGGGTTGTAATAAAAAATATACTTCGAATAAATATTGGAAGAAGCTGTAAAAAGATAATTGATGTCTTTTCTTAAAGCTAATAATATATGCAACAACTTTTGTAAACAACTCTAAAATTCTAAGTTTCAAATGTCAATGCTGAATTTTGCAGAATGAAAACCCCAAATTGAAAACTAATCTAACGAAAGTTGAATGTCAAAACTTTTAATTTCAACAATATTAAAAGCAAATTATTATATAGTATGGCATACATTTTTTGAAATGAAATTTTTTGATTTAAATAAAATCAAGGGGGAATTAATTTAAAGGACAAAGATTTGTATATTTTTTGCCTTAAGGACACGACCTCAATATTTTTATCATAAGGACAAACATTCTTCTAAAAATTATTCATAAGGACAAACATTTTTCAAAATTATTCATAAGGACAACAAAACTGCTACCGAGCTAAAACTGATACATAAAAACTGCTACCGATTACTACAAACTGATACCTAAAAACTGTTATCAATAACTAAAAACTAATACCTACAGAAAGTTGTCCTTCAGGATAAAATATTGAAGGTCTGTCCTTGAGGCTAAAAAGCTGTGAAATTTTGTCCTTGACAATGATTTCTGTAAAATCAAAGCTTCAAAATTCAACAATGTTAAAATGAAATTCTATAATAATTTATCTAGTCAAAATTTCGAGGCTTCAACTGTAAAAATCCAAATGTTAAAACATTGAAATCTTACAACCAAAAATTTTAACACTAAAAATACAAAATTAAGAAAAGTTAAGAAAGAAAATCAAAAAATTTATTTCAACACTTTCGAAAATTGATAAACTACAGTCTGAAGCACTAAATTTTAATTGTATAGTTACATGTTGTACGCCTAAAAGCCAATTATTACACAGTTTGATGCACATTGTGTTTAGAATGGAAAAAATTAATCAAATCAAAGGTTCGAAATGAAACAACATTAAAATGAAATTTCAATGCTTTCAAGATCGACAAACTACATTTCAGACAACTGGAATCATAAAGTACACAATTACTGCCGAAACTAAAAGCTAATTGAATAGAAGTTCAAACGTCAAAACCTTCAATTTTAACAATATTAAAGCCAATTATTATATAGTTTGAGTACAATTTTCTAGAGTGAAAAAAAGTGTGAAAAAAAATCAAAGCTTCGAAATTCAACAACGTTAAAATGAAATTCTATAATAATTTCGCATATCAAAATTGTGAGGATTCAACTGTTAAAAATCCTACAACCATTGATGTTAGAACATGATAATTTACCTTTCATTCTTATAATGTTGTCAAAGATCAGTTATGTACTGGAAATAAACCAAACGCAGACATTACTTCTAACGCTGAAAAGGGTCTTACAACCATTGCTATTAGAACATGATAATTTGCGTTTCATTTTTATAATGTTGTCAACTATCAATCTAGTTTTCTCCCATCATAGTCCAAGTGAGATTAGTCGGAAAGAAGATTATTTTTTAAGAGCTAGTTTAAGTCCTTAGTTTTGTTATTTCTATTAGTCAGCAGCTTAACACGTGAATTGGACCTCAGCAAGCCAATAATATTTTAGCTTCCAATACATGGTTGTAGAGAAAACCTTGCAAACATTTAATATAATGCAACAATTTAACAGATTAAAATTTGCATTTGATTTTTTTCCATCTCCGCAAGCAAAGGCTTTGTACTTCATAGTCAAAAATAAAATTAAAAAAATACCCACACAAACTAAATGCAACAGAGGCATGAATTTTTCATTTCAGCATACAAAAGGAACACGGTAATTATTATCTGACAACACTACTTCCACAAAAAAGAAGGGCATTCTAAATTGAAAGGTATGATCAAATAAAAAGCACAAAAAATATCTCATGTTCGTATAAGCTGTGGCTTAAAACAGAGATTACATTCCTTAGGAAGTTGGTAATGGAGGTGAAAGAAAATGGCAGAACAATCGGCTGTAAACCGCATCCATTCACTCTGGAGCTGACGGAGGGTGGATGAAGCGTAGAGAAGTCGGAAAAAACCCACGTCCTTTTACTTGTAGATTAGGAAAAAAGGACGATGCGGAGATGTTGAGGGGAGAAACGGAGCGAATCAATCGCTTGTAAACAGCAGCTGTTTAATTCGTAGGGAGCGGAATAATTTTTTAAGCGGTGTATTACCGGAGACTCGATGAGCAGCCATTAAAAAACCATAGCCTTTTTGTTTGTAGCCGACGAATAGAGGGAGGAAGCGGAGATGGGGTAGGAAAATAGAAAAATATAAAAGGCGACTGTTCAGCTGACTAAAACCAAAGGAATCTTCTGTGAGCTTTACAACTCAGCAATAATATAATTATATATATAGTTACTAGGTTCGAATTCGGAAAGGGCATCCACTCTAACATTTTTTTTCAAAAACATTTTGAACTCTTTCTACTCCATTTTCCTGGTCGGTTAATTTGTGGTGATAAACAAATGATTATTTATGATAATAATGTTTGAATTTGATGAGAGCAAGTGTACAGAAACATATAAAAGTGTAGAGAACCGAACTAACGATTATTGAAATCCTTTATAGCTCATCAACTGGAAGCCCAATAAGTACTTCGGCTTCTCGGTCAAAGGCAGCGATGGTCGATGACATTGATGACATTGAGTCATCTAAGATATCCACATTGAGCGATATCTAGTAGGAAAGTTTGGTAAGATGTGCGATATGTTTTATAGAAGTAGTAGAGGATGAAGTTTCTATACCTATTGACAGGCCTACTCATTGAGAATTCACACTTGTTGCAAGTATATGTTCTCCTTCCTTTCGAGCAATTGAGTTGCAAAGAGCATAAGATAAGTAGCTCCAAGGAGATAATGTTCTCAGCTTCACAACTATTGCGGTTATGATATATATTTTTTGTCCTACAAATATTGACAGTTTATACAATTGATTAGACAATGGTTGATGAAGCCAAGATTTCTAATATACTTCTTGTACACAATTGGTAATTAATGGAGCTAAGTAATAATAGTAGGCTGAATAACTCGACAATTTGCAGTTCTTAGGTCGCTCATCATTTGTGAAGTGGTTGATTGAACATCTTCTATTGTTTCAGTTGTGTATTTTGAACCTTTATTGTTCGTTAATACAATGTTGGATGACAGACCTCCTTGTGACCTATAATCATAAGTAATTAATATAAAGGATGCAGTATTTATATTCATAGTGTATATATCATATACCGAATAAGTGAGTCTTACCTCTTCAACATAATTTCTGTCTTTGGAATGTTGATGTTTAAATACACCATAATTGCGAATATAGCGTCGAAAGTTATTGAACCTGCAATATATTTGTTCCAGTAAGTAATATAGTGAATAGGGTAACTACCTGAGTGTGCGTTTAAATTATGCTCCATATTTTTTCGCTTTATGTACAAAAGTACCTGTTGGAGTGTACTGATATATCTCTATCTATGTGCACGCATAAATATACACGTATGTGTGGTTATATTACTTACATGTTGTGTTTGTTGGGTATTTTGGAGAAAGAGGGAGAAAATATTAGAAAGAGAAGTTTTTTATTTTATTTTATTGTAGAAAACTTTTCTTTATTGATGATTTATTTCTTGCTTGCTTGATTGATTTATACAAAATAAGAGGAGAGCTCCTCTATTTATATGACTCAATAGAACATTCTAGATATAGAATATTCTAGAAACATAACTCATTTGACAAATCTAGAACTTTCTCGTTGGACAACTCTAGAAACATAACTATTATATAATTCTTATTTCTAGCAAATAATATAAAATTCTAGAGCTCTCTTCAAATTCTACTAAATACAAGAAGATTCTATAAACTTTAATAATAAGAAACTTCTAGTAATTAACAAATCAAGTTTAATATTTCAACACCCCCTTTTAAACTTGATTTGTGACTCTAAGCAGTACTTAATCTTTGTATTTCACGTGCTTCGGTAGGAATAGAGATATCATCCAAACTTTCTTCATTGCATTGACCTTCTTACCAAACGTCGAGATCTTCAATACAAGTTCACAGGTTCTTGCTCTATCTCTTTCATATCGTCCTTCTTCATTACAATAGGATTTTCCATAAACTAAGCATTCCAACATCCGCCTTGTTTCAACACCATAAATTTTGCATGAGTCGTATATTCTACCTTTGCATTCTTTCATAACTTCACTCTTGAAGTTTTTGAACAATCCAATTTCTATTTTTTTAACATTCACCGTTTCCACCTCTTCGGATTTTCTCATATTTCAAATCTCTTCCAAACTCTTGAATTTCATTTCCTTGATCTATGTCTTCTTCATTTTCATCTCGTTGGCTTTCGTACTCTTCGTCATTGACGTCATCTTCGCTTACTTTATTTTCTTTATGTTCTTCTTTTTCATCATCTATACGTTTTCCTTCTTTTTCCACTTTAACATTCTCTAACTCCTCAAATTCCAATAATTTTTCAACATCTTTCTCATTGTCACTATTCTTCGTTTTCTCTTTTTCATGAATCAGATTGTTTTCTTCTGTTATTTTTGCATCATTCTTTCCATATACTTCTTTCAATAAATTCAATAATTCTTTTGTGGAATCTTCTCCAAGTATATGATCACAAGCTACTTCATCAACATTCTCACTTATCACAACATAAGAACGATGGTCATTCCATCGTAATTTTGCAAATGCTTTCTTGTCAATTTGCAACACGTTCTCCAAATCATTCGACTATTCATAATCATTCTCGACAATATTCGATATTCCTTTACAGATTAACTCTTCTTTCTTTTCCTCATAAGCCAGCAGCAAACTACCATCTTTTTGGCTTTTTTCTTCAACGTAATTGGTCTTCTTTTCAAATTTATTATGCTATGAAGCTCTACATTCAGAAGCATAATGTCCAAATTTCTCAAAATTGTAGCATTTAACACGTGACTTGTCATACCTTGAATTTCCTCTCCCACGACCTCTTGTTGTGCTTTCTCCTCTTTTATTGTTGTTGTTGTTGTTGTTTTCATAGTTGGGCCTCCAACCTCGTCCATATCCATATGCACGATCTCTTCCTCTTTCTTGGCCATCACCCCATCTTTGTTAGCTTCGATTACTTTCTTCCTTTTTTGAATCAATCCGTGTCTTAAGGACTTGCTCCACGGTCTCTTCCTTCTTCCTTTTCTTTTCTTCGTAAGCTTGCAATGAGTCTAGAAGTTCCTCTGTTGACATGGTCTCTAAGTTTTTTGTTTCTTCAATGATGGCGACAATATGTTCGAACTTTGGATCCAATGATCTAAGAATCTTCTCCATAATTCTTACATCATCTAACTTCTCACCATTTCTTTTAAGATTATTACTAACCACTAGAACTCTTGAGAAGTAATCAGAACAAGTTCACCTTCTTTCATATGCAAAGTTTCAAATTCTCCTCTTAAAGTTTGAAGACATACCTTTTTGACTTGATCAGCTCCCTTGTAAGACGTTCAAAGCTTCTCCCATGCTTCTTTGGCCGACTTTGATTCAGAAATTTTTTCGAAGGTGTCATCATCCAATGCTTGATAAATTAGACGAAGAGCCTTCTTGTCCCTTGTCCTTGATTTTCTCAAACCATCTATTTGAGTTTGAGATAAACCATCTTCATTCTCATGTTCAGTATAGTCATTTTCAACTATCTTCCACACGTCGTGTGCTCCAAGGAGAGCCATCATCCTTAAATTCCAATTATCATAATTGTTCTTGGTAAGCATTGGAACTCGCAGGGGAACGCCATTATTCGTCATCTCTGTCTTTTAAAAAATCCTCGCTCCGATACCACTTTGTTGAATATTTTTGGAGAAAGCGAGAGAGAATATAAGAAAAGAAGTTTTTTATTTTATTTAATTGTAGAAAACTTCTCTTTATTGATGATTTATTTCTTACTTGATTGATTGATTGATTTATACAAAAGAGCTCCTCTATTTATATGACTCAATAGAACATTCTAGATATAAAATATTCTAGAAACATGACTCATTTGACAACTCTAGAACTTTCTCTTTTAACGACTCTAGAAACATAACTATTATATAATTCTTATTTCTAGCAACTAATATAAAATTCTAGAGCTCTCTCCAAATTCTATTAAATACAAGAAGATTCTAGAAACTTTAATAATAAGAAACTTACAGAAATTAACAAATCAAGTTTAATATTTCAATAGTGTTATGTGTTTGGTTGTAGCAGTATGTGTGTACTGGTTGAGAAAGTTAAGGTATTGGAAGTTCTTACGTCCAAAATTAGACACATTTGTTGAGGTAACAACAATTGGTAGTGGTTTGTCGGATGTGTCCACTACTGATTCTTTCAGTAAGTCCTTTTGTCTGACCACAGGGATAGGGTATAAGTTTTTCCATTGGAAAAAATAGATAGTCTGCACTCGGTTTTGGTAGAGAAAGTACAAAATAGTATTAAGTAAGTGTACAAAATAGTATTGAGTAATTGTTGGAATATAAACTTGATTTATTGGTTTTAGAGAATTCTTGTATTATGTTTAAAGGGGGGGTGAGAGTTCTACAATTATGTTTTCTTTGTAATCGAGTAAAAGTGTTTCTAGAATTATATTTCCTTTGTAACCAAGTAAAAGTATTTCTAGAATTATGTTTTCTTTGTAATCAAGCAAAAGTAATTCTAGAATGATCTATTAGGGACTATAAATAGAGAAGCTCTCCCCTCATTTGTAATCAAGCAATCTAGCAAAGGAAAAATAGTATTAAAGCATTATTTGTGAGAACAAGTTTCTTCTCTCAAGTCTCCAACTTTTTTTTAAAATATATATTTCAATAAAGTGGTGTCAGAGCGAGGTTTAAGGATGACTTCCAACAATATGTTGCAACCTCAACTTCCTCGTTTGACGGGAAAGAATTACAATCAATGGAGCATTCAAATGAAGGTCTGTATGGCTCTCAAGATCTTTGGAAGATTGTTGAAAATGGATATGAAGAACTGGAGAATCAAGCAACACTTTCAACACAACAATTGAATACTTTGAAAGAGATTCGAAAGAAGGACAAGAAGGCTCTTTATTTTATCTATCAAGCAGTCGATGAAGCAATTTTTGAAAGGATCTCTTCGGCATCAACATCAAATGAGGCATGTGACATCCTCAACAAGGCGTACAAAGGTGAAAAAAAGGTAAAGATGGTAAGACTTCAAGCTCCGAGAGGTGAGTTTTATTTACTCAAAATGAAAGAAAGTGAATCGGTGGATGAATTTTATAATAGAACTATTTCTATTGCTAATCAACTTCGAATCAATGGTGAAGAAATTTCGGATAAAAGAATCATTGAAAAAATTCTTCGAAGTATGACAAGGAAATTTGAGCATGTTATTGTTGCTATTGAAGAATCAAAAGTTTTGAATACTTTATCTCTTGAAGAATTGTTGGGCTCACTACAATCTCATGAGCTTCGCATCAAACAATTTGATTCCTCTCCTTCCGAGCAAGCTTTTCAAATTCGAGACACCAACCGTGGTGGATTTAGAGGAAGAGGTGGAAGATCAGCCCATGGTAGAGGACAAGGAAGAGGCCAAATTCAAAGTGAAAATTCAAGTCCATCTCAAGGAGGAAGAGGAAGAGGTCGTGGAGGATACAGTGGAAGAGGAAGAGGTAACTCTTATAATATTTAATGTCATTATTGTCATAAATATGGGCATGTGAAAAAGGATTGTTTTAAAAGAATTAATGATGAAAAAGATAATTCTAATTTTCTACATGTGAATTTGGAGACACAAGATGAAAGTATGCTTCTTGCTTGTAATGTTCAAGAAGCTTCTTTTGATGATATATGGTATATTGATAGTGGTTGTAGTAACCACATGACCGGAAATAAAAGTTGCTTTATGAATTTTGATGAAAGTGTCCAACGAGAAGTCAAGACAGGTGATAACAAAACGCTCATTGTCAAAGGCAGTGGCGATATTCCGATACGGACAAAGCAAGATACAAATTATATTTCTAATATTTATTATGTTCCTGATCTTAAATACAATCTTTTGAGTGTTGGGCAACTTTTAAAGAAGGGACATAATGTGAATTTCGAAAATGATTTATGTGAGATTAAAGACAAAACTGGTGTTCTTATTGCAAAAGTGAAGATGATACCAACAAAAATGTTTCCATTGAAAATTAAAAATGAAGCATTTCCATGTTTTGCTAATATTGTTAAGGACAAGTCATGGCTTTGGCATCTTCGTTATAATCACTTGAGTTTTAGCACTCTATCCAAGATTTGCAAAGATCATATGGTGAGAGACATCTCAAATATTAGCAAACAAGATCAAGTATGTGAAAATTGTGTTTTTGGCAAGCACCATCCAGATCCATTTCCAAAAGAACAGGCATGGCGAGCAAAGAATCCTTTGGAGCTAGTGCATTCGGATTTATGTGGACCTATGCGCACAAACTCTCTTGGAGGTAATCGGTATTTTCTCAATTTTAGTGATGACTATAGTCGCAAGATGTGGATTTTTCTCTCAAAGAAAAATCTCAAGTATTTGAAGTATTCAAGAATTTTAAAGCACTTGTGGAGAAGCAAAGTGGTTTTTCTTTAAAGACACTCCGATCCGATCGAATATATGGCAGAAGAATTCGGAAATTTCTTAACGGATCATGGAATTCATCATCAACTAACGGTCCGCTCAACCCCTCAACAAAATGGGGTGGCCGAAAGAAAGAACTGTATCATCATGGAACTTATTCGAAGTATGTTGAAGACAAAAGGATTGCCTAAAATATTTTAGGCCGAAGCTGTAGCACGTGCATGCTATGTTCTGAACCATGCGGCAACTAAAAGTATTCAAGGAAAGACTCCACAAGAAGCATGGAGCGGTCACAAGCCACGTGTCTCCCACTTTCGAATTTTTGAAAGCATTTATTACTCTCATGTGCCGGATGAAAAGAGAGGAAAACTTGATGACAAATCTGAGAAGTGCATCTTAATTTGTTGGCTATAGTGAAAGATCCAAGGCATATAAATTATATAACCCTGCCATAAAGAAGGCTATTATTAGTCGTGATGTAATTTTCAATGAGGAAGAAGCATGGGAATGGAAAAATGAGAAAAAGAGTACAAGTATCTTGCTTGATAATGATGCATTTGAGCCAATTGAAGAAGAAGGATCGACTCCACCTACTCCACTGATGAAGTAGTTACCTCGTTCGAAGCCGCGACCCAGCCTTCCCACCGACTCACGACTCATCGCCTCTTCCCACGATCCACGACTCATTCCCAACCCACCGTGACTCACGACTCAACCTCTCCTATGTCGCGACTCACGACTCAAAAACCCCTATGCGCGACTCACGATTCAACCCCCCACAGCGACTCCGCCCTAAATCAATCTCTCCACGGCCTAAAATCGCCTCCTTCATATGTTGCGCGCGAGATACCCTATGTCGCGAACGAATTATGCTATTCCAGTAAGTCGTTTTGTTTCTCTAACCCTAAGTTGCTAGCAGCCTTTGAGTCGAGGCCGACTTATTTTTGTCGTGGGAAAGCTTTATGTCGCTGCCATTCCATAACTGGTGTAAACGAACTTCTTTAAGTCGCGAGCATTCAAAATCCTTAAGTCGCTGATGCAATTTTAAGTCGCGTGAAGAAATTTAAATCGCGTAAAGCCTCAGTTAAATCGCTGATGAAGTCGCATACCTTCCATGAGCCGTAGCCGAGTTAGCATTAATTCTCTGTATATTTTCTTTTCTTTAAGTCGTGTACCCGTTGTGTTGTAAATTTTTAAGTCATGTATTGAGTTGTAAGCCTATAAATAGGCAAGTCGTGCCATTTGTAAAAGTTGTTGACTTTTGAATAAAATTTCCATTTGATTGCTTTGTGCTTTCTTTAAATTGGTAGTCGAGTGAAAATCTCCTATCTCCACTTCGGCATTCGAGTGCGCTCGAATCAACGAACGTTGAAGCCGATTCACGGAATCAAGTGCGCTTGATCAACGTCGAAGAATCGTAGATCCTTCATCACGGTATCGTGCGCGATCAACGTGTTAAGGATAGCTAGAATCCGGTATCTCTTGAGATCAACGGATTTGGGCATTTTCAGTATTGTTCAAACCACCGATTGCTAATTCCATCGACATATCAAGTTTTTGTTAATCCGCTGCGTCAGTTTTGGTATCAGAGCTGGTTTTAGCCAATCATAGCTAAATCGGGTCTTGGAGTCAAGTATTTGAAGTTTGAAGTTGTTCATCGTGTTCTTCATTGGTTGCAACAAGTTTGAGGTTTGTGATCCATAGTCTCTTGGATCAAAAGACGAAAGGTGTTTGAATTTGCGTGGGAGAGTTTGCATGCCAAAGTGAAGTTCGAAGCAAGCTTGAAGCCGTACTAGTTGATTTGAATTATAGTTTTGGAGTTGTTTTGTTTGAAGATTTTTGAAGTCAAATTTGTTGAAATTTGAAGATTTGTTGAATTATTTGTTTGAAGTTCAATCATGCCTCCGAGACGAGCTCAACGTCATCGCAATATTAATACTTTATATGGAAGAGAAGAGGCCGATGAAATGGAGCAACGAATCAACGAGAGCTTCACTGAGAAGTTGAATGAAGGAATTGGTCGCTTAGAGAGAATGATGCTTGAAATGAATCAAAGTAGAAGAAGAGTTTCACCTGAACCGAACCATGGGGGAAGTAGAGCTTCGATACATTCAGATCGAGAGAGAAGAGAAGATCATAGAAGTGTTGATAAGCGTGATAGGAATGTTGATCGAAGGAGTGGTAGTAGAGATGTTGGAGGTCGTAATCGACAACGCTATACATCAGACTTTGATGAGGAGTTTGATGGTGAAAGAGGAAGTGTTCATTTCAGAGATAGAGATCAGGGACAACGTCAGTATCGGGTTATTGATGATGATCGACGTTGGGAATCGGGGATGAAGATGGAGATTCCAGAATTTAAAGGCGGGATGGTTGCTGAGGAGTTCTTAGACTGGTTGTCAAATGTTGAGGAGATCTTTGATTTCAAGGAGGTTCCGGAGAATCGCCGAGTAAAGTTGGTTGCTACTAGGTTGAGGGGGAGAGCTTTGGCGTGGTGGCAGCAAACTAAAGTTACCAGAGAACGGATGGGGAAGTCAAAGGTTGTAGAGTGGGATAAGATGAAGAAAATGATGAGAGCTACATTTTTGCCATACAACTATCAATCACTCATGTACCAGAGATTGCAGAATCTACGGCAGGGGACGAAATCAGTCAATGACTATGCAGATGAATTTTACCAACTCATTGCCAGGAACGATATAATGGAAACAAAAGAATAGCTGACAGCAAGATTTGTTGGAGGGTTACGAATGCAGATCCAGGATATGGTTAATATGTTCGATCCAAGATCTGTGGCGGAAGCACACCAAAAGGCGTTGGCTTGGGAGAAGCAGGGAAGGCGTGGAGGTGGTGTGTTTACTAATTCTAATAATCAAGTGAAGGGTGTTAGCGGAAGTTCTAATGTTTCTAAACCTGTCAGTAAACCCGTAGTAAAGGAGAGTGAGAAGGCGAAGGATAACAATGGTTTCAAATGCTACAATTGCCAGGAGATGGCTCATAAAAGCAATGAGTGTCCAAAACCGAAGAAACGAGCTATGATAGCTGAAGTTGAAAGTGAGGATGCTGTTGAGGGTGAAAATAGTCCAGTTGAGGAGAATGAACAGGATATCGCATCGGGAGACGAAGGGTGTAATCTAATGATGAGGAGGTCTTGTTTAACACCAAAACAAGAGGATGAGGCTAGTTGGTTGAGGAGCAACATTTTTCAATCTACATGCACTATTCTGGGAAAAGTTTGTAAGTTTGTGATTGATGCAGGAAGTTGTGACAATATTATTTCTACTGAAGCTGTGAGGAAGCTGAAGTTGAAGACGGAGAAACACCCTAATCCTTACAAGTTAGCGTGGCTGAGAAAAGGAGGAGAGGTGAAGGTGGATAGGCGAGTTCGAGTTCCATTTTCTATTGGGAAGAAATATAAAGACCAAATCTGATGTGATGTAGTTGAGATGGATGTTTGTCATTTGCTTTTGGGAAGACCGTGGCAGTATGATCGAGCAGTGCAACATGATGGTCGGACCAATAGTTATAGTTTTATGTTTGAAGGCGTTAAGATTATTTTAGTTCCAAAGAAGAGACAGCAGGGAGAGAGTAAATCTGAGGAGATTGAAGAGCTAAAAACTTTAATATCGTTGAAAGAGTTTGTTAAGGAAGTTGAAGAGGAGCCTGAAGTATTCCTGTTAATTGGGCGAGATTGTAGTGAAAAGGTTGAAATCCCAGAAGAAGCAAAACCAGTATTGAAAGAATTTGAGGATGTATTTCCAGAGGAGCTACCCAAGGAGTTACCGCCACTGAGAGACATTCAACATCAAATCGATCTTGTTCCAGGAGCAGTATTACCGCATAGACCACATTATCGAATGAGTCCGAAGGAACATGAGGAGTTGCGAAGGCAGGTGGAAGAGTTGCTTGAGCAGGGACGTGTGCAGGAAAGTTTGAGTCCGTGTGCTGTGCCAGCTTTGTTAGTACCGAAGAAGGACGGAACGTGGAGGATGTGCACTGACAGTCGAGCATTGAATAAGATTACGGTGAGATATAGATTTCCAATGCCAAGGTTGGATGACTTGCTAGATCAGTTGAGTGGGGCAACTATCTTTTCGAAGATTGATTTGAAAAGCGGATATCATCAAATTCGGATTAGACCTGGAGGCGAATGGAAGACAGCCTTCAAGACGAGAGAGGGGTTATACGAATGGTTGGTTATGCCATTTGGTTTGTCAAATTCACCTAGTACATTCATGCGGGCGATGAATCAAATCTTTAGACCATTCATTGGGAAGTTCGTGGTGGTTTATTTTGATGATATTCTGATATATAGCAGGAGTACGGAGGAGCATGTTCAACATTTGAGGGAAGTGCTGATTATTCTTCGTGAGGAACAATTTTATGCTGCTACGAAGAAATGCGTGTTCATGACACATAGTGTTTTATTTCTAGGGTATGTTGTGTCAGGAGAAGGTATACAGGTGGACCAGAATAAAGTTGAGGCAGTCATGAATTGGCCGCAGCCGAAGACAATTACAGAGGTGAGAAGTTTTCATGGGCTTGCGTCATTCTACCGAAGATTCACTCCACACTTCAGTAGCGTGATGGCACCAGTTACTGTTCCATATACCGCGATATTCCACCTCGAAGTGGAATTGGTATTTAATTATTGTGCTAACATCTGTGGATGCAGGGAAACAGGTTGGAGGGTTCTAACTGGATTCCTCAAATATTTTAATTTCTTTCATATACTGTGTGTTGATTTATTTATAATCCGTGTGTGATTATATTTGTGATTGAAATCGTTGAAGGATATAGTTTAGTCGAATATATTTTTGGTATCGTAGGATACCAGAAATAAATAAAGTTTGATCTTTGAAATTTAAGTAGAAAGTTTATAGTAAAATTAATTTTTGAAAGTTGGGTGAATTTAAAAGAAGGGATTCAAAAGGATAAAATTTGATTTTTGTAATCCTATCGAATTAATTCCAAAATATAGGAAAAAGATTTTTATCAATTGATTTCGAGTAATATTATTCAAAAGTTGAAGAAACTATTTAAAATTCGGATTTTTTAAATAGTTTGAAAGAAGTAAAGGAATTTATTTTAAAAGGAAATAAATTTGAAAATCAAATTGAAATTGATTTGGTGTTTAAAAATAAATTTTGGAAAATCAATTCTCAAATCGATTTGGTGTTTGAAATAAATGTTTGGAAAATCAATTTGGTATTTAATTTGGTGTTGAAATTAATTTGGAAATCAATTTGGAATTTGATTTGGTGTTTGAAAATGAATATTTGGAAATCGATTTTCTGGATATTTGGAAAATTTAAATTCACAATAGGAATTTATAAAGGAAAGGAAAAAAAAAATTAAAAAAAATATGGGTTTATTTTTTAAAAAAAGGTTTAGAAAGAAATTTACGGATTTGGAATGTAAATTTAAAATAAATCAAGAAGGATTTAATAATTGGTTTAAATGGACATTTTGAAATGGAAAGAGAATTCTTCCCTGGAAAGCCGATTATATTTTTAAAATAGCTTTTGAAGTATAAATTAAAAGTTGTAGAAATTGATTTGAAAGAATATTGTTGGAGAAATTATTTTTGGGAATTCTTTTTAAATCTTTAAAGTAAAGATTTATTTAGTTAATTATAGAAATGATTGTTTTAGAGATTTAATTGATATTTGATTTAGAAATTGGTTATTTAAATATTTATACTCTATCTACTAATTTTATTTTAAAATTAGTTTTGGACTTAAAATTTATATGTGATATTAGTATGATATTTACATAACTAATAATTAAGTGTTTAAAATAGTTTTATTTTAAATGTTTCCAAGTATATTTTGGATAAGTGATTTTAAATTATTTTAAAGTATTCAGACTCAGCATATTTTCAGTGGAAATAAAAATTTGAAAATTTATTCCAAGTGAGGAAAGTGATTTGAAATTTGTTTTCAAAGTGTTGAAGTGTTAAAATTATATCTTGCAAAGATATTTTGAAAATAAATAATTGGGGGAAAATTATTTAAAATCTGGTGGCTGTTGTGAATTGTTGATTGATAATTAAATAACCGACTATCAATATTGGCCTTTAAACGGCGTTTGAATTTCAATGCGACCGGGGGTCGGATTCCAAATGGATATTCGAAAACCACATTGAATCTTTGCGATGGATCTTTTATTTAAAACATAAAAGTGGAAATTTGCTTTGAATTACTCGAATCTGAATGTAACACTTATTTTTAAAATAAGCGCTCGTTATTCGGATTAGCGGGGAGAGGACTTTGTGTCATAACATCCATTCCGAATAATGATACGAAGAAATGGGATTGCATTTGAACATAGTGTTGAAGACGGGTATTTTCAAAAACAAAGCATTACCTGTCGAATGTCTCTGCACTGAGTTGCTCCGGTATAGAGATTTTATCACCCTATGTGATGGGGATTCCATACGTGATTAGCGAATATTCGGATTGCAAGGGCTTCTTTGAAGTGCCTTCAGTTCCGTTCGATCCTGGAACGGACTTGTATGGATGTGTGTTTGACATTACACTTTGAGATATAAAGCTGACTTCTATCAAATACATTTCTATTGGTGGCGGAGAATAAATTCTCTTAGCTAACACCCTTCTCTGTGACGTACGAGCTCAGAGGTTATGTAGTTGATGGTTACTAGTGATATACTTCCAATTTAGTAGTATGGCATACGAAGTGCTGCTGATCATTTGTTGATCGAAGCATGGCTTTTATGAAAGCGTAGCTTTGTGGACGAGACTTCGTCGGACCTCACAACCTGGAAATGGTCAAAACAGGAAGGATGCAGCAAGACAATTTGGGGGTAGCGCCCTCAGGGTATGTCCATTTCCTTCTGGAAAAGGATGGTGTCATGGTATGGATCCCAGATACTTAACTTATGTGGTTACCGCAAATTTATTGCTTTGTGGTTGAGGATCCTCGGATAAAGGTTGGTAACGACCGAGGATGGAATATACTCGTGGTAGTTACTCATGTTATAGCTGTATTACAGCGTGGGGTAACTCGGCCTTTTGTTGGCAGAGAGCTGGTTAAGTTCTCGGGGCGTCCCTCCAGAGGCGTACCCATGTGGCGCAGGAAGTTCCTTAGCCTAACCATTTGTTGGAAATCCAATCTCCTATACGCGACTTGTACGGTTTTAGTTGTATAACCTGCCTTTTACTTATGGCGATGACCCGTTGTTTAATTGGTAGCTATAGTAGACATAGTTCGAAATGTCTATGCTGGCTAAGATTAATATTATACTTTTGAAAAGATCTCCACTCTATGCACTAATGATAATATTAAAAATAATTTTGCGTATCAAGCATGTTTGACTATCATAAGGAGAAATCTCCTCCAATTCTGCGTTTGTATTGTGTGAGTGGTGGGAGGCCTTATGGTAGTTTCATTTTTCAAAAGCATAGCGGATTTCTTTTTATTTACTTTGTGAAAATAACTTTTTTTAAGATCTCACACCAGTCCCATGACTGACCTGAATTTTATTGTTCTCTTTCTAAACTCTGGGTGCCTATAATTTTCCACACGGGCAACCTAGAGTCAGGTTATCAGTTGTTCTGGAGCGAAGTCAAAAGTTAAGCTTTGGAGATCAGAAGGCAAGCTGGATGGCGAGACGTATCATTATACTTGGTATTATCTGCTGCGTATGGATTGTGGCAAGTTCAGTTTCCATGTAGTCAAGTAGTAATGACTACCAGTATTGTATTGTGTTGTTGTAAACTCTGATAATGTGATGTATAAACTAATATAGTTCTTTGTCTAAAAGATTATTCATTTATCTATTATACGTTGTTCCACTGCGAAATGTGAACTTCTGTTATTGTTTTCTCTTTCTTCTTCTATCTTCTTCTTCTTTAACCCTAACAATTCGGTTTTTGGGTATTCGTTTGCTCAGGATTTAATACGGTGCACGTATCGATGTCGACTTTCGAAAGTCGAAAAATTGGGTCGTTACAGAATAATATTTGCTTCACCGGTCAACAAAGTAGATAATGGCATACAGTTTAGCCAACCTTTTTTAGATTCAATAATATCAGAAAAGTCAATTGTTATACTCGAAGACAGAAGTTGTACGTATAATTGTATGCCTATATACTCCTATTTACAACTACATCAGCAAATCGTTAGAATTTAATGAAATTTACTGGCTGTGGATTGAAGTAAAGTTTCTATTAAGAAATGCTGCAAGCAACATACATTGTGTAGAACTCACCAAGCACAAACTGATATAATGGATGCTAGCAATAGGTAAAAGTATGATGTTCCAATAGTTATACCGTTTATCATCTTTGTGGCACGGTACTGCCTTTACATTCAACTTATAATTTAGTTAACTATTAATGAAATGAAAAACTTACTTATATATATGTGTGTGTGTACTTTACCTGAAAGTAAGTGTTTGTTGGGCATCAACTCAGTGGAAATAGGAACTGACTGTACGTACACGTTACATGAAAACACACAAATTTTGATAGTAGAATGAATGGAATAGCATGACATCAGTATACTGCACAGGTTAACAATTTGTGAGTACATGTACAATGTTATTATTCGGTACTGTTAGCTGTGAAAAAATGCAACAACATTAGTAAACCAAAATGAAATATCTTATTAATGTAAATTTAATTTACAAATTAGATAATTGTTTACGTACCTGTCGAGTTTATAAATACTTCTTCATAAACAATATTTTGTGCATACGTTTGACACCCTTCCTCTCTTGAACCTACAAGTATTTTCAAACCTAAGTGCGACGTCGTTCTTGAGACAGCAACATAAAGTTGACCATGTGTAAAGACTGGTCTACGTAGGTAAGTGCCAACATTTTCCAATGTTTGGCCTTGACTTGTGTTTATTGTCATAGCAAAGCAAACACGAACTGGAAATTGTCTCCGTCTAAAAACAAATGGCCATTTTGTGTCGTTCGAAGTAAGCACTATTCTAGGAATTGGTACTTTTCGACCAATATTATTTCTAATTACAATTGATGCATCTATCACTCTCGAAGCTAGTTGTGTGACAATCAATCTAGTACCATTACACAATTCCAAGGCTTTGGTTGAGATTTTGTAGTAGCATTATTGGAACACCCACCTTTAATTGTAAATTATGATTTGGAAGACCCGATATTTTTAGTGTTTTCAAAAATTTCGGTGGGTACATAATATTTTGATCATCTGTAGTATCTGAAATTAGGCTAATTGAATCGGCACTTAGATAATTTCTGAGACTTCCACTTATAATACTAACTACATATGAATTATTTCTTCCACACACTCATTAGTTGGTCCTAGTATACATCTATCTCGTAAATAATTTGTGTTCATTAAATTTTTATCCAAGTATAAATATATGGTTTTAACAATTTCTACTATGTCATTACCAGATTTAGATATGACAAATTCATCTGGTATTTAAATCCAAGTCGGCTCCTCGTCTTCCTCTAATGATATAGTGCATAGGTTACCTTCTCCTATGTTTAAAACCCACTTTGAAAATTGTGCTAACTTCTCATCATCGTCCTTGTTTGTTGTACATGTTTTTAAACGTATATTGGTGTTAAGAGTAAAAATGGTGCATTTACTCCATAAAGGAGATTGATTTATTGTAGATCGTACAATCATTTGTCTAGTACCTTTAGGTATAACAAGAAGAGTTTGTCTAAAGTTCCCTCCCAAAAGTATTGTTTTTCCACCAAAAACTTTATTTTCATTAGCAACAGACGTATTAGATACAATATCAATTAAACTTTTTTCAAAAGTCTCCAACGCGTTACGATGCATCGTAGGTGCTTCATCCCATACTATCAAATCAGTTTTTCTATGAAAATCTGCAAAATAGGACTGTCTAGATATATTACAAGTTGAATTGTCATCCAAATTTATGGGTATTTTAAATTTTGAATGTGTAGTCCTTCCTCCTAGAAGAAGTAAAGAAGCAATTCCTGAAGATGCTACAGATAACACAATCTTACCTTCAGATCTTAAGCCACTTATAATTTTCTTACACAAGAATGTTTTTCCTGTACCCCACTTCCATATACAAAAAACCCACCAGATCCTTTTTTTACTGCTTATTGTACAACATCAAAAACGTTTTTTTTTTGCTCATTGTTCAATATTGATAGCAAGCTTTGAACTTCCTCTTTCATTAGCTCACAGTCATACCCTAGCTCTTCAGTGATCACGGTATTAAATAACCCATCCTCTGAAACATATCTGCTTCAATTATTGGCAAGAACTCTTTCAATGATCTATTATTTCTACTCATAATTTTATCTATCTCCTTAAAAGTCTTTGATTTCACCCAACTTTTTGGTGGATCACTGCAACTTCCATTAAAATTTCTATTGTGCCATACAATATCTTCAGACATTATTTCCCAATGATTCTCCCAAAATCTGACTTGGGTTTGAGATCTCACAAAACAACAATAATGTTGTGAACATTTCATGTAAAGATGAGGGTGATTCCCATTGATACGCCTCTGATATTGCCTCGTTCCATTCATTATCGTCCTCTAACAATCCATGAGCAACACATGCTGCTTTAAAGATTTCATAACATACTCCGTCGACTGTTCTAATATCCACATAACAGGTAGGACCTGTCACAATATTTAACAACATACGCATGTAAAAGCTTTCCCCTGTTGTTGGATGAGCTCCTCTTATCCCAAAACAATTCTGTAGGAAAATCAACATACTTTAATCCTCTAGCTTTAGGGAACATCTTATTAGTTTCTAACCACTTGGTGAGCATAGTATTATCCAAATTAGATCGTCCTTGTACGTCTACTAAACTTTCCGAGTCATCAAAAAAATGGTATGCTCCCCCGGCATATGGAACATAAGTCTCTCAATAGATAAAGTCCGATATTGTATGTCAAACTCAAATATTCTCCAACTCGCTTCAGAAGAAGAAACATACCTACAGTCAAGGTATGTCTTCAATTTGTCTACTTCTCGTACAAATGTTTGACAATCATTGTTGTTATCCTCAATCACAACAGTTGTCCTATCATATCCTTTGTTTATATACTCAAACAAATACTTAACAGATCGCGTTCTATTGCATACCTCCACATTAACTTGCGCTTGGTATTTTAGAACCAAGTCAACGTTATGTGGTATCACCCAACGATTATCTTGACAAAAACCATTTTCAGTAGAAGAATAACGACCATCATTCCTTCTTCTATAAATAGGAAAACCGTTCTTATCAAACGTTGTTTCGTTACAGTAATTTTTTGGAAAGTGTTTTGAGCATGCTCCTGCAACCATGCATGGACATGATGGGTTTTCGGGTCCATGTGGTCCATGTGTCATAAACTGACGAATTGACTGGTATGCCAACGGATCTGAATGAACATTTGGAATTTCTACGCTAACCATTTTGTCAACATCTGTAACATTCCTGAATTTCAGCTAAAAATATTTTGATAATTAATTTAATCTTTGGAATTAAATTATGAAATTTTGGTAATTATTTTAAAATTTTAGATTTAAAAGTTGAATCAATTGGAAAATTTCCAGAATAAATGATGATAAGCATTTTTAGATTGAATTTGGAGTTTGAAAATTCAAAAAATAAATATTTTGAGAAATTAATTGGATTCTAGAGATAAATTGAATTTAATATTTTTATTTTTAAGCTAATAAGAAATTGTTTCTAATTTCATTTAAACTATGCATTATAATTTGAAAATGAAGTTTTGAATATGATTTTAAATTTTTAAAAGGGTTAATTAGGAATAAAATTATTTATTCATGAGAAGTTAAATTGTAAAACATCTTTTGCTTTAAAAAGATTATATAAATGATTAATAAGGAGATGTATTTATTTAAATAAGAAATATAATATAAAGTTATATTCAAAATAGTATTTGAAATGTTTAAAATATAGTAAAGATTTTGAATGTTGTTTAAAAACTAAACTTTATAATGTGAGAAGACATGTGTTACTTAAATTATCACTGTATTTACAAGTGTTAAATTTTATATAAACAAATTTACAAAGCTATCCAAAAAGTTGTATAAAATAAAATTAAAAAATGGGAAATGTGTATGTGAACAAATAAAGATAAAACAAGGTTTAAAAATAAAAATTTAAATCAATTCAAGACAAGGTTTAAATACAAAATTCAAATTTAAATGAAATAAGGGTTTAAAACAAATTTAGAAAAATATACATATGTAAAATTTAATTGAATAATGGGTTTAAATTTATTTTATAAATTAATTAAAATGAAGGGCTTAAACCTAAAATGTTGTATGTGAACAAGTGTTTACAAATGTAATAAGAAGATTACAAGTGTAACTCAAATGGTTTAACAAATAAACAAGTGTCATGTAATTTTTTTCATATTTAAAATTAATAAGTAAAAGAAAAAGAAATGACAAAGTTTTCTCAAAAACATAAACCTGTAAAGTAAAATTAGAAAAGAAACCAAAAGAAGAAAACAATGCATGTTTTCTCACATTTCAAAATCAGGTTCAACTCAGTAGGATAGTTCAATCAAATATAGATCAGAAGTGCTAGCATGCAAAATTACATAGATCAACTCGGCAAAGTACAAATCAGGAATCTGAAGCATTCAGCAAATTTAAAAAATTCAAAACTGCAGATAAACATAGCTGTAGTTTGAAGCAGAGACAATGCAAAAATTTCTGGAGATAATCTAAGGCAAGTAAATTTTTCTTTAAAAGATTTGAATTTAAAAATGGTTAACTAATAGCAAAGCAAAGATTTAAACCAACGGTATCAATCTAAGTTGCAGGTTTAACTTCAAGATTTAAAGAGAAAAAAAACTCAGGCTCAAAAGGAAAATTCCTCTCTGTTTCCTGTACAACTCCAAGGTGAGCAAACTGTTTCTTTAAAGCCTAATTTTGTTGATCATTTGTAATGAATGTTTGATGGTGTGATGGGAAAATGTTTGAATGAATGCAAAACTGGTGTGTATATGTTTATAAATAAGCAAGTGTGAGGTTGCATGTCTGTATATATCAATATGCAGTCTCTATTTTGGTTCAAAACTCTTCTCCAAATTTTATTTTGGTTCTGATATCTAGAAAGAAAACTGGTTGTTCAACTCTAATATCCATTTAGAAGAAAAACTTGTTTAAGTTAAAATAACTTAGTATTGTTTTCTGGAAATAAAAAAAACACAATGTAAACTTATATTTTGGGTTTAACTTATATAACTCAGGAAAAGAAGTCTCAGTGTTATATTTATTTGGAAACTGTTAAGCATCAATTTTTTTTAGAAAATCAATATCTCTTTATGTGTTTTGTTTTAAGCCACAATTTCAAGATGAAAACTGTTTGTTTCCTGATGAAGTTTAATCTAAAAATTGTATCGAGATTTAGAATGAAGTATTTGGGAAGAGAGCCTCGTTTTTACAGTGGAAACTTTAAAACTGACAAAACTCAAACATGGAAGTTGTGACCTTTACTTATATGAATGGATTTGCCATGGAAAATGATGATTTTTAAATATGAATTCGAAAGGTTTAGTGAAGTATCGAGCAGGAAATTGTTAGTTGAATAGATTTGGGTCAAAGGCCAAATTTCGACGTTGGGTTGGGTTTAGATGCAGGGCGATGGGTCGTAATGGAGCTTTGGACATAGTCAAAGTCTGAAAAAATGGTGAAGTGAACTCCGGTGGGATGAGGCGTGGAATTCGGGGAAATTTAGGGTTTAAAGCTTTGGTTGTGTGCTTATTAGTCTCGAGCTGGTGGTGGAATAAGGGTAATGGTAGGGTCGTGCGCATAGGGGAAAGAAGAAGGAGGAAGGTGCAGTGAAGCCTCTGGTGAAGTGAGCTGAACTACGGTGGTCGGAGCATTGCGATATGAGGAATTTTCTGATGACGATTCGATCTCTGAGTTGCAGCTGAAAGCTCGATTTGTTTTGATGATTTGTTCGTGGTTGCCGAGTGGCTCGATGGTGTGATGACGTCGTTGCCGACTTGCTGGGCATCATGATGGTGGACGGAGCTCCAGCGCGGGGTTGCGCACGTGCACCGTGCACATTTGGGGGTGCTGTAAATGTTGATGTTTGGGAAGACGATGACGCACGCGGGTTTGACTCGAGGGGATTACGAAATTGCTCGAAGAAAATTGTGTCACGTGAAAAACCCGAAGTTGTGCTCGTGTTTTCCTGTGTTTGGCTCGGGTTAAACAAAGAATTGCTCGGGAAATTTTGGTGAATACCTTTAGTATATGATTAGCGGTTTAAAACTTTGATTAAACAAGTCTTAAAAGGTTAAACAACCTTTGGATTGATCCTAGTATAAAATAATCAGTTTATTTAAGTTTGGGCTTGGTCTAAAAGTTTTAATAATGGGTTATTAAACAAATGTTAAAGGGTTTCAAACAAAGATTGATCAAATTTTCAAAAACAAATTTTCAAAATATATAGATTATAATTGCAAGAGTTTTGAAAATAAAATTGTCTTGATTTGGAAATGTATTAAAATTTATGATTTGTCTTTGATTGATTAAGTAATAATTAATTAATGTGATTAATTTATGGTTAATTAACTAATGAGTATAACTAATTAAGATAATTAATTTGATTTATTTATTAAGGATGTTTTTTAAATGGTTAATTAACTTTCAAAGTTTAAGTTAATACATTTGTTAATGGAAAATTATTATTTGAGGTAAATTACTTAATGTAAGTAATTAGAGTTAATTAATTAGTAATTCAAGTTAATTAATCAAGTAATTAATGAATGATCTAATAGTAATTACTTAGTGATAGTAATTAAGAGAAGATAATTAAAGGTTAATTAACTTAAACTGATTAAGAAATCATTATTTATTAAGGAGTAATTAATTATTGAAATTAATTAAGGAATAAACCTATTAATTAAATCAATTAAGAAAAAATTATAATTAAGATTTAATTAATAATTAGGGGTTTATTAATTAAAATAATTAGTTAAGGGTTGATTAATAAAAGTAATTAAGATCCAATTAATTACAATTAAGGGTTAATTAATTAAGATAATTAATTAAATGAATGATATATTATGCAGGTGATTGAAACTTAATCAATTGTAGTTAATAATAATTAATCATTGGTTTAAAATTACTAATGAAAGTAATTATGTAGGTAAAAATTTAAAACCCTACAGTTTATTCATCTTAGTTGTAGATGTCTAATTTCTATTGAATGTTATGCGATGGATTAATATATTTGATATGTGATGCCATGTAATGCTTTGTGCTGAGCTGGTATATTTGTGATGTATATACTGTTGACCCGTTAATCGACATTTGAATTTCGATGCTACAGGGAATCGGATTCCAGTTGGTTATCCGAAACCCACATCGAATTGTAATAACGAATATTTGTAATCGATAAATTTATTTTATCTGTGAATAAGGATAAGCGTTGTAAATTATACCGCTTATCGATATTTCTATGTTTGTATCTGTGATGATTGATGTTGTGCACAATTGTGCAAAGCCCCGAGACTATACTATACACACACAAATATGGATTGCACGTGGAAATCGGTTAAGTCACAAATTTTTAAAACAGTTTTAAACTTGAATTTTAAATTCAAATGGTTTTGGAAATTAATTGGGTTTAAAGTGAATTTTTTTTGAAAAGGTGTTTTAAAAATGAAAGTTAATTTGAATAACTTAATAAAGATTTTAAATTTGAAATTTTTTGATTTAAATTGAATTCAATATCTGAAATTGAATTCTACATCTGGTATTTATGACGTAAAAATGTTATACAAAGTTATAAATGTGTCTATATGGATTTCAAATCATTTTAAAAGTATTACTTTGGGAATTTGAATGTAAACCAAGTTTATATTTAAAGGCCTAAACTCGTGCAATTATAATCGGGTTTTCCGAAATGAAACAAGAGGTTTTCAAATAATAATAGCTTTTATATAAGGAAAGAATTTCCAAAATTATGATGAAAAGATTTCCAATTTGAAATGGAGTTGTTTTGAAAGTAATGAATGAATCTTTTCCAAAGATTGGTAAATCTTGTTTTAAATTGAAAGGGGTCTTAAAAGTGAATCTTTTGTTTAAAAGATTAAAATTGTGGAAATTGTTTAAACCATTGAAGGTTTTTGAAATGAATATTTTCGTTTAAAAGATTTGAAATGGTAATTTGTTTAACCATTTGAAAGAAAAGTTTGGGTAATAAGTTGTGACTTAACTGAGATCCCATATCCATATGTTTTTTATATTGCGCTCACTATTCGGTTTAGCCGTAAGAGGACCTTTGTGTCATATAACCCATTCTGAATAGTGATACGACGTTATGGATAACATTTGAAGACTGGTGGTGAAGACCGGATACTTTCGAAAATGAAAGGGTTTCTTGTCGAATGTCTCTGCATCGGCTGATCCCCGGTACAGAGATTCGAGCTCCCATTGTGATGGGAAGTCCGGACGTGATTAGGAATTATCCGGATTTGCAAGGACTTCTTTGGAAGTGCCTTTGGTTCTGTTCAAACCTGGAACAGACTTGTATGGATTGTGTGTCTGATGTTACACCTTGAGATGTAAAACCGGTTTCTATCAAATACATTTCAGGTTGGTGGCGGAGATTTATTCTCTTAGCTTAACACCCTTCTTTGAGACGAACGAGCTCAGAGGTTATGCAGTTGATGGTTACCAGTGATACATTCCCAATTTGGTAATGTGGCATACGAAGTGCTGCTGATCATTTGTTGATCAAAGTATGGCTTTTGTGAAAAGCGTAGCTTTGTGGACGAGACTTCGTCGAACCTCACAACCCGGAATGGTCGAAACAGGAAGAATGCGGCAAGGTTATTTGGGGGTAGCGCCCCCTGAGGGTATGTTCATTTTCTTCTGGATAGACGTGGTATCATGGTATGGAGCCCAGATACTTAACCTATGTGGTTGATGCAAATTTATTACTTTGTGGTTGTTGGTGAAACCCGGGATAAAGGTTGGTTACGACCGGGGGATGACATACTCGTGTCAGTAGTTACCTAGTTACAGAGGTAACCCGGCCTTGTGTCGGCAGAGATCCGGTTAGGTTCTCGGGGTGTCCCTCCAGAGGCGTACCCATGTAGCAATGGGAAGTTCCTTGGCCTGACCATTTGTTGGAAATCCAATTACCAATACGCGCCTTGTACGGGTTTAGTTGTAGAACCTGCCATTTAACATGGTAGCTAGAGTAGGCATAATATAATGGTACCTATGCTGGCTAAGATTAATATTATACTTTCAAAATGTTTTCCACTATGCACTAATAATAATATCAAATGGTTTTCGCGTATCAAGCATATTTGACTATCATAAGGAGAAATCTCCTCCAAGTCTGCGTTTGCATTATGTGTGTGGCGGGAGGCCTTATGGTAGTTTCATTTTCCAAAAAGCATTGTGGATTTCAAATCTAAATTCTTTTGTTGTTTTTAAAGTTTAAATGTTTCTGTTTGCTCATACCAGTCCCACGACTGACCCGGAGTTTATTATTCCCTTTCTAAACTCTGGGTGCCCACAATTTTCCACACGGGCATTCTAGAGTTGGGTTTTTCAGATAGTCAGACAGTAGATATTGATCTGGTAGCCTTTAGCTTTCTCTTTGGTGTTCTTTGGAGATCTTGGATATTGGAGTCTTTGGCGGACGATACTTGCTTAGCTTGGTGCAAAATTGATGGTGGTTCGAGCTAGTGGTTTGGAGTTTTTGCTTTGGGTGCTTTGGAATTAAATTCGATGTTGTTTTTTGGAGTTTTAGGTTCCGCTGCTATATCATATTGTTATTCCGTTGTAGCATTGTTATCTTGTATCTCTGATATTGATTCATATTGTATCATTGTTGTATCGAATGTTGTATATCAATGATATTCATTTCTTTTTCTTCCGCTGTGTTGTTGTACTTAATTGTGTTATAAGCTCCAGCGAATCAGATTCGACGTTTGGATCTGCGGCATTGGAGTACGAGTGTCGTATTCGGTGCCGATTTTCGAAGGTCGAGTCAGGGTTGTTATATTTGGTATCAGAGCTGAAGGTTGAAACTTTAGCTCAGGAGTATAACACATTAAGTAACTCATTAGAGTTAGGGTGAAGTATACCCTAGAATAAGTATATCTCTAAGATATCCATTCGAATGCCTCAGTAAATTCTCTTACTATCCACTGATAATAAGTATGAGTGCAAGTAGAGGACGAGATAGGGGACCGGGAAGTACCACTTTATATGATCAATGCCCTGTAACAATAGTGGAAACAACTTTCTCTATCAATCTCCTTTGATTCGTCTTTTCAATTCTTGGATGATTTCTGGTAGCTCCAGGAAGAAGCTTTGATATATTTGCATGGGACACAAACTCCAGATGGGTCAGAATTGTTTGCTTTGGTCGCTATGGTTGATATGTATATTTTGGTTGTTTAAACTAAAATTTTGGATTGCATCCATATCTCTGTTTATTCTGTTGGGTTCCGGCATATTCTACGAGTGGTTAGTTATCTTTCGAACTAATCAATACCCCTGTGTACTCGTAGATCGATGACCCTTGTATCTTGATTCGTTCTTGTATACATTATTGATATTCTGATTTGGTAAGCCAAATGCAGAATAGATATTCAATTTTATCAGAAAGATATTTCTCTATCTTTCATCTGTTCTTGATTGTCTCCCTTTCAAATTTCGAGGACGAAATTTCCTTAAGGGGGGAATCATTCTACAAGTGGTTAGTTATCTTTCGAACTAATTAATACCCATGTGTGCTCGTAGATCTGATGACCCGAGTACCTTGATTCGTACTTATATCCATTATTGATATTCTGATTTGGTAAGCCAAATGCAGAATATATATTCAATTTTATCGGAAAGATATTTCTCCGTCTTTCATCTGTTCTTGATTGTCTCCATTTCAAATTTTGAGGACGAAATTTCCTTAAGGAGGGGGGAATTCTGTAACATTCCTGAATTTCAGCTAAAAATAATTTGATAATTAATTTAATCTTTGGAATTAAATTATGAAATTTTGGTAATTAATTTAAAAAATTTAGATTTAAAAGTTGAATCAATTGGAAAATTTCCAAAATAAATGACGCTATGCATTTTTAGATTGAATTTGGAGTTTGAAAATTCAAAAAATAAATATTTTGAGAAATAAATTGGATTCTAGAGATAAATTGAATTTAATATTTTTATTTTTAAGCTAATAAGAAATTGTTTCTAATTTTATTTAAACTATGCATTATAATTTGAAAATGAAGTTTTGAATATGATTTTAAATTTTTAAAAGGGTTAATTAAGAATAAAATTATTTATTCATGAGAAGTTAAATTGTAAAATATCTTTTGCTTTAAAAAGATTATATAAATGATTAATAAGGAGATGTACTTATTTAAATAAGAAATATAATATAAAGTTATATTCAAAATAGTATTTGAAATGTTTAAAATATAGTAAAGATTTTGAATGTTGTTTAAAAAATAAATTTTATAATGTGAGAAGACATGTGTTGTAACATCCCGCCTTTTTGCACGCTTTAAATCGACACACGTGCCAATTCAAACTGTTCGGAAGGGCGTATTGTTATGGGGTAAATAAGAAAAACGAGAAAGAAATAAAACAAAATAGAATCTCACAGCGAAAGGATAAAATATAATAATCAAATATATAGTTTATAAAGCTGTTTTACAAAATATTCGATTATATTTACAACATTTATCAGAGTTACACATACCAATAAAAATGCAACGGAACATATTGAGTATAGTGGACTAATAATAATAATAATAAATCTCCGTTTTCATCCTCCAGAGCTAAGGTCTTCGAAATCCTGAAACGCTCGGACTGACCCGAGCGAATTGAAAAGGCAAAAGACTCGAGTCAGAACTAAAATATCTTATGTAAGTTAAATCAACAGGAATAAATATGAGTGCAGTAACTCAAGAGATGCTCGGGATTTACATCTCATAAGGATCCGTTAAACTATTTACTATGTAGTATATTTCGCTATTATAATAGTGTCTAATTGTAAAAAAAACTTACTTTTAAATAGCGTTCAGGGGTAACCCATATAGCCCTTAACATAGAATATATTCCCATAGTCTATACAGTACCGTTATCTCCCCCGTACTGGGCGTCGTCAGAGGGCACTCCATAGGTATGGTACAAAGCCAAAATCGTATAAGGCGCGCTAGGATAGGTGACACGGCACAACTAGGCAATGCCAGGGTAGATATACCAATTACGCTTCCAGGTCGGTGGTAATGCGTAGCCGCAGCTACCGCCCACTTCGAGCCACACTTCCAAATAAAAAAATCAAAAGTGGCCACCGAATCAATCCAAAAATCAAAATATAATATCGAAGGGATGTGTCCGATCAAAGGTGCTACCTCAATTAACTCGTCGAATGCTCCTGTTTTAGCCACCTTATGCCAACTCACGGGAGTTGGGTCCACGTATTTACCTTAAGGGAAACGCCGCCGCCATCCTACTTCATTCTGGAATCTCCACCACGTACACGGTTGTTAAAGTGGTTTCCGGGGTTGGCAGAGAGTATGACAACTTCCGATCCCGGTCTCTTCAACAACCAATCGTTATTATAACACCGCGGTTATTTCAAATGTAATTTATACTTTAAAACTAGAATATAATATCTCTTTCAAACCATATAAATACGATATCATTTATATTTTTAAAACCCAAATCAATATGATATCATTTTACTTTATAAATATCCCTTTCCCAAAATCATAATATTTTCAAATATATTTACCTTGAAACCATAGCTTTGAAACATAACTTTTAATACTTAATGGTTCAAATACTATATTACTTTATAAAATAAACAGCTTCTTCAAATTTCACAATAAATTTCCAATATCAATTTGAACCTCCAAATAAACCATTTTAATTCCCATATATTTCAAAGCTTAAATATTCTATATTTCAAACTTTATAGTTCATATATTTAAATCTTTAAATATTCCACCATTTCAAAATAGATTCTTTGATAATTAATATACATCAAATCCAATTCCTATTATTTAAATTTGAAAATTTTACTTACTAAACAAATATTGTTCAGGTAAAACCCTTAAACTTCAATAACAGGATATTCTTTTAACTAAATTAACTTGATAATATTCTTTAAATTAATTTGATATTCATTTAAATCCTTAAATCAATAAATCAAGTTATAAGATCATACCTTTTAAATCTTAATTTATTTACATTTCAAAACAAATTTTTCAAGGAAAATTCTTAAATACTTTAATTCAAATCATATTCACATTTATCTTCGACCTTACTTTTATTTGAGTCATTATAAACTCTATATAAAATATAATTTCAAATATATTGTTAACCATATTATATAAGCGAAATCAACTTCATTATTTAGCTTATTTTAAAAATTCGAAACAAATTTATACATAACTAAATTAAAAAAAAAGTTTACTATATATATAAAATTTAATATTTATTAAACCGTATTTTTTCCAAAACCATAGAAAATCATTTCAAAAATAATTATATATATATATATACACTGTGGTGCCTGTATATAATTTTCTATCCTATGGTCAAGTGATACGGATATTTATCATTTCAATCCGCAATTTAAAAATAAATAAAAAATGCGGTTGTATATCATTTCAAATCGCAATCCCGAAAGAAATGAAAATGCATAATAACTTGCAGTTTATATGATATAAATACAGCATCCATTCATCCATCATATCAATCATCAATCATTTATCAATTTATCATCCAATTCAAACAATCACATCAATAAATAATAGTTAATTACTGACAGTTAATTTTTCAATAATGAATTAAATAACTATTTAACTATAGTTTATATACAATAATAGATAAATTTAACTAGCAGCTTATATGCAATAATAAATTTAACTAAAATTTTAATTGGCAGTTTAGATGCAAAAATGAATTAAATAACAAGTAAATTATATGAATGCAAATTAACTGAGATAATGATGAAATATATGCCAAACAACTATAAATAAATTTCTAAACACATAGTAAATCAATTTAACAAACATAAGAAATTTTAGAAATTGTGAGTGGGTTAAAACACTCACCTTTTGAATTTAAATTGAATTCAAATCTAATTTAAACCCAAAAATTGGACAGTCTCCAAATTCATCCAAAACGGCGCCAAAATGTCTGAAATTCCGATACGATCCAGCAAAATAAACCGTGCATGAATCCGAGCTCGTATGCAAAAGTTATGAAAATTTGAAAATTGAAAAATTCTGGACCTGGGTCGACTTCGGGTTCGACTTCGATGCGCCGCCTCAAATCCTCGGTGCTTGCTTGAGTTTTTGCCAAAATGACCCGGAGCGACCCGAGCTATTTTCTTCCTGACCCGAAGTAGATACAACATTTTTGCCTCTGAAACTCGAAGCGTGACTCGAAGTGGCTGTAGATCCGCCAATTTTTTTTCTCTTTTTTTTTGAAATTGAATTTTTTTTTTTTTGGAATTTGGGAATTAGGTTATTCTCCTACCATTGGAATGATGAGTTGAGAAGGAGATGTACGTAACAAACGAAAATAAGGAGTGGGTAGGGTTTATAGTAGGATATTTATAAAGAAAGTTGAAATATGATGGATCGGATAAGATAGATGTGCGCGCTAACGACAAAGTGGCCCAAAAAAGCCCACTCTGACTCCGGAATGAAATTGGGCCAACCCATATATCAAAATAGGTGTTTTAAAATATTTTAAACACAATGGAAAAGGTTTCAAGTCCAAATTTCATCGTATGAAGAAGTTATGTAAAAATCAATATTTTCCAAATTGATTTCAATTGATTTCAATTGCATATATTTCAAGGCGTTTCGAGTATGTACGATCAAACGACAAGTCCGATCGCTACCAAACTTGAAGTCCTACAATAATTGAGCGTTACGGATCCGACGAAACTGGTTTCGTCGAAATCCGAGTTAGTGGCCAAAATGGCTATTTTTATATTAATTAAATAAATTAAAAATTAAATAATACATTCAATCAAACTTCAATTACAATATTATAAATTAACAATTCTCATTATTTCTAATTCCTTAAACATTTATGCTAATTTAAACAAATTTCTGTCGATTTAAAAATTTATAAATTCTTCAATTTCATTAAATTCAACAATTATACGTTAAATTTCCCAAGATTAAATTTGATTTACTCCTTCTTATTATTCCATAAATTCCATCTTATGGTATAATTATCCTGATTTACATCCTAGTGCGTTAAAATTTTCAAATTCATCTAATTTCAACTAACGTAGTAATTAATATTATTAATATACATTAAAGTTCAATAAATTCCAATTGATTTCCCTTTTAATTATTAACCCAAATAAATGGATTGCTTATAATAAATTCATTGACCAATTAATTAGGTAATATTCAAATAATTGTTATCAAAACCTTTAATTACACATAGGAATTCACTACTCACAAACAAATGTTACAATTCTTGTATGGTATTGATTTTATTCAAATTATTACATATTACTTCCTTAGTTAATAACTTTTGAGTTGATTCCCCGATTCCCATATTTATATTAACGTAACATTTCCTTTAGATTTATTGCAATGATTTCCAATTTAATCGAATGAATTAAATATATATGTATAACTCATAATAATTTGTGGTCACGCTCTTAATCACTTTTTATAAGTTTATTATTTCCACTCCAATAATCGTCATTTATTATATATATAAATCAATTAATTCAATATTTAAGTTCATTTTCCTATATTAAATTTATTACCAAGTATACTTTTACTCTATTCCAACAAATTGGAATTCCATTCAATTACTATAAACAATCATTTCTCTATTCACATTTTATTATTAACTCATAATCATTGTATATATTATCTTATATTGATTTTATCCAATTACCACAAATTCCTTTAAATTCATACTAGCGTAATATTCAATTCAATTGATTTTGCATTAACTCCATTCCATAAATCTACATTCAATTACTACCTTAAAATAAGTTTACGTTTCTATTAATTTCCATTTCATTCTATTATTTCATTCATTGTTATCAAAGGACGCAATTTACATTGGTTCACGATTGTTTACATTTATTTTCTTAGATTTCATCTATATTCCTTTTTAGGAAATATTTTAAATATTAAATTTTCATTTAATTGCAATAAATCATACTATCGTAATAAATTCAATAAATAAATGTTGGTTCCCATTCTCATTATTCACTAAACATTACCTTAATTTATACTAATCTAACCTTTAATTAGATTAATTTCTATTGATTACCCATTTTAATTTATTAGACTCCATTAACGTTAAATTATACTTAAGTTGTCGCTAACGGACAAGTGTTGAAATTGATTTCACATTAAATGTTATTGATTATAAATTGAAATCCAAATAAATTCGTTTATTGATTCAAAATCTTGCTATTTAATAAATTGACATTGTATAGGTGTAATTAACAATGAATTATATTACACATCATTAATGTATTGATTAATTTATTTCCCATTTAACGTGCTACTTAATCTCCATTGGTTGCAACCGATTTTCAAATTTTATGCAACATACTAAAGAAATAAATACATATCTTAATTGATTCGTTTTTCCAATTCATTATAAATTAATGCATACATACAAATTAAGATCCTAAATCCCATTAATCATCCCATCTTGGTTCCATTCCTTTTCACATCAAATATCACTTTAAGAATAAATTAGCATTTCCTATTCATTTTGTTACATTCAATTATATTCACTTTATAAATAAATTGGTATTCTATTTAATCCATTAGTTATTATCTTAATTATTGCAATTTGTTATCTAATATAAATTTTGACTCTATTTCCTAATTTTCAAATTTCAATAAATTAAAACCTTACAATTGTTTACAAATAAAAATGGGGATTGCACTAATTAAATTATTTATTGTCCTACATTACTTTATTACCTCAATTCACATTCAATTTCCATTAATCAATATTTTATTTCATTGATAAATTCAATACTTTCCTTTATTTACTTATATTTTAACTTGTTACCTAAATGCAACAATTTAAAACTTTACATTATTTTATAAATTTGAATTCCATTCTAGTTAACAATTTTATTCATGATTCAACATTTCTATTTGTTTTCTTATATTCAATTCATTTGCACATTAATTCATTTACTAAAGTTTACAATCATTTATTTATTACTTACCTTCTTATTATATTAAATTAGTAGAATTTCCATTATACTTCTGATTATAACATTTCATTAGTTAATTTAATATTACCGTTTGTTTCTTATATTAAACTTATAACCAAGTATGACAAAGATTCACAATTTCAATCGATTGCAATTACATTTTGAATTTGTAAATCTTAATTTCAATTGCTACATTTAAATTTCTAACATATGCTTCATTATAACTTCTAGAATTTTTATTTCTTCCTAAATTTATATGCAAAATTTAAATTAAACTAACAAATTTATTAATCAAAATTTACGGGTCGTTACACTCTCCCCCACTCAAAACTTTTCGTCCCCGAAAAGGAAAAGGAGGGAAAAGAAGAATTAAATAAACAATACGTCTTATTCAAAATATTAACTTTATAAACAAATAATGTACAAAATTTATTGCTTTAATATAATATACCTATTTTATAACCATTAAATCTTTTATACTTAAATTAATAAAGTTTGGAAATCATTTTCAAAAAATTTCTAAGTCTAAAATTTATGGAATATTTTGGCAGAGTCTCCTTTGTACTGAGAGGCTCGGGAGAAAATATAATATCACAAATAACAATATACAACATATATTTTCCAATATAATATATATCCCAACACGAGAAAAAAATATAATAACGTTATAAACCGTAATCCAAAAATGTACCTATTTGTCGGGAAATTTACGCTTATTATTATGAAACCAAATGCAGTAGAAATTGCTTCCATAACCTTTATTTCACTTATATAATCTAAAAAGAGTTAGAAATTATTTAGAATGAAATATTTAAGTTGTTCAACCACAACAAACAATCAATTCACCAACCAATTGCAGCAAACAGCATACAATTTTCATACAGAATCAACACAATTCAAACATTCATTCAACAAAACAAACAGTTGTTTGGGTTTAAACTTTAAATTGTGCGGAATGAAAAATAAACTACTAAGTGTACCCTTCACTCAACAGTCTTAAGTGAAACTAAATAGATTATTCATTCATCCAAACAATTTTAAAGTATCCTTACCCAAACAACCATAATGCAAACTACAATTCCAAACTATAGATCAAGAACAATTTCATCTTATAACATTTGTTGTTTGATTTCCTTTTTTTATACAATGATTTATCTTTTTACTTTACATTATTTCTTGCAAGTTTTCATTTATTTCTTACAGCTATTCTTTTTATTTATTTAGCCTTCAAGTTTAATTCAATTTCTTGGCATAAAATTCATTTACTTAAGTCTATAATCTTATACTTGCAATACTTACTTCTTATTACCTTTATTACAGTAACATTTCAACTATGACTTAAGTTCACAACTCTATGACATCAATTCTTATAAATAGGAGAAATTTATTAAACACTTCACTACATACTTTTACTTGTACAATTTCCATTACATTTTCTTATTAACATTTCAACTTTTAATATTTGGTAAGTTATATATATGCTTTTTTTTTAAAATGTAATTGAAAGTTATACAAGTTTTCTCATTTCTTTTAATTAATTTAATGTTCAATAATTATATCCTTTATTTCATATGTTACAATTTCAAATGTCATTTAATACCATTTATAACCTATCATTAAATTCCTTATTTTAATTAAAGGTTCTAATTATAAATTAGTTACATTCAATTTCACTATAATAATTGAAATTATTAATTAACGGAAACTTAAGAACAAAATACTGGGTTTTAATAAAAAATCATTTTAAAATAACAGATAAATATACACTTACAATTTATATATATATATCAAATTATATTTAAAACAATTTAAAAATTTATATTTGGTTTATCAAAAAAATCTGCAGTAAACTACTACAGTGGCCTTCCCACTTCAAAACTCGAAAATGAATGTCGATGATGCGTGCACTCAACACCGAAATAATTTTCCAGCGACAAAGAGGGGAGTACAAAACTTAAATTTTTCCAAAATTTCTTTTAAAACATTTCCTTCAAATTATATTGAAATATTTATATCAGAAAATACTTCTAATAAATTTTTATTATATTTCAAAATCATTTAAAAGAAATTTTCAAAAACCCTGGAAATTAATTTCTAAAATTTCCAATTTGATTTAATTTATTTTCAATCTTATTTCACTGTTATTTATAAATTTCATTTCCTAACAACCAATATAATACAACCAATATAACCTTTATAAAATTTACTTTATATATAGAAAATATAATAGGCAAAATTATTTCATTCACCTATATTAAAACAAATATTATGTCGATCTGTCCTATTAAGTGTTTTGAAATTCCTATTGATGTCACAGCGTCCTATGCATTAACCAGAATTTATAAATACAAAACGGAACAGATTAACGCAATATTAAAATCTTTTTATAACACTAACAAATATGCTTTCTCATATATATACACTCAGTGACTCCCATAGGGTATTACTACCCTATTAGTAAAGAGTCAAACCCCACAAAGCTAAGGTTTGTTGCTAAACCAAAGCTCTGATACCACACTGTAACATCCCGCCTTTTCGCACGCTTTAAATCGACACACGTGCCAATTCAAACCGTTCGGAAGGGCGGATTGTTATGGGATAAATAAGAAAAACGAGAAAGAAATAAAAAAAATAGAATCACACAGCGGAAGGATAAAATATAATAATCAAATATACAGTCTATAAAGCTGTTTTACAAAATATTCGATTATACTTACAACATTTATCAGAGTTACACATACGAATAAAAAGCAGCGGAACAGTATGAGTATAGCGGACTATTAATCATAATAATAATAATAATAAATCTCTGTCTTCGTCCTCCAGAGCTAAGGCCTTCGAAATCCTGAAACGCTCGGACTGACCCGAGCGAATTGAAAAGACAAAACACTCGATTCTGAAGTAAAATATCTTATGTAAGTTAAATCAACAGGAATAAATATGAGTGCAGTAACTCAAGAGATTCTCGGAATTTACATCTCCTAAGGATCCGTTAAACTATTTACTATGTAGTATATTTCGCTATTATAATAGTGTCTAATTGTAAAATATACTTACTTTTAAATAGCGTTAAGGGGTTACCCATATAGCCCTTAACACAGAATATATTCTCATAGTCTATACAGTACCGCAATCTCTCCCGTATTGGGCGTCGTCAGAGGGCACTCCATAGGTATGGTACAAAGCCAAAATCGTATAAGGCGCGTTAGGGTAGGTGACACGGCATAACTAGGCAATGGCAGGGTAGATATACTAATTACACTTTCGGGTCGGTGGTAACGCATAGCCGCAACTACGGCCCACCTCGAGCCATACCGCCAAATAAAAAAAATCAAAAGTGGCCACCGAATCAATCCAAAAGTCAAAATATAATATCGAAGGGATGTGTCCAATCAAAGGAGCTACCTCAATTAACCCATCGATCGCTCCTGTTTTAGCCACCTTATGCCAACTCACGGAAGTTGGGTCCACGTATTTACCTTAAGGGAAACTCCACCACCATCCTACTTCATTCTGGAATCTCCACCGCGTACACGGTTGTTAAAGTGGTTTTCGGGGTTGGCAGAAAGTATGACAACTTTCGATCCCGGTCTCTTCAACAACCAATCGTTATTATAACACCGCGGTTATTTCAAATGTAATTTATACTTTAAAACTAGAATATAATATCTCTTTCAAACCATATAAATATGATATCATTTATATTTTTAAAACCCAAATCAATATGATAACATTTTATTTTATAAATATCCCTTTCCCAAAATCATGATATTTTCAAATATATATACCTTGAAACCATAGCTTTGAAACATAACTTTTAATACTTAATGGTTCGAATACTATATTACTTTATAAAATAAACAGCTTATTCAAATTTCACAATAAATTTCCAATATCAATTTGAACCTCCAAATAAACCATTTTAATTCCCATATATTTCAAAGCTTAAATATTCTATATTTCAAAATTTACAGTTCATATATTTAAATCTTTAAATATTCTACTATTTCAAAATGGATTCTTTGATAATTTAACATACATCAAATCCAATTCCTATTATTTACATTTGAAATATTTACTTACTAAACAAATATTATTCAGGTAAAACCCTTAAACTTCAATAACAGGATATTCTTTTAATTAAATTAACTTGATAATATTCTTTAAATTAATTTGATATTCGTTTAAATCCTCAAATCAATAAACCAAGTTATAAGATCATACCTTTTAAATCTTAATTTATTTACATTTCAAAACAAATTTTTTAAGGAAAATTCTTAAATACTTTAATTCAAATCATATTCTTATTTATCTTCAACCTTACTTTTATTTGAGTTATTATAAACTCTATATAAAATAGAATTTCAAATATATTCTTAACCATATTATATAAGCGAAATCAACTTCATTATTTAGCTTATTTTAAAAATTCGAAACAAATTTATACATAGCTAAATTAAAAAAATTTACTATATATATCAAAATTTAATATTTATTAAACCGTATTCTTTCCAAAACCATAGAAAATTCACTCATCCAAACAATTTTAAAGTATCCTTACCCAAACAACCATAATGCAAACTACAATTCCAAACTATAGATCAAGAATAATTTCATCTTATAACATTTGTTGTTTGATTTCCTTTTTATTTATACAATGATTTATCTTATTTACTTTACATTATTTCTTGCAAGTTTTCATTTATTTCTTGTAGCCATTCTTTATATTTATTTAGCCTTCAAGTTTAATTCAATTTCTTTGCATAAAATTCATTTACTTAAGTCTATAATCTTATACTTGCAATACTTACTTTTTATTACCTTTATTACAGTAACATTTCAACTATGACTTAAGTTCACAACTCTATGACATCAATTCTTATAAATAGGAAAAATTTATTAAACACTTCACTACATACTTTTACTTGTACAATTTCCATTTCATTTTCTTATTAACATTTCAACTTTTAATATTTGGTAAGTTATATATATGCTTTTTTTAAAAATGTAATTGAAAGTTATACAAGTTTTCTCATTTCTTTTAATTAATTTAATGTTCAATAATTATATCATTTATTTCATAGGTTACAATTTCAAATTTCATTTAATACCATTTATAACCTAACATTAAATTCCTTATTTTAATTAAAGGTTCTAATTATAAATTAGTTACATTCAATTTCACTATAATAATTGAAATTATTAATTAACGAAAACTTAAGAACTAAATACCGGGTTTTAATAAAAAATCATTTTGAAATAACAGATAAATATACACTTACTATATATATATATCAAATTATATTTAAAACAGTTTAAAAATTTATATTTGGTTTATCAAACAAATCTGCAGTAAACTACTACAATGGCCTTTCCACTTCAAAACTCGAAAATGAATGTCAATAATGCATGCACTCATCACCGAAATTATTTTCCAGCGACAAAGAGAGGAGTACAAAACTTAAATTTTTCCAAAATTTCTTTTAAAACATTTCCTTCAAAATATATTGAAATATTTATATCAGAAAATACTTCTAATAAATTATTATTATATTTCAAAATCATTCAAAAGAAATTTTCAAAAACCCTGGAAATTAATTTCTAAAATTTTCAATTTGATTTAATTTATTTTCAATCTTATTTCACTGTTATTTATAAATTTCATTTCCTAACAACCAATATAATACAACCAATATAACCTTTATAAAATTTACTTTATATATAGAAAATATAATAGGCAAAATTATTTCATTCACTTATATTAAAACAAATATTATGTCGGTCTGTCCTATTAAGTGTTTAGAAATTCCTATTGATGTCATAACGTCCCATGCACCAATCAGAATTTATAAATACAAAACGGAACAGATTAACACAATATTAAAATCCTTTTATAACACTAACAAATACGCTCTCTCATATATATACACTCAGTGACTCCCATAGGGTATTACTACCCTATTAGTAAAGAGTCAAACCCCACAAAGCTAAGGTTTATCGCTAAACCAAAGCTTTGATACCACACTGTAACATCCCGCCTTTTCGCACGCTTTAAATCGACACGCGTGCCAATTCAAATCGTTCGGAAGGGCGGATTGTTATGGGGTAAATAAGAAAAACGAGAAAGAAATAAAACAAAATAGAATCTCACAGTGGAATGATAAAATATAATAATCAAATTTACAGTTTATAAAGCTGTTTTACAAAATATTCGATTATACTTACAACATTTACCAGAGTTACACATACCAATAAAAATGCAGCGGAACAGTATGAGTATAGTGGACTAATAATCATAATAATAATAATAAATCTCCGTCTTCGTCCTCCAGAGCTAAGGTCTTCGAAATCCTGAAACTCTCGGACTGACCCTAGCGAATTGAAAAGACAAAACACTCGATTTAGAACTAAAATATCTTATGTAAGTTAAATCAATAAGAATAAATACGAGTGTAGTAACTCAAGAGATGCTCGGGATTTACATCTCCTAAGGATCCGTTAAACTATGTACTATGTAGTATTTTTGGCTACTATAATAGTGTCTAATTGTAAAATAAACTTACTTTTAAATAGCGTTAAGGGGTTACCCATATAGCCCTTAACACAGAATATATTACCATAGTCTATACAGTACCGTAATCTCCCCCTTACTGGACGTCGTCAGAGAGCACTCCATAGGTATGGTACAAAGCCAAAATCGTATAAGGCGCGCTAGGGTAGGTGACACGGCACAACTAGGCAATGGCAGGGTAGATATACCAATTACGCTTCCAGGTCGGTGGTAACGCGTAGCCACAGCTACCACCCACCTCAAACCACACCTCCAAATAAAAAAAATCAAAAGTGGCCACCGAATCAATCCAAAAGTCAAAATATAATATCGAAGGGATGTGTCCGATCAAAGGTGCTACCTCAATTAACCCATCGATCACTTCTATTTTAGCCACCTTATGCCAACTCATGGGAGTTAGGTCCACGTATTTACCTTAAGGGAAACGCTGCCACCATCCTACTTTATTCTGGCATCTCCACCGCGTACAAGGTTGTTAAAGTGGTTTTCGGGGTTGGCAGAGAGTATGACAACTTCCGATCCCGGTCTCTTCAACAACCAATCGTTATTATAACACCGCGGTTATTTCAAATGTAATTTATACTTTAAAACTAGAATATAATATCTCTTTCAAACCATATAAATACGATATCATTTATATTTTTAAAACCCAAATCAATATGATATCATTTTATTTTATAAATATCCCTTTCCCAAAATTATAATATTTTCAAATATATATACCTTGAAACCATAGCTTTGAAACATAACTTTTAATACTTAATGGTTCAAATACTATATTACTTTATAAAATAAACAGCTTCTTCAAATTTCACAATAAATTTTCAATATCAATTTAAACCTCCAAATAAACCATTTTAATTCCCATATATTTCAAAACTTAAATATTATGTATTTCAAACTTTAGAGTTCATATATTTAAATCTTTAAATATTCCACTATTTCAAAATGGATTCTTTGATAATTTAATATACATCAAATCCAATCCCTATTATTTAAATTTGAAAATTTTACTTACTAAACAAATATTATTCAGGTAAAACCCTTAAACTTCAATAACAGGATATTCTTTTAATTAAATTAACTTGATAATATTCTTTAAATTAATTTGATATTCGTTTAAATCCTCAAATCAATAAATCAAGTTATAAGATCATACCTTTTAAATCTTAATTTATTTACATTTCAAAACAAATTTTTCGAGGAAAATTCTTAAATACTTTAATTCAAATCATATTCACATTTATCTTCAACCTTACTTTTATTTGAGTTATTGTAAACTCTATATAAAATAGAATTTCAAATATATTCTTAACCATATTATATAACCGAAATCAACTTCATTATTTAGCTTATTTTAAAAATTCGAAACAAATTTATACATAGCTAAATTAAAAAAATACTATATATATCAAAATTTAATATTTATTAAAACGTATTCTTTCCAAAACCATAGAAAATCATTTTAAAAATAATTTTATATATACACACACCACGGTGCCTGTATATAATTTCTATCCTATGGTCAAGTGATGTAATGATGAAATATATGCCAAACAACTATAAATAAGTTTCTAAACACATCATAAATCAATTTAATAAACATAAGAAATTTTAGAAATTGTGAGTGGGTTAAAACACCCACCTTTTGAATTTAAATTGAATTCAAATCCAATTTAAACCCAAAAATTGGACAGTCTCCAAATTCATCCAAACCAGCATCAAAATGTCTGAAATTCCGATACGATCCCAGCAAAATAAACCGTGCATGAATCCGAGCTCGTATGCAAAAGTTATGAAAATTGGAAAATTATGGTCCTGGGTCGACTTCGTTGCGCCGTCTCAAATCCCCGGTGCTTGCTTGGAGTTTTTGCCAAAACGATCCGGAGCGACCCGAGTCATTTTCTTCCCGACCCGAAGTAAATACAACGTTTTTGCCTCTGAAACTCGAAGCGTGACTCGAAGTGGCTGCAGATCCGCCAATTTTTTTTCTCTTTTTTTTTTGAAATTGAAATTATTTTTTTGGAATTTGGGAATTAGGTTTTTCTTCTGCCATTGGAATGAGGAGTCAAGAAGGAGATGTACGTAACAAATGAAAATAAGGAGTGGTTAGGGTTTATAGCAGGATATTTATAGAGAAAGTTGAAATATGATGGATCGGATAAGGTAGATGTACGCGCTAACGACAAAGTGGCCCAAAAAAAGCACGTTCTGACTCTGGAACGAAATTAGGTCAACCCATATATCAAAATAGGCGTTTTAAAATATTTTAAACGCAATGGAAAAGGCTTAAGTCCAAATTCCATCCTATGAAGAAGTTATGCAAAAATTAATATTTTCCAAATTGATTTCAATTGATTTCAATTGCATATATTTCAAGGCGTTTCGAGTCCGTACGCTCAAACGACAAGTCCGATCGCTACGAAACTTGAAGTCCTACAATAATTGACCGTTACGGATCCGATGAAACTGATTTCCTCGAAATCCGAGTCAGTGGCCAAAATGGCTATTTTTATATTAATTAAATTAAAAATTAATTAGTTAATTAAATTAAAAATTAATTAATTAATTAAATCAAACTTCAATTTCAATCTTATAAATCGAAAATTCTCATTATTTCTAATTCCTTAAACATTTATGCTAATTTAAACAAATTTCTGTCGATTTAACAATTTACAAATTCTGCAATTTCATTAAATTCAACAATTATACGTTAAATTTCCAAAGATTAAATTTGATTTACTCCCTCTTATTATTCCATAAATTCCATCTTATGGTATAATTATCCTGATTTACATCCTAGTGTGTTAAAATTTCCAAATTCATCTAATTTCAACTAACGTAGTAATTAATCTTATTAATATACATTAAAGTTCAATAAATTCCAATTGATTTCCCTTTTAATTATTAACCCAAATAAACGGGTAACTTATAATAAATTCATTGACTAATTAATTAGGTAATATTCAAATAATTGTTATTTGACCACTCTTAATCACCTTTTATAAGTTTATTATTTCCACTCCAATAACCTTCATTTATTATATATATAAATTAATTAATTCAATATTTAAGTTCATTTTCCTATATTAAATTTATTACCAAGTATACTATTACTCTATTCCAAAAAATTGGAATTCTATTCAATTACTATAAACAATCATTTCTCTATCACATTTTATTATTAACTCAAAATCATTGCATTTATTATCTTATATTGATTTATCCAATTACCACATATTCCTTTAAATTCATACTAACGTAATAATCAATTCAATTGATCTTGCATTAACTCCATTCTATAAATCTACATTCAATTACTACCTTAAAATAAGTTTACGTTTCTATTAATTTCCATTTCATTCTATTCGTTCATTGTTATCAAAGGATGCAATTTACATTGGTTCACGATTGTTTACATTTATTTTCTTAGATTTCATCTATATTCTTTTTTAGGAAATATTTTAAATATTAAATTTTCATTTAATTGCAATAAATCATACTATCGTAATAAATTCAATAAATAAATGTTGGTTCCCATTCTTATTATTCACTAAACATCCTATTGTGAAGAATATTTATGTTATTCCCCATTACTACCTTAATTTATACTAATCTAACCTTTAATTAGATTAATTTCTATTGATTACCCATTTTAATTTATTAGACTCCACTAACGTTAAATTATACTTAAGTTGTCGCTAACGGACAAGTGTTGAAGTTGATTTCACATTAAATGTTATTGATTATAAATTGAAATCCAAATAAATTCGTTTATTGATTCAAAATCTTGCTATTTAATAAATTACATTGTATGGGTTTAATTAACAATGAATTATATTACACATCATTAATGTATTGATTAATTTATTTCCCATTTAACGTGCTACTTAATCTCCTTTGATTGCAACTCATTTCCAAATTTTATGCAACATACTAAAGAAATAAATACATATCTTAATTGATTCGTTTTTCCCATTCATTATAAATTAATGCACACATACAAATTAAGATCCTAAATCCCATTAATCATTCCATCTGGTTCCATTCCTTTTCACATCAACTATCACTTTAAGAATAAATTAGCATTTCCTATTCATTTTGTTACATTCACTTATATTCACTTTATAAATAAATTAGTATTCCATTTAATCCATTAATTATTATCTTAATTATTGCAATTCGTTAACTAATATAAATTTTGAATCTATTTCCTAATTTTCAAATTTCAATAAATTAAAACCTTACAATTGTTTACAAATAAAAATGGGGATTGCACTAATTAAATTATTTATTGTCCTGCATTACTTTATTACCTCAATTCACATTCAATTTCCAATGATCAATATTTTATTTCATTGATAAATTCAATACTTGCCTTTATTTACTTATATTTTAACTTTTTACCCAAATGCAAATATTTAAAACTTTACATTATTTTATAAATTTGAATTCAATTCTAGTTAACAATTTTATTCATGATTCAACATTTCTATTTGTTTTCTTATATTAAATTCATTTGAACATTAATTCATTTACTAAAGTTTAAAATCATTTATTTATTACTTACCTTCTTATTATATTAAATTAGTAGCATTTCCTTTATACTTCTGATTATAACATTTCATTAGTTAATTAAATATTACCGTTTGTTTCTTATATTAAATTTATAACCAAGTATGACAAAAATTCACAATTTCAATCGATTGTAATTACATTTTGAATTTGTAAATCTTAATTTCAATTGCTACATTTAAATTTCTAACATCTGCTTTATTATAACTTCTAGAATTTTTATTTCTTCCTAAATTTAATTGCAAAATTTAAATTAAACTAACAAATTTATTAATCAAAATTTACGGGTCGTTACACTTGTTACTTAAATTATCATTGTATTTACAAGTGTTAAATTTTATATAAACAAATTTACAAAGCTATTCAAAAAGTTGTATAAAATAAAATTAAAAAAAGGGGAAATGTCTATGTGAACAAATAAAGATAAAACAAGGTTTAAAAACAAAAGTTTAAATCAATTCAAGACAAGGTTTAAATACAAAATTCAAATTTAAATGAAATAAGGTTTTAAAACAAATTTAGAAAAATATATATACGTAAAATTTAATTGAATAGTGGGTTTAAACAAAATTTATAAATTAACTAAAATGAAGGGCTTAAACCTAAAATGTTGTATGTGAACAAGTGTTTACAAATGTAATAAGAAGATTACAAGTGTAACTCAAATGGTTTAACAAATAAACAAGTGTTATGTATTTTTTTTCATCTTTAAAATTAATAAGTAAAATAAAAAGAAATGACAAAGTTTTCTCAAAAACATAAACCTGTAAAGTAAAATTAGAAAAGAAACCAAAAGAAGAAAACAATGCATGTTTTCTCACATTTCAAAATAAGGGTTCAACTCAGTAAGATAGTTCAATCAAATACAGATCAGAAGTGCTAGCATGCAACTAAATCAAATTACACAGATCATCTCAGCAAAGTAAAAATCAGGAATCTGAAGCATTCAGCAAATTTAAAAAATTCAAAACTGTAGATAAACATAGCTGTAGTTTGAACCAGAGACAGTGCAAAAATTTCTGGAGATAATCTAAGGCAAGTAAATTTTTCTTTAAAAGATTTGAATTTATAAGTGGTTAACTAATAGCAAAGCAAAGATTTAAACCAATGGTATCAATCTAAGTTGCAGGTTTAACTTCAAGATTTAAAGAAAAAAAACTCAGGCTCAAAAGGAAAATTCCTTTCTGTTTCCTGTACAACTCCAAGGTGAGAAAACTATTTCTTTAAAGCCTAATTTGTTAATCATTTGTGATGAATGTTTGATGGTGTGATGGGAAAATGTTTGAATGAATGCAAACTGGTGTGTATATGTTTATAAATAAGCAAGTGTGAGGTTGAATGCATGTATATATCAATATGCAGTCTCTGTTTTTGTTCAAAACTCATCTCCAAATTTTATTTTGGTTCTGATATCTAGAAAGAAAACTGGTTGTTTAACTCTAATATCCATTTAGAAGAAAAACTTGTTTAAGTTAAAATAACTTAATATTGTTTTCTGGAAATAAAAAAAACACACAGTGTAAACTTATATTTTGGGTTTAACTTATACCAAATATAACGACCCTGACTCGACCTTCGAAAATCGGCACCGAATACGACACTCGTATTCCAATGCCGCGATCCAAACGTCGAATCTGGTTCGCCGGAGCTTATAACACAATTAAGTATAACAACAAAGCAGAAGAGAAAGAAATGAATATTGTTGATATACAACATTCGATACAACAATGATAACATATGAATCAATATCAGAGATACAAGATAACAATACTACAGCGGAATAACAATATGATATAGCAGCGGAACCTAAAACTCCAAACAGCAACAGCGACTTTAATTCCAAAGCACCCAAAGAAAAAACTCCAAACCACTAGCTCGAACCACCATCAATTTTGTACCAAGCTAAGCTAGTCTCGTCCGCCAAGGACTCCAATATCCAAGATCTCCAAAGAACACCAAAGAGAAAGCTAAAGGCTACTGGATCAATATCTACTGTTTGACTATCTGAAAAACCCAACTCTAGACTGTCCATGTGGAAAATTGTGGGCACCCAGAGTTCGAATTCAGAATTCATATGGACTCGTCATCGAGTCGAACTCAATCGGAGGTAGGGGAAAGGCATCATAGATTCTCGATGGAATTCTGATCATGGAGGCAGGGATGAAGATGGTCGGAGGATGGCGAAGTGTGATGTTTTGTGACAGGGCCATTTGTTCTAGGTAGGGTGGAAATGTCGATTTCGTTTTGGGTTTGATATCGGGCTTCCTGGGTGACCAGATCAAAGGAGGGTGGCATAGGTGATGTGTGGGTGACCGTAGCATCGGTCAGAGGGGAGCCGATGCCGTGTGCATGTGTAAAAGTAATTAAGATCCAATTAATTACAATTAAGTGTTAATTAATTAGGATAATTAATTAAAGGAATGATAAATTATGCAGGTGATTGAAACTTAATCAATTGTAGTTAATAATAATTAATCATTGGTTTAAAATTACTAATGGAAGTAATTATGTGGATAAAAATTTAAAACCCCATAGTTTATTCATCTTATTTGTCGATGTTTGATTTCTATTGAACGTTATGCGATGGATTAATATATTTGATATGTGATGCTATGTAATTCTTTGTGTTGAGCTGTTATATTTGTGATGTATATACTGTTGACCCGTTAATCGACATTTGAATTTTGATGCTACAGGGAATCAGATTCCAGTTGGTTATCCGAAACCCACATCGAATTGTTATAATGAATATTTGTAATCGATAAATTTACTTTGTCTGTGAATAAGGATAAGCATTATAGATATACCGATTATCGATATTTCTGTGTTTGTATCTGCAACGATTGATGTTGTGCACTATTGTGCAAATCCCGTAGACTACACTATACACACACAAATATGGATTGCACGTGGAATCGGTTAAGTCACAGATTTTTAAAACAGTTTTGAATTTAAATTTTAAATTCAAATGGTTTTGGAATGGATCGGGTTTAAAGTGAAAAAATTTTGAAAAGGTGTTTTAAAAATGAAAGTTAATTTGAATAACTTAATAAAGATTTGAAATTTGAAAAAATTTGATTTAAACTGAATTCAATATGTGAAATTGAATTCTACATCTGGTATTTATAACGTAAAAATGTTATACAAAGTTATAAATGTGTTTATATGGATTTTAAATCATTTTAAAAGTATTACTTTGAGAATTTGAATGTAACCCAAGTTTATATTTAAAGGCCTTAACCCGTGCAATTATAATCGGGTTTTCCGAAACGGAACAAGAGGTTTTCAAATAATAATAGCTTTTATATAAGGAAAGAATTTCCAAAATTATGATGAAAAGATTTCCAATTTAAAATGGAGTTGTTTTGAAAGTTATGAATGAATCTTTGTCAAAGATTGGTAAACCTTGTTTTAAATTGAAAGGGGTCTTAAAAGTGAATCTTTTGTTTAAAAGATTAAAAGTGTGGAAATTGTTTAAACCATTAAAGGTTTTTGAAATGAATCTTTTCGTTTAAAAGATATGAAATGGTAATTTGTTTAACCACTTGAAAGAAAAGTATGGGTAATAAGTTGTGACTTAACTGAGATCCCATATCCATATGTTTTTTTAATATTGCGCTCACTATTCGGTTTAGCCGGGAAAGGACCTTTGTGTTGTATAACCTATTCCGAATAGTGATACGAAGCTATGGATAGCATTTGAAGACCGGTGGTAAAGACCGGATACTTTCGAAAATGAAAGGGTTTCTTGTCGAAAGTCTCTGCATCGGCTGATCTCAGGTATAGAGATTCGAGCTCCCATTATGATGGGAAGTCCGGACGTGATTAGGAATTATCCGGATTTACAAGGACTTCTTTGGAAGTGCCTTCGGTTCTGTTCGAACCCGGAACAGACTTGTATGGATTGTGTGTCAGACGTTACCCCTTGAGATGTAAAACCGGTTTCTATCAAATACATTTCAGTTTGGTGGCGGAGATTTATTCTCTTAGCTTAACACCCTTCTTTGAGACGAATGAGATCAGAGATTATGTAGTTGATGGTTACCAGTGATACATTCCCAATTTGGTAATGTGGCATACGAAGTGCTACTGATCATTTGTTGATCAAAGCATGGATTTTGTGAAAAGCGTAGCCTTGTGGACGAGACTTCGTCGAACCTCACAACCCGGAATGGTCGAAACAGGAAGAATGCGGCAAGGTTATTTGGGGGTAGTGCCCCCTGAGGGTATGTTCATTTCCTTCTGGATAGAGGTGGTATCATGGTATCGAGCTCAGATACTTAACCTATGCGGTTGTTGCAAATTTATTACTTTGTGGTTGTTGGTGAATCTCGGGATAAAGGTTGGTTACGACCGGAGGATGGCATACTCGTGTCAGTAGTTACCTAGTTACAGAGGTAACCCGGCCTTGTGTTGGCAGAGATCCGGTTAGGTTCTCGGGGCGTCCCTCCAGAGGCGTACCCATGTGGCAATGGGAAGTTTCTTGGCCTGATCATTTGTTGGAAATCCAATTACTAATACGCGCCTTGTACGGTTTTAGTCGTAAAACCTGCCATTTAACATGGTAGCTATAGTAAGCATAATATAATGGTACATATGCTGGCTAAGATTAATATTATACTTTCAAAATGTTTTCCACTATGCACTAATAATAATATCAAATGGTTTTCACGTATCAAGCATATTTAACTATCATAAGAAGAAATCTTCTTCAACTCTGTGTTTGCATTGTGTGTGTGGCGGGAGACCTTATGGTAGTTTCATTTTCCAAAAAGCATTGCGGATTTCAAATATAAATTCTTTTGTTGTTTTTAAAGATTAAAATGTTTCTTTTTGGTCATACCAGTTCCAGACTGACCCGGAGTTTATTATTCCCTTCCTAAACTTTGGGTGCCCACAATTTTCCACACGGGCAGTCTAGAGTTGGGTATTTCAGATAGTCAGACAGTAGATATTAATCTGGTAGCCTTTAGCTTTCTCTTTGGTGTTCTTTGGAGATCTTGGATATTGGAGTCTTTGGCGGATGAGACTTGCTTTGCTTGGTGCAAAATTGATGGTGGTTCAAGCTAGTGGTTTGGAGTTTTTGCTTTGGGTGCTTTGGAATTAAAGTCGCTGTTGCTGTTTGAAGTTTTAGGTTCCGCTGCTATATCATATTGTTATTCTGTTGTAGCATTGTTATCTTGTATCTCTGATATTGATTCATATTGTATCATTGTTGTATCGAATGTTGTATATCAATGATATTCATTTCTTTTTCTTCCGCTGTGTTGTTATACTCAATTGTGTTATAAGCTCCAGCGAACCAGATTCGATGTTTGGATCTGCGGCATTGGAATACGAGTGTCGTATTCGGTGCCGATTTTCGAAGGTCAAGTCAGGGTCGTTATAACATCACCCACGTTTTAGGTCTATCACTTCCAAGTACGAACATGTGAGCATGTGGAAGTCCGCGCTTTTGAAATTCAATGGTATATATCATTGCATATTGAAAATTAGAAACAAAATAATAAGGAACAAAAGGTAATAATGATATATTTAGTGTCAATGAGCATAAAATGCAGAAGAATATATACATGCTTTTACCTTTCCAAATTGTTCCTCGTCCTTTATTTCCTTAATTAGTTTCATAAGCTTGATTTGAAAAACACGTGAAACTATATCTAGTCTATCTTCAGTTCTTTGTTTTGTATAGCGTTCTAAAACATATCCAATCTTTAACCATTTTAGGTTGCTAGTAAACGTCCAATGCATGAAGCTGATGTATCCCCAGCAGCTATTGCATCATGGAACCCACTATAAATTTTAAATCTTAATGTTTTCTGATTATTTTTCTCCCAACACAGCCTTTCTTCCTCTATAAATGTGTAAGCATCTATACAAATTGCTGGAAAATTTTCCCTCCTAAAAGTAGAACAGATCCGTCTCTCGACCTATACTGAAGAAGATAGGTGTAGTACTCTCTCATAGTAACCATTTCCCTTTTCGTTGTTCTAGTCTGTATTCGATATTTCAATGATAACCATCTTCTCCGTAGGGAAATAAAATAGGGTATTGCATAGCCATAAAGGAAGGATGTTTCTCGTTAATTCTTTTAAGAACTCCATTTCTCTCCTCAATGACAATGTCTCTAAATCCACATAAGTTTATGCTGTCGTCATCTCTTAATGAAGCAACCTTTGACGTACTTGATAGATTGTACTGCCTACCATCTCTATACCACCTTTCCAATAGCCTAATAAAAACCAGTTGATACTCTATAGCATGAAATCTATCTCTTGACATTCGAAAGACTTGAGCCAACACATTACATTCATTAGATATTGTAATTAGATTTTTAACTATTTCTTCATCCAAATTAGTTGTAACATGAGCAGATATTCTGTTCAATGCCTCATTTGCTGTGTCGTAAAAGTATAACTATGCAAATTTCGACGTGCCATCTTTTAGTAGTAATGACCCTATCCCGTGGTGATTTTGTCCATTTATTCTAAAAATGTATGGTCCATGACCATTATTAATGGAGTTGTCAATATGACGACCCATTGGGGTAAAAGCAAAAATGGAGTTGTATGCAAGAATGTTTTCTCTAAAATGCCTACTTTTAGCTCCGTCGTTATGGTCCAAAAGATGTAGCACATATTGAGGACATTTTTTGAATAATGAAAGTTGTACCTTTCCTTTCTAATGGCGTATAGAAAAGACTAGATTTGTATATGTGCTTTCTGATTTTATGCATTCCTCAAACCAAACCAAGGCCCCACAATTACTACATTCACATCGCGGATGACCAAACTTTCATGGAATCAACATCTTCCTAGATAAAAATTGTTGGAAAAAAAATTGAGAAGCACTATTGTCCAAGTGGTTAATTGATTCGGATTTGGTGCAAGAGGTCACAAGTTCAAAACTTGCTTTCGAACGTTTATTGACATGGGATATGTTGTCCCAATAATTTGTTGTATATAAAGTACCATTTTCAAAAAAAAAAAAATTGTTGGAAAATCCGTAAACACATATGGATTATTGTCTACCGAAGAAAGAGAAGCAGCAAAACTCACTTTGATTTAAAGTCCTGGTTGTACTTAAATTGCTGAAAGATTGAAAATTTGTATCCGCTTTTGGAAAACAAATTGCAGCATAGCCATATGATGGAAACGTTGGATGTGGGCATTGAGTGATTTATGCCTTTTCCAATACCTGATTTGAAAAGCAGAAAAAAATTGCATCACACAAACTATTAACTCTAAACAGCTATACACACACACAATATACTTACGTTGAATCCACGAGATTAGCTTTTAATGTCAGATATACTTATGCCTATACTGGCGGTTCAGCCGACACACTAAAAGTATAGATTACTTTAAATGTTAGTTCAAACAGTAGTATGAAATATACAAAAATTATGGAATTAAAGTTTAATGCAAATTACCTCCTCTTTGGTATTCATGTAGTAAGCAGAATATGTTGAAAACTCTTCAAAATGCTGCAGGCAGAGATAGTTTTTACGGTTTTGTGGTGTGATACATTGGTCGACATCGCTACAGTTCAGCAAGGTAGTCCAAGTAGATACTGACATATTTTTTAATCGTTGATCAGATAGCAATAGTCGTCCCTTCGCACATGCATGGCTCCAAATCTGACATTTAATGATTATGAAAAAAATTAGAATTGTGTGTTCAAATCAAACTCCTGATATGCACTGTTTGAATGATCTGATATCTAGCAGGGGAAACAAATAACCGAGGGATGCACACTAATGTTGTTGTTGGGTAGAGAGTGTAGAAGAGCAAAACTGGTAGGTCATAAATTGTTAATTTAATCCATGTAGACCAGTATACCAATGGTGGTAGGAAAAAATGATAACCATAGGTATGTTGATGAATAAAGATCCAGCATAAAAAGCAGATGCTAAAAGTAATTAATACGTGCAATTGAGTTGTAAGTCCAAATATGTAATGGAAAATAGCAGTACATACATTTGACTGCTAACAAACAAATTCAAAAAATGAGTCCAAATTGAAGTAGGCTACGGAGTGTAAATTTTTGAGAAATTGGTAAAACAATTTAATTTTTCATACATCATGCATTTTTTGCAAGGTTGAAATTGCTAGGAATTGAACGATGGCATACTGAATAGCAGTCAATAAAAATTGCAAAGTGCAAATACCGCTAATTACACTGTACAACCTAATGTAAGTTATGTCAACAGAAGGTGACAACTAAATAAAATTTGAACATGCAAGAATTTGTATTATATGCCATTTTAAGTCAATGAAAATGTACATTGATCATTTAGTGAATTTATTTTTATTTCAAAAATGTGCAGTGGAATTATTGCAATTTTTAAAAAAAATAGCAGCACATGGGAAACATCAGATAAATAACAGAAGATGTTGGTACATCTTACCGAAAACTGACATGACCGCGTATGCAACGCATGTTGTCCGAATTTCTTTACCATGTCTCCGCCTATGCATAAAATATAAGTAAGCACATGTACGTCAAATAGATGGTGTGCGTAGACACACTGAATTCTTATAAAAGCCAAGTATTTTTTTAATTTTAGGAACAGTTATCCTATACAAATTCGGTAAAATGTGCTTATGCCTACAGGCATGCGTGTGAATATAACCGAGAGGAACTGTACATTAACTTCTACAAATTCAAAAAAAAAATTGATATATCACATCATTTGACTCCTACATAGATAACATATTCGTATGTAAATACCTAGCCGATTATGGCAGGGGAAAATCTACAGGCGGTAATAAGTCAGACCTATGTCCAATATAAATATAAGAGTTAGCAGGGTTAAAACAAATAAATACTTGGTACCACAGCAAACATCGAAGTAATCATCTTAAAGTAAATAAATACTTGTATGTTAGCTAAAGAGGCAATGTACTTGAAAATGTTGTTATATTTTTATAAAGTGGATCAAGCCATATTGGAAATCTGAACTTGTAAACTATTGAATATAATAGTTGATTTTTTTTAATCCAAATATAAACAAATCGTCAAATAAGTTTTTTTTTCTTCCTTCGGCCTAAATGAAAGTATAAATATCAAGTGGTAACATCTTTAAATCCAGCGATAAAAGAATATAATTGTATAATAAGTCAGATTTTAGATTAGGTATGAGGGTGAGAAATAAATTAATGATCATCGACAATCAAACTAATACACATGCAAATTTTTAATTGTACAGTACCTAAAATTTTTATCTGTTTGCTAATTCACCACAGTACTACAAACTATTTTTGGAAAATTAATAGGAAAAAGCTTATCAAAATCAAGAGACGAACAACGTTACTAAAGACCACGGTATAGTTTTTACAAGGTGGATTGGTAAAATAGGTCTGACTAATTATTATTTTTGAATTTTCATGTGATGCTATCGAATGAAATATTTCTAGAATCTAACCTCCTAAGCAATGACAATAAGTGCAACTCATTACAGCCAAATTTAAAGGATATTTAAACTAAGCCACTATGTTGTCCAAAACAAATGAAAGAAGTGTAAACCATCATACTTACTCGTGATAGGTGAGTTTATTAAATGTTAAGAATTATATAATGAAAACATGGATGTGCAATAGGTTAGCGTAGAGCATGGAAGCATGGAAGGGGTAAAATAGTTGTTATGATTAATGTCTGAATAGCTTGAAACTTGCAGCTTCTTGGCCAGTGAAATTCATATAAGATTAACCAAAACAGTGAATATTGAGAAGAAGAAAAAGGATGAAAGCATGCACAATTAGCATTTGAGAACTATTGTCAGCATAATGGTGCATAATAACTTGAACATAGTAGTTTTGTTACAGTAGAGTATCACCCTTATTTTTTTCAGCACGGTTAGTTTTGCAATTATATTGAAATTAGCATCAGTAAACACATAGTTGGATCTTAAATGAATAAAAGACATCAAATCAACGGTAAAATCTAAGATGCATAGAGAGCTACCCAAGTTAAAGATATTGAACAGGATATGTGGAATTATTATATTTGTCTCCGCTTCCCATGTTGAACTAGAGGAAAACAGTCATTTGTCTTATTTTGTTTCACAAATATAAGCAACCAGAAATATAAAATGCAGTAATAAATAGTGCAGCTTAAGTAGTGACATAAAAAAAACTATTGGGTAGTGGTACATAGCCTATAATTTGTAATATGTTGACCATGGAAATGTTAAATAAAACAAAAAATAGTCAAATAGTATAACCCGCAAGAATGACAGAATAAACAGTACTGAGTACGAAATCCACGAGCAAAAAAGTAGACAATGCACTATAGTGACAGATTAAAATGCAAACAACATTCATTATTTTGTCATACCATCGAACATGGAAATATAAATGAAAGTACCATTGTTGGGAATACTGTTTTGACATAAGTGAAAAAAATATAAAATAGTAATAGTTATGGTATAGCAATTGTACCTTTAGGACAAGAAAAATTGGTAATCAATTATCATTCAGAATAGAGCTAAAGGGGTGCAACCTTAATTTTAGGTTCGACTGTTCCAATTTTGTTGTATGATGCAATAAACAAAATAGTTTGTAAAAAATAAAATTTTAAAACTGTCGGTAAGTGGCAAACATGAAAACCTTACAATATGTTTTTTTCAAACAACTCCATGCAGGCTGACGGCATCCCCTAACACTACAAGAACCGTACCAGATAGCGACGGCTTTTAGCTGTCGCCGGCCGTCGCTAGCCGTCGCTAGCCGACGCTAAAAACCGTCGCTATATTGGTCGTCGCCCAATAGTATGGCGACAGCTCCGTCACATAAATAGCGACGGCTCGCGACTGCAAATGTGCCATGTGGAAATTTTTTCAACGTCTAAATGATGTCGCTAGCCGTCGCTAACCTGAACCAATTGGCCGTCGCTAGCCGTCGCTAAACTGAACCAGATAGCCGTCGCTAACCTGGATTAATTTCTGTGCACCTGCACAGCCCATATACACTTCAACCAATCTGAACCAAACAACCGCTATACACTATATTCATCAACTATAACCATCATATATCCATCATATAACATCACTATACACTCAAACAATATAAAATCCAACCAAATCTCATTTTCGAATCCAACCAAATCTCATTTTCAAATCCAACCAAATCCATTAACCAGAATATGTACATAGTAAACCGAAATTTCTACATAATATCCCGACATATATACACATAATATCCAACCAAATCCATCAACTAGAAGTCATCAAAATATATACATAATATCCTGAAATATATATACACCAAACCAACCAAAATGTGTATATACCAAACTATAAGCAAACAAACATACATACTCCTCGCCATCGCTGCCGTCCTCTCCAAGCATCCTCCCATGCTGTTGCAAATAAGCCGCAATCCGCTCATCCAACTGTTGCTCAAAAAAACTCTTCCACCAATCATTTATTTCTTCCACTGTCGCCCTCAACTGAGCAATCTCCGCCTCTTGCTGCGACCTCCTGTATGCACTTTGCATTCTCATCGCCTATAAAATAATTCACAATTATTTATATATTAGTATATATATATAATATTATTAAAATTATTTAATTATTCATATGCAAAGTAAATTTATATATTAGTACATGTCAAAATTTACCTCCACATTTCCATAGCTATACCGTCGACTGGTCCGAGAAGGCGGGTCAATAATAGCATCCCAAATATGGTTCTCCTCCTCTAACGTAAGCTCTTCCCGACCAGAGGACTGTGCTACACGAGCCCGCTCTGCTTCGTGCCTCTCCTGCGATTACAAACAATTGTTTTACACGATAAAAACCGAATTTCGAAATTTTGAAAATAAAATAAGACAAAATATTGTTATTAAAAGTAAATTAATTTACCATTACCGATTGTGATTTGTCATCCGTCCACTCGTACGAAACATTGCCCTCTTCGTCGGTCCTCTCCAGAGCATGCGTGGCCTTGAACAGCTCGGCCATAGTGGGCTCGCGGTTGTATCTCGCGGCCTGAAAATATATAAATATTATTGCTAATCTGATTATAAAATATTGCAATAAAATGTAAACACAATTTATAAATTTAATTACCAGCTCTCCCTTGTGCTCCTGAAAGGATTTTGAGCCACCACGGTGCAATGCAGGATTTTTATTCTTGTTTGTCTGGTTCTGCGCAGATAACTCCTACAAATTAAGATAAATTATTACGTATATATCTTGCGAGATTTATACTAGACTTAAATAACAAAGAAAACATATTTTACTTACTTTTACCGCCGGACTGTTCCAAAGCTGAAGAAATTCATTCCATACACCCTCACCCGTCCAGTTCGGCTTTTTCCCTGCATTCTTAGCCGTGGACAATGTATCCCTGTAATTTTTCCTCATTCGTTTGTTCCAGTGATTTAAAAAAATATCCAAGTCATCAGGGTCAACGCGGACTGCAGCCTGTAAATTAAAATTATTTTAAGTTATATAGATTATATTAATTTACAACTGAAATTCAAACTACTACTTACACGTAAATCCGCCTATATAGCGTTCTTTACATGAGGGGGGATGTCGTCCCAGCGAGGCCAACAACCATCCATCCGGCTCTGAAATCCCTTTCTCGAAACCTGTAAATTATAATCTGATGGTTCCACCTCAAAGCCACTGCAAAAGTTATGATATACATGTTTAGTGGATTTTAAAACTTATACTTTAAATAAAATTGATACTTACCCAGCACTTCTAGCAACAACTTCTGCAATCGGGCGTAAGTCCGGTGCAGTGCCAATACCACCTACACCGGGAGATGGGGATGGCGTGCCACCACCACCTACACTCCGTCTCCTGCCAGACATATCTGCTATAGAAAAACAATATAATCAGAGAACAATTATAGAAATTCACTACTACATAGCATGTTTCAATCACTTTTATAGAAACAATTATAAAAATTTACTGGTACAAAACATGGATAAAAATTATATAAATAATCATCACAGAACCATAATAGAAATTCACTACTTTCATAGCATGTTTCAATCACTTTCACAGAACAATTATAAAAATTTACTAGTACAAAACATGAATAAAAATTATATAAATAATCATCACAGAACCATAATAGAAATTCACCACTACATAGCATGTTTCAATCACTTTCACAGAACAATTATAAAAATTTACTAGTACAAAATATGGATAAAAATTAACTAAATGATCATCACAGAACAATTACAGAAATTTACTATTACATCGCATATTTCAATCGCTATCACATAACAATTATGTCAATAACGATCAGTCTTCATCGTTTTCTGATTCAGATTCAGTCTCGTATTCTGTCTCATTTTCTTCGGTACTTTCGAATGCATCAAATAGGACGTTCGATTCATCATTCAAAGGCCCTACATCAATATCATCAGTTATTATTATTTCTGTATTTGATTCAAGATCGGCTTGATATGCTGCTTCACCTGGAATATTATTTCCATCAAACGTAAACCTTGGTTTCGTTTTGAATACAGCAGACCAATCCGCTTTATCTCTTTTCGAAGATGGATACGGAGCAAAATAAACTTGTAACGCTTGCTTGGCTAATACAAAAGGATCGTACTTATAGTAGTGTGATGTATGCCTTACTTCAATAAGTTTGTACTCTTTATGCACGTTGATTCCGAAACCAGGAACGTTACTGAACCAATTGCACTTAAATAAAAAAAACTTTTTCTAAAGGTTCAACATAATATGTCAATTCTAGAATCTGTATTAAGACGCCGTAAAAATATTTTAAATGCTCATCTGGATCATCACTGCCTTTGACAAATACCCCGCTGTTATATGTTAATTTTTCAGCACCGTAATCTTTTGTGTTGAACTTAAACCCGTTGACGAAGAATATTGGATAAGTCTTCACATTACTTTTTGGTCCAATCGCAAGATGTCTTAAGCCTTCATCAACGACACAGTTTCTCGCTCATAAACATAGTTCAAAAACCATTTGGGAAATTCTTTACTGAGATCGCCAGATGGATACTGTGATTCGTAGATACTGCATATATGTAATATGTGTTATTATTATGTACGTATAAGTAAATTACAAGTGAATCAATTATTACCTGACAAATGGTGCGACTTCGACACAATTTAAAAAAACATACGTGTGCGATACATGGTGGTCTCTATCGTCCAACCATATTTCCACACATTTTCCACCAGGTCTACCATATTGTCTAAAAACAGATAACATTGTTTGAGAAGAATTTTGTTCAACGGCTTCCTCATTTCGAGGAACAGTTACAAACGATAAATTCACATCGTCCTTAAAGTAGCGAGAGAAAAAAAATGAGGCTTCTTCTTCAAGATACGATTTGCATATCGAACCCTCAACTCGGGCTTTTTGTCGAATCTTCTTCTTCAGATGATTCATGTACCTATTAAGATATTTATTACATATTTAGATATACAAATTTGAATTTGAAATTGGCATGAACATTGCACGTGTTAATTTACCTCTCAAATGGATACATCCATCCATATTGCACAGGACCTCGAAGAAGTGCTTCGGATGGAAGATGAATAGGTAAATGCTCCATTACATTAAAGAAACCAGGCGGAAGTATTTTCTCCAGTTTGCATAGAAATATGGGTATTTCTGCTTCAAGTTTACGTATACGATCCACCTTTAATGTTGTCGAACAAATCTATTTATAAAACAAACATAACTCTGTTATGACGTTCCATATTTTTACGGGCAACAGTTCTTTGAAAGCCATGGGGAGTAAATATTCCATCATGATATGACAATCATGACTTTTCATCCCACTCAGTTTACTATTTTTGAAGTCAACACATCTACGAAGATTGGAAGAAATTCCATCGGAAAATCTTAATTCTTCCACCCACTTTAGCACGAGTTTTACTTGCTTATTGTCTAGCTCATAGCATGCTTTCGGTTTTTTATTGTCATTAAGCTTCATATGAAGTTCTGGGCGCTTACAATAGTCTGCCATATCAAGCCTCGAATTCAAATAGTCCTTGGTTTTGCCCTTTACATTCAAAATTGTATTAAATAGAATATCAAAAACGTTCTTTTCGTTGTGCATCACTTCAATATTTTGTTGGAGTAAGAGATCTTTCCAATATGGTAACTCCAAAATATACTTTGTTTGCACCAATTATGAATGTCTGACTTTCCTGAGATTTCAGTCTGGACTCCAGTTTCATGTATCTTTGGATAGTCTCTTACAATTTCGTATATTTCCTCGCCTGATCAAACCTTGGGTGGTTTCAGATTCTCTTCTCTGTTAGCTATGAAAATTTTCTTATCTCTTCTAAAAGTATGATTGGGATGAAGAAAACATTGATGACAATCAAACCACGAAACTTTCTTCCAATATCGTAACGAAAATGCTCGTATTTCTTCCATACAATAAGGGCATGCTAGACGACCGGCCGTACTCCAACCAGAAAGCATCCCGTATGCAGGAAAATCATTAATCGTCCATAACAAAGAAGCGAATAACCGGAAAAAAGTTTCGTTGATACATCGTAAGTTTCGACTCCTTCATTCCACAGTTTCTTCAACTCTTTGATCAATGGTTGTAAATAAATATTAATTCCTTGGGTTGGATCATGAGGGCCGGGAGCGACAGTGGTGAGAAACATATATGGTGTCTTCATACACATCCATGGAGGTAAATTATACGGAGTAACGATAATTGGTCAGGATGAATATTTACTACCAAACTGTGAAAATGGTGAAAATCCATCCGTACATAAACCAAGTCTGGCATTACGGCTTTCCGCAGCAAATGCGGGATAAGTCTTATCGAAATGTTTCAATGCTTCACCATCGGATGGATGTATCAAAGTTCCTTCTTCCGCTATTCTCACACTATGCCATCGCATATGACAGGCCGTAGCAGAAGATGCATATAATCTTTGAAGTCTGAGAGTGATGGGTAAATAATGCATTCTCTTGTACGGGACTTCTTTCCCTTTCTTCTTTCTTGGTTTGTATCTTTCTTCGTTACATATTTTGCATTTTCCGAGGTCAACGTCGTCTTTCCGATACACATGCAACCTTTCACACATGCATTTATCTTCTCGTACGGTAGACCGAAAGCGGACATCAATTTTTTTACTTTATAATGACTATCGCACATCAGATTATTGGGTGGCATTTGTCGTTCTGCAGCTTGTACAACTGCTGTAAATGCAGCTTCCGTAAGATTGAATTTTGATTTCATAGTTATGTATTCGGCGGTTATTGAAAGTTCGGTTCCGCTTTTACATCCGTCCCACAACGGCCTCTTAGCAGAATCCAACAAATCGTATATTTTTTTAGCTCCCGCAGTCGGTTCTTCTTCGACATTTTCGTCTTCATCGACAGCTTCAGTTTTAGGAAACATTGATCGTGCTGCATCATCTACCATATTTTCTATCGGATTCGTCATCATATTATCGTCCTCTAAAACTTCAGTATTAGGTGAAGGTTCAACAAGTTCTCCATGACGATCCCAGAAATAATAATCAGGCACGAAACCGTATTGATACAGATGTACTTCAACTATATCCAGTTTCCAATGCTTCAAATGTTGGCACTTACTACACGGGCAACGAATTTCTGTATTGTTTCGGTGATTAGATTTAGCAAATCTAATAAATTCGTGTACACCGTTGTAGAAATGTTGCTTTATTGATCCCTTCTTTCCAGTTCTGACTTCATACATCCAAGTACGGTCGAGAAAATAATTGAACATTTTTTCTGATTTGAAAATGTATGTTACACAATTTAAATCATTAATTTTCAACCATTCTTCATTGTAAATAATTCATCGTTCCAGAAAATTCAAAATATAAACTTCACTTTATTTTTTTATTTTTTGGTATTTTGGTTTTCACTTTGGTGGTCAGTCATCCTACTTCCCATTACAAACACAATAATGTAATTACATTTTATAAATCATTTCAGATTAAACGGTTCAACAAAATTTCGGCAGCACTTCCCTTATGTTTCCTATATCGTACACAAATGCGTGTACACAGGGAACGTAAAGGAAGTGCTGTCGAAATTTTATAACCGTTTAAAATAAAATGATTTATAATATGTAATTACTTTATTGTGTTTGTAACTTGTCCAATACAGGGACAAATCCGACAAATATTGTATCAGATGAATATAAATGTCCGTTCCGTTACAAAACGAACATCTATATAACGATCATACACAACACTTGCCAGACGGGGCCAAAGCCAATCTAAGGGATAAAAAAATTTCTTTAAAATTTATCAAATATTGTTGTTCTTTTCAAATTTTAACAATGTTTCAACTATTTATATTTTATTTCAAAATTTTGTGTATTTAAATTTTAGTTCAACATTCAATTGACAATTTTAGTTCAATATTCATTTCTTTATTTTTTTACGACATAGATTTTATGTGACTATTTGTTGTTGTTATATTCATTTCTTAATTTCTTTACAAAATCGATTTTAGTACAATATCAGTTGTTTTTAAAGTCATTTCCTAATATATTTTTAAAATAAATTAGATATTTGCAGAATTTTTAATGTTCTCCTATTCATTTTTTAATTTTTTGTACAAACTTTATTTTTTACAATATATACAACCTTTTGCATTTTGGCCGTCGCTAGCCATCGCTAGTTATCGCTAAAATTATTAAAATGGCCGTCGCTAGCCGTCGCTCAATCAACAGGGTAAATATAAGAATTATCAATGAATATAATTAGAAAACAACAAATTCTAATTATCAAATAGATAATTAGAAAACAATAAAAACTAATTATTAAATAAAAATTTGTCAATTTAAATTCACTTAACAACTTAAATTTGTAATTTATCAATTTCATAAACTATGAAATACTTTCATGTAAATTTATCAATAACCAAGTTAACCATTAATATACGCTATTTTTTCACCTAAAACAACTAACCATGTTAATCGCCAACACTAATTATCTACATCAACCATTTATTCAACTTGATCATGATAAACTAATTAATGTAATACTTAATTCAAGTTCATGATAATAAACTAATTAATCTACCAAATCAATATACAACACTACTAATACCTAATTTAGCAACATTACAATACCCAATTTAACAACAAATCTCAATTTTACAGCAAATCATAATTGAATTAGGGTTTAAACTAAACCTAAAAACATCAAATTTACATTCAAACAAGAGATTAGGAGCATACCGACACAAATTTGGATGATTTGGAGGCGTTGAAGGCTGGGACGGCGGCTATGGTGACGGGAGGCAACGGATTGGGGGAAGGAGGAAGGTTTTGGGGGAGCAAGTGAAGTGAATCTGCTGCTCTCGGCTTGGATCTGTATATTGCGTATAGCGACGGCTAGCGACGGCCGCTTTTTTTAGCCGTCGCTAGGCTCCGTCGCTATACGAAGCCTTTCTTGTACTGTAAACTGATTACGAATTGTTATTTTTGGTCACGGCATCATTGACGACAGCAAGTAAGGTCAATTTCAAAATTAGGTGGATTATTTATGGCCAAAAAACAATCAGTATGAGTAATGTCAGACGACTCGAAAAACATGAAAGACATGTGTGGGTAGCAAAAAAAGGGAATAAGTAAAAAAGCAAACAGAAGCAAGAACAAAGAGTAGACCAATATTATGCTTGTGCTGCGGTAAGCAATAAGTTGATAGGTAGCATTTAAATAGTATCATCATATTATGTTAATTTTTTGCACTTTTGTGCATACGCAAATTAATTTAAACAAACATAAGTAAACACATTCCAAGTTTAACTGATTAACAGTGGTATGCAGTAAAAGATAATCAGTGGAAAAACCACCTAACATACGACAGAAGAACATGGTATGTAAAGCTTTTATTCATCTTGTAAATATGGATGTAGTCTGAAAATTAGGTGTAGAGGAAATAATCTTAGAGGTCGATGATAGAATGATGATATGATTTATAATTGTGCAATGACAAGGGAGTAATGAATGCCAATTTAGGCAAAGTCAGTATGTTGTAAAAAAGAGAACATAGATATGTGTACACACACACACACACACACACACACATATATATATATATCTGTGTGTGTGTGTGTATAAACATGCAATGTGAGAAGAAGGGGAAGTTAATCAAGAAATAAAAAAGGCAAACAGTAGTGTGCAATAATTAGTGGCTTGGTTGGGTAACAGCTAATACTGAATTAAGCTATATCAATTGTCAGAAATATTCATGTGTAAAATGGCAATTTGTACATAATTCCAGCTACATCAATTAAGGTAGATCAATTATCAGAAGCCCGATATGACAATTTTTCTACCTGGTTGGGCAGGAAAAACATGAATAAAACGATTGACAAAAAAGTGGTTTATGCATAACATGCACGAATAGACGTAGATAGACATATTATTTCTTTTTATTCCATAGTGTAAAAAGAATGTTCTATATATTGGAAAATAAACTAGCATCGGCAGCACACAAATTTCGATTGTTTATTTATATCATTTAAGTGTTCTTAGAATTAGGACAGATATTTTGTGGATCACTGTTTATACAAACAATGATAAGATGACCTTAAAATCTGCATTGATATAGAACTGCAAGAGACTATATATTTTATGTTGCTAATAGGATGATTTACCGTATATACAAAGGAGAATAACCAACCTATGAAATGGACAGAAGTAAAGGGTAGGAAAATAAATAATAGAATCATCTTTTGGCTGAGGTATAAACATTGTTATCGGTGGTAAAGTTTTGGCAGTTCTACTGTGTAATTCATTGCATAATGTAATATTATGGAAGAACTACCACCCAACTATTACTTGTGGAGTTATCATTCATCCGTAAAAAGGTCTTTTTGTGTTTTATCAGTCTGGCTAATCTAACTTGGAAGTCTAAAAGTTTAGAGAATACCTACCAATGTTCTGCACTGCCAAGCAAGCTGGAAACCAATTATGGCCGTTTGCTAGAAATTTATGTTTTGGTCGTTGGACAAAGTAAAGAAGGAGGAAAATGGAGGGAACCAAATGCAACATGGAGTAGGAAAAAGGAGAGAGGAAGACGATTTTGTAGATTGGAGGGCAGTCTTAGGTTTTAGTCGAGATTGGTTGTTCACAAGCGGGGGGCGGATGGAATGTGGGAAGGTGGATGTCGAAGAACAGCGTGAGAGAAGTGTTATTTCAGAAATTGGAGGACATTAGTAGGATATAGGGTTAGAGTTGGGAGGAGTTTATGAATTGGGGAAAGCAATTGAGACATGGGAGGAGAAATGAGGTTTTTTTATTTTTGTGTTAATATTAGATGAAGGAAAGGCGGAAAAGGCAGGGGAATATAGAAATTTGAAAACGTAAGCGTGTGAAAGGTCATGTAACCAGTTTTAATATTGTGCTTTCAAGTTTAAGTAATTGATACGAGGGTAGTACAGTTTTCAATGACCAGATCGAAAAACCTTAAGTTTTGTTCTTATTGACTTAAATGTAAATTGTTACATTTTAGTCAATTATAATAAATATATTGAAATTTAAAACAATTTTTTTAAATATTTCGTAAAAAATTATTGGGATAATACTATAACACTTTTTTATGATAAAATTATAGATTTTCTTATTTTTTAAGATAAAAAATGTTTCGGTTCAACGATAATTCGTAAAATGTACATTAATAATATATTACGAGTGTTACGGCACGCGCTTTGCATGTTGATTGTTTTCCATATAAATTGTATATGTTAAATCAGTCAAAAAATGATTTTTTATTTTCAAGTGATATTAAGATTTGTATATTTGTAAAGAAGTATTTTGAATTTGTAAATAAAGTTTAATTTCAGATCCTACTTTTAGAAGTTTTTTGATTTTATAAAGAATGTTTAATTATTAGATGCTAATTTTAGGGGTGTTTGCATTTGTAAAAGAGTTTAATATTATATTGTCGTAAAAATAAAAATAAGAAGCCATTAAAGAAAGAGGCAAAAGATATATTATTCATTACTGAAATTTGTCATATATTTACATTACATAGCCTCCTAATAAGGGCTCCAGAGCTAAGGATTGAACCTATCCCACGGTATGGGATTAAACAAAACAACATAAAAGCATATTCACTTCATGATTTACATATAATGTTGAAAGGGAGTGCAGATTAAGGATCTTAAGGCTAATTAAACACTAGAGGGGGGGTTAATAGTGTTTAGGTTAATAGTGTTTAATGGATTCTAAGACATATATGAACTAACTTAAAATTATGACACAAACAAATGCAGAACTTAATCATAGAACAATCACAGAATCAAACATAGATGCAGAAAGTAAATAAAAAGCAGTAAAGGGAAAGAACATACCGGATTTTATACTGGTTCAGAGTTACCCTACATCCAGTCATGTACCAAGACAAACCACCTCATATAGATTTTTATTATAATAATGTCCAGATTACATTCCTCAATTTCTAAAGGCCCTGAGGTACCCTCCTGTCTCACGAGTCCGGGCAAAGTCTCTTGATTTACGGGCCACAAGATTACCCAATTGATTTCCAGGCACAACCACACCTTACAGAGAGGTTCGATAAACTTTTGATTACAAATTGATCGTATAACTTTCAATAGCACTTTGATCTTCGAGAGAGGGCAGAGAATCAAACAAAAATGAGATTTTAATTTGATTCACTTGAGAATTCGGCAGAATTTCGGCACGATCTTAAAAATATGAAAATTATAGAATATGGATTTGTGGGGAAGAAGAAGCGAAGAAAATATGAAAATAGATGATTAAAAAATTCGTTTGTGAAGCCTATTTATAAAGCACCATTGGTCATAACCATTTGTGAAGAGATTTAAACGAATAGACACTTCTTTTGAAAATTGAAACTTTTGAACTCAACGGCCACCATGTCCACATTGGGTATCCCATGATGTTGACATCCCTATGTAAAAAAATTTAAAATTTGCTTTTGAAAATGAAGTTTAAAACAAGAGTTTATTTTAAAACAAAAACAAATAATATTTTAAGGCTAAAAAATATTTTTGAAAAGATAATTTTAAGGCTAAAATATTTTGAAAAGCAGTTTTGAAAATCATTTTTGAAAAACCATTTTGAAGTAGCTTTGCAAGCTTCTTCCTGCAGCATATCTCATTACATCTGGACTCGAGAACTTGTACAGAACCAGGATGTTCATGGGTTTGTAAGCCACTTGTCGTATGTTTGTAAGCTACTTGTCGTGGATTTGTAAGCCACTAAGAAGGTAGAAATGAGTTCCATCCCAAATAAAATTCGAATGAAGATTTCCATGCTATTATGAAGTTTTAACAAAAACTAGACACTTATCTTGAAATCTTGATCATGATACTCATGAGTCTTCAAACTTGATTTCTTCATTCTTGATCTTTATACTGTACAGTCTTCAATAATCAGTAGCTGCCTTATATATATCTTGCATAACAACATTCATATATATCTACACAATAGTGTTAGTATATAAGTTATAATAAAATAAGTTACAAAGGTTGTTGTCATTAAAACCACTATCTCCAGTTCCTAACATCTCCCCCCTTTTGATGATGACAACCTTATAAAATATACTTACCACTTCGATCATACCATAACTCCCCCTACTCCAAGCCTATTATTTTATATAACTTCTCCCCCTTTGTCATCAACAAAAAATACCATCCTAAAACCATAAAACTATAAAACTCCCTCTTAACCTAATACTAGAACAAAGTATAGTAAATGGAATGTGAAAGACACCTGCGTCAAATCCAATCATGTCAAATAAGTCAAACAAATCAATCAAGTCAAACAAGTCAATCCAATCAAACTTCAATCAAAACATATCAAACAAATCAAAAACTAATAATCCAATACCATAAGACAATAATACAAACTCTCCCTAAATAAAATACATTTGTTATGTGTACATGTGTGCAATATGTAGTTTGTAATGCAGTATGAAATGTATGAAATATGCAATGTAGCATGAGATGATATGCAGAATGAAGTGTAACTTGTGATGCAAATGATTACGATATTTCATGCATTGTAATTTATGATGTAATATGCAATGAAATGTGATATGAAATAGGATGCACAATTATATGTAATATGAAATAAAATGATAATGAAGTAAGAAGAAAAAATATGCAGAGTGATATGATTATATATAGGCTACGGTAAGAGATATTCAGATTACAAGATAAACATGAATGATAAGTAATATTTAATTGACAAGCATATATAATATGTATGTATGTATGTATGTATGTATGTATACATATGTCAAACTATTTATTATAAATCACTTCAACCAAACAAAGATGGGACTGAAATAGTAAAGACAAAAGTTTAAAGGTAATAAATGGCATTAAAACAATAACATATTCATGAAAGGTCGTAATCAAACTTAATATCAAAATCAAATGCTAAGAAATATGAACTTAAACTATATATGATCAAATATGGTTTTTATAAAAATTAATACCCTCCTTATTTAATTCTTCTAAAATATTTTTTTTAAACTTAATTGTTTTTTAAGAATCCAAACTTTCATGTTTATAAAATACTTAACTTACTAATTAAAACTCATATATCAAATTGTATTGATTAAAATATTTAGGAACATGTATAAACACCTATTAGTTTAAAAAAAATCATAATGAAATATGATATAACAAAGATTGAAAAATTAAAATAAGCATGTGTTATATTAAGGCTTCTTACATTAAAAATTAGTTAATTATTAAAAAATAATTAAACATGAAATTAATTTTAATTATTCTAATATAAGTTAGAAAATAACTCTAAAACGAATAGAGAAAAATACTTAATTTAGATATCGTTTTTTCAAAATTTAAAGTTTCAAACATAAAAGACAGCATTTTAAGAATGCTATAAAAGGTTTTTGCAAAAAAAATATTCAAAACATTATTAAACAGAATCTGAAGCATCTACAAAATGCTGTGAAAAGTTTCTGAAACACTATAGCGTTTCAAAGCAGAAATTATATAAAAATGTATTTGCGGCGTAAAAAAACCAAAGACAGCATTTCAGAAATGCTATCTAAAGTTCTAGGCCTGTTTTTTAACATAATTTTGCACTAATTTTACGACTAGATTTTGACACGTAAATAAATGATTTTAGACCCATTTTTTATAGTAGTTAATACAATTGAAGTACTTGAAAAATATAAAAAAATAATGAAAATACATGTGTAAAGACACTTGACATTATGCATGTAAAATGCTTTTAGTAAAGAACAAGTGCAATGACACGTGTCATTTTGCATGTATATCATCATCTATTTATGTGACAAGTGTCATGTGACATAGCGCAATCTTATTAAATGAAGAAATCTATAAGTAGAACCTTATACTAACATTGTAAATTTATTTTATTAGTTTCTTTAAAAGAAATAAAGTGCGAGAAGTAAAAATAACATTAGATAAGTTGAAATCATGAATGATGGTGTGCTTTTTTACTTAGTATAGTTGTAATAAATTAGGTAAGATTTCATTTGAAAGAAAACTAATTTTAAAAGAAGTTTTTAAAAAAATTAGACTGATATATCAATATGTATACTATGGTGTGTTGATATATGGACCAAAATATCAAAACTATATAAGAGATAAATTTATGTACCTAACTAAATACTTAAATATATATTCCTAAATACAACAATAAAGATGAAATAATAGTAAAGCGTACCTCTTTTTGCACTCCTCTATCTTTCTAACTTTGTTGTTCTTCCATTGTCATGAACCACACATTTATAACTTTCAGAATTTGACGACGAGATCTGTTCTATTGCGACGGGCTTGTTTTTTTATCATCGTAGTATATCCATTTGCTGAATCTGAAGACCGTATGAGAAAGATATAAATGATTTAGTATATGGACCAACTTGGCGCCAAAACTTTGAATTTGAATTTTGAATGAATGGACACTTCAACACTATAAATAGGCCCAACAGTCACCACTTTTCATGAAAGTTTCTCTTCTTCTTCTTCCCATTTTTCTTTTTACTATTAAACTTCTAGAAGGCATATCTCCTTCGTTTCTTAACGGAGTTGGATGAAATCAGTGGCAAATCGAAGAGGAAGGCAAGGGCTATGATCTAGTAATAATTGGTGATGAAATTTTGTGGTATTGTAGTGCAACAGGTCGAACAGTAAGATAAATGTAGAAAATATGAAAATAGATGATTAAAAAATTCATTTGTGAAGCCTATTTATAAATCACCAATGTTCATAACCATTCGTGAAGAGATTTAAACGAATAGACACTTCATTTGAAAATTAAAACTTTTGAATTCAACGGCCACCATGTCGACATGGGGTACCCCATGATATCGACATCCCTATGTAAAAAACAATGTAAAATTTGTTTTTGAAAATGAAGTTTAAAATAAAAGTTTATTTTAAAACAAAAACAAATAATATTTTAAGGCTAAAACATCTTTTTGAAAAATCTTTTGAAAAGATAATTTTAAGGATAAAATATTTTGTAAAGCAGTTTTGAAAATCATTTTTGAAAAACCGTTTTGAAGTAGTTTTGCAAACTTCTTCCTGTAGAATATCTCATCACATCAGGACTCGAGAACTTGTACAAAACCAGGATGTTCGTGGGTTTGTAAGCCAATTGTCGTGGGTTTGTAAGCCACTATGAAGGTAGAAATGGGTTACATCCCAAATAAAATTCGGAATGAATATTTCCATGCTATTATGAAGTTTTAATAAAACTAGACACTTATCTTGAAGACTTGATCTTGATACTCATAAGTCTTCAAACTTGATTTCTTCTATCTTGATCTTTATACTATATAGTCTTCAATAATCAGTACATGCCTTATATATATCATGCATAACAACATTCATATATATCTAGACAATAGTGTTAGTATATAAGTTATAATAAAATAAGTTACAAAAGCTGTTGTCATCAAAACCACTATCTCCAGTTTCTAACAATTGTAACCTCTCTCTTGAATATGCATCCTCAAAATCTTGAATGCTCTGATAACTTGAAACTATCCCTTTTGAAACGTGTATAATGATTGCTCTCCCACATTGTTATCTTGCTTGCATTTATTTTATTCAGTCAATATAGATGGTGTCCATTGCCTCATTAAAAACCTCTGTTAGGAAAAACTAGCAGGAAAAACCTTGAACGAGGAAAGAGTGCAAGTTGTAAAATCATATTAAAAATGATATTCTTTCCAAAGGGTTTGATACTTGGGATCAAAAAAATACCTCATTAAAACCTTACTAAGAAAAACCTAATGGGAAAAATCTTAGCAAAGGAAAAAGAGTACACTGACATATTTTATTATCTCATTTCATCAAGTGAAGTTTGATACTTTAGGATCAAACTAATGCCTCGTTAAAACCTTATTAAGAAAAATTAGTGGAAAAAATCTTAGTGAAGGAAAAAGAGTACACTATGATATACTTATGTATACTCCCCCTGATTTTATATCCTTCCCTTTAAGTTTGAATATATGTCATTATAATTCAAGTCGTTACAAATACTTATGTAACAATAGCTTAGACAAGCGTTAAAAGTACGAAGATAATAATTCCACTTTCCATTCTTTAGATCTTCATCATTTACAAATAGTTTCATTGGATGCGATCAAATTTTCCAAGATTGTTTCTTCCAAATATAATTTGTGTTTTATGCATTTTCTTTGCTACCTTTATGGAAAAAACTTCATGTGCTTTCATTTTTGTGCTTCAAATCAGTTTTACATGTGGCAACTACATCTTTGATGAATATTAAAAAGTTTCATTACAACAATACTTAAAAGCATGAAGTAATATACTCATCTTCAAGTGCATCAAGATTTTCATTACAACAATACTTAGAAGAAGGTTATAATCTACGTTCAATGTTTCTGCATTCTTTATGATCATCAATGTTATTTATATTCTTCAGGAACTTGAATATTTTCATCGTTTAATATATTTTAAGCAATATTTATACCTTCGGGGTATATTAAGCGTTTCAAACACTTTCGCTATTTTGCAGACTACATGTTCACGTTTCTATATTAGTAAAGGATTCATGATAGCCAACCATGTTTCCTTTAGTTCAAGATCTTTAATCTATTTATAAACATAAGCGTTTTTTATTGTTTACAAACTTATCATCGATGATTATTTCTTTTCACTTCTAAATATGATTTATTGATATCTCGATATTTATCCTATTTTAGGTACATAAACCACTTCTAGGTTTATTTGACAATCATGTTATAGGTTTCTTCCAAAGTACCCTTAAACAATTCTTCAAAAACACTCACCATCTTTATTTGGCGTCTTTATTACTTACTCCAATGATATTTCAAAGTAATTTGTCTACCACACTTCAGATGTGATTTATAACTTTTTGGTATGTTAAATTTTGGTGATACAAAATCACAAATAGAGGGAAAAAAATATGCAAAAGAAAGAAAGAGAAGATTTTGTTTCCTCTAATTAATAGGCATATTTGAGTATGTTTATTTCTCTCTCCAATTAGCTAATCAAATTATTTTTTGCCATCTAATGTTAACTTGGGCATTAAGTAATTGATTATATAAATAGAGACTAGAAGAGAGGGTAAAGTGTGGTGGAAAATCTATCTGCTAATTTTCTCTTCTTTATCTTTGTTCTTTTTCTCCAACAATTTTGGCCATACAGATATTTTCTCCCTTTCTCCATTTGGTTATTGGTTCAATTGTATTTTGTTTACTTTAGCTTTGTTCTATTAATTGCAAACAAAATTTTGGTGAATCAATAAAGTGGGTGGTTGGGTGGAATATTTTGTGTTATTATGTTTTGATTTCAATTCCGTCTTGTTTTCAATCCAAGTTATCTCTTTATGATTTGGGTGACAAACATCCGTTGATAAAAGCTTCCGCAAAGCGTTACTATTTTCACAACTGTTTGGTATCAGAGCACAGATCCTCGCAAAGCTTAGAGTAATTTTGGTTTGAAAAATTATTGATGTCAGAAATGATTTTGTTTTCAAAGATGGCTATCTTGGATGGGAAAAATTGGGGAATTTGGAAGCCTAAAATGGAGGATATTCTGTACCTCAATGATCTTCATGATCCAATTGATGGAGATGGAAAGAATCCCTCTGATGTAGATGAGGGAAAATGGAAGAAGATGGATAAGAAAATGATTGCTTTGATTCGCCAATATCTCGATGATTCTGTTTTCCATCATGTGGCTAATTGTGAATCCACAAAGGCTTTGTGGGACAATTTGGTATCTTTATATGAGTCAAAGAGTGCTACTAATTAGGCTTTTCTAGTTCTAAAGTTGGTACAACTGAGATTAGATGAGGAGAAGTCTGTTGCAGAGCATTTGAATGAATTTCAAGATGTAATAAATCAATTGGAAAATATGAAGGACAATTTTGATGATGAGTTACAGGCTCTTTTAGTAGTGAATTCGCTTTTAGAAAGTAGAGAAACTTTGGTTGTTTTATTGAGTAATTCCAATGCTAATGGAACATCTCTCTAGAAACTGTTCAAAGCAGTCTTTTGAATGAGGAGCTTAGAAGAAAAAGGCCAGATATTAAATCAATTCAAAGTGAAGCTATGGTGGCAAGGGACTCGAAGAAAGATACAATTTGGAAGAAGAATGACGCTAATGGTAAAGGTGTTATCACTTGGCATTATTGTAAAGAGAAAGGTTACATACGCAGCAAGTGTTATGCTTATAAATGAGATCGGAAAAAGACTGTGCATGGTGATATTAGTAGTGATGAACATGCAGGTTTTGCTGAAGGTACCGATAGTGATGCTTCTTGTGATGTCATCTTTAGTGAAAATAAGCCTTGGAAGATGGATTCAGAAGCCAATTTTCACATTTGTAGAGATGAGAATTGTTTTTCTTCTTATGAGAAGAGTGTCGACATGATTAGGACAGCCTATAGAGAAGAGCTACCGATTTATGGTATTGGATCTATTCGATTTCGTATGCATGATGGCGTGGTTAAACAAGTCTCTGGAGTGAGACATGTACCCACTTGTTCGCATAATCTTACTTCTTTTGGCCAATTGGATCGCCGTGGTTGCACTTATATGGCTCAAGGTGGAGTTTTGAGAGTGAAGAAAGATGGTCGTGTAAGGATGAGAGGAGTATTGGAAGAAGGAAACCTTTATAGCTTGGTTGGTTCTGTAGTCGAGAATGGAAAGCGAATGACGGTTGAAGAACCTAGTCCACAACAAGGTGGAGAGGTTAATGTGGCCACTTCTTATGATTCTAGCATTGAGGATCATATTTTAGATAGGGGTCTTCATGTTGATGATGCTCGAGGGATCGATAGTGATCAGATAATGAGCTCAGATCGAGTGATAGATGGGTGTCGAATTGCAAAATCCACAAAGACAAGACGGAGATCTTTGTGGTATTATAAACATTTTTGAGACCGGATTTGTGTGGTGCACCTCATATGGGAGATGCATCACTTGCAGATAGTGGTTGAGGTTTGTAACTTAGTGTGGTTGAGATATGGGGATTTGTAATAGATCTAGATATGGCATGCTTGATATGTTGAAGATATATGATTTTTATCAAGGTGGAGTGTTAAATTTTGGTGATACAAAAATCACAAATAGAAGGAAATAAATATGCAAAAGAAAGAAAGAGAAGATTTTGTTTTCTCGAATTAATAAGCATATTTGAGTATGTTTATTTCTCTGCCTAATTGGCTAATCAAATTATTTTTTAACATCTAATGTTAACTTGGGAATTAAGCGATTGATTATATAAATAGGGACTAGAAGAGAGAGTAAAACTGTGGTGGAAAATCTATTTGCTAATTTTCTCTTCTTCGTCTTTGTTCTATTTCTCCAACAATTTTAGCCATATAGATATTTGCTCCCTTTCTTAATTTGGTTATTGATTCAATGATATTTTGTTTACTTTAACTTTGTTCTATTAATCATAAATAAAATTTTGGTGAATCAATGAAGTGGGTGGTTAGGTGGAATATTTTGTGTTGTTGCGTTTTGATTTCAATTCCATCTTAGTTTCAATCCAGGTTATCTTTTTGTGATTTGGGTGACAAAGATCCATTGATAAAAGCTTCCGCAAAGCGCTACTAATTTTATAACATGGTCCTTCTGGGATTTCATCTTATATTGGAGCAAGTATACTAGGGATATTATCGATAATTTATTCAAATTACTTAATATTTTACAACCAATATTTAATATTGATAATCAAAATGAACTTGTACCCTCTTTATCCTCTCCCTTAATGTTGAGGAATATTAAATAATTATCATATTTGGATTCTCATTTTAATTCATTATGATATTTCTACTAACAAATACTCATACATATTATATATATGAGGATAATTCTTTTATCAAGTGATAAGATGCAATCAAGTGATACTGCTTATTTTTAGAGTTTTTTTTCTCATTCATTGATTTAACCAATTGGAACAATTTACTTATTATGTAGATCACTTGAATATATGCATGACTTCATGTCATTCAACACTTATGTTGATTGAATTTTAGACCACTGAATGATATCTATGCATAATCTATATGATAAGCTCATATCAATTTAGTCAAACAATCTTCAGGTTGTTAGTTAAATATCTACATATATAGATATATACGTGTGTCCATGTATTACATGTATGTTATAGATTTGCACATTCTTTATTAGTTGAGTTAGTGATTTTAGAACAAATTAATACAAGGATCTAGACTATTAATTTTTTGTATATCACTAGATGTAAATGTGAATCCTTAAATATTAAATGATAGTTTCCAAAACGTCTGGTTTGAAAATACATATGTATCAAATTTGACTTATCAATAATAACTTCAGGTTATTTGATATGTTACAACTTTAAGTTATAAAATATATTGTAACTTCTAGTTACCTTTGGCTATCGATAATAAGAATTTCAAGACCTAAATCTTAAAAAAATTCAATGTTCTTATTTTAGTATTGAAGTCAAACTTTTCTTAGTAATAATTATCAAAGCCTCTGGTTTGATAATTCATAGAACTTGCATTATTTCATATATACTCTTGTTTATTTCCATTATCAAACTTTGAACTTTATGTTCATTTTTGTTCACTTAAACATATGAATCCATACAGATACAGAATATAATTAAGACTTTTGACATATTTTATTATTATTCGAATATGCTAAAGAACAACATCCTTTGAATCGGTAACTCAAATGTAACTTAATGGTTTTCTATTCCAACCATCCGGTTCAAAGGAATTATTTACACAACTTCGAGTTGTTAAAGTTTATTCTTCAATTATATTTCAAACATATCTTTTAAACATTATTTACAATTATATATAAGAGAATAATGTATAGTTAAAATTATATATTGACGTCTCTTTAGGAGAGTTCAAAAAATAATAATAATATTTACAACAGAAATAAGAATATCTTCTGGACACTTATGTTATAGAAATATGCAATTACATTTGTTACACATAAAGATCTTTTCAAGACCATATTTTAATTTTTGAGGAAATTATGATATGACATATAGATTCTTTTCAGAGGGATGTCTAAAGATTTCTTCAAGAATTGTTATGCATACGATATTCAGTTCATCGTAAGTTCTGAAAAGTAGATGTTACATATAACTATTTACTTCTAAATTTGTCTAATGGAGCTATGGGTCCATGAAAACATACGATTGAATTTCATGTAATTTATTATCACGTTACTTTTTGAAGTGCTATATCATATTTGACAATATTCCATAGGTAATTTTTGTATAGTTCTATACGAGGATATAATATCTCTTCTGAAGATATTTTATAGACACCACTTTTTAAGTGTGATATTTAAATTATTATGTCAATGGTCTACTTATGGAGTATTATAGTAAGACGTGTTTTCTCCTTCGGGGATATTTATAAATCTGGATATTTTTCCAACACCGCTTCTAGAATGTCACAGATCTCTTTTAAAGATACTTTCTATGCACTACTTTTGGAATGGCATTTCAATATATAATATCTTTTTCTACATAAATTACATAATCACTACTTCAGAGTAGCATTAAATATCTTTTCTGGATATATTTATCATCACTAATCTTTCAGAGTAGCTATATAATATCTCTTTTGGAGATGAATTATTATCACTGCTTCTGGAGTTTTATCTGATGTTCCTTCAGGAATATAGCTTTCCTTTTTAACCGATTGCAATTTAACAAATTAAAAAATATTCTATAACATCCCTTTTGGGATGTTGGATTTTGCAATATAATAAATATAAATAAAGCTCTAAAAAAATAGGGTAATCTTTTCTAAAAAATATTAAAATCTATTTCTTCAACAAAATAGCTAGGCAAACGTGCATAATATAATATAGACATGGATAATTTAATCTTTTTCTATCAAAACAGTTTCAATTAATTTTGGGTTTATTAATCAAGGGTAATGAATTTTACTGTAAAAGCATTTCAACCATTTAGTAAATTAGGATAGCAGCTAATCATCACCGAATCAACACTATTCGTACCAAAATATTTACTTCTACTAGTGATTAAAGACTATTTAAGGCTATAAATCAAAACTCTTTCTAAGTAATAATTTTTTCCCCAATGAGTGCATTTATGTCTCAATAAGAACATCAATAAACTTAAGAACATGTTTGACTCTAATTGGTTATAGGGGGAATTATTTTAAAGGACAAAAATTTGTATATTTTTTGCCTCAAGGACACGACCTCAATATTTTTACCACAAGGACAAACATTCGTTTAAAAATTATTCATAAGGACAAACATTTTTCAAAATTATTCATAAGGACAACAAAACTGCTACCAAGCTAAAACTGATACCTCAAAACTGCTACCGATAACTACAAACTGATACCTAAAAACTGCTATCAATAACTAAAAACTGATATCTACAGAAAGTTGTCCTTCAGGATAAAATATTGAAGGTCTGTCCTTGAGGATAAAAAGCTGTGAAATTTTGTACTTGACAATAATTTCCTGTTGGTTATAAATCATTGTAAAACTCTTATTTCAATGTAATAAGTGGCCACACTTAATAATAAACATTTTTTTTGAAAACATTACAATTCCCACCATCAAAAAAATAAAAGGTAACCAGTTTTCAAATGGCAATGCATAATATGTATGCATGCCACAACTTTCGAAGAAAAGAAACACCAACTGATGTGAAAACCATATATTACTTTGTATTACCATTTGATAATTTCCTTCGTAATTTCAAAATCAAATGGCATTCCATTTCCAATTATTTTGAAGGGCATATTGACCTTGCATTGCCTTTTGAAATTGGGTAACAATCGGTGAATAATATGTTGTGAATAGTGATGCTCTTTTTAAGCATAAAACAAATGATCCGTCTTACATTATGTGCTCCTGGAAATAGTAAAAAAATGTGCAAATATATTTTGAAATAAGAAAAGGCTCACGACTAATACATGTGTATAATTTCAAAGATTGCTGGATTTGAATTTATTTTTTCCAGTTTTTGGAATTGGAATGTTCATATATAACCCTAGCTGGAATGATCAGTCTTCCGCTACATGTATGCTGATGCTGGACATGAATTTCTTTTGTCTTGTTGATTTATGACAAACACCAATATTTCTTTCAAATTACTAGCCTTTTGCATTTAAAAATGAATAAGCACACATACACTTATAATGATATATTCAGTACCTACTTGCGCTCAGCGTAAATAGCCTTTTTTCATAAAAAAATTGAATATTTCATGCGAACCTCAATTAAATCGATAAATACCAAAGTTATCATTTTTTTTATCTAATTAAACAACACTAAAAATCTAATCGTTTACATATAAATTACAGATAACGATAATATAGAATTATATGAAAGATCTGAAGCATGTTTCTTGTAGAATAAAAAAAAAAGAGATGAAAGACCTGTAAAGCGGATCGGCAGCGCCAACGCTGCATTCAATCCCTCCTAAAAGGAATGCAAGAACAAACAATAAAACGATCGAGCTTAAATTCATTTTTACTATAAAACTGACGACTTATTGGTTACGAGAAATCTGCCATGAATTCAATGAAAGGGGAGAAGAATAAAAGTCTATTTATTCCTTGACTTTTCCCCTGTTTTTCTTTCAAACCATATCTATAGCACACAAAGGAGATGGCACAAAATCTCAACTCGGGTGGCAGCAAATCTAGAATTGCAAATGAGCTTGATTTTCAGTTGTGAGGCGGTGGAGTAGGTCGTGTTCGATAGAATAGGGTTGTTATGATAACGGTAAATTTACCATTAACACACCATTACCAGTTAATCGCTACCATTATTCATTGATATCGGTATACCAGTTTAATCAGTATGGTAATAGCTAATTTACCATTTTCTATGGTAAATTATCGGTAACATTTCTTCAAAACCAGTAGTAGCAGTAAATTTACCTATCGATTTAAAACACATGTATATTCATGTAATATGCTTTAATATAAACATTTAGAACCAAACAAATGACTAAATTTAGTTCAGCAATCAGGTCAAATATTTCCAAATACACTTCTTTTCTTTCTCATTTATGACTTATTAAGTAACACTATAAATAGTATACCGAAGATGCGATATAGTGTAGAAACATGTCAAGCTATGGTTTTTTTGCCAAATGGTTATTTACCACCACCAGTGTAATGATTACCACATTATCGGTCTACCAGTCTTCGGTATACCAACCGAGCGGTAACGATAAGCAGTTTTAGGTTACTAGTAAAAATAGTATGGTAACAGTATTTATCAAATTATAATGATAACCACAACCATAACAGTCCTACGATGGACTATCAGAGGAGGAGATCAGCTTAGGCAGTTGCATCGTTGACAGGGCTGTTATGGTAACGGTAAATTTCCCATTAATATACCATTATCAAACAATCGGTTATCATTTTTGAGTGAAATTGGTATACCAGATTAATCGGTACGGTAACGGTAAATTTACCTTTTTCTACGGTAAATCATCGGTAACATTTTTTCAATATCAATGGTAATGATAATTTTACCAGTCAATTTATAACGCGTATCAATTCATGTAATATGTCTTATTGCAGACATTTAAAACCAAACAAATGACTAAACTTAGTTTAGTAATCAGGTGAAATAATGTCAAATGCATTTTTTTTTCCTTTCTCATTTATGTCTTTTATTAAGTAACACTATAAATTGTATAATAAGCAGCATTATAATGTAAAAACATGTTAAGTAATTGAATTTTTTAGACAAACGGTAGTTTTCCATTACCTGTGTAACGGTTGCCAGATTATCAGTATACCAGTCTTCGGTATACCAGCCTATCGTTAAAGGTAAGCAATTTAAGTGCAACGACAAGAAATTTTCAATAATTAAATTTGTTAAATTAAATAAATTTTGGAGTTTGATGTTGTAAAAAAAATCTAAGATTTAACAATAATAATATAACTGGAATGAAATGTGATAGTATTCATTTAAGGTAATTGCTAACTATTTTAATGTAACTCCAAATAATTGAAATGACTAAAAAGTTATAATTGGTTATAGATTATAAATTTTTATAATAAGGTATGTATTAATAGATAATTAGATGAAAGGAATAATTGATAATTTAATGTGGTATTAATTAATGAAATAATATGCAACAAACTGTAATTGGATGAAATTAGTGTTATGTAAGTAGTTATGACATTTTTGTGTAGATAACAAACATACATATGTTATTAAGTATAGAAAAGGTGACAATTATTAGTTGTTACCAATTTATTTAATAAATTACAGATAAATGTAATTAAAAGTTACGTTAATGTGCTTTAAGACGATAACTACAAAATGTGAATGTATTCAAATGTACAGAAATGTCAATTATATACATAAGGCAATAATTGATTTAATAATAAGTGTGGAATTAAGATAAATTAATTTATTGGGATTTTAAAAGTTTAATTAATGTGAAAATTGACAAAAATTCAATATAATTGGAATGTTGCAATCAATATGGAAAAGGGTGATAATTGTAGAATATTAATGCAATAAAATATACACCGGTGTTAATTGTTGAATATGCAAGTATATGATTTTTGTTTGATGATAATAGACATGTATACATATATTCATTTAAATGTATTTGTTATTGTACGATTTTATTTTCACAGAATTAAATAAATATTTGCTGAATTAAATAAATAACATAGAATTTAAATTAAAACGGATATTTTACTCAAACAAATATTTTATTACAATTTTTAATAGTACAAATTTATGCTCTCATTATATATACAAAATTTCAATTACAATACATTTCAATTTATACAACTGTCATCACTACCTATCGCCCATTCACTCGTATTTTATCTTCAACTCTGTTACAGATTGAATCCAGCATCTGAGTTATCTGCAAAGTAAACACTGATGTAGTAAAATTGAAAGAGAAATATGTGTTCGATGTACAATAATTATGTGTTTTTGAAAATATTATTTGCCTCGGTTATTTGGGTTGTTCGTCATCATTTAATTTTGAATTCATCAAACACGAACAACCTGTGACACGCATAGTGTGTCACTGCACATGCCATAAAGCCGTACATACCGATACACACTTGATAAAACTACAGGGACAGGTGAGCACAATGCCAAACCCAATCAAAAGCTAGGTTCAACTCAAGTGAAATATAAATAAAGTCACAACACGAGCACAATGTCAAACCTGAGCTATAAGTTGGATTCAACACAAGTGCAATCCAAATGTACAAGTTCAATAAAATGGTCAAAACAACTAAAACAACTCGACCAGTCCAAATCAAAAATGAACAAGTACAAAAGGTGGTGAACAACACATAAAGAAGGCAAACAAGTATATACATGAACCAACAACTTCAACCAGAACTAGAACATGTGGTCAAAGAACACAAAGAAGGCGGCATAGATAAACACCTCAAGTACAAAGCAGGTAACATATTGCAATGCAGGCAGCTAGAACAAAGCAAGCCTGGCAACATGGAAGTAAGTGCATACTAGCTCGAAGCAACTGTATACAAGTGCATAAAAGTATATACATGAATCTCAACTGAATGCAACATGACTGCACGGACCAAGTTAATGAACACAGCAGTTCAAACCAAACTATGCTAACAAGTGCATATACAAAAAGCTTCAGATGCAACAAGCACATGAAAACAGCAGCAAGCATATGGAAATGCAAGTAAATCACCACAAATCAAATACACATGACTTGACGTAACCAGACTACAATGCAACTCAGACTGCAATGGCAAGTAAGGAGCAACACATATACATATATTTGCCACAGCAATAAGCAGTTGAAAAAGAGCATGTCAACCAAACTTTGAATGAACACAAAACTCAATCTGTCAACAAGCTTCAAGCAGACTACATGATGAACAAATATGCAAGTGAAGATATCAAGTGCATCAACAACATTTCAAGAATGAACCAGTGAAGACAACAGAGGCGCAGACTACACGAAGTCTAACAAATACCAAAGGCTGCAACTTCAAGAGAAAAAAAAGTGTATAATTGTGACTTCATAATGCTCCACATAAAAACAGACAGACTCAAGTGCACAAAGACAATATATACACACTAGACTTCAAGTCTAACAATGATCAAAGTGCAACAACATTCAAGTTAAACCGAGTACAGCTCAATGCAAAACACAAGCCAGTAAAACAAAAATGCACAGCAACTATACATGAAGTCGTGCGTAATTGAATGAAGTCAAAGTGATAACAGGAGATATTGAACAAGTCGAAGAAAAATTTCATCACAAAATCAAAGTGCTGAAGTCATAGAATTCATATATTCATGATGCTAGAAATTCACGAAAGCAAAGTCAAGTTTACTCAGAGCCGTGGTGACCAAGGAAGAGACGTACAATCAAGATCGAAGCCGTGATATTCAAGCAACGCAAATTATATGAATTGAAAATGTCAGAAAACATCATCAACAATCAAGCAAATTCGAATGGTTAAACTAAAATTATCAGACGATTTCAAAAATATATTCGAACGAAAATAAAGGGAATCCAACCATATTTAACTCGTAAACATCAAAGGTATTCGAGTTCAAGCAATAACATAGAACAAAGTTTCAAATCAATAAGTCGAATCAAATCGAGTTCAAGCATATCAATGAGAATAACATAGCAAATTACATATCAGACTCAATTCGAACTCGATTCATCGAAGCAGCCGGTTGCGAATCAAAGTGACAATTTGATTGACGAGGAAAATTTTATATAGTTCATCATTCAATCAACAAATTAAGTCGGCGACTTTAACAAATTACAAAAACCCTAATTTTCAAAACAAGGAAACAGGACGAGGCCTCCATTTTTTTTACAAAAGGAAAGAATATAGGTCGTCATAAATAAAAGGAGAAAATGAAAAAGTTTTATCACGTTTTATATTTGGGCCGGCGTGTAATATCTTTTTGGCTAAACTAAAAATTAGGGTTTATTGTTTTAATTTGTACTTTGTTTTTAAATTTTTGTAAATTCTAGTCATGTGACTAGGGACGAACTACGGTGGTGTAGTTCGAGAATTCGCAACTCAGTCGCTGATGTGTGGCAGGGTTTTGAGCGTAAAGTTAGGTTAGTCGATAGCGGATGTCACGAGTTTACGTGTGTAAGCGTCTGACTATTTAATTTCTAGTAGAAACCTTGTGAGCAGCACGTAGGTAAGGTTTTGCCGAAGCTGGGTAAATATGTGTTGTTCTATTTTTGCATTTTTCTTCTACTATTATCCGTGTTGCTTTTATTCTGCTATCATTAGTGCTGCGATTATTTTATATACCTTCGCATTAAATTTTTATAATTATTAGTATCATTCTATTCACCCCCTCTTCTAGGGTGAAATCGATCCTACAAGGGTATGGAGCTAGGAACAGAAGTCAATTTTTGTTTTAAAATTTTGATTTTTCAAAAAACCAACTTTTGTTTTAAAAATTTGAATTTCCAAAATGACTTCTTTTAATTATGCTTTTGCTGAGGGTCGGTCCATAATTAGACCACCAATGTTAAATGATGAATATGCTTACTGAAAAAATAGAAATTTTTTCTGAAAACCATTGATGCTTGGAATGTTGTTGAAATGGGTTACAAGACACCAACAATTATGATAGATAATCAAGAAAAATAAAAACCTATGAATCAATGGACAAATTCTAAAATTAAATAGCTAATGGCTAATATCAAGGCTATGAATGCTATTATTTGTTCTTTAGACCAAATTGAATTTAATTATGTTTCACATGTTTAACTACGTAGAAAATTTGGTGCACGCTTGAAGCGGTTCATGAAGGAACCTCCCAATCTCATCTTAAAGGACTTAGTAATGAATAAAATCAGTGTTTCTCAGGAGAAACAAATGACAGTGAAAGTGAAGAACCAAATGAGGTGTGTTGGAAGGCTAAGGAAAAACAAGAATGGTATCTAGGTTCCGGTTGCTCCAGGCACACGACAGGCGACAAGTCAAAGTTTTTTAGCCTAGAAAAACACAAAGGTTGGAGAGTCACTATGGGCAACAACGAGAAATGCAAGATTATTGGTAAAGGTAAAATAGGTAATGGTAATTTTACCTTAAACAACATATTATGTTGAAAACCTACACCATAATCTGATCTCAATTAGTTAGTTATGTGATAAAGAAATGAATGTTGTTTTTTATTATGACTTGTGCAAAATTGTTGACCAATCATCAAAAGAAATCTTATTTTCAGGTAAGAGAAAAAGTAATATACACTCTCTATCTTTAGATGACCTCACTCTTTCGAAATATTTGGTAGCTAAGGATGTAGAAGTAAATTTATAGCATAGACGATTAGGACGATTAGGGCATGCTAGCATGAATCTATCAAACAAATTGAAAAGAAAAGATTTGGTAAGAGGTTTTTCCATCACGTGATTTCTAAACAAAATTTTATGTAAAGCGTGTACTATGGAAAAACTTAAAAAAAATCATCATTTCATGCCAAGAACAATGTAAGCACTTCTAGAGTTCTTGAACTAGTTCATATGGATTTGTTTGGACCTAACGATATTGCAAGTCTAGGTGGTAAGAAATATAATTTCGTATTGTTTGATGATTTGCTCTAGATACACGTGGGTATACTTCTTAGCTAAAAAATGAGAAAAAATTTCTTGTATCACCAAGTACACAAAATTAGTTCAAAATGAAAAAGGAGTTTCTATTATTTCATTCAGAAGTGATCATGGTGGAGAATTTGAAAAACATTATGATGAAAATGGATTTAGATATGAATTCTTTGCCCCACGTACTCCATACCAAAATGGAGTAGTCGAGAGAAAAAATTGAACCTTACAAGATTTGGCTAGATCTATGATAAACGAGTATGAAATACCCTTGTCTTTTTGGGCAGAGGCAGTAAATACAGCCTGTTACATAATGAATAGAGTCATGATTAGGCCAATTCTTAAGAGAACACCATATGAACTATGGTTCAGTAAAAAGCCAAACATTTCATATTTCATGTTTATTGGGTATCCGTGTTTCATTCTTAATACAGGTGATCAACTGAGAAAATTTGAGGCAAAAGCTAATGAAGGCATGTTCATGGGAAACTCATCCAGAAGCAAAGCCTATAGAGTATACAACAAAAGGACGAGAACAATCATGTAGTCAATCAATGTGAAATTTAATGAACGTATTAATGATCAAAACATGGAAACAATCAAAAGCAATGTTGAAGAGAAGAACGAAAAAGATGAAAATGAAAAACCAAAAGAAACCGCAACCACGAAAGAACTCCAGAGAAATCTAGATCCAGAGAAATTGAAATTCAAAGCAGATCATCCTCCAATGTTGGTAACGGGAAATCCTATCGCAGGTATTCAAACTCCTTCCTCCTTTAGAAATTTGTATGATTTGTGTTTATATAGTGGATTTATTTCAAATATTGTATCCAAAGACATAGATACAGCTCTTAATGTAGAAAATTGGTTTACGGCTATGCAAGAAGAGCTAAATCAATTTGAGCGAAATGATGTTTGGAGTCTAGCACCTAGACCTAATGATTATCTAGTCGTAGTAACAAAATGGATTTTTAAAAATAAATAAGATGAATCTGGAAATGTGATTAGGAATAAAGCTAGGTTTGTTGCCAAAGGATATAATCAAATTGAAGGAACTGATTTTGGTGAAACTTTTGCACCAGTAGATAAACTAGAATCCATTAGAATATTGTTAGCTTTTGCTTACTATAAAGGATTTAAACTATGGCAAATGGATATTAAAAGTGCTTTTCTTAACGGAATTTTGAAAAATGATGTATTTGTCGAACAACCAGAAGGTTTCAAAAGTCATGAATACCTTAATCATGTATATAAACTTAAGAAATCATTATATGGATTAAAACAAGCCCATAGAGCTTGGTATGAATGTCTTAGCACTTATCTCCTTGAAAATGGGTTCAAAAAGGACTGTGTAGACACCACGCTATTTGTATTGCATGAAAATGATGATTTTTGATTGTTCAAGTATATGTTGATGACATTATTTATGATTCCACTAACAATTTCTTGTATGAGAAATTTGAAATAGTTATGCAGGAAAAATTTGAAATGAGTTTGGTGGGAGAGTTAAAATTCTTTTTAGGATTTCAAATCAAACAAAGCAATAAAGGTACATTCATCTCTCAAATGAAATATATTAGGGAACTTGTCGACAAATTTGGATTGAAAGATGCTAAACCTGCAAAAAAACATGAGCACAACAATTAAATTTGACAAGGATGAAAAAAGTACGGCAGTTGATCAAAAGCAATATCGATGTATGATTGGATCACTTCTTTATCTTACCGCTTCTAGACCTGATATCATGTTTTCTGTCAGCTTGTATGCACGATTTCAATCTAATCCAAAAGAATCTCATTTAAAAGCTGTTAAAAGAATTATAAGATATTTGTTGCATACCCCACGTTTTGGTCTTTGGTATCCAACTAATGATAATTTTGAATTAAAAGGATATTCAGATGCAGATTATGTTGGAAGACTAGTTAATAGAAAAAGTACCAGTGGCATGTGTTTTATGTTAGGACATTCGTAAGTTGCATGGTCAAACAGAAAATAGAATTGCATTGCATTATCCACCACATAGCCAGAGTATATTGCTCCAAGTGGTTGCGCTGCTCAAATTTTAAGGATGATACAAACTTTGCAAGACTATGGCCTAAATTTTAAACGTGTAACACTAATGTGTGATAGCAAAAGTGCAATTGATCTCACAAATAATCCTGTACATCACTCACGGACAAAACATATAGATGTTAAACATCATTTTATTAGAGATCACATTTCCAAAAAAATATCTTCATAAATTCCATTTCAACCGATTCTCAATTGGAAGACATTTTTACAAAATCCCTTCCAGAAAATAGTTCTCTCGACTTCGTCTCAGTTTAGGCATTTTAGATATTTGATTCTATATATTTGATTATGAACTTAAATGCCTACATTAACTAATTTGACTCCCTACTGATTATCCAAAAGATAATTAGTGACTGAAAAAGTGATGAGTGTTGATATTAAACATAAATTATAACTTGAGACAGCATATTTAGTAAATTTCTTTAGAAATTTAAACAAGATTTATAATAACTTTGATGGGTAAAAATTCCATGACCATTTCTATCGCTATCATATTCTTAACGATCATCACTCATTAAAATCCAATATAGTATGTCAAAATGTGGTATTTTAAACGGAAAATTATTTGTCTTCATTTTATTATATTTTAGCAATAAATACATCCAATGTATTCACTCTCATTTAAAAGTCCTCACGGTTATGCATGGGTGAATTACTTGGAATTTTTTATTACGTGCTTTCATGCTCATTTAAAAGTCCTCATGGTTATGCATATATGGAACACATATCAAAATTGATTATTAGATAGTCAAGTTGATTCTAATCACATTTAAAAGTCATCATGGTTAAGCATGGTTAGAAGATGCATGAAATACATTTTTTTTAAATTAAGAATACTACTAATCTCATTTAAAAGTCTTAATGGTTATGCATGGTTAGTAGATATTCAAATTTATGCTATAAATATACCACAAATTAACACAACTATATGGTTTTGTATATTTACATCATCCCCATTATTCTAAAGTGGAATATGCGCCTAACAGAGTATTTACGATTTTTATTTGATTTTTTATTAAAATTTAATATTTATACTCAATTGGGTATTAATGTTGTATTAATGTCTGTCACTTTATCTCTATTTTTCTAACACTATTACACTTTTGCAGATAACAAAAGAAGGAGAGAAAAGTTAATATTTTGGCAAATAAATGTCAAATATTTTATTTGTGCTTTCTATTTGCATCCATGTTCATTTGCATCCATGTTCATTTGCATATTTTTATTTATTTTCATGCATATATGAAGGGGAGCTTTGTTGTAGAGAGGGAGCATTCAAATAGAGGGAGCAAATAGAGTTCAACAATGTTCGAATACATTAAATAATTTCAAAATATTAAATATATGTTTGTTATCTCAAAAGGGGGAGATTGTTGAATATGCTAGTATATGATTTTTGTTTGATGATAATAACCATATATATACGTATATTCATTTAAATGTATTTATTATTGTACTATTTTATTTTCACAGAATTAAAAAATATTTGTTGAATAAAGTAAATAACATAGAATTTAAATTCAAACAGATATTTTATTCAAACAAATATTTTATTACAATTTTGAATAGTACAAATTTGTGCTCTCTATAAATACAAAAGTTTAATTATAATACATTTCAAATTATACAACTATCCTCACTACATATCGCTCATTCACTCGTATTTTATCTTCAATTCTATTCCAGATTGAATCCAGCATCTGAGTTATCTACAAAGTAAAAACTAACGCAGTAAAATTGAAAAATAAATATTTGTGAAGTGTAAAATAAATTGTGTGTTTTTGAAAATATTATCTGCCTCGGTTATTTAGATTGTTCATCATCATTTAATTTTTAATTCATCAAACACGAACAACCTGTGACATGCACAGTGTATCACTGTACATGCCATAAGGCGTGCACTTATATACACTTGATAAAACTATAGGGACGGGCGAGCACAAGGTCAAACCCAATAAAAAGCTAGGTTCAACTCAAATGCAATACAAATAAAGTCATGACACAAGCACAAGGTCAAACCCGAGCTATAAGCTGGATTCAACACAGGTGCAATCCAAATATATAAGTTCAATAAAACGGTCAAGACAACTAAAACAACTCGACCAGTCCAAAATCAAAAATGATCAAGCACAAAAAGTGGTGAACATCACATAAAGGAGGCAACCAAGTATACACATGAACCAACAACTTCAACCTGAACTAGCACATGCGGTCAGAGAGGTAGTAAAGATAAACACCTCAAGTACAAAGCAGATTACATATTGAAATGCAGACAACCAGAACAAAGCAAGCCTGGCAACATGGAAGCAAGTGCAAACTAGCTTGAAGCAACTATATACAAGTGCACAAAAGTATATATGTGAAGCTCAACTGAATGCAAGAACATGACTGCACAGACCAAGTTAATGAACACGGTAGTTCAAGCCAGAAAATGCTAACAAGTGCATATACAAAAAGCTTCAGATGCAACAAGCACATGAAAACAGTAGCAAGCATAAGGAAATACAAGTAAATCATCACAAATCAAATGCACAGGACTCGATGTAACCAGACTATAATGCACCTCAGACTGCAATGACAAGTAAGGAGCAACATGTATACATATATATGCTATAGCAATGAGCAGTCGAGAAAGACCATGTCAACAAAAAATCGAATGAATACAAAACTCATTCTGTCAACAAGCTCCAAGCAGACTACATGATGAAAAAATATGCAATTGAAGATACCAAGTGCACCAACAACAGTTCAAGAATGAACCAGCGAAGACGACAGAGGTGCAGACTACATGAAGTCTAACAAATACCAAAGGCTACAACTTCAAGCAACAACAAAGGTACAGCTGTGACTTCATAATGCTCCACATAAAACCAGATAGACTCAAGTGCACAAAGACAATATATATACACTAGACTTCAAGTCTAACAATGACCAAAGTGCAACAAGACTCAAGTTAAACCGAGTACAACACAATGCAAAACACAAGCCAGTAAAACAAAAGTGCACAGCAACTACACATGAAGCTGTGAGTAATTGAACGAAGTCAAAGAGATAATAGGAGATATTGAACAAATCGAAGTAAAATTCTCATCTCAAAATTATAATCACAAGATCAAAGTGCCAAAGTCATAGAATTCATATATTCACGATGCCAGAAATTCACGGAAGCAAAGTCAAGTTTAGTCAGAGCCGTGGTGACCAAGAAAGAGATGAACAAGTCAAGATCTTAAGCCGCGATATTCAAGCAACGCAAATTATCCAAATTGAAAATGTCAGAAAACATCATCAACAATCCAGCAAAATCGAATGGCTAAACTAAAATTAACACAAAAATATATTCGAACGAAATTAAAGGGACTCGAACCATATTTAACCCGTGAACATCATTGGCATCAAAAGTATTCAAGTTTAAGCAATAAAATAGAACAAAGTTTCAAATAATTAACTCGAATCAAATCAAGTTCAAGCGTATTAACGAGAATAACATAGCAAATCACATACCACACTCAATTCGAACTCGATTCGTCGAAGCGGCCTGTCGCGACTCAAAATGACAATTTGATTGGCGAAGCACACTATAGATAGTTCATCATTTAATCAACCACTTAAATCATCGACTTAAGAAACCCTAATTTTCGAAAGAGGGAAACAGGGCGAAGCCGCCATTTTTTACAAAAGAAAGAATACAGGCCGGCATACATAAAAGGAGAAAGGGAATTTTTTTTATCAAGTTCGAGTATTCGCAACTCAGTGACTGAGTTATGGCAGGGTTTCGAGCGTAGACTTAGATTAGTCGATAGCGGGTGTCGCAAGTTTACATGTGTACGCGTCTGACTACTTAATTTCTAGTAGAAACCTTGGGGACAACACGTAGGCAGGGTTTTGCCGAAGTTGGGTGAATCTGTGATATTCTATTGCTGCATTTTTATTTTGCCATTATCTGTGTTGATATGTTTCTGCTATTATTAGTGCTGCGATTATTTTATATACTTTCGCATTGAATTTTTAATTATTAGTATGACATTATTCACCCGCCCTCTAGGGTGAAATCGATCCTACAACTATGTCTATAGAGTAATGATTGATTGAATAAAAAAAGATTGAAACCAAATTAAATCAATTTATTGGAATTAAAATATAATTAACTGGATTTAATCATAGTTGAAATTGAACACTGTAATTAGTGTAATAGTCAAAACTAAATTGATATGTAAATTTGTTCTATATTATTGTAAATGTCTAAGTAATCAAAAATGATAAATCTTTTGATTATAAGATTTTAAATTAAAAAGTGATTTAATTAATTTAATAATAATTTATTTCGTTAAAGTGAAAATAGCCAGTTTGGACCATTATCTCGGATTTCGACGAACCTAGTTTCATCGGATCCATAATGGTGAATTATGGTGAAATTTCAAATTTCGTAGCGATCAGACTTATCGTTTGGCCGTGCGAACTTAAAATACATAGAAATTAATATAAGGAATTTAGTTAAAATAATTTGATTTTAAAATGCTATCTTCCGAATACAATCGAACCAGGCCTCGAGACTAGTTCCATTCTACTCTGAATGGGGGTAAAACATTAGGAACGCCAGGCTGCATGCTTCAGTTGGAGTTCGGACTATTTTCGACATCACACTGTAAATAGGCACACAAAATGAGGAAAATAATATTATAATATTTCTGGAAATCCTAATTGTTTTAGCTGTCGTTTTCATTACTTCAATGGACAAAAATTCCTTTGCATTCCCCCTTCATTTCTCCTTATCCACTCAATGAAATCAAAATCTTCCAAAAGGAAAGTTGTAGATCACGACGAGCTCTTCACATCTAACGGTTGATTTATGCGGAAACATCATGGATTCGTCGAAATTTGGCTTCGAAGTGGGTGTGTTTTATTGGCTTTTCATGACAAATGGCTGCCCCAGAGGGGGCGTGCTTGTAGGCGAAGGTGCAGCTCTGATGATTGACGCGATGGGTTTAGCTCGACCTCAGGTCGCTTGTGGTGATGTGCGTGTAGATGTGATCGAGCGCGTGAGGTGGTTTCTCTGTGCGTGATGGTGAACGAAGAGGAGAGGTAATGTTATTATTTTTATTTATTTATTTAACTTTTGTAAATTCAAATTTAATTAATATGAATGTTTTTAAATCCATATCTTTTGCACACGAGGTTGGATTCACGTGCGGTTTATTCTGTCGTGATCATATCGAAATTTCGGATATTATGGAATTAGTTTGGATGAATCCTGAGACTGTTGAATTTTGGGCGTTTATTTGGATTTCAAATCGATTTGAAATCAAAGGTGAGCGTTCTAACCTACTCACAACTACTAGATTATCTTATGCTAGTTAAATTAAATTTATAATGTGACTTGAAGTTGATTGATTGATGTTTGGTATATTTAAATTGTCATTCCAGTTAAATATGACTTTTATTGCATTTAATCGTCATTTAAATTTAAATTGAATTTAGTTGTTAATTTAATGCTTGTTAATGATGTTCGGTTGATTGATGCTATCTATTGGTCGATTGTATAGTGATTGTGATGTATGTTTGATTGTTGATATTGGATGACTGGATGTTATATTTTTATTTTGTTATAACACGATGTATGTTTGATTGTTGATATTGGATGGCTTGATGTTATATTTTTATATTGTTATAACACTGCAAGTTCCCTATGGGTTGAAATGATACATACACGAACGATCTAATAGATTAGGAAGAAATCGTTATGGGTTGAAATGATAGACTCGAGTGATTTCATGTATTTGAAATTAAATTTTGGGATTGCGTGTTGAAATGATATATACCCGTAAAATTTAAATTGCGCATTGAAATGATAAATATCTGTATCACATAACCATAGAGTAGAAAATTATATAGGGACACCGAATTGGTCAAATTAAATGATTTTTAAATCTTTAAATATTAAATTCAGTTAACTGGTATTTTGAAATAGAAATTGATTTATATAAACTGAATTATTTTCGAAAATCCGAGCGGTAATTTTGAAATTGGAATTGATTTAATGAATTGTTCAAAGGATTTAAATTGGAATTGCAAAGTTGAATTGTCAAATATAAATGATTTTTATCGAAATTGAGTTATTAAAAATGTTTGAATATAACTTTGAAATCTATTTTAAACTAATTCAAACTATTTTAACTATTTAACCTATTTTAATTTATTATAATCTATTTAATCCATTTTAATCTATTTTACCTATTTTAAACTAATTAAATTTATTTAACCTATTTTAAATTTATTTAATCTATTTTAAACCTATGTAATATAATTTGAATTTATTTAATCTATTTTAAATCTAGTTAATCTATTTTAAATCTATTTTAATTGTAATATCTTGGAATTTCAGGGAATTTAAAATGTGATAATCTCTTATTTAAATTATTTAAAATTGATAAAATTGTTATTTTCAAATATAAATAACCAAAATAAAATTAATGTGATGTTTTTAAATTTAGAGATAGATTGATTTTAAATAGAATAATTATTTAAATTGTGTTATTTTATAAATTTGATTTTAAATTATACTTATTATTTTCTAATTTCATAAGTGTTGTTTAAATATATTTATTTAAGATAGCTTTAAAATTAGAATTTAATATTTCCAAATTTAATAATGCATTTGTTTAAATTAATATAGATATATTTGATTTTATTTTTAATTGAAGTTTAAATTGAGTTTGAATTTGAATTTGAACTGAAATTTAAAAAGAATTTATATCTTGAGATTATTTTAGATATAAAAGAATATATGAATTAAGTTTCTATTTTAAAATAAGATTTGTTTTATATTAATTTAAAAACAAAAGGATTTTTATAAAACCAGTCTAACCAAAGGCTAGGAGAAACATAGTTTTCTTGGCCCCAAAGTTTATAGAGTTGAAGAAGTAAAAAATGTCGTCTGCTCCCGTACCTATCCCCTCCCCTATCCTTTCAACATCGAGCCCAACGTCCTGTCCTTCCTTAGGCGCTGTACCTCCCCCTGTCCATCCTCTCGCCCCCCCTCCCCCCCCCCCCCCCCCCCCGACCCTCCTCAGCCTTCAACTGTCCAATCGCCTGACCCCCTTCATCCGCAACTACCTTCTGCTAATTGCCTCCCCGTTACCCCTCTGTCCCCCCAGGGCGAACGCGAATGGACTTCCCTGTTCAAGTGTAAGCCTAGGAACGCTGGGAAGTACGTCCCCGTCGATCTTGTTCCAGTCTATGAAAATGGTGCTTTAGTTCCTTCCTGTGAGATTATTGACGCAGGAGCTAAAATTTGGAATGACATGATTGTGGGCTTCTTCCTGGATCAACCATTATCTTACACTGCTGTAATCAATAAACTCAAGAAGATTTGGAAGCTGAAAGGGTCAGTTACAGTGAAATCTGATGGTGCCATTTTTTTATTCTCCTTCACTTGTGTTGAAGATAGACATAAAATCATTCAAAGTGACCCTATCATCATGAATAATAAGCTGTTTATTATAAAACCTTATGATGCTGCAATTAGTAATGTCAAGGGAGTTGTGACTGCAGTTCCCGTCTGGGTGCACCTGTACAATCTACCAATTTATGTTTGGTCCCCGTTGGGAATTAATTGGGTGAGCTGCCACTTGGAAAAATTGTTGTGTATGGATGAAATGACTGAAAGGCAAGAAAGATTGAGTTATGCTAAATGTTTAATTGAGGTAAGGCCAGATAGCGAATTAGTAAATGATTTTATGGTTAAGTTGGTAGAAGGAGGGTATCAGAAAATCAACATTGAATATCTTTGGAAGCCTGATATATGTGTCAAATGCAAAGTGTTTGGCCATACCACGAATAATTGTGATAAATATGTTCCAGATGTGGTGCCAACTATTGATGATAGAAAAGAGATAACAACTCTGAATAGAGAGAATGGTAAACAACATGAACAAGTTCGTAAAGTTCAAGGTAAAACTGGTAATGCTTGGTCGAAAGTGAGAAGAAACAATAAGTATTATGTATACAAGGCAAGGAAGGATCCCATAGGTAGTAACCTGAAGAAGCAGGATGAGTGTGTGATTCAAAAAGATAGTGCAGTTGAAGTGCACAACTCAGAGGAAAAAATTAGTGTTCAAGGAAATATACATCTTGAAGAGGGAGAGATTGAAGAGCATGGTGATAAAGTTAAGACGGTGGAGGAAAAGATAAACAATGATGATGTTGAAGCTAGTCTGTGTGTGGAAAATGAACTAAAGATGTGTGGCAACTTATGTCAACCAGCTGACACTAAATTGGAAAATAAAAGTGCAAGAGAAGAGAATAAAATGGCAGTGAATGAGAATGTCATATATAATTCGTATATCAGCAATAAATATAGTGCTCTTGTGATGATCAATGACGATAATGAAGCAATAGTAGTTTCTGATGACACGGGTATGTGTAACATGACAGATAAAGCTATTTATGAGGCTAATCTTAGAACTAGTAATATGGAGAACTGTGAGTATGGTAATGAAGACGAGATAAATACTCTGTTCACTGAAAGTGATGACCAGCAAACTCTGGAAGCAGATGATGTTTATGAAACAGCTGAAATAAAGACAACTGACAAAAGCAATCTAGAGAAATGTTCTTCAAGTAGTGATAAAGGCCCAGATAATTCAATTCAGGAGAAAGGAAAGAAATTCAAGAAGGTGTTAAAAAATAATACAGGAAAAGAAGTTGTGCTGAGTACTGAACCCATGCATGCAGATGCAAGCATGCCCCATGTGCAAATTATCCCCACTCGTGAATCATCCTATGGAATTAAGATCACCTCGCAAAACAACCCATACTCTCATATAATTCCTCCCAAAGCTTATAAACCTCCCCCTCCTGTGCATGTCCCCCCTCCTGCTCCAACATCGCCCGCCACATCAGCTGCCGCCGCCAGGCAAGCTGCTAACGTCCCCAATGAAAACATCTCAATGAAAAATGCAACATCACCACTGTTTGCTACGATTCCTAACTACTTGTCCTCTACACAAACAGTGACTAGGAGAATGAAATCTGAAATGCTAAGTGCTCTCGAGTATCATCTATGATGACAGCCATTGGTGCCTGGAACAGTAGAGGAGGCCACTAAGAAAAATTAAAGCAATTCAGGGGAACTTTACAAGTTTGGACAATTATTCAGGCAAAGCTTAAAAGAGATATGGTCTTCACTGATAATCGAGTTGAAAGGAAAAATAAAGACAAGAGATTATACGATGTGGTGTTAAATAGCTTCGTCAATATAGTAAGGAAAGAACGCAATATCAGTGAGTTCAAAGTAGGTTCGGTGGAGTCTGCTGCTGAATTCAGGAATTGGTTAATGCACGTGATCAAACTTATCATGGGGATGCAAACCTTTAGTATTGATCCGGGGATACTTTACTCTTTCTACAGGATTTAATCTGTTGGTGTTTTAATTTTCTTTTTTTGTGTTTTTTTTCTCTTAGTTCTTGTGGTGCCGTGTTTCACTTTGTTTTCTTGAGCTTCGCTCTTTGTAGTTTGTGTTCTGTTTTCTTTGGTGCTGCAATAAAATGGTCGGGGTCCATTCAACCCCGTCGGCCTTGCCAAAAAAAAAAGGATTTTTATAAATGTAGAAAATATTTATTCAATAGTAGATAAATACAAAAGCAATTAAAATAGCATTTAAAAATGGATTAAATAATTTTATATGATTTTATTTAGAATCTAATTAGTTTATATTTTATTTCTTTTAAAAAAGTTTTATTTTATAAGATAATAAAAAGCATTTATAAATTTATAAAATTACTTACTAATTAAGAAATTAATAATAAAGGCTTTTAAATCATTTAAAAATAATTTAAAAATATGTTTTGACATGTGTTAAAGATTAAAACCTATTGAATACATGTGTTATGAATTTAACAATTGTTTGTGACAAATGTGTTAAAATTAAACAAATAATAACAAGTGTCTTTCTCTTCTTAATTTAGATAAACCATAAATTACAATATATAAAATCCTTTCATTTTCCTTCTTCATCCTTTTTCTTTTTCAAGCAAGAAAATTAATAGCCAGTCCTATATTCATTTCCTCAAAAATCAGCCTAAAAGAATTTTACAAAACTCGAGTTCAAAATTTAAAACCTATAACCAATGCTCAGTTCAAAACCTGAAATCACTTTCTCAAACGAAAACTTGTTATCATCTTCACTGCAAACAATTTTCGAATCTGTAACCTCCTCAAAACAATAAACTTGAAACCAGAAATTTATATCAAAGCCTGAAACAATTTTACAAACTCTATAAGCATTTTTCCTCAAGCCTGTAGAATTTTTCAAAGTTGCAACCTGTAAAAGCATTTTTACTCAAATCTGAAGTACAACAACCCTGAAGCATTTTCTCAAAGCCTGTCAACCAAGTTTCAACTTCATAATGCAATCTGGAAACAACAAATTTCCAAAGTCTTAAAAGCTATTTAGTCTTAAAGTTTCAAGCAAGACAAGCTTTCAGGAATCAAGCAACATCAATATGCAGTTTTCAAATTTTCAAAAGCTTCGGTTCAATCCAGTTTCCAAAACTCTCTGCATATTCAAAAGGTGAGTAGACATTTTTAAATTAAAAGTTAAGTAGATAATTATCTGATTGCATGCGAAATCTGTGATGATAACTGTTCTGTATGTATACATGTAAGTAAGTCTCTGTGTATATATAATGTATGCTTATCTGTTGATTTTTAACTTCTCTGTTCTTGGTTCAGAGCATATGATTTGATCAAAGTTCAAAATCTTTGCATGTGATTTTCGTTAGACTGTGAAATTTAAACAATATACTTTAGTTTAAATTTAATCCAGGAGTCAAAAATAGATTCAAGTATTATAAGATTTAAACTATGTTAAAATATGGAAAATACATCAAAGATTCTTAAAACATGTAAAATCAATCATTTTAATTTACTGTTTTAAGACTATAACTTGAATTTATTTTAAAAAAATGATTTTTAAAATAAATATCAGAATTTTTAACATTCAAGTGAATGTAAATTTTGGGATTGTCTGAAAAATGGGTTTTGGGTGATTTTTGGAGGCTGGAGCATTTGGGGTGGTCGGGAATATTTCTGGAGGTGAAGGAGGTAATGGAGGTTCGGGCAAAAATGTCTAGAGGGTGAATATGTTGCAGCGGCATCGACGGTGGTCGAGCAAAGTTTTCAAACCTAGTTTTTGTTGAAGCTGGGTTTGGGGTCGTAGCATCTTCTCTGATGATGCGAGTTGCTTGAAACTTTGGTGAATGGCGGCATGGAAGCAAGGCAGGGTATGGCCGGAGTTATTATGGCTCCGGTGATCAGAATCGAGGGTTCGAGCAATTTTTCTTGATGGTGGTTTGGGTTCCGATCCATCTGAGTTATTCGATTGCAAATCGGGGCTCGTATGAATGTTTGGTGGTCGCTTTGGGTTGTAGCATGGAAGAGTGATGTGACGGAGGGAATGTCGATGGTCGGAGTAGCCTCAGGTGGTGGTGCATGTGCACGTGATGATGCGTGCACGTCAGAGCTTCGGGGCTGTGAAGGTCTCATAGTCAGCTTCGAGAATTTGGGATGGGTAGCTCGAGTTCGTTCTTGAGTATATTGATGTGATTAACCTGTAGGATATTAAGCTTAAAATTTAATCAAAGTTTAAAAAAAATGGGAAGAAAGGGAAAACTCGGGTTTAATAGTTTAAAAGTTTTGAAACTTGTTTTTTTTAAATTTAAATTAGTTTAAACTTTTATATAAATTACTTGATGTTTAATAAATGTTTTCTTAAACATTTTGATTTAGAAGTTTGAAGCTTGTTAAATTTAAATTTTGTTTAGTATATTTTAAGTGATTTCAAAATTTGAGTGGAAATGAAATTTTAAAAGTTTATATAAAGCAAGTTTTTAAATTCAAAATTGGAAACTGGTTTTTTTGAAACTATTATTGATAAATGGTTTAAGTTATTTTAAAATTATGTTTTGATAAATTTAATTTTAAAGATAATGTTTATTTTATATTAAAACTTAATGATTTAATTAAGTAAAGATAAATTTTAAACATAAATGGTGTAATTCTGTTAAGGGTAATTAAGGCATTTATAAGATCATGATTTATCTTAATCTAATTAAGGTTTGGTGTTTTGTAATTAATTAAATTAACTAAAGGGGGATTAAGTATGATTAATTAATTTAATTAATTATAAAGGATTAATTAAGAAATTAATTAAGGGTAATTAATTTACTTGATTAATAAATGATTAAGGATTAAAAGTTAATTAATTTAAAGATTAATTAATTTGGAATTAAAGATCATTAATTAGATTATTAAGTAATGATTAGAGATAAATTAATTAAGTAATTAAGTGTAATTAAGACTTAATCAATCAAGTAATTAAGATTGATTAATTAAGTGATTATTGAGTAATTAAGTAATTAAAGGTTACTTAATTAATAATTTGGAAGTGCTTAATTTGTGATTAAGTTTTATTAATTAATTAAGTTTTATTAATTAATAGTTAAAGGATAACTAATCTACAATTAAAGATTAATTAAGAAGTTGTTAAGTGGTAATTAATTGATTAATCAAATGTGATTAAGGATTAATCAAATGATAATTAAGGATTGGTTAACTTTTAATTAAGGATTAATTAATTGATGATTAAGGAGTAATTAATTTGTAATTAAGTTTTTTTAATTAATAATTAGGTTTATTAATTAATAATTAAGGGATAATTAATTAGTTCATTAATGATTGATTGATTAATTATAAAGTAATTATAAATTAATTAATTTGTATTAAGAGACAGTAATTAATAATTAAGGTTATTAATCAATAGTTAATGGATAATTAATCAGTTAATGGACAATTAATCAGTTAATTAAATGTTAATTAATTGATTATAAAGTAATTAAGGATCGATTACTTTGAGATTAATTAATAATTAAGGATTATTAATTGATAATTAAAGGGAAATTAATCTATGGTTGGAGATTAATTAATTGATGAGATGACCAAGGAGTGTTTAATTAATTAAAGGTTAGTAATTAATTAATGATTGTTTGAGAAGGATTAAGTGATTAATTCTTAAGGAATTAATTTAATTTAAGTAATTAATTTAATTACGATATGAATTGATAATGCTTGCTTATGGATGATTGTTTGTTGAATGTCTGAATTGAATGATATCTATTGGATGATATCTATTAGATGTTATCTATTGGATGATATACTGTGAAATTCTGTGATATGATATTGGTTATATCTACGATAAATGTGTGATATTTATCTGTGTTAATGCTGTGTGAATTCAAGTATTGAATTGAATTAAATTGTTTAAATTTGAAACAACTTAGCCTTTAAGATACGTTTGGATTTCGATGAGACCGGGATCGGATATCAAATTTGATTATCCAAAAACCACATCGATCCAAGTTAAATGTTAGATCGTGAATTCAAGTGAAAATCGAGTTGAAGACTCGAAGTGTAAGAACTATCTGTCGTAAAACTCTGAGGGTGATTCCAATACGAGTATAACAAAGGTAGTGTTTTCTTGTTCGAGATGGAGTTTTCAGAGTGCAAGGGTTATTGTCGTTAACTCTAAGGGAGATTTCAAAATGGTGTAACGAGATAATACCTTCGGTTTCGTTTGAACCCGGAACGAACTTGTATGGATTGAATGCTTTCAGCACATCGTTAGGTGGACGATGAGCATTCTAAGATAGATGTGTTCTATAAAGGTAATCGTAGCCTTAAGCCCCATCAACCGGGAATGGCTAAAACAGGGGAGGTGCAGCAAGGCTAAGTGGGTAGCACCCAAGTAGGATAAGATCTTCCCTTGTCTAGAGTCCCTTTTTATTCGATTGTGTGGGCGGTTGCTAGCTAGAACCACCGGGGTTGTCTTATTCGGGACTGTCCAGTAAAGGATGGTTCCGGCCTTGCGTTGCAGGGGATTTAGGGTGGATCCTCGGTACAGTGATCTACGCCACATACTGTGATGGGCGGTACCCTAGTAGCTCTTCCATTGATGGAAACCTATTATTCCTATGCGCCCTTATGGTTTTGATTGTATTACCCACTTTTGTGGCTAGTATGCTGGAATTTAATCATGTAACAATTTCAGCTATTTATTATTTATTTGAAAACCCTAGACCCTATTATATATCATTGGATTTCCTATCAAATGTTTTGATTAGCGTAAGATAAAAACTTACCCATATTTATGTAGCGATCCCGACTCGACCTTCGAAAAATCGGCACCGAATATATCACCTATATCAAATGCCGCAGATTCAAACGTCGAATCTGGTTCGCCGGAGCTTATAACACTTAAGTATAACAAACAACACAGCGGAAGAGAAAGAATAATATCATATACATCTCCAATGATACAATATCCACAATATGATATATAACAATGATATCAATAATGCTCAACAATATCAGAGCGACATATACAACAGCGGAAACAAATAGCACCGGAATAATAGCTCCAATAGAGAAAGTAGTCTTCAAAAGAGAACTCCAGTATCGGTAATCTCCATCTCCAAGGCACCAATCTAGAAATAGCTCGAACTCCCAATAACGACGCATTAAGCAATCCAGGTCAATCTGAATCCAAAGACAGAACTAGCTTCAGATAATCTACTAAACATGACTATCCGAAAAAACCAACTCTAGACTGCCCGTATGGGAATATTATGGGCACCCAGAGTTTAGGAAGGGAACAATAAACTCTAGGTCAGTCATGGGACTGATATGAGCAAACAAAAATAGTTTATCTTTAAAATAAATAGCAAGAGAATTTAAAATTTAAATCCGCAATGCTTTTTGGAAAATGAAACTACCATAAGGCCTCCCGTCGCACACACAATGCAAACGCAGAATTGGAGGAGATTTCTCCTTATGATAGTCAAACATTTTTAATATGCTAAAACAATTTGATATTATTATTAGTGCATAGTGCAGAAAACCTTTCGAAAGTATAATATTAATCTTAGCCAGCATACAACCATTATTGTATGCTTACTATAGCTACCATGTTCAATAGCAGGTTACCGCCACATTCCATGGCAGGTTATACAACTAAAACCGTACAAGGCGCGTATTGTTTTGTTTGGATTTCCAACAAATGGTCAGGCTAAGGAACTTCCTACTGCCACATGGGTACGCCTCTGGAGGGACGTCCCGAGAACCTACCCGGCTCTCTGCCAACACAAGGCCAGGTTACCTCTTTAACTAGGTAACTACTACTCGAGCATGCCATCCCCGGGTCGTTTGCGACCTTTATCCGAGCGCTCGACACCAACAACCACAAAGAAATAACAAAGTAATAGATTTGTAGTGAGCACGTGAGTTAAGTACCTGGGCTCCATACCATGATACCACCCTTTTCCAGAAGGGAATGACACACCCTAAAGGGCGCGACCCTCATAACCTTACCGCATCTTTCCTATTTCGACCATTTCCGGGGTGTGAGGTCCTGATGCAGTCTCGTCCACAAAGCTACGCTTTATACAAAAGTCATGCTTTGATCAATAAATGATCAACAACACACAGCAGCACTTAGCATGCCACACTATCAAATTGGGAGTATATCACTGATAACAATCAACTACATAACCTCTGAGCTCGTACACCTCAGAGAATGGTATTAAGCTAAGAGAATAAATTCTCCGCCGCCAAACAGAAATGTATTTGATAGAGATCGGTTTTATATCTCAAAATGTAATGTCAGACATACAACCATACTAGACCGTTTCGGGTTCGAACGGAAAGGAAGGCACTTCGTCCAATAAAGGAAGAAGCCCTTGCAATCCGGGTATCCAAAATCCCGATTGGACTCCCCATCACATATGGAGAACTCTATACCGGAGTAACTCAGTGCAGAGTCATTCGACTGGTTATCCTATCGTTCTTAAAGGCACCCGATCTTCACCATCGGTCTTCAAATGTTATCCATAACGTCGTATCACTATTCGGAATGGGTTATATGACATAAAGTCCTCTCCCGACTAAACCGAATAGTGAGCGCAATATTTAAAAACATATGGATATGGGATTCCAGTTAAGTCACAACTTTTAAAAACCCAATACCTTTCTTCAAATGGTTTAAACAAATTACCATTTCAAATCTTTAAACAAAAAGATTCATTTCACAAAGTTCACCCAGTTTCACAAAGATCCATTCATAGATTTTTAAAACAATTTCCATTTCAATTCGGATTAACTCATCCAATCTTTAAATCAAAGATTTAACTTATAGCTTTCAAACCCGTTTCCAAAGATTTATAATTTGGAAACCCATTTTCATCTCAAACTTGAAATCCCTTTAATACAAATTGGAAATTCATTTCTTATATGAAAGCTTTTATTTATTTTTTGAAAACAAATAGTTTTCATTTTGGAAAAATCCAATTTCACTTATACAAGTTAAAATCTATGAATTAAATTCAAATTCCCAAACCAACACTTTAAAATGGTTTAAATCCCATATAAACTTGTATAACCTTTTTAAATCATAAATAGAATTCAATTCCAAATTTTTGAATTCAAATTTAAATCAAATTTCAAAACTAAATCAAGTTATTCAAAATAACTTTCATCTTTAAAACACCTTTTCAAAAGCTTTCCACTTTAAACCCCATCCATTTTCAAAACCATTTGGATTCAAAAATTCAATTAAAACTATTTCAAAAATCTATGACTTAACCAATTTCCTCGTGCAATCCATATTTGTGTGTGTATAAGTGTGGTCCAGGGGTTTTACACAGTAAAAGTGCAACATCATCAATTAGCACAGATTCAAATACAACAATATATTTGATAAGCGGTATAAACTATAATGCTTATCTTTATTCACAGATCACAGATAAATAACATAGGTACATCACAGATAAATAAATTACATTCATCACAAATAATAAGTTACATTTCACAGCTTAATCATACCACAGAACATCATATATCAGGGATATCACACAATTCAAAGCATCCACTTCAATCCAAATATTCATAAGTAAGATCAGTTAATTGTCTGATTAATTCAAATCAGATTAATTACTTATGAATTACTAATCCTAGTTAATTAACATTAATAAATTACAAATCATTTTGATTAATTATTCTTTAATCATTTATTAATTAACCATTAATAATAAATGAATTAACCTTTAATTATAATTCATTAACCTTTAATATTAAATAATTAACCTTTAATTATTTAATTCACCATTTAATTAATTATCTTTAATTAATTACTTAACCCTTAATTAATTAATTACCATTAAATTAATTATCCTTAATCAGTTATGATAAGTGACTAACCCTAATCTTAAATCAATGTTAATCACTTGATTAATCCACCTTTAATCATTAATTAATTACTTTTAATTAAGTAATTATCTTTAATTAATTACAATAATTAATTAATTAATCCTTATTTAATAATCATCCCTAAATCACTTTCATAAATAAATTAGCTTTTAATTAATTAATTATTTTCAAATTAATTACCTTTATTAATTAATAACCTTTATTAATTAATCACATCAATTAATTATTTTTTAAATTAATTAATCTTTAAACACTTGATTAGCCAACCCTTAATTCATTATCCATCCTTAATTACTTTCAATATGTAATTGCTTTTAAGAAATTAATCATTCTTAAATTAGTTATTCCTTAATTTCTTGATTTATCAAACTTCTAATCATTGATTAATTATCCTTAATCATATAAGTTAACTTAACCTTTAAGTTAACAATCTAGAAACATTTGATTAACTCCTTTATTACTTTGTTAAGTTTATTCAAATGTAACTCTTTTAAAATTATAAGTTTAAAACATCTTAAACTTAATTAATTTAAAATATCTTCATTTTAAAACCTTTAATTACATATTTCAACTTAACAACAATCATTAATTTAAAAAGGATAGATTAGAAATCAGGTTACTTAGATTGTTAAAGTTTTTAAAACTGGAAATTATGAAACCCGAGCTAAATTCAGTTTTACTCGAGCTTGAAACCCAATTTCGCTGAGTCTTCCTCGAGCCACCCATTTTTCTTTTTTTAAAATTTAAATTTGTTTTAAAAATTTTAAAACGTGTTACTATTCACACACAAGCCTGAGAAACACCCCGAGCCAGCTACTCAAAATCACGAACATGACTTCAAGGATTTCCCTTTCTTCTCCCATCAAATCAACACCCAAACACCCCCATGTGCACCGTGCACAAGCACGACCAAACGCGGTGGCTCCGACCAAACCCACCATCGTCGACGCGTACACTTTGACCACCACTCTAGATTCTGACCACCAAAACCTCGTGTCGATGATGAATTCAAAATTGAGCACCTAAGACCCCAACCTAGAACAAAACCCAAATCGACAAACCACCTCGCCCTGACGATGCCATCCATCAGCGACCATGAATCTTGGCCAAAAGCTTCGCCGAACTTCCCTCTTTCGTTTCCTCCAGACCGGTGCAACCCGATGCGACGTCGATGATGATCCAGCCTCGAATCCAACAGCCACTCAACCCAGACCTTAAACCCTATTCCGACCAAGTGCTGACGCCACGGTGGTTAATAAAACCACCAACCAATTTTCCCGAGATCCCTAACACTCCAACCTCCTCTAACAATGATCTCGTCGCCCAAATTGACATTGATCGCTGGAATTTGACCAATTCGCATTTGCCGTTCAACTCGATAATTCCCATGAATTACAAACTTAAAAATCCCAATATTATTATCAAAATTCATATAATTCAAGCACGAATCCAGACAGATGACTGAAACTTGAAATCATAAGATTTGAATTTGTGATATAAATTGTTTATTACTGTAATACTCAAGTTTTCTTAATATTTATTCCATAAATACATTTGAAAATATTTTTAAAATTCGTATTACACTATTATGATAAATTTTCATTTAAAGGTTATCACCTAAACCTATTTATATTTTGAGATATGATTTTTCTATGGTTGTTCTTATGTTTGGAAGCACACAAAGTATATACATACAGGCATGCATAGTTCCATCCTCACACAAACGTATATATATATACAGAAAGATCTACATTCATCCATACTATCATCACAGACATAGGATTCATAAAAAACTGGGTTAAAAAAATTAAAGTTTGCTCACCTTGAATGGTTTGAAAGTAGTGAGTTTTGCCTGGAACTTGCATGCTTACTTTGTTTAACACTTCCAGTGTTGAAGTTTGTTGTATTGTATTTATTTTCCATGTTTGAAATTCGTCTAAGAGCTTGGTATTGATGATCTAAATCTGATTGTTATGGAAATGAAGCTTGATTGGTATAAATTGCATCCAGGTTACTGATTCGAGGTTGTAAACTTGTGAAAGTTAAATTGTTTTTTTTCTTCAGGTTTGAACTTGGTTTTGATCTATATTTTTTTTTGTGATTTGTAATTTCTTTGTTTCAGTTTTGAGAAGAGAAGGTAATGACAGCTGGTTATTTTTTTCTCTTGCATGTTTACAATTTTTTTTTTAATTTAAAACAAAATAAATTTTCTTTTGCCACTTGTCCACTTTCATTACATTTGTAAATTCATTTGATAATCTTCTAACAAATGTCTTAGGTAAGTTAAATTATGTTTATATCCCTAATCAAATAATTTTTGTAAATTTTATTTTTAACCCTTTATGCAAATATATTTTCATATCTCAACATATGCCTACATTTAAAATGTTTATGTCTTCCTATACATTAACATTTGCATAAATAAAAATTATTTCAATTGTTCCTCACATTCAATCTTAATTTTAGTTTAGTGTATACACACACATACACACACACATACATACATACATATATATATATTTCATTCATACATTTCTCATTATTTATATTTGCACAACTTTTTCTTTAAAAGAGAATGATTTAAAAATTGATAATCACATTTATTCTTATATATATATAAGAGAAAATTTAAATTAAAAATAATCTCTTGAAAATTATTACATCAATCCTCAAATTACATTTTCCAAATATTAATATATATTAAAATTTACAAATAAACTTTTATAAATCTTAAAGGTTTAAATTATTTTTATTTTCAATACATTTATTTTTAATTCCAATTGTATTTATAAAATACTTATCTTTACATTTCAAACCAAAATTCTATTTATAATATAAAATTTTATTTATTCTGGAAATTTTCCAATAAATTCACAAATAAATTCACAATTAAATTCCAAAATTGAATTAATTGCCAATTAAACTCGGCTAAAGTTCAGGAATGTTACAGTTTATATATGGGAAGTCTTACGTGACACCCTTTGTTTCCAAAGGTTTTCAAAAGTTAACCAACTTTAAACCGTTTACTCATATCAGACCCATGTCTGTCCCGGAGTTTATTCTGTTTTTCTTAAACTCTTGGGTACTCAAATTTTTACGAGTAGCCAAGAGATTCAGGTCTACTTTGACGAATTCTGGAGGACATATAAAGCAGGAGGCTTCAGTGTTTGTAGTCATATAGTGTTTCTGCTGTGTTATATCTCTGTGATGATATTTGTATTGTTTTAGAGTTGTATAATAGATAGACCTTTTATAACTGTCTATTTTGTGTTGTTGTATCCATGTAACTCTGATGTAAATAACTATGTAATATCTATGTGATATATTATATTTGTTCCATTTCCATTGTGAGATTCTGATATTGTTGAGTTCTTTCTTTTATCTATTCTATTTCTACCTCTTTCTTTCTTAATAATGATGTGTCTTTCTGTGGAATGAAAGGCGGGTTGTTTCACTTCGTATCAGAGCATAAGTTGAGATAATACCTAGGCTCTGGAGTAGTGTCTAGCTTGAGAGCGCGTATTTATAATTTTTATATAACTATGTACCTATCTAAATTTGTTGGGTATCTGTTCGGATTTCCAACATGAGTTCTAGAGGAGTTTTATCTCTCTCGTTGTATGGTTGATCGTCCTATCTTTATATCTAATCTGATAGGTGGAGTAACCGAGTTAGATAAGACCTGTAGAGGCTTGAAGTTTTCTTATCTTCCCCATAGTTTTTCTAGCAACCCTTTTGTATTGGATTTTAAAGGGTTTTGATCTTGTTTTGGATTTGGACTAGTTGGATAGTATTGGGCTGTTTGGTGTGTGAAGCAAGGATTGTATCTTTGGAGATTGAGTTGGGAAGAATCGCAAAAGTGACTTGCGATGATGCCAGAGTTCTTTTGAGCATCTGTTGCATGGAAGTGAGGCATCTCCAGAAGGTGTAGAGTCCATCGAGGTGGTCAGTGATTTTTCGGATGTTTTTGAGGGAGTGACGGTTTGCCTTCATCAGGAGATAGAGTTTCGGATCATCTTTGGTTCCGGAAGCAATGCCTGTTGTTCAGTCTTGTTTTCCCAATTGAGATTCAGCTGTTGTCTTTGTGGCCAGGACGGATGAGTCTTTTAAGATTCTGTGTGGATTTGATGAACTGAGTTTTTGGGATGTGTGGTATAAGTTCGTTTTTGTTCATCAATGTTTTTCTTGTCTACTCCAAGTCTGAAGAGGAGCGCAAGCGGCATTTGGAGTTAGTGTCAGAGGCTTTGAGCAAGCATTTTGTTTTAGTGATGGTATTTCTGTACATCCAGCCCAGGTAGCTACTATTCAGGAGTGAAGCAACCACAGTTTTCTAGTTTGGCAGAGATCTACAGGAAGTATAAATGGATCCGAGTGTGAAGAGGTTTTCTTGGATTGAAGGCAAGGCTGACTGGTGTGCCTATTCTAGCTATTTCTGATGGAAAGAATAAGTTTGAGGTCTACTCGGACGTTTGTGTGTGTCTGAGATGGATGAGGTGAGTCAAGGATGGACAGTGTTCCAGTTTTGAGATGGATGGCCAAGGAACATTGAGAATCATTAGAAGGATTTGTTATCAGAATTTCTGGGATTTGAAGCAAGAAGTTTTGGCAGGGAGTTATCGCTCCAAGTTGAGTGTCCAGCCCAGGATTTCCGAGGTGTATATGGATATGAAGAGAGACTTCTGGTGGCCGAGCTTGATGAGGGATGTAGCTGCTTTCGTCTTTGGATGTGCGATCTGTCAATAGAGAAAGGAGGTGAGTAGAAGACCACAGTTTGTTGCAGCCTTTGGAAGTTCCGAAATGGAATTAGGAAATGATTTCTTTGGATTTCATCGGCGGTTTGCCAAGGACCAAAGAGGGAAATAAAGGGATATGGGTGATTGTAGACCAGTTAACCAAGAACGCCCATTTTATTGTGGTTAAGGCAACCCATTCTATAGCATCTTTGGTTGAGTTTTTCTTGGAAAGTTTGTCTAATTTCTTGGTATTTCGGTCAGTATTATTAGCGATCATGATCTTATCTTCTCTAGCTAGTTTTGGGAGACATTGTGTTCAGCTTTGGGTTCAAGATTGAGTTTGAGTGCGGTCTATCATTCCCAGACCAACGGAAAGGCTGAACTAAATTCTAGAGATTTAAGAGAGCTTGTGTTTTTTTTATTTTTGTGGATGTTGGGAGGACCATCTGTATTTATTGGAATTCTCGTACAGTTATCAGACGAGTATCTAGATGCATGCTATGAAGCTTTGTTTGGAAGACCTTGGAAGATTTCCATTCTGTTGAGTAGAGTTGGAAGATCGTCTGGTTCTTGGTCCAGTTTTGGTCTGTGAGGTATCTGCGATGGTGGAGCTTATCAGGAAAAGATTAGTGTTGTATTCTTCAAGATTGAATTTCCAGTTTGGGATGGCTGGAATTCACAATGTTTTTCACGTATCTCATCTGAGGAAATACGTGAACGATCTATCTTTTGTTGTGAAGCTAGGATTTCAGAGTTTATCTTGGGAAACTCTGAGTAGTTTAGGAAGACTTATACGGATATATGTCTGGATAGCTAGTGTTGTTTGTTTGAATAAATTGTTTGTTTGATTAAACCGTTTGTTTGGATGAATTATTGTTTGGTTGATAATGTTTGGCTGATAGGCATGCTAAAATGGTTAAAATGGAATAAAGATTTTTGGATTATCTTTGTTTTAAATTTCGAGGATGAAATTCTTTTAAGGGGAGAGGAATGTAATATCCCGGAATTCCAGGAAATTTAAAATGTGATAATCTTTTATTTAAATTATTTGAAATTGATAAAATTGTTATTTTCAAATATAAATAACCAAAATAAAATTAATGTGATGTTTTTAAGTTTAGAGATAGACTGATTTTAAATAGAATAATTATTTAAATTGTGTTATTTTATAAATTTGATTTTAAATTATACTTATTATTTTCTAATTTCATAAGTGTTGTTTAAATATATTTATTTTAGATAGCTTTAAAATTAGAATTTAATATTTCCAAATTTAATAATGTATTTGTTTAAATGAATATAAATATATTTGATTTGATTTTTAATTGAAGTTTAAATTAAATCTGTATTTGAATTTGAATTTAAATTGAAATTTAAAAAGAATTTATATCTTGAGATTATTTTGGATATAAAAGAATATATAAATAAAGTTTCTATTTTAAAATAAGATTTGTTTTATCTTAATTTAAAACAAAAGGATTTTTTTAAATTTAGAAAATATTTATTCAATAGTAGATAAATACAAAAGCATTTAAAATAGCATTTAAAAATGGATTAAATAATTGTATATGATTTTATTTAGAATCTAATTAGTTTATATTTTATTTCTTATAAAAAGTTTTATTTTTATAAGATAAGAAACAACATTTATAAATTTATAAAAGTACTTATTAATTATGAAATTAATAATAAAGGCTTTTAAATCATTAAAAAAATAATTTAAAAATAAGTTTTGACAAGTGTTAATTTTTAAAACCTATTGAATACATGTGTTATGAATTTAACAATGGTTTGTGACAAATGTGTTAGAATTAAACAAATAATAACAAGTGTCTTTCTCTTCTTAATTTTGATAAACCATAAATTACAATATATAAAATCCTTTCATTTTCCACCTTCATCCTTTTTCTTTTTCAAGCAAGAAAATTAATGGCCGGTCCTGTATTCATTTCCTCAAAAATCGGCCTGAAAGAATTTTACAAAACTCAAGTTAAAAATTTAAAACCTATAACCAATGCTCAGTTCAAAACCTAAAATCACTTTCTCAAACCAAAACTTGTTATCATCTTCACTGCAAACAATTTTCAAATCTGTAACCTCCTCAAAACAATAAACCTGAAACCAAAAATTTATATCAAAGCCTGAAACATTTTTACAAACTTTGTAAGCATTTTCTTCAAGCCTGTAGAATTTTTCAAAGTTGCAACCTGTAAAAGCATTTTTACTTAAATATGAAGTTCAACAACCCCGAAGCATTTTCTCAAAGCCTGTCAACCAAGTTTCAACTTCATAATGCAATCTGGGAACAACAAATTTCCAAAGTCTTAAAAGCTATCCAGTCTTAAAGATTCAAGCAAGACAAGCTTTCAGGAATCAAGCAACATCAATATACAGTTTTCAAATTTTCAAAAGCGTCAGTTTAATCCAGTTTCCAAAACTCTCTACATATTGAAAAGGTGAGTAAACATTTTTAAATTAAAATTTAAGTAGATTATTATCTGATTGCATGTGAAATCTGTGATGATAACCGTTCTGTATGTATGCATGTAAGTAAGTCTCTGTATATATATGATGTATGCTTATCTGTTGATTTTTAACTTCTTTGTTCTTAGTTCAGAGCATATGATTTTGATCAAAGTTCAAAATCTTTGCATGTGCTTTCTGTTAGACTATGAAATTTAAACAATATAGTTTAGTTTAAGTTTAATCCATGAGTTAAAAATAGATTCAAGTATTATAAGATTTAAACTATGTTAAAATCTAGAAAATACAGTAGAGATTCTTAAAACATGTAAAATCAATCATTTTAATTTACTGTTTTAAGACTATAACTTGAATCCATTTTAAAAGTAATGATTTTTAAAACAAATATCGAAATTTTTAACATTCAAATGGATGTAAATTTTGGGATTGTCTTGAAAATGGGTTTTGGGTGATTTTTGGAGGCTGGAGCATTTGGGGTGGTTGGGAATATTGCTGGAGGTGAAGGAGGCAATGGAGGTTCAGGCAAAAATGTCTGGAGGGTGAATATGTTGCAGTGGCATCAGTGGTGGTCGAGCAAAGTTTTTAAACCTAGCTTTTGTTGAAGCTGGGTTTGGGGTCGTTGCATCTTCTCTGATGATGCGAGTTGCTTGAAACTTTGGTGAATGGCGGCATGGAAGCAAGGAATGGCATGGCCAGAGTTATTATGACTCCGGTGATTAGAATCGAGGGTTCGAGCAATTTTTCCTGATGGTGGTTTGGATTCCGATCCATCTGAGTTGTTCGATTACAAATCGAGGCTCGTATGAATGTTTGGGTGGTCGCTTTGGGTTGTAGCATGGTAGAGTGATGTGATGGAGGGAATGTCGATGGTCGGAGTAGCCTCAGGTGGTGGTGCATGTGCACGTGATGATGTGTGCATGTTAGAGGTTTGGGGATGTGAAGGTCTCGAAGTCAGGTTCGAGTATTTTCTATTTTTCTTAAACTCTTGGGTACTTTAAATTGTTTACTCACACCAGACCCATGTATGACCCGGAATTTATTCTGTTTTTCTTAAACTCTTGGGTACTCAAATTTTTATGAGTAGCCAAGAGATTCAGGTCTGCTTTGACGAATTTTGGAGGAGATATGGAGCAGGAGGCTTCAGCGTTTGTAGTTATATAGTGTTTTCGTTGTGTTATATCTCTGTGATGATATGTGTATTGTTTTAGAGTTGTATAATAGATAGATCTTTTATAACTGTCTATTTTGTGTTGTTGTATCCGAGTAACTCTGGTGTAAATAACTGTGTAATATCTATGTGATATATTATATTTGTTCCACTTTCGCTGTGAGATTCTAATATTGTTGAGTTCTTTCTTTGATCTATTCTATTTCTACCTCTTTATTTCTTAATAATGATGTGCCTTTCTATGGAATGAAATGCAGGTCGTTTCATTAATTCTACTAAAACTATTTTAAATCTATGTAAACTATTTTAATCCACTTTTTAAATTATTTTAAAATGTTTCAAAACTTTTAAATTTTATTTCAAACTATACTAAACTATTTAAACTATTTGTAACTATCTATACTATTTTCTAAGTTCTAAATTGTAAAGTGGAAGTGGTTATATTTAAATCCTTGATTCAAAAGCAAATATGATTAAATGATGAAATAACCTAAGTTGGGATTTCAAATGATATTTGCTAGTGAAATGACATATTTGAGTAAATATGACAATTTTGAAATAAGGATTTAATTAACCCATCTTATTGATATGATTTCGAAAGTGAATATGATTTTGAAAGTAAATATGGTTTCGAAAGTGATATGGTTTGAAATTGAATATGATATATTGATATCAATTGTGAATCAATTTTGAAAATGTAAAGGAACCATCTGGTGTGAAATAAGCATTTGGTTGTTAAAGAGACTGGGATCGGATATTGTCATACTCTCTACCAATACCGAAAACCACTTTAATAACTGAGTATGTGGTGGATATTCCAGAAATGAAGTAGGATGGTTTGGCGAACGATTCTATATGAGGTATTTACGTGACCCTGACTTCCGTGAGTCAGCTTAGATGTGACTAAAACAAGAACCACGTCGGGCCAAGTGAGGTCATTCCTCCTATCGAACATGCTTTTTCGATACCGTGTTATGGATTTGTGATGATTTGGTGGTCACCCCTTAATTTTTATTATGGGAGTGTGTTCCAAGGTAGGCATTAGTAGCTGCTATGCGTTACCATCAGTCTGGATCCGCAATTGGTAGAATCCTACCTTGGCATTGCCTCGAGTGCCGTGTTCACATGCCCTATCATGCCTTCTACAAATTTGGTTTGTAACAGGCCTGTGGAGTGCCCTCTGATAGCCCTTCAGTTTATCGAAGAATTACGGTACTGTATAGACTATGGGAATATATAAATATGTTAAGGGGGATATGGGTAATGCCTTAATGCTATTTTAATACTTTACTTTATTGTAGACACTAGTATAATAGCGTATTGTACTATGTTTGTAGATAGTTTAACGGATCCTTAGGAGATGGAATCCGAAACATCTCTTACGTTATTGCACTCACGTTAGACACTAGATAAGAGATGTCAAATCGCGTAAACATCTCTGATGTCGTTACACTCATGTTTATTTACTGTTGATTTAACTTACATAAGATCTTTAGTTCTAACTCGAGTGTTTTGTCTTTTCAATTCGCTCAAGTCAGTCTGAGCTTTTTAGTGTGTCGAAGACCATGTATCTCTAGAGGAGGAAGATGAAGATTTTATGTTATTATTATTTATTTTATTTATTCTGTTACATCATGTTGTTCCGTGGCATTTATTTATTTAGTCATGTTGAATGTTACTTTGATCTATATTGTAAAGTATAATCAAATGTTATTTGTAAAACAGCTTTATGAATTATTTATTTGGTTATTATATTTTACCATTCCGCTGTGAGATTCTATGTTTTATTTTCTTTCTTTCTCTACTTTTTCTTATTTACCCCATAATAATCTACTCTTTTTAATGGTTTGAGTTTGACGTGTATGGTTTATCGTTGATTTAAACCATCCAAGAAGGCAGGTCATTACATTTGGTATTAAAGCTTTGGTTTAGCGATAACTTAGCATTATGGGGTCTGAATCATATAAAATAGGGTAGTAATGCCCTAGAATGAATCGTTGAGTGTGTGTGTGTGTGTGTGTGTGTGTGTGTGTGTGTGTATGAGAGAGCGTATTTGTTAGTGTTATAAAGATTTTTGTGTTGTGCTAATTTGTTATGTTTAGTATTTATAAATTCTAGTTAGTACATAGGATACTATGGTATTGATAGGGATTTCTAAACACTGGATAGGGCAGACCAACACGATATTGTTTTGAAATATAGGTAAATGAAATAATTTTGCCTATTATATAATTTTTATATAAGATAATAAATTTTATAAATGATATTGTTGGATGTAATAGGTTGTTTGTTAGGTAGAGAAATTTTATAAATATTGATTGAAAAATAAGATTTACAAATAAAATGAATATAAATTGAAATTTGAGAACTTAAATTCCAAGATTTTGGAAATTTCTTTCAAAATATTTTGGAATATAATATTAGTATTATTGGAAGTATTTTTAGATATAAATATTTTAATATGACTTGAAAGAAATGTTTAAAAGGGATTTTGAAAGGAAATAAGTTATGTACTCCCCTTTTTGCCATTGGAAAATAATTTCGGTGATGAGTGCATGCATGATCGATGTTCATTTTCGAGTTTCAAAGTGCGAAGACCATTGTAGTAGTTTACTACACAATTGTTTTGATAAATAAATCTTAATTTTAATTTCTAAATATGATTTGATTTATAAATGATATGATTATATATATATATATATAATTTTAGAATAACTGAAAAAGAACCTAGTGTTTAGTTATTAAGTTTCTGCAAATTAGAAATTGAAATTATTGTAATGAATGGAATCTTAACTATATTAATAATCAGAAACTTCTGAAATGAAAATAAGGAATTTGATGTTAAAATAATTAATGAAATAGATAAAAAAATTGGAAATTTGTAACTTACTGGTTAAAGAATAATGAAATTTCAGAAGATGTAATTATTAAACATTTTGTTGACTAAAGTGAATGAGGTAACTTGTGTAACTTTCAGTTACATTCTTAAAAACACACACACACACACACACACACACACACACATATATATATATTTATATACATAACTTACCAAAATATTGATGGTTGAAATATTAAATAAGGATATGTACTAGAATGTTATATAAGTAAACTTTAGTAAATGAAAGGGTTCAATGGAATTACTTTTATAAATAAGAATTCCGATGTTATAAAATGTTATAAACTTAAGTTAATAATTTGAAATGCTAAGTAATTGGATTAAATATGAATGCCGTAAGTATATGGTTATGAACTAAAGTTAACATTTTAAGCTTTTTATAATCAGATTGAATAGTAAAGGTGAACCCCATATTAAGTAAATGATTATAACTTTTAAAATATTGAAATGATTCATAAAAAGACTTAACAATCAATTGACATTATAAAAGGAAAGAGTAAATGTGAATTAAAGAATGAAATACAAGCACGAAATGATTTATTTATTAGAAATCAACTATACCATTTAAATGATAAATGAGAATTAAAATGAAATAAAATGTATGCAATACACTATTAACGAATCCATTGTTTATTTTAAATAATTGAATGAAATTACTTATGTAAGTAGATAAATGTAGATTAATGGAAATTTGCATTATAAAGGTGAATGATAAATTAATTTTTGTAAGTAATGGATTATAAACTTAAGTTATTGTTGAAACCATCTAAAAATTAAAGTGAATACTAAATTAATTAAATGATTATAACTTTAGAAAATGTGAAATGATTCAAAATAGATTAAAATGTTTAATAATATTATATATGAAAGAAATGAATGTGAAAAGAAATAATCTAGTAATGATGAATTAAATTGTAAAGAGACTTACATAATAATGGATAATCTAAATAATTGAATGGAAATAACTTATGTAAGAATGAATGTAAGGTAATAAAAAGAGAAAAATAACATTGTATGTATAAATGAGAAATGAAATTTTTGTAACAATAAACGTAAATTTACAAAAATAAGCATTGTACGAATGAATGAAAATGAAGAATGGTAAATAATGTGAAAGGAGATTAATAAGAAAAACTTACATGATATTTGAATTTATTAGTTGTTTGGGTTATGGGATGATTGGGAAGTGATACTTTATATTATTTAAGATGTATGGATAGTCTATTAAGTTTTATCTAAGACTGTGGAGTGTATGGTATGCTTAGTATTTTATTTATCATTTTATACGATTAAAGGTTTTGAACTCAAACAAACCATTGTTTTGTTGCTATGGATGGATGGGTGATTTCCTTGATTTCATGTGATGATTGCACGGATTGGTTGCAAGTGACTATGGCTATGTTATGTTGATCTATTATTATTAATTAAAACAATGTAAATATTTCCCTTTTGCATAAATTCTAACTCTTCGGATTGTATAGGTGAAATACAGGTTTATGGAAGCAATAACTACTGCTTTTGGTTTCAAAATAAGCGATGTTTGCCCGACAAATAGGTATGTTTTTGGATTACGATTTTCAAGCGATATTATATTGTTTTCTCCGTTGTTTGGGATATATTATCTTGAAATATGTGGTATATATTATTATTATTGATATTATTGTTTCTCCCAGACCTCTCTGTACAAAGGAGACTCTGCCGAAATTTTCCGTAAAGTTTGGACTTAGAAAAAAATTTGTGAAATGTTTTTCAAACTTGAATATAAAAGTATTTCATTGTTTATAAATTGATATTTTCTTTAAATTATTTAATTTTGTAAATTAATTGTTTATAAATTCAATATTTTGAATAAGATATACAAATTCTTTATCCCTTCTTTTTCCTTTTCGAGGATGAAAAGTTTTGAGTGGAGGAGAGTGTAACTCCCCAAAATTTTCGATAATTAAATTTGTTAAATTAAATAATTTTTGGAGTTTGATATTGAGAAAAAATAATCTAATATTTAATAATAATAATAATAATATAACTAGAATGAAATGTAATTGTATTCATTAAAGATAATTGCTAACTATTTTAATGTAACTCCAATTAATTGAAATGATTAAAAAGTTATAAATGGTTATAGATTGTAAATTTTTGTAGTAAGGTGTGTATTAATTGACAATTGGATCAAAGGAATAATTGATAATTTAATGTGGTATTAATTAATGAAATAATATGTAATAAACTATAATTGGATAAAATTAGTGTTATGTTGGTAGTTATGACATTTGTGTGTAGATAACAAAATTACAAAAGTACTAAGTGTAGAAAAGATGACAATTGTTAGTTATTACCAATTTATTTAATCAACTACAATTAAATGTAATTAAAAGTTACGTTAATGTGATTGAAGACGTTAATTGCAAAATATGAATGTAATCAAATGTACAGAAATGTCAATTATATACATAAGACAATAATTGATTTAATAATAAGTGTGAAAGTAAAATGAATGAATTTATTAGGACTTTAAAAGTTTAATTAATGTGAAACTTGATAAAAAATAAATACAATTGGAATGTTGCAATCAATATGGAAAAAAGGTGATAATTGTAGAATAGTATTGCAATAAAATATAAACCAACGTTAACTATGTCATAAAGTAATGATTGATTGAATAAAAAATAAAATATTAAAATCAAATTAAATTGATTTATTGGAATTAAAATATAATTAACTGGATTTAATCACAGTTGAAATTGAACATTGTAATTAGTGTAATAGTCAACACTGAATTGATTTGTAAATTTGTTTAAAATTGTTGTAAATGTCTAAATAATCACAAATGATAAAATCTGCTAATTATAAGATTTAAAATTAAAAAGTGATTTAATTAATTTAATAATAATTTATTTAGTTAACATGAAAATAGCCATTTTGGGCCACTGTCTCGGATTTCGACGAAACTAGTTTCATCGGATCGGTTATGGTGAATTATAGTAAAATTTCAAGTTTCATAGCGATTAGACTTATCGTTTGGCCGTGCAAACTTGAAACGCATAGAAATTAATTTAAGGAATTTAACTAAAATAATTTGATTTTAAAATGCTATCTTCCGAATACAATCGAATCAGGCCTCGAGGCTAGTTCCATTGTGTTCGGAATGGAAGTAAAACATTAGGAACGCTAGGCAGCACATTACGATTGTAATTAGGACTATCTTGGACCTCACGCTATAAATAGGCACAAAAAACGAGGAAAATAATATTAAAATATTTTTTGAAACCCTAATTGTTTTGGCCGCCGTTTTCATTACTTCAATGGCCAAACATTCCTTTGCTTTCCCCCTTGATTTCTCCTTATCTGTTCAACGAAATCAAAATCTTTAGATCACGACTAGCTGTTCACATTCAATGGTTGATTCATGTCGAAACATCATGGATTCGCCGAAATCTGGCTTTGAAGTGGGCACTTTTTTTTGGGTTTTCATGGAAAATGGTTGTGCCAGTGGGGTCATGCTTACAGGCGAAGGTGGAGTCAGCTCTGGTGATCGTCGCGACGGTTTAGATCGACCTCAGCTTGCTTATGGTGACGTGCGTATAGATGTGATCGTGCACATGAGGTGGGTTCTGTATGCATGATGGTGAACAAAGAGGGGAGGTAATGTTTTTTTTTTGTTTATTTAAGTTTTATAAATTCAAATTTAATTATATGAATGTTTAAAAATCCATATCTTTTGCACACTAGGTCGGATTCACGCGCGGTTTATTCTTTTGGGATCATATCGAAATTTCAGACATTATGGATCTAATTTGGATAAATTCTAAGACTGCTGAATTTTGGGCCTTTATTTGGTTTTCTAATCGATTTGAAACCAAAGATGAGTGATTTAACCCACTCACAACTACTAGATTATCTTATGTTAGTTAAATTAAATTTATGATGTGATTAGAAATTGACTGATTGATGTTTGGTATATTTAAATTGTCGTTCCAGTTAAATATGACTTTTATTGCATTTAATCGTCATTTAAATGTATATTAAATTTAATTGTTAATTTAATATCTATTAATGATATTTGGTTGATTGATGTTATTTATTAGTTGATTGTATGGTGATTGTGAGGTATGTTTGATTGTCGATATTGGATGATTAGATGTTATATTTTTATATTGTTATAACACGATGTATGTTTGATTGTTGATATTGCATGACTGGATGTTATTTTTATATTGTTATAACACTGCAAGTTCCCTATAGGTTGAAATGATACATACCCTAACGATCTGATAGATTAAGAGAAATCGTTGTGGGTTGAAATGATAGAGTCGAGCGATTTCATGTATTTGAAAGTAAATTTTAGGATTGCGGGTTGAAATAATATATACCCATAAAATTTAAATTGCAGATTGAAATGATAAATATCTGTATCACTTGACCATGGGGTAGAAAATTATATACGGACACCGGATTAGCCAAATTAAATGATTTTTAAATCTTTAAATTTTATATTCAGTTAACGGGTATTTTGAAATAGAAATTGATTTATATAAACTGAATTATTTTCGAAAATCCAAGAGTTAATGTTGAAATTGGAATTGATTTAGCGAATTGTTCAAAGGATTTAAATTGGAATTTCAAAGTTGAGTTGTCAAATATAAATGAATTTTATTGAAATTGAGTTATTGGAAATGTTTGAATATAACTTTGAAATCCATTTTAAACTAATTTAAACTATTTTAACTGTTTGATCTATTTTAATTTATTTTAATATGTTATAATCTATTTAATATAATTTAATCTAATTTACCTATTTTAAACTAGTTAAATTTATTTAACCTATTTTAAATTTATTTAATCTATTTTAAACCTATTTAATATAATTTAAATTTATTTTATCTATTTTAAATCTAGTAATCTATTTTAAATCTTTTTTAATTCTAGTAAACTATTTTAAATCTATATAAACTACTTTAATCCACTTTTTAAATTATTTTAAAGTATTTTAAACCATTTAAATTATATTTCAAACTATACCATACTATTTAAACTATTTGTAACTATCTCTACTATTTTGTAAATTCTAAAGTGGAAGTGGTTATATTTAAATCTTGATTCAAAAGAAAATATGATTAAATGATGAAATAACCTAAGTTGGGATTTGAAATGGTATTTGCCTGAGAAATGACATCTTTGAGTAAATATGGTGATTTTGAAATAAGGATTAATTAACCCATCTTATCGATACGATTTCAAAGTAAATATGATTTTGAAAGTAAATATGGTTTTGAAAGCGATATGGTTTGAAATGAATATGATATTTTGATACTAATTATGAATTGATTTTGGAAATGTAAAGGAACCATCTGGTGTGAAATAAGCATTTGGTTATTAAAAAACCGAGATCAGATATTGTCATTCTCTCTGCCAATACTGAAAACCACTTTAGTTACTGTGTACATGGTGGAGATTTCAGAAATGAAGTATGATGGTTTGGCGAACGATTCTGTATGAGGTTTTTACGTGACCCCGACTCACCTGAGTCAGCTTAGATGTGACTAAAATAGGAGCCAGGCCGGACCAAGTGAGGTCATTCATCTTATCGGACATGCTTCTTCGATACCGTATTATGATTTTGTGATGATTTGGTGGCCATCCCTTGATTTTGATTATGGGAGTGTGTTCCGAGGTAGGTGGTAGTAGCTGCTATGCGTTACCACCAATCCGGATCTGTAGTTGGTAGAATGATTTTTGTAAATGGCTCGGTAAATCTCTACAAGTTTGCAAAATGATTTTTGTAGACAAGCATTAACCTATATTAATTTTGGAACTTCCATTATTACTTTAAATAGAACAACATGCAAATATAATTACCATTATCATTTTTTTACCTACAACGTTCTTCTGCATAAGAAAGTTGAAAGCAAAAATTTCAGTAAAACCAAATTGTTAAAATGAGCACTTCGCTTTTTTGTGCAATGAATCATGCAGTCCTAAACATCATTCATAGTGTGCAATGAATGTATTTTGGAATGTAACTTTTTTCTTTATTCTCTCTTACGATTGCATTTCGCATAGTTATTTTAATATACACAAAATTTTCTCATACAATGTTGTAGAATAGACTATAGAGCAACAAGTTAATTGGTAAAATACGATGTCTTGTTTCACTTCTAGAAAGTATGGCAATAAATATGGGAGATTTTCTTATGAATCAAGTAAACAGAGGACAGAAGTCCTTTTGATATTTTTAAATTGTTGAAAAACAGAAAATGAAATGTTGGTTTCCAAGCATGATATAAAAAATAGTACTAGACGATCAGCCTCAATAAATATGGCATATCATACTCCAATAATTTGTGGATGTATTAAGCTAATCTATCTAGCGATATCGTTCCACTTTAAGAACTCCACAATAAATTATCATGGTATTTTATTGTATTTTTGGTCTTAGAAAGTAACTAGTTTATTACCATGATATCGAATGATAAACGATTTGCTAACTATAAGATGCTAAAGTCCATTGGTGATCTAAGTTAGATGCATTAACTAGCTTTTCTTTTATCGGTAATAGAAAAGAGATAAGTCAATACGATAATTTTATGAGAACCTGATACTACGGCATGAAACAATTCAGGGGCACTCATCTTCATCCTTCCACATACATATTGAATCTAACATCCAAACCTGTCTATACCTCTTAATGATAAAAGAGGGAATAGAATTAATATCTGAATCAAATATCATGCTTACATATCAACATTCTACCTAACCGCTCTGCATATATCAAAAATTGGTTGTAATTTCATAGTTTATGCAGACACAAATATGAGTAAATAAATCATCTGTCAATGATTATCACCAATTGATTGCTCTTGTTTCTCTTTCTCCATGCACTTCTACTTGCTGACAGTTTTTTTTCCAATGCACTAATCAACAGACTAAAGTAGGATTTCCTTCTATTAAATGAAGTGAATACATGCCAGGAATCTCTGTTGAATTTTTTAATTTTTAGAAATTTATTAGATTTTTTGAAATGATAAAATGAAAAGGCTTGTGTAAGCAAATTTTCATCCACAACTCATTTTTTGTAGGTAACTTATATTTAGCAATATAAACCAGTGTTACCAATGAATTATCATTCCAACAACCCTCATCGAAAATCTCGATCTGCCTGAAGCCAATTCAACCACCATCTCCCTTCAACAAATCTCCAAACCACCATCAGTTTCAACTCCAGCCTCTGCCAAACCCATAACTAATCGCGCTCAATTCCAGCCTCTACCAAACCCAGAAGTACCACCATCACCAGCACATACAGAACCACCAACTTCTCCTTTCATAACAACCATCCTCTTCACCTTAACATCTTCCGCACTCCACACAATCACCTCTCCAACAATCATTCCACGAATAGAACTATCACTTATAACTGCCACTGCCTGCATCCCAACCATCTGCAAGCATTCTTCGCCTGAAAACAGAAACCTCATTCATGCACTACCGTCTGCAAATACACACTGTAACCAATCTCTACACAGACTACACATCACAACAGTGCCAAAGCTAAGGTATATAAGGTGACAAAATAGCTAAAAGAGTAGGTATTGAACTCAATTACGTGCTAAATCCACACACACAGAGAGAAGAAAAAAAAATTAATAGGCATCAGACAAGTTCATTTGCCCACTTATTATCCAGACATTTCTACATGTCAATGTTGCCTGGTCGTGTACGGTTTAAACTTTAACACTAGATCATTAGATCATGACACCTTTTTATTTCAACTAAAACAAGCATATTATAAATAAAAAACTAGGTTAAATTCCTTTATGTACAATTTTACCTTTCTACATCCCAATTTGATCTCAGCCCTTCAAATTTTACCTACTCGATTATTTTAAAATTCAACTATATGTGTGTTTGTTTATATGTAGTCTGATAGGCAGAGTTCATATAATATTATTATTAAAATGAAAAATAATACTTACTAGAAGTTGATTCCCCAATGACATATGTCGCCGACCAAGCTATGATAGTCCCAAAAGCATCTTCCATGTATGTACACTCCGATGTAGGTCTCCATAGTAATGCATCATTAACTCTTACAAAGTCTACCCAAGATTTTACCCTATCTTTTCCTAATGGAACACAGTAAACCATTGTTGTTGGATCAGTTGGAGCGATAGTTCCTTCAACCACTACTCGTCCCGTTTCACCCATATCAATCAACTTGTTTGCTACCAGATGAGAGCTCTGTTGGATAACTGAACCAAAATAACAATTTTTATGAGATAGGTCCGCCAATTGTATCAGATATTGCATCATAAACAGGATATATTGTAGACAAAATCATTATCACAAACACACTGGAAAACTTTAAAAATACAAAATTTGTTGATACAACTTCCAAATTTTTTCTGAAAAATATTTATTCTAAAATCATTTCAGCTATGTGTGTGTATATATATATGTATTTTGTATAAAAATATTTTTCAGTTTTATAATGTTTGATTTTTCATATTAATAATTAAAATGCCATATTTAAGTAGAATTCACTTTATTTACGAGAAATATTTTTTAAACATGTGATAAAAAAGACGATTTCTTCTATACTTTTCTCAAGCTGAACCCACCAACAAAATAGTTTATATAATTTTCATGAGTATTTCTCCTAAAAGGAATTAGATTCAGGTTGCACATATTCATAAATTTGAGTTGATATAATGACTTTAATTTTTTAGAAAATAGACATTTCAACTATTAATCAAGAAAAGAAAAATTAAAGAATATCATTAGGTAATTCATATTTTAAAAGGTTTGGTAATTGATGTCTCAGAATCTCAAACTCTTTTGAATCAACGATCCAAAGACATTTAATGCTTTGCTTGTTGTACACGACAAATTTTTTATACAGTAGCAAGGTTTGAGGATTAGCATTGTATATGTACTCCAACAAAATAAAATAAAGTATGTGAACATTTGCAATTTGAGGATATGTACAGTAGTAAGGTCTGAGGAATAGCATTGATGTGTGCAGTAGCAAGGTCTGACGATTACAACACTCAATGCTTATAAAATTTAAGAGAAGTACCATTATTAGTTTACCATACAACTATAATTTATATACATATATACGGTGAACTTTAGTTACCCGAGGAGTTGATTTAGCCTTGCAAAGAGAAGTTGCAATGCTTGCTCTAGCCTTGTAAGGAGAAGCCACAACGCTTGCTTTTTCAACTACAACTTTTGATTTTGGTCATGCTATTTTCTTACCCATGGCCTCTTTAATGCATGACATATCTATTGTGGGTCGCCACAAGAAAGCATCTTATTTTTTTTGCATAGTCTACCCAAACTACCACGGCTAACGGACTAAGCAGAGTACCGTTCACAATCATTTCTGAATCACTCGAGCAAAGTCTTCCTTCGGCAACCAATACTTCACCCTCATTCCAATCATAAATCTTGCATTTGTTGTTTGTGCTACTAGTTTTACTCTAAAAAGAATAGTAAAGAAAAAATATGTATACAATTACAAATAGTTACCGCAAATCATAAATTTTACGGTAATGTCTTCTATCATGTGTTCTCGCAGTGCAACAACATGATTTGTAGGCCATGTCACTGACTTACCGTTGGCTTCTCCTAATACTGATAAACTAGATGTAGGCCTCCATAAATAAGCGTCTACTTTCTTTATGCAATCTATAACAACTTTCATATCATTTGGTCCAATACGAATGTCATTGACAACTTCATTTGGATCGGTGGACACCACTCTCCCTTCGGCAACAATTTCGTCGGTTTCATCCTAATTCAGCAACTCACATATGTTGTCATTATTCTACGATTATTCAGTCGAAAATTATGTTGATTATTGGATTTAAAACTAAACTCCAAATGATGTTATATCAATATAACTGATTTATACCGTTTCAACTATGCTCCCTTCTTTCGAACATTCTTTATCCTGCCAAAGCAAAATTATTAGCAATTACAGTTAAAGGTTTAATTATAGGAGCAACAAAAATAGTTGAAATCGAGAAGCAGCAGAAAACTAATAGTAAGTTACATATTATCACATATATAAATTAAAATTTTACCCGTTTGTTCATTAGCAAGTATACCATACTCTCCAATTCTGAATTTTTTTTTTTGACATTGAATTATTTGATTATCCCTTTATTGTGACAAAACTAAATTGGTTTTGGTGTATCCCCTTCCAAGTGCTCTTAACCGTCCTGGTTTATCTTGTTCCAATATTTGTGCAATTGCATCTTCTCGGTCATTCTTTATCAAGTCGGATTGTGTAACATTATCTATTTTTTTAATCTTCTCCTATATAATTAACATACATATATGTTATACACAATGGTAAAAATGTCACAATGTTCAATTAGTGAAAAAAATCAAAATACTTACAAGAACATGTGCAACATCTGTGTTCACCTGTTCACCATTCTTTTTAGTATGAGATTTAACCCCAAAAACATCCGCTCTAGATATGGATGATGAATCTTGACTGCTTTTTCTACATTTATAGACACTAAATAAATCAATCAATAGTTAATTAACTAGGTAGGTGAATAATGCTAACTAACCAAATCGTCGATGAATCTAGCCATTCCTCTACGTCCAGTCGTGTGCGGCAATTGTTTTTGCCTAATGGCTCTAAATTTCTCACTTCTTTCCTGAAAAAAGATAAAGGAATTCATTCTAGATCAAATAAATAAAATCAAACAGTCCCTTAAAACATGAAGATGGAACTATAACGAGCAAAAACTGTGAAATAAAAGTGAAACACTACATAAACAAATATAGCAAGAAAGAGAAGAAACATTGACCAAAAAAACAGATATAGCAAGAAAGAGCCGCAACCAAATTTTATATAAATTTTTTAATTATTTACATATATATATATACATGTACTGTTACTTCCACTGTTAAGAAATTCAAGTCCCATTGTTAGGAAATTCACTGTTGACACAGATTGTTATCCTTTTTCTTTTTTTATTGAGGATTCCTATATATAGCTTTCCAATTTCTCACTGACAGTTTTATTAGTTTTGATACTACATACAGTTTGGAATAGTTTTGATATTCATAGTTGGCATAAACATTATTACATATGTGCACAATTTAATTCATAGTATACATATTTCTCGTAGCATAAATCATAACAGTATTATTGATATTTATAATTCTATTTAGATTTGAGAAAAGTACAATGAAAAAATAATGTTTGATTTGGGAAACTATAAAATATTCAATATAGATTCGGTCTGATAACGTATAATAAGTCGAATATTAATAGTAATTCATTATGTTTCAAACAATTACTGGATATGTGTTTAATTGATTTAAATTGTATGGCCATTGTCAAAGAAAAGAGCCATGCTGTAATACATTTAGATTGTATCCATTATTTTGTATACAAGTCAGCTAATAAATATGTTGGGTCAACATGTTCATTTATTTTTAATGAGTCAATCAAAGGCAATATAATAGTGGCATCAAATTGTATAGAAAGTAAATATTTTGAATAATTTTCCATATGATAACATGATTAGGAAGGGGTATTGAGTTATCAATCGAGTATTATGATTACTACATGTAGCCTTGGACTAACAAATATATAAGCATCTTTAATAGTATCAAATTGTAACCAGCCTCAAGAGCTCTTACTAAGTTCTGCTTGAAATCGTTTCTACTGTAATTTATACGGAGTTGAACTCGGCTGTGGTATGCTTCTTACAAACCATTCTTATAAAAAATTATGATAATCAGAAGCTGCAAGCTGCTAGGGATCTAGGGTTTTGATTGCAAAAAGCAAACAAGCAATAGTACATGTATATATATAATATATGCACATGAGCATACCTTAAACTCCAAACTTGTTTTCGCCTTTACAAACTTTCTCCACTCCTTTATGTTTTTTATATTGTATGGTTTCAATCCAAGTCTTTCCTCTTCTATCATTACATTAACTAGACCAATTTTCTTTTTGAGGATCTCCAAATAGTTCCCATTTGTTAAATATGGAATTTTTTTGCCATTCATCCACTTTGAATCTAGCCTACAAGTAGAAATAAAAAGAAAAATAAATTATTGTTGTTTCATATTAAAAGGATTTCAAAAGGACATTTAGCTAAATGGATTATTTTCATAAATAAAACAATTGTTATATGACAAAAATGGTAATCTCTCATACCTGAATCGAATCATATAATACTACTTTCGATTCATCGCATAGAAGCCTCCAATCGTCAAGTGTAACCGAAACATGCTCTCGTACAAGCGGCCCAAGATAAGAAGATAAATGTACCGAGCCATCTACTATGGGTATGGCTACCTCAATGAATTCAACTTCAATTCGATTCACAAGACTTAACGGCAGTTTTTTTTGCTCTTGTTGGACTTCTAGCATGTTTTTTTTGCAATTTTAACTTCACTTGGTCTATTGATTTCCACCTCGGCATCAACATTTTCTTTACAAGCTATTTCATCTTCTTCGCGCATTTCATTTTCTTCATGGAGCTTTTAAATTTCTTCATGCATTTTGGTTTCTTCACAAGGCATTTCATTTTCTGCACACGGCATTTGTATTGACTCATGCCATAATCCTTGTTCCTTATCTACATTGCAAGCTTCAACAATTGGCTTAATATATTTGACCTTTAGCTAAGGCTTTTGGGATTTCTCGTTCTTCAATTGTTGGCAAGTACGTACTAAGCTTGTATGTATAACCATTCACTATGAAAATAGTTATTAACAAAAAACGACAAAATTAGATGAACAGTCACAATATGTGTTTAACATCCATTTATATAGAATAAAACCATACCAAATTTAGTAGTGCGATTTGTGTGCCCATATTTAAAAGAGCAAGTAAATGATGATAAATCCACTAATGTTAGTGTGATTTGGTCGTGTAATATCTATACAGGCAACACCAAACATGTCAAATAATTATGGTTGTATTTTTATATACAGGTTTAGCCATTTTTTTTGAATAAAAAATAGTAAAAAAAAGTTACAAATTTTTTATAGTTCTCTTTATTTTTTCGCACTTGGTAAGGATTTATAAGCAAAACCGACCCATTTTGTGTCTCTGAAAATAAAAGGATTGAAGTGGAATTCTTGTATATCAAATCAAATAAGTCAGGTTGAAAACTATAGACTTATATCAGTGCATATTCCAATTCCAATTCCACAGAAAAATATAATAAGCCACATTGAAAGATGTAGTTATGAAATAGTTGGCTACAACAAACTGTGAACCAATAGAGCATTGCTACTTTCCTTCATATTCAATAGTAATTGTCGGAACTTAAAGAAAAAACAAGCACAACATTTTCCACATGTCCAGAAAAATAAATTATAGAAAAAATAAAAATTTAGAGGATAAGTCATTCTTTAAATTATGCAACTCAACATATATGATATATCTACAAACGTGTCAACAAGTAGCATGAATTTCCAGTTCAAAGTGCAAGCTAAAGCAACACAACTTCAATTCTAATCAACTAAATTTACCAATTCTTCAACAATATGTCATCAACTGTGGTACTTTTGTTGCTGTTACAATGAATAGGTTAGTGAACTTTTAACCTCCCAAGATCAAACAATTGATAAAGACTCTTTAATTCTGACATGATACCAAAAATTGCAAATGCGTAAACCGAAACTAGCTTAGCATAACCAAAGTAAAAGACAGAATTCATAATTAAGTAATGTCGATTAGCAGTTCCCAAAGTTGCAATGATATATTCTAATTTATGAATAATACAGTGGTTCACGCAAGGTATTTTCAAAATAAAATGAAAGGAACAAACTAAGGGGTACACTTCAGTTGTTGACATAATTATACTTTAGCACGCATGTTAGTGCATATACACATACATGTATCTATATATATATATATATAGTGTGTGTGCACACACTCTTTTATTCACAAAAGGTAGGTAAATGTTTGATTATTAATTTTATGAAGCAAGAGATGTAGGATATACAAGTACGTTAAAAATTGACATGTATATAAAAGAAACTCACACACGCATGTCAGTAAACCCATACAAATAACTCACGCAACCCAGCATGCAAACACCCAAACCACAAAATGACAGTATTATGGACAATAATTGAAGAATCCTCATCAATAGCATAGAAGGTTCAAATATTCAAGTATTGTGGACATAGAAGTGTGAGTGTTGAGAAAAAAATATCAATTAAACAGTTATATTTACTTGATTGAGGGGTAAGAGGCAAAAATCATTCCCATGACATTTGAGCATCTTAACTATGATTGTATCATATGGAAAAGATCATATATCGATAGCTTTTATGATATCATATGGAAAAGATCATATGTAATAGCCCAGATTATCTTATGATAAAAAATGTGTAAGAATGAGAATTTTAAGTAATAGTGTGTCTATTTTAAATAAAAGTAGCCAGTTTGTTTGCCAATAGTATAGTTTTTAGAATATTAATAATTAATAACTTTGACTTAAAAAACTAAAAGTGATTTAATGCTAACACATAGCTTCATGAAGAAGATTATGTGTGTCTTCAAGTATGTAAATCTCTATGATAATCAATAACTCAATACCTGCATACATGAAATAGCAAATTGGTTATCAAACATATTAATTACGTTTGCCTAATTTAGACACAAACAATGATCATTGATCTTATAAGCAAATAATGGAAAAACAAACAAGAATGACATAAACATGCACTAAAAAACAATTTCCATAATCAAACAAAATATTGAGCTACTCAAGTATGCCTTCGCAGTCCTCCCTAACATAGCTAACATCTTCAACATCCATATCGGTTAAATCACAATCTTCTGGAATATCGATAGCTTCATCTATATAATCATTTGTCTCTAAATTATGAAAACTTTTTGGTGGTGCTTTTATTACAACGTACCAACTTGAAGAATCGTTCTCTCTTGAATAAAATACTTATTTCGCTTGAAATGAAAGGATATATGGATCTTTTGAAAATGATGCTTGAATTTGATGTAAATTGACAAGAGTGAAACCATCTTCATCAACTTCTACTCCATTTCCTATACGTGCCCAACGACACTTAAAAACAGGAATATAAAACACGTGATAATCTAATAAAATTATATCGGTCAATATTCCATAATAAGTGACCATATCATCTACTTGAGAAATATCTTTTGCACTTGCTCTACACATAGTAGTCGCATCATAAGTCACTCCACTATTTTGAGTTTCTCTCCATACAACTGTTATGTGAAACTGTTGTCCACTAATGATATATCCTTTGCAAGACAAAGCATCATTTTTCGGACCATATGCAATCCACTTCAGCATTTCATTATGATCATTGGAGTTAATATGTATTTGTAAAAAGTTTGATTTACAGTGGATATTTTAGAATAATATTCTAAAGAAAATGAGAGTATATTTGAAAAATTCATTTAACATTTTTTTAATCCAATCAGCAAAAAAATTCATATGTGTTTCTCAAAGCAAGGCTGAATTTCTCTCCATACGCTTGCTTGAATTTTGTAATTCCTCCAAATGCAAACTAGTATAAAACAAGAATGTTGAGTTATATTTAGTGGTGCAAACACATCAAAATAATTAAAACATAATATAACGTATACTTACTTTAAAAATGGTTCCACCATGGTCATATTCATTAAAACGGCTAAATAAGCACTTTCTTTCTCATTTAAGGATAATGTAACTATCTTAGACGTTGAAATTGGACGTCCCTCGAGTATTGCATTGCTTTTATAATCTTCATTTCGAGCCTCTGTCTCCTCAATGTGTCCTGATTTTTCCAAAAATTCACTAAAAAATTTCATGCATTTGTCTGCAAGATAAGATTCGACAATACATCCCTCGGGTCATGAATAGTTTCTTACATAATCTTTAAGTATTTTCATATATCTTTCAAAAGGATACATCCGGTGAAATTGAACCGGTCCACAAATTAGTGCTTCTCTACCGAGATGAATTGAAAATGCACCATTATGTCAAAAAAATGACGGTGGAAAATTCTTTTCAAGCTCACACAGAATTTCTATAATCTCAACATTGATTTGTTGCAATTTCTCTCTGCCAAGGACACGTTCGCATAATTTGTTGAAAAATGAGCATAAGCAAATTATTGCTTTTATTGCCTTCTTCGACAATAATCCTCTTATTGCTACAGGTAATAAGTGTTGCATTAAAACATGATAATCATGTGATTTCAAGCCACTAATTTTATTATTCTCCGACGATATATGGTTTTTCAAATTCGAGCAGTAGCCATCGGGTCCTTTGAAATCATACAGTCTTTTGCAGAATATTGTTTTCTTAGAATTAGATAATGTATAAGGAGCCGGCGAAAGATGTGTTTTCTTCCCACGAGGTTGTGCATGAAGCTCATTATAACGACCCGTAAATTTTGATTAATAATTTTGTTAGTTTAATTTTAATTTTGCAATTTAATTTAGGAAGAGATAAAAATTCTAGAATTTATAACGAAGCAAATGTTAGAAATTTAAAGTAGCGATTGAAATTAAGATTTACAAATTCAAAAATGAAATGGAAATTAATTAAATTTATGAAATTTGTCATACTGGTTACAAGTTTAATTTAGGAAACAAACAGGAATATTGAATTAACTAATGAAATGTTATAATCAGAGGTAGTTGAATGAATTCAATATTATGTAAGATATTTTAGTAATTGGTTGGAAATAAAGATAAATAAATGAAATTATGTGATAATTGATAAATGATGGCATTAATGAATGAAATAAGGTTTGTTAGTAATTAAGGAATAATTAAAATAAACATTTAACCGATGAATAAAAGAAAAGGTCGTAAGAAGTAAAAGGCAATTCAAATGTGATTGAAACGACTGTTTAGGTTATAATGGAGTGTAAATAGAAATAGTGGAAAACATTTTAATTTGTTAATTTAAATATGACTGTGTAATTAATACTGAAAGAAATAAAATTGGAAATAGTATTGATGAAATAATAACTAAAATGAATTGCAACTGTATAAATGGAAGTAGATTGTTAATAAATGGATGTAAATATTAATTAATTGGTCAATGAATTTATTGGAAATAAAGTTCGTTTAAATGTTGAGTGATTATAATGTTGTTATCGATAATAAACGTTTCTTTAATATTTATTAGTATAGTAACGGAAGAGTAAATGTAAATTAATAGAAGCATAAATTTATTTTAAATAGAAATTTGTGGACTGGGAAATAAGTTCAAATTATGTTAATTTAGAAATTTATACGGGAAGTATGTAAAGTAATAACTAAGAAAGAGATACGTTATAAATTAAATATAACCTAAAACTTAAGGGTAAGATAAAGGGTTGAAATTGAATGTAATACGTTTAGTTTGAAACTTATTAAATTAAATTGGATTCAATTTATAATAATGGAAATTTATATGAAATGAAGCATGCATTATGAAATGTATTATGGTTCAATGGTATCTCTACCCATAAAATGTCTATTTATGAAATAACAAGATTTATTTATTTAATTGAAGTATAAAAATTCAATAATTGAAGTATTGCAAAAATAAATGAAATTAAACGTTTAAATACTATGTTATTGAAATTTAGAAAGAATTTGAGTATAATAATGTAATAAACCATGAATCCAAGGTTGATTGCATTCGTTGGATAATAAAGCATTGAATAACTAGAATGAAAATAAAAAATTTAATAAAATTTTTGGTAATTTAATTTATTAATGTGAATATAATGAAATTTTAAAATTTAACACTGCGATGGATAGATATATCAGCTTTATAATTTACATCTAAACTTGTTTAAATTTTTATAAATGATTAATAAATATAAAAGTGATAAAGATTGTCAATTCCAGAATTTAAATAGGAATTTGATTTAATTAATTTATTTTTAATCTATTTAATTAATATAAAAATAGACATTTTGGCCACTGACTCGCATTTCGTCGAAACCAGTTTCATCGGATCCGTAACGGTGAATTATTGTAGGACTTCAAGTTTCGTAGCGATCGGACTTGTTATTTGATCGTACGGACTCGAAATGCCTTGAAATAAATGCAATTGAAATTCAATTTGGAAAATATTATTTTTAGCATAACTTCTCCATACGATGGAATTTGGATTTGAAACCTTTTCCATTTTGTTTAAAATATTTTTCAACATATATTTTTGATATATAGGTTGACCCATTTCCGTTCCGGCATAGAAACGGGCTTTTCGGGTCAATTATCATTCAAAACCCAAATCCAATCTAGCTCATTCTTTCTATTCTGTTTTGACTATTTATATGTCATTATAAACCCTAGCAGCAACCTCCACTTCATTTTCTCATCCGTAATCTCGAAATCAACCCTAATTGCATTCTAGTGGCAATTAGCAAATCAAATAAAGTGGTTAAAATTCAAACTCTTCAAATCATATCATATAATATACCGTTTCGAAGCTCTCGACGAATGGAGTCAGCATATGGTGTTCGTTTTTGGAAACAACGCTCGTATCAACCAGAAATCATGGTCAAAGGCGCCGGCGGCGAAGTCAAAGGGGGTAATTTGGGAGATTTTTATCGGAGCATCAATTGGCGAAATCGACTTCTGGGTATTGTAAAGCTCGATGAGTGGATTCCAGATCTAGTTTCGATTTGATGATCGGAGCAGCGATGCAGTGGGAATTGGCCCCGAAAGGTCACGACTGCGTCAACTTTGGAGCACAAATTCCGGCGACCGACAACGAATTAGGCGGCGGCGTTGTTTGACGTTAGTGGAGGAGATGATGATCTTCCGATTGCAAGTGGTTGCGCGGCTTCAGGTAGTCTAAGCTTAGAGCAACGTGCGGTCAAAGTTGGGCGTGCGTGGGGACGTTCACCTGATGATGCGCAGGTAGTAAGTTGATTTGATTTTTATAATATAAAATGTGTTTCATTTTTTTTTAAAAAGATTTCAATTGCATTTATCGTCACAACTTTTGCATACGATATCCGTTTTATGCGCGGTTTCTTTTGTTAGGATCGTATTGAAATTCCGGACTTAATAACACTGGTTTGGATGAATTCTGAGACGGTTAAATTTTTGGGTTTAAATTCAATTTAAATTCGAAAGGTGAATGTTTTAACCCACTCACAACTTCTAAAATTTCTTATATTTGTTAAATTGATTTATGATGCATTTAGAAATTTATTTATAGCTGTTTGGCATATATTTCATCATTATCTCAGTAAATTTGCATCCATATAGTTTACTTGTTATTTAATTCATTTTTGCATATAAACTGCCAGTTAAATTTTTTGTTAAATTTATTATTGCATATAAACTACTACTTAATTTTATTTATTATTGCATATAAAGTACAGTTAAACAGTTATTTAATTCATTATTGAAAAATTCACTGCCAGTAATTAATTTTTTTATTGATGTGATTGTTTGAATTGGATGATAAATTGATAAATGTTTGATGATTGATATGACGGATGAATGGATGTTGTATTTATATTGTATAAGCTGCAAGTTATTATGCATTTTCATTTCATTCGGGATTGCGGTTTGAAATGATATACAACCGCATTTTATTTTTAAATTGCGGATTGAAATGATAAATATCCGTATCACTTGACCATAGGATAGAAAATTATATACAGGCACCGCGGTATATATATAAAATTATTTTTGAAATGATTTTCTATGGTTTAGAAATAATACGATTTCGAAAATATTAAATTTTGATATATATATAGCAAAATTTCTTGAATTTAGCTATATATAAATTTGTTTTGAATTTTAAAATAAGCTAAATAATGAAGTTGATTTCGTTTATATAATATGGTTAAGAATGTATTTGAAATTCTATTGTATATAGAGTTTATAATAACTCAAATAAAAGTAAGGTTGAAGATAAATGTGAATATGATTTGAATTAAAGTATTTAAGAATTTTCCTCGAAAAATTTGTTTTGAAGTGTAAATAAATTAAGATTTAAAAGGTATGATCTTATAACTTGATTTTTTTGATTTGAGGATTTAAACGAATATCAAATTTATTTGAAGAATATTATCAAGTTAATTTAATTAAAAGAATATCTTATTATTGAAGTTTAGGGGTTTTACCTGAATAATATTTATCTAGTAAGTAAATATTTCAAATTTAAATAAAAGGAATTGGATTTGATATATATTAAATTATCAAAGAATGCATTTTGAAATAGTAGAATATTTAAAGATTGAATAGATGAACTATAAAGTTTTGAAATATAGAATATTTAAGCTTTGAAATATATGAGAATTAAAATGGTTTATTTGGAGCTTCAAATTGATATTGGGAATTTATTGTGAAACTTAAAGAAGCTGTTTTATTATATAAAGTAATATAGTATTTGAACCATTAAGTATTAAATTTATGTTTCGAAGCTATGGTTTCAAGGTATATAGATTTGGAAAGGCTATGATTTTTGAAAAAGATATATTTGATATCATATGGATTTGGGTCTTTAAAATATAAATGATATCGTATTTATGTAGTTTTGAAATGAATATGTTATTCTGGATTTTAAAGGTATAAATTATTTTGAAATAACTGCGGTGTTATAATAACGTTTGGTTGTTAAGGAGACCGGGATTGGAAGTTGTCATACTCTCTACCAACTTCGAAAACCACTTTACAACCGTGTACGCGGTGGAGATTCCGGAATGAAGTAGGATGGTGGCAGAGGTAAATACGTGGACCCAACTCTCGTGAGTTGGCATAAGGTGGTTAAACAGGAGCGATTGACGGGTTAATTGAGGTTGCACCTTTGATCGGACACATCCCTTCGATATTATACTTTGACTTTTGGATTGATTCGGCGGCCACTTTTGATTTTTTTTATTTGGGGGTGTGGCTCGAGGTGGGTGGTAGCTGCGGCTATTCGTTACCACCAACCCAGAAGCGTAATTGGTATATCTACCCTGGCATTGCTTAGTTGTGTCGTGTCACTAACCCTATCGCGCCTTGTACGAGTTTGGATTTCTCCCGTAGCCCATGTGGTATCCTCTGGTGGCTTCCCGATCAGGAGGGACTATGATATTGGATGGACTACTGGGACTATTACGTGTTAAGGGGAATATTGGGTCACTCCTTAATGCTAAGAAAAAAGTAAGTTTATTTTACAATTTGACACTATTATAATAGCGAAATATACTACATAGTAAATAGTTTAACGGATCCTTAAGAGATGTGAATCTCGAGCATCTTTTGAGTTACTACACTCATGTTTATTTCTGTTGATTTAACTTACATAAGATCTTTTAGTTCTGACTAGAGTGTTTTTGTCTTTTCAAATTCGCTCGGGTCATTCCGAGCGTTTCAGGATTTGAAGATTTAGCTCCGGAGGACGAAGATGAAGATTTGTATTATTATTATTTATATTATTGCACCACACTCATACTGTTCCGCTGCATTGATATTTATTGGTATGTGAACTTTGATATTTATTGTATAAAGAAGAATCAAATGTTTTGTAAACAGTTTTATGAACTGTATATTGATTATTATATTTTATCCTTCCGCCGTGAGACTCTGTTTTGTTTTTTTCTCCTCTGTTTTCTTATTTGCCCCATAACACTCTGCCCTTTCTTATGGTTTAAATTGGCACGTGTGTCGATTTAAAGTGTGCGAAAAGGCGGGACGTTACAATCTGGTATCAGAACTTTGGTTTAGCGATAAACCTTAGCTTTGTGGGGTCTGACTCTTTATTAATAGGGTAGTAATACCCTATGGGAGTCGCTGAGTGTATATATATGAGATAGCGTATCTGTTAGTGTTATAAAAAGATTTTAATATTGTGTTAATCTGTTCCATTTTGTATTTATAAATTCTGGTTGATGCATGAGATGCTGTGACATCAATAGAGATTTCCAAACACTTAATAGGACAGACCGACATAATATTTGTTTTATTGTAGGTGAATGAAATAATTTTGCCTATTATATTTTCTATATATAAAATAAATTTTTAAATGATATATATATATATATATATATATATATATATATTTGGTTGCAATATATGGGTTGTTAGGTAATAACTTTATAATTAATAGTCGAAGTAAAATTGAAAATAAAATAAAAAGGAAATTGGGAATTTAAAACGTAAATTCCAGGGTTTTAAATATTTCTTTTGAGTGATTTTGAAAATATAGTAATAATATTATTAGAAGTATTTTGATATAAATATTTAAAGGAATTGTTTAAGAAGATTTTGGAAGAAATAAGTTTGTACTTCCCTCTCTGTCGTTGGAAAATAATTTCGGTGATGGCGGCTGCATCATCGACATTCATTTTTGAATTTCGAAAGGGGAAGGCCACTGTGGTAGTTTTACTACATATTTATTTTGATAAACGAAAGTGAATTTTTAATTTGTTTAAATAGAATTGGATTTATAGGTTGTAAGTATATATTTATCTATTATTTTAAAATAATTTGAAATAAAATCCGGTATTTATTTCTTAAGTTTCCATTTATTAATAGTTTAATTAATGTAGTGAAATGGAATTTAACTAATAATTGAAACCCTAAATGAAATAAGAGATTTAATGCTAGGTTATAAATGGTATCAAAAGAAATTTGAAATTTGTAACATATGAAACAAAGAGTAATATTATTGAACATTAAATTTAATTAAAGGATAAGATAAAACTTGTATAAGTTCATTTGCATTGTCTTTAACATATATAACTTACTAAATATAAAAAGTTGAAATGTTTAATAAGAAATGTAATGGAAATTGTACAAGTAAAGGTATGTAATGAAGAGTTCAATAAATTGCTGTTATTAATAAGAATCTAATGTTATAATTGTTATAAATCTAAGTTATGACTGAAGGGCCACTTATTAAATATATTAGAACAGTTATAAAGAAATGGAAATAAGTTTAAGAAGGATTGAAGTTATTTATAATGATATAAATGGAAAGATGAATACGATAATAATATTAAGAGGAAAAAAGAGGAAAAAAAATAAAAAATAAAAATGAATCACCTTAATAAATAAGAAATTGATGTTATAGAGTTATAAACTTAAGTTGAAATTGAAGTATCTATAAAATTTAATATAATAGAAATAGAGAAAAATAAATAAATGAAACTGTAAGAAATATATGAATATAATTGAGAAATGCATAAAGGAATGCAATAAAAAGAAACTTACATGACCTGAATAAATGAAAATGAATAGAATTAATAAGAATAAACTAATCGTTGTTATTGTTTTGGTTTATGGTTGTTTGAGTAAGGGTACTTTAAAATTGTTTGGATGAATGAATAATCTATTTAGTTTCACCTAAGACTGTTGAGTGAAGGATACACTTAGTAGTTTTTCTTCATTCCGTACAATTTAAAGTTTGAACACGAACAACTATTTGTTTTGTTTGATGAATGAATGATTGATTTGTGTTGTTTCATTTCGATGGTTGTATACCTGGTTGCAAGTGATTGTTATGTGCATTGAATGGTTGTTGGTATTTGAAAACAACGCTAAATATTTCATTTTATATAATTATTAGCTCTCTTGGATTTTTATAAGTGAAATACAGGTTATGGAAGCAATTGCTACTGCTTTTGGTTTCATAAAAAGCGTTATTGCCCGACAAATAGGTACGTTTTCGGATTATGGTTTATAGCGTTATTATATTATTTTCCCGAGTTGGAATATATTTAATTTTGAAAAATATATGTTGTATATTGTATTTTGATATTATATTTTCTTCCGAGTCTCTCAGTACAAAGGAGACTCTGCCATAAAAATTCGTAAATTTTGGACTTAGAAAATTTTTGAAATTTTTTTCCAAACTTTATTGATTTAAGTATAAAAAGATATAATGATTGTAAATTTATATATTTGGTTTAAAGTAACAAATTTTGGTAAATTTAATTGTTTATAAAATTTATGTTTTGAATAAGATATATTGATTTCTTAACTCTTCTTTCCCTTCTTTTTCCTTTTCGGGGACGAAAAATTTTGAGTGGGGGAGAGTGAAACGACTCGTAAATTTTGATTAATAAATTTGTTAGTTTAATTTAAATTTTGCAATTTAATTTAGGAAGAGATAAAAATTCTAGAAGTTATAATGAAGCAAATGTTAGAAATTTAAATGTAGTGAATGAAATTAAGATTTACAAATTCAAAGATGAAATGGCAATTAATTAAATTTATGAAATTTGTCATACTTGGTTACAAGTTTAATTTAGGAAACAAACATGAACATTGAATTAACTAACGAAATGTTATAATCAGAGGTAGTTGAATGAATTCAATATTATGTAAGATATTTTAGTAATTGGTTGGAAATATAAACTTAAGTGAAAATTGAAATGCTACTAATTTAATATAATAAGAAGGTAAGTAATATAAATAAATGACCGTAAACTTTAGTAAATGAATTAATGTGCAAAGGTATTGAATTAAACATAAATAGCATGAATAGCATGAAGATAAATAAATGAAATTATGTGATAATTGACAAATGATGGCATTAATGAATGAAATAAGGTTTGTTAGTAATTAAGGAATAATTAAAACAAACATTTAACCAATGAATGAAAGAAAAGGTCGTAAGAAGTAAAATGCAATTCAAATGTGATTGAAACGACTGTTTAGGTTATAATGGAGTGTAAATAGAAATAGTGGAAAACATTTTAATTTGTTAATTTAAATATGATTGTGTAATTAATACTGAAAGAAATAAAATTGGAAATAGTATTAATGAAATAATAACTAAAATGAATTGCAACTGTATAAATGGAAGTAAATTGTTAATAAATGGATGTAAATACTAATTAATTGGTCAATCAATTTATTGGAAATAAAGTTCGTTTAAATGTTGAGTGATTATAATGTTGTTATCGATAATAAACATTTCTTTAATAATTATTAGTATAGTAACGGAAGAGTAAATGTAAATTTATAGAAGCATAAATTTATTTTAAGTAGAAATTTGTGGATTGGGAAATAAGTTCAAATTATGTTAATTTAGAAATTTATACGGGAAGTATGTAAAGTAATAACTATGAAAGAGATACGTTATAAATTGAATATACCCTAAAACTTAAGGGTAAGATAAAGGGTTGAAACTGAATCTAATACGTTTAATTTGAAACTTATTAAATTAAATTGGATTCAATTTATAATAATGGAAATTTATATGAAATGAAGCATGCATTATGAAATGTATTATGGTTCAATGGTATCTCTACCCATAAAATGTCAATTTATGAAATAACAAGATTTATTTATTTAATTGAAGTATAAAAATTCAATAATTGAAGTATTGCAAAATAAATGAAATTAAACGTTTAAATACTACGTTATTGAAATTTAGAAAGAATTTGAGTGTAATAATGAAATAAACCATGAAACCAAGGTTGCTTGCATCCGTTGGATAATAAAGCATTGAATAACTAGAATGAAAATAAAATTTTAATAAAATTTTTGGTAACTTAATTTATTAATGTGAATATAATGAAATTTTAAAATTTAACACTGCGATGGATAGATTTATCAGCTTTAAATTTTACATCTAAACTTGTTTAAATTTTTATAAATGATTAATAAATATAAAAGTGATAAAGATTGTCAATTCCAGAATTTAAATAGGAATTTGATTTAATTAATTTATTTTTAATTTATTTAATTGATATAAAAATAGCCATTTTGGCCACTGACTCGGATTACGACGAAATCAATTTCATCGGATCCGTAACGGCGAATTATTGTAGGACTTCAAGTTTCATAGCGATCGGACTTGTCATTTGATTGTACGGACTCGAAACGCCTTGAAATAAATGCAATTGAAATTCAATTTGGAAAATATTGTTTTTAGCATAACTTCTTCATACAATGGAATTTGGACTTGAAACCTTTTCCATTTCGTTTAAAATATTTTTAAACATGTATTTTGATATATATGTTGACCCATTTCCATACCGGAATAGAAACGGGCTTTTCGGGTCAATTATCGTTCAAAACCCAAATCCAATCTAGCCCATTCTTTCTATTCAGTTTTGACTATTTATATGTCGTTATAAACCCTAGCAGCAACCTCTACTTCATTTTCTCATCCCTAATCCCGAAATCAACCCTAATTGCATTCTAATGGCAATTGGCAAATCAAATAAAGTGGTTAAAATTCAAACTCTTCAAATCATATAATATAATATACCGTTTCGAAGCTCTCGACGAATGGAGTTAGCATATGGTGTTCGTTTTTGGAAACAACGCTCGTACCAACCAGAAATCGTGGTCAAAGGCGCCGGCGGCGAAGTCAAAGGGGTAATTTGGGGTTTTTTTTATCGGAGCATCAATTGGCGAAATTGACTTCTGGGTATTGTAGAGCTCGATGAGTGGATTCCAGATCTAGTTTCGATTTGATGATTGGAGCAATGATGCAGTGGGAATCGGCCCCGAAAGGTCACGGCTGCGTCAACTTTGGGGCACAAATTCCGGGACCGACATCGAATTAGACGGCGGCATTGTTTGACGTTAGTGGAGGAGATGACGATCTTCCGATTGCAAGTGGTTGCGCGGCTTCACGTGGTCTAGGCTTAGAGCAACGTGCGGTCAAAGTCGGGCCTACGTGGGGACGTTTACCTGATGATGCGCAGGTAGTAAGTTGATTTGATTTTTATAATATTAAATGTGTTACATTATTTTATTTTATTTTAAAATGATTTCAGTCGCATTTATCGTCACAATTTTGCATACGATATCCGTTTTACATGCGGTTTTTTTGTTAGGATCGTATTGAAATTCCGGACTTGATGACGCTGGTTTGGACGAATTCTGAGACGGACAAATTTTTGGGTTTAAATTGAATTTAAATTCAATTTAAATTTGAAAGGTGAGTGTTTTAACCCACTCACAACTTCTAAAATTTCTTATGTTTGTTAAATTGATTTATGATGTATTTAGAAATTTATTTATAGCTGTTTGACATATATTTCATCATTTTCTCAGTAAATTTGCATCCATATAATTTACTTGTTATTTAATTCATTTTTTCATATAAACTGCCAGTTAAATTTTTTGTTAAATTTATTATTGCATATAAACTGCTAGTTAAATTTATTTATTATTGCATATAAACTACAGTTAAATATTATTTAATTCATTATTGAAAAAAATTAACTGCCAGTAATTATTTATTTTTTATTGATGTGATTGTTTGAATTGAATGATAAACTGATAAATATTTGATGATTGATATGATGGATGAATGGATGTTGTATTTATATTGTATAAACTGCAAGTTATTATGCATTTTCATTTCATTCGAGATTGCGGTTTGAAATGATATACAACCGCATTTTATTTTAAATTGCGAATTGAAATGATAAATATCCGTATCACTTGACCATAGGATAGAAAATTATATACAGGCACCGCGGTATATATATATAATTATTTTTGAAATGATTTTCTATGGTTTGGAAAGAATACGTTTTAAAAAATATTAAATTTTGATATATATATAAATATATAGTAAAATTTCTTGAATTTAGCTATGTATAAATTTGTTTTGAATTTTAAAATAAGCTAAATAATGAAGTTGATTTCGTTTATATAATATGGTTAAGAATGTATTTGAAATTCTATTGTATATAGAGTTTATAATAACTCAAATAAAAGTAAGGTTGAAGATAAATGTGAATATGATTTGAATTAAAGTATTTAAGAATTTTCCTCGAAAAGTTTGTTTTGAAGTGTAAATAAAATAAGATTTAAAACGGTATGATCTTATAACTTGATTTTTTGATTTGAGGATTAAAACAAATATCAAATTTATTTAAAGAATATTATCAAGTTAATTTAATTAAAAGAATATCATGTTTTTGAAGTTTAAGGGTTTTACCTGAATAATATTTGTTTAGTACGTAAATATTTCAAATTTAAATAAAAGGAATTGGATTTGATATATATTAAATTATCAAAGAATCCATTTTGAAATAGTGGAATATTTAAAGATTGAAATAGATGAACTATAAAGTTTTGAAATATAGAATATTTAAGCTTTGAAATATATGGGAATTAAAATGGTTTATTTGGAGGTTCAAATTGATATTGGGAATTTATTGTGAAACTTAAAGAAGCTGTTTTGTTTTATAAAGTAATATAGTATTTGAACCATTAAGTATTAAATTTATGTTTCAAAACTATGGTTTTAAGGTATATAGATTTAGAAAGGCTATGATTTTTGAAAAAGATATATTTGATATCATATGGATTTGGGTCTTTAAAATATAAATGATATCGTATTTATGTAGTTTTGAAATGAATATGTTATTCTGGATTTTAAAGGTATAAATTATTTTGAAATAACCACGGTGTTATAATAACGTTTGGTTGTTAAAGAGACCAGGATCGGAAGTTGTCATACTCTCTGCCAACTCCGAAAACCACTTTACAACCGTGTACGCGGTAGAGATTCCAAAATGAAGTAGGATGGTGGCGGCGTTTCCTTTGAGGTAAATACGTGGGCCCAACTCACGTGAGTTGGCATCTGGTGGCTAAAACATGAGCGATTGACGGGTTAATTGAGGTAGCACCTTTTATTGGACACATCCATTCGATATTATACTTTGACTTTTGGATTGATTCGGTGGCCACTTTTGATTTTTTTATTTGGGGGTGTGGCTCGAGATGGGCGATAGCTGCGGCTACGCGTTACCACTGACCCGAAAGTGTAATTACCCTGGCATTGCCTAGTTGTGTCGTGTCACCTACCCTATCGCGCCTTGTAAGAGTTTGGATTTCTCCCATAGCCCGTGTGGTATCCTCTGGTGGCTTTCCGATCAGGAGGGATTATGATATTGGATGGACTACTGGGACTATTACGTGTTAAGGGGAATATTGGGTCACTCCTTAATGATAAGAAAAAATTAAGTTTATTTTACAATTAGACACTATTATAATAGCGAAATATACTACATAGTAAATAGTTTAACGGATCCTTAAGAGATGTGAATCCCGAGTATCTTTTGAGTTACTGCACTTATGTTTATTTCTGTTGATTTAACTTACATAAGATCTTCTAGTTCTGACTCGAGTGTTTTTGTCTTTTCAAATTCGCTCGGCTTAGTCCGAGCGTTTCAGGATTTGAAGATTTAGCTCTGGAGGACGAAGAAGAAGATTTGTATTATTATTATTTATATTATTGCACTACACTCATACTGTTCCGCTGCATTGATATTTATTGGTATGTGAACTCTGATATTTATTGTATAAAGAAGAATCAAATGTTTTGTAAACAGTTTTATGAACTGTATGTTGATTATTATATTTTATCCTTCTGCTGTGAGACTCTGTTTTGTTTTTTTCTCCTCTGTTTTCTTATTTACCCCATAACACTTCGCTCTTCCGTATGGTTTGAATTGGCGCGTGTGTCGATTTAAAGTGTGCGAAAAGACGGGACGTTACACTCATGCCAAATTCCCTAATCCTTTAGATCCTTTTTGGAGTTGGTTCCATCTTTTGATTTGTTATCATGCAACATTGTGCCTAATATGCTTTCGCCAACGTTTTTCTCCACATGCATTACATCCAAATTATGTCGTAATGGAAGTTCCTATTAAAATCAATAGTGTAACCCATAATTATATTATATTATTATTTTTTATTATTGAAAAATTAAAAAAATAACCACTAACCTCCCAATATGGCAAATCAAAGAAAATCGATCTCTTTTTCCACCTTGATAGCTCTAATTTTACAGGATTGTTATCTTCGTCATATTCATCTTTCATATCATGGACAATGTCCTCTTCCTCTTTTTCAACTTAATGGATTTTATCTTAATAGCCCTTTTCTTATCATTTCTCTTCTTTCTTCTTTTCTTTTCTTTCTCTTTCTCAAAATCATTTGGAAAATCTGTTAACAATACAGAAATATTTCTTCCGGTTTCTAGGAGCGTTACCTTTCTCCATGGTGTTATCAAACCAAGTCTTTTTTTTCCTCCGTGCATCAAACATAGGTAGATATCTTCTGTGACCCATGTAGACATTCTTTCGACTATAATTCACCAACGATGGTGAGTATTAACACCACACAATGGACAAACTTTTTCTCCCTTCACACATCATCTTGCAAGATTTTCATAAGTTGGAAAATCATTTACTGCCCACAACAAGATTGCTTTCAGTTTAAACAACATTTTACTAAATGCATCATAAGCATCGACTCCATTACTCCACAAATAATGCGAATCTTCAATCAAAGATGCCAAATATACGTCAATATCGTTCCCGGGCTGCTTCGGACCGGGAATAAGTAATGTTAACAAAATATTTTCCTTCTTCATACACAACATAGGTGAGAGGTTGTATGTCACAAGAATTACCGGCCAATATTTAGAACTTAATATAGAAAATGGTTTGAATCCATTTGTAATAAGACCAAGTCTATGATTGCGTGGATCAGCTAAAAAAGATTTCAATCGTTCATCCATCATATTACATGTCATAGAATCCACAGGATGTCGCATCTTTTCATCATTGCTTCTATTATTGAAATTCCATATTAAATCTTCTGCCATTTTCTGAGATTTAAACATTCTTCTAAATTTTGGAATTACTGGAAAATATCTCAACATTTTAACTAAAACACCTTGTATAGTGTCCTTGGCGTCTTCATTTATTTTCCATCTTGAAGAACCATATTTTGGACAAGTATTTAAATCTTTATTCTTTTCTGAAAAGACATCAGTCGTTCTCACAAGCATGTATTTTTTCAAAACCCATGTCAAATGCTTTAAGAATTTTTTTTCTTCATATAAAGTCTTAGGAAGTATGTTATCTTTCGGTAAAAACAATTGTTGCACATTTAGAAGCTTGTCAAATCCACTATCAGACAGACCATCTCACATTTAAGATTATATAAGATAGTTATGGCAGATAATTTTGTATGATCTGTACAGCCAGCATACATGGGAGTTTCCGCATCTTCTAAATTTTGAGTAACTCATCCTCTCTTCTTTGAGAATCAACGTCATCCTTATCATGGGAAAAAAAATCATGATTCATAAAATCTTCATCTTCATAATGAATCATCTTAAATAAGTCATACATGTCAAACGAATTAGTTTTTTTACTCTACATCTGTTTGCTCGCCGTGGCTATACCATATGCTGCTCTTATATTTTAGGATCCATTCCTTTTATAATTAAATGCTCAACGATGATGTGGTCATCATGACATCTAAGATTTCGACAATCCATGCATGGGCACAAAATTTTCTCCACATTTCTCAGATTTGTCTTTGCCACACGCACGTAATTCAAAGCTCCTTGTCGATACTCTATACTCGTCCAATGAAAAAAATAAAAAAAATAAAGTTTTATTATTAGCATATATGTGTTAATTCTCAAAATACATTTTAAGTTAAGTATTATATAGTCACATGTTTAAATACACTCAATCTTTTTCCATTAGCGATATAGGCAATCAAGTAATTTTTGAAGCTTTGATGTAGAATTTGCTTTTCTGTTTTAATCAAACAAAATACCACATTTTCATAATTCGAATTTCTATTAACCAAACAAACTGCAAAAATGAAGATTGATGTAAATTAAACTTACTGCAAAAGCAATCCAAACTAGTAGGCGCATCCAAATAAATAAAAGCTTTTATATTTTTATATTGCCATCCAAACAACATCTAATTCACATCTATAGCAAGTTACTTTTATATTCCATAGACGACAATGACAGTATACATCTATAGCAAGTGGAATATGAACAGAAGCCTACGGTGTGCCAGAAGTGCGACTTTTTGGACATCGACAGAAAATTTGTACGGTTGAAAAGGTATGGGTGCAAAAATCACTAGGTCCAAATGCTAATGCAGAGAGCAATTTTAACATTAACAATGCTACAAACGATCATGTTTAGTCCATAAGTATGGAGCTTGACAACTCAGATAAGTCCACAACTAATAAGCGCCATAATACACGCATGTTTGTCCTTTTATAATATGCAATAATTTTGATTGTTCTCCATCCAGAAATCAATATATTGAACTAGAAAACTGAAGGAAGAAAAAGAAAATCCTAATTCAATATATAATCATGTAAATGTAAGATGTCAAGTTTAAAAGAAGATAAAAAAAACAAAAAATATGGCAGAAATTATCCTTACATGTTGATGCAAACTTAATTGAACTCCAGTTCACTGCGAAAGTCTAAAGAAAAGGACGGATGAAAAAAAACTACAGGAGCACATATTAATATATAGTACCGTTTAAGAGGAAGTATGATTCTATTATTCGTACTTTTTTGGTATATTTTTCGTAAATAGTGATAATATAGGAAAGAATTTGAGATAACATCTACACAACACATGATTATCAATCAAGTCAGGGCGAATTTTTATACATGGTAAAATTTAAAATATCCTCTGTTGTAAAACAAGTAAGATTGATTTCATATTTCAGCTTTCCTTTCATGATATAATCAATGCGATATTAAAAATTTTGATCATGATATTCTAGTAGCTTTTGTTATTTAAAACTTATAATTTGATATTGGAACAATTAAAATTACATTTTAAAAATTATTTAACATATACTATACATACGTAACACACAAATTAATAAACTGGAGCATACATTTAATATTATATTTACATGTACATCTATTTATCTATGTGTGTTATTTGTAATAGTATATATGTTAAATGTAGTGGTACTTCCACCATATAGTGAAAATCAACTATTTGTCCTAGTGGAAATTAACTATTTGTCCTAGTTTAAGTAATAAAAAAACTTAAATAGAAAAATTGTTTAGGATTATTTAAACTGCAAGGGCAATGTTTTGAATTCTTAAGTGGGAACAATCAAATATGGTAAATATATTAAATTTTATTTTTAAAATCATGAATTAAACAAGAAATGAATTTTTATGAATAAATCCTGGTCTGGTTTAAGTGTTGAAATATTAAGAAATTTAGTTTTTCAGGAGTATCTTTAAAACTTAAGCCTTTTTTTAAAAAAATGCAAAGAAAGTTTGGAAAATAGAGTTATTTTTCTTTATTTATAGAACTACATAATGGGAGAATCGACACTCAGTAATATATAATTTTTAGAAAAATTATTAGCAGAAAATTTTCATTAATATCAATTCAAATATACATCATAGTACTATTGGATAAATAATTATTTGAATCTGAATGCATATATATTTAATGACTGTCAACTTCATACAGTCAAAAGTATTGATAAGAAGCCTAATTCAGTTTTCAAAATCACATATATTTGTGACAGTAATTATATACTACTAATAAGTCATTTATATTTGAACCCTTGTATCACTTCGAAACCTCTCTTCAAAATTATAAACCTCACAAAGAAAAGCAGTAAATGTTAATTGTCTTGATTGGTTTTATATTTTTCGCAAGGGATATGCATAACAAATTTCTACTGTGCTAGTTCATTCACAATTATTAGTATTGAAATTTTCAATATGCATGGTTATAACACATGAAAAATTATAATGCCAGGCCCCTACATAAACAAATTATTTGTTACATTTAAGCATTAAGCATTTACAAATATACCCTGACAAAACCAGTGTAGTGTTTGTAAATAGTAAAACATATTTATATTTCTTAGTCATTATCCAAAGCTAATAGATGACGGAACAACAAGACATGAAGAAATTTATGGTTATAACTCAAACCGCCAACCAAAAAGAAATTTGCAGCTAAAGAACGATTTAATACGTCAAAATCATAAACTAATTTATGTACCTTAACTACGGATCTAAATCTGAATCGATTACTCAATGTCGACCGTTCCACTAACCCGAAAACGCGATGGTATCGAACCCAAAACCTCAATCAAAAGCGTGATGAAAACAACCCAAAAAGGTGACGGTGGCTGAGGAAAAGAAGGCAGAGAACGGGATGAATTAGGTTGAATACATTGGGAGGAGATGAAAGCCAAAATTTTGTTGAATACGTAGGAGACGAAAGTAAATTGTGAAGGTCGAATACGTAGGAGATGAAAGTAATAGAGGGGGAAAAAATTTCAAGTGGAGGGAAGATTTGGTGAAAGAGGGAAAAGGCAAATAAACATGACAAGGTTTTGGCTATTCGCGGGTATAGGCGGTTAATTGTTCACGTTCTAGTAAAACAAAAATAAGAAGAAAAAAAGTTTAAAATAATATTGGTTGCATTCGCACCATAAACGCTACTAATAATGCAACTAAAGACATGTTTTCTTGTAGTGAGTGCCGTGTTCATATGCCCTATCGCGTTTTCTACGAGTTTGGTTTGAACCATACCTATGGAGCGTCCTCTGATTTTTTTCCAGTTTACGGAGGAATTACGGTACTGTATAGGCTATGGAAACATATAAAAATATGTTAAGGGTGATATGTGTAACGCCTTAACGCTATTTTAATACTTTACTTTACTGTAGACATTATTGTAATAGCGTATTTTACTGTGCATGTAGATAGTTTAACGGATTCTTAAGAGATGGAATCCCGAACATCTCTTAAGCTATTGCACTCACGTTAGACACTGGATATGAGATGTCAAATCTCGTAAACGTCTCCGACGCCGTTACACTCATATTTATTTACTGTTGATTTAACTTACATAATCTTTAGTTCTGCCTCGAGTGTTTTGTCTTTTCAATTCGCTTGGGTCAGTCTGAGCTTTTTAGTGTGTCGAAGACCATGTATCTCTGGAGGACGAAGATGAAGATTTTATGTTATTGCTATTTATTTTAATTATTCTGCTGCATCATGTTGTTCCGCTGCATTTATTTATTTAGTCTTGTTGTATGTTACTCTGATCTGTATTGTAAAGTATAATCAAATGTTATTTGTAAAACGACTTCATGAACTGTTTTATTTGATTATTATATTTTGTCATTCCACTGTGAGATTCTGTGTTTTGTTTTCTTTCTTTCTCTATTTTTTCTTATTTACCCCATAACAATTTGCCCTTTTTAATGGTTTGAGTCTGGCGTGTGTGGTTTATCGTCGATTTAAACCATCCAAAAAGGCAGGTCGTTACATTAAGCTTACCAGTAAAAATGGTATGGTAACGGTATTTGAGAAATGGTAATGGTAATCATTACCATAACAGCCCTAGCCGTTGAGCGGGTGGAGAGATATCATTTTTAAGGCTCGGACCGAATTCAGAGGTAGAGGAGAAGTGAAGTATAATTTTCAGATTATTTTTCCAGTTTAAAGATTTACTTGCTAAAATGTCGACAATGAAAATTTGATGGGAAACACGGCAGTTTCAGAATAATAAAGGAAAGAGGAGGAAGATTGATTGATGACCGCCGCCATGGTGCCCAGCTTAGCATGCCATTGTGCTGATAACGCCATTAGAGAAAAATGCAGAAGATATATTATTCATTCCTGAAATTAGTCGTATATTTAAATTACATAGCCTCCTTTATATAAAGATTTCAGAGCTAAGGATTGAACTTATCGCACGAAGTTGGACTAAACAAAACAACATAAAAGCATATCCACTTCATGATTTACATATATTGTAACATTTTTCCTATTTTTAAGTGATTAAGATTTGATAATATATAAATGGACGTTTTTGGTAGTTCATGTTGATAACAAAAAAGTGTGACGGTTAAAAGCTATTAGTACAAACAACATGCGTGAAGCAGCAATAAATAGCGACGAACAATGATTAACATCGGATAGCAGTGGAGAACGATGACTTATAACAATAAACAACGGAGAACGGTGAAGAGCGACAGAATGACGAGTAGTGGAGAAAAATGGAGTGGCAAGGGGTGAAGAATGGTAACTAACTTGGAAGTGAATAGATAGATTGCAATACAAGAGAAAATTATTTTTAGATGAGATTTTCTACGATATTTAAAAAGATCCGTGGTTTTTTCTAGAATGCAATATTAAGATATAAAGTTTGAATATGTACATACAGTTAATCCATAACTTTAAGGATTCAGTCAAAAATGGAAGAAAAAAAAATCTAGAACTGAAATGAATATGGTATATATATTAATGTGATTTGAATATTTCTAGTATAGTATATTGTAGAATATTTAATATTTGTATTTGAATACTTTTAGGAATAATTATAGGATGATTTTACATATTCTACTTGTATGTTGGTATGAAATAACAATAATTAATAACATATAAACATAAATATAGGGTATTTTTGAAATTTTACGGTCAGATCAAAGTTTACGCTTTCAAACCAAATATTAATAAAGATTATTAAAAATATGGTCCAAAATTGATAAGATGATCCAATAAATCAATGGCTTTAAGAATATGAAATTATTTGTCAAATTAATTATGTGAAAGAAATGAAGAACAAATCTTAAAAGTTTTCTTAAATATGAAGAGCCGTTAGGTTAAAAGACGTCGGTCTAAAAATTTTCATGTTGTTGAGGTTAAACTGCGGATTCATCTGCAAAAATAGTTTATTTTCATTGCCGTGGCGCACTGAGGTAGGAGGTTAACCGTGGTCCAAAAAGTTGGCTCTGACAGATACATCGGAGGGTAGCGCTGTAATTTCAGGATTTCTGTCCGGTAAACTTAATTAAATTGTTAAGTTTAAGGCTGGAAACTTATCAACCAACCCGTGAAAGGAGACCCTTTAACCGAAATACCCCGAAACTGGAAATTATTACACGAAACCCTAATTCATGTTCCATTATTCCTAAACTTATCCTCACCGCCGTATAGCATCCGCATTCCCTCTTCACCTTCTTCTTCCTTTGCGTCAAAACTCAATTTTTTATCTTCCTTTTTCTCAGGAACTACAATCCTCTCCCCTCCAATATCAACTATAAGAATCTATTTCTTTCCTGCGCGCTAGAGTGTTAATTTCTTTCCTTTCCCCTCTTTCTCTTCAACAAGGGACTCCCTTTAGGATCTCAACCTTGTCTTCTCTCGGATTCACAGCTTAGTTCAGTTCAGATGGGTAAAAAGACATCATCAGCGTCCGAGTCCTCAAAATCCAACACCACCACAAAGAAAGACAAACCAATCTCCGTCACATCCATGCTTTCCGCTATGGACAATCCGAAACCTAAACCCAAATCCAAGTCTAAACCCAAACCTTCCGCTTCATCTTACGTCGACGATCTCGATCTACCCCCTTCCTCCGATGAAGAAGAAGAAATCGCAGACCTACCGTCAAAAACCACCACCAGATCCACCGTCGATTTAAACATCAACAAGCTTTCCGATAAGGAACTCAAAAAAAGAGAAAAGAAGGAGATGATGGCCGAAGCCGCAGCCGAATTAGCCAGGAAGGAAGCCTTGAGAGACGACCGCGATGCATTCACTGTTGTTATAGCATCCAGAGCGGCTGTCCTTAACGATGAAGATGTTACTGCTGCCGACGCAAACGTAAAGGATATCACAGTCGAGAACTTTTCAGTCTCTGCACGAGGTAAGGAACTTTTAAAAAATACTTCTGTGAAGATCGCACATGGTAAAAGGTACGGCCTTGTTGGCCCCAATGGTATGGGGAAGTCCACCTTGCTGAAGCTTCTGGCATGGCGGAAAATTCCAGTTCCTAAAAACATAGATGTACTCTTGGTGGAGCAGGAAATCGTGGGCGACGACAGGACTGCTTTAGAAGCAGTTGTTTCAGCAAATCAAGAACTTGTTAAGCTGCGAGAAGAAGTTGCTGCTTTAAATGAGAGGAATGACAATGACGTAGAGGAGGATGATGGGGATAAGTTGGCAGAACTGTATGAGAAGCTGCAGTTAATGGGTGCTGATGCTGCAGAGTCACAGGCTTCGAAGATTTTGGCTGGTTTGGGCTTTACAAAGGAGATGCAGAAAAGGGCAACAAAGTCGTTTTCAGGTGGGTGGCGAATGAGGATTTCACTTGCTAGAGCACTGTTTATTCAGCCTACTTTGTTGTTGCTTGATGAGCCTACTAATCATCTTGATTTAAGGGCGGTGCTTTGGTTGGAAGAGTATTTATGCAGATGGAAGAAGACCTTGGTAGTTGTATCCCATGATCGTGATTTTCTAAACATGGTTTGCGGTGAGATCATCCACTTGCATGATCAAAAACTGCATTTTTACAGAGGAAACTTCGATGAGTTTGAAAGTGGGTATGAGCAGAAGAGGAAGGAAGCGAACAAGAAGCACGAGACTTATGCAAAGCAGTTGAGGATAGCTCAAAAATCTGGGAAGAAAGAGCTGCAGGATAAAGTGAAGGAGACTGCCAAGTTCAAAGCAGCGAAAGACTCTAAGAAGAGTAAAGGTAAGGGCAAGGCTGTTGATGACGATGAAGTACCACCTGAAGCTCCCACTAAATGGAAAGATTACACAGTCAAATTTAGTTTCCCAGAACCAACTGAGTTGACTCCCCCCTTGCTTCAACTGATTGAAGTCAGCTTCAGTTACCCCAATAGAGAAGATTTTAGATTGTCTAATGTAGATGTGGGTATTGATATGGGAACCCGTGTAGCTATTGTGGGACCTAATGGTGCTGGAAAATCTACGTTGTTGAACTTGCTTGCTGGTGATTTAGAACCTTCTGAAGGAGAGGTGAGGAGAAGTCAGAAGCTAAGGATAGGAAGATATTCACAGCATTTTGTCGATCTGCTGCAAATGGAAGTTGACCCGGTAAACTATTTACTCAACCTTCATCCCGATCAAGAAGGAATGAGCAAACAAGAGGCTGTTCGTGCTAAGCTTGGAAAGTTTGGACTTCAAAGCCATAACCATCGTACCCCAATTGCTAAATTATCAGGAGGGCAGAAGGCAAGAGTAGTTTTCACATCAATATCCATGTCAAGGCCTCATATTTTATTACTGGATGAGCCTACCAACCACTTGGATATGCAGAGCATCGACGCATTAGCTGAAGCATTGGAGAATTTCTCTGGCGGTGTTGTGCTGGTTAGTCATGATTCGAGGTTAATATCACGTGTTTGTGAAGATGAAGAGAAAAGTGAAATTTGGGTGGTTGAGGAAGGGACTGTTAAGAGGTTTCCAGGAACTTTTGAAGAGTATAAGGATGAACTTGTGCGGGAAATAAAAGCTGAAGTTGACGATTGATGCAGTGAATGAGCCGGGTATCTTCGATTTTGTTTCCATTACACAATAATTAGTTTGACATCCTATTTTGTTGTGTAATATTATTATTATATCATTGTTGTTTTTTACTCGTTTTTGGATTAGATATACAAACTTGTTTGAGGTCTGTTTATGTTGGTTTATTATTGATTGCGTCTGGGACAATGTATTTTATATAAAAATAAACTTGATTTGGCATTTTGAGGGGCAACTGAAATGTTAATATTGGCATGCACAGACCCTTGGTCTGCTATTGTACTCTTGTGGTATGATGTTTTTCTGGGCTCTTTCCTAGCTTATTTAGAAATTTAGTAAGAAAGGAAATTCTTACAGAATCAAGAAACTTGATGTGTTTATTACTGGTAATAGAAAGACAATTCATTCTCCATGCATGAACTTAATTGTACTATTTTAACTAAGAACAACTTAATTTTGTCTAATTCATGCTTGAACTGCATTTTTATTATGTGTGTTTCATTCTTGGTCTGGCATCTGTGTTTACTCTATGGTATGATGTTTTCCTAGGCTCTTTCCTAACATATTGTAAAATCTTGTTAGGAAATAACTTATAGAATCAAATCACTTGTTATACTGGTAATAGAAAGACAATTATTCCACCATGTGTAGACTTAATTCCTTTGTTATAACTAAGAGCTGCAATTTGATTATTTGTTATTGCAATCTTTTTTCACTGTAAACTGATTACCTCAATTATTAGATTTACATGACAGTGAAGCAGTTGAATATCAATCTTGCAATGCATTACATTTTATGTATTTGATTGCTGGGACATAATACATGGATGTGAGAAGTATTGCTTTGGGGAAATGAGGTAACTAACATGTAAGGATTATTTCTGTACAATGTCAGTACATTAGGTCAGGTAGAAGATGAAAATTTAAACCTGATACAGGTTGCTACTGTTTGTAGATCTTGTTAACATGTAAGTTACAACAGTTGCCATTACTTAAACTTTCATGACATTTGATGTTACGATCTGTTTCTTAGATGCACACAAGCAATTTCTTATTCTGTATATACATGCTATGCTGATGATATTCATAGTTTGTTGTCACCTTTTATTCCATGAGATTTTAACCGATAAGAAGGTGTCTAACTTGTTGTGCAGGAAAACGTCTGTTAGAAATTAAACTTGGCGAATGATAACAGTGTTCATTTTATCAGAAGAAACTTTTTATAAAATATCAGAAAATAAAGAATCCATTATTGGTTGATGGAGCAAGCAGCAACCAAACTTAGAGAAATTTCAACTATCAAAAATCTATTTTCAAATATCTAAAACCTATTTCAGATACAAAATATTGGATTCCTGCACCTCTCGCAATTTTCTTTATAACTACCACACACGCACACGATTCCTTTCCCCAACCGCTTGAAAAAAAATCCTAAGCTCTATCCTGTACTTTTGTTTTCACTCCCTTCGAATTGGCATCCAGATATCAGATTACTACAAGTTTAACCCTACGTTTGCTTCCCGCTCCGCAGTTGTTAACAATTTATTCCTTCCCACGGCGTACTCTTTGATGTTCCTACTCCGATAGGTTGCCAACGACGGAGTTTATGTCTTAAACTGATGGCCTATCAGATTATTAGGTGTTCACTTCGGCCTTAACAAGTAAATCGAGTAGATTGAATGCCATGGTCTGTTAACTTTGTATTGATTTATGTAGTTTTCAATTTCATTTACTTTGTAACGACTGATGGGTGTTTATTCACGCTTGATTTCCACAGTTTGAAATACGATTTAATCTGTACATATTGTTGGCTGCTTGTTCACGATGTTACTCATCCCTCTTTTCGACATAAGATTGCTTTACCGATGGTGCTAATTTATAAACTCTGCTCATCTGAGATTTCGGCAATCATAGCTTTGGCAGTGATTTGCAGTTAAAGTTTTTGAAACATTCTACAGTTTCTTACCCACTGAATTATGATTCATTCCCATGTCTTTGTTATTAGCACTTACTTTGGATTTTTCAAGTATCCATGTCGGTCTTAGAAACATGGTCGTTCATATAGTTATCACACTCGTTGTATCCAGTATGGTATTATTTTCACACATGTTCAGGTAAAATAAACAGTAATCAACAAAAACTTACTATACATTGGCATTGATGAGCCAAAATTTTGATCATATTTATGAAACAACTTCACATTATTTCTTATTAATGTTTTCATGAAAATGGAGCATCAAAGTTCCAAACTAGGAAAATTGTGCGAGTGGATTCTTCGATGTTCCTGTTCTGAACAACTACCAACGACAGAGTTTGTCTTAAACGAAAGGGCTATCCGATTATTAGGTAATTACTAAATCTACCTCTACTACCTTCTCACTTATCATTCTATGTTCATGTCAACGATATCAAGTAAATCGGCTGTTATCAAGCCTTTTGACCAAGGAGTATACGGACGAACTTGACAAGTCAAACTTGAAAGCTATCAAAACTGGAAACGCAGAGAAATAGCCGTAGAGTACGGAAATCAGGTACAACCAAAGTCACAAGAGTAAAGCATGAGCCATCCCAAAAATCCAAAGTTCAAAACTCCAACAAAATGTTGGATCGGTACAACTTGGATCACTACCGATCCGGAACACTTCTTCCACTTATGTCCCAACTCCTCCTATTTGCAACTGATGATGCTAGAAGCCTATTTCAAGTTCCTTTGCACTGATTTCCTATGATTCTTTATTGATCTTCTCGAGTACTTGAAATCAGTAACGACATTCTTCCACCAATCTATCAATTGGACTCGGAAACAAGCTAATAATAATGCAAACAAGATAGAAATCATGAAGTTAACAACGAATCGAGCCAGACAAAGCATTCAAAGCATTCCATTTGGCAATCTTATGGATCGGTACCGATCCAAGTCCATGGATTGGTACCGATCCACAGATATTGAGAGGTGTCCCTTATTTTTCTCAGGAAAATTTGTCTGGACGTGGAAAAAAACATGGAGATCGTGGGGGTGAGTTTTGAGACAACCTACAACCATAAATGGGAAGGCAGAGGCTCATTTTGGAGGATCTTTTGGGCTCACTTGTTTTCTTACTCTAATCTCTTTTAATCATCCATGGATTTATACCGATCCTAATTTGTAATTGCAAGCCAGTGGTATAATCAATAAATCACAAATGGACGTAGACCAAAATTAGGCAAATGACTATAAAGTGCTGATTGTTTTTTTCTTACTTATTTTAATTTACTTTTCTTTATTTTTTATTATTTACTCAATCTCTTGGGTATTTGTGCCATTTTTTGGTTCAAACATTTTGGTGCTTTCACTAAGAACCGCTTGAACCACTGATTTGAGATTTGAAAAGGTTCAAAATAATGAGACAATCGACTAGAAAGACCTTTGTTGGATGAAATCGTCAAGGGGCAGCCAAGAGACGTCCTCGTGAACCAACCCCGTATCCATTAACATAACCAGGATGAGATGGAAACCGTGATGAATATAATGTGGGAAAAGTGTACCAGAAAACGATGATGGCCCATCTTGAAGAGATGATGGAAAAATTCTTTTGGAGAATGGGACAAACAGGAACAGCCGGAGTTGCTGAAAATCAAAACCAAAGGCCAAAAGCTGGGGCAAATGCACCGAAGAACCCAGTAGGTAAAATTAGAATGAACCCCAAACAAGTCGTACAGATCGGTACCAATCTACATGTACAGATTGGTACCGATCCACAAGAACACAGGGGCATGACAATGTTGACTTGGGTGGAAATGATGCACATCTAGGAAATAATGTGAAGCGTTTGAATGTGAATCGGAATGCAGAAGCACGACTAGATGAGTACGTGTTGGAATTCCCTCATGGAAACAGGGGACGGGCTGGGAATGCAAACTTGAGAATTCATTCAAATGACTATGACAGACTTTCTGAGATGGCGAGACGAGCAAATAAGTGTGGACTGCCTAACAGGAGCTTGGAAGATGTAAACAAGAGTCCATTCGCTTCGAACATTTGGTACGCTAGGAATTCGCATGATTTCAAGCTGCGTACGTTGGACGCATATGATGTAAAGACTGATCCAACAATTCATTTGATGAGATCCATCCGGCACATGGATCTGCTGCATGCGTCTGAAGTGGTCTTGCGACGGTATTTCCCTTTATATCTGATAGATTTGGCGAAACTATGGTTTAGGCAACAAGAGAATGGTTCTATAAAAACATGGACCGAGTTAGCAAATGGATTCATGAAGAAGTTCCGGGTCTATATTTCATGACCCAAGAATGTAATGATGTTGTCCATTATGAATCAAAAAGTCAGAGAGATCCTTTGTTGTTTCTTGACAAGATTTAATGCAGTCGCTTCCGTGGTTGGTAAACCAGATCCTTTAGTGATTCTAATGGCGGTAGTTTCAAAAGTAGCAGATAAAATGGATTTCAAGGTCGCGTTGGAGCAGTATCCACCGATTAACCTCACCGAATTTTATCTTGAGACCGAAAGATACGTACGTCAGGAGGACGCTGAAGTCGATAAGGAAGAAATTAATGCCATGGATGGCAAAGGGCCATCCGAAGCAGGTTCTGGTAAGGGTAAAGGAAAAAAAGAATGATGGATGATGGCTTTGAGAGATCAAAGCGGCAAAGAAGGGAGCCAAAATTCTCTTCTTACATGGATTTGAATGCAACCCGGGTGTGGATTTACTTGCATACCGGGGACAAATCTCAGGTTTGAAACTAGCAAGGAGAGAGCCCTCGGACCATGAAAGGACATCCAGAAAATATTGCCTATTTTATGAGCTAGATGGACATAACACAAATGACCTCAGACACTTGCACGATCTAGTCGAGGAACAAGTCAGAAACAACCGATTACAACAGTATATGAAAAGCAACTACGGTGGAACAAGAGCAGCCATCATCCACAATGAATGATAATGGCCTTGGATCAAGGTTGAGGATGGTTAGCTCTTGATTGGGATGGCAGAGAATTTGGTTTGATTCTCACATTCTATCTTCACTTTCAAAAAACAACGCAATATTATAGTCGAGCCACTCACTCGTGTATGTGATCTTGATCGGTCCTAAGCATGCTCCGTGTTGGACGCTAGACTGTAATGCCCAATGAGGTGGCTATCATGATGCTTGACTTTATATTTTTTAATGTTTTAATTCGATTCCATTAGATGAATCCTTGATTATTGAAATCCACATGAATGCGATGATCGATACTGATCATGGTAGTCCCGACTGGAGAGATGGGGTGATGACTACAAGGTACAAGATTTGGTTTGATTAACGGTCCATAGATTTGATTATCGAGCCTAAACGATCATAGGTTTGATTAACTGTTCGGACTTGATTATCGACATCGAACGGTCATAGATTTGATTAACAGTCCGGAGAGAGCATAGATTTGATTATTGGCCCCGAACGACCATGGATTTTATTAATGGGCCGAAGAGACCATGGATTTGATTATCGGGCCTAAACGGCTACGAATTCAATTAATGATCCAGTGAGATCGTGGATTTAGCTATTAGCTTTGGACGACCATGCATTCATTCAATGATCCAGAGAGATCGAGCTTTAGATTAACAATCCAGAGCGATCACAAATTGAAGCGGTCATCGAATGCATGACAGGAGGAAATTGGAATTTATGTTATAGCTTTGAAAGCCGTTTGACCTTGGAATGATTCATTAGCTATTACCAAATCGAGTCATTGATCTCGATGCATGACTACTATCCCTTGAACGAACACGAGATGATTTGATTAATGATACAGCCCATGGCTTACCGATTTCGGGAGAATACAGGATCATTGTCTATGACTGACATTCAATAAAGGACTCAAATTCGTTGCTATTACGGTCTAGAACGACTTTGATTTACATGTGAATCCAAAGGAACATGATGATTCACAATAGGTTGATTGGCTGTTAACCAAGAGATTCAATTACTAACATTTCTTCGACTTAAACACTTGTTCTTGGGCAAAGCACACTTTCCATTCGCAAGGCATGCTTTGTGGGTAAGTGTTATCCAGCCTTTTGACCAAGCAGTATACGGACAAACTTGACAAGTCAAACTTGACAAGTCAAACTTAAAAGCTATCAAGGAAGAAAGCCCAAAGAGATAGCCATATAGTTTAGAAACCAAGTACAACCAAAGTCACAAGAGGTAAGCACAGACCATCCTAAGAATCTAAAGTTCAAAAATTCAACATAGTGCTGGATCGCTACTGATCCAACCACTTGGATCGGTACCAATCCACAACACTTCACCCACTTTTCCCCCAACTCCACCTACTTGCAAGTGGTGATGCTAGGAGCCTATTTCAAGTTCCTTTGCATCGATTCCCTGCGATTCTTTATCGATCTCCTCGAGCACTTGAAATCAGCAGCTCCATTCTTCCACTGATCCATCACTTGAACTCAGAAATAGGCTAATGATATTCCACGAATATTGATGTGGTGTATATCATTTTTCTCAGGAGAATTAGTCTGGACATAAAAAATAGCATGGAGATCATGGGAGTGAGTTTTCAGACAAACTACAGTTATAAATAGAAGGGCAGGGGCTCATTTTGGAGGATCTTTTTGACTCTCTTTCTCTCTTACTCTAATCTTGTTACCATCCACGAATCTATACTGATCCGTAGGAACTTAATTACAAGCCCGTGGTATAATGAATAAAATCACTAAGCGGACATAGGTCAAGATTAGCCAAAGTACTATAAAACACCGTGTGTTCTTTCATTGCTCATTTTAATTTACCTTTCTTCACTTTTTATTCTCTACTCAAACTCTTTGATGTTTGTGCCCTTTTTTGGTTCAAACATCGACCAACTTTAGAATCTCTTCATTTTTATTCTCTATTCAATCTCTTAGGTGTGTTTATGCCATTTTTTGATTCAAACATCGGCCAACTTTAGAATTCCTCCTCGCCGTTATATCTTGCGCTTCCATGATAATGCAATATGCTATACCACATCTTCAGGTAATCTCATACTATAACATCTCCTGCTCTTATTTTGTTTCACCTTATTCTTACTATTTTTTAATTTTTCTTTTTTAAATACCATTATATTCCTTGGATTAGGATTTGATCGTCTTTTGTGAAATTTTTTTAGTGCTTCCAACTTCTTTACATGTTTGTTTATTTCATAATACGATGTTTGAATTACTCTTACTACAGGTTTAAACAATGTACCGTATGGTATTTTAGTATATAGGTTTAACCAACATTGAAATATGTTTCGTTGTAAACAAACAATATATTTTCAACATGTCTAAACCACTTGTGTCGCTCCTCCAAATAAATTTGAATTTTTTTCTTTTTTCTTTTCGTTTATAGTGATTCTGGTACGTGGTTTATTATTTAATTTCATCTTTATATGTAATTGAATACTTCTTACCCTTTTTGTACCCTATACCACGATGGCCTTTCCATTAGACAAAATAAATACTATATAACTACCTATCCCCTTTTACAAGATGAATTTATATTGGATGGCTTATGAACTACAAATAAGATGGTATACAACTAATATAAATACACAATTTTATTAAATGCTATAAGGGACAACTCGTTGTTATTATCCTATCCCTGTACCGTCCTTATTTTAAAGGTTAAAAAATGTTTTAAATTTCCTACATTTTAAGCATTTTTGAATTTTGGAAAGAATTGGAGTTTATAAGGAATGCTTTGTTTCTTTTCTAATTGTATTCAAAAAATAGTTTTCCCTAAATATGGTTTAGAGTACTGTGACAATTATCGAAGCGATTACCCTTACTTATAACCTTCCGTTCATTTAAATATGGATGGTTTCTAATGATTAATTATTTTAAGAATGTCAGAAACTTTTCGACTGTTTATTGCTACTAATTTACACATCCAATGGAACACAAATCATATAGTACATATAATACAAAATGATATAGTACAAAAGATTACTCCTTCCAAGGAGCTATCATAGTTAAACAAAAGTACTACATCTCATAGATTGATATCTATACATTCTTCTTTTTTATTTTTAAGATACAAAATATACCTACATAATCATACAGCGGAAATAAATGACCGGATAACTAAGAAGGCTCCTACTCGTCGTCGTCTTTAAAGGAATCCAAAGAAAAACATGCTATTCTCGGACTACTCAAATATAATCGAGTACCCGAGAGTTTAGGGAATATAAACAACTCGGATCAGACAAAATGTCCGGTATGAGTAAAACAATGAAACAAATGCGGTGTATTTAAACAGTAATATATGGGACCACACCGCTAACGCGAAATGGGTTTTCTCCCATATAAACAACAACCAAACATAACAAAAATGGAAATGAATAATAGGGAACAAATCCAAACATAGATGATATTATTTATCTTATCCATATATTAAAAAGACAACTTCTCTAAGTGTACATCTTTTTCTTACTAATCATATGATTATCAACTTAATTTATTTACCTATCCATTTCTAAATCAAATTTCTTAACCTTAAATCCATCAAATACCTTATGGTCAACTTGTGAAATTTAATTCACATGGTATTTGTTATTTATACATTTTCATCCAACAATTAACATACTAACCATATTATTCAGAAATATCCACGTCTAATCTTACTTCATTACAAATGTTGCCCTAAATGTATCACTAATTCCAATTTTTATATTAGGATGATATTTCTCATCTCTCTTATTTTAAATTTCACTTCGATTCTAACCTAATCAAAGTGTCTAAATTTTAAACTATCTTATCTCATTTATATGTTTTAAAATTTCCCTTTTTATTATATTTACCTAAAGTCTTAATTTAGGCTTATCTATTTCTATCTTATTGATAAGAATTTTTTTCTAAGTGTGCGTTCTCTTTTTACTTTCTATAATTACAACTTCTAGCTTCAATATTATTATCAAATATCATATAGTCAAATCGTGAACTTTACTTCACTAGATATTTGTGCTTAGCTTTTAAATCCATAAATTTTGATGATTATTAAATCACTATTTCTTAATTACCAAATGTCTAGTGGTGTATGATTAAGGTTCTAAATTATAGCTTCCAACTAATTGATCCTATATGGAATATCTTATAGTCAAATTGTGCAATTATAATCACAAGATATTCATATTTTACTTTTACTATGCTAAATTTCAATCAATCCTCAATTTCCAACCCAAAGTTAATAATATCCCCTTTATATTTAAAATATAAAGCCAAGGTAAAATTATTTCATTTACCAGCTTTTTAAAACAAAACATTGTAATAAAATTAACAAATACGCGCTCATATTTATAATACTCTCGACTCATTCTAGAGTGTTACTAACCCTATCTCTAATGAGTTACTCATCCTAGGATATTATTAATCCTATCTCTGATGAGTATTTACCCTACTAGAGCCAAGGTTCTTGCTTAACCATCAGCTCTTATAGCAAAAGCGATGACACGTTTTTCCATGCCCTTTGAATTGATAATTAATCACACATGTCTAACTCAAATTGCATGTAAATACGGATCATTAAGGGTAATAAAAAATAGATAAAACAGAATCTCACTCGAATGGAATAATATATAATATTGAATAAATATCTTTACAACGGAAAACTTTTAAATACATATATCAGAGTCTAATCTAAATTCATCTTGGACAAATATAAATATATGTCCTTACAATTGTTGACAAACATCAAACAAAACAAACAGGCAGTAGCGGATTGTCATACGTAGATTAATATCTCCAGCTATCCTCCGAAAACTTCAACCGTCTTCGACTAAAGATGAAACTACTCGGATCTGACCAGAGTATTGAAAATACCCGAATCAAGTTGATATACCAGCGTGAGAAAAACTTAATAATCAACAACAGTGTCATATATCAGCCTTTGAATAAAATCCTTTGAAAAAAAAGAGTATCTCATCAGGCCATGCACACACATAAACACAGACGGGTTTTTACCTTATGGTAACTAAATTGGTTTTATATATCAAAACATTTGACACTATTTCTAATAACTTGTCTTTGAAAACAAGGCAAATAAACTTATTAATCTTAGCCGAAATGTTACAATTATTAAATTCAAGATATTAAGCTCTACAAACAAATCCGAAGGCAGTTATGGAAAATGGATTCCATACAAATGACAAGGTAAGGGACTACCTTTCGACAATACACCTCTAGAGGGATGCACCTAGGGTCCAGATACTGGGCGCCTAAACCAACACAAGACCGGCCTATCCCTCACGCCGGATAGTACCGAATATGTCATCATTTTGGTTATTACCTACCTTTAACGAGTCCCCGGGTCATACATTCACCACATACTTAGACATGTGTAGAGTAAATCTAGAAGGATGACGACGTCTCCTAATTGGGAGCGACCCACTTAGCCTTGCTGCTTCTACCATGTTTCTGTCGTTTTCGGGTGATGAGGATCGAGGCTAAGATAACCTTTTCACATATCACATCACCTTTGAATGCCACATTGTCATTTCCGTTGACTACTAATTGCCTTCCACAAAAATACAACCCTTGAGCTTGTACGTCTCTAGGAGGATGTTAAGCTAAGAGAAGTTGCCTTTCCTGCCACCACAGATGTATATTTGTAAAAACCAATGTATGTAATTTCAAAAAATGCACTGTCAGACGTCCATCTATACAAATTCATTTTGGAACTGAACGAAACCGAAGGTACTTTCCTCGGCCATTACTAGGGGAGAAGTCCTTGTGATTTTGAGGTTTTTCATAACAAAAAGACCACTGCTACAATATAATGAATTGGGAGTTTATCCCAAATTGATCAACAGATGGTCCCTCATTATTATTCGTCTCAATACCCCCGTTTTCAAACATCTTCATTCTTCGAACATGTAAATTGGTTCAAAGTGGTTTTCGGATAGGAATCACCCAAATCCGACTCTGGTTCCTTCGAAATCCAATTATCGATAAAAAATGAATATGAGTATACAGGATCATTAAGTCTCTTTTCACTTTAATTTTTTTCGGATGATTTCGAAATCTCTTTCTTTTAACTTAGAGTAATTCTAAGTAATTCATTCTTTTGCTTTGGATAATACTAATCTTCTTTTTATTTTGGAAAACTTAATATAATCTTTTTAGAGCATCCGGGATTTCCTTTCGATCTGTTCCACCCATCTCCGAAGAAAAGAAAAGACAGGCCGGTTAAGTTCAGTGCACTAGTTGCTCCATCCCTAACCTTAGTTAAACACCTTGTTTTATCTTCCTAGAGCCCACAGACGGGACAAATGTACTAGTCGTTTCCGCATACTCAATTATCAACTTTATTTTGGAATTGATTATAACAATTCCAAATTTTCTTTTAAATGCTTAATTTTTTTTTAAAAACATTCACAATAGATTCTAGGAAAATCATTACGTTTAAACTCACATTCAAAAAGTTATAGAATTCACCGCATAAAAGTGCTGTGGAAAGTGGTATATAAGCTCATTTTATTTAAATAACCTTTTAATATTTGAAAATTCATATTTTCCATTTCAATTCTCTTTTATACTATTTAAAATATATTTATCAAATTTATTTCAATTTTTAAGCATTTAAATTTTTTATTTATAATGAAATCTCATTTTGCATTCCGAACTACAAAACCGCGATGTTTTTAGAAAATTGTTTTGGACATAATTCGAAATTTACTTAACGAAAATTTAAATTTATTTCTTCATTTAGAAGATATGGATGTAATAGTCCGAAATTTCCTTATCTCGAAGAATTCCGAGCTATATTCCACTCTACACACTCATTTGAACTTTTCGATGCGGACAAGCACCATTGTCCCAGTGGTTAAGTGATTTGACTTTGGTGCGAGTGGTCACAAGTTCGAAACTTGCCTAGCGTGATTCGAATGTTTATTGACATGTGATATGTTGTCACAATGATTTGTTGTATATAAAGTACCATTTCAAAAAAAAAAACTTTTCGATGCGAAATCACGAACAACCATTGCGCGACGCGCCTAGTTTTAACTTACTTTTTCAACCCTTGAAATAATCCATTCAAACTTAATTTTATTATTTATAAAACATTACAAATCATTTTAAATTAGTAGTTTCACTTTTTAAAGTGTTTTAAAATGTATTTTCACCGTTACCATATTATAATATTATTTTATTCCTTTTATTTTAACATTAAATTTTAAATTCCAATTTCAGTTCAATTTCAATTCTAACTTCAAATTAAACTCAAATAAAACTTAGATTTCAAATCTAATTTCATTTCTAATATAAATTTCAAAGTTAATCTCAATTTTAATTTTCAAAATCGATTTCAATTTCAATTTAATTTTCGATTTCAATTTCAATTTCACTTCTAATTTCACATTCCCTTTTGTTACCACTTTAATTTCAATACCCCTTGAAAAGAGACTTATTTTTTCAAAGTATATAATATCACCAAAATTGGTCTTATTTAATAAAGGGGCCACTTAAATCAATAATGATAGGAATTTGGTGTCCATATTAACATCATAACCATACAAAATCATGTGACATAGTACGATGAGTGCCATAATAATACTGTGGATTATCCAACATTTAAACAATTATTCAAACATCCATATAATAAAATGGTGATTATCTAATCATCGCAATTCAACTTATCAATCAATATAAATCGACAAGCGATGAGAATTTATCATCTTTAACCAAAATCATTTTACTTCCTACCAACATTCTTATCCAAACCAACACTTCACCAAACATTTTTAAACCTTATCATAACCATGTTTCCAAGTGCTCGACCATCTCCACCTCTACTTGCTTTGCTTACAGCCATGACCCTCCTTCACCACCTTGCTCTCGGCCTAAGCCCTTAAACACCTTCATCCTCACGGCTCATGGCCATTACAGAGAAGAGAAGTAGTTTTAAGAAGCGGATAGAGAGTAATTAGCGTATTGGTGCTTCCACTATTTTTAACCCTCCTACCAAATCATAAAAAGAAAAGAAAAGGGAGACCTTTCTTTTGGAAGCCATTATTGAAGCTTAAAGAAAGCTTTACGAAAGGAAGAAGAAGAATTTTGGTGTAAAGAAATGAGTGAAAGTGAGGTGGTATTTATAGCAAAAATTTCCCATGTAAATTACCTTTTTAACCTTAGTCAAAATGACTAAAATACCCTCTATATCAAATCAAACTTTTTCTCCCTTTTCACACTTTCCAATGCATGATTTTTACTTGTTATTAATGTTGAAATAAAGTGTATTAATGTGGAAGAGATGTTAGGATTTGATTTGTGTCCTTATGTAATGATTTTACCCTTTTCTTTACTTTTTAAATTACATAAATACCCTTTTTCTCCTTTTCCATATAAGATAAGACTTATGCATTTACGGTGATGGAAATGAGTGTAATGATGATGTTTGTAGTAAAAATGAGATTAAAATAAAGAGATTTGGTTAGATTTTCTTAAAGTAAACTCTTTTTGTCCTTTTGTGCTTTACTTTAATTAATTAGTCCTTTTGGTTAATTAATCTTTTCTTAATATAAGAGAGATGTTTATAACTTTGTTATGGTTACACGGTACTATTCAAGTTGCACTAACGCAGCGACAACTTGTTTTGGTTGAAAATAGTGTTTTTGTAGATAAATATTACAGTCAAAATTTGACATTTTTACTAAACTATATATTTATATAAACCAAACTTAAAAATAAATGTTTTACTTCTTTAAATAAATTTAAACACATATATTCGTATTATAAATCCATATTTAAATACTATCAAAATCTCCATTTTTATAGTATATGTAAAACTGACAAAATACGACAAAATTTGTAGTAAAACAATTAAAATCATGTTTAACAATCCTTGTTATATTTCAATTATCATTATTCTATGATTTTAATGTGAATCTCTTTCTTTCTCAAATCGATTTGTACTTTTAAAAATATCGATTTTGTTTATTTTTGAGTTGCATTGATAAAATGTGACAAATTTTGAATATTTTTGTAAAACTGTTTTAAACATATTTTTAAATTCTTAAATATACTTCCATTATCTTTATTAAGTGATTTTAATATAATTTAACTTTTCAAACAAATATTTAAACATATTTATTTAAGTATTTATTTATTATTATTGATTTTTTTTAAAATCCAAACTTATACTTTTTAATTAGTAATTGTAAGAACAATTAATTCCTCTATTATTATTTATGTAAAATATTTATTTAAGTTTTAAATTCTTTTTAATTTAACATAAACAAAATCTCATTTTCGAACTAGCGAAATTACGGGTGATTACATTGATAGCTATACATTTCGACTTTCCATTTTTAAGGTATAAAATACACCTACATAATCATATAGTGAAAATAAATGACTAGATAACTAAGGAGCCTCTTGCTCGTCCGTCATCTTTAAAGGGTTCCAAAGAAGAACCTGCTATTCTCGAACTACTCAAATATAATGAGTACTCGAGAGTTTAGGGAATATAAACAACTCGGATCAGACAAAAGTCTGATATAAGTAAATTAATGAAACAAATAGGGGTGTATTTAAACAATAACATGTGGGACCACGCTACTAACGTGGAGCGGGTTTTCTCCCACTTAAACAACAACCAAAAATAACAAAAATGGAAATGAGCAATGGGGACAAATCCAATCATAGATGATGGGCATAATTAGTATAACACTCACATTTGAAAGAATGGAAATAGTCTGAATAAAAATCCAAATTGGATAGAATGGATAAAACAAAGAAATAGTCCAAATTTAATAAAACAGAATCAAGACTTAAACACCGCAAAGAGTGGTTGACTCTCCTTATGGTCATTTAAAGATAAACAAATTCAAAGGTTCAAATCAAGTAAGGAAATTTTCCAATAAATGACTAGGAAGGTGCACCCACCTTGAGGTATATCTCTAGCAATTTTCTTCTGAGAAAACCATATACTCCACGATGACCAAGCCGAACTCCACAAAACCTTACCGAGTATACGAATATTTCTGTGACGACCTGGATTTTTAGCATCTGTTAATTGGGTAATTAATTGATTTTAATTATTGAGACACCGATTTCAGTATTTCAAACAAATAAATTTCTGATAATTAAAATACCTGAATATATAAATTGATTTGAAAACTATAATAAATATTGAATTATAAAAACTCAAAATATGATACGTCTTATGGAAGATAAAGAATATATATAAACTCCATCATTTGAATTAGATGAAATATCCATAAAATATATAAATAAAAATACAAACAAGCATATGATGTTTAACATGTATATAAGATATAAATGCACATGTATGTGTATATATGCCCATATGAAATCAAATATAGAAAATTTTGTATAATTGTGAATATATATATATATATATATATATAATATCAAAAATATACGTAAGTAATGTATATGAGAAAATGTATAAATATGTGCAATATGGTGACAAATACAAGAAATGTATGTATACATATTTAATTAATGAAAATGTAAGCATATACTTATATAATGACAACAACATATATGAGTAGATATATGTATATGTTTATAAAAGTGTGTATGGTTGAATATGTGTATATGTGTTGTAGAAATCTTGCATATGGTCTAAGTGGTAGAAATATATATATATATATTTATATATATATATATATATATATATATATATAAATAAGGGAATAGATATGTATGTAAACTTACAAGGGGACATAACATTTAATGCAAGCACACATTTAAACAAATCACCCAAAATAAAATCACGTGAGTTAAGAAAATAAAAATCAGTTTGAAAAAATAGAACAACCGTACATATGCAAGCCTCTGTTTTGCTCTGCACCCTTCATTCATATATAGGCGGCGAGACATATGTTGTTCAAGGTTATGAAGAGAGGGAAAAAAAGAAAAGAAGAATTGCTGAGAAAAAAAAATAAAAAAAAAATGTAAAAATAAATAAATCAAGCTTTCATAACATATCAAATCCACCTTATAAAATCAAATCAGCTTATGTTTAAATCAAGTCCATATATATTCAATGCAAAAAGGAAAAATCATGTCTGGTCAAAGCATTGTCCAAATCAAAATAAAATAAAAAAAAATATTGAAATGGTGGAGCCTGTTACAAGCTTTAGCCTGCTTTTCTTATTTTATTTATATATATATATATATATTTATATACATATATCACAGCCTTGTTTCACATGCTACTGCATTCGAGCAAGATAAGAAAATAAAAATACAAGCTTCCATGTACAACGAAAATAATAATAATAATAATAATAATAATAATAATAATAATAATAATAATAATAATAATGCAAGATGCCACTTAGAAATCAATGCAACACAGTAAAGTGAGGCAGGAGAGAAGACTAAATAATGCATAATTCTACTAGCAAAAATGGTGAGTAAATCCTAAACTTCCTTGCAAGGAGCCATGTACGCATATATATCTTGTAAAAGTTTGAATAAACACTATTGTTCACCAAGTGTTCATGTACTAACAAGTTCTAAAAAAACACACATGTGATCAGCTTGGAAAAATATACTCTGTATCTCAGGGAACATGTTCTATCTCCCCCGTCCTTTGAAAAAGCTATAACCTTCAACTTTAAAAAAATTCTTTTCTCACTATCTAAGCAATTTCAGGTTATGACTCTAAGATTGCTCGTTTGTAAGTATAGTTTATTTAAAAGATCGTTCCATCTATTTTCATATAGCATAGGAGGAGGAAGACCTCGTTTATTGTATACAACTCACAAGTGATCAAAATTTTGATCTCGAAATTTTTTACCTTGATTACGTAAGTGTGCGTGTGATTTAAAATGATGATTTTTAGAAATGGAATGGTGATTTTTAGGTGCGTATATGATGAGAAAAGGTGAGATGAGTGGAATTTGGAAAATTTTCAAAATTCCACTCGTCAAGTCAATGTCGGGTTTTCAAATTGGTCGTGGAGGGAGTTGGGTCAATAGAGGATCCAGGAAAAATGGTATGAAGATTTTAGCGGGGTGGGTAGATTGAACGAGGTCGTTTTTGGGTTTCTAGACTATTTTTGATGGTTTCGATTGTGAAGCAATGGTGGTGGGTAGGAGGAGAAGTCGACGTGCGGTAGAGGGGGAATGGGAATAGAAGGTTGCGGCGATGCTTGGGGCAAAATTTGGGGGTCAGCGGTGGTCGAAATCGGTGTGGCGAGGAGGGGTGATGGATTTCGGTGCGTCCAGATTTGCGAAAAATTTGTTTTTTGAGTTAAGGCTTATGGTGGGTTTTTCAGGTGAATAAATGAGATGACGGAGTCGGGGCGACTCAAGGGAACGGTCAGCGGCGTAGTCTGGTGAGGGGATCCCATGTGTACATGCACCGTGCGTGCACACCTGAGTGTTCGTATGACAGGGAGGGGAAAAGAAAAAGGGAGCCGGAGAGAAAAGAAGAAAGGGAGAAGGAGAAGTGGGTTGGGTGGAAGAAGATGGACCCACGGAAAATAAATAGAAAAAGGAAATGTATAAAAGAGATAAAGAAAATGTAGAAAAGAAATTAAGAAAGTATGGAAAAGAATAAAAGGAAAAGTAGAAAAGAAAAGAAAATGTTGGAAAGGAAAGGTAAAAGAAAGGAAGAAGGTTTAGAATTTATAACAAGATAATCCATATTCCTCGTTTGATTTAAAGTGAGATGGTATTTTATAATTTTAAGGGATAATTTAATGGAAATAAATTATTATTAATTGCTTTGAACTTATGAATAATGAATAGTATTTTATAATATCTTTTATTTAAATAAATTGTTTTATTTGTAATTAATTTGATTTTAATTATAAATGATTATGGCTAATCAAAGGGGATTAAAACGGGGGTAAGTCGTTTGGGTATTGAATTATAGATCGTTAATTGGGTTAACGTTCTATATCTTTGCTTAATTCTGTGGGATATTTGTTTCCAATTAAAATAGTGAGACTAGGAGAAATGACACGTTTTATTCGAAATAAGATATCTGTAATAGATTACCATAAATGGCATTGTCACCCCAAGTAAGATTGTTTATTTAAAACAATATACCCTTTCCAAATATTTTCTACTTAGACTCGAGGAAAACAGAACCGGATATCTGTGTCATCCAGACTCGTCTCAATTTGATAACCACTTTAAACCTTTGCGGGTTTGATTTTAGAATTTAATAGGCTGGAGTTGGATAAATAAGTAAAAAATGAGCAATGGTACTTGGATATTGTATGAATGGATTTTTGTGATAAGCGTTGGGTATAACCAGGCAGAGACTCATCGTGTTATACGAGTTATCCTTGTTTTTAAAATATTTGTACAACTTAAGTATTTCAAATTAAATTGTCCTACTCACGTTGGTTTCCATCCTGACTGGGTGTTACTTTATTGTAATGCTCGGGTCAGACCGAGTATTACAACTTTTAAGCTTAGGACGTTTGGAGCTCAGGGGACGAGCTAGATCGCAGAGACGTATTGATTAGATTCCGCCGTGTATTATGGGCAGTATAGACAATAGTGGGGACAAGTTGTTATAACTGTCCAGATTTGTTATACTCTAATATCTTGTATATATATTGACAGTTACAGCTTTTCTTTGTATAAATGATGTTATTTTATATTATATTTTGTTCCACTGCGATTGTGAGATTCTGTGCTGTTGTTTAATATTTCTTCTTCTACCTTTATTTTCTTCTAAACCCAAACAGTCTTTGATTTTCGACACTCGATTTCTCGGCACTCTATACATGAGACGTATTAGTGTTGAATTTCCGAGGTCGAAATTTTTTGGGATGTTACATTTGGTATCAGAGCTGAAGGTTAAGCGAGAACCTTGGCTCTGGTGGGGATTACTCATTTGAGATAGGGATAGTAGTACCCTATAGTGAGTTGAGTGTAGTGTATAAGAGGGCATACTTGTTATTTTCTTGTAAAATAATTTTAAAATGGTTTTAAAAGTAATTTTTAAATAAGCTTATATTTTGATATATAAAGCAATAATTTTTCTAACTATCATAGGGGATTAAGGGAATTGGTTTTTGTTATTAAAAATTAAATAAGATTATAAGAATTAATTGGTAATATATATATAACGAAATAGAAATTTGAGTAAGGATTAACAATGCTAATAAGTTGAGCTAAAAATGGATTCAAATCTGAACTTAAATCCTGAAAAATTTAAAAGAATTTTCAAAGTACTAGAAATAAGTTACCCGATCGTATTATTCAAGTAAATTATGGTCGAATATATGGTGTGCTTGATTTATTGATATGATATTATAAATTGGTTGCTGTATCAGGATGTTTATTGCAAAATAAACAATGATAAAACATGGTGCAATATTCATGGAAGTAAAATTATATAAGTTAAATTTATATATGTGACTTATAAATTAAAAACAAATTTAAATTATGATATTTTAAATCTAGACCCAGAGAAAATTTGAATTGTTTCAAAGTGTTAGAAGAAACAATAAATAAATTATATTATTAGAATGTACCTTGACATGGAAATCTTGTTTTAAAACGAGAGTTATATTGAAAATTTCAAACGAAATTGTTTGAATTAAAAACAAAGAATGGTTTAAAATTTAAAGGTGTGAATTGATATGTAAATGGGATAAATATGTATATATACGTAGATATATATGATTTCAAAGTTGATTTGAAATAAATACTAAGCGTTGAATTCTGAAATTCCCCTAGAATGAGATGTATAACCAAAAGAGAAATAAGTTTATTGAATTTATAAGCGGGAAGGGATATTGATAAGAAAATTTAAATTTGAAATGGAAAATTTAGTAAGGCTGAATGGATTAAATGAATTGAAATTTAACTTAAGGAAAGTTAAATAAGTTGGACCTATAATCTGAAATTGGAAAATTTCATGATGGAATTGGGATTTAACTTAGGAAAGTTAAATTGGTTAAATTTAAAAGAGAGTTATGTGTGGTCTCAAAACGGATTTGAGTTCTGAAAATTGGTAATGAATGCTATTGATTGGTGTTTTAGATAATTTGGATGTTTATTTACTTTGACATATCTTGCTAACATTTGTTTGTTATTGATAGTATATATAAAACTGTATATTGGATTATTTTGAATGAATTAAGAAGTGAATTGAAATGATATATGAGCATTACTAAAATTAAATGGAAATGAAACTTTATTTTGAAACTATCTAAATGATTTTGATTCTTAGGGAAAAAAAATAAAATTTGAACTTATGAAATGAAATTATTTTGAACTTAAGTTCGAAATTTTAAAAATGAATTTCTCAACTGGAACTGTTTAAAGGATAGGGTTTAAAAATTTGAAGTATAGTTGGGTAATAAATTGAATTCTGAGAATTAAATTGTTTAAAAGGGTTTGGACTCTCACTTGAACCTTGAAATAAGTTTGAGTAAAGGAAGTTTAAAATGAATATTTGAATTTGGACTCAGAATTGCATTATTAAAGAAATTTTGATTTGTTAAATTAAATATTAAAGGTTAATTTGATTTAAGGGATCTAATCCGTATTTGAAAACCGTACCCGAATTTATATAAATCAAGATGGTTAAAATTTGAGAATAGAATTGGAACTAATTCAAAATTGAACTTGAATTGAATTAATTGGAATTGAAATCAAAGTTGAATTAGTTTGAAGTCGAATTGGGAATTGATTTAAATTGGAATAGGAATCAAAGTTAATTCGAATTGGGATCTAGATTGAATCAATTGAAATAGAAGTGGAAATTGAAACTGATTCGAATGGGTGATTGGGAATTGAACCAGTTTGACTCTGCAACTATTTTCAAATAAATTATTTAATATGAACAGTTTTAAATCTATTTTCTTAAATATTCAAACTATTTTGATTATCCAAGCTATCTACTATACAAACCCTTCTTTTAACACCCAAACTATCTTATACTTACTATTTAACTATTTTACAACTATTTACCTATTTTCTAACTATTTAACTATTTTAACTTTTCAGGTTATTTTTTAAATTCAAATTGGCCAAAATGGAGATTGTTTATGTTTAAACCATGGATTTAAATACTAATTGAGTTGAATTGAAGTTATAACCCCAATGGAGATTGAAGCAATTGTGAAGTGGAAGCGAAATCAGATATTAAAGTAAAAATGATTTTGGAAATGGAAAAGTATATTTTGGGAAATATATGATGATTAAAAATGGAAGTTGGATAACACTATAACTGAAAACTTACTTTATAAAGAGTAGGAAATGACTTTGTAAAGGAAATTGAACTTGAATATTTGATTTGGCGTAAATAAAGTATATGTTACTAAAACTCCATTTATTGAGATTATAACCAGAAAAAGTGATCTTTGAAAGATATTTGAAATATAAAATGGAATTTATATAAGTGTGAAGAAAATTATTCATGTCAAAGAATAAACTTATGTATATATATATAAGAATGATTTAATGAGAATGGAATTAAAAGGCCTTTGGAACTCATGGATTTTGAAAGGCTTTTGATTTTGGAGAAAGTAAATTTTAAGAATTTGGAAAGCCAAGTTTGAGAACTATCGATATTGAGATACCGGGTTTGAAGTTTATATGTGATACATATAAAGAGTATGCTTTGAAAGGTACTATATGTGTATAGTATAAATTGTTTTGAGAATGCTATGGGGAAAAAGGCGCTCCCATTAAGAGTTGAAACTTATAGTAGGAGATCCACGGGGTGGTTCTGCCTTGAGCCCTAAGGGATGTTCTAAATTTTGATCCCAGAGGACGTCTAGACAAAACTGTAGTTCCTGAGGATTGTGGTTGGGGTAGCGTAAGTCGAGGGCGCTGATGCCTACAGAGACATTGGTGTTATACTGTCACGACAACATAACTCTGGTGTAACTGCGATCTACTGTGTTCCATAGCGTAAGTCAAGAGGCAGTGATTGCCTAAAGTCTGCATTTGAGATCGCTGGGAGAGCGATGTAACATCGGTAGATTGCGATCTATGTGGTCCCTAGTGAAAGTCGTGTGGTAGTGAGTGCCTATATGCTACATTGGGACTCGACTGATGTAGTTTGTGATCTATATGGTGAAGTTTCATTTGGGAGTGAAATTCGAGGGCGCTGATGCCTACAGTTACATGGTTTTTACTGTGATAGCAACGTAACCCTGGCTGTAGCTGCGATCTGTAGCAGTTCCATGGTGAAATCGAGGGGCGTGGATGCCTACAGTTTTCTATGGATTTCGTCGGGATGGCAACGTAATCATCATGCTAACTGCGACCCATGGAAGGGGTGATGATTTCCAGAGCATTCCCACAAAATTTTTTTCAAGCATTTTCAATGGGTGTTGAAAATGGGTTCACTAAGTACTTATAGATTTTCAGTCCTGCGCCTGATCAACGTTTGACTGAATTTTTGTGAGAACAAGGATGGACTTGTTTAAACATCGAGTTATAAAATGTATTTTTATATAAAGCCAGTTTGGTAATGTTATGTAGTTTTAAAAGTTTTTTTAAAATTTAATATAAGAGAGTAAAAGTTTAAAGAGAATTTAACAAATAATAAACATCATAAATTAAAATTAAATTCTCGCTTCGTTCCTTTTCGTGGACGAAAAGTTCTAAGGGTGGAGGAATGTGACGATCCGGATTTATAACATTTGTTAATTGGGTAATTAATTGATTTTAATTATTGATAATTAAAATACCTGAATATATAAATTGGTTTGAAAACTATAGTAAATATTGAATTATAAAAACTATGAATATGATACGTCTTATGGAAAATAAAGAATATATAAACTCCACCATTTGAATTAAGATGAAATATCCACAAAATATATAAATAAAAATACATACAAGCTTATGATGTTTAACATGTATATAAGTATATAAATGCATATATATATGTGTGTGTGTGTGTGTGTGTGTGTGTGTGCCCATATGAAATCAAATATAGAAAAGTTTGTATAATTGTGAATATATATATATATATATTATCAAAAATATACATAATCAATGTATGTGAGAAAATGTATAGATGTATAAATGTGTGTAATATGGTGACAAATACAAGAAATGTATGTATACATATATTTAAATAGTGAAAATGTAAGCATATACATATATCATGACAATAACATACATGAATTAATATATGTATATGCTTATAAAAGTGTGTGTGGGTGAATATGTATATATATGTTATAGAAATCTTGCATATGGTCTAAGTGGTAGAAATATATATATATATATATATATATATATATATATATATATATATATATATAAGGGAAGAGATATGTATGTAAACTTACAAGGGGACATAACATTTAATGCAAGCACACATTTAATCAAATCACCCAAAATCAAATCACGTAAATTAAGGAAATCAAAATCACTTTAGAAAAAATAGGACAGCCTGTACATATGCAAGCCTGTTTTGCTCTGCACCCTTCATTCATATATATATATATATATATATATATATATATACATATATATAGGTGGCCAGGCATATGGTGTTCAAGGTTATGAAAAGAGAAAAAGAAAAAGAAAACAAGAATTACCGACAAAAGAAAAGAAAATAAAAATGTAAAACAAAAATCAAGCTTTCTTAACATATCAAATCCACGTTATAAAATCAAATCAGCTTATGTTTAAATCAAGTCCATATATATTAAATGCAAAAAGGAAAAATCATGTCAGGTCAAAGCATTGTTCAAATCAAAATAAAATGAAAAAATATATTGAAATGGTGGAGCCTGTAACAAGCTTCAGCCTGCTTTCCTATTTTATATATATATATATATATATATATATATATATATATATATATATATCTGTGTGTGTGTATCACAGCCTTGTTTCGCATGCTACTGCATTCGAGCAAGATAAGAAAATAAAAATACAAGCTTCCATGTACAACTAGCAATAATAATAATGATAATAATAATAATGCAAGTTGCCACATAGAAATCAAAGCAACACAATAAAGTGAGGCAGGAGATAAGACTAAATAATGCAGCAGTTCAACTCAGCAAAAATGGTGAGTAAATCCTAAACTTCCTTACAGGGAGCCATGTATGCATATATATCTTGTAAAAGTTTGAATAAACATTGTTGTTCACCAAGTGTTCATGTACTAACAAGTTTCAAAAAATTATACATGTGATTAGCTAGGAAAAATATACTCTGTATCTTAGGGAACATGTTCTATCTCCCCTGTTCTTTGAAAAAGCAATAACCTTCAACTTTAAAAAATTCTTTTCTCACTATCTAAGCAATTTCAGGTTATGACTCTAAAAGAAAGATTGCTCATTTGTAAGTATAGTTTATTTTAAAGATCATTCCATCTATTTTCATATAACATAGGAGAAGGAAGACCTCGTTTACTGTATACAACTCACAAGTGATCAAAATTTTGATCTCGAAATTTTTTACCTTGATTACATGAGTGGGTGTGTGATTTGAAACGATGATTTTGAAAAATGGAAAGGTGATTTTTAGGTGCGTATGTGATGAGAAAAGGTGAGATGAATGGAATTTTCGAATTTCGATCATCAAGTCAGTGTCGTGTTTTCAAATTGGTCGTGGAGGAGCTGGGTCAATGGAGGATCCAGGAAAATGGTTTGAAGATTTTTAGCAGGGTGGGTAGATTGGACGAGGCCGCTTTAGGGTTTCGAGACAGTTTTTAGTGGGTTTGGTTATGAAGCAATGGTGGTGGGTAGGAGGAGAAGTAGACGTGCGTAGAGGGGGAATTGGAAGAGAAGGTTGCTGCGATGCTTGGGGCAAATTTAGGGGTCGACGATGGTCGAAATCGGTGTGGCGACGAGGGGTAATGGATTTCGGTGCGTCTAGGTTTGGGAAAAAACTTGTTTTTGAGTTAACGCTCGTGGTGGGTTTTTTAGGCGAAGAAACGAGTTGACGGGGTCGGGGCGACTCAAGGGAATGGTCGGCGGCATGGTCCGGTGAGGGGAGCCCATGTGTACATGCACCGTGCGTGCACACCTGAGTGTTCGTATGACAGGAAGGGGAAAAGAAAAGGGAGCTGGAGAGAAAAGAAGAAGGGGAGAAGGGGAAAAGGGCCGAGTGGAAGAAGCTGGGCTGGTGGAAAATAAATAGAAAAAGGAAATGTAGAAAAGAGATAAAGAAAATGTAGAAAAGAAATTAAGGAAGTATAGAAAAGAATAAAAGGAAAAGTAGAAAAGAAAAGAAAGTGTAGGAAAGGAAAGGTAAAAGAAAGGAAGAAGGAATAGAATTCATAACAAGATAATCCATATTCCTAGTTTGATTTAAAGTGATATGGTATTTTATAATTTTAAAGGATAATTTAATGGAAATAAGTTATTATTAATTGGTTTAAACTAATGGATAATGAATAGTTTTTTTTATAATATCTTTTATTTAAATAAATTGTTTTATTTGTAATTAATTTGGTTTTAAACATAAATGATTATGGCTAATCAAAGGGGATTAAAATAGGCGGTAAGTCATTTGGGTATTGAATTATAGATCGTTAATTGGGTTAACGTTCTATATATTTACTTAATTCTGTGGGATATTTGTTTCCAAATTAAAATAGTGAGACTAGGAGAAATGATACGTTTTATTCAAAATAAGACATCTATAATAGATTACCATAATTGACATTGTCGCCCCAAGTAAGATTGTTTATTTAAAATGATATACCCTTTTCAAATATTTGCTATTTAGACTCGAGGAAAACGAAACCGGATATCTATGTTATCCAGACCCGTCTCAATTTGATAATCACTTTAAACCTTTACGGGTTTGATTTTAGAATTTAATAGGCTGGAGTTGGATAAATAAGTAAATTTGACTATTTAAAAATAAGCAACGGTACTTGGATATTATATCAATGGATTTTTGTGATAAGCACTGGGTATAACCAGGCAGAGACTCATCATGAGTTATCCTTGTTTTTAAAATATTTGTATAACTTAAGTATTTCAAATTAGATGGGTCTACTCACGCTGGTTTTCAGCCTGACTCGGGTGTTACTTTATTGTAATGCTCGGGTCAGACCGAGTATACAGATTTCCAGGTTAGGACGTTTGGAGCTCAGGAGACGAGCTGGATGACAGAGACGAATTGATTAGATTCTGCTGTGTATTATGGGCTATATAGACAGTAGTGGGGACAGGTTATTATAACTGCCCAGATTTGTTGTACTCTGATATCTTGTATATATTGACAGTTACAGCTTTTCTTTGTATAAATGCTGTTATTTTATATTATATTTTGTTCCGCTGCTGTGAGATTCTGTGCTGTTGTTTCCTATTTCTTCTTCTACCTCTATTTTCTTCTAAACACTAACAGTCTGGGATTTTCGACACTCGATTACTTGGCACTCTTTACATGGGACGTTTTAGTGTTGAATTTTAAGGTCGAAAATTTTTGGGCTGTTACAATTTCACATTTAAATCTTAACCGTTTTTCACATGATGGTACCCAAAAAACTAGATAAGATGTGAAAATACCCTAATGGGAGCAAACCATATGGATTGGATTTCTTTCATGCTTTGGGTTTAGTCATTCCGACAAAGGATAACAAAGCTCAACGGAGAACACACCGTCTTAGAATGACGATAATAAAGAAGTTGAAGTAACCGATGGCTGGGAGACCGACTATCGATGAAATTAAACGATCATATATGGAAATTAAGTCTTGTATACTTATCACCACTCTTCGAATTTAAACTTGTATTATTTCTTGGTTAATAATAATACGGGATAAGTCATGGTAGAGTTACCTCAAAGGCATGTCTCATGACTATTCTTAACTTTTGAAATAGAAGCAAGTCTACTTCTTCGACGTTTAGTGCTAAGTATACAAATAAATCGTTTTCATATAAGTGATATCACTTTACGAAAATTAATTCATTCGCGTAAACGAAGTAAACTTTTATTTTTAAAACCAAACTCATGCTTAGGCTTCACAATGCAAATACTAACTTTAAAATACTTTGTTAAAGGAGTTCACTAAGTTTAAAATCATTATAAAAAGGATTTATAACTAAAACCATCCTTATTACATTGATTTATTAAAACTTTAAAACTTTATTAATTCAGTTGATTGATTGACTTCAAAGCCTTTAATCCAAAAAAAATTAATCACTTTTAAATACCATTAATTTAATTAAAATTTTATTATAATTAAATAAATTAAATTAATAAATAATTTATTATCATTAATTAAAATGAATACAAAGTCAAAATATCCTTGTTACTTTAATAAATTCACTTTGAAACTTCATTAATTAAGTTGATAAATTAACTTTAAATGCCTTTAATTGAGAAGGGTAAATCTCCTTTAATATATCATTAATTCAATTAATTAGTAATATTTAAATATAATTAATTAAATTAATTAAATTAATTAATAAGTAATTAAATACCATTATTTAAAATGATTAACAACTTTAAAACATCATTAAAGGAAAGAATACTTAGGTTAAAACAAATAGATTTACTTTAAAAATCATTAATTAAAAAGATTTATTGATTAAAAACATCATTAATTAATTGACTAACTAACTTTTAATCCATCATTATCAAAATATTATTAGCCTTAAACAACATTAAATAAAATGATTAATTAATTTAAAACATCATTTAAAGAAGTAGTAATCAAAGTTCAAACAAGTTGATTATCTTTTAAAGTCATTAATTAAAAAGATTAGTTAATTTAAAACATGAATAATTAATATATTAATTAACTTTAATCCATCATAATTAAATAATTATTTTCTTTAAACATCATTAAATAAAATGATTAATTAATTCAAAAACATCATTAACTAAGTAATTAGTTAACCTTAATCCTTATTAAATAATTAATTAATCAAATTAAATAATCATTATTAAAGTGTTAGTTACTTTTAAAAAAATTGTTAATCAAAACCTTACTTAACTTGTAAAATAATTCCAAGCACGAAGATGAAACCACACTGTTTCAATAAAAAGTGATATTCCGAAAGTGCTGATATACCGATTATCGTCATACAGGCAGTTCGACAAACGAGTTTATGATATTATAATTACAACCAAAGATTACATAGCAAGGATATGAGCATATATATATGGTAATTTACTATGAAACAACATGTAATTAGTATTTACTAATAATTATATTAACTTTAACTGCTAACTTTTCATATAGTTAACTATATGCTTACTAACATTTAAACACGACAACTTTTCAAACCATAAACCAAAAATTTAGCTAATATTATTTATCTTATCCATATATTAAAAAGACAACTTCTCTAAGTGTACATCTTTTTCTTACTAATCATATGATTATCAACTTAATTTATTTACCTATCCATTTCTAAATCAAATTTCTTAACCTTAAATCCATCAAATACCTTATGGTCAACTTGTGAAACTTAATTCACATGGTATTTGTTATTTATACATTTTCATCCAACAATTAACATACTAACCATATTATTCAGAAATATCCACGTCTAATCTTACTTCATTACAAATGTTGCCCTAAATGTATCACTAATTCCAATTTTTATATTAGGATGATATTTCTGATCTCTCTTATTTTAAATTTCATTTCGATTCTAACCAAAATGCTTAGGTCAGACCGAGCATATTTTCAGATGTAGATTTGGATGCTTTGGAGCTTCAATAGACGAGCTAGAAGTCTTCTGGTCTTATTCACATATATGTTTATTTTTCGCTACATTGTTGTTAAATTATCAACAATTGTAAGGACATGTTATTATAACTGTCCAAGCTGATGATAAGTGATTGATTGTTGTACTTTGATGGATGTATATAAATTACGGTTTCTGTTTTGTAAAGGTCATTGATATGGTATTATATGTTTTTCCGCTGCGATTGTGAGATTCAGTAATTATTTTAGTTTCTTTTTCTCGTTTTCTTCTCCTCTCTTCTTCTCTCTTTCTCATGATTATTCATCTTTCCGTTCGTTTTGGGTTGGACATGTTTGGTTTTTATCAGCTCTAAATGGGTTAGATTTGTGGGTCGTCACATCTGGTATTAGAACCTAGGATTGTGCGAACTCTTAGGCTTTTATGGGTACTCATTATAGATACGGTTAGCAATACCCTAGATTGAGTTTGAGTGTATATATTAGAGCGTATTTCTTAGTGATATAAAAAATGTTTTATATTGGGTTGTTTGATTCATTAAATTTGAATTTTGGGTTCTGGTCGATACGCCTAGCCAACGTTATCAATTGGGATTCAAGAACACTTGAACAAGGCAAGCAGACACAATGTTGTTTTTCAAAGTGGGTAAATGAAATAATTTTACCTAAATTATATTATATATCTCTACTATTAATAATGAGAATTCAATTCATTAATTTCAACCGTGTCTTTTTGAAATTCCCAAATTGCCCTATACATCATTGAAGATTTAAGAACATAAACATCATTTTTCAACTACCGTGCACAATCAACTGAACTTCACATACCCCCTACCTCATCACAATTTTATAGAATTTGCACGACAGGACAACCTACTACTTCCTCTCTTAGCTTATATTCACTAACAATTAAGATACTTTTTGTGATGTGAGACTAATCAAAATTAACCTTTGCATAGCCTGAGTAATTGTTGAAGAATCAATACAATGAACATAGAAATCAAACCAATTTCCTAGCCGCAAGAATCGGTTTTTTATGTTAGGTTGATGTTCAGGTTATCCACCTAAGGCATATTAGAGCATTTACTTCAGATAATATTGAGTGTCCAAAACCTTTACTAAAACTGACTTAATTGAACCTGAAGTAAATACTTAACTGAAGCTGAAGTCAACATGCAAACTAAATTGTATTTTCCATGTGATTACTTGAAGTAATGGTAATATTTCACGATAATATTTGAAATTGTGTTGAGTACTAATTTTGATGTTGCCCAACTTCTCTGCCAAATGTGAATATATATGCTTAGAAATTTTGATGACAACAGCTAGATGTGAATAATGAAATAAACATGAACAAATGCTTAAGTGCACACAACTCAATATGCTCAAATACTGACTATACACACACTTATATGATACACTCACACACCGTCACTCACTTAATACACACACACCTGAATACACACACACACACTATCACACATGCAACACACACCTGAGTTAACCCAATACAATAGCCATACACACCTCACATACACAAAAACACATGCATATATCCAATGCCCCAAGTACCCAGAATCATATCATAAAATTAATAACCCATTTTATCAACTTTGATTTTTTAAAATAAAAATGCATGCAACTACAATTTAACTAACTCATACTCAATCATAAAGCTTTAACTTTGCACCTGAATACACACACGTGTTTACTCATGCATACCCAGTATTATCGCCCGTGCATATTATATACACACAAACGCAGTTATAAATGAACATTGACACCCTCATAACTCACATAATAATATGCATATGTGCACAAGCACCATAAGAAAGTGCTGGGAATAGTAAATGCATATGAACAACTAGATCATAGGAGAAGTAAATATAGGAAATAAATGGTACGACATCAGGTGTGTGAAACAACAACTGCACTAGCGAAATTCTTAGCATAGTTATATAATAATGAAACAAAGGAAAAAACAAGGAACGATATAACGCATATGTCTGTCTCTTCTTAACCTCTCAACTTCTCTATCTCTACCATTTTTAAAGAGAATTAACCAACATGATTCACACGATATCTTTTTGAAATTCCAAAATTACCCTAATTCATTAATGGAATCTCACCACTCTTTCCGCCTACCCACCAAAGGAATTTTACTATCAATTTGTCATCCATGTCACCAACAAAACAGCTTGAAATGTGTTGGAACTACAAAAACATTTCCACTTAAAACACCCATACATCCAAGGTAAACATCTTTGGATATTAGATGCACGTACGTGCATTGTATACTAGTATATATAATGGAATAATTTTCAGAGATTACTATAAGTTATATATGGTGCGTTTGGTTATTAATGAATTGTAACAACCCAGAATTTTCGATCTCGAAAATTCTAGATAGTTAGAGAAAAGAAGAAAAGAGATAGAAGAAGAAGAACAGAAACACCAAAGCACAATCTCACATTCACTGCGGATAAAATATAATATCAAATAATATTCTTTATACAAAGCAAGCTGAATCTGTCAACTACATTTTATACATCAGAGTTACAATATTTCACAATCACTGGGAAATTAAAATAACTTGTCCCCGAAATACAAAGAATATATCACAGCGGAATACACTCCATACGTTCCTACCATCCAACTCGCCTCCTGAGCTCCAGAACGTCCTTACCTGAAAATATGTAATGCTCGGTCGGACCCGAGCATTACATCAAAGTAACACCCGGGTCAGGCTGGAAACCAGCGTGAGTAAACCCATATAATTTGAAATACTAAGTTCAAACCATAAAAGAAAAACCCGGGGTAACTCGTACTTCACTATGAGTTCATTACTTGTTATGCTCAACACTTATTTCACAAATCAATCCCTAAGTATCCATACTTAGTTTCAAAGGACCATATTATTCCATTCCAGCCTATTGATTTCACATGCAAATCTATATAGATTTATTAGAGATTACAAATCGAAGTGGGTTTGGGTATTTACTGATACCCGACCCCGGTCTCTTCGAATTCAATACCATCTTAACCCAAGTTATCCAAGTGAAATACAATTCAACTTTAAATACAAGATGTCATTTTTTTTACACAGCAATTTATCATCAATAGATAATCACATTATCACTGTTCACCCAAAACATATCATATCATAAACATTTCATACCATAAATATCAATCAATTCAAGGCGTCTAACATCATTCGATCATTCATAAGTAAGATTGATCACTTTCAAAATTAATGTAATTTATCTCTAATTAAATTAATTACTAACCTTTAATCACTTTATATTACCTTTACTTAACATTAATTAATTACAAACCAATTAATTAATGATCTTTTAGTTACCCATCTTAATTAATCACCCTTGACTAATTATCTTTTAATTTCAACAAGTAATTAATTCTTAATTAATTACACAAATTAATTAACCTTCACTCATAACATAATCCCGTAATTGCTCTTTGAAAGTAATTAACAATGATTTATTACATTTATCCTTAATTAATTACTCAACTAATTATCCTACGATCACTTACATTGATTAATTATCCCATAATTAATCACACTCATTAATTAACTAACCCTTGATTAGTTTCCTTATTCAATCAATCCTTAATTAATCACTCTAAGTAATTAATCCTTAATTACTTCCATTAAGTAATTTTTCTTCAATTAATTACTTTCATCAAATAATTATCTCATTGGTTAATTATTCTTAATTAATTAACCTTTAATTTTTAACTAATTTATCCTAAAGATAAACCATTTATCTTTATTCAATCACATTCAATAACTAATTAAACTTTAATAAATTACACTAAGTAATCAAAGACTCTTTAATTAATCACACTGATTGACGATCCTTTAATTAAATTAATTATCATTTAATTACTTAAGTTAATTAATTGATCTTCAATGAAGGAATTATTAATTAACTAATCATTCTTTAATTAATTACTTTTCAGTAATTATTCTAATTCAAAACCATTCAAACACCTTAAATTTCATACCTTTGTCAAAAGAAAAAATAATTTATTTATTTTTATATTAACTTTGAAACTTGGAACAAAGCTTCCTTTTAAAATCAAAATCTGGTTATTCAAACATAACAAAATCTGGATCATCATCGTCACAAAAAGATAAAAAAAGAACAGCTTCCATCCAATCTATAAACCCGAGTTTTAGTTTGAAATTCCAGAGCTAATCTTCGAGATGAACCACACAATCCTTTCTTCGAGTCATACCAAAATTTCCTCGAGACTTTCCCCTGGAAACTCTTCTTCCCAAACCAAATTTGTTTCCAGATACAACAACCTAACGCGTGCACGTGCACAGTTCGATTGAGTCGCTTCGATCATCCACGCCGCCCTCAACAAGTCATCATTGACCTCGCTGACCAACCCAAATATCCAGAACCACGAGATCATCTGAAAAACGAAAACGAAACCATGGACTCTAAACTGGAACGACATAGTTCATCAAAATTTGCCTCGCCTAGCTAATCCCGGCCACCACAAAATGTGTCCATCCTTCCAAAGCAACCCCTCGACACCACTCATCGATTCAGCTATCACCGGTGGGTTTCGATCCACTCACATCAATGCATTAGCTCCTCAAACCTAGCCGATGAAACTGCTTCTCAAACTCTAGTTCAAGCCATCCCATCGCCATGATCAACTAAACATGCTCCCACTATTTTTCCCTGAATCGCCTAACCTCCATCTTCCTCCAGCGTGGGCCCCGACCATCCCTTCCTCGTCGATAGTTGGAATTTGGCAAAAACTCAAAATTCGATTAACTCGATCATTCTCAACATTTACGAACCTAAAAATCATGAAATTTCTTTCAAAAATCATTTTATAGTAAAAAGAATCAGATCAAATGATCAGAATTTAGAATTAAGTTACTTGAATTTTCTTGTTTTATATTTTTCTCTGTAATTTCAAAAATTTTGAATTATTTACCAAATATTTTTACTAAAGATTATTTTTAAAAATAACTCTGTGTTGTTATAAACATCTTCTCTTCAAGATTCATGACTTGAATTTGTTTAAACAAGAAGATAATGATTTTTCTTGACTTTAAAGACCTGTAACCCAAGAACAGATAATCGTATACCTGTTCACAGACAAAAATATTCAGCCTTTGCATATTTAGATGTATATACAAACCTATTTATGCTCATTCAAACATCTTTCATTACTTTACTTCAAAAAAATAATATAATATCAAGTTATAAAAGCAAATTCAAGGCTAAAATAAAAGTTTGCTCACATTTTTCTTAAGAACAGAGGTTGCGTACATTCACTCAAATGTGTATATGTATTTCTATCCATATATGCAAGATTGACACATTTATACATTCAGGCAAACAATTTCACAACTTCATTACTAAAGTTCATCAATTCATCAAAGCATAAATAGACTCAACTTAAAGGGAGTAGTTTACTCACAGTATATGTAGAGCAGAGGAAACCAGGTTTGGAAATTTGCAACTGCACTTGATTTGAATTGATTGATGCTATGAGATTTGAAATCCTTGAGATTAATCCTTGAATTTTCCCTTTGCTAACTTAGTTGAAATAGTTTTTTGGTTGAAACTGTTGTTTGATTATCTTCTTGGGTTTTTTTCTCAAAAAAAGAAAGTATTGTGGAAAGGAAATGTTTAACCTGTACTCAGTTTCTTTTTCTTTAAAAAAAATCATATATTTAAAAATCAATTCTTGCCACTTGTTATTTTTAAGTTATATTGAACTTACAAATGTTTAAATATGAGATTACCAAGCTCACAAATGTTCATGTGCATGTTTAACATTTTTATAAAATATTATATCTATTTCTATTGAGTGATTGTATATATATTTACTAATTTATGTATTATGTTTCAAACCTTACTTTCTATATATACAAGGTGTAAAAATTTTCCAGGCTTGCAAATGTCAATTCCTCAAAATATATTCTCTTATGCTATATAAATTTTGGGTTTTATGCTTATATTTTTATATTTACTAATTTATATTTCTCCCATGTATGCTTTAAAGAAATATATTAAAACCTTTATTTATTCCTATTTGAATTTTATACTTAAGTTATTTATACTTTAATTAATAACTATATATAAATACTAGTTGTAGAGTTTTTAAATCATTTCATTTTTAAGATATATATAGAATTCCAAATCATAGTTTTATTTACAACTATATACATATACACACACATATATATATATATATATTCATGAACAATAGTAATTAATAAGTATGTCTAATCTATTTGAAAATATAATTTTTCTTTTGCAAATTTAAATTATATAAGAAGATTATTAAATAAATACTTATATCCAGATATATATATATATGTATATATATAATTATCAAAAAAAATTATTTTTATTAAATCTATAAACCAGATAATTATCCAATTATGAGATGTTCAAAAATCCGGGTTATCACATGAATGGTAATATTTGATTATTATCATTTGTTGTTTGTTGATTGTGTGTTAATAAAAAGTTGTTATTATAAATATAACAAAGATAAACAATTATGAAATGGTTATATATAACCAAAGTGAAATAAGTAAAGTTATATAAGTATAAATTTATTAATGTGATTTATAAATAAAAGGGAATTTAAAAGAAATAAAAAGCATTAAATTCACTTTAGTCGTTGGGAAATAATTCGGGTGATGACTGCAGCATCATCAGTATTCATTTTCGAGTTTCTAGGTGATGAACCATTCCTTTATAATTTTAATTTGAAGTTTTGTTTTGATAAAACAAGTTTTGATTGAAAAAATTTACAAATATGATTTGACAAATATATAAAATAAGTTTTTGAACTTATAATTTGAATATAGTATAGATAAGAAATAAGTTTACAACTTATGAACTTGAACGAGAAAGTAAAACCAAAATTTAAATGGTCGAACATTTTTGTTAACCAAACAAAAGTGAATCTAAAATTGGAATATGAAATAAAGAATTTAACATGAGTAAAGTTAAATAAATTAAGTTAGTGAAATGAAGTTTAACTTAAGAAAATTTAAATGATGCAAATTGAATTTGAAATGAATTAGATAAAATTATGAAATGAATATACACTTAAATCGTAAAGTGATTTTATATCCCTGAATTGTAAATATAGTATATGAATAAACTTAAGTCAAATGAATTCATGGAATTTTAATAAATAAATTTGTGTAACTTATAGATTTGAGGAATATTAAGTTGAAAAAACAAAATCTAATTTTTTTGAATATGAATGTTAAGAAGAAAAGAAATCTAATTTTGATTTTGAATTATAAATAATTAAAATTAACTCAAGATTAAGTAAAGTGGAATAAAAACGAGTTAAATGAAATAGAACTTGATTTGAAATAAAATAAACTTTAGTTATAAAATACATTCCAACTTAAGTTGTAAAAAAAAGGATTGAATATGGTTTAGAATTTTGTTTGATAGAACACGTATGAATTTAAGTTTTAAAGTGAAATATAAACATAAGAAGTGTTGTATTAAATGTTTATAAACTTAAGTAAATAATTTTACGGTATGGTTGTTAAGTTTTGTTAGTATTAAAAGAAAATATCATAAGTAAATTTTATATGGAATGAAATGTTGTTAAACTTAAATTGAATTTTAAGGTAAATTAATTGAATGTGGATATGGTGAAAGTGAAGATAAATAAGTGAATGTTAATAAATTGTATGTAAGTGAAATTAATATGAATAATTAAATTTAATTTAAATTGAATGCGGATCAAATGCATGTAAAAGGAATTGAGTTTAAATAAGGAGAATGGGATATAATAAGAAACCCATTGAATAAATATGTAAGTTGCACATATATTATTTTTTCACATAACTGTCTGACCCAGATTTGAAAATACAATTTCGAGGTGATTTACAGCAGTCCGAGTTGGAATTTTCACTCGATTTCCTAACGGCAAACCCTGAATATGGATTTTTGGTTGATTATGAAATTATCTATCATAGTATATGGCTGTGCAAGGGGAATGGTGGTATTCTAATAAGGAACGGGATATTAGTTCACACTAGAGTGGTCGTGTGAACAATACTAGTTCGAAAGTGAAATTGTGTGATCGTGTAAGAGATCATGTATAGTTTTGCATATGGATGATATATGTACATCGTACAGACTTCAATAAATTAAATATTGACAATAGAAAGTGCAAAATGATCAGGATTATGAATTAATTGGATGATTATTAATTATTTGATGGTTTCCCTGGATGCATTTGCTATATTTGCATATAGTTGTTGTACTAGTTTATGCTATATATTGATATTACTTTCTATGTACATGTTCTTATTGGTTGTTGAGTGATTAGTAGGTGCGGATGGTATATGCTTCGCAGTTGGAGCTCGCTTTCGCATTATAATGATTGTATATGCTTGCTAATATAATAAAAGGCGCACATCTCGAATTACATATCGTACTTTTATATTTTGTCCCTACGGGATGCCTCATATTTGAAGATGAGATATATACTTATGATTATATATATATATATTATGATTTACTACGATCGAACCATGCAAAGCAGACGCCGGCAAAAATTGAAGGCATTAGATATTTTATGAAAATTTTGGAAAAAAATTTGATAACTAAAATTTTGATTTTGGTTTTATAAGTTGGAATGAATGGATTTGAAAACTTAGAAATTTTTTTATGGAAGTTTAACAAATTGATTTCAAAATTTTAAAAGGTTTAAAAGAATTTGGTAATCCAGTTTCTAATAGTTTTGAAAAATTAATAGATTTTGGGGCATTTTTCTTACTTGGTAATTTCGGGGATGAAATTCTTTTAAGGAGGGGAGTCTGCAACAACCCAGAATTTTAGTCATTCAAAATTGGAATATTTAGTTGATTTTAGATACTGATTTATTTGATAATTAAATTGTTAAAATTGATAATTGAAATTTGTTTAAATAATTGAATCTTGGATTTAATGTGAATGAAAAATGACTAAGTTTATTTAAATTAGAATGGAGATAGTGAACTTTTAAATTTGAATTATAAATGATTAGACTGGTTTTGTAAATTATTCATTTTAATTAACGTGTAAATATAGTCTTTTTAGGCAAGGTCTCGGATTTCAACGAAACCAGTTTCACCGGATCCGTAATAGTGAATTATTATATTATGTCGAATTTAGTGGCAATTGGACGTATCGTTTGGTCACTCGAGTTCAAAATGCGTAGAATTGATTAAAGGAATTTTAAATTAAAATAATTCGATTTTGAAAAACTATCTTCTGAATGTTATTGAATTGGCTCTCGATATATATTTCATTGTGCTCAAAATAGGGGTATAACATATAGAATGCCAAGTGGCACGCTTTGTTTGGAGTTTGAAATTTTTAAAGGTCGATAATACTTTGGAAAATCTTCTATAAATAGCCATCAAGTTTCTATCATTTGCAAACCTAACCCTTAAATCTAATTTCATCCACTATTTAAATTCCACCACCCAATAGCAAACATTGATTGGAGCCTCTAGGAGCCGAATTAACCTTTGACTTCAACTATAGAAATGTAGAGAGCATCGACCTAGGCGACAAAAATTAGCCACCGTTCATCTATAGTTTTAGGTCTCGCGACCGTGATTTTTGCGTGTAGCTGACGCATGCTGCGGTGGCTCGACGAGTGAAGGCAGAGGTGCAGTGGTCAAGGCAGGCAGCGGTGGCTCGGCGTGTTGTGGTGGTGGCCACGAGTTAAGTGAAGAAAACACATCAGGGGATGGAAGGAAGAAAAGGTTAAAGGGTATAATTTTAAATTTATTTAAGTAAATTAAAATTAATTACCTCATCATGTTAATTAATTCATAACTTTCTTTTATGAGATCCGTTTCGAGCATGACAAGTTGCATTACATTCATATCAGCAAGCACTACGCTATGGAGTTGGATTGAATGAATTCGAAGCTAGTTAGAATTTTGGGTTAAATTGAACGATCGCCTTAATTTTAAATCAAACCGGAGCGCTTTGCGATTTCTGGCATTTTTGTGAATAAACTCACTTCTCTGGCCTGCTTATATTTTTATATAAGTGGGAATAAATTTATTTATGTTGTTTGTTGCTTGTTTGGATGATATACTATATTTATTAATTGGTCTTTATATATTTCTACCTATTGGAGAGGATGAAAGCCTATTACGTTTCCGTGTAAGAGCGAATGACCCTTTGTATACGAATCCCATCTTGAAGTGGTTGATTTATATTTTATGATTATATGCTATCTTTGATGCGGGGGACAGGTTGGAGGAATCCAAAAGGATTCCTCACCATTGTTAATTTTACTTTTCATATATATGCTAATGTATGATGTGTTGGATGTCATGATATTGTTTTTGATGTGATGTGGCTTATTTAGTGGTTTAGTAGCACTGGGCCTTATTTTTGATATTTTGAAATACTAAAAATAGTGATTTTGAATTAAAAGGGATTTCAAAGTGCTTTTGGAAGTACATATGATTTAATAAATTTTAAATTATTAAAGGAAATAAATTCTTTTTTAAAGACATTAAATTTATGATTTTTAATGTTATAAAAGTATAGTTTTAAGAAATACTTTGATTTGAGATTTTTAAACAAGTTTATATAAAGGATTCATAAAGGTAATATTTTATAAGTAAGAAAATGGATTTATGATCTGAATTTATAAACATTTTGAAAATGGAGTTAAAGCTGATTTGATAAATGGATTTTATAAGTAAATTTGCTTTATAAAGAAATGGATTATAAGTGGATTTTGATAGTAGAATTAGTTTTATTAAAGAATGGATTTACAAATGGATTTTGATAATAGAATTTGTTTTATTAAAGAATGGATTTATAAATAGAACTTTATAAATAGAAGAATTTTGTAAGATAGAATTTTATAAAATCAAATGGAGATTTATAAACATGGTTACAAATATGGAAATGATTTGTGTTGAGGCTTAAAATTTGGATTTTATTAAAGGAACATTTGAAAGAAATATTTTAATCGAGTTAATGGTTTTAAAGAAATTTACCTTATGTTTTAGAAATATTAATTCCAAATGGAATTAAATGGCATGGAAATGTTTTAAAATGTGATAAGTATCGAAAAGATAGATTTCAACATTTATTATTATAATAGACATTTTCGGGAAGTAAGGAAGGCATGGACTATAGCATTATTGTTATAGTAAATGATTTTCGACAGGAAACATTTTATATGGTATATGGGATATACATATACATATACATATATGTGTGTGTGTGTGTGTGTGTATATATATATTAATCGAATCCCCATACTAATGTTTTTGGTTTTTCATAACGATATTTTACACAACATTCGTTTTGATCCAATAAATGATGTTTTGACCTTCCATTGTGAAATACGCGAATTGGTTCTTATGATCATACTAAAGGCTTGGTGGTGTAGGAGCATCGCTTCCTATACTTAACACCTGTCCAGAGGCGTACGAACTCTAGAGTTATACGGTTATAGAAATCTATTTGGCATGTCTCCAAACGGTAGTGTTATTGAAAATACTTATACCATTTTATATAGTTGATATAAGTATATGGAAATGTTATGGTTTTGAGAATATATCCTTTTTAATGACAATATGAAGCAAATATTTGGAAATTGATTTAATTAGTAAATGATTAATTAAATGGGCCTAATGATTGCTGATGTTGATAGATATTGTTTGTTTGCATTGACAGTTAAATAACCGACTATCAAATTTGGTCATTCTTGTTCCTTGACTTTATGCGGGAACTGATTAGTCATTCACTTAGCACGAAGCCGACTAAGTAGGCCTGGTTATCGTTTGGATTAAGAATGTTGATTCAAGTAGTGCGGAGGGTTTATGGTACTCCAATCTACCGGGCTTCCTTCTTGGCCTAAGGATAGCAAGTTGAGAGTTGGAAAAGTGATAAGTCTACGAGACTTGATTTCCGTATGTGGTTAAGACATTCTTTATCGTTATTGGTTTGGAGAAACTGGGGTCGGAATTATTTAAGAACCACTTCGGACCAATGTATGCGTTCAAAAGTATAGATCACAGATATGATCACAGAATCAAACACAGATGAAGAAATAAAATAAAAGCAATAAAGGAAAGAACACACCGGATTTTATACTGGTTCGGAGTTACCTTACATCCAGTCCCGCACACAAGTACAGATTTGCTTTCAAAAGCAATTGTACAATTACACCCTCGATTTCAAGGCCACAAGGTACACCACTCTAGATTCACAATCCTCGGGTAGAGATACTTGATTTTATGGGCAACAAGTTCACCTAATTGATTTCACAGGCTACAATCACACCTTTTCTCGCTTGATTGATTTCACAGGCTACAATCACACCTTTTCTCGCTTGATTGATTTCACAGGCTACAATCACACCTTTTCTCACTCAATTTATTACAAAGAAGCCTATAACTCTGAATAGCATTGGAATCTTGTTGAGATAGTGATAGAGAATCGAACCATAAATGATCTAGTTAGATTCAATGTTGATTTCGGCAGAGTAATGGTAGAAATGTGTATAAAGAAATGTGGAAGAAGAGGAGAAGTGAAATCAGAGAATATATATATATATATATATATATATATATATAAATTCGTTTAAAACTGCCCCTATTTATAGTAGAACAACAGCTATGTACATTCGTGAAAGGATATGACGAATAGACACTTTCTTTGAAATTCAAAATTTTGAAATAAACTGCCATCCTGTCGACAAGGGTCCCTAGGGGTTTCAACAGGACTGTAGTATTTTTGATAATTTATTTTTCTTTGAAAATAACTTCTATCTTATATTAACACTATTTTTAGACTTTATAAACTTACTTAACTATTGTTAAAATATATAAATAAGTATAGAGAATAATATTTTGGTATATATAAAATTTTACTATATATTTAAATCTAAGTATGAATATTAAAAGTTAAATATATTATAATTAAGAGATAAACCAAGGATAATTTGATTTTGAAGATAAAGATCATTTTGAGGCTAAAAGTATTTTAAAACCAGGATAGATTTTTTTGATTCTTTTAAAAGGAAGATTTTGAAATCATTTTGAAAACAAGATATTATTTTGTAAAACATTTGAATAAAAGTTAGTGGATACAAAACAATATTCCACTAGATTTTTCATAGGTTCCATCCTACTTAGGGTTCTATCCTTTTAACGGGCTAGAAGTGGATTCCATTCCACGAATGAATTGGATTTTAAGATGCCAGTGCTTTTCTAGGAGTTTCAACAAAATTTCTAACTAAATTACTTATTATTGAAATCTTGAACTCTTGATAATCTTGATACTCACGAGTCTTCAATCTTGATATCTTCAGTCTTGAATCTCTATATTGTACAGTCTTCAATCTTGGTACCTGCATGGTTAAATCCTGCATATACATATATATCTAAACTATAATGTTAGTATTTATATTTTATACTCTTATTATAAGGTTGTTGTCATCAAAACCATCTTCTCCGGGACTAACATGATCATCCTCCTCTAGATATATTTATATCCACTATGATGTTCGGGTTTTAAAATATTATGGATATATGCTATGAGGTCCCTTAGATAGGTCGATAACAACCGGGGTGATGACATGTTCGGTACTATCTAGAAAGAGGTAGGCTAGTCTTGTGTTGGTAGAGGACCATCAGTTAGGCCTCGATACATTCCTTTAGAGATGTACTACCGAAAGGTAGTCCCTTCACCCGGTCATTTATATGGAAATTCATTCTTCACTACGTGCCTGCCATTTTGTTTCTAGAGCCAAGCATGTTGGAATTTAATAACGATAACAATTTCGAATATGATTAATATTATTAGTATATTAGACACAAGTATAATATAATCGGATTTGATATGAAATGTTTTGTTTATCGTAAGCTAAAAACGCGTCCGTGTTTATATGTGGGCGTGGTCTTACAAGATACCTTTGTTTTGATAAATGAAAGTTTTATAACTTTGAAATAAATTCAACTAAGATGTGTTTTCTCAGCTTGTTTAATAGACTGATCCGAACGTTCTTCCCTTTCAATTCTCGGGTTAGATCGAGCATATTTTTAAATGTAGATCTGGATGCTTTGGAGCTTCAGTAGACGAGTTGGAATTTTTCTAGTCATATTCACGTATATGTTTATTTTCCACTGCATTGTTGTTAAATTATCAACAATTATAAGGACATGTTATTATAACTGTCCAAGCTAATGATTAGTGATTGATTGTTGTACTCTGATGGATGTATATATATATTATGGTTTCTATTTTGTAGAGATCAAACAAATGATATTATATGTTTTTCCCCTGTGATTGTGAGATTCTTTATTTTTGGTTTCTCTCTCTTCTTCTCTTCCCTTCTTCTCTCTTTCTTTCTTTCTTTCTCATGATTATCCATCTTTTCATTCGTTTTGGGTTGGACATGTGTGGTTATTGTCAACTCAAAATGGTTCAGATTTGCAAATCGCCATATTCATCGTCAATCATTTTATATCTCAAGCGATGATACGAATAGGCCGCCTAAGAATGGTTAGGTTAGGTTGGACTTCCAAATCAACTTGTTGAGCTGGTTCTACTATCGTCTAAGGGCCATATATGTAATCACGTAAATGAGATATGTGAAATACACTATGCACACCTGAAAGTCTATCGGGTAAATTCACTTTATATTCAAGTCTACCAATTCGTTCATGTATGGAAAAAGGACCTATATAATGAAGGGCTAGCTTCCTTGAATTCCCAAACCTCACAACACTTCTCAACGAAGTGACTTTCACAGACACCAAATCTTAAATTGATAACTCTGGATCCCTATACCTTTGATTTGCATAACACTTTTTCTTATCATCTGCTTCCTTCTAATATCGGCTACCTTCTCACCGGCTTCTAAGGTCATGTCAAGTGCAAGAACAATTCTGTCACTAGAGTTAACCCAACACGAAGGAGAACGACATGGATGAACATAAAGAGCTTCGAAAGATGCCATACCAATGCTTACCTGATAAGCATTGCTGTAAATAAATTCGACTAAGGGTAAATGATTTTCCCCAGAACCCCGAAATTAAGAATGCATGCTCGCAATAAATTTTCCTACATCCGACTCACTCTCTTTGCCTGCTGCTCTGTCCGGGGGTGGTAAGTTGTACTCAGACTTAACTCGGTCCCTAAAGAAGTTTGCATTCCCTTCCAGAATTCACTGGTGAATATCGAGTGTCGGTTACTTACAATACGAAAAGGAATACTATGGAGTCTCGCAATTTCCTTCATACACAAACTCGCTAGACTTGTAGTAGTCCTAGTCGGCTTAACAGGAATGAAATGGGAATTCTTGGTTAGCCGATTGACTATAACCCAGATGCCTTCGTTGCCTCTCTTTACTTAGGAAGCCCATCAATAAAGTCCATGGAAATCTGCTTCTACGTCCACTTCAGAATCTTAAGTGGATGAAGCAATCCAACTAACTTTTTCCAATCACTCTTAATATGTTGGCAGCTTGCATAATGACTCACAAAGATTGAAATATTTCGCTACATCCCTTCTACTAGAACACCCTCTACATATCTTTAAATATCTTGGTCACTCCTAGATGGAAGGAAAATTATAAATGGTATAATGCTAACACTTCTTACCTAAGTCAATTAACATTTGGAGCACATACGCGACCGTTTTTTCAGTATGACCTAGGGATCAATCTCAAAGTTAGAAACAACATCTTCTTGGACATCCTTCTTAGGTGTAATGACCTAATTTTTCGACGTCCGAAAATCGACGTCAATACGTCCACTGTATTAAATGTCGAACAATCGAATGCCGAAAAACCAGTCCGTAAGGGAAAGAAGAAGGAGGTAGAAGAAGAGAAAATAACAAACAATGTTAGAATCCCACAATCGCAGTGGAACAATATATAATAGATAAATGACTGACCTTTATACGAAGAACTATATCTGTTTTATACATTACATCATCAGAGTACAACACAAATCACATCACAATTCAGGACAGTTATAATATCTTGTCCTTCCAAAGCTGAATATACTGCTTACACTGCACAGCGGAATATAAATCTACGAAAATATGCCTCGTCATCCAGCTCGTCTCCTGAGCTCCACAACAGTCCATCCAGAATCTGTACTCTATAATACTTGGTCTGACCCGAGAATTATAATAAAACAATATCCGAGTCAGTGTGGGAAACCAGCATGAGAAAACACACTCAATTGGATTATTAAAGTTTTCAAAATCTTTTTGAAATTAAAGGTATCTCGTAAGACCACGCCCAAATAAACATGTCGGGTTTTTACCTTATGTTAACCAAAAAATTTCTTATCAAATCCTCTGATATTATAATAATGTCTATAGAAAGTAAAATAGAATCTAGCTGAAATGCTTGCATCTCACGTTTCAGCATAGTTGGGCACAATCAAAACCGTACAGGCGCTTATTGGAATTGGATTTCATACAGTAGCATGGCTAATGGGGTACCGCCCGTCACAGTACGTGGTCTAGATCACCGTACCGAGGATCCACCTTGATCCCCTGCTGCACAAGACCGGAGCTACCCCTTACTGGATAGTCCGAATAAGATCACCCCGCGGTTGGGATCAATAATCGCCCATACAGCCGAATAAAGGACATCTAGACAGGGATGACCTTACCATAATTGGTTGCTAGGCACTTAGCCTTGTTGCACCTCCCATATTTTAGTCATTCCCGATTGATGAGGCTTGAGGTTAAGCTTTACCTTTTTAGCACACATACACTTAGAATGCTCATCGTCCCCTTGACGATGTTTTGATAGCATTCATCCATACAACTCTGTTCTCGGTCCGAACGGAACCGAAGGCACTACTCCTACTACATCCATTTTGGAATCACCCTCAGGATTAGTAGCGATTAGCCGTTGCACTTTACTGCTCCATCTTCGACTCCAAGCTCTTGTCTTCCTCACAAAAATGTTCAAATCGGATCGAAGTGATTTTCAGAAATCTAATCCCGATCCCGGTCTCCTCGAAACGATCGGCACATTGGCCAATATTGATAATCGGTTATTTAACTATCATATATCATCCACAAAACAACCATTAGCCTAAATAATTTTCCAAATTATTTAATTCAAAATCTTTTCGCAATATTTTTCTACACTTCAACCCTTTGAAAATAGTTTTCAAATCACTTGCTCTCTCGTGGAATAAATTTCCACCCAATTGCTTTATTTCCACTGAAAGCACCAAGTCTTAATAACTTAGATTTTAAATAATTTAAATCACTTTATCCAAAGATATATATAATTTAAAACACTTAAAACAAAACTATCTGAAAACCTTTATTTAAAATACCAGTTATGAAATTTTATAATAATTTCTCATGTAAAATTTAAGCCAAAACAAATTTTAAAATAAAAGTTTTTCTATAAAATATAAATACTAAATAATTATCTATTAAATCATAATACTAGTTAAAACTTTAAATTAAATATTAGTATAATTAATTTAAATAAATATTTACTTTAAAATTCTAAAACAATTTAAAATAATAGAATTCCTATAAAACATTCTTTTTAAACCACTTTAAAACCTCCAACTTATTCTTGGAAATCTTTCTTTGAAAATATACGGCTTTTCAGGGAAATTCACTTTCCTTTCCACACCTTTAAAAATAAAACCACATTTATTTTTAACAAACCACCCTTTCCTTATAAATTTCCATCCTGAATTTATACTTTCAAATTATCCTCTGATAAATATTTCACTTAAACCCTGTTTATAATTTCACAATCTCATTCTCCTTTATTCACAGTTTCAACACTTAGTCAGTTTTCAAATCGATTTCCAAAACCAACTACTTTTTAAAATAAATCCCTTTACTTATCCAAATTTATTTCAAAACAAATTTATTCCATATTCACACCTTTATTTATGATTTAAATTCTTATTCGAATCTGAAATACCAATTTCACACTTTATTTCAAATTCTCCTTTTATTTTTCCGAAGTTATTTCAAATCTTAAATTTTAAAAATATATTTGTTCATACTTTACAAAACAATATTGCTTAATTCCTAATTTTAAATAAAATCCTTTTTCCCATTTATTCAAAATCCCTATTTTTTCACTCCTTGAATTTCTTATATAGGTTTTAAAATCAAACCTTTATCTTTTTTCCAAATTCATTCCTTTAATTTATTTGAATCACTATAATTACTTTACTTAAAGATTTCCCTTTTTATTTCCTTTAAAAAATCCAAAATTTATATATATTTCGTTTTTCTCAAATACCAATGTATATTCAACCAAGCCATAGCATTCAATAATTTCAATTCTCAATACAATCAATATAATTTATCACAAATTATCACATAAATCACAGTACTGAATATAAAATAAATTTAACATTTGAGGTATCCAGTTGGATCCCTCCAACCTGTTTCCCTGCATCCACAGATGTTAGCACAACAATTTAAAATACAAATCCCACTTCAAGGCGGGATATCGTAGTGTAAAGGGTCATTCGCTATTATGCGGGGCGCATAGGGTCTCATCCGCTATATAATGCGGGAATATCAATCACTCCAATATATATATACTACTATATATAATATCACGTCATCATTTCAAGGAATCAACCAATGATTTAAATTTAACTATTTAAATTTAAACGGTAATCCAAATGAGTGAGATTAACTCACCTTTGATTTTTGATTTGCAATCCGATCCACCTTGACTATTTTCCTCATGATATTGGACCTTGTACAAACATTGTATGGTTTATTAATATTTGAACTAATCGAAAGATCTATTAGCATTTAATAATTTAATTTAAACTAATAATTTAATTAACAAATTTCCGTTAAAAATCTTTTAGTAGCTAAAATAATTAAATAAACCAGTTAAACAAATTAATCACCTTAATAGATTATTTTAAAGTAAATTAATGAATTTAAAATTTGTATATGTATATTAATTTCATTCTTCAAACCACATATATATTTATAAAATAACCTATAGAGATTCCAACTCAAATTTTTATATAATCATTTAAACATTTTAAAAATTCTATCTTTTACCAAAATCCTACATATATATATATATATATTTACATACTGCCTATATATATATAAATTGAATTATGGATATATGAGAATATATGCATATTATTATTCTCTGCTGAAATAAATTTTATTATATCATTTTGCTTTCTGTATATACATATATAAATAAAAATAAAAATAATCTGCATAAAAAATACCTTGCATCCCCAGTTTCTCTACCCTAGTCTTGACTACGTTCCATCGAAGTGACCCACTGCCGCAATGTCGCCAGCGAATCGAGCCGCCATCGCTTCACTTTCGATTGACTCCGCTTCCCCTCGCTCGTAAATGAGATAGCCACACCCCTCCAACAATCGCCTAGCTTCACCCTTCCACGACCCAGAGGGCTGCCGTGACTCCTTCTAGTGCTTTCGAACTCCAGGGAAAACCTTGTGCCCACTTCGTCATGCACGTGAAGAAACTCCTGATATTTGAATCGATTCCGAGCGAAACAAAAGAAAGAGTGAGAGGATTTTGTTCGACAGTTTACTCAGATTCATTTTGACGAAACGAATCTGATTTTTTTGAAAGGTGAGAGGGTTTGATCTCGATTTCGAATAGGAAGCAGCCATTATTTTTCTTCTTCTGAGAATTTGATTTTTTTTAAAGTAACGGTCTATATCTAATTACTGAGGTAAGATGAGAATGCATGTTTCCAAGATGGACACGTGCTCTAAATTCCTATACTTGTCTGCAAAGGCTTGCCACGGTATTCAATGCAATAATATTATATTTAAATTTATATTCAAATTTAAATTGTCTTGAAATCGTAGCTTAAATTTTTTACATCCTATCGAGGCGTGTCGCTAGACGTTTATAATGATAAACCCCTATTCCAAACATAATCGAAAAGGTTCATATCCTAATTCGATCGTATGGAGAAGATAGCTTTTTGGACCAGTTATTTTATTAAATTTTCAATATAGATTTTAGCACGTTTATCTATCGTACGATTACACGACAACTCCAAACACTACAAAATTTGAAATCCGGTAATAATACACTATTACAGATCCAATGGAACTAGTTTCATCGAATTCCGAGACCGTGCCTCGGAAAGCTATTTTTAAATATCAATTTAAACGATATATTTTTAAAACCGAACAAATCACCTTAAAATTCAATTTTAACACTTCTATTATCTTCACTATTACCAATATAAATTTTATAATCCTTTGAAATATTTCTAACAAGATAGAACCCAAGATTCAACATTTTACCTAATTCCCAATTATTAAATTCAATAATTTAATTGCCAAATAAACTGTGATATTTGAAATTCAAATTAAACTAACTTTCAAATATTTAAAATCAATTAAATATTCCAATTTCAAATATCCAAAATTCTGGATAGTCACATTCTTCCCCCTTAAAAGAATTTTGTCCTCGAAATTTACTGGTTAAGAAGAATGATTCATAACTCGTTAACTGATTCCTAATCCAAATAGTTCAACAACTTACCAACTACCTTTTATAAAAGACCCATTATCATTCTTACTAACTTCCCAAACTTTTCCATAGTTTCCAAACAATATTACTTACTTAACCCTTTCAAATTTTAATTTAAAACCAATTTTTAAATTATCAAAATTTCTCAAAATTTTTCTAACTGCCTAAATTTTCGAAAAATTTCGCCAACATCTCCTTTGTGCGGCTAGCTTGGTACAACTACAAAATTCCTCTACGGACCCCCTGATTTCAAAACAAAACAAAACGCCAAGTGGCTAGACCAGAAAATCATTAAATTTCATATAGAAATTTTAATACATACCTTTTGTCGAGCAGTTCAATTTATCTTTCGAATTCAAAACACCAGTTCCTTTTGCTGTTAATTACCTGCACCCTACTTAGTAATAATATACAATCATAGCATTGAAAATCATTTTATACATTTCTTTACAAAAGTTTCAACATATATTTCATTCAAGTCCGTACGATGCACATATATCATCCGTATGCAATACCAAATTCGATCGCTCTGTCGATCACATAATTTCACTTCCGAACTAGTATCGTCCAACCAACATCTTAGTGCGGACTCGGATCTGGTTTCTTGATCAAAAACCGTCATTTTCCTTGCATAGCCACAACTATGAAAGAGAATTTCCAGAATCAATCAAAAATCCATATCCAGGGTTCGCCGTCGAAAATCGAGTGAAAAATCCCAACTCGGATTGGTATAACTACCTCGAAATTATGTGCTCGAATCTGAATCAAATCGCTATACGAATAAAATAATACACGCACATCCTACGTATTTATCCCAAATGATTATTAGCTATATCAATTCTCTTTTATTCACATCATTTTGATTTTTATTCACTTATTCATAATTATCATTTCACGCACCCTTATTAAACCTTTACTCGCATTTTTACTTGATATATTTTTCAATTCTGAATTTATTTAAGAATTTACCATCCATTTCTTAAGTTCAATATAAATATTTTACACTTTCATATTTTTTTCACTTCATTACTGAAGTTACATATCCATTTCCATTCAACTTTGCATTTTCAATTCCATTTAAATTCAATTTACTCTCCAATTTTAAGTATTAAATTCTATTCACCCTATCCCAAACCATATTTAATCAACCATTTCTTTAATTAGTTCCACTAACCAATTTATTCATATCTCAACCACTTTTTGTTTCCAAACCATGATTATCTTTAGTCCACTTCGATCTAATTCTATACTTCACTTTACACAATGTAATTAAGTATCATTCCAATACATAATTTCAATTCGTTTGCTTACCCATTTAATTTAATTAGTTTACTTACTAATTTTATTTCCAATCCTTCGTTTTGTTTAGTCTACTTGACTAATTTTCCATTTACTTACAAATTCAAAATGAAATTCAACATTCAGTTTCAATTTCATTTACTTGCAATTGTAAATTCATTTTTTCATTCACAAATTTATTTCCACCTTAATAAATATTATTTAAGTAACCATTTCACTTAGTCCACTTAGACTTTTTCTTTACATTCACCTTTACTTAACTAGATTTAACTACACTCGGATTTAATTCAAAATTTTAAACTTCTATAAGTTTTCCATATTTTATTACACTTCATTCACTAATCTTTTTATTTCATTTATTTGGTTTAATTTACTAGCTTACTTTATTTTCATACTTATTTTATTTAACTCTTCTTAAGTTAAATTTTATTCTAAACAAATTTCAAATTTTATAAGTTAAATAAGATTCCAAAGTTTTAAGCCATTACTTAAACATTCAAAATCAGTTTTGAAAACATGTATATCCAAATAAATTTATTCCAAAATCAACCCAAATTATTTCTTTGAATTTCAGAAAACAAACCCAATTTTGCAAACAACTCCAATTTAAAACATTTTGGTAGCAATTCCTCTCTTGGAAACTCGAAAATGAACACCGATGATGCTGTAGTCATCACCGAAGTTATTTTTCAATGACCAAAAAGAGTTCAATGTTTTTACTCTTTTAAAAATCCTTTCAAATATTTTTAAATCCTAAATATCACAAGATTTCAAATCCAGTTCAAAAATATTTCCGAAATAATATCACTATTATTTCACCAAAAACCTTTGAAAACCATTTCAAATCAAAGGAATTAAACTTCCAAATTTCGAATTCCAAATCCTTTCAATCCTTATTCAAAAATTACTCTGGCGTCTTATTTCAATTTATAAATCACATTTATAATTCACATTTACAAATCCCATTTTGTTATACAAATTTATTCCTTAACTTTTGATTATAATTTTAATCCCTAGTTCAATTTCCACACAACAATGATAATAATTTAATATTATCACTTCCTAACAACCAAGCAACCATATACTATATTAATGTACAAAAATTATTTCTTTTATATACAAAAATAATTTGGGAAAAATTATTTCATTTACCCACTTTTAAAAACAATACTGTGTCGGTTTTCCTAGTTTAAGAGTTTAGAAATCCTTATCGATACAGTTGTCCAGACTGCACCGAGCAGAATTTATAAACACTCAACCGATAAGTCAACACAATATAAAACAATTTATATTCACTTATATATACACGCTCATATCTATTATTACACTCAAACTCATCCTATAGTACCACTAACTCGATTTCTAATGAGTAATCCCCATCAGAGCCAAGGTTTTTTCTTAACCTTCAGCTCTGATACCAACTGTAACGATCCGATTTTTCGAAGCCCGAAAATCGACATGAATACGTTCACTGTATTAAATGGTGAACAATCAAATGCTGGAAGACCAGTCCGTAAGGGAAAGAAGAAGGAGGTAGAAGAAGAAAAAACAACAAACAAAGTTTGAATCTCACAATCGTAGCGGAACAATATATAATACGTAAAAGATAGAGCTTTGTACAAAGACTATATGTTTTTTATACATTACATCATCAGAGTATAACATAAATCAACATCACAATTCAGGACAGATATAATATCTTGTCCTTCCAAAGCTGAATATACAGCTTACACTGCACATCAGAATATAAATCTACAGAAATATGCCTCGTCATCTAGCTCATCTCCTAAGCTCCACAATAGTCCATCTAGAATTTGTACTCTACAATACTCGGTCCGACCCGAGCATTATAATAAAACAATACCCGAGTCAGTCTTGAAAACCAGCGTGAGAAAACACACACAATTAGATTATTAAAGTTTTCAAAATCCTTTTGAAATCAAAGGTATCTCGTAAGACCATGCCACAAATAAACATGTCGGGTTTTTACCTTATGATAACCAAAACATTTCTTATCAAATCCTATGATATTATAATAGTGTCTATAGAAAGTAAAATAGAATCTAGCTGAAATGCTTGCATCTCACGTTTCAGCGTAGTTGGGCATAATCAAAACCGTACAGGCGCTTATTGGAGATTGGATTTCATACAATGGCAGGGCTACTGGGGTACCGCCCATCACAGTACGTGGTCTAGATCACCTTATCGGGGATGCACCCTGATCCCCTGCTACACAAGACCGAAGCTACCCCGTACTATAATTACTTTACTTAAAGATTTTTCTTTTCATTCCCTTTTAAAAATCCAAAACTTTATATATATTTCGTTTTTCTCAAATACCAATATATATTCAAAAAATCCATAGCATTCAATAATTTCAATTCTTAATATAATCAATATAATCCATCACAGATTATCACATAAGTCACATTACTGAATATAAAATAAATTTAACATTTAAGGAATCCAGTTGGATCCCTCCAACCTGTTTCCCTACATCCACGGATATTAGCACAACAATTTAAAATACCAATCCCACTTGATTTCGCGGTATAAAGGGTCATCTGCTATTATGCGGGGCGCATAGGGTCTCATCCGATATATAATGCGGGAATATCAATCACTCCAATATACACACACACACACTACTATATATAATATCACATCATTAATTCAAGCAATCAACCAATGATTTAAATTTAACTATTTAAATTTAAATGGTAATCCAAATGGGTGAGATCAACTCACTTTAATTTATGATTTGCAGTCTGACCTATCTTGACTATTTTCTTCATGATATTGGAAATTTCACAAACATTGTATGGTTTATTAATATTTGAACTAATCGAACTATCTATTAGCATTTAATAATTTAATTTAAACTAATAATTTAGTCAACAGATTTCCTTTAAAAATATTTTAATAGCTAAAATAATTAAATAAACCAGTTAAACAAATTAATCACCTTAATACATTATTTTAAAATAAATTAATGAATTTAAAATTTGTATATGTATATTTATTTCATTCTTAAAACCACAAATATATTTATAAAATAGCCTATAGAGATTCCAACTCAAATTTTTATATAATCATTCAAGCATTTTGAAAATTCTATCTTCTACCAAAATCCTACCTATATATATATATTTACTGACTGCCTATATATATATTGAATTATGGATATATGAGAATATATGCATATTATTATTCTCTACTGAAATAAATTTTATTCTATCCTTTTGATTTCTGTATATAAATATATACAGAATAAAAATCTGCATAAAAAAATACCTTCCCCAGTTCCCCTTCCCTACCCTAGCCTCGACTTCATTCCATCGAAGTGACCCACCGTCGCAACGTCGCCAGCGAATCGAGCCGCATCGCTTCACCTTCGATCGACTCCGCTTCCCCTCGCTCGTAAACGAGATTCGCCACACCCCTCCAACAATTGCCTAGCTTAACCTTTCCACGACCCAGAGGGCTGCCGCAACTCCTCCTAGTGCTCTCGAACTCCAAAGCGAACCCCGTGCCACTTCGCCGCGCGCATGACGAAACTCCTGATATTCGAATCGATTCCGAGCGAAACGAAAGAAAGAAGGAGAGGCTTTTGTTCGACAGTTCGCTCAGATTCATTTTGACGAAACGAATCTGATTTGTTTGAAAGGTGAGAGGGTTTGATCTCGATTTCGAATAGGAAGCGGCCATTAATTTGTTTTCTTCTGAGAATTTGATTTCTTTTTTTTAAGTATCGGTCTATATCTAATTACTGAGGCAAGAAGAGAACGCATGTTGTCGGGAAGGACATGTGCTCTGTACGTGTCTACAAAGGCTTGCCACGGTATTCAATGCAATAATATTATATTTAAATTTAAATTCAAATTTAAATTGTCTTGATATCGTAGCTTAAATTTTTTACATCCTATCGAGGCATGCCGCCAGGCATTTATAATGTTAAACCCCTATTTTGAACATAATGGAAAAGGTTCCGAGTCCTAATTCGATCATATGGAGAAGGTAGCTTTTTGGACCAGTTATTTTGTTAAATTTTCGATATAGATTTTAGCGTGTTTATCTATCGTACGATCACATGACAACTCCAAACACTATGAAATTTGAAATCCGGTAATAATACACTATTACATATTCAATGGAACTGGTTTCGTCGAATTCTGAGACTGTGCTTCAGAAGGCTATTTTTAAATATCGATTTAAACGATATACTTTTAAAACTGAAAAAATCACCTTAAAATTCAATTTTAACACTTCTATTATCTTTAGTATTACCAATATAAATTTTTTAAGCCTTTGAAATATTTTTATCAAGTGAGAAAACCAAGATTCAACATTTTACCTCATTCCCAATTATTAAAATCAATAATTTAATTGCCAAATAAACAGTGATATTTGAAATTCAAGTTAAACTAACTTCAAATATTTAAAATCAATTAAATATTCCAATTTCAAATATCATCTGGATCGTCACATTAGGTCAAGCCAAAATAGGATCTATCTCCTGAATATATGCAATCCTCTCAACTAATACTAGCTTAACTTCTAAGTTAGCAACCATTGCTACATTTCTGCTCAACGCATCTGCAACAGCATTTGCTTTCCCAAAGGTATACAAAATCTCCAAATCATAAGAAGCGAGAAACTCCAGTCATATCTGCTGTCTCAAATTCATATCATTCTTGATAAAAAGGTATTTTGAGGATTTGTGGTCCAAGTATAACTCGAACCTTCACCCAAAAGATAATGCTTCCACATCTTAAGTGCGAAGGTAACAACCAAAAGCTCCAAATCATGCGTAGCGTAATATTTTACGTGTGGCTGTAGCTGTCGACTTACATAGGTAATAACTCTCTTATGTTGCATCAGAACTTCTCCCAAATCGGTACTACAAGCATCTGTATACATGGTTAAACCTTCGCTTCCATCTGGAATGGTTAAAATAGGAGCATTATCAACTTCTCCTTTAATTTATTGAATGTTTGGTCACACTCAGGCATGAACTTAACATCTTTCTTTGTTAACTTCGTCAGATGAGAAGCAATCTTTGAGAAGTCTTTGACAAAACTATGGTAAAAACAAGTAATTCCAAGTAACTTCTAACCTCTTTCGCACTTTTGGGCTTCTTCCAGTCCTGAATTTCAAAAACTTTAGCTGGGTCAACTGATATGCATTTTCCTGAAACAACATACCCCAGAAATCTAACTTCAGATTTAAAAAATAGCACTTAGAAAACTTGGCTTTCAACACATGGCTCCTTAAGGTATTGAGTATGACATGAAGATGATATTTATACTCCTCCACCATATTAAAAAAAAAAGAATGTCATCAATAAAGACATGAATAAATTTATTAAGAACATCTCGAAATACTCGAGTTATTAAGTCCAAAAAATAAGAAGAAGCATTAGTCAGCCTACACGACATAACTAACCACTTATAAATTATCTGGAGTTTAAAAGGTTGTTAAGGCGCATTCTCCTCTTCTACCCCTAATTGGCGGAAATCGATGGCAAGATCTAATTGAAAAAATACCCGAGCGTTGTGGAGTTGGTCAAACATATCATCATCCATGGTAAAAGATATTTAATCTTGATGATCCTCTTGTTTAATTCCTGGCAGTCTACACATAACCTTAGAGAACCATCGGCCTTTGTAACAAAGACGACTGGTGATCCCCAACTTAAGGTACTATGTCAGATCAAACCTTTCTGCAACAAGTCAAATTTCAACCCTTCTAACTCCCTCTACTCTTTCAAAGCTAACCTTCATAGGGTTTATACAATAGGTCTAGTTCCTAGAATCAAATCAACACGGAATTCCACTTCGCAATGAGGAGGCAATCCTTGCACTTCATCAAAAATATCAGTGAAATCTATAAAAACTGGTCATTAACTCATTAGGGTTTTCACATCATATGTCTACACCAAAATCTCCAACATTGCTAACTCTAACAATCCTTCGATCACAATTCAATATCACTCTAAACTTAGATAACCAATCCATTACCAACAACACTCTAAAACCATAAACCCAAGAACAAACAATCCAAAAGGAAAGAGATGATTTTGACATGGAAGAGGCACATCTAGACATATGGTGTCGAAATCGGTCGAACCCCCAATTAGGTTTAACACAAAACGAGGATTATTTAGAATAACAAATTTAAGGTTTAGCTTGTTCATCAGGTCATATGAAATAAAACTAGGGGAAGTAACAGTATCAAATAATACTCTTATAGGAATATCTAAGATGGATAATGTACCTTGCAACACTTGCTTCCTTTTTTGATCTATAGAAGTGGATGGTAAATCTTCAATAGTAAAAGCCTATCCTTGAGACCTCTTCTTCGAAAAATGGCACTCATTCTTCACGTGTCCTTGTTGGCCACAGTTGAAATGGGTGGCAATTGGGCACGGGTTCGCAAAGTAGCCCATCTCGTTGCACTTGAACGTTGGCCAAGTTGGACTACATTTGTTGTGGAACCCCAACCCCGAGTTTCTTTTATGCCCACTATTTCTTGTGATGACCCGGAATTTTAGGCAATAACAATTTGATAATCTTTATTTACAAGCATTTAAATTGGTTTAATAATATTCTTTTATAAATATTTAATTGGTAAATTTTACTTTTTAAAAGCTAATAAAATTATTTTCTATTTATATGTATATCTATTGGTGTATATATTGTAAATAGGAAGTCTTTGGTTTTAATTTAATAAAAGATATGTTTTCAAATTGTAATATATATGTATGTATATATTGTGATTTGAAGTTATGTTTTAAAATTCAACATAATAATTTTCAAGGCTAATATTAAAATGTTTTCTATTTATAATGTATATATATATATATATTTATATATATTATAAATGGGAAAGCTTTGGATTGAATTTAACAAATAAAGATATGTTTTCAAATTTTAATATATATTTTGTAATTTGGGAGTTATGATTAAACTTAATACTCTTAAAAGGCTATTTAAAATTAAACTTATATGTCTTAACAACAAAGATAATATTTATATTTATTTAAAAATATTTAACTTAAGTTTAATGTTTAAATAAGATTAACAAAAAGGTTTATTTTACTTTCTTTTTAAATATTGCTTGATCTAAATACGATTTGTAAATGTATATGAAAGTTTAAAACATAATTTATTCCGAACATTTTAAAGCATATAAAGCATAAGAAAATTATTTAATATAAGGTTCAATTCTTTTGATTTTAAAATGTTTTTTTAAATTTTTATTTGAAATAAACATAAAGGCTAATTAATATAAACATATAAAGATATATACATATTACACAAATTTTAAATACATGAGAAACATAATAATACACATATTTGACATTTGTAAGACCCTTATAACATGCAAATACATTTGTAATAATAATAGGATGTTTTGTAAATTTGTAAGCCAAGGAAAATTTAAATTAACAAGTGGCAAACACTTTTGTTTAAAAAAAATTATTATATAACTAAGTATTTTTAAGAGAAACCTGGTTATCTTCATTTGCATGTTTATTCTAAAGTATCTTTCTCATCTTCTTAAAAACAACCAAAAGAAAATCAAACTAAAAACAACATAAAGAAGATTAAAATTCAACCTCGGTTTCAACCTGAGCATAAGCAGTAGATCAAGCAAGTTTAAGCTCAAATCAATAAGAAGATCAGTTTTAAGAAATCAATTCAAACTCAATGAAGATCAAATCAAGAACATCAGTTCCAGGAAACAAGAACAAGAAGCATGTTCTCTGCTTTATAAACAGGTGAGTAAACATTTTGCTTAAGAACTTATTCAGGGTCGTATGCTTGATGATTGTGATGAATTCTTTTTGATAATAGGGTTTGCATGTATGATTGAAGTTGGATGTATATATATAAATATGATCTGTCTGTGCATACGAATGTATATGTGTAAATCTGTTCCCTGTTCAAATGACAGGCTCTAATTTTTCTTAATAAATTCAATTACTCTGTATATAATCAAAATTAGGTTAAGATTTCTGAAGAACAAATGATTGTATGAATGCAATATCAATTTTAAAAATAGTAACAAGTATTTAAAATCAGAAATTTTTCCAAAATTTATAATTACAGAGCTAATCAAATTTATGTCAAAAAAATTGATCATGTTAATTGGAAGTTTTGATTTTCGTAACAGAATCTTGTTGTGAAATGTTGAATTTAGACATTAATATCTTGATTTTTAGGTAAGTAATTGATGAGATAATATGTGTTGGTCGGATTTGGGTATTTTGTCGACTGCCGAGGATCAGCGGTGAGGCGGGTGTCGAGGTCAGGTCTGGAGGTAGTGGGAGGGACGGTGATCATTGGAAAAATTAACACTTGATTTATAGGTCGACGAGGAGTTCAGGCGTAGTTGAACTAGGGTTTGATGGTAGGTTTTTGTCGACATGACTAACGAGGTTCCTGGGTCGTCGTCGATGCTTCATGTTCGATCACGAGGGAAGGGATCGTAGCGTGGTGACGTAGTGCTACTCTGGACATGGTGGCATGAGCTCTAATGGTCCGGTTCGTCGTCGGCGAGGAGTTGTGTTGTAGGGGTTGGTTCCAGATTTTCGTTCGATAGCTCGATTTTTGTTTTCGGTCGAGATTGGTGGAACTGAGTGGTCAGGTCATCGGAAGAGGTGGTCGTCGACTAGAGGAGGGACACAATGTTGATCAACGGTGGCTGTAGCGTCATGCACGTGCACGGTGCACGTTGGTGTCTGGTGAAGTTTGAGACTTCGGGGAAGAAGAGTCGGCTCGGGATTTTCTCGTAGTAATCTCATGTTCGACTCGAAGCAGAAGTGATCGCGAGTGTCTTCTATTGTGCTAGGGATTGTGTTCGAGTTTTTGGTTCTTCTTGCTCGGGTTCTTATCATTATTGCTTCCAGATTTTTGTGTTTTCAAAATAAAATATAAGCAGATTTATATAAAGCAAAGAAAATCAAGTTTTAAAAAGTAAAGAAAATGTTTAACAAATTTTCAAAGCTAAATAAAAATAAAACAAGTTTTTAAGTAAGAATGTTCCAAGTTTTAAGGTGGATTTAAAGTAAATATGTTTTAAAAAGGATGTTTAAACCAAGTTCTTAAAATATATTTAAAATGAATAAGTTTTTAAAAGATATGATAATTAAGTTTTCAAGAATAACTATTTGTTTGATTTATTAAACAAGGTTGAACAAGTTTTCAAAGATTTTAAATGTTAAAATTAAATGTTTTGTTTTTAAGTAAATTATATTTTTAATTATATAATTGATTCCTAAATGTTTTCTAATGAAGATTAAATAATTAATTATTTAATTAAGGAAAAGAACTTATCTTTAGTTAATTAAGGGTGTAATTAATTAAAAGTAATTAAGTAGTAAAATTAATCAAAAGTTAATCACTTAATGAAGGTAATTAATGGATGGTTAATAAATGTAAATTTATGGATCATTTACTAGTGATTAAGAGATTAATTAATTAATGCGATTAATTTAAGATAATTGGTTTATTTAATTTAGTATAGTTAATTACTTGATTAATTAAGGGTTAATTAATCCAAGTAATTAAAGGTAATTAATTAAAGAGTAATTAATTAATGGAAGTAACTAAAGGGATTAATTACTCAATGTAATTAGTTAAATTAATGTGATTAATTTAAGTTAATTGACTAGTTTAATTAATTTAAGATAATCACTTGATGATTGATTAAGTATAATTACTTAATGTAATTAATAAATTGTAATTACTTAGTGTAAGTAATTAATGGGTAATTACTGGATGTAATTAATTAAAGGGGAATTACTTAATAGAAAGTAATTGAAGGATAATTACTTAGTGGAAGTAATTAAGGATTAATTACTTAGTGTAATTAATTAAAGAATTAATTAATATAATTATTTAAGGAGTTAATTAGTTAAGGTAATTAATTAAAGGATAGATAATTTCTGTATGTGATAAATTAAGGTTGACTAATGAATGTAATTAATTAAAGATTAATCATTAAATATAATTAATTAGAAGAATAATTAATTAATGAAAGTAATTAGAGGATCATTAATTAATGTAATTAATGAGAGTAATTAAAGGTTAATTAATGTGTATGGTTAAGAATAGTTAATCTATGTGATTAATTAAAGGACTATTACTTCATGTAATTAAAGAATAATTAATCAAGGATGATTAATTAAGATGGATAATTAAAGGATGATTAATTAATTGGTTTGTAATTAATTAATGTTAAGTAAGCGGATTTAAAAGTAAATGAAGTAATTAATTTAATTCATTAGTTGTTAATTAAATTAATTAGAGATGGCGTGACTAATTAATCTTTGCCTATGGATGGCTGAATGATATTGAATGTCGTGGATTATTTGATATCTCTGATATGGGATATGTGCTGATCTGTGATATGAGATGCTTTGGTTGAATTGTGATGATATAGATTATCTATTTTTGATAATGTGAATTATCTATCTTTGTGAATATAGATAATAAATTAATTTTGTTAACTTAAAACAACTTGGCCTTAAAAGATGGCGTTTTGGATTTCGGTGAAACTGGGATCGGATTTCCAAAATTGGGTATTTGAAAACCACATCGGTCCAAATAAAATGATAGGTCGTGAATCTCAAGTGAAGTTCGAGATGAAGATTCAGAGTGCATGGGCTATTGTCGTTAACTCTGAGGGTGAGTCCAAAATGAGTGTAACGAGATAGTGTCGGTTTCGTTCGAACCCGGAACAAACTTGTATGGATTGAATGCTTTCAGAACATCGTCATTAGAGGACGACGAGCATTCTAAGATATGTGTTCTAAAAAGGTAATCATAGCCTCAAGCCTTATCAACCAGGAGTGGCAAAAACAGGGGAGGTGCAGCAAGGGTAAGTGGATAGCACCCAAATAAGATAAGATTTCCCCTGTCTAGAGGTCCCATTTTATTCGGCTGTGTGGGAAGTTGGTCGCGACAACTGCTGGGGTTGTCTTATTCGGGACTATACAGTAAGGGATGGTTCCAGTCTTGTGTTGCAAGGGATCAGGGTGGATCCTCGGTACGGTGATCTAGGCCACGAACTATGACGGGCGGTACCCCAGTAACCCCGCCTTTGTATGGAATCCGATCTCCAATAGGTGCCGTACGTTTTGATTGTGCCCAACTATGTTGAAACGCTAGATGTGAGCATTCCAGCTATTTCTGTATTTTACTTGAAAATCCTAGACACTGTTATAATATCACTGGATTTTCTATCAAATGTTTTGGTTATCGTAAGGTAAAAACTTTTCCGCATTTATGCGCGGGAAGTCTTACGAGATACCTTTTTTTTCAAAGGTTTTTTTCAAAGTTAAGCAATTTTAACCCGTTTACTCACATCAGGCCCATGTCTGACCCGAAGTTTATTTTTCGTTTTCTTAAACTCTTCGGTACTCAAATTTTTAAGAGTAACCAAAGGATTCAGGTTAACTTTGATGAGTTTCTGGAGGAGATATGGAGCAGGAGGCTTCAACGTATATAGATATTGTGGTTCCGCTATGTTAATCTCTGTGTTGAATCTCTGTGATGGTGTCTGTATTGTACTAGAGTATATGATAGACAGGTCTTTATAACTGTCTAGTTAGTGATGTATAAGCTGTGTAACTCTGTTAAATGATGTATATTATGTAATAACTTATGTGATTAATATATTTCATTCGTGTCGCTGTGAGATTCTGATATTGTTTAGTTCTTTCTTTTTTATCTTTTCTCTTCTCTATCCCTTTCTTTCTTAATAATGATGCGACTTTTATGGAATGAAAGGCGGGTCGTTACACTTCTGCCCATTAAATTTGCGCTTGAAATTTGGCTTTTCTCCAATTGGTATAACTGACAACGGCATGGCACTGACTGATGGCACTACACCCTTCTAAATGCCCTACTTGGTATCCAGAGCTTCAAACCGTAGGCCATGTTGATAATATAGTGAAGGTACCATTGACATAATTGGTCACTTCATGATGGAATTCTAGTCGCATCTCATTCACAAACATCTCATTCCTTTTTAGCACTGTGTCTATCAGTCCTAGTCTGATGCAAGACTATCCATTGAACTTATGCTCATTCTTTGTAGTCGGTTATAGTTAAATCTAAATTTTCTTCGATACTAATTGGGTGTAGGGATGGAAAATGCCAATAAAGTCTGAATAGGTTAATTAATCTACTAACAATAAATTGGGTGTAATCATATTCATAATATGCATGTTTGGATGTTTTGAGGAATAATTTATGGAAGTAATAATATTGTTATTGATGTTATTATACAAAAATTTGGATTTTAGAAGTTCGAAAATTTTAGTTTATTAGTCAACATGTGTATTTTGGCTTTGATAGCTTCATGCACCTTCCAAAGGTCTTAATATAATTTATTTAAATCCTTGAAAAGCTTAGAAAATATACATAGATTTTAACAAGCATTTTTTTTCCAAACCAATTCTGATTATGTGACGATCCACCTTTCCGACCTTTGGGAACGACGCCTAATACATCCACGGTATTCATGTGTCATTTCCCAAGCATCCCAAAGAAGAGTTGTCATGAGGAGAAATAAAAGAACAGGAACAGAATTCTCACAATGGATCGGTTAAATATAATATAACACTATGATAGTACATATGGTTACTCCTTAACATGGAGTTTTTGGAGTTACAAGAAAAGTACTACCATCAGCCTAGGTAGTTATAATAACCTGCCTTTACAGTTGTCGATACAAATTACACTTACATAAATAAACATAGTAGTAGAAATAGATAGCTAGGTAGATAAAGAGCCTCTTGCTCGACCACCATTTTCAAAAGAGCCCAAAAAAACCTTTTATTCTCATACTACTCATATATAAATGAGTATCTGAGAAATTAGGGAAAATAATTAACTCTGTTCAGACAATAAGTCGGGTACGAGTAAAACTCTAAATAAAGCACAGAAATAAACAACAATAGGTGAGACGAAGTCATCAAATGTGGAACGGTTTCCCTTCATAAAAATAACATCCAAACACAAGTAATAGATATAAATAATTAAGCATAGTGAAAAGCGTTAGATTTTTCCCAATGCAATCAAGGAATTATTTCAAAGGTTTGAATCAAACTAGAAGAGTGAAAATTTTCCAACAATGGTTAAGAGGGTGCACTCCTTTATAGAAAGTATACCTCTAGAATATACTTAAGAACTATGATGACTCTCGAAAACCTCCAAGCAGGACCCTGTTAACCTTACCGAGTATCCAATATCTCGATATGCATATAACCGAACCAATCTACAGTAGATGTGATAATACCCTGATAGGAGCAACCCCGTATAGCTTGGCTCCTACTGGCGTTTTTTAGTCAATTCCAAATGTATCAATGCTCCAAATGAGCAATAAGTCATTTTAGATTGACAACTTTTAAAGAAGAAAGCGTAATTGATACTCAATAAATCAACTATGGGGAATAATCAAAATGATCGTATATGGAAATTAAATGTAATGACCCATAAAATTTGAATAATTTTGAATGGTTTTATTTACATATTTAATTGAATTTTTGTATTTTTATTCATCTTATTTAAAACTTTGTGTTTGATTACTTAAAAATTTGAATTTTAGAAATTTCTTGAATTGATTATAAATCATTTGCCCAAATTGTAATGAATATAAACAATTTCTGTAATTTTGATTTCGGGTTAAAGTTTAACTTTAATTGAAATTTTAAATTTTAACATCCAAATCTTTTATTTAAACTGTATATATTTGTACAACATTTGTTCCAATTTCGATTCTTTTAAATTGGTTATATACTTTTAAATTAAGTAATAAATAATGTGTAAAAAGAAATAAATTTAAACGTTTCTTTTATACGTATATACATCCGTTTTCCTAGTAAAGTAATAAACAAATCAAATGGATGTAACAAATCAAATTTTAAATTAAGAAGTAAATGATACGTTATCTTCTGAAATATACTTTAGCATATATTTTACTAAATAAATACGAAACAGATAAATTACGTTACTTTGTTATAAATTTTGGGTGAACGTTTCGATTTAATTATTGCCTCTCTAATGCGTACACTTTTGATTTCTTACCTTAGCTGTTAAAATCATCAGCCGTGCATTTTAAAAGGATTGAAATTTTTTGCCTTACACTTCACGTGTAAATTATTTCATCTCTTTTACACTTGCCTTTTGCTTGTTTGTTTTTAATAGGAATGAAATCCTATAATTCCTCTACCGTTTCAAATCATTTATTTCTTGCCTTTCATACACCCAATCAATGCAAGCCTATGTTAAATATAAAAACCCATGTACACAATTTCATTCACATCTCATATTGCCTTCATCTTTTCGCATGTGCTTCTTCCTGAAGGTAATGGCCGCACATATTTTTTTTTTGTTTTTCTTTGTATTTTCTTGTTCTTCTTTCTTGTTTTTTTAAAGTTTAAAGACTGTTGATAGTGAAATATATATATTACTTTTAAGTACAAATTTTCCCACAGCTTTCAAAATTACTTCATATGGTTTACCTTTCCTACAGCTCTTTTATTACATTTATATATAAAGTATACAGTTATATCTTAGCTGTTTTACATTTTTTGGGTCGTGTGTTATATATATATACATTGGGTTTTAGTCTTTGATTTTTTTTATAATTTACAAATATATTGGTCCCAAATACACATGTTTAATGAATAATGATTTTAATATCTAGAGATTTTGATTTTTAAAATGTGTTTTAAATACTAATTTTAACTTATATATATATATATATATATATGTATATCTTTACTTTAATTGTTTAAAAAAAATTGTTTTTTTGTTTTGCTGATTTCGGTTATTAATGGTATGTTAATATACATTACATTCTACACGTTATGTTCTGATGTTTATATGTGTGTATTCTTATGAAGCAGGCAATACAAGTTATTTTGGTTACAAATATGTATTTTTATATTATTATGTTAGTTTATATTATACTGGGTATTACTGGCTATAGTTATATTTATAGTTTGCTTGCATAAGTTAAGTATATATATGTGTCCTCTATTGTATAGTTTTAAAGTTTATAAAATTTTTAAAGTTGTTTATATACTAGTTTGTTTGTTTTAAAGATTATATTATACTAGTCTCTGTTTTTTAAAAGGTTATGTTATACAGTAGTTTGGTATGTTGTTTACCATATAATGAAATATGTTAGTATAGATATTTTAATAACTTACATTTTTAAAGCATATAATATAGTGTATTTATTCGTATAACATACAATGTATTAGTTCTGGTAACATACATTTTTTAATACTGAATAATTTGATATATAAGTTAGTTATATATAGCTGCCAATCAGTTTATATACATGAGTATCGTTTTAAAATAGAATGTGTGTGTATATATATATAGTTTATATAAGATTTTGTGTATGTTATATATATACATGGAATATGTTGTTTGTCGTTATGAGTATATGTATTCATTTATTTGAAATTTTACTATGTAAATATATGTTGTTTTATATGTGTTTTTAATTAAAAGCAATGATTTTGAAATACATATATATTTAATTTAATATGTGTTTAAATTAATACTGATTTGAAATTAATAATAATAATGCAACGTACATTTCTTTTCTGTCTCTATCAAGATTGATTCTAATTTGTTCTCACCTATTTTCCCATTTATTTAAGCTTATTCGTCGTGCCTGTTTTCTTCATCGAATCGTGTCTACCTAGCGTTGCTTTGGAATTCGTAACTCAACTTCATTGTCTATTCTCTCTAGCATCGAAAGGTGAGCAATCACTCACGATTAACGTTCTTTTATTTATTAAATTTGATTTCAATTGGAATGACAATTGAAATATGTTACTAAATTTTAACTGTTAATTGTTTAAATTGTTATATATATGATATGCATTTATCTGTAATTGTTCACCTATGGGATATGACACCATATCCTGTTGCTTATATTATATTGTTATTAATGATATATGCATGTTATTATTATTGTCATATCTGTTATCACTCTGCAAGTTCCCTGTTAGTATATAATTCACTATGGGTTGAAATGATACATACCCGAACGGACTTTAGAATAGAAGAATTTCGTTATGGGTTGAAATGATAGACCCAAACGATTTTCATTTGAATTGAATTTGGGATTACGGGTGGAAATGATATCTACCCGTATATATTTAAATTACGGATTGAAATGATAAATATCCATGTCACTTGACCATAGGATAGAAAATTATATACAGACACTGTTGGTCTATATATAAATATTTTCAAAATGATTTCTATGATTTTGAAAGGGTGTATATATGGTTTTATTTAATATTGGAAATATCTTTAAGTTTTTATATAAAGTAGATTTAATAATAAACCTTAATCTAATAAAATTTGATTTAATTAATATAATATGTCTAAGTATTATATCTTTGAACAGATTTTCAAGGATTTGTATAAGTTAAGGAAGATAAAGTTGAATTAAGTAAAATTGTATCTAATTAAGAATTCTACTTAATTAAATCGATTTGAACTATTGAATTTGAAGTTTAAGAGTTGATTTTATAAGTTGATTTTTTTTGATATAAAGTGATTAAATGATATTTCAAGTTTAAACAAATTGGAAGGAATATTTAATCTAAGGGTAAATTAAGGTTATTTAATAATACTGAGTTTACCAAGTGAATATTTCAAGACTAAAAAAATATGAGGTTAAATCGAGATCTATAGAAAACTATTAAATTTAACTTCGAAATGCTAAATATTAAAGCTTTGAAATATACTGGAAATTAAATGGTAAAATTGTGATTCAGATCTGTATTCGAAATCAATATAATTTGAATTTGTTATTTAGAAAACTGAATTGAATGGAAATTGATAAATTGAGATTGAATTAATTTGTGTGGGAAAGTCGAGTTGATTTTTGAGGAAATTGCAAATACCTTACTTTATAAATTATTTAATATATACATACCATTTTGGGAAATAGATCTATTTGAAATGGAAATGATTTTTTTGGTTTTGAAGTATGAATTAATTTGAAATGACCATGGTGTTATAGTGTATACTTCTACATTGTAGATAGTTCCATGGATCCTTAGAGGATGGTTATCCCAAACATCCTTTAAGATTAATTATATTTCAGTTGATATTTCACTTGAGTTGGATTTATTGATATAAGAATGTTAATCCCGACTCGAATGTTTTGTGTTTTGATTTACGCTCGGGTCAGACCGAGTGATACAACATTCGAGACTCACCTTTGGAGTTTGGAGCTTCGTTTGGAGATCCAACTATCGATTCAGCTTTCAGCTTTTCCAGTTGATTGGTTCAGAGAAGTCATCGGTTCATATTGGAGACTTCATTGTGGTTGAGATATTCCGTTGTATTTTATTTCTAACTCTGATGTTTGTATAATAGCTTCATGAACTACTATTTATTTATTCCGCTGCGTATTATTGGATTACTCTATGTCTGTGATTGATTTATTTACTGTATATGTTCAGTTTTGCCAAATTTTAAATTAACAATCTGATATTTTGAGCAATTCATGTCCGACATGTGCGGATGCGAATGGTTGAAAATATCGGGTCATTACATTAAACCTCATGCCCTTACAACGACTCAACGATTTCAAACTTATACTCTCTCTCTCTCTCTCTCGGTTGAAAGTTAAGCCAGCCAAGTTAAGGTAGTGTTACCTCTAAGCCCTGCCTTGGTGACATTTTTAACCTTCGAGATAGAAATGAGTTTCCGTACCTCGTTATTTACTACTAAGAATATAACTAAATCCTTTTTGTATAAGCGATATCGTTTACGAAAATTTAATTTCTTATACTTTCCATGACCAAATCAAGCCTTTAAACTTTTGAAAACCGAACTTGTGCTTGGTTTACACGTCACAAATATTAACTTTAAACGGCTTTATTAAAGTTATTAATTAACTTTAAACATCACTATTAAAATGATTAATTAACCTTAAACACCATTATAAAAATGATTAATTAACCTTAAACATCATCATTAAAATGATTAATTAACTTTAAACATCATCATTAAAATGATAAATTAAAACAATTTATTATTAATATCTTAGAATAACCTTTTAATTTAAGATAAAGTAATAATTTAAAATGTACATAGAAATCCCAAATTCTAGATACTAATGAAATATTCATGAATCCATATGAAAAAAACTTACAAAATATTTAGAGTAAATAACCTTTAATACTTTACAAAAAATAAAATATCCCTGAACTGCATTCATGGCGATTATCGCTATATGGAGTATAAGTTCTAAACTTGTTTTCTAAATCAAAATTGCTTCAAACCTTGGTTCGAACAATATTTTAAAAGTGCCAAAGCACAACCAAATATTCGTTTTGTAAAACCCAAGCAATAAATCACATAAAAGATTTCAAAAGGAATGATATTCCAAAGTGTCGATATAGCGACTATTGCTGTAACGACACTTTCATGAAAACAAGCTACATGCCATATACGTTCATTTTTTTATTAACAACATAAACATGAATCATTATAGAAAAGAACCCCTTAAGGTCTCTCTACAAAAGTCCCATGTAAAATCTTTCATATGCTCTTCGAAATCTATCTAGCAACCTATTCCCTAAGAACACTTCGACTTTATTTAAAGTCACCTGCAAACAACTTATGTGTCATCCGCTTCTAAGCGGGAACTAAAATAAACAATGATCATTACGACACTTAACGATACAAGTAATTAACCAAGATTATTACGGTAAACATTTAAGTTTAAAACTTTGTTTTCAAAGTGAGCTTCACTCACCTAAATAAATACGAACTTTAACCAAACTACTATAGCTTCTCAAACCACACACGAACCTAGCTTAAACATGACCTTTAGGGCCTAGAGTGGGTCAATATTTTCGACCATGACGCTAGGGGGCTTAGCCTTGGTTAAAAATGGGAGGTTTAGGTCTTGTTTTAGTGAAGGAGTGATTATAGTGAAGAGTAAAAATGATTTAAGGACTAGTTTAAGTGTTTTAAAGAGTAGAAAAGGATTTTTTTTTAAATTTGAAACCTTTGAGAAGCCATGGAAGGAAGTAAGAAAGAAAGGAAAATAAAAGAACATAGGAATTGGAAGATGAAGGCAATGAAGTAAGAAAAAGCAAAAAGGTTGAGTTTTTTTTTTATAGAAAATGAAAATGAGAAAATTAACAAAATAACCTTCCATCAAAATATCAACTACCCTCCACCAAAAACTTGCCACATTATGTCCTTCCCTTCTCAATTCCACATGCAAGCCCCATCCTATACTCCACCATCACTTCTCCTTTTTGCTAATGTACTTTGTTTTAGTTTATGTGCTTTTATTTAAATTCAAAGAGAAAAGTCAGATTTCATTTTATTTCTCAAGTATAATTTTAAACTAAATTAAAATAAAATTATATTGTTAAAAAAAGCATATGTTATTTACATAGATGTGTGCACATGTATATTAGTGTACATAACACATCCGACAACTTTTGGTCAATGAAAAGTCGAAAACCGAAAATGATTTTCGGTCACATTTTCGATTTTTCTTCGAACTACTTATTTTTGTAAATCAAATTTGAAAATATTTACCATCATTAATTATTACTAAAAGAGGTCTATTTGAGTTATAAAATCCATTATTTAAATATTTAAAAATATATTAAATATCCAAATTCTAGGTGATTAAACTACGGGTCATTACAGATTATCATGTTAGGGTTCCATATTTATATGTTCATTTCTTGTAAGAAACAAGTGAAATTGTCTTAGAGAATTTCCTTTAAAGTCATTATTAAATGTAAGATTCCATTTAAACTCTTTATGCGGCATATAAAGGTCACTGATAAGATCATTTTTGTTATGAGATATAAGGAAAAGGCCAGGCAATTTTTACCTCAAGGCAATAGGTGACATGGGTCATGCCAGAAGGAAGTTTTATTCCCTGAATGTACAAAGTAGTTTAGACATAGTCTAAAAACATGAAATAATTCACTGTCATCCTTAAAAAGTAATCATGTTGGTTATGGGTTTGTATACATTATAAGCATCATTATTATTAAAATATGTGATGATTTCTTTCCAAATTGTTTTCTTTCCATCTAAGAATTTTTAGATCCATTTACATAAGAAAGCAATGTTTAAAATTTTCATATTAATTATTCTTAAACCTCCTTGACCTTTAGCACAAACTTGTTCTCGGTTAATTAGACAACTCGAATTAGAAGAGTCATATCCTCCTTTCATGGAAGATTCTATATGATACTGTCGATTTTATCAATCATCTAACCTAATTAGGGAATCAATAGAAGGATTGCCAATAAATTGGAATGGACTATAATACTAAGTTATTACGTATGCTCATACCAGCTCTCGAGAGGCAGTTACCTTTCTAGTGCATTTCCTTTTTATAACCTTATCAAGAGTACTACATCAGGCCCCTTCTTTTATTTGGTTGGTCTAATAAGAACACCCAAATAATTTGTAGGAAATTTCATTTTAGTGCAATTTAAAGTATTTTCCACTTCATTTGTGAAATTCAAATTATCATTAAAAACAAGAACTGAGCTTTTATAAACATTACAACTTAGTCTTAGTAAAAGTTCAAACTTGCATAAGATTAATTTTAACGAGGCAACATGATGAGGCAAACTAGAGCAAAAAAGGAGGATATCTAAGCATATTGAAGGGTGGATATACGATTGGAAATGATCTCCCCCCAAGCATAAGTAGGATATTATTATCCATTATTGCATTAATAATTTTGCAAAAGACATCAGCAGCTAAGGTTAAATAGCAAGGGTGAAAGCAGATACCATAGCAAAGGCCTTGCTTAAACTGAATTTTGTTTCCATTGAAAGCATTGAATAGATTGAAAAAACACTAGATTCAAGGATAAGATTGGTCCATGAGATCCATTTGGCTCTGAATCCCCTAGATCATCAAAAATCTATAAGGAAACTCGATCTATCAAATCAAATGATTTGGAAAAATCCAATTTTAGAAGCGCATACGTGATTTTATTTTTCTAATGATAATTAATGAATTCTTATGTTGTCGCCACTTCATCCATAATGTTTCTATCTTATATAAATTTTCTTTGCAATTTATCAATTAAATAATCTATTTTATTTTTTAATTTATTAGCAAGCACTTTGGTAATTATTGTAAAGGGATAATCAATTAAGGATATGGTATGAAATTGGCAAGTTCCTTGGGTTTTTCCTTTTTTGGAATTAAAATCGCATTGGTAAAATAAAATCTACCTAACTAAAGGTTTTCATTATAAAATTCATTGAATAAATCATAATGTTTTTTTAAAATTATGAGCCAATTTTTTTTTATAAAATATCATAGAAGACATAAAGGTCTCGGGCTTTATAGCTAGACGTACTTTTAATTGCCATTCAGAATCCCTTTTTAGAGAAATGATAATGTAAATAATTTAGGACAAAATTGATTTTCGAGATTCTATGTTTGTATTTTTTACCGTACATATATCTTCAAAGTAATTGGTAAATAAGTTGTTAAAATAATGTTATTTATGGAACTCTGTTCCATTCACCTAAATGTATTTAATGATTTTATGTCTATGTCTACCATTTGTTGCTCTATGAAAAAAATTTAATGTTGTTTTTGCCCTCCTTAATCCATTGAATTTGGTGGTGTTATTTTCGCACGATTTTTTTATTGAATTTGATTTAGATTTATTTATTAAAACTGCAAAAGTATGTACAAACTTTTCCAAGGCTAAAGCTCAGGAAAAAATATATACAAAACTAGCCTAAAAATATAAAATTTAGGAAAAAACACTCAAAGCGCACAACACGAAACCCATTCTTACAATTGACATAAAGGAGATAAAGTATGGTAAAAATTAGTTGCATTGATTCAACATTCTTCACTTATTTCCCTCAAACTAATTTCTCTATAAAAATAGTGAAAGTTTTCTCTAGAAAATTCCTTAGCACTATAAAAATTATGTCAAAGTTTGATGTTTCGATCACTTACAAACATCTACTACTCTTCTCCATCTTCTTCACTCCAAAGATAAAGCCTTTTCCCCAAACACAAAGTACAAAAAGTGCAGATCTACTTAAATCTATAATAGATCTAAGTAGATTTACTTCTTCTTTCCATAAAGTAAAGCTATCTCATTAGTGTTGTTGATTATATGCTTATGACGCCCATTTCTGTCTCTAACCCGATCGTTTTACTCGGATCTGGCTTATTCTAAGACTAAAACATACACGCATGTATTACAGACACAAAAAGCCTCACCTGATATTTCGCTCTAGATAGGTAATCTGCACCCTTAATTGAATAATCACAAAAAATTCCTATGGCTATGATTAATTTAAACGAAATATAGCTGGTAAATCATGAGAAGAAATGCGATGTATACCAGGAAATATTGGCTAGTTTCCATATTTGATCAATTGATGAAATGTAATTACTTTTTAGAAATCCCAATAAGTCAGAAATGTTAGAGAAAAATATGTAAATTAAAGCAGCCCAAACTTGACCGAATGCATAGAGGACGACAATCATAGTTCATGTGATATATCCACCCAGCGAACCCCTCTATGGGTAGTAGGTAAAATTCTACCACTCACTACAAATTTCTCCATCTGTCTGGTTGATGAAATTATTGTGTTTGGATTTGATTGCATGGATTTTGACGTATATTGTTATGTGCTTACATATATTTGTTATGGAGTAAGATTTACCCCAAAAAACTTAATATTTTGTTCTCTTCAAATTGACCATACACAAGTAGAGAAAGTCAACAAGGTTATGTCTCAACTTTTGCATTTTTGGTTGAATTTTCGGGACAACTTTTCAAATTTTTGGTTTTAGTTCCAACACACTAGTATAAGATGTTGGCCATTTCAATTTTATTATGCACCATTTCCAAGTGTATGCACCAAAATTGACACTTGAAGTATAAATGATTTACATTATTTTCGTGTTGATTACAAAGCACACATATTGGGTTTATGCCTATATGTCTTTAGATATGTGATTTTTTTTATTTGGCAAAAAGTTGTTAATCCTCTGAATTGCAAACCGATATTTTTGGGTAGTTTATCTTATTCCAAACAATGTTTGCCTACGGAACAATATCATAGAAATGTTTAATTGTATGCCAAATATTTTTAGATTTGTGTATACCGTCTTTCCAACATGTCTATGTCTAATAATCCTTTCCATATGTGCACTTGCTCCACTTCTTTTCTTATAATTTTCATGTAGCTTATCTTATTCGTACGCCACCTACCCTCCTCCAATATATCATGAACCATCAGTTTTTTATCTCCTTTTCTTTTAGGCATTTCAATCCCTATTTATTTATCACCTTACCCCTTTACAACTATGGATCGAACAAAAGAAAGGTAGACTTGCCATTCACAAGACGTTTGCCTATACATTTTCTTGCTTCTTCTCTAATTTGTAACAAATATTTCAAACATCCAGTGCCGTCCCTTGGCCTGGGCAGCCTGGGCGACAGCCCAGGGCCCAATTTTCAAAGGGGCACGTTTATTTTCTAACCCAGTATATTTTTTATATACTTAGAACTGTTGTGCTGAGTAGTGGGTAACCCTAAATCCAATTAAGCCTCTCAAATCTCAACACACGCAGAAGGGACAGCAGCCAGCAGAAGACGCATTTACACCAGATTCAGAAGCCGAAGCGGTCTTTTCAATTTTCAATGAAGCTAACGTTCTTCCCCAGTTCAATTTCTCTTATTAATTCAGATTTTATTTCCGTTTCTAACTCTAAGCTTATTTGCCAATTTTTGTTTGCTTCTAGATTCAAATCCGATTTTGATCCAATTTTTCTTCCAATTGTAGGATAAGGCTGTGCGTTTCACTGTACAGATCTTTTAGCACATACTTTGCCAATTTTGGGATGATTTTTCGCAATAGTGAAGCACAGTCAGAATAATGCAAGTAATCAAAGGATAAGGGGACCCCAGGTATCTTAAACGCAATTCTTCAATTTCCATTTTCAATCTAGTATCAATAATTTTAATTAGTTTTGAGTGCAGATTGATTTTTATGTGTGTATAATTTTAAGCATATGAATAATTTCAAAAGAATATGTCAGTATCAAAAATGCATTGATTTTGTACAACTATATGGATTTTGGGTAGATGCCTGGCTACAAATACATGTTTCTAGAAAAGCTTCATATGCGAAAATGTGTTGACTTTGAAAAAGTACATGAGTTTTGAACAAATACATTTCAGGTTCTGGAACTTTTTTGAGTGTACCGTGTTTCTGGAAGTGAAAAAACTTCAAACGCATACCAGTTTCGAATGAATTTTGGTTACGCGTACATATAAGTTTCTTGTACTCAGTATCATATGCAAAAAGTTTGTAGATCCGTAACTGAGACACTGCAGCCTGCAGGTAATGCTTCTTCATCATATACTTGGCATGTTTTGTATTTATTGAAGGGTCCGTGAAAAAGAATTTTGATCTATATCTGCAAACAATTGTTAGTATTTTTACGGTATTTTGAAATAGTTGTTTTACTAACAAAAATTGAAATAGTTTTTACGGTATTTAAGCTTATCTGCCAATTTTTGTTTGCTTCTAGATTCAAATCCGATTCGAATTTGTTTGCTTTGGGATTTCAAATTTCAACAGCAAGGTATACTTCTAAATCTAATTTCAGAATTCAATTTTTTTCAATACTTCTAAATACATGCGAGCTTTCAAAATTTAATTAAACTAGTGCACTGACATGACATATTTTTAGTCAGTTTTACTAACTTAAAAAAATATGTACAGAATTAAATTCTGGAATTTGGATAGAAGAAAAATGAGAATCGAGATACGATTGTTTGGTGAATTAAACTAGTTACTTTTTTTGTGTAGAATTGAATTATGGAATTAAAAGAATATGTACAGAATTCAATTCTGGAAATTGAATTAAACCAGTTACTTTTTTTGTGTTTCAGTTTTTTAGGTTACCCGTTAGCTGAAATTTGGATAGAAGAAAGATGAGAATCGAGATATGATTGTTTGGTGAATGGACTGCAGCGCATGAATCAGGTTGTATTGTTTTGATTTTTGTTCTCATTATTATTTTTTACTATTGTTAAAGCTTAGTTTAGAACAATCATGAAACAATTATCTGGATCTCAAAAAAGAAAAAAACGACAAAGACAAGAACTTATGACTCAAAGTTTACAAGGTTCGTTAAATAAATATTTTAACAAACAATCTAATTCGTCAGTTGAATCCGAACAACAAATTGATATTGTGAAAAATGAAAATGTTGATGAATTATTAAATCCATTTGAGATGCAAAATGATATAAGAGTTGAAAGAGGATGAGAGCAATGAAAATCAAGAAGTAAATGAAAAAAATGAAAACAATGTTGAAAAATTAGATGACAATGATATTAACAATTTTCAAGAAAATGAGCATATCGTCAATAATTCTAAGCATTTGAAAAATGATTTGGATTTAAACATTTATGATCCTAGAATATGGGATAATCTTCAAGGAAAACTTAGAAATTTACTTATTGAAAATGGACCTAAACGGGAAACTAATATTACTTTTCCAAAAGATGAATGCTCTCGAAGATTTTCTCCAAATTATTATATTCAAAATCTACCAAACGGAGAATTCCGTGATAGAGAATGGTTGGTGTATTCAAAAGATTTAGATAAAGTTTTTTGCTTTTGCTGTAAATTATTCAGAACAAAACCATCAAAAAGTCAATTAGCAAGTGAAGGAATTAAAGATTGGAAACATCTTAGCAAAACACTTGAACAACACGAAAATAGCATCGAGCACCTTCAGAACTTGAAATCATTGAAAATGCTAAGACTTGGATTGAAGAAAAATCAAACTATAGACAGAGAATTGCAAATGCAAATTAGGAACAACACACTACATTGGAAAAATGTAATGGTTCGAATTATTGCTATTGTAAAATGTCTTGCAATAAATAATTTGGCTTTTCGTGGAACAAATGAAACAATTGATGACGATGCTAAAGGTAATTTTTTGGGTCTTATCCAAATGATTTCAGAATTTGATCCAGTAATGCAACATCATTTTCAACTTATTAGAAATAAAGAAATCCATTATCACTATCTAAGCCATAAAATCCAAAATGAGTTGATTGCCATTCTAGCGTCCAAAGTTAGAAATGCTATAATTAACAAAATTAAAGAGGCAAAATATTTTTCTGTTATTCTTGATTGTACTCCTGATTCAAGTCACAAAGAACAAATGACTTTGATAATAAGATGTGTTGATGTGTCATGTTCTCCAATAAAAATAGAAGAATTTTTTTTGGAGTTTATAAATGTTGTGGATACAACTGGACTAGCTCTTTTCAATGAATTACAAATTGCATTAAAAAATCTTGGACTTAACATTGATGATGTGAGGGGGCAAGGATACGATAATGGATCTAATATGAGTGGACGGCATCAAGGAGTACAAACAAGATTGCTTGAGATAAATCCAAGAGCATTTTACATGCCATGTGGTTCTCACTCTCTTAATTTAATATTATGCAATATGGCAAATTGTTCTCATAAAGCGAAATCATTTTTTGGAGCATGTCAATGCATATATTTAGCTTTTTCTAACTCAACAAAACGGTGGCATGTTTTACTTGATCATATAAAGGGCTTAACTTTAAAATCATTGTCAAACACACGATGGGAGAGTCATATTGAAAGTATTAAAGCAATAAAATCGCAACTTTCTGAAATTAGAGAAGTTTTATTCAAATTAGCAGAAATTACAGAAGATGCAAAGCTTAGTAGAGATGTTGAAACTTTAGCTACATGTGAGCTTTCAAGTTTTGAATTCATATTATCTTTGGTAATTTGGCATGATGTTCTAAATAAAATAAATGTAGTAAGTAAAAAGTTACAATCGAACAATATGCATCTTGATATTGCAGTTAAACAATTGGAAGGTCTTGTTTCTTTTTTCGAAAAATATAGAGAAAATGGATTTAATCTAGCAATTGAAGAAGCAAAACAAATAGCAATAGATATGGAGATTGAGCCGACGTTTCATACAAAACGACGAATTCGAAGAAAAAAACATTTTGATGAACCATTTGATAATGATAGAGAACAATTATCTGCACAAGAATCATTTAGGATCGACTATTTTATCCACATAGTTGATATTGCACTCTCCCAATTAAGGACCAGATTTGAACAAATGAAACTCTTTGAGTCTATATTTGGTTTCTTATTTGATGCTCAAAAATTAGTTAATTTGGATGATCAAGAATTACTAATTGTTTGTGTGAATCTAGAAAATGCTTTAAAAAAAGATGATACTTCTGATGTGAATGGAAAAAAATTTATGTTCTGAATTACAGGTATTACAAGTTATGTTGCCAAAGGAATCATATGAAATGAACAAGTCATGGACTTCGACAAGAATGATTGAGTTTGTGAGAGAAATAGACATGTTTCCGAATGTGATGATTGCTTATAGAATATTATTGACTATCCCCATGACCGTGGCATCTGCTGAAAGAAGCTTTTCTAAATTGAAATTGTTAAAATCATATTTGCGAACTTCTATGTCTCAAGATAGGTTGAATGGGCTAGCAATTCTATGCATCGAAAAAGATATGTTGGAAAATATTGAAGAAGACGATATAATCAATGATTTTGCTTCAAAAAATGCATTAAGTGAAATTTTCAAATGATGTTATTGTTGGATTTACCGTTTGTATTTCTAATGATTAAGAAGTTGTAAGTTTGATACTTTTTGGGATGTAATAAAAAATTAATTAGCTTTTGAAAAAAATATCACTTTGGGTATTATTTATATGATTATTATCATTTGAAGGTATTAGTTGCAATCACATGAAAGGGCCCAAATTTAAGTTTTGTCCATGGCAAAAAATGTCGTAGGACCGGCCCTGCAAACATCTGAATCATCACTCTTGGAACTCACTTCCCACATCATTGATTTTTTTAAGGTATTTCTCTCTCGTAAGAACATCCCAAAGACCTTCCTCATTCACCACTTTCCACACCAATTTTATAAACAATGATTTGTTAATGTGCTTCAATCTTCTAGTCCTATTACTTTTTTCTTTGCATAAGACTTCCTGCGGTGACTTACTTTTTTTACCCTTCCACTAGAAGTTTAGACACATATGTTTAGCTTTATTAATTATGGCCATAGGTAATTTAAAACACTGCATCCAATATTTGATGATGGGGTATATTGTAGACATGATTACTTTACTCTACCCACAAACTCAGAATTTTCAATTCCTAACCATCTATTCCCCCTTTACCTTATCAATATGGTTTACACAATCCCTACCTTCCAGATTTGTATTGGGCAATGGAATACCCAAGTATTTTATTTATAAAACACTTGTCCTGTGCCCAATCTCCATGCTAATTCCTCAATATTGCTTACTCCACCCTCAAAGAAAACTGTAGATTTCCCACTATTCAATTGTAGTCTAGTGTTTTTTGCATCTCTTTGAAAACTTTATTAGTTGCTAATGCAACCCTAATCTCTGCATTGGAAAATATCATAATAGTATCAGCATAAATTAAATGACATCTCAAAACTATTTACGTTGTTAGGGTAAATATCGCCCTTCCTGCCCTAAAAACATCTCAGTAATCTTCAAATAAAGACCAATGATGCATATATTTGAATGGTTTAGGAGGTTCCAACTGCTTATCTGCTAACAAGACCAAAATAGAGGTGTGATCGCTGGGTCCTGACGCCATATGGCTTGCACTAGATTGTACAAACTTATTTATCTACACCAAGTTCACTAGAATACGACCTATTCTTGATAAAATATTCTTATTTGGACCTAAACACCGTTTAAAATTAAGCCATTTTACATCCATTTCCAAAACTCTAGTTTGCATCGTAAAATTGTCAATCTCCAACCTTCTGCTAAAAGGGACTCGAGTTCCTCCTTTCTCTTCATCAGTCAAACTAATACGATTGAAGTCTCCTATAATCATCCATGGCTTATAAATCATTAAAGCATCTCCGACTATGTTTTGCCATAAAGATTCTCTTAAGTATATAAATTCTAAGCATACACAAACGAGGTGTTACAACTAACACCCCCTTTGTTGATTAACTCTAAAGTTATGTGTTGATCACTCATACTAAGAATATTAACACCCCAAACCTCTTGACTAACCAACACCAAAACCCTAAGTTTATAATAAAATGACACGTTACTCACTAATAACACGTCTGATCATACTTTGTTATGAGTTACTCGAGTTAGAATTTTTTTAGCTTATTCTCTAGTACACCAATATAATCTATATTATGTTTATGTGCTGTTTCCATTACCTCCTTAACCCTACTGGGTTATGCAACCTTATATATTCCAATACATGATTGTCGTTTAGAGATTTTGGATCTACTTCTCAACTCCTACCCTCATATGTAGTTCCCTTATTGTCCTTCTTTTTCTCACCTAAATTCTCCGTGCATTCTAGATTTCTTTTTACCAGCATCTCTTTTTTAACTGCCTTTTTTTATTTATTGGCAAGACTCCTAGGCTCTTCAAAATTCTATTCCACAATCAAGGAAAGATCATATGTACTTTTTATAGTCATTTCCTCTTTATCCTCTATTGTTGAGTTTGAAAGATCATGCAAAATAGACATAAAATTCTCATCATATTTCAAATCTTGGGAATAAAAGCATTACAATTATCAAAGCTCAGAGTGATGTAACTAGGACCAAAACTGTCCATGGTGGTTTCTGATGATGATAACTGGAGTTCATTTTGATGAACTGAGGTAGAAGGTAGTGCTAAGTGCAACGAATTACCCATTGTGATTCACCTGTTATGGGGAATGGTAACCAGAACATAATACTTGAGCATTTAGTACTGCTCCTCCACTCTTAGGAATCCGAGGACCTGTACTCTCCACCATCCTTCCTTGGACTTTCCTCCTCTACTTTTACATCCATATTTGGTTGTTGTTCAACTATTTGAGCTTTTTTTTTTACCTCAGCCACCTTATTCCTTTTAGCATCCTTTTAGGAGACCCTCTCCTCCTTCCCTATTTCTGATATCGGTTTTTTAGTGTCAACTAGAATTATGTAAGCCTCCTTCTTGTTAGCACCTTTATTTGCTAATCCTTTAAATGTCAGTCCTATAAGGAGTAGTGCTATAGCTACTTCCACTTCCTACAACGGTTTCTCTGATTATTCTCCTCTATGTTATCTCCTACCTTGGCCTTCTTAGACTGGGTCTCCACCATCGTCCCTTTCCCTGACTTGTTTAATTCTATTGGCGTTGAACCATCTTCCAAACCACCTCCCTCGCCAACTTTGTCTTCGAAGAACTTAGGCTTCCTACCACTTTTTCTAGCACCACTTCTTCTTTATTCCCTTTCGACGGACTTGAACTGGCATTTTCTTTTTGCTTCTACTTCTCTATTACCGATAGCGGAACCTCCTTCTCAGCTATATCTTTGATCCAGCTCTCAACCTCTTTTGGTTGCCATATTTTAACTAGTGAACGTTGTCTTTTAGTATGGCCAAAACAATAGCAGTTAGCATGCCATGGAGGAGGGTTTTTGTATATCGCCTCCTATCTAAAAACTTCACCATCTTCAACCATGGCCTCTAGAAAATTAGGGAAACCTATCTCGCTTTTAACATACACAAGAACTAATGCAAACAAAATCCTTGTCAAATTCCTAGTAGCTTCATCTAGTTTTAATGAAGTATATATAGTACTAACTAATGCGCTAATAGCCTTAGGAGCCTATAAATGAAAACTCAATCCAAGAAGCGTCACCCATACTAGAATAGATGTAAGAAGATCCTTGTCAGTTTTCACCGTTGGAGTGAGTTTTTTTAATCATAATGAATTTTTTATCAAAAAGCCAAGGTCTTCCCTCTAAAATTTTCATATAATCCTTCTTCAAAAAACCAGCTTCTGCTTCCCACGCTCGCTCTAGAAAAGCCTCCAAAGCTTTGTAATATGGTCTAGGACAAACCACATAAAGCATAGTTCAATTTTCCCAGCAACTCTCTACCTCTCGAATAGCCTCCTTGAAAATCCTTCCCTTAATTATTTCATTCATCTTCCAATGATCGACGAAATCTACTATAATTTCCTCATTGTTTGATAAAAGATCACCTTTAACACCATTGCTAAATGAACCTTTTTTGGCATTGCTAAAGATATGGAATATTCGATTCCCTTCTCCTTCCCCTATCCTCTTTCCATTCCCCTTAAAATTAGATCTCCTCCGAAATCCCAACCCCCTCCCCCCAAAGCTTCTTAACCAGTACTATAGCCAGATCTGCTCCCCTTAATAACCCTTTTCCCCTTTTTCCTTCCATGTGCTCAGCGTTTCCTGTACCATTTTCACATGACCTGCTCTTGCTTTGATGAGGTAAATGAAAAGAGTAAAATGACTGATTTGAAGAAAAGAGTATAATAGAATTAGAAAGAAAAATTGATGAGAGAATTTGAAAGAAATGCAAGAAGTTTAGAAAGAGAAGGTTACGGTTTTCAAAACCCTAGCCGCCATTTTTTCTAAAATAAAATAAATTCATTTCCGCGTGATTTTTTTCTTATCTATAGTATTAAATAAGTTTTTTCTAGATTGGTTAACTTTATTGTTTTTTGCTCGATTAAGGGTTATTTACTCTCTTAGTTATTCAGATCTAAAATCTTGTTTAATATTCATTTTCTTTTTAAATCTTAATGCTACTTAATACATTATAATTTAAATGCTTTAAGCATTCCTAAATTCTCAAAGTTTTAAAACAAATATTTCACCACGTTGTTAAAACTGATGTTTATATTTTTATTTAGAAGTAACTAAATTTCAAAAGTTTCTTCTTATAGCCACATCTTTCCAAAGTCAAAAAGATTAATTTTGGTTAACCTAATGTTAAGTTTAACAAAATGGGGGTAGTGATCCGAAATAATATAAGAAAGTCCTTGCATTTTTCCTAGCAGAAATTCATCCCCCATTCTTCACTAATAAAAAAAAATAAATATCAAAGAGAGCTATTGAGGTGAACTTTTTTCCATTTGATCACATGAAATTTCAACATAGGAGATGCAGATCGATTAGATCATTAATGTTAATAAAATCGTTAAATACTTCCATATTAGAGAACTCAACTTCTCATGGAGATCTCTCTTCAATGAATCTAGTAATGTGAAGTCTTCTACAATGATCCAAGGACCAAAGGAGAGAAGCCTAAAATTTGTACGTTCTTGCCAAAGGGTGTGTCTAATTGATTTATCAGTTGAAGCATAAACATTTTTTGTTGAAGCTGGGTTAATTTGATTTCGAACTGGGCTATGCGGCCCATAGCAAAATACACGGCTTCATAGTAAACATTACAAAAGACGTGCCGACAAAATCTACAGACAAACAATCTCCCGCAACGCTACTTTCCTTTTTAGGTCTTCTATGGCGACTGCCAGTTCGTTGATTGAGTTCGTCCGCTCGACTCCATCTTCCTCAACGTCGCCAATAGTTGTTTTTCTTGTTCCGATGCAGCGGTAAGTATCTTCTTCAGAATTCTCCCTGCAATTATACTGATTTCTCTGCTGATTTGATTTGTGAGAACTAATGCATCTTGCTATTTATTTTCGAAAGCCCTACAGTTTCGCTCCTTCCAGATGAACCACAGGGAAGTTGTGAGACCAATTTTGCCAATCTCCTTCATCAGCTTTGAGAGGTTGCTCCTATCGTGCAGGTACTCCACCTCTTCTGTTAAGTTTTTAACATAATTAGTGAGATGCGGTCTGATTTTTTGAGTACTCCATATTTATTTTTGAAAATTCACATTCGATGAATAAATGATCGTGTGTTTCTTCATCTCTGCGACAAAAGTAGCATGTTATGTCTTCCAAGATATTCCATTTATGTAATCTATCTTTAGTGGGTAATTTGCCCAGAATTGCCTTGTAGAGTGTGTGCGCCATTTTGGGGGTATTTGATTTGCTCCAGACAGCAGTAAACCATTTAACCTCTGGACATTTGTTCCTTGATTCTTCCCAAATTTCACTAAACTTAAATTGATTTTTTGAGTTTGTCTTCCATATCCATTTATCTTCAGATTCTTCCTTATGGATATATTTGCATCGGATTTCCTCCTGATAGTTAAGAGTTAGTAAGTTGTTGGTGCATTGCCATTCTCCATTCTCCATAATATCAGCTACCTTCCAATTAGGGGATCCATAAGCTGAAAAGGCATCCCATCCTAATCTGTCAATAAAGCTTTTAGAATTAAGCCATGGGTCTCTCTAGATATCAGTATTTCTGCCATTAGCAATCACTCTGTCTAAATACTTTTGAAATTCATCTCTGATCTTAAGAATATTCTTCCAAGTGATAGAGGCATTGTTATCTATTTTAATAGTCCAAAAATTTTCTTTCAGATATCAAGCTCTCATCCAAGTAGCCCACAAGTTTTTTGATGTCAACTCATTCGAGGCTAATTTGAGACAGTACACTTTTTTGAGTTCAAAAAGATTTTTCAAACCAACTCCACCCTCTTCCTTTTTCCTACACAAATATGAGTATTTAACTTTATGCATCCCCCCTCTCCATATAAAATTAGCACACACCGAATTAATTTTTGCAATGGAGCAATCTGGAATTTGGAAAGATTGTAGCCAAAACCTAACTTTAGAGGTGATGACTGTGTTGACAAACTCTACTCTGCTTGAAAAAGACAGGATCTTTGACCTCCAACCTTATAATTTATCTTTGATGTCATCTATAAGCTTTCCACATTCCGCATCAGTGATCTTGTTATTAGACAGGGGAACCCCCAAATACTTGATTGCGAGATGCCCCTCGGTAAAGCCCATCCTGTCTAGCATAACCTGCTTGTTTAAGCAGTGTTTGTTAAAGTAACATTTAGTCTTCAATTCATTCAGTTTAAGCCCTGCACAAGTTTTCAGATCTTTAAAAGTGGATTTGATTTTGTCTATTGCTTTCAAGTTGCCTTTGACCACCACTAGCAAGTCATCTGCATAAATTAGATGTGTGACATTTGGGATGTTATTGTATACTGGCTGAATGAGTCCCTGGAAATTCGCCAACTCCATTTGTAAAGTAAACCATTCCATAGCTAATGCAAATAAGTATGGGAAAGAGGGTCACCTTGTCTAATTCCACGATTGCTTTGTATATATCCTTTTGGGGTACCATTAATCATTATTGAAAATTTTGGTGTATCTAGACAGAATTTTATCAATTTTAGCATTTTCATTAGGACCCATAGGTTCCAGCATATGAATGATGAAATTTCTGTTAACCTTATTATAGGCCTTTTATAGATCCACTTTAATGCAAAATTTATCAGCTCCTTGTTTATTAAAATTCCCAATCAATTCATGAGCCATCAGAGAGTTTTCTGAGATGAATCTTCCCTTGATGAATGCACTTTGGCATTGTGATATTAAATCTGGTAGGACTTTATTCAGTCTTTTACAGATAATTTTACTAAGAATTTTGTAGATGACATTACAACAAGCTATAGGTCTATACTCTTCAATTCTCTCTGGTTTCTTAGTTTTGGGAATGAGAGAAATGAAAGTACGATTGATTTCTTGAATGAACTCATCTGTATCAAATGCTTCATTATATGCTTTTATCATAAATTCCTTCAGGTTTATCCAATACATTTTGAAGAAGGCTGCCCCCATTTCATCAGGTCCCGGGGAGGAATTGCTGTGGATGGAGGAGACAACATCCCTCAATTCCCCTTCCATAATCGGAGCTGTCAGCATACTAGTTCCTTCAATGGAAATTTTCCTTCTACAGACGACTTGAGGTAATTGATTATTATTATCACCATTATATAGTCTTGAGAAATAAGCAATTGCTTGGTCTTCTATGTCCTTTAGATGTCTAGATGCATCGCCATGTTCGTCTAAATAGTTTTGCAGATTATTATGGTGTTGTCGTAGAGACATTTTAACATAGAAGAATTTATTACATTCGTCTCCTTGGATAAGCCATTTCTCTTTGGCTTTTTGTTTTAGTTCTACTACCTGCTTATTCATTTCTTCTTTAAGACATCTTTTTATTGTATAGAATTCTACATTTAGGCCTTCGTGTAGAGGGTCATCATCAAGTCTATGCTGTATGTTTTCTAAATGCTACTTGATTTCTGTGATTTTGTCAGTGGTCTTGGGTCTGCACTTGTTCCAATCCTTGAGTCTGTTTTTCATGATTTTGATGAGCATTACAAATCGATACATGTGGTTACCTGAAGGAATCCTTACTGTGTTAAAGTTCACAACTTCCTCAAATCCATCTATCAAAGGCCAGTGATTTGCATAACGGAAAGGTTTTCCCTTATGCATATCGGCATCTTCATTGAATTGTAACAAAAGGGGCAATGATCGCTTGTCGAACAAGGTAGAGCGGTCACTTTAAAATTTGGAATTTTATTAAATAGCTCTGAATTTCCTAAAACCATGTCTAATTTTGATGTAATTTTCTTGGACTCGCCGCTTTTCCATGTGAATTTCAGACCAGAGTGGTATGCTTCAGCAAGTCCACTTGATAACACACAGTTATTAAATTCAACTACTTATGCTACCCTCAATGTAAGTCCATCTTTCTTTTCATTGGTCCTTAGAACAACATTAAAATCTCTTGTGACTGTCCAGGGGATGTTGATATTTTTGGACTTGTTGGTTATTTGTTTCCATAATTCCATTCTTTCAGAGGCTAGGTTTTTAGCATATACAAAAGTGATTACTATCTCCAACCCCCCAATATTGTGGAATTTACTAGTTATCTGTTGATCACTCATATCCATGATATTTCCATTCCAGCAATTACTTTCTCAACCCACTATAATTCTGCCTTTAGTTTGGGTTGTATCAAAATGCCACTGATTTCCAAACTGGGTTCTCATCATCTCTAAGTTATTATTATTCAATTTATTTTCCAAAAGAGCTAAAACAGTAGGCCTGTATTTAGCCTTCAAAATGTGGAGGTCTAGTTTACGTGTATCATTGTTAAGACCTCTCACATTCTAACATAATGATAAACATTATGATTTTTTGGTAGATTTGCTCCGAGTAACCGGAGCAGTACCTACCGAAACTGATTTAACAGTTCTGCCTTTGTCATTGGTTAGAAACCGATTATCATATGCTACATTGCATTCTGTGTACTTACCGATATCTTCTGACAATTCTTCTTCCTCCTCTTCTCCAGATGAATATAATTCAATGTCCAGCTTGTGGATATCTGATAGGGAATTTGGTATCTCCTCCTCCCCTCTTCTGTTCAGTAGGTGATGGTACCACAGTCTGTAGAGCCTGAACCTGCATTGTTTGGTGGTGATTTGATGCAAGTGGATCCTGTGTGTCAGAGCTATTCAAGTGATCCTTTGTATAAGGTGTCTTCTCTATCTAAACAGGAGATAGATGAGATGCTTGCACTAATTCGCAACCCGCCTCCTTAGTATCCTTCTGTTGGTGCTCTGGTTGATAATATATATTGGGGGAGATGTTTTGTATATTTTTTGTAATCTCCTCTTTATTTTTTGGACTACTGGTTTTGGGTTAGTCTGTGGTACTTTTTGGTTTTTCTACCCAAACCTTCTGTCTCTCTGTTATTTTGCTTTGACACTGTTGATTAGTATGTCCGAAGCACAAACATTCACCACACTTGGGTGGAACAAATTCGTATTCCACATCTTGTTTATAAATATTGCCCTACTTGTCTATGGCTTTTACTATTTTTGGCAATACAGTGCTAGCTGAAATCTCAACCAGAACCCTAGCATATTCAATTCTTTTGAGTTTCCTTGTATTTTCATCTATATCAATTGGCTTCCCTACTAGACTTTTTCAGTTTGCTAATACATCTCATGTTCCATAAAGCAAGATCCAAATTATTAAATTTGACCCAAATAGGATAGGTTGTTAGCATAGCATGTTCAAAATTGAAGTCGGCCTCCCATTTAAGCATCAGAATAAGCCTGCTATCCATAAACCAAGGACCTCCATTGATGATTCGTTGAAAATCTTCTTCCAGTTCAAATTTTATCAAGTAAAAACCATTATCACGAGGGTATACATCTCAAGACCCTTTCGGTTTCCATGTTTGTTTAATATAAGCATTAAAATGAACGAAATATGGCCTTTTGCCTGCCATATAAGCATAGATCAAGTGTTTCCATAATCATTTAGACTCTGCATAATCTTCCTCGTCAATCAGTTGGAATAAGTCGTCTCCATTGATTTGTAGTTCATAATAATTTGTCGTTCCCTTAAGCTCTATTCTGGATCCAACAGCCTCTATCCAGGGTTTCGCCTTTGGAAACCCCTTATTTGATTTGAGAGCCTCTACAAACGAGATCTTAGTCTTTCCCCTTTGTTTAAATGTAACGTCCCGAAAATTTTCGACTTTCGAAAATTCAACATCGATACTCACTTTATCGACTGCCAAGAAATCGAAGGCCGGAAACCCGAAATGTTATGGTTTAAGAAAAGGAAAGAGGTAGAAGAAGAGAGAAAAAGATAGAAAATAGAGAGAAAAGAAAATAGATAGAACGGAACAAAAAGAAAACAACAGAACAACATCAGAATCTCACAATTCGCAGCGGAACAACATATAATAATAAATGAATAATCTTTAAACAAAGAACTATATCAGTTATTACATTACATTACATCATATCATTAGAGTGTACAACAACAACAACGAACAGCGGAAAAAGAAATACTATATACTAGTAATACGCCATGCCATCCAGCTTGCCTCCAGCAACTCCAGAATATCCTGATAAACCTAACTCTTGACTGCCCGTGTGGAAATTGGTGGGCACCCAGAGTTTAGGAAGGAAAACAATAAACTCCGAGTCAGTCATGTGACTGGTGTGAGAACTCAAAACAGTTTATTTTTCTCTAAAATAAAAATAGAGGAATATTTTTAAATTCAATTCGCAATGCTTTTAAAAATGTAACTAGCATAAGACCTCCCACCACACACACAATGCAAACGCAGACTTGGAGGAGATTTCTTCTTATGTTAGTCAAAGATGCTTGATACGCATTAAAAAGAACATTTGATATTATTACTAGTGCATAATGTAGAACAAATCATTTCGAAAGTAGAATATAAATCTTAGCCAGCATATGTACCATTATAGTATGCTTACTATAGCTACCATATTAAATGGCAGGTTCTACAACTAAAACCGTACAAATCTCGTATTGTTTCTTTGAATTTCCAACAAATGGTCAGGCCAAGGAACTTCCCATTGCCACATGAGAATGCCTCTGGATGGACATCCCCGAGAACCAAACCGGATCTTTACCAACACAAGGCCGGGTTACCCCTAACTGAGTAACAACTGACCGAGTATGCCATCCCCCGGTCCTTTGGGACCTTTAACCGAGCGCTCGTAATCAATTCACACAATCATAAAGTGTTTTCAACATGAGTAAGTATCTGGGCTCCATACCATGATACCACCCTTTTCCAGAAGAAAATGCACATACCCTGAAGGGAGCTACCCCTCATAACCTTGCCGCATCTTTTCTGTTTTGACCATTCCGGGGTGTGAGGCTCGACGAAGTCTCGTCCATAAAAACATACTTTATACAAAAGCCATGCTTTTGGTCAACAAATGATCATAGAAATGATCACCAGGATAGACGATCAAATAAATGATCCTATCACAAATAATCAACACAATGATCATTTCACAGCAACACTCAGCATGTCACATTACCAAATTGGGAATATAACGCTGATAACATTCAACTACATAACCTCTGAGCTCGTACGTCTCAGAGAAGGGTGTTAAGCTAAGAGAATAAATTCTCCGCCACAAACAGAAATATATTTGAAAGAAATCAGCTTTATATCTCAATTTGTAATGTCAGACATACTATCCATACAAGTCTGTTCCGGGATCGAACAGAACCGAAGGCACTTCCAAAGAAGTCCTTGCAATCCGGATATTCACTAATCCTGATCGGATTCCCCATCACATATGGAGAACTCTATACCGGAGCAACTCGGTGCAGAGTCAATCGACAGGTCATCCTATCGCTCTCGCAAATATCCGGTCTTCAACATCGATCTTCAAATGCAATTCATATCGACGTATCACATATTCGGAATGGGTTATACGACCCCATGGTCCTTTCCCGGTTAACCCGAATAGTGAGCGCTTATTCAAAAATAAGTGTGGCATTCAAATTCAAGCAAATCACATCAAATACCCATTCAAAGGGAAATATTGATAGTCGGTTATTGAACTATCAATGGATATGCACACATCACCAGATTCCAAATAATTTTCCAAATTATTTATTTCCCAAAATTCATATCTTTACAAGATATATAATTTCAATTCCTCAAAAATAAATCAATATTTATTTTTAAACAAATTCCACTTGCTTTTATAAATTCCTTAGTGAATTTATATTTCACAATATCCATGCATATACGATTTCAATTTTTCATTTCAATTTATCTTCAAAAAGATAAATTCTCTAATATTCACTTTATATTGGAAAACATTTCCATACTTATTTAATAAGTAATTCATGAATCTATTTATTTTCAACACTTGGAAAATATTCAATATACTTAAATCGAGATTAAGTATATATTTCATTCTTTAAGGAAATCATTCTCTTAAACATATTTATTTGGGCCAAAACGAATGTTACGTAAAACATCGTTACGACAACCCAAAATCACTAGTATAGGGATTCGAAATTAAAATAGATATACAAATCCCAATACTATACAAAATATTTCCTTTCGGAAATCATTTACTATAACAACAGTGTTATAGTCCACCATTTCCTTTTATTTCTCGAAAACGTCCATTTCAACAATAAATGTTGAAATCTATGGTTTCGAAGCTCAACACATTTAAAACATCGTTAGATCGTTTTAATTCTATTTAAAACATCACATCCTAAACATTTTCTTTAACATATTATTCACTATTCAAAAACGTGAATATACTACGTTAACAACTTTCATCACTTCTATTCATTTTATTTCAAAGGATTATTCACAGTTCAAAAACGTGAATATAACTCCATTAATAAGTTTCAACAATTTACTTATCAAAATAAGTCATTTGCGAATTTATAAAACAACGTTTATAAATTCCATTTCTATTTGTTTTATAACTACTTCCTTTATAAATTTCTTATTAACCTATTCAATTTATAACTCAATTATAAAACAAAAGTTCATGTTATAAGTTAAATACTTAGAATTTATTTGTTTGCACCATCGTTCCTTTGAACTTCATAATTATAAATCTTATAACTTATAAGATTCAATTATTTATCCAAAACCATTCTTTTAATAACTTTATAAATTTTATAAACCTACTGCTTAAAAAATTCCATTTATAACTTCACCGTTTATAATTCTATAGATTTCATTCATTTATGAAATTCATTCACAATTCATTCTAACACTTATAAAAACTCGTTTTATAATTCAAATATTTTTAATTTATAAATATCAATTTATAAATCTCTTATATAAATCAATTCATATTAATATTTCAAAACGTCTTTAAACTCCTTTAAAAACTTCATCATTTTGATTTATAAAATAATCAAATTTTATAAATCCTATTTTTTAAACTTTTTTTATAATAAATTCAAAAATCCAATTTAAACTATTTTATAAAATCATTAACCCATATTTTCTCAAAAATCAATCTTTAACCGTATTTCTCAAAATCATAATTTTTATAACTTTAAAAATTATAACGTTTATTTATTTATAATGGATCAATTCCAAAAATATTTTATAACGTATACTTTCAAAAATCACTTTAAAATCCCTTTTAAAACTCCAAAATTTGGTCCAATGATGCTACACAGCAAATAGTCAATCACGACTACAACGATATCATATATCGATATGATAATCCATCAAATACCAAAATATCTGAAATCAAATAAATACTGTTGAGGAATCCAGTTGGATCCCTCCAACCTGTTTTCCTGCATCCACAAACATTAGCACAATACCAATTCCGCTCCAGTACGAAATTATCGCGGTATATGGGATTTAAAATATTATCCGCTTAATAGACGGCGCAATAGGGTCTCATCCGCTAAAAAATGCGGGAAATCAACAACTGCAATATATACATATGCCAATATATATATATTGCTATTATATATAATACCAATTTCACTGTTTATGAAATATTCGCGGTATATGTTTTTAATAAATAACATCCGCTTACAACGGCGCATAATGTCTATTTTAACAATCAATAGATATCAATCATCACTCAAACATGAATTCAAATATTTTAAATCTAACTATTTAAAATAAAATCGAAACCGATTCGATTGAGTGAGAAGTTCTCACCTTGATTTCAATTTCGTTTTAGCGATTTATTTCGAATAAAATTAAACGGACGTTTAATTTTACACGAAATTTTCACTAACTCCAAACGACTCCAATCCAATTCCATAGCGTAGTGCTCGTCCATACGATTCCAACGCAACTGGTTTCGCGCGTTTTCGACCTCGTATGAAAAAGTTATGCATTTTACAAATTACACGAATTTTATATATAATTTACAACAATTATTTTCTTATTTTTATAAACCTAACCTAATCTAAGCCATTGGATCCACTCACCCCACATCATGACCGTGCAATTCCTTCTCCCCCAAACTCACGCACGTCCTCTTCCAGATGATTTACGTGACCAAGAACCCAAACTCACGCCTATAACCCTAATAGCCGCTACCTCCACATCGACTTCCAACACGATCAGATTGCGCCATTTCGAAGCTCCACTCCAACCCAATGCTCGGCCCAAAAGTCTCAGAGCTCGGCCTCCCCAGTGCGTGGGAAAACGCGCTCAAACGCACGGTCTTCTTGAGCAATTTGCCGACAATCCCCTCAACAAAAATCGATCACAGCCATATGAAATCGAAGCTCTTGATACGCTCTACGACTTTCATGTTGAACACTTCGCGTAATTCTTGATGGATTGAGAGTGATTAAGAGAAGAAAGAAAGAAAATTCTGGCCTTTGGTTATAAACTAGCGGCTAGGTTATTGAGTTAGGGTTTGCAAATAAATTTATGAAGAGTGGCGCTTTTATAGAGAACCGACGAAACACTATTCATCCCGGATTTCCAAACTCCGATTCACGCACCGTAACTAGCGTTTCTAGGGTTTACCCCGCGTTCTGGACACAATGGAATAGGTTTCGGAAGCTAATTCGGTCATCTGTGCGAGTTATGGCAATAAACGTTCGATTTAAATTAAACCGATTAAAACGATTTTCTAGGCGTTTTAGTTTGCACCGGACAAACGGTAAATCCAATTGACACGAAATTTTAAACCTTACAATAACAAATTACAGATTCGATGAAACTTGTTTCGTCGAAATCCGAGACTTTTTGAAAAATGACTATTTTAACTCGCCAAATTAATATTAAAAATAATTCGATGCGTTTCGAGCTGCCACGATCAAACGATAACTTCGATTGACACGAAAATTGAAATCCGGTAATAACTAACTATTACGGATCCAATGGAACTGGTTTCGTCCAATTCTGAGACTGTTCAAAAATTGACTATTTTCACTAGTCGATTTAATATTAAAATATTCAATTTTCACAAATTAACTTTTAATTCAATTTTAAAAGTTCTAAAACATCATTCTAACTTCAATATGATAAAATAAAATTTTACAAATCATTTTCAATCATATTTAACTCAATTTTCAATTATTTCCACAATTTCACATATTAAATTATCGATTTAATTATTCAATTAAATCCAATTATTCAAAATAAAATTCATTTGACTTATAAATTTCACATATTAATATTTAAAATTAATTAAATATTCAAATTTTAAATAATTAAAATTCTGGGTCGTTACATTAAACTCCTTCCAGCCTCCACCATCATCTTCTTCTTCCGCACTTAGGGTTTCGGGAATACCAGATCCGGCCGCCATTATGTATATGTATTATCACTTATAGATGTTAATAAATAACTAGTTGAAGCATAAACATTACTGATATTTATAATAGAATTAGTCTGTAGATCATATAAAATGGTATGTGAAGAGTGCTGGTTATGGTTAAATTGAAGTAGGTTATATTTCTCTTCGTGCTAAAAGGTCAAATTACCCCCTCAACTACCTATGGTAGGAACATGGGCCTAACCTAAAAAGAGGTTCCACCAACCAACCTAAAGAAGCTAAAACCAGGGACTCAATTTTAGTTTCTTGTAAAAGAATAATTTTAACTCTAGCGCATTTTTTCAAAATATCTAGTGCTCAAACGTTCCAGGTGTTTGCGTTAAAATTGGTCACAAACATCCAAGTGTCGGTGAAAACACCCATTTACGATTACAGATCACAGATGCAAGCATGTTGCGAATATAAATATCAAGAACACTCTAAATTAAATTGGAAACCAGTAGAAACACACGATTTATAGTGGTTCGGTGTTGTGGCCTACATCCACTTTGAAGAGTTGCTGTTTTATTGATTATCACTCGCTGGTTACAAGAGTATAGATGATAGTAATCTAGTTACAATAGAGTTCTATAGAGTAATGGCATAGAAGAACTAAAAGATCCTTTTCCTAAAGAACCTAGGTTGCTATTTATAGGTGTAGACAAGAAATATCTGTCTCAGATCTTGGTAGACTCCTTCTCAAACGTGGGTGGGCCCATGTGATCGATCCATGGTCGTTTCAACTCAATCCATGATCGATATAAATGAGATTCGTATCGGTCCAAATCTTGCCCAATCGAGCTGAGATCATCATGAATATTCCTGAGGTTGTACACAAGCTTCTATGAAAATTTGGTAGCATTTGGACTTGTATATTTTGAGTTATGATCGATGCAAGTTTGTGTTTGTAAGGCATTGTCGAGCTCATATCGATGCCGTTCGCATCGATCTTGTTTGCATCGATCATACGATGGTGACATGGAGCGATAAGCTAGGGTAGATCCACCTTTTATGTCGCATTGACTGCTTCTTCCTTCGTATCCATCGGGTGCTATGCTCTTCGTATCGATCCCTGTCTTTTTTCGTATCGATGCATGGCACTCACTCCTCGTATCGATCATCTGATGTTGGCTTCGTATCGATGGAAAGTGATAGTTTCGTATCGATCATCCGGTTGGTCGATACGAAATATACACCAACATGATTGATACAAAGTAGAAATCCATGTGCTACTTCGTATCGATGGAAAGGGTTGGGTTTCGTATCGATCAACTGGTTGATCGATACGACACATATATCAATACGAAGTGAACAACCTTGATCGACCTGGAAGATGCATTTGTCCGATGATACGAAAGGAACGAGTACAAACTGGATGGATACGAATAGCATGGATACGAAATTGATGGGTACCTTAGTTGTTGATCGATTCATGGCTCTGACCTGAAGTAACCGCCTCCTTGACCCGAAGTAGATCTTCTGGTGACTGAAAGCAAGTGTTGCGGTGACTCGAAGCAGCTTGTAAACATGTTAATTTATCCAAGACCGAACCAGACCCATCTCTGACTCGAAGCATTCTGCTTGGAACTCAAAGTAAAGCTTGGGGCGACTCGAAGCAAACTCCAAACAACTTGAACCGACTCGATTTTGATCGATCAATATCTTAAGCACACGAGCTCCGATTGACTTGAAATTTGAAATGTTGGCTTTCGTAGCTTCGTTTGTCGTGTTATATCAATGGTAGCTCGATCCGTACTCGAGCAAAATTTACTAGCATCCATAGCAGATCTGTGTGCAACCGATCTTCGGGGACGATCTTTCTTTGATTTTTAGTTAATCTTTTGGTGTCACGGCCTTGCTAAAAGGCGGGATAACACTTGCCCCTCAAAACATGCCTTGTGATAGGGAGCTGTATTTTGTAATGCCGTAAGCTAGATGTTCATATCCTATTAATGACCTGTAAGGAGATTGATAATCTTACCAGACCGCGAATGACGATCTTTCGAAATCGTATGCCATTTGGGGTGGTATGTGACCGTTCGAGGTCGGGTTCCCTTCGAGGCAAGTTGTGACCATTCGCGGTCGGGGTGCCGTTTGTGGCGAATGGTGACCGTTCGCAGTTGGGTGCCGTTCGAGGCGAATTGTGACCGTTCAAGGTCGGGTGCCGTTCGAGGCAAATTGTGTGTGTGCAGGAGGGACTTAGTATCATTAATGTCGGATTTCACGTTCGAGTGAGTTTTCGTATTGTTTGTTATGGCAGTTTATCGCCATCTCAGAGCATGCCTGAGGACCGTTCATGATCTCGTACGTGTAAGTGACATAGCCGTTATGGAATTAAAAATACCATATTTGCATTCAAAATGAGTTTTGCAACCAAAATGTTCAACCAAATCAAGTCCACATGCATAAAATAGAAAACAAAAGCAAAATAGAGACGTCAAAGTGCAGACACCTACACTGATTCGGTTGATAGTCGTCTCAGAGCATGCTTGAGGACCGTTCGTGATCTTGTACATGTGTAAGCGACTTAACCACACTAGTATGGAGTTTGTGACTTATTCATCATTATTTCAATCAGTTGATGACAAGTTGATGCCTCGATCCTAAGCTGTCCCTTGTTGATGCAGATGGTGGTCGTTCTTGCTTCACCATTGCTGCTTTCCTCCTCAGGTATTGTAGTACCTTGCCATTCCGGATATGCCCTTCTATCTTAACCCTCAAATTCCTGCAATTATTTGTACTTTAGCCGCTTAGTTCATGTAATAAGCAGTACTTGTCTGAATTCCTCTCATTGTTGGTCGGATCCCTCCTCATTGGCCTCCGGTAGGGAACCTGCCCCCTAATGTCTTGGTAAATTCATTCCAAAGTTTCATTCGACTCCGTGTAAGTGGTGAATCTTGGTTCCTTTCGCGGCCGCTTTGGTTCATCACTGCTATTATCTGCCTTTCGTTTCCCTTTATCTTTGCCTGAATCCTTTCTGGGAGGGTCTCCGCTTTTGACGGCATAAGCATCAAATCCATCTCCTTCCTTTCTCTCAGCATTTGCATCCTATTGTCGCAGAAACCTTTCTGCCTCATGGTATAACTCTCCGAGATCTATAGGTGGGTCCCTTTGTCAATGAATTCTTGAACTTTGTTCCATCAACTATGCTAGATACGGCTGCCACCAAGACCATGGATGGATCTGGGCGATCCATCGATGCTGCTGCCGCATTAAACCTCGTTAAAAAGTTCCTTAAAGACTCTTCGATCTTCTTCTTCAGTGTCGTCAGGCTCATCACATTCTTGGATTTAGAAATGTGAACTCTAAACTGCCTCATAAACTTCTCAATAAACTCGGTCCATGTCCTAATGGAGCCGCTCTCCAATTGCCTGAACCATAGTGCTGCTATGTGTGTCAAATACAATGGGAAACACCAAGCAATAACCTCCTTCGATTCCCCCAGTACCTCCATGTGCCTCATATACCTTGTCAGATGAACAGCAGGATCGGTCCTTCCATCGTACACCTCTAATGTTGGTAGCTTGAATTCTGATGGATTCTTGGTCTGCCTAATTGCGGGAGCGAAAGGCTCCTGTTAACATCTTCCAGATCTCTATTCACTAATCTGCCTTTCGTGGCTCGTCTGACCATCTCCGCCAATCGGTCACTGTCGTCAAACTGTAGTCCTTGTCTGTTGCCTCCAATCTGCCCCCAAGTTCGCGAGCGAATCTTGAAATCTTCTCTCTTGGACGGGTATCCATTCCTCTATCAACACCGTGTTGAATAGCTCCGCCTGGTATCTTGCCTGAGGTTGGATCAACATGCTCTTGGAGAGTGCACCCCAGCTCATGGGATGCTCCTAATGGTCCTGCTCTATTCTGAATCCTGGTTCTTCCATGCTCCCGATCCCTATCTCCAGCACCCCTTACAGTGGAGTTCTCTTGATTCTACACTCTAGCTTGTCCAATTTGCTGGAGTAGGTTCTGCATCATATCTTCTTGCCTTTTCAACATTCCCTCCTGCATGGCTTCCATCATCATCTCCATCTCGTCTCGAGTGATGAAGACTGAGGCCTGATTCGCTCAGCCTCCTAACTTCCTTTATGTTGGCTCCTTCAACTCTTAGTCTCCTTGCTGATTGCTTCACCATTGCCTTCCAAATCTAAGTCATTAAGCCTTCAGATCCAAAATCCAAGCTGTAGAATTCCTGAGTTCAATTCTCAATGAAAGCATCAAAATGTTTGCGCCAAATTTGGTCACAAACATCCAAGTGTCGATGAAAGCACCCGTTTATGATTACAGATCACAGAAAGCAAGCATGTAGAGAATATAAATGTGAAGAACACTCAAAATTAAAATGGAAAACAGTAGAAACACACGATTTATAGTGGTTTGGCATTGTAGCCTACATCCACTTTGAAGAGTTGCTATTTTATTGATTATCACTCGCGGGTTACGAGAGTATAGATGACAGTATTAGTATATCATAGAGTTCTGCAGAGTAACGGCGTAGAAGAACCAAAAGATCCTTTCCTTGAAGACCCTAGGCTGTAGGCTGTTATTTATAGGAGTAGACTGGAAATATCTATCTTAGATCTTGGTAGACTCCTTCTCTTACATGGGTGGGCCCACGTGATCGAACCCTGGTCGTTTCGACTCGATCCATGATCGATACGAATGAGATTTGTATCAATCCAAATCTTGCCCAATCGAGCCGAGATCGATCACGAACATTCCTGAGGTTGTACGCAAGCTCCTTGAAAATTTGGTAATATTTGGACTTGTAAATTTTGAGTTATGATCGATGCAAATTTGTGTTAGTAAGGCATTGTCAGGCTCGTATCAATGTCGTTCGCATTGATCTTGTTTGTATCGATCATACGATGGTGATGTGGAGTGATCAGCTAGGGTAGATCTATCTTTTATGCCACGTTGACTGCTTCTTCCTTCGTATCCATCGGGTGCTATGCTCTTCGTATCGATCCCCGTCTTTTTCGTATCGATGCATAGCATGCACTCCTCGTATCGATCACCTGGCTTTGGCTTCGTATCGATGGAAAGTGATAGTTTCTTATTGATCATCCGGTTGATCGATACGAAATATACACCAACATGATCGATACGAAGTAGAAATCCATGGGATACTTCGTATCGATGGAAGGGGTTGGGTTTCGTATCGATCATCTGGTTGATTGATATGAAACATATATCGATACGAAGTGAACAACCTTGATCGACCTTGGAAGATGTCTTTTTTCTAATGGATAGAAAAGGAACGAGTGCAAACTTGATGGATATGAATAGCATGGATACGAAATTGATAGGGACCTTGATTACCGATCGATTCATGGCTCTGACCCGAAGTAGCCGCCTCCTTGATCCGAAGTAGACCCTCTGGTGATTTGAAGCAAGTGTTGTGGTGACTTGAAGCAGCTTGTAAACATGTTGATCTATCCAAGACACAAAGCAAACCCATCTCTGACTTTAAGCATTTTGCTTGGAAACCCGAAGTAAAGCTTGGGATGACTCGAAGAAAACCCCAAACAATTTGAAGTGACTCGATTTTGATCGATCAATATCTTGAGCATACGAGCTCCGATTGATTTGAAATTCGAAACGTTGGCATCCATAGCTTCACTTATTATGATGTATCAATTGTAGTCCGATCTGGACTTGGGCAAAATTTACTAGCATTCATAGCAGATCTGTGTGCAACCGATCTTGGGAGACGATTTGTCTTTGGCTTTCAGTTAATCTTTTGGTGTCACGGCCTTGCTAAAAGGCGGGATAATTCCAAATGAATATTTTCATCTAATTTTGGATTTAACCCTTTCAATTTCTTTGACTTAATGTGCTCAAGGTTCATGTTATCGGTCTTAAAAATGAATATGGTTTCTTTAGTGACGTGATAAGCTGTACGTCCAAAGAATTTGATCACCTAAAATTCTCGAATCTGAGGCATGTCTTGTGTTTGTAGCTCACCAATGAAATCAATTAGTCAAAACCTATACGGACTGTATGCCTAGTATATTGAGGAAATTTGATGCAAAAGAAAGGATTCTGAAACTGGAGTAGGCATGTCATTAATGATTTACGAATCGAGGACTGGAACAATGGATCTACATGGACCGTAATTAACATATGAAGAGTTTTCAACTTCGTCAACCAAATTTGATCTGCAGTCTTCCCTTACTGCAAGAGTAGGGTCCTTTTCAATAATAACTTTGCAATGTCTAGTGGCACGAACAGGGGAAACACAATTTTCAATGTGTGGGTCTTTCATAACATCATTATGATGGTGATTCATTAATGGCATCAATATGTTCTCCGTTGCTAGTGCATTAACGAAGAAGTCTTCATCTCCAAGCCAATAAATTCAACACCAGAAGCACTTTGTAGCACAATTTTCAGCCGGTATTTATTTTCTCCTGCGCGCTTACATTATCTTTATGCTCGCTTTCATTATTTTTCTACACACGCATGAATCTATTTACAGGCTTTGTTTGTTTTTATTTCAAAGTTCTTAATAGAATTTATGATTCAAAACTTTGACTGTTGTTTGTTTTCAATTAGTCTTCTGATTAAAATCATCTATTCAAATGAAAGTATTGGAACTTTTTTCTATTTTATTACAAGAATGTATAGATACACAGATAAAAATTGCCCATTAAAAATTAAAACTCTTTCATATAGCCCAACATGATATTTCATTATGGTTTATATGCTTCGACTTTTGATAATGATCATATTCTAAATCCTAAAACATTTATCCCAAATTGAATATAAACTGACTGGAAATCATAAAAAATTAAATGTTTGAAAACTGAAATAAGACAATACTCCAGTGGTTTGAAATCAAAACTAAGTTTTTTTTTTTTAAAACCCAGAAGAACCCGAAGGGTCGGTCCGCTAATCCAACTCGCCATATCCGGGTAAATTTTTATAGGATAGGGAAGCGCATGGTAGAAATCGAACCTGAGTGTTTTTATCAGAACTCAAGCCACCTTTTCACTGCGCCGCACCTGCGGACAATCAAAGCTAAGTTCTTAGCATATAGCTTCAATAATGAACAGTAATGCTTGTATTTTTCAATTGACAACAAAAAATGTCTATTTTGCAAAAAGGATAAGCAACATGCTAATCAATGCAATGAAACGCTCTAGAATGACCTCAAGATAAAAGGGAGCACTTTAAAAAGCAAATTGAGTTAGACAGAAAAAATTATAGACATTTAAATGAATTGTTGGGACTTTCTTTGACTAACTTGCAAACGAATTTATATTATTCGAGTAGATGTTGTAAAATCAATAAACAAAATTAACCACTATCAAAAAATATATTTACATGTAAAAAATTGAAAAAATCAATTACATATAACAGAGTAGTTTATTAACTTTTACAACTGTAGCATTACCGACAAAGCAATCAAGCATATTTGTTCCTTTTTAGCTGTTACTGTAGCATTACCATGATAATGCTGCAGCATTATCTGATATTACATTTAAGATTGTTAAGAAGCATAATTGAGCATTGGGTTAAGCAAAACTATGACTTGAGAGATTTTTTTTTTTTGAAAAATAATAATCAGATTTCAATTAAACTTAATATCAACTATTTCTTCAAGTTTTATTCCTTCGTGTCTAGATCAAATTATTGGTTATCGTAAATATACCAACATACTACTTTTTATTAGAAGTAAAAATAAATAAATAAATTACATACCTGTATAATGAACAAAATAGAATAATATCACTTATCAATTATCATACATGCAAGTTGCCAACTACTGCAAGCCAGTAAGTAAACTTCATATTTTTTTGCCCTTTTAGTTTCTTACCTTTTAAAAACTTATGGTGTCATTGACATAGTTCTTGTATTTATTCTTTTGACTCCCTATTTACGTAAAAGCAGGTGAACTTAATGTAGTTCACCATCTACTTATTTCTATGATCATATAATTTTCTCATGTAAATTTTCATTTATTTTGCTAACTTGATACGTTACTGAATCAACTAAACAGTTAAAATAACTAACACATGCACTTAAACAGTTCTTTACGATTTACTTGTCATGGAAATATATAACAAAAGGAAAGTAGATATAATAATATTAATCAAAAGCATATGTGTATTAATGAAAGACTTGTGTTGGATTACTAAGTTGAAGAATGTAATGGAGTTTTAAGGATTAGAGAGTTGTGTTTGATGCCAGTCTCCCGCACCAAGGAATCAACCAACAACAATGATGCTGATCTCTGGTCCTCTAGTGAACTTTAGGGAACTGATATTCTCTACCATTGTGATCCTTAATTAGCTCTTAAATCCATGTTTAAAACAATCGTGACATAATGATCAATAAAGTCATCAACAAATTCATCATGTTCTTTAAAAAAAACCATAAATATAAGTATAAAATATTGATGAATGAAAGTGTTGAAAATATGTATCCAACCAATATTATTACACAAAATTGTTAAGGAACCCAAATATCCTCAAATTTCGAAGGAACTAATCCAAAACATTGAATACATACATGAGTTGTAGGCTAATGGGTGTCGTATGAATGATGACTTAGGTTAGTCGATTATCAAACTTTGAGAAGATGTTAAATCAAGAACCACGGTTTAATGGACTGACCTTAGTTGATAATTGATTGATTGATAATCCATCGATAATAGGTGATAAAAGTTGGAGAAACGTTAAATCCGGAATTGTATTGAACCAATCCTAGTTTGTTTGTGGAAATGTGAAGGTCAAGAAACCAATTTATGTCCTTTTGCAGTTAGGAAGGTAGGAGAGTTAGGGTTTGCTTAATTTTAGGAAGACATGCAAAAGCAAGATATAGAGGAACAAAAATGGGCAAAAAGTATTATGAGAATTCCCGAAAGACACGATCGATTTCTATTTATTGAATTATTATTAACAGTAGTAGTAGAGATTAGTTCTGAAAATTGAATGTTAATTATTACTTCCAATCAGGAGTTTTAATATGCAAAACAAACAAGTAATTATTCATAATTCAGCATTCAACAATCATCATTCAAAAATCAAATTTTTTATCCATCAGCGTTAAAGAATCCAACATTTTAAACAAATGAAGCCTCCATCCATAATAAACACATCATTCCTTTTTCATTATTTTTTAGCACACAACATCAATAACTTCCCCATATTTATTATTATGCAACTTACTGTTATCCTTCTTCTCCTCCACATACACAGAGTAAATTTCAGAATACAACTTAAATAAATCAACTAGCTTTGCCAAAATAGGTGAGGTTATAGAAGGAGGAAAGTAAGTCCGGATATGGGATCGAAGAGTTAGAAACACTCGTGAAATAAGAAGCAACTATCAACGATATATAGTTGTTGAGGTAGAGAAGTTGGAGATTGGTCAATTTTGTTGAGGTAGAGAAGTCAGGTGCTTTGTTTGTGACCGAACATACCATAGCAAAAGCATCTAAATGGGTCGCAGGATTGTCTGGCACGATGATTGGTATCGCCGCATCAGAAGTAGCGAGGAGACGTATGCTGACGTTGGATCCAAGGAATGAACGGAGTTGGTGATTTGAGTGGATGCACTACTATTATAAGTTGGGTGGTCTGGATCTAACCATGTTGGCATAGGAGTGATTTGTGAAACATTGACGGTATATTGAAAAAATGGGGAGAACACGTTGTTGTGATAAAGGGGATTCACTTGAGATGAGGGAGGAATTTCGATCAATGGGCGGTTGTTATATATTTTGAAATTAAGGTAGAGAAAGCTGTTGCCATTAATTATACCCTTATAAAACAATCGGTGATAGCAAATTTTCATTATTTATCTTATTTAATAATAGATTATTTTTCCAAACACTATTTTGAATAAGTAATAATGTTGCAAATCAATTTTAAACAACAAATGCTAAAAATAAGATAATCTTATCATGTATATCGCATAAAATAAAATGATTTTGAATTTGAAATTAATTGAAATAAAAACTATTATAGTTTATAAGAATAAAAACATACGTACATACGTATACACATACATATATGCACACAAATACATACATAGATACACACACATAGCATAAATAGATATATACATTTTCATCCAGATCGATTGGACTCTGAAGACATTCTTAACACCTAGCGCTCCGTTCCGCCTTGAATAGCATAGATCGCAGAAATTTCAGTGCTACGATGTTACATAGTTATCTTGACTTTACTATTGAATTCAATGTGGATGCTCCACTTTAATTATAGATAAATCATGGCATAACGACCATCGAGCGACTACGGTTTGATCTGAGTTAAAACACTGGACTTGAAAACACTATCTAATAGGGAATTCGCCTCATCGGTTGTATTATGTTAGTATCATGGTTATCTATGGTCAACTCAAAGTCAAAATCTCTTGTTAGAGTAGTATGGTTAATAATAAATATTATTATTAAAACAAGGCATTTGTACATAGACGAGCAGAGTTGAAGATGGATAATATTGGAATTTTGACCACAACCAAATTTCAAATATCCTAAGTAATATAGTGTTGACGAAGAGAATGTAAGTAAATAATCGTTATTAAAAGGTACCACTCAAATTTGTAAAGCTATATTTTACCGATGAAATGTATAAGCAATGAATTAAGTCAAACTGTCACACCACTAGCTAAGATTTTAGAACGTACTAGTGAATAATTTTTGTTTAATGATAATTAACATATATATATATTCGTTTAAATGTATTTGTTATTGTACCGTTTTATTTTTTCACAAAATTAAATAAATAATTGTTAAATAAAATAAATAACTCGGAATATTTATTTAAATAAATATTTTAATCAAGAAATACTTTATTACAATTTAAATAGCATAAATTTAAGCTCTCACTATATTTACATAATTGCAAATACAAGTTTCAATTACAACACAATTTTCACCATACAATTTTGCATACATGTTTCACCTCATTCACTCATCACTCGTATTTGATCTTCAAATCTGTTTCGGCCGGTATCTAACATCTGGTCTATCTGCAAAATAAACATTGACGCGGTAAAATTGAAAAAGAAATATTTTGCAATGCATAATGAAATGTGTGTTTGAAAATATTGTTTGCCTCGGTTATTTGGGTTGTTCGTCATCATTTTTAATCCACCTTTCTATTTCAAACTAGAATAAAAAATATGCGAACAACTTGTGACATGCACAGTGTATCACTGTACATGCCACAAAGTCGTGTACACCGATATACACATGCTTGTTAAAATTGCAGGGATAGGCGAGTACAAGGTTAAACCCAAGCCAAGACTGAATTTAACTCAAGTGCAATGCAAACATAAACCAAAACTAACCAAGGCCAGGCCAGGCAAACCATGGACCAAAGTGCACTAGACATGCACAATGGATAAAGCAAAAGCAGGAACCATACAAGCAAAGCTTCAGACATGTCAGATCCAAATGGTTAACATGAATGCAAAGCAACAACATGTAACCAGAGTTCATATGGAACCAGACCATCAAATGTACAAAGGCACAAGGAAAGCACTTGAATAACAAGATTAGCAATCAAGTTCGGTTTCAATATGTACATGAAAGTATACAAAATGTTTAAGCAAAATCATATTTAGGGCCAAGTACAGGGAAGATATCCAGGAAAGATATCAACACGAAGTACACAAGGATACACACATAAATGCATACAGTAAACAGCAATTTAACTCGAAGCAAATCAACATGCAACCAGAATTGAGGACAGAGATAAATGCAAGCGAACTTGGCTAAATTTAAAAAGACAAGCAGATGAACATGGCAACTCAACAAGCCAATGGTAGAAGTTGTCAAAGAGACTACAATAATAAAGGCACCAAGTTTATCAACCCAGCAAACATTACAAGGAAATGAACATGGAAATCGACAACAACTATCAAAAAATCATTATGGCTGGAGAATATAAATGCACCAAATACAAGCAAAGTCGGAATGCAAGAACTGGTGTGGATAGAGCATAGCCATAGCAATCACACAAATATACACATACATATATATATATATACATATACATATATGTATGTATGTATGTATGTATGTATGTATGTATATACATGGAGACATCAGATCAAACTCAAGCAAGGCTAACATCCAAGACTCCAAGACTAGAGCAATGAAATGATAGAACCTCAGACTAACTATTCATAGTACAAAAAATATAGTGGAGCAGCCATGGGTCATACTAATGAACAAGTCAAAAACATATCATAATCCTAAACAAAACGAAGAACAAATTAAGGAAGGAGTAGAAAAAGTCGCAAAGGACTTCGTGATGAACAAGTCAGGCTTCAAGAATTCAAAATTATATCAAATTCAAATGCCAAGCTGTAAGAGAATGATGAACAGGTCATAGGCAGCAAAGAATGGAACAAATTCAAATACATTTAAGAATATTCAAATATATCGAATGAACAAGTCAGAAATCATCAAAATCGTTCAATAAAGAATCGAATGGCCAAGCACGGTAATTGAAAAATTCAAATTAAAATATATGAAATGAAATTATAGGGTTTTGATCCCTATATATATCCAATTCATCATCGGCAGAACATCGGGAGTTCAAAATAATCACTGAAAGCATTTAAGAAACAAAAATATACCAAAAGTCGAACTCAAACTCTCTGAAGCAATCGAGGAACACAGATCGAAGAAGCTGTAAGATCGATTTCACCCTAGAGGGGGAGTGAATAGGGTGATGCTATCAATTATAAAAATTATTGCGGAAGCTTATAAAATTATTTCAACACAGATATATCAAAATAACAGCAGCACAGATAATAGCAGAATAATAAATGTAGAAATAGAACGACATAGAATTTATTCAGCTTCGGCAAAATCTTGCCTACGTGCTGCCCTCAAGTTTCTACTAGAAATTAACTAATCACATGCTTACACACGTAAACTCGCGACACCCGCTACTGACTAACCTAGCTCTACGCTCAAAAACCTGCCACAACTCAGCCACTGAGTTGCGAATTCTCAAACTATGCCACGTAGTTTGTCCCCTAGTCACGCAAACTAGAAATTACAAGAGTTTAAAAAGGAAAATACAAAAGTAAATACAATTTGAAAACAAAGAACCCTAATTTTAAATTATTAATCCCAATGTAAACCGGCCCAAATAAAAATATAGAGATAACCAAATTATCCCCTTTTCTGTTATCTCCAATCGGCCGTATCTTTTCCTTGAAAAAAATGGTGCCTGTTCCCTTTTCCTTTGCTTGCAAATTAGGGCTTCTAATTAGAAGCTGCCGAAAATAGTTGCTCGATCGAATGATGATTAAGGTCCTTGCTTTGTCGATCGACTATCTCTTTGAGTTGCTCACGGCTGCTTCTATTTGATCGAGTTCGACTTTGCCTTCGGTATGTAATTTTTGCCTTTTGCTTTACTGGTTTTGCTTACTTGAACTCGATGCTTTCAATTTGTCGATGATGTTACTTATTTATATAGGATTCGAGATCCTTGATTTTCGTTTGTATACATCAATTTGAATTCGTCTTCGGCCATTCGATTTTGTATTGATGATTGTGATGATTTCTGACATTTTCAATTCGTATATTTTTGGCTTGGTTAACACGGCTTCTTGATTTCTGACTTGTTCAACATATTCTTTGATCGATGGTGATTTATCTGGCTTGGTTCGATGTTGACTTTGGTTTTGATTTGACCTGCAGTTGTCTTCGACTGCAAACTTGATTTTGTGACGTTGATCTTATTCGAATTTTTCCATACTATTAACTGCCTCTCGTAGCACTTTCGACCTTGTTCGATTTTACTTCCTGTTTCATGACTCCGCCCATTATGTCTTTACTGCCATGTGTATAAATACATCTATGTATGCACATATGTGTTGTATTTGTAATGTTCACTGTGATTCCTTTAGCCTGTTTTCATTTTGCATTTACTCTACTTGATTTTTCGTTGTACTGTCTTGAGCTCGAGTTTCTTCAATGTGATGTTTACACTGCTGCATATCACTGCATTGCTTCAAGTCATGGTAGCAGTCGATTCTTGTTCAAGTCTTCATGCATTGTTCACTGTTTCTAGTTGTACTTAGTATCACTTGATGTTGTAGTTTTGTTTGCTGGTGCATATGCTTGCTTATTTGTTGCCAGTACATTCATGTGATTGTTCCATCATGTGGTCTGGATTTGCTTTGAGCATATTTTTGAAATACTCGTGAAATAAGAAGCAACTATCAACGATATATATAGTTGTTGAGGTAGAGAAGTTGGAGATTGGTCAATTTTGTTGAGGTAGAGAAGTCAGGTGCTTTTTTTGTGACCGAACATACCATAGCAAAATCATCTAAATGGGTCGCAGGATTGTCTGGCACGATGATTGGTATCGGCGCATCAGAAGTAGTGAGGAAACCTATGCTGACGTTGGATCCAAGGAATGAACGGAGTTGGTGATTTGAGTGGTTGCACTGCTATTATAAGTTGGGTGGTCTAGATCTAACCATATTGACAAAGGAGTGATTTGTGAAACATTGACGGTATATTGAAAAAGTGGGGAGAACAGGTTGTTGTGATAAAAGGGATTCACTTGAGATGAGGGAGGAATTTCGATCAATGGGCGGTTGTTATATATTTTGAAATTAAGGTAGAGAAAGCGTTTGCCATTAATTATACCCTTATAAAACAATCGGTGATAGCAAACTTTCATTATTTATCTTATTTAATAATAGATTGTTTTTCCAAACACTATTTTGAATAAGTAATAGTGTTGCAAATCAATTTTAAACTACAAATGCTAAAAATAATATAATCTTATAATGTATATTGCATAAAAATAAAATGATTTTGAAATTGAAATTAACTGAAATAAAAACTATTATAGTTTATAAGAATAAAAACATAAGTACATACCACTACAAGAGAAATAGTAATTTTTCAACCCAGAATTCCCTACGCCATCTCTACGCCGCGTAGGCGCGGTGTAGGGAAATCGTGAAAACGTAAAAAATACGTAGGAAAAGCGTTGGTGGTTCCCTACACATTCCCTACACGCGCCATTTTACAAAATTGTTAATATTAATTATCCCCAACTCATTGTTCATTCCTTTTTCGTTCCGTTTCCAACGAGAGGGAGAAAAAAACCCTAGATCCGTTCCCCAATTTCTGCCTCCACGCCGCGCAAATCTGATCCCCAACTCCTTCAACTTTCGCACCGCAGTAGCATCCTCCGCCCCGCCAGTAGCTTCCTCCGTGCCGTCGCTTCCTCAGTTTCATAATTATTTGAGCATTTATTCGAGTAAGGTGCCAAATTTCAATCTCATCTGGTACTTGGCCATTTGTGAGTAATATTTATTCCCGTTGCTTTCATTTGTTTCATGGAACTTGGCCATTTTGTCTGTTGCCTTCATTTCCCTTATACATATTTCTATGTTTTATATCTTGCATGATTTTATACGTGAATTAATTTTCATGCTGAATTGATTTTGTGGTTTCTCTGCTTTTATTTATAAATTTATAAATGTATATATCGAATTGTATACTTTTTTATCACCTACCTTTAATTAAATGATTGTGTGAAGAAGCATTCTTGTATAAGCTATAAGATGGTTCGAACTAGGTAGTTGCTGTTATGGGTACAAGATCAAGTATGTGCGAAAGTACATGCCTAAATGATACATGTGCAAGTAATATTGTTATTCATACAAAGAGTGTTGCTACTACCTACATAACTAATTTTCAAATAGGTTAGTATTCAACAACGCATTGGCTTTGGAAAATAGTAGGGAGATTAGTCATTGTAATGGTAAAATGGAAAATAGGGATATAGTTATTTCACATTTGTCACATGATGAGATATGATGTATGCAAGTTGATATAGGGACGTATGTGGATAGTGCAGGCTCGAAACATTTGTGCATGACCAGTAAAAGATCTAAAATAAATAAAGATGAGGCTGGGTTATAGGAGAAAATAGTTCAATGTAGACTGGACCTGATGAAAGTTGGTGGTGATTTATGATGTGGTCTGAGGCTATTTTGCTGAGGAGACTTTGGATCGAAGGCAATGCGACAGTGGAAGATGTTGTTGAACTGGGGTCGTGGAAGATGGCGACTAGGATTTCGCGATGCGGCGGCGATATTGGTCGCGATGTTGAGGAGTTTCGTAATTTGCGGAGGTGTAGCAAGGGGTTGCAGTAATGGATTGGTGGTGATTTTCAGTCACTATTGAGGTTGTTTTGCATGATGAAGCACGGTAGGGGCAGAATGCAGTTTAGGGGTGGTATTTGATGAAGTTCAGCATTATTTGTTCAGGCAGTTCGAGGTGGTATTTGGCGAAGGATTTGTTGGTCTGTAGCAGGGAGGTAGGCACTGTGGTATCGTAGTGGTGTTATGGTGAATGTGGCTCGGAGCAGCAATTAGGTGGATGGCAATATGATGGAGGAAACTATGATGTACATAGGAAACTTTAAGGGGATGTTGGCAGACGACGTGAATGAGAGGCAATGGTGAAAGAGTGGTGGAGCAGTTTGTGGTTCTCTATTGTTTGAATGGTGGTGGATTGTCTGGTTTTAGTTAGAGACAGTGGTTTGTCTATTGCAGTTTTTTAGTTGATGGGGATGGTGGTCGAGGTAGTTGAAGTTCGTGTTGATAGTTTGTTGGAGTAGTGATTCGAGAAGCAGTGGTTTGGCAAGCAGTGGGGTAGACTGATGATGTAGAAGGGTTGCAGGAGACTGTTGTGGACTGTTTATAGTCTGTTGTGGACAGTGATGGCAGAGGGGAGAGTCGGCAGTTGGGAAGTAAGTTAAACAGTATGGTGTTGGAAATTTGTAGACAGTGATGGCAAAAGTTTGAGGAGATGATAGTAGAAGATAGGCAGTTTTGTTTGTTGAGGCGATAAATGTTTGAATGAGTAGGTAGCTGTGGTGATAGTTGAAGTTAGAAGTGAAAGCAGTGTGATTTAGTAATGAAGTTGAGGATATTGAAATGTTAAGGCAGTTTTGGGTAATTGAAGTAATGGGCTGAGTGAAGTGTACTGTAGAAGGTTGGTTGATTGTGGGAGTGGAAGGATTGGCAGGGTGGTTTATAGGAAATGGGATGGTATGAAGTGTAGCATTAAGGAGGAGCAGGGAGATGTATGTGGAAAGATGGTCAGGGAGGTGTATATTGGTTATGAGTAGTGAAGGGTGAGTGGTTGATATTGGGTGATTGGAGAATGAAGTGAGGTTGTGTGGAAATTGTTGTAGGAAGGTGATGATGGTTAGGTTGTTGGAATTTATATGGAGAAGTTTATGGTGCACTGGTATGTAGAGGCTTTGGTGCTAGGTGGCATTTGATGTTTTGGTTTCTGGTGTTTGAGTAAGGTGATTGGTTAGTTAAGGTGATGGTGGATGTATGGTTTGCTGAGACAGTGGCAAGGCAGTGGGCAATAAGTTGATTGGTCAGTGGTGAAGGTGGTGATTTTCATATGTTAAGTTTGGCTATGTTGTTGTTACTGTGTAAGAGTTGTGGAAGTGAATTAAAGGCTAGTGGTAGCCAGAGAGGATGAAAGTGATCGATTGGTGGTGAAGGTTGAGCGAATGTTATGGTCGATAGTAGCAGTGGTATGTGATGAGGAGAATGATCAAGTGATGTGTGCAGAGGTGTTTGGATGAGGCTAGATTGGGAATAGGTGAAGCAGAAGAAGGGTTGATGATGGAGGTAGAGGAAGTTTGTATGTAGTTGTGTGATATGACAAAGGAGGGGCAGAGGTGAAGACAGTGGGCAGCGGATGTTATGATGACAGGGTGATGATGTTGTTGACAGAGGAAGTGTTGCAAGTATTGGTTAGCTGATGCAAGGACGTTTTGATGTGGGTTTGTGAAGTGAAGGCAGTGATAGTTTGTTACTGTGCATAGAGTTGTAGGACTGAATGAATGGTGATATATTGCAATAACAGTGAGTGGTATAAGGAATGGATAGCAGAGGAACAGTTTGCTAGTGGTGGTGCATTGTGGTGTGTGAAGGATGTAGAAGTTTGTTTGCAAGGCAGTAACAAGTGATAAGAGAAGGTTGCAAAATGGGTGAAGTTCGTAAATGGAAAAGGTGTTGGTGTACTGTTGTGGAGGAGTTACGGGTTCAGGGGTTGTTTGAAAAATGCAAAATGTAAACGAGAAATGCAAAATGTAAGAACTAAATTTTTTTCACTCTTAAGGTGAAAGTTTAGTAGAATTGTCAAGCACACATTATATATAATACCTGCTTCTAAATTGCCAACGTTTTCAGCATGAATGGTCATCTATGTTTAGGTTATAGTTTGTTTGGTTGATAGAAAATCCACTTCCTACTACAAGTCCTTGATCGTTATATCAAATATAACATTTTCTTGTAATGCAAATAATGAAATAACTATAATTCCATATAATCGTATTCTAAGTACTCAACTAACTTATCTTAATTATGCAGTACAAGATGGAACATTTGAAAGTTCGTCGAGCTTGGATGTACAAAAATGTAGGGCATAGAGGAACGATGCCATTTCAGTTTTTAAGAGTTTAACCGAGTTCATGCTAGTGGCATCTTCCAACGAGACAAACATGACAGAAATCTGTTGTCCTTGTAAGAAGTGTAAAGCCACTAAACATCATTCTTATGAAGTTGTTCAAAAGTATTTGACTAAAAATGGTTTTATGAATGATTACTATGTGTGGATACATCATGGTGAAGATACGATGAATGTTATTAATACATCGGTGGTCGGTGAGGATGATAACGTAAATATTGGTGTTGATTTTGATGAATCCACTACTTCAGAAAATAGAATGACAGAAATGGTTACTGATGCCGCTGGTCCGAGTTTGCTGAATAATTCGTTGGATGTAGAGGAAGAACCAAATCCAAAAGCTAAGAAATTTTTCGACTTGTTAGAAGCATCAAAAAGACCGCTTTTTGATGGATGTCCATGACGGAGTTGGCAGCGACTTCTAGGTTAGTTGCTATAAAATCCACAAACAACTGTACAGAAAAATTAATGAATGATGTTCTTAGTTTAGTTCGAGATGTGGTCCCATCCGGTTTGCAGACTGAATTGGCAGAAAATTGGTATCAATTAAAAAAACAAGTGTCCGCATTTGGATTGTCGTACGAAAAGATAGATACATGTCGAAGTGGGTGCATGCTATATTGGAAAGAGAACATAGACCGTTCACAATGTAAGTTTTGTGGCTTAGGAAGATATGAAAAGAAAAAAAGTAAAGGTAAAGGTGTACCCTTTACTCATTTACATTATCTTCCACTTATTCCTAGATTGCAAAGATTGTATTCGTCTTATGCCACTACGGAGCATATGAGATGGCATAGTGAACGAGTTCAAGAGGAAGAGGTTTTATGTCATCCTACAAATGGAGAAGCATGGAAACATTTCGATGACAAATATCCTGATTATGCCAAGGAGTCACGAAATATTAGGCTCGGTTTATGTACTGATGGTTTCCAGCCTTTTAGCCAGTGTGGAAAAAAGTACTCCACTTGGCCAGTTATTTTGACACCTTACATACCTCCTTGGATGTGTATGCAAAATCCATACATGTTCTTAACTCTAATAGTCCCTGGGTCGAAAAATCCAAAAAAGGGAATAGATGTTTATTTGCAACCTTTAATCGAGGACCTGAAGAAGATGTGGGTAGAGGGTGTTGACACTTACGACGTGTCAAAGATAAATTTTTTTAAACTATTTGCTTGTTTATTGTGGACGATAATCGATTTTCCCGCGTACGGGATGCTTTTGGGCTGGAGTACGGGTGGTAAATTATCTTGCCCCGTGTGCATGGATTCAACAAAAGCATTTACACTGAAGCATGGTGGTAAGCAGTGTTGGTGGGATTGCCACCGTCGATTTTTGCATACAAATGACACGTTTAGACGTGATAAGAAATTTTTTGAAAGAAATAAAATTATAAGTTTGCAACCACCAAAATTTTTGAATGGAGAAGAGGTATTTGATATTGTAAAAGATTATGCAAAATTACACGAGACAGGAAACAAAGAGCCTGAAATTCCTGGCAAAGGGGATTATCACAACTGGTGCAAACAGAGTATATTTTGGAAATTACCATATTGGAAGGATCTAAAACTTCGACACAATTTGGATGTGATGCATATTGAAAAAAATGTGTTTGAGAATTTTTTTCATACAATTATGAATGTGAAAGGAAAAACCAAAGATGATTTGAGATCAAGAAAAGATATCGAATATTATTGCAATTGTCCAGAGCTTAAAATTAATCCTATGCGTCCAAACTTCAAAGTTCTTGCATGTTATGAGTTGGATATGACTTGTTGTATAAAATTCTAGAGTGGGTCGATTCTTTGAGGTTTCCTGATGGAATTGCTTCTAATATGAAACGATGTGTTGATATGAAGGATGTTATACTGTCAGGTATGAAGAGTCACGATTGCCATGTATTTTTAGAGACTCTATTCCCGATAGTATATAAAGAGCTTTTACCACAAAAGGTTTGGATGCCTATAACAGAGCTCTGTTTATTCTTTAAAGAGATATGTTCGACAACTCTATCTAAAAGTCATTTGCAGAAGCTTGAAAGAGATATACCCAAATTACTGTGTAAATTGGAGAAAATATTTCCTCCTGGAGTTTTTAATTGCATGGAACATTTACCAGTACATCTACCAACTGAAGCGTTGCTACGGGGACCAGTGCAGTATGGATGGATGTATCCTTTTAAAAGGTATGCAATAGTTATATTCATTTATGCAATTTTAAATATAAAACGCGTTATAGTTAATTTCACACATTTTCATATTTAGGTATCTGGGTCACCTAAAGAAAAAAGTGAAACAGAAAGCATGCATTGAAGGTTCTATTTGTCAAGCAAACATTATTGAAGAAGCGTCCATATTTTTTAGTCATTATTTGGACAATCGCGTGAAAATAAATTTTAATCGTGGTCATCGCAATGAAAATGATATTACAGATGATTCAATCGATAACGTTCTCTCGGTATTCAAAAAACAAGGACGTCCATCTGGTAAATGGAAGAATGCTAAAGGCTTTGCTACAATAAAGGATTACAATCTGGCAAAGGCAACTGTGCTTCTTAATTGTAATGAATTAACTGATCTTATCAGGTACCATAAAAATTTGATTATTCATTACTAAATTTATGTCAATCTTTTCAACCTACACACAATACTCCTTAGATATTAACATGTGTGCTTGATTTAAACAGCAAGTTCGAAAGTGAATATCCTAATGTTGAACTCTGTAAAGAATTCGAGGGATGGTTTAAACAATATATAAGTATGATAAGTCTTGTATTTTAACCTCGCAAGGTATTCATTATATATTAACTTGTGTACTTGATTCAAATCAACAGGTTGATACGAACAACATCACTGACATTTGCTATAGGAAACTTGCATTTGGTCCACGTAATAGCTATAGAATATGTTCAATAATGTTTATAAATGGATTTAAGTTTCACATAGAAGAATATGGAAAGAAAAAAACAACTGTTAATGGTGGAGTTTGTATTAAAGGTGGAAACAACGATGATGACATAAAAGATTATTATGGTGTACTGGAGGAAATAATCAAGTTAACTTACTCGGTGGTGTCGGAGTTGAAAACATTTCTATTCAAATGTCGATGGTTTGATAGTAGGCCGAATATTGGAGTAAGACGCGTACACAAGGATTACCCTCTTATTGAAGTAAACCACAAGAAATTTTTTTTAGGGTACGATCCATTTGTGTTAGCGGCACAAGCTACACAAGTTTATTTTATGCCGTATCCTGCTGTCGACAACAGTAGCTCAGATTGGTGGGCTGTTGTTAAAACAAAACCGAGATGGTCATTTCACTCAAACACGATCATAACCAACAATATAGCATATCAAAATGATCCAGAACCTAACGAACTACTGGAGATTGTACAAGAAGTAGAAGATATAGGATCTCTTATTAATGACGTTAATGATGGAGTCGAAGTAGATGAAGACGACGATGAGCAAGTTGAAGTAGATGAAGATGAGTGTGAACTTGAAGATGAGAGTGTAAATATTGAAAGCGATGATGATAATGAAGATTGGTAGCATGTATATTTAATTATGATTGTTTGCATGTGTTTTAAGATGCTCGATTGCTTTTATGTTGATGAATGTTTTCAAACCTTGTCTTAAGTAAAGTTCACAAATCTCATTCTAAATGTTATCTTATCTTAATTATATACTTGTATATGTCGTATTCTTGTAACAGATATGAGTTGTCATGGTGGTGGTGGTCGTAGTAGTGGTGGTCGTCGTAGTGGTAGTGGACGTGGTTTGGCTTTGATCGAACCAACACCTCCTTCCGTCGATCAACGACCCACCCCTTCAAACGGCGATGATCATGATGAAGGCCGCCCTGGGTTATCTGGACATATGTCACCGACTGGCTCGACTTCCTTGGTCGGCAACATGTATATCTATTACGGGGAGAGTGGAGAGTAAGTAAAATTTATAAGCTTTTGAATTATCATATATGTTAATAATGCAGTAAAGGATCAATATAATTTGTGCATTAGTAGCTGGGAATTCGCGAATAGTGCCTCGACGTCTCGTGCTATTTCATCTATGGTTAAGGCCCGTATAACATCATTTTGGCCTTGCTTTAGTGTGGTTCCTGTAAATATTTAGGATCATTGGTTTGAAGAGTTTAAGGTAAAATAATTTTGAAATTCACGATGTTTCAATATTTTTAGTCCATCCATGATTAAGTTTTTCAGTTCATTTAATCTACTCCCAAATTCCTATATAGGCATTGTACCCTTGGGATTCCACCTCTTCTTTTGCTGATGTTAGACGATTATGGGATCAAAAGTGCTCTTTGAAGTATAGGTGGATTGTTGGAGACATTAAAAGGTATAAAAAGAAGAATGCTTGTATAACAAATGAGGTATAGCAACAGTTTTTAGCCCACTGGGAGAGGGAGGATGCGAAGAAGCTTGCTCAAAAGAACTCAATCGCTCGCAAAAGCAATCCAAGACCACATAGATGTGGTTCTAAATCAATGGCACAATGGATGAATGAAATGGTGATTGTTTAAGTTATTTAATAATACTAGTATACAATTCAAATAAATACGATAAATTATTTTTATTTTTCAGGAGAAAGAACATGGTCGAACACCGACATACATGCAAGTGTACATTTGAACACATTATGTTGAGAAACCGGACGGTTCTGTAGATGGCGAATGAACTGATGAGTACTCGGAATGGTTTGTTGTATGTAATCAACAAAAATTTTGAATTTTAATTTACACGTTCCAAACTATGTTATGTGTACAATGCCTAAATCTTAATGTAAATTACAAGCAAAATACAATGAGTGAGTTGCTCAAATGACCGCGAATAAGGGTCGGGAGCTCTATCACGACAAGCAAAACCTTCTGTTCATGCAGCCTATTGGAGAAGGTGAGACATCCGCTTCCTCAAGAAGCACGCGGAGACCTAGTACTGGCAATATTCCTGGGGTAACGACTCATTTCAAATGTTGCTTTCATATGTTCGATAGTTTATGCATACACCAGCTCTTTGTATCAGTATCTCTCACAAGCTTCATGCACACTAAACCGGCGATTCTAGTTAGCAGAAAAACTTCTGTGTTGCCAACTTCATCCCTATACCGAGAAATGTTAGCTATTTTATGATATTAGCTTTGCAACTCCTGTAATTATTTGTTTTATATATAATCTGCTGAGCTAGAATGGAACAAAATATTTTAGAGCTAAAAAAAAGAAATAGTCACTTGGAAACAATATGAATATGGTGCCCTGGGTTGCTTTGACATATAATATCGTACTATCTTCTTTTCACCTCAGTTTCTGTTCCTTTTTCTCTTTGGCAAGTAGTCTGTTTAGATCATTAAATTAAGTGTCCATGTGTCTTCCAATAAAAGTACTATTGCTTCACCAAGTGCCACTGCTTCATACCAATTCGACCCAAATACAACACTCCGCAACCATCACGACCAACCTAAATCTCCATCCACTTCCTACAGCTGCTACCTTCCAACCAAACCGCAAAACAAACAATGCCTTTTTCTTCACAACTCTGGCAAGTACCACCTCTCTCTATCAACCACTGTTGACTTCCTTGCATCCATCATTTGATATTGCTGCCTGACCACCTGCCAATACCATTTCAGTGCACTTCATATCACCACAAATTGTCACAACATACCACTGTCCTGGCCACCAGTGCTTCACCACCTACCACGTTCACAAACAAACCACCGAACCATTGCTAGAACCAGCCGCCCATCCTTCTACCAAACATCACAGCTGCTAACTGCAATGCAGCGTCATCCTCAATCTAATTGCAAACCGTTGCACTACTTCAGTTCAACTTCCGAACCCCACAATCTACTCATCACTTGACCATTCCACCTGCATACTTCCACCTGCAAGCCTCTTCCTTCTCGAAGGCATGAAGCTTCATATAACCGCCCAATAGAAAACAATCGTGGCTTCGTTCCTCCTCAAACCGCCACCTTGCTAACTCTCACTCCCTATACTGTAACCACCACCCAATCATCGCAAACAAATCCAAACCGCAACCCATAACTCCTCCATCTTCTACTTTCAAATCACCTCAACATATATTGCCCACATAAGTAGTACCATAATATCTGAAAATCGCTGTCGACTTGCATGCCCACACAAGTAGTACCATAAAAGTTGGTCTTCCAAATATTACGGTTTTAATATTTTAGTTTATCAATCAACTTGCATGCCCACACAAAGAGGCGCTGACGCTATTTATACATCATTATCTCAAAATAATTGAATACCCAAGGGACCAAGTGTCACCTAGATTTTAAAGATCAACATGCACTGCAATTGTAATGGGCTTAAATTTGTGATGTTCGATGTCAAAATCTCAATATGAGGGCTAACCGTTGTGCAAGTTGAACCAGAAAAATAGACAGAAACTTATCTGTCCTTGAGGGTCAAAATCACATATCGCTTTGCAATCAGTCTGAAATTTTACCAAACTGGTTGATTTCAATTTAAATTAAAAAATATTTAACTATGACTCTTTCTGCCACTTGACGGTTGAAGGTATTTATATCATTGCAGTTTCAGTTCTTTATGAATCTATAAGTTAGGAAAAGAAAAGTCGAATAGTTATACATTTTGCTAATGTGATTAAATAATTTACATGCAGGTATACAGAGACAATACGTACACTGCTCGGTTTGGAGTTTCACATGACAAAGAGAAACTTGAGGAGGAAGTAGAAGAGCTAAGGAGTAAAAATCAAGAAATGAATGCCACGATTAACAAACTACAAGGAGATTTATGTTCAATGAAGGAGGAGATGAGCTCTGTGCAGGAGTTTGTACGGGGGTTGAGGCGGGAGCAAGGACCAGAGATACGACCAACTTCATGAGTTATTCCTATTTTGGTTGTGGGTTTGATGTTCTATTTTTATAACGTACATTGTATGATGTTAGAATTAGATGAAACAACTATGTTGGAGTTACGGAGCAACTTTATTTTATTGTTTGTTGGACATGATGTATTTTAAACACATTCTATAACAAGTTTATGATAATTTGACCATGATATGCATTCTACATTAATGTTTTTAACGAGACATGTGTGAGGTAGACGAATGTGAATTCAATAGGATCATATTGAATTTTTGGTGTACAGTAGCGTAGGGAAGGCGTATGGAACTCGTAAGAGAAATACTTGTAAAAGAAGAAGCTGGGCTTAGGGAATGCGTAAGGATGACGGCGTAGGGAATGCATATGGAATCTGGCGTAGGGAATGCGTATGGAGTCTGGCGTAGGGAATGCGTATGGAATCTGGCGTAGGGAAACGGCGTAGGGAAGCCGTAGAGAATTTTTGCGACGCATCATTTTCCGACTTCTTTTTTTAGGTAGGGGTGGCGTAGGGAAATTTGTTTCCCTATGTCATCCCTACGCCCAATTGGCGTAGGAAATCCAGAATTCTTTTGTAGTGTACATATACACATACATATATGCACACAAATACATACATAGATACACACACATAGCATAAAAAGATATACACATTTTTGTCCAGATCGATTGGACTCTAAAGACATTCTTAATGCCTAGCGCTCCGTTCCGCCTCGAATAGCATAGATCACAGAAATTTCAGCGCTACGATGTTACACAGTTACTTGACTTTACTATTGAATTCAATGTGGATGCTCCACTTTAATTATAAATAAATCATGGCATAACGACCATAGAACGACTACAGTTTGATCTGAGTTGAAACACTGGAATTGAAAACACTATCTAATAGGGAATTCGTCTCCTCGGTTGTATTAGGTTAGTATCATGGTTATCTGTGGTCAACACAAAGTCAAAATCTCTTGTTAGAGTAGTATGGTTAATAATAAATATTATTATTAAAACAAGGCATTTGTTCATAGACAAGCAGAGTTGAAGACGGATAATATTGGAATTTTGACCACAACCAAATTTCATATATCCTAAGTAATATAGTGTTGACGAAGAGAATGTAAGTAAATAATCGTTATTAAAAGGTACCACTCAAATTTGTAAAACTGTATTTTACCGATGAGATGTATAAGCAATGAATTAAGTCAAACTGCACACCATTAGCTAAGGTTGTAGAATGTACTAGTGTATGATTTTTGTTTGATGATAATAAACACACAAACACACACAAATATATATATATATATATATATATATATTCGTTTAAATGTATTTGTTATTGTACTATTTTATTTTTTCACAAAATTAAATAAATAATTGTTAAATAAAATAAATAACTCGGAATTTTTATTTAGATAAATATTTTATTCAAGATATACTTTATTACAATTTAAATAGCATAAATTTAAGCTCTCACTATATTTACATAATTGCAAATACATGTTTCAATTACAACACAATTTTCACAATACAATTTTTGCATACATGTTTCACCTCATTCACTCATCACTCGTATTTGATCTTCAACTCTGTTTCGGCCCGTATCCAGCATCTGGTCTATCTGCAAAATAAACATTGGCGCGGTAAAATTGAAAAAGAAATATTTTGCAGTGCACAATGAAATGTGTGTTTGAAAATATTGTTTGCCTCGGTTATTTGGGTTGTTCATCATTATTTTTAATTCATCTTTCTATTTCAAACTAGAATCAAAAATATGCGAACAACTTGTGACATGCACGGTGTATCATTGTACATGTCACAAAGTCATGTACACCGATATACACTTGCTTGTTAAAATTGCAGGGATATGCGAGCACAAGGTTAAACCCAAGCCAAGACTGAATTTAACTCAAGTGCAATGCAAACATAAACCAAAACTAACCAAGGTCAGTCCAAGCAAACCATGGACCAAAGTGCACTAGACATGCACAATGGATAAAGAAAAAGAAGGAACCATACAAGCAAAGCTTCAGACATGTCAGATCCAAATGGTTAACATGAATGCAAAGCAACAACATGTAACCAGAGTTCATATGGAACCAGACCATCAAATGTATAAAGGCACAAGGAAAGCACTTGAATAACAAGATTAGCAATCAAGTTCGGTTTCAATATGTACATGAAAGTATACAAAATGTTCAAGCAAAATCATATTTAGGGCCAAATACAGGGAAGATATCCAAGAAAGATATCATCACGAAGTACACAAGGATACACACATAAATGCATACGGTAAACAACAATTTAACTCAAAGCAAATCAACATGCAACCAGAATTGAGGACATAGATAAATGCAAGTGAACTTGGCTAAATTGAAAAAGACAAGCAGATGAACATGGAAACTCAACAAGCCAGTGGTAGCAATTGTCAAAGAGACTACAATAACAAAGGCACCAAGTTTATCAACCCAGCAAACATTACAAGGAAATGAACATGGAAATCGACAAGCAACTATCACAAAATCATTATGGCTAGAGAATATAAGTGCACCAAATACAAGCAAAGTCAGAATGCAAGCACTCGTGTGGACAGAGCATAGCCATAGCAATCACACAAATATATATATATATATATATATATGCATATATATATGTATGTATGTATGTATGTATGTATGCATGTATGTATGTATGTATGTATGTATGTATATGGAGACATCAGATCAAACTCAAGCAAGGCTAACATCCAAGACTCCAAGACTAGAGCAATGAAATGACAGAACCTCAGACTAACTATTCATAGTACAAAAAATATAGTGGAGCAGCCATGGGTCATACTAATGAACAAGTCAAAAACATATCAGAATTCTAAACAAAACGAAGAACAAATTAAGGAAGTAGTAAAAAAAGTCGCAAAGGACTTCGTGCTGAACAAGTCAGACTTCAAGAAGTCAAAATTATCTCAAATTCAAATGCCAAGTTGTAAGCGAATGATGAATAGGTCGTAGGCAGCAAAGAACGGAACAAATTCAAATACATTTAAGAATATTCAAATATATCGAATGAACAAGTAAAAAATCATCAAAATCGTTCAATAAAGAATCGAATAGCCAAGCACGGTAATTGAAAAATTCAAATCAAAATATACAAAATGAAATTATAGGGTTTTGATCCTTATAAATATCCAATTCATCATCGGCAAAACATCGGGAGTTCAAAATAATCACCGAAAGCATTTAAGAAACAAAAATATACCAAAAGTCCAACTCAAACTCTCTGAAGCAATCGAAGAACACTGATCGAAGAAGTTGTAGGATCGATTTCACCCTAGAGGGGAGTGAATATGGTGATGCTATCAATTATAAAAATTATTGCGGAAGCTTATAAAATTATTTCAACACAGATATATCAAAATAATAGCAGCACAGATAATAGCAGAACAATAAATGTAGAAATAGAACGACACGGAATTTACCCAGTTTCGGCAAAACCCTGCCTACGTGCCGCCTCCAAGATTTCTACTAGAAATTAAGTAGTCACACGATTACACACGTAAACTCACGACACCCGCTACTGACTAACCTAACTCTACGCTCAAAACCCTACCACAACTCAGCCACTGAGTTGCGAATTCTCAAACTACGCCACGTAGTTTGTCCCCTAGTCACACGACTAGAAATTACAAGAGTTTAAAAACGAAAATACAAAAGTAAATACAATTTGAAAACAAAGAACCCTAATTTAAAATTATTAAGCCCAATGTAAACCGACCCAAATAAAAATATAGAGATAACCAAATTATTCCCTTTTCTTTTATCTCCAATCGGCCGTATCTTTTTCCTTGAAAAAAATGGTGCTCGTTCCTTTTTCCTTTGCTTGCAAATTAGGGCTTCTAATTAGAAGCTGCCGACAATGGTTGCTCAATCGAATGATGATTTAGGTCCTTGCTTTGTCGAACGACTATCTCTTTGAGTTTCTCACGGCTGCTTCTATTTGATCGAGTTCGACTTTGCCTTCGCTATGTAATTTATGCCTTTTGCTTTACTGGTTTTGCTTACTTGAACTCCATGCTTTCAATTTGCCGATGATGTTACTTATTTATATAGGATTCGAGATCCTTGATTTTCATTTGTATACATCAACTTGAATTCATCTTTGGCCATTCGATTTTGTATTGATGATTGTGATGATTTCTGACATTTTCAATTCGTATATTTTTGGCTTGGTTAACACGGCTTCTCGATTTCTGACTTGTTCAACATATTCTTTGATCGATGGTGATTTATCTGACTTGGTTCGATGTTGACTTCGGTTTTGATTTGACCTGGAGTTGTCTAAGACTGCAAACTTGATTTTGTGATATTGATCTTGTTCGACTTTTGCCATACTATTCACTGCCTCTGGTAGCACTTTCGACCTTGTTCGATTTTACATGCTGTTTCATGACTCCGGCCATTATGTCTTTACTGCCATGTGTATACATACATCTATGTATGTATATATGTGTTGTATTTGTAATGTTCACTGTGATTCCTTTAGCCTATTTTCATTTTTCATGTACTCTGCTTGATTTTCCGTTGTACTGTCTTGAGCTCGATTTGCTTCAATGTGATGTTTACAATGTTGCATATCACTGCATTACTTCGAGTCATGGTAGCAGTCGAGTCTTGTTCAAGTCTTCATGCATTGTCCACTGTTTCTAGTTGTACTTAGTATCACTTGATGTTGTAGTTTTGTTTCCTGGTCCATATGCTTGCTTATTTGTCGCCAGCATATTCATGTGTTTGTTCCTTCATGTGGTCTGGATTTGCTTTGAGCACATTTCTGGTTTGAGTTTTGCTTGATGAAGCTTTATTGCTATTGAATTTCATGTTGATTTTTGAAATCACACCTGAGTTGAATCCAGCTTAAAGCTCGGGTTTGACCTTGTGCTGATATTGTGACATTATTTTTATTGCACTTGAGTTGAACCCGGCGTTTTAGGTTTGACCTGTGCTCACCTGTCCCTGCAATTTTATCAAGTATATATATCGGTGTGCACAGCCTTGTGGCATATACAGTGATACACTGTGTATATCACAAGCTGTTCGTGTATGATGAATTCAAAATTAGATGATGACGAACAACCCAAATGACGGAGGCAAATATTATTTTCAAAATCCACATTTTATTTTATGCTGCAAAAATATTTTATCTTCAATTTTACTGCATCAATGTATATTTCTGCAGATTGCTCAGATGCTGGATTCACATTGGAATGAAGTTGAAGTACGAGTTGAGTGAATGAGTGATATGTAGTGAGGTGCAATGTAAATGTGAATTGTAATTTAATCAAATTTGTATTGTAATTGAAATTGTGTATATATATATATATATATATATATATATAGTGAGAGCTTGAAATTTGTACTATTTAAAAATCGTAATAAATATTTGTTTGAATAAAATTTCTGTTTGAATTCAAACTCTCAAATTCTGTGTTATTTATTTTATTCAGCAAATATTTATTTAATCTATGAAAAATAAAATAGTACATTAACAAATACATTTAAATGAATATATATACGTTTATTATCGTCAAATAAAAATCATATAATCGCATATTCAACCGAAGCACATAATCCAATTCATCAGAATCGATCAACACGACCAACAAAGAGGATTTGAAAGCTCCAAAATTGTTGAAGCCGAGAAATTCGAAGCAACCCAAACTTATCAGAGACTCAATTCAAAGCAAACGATTTGAATTTCTGTTTCCAAGCGGCGGCTCCAATTCCTAATTTTAAAGAATAAAAAAATGAAATCGGTTGAAGAGGTTATACAAACAAAAAAAGGAGACAACCCTATCTCTAATTATATGTTACTTGGGCATGTCCTTTTTATGTGTATTGGGCATAAGTTATAAATACAGGGTTTTGTTTTTAGTTTTATTTTCATTTGTAATTTTCTCCTTTAAAATTTTGTAAATTTCTAATTGTGTAAATATGTACAAAGTACGAGGCGTAGTTTGAGAATTCGCAACTCAGAGGCTGAGTTATGGCAGGGTTTTGATCTTAGAGTTAGGTTAATCGAGTTAGCGGGTATCGCAAGTTTACGTATTTTTGTAAGCACTGATTACTTAATTTTTAGTAGAAACCTTGGAGGCAGCATATAGGTAGATTTTGCCGAAGCTGGATAAAACTATGTATGATCTTTACTGCATTATTTTCTGTTTTATTTTATATTTTTGCATTAATATTTAGTAGACCCTATTCACCATCCCTAGGGTGAAAACAATCTTGCAAGTGGTATCAGATCTAGGATCAAAAACCATTTCTTGTTAAAAAAATTGATTTTTTCTTTCAATGGTTTCTTTTAATAATGTTTTTGCTAAAGGTCAGTCCATAGCTAGACCATACATGTTCAATGATGAATACGCATATTGGAAAACTATGATGATTTTTTTTTTGAAAACCATAGATACATGGAATATTGTTGAAATAGGATATAGCACATTGACATTAATGGTAGACAATCAAGAAGTTGATAAACATATGGATCAATGGAAAGATCTTGAAAATGATCTGTAAACTGCTAATGCTAAAGTTATGGATTCTATTATTTGTTTATTAGATCAAATTGAATTTAACCATGTCTCACATTGTCTAACTACGCAGGAAATCTGGCACATGCTTGAAGTGACTCATGAAGGAACCTCTCAGGTTAAAGAATCTTGCCTTGCTATGTTTAGTAGCAAGTATGACAACTTCACAATGGCAAAGGATGAATGTGTCAAAGAAATGTATGGATGGCTTTTTAATCTTTTATACAAATCAAAATCCCTAGGAAGACCATGCACAGAACTGAAAATAGTCCGAAAGGTCCTTAGAATTCTTCTAAGAAATTTTGAAGCAAAGGTGACTGCAATCCAAGAATCAAAGGATCTGAAACAAGTTAAAGTTGAAGATCTCATCGGAAACCTCACCACTTAAGAGCTAGAAATCAAATTCGAGGACGAACGTGAAGGAGGAGATACGCGAACAAAATCAACAGCTCTTAAATGAACGATGGAAAGTGAAGATGATGGTGATGAAGGAGCAGCTAAACTAGCACTGATAATAAAGAGATTCAAAAGGTGGAATCGAAAATATGGAACTCCAGTCCAAAATCAACAACTAAAGAGTAGAATCGTCAAAGTTCTAGACAACTTAGAAAAGCAGGAGGTCATTTGTCACAAGTGCAATAAACATGGTCATATCAAGCCAAACTGTCCTCAAAATCGATTCAGCAAAGGAAAGAAACTGAAAAAGAAAAGTTTTGTAGCAATTTGGAATGAAAGTGGTGATGAAAGCACTGGCAGTGAGAGAGAAAACGCAAATCTGTGTTTTTTAAGAGACAGATCACTACATATGCTATTATGGAAACAAACTGTTTATACTATTAGACAAGGACTTGGGTATACTCATCTGAAAATGGTGAAACTAAAATAATCTTATCAACTCTAAGTGCACAATTTATTGAAAAATTGTACACAATCAAAACAATTGACGGTATAGAACCAAATGTATAAAAACCACACAAATTTGGGTTCCTAAAGGCACTAAAATCCCTTAAAATCAGACAAATGTAGATGCCAAAAGGAACAAACATAAACTGTCTTGGTTCTACGCAAACTTGTTTTTCAAAAAATTTTGTCACTGACAATCATGCATCTATGGAAAAAAAGGTCACTAAACTCTTTTCTCGTGTAGGTGTGTTGGTAGGCTAAAGAACAACAAAAGTGGTACCTGAATTCTGGTTGTTCCAGGCATATGATGGGCGATAAATCGAAGTTCCTTAGCCCAGAGAAGTACAAAGGTGGTAAAGTCACAATGGGGAACAATGATAATTGTCAAATTATCAGTAAACGTAAAGTAGGTAAGAGAAAACGTGATCAACTAGGAAATTTTGAGCCAAAAGATGACGAAGGCATGTTCATGGGTACTCTTTCAGAAGAAAAGCTTATAGAGTATACAACAAAAGGACGAGAACAATCATGGAGTCAATTAATGTGAAATTTGATGAAGGCATTGATGATCGAAGAATGGAAACAATCAAAAGTAAAGTCGAAGAGGAGAACGAAAAAGATGAAAGTGAAAATCCAAAAGAAACTACAACCCGGAAGAAGTCCAAAGAAATCTGGAACCAGAGAGATTGAACTTCAAAGTAGATCATCCTCCAGAATTGATAATAGGTAATCCTACCGTAGGTATTCTTACTCGTTCCTCTTTTATAAAATTATGTCATTTGTGTCTATACAGTGGATTTATTTTAGAAATTGAACCCAAAGACATAACTACAGCTCTCAATGATGAGAGTTGGTTTATGGCTATGCAAGAAGAGCTAAATCAATTTGAACGAAATGATGTTTGGATTCTAGCACATAGACCTAATGATTATCCAGTTGTAGGAGCCAAATGGATTTTAAAAAATAAATTTGATGAATTTGAAAATGTGATAAGGAACAAAGCAAGGTTAGTTGCTAAATGTTATAATCAAATTGAAGGAATTGATTTTGATGAAACTTTTGCACCAGTTGCAAGACTAGAATCCATTAGAATCTTGTTAGATTTTGCTTGTTATAAAGGATTTAAACTAAGATAAATGGGTATTAAAAGTGCTTTTCTTAATGGAATTTTGAAAGATGGTGTATACGTTGAACAACCTAAAGGTTTTGAAAGTCAAGAATACCTTAATCATGTATATAAACTTAATAAAGAACTATATGGATTAAAAGAAGCCCGTAGGGCTTGGTATGAATGTCTTAGCACTCATATCCTTGAAAATAGGTTCAAAAAGGGCTGTGTAGACACCACATTATTTCTATTGCATGAAAATGATGACCTTTTGATTGTTCAAATATATGTTGATGACATTACTTATGGTGCCACTGATAATCTTTTGTATGGGAAATTTGAAAAAGTCATGCAGGAAAAGTTTGAAATGGGCTTGGTACGAGAGTTGAAATTCTTTTTAGGATTTCAAATCAAACAAAGCGAAAAAGGTACATTCATTTCTCAAACAAAATATATCAGAGAGCTTGTCAAGAAATTTGGATTGAAAGATGCTAAACCAGCAAAAACTCCCATGAGCACAACTATTAAAATTGAAAAGGATGAAAAAAGTAAGGTAGATCAAAAGAAATATCGAAGTATGATTGGATCACTTCTTTATCGTACTACTTCTATACCAGACATTATGTTCTCTGTTTGTTTATGTGCATGGTTTTAATCAAATCCAAAGAATCTCATTTAAAAGCTGTAAAAGGGACTATAAGGTATCTGTTGCACACCCCACGGTTTGGTCTTTGGTATCCAACTAATGATAACTTTTAGTTAATAAGTATTCAGATGCAGACTATGCTGGTAGTCTAGTTGATAGAAAAAGTACTAGTGGAACATGTTTTATATTGGTACATTCGTTAGTTGCATCGTCAAGTCGAAAACAAAATTGTATTGCATTATCTACCACTAAGGCAGAGTATATTGCTCTAAGTTGTTGTTCTGCTCAAATCTTATGGATGATACAAACTTTGCAAGACTATGGTCTAATTTTAAACGAGTTCCACTTATATATGATAGCAAAAGTGCAATTGACCTCACAAATAATCATGTACATCATTCTTGCACCAAGAATATAGATATTAGATATCATTTCATTAGAAATCACATTTCCAAAGAAAATATTTGCATAAACTTCATTTCAACTGATTCTCAATTGGCAGACATTTTCACAAAACCTCTTCTAGAAAATAGTTTCTGTCGACTTCGTCTCAGTTAGGCATTTTGGAAATGTGTTTTATATTTTTTAGATTTGATCTCAAAAGTCTATGTTGACTAATCTGACTCCCTATCGATTATCAAAAAGATAAACAGTGACTGAAAATGTGATGTATATTGATCTCGATCATACATTATGTCTTAAGAGAGTATATCTAGAAAATTTCTTTAAAAATTAAAAAAAAATTGTAAACATTGGTTGGTAAAAATCCATGACCATCTCTATTCCTATCATATTTCTACGACTATCACTCATTAAAATCCAATATAATATATCAAAGTGTGGTATTTAAATAGGAAATTATATATTTTTTAATTAGAAATAAAATCATCCAAAAGTACTCACTCTCATTTAAAAGTCCTTATGGTTATGCATGGGTGAACAACTTGAAATCTCTGATTATATGCTTTCAAGCTCATTTAAAAGTCCTCACGGTTATGCATGCATGGAACACATATCAATTGGATGAAATATGTGAGTTGATTCTAACCTCATTTAAAAGTCCTCACGGTTATGCGTGGTTAGAAGATGCTTGGAATTCATTTTTAATAAAAATAGGGAATACTACAAATCTCATTTAAAAGTCCTAACGGTTATGCATGATTAGTAATTACTTAAAAGATTCCTGTCAAAAATATACCACAAATGGACATGACTATATGGTTTTCTACGGCGACATCACCCCTATCACTCCTAAATGAAATATGCGCCTAACAGAGTATTTATGATTTTTGTTTGATTTTTATTCTTTAAGATTTAATATTTATACTCGATTAGGTATTACTGTTGCATTAATGTCTATCACTTTATCACTCTTATCTAACACTATTACTCTTTTGTTGATAACAAAAGGGGGAGAGAAGTTAAGATTTTGGCAACACCTATCTTGGTATCCCGATCCACCCTACCAAATTAGCCAAACACGACTGGTACCCGCTTATATCCAAGTTCGAAACTCACCTATCATCCTGGGCAGCAAACTCCCTCTCCTCCACTGGCCGCTTAACTCTCGTCAAATCGGTGCTTTCTGCCCTCCCCACTTACTGGATGTCATTTCATGTGCTACCGAAATGGGTTATTACTAAATTGGATTCTTGTAGACGTACTTTCCTCTGGAATGGTTCTAGAGGCAAATGCTTAATTAATTGGAAGTCGGTATGCCTTCACGTCGACCATGGTGGACTAGGAATAGTAAACCTTCGCTCCTTCAACCAAGTGCTTTTATCCAAGTGGCTTTGGCGTATCATCACTCCTGGAAATTTCGTTTGGAAGGCTTGGATCCTGCAACATCACTATCGTTCCAACCGTCACTTGGTTCTCCATACTGCTCCACTTCTTGCAACATCACCATTCTGGGAAGGAGTGACTAACACCATACCCTGGGTCAAATCACTATTCCATGTGTCCATTGGTAATGGTCAGCATTGCCTCTTCTGGTATGATATCTGGTGGGACCAGCTCCCCCTTGCGATTTCCCTCCCACATTTATTTTCTCACATCGCTAACCCACTCAAACCGGTTGCTGATCTTTACTCGCACGACCTATCCAGCATCTGTCCTTTGACCCTCTTTAACCTTAACACACTATCCGACCTTACCTCTGCCTCTAGCATTCTCCTTTCCACCCATCTAAATGATTCCATTGATCGATACTTCTAGGCTCTAAATCCGAGGAAATCCTTCTCGGTTGCGGCTTGCTATTCATACCTCAATAATCCAAGTAGGTCATTTGTGTTTGCAAGACTTTGGAAATGCAGATTACCTCCCCGCATTCTCTTCTTCCAATGGTGTCTTATCCAGGGCCGTATCAACACTAAGGATAGGCTCATATGATGGAACTCTCAGATTGACCCTCGCTGTGTCTTCTGCTCTTCGCATGACGAATCCATAGCTCACCTTTTTTCGAATGCGGCTACTCTTACTACATCTTCACCTCGACCAATGCCAGCCTGATTGGCTTCATTCCGGCAACACACTCGTTCTATGATCATTGGCAATCCAGCAAACCAATTGAAACTCTTGATTCTTTTATTGGTATTTTTAGCTGGTGCATGTGGAAAGGAAGAAATGCTTTTGTCTTCAATAAACCCAAAAACAGCGCCCGAGGTATTTGTAACAAAATATCATATTTGTTTGCTCTTTGGACAGGATCGGCGCAGATGCGTCCCTTCACCCGGCGTCTGCCCCCAGTAATGGCGACAGCTAGGATTTACTGCTAATGTTTGAAGCTCTTTTTGCTCCCCTTGGTGATTTCTTCGACGGCTTGCTTAAAGGCTCTTATCAGCTACTCCCCTACTTTATTTGTTTTGTCTGTAACTATAGTTCTGTTGCTGTATGTATAATAGGCTACAATAACTCTGTTTGGGTTTGGCTTCATTAAAGGTTTCACCTTTTTGCTACTGATCAGGCTTGTTGATCAGATATGAACCTTATTAGCTATATTACATCTTATCTAATCGGCTCTGTAGCAATGCGCTACACACCCGTTTCTCAAAAAAAAAGTCACATTTTTTTATTTACATATTCATCTAGATTCATTGCATCTGTTTTTTTGTTTGCCTTTTTATTATTTTCATGCATATGTGAAAGGGGAGCTTTTTTGTAGGAGGGGTATTCAAATAAGGGGAGCTAATAGAATTCATCAAGATCAAATACATTTAATAGAGTGAAAATCTTAATACATGTTTGTTGTTATCAAAAGGGGGAGATTGTAGAATATACTAGTGAATGATTTTTGTTTGATGGTAATAAACATATATATATTCATCTAAATATTTTTTTATTGTACTGTTTTATTTTTCCACATAATTAAACAATTTGTTAAATAAAATAAATAACTTAGAATTCTTATTTAAACTAATATTTTATTCAAATAAATACTTTATTAAAAATTTAAATAGTACAAATTTAATCTCTCACTATATTTACACAATTCCAAATATAAGTTTCAATTACAACACGATTTTCACAATACTATTTTCCATACATGTTTCACCTCGTTCACTCATCACTCGTATTTGATCTTCAACTCTATTCCAGCCTATATCCAGCATCTGGTCTATTTGCAAAATAAACATTGATGCAGTACAATTGAAAAAGAAATATTTTACAGTGCATAATGAAGTGTGTGTTTGAAAATATTATTTGCCTCAGTTATTTGGGTTGTTCGTCATCATTTTTAATTCATCTTTCTATTTCAAACTAGAATCAAAAATATGCGAACAACCATGCATAGTGTATCAATGTACATGCCATAAGGTCGTGCATATCAACATACACATGTTTGTTAAAATTGCACGAATAGGTTAGCACAAGGTCAAACCCAAGCCAAGACTGGATTTCAACTCAAGTGCAATGCAAACACAAACCAAAACTAACCAAGGTCAGTCCAGACAAACCATGGACCAAAATGCACCATACATATACAAAGGAAAGGGCAAAAGCAGGAACCACACAAGTAAAGCTTCAGACATGTCAGATCTAAATGGGTTAACATGAATGCAAAGCAATAACATGCAACTAGAGTTCATACAGAACCAGACCACCAAATGTACAAAGGCACAAGGAAAGCACCTGAATAACAAGATTAGCAATCAAGTTTAGTTTTAAATGTACATAAAACTATACAAAATGTTTAAACAAAAAATCAGAATTCAGGGCCAAGTATAGGGAAGATATCCAGGGAAGATATCAACATGAATTGGATAAGGATACACACATATATATACACAATAAACAATAATTTAACTCGAAGCAAATCAACATGCAACCAGAATTAAGGATAGAGATAAATGCAAGTGAACTTGGCTAAAATGAAAAAGGCAAGCAGATGAACATGGCAACTCAAGAAGCCAGTGGCAGCAGTTTTCAAAGAGACTACAACAAAAAAGGCACCAAGTTTATCAACCCAGCAAACATTACAAGGAAATGAACATGGAAATCGACAGTCAACTATCACAAAATCATTATAGCCAAAGAATACAAGTGCGCCAAATACAAGCAAAGTCAGAATGCAAGCACTCGGGTGGACAGAGCATAGCCATAACAATCACACATATATACATACATATATGTATATACATGGAGACATCAAATCAAACTCAAGCAAGGCTAACATCCAAGACTCCAAGATCAGAGCAATGAAATGATAGAACCTCAAACCAACTAATCATAGTACAACAAATATAGTGAAGTAGTTTATAGAATATGCTAGTATATGATTTTTGTTTGATGATAATAAACATAAATATATATATTCATTTAAATGTATTTATTATTGTACTATTTTATTTTTCGCATAATTAAATAAATATTTGATGAATAAAATAAATAACAAAGAATTCATAGTCAAACAAATATTTTATTCAAACAAATATTTTATTACAAATTTAAATAGTATAAATTTCAGCTCTCACTATATTTTCACAATTTCAATTACAAAATAATTTTTCACTATACAATTTAAATCTCACTACGTAGTCACTCAACACTTGTATTTTTATCTTTAACTCTATTGCAGCCTTAATCCAACATCTGAGCTATCTGCAAAATAAACACTGACATAGTAAGATTGAAAAAGAAAATATTTTGCAGTGCAAATTAAAGTGTGTGTTTTGAAAATGCTATTTGCCTCAGTTATTTGGGTTGTTCGTCATTTATTTCTTTTGAATTCATCTACACGAACAACTTGTGACATGCACAGTGTATCACTGAACATGCCACAAGGCCGTGCATACCGATGTATGCTTGCGTGTTAGAACTACATGGACAGGTGAGCACAAGGTCAAACCTGAGCCAAAGCTGGATTCAACTCAAGTGAAATACAAAAACAAAAATAGAACGGTCAAGTACAAGTTTCAATGACTAGAACAAACTAGAACATACTTGAACCAGGCCTCGCATATATATTTTAGAGGATATAAAAGCACCAGAACAGTACACATGAAGCTCATATGAAAACTTCAATAGAGAACCAAACAAATATGCAGTGACAAAAATTCCAGTTACAAAGGAATGTACAAATATGTACAACCAAACCTCAAATGCAAATATATCTTGAAGCCAGAGAATCAGAAAGAAACCAAAGCAATCACACACAATATATACATACATACATGTATGTATGGACACTATTAACATAATTAAAAGCAGTAAGAACCAAAATAGTGCAGACTCAAAAAGGATGGACTCGAAGTCTGAAAACAATGCAAGCAAACCGGAGCATGGACATGTACACAATTCAACTCCAAGAAAAAGCAGTGATCAAGTTTCAAATGCATTCAGCTATCTTCAGATTGCAACAATCAGACTCGAGTAAGCCAGAGTACAGACATCAGAGGCATGAACAAGACAGCAACTCAGAGGAACCACATAACAACATGTAGTGCAACATAAAGACCAATATAGACCAGACCATTATAACCCAAGCATATGACTACATGAAAAAGATGAACCAAACCAGACAAGAGGCACACATAAATGCAACATTAAGACTCAACACATCAGCCTCAACAACATTGCAACACCACACACATGTACACATGAAATGACTCAACCAAATCAGGCCTTCCAATAACAGAGATCAATATGAAGTGCAGACTCAACCAAAGCAGAACACATATGAACCAGACTTCAAAAACAAGTACAAAGTAGTTAACATGAATGTACAGCCACAAGTCAAGGTATGAAGCAGAATACAACCGGAATTGATGCCAATCTCACACACACATATACATTCATATCTGTATGTATGTACATACATGGAAATACCCAGTAAAACAGTTTTGAGCAAGGGAGCAGCTAGCACAATGAACCAGAAATATCAAGTCTGCCTCAATAAAAAGGAACCACACAAACCAGACTTGAAGAAAAAGAATAAAGCAATCGTATACAGAGACATCAAGGCATGAGTATGCACCCACACATATGCAACAGTAAAACACAAAGTTCATTTGAATCCAGACTACGTAGGCACAAGAGTGAAATGTACAAAAGTGCAGACCATAAATTCAACTCAATGCAAAGACCACGTCAACATACTCGGATGGAGAAAGTACAAGAGAAATAATCAAACAATTGCAAGTAGCAGTTCGAACAAGTCAGAGATGTTTCAATTACAAATTTAAATGCTAAGGTCAAAAATCGAACCTAGTCAGAAAATCAAAATTTACCCAAAATATTATCACAAATTCAAAGAGACGAAGTCAAAGGAGTAATGAACGGAACCGACTAAAAGCAAGTCACGAAAATTCAAAATACACAGTAACCTGAACAAGTCAAGAATTCATCGCATCATTCAAGTGATAATCATATGGCCGAGAAAATTAACAGATGAATTCAAACCAGATATATACGAATCAAAATTTAAAGATTTTATCCCTATAAATTAAACTCATTACATCACCGGAAAAGTGTGATTCGAGTTCAAGAAAATTAGAGAGCAAGCACTGAATAAAATCATGAAACTCGAATCGAAGTCGAGTGTAATCAAAATCAAAAGGGGATAAAATTGCGTACTATTCTTAACATTCGTGCTCGATTGAACTGGAGCTACCGATAGATAGATTGACAAAGCAATTTAAGGGAAAAACCATCACGCCTTCCAATCAATTTCAAGCTGTGCTTCAATCTTTAAAAAAAACCCAAATTTATTTTTTGAATTTCTAGTGGGTCGACCTTTATTTTTGGCCTAATTTTTAGGGTTTCATTTTACTTTAGATGTATTTAATTTGTAATTTACTTTTAAATTTGTAAACTCTAGTTGTGTAACTTGGTTACGAACTACGGTGGTATAGTTCGAGAATTCGCAACTCAGTGGCTGAGTTGTGGCAGGGTTTTGAGCGTAGAGTTAGGTTAGTCAATAGCGGGTGTCGCGAGTTTACGTGTGTAAGCGTCTGACTACATAATTTCTAGTAGAAACCTTGAGGGCAGCACGTAGGCAAGATTTTGCCGAAGCTGGTAAATTTTTGTGTGATCTCTTCTACATTATCTTTCTGTTTTATTATCTTTGATTGCTTTTATTTCCGCATTAATTTTTATTATTATTAGTATCACCCTATTCACCCTCCTCTAGGGTGAAATCAATCCTACAAGTGGTATCAGAGCAAGGAACAAAAACCATTTTTTGTTATAAAAATTTGATTTTCAAAAACCAATATTTGCTTTAAAATTTTGATTTGTTAAAATGCTTTCGCTGAGAGTCAGTGCATAGTTAGACCACTCATATTTAATAGTGAATATGCAAATTGGAAAAATAGAATGAAATTTTTTCTAACAACCAGTGATGCTTGGAATATTGTTGAATCGGGATATAGGACACCAACAATTATGGTAGATAATCAAGAAGTTGAAAAACCTATGGATCGGTGGACAGATCTAGAAAATAAATTGCAAAATGCAAATGCTAAGGCTATGAATTCTATTATTTGTTCATTAGATCAAACTGAATTTAATCGTGTCTCACATTGTCTAACTGCGCAGGAAATTTGGCACACACTTGAAATGACACACAAAGGAATCTCCCAAGTCAAAGAATCTCATCTTACCATGCTCAATAGCGAATACGAAAACTTCACTATGGCAAAGGGGGGAAAGTGTCAAAGAAATGTATGGAAGACTATCTACTCTCATGTACAAATCAAAATCCCTTGGAAAACCATACACGGAACTGGAAATAGTTTGGAAAATCCTCAAAATTCTTCCATGAAATTTTGAAGCAAAAGTGACTGCTATTCAAGAATCAAAGAATCTAAAACAAATTAAAGTCGAAGAACTCATCGAAAATCTCACCACTTATGAGCTAAAAATCAAATTCAAGAAAGAACGTGGAGGATGTGGCACATGAAAGAAATCAATAGCTCTAAAAGGAACAACGGAAAGTGAAGATGATGATGAGGATGGAGCAACTAAACTAACACTGTTAACAAAGAGATTCAAAAGGTGGAACCACAAACACGGAAATCCAACTCTAAATCCACAATTCAAAAGCAGAATAGTCAAAGTACTAGACAACTCAGAAGATCAGGAGATCGTTTATCAAAAGTGCAATAAACCTAGTCACATCAAGCCCAATTGTCCTCAGAATTGACCCAGCCAAGGAAAGAAATCGAAAAGAAGAAGTTTTGCAGCCACTTGGAATAAAAGTGATGATGAAAGTAAAAGCACTATCAGTGAGAGTAAAAATCATATCTGTGTCTTCGAGATGATACAACTGACAGCGATGATGACGAGCCAAGCGAGGTATTAAAACTGACTCATTCACAATTACTTATATATTTTCACGAAGTAAATGGCTGTTTTGAACGACTTTAAGAGAAGTACGCTAAACTTGAATCACAAAACGATAGTTTGATAGAACTAAATAAACAGCTTGATCAATTAGTTAAAAACTATCGAAACAAGAGCCCTAAGTGTGATAAGTGTCCATCATTTGAAGAAGAAATAAATAAATCGGAAATTAAAATTAAATTACTTGAAAATGAAATTCTGATTTTGAAAGAAAGTGAAAATATTAGGAGAGAAAATTCTATTAAAAAGTGCACTTTGTTATTAAATGGAAATGAATCTTTCAAATCACAAGTCCAATAGTTCTCTGCAACTTCAGAAAAAATTTCCAAAGTAGAAAGATCGTTGAATATGTTATTAGGGAAACAAACTGTTAATCCTCTTAGACAAAGGCTTAGGTATACTCAATCTGAACATATTAGAAGTAAAAGTAATCGTGTCAAATCCGAGTGCACAATTTGTAAAAAATTGGACACAATCAAAACAATTGCTAGTATAGACCCAAACACGTGAAAACCATACCAATTTGGGTCTTAAAAGACACGAATATAAAATCCCTTAAAGTCAAACAAATCTGTGTGCCAAAAGGAACAAATATAAATTGTCTTGGGTCTACACAAACTTATTTTTCAAAATCATTTGTCACTAACAATCATGGACCAATAAAAACAAATAGAGCACAAAAATCTTTTCTCGTGTAGGTATGGTGGCAGGCCAAGGATCAGCAACAGTGTTACCTGGATTCTGGCTGTTCCAAGCATACAATGGACGACAAATCAAAGTTTCTTAGCCTGGTGCAAAGGTGGTAGAGTCAAAATGGGTAAAAATGAAAAATTATCGTAAAGTTAAAATAGGTAACGGTATTTTATCTTAAATGACATATTAAATGTTGAAAATCAGCACCATAACCTGATTTAATTAAACCAATTATGTGATAAGGAAACGAATGTTGATTTAGATTCCAAATTATGAAAAAATGTTGACCAATCATCTTTTCATCCTTAAAATAATTCATATAGATTCGTTTGGACTAACGATATTGAAACTTTAGGTGGTTAGAGATAGTGTCTTGTGTTGGTTGATGGTACTTTAGGTACACGTGGATATATTTGTTTATATTACTGCTTCTAGATTTGACACTATGTTCACTAGTTGTTTATGTACACATTTTCAATCAAATCCTTAAGGAATCCATTTTAAAAGATTTAAAATGATATTTGTTGCACACTTCACGGTATGGTCTATGATATCTACCTAATGATAACTTTGAGTCAAAGGGGAATTCAGATGTAGATTACAGTGGCAGTCTAGTAGAGAGAAAAATTACTAGTAGAACGTGTTCATATAGAGACATTTATTAGTTGTATCACATTTTCAAACAAAATATCTGCATATTTTTCATTTCAACCGGTTTTCAATTAGCAGACATTTTTTTATAAAGAACCCTCTCAGAAAATAGTTTTTGTTGACTTCGTTTCAGATTAGACATTTTAGAAATTTGATTTTATATTTATTTTTGGATTTGATCTTAAATGAATACATTAACTAATCTGACTCCCTACTGATTATCAAAAAGGAAAATAGTTATTGAAAATGTGACGAGTGTTAATACTAATCATACATTATGACTTGAGAAAGTATACTTAGTACATTTCTTTAAAAATTTAAACAAGATTTATAATAACTTTGTTGGTATAAATTCCATGACCATCTCTATTTCTATCATATTTCTAACGACTATCACTCATAAAAATCCAATATAGTATGTAAAATTGTGGTATTTTAAATGGAAATTATGCATTTCTTAATTTAATTAGCAATAAAAACATCCAAATATTCACTCTCGTTTAAAAGTCCTCACGGTTATGCATGGGTGAATTACTTGGAATATTTGTGTTATCCCGCCTTTTAGCAAGATCATGATACCAAAGAATTGACTAAAAACCAAGAACAATTCGGCCTGAAGATCGGTTATACACTGGTTCACTATGGATACTGGAAAATTTGGTCTGGGTCCGAATAGAGCTACAATTGACAAGACATGACAAGCAAAGCTATGAAAACCAACATTTTGAATTTCAAGTCGATTGGAGTTCATATGCTCAAGTTATGGATCGATCAAATTCAAGGGAGAAGACTTTAGTCCGTATCCATCAAAAACCACCCCTCTTCGTATCCCTCAGCTTATTCCCCTTCGTATCCATTAATAGTCACCGTTTCGTATCGGTTTCATTTCTAGACGCGGTGGTTTTTTATGGATACGAATTGATGCCTTCCCTCTTGATTTTGATCGATCCATAACTTGAGAATATGAACTCCGATCGACTTGAAGTTCGAAACGTTGGCTTTCATAGTTTTGCTTGTCGTGTCTTGTCAATTGTAGCTCTTTCTGGACTCGGACCAAATTTTCCAGTATCCATAGTGAACGTGTGTATAACCGATCTTCGGCCCGAATTGTCCTTGGTTTTTAGTCAAGTCCTTGGTACCATGGCCTTGCCAAAAGGTGGGATAACATTTTCCCCCTAAAGTACGTCTTGTGTGAACACGACGTGCTTTGAAAAGTTGCATCTTTATTTTGAAAAAGCTCCATCTGATTCGTTGAATAGTCATTGCCTTTTCATCAAGAGATGTAACCTTTGATTGATTTTTTAATAATATAAATATTGTACTATTGGTCGCCAAGGATGAAGCAGTGCATCGTCATAACTAAATTTCGAGTGCTAGTAACTTGTCGTTCACTATTGTGATTTTATAAGGCGAGTATTCAATTCCTGTAAATTTTGAGTATTGAATGTTAGTTCGTCATACATGAACGTACCTTAACCTGAATCTTGTTAACGACTGCACGTTCACGAGTCATTGTCAAGTTTTTTTTATATTTGGATCGAGTTTCGTATCGATCCTCTCCTGGATCGATGTGAAATTCGAGTTGTAACGACGCTTGATGGTCATTTTTAGAGTTATCTCTTCGTATCGGTCCTCTCCTGTATCGATTTGAGAAGTTGGAAAATCGTCCGTGTATCGTTGGCTATGAATCCCAGTAGCCTTCAAAATGATGGATACAAAGTTGTAAGTTCGTATCGATGGACTTATGATGGATACGAACAGTCCAACCGGTCCTCCGAGTATCACTCGTATCGATGGAGACGAACTTCTGTGGTCCTTGAAGTGATGGATACGAAATTTTCACCTCGTATCGGTGAATCATTGATGGATTTGAATGGCCACGCTTTGGATTGATTCGAGTCGACGGTTACGAACAACTGTTGCTCCATATTGATGGTGGATGGATATGCAGAAGGCTTCTTCATGTCGACAACATGGAAACCGCTTGAACCAGTTATTAGCACGGACGAATCGTCTCTTGCTTGGATAGGAATCCATATAAATATCTATTGTACTTAGAAAAATTGCACTTTCTCTTTACTTTCATACTGGCCTTCGTGTCGATAGAGAACCCGAGAAAGAGGAACTGTCCTCGTCCCCAAATCAAATTAACTTCCTAATCCCTTGAACCAACCATCTAAATTAGGTGGTGACCAATCAATTCATATAAAAACGACGAGACTCGACTTCTGATGACAATTCGTCCATGTTCGTGGCCGACTCCGGGTGACACTTTAACGGGTTGAGTTTCATCTTATATTCTCGTAGGATGTTGAACATCGTTTCTAGATCTTTGATATGATTGGTGAAGAATCATGACTTTACCAGCATGTCGTCCATATATACATCCATGGTCTTTTCGATCTGGTTAGCGAACATTCGGTTGATAAGTCTCTGATAGGTTACCCCAGCGTTCTTAATTCCGAACGACATCACTTTATAACAATAGAGTCCCGAATCGGTGACAAAGCCAGTATGCTCCTGATCAAGTAAGTGCATTGGCATCTGGTTGTAACCAGAATATGCGTCCATGAAAGATAAGATTTCATGTCCAGCCGTTGAGTCTACGAGCTTATCGATCCGGGGAAGTGAAAAACTATCTTTAGGGCAAGCTTTATTCAAGTCTGAATAGTCAATGCATGTTCTCCATTTCCAGTTAGGTTTCCTGAAGTACAAGATTGGATTCCCATTCTAGATATTACGCATCTTGGATAAACCCGTTCGACCTGAGTTTATCCATCCCTTCCTTAAGGCCGACAAATCTCTCTGGATCCATACCACGCCTTTTTTGCTTGACCGGGACGTGCCGCGGGTCAATTTCAAAATGTGGCTCGCGATGTCCGACAAGATCCCACACATGTCAGAGTGCGTCTAGGCAAACATGTCGAGGTTTGCCCAGAGAAACTGAACCAATTCTTCCTTCATCTATTGTCTTGGCTGAGATCCAATCTTTTCCATTTTAGAATTGTCATCACTATCGATCAGAATATCGATCGTCAGCTCTGCCGGAGAAGCATGTCTGTCTTTGACTTCATCTTCACTTTCGATATCTCTCGGGTCAACATCTCTTGGGAATTGGTTGTTATGCCCAGGCCCTGGCCCAGGCATTAACTGTCAATTATCCGCAAAGCAGACGCAGAGAGATTCCTTTACGCCCTTTTCTTTCTTTTTTTGCTGTGCCTCCCGCAGCTCAGCAACATAACAGGCTCGTCCAATAGCCTGGTCTCCCTGAACTACTTCGACTCCATTGTCGGTGGAGAATTTCAAAGTCAGGCACCAAGGGGCGATAGCGGCCATGAACTCATCTAGGGCTGGTCGGCCCAAGAAAGCATTGTATGGGGAGTCAATATCCAATACAATAAACTGCAATATCAGGACTTTCCAGCGCTTTTCAACCCCCAACTCCACTGGCAGATCCACTATCCTAGTGGGTATAGTCACACTTTTATTGAAGCCATGAATATGAGACTGACAAGGCTTCAAATCTTTCACTTCCATCTTCATCTGATCATAGGTTCGTTTAAACAGTACGTTTACTGAACTTCCACTGTCCACTAAGATCCTTTTCATCCAAGCAGGACCTATCTGAGCTGAAATAATTAATGGTTCAATGGTTGGGGCTTCGAATTTGTCGGCATCCCTATCTCAAAATACGATGCCATCTGTCATTGTTTTCTATTGTTTGGCCAGATTCCCGTCTTCCAAATTACTACAACATTCGAAGCTCGCATGCCTAATAGAACTGGCATATGACTCCCTTTTCCTCCAGCTCTGATCCACTGGATAAGGACCATCACTAACAGTGTTAATCACTAACTGCCCACCGGTACGAGCAGGTTCCTCCGGTCTAACCTGATTTGGTATTTGGTTTTGATTCGATGGGCCCGCTCTTTCAGTTTGCGGCGCTCGTACAAGCTCCAACTTTCTTTCTCATATCAACTTCTCGATAATATCCTGCAAATGAAGGCACTCGTTCTTGTTATGGCCATAACTACCGTGAAACCTATAAAACTTCACTGTTTGAATCTGATTCTGTGATCATTTCTTCGAAGCAGGTTTTTATATTGGATAGTATTACAAATTTGTAAGCACAATTTTCTAAATACATATTTAAAAGAGTATATGTGTCAAACATAGGAGCCCTACGTTGTGGCCCGCGATTCTAGTCTTGCTTCCTACCTTGACTTCCATCGCCTTTCTGGTGATTCTGCTTATTCTGTATATTTAACTGCACCTTTTCGAAATTCTCCCGGTTTGTTTTACAACAACATTTCTTTGGATTCCTTCCACACTAGGCCTCGCGTCATCTTTTTCCTACACTGTTTCGCATCCTCTCTTCTCAAGAACTGAGCTGCCTTGAAATAGAAACAATCTAATGATGCAGAGGGTTTTTCGGCCAACCAGTTGTCGAATTCGGAATCGAGATAGATCCCCTTAGTCAGTGCCATCAGAATGGAGTCGTTATTAGGATTACTAATCTCAGCGCACACAGCGTGAAACCTCTTCCGATAACATCTAAGTGTCTCTCTGGGAGCTTGAGTGACGCTAGACAAGATATTAACATTTTTGGGCCTTGTGACATGCATGCTAAACTGCTCAACAAACTTCGTCGCCAACTGGTCGAAACATGAGATAGATCGAGGTGGTAGGCGAGTAAACTACAAGTTGCAATGCCTCCTATGGAGATTAGGAAACTTTGGCACTTGATCGCATCATCAACTCGTGCACTATTCATTAACCATTCAAACTTTAAAATGTGTCGGTTAGAGTCAGAGCTTCCTTCATAAACAAGTACAGTTGGCATTCTGAATCGCCGAGGCGGTTCAGCGTAGAGGATGTCATTGGTGAAAGGGGTATGACTTTGAAAAATCCCCAGTCATCATTAGTGAGGCCTTGGCTTTCATGGATTATCTGACGGATCATTGTCGGGATGTTTGGCATTTGAACATTCTAGGCATGCTGAGCCAAGGTGTGGTAGGGTTCCACAATGCGTCCATTCTCGCCTCCTTGGTTCTAGGTCATCAGGAACATAAGGCTCAGTAGTATACTCATGCTAGCGACGGTTCAGATCTGTTTGGTTTCGAGTGTCAGCTCCCAACTCAGTAGCAGTGGCAGCAGCACAGTTGTCAGTAGTATGATAAGGAGCCATCCTTCCTTGAGATGAGCGTCCAGTCTGTTGGCTGATCGATGGGCCAACCCTCAAATGCCTAAGATTCAGAGTGCGTTGATGTCCGGTAGCCTGTTTATAGCTTCCATCCAACTGTGGGCACATGGATGGTGATTGTAGTCGGAAGAAGCTGAACTTTTAGTGGATGAATAAGAAGCCTGATCCCTTTTGGGTTTCCTTCGTCTTTCATGGTTCATCCGATTGGTTAACTCCATGTTGGCACGGAGCTACTGGGTAAGCTACCGACGACTTTGAGTCAGCTCTTGCATCAGTAGTTGGAACTCCTCCCTGGTGACAGGGCCTTGTTGATTTGAAGGTCCAGCAGTATTCTGGTGTGCGGGGTTCTTCCTATCCCGTCCTTCTAGGTCTGCAGCTGTTGAGGTAGTCCTGGTAGCAACCATGGTGAATAGTGAAGTTCTCTCCTATACTTAGTGCAAATCTGAATAGGGTAGAAGAACTTCTAGGCTTGAGATCTGGATATTCTCCTTAGATTCTCGTAATCCAATATTGGTAGTAGATCCAATGAGCAGGAGAAAAGCTGGATTTTCTCAGTGAAAGCACCAAAGTGTTTGTATCAAAATTGAGGACAACACTCTTAGGATGTGTTTGAAGAGATAAAATGAAGAAAATAAATGTAAAATGAGTAGATCTAACAAACAAACCAAACAGTAGACAAGAAAAATTGCAGAAGCACACAAATATAAAGTGGTTTGACGTATTGTCTACGTCCACTATGAAATGACTGATGTTTATTGAACTTTACTCACTAATTACAAGAGATTACAATAGTACAACTGTAGCATAGAAGTTATTCCGGCAGAATGTCAGTGTAGAAAAGCCCAAAAGTCCCTTTTATGTAGGTCTAGGGTAACTATATATAGGTGTAGGCTGCAAATATCTGGCTCAAAACTCAAAAGATTCGTTCCTCACGTAGATGGGCCCACGGGATCGATCCTTGGACATTTGGACTCGATCCATGATCGATACGTATGGAACTCGTATCGATAATGAAATGATCATTTTGAACTGAGATCGATCAGGCACAATTTTGAAATAGTACGCAAGCTCCTGTGAAAATTTGGTGGCATTTGGATTTGTAGATTTTGAGCTATGATCGATCCAAAGTTGGATTTGTAGTTGGTTGGAATGCGCGTATCGATCGGTTCGTATCGATAGTTTTTTGTACCGATGTCCTTTTCGTACCGATCAGCTATGTGGTGATGACGTGAAGCGATGACTTAGGAGATATCCAATTTTCATGCCAAGCGACCGCTTCTCTTAGTTAACCACACCTGCTTCGTATTGATTTCGGGTAACGCTTTTCGTATCGATGCTTCAGAGGCCACTTCGTATCAATATTTGTCGTTGGCTTCGTATCGACAATTGTGGGCCGCTTCGTATCGATGGAAGGTGATGACATTCGTATCGATCCTCCCATCCACACATTATGGGAATATACACGTATACACACATAAATATAAGATTTTTATATTACAAATATTATAATCAAATAAGAGAATCTTATATAATGTATATAGCATAAAAATAAAATGATTTAAAATTTGAAATTGAAATAAAACCATTATAGTTTATAAGAATAAAAACATACATATATACATATACACATACATATATGCGCACAAATACATACATAGATATACACACACATGACATAAATAAATATACTCATTTTCGTCCAGGCTTCGCTTAAACTCTAAAGACATTCTTAACGCCTAGCGCTCCGTTCCGCCTCGAACAACATAGATCACGGAAATCTCAGTGCTACGATATTACATGGTTCTCTTGACTTTACTATTGAATTCAATGTGGATGCTCCACTTTTATTATAGATAAATCATGGCATGGCGACCATCGAGCAACTACAGTTGGGTCTGAGTTAAAGCACTGGAATTGAAAACACTATCTCATGGAGAATTCATCTCCTCAGTTGTATTAGGTTAGTATCATGGTTATATGTGGTTAACTCAAAGTCAAAATCACTTGTTATAGTAGTATGTTAGTAGTAAATATTATTATTATTAAAACAAGGAATTTGTTCATAGACAAACAGAGTTGAAGATGGATAATATTGGAATTTTGACCACAACCAAATTTCATACGTCCTAAGTGATATAGTGTTGATGAAGAGAATGTAAGTAAATACTCATTATTAAAAGATACCACTCAAATATGTAAAACTGGATCTTACTGATGAGATGTATACGCAATGAATTAAGTCAAACTGGCACACCACTAGCTAAGGTGATGTTTGAACATTAATATTTGAATTGTTTGAATATTAATTACAAGCCAAATTCACACATTTGAGTCGCACAATTGAATATATTCGGTTTCCAAAACACTGCTTGATTTGCTTGATTTATAATAGTTATAAATTAATTAGTATTTTGAAAATTCTAATTTTTGTTGTATTTATTATATGGGATATGTTTGGTAAAATGAAGTGGCATCTAGAATTGTCCAAGGTGTTGTTGGTAGTTAATTGATTATGTATATAAAAGCTACATACTTACATACCAATATACGATATCGATGTATTTATAAATTGGATTTAAATTATATAAATTACTATTGGTATTTTAGGTGGCCATTTTGTACTAGGTTATATTGAGGCCATCTTGTACTAGGTGTGTGGCTGACCAAATAAGAGGTAATAGGAAGGGGTTTTGATTTTGAACTGGTAAAAGAGAAGCATGTAGAAAATTTTCTCTGGATATCACTATAAATTCAAACATCATCCTCTACTCTTTCAAAACGAAAAAACTTTTTGCTTGTTGCCTTCTTGTCTTGGCCGCAAAGTACATTGTCAAAAAAAAAAAAAAAAAACCTTTTAACTCCGTTTACAACAATTCAAGTATATGCGGTTAGATTGGTTTGACACGTCATTTGTTTGCAGCAGTGGATGTAGATCTAAGAGATCTAGGAGACAATCTAGACCAACGTGTGAATCTATAGCAGCATCTCAAGGTAAAAAATTATTATATATTATAGAATGATCATTATACATTATGTTAATATTATCACCTTTCATATATGCCGACACCTACCTTTTATATATCAATTTTATATTTAATGTTTAATTTTCGTACGTCATCTAAAAATTATAATATGTTCTTAATATGATAAAATTATATATATAGTCATATATATGTTTCAACCATAATAAAAAAACTTTATTTTAAATTAATTTTAAATATTATTTTATTTAATTTTAAAATAATGTTTATTAATTAGATATTTTGTATTTAATCGAAATTCAATTTAAATAATTTGTATACACACACACATTATTGTTGTATAATTATTTGTAAAACAAAATATTATTGCATTCGATCGAATAATTTTTTTTGTAACAAAATACACACAACATGCATAAATATATGTATGTGTATGTATGTGTATATGTATATATAAAATTTATTCGTTTCATTTACAAATAAAAAATTCCTCTCGCCCTTTTTAAAATAAGAAAATTACCCAAACATATTATTTATACTAAATATTTATTTATATATACACACACTTTAATAAATATAAATGTATATATATATTTTTAAAATAAAACTTCATTTTTAGCTATTACCATATTTAGTTATATATATATATATATATATATATATATATTTGTACGTATGTATGTATGAATGTATTTTAAAATATTTCTAAGTTAAAATTTTGATATTTTGACATTTTTAATTTAGATCTTAGATCCAATTTGAATTTAAATCTTGTTTACTAAGTCGAATTAGATATTTTTAAACTAAAATTTTAAAAATAAAACTTGGTAAAAAATTGTAATATTAAAATTTTATTTATATATTTTATTATTTACAATTTTCATATATATACATATAAATATGTATGTGTAAGAACTAAATATATACATAGGAGTTATAAATCTGATATCTACTTATGTATAAACTTGACCGTGTACACTTTTGACATGTTACACACACACATTTGTTATATCTCATACATCTTAGAATATATAATGTTATATTCACATTATACAAATGTTAATGTAATTAATATAGATTAATAAACTAATTAGAATAAAGTATAATTTTATTTAAAGATAAGTATATTGGATCTACTGTATATATTAGAGTTCGTTGGCCCACTAAGATTCAAACAGAGATTTTTTTTTGAAATCTATCAATTTCAACCACTGCAGACCAGTCCAAAACCAATAGTGTGTTCTACGCCCATGCTGTTGCACATAAAGCATTTTTTAAAAGGTGCTCCGATCTCAAATAAAGATGAGGCTTATATGAAGAAGGTGGTATATGCTAGTGTGGTTGGAAGTTTGATGTATGTTATGGTCTTTACTGGGCTTGGTATTGTTGGTATGCTTAGTGGCTACATGGAAAATTCTGAGAATCACATCAGGAGGTAGATAAAGTTATTTTGAGATATCATAGAGGAACATAGGCTTTTGGCCTAGTTTTTGAAGGCAGTGATATAGATTATAGCTTGGTTGATTATTACGATTCTGATTATGCCGAGATAGAGATTAAAGAAAGTCAATATTTGGTTATGTATTTGCACTTGATGGTATAACTATTAGTTAGAGAGTGAGGTTTTAGACTATAGTTAAACTATAGTTGTGTTGTCTATTACACATGCTAAGTTGATAGCTATTGTCCAAGCGACTAAGAAGATACCATTTGAATCGATTGTTGGGTGATTTTGGTTTAGTTCTTGATTGTGTTGTTGTAAATTGGGATAGCCACACTGCAAATTATTTAGCTAAAAACTTAGGCTTCAATCAGAGAATAAGGCATGTTGAAGTCTGGGAATTTTTCCTAGTGTCTTTGAAAGAGGGCAATTGGTTCAACTCTAGAAGATTCGCACAAATGATAATGCAGCCAACATGTTCACAAAGTCTTTACATGTTGCTAAGTTTGAAAATTTGCCGGAACTTGATTCACTTGATGAGATTCCAGTGTCACATGGTGACACCATGGGGAGGGGGTTTCTTGGATGAAGATTGGAGTGGAAATTTGTTATAAAATATTTGATGTAACTCACAATTCTTTACTTATCAGGCTTAGCTTAATAGTTTTTCATTTTTTTTAACTATGACAGGAAATTCTAATTTAATTTAAAATTGTTAAAACGAAACGCATGTTAATATTTTTAGTTAGGTCGTGAATATATGATTTAACGAATGGAAACGAAATGCATGTTAATATTATCCATCAAACTTTTGCATTAATTTGGTAAAATTTTTATAAGCAATATATAAATAGTAATGATATAAAAATACTTAAATTTAGATTATCAAAATGTTAATTTAAACAATATATAGATGGAAATGGTTTCAAAATAGTATGTATAAAATCTTAATTTTGAGCTATAATATTTTTATCATTGAACTTTTATAAGAGAAAAACTAAATGTTATTTGAATGTTACATGAAAAATAATTATCTATGGTTAAATGAAATTGGTTTTTATTCTGAAATATTTAAAGCAGGAAAATAGGCATAGGGAAGAAGTTGCGAAAAAATTTAGTCACAGGGACATCAAATTTGTTTTTTAGTCTGAAGGACACTTTTTAGTGAAAATAGAAAATAATAGCTACAACTATCATTCTGTGATTTACACTAAAAAGTGTCGTTCAGCCTTTCTTGTCTCTAAAACTAATTTTTCTACAACTTTTTCCTTGAGCCTAAAATCTCCTGTTTAAAATATATTTACTTTTTTCGTCAAACCAAGATAAAAATATACAAAATCAAAATCAAAATATAGAGCACATTCGACATAAAAGACGTAAACCTGGAATAATCGAATAATGAATACAGATTTACTTGTAGAGAATCAAACAAACATTAAAAAAAATTGAAAATAGTACCAAAATGTGAAAATTCATTATCATTGAAATTGGAACGTGTGGGTAATAATATTTCAAATTTTTCCAATAAAAAAAATCAATAATTGCCATGAATAGGATTCAAACTTGTAATATGTAGACATGTGCACTCGCACAAGTAAGTGTTATGATGATCATTTACCCTAGGTAGCTGTCGTTAATATTTTCCTTGGCCCAATTAGATTTATACTCGAAACAGAAATTCTACAAACACGCGTCTTTATAAGCTTAGACAGAACAGTTGAATATGGACAAAAATAAACACTTACAAATGGAAATATGAGGAGGTCAATAACATTTAGGATTATGCACTTGAAAGTGATGTTCCGCGATTTTGATAAGGTTTTATCATATATTAATACGATGTTTTGGTCGTATTTTTTTAACCATTTATACTGAATCGTTCATTAATCGGTAAACTGTAATTTAAGTCATATGTTCATTTATATCCTTTTACAACCCAGGCAGTACATTAAAACAGAAACTGGAAATGCTTCGATATTAAGCATAAATTAGTCACTTAGGACCGAGAAAAGACGTCCACATTGGATTATGCACGTAATCAAGAGGCTGAATATTACATACATAATTGTATAGGATCCAGTGGCCAGACGATCTTAGACGCCCATCAAATGAACGCATGACCTCATGTGTCCATTTAATCGGCGTCTGACCATATATTCAGTAAAAAAAATTAAAATATAAAATGTCCATTTAATGGACGCTTAAAGCCAAACGCTCATAAAATGGATGTCCAAATCTCATTACGAATCCTTAATTGCAACCGTAATATTACTCTTAATTGATGATTGGAGGTTGAATTCGTAGTATTATGTCCGTAATATAAACAAACGTAGATGCTCTTATATCACTGGAAAAATCATATAGTCATGGCTTTATTTAAGCGTTCAAAATTGCATACATAAACTCACTCGCTAATTAAAGGCACGAAGACGAATCATCTAAGATTAACATATAACGTGTACAACTCCATTTATTTCATGCAATATCAATTAGGAAAGGAGGAAGTCAATGATGTTGAGGATTTGGTCAACTCCATTTATTTCATGCAATATCAATTAGGAAAGGAGGAAGTCAATGATGTTGAGGATTTGGTCCTCCCGGGCTCAACCTCTTTGATTCGTATGATATTTTATACGCCTTCCCATTTTCCACTTGATTGTCATTTGACTTTGCAATAGATCCTTTGTATAATCTATTTTCATGTTGAACGCGAGATTCGGAGTATGGTATCATGACTGTAGATACTATCAAAACGAAGAATAATAAAGAATGGTAGCCACGAGACATTGGATAGTAGGATTTTGAGTAGAATGTGAACAAGAGTTTGTGCATTAGAAGGCCGGTTTATATAGTAGCTCCAAATGGCATTGGTAGTGGATTGTATATGATATTGTCCTTCTAACTAAACGGTTTTTTCTTATCATTTTGAGGAGGCTATGAGCTAAAAATAATATGAAATGGTTTTGGCACTAGGCATAAAAGTTAACTTATCTAATTTTCTTTTGCCAACCCCATTCATGTCAGTGCAATTCAATGGCTAGACAAGGTAGGCCATGCATACACACACATTTCAGCATCAATGTTGCATGTCCACTAAAAATTATCCCTTCTTATTAGAGTTTGACCATCATTTTTAAATATTCAAATATTGACCTGCATTCTTATATATTTAGTCATGATTCATGGATGGTTAATTTGTAGAAATTTATTCAATAAGTATTTTTGATGATATGTTAATGTATGATTTGTACGAGTTATATCATTATTATCATTGAGCTTTTAGATAGAATGCATGGTTGAGATACAACATGCTAGTTGTAAATAGCATAACCAAGTGATTAGAGAACACAAATATAAAATAAGCATTTCCGCTGGCTCAGTGTACTTTTTTGAGTCTGAAGATTAGTTATTCTATTGGCTTTTTTAATTTGCAACTGTAAGCTTTAAACGAACAGCAGCATCAATTTGACGTTCAAGGCTATTAAAGTAAATGGCTTTTCTAAATGGTTTATTACTTTATTTTATTCACCAAATCAGTTCATGGGTTTCTTAATTCATCCCATGTTCTATTTTTCTACCATTACTTTGTTATATCTATATTTGTTTGTTTGTCAACGTCCATTACGAAAATACTAGTGCGGATGAAAAGAGGAGATCATATTTGTCATGTTCAATAAGAACAAACATTTTTGTCATACAAGAAGCTCTAATGCTAGAATGCGGTACAGAAGCATTACTTAATTACTTTCTTAAGTAAACATTCTATTAGCTAATTATTAACACACATCATTCAACTTTATAATGTGTCCTTTGGTCAGTATATGCAGATATCACCGCTCAGTACTCAACATTGCAAGATACAAAAAGTGCAGAATATAATGATGCCTAGGAGTAATTTTGAATTTTCTAATGCCTAAGCTATACATATACGCCGATATATGCTTACTCAAAGTATTTATTCTACTAAAATGCTGGAGCGCGCTTAGCAAAATCAGATACTGAATACCTCTTCTAGGAATTAAGCTGGATACTGAATATTAGAAGAAAAAGAAGAAGCAGAAAAACATACTTCAGAACTTCTTGACCTGCAGGCTGGCAGCGAACTTTTGAAGACAGCGAATGTATAGAATGGTTAAAGAAAATAATATATTAATTGACGAAACATGTATCATTACTATAGAAATGCTTAATTTTGATTCTTAAAAGGATATCTTCTCATCCAGATTTTGATATTTCTGCTTTAACTGCTTATTACTATTATTGCCCACTGCAGCATGAAAAAGAAGTTCTTTAGCTTCATCTTGCTGTTTTCTCAACCTGCCACTCAGCTGCAAAATACAAACAGAAGTTGGTTATAGTTTAGTAATGACAACACATCTCTTAGGTATGTCTGTCTGCATCCACATTCAAAATTATTTTGGATATTGGGTATCAACATCCGCGGATATGGTCGAATATCAGATAATTATCCTATCCGCTAACGACTGATAAAACAAGAAGCATAAATGAAAATTTTTAGTTCAACGTGAACCTTTTTCAATCTCATTTCCTATTTAAATGTTTAAAAATAAACGAATATGACGATAATAAATAAATTTTGAGCAGTTAATATGCATTTAGTGCGGATAATATAAACTTCTAATTTAATAAAACAATAAATATATATTTTTTATTTTACTAAAATACATGTAATTTAAACTATAATTTTAAAAAAAAAACGGACCGATAATTTTCAGACGTTTCTCGATATCGGATATTTATCCGCTTTTCGAATACGGATGCGGACAGATTTCAAATTTTCAAGTATCCGTTGATAGCCCTGCTCTTAACAGTGCCAGCCCAATAAAATATGCTGCCCTAGCCGAAAATTTAAAAATCAAAGGTGGAAAAAATGTAAAATCGTTTATTTTGTAAAGGAAAACAGAAAAATTATGGATTCCAGGGCTTGAACCTGGGCCGACAGAGTATAAATCAACCAGGAACCAATATCACACTTCCATTCCCAACTTATTTTGCCCTTCTATTTTACTAACTCAATAATATTCAACAATTGCCAGGAAATTTTGTTGTCCCCTTTACCGTCTTCAGTGTGTTGCCCTAGGCGAAAGTCTCGCAAGCCTCCCCCTCGACTGGGCCTTACTCTTAAATATGAACTAAGAATTTTATAATGAAAAAATAAGGTAAGAGATTAATTTATTTTTATTTTATTTTTTCTGAATCCATGCACCACCTTTTCAATGTGTAAAAAGTGAAACAAAGATTTTGATATCACAAAATCATGGAAAATAAAAGCAAGTATAACAGTCGGTCTATTCAAGAAGAGTAAAAACTTGCACTTGAATGCAAGAAATATGAAAATTGTAGATGGGAACTCAACTACACGCTTATTTAAGAATCATTATTGTACGAGTAATAGGGAATGTGTATCTGGCATAATATTGAGATACATATGTTATATAATTTATACCACATAGAATGATCAAATAACCCCATCTCAAATGAAAAATCAGGGGCTATCGGTATGGACAGTGTGGTCTTCTTTTTGTGTATTAAAGATAAGCATCCCTGTTAACATCAGGAACAATATTGCAAAAGGAAAGGACAATACTGCATTATGCTACTGTAGTATTAAGACTATGAACAATATTTTTATGACAAAATCACTTCAATTGAAATTATTAGTAAAAATATCATAGGTATAAGCAAAGATAAAATTGAGAGCTGTATAACTTCAAAATTTTATAAGTGCACTAGAACACTTCTAAGTTTCATAATGAAACTCTATTGTCACAATTCCTACTTTGAATGCACATGACGGTGAATAAACAGTAGTATGATACTCACATCCTCGAGCTTATCCCTGTAGAATTCAGCTTTTAATGCGGTTTCATCTTTCTCATATGGTGCAAGACGTTCAATTCCTGTTGTAATGCCTCTTAATTGGGTTGAGTTCAAATCGTTAACACACCCTTCAACGTTAGATTCTTCGAAATTTTCAGTAATGGGAACCTACACATTTTTTAAATAACAAATTAAAATGCCTGAATTAAATAATGGCACGTCTTCTGTAATAAGCAGAGTTCAGTGTAATCTACCATTGCATTTTGAGTTTTTGGGGAAACATTGGTATGTTTTCTGCAAAAATTGATAAACCATTTAAATAAAACTTGAAAGGTGACTTGTGAAGATGATACCAAGATGTCATAAGAATACCTTTCAGCAGGTGACTCCATGACACGCTTTAAAGGATTTAACTTTGTAGAGTCCTGAAACATAACATCGTAGAAAACTTGTAAATGCCAATGCTGACTTATTCTAATAATATTGCTTTCAAAACAGTACTGTTAAACTCCTAGAATAATCAACCTCGCTGGAGTCTGTAACGTATATGTTTACTTTTTAGATTTTAAGAAGGAGGAAACTAAGTTAGTGTTTGGTTTAAAAACGAATTTTGTGTTTTCGGTTTTCAATGTGTATCTCAAACATAGGAAGAATGGAAGGACGACGGAAGGAATGAAAGAAAGACGGATGAGAGGACGAAGGGGATAGAGGGACGACGGAAAATTGTTTCATGCCCTTGTATTATTTTCCAAAACACGCAAAATAAAAAAGTTGTTTTCTATTTTGTATGTTAACTTCATATTTTAAATTGGTCGTTTTCGACAATATAAATGTGTCGTGTGCATTTTTGTATGGACGAAAAGTTTCATTTCAGCTCAGACGTCTGACCATTTGACTACAGGCTCTGGAACCAATTCTGCATAGCTCTGAGACGACTTTCTGCCTGTTTTCATGTGTGGACTTGGCGTGAATATTTGTGACAACTGCAGGAGCAATTTCGAAACATTGCCTAGGATTTTTATTCTTCTATATAAGCTAGTTTCAAGTTCCAGATCTACAGGTGTAGTGAAAACAAGTGCAAGAGATTAGCCTCCACCAATTAGGGTTTATCAAAACCTAATTTTCTTCAATTCTCTTCTCCACAAATCAATTTCTAATTAGAATTTTGATCATTGTATTCAATCTCTTGTACTCTTCTCATCAATATTAATAAAAGCTCTCTCTTAAAGTGGATGTACACTAACACAACGTTCTATATTGCTTGTTTGAGATTGTGATTGTTTTGGATAGGCTGAGATTAGAACTTGAGTTGTTGATCGGTTGTTTTTACACTTTTTACCACGAACCCGTCTTCCGCTGTGCTTGTGGGATTTCGATTATTTGATTGGTCTCGAGTTGGATTTCCACCCCAACAAATTATTCTTATTTTGCATTAAATAAAAAACAACCAAGTTTAGAGACATCAAGTGTTATTGTGACAAACTAAGAGCATACCCTACGATGGTTGGGATGTGTAGTAAACGCATGCATGCGCTAGTAAGTCAAATAACACTCATTGTCTCCAGTGAAATGAAAAATGATATGTATGTCTTAGGGATTTCATCTAGACGGGGAGCCATAAAGGGCGGAATTTTTGCAACTGCCTGAGGTTGCAGTTGTTGTGGTGATTCTGTTTAACGAAATGGTTGTTGAACGTTTTGTTGGAGTTTACGTTGTTGAATAAGATCTTCGATTAAGTCTTTAGCTGACAACAATCATTGGTATCATGTCCAAAAATCATGAAAGCGGTGGTATTTGTCGGTTCTTTTACTTTCTGCGGTATCTGGTTTTCAAGGTGGTTTCCAGTGTGGAATGAAACCTTGAGTGACCAAGTAAATTTGTTCGATATATTCAATTAGCATGGTAAATGCAGTACACCTCGTTGGGTTGGGTTGGGTTTTTGATCATTGATTGGTTCGTTGACTTGTGATTCTTTCAAGTGTATGAATATTTCTATCTTTCAATAAAATTCTGGTAAGTTATGAGTTTTGTTCATGATTAATTCTACCTCTCGAGGGTGTTTGTGAACTTTGGAAACTATGGCCACATGAATTAGACGGAAATCTGGTTGTCTGTTACCAGCAGCAGCGATGTTGAATTGTGCCACGATCTTTTAGGGACTTTCCATCCCGTTGCTTGATGTCTGTAAGAGTCATAACATCTTTGGTGATTTTTGATGAACTCGGATATGCTTTTTCAATTCTTAGGTCAGAGTCATCCATGAGTCAATGAATCTGGTTAGTAGTTGTATGTACCAGTCGGTTGTAATCACAATCAACAAAAATGGGAAGCTTCTACATTTTATAGGAACTGGTGCGTCGACAACATCCATACACGTGTTCTACCTCAGTAAATGACCAACATGATCTATTGTCCCGTCATATGGTTCTATTTGTGACGTCATAAACTTGGAATCAGCTTGATTTGTTTGCCTTTCATATCGGCATTCTGATTTCTCTGTATCACTTGTTATTTTTTGTCATGACGATAAGGAGTGCGATTCCTCCTCGTTGAAGATCAAGTAGCATCTCGGGAAGAACAGCTTCAAACTCGAATTGGATCGTCTTGATCTGTAGGGATTCTAGCTTTGGGAGGTCGAAATGGACTATTTGGACCACCTCTTTCTATTGCCTAAGGGTGTAAATCGGTCGGACCGGACCGGACGGAGGCGTGTTCAGTTTCTGTCCTATATAAAATTGAAAAAGGACACGGACCGGACGAGATTTATATTCGTGCAATTTTTGTTGTCCTAGCTCGTGTCCTAAATGAAATCGGACGGACACGTACATACTTTTTTGGACATTGACTCGAACGGACGCGGACGGACATTGTTATTTGCATCAAATTTTATGTTGTTTAATAGAATTTCCATCGGCTATATTATTTTTATCAATGTATATTGAAGTATAAACATTTTATGAATCCTTACTCAATTAACCGACCACATAGTTGTCATATATGTTTTGAGAAACGTAAAAGATTTACCGAGTTATAAGAAACTCGGACGAATTCGAACGAACACGGACCGGGGGAGATTTTTGCTCATACAAATTTTGTTGTCCTAGCTCGTGTCCTACTTGAAAATCGAACGAACTCGGACGGACATATTTCGACCACGGCCACGGACAGACATCGAACACTCGTACAAAATTAACAGCGCTACTCTTGCCACATCAGCATCTCGACTCAAGGGTCGAAGGGAAGCAACTAAAATTGGTCATGTTTAGTCTTGACTGCCTTGGTTATTATTTCAAATGCCCTAAGTTATTTTGGACGAAGCTATGATTTTGACCACTTGGATTGTTGAATGACTAAAGCATTTCGAACGCGTTGGTTGATTTGTTCGCCTTGAGTATTTTGGATGTTTGGATCCATTCGTTCAAGAAAATGTTTGTAGCAGGGCTTGTTGTTTAGTCTACTCTCTAATCACTATTTCTAGTCAAGATCAATCCGTCCTCATTTAAACAATCGCTATTCTAGGATTCCGTGGAGTAGCAGGTTGAGAAGAGGCTAAAAAAGCACCTCTTTGTTCAGCAGTAGAAGAAGTTCCTTATCTCATAGAAACTATATTCGAATTTTTTTTAAAGAAGAATGTTATTTGCAAAGTTTTTCTCAAAATAGAATTAAAGAAGAGCAAGTGATAATCTTTTTGAATCTTTCCCAATTTTAAATCAATGAAGAAGGGAAAGTAATTTTTACAAAATAGAACAAATAGAGAAAAGGTAATTTTTTTAGAAGTAAAACAAAACAAAAAGGTCTTTGAAAATGAAAACTTTTAGAAATTAAAAAAAAAAAGATGATTCTTTTTTATGAAAGCACTAATATGTTTACGTGAAAAATAGGTGCAAATGTCAGCGAGATATATATCGTAGATCTAATCGTGCCAAAAAGGTAAAACAAAGAAAGAAGATTCAAACGCACAAAAATGAAGAAAACATAGAAATTAACGAGAGAAGAAATTTTCGTAGTGATTCAACTGTTAGCGAATCCTACTTTTACTTTTTCCTCTTGTTATATGCACATTGCAATCTTCTTCATATTTTTGACATGTGTAAATGATGGTTTTTTCAGAAAATATTTCTATAGTGCAAAGATATAAAATATCTTTAGATTTTGGAACTCTTCTTAACCTCAATGGTTGATTCAAACTTGTGAAGATGAGAGAAGATCCATTTTTCTTCAAAGTCTGGAGCATTCATATGCAATAAAAGCACATTGTAAAGTCGGAAATATTATTTTATCCATATTTAGGAGTAGAGGGCTCAAATTTGAGCACCAAGACATGGAGATCTTTTATTAAGTGCTGTGAAGGTGTAAAAGTCGAGTGGAGCAGTACGAAGAGGTTCGGATCGAATTTGAGCAAAAATGAGAAGGCTGGATATTGCTTCGAGTCAAGCTTCGAGCGGACCCGGGTCCAACTTGACGTTGCCTCGGGTCCTACGTTTGAATGCTTGGAAGTGTTCTTGATTGGTTTTTCTTTATAAGGTCTGAGTTGGGTTAAAGCAGAAAAATTTCGAAGTTGACCCAGCTTGACTTCAGGTTTTTGAGTTGATTGTCCTGGGTCTTTGCTTCAAAGTCACGCTTCAGGCCATATTTTGGATGGCATGGGGCTTGTTTCAAGTCAAAGTCTGAGTTTGGTAAAAAAAATTGTATTTCATCGCTTTAAAGTGTTTTTGAATATCGACTTCAATCGAACTTCGAGAGAAATATCTCCAAACATTGTATAAGTGTTCAAACCAATTTTTTATTTTTGTAATTTCAACTTGATTTTTCTTCGATGCAAAAATCGAGTGCAACATTACCTAACTAAAAAATTGATATATATCATTGTATAAGTTTTCTCAACATTTTATTCGTTTTATTGTAACAAAAGGAATTTTAAATGTTACATGTTTACCAACTCATATTTATACATTACATTTTCAAGTTATTTAGCAATAGTTCCAATTTTCAGTCACGTCGATTGTGACATTTCAGTAGTTAACCTTAACAACAATCAATAAGCATGATTCGTTTCATTAATTTATACATTATCAAGCTCAAATCAGCTGTCAAATAAATCAAAACAATGTGCAATAAATTGACATAAAATTCTAAACAGCTGAAAAGAACACATAATGTAAACTACTTAATAATCAATTACAACGATAATATGTCACTTTATTAAGGGTGATTTTATCTAGATCCACAAGATTAATTAGTTAATCCACATTTTGACTTTATTGAGTAAATCCACTAATTTTTCTTTAGTCTATCCACATGTGGATTAACTAATAAATCTGTTTTCTTCTCTTTCAAACCTTAAAAAATGAATTTTCATACAAATACTTCAATATACATTATCATTCACTTCCTAATATGCAATCAACTCGCTTACCTTTAACATGACAATTGTGTCTTGCCTGTTTGAATTTATAGTCATAATTTTTCGAAGCTTTTGTAGAGCAGAATGATGCGAAGAGATTTTTCGGTTTTCTTTATTCTGGGATATTGATTGTGCACATTCTATTTATTCTGAATATTGATTGTGCACTGAAATTCCTCCTGTTATTGGTTAATTGCTTCAAACTTAAGGTTGAATAATTCTTAACGATTGCCGAAACTAGTATACTTTTACATGTAGGAGCTAAATAAATACCGTGGATAAACTAAATAACGTACTAACGTCGAATAATGCTTATAATTAGGGTGGATTAACTAAATAAAATGGTGGATGGAAATAAAATTACCCTTTTATTAATTAATATCAGCATATATTCAATCATATGATTCGAATGATGAAATACACGGTACCCAAATTACCTAGCATAACCGAAAATGGAAAGGAAAAAAAAAAAAGAATGCAAGGATTGTCCAACATAACAGTACCCTACTACGTTTCAATTTAAAAAATTTATAGATAAACCATAAACAACGATTTCTTTTATTTTTGTATAAGATAATGGAAATGTTGAAATGTCCAGGTAATAAAACAAACAATCCAAGTAAGTAGAATCAGTTTTCTGTCATTTCATTTTCACATGAATGCAGATATACTGGTAAAAATTGACCAGTGCCTAAGGTAACCGTAATTTTATCTTATAGTAATATTTTAGCATTCCAATCAAGATTTTAAAAGGTTGAGAAGATTTTATAATAAAAATAAATTCAACGAACCTTGCGAAATAAACAGTTCATCCAGCTTCTTAAACATTTTAATCTAATAATATTTATGTTCTTTTCTCAAAATAGTATCAGCATATTTATAAACACTCGGATAGAAATTTATTGGGATTGACACTTGATAGACCCTAAAAAGAGTTGAATGTGTTAAGCACTTTTAAACTATGTAGCAAACTCCGCTAGCATGTTTTGTGGGTAGGCTTAAGATGTACTGTAATAAATACAGAGGAGATTAATACATGTTCGGGAAACGGTACAAAGTAAAACTTAAGGAACTTCTACAAATCACCGATTTAACAGTCAAAAACTCTACACCGGTTAACCAGGGTATAGAAAAACTCAAAAATTGGGATTTCTCAAAACCTAAAAAATGGAACAGCTCAAAAACAATTTATACCCGGGTTAAAAATTCAAGAGCAGAGCATATAAATTTACGATATATCAAGAGCAAAATACCTCAAATATCTTTCGTTTCATAGGTACAGCACATGAATCATTTTTCTCTGTAGCAGAGTTAATCCATGCTTTTCTTAGGGCTGACTTTGGGTTGCTCTCAGCAACTACAGCAATTTTTGTTCCTTTTGCTGTTCCAGATTTCAGCATCTGGTTGTTTAATTTTGCCAAACTGCAACACAGGTTTCAGTAATGAAGAAAGCCATTCGGCTTCACTGCATGTGAACATATAGAAACCATCAGAATGGATATCAAACTGTACCTTGGACTTAAGCTTGTCGGTGTGCTACTTTCTTTACGATGGTCAAGCAAGTTGGAGGCTTTAAGTTTAAGCCTGCAAAAACTCATTTAACAATATCCCTACCATACTCTGTTTACTACTTTTTATTTGCATGGTTTAACTAAACTTTTTGACTGAAAATATCCAAGACATCTACAACTACAAAGTTAGGTTCAAGCTCACAATGTTTGCACAGAAGAAAGGCACAACCAAAATAGGAATACAATTTGGTTTACTAAGTTCTCGAAAAGTTGAAGTATTTTATATTGGAAAATTCAAAATTTAATATTATTATTTGGGAGTAAAATAAGCATATCGGATTCATAAATGCCTATACTCGTCTTCTCATGACATATGCAGCATGATGTTAATCGTATATCTCCAATAAATATTGAGAATCCATATATCTCCAATACTGATGTAGATGCTAAAATTCCTTCTCATTAGAATTTAGTAAAGATGGTCATATTCAAAATTATAGAGTTGATACAGAATTATTATTTTGTCTCTCAGCTCTGTGCAAATTATCTATTTTACTCTAGAAAACTACTAATACAACAGAAGAATCTGGAGTGATAACTCATTTCAGATTTATCAGTTAAAAAACAAAGAATGCTATATAGATACAGATTTTTTTAGGTATATGCCAGGGCCAGTTCTCAAAATTCAAAGGCCTAGGTTAAATACAAGTATTGTACCTTCACTCATTTATAATAAATACTTTTATTTAGTATAAAATAGTATGTAATAAATAAAAAAATGATAAATAATGCTAAAACTATTTGGTATGAACGAATTTAAACAAGATTTCATGCTTGAATATTTTTACCAAAACCAAAACATTAGAATTTTAGAACTTATATGTGCTAACAGAGTTTACTGGTCAGGGTAGAGACACTGACAGTCACTCTTTGTGTCCCTTCTCATGGCCAGCACTGGTACGTGCATAAAAGATGATTGTATAGGAAACTAAAGGTCCATTTGGTTTCATTTTGTGCTTTGTGTTTTGTATTTTGTGTTTTCAACTTTCATAACAAAATATGAGAATAACAGAAGAGAAATATAAAATTTTGGACCACTGCGACGACAATGGAGAGACGGCGGAGGGGATGGATTGTTTTTCATTCTTTTGTTATTTCTCAAAACACGAAAAACAAAATAAATTTATTTTCTATTTCATATGCTAGCTTTATTTTCCAAATCGATGTTTTTCAAAAATACATGCGTCGTGTGCACGTTTTTTTTTTTACGACAAAAAACACAAAACTAAAAAGGACAAACCAAATGGGGATTAAAATTTTGAAGTATACAGATCATACCGAGAACTATCACTTTTTGCAACTGAAAGACCTTTATTTGAAAAAATGTCATTTGGTTTCAGCATATTAATATCCTGCTCTTGAATAAGTTCGTGGTTTTGTTTGAAGAACCTGTAGCAGAAAGAAAGGCAGAGAAGATGTTATATGTGAAATAGCAGTGGAGCGCTGCGCCTAAGATCACGATCTGAAACACGACAAACATGAGCAGAAGCAGATAGCAGTATTCATTACCTACTATCACGTAAAGGGGATAAAGTCAGGGCTTTAAGCTCTTTTATATCTGGAGAAGCTTCCTTGCCGCTTACTGGCGTAGACTTTAGATGTGCATTTTGTGCTGGTTTGTCCGAAGCCTTGCAGTGTACAATAGCCATTACTTTATCTTTCATTGACACCTTTAAAGAATTGGAATACCTGCATGCAAAATTCTTGAATCGTAATATTACTTTTTAGCTGTCGGACTGTCTAATTGAATCAGTGATGTGGTTGATATGGTAAGTTTCAGATATTTTGACCTACCATTGGATATTAAAATTATTTGAAAGGTATTATGTTTATGCTAGCTATCTATTAAGCTTGTTTTTTAAATGCATAAAGTTGATTGACTTTGGATTGTCAGATAAATATTATTCTTTAATTACTGAAATAGTGGTATCCAAGTTTAATGCCCTAAGTTCCTGGTAAGAACCTTTGTTATAGCAACCCTGAAAATAACAGCCAGGAATTATCCAAGCTGCAAGTTTCAATAAGCGGTGATATATTATGAAAAATTATTACAGATTCCGTGGGAGCATTCAGCATCCGATTCTTGCCAGAATTTACTGAAAGTAATACACTTGTTGTATCTTGTAATACGATGTGACATCATAAATTATGTTAGTCTTCTTTCTGTATGGTAATTACAAACAGTGCAAGAATATGTAGAAGCAATACCAGTGTAGATTTAACATGGTTCTAGACACAAATTAGATAATTTAAGTATTAGTTGCCCAAATTAAACATAAGCTAAAAGTATGAAACGGACAAACCTATGTAGTGACGACTGATTGAAATCTCCATGAAGATCTTGATTATTCTCTGAAACATCCTTTGAAGAATCAATACGAATTTTTAAGTGGTTCTGATTAGATTCGTTAAGGTTTGATTTACTAAGCATTTCATTTTCTACATCATTTGGTCTTGAATGAAAGGAATTGTCTGGGGTGGTGTTCCTGGAGTGTGAGCTACCAACAGTACTCATGCTGTCATTCTGTTCCTTGACTGCAGCAGGTTTTGGAGAAATCGATGATTCAGTTTCCTTAGGAAGTACAAGAGCAGTAACTTGGTTAATGTTTTCAGCACATGGTCTTATGAAGCATGATTCTTCTATCTGTTGTTTGTGTGGATCACCATTATCTGTATCTTCCTTGTTCAATTCCTCAGAAGTATGTTGTGGTATTGAAGCTGTCTGCATTAGGAAGCAGTTTATTATGATCAAGACATAACACGACAGTTAGACCTCATTTGAATTGCTAATGAACTCACCTTGTTCATTGTTTCATCTATTTCTCCATCTTTCTGGTGCACCTCGACATCCAAAACTTCTTTGCTGGAATTATTGTAATGGTCCATGTTTGACATTTCAGATATAGCAATCGGCTGGAAATCAAAGAAAAGTTGGGAGTAGTAGAATTTGATCGAACACTATATCCAACATACGAATAGCATTCAGGTGATGAAATTTTTGCAATAAATACCAATGTGTTTTCAGTTTCTTGGAAACTATTAACTGACTTCCTGCAAAACACGACAGAATAGAATGATATGTTTAAGAAATGAGTTCTTCTATGATCGACATATACAAAATAATTTGGATCTTAAATATTAAGTGATATACCTCTCGGTTGCAGATCCCATGTCATGCTTTAATGATTTTAACTTTTCTGGAACTGATGGTGATACCTTAAATATGGCATGCATCAAAATGTTGATTTCATAAGGGGAAAAGGTAAAAAACACCAAGATAAAGTTTTATGCTGCAACAAGGAAATTCAAGGATTAACCTAAAGTTATAAATAAATAACCATCGTATTCTAATTCTAGTAATTCATAGTACAAAATTAACATCTTGCATTCTGATGTGTTAAAAAAAGGCTCTTCAACTATGAAAAACAAGGTCATAAATTATAACTTAGAAACCCACACTCTATGGTGTGTAGAGAATTTGAAATAATGTTCATAATTATGAACCTCGTGTGTAAAGCATCCGTTTAAACAGATATAATCAAGAAAAATCTCTTTGGTACCAAACTTCTGACATTTAATAACTATACTATAAGCATATATTCTGTTATCTTTTCCTATGTATTCATGTTGGACAGGATATACTCGAGTAGTCAAATAATCCACTAAACAGTAACTTGGTGGACGCAAATCATTTCTAGATGCAAGGTAACAACAACAACATGATGACAGTCTTAACTCGGAATACTACTCAGCCTAAGCTAGAATTTACAAAGCAAGCTATTATTTCTGTTAAGTTTTATATGGTGCCGTGCCAGTAGGAGTTTAGTATTAACTAGGAATAATATCATCTCATTGACTCTCTGTGTGTGAGTGTGTGTAGAGAGAGAGACCTCAAATGTCTTCCTTTTCAAAAATGCTGATGCTGATCCAGACTTCACCAAACTAGAGCTGGCGGTTTTTGATAGCGCCTTTATAGGAAACTCCAAGCTTCTCCCTTTAAATGTAACCATTTTTTCAACTTTCAGCGTTGTATTTGGTACACTGCAATATGAAGAAGAAGAAAAGCTAAACAAACTATACTTAGTTATTACCATTTCTTTGTAATTACCATTTTAATATATATATAAGATAAGATGAGATATAGTTGATGAGAGGAGCAAATAATGTGCCTTGAACTATTAAATCTACTGACAATTGTTCTTTTATCTGTGAGACATGAATCATCCATTTCAGGAGCATCCTTAGTAGGGCTGTCAATGGATACCCGAAAAATCCATCCGCATCCGAAAAAGGATAAATATCTGATATCCGAAAAAACGAATGCGGATGCGGATACGAAGACATCCGCATCCGAAAATTATCAATCCGGTTTTTATCAAGGTTATAGTTCAAATCATATGTATTTTAGTGCAGTGAAAGATATTCTTTTATTATTTTATTAAGTCGGTAGTTTATATTGTATGCACTTAATGCTTATTAACTGCTTGAAACTACTTATTATCATCATATTTGTTAATTTTTAGCACTTCTACAATCAATGAGATTGAAAAATATTTATGTCAAACTAAAATTTCATTTTATAATTCTTGATTTATCGGTCGTCAGCGGATAGGATAATTATCCAATATCTGTCCGTATCCGCGGATGTGCATATCGGATATCCGAAAATGATTTCGGATGCGTATGCGGATATGGTACTATCTGCATCCGAAAACATCCGTTGACAGCCCTATTCCTTAGAGCTTCCCAAGGATGTAGTAGCATTCTGTTGTTGAATGCCTGACATTTTTAGTTCAAAGCTGCAAGAATTGGTTCATTCTAAGCTCCAATTACTCGATTTGAACAAAAATTTAAATATTTCTCCTTCAAAGGGAATACATATCATATGACTTAACCATGTATTTTGACAAAATTACCCTCTCCCTCCGTCTCTACACGCACACAGAGAGTGCAACTGGTTATTCATACCTCACTCATTATTACTACTGTTGGAAAATAAGCTTGTCACGCATCTCTACACACACACTCACAGAGACAGAGCGCAACTAGTTAATCATACCTCACTCATTATTATTAATGTTGGAAAATAAACTTATCACACATATTAAAGCATTAACAGTCATGTGTATTAGAAATATCAACAGTCACAATGCATCATGATTATCTATTAGAGGAATTCTACATGCAGTCCCCTGTTACGCGACTAAATAAGCACTCTGCCACTTGTGCTGTGAAAGTGGATTTATTGGTTGAAACAATACTTTGCCTGGTTTATTGAATAACAAGTGGGTCCCACTGTTTAATCATCCGACAATAGCAAAGAGAGCGTCCTTACAATTCCTCTTATCCATTAATTTGAATATGAATGGACATATTTATTGAGTGGTTATATAGACATTTAGTTTGTGCATTTACTACTTATTAGATCAGTTATGCTTTCATCATTAAATGCATTAGTTCATTAATTAGGTTTTAATGCATTAGTTCATTAATTAGGCTTTAATCATTAATTAAGTTTTAATGTAGTTTATGTATTAGCATATGCATGTGCTGATAAATACAATGTACTCAACTCATTTGAGGTAAGCAAGGGACGTAAAAGAAGAGCAGAGAAAAGGAGGGTAAAATAAAAGAAGAAATAAGAGAAACAAAGAAAGTTATATACATATGATAAGTAAATATTTTCAATTCACAAAAGTTACCATTTACTACCATTTTCTTTAAGTAAGTATATAAATTTAAGTTAAAATTAAACGTGCAAACAAAAAATATTTATTTCAACCACAACTGAAACTATATAAATTAGTGCAAGCCTTTTGTCAGTGTCCTTCTAAATGAAGTTTTATATTTTGATATAAAATTGAGTAATTTTTATCTAAACGCACATTGCGCGTGCTGGTTTACTAGTATGAACTAAAATAACTAATAGAATAGTCAAAAATAAACTCTGCTACTATATTCAAATATATTAAAACTTACTGTTGATATTAACTTCTCTAACATAGTGATAGCAGGGTCTTTCTTTTCCTAGAAATATTTCCAATAACTAAAATTTTATTTGGTTCTTTCATATGATTGTATACGACAAATATTTCTATTCACAAAAGTTACTAGTTACTACCATTTTCTTTAAACAAGTCTATAGATTTAAGTTAAAATTGAATGTGCGAACAAAAAATATTTATTTCAGCAATAATTGAAATTATATAAATTAGTGCAAGCCTTTTGTCAGTGTCCTTCTAAATGAAGTCTTATATTTTGATATGGAACTGAGTAAATTTTATCTAAATGCATTGTGCATGTTGGTTGACTAGTATGAACTAAAATAACTAATAGAATAGTAAAAAAAAAAAAATATAAACTCTGCAACTATATTTAAATACATTAAAACTTACTGTTGATATTATATTTTCTAATAGAAGTTCAAAAGGTAGAATTAAGCTACTAGTACATCTTGAATAATCAGCTTGAATGCAAGGCTTGCAAAATTTGATCAAGAAGTGTAGCATACAGCATTTGATTAAAAACAAACCTTTTCCAAGACACTTTTAGAACATTTAGATAGTCATTATGGAAGTGTTTTCATAGAGATTTCTAAATTTCTCGTTATATCTTGGCCAAAAAATGGAGACAGAACACCTAATAGTCAATGCAAGGCATGCATGAATTGCAGATAAGGGAGTGGCAGTTCAAAACCAAGAGTTCGCATTTAATTATATTGATATGTGAAATGATCGTAAAAAGTATTACTACTCACACAACAAAGAGAATAAATTGATAAATCAATGATTGTCGATTTGTTACCTAGAACACATCTGCCCGTTTTCTTTTTCTCCACTTGAACTATTGGAGACTTCTTTTATCGGACCTGCTTCATATGTCTCTGTGATAGCAACCTTAATGCTTTCAGCATGTTCATGGTTATTCTTTGCTTCACTGCCATGACAAGAATGAAAAAGATTATGGTTTTCTCAGATACTAACAATACATGTTTATTACCTGCAAAATAACAGACTAGTGCATCTTTTTTTCCCTGGCTCCATATAAAACTATGATTAGTAGGTAGATTAAGACATTTTAGGTTACCTATCTGGTGCCAAGGATGCATGATGCAATGCATTTTCTGCAGATTTTTTCAGAGATCTCTTCTGCAAAGCAGAGGCTAGTTTGTCATTCAGCGACATTGGTTTAAGAGCTGAGGAATAACTGCAGAAGAAAGAAGTTGGAAAATATTGCAGAAGCTAGGATATCAATTTTACTACTAAATTAAAGTCAGTTGGACAACTCTGGAAATCAGTAGGTATATCTTAATCACACAGACGGCTCTATGCTTAGATGAGAATATTTTCAAACTAGTTCACCAGGTTAATGTGAATACAAAGAATTCTCATTGAGAATGATCAAATCAAGACCATAGTTATGTGTGTTTAAGAGTAAGGACAAAGTTCAGGGGTTGCCAAATATGTGGCAGGTTGATACCAGAGCTGGATTATAACAATTCATGCTAAAAAAAATTGTATTATATATTTTTGCCCTATCCTGGTTCATGTTATATTGTTTTATTTGAAATTATTTCCTTGTTGTGCGTAATATTTTGCTTATTTGTGCATGCTTGACATAAATAAAGGCGGTCTTACCCTTCGTGATTTTGTGACTCCACCACTGATAGACTTGTTAAGTTGATGTAAGTCACCACAATTAATACAGCTTGATTAAGTTAGTTGATCACGTGTTATACAGTTGCAAGAATACTGAGAAGATTACTTTGTCAAGAAGAAACAAAAAGATGAACAATCATGAGTCTGTCCGATTTCAGACACTCATATACCTTTATGGGCCGCTTTGTCAGGTTATAATTTATACATGTCTTGTATTTTTCCTTTTTTTATTGAATTACCTAGAGAACCAAGCTTTGCTTGTAAACTTTAGAGAAGTACGTGTCTACCAAACACATACTTCGGGTACTTGTTACAAGGTTGTCAATTTCAGGGTTCAAACTCGTGACCTTTAATCTCGCAGTCTGGGCCATCAACCAACTGCACCAAGCCTATTGGTCATTTTTTACATTTTCAAATCTGGGAGTACTAAAATATGACAATGAGATCTGATTAAATTTGCTTGTAGAAGCTCTAAATGGCAGTGATTCTGGGCTTCTAGCAAACTGGAGTGAAATGTAAAATTGAGAAATGCAAACTATATACTTGACGCAGAGTTGTATAGTTAATAACTAAAGAGAAGCAAGCAGAAACAATAAATTCTTGGTAAACGCTACTCGGCAGGAGAAAAAACAAAGTTCTGATGAATCAAAACATCCTATTATCTTCAAGAGGACGTCACGGCTCAATGATTATGAGAATAAGGTCAATATTTATGAGTTAAATGTGATACCAAATACAATTCCATATTAATTCCAAAAGTACCAGACAGCATTTACCTATGCACTGGATTTTGAATGTAAAATTGAGATCAGAATCTTTAATTTGGATATGCTGAGTGGCGAGTTCATAACTTCAGAAAAACTAATAGAAAGCCAATTTATTGCTAAAATGCTACCTTTCATGAGGAATAACTGGTTCATGATGAATCAGCTCTTCCTACTATAACCAATACTAAAAAGGATGTTGGCCCGGAACAATTATCAGTCAAGTATTGTAATTTCGAGCTACTTTTGAGTAATCTGCAGGGCCTACTTATAACATAGTGTGAAACTAAGCATACCTTTATAGCCTCCGATTGTTTAAGATCACGAATAGTTTGATATATAAATATTCATTTAGTGCGTGTGTATAAATAATTGTGTTAGTCCATTGGCTTAGAATGTAGCTTCTAGATGTGAGATTGATCCTTTAGTTCTCTTGTCATCCATTAAACTTTGTCTTCCATCGTGATTGTTATGTATGCATACTTAAATAGTTTTCACTTTTTTATGTCTATTTTATGCACCATTATGTTGGTTCAAAAAAAAATCAGGAAATTGTATATTTTGCCACTTCTTATACTTGTTTATATTCCAAAAATAAAAATATGCTTGTATTATATTTGGGCATGCAACTAATCGAAAATGTAATATGTGTGTGTCTCTCTCTCTATCTCTCTCTCTCTCTCTCTCTCTCTCTCTCTCTCTCTCTCTCTCTCTCTCTCTCTCTCTCTCTCTCTCTCTCTCTCTCGATAAACAGTAGGCAATTGAAACATTATTATGTTGAAAATTAGCTGTAAACCAAGGTTCGAGGTTTCGACCGAAACACCAAGATTTTGGTCGTTCCGTTTAAGTTTCAGTTGGAGTTGAAACTAAACCAAACCGAAACTACGGTTCGATAAAAAAAAACAATTGAACTTCAAATTTTACATAAGAAACTCAAAGAAAGAATTAATTTGAATTTCAAAAACATAAATATTCAAAATATAATATTTTAACTTAGGAAACATACAAATTCACAAAATATATAAATGGTTTAGCTAAAAAAAGTTGAAAACGAAGTAATGCTCAAATATTTTTTAGTGTTATTCGTTTATACTTATTATTCAGTTAAATATAATTATACGTTTTGTTTTGATAAATTAAACAAATATATGTGCAATTATATGAAGAAGAAAAACGAGATATGAAACAAAATCTGGAATCGAAATTTACAAATTAGGTCAAAATTTCTAAAGTTACAAATGACCGAAAGCAAGATCTCGAACCTTGCTCTAAACTATTATTAGAAGCTATAAATGAAAGGTCTTCTTTGCACTGGAGACTGAAAATGAGATATAGTTATGAAAAATCTTCATATTTGGATATGCAGTGATATAGTTCATAACCTTAAAGAAGCGAAAAAGAGAAAGTGTGCGTCTGTGCGTGTGTGTGTGGGGGGGGGGGGGGTGTGGGGTGGTGTTTGAGTTTGTTAATTAAGGTACCTTTTTCGAGAAGGTAACTTAAGGTTTGATCCTGAACTCTGTTTTTCTTCGCTATTTGTCATTCCCCTAGCTATTGAAATGTCAGCGACGGAAGAATTTTGAACCCTCAATTGACCTTGGTAAGATTCACGAGGAACTTCCGCTTCACAAGCAATCACATTTTGGTTTCCTTCAGCAATCACATTTTGGTTTCCTTCAGAATTGCTTTGTACACCACCATCGACTGTAGAATAGTCTTTCTTTCTTGTCTCAGGAAAGCATTCTGAGCCACACGAGTTTTCAGGAATACTGTGCTTAGAATAAGAGTTATCAGTTCTCATGCTACAATTTTTTTCCATGGCTGACTTAACTTTAACAGCGAATTGTTGGTTATCCTCTTCTGCTGAATAAGCACTCGATTGAGATTGTAGAATGAAATCTTGAGTAGTTTTTGGCGTATTCATATTTGCAAAGCAGGTTCCATTTGTCTGCTTCTTGCGCCCCTCTTCAGTACTACAAGTTTCGTCTTTGTTCCTATCTGAAATGAAAGTTTCCTTCATTTCCGATAACAGTTCATGAGACATAGCATTATGCTTGAAATCTTCAGAAGAAGGTTTGGATTCCACCATATTCTCATGTTTTGATGTATCACTGATTTTATCCAGTGATTTAGACTTTTCCATATCTTTAAGCGAATCAGTGCTAGCATAAGAATTACTTTTAGAATCATGGTTCATGGCCTGCTTAAAAGTGCTTGGTTTGCTTTTGCATTCTGAAGGACCGGAATCAAAATCGAACTTATCCAATCTATAAAACAATACACATGAAATGAGAAATTATATCACAGATAATGGAAGTAGCCTATATACAAGATGCAGTTGCAAATGCCAAAGATAATAAATGAAACAGAAAGTTATAGTCATCAAGGAACCTACTCAAAGTCAAAATTGAAGGAAAAATCATCTTTCTTAGATTTCTGCTTTTCTGCTGATTTTGCAGTTGGCTTTCCACTGTTCATATCAGGGCTAGAGAAGTCCAGATCAGTCATGTTCATTTTGAAATTAGGTAGTTTGCCAAAGTCTCCACTTAATTCGAAGTCATCACTGACAGAAAACAACAGTGAGCACCATGAGTAAGCATAGTGGAAAGAGTTTGCCAAACAATATCACAAATAACTCACAGTTTGTCAAAATTGAATGGCTTCTTTTTATTTTTCGGAGCTTCTCCCATATCGAAATCAATTTTATCCTTCCCTGTCTTTGGTGATCCCCATAAGAGGAAATCCTTCCCAAAGTCTTCCTCTAAAACCAATCAAATAGACATCATATTCATATGCAGACAAGGAAGAATTGGACAATCCAAATTGACCATTATACAAATCTGACTACTATAGTATATAATATACCAAGATAACTACTAATTTGCTTGCGCGCACATATATAGGACAGTTATGTAACCGTAAATTTACCAATGCATTGGTAACCAAGCGAGAACAACTTCGGTATACAGACGTTATTGGCACGGAACAAAAGTTTACCGATGTCGACGGTAAATGCAATGATGTTCGCAACTCAAAATTATTGATAATGGTAAATTTACCAAACATGTTATTTATAAATTATACTTCTTCATTGTTAAATTTCATCATCGAACTTCTTCAGTATTGAATTCAAGATGCTGTATTGTTCAATTTATGAAGCTTCAATGTTTGCATTAGAAAATTTAAAATTTAATTAGTGCTAACATAACTTTTATCAGATTGTTTATGTTCAATTACAAAATATAGATCATTTGTATATTTTTATAGCTATTAAATTAAACGTGAAAGGTATTGTTTTGAAATGTCAAAACGTGTGAATAAAATATGGTTGCTTGGTAAATTAGATCACATATAAATGAATGTAGCAATCATACTCATAGGAAAAACATTTAGCTATTATTAGCAGATAGTAAATTTACCGTAACCAATCATTACCAATTGATTGGTATTAAGATCATCTTTTTATCAATACATTGATAACGCTAATGTCTTTTATTTTGCTAACCAATAAATATTGGTATGTAACGTTCTTTTGATAGCAGAAATAATCATTATAACAACCCAAATAGGATGATGTACGCATTATAAAACATTTGCCTCAGGGTAAGAATATCAACTATTTAGATAATAAGCTTTTTGTTTAAAGACATTTAATGTTAGTTTGATTAATTATAGTAAGGTATCGTGCTCTCTTTAAATTCATTATTAAGAAATATTATATCAAATAACAGTAAAGTAGAAGAATTTAAAAATCTCCTATTAATTTTACGTATCTCCTCCCCTCTTTTTAATTCTCTCAATATATTTTATTTTCCTTTTAATTTATCATTACAACAACAATAAAATAACTAAACCATTATTCCTAAACAAGTTGAAATCGGCTAGAGATGGAACCCAAAACTAAATGGTAGAGTTGATTTAAAAATCAATTTAAAAACCATAATAATAATAATAATGAAATAAAGTAAAATAATTAAACGAAACAACAACAATAATAAATAAATAAAAAGATAAATTAGAAAATATACAGAAATTAAAAAAAACCATGATAATAATAATAGTAATATTAATGGTACTAATAGAAATAGGGACCGAAGACCAAATACTACGTTTTAGGCTCATATCTGACGCCAGCTCGTGGTTCTGGTACATGAATCGCTAATTTTCATGCGCTCCTGTCCGACGTCGGCTCTTCAGATATATTCCAATCTTCCAAATCCATTTTTACTCTTCTTCCATGTCAACCTTGGTCGACATCTACCTCTCTTTGAACATTCGATGCGGCCTATAATTCTAACGCACACAGATACCTCGAAAGACCTCCATTAAAGATGTCAAAATCATCTTAAGAGGTGTTGGACTAGTTTCTCTTTATTAGTGTTACTCCAAGTTTGTCACATATATCTTCATTCCTAATTCGGTCTCGTTTTGTATGACCATAGCTCCATCGCAGTATACACATCTCTGCTACACTTATCTTTTGGGTGTGTTGTCTTTTAGTAGGTCAACATTTTACATCATACAACATCGCAAGCATGATTGTCATTCTGTAGAACTTTCCTTTAAGTCTTTGTGAGACTTTCCTGTCACATAGAATGACATGTGCTAGTCATCACTTCACTCATCCCGCTCAAATTCTAAAACTAACATCTTATTTTTTCGACATAGTGACATCTTCATCTTTTGACCTGACACTGCTGAATTCGCACTTCATATACTCTGTTTTAGTCTGTTAAACCTAAAATCCTTTGATTTTAAAGTCTGCCTCCACAACTTTAGCTGCCTATCACCCCCTATCATATTTTCGTCAATTAGCACAACATCATCAGCAAAGAGGATACACCAAGTAATCCCATCTTGTATACCATTTGTAACATCATCCATCACTAGGGTAAAAATGTAGGGGCTCAAAGCTGACCCTTGATGTAATCTTATGTTAATGAGAAATTCATTGGTTTCACCATTACATGCTCTAACACTAGTCATAACATCATCGTACATATTCTTGATAAGGATAATGTATTTTTTTAGGACTCTTCTCTTTTCCAGATCCCACCACATAACCTTTCTCGGTAGTTTTTCACAAGCTTTCTCCAAATCGATAAATATCATGTGTATATTTTTTTTTTGCAACTTGAATCTCTCTGTAAGTTGTCTTATCAAAAAAATCGTCTCTGTGGTCGACCTCCCAGACATGAAACTAAATTGGCTTTTTGAAACGTTTGTCATCCTTCTTAATCGATGTTCAATGATTATGTCTCAAAACATCATTGTATGACTCATAAACTTAATCCATTTATAGTTTGTGCAACTTGAAATATCTTCTATATTTTTGAAGATTGGAACTAATATGCTTCACTTCCACTCATCTGGCATCTTATTTGATTTGAAAATATTATTGAACAACTTAGTTAGTCAGGCTATCCTTGCATCTTCAAGGCATTGCCACACCTCCAAGGTAGCTCCTTTTAATTTATCATTTTTATTACAAATTTCTATTAATTTTCTCGGTTATCATTTTACATTTAAATATCAATATTTAATAATTTCTACAATTATTCTTAAAATTCTCCTAAGTTTTATCATATTATTTTACATTCAAGTCGATATATTTAAATTACTTAAGCGGTCTAAATTTTGAAATAAATCCATCTACCTAATAATCATTATTTGGTCTAACAAGTCCTAATGATGATAATTTAGTGTGTTTTATACTACACTTAAATTGATAAAAATTGTAGAACTAATTCATTCGATCCATATAACTCAAAAAATTTATAATTATTTACAAAATTATCTTTAATTCTTTTACATTATTCCAATTCAAGTTTACATAATTTATTTCTTTTTAAAAATAGTACTTAATTACAAAGAAAAATATACATTAATTTTCATGTTGAAGTTATTTTTTATTATAAACAAGCAACAATAACAACTAAGCCATATTTCCAAACAAGTTGGGTTCGGCTAGAGATTGAACTCAAAACTAAATGACAAAGTCAATTTAAAAGTCATAATAACAATAATAATAATACTAAGACCATGATAATAATAATAAAATCAAATCAGATAATAAGTAAACAAATAATAATAACTAAGTAAAATAAAAATAAAAATAAAATAAAATATATATATACAATAAAAACTAAAAACAAAAAACAAAAACAAAAACCATGATGCTGCTAAAATAATAATGATACTAATAATAATATTGACCGAGATCAAACACTACGTCTTAAATTCTTATTCACTAGTCCTATAATCTAAAACTTATAAGTAATCTTAAAACAACCCTTAAAAAAACTAATAGTTCATGGTTTTGGTATGTGAATCGCTAACTTCCATGCGCTCCTGTCCGACACCAGCTCTTCGGATATATTTTAACCCTTCAAGTCTTTTTTTTACTATTTTCTCCCATGGTCGACCCTTACCTCTTTTTGAGCATTCGACGCGGCCTATAATTCCAACGCACTCAGATGCATCGGGAGGCCTCCGTCGAAAATATCCAAACCATCTTAAGCGGTGTTGGACTAGCCTCTCCTCAATTGGTGCTACTCCAAGATCATCACATATATCATCATTTCTAATTTGGTCTCTTCTTGTATGACTGCAGCTTCATCGCTGCATTCGCATCTCTGCTACACTTATCTTCTAGACATGCTGACTTTTAGTAGGCCAACATTATGCACCATACAACATCGCGGGTCTGACTGCCGTTCTGTAGAACTTTCCTTTAAGCTTCTGTGGAATTTTCCTGTCACAGAGAATGTTAGACGCTTGTTGCTATTTCACTCATCCCGCTCGAATTCTAAAATTAACATCTTCATCAATCTCACGATCATACTGCAACATCGATCCAAAATATCGAAAGGATTCCTTCTTGGACACATGTATTATTATAAACATATTCGACTTTTTTTCTTTCTAAAATTGGTATATCAAGTAAATTCTTTATCATTAATAAAAATTATTTTTGTAAGAATAATATTGAATTAATTATAGGTGATGAATAATGTAGTTTGTAATTTTGACAAACAATGGCTGTTTGGTTTCATTTTAAGTTTTGTGTTTCGCATTTTCGATATGTATTGCAAAATATGGAAAAGCAAACAACGATGAACGGACAACAAAGCGAATGGATTATTTTTCGCGCTTTTGTTATGTCCCAAAACACAGAAAACAAATTTATTTTGTTTTCCATGCTCCGGGAAAATACAAAAGCACGAAAACGATAATCCTCTCCGTTGTCTATCCATCGTCGTAATCGCTAAGAAATTTATATTTTCTTCTCCACTCTCTTCATATTTTGTAGTACACGTTGAAAACGCAAAACACAAAATTCAAAATGATATCAAACAGGCCTTTAAATTTTAATATATTCGCAAGTTACGTTAATTAAAGGAGAATATATATATATATATATATATATATATATATATATTAGCTAGATCTGTTTTCCTTTGGTATTTTATTGTCTTTTTGAGGTAAATATTAACTATCTTTTGGAAAGTTTTTATAAAAATTAAAATTATTGTGGAATGAAATAACGATTTAAAAACTAAGTTAATTTTACATAACAAAATGATTCGTAACGTTTCTTAATCAACATTTCTTTTAGTTGTTAAATAAATATATTGTATCACTTAGATAATATAATATACTTAATTTTTGAAGTTGTTATTAACTGCAAGAATTTTAAATGCATAAAAATATACTGATTCATTATTATTAAACATTCATTTTTAGGTATTATTTGAAATTCAATCATATATCATTTATCTTTTAAACAAATTTACTAAAAATTAAATGTTAAACTCAAATTTATGTATATAAAGATTTATATGTTGAAATTTATAAAAACATTAACTTTGAAATGCTTAAGAATACTAACTTTTATTTATTTTCTTCAGAAATATTAAATGCTAAAATATAATAAACTAAATATCAAACTCATGATTATCTACAAAAATGACAATTTAATTTTATACAAGTATAATAACCATAACTCACATGACAAAAATCACATACTTAAAATTAATAAGTTTAGTGCATAGCTCAATTATTTTAACAGATTTACCCACAATAAATTCAATTCTTTGAAAATACAATTGTTTTTCTAAAACATACCATGTGCAACGCACGAGGAACACACTAGTTGGAATTTGAATACTACAACAACAACTAAACTATTATTCTCAATCAAGTTGGAATCGGCTAGAGATGAAATCCAAAACTAAATGACAAAGTCAATTTAAAAGTCATAACAACAACAATAATAATAATAAAACTATGATGATAATAATAAAATAAAGTCAAATAAGTAAACAAATAATAATAATAACTAAGTAAAATAAAAGTAAAGATTAAAAATAAAAACAAAAAACAAAAAATATATTTAATAAAACCATGATGATGATGATGATAGTAATAATGGTACTACTAGTAATATTAACCGAAGACCAAAACTACGTCTTAGACTCCTATTCACTAGTTCTATAATCTAAAACATATAACACTACCTCTAAACCATCCCTAAGCAAAAAAAACTCCTAGCTCATGGTTCTGATAACTAGTTGGAATTTGGATAATCGAAAAAAAGACATATATTTTCTAGTTTGTCCCCATTTTGCATAAATTTAAACAATTATTTTAAATTTATATAGATTATTTAGCATTAATTCTTTTCTATTTGTATCGGTTTAAAGTCGCATCTTAGTCATGATATCATATTTAAGAGTCAACTATAATTTCTTCATAACCGTGTAACACTTTTCATAATCAAATACAAAAAAACTAAATAGACAAAATTCATGGTTTCACATCATAACACAAAATTTTGCATCTTGTGAAAAAGTGCAACTGTTTGCACTGTTATTTTACATACTTGATTTAAACATATACATCACCAGTTATCATTAACCCTACCGCAACACGATCATTCGGCGATCCATTAATAATTTTAGTTTCATACAACAATTGATGTAATTATCTGATCATCGTCGTATCTACTATAAAAATGACTTCGTGGAAGTTTGAGTGTTTGATTTTCTTTATAAAAAAAGTAAATATTTGCACTTTTTACAGAACTGAAATATTTTAGGCCTATTATAATTGACAAGATTCAATCTCGATTTCTCAATCATTATTTAGTCTACAGCCTAGAAAATCATTAACCTGCAAACATTTGCCAAATTGTAGGTATGAGATTTAACTATCTATCTATCAATATACATACATATATTATGTATGTATGTATGTATGTATGTATATTTGCGTATGTAATATGTATGGCATAGAAAATCATTAACTTATAAACATTTACACGATTGTAAGTATGAGATTTAACTATTTATCTATCAATATATATATATACACATATATTATGTATATGTAGATGTATATTTGTGTATGTATGTATGTACACACAAACACGCGCAAGCGCACGCGCAAAAGATTGGCTAAATCTATTTACACCCCTTGAACTTCTTTTCCTACCCCACTGACTGTTAAAAAAATTGAACACCTCATGTATTTCCTTTGCTACCCCATTTTATTCCATGTTTACCCTTACATACTATTTAATCCATTTCTAGAGTGGATTAATTCCACATTTATCTTCAATGTTATCTTCTTCCTTTGCTTCATCAATTCTTTTTTTTTTTACTTATATGACTCGAGCAACACAACGGTATATTTTTATAAATTTTTAATCTACATTGGGATAGATTTTGATCAATTCCTAGTGTATAGCGCACTAGGTATTGATTGAATCCTAGTGCACGGCGCACTAGGTATTGATTGAATCCTAGTGTATAGTGTCCTAGGTTTTGGTTAGATCCTAATGCATGATACACTTGTTAATTATGATCAAATCCTAGGGTCAAAGAAGCTCGGTTTTAAGATAATCATGTAGCACTCTTGTTTTTTTTAATTCTTTATTATAGTAAAAAAAAATATACGTTTATTATAAAACTGACAACAACCAAGTTGCTAGGTTAATGTGTCGATCATCATTTTCATAGCCATAAGAATAAGAGTGTTGATTATTATTTTTACTTCCGTTAAACAAAAGATAAAAGAAGATGCGTGCTTAATTCTATAGAGGGGTATAATTGTAACTAAAATTTTATTATTTTTACTATGATGGGTAAAGAAAATAATGAAGTGTTAATAGAACTAGCCCTAAAGATCTTGATCATTTACACTTTGCCGATAGAATTAGAAGTATATGTAAATTCTAACTAATCTATTACCTAAACCTAAAAGAGAAACCACCTATGTTGACATGGGATAATTAGTTCTATGTCCTTGTTCTAACTCTTTCATTGATTAGGTATAAAATTATAAATATACACAGGTTTGAGACAAATGCACAATTACTTGATATAATAGAACTATTTTTTGGAAACGCGTTTGTTTTAAATCAACGGAAAGTTGATAATACAACAAAACTTAATATTTTAGAACTATTTTTAAACAAAATAAGTTAAAAGTATTAAATGGTTTATTTTGTAAAATATTACATATTATATTTAATTGTAATAATAATAATAGCTCAACTGCAAACTCTTACATCTTAATCTTACACAAATAGCAACAATTATGGTTTTCACCGGCAAAGACAATACACTCTAGTCATACAAAATACATAATCACTTAATTATTACATGAAAATAACAATACCTTCAAATCATTTTCTTTAATTGTGTTCTCAATTCATCGGTTATCATTGTGATCCACATATATTGGTATTAAATCATTAAACATCTTCAAATTATAAATTTTATTTACAATGATAAATGAATGAAACTTTGCATAAAAATACACTAACATATAGCAATTTTAAAATTTAGAAAAATTGCTCTTTTCACAAAACTTGATTGGTTTCAAAAAAAAAATATCATAAAAAATGAAATAATAAATCTGGGCAAAATTACTGTTTTAAATGGGTACACATTTTTCACGAAAATAATCTTAAATTCGGATATAATTAACCAACATAATCCAAGTAAAATAAGCTAAAAATAAAAGGTGAATTCCAAATTAATTAAATTGGACTTTAAAATTAACGTTTTGATATCAAATTAGAAACGGGTGCAAAAAAAAAAGATGAATGTATTGACACGCGAATCATAAGTTAATACTCGATAAGAAAGTGATAAATCAAAATATATAATTATGTAACTTTACAAAAAGAAATCACTAGTCATAATAAAAATGCACAATCATTTAATGCTAACTTCATACCACTATTGCTTAAATTATTTTCTCCAATTTTCTTCTTTAGTAATATGTTATTAAAATAACCAGAAAAAATTCGCGTTTCAAAATTAAATCTACGGTTTCTAAATTTAAGAACTTGGTTACAAGACATAAATAAATAATTCATATTTTGTGAAAAATAGTCAATTTTAAAATTTAGAAATCGCTATTTTTTCAAAACATTTTTCTAACCTTGAGATGGTTAATAATATTATAATTATTTTTAATACAAATAAACAGAAGTACTCAATGATTTATTTTGTTAATTGTCTAAAAGTTGACACCTTTGATGTCACTGTCGCACTTTTTTGTTGTTTCGTGCAAAATTTCCATATTGCTCATTAAAAGAGTTAATATACATATAAAATCATGAGTTTTAATCTTGTTTTGGCAAAATATCTTTTCAAGTTGTCTAGCACCACTGTTATAGTGGTTAGGCGCTTCGACTTTAGTTTGAGACATTAAAGTTCAAACTTCAAAACTTGCATAGCGTGATTCGAACCGTTTGGCATATATTGACATTGAGATTTGTATACTACTCTATACCACCGTCCAACTACCCAATTTCAAAAAAAAATGTTAGAAATCTTGATATACAAACACACTCATGAGTTCAAATCCCAACTCAAAAAAAACACTATATTTCGTCTTTTCTGTGTTTCCAATTCATTTATGTTTTTTATATTATGAATAAGGGATTTAAACGTCAAAGTCCCTCCTTTATAATTTTAATACATAAAATATCCTTTCTTATAATTAAAAATTATATCGTGGTCGTATTTTTCATTTACAGTCGGCTAATATTCTCAAACCCATATTGATATTTCACATCTTATTTAATTTCAATATTTAAAATGCAATAATTTTTTGTAGAAATACTGTATCAACGAACCGTTTTCACCATTAAATCGCAAACTTTATCATCTTTTAAATGATACGTGTTGTGCATATATAAATATGTAGTCGTCGAATTTTTTATGAAAAATTGTAACTTTTTCATATAAATAACATATTCAAAACTGCATCATTCAAAGTGCAACCGTAATTGCATCATTCAAGTCACAAGGTTCAAAAATAATAAATTTCCCGATTATAACTGCATTATATTAATTATAATTGCATTTTCTTAATGCAGTCAAAATCCTAATGCAGCATTTTCTAAATGCGGTTAATTTATAAAGTATATTAATATTATATAAAATAATCAAATGAAACCGAAATTGTTACTGCATCACATAAATGCAGTTAAATCAATTTAGAAAAAATATTGTTGCATTATAATTGAATTTTCTTCAAGCGTTTAGATTAACTGCATTTCTTAATGCAGTTAAAATATAACTGTATTTTCTTAATGCAGTTAATTTATAAAGTGCATTAAGATTAGATAAAATAATCAAATGCAGCCAAAATGATGACTACATCACATAAATGCAAATAAAAAATGCATCATCATTATATTGCATTTTCTTAATCAAATGCAATCATCACTGCATTTTCATTTGCATAAAAATGTAATTTTATGAACAAGATTAATTTTAAAAAAACATTTAAATTTAACAACATTTTCATGATGCGGTTAAATTATAACTGCATATATGAACCAGTTTAACTAAGAACAAAAAAGGCATTTTAAATTTAACTGCATTTTCTTAATGTTGTTAAATTATAACTGTATTAGAGTTGAATAAAATTATCAAATGCAAACCAAAATTGTCAATCATCACATAAATGCAGTTAAATTAATACAAAATATGATATGAAAATATTATTGCATTTTATTAAAGCATTTAAATATAACTGTATTTTCTTAATGTAGTTAAATTATGAAGTGCATTAGGAATAAATAAAATTATCGAATGCAACCAAAATTATTACTGTGTCACATAAATACCATGGTTCGAGAACTCGGTTTCGATTTCGGTTTCCGTCATTTGAAATTTTGTTAGTTTCGATGATTTCGGAAGTTTCGGTTTTGTTTCGGTTTCGGTCCAGATTTCGATTTTCAGTAGTTTGTTAATATACTTACACTAATTCACTGTCCATTGAACCTATACTAATATACTTACACTAATATACATTATACTAATTCATTGTCATTCACTGTTAGGTTGAACATGAGTTAAAACCCAAAATAAAAAGCCACATACTTACATTAATTGACTGACCGTTCCTATTACATTCTTAAAGCCTAAAAAATGGCAGCCCAAACCAGAAGCTTCAAGATTAAAAGACAATGGCAATTCACTACCCACAAAAACAAACCAATTCACTAGTTCACTGTCCATTCACTACCGCACAACAAACTAGGGCAATTTGAAGAAGAAATAACACGCATACCTAAAAAAACTTCACTATGCAGTTCGCCTACGCTGCTGCAGTTCGATGATTGCCACCGCACAACCTTCGCTGTCTCTACTATCGAAGAACTCCCTGCTGGTATCGAAGGTGCTGATGTATTTTTTTCTTTTTTGATTTCTTACATCGATTTCGATTTTAGGGTTTGATTATGCCTTTTTTTAAAGATAATCGACGAAATCGATTTTGAGCCCTAATTTTGTCTCGCTTAGGAACGAAACATGTACGGTACCCCCGAAATTTCGAGGTACCGACCGACACCTTAAACCATGATAAATACAGTTAAAAAATTCAAATGCAATCACTACTGTATAATTTAAAAACACATACTTTTCAATTATGTTAAAAGATAATAACTACATCATCAAAAACAACTATGTAAAAGATATGTCATCAAAAAAATGCAGTCATGTAAATGAAGTTAAACAAATGGGTGACATAAATAACTACATTACATAAATGCAGCTAAAACTTATATGTAACATGATTTTTAAAATTTTAATTTTAGGTATCAACAATGAATATAATTGAAAAGTTTATTGAATTTGTGATTTAATGGTAAAAACGATTCTAAAATCCGATTAATCTACAAAAAGTTTATCACATTTTGAAGATTGAAATTAAATGAGTTGGCAGCTACTGTTATTTGTCAGGTGTGATGTTATAGGATTAGAGACATAATTTACAAAAAATTAGTCATATGGACCCGTCTTACATTTTAAATAAGAAATAGGGATTCGAAGTTAATATCCAGTTTTGAATATTCCGCTTAACTCATTCATGAACAATAACTTTCTTATTAAAAACTATATATAATGAATTGATCAACTAGAATATGTTATATACTACCTAAGACTTGTAATACTACTTTGTACTATCACCTAAGTACCAAATTTCAAAAAAAAAAGTTATGTTTTATTAGAAAATTTGATATATAAATATGATCATGGATTCAAATCCCAACTTAAAAAAAACAATATATTTCTTCATTTTTCTATGTTTCTTGTTTGTTTTTTATATTTTGAAGACTTAACTCGTTCACGAACAACTATTTTCTTATTAAAAACTATTTATAGTGAATTGACCTACTAGAATTTTATTTTATTTTATAACAAAATTTTAATATTATATGCTTCTTATTTTATTTCAAAAAATAGGAATTTCAATGGTCAAACTATTTTGCATGTAAAATAAAGTAAAAATGAATATTGACATCTTGATATCATTCATAAACATGTTTATGTTTTCTTTTCTAATATTGATGATTTATAAAAATTGATTTTAGTAGTTCAGTTTTTCAAGATCGAACTTTTACAAATTCAAAGTGCTTCAAATTATATATTTCTTATATCATTACTATTTAACAAAACGGTCAACATTAACTTTTGCTATTTTGATTATATTAGCTCAGTTTGTATTTTACAATATTTTTGTGCATGTTTTTTAATCTGATGAATGATTGTTTTTTTGTCGATTGTTATCTAAATTTTGATTTTCTATGGAAACGTCTTTTTTATATAATTGAAAACTCTAGAAGAAAATCAAATTGTAAATCAAATTTTTTTTCTTTAAACTTAGTTTCATGACTTCGGTTCATTTTTATATTTTGAAAGTCCTTAATTGTGCTTGAATTAGTAAAAAATTTAAAATTCATACTAGGAAAATAATTTCTAGCGTTGTTTCAAATCTCGGTCGAGATCTTGGTTTGGATTTTCCACGAAAAGAAACTGAAAATCTCAAGGTAAATCTCGTTTTGAATATACCAGCCAAGATATGTGTACATCGGCTGATATCTCGACCGAGATAGATTTACAATATATCGGTCGATATTAGTTATATTTTTCCTTTTTCTTTGCCTTTTTTCTTTTGCCTTTTACCCCTAGGCCAAAATTAAAGCCTATATGAATTAGTTTACTGATTATATGTAATAGTTTAACACAAATTAACTTTAATTCAATTAAGGTATTTAATACTAAACTATTTACTGCACTATTTACTAAATAAGGTTTAATTCACTAAATTAGGTTTAATTCAGTTAAACTACTTAAAACTATAAACTACTTACAAAAAATAGATTGTTGTTTATATTTGTAATAGTTTAACATAAATTGTTGAATACAAATATAATAGTTCGGTCCAAAACTAATGAACATAATAAACTATTACATATTACTGAATATAAATATAATAGTTCAAAAAAATAGTGATCAACTATTCAATAAGATTGTGTTTTGTTATGTTTTGTATTCAGTTTAACATAATTTGTTTTTTATTGATATTTGTTTTATACTTTGTGCTATGAATGACAAAGGTGTGACAAATCTAGTAAGCTTAATTTTTTTAGGTTGTATTATAAAAATTATTGTGTAAGCTTAATTTTTTTAGGTTGTATTATAAAAATTATTGTGTAAGCAAATCAATTATAAACATAATATATATACTCCGTGATGGTCTCGAGATGAAATTTATGATCTGAGATGTTAATCCGAGATAGACAATCGAGATACACTCATCTCGTCCGAGATCTCCATCGAAATAAGATCAAGTCTCTTAAAACTTCGAGACGAATCGTGATCGAAATTCGAGATTTAAAACCTTGATTTCTAGTCATAAGAGTTTTTAGTTTTCATTCAAATACAATATTTCTTTGGTCATTTTAACTATATGTTTTCTTATATAATAATTTTTTTTCCAACTTAAAAATAGCCAATGTAAAAAAATTAGGTGTTGTTTATTTGAATTTACAATATATTTCTTTCGAAAATATTTCTATTTCTATCACACATCATCGCACATGCCAAATTACTATCGCTAGTGATAATTGTACTGCTTTTTTTATTTTTTAGGGATAAGCGCAAAGTTCCAAAATGCTCTTATATTTTACTAAAATATTAATACATATATATGTGTGTGCGCGCGCGCGTACCTGTTTATTTTCTATAAGCTAATTTGATATATAGACAAAGTCGTGAATTGGAATTTTAATTCGACTCCCACAAGATTGAGTTTTGCTTTAACTATCAGCAAAGCTTAAAGGCAAACAATCTCAAAATGTAGGAATTTACTTGTCCAAAAATGTACTTGGTGGTCAACTTTATATCATTTTATCAACTGACACTTCAATGAGCAATACAAGAGTTCTTCTGATAAGTAATGATGAAATTCAAGTACAATACATTCTCGAACTTATGCTAAAATGGCAACTACAAAATTGTACTTATATCTTCTAGAGCACAACAAAATTGCATACACTATGGTTTCGGACTTTTTATATTGTTAGACATTTTTAAAACGTTATTTTATAAATTATGATACCTTGATTTTTTTTTCCCATATGTAACTTTTCGCATGAAATAATATTCATTAAAAAGCAAAAACCAAAATTCTGAATTTATATTCTTGAAGTCCACCTTCTACAGCTGCATATCATTGTATAAAATATTACGAATAAATAGTTGATAACGATTATTAATATAAAATGCAAGAGACAGTATACTTTTTATCAAAGTGCTTATTGAAAATATGTCATAATGTCAAAGAACGGCATATGGACGTTTGAATTTCAAATTATAGGTTTTTACTTTTAATGTGCGAAGTGAGTACCATTTATACTAATTATTTTATCTTTCACGAGCGAAGTGCATATCATTTTTACTAATTAATGCTTTTTCACATGCAAAGCACATGTCATTTGTACTAGATATTTTATCTTCCACGGACAAAGCACATGTTATTTATACTGGTTACTTTTTTTTTCGCACGATGATCACTTACTGTTTGTACTAATTATTTTGTCTCGCGCACTCTGAGTGTGAGCCATTAATACAACTTATATAACCTTGCACATGTGTAGCACATACATTTTATACTAATTATTTTGTGTTGCACACACAAAGTACATGTTGTTTGTGCTCATGTAGTAATATAATAATAGACACTTGGCACTTCAATATTATCACTGTTTTGTTTTTTACTTAGCCAAGACAACAATTTTGAGTCCCATCAAATACACAATCACTTAATTCTAACCTGGGCATGCCTATACTCTCAAATTATCTTTTCCAACTTTCCTCTCATTTTATTTGCTAGCAACATAACCTATAAAGTTCACGTATGTCATTATTAAACCTTTAAACAAAAATCAAATTAAGAATCATCCTCACAATTTCACAGCAAATATATAAATGAAAATTTTGCATATTAGAATCTAACAAATAGCTAATTTCTAAATTTAGTAAGAGATATTTTTTGCAAAATTAATTTCAATAAAATCATTTAAAAGGTTGAAATAGCAAGAATTTCAAAAGGTTGAAATAACAAATTTTACAAGAATTGCCTTTTTAAGTGGATTTACAATTTTCGTACAGATAAACTAAATCTATGAAATAATAACCAACCAACTATGTAATTCAAATAAATTAAACAAAAAATAAAAGATGATTTCCAGATCAATTGAACCGGGTTTGAAACAATAGTATTTTGATATCAAATTAGTACAAACAAAGAGATAGATGTCACACCAACTATGAGTTCATACTGAAACAGAAAGCTAAAATTAAATCTCTTAATAAATAGGGTGTGTCTATTAACACCTCTATATTTGTTTTTCCCACCCCATTTATAATATTAAAATTTTAATTACATTTTTACCTTCAAGTAATTAATTAGATATTAGCTTCATCTAACCTCTTTTACTGGTTAAAACTTCGAAAAAGATAATGAAATTTCCATAGAGGAGGTAGGTGTTAATTCAAACTCTACAAACTTTGTTCAACGTGCCCTTCATCTCTTTTCAACTTTGCTCGACTATTGATGTTAGGGTTTTGATCGAACAACGTTAAAAAATGAAAATCAAACCATAATCACTAATTGAAGAAGAGGCTAGAGATTCATCATGTTGCTGCTTGGATCTCGTCTCCCCCTCCTTTTCCTCTCTTCATTGCGAAGGTTTTGTATAACTTTTATAAGAAAAGAAGCAGTACAAGAAAAAGAAACAGAAAGAAGAAAGTAAAGCATAAAGGGGAGGGGTAATATTGGAATAAACGGGGTGGTTAAAGAAAAAATGGAGTGAGAGTTTTTTGTTCAAAGTAACGGGGTGGAAAAAGCAAAAATATGGGTGTTAATAGACACACCCTAACAAATATCATTTATAAAACTAACTAAAATTTGAAGATAGATCTACAAATAACAAATTAAAAACATCTTTGTCCATCATTATGCAATTATAATTTTAAGTCGCAATATTTTTAGCATCATCCATATGCAATGCATGGGTTACGCACTAGTTTTAATATACAAACTTTGTTTAAAAACCATAAAATTCATGGTTTTTTTCCTTTCTGAAATAAAACTCCAATCAAATGCTTTTATGAAAGTATGTTGCATTTTAAAAAAAAAATTGAAATAGCGTGAGTTCCTCAATTTTGATTTGTTCATTAAGATTCCCAAAATAGGAAGAGGATTAACATTTCATTTAAAAGGGACTCGTTAAAAAATATATAAATTAAAATACTAGTTTTCTAATTATCATTGAACTATTTGAATCCTTTATGAGAGGTTGTTTTGAAAATTCAACAAAAAGGAACAATGAAATTATGTATTAACAAATATAATATTGAATGGTAGCAAAAAATTGATTCAGACAGCAAAAGGCAATACCAAGCACCGAAGTTTTCTTCTTTATTTCAGCACCTGAGTTTGATTTATCAGAACCAGCCATTTATTGCTCCAAACCGACAAGCTATGATCTGTGTATGCAGATATTGATGATTAGATACGAACAAACAAACTTGAAATTAAAAAATACTACTGATGGTTTTGTTTGCAGTCTGTACATGCATGCTATTTGTTTGACAACACTTCTGATAGCTGAAGATGTAAAATGACCAAAATAATAATAATAATAATCCAGTAGTCTGGTTGGGCAACAGATCAAGGGAAAATATAACTTCTCTGCATTAATCCAAGCATGAGGAAGCACACAAAAAAAGTTCCAAATTAATTGAATAAGAACCAAAAACTGCACCACTTAATATGTATATTATTATTTACTCAAATCAAGTAAAGGATCGCTAGCTCAATTGGTTAGTGGTATGACGTTTTAGACTCGGATTCTAAAGATCATGGGTTCGAGCCCCTGAAACGTCAAAATGGGTTGACTGTTTGAATAAAATATCACTCTTGCTATGAAAAAATTAAAATACATACAATATCTTAAAAATCCTTAGCAAGATCATTTATGCAAAAAATGGAATCATTGCGGAACTTCTATCCCTTCAAAATTACATTCCAAATCGATGGCTGAAATAATAATTTTTGATGGTTCATATTGGTTTAGCATAAATAATCTTACTAATAAATATAACATATCTACAAACTTCACTTCAATCAAGAATTTTTATTACGAAAAACGGAAAAATGATCGAAATGATATTTATAGGAAAGGGGATATAGATCCCTCCCCAGATACGCACACACATGTAGTTGGCAATTATAACCGAGATCCGAAAAGAGCAGATAGCCATCCGAAATCTGATGGGTCTTGTGTCAGGTTTGGATGGCGAAAAATACTATAAAAACCCAACTAATCTGATCCAAAAGAACCGACCATAATCATAAAAGTATATGCATTAGTTATTACCCAACGAATCCAACCTAAATCTCAAATCAGACCGGATCGGATCAAAATGTATAGCTTGATCCCAACAAAACCTGATTCATCTAGAATCAAGACCCGTGGGATCCAACCTGACTGGTGACATATGTATGGATTTACAAGAGATCCACATCCACTTTAGACTAACCATCAAATACAAATCAGTGAATAAATTTAATGGTATTCTCTCTCATCCTTTATTATTTTTTTCCCCATTAGTTCTCCATCACTCAATTCCCAAAAATTTCCTATTTAATTTTCTTGATCAACATAGTTTAGATTTGGTTAACTTTCTGTAAATGGTGTGTTTTCAGGTAGATCAACTTCACCAATTTTTAGATTTCGAGAGTTCTATGATCTAACCCACTCAAAATCACAAGCTAATGTGAGTCATCGAAACATACATTTTGAATTTATGTTGACCATTAATCATAGTTATGGAAGACGCGCCACGATGTGCACCATGGCGCAAGACGCGGCGTTCGCGCTTTTGCCTTTCTTCCATATGGCGCAGCGCAGATGAAAAGGCGCATCGAATGACTCAAATGGCGCGCAACGCAAAAATTACGCTTCTTTTTCATCATTTTATTATTTTTTTATTTCTTTTTTATTTATTTTTCATTTTACACAATCCAAAGTCTCCGACAATGGTTAAATATATTGTATATTTTTTATATGTTACATTTCGAACTAATTTCCAACAAAAATTTTCATATTATTGTTGCACCGAATACGATGGGCAATTAGAACCGAGATCCGCAAATCCAAGCCAAACTGATTCAAATCCGACTTAAAACCGATAAATCACGGACCGGGTCTAGGTGATGAAAACTAACATGAAAAACCGATCCGACCCAGAAGATTGGACAAAAAACGAGATAATATATGCATTTTTAGTATTATTACTCAGTCGGACCCAAACCGGCCCTATTCAAATCAAACTTATGGTCAGGTCAAAGTTTTAAAATATACAAGTTAGACCTAACAAAACCCAACCCGACTAGAATTGAGACCCCGGATCGAAGCCAAATCCGACCCGACGGGTCTAATTACTGTCCTGCACTGAACGATAATCTAGAATGGCTGCATTCTCCAAATTAATCTCAAACGAACTTTGAACTGTCTGTGTTAATTATTATTGCACCGAACAAATAATCTCGAATGGATTTTGTTTCAAATTAATATCCAACGAACTTTGAGCTGTCAATTCCTATTACGGTCGCACCGACAATAAATCGTTAATAGAATCAAATAGACGAGAAATATGCCGAAACTTATGAATCTGATGGTGCAGATATTGATTAAGAAAATATGATTGCTGAATTAGATTCAGATTTCTAGTTCATTGGTAATATATACTATTATCTTGAATTTTGGCTTTTGAAGACTATTATGCTTAAAATTTTATGTTTATGGTATTATATTGATGATGTTTTTTGCAAAATATCTAAAAAAATCTTTAATTAATATGTTTTAGTGAAAAAAATATAAATTATATTGAACTTTTTAAATTAATTGTTATATATGGTAAATTTATAAAAAAATTCTAAACATTCACTACTAAATTAAAAAGACACGTGTCATTTGTCGCGCCGTGCGCCAAGGCTCCCGAAAGGCTTTGCGTATTTTTGCGTTGTACGCCATTAAGGACTATGCCATTGATATAGAATGTAGATTTGATGGAGTCAAAAATCTCAAAATAATACACAATTTTTTTAAAATTGATCTACATGATAAATACATCATATCTATAAAAAAAACTAACCAATTCCAAAATGCATTTAGATCAAGATAATTAATGAGATTTTCAAGGTAATTAAGTGATGCGCGTCCTTGACCCTTCTTTGTGCATGTGTGCATATTCATTTATAATATCAATGTTCGATACATGTTGAACATTAATATTATATGATATTAAATAATTCTCATGACCTTGACCATGGTAAATATTTACATATTATTTGATTTGTATAGAAACTGAATTGTTAATACACACACATGTATATAATATCCACTTGTGCACATGGATTCACAAACATATAGTTTTACACTTTGTTATATTTTATCACTTTTGGACTTAAAATAAATATACATTAAAATTTATCTTGCCTTATGTGAATTATACTTGTCGTTTAATTTACGATTACATCATATATGATATGTATACCTATACATGTACTTTTACCATTATACCCCTTATGGTTTCTTTCACGCTAGATTTTCTAATTTGACCCGTATTCTATATTTATTTATAATACTCGGGTTGGTTTGATGATTTTTACAGGTAGAATATTTACTTTAGCAGATAATTGAATGCTAATTTGAAGATTCGTCATGATATACTCATTTAATTATCTATCTACTTTAGTCCTTGTTGTGCTTTAGATAAAGGTATGTAAATTTTTGTATAATTGTATAGCTTAATGTATATGATTTACGTACGATTTGTATTATTATTGACATATATGTATTGTATATATGTTGTATTATATTTTCTGCTATATCGTGGGGATTATTTCTTGTATTTTATTCTTGTGTATTGTTTTATTCTGGAAAAATTATCCATGTACTATTGTTTTGTATCGACACTGAATACAAATTTGATAAGTTATATTTTATTATATTGTGTTCAGAGTATGATCAAGAGAATAAATACATTGGATCACTCATCGATCGTATCATGCTTCATGCTTTTGGACAGTCTTTACGCATCGTTAGCATGGGTATAGAGGTGGGTGTTACATTTTTGGTATAAAAGTCCGGGTTCAGAATAATACAGAGTAAAATACAGGATTGACCTAGGTTGTAAGACATAGGATAGAATTGACCCAATCTCCATGGGTAATTTCCTTGTTTGAGAAACTATATTATAAACAATGGTCAGGGTGGATCGTTATAGGCACTTGTTAGTAATAATTATTTTATATCACTGTTTTTAACATATTTTAACTAAAAAACAAATTTTAACTAAAAAATCTTTTTACTTATTTTCCAAAGATGAAATTAATTTTTGGTTCCAATGCCTATATAGGAATAAGAGAATAATACATTTATTATTATTGGTTGATTTAATAACGTGAATGTTATAAGTTGTTATATTATACGTTGCACCTTCTCAATTTTTGCTTATTGTATCAGGGTCTGCAGCGGACGCGGGTAGAACCCTAATTTTACCAAGCTATGGTATTGATTATTATTATCATCAGTGAAAACAGATTATATAACTATATTTAGAGCAGTGATAACAAATATATAACTATATTTAGTTAGGAGAAATGAAAGAAACATAAAGAAGGGGAAGGAGTGACCATTGGAATTAGGCTTCCGATGCGTCCATCACATTTTGGCTGTGGACGGTGTCTAACTCATCTTCGGATATATTTAGAGCAATGATTGCAGAAATCACGAGATCGTACGTTCCAAAACGCGATTTAGAACGAATCGCAGCCAAGAGTTAAATTGGATCGCAACCCGAGTAAAATGTACGATCCTATTTCAGAACGAAAATATTGAAGTGCAATACTGAATCGCTATTTCAATTTAAACATCGAATTGAAACAAAATCAAAAGAGATTTAGTTCAGCATCGCGATTTCGATTCATCAGTAATAGGTTTGAAAGAGGGGGGGGGGGGGGGGGGAGCAGCAGCAGCATCGGTTCGGTTTTCAATGTAAACATCGAATTGAAACAAAATCAAAAGAGATTTAGTTCAGCATCGCGATCTCAATTCATCAAAAGGTGTTTTAAAAAAAAAAGGAACAGGAAGAAGCAGCTGCAGCAAACCTGAATTGAAGAATCTAGGATTCAGAAGCTTTAGGTGGAAAGATGATTGACATGAAGTATTAAGGTCTGGGCACGTCTTATCAAGCTACTTGCTTTATACAAATCAAAAAATAATCTTCCCGCCCCGTTCATTTCTTTTGCCACGCCGTGCCCTATTGTGGCGTTCACTTTTTTGAGAGCCTAATATGTCGTGCCTAAAAAAAAAAGCTAATTTAAGCGAGAAACGAGTTACAGGTCCTTATTTTTGATGCTGTTATAAGAAAAATCCATGTAGATATGAATATGTAAATTTAGTCTCTATTTTTTGAAAAGTAGAAAACGTAAGATGCTTTGTACTTTTCTGACAGAAAATGCAAACTAATTTGCAACTTTTATACTTTGAATTTTTTTCAAAAAATTTTAAAATTTTAAAATTTCTGAAATTTTTGAAGAGCGTAAGTTAACTTGTGTTTTCTATCACGAAAATGCAAGCTAGTTTGCGTTTTTATTTTGAATTTTTTAAAAAAAAAATTGAAATTTTTGAAAAATACAAGTTCGAGCTAGTTTGTGCTTTCTAATTTTAAAATTTTCGTAATTTTTGAAAAGCGCAAGATAACTTGCACTTTTTATTAGAAAAGCGCAGGCTAGTCTGCACTTTTCATTTTGAATTTTTTTTGAAAATTTTGAAAATTTCAAAAAAAATTAAATTTTTGAAAAGCTGTGACGACCCGCCTTTCAAACCACAGAAAGACGTATCATCAATAAGAAAAGAAAGGGATGGAAATAGAAAAGATAAAAAGAAAGAATAACAACATCAGAATCTCACAACGGAACGGAACAAAATATAATACATCACATAACTATTACATAGTTTTACATACATCAGAGTTACACAACATCATACAACAAGACAGTCATATATATATCTGTCATAACATACATCCCAAAAGACAACATACATTAACTACACAGCGGAACTAGATAGATAGATACATACGTCTGGGCTTCTGCTCCAAGCTCCTCCAGAACTCAACAATCCAAAACCTATCACTTGGCTACTCATAAAAAAATTTGAGTACCCAAGAGTTTATGAAAAACAAAATATAAACTCCAGGTCAGACATGGGTCTGGTGTGAGTAAACGAGTTAAAGTTGTTTAACTTTGAAAACCATTTGAAAATGAAGGTATCATGTAAGACTTTCCACACATAAACACGGGTAAGTTTTTACCTTACGCTAACCAAAACAGTTTATAGGAAATCCAGTGATATTATAATAGTGTATAGGGTTTTCAAGTAAATAGAAAATAGCCGAAATTGTTACATGATTAAATTCCAGATACTAGCCACAAAAGTGGGTAATACAAATCAAAACCGTAGGGTCTCATAGGGAAAATGGGTTTCCATCAATGGCAGGGCAACTGGGGTACCTCCCGTTACAGTACGGGGCCTAGATCACCGTACCGAGGATCACTCCCGACCCCCCTACAACATAACGACGGAACCATTCTTTACTGAACAGTTCCGAACAAGATAACCCCCGCAGTTGTGGCCAACAACTGCCTACACAGCCGAAATAAAAAGGGACATCTAGACAGGAGTGTATCTCGTCCTGCTTGGGTGCTACCCACCTAACCTTGCTGCATCTCCCCTGTTTTAGTCATTCCCCGTTGATGAGGCTTGAGGCTGCGATTACCTTTATAGAACACCTTTCTTAGAATGCTCACCGTCCGTCTGACGATGTGCTGAAAGCATTCAATCCATACAAGTTCGTTCCGGGTTCGAACGAAACCGAAGGCATTATCTCATTACACTTGTTTTGGAATCACCCTCAGAGTTAACGACAATAATCCTTGCACTCTGAAATTTTGTCTCGATTTTCACTTGAGATGTCACGACCTATCGTTTAATTTGGAGCGATGTGGTTTCGGAATATCGAATTGATACCCGATCCCGGTTTCATCGAAATCCAAACGCCATTTTAAGGGCCAAGTTGTTTATTAGTTTAAACAATTTAATTCAATACTTTGAATTCACATAACAGGTTTTCACAGATAATCATACATAGTCATCACAGATGTATCAATGCATATCAGTGAGTATCACAGAATATCACCCAATAGATATCACAATGAATCAAACAGAAGCATTAATTCATATCAAAATTAGCTTAATTAACTTAACTTAATTAATTACTTAAGAATAAACTATTTTATCATGCTTAGTTAATTACTTATTAATCAACTTATTAAATTTATTAATTATTACTTAATTACTACTTTATTAATTAATCTACCTTTTACTCACTTAATTAATTATGTCTTAATTATTAATTAATAACCTTAATTATTAATTAATAAAACTTAATTACCCATTTATTAATCTCTAATTACTTAGTTAATCATTAATTCCAATTAATTAATCATTAATTCTAATTAATTAATCCTAAATTAATTACTTAATTAGTTAACTACTATTATTTATTAATTAACTTTAAGTAGTTGATTAAAATTCTTAATTTCAAATTGATTAAACACAAAATTATTAATATCAATCTTTAATTACAAATTTATTTAATCTTAAATTACTTAGTTAATTATAATTATAAATTAATTTACATTCTTAATTAACTTTACAATATAAATTAGTTATTTTATCTTGCATTTGCTAATCTCTCTTAATAATTTTAAAATCAAATTTTAACTTAAAACTTGCCAACATCATTAACTTTATTAATACCAAACTTTGTTTAACAAAATAACTTAAAGATTTATTAAGCTAATCCCCTATAAACTGAAACCCGAGGTAAACTATGCGCTTACTCGAGTTAAAGCCCGAGTCCCCCTCCTATTTTCTCGAGTTCCATCTCCTCCTACCTTTCTTCTTCTTCTTTTTGTTTATTTTTTTTAAAGTTCCAGTTATAAATTTTGATAACAGACAATACTCACGACCCAGGTTATCTCTCGTGCAACTCCTCAACTTCCTCGAGTAACAACTTGCGACAATCATTACTCGAAATCGCTGACACCCATCGTTGTCGTGCACGTGCACGGCACTTCGCCGTCACTCTAGCAAACCACGTCGCCTCCGACAAGTCACAAAACGACACCACTCGCGAAAACAAAACTTGACTTGACGCGAAAAACTCGAAATCAAAATATACCCAGTCGTTCGAAACTGCAACTCGAACACACCCAAAAGGAAATGCCTCGGCCTACTAACGCCGACCACCAATGGCGACGCAACTTCGCCCATACCTCGGGCATACCCTCTTCTACCATCCCCTAGAAACTCGTGCAACTCGGTCGACCCGAGGTGACGAGATTACCTCGTTTACAGACCACTGCAAACTCGAACCCAAAAACCCTAAATTCATCTCTACCCAACAACTCGTGCAATAGGTATTTTTTAACATTTTTCCTGGATTCGTAAACCATCAAGCTAGCTTTACAATAAATTTCAACATCTAAGATTTGTTAAATCATCAGAAATTGAATAAAAGCATTTTCGGTTCATTTATGAACTGCACCTTGTATACTTATCTAAAAATCATCATTTTAGATTTAAAAATCCTACCTTTGTATGTAGATTCAAGCTATGTAGTTGAATCAACAATTTGGAATGCTTGAATTCAACATAAAATTAATGGTTGCCCTGTAAATCACTTTCCAGTCGATATACTTCACTGACAGGTTGAAAACAAATTTAAAAACTTGATTTATATTCAAACAACTTACTTTGTTTTAAAACGTAAGCCTATAAATGATTGAATGAAGATATTTTGTATTTTGATTATCTACTTAACTCTGTAACCACACAAAAAAAACTGTATATTCAAATTTACAGAGTACTCGTATATGAACACAGGATTAAAAAAAACGGAACATATGCCAACATATTATTATCAATACATCATACACACAAATTAAACTTAAGTCTTAAAGGTTTTCGTTTACTCACTTGAATTATTGTTGAAACAGAGAATAAATGTTGTGTTGAAGAGCTGCAGTTTTGAGTTTCCTGTAAATCTTCCCTTGCTTTTGAATTTGTAAGTAATGATGTTTATTTTCTTTTCTCGGGTTTGCTAAGTTATGGAACGAACAAGTATAAGATGATGTATATATAGAAATAGCTTTGAACAGGGATATGTATTGCTGGTATAAAATATTTGATCAGAGATCTTTTTTCTTTTGAATGAGGGCTGAGATGATTTCTTTTGCAATTCGAAATGACAAATGTCGTGCTAGCATTAAATGCATATGTCTTCCCATATGTTTGCATCTAATTATTATTTGCTGATATTTATATTTTTGTACAAAGATATTTTGTAGATGAATAGTTTGTCTCTTTTGCATTGCACATATACATGTATTATACAGCAACATATGTGTTATTATTTTTGGTCAAAGATTTTGTTTTTGCCTTTGCACTTAATATAAAATTTGTTATAGTGTATATTTATCTTATGTTTCTATTTAACCGTATAAGTTGTTGTTAACATAACTTCTTAGTTTTATTTCTATTTATAGTTTAACTTTCAAATATTTGATTTATAACATATATTTGTACTTATATTTTATATTAATAAGATTGTTTTATTTTAAACATTATTATTTAGATTACATTCATATATGTATTATATCAAATGTTAATAATGTAGAACCTTTAATTAATTTGAATAAGATAAATTTTATTTTAAATATTTTTATAGATTCTATTTTAAATTTCAAATCAAAATTTCCTTCACAATACACATATATACATATATAACTGGTAAATGTCCAAAGATCTTATTTATTTATAAATGAAAAGCTTGTATTTTATTTAATTAGATTAAATACTTATTATAATAATATGGCCAAAATCCCGGGTCGTTACATTCCTCCCCCTTTTAAAGAATTTCGTCCCCGAAATTTAAAACAAAAGATAGTTCAAAAGCTTTTATATCAACAATCCAAACATACATATCATCCATACAAAAACAAACAATCAAACAGTCGATCCTAACGAACATCACTAGTTATCCGAACACAAATCCGGATAAGCTTTCCTAAAACTATCCAGAGTTTCCCAGGTACAATCTCTGGGATCCTCGTTCCACTGCACTTTGACGAGCTTCACTACTTTGCTCCTGAGTTGCCTCTCGTCTTGATCTACAATCCCAACAAGATTTCTGACCACAGTCAAGTTTGGTTCTACTTCCAAATCTTCCTGGACTACTGGTTCCACGACTAATGATGGATCATGAACAAACTTCCTTAGATGGGATACATGAAATACATTATGAATTCTAGACATCCATTCTGGCAATTCAATTCTGTAAGCTACAGCTCCAATTCTTTCCAGCACTCGGAATGGTCCTATATATCTTGGAGCAAGTTTTCCCGTTGTTAGCACCGAAATTGGTCACTAACACCCAAATCCAGATGAAAGCACCGATTCGCAATCACAGCTCACAGATGGGATGTATGTAGAGAGTAATAATATGAAGAACAATCAAAATTAAAATGAAACCAGTAAAGAACAATAGATTTTATAGTGGTTCGGCTAACTTCGGCCTACATCCACTCCAGAAGTTTACTTTTGTTAATGTAACAAGCGATTACAGTTACAAAGTGGTAGACTGGCCTTAGTCTTAGAAAGTAGAAAGCCAGAAAGCAGAAGAGAAGCCCCATTTTTCTGAACCCTACATGCTCTATTTAGAGACACGTCTAGGTAGTTGTTAGGCACTCTAAATAACCAGAGCCCATCAGGGCCGAACGGCCCATGCTGAACCAAATTGCCGTGCCGAACGCACTCATATACCGAACGAGGTTGCCATGCCGAACACACTCGTATGCCGAACGAGGTTGCCATGCTGAACGCGCAGATATACCGAACGCACTTATCCAATGTCGAACGCACTCGTATGCCGAACAAGGTTGCCATGCCGAACGCATTCGTTTGCCGAACGCACTCATCCAATGTCGAACGATCCCCGAAGCCGAACGATCCATCCAATGCCGAACGATCCCCGATGCCGAGCGATCCATCCAATCCGGAACATCCCTGATGCCGGATGATCCATCCAATGCCGAACGATCCCTGATGCCGAATGATCCATCCAATGCTGAACGATCCCCGATGTCGCACGATCCATCCAATGCCGAATGATCCCCGATGCCGAACGATCTCTAATGCCGAGCGCTTCTAAATGCCGAGCGCTCCCTGATGCCGAGCACTACTGAATGTCGAGCACTCCTAGATGCCGAGCGCTACTGAATACCAAGTGCTTCTGAAATGCCGAACCACTCATGTACGCCGGACACTCTATGTATGCCGAGTACTCTTGAATGCTATTCGAACACGAATGCTAGACGAACCATTTGTGCCGAACCTCCACCATGCTGAACCATGTTCTAGGCCGAACCGTGTTTCCTAGACCCAAATTATAGTTGATTCATCTTTATCCAATCATACTTCCATATCCCAAGCACGTTGCGCCATCCAGTCGATTGAATCCATCGTACACCAGCCTCGACGAACGTGTAGTCGATTAAGTTAAACCCGCATGTCCATGGTCTTGCAAAAAGGCGGGTTAACACCCGTCTTTCCGAATCTAATAGCACCTTTGATTGGGGAAACTTTGATAAAAAATAAATATACGATCTCAAATTCCAATGGTCTTCGCCTTTTATCCGCGTACTTCTTCTGACGATCCTGAGAAGCTTTCATTCTTTTATTGATAAGCTCAACTTTCACAGAAGCTTCTCGAATTAGATCAGGTCCGAGCACAAGATGATCTTTTGATTCTATCCAACAGGATGGGGATCTACACGGCCTTCCATACAGAGCTTCATAAGGAGCCATCATAATACTCGCTTGGTAAAAGTTACTATAAGAGAATTCCACTAGATGAAGATGGTCTTCCCACGATCCACCAAAATCCAAAACACAAGCTCGCAGCATATCCTTTAGAATTCGATTAAGCCTCTCCGTCTGTCCATCTGTCTGAGGATGATAGGCTATACTCAATCTCAAACTCGTTCCTATAGCTGATTGCAGAGCCTCCCAGAATTTGCTGGTGAAAATAGGATCTCGATCACTTACTATACTGACAGGAACACCATGCAATCTGACTATCTCCTTCAAGAAAATATCTGCCAGAGAAGCTGCAGTCCGAGTTGCCTTAACCGTTATAAAATGGTCGCTCTTAGTTAAACGATCCACAATAACCCATATTCCTTCATTTCCTTTCTTGATTCTTGGCAAACCGTCGATGAAATCCATCGAAATCATTTCCCACTTCCAATCTGGAACTTCCAAAGGCTGCAATAATCCGGCTGACTTCTGCTGATCTCCTTTAACTTGTTGGCAGATGGTACAACTATTCATGAACCTAGCAATCTCTTTCTTCATGCCCGGCCACCAGAAAACTCTTCTCATATCTTTATACTTCTTCGAGATTCCCGGGTGAATATTTAATTTGGAGCGATGACTCTCAAATAAGACCTTCTGCTTCAATTCCTTGAAATTCGGAACACAGATCCTCCCGTTGATCCTCAGTGTCCCTTGGTTATCAATCTTGAAACTGGAACACTGGCCCTTCTTAACTTTCCTGATGATTCCTCTTAATCTATTATCTGATTCTTGCTTGCTTGAAATCCTTTCAATAAGAGATGGAACAACTTCCAGAAGAGACAGGAGTGCATTCCTGCTAAGAGCATCAGCTACAACATTCGCCTTTCCCAGTGTATACAAAATATCCAAATCATAAGATGCCAGAAATTCGACCCACCGTTGTTGTCTCGGATTAAGATCCTTTTGAGAGAAAAGATATTTCAACGGTTTATGATCCGTGAATAATTCAAACTTCTCTCCCAAAAGATAATGTCTCCAGATCTTTAAAGCAAAAAACAATGGCTAACAATTCTAGATCATGCGTATCGTAGTTCTTTTCATGTGGCTTCAACTGCCGACTCGCATACGCAATAACCTTTCCATTCTGCATCAGAAGTGCTCCCAGACCAACTATAAAAGCATCTGTATAAACCTCAAATTTTCTCTTTCCATCCGGAATAGCAAGCATTGGTGCACTGGTTAGCCTCGTCTTCAATTCCTGGAAAGCTTCCTCACATTGGAGTGTCCATTTGAATTTAGCTCCTTTCCTTGTCAGCTTAGTCAGATATGAAGAAATCTTGAAATAATCCTTGATAAACTTTCTATAGTAGCCAGCTAATCCCAGAAAACTGCGAACTTCAGTCGGCGTCTCCAGTTGCTTCCATTCCAGAATAGTCTCAACCTTCGCTGGATCTACAGAGATACCTTCACCAGAAACAATATGCCCCAAAAATTTGACTTTCGATTTCCAGAAATGGCACTTAGAAAACTTCGCCTTCAAGACATGCCTCCTCAGAGTCTCCAACACTATTCTCAAATGCTGCTTGTGCTCTTCTTCAGACTTAGAGTAGACCGAGATATCATCGATGAATACCAGAACGAACTTATTCAACACATCACGAAAGACTCGGTTCATCAGGTCAACAAAGTAAGCAGGAGCGTTGTTTATCCGAAAGGCATAACCAACCACTCGTAGAAACAATTTGGTCCCCTAAATGCAGTCAAGGGAATACTGTCCTCGGCTACCTTTAATTAATGGAAACCTGAAGCTAAATCCAGTTGAGAAAAGATAGAAGCTCTATGCAACTGGTCAAAAAGATCATCGATACGAGGAAAAGGATATTTATTACGGGTAGTCACTTTGTTCAATTCTCTATAATCCACACAGAACCTTAGCGATCCATGCGATTTGGTGACAAACACCGCAGCAGAACCCCAATAAGAAAAACTGGGCCCAATCAACCCCTTCTCCAAAAGATCCTGAGTCTGGTTAATTAACTCCTCCCTTTCCCTAGGAGCCATCCTCCTACTAGGCTGAATCACCGGCACTGCTCCTGGAATCAAGTCAATGCGAAACTCTATTTCTCGACGTGGAGGCAAACACTTAACTTCTTCAAATACATCAGGAAAATCTTGGACCACATCGATATCTTCATCCTTCTCCTGAGAAGTCTCAACTCCATGCAAAAGACTACTCAAGTGAATTCCAGAATTATCACACGTCACTCTGGCAATCCTACCCAAATCAGTTTCCAACGAAACTGTTCTCTCATCACAATTTAGGATTGCTCTATACTTATCAAGCCAATCCATCCCCAAAATAAGGTCAAATCCCTTAAAATTCAGCACAAAATGGTCACAAGAAAAGCTATGGGACAAATAGGAAATCTTCAAGTCCTTACAGATCGTATCTAATTTGGTCACCCCTCCTATAAGATTAGATACCAAGATGGGACAGTCTACAGTACTAGGGGTAAGAAAGAACTTCTCTACAGATTCTAGAGAAATAAAGCTCAAAGAAGCACCCGAATCAAACAAAACTTTAATATACTTGCCATCTAAAAGTAATGTACCTTCCAATACTCCCTTGCCTTTAGATGAAGTAGATGGTGCACCTTCCAAAGCAAATACTTTATTCTGCTGAGCTTTATGAAGTAGCGGACAATCCTTGATCATATGACTTGGTTGGTGACAATTGGAGCATAGAGATCTCTGAACCAAAGCCGAACCCGGTCCACTATGATGCGGTTGCTGTTGCTGCTGCTGAAATCCTTTCCTGGGACACTTATTCGCCAAGTGACCTTCTTGTTGACATATATAGCATTTGCGAGGTTCGTTGTTACTTCCAGGCTTCTTCTTGTTCGGCTTCCTCCAATTGCGATTGAACTTCCTCTTATTCGGATTAGCAAAATTCCCTTCCGATGCTGATACTGGTGCCACTGATTTCTTGTTCATTAAATTCTCATATCTCAGTGCCATATCAATTAAATCAACAAAAGATCCTTTCAAATGCGCCGTCATCTTTTCATGAAATTCCGGCCTCAAGCTTTGCACAAACATTTCGTTCTTTTTAGGGGAGTATCTATAAGCCCTGGTCCATAGCAAGAAAATTCATTGAATTTGGTCTCATACTCCACTATAGACATGTTACCCTGCTTCAAATTCAAAAAATCCTGGTACATACGAGTTTTCCCTGCCGTTGGCATAAATTCTCCTCAAATAACTCTTTAAATCTTTCCCACGAAATGTCATCCTCGGAGATATTTGCTACCATTGCATCCCACTAGGCTGCTGCGCCTCCCTGCAATTGCCACGATGCCATTTCCCTCTTCCGCTCCTCAGACAACTTCATACTCTTAAAGATGCGCTCACAAGAGCGTAGCCAAGCTTGAACTTCAATTATCGATTCTGACCCCTTAAATGGCTTGCCTCCAAGGTTGATGAAGTCTTTGCATAAAGCGGCAAAACTAACCTGAGACGTTACTGGATTTACAGCCTCACTAGCAGTTTGACTTCGTCCATTATCAGTCGAGGTACTGCCCCTACCTCTGCATCTCCTTCTAAAACTCATGTTGGCCACCTGGACAGGTAACTCAACAAAATTAGATAGGTGTATAATTATATGAAAATTCAAATACGCACTCTCAAGATAAATATTACTCCAGAGCCTAGGTATTATCTCAACCAGCGCTCGGATACCAACTGTGACGACCTAGGCTTTTCAACTGTCGGTAGCGGCTCACTCGACCGATAGGCATTTCAACCATCCCAGCCCCGCTGTGGCTCACAGTGATACCTCGGGTTTGCTTTTACGGCCGGCATCTCGACTCGCAACAAACCCCAAAAGGCCTTATACTACCCCCGGGGACATGTGGGGGTAAGAGTCTCTCGTTCGCCACCTAACGCAAAGCGAGAACCCCCTATCACGCTGTAATGTAGCAAACCCGATCCCGGTCTCATCGAAATCCAAATGCCATTTTAAGGGCCAAGTTGTTTATTAGTTTAAACAATTTAATTCAATACTTTGAATTCACATAACAGGTTTTCACAGATAATCATACACAGTCATCACAGATATATCAATGCTTATCATTGAGTATCACAGAATATCACCCAATAGATATCACAATCAATCAAACAGAACCATTAATTCATATCAAAATTCGCTTAATTAACTTAACTTAATTAATTACTTAAGAATAAACTATTTTATCCTGCTTAGTTATTACTTATTAATCAACTTATTAAATTTATTAATTATTACTTAATTACTACTTTATTAATTAATCTACCTTTTACTCACTTAATTAATTATGTCTTAATTATTAATTAATAACCTTAATTATTAATAAATAACCTTAATTACCCATTTATTAATCTATAATTACTTAATTAATCATTAATTCCAATTAATTAATCATTAATCCTAAATTAATTACTTAATTAGTTAACTACTATTATTTATTAATTAACTTTAAGTAGTTGATTAAAATTCTTAATTTCAAATTGATTAAACACAAAATTATTAATATCAATCTTTAATTACAAATTTATTTAATCTTAAATTACTTAGTTAATTATAATTATAAATTAATTTACATTCTTAATTAACTTTACAATATAAATTAGTTATTTTATCTTGCATTTGTAAATCTCTCTTAATAATTTTAAAATCAAATTTTAACTTAAAACTTGTCAACATCATTAACTTTATTAATACCAAACTTTGTTTAACAAAATAACTTAAAGATTTATTAAGCTAATCCCCTAGAAACTGAAACCCGAGGTAAACTATGCGCTTACTCGAATTAAAGCCCGAGTCCCCTTCCTATTTTCCCGAGTTCCTTCTCCACCTAACTTTCATCTTCTTCTTTTTGTTTATTTTTTTTAAGTTCCAGTTATAAATTTTGATAACAAGCAATACTCTCGACCCAGGTTATCTCTCGTGCAACTCCTCAACTTCCTCGAGTAACAACTCGCGACAATCATTACTCGAAATCGCTGACACCCATCGTTGTCGTGCACGGCACTTCGCCGTCACTCTGGCGAACCACGTCGCCTCCGGCAAGTCACAAAACGACACCACTCGTGAAAACAAAACTTGACTTAACGCGAAAAACTCGAAATCAAAATATACCCAGTCGTTCGAAACTGCAACTCGAACACACCCAAAAGGAAATGCCTCGGCCTACTAACGCCGACCACCAGTGGCGACGCAACTTCGCCCATACCTCGGGCATACCCTCTTCTACCATCCCCTAGAAACTCGTGCAACTCGATCGACCCGAGGTGATGAGATTACCTCGTTTACAGACCACTGCAAACTCGAACCCAAAACCCTAAATTCGTCTCTACCCAACAACTCGTGCAATAGGTATTTTTTTAACATTTTTCCTGGATTCGTAAACCATCAAGCTAGCTTCACAATAAATTTCAACATCTAAGATTTGTTAAATCATCAGAAATTGAATAAAAAGCATTTTCGATTCATTTATGAACTGCACCTTGTATACTTATCTAAAAATCATCATTTTAGTTTTAAAAATCCTACCTTTGTATGTAGATTCAAGCTATGTAGTTGAATCAACAATTTGGAATACTTGAATTCAACATAAAAATTAATGGTTGCCCTGTAAACCACTTTCCAGACGATATACTTCACTGACAGGTTGAAAACAAATTTAAAAACTTGATTTATATTCAAACAACTTACTTTGTTTTAAAACATAAGCCTATAAATGATTGAATGAATATATTTCGTATTTTTATTATCTACTTAACTCTGTAACCACACAAAAAAACTGTATATTCAAATTTTACAGAGTACTCATATATGAACACGAGATTAAAAAAACCAGAAACATATGCCAACATATTGTTATCAATACATCATACGCACAAATTAAACTTAAGTCTTAAAGGTTTTCATTTACTCACTTGAGTTATTGTTGAAACAGAGAATAAATGTTGTGTTGAAGAGCTGCAGTTTTGAGTTTCCTGTAAATCTTCCCTTGCCTTTGAATTTGTAAGTAATGATGTTTATTTTCTTTTCTCAGGTTTGCTAAGTTATGGAACGAACAAGTATAAGATGATGTATATATAGAAATAGCATGAACAGGGATATGTATTGCTGGTACAAAATATTTGATCAGAGATCTTTTTTTTTGAATGGAGGCTGAGATGATTTCTTTTGCAAAATCGAAATGAAAAATGTTGTGCTAGCATTAAATGCATATGTCTTCCCATATGTTTACATCTAATTATTATTTACTGATATTTATATTTTTGTACAAAGATATTTTGTATATGAATAGTTTGTCTCTTTTGCATTGCATATATACATGTATTATACAGCAACATATGTGTTATTATTTTTGGTTAAAGATTTTGTTTTTGCCTTTGCACTTAATATAAAATTTGTTATAGTGTATATTTATCTTATGTTTCTATTTAACCATATAAGTTTTGTCAACATAACTTCTTAGTTTTATTTCTATTTATAGTTTAACTTTCAAATATTTGATTTATAACATATATTTGTACTTATATTTTATATTTATATTTAATATGGATAGGATTGTTTTATTTTAAACATTATTATTTAGATTACATTCATATATGTATTATATCAAATGTTAATAATGTAGAACCTTTAATTAAATTGAATAAGATAAATTTTATTTTAAATATTTTTAAAGATTCTATTTTAAATTTCAAATCAAAATTTCCTTCACAATACACATATATACATATATAACTGGTAAATGTCCAAAGATCTTATTTATTTATAAATGAAAAGCTTGTATTTTATTTAATTAGGTTAAATACTTATTATAATAATATGGCCAAAATCCCAGGTCGTTACAAAAGCGCAAGTTAGCTTGCACTTTTTCTAGAAAAGCCCAAAATATTTTGCGCTTTCTAATTTAGAAAAAACAGAGACTTAATTTACATACTCATTATCATAGGGACTTTTATTACGACAAAATCAAAAGTAGGGACCTTCAATGCAAAGCCCCTATTTAGTATTCAAACAATGCCTTAATTTTGGTTGTCGTGCTATAGCTTTTTGTCTGTGCTATAATTTTATGGTCAAATATGTTTAGGTATGTTGTTTATATCTTTTAATAATAGTTGTAATGCTTTAGCATCACGTTTTTTTGCGCTATTATGAACTACCAAAAATATTTATTCACATATATTATCAAATCTTAATATCATTTAAAAATATGATTTAAGAAATAAACTTTCTTTGTCAATTCAAAACGTCCCTCTACAAATATTACCAAATTTCAATATAATTTAAAAATAGAACTTAGTAGATAAACTTTCATTTATAAATTCATTCTTTATTAATTAATAATATAAATAAAAATTCATACTAACAATGAATGATTTTTCCAATCTTTCGACCTTGGTTCCCTAGGAGCACAAGTTAGAAAGATTGAGAAATAGAACCATCTGATTTGATTCGTTCTCAATATCCATAAGATGATCATCTTAGGGTGATCTTATGACTAGCATTTGCTGTTGTGGAATAAACCAATTTTAAAATAGGTAAGATGCTCGATAAGGTATAAGTTCCAATATCATAAGTGTTTCCTCATAAGAACGCCCGCGAATCTGATCAATTAGTCTTTAGGCTTTGAAAAAAGACATACATATATGTTGAGCTAAAACTTTTACTTCTCCACTCGAATTTGAGTTCCTTTTCATTATCATGCTATCAAATACCACAGTTTTTAGTTTTGGATCTTCCAAACCATTCTCGCGGTGGATTCATACCAATTTTATTCCGATCCTTCGATAAATAGATTCATTCTCCTCATAAAAAAGAGGATGTAGAAATAATGAAGATTTCTTTTTCGATTCATTTATGGATTGAATAGGATCGAATTTATTATCTTTATGCATAAGGATAATAGATTACCTAGTAGAAAAGATTTTAAAATCATCACAAACCTCTTTTTTTTCTTTTCTATTTCAATTTCTTTATTTTTTTTTTAAATTACCCAATTTCTATTTTTATGAAATTGATTGATTGGATTTCGATCCAATAAGATAAGTAAATATCGAAAATCTTATAAAAATCCTTCTTATATTCTAGAACTGAATAAGAAAAGTAAAATGAAAGTTCGGTAGATATAGGTCTTTGAGAATATGTCTCAACGACCAATGGTTAACGGTAGCCTTGATGAGTAGTTTTGCTAGAATAAGTAATAATAAGATCACCATTTTAGGAAATGATGCAGAGATGAGTACCGATATTGATCCGCAAAAGGCCCAACAAGCTCTTGAAATAGTTGAAGCTAACTTGAGTGGAGCTCGGGGAAAGAGACAAGCAATTGAGGTGAATTTATCTCTGTTGCAACTTAAAATAAAAATTAAAACTAACTATGCATGAATTCAACACAAAATATAGCTAAATATATGTGCAAATTATTTTTTCTTGAATGTGTTAAACATATACAATTAATAGAAGAACAATTCACGCCCAAAGCGAGCGTCATAACGCTCGTCGTGAATAATTGTTCAAGCGTGGTTTGTATGTAATCCATGCCAATATATGTGTGGTTTTTATTATTTTCATGCTTGACTTTCTCGGTGATTTATATTTTTCCAGCACCTCTTCCTTTGTATTTATTTTCTCCAATCCACCTCTTTTTGTTTGAACCATTTCCCTGAAAACAATAACGGTTCTGCTCTTAGCGCGCTAAATGTTGGGTTTTCAACTAATATCGTCAGTGCTTAGCAACATTCGTTATACTGTCACGCCTAGTTCAAGTGTGATTTAATTTTTTTCTTACGTTTGCACCAAGCATTGTTCATAACTTTTAAATGCCAATCTCATTCACTGAGTAAAATGGGAATTGAAGTTTTAATTAGGCCTATCAACGGATACTTTCGGATGTGAATAGTGGTATATCCGTATCTGCATCCACGGATACAGACGGATATCATATAATTATCATATCCGTTAATGACCGATAAACTAAGAAATATAAATAGAAAATTTTAGTCTAAAATAAAAATTTTGTTCAATACCATTGATTATAAAAGTGTTAAAATAAACAAATATGATGACAATGGATAGTTTTTAGCAGTTAATATGATTCGGTGGATATGATATAAATTACTAACTTAATAAGGCAATAAATAAACATCTTTTATTGTACTAAAATACATATAATTTAAACAATAACCTTGGCAAAAATCGCACGGATAATTTTCGGCTGCGGATGTCTTCATATCCGCATCTCTATCCCTTTTTTCGAAAATCGGATATTTATCCACTTTTCAAATACGGAAGCGGATGGATTTCGTATTTTTCGACTATCTATTGACATTCCTAGTTTTAATATTATATTTGGGGGTATAAAGCAATTAGCGGAGTGTTGTCCTTAAGATTAAAGTGGTGTCAAAAGTAAACATATTATGTTTGCCGTAATTTATGTAATGAATAGATCTAGAGTTTTTGGACATGTACTGCCCATACCAGTACCTTATTCTTCCTCCTTTTCCATTTATTCGTTTGAATTTGTTGTTTCACGGAAATAGTTTTCTTGTTCAATCGCTTAGATGTAGTAATAACATTAAATTAAAATTGAAGATGTCAAAGTTGAAATAAATGAGGTAATTGTCAAACTTGCTTGTTTTATTTTAGGTGCGTGGTAGGTAAAAAAATTGTTGATCAATTTATCATTATTTTACATATTGTAGGATAATCTTCAACATATTTCGTTTGTACAACAACACGACGACGACATGAAGGTACAAGAAAATAATAAAAGAGACGATGAGAAATGTAATTTTTTAGACGATAAAGATCATTTTATCATGATAAAGTGTGTAACTTGTTTTGAAATTTGTATGTTATGCATATGTATTGATTTTAACTATTATTCATTATTTTGTGTATGTATTTACTTCTTGAGATGTATTTATACATTAGTGTTAATCACAAGCGAACAAGCTGTACATTATTTTTGTTATAACAAAATCAGATAAGGTTGGGAGTCATGAAAACCATGACTCAAGTGTCTAATGAGAGTGTCGGTAGATGAAGGAAAAATAAATCAAAAGACGAAGAAATTATGGAAAATAATAGGATATATCCACGATGTGCAATAAAAAATGTGAATGTTTATTTCTCATTAAAAGTGTATATCTTGATTCAAATAGTCTAAACGTGGAAGTAGCGTACCCATGATTACGAGTTGTTTAATAATTTAGTCGGTCGAGCTTATTCTGGAAGATTACTGAACAAGGAGAAAAAATCAAATGTTTATTATGTTGTAGGGGGTTTAAGGCTGAGAAAGTGCCAAAGAAAAATAATTCTAAAATTCTTTAAGAATGGTAATAGGGCGGGTTTTTATGCCTTGGACTCGTCTTGGGATTTTTAAACCTCATCCTAGATTCATCCATAGACCCAGTGCGTGTTTGATTTTTCCTCTGGACCCGAACCTATACGAGTCAGGATATACCTGTCCCACTACGAGACCTGGTGAGGCTCTATATATTCATTAAAAATTGTGTGATAATGTACTTTTTTTGTAAGAGTGATTGTTACTGAATGTGGTTACAATGATAAAGGAAGAAAATAGATATGTGCAAACACAGTTCAAAAAAATACGCATATGTTATTGCATAGTTATTGATAATGCAACTTGCTACTATAAAAATCTCATAACTTATTGAATGAAATATTATAATATTCATGTAGTAATCACCTCGTTCAAAAAGGTTAATGAATCATCATTATAGTGATAAAATGATTTTATGAGATCTTATCATCGTGTAGTGTGAGTCGGGTTGGAGCAGGTCAACAGAGCCCCGATCCGACCCTAGACTCGAAGCTCTCAAGAATGGTTCATAAGACTACCCGCCCAATGACCCAATTAGGCGAGTTTTGGTGGGTTAAAACATGGGCGGTTTAGACCATATACCCGACTGATTGCCATCCGTAAAATGTGTCAACATTAAAGACTATTTATAAGGCAAAAGCTAAGATGATTATTTTAGAAATATAAGGTGTATTTCTTAGATTTTGGAAGGGGTTTATTCCTTATATTTTATAGGTCTCTTGGATTTGTGAATGTAAGGCTGCTCTGTACGGTATTTTCTTTTTTTAGACAATCTCCTCCTTTTCCTTTTTAGAATGTTATTTGTCTTATCTTTCTTAAAGGAGATTTAATGTTTCATTTCTTATATTAACCATTTGTATCCTCTTTCCTTCGCAATCTGATTTAGCCTATGGAGAACGTTAGCTCTAAAATTGTTCCTTTGGCTCGAGACTAGATGATTGTTTGTATTTGATTGAAGGGATTTTCCTTGTCATTTTTACTATCCTTTTTCTTCAGGTTGGATCTTCAATTTTTTCCAATCCTTGAGCGATAGCAAATATGGTTTGTATCCAATGTGAAAAGGATTTAAGCTCCATTATCTTGAAGAATATAGGGTAATCGCATTTTTTCTTACCTTGTTCATGGAGTCAATTTGTTGAGATTTCGTATTTGTCTTTCCATGTATGGAACAGAATGTTTCGCTTTTCCTTAGGTTTGATCATCAAAAGCATATTGATTAATGTCTCCTTCCTTGATATGAGGTTCATGATAGAGTTAGGGGTATGCCTTAAGGGCAATTATGTATTTGTTATACATATCTAACTCAATAACCAATCTTGTTCGAAATAAAAAGTGTTTTCTTTCTGTTGTATACTTGATATAATGTGTTATATTTTTATTAATTAATAAAATTAAAGTGGAAATTTGGTTGAAGGGCTTCTATTTCCAGGGTAATAAGTTTTAAGGACAACACTTCTGAATAATTAGTTTTAAGGATAATTTATAGGATAATGATAAATTCATTTATCTTTTTAAGTTATACAGGAAAATGATAAATCCTTTTAGCACTATTTCTGTATAACTGAAAATGATAAATTCTTTTATCTTTTTCCTATAAAATGTCCTTAAAACTAATTTTTTAAAAGTAGTGTCCTTAAAACTTATTACCCTACACAAATAATCCCTTGAAGTGAAAATCCCCTAAATTAAAAGTATATATAATAGCAAAACCATAAATCGTATGTTCTATGATAATGGTTACAAAGTGTTGTAACCATAAGTAATTTATGACGATGAAAATAAATATATCACTTTAAACATTCCTAGCATGGATTTATCGAGATTGGCTGTCGATATATCCATTGAGACCGGAGTATGTAATGCCCTTCAAATGTTGGACACTATATTACTCATGGCTGCTGAGGGCACCGAGGGTTTGCGTACTGATAGTTATTGGATAACTATGGAAAGACTCACTCGATGGTTTTCTATTGGTTAATATAACTAACGTCAAATAGAAAATATTGACGTAACTAATTTACATAGTTCTCTCCACTTGGGAATACTATTGATCTTTAATGTGGAAGCTTCGCTTTGATAATAGTTAAGTCGTGGCACAACATCCATCGAACGAGTATAGTTGGGTTGATTCGAAGCATTAGAAGTGAAACAATATTTAAGAGAGAATTCGTCTCCTCGGTTATATGATGTTAGTATCATAGTCAATAGAAGTCAATTTAAAGTCAAAGTCTCTAGCCAGAGCATTTCGGTTAATAGTGATTTTTATTGTTGAACCAAGGACTTTTCATTTGTAATATAAAGTTGAATATGGACGATATTAGATTTTTGACCATTATCAAATTATATAAGTCTAACATGATATAGTTTTGACGAAGAGAATTGGTGTACACGATTGTCACTAATGGATAATGCTTATAATAAGTAAAACTGGATTTTACCAAAGGATGTCTAAGCAAAAAATTCAGCCGAAATGTCATACAATTAGCTAAGGTGACATGTGAACGTTAATATTTATATAATTCAATATTAATCACTGACTGATTTTACATCTTTGAGTCACACAACCAAAATAATGAATATTCCAAATAAAATACACGATTTGGTTAATTTTTAATTGTTAAAAATTAACTAAATTAATTAATTTATGAAATATTAATTATAAAATTTTATTTTATTTACCAGATGTCATTATTATTTAGTAGATTGCGTATATAAAAGTTATAAACCCGCGTATTGATATAGGATATTGGTGGAATGTTTAAATTCGATTTAAATAGAATAAATACTAAAATTAGCTTTAAATTAATTAAATTAATTGATATTTGTGAAATATTAATTGTTAAAATATTTCTTTTGATTTATTTGATTCCATTATATTTAATAATGCGCGTATATAAAAAGTTATAAACGGGCGCATCGGTATACGATACTGATAAAAAATTAAATTAGATTTAAATGGACATATTACTATTAAATTTGGACGATTTAAATTTATTTCAAATATTAAGATAGAGAAGATATTAATTAATTCTTGCAATCAATCAAATATGGGAAACTAATAGAAAGATATTCAATTAATGTTAGAAGATGTATTAATTGATTTGAGGAATCAATCAAATAAGGATATATGTGGAAATGAATACCAATATGCTAAATTTACGTTGAAATCAAATCAAGTGAATTCAGAAAGATTTCATCCTTATCTTCAAGGCAGTCTTCATCCTTTCACCTATATATACGTAGATATAGCAAAACCTCGTTACATCAGTGTGTTCTTCCCTTTTTGTCTTTACGTATAATTTGCACTCTTTGATTTTCTTTTTATTCTCTTTATTGGATTGGAATTGTAGAGATTTCCCACAGACTAGGTTATTAGGTGTTCTGCTTCCGATGTCCAAAACTCTGATTTTTCACTACAGTTTAAATTAGAGCTTGTTGTTTTGTTTGAAGACTATTTCAACTATGTCTAATTCTATAAGGAATAGCACTAGTAGAAGCTCTACAAGTTATAGAGTCACTAGATTTGATGGAAAGGGAGATTTTGACACATGGAAGATGAAGATGGAAGTAGTATTGAAGAAAGAGAGGACTTTTAAGGTCGTCTCAGATCCATAAAAACTGAAGAAATTAGCACCTAAAGAGATCGAGAAAGTGGAAGAGGATGCTCTTACTACCATCCGGCTTAGCCTTTCTGATGATGTACTTAGAGAGTTTTCTGATGTGAAAAATACTAAGGAATTATGGGATGCTCTTCAAAAAAAGTTCTACGACAAGTCTCCCACCAACCACATCATCTTACAGTAACAACTTTATTCGTTCAAGATGAAGCATGAAACCGATGTATTAGCTCACGTGGATTCCCTAAACACACTTGTTATGAATCATTGAGCAACTAAAGTGAAAATTGAGGATGAAGCGCAAGCTATCATTCTTTTAAGTTCTTTGCCTGCGGAGTATAACACTTTTGTAAACTCTTTGATCTATGGACGCTCTTCTATTTTCTTAGAGTATGTTAAGATAAATTTACATAACAAGATGTTGAGGGAGAAAGTTAGCAAACATAAGCATGGATAATGATTTCGAAAGTCTTATTGCTTAAAGGGGAAGAAGTAAGAGTAGATCCAAATATGGTAGAGATAGAGCCAAGTCAAGATCTTAGTCAAGGGGAGCTTTAAAGGGAGTTTCTCATTATTGTAGAAGGCTTAGACATTATATTGCAAGTTGCCCAAGTTGGAGAATAAAAATAAAGACACTACCCAAAAGGCTTCAGCTTCTATAGAGGAGACATCAAATTCAGAGAGCGATCATTGCGTTTTTACAGCTTCTGCTTCTTCTATGAAGAGTACTATGTGGATTATTGACTCTGGAGCATCCTATCATTTGACACCTGATAGACACTTTTTTTGGTTTATCATTAGTTTAATTGAGGAGAGGTTCTCATAGGAAACAATGCTACTTGTCGCATGATTGGTAGAACGGTAAAGGTCAGGATGTTTGATGGTGTTGTTCGTACTTTATGCGATGTCAAGCATGTGCCTGACTTGAGGCATAGTTTGATCTCTATTGGAGCATTGTGCAACCTTGACTTGAAGTGTGTAATAGAAAAGATTCATTGAAAATTACAAATGGCTCTTTGACAGTGATGAAAGAGGTAAAAGCTGGAAATCTATATTTGTTGAATGGCACAACTGTTGTTGCGGAGTCTTCTCCGATTGTTGATTCTATTAATTCTGGTTCTACTAGATTGGGGCATTTTTGTACGGGATACATTGGAGAGCGCGGTTAAGAAGTGTTGAGAAAGTGAGATTTGATTGACGATATTCATCATTCAAAACCTGGCTTTTGTAGGGGATGCATACTTGGAAAGCAGACGAAGGTTTCTTTCGACTTTGCAGAGCATAAGTCGAAAGATGTTTTGGAATATGTCCACACCGATATTTGAGGCCCCGCACCATGCCTATCTTTTCAAGGAGCCAAGTATTTTGTTTCATTTGTTGATGATTTTTCTATAAAGGTATGGTTTACTTAATGAAGTCCAAGGATGAAACTTTTGATAAGTTCTACAGTTGGAAATCTCTTGTTGAGAAACAATTGGGAAAGAAAGTGAATGTTCTTCGTTCAGGTAATGGTGGTGAATTCACTTCTCAAAAATTCACCAAATTCTATGAGTCTGAGGGAATCAAAAGGCACTACACCACTTCAAGGGACCCTCAGTCAAATGGGGTTGCAAAGAGGATGAATTAGACTTTGTTAGAAAGAACTCGTTGCTTATGTCCAACTGTTGGATTAAAGAAGAAATTTTGGGAAGAAGCATTATCATGAAAGTTTTTCTTATCAACCATGATCTTCTACTGCCATAGATATGAAGATTCCTAAAGAAGTATGGAAGGGAGACCCTGTTTCATATTCCTTTCTCAGAGCGTTTGGTTGTCAAGCTTATGTGCGTGAGAGCAAAGGAAAGTTGGATCCAATATCGCACAAGTGTATTTCTTTGGCTATAGGAGAGGCATTAAGGTTTATAGGTTGTGGTTTCCTCCTGCCTAAAAGATTTTTACTAGCAGGCATCTTACATTTGATGAAAAGACTATGTTGAAGGTGGAGCCTTCTACTTCAGTTAATGATGATGTTGAGAAGACAAATTTAGAGTACTAGACACAAAGTAGAACATCAGACTTCGATACAAGTAAAAATGATGTCTTCAATGACACTGTGGTTGATGAGGAGATGACATATGATCAATCTCAAGGTAGAGCCCAAATTCCAACTCGACCAATTAGAGAGAGGAAAAGAACTAGATGGCTTGATGGTTTTGTGGGATTGAGCATTGAAGACTTTGACTTTGATGACATGGTAGTCTATGCAATAAGCATATTTCATGATGTGCCCAAAGATTACAGAGACGTCATTAGTTCAGTTGATAGTTCTAGTTGGTTAATAGCTATAAAGGAGGAAGTTAAGTCCTTGCACAAAAATCACCTTGGGATTTAGTGCCACTTCCTTCCAACAAGAGTGCAATTAGGTATAAGTGGATCTATAGGGTGATAGATGGCGGCAACGATGACTTGAGGTATAAGGCACGATTGTGGCGAAGGGTTATATTCAGAGGAAAGGTGTGCAGTTCCATGATATTTTTTCTCCAATTGTCAAACATACTTCCATTCGCATTCTTTTGGCATTGGTTACTCAATTCAACATGGAGTTGGAACAATTAGAAGTCAAGATAGCATTCTTGCATCGTGACCTTGAGGAGGATCCAGAAGGGTTCATTGACAGCGGCAAGCCCAGTCATGATTGTAATCTTAACAATCTCTTTATGGTTTAAAACAGTCTCCTAGACAGTGGCATAAGAAATTTGATAAGTTTATGATCTCACATGGTTACTTTGGAAGCTTTAAGGACCAATGCATCTATTTTAAGAAGTGTAATGAAGACATCTTCTATTTGTTGCTTTATGTTGATGATATGTTGGTAGCTTCTAAGAGCATGACTAGAATTTCAGAGTTGAAGACGGAGCTCGGCAAGGAGTTTGATATGAAGGATTTGAGAATGGCATGGAGAATTTTTAGGATGGAGATTTAGTGGGATAGGAAGCAAAGAGTTTTGAGGCTCATGCAAGCTTAGTATATCAAGAAAGTCCTATCTCGATTTGATACGGAGAAAGCTAAACTGTTGGCTACTCCATTACGCTCTCAATTTCATCTATCCAAAGATTTATGTCCCACATCGAAAGAGGACAAATGGACATGGTTAATATTCCTTACTAAAGTGCAGGTGGAAGCCTTATGTATGTTATGGCATGCGCAAGGCCTGATTTAGCTCATGTTGTTGGTGTTGTTAATGGATACATGTCTAACCCAGGCAAAACTGATTGGCAAGCAGTAAAGTGGATTCTACGATATTTGAAAGACACTTCTAATATTGGCTTTTTGTTTGGAGGTAGCGACATAACTCTAAGGGGTTATTGTGATTCAGATTATGCTGGAGATAAAGATGGTAGGAAATTGATTTCGGGCTATGTTTATACATTTGGCATAGGCACGATTTCTTTGAGATCCCAGCTCAAATCCATTGTAGCTTTATCAACTATGGAGGCAAAACTTATTTCTCTTATGGAAGTGACCAAGGAAGGATTGTATATGTTGCAGATTTTGGTGGATTTATTAATGATGTAGAAGATGATGGAGTTGTTTTCAGATAGCCAGAGAGCCATCCATCTTGTTGAGAATTAAGCCTACAGCCTACCGATAAAGCATAATTATGTTAGGAGTTTCTTTCTCATGCTTGAAGAAGAGAGAAATAAGATAAAGCTATCGAAGGTACACACAAAAGACAATCCAGCTGATATGTTAACAAAGTCGGTTCCAAAGGAAAAGTTTGAGCATTGCTTAAACATGATTGGAATAATACGAGCTACTTAGCACCGTGGGGCACTGATCCAACAACCAGTTTAGTTTATTGATTGATATATTTAAATCAAGGTAGAGTGTTAAATTTGGACGATTCAAATCTATTTTGGATATTAAAAGAGAGAAGATATTAATTGATTTTCGCAATCAATCAAATATGGAAAACAAATAGAAGATAATCAATTAATGTTAGAAGTTATATTAATTGGTTTGAGGAATCAATCATATAAGGATATACGTGGAAACAAATACCAATATTCTAAATTTGTGTTGAAATCAAATCAAGTAAATTCGAAAAGATTTCATCCTCATCTCCAAGGCAGTCTTTGTCCTTCGACCTATATATATGAAGAAATTTGTTCATCCTTTCAACACAAGACGACAAGAGAGTTCTCTACAAAATATCTTCAATAAGATCTCTATTTCTATATCTATTATAGAGTGAGAAATTTATACAGAGTAATTTATATTCTTCTCATGTTATAATCCCTCTTGAAGTGAAGAAGAATAAAGGTTTTTGGATCCGAGGACTTAGGCATAACGGAACCTCTTTATATCGGTGTGTTCTTCTCTTTTTGTCTTTTATCTATAATTTTCGCTGTTTGATTTTCTTTTTATTCTCTTTGTTGGAATTGGAAATTTTGAGATTATCCATGGACTAGATTATTGGATGTTCTTCTTCTTCCCAAAACTATGATTTTTCACTAAAATTATTAATTGGATTTTGAATTTTTTTGGACACAAAGCCTAATATAATGGCCGGATATGATGTGGAGAAGGAGAGGAGTTTTTGGATATAAAATAAAGGGGCAATATTAATTAAGGGAGAGAAAAGAACTATATATTCATTACATATTTATTTCCTCATTTAATTATATTTTACTCTGTCATTTTCTTTCCTCCATCTATAGAAACTCTGGGCCGAATTTTCATGGTGAAAAAGCTTCAAAGATTCCAAAAATTTATCAAGCAAAATCAAATAGAAATAGCTGGTTATCTCTTGAGTATTGCAGATCTAGAGAGTGATCTATCAATCTAGAAATTGTCCATTCAATCGAGGTGTTTCTCCTCCCTTCATCTTAAGGTAATTCTATATATTTATATATATTTAGATTTTGTTTCAATCTCCTTAATTCTCTATCTCTCTCTTCTGTTCATATTTGTGAATTTGGATTTTGATTTGAATATCTCAATACCCCTTTTAAATCAACTACATATTCTTATCATGTAAAAAAACCTTGTTATGTTCTCTGCTATTTGTTTATATGAATAATAATAATTTTGTTTGTCTCTATTCTATATGTTTATTTATCTAGCTTGCTTAACCTAGACCTAGAGCTTCTTATCACGAATCTGTGTTTGCCTATGCCGTCTGATTTTATTATTGTTAAAAAAATTAAATTTTGGAACAATCTTGTTAATAAATCGGTTTTCATACTAGAATATTTAGGATTGAATGTTTATGTATAAATTGCTTTGTGAATAAAACTTTGAAACAATTGCACTAATTAATCATTGATTTAATTGTCTTATGTTTGAATAATTCTAAAACAAATTTAGCTAATTGAAACAAAAGATGAAACATTAATCTAGTGGTTTATTTCTTGTTTTATAGTTGTTTTGCTAATTAAATAAAAAATGGAAACATGATTTGGTGATCTATTTCTTATTTTACAATTATATTTAAACTAATACCAAATCTTTGTTTAAAAGGCAAACATTCTACTTCACAAACTATTTCAAATCTTGTTTTGATTTGTGTGTGAATGTAAGTTTATAAACATTTATGTAATAGCATTTATGTGTGTGAGTAATATTTTAACTCATATTTTCAAAAGGATTTTTATCTAAGTAATAGTAATACTTTTGAACTACATTATTAAACATTGCATTCGTTGATTTATTGCATGTAATATAAATAAAGTATCGTTTAACGTAAATTGTTATACAAAATATATTTTTTGTATGTATATATATTTATATATATGCATAAAATATTTGTGCGTTTGTGCATATACATGTTTATGTAATTAAAAAAAATTGTTTTAGATGGTAAAGGCATATATAAAGGGAAAATGCATACATTGCGATGTAAATCCCAACGCGTAAACAACGTTCACGTTAACTATGCACACTTTTAAAATTAAATTAAACTAATTTTACAATTACAATAAAATGGAAAATTTTAAAAAAGGAAAATTTAGAAAAGTTCTAAATGGATTTAAACAACACAGGCCTAATAAATATCCAAAATGTTAATTTTTTTAAAAATTCTCCAATTTTTTTCTATTGCTAGCTGACCTAGTATCAATAGTGGTATCAGAGCCCAATAATCTATATAGTCTAAATTAGTCATGTTACACCTAACTAATTAAGCTTGCCCACTAAGTGAGGTGTCTAGAAAGGTAATGTTTAGGATTAGAATTGGTTAATCGGGTACCCTGTCCTATCTGGTTACTGACCTGGTCTAAAAGATGAATTGAGCCCAAAGGTTGCTCCTGATAGAAAAGGCATAAATTTGAATTGGGCTTTGGGTCAATTTTCAAAATTATTTTGAAAATCAAAATAAAAGGTTTTAAATTTAAAAGTTAAATTTAAACTAAAATATGTTTTTTATAAAGTTATAATATAACATAAGTTTTCAAAATATTTGAAAAGATAATGATATTTTCAAAACGTATGAAAATATTTGAATATAATTTCAAACGTAAATTTATAAAATGGATTAATTAAATAGGTTAATTAATTAATACTTATATACATGTATTATATATACTGATATAAGTTATGTTATTTTAAAGTGTTTAAGATAACATAAGTATATAAAATAAATTTTTGAATTTAATTTAATTTAATTTAATTTAATTAAAATTGTTTAATTAAATAAATTAATTAAAGGTTAATTGATTAAATAAAATGCATGTATATAAGATATATGTGTTATACTATAAAGGTTATAGCAAACATGTTAATTATAAAAGTTGGATTAGAATACTACTATAAAATTAACTAAAGAATTAATTAATTATAATTAATTAAATAAGATTTAATTAATATAATATTACATATAAGACTATTATATAACTAATATGAAATATAAGATTTTATATAATAATAAAAATTATATGATATGAATGTATAAACTAAAGGTGGAACATTAAAGAAACCAAAAAGACTTAAGAAATAAATACATACGTAAATGCAATTATACCATGATTTTCGATGTGTTTGACACTTGAATCATTGAGAGTATTTCATTCGAAATACATTACTCCATAAGTCAATATCACTCAATATAACATATTGAAGATCATGTATCTTCAATATAATGTTGTCCTCTATCATTTATATATTAATATATTACTTGCATGCTCTTTAGTTGTTGAGATTTCCTCAAGCTAGGAATGCTATGTGTAGTACACTAATACTAGTACTATTAGTATATTGAATATATGAGGTAACATAGCTGCGTGTATTTGTTGAGCTTTCTCAAGATATGCATTATTCTTAGGCCGTTGCAAGATGATAAGTCCAAATGAATAATCCCACTTTACTTGTTGAGCTTTCCTCAAGGAAAAGGCGGGATTAGGACAAGAAACCACGAGTTAGGTGCGGCATATAATACAACCGGTAAGGAGTTATCCATTATATGAGGGCTTAAATTTTTTTGAGTTTTCCTCTAGGTCGGAATCCTAAGTCATACGAGTCATAACACCCACTAATGAAGTCGAAAGACATTTACGTTTTAATTAGGGTTTGATGAAACATAAAAGACTATTGAGAGCCTTATTAGAAAAACAAATGATAACATTTAACCTTTCTAATTTTATAAGAATATATGCTATATAATGTTATCATAATCTATATTGATAAATTTGTGCATTTACTATGATTGATAAAATATTTATTAATTAAGATATACAAATGAACTCAATTAAAAATTGACAAATATAAATATAATATACACTTACCATGAAATATTTATTGCATGTAAATGTTTTCTATACCCATCCAAGTGTCCAATTTTACAACTATTCAATACGTTCATAATTTGGTCACTTACGTGTTTATTTGGTCGTGTTGGAATTGGGTCAGCCCATAGCGGAATTAAATGATAAATTTCAAAAAAAAATTCCTTTATTGGATTTTGGGGTATGAAGTCTAGATTCATTCATTTCTAATTTTTTATATAAATATAACCAATATTTTATTTCGTTTCATAAGTAAAAGGAGTTTTAAATTTAATTTGAGTTCGAAAATATAATAATGAATGTATCAAATACATTCATGTGTATATAGTGCAAGTGCAACATATAACTAGTGTGCATAGTTAATATGCAGATATATGAACGTTGGGATTTACACCATAGCAGACATATTCGCCCTTTATATATGCCTTTGTTGTCTGTAGTTTATTTTGAAATTATGTAAAATAACAACATATGTATATATATCGTTTACTTGTATTTACTTGTATGTAATACATTAGAAAGTTATTGTAACGACCTCACCGTGATGCCCATTTTAGCAAAGAACATTATAAGTAATGTCATTTACTAATCCGGAGAATATAGCTTGTTAAGGGCGATCGAATGTAAATATATCCTTATACTAATATTGACATGTCATTTATACATTTTCACTTAATACCTGAACTGAATTTGACATGTACAATTTTAATACAAAGTAATAGACACACCGATTTCTTAGAATCGGAACAATATATCATATAAATAACAGTCATAGATTACAGTGGAACAATATACCTATACAAATTATTTACTTTACAAAATGACATACTATACTCGATTGTTATACAAATTTAACAATTCTCTAATCTCAATTATACATTTAATATACAAGGTCCAAATTCCTAAATGAGATAAACTAAAAGTCCATATGTTTATCTCCTTGCTAGCACAACCCTTCAGAGGTCAACCTGTTCTGTACTTGAAATGTCTCAGCCTGACCCGAGTAAAATAACACCCGGGTCAGACTATCTCTAAATATCCAATAGGATGAGAATAAGATATAACACAAAAACAAACAACGTATAAGTAAATACAGATGTTCAGGATTGAATTCAAAGAACAAAACGCAATATCTCTAAGCACGCAACTACCAATGATTAACTCAGTACAGGGTTATAAGTTTTCTTCACAAACACGAACTAGTCACTAAACACAAAATAATATTATTAATTTAACATCCATTACAAGACACAAGAACATATATTTATTTCACGAACACATGACACAAGAATATATGTTTATTTCATAATCACAAGACACAAGAATATATATACTTATTTCATGAACATAGAACAGTCACAAAATTCAAATATCCAGAATCCAAGAGATCTTAATCCAAACCGATCGTAATGATCGTCCAAAACAATCGCAATGATTGTACTCAAAACCCGTGGCAAACAAACAAACAAATTGGTATCACTCGAACCGATCCGATACCAAGGATGGTACTCGAACCGGGAACACAGAATCACAGAATGATCTCAAGGATAGTCCATACCGATCAAGGTGATCGTAGAAACCATGACTCGATAATTTCACATTTGTTTAATAATATTTAGTTATTATGTTTGAAAAGAAATCTAGGAATAAACTTTTTAAGGATCTAGCAGCCACTTGCCGCACACCAAAAGAGAGTAAACTCTAAAGTGCAAATACTATCACCTTCAGCAATCACTAGAATTTAACCAATATGTCTCATACCATATGGTGAAATTCAAGTATTTACTAAAAGCTAGTAAATATCACTTATTACGGATACCACTGGAAAACCTGAACCATATTCTCTTAAGGATCTAGCAACCACTTGTCGCACCCCAGAAGAGAATACAACTTTAAAGTGTAAAATACTTCCTAATAGCAACCAAACGAATTTAACCATGACATCCTATACTACCCGGTAAAATTCGAGTATTTGCTAATGAGCTATTAAGTTCCACTCAAACATTCTATTCATTGAGTTATACCATATTCGACGAAGTCTTATTCGAAAGCATTTAACTAATCGATGACACTAAGTCGATTATTAACATTTCCCAAATTATAGAATTAGGGTTCTCAAAACATTTATTTGATTTATCACAATTTAAAATTTTCTATTAATTTGAATTGTTAAATATCATTAGACTAATAAAAAAAATTCTACAAGTACCCTTTTATTTCCATAAAATGTTAAATGGAGAAGAGTATAATAATAAAATAAATTTGTATAAATTATAGACTAACACTATAAAAGGAGTACACATATGCGTTTTGAAAGATTTATATGCCACTAGTTTGGCATTGTTGGAAAAACAAAGCAAGCCATACTTTTATAAAATAAAACTTGCCTGTACAAAAAAATTAAGCTATATAAATGCACAAAACAAAGTTATACCTTTGAAAGCAAGATGGCACAGGTTATTAATGCATATAAAAGTAGGCTATTGCTATACAATACACATGGACAGCATGACCACTTATGTAAAGAATTGGTAAATTTCGAAACATGTGCTTATACTAAGACATAAAAATTTCGAAACTGTGTATGCTTTTTGAACGAAAACTGATTTTACTAAATTTAATTCTTGTATATATATATATATATATATATATATATGAAAATTTTACATATAACCTAATTTACAAGGCTATTGAAATTACATAAGCTGTCACTTACTTCTAATTACATAACCTTTTCTTTTAAAAAAACAAAAAGTGTCAGATCATTAAATCGATATATATATATATATATATATGTATGTATGTATATATGGTGCTATATTTACTCTAGACAATAAAACCTTTTTGTTTTAAAACCAGTCTTTATAATTATATGCATGCTATCTACACATTACTCAAAGGGATTGAAAACAATATATATATAATCAGGTAACCTTTTCAAAGCAAAAAAAATTGTATCAGGTTTTCCCTTATAATGCCATTCTATACAATGAATTAAAGTGACAGTACTAGTGTGTGTGTATATATAAGCCTATTCCATAAAAGAAAGAGCTATTCTATACAACGTAATAAAGTGACAAAAATGAATATTTTTTACATTGAAATAAAGTGACAGACTACTAATCTACATATATAAGCCCATGCCATAAAAAGAAAGTGACATGTCCTTAATATAAACATAGGCATAGAGAATACGTAAACAAAGCATAATAAGCACACGCATGCATCAGTTTTTTATAGCAGCATGTAATTTTTTAAACCAGCATATGCTTATATGCAAACTCTTTTTTTTTTACTCTAAGACTACAAAAATGAAAGCATGCTTACTAAAATCGGTTGATTTCCAAGTACAAAACAAACTGCAATTTATATGTATTGCCGCTCTCAAACAGGTTTTGGTACTAAGTTTGTAAGATAAATTAGTTATATTACTAAAGTTTCAACAGAATTTATAATGCTCTCAAGCTCACAAAGACATGACAAGCTATCCAAAACAGTAGATCAGCTAATATACATTTCAGAAAAACAAGACGAACAAATATACGGGAATATAAAATCACCAAGTAAAACAAAATCCTAGAACCAAATTGGTTCTAGTTTAGCGGTCGACAACATTCCTGAAGCCAATGAGTGTAACGATCCCTATTTTTAATTAAAATTAAATTGACAATTAAAATAAATTTTTGAATAAAATTGTAAATTAATTTGAATTTTTCAGATTAAATAGGATATTTATTTATTTGGAACACACTTGCATATCTAGGTGAAACGTGATGAGGGGTTCTCACTTTTTGTTTGGTGGCGGGCAGGAGACTCTTACCCCCACATGCCCTCTTTAAGGGGTTGGTTAGCCGGTTAGGCATGACAGTCGAAAGGCCGGCCGTAAAAGCAAGTTTGGGGTACCAGTGAAAGCCACGGCGGGGCTGGGATGGTTGAAAAGCCTACCAGTCGAGATTGGCCGCCGTCGATGGTTGAAAAGCCTATACTACTGTATTTGGTATCAGAGCTGAAGGTTAAAACTTTAGCTCAGGAGTATAACACGTTAAGTAACTCATTAGAGATTGGGTGAAGTATACCCTAGAATGAGTAATCCCTAAGATATCCGTTCGAATGCCTCAGTAAATTCTTTTACTATCCACTGATAGTGAGTATGAGTGCGAGAAGTAGACGAGATAGGGGACAGGGGAATACCACTACAAATGGTCAATACCCTGCAATAGCGGAAATAACTTTCTTCTCAATCTCCTTTGATTCGATTCCAAATTCTTTTGATTACTTCGTAGCAGCTCCAGAAGAAGTTTCGTAGCGGAAATCCTTACTTCATATCTTCATCGGTTTCTTATCAGCTTTTCGATCTAAAATTTATGAATTTGAAATTGAAAATTTTAAATTAAGTTAAATTGGTTAACAAATATAAAGCTAAATTTGAATTGTATCAATAAAACGATATCGGTTAAAAACAAATTTGAAATTCTATCGTAATTTCTTGTGTATATCAAAGTCCGAAGAGGGACAAATTGGTATATACTTTGGGGTATTCTAACCTGAATTTGGAATCCATATCTATTGTTTGAGAATTATGGAAGATTAAATCCTTCTATCCATTCTCTGGGATCCGATATATTCTACGAACGATTAGTTATCCCTTCGAACTAATTAATGCCCTTGCATATTCGTAGACCGGTGGACCCGAATATCTTGTGAAATAATTGTATGAGTTTGTTCTCATATATATTGATGATATTCTGATTTGGTAAGCCCAATGCAGAATAGAGGAAATTATTTCTCTATCTTTGTGTTTCCATATATCCTTTGTTGTCTCCCTTGCAAATTTCGAGGACGAAATTTTTTTAAGGGGGGAATCTATAACGATCCTGATTTTTAATTAAATTTAAATTGACAATTAAAATAATTTTTTGAATAAAATTGTAAATTAATTTGAATTTTTCAGATTAAATAGGATATTTATTTATTTGGACCACACTTGCTTATCTAGGTGAAACGTGATGGGGGGTTCTCGCTTTTTGTTTGGTGGCGAGCAGGAGACTCTTACCCCCACATGTCCTCTTTATGGGGTTGGTTAGCCGGTTAGATGTGACAGTCGAAAGGTTGGCCGTAAAAGTAAGTTTGGGGGTACCAGTGAAAGCCATGGCGAGGCTGGGATGGTTGAAAAGCCTACCAGTCGAGATTGGCCGCTGTTGATGGTTGAAAAGCCTAGACTACTACATTTGGAATCAGAGCTTGGCTGGTGTTAGGAGATCATCAGAAAAATGTTCAACGATTTTATAATTCATTGTGATGATCGTTCGAAGTCAAATTAGGGTTTAATAACTCAGTTTGGTCGACATAGTTAATTGGGGAACCGCGTCGTCGTCAAAGCGTTTCAGGTAATCGCACTTAGGGGATGGGCTCGTGGGTGAGTGGCGAAGGTTTGGTCGGGCTCGCGTGGGATACGGTGATCGAATTCGTCGGCGGCGAGGTGATTTTCGATTAGAGTGTTTTGTTCCAGTTTGATCTTCAATACTCGATTTCAATTTGTGGTCGTTTGAGTTGATCTGGGTTATCGAATGGAGTAGTGGTGTTGCCGACGACTTGTAGGTGGTCGAGGTGCTAATCTCCAGTAGCAAGGGTTGCCGTGCACATGAACGTGCACGTTAGGTTAGTTTGGGTTGTGCCGTGGGTTCGAGTTTGGGAGGAGACGATCGCTTCTCGGTGTCGACCTCGAGTTTATAGCGTGAGTGACTCGAAGGAAAGCAAGGTACGCGAGATGCTCAGAGATGCTCGGGTTTTCTTTAGCTTGTACTCGGGTTTGGATTGATTAGTTTTTATGAGATTTAAATTTTAATTAAATTCACATGTTTGAGTTTTAAACTTAAAGATATGGTGACCAGATTTTTATTAATGTAAAGAAAGATTTTTGAAACCAGTTTTCGGGAAAGCTTGAATAAGTAAGATAATATAATAAAAGCATTCTCTAATATTGAATGAGAAGTTGAATAAATTGTTTAACTTAAATTAGCAAGTTAAGATGATTAAGTTGTTTTTTTTAAAGCTTGATTTCAAATTAATTAAGTAAAAGATAAAATGTTGTAATATTTGTAAAATGTTGCGGAGACAGGATTTGAACCCGTGACCTCAAGGTTATGAGCCTTGCGAGCTACCAAACTGCTCTACTCCGCGCTAAAGAACTAGGAACTAACGAGTCAAGAAAGATTGGATATGCCCTCTACCATATCTATACAAATAGAATAGTCTATTTATACAAAATGGTAAAGAGGGCCCCTCTATGATCTATGATCATAGAGATCCGTACAAACCAGAAACGAGATTTTTATCCTTACCAACTGGATCTTGTTGCGCCGGGTAACAAACACGCATGAACTATTTCTCGAAGTACGTGTCCGGATAGTCCAATGTCTCGATAGTTAGCTCTAGGTCTTCCAGTCAAAAAACAACGTCGATGAAGACGTATAGATGCACTATTACGTGGTAAGGATTGCAATTTTCCATGAATTTCCCATTTTTCACTCAACGACGGAACCTTGCTTATTTCTTTTTTTAAGGACCGACGAATCAAATGATATTTCTGTTCCAATTTCTGTCGTTTCTTCTCCCTCTGAATCAAACATTTTCTTGCCATAATGTTCAGTTCCTATTATTATCAATAATACAGTTCGGATCCTAGATGTAAAAATAAAAGAAGGGGGTCCCCCTCTTCAATAAGGTAATTAATTTCTTAAAGATAATTGCTTAATTAAAAGTAATTAATTAATGATTAAATTTGATTAATCAAGTAATTGAAGAATAATTTAATTAAATGATAATTTATAAATGTGATTAATTTGGGATTAATTAATTAATTAATTAATTAAAAGTTAATTAATTAATAAAAGTGATTAAGGTATAATTTCTTTAATTAAATGTTGATTAATTTATAAAGGCAATTGATTTTTTTAAGTAATTCTTTAATGAAGAAAAATTATTAAGGTTAATTAATTATGTAATTGACTAAAGGTTAAGTTAATTAATGTGATTAATTAATCAAGGAAACTAATTTGAGGATAATTAATTAATTAACTAAAGTGATTAATCATGGGATTAACTAATGAAATTAATTAAAGATTAATTACGTATTTAATTAATATGATTGATTAAAGGTAATTAAAAGGTAATTACTTGATAATTAAGGCTTAATTAAAGATTAAAGATTTATTAATCAATGTGATTAATTAATTAAGGTAATTTATTTGAGGATAATAAATTAAAGGTTAATTTATTAACGAAATTGATTAGGGATAATCACTTATCCAAATTGGTTAAGGATGATTAATTAAATGGTAATAAATTAAGGGTTATTAATTAAGAAATTAATAAGAGGATAATTAAATTAATGTGACTAATTAAGGAATAATAAATTAAGTAAAGGTAATTAATTAAATAATTAAGGTTGATTAATTTCATTAATTAATATCAAATGATTTGTAATTAATTAATCAAGATTTGATAATTTATTCATGTGTAATTAATTTAATTGAAAAATTAAATTGAATTAATTTAGGATTAAAACAATTAATTAATCCTGTTTATAAATGATTATCGAATGCTTGGATTGCCTATGAATGTTTGCATTGTATGAAATACCTTGAATTGATATATTTGATATGTGATGTGATGTTATGTGATGTTTTGTGATAGGCTCCTATATTTGTGGTGAATATACTGTTGTATGAATATGAAAAACCCTTGACCCGTAAAACGACATTTGAATTTCGATGCGACAGGGAGTCGGATTCCAGTTGGTTATCCGAAACCCACATCGAATTGTAATGGTAAATCTTTATGATTGACAAATTTATTTTATCTATGAATCTGTGAATAAAGATAAGCGTTATGTGTTATACCGCTTATCGATATGATTGAATCTGTGATGATTGATGTTGTTGCACTTTGTGTAAAACCCCTGGACCACACTTATACACACACAAATATGGATTGCATGTGGAAATGGGTTAAGTCACAATTTTTTTAAATTGTTTTAAATTGAATTTTTGAATCCAAAATAGTTTGGAATTAGAATTGAAGCTTTTGAAAATGAATTTCAAAAATAAAAGTTATTTTGAATAACTCGATTGAGTTTTTTAAATTTAAATAATTTGATTTAAATTTGAATTCAATATTTGAAATCGAATTCTATGATTTAAGGGACTAGGGTTTGTAAAGGTTATTCAACTTATAAATGGGTTTATATGGGTTTTAAACCATTTTAAAAGTGTAGTTTTGGAAATTTGAATTTAACCCAAAGATTTTAACTTGTATAAATAAAATTGGATTTTTCGAAAATAAAAACTATGTGTTTTGAAATAATAAAAGCTTTCACATAAGAAATGAACTTTCAATTTGTGTTAAAACGGGTTCAAGTCTAAAATGAAAATGGTCTTCTAAGTTATGAATAAATCTTTGGAAACGAGTTTGAAAGCTTTAAGTTAAATCTTTAATTTAAAGATTTAATTGAGTTAATCCAAATTGAAATGGAAATTGTTTTGAAATCTATGAGTAGATCTTTGTGAAACTAGGTGAACTTTGGGAAATAAATCTTTTTGTTTAAAGATCTGAATTGGTGTTTGTTTAACCATTTGAAGAAGAGTTTTGGATTTTTATAAGTTGTGACTTAACTAAAATCCCATATCCATATGTTTTTAAATATTGTGAATCATTATTCGGTTTAGCTGGGAGAGGACCTTGTGTCATATAACCATTCCTAATAGTGATACGACATTATGGATTGCATTTGAAGACCGATGTTGAAGACCGGGTGTCTTCAAGAACGATAGGATAACCTGTCGACTGACTCTGCACTGAGTTGCTCCGGTATAGAGTTCTTCCTAAGTGATGGGAAGTCCGATCGGGATTGTGGATACCCGGATTTGCAAGGGCTTCTTTGGAAGTGCCTTCGGTTCTGTTCGAACCCGGAACAGACTTGTATGGTTGTATGTCCGACATTACACTTTGAGATATTAAACTGATCTCTATCAAATACATTTCTGCTTGGTGGCAGAGAATTTATTCTCTTAGCTTAACACCCTTCTCCGAGACGTATGAGCTCAGAGGTTATGTAGTTGATATTTATCAGTGATATATTTCCAATTTGGTAGTGTGGCATGCTGAGTGCTGCTATGTATCATTTGTGATCAAAGCATGACTTTTGTATAAAGCGTAGCTTTGTGGACGAGACTGCATCAGGACCTCACACCCCGGAAATGGTCGAAACAGGAAAGATGCGGCGAGGTTATGATGGTCGCGCCCATTAGGGCGTGTCATTCCCTTCTGGAAAAGGGAGGTATCATGGTATGGAGCCTAGATACTTACTCATGTGGACACTGCAGATCTATTACTTTGTGATTGCTTTGTGGTTTAGAGGCGCCTCGGATAAATATCCTAAAGGACCGGGGGATGGCATGCTCGAGTAGTAGTTACCTAGTTACAGAGGTAACCCGACCTTGTGTTGGCAGAGATCCATTAGGTTCTCGGGACATCCCGCTAGAGGCGTACCCATGGACAGTAGGAAGTTCCTTAGCCTGACCATTTGTTGGAAATCCAATCGAAACAATACGCGCCTTGTACGGTTTTAGTTGTAGAACCTGCCATTTAAAATGGCAGCTATAGTAGGCATAATATCATGGTACCTATGCCGGCTAGGATTAATAATATACTTTTGAAAGGTTTTCTACTATGCACTAATAATAATATCAAAAGAATTTTTCTCGTATTTAGCATATTTGACTATCATAAGGAGAAATCTCCTCCAAGTCTGTGTTTGCATTGTGTGTGTGGCGGAAGGCCTTATGGTAGTTTCATTTTCCAAAAAGCATTGCGGATTTCAAATTTAAATTCCTTTGTTTGTTTTAAAGACCAAACGTTTTTGTTTGCTCACACCAGTCCCATGACTGACCTGGAGTTTATTGTTCCTTTCCTAAACTCTGGGTGCCCACTATTTTCCACACGGGCAGTCTAGAGTTGGGTTTTTCAGATAGTCAGGTTTAATAGATTATCTGGAGCTAGTTCCATTTTGGATCATGACTGACCTTGCTTATCTTTGTGCATCGTTATTGGGAGTTCGAGCTATTTCTGGATTGGTGCCTTGGAGATGGAGTTACAGTTCTGGAGTTCTCTCTTGAAGACCATATTGGAGATTTTGTTTCGCTGCTAGTGTTATCTTTTCTTTCCGCTGCTATTGTCTTGTATCATATCTCTGATGTATATTGATATCTATTGTATCATATGTTGTATCTTATTGTATCAGATATTGTATCAATGTTGTATATTGGTATATGTTATTCATTTCTTCCGCTGTGTTGTACTTAATGTGTTATAAGCTCCGGCGAACCAGATTCGATGTTTGGATCTGCGGCATTTGAATACGAGTGTCGTATTCGGTGCCGATTTTCGAAGGTCGAGTCAGGGTCGTTTCAATGAGGCTCCAGGTTGGCTTTAATTGATGAGGATTTTTAGTTTCAACGAGTAACACTTCATATTGATCAGGTACCAGGCAATACAACAAGCATGCATACATTCATAATTAGACAACCATCTACTAGTTCTGGCGTTTTACTTTACACTATAATTTTTTTTGGTTAATGCTTAACTTGACAAAGGGTTTTATTCTACAACAATTAAGATTATCAATAAACTACAATTCTAGTTAATGCGATCAAATTGAATTTAGCATAAACCCACTGTTAGATTTATAGAGATAGATAATGTGAGGGTTTCTCATGAACAAAAATGCGTTCCAATACAATTACAGATGAATTCAGCAACTAAGCAAACACACATAGGTTTAGAGATAGAAATTGTGAGAGTTAACTCACCGAAACCACTGTTAACGAATTAGCGATGACCACCATGCCCTGGGTCATCACGTTTGTTATTGCCGTGCTCGAGCCAGCACTTCGACTTTCTCCATGTTGCCGCCCTAATCATTGACAGCCCCTTAATCCTAGTCCATGCGCTTCATTGCTTTTGAACGAGAGACCGTTACCATGATTAGCTTGGTTTTTATTTCTATTTTTTTTCCTTTTCTATAATTTCAATTCGAAGTTTGGAAAAAAAAGAATGTGAACCAATTTTGTTTTCAGGAAGTTTGTGCAGATAGTTAACTTAGGAGTGATAGTCTACTAACGGGCTTGTTATTCTAAAAAGACCAATTAAATAAATTAATTTAAACACTTAGCTTTCAGTTATTTCTTACACTAATTAATTGAACTCAACAAATCAAGCTAAGTTATCTATTTAGGTCTATTTAAACTTTTTATTAATTACTTAAAAATGTGAAACAAGAATCAAATTTTAAAACTTCATTCTACAATTCCCATAAGCTATTTTTATTATCCTATTATATTTGATAATCAAAATAAATTAGTTTTGACAAATTTAATTTTCTTATTAACAATTTATTTCAATTATCAAATGCTATAAATTTAACGCTCAATCAGTTGTCCAAAACAAATTTTAATTTCACAATTTATATTACAAAATCCCAATAAATATTAATTGTTTAAAATAAATCGTAATTAATTAGGTAATTAATAAACAGGGTTGTTACAGTTATTTTACCTAATCAAAAGTTTACACATATTCAAAAGGACAATCAATTGTGTTAGAGAAAGCAATTAATAAGGAGAGGAAGAGGTGGAGGAGTTATCTTATTTCATTAACTTACCTTTAATTCTATTTCAAGACAATTTGAACACTCAAACACATATATGTATGCATATATGAATAACTACAAACTATGTTTTAAACTAAAATAACACACACGCGCACATATGTATGTATGTATTTATGTACGTGCGTGTGTGTGGACTTTGTAATCTATTACATGTTTTAAATTTAAATAACAAATTGAAATTTGTTTTGACTTAAGAGGGAATTTCAAAAAGTTTATAATGTTTTACATAAAAGTCCACTTATGTTTGTTTCTTTTAAATTGAAACAACTTTTAAACAAGTATCAGCAACAACCAAAATTATATTCAAAACAACAAATATGTGAAACACTTATTCAACCTCCAAAATAATTTTATATAATTTAAATATATGGTTAATTTATGTTTGTGTATATAATGAGGTACAAAATACATCAATTAATTAAATTAGTTTCCAATCCAAAATTGTTTTTTTGTTTATTTGCTATTTTTATAAAATAATGATTTCTAAGACAGTGACAAAATTAGATTGGATAAAGTAAGCATGTATAAATTTGTTGTAAAATGAACTAGATCTAAACTATATATATAATATGAATATATGATGAAAAGGTTGTAGCAAGTGTAGGATCTACTTATATTATCACGATGAACATATGATTAATTAACTTACATCAGATCTGAACTTTAGGTCACAAAATGAACAAATGATGAGATTAGATGTAACATGTATAGGTTTTAAACTTCATTAACATGGTGAATATATAATAAGATAAAATTAGAATCATCTAAGGATGAAGCCTAAGATTTGCACCTTAAGTGAAGAATAAAACTCTGACCGAATCAACCTCTACATTTTGCAAGGATCTAGAGGTAAACACCACTTTGAATGTTATTATTTTTTATTTGAATTTGTTTTAAGGAATGTTTATTTTTCATGGAGGCATTAAGGGAGAGGAGGAGAGCAAGAAAACGAAGATAAGATCTTTTGTGAGGAAAATAATGATGGATTGAATAAAAGAAAAATTATTTTAAATGAAACATTAAAACCTTTCAATTTTCCCATTTAAAATCTCATTATTTAATTCCTGATTAAATCTAATCAAATCCTCTCCCTTCTCTTTATATTTTTGGTTGAAGAAATATAATTAAAGAGAAAAGGGAAAAATCATTTCATAAATGAGATTTAATCGAGTCATAAAGATGATTAAAGGATGGAGATTTAATTATTCTTTTAATAGCTCTTTTGGATTTTCATATTGCATTTGAAACCTCTTCCCTTTTCCACCATGCATGTGGGCCTCTAAAAAAATTCCCAAAACAACTCAGCGATTAATCTATGTAAGCCCAGTTTAAATAATCGATGTCGTATATCATTACGTGCTTTTATAACTTTTATATACACATTTTATTAAATGTTATTGTATTCAAACAAATCAAATAAAGTTTAGCAATTAATATTTCATAAATATTAATTAATTTACAATAATTTAAAATTAATTAAATCATATAGTTTATTCAGAGTATTCATCACCATGGTTGTGCGACTTAAAGGTGTATTTCAGTCAATGATTAACTATTCAAAATTAATGTTCACACGTCATCTTAGCTAGTGGTATGATATTTTGGTTGAATTTATCGCTTACACGTCTTTTGGTAAAATCTAGTTTTACTTATTATATTAGCGGTACCTAATATTGACGATTATTTACACTAATTCTCCTCATCAAAAACTATATCAGTTTGGATTTATGGAATTTGGTAATGGTTTAAATTCCAATATTCTCCATATTCAACTCTATAGTCCAAACACAAAGTCCTTAGTTTAATAATAACAATCATTATCAACCGAAATATTTTGGCCAGAGTCTTTGACTTTGAATTCTGTTGACTGTGATACTAACCACATATAATTAAGGAGATGAATGCTCTCTTGAATAATGTTTCCCTTCCAATACTTCCACTCGACCCTACTATAGTCACTCGATAAACGTTGTGCCATGATTTGACTATAATCAAAATGTAGCTTTTATATCGAAGATTAATAGTATTCTCAAGTCAAGAGAACTTGTAAAATTGTCATATCGAAATTTTCTGTTTAACCTTAGTATATTAACCAATTGAAGACTATCGAGTGAGTCATTCCGTAGCTATCCAATAACTATCGGTATGTAACCCCTTGATGCCCTCAGCAGTCATGAGTAATAAATTGTCCAATATTTAAAGAGCATTATGTACTCTAGTCTCAACATAACATGTATGATAATTTCTATCGCCAATGCATAAGGAATCTATCTTACATGTTTTGTATTAAACATTTTAGTAAGGCATCCTTGAATATCATTTAAGACATTACTTACTATAAAGGCCTTCATTTACAAATCCAACATCGAGTATTAAAAACAACTAAAGTTGATTTTTACACAAGCACACCACTAACAATCAGTAGTGTATTGTTACTTATGGTTTAGAAATATCTATGTATCTTTTAATTTTCTTTCTTACGAACACATACTTCCTCTGCATTTTGATTGATAATCAAACTATTTGATATTTCTATCAAATTATTTATTTGATTTCGATGTTTATAAATAACACTCTCAATCATTTCTTGGATCATATCCAAAAACTACAAACTCAATATTGCTCCCATTAACTTCAAGACACTTTGGTTATTATATGCTAACGGTATATTTGAAATCATTATTTTGAATTTTCCATTTTAGCACATACGTACAAAACACAAAGTCATACTAAGAAATAATTTTATGAGTATATTCGAACCAACTTGAGCACATCGAATAATGAACCTATTACGTTAATTCGACAATAAAAATTCACAGTATTATCCCTATCAACGTGGCTCACTATATTCCAACTTCATTTGTCTGTCTCTTAAGAACACATTTGCAGCCAATATATCATATTCCTTTGGGTACGACTATCAAAATCATATTTGTATAAAATACATGGAATTTATTTCGGATATGTGTATCGTACCATATCATAGAGTCAATAGTGTTAATGGTTTAGTTAAAAAACCGAGAATTGTTTATTCTTGATATTGACAAGAAAATCATATTTTTTCTTTAATGTACAAGAATACTCATTAGAAGTTCTAACTATCATGTTCATTTAGGTTCGGTCAATTTCATTTCATCCCTTCTAATCAGTTTTATCCTTGGATTGTATCCGAATTCATTTTATACCAATAATTTCTCAAAGAAATTCCTTTCCTACGTAGTTAGTATTTCTTTAAACAACAGTTGTTTCTTAGTGCAATGGGATAGACACTTATAAGCATTTTATCAATTTCCTTTTATAAAACTGATTTTGTATTAGTTCACAAAATATTTATGTTCGCAACATAAATTGGCCATCTGATGACTATCTTTCCCAAAATTCTCTTGGGATGATTCATACAAGATCCCTTACGTATAATTATTATGTGCGGTCTTTGGACTAGCACAACCTACCAACTCCTTGGCCTTGGGGTTTCTTATAAACCTTTATCTTACATGGTTTTGTAAACTATTCTTTGGATATTGTTCATTTTGACCTCGTGTACCACTCTTAAGTACATACCTTTTTGAAAGAGTTTGGCTCAACTTCACTCATCATTATTCGTGTTTTGTCCAACGAAGTTCGATCACTCCTTATCAATACATCATTATGTATTATATGGATGAGTGACTTTTAAGACTGATTCTTTATTCATATTAGGTACATATGGATCTCTTTCCAATAAACTCACCCATTCGATCAAATCGAATCATTTATGTTGCATTTTATATTATTTACTTTATATTCTACGAGCTTATTATAGACTTAAACATGTATATCAAATACACATGTTCATGTATGTGATAACTCATCAATGAACATAATGAAGCACGTGGAACCATTTTGGTATTAATATACTTATGATTACATACATCTATATCTATTAATTTGAAGAGTTCATCAACTCTTATGACGTTCCCACTAAATAGTGCATAGCGCTTAATTTTGGTGAAAGTAAATCTATTGGATAAGAATTGATTTAGATTGATAAAACACTTTTTGTTAAATTAAATATGAATGGATATAATCCTATTAATCCTAAACCTAAGTTAAATTGATTCACTACAATTGTATATGAAATCGAATATGAAATTGTGGCGATTATAAATTGTAGATTTACAAAATTCGGGTTAGCTATGATGAACAATTTGTAATAAAAGTTTACTGTAATCGGTAATCGAGAATAGTGATCTTTAAGAAGCAAGCAGAGATGATGATTTAAAATATACAGTAAATAGGTTACGACCAGTCAATAGGCTCAATGAAGCTAGTCGACAGCAAGCGATTAACCGATTTAGGGAATAGCGGTCGACCGGTTAACGAATTCTATGCGTGGTCTGAACCTTGACCTAAGGCCCAAGTTATTAGTTTAATTTTGTGTGTGTGTTTGTGTGGATGTTAGTATAAGTAGGGAGATTAGCTCCTTAGGTATACAACTCTTAGATGTTGCAGAACTGGATAGATATGTACACATGAAAGGAGGCCTAGACACTATTTGTTCAGTGGGTTGATACTTAATTAGGGGCGATTCTATCTCAAATTGCATTCATAGAAGGTTCTACGATGTACACACATACTGACGATGATTCCTGGAGGAGTGTGGGGCCTGACACTAACATGAGATCCTTGTTATGTACAGCAGCATGGACGTGATACTATATTGCTGATGGAACTCAGTGTCCGACGATGATGCTTGGAAGAGTGTGTGGCCTGACACTAACATGAGATCCTTGTTATATACAGCAGCATGGACATGATACTATATTGTTGATGGATCTCGATGCAGTGCAATATGAGGCGTTACGTTACCATCGAGAGATGGATAGAGATACGACAACCTTGAGAAGTATTTGGCATGAGTCAGCATTGCGAGCTCCTCTTCAATGCGTAAATATGATATGTGTAATCATAATTTGAGAATGTAGTCTCAAGGTTGATATTGTAGGTGACCCTAAGTTTGAGTAGTTCCAGTTGCTATTAGCTGATCCATAGTTATTTTGAGGATTTGATTAGCTGTTCGAACCTAAGTATAAGCCTTTAAAAGATATTGGTGTAGATATGTTTAGAAATATACCCTTAATGTAAATGAAACTACCTTAGTAAATGGTTCACAAACACAGTAGGACAACCTATGTCACATACAGTATTAATAAAGTTAATTGCATGCGATCACCGTACATAATGATATAACTCATTCACCAGACTTTTGCCTGATTCACTCCTTTCGTTTCTTTTTCCCTCGCTACAAGAGGAAAGGGAAGCATGTGATAGTCCCTGGGATTACTACGTGGAGTTGCAAGCTTAACTAGAGTTGCTTATTATTATTTTCTATTACTCTCCATGTAACTATTTATCATACTTAGTATTTAACAAAATTTATGTTGTACTTCTGTAAATTCTAAATTATGACTACGTATGTTTTGAGACTGTGTTTTTTTGGATATTTTTCGAGATGACTACTTTTTATATTAATATTTTCCTTCCTTCTGCTATGAGAATCTGAAAGTATAGGATGTCTTAGATTTTCTCCATATATCTAATGTTTAATAACCCAACAGCTCGTACTTGTTGACACCAACACGAATCTGAAAGTCATCCTAGGTTTTTGATCGATGTGTTGGGAGGTGGAGGTTGTCACACTTGGTATTAGAGCTTAGGTTTAAAATTCCTTAGGGATTGGATGCGTATTGAGAGAACATACTTGAAAGGTTTTGAAAAAAGGTTTTCAAAATAGGTTTCTATAGTGTGTGTATATATATATGTATAGATAAAAAGTTTTTCAAAGGATTTATATACGTATATAATTCGAAAAAGCATTCCCTTGTTCTTACCAATACTATCTGTGGAAAGTTTGCTAATAATTCCAAAATCACTAATAGTGAGGATAAGCAAATTCTAGTGGTTGTGGCTCAGGTGATGCGGTTGAGATTCCGAGCATGAATGTCCTAATTTAATTCCACCAGTATCTGCAAGCGAGCAGACAAGCCGAGCTTAACCTTAATATGAGACCTACAAAGTAGGCATTAGGTGTAGTTCCTACCGTTCACCTATCGCCGATTTCACCAGGCTATGTAGGACTTTGCGAGCCTAGGAGGGAAGCCATATTTGGGGACCAAGTCGTATGAGGACTCGAAGGCATGGATCCACACTTGGAGACAATGTGAGGAGATAGCTTGCTACTTGGCACTTATAGGGAGAGGCCTTGAATTGGTGGGATGTTATAGTGGCAGGGACCAATGAGTAGGAGATGACTTGGGAAGAGTTTTAAAGATGTTTTGAGACAAAGTTTCTTTCCATGGCAGAGTGAGGAGTATAATTGGAGAAGTTCATGCATTTGTGGTAAGAAAAAATGTCGGCGAAGGAATATGTGCATCAGTTTAATGAGTTGGCTAGTTTGGTATGAAGATGATAAATATCCCTCATAAGAGATCCCTAAAGTTTGCGAAGGGTATGATTCATCCTCTTTAAGATTTGGCCCTCAACCATATTCTTGTGGGTGCTACTTTCGAGGGTTTGGTGGAGATGACCTTGCTAAACACCATTTCTATAGAGGAAGTGAAGACTGATACCAAGAAGGCAAGAGAAAAGGAACCACAGCAGAATCAGCGCAAGAGTGAAATAGTGGTCAAAGGGAAGATTGAGAAGCAAGAGCTGTAATGTATGAGATGCGGTAAGAAGGGGCATTTTTACAAGGAAGTATAAGACGGACCTCTCAAAGATTAAATGTTACAACTGCAATTAATTCGAGCACACGAATAGGGAGTGTCCAACACCACAAAAGACCTCTACCTAAGTAGTTTTAGCTTACGAACTGGATGTTGTTTCAGCTTGATTGCACCTTCAGTAGTGGACAAGGGGAAGAAGGTCATAATTATAGGTGTGTTTACTTTATCTGATCAACCTATTCGTACCTTATTTGAACTAGGCATCACACTCTTTCATCTATAGTCGATTTGTATATGAGTAGCACTTATACACTAGCATAGTTGTAGATCTTGTAGTTGCATCAAACTCTGTAGGAGGATCGACTTATTTATTTATGATATGTTTGGGTTTGAAATTGTTTATTTTAGGGTCGAGTTTGAATACGATGTTTTGTCTTTGTATTTGTAGGTTTGGGTTAATTTTGGGTATGGATTGGATGCACATGTATGAGAGAGAGCTTAGGTTATTATAGGAAGGTTGTTCACTTGGGTACTTGTGGTGGTTGTAGTCTAGAGGTTTACTAAGATTTCAAAGGTTTAGTTATATTGAGTTATCTATATTCTTTTGACCCATCATATAATGAGTTAGATTCAGTGCCAGTAGTTAGAGAATACCCAGATGTCTTTTTTAAGGTCACCGGTCTTCTACTCCAAAGAGTGATCGAGTTTCAGATTTATCTTGTGGAGAACACCATATCTATTGCCTTAACCTTGAGGCATATGGCTCATAAAGAGAGATGCAGTCTAAATAAGCAAGTGAATGAGCTATTAGGGAAGGGCTTTATTAGGAAGGGTATATTAGAGTGGGGAGAACCGGTTCTCTTTACTACCAAGATGGATGGTTCTTTGAGGCTTTGCATTGATTATCGTGAACTGAATAAGCTGAAAAAGATGAATATTTCGTTACCCTGCTTAGATGGTCTCTTTGATCAATTGGTTAGAGCAAGAGTTTTCTCTCAACTTGACCTGGCTATCATATTGCATCAGTTGCATGTGGCCAAGGATTTAGAAGACCGCTTTTCGTACACCCGATGGACTTTATGAGTGGTTAGTAATGCCATTTGGACTGACCAATGCACCTGCCTACTTGTTGATCCGACGGGTCGAGTTTTTAGAGGGTTGCTTAATAAGTTCTTGGTGATATTTGTAGATGACATATCAGTCTATTCGAAAAGTAAGGAGGAGCGCAAGTTGCATCAAGAAGAAGTGCTCAGTACATTTCCTGGGCATAAGGTGAAGGCGAAGTTTTTCAAATGTCACTTTTGGCACAAGGAGGTACGCTTTTTGAGACATATTGTTTTTTAGTGTGGGCCAACGGTCGATCTTAGTAATGTTGCTGTAGTACAATATTGACATGTATCGAAGAATGCCATGAATGTAAGGATTTTTCTTGGTTTGATGAGCTACTATAGCAAGTTCATTAAGGACATCGCTAAAATCTCTGCCCTTCTAACCTGCCTTACCAAGAATAATTTGGTTTTGTCATGGGACTCCAAGTGTGAAGATGCTTTTATCAAGCTAAAGGAGACATTGACTAGTACACCTGTTCTCGTTCTACACGATGGAACAAAGGCACTCACAGTGTGTACCGTTGCTTCCGGTACGAGGTTGGGCATGGATTGGATGTAGGAAGGAAGAGTGAGGAGCTATGCTGGTCGATAGTTGAAAGTCCATGAGAGAAACTATCATACCCATGATCTTGAGTTGGCAACCATTGTTTTTGCACTCAAGTTAAGAAGACATTATCTATTAGAAGAGCGGTTTAAGCTATTTACGGATCATAACTCTATAAAGTATTTATTCTTCTAGAAGGATACGAAAATTTAAGGCAGCTAAGGTGGATGGGGCTTTTGGCATCATATAATTTGATATCTTCTATTCCCCAGGAAAGGGCAATGTTGTAGCCGATGCGTTAAGTATGAAGCATGCTATGTCGAGTTCTATGTTCATAGAGTGGAAGCACTTGGAGTTTAATTCTATGTTTAATTTTCGACCATCATCAGACCTCACTCTGGAATTGTTAGTAGCTTTATATGTGCAACCTACACTTATGGATCGCTTTGGGTCAAGTCAGAAGCATGATAAGAGCTATTAGATACTTTCCAAAAGCTTGGTAGAGGAGAGAAATCAAGTCATTTGAAGTGCTATGTCATTGATTCAAAGGGTGGTTATGGAAAGATAATAGATTATATGTTCCTCTCATTATGGATTTGATTGACATGGTACTAGCCGAGTCTCATCGTTCTATGATGACCATTCATCCCAGTGGAGACAAAATGTACCATGACATGAACATAATCTTTTATTGGCTTAGTATGAAGAGGCATGTGGCATAGTATGTGGCCAGATTATGACTTGTTAGAAGGTAAAGGTGGAGCAAAAGAAGCCGGGTTGCAGCCATCAGATATTCCACAGTGGAAGTGGGAGAGTTTATTTATGGATTCATCGATGGACGACTTAGGAGCAGGAAAGGAAATGAGAGTATTTAGGTCATAGTCGACCGGCTGACCAAATGCTTTCATCTTGTTCTAGTTAGGTGTACCAGGACTGCTGCATCTTTGGCGACACTATATGTGAGGAAGATAGTTAGGTTACATGGAGTTCCTTCTAGCATTGTTCATGACCAAGATCCGCTAGTGAGTTTGAAAGGAGTCTACTGAAGGCTTTAGGCACTATGTTGAGTTTGAGTACTACTTATCATCAATAAACAAAAGGACAAATAGAGAGAGTGAGCCGAGTATTGGAGGACTTTCTTCGAATGTGTATCTTGGATTTTGGAGGTTCTTGGGAGGATTATTTTCCATTAGTAGAGTTTACCTATAATAGGAGTTATTTGGCAAGTATTCAAATGGCACCGTTTGAGGCATTATATGTATGGCCTTATAGATCACCATATTGTTGATGGGACGATACAGATAGAATTATCTTTAACTAAATATGGTGAGGGAGGCATATGAGAAGATAGTTTTGATTTATAGGAGGATACAAACCATGATGGATATGCAGAAGTCTTACGTTGATAGGAGACATACAGAGTTGGAGTTCGCAGTGGGCGACATGGTTTTTGTGAAGGTCTCACTGCTTAGGTATGTCATGAGATTTGGTAGTTTGGAAAAGTTAGCACCAAGGTTTGTAGGGCCTTTTTCGATCATTGGTAGAGTAAGGAAGTTGGCATATATGGTAAATCTTCCTAAGAAGTTAGCGGGAGTACGCGACATTTTCCATGTCTCACACTTACGGAAGTGCCTACATGATACAGTAGTCGAGTCGAGTTAGATAGAGAAGGTGGAAGTAGAGGAGTCACTTTTTTGTCATGCACCCACTCGTATTCTTGAGCATGGAATGAAGCGACTCCACAATAAAGTTATCGAGCTTGTTAAGGTCTAGTGGGGACACAATCCAGCGAAGAGTACATTGGGAGCCTGAGAACAAGATCCGAGCTACCCATCTAGAACTCTTTTTGGTACGTTTCCATTTTAGTTAAACTAGTATAAATTATTTATGTGCTTAGGTTCTGTTTAGTATACCCCATAGGTAGAGACAATTAGATGCTAGGAATGGTTACGAATGTATCATTAGGATATATTTTGGACGATGGATGCTAATGGATGTATTTATTAAATTGATCTTTGCACGCTTAGGAAAATATATTCTCGAGTTAGCATACTTGCACACCTTCACTTGATTTATTTTACTAAGTTATATGCGTATGGTCATCGCATATGGATTGAATGGTTATGCATATATGTAGAATTGCCAGTATATTTACAATAGGATGTTGCATACATTTTGGATACATGGAATAAGCACGTGCATTCACGAAGTCAACTAGATCAGGAGACCCCCTAATTTTTGCGTTAGTATAGGTTCATATGCATTCCATAAATATATGTACATATTGCATTAGAATATGAACTAAGAACAATGATTGTCGGTTATTGATGAATGTGTAGCTGGTTGTTACTATTAATTTCCATACGTATGAGTTGCATTTTCCCCATCCTTGGAAATTTCGAGGATGTGACAACCCACGCCCCGATGTGCCCTAATTTTCACTAAATCGAAAACCCAAATCTACTAAAGTATGGATCATTGATCTGGTATCCTGCAAATAAATAAATGAATAACATTGCACTATCAATATAAACTCATATTGAAATAGTAAAGTATAGTAAAACATATAGTTACTGACCAATATTGACACTTCCAATATCTAGTGTCCTTTTCAGTGCGGAACATGCATAAGAAAATATGCCCTTCCATTGTTCTGGCCTTGCTCCATTACCTATCCCTCTAAGCTTTCCTATGTTTTTAACTAGGAGGGGGTCAAAACAACGTTCTAGTGGCTGGTAAATTACACACTTTATGTATAACACTAGTTTATGCCAATTGCCTTTCGTTACATGTTATGTTTCTTATTTTTATTTAGTCGTCTCAACTCCACACACACGTACGATATGCCATATCTATCCTAGGTAGAAAATAATGACATATTTACATATATGTATATATATAAGTACCACAGTCCCTTTTTGAGACGACCCGACTTTTTCTCCACAAAAAGTCGTATCATCCTTAAGAAAGAAAGGGATAGAAAAGAGAAAAGAAAGAAGAGAAAGAAGAAACAACACAAGAATCTCAACAGCAGAACGAATAAATTATATTAATAACATAAGTATTACATAGTATACATCAAATATCAGAGTTACACAGGCAATACAACACATACTAGACAGTTATAAACACATGTCTAGTTATTACAACTCAATACATAATACAGAAACACTCAGAGATACCAACACAGCGGAAAACTATATAACTATACGCAGAAGCCTCCTGCTCCATTGCTCCTTCACAATTCGTCAAAGCTAACCTGAATCCTAACCTGAACTCCTTTGGCTACTCATAAAAATTTGAGTACCCAAGAGTTAAATAAAAACGGAAATAACTCCGGGTCAGACATGGGTCTGGTGTGAGTAACAGGTTAAAGTTGCTTAACTTTGAAAAACCTTTGAAAAGAAAAGGTATCACGTAAGACTTCCCACACATAAACATGGAAAAGTTTTTACCTTACGCTAACCAAAACATTTGATAGGAAATCCGATGATATTATAATAGTGTCTAGGGTTTTCAAGTAAATAAGAAATAGCCGAAATTGTTACATGATTAAATTCCAGCTACTAGCCACAAAAGTGGGTAATACAATCAAAACCGTTGGCACTTATTGGATTTTGGACTCCATACAATGGCTGGGCTACTGGGGTACCGCCCGTCACAGTACGTGGCCTAGATCATCGTGCCGAGGATTACTCCCAATCCCCTGCAACACAAAGCCGGACCCGTTTCTTACTGAACAGTTCCAAACAAGACAACCCCGCAGTTGTGACCAGCAACCGCACCACTAAGCCGAAAATAAAGGGACATTTAGACAGGGATAAATCTTGCTCTCAAGTGGGGGCTACCCACGAAGCTTTGCTGCACCTTCCCTGTTTTAGCCATTCCCGGTTGATGAGGCTTGAGGCTACGATTACCTTTATAGGACATATCACTTAGAATGCTCATCGTCCACCTGACGATGTTCTGAAAGCATTCAATCCATACAAGTTCGTTCTGAGTTCGAACGAAACTGAAGGCATTATCTCGTTACACTCATATTGGAATCACCCTCAGAGTTAATGACAATAACCCTTGCACTCTGAATCACCATCTCGAATCTATAAGTACTATTCCGTCAACTCATTACGGAATCACCCACAGAGTTATACTGACATATAGCCCTTACACATCGAGTCTTCACTCGCTCCACTTGGATTAACGACCTAACGTTTAATTGGAATCGATGTGGTTTTCGGATATCCAAATATGGAAACCCGATCCCGGTCTCATCGAAATCCAAAGCGTGTCTTTTAAGGCCAAGTTGTTTTAAGTTTAAAACAATTCAATTCATTATCTAAACACACACAGATAGATAATTCACAACACAATAGATAATCAACCTTATCATTATCAACAGATAATTCATATCATAAACAGATAATCCATATTATCATCCAAAAGCAACCAATGCATCCATATCACATACACTACTCATCTCATAACTGAGATTACAACCCATACCAGACAACCAATACCAATCATCAAACATAAGCAATGATCTAATGATTCACCATTTATAATTAATTTAAAATGAATTAAATTAATTACTTAATCTCTAATTAATTTAAAATAAATTAAATTAATTACTTCATCATTAAAATCCTGCTTATCTTAACCATTAATTGATTACAAATCAATTTATAAATCATCATCTCAATATTCATTTCAATTAATCCTTACTGATTAAACATCTCTAATTGCAATAAATAATTAGCCTATAAGTTAATTACACAAGTTAATTACTTAAATACTTTGCAAATAATTAACTTGTAATTGCTTAATTAATTAATTAGCTAAAATTAATTACATTAATCATTTATTCATTATTAATTATACCTTAATTAATCAATTCCAAATTATATCATTAATTAATTAATTAATGATTTCTAACTACATTTAATCAATCTCTAAATATAAATTAATTACATAAGTAATTAATCTTCAATTTAAACCCTATATATTAATCACACATGATTAATAATCATTCAGTAATTAACTACTTTAATTACTCATCCCAAAATTAATTACTCTTAATTAATTATCTTCATTAATCACTTGATTAATTTTCAAAGTAATTTAAATCAAAATTACTTCCATAATAAATACCCTTAATTACATCCAGTAATTATTAATTAATTACTTCTCTAAGTAATTACAATCCATAAATTACATAAAGTAATTATCAATCAATCCTTAAATGTTTAAATTAATTTAACTTAATTACTCTAAACTAATCACATAAATGAAATTAATTACACCAAGTAATTAATTCATTAATTACTTTTTTTTTGGCAAGGCCGACGGGGTTGAATGGACCCCGACCATTTTATTGCAGCACAAATAGATACAGAACATGAACAATAAAGAGCAAAGCTCAAGAAAACAAGGGAGACATAGTGGCACAAGAACAACAGGAATGTAAACACAAAAGAAAAAACACAAAAGGACAAAAAGGAATGGAATGAGCATAATATGCCAGGTTCAATGCTGAAGCTTTGCATCCCCATGGACTGTTTCATCTCGTTTGTCAACAAATTTTTGAATTCAACATCAGATTTAACCCTACTTACGTCAAACACTCTGGAGTTACGTTCTTTCCATACCGTATTGATGAAGCTTTTCATAAGCACAATAAAGAGTCTCTTCTTATTACCCTTGTTTCCAGTCTTCGCAAATATATTTTCCCATTCAACACGATTATTAGTTGAGGCCGTATAACTCTAAAGTTTGGTCAAAACCAAATTCCAGAGTTGCTTTATGAATTTACACTCAAAGAACAGATGCTCTACAGTCTCCACTTGCACGCTGCAGAAAAGACAGCAATGTCAACCACCATTCCCATGCAAACAAGCTTGGCTCTTGTGTGAACCGCACGGTTAAGGACCTTCCACAACAGCAGGTTTTCACGATAACTACTGTCCAAACACCATGTTCGCTTCCACCTTTTCCACTTTGGCTGCTCTTCATTTTTCATTAAGAATTCATAACCATTACCAATATTGTACTGTCCCTTATTATTTCCCCATGCAATTCCAACAGCCGTTGTAGGTAAGGGAGTGAATCTTCTTATGATATTCCATTAATTACTTTTATTAAGTAATTAACATAAACAATTGATTATTATTAATTAATTAATCTAATTAATTATCAAAATTAATCACATTAATAAATTGTTAAATAATCTTAAGTTAATGACCTTCATTAACATTACTTAATTACTTAATTAAGAATTAACTTATATTAACCATTATTAATTATCAATTAATTAATATTTAATTACAATTTAATTAACCTCAAATTATTAATTAATTAAGTGTTAATTAAAATCTTAATTAATCATTAATCACTTGAATAAATAAATCTTAATCATAAATTAAAATTTAATTAACCATCCCTAATTATAGATTAATTAACCTTAATTAATTAATCTTATTAAATCAACTTAAAAATATTAATTACTTAATTAAATATCCATATTATTAATAAATTAAATAATTAATATTCCATTTAAATTAACTTAATAATTTAAATGAAACCAATTTAAGTTCTAAATTAAGATACATTCTTCTTTATACAAAAGTATTTTAAACAATTTGTTTCAAACAAAAAAAAATAAATTTAAAAATTACTTTTTAAATTCAAACTGAAACATAATTTTAAATTTTCATTTCAAATTCAATCTTAAAATTTAAGACTTTACTTACATCTCTATCTTCATTTTTAAATTCAATTTATTTAACCTTTCCTAAAATAGTTAAACAAATTTAAATTTAAAACTTATTTATTTTTAAAACTAACGTTAAAGTCAAATTCCAGATTTCAAAACTGAATTTAAACTTATTTTAAATCCTTATTTCATAATTTAAAACTCATAGTTTAAAATTCAAACCAATGTTCCTTTATATTTTAAAAAGTTTAAAGTCTAAATTTAAATTTCTAGTTTTTAAATTAAATTCAAACTTAGATTTATTTGCTAAGTTCCATACTTCAGTTTTCGAGATTTAAACTTTACTTAAAAAAATTTCAGTCACATTTTAAAATTTACTTTTAAATTTAAAACAGAAAAACAGTTTTCTGTCTTAATTTAAAACATCTTACATTTTTGAATTCAAAAATGATTCAAACTCCAAGTTTTAAATTATTGAATTCGTAATTACATTTCTGGTTTTGAAAATTCCTGTTTGAACTTAATCTTGCAATTTTAAACTTACTTTTAAATTTAAATAAAAACAGAAAACAGCTTCTGTTTTCATTTAAAAAAAACAAACTTAAGTTTTTTTTAAAAAAAATTAAACTATTCCTAAAAGCCAAAATTCAAACTTATTTGAACTCATATTTAAATTCAGGCTTTAAAACCTAAGTTAAATTCCAGTTTAAAATTCAAACTTTACTTTTTAAAAAAAGATTAAAACCTGGAAATAAACTCTGTAGAATTCTAGAACCTGAAGCACTTTAAACAACCCGAGCTACCTCAAATTTTACTTCGAGTAAAATCACCTCCTGCTTCAAGTCACTTCACAAACAACTCGAGACCATCACGGGTTTTAAAACCCTACAACAACAAAAAAACATCACAACCATGCACACTTCTGCACCGTACACCTGCCCATCCACTCCGACCATCATTGGCCAAATCCACGACCATTCCACGATCATCAAACCTTCCCTCAGGCCAACTCAACACCCACTTCTACATCATGTGCTCAATTCTAGTTTGAGACTCAATTTCCAGAACCTGGAACAGCCTCCCCCTTTCAGTGCCTAGCCTGTCAACGACAATAACTCACCACTCTGGCCACCATAAATCTTGAAACTCCGGTGAAGACTTCATCAACCCTTCATCTACCAATCCCCTAAATATCTCAGAACTCGATCAAAAGATGATGCCGCAACACTTCAATTCCATAAACCTAGTAAAACTAGGGTTCCTAACTATAATTCCTAAATTACAACACCAATATTGAAATTCAATTCAATCCAGTATTTTTTCTATAATCTTTGATAGCTACTCTATCTCCAGAAGCCAATTCAATCAAATCAAATGCAAGTATCAAGTGTACTAAACCAAAATGTAAAATACAGTAAATTCATCACTGCACTTGTTTCACAACACTATAAATTATAATATTTGATTTAAAATTCATGAATTCACTTGTTGTTTCTATTAATAAACCTGAAACAATAAATCATAAAGTTTGAATTTTTCCTCTTATATTAATGTTTGCTCTGTTATTAAAATTTCAGGCAATTCAAAATTTATTTAACCTATATAAAATGTTTTAACTTTTCTTTATCATGAACCTAACATATTTCAGTCAATAACTAGGTCATAACAACAACGAGATCAAAAGGAAAGAGATTTTGATCCATTTGAGCTTGTACTGTGCAGACAGTACCATAAGTAAACAAACACACATCACATTCATGCTTATATATATAAAAAGCAAAATATTTAACAATATATAAGTGTAGGCCTACTTATTTTCATGAATAAATCAAGCAATCCATATCTTATACTTAAACTTTCAAATATGTTAAGTTACTCACTTGTACTAAAATGCAGAGCCCAGGTTTTAATGAAAAGCCTTTTTTGAAATCTTGTTGAAAATCTGCTTAAATCCCTTTTAAAACTTGCTTCCAACTTGATGCTTCCAGATTTGAAAATTCATGAATGCAGACTTGATGAGGTTGCATGCAGAGGCCTATTTTCCCAGGTCTTGAAAGAAATGCAGGCCTTCTTGAAAGTTGATATGCAATTGAATAGATTTTTGAAAGTGGGCAAGAGATTTGAGAAATGCTGTGCATTTTGGAAGTTGATTACAAGGAATGACATGTAAGCTTTAGTTTACAAGAACATGCAGGTTTTCTTGATTAAAAATTGAAATGCAGGCCTTAGTTTTATGAACAGGTTTGCTTGAAATTGGAATGCATGTTTGCATTTTGCAGATTGAATATGATTTGGGATATGTTCAAGGAATTTGATTCTGCAGGTTAGAGGAGCATGATTATAAAGAGGGTTTCAGATTTGTTTAGAAATGAAAAAAATGAGAAAAGAAGAGAAAAGAAACATGCAAGTTAAAATAACAAATGTTTTGAATTAAAGGAAAATAAAAACTAAAATTTGACACTTGTAAAAGAAATAGACACATGTAAATTTACACACTTAAATATTTAACACATGTTAACTCAAAATTTTAAATTATATACACATGTCTCTTTCAAGTAATTAGTAATTTAGATTAAGTGTTAAAGATAAATTAAACTTAATTAGTTTCGTTAACACCTAGTTATGTATTTAAATAATTTCTAATGAATAAAGCAAAGTGTTTAAATAAAACAACATACAAATTTATCATTTGAAAAAGATACTTTTAAACAATTGAAATAAATTTATAAAAGAGGTTATAACTTATATGAATACATGTTTCATATTTAAAATTGTATTTTAAATTTCATATTAAATTTACAAATCACATTATCAATCAATATTTTTAAAAAGAACAACACAAATATTTTTGTAACATATTTTTAATATACAAACTTAAGTTAAAATGAATTTTAAACCAATAAAATATTTATCTTACATATTTAAAATCATATAGTATTTTATTAAATATTTTTGAAAAGTTTAAATCCAAAAATAAATCACAATTCCTAATTTCAAATTATTAAAATTATGCTATTCTAATTTAATTACTTATCTTTTAAAATATATATAAATACATATACATTTCATAAATAGAAAACAAATTTTATCAGTTTATTAAAAATAAATTCACAAATTAAATGTTTAAATAAAGAAGATTATTAAATCAAATCAAATTTATTAACAAAAATTACCAATTCAATTTAAATTTAAACACAGATTATTAAATTTAAATTGCCATAAATTCCGGGATATTACAATCCTTCCCCCTTAAAAGAATTTCGTCCCCGAAATTTAAAACAAAGGTAATTTAATAATCTATTTACAGATTTTATTTTAAAACACAGCATATGTTAATCATATGCTGATAACTATAGTAACCAATTCACACAATCAGAACAAATCTAATTATCCAAAAGAATTTTGGATAAAACTTTCACGATATATATATATATCGGGATACTCGCTCTATAAAATCTAATCGATCAATACTACTAAGCTATAGAGCTCCTAATAACAATTCTATACAGAATACCAGACTACAAACGAGTCTGACTCAACAATCAAACCAACCTAAACTGCTGGTTCTAAAACCAGAAATATCAAACACGCACTCCCTCAGAGTTACGTGAAACACCCTGAATCCCAGTTATCCAAACCGGCAATTCAACTCTAGAAAACCAAACACTGATCTAACCCATCACAGAAGAAACCAAAACACTTCGGAGCTAGCCTCACAGACATGCCAAAACTTATAGCTCCTTGGATCAGAGAAAAACTTAACCAAAATCCAATCTCCGATTCCAGAATCCAAATTTCTTCGTCTCATATCCATAAAACTCTTCGGACAATCCTGGGCTACCAACATCCTTCCAGATCAGCACAACTCTTGCTGATTCCACTAGAAACAGACTGGATCAAAACAATCCAATGATCTCCTCAAGATCACTCAAAAACCAAGAACACAAACCCTGCTTCTCAACAACAGAAGACAGAACAACTTCTTCTTATCCAGAAAAGAAAACAGAAACATCCCCAAACTGCTTCTGCTGCACAACTCTGATCCGAAACTGAAGAAAATGCTGAAGAACACGAGCACGGACTAGACAACTCAGCACAGAAATATAGTTCCATATATCCATATAGAAAACTCAGATGTTCCTCCGAAACCTGAGCTACTTCATCAACTTCTACCTCAAAGAACCATCTATATATTAACTGAACTACCAGTTCCATTCCTGGAAAGAAAACTCGATCTTCAGATGCAGACAAACTCTGACTTCCTGGAAGAAAATCCGGACAATCTCCAACAATCCAAAGAACATACCATCGCAAGTCACTTTTGCGATCAACTCAGCCTAAATTCAAAGAAAACTACTCTCTCTCAACCAAACAGAACAACTTATGCTGGCTTAGCCAACTTACCAGAGAAATGAGTCCATACTGCTGCTTCTGATCTCCACTTCAGAAAAACTAATCAGCCAGAAGACACCTTACCAACTCAGAATACTCTGCTAAACTCAGCCAAATCACCGAGCAGACTCACTTTTTACTATCGTTCCAAAGAAACATCTTTGGAAATATCCATATTCACTGCATCTCATCACGCAGCTACAACTTCCTGAGATATCAAAATACCATCACTCACTGGCTTCATCCTTATCGACAGATCAAAACTCAATTCTGCACTTCATAGATGAACTCCGAACCTTAACAGGTTTCCTTCAGAGATCGATGAAGTCCTTACACCAAACAAAACTTACTCGAGACGGTATTAGGTCTACAGTCTCGACAGATACACTTCCAACCTCATCCATTCAAACTCCAACCAATGGTAGTCGTGTTACACACACTTCTACCTCATCTACCTTTATAACTTACATTGGAAAAACCTGAACAGGTGATCCAACAAATAGGTAGAAATAATTATATATATATATATATATATAATACAAATACGCTCTCTCAAGATAGACACCACTACAGAGCCTAGGTATTCACTCAACCTAATGCTCTGATACCAGCTGAGACGGCCCGACTTTTCCTCCACAAAAAGTCGTATCATCCTTAAGAAAGAAAGGGATAGAAAAGAGAAAAGAAAGAAGAGAAAGAAGAAACAACACAAGAATCACAACAGCGGAACGAATAAATTATATTAATAACATAAGTATTACATAGTATACATCAAATATCAGAGTTACACAGGCAATACAACACATACTGGACAGTTATAAACACTTGTCTAGTTATTACAACTCAATACATAATACAGAAACACTCAGAGATACCAACACAGCGGAAAACTATATAACTATACGCAGAAGCCTCCTGCTCCATTGCTCCTTCACAATTCGTCAAAGCTAACCTGAATCCTAACCTGAACTCCCTTGGATACTCATAAAAATTTGAGTAGCCAAGAGTTAAAGAAAAACAGAAATAACTCCGAGTCAGACATTGGTCTGGTGTGAGTAACATGTTAAAGTTGCTTAACTTTGAAAAACCTATGAAAAGAAAAGGTATCACGTAAGACTTCCCACACATAAACATGGAAAAGTTTTTACCTTACGCTAACCAAAACATTTGATAGGAAATTCGATGATATTATAATAGTGTCTAGGGTTTTCAAGTAAATAAGAAATAGCCGAAATTGTTACATGATTAAATTCCAGCTACTAGCCACAAAAGTGGGTAATACAATCAAAACCGTTGACACTTATTGGATTTTGGATTCCATACAATGGCTGGGCTACTGGGGTACCGCCCGTCACAGTACGTGGCCTAGATCACCGTGCCGAGGATTACTCCCAATCCCCTGCAACACAAAGCCGGACCCGTTCCTTACTGAACAGTTCCAAACAAGACAACCCCGCAGTTATGACCAGCAACCGCACCACTAAGCCGAAAATAAAGGGACATCTAGATAGGGATAAATCTTGCTCTCAAGTGGGGGCTACCCACGAAGCTTTGCTGCACCTCCCCTGTTTTAGCCATTCCCGGTTGATGAGACTTGAGGCTACGATTACCTTTATAGGACATATCACTTAGAATGCTCATCGTCCACCTGACGATGTTCTGAAAGCATTCAATCCATACAAGTTCGTTCCGGGTTCGAACGAAACTGAAGGCATTATCTCGTTACACTCATATTGGAATCACCCTCAGAGTTAACGACAATAACCCTTGCACTCTGAATCACCATCTCGAATCTATAAGTACTATTCCGTCAACTCATTACGGAATCACCCACGTAGTTATACTGACGTATAGCCCTTACACCTCGAGTCTTCACTCGCTCCACTTGGATTAACGACCTAACGTTTAATTGGAATCGATGTGGTTTTCAGATATCCAAATATGGAAACCCGATCCCGGTCTCATCGAAATCCAAAGCGTGTCTTTTAAGGCCAAGTTGTTTTAAGTTTAAAACAATTCAATTCATTATCTAAACACACACAGATAGATAATTCACCACACAATAGATAATCAACCTTATCATTATCAACAGATAACTCATATCATAAACAGAAAATCCATATTATCATCCAAAAGCAAACAATGCATCCATATCACATACACTACTCATCTCATAACTGAGATTACAACCCATACCAGACAACCAATGCCAATCATCAAACATAAGCAATGATCTAATGATTCACCATTTATAATTAATTTAAAATGAATTGAATTAAATACTTAATCTCTAATTAATTTAATTATTAAATTAATTACTTCATCATTAAAATCCTGATTATCTTAACCATTAATTGATTACAAATCAATTTATAAATCATCATCTCAATATTCATTTCAATTAATCCTTACTGATTAAACATCTCTAATTGTAATAAATAATTAGCCTATAAGTTAATTACACAAGTTAATTACTTAAATCCTTTGCAAATAATTAACTTGTAATTGCTTAATTAATTAATTAGCTAAAATTAATTACATTAATTATTTATTCATTATTAATTATACCTTAATTAATCAATTCCAAATTATATCATTAATTAATTAATTAATGATTTCTAACTACATTTAATCAATCTCTAAATATAAATTAATTACATAAGTAATTAATCTTTAATTTAAACCCTATATATTAATCACACATGATTAATAATCATTCAGTAATTAACTACTTTAATTACTCATCCCAAAATTAATTACTCTTAATTAATTATCTTCATTAATCACTTGATTAATTTTCAAAGTAATTTAAATCCAAATTACTTCCATAATAAATATCCTTAATTACATCCTGTAATTATTAATTAATTACTTCTCTAAGTAATTACAATCCATAAACTACATAAAGTAATTATCATTCAATCCTCAAATGTTTAAATTAATTTAACTTAATTAATCTAAACTAATCACATAAATCAAATTAATTACACCAAGTAATTAATTCATTAATTACTTTTATTAAGTAATTAACATAAACAATTGATTATTATTAATTAATTAATCTAATTAATTATCAAAATTAATCACATTAATAAATTGTTAAATAATCTTAAGTTAATGACCTTCATTAACATTACTTAATTACTTAATTAAGAATTAACTTATATTAACCATTATTAATTATCAATTAATTAATATTTAATTACAATTTAATTAACCTCAAATTATTAATTAATTAAGTGTTAATTAAAATCTTAATTAATCATTAATCACTTGATTAAATAAATCTTAATCATAAATTAAAATTTAATTAACCATCCCTAATTATAGATTAATTAACCTTAATTAATTAATCTAATTAAATCAACTTAAAAATATTAATTACTTAATTAAATATCCACATTATTAATAAATTAAATAATTAATATTCCATTTAAATTAACTTAATAATTTAAATGAAACCAATTTAAGTTCTAAATTAAGATACATTCTTCTTTATACAAAAGTATTTTAAACAATTTGTTTCAAATAAAAAAAATTAAATTTAAAAATTTCTTTTAAATTCAAACTGAAACACAATTTTAAATTTTCATTTCAGATTCAATCTTAAAAATTAAGACTTTACTTACATCTTTATCTTTATTTTTAAATTCAATTTATTTAACCTTTCCTAAAATAGTTAAACAAATTTAAATTTAAAACTTATTTATTTTTAAAACTGACGTTAAAGTCAAATTCCAGATTTCAAAACTGAATTTAAACTTATTTTAAATCCTTATTTCATAATTTAAAACTCATAGTTTAAAATTCAAACCAATGTTCCTTTATATTTTAAAAAGTTTAAAGTCTAAATTTAAATTACCAGTTTTTAAATTAAATTCAAACTTAGATTTATTTGCTAAGTTCCATACTTCAGTTTTCCAGATTTAAACTTTACTTAAAAAAATTTTCAGTTACATTTTAAAATTTACTTTTAAATTTAAAACAGAAAAACAAATTTCTGTCTTAATTTAAAACATCTTACATTTTTGAATTCAAAAATGATTCAAACTCCAAGTTTTAAATTATTGAATTCATACTTACATTTCTGGTTTTGAAAATTCCTGTTTGACTTAATCTTACAATTTTAAACTTACTTTTAAATTTAAATAAAAACAGAAAACAGCTTCTGTTTTCATTTAAAAAAAAACAAACTTAAGTTTTTTTTTTTAAAATAAATTATTCCTAAAAGCCAAAATTCAAACTTATTTGAACTCATATTTAAATTCAGGCTTTAAAACCTAAGTTAAATTCTAGTTTAAAATTCAAACTTTACTTTTTAAAAAAAAATTAAAACCTGGAAATAAACTCTGTAGAATTCTAGAACCTGAAGCACTTTAAACAACCCGAGCTACCTCAAATTTTACTTCGAGTAAAATCACCTCCTGCTTCGAGTCACTTCACAAATAACTCGAGACCATCACGGGTTTTAAAACCCTACAACAACAAAAAAACATCACAACCATGCACACTTCTGCACCGTACACCTGCCCATCCACTCCGGCCATCATTGGCCAAATCCACGACCATTCCACGATCATCAAACCTTCCCTCAGGCCAACTCAACACCCACTTCTACATCATGTGCTCAATTCTAGTTTGAGACTCAATTTCCAGAACCTGGAACAGCCTCCCCCTTTCAGTGCCTAGCCTGTCAACGACAATAACTCACCACTCCGGCCACCATAAATCTTGAAACTCCGGTGAAGACTTCATCAACCCTTCATCTACCAATCCCCTAAATATCTCAGAACTCGATCAAAAGCTGATGCCGCAACACTTCAATTCCATAAACCTAGTAAACCTAGGGTTCCTAACTATAATTCCTAAATTACAACCCCAATATTGAAATTCAATTCAATCCAGTATTTTTTCTATAATCTTTGATAGCTACTCTATCTCAAGAAGCCAGTTCAATCAATCAAATGCAAGTATCAAGTGTACTTAACCAAAATGTAAAATACAGTAAATTCATCACCGCACTTGTTTCACAACACTATAAATTATAATATTTGATTTAAAATTCATGAATTCACTTGTTGTTTCTATTAATAAACTTGAAACAATAAATCATAAAGTTTGAATTTTTCCTCTTATATTAATGTTTGCTCTGTTATTAAATTTTCAGGCAATTCAAAATTTATTTAACCTATATAAATGTTTTAACTTTTCTTTATCATGAACCTAACATATTTCAGTCAATAACTAGGTCATAACAACAACGAGATCAAAAGGAAAGAGATTTTGATCCATTTGAGCTTGTACTGTGCAGACAGTACCATAAGTAAACAAACACACATCACATTCATGCTTATATATACACAGCAAAATATTTAACAATATATAAGTATAGGCCTATTTATTTTCATGAATAAATCAAGCAATCCATATTTTATACTTAAACTTTCAAATATGTTAAGTTACTCACTTGTACTAAAATGCAGAGCCCAGGTTTTAATGAAAAGCCTTTTTTGAAATCTTGTTGAAAATCTGCTTAAATCCCTTTTAAAACTTGCTTCCAACTTGATGCTTCCAGATTTGAAAATTCATGAATGCAGACTTGATGAGGTTGCATGCAAAGGCCTATTTTCCCAGGTCTTGAAAGAAATGCAGGCCTTCTTGAAAGTTGATATGCAATTGAATAGATTTTTGAAAGTGGGCAATAGATTTGAGAAATGCTGTGCATTTTGGAAGTTGATTACAGGGAATGACATGCAAGCTTTAGTTTACAAGAACATGCAGGTTTTCTTGATTAAAAATTGAAATGCAGGCCTTAGTTTTATGAACAGGTTTGCTTGAAATTGGAATGCATGTTTGCATTTTGCAGATTGAATATGATTTGGGATATGTTCAAGGAATTTGATTCTGCAGGTTAGAGGAGCATGATTATAAAGAGGGTTTCAGATTTGTTTAGAAATGAAAAAAATGAGAAAAGAAGAGAAAAGAAACATGCAAGTTAAAATAACAAATGTTTTGAATTAAAGGAAAATAAAAACTAAAATTTGACACTTGTAAAAGAAATAGACACATGTAAATTTACACACTTAAATATTTAACACATGTTAACTCAAAATTTTAAATTATATACACATGTCTCTTTCAAGTAATTAGTAATTTAGATTAAGTGTTAAAGATAAATTAAACTTAATTAGTTTCGTTAACACCTAGTTATGTATTTAAATAATTTCTAATGAATAAAGCAAAGTGTTTAAATAAAACAACATACAAATTTATCATTTGAAAAAGATACTTTTAAACAATTGAAATAAATTTATAAAAGAGGTTATAACTTATATGAATACATGTTTCATATTTAAAATTGTATTTTAAATTTCATATTAAATTTACAAATCACATTATCAATCAATATTTTTAAAAAGAACAACACAAATATTTTTGTAACATATTTTTAATATACAAATTTAAGTTAAAATGAATTTTAAACCAATAAAATATTTATCTTACATATTTAAAATCATATAGTATTTTATTAAATATTTTTGAAAAGTTTAAATCCAAAAATAAATCACAATTCCTAATTTCAAATTATTAAAATTATGCTATTCTAATTTAATTACTTATCTTTTAAAATATATATAAATACATATACATTTTATAAATAGAAAACAAATTTTATCAGTTTATTAAAAATAAATTCACAAATTAAATGTTTAAATAAAGAAGATTATTAAATCAAATCAAATTTATTAACAAAAATTACCAATTCAATTTAAATTTAAACACAGATTATTAAATTTAAATTGCCATAAATTCCGGGATATTACAATCCTTCCCCCTTAAAAGAATTTCGTCCCCGAAATTTAAAACAAAGGTAATTTAATAATCTATTTACAGATTTTATTTTAAAACACAGCATATGTTAATCATATGCTGATAACTATAGTAACCAATTCACACAATCAGAACAAATCTAATTATCCAAAAGAATTTTGGATAAAACTTTCACGATATATATATATATATCGGGATACTCGCTCTATAAAATCTAATCGATCAATACTACTAAGCTATAGAGCTCCTAACAACAATTCTATACAGAATACCAGACTACAAACGAGTCTGACTCAACAATCAAACCAACCTAAACTGCTGGTTCTAAAACCAGAAATATCAAACACGCACTCCCTCAGAGTTACGTGAAACACCCTGAATCCCAGTTATCCAAACCGGCAATTCAACTCTAGAAAACCAAACACTGATCTAACCCATCACAGAAGAAACCAAAACACTTCGGAGCTAGCCTCACAGACATGCCAAAACTTATAGCTCCTTGGATCAGAGAAAAACTTAACCAAAATCCAATCTCCGATTCCAGAATCCAAATTTCTTCGTCTCATATCCATAAAACTCTTCGGACGATCCTGGGCTACCAACATCCTTCCAGATCAGCACAACTCTTGCTGATTCCACTAGAAACAGACTGGATCAAAACAATCCAATGATCTCCTCAAGATCACTCAAAAACCAAGAACACAAACCCTGCTTCTCAACAACAGAAGACAGAACAACTTCTTCTTATCCAGAAAAGAAAACAGAAACATCCCCAAACTGCTTCTGCTGCACAACTCTGATCCGAAACTGAAGAAAATGCTGAAGAACACGAGCACGGACTAGACAACTCAGCACAGAAATATAGTTCCATATATCCATATAGAAAACTCAGATGTTCCTCCGAAACCTGAGCTACTTCATCAACTTCTACCTCAAAGAACCATCTATATATTAACTGAACTAACAGTTCCATTCTTGGAAAGAAAACTCGATCTTCAGATGCAGACAAACTCTGACTTCCTGGAAGAAAATCCGGACAATCTCCAACAATCCAAAGAACATACCATCGCAAGTCACTTTTGCGATCAACTCAGCCTAAATTCAAAGAAAACTACTCTCTCTCAACCAAACAGAACAGCTTATGCTGGCTTAGCCAACTTACCAGAGAAATGAGTCCATACTGCTGCTTCTGATCTCCACTTCAGAAAAACTACTCAGCCAGAAGACACCTTACCAACTCAGAATACTCTGCTAAACTCAGCCAAATCACCGAGCAGACTCACTTTTTACTATCGTTCCAAAGAAACATCTTTGGAAATATCCATATTCACTGCATCTCATCACGCAGCTACAACTTCCTGAGATATCAAAATACCATCACTCACTGGCTTCATCCTTATCGACAGATCAAAACTCAATTCTGCACTTCATAGATGAACTCCGAACCTTAACAGGTTTCCTTCAGAGATCGATGAAGTCCTTACACCAAACAAAACTTACTCGAGACGGTATTAGGTCTACAGTCTCGACAGATACACTTCCAACCTCATCCATTCAAACTCCAACCAATGGTAGTCGTGTTACACACACTTCTACCTCATCTACCTTTATAACTTACATTGGAAAAACCTGAACAGGTGATCCAACAAATAGGTAGAAATAATTATATATATATATATATATATATATATATATATATATATATATAATACAAATACGCTCTCTCAAGATAGACACCACTACAGAGCCTAGGTATTCACTCAACCTAATGCTCTGATACCAGCTGAGACGGCCCGACTTTTCCTCCACAAAAAGTCGTATCATCCTTAAGAAAGAAAGGGATGGAAAAGAGAAAAGAAAGAAGAGAAAGAAGAAACAACAAAAGAATCACAACAGTGGAACGAATAAATTATATTAATAACATAAGTATTACATAGTATACATCAAATATCAGAGTTACACAGGCAATACAACACATACTGGACAGTTATAAACACTTGTCTAGTTATTACAACTCAATACATAATACAGAAACACTCAGAGATACCAACACAGCAGAAAACTATATAACTATACGCAGAAGCCTCCTGCTCCATTGCTCCTTCACAATTCGTCAAAGCTAACCTGAATCCTAACCTGAACTCCCTTGGATACTCATAAAAATTTGAGTAGCCAAGAGTTAAAGAAAAACAGAAATAACTCCGGGTCAGACATGGGTCTGGTGTGAGTAACAGGTTAAAGTTGCTTAACTTTGAAAAACCTATGAAAAGAAAAGGTATCACGTAAGACTTCCCACACATAAACATGGAAAAGTTTTTACCTTACGCTAACCAAAACATTTGATAGGAAATTCGATGATATTATAATAGTGTCTAGGGTTTTCAAGTAAATAAGAAATAGCCGAAATTGTTACATGATTAAATTCCAGCTACTAGCCACAAAAGTGGGTAATACAATCAAAACCGTTGACACATATTGGATTTTGGATTCCATACAATGGCTGGGCTACTGGGGTACCGCCCGTCACAGTACGTGGCCTAGATCACCGTGCCGAGGATTACTCCCAATCCCCTGCAACACAAAGCCGGACCCGTTCCTTACTGAACAATTCCAAACAAGACAACCCCGCAGTTATGACCAGCAACCGCACCACTAAGCCGAAAATAAAGGGACATCTAGACAGGGATAAATCTTGCTCTCAAGTGGGGGCTACCCACGAAGCTTTGCTGCACCTCCCCTGTTTTAGCCATTCCCGGTTGATGAGACTTGAGGCTACGATTACCTTTATAGGACATATCACTTAGAATGCTCATCGTCCACCTGACGATGTTCTGAAAGCATTCAATCCATACAAGTTCGTTCCGGGTTCGAACGAAACTGAAGGCATTATCTCGTTACACTCATATTGGAATCACCCTCAGAGTTAACGACAATAACCCTTGCACTCTGAATCACCATCTCGAATCTATAAGTACTATTCCGTCAACTCATTACGGAATCACCCACGTAGTTATACTGACGTATAGCCCTTACACCTCGAGTCTTCACTCGCTCCACTTGGATTAACGACCTAACGTTTAATTGGAATCGATGTGGTTTTCGGATATCCAAATATGGAAACCCGATCCCGGTCTCATCGAAATCCAAAGCGTGTCTTTTAAGGCCAAGTTGTTTTAAGTTTAAAACAATTCAATTCATTATCTAAACACACACAGATAGATAATTCACCACACAATAGATAATCAACCTTATCATTATCAACAGATAACTCATATCATAAACAGAAAATCCATATTATCATCCAAAAGCAAACAATGCATCCATATCACATACACTACTCATCTCATAACTGAGATTACAACCCATACCAGACAACCAATGCCAATCATCAAACATAAGCAATGTTCTAATGATTCACCATTTATAATTAATTTAAAATGAATTGAATTAAATACTTAATCTCTAATTAATTTAATTATTAAATTAATTACTTCATCATTAAAATCCTGATTATCTTAACCATTAATTGATTACAAATCAATTTATAAATCATCATCTCAATATTCATTTCAATTAATCCTTACTGATTAAACATCTCTAATTGTAATAAATAATTAGCCTATAAGTTAATTACACAAGTTAATTACTTAAATCCTTTGCAAATAATTAACTTGTAATTGCTTAATTAATTAATTAGCTAAAATTAATTACATTAATTATTTATTCATTATTAATTATACCTTAATTAATCAATTCCAAATTATATCATTAATTAATTAATTAATGATTTCTAACTACATTTAATCAATCTCTAAATATAAATTAATTACATAAGTAATTAATCTTTAATTTAAACCCTATATATTAATCACACATGATTAATAATCATTCAGTAATTAACTACTTTAATTACTCATCCCAAAATTAATTACTCTTAATTAATTATCTTCATTAATCACTTGATTAATTTTCAAAGTAATTTAAATCCAAATTACTTCCATAATAAATATCCTTAATTACATCCTGTAATTATTAATTAATTACTTCTCTAAGTAATTACAATCCATAAACTACATAAAGTATTATCATTCAATCCTCAAATGTTTAAATTAATTTAACTTAATTAATCTAAACTAATCACATAAATCAAATTAATTACACCAAGTAATTAATTCATTAATTACTTTTATTAAGTAATTAACATAAACAATTGATTATTATTAATTAATTAATCTAATTAATTATCAAAATTAATCACATTAATAAATTGTTAAATAATCTTAAGTTAATGACCTTCATTAACATTACTTAATTACTTAATTAAGAATTAACTTATATTAACCATTATTAATTATCAATTAATTAATATTTAATTACAATTTAATTAACCTCAAATTATTAATTAATTAAGTGTTAATTAAAATCTTAATTAATCATTAATCACTTGATTAAATAAATCTTAATCATAAATTAAAATTTAATTAACCATCCCTAATTATAGATTAATTAACCTTAATTAATTAATCTAATTAAATCAACTTAAAAATATTAATTACTTAATTAAATATCCACATTATTAATAAATTAAATAATTAATATTCCATTTAAATTAACTTAATAATTTAAATGAAACCAATTTAAGTTCTAAATTAAGATACATTCTTCTTTATACAAAAGTATTTTAAACAATTTGTTTCAAATAAAAAAATTAAATTTAAAAATTTCTTTTAAATTCAAACTGAAACACAATTTTAAATTTTCATTTCAGATTCAATCTTAAAAATTAAGACTTTACTTACATCTTTATCTTTATTTTTAAATTCAATTTATTTAACCTTTCCTAAAATAGTTAAACAAATTTAAATTTAAAACTTATTTATTTTTAAAACTGACGTTAAAGTCAAATTCCAGATTTCAAAACTGAATTTAAACTTATTTTAAATCCTTATTTCATAATTTAAAACTCATAGTTTAAAATTCAAACCAATGTTCCTTTATATTTTAAAAAGTTTAAAGTCTAAATTTAAATTTCCAGTTTTTAAATTAAATTCAAACTTAGATTTATTTGCTAAGTTCCATACTTCAGTTTTCCAGATTTAAACTTTACTTAAAAAAATTTTCAGTTACATTTTAAAATTTACTTTTAAATTTAAAACAGAAAAACAAATTTCTGTCTTAATTTAAAACATCTTACATTTTTGAATTCAAAAATGATTCAAACTCCAAGTTTTAAATTATTGAATTCATACTTACATTTCTGGTTTTGAAAATTCCTGTTTGACTTAATCTTACAATTTTAAACTTACTTTTAAATTTAAATAAAAACAGAAAACAGCTTCTGTTTTCATTTAAAAAAAAACAAACTTAAGTTTTTTTTTTTAAAATAAATTATTCCTAAAAGCCAAAATTCAAACTTATTTGAACTCATATTTAAATTCAGGCTTTAAAACCTAAGTTAAATTCTAGTTTAAAATTCAAACTTTACTTTTTAAAAAAAAATTAAAACCTGGAAATAAACTCTGTAGAATTCTAGAACCTGAAGCACTTTAAACAACCCGAGCTACCTCAAATTTTACTTCGAGTAAAATCACCTCCTGCTTCGAGTCACTTCACAAATAACTCGAGACCATCACGGGTTTTAAAACCCTACAACAACAAAAAAACATCACAACCATGCACACTTCTGCACCGTACACCTGCCCATCCACTCCGGCCATCATTGGCCAAATCCACGACCATTCCACGATCATCAAACCTTCCCTCAGGCCAACTCAACACCCACTTCTACATCATGTGCTCAATTCTAGTTTGAGACTCAATTTCCAGAACCTGGAACAGCCTCCCCCTTTCAGTGCCTAGCCTGTCAACGACAATAACTCACCACTCCGGCCACCATAAATCTTGAAACTCCGGTGAAGACTTCATCAACCCTTCATCTACCAATCCCCTAAATATCTCAGAACTCGATCAAAAGCTGATGCCGCAACACTTCAATTCCATAAACCTAGTAAACCTAGGGTTCCTAACTATAATTCCTAAATTACAACCCCAATATTGAAATTCAATTCAATCCAGTATTTTTTCTATAATCTTTGATAGCTACTCTATCTCCAGAAGCCAGTTCAATCAATCAAATGCAAGTATCAAGTGTACTTAACCAAAATGTAAAATACAGTAAATTCATCACCGCACTTGTTTCACAACACTATAAATTATAATATTTGATTTAAAATTCATGAATTCACTTGTTGTTTCTATTAATAAACTTGAAACAATAAATCATAAAGTTTGAATTTTTCCTCTTATATTAATGTTTGCTCTGTTATTAAATTTTCAGGCAATTCAAAATTTATTTAACCTATATAAATGTTTTAACTTTTCTTTATCATGAACCTAACATATTTCAGTCAATAACTAGGTCATAACAACAACGAGATCAAAAGGAAAGAGATTTTGATCCATTTGAGCTTGTACTGTGCAGACAGTACCATAAGTAAACAAACACACATCACATTCATGCTTATATATACACAGCAAAATATTTAACAATATATAAGTATAGGCCTATTTATTTTCATGAATAAATCAAGCAATCCATATTTTATACTTAAACTTTCAAATATGTTAAGTTACTCACTTGTACTAAAATGCAGAGCCCAGGTTTTAATGAAAAGCCTTTTTTGAAATCTTGTTGAAAATCTGCTTAAATCCCTTTTAAAACTTGCTTCCAACTTGATGCTTCCAGATTTGAAAATTCATGAATGCAGACTTGATGAGGTTGCATGCAAAGGCCTATTTTCCCAGGTCTTGAAAGAAATGCAGGCCTTCTTGAAAGTTGATATGCAATTGAATAGATTTTTGAAAGTGGGCAATAGATTTGAGAAATGCTGTGCATTTTGGAAGTTGATTACAGGGAATGACATGCAAGCTTTAGTTTACAAGAACATGCAGGTTTTCTTGATTAAAAATTGAAATGCAGGCCTTAGTTTTATGAACAGGTTTGCTTGAAATTGGAATGCATGTTTGCATTTTGCAGATTGAATATGATTTGGGATATGTTCAAGGAATTTGATTCTGCAGGTTAGAGGAGCATGATTATAAAGAGGGTTTCAGATTTGTTTAGAAATGAAAAAAATGAGAAAAGAAGAGAAAAGAAACATGCAAGTTAAAATAACAAATGTTTTGAATTAAAGGAAAATAAAAACTAAAATTTGACACTTGTAAAAGAAATAGACACATGTAAATTTACACACTTAAATATTTAACACATGTTAACTCAAAATTTTAAATTATATACACATGTCTCTTTCAAGTAATTAGTAATTTAGATTAAGTGTTAAAGATAAATTAAACTTAATTAGTTTCGTTAACACCTAGTTATGTATTTAAATAATTTCTAATGAATAAAGCAAAGTGTTTAAATAAAACAACATACAAATTTATCACTTGAAAAAGATACTTTTAAACAATTGAAATAAATTTATAAAAGAGGTTATAACTTATATGAATACATGTTTCATATTTAAAATTGTATTTTAAATTTCATATTAAATTTACAAATCACATTATCAATCAATATTTTTAAAAAGAACAACACAAATATTTTTGTAACATATTTTTAATATACAAACTTAAGTTAAAATGAATTTTAAACCAATAAAATATTTATCTTACATATTTAAAATCATATAGTATTTTATTAAATATTTTTGAAAAGTTTAAATCCAAAAATAAATCACAATTCCTAATTTCAAATTATTAAAATTATGCTATTCTAATTTAATTACTTATCTTTTAAAATATATATAAATACATATACATTTTATAAATAGAAAACAAATTTTATCAGTTTATTAAAAATAAATTCACAAATTAAATGTTTAAATAAAGAAGATTATTAAATCAAATCAAATTTATTAACAAAAATTACCAATTCAATTTAAATTTAAACACAGATTATTAAATTTAAATTGCCATAAATTCCGGGATATTACAATCCTTCCCCCTTAAAAGAATTTCGTCCCCGAAATTTAAAACAAAGGTAATTTAATAATCTATTTACAGATTTTATTTTAAAACACAGCATATGTTAATCATATGCTGATAACTATAGTAACCAATTCACACAATCAGAACAAATCTAATTATCCAAAAGAATTTTGGATAAAACTTTCACGATATATATATATATCGGGATACTCGCTCTATAAAATCTAATCGATCAATACTACTAAGCTATAGAGCTCCTAACAACAATTCTATACAGAATACCAGACTACAAACGAGTCTGACTCAACAATCAAACCAACCTAAACTGCTGGTTCTAAAACCAGAAATATCAAACACGCACTCCCTCAGAGTTACGTGAAACACCCTGAATCCCAGTTATCCAAACCGGCAATTCAACTCTAGAAAACCAAACACTGATCTAACCCATCACAGAAGAAACCAAAACACTTCGGAGCTAGCCTCACAGACATGCCAAAACTTATAGCTCCTTGGATCAGAGAAAAACTTAACCAAAATCCAATCTCCGATTCCAGAATCCAAATTTCTTCGTCTCATATCCATAAAACTCTTCGGACGATCCTGGGCTACCAACATCCTTCCAGATCAGCACAACTCTTGCTGATTCCACTAGAAACAGACTGGATCAAAACAATCCAATGATCTCCTCAAGATCACTCAAAAACCAAGAACACAAACCCTGCTTCTCAACAACAGAAGACAGAACAACTTCTTCTTATCCAGAAAAGAAAACAGAAACATCCCCAAACTGCTTCTGCTGCACAACTCTGATCCGAAACTGAAGAAAATGCTGAAGAACACGAGCACGGACTAGACAACTCAGCACAGAAATATAGTTCCATATATCCATATAGAAAACTCAGATGTTCCTCCGAAACCTGAGCTACTTCATCAACTTCTACCTCAAAGAACCATCTATATATTAACTGAACTAACAGTTCCATTCTTGGAAAGAAAACTCGATCTTCAGATGCAGACAAACTCTGACTTCCTGGAAGAAAATCCGGACAATCTCCAACAATCCAAAGAACATACCATCGCAAGTCACTTTTGCGATCAACTCAGCCTAAATTCAAAGAAAACTACTCTCTCTCAACCAAACAGAACAGCTTATGCTGGCTTAGCCAACTTACCAGAGAAATGAGTCCATACTGCTGCTTCTGATCTCCACTTCAGAAAAACTACTCAGCCAGAAGACACCTTACCAACTCAGAATACTCTGCTAAACTCAGCCAAATCACCGAGCAGACTCACTTTTTACTATCGTTCCAAAGAAACATCTTTGGAAATATCCATATTCACTGCATCTCATCACGCAGCTACAACTTCCTGAGATATCAAAATACCATCACTCACTGGCTTCATCCTTATCGACAGATCAAAACTCAATTCTGCACTTCATAGATGAACTCCGAACCTTAACAGGTTTCCTTCAGAGATCGATGAAGTCCTTACACCAAACAAAACTTACTCGAGACGGTATTAGGTCTACAGTCTCGACAGATACACTTCCAACCTCATCCATTCAAACTCCAACCAATGGTAGTCGTGTTACACACACTTCTACCTCATCTACCTTTATAACTTACATTGGAAAAACCTGAACAGGTGATCCAACAAATAGGTAGAAATAATTATATATATATATATATATAATACAAATACGCTCTCTCAAGATAGACACCACTACAGAGCCTAGGTATTCACTCAACCTAATGCTCTGATACCAGCTGAGACGGCCCGACTTTTCCTCCACAAAAAGTCGTATCATCCTTAAGAAAGAAAGGGATGGAAAAGAGAAAAGAAAGAAGAGAAAGAAGAAACAACAAAAGAATCACAACAGTGGAACGAATAAATTATATTAATAACATAAGTATTACATAGTATACATCAAATATCAGAGTTACACAGGCAATACAACACATACTGGACAGTTATAAACACTTGTCTAGTTATTACAACTCAATACATAATACAGAAACACTCAGAGATACCAACACAGCAGAAAACTATATAACTATACGCAGAAGCCTCCTGCTCCATTGCTCCTTCACAATTCGTCAAAGCTAACCTGAATCCTAACCTGAACTCCCTTGGATACTCATAAAAATTTGAGTAGCCAAGAGTTAAAGAAAAACAGAAATAACTCCGGGTCAGACATGGGTCTGGTGTGAGTAACAGGTTAAAGTTGCTTAACTTTGAAAAACCTATGAAAAGAAAAGGTATCACGTAAGACTTCCCACACATAAACATGGAAAAGTTTTTACCTTACGCTAACCAAAACATTTGATAGGAAATTCGATGATATTATAATAGTGTCTAGGGTTTTCAAGTAAATAAGAAATAGCCGAAATTGTTACATGATTAAATTCCAGCTACTAGCCACAAAAGTGGGTAATACAATCAAAACCGTTGACACATATTGGATTTTGGATTCCATACAATGGCTGGGCTACTGGGGTACCGCCCGTCACAGTACGTGGCCTAGATCACCGTGCCGAGGATTACTCCCAATCCCCTGCAACACAAAGCCGGACCCGTTCCTTACTGAACAATTCCAAACAAGACAACCCCGCAGTTATGACCAGCAACCGCACCACTAAGCCGAAAATAAAGGGACATCTAGACAGGGATAAATCTTGCTCTCAAGTGGGGGCTACCCACGAAGCTTTGCTGCACCTCCCCTGTTTTAGCCATTCCCGGTTGATGAGACTTGAGGCTACGATTACCTTTATAGGACATATCACTTAGAATGCTCATCGTCCACCTGACGATGTTCTGAAAGCATTCAATCCATACAAGTTCGTTCCGGGTTCGAACGAAACTGAAGGCATTATCTCGTTACACTCATATTGGAATCACCCTCAGAGTTAACGACAATAACCCTTGCACTCTGAATCACCATCTCGAATCTATAAGTACTATTCCGTCAACTCATTACGGAATCACCCACGTAGTTATACTGACGTATAGCCCTTACACCTCGAGTCTTCACTCGCTCCACTTGGATTAACGACCTAACGTTTAATTGGAATCGATGTGGTTTTCGGATATCCAAATATGGAAACCCGATCCCGGTCTCATCGAAATCCAAAGCGTGTCTTTTAAGGCCAAGTTGTTTTAAGTTTAAAACAATTCAATTCATTATCTAAACACACACAGATAGATAATTCACCACACAATAGATAATCAACCTTATCATTATCAACAGATAACTCATATCATAAACAGAAAATCCATATTATCATCCAAAAGCAAACAATGCATCCATATCACATACACTACTCATCTCATAACTGAGATTACAACCCATACCAGACAACCAATGCCAATCATCAAACATAAGCAATGTTCTAATGATTCACCATTTATAATTAATTTAAAATGAATTGAATTAAATACTTAATCTCTAATTAATTTAATTATTAAATTAATTACTTCATCATTAAAATCCTGATTATCTTAACCATTAATTGATTACAAATCAATTTATAAATCATCATCTCAATATTCATTTCAATTAATCCTTACTGATTAAACATCTCTAATTGTAATAAATAATTAGCCTATAAGTTAATTACACAAGTTAATTACTTAAATCCTTTGCAAATAATTAACTTGTAATTGCTTAATTAATTAATTAGCTAAAATTAATTACATTAATTATTTATTCATTATTAATTATACCTTAATTAATCAATTCCAAATTATATCATTAATTAATTAATTAATGATTTCTAACTACATTTAATCAATCTCTAAATATAAATTAATTACATAAGTAATTAATCTTTAATTTAAACCCTATATATTAATCACACATGATTAATAATCATTCAGTAATTAACTACTTTAATTACTCATCCCAAAATTAATTACTCTTAATTAATTATCTTCATTAATCACTTGATTAATTTTCAAAGTAATTTAAATCCAAATTACTTCCATAATAAATATCCTTAATTACATCCTGTAATTATTAATTAATTACTTCTCTAAGTAATTACAATCCATAAACTACATAAAGTATTATCATTCAATCCTCAAATGTTTAAATTAATTTAACTTAATTAATCTAAACTAATCACATAAATCAAATTAATTACACCAAGTAATTAATTCATTAATTACTTTTATTAAGTAATTAACATAAACAATTGATTATTATTAATTAATTAATCTAATTAATTATCAAAATTAATCACATTAATAAATTGTTAAATAATCTTAAGTTAATGACCTTCATTAACATTACTTAATTACTTAATTAAGAATTAACTTATATTAACCATTATTAATTATCAATTAATTAATATTTAATTACAATTTAATTAACCTCAAATTATTAATTAATTAAGTGTTAATTAAAATCTTAATTAATCATTAATCACTTGATTAAATAAATCTTAATCATAAATTAAAATTTAATTAACCATCCCTAATTATAGATTAATTAACCTTAATTAATTAATCTAATTAAATCAACTTAAAAATATTAATTACTTAATTAAATATCCACATTATTAATAAATTAAATAATTAATATTCCATTTAAATTAACTTAATAATTTAAATGAAACCAATTTAAGTTCTAAATTAAGATACATTCTTCTTTATACAAAAGTATTTTAAACAATTTGTTTCAAATAAAAAAATTAAATTTAAAAATTTCTTTTTAAATTCAAACTGAAACACAATTTTAAATTTTCATTTCAGATTCAATCTTAAAAATTAAGACTTTAATTACTTACATCTTTATCTTTATTTTTAAATTCAATTTATTTAACCTTTCCTAAAATAGTTAAACAAATTTAAATTTAAAACTTATTTATTTTTAAAACTGACGTTAAAGTCAAATTCCAGATTTCAAAACTAAATTTAAACTTATTTTAAATCCTTATTTCATAATTTAAAACTCATAGTTTAAAATTCAAACCAATGTTCCTTTATATTTTAAAAAGTTTAAAGTCTAAATTTAAATTTCCAGTTTTTAAATTAAATTCAAACTTAGATTTATTTGCTAAGTTCCATACTTCAGTTTTCCAGATTTAAACTTTACTTAAAAAAATTTTCAGTTACATTTTAAAATTTACTTTTAAATTTAAAACAGAAAAACAATTTTCTGTCTTAATTTAAAACATCTTACATTTTTGAATTCAAAAATGATTCAAACTCCAAGTTTTAAATTATTGAATTCATACTTACATTTCTGGTTTTGAAAATTCCTGTTTGACTTAATCTTACAATTTTAAACTTACTTTTAAATTTAAATAAAAACAGAAAACAGCTTCTGTTTTCATTTAAAAAAAACAAACTTAAGTTTTTTTTTTTAAAATAAATTATTCCTAAAAGCCAAAATTCAAACTTATTTGAACTCATATTTAAATTCAGGCTTTAAAACCTAAGTTAAATTCTAGTTTAAAATTCAAACTTTACTTTTTAAAAAAAAATTAAAACCTGGAAATAAACTCTGTAGAATTCTAGAACCTGAAGCACTTTAAACAACCCGAGCTACCTCAAATTTTACTTCGAGTAAAATCACCTCCTGCTTCGAGTCACTTCACAAATAACTCGAGACCATCACGGGTTTTAAAACCCTACAACAACAAAAAAACATCACAACCATGCACACTTCTGCACCGTACACCTGCCCATCCACTCCGGCCATCATTGGCCAAATCCACGACCATTCCACGATCATCAAACCTTCCCTCAGGCCAACTCAACACCCACTTCTACATCATGTGCTCAATTCTAGTTTGAGACTCAATTTCCAGAACCTGGAACAGCCTCCCCCTTTCAGTGCCTAGCCTGTCAACGACAATAACTCACCACTCCGGCCACCATAAATCTTGAAACTCCGGTGAAGACTTCATCAACCCTTCATCTACCAATCCCCTAAATATCTCAGAACTCGATCAAAAGCTGATGCCGCAACACTTCAATTCCATAAACCTAGTAAACCTAGGGTTCCTAACTATAATTCCTAAATTACAACCCCAATATTGAAATTCAATTCAATCCAGTATTTTTTCTATAATCTTTGATAGCTACTCTATCTCCAGAAGCCAGTTCAATCAAATCAAATGCAAGTATCAAGTGTACTTAACCAAAATGTAAAATAAAGTAAATTCATCACCGCACTTGTTTCACAACACTATAAATTATAATATTTGATTTAAAATTCATGAATTCACTTGTTGTTTCTATTAAGAAACTTGAAACAATAAATCATAAAGTTTGAATTTTTCCTCTTATATTAATGTTTGCTCTGTTATTAAATTTTCAGGCAATTCAAAATTTATTTAACCTATATAAATGTTTTAACTTTTCTTTATCATGAACCTAACATATTTCAGTCAATAACTAGGTCATAACAACAACGAGATCAAAAGGAAAGAGATTTTGATCCATTTGAGCTTGTACTGTGCAGACAGCACCATAAGTAAACAAACACACATCACATTCATGCTTATATATACACAGCAAAATATTTAACAATATATAAGTATAGGCCTATTTATTTTCATGAATAAATCAAGCAATCCATATTTTATACTTAAACTTTCAAATATGTTAAGTTACTCACTTGTACTAAAATGCAGAGCCCAGGTTTTAATGAAAAGCCTTTTTTGAAATCTTGTTGAAAATCTGCTTAAATCCCTTTTAAAACTTGCTTCCAACTTGATGCTTCCAGATTTGAAAATTCATGAATGCAGACTTGATGAGGTTGCATGCAAAGGCCTATTTTCCCAGGTCTTGAAAGAAATGCAGGCCTTCTTGAAAGTTGATATGCAATTGAATAGATTTTTGAAAGTGGGCAATAGATTTGAGAAATGCTGTGCATTTTGGAAGTTGATTACAGGGAATGACATGCAAGCTTTAGTTTACAAGAACATGCAGGTTTTCTTGATTAAAAATTGAAATGCAGGCCTTAGTTTTATGAACAGGTTTGCTTGAAATTGGAATGCATGTTTGCATTTTGCAGATTGAATATGATTTGGGATATGTTCAAGGAATTTGATTCTGCAGGTTAGAGGAGCATGATTATAAAGAGGGTTTCAGATTTGTTTAGAAATGAAAAAAATGAGAAAAGAAGAGAAAAGAAACATGCAAGTTAAAATAACAAATGTTTTGAATTAAAGGAAAATAAAAACTAAAATTTGACACTTGTAAAAGAAATAGACACATGTAAATTTACACACTTAAATATTTAACACATGTTAACTCAAAATTTTAAATTATATACACATGTCTCTTTCAAGTAATTAGTAATTTAGATTAAGTGTTAAAGATAAATTAAACTTAATTAGTTTCGTTAACACCTAGTTATGTATTTAAATAATTTCTAATGAATAAAGCAAAGTGTTTAAATAAAACAACATACAAATTTATCATTTGAAAAAGATACTTTTAAACAATTGAAATAAATTTATAAAAGAGGTTATAACTTATATGAATACATGTTTCATATTTAAAATTGTATTTTAAATTTCATATTAAATTTACAAATCACATTATCAATCAATATTTTTAAAAAGAACAACACAAATATTTTTGTAACATATTTTTAATATACAAACTTAAGTTAAAATGAATTTTAAACCAATAAAATATTTATCTTACATATTTAAAATCATATAGTATTTTATTAAATATTTTTGAAAAGTTTAAATCCAAAAATAAATCACAATTCCTAATTTCAAATTATTAAAATTATGCTATTCTAATTTAATTACTTATCTTTTAAAATATATATAAATACATATACATTTTATAAATAGAAAACAAATTTTATCAGTTTATTAAAAATAAATTCACAAATTAAATGTTTAAATAAAGAAGATTATTAAATCAAATCAAATTTATTAACAAAAATTACCAATTCAATTTAAATTTAAACACAGATTATTAAATTTAAATTGCCATAAATTCCGGGATATTACACTTTTGGACCAAGATATTATTCCCGCTAGTATCCATAACCCAGCACCACATCAGAATCCATCATCAATGCCGTATCATGTCCTCGTCATCATGTATACCAAGGAACTCCAGTATTGCCTAATAACGGCGTCACAATAGTTTAGCTATATTATATCTCGTCCTGGGGATTTACCTATATGCTTCATATTATGGATTCAGCTCCACGGACCATTGAGGATTCAGTTCCTCGGACTACACCAATCGTTTGAGAGACCTCTCTTAAGGGTTATCTAGTCTTGCCTCCTAACAAACAAACTATCAAACAACTATGGCAGTGTATGACCTAAACGTGATCTATAGTAGTAGGAGGTATTGCCTGTTTAGGTGTAATTCTTGTCTTTACGCTGACGACTCAGGACCAATGATGTTCTCGACCTATGCATAGCTCCTACTCCCAAATATGGTACCAAACACACTGGCATAGCGTCAAGCCTTGCTCAACGTCCCATTTAGGTTGCCTAATGCAATTAAGGCAGTATTCCCTAAAAGATTGAAGCAAACTCGATATTCCTACACCTATGCACGAACGTATAATTCCATGGGTCCTACCGTTGGATATGTCACACATCAGTATAATGTATACACAACTACTGGTAGCCTCTTACAGTGAGCAGACTTCTATAGTGTAATACTACTGATCTCGCATTCCAATCCATTTTAATGGCTATGTCATTTTTATCTAAGCTAAGCTTTAGCTAACATTAATAGTTCACATTCATCATAAATGTATACTTCAGGCTATATGTTTGTGTGTGTGTTCATTCTTATTTCATTATTACGCCTCTAATGTTTAACTACCCATATTCAGTTATTTTTATTTAGCCAACTCCTTATTTCAATAATCTTTGTTTAATATCATTTATCACTTTCCTAGAACTTAAATGATTTAAGTATCTTTTACTATTTACTTTCTTCTCTTATTATTGAATCTGTATTTCTATCCTTTTTAACCCTTACTATCCTTCCTTTTTTAATGGACCTTCTATACCCATATATTATATATACTTCTTACCTTTATTCATTTTATTACATGTCTACCTTTTTATCGTCTACTATTTGAAGGATACAATTCACCCGTTCAGTCTGTCCATCAGACTACGGATGATTTGCTGTGCTGAAATTAAGCTTTGTTCCCAAAGCTTGCTGAAGACTCTGCCAGAAATGACCCGTGAATAGAGGATCACGGTCACAAACAATCGAATTAGGAACACCGTGAAGTCTTATGATTTCCTTGACATATAACTTGGCCAAATTAGAGGCACTCCTATTAGACTTAATAGGAATGAAATGAGCCGATTTGGGACTAACCATAGGATCTTCTCCGTGCTTGCATTCTAGATTTCGGTGGTTGTTGGGAGGATCACCTACCTCTTGTGGAATTCTCCTATAACAATAGTTTTTAGTCCAGTATCGGTATGGCTCCTTTCGAAGCCTTATACGGAAGGCCATGTCGATCACCTTCTTGTTGGTTTGAATCTGTTGAGAAGCTTATTCTTGGTCCAGATTTTGTTCTTGATTCTTCCGAGAAGATTGATCTTATTCGTCAGAGAATGAAAGAGGCACAGAGCCGCCAGAAATCCTACGCGGACAACCGTAGGAAGCCTCTCGAGTTCTCAGTTGGTGATCTTGTCTTTATTCGTGTTTCTCCTCTAAAAAGGGTTATGCGCTTCAGTACGACTGAGAAATTGGCTCCTCGCTTTATATGACCATTTTCTATTACTGAACACATTGGCTCTATGGCTTATAGAGTTTCACTTTCGGCTCATCTATCTGGCATTTATGACGTGTTTCACGTCTCTCAGCTTCGGAAGTGTCTTCGAGAGTCGGATTCTATCATCGATTCTCCTGATTTACAAGAGCTTGAGATCTCACCAGACCTATCTGTTGTGCGACAGCCTATTCACATACTTGCTTCGGAGGTGAGACGCCTTCGAAACAAGGACGTGCCGCTCGTTAAAGTTCAATGGTCCGCTAATCCCAATGACTGCACTTGGGAAGCCAGAGAGTTTATCGAGCGATCCTACCCTGGTTTTCTTTCTTCGCATAGCGATGATGAGAATCTTTTTATCTCAAGCTTATTTTTTTTGAGTGATGAAATAAGTGTGTTGAATACAAATTCTTCTCTAGAAATTGCGAGGATGCAATTTTGTTAAGGGGAGGACTCTGTAACAATCGTAGTTTTGGAGATTACCTGTAAATATTAAATTATAATGGTAGTTATGATTTAATATTGTGAACTAAAAACAAGATTTGGAGATTTTAAATTGCTTATTTGGAATAAACAATGAATTTTTGGGAAATAAAGTGTGAAAATAAAGTTTAAAAACTTTATTTTGTTTGTTTGGATTAATGATGAGTGGAAAATAATTTTTATTAAGAGAAATTGCAATAATTTTATTAATTATTGCCAATTACTTCTTTTAATAATTTTTAAAGGAAGTATTTGATTTTTAAAGGTTGTTTATTGAAAAAAAAGCTGGAAATAGGGTTAAAAATAAAGTTTTGGCTATAAATAATGTTTTCAAATGCTTTGAAATATTTTTACAAGTGTTAAAATAAATTTTGTGGAATTTTAGGAGTAAAAACATTGTTTTATTCCTTTATTTGAGTAAATAGTGCATTTTGTTAACTAAAGGAATTTAATAATAATAATTATTTTAAAAATAAAAATTAATCTTTTTATATGATAGAAAATGTTTTATTTTGTATGTATACAAGTTTTTATATTTTTCTTATGTGTAAATATGGAGAAAATGCATTTTGTATGTTGTATATGTACATAAGTTCATATGTTAGTTAATCATTTAGCCTAATTTATTTTCTCTAATTCCAATTTGGACCCAAAGCCCATTAGTTCACTAAAACTAGAAATTAAGAAGTGAGAAACATTACCTGTACGTACTTCATCTTCTCCAAATAGCCAGAAACCAGAAACAGTAAACAAGAAACAAACTCCACCAATTTTTCAAATCTAAAGCTTTTAATCTCCAATTTTCTTCAACAAGTTGCTATTTTAATCAATCTAAAGGAAAATACAATAGGTAATCGCTTTCAAAACACAATTTTTTCATCAAAAATCTTAATTTGTGAAATGAATTGTCTTTTAATGATTTTTCTTCCTTTTGCATGCATCTACTTCTCACTTTTACAGGTTCTTGAAGCCAAAACTTGCAAAAAGCTTCCGTCTTTCAACTCAAATCTAAGTCTATCCATTGTATCATCAAGGTGAGTTCCTAAAACTCACAAATGCTATCTGAGCAAAGCTTAAACCGCTCAAAAATATGAAATCTGCTGCTGTACAAAATTCTATAGTTGATTTTGCTTGTTCATAATCTAGTTTCTGTTGCTGTTTGAACCCTTGTAACTTTTGATTCCGGCAACGAAATGCTACCGGATTTCTTACATTTGGTAGCTTGCATGTTGAACTTCATTTCTGCAAAGTTTGATTAAAAATTATTTTCATTTGAGTGTTCAAACCGTTGTTCCAAAATCAACAAAACAGTTTTTTTGCCTGTAGAAACCGTGTTTTGTTGCTGCAAACATGGCCTAAGTCCATGTTTATCATGTCATAACTCTTTCATTTCTTACTGAAATTGCGTGATTCTTTTTTTGTTTGAAAGATATAGTTTTCTACTATACACACACCAAATTTCAGGTCATGTAGACTAAGATAGCTTATAGAAATATGCTGCTAAACATTGACCTGGACCTTGTTTTTGCCCAGAATTTTACAATGAAAACACTGTCTGGGTTCATCTTTGAGGCATCATAACTTTCTCCTATTTTATCCAAATTGCATATTCTTTTTTTTTGAAAGATGAAGTTTTCTACTACGTGAAAACCAATTTTGAGCTCAATCCGATGTTATTTGATCCTCTGTTTCATGCCTGGAAGTTGAACCCAGAGTGGATTTTTAAGCTTGGGCACATCATTGTTGAACTGTTACAAACATGGTCTGAGTCCATGTTTGTTACAACATAACTTTTTTTTTGAATTCATTGATTTTTTGTTTGTTTGAAAGATGAACTTTTCTACTTTATGCAAACTAATTTTCAGTTGAATCAAAGATCGATCAGCCATCTGTTTTATGTCCGAAAGTTGAACCCAGAGAAGATTTAAGACTTGGGTATTATTTTGCCCAAGCATTTTTATGTTCATTTTCCATACGATTTTTGACTTGTACTTTAGTTTTTATAATATTTCTGAAGTATTTTGAGAGCTATGATTCCTATCAATAGGTTAGCCCAGTTTTAATGAATTTGAAATTCAAATTTTGAATTATTTGAATTTCGGTTTGAGTGGAATTTTGCTTGTTTTTGGTCGTTTTCGAGCACGGTTTTCTCCAATTCTTTTTGAAATGATTTTTAAAAATTTAAGGGATTTAAAAATAATTATCATATAATATTTTAATGTATTTTCAAGTATAAAACCTATTTATTCTTTATAATAAGGGAAATTTTCAAATATGGTTTCCAAATGGTTTTCGAAATCGGTTTTCAAAGCTTATTTTCAAGGTAAATTATTTTATCTAAAAACTACATGTTTTTGCACTGTCGAGCGAATGAGATGGAGAGTTAAACGATTGGGTAAAACGCGTAGTATGGGATACATGCGTTTATCTTTTCGGTTAATTCCTAACTTTGCCCGTTAGATCGTTTTGGCCTACGGGTCCAGTTTACTGATGATATGAGGTGAACCTTTTACTGCTTTGAGTGTGAAATTTACTAGCGGTTAGTAAACCGTTTAGTGCGAACGGGTGGTACGGGACACACGTTAACACTTTTCGGGTTCCTTTCCGAGAGTTTGTGACACATTTGCCTATTGGCGTGCCAGTACTGGACCTTCGGGTCATTTGCCATTGCGGTGTATTTGTCTTCGGACGTTTGCCATTGCGGCGTATTTGTCTTCGGACGTTTGCCATTGCGGCGTATTTGTCTTTTGACGTTTGCCTTTGGGCGAGGTACCCATTATGTGAAACAGTACTCGACAAAAATAGCACGTGCAAAACCTTTTTGAGATGATTTTTATCCTTGTATGTCGTCATTTTGGAATAGGTCCTTTGAAACATTCGGTGGCGACTACTTAGGGTTTTTGGACTCTTGGGAGTTCTTTTGAGATTTTCATTGCCTACACTGGCGTGTTGAGATTTTCCTTTTGGCGTATATATATATATATTGAGATTGCCTATTGACGCTATTTATGAGATTTGCCTTTTGGCCTTGCATGAGATTTTTATCTCTTTGTTGACATTTGCCTTATGGCTTATGTCGAGATGCTTTTGCTTATGTTTAACTTGGAGTTGCCGATATGGCGGGTTTAGGAATTACTCTTTTAGGAGTTTACATTTTACTATTCCCTAAACCATTCTTATTGATTTATGATTGCCGACGATACGAGGCATGCTACATTTTAGCGATTCATGAGATTTCTCGTCTCCTTTGTGTTTTATGCTTATTGAAGCAATAGTGTTTTATCACCTAGTGTAACCATATACGCCATACATGTTGTGTATCCTCCATGTGACTATGATTAGCTTTCTTATGGTTTCTTCTTGTTTAAGAAGAATATCACTGTGCTCTTATGCTCTATTATTCTACTTTCACCTTTTACTGATTCGTTTAACTAGACTGACCTGTGTATTTTATACTCGGGTCAGACCGAGGTGTTCCAGGTTAGGTACTTTTGGACTTAGCCTATTCTGCTTCTGCATGGACTATTCTTCTAGCTCTTTTTGTTATAGCTTTTTGTGTAGTCCTTTTTGGTTTGCTACTCTGATATGTATATTCTTTTGACTCGTGTTTGTATTGTGGTCGTCATACCACATATCTGATGTATCATTTTGCATACTTTGTGATGTATCTGTGTATGTGTGTATCTTTAGGATTATCTGCTGTTATGTGATGTGTTTTACATTTGAGTTGTTGTATTTTGTTCTGATAGATCCTATAGCCACCTATGTCTTTGTATGTCGATCCACTTGAATCGAGAAAAAAAATGGCATTGTCGACGTATTCAATAGATATTTAAGACAAGGCTATAGATGGTCGCTTCTATCCAGCCCTATTCTCTTCATTAGCAAACAGTATTACCCAATAATGCTCTTTGTTATTGTGGGTCTCGGGGTGACACATATATATTAATTTTACAATTTAACCAATATTATTATCACAACAATTCTTTAATTCATAATTAGACTTTACATTTTAATGCATTAGAATTACACCTCCCTCAAAAGGAAAGGCAGCCATTGTAATCTGTATATCTTACCCAAAAAGGGGATTTGTGTTATGTTTGGAAATACAAGGGATTATAGTATTATAGTTATTGAAATAGATAGTAAAAAATACGGTAAATATCTATACTTTATACATCTCTTTCTTTTAGGCGTATTCCTTGTTATTTCAAACGATACACTTTTGTTTATGGATCTGAACTTGATAATTTATAGAAATTTACATTGCAATGCCTTATATTACAATGAATAAAAATACTATTTAGATCCCCATAATTTATTGTGATGGCTTCTAATTTATGTTTTACTTGCATAAATCATTCAATTTACAAATCTGGAACAATCATATAATTTATCAAATTCAGGGACCACTATTACCCAATACTTTCTAGATTCAAATAGGAGGAATTAGAGAAAAGGACAAACTTTGAAAAGAATTAGGCTGAAGGATATAAAGTTTTATTTTTAGGCTGAAGGACAAATGCTAGTTATAATTAGCATTATATTCAACTTTTACAGTATATAAAATGCTAGTATATCTAAAACTATATTCAGTTTTACACTATATAAAATGCTAGTTATAACTAGCATTGTCCTTCAGCCTAAAAAACAAATTTGTCGTCCTTCAGCCTAACTTTTTTTTCTAAGTTTGTCCTTGTGCTTATTTTCCTAATTCAAATATATGCAATATTAAATTTAAGTTATCAATCACAGAATATGTAGGCAGGATTTATAAATTCATTATATTCATACAATTAGGCCTATAACTCCAAATTTACATTTAGGCATACATGAACAGATTTACAATAATACAAATCTAATATTATATAAAAATATAAAATTTTCTCACTTACCTTTTAAGCTTTTCAAATCTCTAGATATAATACATATTATTTAGTTTGACTTCCTTTTTCTCCCTATCGAAATACTTATGCAAGCATACATATATCTATTAGAGTCTAGATCAAAGTAGAGATTTGGATCTGTATTTATAATTTACCTTGGTTTTGACGATTTAATTTGATTCTATTCTCTTCTCAATTATCCTATACTATTCTTCACTTGCATACATGTATATAAAATATAGATTTATCTAGATTTAAAAATTATGGAGAAAAGGAAATGGTAGAGCTTCGTCGTGCTTTTGAAAATGTAAGAAAACTGTGGGGTTAGACCCGTTTCTATAAGGGTTCGAATCAATGTCAGGAGTTAGATTAAATTATTTTAAATCTAGACCATTCGGCCATGTCAAAATTCACAACCGACAACATCCAACGGTCGACCGCTATGGTGCCACCGGTCGACCGGTCACAATCAAAGGGTCGACCAGTTGTCATTTTCACATAAAGTTTATTTGTTTCCAAATTACATTATTTTCTTTATAAATTTAAAATATTTTGATTAACGTTAATCTTTTTGAATCATTAAGAAACCGTTAGATTTAACTAACGTTAATTAATTTTGTTAATTACATTTTATTTCCTTAGTTATGTATAAGGTTATTTACGATTCGAAATATTCAAACGTCAATAAAATTTTTGTTTGAACTCCACAATTTTATATATGAAATTTGATCAGAAAATTGCTATGAACGGAATGGTGTGAGTTTAATAACAAAATTCTGACATTTGTAAAAGTTCTATTTTTCGACATTACTAATTATTTTTTAATTTTTTAATTAATTATTGTTAAATTTATAGGGTGTTATAGAGGAGGGAATCCTTTTTGGGGGAAATGTAACACCCGCAAAATTCAACCGGGAATTTAATAGAAAAACTAAAAATATGAATACAACAAGTGTGAAAATAGAACTGTTAAAAACATGTGAATCTAGCCATAAAACTTGCACTATTGCATCCATGGAGATTTTCTGGATAATTTTCATATATAATATTTTGGAATCGGAGCTAGTGTGAAAAAGTTATTGACGTTTGAAAAACCAAAATCGAAAATAATTAAATAATTAATTAAGAAAGAAATAATTTAATAAGGAAAGCTCCACTAGTCGACACTATTACTTGGGCTGTCAATGCCCAATGATCGATCGCTCTATGCCAAGTGGTCGATCGGTCATCGCTTTCAGGCGAGGGCTTGGTTAGGCTGAACGACCCAGATTTAATTAAAATGAAATCAATGGTAAATATTAGTTTGTGCTGCTACAAATACGACACTAACGCTATATCCTATTTCATTCATTAGCAAACAATACGTTCAAATTCTACCAAAATCTCTATCTCCTCTAAAACAAAAATTTCAAATAAAAATTAAGACAAGTTGAAGATGAAACCAAGAAAAGGGGAGGGATTAACAACTAGAAGGAAAGGCAATTCAACACAAATCAAAGAAGGATGGTTTTATTCAAAGGTGAGTGGGTTTATAATTAATATAAAGGTATTTGTATGATTGATTTTATCATACCCTATCCGATCTAGAGTTGTTTAATTTGATGTTTATCTAATAACTGTAGTGAATTAGGAATATTGTAATAATTTAACATACGAATTTTATCCCTTTCTTTCTAATCTAATTTTGAGGAAAGTAAATCTGTTGGATAAGAATAGATTTAGGTAGATTACACACTTTTTGTTAAATTAAACATGAATAGGTATAACCCTGTAAATTCTTAACCCAGGTTAAGTTGGTTCACTGAAATTGTACATGAAATCAAATATGAAATTGTAGCGACTAAAAATAGTAGATTTACAAATTTAAGGTTTGTTGTGCTAAACAATTTGTAATTAAAAGTTTACTATAATTGATAATTGAAATAATTAAAATATACAGTAAACGGGTTACGATCGGTCGACAGGCTCATTAGAGCTGGTCAATAACACGCGTCGACCGGTAAACGAATTTTGGGCGCAGTACGAACCTCGGCCTAAGCCCCAAGTTATTGATTTAATTGTATATGTATATATATATATATATATATATATATATATGGATTTTAGTATAAGCAGGGAAATTAGCTCCCTAGGTTTACGATTCTTAGAAGTTGCGGGACTAGATATACGTGTACACAAGCAACGAGGCGTAGACACTATTTATTCAGTGGGATCGATGTTTGACAGAGGGTGATTCTATCGCAAATTGCACTCACATGAGGTTCTATGGTGTATGCGCATACCGATGATGATGCATGGAGGAGTGTATGGCCCAACACTAATGAGTGTACCTTGGTATGTACGACGGTGCAGACGTGATACTGTATTGTTAATGGATCCTAGTGTGCTACGATAGAGGCATTGCATTACCATAGAGAGGTAGACATGGTTGCAACGACTTTGAGACGTCTTTGGTGCGAGTTGTCATTGCAAGCTCCCTCTCAGTGTGTAAATATTATACGTGTAGTCGTAATTTGGAAATGTAGTCCTAAGGTAGATTTGCAGGTGACCCTATGTTTGAGTAGTTCTAGTAGCTATTAGCCGATGTAACATCTTTATGTAAATGGTTAAGGAAAACGAGATTTGGTTAATTAATAAGATCATGCCTTAATAAACTAACAAGATTGTTTTAGAAAACTAAACATATAAGAGAAAATATGAGAAGGGCAAAATAGATAGATCTACCGTTAACCTTTAAAACACTCTCCCCATATTTTATTCTCACTTTTCACAAACTTAAACAATCAAAAGAAAAACACCAAGGTCAGCCATAACTCATGCTAGGGGATCGAAATCAAGGGGAAGAAGCTTATGGATACTTAGACAAATCAAATCTCAGCTCCAACAATTAATTTTAGGTGAGTAATAAGTGTTCTAGCTCTTTTTTGCTTTTTAAATTCGGCTATGGGTAATATCCAAATCATTTTGATAGATTTTGCCAAGATATTGTTGAATATTCATTATTTAGATTGACTGATGAACTAAGGGATTTTTGAAACTATTTAAATGGCTTTTTAGGGTAAAACTTAAGATTTTAATCTTCAAATGCTTTGATTTTCTGATACGTTATCTAAAATTTTATTTTAGGGGTGAGTTTTTAATTTCATAACTTTCCAAGTTATGTAGATTATTTACGAAATTTCCTAAGGAGGAAATAGTTTAATTTCGAGTTCTAGTTATTTAAAATAATTTAATAGCAGTTTTGGCTTTGAAATTTTTATATGATAAAGAGAAGGACATTCTCGAATTTCTGTAAATTTTTGGGATTTTTCCCAGGTAATTATGACTTATTATGAAATTATTATGCTAGATGAGCATTTAAAAAGGATAATTAATTAACGGCATTAATTAATTAGTTGTTATATATTTTAGAACTGGAAAATGATATGCGGTAGTATTTTATGAATAGAAATTGAAAAAGTTTTTGTTTATCCAATAGATATCGGACAAAAGGTTAAGATTTGGTTAAAAAAATAGTTGATTTTATTATAAATAAATTAGTTCTCTTTATAATTACGTTAATTCCAAGCCGTCTATATCCTTATTGAGCCTAAAGGAATGACGCCTCCATGAATGTTGACGTCGACGAGGTATGAAGCACGAATAACTACATAAGTAGTAATGGAGTGATCCCAGCTACTTCGAACTTGACATGATGGCAATCGACAAATGGCGGCATTACCTTTTCATAATTCAACGAAGAGTTTAAAAGCTTTAATGTCGACATCTACGACATTGCATATCTTCATAACTAGTTAAAATGATGCCGCATCTCATCTCTTCATTTGTTTCCTAAATCAAGGCAATGATGCCGCTTATTATTTCTTTGAATCTATATAAAGAGCGACATAATAGCCAAAATAACTTAAGTGTGAAAGTATTATAACGCCATCGAGGGTCTTCGGGGTCGATGTACATCAAGGTTGGTGACCTAATGTTTTAGTGTCGATACCGCTTGGTTATGACGTCGCATCTCATATTCTTAATGCCATAGAGGCTTGTATCTATGTTATTTAAAACTATTTTCAAAGGCACGAAGAGGCCTACGTTTTAAATGGTCGATGACCATATATCTTCCGTAGTTAGCCAGATAACTTATAAAGGTTTTAATTTTTGTTTAATAGGTGGATATCCTATAGTTTATAAAATTCGACAGCATCATCTTCAACATTGAATATTATACTTAAAGAATTTTAAGTTTCTATTTTCGACCTTGGATAGAGGTCGACATTGTTTTAAAACTATGTATTTTATGGTTAAAGGCTGAAAGCCTTAAACCTCTTTGTCGACATAGTTAATGTCGTCGACATTGATCTATGTTAAATTATTAAAGAGCGGAGAGCCTAAGTTTTCTACTTCGACGTCGTCATTTGGAAAGTCATTTAAATTGTAAACTTCAACGCTATTATTGGGGACACCAATATGGGTGAACTTCGACATTGATCTAACTTTAAATTATTTAATGGTGGTGAGCCATATGTTATTGACTTCGAATTTAAACCTTGGGGATACCATTGTTTGTTTTTAATAATTTCAACATAAATCAATTGAGGTACCAATGTATGTCACTTTGAAATGTTATAACTCTAAGGGGAGATAACCTAATTGGGGACACCAATAGACATAGGTTAAACATGTGGGTAACATGAACTAAATTGTTAAATGATGGGTTCATATTCATCCTAGGAAAACTATGGGATGTGAGATGGATAGTCCACACCATGCTAGAGATGGATAGCATCTAAAGGGATAGTGAAGGGTTCATAGCCATCCTAGGGAAATTATGGGATATGTGATGTATAATCCACATCATTTTAGGTTAGATGGAAGATGTGTGATGTATATCACACATAATTTTAAATAATTAAACCATATGTGATGGAAAATCAATGTGGTAGCTATGGGAAATCCAAGTGATAGTTACATGTGAGATAGATAGTCCACATAATTCTAAATTTGCTAATATGTGAGATAGATAGTCCATATAATTATAAGACAGGTAGTCAGATTAAAATAAGATGGGTAGTCATATTAAATTATGACGGGTTGTCATTTGAAATTAAGATTGATAATCTAATGAATTGGGATGGGTAATCCAAAATATGTTGCATGATTATAAATGTTATCTTCTATGTTCTAACCATTGTGGTTGTAGAAGCACAGTATATATGGTTGTTATGTTTTAGTTAAGATACCAGTGAGGAGAAAACTCATTCCACCAGTGATGTTTTCTCACCAGATATGTATTTGGTTCGAGATGGTAGGTTATTATTCACACCAGACTGTTGTCTGACCTAAAGTTTTTGTTTTTCCCATTAAACTCTCAGGTACTCATTTGAATAGGTCAGAAGTCAGGGATTTCAAGTTCCAGTTAGACAAATAAGATTCCAGAGACATGCAGGAGACAATCTAGTATTAGAAACTTTATCTACTTCCATTGTGTTGTTTGGTTTTGTCTATTTGGTTGTAATGGCAAAGTTGTAATTGCCAAGTATTTGACACTGATCAACCAAGGGGGCATCTTCATATGTCACTCTCGGAGTATTTTGTAATAATTATAATTTCTCAGAATATGGGTTTACAAATGGGATTATTTAATGATATGAAATATCATTTGCGAAATAAGATGTGAAAGTTTGTTATTAAAATGTGTTTAACATTTTTCATATTCATGCGCTATCAATTATTGGTATGATTAACATAGCCACATTTTTCATCGAGAATAAATAACTATGGATGACTACAACATATGTAGCAGTTAGTTTTGGCCTCAGAATAGAGGATGTTACAAGTTGGTATCAGAGTATAAGTTTATAATTAAAAGAATTTTTAAACCTAAAGAGTTTTTGAAAACATAATCCTCATGAAGCAGAGAATAAGATTGGGGGTATTTGATAATACTATAATAACATACTTATATAAGTATGTACTCCATCTCTATTCTCTCATCTCTCTTTGACCATTCTTCTATATCTTACTAAGTCTCATATGTAAATTTACGAGAAAGAAAGATATGAAGGTAGGAAACCACAACCAATGAAAATACTCGGCCCAATATTAGGAGGAACCAGGGTCGACAGGTAAATGCTAATCAAAATGCAAATGCCAATATAGGTGCTACGACCCTACCAGTAGATATAGGGTTGTGTATTAGTTCTTCATCAGCTTTGATGCAAGCCGGAGCATATGTAGGAGTAGTTAAAGGAAATGTTGCTAATGATGGAGGAGTCCATCCCATAGCGCCAACTGGTAATAACTATGCTAAGCTAAGTTGAGATTACATCAATCTGGGTAGGAAGCCTTTTCTTAGGATTGGGGATGCGATAGATGTGGAAAACTGGCTATTGCATTATGACAGAATTTACGCTGATTTGGGTCTGAATGATGAGCAGATAAGGAGAATGGCTTCGACACAATTGCAAGAAGCTGCATGTTCTGGTGGAACGGGGTGACCGTATGAGTACCGGAAGAGGAATTGACTTGGGTAGAATTTCAAAGAAGATTCAAGGAAAGGTTTTTGTTTGAAGTAGCCAAGTCATCCTTGCTCAGGAAATTTATGAAGTTGGAGTAGGGGAAATGTCAGTGTTGGAGTACTCTGCTAAATTTAACGAGCTATCTAGATATGGATATGCTACCGTTGACACTGTTATCAAGAGGAACGAGAGGTTTATTTAGGGGTTGAGATTGGAGATTACTAAGGCAACTATGCCATATCATAGGGAACTATCAAATATAGCGGTGGAGATGGCTGTTAGGAATGAAGAAATGCTTTCAACCTTTGGGAAAGAGAAGTCAGTGGAGAACCAAAATTCTCGGACTAAGAAGAGGAAATTCCTTAAGAAGAAGGGAGCTTAGAAAGGCAGGGCTGCTAAAAAGGGGAAAGTTGATATAGTTTGTTACAAGTGCAACAAGAAGGAGCACTATGCTAACAAGTGTCGATCTGGTGATGGCAAGGTGGTTGTAGGAAAGTAGAAGGTGAAGTGCTTTAATTGCGACCATGTGGGGGCATTATAAGAACAAATGCCCATAAATAGCCAAGGATAACAAAGGGAACGTGTTTGCTTTGGAGCCATCTACATCAAGGCCAACAATAGCTGAGAAGGGAAAGTCTGCAATGGAAGTTACGATTTTGATTCATTGCATACCATCTAGGGTACTATTTGATATCAGTGCATTGCATTCATTTATATCTCAGTGTCTGCTAGATAAGTTATGTTTAGAACCATCATACCTTGTTACTTCCTTGAGGATAGCTAATTCAACAAAAGGGTATGCAACTCTGGGGATGAGATGTGACCATCTAGAGTTTGAGTTGCTAGGTTATACTTTTGTCTGCAGTTTTTATGTATTTGATTTTTCTATTTTAGGTTTGGGTTGGTTGAGAAGATAAGTGCTAGGATATTTTTCTAGGATAGGAAAATATCATTGAGACACCCTGATAGTAGGGACCAAATAGTATACACAGTTGAGAATACAAGTCCATAAATTTGTGCTTTATTGGGTGCCACAGAAGTGGAAGATGAATTGAATCGATTTTTAATTATAAGAGAGTTTGCAAAAAAAATTGAGCTTCCTACAAGACATCAAGAGAAATTAGCTATTGGATTTCAAATAGAACTTATACTAGGAGCTGAACCCGTAAGTAGACACCTATTGAGATGAAGGAGTTAAAGGTGCAGCTAGTGGACTTAGAAGAAAAGAGTATTATTAGATTAAGCAGCTCGTCTTGGGGAGTAGCCATGGTGTTCGGGAAGAAACCAGACTGGTCGTTAAGGTTGTGCATCGATTATCGTAAGTTGAATGATAAGACGATAAAGAATCGACATCCTTTGCCGAGAATTGATGATTTATTTGATCAGTTAAGTGGAGCCAAAGTATTTTTCCCATTGGATTTGGCGATAGGGTTCCATTAATTAAGAGCGGCCGAGGATAGTATTCCTTTAACGACGTTTTGAAAGAGGTACGGTTCGTACAAGTGGTTAGTGATGACATTCAGATTAACTAACGCGCCACCTTTCTTTATGGATTTGATGAACCCAATTTTTCGAGAGCACTTGGATAGGTTCATGTTGGTGTTCATTCATGACATTTTTATATGTTCTAAGGATGAAAGAGATCACGAGATTCATCTTAGAATAGTGCTTGAGACATTGAGGCAACATCAACTAAAAGCGAAGTTTTCGAGTGTCATTTCTGAAAGAAAGAAGTGAAGTTTCTTGGTCATGTAGTTTCAGAGAAAGGGTTGTCAGTCAATCTTGATAAGATCGAACCTATTAATAGTTGTAAAAGACCGGAGATGGTGACTGTGGTAAGTAGTTTTCTTGGAATAGCTAGCTATTAATGGAGATTTATCAAGGATTTCTAGCGAATAGCAGCACCTTTATCTAAGCTAACTAAGAAGGATGTGAAGTTTATTTGGTCTGAAAATGTGAGAAAGCACTCCTTGAGTTGAAGCATTTGTTGACCAATGCATCCATGTTAGTAGTTCCAAATGGAATCAAGATTTGGTGGTGTACATGGATGCATATGGAACATGATTAGGAGTTGTATTGATGCGAAGTGGTAAAGTGATTGCTTAAGCTTCTTGGAAGGTCAAATCATATGAAGTTCGATATGCGACTCATGATTTGGAGTTGGCAGCGGTGATTTTCACATTGAAAGTGTAGAGACACACTTCTTGGGAGACCAATTCGAGTTGTATACGGATCATAAGTCTTTGGGGTATTTATTCTCTCAGAAAGAGTTGAATATGGGACAACAAAGGTGGCCAGAATTTTTAACAGCTTATGATTTTTGTTAGAGTATACACTAGGGAAAGGAAAATAGTTGTAGATGCACTTAGCAGGAAAAATCAGAATGTGGTGTTTTCTATATTGGCAGAATGGAAGGATTTGGTGGCATTGACTACTTGTAATATGTAATTAAGATCGATTGCTAGTTCTAGTCAAAGTATTGCCATGTTGTCTTGCTTGAAAGTTTGACCAATGTTGATCGAAAGGATTGCTTCTAAGAAAAGGGTTGATCTAGTATTAGCCAAATGGACTAGAAGACTAGAAAATGGAAATGAGATCGACGATCTAAAAGATTTTAGTCTTGACCAAAAATGATGGTTAAGAAAGAAGGGATGATGTGTACTATATTTGGTGGTTTATGGGAAGACCATTTGCACTTGGTTGGGTTTTCCTATAATTATAGTTATCAGACTAGTATAAGAATGACGTCTTTCGAAGCTTTGTGTGGAAGACTGTGCAAATCACTAACATATTGATTAGAGATCGGAGACAGATTGGTTTTGGTTCATATATGGTAAGAGAAGCCACGTAGAATATTGAGTTAATCCAGGATAGGATAAGAGAAGCTCGGTCTAGGTAGAAGAGTTAGCGCAAGGACCTTGAGTTCTTAGGTTGGAAACTGAGTTTTTACTAAAGTGTCACCGATGAAGGTTGTGGTATGTTTTAGAAACTTAGGGAAATCGAAATTGAGATATGTTTGACCATTTCCAATTAGATAGAAGATCGAAAAACTCGCGTACCGAGTAGTTTGGCAGGTGTCCCTAACGTGTTCCATGTTTCTCATCTTATGAAGTATGTGCATGATCCAGAGACTGCTATTCCTCTGACTGCAATGGAAGATTTAGTAGTAGAACCTGATCTGATTTTTATAAGATGACCAACTCGGGTTGTAGCAAAAGATGAGAAGAAGTTAAGGAACAAAACAATTAGATTAGTAAAGGTCTAGTGGAGTAACAATGAGAAAGACTGTACTTGGAAGAAAGATCACAGGATTAGGGATACTTATCCTAAGATTTTATGATGGTATGTTCTATATTTAATTGTATATAGACTTAATAGCAGGTAGCATATACTAGCATTGGTTGTATGTTTGATATGCTTGTTTTGTAGTCCTTACTGAATTTCGAGGACGATTTTCATTAAGGAGGGGAACCTGTAACACCCCTAATTTTTGTTTAACATTATTTAGGATATTTAATTAGACATATTACATAGAATAATCTAAATGTTAAGGAAAATGAGATTTGGTTGATTAATAAGGCCCTACCTTAATAAACTAATAAGATTGTTTTGGAAAACTAAACAAATAAGAGAAAATATGAGGTGGGCAAAATAGGTAGATCCATCATTTAACCTTTAAAACCCACTCCCCCTCATTTCATTCTCACTTTTCGCAAACGTAAACAATAAAAAGAAAAACACCAAGGCCAACCATAACTCAAGCTAGGGGATCTAAATCAAGGGGAAGAAGCTTAGGGATACTAAGACCAAATCAATGAATAATAAGTGTACCATCTCTATTTTTGCATTTTAATTTTGGCTATGGATAATATCCACATCGTTTTGATGGATTTTGCCAAGATATTGTTGAATATTCATTATTTGGATATAATGATGAATTAAGGGATTTTTTGAAATTACTTAAAGTGGTTTTAAGGGTAAAACCTAATATCTTAATCTCCAAATGCTTTGATTTTCTGATATGTTATATAAAATATTATTTTGGAGATGAAATTTCATAAGTTTTCAAATTATATAGATTATTTTATGAATTTTCTATGGACAAAATAGCTTAATTTTGGGTTTTAATAATTCAAAACAATTAAATATGGTTTTTGGCTCTAAAATTTTTATATGATAAAGAGAAGGATATTCTTGAATTTCTGTGAACTTTTAGGATTTTTCCCAAGTAATTATGATTTATTATGAAATCATTATGCTAGACGAGAACTTAGAAGGGATAATTAATTAAGAGTATTAATTAATTAGTTATTATTTGTTTTGGAACTTATAAATGATACGCGGTAGCTTTTTGGAAAGAAATTGGAAAAAAGTTTTGTTTGTCCAATAGAAATTGGACAAAAGGTTACGGTTTGGTAAAAAAGTAGTTGCTTTTATTAGAAATAAATTAGTTTGCTTTATAATTACTTTAATGCCATGCTGCCTATATTCTCATCGAGCCTAAATGAATAACGCCTCCATGAATGTCGACATCGATGAGGTGGAAATTACAAGATAACTACTTTAGTAATTATGGAGTAATTCCGGCCGTTTCGAAGTAGACTGTGGCGGTAACCAACGAATGATGGCATTGCCCTAGCATAAATCAACTAAGAGTTTAAAAGCTTTGGTGTCGACATCGATGACATCGCGTGTCTTCATCACTATTTTAAATGATGCTACATCTCATCTCTTTGTTTGTTTTTCAAAATCAAGCCAATGATACTGCCTATTATGTCTTCGACTCTATATAAAAAGCAGCATAATAGCCAAAGTAACTTATATGTAAAAAAAATATAACGTCATCGAGGGTCTTGAGGGTCGATGTGCATCAAGGTCGGTGACCTTATGTTAATGCTACTTGGCCACGATGTTGCACCATATCTTCTTAATGTCAAGGAGGCTTGTATCTATGTTATTTAAAATTGTTTTTAAAGAGGCGAAGAGGCTTATGTTTCAAAGGGTCGATGACCCTATATGCAACGAACTGTAATTTTAACACTATGAAAATGATATATTTAATTATTTTAAATATTCAAATGTAGAATTTTAAAACTTAAACAATCATGTTTTATATGATAAATAAGAATGGTAAACTTATTTTTGACATTGAATAAAGATTTTGGATTTCCATTGTAAAATTGACAAAAGTCGGATTCCGACAAAATAGGATGATATATTCGAGAAATTTGTTTAAAGAATAAATAATTCATTTTAAATTTATATATAATCGATATCAAACTCATTTGATAATAATAATAATCTAATTTATAATGGTTCGATAAATATATAAAACTAGTTTTATAAAGTTGACAAATTTCGTCGCATACCGATAAATCAATGTCGTATTATTATAAATAGATTTGGATATTGTTTTATATTATTTTATAAGTCAAATATAATTTTTTTAATTATTTAAATATAATAAGAAATTTATTTTAAGTTTGGTTTACATAGATAAATAGTTTAACAAAAATGCAAAATATGACCGTAAAACATTTTGTCGAAAATCAACGTTTTGTTCAAAATAAGTTGCCGCAATGTTATTGCACCATTGTTAATATGTTTTAATATATATATATTGCACATTTTAATAACTAAATTGTTAAATTTTTCTAGATAAGATTATAAAACTTCTAGAAGTCATTAGTAAAAGTAAGTAAGAATTAATAAAAGTAAGAAAAAGTAAACATCAAATCACATCAAATCAAAACCAACATAATTATGATATTCTTTACTTTATCTTTAAGTGAATAAGACATAAAGTAAGGATGTAAAAGGATGATGTTAAGTATTGAAAAAGTGGATGCTGCTTTAGGTTGAAGTAACGATAGTTTGGTAATTTGGTAAGAGGTTATTTTGGTAAATTTACCGCTTCTTTCCTTTTCTATAAATACCCACCTCCTTCTTCACTTTCATTCAGATTTTTTCTTCTTTTTTTCTTAATCTTCTTTATCTTCTTCCTCTTCTCTTTAATGGCTTCCAAGCCGTAGAAAAAATTAGAAAGAGATAATGTCAAAATATTTACAAAATATTCAAAAGAAATCAACGTTCATTCTCTTCAAATCAAACTCCTTTTTTTTCACATTTTACCTCTTCTTCTCTTGGCCATAACTTCTTCAAAATAGAATCAAAATATAATTTTTTTTTTCAAATCGTGTATTTTTACAGTGTCTATAACTTTCATGTTGACCACTTTGTCTCATTCTGAAGATAACTATGTCAAAAATACACTAGTTTCCAGTACATTTTCCGGCCCTATTTTAAGCCAGAGAATATGCCATTTTTTTTATCATAACTTGATTATATAAATGATCCAAAATAAGATTTTTTTTTTTAAACCATATAAAATTCTAGTGGCTATAACTTTTAATTTTATCATTTTTTTCCGGTTTTGATGTTTTCTATGCCTGAAGCTCAGTTTTTGAAATGCATTTTTGAGCTTCATTTTTGTCAATCCGACAATACCTCTTCTTCATTCTATCTTATCTCCCTCAAGAACAAGAGTGAAGATGACCTATTTTTCAGGTCTAATTTTGAGAATTCAAGGTCAAAGCTCTACCACTTCTTCTCTATACTTACGACCTACCTCCATCTCAAGCTATGGCCGAGCACTTCAAAGGAAGGAAAATATGTTTGTTAGTGTTTAAATGGAGTATGGATTAATTAGTGAAGTGTTGGTTGATTAGAATGTTGGTAGGAAGTTAATCGCTTTGGTTTATGGTGAGAAACTCTATTTAGCTTCTCTATTTATATGTATACATGTTTTATGTTGTGTTATGATTGCTATGGATGCTTATATATGCTTTGATCATCAAGTATTGATTGTTTGATATGATTGTTAAATTGTTTTACCAAGTCACGTTAATACACGTCGATAAGCACAAAGGAAATCACTTTCCTTTTGAAAATGAAATTATTTATATGGAATGCTTAAATCATTTGGAAATAGTTTTAAAATGAGTTAAAAATGTTTTATAAACATTTAATATGTTTAAAGAAATAAAGAAAGAAAATCAAGATTTCATCTTGTATATTTTAAAATATGTCTAAATCAATTTTTCAGAAAAATCGCGCTTTTTGTAGTAAAGTGACCAAAGTTTAAAATTGATATTTTAAATATTGTAGAAATATGTAATAGATTCTAAAAATCTTTTAAAATGTTTTAAAAGTGATTTAAGTTGAAAAATGGGTTATCTAAATGATATAAAAGTCGTTTTGAAGAATATGGCTTTTAAAACACTATTGCAAAACTTTTCGCAGCAATTTTTAATAATTTTTGAAACGTAGTTTTAAACTTAACAATTCATTCCTATATATTTTGTAAATGATTCTAAAAGAATAATTAAGTCATTTAAAGATGATTTGGAAGTTTTAATGAGAGTTTGAATAAATGGGTAAGAGGAATTGTTTATACCACTTAAACAAAAAGTGAAGAAGATTAAAATAGTAACAAACCGAATAATGCTGAAACAACTAGTACATTTGTCCCGCTTGCGAGATGTAGGAAGATAAAACAAGGTGTTTGGATGGAGCAACCAGTGCCCTGAACTTAGCTGGCCTATGTTTTCTTTTCTTAGGCGAGGGGTGGAACAGATCGAAAGGAAAGCCCGGATGCTCTAAAATAAAAAGATTGTATTAAGTTTCCAAAATAAAAGAAGTTCGGTATTATCCAAAAATTTAAGCAATCTCCAAAATGAATAAATTACGACTTGGATTGCATAGAGATAATCTTCTAATGCTTGGTATTAAAATCCGAAGAGGGAACTCGTCCTATTCGTGGAATTTAAAAGGTGATTTCACCATTATTCCACCCATAACACTTGTTGAATATGGAAATTGATGTTGAGTAAAACCTATTTACTCAAAAATGTTTTGTGAAAAATTGATTTGGGGTTTACCATAAATGATGTCTTAAACAACATTGTTTTCAAGCCGCCTAAAAGTTAAGGAATTTGGATGTAGAGTTAAGTGAGGGAAATTGAAATATTATCCAAAGAAAAAAGAATGAATTGCTTAGAATTACTCTAAGACAAAATAAAGAGATTTTAAAATCATCCAAAAACCCATTCAAACTAATTTTTGAAATAAAACATGTTGAAGACGAAGATCATTGAAGACAAAGATATTCATGATGTAGGATTACTTTCCATTAGTCCCTGGAGGTGAAATTTACCATATTTTAAGTGGCATTAATACTCTATTATGAAAATATTCGATTTGCAAGAATATGATTTGAAGTTAAGAAAGAAATCTTTTATTAAGATTTAATAAATGATTTGGGAAAATTTTCCCTAAGTTAAAAGTTATAGCTTGAATATACGAAATCTTTGATTAAGATTTAATGAATGGTTTGGAAAAGTTTTTCTAAGCAAAAGAGAAAATGATTTGGAATTATTATAGGATTTAATAAAGGTTTAAATAAACCAAATGATTTGATAAATGAGGCTTAATGATTCCATATTCACTTAAAAAGAAAATGGAATAAAATTTAAAGAATATATGTCCAAGAAAGATATTTTATAAAAGATGGAGTAATTGATTGATGATTGTTATCCACATATGAACTTAACATCTTTTAAATCGATAATTGGATTTCGAAGAAACCAGGGTTGGATTTGGGTGATTCCTATCTGAAAACCACTTCGAACCAATGTATACATTCAAATGTGAAGACATGTTGTAGACGATGATTACTGAAGCCCAAGGATCTTCATAACGTGAGGACCGCTTGTTGACATGCTTTGGGTAGCTCCCATTATACAGTTATTTATAGCAGTGGTCTCCTCGTTGTGGATATTTTTCGGATTGCAAGGACTACTCGTGACTAGTGGTAGTAGGAGAGTGCCTTCAATTTGTCCTGTTCCTGGACAACTTGTATGGATGTTTGTCTGACATTGCATTTCTAAAGATTACGTACACTGGTATTTACAAACGTACATCCGTGGTAGTGGAGAAGGCAACTTCTCTTAGCTTAACACCCTCCATGAGACGTACGAGCTTAAGGGTTGTATTTTTGTGGAAGGCAATTAGTAGTCAACGGAAATGGCCATGTGACATTCAAAGTGAAGTGATATGTGAAAATGTAATCGTTACCTCAAGCCTCATCCACTGGAAATGACCAAAACAAGATTAGAAGCGGCAATGCTAAGTGGGTCATTCCCAATTAGGGTATGATCATCCCCTTTTAGATATATTTCTTCCCACTATGACGTTTAGGATGTAAATTATTATGGTTTGTATACTCGGGCGCCCGGTTTAAAGGTCAGTAACGACCGGGGGATGACATATTCGGTACTATCTAGTTATAGAGATAGGTCGGTCTTGTGTTGGTAGAGGAGCTTTGTGATGGTTCCTTGGAACATACATCTAGAGGTGTACCCATCGAGAGATAGTCCTTTCACTCGATCATTTGTATGGAAATCCGTTCTCCAATAAGAAACTATGATTTTATTTGTAGAGCCTAGTATGCTGGATTTTAATAATGGTAATAATTTCGGCTAAGATTAATAAGTTTATTTGCAAATGTTTTCAAAGGAATGTCATTAGAAATAATATCAAACGTTTTGATGTACAAAAGTTTTTTAGTGATCATAAGGTAAAAACCCTGTCTGTGTTTATGTGTGGGCGTGGTCTTATGAGATACTCTTTCTTTTCAAAGGATTTTATTTAAAGGCTGATATATGATACTGTCATTTATTATTAAGTTTTCCTCATGCTGGTTTATCAAACCTGATCCGGTTATTTTCAATACCCAGGTCTGTTCTAAGTAGTTTCAAGTTTAGTTGAAGACGATTGGAGTTTCCATGGGAGAGCTGGAGATATTAATCTACGTATGGAAATATTCTACTATCCGCTGTGCTTCGTTAGTTTTAATTTGTTATTTGTCAGCAATTCTAAGGACAGATGTTTATAAATGTCCAAGATGAATTTGGATTAGACTGTAACGACCCAGAATTTTTTATAATTTAAATTTGAATATTTAATTAATTTTAAATATTTATAAGTGAATTTATAAGTCAAATAAATTTTTATTTGAATTTTTGGATTTAATTGGATTATTAAATCGATAATTTAATATGTTAAATTATGGAAATAATTAAAAATTGAGTTAAAAATGATTGTAAATAATTTGGAAAATTTTATTTAATCATACTGGAGTTATAGAAATATTTTAGAACTTTTAAAATCGAATTAAAAGTTAATTTGTGAAAATTGAATATTTTAATATTTAATAATCGACTGTAAAATAGTCAATTTTTGAACAGTCTCAGAATTGAACGAAACCAGTTTTATTGGATCCGTAATAGTTAGTTATTACCGGATTTCAAATTTCGTGTCAATCGGAGCTATCGTTTGATCGTGGCAGCTCGAAACGCATCGATTTATTTTTAATTTAAATTTGACGAGTCAAAATAGCCATTTTTCAAAAAGTCTCGGAATTCGACGAAACCAGTTTCATCGGATCCGTAATGTGATATTATTGTAAGGTTTCAAATTTCAAGTCATTTGGATTTACCGTTTGTCCGGTGCAAATTAAAACGCCTAGAAAATCGCTTAAATCGGTTTAATTCAAATTGAGCGTTTTCAGCCATAACTCGCACATACTTCCGAATTAGCTTCCGAAACCTGTTCCATTGTGTCCGGAACGCGGGATAAACCCTAGGTACGCTGGTTACGGCGTCTAAATCGGAGTTCGGAATTTCCGGGATGAATAGTGTTTACGCTTGGTTTTCTATAAATACACCACACACACAAATAAAAAAATAAAATAAAAACAAAACCCTAGCCCATAACTACAGCCGCCACTTTTGAATGGAGGGCCAGAAATTCGCAACTTTCATTCATCAATCTCTCCAAATCCATTCACATTCACGCGAAGTGTTCAACACGAAGATTGAAGAGCATGGAGAGAGCTTTAATTCCATACGGTGATGATGGATTTTGGTGCAACGGAGGGGGAGTGATGTGTGGCCGTTCTCTACAGGTTTGGCACGACTTCCAAGGCCAGAGGGCAGGCCGAGCTACAGGTCCTTGGGGCCGAGTGTAGTGGAGAGGTGGAGCTTCGCGTTGGTATATCCCGATCGAATTCTAGTTGAGTGATTGGAGTGCAAATTGAAACCCTAGGAATCATGTATGGGTTCGGCCTTGAATTTGTTCACCTGGAGATGATACGTGATGTAGGAGAAAGGAGGGGAAGCGTTGGATCTAGTTTGGATGGTGGATGATAGATGTAGGTTATAAATTATTTAAGTTTAAGTCGATTTGTTTATATAAAATACGTACAAACTTGTAAATTGCATAACTTTTTCATACGAGGTCGAAAAAATGCAAACCCAGTTGCGTTGGAATCGTATGGACGAGCACTACGCGATGGAGTTGGTTTGGAGTCGTTTGGAGTTAGTGAGAATTTCGGGTAAAATTAAACGCGCGTTTAATTTTATTCGAAATAAAAGCTAAAACGGAATTTAAAACCAAGGTGAGAATTTCTCACTCAATCGAATCAGTTTCGATTTTATTTTAAATAGTTAGATTTAAAATATTTGAATGCATGTTAGAATGATGACTGTAAATTATTGATTGTTAAAATAGACATTATGCGCCGTTATTAAGCGGATGTTATTTATTAAAAACATATACCGCGAATATTTCATAAACAGTGAAATTGGTATTATATATAATATCAATATATATATATTGGCATATGTATATATTGCAGTTGATTGATTTCCCGCATTTTTTGTTTAGCGGATGAGACCCTATTACGCCGTTATTAAGCGGATAATATTTAATAAGAACATATACCGCGATAATTTCGTATTGGAGCGAAATTGGTATTGTGCTAATGTTTGTGATGCAGGAAACAGGTTGGAGGGATCCAACTGGATTCCTCAACAGTATTTATTTAATTTCAGATATTTTGATATTTGATGGATTATCATATCGATATATGATATCGTTATTAGTCGTGATTGACTATTTGGTGTGTAGCATCATTGGACCCAGATTTTGGGATTTTAAAATGATTTTAAAAGTGATTTTGAAAATATACTATATTTTTGGAATTGATCCATTATAAATAAATAAACGTTATAATTTTTAAAGTTATAAAAATTATGGTTTTTGTGAAATATAGTTAAAAAGCTGATTTTTAGAAATACGATTAAAAGTCGATTCTTGAGAAATAGGAACTAATGATTTTATAAAATAATTTAGATTGGATTTTTGAATATACGATAAAAGTTTAAATATAGGATTTATAAAATTTGATTATTTTATAAATCGAAATGATGAAATTATAAAGGAATTTAAAGACGTTTTAGAATAATAATATAAATTAATTTATATTAAGAGATTTATAAATGGATATTTATAAATTGAACTATGGACATTATAAAACAAGTTTTTATAAGTGTTTGAATGTAGTGAAAATGAATTTCATAAATGAATGAAATTTATAGAATTATAAACTGTGAAGTTATAGATGAAATTTATAAATAGTAAGATTTATAAATTTGTGAAGTTAATTGAAGAATAGATTTGGTTAAATAAATGAATCTTATAAGTTATAAGATTTATAATTATGAAATTCTAAGGAACGATTTTGTGAAATAATCGTTTATAAGTAGTTAACTTATTATATGAACATTTAGTTTATAATTTAGTTATAAACTGGAATAGGTTAATAAAGGAATTTATAAAAAAGAAGTTTTTATAAATAAATAGAAATGGAATTTATAAACGTTGTTTTATAAATTCGCAAACGACTTATTTTGATAAGTTAATTGTTATAACTTAGAAATAGAGTTATATTCACGTTTTTAGACAGTGAATAATTCTTTGAATTAAAATGAATAAAAGGATGGAATTTGTTAAAGAAGTATATTCACGTTTTTGAATAGTGAATGATATGTTAAAGAAATTGTTTTGAATGAGATGTGTACATTGAATTAAAACGATCTAACGATGTTTTAAAATGTGTTGAGATTCGAAACCATAGATTTCAACATTGATTGTTGAAATAGATGTTTTCGAGAAATAAAAGGAAATAGTCGACTATAACACTGTTGTTATAGTAAATGATTTCCGAAAGGAAATGTTTTTGTATAGTATTGGAATTTATATATCTATTTTAATTTCGAATCCCTATACTAGTGATTTTGGGTTGTCGTAACGATGTTTTACGTAACATTCGTTTTGGCCCAAATAAATAAGTATAAGTGAATGATTTCCTTAAAGAATGAAATATATACTTAATTCGATTTAAGTATATTGAATATTTCCTAACTGTTGAAAATAAAAGAGATTTGTGAATTACTTATGAATAAATAAGTATGGAAATATTTTCCAATATGAAGTGAATATTTTGAATTTATCTTTTTGAAGATAAATTGGAAATGAATAATTGAAATCATATATGCATGAATATTTTGAAATATAAATTCATTATGGAATTTATATGTGAAAGTGGAATTTGTGTGAAAATAAATATTGATTTATTTTTGAAGTGTTGAAATTATATATCTTGTAAAGATATTTTGGAAAATAAATAATTTGGGAAAATTATTTGGAATCTGGTGATGTTGTGCATATCAATTAATAGTTCAATAACCGACTATCAGTATTTCCCTTTTGAATGGGTATTTGATGTGAATTGATTGAATTTGAATGCACACTTATTTTTGAATAAGCGCTCACTATTCGGGTTAACCGGGAAAGGACCATGGGGTTGTATAACCCATTCCGAATATGTGATACGTCGTTGTGAATTGCATTGAAGATCGGTGTTGAAGACCCGGTATTTGCAAAAGCGATAGGATGACCTATCGATTGTCTCTGCACTGAGTTGCAACGGTATAGAGACTCCCTAAGTGATGGGAAATCCGATCAGGATTGTGAATATCCGGATTGCAAGGACTTCTTTGTAAGTGCCTTCGGTTCCGTTCGATCCCGGAACAGACTTGTATGGATTGTATGTCTGACATTACAATTTGAGATATAAAGCCGATTTCTTTCAAATATATTTCTGTTGGTGGCGGAGAATTTATTCTTTGCTTAACACCCTTCTTTGAGACGTACGAGCTCAAAGGTTATATAGTTGAAGTTATCAGCGATATATTCCCAATTTGGTAATGTGACATGCTGAGTGATGCTGAAATGATCATTGTGTTGATTATTGTGATAGGATCATTTATTTGATCGTCTATCTTAGTGATCATTGTGTTGATCATTTGTTGACCCAAAGCATGGCTTTTGTATAAAGTATGTTTTTGTGGACGTGAATTCGTCGAGCCTCACATCCCGGAAATGGTCAAAACAGGAAAGAAGCAGCAAGGTTATGAGGGGTAGCACCCTTTAGGATATGTCCATTTCCTTCTGGAAAAGGGTGGTATCATGGTATGGAGCCCAGATACTTACTCATGTTGAAAACACTTTGTTATGATTGTGTGAATTGATTAGAGAGCGCTCTCGGAAAAAGGTCCCAAAGGACCGGGGGATGGCATATTCGGTCAGTTGTTACTCAGTTAGGAGTAACCCGGCCTTGTGTTGGTTGAGATCCGGTTTGGTTCTCGGGGATGTCCATCCAGAGGCATTCTCAGTGGCAATGGGAAGTTCCTTGGCCTGACCATTTGTTGGAAATCCAATTCCCAATACGAAACTTGTACGGTATTAGTTGTAGAACCTGCTATTCACTTATGGTGGTCACCACTGTTTGGATAGTAGCTATAGTAGGCATAGTTCGAAATGTCTATGTCGGCTAAGATTTATATCTTTATTTTCGAAATGATTTGTTATACACTATGCACTAGTAATAATATCAAATGTTATTTTAAATGCGTATCAAGCATCTTTGACTATCATAAGGAGAAATCTCCTCCGATTCTGCGTTTGCATGTGTGTGTGTGCGGGAGGCCTTATGGTAGTCTCATTTTTAAAAGCATTGCGAATTGATTTAAAAATATCTCTCTATTTTGATTTTAAAGTTAAATAAACTGTTTTGAATTCTCACACCAGTCACATGACTGACTTGGAGTTTATTGTTTTCCTTCCTAAACTCTGGGTGCCCACCAATTTCCACACGGGCAGTTAAGAGTTAGGTTTATCAGGATATTCTGGATATTCTGGAGTTGCTGGAGGCAAACTGGATTGGCATGGCGTATTACTAGTTTATATAGTACTTCTTTTTCCGCTGTTATGTTGTTGTATGTTGTTGTACACTCTGATGATTTGATGTAATGAAATGTGATGTAATGTAATAACTGATATAGTTTTTTGTTTAAAGATTATTCATTTATTATTATATGTTGTTCCGCTGCGAATTGTGAGATTCTGTTGTTGTTCTTGTTGTTCTGTTGTTTCCTTTCTGTCCGTTCTATTTTTAAAATGCTTCTATCTTCTCTTTTCAAATTCTCTATTTTCTTTTCTGTCTTTTGTTTTCTTTTTCCTCTATTCTCTTTTTCTTTCTCTGTTTTCTAAAAATTGTCTATCTTCTTTTCCCTCTATTTTTCTTTTTCTCTCTTCTTTCTTTTCTTTTCATTTTAAAACCCATAACATCTCGGTTTTCGGCCTTTGATTTCTCGACAGTCGATAAAGTGAGTGTCGATGTCGAATTTTCGAAAGATGAAAATTTTCGGGGCGTTACATTTGGTATCAGAGCTTATGGTTAAGCGACAACCATGGTTCTGTTGGGTATTATTCATTAGAGATAGAGTCAGTAGTGCTCTAGAATGAATTTGAGTGTAATAATAGCTATGAGAGCGTATTTGTTAGTGAATATAAAATTGTTTTATATTGTGATGATTGGTTTATTGAGTGGCATATGAACTTTCGTCAGCACAGCCTCGAAACTGAGCCGAAGGGGTTTCTAAACACTTGAATAGAACAATTCGGCATAATATTGATTTTAAATTGGGTAAATGGAATAATTTTGCCTTGATTATATTTTTATATATAAAGAAATAATTTTTCAAAATTACTAAAGTGTATATAGGTTGTTTGAATGATCTAAATAAAAGAATAATTGTATAAGCAAATGAATTATAAGAATTGAGTTATAATTAAAGTGGATTACAATTGTGAAATAAACTTATATACATAAGAAGTGAAACTTTATGGATATATCTATGAATATGAGTTGTGAATAAAAATGAATTTAAAGTTAAATGGAATATAACTTAAGAATTGTTGAATGAAGTTGATATTGGTATCAAACTAAATTAATTAAGTTAAGTGATGGATATGAACTTAAGTTATGTGAATAGAAATTCAACTTTTGTAATTGAATGGATGAATTGAATGTTAATCGATTAAATGTGAATTAAATTGATATGGAATAATGAATATAAGTGTTAATTCATTAAATTCTAATGTTATTGGAAGTTGAATACTTGAATGAAAGTCAATTTAATAAAACCGAATTGAATGTATGAATATAAGCAAAGGAATTTGGTTGAAATTAATATACTTCGGTTGTTATTTGATTGTTGATTGATTGTATATAATTCATTAAGTGTTAATGAAATTGAAAGCTATGAAAATTGAATTCAAATTAGAAGTAAATAAATTTGAATAGAATTGAATGTGAATTGGATTTAATTAGTGAATGTAAACTAATTGAATTGAGAATGAATGTTAGTAAATTCCAACATTAATGAATCAAATGTGATTTGATATTGAAAATCTGTTTCATTGAATATAAATGAATGTTTATTGGATATGGATGTTAGTTGGTTGATGGTTGAATATATATCTCTATTGTTGCATTTGCTATGTGACATATATAGTTATTATGGGATATATGTTGTATATTGAGACTATTTGCATATGTGCATGTTCTCATGTTGTTTGTTGAGTTTAGTAGGTGCGGATCGCGTTGCTTCGCATTTGGAGTTCGCTTTAGCGCTATATTAGCCGTATATGCTTGCTAATAAAGTATAAGGTACATATCTCGGATTAAATATCGTACTTTTACACTTTTTTCCCTTCGGGATGCCTCATTACTTGATGAGATGTATATTTGTGATATATATACTGTCATTTTTTTTTCGGATCGAGCCGCGCAAAGGAGACTATGGCGAATTTTTCCGGAAATTTAAGGCGTTAGAAAAAATTTGAGAAAATGGGAAAATTTTGAAAATTTTAAACATTGATTTTGGGAATTGAAAGTTAAACATAGTAGTTGTTTTTGAAAAGATAACTAAGTATGATTTGGAAAACTTAGTAAAGATTTGTAAGGAATTTAATTATGAATTTTGGAAAGTTAATAAATTCTGTAACCTTTCTTACTTGTAATTTCGAGGACGAAATTCTTTAAGGGGGAAAGATTGTAACGACCCAGAATTTTTTATAATTTAAATTTGAATATTTAATTAATTTTAAATATTTATAAGTGAATTTATAAGTCAAATAAATTTTTATTTGAATTTTTGGATTTAATTGGATTATTAAATCGATAATTTAATATGTTAAATTATGGAAATAATTAAAAATTGAGTTAAAAATGATTGTAAATAATTTGGAAAATTTTATTTAATCATACTGGAGTTATAGAAATATTTTAGAACTTTTAAAATCGAATTAAAAGTTAATTTGTGAAAATTGAATATTTTAATATTTAATAATCGACTGTAAAATAGTCAATTTTTGAACAGTCTCAGAATTGAACGAAACCAGTTTTATTGGATCCGTAATAGTTAGTTATTACCGGATTTCAAATTTCGTGTCAATCGGAGCTATCGTTTGATCGTGGCAGCTCGAAACGCATCGATTTATTTTTAATTTAAATTTGACGAGTCAAAATAGCCATTTTTCAAAAAGTCTCGGAATTCGACGAAACCAGTTTCATCGGATCCGTAATGTGATATTATTGTAAGGTTTCAAATTTCAAGTCATTTGGATTTACCGTTTGTCCGGTGCAAATTAAAACGCCTAGAAAATCGCTTAAATCGGTTTAATTCAAATTGAGCGTTTTCAGCCATAACTCGCACATACTTCCGAATTAGCTTCCGAAACCTGTTCCATTGTGTCCGGAACGCGGGATAAACCCTAGGTACGCTGGTTACGGCGTCTAAATCGGAGTTCGGAATTTCCGGGATGAATAGTGTTTACGCTTGGTTTTCTATAAATACACCACACACACAAATAAAAAAATAAAATAAAAACAAAACCCTAGCCCATAACTACAGCCGCCACTTTTGAATGGAGGGCCAGAAATTCGCAACTTTCATTCATCAATCTCTCCAAATCCATTCACATTCACGCGAAGTGTTCAACACGAAGATTGAAGAGCATGGAGAGAGCTTTAATTCCATACGGTGATGATGGATTTTGGTGCAACGGAGGGGGAGTGATGTGTGGCCGTTCTCTACAGGTTTGGCACGACTTCCAAGGCCAGAGGGCAGGCCGAGCTACAGGTCCTTGGGGCCGAGTGTAGTGGAGAGGTGGAGCTTCGCGTTGGTATATCCCGATCGAATTCTAGTTGAGTGATTGGAGTGCAAATTGAAACCCTAGGAATCATGTATGGGTTCGGCCTTGAATTTGTTCACCTGGAGATGATACGTGATGTAGGAGAAAGGAGGGGAAGCGTTGGATCTAGTTTGGATGGTGGATGATAGATGTAGGTTATAAATTATTTAAGTTTAAGTCGATTTGTTTATATAAAATACGTACAAACTTGTAAATTGCATAACTTTTTCATACGAGGTCGAAAAAATGCAAACCCAGTTGCGTTGGAATCGTATGGACGAGCACTACGCGATGGAGTTGGTTTGGAGTCGTTTGGAGTTAGTGAGAATTTCGGGTAAAATTAAACGCGCGTTTAATTTTATTCGAAATAAAAGCTAAAACGGAATTTAAAACCAAGGTGAGAATTTCTCACTCAATCGAATCAGTTTCGATTTTATTTTAAATAGTTAGATTTAAAATATTTGAATGCATGTTTGAATGATGACTGTAAATTATTGATTGTTAAAATAGACATTATGCGCCGTTATTAAGCGGATGTTATTTATTAAAAACATATACCGCGAATATTTCATAAACAGTGAAATTGGTATTATATATAATATCAATATATATATATTGGCATATGTATATATTGCAGTTGATTGATTTCCCGCATTTTTTGTTTAGCGGATGAGACCCTATTACGCCGTTATTAAGCGGATAATATTTAATAAGAACATATACCGCGATAATTTCGTATTGGAGCGAAATTGGTATTGTGCTAATGTTTGTGATGCAGGAAACAGGTTGGAGGGATCCAACTGGATTCCTCAACAGTATTTATTTAATTTCAGATATTTTGATATTTGATGGATTATCATATCGATATATGATATCGTTATTAGTCGTGATTGACTATTTGGTGTGTAGCATCATTGGACCCAGATTTTGGGATTTTAAAATGATTTTAAAAGTGATTTTGAAAATATACTATATTTTTGGAATTGATCCATTATAAATAAATAAACGTTATAATTTTTAAAGTTATAAAAATTATGGTTTTTGTGAAATATAGTTAAAAAGCTGATTTTTAGAAATACGATTAAAAGTCGATTTTTGAGAAATAGGAACTAATGATTTTATAAAATAATTTAGATTGGATTTTTAAATATATGATAAAAGTTTAAATATAGGATTTATAAAATTTGATTATTTTATAAATCGAAATGATGAAATTATAAAGGAATTTAAAGACGTTTTAGAATAATAATATAAATTAATTTATATTAAGAGATTTATAAATGGATATTTATAAATTGAACTATGGACATTATAAAACAAGTTTTTATAAGTGTTTGAATGTAGTGAAAATGAATTTCATAAATGAATGAAATTTATAGAATTATAAACTGTGAAGTTATAGATGAAATTTATAAATAGTAAGATTTATAAATTTGTGAAGTTAATTGAAGAATAGATTTGGTTAAATAAATGAATCTTATAAGTTATAAGATTTATAATTATGAAATTCTAAGGAACGATTTTGTGAAATAATCGTTTATAAGTAGTTAACTTATTATATGAACATTTAGTTTATAATTTAGTTATAAACTGGAATAGGTTAATAAAGGAATTTATAAAAAAGAAGTTTTTATAAATAAATAGAAATGGAATTTATAAACGTTGTTTTATAAATTCGCAAACGACTTATTTTGATAAGTTAATTGTTATAACTTAGAAATAGAGTTATATTCACGTTTTTAGACAGTGAATAATTCTTTGAATTAAAATGAATAAAAGGATGGAATTTGTTAAAGAAGTATATTCACGTTTTTGAATAGTGAATGATATGTTAAAGAAATTGTTTTGAATGAGATGTTTACATTGAATTAAAACGATCTAACGATGTTTTAAAATGTGTTGAGATTCGAAACCATAGATTTCAACATTGATTGTTGAAATAGATGTTTTCGAGAAATAAAAGGAAATAGTCGACTATAACACTGTTGTTATAGTAAATGATTTCCGAAAGGAAATGTTTTTGTATAGTATTGGAATTTATATATCTATTTTAATTTCGAATCCCTATACTAGTGATTTTGGGTTGTCGTAACGATGTTTTACGTAACATTCGTTTTGGCCCAAATAAATAAGTATAAGTGAATGATTTCCTTAAAGAATGAAATATATACTTAATTCGATTTAAGTATATTGAATATTTCCTAACTGTTGAAAATAAAAGAGATTTGTGAATTACTTATGAATAAATAAGTATGGAAATATTTTCCAATATGAAGTGAATATTTTGAATTTATCTTTTTGAAGATAAATTGGAAATGAATAATTGAAATCATATATGCATGAATATTTTGAAATATAAATTCATTATGGAATTTATATGTGAAAGTGGAATTTGTGTGAAAATAAATATTGATTTATTTTTGAAGTGTTGAAATTATATATCTTGTAAAGATATTTTGGAAAATAAATAATTTGGGAAAATTATTTGGAATCTGGTGATGTTGTGCATATCAATTAATAGTTCAATAACCGACTATCAGTATTTCCCTTTTGAATGGGTATTTGATGTGAATTGATTGAATTTGAATGCACACTTATTTTTGAATAAGCGCTCACTATTCGGGTTAACCGGGAAAGGACCATGGGGTCGTATAACCCATTCCGAATATGTGATACGTCGTTGTGAATTGCATTGAAGATCGGTGTTGAAGACCCGGTATTTGCAAAAGCGATAGGATGACCTATCGATTGTCTCTGCACTGAGTTGCAACGGTATAGAGACTCCCTAAGTGATGGGAAATCCGATCAGGATTGTGAATATCCGGATTGCAAGGACTTCTTTGTAAGTGCCTTCGGTTCTGTTCGATCCCGGAACAGACTTGTATGGATTGTATGTCCGACATTACAATTTGAGATATAAAGCCGATTTCTTTCAAATATATTTCTGTTGGTGGCGGAGAATTTATTCTTTGCTTAACACCCTTCTTTGAGACGTACGAGCTCAAAGGTTATATAGTTGAAGTTATCAGCGATATATTCCCAATTTGGTAATGTGACATGCTGAGTGATGCTGAAATGATCATTGTGTTGATTATTGTGATAGGATCATTTATTTGATCGTCTATCTTAGTGATCATTGTGTTGATCATTTGTTGACCCAAAGCATGGCTTTTGTATAAAGTATGTTTTTGTGGACGTGAATTCGTCGAGCCTCACATCCCGGAAATGGTCAAAACAGGAAAGAAGCAGCAAGGTTATGAGGGGTAGCACCCTTTAGGATATGTCCATTTCCTTCTGGAAAAGGGTGGTATCATGGTATGGAGCCCAGATACTTACTCATGTTGAAAACACTTTGTTATGATTGTGTGAATTGATTAGAGAGCGCTCTCGGAAAAAGGTCCCAAAGGACCGGGGGATGGCATATTCGGTCAGTTGTTACTCAGTTAGGAGTAACCCGGCCTTGTGTTGGTTGAGATCCGGTTTGGTTCTCGGGGATGTCCATCCAGAGGCATTCTCAGTGGCAATGGGAAGTTCCTTGGCCTGACCATTTGTTGGAAATCCAATTCCCAATACGAAACTTGTACGGTATTAGTTGTAGAACCTGCTATTCACTTATGGTGGTCACCACTGTTTGGATAGTAGCTATAGTAGGCATAGTTCGAAATGTCTATGTCGGCTAAGATTTATATCTTTATTTTCGAAATGATTTGTTATACACTATGCACTAGTAATAATATCAAATGTTATTTTAAATGCGTATCAAGCATCTTTGACTATCATAAGGAGAAATCTCCTCCGATTCTGCGTTTGCATGTGTGTGTGTGCGGGAGGCCTTATGGTAGTCTCATTTTTAAAAGCATTGCGAATTGATTTAAAAATATCTCTCTATTTTGATTTTAAAGTTAAATAAACTGTTTTGAATTCTCACACCAGTCACATGACTGACTTGGAGTTTATTGTTTTCCTTCCTAAACTCTGGGTGCCCACCAATTTCCACACGGGCAGTTAAGAGTTAGGTTTATCAGGATATTCTGGATATTCTGGAGTTGCTGGAGGCAAACTGGATTGGCATGGCGTATTACTAGTTTATATAGTACTTCTTTTTCCGCTGTTATGTTGTTGTATGTTGTTGTACACTCTGATGATTTGATGTAATGAAATGTGATGTAATGTAATAACTGATATAGTTTTTTGTTTAAAGATTATTCATTTATTATTATATGTTGTTCCGCTGCGAATTGTGAGATTCTGTTGTTGTTCTTGTTGTTCTGTTGTTTCCTTTCTGTCCGTTCTATTTTTAAAATGCTTCTATCTTCTCTTTTCAAATTCTCTATTTTCTTTTCTGTCTTTTGTTTTCTTTTTCCTCTATTCTCTTTTTCTTTCTCTGTTTTCTAAAAATTGTCTATCTTCTTTTCCCTCTATTTTTCTTTTTCTCTCTTCTTTCTTTTCTTTTCATTTTAAAACCCATAACATCTCGGTTTTCGGCCTTTGATTTCTCGACAGTCGATAAAGTGAGTGTCGATGTCGAATTTTCGAAAGTCGAAAATTTTCGGGGCGTTACATAGACTCTCATATATGTATTTTAAAAGTTTTCTGCTGTAAAGACATTCGTGCAAATTGAGTCAGACACGTGTGTTTATTATCGATTCAAAGGGTACGGGAAAACGGGCCATCACAATATCTTTGGTAGTTAGCCATATAACTTGTAAAGGTTTCAAGTTTTTGTTTAATAGGTGGATAGCCTATAGTTTATGAAGGTCGACAACATCATCTTCAACATTGAATACTATACTTAAAAGAATTTTAAGTTTCTATCCTTGACCTTGGATAAAGGTCGACATTGTTTTAAAACCACGTGTGTGTTATGATTATAGGCGAAGATCCCTAAACCTCTATGTCGACATAGCTAATGCCATCGATATTGGTCTATACTAAATTATTAAAGGGCGAAGTGTAATGACCCATAAATTTCAATAACTTAATTTGTTAATTAAATAGGATTTTGTAATTAAATTTTGTAGAAATAATAAAGGTGATAAATTAATATTGGAATGAACGCTAAAAATTAAAATATAACAAGGGTAATTAAAACCTATTTATTAGTAAATTGAATAAAACTTCAATAAATGAAATAGCGTAAGTATTATATCTGGATATATATTGAATATGAAGGGTATAGGGTAGGCACTGAATTAGTTAATGTAAGAACACGTTGTTACAGTAATGGATTGTAAATTTAGGAAACGGGTTAATGCAAGTTAATAATTAATGACTTGAATGAAATTCTAATTCAATAAAAAAATTTAAATGTTATGATTTGATTTTTTATGGAATTTGAGAAAACAAATGAAACTGTTGGATTAAGGTATGTAATAGTAAGTTGGGTAATAAATTTCAAAGTTACGTTAACTGATGTAATAATATGGGATAAACTGAAATTTGATAACATTTAGGTGAATAAGAAATATGATGGGTGTTATACAGGAATGAACTTGAAGTAATGGAAGGTATTTGATGAAATTCTATAATAAATGAGAACTTGTTGCTCTAGTATTATAAACTTAGGTAAAATTGAGATTGTTTCCAATAAAATAATATAAAGGAAAGTATTAATAAATGGGTATAAACTTAAGTAAACAATTGAGATGCTAAGAAATTGAATTAAGCACAAATACTATAAGTAACTAAATGAAATAAATAAAGTTATGCAATAATGAAGGAATAAATAAATATATTGCAATAAAAGAGGAAACTGACATAACATTTATACATGATAACGAATATTGGTAAGGAATAAATGAAAATATTTGAAATAAGCTTAAAGGTAATTGAAGTTTAATAGTTACAATTGTTAAGATTCCTATTTGGGTAGTTAATAAACTTTAATGTGAAATAAATTGAAATTTTTTGACCAAATTTGTGTAGTTAGGGTAGTTTGATTTGTCATTGAAGTTTCTTAATTCTATAAGATGCAATCAATGTTAATTTTATTTATAATCTGACGATTGGGTGATTTAATAAGTGAAAAACCAAGATTTATTAATTTATTTGAAATTTGAAATTCAATTAGTGGATTTATTGCAAATAAGTGAAATTAATATTTAACTATTACGTTAATGGAGTCTAATAAATTAAAATCGGTAATCAATAGAAATTAATCTTATTAAAGATTAGATTAGTATAAATTAAGGTAATAATGGGAAATAACGTAAATATGCTTCATAATAGGATGATTAGTGAATAAAAAGAAAGGAAATCAGCATTTATTTATTTATTGAATTTAATTACGATGGTATGATTTATTGCAATTAAATGAAAATTTAATATTTAAAATATTGCCTATAAGGAAATGTAAATAAAATCTAAAGAAATAAACGTAAACAATAGTGAACCAATGTAAATTGCATCTTTTTGATAATAACAGACTGAATAATAGAATGAAAGGTAATTAAATGAAATTTTTGAAAATTTAATTTACAATTTCTAAATTCAACGAATTTGAAATAAACACTGAAATTTGTAAATTTATTAACTAGACCTTGATATCTAGGTTGTTTAAATTATTGATATTGTTTAAGGAATTGAAATTGATGCAATTGTGAAATTTTAAATGTGAAACGAAAAAGTGATGTAATTAATTAAATAATAAATTAATTTAATAATGTGAAAAATAGCCATTTTGGCCACTGACTCGGATTTCGACGAAACCAGTTTCATCGGATCCGTAACAGTGAATTATAATAGTGTTTCAAGTTTCGTAGCGATTGGACTTGTCGTTTGATTGTACGGACTCGAAACGCCTTGAAATTAATGCAATTGAAATCAGTTTGAAATCAATCTGAAAATATTGATTTCAGCATAACTTCTTCATACGATGGAATTTGGACGCGAAACTTTTTCCATCGTGTCCAGAATATTTCAAAACTAGCTATTTTGATATATGGGTCTACCAAATTTCGTTCCGGGGTCAGAACGGACTTTTTGGGCCACGTTAGCATTAGCACATATATCCAACCTGATCCATCTACTCTATTTCTAACCTACCTATATAAACCCAGTTATAAACCCTAACCTCCATCTATTCTCATTTGGTTGTGCGTTCATTTCTCAGCTTCTCCTCTTCCCAATGGCTGCAAACCCCACCCTAGATCAAATTTCAAAAATCAAATCAAAAGCTAAAAATTCAAAGTCTTTAGAAAAATCTCAAAAAAATATATGTTGATCGCTCTCGACGAGCGAAATTCCATGGTGTAATTCGTTTTTCAATCCGAGTTTCGGTGTGGCCGGAAATTGATGATCTATTTACGGCCGTTCATCGTGCCGGAATCAACGGCGTCTGATCAGGAAACCCCTTTTGGGTATTGTAGAGAGCACCGAGGGAAGTCGATCGGTATGGTTCGTTTGTGATTTTGAAGGTTGGTTTTGGAGTTAAAATTGATTAGGGTTCGGGTTTTAAGCGGCGGCTGCTGCGTTTGGGCGTTGATCGTGGGGCCAGGTTGGTCGGAGCTTGTGTCGCGTGGGCTCAGGGAGGGTCGGCGCTCCTCTCGGTGACGTGCGTGGCCGCGTCGTGCTTATGGCGGTAGTGTTTCAAGTGGTAGGGTTGCTGAGGAAACGTGCGTGCTTCTGTGTTCATGAGTTACCTGGAGAGAAGAAGTGGATGACGTGTCCAAGATGCAAAGTGTTTTTTTTTTAAATTTAAAATTCAAGCGCAATTTTCGATATATTTTTCACATACGAACTCCGTTTTACGTGCGATATTTTTGGTTAGGATCGTAATAAAATTCCGTATTTGATGACGCTGGTTTGGACGAATTTGGAGACGGTCAAATTTTTGGATTTAAATTGGATTTGAATTCAATTTAAATTCAAAAGGTGAGTGTTTTAACCCACTCACAATTTCTAAGATTTCTTATGTTGGTTAAATTGATTTATGATGTGTTTAAAATTTTATTCATAGTTGTTTGGCATATGTTTCATCATCTTCTCAGTTAAATTGCATTCATTTAATTTACACGATATTTAATTCATTATTGCATTTTTAAACTGCCAGTTAATTATTAATTAATTTATTCAATGCATTAAAACTGCCAGTAAACAGTTATAATTTATTTTTGAATATAAACTGATAGTTGATACTTGTTATTATCACATGTTTTATTTGATGTATTGTTGAAATTTGGATGATGATTGTAATAAATGGATGCATGATTTGATGGATGGATGGATGTTTATTTATATTGACTGCAATTATGTATTTCATTTCATTCGGGATTGCAGTTTGAAATGATATACAACTGCATTTTATTATTAAATTGCGGATTGAAATGATAAATGTCCGTATCACTTGACCATAGGATAGAAAATTATATACAGGCACCGCGGTCTATGTATACAAATTATTTTGAAATAAATTTCCATGGTTTGGATAGGATACGGTTTAATAAATTTTAAATTCTGATATTTTATAAATATTATTTTGTATATACATATATAGTTAAATTGTGAATTTAAGCTATGTATAAATCTGTTAAATAAAAATGAATAAGTTGAAAAATGGAGTTTGATAATTTTTATTATATGATTAAGTACAGGTTTAAGGTAATGTATATATAAAGTTTAAAATGGTTCAAATCAATTAAGATTTGAAGATAAATTGGAAATTTATTTGGAATTGAGCTTATTTAAAAAAAAAGAAATTTTAAACTCTACAAGTTGAGGTAAAACTTAGTAAACTTGGAAATGGTAAAGTTATGAGATTTATGACTGGATTTTTATTTCAAGATAAATTATACGAATAGTTCTAGCATAATTAAATTGAAGAAAATATTTAAGTTGTTAGTAACTGGAGTTTTATTTTTAAATGATTTTGATTTATTATGTAAACATTTCAAAACTAAATAATAGGTCGATGAATTGGTGAATATAAATTCCAACCTTAAGTTTTGAAATTGTTAAATACTCAAAGTTAGAAATATATTGAATTTGAAGTGGTTTATTTAACTGAAAGTGAATTTAAAATTTATGGATTTAGACTAAAAAAATTTATGAGTAAAATTGAAAAGTCGCGGAATTTTATTTTATTTTATAAAGTAATTTTAAATTCAAACTATTTTATTCTATATACCGTTTGAATATCCAAACCATTCAAGTTTTAGAAGCTATGAATTTCGCAGTATTATGTTTTGAAAGCTATAATTCAAATGTTTGGTTTCCAGATATTATAAATTTTAAAGAAGTATGATTTTGGAAGAGAAATACATTTGAAATAAAATGATTATATTGATTTGGGTTTTATAAAAATAATATCAAAATGAGTTGTTTTGGAAATGGAAATGATATCGTACTTATGGGTTTTGAAATGGATAATTATATTCTGTTTTAAGTGTAAACTATTTTTAAAAACCGCGGTGTTATAATAACGTTTGGTTGTTGAAGAGACCGAGATCAGAAGTTGTCATACTCTCTGCCAACTTCGAAAACCACTTTAACAACCGTGTACGTGGTGGAGATTCCAGAATGAAGTAGGTTGGTGGCGGCGTTTCCTGTAAGGTAAATACGTGGACCCAACTCTCGTGAGTTGGCATAAGGTGGCTAAAACAGGAGCGATTGACGGGTTAATAAGGTAGCACCTTTGATCGGACACTTCCCTTCGATACTATACTATGACTTTGGATTGATTCGGTGGCCACCTTCACTTTTGATTTCTTTGATTTAGGGGAGTTTGTTCGAGGTGGACGGTAGCTGCGCGCTACGCGTTACCACCGACCCGGAAGCGTAATTGGTATATCTACCCTGACATTGCCTAGTTGTGCCGTGTCACCTACCCTATCGCGCCTTGTATGAATTTGGATTTCTCTCGTAGCCCGTGTGGTATCCTCTGGTGGCTTCCCGATCAGGAGGGACTATGATATTGGATGGACTACTGGGACTATTACGTGTTAAGGGCTATATGGGTAACCCCTTAATGCTAAGAAACAAGTAAGTTTATTTTACAATTAAACACTATTATAATAGCGCAATATACTACATAGTAAATAGTTTAACGGATCCTTAGGAGATGTAAATCCCGAGCATCTCTTGAGTTACTGCACTCATATCTATTTCTGTTAATTTAACTCACATAAGATCTTTTAGTTCTGACTCGAGTGTTTTGTCTTTTCAATTCACTCGGGTCAGTCTGAGCGTTTCAAGATTTGAAGATTTAGCACCGGAGGACGAAGACGAAGATTTGTATTATTATTATTTATCTTATTGCACTACACTCATACTGTTCCGTTGCACTGTTATTGGTATGTGTAACACTGATATGTATTATATAAATAAAATCAAATGTTCTGTAAACAGATTTATAAACTGTATATTTGATTATTATATTTTATCCTTCCGCTGTGAGATTCTATTTCTTTTTATTTCTTTCTTGTGTTTCTTATTTACCCCATAACAATCCGCCCTTCCGTATGGTTTGAATTGGCACGAGTGTCGATTTAAAGCGTACGATAAGGCGGGACGTTACACGGAGAGCCTAAGTTGTCATTAGGGAAGTCATTTTAAATTTTAAACTTCGACACTATCATTGAGGACACCAATTTGGGTGAACTTCGACATTGATCTAACTTTAAATTATTTATTGGTGGTGAGCTATATGTTATTGACTTTGACTTCAAACCTTAGGGATACCATTTTTTGTTTTTAGTAAGTACAACATAGATCAATTGAGGATATCAGTATGTGTCACTTTGAAATGTTATTACTTTAAAGGGAGATAACCTAATTGGGGACATCAATAGACATAGGTTAAACATGTAGGTAACATGAATTAAACTGTTAAATTAAGGGGTCATAATCATCCTAGGAAAATATGGGACAGGAGATGGATGGTTCACATCATGCTAGAGATGGATAGTCTCTATGGGGATAATGAAGGGTTCATGGTCATTCTAGGGAAACTAAGGGATATGTGATTGATCGTGTAACAACCCTGTATTTTGTAATTATTTTATTGTATATTTTAATTATTTTTAATGTAAGATTTTGATTTAAAAACTTATTTTACTTATTTGAAATGATTAAATTTATTATTTAAATATAATCTTGATTTTTATGAGTTATAATTCCAAACTTGTGTAAGTTGAATATTTGCCTGAAATGCTGATTTTGGTCAAAATAGTCAAACTGTGACTTTCAACTTAAAATTTTAAAAGTTTAAAAATTTAATTTTTTTCATTTATTTAAAGACTTTGGCTTTTGTTTTCTTAAAAATCTAATTTTGGAAATTTTCTTGAAATGATTTTTGATCATTTGTCCAAATAAAAATAAACAATGTCTGAAAATTTGATTTAGATAAAAAGTGTAACTTTAATAGAAATTCTAAATTTTATAATTCTAAAGGCAAAATTTTCATCTTGAACTGTATACAATTGTGTAACATTTGTTTCACTTTTGTTTTGGTCAGATTGTTGTATACTTTTTTTTTTAAAAAAAGTTAGTAATAATTAGTGTGAAACGGGAAATAAACTTTACATTTCTTTTACATATGTTTACATCTGTTTCTTAACTTTATATTTAACAATCAATTGGATGAAGCTAAATCAAATGTTATTAATTATGGTATAATAGCTATTAAATTTTGGTTTAAAGTGATGGTTTATTTTTCCTAATATAAACGTTAGTATTTTAAATTTATTAAGAGAAACAAAATAATTTGTACGTTACTTTGGGCATATATTTAATTGTTGCTCTTGCCTTTTCGTTATCTATTTGATTTTTTTCTTGCGTTAACAATGCAAAGTTTTCAGCCGTGTATTCTCTTTTGAGAATCCAAAATCTTTCTCAAATCTTGCCTTAAATCATTTCCGTGTGTGAATTATTTCTTTCCCTCTTGCCTCCCATACGTTTCCACCTATTGGATAGAATTAAATTGCCTCTACCGTTCAAGCATTTTACTCTTGCCTGCCCTCTACATAAATTAGTGAGCAAATGTTAATATATATTTCACGTTCAAAAGTTCCATACCACAAATTATTCATTTTGCTTCCATCAAAATTTGCGTGAGCATCTCCTGAAGGTATGAACCGGCGCATGCTTTTCCTTTCATTTTTTCCCTCTTTTTTCTTTCTTTCTTCTTTTCACTCTTGTTTTATTTCATTTGTTCTCCTTTCATTATTTTGCTTTATCCTATTGCCTGCCACCGTGCTTGGCCATTCACCATATTTTTCTGACCCTACCCATGCCAGACCACCGAGCCTTGTTTGAGAAAAAAAAGGAATGAAAAAAATTCCATTTTTGTCGCCTTTGTATTTTGTTTTTGAAGTAATATTGCCACCGAGCCTTGTTTTGAAAAAAAGGGGAAATGAAAAAAAAAGTTGCTTTTGTCACTTTGTATTTTTGAAGTTATAATCTATTTTTCCACTGACCCTTGTTCTGGAAAAAAGAAATGAGAAAAAAAAAATTGTTTTGTCACCTCTGTAATTTGGCATTCTAGTCTATATTCCCTCTGCCCTTTTGTTTGAAAAAAAAAGAAATGAACAAAATTTGTTTTGTCACCTTTGTTTTGAAGTTATAGTCTATTTTAAAAGTGGTCTTGTATTTTTGAAGTCATAGTTTATTTTGTTTTTATAAAATTAAATAGAAAAAGAAATTTGAAAGGCCTTAAACTTTCTATCTTTCTATGGGCCTTTATAGTCCACCCTTTTACTTTTAACCTAACCTTTCACCAATTAACCCTAACACCTCCTCATATCATCTCCTACCACTTCACATTTTTGTGCTTGTTATGCCTTTGTGATGCCAAACCAGATCCTTTTCCACCTGAAAACATGTGCGGCCTAGCCCTAAGCATGTATGGCCAAGCATACATGGAGTTGTGGTCAAGAAAAAGTGGTTGAAAAGCTTGGTAATGTCATTTGTTGCTTCTACTTTTCTATTGTTCAACAAATCTTTATATTGTATGCATATGTTTGTATGGTCTTGTTTATTTGTTGTATACAAGATCATTATCAAGGCTTTCCATTCATTCAATTCAAATCGTGTTTGTCGTGCTTTTGGAATCGCTCTTGTGTTTGTTGTTTTGGTCTCTAGCTTCGAAAAGGTGAGTCTTTCTCACTCTGACATATATACTTATGAAAAGTGGATTGATGACAAGTGTTTAGTAATGTAAAATGTTTATGCAAGTTAATGATGATCATATGATATGCTATGCCGTGTTATTACCATATTATTACCATGTTAAAACTGTTAATTTTCACCTGACATCTGATACATGACTGTATATTGTGATATTGACATTGTTTATATTATTTCCGTATATGATCACACTGCAAGTTCCCTGTTAGGATAAAAAATCATTATGGGCTGAAATGATGGGCCTGAGTTATTTTATTTATTTATTTAAACTTGGGATTACGGGTTTGAAATGACCCGGATTTTTACCTTTTAAACTGCGGATTGAAATGATACATATCCGTATCACTTGACCTAGGTTAGAAAACTATATACAAACCCATGGTTATTCTATAAAGTGCTTTGAATATTTTAAGTATTTTAAAAATATAAAATTATGAAATTTGATTTAAATAGATTTTGAAAGGTTTTAAAATAAATAAATTATGATTTTTCTATGAGTTAAAAATGTAATTTATGAATGGATTAACTGGATTTTTGAAATATAACTTATGTTTGAAATTTGGAATTTTGACTAAAAATGATATTTAAGTTACATGAATAAAATGGACTTTAATTTTATTTGGAAAATGGTAAATATGATAAATTGATTTATATTTGAATTTAAGTGATTTATTAAAGAATTATTGATTTTCTATAAATTTAAGTGGTTGAATAAATGACTGTTGAAAATGAAATTTTAAAATATAACTTGACTTGAAAATGTGAAATTTGAGTTTTAACAAAAGATGTTAAATAAATTAAATAAACTGGAAGTTTAGTTAAATTTGTGAAATGGTAATATAAATCTGAAATGTTAAGTTTTAATTAATGAAAGGAACGTATAGGTTGAAACGTATAGGTTTTAATTTATGAAAGAAACGTATAGGTTTTAATTTACGAAAGAAACATATAGGTTTTAATTTATGAAAGAAACGTATAGGTTTTAATTAATGAAAGAACGTATGGTGTTCTAATTAATGATAGGAAAATGTAAGTTCCTAATTAATGAAAGAAAGGTATAAGTTTTAATTAATGAAAGAAACGTATAAGTTTTTAATTAATGAAAGAAACGTGTAAAGTCCTAATTAATGAGAGAACATGAAAGTTTTAATTAATGCAAGAACATGTAAAGTTTTAATTAAGAAAGAAACATGTAAAGTTTTAAGTAGTGTGGTATTGATTTAATTAATAAATGTTCATCATTGTAATAGGAATATAAAATTTAAAACGTACATTTGACGCGTAGATTTTAATCAATGTAATGGTGTATTTTAAATTAATTAAAATGATAAATGTTACTTACTGTAATAATAAAATGTAAGTTGATAACGTACATTTGATAAGCAAGTTTTAATTTATGTGAATGGCATACTTTAAATGATTAAAATAATAAAGTTTCTTTATTGTAATATTAATGTAAGTTAATAAGGTGCTTTTAACTTAACATAAGAATTTCGGTTTAAATTGTATATTACAGTAAGAAAGTTTATTTAACTATAAGGCTATGATAAATTGACATGTTAAAATTTTAAGCTTATCAATACTTTGATTATATACAATGTAAAGTGGAAAGTAGTACATTCCAAAAATGCTATGATTCCTTAAGGTAACATTTCCAAAATGCTATGATAATTTAAAGGAATATTTCAAGTTTAATAAATTTAAAGAAATATTCAACGATTTGAAAATTTGGGTTTTATTTGAGTGATATAATATTGAATTATTTTTGAAATGGAAATGATACAATTGTGATATTGTTTTGAAATGAGTATGATATTTTGGTCTTGAAAGTATAAATTATTTGAAATAAATATCCATGGGTTATAATAACGATTGGTTGTTAAAGAGACCGAGATCAGATATTGTCTTATAGCCGGATAATACCGAAAACCACTTTAACAACTGTGTACGCGGTGGAGATTCCAGAATGAAGTAAGATGGTGGCGACGTTCTCGAGGTATATTACGTGGACCCAACTCCCGTGAGTTGGCATATATGACTAAAACAAGAGCTATACCGGGCTATACAAAAGGTCGCACCCTTTCATCGAGCATGCTCCATCGAAAACTATTCTATTACTGTTGTGATTCGATTCGGTGGCGCCACTTTGATTCGGGGGTATTGTTCGAGGTGGGCGGAAGCTGCTGGCTTGCCGTCACCACCGGTCCGGGAGTGCAAACGGTGTATCCACCCTGGCATTGCCTCGCGTGCCGTGTCATATCCTAATATCGAGCCCACTACGATTTTGGTTTTAAAGATCCGACCGCGTTAAGGTTCACCATCCCCTTAACGCTATTTTCTATATGATTATACTTTACTGATTAGACACTACCGTATATAGCGTATATTACTACATAGTAAATAGTTTAACGGATCCTTAGAGGATGGGCGGTCCTAAGCATCCTTTAAGTTACTGATGCATTTTGTTACTTTTCACTTGAGTTGATTTACAGTTTATAAGTATTTATGTCCTGACTCGAGGGTTTTGTGTTTTGATTTACGCTCGGGTCAGATTGAGTGAGTTAGCATTCCAGATTCAGCTTCGGCGTTGGAGCTTTCCTTGAAGATCCAGCCTTCTATTTTGTTTCAGTATCCAGTGTTTCAGTGATGTATCTTGTTACTCTTCTGTTGTATCTTATTTAACTCTGATGTATCTCATATTTATATAGTAGCTTCATGAACTACTATCTCCTTTTCTTCCGCTGCATTTTTATATACTCCGTGTCTGTGATCTGTGATTTTATTTACTGTATATTCTGAGATTTGCCAAAATTTTTTTTACAACGCGGTATTTTGAGCTATCCAATTCCGGCATGAGTGTCTACCTATACACTTATAATGGATGCGAATGGTTGAAAATATCGGGTCGTTACAGATAATCCATATCATTTTAAGTTAAATGGAATCTATATGATGGATAGTCTATATAATTTTAAGTAATTAAATCACATGTGATGGGTAGTTAATGTGGTAGGGATGGGTAATCCAGGTAATAATTACATTTGAGATGGATAGTCCACATAATTCTAAATATGCTTATATGTGAGATGGGTAGTTCACATAATTATAGGACGATTAGTCAGATTAAAATAAGATGGGTAGTCAATATTAATGTGATGGGTAGACACTTGAAATTAAGATGGATAATCTAATGAAGTAGGATGGGTAATCCAATATATGTTGCATGATTACAAATGTTATTTTCTACGTCCTAACCATTGTGATTACAGGAGCACAATATATGGGGTTTATGTTTTAGTTAAGACACTAGTAAGGGGAAAACCCATTCCGCTCAATGACACGGTCTCACGAGATACGAGATGATAGGTTATTATTCACACAAGACTGTTGTCTGACTTGAAGTTTTTGTTTTTTCCCTTAAACACTTGAGTACTCAATTAAGTAGGTCGGGAATAAGGGATTTCAGGTTCAAGTTAGACAAATAAGCTTCCAGAGATGTGCATGAGGCAATCTAGCAATTAGGAACTTTATCTATTTCCACTATGTAGTTTGGTTTTGTCTATTTGGATGTAATGGAAAAGTTGTATAATTTCCAAGTATTTGACTCTAATCAACCAAGGGGGATCTTCATATGTTGCTCTTAGAGTATTTTGTAATAACTATAATTTCTTAGAACATGGGTTTACGAATGGTATTATGTAATGAATATGAAATATCATTTGTTAAATGAGATGCGAAAATTTATTATTAAACTGTGTTGAAACTTTTTTCATATTCATGTGCTACTGATTATTGATATGATAAACATAGTCGCATTTTATCACCGAGAATTAATAACGATGGATGACTACAACATCCATAGTAGATAGTTTTGGGCCTCAGAATGGGGGATGTTACTGCCGATCCTTTTTTATTTTGAGGATTCGATTAGTTGTTCAATCCTAAGTATAAGCCTTCACAAGATGTCAATGTACCTATGTTTAGAAATATACCCCTTATGTAAACGAAACTACCTTAGCAAATAGTTCACAAACACAATATAAAACACCCTAAATCGTATAGATTATTAATAAAGTTAATTGCATGCGATTACTATATATGATAATGTAATTCATTCATCGGACTTTTGTTTGACCTGCTCCTTCCCTTTCTTTTCCACCTCCACAGAAGAATGGGGCAGCAGTTGATAGTCCTTGGGATTCGTACATGGAGAGGCGAGCTTGGTAAGTAGTACTCTCCATGTAACTATTTATAGTACTTAATATTTATCATACTTAACATTTAGTTAATATGGTAGTCTCCATAAATGTTCTGAGTACTATTAGTAATTAAGTGGGTACGTGTATAGAAGATATATATATATATATATATATATATATATATACACACATATGCATATTAATATATGATATCAATGTACATTTAAATTGGATTTAAATGAAATTGATTGCAATTGAGTTTTAAAGTCCATTAGGTCTTTTAGAAGTCCAATAAGGGGTCGGTCTTCAGGGGATAAATAAGCGGTCTTGGGAGTTGAAATTAGCAAGGAAGAATAGTGAAAGATATTTTCCACATGTTCGTCTATATATGCAACTCAAACCTAAATTATTTTGGTTCATGCTTTCTCACATCCTTGGCTTCCATATATATTGATTGCCCTGCTTTAATTATAATTTAATTTATTAATATAATAATGAATTAAATGCATTTATTCATTTTAACACAATACATAAATAATATATATATGTATATTTTAGTTTTGACATATCATTGTTTTAAGTATATAAAATAATTTCAAAATTTAAAATATCTTTTTACTAATTTTAAATTGTTATTTATTAATTAAAATCATTTAAATTATAATATATATATATTTATATCAAATTCAAATAAAACTAACATATAAAATATTTTAAATTAAATTGCTTCAAATAATTTATAAAAAAATAGGCCGAAAGTTATTTATATTTATTATATACATACATACATACACATACATACATACATACATATATATATATATATATATATATATATATATATTATAGCATCAACATTGTTAATTATAAAAATTCAATCAATATGATTTACCGTGTCCTTTTGAAATTCCAAAAATACCGTAGATAGCATCCCTTTATGGTTAACCATAAACAGAACCTCACATCGGATTGAGGTCTCCACCATCACCCACTTTCCAACCACCTATCAATGAAATTTCACTATCAATTTGCATATGACACAACCAACTAGACTACTTGAAATAAATGTTTTGTGACTCCTCAACTAAATTTTATTAAATAATAGTAAATAGCTATTATATGCACATACGAGAAATTTATATAAATACTAAAAGGATAATTTTAAATTAGATGTTAATGTGTGTGTGTATTAAATTACTTTTGACACAAAGAAAATAAAAAAATAATGCCGAAAGTATATATCTTTATACATAATTTTTATAATATTTATTTTTATTGAAAATGTTTAAATACAAATATATATACTATTAAATTGATTAAAAATTTATTTTGGTCAGTTGCACAATAGTTAGATCAATTTATTTATTTTATAATAATATCACAACTCAGGAAGATAATACTCTTAGCTGTATGCAATGCCTTTTACATTTCTTCTTTTCAGGTTCATTCTTCGAGCTTCAAGATAGCCGTGCAATAATTCAGCCTGCAGCTCTGTAACACCCCTAATTTTAAATAGCATTATTCGCAAGATTTAATTAGATAAATTAAATAGAATAATGTAGAGATTAGAGTGATAAGAGAATTGAGATTTGAAAACTAATTAGGGTCGTGCCTTAACTAAATAGATTTATAAAAATGGTTTATAAGTTAAATACTCAAGAGAATAGGGTAAGCGTAATACTCGAATAGTCGAACCCATAACCCCTAAAACCCTTACAACCTTTTCATTCCCATAAGAATCTTACAAAAACAGAAACATAAATAAAAGAAAACATGGCTGGCCATAACCCTAGGAGAAAAGGAACTCAAAAAAAATCAATTAGAGGCCAAGATTCAAGCTAGGAAGATTAAAGTGAAGGACAAATCTTAATTTCCTTATCTAAATAAGGTGAATAATGATCTAAACCATCTCATATAAGTTTTCTTGAACATTTTAATTCGGGTTTAAGGTTTAAAATATTTGGATGGATGAATGATGGTATGCCTTGATTTATATGCCATGTTATAATTTAAAAAGGATTTTATGGGATAATATAATAAGAGTTTAAGGTTAAAAACGTGCAAATTGATTTTCGAATGCCATGATGTTTGAATATATTATGTAAAACATTATTTTGGAGATGGGTCTAGATTCTTATAATATTCCAAGCTATGGATAATTTATTATGAATTTTGAATGGAAGAAATAGATAATTTTGGATTTAATTTATTTAAGGCAATCAAGTATTTTTTTTCAGTTCTGAAATTTATGGTAGAAACATATTAAGAGTGAATAATTGCGAATTTTAGGGATTTTTCCTACATGTTTTCGTATGGTTATTAAATTATTTAAGTTAGAGGACTTTAACGTCTAGTTAAGAGGAAGAGCTTATTTGTTAAAATGATTTTATTTTTTAATTGTTGAATTTGGTAGCCTTTTAGAAAAGACTTTTTTATAAAGAATTGACAACCAATCATATTTTGATAAATTAGGCAAGTTAGGTAAAAAAGAATTACTTTAAAAGGCATAAAAATCAGTTTTGTTTCGAATTACAACTTCGCCACATCCATTTGCTTGCTTCCGTCACATACTTCTGCTAAATGACCTGTCACATCCATTCGAAACCAATGCACATGGTATCAAGCCATTGATATGTAGTGTATTGGAGAAAGGCGGAAGAAACTGTGTCGAAGGCATGCTTTTGAAGGGGTTGTAGCCATCTTTATAAGCTCTCGAATCAATGCAATGTGCCTTTGTTTCTAAAGAAGTTTTCGAAAGAGTTGTCGCATTTTTAACCTATTCGATACCTAGTTGCCGCATTCATACCTTTTGAATTAGTTAGAGGCTGCTTTTCTTTATAGTATTTGAAAGGGAAGCTTTTGTCCTTTTAAAATTTTAAAGACGCTTCCACAATTCTTTCAAAAGGGTTGTTTTAGCCAATTTTAATAAGAGTTTTAGAGGCATTGGTTTCGAAAGATTAGTTTTGAAGTTATCCTCTTCCCCAATTCTTTTATTTGAGATTAATGCCTTCAAAGGGTAACTTTCGCTTCTGTTCTCTTTTACCCTATAACTATGCTAAATATTAAACCCAATGGTTTCAAAAGAGATACTTTCAAATGGTTTCAAAGCCATGCTTCCATAAATTCTTATTTGAACTAAATGCCTTCGGAAGGTAAGTTTTAAGTGTTTTGAAAGAAGGTTTCCAATGCTTTCGAAGGGTATGAAATCAGACAGATAGTCCATAATCTTGGAACAAGTTATTAGTCAGTCCATGTAAACTAATAGGTTAACAGTGACCCTGGAAACTATAAATTGAGACAGATGGTCAGGTGGACGGGGATGAGAAATCCAGAGCATATTTCATGTTTGCATATCATCATAATACATTTTATTATTTTATGTCTTAATCATTGTAGATGCAGGTGCACAGTATATAGTTATTATAAGTTGGGTTAAGATACCAGTGAGGGGAAAACCCGTTCCGCTAAGCAGCGTGGTCTCACTAAATATCTATATTGTTCGAGATAGTAGGTTATTATTCACACCAGACTTTTTGTTTGACTCAAAGTTTATTTTTGCCCCTTAAACTCTTGGGTACTCAATTGATTTCGAGTAGTTTGAGAGTTAAGGTTTTCAGGTTCTCCTTTAGACGAATAAGCTTCCGAAGATGTGCAGGAGACAAGCTAGCTATTAGGAGTTCTTTCTGATTGATTCCGCTATGTTATTGGATGCAAGGGAAAAGTTTTTTAGTGACTATATCTAGATTCTGATCAATAAATGAGGCATCTTCATATGTCGCTCTTGGTGTACTTTGTAATAAATTGTAGTTTCTCCGAACATGGCATATGTATGGGATTATGCAATGAATCTGAAATGAAATGAGAACTTTGTATTAAATTGAGTTTCATTTTTTTTCATATTCATGTGTTTCTGGTATGTCAACGTATCTAACATTACCATATTTGATCACCAAGAATTAATAACTATGGATGACTACAACATTCATAGGAGTTAGTTTTGGGTCTCCAAGTAGGGGATGTTACAAGCTCCCTGTATTACAACCTCAGTCGACACCAACCAACATCATTTCATGTCATCTAAGAATACAACTACAACCACTCAACTATTCTATAGCCTAATCTTCTTCAGTAGTGTTCCATTGCTTTTATATGATAGACCAGGTTAATCAAGTTGCTTAAATAGTGTTCCTGCCTCAGTGCCTCGCTACGAGGAAGCACTTTCAGAGTGATACACTTCACTGTCCCTACTTCTATGCTTCAGTACTTGCTAGCTCACAACCTCCCTACCTACAATTTTGGCCAACACTACATCTATGCTTCTACACTTCTATTCTTCTATGCCTCAGCAAAAATTTAGTCAAGCTCACAGCTTTTGCAACACTCCATAACATTAACGATAATTAACAAATAACTAATAACACTCAAAAAATAGAATTCGAGAAAATGGTGGAATTTGGCTATGACACTTGCACCATTGTGTTCATGATGATTTTCTGAGGAACTTTCATGTTTGGAGTTTCGCGATCAGTGTTCAAATAGAAAATGTAATTTTTATAATTATAAATCTATATTCCCCTTAACCCTAAATCTCTGCTCAGATCTGTAATTGTAATAGTATGTATATGCCTTGTTGTACATATTTTTTTCGGATAGAAAGGAAAAAGAGTCAAGTAAAGGAATGGATTCATGTAACGACCCATATTTTTAACAATTGGATATTTAAATAATTGATTTAGATATTTAATTGTTAATTAAATGAAGTCCCGAAAGTATGTTTTTTTGCATACTGGAAAATGCGGACTCGAGACCACTTTCATTGAGCTTCAATTGACGTTATGAATTAACATGAGTATAAGGATTGCTATACTTGAAGATCAGACAATCCGATGGCCGAAAGGATCTCTAAATTCACAAAATTAGCATCTCGGGGCATAGTCTTCGATGGTGATGAAATTTATACCATTGTATCCGAATAAATGAGGTGATGTACGCTAGACGAGTTTCTTAATGATCGAACACGTCGTGTGATTATACGCACATTAAACGTACAACACATCATGTGATCGTATGTAATAAAATAAAAATAAAAATGTCCCCAAAATCAAATCTTGCCCTTCAATTTCCAAATTTCCATTTGCTGTTCATTCCTCAGAACAAAAAGAATGGCCTCTCCTCTGAAACCCTATTCAAAAACTAAAATTGGGAGAATCCGCTCCACTAAAAAATACAAAACCAGATTTGGTGAGTTCTGTTGATGAGAGCTTTGCGATGACTGTGATATAATTTTGATCGAAGGTGATTAGTGACGTTGACCTCATCCATGGCCGATCTAGGGTTTGGATTTGCCGGAGCTATGGTCGACAATAGGCGAAATGGAGATCGTCGTTGAATTTCTCTTCGCGAATAGCACTTACTTGCAAAATCTTATCGGATTCGGTGGAGGAGATCAAAATGCGTTCGAACCAGGTCATGATCCATGTGTCTAGGCTTCAATCAGGTCGCATCTCCATTCATGTGATCATGTTGTCTTGGTGTCCGAGGTAGAGAGAACGTGAAGTGGAGGGCATAGGCAAAACGAAATGGAATTTCGACGAGTAATTCGGGAGAAATCGAGGAGAGAAGAGAAGAAGATGTGCATGGCATGTTCTTGTACATGTAAAGGGAGTGGATTTAGATTGGGGAAGAAGGATCAGAGATGTAATTGTATTTGTAATTAGTGAATTTATCAGTTAAATAATCCTAAATCTTATGTTGGCCATATCTTTTGAATATGAGATCCATTTTGGATGTATTTTCTTGCGTTGCACTCATATGAAGAGATCTACATTTCGGCATGGTTTGGACAGATTTCATTGAGGTGAGTGATATTATCTCTTATCATACTATGATTGGTTGTATAGTATTAGATTGACGCTCGGGAATGATTTTTGGTTTTAAAATGTGATTTTCCTAAATTTATATACCTGCTAGGTTTTTATAAAAGAAAATAAAATTATTTTAAAATAATTTATAACAAATATCATATAATTTCCACTAACGTGCCATAGTTAGAGAATTATTGGACTTCAGCTATTATTGATTTGATTTCTCACATTGGTTGGTACAGATGGATTATACATGTTGTGTGTATGCTGTTTTGGATGTATGTATGGTTGTTGGATGTATGTTTGGTTGTTCGACTTGTTTGGCTGTTTTGGTTGAAAATGCCGACTAGCGATGATTGGGTTTTAGGGGAATATTTTATACGTTGGGGTTTTGCATAACCAAACGAATGAGACAAGTTTTAGAGGAGGTTTAGGATATGTGCCGATGAATCTGAGGTGGAAGACAAGGCTTCGGGCTTCGAGATGGACATCAGATGATTTCGTTTGTTTTGTATTTATCTATTTTGGTTAAGTACAAGGCCAAAGTGGTTGGTATTGACTACTATAGATTGGCTAACGTCTATCACTATTGTTGATTGACGATTTAGCCAAACTTTAACTTAGATGTTGATAATATTTCTTTGTGTACAATTTGATGGTTTGTTCGTACGACCAACTTAGAGTCTTGATGTTTTGCTCTAGGGTGAGCAATTGAGATGGTTAGGCGATGGTGTGACAGTCTGATATGAGAGTTGGTACTTTGGATATTGGTTCGTGTTGGAAGTAGGTTCCAAGGTTGATAGTTTAGGACTTTGTAGATCCTACTGAAGGTGTTGGCTCGTTCGCATCATGGTGGATGGCGATGTAACAGGTACCAAGGATTAGGCACTCTGTATCTTCGGTATGTGGCTAGTGGAGGTAGTGGGTACCAAAGTGGCTCATTTTAGGAGTCATGGATTGTAGGAACATGGTAGGTTCCAGGATAATGGAAATTGTATTGAGCTAGTAGGGGTCAGATGGACGTGCATTTGAGAAGGGATCGTTGATGACTCGGAGTATTTTTTGTTATACTCGAAGCAAGGGTATTGTATAGTCGGGATGCCCATGGATCGTGATTGGATACATATATCCTAGACCCTTTGGGTCTAGCGTCCATCTTTGGGCTGCAAGACACATATCCAGCTTTGGGCTATGAGATATAAGAGTATGATAGAGTACCGAAACTTTCCACTAATCTCTGGCATTATGGGGGTCATACTAGTTATCATATATCTAAAGCACACTGGGTGACAGTTAGTATTTTTTGATGGATTCTATGTTTGTTATGGTTGCTTCACTAGCTACCTGTCACCCTAAGGATGTTCACATGAGGTAGGTATTATGGTAGGGATACGTAGACACTCCAACTTTATTTATTATGAATTAGGTATTGTAGATGGAGATAACTAAACACTGGAAAGTTTACTTAGTATGGAGTAGATATTGTGGATGGAGATACTTAGGCATCTCGATAGATATTGAGTATGGTGTACCTTTTTATGATGTTGTGAGTAGCATATTATCTATGTTATGTGTCGACTCTTTGATTATAAGAACTACTAGGGTATGATTCGTGTACCCTCTGTTCTGTATACTATATTGACTTTTATAAAATTATGAGATTGTTTATCATTCACACCAGACTGTTGTTTAATGCACGCTACCAAGCTTACCTGTAAAATCTTGTCGGATCATGTAGAGGAGATCAAAATGCACTTGAACAAGGTCGTGATGCATATTTCCAAGCTTCAATTGGGTGACATCTCCATTCGTGTGATCAGGTTGATTATCTTGCTATCCGGGGTAGAGAGAACGTGAAGTGAAGCAAGTAGGCGAAAACGGAATGGAATTTCATTTGGGAGAAATTAAGGAAAGAGAGAAGAAGACATGCACAGCCTGTTCTCGTACATGGAGTGGATTTTGATTGGGGAAGAAATAGTAGAGGGGTAATTAAGTAATTAGTATTTGTAATTAGTCAATTTATTATTTAAATAACCGTGAATCTAATATTGACAATATATTTTGCATACGAGGTCCATTTTAGATGCAGTTCTTGCGTTGTGCTCATGATAGAGAGCTATACATTTTGGCTCTAGTTGGGATAGATTTCATCGAGGCGAGTGATATTGTTTCTCACCATACTGTGATTGGTTGTATAGTATTAGATTGATGCTCGAGAATGATTTTTGGTTTTAAAATGTGATTTTGCTATACTTACATACCTGCTAAATTATTATAAAAGAAAATAAAATTATTTTAAAATGATTTATACTGAATATTTTTCCATCGATGTGATATGGTTAGGAAATTATTAGACTTGAGCTGTTATTGATTTGATTTCCCACATTGGTTGTATAGATGGATTATTCACGTTTTATGTATGTTGTTTTGGATGTATGCATGGTTGTTTAATGCATGTTTGGTTGTTTTATTTGAAAATTCTGATTAGCTAAGATCAGGTTTTATAATATCTAGTATGTTAGGGTTTTGCACACGTGGAAACCTAACGAATGAGATAAGTTATAGTGGAGAGTTAGGATACGTGTCGACAGATCTGAGGTGGAAGACGTGGCTTCAGACTTTAGGATGGAGCCAGACGTTTCCATTTGGTTTGTACTTATCCGTTTTGGTTAGGTACAAGACCAAGGTGGTTGGTATTGACTACTGTAGAGTGGTCAATGTCCATCACTATTGTTGATTGGCGATTTAGTCGATCTTTAGCTTGGATATTGATGAGATTTCATGGTGCGCTATTTGATGGTTTGTTCGTGCGACCGACTTATAGTCTTGAAATTGTTGCTCTAGGGAAAGCGATTGAGATGGAAATGCGATGGTGTGATGCTTCAACATGAGAGTTGGTGCTTCGGATATTAGCTCGTGTTGGGAGTAGATTCTTAGGTTGATAATTCAGGACCTTATAAATCATGCTAGAGGTGTTAGCTTGTTTGCACCATGGGGGATGGTGATGTACGGAATGATGGACTTGTATCTTCGGTTTGTGGCTTATGGGGGTAGCAAGTACTGAGGATTAGGCACTCTGTATCTTCGATTTGTGGCTCGTAGGGGTAGTATGTACCGAAGAGGCTCATTTTGGGAGTTGTAATGTGTAGGAATATGGCGGTTTTCGAGATAATGGAAATTGTATTGAGTAAGTAGGGCTCGGATGGATGTGCATGTGCTAAGGAATCGTTGATAACTCGGAAGTTTTTTGTTGTACTCAAAGCTGAGGTATTGTATAGTGGGGACACCCATGGATCATGGTGTGATCTGTATACCCTGGACCCTTTAGGTTTAGTATCCATCTTTAGGCTGCGAGATACGAGAGTACGATGGAGAACCTGGACTTTCCACTAATCATTGGCATTATAAGGGTCATACTAATTATTATATATCCAGAGCATATTGGGTGACAGTTAGTATTGTTTGATGGATGCTATGTTTGTTATGGTTGCTTTACTAGCCACCTGCCACTCTAGGAATATCACAGGAGGTAGGTATTATGGTAGGGATACCTAGACACATCGACTTTACTTAGCATGGAGCATGTATTAGGGATGGCGATACCAGGACCCCTGGACAGTTTACTTAGTATGGAGTAACTATTGTGGATGGAAATACCTAGGCACCTCGATAGATATTGAGTATAGTATATCATTTTTATGATGTTGTGAGTAGCATATTACCTATGTTATGTGCTAACTCTTTGGTTATAGTGACAGGTCAGGTATGATTGTGTACCCTCTGTTTCGTATACTATATCAACTTTTATAGTGTTTTAAGATTGTTTATCACTCACATCAGACTATTATCTGCCTTGAGGTTTTATGCTTTGCATCGTATTATCTTGGGTACTCTTAAATGAGTATATTAGTCAGATGGTGTAGATGATATATGGAGTTTCACAGATGGATTAGTAGAAGGCGATGTTTACACATACTTATTTATGAGTTTGTTATTGTATATTCCGCTGTATGACACCGTGGAGCCTTGGTGGTGTTAATCTATTATTATTGGTAAAATTATCAGTTGAGTTTATGTATCAGTTCTATAAACTCTATTAATGTGTTGTATAACTCCGTGTATCTTAAACTCCGATGATTAGTTCACATTGCTTTTACCATCTCGACTATTTTATATATGTGTTGGCTATTATATTTACTCCGATGCAATGTGAGATATACAATAGGTTATTCGGTTATTGATGATTTCTTTTCTTCTTTTTCATTCCCTTCTCTTCTATTTCCTCTTCTTTATTTCTTAATTTCTTTTGACAACCATTCTGCACCGTAGGTGTAGGGCGGTCGTTACAATTCAAGTATGGAGATTTGAAAAGCTTAAAAGATGAGTGAGAAATTATATAATTATTTTATAGCAATGAAATTTATATCATTGGATTTTATCAAATTATTATGTCTAAATAAGATATGATGAATTGTATGCTTAAAACAAACGTATATGATTATCGCCTATACATTCAATAAAATGGGTAATTGGAATAGAAATAGTATGTACAACCCAATCTGGAAGTTGGTATTCAATATTTATTACTGTAGAATATTTATTTGTTCCAGATCTATAATTGGGTTGTAAATTAGGTTGTCCTAGTTGGCTTGAAATGAGAATTTCTATGTTTTGATTTATTTGGAGCGGGTTTCGCGTAGTTTCCATAAATTAATATGTATGAAAGCAAGCCGTCTGAATTAACAAGAGATATACCAATAAGGGAAAGAGATGTGTAAGATATGGATATACTTTTCCATAGTTTACACCGTCTATTTTAATAAAAGAAAAAATAATTCCTTATAATTTCGAATGAAGCAAAGAGCTAATTTTTGGTTAACTTTGGAAAGTTATAATGGTAATCCTTTTTGATAAGGCAGCTTTGATAAATTAAAACGTAGAAATGAATGTTTTATTTAGAAATTAAGATTTAGAACTATAAACAAATAAACAAACAAACATGTATAACTGTGCTTAATGTTCAAAAATAAAAATATATAAATAGTGTAATTTGTGACGATATTCGTATTAGTTATTTACAGCGTAGTAATTATATGACTAGGGTTTATAGACACTAATCATAGATTTAATGGGAAATAAATTTGTAATTAATAAAGAGTTAAAAAGAAATTAAATGGGGACTAATTAGGGAATTTAATACAGCATTTATGGAGGAATTAAATAGGCTTAATAGATGGATTTTAAAATTGGTAAATATATTAAACGAGGAGTAATTAGAGATTGTCCAATTTTGACATTAATGACCAATTATTACAAGTAATAGACATTTATTAGACATTATAAGGAAACCAAAGCCTAAGCGTATAAATTAGGAATAACACGTGGTGAACGAGTAAGTATTAATACTATTAAATATATGTAGAAGGAAATATAATTGTAATAGTAGAAAATTATTTAGCTTCAGTTATATGTTTATGACCAACATGAGTTAGTGGGCTTAACCCAACACTTAGGCTTTGGGTGATTGGTCTAGTCTAGTGGGTTGGGATGCGAGGTCATTAGAATTACACAACACAAGTCTACCCTTCATCTAGAGGTTACCAGCAGTTATGTATATTTACTACTAATGTGGGATATCTCCAACCGTAAGACCCATGAGGGAGGGATATGCATAGGACGTAGGACCTACTTCTAGGACAGAGTTATTAAGTAGCCATTATAGGGTCCGCCTCCTCCCTACTTAGCGGTATTAAATGGTTGAGGTTAGCGGTAAGGTATGGTAATGTTTATCTTGAGAAGGGTTCGCTTTGGCTTTGAAGTAGTGTTAAGTAGCCTGATGAGATTCCGTGCGATGTCAGCTAGATAGTACCAGAGAGGAGTCCGCTTTGGGATAGGTATTAAATTATGGGGACCTACCTAAAATGTAGGTAGTACATGGTCAGATTCCACCTATTTTCAGCGGAAAAGGTATTAAGTGACTTAGGCACTATCTCTCATACTGTTAGGACATGATTGACGGTAGTTGTGTGGGACTGAGAGGGGCCTTTGGCCAATAGTTTAGGGTAAGTTATAGAGTTGAGATGCATTAGTAATATGAAAACTATTATAAATCCTTATTTAGGTGTCATTGGTCTCTGTAGTTAGGACCGATTAACTAGCGGTTATGTTGGGAGGTCCTGCTTTGGGCTGAGGCACCAAGTAGCCATTATGGGGTCCGCATTCTCCTTTGTTATAAAGTGTTAAGTAGTTAAGGGTTTAGGTAATGGAACGATTAGACATGTATAGAGACAAACATATATTTATGTAGTTATATCTTGGAGAAGGTTTGGTTAAACATATTGTAAGTGCACATTAGATTTAACGGATTAGCCGTAAATAATAGACATAACCCTTAAATGGAAACCAATCGACATAAATTAATAGCATGGATAAAATATGTAAATTTCCAGTCACCAAATTGTTATTCTGATCCTCTCCGTGCAACAACCCATAGGCTAGATTTAGAAGAACTGGATACTGGAGCTGGATGGAACTGTAGATGGTGAGTTTTCTTATTCATGCCCGGCACTGACAAGATAATTAAATATCCAAGGAATGATATTCCGACATAGTGGCCTTACTCATTACATATTTTATATTATATTTTTCAATTCTGTTATGAGTATATATTGATCACACTTCGATATACTTGCATCTATTATAGGTTACCGAAACCAACGATATGTATCCTAATGGACTTGAGTTTTGATTTAGTTGAAATTCAGACCCATTAAGGTGAGGGTTATTACATTTGGTATTAGAGCTTAGTTTAGTCGATCATTGGAATTATGATACGCTGAGAGAACATATTTGTATTTTTACCTATAATTATATATAAATTATACGCCCAACACTATAAGTTCCTACTACAGTAGTAGACCATATTCCGAAAGGATGAGCGAGGTGACTATGAGTTGGAAAAATAAATAGAGTTAAATTTATACTCCTACCTCGATTACCCCATGGGACGAGGTCATATCGTAAGAAATGGGCCAAGAAGAGCATGAGAACGATATATAGAGGAATCCCAGAGGCTAGATGATCCATGAATCCTTTGTTGGGGATACACTACCATATGATTGTGGATTTTGATGGATTACCGATTGAAGATGCATATTTCATCCAGACAAATGGAAAGTAAGAACCTATATGTTGTGTTAATCCAAAAAATGGATCAATACCCTAGATTGGGTGTGAAAGTACCATCCTTGTTTATCAAGGCAAATAAAATAGAAACAAGGAATAATAACTTGCAGATAAAGTAAATAGACAAGAGATTTGTATACTAATTCGGCTGTTAACGAAGCCAACGTCCACTTTATAACTTTTTCTATTAATTGCTTGTAATTACAAGTTGAATTTGGTTACAATTTGATTGGATCTTATAAGTTAGATCAAGTCACCAGTGCTAGAGTTCATTGAAGAATCACAGTAAACCCTTTAGATGACTATTGTGTGGGAGGAGAAGAGTGAAGAATAGTTTATGTAGAATTTCAGTAGCCAGTCCAGAAGATCCTCTCTATTTGATGGTAGGATTGTATTTATAGGGGCCGGAGAGCACTTGGGCAAAAGCCGTTTTGTTAGAGACTTACGTTTGAAGGTACGAAGGCGCTCAAGAAATTTCAAAACGAACCAATCCAACAATGATGGAGCTCCAGCGATCAATGAGTTAGAGTATTATTGGCTCATTCCAGTTGCATCATGTTTCTAGCCTTGTGTAGATTCTCTCCATATAATTTCATGACTTGATGCGTTGTTTTGATGATGATTCGTGTACTAATTGCATTGAACTATTACTGAAATTCGGTGAATGCCTACTTCTCGAACTAGCTCACTTGGCATACCATCAAACTTAGCAGACATCCTCAGAAATCTTACTAGATCATGGTGCAAGAGGGATGGAGGATCCACGAGCGACCCCTATGGATTTCTAGCGACCCATAAACTTAGCCCTTTTTGACATCTTTTTTCTTGGGTCCTTCTCTCCATTTTCTTCTGGTCTTCTTGGTTGATCCTTGAGATGGTTTTGACTTGTCATAGATGTTTTAGTTCCTGTTGAATTTTGTTGGGTTTAAAATTCGGATAACATTTGCCCCCCAAAGTATGCCTTCGTTAGAAACAAGGCATGCTTTGGAAGTTACTACTCGTACCCATTTGGTGAGGTTCTAGTGATCGTGTTGAGGCAATCGTGCGAATATGGCTTTGATTATTCAGCCATTTGTTGAATTTTGATGAGAATCATCACAGCTTATAACCATAAATCAATTTCAATCCTACAACTTTCAAGAGGCTCGCAAAAGATATTTGGATCATGCTTGGTGAGTTGGGAAAATTTTGGTTGCTATTCTATGGATCGCTAGCAATCCAAGGACTTAACGTATTATTTCTATGCAACCCCCTATTTAATACATTCGAGTCGACCTATATTTTATTCTTCATTCTCACTTGCGATTTGAGCTACTTCTTCTGTGACCCCACCAAAATCAAACCAAATCTGAAATCCATTCGCACCATCACCATTGTCGACCATCCATCGTAGAACCCTCCTGCCGTCGACCTTGCCTAACCTTGCTGCCATCTTAGGCCAGCCTTTAGCACCCAAAACTTCGCCAATTTGGATCGCCATCGACCTATCCTTCTTAGATTGCTGCCGACTTAAAGTTTGACTATTCTTTCCCTTTTATTTTTGAATTGAGGTGGGTGGTATAGAATTTGGCATTTGTTTAGCAATTTGGTGATGAGGTTGGATTAGTGGCGATTGTTGTGGAGAATTCGAGTTGACTGTGATTTTGTGGAAGAAGATAGTAAATCGAGTCTTCAGTTCTTCATGGAACAAAAGTCGAGCTTTGGCCTGGTATTTGACATGTTTTTCTATCTTCATCCACAGAATCAGAATCAACTTGCACTGAGTTACATTATTAATCTGACATGACGTCTCGCGAATTGGTTTTTCTATGGGGGTGATAATAGCTTAGGGTAGCTTCTCATGTATAACTTATCTTGTTATGGTTCCGAAGAGCTAAAATCGACTTGTGTTGAGAATTCTCTACTTGAACTAGACCCATCAACCTATAATTATTTACTTCGGATTGGTTCCATTATTGCACATCGGTGTACCTGAAATGGGAAGAGCTTCCCCCGTCGCTTCAAACATCGGATTCGTTGTCGATCGTTGATCGATAATGGGTTAGTGTAGGAGAAATAACTTTAATAAATGATACAAGAAGCTCTTTTCTTTCTTCACTGCGAGTGAACTATCTACACAGGATAGAGCATTTGTTGTGTTTAGGACACCGAGCCCATCCCATATAGATAACACACTGCACTTGCCCCAGTTGACACTTGGAGCCCGATGTATCAGCATAAATCGATACATTTCGGAGTTCAGGTGTCATATGGGGGCTTTTAGTTAAAGACAGAATTATCTGATCGTGTTAGATGCAAGTTCTGTTGTATATAATGAAGCACTCGTCCTCTCACCGTAAGTCCAATGGAGGAAATCCTTCACTTTCAGGAGCTGAATCATCATCTGTTGCGCCTTTCAGACGTTTTCAGTAGTGCCTACCTCTTCAATACTGCGAGTTGAATACTATCAACTAGTTCCAGTTGGTCCGGTTGTAGACCGAACTCCTTCAAATTTTAGAGTTCTACTTAATCCCCCATAATCTCTATTAAAGTTCTACATAACATTTGCTTACGACATGACATTCTTTATGTTTATTATGGGTTATATATTAGGACATACGTATGTTATAATATATTTTTCAATTTCGCCATGAGTATATGCTGATCACATTCTTTATGTTTATTATTGGTTACTAAATCCAATATTCGTATCCTAATGGACTTGATTTTCAATTTAGTTGAAATGCAGTCTCATTAAGGTGTGGGTTGTTATAGCTTCTATGCATGAACCTTTTAGAATTTACTCCCACACCATTAGTAACATACACGTGCTATATTATTGCTCCATCTTATTCAAGCTACAACTTCATGCAACCTCTGCAGCTTCATGTAACATCATGTTTTGCTGCCTTTTTATGCAGACATCTCTTACATGCAACATACTTATTATCTCAGTTTGCAACTTTGTTCTCTTGAGCAGTCTTCTTCCATGATGTGCAACTTAGTTCTCTTGAGGCCTTTGCAATTATGTAGCATGTCCGTACTATACCCATCGAACATATTTACTTTATTTTAGTTTGTATTCATCCTACTTTGCTCATGTATCATTTTTTGTTGGTCATCTATAGGAAGATCCCATATTATATATTCTTATTGTTAACTTGTGTGACGTCACCCATCAGGCTTGTTGATGACTTTCGACATCTATTTATAATTTAATAAATTCGAGTGCTCTCCTCATTGTGAGGATCACTCTTTCATTGAAAAATAATATTACTTTGCCAAATATAAGATATTTTACCGTTTTGAATTAATACCTTTGGTCGAGATTCGGATTTAAAATTTTGTTTACCGAGTCAAAATTTGATAATGTCGAGGACCTCTAGCTCAAGTGGTTAGAGGTATGCCACTTTAGACAAAGGTTCTAAAGGTCATGAGTTCGAGCCTTGGGACACTATATTGAGTGCGCTGCTTGAATTATGTATCACTTTTGTTATAAAAATCGAAATTAGATATCTTATTTAAAATTCAAATTTGAAAATATTGACTCGGTCAAGTTATATGTGATATTTATAAAATTATATTTATTATTCTACTAAATGTTTTTCTGATATATATATAAACATATTTTAATATCAAACAATTTAATTGTGGCAGTTGATGTGTGTGCATGAAATGCTAAGTAAAAACATGGTATATATAAATCTCAATATTTACACAGTATATATTTAGTGATGCTTTTGTTTGATATTATACACATCGCATGTATATGTCATCTCGTATATGCATGAATATATATATATATATATATATATATATGTTCATAATCATAAACCTATTGTATTTAACTAATAAAAATTAATCAAATAAAATAAATAAAATAAGATTTTATTAAAAACAACTAGATTGGGTCTAATGTTAAATATTAGATTTCCTAGGCCCATTAAGATCCAATTAGGAAAAAATTAGAAATTTATCTATTTCACTCACTGCATGACATACCAGATCCACTAATGGTATCAGAGCATAAATGTTCTATGCGATCTAATTAGTCAACATTAGGGCCATATGTTATGAAAATAAACTTTACAAACTCAAAACTAAATTGATTTGACAAATATATAGAAGTTAGTTCATAAAACATTCATGAATACCTATTACGTTGCGTTTAGAAACAATTTCTGTTTTAGGAAACACTAACTTTATGGTGAATGAATTTCTTTTCGAAGTTATTGGTGATTTGGATATAATCCAAAGACAAATTTGATTACATAAGAAAAATAAATTTAACCAAATCAAAAATTGACATGATACATTAGAATGTATAAAAAGAATTCTCGTGCATCAAAGAGATACTACGAGTTTCACGTCGAGGTCGTGAAAAGAATTTCCTCGATTGCCAATAAGTCATGAAGAGCATTAGCTTTGCCATATGCCATGATGCATAAATCTGATATAAATCCAAGTATATTATTAAAACATGATTTTGATAGTTGTACCTGAAGAGATATGATCCATCGGTTGCAAATATGCATTCAAGAAGAAGATCGATGCTGTTGGAATGTAGCAAGATATTTTGAAAGAATAACATCGTAAATTTCAACAGTTGAAATTAACATAATAGATTCTTCATTCAATGTCCTTAAGTTAATTCGGATAGGATTCAAGAATCGATAAGAAAGTATCGTTCAATATGAATCAGGGTTTGGAAAGTATTTTCACAGAAACATCAAATAGTTTGGATTTCAATGAAATTGCAAAGGAAGCGTATGTTTGTGAAAATTAATATTATAGATACTAAATTATTTTAAAACTATAAGTAAATATCAAACTTATGATTGTCTACAAATTTACACATGTTAAAATCATTCTAGCTTGGTTGTTTAATTCTCGGTGTTGGATTTGAAAATATCATCTTTTATTATCAGTATAAAAGGATGTTGGGAATGTCCCAAATGATATACATAGATACCACATTAAAATGTTTAATATGTAGCATGTAAGATGGATTCCTTATGCATAGGCAATAGGAATTATCATACATGTTGTATTGTCTATAATGTTGCATTTCATTTATGTATTTAATACACAAAGCGTGTACTAAATTCAGATCAAGATCACTAAATGATAATTTGGAGTGTTCTCGCTTAGTTATGAAATATTAAAGAATTGTTTATAGAAACAACGAACTCCTTCTGAAGGAGTATTCAGGCCCAAACCTCATAAGTGATATTGAGAATATTATGTAAATCCTAATTTACTTTCAAACCTAGTCATGGAACTTTAAGTGGGAAATGTTCCAAAACAAGAGGTTGTGGCTGATTCAATCTAAAGGCTAAGTACATCATCTTGATTAGCGGCGCACTAAAAGCAATGTGTATGTATGACCAAATTTATAACCGATCCAGAAGTGATTCCAAATGTTGAGGATCTCATGTAATTATTATATGATAACAATGTCGTAATGCATATCATTAAAAAACCCTGAACTCATTAGAGGTCGAGAAACATACTTTGAAAAGTTCCAAATGATACAGACAGTTTGTCAGCTTCAAAGATAGTTAATTGACAAAGTATATAATTAAAACAACATAGCATATCCATTCACCAAGGGATTGGCTCGATGTTTTGAGAAAACTAATTGGAGGAATGGGAATAAGATTTCATAATTGACACCAAGTGCAAGTAGGAGATTGATAGAGTTAGGGGTATACCTTAAGGGCCATTATATAATTTAATACATATATTTAACTTTACCACCAACCTTGCTCATAATAAAGGTATTTGATTTCTATTATACTATGTTATATGGCGATGTAATTAATTGAGCAATTAATCTAAAGTATATAAGTAGAAAATCCTTATGATATGTTGTGTGATAATGATTACAAGGAGTTGTAATCACGACAAAATTATCATAATATAAAATAACGTGTCATTTTAAATATTTTCAGTCAAGATGTTTTGAGAAAGTATACACATACATTCATTGAGACCAGAGTCCGTGACACTTTCCAAATGTTGTGCAGTGTATAACTCATGGATGTTTGGAGTGCCAAGGATTACTATCAGTTATAAGATAATTATGACATGACTCACTCAAGAGTTTTCTATTGATTAATATAACTAAGGTCAAATAGAGATCTCGAAATGATAACATTACGTAGTTCCCTTGAGTTGAGAATACTATTGAACTTCATTATGTACACTCCATTTTGATTATAGCTAAACTATTGCATGGCATCCATTGAATGACTGTAGTTGGGTCTAAGTCGAAGCATTGGTAGTGAACACTATTCAATAGAAATTTATATCCTCGGTTATGCGAGGTTGGAGCCGTATTCGACCGTAGTTAATTCAAAGTCAAAACCTCTGGTCAGAGTAGTACGGTTAATAATAAATGTTATATGGAACCAAGGATTTTGTGTTTGGATTAATCATTTTGAATGTGGAAGATATTGGAATTTTGACCAAAACCTAATTCCCGAAGTCCTAATGTGATATAATGTTGATAAAGAGAATCAGTGTAAACAACCATTGCCAATGGATACCGTTTATAATAGTAAAATTGGATTTCATCGAGAAGATGTGTAAGAAATGATAACGGATACCACTTCCTAAGATGATGTGTGAACGTCAATATTCAAATTGTTTGATATTAACGCTGATTGAGTTTACACCTTTGAGTCGCACAACCGTAATGATGAATTCTTCAAAAAACCACACGATTTAATTAATTTATAAAATAGTATATATTAATTAATATTTGAAAAATATTAATATTTATTTAATTATTTTTTCTTTGAGAGTTGTTTGTATTATTTGAATGAATACATAAAGTTATATTTGCACACATCAATATACGATATTGGTGTAATTTTAAAAGGGTTGAAATAAAAGATATTTACTTTATAGACTTTGGAATGTTTTTGCCATATGATGGCAATAGTCTTGGCCGACCATACGCGAATAAGGGGGGTTTGATTTGATTGAAAATTGATGAGGAATTATAGATGGAAGGTTTTAAGGAAGGAATTGAAAAGATTTCAATATATCCTTCAAAACATAATTTCTTTCATTCATTCATTAATTCATTTTGACAATTAACTTTTGCACTCTTCTCCTCTTTGCCATGGCTAAAAATTCATGTCCCCATCCAACCAATAACAACTCTAAATCTAGGAAAATAATATTAAATAAAATTAAAAATATATGGTACATCCATCTCTTGCAATGCTTGGGTGTAGATCTGAGGAGATATCTTTATTCAAGGCAGTATTTTTAGGCTACATCATAAGGTAGTTTTCATTCTTATTTGATTATTCGATACATCATGTTAATATAGCTTAGATCCCATATAGGATACATCTCATTTGATTATATGTACATCTTCTTTGAATAGTTTAGATCCTAAACTCTATACAATGAATTTATATATGCAGAAGTTGTCTGATCTATTGTTTTTCTATTGCTTTAGAAATTAATGCTTAATAAAATAATTGGATTTGCAACTAATTTTAATTAGTTGATATAATATATAGCTTATTATATTCAATATATAAGTGAACTACATCTGTGGATTGCTTGAAATCATTTTGAAAATTGCATACATATTTGGTATATACGTTGTGAATGTAAACTCATTTGGTTATTACTTACATATGTTTAAAAGTTCTTTCAAGTCAAAATTCACAAGTTTGTTATTATAAATATATATTTCTCTCTCTCCCTCTCTCTCTGTGTGTGTGTGTTTATATATTATTTGAACTCAAATTTTGTAAAAGGGACTTTTGTGTAAAATCTTATATCTATTGTTGAATCCTTTATAAGTCAAAATTAGATTTCAAATTGTTACTTTTAGATTTCAATACATATACATTAGTCATAATTGATTTTAATATATTTAAGGGTTAAGTTTTAAATGTTGATTTTGAAAGGGCATGAAATGAATGAGTAAAGGACGGAGAAAGTCCTCTATTCTTAAATGTCTACTTAAACTCATTAATTGTCATATTATAAATATGAGTAAACTATTGTCAATTAGTTAAAAGAACTTAATTTACAACTTATTACATATAAGTATAAGTGTGTGTATTATTTTATACAATTTCAAAATAAAATTACAAACACTAAAGGCATATATAAAGGGCGAATGTGCTCATTGCAGTGTAAATTTTAGTATTTGTAAACGTACGCATTAACCATATACACTATTTATTTTTTGCATACACACTTTACAGTATGAGTGTATTTGATATGTTGATTATAATGTATTTAATATAAATAAAGTTCCTTTTTAAATAAACTGAATAAAATCAATTTTTATTTAAAGAATATTAGATTGGATATGATAAATTGTTTATAATTCATAGGCTCAATAGATCCAAAATAAGATTTTATTTTTCACTATAACCATTTCACTCACTTTAGACCGGCATATTTCCATCAATGGTATCGAAGTCCAAATGTTTATAAGGTCTAAATTAGCTACTTTAGGGTCAACTAATTAAGCCTACCTATCCGATGGGTATCTAGAAAAGTTGTGTCAAGACTTGGGGTTGAATAATCAAATATTCATCCCTCTCTGGTTATCGGTCTAGCACAATGGGTAAAGTGAGTCCAAAAGGTTGGCTCAATTGTAAAGGCTTCTAGGCCTTGGGCTAATCTTAAAAATTGAGTTTGAAAGTTGAAATATAATTTAAATTTAAAATTTAGGTATAAAATAAGAAATAAAATTTATAGAAGTTATAAATATTCTTTTTCAAAGTTGTTTCGAAACTAAATTAATATTTGATTAATTGGATTAATTAAATAAATAGTTAATTAAAATTTAATTCGTTAAAACAAAACATATATATTAATGTATATATATGTATATAACTATAAATGTTATAGTATAATATTTATACATATTTATCTTAAATTGTTTAAGGGAAATTAAAATAATTTTTGAATCTACCAAAAATTTTTAATTAAATTTTTTGATTAAATAAAATATTTATTCAATATATATAGTTAAATTATTAAAAGTTAATTACTAAATAATATACGCATATAATGATATATGTATATATAAATTATAAAAGTTATAGTTTTCGTTCATTTTTAAATTGTCAAAGATGAGTTAATGAAAATTAAATTAAATAATTAAATAAAGTGGAACTGTAGAAACCCAACTTAAATTCTAAGGAATAAGTATATGTGTATTGTACGTATGCCAGGATTTCAGATGTGTTTAACACTTGAATCGTGAGGGAATTTCATAAGAAATACATTATTCCCTAAATCTAATATCACTCTATGTATGTGTGTGTGTGTGTGTGTGTGTGTATTAAGTATTATGAATCCTTAGTATATAAGTTGTATATATGAATAGTTTACTTGTATACTCGTTAATTGTTGAGCTTCCTCGGGCTAAAGATGCTAGGTTGTATTACTATTGATATATTGACTAAACGATGTAAGGTACATGCACATATTTATAGAGATTTCCTTAAAGTTCATGCATATACTTAGGTTATAGCGAAATGGTAGGTACGAGTGAATAATCTCTTTCGATTTGTTGAGCTTTCCTTAAGGTCGAGATGAGATAAGGACAAAGATTATGATTTAGGATTTGCATGTAGGCCTATTATTTGTTAAGCTTTCCTCAAGGTCTAAATCCTAAGGCAAGCGAGTCCTAACCCCCACTAGAGAAATTAAAAGATTTCCATGTATTCTCTTAGGGTTTTGAGAAACATAAAAATATAGTAGGAGCCTTATTAGAAAATGAAATGATAACATTTATATAATATTGTAAGAATATATGTTATATAAATTTGAAATAATCTACTTAAATAAATTTGTGCAACTATGATAATTGATATAACGAGTGACGCCCCACCTCTATGCTCACAATAACAAAGAGTATTAAAAGGAGATACTGTCTGTTTGTAACGACCCAGGATTTTTAATAATTAAAATATTGAATATTTAATTAATTTTAGATATTAATAAGTGAAATTTATAAGTCGAATAAATTTTATTTCGAATTATTGGATTTAATTGAATAATTAAATCAATAATTTAATATGTTAAATTATGGAAATAATTGAAAATTGAGTTAAATATGATCGAAAATGATTTGTAAAATTTTATTTTATCATATTGAAGTTAGAATGATATTTTAGAACTTTTAAAATCGAATTAAAAGTTAATTTGTGAAAATTGAATATTTTAATATTTAAATCGACTAGTGAAAATAGTCAATTTTTGAACAGTCTCAGAATTGAACGAAACCAGTTCCATTGGATCCGTAATAGTTAGTTATTACCGGATTTCTAATTTCGTGTCAATCGGAGCTATCGTTTGATCGTGGCAGCTCGAAACGCATCGAATTATTTTTAATTTTTATTTGGCGAGTTAAAATAGCCATTTTTCAAAAAGTCTCGGATTTCGACGAAACTAGTTTCATCGGATCCATAATGTGATATTATTGTAAGGTTTCAAATTTCGTGTCAATTGGATTTACCGTTTGTCCGGTACGAATTAAAACGCCTAGAAATCGATTTAAATCGGTTTAATTTAAATTGAACGTTTATAGCCATAACTCGCACAGATGTCCGAATTAGCTTTCAAAACCTGTTCCATTGTGTCCGGAACGCGGGGTAAACCCTAGAAACGCTGGTTACGGCACGTAAATCGGAGTTTGGAATTTCCGGAATGAATAGTGTTTCGTCGGTTCCTTATAAATAGCCACCATTCAAAAAAAAAACAAAACCCTAGTTTCAACGTGTAGCCGCCACTTATACAACCGAAGGCCAGAAATGCTCAACGTTCATCTCTCGATTTCTCGAAATCCATCAACTTTTAGACAAAACCCTCAACTACAAAGTGGTAGAGCACGACGAGAGCTTGAAGTTCAACGGTCATGATCAAATATGGAGTGACGTGGTGGCGTCTAGGGGGGGCCGTTCGTGGTCAGTTGCACACGCAACACGAGGGTAAGGGTGCAGCCGAGCTTCATGTGCTTGAGGCCGAACATGGAGGGAGGTGAGGGCTTCCAGATGGCACTTGCTGATCGTGTTTTCGTCGAGTGTGGTGATCGAAAATTTAAACCCTAGAAAATGATAATGGGTTCGGCTTCCTGTAGTTGTGCGCGTGAAGAAGAGAGGGAGGGGGGTTGCGTCCTACGGCTAGGATGAGGGGGTTGAAGATCCTACGGCCCAGATTAAAGTTAGGTTTAAAATTTAATTTATGTTGTAAATTTATTAAGTAAAAATCGTGCAAACTTCAAAAATTCATATCCTTTTCATACGAGGTCGAAAACGCGCGAAACCAGTTGCGTTGGAATCGTATGGACGAGCACTACGCGATGAAATTGGATTGGAGTCGTTTGGAGTTAGTGAGAATTTTGGGTAAAATTAAACGTCCGTTTAATTTTATTCGAAATAAATCGCTAAAACGGAAATAAAATCAAGGTGAGAACTTCTCACTCAAATCGAATCAGTTTCGATTTTATTTTAAATAGTTAGATTTAAAATATTTGAATGCATGTTTGAATGATGATTGTTATCTATTGATTGTTAAAATAGACATTATACGCCGTTATTAAGCGGATGTTATTTATTAAAAACATATACCGCGAATATTTCATAAACAGTGAAATTGGTATTATATATAATAGCAATATATATATATTGGCATATGTATATATTGGAGTTATTGATTTCCCGCATTTTTTGTTTAGCGGATGAGACCCTATTGCGCCGTCTATTAAGCGGATAATATTTTAAATCCCATATACCGCGATAATTTCGTACTGGAGCGAAATTGGTATTGTGCTAATGTTTGTGAATGCAGGAAAACAGGTTGGAGGGATCCAACTGGATTCCTCAACAGTATTTATTTGATTTCAGATATTTTGATATTTGATGGATTATCATATCGATATATGATATCGTTGTTGTCGTGATTGACTATTTGGTGTGTAGCATCACTAGACCAAATTTTGGAATTTTAAAATGATTTATAAAGTGATTTTTGAAAAGTATACGTTTTATAAAATAATTTTGGAAATTGATTCATTTTAAATAAATAAACGTTATAATTTTTAATGTTATAAAGATTATGATTTTTGAGAAATATAGTTAAAAACTGATTTTTGAGAATATGATGCTAATGATTTTATAAAATAGTTTAATCGGGATTTTAGAATTTATTGTGAAAAGTTTAAATATGGGATTTATAAAATTTAATTATTTTATGAATCAAAATGGTGAAATAATAAAGGAGATTAAAGACGTTTTAAAGAATAATATAAATTGATTTATATAAGAGATTTATAAATGGATATTTATAAATTAAAACGTTGGAATTATAAAACGAGTTTTTATAAGTGTTTGAATGAAGTGAAAATGAATTTTGTAAATGAATGGAATTTATAAAATTATAAATGGTGAAGTTATAAGTGAAATTTATAAATAGTAAGATTTATAAATTTTGTGAAATTATTAAAGAATATATTTGGATGGATAATTGAATCTTATAAGTTATAAGATTTATAATTATGAAGTTCAAAGGAACGATTTTGCAAACGAATAAATTATAAGTATTTGACTTATAATATGAACCTTTGTTTTATAATTGAGTTATAAATCGAATAGGTTAATAAAGGAATTTATAAAAGGAAGTTGTTATAAATAAATAGAAATGGAATTTATAAACATTGTTTTATAAATTCGCAAATGACTTATTTTGATAAGAAAATTGTTATAACTTATTTATGGAGTTATATTCACATTTTTGACTGTGAATAATCCTTTAAAATGAAATGAATAGAAAGGATGAAATTTGTTAACAAGTATATTCACGTTTTTAAATGGTGAATAATATGTTAAAGAAATTATTTTAGATTTGATGTTTTAAATAAAATTTAAACGATCTAACGATGTTTTAAAATGTGTTGAGATTCGAAACCATAGATTTCAACATCTATTGTTGAAATAGACGTTTTCGAGAAATAAAAGGGAATGGTGGACTATAACACTGTTGTTATAGTAAATGATTTCCGAAAGGAAATGTTTTGTATAGTATTGGGATTTATATATCTATCTTAATTTTGAATCCCTATACTAGTGATTTTGGGACGTCGTAACGATGTTTTACGCAACATTCGTTTTGGCCCAAATAAATATGTTTAAGAGAATGATTTCCTTAAAGAATGAAATATATACTTAATCTCGATTTAAGTATATTGAATATTTTCTAAGTGTTGAAAATAAATAAAATTTGTGAATTACTTATGAATAAATAAGTATGGAAATGTTTTCCAATATAAAGTGAATACTTTGAGAATTTATCTTTTTGAAGATAAATTGAAATGAATAATTGAAATCGTATATTCATAGATATTGTGAAATATAAATTCACTATGGAATTTATAAAAGAAAGTGGAATCTGTTTAAAAATAAATATTGATTTATTTTTGAAGTGTGAAATTATATATCTAGTAAAGATATTTTTGGAAAATAAATAATTGGAAAATTATTTGGAAACTGGTGATGTGTGCATATCCATGATAGTTCAATAACCGACTATCAATATTTCCCTTTGAATGGGTAATTAATGTGAATTGTTTGAATTTGAATGCCACACTTATTTTTGAATAAGCGCTCACTATTCGGGTTAACCGGGAAAGGACCATGGGGTCGTATAACCCATTCCGAATATGTGATACGTCGTTGTGAATTGCATTGAAGATCGGTGTCGAAGACCGGATATTTGCGAGAGCGATAGGATGACCTATCGATTGACTCTGCACCGAGTAGCTACGGTATTGAGTTCTCCATATGTGATGGTGAATCCGATCAGGATTGTGAATATCCGGATTGCAAGGGCTTCGTGAGAAGTGCCTTCGGTTTTGTTCGATCCCGGAACAGACTTGTATGGATTGTATGTCTGACATTACAAATTGAGATATAAAGCCGATTTCATTCAAATATATTTCTGTTGGTGGCGGAGAATTTATTCTTTTAGCTTAACACCCTTCTCTGAGACGTACGAGCTCAGAGGTTATGTAGTTGAACGTTATCAGCGATATATTCCCAATTTGGTAATGTGACATGCTGAGTGTTGCTGTTAAATGATCATTGTGTTGATTATTTGTGATAGGATCGTTTATTTGATCGTCTATCTTTGTGATCATTTCTATGATCATTTGTTGACCCAAAGCATGGCTTTTGTATAAAGTATGTTTTTGTGGACGTGACTTCGTCGAGCCTCACACCCCGTGAATGGTCAAAACAGGAAAGATGCGGCAAGGTTATGAGGGGTAGCGCCCTTTAGGATGTGTGCATTTCCTTCTGGAAAAGGGTGGTATCATGGTATGGAGCCCAGATACTTACTCATGTTGAAAACACTTTATGATTGTGTGAATTGATTGCGAGCGCTCGGTGAAAGGTCCCAAAGGACCGGGGGATGGCATATTCGGTCAGTTGTTACTCAGTTAGGGGTAACCCGGCCTTGTGTTGGTAGAGATCCGGTTTGGTTCTCGGGGCGTCCTTCCAGAGGCGTTTCCATGTGGCAATGGGAAGTTCCTTGGCCTGATCATTCGTTGGAAATCCAAAGAAACAATACGAGACTTGTACGGTTTTAGTTGTAGAACCTGCCATTTAATATGGTAGCTATAGTAAGCATACTATAATGGTACCTATGCTGGCTAAGAATTATATTCTACTTTCGAAATGAATTTTTTCTACACTATACACTAGTAATAATATCAAATGTTCTTTTTAATGCGTATCAAGCATCTTTGACTATCATAAGGAGAAATCTCCTCCAAGTCTGCGTTTGCATTGTGTGTGTGGCAGGAGGTCTTATGGTAGTCTCATTTTTAAAAGCATTGCGAATTGACTTTAAAAATATTCCTCTATTTTGATTTTAAAGATAAATAAACTGTTTTGAGTTCTCACACCAGTCACAAGACTGACTCGGAGTTTATTGTTTTCCTTCCTAAACTCTGGGTGCCCACCAATTTCTACACGGGCAGTCAAGAGTTTAAGGTTTATCAGGATATTCAGGATATTCTGGAGTTGCTGGAGGCAAGCTGGATGGCATGGCGTATTATTAGTATATAGTATTCTTTTTTCCGCTGCATTGTTGTTGTTGTTGTTGTTGTTGTTGTACACTCTGATGATATGATGTAATGAAATGTGATGTAATGTAATAACTGGTATAGTTCTTTGTTTAAAGATTATTCATTTATTATTATATGTTGTTCCGCTGCGAATTGTGAGATTCTGATGTTGTTCTGTTGTTTTCTATTCCGTTCTATATTTTCTATCTTCTATCCTCTTTTCCCTTCTATTTTCCATTTTCTCTTTTTCTTGTTTTTCTAGTTTTCTTTTCCCTCTATTTTCTATCTTCCTTCTCTCTTCTTTTTCTTTTCTTTTTTTTAAAACCCATAACTATTCGGTTTTTCGGCAACGAAAAATCGCGTACGTTGCACTGTTATTACGAAGAATAAGGCTGGACAGGAGCGGCCATCCGTAGTTAGGCCTTACACTAGTATTGATTGTCTCGACAGGAGTGGTATATATATATATATATATATATATATATATATTTCATCTCTTTGTTTATTTACTCCCATCGACATATTTAATTCCAGTATAAAACAAACTACGATGGTTCATAATAGTTTAGGACAACACATATAATAATAACACAGATAAGCTAAACACAGAACACGGATAATATCAAATCTCATATATAACTGAAGTCAGTTGCAATACATATGATACAACTACAACTGTCGACACTGGAAGTTACATATACAAGTACATTATTTAAATAATATACATGAATACATATCATCCTAATAAATAACACCGACTACTCCAAAAGATATGAAGAGACTTCATAGCTCAAGCAGCATCCCAAAGCGAGGTATCAACAGCCTGTAATAACTCGGTCTGACCCGAGTATTAATTCAAAAGAAAATAATACGCAGGTCAGTCTAATTCAAACTCAGTTATTAATGCACGGAAGAAATAATAACTAAATAACAAATAGATGACAGTCGCACTAAATTTCACATATCCAATCCTTCAATAAGAGAATCAGATAACGGTAGATATAACACGTAACATCGTTAAACAGCAAATCAGCAAATTCAAATCATCAACAAAGATAAATGAAAGGATTATCAATGAAGACAATTAGAAAACAACAGAATTGCCAAATGAAAATCAAACCGAGTCGGAAAAATCGTCAACATCGAAACAAAAATCGAACGGCCGAAGCACAGTATTAAGATTGAATTAGAATGTGAGTGAAAATCACTCACCTTATTTCGAAGAGCACGATTTCGACAGCCGCCGTTCCCTTTCCCCCCCTCCAGATCGCCTATGCACGGTGCCTGACCAAGCTTCGGGAAATTATGGCCGAAGCGAAGCAAACATCGAACTCGATCAAATAGAAGCAGCAGTAAGCAACTCAAAGAAATTGTCGATCGACAAAGAGAGGACCTAAATCAATCATACGATCGAGCAACTATCGACAACTTCTAAATTAAAAGCCCTAATTTTTAATTAGAAGGAACGAACGAAGAAAGCCACCATTTTTTTTCCGTTTATTTTGTTAGGGCTTGCAAAGCAAAAATGAATGGAGGAGGAAACGGGTCTCTGTCTCGATACAACTCAGCACCAAAAACAACGAAACGTCGGCTATGATTTTTATTTAAAGCCCACATAACTCCTAACAAATTTTTAAAAGAATTTCAACCGGGGTAAAAACTCCCAGTAGCAATTAGCCAGCTGATTTAATCGCCTAATGACGTTAACTAACTGGTGCAAAACCCCAGGTCGTTACAGACTCCCCTCCTTACAAAAATTGCGTCCCCGCAATTTTCATAATTAAAGTCGTCAATAACAATTATTTTTCTAACATAAACTGGTTAAGCTAGAAAAATAAAGGTCAAGAATACAAACGCCAGAGAAATCTTTTAATTTCATAAATGAAATTCACAAATTCCTACAAAATCTAATTATCAAATAGATAATCAGAAACAACAAAACTGAATAAATACAATTATTAGCAATATTTAATTATCAATTAGATAATTAGAATACAGAAATCACAAAACAACAATATCTAATTATCGATACGATAATTAGAAAACGACGAAATCTAATTATCAACAAAGATAATTAGAAAACACAAATCATAAATCGCAAAACTACAAATATCTAGTTATCAACCAGATAATTAGAAAACACGAACTTCATAATCAGCAAACTCTAACTATCAACAGAGATAAATAAAAGAATTATCAATGATGATAATTAGAAAACAACAATTCAATATAATCTACATAATCTAAAAATCAATAAATGATAACTAGAAAATAGCATAAAATGAATCACAATCTAAAATTTGATCTCTACATATCACATAATCTAGAATCAATTAGAGACTAGAAAATCTTCATAATCAGCAAAATTAGCAAATATCTAATTATCAACAAAGATAATTAGAAAACACAATTATCTAATTATCAAAAACGATAATCAGAAAACAATAAATATCTAATTATCAACAAAGATAATTAGATAACACAAATATCTAATTATCAAAAACGATAATTAGAAAACAACAAATATCTAATTATCAACAAAGATAATTAGAAAACACAAATATCTAATTATCAAAAACGATAATTAGAAAACAACAAATATCTAATTATCAACAAAGATAATTAGAAAACACAAATATCTAATTATCAAAAACGATAATTAGAAAACAACAAATATCTAATTATCAACAAAGATAATTAGAAAACACAAATATCTTATTATCAAAAACGATAATTAGAAAACAACAAATATCTAATTATCAACAAAGATAATTAGAAAACACAAATATCTAATTATCAAAAACGATAATTAGAAAACAAAAACTATCTAGAAATCAAAAATAGATAACTAGACAAATCAACATAAAAGATGGATCAATCCCAGCAAATGGCGAGTTTTAGCTACGCCGCACGTGCATCTTAGATGGCCGAAGCCTACCAAGTACTATAAATTTTGGCGCCCATCAGATGACCCAAAGGTCCGCAGAGTGACCCGAAGGTCTAGTACTGGTATTTGACCCGAAGGTCCAACAAATGACCCGAAGGTCCAGCAGAGTGGCTCGAAAGCTCAACAAAATCATCAGAATCATCAAACGGCAGATGTTTCAATTAACGAGTCCGGAATTAACAAAAATAGTAAAAGTGTGGTTACATACTCCGCAATTTTGCTAAATCGTTTAAATATCTTCATCGTTTCCTTGAAAGTGCAAAATTGTATTTTTTTAAATAAATAACATTTTACGTTCTCAAACGGACAAGTCCGAAATTAAGCGAATCAATAAAAGTGAGGGTTCATAGTCCTCAATTTTGCTGAAGTGTTTAAATCTCTTCCTCATTCTTTTGAAAGCGCAAACTGTAAATTTTTTAAAAACAATTTTATTTTAAAACGATTTTTAAAACACGTGATTAAAACAACAACATCTGTAGCAATTTCGACGAGGCAATCGCGCTTCGCAAAACACCGTAAAAACGGATATCAATTTAGCATTGCGGGATAACCGCTTGAAAATTCACTTTAAATTTGACGGTTACTGAAGTCAAAGCGACAGTAACTTTTATACGTCAAAATCTCATCAGAATAATTCGCATCAAAATATACTACCGGTGTAAAAATCCCGTTATAAAAATAACGGCAACCAAATACGTTTTAAAACCAAACACCGGTTCAACGTAAAATTAATGCAGTAACGTGTAACTCATATTTGCACGCACACTACAAGATGAACAAAGAAATCACTCGATTACATCTTCAATGAAGATAATTTAAAACAGCAAAAATCTCAACAAAATTACATAACTGCAATCGCTTCGGATCCTCAAATCGGATTCGAAATTTTCAAAGAAAACAGAAATAAACACATCTATGTAACAACACAATGAAATTAATTTTATTTTCATATTTTGATTTTTAAATCAAGAGGGTTATCAGCTGTACTCAGCGAAGGCAGTCTCACTGTTTCCGCTGCGCACTCTGATAAACAGAACACAAATTAATCAATCATCAAAACACAATTTCACTTTTATTTTTAAATAAAGATATTTAAAAATTTCATCATAATTTCAAAACTTTAGTTTTGACTCAAGGCACAATTAAAAACATCAACAAATAGTTATAACACATGTTCCATCTAAGTTATGTTTTATATTATATCCATAAACCTCTCGCTCTGATACCAATTTATGACGCCCCACATCTATGCTCACAATAACAAAGAGTATTAAAAGGAACACTGTCTGTTATTACGAAGAATAAGGCCGGATAGGAGCGGCCATCCGTAGTTAGGCCTTGCACTAGTATTGATTTTCTCGATAGGAGTTGCATAAATATTTATTTTTCGTCTCTTTTTTTATTTACTCCCATCGACATATTTAATTCCAGTATAAAATGAACTACGATGGTTCATAGTAGTTTAGGACAACATATATAATAATAACACAGAACACAGATAATATCAAATCTCATATATAACTGAAGTCAGTTACAATACATGTGATACAACTACAACTGTCGACACTGAAAGTTACATATACATGTACATTATTATAAATAATATACATGAATACATATCATCTAAATAAATAACACCGACTACTCCAAAAGATATGAAGAGACTTCATAGCTCAAGCAGCATCTCAAAGCGAGATATCAACAGCTTGTAATAACTCGGTCTGACCCGAGTATTAATTCAAAAGAAAATAATACGCGGGTCAGTCTAATTCAAACTCAGTTATTAATGCATGGAAGAAATAATAATTAAATAACAAATAGACGACAGTCACACTAAATTTCACATATCCAATTCTTCAATAAGAGAATCGGATAACGGTAGATATAACACGTAACAGCATTAAACAGCAAATCAGCAAATTCAAATCATCAACAAAGATAAATGAAAGGATTATCAATGAAGACAATTAGAAAACAACAGAATTGCCTAAACAACAATTAACAGCAAGTGGCCAAAGCAAAACCCAAGCCAGTGAAACAGCATAAACAACAAAATCTAATTATCGATACGATAATTAGAAAAACATAACCTAATTATCTAGTAGATAATTAGATAGCAACAAAATAATCAAATTAAACCAAAATAAAATACAATTTCAAAATATATTGAATTGGATACACGAAATAATTCAAGCAATTGAAATTATCAATTTAAACGTCTATTCTGTTTTGGCTGCAGTACACGCTCACGTGCACTGCCTCGCCACTACAGTGATGAAATATGTAAAAGAACAATGAATCAGAAGCAAATTGCACCAACTCGAGATCAAGCTCAAGTTATACAAACAAAACCCAAAACTGCATAATCAAACTGCAATGTCACAAAGACCGAAAGGCAACTCAATTGGACGGTGCCATCAAAATGACATGACAATGCAGACTCGAAGCAGTGCAATGATATGCACAGTGCACGGCAAAACTCAACACAGCATGACAAAAATGCACAAGGGCACGAGACTATCAGATGCACAGGGCAAAAGATGAATGCATACACCTGTGTTGACACAAGTATATACACACGGCAAATATAAGTGCAGACGACTACAATGACCAGAAACTTCAAAGAAAAGCAAAGCACATAAAGGCACCAGAGAGTACGCAACCTAAATCAGAAGCATGTGCACCAAAAACCATCAATGAACAAAACTACAAGATGAACCAGACCAGGCAGCAAGCATTCATGAAACAAAATGCCAACTGACTCGAATATCACAAAACACAGCAACCAAAAATTGATGCAACAGATATATGGTGCAATGCACAGCGTTATAAGGTTCAAGTATAGCAACAATGCACAAAGTATTCGAGTTCGAAGCAAAACATATACTAATTGAAACCAATTGCATGAAGACTGCGTCAAGTATACAATTCGGATGCAATCATACATATATGCAACAGACTCAAGTGATACAAGTTCGAATAAAAACTCAATGCAACTACAGCCAAGACTTAAATGAAAATACAAAAGTATGATGAAGCAATGCAAGTGAGGCAAGGCTACGAATCATATCAGTAAACATATAAAACAATGAATCCAACAATGCAAACAAGTCACAAGGGCAAGCTAATGATACATGTACAAGATTCAAGATAATACAACCCTAAATCAGATTACAATGAATCAGATAAGAACTGCAACAACGGGAAGTAACAATCAAGCCAATGTCAACAGAATAAAGTCAAGAGGAAGGCTTTACAATTCAAATGAAAATTGTAACGATCCCGAGTTTTAATTTATTTTAAATTGATAATTAAATTAATTTTTGATTTAAAACTGTGAAATTAAATGATAATCGATTGGAGTTTTCCAAATTCAAATGGTTTGTGTTATTTATTAATAAGAAAATGGTTTCTTTTGTAAATTATTTTAAATCAACAAGGAGTTATTTTTATAACAATAAGTATAATAGCTTTATATTTATATACATGGAGTATAAATTCAAACAACATAATTAAAATAGAAATTTATTTGCAATACAAAGTAACAAAAAAAGAAGTTGCAGCCACCAAATAAAAACAAGTAAGTAAAGCAAAGGAAATAAATATACTCAAGTAAGAAAACAAGACAAAGGTCATTTACATAAGCATACAAAAGAAAATCTATCAACATAAAATAGTGTGCAGGCAAGAACAAGAAAAAGGAAAGTAAAATATCTATGAACTGAAAAAAAAGCAAGTAACTATATAGAGATAATAAAATATATGGAATAACACACCAAATCATCTCTCAGCCGAAAACAGAATCATCTCAAAGAAAATATTTATAAAATAGTATGAGCTTATAAAGCAAAAATAGGACATTGCATTTAATGCCACATCCCCTCAGCACAAATTGATATCATCTTCAACCATGCCTATTATACAAAATATTATATCACCTGTACAAACAATAGTATCACAATGTAAACTTCTTTTTATACACATCAATATACTCGTCATCATTTCGTCCAACTACAAAACTGAAGCATCATCTTTTAAAACTTAAACAAACAAAATACAAGTAACAAGCAAAGAAAATACACTTGCAAAAGAAGACAATGATAAGTATGTAGTCTGTAAGTAGCATGTAAAGCAAGGCAAGTAAGATAATGCCTGTAAAACCAAAAAAATGCAAAGAAAAAGGCAATATTTATAAACATAAAAGAGGATAAGTTTGAAAACGTAAAGGACTTAAGTAATAAATGCTAGCCTCCTTAGTACACACCACATTACCCATCAGCCAATATACAATGAAAATATCTGTGATATTGTACAAACAACACTATATCATTTGTACAAATTATGATCACCTGTAAGCTTCTATATACCAATCTGTAAACTCAATTTCTATACATCAAGCATTTTTATCTCAGTTCGTTCATTCAACTGAATAATCCTTGAAGCAATACCATCCAAAACTAAAACAAAACTTCAAGTTTAAACAATCAATCAATGCAAGCCAGAGAATCAAGGAAGAGGAAGTTCCAGCTTGCATCTCCAGAACCCTGTTTCAAACAACACATGTGAGTAAACAACTAATTTAAATCTTAAGTAGGATAAAATTAGTTGCTTAAGTAATACTGTGATGTTGATTCCTGCATGTGTAGGTAGTTGTATATAAATCTGTATGTATGGTTGTATTTGAATCTACATGCCTGAAGTTTTTGTTCCTTTGTTCATTCTTGCTGACAGAGTTTTATAAATAAACAAAAATTCAAACAATCCATCTAAACACTTGGTAGCTTAGGGTTTTCAAACAAACTAGTTGAGTTTAAATCCCATTTGATTATGAAAATAAGTTTTAATAATATAAGTATGGAATTTTCCTGTAAACAAGAATATTGCAGTGAAAACTTATATAATGTAATAAATAAAATGTTAAGTTATATTGATTCATGTTTATATATCGAATCATCATAAGGATTTATGATTTTTAAGACAATAATCCAAATTTAAGATGTTGAATTGAATGAGAAATTTGGGTTTTTCTAGAAAATGGGTTTTTAGTGATTTCTGGAGGCTGATGCAATTGGAGTGGTCGAGATTGCTACTGGAGATGTAGAAGGCTACAAGGATGCCTGGAAAAATAGTCGGAGGTGGCAAAGATGACGGTGGCGATGGCGGCGTGGGATTTTTATTCGTAGACCTAATTTTTCTGGTGTTCGATCATTTGATCGCCGCGACCTCCACAGAGCGTCGAGTTGCACGTCATTGGAGGGAAAGGAAGCTAGGTGGGTGGCGGAGAGGTGACCGGAGTTTGGAGTCGCCTAGTGGTCGGAGCGCCGGGAACTTGACGTTGATAGGTTGGGTGGTGATGTCTGGGTTGTTTCCAGGTTTGAGTTTATATTCATTTTTGATTTCGAGAAGTAGATGGAGATTCTGAAGGTTGGAGATGGATGAGAGGATGAACGTTGACTTGCTCGACAACGCGGGGGTGGCTGGAAGCGATCAACGGGGTTGTACACGTGCATGCTGTCGCGTTCATATCAGTGAGTTTGGGAAGTCTGGGGTAATTGGGATGAAGCAAGGAAAAGACTCGTTATTTGTCTCGAGCAACTCGGGTATTCACTCGAAGTAGTTGAGAGTTGGACTCGAAGCAAAAAAAATTTGTGGGGCTCAGGTCAGTGTTGTCCAGACTTATTAAACAGAACCTGTTATGTTTTCTATGTTTTAAAATTAAATTTTGAAACAAAGCTTAAACCAGTTTAAAAAACAGAAGTTTAAATATAAACTTAAGTTAGTTTACAACATAGTTTGGGCATAACTAAGTTTTTAAGTTTAAATCATTTTAATAACAATTAAGTATATATAAAAAAAAAGAGAATTGAATGTAAGATTATAAATTGAGTTGTAAAGGAAAGTTTAAGAAAATTTGAAACAAATCTAGAAACCTGGACATGAATCTAAATATGGAAATCAAGATTTTGAAATAAAATAAGTTTCTAAATTTAAATGTTTAAATGAGACTAAATTGTTAAAGTATACTTTAATTGGTAAATTTAAAGAAAATTTGACTCTAATTCTTTAAAGGTCCTTTGTATAACAAACTATTACTTTAACAAGTAAATTTAAAGGTTTTGAAATCAGTTCAAACTTTAGTAAAGGTAAATTGGGATTCATTTTGAATCTTGGTATTTAAATTAAAATTTAAAAGTAAATTCGAAGATCAATGTTTCCAAACGCATTTGTAAATGATGATTTGTAATTCACTAATTATTAAGTTAATAATAATGGATAATTAAATTATTTAATTAATTAAGGATTTGGATTCATTAAATAAGTAATTGCAGGTTTGAATTTATTAATTAAGGTTTAAAGATTAATTAGGTAAGGAATAATTAATAAATGAGTAATTAAGTTTGATTAATAATTAAGATTTTTTTATTAATGATTAAGGATAATCAATTAAGTAATTAAGACTTAATAATTGATTAAGAATTTATTTGTTAATTAACTAATTTGAAAGGAAATTAACTTATGATTAAGTAACCAGGATTAATGACAAGTAATACATCTGATCTAGATAAATCAGTGGATTCATAAGTTTTACCTATGAACGTTTAGATCTTATTGAATGGTTAAATTGTTGATATCCCTGATGTCTGATGTTTGTGATATATCCTGATTTGTGTGGTGAAAAAAATGATGATTAATTATCTGTGATGAAATTTATTATCTGTGATATGTATCTATGATCTGTAAGATAAGCATTATAGTTTATACTGCTTATCAACTATATTTCTGTGTTTTAATCTATGATGATTGAATAATGTGGCACTATTGTGTAAAACCCCTAGACCACACTTATACACGCACAAATATGAATTTCACGAGGAAATCAGTTAAGTCACAGATTTTTGAAATAGTTAAATTTGAATTTTTAAATTCAAATGTATTGGAAATGGAATCGGAATAAATGTGAAAAGCTTTTGGAATGGAATTTCAAAAATAAAAATTTATTTTTAAATTACTTGATTAAGTTTTAAAATTTAAATACTTTGATTTAAATTTGAATTCAATATTGAAATTAAATTCTGTAATTTGAAACTAGGGATTAACGATGTTATACTAGTCATTATGAGTTAAACCATTTTTAAAGTGTTATTTTTGAAAATTTGAATTAACCCAAAGATTGTATCTTGTATAAATGAAATCGGGTTTTTCGAAATAAGACTGTTGTTTCTAAATGATAAAAAGGCTTTCATAGGAGAAACGAAATTCAAATTATATAAAAAGGGATTTCAAGACCAAGTTATTGATGAATATTTGGAAATGAATTTTGAAAGTGAATATTTGGGAACGGTTTGAAAGCTATAAGATAAATCTTTAATTTAAAGATTTTAAACGAGTTAATCCAAATGAAATGGAAATTGTTTTGAAATCCGTAAATGGAATTTTGTGAAATAAATCTTTTTGTTAAAGATTTAAAATGGTAATTGGTTTAAACCATTTGAAAAGAAAGTTTTGAATTATTAAGTTGTGACTTAATTGAAATCCCATATCCATATGTTTTAAATGTTTTCGCTCACTATTCGGTTTAGCCGGGAAAGGACCTTTGTGTCGTATAACCCATTCCGAATAGGTGATTCGACGTTATGGATAGCATTTGAAGACCGGTGATGAAGACCGGATATTTTCGAAAACGAAAGGGTTTCTTGTCGAATGTCTTTGCATCGACTGGTCCCCGGTATAGAGACTCCATATGTGATGGGAAATCCGGACGTGATTAGGGATTATCCGGATTGCAAGGACTTCTTTGTAAGTGCCTTCGGTTCTGTTCGAGCCCGGAACAGACTTGTATGGATAGTATGTCTGACATTACAAATTGAGATATAAAGCTGATTTCTTTCAAATATATTTCTGTTGGTGGCGGAGAATTTATTCTCTTAGCTTAACACCCTTCTCTGAGACGTACGAGCTCAGAGGTTATGTAGTTGATGGTTATCGGCAATATATTCCCAATTTGGTAATGTGACATGCTGAGTGTTGCTGTGAAATGATCATTGTGTTGATTATTTGTGATAGGATCATTTGTTTGATCGTCTATCTTGGTGATCATTTCTATGATCATTTGTTGACCCAAAGCACAGCTTTTGTATAAAGCGTGGCTTTGTGGACGAGACTTCGTCGAGCCTCACAAACTGGTAATGGTCGAAACAGGAATTGTGCGGCAAGGTTTTCAGGGATAGCTTCCCTAGGGTATGACCATTCCTTCTGGAAAAGGGTAGTGCCATGGTATGGAGCCCTGATACTTACTCATGTGGACACACTATATTTATTCTGTGTGGTTGTTGGTTTAGAGGCGCCTCGTATAAAGGTCCCAAAGGACCGGGGGTGGCATATCTGAGGTTTTGTATATTCCCCGGGAAGGGGGGTAGCCGGCCTTGTTTGGCAGAGATCCAGTTGGGTTCTCGGGGCGTCCTTCCAGAGCTTTTCCATGTGGCATTGGGAAGTTCCTTGGCCTGACCATTTGTTGGAAATCCATTCTTCAAATACGTACCTTGTACCGTTTTAGTTGTTGAACCTATCATTCACTTATGGTGGCGCCCCACTGTTTGGATGGTAGCTATAGTAGACATAGTTTGAAATGTCTATGTTGGCTAAGATTTATATCTTTACTTTCGAAATGATTTTTACTACACTATGCACTAGTAATAATATCAAATGTTTCTTTTAATGCGTATCAAGCATCTTTGACTATCATAAGGAGAAATCTCCTCCGATTCTACGTTTGCATTGTGTGTGTGTGCGGGAGGCCTTATGGTAGTCTCGTTTCTAAAAAGCATTGCGAATCTATTTTAAAATATTTCTTTGTTTGTTTTTAAAGATAAACTGTTTTTGTTGCTCACACCAGTCCCATGACTGATCCAGAGTTTATTGTTTCTTTCCTAAACTCTGGGTGCTCAAAATTTTCTACACGAGCAGTCTAGAGTTGGGTTTTTCAGATAGTTAGGTTCAGTGAATTATCTGGAGCTAGTTCAGTCTTTGGATGTGGACGAGACTTGCTTGTCTTTGCGTATCGTGATGTTGAAACGAGCTGCTGCTGCTGGAGTTCTCTTTTGAAGACTATCTTGAGTTATATTATTCCGCTGCTAGATGTTATCTATTTTCCTTTTCCGCTGCTAGTTTCTTGTATCTCTGATGTATATTGATATTCATTGTACCATTCAGTTGTACCAGATGTTGTATCAGTATTGTATATCAATGTATTATTCTGTTTATTCTGCTATGTTGTTTACTTAATGTTGTTATAAGCTCCGGCGACTCGGATTTGAACGGTCGAATCTACGGCATTCGAATACGATTTGAAGTATGGGTGTCGATTTTTGAACGGGCAAAATCTGCTTCGTTACAAAAATGGCCGAAATCATAAAGTAGCAATGTGAATGAATAAGACTCAAGTGTAATGCACATGTCAATAGAGTTCATGCAACATGGAGCTACAGACCAACAAGTATCATATATGTATACAACTCGAACACAGTGAAGTCACAATTCAAACTGCAGTTCAAATCAAGTACACAGAGCAACACTGTGAACACAGTGAACACAGTGAAGACTATAAGGAATTACAACACTGCTTCATATACATGAACCAGAGTGCAACTACAAAGAGCAACAGCATACCAAACGATGAACCAGACAAGGCACAGTTCAAACCGTTAAGTGAAGTCAAAATGGAAATCAAGGAATACATATATGCAGCAGAGAAAATATCAAATGTAACAGTCGCAACCAAAGTTGTGGTGGCTACAAAATTTAACAGTGCCAAGATGACCAAGTCAGAAATCAAGTTGAAGCCGTGAGCTACTGGACGAAATCATGGAATCGCATACACAAAATCAAGACCAAAGCCAAATGAAAATCAAACCGAGTCAGAAAAATCATTAACATCAAAAAAAAATTGAACGGCCGAAGCACAGTATTAATATTGAATTAGAATGTGAGTGAAAATCACTCACCTTATTTCGAAGAGCACGATTTCGACAGCCGCCGTTCCCTTTCCCCCTCCAAATCGCCTATGCACGGTGCCTGACCAAGCTTCGAGAAATTATGGCCGAAGCGAAGCAAACATCGAACTCGATCAAATAGAAGCAGTAGTAAGTAACTCAAAGAAATAGTCGATCGACAAAGTGAGGACCTAAATCAATCATACGATCGAGCAACTATCGGCAGCTTCTAAATTAATAGCCCTAATTTTTAATCAGGAGGAACGAACAAAGAAAGCCGCCATTTTTTTTCGTTTATTTTGTTAGGGCTTGCGAAGCGAAAATGAATGGAGGTGGAAATGGGTCTCTGTCTCGATACAACTCAGCACCAAAAACAATGAAAACGTGGGCTATGATTTTTGTTTAAAGCCCACTTTTTAAAAGAATTTCAACCCGAGTAAAAACTCCCAATAGCAATTAGCCAGCTGATTTAATCGCCTAATGACGATAACTAGCTGGTGCAAAACCCTGGGTCATTACATAATGTTTATCGGTTAAAATATACAAATGAACCGAGTTAAGGTTGACATAATAATATAAAATATATTTACCAATGGATCCTTTGCCATGCTTTTACTTCAAGACCCATGCAAGTGCCACAACAACTAAAACATTCATGCCTCGATGGCTTAAGTATTTATCTGTACATGACCGTGTGTTGTCTTTTGTGAGTCTTGAACTTTTAAGCAATACTAGAATATAGATATTTGATCCATATTCAATCATATATACTGTTATATGGTGAATAGTCGTTGTTCGCAATGTACGAAAACAATGAAATTAGTTCATTCAAAATATGCAAGTAAACCATAGTGCAGACCGTGTGTTCATTATGATCTTGTAGTAAAGATTTCTTTTGAATGGTTTGACCATTTTGAAAATAAAAGTGAATGTACGAGTGTGGATGTAACTTTGTAACAATTTGGATAAAAAGATTGAATGTCACTTCTACTTCATGAAGAGACATTAGAAACTAGAATAGTATAAAATACGAAAAGATGCTTAATATAAATGAGAAATATGATTTCTATTTCAAATGTATTTTCATATTGAAAATTGTTTTCTGTAAAGTTATTTCTTCAAGTTCAAGATAACTGATTTGAAACTCATGGTTGTTAATTCAAAGTGAATGAAATAAAATCCAGTGACAAGTAGTTTAATGGTGGTTCACATTTCATATTCTATTATAGTAATTGTGGAAATAATGAGAGCAAGCCATATAACACTTCTCAGTGAATGCATCAAGTTACGAAAATTGCAATCGTATATATACCGAATATTATTTATGATATTATAATTGATTTTAGTTTTAACAAAAAATAAATATAATTTTATTTTAGTATGAATCTTATAAATATTCATTTAAAAATAAATCTATAATCATGGTATTTGTAAAAGAGTGATGCATTAGAAAGTATAGAAGCATCTAAAAAATTTACAATTATTTTGGAATTATAGACTAAGAAACAAGTGTGAGAAATAATTCTTTAATCGTATGATTATGAATTATATATGTAACGATTTTCCTTTCTTACACCTAAATATGATACTTAATACATCTTCGGTATTCGTGTGTCGACCATTTAAGTACCCTAAAGACTGGTCATTTGTGGTGAAGAAAGAAAAAGATAGAACATAATCTCACATTGTGATGAGAAATATATAATATACACAAGATCTTTACAAAAAGAGAAGAACTTTATTTTATACACGACATCAGAATCACTAACCTATTATCAACCTGGACAGTTATAACAGTCTGTCCTTATAATTTCTAATAAATTCAGACAGACAGCGAAGCAACAAAAAAGCGAAAGAATATAAGATATGTGAATTCGTCTTAGAGAATCCAGCTTGTCTCCTGAAATCTCTAAAGGATCCAACTAAATCTGAGAAATATGCTTGAGCTGACCAGAGCATTGTAGGAAAATAATCCCCGAGTCAGTCTGGTAATACCAGCATGATAAAGCTCGAAATAAATCATATGGATTACTGTATTTGAAAACCTTTCAAAATAAAAAGTATCTCGTAAGACCTTGCCGCACAAAAACACGAACGAATTATTACCTTACCATAATTAAAATATTTTATTATAAAAAATCCAATGATATTATAATAGTGTCTAGGGTTAAAGTAAATATGGAATATTGCTAAAATGCTTGCATCTCACAATTCAACATAGTTGGGCACATCTAAGTCCGTAAATGTTCGTATTGGAGAATGAGTTCCAACAGTGGTAAGGTAAGGGACTACCTTTCGATGATGCACCTCTAGCAAATGTACCTAAGAGCTATAGACGCATCCGCCCCTTCGCTACAAAAAGCTGGCCTGCCTTTTTAACATGACAAGCCAGATTACCTCATCCCTTTTGACACCGAGGCTGCTTTACTTTACCCCTTGATGCCTACGCACAAAACAACCCTAAAGGACAATCGAGAATGGGACGACGACTCCTAATGGTAGCTAACCACATTGCTCTACTGCATACCTTGTTTTAGCCATTCTTCTAGGTTGTGAGGCCCGTGGATACGCTTTTACCATCTTGGAATGCTAGCACTGCCCTCCAAGTAGAAATGCAATGCTAGTATTCATCCATACAAGTTGTTCGAGGATTGAACAAGCAATCAAAATTTTACTATCTTCCGTTTTGGAATTACCCACATAAAGGTTAGTACAACTCCATATCATACTTCATCATGAACATATTAGTTTGGAGTGGCTCGGATAAATCCGAAAACCAGCGTCTTCAAACTAAGTGATAATTCTGGCTAACTTAATTTTGGTTCTTTGGAAGTATGAAATAAGTATTCGGGTCCTTACCGGGGAACTTGAATATACCAAACTTACTTCCTAAGTTCAAACAGGTCTAGATTTGATAGTCGGTTATTTAACTATCAAATAAACAAACAATAATAATTCAAATATTTAATTACCCATAGCAACAACGAAGCCTCAAAACTATTTTTTCATTTATTAAATTCTCTTTTCAAAAATGTTCATGAAAAACATCCATATACTTATCTTACTGACATAGGTATCTTCATAAAACATTTCTGAAAGATTTCTCATTTACAAATCATATCAAAGGATTAAAACAAAATATTATTTAAATTGGAGATAAAGACAACCTCAAACAATATTCCTTCAGCGTTAGGTGTGGAATGAATGTTCATACCACCAGAATTAAGAATTTCAGTTAAAGGAACCAAATCTCAAATTCTTTTATAAATTTCCATCAATAAATCCTTTTAACAAATCTCCTTTGAATATAATATTTCTTTTACCAAAAACTTCATATCATTTTGTAAAACTTCTTTTATAAATGTTCAAAACCATTTATAGCACTCTTTATAAATTTCCAAAATCATTTACAAAACTTCTTTGTTTAAAACAATACTCCTTTAATAAAACTTAATCCATAAGGTTCCCTTGATAAAATCACTTATTTAAAACACCTTTAAATAAATAAGTTATTATTTAAAACATTCTTCATTCATTAATTTTTAAACCATATTAACAAATCACAGATTTTAAACAATCATTTAGAAATACTAAATTAACTTCAAACATTTAATAAAATAATTTTTTTTACTATCTTTTAAATACCATATTTAAAGTAATAATAAATTTTTATCCATTCCATAAAGTTTAAAATGAAATATTAAAATTTGCAAAATCAGAAGGAGGCATAGTAACCATAATGGTTCATTTAATTTGGTCTAACTTATCCAAGTTATAACATGAGTATTACTTAACGAGTAGATATGTAAATGGAATCAGCCAATAACAATCAATCAACTTATGGGTAAATGTCCAAGTTAATAAAATAGCTGAATATGGATTTGTTCTACCTAATAAATGTTAGCATAACATGCTAAGTGAATTATGGCAGAAATAATTTAGTCTGCTAACTGATATTAATTGTAACTTAAATTAACGGGATTGTTTTTTATTCTGCTAAACATATATCATCGGAGTTTACATTCAATTGGTGTTACTTAAGGGCATTCGACAGAGAAATCCCTTGGATTTAAAATATTTTTTAAAAGAGGGCTTGCTTTAAAAACAAAATCGATCTTTAGAAATAAAGTGGTTTAAAACTTTAATACCTTTAGTTGAAAATTAAATAACATTCAAAACTCTTTATTTTAATAATAATTAAACAGTAATTAATTAATAATTAATAGTTAAATAATAACTATACTTAAAATAAATAATTTAATAATAGTTAACCTTTAAATAAATAATTAAACCATAATTAATCTTTAATTAATTATTAAATAATAATTTAAACCTTTAAATAATAATTAAATATTAATTGATCTCAACTAATTAATAAAATAATCCTTAATTAAAACTTAAATCATAAATTAAACCTTTATTTGAAATAATTAAATCAGAATTAAGTTTTAGTTAAATCTTAACTTACATTTAACTTGATTAGTAATTAATTAACAATTAAACCCCTTTATAAATAAATAATTAACCTTTAATAATTTATTAAAATAATACTTAATCGTTAAATAATCAATCAAATTATAATTAACCTTTAAAATAATAATTATACTAATTAATCCTTAATAAATTATTAATTAATAATTAATCTTATATTAACAAACTAATTATAATTAGCTTACTTAATTCTTAATTGAGTATAAGTTTTCTTTATTAACAACCGATTAAGTACTAATTGCCTTAGTTAGTAAAATAATTATTAAATACTTAAAGAAATAATTAAATAATAATAATTATTTTATCACTTAAAATAAGTTTTGAAAAAACATTTTTCAGAAGATACTTAAGCAAAAACAATTTAAATTTGCAAAAACTGTTCGTTTTTATGAGGTGCGTTTATAGCGACTATTCACCATATGACCTAAAAATCCCAAACTTGTTTTATACTCTAAGTCGCTTTCCAAATTCTTTCTTTCATGTTTAACTTACTTTTATAAACTTGGATAAGGTTTTGAAAACTAGAAGTAAGGTTTTAAAATTTTTATAATGCTTTTCTAAAAATAAAGTAAAGATACCAAATTAAAACAAGGGACCTCGATGTCACAACATACAACTTAGGTGCTAACTTCTTTTAGTATACAATGTGTATCATATGTTCAAACATCGTTACCCACCATAGTACGTACCTAAAGTAAAATCATTACTTTAAACCATAACTCGCAAAGTTATACTTGACTTTAATTATTAATATTAAGACTAAAAAATACAATATCCAAACACAAATATACGCATATAACTCAGCATCAATCTCGTTCAAACAGCACCGAACTTAGCAACCAAGTGGCGTAAAAATTAAAGTTAAAAACTTTATGAAATGGTGTGAGCTTTACTCACTTAAAAGCTATCCAAACACTTAGAAATAGCACAATGACTTGAATCAGACATGCCTTTGCTTTTATTTTTGAAAAATGGGGTTTTGATGACTTGAAAGTGGCAAGGAGGTTCTGCCTAAGGTGAGCATGGCTCGACCATGGGTGGGGGAAAGGGTTTTGGGGGTAGTTTTGAAAGGAAAGGAGATGTGGAAGTAAACGAAATACATTTAACTATTCTAAAACTAATAAGATAGTATTTTTAACTTTGTAAATTCATGAAAGCCATTAAAAGGTGTCATGGAGCTTGAAATAAGAATGGAATTTATGAAATGAAAATATAATGAAAATAAGAAGAAGAAAGAATAAGAAAATTTGTGTATATATAAAGTGTTTAAATTAATTACTAATTCACCTCTTATACTTTACCCTCCTTCATTTAATGACACATAACTAATCTTTTTCCCCCTTTGCCAACATGCATTTAATTAGCATTTGTACTTACGTCTCTTAATGTTTTATGACATGTGACATTTTCCTTTTTATTAAAGTTTATTTTATATTTACCTATTAAATCGTATCTAAGTATATATACTTAAGTATATACACATATACACTACAAAGCTCTAACACATTTATATTTGTAAGTGTATATTGATAAAATAGTGTATACAATGTTTTCGACAACTTTTAGCCGATGAAAAATTGAAAATTCAAAAAATGAATTTTGGCCACATTTTCGATTTCTCTTCGAACTAAATAGTTTTTTGTAAACAAAATTTAAAAACCATTTAATTGTCTTTATTTACTTTTTAAAAGCATTTTATTTTAATTATAAGACCTATTATTTGAATATTTGAAATTAATTAGATATCAAAATTCAGAGCGGAAAATTCGAGGTCATTACAATATGGTATTAGTGAGTTGTATCTTGAATGATTAAGAGCAAAGCGCCCATTCAATAGGAGAAAAAAAGAGGCGGTGAACTATTCGGATTGACACATATTGATGTTTACAGTCCAAGGTCTAATAATGGCCAAACATATCCACTTGATTCGTTAAATTCACAAATGACTTACCATATAAGTGAACATGTGTTTATGATACATATGTCGTGTATTTACTATAAGTTCATTGAATATAAAATGAAAGTAAACAACTTGACGTGCAAAAGAAAATAAGACAGTTTGATTTAATTGAATGGTGAGTATGTTGGAAAAGGGTTTCTAATGTACCTTAAAAACAAAATTCAACCTAAAAAAATCACTCCTCTATATGATGCTTAATGATGTATTAATAAGGAGTAAATAGACTTTATTAGAAAAAATTACGATTCATAATGTGTGAAGTTGAGTTAAATTCATTCTGTAAGGTCATATACTTAAGAATAAGTACGTAAGGTTAACATTAATTTTATCAAAAGCATAATTTACGAGATCATACAGGATAAAAGTTTATAAGTTACTCTTATATATCCTAGGTCAAGGAGTTGATATGTTGTGTGAGTCGAGACTCTGCATGTAATATTCGTTATTGAGGGATCTTGTGTGGAATACCCCAAAGGAGTTTGGGATCAACCAACGTTGGTTGACTAACTTATGTTATGAACATAAGTTTCATAAACTCAAAACTATATCAGTTTTATGCATATATAAAGGCGATTCATAAAATGTTTACGAACATCTATTCCATTACACCGAGAAATAATTGTTATTTCAAGAAACACCATGTAACACCCCGAAAATATAAATGGAAATTCAATAAGAGAATTAAATTTAAATATGACAAGGGCAAAAATGTAATTTCATAAAATTCTAAATTTGGCAACAAAACTTGCATTGTTGCGTTAATAGAGATTTTCTGGATAATTTTCGTACACAACTTTTTGAAATCGAAGCTAGTATGAAGAAGTTATAAACATTTTGAATTTTAGAGTCAGAAATAATTAATAAATAAATTTGGAAGGAAAGATATACTAAAATAAAAAGACCCATCGGTCGACAGGTGTTGGGGACCGGTTGGCCACTATCGGTCAATAGCCTCTAATCACAGTAGTCAACCAATCGAGTGTATGTGACTAGGGTTTGTTTAGGTCAATGTCCCGGATTAGATTATATATTTTTATCGGTTGTCAGATTTACATCGTGTCTTTTGGACGGTCGGTATTAGCCTGAATCCCTACAAATAGAAGCTAATGTAAACTCTAATTCACAAAAATTTAGTCTATACATCCAAACTTTTCCAAATTCTTTTCTCCTCAAACCAAATTTCTTCTAAACATAATTAAATTAAAAATAAAAAGAAGAAGAAGAAGAGAAGCTAAATCTAATCAAGCGGAGAGCGAACGAACAATCGTAACTTGGAGGGAATAGCTTGGATTTGAGGTCAGTGTGTATAATGTTGGTTAGATGATTACATATAATTATATTTAGTATATCCTATTTGATCCAGGTTGTTAAAATTGAATTGAAAACATCGTTAATGGAAATTCAAAGTTTACTGGTTGTTATATGTATATGGCTTCCCTTTTCTAATCCAAATCTGATTTATGTTAATTATGAAAATTGATAAATCTGTAATTAACCATTTTGTCAAATTGATAAGAATTGATTGTTATGAAAATATGAAGTTGAATATGAATTTTTGAACATTTTATGAATCATATATTCACAATTTGGTTAACTAAAATTAGGGTTACTGTATGATGGTGTATTATCCAAGTTTACTGTAGCAACCCTCCTCGAAACAAGTCAAAATTTCGACCCAGAAAAGATCCATCGAAACTTAGAACAATTCTAAGATTTGGCCGTTGCTTGGAAAAATAAATAATAGTAAAAAGTAATAATTATTCTTTCAAAACTCGGAGCGGATGGAATAAAATATAACCACAAATTGTACCTATTTATTTCAAAACCATTTGAAATGTCATAATACAAAACACCATCAAACAGTCAAGTAAATCCATTACATCATTTATCCAAAATACATGGGTATATCATAAAACATCATAAAAGATAATAATAACTGCCACAAGCTTAAGACGCTCCATCTTCAAGCATCGTTAGGTCATCGCTCCATCCTTAACCTGTGTTGTAAAGAGGAAGGACTCAAAACAACAAATGGCTGGTGAATAAAAACCTCGAGTCTTACCATATCAGTACTTAGGCGGTATATTTCAAAATAAGAAAATGTCTAACCTACATAAAACCATTTAGTACTTCTTATAAGGAAAGGAGGCAAGTTACAATCAACCACTTATTACCTTCTATTCCTACCTTCCATTCCCGAAGTAGGTTTATAAATCCCATATCCCAAATCCTATGTCATAAATATCTAACAATGCAAGAGATAGCACCCAAGCCACTTAATAAATTTTATTGGCAAATGGCAGACTTTGGCCATTTAAGCCTTAATTTAGGTAGACCCCATCATTAATACATATTACCAAGGCGGACCCCTCAAAGGTGACTATCTAGCAAACATTGCATGAAATATCTTGAGCCATGTAATACTTATTTATGGAAAGGCAGACTCTAAACTATCACTTAATACCTTGTTCCGAAGCGGACCTCTATCGAGATACCACCTGTCGTGCCTAATAACCAGCCTCTTGGCCATTTAATACTTCATTGGGGAAAAGAGACGAGCCCTCAAACAACCACTTAATACCTTAAGTCCCCGAAGCAGGCCCTTTATATTATGGTCCATACTCATAATGACGTCTCACACTAGTACGACTATTCTAGAAATTGGTAACCAAATTAGCTGGGAAGATTTACCCAATAGAATTTAGGACTAAACTTGCATCATCACAAATATTTATCATAGGTGATGTCTCACATCAATAGGAAGTGTACACAACTGCTAGTAACCCTCGAAGTGAAGGGTAAGCCTTTGTCATGCAACTCTACTGACTTTGCATCCCTATGACTTAGCCATAATTCAAATACTCTCCATATACAGTACTCATCTCACCGTTTTATAATTAAGGCCTTACGAGGGCTCTTCCTTATTATGCCTTAAAATATCAATTACCTTCCTAAGGGAGAATCAATGATAATTATTACCTAACTAACTATGCAATTATACGCTATAATACTACATTTATTATGCATACATACATACATACATACACACACACACACACACACGTCCTCGTCTAATAACTTCTAAACATGTGGTTCATACGCCTTGAACTAGTGTTAATTGTCAATTCCTTTAACCATAATGCTAACACAAGTCCTTTCTTTTCAGATTTCCAAGATTTCAATATCTAAAACAAGTGTGATAACCCGAATTTTAGAATATCTGTAATTGAAATTAACTGGATTTAATTAGTAGAATACTGAATTATAAGTTAAATAAACCATTGTGGTAACAAAAGTATATATATATGAATAAGTATTGGTTTGATAATCCTCCTAGTATAATTATTTAAATTGGCAAAATAGATATTTTCAATAATAATAATATGTTGTTTATATATATAGATATAAATAGGTTTTAAATAGAATTATCATTTACAAATTAAACTTTGTAAAGATCCGAAATTTTCGATTCCGAAAATTTCAGATAGTTAGAGAAAAGAAGAAAAGAGATAGAAGAAGAAAACGGAAACACCAAAACACAGATTCTTACATTCGCAACGGATCAAAATATAATATTAAATAAAATAGCAATTATACAGAGGAAAACTGTATCAGATAATTTACATCAATACATCAGGGTTACAACATTTACACAAAACACTGGACAGTTAAAATTAACATGCCCCAGATAAATTAGAATATATGACAGCGAAATACTCTCCATATGTTCCGGCCATCCAGCTCGCCTCCTGAGCTCCAAAACGTCCTTACCTGAAAATCTATAATACTCGGTCTGACCCAAGCTTTACATCCGGGTCAGGCTGGAAACCAATGTGAGTAACCCATCTAACATGAAATGCAATGAATAAAACTTATTTAAAACCCAAGGTAACTCGTACCTCAACAACGAGTTCTTAACTTGCCAAAGTAAAATACACATCTTACAATCATATCTAAGTATTATTACTCAGATTAAATGACTAAATTTACATCATTTATTCCTTTCCAACCTAATTATTCAAAAATCAAATCCATAAAGAATTATTTTAGATTCCAAATCGAAGTGGTTTCGGGTATGTACGGATACCCGACCCCGGTCTCTTCGAATTCAATATCATCTTAAAAACAAAGCTGTTTAAGTTTTAAACAATTCCCTTTATATCCAAAATTACATCTTTACCTAGCCATTTATCACAGATAGACAAACCATATTATCCAAGTTCAGTCCAAACATATCATATCACATAGCATCACAAATCACTTATCAGAAATTCCAAGGCATACAATATCATTCAATCATTCATACGCAAGATTAATTTGTCACACCATTTTTAATTGATTTAAATAAATTAAATTAATTACTTCAATCACATTTTAAATCCTGCTTACTTAATAAATTAATTAATTGCAAACTAAATAATTAATCCTCCTTTAATTATCTATCTAAATTAATCATCCTTGATTAATTAACCTTTAATTACATTAAGAAATTAGCCCTTAATTAATTACCCCAATTAATTATCCTTAAACCAATCGCACTAATTACCTTCTTAATTAATTAACTATAATTAATTACTTTAACCCTCAATTAATTACATTAATTAATTATTCTATGATCACTTCCTTTGATTAATTAACCTTAATTAATCTCATTGATTAATTAACTAACCTTTTATTAAATTATCTTAATTAATCCATACTTAAACTAATTACACTAAATAATAAATCCTCAATTACCTTCATTAAGTAATTATTATTAAATAAATCACATTTAGTAATCACCTATTAATTACCCTTCTTAATTAATGACATTAAGCAATTATCCTTTAACTAAAGTAATTATCATTAATTAATTACATTAAGTAATTTAATCTTTAATAAATCATCTTTTAATTAATAACTTAATTAATTAATCATATTAATAAATAAATCTTTTAAATTGATTGCACAAATTAATTAACCTTTAATTAATTAAAATTTCCTCTAAGTACATAAATCAATTAACCATCCTTAATACATTAAATAATTTGTATTTAATTACAACTTTTTATTCACCTTAAAACATATAGGATTTAACCTATTATATAATTACTTGAAACAAACAATTTGAAAACATTTTTAAACTTCGAAAATTCATTTAAAATTTGCCAATACTTCGTTTAAAAACTTGGTTTACATTTACTTTGAAACTTACACATTTTAAAATACCAATTTACTTTAACGTAAATGTTTAGTTAAAACTTTTGGAAAGTAAATTGATTTTGTTTTATTTTAAATCCAAATTTCTTTCATTTACAAAATCTTGTTTTTGTTTAAATCAAAATCCACGGGACCGAAGCCCACAACCCAAACAAAAACAATTCCGCACTTAACTTCGAACAAGCCAGACGAAAACAAATTGGACCGAAGTCCAATACGAGATTGCATCGAGACGAATCCAAAGACCCCAAAGCAACGAAACAACTGAACACCTTCCAATCTTCTTCCTTATCCCTTATTTGTTCCAGTAAATCACCCAAATCGATTGAATTCCGATGCCATGCAAATCCAGATAGCTCAACTCCGATCACACAACAACTATCAATCGATCATCGCCTGATTCTCGAACATGACGCAACCTAGAGCGAAACCCAAATTTCCTTGCTTGCTTCACCCAGCCCAAAGAACCCCCACGTGCATGCTGTGCACGTGCACAACCTCACCCACGGCCATCTCACCGCCGCGACTGGCCCACCCAGTCACTCATCATCTCTCGACCCCAAAGACTATATCGTCGAAGACCTACAACCTTCCGATCGAAAATTCGATCGACTGCTTGAATTTCCTGAACCGGAAAATCCAACACGCCACCACCAATCGACTTACCTCACCATCGATCAGTCATTCCTTTGCACACCGCTACCCCAATCAAAAGTTCACCCATGCAGCTATCTCCATGCCAAAATTCACGAATCTTGATCATGCCACAAACTCCCACATCGACCGCGATTTCCACTATAGCCCAAATCATTTCTAAACCTTAAAATCGACCGATTACTCCAACCAAACCAAAAATCAATATTCTACCACGTTCGACATCTAACTTACGTCCACCTGCCCCTTCAAATACGGTTGCACCAACCCACGATGACGAGATCACCAAAAGTAATTTTTGAACATACAATCTACCATTTAAGATTTCTTACATTATAATCTATTAAAATTTACAATTTAACTTCTAAAAATCCTATTTTTATAAAGGAAATCAAATTGCATGGTTGAATGTTTGTTTTAATTATATTGAATTTTCACAAAAAATTGGGTTATCTACTGTAAAACAAATCTGAGACCACTACACAACATAATTTGCTCTCGAAATATTTTTAACTTAGACTACAAACAAAAATAATCATTTCCCTAGTTTACAACATCATCAGATCTAAACTAGAATTAAAGATATGTATTTTTGAAACAGGGATGAACATAAATGTTCACCGTTTAACAGAGCAATAATTATCCAGTTTTTTTTGAAAATAAGGTTTCTCACATAAAACATTTTTTTACTCAGAGATCAAGGGCTAAAAACCATTTACGTGGAATATTTGAATTTTAAAACAGGTCTAAAACCCGTAATGATTTAAACAAAGGTATGCTTGCCTGTTCCAATCATGAACACGGCCACTAACACACATGTATATACATAAAAATCATTTTAAACAACATGCACCACATAGTTCATATCATACTTCAAGGATTAATCACATGCACATTTAGTTAAATCAGATTTTAAGAGTTTAGTCACTCTTCCATCTTGAACAGAACAGGCTTGTTAATCTTGATTCCAGTTGGCCTTGAACTTGAATCTTGCTTAAAAACTTTTGCTTAGCTTTGTTTCAGATTTGTAATAGTTGAAAAAGTTGTTGGATTAGATTACTGTTTGAATTAATCTCTAGGTTGAGTTTGTTTATAGACTTTGTTCTTTTTCTGGTTTTCAATTTGCTTTCAGGTTTTGATTTTTTTTCTTTTTGTTTGTATAAATGTTTTTTCTCAAATTTTTGTTCTTGTTTTGGAAAGAAGGTAGGAAAAGAGAAATGGAGAGAAGAAATATATGAATATATAGGCTAAATTTATGATTATTAAAAAGAAAAAGAAAAAGAAAGTTAAAATAGTGACACTTCTTTATTCATCTAACATTTGTCAGTTATACTTATTAATCAACTTACATTTGTTAAATCCTATTTATTTAACTTACATGTGTAATTATGCATGTTTTATTTATTTTAAATGTTTTTATAAAGCTTTTATATTTAAGCTACTATTAATAAAGACATTACTTAATTTATATAAATAAAATCCTTTAAAAGAAAATGATACAAAATAAATTATATTCTTAAAAAAATCATATATAATATATTCTAGAAAAATCCAAAATATATTTAAGATATATATCTATCTCTTGAAATTCAATATTAAACCCAAATTCAAATTCAAATTAAATTTTAAAATTAAATTTAAAATCAACTCAAATAAATTTATATATAAACAAATACAAATTTAATTTGTAAATGATAATTCTATTTAAAGTATATTTATATCTATATATACAAACAGCACATTATTATTATTGAAAATATCTATTTTGCCAATTTAAATAATTATACAAGGAGGATTATCAAACCAATACTTATTCAGATATATATATTTATTACCAGAATTGTTTATTTAGCTTATAATTCAGTATTCTACTAATTAAATCCAGTTGATTTCAATTACAGATATTCTAAAATTTGGGTTACACATTCCTCCCCCTTTGAATCTTTTCGTTCTCGAAAAGGAACGAAGCCAGAATTTGTTAAAAATACTTAATATCAATTAAATTTTCTTTTTGAACATTTTTAAAACACTTTAATATCTATATAATATTGCCAAAATAGTTTTATAAAAATATCATTTTATAACTCGATGTTTCAACAAGTCTATCCTCGTTCTCACAGAAATTCGTTCTTACATTGATCAGACGTAGGACTGAAAATCTATAAGTACTTAGCAGACCCGTTTTCAACACCCAGTGAAAATACATGGAAAAAATATTTTGTTGAAAACATAGAAAACATTTTAAAAAAAAATAAAGGAAACATCTTTGGTGAGAATGCTCTGGAAATCATCACCCCCATCCATGGTCGCAGTTAACCCGATGGTTACGTTGCCATCACGGCAAAATCCATAGATAACTGTAGGCACTACGCGTCCCTCGATTACGCTATGGAACCCGCAACAGATCGCAGCTACATCTGGGGTTACGTTGATATCACAACAAAAACCTATATAACTGTAGGCATCAGCACCCTCGAATTTCGCGGCCAAAAATATAAAACTTCTCCACTCCACTCGACCATAGATTGCAGTCTACCGATATTACGTTGCCTTCTCGGCAAAATCAAGCATATACTATTGACATTCACCTCCACGCGATTTCTGATATGGTCCACAGTAGATCGCAGCGACATCGAGTTACACTATCATCATAACATAACCCAAATGCCTCTTTAGGCATCAGCGCCCTCGACTTTCGCTACCCAGTAATCCTCAAAAACTTCAGTTTGTCCGGACTTCCTCGCAGGAACCACTTTAGAGCCTCCCCCTTTGATGCTCAAGGCAGCACCAACCTATGGTACTTGTAAGAAGTTTATTTCAATGGAGCACCTCTTTCTCACGATCCATTTTCAATATACTTTATACTATACACGTATAGTATCTTCCAAATCATACATCTAGTATGAATCTCATATAAATCTCCTTTCTCAAAATCTATTATCCCAAAATCGATAATTCTCAAACTAGGCTTTCCAATTTTCCAAAATTGATTTTTCCCAAAAAATATTTGGATCATTTCATATTTGTATAAAGTCCCTTTTTATACAATAATTCTTTCAAAAACCTTTTCTCCTGGCTATAGATTCAACAAGGGGAGTTTTATCATATATATAATATAGATACATAACTTTGTTTATAACAAATCAAATATCCAAATTTGATTTCTCATTACTTTTCTTCATAAAGTGAACCTTTAATCATAGAAATTTCCAATTTCCATTTTACTTCATCATATATTTCACAAAATATACTTTTCATTTCAAAAACATTTTATAGTTCTTATCCACAAATTTTCATTATCAATTTCATTCAAACCCGTACGATGTAGTCATATCATCCGTATGCAATATCAATCTGATCGCGTACTCAATCACACAATTTCTCTTCCGAACTAGAATCATCCACCCAACTTTCTAGTGCGGACTTAGATCTGGTTTCTTAATCAGAAACCGTTATTCTCCTTGCATACCCATAACTATGATAGAGAATATCCAAAACCAGTCGAAAATCCATATTCAGGTTCGCCGTTGAAAATCGAGTGAAAAATCCCAACTCGGATCGATATATTATCTCGAAATTCTGTGCTCGAATCTGGATCAAATCATTATGCGAATAGAATAATATATGTCACCTTACATATTTATCTTCATTGGTTATTAGCTAAATCAATTTCTCCTTTTCTATTCACATTCACTTTAATTTCTATCCACTTATTCACAATTATTTCAATTCCATTTGGATTATCACTTTAATTCTTATCTCAATTGATAATTAATCATAAACAGTTTGCACTCTGACCAGCTTAAATTTAGAAAATAGCTTAAAAAGTTAAAAATAGATAAGTAGTTGAAAAATGATTATTAGTTTGTAAATAGCTGTAAGTTAAATAGTTATAAAATAGTTAGATAATTACAAAATAATTTTTAAAATAGTGATTAATTATAAATAATTGAAAAATAGTAATTAGTTTATAAAACAATTGCAAAATAGTTAAATAGTTCCAAAAATAATTGTAAAATAAGTATATAATAGTTTGGCTTTAAAAAGAAAGGTTGTATATAGTAAATAGCTTGGAAAAATAGATTTAAAATAGTTTATATTAAAATAATTTATTTGAAAATAGTCCAAAGCCAAACTGTTCACCGTTTAACAGAGCAATCCATCGTTGCACCAACCCACAGTGATGAGATCGCCAGAAAATAATTTTTGAACAGAAAATCTACAATTTAAGATTTCTTACATTATAATATGTTAAAATTTACAATTTAACTTCTAAAAATCCTATTTTTATAAAGGAAATCAAATTGCATGCTTGAATGTTTGTTTGAATTATATTTAATTTTCACAAAAAATTGGGTTATCTACTGTAAAACAAATCTGAGACCACTACACAACATAATTTGCTCTCGAACTATTTTTAACTTAGACTACAAAAAATAATAATCATTTCCCTAGTTTACATCATCATAGATTTAAACTAGAATTAAGGATATGTATTTTATAACAGGAATGAACATAAATGTTCACTGTTTAACAGAGCAGTAACTGTCCAGTTTTTTTTTTTTGTAAATAAGGTTTCTCACATACAAACATTTTTTTACTCAGAGATCAGGGCCTGAAAACCATTTAAGTGGAAGATTTGAATTTTAAATCAGGTCTAAAACCTGTAATGATTTAAACAGAGGTATGCTTGCCTGTTCTAGTCATGAACACAACCACCAACACACACGTATATACATAGAAATCATTTTAAACAACATGCATAGCATATTTCATATCATACTTCAAGGATTAATCACATGCACATTCAGTTAAATCAGATTTTAAGAGTTTACTCACCTCTTCCATCTTGAACAGAACAGGCTTGTTAATCTTGATTCCAGCTGATCTTGAACTTGAATCTTGCTTAAAAACTTTTGCTTAGCTTTGTACCAGATTTGTAATAGTTGAAAAAGTTGTTGAATTTGATTACTGTTTGAATTAATCTATGGGTTGAGTTTGTTTACAGACTTTGTTCTTTTTCTGGTTTTCAATTTTCTTTCAGGTTTTGATTTTTTTTCTTGTTGTTTGTATAAATGTTTTTTTTTCAAATTTTTGTTCTTGTTTTGGAAAGAAGGTAAGAAAAGAGAAATGGAGAGAAGAAATAGATGAATATATAGGCTAAATTTATGATTATTAAAAAGAAAAAGAAAAATAAAGTTAAAATAGCGATGCTTGTTTGCTCATCTGAAATTTGTCATTTATACTTTTTAATCAACTCACATTTTTAAATCCTATTTATTTAACTTACATGTGTAATTATGCATGTTTTATTTATTTTAAATGTTTTTATAAAGCTTTTATATTTAATTTACTATTTAATAAAGACATTACTTAATTTGTATAAATAAAATCCTTTAAAAGAAAATGATATAAAATAATTTATATTCTTAAAAAATCATATATAATATATTCTAAAAAAATCCAAAATATATTCAAGATATATATATATATATATATCTCTTGAAATTCAATATTAAACCCAAATTCAAATTCAAATTAAATTTTAAAATTAAATTTGAAATCAACTCATATGTATACATACATACATACATACATACATACATACATACATACATACATACATATATATAAACAAACACAAATTTAATTTGCATATGATAATTCTATTTAAAATCTATTTATATCTATATATATAAACAACACATTATTATTATTGAAAATATCTATTTTGCCAATTTAAATAATTATACTAGAAGGATTATCAAACAATACCTATTCAAAAATATATATTTTTATTACCAGAATTGTTTATTTAACTTATAATTCAGTATTCTACTAATTAAATCCAGTTAATTTCAATTGCAGATATTCTAAAATTCGGGTTATCACATTCCTCCCGCCTTTGAATATTTTCGTCCTTGAAAAGGAACGAAGCCATAATTTATTAAAAATACTTAATATCAATTAAATTTTCTTTTTGAAATTTTTAAAAACTTTAAAATCTATATAATATTGCCAAAATAGTTTTATAAAAATATCATTTTATAACTGGATGTTTCAACAAGTCCATCCTCGTTCTACAGAAATTCGGTCATACGTTGATCAGGCGTAGGACTGAAAATCTATAAGTACTTAGCATACCCGTTTTCAACACCCAATGAAAATACTTGGAAAAAATATTTTGTTGAAAATATTGAAAACACTTTTTAAAATAAAAATAAAGGAAACATCTTTGGTGAGAATTCTCTGGAAATCATCACTCCCATCCATGGTCGCAGTTAACCCGATGGTTACGTTTCCATACCGGCAAAATCCATAGATAACTGTAGGCACTCCGCGCCCCTCGATTACGCCATGGAACCCGCTACAGATCGCAGCTACATCTGGGGTGCATTGCTATCACAACAAAAACCTATATAACTGTAGGCATCAGCGCCCTCGAATTTCGGTACCAAAAAATGAAACCTCCACTCCACTCGACCATAGATCGTTGTTTACCAATGTTACGTTGCCTTCTCGGCAAAATCAAACGTAGAACGTTGACACTCACCTCCATACGATTTCCGCTATGGTCTACAATAGATCGTAGCGACATCGAGTTACACTGTCATCATAACATAACCCAAATGCCTCTGTAGGCATCAGCACCCTCGATTTTCGCTACCCAATAATCCTCATGAACTTTCGTTTCTCCGGACTTCCTCACAGGATCCACTTTAGAGCCTCCCCCCTTTGAGGCTCAAGGCAGTACCAACCTATGGTACTCCTAAGACGTTTATTTCAAGGGAGCACCTTTTTCTCCAGAGGCATTTTCAAAACACTTTATACTATACACATATAGTATCTTCACAATCATACATCTAGTATGAACCTCATATAAATCTCCTTTTTCAAAATCGATTATCCCAAAATCAATAATTCTCAAACTTGGCTTTCCAAATTTACAAAATTGATTTTTCCCCAAAAATCAAAAACCTTTCCAAAGTCCATAGGTTCCCAAAACCTTTTTCCTAAAATCATTCTCATAAGATCCTTTATATATATATATAACCTTGAAATTTTTTGGATCATTTCATGTTTGTATAAAGTCCCTTTTTATACAACAAATTCTTTCAAAAACCTTTTCTTCTGGCTATAGATTCAACAAGGGGAGTTTTATTATATATATAACAAAGATACATAATTTTGTTTACCCCAAATCAGATATCCAAATTTGATTTCTCATTACTTTTCTTCATAAAGTGAATCTTTAATCAAAGAAATTTCCAATTTCCATTTTACTGCATCATATATTTCACAAAATATACTTTTCATTTCAAAAAGATTTACAGTTATTATCCATAAATTTTCAATATCAATTTCATCCAAACCCGTACGATGTACTCATATCATCCGTACACAATATTAATCTGATCGCTTACTTGATCACACAATTTCTCTTCCGAACTAGTATCGTCCACCCGACTTTCTAGTGCAGACTCAGATTTGTTTTCTTGGTCAAAAAACATCATTCTCCTTGCATAGCCATAACTATGATAGAGAATATCCAGAACCAATCAAAATCCTTATTCAGGTTCGCCGTCGAAAATCGAGTGAAAAATCCCAACTCGGATCGATATATTATCTCGAAATTCTGTGCTCGAATCTAGATCAAATCATTATGCGAATAGAATAATATATGCTACCCTACATATTTATCTTCATTGTTATTAGCTAAATCAATTTCTCCTTTTCTATTCACATTCACTTTAATTTCTATCCACTTATTCACAATTGTTTCAATTTCATTTGGATTATCACTTTAATCCTTATCTCAATTGGTAATTAATCATAAATAGTTTGCACTCTGACCAGCTTAAATTTAGAAAATAGCTTAAAAAGTTAAAAATAGATAAGTAGTTGAAAAACGATTATTAGTTTGTAAAATAGCTGTGAAATAGTTAAGTAGTTATAAATAGTTAGATAATTGCAAAATAGTTTTAAAATAGTGATTAGTTATAAGTAACTGAAAAATAGTAATTAGGTTTTAAAACAGTTACAAAATAGTTAAATAGTTCCAAAAATAATTGTAAAATAAGTATAAAATAGTTTGGCTTTAAAAAGAAAGGTTGTATATAGTAAATAGCTTGGAAAAATAGATTTAAAACAGTTTATATTAAAATAATTTATTTGAAAATAGTCCAGAGCCAAAATGTTCACTGTTTAACAGAGCAACCCACGGTGATGAGATCGCCAGAAAATAATTTTTGAATAGAAAATCTACCATTTAAGATTTCTTACATTATAATCTGTTAAAATTTACAATTTAACTTCTAAAAATCCTATTTTTATAAAGGAAATGAAATTGCATGCTTGAATGTTTGTTTTAATTATATTGAATTTTCACAAAAATTGGGTTATCTACTGTAAAACAAATCTGAGATCACTACACAACATAATTTTCTCTCGAACTATTTTTAACTTAGACTACAAATAAAAATAATCATTTCCCTAGTTTACAACATCATCAGATTTAAACTAGTATTAAAGATATGTATTTTTGAAACAGGAATGAACATAAATGTTCACTGTTTAACAGAGCAATAATTATCCAGTTTTTTTTAAAATAAGGTTTCTCATATACAAACATTTTTTTTACTCAGAGATCAAGGCCTAAAAACCATTTAAGTGGAAGATTTGAATTTTAAACAGGTCTAAAACCTGTAATGATTTAAACAGAGGTATGCTTGCCTGTTCCAGTCATGAACACAACCACTAACACATATGTATATACATAAAGGTCATTTTAAACAACATGCACATCATAGTTCATATCATACTTCAAGGATTAATCACATGCATATTCGGTTAAATCAGATTTTAAGAGTTTACTCACCTCTTCCTTCTTGAACAGAGCAGGCTTGTTAATCTTGATTCCAGTTGATCTTGAACTTGAATCTTGCTTAAAAACTTTTGCTTAGATTTGTTTCAGATTTGTAATAGTTGAAAAAGTTGTTGGGTTGATTACTGTTTGAATTAATCTCTAGGTTGAGTTTGTTTACACACTTTGTTCTTTTTTTTGGTTTTCAATTTGCTTTCAGGTTTTGATTTTTTCTCTTGTTGTTTCTATAAGTGTATTTTTTTCAAATTTTTGTTCTTGTTTTGGAAAGAAGATAGGAAAAGAGAAACGGAGAGAAGAAATAGATGAATACATAGGCTAAATTTATGGTTATTAAGAAGAAAAAAAAATAAAGTTAAAATAGTGACACTTTTTTATTCATCTAACATTTGTCATTTATACTTATTAATCAACTTACATTTGTTAAATCCTATTTATTTAACTTATATGAGTAATTATGCAGGTTTTATTTATTTTAAATGTTTTTATTAAGCTTTTATATTTAATTTGCTATTTAATTAATACCTTACTTAATTTATATAAATAAAATTCTTTAAAAGAAAATGAGATAAAATAAATTATATTTTTCAAAAATCATATATAGTACATTCTAAAAAAATCCAAAATATGTTTAAGATATATGTCTATCTCTTGAAATTCAATATTAAACCCAAATTCAAACCCAAATTAAATTTCAAAATTAAATTTAAAATCAACTCAAATACATATACATATACATATACATATACATATACATATACATATACATATACATATACATATACATACATACATATACAGATATATATATATACATATATATAAACAAACACAAATTTAATCCGTAAATGATAATTCTATTTAAAATCTATTTATATCTATATATATAAACAACACATTATTATTATTGAAAATATCTATTTTGCCAATTTAAATAATTATACTTGGAGGATTATCAAACCAATACTTATTCAGATATATATATATTTTTATTACCAGTATTGTTTATCTAACTTATAATTCAGTATTCTACTAATTAAATCCAGTTAATTTTCAATTATAGTCTAAAATTCGGGTTATCATGACCAGGATTAAATATTTATATCCAAGACTGCAATAAATAAACTTGTAAATAAAAATAGGAACCCAATTTATTACATCAATCCAATGGAATATGTTAAAAAATAGGAATTGTAATCCTAGCTTCATATTCTATTGAACTCCTCTTTTACATAGAAATAAATGAAGGATTTTTGTATGGAATAAGTGGTGTAAACTACGAATAAGGTTCGTGCTCTACAATTAACATAAATTTGAATCAAAAACCCTTATTTTATTATTGAAAACTCATAATTTGAATCAAAGTAGGAGGAGAAGTGGAATAAACTCTGAAATTATCAAAAATTGTAGAAATAAAATAAATTCATTCACATTAACATAAATAATCGAGAATCTCCATCTAGAATTGACATTTCAAAATAAAAGGGAATTTTTAGGGATTATATTTATTTTGTTTTGGCAATCCCAAAATCCCTAAGGCATATTCAAATCCATAGATATATATTAATCAATTAATGTAATAAAAATACTAAGGTTTCCTCTCATAAATCATCCTTAGCTTTTCTTGTATGGATTTGCAACGCTAAAGCAACTCTTTTCCATATCTCTTTCTTATTATATATACATATAAAGGAAAGGTGTGTGTGTATAATTTTGTAGATCAAAAAGGTCGAAGGAGTAGAAAATAGATTAAAAGAATAATTAGAAAAGGATTAGAATCCTCACCTTAATCCCTAATAGAATTTTTGAATCTAATTGAAGAGAGAAAACAACTAAGGTTTGCGGAGTTCCTGATTATTTGTGAATAAAATTTGGAGAGTATAATGTCCTCTTTATAGGAGTTGAAATGTACTAGAACCGTGGGATGAAATTAGATCAAAAGTGGATAAATTTGGATCGTTCAACGTCATAAAACCCTAGCCGCCACTGTGAGGCAGCAATAGACCGCCTATGCTCGACTGGTTGACCGCTTCTCTTATTTCGGGAGCATTGATTTATTTCTGTTGCTAATTTATTTTATTCCCTAATTAACTTTTGACATTAATAATTTAACTTAACATTTAATTTAAGCCCCAAATAAACCTGTAGTTAATTTTTGAACTTCAAACCCTGAATTTTAATTTTAATTTGAATTTGAATTCAAATGAAACTAATTTAAATCTAAAAACTTCAAATGCTCGTAACTTCTTTATTTGAGCTCCATTTTCAGCATATTATATATGGAAACAAATCGGATTTTCTCCATGAATGCAACGACATAACCTTTGTGGTCAAATTTCAAGTTTTATGAAATTTCCATTTTCAAGCCTACCTTACTTAATTTAATTCACTCAATTCATACATGGTTGATTTTACGGGGTGCTTCATTTACTATAATAGATTTGGGAATGATACTAAGTAACAAACAAAAATGAATCGAAATCGCTAACTAAAAAACTAAACAGCGACGACCAGTCGACCATACTCATTAGAGCGGTCGGTCGCTCTCGGAGTAAGCAATCAACTGGCATGGTATGAACCTAGGCCTAAGGCCCAAATTATAAATAAAAATAGTTAGTGTGTGTATGTATATATATTGTGTGTGTATGTGTGTGTGTGCGTGTATATATATGTTAGTATAGGTAGGGAAGCTAGCTCCCTATATTGACAACACTAAGACATTGCGAGACTACGTAAATGTTATTTATCCAATAGGGGTCGACACTTGACTAGAGGCGATTTTGTCACATTTACACTCCTAAGAGGTTCTACTTTAGGCGTGCAATACTAACAATGATGCTTGGAGAAGTATGCGGCCCGACATTAACGGGGATTCCTTGGTACTCATGGTGATGCGACGTGGTGCCGTGTTGTTGATGGGTCTTGCCACGGTGCGAGAAGAGGCATTATGTTACCATTGAGAGGTGGACACAGATGCAGATGCAGACGACGAGACATCCTGGCAAGTCGGCATTGTAGACACCCCCTCAATCCGTAAATAGGACGTGTTGTTGTAGTTGTGGGAAATATAATCCCATAGTCGATACGTGTTATTGTAGAGTGTGAAACTTAGTTTCATGGTTGTGAATTGTAGGTGACCCCTATGTTAGAAATAGTTTTAGTAACTATTAGCCAATCATTAATTGTCTTGAGGTTTGATTAGTTGTTCGACCCTAAGTAGGAGCCTGCACAAGTCGTTAGTGTAGGTGTGTACTGAGTTAAACCCCTTAGGCAAATGAAATAAGTAATTTAGTATCACTAAAGTCAATTGCATGTGATCATCATATATTAATGACATGCTTATTCACAAGGCTTTTGTCTGACTCACCCCTTTTTGTTTCTTTTTCCACCACTATAGGAGGATAGAATGGCAGGTGATAGGCTTGAGATTTGTACATGGAGAGGTGAGATCTGCATTAGAGTTTCTTATTATTTTATATCACTCTCCATGTAACTATTATCGTATCCAGTACTTAGTATTTATCAGATTATATATTGTATTTCTATATACTCTGGATTTGACTACGTACTGTTTCTAGAACCAGGTTTTGAAATTTTTTCTAAGATGGTTATTTTCTGTATTTATATTTTGTTGCCTTCCGCTGTGAGATCTGAAAGTGTACAATGTGTTAGATCTATCTGTATATCTTTAGTTTCTGCATTGTTTCAAACACCCGATAACTTGTACTTCTTGGCATCGACATGAGTCCGAAAGTCACCCTAGGCTTTGTATCGATGTATCGGAAGGTGTAGGTAGTCACATTTGGTATCAGAGCCTAGGTTTAAAATTCCTTAGGATTAGGGACGTAGTTAGAGAACGTACATGAATTTTTTATTTGAAAAAAAAATTTTCCAACTTTTTTTTCTTTTCAAAATGGGTTTCCAAAGTGTGTGTATATACATATGTATGTATAATCAAAGTCTTTTCAAAAGTTTTGTATAAGTCTAATGCAAATAAACCTTTCTCATATTCTTACCTATACTATCCGTGGAAATGTTGATAATAAATTCCTAAAATCACAAATAGAAAGGATGAGCGATCATGTTGGTTGTAATGATGCAACTAAGATTTCGGGTATGAACGTCCCAATTTGGTTCCGCCAGTATATGCAAGTAAGAGGAGAAGCCGACCTTAACCCGAAGAGGGGACCCATAGAGCATGCACTAGGTGCAGTTCCTGCTTAACCACCTATTATCAATTTCGCCAAGTTATGTAAGGACTTTGCCAGTCTAGGAGGAAAGCGATATATGGGGACCAAGTCATACGTGGATTCTATGGCATGGATCCACACTTGTAAGAGGGTTTTTATATCGACAGGTCTCACTAATAAGGTAAGGAGACAGCTGACTACTTGACATTTATGGGGAGAGGCCCTGAATTGGTGGGATGTAGTAGTGGCAGCAACTGATAAAGGAGAGATAACTTGGGGGAGTTTAGGAGATATTTTGAGATGAAGTTTCTTTCCAGAGTAGAGGGTGGAGTACAGTTGGAGGAATTCATACACTTGTAGCAGGAAGAGATGTCAGTGAAAGAGTATTTTTGTTATCCCACCTTTTGACCAGGCAGAAATGGACAATCTTGACAAATCAAACTTGGGGTTATCAAGGCAGGCAGCCCACAAAGATAGCCCAAAAGTACAGAAACTAAGCGCAAACAGAACCGTAAGATGAAGATTAACCTGATACAAGAATTCGAGGAGTCGATCCAACATGTGTTGGATCGGTATCTATCCAACCTCCTGGATTGGTAAAGATCTTCATTCCTTCATTCAAAGTTTCCTCGGCTCCTCCTAGTCACTGTATTTGACGATGAAAGCCTATTCTAGGTGTTATTTTGTCGATCCTATGTAGTTCACTATAAATCTCCACGAGCAATCAAAATCAGCAACTCTACTTCTCTACTGATCCATCATTTGGACTCATAAACAAGCTAATAAAGATGAAAAAATGTATGGAATCACAAAGCTAACCACGAGACAAGCTAATACAAAGAGCTCAGGATGACCAATTTGGCCATCTTACAGATCGGTACCGATCCGTAAGATGGCTAAATTGGTTATCCTGAACTCCTGTGTTGGCTTGTCTTGTGGTTATGATGAGGCAACGTCCATTTTTCTAGGAGAAGAGGTCTTAGGCATGGAGAATGAGGTGGAGATCTTCAGGCGAGATTTTAGATTCCCTACCTCTATAAGTAGGAGGCATGACTCATTCTTAAGGATCTTTTTGGCCCTCTTGCTCTCTTACTCTAATTTCTTATAATCACTCACAGATTTATACCAATTCGTAACTGATTTACATCGATCTGTAAGAACCACACTTGAAAAACAATGGTATAATAAAAGGAAACTTGAAGTGGACATAGGCCGAAGTTTTTCGAATCGCTATAAATCTTCTGTGTTTTATTTCTTGCTCGTTTTTCATTTATTTTCTTCACTTTTTATTCTCTACTAAAACTATTGGGTGTTTGAGCCTTTTTTGGTTCAAACAATGTAATCAATTCCATGAGTTGGCTAGGTATAAGATAGAGCTGATAAATACCCCTCATAAGAAGGCTTTGAAGTTTGCTAAAGGGATGGATCAACATCTCTAAGATTTGGCTCTTAGCCACATCCCCATAGTTATGACTTTTAAGGGTTTGGTGGAGATGGCTCTATTGAATACCGTCTCCAAATAGGAAATGACGGATGAGCTCAAGAAGTCTATAGGGAAGGCGCCATAGTAGAATTAGAGCTAGGATGGAATAGAACCTAAAAAGAAGATTAATAAGCAAGAGATGTAGTGTAGGAGATGTGGTTAGGAGAGACACTTTGCTAAGTAGTGCAAGACAGACATCTCGAAGATCAAGTGTTACAACTGCAATCAATTGGGGCCACATAGGAAGAAGTTTATAGTACCACCAAAGACCTCTACCCAAGTAGTAGCAGCTTACGCACTGGACGCCGTTCCTAGCTCAAGTGCACCTCGAGTATCGGAAAAGGGGAAGATGGTCGTGATTAAAGGTGCGTTAAATTTACTTGGTTCATCCATTAGTACCTTTTTTGAAACGAGGGCATCTCACTCTTTTATTTTCAATAGACTTGTAGATGGGTTACACTTAGACACTAGCATAGTTATGGACCCTGTAGTTGTATTAAACCCTATTAAAGGATCAACTTATTTGTCTATGATATGTATGGGTTTGAAATTATTCACTCTGGGTGTCAAGTTCAATCGCGATGCTTTTGTATTAGGATTTTATAGGTTTGGGTTAATGTAACAACCTACATTTTCAATCCTCAGAAGTCGACATTAATACATTCATGGTATTCACATGCCGAACAACCAAGAACAAAAAAGATAAATGGCTAAGGGAAAGAATAACAAAGAAGACAAAACGAACTAAAGAACAAAACCTCACAACAGAAAGGAACAATATATAGTAATCAATATAAAGCTTTACATAGTCATTTCCAAAATGATACATCAGAGTTATAATAGTACAAATTGCAACCTAGGATAGTTATACCTATTCGTCCATACTTAGTTGATACAAATTTCATGCATCACCACGAAAATGAAGAAATAGGGAGAGATACATCTTGGACCACCAGCTTGTCTCTTGAGCTTCAAAGCATCCAAAGCTAATCTGAAAACATGCTCGGTTTGATCCGAGCATTATAATAAAACAACGTCGGGCCAGTCTGGTTAAACCAGCATGAGAAACTTTTATCACAAGAAATTTTATTATAACTTATAAAATCCTTTAAAATCAAAAATATCTCGTAAGACCTCGCTGCACATAAACACGAACGGGTTTTTACCTTATAATAACCAAACATTTTTATTATGAAGTATAATGATATTATAATAATGTCTAAGCTTTTAAAGTAAATATATAAAGTAGCTATGATGCGTGTACATGACAACAATAATAGGTATATAATCAAAAAGGAAGACACTAATTGAAGAATGAATTTCCAAGAAATGGCAAGGTAAGGAATTACCTTCCAAAAATATGTACATCTTTAGATAAAATGTACAGTGAGATCAAAAACCTTTTGACCTCTGCCAACATAGGACCGACCTACCCCTTAATGGATTTTACCGAATATGATCACCCCTTGGCTATGATCAACAACCGAAAATGGTCCCCGAAACATACATAGAAATATCAATACCAAACCTTGGGATGATCATACACTAATTGGTGCGACCTACATAGCCCTGCCGCCTCTACCCTATTTGTTTCCATTACCAGGGTATGAGGCTTTGAGAGGTCACGATTACCTTTTTCTTCCTAGCAGATGAACGTTATTAGTTAGGAGTGGTTCAGATAAATCATACTTACTTGAAATCAGTGTCTCCCAACTAACTGGTAATTTTCAGTTAACTCAATTCTGGTTCTTTGGAAGCATGCATAAAGTATTCGAGTCCTCACCGGGGAACTCAAATATACACAACATACTTCCTGAGTTAAAAATAGGTCAAGATTTGATAATTGGTTATTTGACTATCAAATATACAACCGAACAACAATTAAGAGATTTAATTTTCCCATGGGACCCACTAAGCCTCAAAATAAGTTTTCATTTATTCAAATCTCCTTTAAAAACGTTTATCAAAACATTCATATACTTATCTCACCGACATAAATATATTCCCAAACATTTGTGAAAGCTTCCTTATATTAAAATCATATTAAAATATCAAACAAATGTTACTTAAATTAGAGATAAGAACAACCCCAAACGCTATTCATTCAGTTTTAAGCACGAAATGAAAGTTCCACGCCACCATAATTAAGAAGGTCAGTTAAGAGAAATTCAAATCTTAAATTCTTTTTATAAATTTCTTCAATAAACCCTATTTATAAATCATCTACATTTATGAAATCTCCTTTTGCTTAAATTCTAAATCCATTTATAAAACTCTTTTATAAATATCCAAAGTTCACTCATAAAGCCCCTTTATAAATATACAAAAGTCATTTATAAAACTTCTTCTATAATTCTTTATAATACCTTTATAAATTTTTTTATAAAATATTATTTACAAATAATCTTTTTTAAATCTTCTTTGAATAAATCCTTTATAATTACTATTTACAAAATATCATTTGTAAATACCTTTATTAAAATAGTTGGATATCTTCCAAAATCATTTACAAACACTTAACCTCAAATTAATATAGAATTAAAGTGAATTTAAAAACCATAATTTACAAATTCGAAAGGAGGCTTAGTGAGCATAATGACACTAAATCAAGTTACCTTTTTAATTAAATTTAACTTCCAAGCCATATAACAGTTATTTACATAAACCAACATATATGTATATAAAAGGGGTATTTCGCCAGAAGGACAAACTTTGTAGTACAATTAGTTTCCAGGACACACATCCACAGAAATTAATTTCAAGGCCAAAGTCAGCAGAATAATTACTTTTAAGGACAAAGTCAGCCGTCCAATTACTTTCAAGGACATAATTCATAGGTTTTTAGGCCTTAGAAACTAATTATTTTGCATTTTGTCCACAAAAGTAACTATTTCAGTTGTATGTCCTGGAAACTAATTGCAGTTCCTAAAGAGGCCCTTATGGCTAATTTCCACTAAAAAATAAAATCCACTAGCAAATCAGGAAATAAGACGTCAATATAAACCGACTAGAAGATACATATCCATACAACATAATAGAAGGATGGTAATTTGTCCTGCTAAATAGATATCCAAACAATCATAGAGTTAAATTATAGCAATATGGGGATTTATTCTTCTAACAATTGTTGACATTATCAAAATAACTGAGTTATAGAGAATGGGGACCTAATTTGCTAAAAAAATGTTAAAAGTTTAGCACCTATTCACATTTGTATGGTTCTTAATGGTGTCGATAATAGAATCCCTTATCTCCAAAGCTATTCTTTGTACAAGAAAGTTGCCTTTAAACAGATTGATTCTTAAAAAACAAAGAAGTAAGAACTTAAACCTCTATTTAAATAATTAATTACAATTTAAATCCTTTAAAAAACATAATTATATCTTAATTAAGTCTTAACTTAACCTAATTATTAATTAATAAAAAATTAGCCTTTAATAAATAATTTATTTATAAATTAAACCCTTAATTAATTTATAATTAGAATAATTAATAATCAACCCCATAATTAATTAATAATTAATTGAAATAAATCATATACTTAATTCATAATTATTTTAAAATAAATCTTACTTAATCAATTATTAATTAAAACTAATCTCACTTTAAATGATAATTAATTAGAAATTAACCTCCCCTTAATTATAATCAATAACCTTTTTCAATACCTAATTAATTACTAATTACCAAACTTAATTAATAATAAACAAACAAATAAATCCTTAATTAACTTCTTAATCATCATTATTAAGTTTTATAAAACATTTTCAACACGTTTAAGTATAACTTTTAGCGAAACTTCGTCCACAACGACTATCATTGTGGATACCATAACTAGAAAATGTTTCTTAGCTTTCACTCTTGAAAACTCAACATTTGAAAGCTTGCTAACTTTTCTAATACATAAGTATGTTTTTATAAAAAGTAAAACAATGTTTAGAATTTGAAAATGAGTTTGATTTTTGAAAACAATTTAACATAACTACCACAAGGAATCAAAATGGCTAATACCATACAATAGTGCTAACATTCTTAACATACCATCACATATTCATATATATATATATATATATATATATATATATATATATATATATATATAACATACAATAATGGATCACAAACAAAAAAAAAGCAAAGATTTCAACTTTTCCACTTCCATATCACATTTAGACTTTATTTTCAAATCTAAACCACATATTACATTCAACACATATAAGCACATATATACTCATATAAACCACATCCAATTTCACCCCAAAATTCGAAAACATACTACTATGTTAAACAAAACATAAAGTTCAAAACTTTTTTTTAAAATGTGAGCTTTTTACTCACCAAAAGTTTTTGGAACAAACTAAATTACAGTTAGAACTTAGAACGACCTTAAATCTTGGATTTCTTTTTGGAGAAACTCAGTTTTGACCCTTGGAGAGGGGCTTTTGGTTTGGCCTGGATGGAAACAAGACTCAACGTAGGTAGTTTGGCTTGGCCATGTTGGGTTTAAGGGGGTTTTGGACTTGTATTCGAAGAAGAAGGGGTGTAGGAAGGAAGAGAGAAGTGTTTAAACAAGTTTAAGAGCATTTAAAGAGAAAAAGGTGAAGTTTTTACAAATTTTACAAATATGGAAGCCTTTAATAAGCTTTTGAAAAACTTAGAAAAAAGAAGAAGGTTTTGAAAAAAAGAAAATGAAATTAAGAAGGAGAGTGATGAAAGGAATTAATTTTTTTAAAATTTAATTAAGGAAATTACCGCTTGCCCCTTAAGTACTTAACCTCCATTCCTTCATCATTTCATCATCTCATCACGTTACTTCTTATATTTGTACAAATAGTTCCCCTTTAAACCAACATGCATTTAATGTACTTGTATTTATGGTGTAAGATGAAAGTGACATGCCATGATTTTTTTAATTTAATTTTTAAACTTACAAACTGTCACTTCACTTTCTTACTCAAGTACACACATATATTTACATATACATTAATCTTATAACTGTGTGTTTAAATATATTAAGGTGTTTTATAACTCTTTAACAACTTTTAGGTGATCAAAATTTAGGATTTTTGAGAAGGCTTTACGGTCACATTTTTTAATTTCCTTTCAACTAATTATTTTTGTAAACCAAATTCACAAATGAATTTTCTTTCATTAGTTATAAATTAAATGAGGGCTACTTTAATTATTAAAACCATTAATTGAATATTTAAATTAATTAATATTCATAAATCAAAGCGATAAAATTCCAGGTCGTTATATTATTTCCCTCTAAAAAGAATTTCATCCTCGAAATTTCACCATGCGAATACCCAATATTATTCATAAGTCTGGATGATGTTCATAGATCATCCTTATGAAAAATTTGATTCGAGCTTCACTCGATTACATAACTTCGCTTCCAAGCTAGTATCACTCACCCTATTCACTAATGTAGACTCTGATCAGGCTTCTTGACGAGAAATCCTCATTCTCCTTACATAGCCACATACTACAATAGAAAACTTTGGTTCCTTGTTATGAACCCTCATCCGTTCGACATCAAAATCGAGTGATAAATCCTTGTCTGGAATGGTGTAAAACACTTCAAGTCATGAACTCAATCTTGGATCACGAACTATATAAGAAAGGGAAATGATATACGTACAACCTACATACTCATCTAAAGGTTCTTATTTACCCATTTACCTTCTTACTTTCCCATAAATATTTTGAAATTATTTCATAACAATTCCAACTTACGCTTAAACATTTCTAAATGATACAACATATTTATGAAGTCCTTCACAAAATCATCTAAATTTATTAACTCAGATAAAACCCTCTTATATCTTAAGAGTATACATATACAAAACACCTGATTTTTAATTTTATTCAATTTTAACTATTCAGATGTAGGCACAAAATAATTTTGGGTCTTTAAAACCGACAGTAGTACAAAAAGTGCATATTGCTTCACCTCATTTGCATCGGTTGAAGTAAAAACTGATGCAAATAGAACTATTTGCATCAGTTCTATCTTAATAACCGATGCAATTGGTATGCGGAAAGCAATAGCTAATAAAAAATTAAATTTGCATCAGTTGTCACCAACAACCGATGCAAATATGTCGGTGCACATAGTTTTAGTCGCATCGGTTTAAAGTGAACCGATGCAACTACATGTTGATGGCAAAGATATGAAATTTAGGTGGGAAATAATGAAAAATTGGCTCCAAAGTTACTACTTTGGACAAATGCACTCCATCCTCCTCAGTAACACACTCCGAAAAAAAAAAATTCTCCTCCCTTAGAATTTCGGTGCCAGAAAATTTAATTTTTTCCCCTTTCCGTTATTTAAACTCAGCCAGAGAAAAGAAAAAATGTTTGAATTCAAAAATCAATATGTAAAAATCTGCTCAATATAAAAATACGAAATAAGCCTTAAAATCTTTCGTTCGCAGATAGCTTCATTTTCATATGCATTTATATGGGTGTATTGCTTATTTGGTCTTCGACAGTGGGGACTTCGAACTAGGGCTTCGGTTTGCATCAATTTGAGGGAGAATTGGTGATAATGGAGGACAGATTCGAGTTCAGCGATGAAATTAGCATCTATGATCGAGATTGGGTGAAACTCGGTGCCCTATAGATAATTGCGTTGCTACAGTAATACGTGGAGGGGGGATACGGTCATGTTTCTACTGGAGGTGACGAGCTCGACGATATTGGTATGGTCAGGTAGAGATTCGAAAGGGAAGCTCGACGGAATCGTTGGAATGGAGTTTAGCGAAGCGTTGCTCTGATTTGTCTGTCAAAATTAACACGAAGCAGTCATGCTTTCATTGCCACTTTATATTAAGATATAAGATTTCAGGATACAGGTACCATTGTCTTACCTGCTTAACATTACCTTCTAGAGTATAGGTGTCTGATTGAGTATCTCCATTTGATCTTTCTACTATTTGTTTCATGTTTATTGTCAACATCACTAGTAGAATTTCAATTGTTTTCTATGAGTAAAGTATAAAAGTAGGACCTAAGGTTAAACTGAAAAATGTACCGATTTATTGAGGAAAGATGGAATAAATGTCACTCTTCACCAAATGGTATTTAAGTGTCAATTAAGGATACATGTTATATGCACATGTGTGTTATTCCTGAGTCTGTTATGGTTATTCATGATCAGAGGATAATGATCAGTTAGCTTAAGGATGTCTTTGGAGATGGGTTTTTTCAATGGAGATATTTAGGGCTTTTAAAATCAATTTTTTATTATCCTATGACGCATGAATGTATTTTCTGAAGTATAATTGTTAAATAATGATTCGATGATGCAACAAAAAAGATAGTTTTAGAAGTTTCGTCAAATATGCTTCACCATATTTGTACACTTCTTATTTTGGTCATTACTGTAGTCTAAATTATCCAACTAAAAAAAGGTTACTCTAGCCTATAAAATTGTAAGTAAGATCTACTTACTAGACATAAATATGTATGTAAGAACTATCTGGATTCCGCTTCTTTTTCTTGTATGTAAAATTTACTTATATACCTATGAAGAGAAATGTTATGCCCACTCTTCTTTTGGGGGAGTGTGCATGTACTTATCATCTGATTGGTGAACAGTACGAGTGCATCCATCATTAGTTACATATTGTCAATGATTTTCTACCATTTCACTTTCCACCAATCAGGTGGCAAGTAGAAGCACACTCTCCCTTGGCATTTCTCAACTTGTAAATAAGAGTAGCAAAGTCAGTTTAATACAAATTGTCTATAGTTATAGAGACAACGACCGAGCATGGAACATACAAAGGTCTTCCTCCTTGGAACTTGCTAGCAGACAGACCTAGGTAACTCCCTATATAGTTACATTTAATTCTTGTGCAAACTCTCAACCATTGGAATTAGAGGAATTATTTTCTATCGTTTTCATGCCTGTTGGTAAAACATTGGACCCAACAACTCTATTTAAGACAATCCATAACCATATTCAACAGTGTGACCACCGAACACCAATGCATAATTCAGATACACCATAAAGTATTTTCTGAATTTATGCCAGATTTATAGAGAAAGTTTTGTCTAGTGAAGAGAATTAGCAATCTATTTGATCTCTAACTTTTTAGGACGGCCAACTTTATAAATAAAATTTGAAATTTTACCATGTTATATATAGTTTTGTTTTTACATCTACTCAGCAATTGTTAAGGTATTATACTAACAGGCTGAATTTTTTTCCCCTCATTTCCAACATAATCAGGCAAAACCGATCCTCCCTATAGTTCATTTTTTCGATAGTGATAATCAACATTCGGTTTTATTTTTATTTCCCAACCCAAAACATATTTCATTAAAAAAAAAATATTTTCCTCATAAATTTAAGATCGGTTGGTTTTATTTTGTATTTTGTGTTTTTCGTTTCCAACATACATGGCAAAATATGAGGATAACGAAAAAGAATTAAAATTTTAGGCCGTTACGATGACGTGAAGAGGATGGTGGGACGACGGAGAAAATGAATTATTTTCGAAAATCAAGAAAACAAAATATTTTGTTTTTGTTTTGTGTTATCTTCATTTTTCAAATTTGTTGTTTTTCAAAATTACATGTGTTGTGCGCACGGTTGCACGGTTTGTAGAGGGAAACACAAAACTTAAAATGAGAAACGGAACAATCTTTAAAACAAGTATAGTTTTCGTCTTTCTGCCAATTAGGCGCCAAGTGTGCTTCATTACTAAATTGGTTTGGTTTGTTTAAACATCCTCTTTAATACTTTGTTTTTGCTTTTGTCTTGTAGTTTCATTTAGCTTTAGCCCTTCAAAAATCAAGCAACTCAATTAATGTTTCTTTTGTATATTGTATTTCGTGCAAATGACGTAATAACTTAGTTCTTTTCTTCATACTTCTTTTCTTTCCCATTGCTATATTTTACTCCCTTCTTCCATCTTTTGATGTCTAGTTCTAAGGTAAGTTCTAATTTTTAAAGTTCACAGATTATATACATAGATATACGAGTTAGTTTATTTTAACTTTAGGCTTAAAATATGAGCAATTTATGTTGATTCAAATCTTATCTTTCAGTTGGTATTTATTTGAAGTTGATGTAATTTATCTTCATATACTAATGGAAAGTTCAGTTCCTCTCAAGCGTGAATATGATGAAGACAATAGATCAAGCATACAGAAGGTTAGAACTGTTATTGTCATACAGTTTCCAGATGCATATAAAAAAACAAGTAATATTATGAAGAATATTTTTTTTAATATGACAATCAACGGGCTGTAAAACAATGTCATATATCTAACCATGGCTACATATCTAATTTATATCACAATTCTTTTGGCATACTGGTATTTCAAAAGGCATGATAGATGTAGTATATATATGCATAAAATTCATCTGTAATCAACAAATTTTATTGTTTGCAAGATCAAGAGGAATTGGTTGAAATAATAGAAGAAGTTTCCATACCAATCGATACACCACCGACTCCAGATTCCAGGTCAAAGAAAACGCATACATCATCATCTAAAGATAATACATCAGTTAAATTTTTTATTTCAAAGCTTAGCTTTAAGTCGCGCACTCCTCCTATGGAGACTGAGAAATATATGTAAAGTGAGCAAAGAGAAAAGTTCATAGCTTCAAGAACACTGTCTTTCAAAAATTTATTCAAACCTGCAGTAAAAAGAACTTTTTCTTTACCAGTCAAAAACGATGCACTTTTGAGCGAGAATTCCTTACAAGAAACTGCCACCGAAGACAGCGAAACATCAACATCAAGTAATGTAAGTTAATATTACTGAACTTCAACTTAAAATTGTCTGGTTTACATAATTTATTTTAAGAACAACTTGTTCAGATAAAAGGGATTCATAAGAACATATCACGCTCGCTGTCTGTACCCTTAAATAAGAAGTCGAAAAGTATCAAAAGAATGGCATCTTCAGGCAATGGATTTAGAGTCGTCCCTTCCACTCCTAAAGCAGCTGACACCAGTCCTTCTTCTCCATATTCAACAAGTAACAGTGATAATGGTAAGTACAAAGCAATCAAGTAACACACATTTAAGTACCATAATAGTTTTATAGTAACACATTCATTTATGATCAAAGGAGAAGGTGAAGATATTCCTGAAGAAGAAGCAGTATGCAGAATTTGCATGATCGAACTTAATGAAGGAGGCGATACGATGAAGCTGGAGTGTGATTGTAAAGGTGAACTCTCCTTGGCTCATTAAGAATGTGCAGTGAAATGGTTTAGCTTAAAGGGTAACAAAAACTGTGAAGTTTGCAAGCAAGCGGTTCGCAACCTATCGGTTAGTCTATTACGTGTAGAGTTGGCTCCTGCTTCGAATGCTGCACAAGCATCACATCAAGCAAATTTACAACCGCTAAGGTAAGAATACCAATTTTTTTAACATTCCATTCTAAGGTTAATTAGTTTGTCAGTGAAAAATATGAAGCCGTAACAGGTTATTGTTGGACATGCCTGTTCTTGTGATCACCAGCATGCTATTGTACTTCTACTTTCTTGAACAACTTCTGGTAAGATTCAATTCAATATATGCATTTAATTGTTATTGTTAAGTCCCCATATAAGGGATATCCAAAACACTGAATTTACAAGTGAAACTTGATTCTTGGGTATATATAAGACAAACTCCTAGATTATTCTACATTTTAGCAAAGTTTCTAGACAATGTCTTATTCAGTTGGGTAATTGTTTCAAGAGAAAATAAATGTTGTAGCTGTTCTTATGTGCATGTGTATATATAGGTATGTATTCTACTTTTTAGCATAGTTTATGGACAATGTCTGACTCAGTTGGGTATTTGTTTCAAGAAAAATAAATGTTGGAGTTATTCTTATGTGCATGTATATATAGGTATACGACAGTGGCTATGCTGCTCTTCCTGTACCTTTGCCTCTATCGTGTTTTTTAGGACTTCTTGCATCCCTTGCAGCAAGTACAATGGGTATGAATCATTTGTATTTTCGGGTTTATATAGTTCTTCAGATTGAACATTTATCTGTTTCCTATTTATGGTAAATATCAGTTACATGTGGATTTTGTAGCGACGGGAAATACATTTGGGTATGGATCTATTGGCTCTACCTCAGAAAGCATCTATAAAGTATTTTTCGCTCTGTAAGTATGTCTCTAATCAATCCCTATAATTTCCCATGCCCTATAAATCAAGTATTTGTTCTTGATTTTTCAAAGTCTGTGCTGCTTTCTCTGATTTTTCGAGCAAGATTTGAAAATCATTTTTAAATGTTTTCCAAAGTTGTAAGCTATTAGTCTATTTGTTATTGTGGAGCCTTCCATTTCTTTCTTTCCATAAGCGATATATAACAATAGTATGAGTTATGCAAGCCAACTTAAACTCTTTTTTTATATTTAAGTTGGATGTGTTGAATATTGTTTCTTATGTTTTGGAGAACTTGGTATTTCTAAAATTGCATTTTGCTTTTGTGGTTGACCAAATATACCATGAGTATATGCAGTCAAAAAGGATATAATTACTACTTTTGGTTATGTTGATGATGGGTTAAGGGTGGCTGATTGGAGAAGGCGATTGCAAAAGTGGTTCGTCAGAGATGGTCGGTGAGGAGTTCGATTTTTGATATTGTACAGTATTTTTTTTAGCGGATGGTTTGGGTTTATGGGAAGGTTTATGTAATGTAATTTGCAGTGGTCGAATGATGGAGACTAGTTGACTATTGGAGATGGCGGATTATCTGATGGCAGTAACCAGGGTGGTAAGGGGTATGTGCGGGTGATTTGCAGCAGTTTAATGATTGAAAGGAAATGGGATGTTGTGATGGGCTGTTTGGTGAAGAGGTTGTGGGTATTTGTATGGAGTTGTTTGGAGATGTTGCTTTGGGAAGGTGGCTGTGTTTGCAGATGTCGTGAGTTGAGGAGTTTGGTCGGCGATTTGGTGGAGGATGTTGACAAAGCAGGGTTATGCAGTTTGACTGCAGTGAAGTGGTTGAGTGTTTGATGTTGTGGTTTTGAGGGGAGAGGTTGATGGTGAGCAGCTACTTGGCGACACTTGCTGATCTGTTGAATGGCCGAGGAGGTTTATCAGGGCAGTGATATAACTACAGTGTTTTGATGGTGAATTGAGTATGGTTAGAGGTAAGGGATGGGAACAGTAATGTAGTTAGCTGTTGGTGAATGTGAAGTTCAAGGTAGTAAAGGGGTTGACGTGGATGTTTTGTGGACTGTGAAGTATGAGTTGTAGATGCGGATGATCGGTGAAGTATGGCAAGCAACTGTCGACTGTGTGGTGGATCTAAAGTTGTCTGGGGGGAATGTGGCAGTAGGCAGGGGAGTTGAAGGCTGGTGAATTGTTGCAGTAGCCAAAAACTTGTTTAGGTGGAACCGTGGTGGTTCAAGGAAGTGGTGTGATATGGAATGGTAGAGCAAGTTGTAGCGATGGTCAGTGGAATTTGGGAAGAGTAGTGGTATGGTAGTGAGGTAGTGGAAAATTTTGACTGCAGTAGTTGATGTTGAAATGTGCAACAGTGTCAGTTGTATCAATAACAATGAAGTGCAACAATATCAGTAGCATTTGAAGACCATCTTCTGCTTAATTTATCCACTGTCAACGATACATTCTCTTCTCTGTATATATGTATTTTTGTGCGTCTACATATAACACGCTGCATTTATTTTTTACTACTGACTGCCTGATTATGTACCGTGGAATTTATTTATGTTTTTCATTCTTTTGTAGAATTATTAAGTCTAATTATGTAATTGCCATCAAATTTAATTTTGAATGATTGTAATATTGCATGCAATAATTTTTGTTATAATCAATAATATATATAGTCTATTTGAGTACTGTAATAATGGTTTCTGAGAATGGCTTTTTTGCATCAGGTATAAATAGCCAACGCAATAGAGGGATTAGTTGCTTCGGTTGTTATAAAAAACCGATGCAATAGAGAGATTAGTTTGCATCGGTTTTCAACAACAACCTATGCAACAAGTTCCTTTGTTGCATCGGTTTTCATTACAACCGATGCAACATGGAGGTTGTGTCCAAGCAACCAACCATGATATTTTGCATCAGTTGTTAGTAACAACCGATGCAAAAAGGACCTTTTTGCATCGGTTTCAGAACTGTTGCAAAAGTGTTAAGCCTGTTGCATCGGTTGCATATACATCGATTGTTGAACTGATGCAAAAGGGGGGTAAACAACCGATGCAAATGGCCTATTTCGTAATAGTGCAAGTCGACTAATTCAACCTCTTTACCCATTTGGTCTAGCTAGTAGCTAAGAAGATTAGAGTGCTAGTATTCAAACTAATGCCATAGAGTCTACTTTTTCTTGGACACCTCTAAGGTAAAGGTGTTTATCAGCCGGCACAATATTATTAAATAATATTTAGCCTCCTAAGTATTAAAATCCAAAGGACATGGTTTAATAAAACCAATTTATTGTTCCCTCTTATTAAGTTAATTCAATTTTTAAACTTTATTTCTTAACCATTTTAAATCAAGATACCTTTACATCCTGAAAACTTAGAAGACCTAGTTTTATTTTAAAAATCTTTTGAAATAATACTACATATTTTATTCAAAAAAATATAGCTTGAGTAACCCCAAAATGATACTAAGGAATTGGGTACTACCATATAGTATTATACATTCCCTTACCTAGAAGGGTAATACTCAAGAGAAGTGTTTACCATCCGAACACATCTCTTTTCCATTTTTAGTTATTTTGGGCCACTCGAACTAGTTAACATAAAGATACTTTTTCTCTTTCAAATACCATTTAAAACAATACCATATATATTTCCAAAATATCTATTACCAACTTGCTTTGGGTTCATTCAGATTTAAACTTGTTTCGATCGTACACCGCTAAAGAGAATATTTTACTAAGTGCACTACAACATTCGTCTAAGCAAACATCCTATTGTCACTTAGAAGATTATTTGGATCGTCACAAAACAAATAGAAATTCGTTACCCGAACCAACCCAAGACTCGAAATTCCCATGTCCTAAAAATTTCTCTTTTCTTAACAAAAATACATCTAAATAATACTATTATTAAACCTTTGAAACCATTTTTCAAAAGCATTGGGATTTAGGTACTTAAGTTTCCTACTTAAATCCTTTTATTTTAAAGTCCCTTTTTTATAAATCTAGTATATAAAATCATTTCTACAATAAAATTGTTTATATTATTCTAAATTTCCTTTTAATATACATCCTCTATTAACTCAAGTTTTAACCCAACATTAACATCGAATGCTTTATAATCAAATTATGAAACATAATTTACAAGGTGTTTGTTTCAGTGTTTCCTAATTTTCTGTTCATCTAACCTATGTTTAAAAAAGGAAGCTACCTGTAATATTGAACAACAGTTGATGCTCAAACTGGACGAGCATGACTAAACCAGATCCTAAATGATAACAATAGAATATTATCATTTTCTATTCAAAAGGCATCTCAAAGTTGATATATTATTTTTGAAAATCATTTTTGTATATATAAAATATATTCCTAGGTAAAATTATTTTATTTACTAATTTTAAAACAATACTGTGTCGGTTGGCCTTGGAACCCCTATCAATATCGTTGGGCAGACGCATCAATCAAATTCATAAACCACTTAAAGTTCAATTAATAAAATATAAAATATTTTTATATCACAAACAAATGCGCGCTCCTATATAATACACTCAAACTCATTCTAGGTAGTCACTTACCCTATCTTTAATAAGATTACCCTACCAAAGGCAAGGTTCTCGCTTAACCTTCAACTCTAATACCAAATGTAACAACCTTCCTTTTCGATCCTCAGAAGTCAATACTAATACATCCATGGTATTCACGTGCCGAACAATCAAGTGCTGGAAAGATAGACGGCTAAGGGAAATAAGAAGAAAGAAGGCAATAAGAACTAAATAATACAGAACCTCACAACGCAAAGGAATAATATATAATAATAAATATAAAATTTTACATAGTCATTTCTAAAATGATACATCATAGTCATAATAATACAAATTCTAACCCGGGACAGTTATAACTATCTATCCCTACTTGACCGATACAAATTTCATGCAACACATCGAAAATAAAGAAATATATAAGAGATACATCTTGGACCACCGGCTCGTCTCCTGAGCTTCAGAGCTAATCTTAAAACATGCTCAGTCTGACCCGAGCATTAAAAAAACAATGCTTAGGTTAGTTTGGTAAAAGTACGTAAAAAACTCAAATCACAAGGAGTTTTATTATAACTTATAGAATCATTTGAAATCAAAGGTATCTCGTAAGACGTTGCCGCACATAAACATAGATAGGTTTTTACCTTATGACAACCAAACATTTTTATTATAAAATCTACTGATATAATAATAATGTCTAATGGTTTAAAGTATATATATCAAGTAGCTATAATATGACAACGATAATAGGTATATAACCAAAAATAGAAGGCGCTTATCAGAGAATGGATATCCATAAATGGTAAGGTAAGAGATTATTTTTTGAAAATCTGTACACCTCTAGATAAAATGTACAATGAGATCGAAAATCTTTTCAACCTTTGCTAATATAAGATTGGCCTACCCCTTATTAGGTAGTATCGAATATGATCACCCCTTGGCTATGATCAACAACCAAATGGACCACGAAGCATACATAGAGATATCGACACTAGATCTTGGGATGACCATACTCTAATGGGTGCGACCCACATAGCTCTGCCGCATCTACCATGTTTTACCATTCCCAAGGAATGAGGCTTTGAGAGGACATAATTATCATATTTCTTAGCAGACCATCTTGGAATGCTAACAATGCTTTCCAGGCAGAAATGCAATGCCAGCATTGATACATACAAGTTGTTTCGAAATCGAACAAACGTTCAACATTTACTATCTTCCATTTTGGAATCACCCTAATGAAGAATAGTGTAGCTCCACAGCATACTTCATAAGGATCCAATGTTATTAGTTTAGAGTGGTTCAGATACTTATTTGAAACCGGTACCTCCCAACTAAGCGGTAATTTACAACTAACTCAATTCCATTCTTTGGAAGTATGCACAAAGTATTCGAGTCCTCACTGGAGAACTCAAATATACATAACATACTTCCTAAGTTAAAAACAGGTTAAGATTTGATAATCGGTTATTTTACTATTAAATACACAATCAAACAACAATCCAAATATTTAATTTTCCCACGACAACTGCTAAGCCTCAAAATAAGTTTATATTTATTTATATCTCCTTTTAAAACGTTTATCAAAACATTCATATACTTATCTCACTGACATATGTATATTCACAAAACATTTGTGAAAGCTTCCTTATTCTAATATCATATTAAAGGGATAAAACAATTGTTACTTAAATTAGAGATAAGAATAATCCCAAATACTATTCCTTTGGTGTTAAGCATGGAATAAAAGTTCCACACCACCATAATTAAGAAGGCCAGTTAAGGGAAATCAAAATCTTAAACTGTTTTTATAAAAAATTTCAATAAATTTTTTTTGAAAATCTTTCCATTTATTGGTTATCTTTTTGCTTAAATTCTAAATCCATTTATAACACTCTTATATAAATGTCAAAAAATCATTTATAAAACCCTTTTATAAATATCCAAAAGTCATTCATAAAACTTCTTCTATAAATCTTTCTTTATAAACCTTTATAAAATTATTTTTGTAAGATATTATTTACAAACTATCATTTGTAAATCTTCTTTAAATAAATCCAATATAAATATTATTTTCAAAAATCATTTGTAAATACTATTATTAAAACAATTGGACATCTTACAAAATTATTTACAAACACTTAATCTTAATCTGACATAGAATTAAAATCAATTTAAAAACCATAATTTACAAACTTAAAAGGAGGCTTAGTGACCACCATAGTACTAAATATATATACCATTTTAATTAAATTTAACTTCCAAGTTACATAACAATTATTTATATAACTAACGTGTATGTAAATAAAATCCAAAACCAAATCATGGAATCACATGTCAAAATAAACCAACTAGCAAATACATATCCAAACATCATAATAGAAGGATGGTGATTTATGCAGCTAAATAGATGTCTAAACAATCTATAGAGTTCAATCATAGCAGAATAGGGATTTATTCTGCTAACAAATGTCCACATAATCAAAAAATGAGTTATAACATAATGAGGATCTATTCTGCTAAAAAATGTAAAAATTTAGTATAACCTATTCACATTTGTATAGTTACTTAATAGTATCGACAATAGGATCACTTGTGTTAAAAACTATTCTTTGTACAAGAAAGTCGCCATTAAACAAATTGATCCTTGGAAAACAAAGTAATTAAGAACTTAAACCTCTTTTTAAATAATTAATTACAAGTTAAAACCTTTAGAAAAACTTAATTAAATCTTATTAAGTCTTAACTTAACTTAATTATTAGTTAAGAAATAATTAACCTTTAATAAATAATTTATTTATAAATTAAACCCTTAATTAATTTATAATTAGAATAATCAAACACTTACTTAACAATTAATTAATTTATAATCAACGCTATACTTAATTGATAATTAATTAAAACTAAATCATATAATTAATTCATAATGTGATGAGCTACCTTTTCGACCCTCAGAAATTGACACTAATACATCCTCAGTATTCACGTGCCGTAGATCCAAGTGCCGGAGAGGCAGATTATCATAGGGTAAAAGAAAATAAATATAAAAGATAAAACAAAATAGAATCTCACATCGCATTCAACATTTAATTATAAATATGAGTAGGATGTGCAATCACTCCAAATTACTCCATCAGTGTTCCAATAAGTACTAATCCAACCAAGATAGTTATAACTACCTATCCTCACAAGTGCTGGTAGAGACAAAAACAATGGAACTAGATATAGATGACTATCCACATAGGACCCTCCAACTTCATGCTCCATCCAAAATGCTTCGAGCTTCTCCTAATATATTCCATGCCACCTAACTACTTGGCTGCCTAGAAAAAAGGCGCACCCAAAGTTTAAGGGGAAAAGAAAATAAACTCCAGGTCAGTCATGAGACTGGTATGAGAAACTCAAATTACAGATATTTGAAAACAAAGGGTATCTCATTAGACTACACTGCACATAAACACAGAATGGGTTTTTAACTTATGATAATAAAATCATTACTTCGCAAAATCCGAGGATATTATTTATAATGACTTTCTTTTGAAAACACTTTACAAGTAAATATAAATAATCTTAGCCAAAATTGATACAGTATTAAATTTCCAGCATACTAGGTTCTACAATCGAGTCCTAAGGCACTTATTAGAGAGTGGATTTCCATATGATGGTTGGTAAGGAACTACCTTTCGTACAGTACATCTTTAGAGATCAAAAACTTTAAAACCTCTACACCTGGCAAGACCAGCCTACCCGTAGACCCACCTGGTGGTGGATAGAACCAAATATGACATCACCGCGGTCGTAACTGACCTATCCGGGATCCCATAGCATACAAAACATACTTGACATATATAGAATAATCTAGAAAGGTGATGACTAGACCCTAGTAGTTGCAAACCACATAGCCTTACGGTATGCTCTGATTTAGCCATTTTTAGAGGATGAGGCCCGAGGTAACGATTACCTTTCACATATCACATTCTACTTTGAATGCCACATTGCCAATTCCATCACACACCATTGATTTCCATTAATGTACAACTTCTAAGCTAGTACGTCTCTAAAAAGGATGTAAAGTATAGGAGAGTTACTTCCTATACCACCAAACATATGTAAGTTTGTAAAAATCAATATACGTGCATGTTGGAAATGCAATATCAGACATTCATTCATACAAGTTGTCCATGAACAAGACAAATCAAAGGAACTCTCCTATCACATCCTCTCAAGAATCATCCCTAGGATTAGTAGCAAACAACCCTTGCATCGAAGATCAAATAAAGATACTACTGCCATATATATATGATATGGGAAATTACCCCAAGGGTTAGTGTAAGCAGCCGTTCATTCCATTTATTATCATTCCATGTCATTAGTTCGAATAGGTAAATTGGTTTTAAGTGTTTTTCGTATAAGAATCACTCAAATCCAATCCTGGTTCCTTTGAACCAATCATCGATAAAAGGATGTTAAATAAATAGGTGCTTGCCATGTGATTACTTACTTTCTTTTTATCAAAAATATCCTCTAGAGATATATATCTTTAAAATATTTCTTTTCGGTATATACGGAATCATTAAACCTCTCTTTAACTTTGTAAATACCAAATCATTTTCATAAGTCATATTGGACGACATTATTGAGTTAAAAATGGTCGATAGGAATTATACCAATTCTACTCAGCATCAATTTCCGTATTTAAACTTTACTATCCGTCGAATAACGGTGAAATAACCTTTTAAATTCACATGGTAGTACGGGTTCCCTCCGTGGAATTTAATACTAAGTGTAATAATATTATTCCTATATAACCCAAGTTGTATTGCATTTGGAAAAATTAAATATATTATACTTGTCTCGTTTCCGACATTTCGACCTTATCTATTCCTCGCCCAAAAAAAGGCCAAGCGAGCCAAAGCACCGGTTGCTCCTGGACATCTACTTAGTTTTGGCACCTCACATCCGGATCTCACAAATAGGAAAATCCAATCTGCTCGTCAGCTTTTAGAGCCAAGATTCAATCACTTACTTTTAACGGCTTTTCTTTGAAAAATTTATTTAAACTTTTTAAAATAAAAAATAAAACCTTCAAATCATCTTGAAATGCTTATTTATTTATTTATTTAAAAACATTTATAACTTTTTGGGAAAGAACACTTAAGTTTAAAGCCATGTTTTAAAAGTTATTAAAAGTGCCGTGGATAATGCTGCGAATAGTACCTTTAAGAATTATTTAAACAAAACAATTTTTCGAGCGTTTAGAAATCCATTTTTGTAACTCCAATCTCTTTTAAAACATTTGAAATATTTATAGAACTTATTCCATATTTTTAAAGTACTTAAAATATCAATTTTAAAGAATTTTTCACTTTGGTTTCCGAACAGCCTAACCGCGACAATTTTGACAACTTGTTTTGCTCATACTCAAATCTACTAAACGAAATCTTGATCCTTTTCTTTTGTTTCAAAATTATGATTATAAGAGTTTGGAAAATTCTTATTATAAATAATTCCGACTCTGAATCCATCGTACAAATGGATTTAGCTTTCTACGACGCGAAATCGCAAACTACCATTACGCGACGCACGTATTTTTGACTCAATTTTCATAACTTGCCAAAACTTCGCCAAACTGGATTTTAGTATTTATAAAATATTTAAACCATTTTAAAGAGTTTTAACAATCTCATATACAACATTTCATTTATTAAAGGAAAGTAATTTCCTTTGTGATATTCGACGTGTATTAAACGTGAATCATTTCAACATCAAAATAATCATATAATGAACATCCAAAGTTGATGATCAAACTTAGTAAACAATCATAAAAATCATATAACATCATCAATTTACACACACACACACACACACACACACATATATATATAGTTTCTCACTTGTTTTTCATCAAATTAACTTTAAAACGGCTATAGCTCCACTACGATCGCACTGGAGTCTATGGAATCGAGCCTTGGACATTTGGGACGTCTTAGCCTATGCTTACTAATGGAGGTGGTCACGGCCTTAGGTGGTGGAAGGTGTGGCCGTGGGTTTAGAGGTGGAAAAGAAGTTGATTTCTTTAGTTTTGAAGAGTTTTGATAATATGTACTTACTACATAGTTTTAATCACCTTTTGCCATAATCTTTGACATAACTTTCTTTAGGCAAGAAGCTATGAACGTAGAGTTAAAGAAGTAAAGAAGCTTAGGAATTTTTATGTAGAAATGAGGTGAATGAAGTGAAGAGAGGTGGGTGTTATTTATAGGCAAAAGCGAGGATGTAAATATCAAGATATTTATACATAAACACATCATCATTTGCTCACCACCACACCCCCTCCCATGTCATCATGCTCGGCCAAATCCCCTCCCATGTGTATGTACCCATGTGCTTGTACTTAGTGTGTAAGAGTTTGACTTTGGTTTGCTTAAATGTTATGTTTTAGGAAAATATCTTGGATATTTATAATGTACATATATATTTGACTGTATAAGTATATTTGTATGTATATATGTGTTCACGTGAATGTGAATGTGTTCATGTATATGTATATGTATATATGCATGTGTATAACTCAAATGGTTCACAATGTTGCACAACTTTTCTATGTTGAATCGTTACAGATTTTGATTTCAACTTTTTGTCATATTTTCACTCCTTATTTAGTATGTATGTATGTGTATATATATATATATATAAAATAATAATAATATTTCTATCATTATATACTAATTATAAAGGTTTATTTGACAATTAAAATAATTATTAAATCAATCACTCAATCCCAATTTAAATTCAAAAATCATTTATTCCAAAATAGTGATATCATTGATGATATCATAAAGTGATTTTATTTAAAAAATAAAATAAATAATTTAATTAAATATTCTCACTCAAATACATAAATAAGTGTGTGTATCCAGCTCTATGCATGAAGTCGGATAGTCTAGGAGCTGTTTGTCGATAAAACGGTTTTCGGTCAATTTATCGATATATCTTTCGAAGTATATATTTTTGTAAATATTTATTCAAAATAAGATTACCAATATTATTTATTAATCAAAACATTATCATTTATGTTACAAATCTTATACTTGAATATTTTAAAATTTTCAAAGTAATGAATTTGCAGTCGTTGCATACTTCCTCCTAAAAATAATTTCGTACTCGAAATTAAGGATAAGAAGAAAATGACTCGAAAAGGAATATATATTTGACAAGTGAATATTCACAAGATATGATACGTGACTACACCATAAATGGTGAGTACACTATCTTGATACCACATGCAAATTGTACATTAACCCTAAACTCAAGATAAGCTTTCCTCATTCTATATTCCATCGTGCAGTTTTCAACATCACCACTCCATTGAACTCTTACTAACGTTACCGCTTTTCTTCTCAATTGCTTCTCATTGTGACCCATGATTCGAACTGTTCGTCTGATAATTGCCATGGTTCTACTTCTAAATCTTTCTAGCAAGCTGTTTCTATAATCTGTTTTGGATCATGCACATATTTCCGTTGATCGGATACGTGAAAGATGTTGTGCATACCAATAACCTTTCCGGCAATTCCACACAATAAGCTAATGGGCTATCTGCTTAAGAATGGGAAAAGGTCTAATAAATCGAGGTGCTAACTTCCCTGCCTGACCAAATCTTACCGCTCCTCTCATTGGAGAGATTTTCAAGAATACAAAATCTCCAATGGAGAGTTCCAAATTTCTATGCCTTTGATCAGCGTAACTCTTCTGCCTGCCCTGTGCTTCTTTCATCTTCTTTTTGATTAAGTCTACCTTTTTTTGAGCTTCTCGAATCATATCGGGACCAAGTAATCACCGATCTTCAGTTTCAATCCAATATGCCGAGGATTTACATGAATGGCCATATAAAACTTCGTACGGTGCCATGCCAATACTTGCCTGATAGCTGTTATTATAGCAGAATTCCACAAGATGGAGATAATTTTCTCATGAACCACCAAAATTTAAGATACAAGCTCTTAGAAGATCTTCCAATACTCGATTTACCCTTTAGTTTGCCCATTTGTCTGGGGATGATATGCGGTTTTTATACTCAGCTTCGTTCCTAAAGCTATTTTTAATGCCTCCTAGAACTTACTAGTAAAGATTGGGTACCAATCACTAATATTATTGCTTGGGATGCCGTGTAATCAATCTCTCATGTATATTTCTACAAGACTTGCAGCTATTCTCGGTGGCTTTACTGGGATAAAGTGTGCGCTTTTGGTCAATCGATCTATGATAACCAAAATGCCTTCATTTCCCTTTCTTGATTGATGTAAGCCGTCGATGAAATCCATCAGTATTTGATTCCATTTCCAAGTTGGAATTTCAAGAGGTTGAAGTAATCCAATAATCTTTTGCTAATCGCTTTTGATCTGTTGATGATTTGCACATTTGCTAATATGGATAGAGATATTGCTCTTTACATCATCCCAACAAAAAGACTTCTTCACATCTTGATACATTTTGGTAACTCCAGATGTACTGAAAGTCGAGAATTGCGACACTTTATTAAAATTCTTGCCTCATCCCGTCGACATTTGGGATGCATACTCTACCATTCATCCTTAATATTCCTTGATCATCCACCTTGAATCGTATCAATCTTTCTGGTACTGTATTTTTCTCCACTGCTTTGACCATCTCTGGAACAAATGGATCTCTAAGATGGTTCTCTTTTATACGACTAACCAAAGTTGGATGTACTATCAAATAAGCTATAACGACATGCTTTTTGCTTAATACATTTGCTATCACATTAACTTTCTTGGGCGTATATCAGATATCTAAATCATATGATGTGAGAATTCTAGCCAACTCCACCGTCTCTTACTTTAGTCCTTTTGAGTGAAAAGTTACTTCAATGATTTGTGATCTGTGAAGAGTTTGAACTTCTCACCCGTAAATAACGTCTCCAATTCTTTAGTGTGAACACAATGGCTAATAGTTCTAAGTCGCATGTCGCATAATTTCGCTCATGCATCTTTACCTACTAGCATATGCATGAACCTTCCCATGTTGCATCAATACTGCGCCCATTTCTTCACCACAAACATCAATATAAATGATTAAACCATCGATTTCATCAATAATAGTTAGGATTAGAGTGGCAATTAACCTTTTCTTAATATTTTGGAATTCTTCTTCACATTTCGGCATCCATTCAACTTTAACATCCTTCATAGTCAACTTCGTTAAGTAATGAGAAATTGTGGAGAAGTCCTAAATAAATCCCCGGCAATATCTGCTAATCCTATGAAGCTTCAAATATCATTCAGAGTCTATGGTTGTTTCTAATCTAGGATGGCTATAATTATTTCAGGATCAACCAAGATTCCTTCCTTTGACACAACATGTCCAAGGAACCTTACCTTTTCTTCCCAGAAGTGGCATTTTGAAAACTTAGCCTTTAGCACATTCCTTCTCAATATTTCTAGTACAATCTCTAATTGACTTGTTCTTCTTCGGTCTTTGAATACATAAGAATATCATCAATAAAAACCAATATGAAATTTTGGAGCATATTCTGAATACTCTATCCATAAGGTCCACAAAATAAGTGGGAAAATATGCTAGCCAAAAAGGAATAACCAACCACTCATAGAAATCATTTAGTCCTATGAATGCAGTTAAAGGAATGCAATCGTATGCTATCCTTACTTGATGGAATCCTATAACTAGGTCAATTTTGGAGAATATTCGAGCACCATGTAGTCGATCGAACAAGTCATTAATACAGGGTAGAGGATACTTATTCTTAATCATTTTCTTATTAAGGTCTAGATAGTCTTTACAAAGTCTTAGGGAGCCATTTGACTTTGCAACAAAAAATACCACTGAGCATCACTTGAGTGACCAGGCCCAATTAGTCCTTTCTTTGATTCCTAAATTCATTGGCTTCCTTAGGGCCATTCATAAATAATAATCATAAATAGACCTCGCAACGGAAATCAAGTTGATTCAAAATTCAATTTCCCTATGTTTGGGTAAACTTTTAACTTCCTCAAAAACATCCAAAAATTCCTAAACAATTGGCATTTCTTCTAAACGTTTCTGAAATGAATTAAGGGCATATATGAAGCTATCAACTTCTGGACATGATTCTTCACACATTATTTGAAAAGGTTCACTTCTTTTATTTTCCAAATGCATCTTCCTTTTAACACAATAAAAAACAGCCTTATATTCAGATTACCAATACATACCGAGTATATTCTCAAATCCACTATAATTGAGGACAATCGGGCCATATGAATTTTTTTAGGATAGGCAGGCAACTTATACTTTTTCATAAATTCTACCGAGATTAGTTTTACCACATATGAGTTTAGAGAAATAGATAGAATATCTTCATGATAATTTTTGATTTATCAAATAATTCTTTAGAAATAAAATTATGGAAAGCCCCGATATCAAATAAAACTAGATTTTCATAATACAGATATTACTTTCAAGAACTGTCATGCCCTTCGCATCTGTGTTGAGGGTTCATCTTTAATGGTGAAAACTTTGATTTGTTCTCCTTTATGTATCAGTGGGTAATCCTTCTTCCGGTGCCCTTGTCTGTGACAATTGTAGCAATTCTTGTTATCTCGCCTTTTGGTAAGTGTGATATCCTGGAATTTCAAGGAATTTAAAATGTAATAATCTCTTAATTAAATTATTTAAAATTTGATAATTTTTTTACTTTTAAACGTAAATAACCAAAAATAATAATGTGATGTTTTTAAATTTAGAGATAGATTGATTTTGAATAGAATAATAATTTAATTTGTGTTATTTTATAAATTTGGTTTTAAATATACTTATTATTTTCAATCTAGTAAGTATTGTTTAAATTTATATATATTTATTTAAGTTAGCTTTAAAATTAGAATTTAATATTTCCAAATTTAATATATTTAAATTAATATAGATATATTTGATTTGATTTTTAATTGAAGTTTAAATTGAATTTGAATTTGAAATTTGGATTTAAATTGAAATTTAAAAGAATATATATATATATATATATATATATATATCTTGAAAATTATTTATGATATAAAAGAATATATGAATAAAGTTTATTTAGGATAAGATTTGTTTTATATTAATTTCAATAAAGGATTTTTATTTAGAAAATATTTATTTAATAGTAAATAAATACAAAAGCTTTTAGATTAGCATATGAAAATGGATTAAATAATTTTATTTGATTTTATTTAGAATCTAATTAGTTTTTATTTTTTCTTTTAAAAGTTTTATTTTTATAAAATAAGAAAAAGCATTTATAAATTAATAAAGGTATTTATTAATTAGAAAAATTAATAATAAAAGATTTTAAATCCTTTAAAAATAATATAAATATAAATTATTACAAGTGTTAATTTTTAAAGCTTATTGATTAACATGTGTAATGAATTAAACAATGGTTTATGACAAATGTGGCAAATTTAACAATTGTCTTTCTCTTATTTTCTTTTCTTTAATTCTTATAAACCATAAATTACATAATATAAAACTCCCATTTTTCTTTCTTCATTCTTTTTCTTTCAATTCAAGCAAGAAATTAATGGCCACAACTTGAAAACCATTTTTTCAAATCCCTGTAAACTTTCCTCATGACAAATGCAAACCAGAAAATCCACAAACAATATTCAAGTTTAAACTGAAATCAAAATCTATAACCTCCTCAAAACATTTTAAAAGCTTGAAACCTTCTATTATCAAAACCTAGAACACTTTCAAAATTGCAAGCCTGAAATCAAAGTTTAAATCATCATGTTCCAATTTATCCAGCATTCCAGCTTCAGACAATCAAGAAATCTTCCCATCATTTGGCTTCAATGTTATTTCCAGTGCAAGCTTTCAAGTTTTAAAGCTTTCCAGTTTCTAAAGTTTCAAGCATGACAAAGTTTCAGAAAATCAGAACAACAATATGCAGTTTTCAAATTTTTCAAAGGCTTCAGTTTCAATCCATTTCAAGCTATCTGCATTTTTAAAATAGTGAGTAAACTTTTTAATTAAAGTTTAAGTAGGTAAATAATGGATTGCTTGTGAAATTTTTCCATGATGATTGTTTTGCATGTATGTTTATAAATAAGTTTCTACGCATTTGGAAAGTGTGCATGCCTGTGTATGTTGTTTCCCTGTTCTTGCTACAGAATTTTAAAGTTTAAACCACAAATTCATTTTCTTCTCCTATGATTTCTTATAACGTTTGGTCTTCAAACAATAAATGTTTGTTTAGACATAAATTTAATTTAAAAAATAAATTTAAGTAAAAATATTTGAAAGTTTATCTGGAATACATTAGGATTTCTTTTATATATGCTAAAATCAATCACTATAATTTGCTGTTTCAAGATCATGAATCCACTTTAAAAGTTATGATTTTTAAAACAAATATCAGAATTTTTAATATTGAATTGGATGTGAATTTGGGGGATGTCTAGGATATGGTTTTTGGGTGAATTCTGGTGGCCGTAGCATCTGGGGTGGTCGTGAACTTCACTGGAGATGTAGGAGGTAATGGCGGTTCAGGCAAAAATGTGAAGAGGTGTCACTGATCACCGTGGCGTCGATGGTGGTCGTGTTAAGGTTAAAACCCTAGTTTTTGTTGAATCTGGAATTTGGGTCACTGCTTCTCCTCTGGTTGATCGAGTGCCGTGAAACTCAAGGGAATGGTCACGTGTTGGGTCGGCAAGATGTGGCCAGAGTCGTATGACTTCTGGTGATTAGAGCAGTGTGGTCGAAGGGGGTTTACTGGAGGTTGTTTTTGGTGCTAGTCCTTCTGTGTTGCTCATTTTTGTTCAAGAGATTGTGAGCTTGGTTTGGTGGTCGGGATGAGTTGCTGCGGCGTTAGGTGATGTGCCGAAGGGTGTGGCGATGGTCGGAGTTACTGCAAGTGGTGGTGCATGTGCACGAGATGGCAGTGTGTGTCAGTGGGTTTGTTGTGGGAGTGTCTCGAATGGATGCTCGAGGATTTGAGTGATGGACTCGGGTTTTTGCTCGAGTAGACTTCGTGAGTGTTTCTTTTCAGGTTTTAAAAACTTAAAAATAAATTTAAGATTTAGAAAGTGGAAAGAAGGGGAAACTCGGGTTTGACCCGAGTAAGCTTCGGGTTCGACCTGAAGCAGAAAATTTTAACAGGTTTAAAGGTTTTTAAAACTTGTTTTCTTGAAATTTAAAAATATGAATTAGTTTAAATTTTTTATATAATTTACTTTATATTTAATAGATGTTTTCTTAAACCTTTTGATTTAGAAGTTGAAGTTTTTTCGTCAAGTACTAGTGGTCCAGTGGTTTACGACATGAGGTGAGTTGCTGCATCTTGTTGTGGTGGCACAGGTTCGATTCCCAGCGGCCACAAGTATGAGACATAAGTGCACGGCCACTTTAAAACCGGCTTAACCAAAGGTCAGGGCGACATAGTCTCCCTGTCCCCAAAGATTTTTTTTTTTAAATTTAAGTTCTATTAAGTAAATTTAAAGTGATTTTAAATTTAATTTAGAAATGGAATTTTTAAAGGTTTATATAAAAGCAGGTTTTTAAAATTCAAAATTTGAAACTAATTTTTTAAAAACTATTATTTGATAACTAATTTAAGTTATCTTAAGAAGCAGACTTTTCGACGAAAAATGTCCTCCGTGTTTCTTCCTCCAGGCGAATAATTTGTCCCGCTCCACTTCCTCTTCGTGTATCTTCTTTCTCCCCCCTTTCATGTCCTTTTCTCCTCCCCTTCCCCCATCCCTGCGTCTACCCTCTCCCTCTTCTACTCGTTCAGGCCGTTGCTTCAGATCTATGTCGTCTGTTGATGTCGCTCCTGTCCTTTTCGCATCCAGTGAATTTCCTCCCCTTAGTTCTCTGAACCTGTCTCGCCGTGGTCCGATTGCTCACCCTTGCTCGAGTGGTGATATTGCTGTTGCTGACCGTGTTCAATCTGAAGCGATTCCGCCCCCAACTGGTAAGTCGCGCCTCCTTCCTTCGTTGGGTACAAATGTGTGTATCCCAATGAATCACAGTCGTGATATGGGCAAGCTAGTGATGGATTCAATGGTCAATGAGAATGATATAGGTGGAAAGTCATGTTGTAATGTTGGCGCAGATGAGAATGTTGTGCCTGTTCGATGCACGCCCAGTGTTTGTATAAATGCTACTGCCGGTAATGGACCTTTTTCCAGTGGTAGCTGTTTGGATGCGCCCTTGTCTGTTGCTACACATGATCTGCCATCTGTTGAGGTTCGTAATGGGCCATCTGTTGAGGTTCGTCTTGGGCCTCCTTCGGCTGTGCCTGCTTGCCCCAAACCTTGGACTTCCTTATTTAAATCATTGCCACGTAGCGCAGGTGATTACACCCCTATTGAATTTGATATTTTGGAGGAGAACGGAGTGAAGATTCCTCCTCCTAATGTTATCCAAGCTGGAGTTGATTTTTGGTCTGAATATTTAGTTGGTTTCTTTCTTGAACCAAATCACCGTTTTCGTGATCCGACCACGATTTTGAGGAAGGCTTGGATGCTGAGTGGTAATTTGACGGTTAAGCTGGTTGACTCTTTTTATTATCTTAAGTTTTCCTCCGCTCAGGATCGTCGTCTTGTACTTAGTGCCGAGCCGTCTTTTTTTGATGGTAGACCCTTTATCATCACTCCTTGGTCTCCTTCTGTGGCGCGTGCTCGCGAGCAAGTGCTTTCCATTCCCGTTTGGGTCTACTTTTCTCAGATTCCATCTGCGCTTCAGCCTTTGCTTGGGTTGAATTGGTTAGCTTGCAACATTGGAAAATTGAAGTGTTTTGACGCTACTACGGTAGCCCGAGAGAAATTGATGTATGCTAAGGCTCTGATTGAGATAACCCCCTTCCAGCCTCTCCCTGCTTCTATTCCTGTTCAGCTTGCCGTTGGTCATGTTGCGGAGGTTCGTGTTCGCTATGGTTGGGTTCCAGATATTTGCTCCTCCTGTCACTCTTTTGGTCACCTGGATTTCTCTTGCCATCATTCCAAAGCCTCTGCGGCTGCTCCCAAGATTCCTCTGCCTCGCCCCCCGCTTCGAAAATGGATTCCCAAGGCTCCCCCTCCTGCTTCTCAGATCCCTCCTCTTCCTCCTCCTGTTTTGGGTCCGTCTTTTTCTGGAGCTAGGCCTGCTTCCCCTTCTATTGCTATGTTTTCTTGTGGTGCCCCTGCTCTTCCTATTCAGGCATCTATTTCTGCCCGGATTGCTTGGGTTGAGTCAGAGAGATGTTGGGTTGATATCATCTCAGATGTGAGATTTAATCCAGTGGATGACACGTATTTCAGATTTGTTTCCGATGATCAGGAGGACCTTCGTTGCCTTTATTACAGACCGTCTGATGATTCTTTAGTTCTTGATATGGATGGTCTGGATGCGAGTAGGAATTGTGCTTTGCTTGAAGATCAATCATGGGATCGTTCTTTCATTTATTCTTCGGACGTTTTGGGTTATGATCCGAGTCTTGCTATCCACTTCAGACCTTTTGCTGGACTATGTGGGAATGTCCCTTTGCTTTCTCCAGAGGATAGTGATTCTTCCTCCTTGGAGGAGTCCTAGTTCTTGGTGATTTACGTAGCTTTTGTGGCAAGTCTGCCTCAAACCTGTGCTGTATTTTATTTTTCTGATTTTCCATAGTAGTGTAGGTGCTTTTACCTACCTCCTGTACTTCAACCTTATTACTTTCGTAATAAAAGTGGACGGCCCACTATAAAACCGGCTTGCTTTGCAAAAAAAAAAAGTTATCTTAAGAAGTTATTTTTTTAATAACTTTAAATTCTCAAGTTAAAATAATTATTTTATTTCAAAAAACTTAATTAATGGTTTAATTAAGTAACGTTAATTATGAAGATAAATGGTTTAAATATGTTAATAAAGGCATTAATAAGATAAGGTTTTATCTTAATTAAGGTTTTAATGTCTTGATATTAATTAAATTTATTAAAGGAATTAAATATAATTAATTAATTATAAAGGATTAATTAGGCAATTAATTAAGGGTAATTAATTGATTTAATTGATAAATAATTAAGGTTAATTAATTTAAAGGGCAATTAATTTAAGGGTTATTTGAATGGTAATTAAAAATCATTAATTAGCTAATTAGGATTATTGATTAATGATTATAGATTAATTAAGTAATTAAGTGTGATTAAGACTTAATTAATCAAGTAATTAGGATTGATTAATTAAGTGATTAATGATTAGTTAATTAAGTAATTAAAGGTTACTTAATTAATAATTAAGAAGTGCTTAATTTGTGATTAAGTTTTATTAATTAATAATTAAGTTTTATTAGTTAATAATTGAAGGATAATTAATCTATAATTAAGGATTAATTAAGAATTTGTTAAATGGTAATTAATTGATTAATCAAATGGTGATTAAGGATTGATCTAATGGTAATTAAGGATTGGTTAATTGATAATTAAAGATGGGTTAACTGTTAATCAAGGATTGATTAACTGATAATTATGGATTAATTAATCTGTAATTAAAGTTGTTAATTAACAATTAAGTTTTATTAATTAATAATTAAGAGATAATTAATTAGTTAATTAATGATTTATTAATTAATTATAAGAATAATTATGGATTAGTTAAATTGTAATAAGAAATATTGAGTAATAATTAAGGTTATTAATCAATAGTTGATGGATAACTAATTAGTTAATTAATTGATTATAAAATTAATTAAGGATTGATTACTTTGTATTAAAGGAGATTAATTAATAATTAAGGATTATAAATTGATAATTAAAGGATAATTAATCTGTGATTAGAGATTAATTGATTGATTGATAAGGTAATTAAGGAGTGATTAATTAATTAAATGATCGTAGTTAATTAATGTTTGATTAAGCAGGATTGGGTGATTAATTATGATATGAATTAATAATTCTTATTTATGGATGATTGTTTGTGTAGAATGTCTGGATTGGATGATATCTATTGGATGATGTGCTATAGTATTCTGTGAAATGATATTGGATATATCAGTGATAAATGTGTGATATTTATCTGTGAGTGCTGTGTGAATTCAAAATATTGAACTGAATTAAATTGAATTGTTTAAACTTTTAAACAACTTGGCCTTTAAGATACGTTTGGATTTCCATAGGACCGGGATCGTGTATCAAATTTGATTATCCGTAAACTACATCGATCCAAGTTAAACGTTAGGTCGTGAATTCAAATAAAGATCAAGTTGAAGACTCAAAGTGTAAGAACTATCTACCGTAAAACTCTAAGGGTGATTCCAATACGAGTATAATGGAGATAGTGCTTTCAGGTTCGAGATGGAGTTTTCGGAGTGCATTTAGAGAAATTCCCAAGAAATGAGAGGGCAGGGTTATTATCGTTAAATCTGAGGGTGATTCCTAAATGAGTGTAACGAGATAATGCCTTCGATTTAGTTCGAACCCGGAACGAACTTGTATGGATTGAATGCTTTTAGCACATCGTCAGGTGGACGATGAGCATTCTAAGATAGATGTGTTCTATAAAGGTAATCGTAGCCTCAAGCCTCATCGACCGGGAAAGGCTAAAACAGAGGAGGTGCGACAAGGCTAAGTGGGTAGCACCCAAGTAGGATAAGATCTTCCCCTGTCTAGAGTCCCTTTTTATTCGGTTGTGTGGGCGGTTGATAGCTACAACCGTTGGGGTTGTCTTATTCGGGACTGTGTAGTAAGGGGTGGTTCCGGCCTTGTGTTGCAGGGGATTTAGAATAGATCCTCGGTACGTTGATCTAGGCCACGTACTGTGACAGGTGGTACCCCAGTAGCTCTGCCATTATACGAAAAGCCAATCTCTAATAAGTGCCCTCGGTTTTGATTGTATACCTATGTATGCTGGAATTTAATAAATGCAACATGTTCGGCTATTTCATATTTTTTTGAAAACCTAGACCCTATTATATATCACCAGATTTCCTATCAAATTTTTTGGTTAGCGTAAGGTAAAAACTTACCCATATTATGTGTGGAAGTCTTACGTGATACCTTTTGTTTCAAAAGTTTTTCAAAGTTAAGCAACTTTAACCCATTTACTTACACCAGACCCATGTCTGACCCGGAGTTTATTCTGTTTTTCTTAAACTCTTGGATGCTCAAATTTTTAGGAGTAGCAAAGGGATTCAGGTTATCTTTGACGAATTCTGGAGGAGAGATGGAGCAGGAGGCTTCAACGTTTACAGATATTAGTGTTTCCGCTATGTTATATCTCTGTGATGATGTATGTATTGTATTAGAGTTGTATAATAGATAGACTTTTATAATTGTCTATGTTGTGTTGTTGTATCTGTGTAACTCTGATATGTAAATGACTATGTAATAGTTATGTTATATATTATATTTTGTTCCATTCCGTTGTGAGATTCTGATATTGTTGGGTTCTTTCTTCTATCTATTCTATTTCTACCTCTTTCTTTCTTAATAATGATGCGTCTTTCTGTGGAATGAAAGGCGGGTAATTACACTTGGTATCAAAGTGTAGGTTGAGATAATACCTTGGCTCTAGAGTGATGTCTATCTTGAGAGCGCGTATTTGTAATTTTTATATGATTTTATATACCAATATGAATTTGTTGGGTATCTGTTCGGATTTCCAATATAAGTTCTAGAGAAGTTCATCTCTCTTTGTTTGGTTGACCGTCCTATTTTTGTATCTAATCCTTTAGGCAGAGCAACTAAGATAGATAAGATCTGTAGAGGTTTAAGGTTTTCTTATCTTCCCCATAGTTTTTATGATGGCCCTTTTGTATTGGATTTCAAAAGGATTTGATCTTATTCGGAGTTTGGATTGGTTGGATAGTAAGGCTATTTTGATGGTGAAGCAAGGATTGTATCTTTGGCAATTGAGTTAGGAGGAATTGCAAAAATGACCTGCGATGATGTCGGGGTTCTTTTGAGCCATCTTCTGCATGGAGTTGAGGCATCTCTAGAAGGTGTAGAGTCCATCGAGGCGGTCAAAGATTTTACGGATGTTTTCGGGGAACTGAAGATTTATCCTCATCAGGAGATAGAGTTTCGGATCACCTTTGGTTCCGGAGCAGTGCCTTTTGTTCAGCCTAGTTTTTCTAGTTGGGGTTCAGCTGTTGTCTTTGTGGCCTAGTCAGATGAGTATTTTCGAGATTCTGTGTGGATTTGATGAACCGAGTTTTTGGGATGTGAGTATAAGTTCGTCCTTATGTTCAACAATATTTTTATTGTCTACTCCAAGTCTGATGAGGAGCGCAAGCGGTAGTTGGAGTTAGTGTTAGAGGCTTTGAGGAGGAATTTTGTTCTTGGTAATGGTATTTCTATAGATCCAGCCTGGATAGCTACTATTCAGGAGTGGAAGTAACCGCAGTTTTTTGATTTGGAAAAGTTCTACAAGAAGATTATCAAGGATATTTTTGAGATTTCTTCGCACTCAACCAAATGACTAGGAAAGGAGCAAAGTTTAAGTGGACCCTAGTGTTAAGAGCCATTCTTGGATTTGAAGGCAACGCTGACTATTGTGCCAGTTCTAGCTATTTCTGATGGCAAGAATAAGTTTGAGGTCTGCTCGGGCGTTTGTATGTGTCTGAGATGGATGAAGTGAGTCAAGAATGATCAGTGTTCTAGTTTTGTGTTTTGATGGCCTAGGAACATTGGGGCTCATCGGAAAGATTTGTGTTTCGAATTTCTGGATTTTGAAGCAAGAAGTTTTGGCAGGGAGTCATCGCTCCAGGTTGAGTGTCCAGCCTAGGGTGTTCAGAGATATATGAATATGAAGGGAGTCTTCGGGTGGCCGAGCGTGAAGAAGGATGTAGCTGCTTTCGTCTTTGGATGTGCGATCTGTCAGTAGGTGTTAGTGATCTGCAGAAGTCCGTCGGATTGTTGCAACTTTTGGAAGTTCTAGTGGAAAATGATTTCTTTGGATTTTGTCGACGATTTTCCAAGGACCAAAGAGGGAAATAAAGGAATATGAGTGATTGTAGACCGGTTGACCAAGAACGCCCATTTTATTCTGGTTAAGGCAATCCATACTACAGCATCTTTGGCTGAGTTTTCCTTGAGAGTTTGTCTGACTGCTTGGTGTTTCAGTCAGCATTGTTAGTGATCGTGATCCTATCTTCTCCAGCAAAGTTTTGGAAGGCTTTGCAGATCAGTTTTGGGTTCGAGATTGAGTTTGAGTTCAATCTATCATTCGCAGACCAACGGAAAGGCTGAACCAAATTCTAGAGATTTGTGAGGGCTTGTATTTTGGATTTTTGTGGATGTTGGGAGGACCATCCACATTTATTGGAATTCTCGTTTAGTTATTAGGCGAGCATCTAGATGGCACCCTATGAAGCTTTGTTTGGAAGACCCTGTAGATTTCCATTTTATTGGGAAGAGTCAAGAGATCGTCTGGTCATTGGTCCAGTTTTGACCCGCGAGGCATCTGCAATGGTGGAGCTTATCAAGAAGAGATTTAGTGTTTGTGGTCTACAGGATTGAATTGCCAGTTTGGATGGCTGTAATTCACAATGTTTTTCACGTATCTCATCTGTGGAAATACGTAAACGATCTATCTTTTGTTGTGGAGCTAGGATTTCAAAATTTGTGCTGGGAAACTCTGAGTATTTTTAGGGAGACTTATTCGGATCTGAGTCCGGATAGGTAGTGTTGTTTATTTGAATGAATTGTTTGTTTGAATAAATTGTTTGTTTAGATGAATTGTTGTTTGTTTTATAGTGAATGGTTGATAGGAATGCTTGAATGGTTAAAATGAAATAAATGATTTTTGGATTATCTTTGTTTTAAATTTTGAGGACGAAATTCTTTTAAGGGGGAAGGAATGTGATATCCCGAAATTTCAAGGAATTTAAAATATTATAATCTCTTAATTAAATTATTCAAAATTTGATAAAATTGTTACTTTTAAATATAAATAACAAAAAATAATAACGTGATGTTTTTAAATTTAGAGATAGATTGATTTTAAATAGAATAATTATTTAATTTGTATTATTTTATAAATTTGGTTTTAAATGTACTTATAATTTTCAATTTAGTAAGTATTGTTTAAATATATATATATATATGTATATATGTATTTATTTATTTAAGTTAGCTTTAAAATTAGAATTTAATATTTCCAAATTTAATATGTTTAAATTAATATAAATATATTTGATTTGATTTTTAATTGAAGTTTAAATTGAATTTGAATTTGAAATTTGGATTTAAATTGAAATTTAAAAGAATATATATATATATCTTGAAAATTAATTTGGATATAAAAGAGTATATGAATAAAGTTTATTTTGGATAAGATTTGTTTTATATTAATTTAAATAAAGGAATTTTATTTAGAAAATATTTATTTAATAGTAAATAAATACAAAAGCTTTTAGATTAGCATTTGAAAATGGATTAAATAATTTTATATGGTTTTATTTAGAATCTAATTAGTTTTTCTTTTTTTTCTTTTAAAGTTTTGTTTTAATAAAATAAGAAAAAGCATTTATAAATTAATAAAGGTATTTATTAATTAGCAAAATTAATAAGAAAAGCTTTTAAATCCTTTAAAAATAATATAAATATAAATTATTACAAGTGTTAATTTTTAAAGCTTATTGATTAACATGTGTTATGAATTAAACAATGGTTTGTGACAAATGTGGCAAATTTAACAAGTGTCTTTCTTTTATTTTATTTTCTTTAATTTTGATAAACCATAATTTATATAATATAAAACTCCCATTTTTCTTTCTTCATTCTTTTTATTTCAATTCAAGTAAGAAATTAATGGCCACAACCTGAAAACCATTTTTTCAAAACCCTGTAAATTTTCCTCAAGACAAACACAAACTAGAAAATCCACAAACAATGTCCAAGTACAAACTGAAATAAAAATCTGTAACCTCCTCAAAACATTTTAAAAGCCTGAAACCTTCTGTTATCAAAACCTGGAACACTTTCAAAACTGCAAGCCTGAAATCAAAGTATAAATCATCATGTTCCAGTTTATCCAACATTCCAGCTTCAAACAATCAAGAAATCTACCCAACATTTGGCTTCAAAGTTATTTCCAGTGCAAACTTTCAAGTTTTAAAGCTTTCCAGTTTCTAAAGTTTCAAGCAAGACAAAGTTTCAGAAAATCAAACAACAATATGCAGTTTTCAAATTTTTCAAAGGCTTCGGTTTCAATCCAGTTCAAGCTATCTGCATTTTTAAAATGGTGAGTTAACTTTTTAATTAAAGTTTAAGTAGGTAAATAATGGATTGCTTGTGAAATTTTTCTGTGATGATTGTTTTGCATGTATGTTTATAAATAAGTTTCTATGCATTTGGAAAGTGTGCATGCCTGTGTATGTTGTTTCCCATGTTCTTGCTACAGAATTTTCAAGTTTAAACCAAAAAATCATTTTCTTCTCCTCTGATTTCTTATAAGGTTTGGTCTTCAAACAGTAAATGTTTGTTTAGATATAAGTTTAATGTAAAAAATAAATTTAAGTAAAAATATTTGAAAGTTTATCTGGAAATTAAGAATACAGTAGGATTTCTTTTATATATGCTAAAATCAATCACTATAATCTGCTGTTTCAAGATCATAACTTGAATCCACTTTAAAAGTTATGATTTTTAAAACAAATATCAGAGTTTTTAATATTGAATTGGATGTGAATTTGGGGGATGTCTGGAATATGGTTTTTGGTTAATTTCGGTGGCTGGAGCGTCTGGGGTGGTCGTGAACTTCACTGGAGATGGAGGAGGTAATGGTGGTTGAGGCAAAAATGTCAGGAGGTGTCACTGATCACTGTGGCATCGATGGTGGTCGAGTTAAGTTTAAAACCCTAGTTTTTGTTGAATCTGGAATTTGGGTCACTGCTTCTCCTCTGATTGATCGAGTGTCATGAAACTCAAGGGAATGGTTGCGTGTTGGGTCGGCAAGATGTGGCCAGAGTCGTCTGACTTCTAGTGGTCGGAGCAGTGTGGTCGAAGGGGTTTTGCTGGAGGCAGTTTTGGGTGCCAGTCCTTGTGTTGCTCATTTTTGTTCGAGAGATTGTGACTTTGGCTTGGTGGTCGGGATGAGTTGCTACGACGTTAGGTGATGTGCAGGAGGGTGTGGCGATGGTCGGAGTTGCTTCAGGTGGTGGTGCATATGCAGGAAATGGCAGTGTGTGTCAGTGGGTTTGCTGTGGGAGTGTCTCGAAGGGATGCTCAAGGATTTGAGTGATGGACTCGGGTTTTTGCTCGAGTAGACTTCGTGAGTGTTTCTTTCCAGGTTTTAAAAACTTAAAAATAAATTTAAGATTTAGAAAATGGGAAGATAGGGAAATTCGGGTTTGACCCGAAGCAGAAAATGTTAACAGGTTTAAAGGTTTTTAAAACTTGTTTTTTTGAAATTTAAAATTAGTTTAAAACTTTTATATAAATTACTTTATATTTAATAGATGTTTTCTTAAACATTTTGATTTAGAAGTTGAAGTTTGTTAAATTTAAATTCTATTAAGTAAATTTAAAGTGATTTTAAATTTAATTTAGGAATGGAATTTTGAAGGTTTATATAAAAGAGGTTTTTAAAATTCAAATTCGAAACTAGTTTTTAAAAACTATTATTTGATAACTAATTTAAGTTATCTTAAGAAGTTATGTTTTTAATAACTTTAAATTCTCAAGTTAAAATAATTATTTTATTTTAAAAAAATTAATTAATGGTTTAATTAAGTAATGTTAATTATGAAGATAAATAGTTTAAATATGTTAGTGAAGGCATTAATAAGATAATGTTATATCTTAATTAAGGTTTTAATGTCTTGATATTAATTAAATTTATTAAAGGAATTAATAAAAATTAATTAATTTAATTAATTATAAAGGATTAATAAATAAATTAATTAAGGTTAATTAATTGATTTAATTAATAAATAATTAAGGTTAATTAGTTTAAAGGGTAATTAATTTAAGGGTTATTTGAATGGTAATTGAAAATCATTAATTAGATAATTAAGATTATTGATTAACGATTAGAGATTAATTAATTAAGTAATTAAGTGGGACTAAGTCTTAATTAATCATTAATTAAGTGATTAATGATTAGTTAATCAAGTAATTAAAGGTTACTTAATTAATAATTAAGAAGTGCTTAATTTGTGATTAAGTTTTATTAATTAATAATTAAGTTTTATTAATTAATATTTGAAAGATAATTAATCTATAATTAAAGATTAATTAAGAATTTATTAAATGGTAATTAATTGATTGATCAAATGGTGATTAAGGATTAATCAAATGGTAATTAAGGATTGGTTAACTGTTAATTAAAGATGGGTTAACTGTTAATTAAGGATTGATTAACTAATAATTATGGATTAATTAATTTGTAATTAAAGTTGTTAATTAATAATTAAATTTTCTTAATTAATAATTGAGAGATAATTAATTAGTTAATCAATGATTAATTAATTAATTATAAGAATAATTATGGATTAATTAATTTGTATTAAGAAATATTGAGTAATAATTAAAGTTATTAATCAACAGTTGATGGATAATTAATCAGTTAATTAATGGTTAATTAATTGATTATAAAAGTAATTAAGGATTGATTACTTTATGTTAAAGGAGATTAATTAATAATTAAGGATTATTAATTGATAATTAAAGGATATTTAATCTGTGATTACAAATTAATTATTTGACTGATAAGGTAATCGAGGAGTGATTAATTAATTAAATGATTGTAGTAAATTAATGTTTGATTAAGCAGGATTAGGTGATTAATTATGATATGAATTAATAATTCCTGTTTACAGATGATTATTTGTGTAGGATGTCTGGATTGGATGATATCTATTGGATGATATGCTGTGATATTCTATGATATGATATTGGATATATCAGTGATAAATGTGTGATATTTATCTGTGAATGCTATGTGAGTTCAAAATATTGAATTGAATTAAGTTGAATTGTTTAAACTTTTAAACAACTTGGCCTTTAAGATACGTTTGGATTTCGATGAGACCGGGATCGGGTATCAAATTTGATTATCCGAAAACCACATCGCTCCAAGTTAAACGTTAGGTCGTGAATTCAAGTGAAGATCAAGTTGAAGACTCGAAGTGTAAGAACTATCTATCGTAAAACTCTAACGGTGATTCCAATAAGAGTATAACGGAGATAGTGCTTTCAGGTTCGAGATGGAGTTTTCAGAGTGCAAGGGTTATTGTCGTTAACTCTGAGGGTGATTCCAAAATGAGTGTAACGAGATAATGCCTTTGGTTTCGTTCGAACCCGGAACGAACTTGTATGGATTGAATGCTTTCAGCACAACGTCAGGTGGACGGTGAGCATTCTAAGATAGATGTATTCTATAAGGGTAATCGTAGCTTCAAGCCTCATCAACTGGGAATGGCTAAAATAGGGGAGGTGCAAAAAGGCTAAGTGGGTAGCACCCAAGTAGGATAAGATCTTCCCCTGTCTAGAGTCCCTTTTTATTCGGCTGTGTGGGCGGTTGATAGCTAGAACCGCCAGGGTTGTCTTATTCGGGACTGTCCAGTAAGGGATGGTTCCGGCCTTGTGTTGTAGGGGATTTAGGGTGGATCCTCGATACCTTGATCTAGGCCACATACTTTGACGGGTGGTACACCAGTAGCCCTGCTATTGTATGAAAATCCAATCTCCAATAAGTGCCCTCAGATTTGATTGTATACCTATGTATGCTGGAATTTAATAAATGTAACAATTGCATCTATTTCATATTTATTTGAAAACCCAAGACCCTATTATACTATCACCAGATTTCCTATCAAATGTTTTGGTTAGCGTAAGGTAAAAAATTACCCATGTTTATGTGTGGGAAGTCTTACGTGATACCTTTTGTTTCAAAGTTTTTTCAAAGTTAAGCAACTTTGACCCGTTTACTCACACCAGACCCATGTCCGACCCGGAGTTTATTCTGTTTTTCTTAAACTCTTAGGTACTTAAATTTTTACGAGTAGCCAAGGGATTCAGGTTAGCTTTGTTGAATTCTGGAGGAGAGATGGAGCAGGAGGCTTCAGTGTTTGTAGATATATAGTGTTTTCGCTGTGTTATATCTCTGTGGTGATGTATGTATTGTAATAGAGTTGTATAATAGACAGACTTTTATAATAGTCTATTTTGTGTTGTTGTATCTGTGTAACTCTGATATTTAAATGACTACGTAATAGTTTTGCTATATATTATATTTTGCTCCATTCCGCTGTGAGATTCTGATATCGTTGGGTTCTTTCTTCTATCTATTCTATTTCTACCTCTTTCTTTCTTAATAACGATGCGTCTTTCTGTGGAATGAAAGGAAGGTCGTTACAGTAAGGCCGTGACACCAAGGACTTGACTAGAATTAAAGACAATCTGCCCTGGAGATCAGTTATCTATAGGTCCATGATGGATGCAGAAAAACTTAGTCCGAGTTCGGATCGAGCTACAAGTAACGTGGTATGACAAATAGAGCTATGAATGGCAACATTCCAAATTTCAGGTCAATTGGAGTGCATATGCTCAAGTTATAAATCGATCAAGATCCATGTGGAATACATCAATTTCGTATCCATCAACTTACATCCATCATTTCGTATCCATCTAGATCGATACGAAATGAGCACAAGTCCATCACTTAACATCCATTCATTTCGTAACCATCAAGCAACAACGCCTCCAAGATCGATCATAGTTCATTTTCTCAACAATCACCCATTTCGTATCGATCACACTTCTGCATAGTTCATATCGATCGGCTGATCGATCCATACGAAGCGAGGGGCCAAGCATCGATACGAAACCACAAATGTAGCATCGATACAAAGAGCATGGCCTCAGATGGATATGAAGGAATAGGTCAAACCAAAGGAAACGGTTTGTAAGCATGAAATATGGATTTCCAATGCGACGTCATCAACACACAATTGATCGATACGCATTGTATCGATACGAAGACTATCGATACGCACGTATCAATACGAATCCTTCATCCTCCTTAGCAACTTCAATCTTGGAACAATCATATCTCTCAATCTACAAGTCTAAATGCCATGAAATTTTCACAAAAGCCTGCATATTCACTTAAGAACCACCATGATCGATCGCAGCTACATTGGGACAATTCTTGATCGATAGGAAGAGGGTATGGATCGGTCAGGATCGATCTCAAACAACCCCAGATTGATTTGGTGAGCCCACCAACTGTATAATAGCACCTCTATGCTAACTAAAAAAGGACTTTTGGAACTTCTACGCTGTTACTTTGCTGAAACTCCATTGTAACTTGACTACTAGTGATTTGTACTGTTGTAACTCAGTTGAGAATCATCAATAAACACCAAACTCTTCAAAGTGGACATAGGCTACAATGCCGAACCACTATAAACTCTTGTCATTTTCTATTACAGCTTACTTTCCTTGTTGTGATTGTTAGATTAGTCTCATTTTTTATTGATTTCTTCATTCTAATCTCTTTAATTACATCCAACGAGTGCTGTTCCAATTTTGGTACAAACAATTCCTATCCTGAGCCTTAGGATTCTAACAGGTGGTGGCAAAATGACCCTTCGATTGGCAATTATGAAAAGCAATATCCTTCAAGTTATTTTCTTGGGACCTCATTTTGGCTTACCTTGCCATGTCTTTTCCAAAAATGGTTGAACTTTCTCTTCTTCTAATTATTGTTGTTTCTTTAAATTGTTGGCGGATTCTTTTTGTGTAGAGTTTCCTATCGAAAACCCATGTCTATTAAATCTATAATGGTTTCATTTACATGCCCGGTCATCCTGTCCTGATACTTCCCCTTCATCCCAGCGATAAACATTTCATTTTTCTTTAAAGAAGTGTCCATTGGACCCGGCCCAAAAAAGGGATAATTCATAGAACTTTTTGGATTATTCCTCGATAGACATCTCTCCTTGTTTTAAATCCATAAAACTTCGATAAAAGCAGGATTTTCCTGCAGCTGGCATATATTGTTCTTCCAAGACTTCCTTGAACCATTCCCATGAGAAATTATCTTTTGAATCATTCAATGTTATGGACAACCACCACGCTAGAGCCCCTTCTTATAATTGCCAAGAAGCTAAGAACCTTTTCTGCTCATTCCCGATATTCGATCCCTTAAAAATTCTTTCACAAGAGCGGATCCAAGCCTGAACTTCAATAATGGACTCCGTTCCTTTGATTGGTTTACCATCAAAACTGGTGTAATCTTTCACACAGTAGCAAATTTAATTTGAGACTACACAGGGACTACCACTTCCTCGATTACTATAGCACTTGATCGACCGTTATTGGCCGTAATGTTGCAACCTTCCCTTCGTCCTCTTCTATCACTCATCTCCTACTATATGCATATAGTGTGGAAACATCTATAGAATTATAGATGAATTTATCTTAGGGAATAGGTATAAAACTCATATATACTTATTCAGTTAAAATTTCATATATGCACTCCCTCTGACTAAACTCATTGTAGGGTATTGCAAACCCTATCTCTAATGAGTTGATCATCCAGCCTGAGGTATTCACTCAACCATATGTCCTGATACCAAATATGATGACCCACCTCCTCGACCCTCAAAAATCGACACTAATACATTCTCAATATTCACGTGACGTAAATCCAAGTGTCGGAGAGGCAAATTATCATGGGGTAAAAGAAAATAAAGATAGAAGACAAAACAAATTAGAATATCATATCACATTTAATATTTAATTATACATACGAGTAGTACATGCAATTACTCTAAATTACTCCATTAGAGTTCTAGCAAGTATCAATCCAACCAGCATAGTTTTAACTACCTATCCTCACAAGTGCTGATACTTAATGCAAATACAGCAGAATTAGAAATAGAGGACTATCTACATAGGACCCTCCAGCTTCATGCTCCATCCAAAATGCTCCGAGCTTCTCTTAAAATGTTCCATGCTACCTAGCTACTTGGTTGCCCAGAAAAATAGGGCAATAGAGTTTAAGAGGAAAAGAAAATAAACTCCGTGTTAGTTATAGGACTGGGATGGGAAACTCAAATTACAAATATCTGAAAACAAAGGGTATCTCATAACACACGTTGCACATAAACACGGAATGGATTTTTACCCTATGATAATCAAATCATTGCTATGCAAAATTAGGGGATATTATTTTTAATAACTTTCTTTGAAAACACTTTTCAAGTAAATATACATAATCTTAGCCGAAATTATTACATTATTAAATTCCAGCATGCTAGGTTCTACAATCAAGTCTAAAGGCACTTATTGGAGAATGGATTTTCATACAATGGCAAGTAAGAAGCTACCTTCTGTACAGTACATCCCTAAAGGGATGTAATGAGGATCAACAACTTTGAAACCTCTGCACTTGGCAAGATCGGCCTACCGGCAGACTCATCTAGTGGTAGATAGAACCTAATATGACATCACCCCGGTCGTAACTGTAACGACCCGAAATTTCCGAACCCGAAAATTCCAGATAGTTATGAAAAAGAAGAAGAGATAGAAGAAGAAGAACAGAAACATCAACAACTCACATTCACAGTGGATAAAATATAATAATAAATAATAACAGTTTACAGAAGAATACTATATCTGTCGATTACATCTAAATACATCAGAGTTACACAAAAATTCAACACGGGACATATACAAATCAACATGTCTCAGATTTACAATATTATAATACAGCGAAAATACTCTACACGTTCCTGCCATCCAGCTCGCCTCTTGAGCTCCAAAATGTCCTAAACTGAAAATCTGTAATACTCGGTCTGACCCGAGCATTACACCAAAGTAACACCCGGGTCAGGATGGAAACCAGCGTGAGTAAACCCAAATAACATGGAATACAAAGTATACAACTCAAATAAAACCCGGGCAACTTATATCAATTCACAAAGCCACAATTTATTATAGACAACACTTATTCCACATATAAGTTTCTAAATACCAAAGATTTAGATTTTAAAATAGTCCAATTCCTCCAATTCACTTACTCCAGCATATAGATTTTACATATCAATCTGTAAACATTCGAAGTGGTTTTGGGTATTTACCCAATACCCGACCCCGGTCTCTTCTAACCTCATATCATCCTATCCCAAGTTATCCAAATGAAATACACAACATTTCATATCGGAGTTATCAACTCCTTCAAATCATCCAATACCATTCAATCATTCAGAAGCAAAGTTTAATCACATACAAATCAAATCAATTGATTCTAATTGAATTTCAAAGCTCAATCGCTTAGATTCCTTCATTAATTAATTCCAAAACAATTAATTAATCAACCCTTCCCTATCCGTTCATCTTAATTAATCACCCTGGATTAATTATTTTTCAATTACATTCAAGTAATTATTTTTAATTAATTTCACGATATTAATTATTCTTAACCCAAAATCAATACCGTAATTTTAATTATTTCATAATTTAATTAACTATATTAATTACATTAATCCTTAATTTCTTATATTACTTAATCTCTGTTCATAAGTCACATATTATGGATTTATTAACCTTAATTAATCAAATCTTTAATTACATCATTAATTATATAAATTATTGATTTCCAATTATATTTCAATTTACCTTAATCTAAATTAATTATATTAATTAAACCACAATATTAATCATTACTTCATTAAATAAATAAATTCTCCTTAATTAATTATCTTAATTTATCTCTCGATTAATTACACAAAGTAATTATATTTTATTAATTGCATTAAGTAATTATTTATTAAACCACCCAATGATCCTTCTAATTAATTTAATCTAAAATTAATTAACCCAAATCATTAATTAATTTAATTAATTAATTATTCATTTAAATTATCCTACCTATTTAATGAGTCACCAATTCATTAAACCTTTATTGATTTTAAATTGAACTATTTTCTTATTTACGATTTAAGTTTAAAGCCATTTTAAACTCAAATGCTTCGAGCCAAACAACAATCAATTCGAGAACCGACCAAAGCCAAAGTCACCAGATCTTCAGCACACATTCAATCAACTTAATCAATCAACCAATATTTAAATTTAACCATTTAAATCTAAATAGAAATCCAACAGAGTGAGATTTACTCACCTTTTACTTTGCTGTTTGCAATCCATTCCAAATCCGGTATCGATTTGTTTCCTTCAGATTTAAACCTTGTATAAACAGTCATACGATTTATTAATATTAGAAATGATCGAACAACTTATTTTCTTTTAATTAATTTGCTTAACAAATGATCTTTATTTCAAACCAATTTCCTTTTTAATATATCCTTTAGTAACTAAAAATAAACAAGTTTATTAAGTAAATTAATTATCCTAAATAATTTTTTTTTAAATAAACTTGTTGATTAAAATGTATACTGTTTGCATCAAAATTGGTCACAACACTCTTCGGGAGTCTTTGAAGATATAATAATGAAGAAAATAAATTGAAAATGAGGATTATCTAACAAAAACTCCAAATAACAGTAAAGTAAATGCGTAGACAAGCAATTTAGAGTGGTTCGGCGTGTTGCCTACGTCCACTATGAAGTTTTTTGCAGTTTTATTGATTCTCTTTCAATGATTACAAGTTGTTACAGCAATCAACAGCAAGTTACAACTGGAAATTCGAAATTGCCAGCAAGAATATGGTGTAGGATGATGGAGATCTCAATCCGGCAGAGTCTGGGCGCTTGAGAGTCAAAAAGATCCTTTTTCTGTAGGCTCTAAGACTCTATTTATAGGCGTAGGAGGCTGAGACTTCGCTCAATTCTCGAGAGACTTTTTCTAGCACGTGAGTGGGCCCACGCGACCAACCTCAAGAAGGTTCGACTCGATCGGCGATCGATACGAAGTCATTTCGTATCGATCAAGATGACGTCCAATCAAGCTGAAATTTGGTGGAGACATTCCTCAGCATGTACGCGAGCTCCTGTGAAACTTTCATGGCATTTGGATCAGTGGATTATGAGATATCATCGATACGTAATGTTGATTCTCGAGTGGCTGTTTGGTTCGAATCGATTCGTTCGAATCGATTTCTTCGAACCGATGGTGGCACGCGCCTTCGTGATGACGTGGAGCGCAACCTTCGCCTCGATCCGGTCTTTGCTCTGAGTTGACCGCGTCGACTCCATATATCTCGGCTTGTTCGCATCGAGGGATGACACGTCATCCATGTTTGTTGCCTTGATGGATTCGGATGAAGGCTTCACTCATGGGTTCGAACAACAATTATTGATGGAGTCGAACAACCGATGGTCGATGGATACGAACTAGCCTTTCTTTGATGGATACGAGCCATGTAGCTTCTCCATGGATATGAGGTCAATCGATGCGAAATCGAACCCTTTGATGGATACGAAGTAAGGTGACATGATGGATACGAACAGCCGCCGCCTGATGGATACGAAGAGAGGCTTCTATGATGGATGCGAAGCGGTGACCGTTGCCTCGGTTGATGGATGCGAAGCGTGGCTCTATGATGGGTACGAAGTCCATCGATACGAACTCGATGGATTCGAACACAGCCAAGTCCATCGATACGAACCGGTGCTCTTCGACGGATTTGAAGTTGATCGATACGAACTGAGGCACTTCGATGGATTCGAAGTTGCTGGAACCTGATCGATACGAAAGTGATTGATTCGAACCGTAGTTCGATGATGGATACGAAATCACCCATAGTGATGGATACGAAATCTGGGCCGTTTCCTCTAGATTGAATCGATCATAACGTGACCATATGAACTCGGATTGACTTGAAATTTGAGATGCTGACTTCTATGGCTTTGCTTGTCATGCCCTATCAATTGTAGCTTAATATGGACTCGGGCAAAATTCAGCGATATCCTAGTGAAGCAAAGTATAACCAATCCTTGAGATGAACTGTCTTTTGTTTTCGATCGATCTTTTGGTATCACGACTTTGCCAAAAAGCGGGATAACGTTTGCCCCCCAAAGTACGTCTTATGGAAACATGACGTGCTTTGAAAAGCTGTAATTTCTCTCTGAACAATCATTGCTCTTTTGTCGAAGGTTTTAACCTTGCGTTGATATAACTGATCGCTGTATGATAGTGCTTAGCTGTTTGTCATTGTAATCATGATGGGATGGGTATTCGATCCCTGTGAATATTGATAATCAAATGTTAGTCCAACATACATGCATATATGTTAACTTGACTTAGTTAACGTTGAGTGTTCACGAGTCGTTGTCAGTTTAGTTTGTTATCGAATTTCGTATCGATTCTCTCCTGAACCGATTTGAAATTCGAGTTGAAACAACGCTTGATGGTTGTTTTGGACTACCCTCTTTTATCGATCCTCTCCTGAATCGATGTAAAATTTGAGTTGTAACAACGTTTGTCAGTTGTTTTAGGAAGTTCCTTCGTATCGATCCTCTCCTGAATCGATATAGAAGGTTGAAAGATTGACTTTGCATCGGTAAATGACAAATTCGGTGGATACAAAATGTTCATTCGTATCGATGCTAATGACTCCATCAGGTCCTTGTTGTGTTGTCCACAACGATGCTAATGTTTATACACTGAAGGATACGAAATAACTGTTCGCATCGATGGGCAGTGCACAAGTTTTGATGGATACGAAATCTCTGTTCGTATCGATGTGCAGTGGATGGAGTTGTGAACTTGTTGACGCGAACATGGACTACGAGTCGATGTTTTCACTGTCCACTTTGAGCCGATGGGAATCTTTGGTCAGATGGAAAGGTAAAGAACGAATCGATCTGGGGGCTTGCGTTCGAACCAATAAAGATAGTGATATTTCTCCTTGGATTTCGCATCGATCCTTGGAGTATTCTAATGGAGGTGAAGCAGTTCGTACAGATTATGACGGTGGTGGATCGTATCGATATGGAATGATCGATACGAAATATGAGTAATTGGTCGTTTCGAAGTCCTCAGCTTTTGGTCGATACGATTTTTACCTCTATGTTTGATACGAAGAGTATCGGTTCGAACGTGGGCAATATAAAGCTGGAAGCTTCCTCGGTATGAACCAGGCAATCAAGGATCGATTCGAAGTCATCTTTCTTTAATCTATACAAATTCGAACTTGTCAATCGATTCGTAGCGTGCCCTCGGGATCGATACGAACACGTATCCTGATGGATTCGAACAAGCTTCTGATGGTTGATTCGAATCCATGCCATGATGGATTCAAAAATTTGAACTCTTGATAGCATGACTTCGACAAGCTTCACTCTTGCATATAGGGACTTGATAGTTAAACTGCATACTTGACTACTTTTCGAGGTTCGTCGATAGAACCGCAACAACTTTAATCCGGATTGATTGCCAACATTTGAATAGTACGGTTGGTGATTAATACTTAAGCATTTTTCCCCCCAGTTCCGGGGAACAAAATTTGTATTTCGGTGGTCGATCGCACCTATTGCAAATCTTGAGCACATGTCCACAGTCTGAGGACTTAGGATAATCTGTGATTGATAATCTGGTTCGCACTCTGGGAATTCGAGAATTATCGATGTTTGTAACACAGTTTGCACTCTGAGAATTTTGACTTGGCATTTGCACTCTAATTCACACTCTGGGAATTTGGAGTCAGCGTGTATATTTCGGTTCGCACTCCAGGAACCTGGAATTGATGTTTATACTCCACTTCATGCTCTGGGAATCTGAAGTTAGCATTTATGTTTTGGTTCGCACTCCGGGAGCCTGGAATTGATGTTTGTACTCCGACTCGCGCTCTGGGAATCTGGAGTTAGCATTTATATTTTGGTTCGCACTCCGGGAACCTGGAATTGATGCTAATGCTCCAATTCACGCTCTGGGGACTTGGAGTCAGCATGTATGTGTCGGTTCGCACTCCGGGAACCTGGAATTGATGTTTATACTCCAATTCACGCTCTGGGAACTTGGAGTTAGGATTTGCATTTAGGTTCGTGCTCCGGGAACCTGGAATTAATGTTTATACTCCAATTCACGCTCTGGGAATTTGGAGTTAGCCGACAGATGGTCAGTCACACCTGTTTGAGCTTTTTAGGAATTCGTTCACACTCTGGGAACGATGGATTTGATGTTTATAATCTAATTCGCACTCTGGGAAAGTGGAGTCAGCCGATAGATGGTCAGTCACATCTATTTGGGCTTTTTAGGAATTCGTTCACACTCTGGAAACGATGGATTTGATGTTTATACTCCAATTCGCACTCTAGGAATGTGGAGTCTGTTCATACTCTGGGAACGATAGATTTTATGTTTATACTCCAATTCACGCTCTGGGAACTTGGAGTCCGTTCACACTCTGGGAACGATGGATTTGATGTTTATACTCCAATTCACACTCTGGGAACTTGGAGTTCGTTCACCCTCTGGGAACGATGGATTTGATGTTTATACTCCAATTCACACTCTGGGAAAGTGGAGCCAGCCGATAGATGGTGAGTCACATCTATTTGGGCTTTTTAGGAATTCGTTCACACTCTCGGAACGATGGATTTGATGTTTATACTCTGATTCGCACTTTGGGAATGTGGAGTCCGTTCACACTCTGGGAACGATGGATTTTATGTTTATACTCCAACTCACGCTCTGGGAACTTGGAGTCCTTTCACACTCTGGGAACGATGGATTTGATGTTTATACTCCAATTCACACTCTGGGAACTTGGAGTTCATTCACACTCTGGGAACGATGGATTTGATGTTTATACTCTAATTCGCACTCTGGAAAAGTGGAGTCCGTTCACACTCTGGGAACGATAGATTTGATGTTTATACTCCAATTCGCACTCTGGGAACTTGGAGTTGGTGTTTATACTCCGGTTCGCACTCTGGGAACCTAGAGTAGATGTTTATACTCCGGTTCGCACTCTGGGAACCTAGAATAGATGTTTATACTCCGGTTCGCACTCTTGGAACCTAGAGTTGATTGCAGGACTGTCGTGTGTTGGTCCAGTTCAGCCTTTGATGTGATGGCTTGCCCCCGAGCCGAGGTTTCACTTAGTGAGTGGCCGGTCGTATCACAGTCACTCGCTATTTGAATAAATTCCATTGTTCGATGGAACTTAGCTCTTCGTGCGTCGTGATTGTTGAATGTTGCATTCGGTGAATCACAGCTCTAGCTTGAAGAGATAGTAATTTATTGCTGGAACGGAAAAACATGGCAATGTCAGTGCCTTATTACAGATTAAAACTTCAGAATGTAAAGGAAATTGCAAAGTATTCATGGATTAGATAAAGCCTGTCATGTGTAACAGTGATGAAGATCCTCGTCGTTCCAGGCTCCTGAGTGGGTCCACCACTGATGGCGTTTATCACCAATCTCCCACGGGGATAGGTAGAGTCCTCCTGTCTCGGTCGATCGGGTTCATTGTTTTGATTTGATGGGACCGCTCCTCCAGGCCGTGGTGCCTACACAAACTGTTCCAGCTTCCTTTCTCTGATCAGTTTTTCTACGAGATCTTGCAAGTGACGACATTCATTCATATCGTGCCCGTAGCTTTCATGGAACTTGCAAAATTTTCCCGTCTGGATTTGTCTCTCTGATGACGGTTTTGGAGCAGTTTTTTGTATTGAATTGTATTACAGGTTTGCAAATACAAGTTCTCCAGTGATGTGTTCAAGGGAATGTAACTATCAAACACAGGATTCTTGCGCTGTAGGCTATGATTTTGATCTCGTTTTCTAGTTTGGTTCACGTTCTCCCTTCGCTGAGTTTGTTTGTTTTGAACGTTCAACTGAACTTTTCCGGAACTCTCACCGGACTGTTTGATCGCGACATTGCTTTGGATCCCTTCAGTGCTTGGCCCTGCATCAGTCTGCTTCCTAGACTGTTTCTCATCTTCCCTTCTCAGGAATTGAGCCACCTTGGCGTGGAAACGGTCCAACGATGCAAGGGGTTTTCCAGCCAACCAGTTGCCAAACTCAGAATCGGGGTCAACCCCCTTAGTCAACGCCATAAGGATGGAGTTATCGTTCGGATTGCTGATTTCCGCACATGTAGCGTGGAATCTCTCTAAGTAGTGTCTGAGCGTCTCTCCAGGGGCTTGGGTGATGCTAGACAGAGTGTTGACGTCTTTCGGCCTTGCGACGTGCATGTGGAATTGCTCGATGAATTTTGTGGCCAACTGGTCAAAGGAGGATATGGATCGAGGTGGCAGTCGAGTGAACCACATGTTACCGATGCCCTCCAAGGATATGGGGAAACTACGACACTTCACTGCATCGTCAGCTCTGGCAGCGCTCATTGACTATTCATATTTCAGAATATGTTGGTTGGGGTCAGAGTTTTCCTCGTACATGGGTAGAGTTGGCATCCTGAATCGTCGTGGGGGTTCAGAAGTAAGAATATTGTCCGTGAAAGGAGTGTGACTTCTGGAGATTCCCCAGTCATCGTTCGTGAGACCCTGGCTCTCACGGATCATCTGACGTATCATGTTCGGAATATCCGGCATTTGTATGTTCTGAGCAGCTTGTGCCGGAGTGTGATGGTGTTCCATATTATGGGGTTGGACCGGATGCTGTGGACGGTCCACATCTTGCCTTCTTGGCTCATAGTCCTCTGGGACGTATGGTTCAGGAGTACGTCCATGATGACGACGGTCCAGGTTCGACTGACCCTGGGCATCGACTCCTGGTTCAGCCGCGACGTTCGTGGCGCGGTATTCTGTGGTATAGTGAGGAGTGGCACCTCCTTGGGAGGAGGGTCTGGTCTGGAAACTGGCTGATGGGCCAACTCTCAATCGTCCAACAGTCATTGCCGGTTGATCTCCAACAGCTTGTATGTGGCTCCCATCTAGCCGGGGTCGTGGAGATCGATGATGATAATCAAAAGATGAAGAACTTTCGCTGGAGGAGTAAGAAGCATGGTCTCTCTTGGATCTCCTTCGCTTCTGGCGATCCAGCTGGTTGATCAGCTCAGCGTTAGCGCGTAGCTGTTCTGTTAGTTATTGCCGACTCTGGGTCAGCTCTTGAAGAAGCAGCTGAAACTCTTGTCGGGTAACCAGACCTGATGGTTCTAAGTGTCCAGTAGCGTCTTGGTTAGAGGGAGGTAGTGGTGCAAGATTCTGTCTATCCTATTCTTCTTGATTGATAGTGTTAAAGGTGGTCCTTGTGCTAACCATCTTGATGGTTGAATTACTTTCCTAGACTTTATGCAAATCTGAATAGAAGGGAAGAAACTTGGATTTGATGATCTGGATCTCTCTCTCTTAGATTTATTCAATCCGGTATCGATGACAGATCCAAAGAGCAGGAGAAAACCTGGGTTTTCTCAGTGAAAGCACCAAAGTTTTTGCACCAAAATTGTTCACAACACTCTTCGGGAGTCTTTGAAGAGATAATAATGAAGAATATAAATTGAAAATGAGGATTATCTAACAAAAACTCCAAATAACAGTAAAGTAAATGCGTAGACAAGCAATTTAGAGTGGTTCGACGTGTTGCCTACGTCCATTATGAAGTTTTTTGCAGTTTTATTGATTCTCTTTCAATGATTACAAGTTGTTACAGCAATCAACAGCAAGCTACAAATGGAAATTCGAAATTGACAGCAAGAATATGGTGTAGGATGATGGAGATCTCAATCCGGCAGAGTCTGGGCGCTTGAGAGTCAAAAAGATCCTTTTTCTGTAGGCTCTGGGGCTCTATTTATAGGCGTAGGAGGCTGAGACTTCGCTCAAATCTCGGAAGACTTTTTCTGGCACGTGAGTGGACCCACGCGACCAACCTCAGGAAGTTTCGACTCGATCGGTGATAGATACGAAGTCATTTCGTATCGATCAAGATGACGTCCAATCGAGTTGAAATTTGGTGGAGACATTCCTCAGCATGTACACGAGCTCCTGTGAAAATTTCATGGCATTTGGATATGGATTATGAGATATCGTCGATACGAAACGAGTGTTCTCGAGTGGTTGTTTGGTTCGAATCGATTCGTTCGAATCGATTGCTTCGAACCGATGGTGGCACGCGCCTTCGTGATGACGTGGAGCGCAATCTTCGCCTCGATCCGGTCTTTGCTCCGAGTTGACCGCGTCGACTCCATATATCTCGGCTTGTTTGCATCGAGGGATGACATGTCATCCAGGTTTTTTGCCTTGATGGATTCGATTGAAGGCTTCACTCATGGGTTCAAACAGCAGTTATTGATGGAGTCGAACAACCGATGGTCGATGGATACGAACTAGCCTTTCTTTTATGGATACGAGCCATGTAGCTTCTCCATGGATACGAGGTCAATCGATGCGAACTCGAACCCTTTGATAGATACGAAGTAAGGTGACATGATGGATATGAACAGCCGCTGCCTGATGGATACGAAGAGAGGCTTCTATGATGGATGTGAAGCAGTGATCGTTGCCTCAGTTGATGGATGCAAAGCGTGGCTCTATGATGGGTACGAAGTCCATCGATACGAACTCGATGGATTCGAACACAGCCAAGTCCATCGATACGAACCGGTGCTCTTCGACGGATTCGAAGTTGATCGATACGAACTGAGGCACTTCGATGGATTCGAAGTTGATCGATACGAACTGAGGCACTTCGATGGATTCGAAGTTGCTGGAACCTGATGGATACGAAAGTGATCGATTCGAACCGGAGTTCGATGATAGATACGAAATCACCCATAGTGATGGATACGAAATCTTGGCCGTTTCCTCTAGATTGAATCGATCATAACGTGAGCATATGAACTCGGATTGACTTGAAATTTGAGATGCTGACTTCTATGGCTTTGCTTGTCATGTCCTATCAATTGTAGCTCAATCTGGACTCGGACAAAATTCAGCGATATCCATAGTGAAGCAAAGTATAACTAATCCTTGAGATGAACTGTCTTTTGTTTTCGATCGATCTTTTGGTATCACGGCTTTTTCAAAAAGCGAGATAACATATACTTATTTTATTTTTATTTTTATTTATCTTTGAAACTTCACAAATAAGTCAACTGTTTTATAAATCCCTATTATAAAAATTTTCAGAATATGGATCAGGTATTAAATTTTAAATAAAGGAAACATAATCCAATACCTCTTTGCCCACCCCTACGAACATGCACTCGCCGAGGTCATGCGAAATCGAATCGCGATGACGCGACCCTGCTCTGACACACGCCACTGCAGCCATGCGTGCTTCGCGATGCTTCGCCACTGCTCCCCCTGCCATTCGCACACACGCCGCGCTCAAGCTCGGCCCACAAGCCATTACCTTCCATGCAACTTCAGCCACCGCACTCGAAGAAAACCACTGCATGATGCTGCCCAGGTCGCGATACCACTCCACCTCCATGCTACAGCATACGCGAGCGAAACCCTAGCACCTCGTCTCCGCCTCAGCCCCTCGTGCACCATCACGCGTGTCTCACGACCTACAACCCAACCTCCAACGCCCCTACATCCACTCGCGCCACGCGCACCTCGCGTCTTCCAAATCACCAGGCTACCCAAGCCCTAATTGAAGTCGACGATGAAACCCTATTTCCATCGTGAAACCCATGACGCTAGACTTCCCCCCTCTTCGGCCATTCCCTCTTCCTCTTTCGATTTGTACTCGACTTGGTCCCGAAGGCTACGGCCATTTTTTTAATATAAGTTCGATTTTGTTTTCAGATTAGAGGGGAGAAACGAAGTAATATATCAATTGGGAAAGCTTCCTGTGCAATCTTGTTTATTATATAATAAAATATTGAAAATATCTCGTGTAGTGTAACACGAATTCCCGAACCCTAAATCAGACATGCCGGTAGGCCTTTATAAGGTTTACTCGCGTTCTGAGCACAATGGAACATGTTTCGAAAGCTAATTCGATCATATGCGCGAGTTATGGAAGTAAACATTCAATTATAAATTAAATCGATTAAAGTATTTTCTAAGCGTTTTGAGCTGCCAGGATCCAATGGAACTGGTTTCGTCGAATTCCGAGATTGTGCCTTGGAAGGCTATTTTTAAATTTAAATTAAACGATATAATTTCAAAACTGAACAAATCACCTTTAAATTAAATTTCAATCATTCTATTATCTTCAATATCATCATTATAAATTTTATAAGCCTTCAAATTATTTAAAACAGGCTTAGAAATTTCTGATTCAACAATTACCCAATTTCAATTATTAAATTCAATATTTAAACTATATAATTCAATGACTTAATTATCAAGTAAATATTGATATCTGGAATTCAATTTAAAATTAACTTTTAAATATTCAAAATCAATTAATTATTCCAAATTTAAATTGTTAGAATTCGGGTCGTCGCATTCCTCCCCCCTTAAAAGAATTTCGTCCCCGAAATTTATTAGTTAGGGAGATTGGACCAATACCCGTTTACCTTTCTCCCAAAACCCACAATTCAACATCCTATCAACTATCTTTTATTCAAGACCCACTATCCTCAACCAACTTTCCAAAACCTTTATAGTTTCCAACGACATTATTTACTCCACTTTTTCAAATTTAAATTAAAAATTCAAATTTAAATTATCACAACTTTCTCAAAAATTCTCTAACTCTAAATTTTCGAAATTTTTTGCCAGCGTCTCCCTTGCGCGGCTAGCTCGGTACAACTACAAAAGGCCTCTACGGGCTCCCAAATTCCAAAAGAAAATAAAAGCCAAGTGGCTAGATCAAAAACTAAGTCCAATTTCATACAGAAAATTTTAAATACATACCTTTTTATCGGGCAATTCAAATTTATCTTTTGGAATCAAATCCAATTTTCTTTCCCTTTAATACCTGCATATCTTACTTAGCAATAATATCCAATCATAACCTTTTTAATCATTTTATCCACTTTCTTACATAGGTTTCATATCTGTTTCAATTTAGTTTTTCCCATTTCCATATGATTTCAATTTGTCTTCAATTCTGAATATTGAATTTATCTTCCATTTATAACTGATTCATATTAGTTTCATCTACTAATTTACTTTAATTTCAAATTTGAAATCATTTTGTCGTTACAAAATTTTCCGCTAAAATTTTCAAAAAATTTCTAACTGCCAAAATTTTTGAAATTTTTTGGTAGAGTCTCGTTTGTACGGAGGAGCTTTTGTAATTTGATAAGAGATATAAATATGTATATATCGACCCACACGGTTGGAAAAAGCAAAAACAGTTCATATTTCTTATTTTTATTGCGTAGGCGTACCTTATCTAGCATTTTAAGCATGCAGCTTATTCATTTTAGCAATTAGTGCATCCAAATCCAGCCAAACAGCCTTCAGGTACATGTACTTACTCAATTTAAATATGTAAGTGCCATATATAGAAAATCTATTAGCATTTCACTTATATTCAATAGCTAAACACAAGCATTTGAAAAGCAACAAACACCGAACGCTTGCCATAAGCGATTTATATAACTTTAAAGATAATTCAATTGCTTTCAACCAATTCATAAGCCATTTCATTCAATTTTAATGGTTTGCAACTCAATTTCTTACATTCAATTGATTTTTAATCCAAACAAATCCACATTCACTTCAAATGATTCAAAATCAAGTTTATTTAATCTCTATCAACTCATAGAATTTTAATTACTTTTATTTACGCCGAACGACAACTATTTTTTTTATATGCAATTTCGACGATATTCGCTTAACAGAGTATTTATTTTTAGTTTATAACTACTTTAAATTAATTTCAACTCATATTATATGTAATTCCATTTCAAATTTATTCACTAACCATACATATGCATTCCATTTCATCTCCGCATCGTTTCCATTTTTAAAACTACTCCATTGAGCTTGACAATACTCATTTCTTATATTAATATCCATTTTCCAGATATATTTAACCCAAATCCTTATTTAATGGTCTGCTATTCTCACTCGAAGCCAAGCTTTTATTTAAGTAATTTTGCTTCAAATTAATTCGCCTCATAACTTAAGTCCATTCTGATAATCCAATTCCAATTAAAACTTTGATTCAAATTTTTTTTTAATCATCAGACTTCATCCATTTATTATTTAATTCACTTAACCCATTTATCCATCCCATATTTAAATTTTTAACTCGCTTACTTAATTCATTTGCGAATTTATTTTATTTACACAAAGCCATTCTCAATTTATTTCTACTCATCTGGGTTTTGTTTGCACTCAAACCATTTCTATTATAATTCACTTTCATTTCATTCGACAATACTTCTCTTATATCTAATTTACTTGCAAATTTCGTTAAATTCTATTCATATCACACTTGAAATTTGTTTATTATTCAAACCATCACTATTTCGATTCCACTCTATTTTATTTTTATTTTTACAACATCTCTTCTAATTTATTTCATTATCAAATCAAAGTCGAATTCTATTTACAATTTGAATTCATTTCCAAATTCCATTATTAACTTACAATCCATTTTATTTATCCGAGTTAAACTTTATTAATATACTCTATCGATTAATTATTTAACTAATTAGCTTATTTCCAACTTCTAAATCAATATTCGATTTTAATTACAAAATCACTTCATTAAAATTCCAGTTTGGATTTCCTTTTATTTCCCCAAAATTCCAACACCTTTATTTAAAAATTTTAGAAATGCTTTTAAATTCACATCATAATAATAAAATAGCTCTTTATAAAAAAATACTTCTTATAACTCGATGTCTCAACCAGTCCGTCCTTGTTCTCATAGAAATTCGATCATACGTTGATCAAGCGTAAGACTGAAAATCTTCAAGTGCTTGGCAGACCCGTTTTCAACATCCAGTGAAAATACTTTTGAAAATAGTTTTATTAAAAATATTGAAAGAATTTTGAAATAGAGGAAATATCTTTGGTGAGAATGCTCTGGAAATCATCACCCCCATATATGGTCGCAGTTACATTCCAGGGTTACGTTGCCATCGCAGCAAAAGTCCATGTAACTGCAAGCTCTCCGTGGCCTCTTGATTACGCCATGGAACCACGAAAGATCACAGTTACATTCTAGGGTTACGTTGCCATCACAGCAAAAGTCCATGTAACTGCAAGCTCTCTACGGCCTCTGATTTTCGCTGTCGAAATGAAACTTCTCCACTCCTACATAGGTCGCAGTCTACCGATATAAAATCAAACGCAGACCGTTGGCTCTAAGCGGCACACACGACTTTTGCTATGGTATACACTACTCATAATCCCCAGGAACTAGTTTTGTCCGGACTCCTCACAGGATCAACTTTAGAACCCCCCTTGGGCTCAAGGCAGCACCACCCGGTGGCACTCCTGAGAAGTTCATTTCAAGGGAGCACCTTTTTCTCCAGAGCCATCATCGAAACACTTTATACTATACACATATAGTATCTTTCAAATCATACACCTAGTATGATCTCATACAAAGCTTCTTTATACAAAATCGATTATCCCAAAATCGATAGTTCTCAAACTAGGCTTTCCAAATTTTAATATTGATTTTACCCAAAAATCAAAAGCCTTTCCAAATCCAAAGGTTCCCAAAACCTTTTTTCAAAATTATCATAAGATCCTTTATATATATATATATATATATATATATATATATATATATATATAATTTAAAAACTTTGGATCCTTTCAAACTTGCATAAAACTCCTTTTACTTCAAACACCTTCAAAAATCCTTTTCTTCCGGTAATAGATTTAAGAAGGGGAGATTTACCTTATATAACAAAGATATATGACTTGTTTATTCAAAATCAAATATTCAAATTTGATTCTTCTCTTTCAATATCAATTTCATCCAAATCCGTACAATGTACACTTATCATCCGTATGCTATACCAATCTGATCGCTCACTCGATCACACAATTTCACTTCCGAACTAGTATTGTCCACCCGACTTCCTAGTGCAGACACAGATCTGGTTTCTTGATTAGAAACCGACATTCTCCTTGCATAGCCATAACTATGATAGAGAGTATCCAGAACCAATCAACCATCCATATCCAGGTTCTCCGTCGAAAATCGAGCGAAAAATCCCAACTAAGATCGATAAACTATCTCGAAATTCTGTGCTCGAATCTGGATCAAATCATTATGCGAATAGAATAATATACGTACATCCTACGTATTTAATCTTATTGATTTTTTTTAGCCAAATCAATTTCTCTTCCTATTCACATTTCCTTTAATTTCCATTCACTTATTTACAATCGCTTCAATTCCATTGAATCATCACTTCAATTCTTGTCTCGGTCGGGTATTTAAATAATAACAGTTTGAACTCCGACTAGTTTATATTTATAAAATAGCTTGAAAATTTTAAAAATAGATAAGTAGTTGAAAAATAATTATTAGTTTACAAAATAGCTGTAAAATAGTTACATAATTGTAAAATAATTGAGAAATAGCTAAATAGTTTCAAAATTTTTAGATAATTGCAAAATAGTTGTAAAATAGTAATTAATGTGTAACATAGTTGAAAAATAGTAATTAGTTTAGAAAAAAGTTGAAAAATGGTTAAGTAGCTCCAAAAATAATTGCAAAACAAGTATAAAATAATTTGGCTTCAAGAAAGAAAGGTTGTATATATTAATTAGCTTAGGAAAAGAAATAAGTTTATGTTAAATCCATTTATTGAAAATAGTCCAGAGTCAAAAATGTTCACCTTTCCATCTATTTAATTTAAATTTCCAATTAATTAACCCAATTCAAATAACTCCAAATTCCATTGGACTTGATTTATTTCCAATTCAAGTTGAATTAATTCTCAATTTCTTTCCAACTTCAAATCAAATTTCATTTGATTCTTACCTATTCAACTTTATTTACAGTTTCAAAATTATTCAAATAAATTTGGACTAATTTAAAATTGATTCCGCTTCAATTTCATATCATTTCAATTCCTGCTTGAATTCAATCCCAATTCCCATACAAATTTTAAACCTTCAGAATAATAACCTTTCCACTTAAGTTTAAAATTTGCTTCACTTTGGGTTTCACATCATATCACATTCCAAAGAAAATTCAAAACTCAATTCTTAGGGTTAATTTAATATTTATTTCCTTTACACGCCCGGCTATTTTTAAAATTTTTAAACCACCCTTGGTTTTAATTTCAAAACAGGCCCCTTAAAATCTTCCAAACATTTCTTTTTTTTAATATTAAGACTATATTCAAAATAGTCTGAATTATATTATTTGTTATTTCTTAAACTCCTTGAAACAATTGATTGTTTCTAGGCTTAGGTTTTAAAACTTTCAAATTTTAAAATTTACTTTAATTTAAAAGTTATACACGTCTTATAAACTTACTTCATTTGGCTTACTTAATAACAAATATGTCATTATTGATCACAAAACTATTTATGATAATACCCAAGGTTATCGTACCTGGATACCAATTCCTTTTTATATTATTCTTACTTCAATAAATTCAGGATTAAATTTCATTTTGAATCCATTTCAAACTTCCTTCATTTAAAGTTTTTAAACAATTTTATTTTCTGAGTTCTAATTCTAGAATTCCCTTTTTGATTAATTTAATTTTAATTTGGTTGTATTATATTACTGCTTAATTTAATTCCAATGATTTAACATCCAATCACCTTAATATTTATTAGAAGAAAACATTACTTTATATATTAAATATATCTTATATAAAATCATTTAAAACCTTTATGTAAGAAAATAACAAGTACGCTCACACACACACACACACACACTCAACTCATTCTAGAGTTCTATGGACTCTATTTATTGAGTAACTCCCACCAGAGCCAAGGTTTTCGCTTAACCTTTTTCTCTGATACCAAAATGTAACGACCCGAAATTTCCGAACCCGAAAATTCCAGATAGTTATGAAAAAGAAGAAGAGATAGAAGAAGAAGAACAGAAACATCAACAACTCACATTCGCAGAGGATAAAATATAATAATAAATAATAACAGTTTACAGAAGAATACTATATCTGTCGATTACATTTAAATACATCAGAGTTACACAAAAATTCAACACTGGACATATACAAATCAACATGTCTCAGATTTACAATATTACAATACAGCGAAAATACTCTACACGTTCCTGCCATCCAGCTTGCCTCTTGAGCTCCAGAACGTTCTAACTTGAAAATCTGTAATACTTGGTCTGACCCAAGCATTACACCGAAGTAACACCCAGGTTAGGCTGGAAACCAGCGTGAGTAAACCCAAATAACATGGAATACAAAGTATACAACTCAAATAAAACCCGGGCAACTTATATTAATTCACAAAACCACATTTTATTATAGACAAAACTTATTCCACATATAAGTTTCTAAATACCAAAGATTTAGATTTTAAAATAGTCCTATTCCTCCAATTCACTTACTCCAGCATATAGATTTTACATATCAATCTATAAACATTCGAAGTGGTTTCGGGTATTTACCCAATACCCGACCCCGGTCTCTTCGAACCTCATATCATCCTATCCTAAGTTATCCGAATGAAATACACAACATTTCATATCGGAGTTATCAACTCCTTCAAATCATCCAATACCATTCAATCATTCAGAAGCAAAGTTTAATCACATACAAATCAAATCAGTTGATTCTAATTGAATTTCAAACCTCAATCACTTAGATTCCTTCATTAATTAATTCCAAAACAATTAATTAATCAACCCTTCTCTATCCATTCATCTTAATTAATCACCCTGGATTAATTATTTTTCAATTACATTCAAGTAATTATTTTTAATTAATTTCACGATATTAATTATTCTTAACCCAAAATCAATACCGTAATTTTAATTATTTCATAATTGAATTAACTATATTAATTACATTAATCCTTAATTTCTTATATTACTTAATTTCTCATAAGTCACATATTATGGATTTATTAACCTTAATTAATCAAATCTTTAATTACATCATTAATTATATAAATTATTGATTTCCAATTATATTTCAGTTTACCTTAATCTAAATTAATTATATTAATTAAACCACAATATTAATCATTACTTCATTAAATAAATAAATTCTCCTTAATTAATTATCTTAATTTATCTCTCGATCAATTACACAAAGTAGTTATATTTTATTAATTGCATTAAGTAATTATTTATTAAACCACCCAATGATCCTTCTAATTAATTTAATCTAAAATTAATTAACCCAAATCATTAATTTAATTAATTAATTAATTATTCATTTAAATTATCCTACCTATTTAATGAGTCACCAATTCATTAAACCTTTATTGATTTTAAACAGAACCATTTTCTTATTTACGATTTAAGTTTAAAACCATTTTAAACTCAAATGCTTCGAGCCAAACAATAATCAACTCGGGAACCAACCAAAACCAAAGTCACCAGATCTTCAGCACACATATAATCAACTCAATCAATCAACGAATATTTAAATTTAACCATTTGAATCTAAATAGAAATCCAACAGAGTGAGATTTACTCACCTTTTACTTTGCTGTTTGCAATCCATTCCAAATCCGGTCTCGATTTGTTTCCTTCAGATTTAAACCTTGTATAAACAGTTATACGATTTATTAATATTCGAAATGATCGAACAATTTATTTTCTTTTAATTAATTTGCTTAACAAATGATCTTTATTTCAATCCAATTTCCTTTTTAATATATCCTTTAGTAACTAAAAATAAACAAGTTTATTAAGTAAATTAATTATCCTAAATAATTTTTTTTAAAAATAAACTTATTGATTAAAATGTATATTTATTTTATTTTTATTTATCTTCGAAACTTCACATATAAGTCAACTGTTTTATAAATCCCTATTATAAAAATTTTCAGAATATGGATCAGATATTAAATTTTAAATAAAGGAAACACAAATCCAATACCTCTTTGCCCACCCCTACGAACATGCACTTGTCGAGGTCATGCGAAATCGAATCGCGATGACGCGACCTTGCTTTGACACTCGCCACTACAGCCATGCATGCTTCACGATGCTTCGCCACTGCTTCCCCCGCTATTCGCACACACGCCGCGCTCAAGCTCGACCCACAAGCCATTACCTTCCATGCAACTACAGCCACCGCACTCGAAGAAAACCACTGCATGATGCTGCCCAGGTTGTGATACCACTCCACTTCCATGCTACAGCAAACGCGAGCGAAACCCTAGCACCTCGTCTCCGCCTCAGCCCCTCGTGCACCATCGCGCGCGTCTCACGACCTACAACCCAACCTCGAACTCTCCTACATCCACTCGCGCCACGCACGCCTCGCGTCTTCCAAATCACCAGGCTACCTAAGCCCTAATTGAAGTCAACGATGAAACCCCACTTCCATCGTGAAACCCATGACGCGCGACTTCCCCCCTCTTCGGCCATTCCTCCCTTCCTCTTTCGATTTGTACTCGACTTGGTCCTGAAGGCTACGGCCATTTTTTTAATTTTTTTATATAAGTTTGATTTTGTTTTCAGATTAGAGGGGAGAAACGAAGATAAAATATCCATTGGGAAAGCTTCCTATGCAATCTTGTTTATTATATAATAAAATATTGAAAATATCTCGTGTAGCGTAACGTGAAATCCCGAACCCCAAATCAGACATGCCGGCAGACGTTTATAAGGTTTACTCACGTTCCGAGCACAATGGAACGTGTTTCGTAAGCTAATTCGATCATATGCGCGAGTTACGGAAGTAAATGTTCAATTTTAAATTAAATCGATTGAAGTATTTTCTAAGCATTTTGAGCTGCCAGGATCAAACGACAACTCTGATTGCTACGAAAATTGAAATCCGATAATAACTAACTATTACGGATCCAATGGAACTGGTTTCGTCGAATTCTGAAACCGTGCCTCGGAAGGCTATTTTTAAATTTAAATTAAACGATATAATTACAAAACTGAACAAATCACCTTTAAATTAAATTTCAATCATTCTATTATCTTCAGTATCATCATTACAAATTTTATAAGCCTTCAAATTATTTTAAACAGGCTTAGAAATTTCTGATTCAACAATTACCCAATTTCAATTATTAAATTCAATATTTAAACTATATAATTCAATGATTTAATTATCAAGTAAATATTGATATCTGGAATTCAATTTAAAATTAACTTTTAAATATTCAAAATCAATTAATTATTCCAAATTTAAATTGTTAGAAATTCTGGGTCGTCACTGTAACCCTCCTATCCTGGATCCCAAAGTATACACAACATACTTGACATATATAGATTACTCGAGAAAGGTGACGACCATACACTAATGGTTGTGAACCAAATAGTCTTAGGACATGCCCTGTTTAAGCCATTTCTGGGAGATGAGGATCGAGGTAACGATTACCTTTCACATAGCACATTCCACTTTGAATGTCACATAGCCAATTTCATCAAACACCATTAATTTCCACAAATGTACAACCTCAAGCTCATATATCTCAAAGAAGGGTGTTAAGTATAGGAGAGTTACTTCCTACACCACTAAACATATGTACATTCGTAAAAATCAATGTACATGTATGTTGGAAATGCAGTGTTAGACATTCGTGCATACAAATTGTCTAGAATAGGAAGAACCGATGGAATTCTCCTACCACATCCTATCGGGAATCATTCCTAGGATTAGTAGTGAGTAGCCCTTGCATCGAAGATCAAATGAAGATATTACTGCCACACATATAAGATATGGGAAATTTCCCCCAAGGGTTAGTGACAAGCACCACTTCATTGCATTTATTATCGGTCCATGTCTTCACTTCAACTATGTAAATTGGTTCAAAGTGGTTTTTGGATAACAATCACTCAAATCCAATCCCAATTCCTTCGAACCAATCGTCGATAAAAAGATGTTAAGTAAATAAGTGCTTATTATTTGATTAATTACTTTCTTTTTATCAAAAATATCTTCTAGAGATATATATCTTTAAAACATTTCATTCCAGTATATACCGAATCATTAAACCTCTCTTTAACTTTGAAAATACCAAATCATGTTCATAGTCATATTGGAAAACGTTATTGAGTTAAAAAGGTCGATAGTTTTTATACCAATTCTACTCAACATCAATTTCTGTATTCCACCTTTACTATCCATTGAATAATAGTGAAATCACCTTTTAAATTCACACGGATAGTATGGGCTACCAAGTGTAAGAAGATTATTTCTATATAATCTAAGTTATATTACATTTGGAACAATTAAATTATTTATTCTTGTCTCATTTTCGAGATTTTAACCTTATCTATTCCTTGCCTAGGAAAAAGGCCAGGTGAGCAGGGCACTGGTCACTCCTAATCATCTTCTCAGTTTAAGCATCTCACATCTGAATATCATGAGTAGAAAAATCCAGTTCACTCTTCGGGTTTTAGAACCAAGATCAAATCACTTGCTTTTAGTAGCTTTTCTTTGAATTAGTTATTTAAAATTTTTAAAATAAATTATAAAACCTTCACATCTTTTAAATACTCAATTATTTATTTAAAAATATTTATAAAGGATTGGGAAAGAATACTTAAGTTTAAAGCCACATTTTAAAAGTTATGAAAAGTGCTGATCAAAACAACTTTTTGAACGTTTAGAAATTCATTTGTATAACTAAAATCACTTATAAAACATTTTAAAATATTTACAAAATTTATTTCATATTTTCAAAGAATTTAAAAATATATTTTAAAGAATTTGTTGCTTTGGCTTCTCAACTGCCAAACCTTGACTATTTTTAGTTTTGCTCGTATTTCAAAATTACTAAATGAAATCTTGATTCTTTCTTTTATTTGAAAACTATGATTATAAGAGTTCGCAAAATTCTTACTATAAAAAAATTTCGACTCCGAATCCATCGTATAAATGGATTTAACTTTATACGGTGCGAAATCGCGAACTACCGTTACACGACGTGCCAATTTTTGACTTAATTTTTATAACTTGTCAAAACTTCATCAAATTGGATTTTAGTATTTATCAAATATTTACAAACCATTTTAAACTATTTTAAAGTGGTTTAACAATATCATAGACAATATTTCATTTATTAAAGGAAAGTGGTTTCTTTTATGATATTCGTCGTGTATTAACGTCAATCATTTCAACATCAAAATGATCATATAATCAACATCCAAATTTGATGACCAAACTTAGTAAATAAACGTCATAATCATATCACACCATCAATATATATAAGTATAAATAGAGTTTCTCACCTGTTTTTCGATCCGACTAACTTTAAAACGGCTATAACTCTGCTACGATCGCATTGGAGCCAATGGAATTGAGACTGGGACCTTTGGAAAGGCTTCGTCTATGCTTACTAATGGAAGTGGTCTTGGCCTTGGGTGATGGAAGTTGTGGCCGTGGGTTTAGATGTGGAAAAGAAGTGGATTTGCTTTGGTTTTGAAAAGTTTTGATAATATATACTTACCGTATAATTTTAATTACGTTTTACCATAATCTTTAACATAACTTTCTTTAGGTAAGAAGCCACTAATGTAGAGTTAAAGAAGTGAAGAAGCATAAGAATTATTATGAAAAAATGAAGCGAAGAGAGATGTGTGCTATTTATAGGCAAAAGTGAGAAAGTAAATATCATGATATTTCTACACAAACACATCACCAATTGCTCACCACCACACCCCCTCCCATGTCATCATACTCAACCAAACTCCCCTCATGTGTGTGTACCCATGTGCTCGTACTTAGTGTGTAAGAGTTTGACTTTAGTTTACTTAAGTGTTAAGTTTTAGAAAAATATTTTGTAATATATAAGCATATTTGTATTTATATATGTGTTCGTGTGCACGTGAATGTGTTCATGTATATGCACATGTATGTCTAGACATGTATATCTCAAATGGTTCTCAATGTTGCACAACTTTTCTATGTTGAATCATTATGGATTCTGATTTCGATTTCCGGTCATATTTTCACTTCTTATTTAATGTGTGTGTGTGTATATATATATATATATATATATATTTGTAAAAAAAGTTTAATAATAATATTCCTAGCATTACATAATAATTAAAAGGGTTTATTTAATAGTTAAAATAAATATTAAATCACTTAAACTCAATTTTAATTCAAAATTTATTTATTCTGAAATAGTGATATCATTGGCGATGTCATGAAGAGATTTTATTTTTAAAAATAAAGTAAATAATTTTATTACATATTCTCACTCATATACATAAATGAGTTTCAGACGGTTCAAGATCTGTTTATTGATAAAATAGTTTTTGGTCATTTTATTAATATATCTTCTGAAGTATATATTTTTGTAAATACTTCTTCAAAATAGTATTACCAATATTATTTGTTGTTCAAAACATTATCATTTATGTCAAAAAAAATCTTATATTTGAATATTTCCAAAAATTTCTAAAATGATGAATTTACAGGTCATTACACATAATTGATCAAAAATTAATCATATTTAGTCAAAGATTTAATAAAGTTAATCTCACTTTTAGAAGATAATTAATTAGTAATTAACCTCCGTTTAATTATAATCAATAACATTTTCAATACTTAACTAATTGTAAGTTACCTAACTTAATTAATAACTAATAAATAAATAAATCCTTAGTCAACTTGTTTATAATTATTATTAAGTATTATAAAACATTTCCAAGGTGTTCTAAGTATAAGAACTTAATTTGCAGAAAATGAATATTTAGCAAAACTACATCCATATGGACTATCGCGGTGGATACCATTGTGAGTCAACGAAATAGGGATCTTAAGGATGAATTAACACTAGAGAGAAGGGGGAATAATGTTTAATGGAGTATGAATATTTTTAAAATTCTTTTAGATTCTATTTAGAATGATATAATTAACAATTACAGAATTAAAGACAGATAAAAGTTAATGCAGTAAAGGTAAAAAGGAAAGCATACACCAGGATTTTATACTAGTTTGGAGTTACCCTACATCCAGTATCGCACAATTCCCTATATGTATTTTCTTTCAACTATTAAATGCGAATACAATCTTGATTTCAAGGCTACGAGACACACCCTCCAAATACCCGACCTTTGGGTAGAAACATTTGATTTCTGGGCTACAAGCACACCTACTATATTTACAGACTACTAAGCACACCCAATTGATTTTACGGACTACAATCATACCGACAAGTAAAACATTATGATTTAATAGAGATTTCCAGACCTTGATTACAATTGGTAACAATTATCGCTGTGGATACCATTATGATTTAATATGATTTAATAGAGATTTAATAGATCTTCGACCTTGATTACAATTGATCTTATAACTATTGAATAGCACTTTGATCTTGGTTTGAGTGAGAGAGATGAGAGAAATCAGAGAGTAGATGAAGGAGAATCAAACAAGTGATGATTGAATTTGATTTTGGTTGAATTTCAGCACTTTGGGTATATTTTGATTTAGAAAATGAGAGAGTGGAAGGAGGAGAGATAAATAGGAAAAAACAAACAGAAAATCGTTTGGAAACCTGGTATTTATAGAGGAACGATGGTCATATTAATGCTCAAAGAGATATGATGAAAAGACACTTCGTTTGAAATTTAAATTTTGAAAAAATCGGCCATTACGTCGACATACATACATAGAGTATGTCGACAAACTCTTTTTAAAATTTAAAAATACTTTAAAACATTACTTTGAAAACTCTTTGATTTTTAAAATAGTTTGATACTTTGTGAAATCATTTAAGCATAGTTTATACATATTTAATCACAATAAAACTTAATGTAACTTAACATAATATGTTTGAAAATTTTAATATAATGCAAATAATATATATATATATATATATATATATATAATCAATATAATTATAATGTATTAAAGTATAAACAAAAATTCAATATATATAAATTTAAAAACACTAAAATTGTATCTTTATAAGTATAAGAGATTGAAAATCATTTTTGAGAAATATTTTGGAAAGATTATTTCAAAACCAGGATATTTGAAAAACAATTTAAAACAAAATTAGAGAAGGAGAGAGAGAGAGAGAGAGATCAAGAAAGTGCTATCAAGGTTTTAACATAAACTCTATGACTCTATAACTTATCTGAAACATCTTTAAATCTTGGACACTGCAATACTCATGAGTCTTCATTCTCCAACTCTTAAAACTCTATATCAACATCTTGAATCTACTCTTGATATTGTACTATCTTCTTGATCAATACATGTCTAGTATTTTGCAAAATATACTATATATAACTTGATAAACATTAGTATTTATATTTTGTATAATGTCTGTAGTTGTTATCATCAAAACCAATTCCTAAGTACTAACAATCTCCTCCTTTTTTATGATGACAACTCTGTATATGAAATATAATATGACCCCCTCTGGGTTACAAAACATCCCCTTAATCTATGCATAGATTTTATATTTTCTTCCCTTTTGTCATCAACAAAAATAACTACCTAAAACTATAACTCTAACATTAAGTCTTACTCTAACTCTAAATCCCCCTAAATAAAATATTATAGACTAATGACATATAATGATGATGAAAACGATTTATATAAGAACAATAAGTGATATTTAAAATGTGATAATCATGAAATGGAAAAAATGATAAGAACGAAGAAATGATAAGTGATAACACAAATAATTAATAATAACCAAACCAGTCTATATATTCATTCAATACCACACTATAATCCAATCAAATCTTAAAATGTACATATATGTAAGTAAAAAAAATGTTAAATTAAATTAAAAATAACTTCAAACAATTAAACAAATGAAGATAAGTACCATCCCAACGTGATTTCCTAATGATCGGGGGCAAAAGTTCCCTTTTGTTCAATGAGATTTCCATCTTGATCAAAACATACTTTTCTGACGCATCGGACTTCGTCATCTTCCTCCTCTTCTTCTCTCTCCTCTTCCTCATCATCGCTGCCTTGAACGTGGTTATGAATGGCCAAATTTACAGAATCATCTTCAATAACTATTCGATTTGTAGGATTATCCAATATATATTTTTGCAAATTGCGAAGAATTCTACTTTGTTTCTCTTGTTCTTTGGACATACGAAGTTGTACAACTTGTATTTCAGTCAACATCTCCAGAACATTCTTCATTTCTCCTTCCAAGTTAATAACTTTAACCATAGTAACATTCTGGAAGGAGTCTTGCATTGGAAAAGGAAAGTAAAATGATGAACTCTCTTCCCTAGAACGTTTGGGATAAGACGAAGCCATGGTTTATATGTTTCAGAAGTTTAAAACAGAGTGGATATAGAAAAATGAAGAAGAAAATCGAAATTTTGATTATTGTATAATCACCAATTTGAATTTCAAAGGAAAATTTAAAAAACAAAAATTACCGTTATATATCGACAGAGGAGGATATGATATATAATGTTATAATTTTGATTTTTTGTTTTTCTTTATATTTTGTAATTTTTTACTTCGTTATTTTTATATTATCGATAGAGAACAAATTCCTATCTCTCGTCTTAACTTTGTAAAAGATGTTTGATTTAATGGTTTTGTTAATATATTGGCTATATGGTTTTCCATGTTTATAAATTCAAGTAATCCTATTTCTTTATTTAAATTATCTCCTAGAAAATAGTGTCTTATATCAATATGTTTAGTTCTAGTAAGATGAGTTGGATTTTTAGATAGATCGATTGCACTTGTATTATCATAGTATATTGGTGATTTGATAAAATTTAAACCAAAATCTTTTAATGTTTCTTGCATATAGATAACCTGTGAATATGCTAATACTACTAAAATATATTTTGCTTCTTTCCTTGATGGAGTTACAGAGTTTTGCTTCTTATTAAACCAATAAGTTAGAGAGTGTCTCAAGTTCCAGTTGTATGTTTTCGGTTTGATTTGCAACCAACATAATCAGCATCACTGTATGAAATTAATTCAAAGGAGTCTTCTTTTGGGTAAAAGAGTTCATAGTCAAATGTGTTGTTTAGATATCTCAAAATTCATTTTTGGATTTAAAATGAGTTTCTTCAGGTTGAGATTGATATCTTGCATAGAGACAAACACTATGCATTATATCATGTCTACTAGTAGGTATATAAAGTAGTGATCCAATCATTTATCCATATAATTTTTAATCCACATCTTTTGAATTTTCTTCTTTATTTAATTTTTCATTAATTGCTATGGGAGTTGGTTTACCACTGGTATTTGACATACCAAATTTCCTAACTAAATCTTTAGCATATTTTTCTTGACTAATAAAAATTCCACTACTTAGTTGCTTTATTTGTGTTAACAAGAAAACCTGTCAACACCCTAAAGTTGAATTCAAAGTATAGATAACTCTTTCGAGACCTTATTTCAAAAATATGAAGGTAGTTGACACTTGTTAATCAGGTTAAGATGGTTATAATTCATTCTATTCTCTTCAATTTTACTTTCACGTAAGTTAATGTGGTTGATACTCCTTCTTATTGGACCTTTCGATTTTGACAAAACACAGAAAACCCTTGTATTGCCTTTCGAACTAGTTGATCTACTTTAGTACTCTGTCGAAACCCCCCTACGAATAATTTGAAGAAACTCAAAGTTGGCTTTAATGAGTTAAGGATATGGGTTGGATAGGTTGATTTCGACTTCTTTGGAAGCCAGCCTTTCGATAACTTGAGTGTTGGAGTTAAGGTTTTAAGGATATTTGTTAAACTAAAGGTTTCAACTCACTCTAATAGTGACTCTTCAATCAAGTCTACACAAGAAGATTATAAAATGAATTTAATAAAGATATCAAATCAGTCAATATCCCAAAATTCCATAATCTTGCTTTCATTAACTCTAGCAGTACAAACTGATCAAATTCCTAATATAATTTGATAATTAGGGTTTACGACTTTTAGAAAAACAAGAGTAGAATAATAGAATTCGGATCCCCTTAAACAGACCCCTAGGGTCTTATTTACAGGTGCGGGTTGGCACCTTTCGACTCAGTGCTTTCGAATTGATCAAAAGGTGGCCTTGTAGATCTTTCGTCACCTTTAACACTTGCATATCCTTCTGCATTGCATTTAGATGGATTGGAGTACCTTCGACTTCATCGAGAGGGTTTTGTGCGGCTCTCCACTAAGTGCTGCTGTGTTGTTGCAGGAAAGAAAATGAAGGATCTTTCGACTCTTTTGGTGGGTTGATCTTTGAATTCAAACGTTGAAGGTTTTGAAGCGGAAGGACTCTTTCTTAATTGTGAACGGTTTTGAGTAGTTCAAAAGGCTTGTTCATGCTTTCAAAGAGGTCGTTTTGACGAAATATCCTTCAATGGAATGTGAACGAAGGCGAAACCTTTATCTTTGGAAGGTTTGGCGTGTATATGAGTGGCTGCAATTTGTTGCCTTCGAAAAGGTGTTCTTCAACCCATTTGAAATGCCTTTATGCATGTTGAAGCACCTACTTAGAAAGGGAACAATTGAAGCGGAAGGGTGCTTTCGACCCTTTCGACCCCTTCGTAAGCTTGTAGCACACCCGGCTTTTGGCTGTAGAATCCCTTCGACTCATTCAAAAAGCTTTGTTGATGCTATCATCTCTTGTATATCCTTCTCTTCTATTTATTTTGGTTTCGACAAGGTTAAAGTGAGAATTGGTAATAACACTTGCCCTTCCCCCCCAACGAAGCGATGCGCTTGACTTTCCAAGTCGATTATTTCAAAACCCACACAGTTTCATGCCTTTTCATATTCTTGCATAAATTCCGAGCGTTCATTTAAATTTGATCGGACGATCCATCCTTCTTGCTGACTTTTCTTATAAATCACGTTCCCTTCTTCCCCCTTTTCATTTATCTGCACTTAAAAGAAAATTCCAACAAGAATCAAAGCATTTAATTTCATAAATAATTTCAATTTCCAATGAACATAAACTTGAATTCAAAGTCAATTTTTATTATTTCTTCTTTTCAAACTAACTTTCCACGCTAAATTTTGATTTTTTAAATTTATTAGCTTTTGATTCGAATCGCTGTTTTTATTTCATAATTTGAGTTTTTCGTTCATATGGAAGTATCTTTGGATTTCTTTCTATAGCTTATTTTGGTCCATTTCCCATGTCATTTCTATGTTTAAATTTCATTTGATTTGATTTGTTTTTTTAAAAGTTTGAATTTACATTTTGGGGATTTTTATGATTATTGATTGTAGATCCACGTTCAAATAAATTTTTCTTTTTATTTTTTTACTTTACAGTATTGGGTTAAAATTGGATTTGAGGAAGAAAGAGTTTCCCAGTTACTTCATAGAGAAGTTTGAGCCGTATAAATCGTAATTTGGTGCTGTAATTTTACCTCTCTGCCCCTTCGAAAGGGTTGCTAACTATGTTTTACTTCTTCAACTTCTTTTGATGGGGTCGAAAGAAAGTCCAGCGCCAATCTCTTAATTGTTCTTGTTGAAAGGTTGATGTAGTTAATTATGAAGTGGACTTCTTCGAAAGCATAGCTATACTTTAGTATATTCTGATTCCTTTCAAAGAAGTTGCCTAATGTGCCTTATTAATCATTACCTAGCACATACTTTCGAAAGCATAATTTTTATTTTATAGGTTTTGAAACCTTTAGTACATGCCTACTTCTAATTTATTTTAGGAGATGTGTGGAGTTAGAGATTCATTATTTTTTTATAAATTGGATTGAGAAAAACATACTTTGTTTAAGTTGTAAATCAAATCAAACCTTTTGATTTGATCGAAACTTACTGTATCGAATCAAGTTTGGTTGTTGGTATGCTTTCTAAACCATGCACTCCTTTCGACTTTCTCGACATACCTAGTAACCAATTGGGTTTCGACCATAATTTTATACAAATATTGTTGAAAGCATCTTAAAACCTTTACATTTATATTAATATTACTCAAACCCAAACCTTTCGACTCAATCGACATACAGGATTTCAAAAGCATTAATATTCCCTTAGTAAAACAAAGTTCATGGATTTGACAATGTCGTAAGGTTTACTTGTCTTGTTTATTGAATGTTTTTAGTGCGTGTTTATATCTGAAGTAGTTGTGTAGGCTTTGACTACTCCTTTCAACAGCAGACTTGTTGGAAGCACACTTCCATTTTCTCTTTCGACATTGTCGAAAGTTCAAAAAATTTCATTTTCCAAAGCCAACTCTAACATTTTTTCAAGGATGTTAAATTTCAAATTTTGGTTGATATTTGAATTAATCCAATAGGTTTTTGGTATCCTTGAAAAATGTCGATTTCATAAAAAATTATAACTTCTTACTAAAATGGTTTCAGTTAGCAAGATCATGGCTGTGAAAAAGACTTCTCAAAAACCAAAAAAAAATACAGTTTCGACGATAGAATCTTCTCCAAAGAAGATTGAAGCGACTTCTAAACACTCTTTAATATCCTTTCAGGATGAGGTGGACGCAATTCTAAATGACTTCGGCATTACTTGGGTGGAAGCTATTCTCCCAAGTGATAGTGACACCATCAAAGCCCTCCTGAATGATATTTTGCCTATACCGCTATCCATATTTGGCATGGAGGCTTCTTACCTTTCCTAGATTTCTTATCCAAATTCTTGACCTAGCTGGGCATTGCTCCCATTTAGTTATCTCAAATGGATATACGTATCTTCTATCCTTGGAACTTATGGCTCTGGAGTTAGGGATTCCATCACTAAATGCTGAAGTTCTAAACTATCTATTACGATTCGTTAAACTCAGCAACTTGAACAATCAAATTTTTGGAGCCAATCCCCTAAAAAGCTAATCTTCGTGGGGGTAAACAAATTCAAAGATTAGGAAATATTATTCTTCTTTGTCAAATGCTTTTCTAATATCAGCGGAGCTTTCTTTTCTCCTCGTAAGTTGATCACAGTCTTTATTTTTATTCAGTTACTTTATTTTGCTAATCTACGCATCCTTATCAGGTCCTTCCGCTAAAGATCTAAATGACGAGGAAAAGTGAACTATCAAGCTATTAATTGCTACTTCAAGTAGGATTGGGAGTAGGCTCACTTTGTTGAATGCCTCAAACCTTCAAAAGCATTCCCTCCTACCAGTAGGTCAAGGGGTACTTGGTCAACCTCCTCTAGTTAAACACACTTCTTGGAGCAAACGCTTCCTATCTTTAGGTGATCCGAAGAACTTCTCCTTAGTGTCTCCAATCTGCTCCAACCATTCCGGTAGGCTTAAACATATTACTTGTAGTTTGTTGTTTGTGTTACTTTTTAAATTACTCCACCAACTTGTACTTTTTTAAATCTTCAGCAACTGTTCCTTAAGTTGAACCAATCATAAGCGGTCTGGCTCTCCCAACTTATACATCTCGTGCCTCATCTTTGACTCAGGTAATTGCTAGGTCAAAGATGGCTGCTAAAAGAAAACTGGGTAAAGTGGCTGTGACGGAACCATTCCTCAAGAAAACCAAAATTGCTGAAGTTCCAGATTCTCCGCCACTAGAAGAGGGTAAGGCCACTGATTTGAGTAAAACTTCAGAGAGTCCAATGACTGAAGCTTCTATTAATTGTCCTAAGGCGACTCCTTCAAAGCACGATCCCTTGTCACGCATTGTCGTTTACTACTCTCCTCACATCGTTGAGCAGATGCAAAAGGTTGGGAACTTCAACTCCCTCTGGACCCACGTCTCCCATGTCTACAAGTGGTTTTGAAAAGATAGTTCAATCTATCTTGAATTCTTTATCTTTTGCCTTTGTTCACACACCTTCCTTCATTCGTGATCCGGCGGGTTATTATCGGTCACTTATAGAACAAAAACTCTTGGTAGGTTTCACATTATTTATCCTTATTATCATTATTTCTCTCTGAATGCTAATTTGCATCAGGTTTTTTCTTTTAGATTTCCAAAAGATGGCTCTCTCTACAAGAGAATACATTAAAATCCTCTATTGAAACATCCAAGCTTCAAGAGGAAATTTCAAACTTGAACAACCAAACCATCTCCTTTTCTGCTGGTAAAAATGAAGCGACAATAGAACTGGAGAGATTGAGAGCATCTCTTACACTATCAAAGTTTATTATTTCTGAGGAAAGAAAATCACGTTAACTTTTAGCAGATGAAAATGCTCAAATGGCGGCTAAATAATCCTCTCTCATGATACTGTTGGAGAAAAAGAAACTAAAGTTGGATGTTAATGTCATCTCTGTAGCTAAGCAATGGGTGTCACTATTCCTAAGTACTTCCCTTCGATGACATCATTGTTAACTCTTATGAGGATGCCCCGATGCTTGCTTATGCCGACAACATAGAAACATGCCTAGATTTGAGCTTTCCTTCTCTCGACCTTGCACTTGTTAATAGGTTTATGGCTAAAGTCAAAGAGATGGAGTAGGGGTTGATGTTCCTAAAAGAGAGGATATTGATGCCTCCAAAATCTTATCCTTGAAATCCCTTCCTTTGAAGTAGATTCCAATTCTAAAGATGAAGGTGAGAAAAACGAAACTGCCAAGGAAGAAGGCGGTAATGATGATGATGGTTAGGGTAATGATGATGACGATGATAATACTAATAATGTTGATGGAGGCCGAGGTTCATGTGGCGATGGGGATGGTCACTCTGATGCTCATGAAAAACGCTAACAATGACAATATCGGGGATTCAGAAAAGGTCAACCCCGATCTAATCATCCATAAAGCAAGCCAACCTGAACCCCTAGAGCCATTTGACCTTCCAAGAGAAATTGTGAATATCGATGTCAATGAACAAAGAGAGAAAAAGTAGGTCTCTCAAACTAAAATTCTCGTTTCTCAGGTATGGGAATCCTTGTTTAAATGGCTTTCACTTCCAAGGTAATAATACTTTGCATCTTTTATTTTAGATAAGGAGGAAATCCATTCACACTTATGAACCAAGTTTGAAAAAAATAAGCAGAAATAAATAGCTTGTATAGAGAGTTAGATAAGTAGTTAAAAGAACATAATATCTTCTCTGATAAGTATCATAGGCTTAACAGAAGTGCGGCAACGTCTTTCAAAAATCAAGAAGCAACCCAACGATTCAGGAGGGCATGCCTTCGATATGATGGCCCTTTGAGAGAGAATTGGTTAATTATGCTCTTTTGGATATTGGTTGAAGAAAGGAACATCTTTATAGACTATTTATACAAAGCCTGTTGAAGACATCCAACTGTAGACTTTTCATACTTAGGTGATTTCAATGCTGGTTTACTTAGGCATTTACACACGAGGTATTTGGATGAATATGGATCTGATCCACATCCGAGAGCCTGCTAGAACTTACCATGAGTCAAATCGATTCCCCAAGAGTTGCCTACTGAAAAACTTAAATTCTATAAGGACAAATTTGTTTCAGAATTATTCATAAAGTCAATTTTGTATGAACCAGATGAACATTCATAATTATGTAATAGTATTGGTTTGTGAACTTTTTTCTCTAGTTTCCTTTTATGCTTGGTTGTATTTTATTATGTTATCACACAGTGAATGTCCCCCAGGAAGCCTTGTTTCTAGAGATTATTTAAGCAAGTATGTTAGACTAAGAAGAGATTATCTGGAAAAGGCTTCACTTTTGAAATCTTCAAAATTAGCTAGATATTTTTTGCTCGGATATTTGCAAAGACTTTACATGGAACATCCTCATCTTCATTTCGATTTTCTTAGTGAAGAAAAAGAAAAGCTTCTTAAGAAAATCCGAACATATCATACTAAATTGATATGTGGTCATGATAGTCCTCCCGTCGGGGAGTGGGACTATAGTAAATATCCTCTAGCTATTACCTCGAAAGGATTTAATGAACCTTTTGATTCAACGGTTATCTTTCGGCTAATTCCTTGAATAAATTCAAAAAGGTCATTTCTCAACATTAAATATGAAATAGGTGTCCAATGGATTTGTACCTTTTGTTTTATTTCTACTTAAGTTGTAATCCTTTATTGTTATAATAAAAGAGATTAATTATTTGGGTCTTGACTTTATTTTCTTTTTATTTGTTTAAATAGGAGTTACAATTATCTACAATGCCACTTTCACTAGATTCAACATCTTGCTTTATCAATATTAGAGATAGGTTGTTAGCGGATATTGAAAAGAGGAAGCTTCTTAGTGATCCTTTGTCTATTCGCTTTCAAAACAATGTCAAAGCTCTAAAATGGCACAACACAGAAGATATTTGCTTTAAAAGACGATTGTTAGAAATCTCAATGATCAGATCGCACTAAAATAGTTAAGAGCAAGAATGAAATGATTTCCATATTGAAGTGTCAAATTAAATCAAATCCTTTAATTGATTTTAATCATAAGATGTCCGAAATTCTCCAGCAAATAAGTGATTTCGAACTTAAGTTTAAAAGGTAGTCAAGCTTAGTGTGAACCACTCGAATTCATTATGGGGAATAACATTTCAAACATCGATTCACCAGCTTCTTCCATTATTCCATCCATTGCAAAACTAACAAGGTCTACTTCCCTTACCGTGTAAAAGTTTCCTGCTACGACTAATCCTCCTCTTGGATTAGATGAGAAGGTAGTAGGAAAATGCTGTATAAAAGTCAAATTCGAGATGATGAAATATTTTGATGAACAACAGAAAATGAGGCACTCGTAGCGCATAAATGAGTATGCAGCTAAGATTCAGAAACTTGAGCATGAAAAGTATCTTCTTCAGAAATAGTGCAAGCAAAGCCTTTAATCGTGCTTTAAAGACCCACATTGAATCTATTGATGATGTCGATAAGGAAAAAAGAGAAGAAGCTTAAGGAAGTTCTTCATATTGCAATTCATCACATCGTTGATCCTTTAATTACCGAGAATCTAGATAAGGATATTCAAGATTTGTGAAGCTTATACGTTTGTACCATATATTTGTAAATAATTTCATAAATTATATTAATTATGAAAATTCTGTAAATATTACATGGTCTGTAGTCCTTTCTTATAATATTGTTTCTTCATTTGATAACTTGGTCTATGGTTTTTGTATTTGCTGATCCATTTAATCTTCCTTTTTTATCTTATTTCCCTAAAAAATATGAAGTAAATAATATTCTTTATTGTTAACTTGAAATCTATATAGAAGTTTATCTACATTATTAGCGGAGGTTAACAGATCATTATGTAATCAGATGATAAAAAGCAAAGAGTAATTCTAGTTTAATACGATTGAATGTTTTGAAAGCTATCTTTGGTAACGATGAGCGAAACTCAGGAACTTAACTTCAATTATATTGATAGAATATCCGAAATTCAATTATAGAGAAACAGAAATTCAATTCTGGATTATTGATGTTTAGAAATTCATCTTCTGAAGATAGTTAATAGTAGTCGTGTAATAGAAGTCCAGAAATCATAGTCTGAAAGTTTGCAGTAGAAATCTAGTGACCTAGATTAGGGAATTAATGAATGAAATTTAGTAGTTGGAAAATCCAAAATAAAGGTTCGGGTATATATTGATGATAATCAAAAGTCCATAATAATAATAATCTTCTTGATAGAAATCTTAAACCCAGATTCGGGCATTAATGAGCGACATCCGTAATTAATAATAACCCCAAAACCCAGATTTGGGTATGATGAAAACCATAGATTATTAGTAAAGACCTAAAACCATGACTCGGGTATTAATAAGTGAAGTTTAGGAATTCTTCTTTGGTAATTAGTTGGAGGTTGTAGTTTCTTATTTAATCCTTTTGTTCCGTACCACTCCTCGAATTTTGACATTTTTGACATTTGTTACCCTTTAGGCTTTGTAAACTGTTGTTGATTGATTTGCTGCTTCTTGAGATTGGACGTCTTAGTCTTCTGTTTGATATGTCGCTTCTCGGGCTTGGACATCTTAGTCAGCTGTTTGATATGCCGCTTCTTGGATTCAGACGTCTTAGTCCGTTGTTTGATATGCCTCTTCTTGGGTTCGAACGTCTTAGTCCATTGTTGTCTGTGGCGCTTGGTTAGCTTATCCACAAGTAAGACCCAAGGACTTACCCAACCTCACTCTAGGAGGCGCCTTGACCTGGCCATAGCGTGGCACGATCAAGGGATTGTTCAGTGCCTTAGCCAGGCCATAGCATGGCGAGACCAAGGGGTTACTTCGTCCTTCCTCCAAGAGGTGCCTTGACCTGGCCATAGCGTGGCATGATCAAGGGCTTGTTCAGTGCCTTAGCCAGGCCATAGCGTGGTGGGACCAATGGCTTACTCCGACCTCCCTCCAGTAGGTGCCTTGACCTAGCCATAGCATAGTGTGGTCAAAGGCTTGTCGGTGCTTTAATCAGGCTATAGTATGGCACAGATAAAGGCATACTCTTACCTCTCTCCAGGAGGCGCTTTGACCCGGCCAACCCGGCACAGACAAAGGCTTTGACCGTTTGAGGTAATGTCCAAGTGCAAGGGAAATTTTACTCAAAACCATGTAGATATTTCTCATTAAATAAGTTCTTTATTGACTTCATCTAGGATCTCTTTACAAACCCATTAATTTTTCCTTATATGAAAATGTTTGTTATCATTCCTTTTGAGTGCTCTGCATTGATTTGTTTCATGACCATTCATTATATGGTAGTGGCAATAGGATCCTCACAAATTCCTTTCATATTTAGGTTTCTTCTTTTGTAATGGCCAATAGTTGAGCTCTTTCTTGGTTAACCGATAAACATTCTCGATGGATGTTGTCAAATTGCATTCCTTAGGAAGTCTTGACTTGAAGCTTGTCTTTTGAGGATGGTTTCTGGATCATTTATTACTTGGTTCTGGAGTTTCACCCTTAACGACTAGTTTTATTTTTAAAACCTTTTGAAGTTCCTATATTGGTAGTGTCCCACTTGTTGCTTGATGCCATTTGTGTGCAAAGGCGTTGTAATCAGCCATCATTCCTTCTTTAAAGATTACCACTTTTTTTTTTCTCTTAAGGGAAAGATAGGAGTGGAGCCAATATGAAACGAGTTTAAACTCCATTTATTTGGATCATAAGATTCCACCTTCTTTTTCCTTATGATCCTTAAAGCCTCCAGTCTTAACAATTGTTCTTTATGTAGATCTGAATCATTGATTATTCCATGGGAGAATCCAATTAGATGTAGTTTTGAGGATCCTTGCTCGGATCTTTTGAATGCTAAACATGATGATGTAAGTTTAAAGTACGTAAACAGAATAAGATTGGATTAGTTGTAAGTGAATTTGAAAGTTCAACAAGGCCGGAGGTTTAAGCCCTCCCTCTAGCGCCAAAATGTTAACAAGAAAAATTGTCAACACCCCAAAGTTGAATTCATAGTATAGATAACTCTTTCGAGACCTTATTTCAAAAAGATGAAGGTAGTTGACACTTCTAAATCAGGTTAAGATGGTTATAATTCCTTCTATTCTCCTCAATTTACCATTCGTGTAAGTTGTCGTGGTTGATACTCCTTCTTATTGGACCTTTCGATTTTAACAAAACACAGAAAACCCTTCTTGTATTGGATTTCGAACAAGTTAGTCTACTTTAGTACTCTGTCGAACCCCCTCCCCATCGAATCAGTTGAAGAAACTCCAAGGTTGGCTTTAATGAGTTAAGGATATGAGTTGGATAGATTGCTTTTGACTTGTTCGGAAACTAACCTTTCGACAACTTAGTGTTAGAGTTAAGGTTCTAAGGATATTGGTCAAATTAAAGGTTTTGACTCACTCTAATAGTGACTCTTCAATCAAGTCGACATAAGAAGATTATAAACTGAATTTAATAGAGATATTAAATCAGCCAAATATCCCAAAATTCTGTAATCTTGCTTTAAGTAAACTCAAGTAGTATAAGCTGATCAAGTTCCTAATCTAATTTGAAAATTAGGGTCTACAACTTTTAGAAAGTATAGGAGTAGAATGAAAGAATTCAAATCCCCTAAAATAAACCCCTAGGGTCTTATTTATAGGTGCAGATTGGCACCTTTCGACTCGGTGCTTTTGACCTGGTCAAAAGGTGGCCTTGTAGACCTTTCATCACCTTTAACATTTGCGCATCCTTCTACATTGCATTTGAACGGATTGGAGTGCCTTCGACTTCTTCGAGAGGGTTTGGTGTGCGTTTCGGTTTGTGCTGCTATGTTGTTGCAAGAAAGAAAATGCAGGAGCTTTCGAACTTTTCAATAAGTTGATCTTGGAACCGAACACTGAAGATTTTGAAGCGGATGCTCTCTTTCTTAATTGTGAATGGTTTCAACTAGTTCGAAAGGCTTGTCTATGCTTTCAAAGAGGTCGTTTTTACGAAATATCCTTCAGTGGAATGTGACTGAAGGCGAAACCTTAGGCTTCGAAAGGTTTGGTGCGCATATGAGTGGCTGTAATCTGTTGCCTTCGAAAGGTGTCCTTAAACCTATTCGAAACGCCTTCATGCATGTAGAAGCGCCTGCTTCGAAAGGGAAAAATTGAAGCGGAAGGGTTCTTTCGACCCTTTTGACCCCTTCGTATGCTTGTAGCACACCTAACTTTTGCCTGTAGCTTCCATTGGACTCCTGCGAAAGGCTTTGTTGATGCTATCATCTCTCGGATATCCTTCTCTTTTATTCATTTTGGTTTTGTCAAGGTTGAAGTGAAAATTGTTGGTAACAACTTATAATCCTAGAAAATAATTAATTCTCCCATATGACTCATTTCAAATTCCTTATTCCTTATTTCTGAGAATTCCTTTTAGTTTATTATTGTTGGATCCAAAATTTATATCATCTGCATATATTTGTATTAACTGAATATCACTTTTATCTCTTTTAATAAAAATTTGCCTATTTCAAAATTGATTGTAACAGATAGGATTTAAGCCTGTCATACCAAGCTCTTGGAGCCTATTTTAGACCATATAAAGCCTTCTTTAATTTGTAAACATGACTGGGTAGTTTTTCATTTTCAAACTGTGGGGGTGCACATACATCTTCTTTAATCATACCATTTTAAAATGCATTATTCATATCCATTTGGTATAACTTAAAATTATTATGATTAGCGAAAGCAGGTAAATTCGTATAATTTCTAATCTTGCTATAGGTGCAAAGGTTTCACCAAAATCTATTCCTTCTTCCTAATAGAAACCTTGTGCAATTAATCGAGCTTTATTTCTCAAAATCTCTCTTTATTCATTCGTTTTGTTTCTATATACTCATTTAGTTCCTATTATGGATTTATCCTCAGGTCTTGGACTAATTTCTATACATCATTTCTTGTAAATTGATCCAATTTCTCTTGCATAACAAGAATCAATGAATCATCAGTTGATGCTTCCTTTGGGTATTTAGGTTCGACGGTTGAAATAAAAGCAACGTTACTCTTTTTATTTAGTTGATTTCTAGTATTAACAACAGATTCAATATTTCCAAGTATATTTTCTATAGGATGATCTTTCAAGTATTTCTTTTATTTGGATATGAATTTTCTGAATTATTATTACTTTTGTTTCCAGTAATCTCATTATTCCTAATTTCGTTTGGATTATCAAAGTTTTCTTTTTCATCCATATTTGGATTATAAACTTTAAAATTCTCATCAAATGAGACACGTAATGTTTATTCAATGATATTAGTTCTAGTATTGAAAACTCTACAAGCTTTACTTCTATTTGAATATCCAATAAAGATTTCTTTATCTAATTTAGCATCAAATTTATCCAACTTATCTTTAGTATTTAAAATAAAACATTTACTATCAAAAAACTTTAAAGTACGATATTTTAGGCTTTTTGTTACCGAATAATTCATATGTGTTTTCTTAACTAATGGTCTTATTAAAATTTTATTTAATATGTAACATGCAGTACCAACTGCTCCAACCCAAAAAAATTAGGTAAATTACTCTCATTTAGAATAGTTCTAGCGCATTCTTGAATCGTCCTATTTTACGTTCTATCACTCCATTTTGTTGTGGTGTTCTTGGAATGAAACTTTATGAGTTATGCCTTTCTTATTATAGAAATTCTCAAAATTTTCATTTTCGAATTCTTCACCGCGATCACTCCAAATGGTTTTAATTTTACTAGTCATTTGATTTTGAATTCGTTCAAAAAATATTTTAAACATTTCAAAAGTTTCGCTTTTAAGTTTTAAGAAAATCATCCAGGTAAACCTATGTGACGACCCACCTTTCTGACTCCTGAGAAGGACACTTAATACATCCATGGTATTCATGTGTCATTGCCCAAGTGTCCGAAAGACAAGTTGTCTTGGGTAAAAATAAAGAACAGAACAAGGCCTAATAGATAAACCTCACAATGGTATGGTTACATATAAAATGAAATGATATAGTACAAAATGATTACTCCTTATATGGAGTTATCAGAGTTATACAAAAGCACTACATCTAACAGATTTTCAGCTATACATTCTGACTTGTTAAATTTTGATACAAATTACACTAACATAAACATACAGTGGAAATAAATAACTAGACAACTAAGGAGCCGCCTGCTCGAGCATTGTCTTCAAAGAGCTCCAAAGAAAACTTGTTATTCTCGGACTACCCAAATATAATTGAGAACCCGAGAGTTTGGGGAAAATAAACAACTCGGGCCAGACAAAATGTCTGCTATGATTAAAACAATGAAACAAATAGGGTGTATTTAAACAATAATACGTGGGACCATGCCGCTAACGTGGAATGGATTTTCTCCTGCATAAATTACAACTAAACATAACAAAAATGGAAATGAACAAAAGGGAACAAATCTAAACATAGATGATGGGTACAATGAGTATAAACTTTAGACTTGAAAGAATGGAAATAGTCCGAATAAAAAAAATCCAAACCGGATAGAGTGGATAAAACAAGACAATAGTCCAAACTCGATAAAATGGACTAAACAAGATAACTATCCAGACTCGGTAGAATGGACAAAACAAATAATTGAACACCACGAAGAGTGTTGACTCTTCCCGTTGTAATTAAAGAAAACAGTTTCAAAGGTTCGAATTAAATAAGAAAAGGAAAATTTCCAACAATGACTAGGTAGGTGCGCTCCCCTTGGAATATACCTCTAGTAATATACTCCCGAGAAGCTCATTTACTCTATGACACTTCTCAGAACTCTCCCAGCCGGACCTCGCCAGATCTTACCAAGAATCTGAATATTTCACATGTAAATCTTAACTGTTTTTCACGTGACGGTACACAAAAATGTAGATGAGATGTGAAAATACCCTAATGGTAGCAACCCCACATAGCTTGGCCCCCTCTCACGCTTTTGGTTTAGTCATTTCCGACAAAGGATAACAAAGCTCAACGGAGCAACACATCGTCTTAGAATGACAATAATAAAGAAGCTGAAGTATCTGATAGCCCAGAAACCAACAATCAGGGATATAAAAACGATTGTGTATGGAAATTAAGCCTTGTATACTTATCACCACTCATTGAATTCAAACTTGTACTATTGCTTGGTTAACAATAATACCGGACAAGTCATGGTAGTATTACATCAAAGTCATGTCTCATGACTATCTTAACTTTCAAAATAGAAACAAGTCTACTTCTTTGACGCTTAGTGCTAAGTGCACAAGTAAAACGTTTCCATATAACTGATATCGCTTTATGGAAATTAATTTTTATTTCCATAAATGAATCAAACGTTTTTATTTAAAAACTGAATTTGTGCTTGGCTTCACATCACAAGTATTAGTTTGAAAACATTTTGTTAGAAAAGTTCACAAACCATCTTTCCAAAATACTGCAAAGCTTTTTAAAACGGATATAGAAAGTACCATTCAGTATCAATCATGGATCGCAGCTCATGCAATGGTTACGTCGTTATTCCAGTGAAAATATTGTAAACTGTAGGCAATCACTACCCCTCAAATTATGCCCCTCAAATTATGCCATAAAAATCTATCATTATTGAATGTTTAATTATCTTTAAAACAACTTTATTACATTGATCGATTAACTATAAACTTCATCCCATAATTTGATTTTGAACTTCAAAAATACTTAAATACTAAAAAGGATAAACTACCTTTAAACCTTATCAATTCAATTAATTAATAAAATATAATTAATTAAATTAATTAATAAATAATTTCTTATCATTATTTAATAACAAATTCAAAACATCTTTGTTACATTGATAAATTCACTTTAAAACTTCATAAATTAAGTTGAGTAATTAACTCCAATAACCTTTAATTAAAAATGGTAAATCACCTTTAAAATATCATTATTTAAAAGTGATAAATTAATTAATATTTTATTTAAGGAAAGGTTAATGAAGGTTAAATAAATCTGATTTACTTTTAAAAGTCATTAATAAAAAGGTTTATTAAAATTTAAAATATCATTAGTTAATTGGTTAATTAGCTTTAATCCATTATTATTAAATGATTAATTAACCATAAACATTCTTAAACAAAATGATCAAGTAATTAAAAACATCATTAGCTAAGTAATTAGTTAAAATTAAACACGTATTTAATTAAGTAATTAGTTAACCTTAATCCTTATTAATTAAACAATTAATTAATTAATCATCATTAAATGACTAATTGCTTTTGAAGGCACCATTTACCGAAAACTTGCTTAACTTGTAAAACAATTCCAAGCATGAAGATGAAACCAAATGGTTTGATAAAAAGCGATATTCCAAAAGTGTCGATATAGCGACTATCAGTATACGGGTAATTCAACAAATAAGTTTATGATATTAACAACACATCCAAACATCACATAGCAATGGCTTAAGCATACATACATCAAGCATTCGTAGGCACTAAATATGAACATGAATATAGTTTAAAAGCTTTAGTTTAAGGATAGGGTTTTACTTACTAAGTAGCTTGCCAACTAACATTTACTAACAAGTTAACTAACTTAACTTAACATAACTGCATCGACAAAAACATATGCACGTCCAAACCAAACATGAATAAATTCACATCATATCCAAACCAAGCAAGCAATATATAACATAGTACAACAAAAGAAAATATTTCCTAAAAAGGTTAAGGGTTTTACTCACATTGAAGCTTTCCAAATTCTCACTAGATTAGGTTATACCCTAACACTTCCATTCCTAAGCAAAATACAGAGTCTTAGACCCTTACTACCCTAGGTAAGCTTGTTCCTGCAAGAAGAAGGAAGTAAAACTTATTTTTGGTAATGTGGAGTGACTTGGATAGTTATTGAATTCTTCAAATTTAGACAGAAAATAGGTCAAATTTTCCTTAAATTTTGGACATGTTGCACTCTGATTTTGGAAAAGTGGTAAAGAGAAAAGTTTTAGAAAATACTATTCTCTATAATTTTAAAAAAAGAATCATGAATTTGGATCTGTTTTAAGGGAGATGTGCTCAAAAGAATAATGATTGTTTTCGGACTCGAAATTCTGGGTCGGAAACCACTTTGTAAAGAATCAAGAATTTAACATAGCCATGCATAAAATTTGAGAAAGTGGTCAACATAAAAAGTGTAGCCACTGAAATTTTACATGATTGAAAAAAAAAAATTTTGATTTGCTGAACCATGGAGTATGTTATGGTCGAAGCAAGTTGGACGAAAATAGGGAATGTTGAGTGGATTTTCCAACAAGTTTTACCAAAGGATTTTTATTGTCTTTTGAAAGAGGAGCCATTAGAGCTTCTTTAAGAAGCTTAAGGAAGTTTTGAAAATATGAAAAGGAAATGATAAAGTAAGAAATGAATTAGCAAAACTAACTTTATAATAAAGCAATGCTTCCAAGGGAAGCTTCTATATTTTATTTATTTTCTTAGCTTATGCTGGAAGCTTCCTTTATTTAATTTATTTATTAGCTTACATAGAAAGCTTCCTTATTATATTATACATTGAGGATTATATTGGAAGCCAAGAAAGCATACTTGGGAGCTTTAGGAAAATGAGAATGTGAAAAGAGATTAGGAAAACTAGTTTCATAAGCACACAAAGCTTCTAGAAGAAGCTATTCAAAATAGGCTTCCAAGAGAAGCCAAACCAAGCTTATAAGACAAAGCTTCCTTGAGAAGATATTATTAAGAGCACAAGGCTTCTAAGAGAAGCTATCTAAGTAAATTAAAGTGTTAAAAAGTGTTATGACCTTTCTGATAACTTTTAGTCGACGTGAAATCAAAAATTTGAAAAACGAATTTCCAATCACATTTTTGATTTTACATTGAACTAAATATTTTTATAGACTAAAATTGAAAATTATTTTACCATCATTATTTATTATTTAAGAGATTTTTATTTTAGTTATAAAGCAATTATTTGAATATTTAAAATTAATTAAATACTCGTAAATCAATGTGGTGAAATTCTGGATCGTTACACTCTCCGCCCCTTAAAAGAATTTCGTCCCCGAAATTATTAAGGAGTGGAAAATGTAATAACCGACCTAAGAAAACCATATCTACTTGGTTTTCAGTAAATTTGATTAGTTATATTATTTCTATCATAAACACATACAATATAAACACTGTAACATCCATATGCAACCAAATTCAGAGAATATTTTGAAATAAAGTACTACGCATCCAATCATATAAAAAGATAAATTTAGGACTAAATGCCCGAGTTTTATATTTAAAAAAAATTATTTTCAAATTCTTCCAAAAGGGAATGAATTAAAACAAAAATCTAAAAATGACTAGGAGGGAGTTCTCCTAACAAAACATGTGAAACTCTATGGTTAAAACAACATAGAGCATCCTGTGGTATTCCGGTTCCTCCAAATACAACAACTAGAGTGAACAATCAATATTCCTTTACCAAAAATTTCCCAAATCAAATTTCCAAATGCACTAGGATTTAAGTCCTAATAAACAACAATTCAAAATCTACTATTTATAATTTTAAACTTTATAAACTATGGTATATATGTAATTACACAATCAATTAAACCTTATCAAAATAAATTCCATAAAGGAATAAACTACACTCAACATTATTTTAAATGCTAAATGACTAACACCTAAATCCAACTTAAGTTCAAAATTTTCTTGATTGTCCAAAAAAATAGATAATTATCTAAACTAATTTGGACAAAAGTATAACTTTCAACCACTCTTCCCGGAATTTTACCCTACGATAACCAAAATTTTTCTATAGAAAATTCAATGATACTATAATAATGTCTAGGGGTTTAAAGTAAATAATTAAAATAGTTGAAATGCTTGCATTTCACGTTTCAGCATAGTTGGGTACGACTAAGTCCGTAAAGCTTGTATTGGAGAATGGATTCTATACTATGACAAGGTATGGGACTACCTTCCGATGGTACATCTCTAGATAAAATGTACCGGGGTCTGAAAAGAACAACTTGTACTCCTGCCACATAGGACTGGACTAACACTAGACTAGTAGTACCAAATATGATCACCCCTTTCATTAATGGGCCACGAAGCATACATGAGCAGATAGAAACCAATCTAGATTTGGAATGAGACTCACATGGCCCTGCTACATGCCCAATTTTTGTCATTTCCTGGTTGATGTGGCTCGAGGCTATGTTTTACCTTTATATAGTACTTTCCACTTGAAATGGTAACACTGTCATTTAGGAAACAATGCGGTGCCAGCATCCATCCATACAATTTCGCTTTAGGACCGAACGAAACGCTTGAGAGCCTCGTCTTCAATTCTATCATCTTTAAGATATCTTCACTTCGAAACACTTAAGTTGGATCAAAGTGGTTTTTAGATAAGATACCCGATTCCGGTCTCTCCAACACAACATTCGATTATTCCCTGTAAACTCAACCTCGGTTCTTTAGTAAATAAACAGTCAAAAATGGAAGCGGATATCACCTCCAAACCGTTAGTGGATGGATTTCCTTATCATTTGTCCATAAGAACAAAACGATATTTATACGCACAATACAGTATCATCGGAGAGAACTGTGCCATATAACTCACGTATTTCTCCTAGATATTTCCAAAGTTACGTTTTGGGACCAAATTTGATAGTCGGTTGTTTAACAATCCATAAACACACATCCAAATCAGGGATTTATTCCATAGGAAAAGACCAACATTGGTTAAACACTTAAGCAACTACTAACCTCTTTAAACGATATTTTCAATAATTAAAATCACTTGTAAATACTTGTATAAAAATATCCTTACAAAGATATACCCACAATCCCTATGTTTCAGATACTTAGAGAATATCCAGATACTTATTTCAATGGTGTAAGTATATTCACAAACACCGATGAAGATTTCCTTTCTTATACAATTATAAATCATTTGTAAACTCCATTATAAATTTCTAAAACCATTTATAAACTATTTCATAAATCTCTGAAAATCATTTACAATCTATTTAATCAATTTCAATTACTTACAAGTTCTTTTTATACACTTCTAAAATCATTTATGTACCCTTTATAAACCCTTAAAAACCATTTATAAAAATCCTTTTATAACCTATAAACCCATTTCTAAAATTCATTTTTAAACATCTAACTATTTACAAAACTCTTTTTACCCTTTTTTAATCTTCCTTTAAGTTTTTCAAACCTTGTTATAAGATTCCTCTTATAAAACTCACATCTGTTTATAAAGCCCTACTTATAAATCTCGATAACATTTATAAATAAAATCTAACCATTTACTTTTAAACACTATCATATAATTATAAACTGTATAAATAAATAGTAATTACTTTAAAACATCATAAAAACAATAATTAATAATTTCAAAACATTCTTAATAAAACAATAATAATTTATCTTCAACCTTATTATAAATAATAATAATTAATTTCCAAAACCTTATTGATAAATGATTATAATTAATTTCGAAACATATTAATAATTTCAAATAATTAACTTCTAAAAGTATCAAAAATATTGATAAACAGGTTTAAAACAATATTAATATAAATAAACTACTTTTTTTAGCAGAGCTAGCATGGTTGACTGGACCCCTACCAGATTTTATTGCAACAAAACAATAGAACAAAATAGTTCAAAATAGACCAAGAGCTATAAACACTCAAAACAAACAACAAGAAGCATACAACACACACATAGAAAAAACTGAAAAGGAAAACAAAAGGAGAAACGAGATTATCTCCATCTAAAGCTAGATTAGCAGGATAAATCTCACTATTACTTTGCATGTGCATGGCAATTTTCCTTAAAAGCACTTGCCATGATATATCAACGATTCTTGCTTTGGACTCAAACACCCTTTTATTTATTTTTTCCCATATCAATGCAAGGAATTTCTTAAGACATAGCAGCATCAAAAAGGACTGCCTTCTTCTCTTTCTAGTAAACCGGTAGACATTTTCCCACTCAATCTGAGTATCCCTTGTCATATTACATCTTCCTGCCTTAATCATTAGCTTACACCACATAGGAAATAAAACATCACAATTGAAGAAAAGGTGATCACAGTCTTCAATCTATGTGCCACAAAATAGATAATGGAGAGAACATACAAAACCAAAAGAACCGAGAACATTTCTTGTTAGCAAAGCCTTGTTTATTGTCTTCCACCTCATGAGATTATCAACTGGAGTTGCTATGTTATTCCAAATCTGCCTAATCCATTTGAAATTTGGCATGGCTCCAAATTTAGCAAGCTCAATGTAGACAAGGTTGTTGGAATGTTGCTTGCCTGCCCAAAAACCCATGCCACAGTCCAATGCCTTATAAATAGAAGCCTGAATCATCTGCCAGAAAGCTTTGATAACCTGATTACTGCAATAGGGAAGAATTATATGCCCATTCACAAAATAATCACTGACAGTTGCATTTCTTGCAGTTCCAGTCTGCAATATCTGCCGCTGATTCACTAATTTAGGTAATATTACCACTCTAGCACTACATGGTTCATCCCAAAATAGGGTTTTAGAATCAGCAGCATTTCAACTCTGAAATGAGGCAAAAAGGTTTCTCTTAGACCAAGAATTCTTAACCAAGCCCAGCTACAAGTCTATGGAACTTTCATGGTCCAGAATTTCTTACTGCCTATGCTATGCATCCAAGTCCAATCAACTCATAGAGAAACTGACTTGGTGATCAAATTATTAAAATGTGTGCTAAAAGCAGTGTTGTGTAACGACGGTCAGAACAAGCTCCCCATCTCCAGCATGTGGCGTACGCATATGGGTTGGCACACACTTTGTTGTAACAAAAGGAATCCCTAATGTTACGTGCCTACCAACCCATATTTATACACCACTTCTCCATGTTATTTAGCGATGTGGGACTTTTCTCCAATCCAAACCGTCGTTCCTCCATTAAACATGCGAGACAACCCCAACAGTCTCCCCCTTGACTCGCATCCCCTTGCGGTAACCTTTGAGAGTACTGTCGTGTCTGCATGGCCCAGTCTGTAACCTTCGGCTCTGATACCACTGTTGTGTAATGACGGTCGGACCAAGCTCCCCATCTCCCGCATGTGGCGTACGCATATGGGTTGGCACACACTTTGTTGTAACAAAAGGAATCCCTAATGTTACGTGCCTACCAACCCATATTTATACACCACTTCTCTATGTTATTTAGCGATGTGGGACTTTTCTCCAATCCAAACCGCCGTTCCTCCATTAAACATGCGAGACAAACCTAACAAGCAGCAACATTCCAAGCATGAATGTTAAGAATTCCAAGACCACCCTTTCCTCTGGGAGATTCAAACTTTTGAAAAGAGCAAGGCAGTAGTTTTCTTGTGTGTATTGTACATAGCACTTCTCACCATTCTTAGCAATTTCCTTGGTAGAATGAACATTCTAGCCCAATAAACTATCACTAAGAAGCTAACAACTTTTATCAACGCAAGTCTTTCTGCTTGGGTTAACCGTATGTTAGCCTAATTGGTCATGATAGTGATTTTATTGTACAAGTGTACACAGAAAGCAGTGATAATTCTACCAGTAAGCTAGGGAAAACCCAAGTAATTTATGTCATGCTCCATCCTCTGAAGACCTGATGCATGGTGAAGAACTCCAGAGATAGCAGCAGGTATCCCAGTTGTTATTAAGCTTGGTTTATTTAAATTGATCTTCAAACTAGTCATTAGATAGAAGTTGTCAATTGTCTTCATTATACAGGCAATAGAGGAATGGTCAGGTTTTGTGAATAACATGATATCATCAGCAAACAGTAATGAAGAAACAATGGTTTGCTTGCACATTGGGTGGTATTTGATTTGTTTGTCAACATAGTTCTAAGCTAGCATTATGGTGAACCCTTCCATAACAAGAATGAAAAGATAAGAAGAGATTGGATCCCCTTGCCTGATTCCCTAGTTTCTTTTAAAGAAACCAACAGCATTCCTATTGCAATTAAGTGTGAAACTCGGAGTGGAAATACAAGTATAAATCCAAGCAACAAATGGTTTTGGAAATATCATGGTCGCTATCATTCTCACAATTGCAGTCCAATAAAGAGAGTCATAGGCCTTCTTAACATTTAATTTCATCATGGCAGCCTTAGAAGCGTTTGCTCTACCATAATGATGCAAGAGTTCATGTGCAAGTAATACATTATCAAGAATGTTTCTCTTAGGCAGGAAGGAAGCTGGTTCGGAGATATAATGTCAGCCATAACACCCACATGCCTGGCAGCCAAAATCTTGGAGAACACTTGTATACAACATTGCAGCACGATGTGGCCTAAAAGAAGATACTGAATTAGCAGTTGAGGTTTTTGGGAGCAAAACAAGGTTAGTAGAATTCACTTCTCCAAGCATCCTACATTTGTCAAAAAAGTTGTGTATAGCTTTACAAAAGTCTCTGCCTATTATAACCTAACTTGTAGTATAAAAAAGGACATTAAAGCCATCAGAGCCACCACACGGTTTCTTATTCATGGAGAATAAAGTGTTTTTTATTTCATCATCGGTCATTCTAGCAATTAGGGATTCTGACTGATAGGCAGTGATGTAGGAAAGTTTTAGATTAGAAACAGAGTCCAGGTTTGGAGAAAAATCAGCGTTATTACCAAGAAGAACAGTGTAGTAATTACGTAGCGCAGCATCAATAGAATCAGGTGTTGAGTGAATATTACCATCCTCATCAGTTATGCATGAAATGCAATTCTTAGTTTATTTCATTTTGATTAAAGCATGGAAGTATGATGTGTTCCTATCACCCTCCTCAATCCATTTTTTATGGAGCTGCTGTTTCTTCATGCTACTTTCAATTTCTAGAGCCTTGTGTAGAGCATCGTACAGTTTTCCTTCAGCCATAATAGCCTGGTTATCATCAGGATTGTCCATCATATTTTGTTATGCTACAAGGAGTTCTTCCTTAATCTTAAAGGATGCGAGATTTCTAGTATCAAATTTCTTCTTTGCCCAGTTCCTTAGCATGGTTCTTGTATTCTTCAATTTCCTGCACAGTCTAAATAAGGGTTACCATAACAGTTAATGGACCAAGCAGATTTTATTATATTATTACAATCAGGATCATCCACCTAAGCATTTTAAAATTGAAAACTTCTTTTTTTCATTTTCAAATGCTCCAGAAGTTTAAATTTGAGGAGAGTGATCAGAAAGGATGGGGTGTGGGAGGTTGACAGCTTGATTGGGCCATAGAGCTAAGGCACACATATTTCTAAATGCATGGTCAATAGTGGTGAAAGTTTTCACACCACTGCGACTTCTATTGTTCCAAGAAAATTTTCACCAGTTTTCATGATAGGAATAAGGTTGGAATTGAGAATGCCATTGATCAGTAGCAGAATATCCCTAGGCATTAGGGGAAGACCACCATGCTTGTGATGCAATTCATATGAGCGGTTGAAATCCTCCAAAACAAGCCAAGGATGGAATTCCTACCATAAATGGGGGATTGTGTTAAGGAATAGCTCCCTAGAAGCAAGAGCGTTATCGGCATAGATAATAGTAAGCTAATAGGAAAGGGATGTAGAAGGAGAGATGACATGGAAGTGCATCAATTGCCTTGTTTCAAAAATGAGAGATAAGGAAGGGATAGAAGGGTAATAAACAATAAGAATTCTCCTATAAGGAGCTTGATTTAAATTATGAGATAGGGTCCAAGATGGGTTGATGTATTTGGCTGCAGCTAGAGTATGGGAATGGTCAAGCCTGGTTTCTAAAATGGAAAAAAGAGACAAGTTGTGTTTCTTAACTAAATCCTTAAATTAATCATGCTTTAGACTGTTATTGGCACCACGGATGTTCCACACAGCTAGATTGTTCAACATAGATTAAACTAAAGGGATTGGTGATCAGTGATTTTTTGACTCTTAGTTGCAGAAGGACTAGAAGCATTTTTGTTGAAAGGACCTGAATCAAACTGGATCTTGTTGAAGGGGATATTTCTATTTGTGATTCTATGCTTGTTTTTCTTCTTATTGGAATTGCAAGTGGGCAAGGGGGTAGAGTTTTCTAGCCAGGGATACTGCTTACAATGCTATAACCTTTTATTGAATTAATGCCTGAATCCAGCTGAGAGATGGGTGGAATAGTAATTTTGGAGATAGTTGTATTGTAGTTTGCATTTAAGTTGAGTTGGGGATTATTTTGATGTTGGCATTCAGCTGAAAAAATGTTGTGGTTGGTAGGTGCAACCATGTAGAATCAGATTGTCGCTACACATGTTTGCTTCAACTGTTGATACTTGAGGTATTATGTCGACTTCATTTGTTGATACTTTAGGCAGAGTTAACAGTGAACTAGAGCTACTCAAAGCTTGTTCAGAATGGTATTGAGGTTGTGCATCAATTATATGCACAACCTGAACATGCACATCCTTGTGATGTGGTTTTGTATGGCAAACTTGATGCTCTAGATGGGGACTTTCCAGAGTGCACACTTCATTTACTAATACATGAGGCAGAGGTAATTGTATTGTCAAGGCCCATTTTTCTGTACCCTTTAAGTGGATAATAAACCACACATGTCCAACTCAAATTGAACGAAAAGATGGAACATGAAGATAAAAATAAAAATAGGCAGAACAGAACATCACACGAATGGAATAATATATAATATTAAACAATATCTTTACAGCGAAAAACTTTTAAAATACATAGAGTCTAACCTAAATTCAGCTTGGACAGTTATAAACATATGTCCTTACAATTGCTGATAAACATCAAACACAAACAAACCACAACGGATAATAGAATATGTCCATTGTAGATGAATATCTCCAACTCTCCTTTGGAAACTTCAACCGTCTTCGACTAAACCAGAAACTTCTCAGATCTTACCCGAGTATTGAAAACACTCGGATCAGGCTTGATAAACTAGCGTGAGAAAACTCAATAATAAATGATAGTGTCATATATCAGTCTTGGAATAAAATCCTTTGAAAAGAAAGGGTGTCTCATAAGACCACATCCACACATAAACACGTACGGGTTTTTACCATATGATAACTTAAAACACTTTTATATAGCAAAACTTTTGATATTATTTCTAATGACATTTCTTGAAAACATTTGCAAATAAACTTATTTATCTTATCCGAAATGGTTAACCATAGAGTGTTTCGAGGCTATTCATTATTCCAATACAAACAATACCACAAGTTCTTATTAGAGTATGTACTTCTATACAAATGATCAGGTGAAGGGACTACTTTTCGATGGGTACACCTCTAGATGGATGTCCCGAGAAACCATCACAAAGCTCTTCGACCAACACAAGACCGGTCTACCTCTGAAACTAGATAGTACGGAATATGTCATCCCCCGGTCGTTACCAACCTTTAAGCTATCGCGCTCTAGCATACAAACCACATTAATTTACATCCCGAACGTCATAACGGGAAGAAATATTTCTAGAATGGAATGATCATACCCTAATTGGGAATGACCCACTTAGCCTTGCCACATCTAACATTGTTTCGGTCATTTCGGTGGATGAGGCTAGAGGCAACGATTACCTTTTCACATAGCATATTTTCTTTCACTTTGAATGCCACGTTGTCATTCCACATTCATACGACTGATTTATATAAACGTATAACTTCCTGAGCTTGTATGTCTCGGGAAAATGTGTTAAGTTAAGAGAAGGTGTCTTCTCCGCCACTGACTAATATACTTTTATAGAGATCACTCATTATGATTTGGAATGCAAGGTCAGATAGTCATCCATACAAGTTTGTTCTGGGACTGAACGAAACCGAAGATACATTCCTCGGCCATTACTAGGCGAGAAGTTCATGTGGTTCAGAGATTTTTCATAACAAAGAGACCACTGCTACAATATAGTGAATCGAGAATTTATCCCCAATTAATCAACAAGTAGTCCCTCGTTATTATTCGTCTCAATATCTCCGTCTTCAAACATCTTCATTCTTCGAACATGTAAACTGGTTCGAAGTGGTTTTCGGATAGGAATCATCCAAATCCGACACCGGTTCCTTCGAAATACAATTATTGATAAAAAGTGGCTATGAGCATATAGGATTTATTAAGTCTCTTTTCACTTTAATTCTTTTTTAATGATTTCGAAATCTCTTTCTTTTTTCTTAGAATAATTCTAAGCAATTCATTCTTTTGCCTTGGATAATATCTCAATTTTCCTTACATAACTCTCAATCAAAATTCCTTAACTTTTAGGTGGGTCAAAAACAATGTTATTTAAGATATCGTTTATGCTAAACCCTAAATCAATCTTTACAACATTTTTGGGTAAATAGGATCATAGAAATCCTTCGTTTTGGAGATTGCTTAAGTTTTGGATAATACCAACCTCCTTTAATTTTGAAAACTTAATACGATCTTTTTAGAGCATCCGGGCTTTCCTTTCGATCTGTTCCACCCCTCGCCTAAGAAAAGCAAACATAGAGCAGGTAAGTTCATGGCACTGCTTGCTCCATGCCTAACCTTAGTTAAACACCTTGTTTTATCTTCCCAGATCTCACAGGCGGGACAAATGTACTAGTCGTTTCCGCATACTTAGTTATCAACTTTATTTTGGAATTGATTATAAAAATTCCAAATTATCTTTTAAGCACTTAGTTTTACTTTTAAAAACATCACAATTGATTCTAGTAAAAATCGTCACATTTAAACTCATGTTCAAAAATTATAGAATTCGTAGCATAAAAGTGCTACGGAAAGTGTATGTAAGCTTATTTAATTTAAAAAACTTTTAAACATTTCATAATTCTTATCTTCCAATCCAAATCTCATCTAAATTATTTAAATGGATTTATCAAATTTATTCCATATTTTTTCAAAATTAAAAAATTTCATTTAAAACTGATTTTCCATTATTGTCACTTAACTGCACTAGCGTGATTTCTCTAGAAAACTAATTTGGATACATTTCAAAATCTACTCAACGAAATTTTGATTTTCTCTCTTCGTTTAGAATATATGGATATAATAGTCCGAAATTTTCTTATCTCGAAGAATTTTGAGCTATATTCCGCTCTATAAATTCATTTGAACTTTTCGACGCGGAATCGCAAATTACCATTGCGCGACGCGCCTAGTTTTAACTTATTTTTCAACACTTGAAATAATCTATTCGAATTGAATTTTTATCACTTATAAAATCATTACAAATTATTTTATAGTAATATTTCCACATTTTAAAGTATTCAAAATGTATTTTCACTATTTTCATATTATAATATTATTTTATTCCTATTATTTTAATATTAAATTTTAAATTTCAATTTAATTTCAATTCTAACTTCAAATTAAACTCAATTAAAACTTAGATTTCAAACCTAATTTCAATTTAAACTTTAATTTCACTTTCAATTTTCAAAATCGATTTCAATTTCAATTTCACTACCCATCTCAATTTCAATTTCTCTTTCACTATCCTTTTTAATCCCGCTTCACTTTAAATTTCAAATTCTCTTTTATTTCTACTTTAGCATCAATTCCAACTGAAAAGAGACTTCTTTTTCCAAAGCATGTCATACCACCAAAATTGGGTCTTTAACAAAGAGATCGCTTAATGGAAAAATGATAGAAATTTGATATCCATATCAACATCACAACCATACAAACAATCATATGACATTAACATATTCAATATGGTAAATTTCCTAACATTACTATGGATTATCCAACATTCAAACATCTATATCATAAAACGGTGATTATCTATCATAGCAAATCAACTCAAAAATCAATATAAATTATATAGCCGTGAGAATTTTCTCACCTTCATTTCCACTCCGTCAATCTTTTACGTGAGATACGCGCCTCTCATGGTATTTCCAAGCATCTCGACTTTCGCCATTTTCTTTCCTGGGTAGATGGCTTTGGGTAGGCGGGTAAGTGGGGTAGGCGTGTGTTTTGAGGTGGGTAAGTGGGGTATTCGGCTCGACCGTGGTGTGTAGTTGGGGGCGTGTGGTATGGGAGTGTGTGTGGGCTTGGGTAGGTGGAAAGGAGGGGGTGTATGGGTGTGTGGCTTCGGCTAGAAGCTTGGCCGTGGGTATTTGGGTCATGTAGGCTTGGATAGATGTGGGTTTAGGGGGTGTTGGAGCTTGGTGGAGATGGTGGAAGAGAATGGAGAGGCGGAAAACCATGGAAATGAAGGAAGAAGGAAGAAGTAATGGAAGTGGAAGAAAATGAAGTTTAGAATTCTATAGAATGAAACTGTAGTGAAAAAAGAAGGGGTTTAGGCATGTATTTATAGGTGGATTTTGAGTGGCTAATGTCTTAAATACCCTTACCTTACTTTTGGACTTCGATTAGCCTTGATTTGAGTTGCATTTAATGTGTGGAATGATGGTTTAGGAAGAGTGTGTTAAGAGAGAAGGAGATGTCAACTTCTTATGGTTTGTAAATGTTTAAATGTATAAATTTACTCATTTTCTATGTATATGCATAATATCTCATTAATGAGATAAGATATAAATAATGATGTTGTTTATAAAAATTTAAAATAAAATAAGTCAAATCATACCTTTTTTACTTCTTTACATATTTATTTAAACTTTCCTAATATAAAATTAGTCTTTTAGTGCTAAATGTAATGTGTTTTAAAGTTTGTAAAGTTGTTAATATATAGGTTATAAAGTGACCAAATTTATTCAACGTTGCGACAACTTGTTACGATTGAAAACGGTGTTTTTGTTGAGAAATTTTATATTTAAAATTTGACCTTATGTCAAACTAAATATTAAAGTAAACAAAAAATAAAAATGAACTTTTTACTTCTTTAAATAAATTAAAACATGTCTCTTTATATTTTAAAATCATATTTAAATAATATCAAAATATCTAATTTTACAGTGTATGTAAAATCCACAAAATGCGATAAAATTTGGTTATTTTTGTAAAACGAATATTAACATACTTTTAAATATTTTAATACACATTTATAATCTTTAGATTTTTTTTAAAAGATTTAACTTTTCAAATATATATTTAAACCTATTTATTTAAGCCTTTTTTTATTTTTAACAAAACTTAACTTTTGCTGATATGTGAAAAATCCAAATTTATACTTTTTAAATTATTAACTATAAGAATAGATAATTTCTTTATTATTATTTATTATATATAACTTATTTATTTAAGTTTTACATTCAAAATATCTCATTTTCGAAGTAACGAAATTACGGATTGCTACATTCTTCCCTACTTAAAAGCATTTCGTCCTTGAAATGAAAGTTAGATAAAGGAATCTATCTTATACTCATGTCCTCAAACATTTAGACTGATTTGTACTAATGATAGAAAAAAATTGCGTACATAAAAAAGAAGGTTGATACCATAACAATACTGAAACAAATGATACCAATCATACATATAGAGATTCCCCACACTAACCTGAGTACTTATCCGGTACTTAAGGTTATATATACATACATCAAGTCAGACTTCTATCCTATCCATCCTAGTGCGTAATACACACTTAAGATAATATATACAACAACCAAAGAAGACTATACATCCAAAAACAACCAAACTGATACTATATCAACATAAATAAATACATCCACATAACTCATCCCCTGACCTGAGCATGTACTATATCCGAGGTCTATATATACACACACATGCCAAAACATCAATCTAACCCATATATCTTAGTGCCTACTATTTATGATAACTATTCAACCACTACGTAGACAGACCAAAACATCATACTATATGTGATATTTGATTCGATCTATTATTTGAATCCACAACTTTACTTCCGAACTAGTATCGATCCTTCGATTTTCTAGTGCGGCCTGTGATCAGACTTTCTGATCACAGACCCTTGATTTCCTTGCATATTTCTCAACTATGATAGAAAACTTGAGTACGTAATCACAAACCTTTATAATTTTCACCGTCAAGAACTGAGTGATAAATCCTTTCTCGAATTGGTGTAAACACCTCAAAGTTCGATACTCAAATTTTAGATCAAAAATTTATGTGCCGAAATGATCTATGTATAACTTATGTATTTATTCACATTCATTTTCTACCTAATGTTTCTCTTCAAAATTTCTATTAATCCAAGTTTATTTCACAACCATTTACTTTCTACTAAACCCATTATTACTTAAGCATACAAATATCACTTAAACTTGTATAATATACCTTTATTTCCTAAGACTATATGTACATATCCCCAACTTAAAACTGTTATTACTTCAATTATGGGGTTTAACAAATGTGGAATTCCACTATTATGTCAAATTAATAAGTTATAAATCTTAATCCTTAGTTTTATTTACCTAAGGTCTTAATTTAGCTAATATTATTTGTCTTATCCATATATTAATAAGACCACTTTACTAAGTGTACATCTTTTCTTACTAATTCTATGATTATCTACTTAACTTATTTACCTATCCATTTTCTAGATCAAATTTTTAACCATAAATCCATCAAATACCTTATGGTCAAATTGTGAAACTTAATTCACATGGTATTTGTTATTTAAAGATTTTCATCCAACAATTAACCTACTAACCATATTATTCAAAACTATCCATTTCTAATCTTACTTTACTTTGAATTACCTATGTTACCCTAAATATATCACTAAATCAAAGTTTTATATTAGGATGATATTTCTAATATCTCTTATTTCTAAATTACACTTTGATTTTATCCTAATTAGAGTATCTAAATTTTAAATTATCTTATCTCATTTATAAGTTATAGAACTTACCCTTTTATATTATATTTACCCAAAGTCTAAATTTAGGCTTACTTTTTCTGTCTTTTTGATAAGAATTTTTCTAAGTTTGCATTTTATTTTTACTTCTCTAATTACAACTTCTAGTTTCAATATTATCATCAAATATCTTATAGTCGAATTGTGAATTTTACTTTATAAGATATTTGTACTTTGTTTTTAAATCTATTCATTATGATAATCACTTAATCATTATTATTTCTTAATACTAAATATCTAAGGTATATGATTAAAATTCTAATTTCTAGCTTTCGACTACTTGATTTTATATGGAATATCCCATAGTCAAATCGTGCAATTCTAATCACAAAGATATTCATGTTTTGGTTTTACTATGCCAAATTACAAACAATCCTTAACTTCTAAGCTAAATATAATAATATCCCCTTTAATATTTAAAATATAAACTCAAGGTAAAATTATTTCATTTACAATCCTTTAAAACAAACCTTTTTTATAAAATTAACAAATACACGCTCAATATATATCTATCTATATATATATATATATATATATATATAATGTTCTCACTTAAACTTCAGCCCTGATACCAATTGTCAAGGCCCATTTTTCCGTACCCTTTAAGTTGACAATAAACCACACATGTCCAACTCAAATTGAACGAAAAGACGGAACATGAAGGGTAAAAAGAAAAATAGACAGAACAGAGTCTCACACGAATGGAACAATATATAAAATTGAACAATATCTTTATAGCATAAAACTTTTAAAATACATATATCAGAGTCTAACCTAAATTCAGCTTGGACAGTTATAAACATTTGTCTTTACAATTGCTGATAAACATCAAACACAAACAAACCACAGCAGATAATAGAATATGTCCATACATAGATGAATATCTCTCGCTCTTCTTTGGAAATTTCAACCGTCTTCGACTAAACCTGAAACTACTCGGATCTAGTCCGAGTATTGAAAACACCCGGATCAGGCTTGATAAACTAGCGTGAGAAAACTCAATAATAAATGACAGTGTCATATATCAGCCTTTGAATAAAATCCTTTGAAAAGAAAGAGTATCTCATCAGACTACGCCCACACATAAACACGTACGGGTTTTTACCATATGATAACTTATGTGATATCCCGGAATTTCAAACCAAATTTAAATGTAATAATCTTCATTATAAATTAATTGAAATTGATAAAATTGTTATTTTAACAATAATAATTGTGGTGTGTATATATATAGATTTTTATGGAAATTATTTCACATAAGATGAAATTGGATTTGTTTAAATTATATCTATATATCAAATTGGATTTTTTAAATTGAATTTGAAATTTAATTTGAATTTGGATATTTAAATTGAAATTCAAAAGATTGTTACATATATCTTAAATCATACTTGGTTTTAAAATATATTTTCATGATTTTTTTAGAACATAGAATTGTTTTATATTTTTTTTTAAGAGACTAATTTATATAAATTAGTAATCAAATTAAATGAATTTTAAACATTTATAAAAATAAGGAATTATTTTAATGTGGGAATAAAACATGTGTAAGGCAAGTAAAGCGTGCAATTACACTTGGAAGCATTCTATAACTTAAAGTAACAAATGGCATAAGTTTTTCTAAAATTGAAAACCATATTATTGTGAAAAGAAAAATTTAACAACAACAAAATTCCTGAAAGCAAAACCAGAGAGGATAGAAATCAAATATAATCAAAGGAAAAAAAATCCTGTAACATGAAACCAGGTTTCAGTTTTTTCTCAACTTGGAAAGAAAATTAAATCAAAACAACTGGTGTAATCATGATCAAGCGAACAGGGATTAAATCTTCAACAAGCAAATGTAAACTCAATTCAAGAAAATTCAAGTATTTTCCAGATCAAAAGTATTCAGTTTCAAAAAAAACCAAGCATCCTTGTTTCAGGCTCTCTGTATAAACTTTCAGAGGTGAGTAAGCTTAGCTTAAACTATTTAAATCTGTTGCTTATGAATGGTAGATGTGTCAGTTGGTTGCATGAGTGAAAATGAGTTTTTGCAAGTTGGTTTATTATGATGAATGTATGTATATCTATTGATGCTCGGGTGCATGTCTGTGTTTTCAAACTTCGGCCTCTGTCTAAATATTCAGGTTATAAAACCTGGTTTTAAAAACTCAAATCTTTCACCTAAATGGATTATGGGCTTTGATCTCTAAGTATAGGTGTTTGTATCGGTATAACAACATAAAAATATGGATTCAAGTTAAATAAATCGTAAAGCCTGACCTCTGTTCTAACAATTGCAGGTAAGTAACACTTTTTAAATTAAAACCTAAATAGATGAACATCTGATTGCTTGAATCTGAGATGAATGAGGTTTGGTTGTGCATTTATATATGAGATATATCTGTGATGTGAATGATTGTAAAGTGTACATGTCTGAAAATGTTTGTTCTTCCCTGTTCTTGATACAGGATATAAATTTTAGAACTAATTCCAATTCCTTTTTATCCGATCATTGTTAATCTTTGGACTTCAAGCAAATTAGTTAATTTTTAACTTAATCTAGAATTTAAAAATATGTACAAATGTTTTAATTTTAAATTATGCTAATATCTGGAAATAACAGTAGAAATATTATTTGCATGATGAAATCAAGTATTAAATTAAATTGATTCAAGTTTATATCTTGAATTGTCTGAGTAAAACATGATTTTTAAAAGAAAAATCAAAATTTTTAATACTGTATTGGGTGAGTAATTCTAAGATGACTGGAATTGGGGTTTGGGGCAATCTCTGGTGATCGGTAGTCGTTGGAGAGTCGAGAATTGGTCTGGAGATAGGGGTAGGTACGGGGAGTCCAGAAAAAAAAGATGGAGGCTGTAATGATCGTCGTGGCGTCGACGGCGAAGGGATTAATTTTTTAACCCTAGTTCGGTTGAGCTGGAAGTTTTTGATCGCTGATTCCTCTCTGGCGAATCGAGTTCGCTGAGACTTTGGGAATGGGTTTGTGGATGGTCAAATAGGTCATGGACGAGGTTATAGCTTCTCAGATGATCGGAGACGTGTGGTCGAAGTGGTTTCTGATGGAGGTCATGAACTCCAGTTTCATTCCTTTTGATCGATTTTGATTAAAGACTGTTTCGAGCAATTTCAACGCATGGATCGAATAACTGGAAGATGGTCGATGTGTTGGAGTTTAGGGCTGTGATCGTCGTCGTCGTTGGTAGCTGTGCAGGTGCACGGGGATGGATGGATGTCTGATGTTGGTGTGGGGTTTTACTTGATGTTTTGCACCAGTATTTGGGGAGAAGTCTCGAGTTCAAACTCGTGTAGTTACGTGAGTATAGCCTGTGAAGTTTTGAACTTATAATAATTATCAGTTTTTGGGAAAATTGGAAGGAATGGGATTCACTAGGGGGTAGACCCGAGTTGTCTTCGGGTTTGACCCGAAGCAGAGATGATAACAGTTTTTTTAAAATGTTTTAAAATCATATTGTTTTTGAAATTTAAAGATAAATCTAGTTAAGACCTTTATATAAACTTACTTTATGTATAATAATCATTTCTTTAACAAATGGTTATGAAGTTTAAAAATTGTTTAAATTAAATTTTGTTAAATTAAGATTTAAGCGATTTTTAAACTTAAATTTTAAAAATGGAAGTTTAGGATTTTATTTAGGTGTTAATAAGATAATGTTTTATCTTAAGTTAATTTAGGTTATAATGACTTGAGATTAATTAAGAAAATAAGGGAATTAAGTATAATTAATGATTAATTAATTATAAAGGATTAATTAAGTGATTAATTAAGAGTAAGTAATTGGTTTGATTAATAATTAATTAAAAGTTAATTAACTGTAATTAAGGATTTTTAATTTAAGATTGTCAATCAATGATCAGAGATTAATTAACTGAGTAATTAAGTATAAATTAATCAAGTAATTAAGTTTGATTAATTTAGTAATTAGAGAGTTGTTAATTAAGTAATTAGAGGTTACTTAATTAAAAATTAAGAAGTACTTAATGTGTAGTTAAGTTTTATTAATTAATAAGTTAGGTTTTATTAATTAATACTTAAAGGATGATTAATCTATAATTAAAGATTAATTAATTAAGGATTAATCAAAGGTGATTAAGGATTAATCAAAGGTAAATAAGGATTAATCAATATTAATTAAGGGTGGATTAACTGTTTAATCAACTGGCGATTAAGGATTACTTAATTTGTAATTAAGGTTGTAAATTAATAATTAAGTTTTATTAATTAATAATTAAGATATAATTGATTTGTTAATTAATAATAAATTAATTAATTATTAGAATAATTATGGATTAATTAATTTGTATTAAGAGATATTGATTAATAATTAAGGTTATTAATCAATAGTTGATGGTTAATTAATCAGTTAATTAGAGGTTAATTAATTGATTATAAAGTAATTAAGGATTGATTACTTTGTATTAAAGGAGATTAATTAATAATTAAGGTTTATTAATTGATAGTTAAGTAATAATTAATCTATGATTAGAGATTAATTGATTGATTGGTAAGGCAATCAAGGAGTGATGAATTAATTAAATGGTTGTAATTAATTAATGGTTGATTAAGCGTAATGAGATGCTTAATTGTGATATGAATTGATAATGCTTGCTTATGGACGATTGTTTGTTGAGTGTCTGAATTGAATGATATCTATTGGATGATATGCTGTGACATTCTATTGATATGATATTGATTATATAAGTGATAAATGGGAGATGTTTATCTGTGTTATAGCAGTGTAAAAGTGACATCCAATATTTGAATTTAATCACTTGAATAACTTGGGTTAAGATGACATTGGATTCGAAGAGATCGGATTCGGATATTAGTAAATACCCGAAACCACTTCGATCTTTTATAATTTGAAATGTGAAATCAATAAGCTAGAATGAAATGATTTAAGTGAATTAGATCATTTTAATCTAAGTTTTGGTACTTAGAAAGTGAGATGTGAAATAAGTGATGTCTATAAGAACTTGTGAAGTTGTAAATTGATATAAATTACCCCGGGTTTATATAAGTTGTATGCTTTTGTATTCCATGTTAAATGGGTTTACTCACGCTGGTTTCCAGCCTGACCCGGTTGTTACTTTGATGTAATGCTCGGGTCGGACCGATTATTACATATTTTTAGGTAAGGATGTTCTGGAGCTCAGGAGGCAAGCTGGAAGGTGGGAACGTATGGAGGGTTTTCCGCTGTGATATATTATCATATAACTAGGGCATGTTGTTATAAACTGTCCAGTGATTGGTAATGGTTGTAACTCTGATGTATAAAATATAAGTGTACTGATACAGTTCTTTTTGTAAAACTGTTATTTATGTGATATTATGTTTGATCCGCTGCGAATGTGAGGTTTCTGTGACTTGTTCTGTTTCTTCTTCTTTCTCTTTTCTTCTTTTCCTAACTATTTGGAATTTTCTGGATCGAAAATTTCCGGGTCGTTACTTTTGGTATCAAAGCGAGGTTAGGCGAGAACATTGACTCTGGTGGGATTACTCATTAAGGATAGGGTCAATGGAACCCTAGATGAGTTGAGTGAATATATATATATGAGAGCGTACTTGTTATTTTCTTATATACAGATTATAAATGATTTTATATAAGAACATATATTTTGATATATAAAGCAATATATCTTTCTAATAAATATCAAGGTAATTGGTTGCTAAATTATTGGATTTAAACTAATTGGTAATAGAAATACAACCAAACTGAAATTGAATAAAGATACGTTTGAAATGGATTTAAACTGAAATTAAATCTTGAAGTTGGGGAAGAATTTCTAAATAAGATGAATTAGAATTGGTTTCAAACCGGAAAAATAGAATGGTTATTGTGTTTAATAATGGGATGATTGTTTTCCAATAAAAAATAAAATATTTTAAGGAAGTAACCATTTAAAAAAGAGAATAACTTGTAAATTTGAAAGGATGTAAATTAAAGTGGGTTTCAAATTGTGAAGTTCTGAATTCTAAATCTAAACATTTGAAATTGTTTTCAAAGTGTTAGAGGAAATAATATTATTCAAACTATTTTGAATGTAATCTTATTTTGAATAAGAAGTTGTTTATAAACTTTAAAAGAATTTGTTTTGAACTAAAACCAAGGGTGGTTTAAATTTTAAAATTCGGCTTGGTGGGCCAGAAGAAAATATGTATATATGTGAGGAATATACATAATATCAAAGACGGTTTGAAATAAACACTAAATGTTGAGTTTTAAATTCGGAATGAGATGTGAAAACCCAAAGTGATAATTTTTTGAACTTATAGATGGGAAAGTATTTTGAAATTTGAATGGGAATTTAGATTGTGTAAATTTGACTGAATTAAGTAAATTGAATTTGACTTAGAGGAAGTTAAATAAGTTTGAATGGACAACCTGATTTGGAAATTTCCATATGAAACCGGGATTTAACTTGGGAAGTTAAATGGTTAATTTGAATTGGGAGTTCATGTGATCTCAAAATGGGTTTGAGATCTATGAATTGGAAATGTATGGGTGTTTTAAAATAATTTGGACAATATTATCCTATTAATAATCTTTAAACTGGAATTGGATTTGAATTATTATTTGAACCTAGAAATAGGTTTATGAAGAAGTAAAGGTTAAAATGATTTAAGAGAATTAAATCAACATTTGAAAGTTTAACTCGAATTTATATAATTCGAGATGATTTAAAGTGAGATAGAATTTGAAATTAGTTTAAATTGAAATTGATTTAAATAATTTGGATTTGTGATTAAAGATTGAATAGTTTTAAATTCAAATGGAATTTGATTTGAATTTGAAAAGAATCAAGGATAATTCAACTTGAATTGGGATTAAATTAAAACTGGGGTTGAAAAGAATTGAAAATTTAAAATTGGTTCAGCTTGAAATTTATTTGAATTAATTGGAATTATGATTGAAGATGGATAAGTTTAAAAATTCAAATGGATAATTTGAATTGGATTAATTTGAAATGAACTTGAAGTTGAATGAGATCAAATTCAAATGAGAATTGGAATTAATTCAAACAGGAATTGATGTTGAATGAGTTTAAATTCAAATAGGAAGTTGATTTGAATTTGGGATGAGAATGGAAGTTAACTTAATTTAAATTGAAATTGAAAGTTAAAATTTATTAGATTTGGGATCAATTCAAATTGGAATTGAATCAATTTAAATGGAAGTGGAAATTTAAATTGAATTGATTGGAAATGGAGGTTGGGAATTGAACAGTTTGACTCTGGACTATTTTCAAAATAAATTGTTTTAGTACAAATCTATTTTTCCAAACTATTTACTATACAACTTTTCTTTTTAAAACCTAAAACTATCTTATACTTATTTTAAAATTATTTTTGGAACTATTTAACAATTTTTCAACTGTTTTATAAACTATTTACTGTTTTTCAACTACTTTATAACTAATTACTATTTTATAGCTATTTTGCAATTATTTAAAATTTCTATAACTATCTGACTATTTTCCAACTATTTTACAATTACTTAACTATTTTGCAGCTATTTTAAACTAATAATTATTTTTCAATTACTTATATATTTTTAACTTTTCCAGCTATTTTCTAAATTTAATCTGGACAAAGTTTAAACTGTTTATGATTGAATACCCAATTGAGATAAGAATAGAGGTGATAATCCAAATGGGATTGAAGCAATTGTGAATAAGTGAATGAAAATTAAAGTGAGTGTGAATAGAAAAAGAAAAAAAATTGATTTGGCTAATAATCAATGAGATAAATACGTAGGATGTACATATATTATTCTATTCGCATAGTGATTTGATCTAGATTCGAGCACAGAATTTCGAGATAATTATGTCGATCCGAGTTGGGATTTTTCACTCGATTTTCGACGGCTAACCTAGATATGGGTTGTTGATTGGTTCTGGATATTCTCTATCATAGTTATGGCTATATAAGGAGAATGACGGTTTCTAATCAAGAAACCAGATCTGAGTCTGCACTAGGAAGTCGGGTGGACGATATTAGTTCGGAAGTGGAATTGTGTGATCGAGTGAGCGATCAGATTGGTATAGCGTACGGATGATATGTGTACATCGTTCGAGTTTGAATGAAATTGTTACTTGGAATTTGTGGAAAATAATTGTGAGATGGTTTTTGAAATGGAAGGTATATTTTGTAAAATATATGATGAAATAAAATGGAAATTTGATATTTCCATGATATAAATTTATTTTATGGAAGTAAGTAATATGGTTAATGGTTTTATAGAGTAATCAAATTTTAATATTTGATTTGGGATAAACAAAGTTATGTATCTTCGTTATATATAAGATAAATCTCCTCTTGTTGAATCTATAGCCAGAAGAAATGGGTTTTTGAAAGTTTTTGAAGTATAAAAAGGGTTTTATACAAGTTTGAAATGATCCAAAGATTTTTCAAGGTTATATATATATATATATATATATATATATATATATATATATATAAAGGATCTTGTGAGAATGATTTTGAAAAAGGTTTAGGGAACCTTTGAACTTGGAAAATGCTTTTTGATTTTTGGGTAAAATAAATTTTGGAATGTGGAAAGCCTAGTTTGAGAATTATCGATTTTGAGAAAGGAAATTTATATGAGATTCATACTAGGTGTATGATTTGGAAGATACTATATGTGTATAGTATAAAGTGTTTAGAAAATGGCTCTGGTGAAAAAGGCGCTCCCTTGGGATGAACTTCTCAGGATTACCATAGGTTAGTACTGCCTTGAGCCTCTAAGAGGGAGGTTCTAAAGTCGATCCTGTGAGGAGTCCGGACATACTAGTTCCTGAGTAGTATTAGATAGCGAAAGTCGAGGGCGTTGGTGCTTATAGAGGCATTTGGGTTATGCTGCGACGGCAGTGTAACTCGATGTCGCTGCGATCTACTGTGTGGACCATAGCGGAAATCGTATGGAGGTGAGTGTCAACGGTCTACGCTTGATTTTACCAGGAAGGCAACGTAACATCGGTAGGTTGCGATCTATGGTCAAGTGGAGTGGAGAAGTTTCATTCTTTTGGCAGCGAAATTCGAGGGCGCTGAGGCCTACAGTTATATGGGTTTTTGCTGTGATGGCAACGTAACCCTAGTTGTAACTGCGATCTATAGCGAGTTCCATGGTGTAATCGAGGGGCGCAGAGGCCTATAGTTATCTATGGATTTTGCCGGGATGGCAACGTAACCATCGGGTTAACTACGACCATGGATGGGGGTGATGATTTCCAGAGCATTCTCACCAAAGATATTTCCTAAATTTCAAAAATGATTTCTATATTTTCAATAAAATTATTTTTCAAGTATTTTCGCTGGGTGTTGAAAATGGGTTTACCAAGTACTTATAGATTTTCAGTCCTACGCTTGATCAACATATGACCGAATTTCTGTGAGAACGAGGATGGTCTGGTTGAGACATCGAGTTATAAAAAGTATTTTTTTAAAAAAAAATAATTTTGCAATATTATATAGATCTTAAAAGTGTTTTAAAAATGATCAAAGAATAAATTTATCTGATTTTAAATTATTGCATAAATTCTGTCTTGTTCCTTTCCGGGGACGAAAAGATTCAAAGGGGGGAGGAATGTGATATCCCGGAATTTCAAACCAAATTTAAATGTAATAATCACCATTATAAATTAATTAAAATTGATGAAATTGTTATTTTAACAATAATAATTGTGTTGTGTATATATATAGATTTTTATGGAAATTATTTCACATAAGTTGAAATTGGATTTATTTAAATTATATGTATATATCAAATTGGATTTTTTAAATTTAATTTGAAATTTAATTTGAATTTGGATATTTAAATTGAAATTCAAAAGATTGTTATTTATATCTTAAATCATACTTGGTTTTAAAATATATTTTCATGAATTTTTTTAGAACATAGATTTTTATTTTTATTTTTAAAGAGACTAATTTATATAAATTAGTAATCAAATTAAATGAATTTTAAGCATTTATAAAAATAAGGAATTATTTTAATATGCGAATAAAACATGTGTAAGGCAAGTAAAGCATGCAATTACACTTGGAAGCATTCTACAACTTAAAGTAACAAATGGCATAAGTTTTTCTAAAATTGAAAACCATACTATTGTGAAAAGAAAAATTTAACAACAACAAAATTCCTGAAAGCAAAACCAGAGAGGATAGAAATCAAATATAATCAAAGAAAAAAATCCTGTAACATGAAACCAGGTTTCAGTTTTTTCTCAACTTGGAAAGAAAATTAAATCAAAACAACTGGTGCAATCATGATCAAGCGAACAGGGATTAAATCTTCAACAAGCAAATGTAAACTCAATTCAAGAAAATTCAAGTATTTTCCAGATCAAAAGTATTCAGTTTCAAAAAAACCAAGCATCCTTGTTTCAGGATCTCTGCTTAAACTTTCAAGGTGAGTAAACTTAGCTTAAAATGTTTAAATCAGTTGCTCATGAATGGTAGATGTGTCAGTTGGTTGCATGAGTGAAAATGAGATTTTGCAAGTTGGTTTATTATGTTGAATGTATGTATATCTGGTGATGCTTGGGTGCATGTTTGTGTTTTAAAACTTTGGCCTCTGTCTGAATATTCAGGTTTTAAAACCTTGTTTTAAAAACTCAAATCTTTCACCTAAATGGATTATGGGCTTTTATCTCTAAGTATAAGTGTTTGTATTAGTATAACAGAATAAAAATATGGATTCAAGTTAAATAAATAGTAAAGCCTGACCTTTGTTCTAACAATTGCAGGTAAGTAACACATTTTAAAATTAAAACCTAAATAGATAAACATCTGATTGCTTGAATCCGAGATGAATGAGGTTTGGTTGTGCATTTATATATGAGATATATCTGTGATGTGAATGATTGTAAAGTGTACATGTCTGAAAATGTTTGTTCTTCCCTGTTCTTGATACAGGATATAAATTTTAGAACTAATTCCAATTTCTTTTTATCCGATCATTGTTAATCTTTGGACTTCAAGAAAATTAGTTAAATTTTAACTTAATCTAGAATTTAAAAATATGTACAAATGTTTTAAATTTTAAATTATGCTAAAATCTGGAAATAACAGTAGAAATATTATTAGCATGATGAAATCAAGTATTAAATTAAGTTGATTCAAGTTTATATCTTGAATTGTCTGAGTAAAACATGATTTTTAAAAGAAAAATCAAAATTTTTAATACTGTATTGGGTGAGTAATTCTAAGATGACTGGAATTGGGGTTTGGGGAAATCTCTGGTGATCGGTAATCGCTGGAGAGTCGAGAATTGGTCTGGAGATAGGGGTAGGTACGAGGAGTCCAGGAAAAATGGCTGGAGGCTGTAATGATCGCCGTGGCGTCGACGGCGAAGGGATTAAATTTTTAACCCTAGTTCGGTTGAGCTAGAAATTTTTGATCGCCGATTCCTCTCTGGCGAATCGAGTTTGCTGAGACTTTGGGAATGGGTTTGTGGATGGTCAAATATGTCATGGACGAGGTTATAGCTCCTCAGATGATCGGAGACGTGTGGTCGAAGTGGTTTCTGATGGAGGTCATGAACTCCAGTTTCATTCCTTTTGATCGATTTTGATTAAAGATTGTTTTGAGCAATTTGAACGCATGGATCGAATTACTGGAAGATGGTCGATGTGTTGGAGTTTAAGGCTGTGATCATCGTCGTCGTTGATAGCTGTGCAGGTGCACGGGGGTGGATGGATGTCTGATGTTGGTGTGGGGTTTTACTTGATGTTTTGCTCGAGTATTTGAGGAGAAGTCTCGAGTTCAAACTCGTGTAGTTACGTGAGTATAACCTGTGAAGTTTTGAACTTATAATAATTATCATTTTTTGGGAGAATTGGATGGAATGGGATTCACTCGGGGGTAGACCCGAGTTGTCTTTGGGTTTGACCCGAAGCAGAGATGATAATAGTTTTATTTAAATGTTTTAAAATCATATTATTTTTTAAATTTAAAGATATATCTTGTTAAGACCTTTATATAAACTTACTTTATGTATAATAATCATTTCTTTAACAAATGGTTATGAAGTTTAAAAGTTGTTTAAATTAAATTTTGTTAAATTAAGATTTAAGTGATTTCTAAACTTAAATTTTAAAAATGGAAGTTTAGGATTTTATTTAGGTGTTAATAAGATAATGTTTTATCTTAAGTTGATTAAGGTTATAATGACTTGAGATTAATTAAGAAAATAAGGGAATTAAGTATAATTAATAAATTTGATTAATTAATTATAAAGGATTAATTAAGTGATTAATTAAGAGTAAGTAATTGGTTTAATTAATAATTAATTAAAAGTTAATTAATTGTAATTAAGAATTTTTAATTTAAGATTATCAATCAATGATCAGAGGTTAATTAATTGAGTAATTAAGAATAAATTAATCAAGTAATTAAGTTTGATTAATTTAGTAATTAGAGAGTTGTTAATTAAGTAATTAGAGGTTACTTAATTTAAAATTAAGAAGTACTTAATGTGTAGTTAAGTTTTATTAATTAATAAATTAGGTTTTATTAATTAATACTTAAAGGATGATTAATCTATAATTAAAGATTAATTAATGAAGGACTAATCAAAGGTGATTAAGGATTAATCAAAGGTAATTAAGGATTAATCAATATTAATTAAGGGTGGATTAACTGTTTAATCAAATGGTGATTAAGGATTACTTAATTTGTAATTAAGGTTGTAAATTAATAATTAAGTTTCATTAATTAATAATTAAGATATAATTGATTTGTTAATTAATAATAAATTAATTAATTATAAGAATAATTATGGATTAATTAATTTGTATTAAGAGATATTGATTAATAATTAAGGCTATTAATCAATAGTTGATGGTCAATTAATAGGTTAATTAGAGGTTAATTAATTGATTATAAAGTAATTAAGGATTGATTACTTTGTATTAAAGGAGATAATTAATAATTAAGGTTTATTAATTGATAGTTAAAGAATAATTAATCTATGTTTAGAGATTAATTGATTGATTGGTAAGGCATTCAAGGAGTGATGAATTAATTAAATGGTTGTAATTAATTAATGGTTGATTAAGCGTAATAAGAGCTTAATTGCGATATGAATTGATAATGCTTGCTTATGGACGATTGTTTGTTGAGTGTCTGAATTGAATGATATCTATTGGATGATATGCTGTGACATTCTATCGATATGATATTGATTATATCAGTGATAAATGGGAGATGTTTATCTGTGCTATAGCTGCGTAAAAGTGACATCCAATATTTGAATTTAATCACTTGAATAACTTGGGTTAAGATGACATTGGATCCGAAGAGACTGGAATCAGATATTTGTAAATACCCGAAATCACTTCGATCTTTTATAATTTGAAATGTGAAATCAATAAGCTGGAATGAAATGATTTAAGTGAACTGAATCATTTTAATCTAAGTTTTGGTACTTAGAAAGTGAGATGTGAAATAAGTGATGTCTATAACAACTTGTGAAGTTGTAAATTGATATAAATTACCCCGGGTTTATATAAGTTGTATGCTTTTGTATTCCATGTTAGATGGGTTTACTCACGCTGATTTCCAGCCTGACCCGGGTGTTACTTTGATGTAATGCTCGGGTTAGACCGAGTATTACATATTTTCAGGTAAGGACGTTTTGGAGCTCAGGAAGCGAGCTGGAGGGTAGGAACGTATGGAGGGTTTTCCGCTATGATATATTATCGTATAACTAAGGCATGTTGTTATAAACTGTCCAGTGATTGGTAATGGTTGTAACTCTGATGTATAAAATATAAGTGTACTGATACAGTTCTTTTTGTAAAACTGTTATTTATGTGATATTATGTTTTGATCCGCTGCGAATGAGGTTTTTGTGACGTGTTCTGTTTCTTCTTCTTTCTCTTTTCTTCTTTTCCTAACTATCCGGAATTTTTTGGATCGAAAATTTCCAGCTCGTTACTACTTAAAACACTTTATATATCAAAATATTTGATATTATTTCTAATGAACTTTTTTGAAAACATTTGCAAATAAACTTATTAATCTTATTCTAAATGGTTAACCATATAGCATTTCGAGGCTATTCATTATGCCAATGCAAAAAAAACCACAAGTTCTTATTGGAGAATGGATTTCCATACAAATGACCAAGTGAAGGTACTACCTTCTTATGGGTACACCTCTAGATGGATGTCCCGAGGACCATCACAAAGCTCCGCTACCATCACAAGACTGGCCTACCTGTAACGACCCAGAATTTCTATTAATTAAAATTTGTATATTTAATTGAAATTAAATATTAATAAGTGAAATTTATAAGTCGAATAATTTATTTTTCGAATAACTGAATTTAATTGGATAATTAAATCGATAATTTAATAGTTGAAATTACAGAAATAATTGGAAATTTGTTTAATATGATTGAAAATGATTTGTAAAATTTTATTTTATCATATTGGAGTTAGAATGATGTTATGGAACTTTTAGAATCGAGTTAAAAGTTAATTTGTGAAAATTGAATATTTTAATATTTAATTGATGAGTTAAAATAGCCATTTTTCAAACAGTCTTGGATTTCGACGAAACCAGTTTCATCGGATCCGTAATGTGATATTATTGTAAGGTTTCAAATTTCGTATCAATCGGATTTACGATTTGTCCTTGGCAAGCCAAAACGCATGGAAGATTCGTTTAATCGATTTAATTTAAAATCGATCGTTTATTTCCGTAACTCGCACGTATGACCGAATTAGCTCCCGAAACCTATTCCATTGTGTTCTGAACGCGGGGTAAACCCTAGAAATGCCAGCCGGCACGCTTCGTTTGGAGTTCGGAAAATTTCGAATGAATAGTAATTCGTGAATTTTCTATAAAAGGCCCTCCATTTCACAATTTGCAAACAAAGGCTAGGGTTTCTAGTGCAACCGCCGTCCACCATTTCTATGGCCAGAAATCATTCACCTTTCTCCTCCAATATCTCACAATCCATCGATAATTAGCAAAAACCTCCAACTACAAAGTTGTAGATCTCGACGAGATCTACAAATCCAACGGTCATGATCTGAAATGGAGCTTCGGATCGACGGAAAATCGCGTTCAAAGTCGCTGCGTTTTTCACGTTTTTGGAGGCCAAAGGGGTAGCCGAGTTTCATGCTATTCACAGTGCAGGTAGAGTTCGCCGAGGGGTTAAAAATGAGCTCATTCAAGAATCTCCTATTAGAGACAATGGAGGTGGTCGATCGTCTTCAAGTCGTGTATTTTGGTCGTGAAAATTCGTTGAAGCTTGACGGCTATGGGTTTCTAAACCCTAACCTGCGTATGTCAATAAAAGTAAGGGAAGGAAGAAAGCATCACGCTACCGAGATTTCCTAGTGGAAAATGGATGGCTCTGATTTGATTAGGTTAAAAATATAATATAAAAGTTGAAATTTGTTCATATTTAAATTCGTGTAAACTTTAAACTAGCATAACTTTTTCATACGAGGTCCGTTTGGGACGAAACGAGTTGCATTGGAATCATGTGGACGAGCATTATGCTATGGAACTGGATTGGAATCGATTGGAGCTAGTGAGAATTTCGGGTAAAATTAAACGCGTGTTTAATTTTATTCGAAATAAAACGCTGAAACTAAATTGAAATCAAGGTGAGAACTTCTCACTCAATCGAATCGTTTCGATTTATATTTTAAATAGTTAAATTTAAAATTGCTTGATTGTATGTTTGAATGATGATTGTTATCTATTGGTTATTAAAATATACATTATACGCCGTTATTAAGCTGAGGTTATTTATTAAAAACATATACCGCGAATATTTCACTGCAAAGTGAAATTGGTATTATTTATGTACTTGGAGTTGATTTCCCGCAGTATATAGCGGATGAGACCCTATTGCGCCGCATAATAGCGGATAATATTTTATAAATCCCATATACCGCGATATTTTGTATTGGAACGGAATTGGTATTGTGCTAATGTTTGTGGATGCAGGGAAACAGGTTGGAGGGATCCAACTGGATTCCTCAACTATATTGATTTATTTACAGATATTGTGATATTTGTTGATTTTCATATCGATATATGATGTCTTTGTTGTCGTGATTGACTATTTGGTGCTGTTGCATCATCGGATCCATTTTTGAAGTTTTAAAATAATGATTTTTGATTTTAAAAAGAATTTTAAAAGTGATTTTTGAAAGTATACGTTTTAATAAATTTTGAATTGTTAAAATAAATAAGCATTGTAATTTTATCGTTATAAAAGTTATATTTTTGGAAAATAGTACTTAAGTATGATTTTGGAGTTATATAAGTTTTAAATAGCGTTTTGTAAATTATTAAAAGGATTGGTTTATTTAAATTGAGATTTTTGAATTATTATAAACGGTTTATAATAAAGATTTCTAAGATTTATATTTATAAATTAAAAATATAGGAATTGTGAAACGAGTTTTATTAAGTGTTAAAATGAAGCATAAATAGATTTCACAAGTGAATAAAATTTATAGATTTATAAATTGTGAAGTTATGAAATGAATAGATTTTGTAAAATAAAAGATTTATAAATAATTAACTTATAAATCGGATTTTGGTATTTAAATGAGGTATAAATAGAATTTGTTAATAAATTGATTTTATAAGTTGAAGTTATAAAATATAAATGGGATTTGTAAACATTGTTTTATAAATCCAAATCAATTGAATTTGATAAAGTAAATGTAGAAATTATTAAAGGAGTTATATCCATGATTTTGGAAAGTGAATAATCCTTTAAAATAAAATGCATAGAAATGATGAAATTGGTTAACGAAGTATATTCACGCTTTTGGATAGTGAATAATATGTTAAAGAAAATGTTTTGGATGTGATATTTTAAATAGAATTAAAATGATTTAACGATGTTTTAAAATGTGTTAAGGTTCGAAACCATAGATTTCAACATTCATCGTTGAAATAGACGTTTTCGATAAATAGAAGGAAATGGTGGACTATAACACTGTTTTATAGTAAATGATTTCCGAAAGGAAATGTTTTATATAGTGTTGGGATTTATATATCTATTTTAAGTTCGAATCCCTATACTAGTGATTTTGGGTTGTCGTAACGGTATTGAAGACCGGATATTTGTGAAAACGGAAGGATAACCGTCGAATATTTCTGCGTCGGCTGATCTCCGATATAGAAATTTATTATCCTTTGTGATGGGAAGTCCGGTCGTGATTAGTGAATATCCGGATTGCAAGGACTTCTTTGGAAGTGCCTTCGGTTCCATTCGATCCCAGAACGGACTTGTATGGATGTGTATCTGACGTTACAATTTGAGATGTAAAGCTGGTTTCTATCAAATATATTTCCGTTGGTGGCGGAGAATTTATTCTCTTAGCTTAACACCCTTAGAGGTTATGTAGTTGATGGTTACTAGTGATACATTCCCAAATTGGTAATGTGGCATAAGAAGTGCTGTTGAGCATATGTGATCAAAGCACGGCTTTTGTATAAAGCATAGCTTTGTGGACGAGACTTCTTCGGACCTCACCCCCCGAAAATGGTCAAAACAGGAAGGATGCGGCAAGGTTATTAGGGGGTAGCGCCCCTTTAGTGTATGTCATTCCTTCTGGATAGGGGTGGTATCATGGTATAGGGCACAGATACTTAACCTATGTTGTTGCTGCAAATTTATTGCTTTGTGGTTGTTGGAAATCGAGGATCCTCGGATATAGATCGGTTACGATCGGGGAATGACATATTCGTGTTAGTAGTTACCTAGTTTGAAAGGTAAACCGACCTTATGTTGGCAGAGATCCAGTTAGGTTCTCGGGGCGTCTTTCCTGAGGCGTTTCCATGTGCCAATGGGAAGTTCCTTGGCCTGACCATTTGTTGGAAATCCAAAGAAACAACACGAACCTTGTACGGCTTTAGTTGTAGAACCTGCCATTTAATATGGTAGCTATAGTAGGCATAATATAATGGTACCTATGCTGGCTAAGATTTATATCTATACTTTCGAAACGATTTTTCCTACACTATGCACTAATAATAATATCAAAAATGATTTGATTTTACGTAGTAAGCATCTTTGACTATCATAAGGAGAAATGTCCCCCAAGTCTGTGTTTGCATTGTGTGTGTGCCGGAAGGCCTTATGGTAGTCTCATTTTCTAAAAAACATTTCGAATCTATTTTAAAATTATCCTGTTCTTTGTTTTTAAAGATAAACTGTTTTGAGTTCTCACACCAGTCACATGACTGACTCGGAATTTATTGTTTTCCTTCCTAAACTCTAGGTGCCCACCAATTTCCACACGGGCAGTCTGGAGTTAGTTTATCAGGATATTCTGGAATTCAGGAGTTGCTGAAGGCAAGCTGGATGACATGGCGTATTCACTAGTATATAGTATTTCTTTTCCGCTGTTTGTTATTGTTTGTTGTTGTAAACTCTGATAATGTAATGTAATGTGATGTGATGTAATAACTGATATAGTTCTTTTTATAAAGATTATTCATCTATCTATTATATTTTGCTCCGCTGCGATTGTGAGATTCTGATATTGTTCTGTTGTTTTCTTTTCTTTCTCCCTTCTTCTATCTTTTTCCTCTTCTTTAACCCTATCGGTATGGTTTTCCGGCCTTCGATTGCTCGGCAGTTGATACAGTGGACGTATTGATGTCGGTTTTCGAGCGACGAAAAATCGTAACTTTACATTTGGTATCAGAGCATATGGTTAAGCGACAACCATGGCTCTGTTGGGTATTACTCATTAGAGATAGAGTCAGTAGTACTCTAGAATGAGTTTGAGTGTAATAATAGATACGAGCGCGTATTTGTTAGTGAATATAAATTGTTTTATATTGTGATGATTGGTTTGTTGGGTGGTATATGGATTCTGGTCAACATGAGTAATTAACGTTGTTGATAAGGATCTCTAAACACTTGTACAGAACAATTTGACACGATATTGTTTTAAAGAAGGTAAATGAAATAACTTTGCCCGAGAATTATATTTTGATATTGAAGGAATAATTTTCTGAATATATTATATATCTTTGGATGTTTGGTTATTAATGAAATAATCAAATATAAGAACCTAGAGTTTGAAATGGTTTATAACCAAATAAAATTCTATAAGTATGATTTATCCAAAGGAAGAATAACTAAATTTGATTTAAACCAGAATTTAAATCCTGGGAATTTTGAAAAGTGTTTCAAATGTAATGAAAACAAAAGGTTTGGGGATTTAAAACTCTTGGGAAGGTTGAATATTTTCCAAAGCATTTGAAGGAAACGATTGAATATTATTTTAGGAAATATTTTTGGAGGAAAATTGTTTTAAAATGAATTCGTGGAAGTAAGGAAGCACTGAACTCACTTCGGTCGCTGGAAAATAATCCTGATGATGATGGCCACATCATTAGAATTCATTTTCGAGTTTCTAAAGTGATGGATTGCTTCCATAGGAAATTGGGTTTGAGTTGATTATAATTTCAAAAATGGTTTTGGAGCAAAAACCGGGCAATTGAATTCTGGAAACTTTATCTAGATAATGTGAAAAGTTAAAATGAACCAACTATTAAACCTATTAAGTGATGTTGATATGAATAAAATAAACAAATAAAGATGAATGAAAATTTTAATCCTGGAATTAAAGTTTAACTTGAGTGAATGGAAGTGAATAAAAATATATTTGAATTTAACTTAAGATGAGTTGAATAAAATTGGTATATGAAATTGAGAAATGGAAATATAAGTTAAGTTAAACAAATGATGGTTGAAATGGAATATAACTTAAGTGAAGTTGAATAAAATTGATTTTGGTATCGAAGTAAATTAATAAGTGAATTGATGAAATGAAGTCATTAAGAATTTGAACTTGAGTTATATAAATGAAATTCAAATTTATATTGTTAAAGGAAAATTAGCAATTGAATTGATAAATGGATTTAATGTTAATCAGTTGAATGTAAATAAGTTGATATGAAATAATGAATGTAAGTGTTAATTCATTAAAAGCTAATGTTATTGGAAGTTGAATAAATTGAATGGAAATCAATTTAATATGAACCAATTGGAATTAAAAGTGTTGGACCAAATTGAATGTAAATTAATAATTTGGTTATGTTGAATATACATTGGTTTTCATATGGATGTTAGTTGATTGTATATAAATTCATTAAGTGTTAATGAAATTGAATTAGCGGAATTAAAAGCTATGTAATTGAATTCAGATGGAAGGTGAACTAATGTGAATTTATTAGTGAATGTAAACTAATTGGAAACGAATGAATGAATGTTAATTAAATCCAATGTAAATGAATCAAATGTGATTTAAATTGGAAATCCAATTCATTGAATATTAATGAGAACATGAACGAATATTTATTTGGTTAGTTGGGTGATAGTTGGATGATGGTTGCATTTGTTGCTTTTGTTGCATTTGCGATGTTGGCACATGTAGTTGATATGTTGCTATATGATGTATATTGATACTATATTCACATGTGCATAATTCTCATTGTTTGCTCAGTGTTTAGTAGGTGCGGATTGCGCTTGCTTCGCATTTGGAGCTCGCTTTCGCGCTATATTAGCCGGATATGCTCGCTAATAATAAATAAGGTACATATCTCGGATTAAATATCGTACTTTTACACTTTTTTCCCTGCGGGATGCCTCATCACTTGATGAGATGTATATTTGTGATATATATACTGTCATTTTTTTCCGGATCGAGCCGCGCAAAGGAGACTCTGGCGAATTTTTTCGAAAATTTAAGGTGTTAGAATATTTTTGAGAAAATTGGGAAATTTTTGAAAACTAAGTTTGGATTTGGAAACTTAGTAAAGATTTTGTAAGAATTAACTACGAATTTTGGAAAAGTTAAACACTTAAGAGATTTGTAAAAATCTAAATTGAATGGTTCGTTTTGGAAAGTTAATGGATTTTGTAAATTTTTCTTACTTGGTAATTTCGAGGACGAAATTCTTTTAAGGGGGGAAGTTTGTAACGACCCAGAATTTCTATTAATTAAAATTTGTATATTTAATTGAAATTAAATATTAATAAGTGAAATTTGTAAGTCGAATAATTTATTTTTCGAATAATTGGATTTAATTGGATAATTAAATCGATAATTTAATAGTTGAAATTGCAGAAATAATTGGAAATTTGGTTTAACATGATTGAAAATGATTTGTAAAATTTTATTTTATCATATTGGAGTTAGAATGATGTTATGGAACTTTTAGAATCGAACTAAAAGTTAATTTGTGAAAATTGAATATTTTAATATTTAATTGACGAGTTAAAATAGTCATTTTTCAAACAGTCTCGGATTTCGACGAAACTAGTTTTATCGGATCCGTAATGTGATATTATTGTAAGGTTTCAAAATTCGTGTCAATCGGATTTACGATTTGTCCGGGGCAAGCCAAAACGCATGGAAGATTCGTTTAATCGGTTTAATTTAAAATCGATCGTTTATTTCCGTAACTCGCACATATGACCGAATTAGCTCTCGAACCTATTCCATTGTGTTTGGAACGTGGGGTAAACCCTAAAAACGCCAGCCGGCACGCTTCGTTTGGAGTTCGGAAAATTTCGAATGAATAGTAATTCGTGAATTTTCTATAAAAGGCCCTCCATTTCACAATTTGCAAACAGAGGCTAGGGTTTCTAGTGCAGCCGTCGTCCACCATTTCTATGGCCAGAAATCATTCACCTTTCTCCTCCAATATCTCACAATCCATCGATAATTAGCAAAAACCTCCAACTACAAAGTTGTAGATCTCGACGAGATCTACAAATCCAACGGCCATGACCTGAAATGGAGCTTCGGATCGACGGGAAATCGCGTTCAAAGTCACCGTGTTTTTCACGTTTTTCGAGGCCAAAGGGGCAGCCGAGTTTCATGCTATTCACGGTGTAGGTATAGTTCATCGAGGGGTTCGCAATGGAGGTGGCCGATCGTCTTCAAGTCGTGTATTTTGGTCGTGAAAATTCGTTGAAGCTTGACGGCTATGGGTTTCTAAACCCTAACCTGCGTATGTCAATAAAAGAAAGGGGAGGAAGAAAGCATCACGCTGCCGAGATTTCCTTGTAGAAAATGGATGGCTCTGATTTGATTAGGTTAAAAATGTAATATAAAAGTTGAAATTTGTTCATATTTAAATTCGTGTAAACTTTAAACTAGCATAACTTTTTCATACGAGGTCCGTTTTGGACGAAACGAGTTGCGTTGGAATCGTGTGGACGAGCACTACGCTATAGAACTGGATTGGAATCGATTAGAGCTAGTGAGAATTTCTGGTAAAATTAAACGCGCGTTTAATTTTATTCGAAATAAAACGTTGAAACTAAATTGAAATCAAGGTGAGAACTTCTCACTCAATCGAATCGTTTCGATTTATATTTTAAATAGTTAAATTTAAAATTGCTTGATTGTATGTTTGAAAGATGATTGTTATCTATTGGTTATTAAAATAGACATTATACGCCGTTATTAAGCGGAGGTTATTTATTAAAAACATATATCGCGAATATTTCACTACAAAGTGAAATTGGTATTATTTATGTAGTTGGAATTGATTTCCCGCAGTATATAGTGGATGTGACCCTATTGCGCCGCATAATAGCGGATAATATTTTATAAATCCCATATACCACGATATTCCGTATTGGAACTGAATTGGTATTGTGCTAATGTTTGTGGATGCAGGGAAACAGGTTGGAGGGATCCAACTGGATTCCTCAACTATATTGATTTATTTACAGATATTGTGATATTTGTTGATTTTCATATCGATATGTGATGTCTTTGTTGTCGTGATTGACTATTTGGTGTTGTTGCATCATCGGATCCATTTTTGAAGTTTTAAAATAATGATTTTTGATTTTAAAAGAATTTTAAAAGTGATTTTTGAAAGTATACGTTTTATTAAATTTTGAATTGTTAAAATAAATAAACATTGTAATTTTATTGTTATAAAAGTTATATTTTTGGAAAATAGAACTTAAGTATGATTTTGGAGTTATATAAGTTTTAAATAGCGTTTTGTAAATTATTAAAAGGATTGGTTTATTTAAATTGAGAATTTTGAATTATTATAAACGGTTTATAATAAAGATTTCTAAGATTTATATTTATAAATTAAAAATATAGGAATTGCGAAACGAGTTTTATTAAGTGTTAAAATGAAGCATAAATGGATTTCATAAGTGAATAAAATTTATAGATTTATAAATTGTGAAGTTATGAAATGAATAGATTTTGTAAAATAAAAGATTTATAAATAATTAACTTATAAATCGGATTTTGGTACTTAAATGAGGTATAAATAGAATTTGTTAATAAATTGATTTTATAAGTTGAAGTTATAAAATATAAATGGGATTTGTAAACATTGTTTTATAAATCCAAATTAATTGAATTTGATAAAGTAAATGTAGAAATTATTAAAGGAGTTATATCCATGATTTTGGAAAGTGAATAATCCTTTAAAATAAAATGCATAGAAATGATGAAATTGGTTAACGAAGTATATTCACGCTTTTGGATAGTGAATAATATGTTAAAGAAAATGTTTTGGATGTGATATTTTAAATAGAATTAAAATGATTTAACGATGTTTTAAAATGTGTTAAGGTTCGAAACCATAGATTTCAACATTCATCGTTGAAATAGATGTTTTCGAGAAATAGAAGGAAATGGTGGACTATAACACTGTTGTTATAGTAAATGATTTCCGAAAGGAAATGTTTTATATAGTATTGGGATTTATATATCTATTTTAAGTTCGAATCCCTATACTAGTGATTTTGGGTTGTCGTAACGATGTTTTACGCAACATTCGTTTTGGCCCAAATAAATGTGGGAATAAATTTACGGATTTGGAACGTAAATATAAAATAAATCGGTAAGGATTTATTTAATTGGTTTAAATGAACCATTTTGAAATGAAAGTATTTCCACGTAAGGAAAATGATTGAAATTTGTTTTCAAAAATTGTAAAGGTGAAAAGTGATTTGAAAATTTGTTTTTAAATGGTTGAAGTGTGGAAAAATATATATCTAGTAAAGATATTTTTGGAAAATAAGTAATTTGGGAAATTATTTGGAATTTGGTGATGTTGAACACGCCTATTGATAGTTAAATAATCGACTATCAATATTTACCTTTAAATAGGTATTTGTTGTGATTTGTTTGAATTTGAATGCTACACTTATTTTTGAAATAAGCGCTCACTGTTCGGGTTAGCCGGGAAAGGACCTTGGGGTCGTATAACCCATTCCGAATATGTGATACGTCGTTATGGATTGCATTTGATGACCGGTGTTGAAGATCGGATATTTGTGAAAACGGAAGGATAACCGTCGAATGTTTCTGCGTCGGCTGGTCTCCGATATAGAAATTTATTACCCTTTGTGATGGGAAGTTCGGTCGTGATTAGTGAATATCCGGATTGTAAGGACTTCTTTGGAAGTGCCTTCGGTTCCGTTCGATCCCAGAACGGACTTGTATGGATGTGTGTCTGACGTTACAATTTGAGATGTAAAGCTGGTTTCTATCAAATATATTTCCATTGGTGGCGGAGAATTTATTCTCTTAGCTTAACACCCTTAGAGGTTATGTAGTTGATGGTTACTAGTGATACATTTCCAAATTGGTAATGTGGCATGCGAAGTGCTGTTGAGCACATGTGATCAAAGCACGGCTTTTGTATAAAGCGTAGCTTTGTGGACGAGACTTCGTTGGACCTCACACCCCGGAAATGGTCAAAACAGGAAGGATGCGGCAAGGTTATTAGGGGGTAGCGCCCCTTTAGTGTATGTCATTCCTTCTGGATAGAAGTGGTATCATGGTATGGAGCCCAGATACTTAACCTATGTTGTTGCTGCAAATTTATTGCTTTGTGGTTGTTGGAAATCGAGGATCCTCGGATATAGACCGGTTACGATCGGGGAATGACATATTCGTGTCAGTAGTTACCTAGTTTGAAAGGTAACCCGGCCTTGTGTTGGAAGAGATCCGGTTAGGTTCTCGGGGCGTCTTTCCAGAGGCGTTTCCATGTGGCAATGGGAAGTTCCTTGGCCTGACCATTTGTTGGAAATCCAAAGAAACAATACGAACCGTGTACGGTTTTAGTTGTGAACCTGCCATTTAATAATGTAGCTATAGTAGGCATAATATAATGGTACCTATGCTGGCTAAGATTTATATCTTTACTTTCGAAACGATTTTTCCTACACTATGCACTAATAATAATATCAAAAATGATTTGATTTTACGTAGTAAGCATCTTTGACTATCATAAGTAGAAATCTTCCCCAAGTCTGCGTTTGCATTGTGTGTGTGCCGGAAGGCCTTATGGTAGTCTCATTTTCTAAAAAGCATTTCGAATCTATTTTCAAATTATCCTGTTCTTTGTTTTTAAAGATAAATTGTTTTGAGTTCTCACACCAGTCATATGACTGACTCGGAGTTTATTGTTTTCCTTCCTAAACTCTGGGTGCCCACCAATTTCCACATGTGCAGTCTAGAGTTAGTTTATCAGGATATTCTGGAATTCAGGAGTTGCTGGAGGCAAGCTGGATGACATGGCGTATTCACTAGTATATAGTATTTGTTTTCCGCTGTTTGTTGTTGTTTGTTGTTGTAAACTCTGATAATGTAATGTAATGTGATGTAATGTAATAACTGATATAGTTCTTTGTTTAAAGATTATTCATTTATCTATTATATGTTGTTCCGCTGCGATTGTGAGATTCTGATATTGTTCTGTTGTTTTCTTTTCTTTCTCTCTTCTTCTATCTTTTTCCTCTTCTTTAACCCTAACGGTACGGTTTTCCAGCCTTCGATTGCTCGGAAGTTGATACAGTAGACGTATTGATGTCGGTTTTCGAGCGACGAAAAATCGTAACGTTACACTACCTCTGTAACTAGATAGTACCGAATATGTCATCCCCTGGTCATTACCGACCTTTAACCGAGTGCCCTCTAGCATACAAACCACATTGATTTACATCCCGAACATTATAGAGGAAAGAAATATATCTGGAAGGGAATGATCATACCCTAATTGAGAATGACCCACTTAGCTTTGCTGCATCTAATCCTGATTCGGCGTGGAATCGCAAAGTACCGTTGCGCGACGCGCCTAATTTTAACTTATTTTTCAATACTTGAAATAATTTATTCGAATTGAATTTTATCACTTACAAAATCATTTCAAATCATTTTACGTTAATATTTCCACATTTTAAAGTATTTAAAATGTATCTTCACTATTTCCATACTATAATATTATTTTATTCCTATTATTTAAATTTTAAATTTTAAATTCCAATTTCAATTCAATTCAATTTTAATTCTAACTTCAAATTAAACTCAATTAAAACTTAATTTCAAATCTAATTTCAATTTAAACTTAAATTTCAAATTTAATTTCACATTTAATTTTCAAAATCGATTTCAATTTCAATTTCGCTATTCATCTCAATTTCATTTTCTCTTTCACTATCCTTTTTAATCCCGTTTCACTTCAATTTTCAAATTCTCTTTTATTTCAATTTTAATTTCATCCAACTGAAATGAGACTTATTTTTTCAAAGTATGTCATATCACCAAAATTGGGTCTTTAACAAAGAGATCGCTTAATCGAAAAACGATAGAAATTTGATGTCCATATTAACATCACAATCATATGATATTAACATATTCAATATGGTAAATTTCCTAACATTACTATGGATTATCCAACATTCAAACAATTATTCAAACATCCATATCATAAAATGGTGATTATCTATCATAGCAAATCAACTCAAAAATCAAAATAAATTATATAGGAGTGAGAATTTTCTCATCTTCATTTCCACTCCGTTAATTTGTTACGTGAGATACGTGCCTCTCGAACTAACGTGCTATTTCCAAGCATTTCAACTTTCACAATTTTATTTCCTTCTCCTTTTTTTTTTATTTGTATGGCCATGGGCTTTTGGAAGGGGCATGGAGTGTACGGCCTAGGGTAGCATGGGTAGATGGCTTTGGGTAGGCGGGTCAGTGGGGGTAGGCGTGTGTTTTGAGGTGGGTAGGTGGGGTATTCAGCTCGGCCGTGGTGTGTAGGGGGGGCGTGTAGTATGGTAGTGTGTGTAGGCCTGGGTAGAGGGAAAGGAGGGTGTGTATGGGTGTATGGCTTCGGCTAGAAGCTTGGCCGTGGGCATTTGAGGCATGTAGGCTTGGATAGATGTGGGATTAGTGGGTGGTGGAGCTTGGTGGAGACGGTGGAAGAGAATGGAGATGTGGGATGCCATGGAAATGGAGGAAGAATGAGGATGTAATGGAAGAGGAAGAGAATGGAGTTTAGAATTTTGTAGAATGAAAATGTAGTGAAAAAAAGAAGGGGTTTAAGCTTGTATTTATAGGTGGAATTTGAGTGGTTAATGTCTTAGATACCCTTGCCTTACTTTTGGACTATGATTAGCCTTGATTTGATTTGCATTTAATGTGTGGAATTATGGTTTAGGAAGAGTGTGTTAAGAGATAAGGAGGTGTCATATTATTATGGTTTGTGAATATTTAAATGTATAAGTTTGCTCCTTTTCTATGTATATGCATAACATCTCATTAATGAGATATGATATAAGTAATGATGTTATTTATAAAGATTTAAAATAAAATAAAACTAGTTAAATCATACCTTTTTACTTTCTTACATATTTATTTAAAGTTTCCTAAAATAAACATTTTGTCTTTTAGTACTAAATATAATGTGTTTTAAAGTTTGTAAAGTTGTTATTATATAGTTTATAAAGTGACCACATTTATTCAACGTTGCGACAACTTGTTACGGTTGAAAACGTGTTTTTGTTGACAAATTTTACAGTCAAAATTTGACGTTTTTGTTAAATTAAATATTAAAGTAAACCAAACTTTAAGATGAATTTTTTTAATTCTTTTAAATAAATTAAAACATGTCTCTTTATATTTTAAAATCATATTTAAATAATATCAAAATCTCTAATTTTACAGTGTATGTAAAACTGACAAAATGCGACAAAATTTAGTTATTTTTATAAATTTTTTTTTTTTTTGAAAAGCAAGAGTAGAACTCATTTTATTGACTTATATCAAGTTACAAGATCAGTTACAGATCACAAAAATATCACTCCAATACAACCACTCAAGACAATAACCCTCTGAATGACAAAATCCTATAGTATACTCATTACAGAGATAATAAAACAACCATATACAAGCAGAAAATTACACAGAACCAACTAAATGATTTGAGAATCCTATTATGTATATCAATCAAGAAAATAGCCCACTGTCTCAAGTAGAATTGCCATGAACTTCAAATAAGATTAGCTTTCAAGTCTCTGAGAATTTTGCCATGAATCAGATTATACAGCTGTGCCACATTCTTACATACCACACCAAAAACTCTATCATTCCTTTCAGACCATATTGCATGTATCAATTTCTTTATTAGTTTAAGCAACAACCTTGTCTTATGAGTTTTCCACCTTGTAGCATTGAATACATTGAACCATTCCACTGAGCTAACAGGTGACGGTTTATAAAAACCCCCATTAGAAAGTAACCTATTTTATAAATAACATGCTTTTAAATATTTTAATATACTTTTAAAATCTTTATTAGATGTTTTTAATAAGATTTAACTTTTGAAATAAATATTTAAACCTATTTATTTAAGCCTTTTTTTACTTTTAAAAAAACTTAACTTTTGCTGATATTTGATAAAATCCAAATATATTTTCTAAATTATTAACTATAAAAATAAATAATTTCTTCATTATTATTTATTATATATAACATATTTATTTAAGTTTTAAATTCTTTTAAATTCAAAATCTCTCATTTTCGAAGTAGCGAAATTACTTGTCGTTACATGTATATAGGAACTACATAATACTTGTTTAGATTGAACAAGAGGTTGTGCACAAGGAACATGCACACCCTGTTCATGCACAACATCAGAAACTGCTTGGACATCACCTTGCTCCATATTATTTTGGTTACTTTGTACATATTTTTGGTTATATTCATCCGCACCCAAAATTTCATATTCCCCTTCTTCCAGATCATTTCCATGTTCATTGATTTAATCACACCTTTTCCTACATTATCAATGTCATTTTATAAATATTATCCATCCTCCCTCCCATCATCCTGCAGCACTGCATATTTATTATGTTGTAACACCTGCTCCTCTTCCCTGATTTGACTAAATGTACTTTGCTCGTTATATCGATATTGCTCTTATAAGTAATTTTCCTTTCTTTATTAACTTGCTAAAGTTCATTTATTGATTCTTTCACTGCTTTGCCCTTGTCCTTGTCTCTTCTATTCCTTCCATTACTTTTGATATGTGTTACCCTCTGCCATTATTGTCTTTTTTTAACCACATTGATGCCTATCTTTCTTTCATTCAATCCAGCCACTCCCTACCTACTCCTGTTCTTTACACACCTCCACACCAGTACTTATGTTTATACAAACCTATAATTTGTGCCCAAATTCCTTACACCTTGTTCATATTTCAGGCTTTCATAGATAATTAACCTACACCACTTGATATGTGCCATCCAATAGTTTAACTGGAAATTGATCAAAAAGGTCATGATTTAGGGAGATTTCAATCAAAAATTTTGCAAAATAGATTCTCTCTAGTTTCTCTGTTTATTCATCCATACATAGAAGTGAACACAATCTCATGGCTAGCCAATTTATACCTAAGTGGGACCATGCATATATGGGAATGTTGCTTAAGGTGACCCAAACAGGAACATAATTGATGGTATTACAAGTATTACCAACATCAGCATCACATGGTTTTACTATGAATAGTTTGCTTCTCATGATTATAGGGTCTGCTTTAGCAATTCTCATCCTATCTTCCTCACAAGAGAACTTCAAAAGGAATAAAAACCATCTGACTTGACATCGAAAGTGCCTTTAAGCTTCCAGACTTTGTTAAGATGATAAACAACAACAGAATAAGAAAGCGGTTTGTCTAGAGAAAACCCAACCAAATACTCTTTCCAGACATCTCTACCAGCTTGAAGAACCTCAGCAGAAGGGACAGTTGCATCACCATTAAAAACTAAAGGAAAGAATTTTTGACAGTACTTGCCTGCATTACGCGGTTTTGCTTTGAACAGGGAGTTCCTTGCTAGGGCGGAGGGAGAGGAGGAGACAAAGAAGAGGAAAGGAGGGAAGCTGTAGGAGGAAAAGAAGGGGGTGGGTCAGGTGCCGGAGGAATGGGAAACGGGTGGGGAGAGGAGCTGAGAAGGACAGGTGAGGGAGAGCAAGGAAGAGTTAGTAGGGCATGAGTAAGAGGTACGAGTGGAATGGACAGGGGGAGGCGGAAAAGGACACCATTAAAAAAGAAAAAAGTAGTTTTTTTACTGAAAATTTTGTGGACCTTTAAATCAACTACTTATAATTCATAAATATACTTCCTTGATAAAAATCCATACTTACAATTTAACATAACCATTTCCATATTTATAAAATTATATTTTATAAATCTCCTTCTATTTTATAAAACTTTCTTTTTATAAAATCTCTTTATTTATAAAACCCATTTATAACTCTTTCTCTTTAAAAATCTCAATTATTTATAAAAGTCCCATTTTAAACATCAATTACAATCCGTTTTTAACATTGCTTCCATATGTATAATTTTCTTTTGTAAATTCCTTCCAATTTATAAAATACCGTTTAACATCTCCTAATTTGTCCTCACTTTTAATTTCCAAAATAGAATCAACTATTTTTCTAAACAACATTCTACCTATTAGTATAAATCTACAACTGTGATTTACTTCCCAATTTATCCAGCAATAAAGTTTCCCTTTGTTTACACACACCATTTATTAATTCATGCTTTTGTTAACAAAATATGATTTTATACATCTTCACTTTATTTATAAAATATCACTTATATATATATTCACATTTATAATTCCACATTTATAAAAAAATTTATAATATATATATATATCACTTTATATAAAATGGTAAATAAATATTTATATCAAAATCTTTCGATCTTCTTTCTAAAATATTCCATAAACTATTAATTTATAATATCTAAAAATTGTAATTTTTATTTTAGAATAACCCTTCTTTAAATAAACTTCAAGAATAAATATTAATATATATAAGTTTTTGGAATCACTTAAAAATTCTTTTAAAAACTAAATCTACATTTTGCAGTATTTCATAACACTAAAAATATGGCCTAGCGCTATCATAGCAGTAATAGGGAAAAACCATCCATGTCATTAATTTTGGCATCAAATGTATCATATACCAAACTATATGAAAAATGAAGTCAACAGTGTGACAAATCCAGTTGCATCCCTCCCACCAGTCCCCCTGCATCACATACAGTACATAATCAATAATATAAATCAACCGCTTCGAGGCGGGATCATATACACCGCTCTTACATGAGAACGTAATAAGGTCTCATCTGCACCAGGGGCATGAATATATCCAAACCAACAAATAAAATAGTAAAATATCTAGACATCCAATCAATAATTTAAAACAACTATATAACCTAACCAGGTAACCAAAAAGTGAGTTTAACTCACTTTGATTCCAATAGTCACCAAGTGCTCCGGTTCGAAATAAAATTGAATGAACGTTCAGTTTTAATCCAAATTTCCACGAGCTCCAAATTCATCTAATCCAATTTCATAGCGTTGTATTCGCTGATATGATCGCAATGCAACTTGTCGCGTTCAATTTGGACCTCGTATTGAAAAATTATGAATTAATGAACGATTTAAATAATTAAACTATAATTAAATTTTAATTTACTTTTCTTAAATTAATTATCCTTCCCTCTCAAATCTGATTCCAGGCACATACGCAAACCCAACATAACTTTTCCTAACGCACCGCCGCTCCACGTCCATCTTCACGATGCCGCTCCACCACCACTCGTCGCCCCGGCCAAGAGCAACACCATGCCACCAGTCCCATCTCCAATGGCATCGCCAATCGACCGAAAATGAACCCAAACTACCATGATTTCAAAGCCAGCTCTTTACCAGTTTGAACCTCCATTTGACGATCATCCACCACGAATGAAATTCCCTAGCTCGCAAGCACAACTTCCATGTAGAACATTCAGACTAATTCTTCATCGATCATGTGATGATTCTTGGCCATTCAATGTACCGACTGTTAGGGTTGGGTTTACTTTTGTTGAACAAACGCGATAGTGAGGTCCTTATACAGAATTTTTTAAAGCACTATTCATTCATTGAATTTTCAAACTCCAAACGAGGCATGTTACCTGGCGTTCGATATGTAATGCCTCTATTCCAAACACACTAGAACTAGTCTTGAGATCCAATTCGATCATATATAGAAGATAGCTTTTCAAGCCCAGTTATATTATACAAATTCCTAAAATTAATTTCTACTCATTTCGAGCTCGCATGACCGAACGATACGCCCGATCGCTACAAATTTCGACGGCGTATTATAATTCACCGTCATGGTCTAATGAAAGTAGTTTCATCCAATTCCGAGACAGTGCCCCAGAAGGCTATTTTCACACATCAGTTAAAACAAGTTATTTCCAAATCAGTTTAATCACTTTTAATTCAAATGTAAAACTTTACAATCTTCATTCTTATTCAAATAAATTTTAATCAACTTTCGAAATCATTTTTTATTCGTATTAAATTCAAGATTCAATTATTTAAGCAATTTCAATATTAAATTTAATAACTCAATTATCAATTAAATCACTGAATTTTAAATATAAGTTGTTTAAATTATAAAATTACTTTTTAATATTTAAAATTAATTAAATCAAAATACTCATGAGTCTTCATTCTCCAACTCTTGATACTCTTATTAGCATCTTGAATCTACTCTTGATACTGTACAATCTTCTTAATCAATGCCTATCTAATATCCTTCACTATATACTATATATAACTTGATAAAACATTAGTATTTATGTAATATATATTTCTATAGTTGTTATCGTCGAAACCAATTCCTAAGGTAGTAACAACCATCACTGGGAAAAATTTCTTAGCTTTCTCTTTTGAAAACTTAACATTTGAAAGATGACTAACTTTTCCAAAATAGAAGTATGTTTTTAAAAAGTAAAACAAAGTTTAGAACTTGAAAATGATATTAATTTGTGAAAACAATTTAACATAACTTCCATAAGGAATCCAAATCGCCAATACCATACAGATGTGCTAACTTTCTTAACATATCATCACATATTCATGTCTATAACATACAATGACATATCATGATCATAAATATAAGCAAAGATCTCAATTTTTCCACTTCCACATCACTCTTAGACTTTATTTTCAAGTTTGAACTGCATATCACATTTAACACATATAAGCACATATATACTCATATAAACAAAATCCAATTCCACCCAAACATCCAACAAACATACTACTATGTTAAACATGACATATTCAAAAATTGCTTTGAAAAATATGAGCTTTTACTCACTAAAATTTTCCAAACAAACTAATTTACTGCTAGAACTTAGATCGGCCTTAGATCTTGGATTTCCTTTTAGAAAAACTTGTTTTTGACCCTCGGAGATGGACATTTGGTTTGGCCTAGGTCTAAATAAGACTTATCCTAGATGGTTTGGCTCAGCCATGGTGGGTTTGAGGGAGTTTTGGACTTGTATTTAAAGAAAAAGGGATGTGGGAAGGAAGAGAGAAGTGTTTAAACAAGTTTAAGAGCTTTTAAAGAGATAAATGTGAATTTTTTAAAACTTTTACAAACATGGAAGCCATTAATAAGATTTTGAAAAACTTAGAATAGAAGAAGAAGGTTTGAAAAAAAGAAAATGAAATGAAGAAGGAGAGACAGGAAAGGAATTAGTTTTTATAAAATTTAATTAAGGAAATTACCAAATTGTCGCTTAATTACTTGCCCTCCATTTCTTCTTTTCCATATAATCACCTTATCTCATCACATATTATATTTGTACTATTTATTCCTCCTTGTACCAATATGCATTTAATGCATTTTTACTTATGGTTTAAGATGAAGATGACATGTCATGATTTTTTATATTTAATTTTTAAACTTATAAATTGTCCCATCACTTTCTTACTTAAGTATACACATATATTTACGTCTTTAACACACATAATTGGGTCCATATTAATTTGATAAATGTGTGTTTAAATATATTAAGCTGTTTTACAACCCTTTAACAAATTTTAGATGATCAAAAATAGGATTTTTGTAAAAAAATTCCAATCACATTTTCTAATTTCCTTTTACTAATTATTTTTGTAAACCAAATTCAAAAATAAATTTTCTATCATTAGTTATAAATTAAAAGAAGGCTATTTTAATTATTAAAACCATTAATTTAATTTTTAAAATTGATTAAATATTCATAAATCAAAATGGTAAAATTTTGGGTCGTTACAGTTGATTTTGGGCACGGATTGAATGACGATGTATAAGGAAATCCTAGATTGTGATAACAAGGTGTTAGGTTAGGTGATTGTAGTGGACATTGTCGCGAGGTTTATTGCAATGCTAGAGGTGCAATTATGTTGAGTTACCTATATTTATTAGACCTATCACATAATGAGCTAGATTTGTGCCTATAGTTAGAGACTATCCAGATATCTTTTTCGAGGTTACTAGTCTCCCACCCTAGAGAGAGATCGAATTCCAAATTTGTCTTGTGGAGAATGCCAGACCCATTGCCTTACCTTTGAGGCATATGGCTTCGAAAAAGAGACGTAAGTTGAGTAAGCAAGTGAATGAGCTTTTTGAGAAGGGCTTCATTAGGAGGAGTATTTCAGAGTGGAGGGCACCTATTCTCTTTGCTACTAAGGCTGATGTTTATTTGAAGCTTTGCGTTGATTATCGAAAGCTGGATAAGTTGGCGACGAAGAATCGTTACCGTTGCCTTGCATAAATGATCTTTTTTATCAGTTGCTTGGAGTGAAGGTGTTCTCTTGGCTTGACTTAGCTATCGAATTCGACTAGTTGCATGTAGCTAAAGATAGTATTCGCAAGGCTGCTTTTCATACACCCGACTGATTTTATGAGTGGTTAATCGTCCCTTTCAGATTGACTAATGCATCCGCCTACTTTATTGATCTGATGAGCCCAATCTTTAGATGGTTGTTTAATAAGTTTGTGGTAGTATTTGTATATGACATATTAGTCTATACGAGAAGCAAGGAGGAGCACAGATTGCATTTTGAAAAAGTGCTCAATACACTCTATGAGCATAAGTTAAAATTGAAGTTTTCTATGTGGTACTTTTGGCATGAGGAGGTATGCTTTTTGGGACACATTATCTTGGAAAGTGGGCTAGCGTCAATCCTAGTAAAATAATTGCATTATAGGATTGGCACGTGTCAAAGAATGCTACGGATGTAAAGAGTTTTTTTGATTTAGTGGGCTATTATAGGAATTTCATCAGGGATTTTATTAAAATCTATGCCCCTCTAACCCTCATTACCGAGAAGAATTCAGTTTTCTCGTGGGACGCGAAGTGTGAAGATGCTTTTATTAAGCTAAAGGAGGCATTGACTAGTGCATCTGCTCTAGTGTTATCCGATGGCACGAAAGGCATTCACAGTATGTACCAATGCTTGAGGTATGGGGTTAGGCATGATGTTGATGCAGGAAGGGAGAGCGATGAGCTATGCTAGTCGACAACTGAAGGTCCGCAAGAGAATCTATCCTACCTATGATCTTGAATTGGAAGCCATTGTCTTCTCACTCAAGTCATTGAGACACTATCTTTTAGAAGAGCGGTCGAGATGTACCCGAATCATAAGTCTTTGAAGTATTTATACTCCCAAAAGGATTTGAACTTAAGGTAGAAAAATTAGATCATTTTTTAGCATCATACGACTTTGATTTCTACTATACTTTGGGAAAGGATTAAGTTGGACGATGCCTTGAGTAGAAAGCATTGAGTCCTATGTTATTGGAGTGGAAGCATTTAGATTTTATTTCTGCAATTGACTTTCCAAGATCGTCGGATATTACTTCGAGATTGTTAGTGGCTTTAGATGTGCAGCCTACACTTATGGAATGCATTGGGTCAAGTTAGAAGTAAGACAAGGAGCTATTGGATATTTTCGAATGGATTAGTAGAGGAAAGCGGTCGAGTCATTTGAAGCATCATACCATTGACTCGAAAGGATGGTTATAGAGAGATGGTAGATTACGTGTTCCTCTCATTATGGACTTGATTGACATGGTACTAGTCGAGTCTTATCACTCGAGGATGAACATTCATCCCGACAATGAAAAAATGGACCATGATATAAAGAGATTCTATTATTGGGCAGGTATGAAGAAGCATGTAACGATGTATGTGGCCCAATGTATGACACACCAAAGGGTATAAAAAGAGCAGAAGAAGTCGGAATGATTATTTTTAAAATTGGATATTCCTCAGTGGAATTGGGAGACTATTTCTATGAAGTTCAACGATGAGCTACCTAGGAGTTGGTGGGGGAATAAGAGTATTTGGGCCGTAGTCGACCGACTGATCAAATGTGCTCATTTCGTTCCTGTTAGAAGTAAGATGACCGCAGATTTTTTAGAAATACTTTACGTAATAGAGATAGTTGTATTACATGGAGTTCCTTCTAATATCATGTGTGGCCGAGATCCACTTTTCACCAGTGGGTTTTGTAGGAGTCTTCAAGAGGTGATAGGAATGGATTTGAGTTTGAGTACTACTAATTACCCGTAGACGGACAGACAGATGGAGAGGGTGAACCGGATGTTGGAGAATTTACTTCGAATATGTATCTTAAATTTTGGAGGCTCATGGGAGGATCACTTGCCATTAGTAGAGTTTACTTATAACAGCAACTATTAGACGAGTATGAAGATGGCATCGTTTGAGGCATTGTACGGGAGGCTATGTAGAGCACCATTGTGCTAGTTGAACACTATGAATATGATTATTTTTAGACCAAATATGGTAAGGCAGACATCAGAGAATGTGGATTTGATAAATAGGAGGATGAAAACCGCATAAGATAGGTAGAAGTCTTAAGTTGACAAGAGATGTACAGAGTTGGAATTTGCAGTGGACGACATGGTTTTTGTGAAGGTCTCATCGCTTAGGCATGTTATGAGATTTGGTAGTTCGAAAAAGTTGGAATCATGGTTTGTAGAGAATTTTTCGATCATTGGTAGCATATAACTTATAGGGCAAAGCTTCTTGAGAAGTTGGCGAGAAGACACGATGTTTTCCATAGTCACACTTATGGAAGTGTTTATATGATATGGAAATCGTAGTAGAGCCGAGTCATCTAGACGAGGTGGAGGTAGAGAGGGAGCCACTTGTTTGTGGTGCACCTACTTGAGCATGGTACGAAAGGAATTCACAACAAGGTTATTAAGCTTGTTAAGGTTCAATGGGGTGACAAACCAACGGAGAGTACATGGAAGCATGAGGAGAAGATCCGAGCTAACCATCCACAACTCTTTACTGGTACATTTCCATTTTAGATAATTAAGTATAAGTCACTTATGTTTTCAGGTTCAAGCTTGGTATACCTCATAGGTAGAAATTATTAGATGGTAGGAATGGTCGTGACCATGTCATTAGGACATGTTTTCGATGATGGATGCTAATTGATGTAATTATTGAATCCATCTTTACACATGTAGGCAAATACATTCTTTGGTCAGCATACACACACCATCACTTGTTTTATTTCAAAAAGTTATATGCATATGGTTATTGCATATGTATTAAATGGTTGGTCATATATGTAGGATTGCCAGTATATTTACATAGGATATTGCATACATTTGGATACATGGCCTAAGCACTTGTACTTCAGGAAGTCGACTAGGTCAGGAGACCACCTAATATTTGCATTAGTATAGGTTCATATGCATTCCATGCCTACATGTGCATATTTCATTATAAATTTCACTAAGGACTATGATTATCAGTGGATAATGAATAAGTAGATGGTTATAGTTATTTATTGTTGTATGTATGAGTTACATTTTTTCGCCGTTGGAGATTTCGAGGATGAAATCCTTTTAAGAGGAAGAATGTAACATCCTAGAAATCAAGCGAAAATTTAATAAGAGAATTAAATTTAAATAACATAAAGGTAAAAATATAATTTTCACAAATGTTTGAATCTGGCTAAGAAACTTGCACCGACATAGTGAATTTCTGGATAATTTTCATTTTGACCTTTTGAAATTGGAGTAGTGTAAAGAAGTTATGAATGTTTTGACTTTTGGAATCAGAAATAATTACTAAATAAATTTGGAAAGAAAAATATACTAAAATAAAAAGCTCCACCGGTCGATAGGTGTATTGAGACTGGCCCATCGCTAACGATTGACTGCCCCCAATCACAGTGGTCGACCAGTCGAGTGTATGCGTCTAAGGTTTTCTTAGGCCAATGATCTAGATTAGATCGTGTATTTTTACCTACCTTTGGATTTAGATCGTGTCTATTGGATCGTTGGTATTAGCTTAAACCTTTATAAATAGATTGTTAATGTAAACCCTAATTCACAAAATTTTAGTCTGTAGGTCAAAACTCTGCTGAATTCTTTTTTCCTAAATCCAAATTTCTTCAAAAGAAATTAAATTAAAAATCCAAAGAGTAGAATAAGAGAAATTACATACTTGACTTACACATACAAATGTATACTTGCATGAACTATGATAGGTCTAAAAGAATATACAAGTAATCTCAAGTCAATAAAATAGCTAAGTATAATACAAGTCTGCAAACAAGGCTAACATCTAAAAAGGGAACTCTATCAAAAAAGTACTACTCCATATGGCTACTTTAGCTAGTCCAAATCCAAAGTCACCGAGTCCCTATAGTTGTTAAGTCTCGGTCTGACCCGATTATTATAAAATAAATGGGTAAGACTATCTCTAAATATCCTAGAGGTGAGATAATATAATAATAAGCACGCATAATATCAAAGATGTATAATCCCATATAGTGCATCACACTAAACATCAAAAAGTCTCACCATGGAATCATTCACTAATAAATTTACATAAAACACAAGGCATGATAAAAACTATCTAATATATGGCATATGCAAATAAAACATCAATACCAAATCAGCATGTCATCAAATACTCTCATGCGCATCAGCAGCAATCATCTCAAATATGGTGATAAGGAAAATTAACTTCGAAAACTCAAGTACACAAAATATTGCATAAAGAAAATTAACTCTAGAAAATATAAGATTGCTTGAAAGCGAGTCAAAACACAAATAACTTAGCATAAAAGTAATTCACAAATCATAAGCCATAAAGGCAAGCACATCGCAAGTCAAACAAAAGCAAGCGCTCCACAAGCTATAATAATAAACACGCATTGCGTATGCTAACACAAATTGACATGCAATTTACACATCGAATAAGACGAGCACATCGTAAGTCAAATTCATAAACTAACAATATAGATAAGCACTTTGCAAATCAACACAAGAGACGCACACTTCGTGCGCCAACATAAGAGATGAGCATATCGCAAGGCTAAATTCATTTGTAAATGAGTATCCCAAGATGGGCCTAAAAGCCCGTATAATTTGTGTAAAACGGATCTCCCAAGGATAAGTATGAAACTCGTCAAAATAAGTGTTATGTACTTCCAAATAGTAATCATTCGAGTAACAACCGCATGTCCCATAACCAATCAGGTTTGCTTAAATATATACATAAGTTAGTAAACTCCACTTAATAAGTGTAATCCACTTTCGATTAGTAAGTAAATGAGTTTCGCTTAATGTCGCATAATCACTTTGTGATACTTAAATATTTACTAAACGGTTGTAAATCCCACTCGACTGAAATATTCAATCAAATAATTCCAATATTTAAGTGATAAAGAAATACAAATGTTCCATACCATTTGTTTTGTTAAATCGTTTAATTAAATTTCTCATTCAAATAAAGGAAGAAATCGTAAGAAGTAATAACCCCAATATTCACACAAGAATGCCTAAAGTAGCATAAAAAAGCCAAAGGCTAAACATAATAAATTCTATTAGAGTTTAAGGTCTTGAAAGTAAATAATAAATTTTTAATCATAGAGAAAATGATTTCTAAAACACTTTATTTAAACATTACTTTCAAACTTCTTATTTTAAATCCATAAACTCCTTTATTATTCAACTATATTGTTTATGCTCGTAAATGCCCTGTTTTAAGTGAAAGCAGCAATATCCAATATTTAGATCCAGATAGAGAAGTATAGATTCACAGATCACAGAATAGATTGCAGAAAAGTAAATGGACATGCAAGTTTTATATTGGTTCGACAAACTCCTTCCTACGTCCACTATGATAATCTTTTATTTGTACTGTAAGATTACAAGTACAGTTGTTTTCGCCTTAGAAAAATTAATGGAGGAAGAGATAAGATGTGATAAAGGAGTGCCCAAAGAAGATCCATTTGGAAGAAGATCCCTTGTAATGACTGATACCAATCGTTATGTGTCGACCGAGGGCAGCCCTCGGCTATACCACTTCACCCTGCTGTCTATTAGCTTCGTTTTCCTCTATCCTAATTCTGATTTTCCTTAGCTCCCGCTGTTCCAACTCTGTGATTCATATTTTCGGCAATTTAAGCTACTCCGGTCCCTTGTTTTTGTGCTCTAACTTGCCACATATGCCTGAGCAGATTCTAGATCATTTCCTCCTGTCTTTTGAGCATCTGTTCCTGCATGTTCTTCATCATCTTCTCCATCTCATCTATAGTGATGAAGACTGAGGTTTGATTTGCTCCAGAAGATTCCTCTTGAATTCCTTCATGATGGCTCCTATCTTCCGTCTATCTCCTTGTTTATGGCTTTACCATTGCTCCAAATCCAAGCTCTCTAGTTGGTTCCAAATCTAAAATTCATATCTTTGGGGGCCAGCTTTCTCAGTGGAAGCGCCAAAATGTTCGCACCAAAAATGGTCACAAACACTCTATTATAAGTGAGAGCACTAATATCCAATATTTAGATCCATACAAAGAAGTATATATTCACCGATCATAGAATAGGTTGCAAAAAAGTAAATGGACATGTAAGTTTTATAGTAGTTCAGAAAACCCCGGCCTACGTCCACTCTAACTGTCTTTTTTTTTTTTGAAAAGCAAAGAGCTATAAGCTCATTTTATTGACTTAAACTAAACTACAACTCACACTTACAAGACCCAAGGTACAAATAACACCAATACAACACAACCTGCAGCCACCTCAAACAAAACAAGAAAAACACACACATTACAACACTCACTATGCCAAAACTCACTTTACAACTGACTACCAATATCACAATCACACATATTCAATCAACATGAAACTCAAAGTGTACAGGAAAAACTATCTGAACCAACAAACAGTTACAACCTCAAACTGAAGACAAACTTCAATGTAATCTCATGCTAGGAAAAGAGCAATCCATCAAACTTCAACATCAAACTGAGTACTTGAATTTGGCATCCAGGGAGGAGACATAGAGATAAACATCAAATACAACCTGATTTCATTTCAGAAAGAATACTGCCATGTATCATGTTATAGAGTTGAGAAGTATTTTTAACATCAATGCCAAAAACTCTATTGTTTCTCTCAGTCCAAACTGCATAAATCAACTTCTTGAGCAACTTTAGGAGCACAAAAGTCCTTCTAGTTTTCCATCTAGTAGCTTTAAACACATTAAACCACTCAATAGCACTGACAGTTGATGGTTTGTAGTATCCACCATTAGACAAAAGCTTATACCATATTTGATATACAAAAGTACATTCAAAAAACAGATGAGTATTTGTTTCCTGGTCAGCTCTGCATAATACACATGCATCCTCTGATATTAAACCCAATCTACATAGCTTATCTTTAGTATTCAATGCATTTGCCATCACCTTCCATAAAAGTAAATTTTCTTTTGCACTTCCACCAAATTTCCAAATTCTTGAATACCAAGGAAAATAAGAACCAACTCCACAGAGAGATTTATATACGAGTTTAATAGAATGAGGCTTTCCTTTATTAGACCAAATAAGAAAATTATCATTATTGGTAATTTGATTGTTAGTAATAACATTCCAGAGCTTCCTGAGCAGACAAGAACTAGAGTATGGTAAAATAATATTATCATCATGGATAAACTCATCAACTATAGCTGAATCAGAGATGCCAGAGTTTCTTCTGATATTATAATCCACAACATTACTTAAAATTAAACCTTTCCTAGCCCAAGGAGAATGCCAGAATGATAGGCCTTTAATCTGAGTATAGTTACATTGTAAAAATGGGATAAATGTTTGCCTAAGCTTAAGAATACTTCTCCAACTCCAGCTGCAGTTCTGTGGAATTTCCATAGTCCAAAAATTCTTATGACCAATCAAGTAATGATTAACCCATTGAGACCATAAGCTTCTATCAGATTCAAAATTTTTATTGAAGTATACTGATATTGCAGCCTTATTCCAAAGAAAAATGTCAGTTATGCCAAGACCACCATTCTTCTTAGTTTCAAACAGTTTATAAAATGAAATTGGGATTAATTTTCTGGAAAAAGGATCTCCATGCCATAGAAATTTATTAAGAGCACTAGATATCATTTCAATCAGTTTTAAAGGGAGAATGTAATGCCTTGTCCAATAGTTGGTCATAGCAACAGCAATGGATTGAATAATTGTTAATCTACCAGCTTGAGAAAGCTTATCAATGGGCCAAACAGTAAGTCTTTCAATGATCTTCTCAAAAAGAGGTAAGCAATTATGCTTTGTTATTCTTGAACTCAAGATAGGTAATCCCAAATAAAAGGAATTCTTTGGTAATTCAAGCAAGCCTGAAAATTCTATGATATCTTTCTTCTGAGTTGAATTTAAACCAGCAATGTGGATATTTGATTTCTGAAGATTTATTTGCAAACCAGTGATAGAATGGAAAAGATCCAGAGATGAAGTAATAGATTGAATATTGTAGAAAGTGGGTTTTGTGAAGATAATAAGGTCATCAGCAAAGAGCAAATGAGTGATTAATGGATTATTACATTTGGGATGAAGTTGTAACTTGTTTTTAACTACCAGATCTTTCAATATAGAATTTAAAAGCTCCATGACTAATATGAACAAGTAAGCTGAAATTGGATCACCTTGTCTTACACCTTGTTTGCCTTTGAAATAACCATACAAACCACCCTCTCTATTAATAGAATACCTAGGTGATGAAATACATGTGTAGATCCATGCTAAAAAAGGTTTGGGAAAATTCATTCTAGACATAATAGCTAAAATAGAAGGCCAAGCAATGGAATCAAATGCTTTTTTAATATCAAGTTTAAGCATGCATCTTGGAGAAATATTTGCTCTTTCATAACCATACAACAATTCTTGAGTCAAAAGAATATTATCACTTATTGATCTACCAGAAAAATAAGCAGCTTGATTGTTTGAGATGATAGAAGGTAAAACAGTTTGCAATCTATTTGACAAAAATTTTGAAATTATTTTGTAGATAATATTGCAACAAGATATAGGCCTGAAATCTGAAACAGAAGATGGATTATTGATTTTGGGAATCAAGGTAATTGCTGTTGCAGCAAGACAATCAGGGAGTTTATTATGGAGGAAAAAATGTTGAATGGCTTTAATAATATCAGATCCTATAACATTCCAACTCTTTTGAACAAAATGAGCATTAAATCCATCTGGTCCTCCACAGCTATTAGCATCCAGGCTAAAAACAGCAGATTCAATTTCATTTCCAGATATTGCAATAATCAAATCATTTGATTGAGAGGTAGTAATTGTAGGGAGATTAATATGAAATAGAGGATTTATATCAGGAGTGAATAAATTTTACGGAGCTAGAATAGATTTGAAGTACTGAACAAAAGCCTCATTAATTCCATCAAAAGTATTAACCATGTCACCAAACATATTCTTGATCTGAAGAATACATTCATGATTCCTTTTTACTTTAAGAAAATTATGATAGTACCTAGTATTCCTATCAGCCTCCTTTACCATTCTCAAGTGAATCTTTTGCCTAAGTGAAGAGACTTCCTTTTGAATAGTATTGTCCAGAGAATGTTTTAATTGTGATTCTAAATGAATTAAGGAAATGTCAAATGGTCTCTCAGTCAGCATAGTCTGAATTCTATGGAGCTCATATCTAATTTGAGTGGAAAGATTAGAATCCTTACCAAAAATGGTTGCAGACCACTTCCTAAGATGAAATTTAAGAGCCTTCATTTTGAAAGTAGTATTTGACAAAGGATCCCTTCCATATTGTAAGTTCCACACCTGCTTTAAAATAACAAAAAATTCATCTTGCTTAGTCCAGAAATTAAAAAATTTAAAAGAGTGTTTTCTACCATGTATATCATCCATTCCACAATGAAATAATAATGGGCAGTGATCTGACAAAGAGGGATTTAAGATATTATAAAAGGATTTTGGCCAGAGTTGAAGAAAAGAGATGTTTAAGAAAATATGATCAAGCTTACATAAAGTAGGATAACCACTCCTATTATTATTAGACCAAGTGAAGTCAGGACCAAAGCAATTAGCAGAGAAAAGATTAGATTGAATAAGGGCACTGTTTAATGGAGAAATGTCTTTAAGAGATAAAGGGCAGCCACCAAATTTTTGATTACTAGCATACATGGAATTGAAATCACCACCAATTAGCCATGGAGTAGAATCTGATTTTAAAGAAGGAAGGAAATTAAGAAAGTCTTGCCTTAAAGATAATGAATTATGAGCGTATACAGAGGTAAGATGAAAAGAAACATTCGAAGGCAAGTGCAGACAAAGGTAGTGAATAAATTGATCAGAAGCATTTAATCTGGAAAGTTTGAAAAAAATTGGATTCCATAAAGTAAGCAGTCTACCATGATTGGCTTCAAGAAAATTATCATCATATAACCAGGATGGAGCAATCAAGTTCCTAGCCTTCAAAGAGGCTTGTGTATCAAGCTTTGTTTCAGATATACACATTATTTGAATATTATTTCCAAAAATAAGATTTTTAATGTCAACTTGCTTTGAAGATAAATTAGCTCCTCTTATATTCCAAAAAGCAATATTATTCATTTAGTAGGAAGAGGAGGAAAAATGGTGGTAGGATTTTTCCTAGTATGTCTATGATGAGAATTGTTTTTGGAAGATGATAAAGGTAAGACTTCATGTGGCTTAAAGTTTTTGCCTTTATTGAGATCATCAGAATTAACAACATTGTTTTTACCAGACTGTGAATCAGAAGGCTCAATAGAAACAGAGGGTGGAGGTAACACAAAATTATTTGGAGGGGACAGATGAAGATAAGGTGAATCAGGATTAAGGATGGGAGGTTTAGTGCTAAACTGAGAGGAACAAGAAGTTGAAGTAGATGTAGTTGGAAGTGCAGAAGAAGCTAATAAACTAGCAGATGGGGAGGATTTTCCATCTGCCAATACAGAAATAGATGGTTCAGAGACAAAAGACACATCATTAATAGCTGATAGACTATTATGAAGAGAAGCAGATGAGCTAATGGATTGAAAAAGAGTAGATTTAGAAGAGAGTACTTCACTGACACTATTATTATTAGTAACAAGTGAAGAATCATTTATAACTGCAAAGGAATTAACATTTTCAGAAGGACATGAACAATTATTATGAAGTACTACAGTTTCAACTGCTTTGCCTACTTCCAACTGATTGACAGAAGTAACATTAGGAATATTATTTTTATCTATTGATACCACTTTCTTCTGTTTCCAAGCTCCTTTATTCTTTTTATTAACAACTCTCCAATTAAGATCAACTGCACTACCATCCTTATTACCATCTTGATTATTATCTACCTTCACACCCACCACATGATTATTATTTCCAACAGATACACCATCAACACCCCCAACATACTTCTTGTTCACAAATTCACAGGATAAAGTGTTGTGCCCAAAGACTTTACAATGAGTACAGATACTAGGTTTCCAGTCATAAGAAAGTTGTACATCAGGGCAATTACTTCCTAATTGCGGAATATGAATAGAACTTGGTAAATCACAGTCAGGAGAAATCTCCACAAGTGCCTTAGCATACTTAAATCTTTGTAATTTTTCTGTGGTACTATCAAAACAGATCAATCTACCAACGTGACATGCAAGCCAATTAATACCAACTAAAGTCCAAAGAATGATGGGTATCTTATGAAAATGAATCCAAATAGGAACCTTCTTAATCTGAGCTTGCGTTAAACCTATGGATGGATCCCATTTTGTAATGATGAACATTCTACCCCTAATGAAAATTGGATCCGACTCAAGAACAAGATTCTTATCTTCTTGATTAGAAAACTTGAAGTAAAAATTATAACCATCTGATTTAAAATCAACATCACCTTTGAGTTTCCAGAATCTCTTCAAGAAATTGACAACAGATAAAAAAGAGAGAGTACCATCCAGAAAGAATCCCACCAGGTGATCATTCCAATACTTAATACCTTCTTCCTTAACTACATCTGGCAAATCAGTGGTAGGCTTGTCACGAGAGATATCAAAATGAATCGGTTTATAAGATCCAGCATTTCTAGGTAAAGATTTGAAGAGCGAAGACCAATTCGATTTTAAAGAAGGAGAAGCAACAGGATCAGATGAATTCAAAGCAACAGGCAAATTAAGAGCAGAAGAAGAAGAAGGAACAGAAGAAGAGGAAGTTGAAGCGGAGGAGTGTAAAGAGACAAGAGGTGGAAACGAGGCGGAATCAAGAGAGAAAGAGGAGGAAGAAGGATCGGGCGCCATTAAAATTTCAAAAAGGAAGCAGATAACATGGCATTTTTCATTTTAACTTGTATTTTTTACATCACTCTAACTGTCTTTTGTTTATACTGTAAGATTAGAAGTATAGTTCTTTTTGCCTTAGAAAAGTTAATGAAGGACGAGATAAGAGGTGAAGAAGGAGAGCCCAAAGAAGATCCAATTGGAAGAAGAAGATCCCTGTAGTGAGCCAAGTCCGTTGTATTTATAGGTGAAGATGTGTATGGATCAGACTGGAATTTCGCCAGAAGAACTTCCACATCCGTACGACCCGATCCACCAATTCTCAAATCGATCACACCCCATTTGAACTATCGATGCCGATCGTTCATATTAGATCCACTAGGGGTGCGACCATTCCCATGGGGTCCCATATTCCTTTAGTCCATGTTTCCAAAGTTTCACGCATTTCGATTTATCGTTTGTGAGATACGATCGTTCTTCATCGTTTCGAGCATAAAAAGGATCATGGTAGATCATTCCATAATCACTCCTATTGGGAAGCGACCGTTCTGGTGAGTTCTCCATGATGTTAGCTACTTTCTTTCTAAATTTCATGCAATTTTGACTTGCCATCTGTGAGATATCGCATTTTCCATGGAGTTGGGATCGTTTTGGCTAAAATGATAGGATTGTTCAAGAATGATGTAGGTTGATCGTTCAAGTTTCTCCAAATGATGTTTGATTGATATTATAGGTTCCTTTGCATAATATTTTACTATTTCTAAACTTTTGTGTCATTTCGACTTTGCATTTGTGAGATATTAATCAATCATCTTGATTTGAATTGTTTTATGGATCGATCCTTATAGATCATGACCGATCATTCCAACTTCATCATAGGGCCCATCCATCGATGGTCTAGGTCCCTCATACTATAGTGTAGTTGTCCTATAGATTTCATATTGACTTCCTTTGTAGATTTTGAGTTATAGATCGATCATCGCCGAAAACTGCCAAAACGATCGTCGAAAAACCACTTCAAGGTTGACCTGAAGCGAGACCCACTTTTCGATCATTTAGAAATCCATTTTTATAACTCAAATCGCTTTTAAAACATTTTAATTTTTTTATAGAATTTATTCTCTATTTTTAAAGAATTGAAAATATCGATTTTAAGGAATTTGTCGCTTTGGTTTCCTAACAGCCAAACCGCGACTATTTTCAAACTTGATTTCCTCGTATTTCAGAATCTACGAAACGAAATCTTGAACCTTAAAGAGTGTATAAATGAGGTGAGCATAGTGTGTTGGGCTGAGCTTTTCTTATGGTAGGCCCAAGTGGCCAAAGGAGTCCAGGCTTGAAGATGTCAGTTAGGCTGAAGGCTACCTTCGTCTATAAATACAGGGTAGGGGCCATGTTTAGGATCTCTGGCTCTCTCTCTTTGGAGGGACTTCATCATCTTCTTCTTCCTACTCCAAATACTCTTACCATGGCTATTTTTCTTATAAACTTTATCAATGGATTCTAGCCAATTGAACAACTCATGTAATTGTAATCAATTGAAGAATGAATGAAATTTGAAGTGGACGTAGGCCAAGATTGTCGAACCACTATAAAATCTTTGTGTCAATTTACTTTTATGCTTTGTTCTCTAGATTCCATTAATTCTCTGATGTTCATGAAATTCTATGGATGTTAGTAACTAATTTTGGTGCTAATATTTTGGTGCTTTCGCTGAGAATTAAATTCTCGGCTTGATTGGATCTCATCGTCTACTAGTGGATTTCCATATTCACGAGATAGATATGGTTGTTTACCATCAAACTTCCTATTCTACTTAGATTTGAAAGAGATCTAAAGGAAGCTATTAGTCATGGGATTGGATCACTGATCTACGCAAGTTTTTGGGATTGAATGTTGAAGTTTGCACTGGAGTTATATAAAGGCCGACCCATCACTCAATGCAGATAGCTGATCCCTCGCTCAAAAGCCGACAGCTGATCGCTTTAGTATATTGAGCAAATACCAACCCGTGTATATCGACCCCCCATGACCGAACTAGTTGTCACTGAGCCAGCCTATCCGAACCATGAATCCCTCGTGCATGAATCGAAGCGAAATCTCCTATAACTCGGAGCAGCTAGGGATGTAACTCGAAGTGAAGGAAAGACAACCATGTTGCCCTATTGGTAGTCTGCTAACGTCCCCGAACGAACGATGAATGGCCGATCCACCTTAGCCTTCTCTCCATGACCGAGCAATATACAAAGAGCAATCCGGACCAAGCCAACGAGAATAGACTCAAGATGCCAAACTGTATGCATCGAACCACTCAGGTTGATCCGCCTTGGCCGAACCGCCCAGGTCGATCCACATTGGCCGAACCGACTTGGCCGAGCCACTCTTGGCCGATCCACCGTGCCTACACTCCAACACCGAACCGCTTGGCCGAGCCACTCTTGGCCGATCTACCGTGCCTATACTCCAACACCGAACCGCCTTGGCCGAGCCACCCTTCGCCGATCCACCATGCCTACACTCCAATACCGAACCGCCTTGGCCGAGCCGCTCTTGGCCGATCCACCATGCCTACACTCCAATACCGAACCGCCTTGGCCGAGCCACTCTTTGTCGATCCACATTGGCCGAACCTCCTTGGCCGAGCCACTCTTGGCCGATCCACCATGCCTACACTCCAATACCGAACCACCTTGGCCGTGCCACTCTTGGCCGATCCACCGTGCCTACACTCCAATACCGAACCGCCTTGGCCGAGCCACTCTTGGTCGATCCACTATGCCTACACTCCAACACCGAACCACCTACTATTCTTGTGCTTTACAAGCATGCCGACCCAGTATCAAATATACCGAACCATGTGCATAGGACGATCCAAACTTAAGTTGCACCGGTCTCTTATATGACCCCTATTTTAAAAAAAACTTTTTTAGGTACGATCAAAATTTTATAAACGAACGGCTACTCAAATGAAACTCCTAAAGGTTGGATAACATAGATGATATCCACTTTCCAAAGTGCAGTTCCCCTACGTTTTGGATTTAGAACTCAACTTAATAAAGGAACATTCTATCCACTTCTCTTAGATCCTACGACCGATCAGAGCATAGAGGATCAAGCGGCAGCTTTTGAATAGTAACAAGGGAACTAACAAGCAGCCGCTACTCAAACGATACTCCCAAAGGTTGGAGAACATAGATGATGTGACTCTAGGAAAACGCCAAGGTGAGTACAAGCACCATTCTTCACTGACCCATCACTTCGAATTTAGTGACTCCAAGCAGACTGATTTTTGCTCTAAGTAATTTATTCCAAATGCTAACTAGGATATCATACTGATCGCGTTTGAGGAGAGCCGACCTCTAGATATATTTTGGCAGCTGGTTAGCTGGAGAGCCTCCTACGACCATGGATCGTTTCTGTTACAAAATGAATCACAACCAAAGTGAGGAGGAGTGGAGCAGACTAGGAAAATTCCTATAACAATGCAGTCCCGTTGCCTAAGGGCTTTGATTCCAGTAGAAAAAACAAGACCGTAGAATTTGACTCACATGCTCTTTGAAAGCTTCAATAGTACGTGCAAGCCTTGTAGAAGGGCGAGCCAGGAACTTTGAATACCCATCAATAAAGAACTCTAATTACCAATTGGACTGTTGGCAGTCAACATCCCGCTAGAAGGGGCTAGGGGCAGAGTTGAATAGCGAGCACACGATGCTGCTCCCCTTATCAAGGAGATTTATACCAATCTTCTTTGGACTATTTCAATTTCAATTGTGTTTTGAATTACGACCGACTTGAACTTAACTTCTTCCAAAATGATACAGGCGACCAAGCACTCAGATTTGGCCGCCAACCAATCCACGCAGACTTTGATTGGATTTGTGGAGTTTCATCAAGACGGGCATTCTTCGATCGCTCATCATCAACCATGTGCCTTTGATTTGGGGCAAAGGACTTGAGATTGAAAAGTTCATCACGGTCAGAGCCCAATACAAAGCCAACATGACCGACCATCTATTCATCGACCTCCATATTTGACTTGGAGAACTAAGCAAGGCTTGGAATGAATATGGCCCGATCATCCACTCAAATCGAGTCATAGAACTAAGTTCGACAAAATACTGATGCCTCTCCTGAAGCTCAGTGACGCTGGGATCTATCTATAGTGGATGTGATTTGATCTTGTACACATCAAATCCTACCCTGAACACAAAAGGTTGTTCGAAAGCCCGACTTGAAGTAGCTATGGTGGACTGCCTACTCGTTAACCATCACTCTCAATACATGGACACGACTGCACCTTGAAACATATGCAACTTACTTTGTCTACTCAATAATCCATTATCCTCGTTTTCTAAAAAGAGATACGAAGCAAATTATGCGAGACTTGATTACCCAACCCCAGCATGGATGTGATATAACCATCTATCATATAACTCCTTCCTTGACTTGATTGGAAGAGCTATAATCACCAAGCAGACGAGAATCGACCATCCATTTTTCAAGTTATATCCTTGATGCTAGGGGCAGAGTCCTATTCCATGACCAAATGTGGTTCGATCGTTCATTCGACAACATTAGCTTCGATACGGTAAATGAAATACAAATTAAACGGGTGGAAATACGACTGCTCACAATAAAAATCCCTAATTCCCTAAAGCGGACTAGAGTACTCTGAGTCCTCTGAGTGCGGACTAGAGTATAAATGACTCGACAAAAATCTCTAAGTTCCTGAAGTGGACTAGAGTACTCTGAGTCCCCAGAGCGTGAACTAGAGTATGAATGACTTAGGAAAAATCTATTAAGTCCTTAGAGCATGGACTAGAGTACTCTGAGTTCCTGGAGTGCAGACCAGTGTATAGTCGATTTAAAAAATCTCTAAGTCCCCGTAGCACGGAATAAAGTACTCTGAGTCCCCGTAGTGCGAACCAAGTATAAACAATTTAAAAAATTCTAAGTACCCAGAGCATGGACTGGAGTACTCTGAGCTCCCAGAGTGCGGATCAGAGTATAAATGATTTAAAAAAATCTTTAAGTCCCCGGAGCATGGACTAGAGTACTTTGAATCCTCAAAGTGCGGAATAGAGTATAAACGATTTGAGAAAAAACTCTAAGTCCCTGAGGCGGACCAGAGTACTCTAAGTCCCTAGAGCACGGACTAGAGTATAAATCAATTAACAAAAATATCTAAGTCCCTGAAGCGGACCAGAATACTCTAAGTCCCCAGAGCGTAGGCCAGAGTGTAAACGACTTGAGAAAAATTTCTAAGTCTTTGAAGTTGACTAGAATACTTTGAGTCCCCAGAGCGTGGACTAGAGTATAAATGACTTGAAGAAAATCTCTAAGCCCCCGGAGCACGAACTAGAGTACTCTGAGTCCACAGAGTGTGGACTAGAGTATAAACGATTTAAAAAATCTCCAAGTCCCTGGAGCGTGGACTAGAGTACTCTAATTCCTCGGAGTGCGGACCAGAGTATAAACAATTAAAAAAATATCTAAGTCCCAAGAGCGTGGACTAGGGTACTTTGAACCCCCAGAGTGTGGGCTGGAGTATAGACGATTTAAAAAATCTCTAATTCCCCTGAGCATGGGCTAGATTACTCTGAACCCCCGGAGTGCGGACTGGAGTATAAACGATTTAAAAAATCTCTAAGTCCCTAGAGCATGGACTAGAGTACTCCAAACCTCCAGAGTTCGGGCTAGAGTATAAACAATGTAAAAATCTCTAAGTCCCTGGAGTGCAGGCTAGAGTACTCTAAGCCCCCAGAGTGTGGATTAGAGTATAAATGATTTTTGAAAAATCTCTAAGTCCCTTATGCGGACTAAAATACTCCAAACCCCCGGAGTGCGGGCTAGAGTATAAACGATTTAAAAAATCTCTAAGTCCCCGAAGCACGGGCTAAAGTACTCCGAGCCCCTAGAGTGCGGATTAGGGTATAAATGATTTGAGAAAAATCTCTAAGTCCTTGAAGCAGACTAGAGTACTCTGAGTTCATAGAGGGTAGACTAGAGTATAAACGTCTTTACCAAAATCTTTACATCCCAAATTATGGATTAGAGAATATACCATTCGACAAATATCTAAGTTCCCGGAGCATGGACAGAAGCATGAACACAAATTGGGCGCAAGTTGACCAAGGAAAGAATAAATATAAGTCAACAGAATGCAGAGTGGCATATAAACGTCAATAAATAGAGGAGTGGATTCAGACCATTCTCTATTCCACAAACTTCGCCCTGAAATTGACAAGAGGAGTATTAACTTGCCAAGGATGGAGTTCGACCACCTGACTTGCGGCCTAGCCAAATCAATGCTGGAAGTAGGAGTACAAATGACTAAAAGCTGAATACGAAAGCTCGTTATAGCTCTAGCTTGGCATTCTTTACAACTTAAGGCAATGATCGCAAGGAGGCCTCAATATATAACCAATCAAAATGGCATCCAAAGCTACGGGCGACCGACCATATCATATCTTAGATCGGGGGCCAATATCGATCTGCACCAAGCACATACGAGTGTGACCCGAATGTCCTTGAAAAACTGTGACCACCAGAGCATGGAAAGGAGAGTAAAACACGAAGACTTGGTCATTAATTCTCTAGAACCCTCCTTCGATCTATCAGGAGGAGTATGAAACTGGATGAGCGTGGCCCGACGGCTCTTGAGCCAACTTTACCCCGAGACCTGATTACAGAACATAAACCAAAGTGGACGTACCTGACCGTCTAATACCCAACTTATGCCCATAAACTGACGATGCGTCGGAGTATTCCCCTTGGAATGAAAAGCCACAATACATTCTAGGATAGGCGAGACTCAGCCCATGATTCAATGGGAAAGAGAGTAAAGCTAAAGTGGGCGTGGCTGGCCTTCCTACTTATCGGTATATACCCATCACTTGGGGGTACGAGTGAGAAGCTGGACGAAAGTGAACCGACTATTCACCGATCAACTGTATGTCTTTGGAGTTTTGGTAGGACTATAAACATATCTAGGACGAGACTTAACCGTCCATGCGGTACATTTGTCAACCCGAGACTGGAAGCAGAAGAGTGATCATCCAAAGACTGACTATGATAGCTCAATATTGAAACTATATATAGTGTTTACAACTATTCAAGGCTACGACCGAAAGAATGCCTAATGATAGAATCATTAAATCGTTGCCTAAGCTTGTTGGCAACTGATTATAACTCCAACCCAAAGGACGGATAAATGAATATGAACGTGTTGAATAGAAAGTGTGTAACTCGAATATACAAAAAACTCCAAACTCAAAGCATGATCCAACTATGATGCTTCACGCAACTCGAGGCTGACCCCTACTCGACACTTTCTTCAACGTGCTTTTAAGCCCTTCACTATCAGACTTAATAACTCATGACAAGACTGTAGAGTTCGACTAGAGCAACCGTCAACATCGACCATCCCAACCATATTTCACATTGAATGTTATGCAAAATATTTATATCTGAACTCAAAGAATCCAAGATTGCACCCGCTAAGCTGACGGTCGACATTATAGCCAACTATGGCGACCCTTTTTAGGTGCTGAATATTGGATCACAACTCAGTACAATGATGGCAAAAGGATTAGTTGGATTTTTTTGAATAAATGATGATATGTTCCCTTGGACCCATTCTGACATGCATGTGTGATTTCACCAACTATCGCAAGCCATGCATTGGATATTGACCCGAAGCTAAAAAAGCTAGCGTAATGTCTATTGATTTCATCATGAAAGCTCCACACTTACTTTTAGGCTCACTCCATCAACGTCTATGCCTACTAGCCGTTGCGATAGAGCATAAAATGACCTGAGATGTCTGAAAGACTACTTAAATAGAATATCGAACTAAGCCAATTCGATATCACTTATTTCCCTCGAAGGGCTATCCAATGACGGAAATTAGTAGACCTCATATCTGAATTCACTGCATCAGACGACTACTCGAAGAGTAGTGGAGAACCAACCAACAGATGGGAAATGTACGCGGATGAAGCATCCAATGATCAGTGCTATGGCACAGGAGTCATGTTAATGACTCTCGAGGAACGATCAATCTGCTATGTCCTGAAACTTGATTCCTGTGTAACAAACAACGATGCTTAGTATGAAGCCTCGACCGCCAGCTTTAAACTTGCTAGAGAATTTGGAGTGGAAACTTTACATATCTTTTGTGATTCCTGATTGGTAGCATGCAAAGTTAGGAAGTAAATCTTGCCGGGGGCATTGTCTTGCTCCTTATCTCGGCCAGTTCCAAGAGTTACTAGCCAACTTCACATGTTACATCATTGCTCACATCCTCAGCGAACGAAATGAAAAGAGTCAAGCCACTAGCCAGGCTAGCCAGTTTCAAAGACGTGCAATGGACATACTTTGTTCTAGTTTAAATATTTAATATTCCAAGCAATGATGGACGGAGATCGGCTATATATTGGAGACAGAGCCAGAAAAGGGGTCACGGTCGATGCCTATCAAAGACTATCTACAATGAGGAGTTCTTACTGAACGGAGGAATGGAAAACGATATATCTTCCTTAAAGCTTCACTCCAAATCATCCAAGAAGAAGTCATGTGTAGAAAGGAGTTCATCCATTCCTATGCCTCGTTGTATTATCCATGATGAAATCAAACAAGTCTTCAGAGAAGTTCATGACGAAAAATGCGGCGATCACACCAAAGGGCAAACCCTAACAAAGAAAATATTCCGTTATGGGTATTACTAGCCAACTGTCAATCGAGATGCAACTGATCATGCTAGACAATGCGATGATTACAAGATGTTTGCAAAAATTTCGAGATCCCCACTGATGGAAATTACTCAAATGGCTAATCCATAGCCATTTGGCACTTGGAGGCATTGACATCATCATCTTCTTACCGATCCTAAAGGTGTTGCGAAATACATCATCATAGCAGTTGATTACTTCACCAAATGGGAGATGCAGAACTTTTAACCAATACCAAGACTTAGAAAATAATCAACTTCACTGTCCAATACCTCTTCTGTCATTATGACCTTCCACAAACCGTTTTAACCGATAATGAAGCTCAATTCAACAATGCTAAATTTGAAAACTTCTATCGTCGGCATTATATCGGAAAGAGATTTGCGGTATTTACTCGCCCTCAAGCAAATGGACAGGTTAAAGCTGTGAACAAAATCATAAAGTCTATTCTGAAGAGAGATTTGGAAAAAGCTAGAGGTAAATGGGTAAATGAGCTCCCAATAGCATTATGGGATTGCAGAACTACCTGAGAGTTCGCGACTGGCCATACTCCATTTGTCCTTACTTATGGCTCGGGGGCCATCATCTACGTAGAGCTTGAAGTTCCCTCTCATCGACTGGCTGATTACAACCAATATTTCACATGAAAAACATAAACAAGGAATTGCAATCGAATTGCAATTAAACTAGAAGGAGTTAGTGATGAATCACGAACATATAAAACGCATCCGGGAGCCAATGGCAAGAACATGTACCTGAACGTGCACGTTTATATTCATAAAATTCGACTTCTTGAAATTAATAGAAATTGGATTTTCACTTAGGGTTATTAAGAAAAGACTAGAGTGGATAGCCGAAGTTTACTAGCCCTAAAGAACCAGAAACAGATAGCCACCGATGAACTAAAATCCTGAATTTATACTATTGGAAATCGACCAATGAGAACCAAAGAAAGATACGACACTTTAGGAGGATAAAATTGAAGAATAATGACTATTCAGAAAATATGATGGATTTCTAACTAGAGGCTCTAACTTGCTTTGACTCAAAGCACGTTATGTACCTAATAAGACGTACTTTGGGGGCAAATGTTATCCGGCCGTTTGGCCCGGCTACACAAAGGTGATTATGAGGACTAGAGTTGACTATTGATGAGAAAGATAACCACGAGATGACAATTTTAAAATGACCAGAGCATGATATCCGAATAGTTATATCTAGCCCAGGGTAATAAGATCAACGGATATGTGATACAGGATGTTAGAATGATGAAGGTTAGCTTGGTTGAATAAGTGTCGGCATAGATGTTTGATAAGTTAAAGTGTGTATAAGTGACGTCAGCACAGTGTGTTGAGGTGAGCTTTTCTTATGGTGGGCCCAAGTGGCCAAAGTGGTCCATGCTTGAAGATGTCAGTTAGGCTGAAGGCTACCTTGGTCTATAAATACAGGCGTAGGAGGCCATTCCTAGGATCTCTAGCACTCTCTTTTTAGGGGGACTTCATCATCTTCTTCTTCCTACTCCAAATATTCTATCATAGCTATTTTTCTTATACACTTGTATCAATGGATTCTAGCCATTCGAACAACGCATGTAATTGTAATCAAATGAAGAATGAATGAAATTTGAAGTGGATGTGGGCCAATATTGCCGAACCACTATAAAATCTTTGTGTTAGTTTACTTTTATGCTTTATTCTCTAGATTCCATTGATTCTCTGATGTCCATGAAATTTTACAGGTGTTAGTGACCAATTTTGGTGCTAACAGTCAATCGATCTACGATAACCAAATGCCTTCATTTTTCTTTCTTGATTGAGGTTAGCCGTTGATGAAATCCATCGATATTTGGTTCCATTTCCAAGTCGGAATTTCATGAGGTTAAAGTAATCTAACAATTTTTTGTCGATCGCTTTTGATTTGTTGACAATTTACACTTCTGCTAACATGGATAAAGATGTCCCTCTTCATGCTTTCCTATTGAAATGTTCATTTTATGTCTTTGTACATTTTATTAACTCCAGGGGGAATATTAAGCTTGGATTGATGACGCTCAGTCAACACTTCTTGTCTTAAGCTATCAATTGGGAACACAAATTCTTCCATTTAATCGTAATATCCCATGGTTATCTACTTCAAAGATTGAATTCTGTCCTCTACTTATATCCTTAAAAATTTTCCTTAGACGCCGATCTTCTCTTTGTTTATAGGCAATTCTCACTAGAAGAGTCGGAGTCACTACCAAATAAGCCATAACCATATGCTTTTTGCTTAATGCATCTTCTACCACATTGGCTTTCCCGAGTGTATATAGGATATCCAAATCATATGATGTCATAAATTCTAACCAATGCTGTTGTCTCATATTTAAGTCCTTTTGAGTGAAAAGAAACTTCAAAGATTTGTGATCTGTGAAGAATTCGAACTTCTCACCCAGTAAATAATGTTTCTAATTCTTTAGTGCAAACACAACGACTAATAGTTCTAAGTCGCGTGTTGCATAATTTTGATAATACATCTTTAACTACCTGCTAGCATAAGTGATAACCTTCCCATGTTGTATCAATACCGTGCCCACTCCTTCACCACAAGCATCGGTATAAACGGTTAAACTATTGCTTTCATCATAATAGTAAGGACTGGAGCAGTAGTTAGCATTTTTTTTAAATTCATGGAATGTTTCTTCGCTTCGACGTCCATTCAAATTTAACATCCTTCATAGTCAACTTCGTTAAGTGATGAGAAATCTTGGAGAAGTCCTTAATAAATCTCCAGTAGTATCCTGCAAACCCTAAGAAGTTGTGAATGTCCTTCAGAGTCTGTGGTTTCTTCCAATCTAGAATAGTAGTAATTTTTCTATGATCAACCGAGATTCCTTCCTTTGACACAACATGTCCAAGGAACCTTACCTTTTCTTCCTAGAAGTGACATTTTGAGAAATTAGCCTTGGGCACATTCCTTAGTATTTCTAGTACAATCTTTAAATGCCTTTCGTGTTCTTCTTTGGTCTTAGAATATATACGAATATCATTAATAAAAACCAACAAAATTTATGGAGGACATCTCTGAATACTCTATTCATAAGGTCCACAAAATAAGCAGGAGCGTTGGTTAGCCCAAAAGGCATAAGCAACCACTCGTAGAAATCATTTGGTTCTCTAAATGCAGTTAAAGGAATGTAGTCTTCTACTATCCTTAATTGATGGAATCCTGTAGCTAGTTCCATTTTGGAGAATATTTGAGCACCATCATGTCGATTAAAATGTCATCAATACGGGGTAGAGGATACTTACTCTTAATCATTTGTTTATTTAGGTCTCGATAGTCTACACAAAGTCATAGGAGCTACCTGACTTTGCAACAAAAAGTACTACTGAGCTCCAACTTGAGGGACTTGGTCTAATTAGTCCTTTCTTTAACAATGCATCCGTTTGATTCCTTAATTCATTTACTTCCTTATGAGCCATTCTTCAAGAAGAATGAAAAACAAATCTCGCACTGAAAATCAAGTGAATTCGAAAATAAATTTCTTCTAAATGTTTTTGAAATGAATTTAGGGCGTACATAAAACTATCCATTACTGGACTTGATTCTTTACATGTTATTTTAATAGGTTCACTTCTTCTTTTTTCCAAATGCACCGTCTTTTTAACACAATCAAGCGCAACCTTATATTCAGACAATCAATCAATACCGAATATACTCTCAAGCCCAATAAAATCGAGGACTATTACGTCACATATTTTTTTTTAGGATAGATAGGCGACTGGTACGTTTTCACAAACTATACAGAGATTAGTTTTACCGCCTGGGGATAGAGATGTAGATAGGGATATCTAATATATTTGTGGTATGTTTCAATTTATCAACTAATTCTTTAGAAATAAAACTATGGGAAGCCCCAGTATCAAATAACCCTCTAACTAGATTTTTATTAACGCAAATATTATCTTCAAGAACTCTATTGCCCTTCGCATCAGTCGAAGTTGAGGGATCCTCTTTAATGGAAAAAACTCTGACTTATTCTCCTTTCTATATTAGTAGGCAATCCTTCTTATGGTGCCCTAGTTTGTGACAATTGTAGCAATTACTATCCTAAACCTTAGGCTTCTTATAGGTGGTCGTAGTATAACCTTTCTATTGGCAATTATAACAAGTAATATCCTTCAATTGTTTTCTTGCAAACCTCCTTCTGGCTTGCCTTGCCATGTCTTCTTTCCATAACGGTTGAAATTCCTCTTCTTCTAGCTATTGTTGCTGCTTTGAGTTGTGGGTGGATTTTTTATCCAAAGTTTCATATCATAAAATCATGTCTGCCAAATCTATGAAGGTTCCCTTAACATGCCCGTCATTCTGTCCTGATATTGCCTGTGAGGACCTATTTCTTCGACTCTCAAAAATTAACACTAATACATCCTCAGTATTCATGTTCCGTAAATCCAAATGCCGGAGAAGAGGATTCTCAAGGGTAAGAAAGAAAAATAAAGAATCTCACATATGTTATTTCAATAAAAACTTTACAGTGGAAATTAAAATACATTTATTAGAGTTAAAAACATGGACAGTTATAAATTCTTGTCTTTAGAAATGTGGAATACTATATTTCACGAGCGTGTTGGAAACGGATAACAGTCTTCAAATGAGTCTTCTAACTCCATATTTCGTGTTTTATCCAGATTTCTTCAAAACAAAACCTGACTGTTGGGCTGCTAGCGAAAATTAGGGCACCAAGAGTTTAAAGGAATGAAAAATAAACTCCAGGTCAGTCATGAGACCTGTGTGAGAACACAAAAATACATGCTTTGAAAAAAAAAGTATCTCATAAGACCACACCGTACATAAACACAGAATGTGTTTTTATCTTTTGGTAACCAAATCTTTATTATGTAAAAATAAAGGATATTATTTTTAATGACTTTCCTTTAAAAACATTTGCAAGTAAACTTATTAATCTTAGCTGAAATTATTGCATTAGTAAATTCCAGCGTACTAGCCAAAAACTCCGGTTCTACAAACAAAATGGTAGGCACTTATTGGAGAATGGATTTCCATACAAATGATCGGGTGAAGGTATTATTTTTCGACAGTATATCTCTAGAGGAATGTACCAAGGCCCAACTTATGGTCCTCTACCAACATAAGACGGTCTACCTTTTCCTAGATAATAACGAATATGTCATCACCCCGGTCTTTACCAACCTATCCGAGGGCCCTTACAGCATACATCCACAATAATTTAAAACCCGAATGTCACAGCGAGAATAAATATATCTAGAAGGGGATGATCATATCCTAATGGTTGCGAACCACATAGCCTTGTTGCATCTATCATGTTTCATCCATTTCTGGGTATGAGGCTTGAGGTAACAATTACCATTCACATAGCACATCATCTTTCCTTTTTGAATGCCATATTGCCATTCCATAATCACACAACTAATTTTCTACAACTATATAAATCATGAGCTCCTACGTCTCAAGAAAGTGTGTTAAGCTAAGAGAAGTTGTCTTCTCCGCCACCAAGCAGATAATATGTTCATAGAGATCACTTATGTAACAAGAAATGCAATGTCAGGCATTCATCCATACAAATTCGTTCTAGGACTAAACGAAACTGAAGACACCCTCCTACCATATCCTATCTGGAATTAACCTTAGGATTAGTAGCGAGGGGTCCTTGTAACCAAAAGAGTTTCAGAAATGAAGGGACCACTGCAACTTTAGCATTTGGGAGCTAACCAAAATTATCAACAAGCAGTCCTTTCACCTCGAAAATCCTCGGTCTTCATCCTACATTATCTTTATCAGGTCTTCATTTTTCGAATGCCTACATCGGTTTGAAGTTATTTTCGGATAAAAATTACCCAAGATCCGACCCTAGTTCCTTCGATCCAATCATCGATAAAAAGAGGTTTTTTAAATAGGGAATCATTCTTTAATTGATTATGTTCTTTTATCAGAATCTCTTTTGGAGAGACATATATTTCTACAAACATTCTTTCCGGCATATACGAAATTATTAAACCTCTCTTATGAATCCCTTTGATTACATAAAACCCTTTTTAAATTCAAATCATTTCATCTTTTCTGAGGAAAATATTTCCGAATCATTTATTTAAATCTCAACAAAGATTTCCACTTTTAAAATGGATCAAAATCAATGTTATTCAAGACATTGTTTGCTATAAATCCAAACCAATAAATTTTAAGTATAGGAATTAAACTAATTCTAAATTATTTCATTTAAATTTTGACAAAGATTCCTAAATTCAAGCTCATAATTTTGATTTGGTTGAAACCATGTTATCTAGGATGTGAATTCAAAACCAGTAAATTTAAGTGAGCAGAATCTATGGAAATCATCTAATTCTACTCAATATCAATTCCCGTATTCAACAAATACTATGGATGGAATAACGGAAAAATCGCCATTCAGATTCCATGAATAGTAAAAGCTCCCTCTTCGGGCTTTAACACCAAGTGTAAGAAGATCATCCCTATACAATCAAAGTTGTATTTAATATAAATTTGTTATACTTAAATCGTTTCCGACATTTCAACCTTATCTATCCTTCGCCCATGAAAGAGGCCAGGTGAGCCAGGGTACTAGTTACTCCTAAGCATCTTCTTGGTTTAAGCATCTCACATGCGGATCTCACAAACAGAAAAATCCAGTCTACTCGTCGGCTTTTAGAGCCAAGATTAAACCACTTATTTATAATAGTTTTTCTTTAAATCATTTATTTAAACTCTTTCAAATAAGATATAAAAATTGCAAATCATTACTAAAAAACTTAATTATCCATTTGAACACATTTATAAAATATTTGGAAAAGAATCATTAAGTTTAAAACTAAAATTTAAAAGTTACAGAAAAGTGCTATGGAAAAGTAATGTAGAAAGCGCCTTTATAAGCTATATTAATAAAAATGACTTTTCATTATTTTAAATTTCATTTTTATTACTTAAATCACTTTTAAAACATTTTATAAGATTTATTCCATATTTTAAAACAATTTTAAAACATCATTTTCAAAGAAATCCGGTTTTGAATTCCGAACTGCAAAATCACGATTTTTCAAAAAGCTAGTTTTATCATATCTCAAAATCTGCTCATCGAAATCTCTATTTTCTTTCTTCGTTAGAAGACTATGGATATAATAGTTTGAAAAATTCTTATCTCGAATAATTTAGAGCTAAATTCCATCTTTTACACTCGTTTGGCTTTTATGGCGTGACATCGCGAACGGCCATTACACGACGCGCCTATTTTTGACTAAATTTCCAATTCTCATTCAAATTTCACCAAAACACTTTCAGATGTTTATAAAATATTCCGAACTTATTTTAAAACCATTTTAAAGAGGTTCAATATTCCATACACACCATTTCATTAATTCAAGGAAAGTGATTTCCTTTGTGCTTATCGACGTGTATTTCTGTGACTTGCATATATTTTCAACATTCATATGAAACAAACCAAACTTAATGATCAAAGCATATTAAACATCCATTTGCAAGCATCAAATCATCATCCAACATATAATATAATAGTTTAGGAGTTCTCACCTTCATTTTCCCTTCGAGCTAATAGAAAATCAGATATAGCTTCACTACGATCGAACCAAATCAAACAAAACTAAGCATACGATCTAAGAGAGAGCTCGACCTAGCCTTGATGGTGATGGTGCTCACGGCCAAGGGAATGGTGGGTGGTGGCCATGGGTTTTTGAAGTAAAGAGGAGGTGTTTCGGCTAGTTTTGAAATTGGATTAATATTACGAGCTAGTATACAACGTTTTCTCTTTTTATTTGTTATATTTTTTATAACTTTTATAAAATATTTTTTTATGAATAAGAAGCAATTAAAGAGGCTCTTTGAAAGCTTGAAAAGAAGAGGAAGAAGAAGTGGAATGGTATTAGGATTTTTGTGAGAAGAGAGGTGGTATTTATAGAAAAAACCTTGGAATAAAATATTCAATTGCAAAATTACCTAAATACCCCTAGCCCACACCCCTCCCCTAGCCCCTAGCGCACGGCTCCCCTCCCAAAGCATGTGATGGTTGATGTGAGATGATGTTGTGGTACAATGAAGTGATGTTTGCTTTATGGTTACTTAAAGGTTATGCTTAGGAATTATTAAATCTTTTGTGTAATATATATATATATATATATATATATATATATGCATGTATGTATGCATGTACGTATGTATTTATGTATATACGTGCATGTTATCATGTGCGTGTGACATATGTATGTATGTAAATGTTGGTGCATAAAACTTCGAACATCTTCAAACAACTTTTGTTCGTTAAATCGTTGAAATCCGAAGAACTGATTATCGGTCACATTTTCACTTATTTATTAACGTACATATATTTGTAAACAAAATTTTAAAATAATTTTCTTATCATTTTAAATTAATTAAAATGATAATATTTAAGTTATAAAACCATATAAATTAATATTAAAAATTATTTACAATGCCATTATACCGATAAAGTGTTATCGATTTTTTCTAATATTTTTATATCAAATACATATATATCTCTATAAAATTATTATAAATGATTCATTATCACTTTATAACCATTCAAATGAATTATCATCATTTAACATATTATTTGAATAATTAAAATAATCATTAAATCATTAAATCTTAATTTAAATTCATAGATCATTATTTATACACAATGTCATTTTATCGGTATAAATTTTAAAGAAAATATTTATTCAAAATAAGATTACTATTACTTATTATCACTTAAAACAATATTATCTATATTATCATCCTTTTATTTGCATAAATTCAAACTAAATACAATTTATCAAAGTGATAAATTGGTGGGTCATTACATTGCCCATTCATCCCAGCGATAAACATCTCATTTTTCTTTAAAGGAGCCTCTATTAGACTAGGTCCAAATAGGATAATTCACTGAACTTGTTGAAATATTCTTCTACGGATATCTCTCCTTGCTTTAAATCTATAAACCTTCGATAAAGGTGGGATTTTCACGCAGCTGGCATGTATTGTTCTTCCAAGACTTCCATGAACTGTTTCCATGAGAAATTTCCTTCTGAATAATTCAGAGTTATAGACTCCCACCATGCTAGAGAACTTTCTTATACTGCCATAAAGCTAAGAACCTTTTTCGCTCATTCACGATATTCAATCCTTTAAAAATTCTCTCACGAGAGTGAATCCAAGTTTGAACTTCAATAATGGACTCCATTCCTTGGAATGGTTTACCACCCAAACTGGTGTAATTTTTGCATAGGGTAGCAAAATTAATTTGAGGCTGCAGAGGGATTACCACTTCCTTGATTACTGTAGCACTTGATCGACCCTTGGTGGCCATAATGTTGCTACCCCCCCTTCGCCCTCTTCTATTACTCATCTCCTACTATCTGCATATAATAAGGAAACATATTTAGAATTATAGATGAAATTATCTTAGGGAACATGTATAAACTAGAATATACTTATTCGAATAAGATTTCAAATATACAATCTCTTTGACTAAACTCATTCTAGGCTATTACTAATCCTATCTCTAATGAGTTGACCACATCTAAGATTAGGTATTCGCTAAACCATAAGCCAAATGTGACAACCCACATCCACTACCCTTAGAAATTGACACTAATACATCCTTATTATTCACGTGCTGTCAATCCAAGTGCCGAAGAAGTAGATTATCAATAGGTAAAGAAAATAAAGATAGAAGATAAACACAATAGAATCTCACATCATATTCAACGTTTAATTATACATATGAGTAGTACATGCAATTACTCTAAATTGCTCCATCAGAGCACTAGTAAATACTAATCCTGTTAGGATAGTTATAACTGTCTATCCTCACAAGTGATGGTTGAACATCATACAAAACATAGTTGAATTAATAGATAACTTTCTACAAAGGACCCAAAATGATCCATGCTCCATCCAAAATGATCCATGGTTGCCTAACTACTTGAATGCTCAAAAAAATAGGGCACTTAGAGATTAAGGGAAAAAGAAAATAAACTCCGAATCAGTCATGAGATTGGTATGAGAAACTCAGAATACAGATATTTGAAAACAAAGAGTGTCTTATAAGACCACGCCGCACATAAACACGGAATGGGTTTTCACCTTATGATAACCAAATCATATGCTACGCAAAATCTTGGGATATTATTTTTAATGACTTTCTTTTATAAATACTTTTCAAGTAAACTTCTATAATCTTAGCCAAAATTGTTACATTAGTTAAACTCCAGCATAATAGTTTCTACAATCAAGTCCGAAGTAACATACTAGAGAATGGATTTCCATACAATGGTAGGTAAGGTACTACCTTCCGTACAGTACGTCTCTAGAGGGATGTACCGAGAATCGACAACTTTGAATCCTCTACACTTGGAAAGACCAGCCTACCCGTAGACCCATCTGGTGGTGGATAGAACCAAATATAACATCACCTCGGTTGTAACCGACTTATCAGGGATCCCATAGTATACACAACATACTCGAAATATATAAAGTAATATAAAAAGGTGATGACCATATCCTAATGGCTGCGAACCACATAGCCTTTCGGCATGCCTTGTTTAAGCCATTTTCGGGTGATGAGGCCTAAGGTAACGATTACCTTTCACATAACACATTTCACTTCGAATGCCACATTGCTAATTCCATCACACCATTGATTTCCACAAATGTGCAACCTCTGAGCTTGTACGTCTTAGAGAAGGGTGCTAAGTGTAAGAGAGTTACTTCCTACACCACCAAACAGACATACATTCATAAAATCAATGTACGTGTATGTTGGAAATGCAATGTCGGACATTCGTCCATACAACATATCCAAAAATAGGACAAACCGAAGGAACTCTCCTACTACATCCTATAAGAATCAACCCTAAGATTAGTACTGGGCATCCCTTGCATCAAAGATCAAATGAAGATACCACGACTACATATATATATGATATGGAAATTTTCCCCCGAGAGTCGGTGATAATAGCTCTTCATTCCATTTATTATCATTCCATTTCCTTAGTTCGAACTAGTAATTTGTTCGAAATGGTATTCAAATAAGAATCACTTAAATCTGATCCCAATTCGTTTGAATCAACTGTTGATTAAATGTTGTCAAATAAATAGGTGCTTATCATTTGATTAATTATTTTCTTTTTTAATCAAAAATATCTTCCAGAGATATATGTCTTTAAAACATTTCTTTTCGATAAATATGGAATAATTGAACTTCTCTTTAACTTTGGAAATACCAAATCATTTCAATTCTCATATACCATATTGCAGAACCTTATTAAGTAAAAAGGATCGATAGAAATTATACTAATTCTACCCGGCTTTAATTTCTGTATTCAACCTTTAATATCCATCAAATAACGGTGAAATCACCTCTTAAATTCACACGGATAGTACGGGTTTCCTCCTTAGAATTTAATACAAAGTATAAGAAGATTATTTTTATATAATCCAAGTCATAGTAAATTTGAAAAAATTAAATCTTTTATACTTGCCTCGTTTCTAACATTTTCGACCTTATCTATTCCTCGCTCACTAAGAAGGCCAGGTGAGGCAGGGCATTGGTTTCTCCTAAACATATCCTTAGTTTAAGCACCTCACATCCGGCTCTCACAAATAGAAAAATCTAGTATATTCATCGGCTTTTAGAGCCAAGATTAAATCACTTATTTATAACAGCTTTTCTTTAAATCGTTTATACCTTTTTTAAATAAATTATAAAACTTTCAAATAATCTTTAAAACATTTAAATATTTATAAAAGATTTGGGAAAAAATACTTAAGTTTTAAAGCCATATTCCAAAATTATTACAAGTGCCACATAAAGTGTTGCAAATAGTGCTGCGAATAGTGCTTTTAATGGTAATTTGATCAAGATAACTTTTCAATCATTTAAAAATCAATTTTTAAAACTCAAATATCTTTAAAGCATTTTAAAATGTTTATGGAATTTGTTTCATATTTTTAAAGAATTAAAAATATCAATTTAAAGAATTTGTCGCTTTGCTTTTCAAACTGCTAAATGACGACTATTTTGAAAACTTGATTTGCTCATAATTCAAAATCTACTAAATGAAATCTCGATCATTTTCTTTTTTTTGAAAATTATGATTATAAGAGTTTGCAAAATTCTTATTTCAGAGAATTCTGACTTTGAATCGTCGTATAAATGGATTTAACTTTCTATGGCGCGAAATTGTGAACTACCATTATGCGACGTGCTTATTTTTGACTCAATTTTCCTGTTAGACTCAATTTTCATAACTTTCCAAAACTTCACCAAACTGGATTTTTGTGTTTATAGAATATTTATAAATCATTTAAAACCATTTTAAAAAGGTTTAACAATCTCATATACACTATTTTATTTATTAAAGGAAAGTGTTTTCCTTTGTGATATTCGACATGTATTAAATGTGAATCATTTCAACATCAAAATTAATATATGATCAACATCTAAACTTGATGATCAAACATACTAAACAATCATATCATATCATCATATTTATAAAATAAATTTGATAGAGTTTCTTGCCTTGAATTTGTTTCTAACTTTGTGAAAATTCGTTATAGCATCGCTATGGAATTGAAACTTGGACCTTTGAAAAGGCTCAGCCTATGCATGATAATAGAGATGGGCTCGGCCTTGGGTGGTGAATGGTGTGGCCATGGGTTTAGAGGTGGAAAAGGAGTGGATTGGCTTTGGTTTTGAAGTGTTTTGATACTATATACTTACAATATAATTTTAATTTCTTTTTGCCATAATTTTTGACATGACTTCTTTAGGCAATAAGCCATTAATGTAGAGTTTAAGAACTGAAGAAGCATGAATGAAGTGAGAGAGGTGGGTACTATTTATTGGTAAAAGTAAGGAAGAAAATATCATGATATTTCCACACAAACACATCACCATTTCATCACCACTGTACCTTACCCCATCTTCATCATGTTCGGCTGTGTACTCACCTCATGTGTATGTACCCTTGTGCTTGTGCTTAGTGTGTAGAATTTGACTTTGGATTTACTTAAGGGTTAGGTTTTAAGAAAATATCTTGGATATTTTGTAATAAATATATATATAAGTATATTTGTATGTATATGTACATGTATGTGCGTATGTGTGTGTGTGTGTTCATGTGCATATGAATATGTTCATGTATATGTACATGTATGTGCGTATGTATATCTCAAATGATTCACAACGTTGCAAAACTTTTCTACGTTGAATCGTTACGGATTCTATTTTCGATTTTCAATCATATTTCCACTTTTTATTTAATATATATATATATATAAATAAAGTTTGATAATAATATTTCTATTGTTATATAATAATTAAAAGCGCTTATTTGGTAATTAAAATAATTATTAAATTGTTTAAACTCGATTTAAATTAAAAAACCATTTATTCCAAAATAGTGAGATCGTTGATGATGTCATAAAGAGATTTTATTTTCATAAATAAAATAATTTTATTATATATTCTCACTAATATGCATTAATGAGTGTATGTATCCAGCTCTGTGCACGATGTCGGATGGTCCAAAAGCTGTTTATTGATAAAACGGTGTTGGGTTATTTTATCGGTATATCTTCCAAAGTGTATTTTTTTCTTAATATTTATTCAAAATAAGATTGACAATTTTATTTATTGTGAAAACATTATCATTATGTTAAAAATATTATATTTTAATATTTCAAAAAAAATTCGAAGTGATGAATTTGCTGGTCGTTATAAGAAGATTATATAATTTCTTAACTACAGAAGAAAAATTCACCAATAAAACTCTTAATCATTGAACATAGAATTTCTACACATGCATCTATAAATTTAGAGATAGATTATGAGTGTAAACAGCTTGAATCGCCAAATGAGTTTGCTAATCTCTTCATTTTCAGTAAACCCTAGAATTAACTCAAGCCCAAAACCAAAAGGCAACCAAATCAAACACCTCAACTAAAAATTGAACAAACGAAAGAGCTAGCGTAAGAACAAAATCTTTGCCATAATTATATTGGATTTTCTAGTAATAGATTCTTCTTATTATTTGATGACTTTTTCCTAGGTTTAGGGAGGAACATAGTTTCTTCTTTCTATTTGTTGTTTATTGGTTTTCTACTTACCGTAAATGAACGTACAACAATAGAATAAGTGAAGTAAGACTTCTCCTTTTAGTTGTCTAATAAATTTGGGCTTGGGTTTTAAATTGAACCCAATAAAAAATAAAAACTTTATTTATATTAAAAGAATTTTTTCTCTTATAATTATCTTATAAATCCTATTTTTTTATTTTATTTACTATTCATAACTTCATTAATCAAAAGTCTAACACAATTAAAATTTCCAATGCACACATTTTATATTATAACTAATGTAATTACCAATTAAATTCCTATAACTATATACTTTAAATAAAACATTACTAATGATTTTTAAAGTGATTTCAAACACTTAGAAAATTCCTTCATTTTATAATTTTACAATAATTAGAATTAATCATTCTAGTAAAAACCGTCTTTTATGAAAATATTATATACTCCAAATTAATGATTTAAATACTCCAGTTTAAATCATTATTTATTTTATTTGATCAACCCAAAAATTCGAGTTTTTGCAGACTTACCCCTTTAAAGAAATTGCGTTCTCGCAATTTGCAATTAAGAAAAGTCTATAATATATTTTCAAAATTGTATTCTTCTAGTTCTTCTTCAATATTCAAATTTTTAACCAAACATCCCTAGAATATACACATTATTTCAACTAAACTCCGCTAAATGTAAAACAATGATTTAACTCAATGTATTAATTTCCAGAAGTTAATATATTATTCATCCTTATTTTCTGGATTAAAAATAAGTTCACACCACATCCTTTTAAAATTATGACCCCTTTTATAGTTTAAAACACTAAACAACTAAAGGGTAAAAAGATATTCATCTTATTTAAATATCTCAGTACCAGAGTGTGAAAACAATATGAAGACTCCTTTTATTTTCTTATTAAGATTCCACTATTTAATCTCATTTTATTGAAAAGAAATATTTTCCCTAAAAATTAATTTTCCATACCATGAAAGAAGTACATTTTTTCACCGAAACTCAACCTTTAATTTCTTTTCAATTCAAATTCTTAGTTTTGAAATTCATAAACTAGGAAAACTAATTCCTGGTAAAAAGTTACATATATTCTTAAACCAATGAAATTTTCTTTCTTTCACTAAAATATTTAATTCAACAATCTTCATAGACTTTCTATGATTAAAAGGAAAATTTAGTTTGATATAATTCATATTCTAATACTAAAATTCAGACTCAATTACAAAAATCTCTTCTCTTGCTTTACAATGGAACTTCTATAATCTCATTATTATTTTGTAAAGCTATTTAGAATTTGAAATATCTTCATTAATTTGTCATGCCAAATTCAACAATCATCACAATTAAAGTGACAATCAACTCAGAATCATAACAATCATCAAGCACACATGAGATTTATGAACAGTGCTTCGCATGTCCAACACTAAAGGCAAGCACTTCGTTTGTCTAAATAAGTGACTGCTCTTTGCAAGTTTAACAAAGGCAAGCTCTTCGCTTGTTAACACAAAAGACATCTACTCAATTAATTTTTTAAAATACGAATGGGAAATAATTTAAAGATTACCATTTATTCCAAATATTTTAATTTCAAATTATATAATTTCAATTATTACTTTAATAATTCTTTTGAAGAAATTTATATATTCCAAAGAATAAAATAACTTCTTGTAATAATTATTTATACCACATCTTATTTATATAATCCACCTCTTAAATTTCGAATCATTTCTTATTTTAAGCTTCCAAAATTTAATAACATAATTGTTTACATCTTTTATTTTAACTTCATATCACTACAACAAAATATGACATTAATAACGCTATTTAATAACGCGTTATTCTGAAGCGTTATTATTGACCCTTAATTATCTAGTTACCGATTGATTTTTGTTCTCCCTACAGGTGTAACGTGCGCATCTCCCTTCCCCTTCACACGCTGCCCCAAAACATCTCCCTCTAACTTCCCAAATTATTTTCCCTCTCCCTCCAAAACCATTCCGCCTCCCTTCAAAATGTGCGCATCTCCCTCCTCCAAATTACGTTAGCGATTCGAAGACTCCAAAACGCGCGTAGCTCCCTTCTCCAAATTACATTAGCGATTCAAAGAAAGCAGAAACCCTATCAAGTTTTGTGAAGAAAGCAAACTCCTTCGATTTCGAAGCTAGGGCTTTGCGTGTAGCTCCGATCTGTCGAACTAGGGCTTCGCGTTTTGGACATAACCTCCAAATTACGTTGATGTATCGGGTCAAGCGTTCAAGCTCCGAACCGATTCGTATTTGGTTTCTTCTATTTCGAATCGGAATGTGAATAATGTTACTAACAGATCGAAATTATTCAAGATTCCTGCTGCTTTGTCAAGAGCGCAATCCCATGTTATGAATTCTAAATTAGAGAGGGTGTTTCTAGGAAATAGTTTGGAAAAAAGTATCGACTTTTGCAAACTAAAGAAGGTCAGGGGGAATGTGGGTCCCACCATGTCTATGTCATCCGTGCTGGAGAAGCCAGTCGGGCTATATGATCCATCTTTCAATAAGGATTCATGCGGGGTTGGATTTGTTGCCGAACTCTATGGTGAATCCCATCGGAAAACTGTATGTGTTTTTATCCACATGTTGCTAGCTTTGTGTTTTATTTAATGCTAAAAACGTTTTTTGTTGCCTGAGGATTTAGGAATGAAAAATAATCATATTTATACCATATATAGCGTCATTAATTATTTTTGTTAACTTTTTTTCTTTTTTGAAAATAATATATTCAGGTGACTGATGCAATTGAGATGTTGGTCCGCATGACACACCGTGGAGCTTGCGGTTGCGAAACTAATACTGGTGATGGAGCTGGAATTCTTGTAGCATTACCACATGATTTCTACAAAGAGGTGATATTGTTTTTGGCATTTTGCATCTTATTGTGTGCCTTCGTTTTATTTTATCTTAATCATTGTTGATACCAATTTTGTTGTTGTATTTGTTGTAGGCTACAAAAGACCTGTCTGAATTGCCATAGCGTGGGCAGTATGCAGCTGGCATGTTTTTCTTGCCAGCTGATCTCAAATGAAGAGAAGAAAGCAAAGTTGTGTTTGCTAAGGTATATCGGCACATCTTTGGACTTGTCAAAATAGTTTGGTGTATATAGAAAATATCAGCCAATCCTTTTATTTTACTATTAACTGTTCTTATCCTGAAGTAATCTTTCTGGTTAAATCATTTGATCTTCCTATTTGACTATGAATGAACTGGGTGTTGCAGTGCACTTACAGTATTTGAGTCTTGGTTTATACATATGTGGAAAATATCATGTGAGTTGTCAAATTCCTACCGCTGTTTTAGATTGACCCAGTTCAGAAAACTGTTCATGATGCACTTGAAACATGACACCGTGCCTTTGTATTCGATGAATGTTTGTGAGATGTTGGAATTGGAATTGTGGGTTTAAATAAACATGTGAATCTATAAGTACGAATTGAATGGTTTTTCTCAATTGTGATTTTAAATGAATTTGAATCGGAACTTAAATCAAATCGGAATGGTAGAGATCTGATCAGAAACGAGACTTAAATCATAATTTTTTTTCCATTGGAGACTAATACTTTGGATATCATGATTGTATAACAACATTTCTTGCTCCAAAATCTGTAACTGTAATGTATTGTTGACAGCTAAAGTGCATAGATTCAAATCATTTCAACTTAAAGGTATATAGAAAAGTTGGTAAGACTATTGCTAGTGAATTTTTTTTGATTTACGACCAGTTACCTTAAACAGCTAGCGTCATATCAATTTCAGGTTTCATTTCATCATTTATATTCCGTTTAGTCACATATGTCAATTTTAGAGGTTACCAGTGATGACGCTGAAGTTTCTTTCTTCCACCGTTTCCCTTTCCTATTGGCTTGTACGTTCACCTATACACTAACGATATAGTTTCTTTTATTCTCTAATTATCAGGTGGCAGAATCAATGGGACATGAAGTTCTTGGTTGGCGTCAGGTACCAACTGATAACACAGAGTTGGGGAAGTCAGCGATTGAAACAGAACCAATTATTGAACAAATATTCCTTACTCCAAGCTCACGATCTAATGTAGATTTTGAGCAACAGGTATTTATTTATGCACCTGATTTTAATTTTGCATTCATTTTCACGATGAACAAATATATCATGATAGTTCTTTTAACTTTATAGATGTACATCTTAAGAAGGGTTTCCATGGTAGCCATTCGAGCTGCTTTGAACATGCAACATGGTGGGGTGAAGGACTTCTATATTTGTTCATTGTCTTCAAGGTGACTAGTAAACTATTTTTATTATACATTATAAGTGGCAGGATGTTATTTTCTCAGTGATTCACAATACATTTTTTTATGTTATGGCAGGACAATTGTTTACAAAGGACAATTGATGCCAACACAATTAAAGAATTACTATTATGTAGACCTTGGCAATGAGAAGTTTACAAGTTACATGGCACTGATAATAAATCTTACATATTCCTTGACTTACAATAATATCTGCATTGAAAATAAACTTGGAGGAGCCAGCCTATAGGTGATGCATCAAAGTTGGTCAATGAGGTTACGACTTAAAAGCATCATTCTGCTCCCATAACATGCATTGCTTATTATTTATTTATGAAGTTTATATTTTGCATTTTTCAAAAATCAATTAACACCGTACAAATTTTAATGATCACTTTAAATCTGTTTTCTTGGTGCATTGAGAAAATGGTTGCCTTGTGACTGAAGTATGACTGAGACTGATGTACAGGGAAAGGCAGGGGTTAGAGAGAGAAGAGTGCAAGGCAAAAATGGTTAAAGTTTCTACGAATGATGTAGTTGAATGGTAGCAGCAGTTTGACTGAGGAGGTGGAAGTTGACGTCAGTGAAAGTAAATTGAAGTGGTGATTTTGTTGGAAATGGCTGATGTAGAAGAAGTTGATGTTGTAGGACAGTATGGTAGAGGTGATGGTAGATGAACTGCAGAAGTAATGGTGAGATGCAGTGTTTATATATGACGTGATGTTAAGGCAGAAGATGATGGTTGTGTGAAGATGGTTGCCTGCAGTTAGTGAGCATTATGCAGTAGTAATATGGATGGTGGCAAGTGGTTATGTGGTGATACACAGGAAAGTGATAGACAAGGTGTTGTTGGATGAAGTGGTGAAGGTATGTTGCACAGAGGTAGTGATGATTGAAGTGGATGGGGATGGAACTGCAATGTTGTTGTTCTGGTTGTGTTCAGGAAAGTGGATGGAGTTTGATGTTGTTGTTGGTTGTGATTGGTATGGTTCGCAAGTGATTGAAGTGGTTTGGGAGTGATGATAGTGGAGATGAAGAGTGGTAGTGATGAGTTAGAGGGGATGCAGGCAATGTGTGGTGGCTGTGTTATGTAATGTGATGAATTTTGCAGTGGATTGGTGAAGTTGTGGAGCAGTTGATGGAAATTAAATGGGGATTGTTTATTTTGGGTCAGTCAAAATTGGATGTTGGCAGTTGGTCAAGGCAGCAGCAATGATTGAATGTTGATGGAGGTGGTAGAACTGTTGTATTTGATGTAGTGAAGCAGTGAATTGGAAGGTGATGAAGTATGGAAGTTGATTGTCAGTAGTCAGATTGTGAAGTGGTGAAGTATGTGTGAAGTATGGTGTTGTATGTAGAGAAGTTTAAGTGGAGTTGCAGCAGAGGGTGGATGTATAGATGTATTAGGCAGAGAATAGTGAATAGTTTTGTAATAAGGTAGTTTTGAAAAATAGATAACAGAAAATGTTGGTATGTATGGAGCACGCTTATGTTTTATTCAATGGTTATGCACTTGCTTTAATGTTTGTACACTGTAATGAAAAATATATCACATTTCTTTCTGAGCATGCTCTTGTGTTATATTTGTTGATTACAATCTTTATTCGTTTATGAAGATTTAGTTTGATTGCTATTATTAAAATGTAATATATAGGCATAGCTCTTGAAAAGTGCATCTACGATTTTTATAGGGGCATATATGAGCTGTAAAAAATTTTATCAATACTATAACATGTTGATTTAATAACGTGAAATGACCTCTATTGAATAAATATTTTATAGCGGCTATAATGAGCTATTGAATTAACGTACCATAGCGGCAAATTTACGTTATAAAACTAAGCTCAACCATAAACGAATAAATTTTTGGTTATAAATATTCAACAGTTTTTTATAACATGTCGATATACAGCGCTTATCAAACCGCTATGGTTGTGATTAATAGCGGCTATATGCCGCTATAAAAGACACTTTTTGTTGTAGTGTATAAATTACAATTCAAATACAAAATAAACTTCCATTTAAATCACAAAATGATTTGTACAACAAATCAAAATTTCACACACTATTCTTCTAACATACATCTTATAAATTAAATATTCACAAATTGCAAATGTCAAATAATTTAATGACGTTGTCTTGCCATCCATTTATAGCGAATCACTTTGCCAAATGGCTGCAATGTTGATCGTGAAATCAACATGGCCTCGCCATTGATCTATATTATCACTAAGGTTCAGTGGCTGCATAAGTAATCTACCATTAATACAAAAAATGTATTTTTATATTTTTAAAATAATTGTCTTAGCCAACAAATTTTCTAAACATATATATATATATATATATATATATATATATTTTCCTTCTAAATTTATTTCCCAAAATATCTTTCCATAATATATTTTATTTTCGCAAATAATAACAATTCTAAATCATTTTCTAAATATTATTATCAGAACTTCAATTAAAGTTTCCTTTCCAAATAACCATGTAATTCATAATATTAACTTTTAAAAATATTATTATTCTTCAAGACACATGTTTCGAAAAAATACGCTTTCACTTCCAAATTTATTGCATATGCATGTAAATATATTTTTCAAAATATTAGTCCCATCTTAGAATAATGTTTAGTTCACTTAAAACTTTATTTTCTCCTTACATATTATTTTCAACATATTCACAATTATTTATTACTTCAAATATTATAAGTGAAATTTACTATGTCGGACTGTCTCCACAAAATGTTTAGGAATCCCTATCAACACCATATAATCCCACGTCTCAACCAGAATTCATAAAACACCCAATGGACAGTTTAACACAAAAGTAATTCCAAAGTTTATAAATCTCTAAATTCTCGTATAAATGAAAATCTATTAATAACAGTTAAAATATGCAACCATTCATCCATACATACAATATTTAATCAAACATAAATAAACAACGAATTATTATGCTCAGTGGAAACTATCTATCAACTTCCACTGCATAACTCCGATCACTAAATATCATAGTACCACTTAACTTTTAAAATCATTTAAAGAGAATAGTTTATAAGTAATTCATTATATCCACAAATATGTCCCAACTTTTATTCCCAATAATCATTTGTACTTCTACTCTAAATAGGAATTAAATCCTAATTTTTGCACGACACACCCAAGGGACGGGACTCTAAGTCAATCTAGATCAAGATTCGTGTTTCTTATGTTTTATATTACTCTGAATCTCTACTATGATACCAACTATAATACCCCACCTTTATACCCATATTTCCCAAGAATCATAAAAGAAATATTATCGAGCAATACGGAGAATAAGACTAGTCAGGAGCGATCATCCTTAATATTTCTTTGGGAGAGTTCGATATGTCGAATTATATGACTAAATTTTTCTTTCTTTTCTTACAAGCGGTGATTCGACATATTTAATTCAGGCGCAAAACAATAATACAATGGTTTAATATAATTCAAAACAATACACAACATAGTATACAACACAGAATCAAACGTCGTAACAGAAATGAAACACGTCAATTACTTCTATAAAGTGTAAGTCTACAAAATGAAATACTAGACTTACATATACAAATATATACTTGCATGAACTATGATAGGTCTAAAAAAATATACAAGCCATCTCAAGTTAATACAATAGCTAAGTATAATACAAGTATGCGAACAAGGCTAACATCTAAAAAGGGAACTCTATCAAAAAGGTACTACTCCATACAGCCACTCTAGCTAGTCCAAATCCAAAGTTACTGATTCCCAATAGCTGTTAATTCTCAGTCTAACCTGAGTATTATGAAATAAATGGGCCAGACTATCTTTATATATCCAAAAGGTGAGAACATACAATAATAAAAACGCACAATATCAAAGATGTATAATCTCAAATAGTGTATCACACTAAGCAGTCTCACCATAAAATCATTCGCTAATAAATTGGCATAAAACACAAGGTATGATAAAAACTATATAATATATGGCATACGCAAATAAAACAACAATACCAAATCAGCATGTCATCAAATACTCTCATGCCCATCAACGACAATTATCCCAAATATGGTTATAAGGAAAACTAACTTTGAAAACTCAATTACATAAAAGACTGCATAAAGAAGTCAGCTCTGGAAAATATAAGACCACTTGAAAGCAAGCCAAAACCCAAATAACTTAGCATTAATATAAGTCACGAATCATAAACCATAAAGGCAAGCACAATGAAAGTCAAACAAAAGCAAGTATTGTACTATAATAATAAACATGCACTTCGTATGCTAACACCGATTGACATGCACTTTACACGTCGAATAAGACAAGCACATCGTAAGTAAAATTCATAAGCTAGCAATATAGATAAGCACTTCGCAAGTCAACACAAGAGACACATTCTTTGTGCGCCAACATAGGAGACGAGCACATCGCAAGGCTAAACTGTTTGTAAGAGAGTATCCCAAGATGGCCCTTAAAACCCATATAATCCAGGTAAAACAGATTTGAAAGGACGAGTATGAAAACTCAACAAAATAAATGTTATGTACTTTCGAACAATATTAATTAAAGTAATGACGCATGTACCATAACCACTCGGGTTTACTCAAATATTTACTATAAGTTAGTAACTTCACTTGATAAGTGTAATCCACTTTCTATTAGTGAGTAAATGAGTTTCGCCCAATATCCCGTAACCATTTTGCAATATTTAAATATTTTCTAAATGATTGTAAATCCCACTCTACTAAATATTCAATCATACAAGTCCCATTATTAACTGATAAAGTAAAACAAATGTTCCACATCACTTATGTTGCTAAATCGTTTTATCAAATTTTCTCATTTAAATGAAGGCAGAAATCGCAAGAAGCAATAAAACTAAAAATCACACAAGAATGCCCAAAATAGCATAAAGTAGCCAAAGGCTAAGCACATAAGATTTGATAAGAGTGCAAGGTCTTGAAAGTAAATAATAAACTTTAAACATATGGAAAATGATTCTAAAACACTTTATTTATCTATTACTTTCAAACTTCTTATTTTAAATCCATAAACTCATTATTCAACTATATGTATATATTTATCACTTCATAATAATATGTAAATCCAAATAAATATCAAAACATATTTATGTCTCTATAGTTGTTTCAAAAATTCCATAAACACAATATAGTTCAACAAACTATTTTCAAAAGTCGTATATAGATATACATCTATTTGTTTAGAACAATATCGGTTTATATTTCAAAACCATTCTTTTAAATCCATAAAACTATCTCTACTAATTGTATTTACTATATAATTGCTTAATAAAATCATATATAAAATAAATTGAATTAATTTGAATACAAGTTGAAATTGATATATTATAGTAAACCTTCATTTATAATTTACTTATTTAAAACTATATATATTTATTAAATAAATACTCATAAAAATTCATGAAACTTAAATTAGAATAGTTCATCAAATCGGAGCACTAAATCATAGAAAATCAAAGCCAAACCGGAGCAGAAAAATCACCAAACAAATAAGCATCGAATAGGGTAAGAATACAACAATTGGGGGAAAGAAGAAAAACCCTAGAGCTCACCCCAAGGTTATGACAGGTCGATCAGTCATGTGCCACCGGTCGACCGATGGCGATTTGGAGTGTGAGCTCCAGGTTGTGTTCTCTCCCTCCTATGGTTGTTGGTTGATCCAGTGTGAGTTCATCGCTTTTTGGAAACCTAAAATTGCAATAACAACTCAGAAATTCAATATGAAATCAACAATAATTCATTAGAGAGATCAGAACAATGAATTTTGGCGAACTAGAAAACATAGTACTGATTTTACGGTAAACAGATAGAGAAGAATACACAGTTACTCAACTACAGAAGCAATATTCACTAATCAAACTCTTAATCAATAAATATAGAATTTCTACACATGCATATACAAATTTAAAGATAGATTGTATGAGTGTAAACTCATCTTGAATCCCCAAATAGGTTTTCCAGTCTCTTCATTTTAAGCAAACCCTACAATTAACTCAAGCCCAAAACCAAAAGGCAACCAAATCAAACATTGTAACTAAAAATTAAACAAAAAAAAGAGCTAAAATAAGAGTAAAATCATTACCTTAATTATATTGGATTTTTTAATAATTGTTAGCACCAAAATTGGCCACTAACACCCATGAGAAAGATTGTGTAGAGAGATTAATGAAGATAGAAAATTAAAACAGAAGACAGTATGTAAAATTAAATGCAGAGAACAAGAACACCAAATTTATAGTGGTTCGGCGTAACTGCTTACGTCCACTTTGAAGTTGATTTCTATTGCTTTCCTTGATAGTTGATTACAGATTCAATCCGTTTCCAATTACTTGAATACAATTGCAAAGTAAAAGATTAAGTCTTGAGCGAGTGTTGAATGCAGCAGAGTTTCCCCAGTGTACTCCAAAAAACTGATCTGAACTGATAATTTCCTAGTTCCAATTACTCGTAAGCTTGAACTGAAGTCGATAAAAACTGATAAAAGCTTTTGACATACAATGTTGATGTCTGAGTCCAAAATTGAAAACATCGCAAGGCTGGTTTTCGGAGATGGTCAGTGATGACGGTCTTTGAGAATGACAGTCCAAAGTTCAACTTTATATCATCGCTATGTGATTTATAATTTCTCAACATTTATATTTGAATGATTGCACTAGATCACACACCGCACAGGTGGAAAAAATTTATGTTGTTAAGTCTAACGCCGATTATTTTTCGAGTATAGTTCAAACAGGTGCTCTGTCAAACTCAATATTTATTGAAAATGTCTAAGAGGTCTAGCTCCGCCTCGATTTCAGATAGACCGGGACCGTCCTCCCGACAAGAAGTTGCGGATATTTCAAATCCATCAACCTCCCCTGCACATAATTTTGTTGAATATGCGCTTATATGATTTTTGTTTGATGATAATAAACATATATACATTCGTTTAAATGTATTTGTTAATGTACTATTTTATTTTTCACAGATTAAATAAATATTTGCTGAATAAAATTAAATACACAGATTTTGAATTCAAACAAATATTTATTACATCTTTGAATAGTACAATTTCAAGCTCTCACTATAACTATACAACTTTGATTACAATTACATCACATTTCATATTTACAGTTTACCTCACTACATATCACTCACACTCGTATTTATCTTCAACTTCCTTCCAGTTTGAATCCAGCATCTGAGCAATCTGCAAAAATATAAACTAACGCAGTAAAATTGAAAAAGAAATATTTTTGCAATATAAAATGAAACATGAATTTTGAAAATGATATTTGCCTCAGTTATTTGGGTTGTTCGTCATCATTTAAATTTGAATTCATCGTACACGAACAACTTGTGACATACACAGTGTATCACTGTATATGCCACAAGGCTGTGCACACCGATATACACTTGATTGATTTACAGGGATAGGTGAGCACAGGTCAAACCCAAATAAAATGCCGGGTTCAACTCACGTGCAGTATATTCAAAATTACGACACGAGCACAAGGTCAAACCCGAATTTGAAACTGGATTCAACACAAGGCGACATGACATGAATGCAACGAAGACCAACATCAAAATGGACTGCAACAATCATGTATGCAGATCAGGTCCAGTGCATACAAACAACAAAAACCAAAACAGTTGCAACATGGATGTCACAAGCAATGAACAAAACATCAACTGGGCAGAGACAAAACAACTCAAAAGCAAGGCATAGCAACTGCATAGCGACTGCAGCAGTGACAGTAACAAATGTGCAAATATATACAAGTTCAATATCTTGCATTCATGGACCATACTGCACAATTCAAAACTATATCAAACAGTGGCAAATGCATGTACAAACTGTAGTGAATGCAGATAGTAAACCAGAGATCAGACATGACCAAAGAGAAGCCAATGCTAATGAATGTAACAGCGGCAGTTAAAGCAACATCAAGATGAAACTGATCAAGCTTAATGAAACATGCACAAGACAACTAGTTTTACTACTCATATGAAACAGGTTAGTTAATATGAACAAGTGACTCATGCAATCACAGCTCTAAACCAAGCTTAAGAGACAACAAGTGTACAATAGTGTCAAGATGACTACTCCATGAAAGTAAACATGAATGCACCAAGTAAATACAAACAAGTATGCAACAGCAAGCATGTAACAGAAACCAAAGACAATTATACATGAAGGCCACATACTTGAAACAATGGTAACTACATAGAGCTCAGTGCAACTAAACGGAATGCAATTACAAGTAAATGCAGAGACAAAGCACACAAGATATCAACATAAACAACATCAATGTCAAAAGAAAAATACCAGAGACGAACATTACAGAGATGAACAAAGACCGCAGCAGACACACATAAATGAGATGATCACAAAGACTTGTCACTAACACACATGAAAACCAAATGCACAATGTCACAGCAAACTGGCACCAACTAGAAGATCAACTCGAAGTAGCGACAGTAAACAAGTCAATGTCAATGAAGTAGCCGAAGCAAGCAAATCGAGCATGAGTACAGTTCGAACAATATCCAGAAGAATAGTTTAAAAATTCAAGATGGCCAGAGTTGAACAAATCAAAGCCGTGAGAAGTAGTCAAGTCAAGAAGCCGTGTTCATACAAATCAAGCCGTGGTCATCACAATCTCAAATCAACGCCGTGACCATCAAGTAACAAATATACGTTTTTGAACAAGTCAGAAAACATCTCAATCATCGAAACAAAATCAAGTGGCCGAGGTGAATAATATGAAAAATTCAAATAGAGAATATACGATGCAAATCTAGGGTTACAAACCCTATATAATCAAATTCACATCATTGGCAATACGTATGGAGTTCAATGAAGCATAACAGAACAGCATAAACAAAAATCACATACCGAGTCGAAGTTAAAACTCCATCAACTCGAAGTAGCCAGAGAGAGAGCAACGAGAAATCGATCGAGTAAGGAAATTGTCGAACAACCACAGATTCGATTGAAGCAATAACGGCTCTTCGAAAGCCCTAATTTGGATCAAGGACGCAAGCCAAAATTTTAATCAGGAGGAACGAGAAGAACACGGCCGCCATTATAAGGAACTGAGAAAATAAAAAAGGATCGGGTCGAATTACAAAAAGGGGCCGGCTTATTTCTCTATTATATTATATAAGGGTTTTTATTTTTAAATTAGGGTCATTTTGTTTTTAAATTGTTGTTAATTTGTATTTTCTTTTTAAACCGTTTAAATTTCTAGTCGTGTGACTAGGGGACAAGCTACGTGGCGTAGCTTGAGAATTCGCAACTCGGTGGTTGAGTTGTGGCAAGGTTTTGAGCGTAGAGTTAGATTAGTCAATAGCGGGTATAGCGAGTTTACGTGTGTAAGCGAGGGACTATCTAATTTCTAGTAGAAACCTTAGGGGCAGCACGTAGGCAGGGTTTTGCCGAAGCTGGGTAAATTCTGTGTTGTTCTGTTTTTTTCTGTTATTTATATTCTGCGATATCTGTGCTGCTATTCTGTGATCTGAATTGAATATTTTATAAGCTTCCGCGATTAATTTTAATAATTTAGACCATCACCCTATTCACCCCCCTCTATGGTGAAATCGATCCTACAAGTGGTATCAGAGCAAGGTCTAGAAGTCAACATTTGTTTTAAAAATTCGATTTTTTTTGAAAAAATTAGTTTTGTTTTAAAATTTTGAATTTTTAAAATGGCTTCTTTTAATAATGCTTTTGCAGAGGGTCAGTCGATAGTTAGACCACCAATGTTCAATGGTGAATATGCTTTTTGGAAAAATAGGATGAATTTTTTTTGAAAACCATTGACGCATGGGATATTGTTGAGACAGGTTATAAAACTCTAATTATAACTGTAGATAATCAGGAAATAGAGAAACCAAAGGAACAATGGACAAAACTAGAAAATAAATTACAAAATACTAATGCTAAAGCTATGAATTCTATTATCTGTTCATTAGATCAATTTGAATTTAATCGTGTCTCACATTGTCTAACTGCGTAGGAAATATGGCACATACTAGAAGTGACTCACGAAGGAACATCTCAAGTCAAAGAATCTCGCCTTGCCATGCTAAGCAGCGAATACGAGAACTTTACAATGGCGAAGGAAGAAAATGTTAAAGAGATGTACGGACGACTTTACTATATCGTATACAAATCAAAAGCTCTCGGAAAAACATACACCGAATTGGAAATAGTCCGAAAAATCCTCAGAGTCCTTCCACGAAGCTTTGAAGCGAAAGTAACTTCCATTCAAGAATCGAAAGATTTAAAACAACTCAAAGTTGAAGAACTCATCGGAAATCTCACCACTTATGAGCTAGAAATGAAATTCAAGGAAGAGCGTGAAGGAGGAGATATTCGAAAGAAATCAATAGCTCTCAAAGGAACAACTGAAAGTGATGACGATGACGATGATGATGCAGCAGCAGAATTGGAGCTATTAATAAAGAAATTCGAAAAGTGGAATTACAAATATGGAAATTCAGCTCGAATTCAAAAAGCAAAAAGCAGAATAGCCAAAGCACTAGACTACTCTGAAGAACAGAAGATCATCTGTCACAAGTGCAACCAACCCGGACACATCAAGCCCAATTGTCCTCAAAATCAACGCGACTTTAAAAAGAAATCAAAAAGGAAAAGTTTTGCAGCCACGTGGAATACAAGTGATGAAGATAATCAAAGTTCTAGCAGTGAGAGTGAGAAAGCAGATATGTGCCTTTAAGGGAATATAACTGATAGCGACGATGACGAGCCAAGCGAGGTATCAAAACTTACTCACTCTGAATTGCTTATTTATTTCCACGAAGTAAATGGCTGTTTTGAACGACTTAGGGAAAAATACGCCAAACTTGAATCTCAAAAGGATACTTTGATAGAATGCAATGAACAACTTGATCAATTAGTTAATAACTATCAACGTAGAATCCCTAAGTGTGATAAGTGTCCATCATTCAAAGAGGAAATTAAAAAATCAGAAATCAATATAAAATCACTTGAAAATGAAATTATGATTTTAAAGGAGAATGAAAATACTAGGAGAGAGAATTCTATTAAAAAGTGCACACAGTTGTTAAACGAAAATGAATCTCTCAAAACACAAGTCCAACAATTGTCAACAAAAGTCGTCGTTCTTTATGAAGGACTATTGTATTCAAATGTTTGTTTTTCATGATTTTGCACAGGCCGTTTGATCCTAGTCCCATTCCGAGGAGCGATGCCGCCAAGAAGGTGGAGAGAAAGATAAGTGAGGCCACTCATGCAAGAGAGGCTCCCGGGCCAGATGCTCAGCTGATTGGAGCGTTGGATGAAGACAAATCCGAGACTTCTTTTCCCATCGATGGGAGTTATGAAGTAAAAATTACAGGCGCCTCCGAACACACATTTGATCTGAGTATGAAGGAACGGCTTGAGGAGGAGAAGGGAAAAATAGCCAAGATCAAGGTCGAGCCTCGAGTTGTGGATCTGGACGACCCTTTGAATAAGCCGTTGAAGGTCATCCTTCCTGGCGGGTCCAAGCCCATGGAGGTTCCCCGTACTTCTTCAGTTTCTACCCCTCCATCAAAGAAAAGCACCAAGGGTAAACGCTCAGGAGAGGAGCCGTCCGAGAAGACAACGGAGGTGAAGAAGTCGAAGAAACACAAGAAGTGATCATTACTCTCATTCAACGAGAGTTAGTTTAAGTTATGTAATTATTTTCATCTACTTCCGTAGTCTTTGTAAATAGATTGTCGTCTCCGAACTTTGAAGGGCTTGTAGTAGAAACTTATTTTGAATAAAGCTTAGTTCCTTTTTCTGTCTTTCAAAAGGCTCTTGTCGTTTAATTTTTGTTTGATTGTGATTTAAATCCAAGCTGTTGTGAATAACATGTACTTCTCGGTTCACCTTCATATAGCTCGGAGATTCTTTGAGAGTTGTTCACGCTTCCTTCCGCGCTTCAAGCACTTAGAATATTTTTTAGCCCGCACATCGAGGACTTAGAGTACTCTAGTCCGTGCTCTGGGGACTTGGAGATTTGAGACGTTTACACTCGAGTCCGCACACCGGGGACTTAGAGTACTCCAGTCCGCACTTTGGGGACTTGGAGTTTGAGTCGTTTATACTCGAGTCCGCGCTCCGGGGACTTAGAGTACTCCAGTCCACACTCTGGGGACTCGGAGATCTTAATTGTTTATACACGAGTCCGCGCTCCGGGGACTTAGAGTACTCCAGTCCGCACTCTGGGGACTTGGAGATTTGAATCGTTTATACTCGAGTCCGCGCTCCGAGGACTTTCCGGTCCGCACTCCAGGGACTTGTAGATTTGAATCGTTTATACTCGAGTCCACGCTCCGGGGACTTAGAGTACTCCAGTCCGCACTCTGGGGACTTGGGATTTGAGTCTATTATACTCGAGTCCGCGCTCCGTGGACTTAGAGTACTCCAGTCCGCACTCTGGGGACTTGGAGATTTAAATCGTTATACTCGAGTCCGCGCTTCGGGGACTTAGAGTACTCCAGTCCGCACTCTGGGGACTTGGAGATTTGAATCGTTTATACTCGAGTCCATGCTCCGGGGACTTAGAGTACTCCAGTCTGCACTCTAGGGACTTGGAGATTTTGAGTCGTTTATACTCGAGTCCGCGCTCCGAGGACCTAGAGTACTCCAGTCCGTACTCTAGGGACTTAGAGATTTTGAGTCATTTGCATGCGTTCGTACGTCAGCCAGAATAATATAATTTCATTTGCCTGTCACAGAATCATCATATGCAAAAACATTAGTAACTCACAGAAAAGATGGCTTCAAGCCTTTATTAATGAAAGCAAGCTAAATTGTCTTGCTACATGCCAAGAACTAGAAATGAAAGCGTACTGGAAATAAATGCAACTAATACATGAAAGAAATAAACTATGTATAATAATGCCGCAAGTGCTCGCTGTTCCATGCTCGGGGGAGTATCGCACCATCGACGGTCGCTACCTTGAAAGTTCCTTCTCCAAGATTTCGTTCGATGACGTATAGACCTTCCTATGCGGGATTTATATGAGACGGGATCGGAAAAACTCGTTTCAAAATGAGGTCTCCCACACCAAAAGTTCTTGGTCAGACTTTTTCGTTATAATATTTAGCGACTCTATGTCTGTATGCGGCCGCTCTCAAATTGGCCTCTTCGTGTTTTTCGTCAATGAAGTCCAACGATTCCAATAAAAGATTTTGGTTCGACTCAAGGTCGTAATAAGTTACCTGATGTGATGGAACTTCAAGTTCCACGGGTATGACAGCTTCCGTTCCATATGCCAATGAGAATGGAGTGTGATCAGTCGCAGTCTTGTGGGTGGTCCTGTAGGGCCAAAGTGCCGTTGGAAGTTCATCCACCCACTTGCCTCTAGCCTTTTCCAGACGCTTTTTCAATATGGACTTGATTATCTTGTTTACGGCTTCCACTTGTCCATTGGCTTTCGGGTGAGCAACCGCTGCAAACTTCTTCTCAATGCCATATTTCTGAAAAAATTCTTTGAACTCCTTACTTTTGAATTGAGCCCCATTGTCTGTAATGATGGTCCGTAGAAGTCCGAAACGGCATATGATATTTCGTAAGACGAAATTAATAACCTTCTTGGTGGTTATTGAGGCCAGAGGCTCTGCTTCTGCCCATTTGGTGAAGTAGTCGACCGCAACTGTTGCATATTTCGCTCCACTTTTAGCTATGGGTAAAGAACCAACTATGTCAATTCCCCACATTGCAAGACTAACCATTTGCGTGAGTTCCGTCGGCGGAGATATCGGGATTTTCGCATATATCTGGCATTTATCACATCTTCTCACATAGTCTGCAGCATCCTGATTCATAGTTGGCCGGTAGTATCCATAACGGAAGACCTTCTTTGCTAATGTCTGCCCCCTAGTATGGTCGCCGCACTCTCCTTCATGGACTTCTTCAGGACTCGTTTTATCTCATCATGGGCAATGCATCGGAGTAATGGGGTCGAGAATCCCCTTCGATACATTATTCCATCCTGTATTACATAACGAGAAGCCTTACGGAGGACTTGTCGTCTTTCGCTCCTTTTTTCGGGTAAGATATCGAATAGCAAGTACTGCTTGATTGGGGTCATCAACGATTCCTTCTCGATTTCTGTTTCTAACACGAAATCTACCTCCATCATATCTATACTCGGAGCATGGAGGGTCTCAACAGGAAATAATCCCATTTGCTGTGCATCGCCTATGCTTGCGAATTTTGCCAATGAATCAGCTGCTCTGTTTTGCTTACATGAGACATGTGAAATATCATAATACTCGAGATTCGCTGGCAGCTTCTGAACTTGAACCAAATATGGGGCAAGTCTCTGCCCCCTTGCTTGGTAGTCTCCTCGCACTTGGTACACCACCAGCAGCGAGTCGCTGAAAATTTCAATCGATTTTACTCCCATCTTTGATAAGTCTTAAGCCGGCGATCAACGCTTCATATTCGGCTTCGTTATTCGTTGCTGTGAATTCGAGCTTTAAAGCGTAGCAAACTGATCGGTTCTTAGGAGTTACAAGAACTATGCCAACCCCTGAACAACGGTCATTAGATGCCTCATCGGTGTACATCTTCCATCGAACGGGAGATATGACATTGTGGTCGTTTGATTCTTCTGTCATAGTAAATTCATCAATGAAGTCGGCTGGTGCTTGTCCTTGTATGGCCCTTCACGGCAAGTAGGTGATGTCGAGCAACTCAATGTTCCATTTTAACATTCTTCCAAAAATTTCCGGTCGTTGGAGTATCTGCCACAAAGGTTGATCAGTATAGACACTGATTGAGTGTGCCTGAAAATATAGATGAAGCTTGCGTGATGCAATCACCAAGCAATAGGCTAGTTTTTCAATCTTTGGATAATTTCTTTCTGCCTCCATCAAGCGCTTACTAGCAAAGTAAGCTGGCTTTTGAACCCGGTCTTCCTCGCGAACCAAGGCTGCACTGATAGCGTGCTAGGATACTGCCAAGTATACATACAGCATTTCATGGTCGATTGGTTTCGATAGCACCGGGGGGCTCTCCAAATGCTTTACCAGAGCTTGAAATGCTTCTCATAGTCGAATGTCCACTCGAAATTCCTTTTTCCCTTCTTAATCACGTTAAAGAAGGGGATGCATTTATCCGTGGCTCTGGATACGAATCGGCTCAGGCTGCTACCTTTCCGTTCAAGCTTTGTACTTGCTTTATAGTTTTGGGAACTTTTATATCTTGGATAGCCAGAATCTTCTTCGGGTTAGCCTCGATTCCCCACGCATTCACAATGAAACCCAGAAAATTTCCTGACGCTACGTCAAATGAACACTTCAAAGGATTGATCTTCATTCCATAATGCCTAAGTATGTCAAACATCTCCGCTAAGTCTCGGATGTGGTCGTTTGACTGCCGTGACTTCACGAGCATGTCATCCACATAGACTTCCATCGTCTTACCAATCTGGTCTTTAAACATTCGATTCACCAGACGTTGATAAGTTGCTTCCGCGTTTTTCAATCCAAAGGGCATTACTACATAGCAATATAGCCCCATATTCTTTACAAAACTGGTGTGCTCTTTGTCTGGAATATGCATCGGGATTTGATTGTATCCTGAATATGCATCCATAAATGACAATAATTCATGTCCGGCGGTAAAGTCGACGAGCTGGTCGATTCTAGGTAAAGGGAAACTATCCTTCGGGCATGCTTTATTCGGATCGGAGTAATTAACACAAGTTCTCCACTTTCCATTTGCTTTCTTCACTAGCACTGGGTTAGATACCCATTCAAGATAGAGGGCGTCGCGGACGAACCCATTGGTTTTGAGTTTGTCCACCTCCTCTTTGAGAGCCGAGACCTCTCTGGGTCCATACCTCTCCTTTTCTGTTTTACGGGAACGTACTTTGGGTCTATGTTCAACATATGACTCGCAATTGTTGGAGAAATCCCGCACATATCAGAGTGCGTCGAAGCGAAAACATCAAGATTCGCTCGGAAGAAGTCAGTGAGGTTCTCGGCCACCTCGGGGTCGAGTTGTGATCCAATTTTAAGAATTCTTGACGGGTCATCTCGGCTGATTGAGATGCCAATTGTTAGTTCAGCCGGTGCTGCATTTGTTTCCCTGGGTCCCCCATCATCATCTCTCGAATCTATGTCTTTGTAGATCCGAGAATGTTGCACGAGCCAGGGCTCGGGCGCTACTTGTCAATCATCAAAATTTTGGATACGGACGGAGCTGTCTGAAACCTTTCCTTTCTCTCCATGCCGAGCCTCTCTCAGCTCAGCCACATAGCATGCACGACCGGTCGCCTGATCGTCGTGTACCACTCCAACTCCTCCGTCTGTCGGAAATTTTAACGTCAAACACCAAGTGGCCAATGCTACCCTGAATTCTGCCAGAGCTGAACGTCCTAGAAATACGTTATATGGAGAGTCAACATCCAACACTATGAATGGTAGGATTCGCACCCTCCTACACTCGTCTTGCTCTAGTTCAACTGGTAACTCCACATATCCCACTGCATCCGTTGCTGCGCCATTGAAGCCATGGATTCTGGCTTTAGACGGTTTGAAATCCTTGGTCTCCAGCTTCATTTGGTCATATGCTTTCTTGAATATGATGTTAACGGAACTTCCGCAATCAATTAGAATTCTCTTCACGAATGCCGGCCCGATTGTCGTAGATATGACCATCGGGTCGATGGTAGGAGCCTCGACCTAATCCACATCTCTGCTCCTGAATATAATATTATCATTCATCGTGCGCTGCTGCTTTGCAGGAGTCCCATCCTCCACATTTGAACAACACTCGTACTCTGCATGTCTTAAAGAGATAGTATATCACTCCATCTCCTGCCAATTCTTATCCGCAAGATGAGGTCCGCCGGCAAATGTGTTAATAACCAATCTACCCACAGTTCGAGCAGGTTGTTCTGGTTGGCGTGGAGCTGACCCACGCTCGGGGTCCGATGTCTCTTGTCTTCCATCTTGTGGGTCTTTGACAAACTCCTGCAGCTTCTTTTGTCTAATAAACTTTTCTATAACGTCATGGAGGTGTCTACACTCCTCTGTGTTGTGCCCATAAGACTCGTGAAAGTGGCAATACTTCCTAGTCCGCTTCTGCTCCTCTGTTGATTCCTTTGGGAGTGGTTTCCTATATTGAAAAGTGTTGCAAGTTGACAAATAGATGTTCTCAAGAGATGCGTTGAGCGGGGTGTATTCATTGTACGTCGAGATCCTCGACTTCCATTTCCCCGTCTCTCTTTTCTTTCCGGGATTTCCACCTCCGGATCCTTTAGACTACCCAGCTTTTTTTGGGCGTTGACTTGAGCTTTTCCCGAATTATCGCCAGTTTGCTTCATGGCGACGTTAATTTTCACAGTCTTCTGAGCTGGCCCCGGTGCCTTGTCTCGTCTTGTCCATCGAGATTCCTCCCTTCTTATGAACTGATGAGCTTTCAAATAAAAGCGCTCCGGCGTGGCTGGAGCTTTCTCGCCAACCAATCTCCAAATTCAGAGTCTGGATCCACTCCACGCATTACCGCCATCAAAATTGCGTGGTCGTTTGGATTGCTCACTTCGGTAGCAGCAACAAGAAATCTCTGCAAGTATGCTTTCAATGACTCTCCCGGATCTTAGATTACGCTTGATAAGGATATCACATCCTTGGACGAGTGGTGTGTATCCTGAATTGTTCTACGAATTTCATTGCCAATTTGTCAAAGCTGGATATAGATCGTGGGGGAAGTCGAGTAAACCACATGGTTACGATTCCGGACAGAGTAATTGGAAAGCACCTACACTTGGTTGCATCATTAGCTCTTGCAGAGTCCATCATCCATCCGTACCTCATCACATGCTACTTGGGATCAGTCTTCCCTTCATAGGCTAGGATAGTCGGCATATTGAACTTCTTGGGGTACACGGCCTGCAGGATACCATCCGTAAAGGGAGTATGGCTTCTGGACACTCCTCAATCTTCATTGGCCAAGCCTTGGTTCTCTCTCATCAACTTCCTGACCATAGATGTTATGTCCGAAGTTTGTATGGAGGATGGAAGGTTGGGTTTCGTTCCACGGGACCGTACGGGTTGATGTCCTGCCTGATTTGGGTCTTAGGGGTTTCGTGTATCCAGTCTCTTCACGAGCTTGATCCTTAGTCAATCGATCTGTGGCACATGCATGTTCACCTTCATCCTTATGGCGTCTACGCTTAGGAGGTTCATCAGCTGAGGTTGAACTATCAGATTCAGAATAAGGGGCAGGGTTACCTCCAGCATTCTGACGCTGCTGCTGAGTGAGCTGGGTCATGAGATTAGTGTTGGCTTGAATTTGCTCAGCAAGTTGCCTTCTAATTTACTTGAGTTCTCTTATCAAGTCGTTGAACTCTGTTCGGGAAACAACTTCCGCTTGGTTTTGGGTGGAGGGCCCTGCACCTCGAGTTGCTTGTTGATTTCTAGATCCAACTTGTTGTGCGCTAGCAGTCTCGTGGACATCTGCGTTGTGAGAGGCCGATCTAGTTTGTGGTCTCCCCATGGTAGAGTTGTTGGTTGTAACTCTGAACAAAATAAACAGATGCCTTGTGAATGATCTTGGATCTCCTCAGGGGGATTTATGCAATCCAGTAGCTACAAAGTAGATCCTAATAGCCTGAGAATTCGGTTCTCAGTGAAAGCACCAAAATGTTAGCATCAAATTGGTGACTAACACCTGTAGAAAGATTGTGTATAGAGATTAATAAATAAAGTAAATTAAAATAGAGAATAATATGTAAATTTCAATGCAGAGAATAAGAACACCAAATTTATAGTGGTTCGGCGTAACTGCCTACGTCCACTTTGAAGTTGATTTCTATTGATTTCCTTGATAGTTGATTACAGACAATCCGTTTCTAATCACTTGAATACAATTGCAAAGTAAAAGATTAAGTCTTGAGTCAGTGTTGAATGCGGCAAAGTTTCCCTAGTGTTCTCCAAAAAACCGATCCCTTTCAATGTGCCCCTGCCTCTCTACTTATAGACGAAGGTGGGTTAGACTTCCTTGGTGGGCCTGGTAGCTGAACACCTCGGCCCAAATGGAGTGGTCTCTGTGCACCGATCCATAGATGCCGAACAGGGCATGAATGTCGAACAATACTGGAAGCCGAACCAGAGTGTTGTGCCGAACGACTAAATGCCGAATCACCATCTTCATGCCGAACGAAGTGAGATCCCGAGTGGCGAGTGTATGCTGAGCAATAGTCAAAGATGATGGAGATGGGTTGAATGTCGAACACCTCTTCATGCCGGATGGTTTCGGGATGTCGAACACCTTTGGATGCCAAACTGCGTGGAATGCCAAGCGGGTCTGCCGTGTCGAACGTCTAGAGATGTCGAACGTCACTTGATGTCGAACGCTCTTGCCTGCCGAGCGTAATTTTATGCCGAACGCTCTCTAGATGTCGAGTGTTCCTTGTATGCCGAACGGTAGGCGAATGCCGAACGAGATGGATGTGCCGAACAAGGTCTGGACGCCAAGCCATATGGGATGCCGGACGGTTCTGCCGTGCCGAACGTTTCTTTACGTCGGACGTCTCTTTATGTCGAACGTCCCCAGATTGCCGAACATCCTTGGATTGCCGAACGTCCCTGGATGCCGAGCGCTCCCGGATGCCGAGCGCTCCCGGATGCCGAACGGTATGTAGATGCCAAACGATCCATAAATAGCCGAACGTGCGCTCATGCCGAGTACCTAGTTGCCTGGTCAAATCTCCAAGAAACAATAATAGATTCTTCTTTTTATTTGTTGATTTGTGTAACACCCCATATTTTTGGTAACATTATTAAGGATATTTAATTAGTTAAATTAAATAAAATAATGTATTGATTAGGGGATTGAGAATTGATTTTTATTAAGGGGTAGCCGTGCCATCTAACCAATGAATTAAAATAAGAGTTAAAATGAAATAGAGGAGGGGTAAAATAGGAAAGAGGCCATTCTTATACCCTAAAACTTGGCCGTGTATCGTATACACATTCATTTTCGTTTGTTCAAAATTAGAAAAGCTTCAGGCCAGCGACCATTAACAAGAGAAAGAGGAAGAAGATTAAGAAAAGCTAAGGAAGAAGCTTAATCAAATCAAATTCATTCACATCTCAATATCTTTAATCTCTAAAGCTAAGGTAAATAATGTTTACATCTCATATTTCTCTTATTTTCGGTTTTAAGATGAAATCCAAAATATTTTGCATTGATTTATCATGTTTTTAAATGATGGAATGATATATATACTAGCGGATGATTTATGGTTGTTCATATAGGTTTTATGACATGTTTTGATATGAGGACCCTATTGAATGACATCCAAATGCCTTGCGAATTTTTATACAGATCGATATATTATTTTGGTGATGGGTTTCAATTTTCATAATTTCCTGAATTTATGTGGAATTTATATAAATTTTCTAGTGAAGAAAATGTTATTTTGGGTTAAGAATTATTTACGGTTAAATAATTAATGGTTTGAGTCTAAAATTTATTTATGTTAGAAAACTTATAAAAAGTGATTTTCTGGAATTTTTGTAGAATTTTCCTACATGTTTTAATGGATATATAAAATTATTTAAGGTATGGGACTTAAATGTTTTATATATTATAAAAAGGAGAAGGGGTATTTTGTTAAATAATTTAATTTTTTATTTCTGGAAAGTCGTCAGTACTTTTAGAAAAGAGAAACTTGCAACCAATCATAATTTGACAAATAAGGCAGGTTAGGTATAAAGAAATGATTTAAAAAGGACTAACCTACATGGTTTTTACTATTTCGATGCTTTCGCCACATGTTCTGCCTCCTTACATTCGCCTTCGACACTGTCAAAACCAATGCATATAGTATCAGGGAACTGGTACTTAGTGAATTGGATGTAAGCGGAAGGTATAGAGTCAAAACCAAGGGTATTGAAGAGGTTGAGCATTACTTTGCTTTTAAAAGAAAATACACCTGTTTGCTTTTGACTAAGTAGCTTTTGACTTGGTTAACTTTCGACTAGGTCAAATGGATTTAAAGAAATGGTTTCACTTGGGTTGTGCTTTTGATTTAAATGGTTGCTTTCGACTAAGTCAAAATCTTTTGGCTGCAGCTTTCTTCCTTTCAACCCAGATGGTTTTGAAGGGGTTATTTTGTTTTCTAAAATTTAGCCACTTCTCCAATGCTTTTGAAGGGATGGTATTGAAACCATCACTTCTTTATTTAGGAATGATTATGAAAGGAATGCTTTCGACTTTAATGGTTTCTGATCCTTTTCTCTACTTGAAGGCATAATCCAAATGGTTTGGACCGAAATGGTTTTCAAAGTTTCGAAGCAGTAAATTTTGAATGGTTTCGATAGGTTGCCACATGTTTAAAATTGAACCCAAAGGCTTTCGAAAGGTTTAGTATTTTAATGCTTTTGAAAATTCAAATGAAGGTTTCGAAGGGGTGGATCCCCAATGATTTTGAATGATTTTGGAGAAAGGTTTTCCAACGGTTTCGAAGGAGTCGAAAGGGAAGGTTTTTCTAGTTGTTTCGAAACGATTGAAAGGAAAAGTTTTCCTAATGTTTTGAAAGGCAATGCTTAAATTTTTTAAAAGAAAGATGTCTAAGGTTTATAAAGCTTTGGAAAGGAAGGTTTTTCAGTGGTTTCAAAAGGGTTTTTAGATTGGTTTCGAAAGGAAGGTTTTGGCCTTTCGGCCTAAGTTAAATAAAGGGTTTTACTTGATTTAGAAAGAGGTATTTTCAATGGTTTCGAAAGGGATACTTTTAATAGATTCGAAAGGGGTGCTTTTAAAGGTTTAAGTGTTTTCATCAACTAAGATTTGACTAAAGTGTGTGTGTGTGTGTGTGTGTGTGTGTGTATATAAAACATGGAAATATGATTTTGAGTAAAGCATAGAATATATATAGATTTTCCTTGTTTAAGTTTAATTGAAAGGCTTTAAATCATTTTGAAAAGGTTTTTAAGGAAAATTATGGGAAGGGATCCCCAAGTAAAATAACTCAGATATCAGAATACCAAATGGGACTGGTATAAGGTCGCGCTCTATACATTAGCTATTAGCCCCAGCTAATTTTGTCCAAAATTCGAGTGTGTAGGGCTTTGTCATAGGTAAGACTAAAATTATGATTACACACAGAAAGGAATATATGTCTATACACAGATATGTTATTGGTGATCCCGCAAAACTACTAGGATTAGGTGACCTTGGAAGATGTTAAGTTAGGGACAGATCATACAGAAGAGAAGATTTAATAGATAGATAAGGACGACCGTCCAAAAGAGGAGTGCCTAACAAATGTTAGATAAATTTTTATACATTGTTTGGTAGGCCCGAGTCAGGAAAAGTTAATAGTTAGCCAAACAAAACAATAATGTTTGAACAGATGGTTCATTTTTTACCTGATATGTATGATTACATAATGATGCTTTACAGATTTTAACTAGTTTTGGTTGCAGGAAAAGATTTGTGAAAGGTATAGTTTAAAAGTGTGTTAGTGAGGGCAAACCCGTTCCGCTAAGCGACCTCGTCCCACTAAACATAAAATAACGAGATGTATAGTACTATTCACACCAAGCTTTATGTCCGACTCGAAGTTTTCGTTTCCCCTTAAACTCTCGGGTGCTCAAAATTGATTTGAGTAGGCTAAGGGTTGAGGTTTTCAGGTTTTAGTAATCTTGGCAAATAAAACTTCCAGAGACGAGCAGGTGGCTATCGTATAGCTAATTAGGAGTTGTAGTTTGTTTTGTTTATTTCTGCTCTGTATATGGAGTCCAATATGACTATATTGCTTTGATCAACCAAATGGGCATCGTCATATATTGCTCTTGGTGTATTTTTATAAAGATTATAATTGATCTTTACCTGGGAGACGTTATAGGATTATGTAACTTGGATATGAATTATTGTTTTGAAATGTAATCAGTAATATGTTGTTTTTGAATCTATGATTTGTTCATGTCAAGTACTTCTAATACTATGGATACCGTTAGCATTACCGTATTTGTCACCGGAAGTTAATACTATAAATGACTGCAGCATCTGTAGCGCTTAGCTTTTGGCCTCCAGATATGGGACGTTACAATTTGTTTCTAGGTCTAAGGAGGAACTTAGTCTCTTCTTTCTATTTGGTTTTTACTAGTTTTCTACTTACTGTAAATGAATGCCCAATAATAGAATAAGGTAAGACTTTAGTTATCTAATTGATTTGGGCTTGGGTTTTAAATTTAACGCGATAAGAAAATAAAAACCATATTTATATTAAAATAACTTTTCCTTTTATATTTATCTTATAAATCCTAATTTCATGTTTTATTTAATATTCAAACTTCATTAATCAAAAGCCTAACATAATTAAAATTTCCATTGCACACATTTTACAACAACTCGGAATTTTAGTCAGTTGAATTTGAAATATAAATATATTTGAAATATTCAAAAGTTAATTTTATAAGTTAAATAACTTGATTTATATATATTACGATTTATTTGATAATTAAATCATTGAATTTAATACTTGGAATTGTTTAAATAATTAAATCCTGAATTTAATGTGAATAAAAGTGATTTTGAAAGTTGATTTAAATTCTATTTAAATAAGAATGAAGATAGTAAACTTTTAATTTTAATTTAAAAGTGATTAATTTGGTTTTTATAATAATTCGTTTTAATTAATGTGTGAAAATATCTGTAACGATCCAAAATTTTCGACCCCGAAAATTCAACACTAATACGTTCACTGTAGAAGTGCCGAGCATTCGAGTGCCGGAAATTCCAGATTGTTAGGGTAAAGAAGAAAGAGGTAGAAGAAGAAACAGAAAATAAAACACAGAATTTCATATTCGCCGCGGATCAAAATATAATATCAAATAATAGCATTTATACAAAGAAAAGCTATATTTGTTAATTTACATATAATACATCAGAGTTGATCAAAACTGCACAGTTGTAACAACTTGTCAAAGAATACAAACAAGATAACTTCAACACACAGCGGAATAAAATCCATACGTTCCCGCCACCAAGCACTCCTTCTGGGCTCCAGATCGTTCTAACCTGAAAATCTGTAATACTCCGTCTGACCCGAGCATTACAATAAAGTAACACTCGGGTCAGGCTGGGAACCAGCGTGAGTAAACCCAAATAATTTGAAATACAAAGTTATAAAATTTATTCGGATACCAGGGTAACTCGCTCATCACTACGAGTTCTTATCTTGCTAAAGCCAACATTTGTTTCACTTACAATATCTAAAAACTTGTTATTCAGTTTAAATGGCCATGTTGCTTAATTCATTCCATTCTAGCCTACTTGATTCTAAAATCAAATCTATAAGAATTATTGTAGTTACTAATCACAGTGGTTCCGGGTATTTGTTTGATACCCGACCCCGGTCTCTTCGAATCCAATACCATAAAATCTAAAACGCCGTCTTAAAGTCTAAGTTGTTTAAGTTCAAACAATTTAATTTATATACAGGATAACTTTAACAATTCAGATTTTGGATATTACCGTTAATATTAAATTATAATGTAAATATAATTTAATATTGTTATTATAAAAGAACTGGAGGAATGAAATGTGAGTTAATATTGTTCATTTTATATAAACAATGTTTTGATGAATAAAACTTGGGTTTTGAATTTATATGAGGTAATTTATCTCATAAGATGTTATTTTAACATATTGATGGTTGGAATAAATATAAATGAATGAAAATAAGCTTAGAATATCTTATTTGTGAAATTGGTTGAAAATAAATGATGTTAGTTATTTATTGAGTCAGAATGGAAAATATTGGAATTTAGGTAAATTTGAGTTAATAAATTTACCAAGTGATGTATTTCAACATTTAATTGTTGAAATAAATCCAAATTGATGGAAATAAAGTTTTAAAAAACTTTATTTTGAGGCATTGAAGTGAAATTTGTCATGTAGTGTATTTTAATTAAGTCATTGTGTCAATATTGATAATTATTACCAATATTATCCTTTTACTGAATATAAGAGGAAAAATATGAAGAAAACATGTCTTTTATTAAAATAAAAGATGAAATATTGTTTTAAAATATTATTTTGTTGTTTTAAAAGTGTTAGAATGATTTATTACAATTTATTTGACTAAGAGAATAATTTTTGAACAAGTTATATTTTAAAAATAGCATTTTTACACTAAAATTGTGTAAATTGTTAAATATTGTTAAAAATGGCGTTTTATTGTTAAAAAAACTTTTTATTGTTAAAATAATTTCATTTTGTCACATTAACTATTTTATTTCAAACAAATTCGTGTATGCATTTTATTTGGCTTGAAAATGAATTGTTATATGCATATAGTGTTAAATTAAGTGGAAACATGTATACAACTTTCTTTTTTTCTAATGTTTTGTTTGGGCTTAAAGGGTTTGGATGGGATCCAAAGCCCATTCTCAAGATCCTTTTGGTGAGGAAAAAAAAGAAAGTTGTACGTAATTTGCATCTTCTTCTTCCTAAAACCTTCTTATAGTAGAAACAAAAAGAAAAATAATGGCTTCCTCAAACTAAATCAAATTCCCACTCAATTTGCAGCAAATTTCAAAGATAAATCATCTAAATCCATAATAAAAAGGTAATCTCCATCTAATACAAAAGATTTTTCATAAAAATCTTTGAACTTGAGTTATGAATTGACTGTAATGTTTTATTTCATCTTGCATGTGTCTTTTCTAGCTTTTACAGGTTACTAAGGATCATTTCTCCACCAAAAGTCATCAACTTTCTCTCAAATCACTGCTATATCTTGCTAAATCAAGTGGTAAGCAAGTAAGAGTTTTCTTACAGCAAGCTAAAGCAAATATCAAAATTTTCTATCAATTTGTTGCATGAAATGTTGAATTTTTTGAATTAGTTCCCTCTTTTGTTGGCTGAAATTGTGCTATGTTCAGAAAATCATAGCATCTTCAATTTATAGCCAATTGATCTAAATTTTATATGGGTTGTAGTAGTTGGCATGTAAAATATTTCTGCAAAGTTTCATTGAATTTTGATTTGTTTTGATATAGAAATTTGTTGGTTGAATTCGGCCAAATATTGATCTCTGTTTGTTGGCCGAAAATACACCATATTCAAAAATTCATATCTTTCTCAAATTATAGCCAGTTGCTCCCAATTTTTTATATGTTGTAGTAGTTGGACTATTAAATAATTTTGGAAATTTTGATTGTATTTTGGTTTGTTTTGATACTGAAAATTGTTGGTTTAAATCGGCTAAAAAGTGATCTTTGTTTGTTGGCCGAAAATACACCATGTTCAAAAAATTATATCTTCTTCAATTTATAACCAATTGCTCTCAATTTTTTATATGTTGCAGTAGTTAGAGATTGCAATGTTTCTGAAAATATTCATAAAATTTTGAGTTGATTTGTTATAGCAAATCATTGGTTCAAAAAAGTCAAAAATCTTGTTTTTTTGTGCTTGCTGAAAAGAGCTATGTTCGAAAAATCGTAACACTTTCATTTTGCTATGAATTTCTACAAATTTTGGATTTGCTAGAGCCCTCATATCATATTATAACACTGCAAAATTTGGCTGAAATCTGGGTTGCTTTGATACCCCAAGTTACTGTCCAAAGTCAGCCAAAAACTCAATTGCTTGGTAGATTGTTCTTTTGCTCCTATTTGCGCTTTCATTAACTATTTCACTGCATATTTCGATGATTTTAAATATCGTTTGAATAACTTTGATGATGAATGTTTAAGTCTTTTTATCCGACAATGGATTGGCTTGATTTTGAAAACAAATTAGAATTTAAAATGTTTTTAAATTCTATTTCAATCTAAATATCGATAAATGTCGATATTTGAAGAATTCGATTGTTTTAATTGATTTTGGTTTCGAATAAGTATCTGAAAATTATTTATAAATTATGGTTAATTAAATAAATGTTTTTAAGACATTTTAAAGGGTTTTTAAGCAATCATATTTTTTTAAAAAGTATTTTGCAAATAGATAATCTATTTGATAAATGGATTTTCCCTTTTATAACTTATTTAAAAATCTCTAAAAATTGTTTAAAAATCCCGTTTTCTCTATAAAATTATTCTAAATTTATTATAGCCTAGTTAGATGATTTTCGATGTATAAGAACGAGAATTTAAACGATTTGACAAAAATACATGGTATGGAACATGTGTTTTCGCCTAATCGCTTAATATCGGACTTGTACTGTCGAATCTGCTTTAAAGTGCTATTTTATGATATTCTTACTTGCCAAGGACATGAGGCAGGATTGTTATGATGATTTGATGTTTAAGATGGATTTTTTACTTGTCGATGAAACGAGACAAGTCTCGTTGCCACTTTAAACCCATCAAAGTATGAGACACAATGAGTTGGGCGCTTTACACTCGCCAATGAGACGAGGCGGTGTATGTTTGATTTGGATTTTTATGAATGTTTTCTAATGTGGCATCGACTGACGATTAGTAAACCAATAGGTGCGAATGTATGGTATGGGACGTACATTAACACCCCTTGGTTTCCTATTCGAGAAGTTGTGACACATTTAAGATGTTATTAGTACTACAAACCGAGTATATGATTGGAATCATTACGATGTTCTTAATGTCATTACTAGATTCCAATCATCATGATGTTTTTCTCGGATTTTATGATTTGGGCGTCATCGCGATATTCGACTATAGTCAATCAAGATGATCACGATGCTAAGATGTTAATGACCCCAAGTCATCACGACGTATGGTACCAGATAATAGTAGTACTACTCATGATGAAAAGCACGTGCAATTTTCTATGAAGTTTTCTATGTTCGATTTCACCTTTTTGTGATGTTGTTATTTGAATATGGCCTTGAGTATGATATGGGCTACATTTATATTATGCTATATGGTGATTTCGATTATGATTGCCTTTAACTCTTATTGAGTTCTTATGATAGATTATGATGATTTAATGTTTCTTTTTGAAGTTATTATAGGGTTCTCATTCCTTATCCACTTTACTTATAGATGTCCTTAAGTGAAACCATATGCATGTTACTTATTGAATCTCTTGAATTAAATAGATGAATCACTGATGTCCCCTTTCTTATGAATGACATGATGAACCATATATCGTTCCATTGGCAACAATTGAATGGATATTTCACTTCCGCTTATTTTTTTTGAGACCCTTACTGCTGATAAATTTAGCTTGCCTGACCCATGTGCTTTACTCGGGTCGGACCGAGTTGCAGGTTTGTTTGGATTGCTTCACTTCTTGGATCAGCTTGATAGCTTTTGTTGGACTTATCATTTTGGCTTGGATGTTGTTTTAGAGTCGTCTACTTTTATGTTATCTTATTGTATATTATTTTGTGGGATGGGTGTATATGTGATTCAGTAGTCCTTGCTACTTATGTATGATGTATTATTATGCGGATGTATGGTGATGTATGTATTTATATATATACTCTGATCTAGGTTTGTTGTTCTATGACTGATGTTTTCTATCTTCGTTTATATTATATTATTTCTGAAATGGTCCGAATCCACCATAGTGTGCATTAGTTAGGGACTAAGCATGCCTACCACTTATGAGGTAATGAAAAAAAAAATCAAGACATAATTGACATGCTTAGCTCTTAACTAACGTATTACTATGATGGTCGTCCTTAACCAGCCCTATTCTCTGCATTAATAGACAGGATTACTTAGTAATTCTCTTTACTAACGTAGGTCTCGGGGTGGGGCGTTACAGCTTGGTATCAGAGCATTGTTTCAGAATATAATGTAATATACACAGAACAGTATACGAGATACCATACGTCGGATATAATACATCCATATACATCATCCCTTGATCATGATCGATTTCACCTTGTCCTCGCCTTGTCCCTATCCTTGTTTTGATTCGTGTCCCTTTTTAATTCCTTTGGGGTAGATAGAAAGGAATATGTCTAAGAATGTTAATTATATTTCGTAGTATTCCTTAACTTCTACACTTGAACTGCTAATATATCTATTTACCCTATGAATAATCCTATTTTATCTTATCTTTTTGCTAAGTCGAGTAGAGATAGAGGACGCTCTTCGACGGCGGGACCGTCCAGTGGTTCTCATCTTGAAGGTGTATATATGTCTACCGATCAGATCGTTGAGCTTATTCGGAGAACTCAGCCTCTCGCTCCAGCTCACTCTTCTCCTCCGCACAAATCCGCATTTGCGCACATGTATAGCGACTTCACACATCTTGGTGGCAAGATCTTTAAAGGCACCGAGACTGTTTTAGATGTTGAGGCATGGCTTAGTTCTTGTGAGCGTATCTTTAGTCGTATGGAGATCTCTAGTCATCACCGAGTCCTTGTAGCATCTAGTATGTTGCAAGAACGAGCTTTACATTGGTATGATCTTCTTATTGTTGAGATTGATGAGTCCACTCTAGAGTGGGATCAATTTCATGGGAGATTCGAAGTCAAGTTTATTCCAGAATTCGAGAAGGCTATTCTTGCTTGACGATTCCTTGATTTCAAACAAGGAAAGTCGACTGTTTCGGAATATGTTGCATCCTTTGAAGCCTTATCTAAATATGGTCTCGAGCACATCTCTACTCCTTATAAGAAGAATATTAAGTTTGTCTCCGGGCTTAAGAAATATCTGAAGAAGTCCCTCATGCTTCGCCTTGATCTTACCTTTGAAAAGCTTGTGGATGCGGCCCTTCAGCTTGAAGCGGTCGAGAAGGAGAAAGATAGTGATGATGAGGGTAATGTTCGAGGAAACCCGAATAAGAAGAAGTTTTTCCGCAAGCCGAAGCTGTTCCATCCCAGTAAGAAGAAGAAACAGAGGGGATCTTCTTCTCAGTCTTAGTCTACTTCTTCAACTAAGCCTTTTGCATGCTTCAATTGTGGTGCACCTGGCCATCCAGTAAGGGAGTGTTCCAAGCCTAAGCATTGTCTTTATTATAAGAAGGAGGGACATTTGATTTCAGCTTGTCCCAAAAAGGAGAAGGGTTCTCGTCAGGGTCATCTTAGTGTGGCTACTACTTCTAGAGATGCTTCTCAGCCTCGAGGTACTTTTCCTTCCATTCTAGCGGGCTCTATTTTATTCCATAATCGTTATATTCGAGTGCTTTTCGATACGGGTGCATCTCACTCATTCGTATCAAAGGAACTCGTTGATGCTTTGTAGTTAGATGTTTCTTATATGCTTACTTCTTTACAGATTGCAAATCCTATCGGCGGATCTGCAACTCTTAGTTTGCTTTGTGATGATGTTGAGTTTTCGATTTGTGGCTTTTCTTTCCGTGCGAATATGCACGTTATTCCTTTTCTTGGATTTGATATGATATTGGGAATGGACTGGCTAGTTAGATACGATGCTAGGATTCTATGGTTGGAGCGAGTCTTATATATTCGACATCGTGATTCTTATGATCAGTTATCTCTTTTGCTTCGAGATTTCGATTGTGATTCCATGGCTTCTTTATTTGCTCTTGATTCTCGAGACGATGATGATGATGTATCCCATATTCCTATCATTTGCAACTTTTCAGATTTATTCGAGCCCGTTTCTGGTTTACCTCCTAAGAGAGCTATTGAATTCCGCAACGATCTTGTTCCCGGCACGTAGCCAGTTAGTCGTCCTCCCACGAGGATGTCTACACGAGAGAATGAGGAACTCAAAAAGTAACTTCTTGAGCTTGAAGCCAAGCATTTCATTCGTTTCAGTTCTTCACCGTGGGGAGCCACGGTAGTAATCGTGAAGAAGTTTGATGGGACTCTTAGACTTTGCGTCGACTATCGCAAGCTTAATGAGTTAACCATCAAGAATCGTTATCCTTTACCGAGGATTGATGACATGTTCGATCAATTAAGTGGTGCTAAGGTCTTTTCACAGTTAGACCTTGCCGCTGGTTTTCGTTAGCTCCGAGTCACGGAAGATAGTATTCATCTCACCGCATTCCGCGCTCGCTATGGTTCTTATGAGTGGCTCGTCATGCCGTTCGGATTGACGAACGCACCTGCCTACTTTGTCGATCTTATGAATCGAGTGTTCCGAGAATATCTCGATAAGTTCGTGCTTGTTTTCATTGATGACATTCTTGTATATTCCAAGTCCGAAGAGGACCATGCTCGACATCTTAGAATTGTTTTGAGTAATCTCCGAAAGCATCAACTCAAAGCAAAACTTTCTAAGTGTCACTCAAGTGAAGTTCTTAGGCCATGTTGTATCTTTAGAAGGTATTTCCGTTGATCCTTCTAAGCTCGAGGCTATTCAGAGTTGGAAGAGGCCTGAGAATGTTCACGAGGTTCGTAGTTTTCTGGGTTTGGCTGGTTATTACCGCCGTTTCATTAAAGACTTTTCCCATATCGTGCTTCCATTGACTAGCCTTACGAGGAAAGGCGTTCGATTCATTTGGCCCGATAAGTGTAAGGTTTCTTTTCAGAAATTGAAGGAGCTTCTCACTAATGCTTATACCGATAAGAGTTGGAAGGGAACCAAGATCTTAACGTTTATACCGATGCCATTCATAGTGGCCTTGGTGTTGTTCTGATGCGAAAAGATCGGGTATTTGCCTATGCTTCTAGGCAATTGCGTCTGAATGAGGTTCGGTATGCTACCCATGATTTAGAGCTTGCAGCCATTGTCTTTGCTTTGAAGATTTGGCATAATTATCTTTTGGGAGAGCACTTCATTCTTTTTACTGACAATAAGTCTTTGAAATATCTATTCACTCGGAAGGAGCTTCATATGAGGCAGCAGTGTTGGCTTGAATTTCTCGCCTCATATGATTTTGATATTCAGTATACCATGGGGAAGGGTAATCGAGTGGCTGATGCTTTGAGTCACAAGCATTCGGCAATTGTTTCCATGATGATTGCAGAATGGAAAGTTCTTGAGACTCTTTCCATGTGTGATATTCGTGATCGTGCTTCCACATTCAACTCTCCTATTCTATTATATAGAATGAAAGCTCGTCCTACTCTTCTTGATCGGGTTGTCGAGGCTCAGCGACAAGGCTCTGATATATCTTCTCTTATTCAGAAGTATAGGTCTAAATCCCACGATGACATTGAGTTAAGGGATTTCAACATCGATATTCATGGGTGTCTTCGAAAGAAGAACCGTCTACTTGTGCCTTCTATTCCAGAACTTAGGCGGGACATTCTAGCTGAGTGTCACCGTTCTAAGTATACTATTCATCCTGGCAACGGTAAGATGTATGCCGATATGTGTCGCCTTTATTATTGGGAAGGCATGAAGCGTGATGTCACAAGTTATGTAGGTAATTGCATAACTTGTCAGCTTATTAAGGCCGAGCATCAGCGGCCATCCGGTTTTCTTCAGCCTTTAGAGGTTCCGATGTGGAAATGGGATCAAATTTCGATGGATTTCATTGATGGCTTATCTCGTTCGAGATTAGGCCATAGCATATTTGGGTTGTTATGGACCGTCTCACCAAGTCCACACATTTTATTCCTATTAAGTCGAACAGGACGACATCTCTTTTATCGAAGCTATATATTAAGGAGATCATGCGATTGCACGGTGTCCCTTCATCTATTATGTGTGATCGTGATCCTCTTTTCACGAGTCACTTTTGGCAGAGTCTCTAGCAAGCTTGAGGCACGAAGCTTAATCTTGGCATATCTTATCACCCACAGTCTGATGGACAGACTGAACGAGTGAACCGTATTTTGGAAGACATGCTTCGTGCTTGTATCTTGGATTTTAGTGGTAGCTGGGAGGTTCATCTTCCTCTAGTTGAGTTTGCTTATAATAATAGCTACCAATCTTCTATCGGTATGGCTCCTTTTGAAGCCTTATATGGAAGGCCATGTTGTTCTCCATCTTGTTGGCTTAAGTCCGTGGAAAAGCTTATATTAGGCCCCGAAACTATTCGAGAATCATCTGAGAAGATCCATCTTATTCGTAAGAGAATGAAAGAGGCATAGAGTCGCTAGAAATCCTATGCGGACAACCGTAGGAGGCCTCTTGAATTCTCCTTGGGTGACCTTGTTTTTATTCGAGCTTCTCCTTGAAAGGAGTGGTACGCTTTAGCCAGACCGAGAAATTGGCACCACGCTATGTTGGGCCATTTCCTATTATAGAGCGTATCGGTCCGCTTGCTTATCGTGTAGCACTTCCCTATCAGTTTTCTGGAGTTCATGACGTATTCCACGTTTCTCAGTTGAGGAAGTGTCTATGAGATCCAGAATCCATGCTTGATACTCGTGCTTTAGAAAAGTTGAAAGTCTCTCCTGATCTATCTTATGTGCAGCATCCTCTGAGAGTTCTTGCTTTGGAGACTAAACGTCTTCGGAACAAGAGTGTCCCGCCCGTGAGGATTCAATGGTCCAATAATCCCAATGAATACACTTGGGAAACCAAAAAATTCATCGAGCGATCGTATCCTGGTTACTTATCATCTCACTCCAATGGTAATAATTTTTCATTTTAATCTATCTAAATTTCCTTTGCTTAATGACATAAAGTGTGTTGAATATAGATTTCCTCTAGAAATCACGAGGACGCAATTTTATTAAGAAGGGGAGTCTATAACAAATCGGATTTTGGAGATTACCGTTAATATTAAATTATAATTAATATTAAATTATAATGTAAATATAATTTAATATTGTTATTATAAAAGAATTGGAGGAATGAAATGTGAGTTGATATTGTTTATTTTATATAAACAATGTTTTGATGAATAAAACTTGGGTTTTGAATTTATATGAGCTAATTTATCTCATAAGATGTTATTTTAACATATTGATGGTTGGAATAAATATAAATGAATGAAAGTAATCTTAGAATATCTTATTTGTGAAATTGGGTTGAAAATAAATGATGTTAGTTATCTATTGAGTCGGAATGGAAAATATTGGTATTTAGGTAAATTTGAGTTAATAAATTAACCAAGTGATGTATTTCAACATTTAATTGTTGAAACAAATCTAAATTGATGGAAATAAAGCTTTAAAAACTTTATTTTGAGGTATTGAAGTGAAATTAGTTATGTACTGTATTTTAATTAAGTCATTGTGTTAATATTGATAATTATTGCCAATATTATCCTTTTACTGAATATAAGAGGAAAAATATGAAGAAAACATTTCTTTTATTAAAATAAAAGATGAAATATTGTGTTAAAATATTATTTTGTTGTTTTAAAAGTGTTAGAATGATTTGTTACAATTTATTTGACTAAGAGAATAATTTTTGAACAAGTTATATTTAAAAAAGAGCATTTTTACACTAAAATTGTGTAAATTGTTAAATATTGTTAAAAATGGTGTTTTATTGTTAAAACAACTTTTTATTGTTAAAATAAATTTCATTTTGTCACATTAACTATTTTTCATAAAAATCTTAGAACTTGAGTTATGAATTAACTGTAATGTTTTATTTCATCTTGCATGTGTCTTTTCTAGCTTCTACAGGTTACTAAGGATCATTTCTCCACCAAAATTCATCAACTTTCTCCCAAATCAGTGTTATATCTTGCTAAATAAAGTGGTAAGAAAGGTGAGAGTTTTCTTATAGCAAGCTAAAGCAAAATATCAGATTTTGCTATCAATTTGTTGCATGAAATGTTGAATTTTTTGAATAAGTTATCTCTTTTGTTGGCTGAAATTGTGCTATGTTCAAAAATTCATAGCTTCTTCAATTTACAGCTTATTGCTCTCAATTTTCGATAGGTTGTAGTAGTTGGCCTTTAAAACATTTTTGCAAAGTTTCATTGAATTTTGATTTGTTTTGATATAGAAATTTGTTGGTTGAATTCGGCCAAATATTGATCTCTGTTTGTTGGCCGAAAATGTACCATATTCAAAAATTCATATCTTTCTCAAATTATAGCCAATTGCTTCCAATTTTTGATATGTTGTAGTAGTTGGACTGTTAAACAATTCTGAAATTTTGGTTGTATTTTGATTTATTTTGGTACTGAAAATTGTTGGTTGAAATCGGCCAAAAAGTGATCTCTGTTTGTTGGCCGAAAATACGCCATGTTCAAAAAATTATATCTTCTTCACTTTATAGCCAATTGCTTCCATTTTTTATATCTTGCAGTAGTTGGACAGTGCAATGTTTTTGAAAATATTCATAAAATTTTGAGTTGATTTGTTATAGCAAATCATTGGTTCAAAACAGTCAAAATTCTTGTTTTTTAGTGCTTGCTGAAAAGAGTTATGTTCGAAAAATCATAACTCTTTCATTTTGCAGTGAATTTCTCTGAATTTTGGACCTATTATAGTAATCATGTCATAGTATAAAACTGCCAAATTTGGCTGAAATCTGGGTTGCTTTGGTACCCCAAGTTACTGTCTATAGTCAGCCAAAAACTCAATTGCTTGGTAGATTGTTCTTTTTCTCTTATTTGCGCTTTCATTAACTATTTCACTGCATATTTCGATGATTTTAAATATTGTTTGAATAAGTTTGATGATGAATGTTTAAGTATTTTTATCCGACAATGGATAGGCTTGAATTTTGAAATTTTTGAGAATTTAAAATTTATTTAAATTCTATTTCAATCTAAATATCGATAAATGTCGATATTTGAAGAATTCGATTGTTTTAATTGATTTTGGTTTCGAATAAGTTTCTAAAAATTATTTATAAATTATGGTTAATTAAATAAATGGTTTTTAAGACATTTTAAAGGGTTTTTAAGCAATTATATTTTTTTTAAAAGTATTTTATAAATAGTTAATCTATTTGATAAATGGATTTTCCCTTTTATAACTTATTTAAAAATCTCTAAAAATTATTTGAAAATCCTGTTTTCTCTATAAAATTATTCTAAATTTATTATAGCCTAGTTAGATGATTTTCGATGTATAAGATGAGAATTTAAACGATTTGGAAAAAAATACTTGGTATGGGACATGTGTTTTCGCCTAATCGCTTAATATCGGACTTGCAATGTCGAATCTGCTTTGAAGTACTGTTTTATGATATTCTTACTTACCAAGGACATGAGGCAGGATTGTTATGATGAATTGATGATGATTTTGATGTTTAAGATGGATTTTTACTTGTCGATGAAATGAGACAAGTCTCGATGCCACTTTAAACCCATCTTTAAAAATTTTCGTCCTCGAAAAGGAACAAAGAAGAGTTTTAAATTACACTGTTAATTATCAGTTAAATTATTCCTAAGACATCTTAACTTTTTTGCTCCTTTTTATTCTAAAGTTTCAAAACACTTTAAAATCTACATAATATCACCAAAATAGCTTCATAAAATACTTTTTATAACTCGGTGTCTCAACAAGTCCATCCTTGTTTTCATAGAAATTCGGTCATACGTTGATCAGGCGTAGGACTGAAAATCTATTAGTACTTAGCAGAACTGTTTTCAACACCCAATGAAAATACTTGAAAAACATTTTTGAAAATATAGAAAATATTTTTAAAAATATAGAAATCATTTTTGGTGAGAATGCTTTGGAAATCATCACCCCCTCCATGGTCGCAGTTAACCCGATGGTTACTTTGCCATCCCGGCAAAATCCATAGTACACTATAGGTACTCCGCGCCCCTCGATTACACCATGTAACCCACCACAGATCGTAGCTAAACCCAGGGTTATGTCGCCATCACGGCAAAACCCATGTAACTGTAGGAATTTCGCTGCAAAGTGAAACTTCACCTCTCCTACATAGATCGCAGACTACATCAGTCGAGTTCCAATGTAGCTTGTAGGCACTCACTGCCACATGACTTTCTCTATGTCTTCATAGATCGCAGTCTACTGGTGTTACGTCACCCCCTCGGTAAAATCAAACGTAGACCGTTGGCACTCACTGCCACACTTCCTTTATGGTCCGTAGTAGATCATAGTGACATCAAGTTACAATGTCGTCACAGCATAACCCAAATGTCTCTGTAGGCATCAGCGCCCTCGACTTTCGCTACCCACACACAATCCTCAGAAACTTCAGTTTGTCCTGACTTCCTCCTAGGATCAAATTTAGAGCCCCCTTTAGAACTCAAGGCAGAATCACCCCGTGGATCTCCTATGAAGTTCATTTCATGGGAGCGTCTTTTTCCTCAGAGCCAATCTCAAAACATTTTATACTATACACATATAGTATCTTTCAAATAATACTCTTTATGATTCACATAAAAATCTCTTTTACATAAAATCGATATCTCAAATCGATAGTTCCAAACTGGGCTTTCCAAATTCCCAAAATTGATTTTTCCCAAAAATCAAAAGCCTTTCAAAATCCATTGGTTCCAAAAACCTTTTTCCCAAAATCATTCTCATAAAATCATTTATATATATATACACACAAATATACATAATCTTGAAAAAAATCTTGGATCACTTCATACTTATATAAATTCCCTTTTACACTTCAAATATTTTTCAAAATCTTTTCTTCTGGTTATAGAGTCAATAAGAAGAGTTTATCATATAAAACCAATATATATAACTTTGCCTATGCCAACTCAACATTCAAATTCGATTTCTTTTATAAAGTTATTTACCACCTTACTTACGTTTCATAAAGTGAATTTCAATCATAGAAGTATCCAACTTCCACTTTTATTCACCATATAATTCTCAAAATATACTTTTTCATTCAAAAATCACTTTTTACTTTTCTTTACAACTATCTATTCAATCAAGCACGTATGATATAGATATATCATCCTTACGCAATATCAAATCCGATCGCTCACTCGATCACACAATTTCACTTTCAACTAGTATCGTCCACCCAGCTTCCTAGTGCAGACTCAGATCTGGTTGCTTGATCAGAAACCATCATTTTCCTTGCATAGCCCTAACCATGATAGAAAATTTCCAAAATCAATCAAAAATCCATATTCAGGGTTCGTCGTTGAAAATCGAGTGAAAAATCACAACTTGAATCGATATACTATCTCGAAATTCTGTGCTCGAATCTAGATCAAATCGTTATGCGAATAGAATAATATACGTACATCCTACATATTTATCTCCATTGATTATCGACTAAATCAATTTTCTTTTACTCCACATTCATTTAGATTTCGATTCACTTATTCACAATTACTTCAATTCCCATTTGGGTTATCACTTTAATTATAAACAGTTTGCACTCTGACTAGCTTGAATTTAGAAAATGCCTTGAAAAGTTTAAAATAGATAAGTAGTTGTAAAATAGTTATTAGTTGTGAAAATAGCTGTAGAATAGTTAAGTAGTTATAAAATAGTAATTAGTATGTAAAACAGATGTAAAATAGTAATTAGTTTATAAAACAGATGTAAAATAGTAATTAGTTTTCAAAATAGTTGTAAAATAAGTATAAGATAGTTTGGGTTTTAAGAAAAAGGTTGCATAGTTAATGGCTAGGAAAATAGATTTAAAATAGTTTATATTGAAACAATTTACTTGAAAATAGTTTCAGAGTCAAACTGGTTCAATTTCCTAAGCTCCCATTCCAATCAATTTTCAATTAATTTTCAATTTCCACTTGCTTTTAAATTGACTCAATTCCAATTCAATTCGAATTATCTTCAATTCCTATCCTAAATTCAAATCAATTTCCATTTGAATTTATTTCAATTCCAGTCTCAATATTAAACAATCTTGAATGACATAAATTCGAGTTAAATTTTGAAATGTTGATCTAATCTTTTGAATCAAATTATCCTTTACTTTTAATTTAATAGACTAAGCCTTTAAACAATTTAATTCTGAGTCCAAATTTTAAATATTCATTTTAAATTACCTTTACTTAACTTATCTTAAAGTTCAAGTAAGAGTTTAAAACTTTCTAAATAATTTAATCTTTAGAATCCAATTATTACTAAATTTTAACTTCTAACTTTGAAACCAATTCTTAACAATTTTATTTTGCAAGTTTGTTTTTAACATTCAAATCTTAAGCTCAAAGTGATTCCATTACATATGTTCAATCTTTATCTCTTAAACTCAAAATTATTTAAATAGTTTCAAATTAAAATTTTATTTCCTTTTAGTAATGGGTATATATTATCTCGATCCACTTCTTAATTCATTTAATAAATCCAATTCACAATTTCATAGATTATTAATAACAACGGGATGATATCAGGGTAAGTCATAAACATCCAAATTATCTAAAACATCCATCAAGAGCATCCATTACCCATTCCTAGAACTCAACTCATTTTGAGATCCCACATAACTCCCTGTTCAATTCAACCCATTTAACTTCCCTAAGTTAAATCTCAATTTATCTAATCCAGTCAACCTTACTAAATTTGAATTCTCCATTTCAAATTTTAAATTTCTTATCAATATGCTTTCCCATTTATAAGTTCAAAAACTTATTTCACCTTGGGGACATCACACTTCAGGGGAAAATTCAAAACTCAACACTTAGTGTTTACTTCCAATCAACATTGATATTATGTATATTCCATATGTTTAATTCCTTTAACACTTTGAAATAATTTCAAATTTTCTAGATTTAGATTTTAAAAACTTCACAACTTAAATTCTTTTCAATTTACAAGTTGTACTTATCTAGATTGTTATTTCCTTAAAACATTTCATTTATTTAGAAAATAATCACCCCTTTATTAGACTCACCAAAAATGTATGATAATATCCAAGATTATCATATTTGGAAAACAATTCACTGTTATATTATCTCATAATTTATTGGGAAATAAAACTAGGGTAAATTATTGAAAACACTTCTACAAATTTTAGGATTTTAATTTATGGTTGAATCCATTTTTAACTCAACATATTTGCATAGTGAATTCTTATCCAAACTCCTATTTGATTGTATATTTATTACCACTTAATTATTGTTATACTTAATTTCAATAATTAACAACCAATTACCCTAATATATATAATTTGAAAAATTATTGCTATATATATCAAAATATAAGCTTATATAAAAACAAATTTTAAAACCGTTTCAAAATCTTTATATAAGAAAATAACAATGACGCTCTCATATATAATACACTCAACTTATCCTAGGGTACTACTGACCCTATCCTTAATGAGTAAACCCACCAGATCCAAGGTTCTCACTTAACCTTCTGCTCTAATACCAAATGTAACGACCCGGAATTTTCGACCCCGAAAATTCGACACTAATACGTTCACTGTAGAAGTGCCGAGCATTCGAATGCCGGAAATTCCAGGTTGTTAGGGTAAAGAAGAAAGAGGTAGAAGAAGAAACAGAAGACAAAACACAAAATCTCACATTCACAGCGGATCAAAATATAAAATCAAATAATAGCGTTTATACAAAGAAAAGCAGTATCTGTTAATTTACATACAATACATCAGAGCTCATCAAAACTGGATAGTTGTAACAACTTGTCCCAGAATACAAACAAGATAACTTCAATACACATCGAAATAAACTCCATACGTTCCTGCCATCCAGCACTCCTCCTGGGCTCTAGAACGTCCTAACCTGAAAATCTGTAATACTCGTCTGACCCGAGCATTACAATAAAGTAACACCTGGGTCAAGTTGGAAACCAGCGTGAATAAACCCAAATAATTTGAAATGCAAAGTTATAAAATTTATTTGGATACCAGGGTAACTCATTCATCATTACGAGTTCTTATCTTGCTAAAGCCAACATTTGTTTCACTAACAATATCTAAAAACTTGTTATTCGGTTTAAAAGGCCATGTTGCTTAATTCATTCCATTCCAGCCTATTTGGTTCTAAAATCAAATCTATAAGAATTATTGTAGTTACTAATCGAAGTGGTTCTGGTTATTTTTTTGATACCCAAACCACGATCTCTTTGAATCCAATAACATAAAATCCAAAATGCCATCTCAAAGTACAAGTTGTTTAAGTTTAAACAATTTAATTTATATCTAGGATGACATATTCAACAGATAGATAATCCACATTATCACAAATAGATAATCCATATTATCACAGTTCAATCATAGCATCTCATATCACAGAGCAGCATATATAACATATCAGAGATATCTAACAATCCAAGTCATTCAATATAACATATCATCCCTAAGCAAGATTAATCAGTTGAGCAATTCCTAATTACTTTAATTTAATCTCCAAATAGTTTAATTTGGTTACTTTTAAATCATGCTTACTTCCCAATGATTAATTACAAACCATATATTATTATTTTAATTAATTAATGAGATTAATTAATCATCCTTTAACCATTTACATTAATTAATTAATTAACCCATAATTACTCACATTAATTAATTTCTATTAATTAATGATCCTATATTAATTACATTAATTAAATATACTTTAATTAATCACATCCGTTAATTAACCTTTGATTAATTACATTCAGTAATTACCCACTAATTACTTACACTAAGTAATTATACTTAATTAATCACATTAAGTAATTATACTTAATTAATTACCTTAAGTAGTTATATTTCATTAAGTGATTATCTTTAATTAATTAAACTAATTAACTATCCTTTAATTAGCCACACAAATTAATTTATTTTATTAATTACATTGAATAATTAATCCTTTTAACTACTTCCATTAAGTAATTACCCTAGATTACTTTTATTAATTAATTATTCTTTAATTACTTTCATTTAGTAATTATCCATAATTACTTTTAAACAAACAATTTTAAACATTTTAAATCTTTGAAAACTTGTTAATACTTTGCTTTGGAAACTTGGTAACATTACTTTGAAAACATATTCCTTTTGAAACTTACTCATTCTTAATATACTTTAAAAACTTGTTTCCACTAGCTTTGAAAACTTCCAATTTCTATTGTTTTTAAAACATGTACATGTTTTCTTTTTAAAAAATTTAAACCTGGAAATTTATAAAAACAAGCCCGAACCAAATCACAAAATTCCCGAGCCAACTACCAAACTTTCCCGAGCCAAACTTCGATTCACCCGCGTCCTCTCTTTACTTGGAGACAAACTCACAACATTCTCGAGCCAAACCCATGAAAAAAAACATTTCCTCCCCGATAACAACACATAGCCACACCAAACCTGACACAAAAGTGCATACATGCATGTGCACATCAATCTGACGCTCCTTCGACCAACACCCTGACCATCGATAAGTTGCCGACAACCTCGTCGACCAGCATGACCACCCAGATCCGACGATCTAGCCTGAAATCAAAATCAAGCCACCTCGACACAATCTGGAACTCAACCCTGAAAAACAAATCACCTCGCCGACGACGATCCCGACCACCAACATCTACGCCGCCTCGTCCAGAGCAGCGTCACTACCCCCATGCGTCAATTCCCCACATGCGATCGTCTCCAATTTCCCCATGCCGACACATTCTCCTTGATAAAACCATCAACCAAAACTGGCAATCGAACCCTAATTCGACGTCGCCCCACCTCCCCGTCGATCTAAAAATTCCCTTATCATTTTTCTTATGATCACCATCCTTCGCTCTACCTCCAGCAATGATCACATCGACTATCACCTCGCCGATCGTCGGAATTCGACGATAATACATAAATTGATCAACTCAGAAATTCACGACATATACCAACTTAAAAATCATAAAATGATTATCAAAAACCATTAATTTGCAGCACGAATCTGATGGTAAAATCCAAACATGATTTCCAAACATTCAATTTTTGACTTGCGTTTGATTTTCACTGTAATTTATCATTTTAGAAATAATTATATAGTATAAATTGTTGAAACCATTTTTAAAAATTATATTACACTATTACTATCACTTTCTCTTTAGTGATTACAACCTAAAATAGATTATATAAAGAGCAATTGAATTTATTTTAAATGGGTTAGATCCTATAGTACAAACAGAGACATATGTATATACATATCGAGACATGCACAGGCTTTCGTATTTATATACAAAGTATTCCAGTTGAGAACAACCATGAAAATCATATTTTCAATATCATTTCACAAATTAATCACATGCAACAAGTATTCAACTAGATTTAAACTTTGAAAAGTTTTGTTTACTCACTTGCAAATATTTGAACAGAGGACATTCTTGATATTTGAACTGGAACTGGAAGCTTTTGATCTGATCTCCTAATGTGATTGTTGATCTTGAATTTTCTTATGTTAGAGTTGAACTAAATCTACTACTTGCTTGATCTTTAGCTCAGGTTGAAAGAAACTATTGTCTGATTACAGTTTTGATTTGATTTGATTTTTCTTTTCAGGTTTTGGTTTTTAAAAGATGAAGGAAGAAGAAATGAAAAGAGGGAAATGAAAATGTGAGGAGTTTGAACTGAAAGTAGCCAGGTTCTCTAAACATTTTTTTAATATTTTAATTTAAAGAGAAAACAATTTTGCCACGTGTAAATTTGCATGTTATTTCAAGTTACAAATGTTAAATGTATGTATACCAAGCTTATAAATGTTTTAAAGCCTTTATTTAATATTTCTAATGTGTTTTATTTATATATTTTTGATTATTATTATTAATCTATGTTTATATCTTTATATACAAATCGTAGTTAGTTCAAGCAATTTAAAAAGAAAATATAATAAACTCTTTTGTTAAATCCTATTTTAAATCTTAAGCTATAATACTTTTATAAATGAATAAATAAATATATATACTATCTTAAGTGTGTGAAAAATATAGAGTTTAACTTTAAATTGCTTTTTGAAAATTATTTTATTAAATTCAAAACATAACTTCCAAATCACAACATGCATACATACATACATACATACATACATACATACATATGTATGTATGTATATTATAATTTAGAAACATATTTTCATTTGTTCAACTTATAAATCAATGTTTTTTTCTAGAGTTTAAAATCAGTTAATTACCAATTAACAAATGTCCAAAAATCCGGGTTACCACAATAGCATTCCGGAGCACTATATCGGATTTCGACGAAACTAGTTTCACTAGATCCGTAATAGTGAGTTACTATATGCCGATGAATTTTGTGGTGATTGGATATATCTTTTGGTTGTGCTAGATCAAAACATATATCGAAATTTCAAAAATTTATATTATAACTGGGTTTGAAAAGCTATCTTTTGCATATGATCATGACTCGAGACTAGTTACATTGTGTTCAAAATAGAGGTATTACATATAGGACGCCAGGCGGCACACCTCATTTGGACTTTGTGATTTTTGAGTCCATCGGGCTATATATTTTATGTATATATCTATATGAAATTTTCATCACACTTCTACAATTCTTGCCATACCTCCCCTGCTTAAGCCATAACCCTATTTTTTTAAAATACTACCTCCTTTTTTTCTTCCAGAGAAAAATAAAATAAAAAGAAATGAGAGCTTCAAAACTTTAAAAAATTAAAATCAAATTTGTTTCTTCATGAAAAATTGTTAAACAAACTACTTTGCACAAGATTTGCCAATATCTTCATTTCCATACCCATGTTGTCGCGTTCGATTTTGAAATTGGGAATTCGATAGCAGTGGGTTTTGGTAAATCAAATTAGGGTTAGCAAATACTTGGGGTTGATGAGGTATTGGTTCGATTTAAGGGTATATTCGGGATCAGAGAAGCATAGTAAGGCGGTGGAAATTTTTTGGTGGGGTCCGATCATGTCTTGAGGGCTGTGACTTTGGCCATGGGCTATAGTGGTGTGGATGTTGTGATTTGGGAGGGGTGATCGGAGATGAAATGGATGGGTCGACATGTTATGGCTCTCGACGAGATGAAGGATGGCGATATCGGTATGGTGGTTCATCGACATGAGATGGAGGATGGATGAGGAGAATGCACGGCCATGCACAGCAAGGGAAGTTTGAATGGAGGAAGAAGAATTTAAGAATGTAATTATAGTTAATTACGAAATTAGTTTATTAATTATTAATTTAAAATATCGGTAACTTAAAATTTTAATAACTTTCTCATACGAGGTCCAGTCGAGGCGCAGATTTTTGCGTTGCGCTCATAACAATGAAAGCTTCATAATGGAACAAGTTTGGATGAATTTGGAGATAGTTGAAATTTGGCTAAAATCGGACGTCGTTTAATTTTAGTCCTAGTCCCTAGTCGGAACGCCTCGGCAAAAATAGAAACTCTGTTGAGGTAAACTCACCTTTTGGCTAAATGTCAAAAAATTCAAATCTCTACTCTAATGTTTGCTGATGACCTTCTGCTATTTACAAAACCAAACAATAAATCTATTACCACAGTTTTCTCCACTTTGCAAAAATTCAAGAAGATGACTGGCCTTTACATAAATAAATCCAAATCTCATATTCGGATTGCTGGGGCTACTGATACCATTTGCCAGAACATTCTTTTGGTTTCTGGCTTGTAGGTCATGGATGAGAATGCCATGTACCTGGGTGCCCCTATGTGCAAGTCCAGAATAACTAAAGCTCAATGCCTGCCTTTATTTGAAAAAATAACCACTAGACTTAAAAATTATAATGCAACTAAGATCTCTCAAGCTGGTAGAATAGTTATCCTTAATAGCATTGCCACATCTATGTGTGCTTACTACTTTAGACTTTTTATCATCCCTGTTAAACTTATTGACATGTTAAATAGAGCTTTCAATCACTTTCTATGGCATGGAAATATATATTCAAACAAACTAATTCCCATAGCTTGTAAGAAGGTTACATACCCCTTTGATAGGGGGGGTTTAGGCATCATTAATCTTAAAAATTGGAATATAGCCACTGCATCTCAACAAGTTAACAGATTATTGGGAAATACTAATGGATTATGGGAAAAGTGGAATAAATTGTACAACCTTAAAACCGGGAACTTCTGGACTATGGAGATTAATAAAGATGCTAGTTACTATTGGAAAAGAATTATGAAATTTAGGAATCACTACCTTCCTATAGTGCAATGTAGCACTAACAACTCCTTCTGGTACTCTCCATGGTGTGCTCCAGGTATGATCTTGGCCAATTTGATTGATTACAATCTTTTAATTAACTCTGGTATACCTCAAAAAGCTAATGCCAATACTTTCTTTGTTGGTGAGGATCTCATATTGCCTCATGTAAGTTCCCCAGAGTTGAACAACCTCTGGTCTTCTATTGTGGCCTCATACAAGCTTGTGGAACAACTGAATTGGAATGGCAAACTTCATAGCACGTCGGTGGTCTACAAATCTATAATTCAACAGCAACATTCTTATACATTTCCTTGGCATGCTCGAATCTGGAAAAGCGGGTCGTCTCCCAAGCATAACCTCCTTCTTTGGAAATGCTTAATGAATGCTATATATACTCAAGACAATCTGGTTAAGAGACAAATCATCAATCAATCGGTGTGCATCTTATGTAATCGTGCTCCAGAAAATGTGGGGCATTTGTTTTTCAATTGCTTATTTTCCTATCAACTGTGGAAAAGAATTCTTTAACATATTGATGAGCGACCTCCAACCAGAGATAACTCTCTCGAATGGGTTCGAATCTTTCAACATACCAGGTGGAAATCTGATTCGACCTCTCGTTTGCTTCGATTTCTCAAGAGGACTATTGCGGTGATTTGGGATGAAAGGAATTCGCGTCGATTCCTTATGTCTTCTAATTCGATTACCGCCCTTTTTTTCAAAATTGTTAAATGAGTTGTCGCTGTGTTAATATCTTTGTTGTTTAGTTGTTACTGTATTTGCTTTGTTGCTTGGTGTATTGTAATTGCTTTAATTTTAATATAAGCGGACTGTCCACTATAAAACAGGCTGGCTTTGCCAAAAAAATAATATATTATATAGTGTAACGACCCATAAAATTTTGTTAAATTTTAATGGTTTTATTTACCGTATTTAATTTGATTTTTGAGAAATTTTAAACAATAATATTTTGAAATAAAATCTTACATTTGGATTACGTATTTTAAATGTGGCAAATGATAAATTTTCATCAAAAATTAAGAAAGTATATTTTAGGGTGTGATTCTTTTCAATTTAAGTCGGTAATAATTGATGTTCATAAAATAATTTATTTTGGAAAATTCAAGGCACAGCTGTTTTATTTGCCATCATTTCTTTTATTTATTTTCAAACGGTTCATTTTGCCTTTATAACATGCCCTTCCATATTTATTATTGCTGTCCAATCAAGCTATTAATTGCTTTGATTGTTTCTAAAACAGTGTGTAGCTGTTACTTTTTCTACCGATTTCAATTGCTTAATAATTTTTCCAATTCACAGATAGACTTCACCATTCCTAGCCTTAATAAACTTTGAAATCATCGTCCTTGCCTTTCGTTATTCGCCGTTTTATAATAATAATTGAAATTTATAGCCGTTTCAGTATATAACTTTTACACATTTTATGCTCATTTAATTTCAGCAGTCCATTGCCTTTAATTTTTAAACTGTTCCATTTTCTTCCTAGGCAACAGCTCATATTCCATTTCGCTCATAAGTCGGTTTCCACTTTTGCTCGCCTGCTCACCTTTCTTCCATCTATCCGTTTGATAGTTATATATAAGTTATAATACGTTTCCCTGATTCATCTCCTTTCCTTTTTTCATTGACATATTAATTCTGGGAAGTGATTAATTTAGAAAACCCATCTTCCCCTCATTTCTTTAAACTTTCAGCTAAATTTTAGCTTGTGACCGTTGCTGTACATTTCATTAAAGAGGTACGTTACCTTATTAATCTTCGGAATTTAAGGGTGAAAATTTTATTTTTCTAACCTTTCCTTTCCTACGCTCTCTGTTTCCACTTCTTTCATTATGACCGTTCATTATATATATACACTACAGCTGGAAAGTTATAAACGCATAAACTTAGATACGTTTTGCATTTATTAAAAATTTAAAGCCTACCTTTAATTGTGACCTTTTGGTTTCCTTGCTTTCAAAAAAAATTTAACCATAGCCACGGTAATAAATTATTATAAAATTTTCAACTTAATCTAAGATGACCGTTGCTACTACAATCATTACTTTTCTAATATATTCATTCCTACTTTCACTGACCTTTTATTTCTTCATTTTTCCACGGTCTAAAATAAATAAATAAATGGTTATTCGTTTTATTTTATTCAGTAATCAGCGTGACTCTTGCCATTTACACCGCACCATATTTGACTATTGATTTTCGTTCAGCATTCTTATTTTAAAAATATACAACAGAGTAACGTTGCCTTCACAATTTAAAAATTGCTTTAATAGCTCTTGAATCAATGTGTAGCTGTTACTTTGATATTTTTCCGAAATTGTGACTTTTCTCTTTCCTTCCGTTCAAATTTGAAACGTGCTACCATTTATTTGCTTTGATTATTTTCCTGAATCAACGTGAATATTTTTCCTTAAATCCTCAACTGAATCATAGCACATGATTGTGCTATTTCTTTGGTTACTTTTATTTAGTCGTTTCCATTTACTTCTGTTCGTATTTTCTTCCCTTTTTTTATTGCTTCTTCTCAGATTTCTCTTCTTTCCCTCTTATTGTTTCTTCCTCTTCTATATAAACTTACTTGGCACTACAAATTTCGGCCTCTCCTTCACCTTTTCCAAACACCGCTCCTCCACCGAACCCACTCTTCCCCTTGCGCAATATCCATCGAAGACGCAACGACCCTCCCCTGTTTCCTCTACTGTTCACATAATCAGGCATAGGTAAGTTAAGTTTATATTTGCAAGTGTTATTTACATATATATTATATATAGTTTTATATTTAGCTATGATATGGATGATTTTATCAATACACGTCCCCAGTACGTAATGTTGATGCATATTCTAGCATTCAAAGTTGGTACGCATATTTGTTTATATGGAGTATAGTTATGATATATTGATAGTGGTATAAAAATATAAGATGCATACATATAGTGGTTTATATAAAGTTGTTGGATTTGAATACATATATACACCAAACGTGGTTTCCATTTTTTTTGAAAAGTTTGTTTTGTTCCTAGAAGTGTATGCATATTTAATATGTGTGAGTTGTGTTGGATATGCAAATGGAGTCTGCATTTTTGGCATGTAGATTTATATTCATTTTTGTTTTAACTTTGAGTCCATATATGTATACTTTACAAACCATATTGTATGATTTATTTTATAAGTTTTGTAGATCCGTTATTATATATATATAGTTTTATAGTAAATAGGTTTATAACTTTTATTGAAGGTCAATTTACATCTTATTATTATGGAAGTTGTATAGGATTTTTGAAGTTGTTTATTTTCCTAAGTTCGTATATGACATATATGTATATAAAGTTATAATAATTATAGATATATCTTTATGGCCTTATATATATATATATATATATATATATATATATATATATGTATGTATATACTTTGCATACACTTATGTATGGAGTTAGTTTTCTAATGTATAAGTTTTCATTTCAGTTGGCATGCATGTTTGCATAAAAGTTAAGGGTGTATATGTGTTTTAGTGTAGACCAATTGCTTTCGCAAATAAAAAAATAAAAATAATAAAAATAAAGTTATATTAGTTGCTATTTATATATATTATATAAAGTTTACATTCTAACTTATAATTTCGATCTGCACAGCTTACAGTATTATATATATTTATAAAATAAGTTATAATATAAGTTATATAAGTAATTCGTATATCCGTTGTCTAAAATTTTATATAAGTTTGTGTATAGGCTTTACTGTTTATGTATGGGTAGTTATATGTTAGTTTATATATACAGGTAAAGTGTTTAAAATTTATAATTGTATTGTGAAGTGGATTTTGTACCATATGTATATAGTAGTTCATAAATGAGATTTGAACAGTGTAATTTGTTGAAGTTTTATATATTAATCTTATTTTAAAATATAAATCTTAATGATATTATATACATAGGTCGTATGGGGTGGTTTGGATCTTAGATTTGTAAGTAGAAATTTTGATCTACGTGTAAAAATTAAAATGGTTTGGAAAAATTATAAGGATTTTTATTTAACATATATGTTTTATTTCAAATGTTAAAACTATTGGTTTATGTATGAAAAAAAGGTAAATTATATGTGTGTGTGTGCATATATATATATATCTTTGTGTGTGTGATTCGACTTTAAACTTTTCTTAGGGATGCAATTTTGATTTTTATTAAAATAGCAAAAATTTCTGTATATATCAGACTGATTCTGATTCAATTCATAAATTCTTGATTATCAGCCTCGTTCGTTCAATTCGTGCCAATCCTACTTTGCTTTGAAATTCCTTCTCGGATTTATAATTCAAATTTCAGTGTCCGTATCAGTGTGCGTATCCATGTCATCTTCTGTATTCTCTAGTCTCGAAAGGTGAGCAATCACTCACGATTAACATTCTTTTATTTGTTAAATTTGATTAAATTGAAACGACAATTGAAATATGATGCTGTAGTTATTTAAATTGTTATATATGCTATTATCTGTAGCTGTTCACTTATGGGATATAGCACCATATCCTATTGTTTATATTTCTTTTTGATGATATATGCCTGTTGTTTTTATTATTTTCATATCTATTATCACTCTGCAAGTTCCCTGTTAGTATAGAAATCACTATGGGTTGAAATGGTACATACCTGAACGGATTTTAGAATAGGAGAATTTCATTATGGGTTGAAATGATAAACCCAAGCGATTTTCATTTGAATTGAATTTGGGATTACAGGTTGAAATGATATCCACCCGTATATATTTAACTTACGGATTGAAATGATAAATATCCGTATCCCTTGTACATAGAATAGAAAATTTTACATCGACGTCGTGGTCTATATGAATGTTTTGAAAATAATTTCTATGGTCTTGGAAAGAAATATATGGTTTTAATGAATATTGATTTAAAGTATTATATATAAAGGTTATTTTATATATAGATTTAATATTAAGATAATTTAATTAAGATTTATTTTATTAATATGAAATATGTTTAAGGATTTATTAAATTTGTATTTCTGAAATAGATTTGTGGAATAAATTTTATAAGCTAAGGTTTGAAGATATATTTGGGACTTATTTGAATTTGTCATTAATTAAGGATTTTATTTTGTTAAATCAATTTGAAACTATTAAATTCGAAACTTTAACATATGATCCTATAACTTGAATTTTTATTTAAGAAATTTAATGGATGATTCATGTCTAAAGAAATCGAAGGTAATATATAGAAAATGTAAATTTAAGGTCATATAAATAATATTGAATTTATTAAGTGAATATTTCAAAACTAAATAATAGTGAAGTCAAGTTGGGAGATAAACGCAACTATCAAAGTTTAGTCATTGAAATATTGAATACTTAAAGCTCCGAAATATATTAACTTTGAATTATATTGAAATTTAAATGGTTTATTTTGTGGTTCCAATCCGTATTTAAAATAGATAAAATTTGAATTAGTTTAGTCAGAAACTAAATTGAATGGAAATTGATAAATTTTGATTTAATTAAATTTGAACGGGAAGGTCGAGTTGATTTTTGAAGCGATTTGTGAAGTTTGAGGAAATAAAAATACTTTACTTCATAAATTATTGGATATATATATATACTAACTTGGAAAATAGAGATATTTGAAATGTAAATGATATTTTAGTTTTGAAATATAAATAAAATTGAAATGACCACGGTGTTATAGTGTATATTTCTACCCTGTAGATAGTTCATTGGATCCTTAGAGGATGGGTATCCCAAACATCCTCTAAGTTAATTATATTTCAGTTGATATTTCACTTGAGTTGGATTTATAGATATAAGAATGTTAATCCTGACTCGAATGTTTTGTGTTTTGCTTTACGCTCGGGTCAGACTGAGTGACACAGCATTAGAGACTCACCTTTGGAGTTTGGAGCTTTTAGAGGTCCAACTATCGATTTAGCTTTCAGCTTTTCCAGTTGATTATTTCAGAGGAGTCATTGGTTCGTACTAAAGACCTCACTGTATTTAAGATATTCAGATGTACTTTATTTCTAACTCTGATGTTTATATAGTAGCTTCACTAACTACTATTCATTTATTCTGCTGCATATTATTGTACTACTTTGTATCTGTGATTCTGTAATGGATTTATTTACTGTATATGTTTAAGTTTTGCCAAATTTCAATTAACAATCTAATATTTTGAGCAATTCAAGTCCGACATGTGCGGATGCGAATGGTTGAAAATATTGGGTTGTTACAGTTGGTATCAGAGCTTTGGCTCTAGGCAAAACTTAGCATATATGGTAAATTTATTTACAGAATCACTTTCGTTCGAGTTGAATCTCTTCCTTTTTGACCCGATTTCCTTTGAATTTTGGAATGTCCCTTGGTTCCGAAGTTTATTCTTGTCTCTTCTATTTATATTCGTTTGATTCTGGAGTATTCCATAACTCCACTGAATGTTTTGTAAAGGGGGTGAAAACTCCTTTACAATCGGCATTGATTCACCGAAGATTTATATATCCTCAGTTTAGATGCTGCTATCTCTGGTTATGCCGAATTCTATATCTGGCGATCGAATGTCGATTTGCCTTGGAATTCCGCATCGATCATATTCATGAAGTCACGGTTGACTCGGTTAAGGTCGCCCGCGATTTATATCCATAATCTATTTTGTAATTCAATTATCTCATCTTCGATCGAGTCTATCTTCGAATCAGGGTTCTATTGATTGGAGTTCCTCAAAATCAAATCTCTATCTTTGTTTTGAAATCCATTCTTGAATCATCCTTTGAGAATCGGGTTTTGTTTGTATTTTAAAATTGTTTTATACCGAAATTTTTATTTGGGTAACTATGATTTTATTCTATATGTAAATGAGAAAATGTTTTCGATAAGGATTATATACCTTTTAAAAAAACGAGAATTTGAAGTTTCGAAAAGATTTGAAATTTTAAAAATATTATAAGAAAATTGATTTATAACTGAAGGTTTTGAATTTGAAATTCGAGAGGTTGGACTCCAGTATTTTTGAAAATTGGTTTAAGATTTTGAAATATATAACGATAAGATTTGAAAGTATTTTCTGAATAAGAAATGTTTCAAATGACTTCAAATGAGTTCCAAGGATTTCCAAAAAAAATTCAAAGAAGTTTTCAAGAAAATAGAAGTCCAGAACTCACTTATGTCGCTGAAAAATAATTTCGGTGATGAGTGCACGCATCATCGACATTGATTTTCGAGTTTCAGAGTGGGGAGAGGCCACTTTAATAGCTTTGCTATGCGAGTGACTTTGTGAAACCAATTTGATTTCAAATTTCGAAGTATGATTTGATATTCGAAAGATATAGGTATATATATTTGAAACAATTTAAAGTAAGCCGGTGTTCAATCCTCGAGTTTTCGATTTGATTTAGTATAACTCTATTTATAAAAAAAATGATTTGTTGCTGATTTCCAACTCTTGGATTTGAAATTTGATTTCACCGACTATGTTGAAGGTTCGAGCACTTCCAAATCAAGGTTTAAAATTCTAAAACTAAGAAATTTCGAAGAGTATAAAATATTTGATAAAGAATATAAGTTTAGTTTTGTATGTTTAAAGTATGAAGAGTATGACTTAGGTAAATTTGAAACTTTTGTTAAATAAATAATTTGAAAAAGGAAAATTGGATTTTTCATATAGAAATAAATAGTATAAAGGTTTTAAAGGGATAATTATAAATTTGGAAACCATTTTGAGTATAATTGATTTAGAGAAAAATATTTGGTTTTGAAATTTGATTGGAATTAAAACCAGTACTTATATGGTGATTTTGGAAATGAATTTGTTTGACCTAAATTTTGTTGATTTGGAAATTTGGATTATTTTCTAAACCTATTGTTTAAGAAACTTTGAAACTAAATTGATATTGAAATGATTTGAAATTGAGAACCTTATATTATTAAGTACTTGAATTGGGAGTGGTCGAACTTATATAAAATGGATTTGTATAAGTATGAAGTTGATTTGAAATCTATTGATTTGAAAGATACTCAATTTGGAAAGAGATTTTTTTTACAATCGAAGTCTATATAAGTATGATTTGATATATTATTGATTTGGAAAGTATTCGATTTGGAAAAGGAATCTTATATATAATGGACTTTATATAAGTATGATATTTGAAAGTATTTGGAAAGGTACTGTATGATATACATTTTTCAAAGTAAAGATATGGAAAGTGCCTTCTACTTGATATCCGCTTTGTGGCCACATTGTGGATTCATTCTATCGATATTATTCTCTTGGATTTTTGGTTTTCCAAATGTGATACTCGAGTGTCCCACCGTGGCGTAATCCATGGTTTTTTTTCTTGCGACTGCATAGCGCAACTACCTGGCTGAAACTGACCAAGGGATACGGATTGTTTTCTAGGGGACCCAGGCGTAAACATTGTGTATCCTGCAACCTGTGTAGGTCGCATTAGTAGCGAAACTTCCTGGCTGAGACAGCCTAGGGGTACGGGTTGTTTCCTGGTGGACCTAGGCGTAACCATTGTGTATCCTGCACCCTACTAGTCATCATGGCGTAACTCGCAGGGCTGAGAAAGCTTACGGATACAGATTGTTTCCTGGGGGATCTAGGCGTAACCATTGTGTATCTGCAAACCATGGTTGGACAAAGGTTTTGGTTTGATTGTTTTGTTTGGATTGTACTTTCCATATCTGTATTTTTAAGGTTTTTCAAGTATTTTCACTGGGTATTGAAACAGGTCTACTAAGTACTTGAAGAATTCTATCTTTGCGCCTGATCAACGCATGGCCAGAGTCTGCAAGAAAGAGGACAAACTTGTTGAAACATCGAGTTATAAAATTATTTTTGAAAGGAAAAATTCGTTTCGATATAAAAGTATTTCATTATAAAGGAATTTTCAACAAAGAAATTTTGTATTAATATTTGAGATTAAAATTTTATGGTTTGATTTAATTATTCGAGCCCGATATTATTCCTTTGAACCTACCTTATCTGCTCAGCATTATTTATTCACCTATATTCCGTTTTTCCAAATCTACCCTCCTTTCCTTTTTGAATATAATCTTTAAAATATTGTTTATTTATATACTACATGGTTTAATAGTAAATCATTAGTGTCATTAATATTTCAGAAGTTATTAATTTAATATAACATATTTGAGAAATGAGTATTAATTTATCTATAATGTTGAAAGTGTCTTAAGATAAATTAGTAAATTTATAAACTATGGATTTAATGTTGTCAAATAACTTCCTTGAAAATATAACCAAGGATGTGAATAACTGTTTCCAAATAGTTTTCATATATATTTATAGAGGTGTTATTTAAAACTTATAAATGGTATTTATAAAGGAAGCAAGAAATTTACAAATGGGTTTGAAAATTTTCTTTAAGTATTAAAGAAAATTTAATTTCAAATGAAGTTTTCAAATGAATACTTCAAGTAAAATTTATATGGTCTTAAATTAATCCTTGTCTTTCAATCTATTTATCTTTCTGGTTGTTTCTATTCTCCTACCTTCTTCCTTTTCGGGGACGAAAAGTTTTGAGTGGGGGAGAGTGTAATGACCTGTAAAATTTTGTTAATTTTTAAAGGTTTTATTTAGCGTATTTAATTTGATTTTTGAGACATTTTAAATAATAATATTTTGAAATAAAATCTTACATTTGGATTACGTATAGTTAAATGCGGCAAATGATAAATTTTCATCAAAACTTAAGAAAGTATATTTTAGGGTGTGATTCTGTTCAATATAAGTCAGTAATAATTGATGTTCATAAAATAATTTATTTTGGAAAATTCAAGGCACAGCTGTTTTATTTGCCATCATTTCTTTTACTTATTTTCAAACGGTTCATTTTGCCTTTATAACTTGTCCTACCATATTTATTCTTGTTATCCAATCAAGCTATTAATTGCTTTGATTGTTTCTAAAACGGTGTGTAGTTGTTACTTTTTCTACCGATTTCAATTTCTTAATAATTTTTCCAATTCACAGATAGACTTCCCCATTCCTACCCATTAATAAACTTTGAAATCATCGTCCTTGCCTTTCGTTATTCCCCGTTTTATAATAATAATTGAAATTTATAGCCGTTTCAGTATATAACTTTTACACGTTTTATACTCATTTAATTTCAGCAGTCCATTGCCTTTAATTTTTAAACTGTTCCATTTTCTTCCCAGGAAACAGCCCACATTCCATTTCACTCATAAATCAGCTTCCACTTTTACTCACCTGCTTACCTTTTCTTCCATCTATCCGTTTAACAGTTACATATAAGTTATAATACGTTTCCCTGATTCATCTCCTTTCCTTTTTTCATTGACATATTAATTCTAGGAAGTGATTAATTTAAAAACCCATCTTCCCCTCATTTCTTTAAACTTTTAGCTAAATTTTAGCTTGTGACTGTTACTATACATTTCATTAAAGAGGCACGTTACTTTATTAATCTCTAGAATTTAAGGGTGAAAAATTTATTTTTCTAACCTTTCCTTTCCTACGCTCCATGTTTCCACTTCTTTCATTATCACCGTTCATTATATATATACACTACAGCTGGAAAGTTATAAACGTATAAACTTAAATACGTTTTGTATTTGTTAAAATTTTAAAGCCTACCTTTAATTGTGACCTTTTGGTTTCCTTGCTTTCAAAAAATTTGAACCATAGCCACGGTAATAAATTATTATAAAATTTTCAACTTAATCTAAGATGACCGTTGCTACTAGAATCGTTACTTTTCTAATATATTCATTCCTACTTTCACTGACCTTTTATTTCTTCATTTTTCCACGGTCTAAAAAAATAAATAAATGGTTATTCATTTTATTTTATTCAGTAATCAGCGTGACTCTTGCCATTTACACCGCACCATATTTGACTATTGATTTTCGTTCAGCATTCTTATTTTAAAAATATAACGCAGAGTAACGTTGCCTTCACAATTTAAAAATTGCTTTAATAGCTCTTGAATCAATGTGTAGCTGTTACTTTGATATTTTTTCGGAATTGTGACTTTTCTCTTTCCTTCTGTTCAAATTTGAAATGTGCTACCATTTATTTGCTATGATTATTTTCCTGAATCAATGTGAATATTTTGCCTTAAATCCTCAACTGAATCATAGTACGTGATTGTGCTATTTCTTTGGTTACTTTTATTTAGTCGTTTCCATTTACTTATGTTCGTATTTTCTTCCCTTTTTTATTGCTTCTTTCCAGATTTATCCTCTTTCCCTCTCTATTATTTCTTCCTCTTCTATATAAACTTGCCCGGCACTACAAATTTCGGCCTCTCCTTCACCTTTTCCAAACTCCGCTCCTCCACCGAACTCACTCTTCCCCTTGCGCAATATCCATCGAAGATGCAGCGACCCTCCCCTGTTTCCTCTACTGTTCGCATAACCAGGCATAGTTAAGTTAAGTTTATATTTGCAAGTGTTATTTATGTATATATTATATATAGTTTTATATTTAGCTATGATATGGATGATTTTATCAATACACGTCCCCTGTACGTGGTGTTGATGCATATTCTAGCATTCAAAGTTGGTATGCATATTTGTTTATATGGAGTATAGTTATGATATATTGATAGTGGTATAAAAATATAAGATGCAAACATATAGTGGTTTATATAAAGTTGTTGGATTTGAATACATATATATACCAAACGTGGTTTCCATTTTTTTTGAAAAGTTTGTTTTGTTTCTAGAAGTGTATGCATATTTAATATGTGTGAGTTGTATTGGATCTGCAAATAGAGTCTGCATATTTGGCAAGTAGATTTATATTCATTTTTGTTTTAACTTTGAGTCCATATATGTATATTTTACAAACCATATTGTATGATTTATTTTATAAGTTTTGTAAATCCGTTATTATATATATATATATATATATATATAGTTTTATAATAAACAGGTTTATAACTTTTATTGAAGGTCAATTTACATCTTATTATTAAGGAAGTTGTATAGGATTTTTGAAGTTGTTTATTTTCCTAAGTTCGTATATGACATATATGTATATAAAGTTATAATAATTATAGATATATCTTTATGGCCTTATATATATATATACACACACACACACACACACACACACACTTTGCATACACTTATGTATGGAGTTAGTTTTCTAATGTATAAGTTTTCATTTCAGTTGGCATGCATGTTTGCATAAAAGTTAAGGGTGTATATGTGTTTTAGTGTAGACCAATTGCTTTCGCAAATAAAATAATAAAAATAATAAAAATAAAGTTATATTAGTTTCTATTTATATATATTGTATAAAGTTTACATTCCAACTTATACTTTCGGTCTGCAAAGGTTACAGTATTATATATATTTATAAAATAAGTTATAATATAAGTTATATAAGTAATTCGTACATCCGTTGTCTAAAATTTTATATAAGTCTGTGTATAGGCTTTACTGTTTATGTATGGGTAGTTATATATTAGTTTATATATATATAGGTAAAGTGTTTAAAATTTGTAATTGTATTGTGAAGTGGATTTTGAACTATATGTATATAGTAGTTTATAAATGAGATTTGAACAGTGTAATTTGTTGAAGTTTTATATATTAATCTTATTTTAAAATATAAATCTTAATGATATTATATACATAGGTCGTATGGGGTGGTTTGGGTCTTAGATTTGTAAATAGAAATTTTGATCTATGTGTAAAAATTAAAATGGTTTGGAAAAATTATAAGGATTTTTATTTAACATATATGTTTTATTTCAAATGTTAAAACTATTGGTTTATGTATGAAAAAAGGTAAATTATATATATATATATATATATATATATATATCTGTGTGTGTGATTCGACTTTAAATTTTTCTTAGGGATGCAATTTGGATTTTTATTGAAATAGCAAAAATTTCTGTATATATCAGACTGATTCTGATTCAATTCATAAATTCTTGATTATCAGCCTCGTTCGTCCAATTCGTGCCAATCGTACTTTGCTTTGAAATTCGTGCTCGGATTTATAATTCAAATTTCATTGTCTGTATCAGTGTGCGTATCCATGTCATCTTCTGTATTCTCTAGCCTTGAAAGTGAGCAATCACTCACGATTAACATTCTTTTATTTGTTAAATTTGATTAAATTGAAACGACAATTGAAATATGATGCTGTAGTTATTTAAATTGTTATATATGCTATTCTCTATAAGTGTTCACTTATGGGATATGGCACCATATCCGTATCCCTTGTACATAGAATAGAAAATTTTACATCGACGTCGTGGTCTATATGAATGTTTTGAAAATAATTTCTATGGTCTTGAAAAGAAGTATATGGTTTTAATGAATATTGATTTGAAGTATTATATATAATGGTTATTTTATATATAGATTTAATATTAAGATAATTTAATTAAGATTGATTTTATTAATATGAAATATGTTTAAGGATTTATTAAATTTGTATTTCTGAAATAGATTTGTGGAATAAATTTTATATTCTAAGGTTTGAAGATATATTTGGTAGTCATTTGAATTTGTCATTAATTAAGGATTTTATTTAGTTAAATCAATTTGAAACTATTAAATTCGAAACTTTAACATATGATCCTATAACTTGAATTTTTATTTAAGAAATTTAATGGATGATTCATGTCTAAAGAAATCGAACGTAATATATAGAAAATGTAAATTTAAGGTCATATAAATAATATTGAATTTATTAAGTAAATATTTCAAAACTAAATAATAGTGAAGTCAAGTTGGGAGATAAACGCAACTATCAAAGTTTAGTCTTTGAAATGTTGAATATTTAAAGCTCCGAAATATATTAACTTCGAATTATATTGAAATTTAAATGGTTTATTTTGTGGTTCAAACCCATATTTAAAATAGATAAAATTTGAATTAGTTTAGTCAGAAACTAAATTGAATGGAAATTGATAAATTTTGATTTAATTAAATTTGAACGGGAAGGTCGAGTTGATTTTTGAAGCGATTTGTGAAGTTTGAGGAAATAAAAATACTTTACTTCATAAGTTATTGGATATATATATACTAATTTGAAAAATAGAGATATTTGAAATGAAAATGATATTTTAGTTTTGAAATATAAATAAAATTGAAATGACTACGGTGTTATAGTGTATATTTCTACCCTGTAGATAGTTCCTTGGATCCTTAGAGGATGGGTATACCAAACATCCTCTAAGTTAATTATATTTCAGTTGATATTTCACTTGAGTTGGATTTATAGATATAAGAATGTTAATCCTAACTCGAGTGTTTTGTGTTTTGCTTTACGCTTGGGTCAGACTGAGTGACACAACATTAGAGACTCGCCTTTGGAGTTTGGAGCTTCGTTAGAGGTCCAACTATCGATTCAGCTTTCAGCTTTTCCAGTTGATTATTTCAGAGCAGTCATTGGTTCGTACTAAAGACCTCACTGTATTTGAGATATTCAGATGTACTTTATTTCTAACTCTGATGTTTATATAGTAGCTTCATGAACTACTATTCATTTCCGCTGCATATTATTGTACTACTTTGTATCTGTGATGGATTTATTTACTGTATATGTTTAAGTTTTGCCAAATTTCAATTAACAATCTGATATTTTGAGTAATTCAAGTCCGACATGTGCGGATGCGAATGGTTGAAAATATCGGGTCGTTACATATAGTAAATAAAAATTTATTGATGGATGTACGGATATTTGTATTTTGATTGTTGGGTTTTAACAACTTGTCGCTTTAGAAAGCAATTAATATATAAAATCAATTGCAGCAGGATAGGTTGGAAGGATCCTACAGGATTCCTCGCCACCGTTGATTTTATTTATTTATTTTGAATTTGTTCAGGAGGGAAACCGGCCGGAGCCGTAAAACCCTCCCTAGTGCGCCTACCCGGTCCGCGGGCACCCGAAGGCTGATCTTAGCATACGCACATGGTAAGCCCTTAAATGGGCAACCTGGGAATCGAACCTGCGACATGCTTACCAGGAGGCAAGTGTCTCAACCACTAGGCCACATTTGCGGACTGTTGATTTTATTTATATATGTGCTGATATATATATAAGAGTTGTGATGCAAGGGGATAGGTTGGAAGGATTCAACGATTTCTTCGATATTGTTGATTCATTTCCAATAAAATTCTTATTATATGAATTATTGTATATGAAACCTGATTTATAAAACTATTGGTTATGGCATTACTTATCTTCAAAACCAAAATCCAGTAGTGATATGGAATCACTATAGTTATTGGCCTCAAATTAGTATTTTAAAAACACTATAGATTTTCATTTGAGTTGGAATTGGTTTCTGATACAAGAAGTGATTTTAAAATCCAAATTTGGGTATCAAAAATATTTTTTAAAAAAAGATTTAATTTCTATTTATATTTATCTATTTATATTTATTTTGTTTTAAAAGGATATTAATTGATATTTAATGTTGTTTTAAAGTTTTTTTATTTATAATTAATATTATTATATTATTTTATGGATATTTATCAATATTTCAATATTTTGAGGATTATTTATTTAAAAAATTAATGGTAACGATTAGTTGATACTGTTTTAGGAATTAATTATTATTATATATAATAAGGTGAAAATTAATTATTATTGTTTTTATTAATAATGTCTCTGAAATTATTAATTATTATTTTAAGATGTTTTAAAGGTTAAAATTTATCATTTATTTATTTGTTAGTTTTGCCATTAATATCTATTATTACATAATAGTGTTTGAAGTAAATGATGATTAATAATTTATAAATGACCGAGATCTATAAATAAAATTTATAAAAAGATTTAGGTTTTTAAAAATGGGAGTTCTATAGAATGATTTGGAGACTTAAAGGGAGATCATTTACAAGATAAAAAGATTTTATAAATGATATCAGATATTTATAAAAGAATTTTGGGAAATGGTTTATAGATTTATTAGAATAATTTTATAAATAGTTGTATGGATTTATAAAGAGTTTATAAATGTTTTGAAATCGGTAAAAGTGTTTATAGTTGAAAATTGAGGTTGCGTTTTATAAGGGGTTTCTATAAAGAGTTTTTTTAAATGATTTCAAAGATTTATAAAATAGTTTTATAAACGTTTTTAGAGATTTATAAGGGATTTATAAATGATTTAAGAATTGTATGGAGAGGAAATCTTTCTCGATTTTGTGAATATACTTATAGCGTTAAAATAAGAATATGGATATTTTCTAAGTATTGAAAATATAGTGATTTGTGGGTATTTCTTTGTAAATGTATGTATATATATAAGTATTATAAAGTGATTTTAATTAATGAGCGGATTAATTTCAGAGGTTAGTGTTTACTATGTGCTTAACCTATGTTGGTTTTCCCTTTTGAAATAAATCCCTGATTTGAATGTTTGTTATTCGACAGTTAAATAATCAACCATCGAATCTGGGCCCAAAGAACTTTGAAAATATCTAGGAGAAACACATGAGTTATATGGCACAGTCATCTCCGACGATGCTGTACTGCTCGTATAAATCTCGTTTCATTCTCCTAAGGTAAATGATAAGGAAATCCATCCACTAACGGTTAGAAGGTGATCTTCGCACTTATCTTTGACTGCTTACTTCCTAAAGAACTGGGGTTGAGTTTACCAAAAATTATCGAGTGTAGTTTCGAAGAGACCAGGATCAGATAGGTTATCAGATAACCACCTCGATCAAACTCAAGCGTTTCGAAGTGAAGATATCTTAAAGAGCTCTCAAACGTTTCATTCAATCTCAGAACGAACTTGTATGGATGAATGATGGCATTGCATTATTACCTTGAGGGTAGTGTTAGCATTCCAAGTGGGAAGTGATATATGAAAGGTATATGTAGCCTCAAGTTTCATTAACCAGGAATGACTAAAACATGGGAAATGCAGTAGGGCTTAGTGGGTCGCTTCCAAGTAGGGTGTTGTCATCCCTAACTAGAGTCGATATTATCTCTTAATTGTATGCTTCGAGGCGCATTAATGGAGAGGTGACCGTATTCTTTGCTATCCAGTAAAGTTTAGGCCGGTTCTATTATGGTAGTGGTCGATAGGTTCGACCTGGGTGTTATTTTTTCTTGAGATGCATTGTGACGGACGTTATCCCCAGTAGCCCAGTCATTGTATGGGATCCATTATCTAATAAGCACCGTATAGACTTAGTTGTGCCCAAGTATGCTGAAACGTGAGATGCAAGTATTTCAGCTATATTCATATTTTACTTTGACCCTTAGACATTATTATAATATCAATGGATTTTCTACAGAAATATTTTTAGTTTTTGTAAGGTAAAAATACGTCCACTGCTTATGTGCAGCGTGGTTTTATGAGGTACTTTTGATTTTCAAAGGTTTTTTTGTAACTTTAAAATCTAGTTGGGTGTGTTTTCTCACACTAGTTTTCCTGACTAACTCGATTGTTATTTATTTATAATGCTTGGGTTAGACGAGCATATTACAGATTTAGCTTGGATGGTTGGAGCTTCTAGAGACGAGTTGGAGGTCTAAAGACGTATTCACGTATATGGTTATTTTTTCGCTGCATTCATAGAACAAGTTGTTATAACTGTCCGGGCTGAAATAGGTTTGTATACTCTACTTATGTTTGTAAATATATATATATATATATATATATATATATATATATATATAATTTTTATTTTGTGCAAGGATCTATTGTATATTATAGATTATTCGTTCCAGTGTGAGATTTTGCGTTGTTTAGTTTCTTCTTATCTTCTTCTTGTTTCCCTAATGATCAGGTTTTTGGCATTCGGTTGCTCGACACGCAATACAGTGGACATATTAATGTCGATTTTCAAGGGTCAAAAATCCCGATACGTTACATTTGGTATCAAAGTGCAAGGTTAAGCGAGAAATTTGGCTTTGGTGGGGTACTCATTAAGAGTTAAGGTAATGGAATGCCTTATTATGAGTTTGAGTGTATATTTATGAGTGCATATTTATGAGTGCGTATTTGTTAGTGATATAAAAATGTTTTATATTGTGTTGATTTATCTGTTGTGCGGTATATGGATTTTGGTCAATATGATTAATTAACGTTATTGATAAGGGTCTCCAAGCACTTGAGTTGAGCAATTTGACATAGTATTGTTTTGAAATTAGGTAAATGAAATAATTTTACTGTGGTTATATCTTATATATAAAGGAATATTTTATCAAAAATTATTATAGTATATATGGTGTGCTTGGTTGCTATTGAATGATAATATTTGATTACTATCATTTGTTGTTTTGTTTATGTTCTAATAAAAGTTGTCATTATTATAACGTAAACAAGAAACACAGTTGAGAAATGGCTTTATATAACCAAAGTGAAATTATATTATAAATATTATTTGAAAATAAGGATTAAAAGTTGAGAAATTAAGATTTAAATCCCGCTGATTTTGAAAATTGTTTTCAAAGTTTTAAAAAAGAATAGTAATAGTATGACTTTGAAAATATTTAAATTAGAATATTTTAAAAGGATTTAAAGAAAATAGAAAGCACTAAACTCACTTCGGTCGTTGAAAAATAATTTCGATGATGACTGCAGCATCATCGGTATTCATTTTCTGGTTTCCACCAGAGGAATTGCTACCATTGGAGTTTTGTTTAACTAATTTTGATTTTAAAATTCAAGATTATGATTTGATTTACAAAGGAATTATTTATATTATTGTTTCAAATAATTTCAAATAAGAACAGGGTGTTTAGACTTTGAAAATATTCATTGAGTGTTTTATGAAAATATGAGAAAGTAAGTTTTATAACTTATAAATTTTGAGAATTTGTAAGTTAAAGAAAAATTTTAGATATATGAATATAAATTGTTAAGAAAAGAAAATTTGAAATGAAATTTAAATTAAGTTAGATAAAATGGATTTTGAAAAGAAATTTAGTCTAGGTTAAGTTAAATGAAATGAAATTAAGTGTGATTTGAAATAAATAAATGGAATGAACTAATTAAATAAATTATTGAATTGAATATGGTTTAGAATTTTGCTGATAGAATTAAATAAATGAAATTAAATAATGAAGTTGAATAATGAAATTTAATTTAATTAGAAATGAATATGAACTTGAGTTTTGAAGTGACAATAAACATGAGAAGTGTTGCATAAAATGATTATAATAAACTTGAGTAAAATTTGATGGAACGGTTCCTAAGTGACATTGATATTAAAATAATATACTAAGTAATAAATGAATGTGAATAAAGCAAAGTGAGTAATAATTATAAATAAATGGATGTAAATAAAAGAATCTAAATAAGGAGAAACGAATTGAAATAAATACGTAAGTTCCACGTATATTATTTTATTCGCATAACTGTTTTGTCTGGATTCGAGGACATATTTTCGAGATGATTTACATTGGTCTAAACAAGGATTTTGTCACCCGATTCTCGATGGTGAACACTAGATATGGATTTTTGATTGATTTCGATGTTCTCTATCATAGTATGTGGCTATGCAATGACAGGTTCTAATCTAGGAACTTGATCAGAATCTGCATTAGAGTGGTCGTGTGGTCGATACTAGTTTGGAAGTGAAATTGTGTGGTCGAGCAAGCGATCAGATTTGATATTGCGTACGGATGATATATGTACATCATAAGGGCTTTAATAAATCAAATGTGGACATTGGAAAAAGAAAATTGATATGGTTATGAATTAATCGGATGAATATTATTTGTTTGATGGTTCTCTGGTTGCATTTTCTACATTTGCATATGGTTGTTGTACATGCTATATTATATATTAATATTACTTTCTATATACATGTTCTCATTAGTTGTTGAGTGATTAGTAGGTGTGCATGGCATATGCTTCACATTTGGAGCTCGCTTTCGCACTATATTGATTGTATGTGCTTGTTAATGCTAATAAAAGGTGCACATCTCAGATTACATACTGTATTTTTATGTTTTTCCTATGGGATGTCTCATCCTTGAAGATGAGATGTACATATGTGATTATATATATATATATATATATATATATAATAATTTTTTCCGATCGAACAGCGTAAAGGAGGCAATACCGAAATTTTTTGTAAATTAAAGAATTAGAAATCTTTTGAGAAATTTAAAGAAATTTTTATAACTAAAATATGATTTTGAGTTATAAGTTGGAATGATTTAATGGGTGGAAATTAGTTGGTATCGGTAAATGAAGTAAAGGCTTAAAAGAATTTGGTAAATCTATTTCAACTAATTAGTTTTGAAAAGTTAATGGGGTTGGGGCATTTTTCTTACCTCGGTAATTTCAAGGACGAAATTCTTTTAAAGGGGGAGAATGTACCGACACAGAATTTTAGTCGGTTGAATTTGGAATATAAAATTGATTTTAAATATTGAAAAGTTAATTTTATAAGTTGAATAACTTGGATTTCAAATGTAGTGATTTATTTGATAATTAAATTATTGAATTTACTATTTGGAATTGTTTAAATAATTAAATCCTGAATTTAATGTGAATAAAAATGACTTCGAAAGTTGATTTAAATTCTATTTAAATAAGAATGAAGATAGCAAACTTTTAATTTAATTTTAAAAGTGATTAATTTGTTTTTTATAATAATTCATTTTAATTAACGTGTGAAAATAGCTTTCCAAGGCACTGTCTCGGATTTCAACGAAACTAGTTTCATTGAATCCATAATAGTGAGTTATTGTGTGCCGATGAATTTCACGGTGATTGGATGCATCGTTTGGTCGTACGAGATCGAAATGCGTATAAATTAATTTTAGAAATTTACATTATAACTGAGTTTGAAAAGTTATCTTCTACATATGATTGAATTAGATCTCGATACTAGTTCCATTGTATTCGAAATAGGGGTATTACATATAGGATGCCAAACCCCATGCCTAATTTGGAGTTTGAGATTTTTGAGTGCATCAAGCTATATATTTTTAAATACACACACACACACACACACACATTGTGTGTGTGTGTGTGAAATATTCATCATATTTCTACTATACTTGCCATACCTTCCTTGCCTCAGCCATACCTCCTCTTTGTTTTTTAAATACCACCTCCTTTACTTCTTACAAAGAAAAATAAATAAAAAGAAATGAGAACTTTAAAACTTTAAAAAATTAAAATCAAATTTGTTTCTTCATGAAAATTGTAAATCATACTCCTTTGCACTTGATTTTCAATATCTTGATTTCTATACCCATGTTGTAGTGTGCGATTTCGAAATTGGGAATTCGATAGTAATGGGTTTTGGCAAATCAAACCATGGATAGCAAATACTTGGGATTGGTGAGGTATTGGTTTGATTTGAGGGTATATTTGAGCTAAGAAAAGCAACGCAAGGCAGTGGTGATTTTCTGGTGGGGTTCGGTCACAACTTGGGGGCTACAACTTTGGTCGTGGGCTTTAGTGGTGTGGATGTCACGATTTGGGAGAGGTGATAGGAGATGAAGTGGATGAGTTGAAATGGTGTGGCTCTCGACGAGGTGAAGGATGGCGATGTCGGCATTGTGGTTCGTCGACCGAAGAGGGAGGATGGATAAGGAGAATGCATGGCCATAGTGCATGCAAGCACAATGAGGGAAGTTTTAATGGAGGAAGAAGGAATTACGCGCGTTGCGCTCGTAACGATGAAATCCTCATAATGGAATAGGTTTGGATGAATTTGGAGATAGTTGAAAATTGGGCTAAAATCGGACATCGTTCGATTTTAGTCCCAAACCGGAATGCCTCGGCGACAACGGAAATTCCACTGAGTTAAACTCACCTTTTTGGCTAACCAAAAATATTATATGGTCGATAAAAATTATCTATTGGATGTTTGGATATTTGTATGTTGACTGATTTGTTTTAACGAATTATCGCTTTAGAAAGCAACTAATATATGAAATCAAATGCAGGGGACAGGTGGGAAAGATTCAACATGATTCCTCGCCACTATTAATTATATATATATATATATATATATATATATATATACACACACACATACACTTTTATGAGTTGTGATGCATGGGGACAGGCTAGAGGGTTCCAATGGGATTCCTCGACATTGTTGATTTCTTTCCAATAAAATTCCTATTATATGAATTATTGGATATGAAGCCTAATTTATGAACACTATTGGTTATGACATTGCTTATGTTCAAAACTGAAAACCAGTAGTGAAAGGAAATCAATATCAATATTAGCTGAGCGTTGGGTAGTTATTGGCCTCTAATTAGGATTTTAAAAATACTATAAGTTATCATATGAATTGTAATTGGTTTTGAGACAGGAAATGATTTCTAAATTTCGAATTTGGGTTCCTGAAATATTTTAATTAAAATGATTTAATTTCTAATTTATTCCAACCTTTTCATCTATCTTGTTCTAAGTTGTTTATTTATATTATTTTTGAAAGTTATTTATTAATATTTACTTGGTTTTAAAAAGTCATTTATTAATATTTAACATTGTTTTAAAGTTATTTGTTTATAATTAATATTTTCAAGGAGATTTATCAATATGTTAATATTCTGAGGATTAATCATTTAAAGAATTAATAGTAATGATTTATTGATACTATTTTAAGAATTAGTTATTATTATTTATAATAAGGTGGAAATTAATTATTAGTGTTTCTATTAATAATGTCTTTGAAATTATTAATTATTATTTTAAGATGTATTAAAGGATAAAGTTTATTATTTATTTATTTATAAGGTTTACTATTAATAACTATTATTATATAATATTGTTTAAAGTAAATGATTATTATTTATTTATCAATGTTCGAGATCTGTAAATAGAGTTTATAAAAGGATTTGGATTTTTAGAAAGGGGAGTTTTACAGAATGATTTGGAGACCTAAAGGGAGATTGTTTACAAGATAAAAAGAGTTTATAAATGGTTTCAGATATTTAAAAAAGAATTTTGGGAATGAGTTTGTAGATTTATAAGAAGAGTCGTATAAATAGTTGTATGGATTTATAAAGAGTCTATAGATGTTTTGAATTTATAAAAGAGTTTATAATTGGAAATGGATGTTGGGTTTTATATGGGGTTTCTATAAGTTCTATAAATGATTTCAGAGATTTATAAAATAGTATTATAAATGTTTTTTGAGATTTATAAGGGATTTGTAAATGGTTTTAGAATTGTATGGGGAGGAAATCCTTCTCGGTTTTATGAATATACTTATAGCATTAAAATAAGTATATGGATATTTTCTAAGTATCGAAAATATAGGGATTTGTGGGTATATCTTTGTAAATGTATATATATACACAAGTATTATAAAGTGATTTTAATCAATGAGAAGATTATTAAGTGGCCAGTGCATGCTATGTGCTTAATCAATATTGGTTTTCCCTTTTGAAATAAATCCCTGATTTGAGTTCCATTATTCAATAGTTAAAATCGAATCTAGACCCAAAACATAAATTTGGAAATATCTAGGAGAAACATGTGAGTTATATGGCATAGTCATCTCCGATGATGCGGTATTGTGCGTATAAATCTTTCTTCATTCTCCTAGGACAAATAATAAGGAAATTAGTCCACTGATAATTAGAAGGTGATCTCCGCTCTTATCTTTGACTGCTTATTTCCTAAAGAACTGGGGTTGAGTTTACCGGAATATATCGAATGTTGTTTCGAAGAGAATGGGATAGGTGTAACGACCAGTAATTTTCATTAATTAAAAATAGTTAAATTAATAAGATTTGGTGATTTAATATTGGAAGAAATAAAAAAAATTGATTTAATAATAAGAATATAATTAGAAAAAATGTAATAGTATTAATTTTAAGGTAATTGATAACTGCTTTAAACGTAATTCCAATTAATTAAAATGATTAAAGTGTATAATTGATATAGATTGTAAATAAATTGTAGTAATGTATGAATCAGTGGATAATTGGATTAAAAGAGCAATTGATAATTTAAATGTTGATTTATTAATGAAATAATGTGTAATAGATTGAATTGGATAAAATTTATGTAATGTGAGTTGTTATAACATTTGTTTTCTAATAATAATCTTACAAATGCGATTAAATATAGAAATGGTGACAGTTATTATTTGTTACCAATTTATTTAATCAATCATAATTCAATAAAACTAAATGTTACGTAAAATGAATTAAGATAATAACTATAAAGTTGAATGCAATAAAATGCACAGAAATGTCAATTATATTCATAAGGCAATAACTGATTTAATAAAAGAGTGAAATCAAGATAAATAAATAAAATGGGATTTCAAATTTTAATTAATGTGAAAATCAACAAAAATTCAAGATGATTGAAATATTGCAATGAATAGGGTAAAATATGATAATTAGAAATGTAATAAGATATAACCAATGTTGACTATGCTCGGAGAGGAATAAGTTATTGAATAAAAAGATTGAAATCAAATTTAATCAATTTATTGAAATTAAATTTTATTAATTGGATTTAATTACAGTTGAAATTGAACATTGTAATTAGCATAATATTTAACACTAAATTGACATGCAAATTTTTTTAAATTATTATAAATGTCTAAGTGATAAAAAATGATAAAATCTGTTATTATAGGACTTGAAATTAAAAAGTGATTTAACCTATTTAATAGTAATTTATCTAATTAATGTGAAAATAGCCATTTTGGCCACTGTCTCGGGTTTCGAAGAAACAAGTTTCATCGGATCTGTAACAGTGAATTATTGTAGGATTTCAAGTTTCATAGTGATCAGATTTGTTGTTTGATCGCACGGACTCGAAACGTGCAAAAATGAATTTAATTAAATTCAATTGTAACAATTTGAAATAAGCCGATTTTAAGCTAACTTCTTCATACAATGGAATTAGGACTTGAAACATGTCTTATTGAATTTAAAAATATCGAAAACATCTATTTTGATATATGGGATGTCCCATTTTCGTTCCGAAGACAGAATGGACTTTTCGGGTCGTCATCGTCAATTCAAATCCATTCAGATGTTTATCTATTTCTTATCAGGCTTCGTTAGAACATATTATTAGCAGCCTTGTTACTTCTCATTTCTGTACGTACAATTCAGCTGTTTGCTTCTTCTCAATGGCTGGAAACCCTAAATTCCCCATTTCAATTTCAATTCAAAATTCAACTTCAAAATCAAATCCCTCCAAACCCTATCATATTATATATCGATTTGAAGCTCTCGATGAGCATAATTCAATTCTGCAGTCAGTTTTTCGATTTGGATTTCTGTGTGGCCAGAAATTGATGATTAAATCTCGGTCGTTCATCGCGTTGTGATCAACTTGCATGGATCATCGATTGGGTGGTATGGTTGGACAGAGATTGTCGCGTGTAGTTCAACTATGTGGTTCGGGGGTGAAGTTGACGGGTGGATCACAGTTGATAATTGAATAGGGTTCGCTAGGAGGTGGCGGTGCACGTCGTTTGGGGAAGTTGGAGGGGAAGTTGTAGCTATTGGGTGGTGCGGCGATGGCAGACGATGAGGATGAGGGTGGTACGAGGCTCCCTGGTGGTCGGAGGCGGCCATGCGACGTGGTCAAAGTTAACATGTATGCATGTGATCGAGGGATGTAGGGTTTCGTTTGCGTAGTGAAGACGCTGACGTGTTGAGGGTAACGTGTTTTTACTTTATTCTATTTGTCTTTATTATAATTCGTATAATCTTCTAACTTCAATATCTTTTGTATAAGAACTCGGATTCATGCGCGGTTTGTTCCACTGGGATCGTATCGAAATTTCGGACATTTTAAAGCTAGTTTAGATGAATTCTGAGACCGTTCAAATTTGGGTCCTATTATGATTTGAAATCGATTTGAAATCAAAGGTGAGTGTTTCAACCCACTCACAATTACTAAATTATTTTATGCTAGTTAAATTGAATTTATGATATGATTTGAAATTGATTGGTTGATGTTTGGTATGTGTAAATTGTCATTCTAGTTAAATTTGGCTTTTATTGCATTTAATCATCGGTTAATTCAATGTTGAATTTAATTGTCAATTTATACCTGTTAATGATAATCAGTTATCTATTGATGTTTATTAGTTGATTTGGCTGATGATTGTGATGGATGTTTGATTGTTGATATTGGATGACTAGATGTTATATTTATATGATTATACCACTGCAAGTTCCCTATAGGTTGAAATGTTACATACCCGAAAGATCTATAGGTTAGAGAAAAATTGTTATGGGTTAAAATGATAGACTCGAGTGATTTTATGGATTTTAACTAAATTCGAGATTCCGGGTTGAATTGAAATACCCGTAAATTTAAATATTTACTGATTAAAATGATAAATTTCCGTATCACTTGAACATAGGATAGAAAATTATACACTGACACCAGATTGGTTAAATTAAATGATTTTAAATCTTTAACCTTGAACCCAGTCAAATGATGTTTGAAATAGAATTTGATTTATATAAATTGAATTTTTTTAAGTAATTATGTAAAGGATTTACATTGAAATTCTAAAATTGATTTTGAAGTATAAATGAAACTATCGAAATTGATTTATTAAAACTTTGAAATTTTGAAACTTTGAAACCTATTGGAATTGGAATAGCTAAAATTGATATTTCAAGACGTAAAATTTGGTTTGATTTTGATTTGAATATGGTCTAAATTGGTGGAAATGGAAGAAATGGTTAAATTTGATGTTAATTTCAAATTTATTTTTCCTAATATAAACTAAATGTTCTTCATAATTCTAAATTATTAAGATTTCTAATTTTTAAACTAAATTTATCTATTCTAATTATTTTAGACCATCTTAAATCTAGTTAAAGTGTTTCAATTTATTTTAATCTATTATAAATCTATTTAAAGTATTTTAATCTATTTTCATCTATTTTAAATCTATATAAAGTATTTTAACGTATTTTAATCTATTTAATCTATTTTAAAACTATTTAATCTATTTTAGTCTATTTAAACAATATTAATCCATTTTAACCTATTTTAAACTATATTAATATGTTTTAATCTATTTTAAACAATCTAATAAACTAGTTTTAAAAATAATTTAAATTATCTAAACTACTTTCTGAATTTCAGTTTTATAAAGTAAAAGTTTATATTTAAATCCTTGATTTTTAAGTAGAATGCAACTAAATGATGTAATAACCTAAGTTGGGATTTAATAACATATCTTGAGTAAATATGATGATTTGAAATGAGGGTTTAACCTATTTTGACAATATGATTTTGAAAGTGAATATGTTTTCAAAAATAATATGGTTTTGAGAATCTGGTATTTTGATATTAATTGTGAATTGACCTTTGAAACGTAAAAGAACCATCCGGTGTGAAATAAGCATTTGGTTGTTAAAGAGACCGGGATTGGATATTTTCATACTCTTTGCCAATATCGAAAACCACTTTAACAACTGTGTACTTGGTGGAGATTCCAGAAATAAAGTAGGATGGTTTGATGAACGATTCTATATGAGGTACTTTAGTGACCCTAACTCCCGTGAGTCAGCTTAGATGTGACTAAAACATGAGCTATACCGGGCCAAGTGAGGTCGTTCCTCCCATCGGGCACATTTCTTCGATACTATATCTTGACTTTGTGATTGATTTAGTGGCCACCCCTTGGTTTTGATTATGGGAGTGTGTCCGAGGTGGGTGGTAGTAGCTGCCATGCGTTACCACCAGTCCGAGAGTGCAATTGGTATATCTACCTTGGCATTGCTTCGAGTGCCATGTTCACATGCCATATCTTGCCTTCTACAAGTTTGGTTTGTACCATACCTATGGAGTGCCCTCTAGTAGACTTTCTGTTTATGAAGGAATTACGGTACTGTATAAACTATGGGAATATATAAAAATGTGTTAAGGGAGATATGGGTAACGCCTTAACACTATTTTAATACTTTACTTTACTATAGACACTATTATAATAGCATATTGTACTACATAGTAAATGTAATATCCCTGAATTTTAGCTAAGATAATTTGATAATTAAATTAATTTTTGAAATTTAATTCTGAATTCATAAAAAATGTCCAGAATAAATAGAATTTTGGTTTGAAATTTAAGGATAAGTATTTTGTAAATAAAATTGGATTTAAAAAAATAAATATTGGATTTAAAGATAAATAGGATTTAAAAGCTTTAAAATTTAATGATAGTTTTTTTTCTAAATTTTTCAATATATTTATGTTTGGAAGATTTACTTTAAGAATTTAGGTAATAATTTTCAAAAGATTTATTTTTAAGATTGAATTCTCTTATATACATACATACAAAAATAAATGTGCTTATTTGTTAATATGTAATCAAGATTTCTAAACCTTCTTTTCTTTTAAAAGTTGTGCAAATATAAATAATAAGAAATGTATAAATGGAAAATATAAATATATTTGTACTAAAACTAAATTAAGATTGAATGTGAAAAATAATTGAGATATAATTTTATTTGTGCAAAATATAAATATATAAGAAGACATATGTTGAGATATGAAAATATATATGCATAAAGGGTTAAAAATAAATTTACAAAAATATTTGAAACAAGGATATAAACATAAAAATGATTTTTGAGACATTTGTAAAGAGATTAATATATGTAAAGACAAGTGTAATAAAATGGGACAAGTGGCATTGGAAGTATTTTCTCTTGAATTAAGTCTTTGAAAACATGCATAAGAAGAAAATTTTAGATCAGGCTATTTTCTTTTTCAAAAACCTGAAAAGAAAAAGAAAGAAAAACAAAAGAATTCGAAATTCTTTTCAAATCTAAAAACTGAATCAAACATCAAACATCAAAAACAAATTCTAAAAGCTCAGATCACAGCCTGGAAAATCTAAAACCAAATCAAAAAAAAAGCTGGAAAACAAATTCTGAAGCAAAAAGCAAAATCCTCTCAATAAAATTCAAACAACAATCAAAATAAGGATGTGCAAGATCAGATCTACAAGATGTAAGAGCATCTCAATCAGGCAACTCAAAATCAAGCAAGGATTCAGATCATAAAACAAAAGCAAGATTTTCAAAATACTCAGGAAAAACAATTTAAAACTTCTCCGTTCAAAGCTTCATTCAGGTGAGTAAACATTTTAACTAAAAAGCTTAAGTAGGAAAATGGTTTGTGGCTTGAGAAATTCCTATGATGATGATTGTTCTGCATGTGTATATAATCGGTAATAGTTGTGTGTATATGAATGTATATGCATTGTGTATGTGTAGTATAATTGTTCTTCTCTGTTTTAAAACTACAGAGACTAAAAAACATCAAAAAAAAATTCAAATCTTCTTATCTGATCATTGTTAGAATTTGAGTTTCAAACATAATATGTTTGTTTAAGTATAAATTAAAGTTTAAATTTTTATTCAAGCAAAACACATTTGAAAAATGTTAGAATTTGGGAAAAACACAGCAGCAATCTAAATAACATGATAAATCTAATATTGAAATTATCTAATTCATGTTTATAACTTGAATCAACTTAGGGAATTACGATTTTTAAAACAAAAATCTTGATTTTTAGTTAGAGACTTGGTGTGAAATTCTGGGTTAACCAGAAAATGGTTTTGAGGGATTTCCAGTGGTCGACGACACTGGGAATGTCGGGGCTTCGACTGGAGATGCTGGGATGGTTGAAGGGTTTAGGAAAAATGGCTGGGAGATGATCATAGTGCTGTGGTAACGACGGTGATTGATTTTTGTCTGTAACCCTAGTTTTGAATTGGTTGAGTATTTTGATCGGCACGACACCCCTGGTTGCTCGAGTTCAACGGAACTCAGGGAGATGTTAGCTTGGAGGTTGTCGAAGGCGTGGCCGGAGTTGCTGAAGCTCCGACGATATGGATTCGATGTTGTTTGTCGGGCATCGAATTCTGGTCGTCACAAGTGGTATCAGTGCTAAAGGTTGAGTAAGAACTTTAGCTACGGAGTGTAACACATTAGATGGCTCATTAGAGATAGGGTGAAGTATACCCTAGAATGAGTACAACCCGTGAAACCAAAAACCCAAATTCCTCAGTCTGTTTTCTTTAACTGTTGTTATTCCCTAAGATATCTCGTCTGAATGCCTAAATTGGTTTTCTTACCATTTACAGATAGTAAGAATGAGTGGAAGAAGAGGACGAGGTAGGGGATGGGGAAGTACCACTTCAACTGGTCAAGTCCTTGCAACAGCAGCTATTCCCACTCAACCTCAGCCGAATCTGGTTGATCTGTATCGAAGTTTTATCAGATTGGGTGGAAAGCCGTTCATTGGCAAGGAATCTATTGTCGAAGCCCAAGCCTGGATCTGATCAAGCGAAAGAATTTTTAGAGGGCTGAAGTTGGAAGACGATCAAATGAGATTGATAGCTTCTTGGCAACTCCAAGAGGAAGATCTAGCTTGGTAAGAGACAGTTACCGTGGATGAGCTGGAAGATGAGTTTACTTGGAGTCGATTCAAAGAGGTGTTTGAGCAGCGATACGTGCTGTCTGCTGGTATCTCTCGAATGTACCAAGAGTTCATGGATTTGAAGTAGGGAAGTTTATCGTTTGACGAATACTTAAACAAGTTCAATGAATTATCTCGGTTTGGTCCGGAGCTAGTGAACACACCTTTGAAAAAGAATGAAAGATTCATTCGTGGAATGAATAAGAAGTTCCATGAGAGAATGACTGCTCATTTAAAGGAATCTTTCTCTTAATTGATCGATATGGGCTATCGATATGCCACTCTAGATAAACAAGAAGTTTTAGAGGAGAAAAGAAATGCAAACAATCCGAATTGGATGAAAAGGAAGTTCGAAGGAAAGAAACCATATCAAGGAAAATAAAAGAAGAATACACAAGATAACAAGGTGAAAGACGTTACTTGTTTCAATTGCTTGGAGAATGGCCACTACTCGAACAGTTACAAGAATCCCAGGAAGTAAGGAGAGAGGTAGCAATTTATGAAGCTAGGGCAGGAATCTAAGGAATGTTATTACTGCCACAAGCCAGGGCATAGGATGAGGAATTGCCCAGCAGCGAAGCAAGCTCAAGTAGCAAAAGGGTATGCAATCAAAGATGATTCTTCAACCTCGAAGGCTGATAAAGGAAAGGAAATATTAGAAGGTAACCTTCTCATTTACGATAAAATTGTTTGAGTTTTGTTCGACACGGGAACTACACATAGTTTTATTTCCCAGCAAATCGTAAATAAGCTAAATCTTGAATCTGAGATCATAATCGAACCTATTATGTCTGTTTCATTGGGTTTCGATATATTCTACGAATGGTTAGCTATTCCTTCGAACTAACCAGTGCCCCTACATATTTCGTAGATCAGATGACCCGATTATTTCGTAGCTGAATGAGTTGATTCTCATATTTGTTGATATTCTGATTTGGTAAGCCAAATGCAGAATAAATATTTCGATTTGATCTGATAAATCATTTCCCTGTCTCTCATCTATTCTTTGTTGTCTCCCTAGAAAATTTCAGGGACGAAATTTTCTTAAGGAGGGGAATCTGTAACATACCTGAATTTTAGCAAAGATAATTTGATAATGAAATTAATTTTTGAAATTAAATTGTGAATTCATTTGTGAATTAATTAGAAAATGTCTAGAATAAATAGAATTTTGGTTTGAAATTTAAGGATAAATATTTTATAAATAAATTGGATATAAAAAATAAATATTGGATTTAAAGATAAATAGGATTTAAAAGCTTTAAAAGTTAATTATAGTTTGTTTTCTAAATTTTTCAATATATTTATGTTTGGAAGATTTACTTTAAGAATTTAGGTAATAATTTTCAAAAGATTTATTTTTAAGATTGAATTCTCTTATATATATACATATATAAATAAATTTGATTATTTTTTATATGTAAGCAAGATTTCTAAATCATTCTTTTCTTTTAAAAATTGTGCAAATATAAATAATAAGAAATGTATGAATGGAAAATATAAATATATTTGTGCTAAAACTAAATTAAGATTGAATGTGAAAAATAATCGAGATAAAATTTTATTTATGCAAAATATAAATATATAAGAAGACATATGTTGAGATATGAAAATATATTTGCATAAAGGGTTAAAAATAAATTTACAAAAATATTTGAAACAAGGATATAAACATAAAAATGATTTTTGAGACATTTGTAAAGAGATTAATATATGTAAAGACAAGTGTAATAAAATGGGACAAGTGGCATTGGAAGTATTTTCTCTTGAATTAAGTCTTTGAAAACATGCATAAGAAGAAAATTTGAGATCAGGCTATTTTCTTTTTCAAAAACCTGAAAAGAAAGAAAAGAAAAACAAAAGAATTCGAAATTCTTTTCAAATCTAAAAACTGAATCAAAGATCAAACATCAAAAACAAATTCTAAAAGCTCTGATCACAGCTTGGAAAATCTGAAACCAAATAAAAAAAAAGCTGGAAAACAAATTCTGAAGCAAAAAGCAAAATCCTCTCAATATGATTCAAACAGCAATCAAAATAAGGATGAGCAAGATCAGATCTGAAAGATGTTAGTGCATCTCAATCAGGCAACTCAAAATCAAGCAAGGATTCAGATCATAAAACAAAACCAGGATTTTCAAAATACTGAGGAAAAAAATTTTAAAGCTTCTCTACTCAAAGCTTCATTCAGGTGAGTAAACATTTTAACTAAAAAGCTTAAGTAGGAAATTGATTTGTGGCTTGAGAAATTTCTATGATGATGATTGTTCTGCATGTGTATATAATCGGTAATAACTGTGTGTATATGAATGTATATGCAATGTGTATGTATAGTATAATCGTTCTTCTCTGTTTTAAAACTACATAGACTAAAAATACATCAAAAAAATTCAAATCTTCTTATCTGATCATTGTTAGAATTTGAGTTTCAAACATTATATGTTTGTTTAAGTATAAATTAAAGTTTAAATTTTATTCAAGCAAAATAAATTTGAAAAATGTTAGAATTTGGGAAATATACAGCAGCAATCGAAATACCATGATAAATCTAATATTGAGATTATCTGATTCATTTTTATAACTTGAATCAACTTTGGGAAATACGATTTTTAAAAAAAAATTTGATTTTTAGTTAGAGATTTGGTGTGAAATTCTGGGTTAACCAGAAAATGGTTTTGAGGGATTTCCAGTGGTCGACGACACTGGGAATGTCGGGGCTTCGACTGGAGATGCAGGGATGGTCGGAGGGTTTGGGAAAAAAGTGGCTGGGAGATGATCAGAGTGTCGTGGTGACGACGGTGATTGATTTTTGTCTATAACCCTAGTTTTGAATTGGTTGAGTATTTTGATCGGCACGACACTCCTGGTTGATCGAGTTCAACGGAACTCTGGGAGATGTTAGCTTGGAGGTTTGTCGAAGGCGTGGCCGGAGTTGCTGAAGCTCCAGTGATACGGATTCGATGTTGTTTGTCGGGCATCGAGCTTGGGTCATCACAGCAGATAGTTTAATGGATCCTTAAGAGATGCTACTCCCGAACATCTTTTAAGTTATCGCACTCATGTTAGACACTGGATAGGTGATGTCAAACCCTGTAAACATCTCCGACGCCGTTACACTCATATTTATTTACTGCTGATTTAACTTACATAAGGTCTTTTTGTTCTGACTCGAGTGTTTTGTCTTTTCAATTCGCTCGGGTCAGTCTGAGCTTTTCAGTGTAACGAAGACTACTTTCTAAAGGATGAAGACGAAGAGTTGTACTACTATTATTTATTATATTTATCCCAATGCATTATGTTGTTCCACTACATTTATTTATTATTTATCCTTATTGTATGTAACTTTGCTCTGTATTATAAAAGTTTAATCAATGTTATTTGTAAACAGCTTCATGAACTACTTATTTGATTATTATGTTTTGTCATTCCGCTACGAGAGTCTGTATTTATTTCTTCCTTTCTCTGCTTTTTCTTATTTACCCCATAACAATCTGCCCATTTGAATGGTTTGAGTTTGACACGTGTGTCTGCTTAAAACGTCCAAAAAGGCAGGTAGTCACAATAGGATAGGTTATCCGAGAGACACTTTGATTCAACTCAAGCGTTTCGAAGTGAAGACATCTTGAAGATGATGGAATTGAAGGCAGAGCTATCAAGCATTTCGTTCTGTCCCAGAACAAACTTAAATGGATGAATGCAGGCATTGCATTGTTGCCTAGAGGGTAGTGTTAGCATTCTAAGTAGGAAGTTCTATATGTGTAGCAACCCGCCTTCATACCCTTTGAGCTGATATTAAATCATACTTTTCCAACACAAATTATACGAAAAGTCAAATAATTAAGAGAAAGAAAAGGATAGAAGAAAACAGAAACAACAATACAGAATCTCACAATTGCAGCGGAATAAATATAATAATAAATTTTTATACAAAGAAACTGTAATTGTAATATACATACAATCATCAGAGTACAATAGTCAACAATTAATCCGGACAGTTATAGTAACGTTTCCTCACATGTACTAAATATACAGCATGACATACATAGCGGAAATAACCAAGTATGTGTAATACGCCTGAAATTCTCCAACTCGTCTCCTGAGCTCCATAGCATCCTAACCTGAATCCGTAATACTCGGTCTGACTTGAGCATTTTAATAAAATAACACCCGAGTCAGTCTGGAAAATCAGCGTGAGAAAATATACTCAATTTGAATTATTACTGCTATCAAAATCCTTTGAAAAAATGAAGGTATCTCTTAAGACCACGCCACACATAAATACGATAGATTTTTACCTTACGATAGCCAAAACATTTTTATAGAAAATCCAGTGATATTATAATAATGTCTAAGGGTCAAAATAATAATAATCAAGTAGCTATAATGCTCATGATGTGTACATCATAACAATGCTAGTATAAAATCAAATACTTCATAAGGCTCGTTCGCTAATTATGTAGGATTCCACGGAGGTGCCCTCAATACTTCGAAAATGGTCTTCCTATACAAGGATCAGAGTTATCCTTACGAAGCATCAAACCCATCTAGCCGGGCTATTATAGGAAAAACATAAATGGTCTTTCTATGATTGAGTGCATTGCTTCGACATGCCAAAAACAACTGAAGGTATCGGTGTTGCTAGAAAAAGGACCCGATTACCCTATGGGTTTGTCAACCCTACTAGCCATGCCTCTTATCTCTGGTTTTAGTCATTTCTGCTGATAAGGCTACGTCCGACGTTCCAACTTACGCACTGCTTCAAAAATAGATCACAGAATCCCATATGGATTCCTACACCACAATGGCCTTGGAATCGCATATAGATTCCCACATCTTAAATAGATCTTGGTATCACACACGGATTTCCATACCCAACGGTCTCGGAACCACACATGGATTTCAACATCTCAATATAACACGAAATTCCTCCATAGAACCGTATATGGTTTTGGAGTGGTAACGGTTTCGAGTCATCTCTTATGAGTACACTCTCCCACTTCCCGAGTGCTCCATAAACCAATCGTCGATTTCCAGAATGCTCAATACCGGTTCCTTAGTAAATAATCGGACAATACATAAAAGTGGGGATCACCCCTAACCGTTTAAGTGGACGGATCTCCTTATCATTTATCCTAGAAGAACAATGAGTTTATACGTATAGTATAACATGATGTTAATCGTACCATATAATTCCCGTGTTTCCCCTAGATATTTCCAAAGTTAAAATCCATCGGTGTTACGTAGGAAATCATTTCCTACCACCAAAATTAAGAAGGATTACGTATTTGGGCCAAGATATTATAGTCAGTTATTTAACTATCAAATAAAAAAATATTCAACCATAAATCATATTTCCCACTGAAAGCACTAAGCCTCATTTAATTTGATTTCAATAAATCAAATCTCCTTGTTAAAAAATTCATATACTTATTTGATCGGAATAAGTATATTCACTAATCCTTTCTTTCAAAAATACTTGAAAACTATTAGAAAAAATAGATATGGAAGTGCCATTCGGTATCGACCATGGACCACAGCTTGATGGTTGCGTCTCTACCCCAGAAAAACCAAACTTAACTTAGGATCTCCCGATTTTCTCCATGTAATCAATCATAGGTCGTAGTTTGCACACTGGTTACATCGCTATCCTAGCGAATCCATAACAAGCTGTCGAAAATCTCTGCCCTTCGATTTTCGCTATGAAAATATACCATTACTTTCCAAAATCTCTTTATTTTATAAATATCTCAAAACTATTTATAAGGCTTCTATATAAATTTCCAAGTTTAATTTAGGAAAATATCCTTTTATAAATCTCAAACCATTTGTAAAACTTCCCTTTTCAAATTTCAAACCTCTTCCAAATTTATAAACTTCTTTAACAAAATTCTTTTACAAAAAGGTTTTCTTTTATAAACAATTTAGTATTTAATTATAATACATAATATTTTAACATCACGAAAATATCTTAACATTTTTAATAAAAAAATAAACTTTTAAAAATAATAATAATTAATAATATAATAATTTAACCATTAACATTTTAAAATATAATATAAGTAATTAACTTTAAATCAACTTTTAAATAAAATTAACTAACTTTATAATAACATATTATTAATGAAATAACTATCTAGTTCTAGATAACTAAAAATAAAATAATTTATTTCTTTAAACAAAATCAAATAAACAATTAACTTTAAAACATAATTAACCTTACTAAATAAAAGATTTTATAAACATTTGTAAAATAATAATTAAATAAACAATTCGTATATATATAATAATTTAATAAAACATTTTACTCCAAATTGTAGAATTTGAAGTTAACCCAAAACCCATAACTTTCCATATTCAAAAATAGGCTTAACGATCACAATGGTACTTAACAAGCTACCATTAAATTCAATTTAACTTCCTAAGTTAAATTACATGCATTTGCATAATAGGTATACATGTAAATCGAATCCATCATTAATAATCAATTGTTAACACATCAATTATCCCGAGTAAGTCCACTAGCACTAAAAATAATGTCCAAATTAATCTAATAGTAGAATGGGAATTTATTCTCCTAACCAAGGTCATTCACAATAAAACTCCCCCATTTATTATTCAACGTTGTTTATTTGGCCAAATATACCACACCAATATATTTTAATTCAGTTTATATTATCATTGAACAATGGAATTTAAAACAGACCATTATCGACTCCATACACGATTCAAACAGTTTAATAGAAATTCGAGATGCTATATCGTGATCCTAGATCCGGTTCAACCAATCTAATTGCACTTCAAGATGCTATATCGTCACCTTAATCAATTTCAACAACCACCAATTTCAATAATCCAAAAGGCATAAACAAATTTACTTACTATAAAACATTACTGATTAACCAAATAAGTGAGTTTGACTCACCTTGAGCTTCGAATTTGCCAACATGCCAATTTTAAATCCAATCGAACGACGTTCAATTTAACCTAAAATTTTAGCTATTTCCAATCATCTCCAAACCAGTTCTAGAATGCAGTGCTTATTGCCATGATTCCATCGCCACTCGTTTCGTTCGATTTCGATCTCGTACGATAAAGTTATGATATTTATAAGTTAAACGATTTTAAAACAATATAATTAATAACCATTTTTTTAACCTTCATCAAACCTGGCCGTTCAAAATTCTAGGAATAAGATCTGGCCGCACTTTTCTTTTCTTCCTACTCGCATACGTTCCAAGCAACTTGTGCTTGCCTAAACCTATCGCATGCTACTTTCCATGTATCATCGAGCTTCCATCCTTTGCCTATAATACGATCGAGACCACCACAAAGAAGAGCATCAAGAACCCTACCTTTAGCCAAATCCTTGTCAAACTTGGCCACCTTAGCGATGAGGAAAATGATGATGAAGGTCGCGCCTTCATTCACGAACTGCCATCGATATACACCACAAAATCCAATCATAGTCGTTCATCTCGTAAAGCTCGACAAGCTCTTTGACTTTCTAGTTGGAAATTTCTTCTAAATGTTGATGGATTTGCCAGAAATTGAGGAGAAAGATAGGTGTTTTCAGCCATTGATTTTTAAAATGGCGGCTGTTACCTAGGAAATTTAGGTTTGGTAAAAGAGGATAGTTTTAGGGTCCTTTTATAGCTAATTTTCACTATTCACTCAAAATTAGTCGAACTCCAATAGAAACGTGCCGCCTGGCGCTCATAATGTTTTACCCCTATTTCGAACATAATGGAATATATACCGGGAGCCAATTCCATCGTATTTGAAAGATAGGCTTTCGAATCGAAGTATTTTAATTAAATTTACTTAAATAAATTTCTATGTGTTTCAGCTTCACATGACCAAACCGTAAGTCCGATAGAAATGAAATTTGAAATCCTATAATAATTCATTATTACAAATCCAATAAAACTAGTTTTGTCGAAATCCGAGACTGTGCCCTGGATCGCTATTTTTACAGGTCGATTAAATCGACGATTTCAAAAATTTACGAAATCACTTGAAATTTTAGTTTTAAAAACTTACTAACTAAATTATAATTCAAATGTAATTTATTTTTACTTTAAAATTCATTTCAATTCGTATCCATCTCAAATTCCAATTATCAGCACTATTTGTATTACGATGATCGCTATATTTGAAATTTAAATCTTATTCCACTTATTCGATCAACGAACTTCATGTTAGAAATCCATTACATTACAAATTTAACATTTAAAATAAATTAAATGCTCAAAATTAAATGACTAAAAAATCTGAGTTGTTACAATATGAAACGTAAATGTAGCCTCAAGCCTCATCAACCAAGAATGACTAAAACAGGGAAGTGCAGCAGGGCTAAGTGGGTCGCTCTCAAGTAGGGTATGATCATCCCTTTCTGTAGTCAATATTATCTCTCATTTGAATGCTTTAGCCCATTAACGGAGGGTGATCATATTTGGTACTATCCAGTAAAGGGCAGGCCGGTTCTGTGTTTGCAGGGATCGATAGGTTCGATCCCGACATTATTTTATCTAGAGATGCACTATGACGGGTGGCACCCCATTAGCCCATTCATTATATGGGACCCATTCTCCAATAAGCACCGTACGGCCTTAGTTGTACCCAACTATGCTGAAACGTGAGATGCAAGCATTTCCATTTTATTCATATTTTACTTTGACCCCTAGACATTTTTATAATATTAATGGATTTTCTATAGAAAAAGTTTTGGTTACTATAAGAAAAAAAACTCGTCCGGGTTTATGTGCGGCATAGTCTTACGAGATACTTTTGATTTTAAAATATTTTTCAACTTTAAAATTCAGTTGTGTTAGTTTTCTCACGCTGGTTTTCCAAACTGAATCGGGTGCATGGGTCAAACCGAGCATATTACAAATTTAGTTTGGATGATTGGAGCTTCAGGAGACGAGCTGGAGGTCCAGAGACGTATTCACGTATATGGTTATTTTTCTGCTGCATTTATTGTTGTATTTATCAATAATTGTGAGGATGGGTTGTTATAACATCCGTGCTGAAATAGGTTTGTATACTCTGATTTATGTCTGTATGTTTGTGTGTGTGTATACAGTTTTTCTTTTATGTAAAGAATTATTGTATATTATAGATTATTCATTCCGTTATGATATTCTGTGTTGTTTGGTTTCTAATTGTCTTCTTTTTCTTTCTTTTCCCCTGACAACTAGGTTTTGGGCATTTGATTGCTCGGCATGAAATATAATGGACGTATTAGTGCCAATTTTTGAGGGTCGAAAATCCTGGGACGTTACACATTTTATACTATAGTTAATTTAACTACCATTAAATTCCTATAACTATATACTTGAAATAAAATATTATTAACGATTTTTAAAATGATTTATAACACTTATAAAATTCCTTCATTTCCTAATTTTACAATAATTAAAATTAATCATTCTAATAAAAGTCATCTTTTATAAAAAGACTATAAACTCTAAATTAATGATTTAAATCCTCCAATTTAAATCATTATTTGTTTCATCTAATCTACCCAAAATTATGGGTTGTTACAAAATCTAATCAAGTGGAGAGCTAGCGAACAAAGGAGATTCCAGAAGTAACTAGGAGAGAATAGCTTGGATTTGAGGTAAGTGGGTATATTGTTGGTTAGATGATTACATACAGTTAATTTTAGTATACCCTATTTGATTTAAGTTGTTAAAATCAAATTGAAAACATTGCTAATGAAAATTAAAAATTTACTAGTTGTTATATGAATATGGTTTCCCTTTTCTAATCCAGATCTGATTTATGTTAACATGTAAATTAAGAAAATTGATAAATATGTAAATAACCCTTTTTCAAATTGATAAGAGTTAATTGCTATGCAAATATGAAGTAAAATAGAAAGTTTTTGTAATGACTTGCCATTTTGGACATTTTAAGTAGACACATGCGTCAACTTAAACCATACAAAAGGGAAGAATGTTTGGGGTAAATAAGAAAAAGCAGAGAAAGAAAAAAACAAAATAGAATATCACAATGGAATGACAAAATATAATAATCAAATAACAGTTCATGAAGTTGTTTATAAAACATTTGATTATACTTGTACAACACAGAATCAGAGTTACACATATCAGAGATACATAAATAACAATGCAGCGGAACAATATGATGCAACGGGATGAAATAGTAAATAACAATAATAAAATCTACGTCTTCGTCCTCCAGAAATAAGGTCTTCAAACCCTGAAATGCTCAGGCTAACCTGGCCGAATTGAAAAGACAAAACACTCGAGTCAGAACTAAAAGATCTTATGTAAATTAAATCAACGGTACATAAATATGAGTGGAATGGCATCCAAGATGTTTTACAGGGTTAGACATCTCTTATCCAGTGTCTAACATGAGTGCAGTAACTTAAGAGATGTTCGAGATTCACATCTCATAAGGATCCGTTAAACTATCTACAATGTAGCACAATACGCTATTATAATTTGTCTACAGTAAAATAAAAGTATTAAAATAGCATTAAGGCGTTACCCATATTCCTCTTAACACATTTTATATATTCCCGTACTCTATACAACGTCGTACGCTCCATCAAACCGGTGGTTTACCAAGAGGACATCACATAGGTACGGTACAAAACAAACTCGTAGAAGGCGCTCTGGGGCATGTGTACACGGCAACTCGAGGCAATGCCAGGTAGATTTACCAATTGCAGAACCAAGCTGGTGGTAATGCATAATAGCTATTATCGCCCATCTCGAAACACATTCCCAAATCAAAATCAAGGGATGGCCACCAAATCATCATAAATGTCATAAAATGGATCGAAGAAGCATGTTCGATTAGAGGAATGACCTCACTTGGCCTAGACATAGCTCCTGTTTTAGTCACATCTATGCTGACTCACGGGAGTCAGGGTCACATCATACCTTATACAAAAATCGTTTGCCAAACCATCCTACTTCATTTCTAGAATTTCCACCATGTACACAGTTGTTAAAGTGGTTTTCGGTACTGGTAGAGAGTATGACAATATCCGATCCAGGTCTCTTTAACAACCAAATACTTATTATACACCGGATGGTTCTTTTACATTTCAAAAGTCAATTTATAATTTTTATCAAAATATCATATTCTCAAAACCATATCACTTTCAAAATCATATTCACATTGAAATCATATTCTCCCTTTTAAATCATATCGTTTTCTAAATCATAATTTCTTTCAAAAATCATATTTCCAATTAGGTTAACTTTTCACTTCAAAATCATCATATTCAATTAATTATAACATTCATATCCCAACTTAGGATCTAACATCATTTAGCTGTATTTGCTTTTAAACCAGTGGAATTGAATATAAAGACATCAACTTTACTTAGTTTGAATTTTAGAAAAATCGTTTAGGTAGTTATAAATGGTTTAAATAGATTTTTTAATAGTTAAAATACTCTAAGATAATGTAAAATAGAATAAAATAGTTTTAACTTGATTTAAGATAGTTGAATAAACTTAAAATAGATTTATATATAATTAAAAGAGATTAATTAGATTTAAATTCAATTATATGGTTAAATTAGTTTAAAATAAATTAAATTGGTTTAAAATAGGTTAAAATAATTTATATAGTTAGTTTAATAATTTTGAAACCTAAAATCAAAAAACTTAAAATAATATATTTTTAAAACAGTTTATATTAAATATAAATTTGGAACTTGTATAAATTTAACTTTTTATTTTAATTCAACATAACTGAACCATTTCACATTTCAAAATCACAAAACCCATTTTCAATCTTTCAATTCAACTCAAAATAAAATTATTAAATTTTATTTTGCTTCCAAACCATGTTTGAACTATCAATTTAAATCACTCATATTCCAATATACTTCAAAGTTATATTTCAAACAATGTCAATAACCAAATTATGTTTAATTCAATTTACACTTCAAAATTCAACTTAAACTTCTAAATCTAATTTCTTTAAACAGTTCCTTTAACCAATTCAAATTTCAACATAACTTGTTTTTCAATAGTAATTAAATTTATATGAAACAAGTTTATTTCAAAATATCATTCAATTTAAATTCAAAGATTAAGGATTTAAAATCATTTAATTTAAGCAATCCTGTGTCCGTATATAATTCTCTACCCTATGGTCAAGTGATACAGATATTTATCATTTCAATCCGCAATTTGATATTTTACGGTTATATATCATTTCAAATCTCAATCCTGAATTAAATAATAAAATTCATAAAATCACTCGAGTCTATCATTTCAACCCATAACGATTTTCCCTAGTCTATAGATCATTCGGGTATGTATCATTTCAACCCATAAGGGACTTGCAGTTATACAATATAAAATACAACATCTAGTCATCCAATATCAACCAATTAAACATTCATTACAATCATCATCCAAGTCAATCAATAAACATCAACAATTAACAAAATACTATATACAAGTAACTAACTGGCAATCTAAATTTAATAATAAATTAAATAGCAATTTAATTCAGAATAATACAAATTAACAGAAATAGCAATTTAAATATATCAACCAACCATAAATAAATTCCTAATCACATCATAAATAAATTTAACTAACATAAGAAATTTTAGAAGTTGGAGTGAGTCAAATCACTCACCTTTGAATTTAAATCGACTTTAAATCCAATTTAGGGCCCAAATTCAAACGATCTCTGAATTCGTCAAAGTCGGCGTCAAAATGTCCAAAATTGCAACACGATCCCAGTGGATCAAACCACGCGTGAAACAGACCTCGTATGTGAAAATTATATTAGTTAGAAGTTGTATGATTTAAAATTAAATGAAAATATTAAATAAATAAATATATAAAACGCTACCTGCCACCTCAGCATCCCCCACGTGAGAGAAACCAAGCCCTCTCGTCTCTTTCCTGGTCCGAAACAAGCGGAGCCGCTACCTTCGTTTAAAAACACCGTCCACCCCACGCCTCTACCACCAGATCAGAGAGCGCCTTCCCCCTCGTGTCATTAAGCCGACCTCAACTGTGCCTACACGGCCACCACACCGATACCAGAGGCGCCTCGCACCGCCGCCACTCCTACGGTCAATCGTGGCAAATTGAGGCGACGATTGCGATGGCTAACCGCAAGGATCGGAAGCTTATGGCTCCCTCTATGCAGCAGTATAGCCTGATCGTTCCCGAATCGACGATCCACCGCTAACCCCCACGACTACACACCAACGACCGAAATTCTTCGACGTTCACTGATCAAACAATGAACCAAAACAAAAAATAAATTGTAGAGCTTAGTTGCGCTTGTCGAGAGCTTCAAATCGATATATAATGCGAAATATTTTGAGGAGTTTAAATTTTGGAGTTGAATTTGATTTGAAATTGAATTGAGAAGCTTGTTTGGTTTGTCTGCCATTGAGAAGGAGTAGTAGACTGAAATGTATGTACAGATAAATGAAAATGAGGAGTAGCAAGCTATTTATAGGTATAGCTAAACTAGAAAAGAATGGACCAGATCGATTTGGATTGGAACGATAAACAACTCGAAAAGTCCGTTCTGTCTCCGGAACGAAATTGGGTCATTCCATATATCGAAATAGATGTTATCGATATTTTTAAACTCAATGGAATAGGTTTCAAGTCCTAATTCCATCGTATGAAGAAGTTATGTTAAAATCGATTTATTTCAAATTGATTTCAATTTAATTTATTTCTAGGCGTTTCGAGCCCATACGATCAAATGACAAGTCCGATCGTTAAGAAACTTGAAATCCTACAATAATTCACTGTTACGGATCCGATGAAAGTAGTTTCGTCGAAATACGAGTCAGTGGCCAAAATGGCTATATTTCAGTTAATAAAATAAATTAATATTAAATTAATTAAATCACTTTTTCAATTCAAATTTAATAATTCACAATTTCTATCAACATAAATCACTTAGTAATTTATAGTCCTCTAAACTAAATCTCTATATCAATTCATTGTTGAATATTTCACAATTTACAGTGTTTGATTTCAACTGCCATTAATCCTATTAATTATAATTTAATTCCAATAAATTGTTTTTATTTGGTTTCAATCTTTATACTTAATTTTAATTATTATTCTATAGACATGGTTTACATTGTTTTGTATTTCATTACATTAGTATCCTCCAATTTCCATCTTCTATTTGTATTAATTACCATATTTCAATTATATTGGAACTTGTCAAATTTACACATTAAATTATAATTTAAAGTCCCAATTAATTATCTCAGTTTCATTCTTTTATTAATTCAATGATTACCTTATGAATAAATTTACATTTCTATTTATTTTACTACACTCACACTTTCAGTTATTGTATTAAATCACATAAGTGTAACATTTAATTCTATTCACTCAATTGATTTCCAGTTTAACTTAATAGACTAAATAAATATGTAACATATGATAGTTATCACCATTAACCTTTTGTCACCTTAATAAGTTATTATTTACAACCAAATGTTACAATTACTTACCTAACACCGATTTTATTCAGTTTCTATTAATTACATATTATCTCATTAATTTATTCTATATTCACACTTGTTTTCTTATATTCAATTTATAACCAAGTATAATATTAAATCATTTTAAATTAATTGAACCTTCATTAAAATTGTTAATAATTTACTTAAATTGACATTATTACCTTCCATTCTAGTTAATGTTCCCTTAATAATTCACAAACTTTTATTTCTCCCATTGTTAACTTATGAAACTTTCTTAAATTAACAATTTCTAATTATGAAAAATTTATGGGTCGTTACACTCTTCCCTACTCAAAACTTTTTGTCCTCGAAAAGGAAAAAGTAGGGAAAAGAAGAAATTAAGAAATCAACATATCTTATGCAAAATATTAAATTTATAAACAATTAATTTAAACAATTAAATAATTTAAATAAAATATATCAATTTATAAAAATTTAAATCCTTATCTATATTCAAGTTAATAAAAGTTTGGAAAACATTTCATAAAATTTTCTAAGTCCAAAATTTACGGAAAACTTCGCAGAGTCTCCTTTGTACGGAGAGGTCTGGAAGAAATAATAATATCACAAGTACAATATATTTCATATATATTTCAAAATAATATATCCCAACGGGAAAATAATATAATACCGCTATAGAACCGTAATCCGAAAACGTACCTATTTGTCGGGCAAACAACCCTAAATTATAAAACCAAAAACAGTAGCTATTACTTCCATAACCTGTATATCACTTATATAATCCAACAAGAGTTAATAATTATAGAACATGAAATGTTTAGGTTGTTTCAATTTATAACCAACAAATCAATATTACATAACAACAATCACTTGCAAACAAACATACCACAAGGAATCAAAGTAATCAATCATTCATCCATATCAAGCAAAGCAAACGGTTTGTTCGGGTTCAAAACCTTTAATTGTATAAAATGACAAATAACTACTAAGTATACCATTTACTCAACAGTCTTAGATAAAACTCAACGGATTATTCATACATCCTAACAATTAGAAGTATCATTTCCCAAACAACCCATAAACCAAAACAAACCATGACTCCAAGCATCAATCAAGTTCATTCTTATTAATGTCATTTCATATTATTTACAATTCTTCAGTTTCATTCATACACCGACTATTTCATTCATTCACATTCATTTATTTACATATGTTATTTACATTTTCTTACGTATGTTACTCCTATATAATTATTTAAACATATGCAAATCAATACTTAAAATACTATATAGGTTTCCTTGTAAATAAATTCACATTCATTCATTCAGTGTTTATTTTCATTTATTACTTGCAAAATTCATTTTTTCCATTTATTCATTTTCCATTTATTCATATAATGCAATTTTTTTTATTAATTTAACTTTATTCCTTACAATAACTTATTTCCATTCAATTGTTTAAAAGAATTAATGAATTCATTATGTAAGTTTTTCATACATTTTATTACCGTTTAGTTCACATTTATATGCTTATATTCGGTTTTTAAAATAATTAATGAATTCATTATGTAAGTTTTTCATACATTTTATTACCGTTTAGTTCACATTTATATGCTTATACTCGGTTTCCACTAGATATTAATATTCATTAATGTGGAAGTTCATACTTAAGTTTCTTACTCTTCAATTTAGATCCATTTCCTTATATAGTGTCATTTTAAATCTATTTTCTAAATCATTTCAGTCTTTCTGAAGTTATAGTCATTTACTAAATATAATACTCATTTTATTATTTTCTTTAACCATAAATAGCTTCAAACTGTCCGCGAGCATAGCTCATCTGGTTGAGGACTACCTTGCAACCATGGAACAAAGTTCCTGGAGGTTGCGGGTTCAAGTCCCGCAGCTGAGATTTGTTTCCCTTATGGCCTTGAGTGGTCTATCCTCAAATAAGCCGAAACGAGGCAGAGGATTAATGCTCTTGGCTGGGCTGGCTAAAAAAGGGGGTCAGTGTGGCAGACAGCCGTATCCCCTAGCTCTGCTCTCTGGAGTAGGGTTTAGAAAAATAAATAGCTTCAAACCTGAACTTAAGTTAATAATCAATCACTTACAGTACTCACTTTTCTATTATATTTTCTTGGTAGTGTTTCAATTATAACTTAAGTTTATAATATTATAATATCAAAATTCTCATTTATGGAAAAATTCTATTACACACTTTCAATATTAAATTTTACTTGTATAATATCTATTACATATTCTTATTTAACATTACAACTTTTAATATATTGATAAGTTATATATATGTTTCTAAGAATACAATTAAATGTTACACAAGTTTATCTTATTTATTTTAAATTAACTAAACGTCTAATAGTTATCATTTCTCATTTTCATATCTTTTTTATTTACGGTTACAAATTTCAAATTCTTTTTTTTTCCTTTTTACCATTTATAACTTAGCATTCAATTCCTTATTAAATTTAGAAGTTTCAATTATTAAATAGTTAGCATTTCATTTCACTACAATTGAAATCTTTTAATTTATAGAAATCTAAGAACTAAATGCCAGATTTCCTTTCAAACCATTTAAAATCATATACATATCATATCTTTTATATATCAAATCATATTAAGAAATAAAATTTAACACTCATTTATCAAAAATAAAAATGTGTAGTAATCAACCTTCCCGCTTTGGAATTCAAAAATGAAAATCGATGATGCGTGCACTCTTCACCGAAATTATTTTCCAATGACAGAGAGGGGAGTACGGAACTCATTTATTCCCAAAATCCTTTTAAAACCTTTCCTTCAAATCCACTTGAAATATTTATATTAGAATTAATTCTAAATATTACTAATATTATATTTAAAAACTCCTTTACGAGAAATTTCAAAAATCCCGGAACTTAAGTTCTAGAATCTCCAATTTATATTTATTTTATTTACACATCTTTTTTTCAACCAATATTTATAAATTTCTGTACCTAACAACCAAATATATTGTAACCAAATATAACGTTTATAAAATTTATTATTTTATATACAATAATATAATAGGTAAAATTATTTCATTTACCTATATTTCAAAACAAATATTGTGTCGGTCTGCCGTATTAAGTGTTTAGAAATCGCTATCGATGTCACAACATCCTATCACCAACCAGAATTTATAAATACAAAACGGAACAAATTAACACAATACTCAAACCTTTTTATAACATTAACAAATATGCTCTATCACATATATACACTTAGCGACTCATTCTAGGGTATTACTACCCAATTTAATATGAGTCGGACCCTACAAAGCTAAGGTTATCGCTAAACCGAAGCTCTGATACCAACTGTAATGACTTGCCTTTTTGGACATTTTAAGAAGACACATGCGTCAACTTAAACCGTACAAAAAGGCAGAGTGTTATTGGGATAAATAAGAAAAAGCAAGGAAAGAAAAAAAAACAAAATAGAATCTCACAGCGGAATGACAGAATATAATAATCAAATAACAGTTCATAAAGCTGTTTATAAAACATTTGATTATACTTACAGAATCAGAGTTACACATATCAGAGATACATAAAAAACAATGCAGCAGAACAGTATGATGCAGTGGGATTATATAGTAAATAATAATAATAAAATCTTCGTCTTCATCCTCCAAAAATAAGATCTTCAAACCCTGAAATGCTCAGGCTGATCCGACCGAATTGAAAAGACAAAACACTCAAGTCAGAACTAAAAGATCTTATGTAAGTTAAATCAACTGTAAATAAATATGAGTGGAATGGCGTCCGAGATGTTTTACGGGGTTTGACATCTCTTATCTAGTGTCTAACGTGAGTGCAGTAACTTAAAAGATGTTCAGGATTCACGTCTCCTAAGGATCTGTTAAACTATCTATTATGTAGTACAATACGCTATTATAATATGTCTACAGTAAACTAAAAGTATTAAAATTGCGTTAAGGCGTTACCCATATCCCCCTTAACACATTTTATATATTCCCCTAGTCTATACAATGCCATACGCTCCACCAAACCGGTGGTTTACCCAGAGGACATTACATAGGTACAGTACAAAAAAACTCGTAGAAGGCGCTCTAAGGCATGTGAACACGGCACTCGAGGCGATGCCAGGGTAGATTTACCAATTGCAAAACCGGGCTGGTGGTAACGCGTAGTAGCTACTATCACCCAACTCGGAACACACTTCCAAATCAAAATCAAGGGGTGGCCACCAAATCATCACAAATGTCATAAAATGGTATTGAAGAAGCATGTCCGATCGGAGGAATGACCTCACTTGGCCTAGGTATAGCTCCTGTTTTAGTCACATCTATGCTGACTCACAGGAGTCAGGACCACGTCATACCTTATATAGAAATCATTCGCCAAACCCTCCTACTTCATTTCTGGAATCTCCACCATGTACACAGTTGTTAAAGTGTTTTTTAGTATTGGCAGAGAGTATGACAATATCCCATCCCGGTCTCACTGGATGGTTCTTTTTTATTTCAAAAGTCAATTTACAATTTTTATCAAAATATCATATTCTCAAAACCATATCACGTTCGAAATCATACTCACTTTGAAATCATATTCACCCTTTTAAATCATACCGTTTGCGAAATCATAATTTCATTCAAAAATCATATTTCCAATTAGGTTAACACCTTACATCAAAATCATCATATTCAATTAATTATAACACTCAAATCCCAACTTAGATTCTAACATCATTTAGCTGTATTTGCTTTTAAGCCAGTGAAATTGAATATAAACACATCAACTTTACTTAGTTTGAATTTTAGAAAAATCATTTAGGTAGCTATAAATGGTTTAAATAGATTTTTAAATTGCTAAAATACTCTAAGATAATTTAAAATAGAATAAAATAGTTTTAACTTGATTTAAGATAGTTGAATAGACTTAAAATAGATTTAAATATAATTAAAATATATTAATTAGATGTAAATTAAATTATATGGTTAAATTAGTTTAAAATAAATTAAATTGGTTTAAAATAAGTTAAAATAATTGATATAGTTAATATAGGTTAAAATAGTTTAATAATTTTGAAATCTTAAAATCAGAAAACTTAAAAATAATATATTTTTAAAACAGTTTGTACTAAATATAAATTTGAAACTTATATAAATTTAACTACTTATTTTAATTCAACCTATCTGAACTATTTCACATTTCCAAATCACACAACCCAATTTCAATCTTTCAATTCAACTCAAAATAAAATTATTAAATTTTTTATTGCTTCCAAACCATGTTTAAACTATCAATTTAAATCATTTATATTCTAATATACTTCAAAGTTATATTGCAAACAATTTCAATAACCTAATTCCGTTTAATTCCATTTACACCTGTTCGGATGGCTAAATGTCCATCGAGTTAGAAAATAGCTGAACGAATTTTGAAATAAAAATAACCACGAGCGCACGGTGTATGAATGTAGCACGTATGCGAGTAAGGGTCAATCCACGGGGAATTTTTAAGATTTTAATATTCTATTCAATCAAATTAAACCAAAGTCGATAGATTGTTAACTAACTAAAAGAAAGTAAAAACAAGCTAAAAATAAGGAGAATAAAAATAAGAGATTAAAAATCAATTTAGAGATAAATCCACTCTCTAGATCATATAGTTCAACACACATGAAATTATGATCTCTCTTTTTTGGTCATTGGTGAATTTAAATAATGTGTTTATCATAAGTATGGCTCATTTGTGCTATTAATTAGCTCAACATAAGCCATCAAAATATAACACAACCTTTAAACAACTTTTAATTCTCATGAAAATGACAGCAAAGTTGAAAATGAAAATCCATTTTAAGCACGGCCGATTAACTATTATTTAGAAATATAGGCCATCAAATTTTGATTTAAACATCCACTTCTTTGCCCTAATCATATATAGATGAAGAGGCAATTTGTGATTCATATGACTAAGCATAGCCTATTTGTTTTGAACAACATAAGCTACCAAACTCAATAATAAACACAAAATTACATAAAAATGATTTTCAATGAAGTACAAAAAGAGAACATAATATTAAAATGTTGCATCTACATGATTTAAGTGAGCTTCATTACCCCTAAATTGAAGGGGTTTAGCCTTTCATTTATGTTATCATATCAACACTTGTAGTATGCAACATGAAACTAAAAAAGAAGGAAAATGAAAGCTAATGGAAAAGAAAACTAATCTAATTTCATAAAAGAAAATCAACACTACTAGCATGAAAGGAAATGAACATGTAATTAAAAGGAAACAATAATTAACATTGCATAAAAAGAAAAGAAAATTATATAAAATAAAAATGGCTAAGTAGCCATGAAATGAGAAAGGGAGCTTTCTTTTATTTATGAGCCAAAAATAAAGAGAAGAGAACCTAAAGAAGAGACCAAGCAAGAAGAGGATTACGTGAAACATAAGGGGTATTTATACATATGTTAAACCCTAATTCACATTTTTGGAGAATGCCCAAAAATCCCCTTGTGGTAATGTGGCCACCAAGTTATCATTAGCTCCAACAATCACCTACTTAAATGTACATGAAACATTAATGGCCTTTTCGCATGTGCGTTAGCTCCTAATTGAAAATCAAGGTAAATGAGTGGGGTCCTCCATGTTCATCACTTTGAATTATTTCCTTCTTCATTCATTTGTATCTTCTTTGTGCATGCATATCTTCTTCATGAAACAACTTGTATCTGAAATCAAATTCCTACAAAATGGTATGGAAATTTCTAATTCAATTTTCTCTAGTTAATTTATGCACAAAAATGACTATTTTGCCCTTGGATGAAGATGAATATATGACAATTTGGAATTAATATGGATTTTGGTTAAAACAAGTTAAAATACCAATATGATCATTTACTTAAATTAATTAGAATAAATATGGTGGTAAAAATATGCACATTTATGTGCACGTCAAATACCCCCACGCTTATCTTTTTATTCGTCCTCTAATGAAAAAAACTAAGATAGATCCGTTTTCGTAGGGAGCATGATTGCATTGAGCGTATGCAACAAGCCGTTAAACCTCTGCGTGTCCCTAGTAGAACGAGTGTTATCTCGTGACGGTTTTCAACGGATACTACCCACAAAATCTAAATGCAGGATGAAAATATTTACAAAATGCAAGATTTATTTACAAAGAGATGAATGCGAGTTTTTGAAAAAATTTACAAATGAAGAATTTATTTTTAGATTGACACGAATAAGTTAAATATAGGTTCTGGTTATTATCTTGAAATTTTTTAGTCATCTACTCGTCAAAATTCTAAATAAAACAAAGTTATCATAACAAATAGATTATAGTTTAACTCGTTGTTTTAGTTGATAACACAGTGTAATTATGAAATGGATCCTCGGTTGATTATCAAAGTGGTATTTTCATTTCTTTTTAATAACAAGTCAAATCAAATAAGTTAAAATGGTGCTTGGATTTCATTTGCTTACTCTCTCTAATTTTTTTATTTGAAAATTTTATTATATTAACAATATTTACATATGCCTAACTCAGATAAACTGAGGCCAGATATATTACCTTTGCACTTCCTTTCGGGCTTATGTGAGGGGAATATAGAGCGTGGCAAGTGAACACATGAGTGTGAACAGCTCTTGACTATAGGCGTTATTAAAAAGAATTTTTTATATATACATGTAACAATCCATAAATTTTGGTAATTGAAAATAGTTGATTTAATAATATTTTTGTAATTAAAAAATTAAAAGGAATAGAAATTGGTTATTTAATGTGGATGTAATAACTAATTTGAATGGTAAAGAATGTAATTTAAGCTAAATTATTGATAGATTGAAGGAGTTAACAATGAATTGAAATAATGTAAATGTTGAATTTATGAATGAGGTATAATATAATGAATGGAAATTGAGTAAGACCATGGTCCTGTAAGTAAGTGTAACTTTGGTCTATAGACAATAAGCTTATAAATGTAGTTAAAAGTAAACGGTGACAATTATTACGTGTTACTTGTTTATTTAGTCTATTAAATTGAAATGAGAAGTCAATTTTTAATAAATATAAACAAAAGTTACATTAATGTGAAATATAATATAATGTTTAGAAGTTGTTAAATTGGAGTGTATTAAGGAAATGAATGGTTAACTAGGTTTGTAGAGTAGTAATGGGCTTAATAAAAAGATTTGGAGTTGAATCAAATTTATGTATTGAAATTCAATCTCTAATAACTGGATCTATTGTAGTAAATGGAATTAAATATTACATTATTTGAAATTAAGATAAAATAGGAATATTAATGCACTATGGTATAAACTATGATAATTATACCGTATAATGAAATGGATTGAATAACTAGATGGAGTTAAGAATATGGATTTATTGGGAATTTAAAACTTATACTTTTTAAACTGGATAAATTACACTGTTTTACATGCAATAAATTTCTATACTTTTATTATATACATATTTTATATTTTTCCTATATCCATCTCTATTTTATCTTTCTATTTTTATTTATCAAGGCTTTTATTATATTTATTGGAGTTTATTTGCGTATATTCTTTTATTTAATGGCTTGGAAACAAATTAATTAGACGTACATTACTTTGTTTGATTAGGCATCGGTTACATTTGCTTTATTTCTTGCCTTTTATTTACCTATCTATTTAATTACCTATCATAGCCGTGTATATTTTTTTTATCTGTGAGAAATCATTCTACAAATCACGTACAAGAAGAATTATTTCTCATTTCAAACTCCTCATTTTCATTTGCAATTAAGAATAAACATATATACGTTCCTTTCTCCTTAATTATGCCTTTTCCGTTTCCTAGCATTTATTTTTTGCTTGGCTTCCAAACCACTCCATCTATTAGCCGTGAGAAACTTTATCAATTCATGTACAAAAATTTATTTCCCACTTCTCATATTCATTTGCATTTAAGAATAAAATATATGCAAGTTTATTTCTCCTTAGCTTATGCCTTTTTGTTTCCTATCATTTACTCCTCCTTAGCCATTCCTTTTTTTTTCTTCCATCTTTAGCCGTGTCTTTCTTTTGATAACTCACACACAAACAATTCTCAAAACTCCTTGTTATCATTTCGTGAAGAAAAATATACAACAAGCTCTATTATTCCATGGCTTCCTCTTCTTCTTTTTCTATTTTCTTTTCTCTTTTCTTTTGTTCTTCTTCAAGCATGGCTTGGTCTCCACCTATTGCCGATAACACCACCTCCTCCTCACCACCAAAGCCTAGCCGTGACCACCATGGAAGCATACATCACCAAAGTTGATAACAAACCTTAACCAAGCCATGTATTGATCACCTTGCTTTGATTTATCAAGGTTAGGTCATTTTATTTTCTATCTTTTCATTGTTTTTATCTATATTCTTTTGTATTGAATCATTGCTTATATATGTTATGTATTGTGTTGTTTACAAGTTCGGATCTGACTCTTCATCCACTCAAAAATATAGTCGTGCTTTGTCATGACCATTTCGTGCTTTGCGGAGTTTGGATGTATGTTTGATTTTGATTCTACCTTTCAGAAAGGTGAGATTTTTCACTCTAGACAGCGTACTTTTATAATTGTGAAATGATGACAAGTGAATTGTAGAAATTATTATGCTATGTTCATACATGCCTGTTGTTGATTATATGATGTTAAATGTTGTTTATATATTTTTTACATCATCTATATGATATTATATGCTATATTGATATATTTATTTCCTGTTTATCACACTGCAAGTTTCCTATTACTATGGGTTGAAATGATACATATCTGAATGGGCTTTAGATAAGGAAAATCACTATGGGATGAAATGATAGGATTGAGTGATTTTTTATTGATTTTTTTGTTGTATTTATTTTTCCTGGGATTTTAGGGTTTGAAATGATAGAACCTGGATTTTTAAATTATGGATTGAAATGATATATATCTGTATCACTTGTCCTAGGTTAGAAAATATTATACAGGCCCATCGTTAATATTTTTAAAGTAATATTTTTCTAAAAATTTATTTAGTATTTTGCCATTTTGGAATATGTGGAATTTTAACTTAAAATTTGATTCAAAGATTTGAAATATAAGGAGATATAAAAAGGTTTTTATAAGTTAAAATGTTATATGCTGATAATTCGTTTAAAGTGTAATTTAAAATTCTTTATTTAGTTTTAAATAGCAATTTAAAGATTTTTATTTGTGATAAATAATTTAATAATTAAAGTTGGTTAATATGGAATTTTAAAATCTAATCTGGTAAATGCAATCAATCTTTAGTTTTGAAATGAGTATGGTTGTATAATAAATGATGTATTTTGAATTGAGAAAATGAAATACAATCTTTAATTAATGAAAGAACATGTAAAGTTTTTAATTAATGCAAGAAACATGTGAAGTTTTAATTAATGAAAGAAAAGTGTAAAGTCCTAATTAATGAGAGAACATGTAAAGTTTTTAATTAATGCAAGAAACATGTAAAGTTTTAATTAATGAAAGAAACGTGTAAAGTCCCAATTAATGAGAGAACATGTAAAGTTTTAATTAATGCAAGAAACATGTAAAGTTTTAATTAATGAAAGAAACGTGTAAGTTTTTAATTAATGAAAGAAATGTGTAAAGTCCTAATTAATGAGAGAACATGTAAAGTTTTTAGTTAATGCAAGAAACATGTAAAGTTTTAATTAATGAAAGAAACGTGTAAGTTTTTAATTAATGAAAGAAACGTGTAAAGTTCTAATTAATGAGAGAACATGTAAAGTTTTTAATTAATGCAAGAAACATGTAAAGTTTTAATTAATTAAAGAAACGTGTAAAGTCCAAATTAATGAAAGAAACATGTAAAGTTTTAATTAGTATGATATTGATTAAATTAATAAATTCTCTTTACTGTAATAGAAATGTAAATTAAAATGTACATTAGATAATGTAAGTTTTAATTAGTGTAATATTGATTAAAATGATAAATGCTCTTTGTTGTAATAAATGTAAGTTAAAACGTACATTTGATATGTAAGTTGTAATTAATATAAATGGCATATTTTAAATGATTAAATAATAAAGTTTCTTTATTGTAATAATAATGTAAGTTAATAAAGTACTTTTAACTTAACATAAGAATTTCAGCTTTATATTGTATATTACAGCAGCAAAGATTATTTAACTATAAGGTTATGATAAAATGACCGTGTTAAAATTTGTAAGTGTGTAAATACTTTTGTTATATAAAATTTTAAAGTGGAAAGTATTACATTCCAAAAATGCTATGATTCCTGAGTATTGTGATTTTAAGCAGTATGAATTCCAAATGATAACATTTCTAAATTGTTAGGATTTCAAAGTATTATGGTTTCCAAGTGTTTGATTTTCAGAGTTGTTATAACTTGAAAGTAATATGACTTTGGAAATGAAATTTTTGGAAATTGTATTTAATTAAGAGTTGTCTTTAAATATATAAATTTGATTTTGTTGAAATTGAAGATTTAAGAATTCGACTTTATAAAGTGGTTTTGTTTAAGATGATTTAAAACAATATTTCGAGTTTAATAAATTGAAGGAATATCAATTGATTTGGAAACTTGGGTTTTATTTAAATGAGATATTGATTTGGTCTTTGGAATTTAAAGGATATATTATTACTTTGGTTTTTGAAATGGGAAATGTATATTGATTTGATTTTGAAAGGAAATAATATAGTATTAAGTTTTGAAATGGATATGATATTTTGGTGTTATAGTGGAAATGATTTTGAAAGAAATATCCATTGTTATAATAACGGTTGGTTGTTAAAAAGACCAGGATCGGATATGGACATACTCTCTGTCGATTCCGAAAACCACTTTAACAACTGTGTACGTGGTGGAGATTCCAGAATGAAGTAGGATGGTGGCGGCGTTCCTTTGAGGTATATACGTGGACCCGACTTCCGTGCGTTGGCATAAGGTGGCTAAAACAGGAGTGATTGACGGGCTAATGAGGTAGCACCTTTGATCGGACACATCCCTTCGATATTATACTTTGACTTTTGGATTGATTCGGTGGCCACTTTTGATTTTTATTTTATTTGGGGGTGTGGCTCGAGGTGGGCGGTAGCTGCGGCTATGCGTTACCACCGGCCCGGAAGCGTAATTGATATATCTACCCTGGCATTGCTAGTTATGCCATGTCACCTACCCTAGCACACCTTGTACGAGTTTGAATTGTGTTGTACCTATGGAGTATTCTCTAGTAGCCTCCCGATTAGGAGGTATTATGGTACTATTGGCACTATTACGTGTTAACGGCTATATGGGTAACCCCTTAATGCTATTTAAAAGTAAATTTATTTTACTATATACATTATTATAATAGCGAAATATTACTACGTAGTAAATAGTTTAACGGATCCTTAGGGGATGGGCGGTCCCTAGCATCCTTTAAGTTACTTGTACCTTATGTTACAGTTCACTTAAGTTAGTTTACATTGTATAAGTATGTATGTCCTGACTCAAGTGTTTTGTGTTTTGCTTTACGCTCGGGTCAGACTGAGTGATACAGCATTAGAGACTCACCTCTGGAGTTGGAGCTTCACTTAGAAACCTAGCTATCTATTTCGCTTTCAGTTATCCAATTGATTCCAGTTATTCAGTTGAGTCCAGTGATGGATTCTGTTTGTTCTTGATGTCATATTGAGACTTCTGTTGTATCTTGCTTAACTCTGATGTATATTTATATAGTAGCTTCATGAACTAATATTTCTTTACTTCCGCTGCATTTTATTACTCTGTGTCTGTAATCCGTGACTATTTATTTACTGTTTATGCTGTGTTTTTCCAAATTTAAATTACAATTCGATATTTTGCACAATTCAAGTCTGACATGTGAGGATGCAAATGGTTGAAAATAGCGGGTCGTTACATTTGGTATCAGAGCTTTGGCTCTAGGCAAAACTTAGCATATATGGTGAATTTATTTACAAAATCACTTTCGTTCGAGCTTGGTTCTTTTCTTTTTGGCTCGATTTCCTTTGAATTTTGGAACGTTCCCTCGGTTCCGAAATTCATTCTTATCCCTCACTATTTGTATTCTTTTGATTCTGGATTATCCCATAACTCCACTTCAAATGGCTTGTAAAAGGATGGAACTCCTTTACAATAGGCATTTATTCACCGGACATTTTATATATCCTCGATTTAAATGCCAGTGTCTCTTGATATCCCAAGTTCTATCTCTTGAGATCGAATGTAGACTTGCCTTAGAATTCCACATCGATCTGTTTCTTGAAGTAACGGTTGACCCGGTTAAGGTCCCGTGATTTATATAAGCTTACCCATTTCCTTATTCGGATAGTTAATCATCTTATCTTTTGTTCCAACTTATGTTCAAATCAAAATTATCTTTGATTTGAGTTAATCGAATTTGAATCTCTATCCTTGCTTTGAAAATCTATTCCTGTATAGTGTATTTGTAAGCCTATATTTAATTTTTTTTATACAATGTGTTGTTTGAGTTGTTGATGTTGATTTGGGTTTTCGATTGATTCTTCTGATCATCGCTATCGATAGGGTCTCCAAATCACTTGAAAAGAGCAAACTGACACAATATTGTTTTCAAATTTAGTAAATGAATAAATTTAGTATAATTATAGCATATATAAGTATAACTTTATGAATTTTGATAGTTAACTGAATTGGATGTTTAGAAATAATATTTGACTTTATATATAGCTTGTAACCATTAGCTTTTGTTTCATATATAAATAATTGAACTATAAAACATGGTTATAAATTAATTTGGAAATTAAAATGAATTTAAATCAAGAATTTGAGATTTAATTTTTGATGATTTCGAACTTTGGTGTTAAAGTTTTAAAAGATATATTATTTGAAGTATTTTCCGAATAGAAATCGTTTTCAAAGAATTTTAAAGTTTTAAGGCAGTGGTCTTCTCTTTGTCGTTGAAAAATAATTTCGGTGATGATTGCAGCATCATCGACATTCATTTTCTAGTTTCGAAGTGAAGAGACTATCCTATAGTTTTACTACAGTTTTTCTTCGGAGAATTAAATTTATTTGAAATTCAAAAAAATATGACTTGATTTACAATACATATACTGGCATATGATTTCAAAGTTGATTTGATATATATTTAGTATATATATTTATGTACCTCTAAAATAGTTGAAGTTAATCGAAAATTTGATTCTTAAATTTTATCTTAAAGGATGATTTCAATTGTAAAAGAGAATCAAAATTTTGAATAAATATTTAAGCTTGAGATAATTGAATCAAAAAGTTTTATTTGTACAATATTCTATTGCATTTCAATATAACTTACCTAAATTATTCAGAAGTTGAATATGTAATTGGATAACATACAATATAAAACGATTTTATAAATAAAATTCAAGTGGTTATAATAAATGTTATACATTTAAATTTTAATTATAAAAGATTAATATAGGTAAATAGAATAAAAAGGTTAATTGAACAATATATAGTATATATGGTGTTAAAGGAATTTTTAAATAAATTGGTATATTTTATTCAAATTATTTAATTTTGTAAATTTATTTGTTTATAAAGTTAGTGTTTTTGAATAAGATGTATTATTTACTTAATTCTTTCTTTGTCCTTCCTTTTCCTTTTCGGGGACGAAAAGTTTTGAGTGGGGGAGAATGTAACAATCCATAAATTTTGGTAATTATAAATAGTTGATTTAATAAAAAATTTGTAATTAAAATATTAAAAGGAATAGAAATTGGTTATTTAATGTGGATGTAATAACTAATTTGAATGGTAAAGAATGTAATTTAAGCTAAATTATTGATAGATTGAAGGAGATTACAATAAATTGGAATAATGTAAATGTTGAATTTATGAATGAGGTATAATATAATGAATGGAAATTGAGTAAGACCATGGTCCTGTAAGTAATTGTAACTTTGGTCTATAGACAATAAGCTTATAAATGTAGTTCAAAGTAAACAGTGACAATTATTACATGTTACATGTTTATTTAGTCTATTAAATTGAAATGTGAAGTCAATTTTTAATAAATATAAACAAAAGTTACATTAATGTGAAATGTAATATCATGTTTAGTGTTACCCGGCACCTTGGGCCGGCTACAAAACGACAGGTGAAGATATTATTATTAGCACTAGACAAGATTCTGACCAATAAGATCCTGGAGGTATACGGGTTTGATGCAATTGACATGTTTCGACATCCCTGGCACGGTGTAGACTGGAGGTGTTAGCAAGTTGTCAGGCCCACAACAAAGCAAAAGCGTTTGGCCTGCCTGGCCTGGTGTACAGAAGTCACCTATTATGGGTCGAGGTACCTTGTTGCTAAGCCTATAAGGGAAGTCCAACTCATCTTCTTCTATAAATAGAAGGACAGAGGCACAGTGAAAGGGACCTTTTTGGAAGAATACCGGGGAGTCCCTGCCATTTTGGATACTCTCCTCTTTTTAATTCAAACTTGTATGCAAGTGATTGGTTTACGAATTGTATCTGTATTCAAGTGATTGAGAAAGCAATAAAGATTAAACACAAAGTGGACGTAGACAATTACACCAAACCACTATAAATCTGGTGTTCTCGTTTTTGTTGTTCATTTCGCATTGAATTACACTATTCTTCAGTTCTAATTTACTCTCTTCATTAATCTCTCTACATAACTCTACTCAAGGGTGTTAGCGACCAATTTTGGTGCTTTCACTGAGAATTGAATTCTCAGCTTGATTGGATCTCATCGTCTACTAGTGGATTTCCAAATTCGCGAGATAGATCCAGTTTTCTACTAGAAAACTTCCTATTCTACTCAGTTTTGAAAGAAATCTAAAGGAAGCTGATAGCCGTAGATTGGATCCACTGATGTATGCAAGATCTGGGGATTGGACGTTGAAGTTTGCACTCGAGTTGAATAAAGGCCGACCCTCCTCTGAAGGCAATTAGGCCGATCGATTCAGAAAAGGCGTATGCCGATCGCCCCAGAAAATGCGTATGCCGACCACTCCAAAAAAGGTGTATGCCGATCGCCCCAGAAAAGGCATATGCCGATCGCCCCAGAAATGCCGAGCGACATCGATGCCGAACGACATCCAGACCGAACCGCATTCGTATGCCGAACGACATCCAGGCCGATCCGCATTTGTGTGCCGAACGACTCCCAGGTCGAACCGCATTCGTATGCCGAACGACATGCAGGCCGATCCGCATTCGTATGCCTAACGACATCCAGGCCGATCCGCATTCGTATGTCGAACGACATCCAGACCAATCCGCATTCGTATGCCGAACGACATCCAGGCCGATCTGCATTCGTATGCCGAGCGACATCCAGGCCCATCCGCATTCGTATGCCGAATGACATCAAGGCCGATCTGCATTCCTATACCGAGCGGCATCCAGGCCGATCCAAACTTAAGTTACACCGGTCTCTTATACGACCCCTATTTTATATTTTAAAAAAAATTCGGGTACGACCCAAATTTTCAAAAAAGAGGCCATATAGTGAATTCAAAAACTTAACTTAATAAAGGAACATTCAATCTACTTCGCTTACATCCAATGCTCGAACAGGGCATAGAGGATCTAACGGCAACATGGGAACGGACAAACAACCGCTACTCAAATGATACTCTCAAAGGGATATCATACTGATCACCCTTGAGGAGAATCGACCTCTATATATATTTTGGCAGCTAGTTAGCTGGAGAGCCTCCTACGACCATGGATCGTTTCTATGACAAAAATGAATCTAAACCAAAGTGTGGAGGAGCGAAACAGACTAAAGAAAATAACAATGAAGGCCCGTTGGCTAAGGATGCAGATCCCAATAGCCAAAGCAAGACCTCAAAATTCGGCTCATATGTTCTTTGAAAGATTTAATTGACAACCTCTACTTGAAGACTCGCGACTCGGAGTGGTACTGGAAACCAACCTCGAGAGAGTTCACCAAAGTCTAAAGAAAATCAGGGGAATGTTGTATATTCCCAGATGCTCACTGATCCTAACACGGGCGATTACAAACACCTCCGAGGTGTGATCGAAAACCCGATCTGGAAAGGAAAGCTTCAATGGTATGTACAAGTCCTGCAGAATGGCGGGCAGCGAACATCCGATGCCTATTAATAAAGGGCTATGATTATCAATTAGTCTGCTGACGGCCGACATCCCTTTGAAAGGAGCCAGGGGCAAAGTCGAATAGCGAGCACACGATGCTGCTTCATTTATCAATGAGATTTATCCTAATATTCTTTGAATTATTTCCAAATCTATTTCTATTTCAATTGTTCTATGAACTACGATTAGCTTAAACTAAACTACTTTCAAAACGATGCAGGTGACTAGGTACTCAGATTTGGTCGTCAACCAATCCACGCAAACCATGATCGGATGTGTGGAGTTACATCTAGATGAGCATAATTCAATCACTCATCATCAACCATATGCCTTTGATTTGGGGATATGGACTAGATATTGAAAATCTCATCACGATCAGAGTCCAACACAAAGTGAATACGACTGACCTCACATTCATCGACCTCCACATTTGACTTGGAGACCTAAGCGAGGCTTGGAATGAGCATGGCCCGATCATCCACTCAAATCGAGTCATGGAACAAAGTTCGACAAAATACAGATGCCCCTCTTGAAGCTCAGTGAGGTCGGGATCTGTCTAGAGAAGACGTGATTTGATCATCTACACATCCTTTAACACAAAAGGTTATTCGAAAGCCCGACTTGGAGTAGTTGTGATGGACTGCCTACTCGTCAACCATCGCTCTCAATACATGGACACGACTGCACCTTGAAACATATGCAACTTACTGTGTCTACTCAATAATCCATTATTCTTAGTTTCTAGAAAGAGATACGAAAAAATTGTGTGAGATTTGACTATCTAACCCAGCATGGATGTGATCCAAACATCTATCATATACCTCCTCCCTTGACTTGATTGGAAGAGCTATAATCACCAAGCGGACGAGAATCGTCCGTCCATTCTTCAAGTTTCATCCTTCATGCTGGGGGCAGAGTCCCATTCCATGAGCAAACATGGTCCGATCATTCATTCGACAGCATTAGCCTCGATACGGTAAATGAAATACAAATTAAATGGGTGGAAATATGACTACTCTCGATAAAAAAGCTCCAAGCCCCTAAGCGCGGACTGGAGTACTCTAAGTCCCCAGAGTGCGGACTAGAGTATAAACGACTTCATTCTCCCAGTCCCATGAGTGCGGACTAGAGTATAAACGACTGGAGTGCTCTAAGTGTGACGACTCGAAAAAATTTAACATTTGAAATGGAATATTTAATTGATTTTAAATATTTGAATGATGGTTTAGCTTGAGTTTCAAAGATAACTATGAATTTAGCAATTTAATTATCAAATTTAATTATAGAAGATTCGGGTAAAATATTAAATCCTAAATTTGATGCTGATTAAAAATAATTTGAAGGCTTGGAAAATTTATATTGGTAATATTGGAGGTAATAAAACTTTTAAAAGTGAATTTAAAAGCAGTTTGTTCAATTTCGAATTTGTATCATTTAAATCGATATTTAAAAATAGCCTTCCGAGGCACAGTCTCGGATTTCAACGAAACCAATTCCATTAGATCCGTAATATTGTATTATTATCGAATTTCAATTTTCTTAATGTTTGGAATTGTCGTTTGGCCGTACGATAAGCAAACGCTTTGAAAATTAAATCGCAATTTAATTTAATAGCTGGGGTCAAAAAGCTATCTTCTCCATACGATCGAATTAGGACTCGAAACCTTTTCCATTGTGTTCGAAATAGGGGTATAACATTCTAAACGTCTAGCAGCACGCCTCGATTGGTTATTGGGATTCTTGGCTTCGTTTTCTTAACAATTTAAATTTGAATTTAAATTTAAAGATGGATAATGAAATTGCATTGAATATTGTAGCTAGCATCATGTATAGAGATTTGAAAACTCATGTTACCTTCTTTAATACGCTTCTTCGTTTAATAAAATAGAAATAAAAAGTAGATATTATTCTTCGCTCAGAAAAAGGAAAAACGAAACCTCTCTCTCTTCTCGTTCAAATTCAAGGTCATGGCCGAAACGAAATCTTCTATTCGAAGTCAAATTCAATCCTCAAAGAAATGACCGAGCAATCCCTTTCCTCCTCTAGCGATTCGAAATTCCATCTCAAATCTAATTTCCAAATTTTAAATCAATTCAAAACCGCAGTTGCAAGCTCGAACTCAAGCTAGATATTTGTGACGAGAGGCTAGGGCATTGCATATTTCCTTCAGAATCGAATCGCCTAAGGGGTTCGAACGTACCGTTGTGTTGATTCTGAGGCAGGTGCGTGAGCAACTGAAATCGCGGTAACGCGGAGGAAGCCGATGAGGGCACGCGACCTGGAAGGTGAAGAGACTCGGCGATGACGGCATGGTTGCTATGATATGGGTGATGGTTTGGAAGGCAGTCGAGCACGCAAGGGGGAATCGACGATGGTTCGTGGGCCGATTTCGAGCATCGTGGATAGCTGCTCGCGAGAGGTGGGTGTTCGATTATAAGGTATTTAACGATTGTTTAATTTTATATACATATTTGGATCAAAGAAAATAATATAGTTACAGTGAAATATATGCGGATTTTTCAAATTTATATAACGAAATTTTTTTATAAACAGCAAAGAAAATTTTAAATCAGGAAGTTTACAAACCAATTTGTCTTCTTTGAAGATATGAATTTTAATATGTATATGTATTTATGCTATAAAGCAGATCTCAGGGATTATTTACAGGAAATAAATGTGCATTTTAAATTTATCAATTTATCAATATATTAAGGAAATAATTTGTTTAAACTGGTTAATTGATTATTTTGGTTACTAAAAATTTGTTAAAGAAGATCAGTTTTTAAACTAAAATCGTTAGTTAATTAAAATTTTAAAATGGCAATTGAGTTGTTTGATTTATTTCGAATATTAATAAATTGTATAAATATTTATACAAGGTCTAAAATCAAGAAACAAGTCAAATTGGAAATGGATTGTGAACGAAGGCGCAAAGGTTAGATCTTCTCACTCACTCAAATATTGCTCTAATTTAAATTTTGAATAGTTAGATTTAAAATTGATTGACTGTGTGCTTGGATGATTGATTTATAATAATTTATTCACTGGGTGATATTATATATATAATAGTATATAGTATATTGGAGTGATTGATTTCCCGCATTATATAGCGGATTATGCGCCGCATAATACCGGATGATATTGTATAAATCCCATATACCGCGGTATTCCATCTCGAAGTGGAATAGGTGTTTAATTATTGTGCTAACGTTTGTGGATGCAGGGAAACAGGTTGGAGGGATCCAACTGGATTCCTCAAACATTTGATTTTGTTTCATATGTTGTGTGTTTGTTTATTTATAATCTGTGTGTGATTATTTCGTGATTTAAATCTTTAAGGGCTATAATTTAGCCGAATATTTTTTTGGTATCGTAGGATACTAGAAATAGATAAAATTGAATTTTTGAAAGTTAGTAGAAAATTTATAGTAAATTAATTTTAGAAAATTGAATAAATTTAAAAGAAGGAATTTGTTTCAAAAGATAATAAATTTGGTGTTTGAAAATAAATTTGGAAAATTAAATTCACAATGAGAATTTATAAAAGGAAGAGAAATTTGTTTTACAAAATAAATATTGTTTTATTTTTAAAAAGTTGGAGAGGAATTCACATATTGGGACGTAAATTTAAAATAAATCCAGATATAAATTGATTTGAATGAGCCATTTTAGAATGGAATGTGTATTTTCCCTGAAAGTCGGGAATGTTTTCAATATAGTGTATATATATATAGATTGAAGTTGTAAAGATGGTTTAAGGGAAAGAATGTTTTCGAAAAAAATTAATTATTTAGTTTATTTTGAAGATCTTTAAAGTGAAATATATTTTAAACCATTATAGAAGTGATGATTTAAAGTTTTAAACTGATATTTATTTTAGAAACTGGGTATTTAAATGGTTATATCCTATCTATTAATTTTATTTTAAAATTAGTTTTGGACCTGAATTTTTATATGAGATATTAGTATAATATTTTCATAACTAATATTTAAGAAAGTGTTTCAAAATAGTTTTATCTAAAAAAATCTCTAAGTATATTTTGATAAGCATTTTAAATTATTTTGAATTATTTTAACTTGGCAGATTTTCAGTGGAAATGAATAAATGTTTGAAAATATTTTCCGCATAAGGAAAATGAATTGAAATTTGTTTTCAAAGGATTAAAATATGGAAATTGATTTAAAACTTGTTTTCAAAGGGTTGAAATATGAAAATATACCTTGCGAAGATATGTCGAAAATAAATAATTGGGGAAAATTATTTGAGAATTGGTGATTGTTGTAAATTATTGGTTAATAGTTAAATAACCGACTATCAATATTGGCCTTTTAATGGCATTTGAATTTCGATGTGACCGGGGGTCGGATTCCAAGTGGATATTCGAAAACCACATTGAACTTTTGTGATTGTGATGGATCTTTTATTTAGAAGATAAAAGTGGAAATTTGTTGTGATTTGTTTGAAATCCGATTGAACACTTATTTTTAAAAATAAGCGCTTATTATTCGGATTAGCCGAGAGAGGACCTTGTGTCATAAAACCCATTTCGAATAATGATACGATGAAATGGGGTTGCATTTGAAGATGGTGTTGAAGACCGGGTATTCTCGAAAATGAAAGGATTACCTGTCGAATGTCTCTGCACCGAGTTGCTCCGGTATAGAGATTTGATCACCTTTTGTGGTGGGGATTCCAAACGTGATTAGTGAATATCCGAATTTTCAAGGGCTTCTTTGAAGTGCCTTCGGTTCCATTCGATTCCGGAATGGACTTTTATGGATGTGTGTCCGACGTTACACTTTGAGATGTAAAGCAGGTTTCTATCAAATACCTTTCTGTTGGTGGCGGAGAATTTATTCTCTTAGCTTAACACCCTTCTCTGAGACGTAAGAGCTCAGAGGTTATGTAGTTGATGGTTAATAGTGATACATTCCCAATTTGGTAATGTGGCACACGAAGTGCTGCTGGTCATTTGTTGATCAAAGCATGGATTTTTGAAAAAGCGTAGCTTTGTGGACGAAACCTCATCGAGCCTCACAAACCGGTAATGGTCGAAACAGGAAAGATGCGGCAAGGTTTTAGGGGTAGCTCCCCTAGGGTATGTCCATTCCTTCTAGAAAAGGGTAGTGTCAGGTATGGAGCCCTGATATTTAACCTACGTGGTTACTGCAAATACTTTTCTTTGTGGTTGTTGGTGTAGAGGATCCTCGGATAAAGGTCGCAAATGGCCGGGGGTGGCATATCTTAGGTTTTACTCCCCGAGAAGGGGGTAACTGACATTGTGTTGGCAGAGAGCCGGGTAGGTTCTCGGAACGTCCCTCCAGAGGTGTACCCATGTTGAAGTAGAAAGTTCCTTAGCCTGACCATTTGTTGGAAATCCAAATAAAGAATACGCGCCCTGTACGGTTTTAGTTGTGTAACCTGCCATAGAATGTGGCGGTAACCTGCTATTGAACATGGTGGCGGTAACCTGCTATTGAACATGGTAGCTATAGTAGGCATAAGTGCGAAATGACTATGCTGGCTAAGATTAATGTTTTCCACATTATGCACTAATAATGATAATATTAAAAAGGATTTTGCATATCAAGCATGTTTGACTATCATAAGGAAAAACCTCCTCCAATTCTGCGTTTGCATTATGCGTGTGGCAGGACGCCTTATGGTAGTTTCATTTTCCAAAAAGCATAGCGAATTCCTTTTTATTTTCTTTATGAAAAATAACTGTTTTTAAGATCTCACACCAATCCCACGACTGACCTGGAGTTTATTGTTCCCTTTCTAAACTCTGGGTGCCCATAATTTTCCACACGGGCAGCCTAGAGTCAGGTTATCATTATTCGGAAGCGAAGTCGAAAAAAAGATGCTGTGGAGATCAGGAGAAAGCTGGATGGCGAGGCGTATCACTTATATATGTAATATTTCTTTTCCGCTGTTTGTTGTTGTAACACTCTAATAATGTAATGTGATGTAATGTAACAACTGATATAGTTCTTTGTTTTAAAGATATTCATTTATCTATTATATTTGTTCCGCTGTGATATGTGAGATTCTGTTATTGTTTTCTTTCCTTCTTCTTCTACCTCTTTCTTCTTTAAACCCGAAGACTCGTACATTTGTTCCACTTTGGGCTGAATTGTTGTGGAATTTTGCCAGCTCAAAGGGGTACAGATTTGCGGGCCTTTACACTAAGTCCCCAGAGTGCGGACTAGAGTATAAACGACTTAAATCTCCATCTCCCCTGAGTGCGGACTGGAGTGCTCTCAGTTCCCAGAGTGCAGAATAGAGTATAAACGACTTAAATCTCCAAGTCCCATGAGTGCGGACTGGAGTACTCTCAGTCCCCAGAGTGCGGACTAGAGTATAAACAACTTAAATTTCCAAGTCCTCTGAGCGCGGACTGGAGTACTCTAAGTCCACAGAGTGCGGACTAGAGTATAAACGACTTAAATCTCCAAGTCCCCTAAGCGCGGACTGAACTACTCTAAGTCCCCATAGTGCGGACTAGAGTATAAACGACTTAAATCTCCAAGTCCTCTGAGTGCGGACTGGAGTACTCTCAGTCCCCAGAGTGTGGACTAGAGTATAAATGGTAAAAGCCTTCAAGTCCCATGAGCGCGGACTGGAGTAATCTAAGTCCCCAGAGTGCGGACTAGAGTATAAACGACTTCAATCTCCAAGTCCCCTGAGTGCTGACTGGAGTGCTCTAAGTCCCCAGAGTGCGGACTAGAGTATAAACGACTTAAATCTCCAAGTCCCCTGAGTGAGGACGGCAGTGCTCTCAGTCCCCAGAATGTGGACTAGAGCATAAACGACTTAAATCTCCAAGTTCCTTGAGTGCGGAATGGAGTACTCTCAGTCCCTAGAGTGCGGACTAGAGTATAAACGACTTAAATCTCCAAGTCCCCTAAGCATGGACTGGAGTACTCTAAGTCCTCATAGTGCAGACTAGAGTATAAATGACTTAATTCTCCAAGTCCCCTGAGCGTGGACTGGAGTACTCTAAGTCCTCAGAGTGCGGCCTAGAGTATAAACAACTTAAATCTCCAAGTCCCCTGAGTGCGGACTGTAGTACTCTCAGTCCCCAAAGTGCGGATTAGAGTATAAATGACTCTAATCTCCAAGTCCTCTGAGCATGGACTGGAGTACTCTCAGTCCCTAGAGTGCAGATTGTAGTATAAACGACTCAAATCTCCAAGTCCCCTGAGCACAGACTGGAGTACTCTAAGTCCTCATAGTGCGGGCTAAAGTATAAAAGACTTCAATCTCCAAGTCCCCTGAGCGCGGACTGGAGTACTCTAAGTTCCCATAGTATGGACTAGAGTATAAAAGACTTCAATCTCCAAGTCCCCTTAGCGCGAACTGGAGTACTCTAAGTTCCCATAGTGCGGACTAGAGTATAAACGACTTAAATCTCCAAGTCCCCTAAGTGCGGACTAGAGTACTCTCAGTTCCCAGAGTGTGGACTAGAGTATAAACGATAAAAACCTCCAAGTCCCCTGAGCACGGACTAGAGTACTCTAAGTCCCCAGAGTACGGACTAGAGTATAAACGACTTCAATCTCCAAGTCCCCTGAGTGCGGACTGGAGTGCTCTAAGTCCTCAGAGTGCGTACTAGAGTATAAACAACTTAAATCTCCAAGTCCCCTGAGTACGTACTGGAATGCTCTCAGTCCCCAGAGTGCGGACTAGAGTATAAACGACTTAAATCTCCAAATCCCCTGAGCGCGGACTAGAGTACTCTAAGTCCCTAGCGTGCGGACTAGAGTATAAACGACTTAAATCTCCAAGTCTCCTGAGCGTGGACTGGAGTACTCTAAGTCCCCAGCGTGCGGACTAGAGTATAAACGACTTAAATCTCCAAGTCCCCTGAGTGCGGACTGGAGTACTCTCAGTCCCTAGAGTGGGGACTAGAGTATAAACGACTTAAATCTCCAAGTTCCCTGAGCACGGACTGGAGTACTCAAAGTCCCCAGAGTGCGGACTGGAGTATAAACGACTTAAATCTCCAAGTCCCCTGAGCGCGGACTGGAGTACTCTAAGTCCCCAGAGTGCGGACTAGAGTATAAACGACTTAAATCTCCAAGTCCCCTGAGGGCGGACTGGAGTACTCTCATTCCACAGAGTGCGGACTAGAGTATAAACGACTTTAATCTCCAAGTCCCCTGAGCGCGGACTGGAGTACTCTCAGTCCCTAGAGTGCGGACAACAGTATAAACGACTTCAATCTCCAAGTCCCCTAAGCACGGACTGGAGTGCTCTAAGTCCCCAGAGTGCGGACCAGAGTATAAACGATTTAAACCTCCAAGTCCCCTGAGTGCGGACTGGAGTGCTCTAAGTCCCCAGAGTGCGGACTAGAGTATAAACGACTTAAATCTCCAAATTCCCTGAGTGCGGACTGGAGTACCCTAAGTCCCCAGAGTGCGGACTAGAGTATAAACGACTTCAATCTCCAAGTCCTCTGAGCGCGGACTGGAGTACTCTCAGTCCCCTGAGCGTGGACTGGAGTACTCTCAGTCCTTTGAGTGCGGACTAGAGTATAAATGACTTAAAAACCTCTAAGTCCCCATAGTGCAGACTAGAGTACTCTCAATCCCTTGAGTGCGGACTAGAGTATGAATGACTTAAAAACCTCTATGTCCCCAGAGTGCGGACTATAGTACTCTATGTCCTCTGAGTGTGGACTAGAGTATAAATGACTTAAAAACCTCTAAGTCCCTGAAGCGGACAAGAGTACTCTCAGTCCCCTTAGCGTGGACAAGATTATCAACGGCTTAAAAACCTCTGCGTCCCCTGAGTGCGGACTAAAGTACTCTCTGTCCCCGGAATGCGGACCAGAGTATGAACGAATTGACGAAAATTTCTGCGTCCTGAACTATGGACAAAAGTATAAACCGTTTGACAAATCTCTAAGTCCCCAGAGCATGGATCGAAGCATGAACACAAATTGGGCGTGAGTCGAACGAGGGGAGAATAACACTAAGTCACCAAAATGCAGAGTGGTGTATAAACATCGACAAATTGACAAGTGGATTCCGACCATTCTCTATTCCACAAACTTTGGCCTAAAATCGTCAGGAGGATTATTAAATCACTAAGGATGGAGCTCGACAATCCAACTAGTGGCCTGGATAAATAAATGCTGGGATCAGGAGTACAAATCACTAAAAGCTGAATACGACAGCTTGCTATAGCTCTAGCTTGACGTTCTTTATAACTTGAGGCAACGATTACATGGAGGCCTCAATATAGAACTAATCGAAACGACATCCAAAGCTACGAGCAACCGACTATATCATACCTCAGATCGAGGGTCAATACCGATCTGCACTAAGCACATATGAATGTGACTGGGATGTTCCTTGAAAAACTTTAACCTCCAGAGTGTGGAAAGGAGAGTAAACCATGAAGACTTGGTCAAAAATTCTCCAGCACCCTCCTTCGATCCATTAGGAGGAGTATGAAACTGGATGGGCATGACCCGACTGCATTTATAGCCAACTTTACCTCGAGATCTGATTACAGAACATGAACCAAAGTGGACGTGGATGACCGTCCAGTGTCCAAATTACGTCCTAAAACGGATGAGGCATCAAAGTATTCCTCTTGGAATGAAAAACCACGATAAAATCCAAGATAGGCGAGACCCCATCTCCCATATACTGACCTGATCCTCGATTCAACGGGAAAGAGAGTAATGCTAAAGTGGGCATGGCTGACCTTCCTACTTATTGGTATATATGCCCCAGACCTGGGGGGCATAAGCTAGAAGCAACATGAATGTGAACCGACTATTCATCAATCAACTCTATGTTTTCGATGTTTAGGTGGGGATATAAACATAGTTAGGACGAGACACAACCGTCCATGCAGTACATTTATCAACCCGAGACTGGGAGCAGACGCATGGTCATCCAAAGACTGGCTGCGATAGCTCAATTTTGAAACTTATATATAATGTGTACAACTACTCAAGGCCACGACCAAAAGAATGCCTAGGGATAGAATCATTAAATCGATACCTAAGCTAGTGGGAAACTAACTGTCACTCCAACCCGAGGCATGCGGATCATGAATGTTGCTCGAATGTGGAAGATGGAACCCCTGCAAAACAACAACGCATGATGACAGATGATATAGTGTTTAGAAGTCGAAATGTAGACAAGCTGGACAACTCCGTCCGCATCCAAAACACTGACAATTGGCAAGTAGTTCCCGAGCCCTGGCTCGGGCAGCATTCTTGGATCTATAGAGACACATATCCGAGAGATGATGATGAGGGACATAGGGAAACGAATGCAGCACCGGCTGAGATGGCAATTGACATTCCGGTCAGCCAGGATGAGCCGTCACGAGTCCTTAAGATTGGATCGCAACTCGACCCATCATAGGTCGAAGATCTTACTGATTTCCTCCGAGCAAACCTAGAAGTTTTCGCTTGGACGCATTCTGATATGTGCGGGATTTCTCCCACTATTGCGAGTCATATGTTGAACATAGACCCGAAATACGTCCCTATAAAACAAAAAAGGAAAGGCATGGACCCGGAGAGGTCCACTGCACTCAGAGAGGAGGTAGACAAACTCAAAGTCAATGGGTTCGTCCGCGATGCCCTCTACCCGGAATGTGTTTCTAACCCTATGCTTGTGAGGAAAGCAAACGGGAAGTGGAGAACTTGTGTTGATTACTCTGATCTGGATAAAGCATGTCCGAAGGATAGTTTCCTTTTACCTAGAATCGACCAGCTCGTCGACTCTACGGCCGGACACGAATTATTGTCTTTTATGGATGCGTATTCAGGATACAATCAGATCCCGATGCACATTCCAAACCAAGAACACACAATTTTTGTCACAGATATGGGGCTATATTACTATGTAGTAATGCCTTTTGGATTGAAAAACGCGGGAGCAGCTTATCTATGTATGGTGAATCGAATGTTTAAAGACCAGATTGGTAGAACGATGGAAGTCTATGTAGATGACATGCTCATGGAGTCACTGTAGTCAAACGACCACATCCGAGACCAAGCGGAGATGTCTGATATACTCAGGCATTATGAAATGAAAATCAATCCTTTGAAGTATTCATTTGGCGTAGCATCGGGAAAGTTTTTGGGTTTCGTTATGAATGCGCGGGGAACGAAGCTAACCCGGAGAAGATTCAAGCTATCCGAGACATACAAGTGCCTAGAACTATGGAGCTAGTACAAAGCTTGAATGGAAAGGTGGCTGCGTTGAGTCAATTCATATCCAGAGCTACAGACAAGTGTATTCCTTTCTTCAATGTGATAAAGAAAGGAAAGAGGAATTTTGAGTGGACATCCGATTGTGAGGAAGCATTCTGAGCTCTAGCAAGGCATTTGGAAAGTCCCCCGGTTCTATCGAATCCAATAGACCACAAAATATTGTATGTGTACTTGGCAGTATCCCAGCATACTATCAATACGGCTTTGGTTCGCGAAGAGGACCGAGTTCAAAAGCCAGTTTACTTTGTTAGTAAACGTCTGACAGGGGCAGAAAGAAATTAGCCCAAGATCGAGAAATTAGCCTATTGTTTGGTGATTGCATCACGCAAGCTTCGTCCATATTTTCAGGCACACTCAATCAGTGTTACCCTTGCGACAGGTACTCCAACGACCGGAAACTTCTGGAAGGATGTTAAAATGGAATATTGAGTTGAGTCAGTTCGATATTACCTACCTACCACGAAGGGCCATACAGGGGCAAACAGTAGCAGACTTCATTGCTGAAGTCATTATGTCAGACGACTCAAACGGCCACAATGTCATACCTCCCGTTCGATGGAAGATGAATACCGATGGGGCATTTAATGACCGTTGTTCTGGGACTGGCATAGTTCTTGTGACTCCTGAAAACCGATCAGTTTGTTATGCTTTGAAGCTTAATTCCCAGCAACAAATAAAAAAGCCGAGTATGAAGCATTGATAGCCGGCTTAAGACTCATCAAAGAACAGGGAGTAAGATTGGTTGAAATCTTTTGCGACTTGCAACTGGTGGTGTACCAAGTGCGGTGAAACTACCAAGCAAGGGGGAAGAGACTTGCCCCGTATTTGGTCCGAGTTCAGGAGCTGTTAGGGAATCTTGAGTATTATGATATTTCACATGTCCCGCATGAGGAAAACAGAGCATCCGATTCATTGGAAAAATTTGCAAGCACTGGCGATGCGCAGCAGATGAGATTGTTTCCCGTTGAAACCTTACATACTCCGAGTATAAATATGATGGAGGTAGATTTCATGTTAGAAACCGAAATCGGTAAGGAATCATGGATGACCTCGTTTAAACAATATTTACTACATGCGGTCTTACTCGAAAGAAGGAGCAAAAGACGACAAGTCATTCGTAAGGCTTCACGATATGTAATGGAGAGCAGAATAATGTATCGAAGGGGATTCTCGACCCCCTTACTCTGGTGCATAGCCCATGATGAGATAAAACGAGTCCTGAAGGAAGTCTGTGAAGAAGAATTCGGCGATAACATCAGGGGGAAAACCATGATAAAGAAAATACTCTGCTACAAGTATTACTAGCCAACTATCAATCCAGATGCGGTTGATCATGCTAGACAATGCGACGAGTGCAAGATGTTTGCAAAAAATCCAAGAACCCCACCGATGGAAATTACTCAAATGGCTAGTCTATAGCTGTTTGCCACTTTGGGGCATTGAAATCATCTTCTTGCTGATCCTAAAGGTGGTGCAAAATACACCATCATAACAGTTGTTAACTTCACCAAATAGGCAGACAAAGAACTTTTAGCCACAACCAAGAAAAATAATAATCAACCTCACTGTCCGTAACGTCATCTGTCCTTATGACCTTCTATGATCTTTTATTACTGCAAATGGATAGGTTGAAGATGTCAACAAAGTCATAAAGCCTGTTCTGAAGAGAAGTTTGGGAAAGGCTAGAGGTAAATGGGTGGACGAACTCCCTACAACACTATGGGCTTATAGAACTACCCATGGGTCCGTAACTGGACGTACTCCATTCACCATTGCTTACTGCTTTGAGAAAATACAAACAAGAAATCGCAATTGAATTGCAATTAAACTAGATGGAATTGGCGACGACTTATGAGCATATAAAACGCATCCAACAGGTAATGGCAAGAACATGTATCCGAACATGTATGTGTACATCCGAAAAAAGTTCGACTTCTAAAATCAACAAGGAATTGAATTCTCACTTAAGGTTACTAAGAAAAGACTAGACCAAATAGCCGAAGCTTATTGGCCTTATAGAACGGGACATGGATGGCCACTGATGAACTACAACCCTGGATTTATAATATTAAGAATCGACTAAGCGTCATGACGACCGAAGAAGGATACGAAACCTTGGGAGGTTAAAATTGAAGAATGATGACTATTCAGGAAACATGATGGATTTCTTTTTGTAAACAAGGAATACTCGCTGATTCAAAGTGTGTCATGTTGCTTCACACGACACACTTTGGGGGAAAAGTGTTACCCGGCACCTTGGGCCGGCTACAAAACGACAGGCGAAGATATTATTATTAGCACTAGACAAGATTCTGACCAAGAAGATCCTGGAGGTATACGAGTTTGATGCAATCGACATGTTTCGGCATCCCTGGCACGGTGCAGACTGGAGGTGTTAGCAAGTTGTCAGGCCCACGACAAAGCAAGAGCGTTTGGCCTGCCTGGCCCGGTGCACAGAAGTCACCTACTATGGGCCAAGGTACCTTGTTCCTAAGCCCATGAGGGAAGTCCAACCCATCTTCTTCTATAAATAGAAGGGCAGTGGCACAGTGGAAGGGACCTTTTTGGAAGAATACCGGGGAGAGCCTGCCATTTTGGATACTCTCCTCTTTTTAATTCAAACTTGTATGCAAGTGATTGGTTTACAGATTGTACCTATATTCAAGTGATTGAGAAAGCAATAAAGATTAAATACAAAGTGGACGTAGGCAATTACACCGAACCACTATAAATCTGGTGTTCTCGTTTTTGTTGTTCTTTTTGCATTGAATTACACTATTCTTCAGTTCTAATTTACTCTCTTCATTAATCTCTCTACATAACTCTACTCAAGGGTGTTAGTGACCAATTTTGGTGCTAACATTTAGAAGTTGTTAAATTAGAGTATAATAAGGAATGAATGATTAACTAGGTTTGTAGAGTAGTAATGGACTTAATAAAAAGATTTTGAATTGAATCAAATTTATGTATTGAAATTCAATCTCTAATAATTGGATCTATTGTAGTAAATGAAATTAAATATTACACTATTTGAAATTAAGATAAAATAGGAATATTAATGCATATGGTATAAACTATGATAATTATACCGTGTAATGAAATTGATTGAATAACTAGATGGAGTTAAGAATATGGATTTATTGGGAATTTACTTTTTAAACTGGATAAATTACAGTGTTTTACATACAATAAATTTCTATACTTTTATTATATACATATTTTAAAATTTTCCTATATCCATCTCTATTTTATCTTTTCATTTTTATTTATCTAGGCTTTTATTGTATTTATTGAGTTTATTTGTGTATATTCTTTTATTTAATGGCTTGGAAACAAATTAATTAGACGTACGTTACTTTGTTTGATTAGGCATAGGTTACATTTGCTTTATTTCTTACCTTTGTTTACCTATCTATTTAATTACCTACCATAGCCGTGCATATTTTTTTTCTAGCTGTGAGAAATCATTCCACAAATCACGTACAAGAAGAATTATTTCTCATTTCAAACTCCTCATTTTCATTTTCAATTAAGAATAAATATATACGTTCCTTTCTCCTTAATTACGCCTTTTCCGTTTCCTAGCATTTACTTCTTTGCTTGCCTTCCAAACCACTCCATCTATTAGCCGTGAGAAATTTTATCAATTCACGTACAAAAAATTATTTCCCACTTCTCATATTCATTTGCATTTAAGAATAAAATATATGCAAGTTTATTTCTCCTTAGCTTATGCCTTTTTGTTTCCTACCATTTACTCCTCCTTAGCCGTTTCTTTTTTTTCTTACGTCTTTAGCTGTGTATTTCTTTTGATAACTCACGCACAAACAATTCTCAAAACTCCTCATTATCATTTGCGTGAAGAAAAAAATACAGCAAGCTCTAATTTTTCCATGGCTTCCTCTTCTTCTTTTTCTATTTTCTTTTCTCTTTTCTTTTGTTCTTCTTCAAGCATGGCTTGGTCTCCACCTATTGCCGACCACACCACCTCCTCCTCACCACCAAAGCCTAGCCGTGACCAGCATGGAAGCATACATCACCAAAGTTGATAACAAACCTTAACCAAGCCATGTATTGATCACCTTGCTTTGATTTATCAAGGTTAGGTCATTTTATTTTCCATCTTTTCATTGTTTTTATCTATATTCTTTTTGATTGAATCATTGTTTATATATGTTATGTAATGTGTTGTTTACAAGTTTGGATCTGATTCTTCATCCACTCAAAAATATAGTCGTGCTTTGTCGTGCCTTTTCGTGCTTTGCGGAGTTTGGATGTGTGATTTTTATTCTAGCTTTCAGAATGGTGAGATTTTTCACTCTAGACAATGTACTTTTATAATTGTGAAATGATGATAAGTGAATTGTAGAAGTTATTATGCGATGTTCATACATCATGTGATTGATTATATGATGTTAAATGTTGTTTATATATTTGTTACACCATCTGTTATGATATTATATGCTATATTGTTATATTTATTTCATGTTTATCACACTGTAAGTTTCCTATTACTATGGGTTGAAATGATACATACCCGAACGGACTATAGGATAAGGAAAATCACTATGGGCTGAAATGATAGGCTTGAGTGATTTTTTATTGACTATTTTGTAGTATTTATTTTTCTTGGGATTGCGGGTTTGAAATGATAGAACCCGGATTTTTCTTTTTAAATTACGGATTGAAATGATATATATCTGTATCACTTGACCTAGGTTAGAAAATATTATACAGGCCCATGGTTAATATTTTTAAAGTAATATTTTCCTAAAAATTTATTACGTATTTTGAAATTTAGGAATATATGGAATTTTAACTTAAAATTTGATTTAAAGATTTGAAATATAAAGAGATATCAGTTTTTATAAGTTAAAATGTTATATGCTGATAATTGGTTTAAAGTTTAATTTAAAAATCTTTATTTTATTTTAAATAGAAATTTAAAGATTTTTATTTGTGATAAATAATTTAATAATTAAAATTGATTAATATGGAATTTTAAAATCTAACCTGATAATTGCAATCAATCTTTAGTTTTGAAATGAGTATGTTTGTATAATAAATGATGTATTTTGAATTGAGAAAATGAAATACAGTTTTTAATTAATGCAAGAAACATGTAAAGTCCTAATTGATGAAAGAACATGTAAAGTTTTTAATTAATGCAAAAAACACATAAAGTTTTAATTAATGAAAGAAACGTGTAAAGTCCTAATTAATGAGAGAATATGTAAAGTTTTCAATTAATGCAAGAAATATGTAAAATTTTAATTAATGAAAGAAACGTGTAAAGTCCTAATTAATGAGAGAACATGTAAAGTTTTTAATTAATGCAAAAAACATGTAAAGTTTTAATTAATGAAAGAAACGTGTAAGTTTTTAATTAATGAAAGAGACGTGTAAAGTCCTAATTAATGAGAGAACATGTAAAGGTTTTAATTAAGGCAAGAAACATGTGATGTTTTAATTAATGAAAGAAACGTGTAAGTTTTAATTAATGAAAGAAACGTGTAAAGTTCTAATTAATGAGAGAACATGTAATTTTTTTAATTAATGCAAGAAACATGTAAAGTTTTAATTAATGAAAGAGATGTGTAAAGTCCTAATTAATGAAAGAAACATGTAAAATTTTAATTAGTGTGGTATTGATTAAATTAATAAATTCTCTTTACCGTAATAGAAATGTACATTAAAATGTACATTTGATAATGTAAGTTTTAACTAGTGTAATATTAATTAAAATGAATAATGCTCTTTATTGTAATAAATGTAAGTTAAAACGTACATTTGATATGTAAGTTGTAATTAATGTTAATGGCATATTTTAAATGATTAAATAACAAAGTTTCTTTACTGTAATAATAATGTAAGTTAATCGGGTACTTTAACTTAACATAAGAATTTCAGCTTTAAATTGTATATTACAGTAACAAAGTTTATTTAACTATAAGGCTATGATAAAATGACCATGTTAAAATTTGTAAGTATATAAATACTTTGGTTATATAAAATATTAAAGCGGAAAGTATTACATTCCAAAAATGCTATGATTCCTGAGTATTGTGATTTTAAGCAGTATGAATTCCAAATGATAACATTTCTAGATTGTTGGATTTCAAAGTATTATGGTTTCAAAGTGTTTGGTTTTCAGAGTTGTTATAACTTGAAAGTAATATGGCTTTGGAGTGAAATTTTTGGAAATTGTATTTTATTAAGAATTGTCTTTAAATATATAAATTTGAACTTATTGAAATTGAAGATTTAAGAATACGACTTTATCAAGTGGTTTTGTTTAAGATGATTTAAAACAATATTTCGAGTTTAATAAATTGAAGGAATATTCAATGATTTGGAAACTTGGGTTTTATTTAAATGAGATATTGATTTGGTCTTTGGAATTTAAAGGATATAATATTACTTTGGTTTTTGAAATGGGAAATGATATATTGATTTGATTTTGAAAGGAAATAATATAGTATTTAGTTTTGAAATGGATATGATATTTTGGTTTTAAAGTGTAAATAATTTTGAGAGAAATATCCATAGATTATAATAATGGTTGGTTGTTAAAGAGACCGGGATCGGATATGGGTATACTCTCCATCGATTCTGAAAACCACCTTAACAACCGTATACGTGGTGGAGATTCCAGAAAGAAGTAGGATGATGGTAGCATTACTTTGAGGTATATACGTGGACCTGACTCCCGTGAATTGGCATAAGGTGGCAAAAACATGAGCGATTGATGGGCTAATGAGGTAACACCTTTGATCGGAAACATCCCTTCGATATTATACTTTGACTTTTGGATTGATTTGGTGGCCACTTTTGATTTTTTTGATTTGGGGGTGTGGCTCGAGGTAGGCGGCAGCTGCGGCTATACGTTACCACCGGCCCAGAAGCATAATTAGTATATCTACCCTGGCATTGCCTAGTTTTGCCATGTCACCTACCCTAGCACGCCTTATACGAGTTTGATTTGTGTTGTACCTATGGAGTATCCTCTGGTAGCCTCCCGATCAGAAGGTATTACAGTACTGTATAGACTATTGGCACTATTATGTGTTAAGGGCTATATGGGTAACCGCTTAACGCTATTTAAAAGTAAGCTTACTTTACTATAAACATTATTATAATAGCGAAATATTGTTACATAGTAAATAGTTTAACGGATCCTTAGGGAATGGGCAGTCCCAAGCATCCTTTAAGTTACTTGTACCTTATATTACAGTTCACTTGAGTTGGTTTACATTGTATAAGTATGTATGTCCTGACTCGAGTGTTTTGTGTTTTGCTTTACGCTCGAGTCAGACTGAGTGATACAGCATTAGAGACTCACGTCTAGAGTTGGAGCTTCACTTAGAAACCCAGCTATCTATTTCGCTTTGAGTTATCCAGTTGATTTCGGTTATTCAGTTGAGTCCAATGATGGATTCTGTTTGTACTTGAAATCATATTGAGACTTCTGTTGTATCTTGCTTAACTCTGATGTATATTTATATAGTAGCTTCATGAACTACTATTTCTTTACTTCCGCTGCATTTTATTACTCTGTGTCTGTGATCTGTGACTATTTATTTACTGTTAATGCTGTGTTTTGCCAAATTTAAATTACAATTCGGTATTTTGCACAATTCAGGTCTGACATGTGAGGATGCGAATGGTTGACTATAGCGGGTCGTTACAATACACCTAGCTTAGATAAACTGAGGCCAGATATACCGTTCGTGCACTGCCTTTCGGGCTTACGTGAGAAAGGTACAGAGAATGGCGAGTGTACACACAAGTGTGTACACCTACCGATCGTAGGTATGAATAGAAAATACTTACATATATACAAATGTTTTTTTTCATTTTTTTTGAAAAGAGAGAGTTTTGCAAAATAATCTTAGCACCACTTAACTTTGAAGACAGAAAAAACGTTATATCCTTTACTTCAAATCAACCACTTTTTAAAATAAAGATTTGCAATTAGGACATATTCATAATTATCACGTATGACCTTCCAATATACTAGTTAAACTATCGTTATTTGTAATCAAAGTTTATTTTTATTTTTGTTAAGACAAATAAATTTTCAAAAATTTCAATTAAAAAACCAAAACCATATATTTATCCTATAGTGTTACTTTAAAAATACAACGAAATGCTTAACTTTTTTTGGTATTTTAAAATTTTGATATTTTTTTTGAGTTTTGGAAGAAAAAACATGAAAAATTAATCATGAAAAATCAAAAAGAAGATGAGCCTCCCTCCACACTTGATTTTGACTGTGTCCCCACAGTCAATCCAAGTGGAAGGAGAAAAATAATAACATAACCTTTTTTAAATGAAAATGAAAAGATGAATATTTACATGACATTAGAAAGTATGCCGTTAAAAAGTAAATGAAACAGTCTTCCAAAAACCGGTTCATTTGTCTCTCCAAGTGTGCGAGACATAGCTTAAGCGTAGAAAAACAAATCGTAAAAGATTTCAAAATTGAATGTTGATTTGGAACAAATATCGTTTTATTGAAAATCGTACGAGTTGTTCTATTTTCGATCATTTTTTGGGGAGATATAACGATTGATTGAAATTCAAGTTTATTTTCACCAAATTGAAATTTAAGTTTGTCATTGAAAAATTCTTCAAAATTATTGATTTCAAAATCAAAGTGGTGATTTAAATCTTCCCCGTCAGAATTTAACAACTCGTCATCCAAAAGTCCAAAAAAATCATGTTCATTAAATTTGTCTTCCTTTGTTGGATATCAACAACTTCATTGCTTATCTCAAGTTCAAAATCCAAAGTTTTTGCATTCAAATTTTCGAAATCGAGAAAAGGAAGATCGAATTTTAAATTTGGTTCCACACCCTAAAAAGAATTGAAATCCAACCCAATTATTGTGTTTTCAACAACTTCATTCAGATTATTATTTTCAATTTCAAAAGTTGTTATTTGAAAATCGTCGATTTAGGTAAAAGATGGATTATTTTTTGACTCGTCACACGTTGGGATTTGGTTTTGTTTTTTACGTTGTTTCTTATACGTGTCAAACAACGAATCCGTGTGATCATCGTAAATTTCATTCATTTTCTCAACAAAATCCAACTTATAATTATTGACTTGAGAATTTTCGATTTAGATTTGTTGAGAACAATCTTTTTTCACTCATAACATGGTTAAGATTATTCGCATTGCCAAATTCACTTGAAAAGTTGTACCCATTTTCATGTTGAGTTTGAAATTCATTTTGGAGTTCGAAATTGAATTAGCATGGGTTATAATCGTACTCGTTTGAATTGTGAAATGAATTCAAATTTTGAAATCCTCGACTTGAGTTATTACACAAATATGAATTACACAAATCATTTATACTTGATTTTGTTGTGTAGGGAATTCAAGTAAAGATGAAATGTTATTTTCAAGATTCGAGGGTTGATCATCGTTTTGAAAACTTTATTGTTCAAAATTCGAATTGTTTAAAGAATAGTTGTCGTTAAAATATCCATACGAATTTGGAGTGAATCATATGGATTATATTGATTTTCACAACTATTGTAAAATTCAAGTGTGTGAGGAAACTTGGACATTTTCAAGAATGTTCTTGTTTTTTTATAAAGGAAAAATAGATAGAATTTATTTTTCAAAATGGAAAATTGATTTTGTTTCGTTTTTTATTTTTTTATTTTTTATTTTTTTTTGAAAAGATTTTATATTTTTTTTTGGATTTTTGGTTTTCCAAAAAAACTAAGTCAATTTTTTTGAATTTTTGGTATTTTGATTTGAAAATTTTCAAAGGAAAAGGAAGAAAAATAAGTTAAGAAATACTTGCAATTTTTTTCGTTTTGGATTTTGAATTTTTTGTTTTTTTAAACATGCATTAACTAATGCAACTAAATGAATGCAGTGGTTAATTACAAATGATTTATCCTAATCCGACCCAAAATTATATAATCACACTCTATCTTAAATCAACAAGATAGTTTTCAGCCAGGTAACGGGTAGGATTTAGCAACGCAGCCGAAGGTTTAAGTATCTTCAGAGGAACAAACACTATAATATTTACGAACCACCGTAATATTTATAAATGGTAATTACCCAGCCGTAGCCTAGACACCAAGAAAGTAAATTGTTCAGAGAAGACAACTTGTCAATATACAATTAAGTGTTATCAATGTCTAACTTTTATTAGTCAAAATTCTAAGATGAATTGCAAAGCAAAAATTAGACGTGTATTAGCAATGCAATTACAAATTTTCTTGGATTTTTTTTTAAATTTGTTTTTAATGCCAATGCAAATAACCAACAATGCAAAGCAAGATTAAACAATAATTAGTGGTTAAAATCAGCAAATTTTTTAGAAGTAAGCAGGCAGTTATTTTTTGGCAAGCTAAACGAAGTAGGCAGATCTTTCTATCCGCTTTGGTAACCTGAAAAGAAGTTAAACACTAATATATATAATTTTTTTATAAGGATGGAATTTAGAACAAAACAAATTAAAATGAAAATGAAAACAACATAGAAACAATTGAAACCTCTTATATATATTAAAAATTTTGAAGAAAAAGAAAGAGATAACTTTAACCTAGAACCACTAAAAAAATTCTCTCTCTTTTTTGTTTATTTAATAAGATAGAACCAAAAAAAGACAAATGAAAGAAAAAGGTTTTTTTTAAATAATTTATGGAAGAATAAAACAATTCAAAAACTCAAAAAAAAACAATTCAAAAGCAAAAGAAAAACAAAAAATATTTACCAAACTTTTTCACCTATAAAAAACCCGGCTCAATTCAAATTGAATTGAAACTTGAAAAAATAAATTCTCTCTCTCTCTTTTTTAAGGTTTTTTTTTCATTTAGCCTCGTTTTAAAACTAATTATCACAAATAGCCCAGTATTTAAACTAATATCAAATTTAGCCCTGTTTGGGCCAGCTCAGCTCTGAGCTGGCCAAAACGTACTGGCGACTTTTCAAAAGTCGCCAGTACATTTGTTTTTACGTATAATACATGCGGCTTTTGGGAAGTCGTCAAGGCATCGCGACTTTCCAAAAGCCTCCTGTTCATTTTAAAACAAACTGGGCGACTTCTGGGAAGTCGTCAGTGGGCGACTTCTCAGAAGTCGCCCATTCGGGGCTTTGTAACAAAACCAGAGCCCCCCTTTCTTCCTCCTTCATTCTAACCCCTTCCTCTCTATCTCCAAAAACCTCCAATATTCCTTAAATGAATTTTTTTAAAACCTAATTAAATTTCATTTAACATCCTTAAAAGTAATAGTTTTGAAAGATCTACCTCAAGTATAGCAAAACGTCGTACGGTCGAATCCAATCAAGGTATGCAGTAGAAACCCTAAGTTTTGAATTTAATTTGCAAACTAAATTTTTTTTTGCTTGATGTAGAATGGCTCCTAGTTTTATTCCAACTATATGCTATTTTGATGGTGAATTGGTTATTGACGATTTAATGTGTGGGAAATATCTTGGTGGATCTTACAAACCGGCTAAAGTTCGAAGAGGATCTACTTTTGAGTAATTGAAAGAGTCGGTTTATAAAGCAACAAAGATAAAACCGGAAGAGTATGAGTTTGAAATAGTTTGCAATTGGCCAACAGATTTCAGATCCAAAGCAATCAAAATTGTTGACGACGATGATGTTGAATTAATTTTTGCTGCCTCGACCAAATCTATTGAGTTGTTTGTTGGGGAAAAAAAGAGATCGGTTGCAGAACAACCAACACCGGCACCGTAACAAATTTTGGTGTTGAAGAATATTCTAGAATGGTGGAAAACATGAGTACTGGGCAAGGAATTCCGTCACCTAGCTTTAGCAATCCGACTCAGCACATGTCGCAATACGGGCAACAACAAATGTATTATGGTTTTCATCCATTCATGAGTTTGCAGCCAAATGTCCAATTTACCTATCCCCATTTGACGCAGGACAGCTTTCCACGAATGAGTCAGAGGTATCATTTAGCCGTGATTACATAGAGATATGTTATATTGAATTTATTTAATTATTATACTTAATTTGTATTCCCGTGCAGTTTTATTCCAATTCAAAATTCCACTCAAAGAAGTGCTAGAGCATTGAGTAGCCGTACAAATGAACGAATGCAGCCAACTCCGCCCGAATTTTACCATTTAAGCCAAAAGTAAGTTAAATATTGCAATATATTGCAAAATCATTGGTATGAAGAAATAAACTAAAATTGGTGTATTAATTTACTTCAGCTGTGCAGCAAACAACACTACTACACAGTCATACGTCCAGCCACCAAATGAACCAGCAGGTCAAACGATGTGCAATGATGATATGGATGTAGAAGATAAAGAAGATGTGCAAGCTGTAGATGTTCCTGCATTGATAGTATGTCTGTTGTTTCAATACCAAAGGTTGATACAACCTGGGTGGAAAATATGCAAGTAAACAATGATCCACTAGAGTATGATTTTGGAGGTGCAGAAGCAGATTGTGTGGACAATGATGAACCGAAAATGGAGATACCATTGGATGATAATTTGTGCAGTGCACAAATTATGGCTAAGTCAATTGTAGAAAATGTAAACTTCAACAGCGAATTATTTTTATCCTGCAGCGTACAGACTAGTTTCAAAGTTGGCATGGTGTTTGAGAGTAAAACTAAATTTTTGCAACAACTATCAGAATGGTCAATCTTACATGCGGTGTGCTTTAAGCCAATAGGGTCGAACAAAGCAAAATATACTGCCATTTGCAATGTCGATGACAATTGTCCTTGAAGAATACATGCTATTGACTCAAAAAAGACACCGGCTGGATGGTGGATTATTAAAAAATATCATTGTGATCATACATGCGTTAACCCTACAGTGAACTCAAATCATAGCCAAGCTACATCATCCTTTATGGTAACGAAGATCGCTTTCGTGAAATCTGATTTGAGCATTACAGCCGGAACGGTGCAAGTTCTAATGGAGGAACAATTATTTATAAAAATTAGCTATCTGAAAGCATGGAGAGAATTAAGCAAAGCAATTGAACGAATTTACGACGATTGGGCAGAGTTATATTCCAACCTACGACAATAATTTGATGAAATATGCAAAACAAATCCCGAAAGTGTAGGACATGTGACTACTGATGAGTATAGAGTTTTTGATCGTGCATTTTGATCATTTGGGCCATGTATTGAGGGATTTGTCCATTGTCTACCTTTGCTTTGCATAGATGGTACACATCTATATGGAAAATACAAAGTCACCTTACTTGTTGCAACAGCCATTGATGCAAACGATCAGCTATTTCCCTTAGCATTTCCCATCGTTGGGTCCGAATCCATTAATAGTTGGGGTTGATTTTTCACGTGCATGCAAAGGTTCATTCACAGTGTGAACAATCGTCATATTACTTTCATTTTTGATAGAATGAAAGGAATATCTACAGCGTTGCAGAGCAAATGGCTAGCTGCACGTAAACATAGATTTTGTGCCAGATATTTAAAAGATAATTTTCAAGCTGCGGTTCTTAGAGACAAACGATTGACCGGTTTATTCTACGCTGCTGTATGTGCCTCTGAGGAGGTTGAGTATTTAAAGATTCGTGAAGAAATTCAAACCAGCAGTATAAGAGCACACAACTAGATAGAGAGAAGTTTGGGTGGAAAGGAGGAAAACTGGGCATTATGTAAAGATGATGGTGGTCGTTTTCATGTTATGACGACTAATGCGTCAGAAAGTTTTAATGGTGTACTTAGGGGTGCAAGATCTTTGCCTATTAGAGCACTTGTTGCACGTACCTTCTATCGATCCGTTGATTACTTTTGCCAAAGAAAAGAGTTAGCTAAGAATTCCATACTTCATGTCATGCCAAAATGGAAAGAAAAAATAGCGGAGAGAGCAAGCAAAGCTTGACGTTGTCAGATTGTCCGTTTCAGTCAAATTGAACGGCAAGTGATTCATTACTTCGAAGATGAATTCAAAGTTATAATCGATGGTAACACTTGTTCATGTACATGCAACATCCCATTACTGCAGCATCTCCCCTGCACTAATGTGATGGCTGCTTGTTTGTTGGTGGCCAATGGTGCAAACAGAGCTCATCATGATTTTGCGTCACATTGGTACTCTGTTCAAAATTACCTAGCTGCATACTCTGCAGAATTTCATCCCGTACACGATGAAAGGTATTGGTCTCCACACGAAGGTCAAACGGTACTTCCACCTCCCGCAAGGCGAGCTCCAGGAAGGCCTAAGTCAACTAGAATTAAAGGCGTTATGGACGAGATGGAGCCTTCAAGGCCTAATAGATGCAGTAAATGTGGTATGCACGGTCATAAAAGGAGTTGTTGTAATTCAGTTATTTAGTTTTCGTATGTGTGTTATTATTGGTTTGATGTTTGTAAACTGTATGTTGTTTATGCTAGAACAGTTTGTGTTTTTATTTCATGTGCTATGTTCGTTTGAGATGATGAATGTTATGTGATACGTAAACATATGCAAATGCAAGATAGTGTTACATAAATCTTTAGAATACTTGTTCAACGATACATAATACAATTACATATAAATGAAAGCTACCAATAGAAAGTAAGTTGAGAAATATTAACTGCTACGTGATACGCAATCATATGCAAATATAAGCTAGTGGTACATAAATCGTCAGAATACATGTTCAGCGATACTTAATTCAATTACATATAAATGAACACCTAAATTTGTGTTTACTTCTCCTCCCACAATGCACGAGGACTCAACTTATCGAATGGTACACCCTTATTCAATAGTGCATTGCGATATTGCAGGTTCAACTTCTCCAAACGGGCGTTTTCTGCTTGCATCTCAAGGGCATATGCAACTCCCCTCGGACACATTTCCGGATCTTTCCATTTAAAAAAGTTACAACAGTCAACATCATTTGGCCGTATCTTATTATCGTCGTACGATTCACAACGGTAAAAGCGACGGCCCACATTCCTTTCATTCCGACACACAACCACTTTACATTCATCTCCGCAATAACAAAGTACCCGAAGCGGTATCCGGCTTGTACTAGCATTGTTAGTCTTACGACGAGCAAGCACATCTATTAATTTTCTATGAAGTGATTGATGTTTTGATTCACCGCTATCTATGGCCAATGTCGATGTACCGCCAACCATAAATGGGGGGCAAGTTTTCAATCTACGTTTCAGGGATGAAATCAACCGTAATATTTTCTTCATTAACCAACGCAAAGCCTCGTTGTTGTTCAAATTCTTCATACATTTAAATCATCGTCTCGTCGTCAATCTCCCAATTATCCACTCTTGAAAATATCAGTGTTGGATTAAGACTAAATCGCAAAAGATTAAACAAATTTAACATTGCTTATGGATCTTACCTTCTTTTGGTGTCTTCAAATCTCAAAAAGATATTTTTTTGCCGTCGGGAAATATTGAATTTGTGGAAGAGAGAAGTGGGTTAGGTTTTAGGTTCTATATTTGCCATTTGGTAAAGTAAGGCATGAGGAAGGTTGAAGGGCAGGGTTTCAGTTTTGAAACCCTGCACATTACTAGGGCGACTTTGGAAAAGTCGCCAAAAGGCGACTTTTGAAAAGTCGCCCCAGATGTATGTAGGGTTTCAAAACAGAAACCCTGTATCACCATTTACACTAATTCAAGATTTCAATCAAACTCAATCATCCACAACTCAAATTACAACATCCACCAATTCAACAATTAAATTCAAACAATTAACATCCTACAATTTAAGATTTGCGTTCCAATTCTGACATCCAACAATTCAACAAAACAAATAATCCTAATATTTCAGCAATTCATTAAACAAAAGAAAACCGGACAAAGCATATCAATAACTTATACCATCCTCGGTTCTTAAACCTACGAAGTTCTAGTGGAGTTCATCTTGGTTTTCTCATAGACAGTGGAATTTCATCCAGCGAATCCTCCTCTTCACTTGCTTGTGTATGATCTATAGGCCGTGAAGGGCCGGGAGCAAATTCAACCTATGTTTCTTGAGACGAAGAAGCACATTTTCGATGTCTACGTCGCTGATACGTGCGAGTAGTAGGAGGAACGCCATGGGCTTCTATGGCATGTTCGATGAGCCCCTGTGTTGGAGGAGGAGGAGGCGGTGGAGGCGGTCTTGGTATTGTTAGATTATTTCTTCTCAAAATAGATTATAAGATGCGTTTTACACTAAAGCATTTCCCCTGCGACCTTTCAGGAACCTCTTGTGCAAGCTCGTCCATAATTTCGATTGCACGGTAAATGCCGTCTGCCCGCCATGACATAAAATTCAAGAAAAATTATAAATTTCAAATATTGAAATAAAGATTGTATGTACTACGTACCACATTCCTTTCGAGAGGTGCTCTAGGAGTGTAAGGGTATGCAACAACAGGAGGCGCTGTAGGTGGATTGATGGCACAAAGAACATATCAACGCGTGATGTTCCAGTACCAAGACATCTATTCTTGTTCGGACAATATGAACTCGAATTCCTGTTGCGTGTGCATGTAGCGCTCGGTCCATGTCTCAATCGCCATAGCATACTCCCCAACTTCAATATCAATCCTGTAATGCGGTGGTTGTTCCGGTGAATGCTGGGCCATATCAAATTGCCTTACCACTCGGTCAGGAAGATGATAGGAAACATCATTAAAGCAAATAAGAGGAACCCGAGCAGTCCACAGCTGAATGGAAGTGGTACATAAGTTTGGAAGATGTCCAAACACATCGTCGTACGGGGTCCAAGTCACAGACTGATAGTCTAGCACATCGAACTCATTACGGTAGAAGGCAACATGATGCCTCAGCTTAGGTCCTACCCACATGTACAAATATTCAATTGTGACTTCTCAAATCCCAACACGTATACTTAGTATACTACATAATTAATTATACCTAACACCGTATGGAAATGATAAATCAATCGTCATCCTCCTCATCGTTATTCTACCCACGGGTAGATAAGTCCAACAGCAAAGCTGCAAATAAAATTAGACACATGGTTTCAGTTGGATAAAAGAATATGGAATAACAGTCGGCGAAAGTAAATAATGGACATACATGTACTAGACTCACACAACCACCTATGCTTGCGCTCTCTTGCAAAGCAAGCCTCGTTAACTCATAGTACGTATACGCTAGAACTGCACTGCCTCATGAATACTGGCGACAAACATCAAAGTTTTCTAAAAATGGAAGCCATCTAAGCCATATCCGTGTCTTCGAATGATCGCATATCAACCTCGAGCATATAATATGCAATGGCCCTGGCTCGTTGCTGAATCTGAATCTCCATGGCGTCTGCTGGTATATCGTCTGTAAATTGTTCCCTAAACCGTAGTGTCCGTATCATTTCGTTTCCCCACCACTCCTCTACTAGAGGAGTTAAACCTAGGAGCTCTTGCCATAAACTAAGGCAATCAACTGGATCGGGGTTGGTCAACGGAGCACCGTCTATGAGTATGCCAAGTAAGCACGCAATATCACCCAATGTGATAGTCATCTCTCCGGCTCATAGGTGAAATGTCGATGTCTCTGGCCTCCATCTATCCACCAAAGCGGTGATAAGATGATGATCTAACTGGATGTGCCCCACCTTAAAAACCAGTCCAAATCCATCTTGGTTTATTAACTGTATAACGCCTGGATGAGCAGATGTTACTCTATTCATTTTAGACGAATGATCTATGGTTTTGTCTGCAGTATTACTCTGTCAAAATATCACAAAAATATTATCAACATGTAACATACATTACCTTTCGATATTTGTACATTTCGAACACTAAGAATTTTACCGCGACAAATTCTGGATTATTCATTCGAGGCGTTGTTGCAAACATAGGATAGATCCATCAATAGGTCCAGGTAGCATCTCGGAGTAATCTACACATATACAAGTTAACAATATTTTCAAATTTATTTTCCAACATCAACACTAGGAATTTACGCATTGTTTTTCAACATTTTACGAATGATTTCAACCATACATAGATACCTCAACCATCAATGATTGCTAACAATTCCTAAAAACCATTATTTTGCAAATTTCTTCAAAACCATAAATTGAAAGATTTTTGATTTATCCATACCTAGAGGCACATCCCGCATCGAAGAACTTGTCATCTTCTAATTTGTTGAACAAAATGCTAAATATTTTTGGGTTTGGGCAAAAATTTCGGAATAGAGGGTGTTGGGAGTTTTTGGAGATGGAGAGGAAGAGGTTAGAATGAAGGAGGAAGAAAGGGAGGCTCTGCTTTTGTAACAGAGCCCTGAATGTGCGCCTTTTGAGAAGTCGCCCACTGGCGACTTCCCAGAAGTCACCTAGTTTGTTTTAAAACAAACAGGCGGTTTTTGGGAAGTCTCCAATCGACGACTTCCCAAAAGTCTCCTGTATTATACAAAAAAATGTACTGGCGACTTTTCAAAAGTCGCCGGTACGTTTTGGCCAGCTCGGAGCTGAGCTGGCCAAAACAGAGCTAAATTTGATATTACTTTTAATTCTGGATTATTTGCGATAATTAGTTTTAAAACGAGGCTAAATGGAAAAAAAATCTTTTTTTTAAAGAACCCGGCCCCAATACAAAATATCGAATTTCACAAATCACTTCACCAAACTACAGAAGATAATGCTTTCGATTTCAGTAGGAAAACTTCGCCAAACTAATTCAATTTTAAAATGGCAAATTATTTCTTCTTTAAATTGCGAATTCGAGGGGTGAGGCGCTAGATTTGCAGTTGACTTTGACTGTGGTGATGGTTGAGATTTCAGGAGTGGTCACGTAGATGATGGATGGTTGCTAGTAATCAATGGAGGATTGGATATGGTCGTGACTGCAATTAGGGATGAAGCGTTTTGAGGCGATGGTATTTCTGGTTTCGAGGAAATTTTGTTGTGGTTGGAGGATTTGGCGCTAGAGCTGTAGGAAAGGGGTAGATTTCAATGATGATGGTAGCAGAAACTTGTTTGTCAACATGGTGGCAAGACACTCAGAAGCTTTGTGGTTTGAATTCGCAGATTTGTGTTGTACAAGGCTGCTTTGGGTGGTGATGAATTGGAGTTGTAATGGGTGTGATGATCGAAGGAAGATAGGGGCGGGTAGCAGTTGTAGAGATAGTTAGTGATGAAGGGTAAACTAGGAGTTTAGTGAGTTGTTAAGCAGCAGGTTTGATTTTTTTTTTTGGTGGTATGACTGATGAGGCAACTTGGAGTAGTAGCAGCACTGTGGTGACTGTGTTAGGTAATGATGGACAGCTTGATTGCTTTGATGGATGTTATGAAGAAAAGGGTGATATGGCAGAGGTAGTAGAAGGCAGTGGATAGTTGACAGTGTTGTGCAGCACTTGGATGTGCGGCCTTGGCGTGATGAAGTATTGGTCTGGGAGTGTTGCTCTAATTGTTTGTATATGCAGGAGCTGTTGTAGGCTATGTGATGACTGGAAACACGTTTTGAAGTGATGCTTGTGTGGTTACTGGAGTGTGTAAATGTTATGGCAATAAAAAGTTGGGAAGGTTTGCAGATGATGGCTGCTTGTCTGGTGAATGACAGTGAATGTCGAAGGTGGGTGGATGGTTTGTACGGAGTGGGGTAGCATTGCTGTTATGTGGTAAAAGTGATGTGGATGTTGTAGGCAATAAGGCAGTGCAACAGAGAAGATATATATATGGCTGTTGTTGTATGGATGGTGATTGCAATATGTATATGTTAGTGGCTGTAATGGACAGTGGTGGTGCAAATGGTGATGTCTGCAGTGTGGGATGAAGTAGTTGTTTGTTGAGGCAGTATTGATGATTAGTGATTATCAGAAGTGAATGGTTTATGTTGAATTTTTGAAGGGAAAGGAAGATTTGTGAAGTAGTGAGGCAGTTTTGGTTTGTTGGTCTATGTTGTTAACAGTGGTTGAGTAGAAGGAGGTTATGGAAACAATGGTTTTAGGAGAGGGTTGTCATGGCAGTGTCCAGAGATGAACTGTAGAGGACGGTTGTAGGATGTAGCTGTAATGAGTGGTGATGATGTATGATGGATGGGGCTGGAGCAGTTTATGGATCAAGGAGGCAGTTGCACTGATGTTTGAAGAGGTGGTGATGTGGTTATTGTTTACTGGAGCAGCGGTATTATGTGTGGTCATTGCACAGTTTTGTTGAAGTTTGGGGGAAGCAGTAATGTGGAGGAATGGTTTGGTTGTGTGTTTTTGGTTATAGCAGTGGATGGTGACAGGGTGGTTGAAGAAGTGATATATGGAGCAAACAGGCAGTGAACAGAGAAGGGGAAATGCACAGAAAAGATATGGAAATCAAATTGTAAATGGAAATCAAATTGTAAATTGTAACTGAAATTGTAAAGAAAATGAATAGGAAATAAAATGTTTTTGTTTTTGTTTTGAAATTTTGTATGTTTTTTTATGGAAATAGAAATGCAAATGCAAAATGAAAAACTACAAACAAACAAACAAATGCAAGCACAAATCAAACACACACAACAATTTTTTTTTAAATGCACTCAACACACAAAACAACACACAATATAATCAAAAGAAAATAATTCGAAGAATAGAAAATAAAATCAAACAATTCTCCGGCAACGGCGCCAAAAACTTGTTCGTTCGGCTAAATGTCTATCGAGTTAGAAAATAGCCAAACGAATTTTGAAATAAAAATAATTGCAAGTGCACAGTGTACGAATGTAGCACGTATGCGAGTACGGGTCGATCCAAGGGGAATTTTTAAGATTTTAAGATTCCATTCAATCAAATTAAACCAAAGTCGATGGATTGTCAACTAACTAAAAGAAAGTAAAAACAAGCTAAAACTAAGGAGAATAAAAATAAGAGATTAAAGAGCAATTTGTAGTTAAATTCACTCTCTAACACAAATGAAATTATGATCTCTTTTTTTTGGTCATTAGTGAATTTAAATGATGTGTTTATCATAAGTATGGCTCATTTGTGCTATTAATTAGCTCAACATAAGCCATCAAACTATAACACAACCATTAAACCACTTTTAATTCTCATGAAAATGACAACACAGTTGAAAATGAAAATTTATTTTAAACATGGCCTATTAACTATTATTTAGAAATATAGGCCATCAAATTTTGATTTAAACATTCACTTCTTTGGCATAATTATATATAAATGAAGAGGGAATTTGCGATTCACATGACTAAGCATAGCCTATTTGTTTTGAACAACATAAGCTATCAAACTCAACGATAAACACAAAATTACATAAAAATCATTTTCCATGAAGCACAAAAAGAGAGCATAACATCAAAATGTTGCATCTACACAATTCAAGAGAGCTTCATTACCCCTAAATTGAAGGGATTTAGCCTCTCATTTGTGTTATCATATCAACACTTGTAGTATGCAGCATGAAACTAAGAAGAAGGAAAATGAAAGCTAATGGAAAAGAAAACTAAACAAATTGCATAAAAGAAAATCTACACTATTAGCATGAAAGGAAATGAACATGTAATTAAAAGGAAACAATAATTAACATTGCATAAAAAGAAAAGAAAATTACATAAAATAAAAATGACTAAGTAGCCATGAAAAGAGAAAGAGAGCTTTCTTTTATTTATGAGCCAAAACTAAAGAGAAGAGAACCTAAAGAAGAGAATAAGTAAGAAGAGGGTTATATGCAATATAATGGGTATCTACACATATGTTAAGCCCTAATTCATATTTTTGGGGAATGCCCAAAATGCCCTTGAGTTAATGTGGCCACCAAGTAATCATTAGCTCCAATAATCACCCATTTAAATGTACATGAAACTTTAATGACCTTTTAGCATCTGCATTAACTCCTAATTGAAAATCAAGGTAAGTGGATGAGGTCCTCTATGTTCATCACTTCGAATTATTTCCTTCTTCATTCCTTTGTATCTTCTTTGCGCATGCATATCTTCTTCACGAAACAACTTGTAACTGAAATCAAATTGCTACAAAATAGTATGGAAATTTCTAATTAGATTTTCTCAAGTTAATTTATGCACAAAAATGACTATTTTGCCCTAAGATGAAGATGAATATATGACAATTTGGAATTAATATGGATTTTGGTTAAAACAAGTTAAAATACCCAATATGATCATTTGTTTAAATTAATTAGAATAAATATGGTGGTAAAATTATGCACATTTATGTGCACATCAACACTTCAAAATTCAACTTAAGCTTCTAAATCTAATCTCTTTAAACTATTCCTTTAACCAATTCAAATTTCAACATAACATATTTTTCAATAATAATTCAATTTATATAAAACAAGTTTATTTCAAAATGTCATTCAATTTAAATTCAAAGATTAAGGATTTAAAATCATTTAATTTAACCAATCCGGTGTTCGTAAATAATACCCTAGGGTTAATTGATATGGATATTTATCATTTCAATCCGCAATTTAATATTTTACGGTTATATATCATTTCAAACCACAATCCCGAATTAAATAATAAAATCCATAAAATCGCTCGAGTCCATCATTTCAACCCAAATGATTTTACCTAGTCTATAGATCGTTCGGGTACGTATCATTTCAACCCACAGGGAACTTGTAGTTATACAATATAAAATACAACATCCAGTCATCGAGTATCAACCAATTAAAAATTCATCACAATCATCATCCAATTCAAAAAATAAACATCAACAATTAACAGAATACTATATACAGGTAATTAACTGGCAATTAAATTCAATAATAAATTAAATAATAATTTAATTCAAAATAGTACAAATTAACAGAAATAGCAATCAACCAGCCATAAATAAATTCATAATCACATCATAAATAAATTTAACTAAGATAATAAATTTTAGAAGTTGTGAGTGGGTCAAATCACTCACCTTTGAATTTAAATCGACTTTAAATCCAATTTTAGGCCCAAATTCAAACGATCTTTGAATTTGTCTAAACTAGTGTCAAAATGTCCGGTATTTCAATACGATCCTAGCGGATCAAACCGCACGTGAAACGAACCTTGTATGTGAAAATTATATTAGTTAGAAGTAATACGATTTAAAATTAAATGAAAAGCTTAAATAAAAAAATAAAAAATGCTACCTGCCACCTCAACATCCCCTACGTGAGAGAACCCTAACCCTTTCGTCTCTTTCTAGGTCCGAAACGAACGGAGCCGCAATCTTCGTTCAATAACGCCGACCACACCATGCCTCTACCACCAGATCAGAGAGCGTCGTCCACCGCGCGTCGTCAAGTCGACCTCAACTGTGCCTACACGGCCACCACACCGATGCCAAAGGCGCCTGCCACTCTTATGGCCAATCATGGCGAATTGAGGCGACGATTGCGATGGCTAACCGCATGGATCGGAAGCCTATGGCTCCCTCTACGCAACAGTACCGCCTGATCGTTCCCGAATCGACGATCTACCGCTAACACCCACGACCACACACAAACGGCCAAAATTCTTCGACGTTTACTGATGAAATAATGAACCAAAACGAAAAATGAATTGTAGATCTGAGATGCGCTCGTCGAGAGCTTCAAATCAATATATAATTTGATATTTTGAGGAGTTTAATTTTGGAGTTGAATTTAATTTGAAATTGAATTGAGAAGCTTGTTTGGTTTGTCTGCCATTGAGAAGGAGGAATAGACTGAAGTTTACGTACAAACAAATGAAAATGAGGGGTAGCTAGGGTTTATAACGAGCTATTTATATAGCAGAAATAGAAAAGAATGGACCAGATCGATTTGGATTGGAACTATAAACAACCCGAAAAGCCCGTTCCATCTCTGGAACGAAATTGGGTCATTCCATATATCGAAATAGATGTTATCTATATTTTTAAACTCAATGTAATAGGTTCAAGTCCTAATTCCATCGTATGAAGAATTTAAGTTAAAATCAGTTTATTTCAAAATGATTTCAATTGATTTCAGTTAAATTATTTTCTAAGCGTTTCGAGCCCGTAGATTAAATGACAAGTCCGATCATTATGAAACTTGGATTCCTACAATAATTCACTATTACGGATCCGATGAAACTAGTTTCGTCGAAATCCTAGTCAGTGGCCAAAATAGCTATATTTCAGTTAATTAAATTAAATAATATTAAATTAATTAAATCACTTTTTCAATTCAAATTTAATAATTCACAATTTCTATCACCTTAAATCGCTTAATAATATATAATCCTCAAAAAAATTCTCTATATCAATTCTTTATTGAATGTTTCACAATTTAAAGTGTTTGATTTCAACTACCATTAATCCTATTAATTATAATTTAATTCTAATAAATTGTTTTTATTTGGTTTCATTCCTTATACTCAATTCAATTATTATTCTATAGACATGATTTACATTGTTTTGTATTTCCTTACATTAATATCCTCCAATTTTCATCTTTTATTTGTATTAATTACTATATTTCAATTATACTCGGATTTTTCAAATTTACACAATAAGTTAAAATTTAAAGTCCCAATTAATTATCTCAGTTTCATTCTATTATTAACTCAATTATTATCTTATGAATAAATTTACATTTCTATATGTTTTACTACATTCACACCTTCAGTTATTGCATTAAATCACATAAGTGTAACATCTAATTCTATTCACTCAATTGATTTCCAATTTAACTTAACAGACTAAATAAATAGGTAACACATAATAGTTGTTACCATTAACCTTCTGTCACCTTAATAAGTTATTATTTACAACCAAATGTTACAATTACCTACCTAACACTGATTTTATTCAATTTCTATTAATTATATATTATCTCGTTAATTTATTCAATATTCACACTTGTTTTCTTATATTCAATTTATAACAATGTATAATATTAAATCATTTTAAATTAATTGAACCTTCCTTAAAATTGTTAATAATTTACTTAAGTTGACATTATTACCTTCCATTATAGTTAACGTTCCCTTAATAGTTCACAAATTTTATTTCTCCAATTATTAACTTATGAAACTTTCTTAAATTAACGATTTCTAATTATTGAAAATTTACATGTCGTTACACTCTCACCCACTCAAAACTTTTCGCCCTCGAAAAGGAAAAAGAAGGGAAAAGAAGAAATTAAGAAATCAATATATCTTATTCAAAATATTAAATTTATAAACAATTAATTTACACAGTTAAATAATTTAAATAAAATATATCAATTTATAACAATTTAAATCCTTTTTTATATTCAAGTTAAAAAAAGTTTGGAAAACATTTCATAAAATTTTCTAAATCCAAAATTTACGGAAAATTTCGACAGAGTCTCCTTTGCACGAAGAGGACTGGGAGAAATAATAATATCAAAAATACAATATATATCACATATATTTCAAAATAATATATCCCAAAGGGAAAATAATATAATATCGCTACGAAATCATAGTCCGAAAACGTACCTATTTGTCAGCCAAACAACGCTAAATTATAAAACCACAAGCTGTAGCTATTGCTTCCATAACCAGTATTTCACTTATATAATCCAACAAGAGTTAATAATTATATAAAATGAAATGTATAAGTTGTTTCAATTTATAACCAACAAATCAATATAACATAACAACAATCACTTGCAAATAAACATACAATCGTCACAAGGAATCAAAATAATCAACCATTCATCCATATCCAGCAAAACAAACGGTTTGTTCGGGTTTAGAACCTTTAATTGTGTAAAATGACAAATAACTACTAAGTATACCATTTACTCAACAGTCTTAGATAAAATCGATGGATTATCCATATATACTAACAATTAGAAGTATCTTTTCCCAAACAACTCATAAACCAAAACAAACCATGACTCCAAGCATCAATCAAGTTCATTCTTATTATTGTCATTTCATATATTTACATTTCTTCAGTTTCATTCATACACTGATTATTTCATTCATTCACAGTCATTTATTTACATATGTTTTTTACATTTTCTTACGTATGTTACTCCCATATAATTATTTAAACATATGCAATCAATTCTTAAAATACTATATAGGTTTCCTTGTAAATAAATTCACATTCATTCATTAGGTGTTTATTTTCATTTATTACTTGCAAAATTCATTTTTTTTTCATTTATTCATTTTCCATTTATTCATATAATGCAATTTTTTACTACTTTAACTTTATTCCTTACAATAAGTTATTTCCATTCAATTGTTTAAAATAATCAACGAATTCATTATGTAAGTTTGTCATACATTTTATTACCGTTTAATTCGCATTTATATGCTTATACTCGGTTTCCACAAAATATTAATATTCATTAATGTAGAAGTTCATACTTAAGTTTCTTACTCTTTAATTTAGATCCATTTCCTTATATAGTGTCATTGAATATTAAAATATGTTTTCTAAATAATTTATGTCTTTCTGAAGTTATATCATTTACTAAATATAGTACTCATTTTATTATTTACTTTAACCCTATATAGCTTCAAACCTGAACTTAAATTAATAATTTATTACTTACAGTACTCACTTTTCTATTACATTTTTTGGTAGTATTTCAATTATAACTTAAGTTTATAACTATTATAATATCAAAATTCTTATTTATAGAAAAATTCTATTGAACACTTTCATTATTAAATTTTACTTGTATAATATTCTATTACATGTTCTTATTTAACATTACAACTTTTAATATATTGATAAGTTATATATATGTTTCTAAGAATACAATTAAATGTTATACAAGTTTATCTTATTTATTTTAAAATAACTAAATATCCAATAGTTATCATTTCTCATTTTCATATCCTTTTTATTTGCAGTTACAAATTTCAAATTCTTTTTTTTTCCTTTTCACCATTTATAACTTAGCATTTAATTCCTTATTTTCCAATTTAGAAGTTTCGATTATTAAATAGTTAACATTTCATTTCACTACAATAAATTGAAATCTTTTAATTTATAGAAATCTAAGAACTAAATGTCGGATTTCCTTTCAAACCATTTAAAATAATACACATATCATATCTTTCAAATCATATTTAGAAATAAAATTTAACACCCATTTATCAAAAAAAATGTGTAGTAAACTACTATAGTAGCTTTCCTTCTTTAAAACTCGAAAATGAATATCGATGATGTGTGCACTCATTACCGAAATTATTTTCCAGCGATAGAGAGGGGAGTACGGAACTTATTTCTTTCCAAAATTCTTTTAAACCTTTCCTTCAAATCCACTTGAAATATTATATCATAAATTACTTCTAAATACTACTAATATTATATTCCAAAACTCCTTTGAAAGCAATTTTAGAAATCCTATAACTTAAGTTCTAGAATCTCCAATTTATATTTATTTTATTTACACATCTTTATTTTCAACCAATATTTATACATTTCAGTACCTAACAAACAAATATATTAGAACCTATATATCATTTATAAAATTTATTATTTTATATATAAAAATGTAATAGGTAAAATTATTTCATTTACCTACATTTCAAAACAAATATTGTGTCGGTCTGCCCTATTAAGTGTTTAGAAATCCCTATCGATGTCATAGCGTCCTATGCACCAACAAGAATTTATAAATACAAAACAGAAGAAATTAACACAATACCAAAAACTTTTTAAAATACTAACAAATACGCTCTCTCATATATATACACTCAGCGACTCATTCTAGGGTATTACCATCCTATTTAATATGAGTCAGACCCACAAAGCTAAGGTTATCGCTAAACCGATGCCCTGATACCAACTGTAGTGACCTGCCTTTTTGGACGTTTTAAGAAGACACATACGTAAACTTAAACCAAACAAAAGGATAGAGTGTTATTGTGGTAAATAAGAAAAAACAAAATAGAATCTCGCAGCGGAATGACAAAATATAATAATCAAATAACAGTTCATGAAGCTGTTTATAAACATTTGATTATATTATACAACACAGAATTAGAGTTACACGTATCAGAGATACGTAAAAAAATGCAGCGGAACAATATGATGCAGTAGGATGATATAGTAAATAATAATTATAAAATCTTCGTTTTAGTCCTCCAGAAATAAGGTCCTCAAACCCTGAAATGCTCAGGCGGACCCGATCGAATTGAAAAGACAAAACACTCGAGTCAGAACTAAAAGATCTTATGTAAGTTAAATCAACGGTAAATAAATATGAGTGGAAAGGCGTCCGAGATGCTTTATGGGGTTTGACATTTCTTATCCAGTGTCTAACGTGAGTGCAGTGACTTAAGAGATGTTCGAGATTCACATCTCCTAAGGATCCGTTAAACTATCTACTATGTAGTACAATACACTATTATAATATGTCTACAGTAAAATAAAAGTATTAAAATAGCATTAAGGCAGTACCCATATCCCTCTTAACACATTTTATATATTCTTGTAGTCTATACAATGTCGTACGCTCCACTAAATGGTGGTTTACCTAGAGGACGTTACATAGGTACGGTACAAAACGAACTCGTAAAATGCGCTATAGGGCATGTGAATGCGGCACTCGAGGCAATGCCACGGTAGATTTACCCATTGCAGAACCGGACTGGTGGTAATGCGTAGCAACTACTATCCCCACCTCAAAACACACTAGCAAATCAAAATCAAGGGGTGGCCGCCAAATCATCACAAATGTCATAAAATGGTATCGAAGAAGCAAGTCCGATCGGAGGAATGACCTCACTTGGCCCAGATATTGCTCCTGTTTTAGTCACATCTATGCTGACTCACGGGAGTCAGGGTCACGTCATACCTTACATAGAAATCGTTTGACAAACCATCCTACTTCATTTCTAGAATCTCAACCACGTACACAGTTGGATATTGGCAGAGAGTATGACAATATCCGATCCCGGTCTCTTTAATAACCAAACGCTTATTACACACTGGATGGTTCTTTTACATTTCAAAAGTCAACTTATAATTTTTATCAAAATAACATTTTCTCAAAACCATATCACTTTCGAAATCATATTCACCTTGAAATCATATTCACCCTTTTAAATCATATCGTTTCAGAAATCATAATTTCTTTCAAAAATCATATTTCCAATTAGGTTAACTTCTCACTTCAAAACGTCATATTCAATTAATTATAACGTTCAAATCCCAACTTAGGTTCTAACATCATTTTGCTGTATTTTCTTTTAAACCAGTGAAATTGAAAATAAACACATCAACTTTACTTAGTTTGAATTTTGGAAAAATCGTTTAGGTAGTTATAAATGGTTTAAATAGATTTTTGAATAGTTAGAATACTCTAAGATAATTTGAAATAGAATAAAACAATTTTAACTTGATTTAAGATAGTTGAATAGACTTAAAATAGATTTAAATATAATTAAAATAGATTAATTGATTTAAATTAAATTATATGGTTAAATTAGTTTAAAATAAATTAAATTGGTTTAAAATAGGTTAAAATAATTTACATAGTTAATATAGGTTAAAATAGTTTAATAATTTTGAAATCTTAAAATCAAAAGCTTAAAATAATATATTTTTAAAACAATTTATATTAAATATAAATTTGGAACTTATATAAATTTTACTATTTATTTTAATTCAACATATCTGAACCATTTCACATTTCCAAATCACAAAACCCAATTTCAATCTTTGAATTCAACTCAAAATAAAATTATTAAATTTTATATTGCTTCCAAACCATGTTTGAACTATCAATTTAAATCACTCATATTCCAACATACTTCAAAGTTATATTTCAAACAATTTCAATAACCCAATTCCGTTTAATTCCATTTACACTTCAAAATTTAACTTAAACTTCTAAATCTAATCTCTTTAAACAATTCCTTTAACCAATTCAAATTTCAACATAACTTGTTTTTCAATAATAATTCAATTTATATAAAACAATATTATTTCAAAATATCATTCAATTTAAATTCAAAGATTAAGGATTTAAAATCATTTAATTTAACCAACCCTTGTTCGTATATAATTCTCTACCCTAGGGTCAAGTGATACAGATATTTATCATATTAATCCGCAATTTAATATTTTACGGTTATATATCATTTCAAACCACAATCCCGAATTAAATAATAAAATACGCAAAATCGCTCGAGTCTATCATCTCAACCCATAACAATTTTCCTTAGTCTATAGACCGTTCGGGTATGTATCATTTCAACCCATGGGAGACTTGCAGTTATACAATATGAAATACAACATCCAGTCATTCAATATCAACCAATTAAAAATTCATCCTAATCATCATCCAATTCAATCAATAAACATCAACAATTAACAGAATACTATATAAAGGTAATTAACTGGAAATTTAAATTCAATAATAAATTAAATAATAATTTAATTCAAAATAATACAAATTAATAGAAATAGTAATTTGAATATATCAACCAGCCATTAGTAAATTCCTAATCACATCATAAATAAATTTAACTAAAATAAGAAATTTTAGAAGTTATGAGTGGGTCTATTTACTCACCTTTGAATTTAAATCGACTTTAAATCGAATATAAGGACCAAATTTAAATGATTTTCGAATTCGTCCAAACCGGCGTCAAAATGTCCAGAATTTTAATACGATCCCAGCGGATCAAACCGCACATGAAACAGACCTCGTATGTGAAAATTATATTAGTTAGAAGTTAGACGTTTTAAAATTAAATGAAAAGCATAAATAAATAAATAAATAACGCTACCAGCCACCTCAGCATCCCCTACATGAGAGAACCATAACTCTCTCGTCTCTTTCCAGGTCCGAAACGAATGGAGCCACCACCTTCGTTCAATAACGCCGACCACCCCACACCTCTACCACCAGATCAGAGAGCGACGTCCCCCTCGCGTTGTCAAGAAGACCTCAACTGTAGTACAGACAAATGAAAATGAGGAGTAGCTAGGATTTATAACGAGCTATTTATAGGTATAGCTGAAATAGAAAAGAATGGACCATATCGATTTGGATTGGAACGATAAACAACCCGAAAAGCCCGTTCTGTCTCCGGAATGAAATTGGGTCATTCCATATATCAAAACAGATGTTATCTATATTTTAAACTCAATGGAACAGGTTCCAAGTCCCGATTCCATTGTATGAAGAAGTTATGTTAAAATCAGCTTATTTCAAATTGATTTCAGTTAAATTGATTTGTAGACGTGTCACGACCCGACTTTCTACTTCCAGAAAATCGCATCATGAATTAAGAAAGAAAGGGATAGAAGTAGAAAAGAAAGAAGAGAAAGAAGAAACAACACAAGAATCTCAACAGCGGAACGAATAAATTATATTAATAACATAAGTATTTACATAATATACAATACCAATCAGAGATACACAGCATACACATCACATATACTAGACAGTTATAAGCACCTGTCTAGTATTTACAACTCAATACAACAACACAGAGAACACACAGTGGAATACTAATATCTAACGCAGAATCCTCCTGCTCCATTGCTCCTCCAATATTCGCCAAAGCAAACCTGAATCCTAACCTGAATTCCCATGGCTACTCATAAAAATTTGAGTACCCAAGAGTTTATGAAAAACAAAAATAAACTCCGGGTCAGACATGGGTCTGGTGTGAGTAACAGGTTAAAGTTGCTTAACGTTGAAAAACCTTTGAAAAGAAAAGGTATCACGTAAGACTTCCCACACATAAACATGGAAAAGTTTTTACCTTACGCTAACCAAAACATTTGATAGGAAATCCGATGATATTATAATAGTGTCTAGGGTTTTCAAATAAATAAGAAATAGCCGAAATTGTTACATTATTAAATTCCAGCTACTAGCCACAAAAGTGGGTAATACAATCAAAACCGTTGGCACTTATTGGATTTTGGATTCAATACAATGGCAGGGCTACTGGGGTACCGCCCGTCACAGTACGTGGCCTAGATCACCGTACCGAGGAGTACTCCCACTCCCCTGCAACACAAGGCCGGACCCATTCCTTACTGAATAGTTCCGAGCAAGACAACCCCGACGGTTGGAGCTCACAACCGTCCACACAGCCGAAATAAAAAGGGACCTCTAGACAGGGGTAAATCTCGCTCTCCAGTGGGTGCGACCCACGAAGCCTTGCTGCACCTCCTCTGTTTTAGCCATTCCCGGTTGATGAGACTTGAGGCTACGATTATCTTTATAGGACATATCATCTTAGAATGCTCATCGTCCGCCTGACGATGTTCTGAAAGCATTCAATCCATACAAGTTCGTTCCAGGTTTGAACGAAACCGAAAGCATTATCTCGTTACACTCATTTTGGAATCACCCTCAGAGTTAACGACGATAACCCTTGCACTCTTATTCACCATTTCGAATCTATAAGTACTATTCCGTCAAACTCATTACGGAATCACCCACAGAGTTATACTGACGTATAGCCCTTACACCTCGAGTCTTCACTTGCTCCACTTGGATTCACGACCTAACGTTATTTGGAATCTACGTGGTTTTCGGATATCCAAATATGGAAACCTGATCCCGGTCTCATCGAAATCCAAAGCGTGTCTTTTAGGGCCAAGTTGTTTTAAAGTTTCAAAACAATTTAATACAGTATCTATATACACAGATAGATAACTCATAAATCAAAACTGATAATCAACATTATCACATAACAGGTAACTCACATTATCAATATCAAATAGATATTCCATATATCATCATCACAATAGATAACCTATGTTATCATCACAATACAATCAAGACATTCATACCACACAATATCATTCATCTCATTACTGAGATCACAAAGCATCCAAGACAATCAATGACATCCATTCATACATAAGCAAAGATTTACTCATCACAATATAATTAATTTAAAATGAATTAAATTAACTATGTCTATCTCTAATTAATTTAAAGTGAATTAAATTAATTACTTCATCTATAATTAATTTAAAATAAATTAAATTAATTACCTCATCAATATAAATCTTGCTTATCAATCATTTATTAATTATTCATTATTAATTACCTTAATTAATCACCTTTGATTAATTACCCTTAATTACATTCATGTAATTATCTTTAATTACAAATTAATTATTCTCAACCAAACAGTAATTAACCTTTAATTACTTCAATTAATTACTTAATCATAATTAATTACATTTATCCTTAATTAATTACATTAATTAATTACCTTTAATTATTTATCATTGATTAATTAATCTTAATTAATCAACTTTAATTACATCATTAATTAAAATAATTAATGATTCCCTTTTATTAATTACCTTAAGTAATTAATTAACTTAATTACCGTATTAAAACAAATTAATTATCCTTAATTAATCTCTTAATTATCCCTTGATTAATTAATAAGTAATTTAAACCAAATTACTTCATTCTTTAAACATCTTCAAATAAATTACAACCTGTAATTATCAATTAATTACTTAACTAAGTAATTTTCCAAATCATTAATTACATCAAGTAATTATTATTATTTTTAAAACCCAAGTGTTTAAAATTAATTAAACTTAATTAATTAAATTAAACAATCTCATTAAACTAAATTAATTACATTTAGTAATTAATTTCTTAATTACTTTATTAAGTAATTACTCAAACCATTTACAATTGATTATTAATAAATTAATTAATCTAATTAATTATAAAAATTAATCACATTAGTTAATTATTTAAATAATCCTGGTTAATGACCATCATTAGTCCATCTCTAATTATTTTTATTAAGTAATTAACCGGGATTAATTACAAATTTAATTATCTTTAATGATCTATAATTTAAAGTCTAATTATTTAATTAATTATCCTTGATTAAAGCTTAATTACTTAATTAATAATTTATTAATCGTTAATTAATAATCTAACTAATGATTAAAATTTCAAATTTGATTAACCCTTAAATCAATATGCATTAAACCTTAATAATTAATTAAATTAATTAATTAATTATTACTTAATTACTTTTTTAATAAATTAATTTCAAATAAAAATTCTTCACTTAATTTTAAAATAAAATATTTCTAAATTATGTTTAAAGCAAATTTTATTTTAAACAAAGTACTTTTGAAACTGATTCCCAATTTCATTTTAAATACAAGTTTTAAAATGAAAATAATTTAAACTTATCAAAGTTAAACAATTTATAACTTATAACCTTTCAAAAGCTTCAATTTATATTTAGTTTAAATCTTCAACTTCAAGTTTTCTTTCAATTTCAAAAACTGAAATACATATTCCGCTATGATTCCAGATTTAAAATTTAGATTCAAATTAGCTTTGAATCCAGATTTAAATTTAAATTTTAAACCTTATTTAAAACTTAAACTTCAGATTTTAAAACATTATATAAAATACTTTAACAATTTCAAAGTTGTTAAAAACCTTCTATCTTTATAAAACTTATATATTTTTAAATCTATAATTCAAACTCATTTTGAATTAAGATTTTAAACTTGTTTTAAAACTTTGTTTAAAACTTGCTCTACACTTTAAAAATTCAGTTTTAAATTTTAAAAACTTAAATACTTTCAGGTTTGTAAATAATACTTGATAAAACAAGTTCAGGTTTATTAAAACCTGTAAAAAAAAAATTAAACTTCATTTTATTTAAACTGAAATTTTAAATTAGCTTGAATTCAAATAAATCCAAAATTGAATTCAAATATGATTTAAATCCTCTTAACATTTAAAATGATTCAGGGTTTACAAAATTTAAACCCTGATGTTACAGGTTATTAAAACCTGTAAAAAAAACAAAATACCAAAATCCCCCACAAAACTGCTTCGAGACAAATGCACCCCTACTCCGAGTCAACTACCAACCTTCTTCGAGCAACTCACCAGAACCCCCCTGTTTCCACTAGCTACCCAACATCACCAGATATATCTCGTCACCGTGCATATGCACGGTGATTACGGCCACCGTTGACCATCAGAGGTGACCCTCCTACATCCAAAAACACCCCAACTTTCAGATGCGATCATCATATCGTATAATCATTCTTGAAAATAGAATCCAACGCGAAATTCCCCAACCTGGAAACAACAACCAAGCCACTCTTCAAACCTGTCAACGGCCAGTTCTCATCTCACCGACACCTGACGATCAAACCCTCCGGCCTCAACTTCATCCACAACCAAGCCACCAATTCCCAAAGTCTTACTACACTCGATCAACTATTCTAATCATAATGATCGATTCAAATATCACAATAAAATTAGGGTTCCAAAGAAACTTTCCTTATCGCAATTACTCTGATGAACTCCATAGCCATCCACTATTTTTCTTATCATCTCTGATCAACTTTCCATCACTATGCAGAGACTCACCCCCTCCAGATACATGAATCACCAGAAATGCCCCAAAGTTCAAATTCGGTTCAAACAAGAATTGTGCATTCATTTTACTTTTAGAAATCCAGATTTCAATGTTAAAAATCATGATTTAGTTGATGCTTTCATTTTATAATACTGGATTTACAAATTTTAAAAGATTGGGTATTCTAAATTTTAATCCTGCATAATGATTATTTTTGGTTTACAGAGACAGTCTAATTTTTTTTGTTTTTGACTTCTTAATTAAATTTTTTTTTTCAAACTTATCCTATGTTAAAACAACAATATTTGTTTAATGATTTAGATCCTATCATACTAGATCAACAAGTAGTGATTTTCTAAAGAAAATTTGAACCTGGAACAAAACAAACAGAATATAACATGCATTCAATATTAACTACTTCAAACATTTCCTATAAACATATACAATGTTCACTCATTTCAACATGTAAACATGCAACAAATTTTGGATTTAAATTCTAAAAAGTTACTCACCTTAATGTTAAATGAGCATAGCATCCTAATTTTATGAAAATGCTTGAGACAGAGATGTGCTTGATTTATTGCTTTGCTCCCTGACCTTTATCACTGCATGCAGGTTCCAGAAAGAAAAACATTGCAGGCCTTTGAAAACTTCAGGTTGTTTCAGTACTTTAAAATCTTTAGTCTTGATTTTTTTTTAAAACACTCATCTTGGTTTTCCTGCATTGCTTGCTCCTTGGTGCATGAAAGTTTCCAGAGAAAGAAAATGCAGGCAGGTTGCTTTATTTCCAGATTCAACTAGGTTTTAGATTTTAAAACTTGGGTTGCAGATACGTTTACAGCAAATGCAGTTTTGTTTGAAGATACAAGTTTGGTTGTGAAGGGTTTATTGATTTTTGACAAAGCTTTGAGTTTGATTTTAAAGGTGTATGTAATTACAGATTTGTATGAGACAATGTTAAATTTCATTGTCTTTTGAATTGAAATGAAAAAGAAAGGAAGAAGTGAAGATATAGGCTTATATAAGTGAAAATTTCAGATTTATGGAATAAAAGAAAAATAAAACTAAATTTTTACACTTGTCAAATTGTTTATTAGTTTTTGAACACTTGTTAATTTGTTATGCTCATTTTTATACACATGTTACATGAATATAACACTTGTTTCTCTTTTAAAAATGATTAGTACTAATTTCAAATTAATGTGTGTTAGCTTAAATTAAGTTGTTAGTTTATTTTAAAAAAATGTGTATGAATTTATAAATGAAATAAAAACAAACAATGTTTTACAAATTAACTTATACATATTAAAATTAAAGCAATTAAAATTTATATTTTGGAATTTAAATTCAAAACCAAACAATTTCCAAATCAAGTTATAAATATAAATTCAATTTGAAATAAAAACAACAAATCTTATTTAAAACTTATTTATAAAGTCAATACAATATCAATATTATTTTTATAAATATCTTCTTATTAAATTAAAAATCATTTTACAAGAAATTACATTTTTATTAAATAAATATCTATTTTATTAAGCCATGAAATCATTTGTTAAATTTATTCTAAATTTAAAACTTAATCCAATTTAATTTAAAACATTCAGTATTTTTCTTTTCAATTTTAAAATCATATTTTTATTTATGAAATAGTCTTTGAAAACTCAATACTAGTTTGTATTAAAATTTCCAAATTAAAAATGTATATATTAGAATTTTAAAACATGATTCAATATTAATTTAAACAAAAATCATTTATTTAACTTTGAAAAACTTAAATATATTAAATAAAACAAATTTTCCAAATTACTATAAATAATAAACTTAAAAATTAAACAAAACCAATCTATTTAAAATATAAACTATATATTTATATTGTAACCAGAAATCAATTTATATCATTTAAAAGATAAAATAACCAATTTAAATATTTACTGAAGAAGATTATTAAGTTTATCTGAATAATTATTTACAGAATATCAATATCAATTTAATTTTAATTACAGATTATTAAATTGATATTGTTAAAAATTCCGGGATATTACAAGACGTTTCGAGCCCGCACGATCAAACGACAAGTCCGATCATTACGAAACTTGAAATCCTACAGTAATTCACTGTTACGGATCCGATGAAACTAGTTTCGTCGAAATCCGAGTCAGTGGCCAAAATGGCTATATTTCAGTTAATTAAATAAATTAATATGAAATTAATTAAATCACTATAATCCTCTAAAACAAATCTCTATATCAATTCATTATTGAATATTTCACAATTTACAGTGTTTGATTTCAACTGCCATTAATCCTATTAATTATAATTTAATTCCAATAAATTATTTTTATTTGGTTTCAATCTTTATACTCAATTCAATTTATTCTATAGACATGGTTTACATTGTTTTGTATTTCATTACATTAATATCCTCCAATATCCGTCTTTATTTGTGTTAATTACTATATTTCAATTATATTGGAATTTGTCAAATTTACACATCAAATTAAAATTTAAAGTCCCAATTAATTATCTCAGTTTCATTCTTTTATTAACTCAATTATTACCTTATGAATAAATTTAAATTTCGATATATTTTACTACATTCACACTTTTAGTTATTGCATTAAATCACATAAGTGTAACATTTAATTCTATTCACTCAATTGGTTTCCACTTTAACTTAATAGACTAAATAAATAGGTAACATATAATAGTTGTTACCATTAACCTTTTGTCATCTTAATAAGCTATTATTTACAATCAAATGTTACAATTACTTACCTAACGCTGATTTTATTCAATTTCTATTAATTATATATATTATCTCATTAATTTATTCAATATTCACACTTGTGTTCTTATATTCAATTTATAACCAAGTATAATATTAAATAATTTTAAATTAATTGAACCTTCATTAAAATTGTTAATAATTTACTTAAATTGACATTATTAACTTCCATTCTAGTTGATATTCCCTTAAGAATTCACAAACTTTTATTTTTCTCATTATTAACTTATGAAACTTTCTTAAATCAACAATTTCTAATTATTGAAAATTTATGGGTCGTTGCAGTTTTGAACATTTACAGATTATATATTCATAATTTTGATAAACTAAAATTAGGGTTACTACATGATAATGTATGTTTCAAGTTTATTGTAACAAACAAAAACAACTTAAAATCACTAATTAAAATATTAAACAGCGAATAATAGTCTACTGCACTCACTAAAGCAGTCGACAACAAGCGTTCGACCACTCTAAAAGTAAGCGGTCGACCAGTTAACATTTTTGAGCATGGTATGAACCTCGACCTAAGTCCCAGTTATAAATAAAAATGGTTAGTGTATATATTTTGTGTGTGTATATACAGATGTTAGTATAGATAGGGAAGCTAGTTCCTAATGTTGATGATACTAGGACTTTGCTGGACTGGGTAAATGCTATTTACCTATCAGGGGTTGTTACTCGACTAAAGGCAATTCTAACGTAAATTACACTCACAAGAGATTCTATGATGGATGCGCAACATTAACGATAATACCTGAAGAAGTATGTGACCCGAAACTACTGGGAATTCCTTAGTATTCACAGTGGCGCGACATGATGTTGTGTTATTATTGGGTCCTGGCTCGGTGCGATAAGTGACATTACGTTACCATTGAGACATGGGCTCCGATGCAGACAATGAGACACCTCAGTAAGTCAGCATCGCGCGCTCCCCCAAGATGTGTATCTAGGACACATGTAGTCGTAGTCGTAGAGTAGGAAACTTAGTCCCATGGTTGAGAATTGTAGGTAACCTCTATGTTAGAAATAGTTTTAGTAACAATTAGCTGATCATTAGTTGTTTTAAGGTTCGATTAGTTGTTCGACCCTAAGTAGGTGCCTGTAGGTGTGTAATGCATTAAACCCCTAAGGAAATTGAAATAAGTAATTCATAGACACTTGTAGGACATTCTAAGTCACATAGACTATCACTCAAGTCAATTTCATGTAATCACCATATATTAATAATGTCTCAGTCACCAGACTTTTGTCTGACCTATCCTTTTTCCTTTATTTTTCCCTTACCACAAGTGGACAAGATAGTAGGTGATAGACCCGAGATTAGTACATGGAGAAGCGAGCTTAGCATTGGAGTTGCTTATCATTTTATATTACTCTCTATGTGACTATTCTCATATTCAGATTTTAGTATTTATCAGACTATATAATGTATTTCTGTGTACACTAGATTTGACTACATACTATTTCTGAGACAGTATTTTGAGATATTTTTCTAAGATGGTTATTTTCTATATTTATATTTTCTTGCCTTCCCTTGAAAGATCTGAAAGTGTAGAATGTCTTAGATCATACAATATATCTTTAGTGTCTATAATTTTTTTAAAAACCCAACAGCCGTACTTCTTAGCACCAATGCGAGTTTGAAAGTCACCATTAGCTTTGAATCGATGTGTCGAAATGTACGGGTTGTCACACACCAACTTCATAGCAACTTAAATTCTTTTAGAAATTATTGGTAGTAAAATGGATTTAGATATGATCCAAAGATAAAACTAATTACATAAGATGAAATGAAATTGGCCATACCAAAAATGGACATGACACATTAAAATGTCTAAAACAAATTCTCTTACATTTAAGAAAAACTATGAGTCACCTACAGATGTCAAGAAAAAACTCGGTTGTCAATAAGCCATGAAGAATATTGACTTTACCATATGACGTAATGCGATAATTCAATATGGATTCCAAGTACATTATTTAAATATGATTTTGATTGTCGTATTCAAAGGGATATAATCCATCAGCCACAAGTGTGTCCTTGAGAAGAAGAGCAATGCAGTTGAAATACAATAAGATACGTTGATAGAATAACAACATATATTTCGAGTATTGAAATTAACATAATATATTCTTCATTCAATGTGCTTAAGTTAATTCAGATAAGATCCAAGAACTGATTTGAAAATATCGTTCAACTTGCATCAGATTTTGGTAGGTATTTTGATAGAAAAATCAGATAATTTGAAATCAAAATGCAAATGAAGTGTGTTTTTGTAAGTAATAGTCATTAACGATGTACACAAGTTAATTTTTTTAGTTTGGTTGTTTAATTTTCGATGTTGGATTTTAAAATGACATTTTTTATAATCAGTATAAAGGATGTTCAGAATGTCCTAAACGATATATATATATAGACACCATATTAAAATGTTTAATACGGAGAATGTAAGATGGATTCCTTATGCATGACAATAGGAATAATCATATATGTTGTACTGTCTACGATGTTACATTTTGCTTATGTATTTGATACATAAAGCGAGAGTCAACTCCAAATCAAGATCATCAAATGATAGTTTAGAGTGTTCTTGCATATTTCCAATACTAGAGAATTATTTTAAAAGATAACGAACTCCTTATGAAGGAGTATTCAAATTCAAACTTCCTAAGTGATATCGAGAATAGTATGAAAATCGTAATTCATGTTCAAACCTAGTTAAGGAGCTTTAAGTGGAAATGTACTAAAAGAAGAGGTTGTGGCTAATTCAATCAAAATGCCAACTACATCACCTTAATTAGCACCGTAGTAAATGCGATGTTTATGTGTAAACACACACAATTTTTTTTATAGCTGAGCTTGAAGTGATTTCAAATGTTGAGAATCTCATGTCGTTGTTATAGGATAACAGTGTTGTGGTACAAATCACGAAGGAACTTGAACTTATAGTTGAGAAACATACTCCGATAAATTCCATATGATAAAGACAATTTATCAACGTCGGAGAGAGTTAATTCACAGAGTAGATAAACAAAACAACATAGCATATATGTTCGCTAAGGAACTAACTCGATCGTTTTTAGAAAACTGATTGGAGGAATGAGAATGAGATTACATAATTGACCCCAAGTGCATGGGAGATTGATAGAGTTATTGATATACCCTCTGGATAATTATGTAATTTGTTACATATACCTAAGTATATGATCAATCTTGTTCATAATAAAGGTATTTGATTTTTATTATATACTTTGTTATATGGCTATATAATTAATTTAAAGTATATAAGTAGAAAATTCTTAAATGATATGTTATGTGATAATAATTAAAATTAGTTTTAATCATGAGAAAATTATCACAATATAAAAGAACATGTTATTCTAATATTTATGGTCAAGACATGTCGAGATACGATATCGATACATCCATTAAGACCAGAGTATGTAATGCTCACCAAATGCTAGATAGTGTACAACTCATGGTTGTTGGGGGTACCAAGACGTTACATATGCTGATAGTTATTAGATAATTATGGAATGACTCACCCGAAAGTTTTCTATTGATTAATATTTACTAGGGTTAAACAGAGAATCTCGAAGTGACAATATTACAAAGTTTTATCGACTTAAGAATATTGTTGAACTTCAATGTGAAAACTCCACTTTAATTATAGTTAAATCATTGCATGACATCCGTTGAATGACTATGGTTGAGTCTGAATTGAAGCATTGAAACTAAAACACTTTTCAATAAAAAAATTCGTCCACTCAGCATTACACCAAAACAGTCTTCTTATAACACTTATTTGTGTAGGTTTCAACCTGTCTTTTACATTGGCCAAATTTTGAATCGATATGGGAAAATGTGTAATTTCGGTTTAAACTTTTACTTATTTATTTCTAACACATTAACCACGTTGTTTGCCCTCATTCGGATCTTTGGTTTCTTCATGTTCTTGTCTCTTTGAATCTCAACATTATCTTAATAATTTTTCTTTTCAAATTCAAATGGAAACACTTATTCAAATTGAAGTCTTCTAAATCTTAAATTTTTACCCATCTTTTCTACATAGAAGAAAAAATTAGGTCAGACTTTAGAGTTTTCAATTTTAACGTTCCGCCCTGAATCAAAATCAACGGACGTAAATTGCGATTATTTTTCCATAAAAATGTAAATTTGTATAACGACCAGGCTATAGTTGCATTAGTTGAGAAAGTGCAAAACAGTCGCTCATGTCCATAAAATTTACATTTTGTTCTTGTTGTTATTCAAGTATTTGTTCCTGTTCTTCATTCCTGCAAATTTACATTTCCAGGTGCAATGCTATATTCAATTCAGTTTTGTTCTTGTTCATTTAGGCAATTATAGTTCTCTGCAAATTAAATTTCCTATAGCTTTACTATTCCAGTTCTTTTAGTTCTTGCAATTCGATCTTGTTACCTAGTTTAATCTCTTGTTAGTTCGATATCATATCAATTTTGGATTCAATTCTTGTTCACTTACGCACTTATAATTCTCTGTTCCTCACATTTCTGCAAATATACAGCTACCATTCTTGTTAATTCCTGCATTCTTTTACTTGTACAATCTCCTGCAAATTACCATTTTCGATTCTTGATCTTTTCATGCAAATTATTACTTGTTACTAATTTCTGCAATTTCATTTCATTAGTCTTATCATTACATAAGTCATGATCTTCTTTTCCAAAAATTCTTGCTTCACTACACTACTTTTGCACTCTTTTTTTCTAAGTACAAACCACTCTGTGAATTCTTGTTTTTTGCCTGCTCATCAAACGTTCCCCATATCATCACTTCTCTGTGCACATCTGATACCTTCATATAAACATTTTCCATATCATCATCACTTTTCATCAAAACATCACATCTCTTCACCAGAAAATGCAACACTCCACCATGAATAATGAAGTAGGCCCTCCACGTCCCTACGTATTGGAATCAGAGCGGTTATCGAAGGCAAATCCAAACCCTTAACCCAATCCTGACCTCACCCGTAATCAAAATCAAACCCTTCCATCTAATCAAGATCAAGATCTGGCATGGCAGAGACAAAAACTAAATACTACATTTGAGAGAGTGCATAACCTGCTCATTACATTGGTGCATGATGTTCAGTAGATCAAGAATCAGCCTCCAATGATACACCAACAACCACACGTTTACACCCATGAACCTTCTACTCCTCAGCCACCTCCTGCATCACCACAGGATCCAAATCCATACCCTATATATCCTATGCCAGCAGTCCACCCACCAGGTCCATCTCCAGCACATTATCAAGAACCACATTGTTATCCTGCCTTTTGGCAAGGCCGTGACACCAAGGAATTGACTAGAAACCAAGGAAAGTTCGTCCCAAAGATCAGTTATACACAGGTTCACTATGGATGTTGGTAAATTTAGTCCGAGTCCAGATCAAGCTACAATTGATATGACATGACAACCAAAGCTATGAAAGCCAACGTTTTAAATTTCAAGTCAATCGGAGGTCATATGCTCAAGATATGATCGATGTAATTCAAATAGTCACCTTGTTCGTATCCATCGCACAACCATAGAAAAACCCAACTTCATATCTGTTTGGTTCGAATCGATCTGATGCGCATGATTTTGTATCGATCAGGAGAGTCATTCCTTCATATCCATCAGTTGTCTATTGTTCGTGTCCATCAAGCTTCATCTCTTCGTATCCATCAATGAGCATCAATTTGTATCCATAGACAACGGTCTTCTTCGCATCCATAATCTCCAGCCTGTTCACATCCATAATCTCCAGCTTGTTTGCATCGATCAACCAACTCCGCTTCGTTTCCATCAAAGCCAAGCAAAGCCACTACTTTGTATCAATCGACTAATGTCGATACGAACAAAGCGGTTGTCATCGATACGAACAGAGTAGAGTGGTTGCCATCGATATGAACAGAGCAACAACAATTGATACGAACAGAACAGTTGCAATCGATACTAATAGAACAGTTGCGATCGATAAGAAGAAGGCTTAACTAGGTTGATATGAACGAGGAGCAAACATTGGGAAGACTCGATCGATTTGGCATGAACTACGGATCGATCCTAAAAGCAAGCGCTATGTTAACTGGCATCACGTGCATAATCATCGATGCGAAATGATCGATTTGAACAACATCGATACGAAGAGAACGGCAACCAAAAAGCCCAAACTTGCATCGATTATAACTCACAATCTACAAGTCCAAATGTCACCAAATTTTCATAGGAGCTTACGTACAACCTAAAAAATGTTCATGCTCAATTTCGACTCATTTGGACCAAATCTTGATCGATTCGAAATTCGTTCGTATCGATCATGGACCGAGTGAAAATGACATGGGATCGATCGGTGGGCCCGCCCACGTGCCAGAAGAGGTCTCCCGAGATCTGAGCGAGATATTTGCATCCTATGCCTCTAAATAGCATCCCAGAGTCTACAGAAATGGAACCTTTTATCTCTCCTACGTCCAGACTCCGTCGAGACTATTTTTATGCTCAAAGATCACTGTTATACTCGAAATCCACTGTTGTAATCTATTGTAACCAATTGTTATCAGTAAGCAAACATCAATAAAATCATCAATTTCATAGTGGATGTAGGCAATATGCCAAACCACTCTACATTTCTGTGTGTTTTTCTCATCTGTTTTTGAAGTGTTTGTTAGATAATCCTCTTTTTACATTTACTTTTTCATTTTATCTCTTCAAACACTTCCAAAGAGTGTTGTGCCCAATTTTGGTACAAACACTTCGATGCTTTCACCGAGAAAACACAGTTTTTCTCCTGCTCGTTGGATCTATTATCGATACCAGATTGCATAAATCTAAGGAGAAATCAAGAACTCAAGTTCAATGTTCTTCCATCCTATTCAGATTTGCATCAAATCTAGGAATGAGTTCACTATTCATCATGGTCAACACAAGGACCACTTCTGCTGTTGTAGATCCAGAAGGACGGGATCGACATAATCCTGTGCAGCTACCTCCAACCGATCAGAATGTTGTCGGACCATCAGATCCGCAAGGCCCTGTCACCAGGGAAGAGTTTTAGATGCTAATGCAAGAGCTGACATAGAGCCGTCAGCAACTTACTCAACAGCCGCATGCCAACGCAGAGTTGACCAATCAGCTGAATCGCCAAAGGCATAGGAGATCTATGAGGGATCAGGCTTTTTATTCATCTACTGAGAGTTCAGCTTCTTTAGGTTGTCATCATAGATCCACGCTCCCATGGCTAGATGGGGGTTATACCCACATCTGCAAGCATAGAGCCTTGGGCAACCGAGAGTTGGCCCGTCAACCAGCCTTCAGACTGGACCCTCCTCTTGAGGAGGTACTATTCCATATCATGTTACAGACAACCACACTACCACCACTACTACTGAGCCGGGAGTTGATGCATGAAACGGGACAGATCCGATCCAACATCAACATATTCCTTAACCTTACATCTCTAAAGACTTAGAACCATGGAGGCAAGACCTGGACCGTCGACCACGTCCGGCCCAACCTTGCATTGTGGAACCCGACCACGCCTTGGCCCAGTATGCTCAAAATGTCCAGATGTCAGATATACCGACAATGATCCGTGAAAGCCAGGGTCTTACTAACGACGACTGGGGAATCTCTTGAAGTCATACCCCTTTTACTGATGACATACTCTATGCTAAATCAGCTCGACTATTCAGGATGCCGGCTCTACATGTCCATAAAGGAAGATTAGGTCCCAATCAACATACTGAAGTATGAATGGTTGATGAATGCTGCACGGGGTGACGATGCAGTTAAATGCCGGAGTTTTTCGATCTCTCTTCAGGGTATAACTACCATGTGGTTTAACCGTCTACCACCTCGATCTATCTCGTGTTTAGATCAGTTGGCGACAAATTTTATTGAGCAGTTCTGGATGCATGTAACGAGACCAAAGGACGTTAATACCTTATCTAGTGTCACTCAAGCTCTTGGAGAGACACTCTAGCGTTATCTAGAAAGATTTCATGCTGCTTGTGCTGAGATTAGCAATCCAAATGGTAACTCTATTCTATTGGCACTAACTAAGGGGATTCATCCTGATTTTGAGTTCGACAACTAATTGGCCAGAAAACCTCTTGCGTCATTGGATCGTTTCTATTCCAAGGCAGCCGAATTCTTGAGAAGGGAGGAAGCAAAACAGTCTAGGAAAAAGGATGATGTACGGCCCGGTGTGGAAGGAATCTAGAGTAATGTAGCTGTTAAATAATTCGGGAAGAGCTCTGGAAAAGTGCAATTGAATATTCAAAATAAATAAAATCATCATAGAGGTAATGGAGATCGAAATAAGAAATGGGATCAGAATTATGGTCCACAACGTAGGGCTTCCATGTTTGATAATTACACTCCTTTGAATATGTCACTGGAGAATGTGTACTTATAGACTTGTAATACCATTCAATATAACAAACCTGCCCCAAGACCATCATCAAAGAAACAAATCCAGACGGGAAAGTTTTGTAGATTCCATAATGGCCTCGGCCGTAACATGAATGAGTGCTGTCAATTGCAGGATCTCGTTAAGAAGTTGATAAGAGAAAGGAAATTAGAGCAGTTTGTTCAGGCGCCACAGTCTGGAGGTGCAGGCCCATCAAATCAGAATCATGTACCTAATCAAGGGAGACATGAGGAACCCGCTCGTACTGGCGGGAGGTTAGTGATAAGTACTGTTAGTGGTGGTCCTCATCCAGCAGAATGAAGTTGGAACAAAATGGAGTCGTATGCCAGTTCTATTAGACATGCGAACTTCTGTGTTGTAGTAGTTTGGAAGATGGTGCTCTGGTCAAACAACGGAAGACGATGAATGACGACATCGTGTTCCAAGATAGAGATGATGATAAGGTCAAAGCTCCTACTATTGATCCACTTGTCATATCAGCTCAAGTTGGTCCTGCTTGGATGAAGAGGATCTTAGTCGACGATGGAAGTTCTGTGAATATATTGTTTAAGCGATCTTATGACCAAATGAAAATGGAAGCTAAAGATTTAAAGCCTTGTCAGTCTCGCATTCATGGCTTCAACGGGAATGCTACCATACCCACTGGAGTGGTGGAATTGCCAGTGGAATTAGGAACCGAAGAATGCCGGAGAGTTTGGATATTACAATTTGTTGTGCTGGATATCGACTCACCATACAATGCTTTCTTGGGCCGACCGGCCCTAGCTGAGTTCAGGCTGCCATTGCCCCATGGTGTTTGACTCTAAAGTTCCCCAATGGTTATGTAGTTGGAGTCGTTCAAGGAGATCAGGCTATTGGGAGAGCCTGTTATGTTGCCAAGCTGCGCGAGGCGCTGCGAAAGGAGAATGGAAAGGGCGTAGAGGAATCTCTCTGCATCCGCTTTGTTGAAAATTGACAATTGATGCCCAGGCCCAAGCCCGGGCATGCCAACCAATTCCAAAGAGATCTTGACCAGAGAGATAACGAAAGTGAATATGAAAGTAAAGACAGTCAAGCTTCTTCGGTCGAAATGACGATATATGTCCCGATTGACGATAGCGACGATTCTAGAATGATAAAGATTGGACTCAGTTAAGCCGACAAATTCAAGAGGAATTGGTTGAATTTCTCCGAGCAAACCTTGAAACGTTTGCTTGGACACATTTTGACATGTGTGGAATCTTGCTGAACATCGCGAGCCACACATTGAACATTGACCCGCAGTACATCTCGGTCAAACAAAAAAGGCGTGGTATGGATCTAAAGAGATCTGCCGCCCTTAAGGAAGAGGTAGATAAGCTTAAATCTAATGGGTTTATTTGAGATGCATTATACCTGGAATTGGTATCCAACTCTGTACTCGTCCGAAAGCCAAATGGGTAATGAAGGACGTGTGTCGACTATTCAGACTTGAATAAAGCTTGCCCCAAAGACAATTTTCCACTTCATCGATTCAATCAGCTTGTAGATTCATCGGCTGGACATGAACTCCTATCTTTCATGATGCGTATTCAGGCTACAACCAGATACCCATGCACTTGCCCGACTAAGAGCATACCAGCTTCGTGACCGATCTGGGACTCTATTGCTACAAAGTTATGCCTTTTGGACTTAAGAACGCCGGTGCAACTTACCAACGATTGGTTAATCGGATGTTCGCCAACCGGATTGGGAAAACCATGGAGGTATATATGGACCGTCGTAGTGAAATCACGATTCTCCACTGATCATATTAAGGATCTCGAATCAATGTTTAATATTCTTCGAGAATACAGAATGAAGCTTAATCCATTGAAATGTCACTTTGGGGTCACAACCGGAAAATTCCTTGGGTTTATTGTCAACGCTTGAGGAATCGAAGCCAATCCCGAAATGATCTAGGCGATTAGAAATCTTGAGACTCCAAGAACTGTAAAGCAAGTCTAGAGTCTCAATGGAAAAGTAGCAGTACCGAGTAGGTTCATTTCAAAATCTACTGACAAATGCATTCCCTTCTTCAATTTGATTCAAAAAGGGAAACAGAACTTTGAATGGACCACAGAATGCGAGGGCGCATTTCGAGCACTAATTCAGCACCTCTCCACACCGCGTATTTTGTCAAATCCCATCGATCGCAAGAAATTGTACCTTTACTTGGTGGTACCAGAAAACGCAATCGGTGCTGCCCTAATTCGGGAGGATGACCGAGTACAAAAACCGGTCTACTATATTAGGAAACAACTAACCAGAGCTGAGAGAAATTATCCAAAGCTAGAGAAGTTGGCTTATTGTCTTGTTATTGCCTCAAGGAAGCTTCGTTCGTATTTCCAGGCTCTTCATATCACCGTTTACACCGACCAGCAATTATGACAGGTCCTTACGCGGCCTGAGACGTCTGGTAGATTACTCGGGTGGAATATCGAGCTAAGTCATTTGATATTGCCTACACTCCAAGGCGAGCCATTCAAGGACAAGTCCTAGCAGCTTTCATAGCTGAATTTACCATCCTAGGGGACTTGTCTGAAACCAGTGAATCTCCCAAATATATCTGGTAGCTCCATATTGATGGTGCATCAAATGACCGTTGTTCAGGTGCCAGGGTTGTACTTGAAACTCCCAAAGGTCAATCTATATGCTATGCTTTGAAGTTTGATTTTCGTGCGACCAACAATGAAACTGAGTATGAAGCCTAACTTGCCAGATTGAGGCTTGCCTAAGATTAAAAAGTCATTTCTATGAAGATTTATTGTGATTTACAACTGGTCGTAGTCAAGTTCGAGGGGAGTACCAAGCCAAAGATCAAAGATTGGCTGCTTACCTATCTCGGGTCCAGGATATACTGAATCTGTTCGATTATTATGTTATCTACTGCATCCCTCGAGAGCGCAATCAAAAAGATGATTCATTGGGAAAACTTGCCAGCATAGGTGAAGCACAACAAATGAGACTCGTTCCTATGGAAACATTGTTTTCCCCAAGCATCATTCGAACGGAGGCAGATTGGCTATTTGAGGTCGCTCCCGAGAACGAGTCATGGATGACTCCGTTCAGAAATATCTCGATCATGGAACACTGCCAGAGCGCAGGAGTGAAAAAAGACAAGTTCTTCAAAAAGCCTCGCGGTTCACTATTCAGAATGCAGTCATGAATAGAAGGGGATACTTCATTCCTCTACTCCGGAATATCGCTCACGATGAAATCAAACGAGTGCTACATGATTTGCATGAGGGAGAATGTGGAGATTACATCGGGGGGCAAGCTTTCGCCACGAAAGTACTCCGATATGGATACTATTGGCCGACCGTGAATCGTGATGTGTTGGATTACACCGGAAAATGTGATAGATGTTAATAACATGCTTGGATTCCTAGAGCCCTCCTACCGAAATAACCCAGATGGTCAGTCCATGGCCGTTTGCAGTATGGGACATCGATATCATTGGCTCTCTATTTCTAGCCAAAGGTGGTGTGAAGTATGTCATCGTCGTAGTCGATTACTTTACCAAGTGGGCTGAAGCTAAACCCCTTGTTACAATCACGACGAAGAAGGTGATCAACTTTGTAGTCCACAACATTATCTACCGATTTAGTATCCCGCAACCATCATCATGGATAACGGAACACAATTCGACAGCATTGAGTTCAAGGATTTTTGTCAATGATTCCACATTCAAAAGAAATTCTCTGCAATTACGCACCCTCAAGCGAATGGACAGGTTGAAGCTGTTAATAAAGTTATAAAGTCTACTCTTAAGAAACGACTGGAAAAGGCCGGGGGTAAATGAGTCGATGAAATTCCTATGGCTTTATGGGCTTATCGAATAACCCATAAGTCCACGACCGGACACACTCCATTCTCTCTTTCTTATGGTTCAAAAGCCGTTATTCCAGTCGAGATGGAAGTACCTTCTCATCGTGTGACATATTATGATCTGAAGGCAAATGCTATATTACTTGCCGAATCCCTGAATTTATTAAATGAGAAGCAAGAAGAGGCTGACTTGAGGGCAGCCGCATGCCGAAGTCGAGTCGCCCGATTGTACAATGCCAAGGTCCGACCCCGAACCTTCGAACTCGGTGACCTCGTCCTCAAGAGAATCTACCTGGTATCTTCGCACATGAAACCAACGTTGGAAGGGCCGTATGTGATTGAAAAAAAGCTCAAAGGTAGCACGTTTAAGTTATCGACCATTGACGGTCTTACTTTGCCATGAGCCTAGAACAGCGAGAGTCTTCGTCGCTACTACACATGATAGGATTTATTTATTTAGTCTATTTTTCATTTGCAATTTGTTTCTGGATTTCTAAATTTGAATTTGTAATAAGGCAACTGACTTTGCCATATTTTCTTATTTCAGCAATAAAGTGCAATCTCTTCGAGCCAGAGCTGTGATTTATTGAATGTGTCGTACAACTAACACAATGCATGAAGAGCTAAGTTCCATTATATGGTGATATTTATTCAAATAGAGAGTGATGTGATACGACCGGTCATTCACTAAGTGAAACCCAAGCTCGGGGGCAAGCTATCACGCTAAAGACTAAATAGGATTGATAAATGACAATCCTCTAACTAACTCCAGTCTCCTAGAGTGCGAGCTGGAGTATAAACTTATAAATGCGATTTCGAAGAGGGTGGATCCGTCCACCTAACGACTTCGCCCGTATCTTGACCAAGTTTGAGGAGGATGGCCTATCCGTCTAACGACCTCGCTTGTTAACTCAAGGTGGATGTGAATCGACCATCCACGATCTAGATAAATCCATCGTTCCCGTAGTGCGAATAAAATTCAAACGCCCAAACAGACGTGACTGACCATCTGTCGGCCAAATCCAAGTTCCCAAAGCACTAACTGGGGTATAAACATTAACACCAAGTCCTAGAGTGCGAGTTTGAGTATAAACACTAACTCCAAATTTTCAAAGTGTGAACCGGAGTGTCAACATCAACCAACTTTAGGTTCCCGGAGTGTGAACTGGAGTACAAACGTCAACTCACTTTGGATTCCCGGAGTGCGAACCGGAGTATCCACCGCAATTACTTCTAAGTCCTCAGAGCGTGGATTGTAGAATGAACATCGAATAACTCTAAATCCCCAAAGAGTGGATTAGAGCTTAAACACAAACCGGATACGAATCGATCATCCGTAACCCAACTCTGAGTCTCTAGCGTGTGGTCAGAGTATAAACACAACTCGGGTGTGACTGACCACCAGCAAACCAATCTAAGTCCCCATAGTGCGAACGAAATGCTAAGTATTAAGCAACTGTGATTGACCACCGATACAATGATTTAAGTCCCCGAAGCATGGACATATATTTAAAACTTAAACATGCATTACCGGTCATTGACGTACAAATAAAATCCCCGGAGTGTGGATGCAACCTTCAGTAGAAAAGCGAGTGCAATTCGATCACTCGAACTATCATTTTTCTAGTGTCGATTCAGTGACGCAAAGCTCGATGTGTTGAAAGAGAAATGCAATCGCTAGTTGATCTTTACAACTCGTCCCTTAAATTGAGGGCAGAACTTAATTGTCGATCGCTGACTGAAGCGGTGCAGCATCGGAGTTCAGCTTAGCGCCCGGACACGACCTGTCGCCATGATTCCAGGACTTAAAAAATAAACTCAAAACTCGTCTAAAGGTCGAAACTTCACAAGTTTACTGAACAAGAATTAAAATGCTGGAACACTTAAGCAAATAAACGATAATTGAGTTGAAGACAAAATAGAATTTCATTTCAACTATTTGTGGGAGGAAATTATGCACTAGTTATTTCCAAAAATCCTGCTAGCAGGGGCCGAACCCGCATCTATACACAGCCAGAAAAGCTAAAGAAATTCCTATCTACTCAAAAATAAGCCGAAGAAGCATATCCACTCTTTCTTCGTTTCTTCTTCGACGTAGACCTGCTAGAGCTCCTATTGAGTTTCCTCTTTGAGCCTATGTTTTTCGACGATTGATCTCCTTTAGGGGCATTATATCGATTTCCTCCTCCAAAATCAAGTGTATGGGAATACTTACAGCAGGCGGAGTCAGAGGGGTTGGGTCCACTATAAGAGGCGAAATAGGCACGCTGATGTCGACAATAGTGCCACCAGGAGATATAATTTGTAACGAGGCTGGACCAAGTCCCACCATTCCACCTCCGAAGCTGCTGGTCCGAGCAGCTGCTTCCATTTCTGCGTTAATCTCGGCTATAATTTCTTCTTCATGAAGTGTTTGTGCACCGCTGAAAACGCTAGCGGTTGGGACTGAGGAGCTGGTCGCTGGCGCCACTCCACTCATGACAAATGACAAGTCAAGGAAAAGGTCACTATAATGACTGAGAAGTTCCTCCATTATCTGTTCATCAAATGAAAGTGTGCTCCCTTCTACATCATCTCTAGGTTCAGTGGCCAATATCATGGTCGCTTCCGTAATAATCGCCTCCTGCTCATGATGCGACTCTTGAGTTGTAGGAGGCACGGTTGATGTGGCTCCGATCACTGGAAAGAGATAAAGGAAAACTGTTATTAAATATTTTAAGTGAAGCTCCCGATCATGGACAAGCATACGAAATGTTCAAAGTACCTTCCTCAGTTCGAATCGTTGGCAGCTGAACGGCCTCAAAAATTTGCTCGCTAGCATGAGATATCTGCGGCTGATCCGGGTTGTAAGCAGGAATGGCTTAAGAATCAAACATAAAAGTCGGTTCAGGCTGAGTCGACACAAGAGCTTCGCGGCTTGTGTCACGGTGCTCGACACCAGAACCTTCTCCGACCTCCGAGTGCTGAGCGCCAAGCTTCACCTTCTCATATAAAATCATGGCATCGTGGAGAACTTTCCGTTCGCCTTCATTCAACACTCAGTTCTCAAGCTCAAATTCATCAACCGAATCACCCTGATGGGCAGCCTTCTCATCTTCTACTAATCGACCCCAGACGTTGTATAAATGTGTTAGATAATTATCAACCCAGGCTAGGTTCCTATGCTTCAAGACGTTAGTATATAAGTAATGAGAAGACCTTTAATATCAGCCTCTAGCCTGGACTCCGCCATTTGGAGTTTTTCCTCGACCTCAGTCTCCACCTCCCGGACCTTGGCCATAGCCGCATCCCGTTCGCCCCGAAGCACTACGGCCTATTCACATGCCTCTTGGGCTGTGCTATTTGCATCATCGCTCTCCTTGATGATTTTGGAAAATTTGGCTTTGAGCACATTAAGTTCTTTAAGAGCAGTTTACTACTGGTGAGAACTTGTGGATTCCATAGCTAATCAACTTATTAAAAACCATCATTAGATGATAATAAGCCCATGTGTTCCCCAATGTGAAGTGCGTGAATGTGTTGTGCAGTGCAATGCTACATATTAATTGAGAAATTCTAGAGAGTTTGAAAAAATATTAAAACTACAAGACTTCAAAATTCAACTGGAGTGACCAACATCGCTGACCGTCACAACTATGCCTTCCAGACTTTAGAGACCGATCCACGTTAAAGTTCATTAAAATTTTGTTAAGTCACGGTTCTATCAACGAGCTTCAAAGAGCAGTCAAATATTCATTTTAGTTGCTATGTCCAATTATGCAAGGCCGAAGCTCGTCGAAGTTGAGTGTTCAAATTTGCATGAAGTTCGTGTCCATCGAAGCCAAAAATTCAGTTCATTCATCACAAATGCCATAGCTTCGTATCGGTCTCAGACCACTTGGTTCGTATCGATCAAAGTCTTAACTTCGTATCGATCCGAAGCTCTAATTTCATATCAATCAATATGCTTTTGGTTTCGTATCGGTCAAATCACACTGGCTTTACATTGATTGAGTTGTAATGAAGTTCGTATCGATCCAGAGTTTTCATTTCGTATCGATAAAACATTTCCTGGCTTCATATCGATCTCAAACCACTAAATTCGTACCGATCTAAAATCGTGAAATTCGTATCGATCACTTGTTGAGGGTTTTGTTTCCGTTGGAGGCCATTCGATTTCGTGTCGATCAACTTCGATTGATACAAATTACTATCACTCCAGATCGACACGAAGTTCGTCAATTTCATCGCTCAATTGTTCACCAACATAAATTTCATTTTCAGGATCGATACGAAGCCGAGCCCCTTCTTCTTTTTCATCGATATGAAGTTAAAGCCGTGTATCCCTTCATGCCTCTTCTTCCAGAAATGCCCTAAACGCCATTAATGTTCTATCAACCCTACTCAGACCCCACTCAAGCATCGCCAACGCCGGAATCAGCAACGACCATGGATCGAATGGCGTTAAAACTCAAGTCTTATCGTTTTGGGACAGTTTTGATTTGTCAGTTATCTAGTTAAAACAATCGGTTCGAAAGACTGATGGATTGCTCGGTTTGGAGACGAAGATAGTTTTCTTTATTTTTGTCCTAATTGATACGAAGGCAGAAGAAATTAAAAGCAAACGAAATTTCTCTAAGTCCAAAACGTATTTATATAGTTCGAACGCAAGCAAGAGACGATGCGTCTCCCAGTTGCCAAATACCGGTTGGAATGATTACAACTACCATCGATACGAAGAAGCTTATTCACATCCATCAATCTAGATCAATCCAAAGTGTAGCTGTTCGTATCCATCGGCGACCGATCTCCAACTCCATCAATGAAAAATGATAATTTCGTATCCATCCACTTGAAGATCATGGGAATTCGTGCCTATTGATGTGAAATGTTCTAAGAGCTAATGAGCTCATATCACTCACCATTAATAGGAAAGCAAATTTTCAACTCCGCGAACCGATCTAGGAGAGGATCGATATAAAAGAAAATTACTTAAGACAACAATCAAGCGTTGTTACCAATCAAATTTCACATTGACACAGGAGAGGGACAATACGGAATTCAATACAAAAAACTAACTGAAAAACCGACAACGACTCGTGAACGTGCAAACGTTAACGGGAGTCAGGCTAACATACGTACATGTATGTCAGACTAACATCCAATTTTTGAAATTCATAGGAATTGAATACTCGTATGGTGACAATTACAACAACAACGAACCACTATCATACAATACTCAGTTACAATAGTACGCAGTACAACAATTGGCAGTCAACAGTTCACGATTTATGTTTCTAAAGATCTATCAAAAATTATAGCTTTCGACAAGAAGACAACGATCGTTCAACAAGTCAGATAAAACTTTTCAGAATAAAGATGGCAACTTTACAAAGCATGTCAAGTTCACACAAGACGTACTTTGGGGGGGGGGGGAATTTTATCCCGCCTTTTAGCAAGGCATGACCCCAAGGAATTGACTAGAAACCAAGGACAGTTCGTCCCGAAGATCAGTTATACACAGGTTCACTATGGATGTCGGTAAATTTTGTCCGAGTCCAGATCAAGCTACAATTGATATGACATGACAAGCAAAGCTATGAAAGCCAACATTCTAAATTTCAAGTCAATCGGAGGTCGTATGCTCAAGATATGATCGATGCAATTCAAATAATCACCTTGTTCGTATCCATCGAACAGCCAGAGAAAAACCCAACTTCATATCGGTTTGGTTCGAATAGATCGTATGCGCACGGTTTAATATCGATTAGGAGAGTTATATCCTTCCTATCCATCGGTTGTCTGTTTTTCGTATCCATCAAGCTTCAGCTCTTCGTATCAATCAATGAGCATCACTTCATATCCATAGACAGCGGTCTTCTTTGCATCCATAATCTCCACCCTTTTCGCATCGATCAACCAACTCCTCTTCTTGTCTATCAAAGCCAAGCAACGCCACTACTTTGTATCGATCGGCCAATGATCGGTACGAAAAAAGCAGTTTCCATCGATACGAACATAACGGAGTGGTTGCCATCGATACAGACAGAGCAACTGCAATCGATACGAACAGAACAGCTGCAATCGATATGAATAAAATAGTTGCGATCGATACGAACAAGGCTCAACTGGGTCGATACGAACGAGGTGCAGACATTGAGAAGACTTGATCGATTTGGCATGAACTTCAAATCGATCCTAAAAGAAAGCGCCACATCAACTAGCATCATTTACATAATCATTGAGGCGAAATGATCGATTCGAACAGCATCGACACGAAGAGAACGGCAACTGAAAAATCCAATCTTGCATCAATCATAATTCACAATCTACAATTCCAAATGCCACCAAATTTTCACAGGAGCTTACGTTCAACCTAAAGAATGTTCATGCTCAATTTCAACTCGATTGGGCCAAATCTTGACCGATACGAAATTCGTTTGTATCGATCACGGACCGAGTGCAAATAACGTGCGATCGATCGTGTGGGCCCGCCCACGTGTCAGAAGGGGTCTCACGAGATCTGAGCGAGATATTTGCATCCTACGCCTATAAATAGCATCCCAAAGTCTACAGAAAAGGTACCATTTAGCTCTCCTACGTCCAGACTCTGCCGAAACCATTTTTGTACTCAAAGATCACTGTTGTACTCGTAAACCACTGTTGTGATCCACTGTAACCAGTTGTAATCAGCATGCAAACATCAATACATCAATTTCATAGTGGACGTAGGCAATACGCCGAACCACTCTAAATTTCTATGTATCTATGTGTTTTTCTTATCTGTTTTTGAAGTGTTTGTTAGATAATCCTCTTTTTACATTTACTTTCTTCATTTTATCTCTTTAAATACTTTCGAAGAGTGTTGTGCCCAATTTTGGTACAAACACACATATTCCAAATCCCTACCCTATGCATATGCCTATATATCCTCAGCCTCCACCTCCTCCAAGAATGTATCCAAACCCTCCAAGAAATCATCAAATTCCCCCAAATCATCCTCAAGAACCTCCATTGCCACCCTATGCAATGATACCACCCTATCAAAATTTTCATCATCCCGACCCTTACCCAAGAAACACCCTTTGACAACCCTAAGACTAGATTATCCAGTGTTCTCTAATGAAGAGAGAGTGACAGATTGGTTGAGACAGGTTGAGAAATACTTCAGTTTTAATCAAACAGACGAAAGATTTTGGATGGATATGTGTTTGTTTTATCTCAAGAAGGAGCCAATGCGATGGTCTAACTGGTATACAAAGAATGTGCAAAATCATAGGTCATGGCAGGTATTCAAGAAAGAAATTATGGTTATGTTTAATCCTGAGGAGATGAATAGGCCGTGTGAAACATTAGCAGGTCTGAAGAAAACTTCCACTAAAAAGGCATATATTAGCAAATTTGAGCAATTCCAAGAAGCTACTGATGTTGGAGTAGAATCTTGTTTTTATCCCACCTTTTGGCAAGGCTGTGATACCAAATAATTGGTTGGAAAATACAAACGGTCTATTCTGGAGATCGATTGTACATAAGTCTACTATGGATACCGATAAATTTTGTCCGAGTCTGGATCAAGCTACAAATGACACGAAACGACAAACAAAGCTATGAAAGCCAACGTTCCATATTTCAAGTCAATCGGAGTTTGTGTGCTCAAGTTGTAATCGATGCAAACCAAGGAAATCCATTTATTCGTATCCACTGTTCCGCCTATTCCGCATCGGTCCATTTCGTATCCATCCATGGACAAGCCTTTCTTCATATCCATCTAGACAAACCCACTTCGTATTCATTTAACATCCACCCTTTCATATCCATCGACGGTAACATGAGAGTCCATTTCGTATCGATCTACTTTCAAACATGCTTTGTATCGATCGGCCACAGATCGATACGAAATGAACACCTACCATCGATACGAACCCAATCAATAAGCGATACGAAATGTCCTCTGAACTATCGATACGAAGAATGTAGGTTCGTATCGATACGAAGCAAACTGTTAAGAATCGATATGAAGTTGGGTGCATGGGATCGATGCGAAGTTGTGCAATAAAGCGATACAAAGGGAATGTCCTGGATCGATACAAAGAAAGCACGGTCAAGTGAAAGACTCAGTCCCTCGGCATGAAAATGGGTCGATCCTAATAGTTAGTGCCACGTCACCTAGCAAGCACGTGCTTGGGAGCGATGCGAACAGATCAATGCTAACAGAAGCGACGCGATTTTAGCAGCCTTCAACAAATTCAAACTTGCATCAATCATAACTCAAGATCTACAAGTCCAAATGCCATCAAATTTTCTTAGAAGCTTGCATACAACCTCGGGAATGTTCATGATCGATCTCAACTCGATTGGATGAAATTTCGATCGATACGAATTTCGTTCGTATCGATCATGGATCGAGTTCAAACTACCGAGGATTGATCATGTAGGTCCATTCACATGAGAGAAGAGGCCTTTCAGGATCTGAGCGAGATATTTGCTGCCTACGACTATAAATAGCAGCGCATGACCTATTGAAAAAGGACTTTTGGCTCTTCTATGTCAAGACTCTGTCGAAGTCACTATTGTACTCGATTTTTTTATTGTAACTCGTTGTAACCAGCAAGTAAAAATCAATAAAGTCAGCCATTTCATAGTGGATGTAGACCATATGCCAAACCACTCTAAATCCGTGTATTTTTGCGCGTTTTTCTTGCTTATCATTGGTGTGTTTGTTAGATTTTCCTCTTTTTCCATTTATATTCTTCATTTTATCTCTTCAAACACATCCAAGGAGTGCTGTGTCCAATTTTGGTACAAATACTTTGGTGCTTTCACTGAGAAAAACAAGTTTTTCACCCGGTCATTGGATCTACTATCGATGTCGGATTTCATAAATCTAAGAAGAAGATCTAGATTTCAAGCCTAAAGTTCTTCCATCCTATCCAGATTTGTACCAAGTCTAGGAAAGAACTTCGCTATCCATCATGGTCAACACTGGCACTAATTCAATAGCTACAGATCCAGAAGGACGGGACTGACAGAACCCCACACAACTTCCTCCTACCGATCAGAATGTTGCCGGACCTTCAGATCCGCAAGGTCCCATCACCAGGGAAGAATTTCAGTTGCTAATGCAAGTTCTAACACAAAGCCACCAACAACTTACTCAGCTGCTCCATGCCAATGCGGAATTGACCAATCGGCTGAATCATCAAAGACGAAGGAGATCTAGAAGGGAACAGGCTTCTTATTCATCCATCGAGAGTTCAGCCTCTTCTAACTACCATCATAGATCCATGAGCCCACGGTTGGACGGAAGCTATACAAGCTACTGGACAGCAGCGCACCTTGAGCCTTGGACAACGGAGAGGTGGCCCGTCAACCAGCCATCAGACTGGACCCTCCTCCCGAGGAGGTACTGTTCCTTATCATGCTACTGACAACCGCATTGCCACCACTGCTACTAAATTGGGAGTTGATTCCCGAAGCCAGACAAATCCGAACTGCCACCAACATGAATATACTCCAGAACCTTATGTCCCAGAAGGCCTAGAACCAAGGAGGCGAGACATGGACCTTCGACCGTGTCTGGCCCATCCTAGCATTGTGGAGCCCGACCACACCTTGGCTTAGCATGCCCAGAACATCAAGATGCCGGATCTCCGGACAATGATCCATCAGATGATCAGTGAAAGTCAGGGTCTCACCAACGACGATTGGGGAATCTCCTGTAGTCATACCCCTTTCACTGATGACATACTCTATGCTGAACCACCTCGACAATTCAGGATGCCAACTCCACCCGTCTATGAAGGGAGCTCTAATAATAATCAGCATATCTTAAAGTGTGAATGGTTGATGAATGTTGCGCGAGCCGATGATGCGTCAAGTGCCGAAGCTTCTCAGTTTTCCTAGAGGGCATAGCAACTATGTGGTTTACTCATTTACCACCTCGATCTATCTCATGTTCGGATCAATTGGCAACAAAGTTTATTGAATAGTTCCGCATGCATATCATAAGGTCGAAAGATGTGAATACCTTGGTTAGTGTCACTCAAGCTACTGGAGAGACACTTAGATGCTATCTGGAGAGGTTTCACGCTGTATGTGCTGAGACTAGTAATCCCAATGATAACTCAATTATGATGGCACTAACTATGAGGATCAATCCCGACTCTGAATTCGGAAACTGGTTGGCTGGAAAACCTCCTACGTCATTGGACCATTTCGATTCCAAGGCAGCGCAGTTCTTGAGAAGGAAGGATGCGAAATAGTCTAGGAAAAAGGACGACGCAGAACCCAATGTGGAAGGAATCCAGAGCAATGTTGCAGTTAAACAAACTGGGGAGAGTTCCGAAAAGGTACAACTGAACATATAGAATAAACAAAAAGGCAATGGAAATAAAAATAGAAAACGAGATAAGAATCATGGGCCGTAACGTAGAGCTCCTATGTTTGACAATTATACTCCTTTAAATATATCGTTGAAAAATGTGTATTTACAGACTTGCAATACTATTCAGTATAAGAAACTTGCTCCAAAGCAATTATCGAAAAAACAGATTCAAACGGAGAAGTTTTGTAGATTCCATGATAGCTATAGCCATAACACGAACGAGTGCCGTCACCTGCCAGATCTCATTGAGAAGTTGATACATGGGAGAAAGTTGAAGCATTTTGTGCGAACGCCGCAGTAAGGAGGTGCGGGCCCATCGAATTAGAACCATATGTCAAATCAGGCGAGACAGGAGGAACCCGTTCGTACTGGCAGGAGGTTGGTGATAAATACTATTAGTGGTGGTCCTCATCTAGCAGACCAAAGCTGAAAGGAAATAGAGTCTTATGCCTGTTCTATTAGGCATGTGACCTTCGAATGTTGTAGTAGTTTGGAACACGATGTTCCGGCCAAGCAACAGAAAACGATGACAGATGACATCGTATTTCGAGACAGGGTTGCCGACAGGGTCGATACCCCATCTATTGACCCACTTGTCATTTCAGCTCACATAGGTCCTACCTGGATGAAGAGGAACTTAATAAACAGTGGAAGTTAAGTGACGATACTATTTAAGTGAGCCTATGATCAGATGAAAATGAAATTAAGGACTTGAAGCCTTATCAATCTCGTATTCATTGCTTCAATGGGAGCACAACTATACCCACTGAAGTGGTGGAACTACTAGTAGAGTTGGAAATTGGAGAACGTTGGGGAGTCCGAATATTACAGTTTGTTGTGTTGGATATAGACTCGCCATATAATGCTCTCTTAGGCCGACCGGCTCTAGCTAAATTCAGGGTTGCCATTGCCTCTTGGTGTTGGACTTTAAAATTCCCTACCGACAATGGAGTTGGAGTCGTTCAGGGAGACCAGGCAGTTAGAAGAGCCTGATATGTTGCTGAGATGCGAGAGGTGCAGCGGAAAGAAAAAAGAAAGGGTATAGAGGAATCTCTCTGCGTCCGCTTTGTTGACAATTGACAGCTAATGCCTGGGTCTAGGCCCAGGCACCCCAACCAATTCCCGAGATATCTTGACCCAAGAGATACCGAAAGTAAAGAAGAAAGTAGAGACAGTCAAGCTTCCTCGGTCGAGACGACGATCGTTGTATTGATCGATGATGATGACGATTCTAAAATAATAAAGATTAGATCTCAACTAAGCCAACAGAAGCAGGAGGAATTGGTTCAATTTCTCCAAGCAAACACTCCAAGCAAACCTCGACGTGTTTGCTTGGACACATTCTGATATGTGTGGAATCTTCCCGGATATTGCAAGCCACACATTGAATGTTGACCCGCGACATGTCCTGGTCAAACAAAAAAGGCATGGTATTGGTCCAGAGAGCACTATAAGAAAAACTGTTTTTAGTTCCATTAATTGGTGGCGTTTTAAATTTTGTGCAACTGTTGGTAATTTTATAATATAAAAATAAACAAAGAAACGCGACTAATTCTCCCGCCAGTAATTCGTGGAATTTTTTGCTAAAGTTTTTTGTGGCCGCTCAAATTTCCTTTACCACCTTTTCTTCTTCTCAAACTACTCCACTTAAAAATATTATTCGTCTCTTCTAATTTACTCCACAAGCCTTAATTTTCTTAATTCAAAAACTGCAACCGAACTAAAATAAAGCAAACATGATTTTAAAAGCAGAATTCCAAGTTTCCCGAATCAAAATCCCAATTACTAAAATAAAAACCCCCAACCCAGACTTCGAACTGGATTTAGGTGATTGTGGAATGAATGCGGAGGTGGTGAAGGTGATTTCAAGTGGAGCGGTGGTGGATCAATTCGAGGAGGCGCTGCTGTAAGAGACGAAGGCGAGTTTGAGTTGGAGATTTCGAACAGTTGAAGTTGCAAATTTCAGGTGTGTGTCTGCCTTTTTCTTGCTTTTAGTTTATTGTGTCAAATATTTTTTATCAGTACATTGCAAATTAGGTGGATTAAAAATTTCATCGAAGAAAAATTGCTTATGTGGATTAGTCCGACGTCTACATCTCTCTCATAATCTCCATCTCTCCGTGCTACACAGCAGTTAATTCGAATTTTGACAAAATTAGTAGTTTTATTGATGAACTTTTTTTGTATTTTCATTTTGATTTATTTTATCAGTTGATGAAACTGGTTTGTTGTTTGGGTTTGACGAAATCTTAATTTGTTGCAACCTGGCTGATTGCAGTTTGATAAAGTTTTATGTTTGATTTTAGATTTTAGTCTGTAAAAACACGATTGGAATTAATTATAACTTTTATTGGCATACTTCAGTTTGATTGTCCTATTGAAGGATTTACCAAACATGGATGGGTATGTTGTTATTGTCTAACTCCAGGAAACAATTACAAGTTGCGGTATACATTTCATTGATGAGAAGCATACTCTTCTTTTAATCATAACACACAAATAATCCATTAAGGATTTGTCATTGTATCAAATGCAAGTTTTTCAGCTTGATTTTTCGAATACTCAACAATTTACTAAGAGAGATCTTCTTTGTTTTCTGTATATGATTTTTCAAGAACGCATTCAGTTACTTATCAATTCAAATATTCAAAAAATAAAATAAAATGCAACACTCCTTACATAAAATATTTTATCATATTATTGTTGGCTAATTGTAAGCTCTAATCTTAGCATAACAAAAGCCTAGTGATTTTATTAATCACCTAATTTTGATAGTGTTTTTATTAATACAGTGCATGAACTAATAATTTGATGCTCAATGTTTCACTATGTCCTTAACGCTGTAACACGGAGTAAGTTGTAGACCAGTTTCCTACTTGATTTGTCTTACATATACCGATGTTCTTTATTGTCTTATAGTAGATCGTGTGCATTCTTTGACGAGTATCTTATCTTACATCTCCTCCCCTTGTTGTCGCTTATACTCTTGCTAGAACTATAAGTATTTTTTATCAAATGTTTTTTGCCACATCTCCAACATTAATACAAAATTGACTTAGATGATGGTGTAAACAATTTTTAATGCTGTTAAAATTTTATCAGCAAATCCTGTACGCGTGATGGCTTCTGGAGCAATTGATGTTAATCACAAGGATGAAATTTACAACGGAAAGGTTAAAATTACATTTTTCGACTTGTCAAATAGATTATTGAAATCAAACATTTTGCAACATCTCTTCTGGTGGAAACATTGTGCAAAATTAAAAGATTTCATGATATGAAAGCTAAAATTCATTACTCTTGCATTCAAGCAATTTGCAGTACTTGATTCTCACTGATGGAAAGTATGAATCAGGTGCCTGACATAATCGACAACGCGTACGTGATTGTTGAGTTTGATAATGGTTCACGAGGAATGCATGATCTGTGCATGTTTGCGGAAGGCAGTAAAAATGAACAAGAAATTTGTGTAGTTGGCGACACTGGCAAGGTAATATTTGGAAAATATTTGCACATGGCTTGTTTATAACATGTTTTTTAAGAGGACAACATAGCGCATATATCCAAATCTACAGCCTAATTGCAAGGTAATATTTGGAAAATATCTGTGCAGACTAGACATATGCACACCCACGCTTCAATGCACTCACTAACACAGCCTATATCTAAATCTACACCCTTACACACACAGTCCCACACACATGAGAGTTTATATTTTTTAGGTATATATAGTGGAGAGAGTTGCATTCAAGTACTCCTCCCTTGTTTTCATTTTAATGCACAGTTTTGATTTTGGATATCATAGTTCAGCTAGTTTGTTATAACATACTCTGTTAATCCATTGTCTTACTGGGACTTGTATGTGGGTAACATATGCATACATCCATTTATATGTATTTAAGAGTGTGGTCATGTTGCTCTGGTATGTATACACTTGTTTCTATTTATATGCATACATCCATTTACATCCATTTATATGTTACATTGTCATTTTTTTCTTGCTCAGGTTGTTGGATTCACCATTCTATCAAAAGAGGGTTCGTAAGTGCGCAAAATTGATTCCTACTATTTAATCTCAAGAAAGGACTTTATTTCATTTGTTTTATAACTTTGATAATTTATATGACATCATTTATAGTAGGATATACTTGTATAATGTTGTAGATGTTTGATCTCATATTTGAAGTCCTACGAGTTAACGTAATTGTTTGACTATCTGTTGTGCTTTCACTTGCGTAGGCATCATACTTTTGAAGAGAGCAAATTTGGACTTGATGATGCTAGCTTTCACTTGTGTATGCAACAAAGAATTATGGGTAATCAAACGTTTTGTTAGCACTAGTTAGATATAACATTTATTAGTACCCAATGTGTAAATTTGTATACAAATGGTTATTGTATGTGAGTTATGCCATTTTGTCGAAAAACTATTGTATTGGAATGGTTATGGATATTTTATTTGATTAGATGGTTAATGTGTTTTTTAACTTATTTGAATATGATGATTATCTGAGTGATTGTTGATTGATATAATAGAATCAAAATAGACCATTAACAGGGAATAATAGCATGAAAAAATGGTGTAAAATAATAAACAACTTTTAGTAGCGTTTCAAAAACGCTACCGAAATATATATAGTGGCGTTGAGTAAATGCAACCGTAAAACAGGGGTAGAGTTGGAAATTCTATTAGTAGCGCCAAAAAATCTTTTGGTGGTGTGTTTTAAACGCTACAAAAAGATTTATGGTGGCGTTTGAAAAACACTGCCGAAAATGCATTTATAGTGGCGTTAAAATAAATGCAACAAAAAATCATGGATTTTTAGACGCATGTTTTCTCACGACGTTTATCAAAACGCCACCAAAAGTTTTTGTAGCGTTTTTTGAGCGCCACAAAAAATAAAATTTCTTGTAGTGGAGATTTGCCACTCTTAAAGAAGAGGCAGAAAAACTCAAATCGAACGGGTTTATCCGAGATGCATTATATTCGGAATGCGTGTCAAATCTTGTACTTGTCCAAAAGCCAAACGAAAAATGGAGAACATGCATTGAATACTCTGATTTGAATAAGGCTCGCCCTAATGTTAGTTTTCCACTTTCCTAAATCGATCAGCTCGTAGACTCAACAGCTGGACATGAACTCTTATCCTTCATGGATGTGTATTCTGGCTACAACCAGATACATATGCACTTACCTGACCAGGAGCATACCAGCTTTGTAACCGATCTGGGACTTTACTGTTACAAAGTTATGTCGTTCGGTCTTAAGCACACCGGCGCAACTTACAAACGATTAGTTAATCGAATGTTCACCAACTAGATCAGAAAAATCATGGAGGTATATGTGGACGACATGCTTGTGAAGTCACGATTCTCCACTGATCATATCAAAGACTTGGAATCGATGTTCAATATCCTCCAAGAATATAGAATGAAACTCAACCTGTTGAAATGTCACTTCGGAGTCGCTTCTGGAAAGTTCCTTGGATTTATCGTCAATGCTCGAGGAATTGAAGCCAATCCCGAGAAGATCTTGGCGATCAGAAATCTTGAGACTCCAAAAACTATAATGCAAGTCCAAAGCCTCAACAGGAAAGTAGCAACACTGAGCAAGTTCATTTAAAAATCCACTAACAAATGCATTCCCTTCTTCGACCTGATCATAAAAAGGAAATGAAACTTTGAATGGACTATGGAATGTTAGGATGCATTCCAAGAACTAATTCAACACCTCTCCACACCATCTATTCTGTCGAAGCCCATTGATCATAAGAGATTATACATCTACTTGGCGGTGTCAGAAAACGCAATCAGTGCTACCCTAATTCGGGAGGAAAACTAGATACAACGACCGGTCTATTACATTAGTAAGCGACTGACCGGAGCAGAGAGAAACTACCTAAAGTTGGAAAAGTTGGCTTATTGTCTTATCATTGCCTTGAGGAAGCTCCGTCCGTATTTCCAAGCTAATCCTATCACTGTCTACACCGACCAGCCGTTACAACAGGTCCTTACGTGGCCTGAGACGTCTAGTAGGTTCCTCAAGTGGAATATCGAGCTAAGTCAGTTTGACATTATACACTCCATAGCAAGCTATTTAAGGATAAGTCCTAGCAGACTTCATCGTTGAATTCACTATCCCGGAGGACTTGTCCGAAACCAGTGAATCTTCCAAGTATATTTGGAAATTGCATATGATGGTGCATCAAATTACCGCTGCTCAGGCGCTGGAGTTGTACTTGAAACTCCAGAAGGCCGATCTATATGCTATGCTTTAAAGTTCGATTTTTGTGCAACCAACAACGAAGCCAAATACGAAGCTCTACTCGCTGGATTGAGACTTGCCATAGAAGAAGTATTGGTCTGGAGATTTATTGTGATTCGCAATTGGTCGTGTGTCAATTTTGTGGGGAATACCAGGCCAAAGACCGAAGGCTGGCTGCTTACCGTGCTCGGGTTCAGGAGATATTGAACCAGTTCGACTATTATGCTGTCTATTGCATACCCCGAGAGCGCAATTAGAAAGCCGATTCGTTAGCAAAGTTAGCTAGTACAGGTGAAGCACAACAAATGGGAATCGTTCCCATGAAAACATTATCTTCCCCAAGCATCGATCAGATGGAAACAGATTGGATACTTGAGGTCATTCCTGATAAGGAGTTATGGATGACTCCATTCAAAAACTATCTCGAGCATAGGACCTTACCGGAGCACAGGAGTGAAAAGAGACAAGTTCTTCGAAAAGCTTCATGGTTCACTATCCAGGATGGAGTCATGTATTGAAGAGGGTACTCAGTTCCTTTACTCCAGTGTATCACTAACGATGAAATCAAATAAGTATTGTATGATGTACATGAAGGTGAATGTGGCGATCACACCGGGGGGCAAACTCTTGCCAAGAAAGTGCTCCGATATGGACACTATTGGCCGACTGTAAATCACGATGCATCGGACTATGCCAAAAATGTGCAGATGTCAAAAATACGCTCAGATTCCTTGATCCCCACCTTTCGAAATAACTCAGATGGTCAGTCCATGGCCGTTTGCAGTATGGGGCATTGAAATTATTGATTCTCTACCTCTAGCAAAAGGTGGTGCGAAGTACGCCATCATCGTAGTTGATTACTATACCAAGTGGACGAAAGCTGAACCCCTTGCTACAATCACGACAAAGAAAGTGATCAACTTTGTAGTACGCTGATGTGCACGTAAATGTGCATATTTTTACCATCATATTTAATCCATTTAAATTGAATAAATGATCATATTGGGTATTTTAACTTGTTTAAACCAAATTCAAATTATTTTCACATTGTCGCATATTCATCTTCATATAAGGGGAAAACGGTCATTGATGTGCATATATTTCTTTGAGAAAAATTAATTAGGAATTTATATATATTTGTGTAGGAATTTGATCTCAAATAGGAGTGGTTTCATGAAGACGCATGCATGCACAAAATGAATACAAAGGATTAAAGATGGAAATAATTCAAAGTGAAGAACATGGAGGACCCCACCTACCCACCACCTTAATGTACAAATTACAGGCTAATGCACATGTGTATGGAATTAATAGCTTTATGTACATTTAGGTTGGTGATTATTGAAGCTAATGGTAACTTGGTCATCACACTTCCTGCAAGGGCATTTTGGGCAATCTCCAAAAATATGCATTAGGGTTTCTAACTTGTATAAATATCAATCATGTTTCATGTAACCCTCTTCTTTCTTAGTCTCTCTTAGTTTAGTTTAGGCTCAAAAAAAAAGACAAGCTCTCTTTCTCTTTTCAGGGCTACTTAGTCATTTTTATTTATGTATTTTTTCTTTCATTTATGCAATGCTACTTAGTGTTTTATTTTACTTACATACTTTTTTTTCATGCTAATAGTGTAGATTTTATTTTATACAATTAGATTAGTTCTCATTTCCATTAGCTTTCATTTTCCTATTCTTTTTATTTTTGTTTATTTCATATTGCTTTCTACTTATGTTGATATGATAACACAAATGAGAGGCTAATCCCTTCAATTTTAGAGGTAATGAAGCTCCCTTGAATCATGTAGATGCAACATAATTTCTCATTTATGTCTCTTCTGTGTTTAATGGGAAGTTAGATGTTTACGTGATTTTGTGTTTAATATTGAGTTTGATGGCTTACGTTGTTCAAATAGGCCATGCTTAGTCATATGAATCGCTAATTATCTTTTCATATACATATGATTATGGTAATGGAAGTCGATTTAAAATCAAAATTTGATGGTTTATGTTTCTAATTCAATAGTTGAAAAGACATACTTAAAATAGATTCTACTTTTAATTTCATGTCATTTTCATCAGAGTTAGTAAGTCAGTCAGATGGTGCATTAAAGTTTGATGGCTTAAATGTGTTAATTAATAATACAATTAGGCCATGCTTATGATAAATGTGTCGACTAAACTCACAAATGACCATAAAGAGATCATAATTTTATTATGTTGATTTATGTGATCATGGGAGGGGATTTACCTCTAAATCTCTCTTTGATCTCATATTTTTATTTTCCTCGGTTTTAGTCTGTTTTTACTTTCTTTTAGTAGTTAACAATCATTCAACTTTGGTTCAATTTGATTGAATAAAAATTTTAAAATCATCGATTTCCTACGGATCGATCCGTATTCACCACGTACTACAAGTGTACACCATGCGTTTGCAGTTATTTTTATTATAAAATTCGTTCGGATATTTTCTAACTCAATAGACACTTAGCCGTCCGAACATACGCAGTATTATCTGTCGATTTGGTCTCCAACACACCATCATCATAGACACCGGAGCCTAATTCGACAGTGTTGAATTTATGATTTCTATCAATAATTCCACGTCTAGAAGAAGTTATCCACAGTTGCACATCCTCAAGCGAATGGACAGCTTGAAGCTGTTAATAAAGTTATAAAGTCTATTCTAAAGAAACGACTGGAGGCAAATGGGTCGATGAACTCCCTATGGCTTTATGGGCTTACCGGACAACCCACAAATCTACGACCAGCCACACTTCACACTCTCTTTCCTACAGTTCAGAGGCCATTATTCCAGTCAAGATAAAAGTACCTTCTCATCATGTGACTTATTATGATCCGAAAACGAATGCCATATTACTTGCCGAATCTCTGGATTTATTGGATGAGAAGCGTGAAGTGGCTGATTTGAGGGCAGCCGCATACCGAAGTCGAGTCGCCCAGTTATACAATACCAAGGTCCGACCCCGAAACTTTAAACTCAGCAATCTCGTCCTCAAGAGAATTTTCCCAGTTCCTTCACATATGAAACCAACGTGGGAAGGGCCATGTCATTGAACGAAAGCTCGGAGATGGCATATTTAAATTATCGACCGTTGATGGTCTCATTCTGCCAAGAGCCTGGAACAGCAAAAGTCTACGTCGCTACTACACATAACATGCTCTGTTTATTTATTCAGTCTATTTTCCATTTGCAATTTGTTTATGCACTTCGAAATTTGAATTTGTATTAAGGCAACTGAGTTTGCCGTATTTTCTTATTTCAGCAATAAAATGCAATCTCTTCAAGCCAGAGCTGTGATTTTTTGAAATGCGTCATACGACCATCACTATGCACAGAGAGCTATGTTCCACCATATGGTGGGACTTATTCAAATAGGGAGTGACTGTGATACGACCGGTCACTTGCTAAGTGAAACCCGAGCTCGGGGATAAGTCATCACACTAAAGCACAAAAAGGATTGATACACGACAATCCTCTAACTAACTCCAGATTCCCAGAGTGCGAACAGGAGTATAAACTTACAAACGCGATTTCGAAGAGGGTGGATCCGAGCATCTAATGACTTCGCCCGTATTTAACCAAATTTGAGGAGGATGGACCCGTCTATCTAACAACCTCGCTTCTTAACTCAGGGTGGATGTGATATGACCATCCACGATCCTGATGCATCTATCATTCTCGGAGTGCGAACGATATCATAGAGCCTAAAAGGATGTAACTGACCATCTGTCGGCCAATTCTAGATTCTAGAAGTGTGAAATGGAGTATAAACAAAATACCAAATGGGTGAGATCGACCACCCATCAGCTAACTCCGGATTCCCAAAGTACGAACCTTAGTATAAACATTAACTAACTTCAGATTCCCAGAGTGCGAACCAGAGTATAAACATCAACTAACTCTAGATTCCTAGAGTGCAAACTAGAGTATAAACATCGACTAACTCTAAAATTTTCGGAGTGTAGATTGGAGTGTAAACATAAACTGTGTGTGAAGCGACCGCCCGTAAGACAACTCCGAGTCCCCGGAATGCGGCTAGAATAAACATGAATCAGATGTGACTGATCACCCATGAATCAATCTATGTCCCCAGAGCAAGGACATAGTTTTAAACATCAAACGAGTGTGACTGATCGCTCATAAAATAACTAATGTCCCCGGAGCGTGGCTGTATCTCTAAATCTCAAGTGGGCATAATCGACCGCCCGCGAACAAGTGCAATTCCCAAAGTATGGACGCAATTACCAATTAATGAGCAAGCATGGCTCGACTACCCAAACTCGTCATGCTTCAGCTTTGCTTCATAAAGCTAAGATCAGTGTGTTAGAGGCAAACAACGATTGGTAGCTGATCTTTTCGACTTATCCCCGAAATTGGGGGTAGAACTTAAGTGCCAGCCACTGATGGAGATAGTGCGGCATCAGAGTTCGACTTAATGCTTGATCGCGACCCGAAGCCATAGCTCCAGAACTTAGCAGCTAAACCTGAATCAGGTTCAAACACCAAAACTTTGCGAGTGTATTAAATGGAAGTTAGGGCGCTGAAATACTTTAACTAATAAACATAAACTAATCTAAAGACAAAATACAGTTTTATTTCAACTATTCTTTGGAAAAGAAGAATAAGTACAAAATTATTCCAAAAAAATCCTACTAATAGGTGCTGAACCAACATCTATATATGGTCTACAAAAAGCTAAAGTAGATTCCTATCTATCTACCAAAAATAAGCCGAAAAGACATGTCTATTCTTTCATTTTTCTCAGCTTCTTCTTCGGCGTTGACCTGCTGGAGCTGCCACTTGGTTGCCTCTTTGAGCTCTTGCCTTTTGGCGGTTGATCTCCAGTTGGGGGCATCATAGTAACCTCCTCCTTCGAACTCACATGAATTGGAATGCTTCCTGAAGGCAGAGTCGGAGGGATAGGATAAATGTTAGAAGGCGGAGGAGGCACACTTGTGTCAACAACCGTGCCACCAGAAGAAATCATTCGTAAAGGAGCTGGACCAGGGCCCACCATCCCATCTCCAAAGCTACTAGCCCGCGCAGCCGTTTCCATTTCAATGTTGATTTTAGCAATGATCTCCTCTTTAAGTATTGTTTGGGCATCTCCAGGGGCGCTAGCAGTTGGGCCCATGGAGCTGGTCACGGGGATGCCTCTACCCATAACAAATGATAAATCGGCAAAGGGGTCACTGTGATGACTGAGAAGTTCCTCCATCATCTATTCATCGAAAGTAAGTGTGCTCCCTTGTAGCCCATCTGTAGGTGCAGTAGCTGTTGTCATGGCCGCTTCTGTTATGATAGCATTTTGCTCGTGATGCAACTCTTGGGTTGTAGGGGGCATGGCAGATGTAGCTCCTATCACTGAATAGAGACAAATAAAAAGAGTTAACGATTAATTTAATCAACATTTCCAGCTTTGGGTGAGCACAAGGAATGTTTAGAATACCTTCCTCGGTTTGGCTCGCAGGTGGAAGAGCAGCTTCGAAGACATGATCGCGAATTGGAGATAACCGCGATTGATCAGGATTATAAGCAGGAACAGACTGAGGATCAACCACAGATGTAGATTCAGGCTGAGTTAGCGCAAGAATTTCAAAACCTACATCATGGTGCTCAACCCCAGAACCTTCTCCAATCTTCGAGTGCTGAGTGCTAAGTTTCTCCTTTTCATATGCAATCATAATGTTGTGGAGAACTTTTCTTTCATCTTTGCTCAGCAACCTGTTTTCAATTTCGAACTCATTGATTGATTCCTCTTGTCGTTTAGCCTTCTCATCTTCCACTAATCGGCCCCAAGCATTATACAAGTGTGATGGATGGCTATCAAGCCAGGTTAGGTCTCGTTGTTTCAGAACATTAGCATTATAAGTGACAAGAAGATCTTCGATATCGGCCTCCAACCTAGACTCTGCCATCTTCACTTCATTTTCAATCCTAGCCTCGGCCTCCTGAATCTTATGTGTTGTTGTGTCTCTCTCATTCTGGAGCACCATAGCCTTCTCGCGCGTCTCCTGAGCAGCTTTATTTACGTTGTCTTTCTCCTTGACGATTTCAACGAATTTGGCCTTGAGCTCCTTAAGTTCCTTCAACACAGCATCCCTTTCGGTAGTAACAGTGGTGTTTCAGTGGCCCATCTCCTCAACCAAGGAAAAATGCGTCTGTCGCATTCATTCCATAGGCTGATTTGCCTTATTGGCTTTCTTATTAGCCTCTATTTTCGATCTCCTAGAAGACTCGCTCTCATCATGAAGCACTTGAATAATGCGGTCTTTTGGAGCGAAATCAGTTTCTAACTTCTCAATCGTCTTCGCTCATTCGAAATTCACCGCCGATATTTAGTCCATGGTTTCATCCACTCCCTATATTGGTTGTAGACATCATGGATGTAATCATGCATAGTTTTCTCTACCTCAACTGGTATTCTCTTTAAATGCAGAGGGAAGATGAAGTCGTTGAAACAAATATTTGGGAAGTCTTTTTTCAACTACGATTTCGATCGCTCCTTTCCTAGTAGGCTCGGTAACGGTTTGTTCAATGATAGTGGGAGTTTCAGTCTCGGTTCTACGACGCTATGAATCAGACCTGGGAGTTTGAGAAGATGGTTTTTGGCATGGAGGATCTAAGGGTTATTTCCCATGACCGGAGGGTTGTGTTGGTGCTCGAGGTGGCAGAGAACATTACCGAGATCGATGTCTGTATTCTCTATCTCTGTCCCTCTCCCTATCATAGCGCTCCTAGCTTAAATAACCGTGATCGCGGTCTTTATCGGATTACCTTCTACGATACACGTAGTATGAACTGGATGACTGGAGTACTGAGCATAGGCTTCCTAACATTGGTTCTCGCCTAGTCATCGTATCTGTAAATAGAAAGAAAAGCAGAATTAGTAATCTCTAGAAATGAACAACTTATGATTGGAAATCGTGTAGTGCCCTGAAGTGTATATATGCATGTGTTAAACCCCTCGACCAACCGGTTATCTCGACCACACTTGTAGGAAGTGACTTGCTTAAATCTATGGCACTTTGAAGCCCTTCCAATCCGGTGTCGTGTTGGAGTGACACATAGTTCGGAATTTGAATGTCGACGGGCCCTTCAAAAGTATTCTCTATTTAGAGGGAGGAGCCTCTGAAATTTTAACACTAGAGGCTGGCAGAGACGACTACATTTTCCATCTCAAAGACTTATGACGTTTATGTGCTGCTACCTTGCCTTTCCTTCTTCCCTCTAAATCCCAAGAACTATCTGGAGGCCCAGCTACAGGTTCGTCTTCACTGGGCATATTTTCTTCATCGCCCTCCTCGGCTATTACGATCCTGGATGCTCTACGTTTAGCCCGTCTAGCCAAGGACGCCCTAAGCAATCCCTTAAGTCTTATGCTCTGGTGTTCATCAATTAGCCCAACAATCCTCAAGTTTCTTTCTGTAAGCAATGAGTTAATTTCTCTTATCTCGCCCTGCACTTCCTGAAGAATCCATACTATCTCTTTAAATCGGGCACCTTTGGGTCGTGGAATTGCAGTTGTAAAGGAAAGAAGATATTAGTTTCAATGCCGGTTACGACTGTCTCGTCAGGTACTGGAAAAGTAGCTGCACTTACGTCTGACTAACCACCGACTGGCGAACCTTGGAGGGCATCAGACATATAACTACTCCGTCTTGAAGTAGCTAAGCCTGGTCCAGGATCCCGTCACCACTTGGCAATTCCTAACCGCCTCTAGAACCATGAATAAAGGATTGTCTCCCTGACTTTTGACATTAAACAAGTATCTGATTTCTTTCGGGGTCGGGGCCCGAAAGAGATGTTCCATGAAAATAATGAATTGATTGTTCAGCAGTGCATATCCATTTGGATGTAACTGTGACGAAGTGATTCTAAAGAAAGTTAACACTTCTCAAATATACTGGTTGAATGAAGGAAGTTTCATGCAGTGCACAAATGTCAATTAAAGGTTATGAATCCTTCTGAGGGAGCGTGTGACCTGTCATTCGGTCCGAGTAGTAGAATGTCGTCTAATAGCAGGCTATGTCTTAAGCACATTCGCCCTGACATATCTTTTGAAATATTGGATGGCACAGAATCTTATGGATTCGTGATAAAAGTTGCTCTTGGAAGCTCATTCGGAGCTGGGCCTATAACTTCGGCTGCAATGGAAGGCATCTCTATTGCTGGGGGAGTGGACTTTGAGCCCCTTGTTGTTGCGAACTTCCGGTTTCGATAATTAGTCAACTCAGTGAAAGCCATCATTAGATGATAATAATCCCGTGTTTCCCCAATGTGAAGTGCATGAGTGTGTTGTGCAATGCAATATCATATAGTACTTAAGAAAGATCTACAAAGGTTAGCAAGATGTTCGAACGACGAGACTTCGAAATTCAACCGGAATGACCATCATCGCTGACCATCACCATCGCACCAATCAGACTTCGAAAATCGATCCTAGTTAATGTTCGATAATTTTCACCAAGTTACAGTTCCATCAATGAACTTCAAAGGGCATTCAAATATGCAATGAAGTGGTTATGTCCAATTATGCAAGGCGGAAGCTTGTCGGAGTTAAGTGTTCAAGTATGCTAGGTGTCTCGCATTCGTCAAAATTCAACTTGGATCGATCCCCAGAAGCTTAATTCGTATCGACCGAAGAAGGACAGATTTCATACCGATCAGGAATTCACAATTTCGTATTGATCGCCTATCAAGAATTCACATCGATCATCGGTTCATTGACTTCGTGTCGATCACACTGCCAATGCTTCGCATCGATCGCTTTAGATCGATACGAATGTCGGCCGCTTTAGATCGATACGAAGCTCCTTCTTCTGCCTACCGGCTCTAGATCGATGCAAGTTCCCTATTCTAGGTCGATGCAAAAGAGGTTCCATCCTTCATCCATCGATGCAAAGTCACATTACATTTGAGTCGGTACAAACTCATCCTTCATCCACCTTCAATACGAGAGTTCCCAGGCTTCTTCTTCTCCAAATAGCCTGAACGCCATTGCTACTCCACCAACCTCACTCCAGCCCAATTTCAACATCGACGATGCCGGAATCGACCACGGCATTGGATAGAATGGCATCAAATTTCACTACCTAGTTCCAATGAATTAGATTAAAGATTAAACATTTAGTGTTTTGGAGACGAAGACTTCGGTAATTCTTCTTCATTCTCGAGTTTTGATCAATATGAAGCGAAGATAAAAGGTAAAATCAGATTAAAAATGGCTAAGTGTAAAACGTATTTATATGGATATGAAACCAAGGGAAGGAAACGATTCGCCTCCCAGGCACGTTAACCGGCAAAAAGCAATATCCATGCTATCGGTATGAATCATACTTCGTACCCATCCATCGCCGAACTACAACCGTAACTGTTCGTAACCGTCGACTCAAATTGGTTCAAAGCAGGCCTTTTGTACCCATCAAGCCATCGATACGAAACGACAATTTCGTATCCATCGCTCTGAAGCTTGCAAGAAATTTGTATCCATCATTACAAAATATTTTGAGAGCCAAACAATTCATGTCGATTGCCATCGATACCAGAGAAATTTTTTCAACTTTTCACATCGATCCAAGAGAGGACTGATATGAAGAGAAACTCTAAAACAGCCATCAAGCATTGTTACAAATCGAATTTCACATCGATTCAGGAGATGATCAATACGGAATTCGATACGAGAAAACTGATAATGACTCATGAACGTACGAATGTTAATGGGAGTCAGATTAACATACGTGCATGTGTGTCGGACTAACGCCCAATTTTCAAAATTCACAAGGAGTTGAATGCTCGCCTAATGGAAATTACAGCAACAAACAACAATTTTCTATCATTCAATACTTAGTTACAATAGTGCACAGTACAACAACTGGCAGTCAACAGTTTGGTATTTGTATTACTAAATATCATTTAAAGGTTATATCTTTCGACGAAAAGACAACAACTACTCAATAGATCGGATAGGACTTTTCAAAATGAAGATTGCAGCTTTTCAAAGCACGTCGTGTCCTCACAAGACGTACTTTAGGGGACAAATGTTATCGTGCCTTTTGGCAAGACCGTGATACCAAGGAATTGGTCGGAAAATACAAACGGTCTACTCTAGAGATCGATTGTACATAGGTCTACTGTAGATAATGATAAATTTTATCCAATTCCAGATCAAGCTACGATTGATATGACAGGCAAACAAAGCTATGAAAGCCAACGTTTCAGATTTCATATCAATTGGAGTTTGTATGCTCAAGTTATGATCAATGCAAACCAAGGAAATCCACTCATTCGTATCCATCGTTCCGCCTATTTCGCATCGGTCCATTTCGTATCCATCGGTAGACAAGCCTCTCTTCGTATCCATCCAGAAAAACCCACTTCATACCATTCAACATCCACCCACTTCATATCCATCGGCAGTAACATGAGAGTCCATTTCGTATCAATCCATATTCAAACATGCTTCGTATCTTCGGCCACAGATCGATACGAAATGAACACCTCCCATCGATACAAACCCAATAAGCGGTACGAAATGGCCTCTGAATTGTCGATACGAAGAATGTAGGTTCGTATCAATACGAAGCAAACTATAAAGAATCGATATGAAGTTGGGTGTGAGGAATCGATGCGAAGTTGAGTGCAATAAAGCGATACGAAGGGAATGTCCTGGATCGATACGAAGAAAGCACAGTCAAGTGAAAGACTCGGTCACTTGGCATGAAAAGTAGGTTGATCCTAATAGTTAGCGCCACATCACCTAGCAAGCACGTGCCTGGGAGCGATGCGAACTGATCGATGCGAGCATATCAATGCTAACAGAAGCGATGCGATTTTAGCAGCCTTCAACAAATTGAGACTTGCATCGATCATAACTCAAGATCCACAAGTCCAAATGCCACTAAATTTTTACAGGAGCTTGCATACAACCTGGGAATGTTCGTGATCGATCTCGACTCGATTGGATGAAATCTTAATCGATACGAATTTTGATCGTATCGATAACGGATCGAGTTCAAACTACTACGGATCGATCATGTAGGCCCATCCACATGAGAGAAGAGGTCTTTCAGGATTTGAGCGAGATATTTGCTGCATACGCCTATAAATAGCAGCCTAGGACCAACTTAAAAAGGACTTTTGGCTCTTCTACATCCAGACTCTATCGAAATCACTACTATGCTTAAATTTTATTGTTGTAACTCGTTGTAACCAGCAAGTAAAAATCAATAAAGTCAGTCATTTCATAGTGGATGTAGGCCATACGCCGAACCACTCTAAATCCATGTGTTTCTACGCATTTTTCTTACTTATCGTTGGTGTGTTTGTTAGATTTTTCTCTTTTTTCATTTATATTCTTCATTTTATCTCTTCAAACACATCTGAACAAGTAGAAAATAGCGATAAACCTGTTCAAGTTAATGTTGAGCAATCTCCATAAACTGTATTTGAAAATAGTGTTGAGAATCACAAAGATGATAGAGTAATATATCATGTTAAAGATAAGGCTGATCAAAATGATGTTATCATGGTTGATAATATTGATCAAGAGGAGAAAGAAAGACAAGGAACTAGTTTTGTACAACGAATGACAATGGCACCGATATTAAACTTAATTTTGATGAAGATGCAACTAATGTAAGGATTGAGGATTCAAAACCTTCCGTTGAAGATAAAAGGAATGGCGATACACCTGAAAGTCAAATTGACATTGAGCAAATGCAGAGACTAGCATCAAGTAAAATACAGATTTGAATTTCAAGGAAGAATCCAAACCGATTGGTATGATAGAAAAAAGAAAAGCCGAAGAACAAGGTGAGCCCAAAAGTAACAATGAACCACAACATCAGTGCCGCTGGAATTTAGCTACTAATAAGGTTTCTGATTCACAAACATCCAATTTAACAGTTGATACACCAAAAGCTGCTCTCCATCCTACTCTCATAAAATCATTCAATAGATGTAATTCTTTAGTTAGCGAAGATGCCATTTTCAATGAGAGCTCATATAAACCACCATGGCCACCTACTTTTCTATCAATCAACCTTGAGGACAAGGTCATTTTCAAGGGGAAGGAAAATGTAACAACCATGATATAGTTGCATTGGTTGATAAGGTGCACAACTGTCGCTTATGTCTAGAAAAAAAGGAAAAAATACCCTGCTCCGGCCAAGTTCACCAAAGAACCACCACCAGATCGATAGAGGAGGAAGCTGAGGGTGTCAGAAGTGGATTACTGGCCTGACATGGAGGTAGCAGGGCAATGGATGGAAGAGATAGGCATGTGCCAATGTGTGTAGGTGTGTGCAAGCATGTGCATGTATACACTGACACACGTTTTCTACAGTAATACCAGATGTTTTGAGTTTACTTTTGCCGGTGTTTGAGTAAGTTGTATTGCTTAAGTTGTAGTGAAATGTTTGTGGGCTTGTACAAGGGCTGAACCTGTGTGGGTTAAGGACTGGTTGGGTCAAGTTAGCATGTGTATGGGTTGTATATGTATATGGTTGTACATGCATTGTAATGAGTGTGTGATCAATGAAATTCAGTTCTTCATTTTCTAGCTTACAGTATCTTCCTCTTTAATTTTAGATACAAGTTCAGTTCTGCAATTTCTTGTTTGCAATTTCAATTCTTTTCATTTTGTTCTTGTTGTTACTCAAGTACTTGTTCTTGATCTTCATTCCTGCAAATTTACATTTCCAGTTGCAATCCTATATTAAATTCAGTTTTATTCTTGTTCATTTAGGCAATTATAGTTCTCTACAAATTACATTTCCTATAGCTTTACTATTCTGGTTCTTTTAGTTCTTGCAATTTGATCTTGTTACCTAGTTTAATCTCTCGTTAGTTCAATATTATATCAATTTTTGATTCAATTCTTGTTCACTTTAGCACTTATAATTCGCTGTTTCTCACGTTTCTGCAAATATATGGTTACCACTCTTGTTAATTCCTGCATTCTTTTACTTGTACAATCCCCTGCAAATTACCATTTTCAGTTCTTGATCTTTTCATGCAAATTGTTGCTTGTTACTAATTTCTGTAATTTCATTTCATAGCCATATCACTACATAAATTCTAATCTTCTTTTCCATAAATTCTTGCTTTACTGCAATACTTTTGCACTCTTCTTTTCTAAGTGCAAACCAATTCTGCGAATTCTTGTTTTTGCCTGCTCATCAAACGTTCCCCATATCATCACTTCTCTATGCACATCTGATACCTTCACATAAACATTTTCTATATCATCGTCACTTTTCATCAAAACATCACATCTCTTCACCAGAAAATGCAACACTCCACAATGAGTAAAGAAGTAGACCAGCCACGTCCCTAAAATTTCTTACAATTTACTCATGATTTTTAAACTTTTGTATCAAAGTTGATAGATTTGGTTTAATGAATCGAAATTGTGAGTTAAAACATGCTTTTTGATTAGAAAAGGATGACGTAATTTCTATGCTGACTTCCAATTAGAACTAACAATATATTGTTGAATGTTTTTTCAAATAACATCGCCTACGGAGGGGGGTCCAAGGGGGTGGCAACCCTCCAAGGTGGGGGTGCGGGGACAACGCCCCCACTACAGAGTTCGACCTGCCCTGTCAGGTCGCAGGGGTCCAGGGGCATCGCCTTGGGCGTGGTGTGGGGCAGCGCCCCGTCCAAAACGGTACGTTTTATTGACTGTTGAATTCAAATTCAACAGCCAACGGTAATAACCGTTAGAAAATGGTCACGACCGTTCCAATAGACATATGTAGACGAATAGACATCTCACTCCTTATATAACAGTGCATTCCATCAACACAGAATATACTTCTATTTTCCTCTAAATCTAATATCGATAGCATTATTAACTTCTGAGTGTTTTTTTCGGTCTGAGCAAATAATCACAACTTGTCCAGATAAATTTTCATTGTATCCTGAAAAAGGTTTTCATACAACCCGCTGTGATAAAAAAAGGGAAAACATTCTTGAAAGACAATGATTATTTCGTGTCTTGGAGTGATTAGTCATATCACGGCTAGAAACGGCTCAGATAGCGACGGAACCTAGCGACGGCTAGCGACGGCTAAAAAATGCGGTCGTCGCTATACGAAATATACAGATCTGCTTCCCACAAGCAGAATTTCATTCTTCCCACCAAAATTTAACCCACTCCTTCCCCCAATCCGCCACCCCCCGTCACCGCAGCCGCCGCCCCGCCTTCCGCCGCCTCCAAATCACCCAAATTCGCCTAGGCATGCTTCTATCTCTATTTTGAATGTAAATTTGATATTTTTTAGGTTTAGTTTAAACCTTAATTAAATTAGGATTTCTTGTTAAATTAGGATTTTTTGTTAAATTAGGTATTAGTAGTGTTGTTAAATTAGGTATTAATAGTGTTGTATGTTGATTTGGTAGATTAATTAGTTTATTATCATGAAGTTAAATTAGGTATTAGATTAATTAGTTTATCATGAAGTTGAATAAATGGTTGATGTAGATAATTAGTGTTGGCGATTAACATGGTTAGTTGTGTTGGGTGAAAAATTAGTGTATATTAATGATTAACTTGGTTATTGATAAATTTACATGAAAATATTTCATAGTTTATGAAATTGATAAATTACAAATTTAAGTTGTTAAGTGAATTTAAATTAACAAATTTTTATTTAATAATTATATTTTTATCGTTTTCTAATTATCTATTTGATAAATTTTGTTGTTTTATAATTATCTTCATCGATAATTCTTCTATTTATCGTGTTGATTTAGCGACGTTCATTTTAATAATTTTAGCGATGGCTAGCGACGGCCAAAATGCAAAAGATTGTACATATTGTACAAAAATAAAGTTTATACAAAAATTAAAAAATGAATATGAGAACATTAAAAATTCTGCAAATATCTATTTTTTTTTAAAAAATTAGGAAATGACTTTAAAAACAACTGATATTGTACTAAAATCGATTTTGTAAAGAAATTAAGAAATGAATATAACAACAACAAATATTCCGCTAAAATCTATGTCGTAAAAAACTAAAGAAATGAATATTGAACTAAAATTGTTAATTGAATGTTGAACTAAAATTTAAATACACAAATTTATGAAATAAAATTTAAATAGTTGAAACATTATCAAAATTTCAAAAGAACAACAATATTTGATAAAATTTAAAGAAATTTTTTTATCCCTTAGATTGGCATTGGCTCCGTCTGGCAAGTGTTGTATATGATCCTTATATGGATGTTCGTTTTGTAACGGAACGGATATTTATATTCATCAGATACAATATTTGTCGGATTTGTCCTTGTATTGGACAAGTTACAAACACAATAAAGTGATTACATATTATAAATCATTTCATTTTAAACGGTTATAAAATTTTGACAGCACTTCCTTTACGTTCCCTGTGTACACGCATTTGTGTACGATACAGGGAACAAAAGGGAAGTGCTGCCAAAATTTTATTGAACCGTTTAATCTGAAATGATTTATAAAATGTAATTACATTATTGTGTTTGTAATGGGAAGTAGGACGACTGACCACCGAAGTGAAAACCAAAATACCAAAAAATAAAAAAATAAAGTGAAGTTTTTATTTTGAATCTTCTGCAACGATGAACTGTTTACAATGGAGAATGGTTGAAAATTAATGATTTAAATTGTCCAACATACATTTTCAAATTAGGAAAAATGTTCAATTATTTTCTCGACCGTACTTGGATGTATGAAGTCAGAACTGGAAAGAAGGGATCAATAAAGCAACACTTCTACAACGGTGTACACGAATTTATTAGATTTGCTAAATCTAATATCCGAAACAACACAGAAATTCGTTGCCCGTGTAGTAAGTGCCAACATTTGAAGCATTGAAAACCAGATATAGTTGAAGTACATTTGTATCAATATGGTTTCGTGCCTGATTATTATTTCTGGATCGTCATGGAGAACTTGTTGAACCTACACCTAATACTGAAGTGTTAGAGGACGCCAATATGATGACGAATCCGATAGAAAATATAGCGGATGATGCAGCACGATCAATGTTTCCTACAACTGAAGCTGTCGATGAAGACGAAAATGTCGAAGAAGAACCGATTGCGGGAGCTAAAAAAATATACTATTTGTTGGATTCTGCTAAGAGGCCGTTGTGGGACGGATGTAAAAGCAGAACCGAACTTTCAATAACCACCGAATACGTAACTATGAAATCAAAATTCAATCTTACGGAAGCTGCATTTATAGCAGTTGTACAAGCTGCAAAACAACACATGTCACTCAATAATATGATGTGCGATAGAAGTCCGCTTTCGGTCTACCGTACGAGAAGATAGATGCATGTGTGAAAGGTTGCATGTTGTATTGGAAAGACGACGTTGACCTCAGAAAATGCAAAATATGTAACGAGGAAAGATACAAACCAAGAAAGAAGAAAGGGAAAGAAGTCCCGTACAAGAGAATGCATTATTTACCCATCACTCCCAGACTTCAAAGATTATATGCATCTTCTGCTACGGCCTGTCATATGCGATGGCATAGTGTGAGAACAGCGGAAGAAGGAACTTTGATACATCCATCCGGTGGAGAAGCATGGAAACATTTCGATAAGACTTATCCCGCATTTGCTGCGGAAAGCCGTAATGTCAGACTTGGTTTATGTACGGGTGGATTTTCACCATTTTCACAGTTTGGAAGTAAATATTCATCCTGCCCAATTATCGTTACTTCGTATAATTTACCTCCATGGATGTGTATGAAGACACCATATATGTTTCTCACCACTGTCGTTCCCGGCCCTCGTGATCCAACCCAAGGAATTGATGTTTATTTACAACCATTGATCGAAGAGTTGAAGAAACTGTGGAATGAAGGAGTCAAAACTTACGTTGTATCAACGAATTTTTTTTCCGGTTATTCGCTTCTTTATTATGGACTATTAATGATTTTTCTACATACGGGATGCTTTCTGGTTAGAGTACGGTCGGTCGTCTAGCATGCCCTTATTGTATGGAAGAAACACGAGCATTTTCGTTACGATATGGGAAGAAAGTTTCGTAGTTTGATTATCATCGGTGTTTTCTTCATCCCAATCATACTTTTAGAAGAGATAAGAAAATTTTCATAGCTAACAGAGAAGAGAATTTGAAACCACCCAAGGTTTGGTCAGACGAGGAAATATACGAAATTCTAAGGGACTATCCAAAGATACATGAAACTGGAGTCCAGACTGAAATCCTAGGAAAGTCAGACATTCATAATTGGTGCAAACAAAGTATATTTTGGGAGTTACCATATTGAAAAGATCTCTTACTCCGACATAATATTGACGTGATGCACAACGAAAAGAACGTGTTTGATAATCTGTTTAATACAATTTTGAATGTAAAGGGCAAAACCAAGGACGATTTGAATTCAAGGCTTGATATAGCAAACAATTGTAAGCGCCTGGAACTTCATATGAAGCCTAATGACAATAAAAAACCGAAAGCACGCTATGAGCTAGACAATAAGCAAGTAAAACTCGTGCTAAAGTGGGTGGAAGAATTAAGATTTCCCGATGGGATTTCTTCCAATCCTCGTAGATGTGTTGACTTCAAAAATAGTAAACTGAGTGGGATGAAAAGTTACGATTGTTATATCATGATGGAATATTTACTACCCGTGGCTTTCATAGAACTGTTGCCCGTAAAAGTATGGAACGTTATAACAGAGTTATGTTTGTTTTATAAACAGCTTTGTTCGACAACATTAAAGGTGGATCGTATACGTAAAATTGAAGTAGAAATACCCATATTGCTATGCAAACTGGAGAAAATACTTCCGCCTGATTTCTTTAATGTAATGGAGCATTTACCTATTCATCTTCCATCTGAAGCACTTCTTCGAGGTCCTGTGCAATATGGATGGATGTATTCGTTTGAGAGGTAAATTAACATGTGCAATTTCATGTCAATTTCAAATTCAAATTTGTATATCTAAATATGTAATAAATATCTTAATAGGTACTTGAATCATCTGAAGAAGAAGATTCAACAAAAAGCCCGAGTTGAGGGTTCGATATGCAAATCGTAACTTGAAGAAGAAGCCTCATTTTTTCTCTCTCACTACCTCAAGGACGATGTGAACTTATCGTTTGCAACTGTTCCTCGAAATGAGGAAGTCGTTGAACAAAATTTCTCAAACAATGTTATCTGTTTTTAGACAACATGGTAGACCTGGTGGAAAATGTGTGGAAATATGGTTGGACGATAGAGACCACCATGTAGCACACACGCATGTTCTTTTAAATTGTGTCGAAGTCGCACCATTTGTCAGGTAATAATTAATTCACTTGTAATTTACTTGTACGTACATAATAATTATAACACATATTACATATATGCAGTATCTACGAATCACAGTATCCATCTGGCGATCTCAGTAAAGAATTTTCCAAATGGTTTTTGAACTATGTTTATGAGCCAAGAAACTGTGTCGTTGATGAAGGCTTAAGACATCTTGCGATTGGATCGAAAAGAAATGTGAAGACTTATCCAATATTCTTCGTCAATGGGTTTAAGTTCAACACGAAAGATTACGGGGCTGAAAAATTAACATATAACAGTGGGGTATTTGTCAATGGCAGTGATGATCCAAATGAACATTTAAAAGATTTTTACGGTGTCTTAACACAGATTCTAGAGTTGACATATTATGTTGAACCTTTAGAAAAGGTTTTTTTTATTTAAGTGCAATTGGTTCAGTAATGTTCCTGGTTCCGGAATCAACGTGCATAAAGAGTATAAACTTATTGAAATAAGACATACATCACAATACTATAAGTACGATCCTTTTGTATTAGCCAAGCAAGCGTTACAAGTTTATTTGGCTCCGTATCCATCTTTGAAAAGAGATAAAGCGGATTGGTCTGCTGTTTTCAAAATAAAACCAAGGTTTACGTTTGATGGAAATAATATTCCATATGAAGCAGCATATCAAGCCGATCTTGAACCAAATACAGAAATAATAATAACTGATGATATTGATGTAGGGCCTTTGAATGATGAATCGAACGTCTTATTTGATGCATTCGAAAGTACCGAAGAAAATGAGATAGAATACGAGACTGAGTCTGAATCAGAAAATGATGAAGACTGCTCGTTATTGATATAATTGTTATGTGATAGTGATTGAAACAAGCTATGTAATAGTAAATTTCTGTAATTGTTCTGTGATGATCATTTAGTTAATTTTTATCCATGTTTTGTACTAGTAAATTTTTATAATTGTTCAGTGAAAGTGATTGAAACATGCTATGTAGTAGTGAATTTCTATTATTATTTTGTGATGATCATTTATTTAATTTTTATCCATGTTTTGTACTAGTAAATTTTTATAACTGTTTCTGTGAAAGAGATTGAAACATGCTATGTAGTAGTGAATTTCTATAATTGTTCTGTGATGATATTGTTTTTCTATAGTAGATATGTCTGGCAGGAGATGAAGTATGACAGGCACGCCACAACCATCTCCCGGTGCAGGTGGTAGTGGCACCGCACCGGACTTACGTCCGATGACAGAAGTTGTTTCGAAAAGTGCCAGGTAAGTATCAATTTTATTTAAAGTATAAGTTTTAAAATCCACTAAGCATGTATATCATAACTTTTGCAGGGGCTTTGAGGTGGAGCCATCAGATTATATTCTACAGGTTTCGAGGAAGGCTTTTTAGAGTCGGATGGATGGTTGTTGGCCTCGCTGGGACGACATCCCCCTTCATGTCAAGAACGCAATACAGGCCGATTTACTTGTAAGTAGTAGTTTGAATTTTAGTTGTAAATTAATATAATCTATATAATTTAAAATAATTTTAATTTACAAGCTGCAGTCCGCGTTGACCCTAACGACATGGATGTTTTCTTAAATCACTGGAACAAAAGAATGAGGAAAAATTACGGGGATACATTGTCCAAGGTTAAGAATTCAGGCAAAAAGCCGAACTGGATGGGTGACGGTGTATGGGCTGATTTTCTTCGGCTTTGGGACACTCCGGCAGCAAAAGTAAGTAATATATGTTTGCTTTGTTATTTGAATCTAATATAAATCTTGCAAGATATATACGTGATAATTTGTCTTAATTTGTAGGAATTATCTGCGCGGAACAGGGCTAACAGGAATAAAAATCCTGCATTGCACCGTGGTGGCTCCAAATCCTTCCAGGAGCATAAGAGAGAGCTGGTAATTAAATTTATAAACTGTGTTTACATTTTATTAAAATATTTTATAATCAGATTAGCAATAATATTTATATATTTTCAGACCGCGAGATACAATCGCGATCCCACTATGGTCGAGTTGTTCAAGGTGACGCATGCCGTAGAGAGGACTGATGAAGAAGGCAATGTTTCGTACGAGTGGACGGATGACAAATCCCAATCCGTAATGGTAAACTAATTTATTGTTAATAACAATATTTTGTCTTATTTTATTTTCAAAAACTTGAAATTCGGTTTTTATCGTGTAAAACAATTGTTTGTAATCGCAGGAGAGGTACAAAGCTGAGCGGGCTCGGGTAGCACAGTCCACAGGTCGGGAAGAGCCTACGCTAGAGGAGGCGAACAATATCTGGGATGCTATTATTGACCCGCCTTCTCGGACCAATGTGCGGTATAGCTATGGAATTCTGGAGGTAAATTTTGACATGTACTAATATATAAGTTTACACATGCATATGAATAGTTAAATAATTTTAATAATATTATATATATACACTAATGCATAAATAATTATGAAATATTTTATGGACGATGAGATTGCAGAGTGCATATAGGAGGTCCCAGCAAGAAGAGGAGATTGCTCAGTTGAAGCAAACAGTGGATGAAATAAATGATTGGAGGAAGAGTTTCTTCGAGCAACAGCTGGATGAGCGGATTGCAGGTTATTTGCAACAGCATGGAAGGATGCCTGGAGAGGATGGCAGCGATGGTGAGGAGTAGGTATGCTTGTTTGCTCATGTTTCAGTTTGGTATATACATATTTTGGTTGGTTTGGTGTATATATATTTCGGGATATTATGTACATATTTTGATGACTTGTAGTTGTGTTAACCGTTTGTTTGGGTTAACGGTTTGTAGTTGTGGTTGAAGAACTATGCACACATTTTGGTTGGGAAACTATGTACATATTTTGATGACCTGTATTGGTTGACATGATATGTATTGTTGTTGGGATTGTATATGATTTTGTTGGATTTTATATTGTTTGAATGTATAGTGATGTTATATGATGGATATATGATGGTTATAGTTGATGAATATAGTGTACAGTGGCTGTGATGATGGTATTTGATGGTTATTGTTTGAAGTGTATATGGGCTGCGCAAGTGCATAGAATTTTGTTCAGTATAGCGACGGCCGGCGACGGCCATTTTGTTCAGATTAGCGACGGCTAGGAACGGCTAGCGAAGGCCATTTTGTTCAGATTAGCGACGGCTAGCGACGACCATTTCGTTCAGATTAGCGACGACATTTAGACGTTGGAAAATTTCCACGTGGCACATTTGCAGTCGCGAGCCGTCACTATTTGTGTGACGGAGCCGTCGCTAAAGCCGTCGCGATTCTATTGGGCGACGAGGTAAATAGCGACGACATTTAGCGTCGGCCAGCGAAGCCTAGCGACGGCCGGCGACGGCTAAAAGTCGTCGCTATCAGGTACCGTTCTTGTAGTGTATATTACCCTAAGTTGATCAACATATATTGTATTCAATTGTAAATTGTTAAAATCCACTACATAAATAATAAATAAAAATTGATTTTTATGAATTATGAGCTATAGCAAAAGCAAGTGAAATGGTAGTTATACAAGTTCTTGAGGACTTGTTAGCATTAAAATGGATTCTTACTTTAAGTGCTTGTATTATCATAGAAAAAATGATTTCTTTTGTTAATTTCAAGGAAAGGAATTAAGCTAGGACTCAAATTTGTTACTGACACAATGACGTATTTCCTTTTCATTATGGCGACATATCGAACATTTTGTTACCTTCTTATGATATAGCATTACTATGTGTATTTTTATGCAGTAGTTATGAAGTTTTATAAAGAATTTTGTCTCATTTTATTGCAAACCAGTCACACAAACTTCTATTTTCCGTTAATCTTTCTATCTTATGTAGAATGCTTTAGAATTCTTCCTTTTTTGATGATGCTTTACAAATTAATGAAAACCTTTTTTGTATCAATCTCTTCCTTTATATAGTTGGATTACTTACAAACAATATGTCTACATTATGATATTATGTAATTGGATATTTATCAAAATGCTAAATTGAGTGCTGGTATTATTTTTAAACTCCATGCATACCTTTTGTAATTGTTCTAAGCTTTTTCCTACTATCAGTACCCATTCTGGTTGAGAGTAGTCTATTAGATATACTGCAGTTTGAAACTACCGAAATGACTGAATTCGTGCATAGAAAGTCATTAGTTTTTCCACGCAAAATAGTGTTTTTTTTTATTGTAAATTCACATAGTTTTACTCACCGCTGAAATGTATGCCATCTTATAACTTTTGTTTGTAAATCATGATGCTCATTATCCAAATAACGTATGCGGCGAAAGATTTTAGAACAAGCTTACCAGTGCGAGTGCATGCCTAGTTAATGTCTATGTGATACTATTATCAAAGTAGTGTTATTTGTTATCTATTTTAAATAGCGAGTATGGTGAAAGGCTGATATGGATCTGCCTCAATATAACAATGCAGCGCCAGGAAAGGACCACTAAACTGCCATGTTGTTATAGGAATTAATGGAGAGATAAAGTGCAATATTTGTTATAACTAATTCTCACCTTTTAGAATTTGTCTGTTATAAACAAATGGCCAAGATTTCATCATAAATAGGAAGCATTCAGTTGTAATAAGTCATTTCTAGAAGCTTGTACGCATCTTTATAAGCACACATAATGAAAATGAGGAGGCAAGCAATGAATTAATGAAATATTTCTGTCTACCTTACTGCTTCTTCATCATTCTTTCCTTTTGCTCTTTTCTTGGTTCCTTTTCTTCTTCTTTTCTTCTTAAATTTCTCTAAAATTTGTTAGTACCGTATCAATTTGGTGCTTTCACTCGTGTTCTCACCTCCTTCATCTATCTCTCATCTCTTTTGTCATTTCACCGACTTTGAACCATGGCCGACATCATCACCTACGATCCAATTATGCATGAAATCAAAGCCTCCCTTAACCACATCCTCCGTTCACTAACTGAACTCTCTGCAAGAATCAACAAGCCACCACATGCCCCATCTGTACAACTCGTTAACATAAAAACACCTCTCTCACTACATCTACCTTCAAACCCGACAAAACCTTCTTCGATCTTTCCCCCAAAACCAACATTTCCATCTGCATACCCCATTAAACGCCTTACCTATTCGGAGATGCAGCAGCTCTGTGACCAAGGATTATGCCTCAACTGCAACGACATAGACACCCCTAGCCATCGCTGTCCGGTTAAGAGAATACTTCTTGTGCTACCCGATGAAGATCCAAATATTGAGCAGCAATCTATGGAGATACATGCACCAACAGTTCCAGAGCAGCTCGGCAGCCAAGATATTTCACTCCATACCTCGACCATGATTCAGATCTGAAAGTGATGTGGCTGTCTATGCTCTTCTATGATCATCAAGCAACATCATTAACAGTTGTAAATGGAAAAAAGATGGAAAACAAGGGATTATGTAGTAAGAATTACAACTCCTTTTTGACGGGTGTAATTCGAACTAATCCCATGATGCATATGATTATTGGTTTTGGTGTTGGTATGATGAGCAACTGTTGTCTAGAGTCGTTGATGGATCGCGCTGAATGCAAGAAAAAAACGATTGAAAGTAAAGTTCTCATCTTCGATCCGGGTGGAATATTTCATTTAAAGTAACATATTTGGAGTTTGACCTTGAGGGCAAGGTCAATTTCCAAGCGGGTGGTAATGATATGGATCTGCCTCAATATAACAATGCAGCGCCAGGAAAGGACCACTAAACTGCTATGTTGTTATAGGAATTAATGGAGAGATAAAGTGCAATATTTGTTATAACTAATTCTCACCTTTTAGAATTTGTCTGTTATAAACAAATGGCCAAGATTTCATCATAAATAGGAAGCATCCAGTTGTAATAAGTCATTTCTAGAAGCTTGTACGCATCTTTATAAGCACACATAATGAAAATGAGGAGGCAAGCAATGAATTAATGAAATATTTCTGTCTACCTTACTGTTTCTTCATCATTCTTTCCTTTTGCTCTTTTCTTGGTTCCTTTTCTTCTTCTTTTCTTCTTAAATTTCTCTAAAATTTGTTAGTACCGTATCAAAGGCTTTTGGCTATTATATTGGGATGGAGATGCGAACAATAATTCTAATCTGGAATCACTATCAATAAGCTACACCATGTATTCTCGGAACTAGGCAGTTGGAAGAAGTAAGTTGCTATGTAGGTCAATGCTAAAGATTAGTTTCAACGTGGAAGCTTTCATTCAGGTTGACTAAATTTGTTAGCAATAAGCATATAATAAGTTTAATAAGTTAATACACTAAATTTTATTAGGTTAATCTGCCATGGATTTACTTGTATTCATTTGGGTTCTTCAATATATAGTATTTATGTTCTTAATTTTTTTTTTTTTAGGTCAGTACACATAATGACTTTTTTCTTTCCATTTTTGACTCTTCTTCTTCCTCCTACTCTTTCTTCTTTCTAATCCCATTAAATTTTTAATGTAAATCTTTGATCGACTTATTTAGTGCAAATCCCTTTTGAGCGCTGATGCAACTACTCTCCATACCATCGAATTTTCCTGGCTAGATTCTATAATTTATATTGTAGATCAATAATAATCGCTTGCACATTTAATGTTTGTTGAGAACAATGAACTTCGGCTAAGTCGTGTACATTGTCACTCTTTTGAAGACGTTTCGACATTCTGCTCGAAGGTGTAAAGCAGTTGTGAAAAACAAACACCACCGCCTCTAGGATAAAACAACCTCTCTAGTCTGAATGACGTTAGGAGGAAGTGGTCTAGGATTTGAGCCTCTACGATAAATGTCAATGAATTTCTTCAAATCAGTTTCTAAATATTCAAATACCAGATAATGTAATGGTTTTCCATTTTTATCCTCATGCTCCATATCCAGCATTTGATTGGCTGGACACATCGAGATAGGCGAATTTAAAAAATATTTTTTTCGAGCAGTTTCTGAAAACATAAGATTGTGCATAAACGAATGTGTTTTTCGACTTGAACCATTGCACAGTGGATGGGATTCAGTTTTTACTAGAGTAACACGTAGTCTTGAACTCTATTCCTGACATCAAACCACACACAATCTTTTTAGAGTGCAATCAAATAATCCGTGCATTTATAGTTATGCACGTCTATCCCAGTTTAGTGAATGCTCTAGGAATTTTTTTCAAAACTCCATAAGAAACGGCCACATTTCCGTATTCACACAGGTGAGCCTATCAAGAGTACTCCTGAAGGTAGGCACTCCACTCCAAATAGAGTATAGATCTCATTAAGAATTTCTATTCACTCATCATCTAATCACTTCAGAAATACATGCTTCTCAATATAAAAATAGCATGTTCAACTAATATCACTTCACAACTTGTTCTTACCCATTGAACCAAGTTCTTGAGATCTTCAGTCATTAGGTCAAGTTACCATTGTGCGTGACTCAACAATCTAAAGGCAATAGTCTCATTCTTTTAGAAGTTCTAAGGAATTTCTTTTTGGCCAGTCCTTTCGTCAAAGGATCTCTAAAATTCTCATCACTGTGTATGTGATCCACTTTAACAACACCCGAAGAGAGTGGCTCTCTAACAGTACAGTACTTACGACGTATCTGTCATCTCTTACCATTGTAATAGTGGTTCTGTACTTTTGCAATAGTCGATGTACTATCGCAATGGATCAACACAGCTGGTATCGGTTTCTTCCATAAAGGAATCTCAACTAGCAGATTTCTTAAGTACTCTGCTTCTTCACTAGCTATGGCTAGTGCTATCATCTCAGACTCCATAGTAGACCGAGCCAAAATAGTCTGTTTCTTGGATTTTCAAGAAACAGCTCCTCCAGCAATGCTAAAGATATAGCCACTGGTTGCTTTTGAATCATCAGATAATGTATTCCAGTCTGCATCGATGTAACCTACAAGGACAGCTGGAAATTTTTCATAATGTAACCCAAGGTTCATGGCTTGTTTTAGGTATCTCATGACCCTCTCAATAGCATGCCAATGCTCTATACTAGGTCTACTAGTACACTTGCATAATAATCTCATGACATACGCAATGTTAGGTCTAGTACAATCAGTGACATATCGAAGGCTGCCAATGATACTCTCATAATCAGACTGTCTTACGCCTTCACCGATAAGATTAAATATCTTTACACTAGGATCATATAGTGTACATGCAGATTTACAGTCAAAGTAATTGTATTTCTTTAGAATCTTTTTAATATAATGAGATTGATCATAAGAAAGTCCCTTTTCGGACCTAGTAATCTTAATGCCAAGGATTACATTTGCTTCACCTAGATCTTTTGTATTAAAATTGGCACTTAACAAAGATTTAATAGAGTTTATGGCATGAATGTTTGACCCAAAAATAAGTAGGTCATCTACATACTGACATATGATAATAAAAATGCCATTCTTTGATTTATAGTAAATACATTTGTAACTTTCATTAACTTTGAAACCATGTGAGATTATTAAATTACCAAATTTTTCATGCCATTATTTAGATGCATGTTTTAAGTCGTATAATGATTTATCTAACTTGCAAACTTTATATTCTTGACCATGAACTACAAATCATTCAGGTTGGTCCATATAATTTTCCTCTTCTATTTCACCATTTAAAAAAGATAGTTTTAACATCCATTTGGTGTATTATTAAATTATGAATAATGCAAGTGAAATTAGTACTCGTATGGATGTAATCCTAGTTATGGTGAAGAGGTGTCAAAAAAGTCTATATTTTCTCTTTGCTTACATCCTTTAGCTAGTAAACGGGATTTATATTTATCAACTGTGCCATCAGGTTTTAATTTCTTTTTAAGTACTCATTTACAGCCTATAGAATTACAACCGGGTGATAGATCTCCTAAGTGCCAAGTCTTATTGGATTCCACAGAATCCATTTCATCATTTATAGCCATTTGCCAAAAATTGGCATCTAAGAAAGATAAGGCCACTTGGAGGTTTAAGGGATCCTCCTCTATAGTAAAATCACAAAAATATGAACCTAAATATTTTGCGGTTCTTGCTCTTTTACATCTTCTAGGTTCATTTTCATAAGACTCGTTAAGTTTTGTGCTAATAGGCATTGTGTTACTTGATGTGCCCCTACTATTCCTCAGTTTAAAAGGAAATCTAGATTCATATAAATCATCATCATTAGATTCTATTATATCATGTGTATTTAGGCCATAAAATCTACATGTTTTTCTATTAATAGCATAGCCAATAAATATACATTCATATGCTCTACTTGTTAATTTTATTCTCTTAAGGTCTGGTGTACAAACATATGCCAAACATCTCCAAGCTCAAAAATAAGACACATTTGGTTTATAATTTCTTATAATTTCAAATAGTGAGATTTTTCTTTTTGGTTAGGGATTTTATTCAATACATAGCACACAGTCAATAAAATATCCCCCATAAATATTTTGTTGCACCCGAATTCAATAAGATAACTACAACTAATTCGATAAAGGTTCTATTTTTTCTTTTAGCTTTATCGTTCATTCAGGTGAATCAGGTGCAGTTATCTCATGAATTATACCATGCAATTTATAAAAATCAAGAAATAAATAAGACTCATATTATGTTCCTCTATCGTTACGAAGTCTCTTAATTTTCTTATTAGATTGATTCTCAATTTCAGTTTTAAATGGATTAACATATTAAATGCATCACTTTTATTTTTCATAAGGTATACATAAGTAAGGTCAGAACAATCATCGATAAAAGTGATAAAGTAACAATGTCTATGGCTAGTCAAAGTTCCATCAAGCTCACATATATCAAAATGAATCAAATTTAAAGTTTTAACTGATTTATGTGGTTTCTTAGTGATTTTTTCTTGACTACAGAATTCACATTTTTCAAAATTAGTTTGTGACATTTTTGGGATAAGATCTATGGTGTTCATGTTATGAATTATACGTTTATTCACATGACATAATCTAGAGTGCCAGATATTAAAACCACAAAAACATATAAGCAAAAGCAGATATTTTATTACATTCAACATTTAGTTTAAACATACCATCAATTGCAGTAGAAGTCAGTGTGAAGGAAGAAGAGAAATGTATGTTATTCTTACCATTTCTCATATGTCCATCTATCATTTAAATAGGCAGAATGGAAATTGTATATTTTACTAAAGTGATGGAATGTTAATGGATTTTTATTTTATTCTCATTTAAAACAATATTGTGATACCATTAGCTTTTGTAATGGTTCAATAATAATGTTACTTAAATATATTACTGTTGTGCAAGTGTAACAGCTCAATTATAATAATGATTCATAAATATATCACCGTTATAAACTTGCAACGACTCAATTATAATAATGGTTCGCAAAAAATTACTATTAACCTATTTTTTATTTAATTTTTTTAATAAGTTCACTTCACAAACAATAGAATTTCCAACAAAGTTTATCAAGCACCCTGATTATTTAAGGGAAACCCAATTAAGGTTTTTGTTTGTTGACATTATGCAACTAAATAGTGTTTATGGGTTAGGTGGATATTATTTTGAGTGTAATCTGTTTTAGAAGTTGGAAATTCTGAATTGGTTTGTGGGATAAATGTAAACTTTATTTTAAGTATGTCGATGGTGATGCATATGCATTGATCTATAGAGTAAAAATTAAATAGTCAGTAGCTTTATATATTTATCTACTCAGTCCCATCTGTATAACATGTGTATATATGTTACAAGTGTAGCCCTAATGTATTCATTTCATTGCATTATGTTTTCTTATGTATATTTAACATTTAATTTGCATTAAGTGTCATGTCTATTTGCTTATACACTTAGAGCATTACCAAAAATGTGGCTTGTTCAGTTCACCCACTCTCATACTTTTGGACTGACCGAATGAGCTCTGCAACTAGGTAAGGTAAAAACTAGCCACATACCAGTGGAAAAAAATTCACTGAATATTTGTAAAGGCGAAGTCTTCGCCGTTATAAATTTATAGAGTTTGCATTTTTCGTTATAAATTTATAACGGCGAAGTCTTCACCGTTATAAATTATAACGGCGATGACTTTGCCATTATAATTACCAACCTCTATTCAGTCGACCAGTCATGAGAACAGCTCAAACTAGTCAATGAGGAAGTGAACAAGCCACACTTGGTTGCTTCGTGGCTTGTTTAACAACTGAACAAGCCATTGTTGGTTATGCCCTTATGTTAGTTGATGTCATATCCACTGCAATGTACTAGACTAATAAATAACTTTATTTTTTTGGCAAGTCCAGCCGGTTTTATAGTGAGCCATCCACTTTTCATTACGGAAGTAATAAAAATTGACGTACAGGAGTAAGGTAGAAGCACCTTAACTACTAGAAAAAAGCATAAAATACAGCACAGGTACTTGACAACTATGTCACAGTAACTAAATAACAAAAACTAGCACTCCACCGAGGGAGAGTCACTAACAACACCAGATAACAGTATAGGGGCAGACCTAGAAAGGCCAGCAAATGGGCGAATCCGGAGAGCAAGACAAGGGTCGTACACCACATCATCAGTACAGTAGATAAAAGATCAATCCCAGGATGGATCAGCTAGCATGACAGAATTTGAAGTCGCATATAGACCGTCCATATCAAGAACTATAGAATCACCAGATTGTTTATAGCGAAGGCATCTAAGGTCCTGTTGATCATCAGATACAAACCAGAAGAAGGATTCATCAACCGGATTATACCTCATATCAGAAATGGGATCAATCCAACACCCTTCAGGCTCATCCCAAGAAACAGGAGGCAGCAGCGAGGAAGGGTCAGGATCAACAATGTCAGGAGCAGCATAAGGAACCTCAGGAACAGACGGAGAAACAGGAGGAACTAGGGGCAATGAAAGATCACTCTGATCAGGCAACATAGCCTCAGGAGGAGGATATGAATGAGTCGGAGGGGCAGAAACCTTGGGGACCCAGATCCTACGACAGGGGCACGGCAAAGTAACTTCGGAGCAGCCACGGATGCTTCAGAATGATGACAATCTATAGTAAGGTGTCCAAAAGAGTGACAGAAGGTACAAATATCCGGAACCCAGCCATAGCGTACCCGAACTTCCACAACATGCCCAACAGCAAGCTGAACAGGAATAGAGGTTGGGAGGGGCTTAGAGGGAGAAATTTCAATAAGCGCCTTCGCAAACATAAAGTAATAAATAACTTTATGTTATGTTTAAAAATATATTAGAGAGCATGGATCTATATTTTGCAGCTGTGTACAAAATTAATAAATAACCATAGTATGTTAGTATCTATATGTGTAAAAATAATGTTGCAGAGCAAGGATGACTTTATCCACCCATAAATAACAACTATAAAAGGGAAAAATAATGAAAAACATATTATTTATTACTACATTCTAAAATAAATGTTATATAGTAGTTTTTAAAAACAAGAGATATGTGACTCCTATTCTATGCAGTATTCATTTTAAGGAGGAGATATGTGACTCTTGTTAATCAACACAAACTGGTAATTTCAGTCTTTTAAAACATATTTCAGTTGTGATAAGCATAATATTCAATAGGTCTAAAATTACTACAACTAAACTTGAATTATGATTGTGAGTTAGGTCAAAAATTACTTTATTGGTATTATTTTGAGTGATTGATCCTACATGGTAGTTACTTGCTTGGTGAAATTCTTTACATGCTGTGTTTTCTTAGTGTTTGTTATTTGAAGTAGAATCTTTTAGAAATTCAAATTGCTGATTTATAGAAGTTGGTTATATTTTTGCAATAACAGCAGTTTAATCTATATTCAAAAAATTATGAAAACTTGATGTTGTTCACTGTTCAAAATGGAGGTCGGAGTGCAGAATGTTTGTTGTTTTATGAGATGTGAAGAAGAATGGTGGTATTGAATGATTTATAAGTATGTGTGCAATAAGACTTCGCTGAAGCAGGAAAGCACAGCAGGTCGTCAGATGGGGTGATTAATTAGTGGTAGCCTGGTAGTGTTGTGCCTGGCTGTTGTAGGGAAACTATTGTTCAGCCGGAGTGCACATAAGATGATATGTGTGGGGAGGAGGAATGCGGTGTGCACGTGTGTTTTTTAGTGTTGAGCGGAGATGGCGGGAATACGAAGTGTCAGGTGGTGTAGAAGGATAAGGGGGAGGAGGTTGAGGGTTGGGGTTGGAGGTAAGTGGTGCATGGTAGAAATTTGGATAAGTCGGTTAGGGTTTGGAGGGTTATAAATTTGTTGTTGTGGGGAATAGAATTAGCATGGGTTTATGGTCTGTACGTTGTATTTGCTATGTTCAAGTGTCTATATACATACATATGTATGTATGTATGTGTATTTTCGTTCCTTTTAATCTTTCATCATTCAAAACAAGTAGAGGCAATACAGTTTAGAAGATGCAACATGTTGTCTAAAATTGTGGACGTGGGATATAGTTGAAGTTTTTATATACATGGGAGTGATATAATTTGATATGCTTGATGTTAATTGTTTTGAAAATTAACTATATATATATTTTTTGCTACAAATTTTTATTTGTTTTACCAACTGTATAATAGGAGGAACAATGTAACGCAATTAGATATTGGTTCAAGAAAACTAAATTTCCAACAGGTTACCGTTGGAAAATTCCAAGTTTTGTGACAGCTTTGCCAATGGTTATAACCGTTTGGAGTGGTCAATTTCCAAATTGGAAATGATGAATTTTCAAACGATTTTAACCGTTGGGAAATTCCCCATTCTTAACGATTATAATCATTGGGAAACTATACAAAGTAGTAACACACCTTCTCTTCATAAGTATATATATTATAAATTTCATTTGTAATAGTTATAAGCTTTGGAAAAGGGAATTCTAGTGTTGTGTTATATAAGGTTAGTATCACGATCAACTGTAGTCAACTCAGAGTCAAAATCTTTGGGTAGAGTGGTACAGTTAATGTATTTACTATTATTGAACTAAGGTTTTTGTGTTTGGACTAAATTTTATGTGGACGATATTGGAATTTTGACCAAAATGAAATTCATAAGACCTAATGTGATATAATATTGACGAAGAGAATTATTGTAAATAATCGTTACTATCAGGTACCATTTATAATTGTAAAATTAGATTTTATCATAAAGATGTATAACGATAAATTCGGTCAGAATATCACACTACTAACTAAGGTGATGTGTGAACGTTAATATTCGAATTGTTCGAAATAAATCGAGGACTAAATTTACACCTTTGAGTCACACAACCGTAATGATGAATTCTCCAAAAACCAAATGATTAAATTAATTTATATAATGTAACGACCTGATATTTTCAACCATTCGCATCCACATATGCCGAATTTCAATTGCTCAAAATACCATATTGTTAATTTATATTTGGCAAAACTCAGCATATACGGTAAATAAATACATCATAGAATCACAAACACAGAGTAATATACAATATGCAGCGGAAATAAAAGATAGCACTTCATGAAGCTACTATATATAGAACAAAGTTAAAAGAAATACAATGGAGGTCTCAAATACAATAGTAAAATACAAGATCAGAATAAATCACTGGAATCAACTGAATAACGAAAAGCTGAAAGGATGTAGATGGATCTCCTAACGAAGCTCCAACTCCAAAGGTGAGTCTCAAAAGCTGTATCACTCGGTCTGACCCGAGCGGATTCAGGATTAACATTCTTATATCAATAAATCCAACTCAAGTGAAATAACAACTGAAATATAAGTAACTCAAAGGATGTTTGGGATAACCATCCTCTATGGATCCGTTAAACTATCAAATATGTAGTAATATACGCTATTATAATAATGTCTAAAGTAAAGTATAATATATTTAAATAGCGTTAAGGAGTTACCCAATATCCCCCTTAACACCTTTTATAGTACCAGTAGTCTATACAGTACCGTAGTCCCTCCTGATCGGGAAGTCACTAGAGGATACTCCATAGGTTACGATACAAAACCAAAATCGTACAAGGCACACTAGCGTAGGTGACACGGCACAACGAGTAATGTCAGGGTAGATATACCAATTACGTATCCGGACTGGTGATAACACGTAGCATCCACTACCGCCCACCTCGAGCCACACTCCTAAAATCAAAGGTGCACCCAATCAAACACAAAGTAATAGAATGGTATCAAAGAAGTGTGTTCAATCAGAGGAGCTACCTCATTGGCTCGAAATTGCTCCTGTTTAAGCCACCTTATGCCAACCCATGGGAGCCGGGTCCACGTATATACCTCAATAGAACGTTGCCACCATCCTACTTCATTCTGGAATCTCCACCGCGTACACGGTTGTTAAAGTGGTTTTCGGAGTTGGCAGAGAGTTTGACAACTTCCGATCCCGGTCTCTTTAACAACCAAACATTATTATAACATCGCTGTCATTTCAAAATAGTTTGTACTTTAAAAACCAAATATTTCGTTGCCTTTTCAAAAACCATATAAATACGTTATCCTTTTCCATTTCAAAACCAAATACGATATCATTTCCATTTCAAATATATCATTTTCCAAAATCATAGCATTTTTTCAAAGTTATAACACTTTCGAAACTAAACACTCGAAATTAAATACTTTGAAATCATAATACTTCCCACTTAACCGATTTATATATTAAAATAGTATATATATAATAAAATTGTTTTCCTCAATTTTAAGAAATAAATTCCAAATCAACTCGAATTCCAAAATTCAAATTTAATCAAATCTCAAATCATTAATTCCAAATTAGCTTTTAAATAATCCATTAAAAATCATAGCAATTTCTAATACAGATTTGGACCACAAATAAACCATTTCAAAATATATATTTCAAAACTAAATGTGATAATTTTATACATATCTTAATTCCATTTACTATAATTTAGTTTTGAAATAGTTACTTAATAAATCCAATATCATTTAAATAAAACTTTTAAACTTCAAATAACTGAATATTCCTTCAACTTATTTAAACTTGATATATTCATTTAAATCGCCTTAAACAAAAATCAAGTTATAAAATCATATCCCTTTTTAAAATTCAAATTCCATAAGTTCCAAATCGATTTTATCAAACAAAATTCTTAATTAAATATAATTCCAAATCAACCTCAAATCCATCTTCTCAACCTTAATTTATAAAAATCATTATAAACTCTATACTAAATATAATTTAAATAAATACTTAACCATATTATATTTATAATAAAATCAAGCTTTGTTATTAAACTTATTTTATTTTAAAACAAACTTATACATGGCTTAAAAATCAAGAATCTTAACTATATATAAAATAACATTTACATAATATCTAAAGTCAATAAATATATAAAACTATATATTTCTTTCCAAAACCATGCAAATCATTTTCAAAATATTTATATATAAACCCACGATGTCTGTATATAATTTTCTATCCTATGGTCAAGTGATACAGGTATTTATCATTTCAATCCGTAATTTAAATAAAAATATGGGTATATATCGTTTCAACCCGCAATCCCAAATTTAATTCAAATGAAAACCGCTTGGGTCAATCATTTCAACCCATAACGATTTTCTCATATTCTAAAGTACGTTCGGGTATGATCATTTCAACCCATAGTGAATGCTGTACTAACAGGGAGCTTGCAGAGTGATATAGACATGATAACAATATAACAGGCTTATATCATCAATATAAATAACAGATAATAGTGTCAGATGTAACAGGTGAACTGGTATACATAATAGCATAGATAACAATGTAAATAACTAACAGCAACAAATTTCAATTGTCGTTTCAATTGAAATCATATTTAATAAATATAAGAACGTTAATCGTGAGTGATTGCTCACCTTTCAAGGCTAGAGAGAATAAATAACAGAATAAGCTGCGAATTCCAAAGCAAATAAGATTGAACGCGAATTGGACGAACTAGGCGGATAATGAAAAATCGATGAGAACGATTAGTGTCAGTTGATATAAATTGAACTAAATATTTATTATTTATCTGAAATAAATTTAGAACATATATTTATTTTCAAATGTATATTAAATCCCATACTCGTAAAATAAAATATATACATTTATATAACTTACAAAATATATAACTTAATATAATATATATACTATATAACAACAGATCAACTTATACTACATACTTAACATATATTGATACACAACATATATTATATATATAATATGTTCCATCACTTCATATTATAATAAACTTTAAATGTATATGCTTTAGTACAAAATTAGGCAGGCCAGCATATATAAAAATATAAGCTAACAATCAATACAAGTTTTGGAAATATAATATTTTGTGAACAGATTTGCCGACAAAATCCAAAATAAAATAAACTTTCATAAAAACCAATGTATTATAACTATAACACTTAAATATATATATATATATATATATATATATATATATATATATACAGTACAATAATAATGTAAACCAGATTCAAACATATATATATATATATATATATATATATATATATATATCTCGTAAAATCGGTATAAACTAGTACCTACTTTTATATAAAATAAGACGGTACAAACAACATTTTAAACAATGTTTATATATACACACGTTAAACATACCAGACGAATATACGTAATAAATTAAATCAGAAGATGATAAATTATACAAACGCATGATAAAATATGATACTATAATCTCAATATATACTATGAAATGGTACTAATATACATAACTTGAGCTGCAACATAGACTCGACAATCAAAATATATAAACCATATATATTTTTAAGATCAAAGTAACGGTATATAAACTTAACAGTTGATTATACTTTAAAACTTATATATGAAAAATAATACATAACTTATATATATTTATATATATACTAAATATAATACTGTTTGAAACTTTTATATGCAAAAATTACTTTATTAATAAATATATATACCTTGGTATAATAGAATATAATACTATATATAAACATCCATATATATTTTACTACTATATAAATTGTATACTCAGGTATGCATGACTTTATCTACTTAACATAATACTACAGTACACACACATATATATAGTAATATATATATGACTAATAAAATCAGTATATATAATAAACATGGTTTGTATACTATCATATATTAACAGATTACACTTACATAAATGAAAAAGGTTTTATAAACTAATATTCATCTATATATTTAGTCAAAGTAAAATCTTAACCAACAAACATATATATATATATATATATATATATATATATATATATATATATATAACAAAAGAGGAGACTGGAAGTACTCAAGGACGCAAACCCATGCAGCCAGTATTTTATATCTATAGTATATATACACATACTTGTATAGTTTATCAACATACTTAAACAGGTCATATAGACATATGTACAGTATAAATTCATAACATATAATATATATGCCGATAGGTTATTTTCACAAGTATGAAACTAACACATATGTAACTACCGAAAACTCTAGATGTATGCAACTATCATAAATATATACAACTATAATAAAATAGATATATTTAAAGCCTAACAGTTTCAAAAAAAATGCAGACCAAAATAAACACATATATACTATACTATGTATATATAGATGCGAACCTATGTGAATAGTTAAGGTTATATACATTTGTATAAAACATAAATATGCATCATTACAAAATCTGGAAATATTTTATCATAGTTTAGATGAAAAATATATTATATATACGCATAGATATATCAACAATAAAATCACCCAATGTAAAATAGAGAGGCTAGGACGAAGGTGGCTGTGAGTTGAAGGCGGAGGCCTTGACAAGTCTCGATGGTGATGTGGAGCTCGGATAGAGGCTCGGCAGAGAGGAGGCTAGATAGGTGGTCTTGGCAGGCTCGGTTTTTGCTGTGTTGTATGCGAATATTTGCGTTGGCTATGGGTTTCAGGGTGAAGGCCAGGCAACAAGGATGATGAGCAAGGGAGAGGTGGAGAGGCTTGCATGCGACAGCCGATCGAGATGTGGATCAGGGATGAGCAGAGGATTGAGCTATTTCAAAGGGTCTTATATATATATATATATATATATATATATATATATATATATATATATATATAATTTCACTAGAATTTGGAACAGAAAGAGGATAGGGAAGGAAAGAGAGTGAGAAGGAGGAAGAAGAATAGGCTTCATTATCAACGTAAAAAAATATGGTAACCGAGAAAAAAATGAATAGGCAATGAAAAAAAATGAAACGGTGTAATTGCAAAAGCCAAAAACTAAATTAATAAATGTTGATGCGTTGGTTAACACATGACGAGCAATGAAAGGTCAAGGGAATCCAAAGATTTCGAAATCGGTACCGATACGAAATCGGTTCACCGATTTCATCGTGTCCCGAACTCTGAAACAGGCGAATGAATATACTACGAAGATCATCACGACAAGACAATTAAAATGGTATGCAGATATTAATGGCATGATCATCCTGTCATAAGTCGGTAATCGGTACCGAAAATGCTGCCAATTGGCCAGAAATAAGATAAACGGAGCAAAAGCTGTCAAATTTGGAGAAAAGAAATATGACATCTCACTCAAAAGATGATTTACAAATTTTCTATAGAAAAATATTCAGGTTTGGAAAACATTTTATTATTGTCAAATATTAACTGATTTAATTGAAATAGAATTACACAATAAAATAAACTTTCATATTATCTGATGAAAATTTTCCAATTGCTATATTTAATTAGACACATTTCAAATATCAAATTTTTATTTTAAAATTATATTGTTTAAAATTTCACAAAATTTTAATTAATTAAGTAAATAAAACCACTAAAATTTATGGGCCGTTACACTCTTCCCCACTCAAAACTTTCCGTCCCCGAAAAGGAAGGAGGTAGGAGAATGGAGACAACCAGAAGAAAATAGATTTGACAAACAAAATAAAACAATTAGTTTGAACCATTTAAATTTCAATTGTAATTAATTACTATTCAATAATTGATTTTAAATTTAAGGTATTTCATTAAGTTGATCTAATTTCAATTTATTAATATTTGATAAAAAATATCTTCTAAACAAAATTTTATTTAATTTGTTTCATTTACTATTCATCAACTTATTATTCTGTTTATCTCTATTAAAATTTTATAATTAAAATTTGATATAAAACTATTTTATATTGTATATTACCCAATTACATATTCAACTTCTGAATAATTAAGGTAAGTTATATTAGAATGAAATTGGATATTATACAAGTGAAATTTTCTAATTCAATTATTCAAATTTAAATATTCATTCAAAAATTTGGCTTTATTTAAGATCATCCTTTATCATAAATTCAAGAATTAATTTTCCGATTCACTTCAAACTATTTAAAGATAATTATATGCATACATATATATATTTATAAGATCAATTTAAATCAATTGTATATCAATATATGTATTATTAATCAAGCCATACTTTAGAAATTCCAGTCAAATTCATTTTTCCACAATAAGAATTGTAACAAAGCAACCAATTGGTCTCTCTACTTCGAAACTCGAAAATGAATGTCGATGATGCAGCAGTCATTACCGAAATTATTTTCTAGCGAAGAAGAAGAGAGTACTGATTTGAACATTTTTAAGCATTCTTTGGAAACTATTTCGATTTGAAAATACTTTAAATAATATTCCCTTTAGACCTTTAAAACAAATATTTGAAATCATCGAAAATTTAAATTCTCAAATTCTCAATTTAAATTCATTTAAATTACAAATCAATTTATAAATTCATTTATAGAATAGTAAATGATAATCAAATATTATCATTTCAAATAACCAATTTAATTAACTTATTGAATTCCATAAATTCTTAATTATATATTTATAAAATAATCATACAAATTTATTTCATTTACCAAATTTGAAAACAATATTGTGTCAGTTTGCCTCTGTTAAAGTGTTTTAGAAATCCTATCGATAGTGTTAATCAGACGAATCGATCAAAAACTCAAATCAACATCAACAACTCAAACAACATAATATATATATATATATATAGAACATTTTAAAATTAATTTACAAATACACTTCCTCGCTCGACATACATGAATGGATTTTGAAGCAAGGATAGAGATTCAAATTTGATGGACTCAAATCAAAGAAAATTTTGATTTGAAGATAGGTTCGAAACAAAGATAAGATGATTAAATAATAAAATAGGAAGATGAATAAGTTTATATAAATCACTGGCAACCTTATCCGGGTCGCTCGTGACTACAGGAATAAGATCGATGTGGAATTCTGAGACAAATCTACATTCGATCGCAATAATTCTGGCATAGCAGGAGATAGATAGCATCGTAAACCGAGGATGTAGAAATCTTCGGTAAATCAATACTTATTGTAAAGGAGTTTCACCCCTTTACAAATCATTCGAAGATTGGCGAGGCCGCCGATTTATTATAGATATTGCTTGAAGTGGAGTTATGGGATACTCTAGAGTACGAATAGGGAGAGGAAAGAATGGAATTTGGAACCGAATGGAAACATTCCAAAATACAAAGGAAACCGAGTCAAAGAGGAAGGATTCAAGCTCGAACGAAAGTGATTCTGTAATTAAATTTACCCTACATGTTGATTTTTTTCTAAAACCAAAGCTCTGATACCAACTGTAACGATATGATATTATCAACAATTCGCATCCATATATGCCGGATTTTAATTCCTCAAACTACCAAATTGTTAATTTATATTTGGCAAAACTCAGCATATACAATAAATAAATACATCACAGAATCACAGACACAGAGTAATATACAATATGCAGAGGAAATAAAAGATAGGAGTTCATGAAGCTACTATATATAGAACAGAGTTAAATGAAATACAACGGAAGTCTCAAATACAATAATCAAATACAAGATCAGAATATATCACTAGAATCAACTGAATAACTGCAAGCTGAAAGGATGTAGATGGATCAACAAACAAAGCTCCAAATCAAGCTGTATCACTCAGTCTGACCCAAGCGTAAGTAAAACACAAAACATTTGAGTCAGGATTAATATTCTTATATTAGTAAATCCAACTCAAGTGAAATAACATCCAAAATATAAGTAACTCAACGGATGTTTGGGATAACCATCCTCTAAGGATCCGTTAAACTATCTACTATGTAGTAACATACGCTATTGCAATAATGTCTAAAGTAAAGTATAACATATATAAAAATAGCGTTAAAGAGTTACCCAATATCCCCCTTAACACCGTTTATAGTACTAGTAGTCTATACAGTACCGTAGTCCCTCCTGATCGGGAAGCCACCAGAATACTCCATAGGTACGGCACAAAACCAAAATCGTACAAGGCGCGCTAGCGTAGGTGACACGACACAATGAAGCAATGCCAGGGTAGATATACCAATTACGCATCCGGACTGGTGGTAACACATAGCAGCCACTACCGCCCACCTCGAGCCACACTTCCAAAATCAAAGGTGCACCCAATCAATCACAAAGTAAAAGAATGACATCGAAGAAGTGTGTCCGATCATAGGAGCAACCTCATTGGCCCAGAATCGCTCCTGTTTTAGCCACTTTATGCCAACTCACGGGAGTCGGGTCCACGTACATACCTCAATAGAACATCTCCACCATCATACTTCATTCTAGAATCTCCACCGCGTACACGATTGTTAAAGTGGTTTTCGGAGTTGGCAAAGAGTATGACAACTTCTGATCCCGGTCTCTTTAACAACCAACGTTGTTATAACAACGCAGTCATTTCAAAATAGTTTATACTAAATATCATTGCCTTTTCAAAAACCATATAAATACGATATCCTTTTCCAATTTAGAACCAAATACGATATCATTTTCATTTTAAATATATCCTTTTCCAAAATCATAGAATTTTTCAAAAGTTATAACACTTTCGGTACTAAACACTTGAAATTAAAATACTTTCGAAACATAATGCTTTGAATCGTAATACTTCCCACTTAACCGATTTATATACTAAAATAGCATATATATAATAAGATTGTTTTCCTTAATTTTCACAAAAATTCCAAATCAACTCGAATTACAAAATTCAAATTTAATCAAATCTCAAATCATTAATTCCAAATTAGCTTATAAATAATCCATAAAAAATTATACCAATTTCAAATATAGATTTGGACCACTAATAAACCATTTCAAAATATTTATTTCAAAGCTTTAAATATTCTATAATTTCAAAACTAAATGTGATAATTTTATACATATCTTAATTCCATTTACTATTATTTAGTTTTGAAATATTTACTTAATAAATCCAATATCATTTAAATAAAAATTTTAAACTTCAAATAACTGAATATTCCTTCAATTTATTTATACGTGATATATTCATTTAAATCACCTTAAACCAAAATCAAGTTATAAAATCATATCCCTTTTTAAAATTAAAATTCCATAACTTCCAAATCGAGTTTGTTAAACAAAATTGTTAATTAAATACAATTCCAAATCAATCTCAAATCCATCTTCTCAACCTAAATTTATAAAAATCATTATAAACTCTATATTAAATATAATTTAATTAAATACTAAACCATATTATATTTTTAATAAAATCAAAATTTATTATTAAACTTATTTTATTTTAAAACAAATTTATACATGGCTTAAAAATCAAGAATCTTAACTATATATAAAATAACATTTATATAATATCTAAAATCAGTAAATATATAAAAGCATATATTTCTTTCCAAAACCATAGAAATCATTTTCAAAATATTTATATATAAACCCTCGGTGTTTGTATATAATTTTCTATCCTATGGTCAAGTGATACAGATATTTATCATTTCAATCCGTAATTTAAATAAAAGTACGGGTATATATCATTTCAACCCGCAATCCCAAATTTAATTCAAATGAAAACCGCTTGGGTCTATCATTTCAACCCATAATGATTTTCTCCTATTCTAAAGTCCATTCGGGTATGTATCATTTCAACCCATAGTGAATGCTATACTAACAAGGAACTTGCATAGTGATACAGATATGATAACAATAACGAGCATATATCATCAATATAAATAACAGATAATAGTGTCAGACGTAACAGGTGAACTCGTACAGATAATAGCATGTATAACAATGTAAATAACTAATAGTAGCATATTTCAATTGTCGTTTCAATTGAAATCAGATTTAATAAATATAAGAACGTTAATCGTGAGTGATTGCTCACCTTTCGAGACTAGAGAGAATAGATAACAAAATAAGCTGCGAATTCCAAAGCAAATAAGGTTAAACGTGAATTGGACGAAATAGGCCGATAATGAAAAATCAATGAGAACGATTAGAGTCAGTTGATATAAATTGAACTAAATATATATTATTTCTCTGAAATAAATTTAAAAAATATATTTATTTTCAAATGTATATTAAATCCTATACTTGTAAAATAAAATATATACATTTATATAACTTATTAAATATATAACTCAGAATAATATATATACTATATAACAACAAATCAACTTATACTACATACTTAACATATATTAATACACAATCTATATTATATATATAATATGTTCCATCACTTCATATTGTAATAAACATTAAATGTATATACTTTAGTACAAAAGTAGGCAGGCCAACATATATAAAAATATAAGCTAACATTCAATACAAGTTTTGGAAATATAATATTTTGTGAACAGATTTGCCGACAAAATCCAAAATAAAATAAACTATCATAAACCAATGTATTATAAATATAACACTTAAACCGTCATATATATACAATAATAATGTAAACCAGATTCAAACATATTATGTATATATATATACACACATACATATACATATACATACACAAATACATATACATATACATATACATATACATATACATATACATATACATATACATATACATATCAGAAAATCGGTATAAACCAGTACCTACTTTTATATAAAATAAGACGATACAAACAACATTTTAAACAATGTTTATATATATATATATATATATATATACAAGTTAAACACAATAGACGAATATATGTAATAAAATAAAATCAGAAGATGATAAATTATACAAATGCATGATAAAATATGATACTATAATCTCAATATATACTATTAAATGGTACTAATATATATATATATATATATATATATATATATATATATATATATATATATATATAACTTGAGCTGTAACATAGACCCTGCAATCAAAATATATAAACCATATATATTTTTAAGATCAAAGTAACGGTATATAAACTTAACAGCTAATTATACTTTAAAACTCATACATGAAAACAAATACATAACTTATATATATTTATATATAGACTAAATATATAATACTGTTTGAAACTTTTATATGCGAAAATTACTTTATTAATAAATATATATATATATATATACCTTGGTATAATAGAATATAATACTATATATAAACATCCATATATGCTTTACTACTATATAAATTGTATACTCAGGTATGCATGACTTTAAATGCTTAACATAACATTGTAGTACACATATATACAGTAATATATATATATACGACCAATAAAATCTGTATATATAATAAACATGGTTTGTATACTATCGTATATTAACAGATTACATTTACATAAATGAAAAAGGTTTTATAAACTAATATTCATCTATATATTCAGTCAAAGTAAAATCTTAACAAACAAACATATCTATATAAATTTTTATATAACAAAAGAGGAGACTGGAAGTATTCAAGGATGCAAACCCATGTAGCCAATATTTATATCTACATTATATATATATATAAATATATATACATACTTGTATAGTTTATCAACATACTTAAACAGGTCATATAGACATATTATATGTACACTATAAATTTTTAACATATAATATATATGCCGATAGGTTATTTTCACAAGTATGAAACTAACACATATGTAACTACCGAAAACTCTAGACGTATGGAACTATCGAAAAATTGTATACAACTATTATAATATATATATATATATTTAAAGCCCAAAAGTTTCAAAAAAATGCAGACCAAAATAAACACATATATATTATACTATATATATATATATATATATATATATATATATATATAGATAGATGCAAACCTATGTGAACAATTAAGGTTATATACATTTATATAAAAAATAAATATGCATCATTACAAAATCTGGAAATATTTTATCATAGTTTAGACGAAAAATATACTACATATGTGCATAGATATATCAACAATAAAATTACCTAATGTAAAATAGTGGAGGCTAGGACGAAGGTGGCTGCGAGTTGAAGGCGGAGGCCTTGACAAGTCTTGGCGGTGATGTGGAGGTCGGGTAGAGGCTTGGCAGAGAGGAGGCTAGGTAGGTGGTCTTGACAGGCTTGGGTTTTTCTATGTTATAGGCGAATATTTGCGTTGGTTATGGGTTTCAGGGTGAAGGCTGGGCAACAAGGATGATGAGTAGGGGAGAGGTGGAGAGGCTTGTGTGCGACAACCGATCGAGATGTGGATCGGGGATGAGTAGAGGAATGAGCTATTTCAAAGGGTCTTATTTTTTTAATATATATACCTGTACGTTTTGTATATATATTTCACTAGAATTTGGAACAGAAAGAGGATGGGGAAGGAAAGAAAGTGAGAAGGAGGAAGAAGAATAGGCTTCATTATCAATGTAAAAAAATATGATAACCGAAAATAAAAAAATGAACAGGCAATGAAATAAAATAAAATGGAACGGTGTAATTGCAAAAACTGAAAGCTAAACTAATAAATGTTGATGCCTGTTGGTTAACACACGATGAGCAATGAAAGGTCATGGAAATCCAAAAGATTTTGAAACCGATACCGATACGAAATCGGTTCACCGATTTCATCTTCTCTCGAACTTCAAAACACGCGAATGAATATACTACGGAGATCAGCATAACGAGACGATTAAAACAGTATGCAGATATTAATGACACGATCATCCTGTCAAAAGTCGATAATCGGTATCGAAAATGCTGCTAATTTGCTAGAAATAAGATAAACGTAGCAAAAGCAGTCAAAATTTGGAGAAATGAAATAGGTCCCTCACTCAGAAGATGATTTACAAATTTTCTATAGAAAAATATTCAGGTTTGGAAAATATTTTATTATCGACAAATATTAACTGATTTAATTGAAATAGAATTACACAATAAAATAAACTTTCATACTATCTGATAAAAATTTACCAGTTGCTATGTTTAATTAGACGCATTTCAAATATCAAAATTTTATTTTAAAATTTTGTTATTTAAAATTTCACAAAATTTCAATTAATTAAATAAATAAAACCACTAAAATTTAAGGGTCGTTACATATAATATTGTAAATTAATTAATATTTGAGAAATATTAATTATTATTTAATTTACTATATATTTGGGAGTTATTTATAATTGTTTGAATGCATATATTAAAGTTATATTTGCATGCATCGATATACGATATCGGTGTAACTTAAAAATGGTTTAAATAAAAGATATTCGCTTAACGGACTTTGGAAATTTTTTGCCACATGATGGCAACAATTTTGGCTGACCTACATGGATAAAGGTTGGGGCTTTTTTTTTGAGAGTTGACGAGGAATTAAGAATGAATATTTTAAGGTAGCAGCTGGAAATATTTCAATCATTCCTTTAAAACATAATTTCTTTAATTCATTAATTCTTTTCCACAATTAACCTTTTTCCTCCCCCCTGCACTTTGCCATAAAAATTCTCCCGTGGAACAAAAAACAACTCTAAATCAGTAAAAAATGATATCAAGTTAAAAAAAAGTGGTTCATCCATCTCTTATAAGGTTTTGTATGGATCGTAGAGATCTAAGGAGATATTTTCATTCAAGGTGTGATTTTTAGGCTATATCATAAGGTAATTTTCAATCTCATTTGATTATGGGAAACATCATGTTAATATAGTTTAGATATCATATGTTCATCTTGTTAGAATAGTTTACATCCCAAACATTGCACAATGAATTTATATATATATATATATATATATATATATCTAAGTTGTCCGTTTTATTGTTTTGCTATTGCTTTAGAAATTAATGTTTAATAAAAATTGTTTGAAACTAATTTTATTTAGTTGATATAATTTATAACTTATTATATATATATACACACATAGGTGAACTACATATGTTGATTACTTGAAATCATTTTGAAAATTCTCGTATATGTTTTGTATGTATATTGTTTTGATTAAAATCTTTTAGTTATTACATTGTATATATATTGTTTTGAATGTAAAATCTTTTAGTTATTACTTACATATGTTTAAAAGTTATTTCAATTCGAAATCCATAGGTTGAATTTTGTGCTATATTATAAACCTATTTTTAATTCTTCTTAAGCTAAAGCTTGATTTCATATTGTTAGTTTTAGTTTTCAATATACATCAAGTTATAGGTTTACATATATATGTTATTTTTAATTGGAAATATAGTTTGTCATTACACACACGCAAATATATATATATATATATATATATATATATATATATATATATATATATATATCTGTATGTATGTGTTATTCAAACTTAAATTTTGTAGAAGGGACTTTCATGTAAAATCTTATATCTAATGTTGAATCATTTCCAAGTCAAACCTAGATTTCAAATTGTCAATTTTGGGTTTCAATACATATACGTTAGTCATAGTTAAATTTAATACGTATAAAGGTTTAAATGCTAAATGTTGATTTGAAATGACATTATGAATTATTAAAGGAAGGAAAAAAGTCTCCCACCATTCCTCTTCTTAGATGCCTACTAAAACTCATTAATTATCATATTATAAATAAGAGTAAACTATTGCCAATTAGTTAAAAGAACTTATTCTACAACTTATTACATATAAGTATAAGTATATTGTACATAATATATATACATATATAACTAATTTTATATAATTTCAAAATAAAACTATGGACAACAAAGGTATATATAAAGGGCGTTTGTGTCTGTTGTGGTGTAAGTCTCATCACCTATAAATGCACACATTAACCATATACACCTATTTATTTTTTGCACATGCACTTTATACATACGAGTATATTTGATACACTCATTATGATGTATTAAATATAATTTTCCTTTTTAAAAAATTAAATAAAATAAGATTTTATTTAAACAATATTAGATTGGATCTAATAAAATCTTTACACTTCATATTTTCCAATATATCCAAAATAGGAGGAAAATTGAAATTTACATATTTCACCCGCTTTTTCCTGGCTCAGTCTATCAGCATACATACTAGTTGTTAAGCAAACTTAAGCTAGAGATGTTATGTGTAGTAATATTAATATATTTCTAGATGAGGTAAGATATGTGCATGTGTTTTTTAAGCAAACTCAAGGTACACACATTATAATTAGGCCATCGCAAAATGATAGGTATGAGTTAATCTCTTTTAATTTATTAAAGGTCGAAATTGAGATTTGCATAAGACCATGGTTAGGAATTACATGTGATAAACCGATAAACTGTTGTCCATTGCTTATCGACCTATGATTTGTTGAGCAAACTCAAGGTCGGAGATATTGATAAAGTTAGTAGTATGCACTAGGGGCAATTTTGTAATTTATTATAAATTTTAATTCTGTAATAAAATCTTACTTGAAATAAAAGGTGTTTGTTTTATGTTATATATATATTTGTTACATTAAGATATATATATATATATATATCAGTTAAATAATTAATTTAAATATATTTAATAAAAAGTTCTTAAATGATATGTTATTGTGATAATAATTATGTGGAGTTGTAATCATGAGAAAATCAACACAATATTAAATAACATATTATTTTAAATATTCTTGGTCAAGATGTTTCGAGAAAGGATATCAATACATATATTGAGACAAGAGTACATAATACTCTCTAAATGTTAGACAGTGTACTACTCATGACTATTGGTGGCACCAAGGGGTTATATACTACTAGTTACTGAATAACCAAAGAATGAATCATCTGAGAGTTTCCTATTGGTTAACAACAACTAGTTCAAATGGAAAATCTCAAAGTGACACTATTACACAATTGACTCGACTTAAGAATACCATTGAATTCAATGTGGAAACACCACTTTGATTATAATTAAATTATGGCATAGCATTCTCGATGATTATAGTTAGGTCTGGTTTGAAGCATTGAAAGTGAAACACTATCCAATGAAGTTTCATGTTCTCAGTTGTATGAAGTTGGTTTTACGGTCAACTATAGTAAACTCAAAGTCAAAATATCTGACTAAAGTATTGCGGTTAATGATAAATATTATTGAACCAATAATTTTGTTTATGGACTAACTAATTTGAATGTGGATGATATTGGAATATCTCCAAAACCAAAATTTCGTAAGTCCTAATGTGTTGTAGTGTTGACAAAGAGAATTAGTGTAAATGGTTGTTACCGACTGGCACTACGTAAATTTATGAAATTGGATTTTGCTAATAAGATTTATAAGTGATGAATTAGGTCAAACTGCCACACCACTAACAAGAGGATGAGTGAACATTAGTAATGAATTGTTCGAATTTTAGTCGCTGGTTAAATTCACACCCGTGAGTCACACAACCGAATCTATTCAGTCTCCAAAACACCGTTTGATTCAACTGATTTATTATATTTATAAATTAATTATGAATTATTGTATTTATAGTATGGGGTGTACTCAATAAAATGGAGTAGCCTCTAGAATTGTTTGGGGTGTTGTTAGTGTTAACCTAAAAATGGATCCATACCCTAGATCAAGTGTGAAAGCACCAGTGTAGATAATTAGCAACACAAATCTCATATAAACAACAAATAAACAACAAAATTAAGAAAAGAGACATAGGATTTTCATAGTAGTTCGACTGACTCGGCCTACGACTACTTTAATCAATCTTTATTATGATTATACGAGTTGAATCTCTCTAGATATCAACTAGCTGGTCCTTATATCTAAATTACAATGAGTTAGAATACGCCACAAGTTCAAGGGTTGACTGGAGAATCACAGTAACCCCCTTGATGACAGCTGTGAGGGAGAAGAAAGTTGAAAAAGTGAAGGAATTCCAGTAGAGTAATGACAACTCTCTCTCTCGCGAAAGATCCATCTCTAGTTGCATGTAGGTGCGTATTTATAGGGGAATTCAGTGAGTGTTAGGCCAGAAGTCTAAGTTCAGAAGAGTCCAATTGTTATGCCAAGTCATCATCGAAAATCTCAAATCAATCTGAGCCATTTCTATGGATTGCTAGCTATCCATAGGGGATTGATCGTTAGGTATCCATCCACTTAGCATATTTTTAAGAGATCTTTGTTTGGTTGTCTTCCTATCTTCTATTTAAGTGCCTTGTCCAAATATCAAGTCGTTTGGAGTTAGTTTGATCATCCGTCTTCATGGGTCATCTGGTCCAGAAGAATCATTCATAACTTGCTTAAATCTTAGTGAAATCAAACAAAAATTTATAGGAAAACCCTAAAGGGTGTCAGGACCCGCCATAAAAATTTAAGGTGGTGGGTCCATCTAGATGGGTCGCTAGGATCCATCTAGTTAGGTCACTAGCAATCCATCAAATCAACTCCAAATGATCTAATTTTATGAGCCTTTTTCTACGTCTTTTAAATGCTCTCCCTAAATTTCAAGTCAATCTAACTTCGTATGAGTTCTGTAGGTCCATTTTAAGTTAGCTGCTTTTAGTCAAATAGCTTGAATCAGGTGAGTCTTTACTTCTCAAGCTAGATTGTTTGGCATGCTATGAAAATTGGCAAGCATCTCTAAGAAACATATTAGATTATGATGCAAGAGGACTGGAGGATCCATGAGCGAACCTTATGGATCGCTAGTGATCCATAGGTGATGGATCGCTAGTTATTCATCATCATAGCCACATTTCAGTTTCCTCCTCCTTGGTCTTTCTTCATTCCCTTTTCTAGTCCTCTTGGTTGATTCTTGGGTTGTTTTGACTTCTCGTAGATGTTCTAAGTTTCTTTGAATTTCATTGGGTCAAAAAACCCAGTTAGCACTTGGTAATTTGTTGGGTGCGTATTTAAAAGTTATACATGTATGTATCGATATATGATATCAAAGTATATTTAATTTGGATTTAAATTATATAACATTAATAAGGGTCAAATGGTAATTATAACGACTCGCATCTTTGGACATAACAATTGAAGGCTTAGAATGGAGTTTGGACTCATGTCGTGCCAAGAAGTACGAATCTTATGTTTTGTTGTTTACATGATAAAGACAAATATAATTTTCAAGCATTCTAAACTTTGAGATCTCACAATCGAAGAAGAAAAAAATATGAATACTAAAAATATCCCAAATCAATACTATCTCAAAATAGTCGTGTTCCATACAAAATTGTCTAAGTAGAATATCCAAATAGGAATACAACATAAGTCCGACCAATGAATATATATGGTAAATAGAAAAATACGAGTAATTTTTCTCCAAAGCGCACTATCATCTTCTCCATGCACCTTATCCTTGTTACCCTTCTACTACCTTATCCTCATATAACATATATGAAGAGTGTAAAATAAAGAGGACCAAATAAGGTTCGATGAGTAAATGGTATGGTGTTGATAAGTAATTAAACGTTAGTTATAATCCATACAACCTAGGGAAGTTCATTTTTATGTGTGCGATATGTACGAAGAATTAATCCATTTGTACATAATAAGGTAACAATCCTTAATACACCTACATCCACTAATGGTCAACAAAGATTTCAACCCAAAGGTTGGAACCTCCAGATAACTGAGTAAACCTAGGAGTGCATTGAGTAAATAATCTCGATGGTAAACCGCCTAACTGTTTATTGAGAAAACATTTGGTAAACTACCTAACTATTCATTGAGCAAACAGTCTCAATGATAAACCATGTGGGTTTCCCATAACGAGTATACATCATGATTCCTAGGCACATGTTGAGTAAACAATCCTAAAGGTAAATTGCTTACCAGAGCATCAAGTAAACAACCTCAGTGGTAAACATGTCATATGCCCTACATTTCTCGACTAACAACATATAAGGTTCGATAATTCGTCTTCTTCCATACGTTCATCAACTCGAACGATGTCAACCCTATTAACATAAATATCTACGTCCACTTCACGTAGTCACTGGAATGCGACCATGACTAATGTACCAACAACGAGAATCTAATTGTCATATAGTCGCTCGTAGCGCTAAGCATTACTTTACAACATTACTGTGATAACCCCTACTTCAAGATTTGGGAATGAATGCTAATAATACTGCAGTCATAACCAGAATTATCTTCAGAAGACAAAACGAGATCAATATTTTTGAACAATATCAAGTAAACAAAGCATTTAAATAATTTCATTACAACAATGTGACCGCCAATATTTTAGAAGGTTTAAGTCGACAATAAACCACACCTGTCCAACTCAAAATAATTCGGAACACAGATAGTCAATGAGGTTAATTAAGAAAAATAAGAAAAGAAGAAAACAAACAAAGAATCTCGTAGTTGAATGAAAAAATATAATAACCAAACAAATAGTTCATGAAGCTATTTATAATATACTATAATTTATACAACATTTATCATATTTATTTATACAACAGAATAATAAAGTAATGCAGCAGAACAACATGATGCAGGGAAATAATATTAGTAATAATATACCAAATCTTCGTCTTCGTCCTCTAGAATAAATGATCTTCAATACACTGAAAACTCAGGGCTGACCCGAGCATAAAGTAGAACAACACACTCGAGTCAAAACTAAAATATTCTTATGTAAGTCAAATCAATATCACATATTACAGGAGTGTAATAGCGTCAGAGATGTTTATGGGGTTTATTTCTTCTATCCAGCGTATAACGTGCATGCAGCAACCTAAGAGATGTTACATGATTTTCCATCCCTTAAGGATACGTCAAAATATCAATATACAGTAGGATACTCTATATATGTAATGTCTAATCAGTAAATTAAATATTTTTCTTAGCTTTAAGGCTTTACATTAATCCTCTAACACATTTTTAAGTATTGGCGTACATTTTGCATATAACACAACCAGTAGAACGTCGGTAGCCAGTGATGCTCCGTGATATGACAACACTAAATCAAAATCGTAGTGGTCTCGAATAAAGATAAAGGTACGACAAGGCACGTGAGGCAATGCCTAAGGTATGATACTACCAGTTGCATTCCCAGCTGATCGTAACACATCGCCGTAGTGACTGCCGACCGCGTCCAACACTCCCAAAATCAGAGAGTGCGCACTAATCAGTAATAATGTAAATATAGTAATACGAAGGAGTGTGTCCGCTTGAGGTAGCTAACCTCTTGGCACGGGTGCGTCTCCTATTTTAGCCATTTTAAATTGAAAAAATTGTCGGGTCATCCATCAACATTCACTTCCTTCAAATCTAGCAACTTTCATCAAATCCAACCACTTCATTCTGAAGTCTCCTCCACGTATACAGTTTTTAAAGTGGTTCTAATATTGACAGAGAATATGCCAATAAGAGGTCCAAATCTCTTTAATAACCAAACGTCGTTTTACACATCGGTGGTTCTTTTACATTTTGAAAATGATTCTATTTGATATCAAAATATTATTTCATTTTAAAATATCATTTTTACTCAAAATATTTCAGTTTCACTTGAAAATCATTTTTGGTCCAATATCCCAATTTCACTTCCAAAATCGTTTCGAAACTCAATTTAGGTTATAACTTCCATTGAACAAAATTCGCATTTAAATCCACAATTTAAATATAAACAGTACCCACTTGGACCAGTTTGAATAATTTTAAATAGTTTAAAAAGTTAAAATAGTTTGAACACTTAAATAGTTTTATATAAAAAGTTTGAGTATTGAAAAAGGTTTATATAGTAAAATAGTTTGGAAAGTCAAAATAATTTGATTATTTAAAAATATAAAATTTTAAATAATTTATGTTAAAATAATTTATTTTGAAAATAGTTTCAAATCAAATTGTCTCTTCCATTTCAACAATCTGGGCCTAGTTCCAAATTTTAATCAACTAATCAAATTTCAAATCATCCAATTCAAATCATCTCAATTTTGATTTAAATTCAATTCAACTCAATTTCGATTTCAACTCGAATTAACTGTAATTTTGAAACGTCCATTTTAACTTCAAATTCGATTCAACAATTTGTTTCAATGGTTTAAATTCAATTCATTTTTTATTTTAACCATTTCAGTTTATATAAATTTTAAGTTTGATTTCAATATACTGATTTAAATCACTTAAATCAAATTTAACTTCAATGTTCAAATTTAAGGTTCATATCTTTAAAATAATTCCATTTCGAATATTTCAATTTCGAGCCCAAATTTGGAAATATCAATCTAAATTACTAACCATGATAAATTTCAAAGTTCAGAAAAAGGTTCAACTTTTTATACAACAATTTCAATTTCCATCATTCCAATGATTTCTTAATTATAACTTCACATTTCAAACTGCACTCTTTAGACAATTTCTTTCAACTAATTCTAATTTCAACATTTCAAGACTCGAATTCGAAATTAATTCAATTCTGAAAAATTCAACTATCCAGATTTCTATGTCGATGGTTGTACACTGATAATTTATATGTATATTAACAGTTACAGTTTTCTTGTATAAAAATCTGCTATTGTGTATTATATCTTGTCCGCTGCAATTGAAAGATACTATGCTGTTATTTCTGTTTCTTTTTCTATCACTTTTCTTCTCAAACCTAATAATCTAGTATTTTCGACACTCGATTGTTTGGCACTCTATATAGTGAACGTATTAGTGTCGATTTTCGGGGGGTCAAAAAACTTCGATCGTCACAATAACTAAAAAAATTCATGAAATTATACAATTTAATTTTAGCAATGAAAATTTGATTTTTGGGTTACGTCTATTTAAATGTAGCAAGTGCCAGATCTTCATCAGAAAATATGTAAGTTAGCTTTGTTGTATAATTTTCAATTTAAATTTAAATCAGTTAAATTTGATGGAAATAAAATATTTTGAAATTTGAATATTTTTATATAAGAAAAATGTAAATCATCTTTTGATTAAGACGTCGTATTTTGTGTGAAGCCCCACTCTGAGACCCACATTAGCAAAGATCATTACAAGGTAATACCGTCTGCTAATATGGAGAATGAAGCTGGATAGGAGCGACCATTATAGCCTTGTCTTAACTATCTACCGAATACGTCGATAAATATAGCATTTTTTTCCATATGGATCGACATATCCAATAGATACTTAATACAAAACTATAATGGCTATAAGATCAACAGAACAAAATGTAAAAACTCAAATATAAAATGTCACAGAATAGCAGAATGACATACATATGTCTAAATACAAATACATCTCCAATACAAATCCAAAATGATACAACTAAGTGGTATGACGACCACTACTCATACATGAGACCAAAAGAATAATACAAAGATCAGAGTGTCAATAGATAAGGACAACAAAAAGCTAAAAAAAGATAGGCTAGTGGACATGCAGATAGCAAAGTCCATGAAAATAAAAGCAAATAAGCTAAGTCCGATGCACCTAACCTGAAATACCTTGGTCTGACCCGAGTAAAATATACGGATCAGGCTAACAAAACAATCAGTCAGATAAGCTAAATGATAATGAACATGTAAGGTCATAAAGTACCACAATAATCTCTAAAAGAGATAACATGATCATCTAACAAAAGATGAATCATAACAAGCCTTATACCATCGGTAACTCAAATAAACAAAAGATATGAATATCCCAAATCAAGTCAAAAAGGCAAATAACAGATACCAATGAAGATAACACAAGTTTCCACAAGGTAATCACTATATATCGTGTGGTTCAATGGACCTTCCCCGAAAGGCAATACTCTTAGAAAATAGATAAATATCATAGAAACAAAAGATGCACGTGCTCAGTACTGTATAACAAGGATCCACAAGCCCAAAGGCGACAAACCCAAGTATCTCTCGAGTGGTGACAAAGGACCAACTCCAAAAGGGATATTATAGGGCGACAACCCTAAAGGAACAAACCCGAAGGCAATAAACCCGAAAGCACAAACCCGAAGGCAACAAACCATAGTGGCGAAGGTACGGATGCCCATTACTGGACACCACTAATTGGCAATATGTGTCACAAACCCCTCGGATAGGAACCCGTAAAGCGTTAACGTGTGTCCCATACCACACATCCGCATTGAACGGTTTACTAACCGTTAGTCAATTCCACACTCAAAGCAGTACAAAGTTTACCTCATCTCATCGGTAAACCAGACCCGAAGGTCAAAACGATCAAACGAATAGATTAGGATTAACTTGAGAAGATAAACGCATGTGTTCATAGCATGCGTTTTATCTAATCACTTAATTCTCCTCCCTCTTTGCTTGAAGTGCAAAATTGTGTGTTTTATATAGAAATTAAGTTGAAGAAAACGAGTTTAGGAACGTTTCGAAATCGCTTTATAAATTGACTTTGAAATTCTCCTATTATAGAGTGTATAATTTTTATGCAAAAAATAATATATAATAATAATTTCAAAAGCCCATTTATTTGAAAATCATTTTTTAAAACAAATTATAATACCTATATATGAAATCTAGAAAGAAATATCAAGAAAACATCGAAATAACGGAAATTACACCAAGTATTATCCGTTTAAAACAAGCTGCGACTCAATATTCGTTAGCAGGTTTGAACAAGCTAACAGTGTCAAAATGACTTGAAATTCTGTAGAAATGTAGTTCAACATTCTTAATTCAATCAATAAAATAATTATTCAAATCTGATTTGAAATGAAGAATCTGCGTCGTTTCAAATTTGGACTAAAAACAAGGTTAAATCGTTGAATTCCAACAGGCTGTGGGTTCAAATACGAAAGCAGTTTCAAAATAGCAAACGAACCTAGATTGTCTTGAAATTTTGTAGGAATGTAACTCAACACTCCTAATACAATTTTCAAAAAGAATCACTCAAATTTGATTTAAAACGAAGAATTTGCGTCATTTCTAAGTTGGACTAAAACAGGGTTAAATCGCTGAATTCCAACAGGCTACGGGCTCAAGTTTGACGGTAGTTTCAAAATAGCGAACGAACCCAGATTGTCATGAAATTTTTCAAAATGTAACTCAACACTCCTACTTCTATTTGAAAAAAGAATCACTCAAATTCAATTGGAAACAAACGAGTTATGCTGTCTCAAACATGGACTCAGACCATGTTTGCAACAGTTCAAAAACCATAAATGTACAGGCTTGAAACCATCTTGGGTTCAACTTCCAGGCATGAAACAGAGGACCAAATTACCTTGGATAGAGCTGAAAATTAGTATGCATATACTAGAAAAATTCATGTTTCAAACAAAAAAAGAATCATTGAGTTAAAGTAAGAAAGAAATGAGTTATGTTGTCTCAAATATGTACTCATGCCATATTTGCAGCAACTCGGAAAACATCTACAGACAAAAATCAGTGGTTTGTTGATTTTGAAGCAACGCTTTGGACACTCAAATGACAATATTTTTCAACCAAATTTTGCAAAAAAAAAAAAAAGTTGAACATGCAAGCTACCAAATGCAAGAAATCCAGCAGCATTTCGTTGCCGGAATCAAAATTTACAGGCACCAAAGTAGCTGTACAAACCTAATTTTAAACAGAAAAACAACAGCAAAAATGTACAAACATAGCTAATTTTTTACGATTTCTTGCAATTTTGAGCTTGGCTTAGCTAGGATTTATGAGTGTTACAACTCACCTTGATGTACGAATGCAAAGACTTAGATTTATGAAGAAAAGCTGAAGCTTTGAGGTGAATATAGACCTCTAAGAACATGCAGAGGAGGTAAACAACGCATGCAAGAACAAACAAACAACAAATTAGAAAAAAATTCACTATAAAAAGAAATTATTTGATGAAATTTGGTGATTTGGAGTTCATTACCTTTGATTTATCTCTAGATTACAGAAAGTCTTTAGTTTGCTGAATTTTAATTGAGAATTTGGTTGGATTTTGTAATTTGGAGGAAGGATTTCTATCCTTTTATTATTTACTAGTGGAAGAGGAGGAAGATGACTTGAGAAAAATGAACGTACTAGTATTCCTTTTTCTCACTTCTTCATTTACAGGCTAAGACTAATGGGCCAAATGTAACAACTCGCATATTTATCGATTTTATGTTTAAATATTTTATTTAAATATTTCATCATTAGTCGGATTTTAGTCCGAAAAGCTACTTTTTGCATACGGTCGAATTAGGACTCGGGACCACTCCCATTGAGTTTAAAATGCCGTTTGCGACCTTTTTGAGTATAAGCTTCGATATGTTTGGAGAAAGTTGATTTCTGCTACTTTTTACTTTGGGCTTGGTTTTTGGGCTCAGCCCTATGTTAACTTATACTCCAAAACTGAACCACTCTCCCCATTCTCCCTCACTTCTTTCTCTTTTCAGTTTTCTTAGCTTTAATGGTGGGAGAGATTGGAAATTAAAACTCCAAAACCCTAGTTTCTCTTGCAAATCAAATTCCTAGCTCCAAACTCAAGAAGAACCCATTGGTAAGCTTCTCTTCTTCTTCTCCAACTTGTTCTCTTACCAATTTCAGAAATTCCTAAACCTAATTTTGGGAATGTTCTTGTTTTTTTAGCATAGATTCAAGCTCATTTGGGTTGTGTTGAAGAGAGGTTGATTCTCCATTTGCTTTCAAGCTTCTTCTTGTTTGATTTTGAGAAAAGGTGAGATTTTTATCTCACATCTATGACTATAACTATCTTTGGTTGTTGGGTATGAATTCCTAACACTTCTTCATGTGCATTTGCTCTTGATTTGGATTGATTTTGATAATACTCCAATTTTTGGGTTTTTAAGTCAAATTTGTGTGAAATCCTTTTATGGATGTTTGATCATGTTTTTGGTGATGCACCGAGGAGCATATAGGGCCGGGTCGCCGATTGGCATAAACCCTTAGAGCCAATGTTCGTCCGATTGCATTTTGGAAGAGTTTGCTCTTCATTTGTATAAGGTTGAAAAACAGCCCAGGCATGATTCAGTCGACTGAAATCTCTGTTCAGTCGACTGAACCTGAAACCCGAGAGTTTCCAGGCATGATTCAGTCGACTGAAAAACTCTGCACAGTTGACTGAAACTGGAAACAGAAAGTTTCCTGAACCTGGAAAATTTCCATGTACAGGGTCAGTCGACTGAAATTCTCTGTTCAGTCGACTGAACCTGCTGTTTGAGTCCAATTTGCCTTTTTGGATTGGAATTCCAATTTAAATCGATTCGTAATAATCCTATTTGTTGTTATCATCTATTATGATTTTGATGACTCTTTTTAGGGAACTTTGAATATCCATTTCGATGGATTCTTTATCGATTTCTTTGGATTTTATTCACGTCTTCGTATGTGAATTTTTGTGATTGGTTGTTCTTACAATCTTCTTCGTGATTTGTCACTTTAAAAATATAAAGGTTTCCTATACTAGTAGTAAATATCAAAACTCTTTACTCAAACGATTTCAATACTCTTTTAATACCAAATTCGTTTATAAAACTGTTTTCCAATCTATTAGTATATACAAACCTTTACCTCACTCGTATGAGAAATCTAATTAAACGGCTTAGTAAAACAAGTGGTATGAAACGCTTGCGTTTACTTTGTCGGTTAATTCTTGAACTTGTTCGATTGAACCTCTTGTGACAATTTTCTAGTGGAGATTTACAGTTTGTTCGTAAATATTTAAGTTAAGCAAGTGGTTATGGGACATGAAGCTAAACTCATATATTTACTAGCTTAGTGTAATCGACACTTCTCGCTGATCATGACGATCATCTTTGTGATTTAGACTAGCAATGTGCGATGTCTCTTTGTCTGCGAGGGAGACTAAACCCCGTTTTGTGGAGTTTCGACTCAATTTGTGATGGGGTAGCAACCCATGGTCTTCGGGCCATTTGTGGAGCTTCGGCTCAATTTGTGATGGTTAGCAACCATGGAATTAGCATTCCGTTTGTGATACACGTGTTGGTGAGCTTTATGCTCCCGTTTGTGATAGGCCTCCCCCCTTTGTGATTTCTGGATTTCTTGAGATGATTTCTAGAATTTTTGTTTCACCAATTTTCATGATTTCTATTGATAAGCCTTATCGATATTTGTGCATTGGTGAATTTGTGTGTCATTGACTTTAGTGATTTCTGGATTTCTTGTGTAGTCTTCTGGAACTTGTGTGTCATTGATTTTTGTGATTGACATTGATATTATCGTCAATATTTATGGTTTGGTGAACGAAATAAGGAGTATGACGTTTCTTTGATTCTTGTGTAGATTTGGTGACATTGATTAATCGGATTGATGATTTTCAACTAATTATATATATCACAGCTTGGCATTGTGATTATTATGTGTTTAGTCATATCTCTTATTCTATATCGTTCCATCTGATATTTATAGTTAGACTGATCCGTTTATTATTTTCTTATTAAATAATACTCGGGTCAGACCGAGATGTTACAGGTGCTTCTGCTTGACTTCTCCCCTGGGATTGACTTCTCTGACTTTTGGCAAACTACTTAAATTAGTAGTTTATTTTGTTATATACACTTGAGATATAGACTCATTGTTGTATTCTTTTGTATTATTGTGGATCTTTTTGACCACTACTCTGATATACACTTCCATGTGTTAATTATATATTCATATCTTCTTCCGCCTTTGTGATATGAATTATCTATGACTGATTTGTGTTATGCTTATTTCTATATTTGTTTTCCGAAGGATTTATATTGCCACCGTGTAGTAGCTTTGAGTTTGTGTCGGTATGTCGGATTTCCTCTTGAAATAGAATGCATGTTATATTATCTGACATATCGGTGCTCGCGCAAAGAAATTTCACGGATGGTCGCTCCTCAACAGCCTTATTCTCCGTGCTAGTCGACAGCATTCACCGTAATGTTCTTGGCTAGCGTGGGTATAGAGGTGGGGCGTCACAGCTTGGCATCAGAGCCAAACTTCGGAACAATATGGAATATTATAACAAGGATCATCGTCCTAAGTCTTTCTTAGGAGTCGTGCTTTAGGATTTTATTCGGGTCTACGTACCGTCCTATCCTATTTTCATTTATGATTCCTTGTTTTGTCTATCAAGATTGCTTGATATTTATTTTGAGAATAACTTATCTCCTTCTTTCTTTTCTAAAGGAAGGAAATGGTTAGTTCTAGCAGTCCTAGCGCTGGTCAATCCAGTAGACCTTCTCTGGATGACGCATTCATGACTGCCCAACAACTTTTGGATCTTGTAAAGAATCAAGAGCTTATTTGTGCTTTGAGTAAGAACCCCGATATGGTTCTACCTTTGAAACTTGAAGTTTCTTTCAATCAGCTTGTGGATGTTATTCTTCTTCATGAAGAGGTTGGTAAAGGAAGTGTTTGTGATATTGGGACTTCCAAGAAGAGGCATATTAAGTTCAAGAGCCTTAATCCCAATAAGAGAGTGAAGCAAACTACTTTTGTAGCAGAGACTCCAATCCCTTATCGTGGAGGATGCTACAATTGTAATTCTAAGGACCACTATGCAAAGGAGTGTCCGGAGCCACTCTTTTGTCGCTATTGCAGAAATACAGGTCATCATATTTCTATCTGCCCCATACTCCAAAGCAAGAAGAAGGTGGAACAAGAAACTTCGGTAGCCAAGACTCCTACCCCAAGTCGTAAACAATGCTACAATTGTGGTTCCACGGAACATTATGTAATTAAGTGCCCGAAACCCCTCTATTGCCGCTATTGCAAAGGCTTGGGTCATTACTTATCTACATGTCCCAAACTCCCTAGCAAGAGGGAGGGAAAGTCGAAAGTCATGCAAGCCCCTTGTGACACTTCTCTTGGTCAAGGTATTTCTTATTCAATCCATGATGACATTTGCTTTGTGATTATCTTGTTCGCGTTCTTTTTGTTATGGGTTCCACCTCACTATTTTATATCAAAAGAACTTGTTGATTCTTTCCCTTTAAACAATTTTGGGCTTGATGTCTTCCTTGAGAATTGCGAATCCGGATGGTAGATCCGCAACACTCAATTTGCTTTCTATTGATGTCGAAATTATTTTATGTGATTTTTCTTTCCGAGCCGATATTTTTACTTAGGCTTCGGGATTGATTTGTGTTAAAGGATTGGCTTTTTCATTACGAAGCCATATCCTTTGTCCCTAGTGGACTATTCATCTTCGACATTTTCTATCTGTTAAGCAGATTTCTATTCTTCTTGTGATTCCGATTTCAAATTTTTGAAGGCCTCATTTTATTCTTTAAGCCCGCATGATGAAGAAAGTGTTGTTCCTCTCATTCATGTAGTTTGAGAATTTTCCGGTAATTTTGAGTTTGTCTTAGAATTATCACCTAAGAAATCTTTTGTGTGGTGATAAGGTCTTTCTAGTTCGACCTTGCCACCGATTTTCGTTTGGCTACGAGTTGCGGGAGTTAGCATTCCACTTACCGCATTCCGCACTCGTTACGATTCTTATGAATGACTTATTATGTCATTCGATTCGTCTAGCTTATTTCATCCATTTTATTAATCAAGTATTCTATGAATATTTCGGTGAGACTATTCTTGAATTTATTGATTTTGGATGAAAATAGAAATTTAAAATTTTGAAAATCTTTTTCATAAGATTTATTTATAAGTACAATTTGATTTTTTTGTTCTTAAAACAAACAAAGAATATTCTTAGAAGTTTTTGAGAAACTTACTTATCCTATAGAATATGATTTTGTGATTGTATTGCCCATTTAGTGCTTTAAGAATTCTGGTCGATGCGCTTGATCAACGTTATCGATAGGAATCTCCTAAACGCTTTGATGAGACAGTCAGACACGATATATTGACTTGTAAAAAAAAATGTAAATTTTTGTAGAAAGAATATTACATAAAAATAAAAATGTAATTTTGAAAGTTTTAACTTTTCGGGAAAGAGGATTATTTAAAAGAACTCTTCCTTTCGATACTCTTATTCTTGTGATTCCTGAAGGGGAACCAAGACTTTGCTATTTGTACCGATACTAGTCGTATTGGTTTGGATGTCATTCTCTTGCAAAGAAGAACGTGTTATTGCTTATGCTTCTAGGTAATTAAAGCCTGTTGAGACTAGATATGCCACTCATGATTTAGAGCTCGCGGCTATTGTTTTTGCTCTTCGGATTTGGCGTCATTATCTTTTAGGAGAGAAATTTGTTCTATATACCGATCATAAGTCCTTGAAGTATTTATTCTCTCAAACGGAACTTAATTTGCGTCAACAGCGTTGGCTCGAATTTCTTGCACCATATGATCTTGATATTCTTTATTCCCGGTAAGGGTAATCGTGTCGCCAATGCTCTTAGCCGTAAACAACAAGCTGTTGTTTCTATGATGATATCCGAATGGAACGATCTCGAGATCTTATCCACTTGTGAGATTCGAGAGCGTGTTCCCGATTTATGTTCATCTCTTGCTTTATGTAGCCTTGAGGCTCATCCTTCTCTTTTAGACCGCATTCTTGAAGCTCAAGGGTTAGATCCTGAATTGGCTCTTCTTGGCCAAAATATTAGGGATAAAATTGAGATTGAAGGATTGAAAGACTTTGATATCGATTCTCGTGGCGGCATTCAGAAATTTGGTAGACTTGTCGTGCCAAATATTGGTGATCTTCGTAAAGATATTTTAGAAGATTCTCATCGTTCTAAATTTACCATTCATCCCGGTAGTAGTAAAATGTACGCGGATATGAAGCGACTTTATTATTGGGAGGGAATGAAACTTGGCATCGCTAACTTCGTTAAGCGTTGCATAACTTGCCAACTCGTTTAGGCCGAGCATCAAAGGCCCGGTGGGTTATTGCAACCTTTAGAAATTCCAATTTGGAAGTGGGACCAGATTTCCATGGATTTTATAGATGGCCTTCCCCGTTCTTGTTCGGGTCATGATAGCTTATGGGTGATTGTGGATAGACTTACTAAATCTGCCCATTTTATTCCCATTCGGTCTAACCGAACCGTTCCTCTTTTGGCCAAAATATTTATCGAAGAAATCGTTAAATTGCATGGTGTTCCTACTTATATTGTTAGTGATCGTGATCCATTGTTTACTAGTGGATTTTGGAAGAGTCTTCAAAAAGCTTTAGGAACGAGGCTTAATTTTAGCACCGGTTATCACCCCCAGTCCGATGGACAAACTGAGCGTGTGAATCAAACTCTTGAAGATCTTCTTCGTTCTTGTGTGCTTGACTTTGGTGGAGGTTAGGAAGATCATATTTCACTTGTTGAATTTTCGTATAATAATATCTTCCAATCTAGTATTGGTATGGCACCTTTCGAGGCACTCTACGGAAGGCCATGCCGATCTCCTTCTTGTTGGCTTGAGGCCGGTGAGAAGCTGGCTTTAGGTCCAGATTTTATTCGTGATTCCACAGAAAAGATTGATCTTATTCGTCATAGGATGAAAGAAGCCCAGAGTAGACAAAAATCCTATGCCGATAACCGGAGAAGGAAGTTAGAATTTTCTGTGGGAGATCTTGTGTTTATTCGTGTTTCACCAATGAAAGGTGTTGTACGTTTCAGTCGATTGGGAAAACTTGCGCCTCGTTATATTAGGCCATTTCCTATCACCGAACGTATTGGTTCCATGGCTTATCGCCTTTTATTACCGGCTCAGTTTTCTGCTATGCATGATGTGTTTCACGTTTCTCAACTTCGGAAATGTCTTCGAGATTCCGATTCTGTTCTTGAGCCCGGTGTTGTGGAAGAGATTGAAGTTTCGCCTAATTTAACTTATGAGCAACATCCTATTCGTATCATTGCTTCGGAAGTCAAACGACTTCGAAATAAAGATGTTCCGCTTGTTAAAGTTCAATGGTCTTCAAATCCTAAGGATTGTTCTTGGGAATCTAGAGAGTACATCGAGCGAACACATCCGGACTTACTTTCTCGTGCTCTTTGAGGTGAACTTCTTATTTCAAACTTCTTTTGTGTTGAATATGCTTTTATGGTTGTTACTATATATCTTCTTCTTGTAATATTGCGAGGACGCAATTTCTTTAAGGAGGGGAGTCTGTAACAACCCGCATATTTATCGATTTTATGTTTAAATATTTTATTTAAATATTTCATCATTAGTCGGATTTTAGTCCGAAAAGCTACTTTTTGCATACGGTCGAATTAGGACTCGGGACCACTCCCATTGAGTTTAAAATGCCCTTTGCGACCTTTTTGAGTATAAGCTTCGATATGTTTGGAGAAAGTTGATTTCTGCTACTTTTTACTTTGGGCTTGGTTTTTGGGCTCAGCCCTATGTTAACTTATACTCCAAAACTGAACCACTCTCCCCATTCTCCCTCACTTCTTTCTCTTTTCAGTTTTCTTAGCTTTAATGGTGGGAGAGATTGGAAATTAAAACTCCAAAACCCTAGTTTCTCTTGCAAATCAAATTCCTAGCTCCAAACTCAAGAAGAACCCATTGGTAAGCTTCTCTTCTTCTTCTCCAACTTGTTCTCTTACCAATTTCAGAAATTCCTAAACCTAATTTTGGGAATGTTCTTGTTTTTTTTAGCATAGATTCAAGCTCATTTGGGTTGTGTTGAAGAGAGGTTGATTCTCCATTTGCTTTCAAGCTTCTTCTTGTTTGATTTTGAGAAAAGGTGAGATTTTTATCTCACATCTATGACTATAACTATCTTTGGTTGTTGGGTATGAATTCCTAACACTTCTTCATGTGCATTTGCTCTTGATTTGGATTGATTTTGTGAATACTCCAATTTTTGGGTTTTTAAGTCAAATTTGTGTGAAATCCTTTTATGGATGTTTGATCATGTTTTTGGTGATGCACCGAGGAGCATATAGGGCCGGGTCGCCGATTGGCATAAACCCTTAGAGCCAATGTTCGTCCGATTGCATTTTGGAAGAGTTTGCTCTTCATTTGTATAAGGTTGAAAAACAGCCCAGGCATGATTCAGTCGACTGAAATCTCTGTTCAGTCGACTGAACCTGAAACCCGAGAGTTTCCAGGCATGATTCAGTCGACTGAAAAACTCTGCACAGTCGACTGAAACTGGAAACAGAAAGTTTCCTGAACCTGGAAAATTTCCATGTACAGGGTCAGTCGACTGAAATTCTCTGTTCAGTCGACTGAACCTGCTGTTTGAGTCCAATTTGCCTTTTTGGATTGGAATTCCAATTTAAATCGATTCGTGATAATCCTATTTGTTGTTATCATCTATTATGATTTTGATGACTCTTTTTAGGGATTTTTGAATATCCATTTCGATGGATTCTTTATCGATTTCTTTGGATTTTATTCACGTCTTCGTATGTGAATTTTTGTGATTGGTTGTTCTTACAATCTTCTTCGTGATTTGTCACTTTAAAAATATAAAGGTTTCCTATACTAGTAGTAAATATCAAAACTCTTTACTCAAACGATTTCAATACTCTTTTAATACCAAATTCGTTTATAAAACTGTTTTCCAATCTATTAGTATATACAAACCTTTACCTCACTCGTATGAGAAATCTAATTAAACGGCTTAGTAAAACAAGTGGTATGAAACGCTTGCGTTTACTTTGTCGGTTAATTCTTGGACTTGTTCGATTGAACCTCTTGTGACAATTTTCTAGTGGAGATTTACAGTTTGTTCGTAAATATTTAAGTTAAGCAAGTGGTTATGGGACATGAAGCTAAACTCATATATTTACTAGCTTAGTGTAATCGACACTTCTCGCTGATCATGACGATCATCTTTGTGATTTAGACTAGCAATGTGCGATGTCTCTTTGTCTGCGAGGGAGACTAAACCCCGTTTTGTGGAGTTTCGACTCAATTTGTGATGGGGTAGCAACCCATGGTCTTCGGGCCGTTTGTGGAGCTTCGGCTCAATTTGTGATGGTTAGCAACCATGGAATTAGCATTCCGTTTGTGATACACGTGTTGGTGAGCTTTATGCTCCCGTTTGTGATAGGCCTCCCCCCTTTGTGATTTCTGGATTTCTTGAGATGATTTCTAGAATTTTTGTTTCACCAATTTTCATGATTTCTATTGATAAGCCTTATCGATATTTGTGCATTGGTGAATTTGTGTGTCATTGACTTTAGTGATTTCTGGATTTCTTGTGTAGTCTTCTGGAACTTGTGTGTCATTGATTTTTGTGATTGACATTGATATTATCGTCAATATTTATGGTTTGGTGAACGAAATAAGGAGTATGACGTTTCTTTGATTCTTGTGTAGATTTGGTGACATTGATTAATCGGATTGATGATTTTCAACTAATTATATATATCACAGCTTGGCATTGTGATTATTATGTGTTTAGTCATATCTCTTATTCTATATCGTTCCATCTGATATTTATAGTTAGACTGATCCGTTTATTATTTTCTTATTAAATAATACTCGGGTCAGACCGAGATGTTACAGGTGCTTCTGCTTGACTTCTCCCCTGGGATTGACTTCTCTGACTTTTGGCAAACTACTTAAATTAGTAGTTTATTTTGTTATATACACTTGAGATATAGACTCATTGTTGTATTCTTTTGTATTATTGTGGATCTTTTTGACCACTACTCTGATATACACTTCCATGTGTTAATTATATATTCATATCTTCTTCCGCCTTTGTGATATGAATTATCTGTGACTGATTTGTGTTATGCTTATTTCTATATTTGTTTTCCGAAGGATTTATATTGCCACCGTGTAGTAGCTTTGAGTTTGTGTCGGTATGTCGGATTTCCTCTTGAAATAGAATGCATGTTATATTATCTGACATATCGGTGCTCGCGCAAAGAAATTTCACGGATGGTCGCTCCTCAACAGCCTTATTCTCCGTGCTAGTCGACAGCATTCACCGTAATGTTCTTGGCTAGCGTGGGTATAGAGGTGGGGCGTCACACCAAAGGACCCAAATCAAAAGAAAATAAAATGGCTTAAGATAATTACTTCACACTTAACTAAAAAAATGTATACATATATCACATATACACAAAACAAAATGCACTTTTCTTTCAAGTTTTACACAAGAAAAATATGTAAGCTTTTATACTTGTAAAATAAAACATTTCCTACCATATAACAAAAATAAATCAATATTTTTAAAACATTTTTATTATTAAAATTCTTTATTTTACAAAAATGCACTATTTTCACGAATGAATGCAAAACTCTACATGTTGAACTTCTATAATTAAACAAAAATATTTTTCTTGCTTAGAAAAGTATAGTTAACCATTCTAAACTCAAATTTATAATTGAAACTCATTTTTACACCAAATTTCATCTTTTTATTTAACTAAACACCCTTTAAAAAATCAAATACCTCTTTTAGTTATAATTTAATATTAATAGGTAATCTCCAAAACCAGGGTTGTTACATTTTGTTTCGTCGAATTTGAGCTGCTCTAGCTCCGTATATTATTTTTGACGGTTTAGCAGCATTTTGGCAGCAAATATCGACTTTTGATAGGATGACCGTATCACTAATATATGTGTACCATTCTATTCATCTCCTCGTGCTGATCCCCATAGTATATTCATCTGTGCATTTTGGCAGCCTGTACGAGGCGGAATCGACAAAACGATTTGCCGTATCGGTTTTGCATTTGGGCCTTTTGGGTTTCCTTAGTCTATTAAGTTTCCACCCTGTTGAAAACGAATAGCCAATTGCTTTTATTATTTCAAGAAATAGTCATTTGATCTTTGCTATTCGTATGGTATCAATTTATTTTAGCATACATTCATTTTTCTCTATCCCTTCTCCTCCAATTTTGTTCTATACATTGCCTTGAAAAGAAAAGTATATATAATCCAAGTTGCTTTCATATTTCTGTTAACATGCTTGTCTTCCCTATTTACTCGAGTACTATCCAAGCCTTCCCATATTTTTTCTTGAAGCTAACCCCTACCGTTTCCCAACCACGCGCCATGCAAGCAGCCCTTACTCGACCCGAGCCCACAGCATCGGCCGTCCACTCTCTCTCCACCACACGCGCCAACACCACCTCCCTAGATCTGCGTCCAAACCCTTCTCACTGAACAGAGCGCTCCACTTACCTTCATCCGTCGAAGCAACTCAACTCACCAGATTGGGCACCCTTTGCATAGCCGTAGTCGCCCCTAAGCCACATCCGCCATGTAGCTCGCTCGCCTTTCCCATCTTCAAACATCCACCATCCCTCCAGGCAGCATAGTCGAAGCCATTCCCTACATCAGCATAACTCTTCAACCTCCATGGCTCCTGAACTACACCGACCATCCCGCCAAGTCCTCCAACTCAGAACCACCTCACCCATGATAGATCCCTCCTTGCTCTACCTTGACCTCGACCTCCCTTGCACTTCTCTCCGTTCACCCCTACCTCTCTCGAAACTGCTTGCCCATCCTTCCACATTATCTACAACCGAGCATGAACGCCCTCCAACCAGCCACCGATTCTACCTTTCGCCTTTGCTTCACTCATAGCTGCAGTGCTAAGCACCCTTTAATATGACATAGCACCATTTTATTTTATATATGTATTGTTTTTATTTGCAAATCTCTCCTTTATTATAAAATAAAAAGTTTATTTTGTATATATACTAATTTTTACATGTTGGTTTTTAAAATATAAAATATAGATATATTGATTTTAATAGATATGTTTTAGCAAATAATGATTTCTTTTAAAATATATGATATGGAGATTTTTATTTTAAAATATGTGCGTTTTATTGGAATATTGATTTTGGAAAAAATAATAATATGATATATATTTATATCAAGCTAGTTTTGATTTTTGAATTCATCGATTCAAGTCCATTATGCTTTGCTTTGGGTCACATCTTATTCTTGTTATTTCTCTAGTCTCGAAAGGTGAGCAATCACTCATGATAAACATTCTTATATTTATTAAATTGATTTCACTTGAAATGACAATTGAAATATGTTGTTAAATTGAATTGGTTAGAATTTTAATTGTTGAATATGTTGTATTAGTATTTATATTTTTCACTTGTGATTTATCGAATATGACACCACAATCATGTTGTATATTATATATGAATCGTTAGCTATGATAATATTTGCCATTGATATGCTATGTCATTTTATATTTTATTCTATTGCTCTCACTCTGCAAGTTTCTTGTTAGAAATTTCCTATGGGTTGAAATGATACATACCCAAATAATTTTATAGATTAGGGGAAAATCATTATGGATTGAAATGATAAACCCAAGCGATTTCATTGATTTTGAAATTTGGGGATTGCGGGTTGAAATGATATATACTCGTAAATACAAATTATTGCAGATTGAAATGATAAATATCTGTATCACTTGGCCATACTATAGAAAACTATATACAGACACTGTTGGTCTATTTTTGAAAAAATGATTTCCAAGTGTTTGAAAGGAAATATCTGGGTTTTATTAAATATTGATTTTAAAATATAATATAAAGATTTTTATTTTAATGTATGCAAAAATTTTAGATTTTAAATTATATGTTTGGAAATTTTAAATTTTATAAGTTAAGTTTGAAAATGTAAATTTTGAGCTTTTAGTTATAATTTTATTATTTTTAAATATGTAAAATAAGATTTAATAAATTTTAATATAATAAAATTTAATTTAATTAGTATATAATATATTTAAGTATTTATGTAAATTTATATCCGTATTTTAAAAATAGATTTTGTAATCACTTTGATAAATAAAGGTTGGAAGATAAATTAAAGTTGACTTGAAATATAAATTGGTTAATAATTGAACTTAAATAAGGATTGATTTGAACTTATTGATTTTGAGATTTTAAAGATACGATTTTTATAATTTGATAACGGGAATTTGATTAAAGATAATTAAATGAATATTTTTGAATTTAAATAGATTGAAATTGAATATCTAAATTTGATTTAAATGTGAAAATTAAGATTTTATTTAAATGTTTATAAAAGTGATTAGGTGAATAATTTAGAATTAAATATAATTGAAGTTAGATGTTTAATTTTAATTTTATTTAAATTGGTAATTTTGAGATTTATTTAAATGTTATTAGAAATGATTAAATGAGTATTTTCCAATTTAAATAAATTTAAGATTGAATTTTTGAAAATATGAATGAAATTTATCAAATTGAGTTATTGTAAATTGTTGAATATCTACACTTTGAAACCTATTAAATCGGGAGTGATTTAAATTTGTAGTTCGAACCTAGATTTGAAATCGATAAAATAAATGGTTTTAATGAGAATTTGAATTGATACTGATTTAAATTTGAATTTTTGGAAGTAAAGTTGATCTGAATTGATTTTTGAAATCGGAAGAAACAATTCTAACTTAAAAGTTTTTTCGACGTAGATATTTTAATATATAAAATATTTCTAATATATAAACTATTTTAATCTATAAACTATTTCAAATATAAACTATTTTTACTTTCTAACTATTTCAACATATATAAACTATTTTCAATAATTAAACTATTTAAGTTGGAACTGTTATGATTTAGATTAAATGAATATAAATGCGAAATTTTTTGATATGATGATTTAAACCATTCCGTGGTCATAATTTTGAAAGTGAATATGATTTTGAAAGCGATATGATTTCTAAAGTGACATGATTTTTGAAATGAATATGATATTTTGATATGAAGTATGAACTGTTTGAAATATAAAATGACCACAATGTGAAATAAGCTTTTGGTTGTTAAAGAGATCGGGATCGTATAGTGTCATACTCTCTGAGAATACCGAAAATTACTTTAACAATTGTGCACATGGTGGAGATTCCAAAATGAAGTAGGATGTTTTGGTGATTGATTCTATATGATGTATTAACGCGGCCCTGACTCCCACGAGTCAGCTTGATGTGGCTAAAACATGAGCTATATCAGGCCAAGTGAGGTCGCACCTTCGATCAAGCATGCTTCTTCGATACCATTCTCTTACTTTGTGATTTGATTGTGTGCACCTTTGATTTGGGAGTGTGTCTCAAGGTGGGTGATAGTAGCTGCTATGCGTTACCACCAGTCCGGGAGTGCAAATGATAGAATCCTACCCTTGGCATTGCCTCGCGTGCCTTGTCACATGCCTAATTGCACCCTTTACCAGTTTGTTTTGTACCATACCTATGGAGTGCTCCTTGAGCATCCCATCAGTTTGGTGGGGCATATAATATCTATATAAACTACGGAAATATATAAAAATGTATTAATGGGGATATGGGTAACGCCTTAACGCTATTTTAAAAGTTTACTTTACTATAAGAATTATATATGTAGTGTATTATACCATGTAGATAGTTTAACGGATCCTTAGAGATGGGTATCCTAAACATCCTTTGTAACGGTCCAGAAATTTTGATTAATATTTAATTGATTTTAAATATTTAAAAGTTAATGTTTAACTTGATATCAAATATAACTATTTATTGGATAATTTAATTATTGAATCTTAGTTTTTAAGCTTGTTAAAAATAATTTAATGGCTTATAAAATTTATATTTATAATAACGAAGATAATAAAACTTTTAAAATTGAATTTAAAAGTGATTTGTCCAGTTTTAAAAATATATCATTTAAATTGACATATAAAAATAGCCTTCCGGGGTACAGTCTTGGAATTCAATGAAACAAGTTCCATTGGATCCGTAATAGTGTATTATTATCTCATTTCAAATTTCGTAGCATTTGAAGTTATCGTTTGACCGTACGGGATAGAAATGCGCTGAAATTAATATCGAAAACTCAAAATAATAATTGGATCCAGAAAGATATCTTCTCCATACGATCAAATTAGGACTCGAAACCTTTTCCATTACGTTTGAAATAGGGGTATGACAATATAAATGCCAGGCAGCATGCCTTGATAATAGTTCAAGATTTTGAGTTGTGTAAATCGAGATGATTTAAATTCAAATTTTATATACATACATACATACATACATATATATATAATTAATTAACTTGACCTTTTATTCACATCGGCATTTTCCCCTTACTTCGAAACACTGTAGATGACTGATTTAAACATGTTTCCCTCCTCCTTTTAAATCATGTCGTTTCTTCCAATTTGTTCAAAACGCAAATACTATGTAGGAAATAAATAGGAATAGCTTCCCTTAAAACACTTAGCATATTCTTGGATTCCCTTTTCTCCTTGACTACACTTTGTGTCCTTCAAATTCCGTTCTAGTATCCCCAAAAATTTATTTCCACGGGATGAATGTTATGCCTCAAACCAGAAAAAAAGGAGCGAGGCCTTTGTTAAAATCAGTTCGATTTCTTTTTCCACAAGAGCCTTGCAATTCAATTCGCGATTTCATGGAGGTGGAGATCGTCGGCAGTCACGTTCATGGTGGTCACGATTAGAAGGAAAGGGCGCTCGCACACACGCGTGCATAGACGGATGGAGGCTTGATTTTTTGTTTTGCGATGATGGGAGGATGAGTCATACTAGTGGCCCAGGCAGTCGTGTGGTGGAGTTAGGCGACGAGTTAGAGCTACGCTAGGATCATGCTCAGGTGATGCGCGATGGCATGGGGACGTCGCGATGGAGTGTATGGACTGGGAGGATCTGGGTCGGCAGTCGTGTTTATTTTGGAGGGTCGAGTTGAACTTTGGAGATATAGTCGTGTCGAGAGCGTTCAGAAGCGGAGGTTGGTGATGGCGGCATTGATGGTAGTGGGTCATGGTGGTCAGTGCACGAGCGTGCATGAAACCTTCGTTCTATAACAAAAAAAGAAAAAAAAGGAAGAGAAGCAGCGATATAGGAAGAAGGAGAAGCTACTTGGGACGGGCCTTTCTTGTATGCTAATGGGTAATTAATTTTTAAGTTATGGTTAAGTTAATTAATTAGTTTATACAACTTGTTATCCTTACAGATATTGTATCTTCTTCATACAATGTTAGAATTGAACAAAACAAGCTGCATTGTATTCGTATTAACGCGATGTATGCAATGAAATTGGATTAACTGAATTTGGAGCTGCTAGAATTTCTAGCTAATTCGAACGCGAATGCGACAACAAAAATAAAAGTGATTATAAGCAGATATGATACTATGGAATTTGTATTAAGGGAAAATGATACTATGGAATTTATAAATAAGGTTTATAAATAAAGTAAAGTGATTATCGCTGGATAAATTGAAGTTGAAATTCACGGTGAGAATTTATAAGGAAATGGGTAAATCGGTTAAAAAATAAATGGTAGATTTATTTTTATAAAGGGGAAAAAGAGATTTACGGAATTGTTACGTAAATCAAATTGGGAATAAATCAAGAGAGATTTATAAATGTTAGACTGGTTATATTGAAATTGGAAATTATAATTTTATCGAGAAATTGAGTTTGTTTTACAAAGAAGAATTTTAATTATTAACTAGGTAATTTAAAAGGTGTTTAATAATATTTCAGAAAAATTGTTATTTAGTTATTTAATTTTTTTTAAATGTTTAATTTTTAATTAAGCTAGCTTATATTAAGTCAAGTATTTTTTTAAGAATTAATCAGTCTTATTGTTTTAAAGGATAAATTATTTCAATATTAACATTATTTTATGTAATAACTTTAATTTTAAAGAATATTCGTCCAAATACAACTTGGAAATTTATTTGGAGAAATTTTATAAGTATTATGTTGGAAAAAATTTATTTAATAAAGTTTTTGGAAAGTAATGGTGTACTTTCATGGCGTAATCGGAGGCAGTGAGTGCCTACAGTTAAGTTGTGGATTTCTTTGGGATAGAGATGTAACCGTGAGCTATGAATCCATGGTTTATATCGAAGTGGTACTTTCCACATTATTTTGAAAAAAGGGTTTCGAATATTTTTGAATGAAAGTTTGTGAATTTACTAAATTCGATAAGATAAGTACATAGTTTTGGATAAAGAGATTAATTTATATAAAAGTTAAATAAAAATGAGACTTGGATTTTCAGTGGAAAAATGAAATATTTGGTTGAACGATTGTCTATCTGATAGTTAAATAACTGATTATCAAATCTGAATCCAAAATATAACTTTAGATACATTTAGAAGAAACACGGGATTATATGGTACAGTTACCGTTCGAGATGTTGTACTGTATATATAAACTCATTTCGTTCTTCTAGGATGTTTATAAGAAAATCCGTCCACTAATGGTTAGGAGGTGATCTCCGACCTTATTTCATTTGTTTATTTCCTAAAGAATCTGGTTTGAGTTTACCGAAAATATCGAACATTGTTTCAAAGAGATCGGGATCGGATAAGCTATCCAAAAACCACTTCGATCCAATGAGTACGTTTTTGAAGGAAAACTAAAGCATGGAGTCGAAGATGGAGCAGTGAAGTGCAAGGGCTAATCGCTACTAATCTTGAGGATTTTTTCCAAAATGGATGTAGTAGGAGTAGTGCCTTCGGTTCCGTTCGGACCCAAAAAGGACTTGTATGGATGAATGCTATCAGTACATTGTCATTGGATAACAATGAGCGTTCTAAGTGAAAAGTCTTTAAAAGGTAATCATAGCCTCTAGCCTTATCAACCGGGAATGACTGCAAAGAAGGGGAGACGCAGTAAGGCCAAGTGGGTCACACGTAATTAGTTTATGTTTATCACTTTCTAGATATCCTCAGATATTATTCCTACGATACATGGAAGGAGCTTGGAAAGGGTAGGAACACCTGAGGTGATAGCATATTCGGTCTATTCAGGTTAGGGATAGTCTGGTCTTGTGTTGCAGAGGATCCCAACGTGATCCTTGGTACGCTGTTCTAGACATGTACTGTGACAGGTGATACCCCAGTACCTAGTCATTCGTATGGAATCCATTCTCTAATACGTGCCTTTACGGTTTTGATTGTAGAGCCTAGAATGCTGAATTTAATTAATGTAATAATTTCATCTATTTGAATAAGTATTTTTCCTTAGACACTATTATAATATCAAAAGATCTGATATGAAATATTTTGGTTGTTGTAAGGTAAAAACCCGTCGTGTTTATGTGTGGCGTGGTCTTACGAGATACCTTGATTTTCATAGGATTTTGAAAACTTTAATAATTCAAATTGAGTGTTTTTTCTCACGCTGGTTTTTCAGACTGACTCTGGTGTTATTTTATTATAATGTTCGGGTCTGACCGAATATTACAAATACATGGTAGGATACTATGGAGCTCAGGAGGCGAGTTGGATGACGAAGATGTATTATACATTTTTGATTTTATTCCGTTGTGTATTGTAGGCTTTATATTCAGCAATTGTGAGGAAAAGTTATTATAATTGTCTGGTGTTGTGTTATTAATGTATTGTACTCTGAAGATGTAATGTATAAATAATAGTTAAAGTTCTATTGTATGAAGACCAGTTGTTATCCGTTATATATTTGTTCCGCTACGATTGTGAGATTCTGTGTTTTCGTTTCTATCTTCTTCTTCTACCTCTTTCTTCTTTTTCTAACGATCTGGTATTTTTGGCATTCAATTTTTCGGTATGTAATAAGTGGACGTATTAATATTGATTTTTGAAGGTCGAAAATCCGGGCCGTCACATCCTTTGAGTTACTATGTATTTCACCTGACATTTCACTTGAGTTGATTTACTGTATAAGAATGTTAATCTTGACTCGAGTGTTTTGTGTTTTGCTTTATGCTCGGGTCAAACTGAGTGCGACAGCATTTGAGACCCACCATCAGAGCTTGGAGTTTTGCTTGAAGATCTGTCTTATCTATCCATCTTTTTAGTTATTTTAGTTGTTTATGTTCAGAGTTGTCATCTGCTTATGTATTTGAGACTACTTTGTACTTGAGGTTTTAAGTTGTATTTGTTTCAAACTCTGATGTTTTTATAGTAGCTTCATGAACTACTTTTTATCTATTCCGCTGCTTATTGTTATATTACCATGTATCTGTGATTCTGTGATTTATTTATTTACTGTATATGGTAAGTTTTGTCAAATATAAATTAACAATCCGTTGTTTTGAGCAATTCAAGTCTGACATAAGTGGATGATTATCGATTTGAACGATTCGAAATGCCAGGTCGTTACAATCAGAATATTTTAGTATTTCATGAGCGGTTTATGTGATGATCCACAAATCCATCCCATCTAGAGCTAACAATAAACGCACATGTTCAACCCCAAACCGAACGGACACACGGATAATCATGAGAAAGAAAAAAAAGAAAAGAGAGAAGAGAAGAGAAAGAAGAAGAAAGAGAAGAAGAAGAAGAGAAGACAAAATAAAGGAAATTAAAACAATTACAGAATCTCACAGTCGTAGCGAAAAAAGATAATATCATATGAATGATCTTTACAAAACAGAAATTGTAATATATATACATCCATCAGAGTTCAACAATCAAACACAAATCATCAGCCTGGACAGTTATAATAACCCATCCTAACAATTGCTGATAATTTAACAACAATGCAATGGAAATAAACATATACATGGAATACAACCAGAAGATTTCCAGCTCGCCAGCTGAAGCTCCAAAGCATCCAAATCTACATCTGTAAATATGCTTGATCTGACCCGAACATTGAAAGGGAAGAACGTCCGGATTAGTCTGGTAAAACAGCGTGAGAAAACACATCTCAACTGAATTTATTTTAAAGTTACAAAACTTTTCTTTTATCAAAACAAAGGTATCTCGTAAGATCATGCCCACACATAAACATGGACAGATTTTTACCTTATGATTACTAAATTATTTCATATCAAATCATGTTATATTTTACTAGTGTCTATTATTCATATAATATTTCATCATAGCCGAAATTGTTACCATTATTAAATTCCAATATACTAGGCTCTACAAACAAAATTGTAAACACGTAGCGGAGAATGGATTCCATACAAATGACCAGATGAAGGGACTACCTTCCGACAGTACATCTCTAGAGGAATGTGCGGAGGCCCAATAGATGGTCCTCTACTAACACAAGACCAGCTTATTTCTAACTAAATAGTACCAAATATGTCATCACCACGGTCATTACTGACCTATCCAAGGGCCCTCATAGCATACATCCACAATAATTTATATTTCGAATGTCATAGCAGGAAGAAATATATCTAGAAGAGGATGATGATACCCTAATAGTTCCAAACCACAAAGACTTGTTGCATCTACCTTGTTTTGATCATTTCTACATATGAGGCCAAAGGCCACGTTTGCCTTTCACATAGCGCATTTAACTTCCTTTTTGAATACCATATTGCCATTCCTTTGATCATTGTTGACCTTCGCAAACATACAACCTCTGAGCTCGTACGTCTCATAGAAGGGTGTTAACCTAAGAGAAGTTGCCTTCTTCACCACCAAACAGATGTACGTTTATAAAAGTCAACGATGCAATTCTCAAGGATGCACTATCAGACATCCATCCATACAAGTTGTTCAAGAATTGGACTAACAGATAGCACTCTCGTACCACATCCTATAGGGAATTACCCCTAGGATCAATAGCGAATAGTCCATGCATTGGATATTTCATAATGAAGAGACCACTGCCACTATATGTATATTGGGAGTTTATCCCCAAATGATCAACAAGTAGTCCTTTATTACGAAAATCCAAATTATCAATGTCTTCCAAACCTGCACATTCGAACGCATATATGTTGGTCCGAAGTGGTTCTCGGATAAGTCCCGACCCCGGTCTCTCCAAACCACCAACGATGATGAGGCCAAATTATTTGATAGTCGGTTATTTAACTATCAAAGCAATAAACAAATATCTAGCACCATAATCAATCACTAGGTCCATCATAATAATCATTTATCAATTAAATCAATGTCCAAATATTTACTTCAAATTATCCTTAAAAAGATATATTCGCAAAACCATTTCAAATCTTTCTACGTTGGAAAACATTTCCATGCACTTATATCTACAGTATAAGCATATTCACAAATCATTTCATTTTCAACACTTAGAAACTATTTTCATATACTTATATCAACGGTATAAGCATATTCGATAAAACTACCATTTGGAGACACGTAAAATAGATTTCTATCTGTACAACTCTAGAGTTCGTATGCCTCCGAACGGGTGTTAAGTATAGGAAGCAATGCTCCTACACCACCAAGCCTTTAGTACGACCATAAGAACCGATTCGTGTGTTTCATGATGGAAGGTCAAAACATGATTTATTGGGTCAAAATGAATGTTGCGTAAAACATCGTTATGACAACCCAAAACATCAGTAAAGGGATTTAATAAATAAATATATAGATAAATCCTCATATATTATATAAAACATGTCCTTTCGGAAATTATTTACTATAACAACGGTGTTTGCCTCCTTACTTCTCGATAATGTCTGTTACAACAACAAATATTGAAATCTTTGTTTCCGTTATCTAACTCATTTAAAACATTTTTCAAAATCATTTAATTCCATTTAAAACCATTCTTCCCAAAACCTTTACTTTCAAAAGATAATTTACTTTTAAAACATTTAACTCCATTAAAATATCACTTTCAACATTCCTTAAATACAAATCCATATTAACAAAACTATTTTTATAAGTCTCCTTTCAATTTAATAAAAATTTTATTTATTTAAAATCCCTTTATTTACAAATCTATAAATAAAATCCATTCTTTTATAAAAACTAATTTTACTATCAAAATCCATTTACCACCAAACAACTTAAAATCCCTTTACAAAATATTTACAAATTTCAATTATAAATCTATTACTTAGTGTACAAAATATTTCCATTATAAATCCTTTTATATAAACTTATTCAAAAATCCCAAATCAAAGTATTTCTCAAAACTATATTTTTATAATATCAAAAACCTTAACTTTTATTTCTTTAAAAACAAGTCTGTTCCTTTAATAATTTAAAAATTATTAATAGGTATATGTTTCCAAAAATCCTTCGAAATCCTTTTCAAATCAAAATCATCATTTCAATATTTTAAAATATATAAAATATGGCCTAGTGCAACCATAACACTAAATAAATCAAACAATATCAAAGACATCAACATGACATTCAAACATCATGTATCAGCACATATATATGAAAAGTAAATCAATAGTTGCGAGAAATCCTGTTGGATCCCTCCAACCTGTCCCCCTGCATCACAGCATATAATCATAAAAACGTAAATCAACCGCTTCGAGGTGGGATTCGTATACAAAGGGTCATTCGGCTATAAACAGGAACGTAATATGGTCTCATCCGCTCCAATTGGTGGGAGTATATCCTGACCAACTAATATATATAGTATATCATCCAAAAAACATCAATCATCATAAATAAAATTATTTCCACTTATGTTAAAATATAAGCAGGCCAGAGAGGTGAGTTTACTCACAAAAATGCCAGAAATTGCCAAAGCGCTCTGGTTTTGAATTAAAATTGAACGGTCGTTCAATTTAGCTCAAAATTCCAACTAGCTCCAAATTCATCCAATCCAACTCCATAGCTTGTGCTCGCTGATACGACGCTCAATATAGACCTCATACGAAAAAGTTATCAATTAATAATCATAACGAGATAATTGATTATATAATTAACCAAATTATTAACATTTTAAACATTTAATTTGAAATTTAACCTTTCTCCTCCACATTTTCGATTCCCTCCTAAAGGCTATATGAAACGCACATGAGAAGTTTTCTCTTTTATTCTATATACGTGAGCTCGTTAAAACATGCGCATTCCAGTCCACGCCGCACCGCTTGGAACGAACCGTCGCCCTCGCCTCTGACTGTGCGCCACCCTCTGCAAGCACCGCGCCTCCATTGCCTGTGTGCGTATGTGCGACCACCCAAACCGACCCTAGAAACTGTTCTCGAACGGAGTGAGATTTCGGTCGCCGTCATCGACCATTCGACGATCCGTCCGTAAACTAGCTTCGTATCGTTGCCCTCTATGTTTTCTTAGTTGAAGTCGTTGGCTAATTTTGCCTCTAGTGGCTCCGATCAACGTCGTCCATCAGACGGTTTTCTGTTATTGACTGTTGTGAATTAGGGTTTGCAAATGAGAAGAGTTGAGGGATATTTATAGAAGATTTCGCTTGGCACTATTCATCTATGAAAATTCTGGCGTTCTGTATGTTGTACTCTTATTCCGAACATAATGGAGTATATACCAGGAGCAAATTCTATCACATAAAGAAGATAGCTTTTCAAAATCGAATTTAATTAATTTCTATGCGTTTCAAACTCACACGATCAAACGATACATCCAGTTGACATGAAATTCGACAGCATACTATAATTCTATTACGGATCCAATGAAACTTGTTTCATCGAAATCCGGGACAGTGCCATGACTAAATACATGTTAATCAAAATATGAAATTTCCAATTTTAATTTATTCACTTTTTAATCAAATTTTTAGTCAACTTTATAAATCATTTTCATTCATTTTGACTTCAAGATTCAATTATTTAAACAATTTCAAATATTATTCAACAGCTTAAATATTAAATAAACTGCTTATTTTTAAATATATGTTATTCAACTTATGAAATTAACTTTTAAATATTAAAAATCAATTAAATATTCTAAATTCAGATAACTAAAATTCTGGGTCTTTACATTCTCTCCTTCTTAAAAGAATTTCGTCCTCGAAATTACCAAGTAAGAAATTTGCCACAAAACCCATTTACTTTTCAAAACAAATTAGTTGAAATAGATTACCAAATTCATTTAAACCTTTTAACTTTTCAAAATCACTTAGTTAAACTTCTTATAAAAACTTTTCTAACCTTTCAAATTCATTTATAGATATTAACTAATACCCTTCCAAAAATCAACTAATATCATTTCAACCTATAACTCAAAATCAAAAAATTTAGTTATCAATTTTTTTTCCAAAATTCTTAAAAAAATTCTAGCGCCTTAAATTTACGAAAAATTTCGCCAGTGTCTCCTTTGCACGATTGAATCGTAGTAAAATCACAATATATATATAATCATAAATATACATCTCATCTTCGAGGATGAGGCATCCCGTATGGAAAAAAATATAAAAGTATGATATGTAATTTAAGATATGTACCTTTTATTATATTAGCGAGCATATATAACTAATATAGCGAGAAAGCAAGCTCCAAATGTAAGCATACACCATCCGCACCTACTAATCACTCAACAAAAAATGAGCATATGTATGTAGAAAGTAATATCAACATATAGCATAAACTATATAACAACTATATGCAAACATAGCCAATGCAACAAATACAACAAAAGAAACCATCAAACAATTATCCAATTAATTCGTAGCTATATCAATTTGCATTTTCTGATGTCAACATTTTATTCATTAAACCCCGTGCGATGTACAAATATCATTCGTACTCAAAACCATACCTAATCGCTCGATCACACAATTTCACTTCCGAACTAGTATCGTTCACATGACCACTCTAGTGCGGATTCAGATCTGGTTCCTTGATTAGAAAACCGCCATTCTCCTTGCATGGCCATATACTATAATAGAGAACATAATAATCAATCAAAACATCATATCTAGGGTTCATCGTCAAGAAATTGGGTGAAAAATTCCAACTCGGATCAATGTAAATCACCTCGAAATCGTTTATTTGAATCTAGATCAAACAGTTATGCAAATAAAATAATATACATACACCTTACGTATATATTCCAATTGAGTTCTTGTTATATCTCAATCTTTTTTCCCAATTCTTTTATTTATATTCAATTTCTTTTACATTCATTTAATTATTCTTAGTTTAAATCAAATTCAATTATCCATATTACTTTCACCTACATTCAATTCATTAAATTCACTTATTTATCTTCACTTCAAATTCAATTCATGTTTAACAACATTTCATTTCATATACAATTTATTCAATATATTTCCTTTTTAATACTACAACACTTAATATCCATTCCATAAAATTATTTACTTAAGTTTATAAACATTTACTTAACACTTCTTATGTTTATTATTACTTCACCTAAATACTTAAGTTCATATTTATTTCCATCAAACATCATTCTAAAATATATTCAATTCATTTCACACTCAAATTTAATTGCATTTTATAAGTCAAGTTCATCTTCATTTCAAAAGTCAAATTCTAATTTATTTAACTTGTTTCCTTAATTTCATTACAAATCAAATTCAATTCACTTTCATTCAACTTTTCTTAAGTTAAACTTCATTTCATTTACTCAATTTATTTAACTTTTCTCAAGTTAATTCTTTTATTTCATAATCTCAAATTCAAATATTCTTTTGTTTGCTTAACCAAAATGTTCAACCATTTTAAAATTTTAGTTTAATTCCCTGTTCAAATTCATAAGTTGTAAACTTATTTATTTTCTATACCATTTCCAGTTTATAAGTTCAAAAACTTATTTTTGTTATATTTATCAAATCAAACATTGAATTTATTACAATCAAAATTTGTTTTATCAAAACAAAGCTTCAATAGTAAATTATTGATGGTAACAATTTATCACTTAGAGACTCGAAAATGAATACCGATGATGCTGTAGTCATCACTCGAATTATTTCCCAGTGACTAAAGTGAATTTAATGCTTTTTATTTTTTTTTAAATTCTTTTTTATTTATAAATCGCATTTATAAATTTATAATTATATATAAATCACTTTGATTGTATAAAATCATTTCTTATTTGTTTATGTTTGTTTATATTTATAGTATAACATCCACTTCTATTATTACACAAACAACAAATGATAATAATCAAATATTACCATTACTGACATCCAAAAATCCATATATAACTATAATAATTCTATCAAAAAAAATTCCTTTATATATAAAATATATTTTAGGTAAAATTATTTCATCATCTCACTTTCGAAAACAATATTGTGCGGTTTGCCTCGTTTAAGCGTTTAAAAACCCCTATCGATAACATGGCGTCCCACATATCGACTAGAATTCATAAGCCACATCAAAAGAGAAATTTACACAATATTAAACATTTTTATATCGCTAACAAATATGTTCTCATATTTATATAATACACTCAAACTCAATCTAGGGCGCTACTGATCCTATCTATAATGAGTACCCAACCAAAGCCTAGGTATTTCGCAAAATCCTAAGCTCTGATACCATATGTGGCGACCCGCAAATCCATCTTGTCTAGAGCTGACAATAACCACACATGTTCAGCCCCAAACCAAATGGAAACATGGATAATCATGAGAAAGAAAGAAGAGAGAAGAGCGAAGAGAAGAGAAATAGAGGAAGAAGAAGAAAGAGAAGAAGAAGAAGAAGAAGAGAAGATAAAACAGAAGAAACTAAAACAATTACAGAATCTCACAATCGCAACGAAAAAACATATAATACCATATCAATAATCTTTACAAAACAGAAAATATAATATATAAACATACATCCATCAAAGTACAACAATCAAACATAAATCATCAGCCTAGACAGTTATAATAACATGTCCTTACAATTATTGATAATTTAACAGCAATGCATCGGAAAATAAACATATGCGTCGAATACGACTTGAAGACTTACAACTCGCCTGCTAAAGTTCCAAAGCATTCAAATCTTCATCTATAAATGTAACGACCCGAAATTTTCACACCAGAAAATTCCAGATGGTTATGAAAAAGAAGAAAAAGATAGAAGAAGAAGAACAGAAACACCAATATCTCACATTCGCAGCGGATAAAATATAATAATAAATAATAACAGTTGCAAAAGAACACTATATCTGTCGTTTACATTTAATATACATTAGAGTTTCACATTTACACAGTCACTAAATATATACAATTATCATGCCTCAGATTAACAATAATATAAATACAGCGGATATACTCTATACGATATTGCCATCCAGCTCGCCTCCTGAGCCCCAGAACGTCCTAACCTGAAAATCTGAAATACTCGGTCTGACCCGAGCATTACACCAAAGTAACACCCGGGTCAGGCTGGAAACCAGCGTGAGTAAACCCAACTAACATGGAATACCATAGCAATCAACTTACAAAACCCGGGGTAATTCAAACCAATTTATCCCATTTTACAATTTCCTATAGACAACACTTATTTCACATATCAATTTCCAAGTACCAAACTTAGATAAAATAATCCAATTCACTTAAATCATTTTATTTCACCATACTGATTTCACAAATAAATTTATAAAAATTCGAAGTGGTTTCGGGTATTTCCTAATACCCGACCCCGGTCTCCTCGAAACACATGTTATCCTAACCCAAGTTATTCAAATGAAATACACAACATTTCATATCAGAGATATCAACTCATTCAAAGCAACCAATACCATTCAACCATCCATAAGCAAAGCTTAATCACTAACAAATTTAATTTAATTAATCTTGATTGAATTACCAACCTCAACTACTTAAATTTCTCCATTTAACATTAATTAGTTTCAAATCAATTAATCAACCATTCCTTCATTATTCATCTTAATTAATCACCCTGAATTAATTATCTTTCAATTTCATTCAAGTTATTAACTTTAACTAATTTCACGATATTAATTCTTCTTGACCAAAAATCAAGAAGTAATCTTAATTACTTCATGAATTAATTAACTATTTAAATTACATTAATCCTTCATTACTTATATTAATTAACTTCTCATAAGTCACTTATTATTGATTAATTCATCTTAAATAACCAATGTTTAATTACATCATTAATTATATGATTTAATGATTTCTTATTTACATTTCAATTTATCCTAATCTAATTTACTATGTTTAATAATTAATCATTAATTAAACCACAAATATTAATCACTCTTGATTTATCTCATCCTTTAATTATCTACCTTTTTGTTTAATGCATTAAATAAATCAATTTCTCCTTAATTAATCCTTTTAACTAATCTCTTGATTAATTACACAAAGCAATTATATTTTATTAATTACATTAAGTAATTACTTATCAAACCATCCATTGATTATTCTAAATTAATTACACTTAATTGATTTACTTAAAACTTGATTAATTAATTCAAACCCTTAATTACTAAATTAATTAATCATTAATTAATTCAATTAATTAATTATTCATTTTAGTTACCCTACTAATTTGATGAATCACAAATCATTAAGCCCTCATCAACATTAAAATGAAACATTTTCTTATTTATGACTTAAGTTTAAAGCAATTTAAGACCCGAATACTTCGAGTCAACCCAATTAACTCGAGAACCAACTAAAAAAAACAAGGCCACATCATCATTAGTGCACATCCAATCAATTTAAGCATTCATCCAATTATTTAAATTTAACTATTTAAATTTAAATAAAATTCAACAGAGTGAGATTTACTCACCTTTGGTTTTTTTTTCTTAGCATCCATTCCCTAATCCGGCTTGCTTCTTCTCAAATTTTGACCTTGTACAAATATTATATGATTTTATTAATATTCGAAATAAATCGAATAATCAATTGTCATTTATTAATTTAAATCTAAACTAATAATTTGGTTTTAGACTAATAATTAAACTTTAAACAAATTCATCATATATATATATTTCAAAACCTTAACTGTAGAAACAATTTCCTGTTTTCTATAAACATATGTATTATACTTTTTTTTCCTTACTGTAAATATAAAAATCCTCAGTCATCTCAAATTAACTTCCATTTACAATTATATGTTTACTAAATATAAAATAAAAACGAACCTCACCTTCAAACGAGAGCGCACGCCGCCTCCTCACGGTTTCGATCGAGGCATTCCTGGCCGTCGCCTTCCACGCATCCACTGCGCACGTGAGCCTCCAAAACTGTCACGCGAAACCCTTACTTGCACGACAACAGTAAACACCCCAGTCCTCACGTCGCCGTGGTCGAGTTCGCGACTGCGTCGCCACCTCGTAGGCTCGAAAATCCCTAATCGACATTGCCTCTATCGCGTGCGCGTACGCGAGATCCAATCGCGGCCTGCAGTCTTCCCCCCTCTCCATCCTCACGACAATGCCCTACACCATCGAGTATGAGTCGCCCTCTTTTTCTCTCTTCTTCTTTTTAAAAAAAAAATGAATCGGTTTTGGATAATGAAGGAAAGAGGGGCTCGTTTCTTACCTGTTGAAAGAAGAGGGGATGGAAAAATATTTATCTGGAGGATAAGCTTCTTGAGTACGCTTTATAAAATAATATAATATTGAAAATATCTCGTTGCATAACGCGAAATTCCAAACCCCGAATCAGATATGCCGACAGAAGTTTATAAGGTTTTACCTGTATTCCGAACACGATGAACGTGTTTCGGAGGCTAATTTGAACGTATGCGCGAGTTACGGAATTAAACGATCGATATTAAATTAAATCGATTAAAATAAATCTAAGCGTTTCGAGCTTCCAGGGTCAAACGAAAACTCTGATTGCTCTGAAAATTGAAATCCGATAATAACTAACTATTACGGATCAATGAAACTGGTTTCGTCGAATTCCGAGACTGTGCCTCGGAAGGCTATTTTAAATATCGATTTAAACGATAAATTATTAAAATTGAACAAATCACCCTTAATTTAAATTTCAACAATTCTATTATCTTCAATATCATCATTATAAATTTTATAAGCCTTCAAATTATTTAAACGGGCTTAGAAATTTCAGATTCAACAATTTACCTAATTTTCAATTATAAAATTCAATATTTAAACTATATAACTCAATAATTAAATTATCAAGTAAATATTAATATCTGGAAATTAAAATTAAAATTAACTTTTAAATATTTAAAATCAGTTAATTATTCCATTTTAAATTGTTAGAAATTCTGGATCGTCACATTCCTCTCCCCTTAAAAGAATTTCGCCCCTGAAATTACTAATTAGAAAGAATGGACTAATACCCGTTTACTTTTTCCAAAACTCACAATTCAACATCCTACCCCTATCTTTTATTAAAGGCCCACTATCACCTTAACTAACCTCCCAAAATCTTTTATAGTTTCAAATACTACCCTTATGTTCAATCATTTAAATTTAAATTTAACCAACTTTTGAATTATCCAAATTTTCTCAAAATTTTTTTCTAACTCTCTCTAAATTCCCGAATTTTTTTGCCAGCGACTCCTTTGTGCGGCTAGCTCGGTACAACTACAAAAGGCCTCTACGGGATCCCAAATTCCAAAAGAAAACAGAAGCCAAGTGGCTACATCAAAAACCCAATCCTATTTCATTCAGAAATTTTAAATACATACCTTTTGTCGGGCAATACAAATTTATCTTTTGGAATCAAATCCAATTCCTTTTCCCTTTAATACCTGCATATCTTGTTTAGCAACAATATTCAATCGTAACTTACAAATCATTTTATACATTCTCTTATATAGGTTTCCATATTTACTTCTATTCAATTTTTTTTTTCGTTTTAATATGGACTCGATTTATTTTCAATTTGGAATATTAAATTCTATTTTCCATGTATAATTGATTCATATTAGTTCACCTACAAATTTACTTTAAATTTCTAATTTGAAATTGTTTTGTCGTTAACAAAAATTTTCTAATTCCCAAAATTTTGGAAAATTTTTTAGCAGTCTCCATTGTACGGAGGAGCTTTTGCAATTTGACAAGAGATATAAATATGTATACATCGACCCACACGGTCGAAAAAAGCAAAAACAGTTCATATTTCCTATTTTTATTGCGTAGGCGTACCTTATTTAGCATCTTAAGCAAGCAGCTTATTAATTTTAGCAATTAGTGCAATCCAAATCCAGCCAAAGGGCCTTCAGCTACCTGTACTTACTCAATTCAAATATGTAAGTGCCAAGTATAGAGAATTTATTAACATTCTACTTACTTTCAATAGCTAAACATATACATTACTAACCATCAAGCACCAAACACTTCTTATAAACAATTTATATGTTTTAAAGCTAATTCATATGTCGTTTCATTTAAGTTTTAATGGTTCACAAACCAATTTCTGACATTCCATTGATTTATAATCCAAACAAGCTCATATTCACTTCAAATGATTCAGAATCAAATTTATTTAATCTCTATTAACTCATAGAATTTAATTACTTTGGTTTACGCCCAACGACAATTATTTCATGCAAATTTTGACGATATTCACTTAATAGAGTATTTGTTTTAGTTTATAACTATTTTAAATTAATTTCAACTCATTCTGCATTTAATTCCATTTCTTTTCTAAATTATTTACAAACCATTCATTGCATTTCATTTCCGCAATTATTCCATTCAAAACAATTTATTAATCTTGGCACATCCAATACTTATAAATCGATAACCATTTCCCAAATTAATTCAATCCAAGTTTTTATTGAATGGGCTTTCAACCTTATTTGAAGCCAAGCTTCCATAAAATTTAAACTTAAGTTAATTTACTTTAGTTTATTCCAACATCAAACTTAAGTTTACTTCTATTTGATCCTCATTTAATTAACTTCTATTAAATTCAGTTAGCCCATCAAATTTTAAACCTTAAATTTTAAATTCACCTTCTCAATTTATCAAAGTAATATCCAACCACATACTTATCTCATTTATACTTCAAATTAATATACCACCAAATTTAAGTTCAGTCTGATAATCTAATTCCAATCACAATTTTGATTTAGTTTCTATTCTATCAGACTTTATCCATTTATTATTTAACTCTGTTAACCCATTTCAATTCTTAATTCAATTACTTAATTCGTTATCGAATTTATTTTATTAATACAAGGCCAATCCTAATTTATTTCTATTCACTAAGGTTTGTTTTGCAACTCAAACCATTTCTATTATAATCACTTCTCTTATATCCAATTTACTTGCAAAATTCATCAAATATTATTCAAATCACCTTTGGATTTTATTTGTAATTCAAACCATCACAGTTCTATCCAACTCTTTTTTATTTTTTTATTTTACAACCTCCCCTCTTATTTAATTCATTATCAAATCCAAGTCGAATTCTTTTTACAATTTGAATTCATTTCCAAATTCCATTTTATTTACCCTAGTTAAATTTTATTATATACTCCTTCTATTAATTATTTAACCAATTAGCTTACTTCCAACTTCTAAATCAATATTCGATTTTAATTACAAATCCACTTCTTTAAAATTTCAGCTTGGATTTCCTTTTATTTCCCCAAAATTCCAACAATTTTATTTAAAATTTTAGAAATGCTTTTAAATTCACATCATACTTAATAAAATAGCTCTTCATAAAAATATTTTTATAACTCGATGTCTCAACCAGTCCATCCTTGTTCTCATAGAAATTCAGTCATATGTTGATCAGGCGTAGGACTGAAAATCTATAAGTACTTGGTAAACCCGTTTTCAACACCCAGTGAAAATACTTAGAAAATAATTTTATTGAAAATATAGAAAGCAGTTTTTGAAAATAGAGGAAACATTTTTAGTGAGAATGTTCTGGAAATCATCACCCTCATCCATGGTCACAGTTACATCCAGGGTTACGTTGCCGTCGCAGCAAAAGTCTATACAACTGCAGGCTCTCCGCGGCCTCTCAATTACGCCATGGATCCCACACAACAGATACATCCAGGGTTACGTTGCCGTCACAACAAAAGTCCATGTAACTGCAGGCTCTCAGCGGCCTCTGATTTTCGCTGTCGAAATGAAACCTCTCCACTCCTACGCAGGTCGCAGTCTGCCGATATAAAATCAAATGCAGACTGTTGGCTCTCAGCGGCACACACGACCCTCGCTATATTATACCATAGGTCGTAGTTACATCCTGGGTTACGTTGCCATCGCAGCAAAAGTCCATTTAACTGTTGGCTCTCAGCGGCACACACGACTTTCGCTATGGTATACTCAACTCATAATCCTCAGGAACTAGTTTTGTCCGGACTCCTCACAGGATCAACTTTAGAACCCCCACCCCCCCCCCCCCCCCCCGGGGCTCAAGGCAGCACCACCCGGTGGCACTCCTGAGAAGTTCATTTCAAGGGAGCGCCTTTTTCCCCAGAGCCATGATCAAAACATTTTATACTATACACGTATAGTATCTTCAAATCATACACCTAGTATGATCTCATACAAGGCTCCTTTACACAAAATCGATAAATTCTCAAACCAGGCTTTCCAAATTCCAATATTGATTTTACCCAAAAATCAAAAGCCTTTCCAAATCCAAAGGTCCTCAAACCTTTTCCAAAATCCTCATAAGATCCCTTATATATATATATACAGATATATATAATTTTAAAATTTTTGGATCCTTTCAAACTTGTATAAAACTCCTTTTATACTTCAACACCTTCAAAAAATCCTTTTCTTCTAGAAATACATTCAACCAGGGAAGATTTATCTTATATAACAAAGATGTATAACTTTGTTTATTCAAAAAAATATTAAAATTTAATTCTTTACTTTCAATATCAATTTCATCCAAATCCGTACGATGTACTCTTATCATCCGTACGCTATACCAATCTGATCGTTCGCTCGATCACACAATTTCACTTCCGAACTAGTATCGTCCACCCGACTTCCTAGTGCGGACACAGATCTGGTTTCTTGATCAGAAACTATCATTCTCCTTGTATAGCTATAACTATGATAGAGAACATCCAGAACCAATCAACAATCCATATCCAGGTCCGCCATCGAAAATCGAGTGAAAAATCCAAACTCGGATCGATAAACTATCTCGAAATTCTGTGCTCGAATCTGGATCAAACCACTATGCGAATAGAATAATATACGTACATCCTACGTATTTATTTTCATTAACTATCAGCCAAATCAATTTCCCATTTCTATTCTCATTCAACTGAATTTTCATTCACTTAGTTACAATTGTCTCAATTCCATTGAATTATCATTTCAATTCTTATCTCGGTTGGGTATTAAATCCATAACAGTTTGAACTCCGACCAGTTTATATTTAGAAAATAGCTTGAAAATTTTAAAAATAAATAAGTAATTGAAAAATAATTATTAACTTGCAAAATAGCTATAAAATAAGTAACTAACTATAAAATAGTTGAGAAATAGCTAAATAGTTGCAGAAATGTTAGATAATTGCAAAATAGTTGGAAATTGATAATTTATTTGTAAAATAGTTGAAAAATAGTAATTAGTTTAGAAAACAATTAAAAGATAGTTAAATAGCTCCAAAAATAATGGTAAAACAAATATAAAATAAGTTAGCTTTAAAAAGAAAGGTTGTATATATTTAATAGCTTAGAAAATAAGTTTATATTAAAACAATTCATATCGAAAATAGTCAAGAGTCAAACTATTCACTTCCCTAACTAATTTCCATTTAAATTGACCCAATTCCAATTCAAATAACTCCAAATTCCATTGGACTTGATTTATTCCCAATTCAAGTTGAATCAATCTTGATTCTTTTCTCAATTTAAATCAAATTCCATTCGATTTTAATCCTGTTTACTTTAATTATAATTTCAAATTATTCCAATCAATTTGAATTATTATCAATTGAACCCATTTCAAATTCAAATTATTTCAACATAATCCAATCCAATTTGTAGTGATGAAATTTAAATTTCAACTTTAACCCATCTCAAATTGTATAAATTCGAGTTAAATCCTCAAAGGTTGGTTTAACTCTTTTTAAACCAAATTAACTTTTATTTTAAAGTTTTTAATCTATTAAATTTTCTGAGTCCAATTCTCAAAATTCCATTTTAAATTATCATAACTTATGTATTTCAAGGTTCAAATAAGAGTTCAATACTATTTTATTTTAAGAATTTAATTTATTATTCAATTTTACCTTCCAATTTGAAGCCAGTTCTTAAACAAGTTTAATTTACAATTCAATTGTTCAAATTTATTTTATTTATACAATACCATTCTTAATTTAAAGATTTTCATTAATAATCGGATGATATCATCCAATTTATTTTAAAACGCCCATCTATTTTCAAATTTTAAATCTCAAACCCGTTTTGAGATCACACAAATTCCCAATTCCAATCAACCATTTATCTTTCCAAGTTAAATTCCAATTTACTTAATCCAATCAACCTTGCAAAATTTGAATTCCCGCTTCAAACTCCAAAATTCTTTCCCTTTTATAAGTTCAAAACTTATATCATTTTGGGTTTTTACATCACACTTTAGGGAAAAATCAAAAATCAACCTCTTATAATTTATTCCAAATTACCTTTGATGTCATGTACATCCATACATATATTTATTTCTTGGCCCTCCCAGCCATGTTTTAAAACTTTAAACCACCCTTGGTTTTAAATTCAAATCGAACTTCAAACAACCCAATGTTTTCAACAAGTCCCAATTATCCAAATAATACTTATTTATTATTTATCATTACTTTGAAACAAAATTTTAAATTCTGGGACCAGATTTAGAATTTTATCTTTAATCAAATAAATTTTAATTTGGTTGTATTTCTATTTCTACTTAATTTAACTCCAATTCAAGACTTCAATTTGGTTGTATTATATTACTTCTTAATCTTCATTTAAATAAATTTTACAACCAATCGTTTTAATATTAATTAGAAGGAAATATTGTGTGACGGCCGCGATTTTCCGTGCCCGAAAAATCGAACAATCTAAATGAAAGAAAGAGGTAGAAGAAGAAGAAACTAAACAATATCAGAATCTCACAGTCGCAGCGGAATAAAATATAATAGTAAATATAGATCTTTACACAAAATGAAAACTGTATCACTTTTATACATCATATCATCAGAGTGTCTCATACATCAACAATCACAAATCAGACATACCATGCAATAACAACAGCGGAATATATATATATAAACATATATACGTCTCGGGTCTCCAGCTCCTCTCCTGCTCCATAGCAACCTAACCTGAACATATAATACTCGGTCTGACCCGAGCATTATAATGAAATAACACCCGAGTCAGTCTGGAATACCAGCTGATAATAATGCATCCAAATTGATTATTAAAGTTTCAAAAATCCTTTGAAAACAAAAGCATCTCGTAAGACCACGCCACAAATAAACATGTCGGGTTTTTACCTTACGATAGCTAAAACACTTTTTATAGAAATCCTCTGATATTATAATAGTGTCTATTTACAAATACTTATAAAATAGCCGAAATTGTTACATTCATTAAATTCCAGCTACTAGCCACCGAAGTGGGTAATACAAACAAAACTCGTACAAGGCTCGTAGGGAAAATGGATTTCCAACAATGACTAGGCACTGGGGTACCACCTGTCACAGTACGGGGCCTAGATCACCGTACCGAGGACTACTCCCTTCATCCCCTGCAACACAAGGCCGGAACCATTCCTTACTGAACAGTCCCGAACAAGATAAACCCCGTGGTTGGCGCGACCAACCACCCACTAAGCCGAAAATATATAAGGGACATCTAGACAGGGGAAATATCTTGTCCTGCTTGGGCATGACCCACCTAACCTTGCTGCATATCCCCTGATTTTCAGTCATTCCCGGTTGATGAGGCTTGAGGCTAAGCGTTACCTTTAGAACGTTTTCACTTAGAATGCCCATCGTCCACCTGACGATGTTTCGCAAGCATTCATCCATACAAGTACGTCCCGGGTTCGAACGGAACCGAAGGCACTACTCCTACTACATCCATTTTGGAAATATCCTCAGGATTAGTAGCGACTAGCCCTTGCACTTCACTGCTCCATCTTCGACTCCGAACACGTTTTTCGCACGAAATGTACAAATCGGATCGAAGTGGTTTTCGAGAAATAAATCTCGATCCCGGTCTCTTCGAAACGATCACGCATTGTCCAATATTGATAGTCGGTGATTTAACTATCAATTAATATTCATAAACATCCATATGCATCCATCACACAATAAATAATTCCCAAATTATTTATTTGCCTCAAATATCTTTACAAGATATATATTTCAAATTTCCAAATCTCGTTTGAAAACAATTCCCAAAACTCTTTCCTTACAAGGAAAATCCTTTACCATTTATTCCCAATGGAAATAACCAAGTTCAACCAATTTAGATTTAAAACAGTTAAAATACTTTATACTGAAATATACTTTAAAATATGCAAATTTACTTCTAGTTATTTACTCAAAATATAATTTTAAAATATTTAAACACAACTATTTATAAGATATAACTTAATCAAAAATAAGGTTTTGGTTATACTATATTTAAAAATAGAGTTTAAAAGAAATTAATAATTTCAAACAACTTATTCCCAAAAACTAGCCTTTAAGTAAGTCCATTTGTAAAAATAATTATTAAGGCATTTGTAAAATTTACTCTTGCTAATTTATTTATAATTACTTTAAAATGGTAATTTTCAAACACTCTTTTTACAAGCTGGAATTTTAAAAACTTCCTTTTTATAAAACAGTTTAAACTCGAACTTGGGTTTTTCCTAGGAAATCTCATTTCCACTTAAATATCATAGAAATCCTTCTCACGATTTCTGTCAATTTATTTCAATTTAGTTTTATGGTTTAATAATATAAATTTATTTTCCCATTTATCAACTAATAACTTTTCTCTTTGTTAATCAATTCAGATTTACCCAATTTTCAATCTTCATTCTAAATAGATTTCAAATTTTAATTCTTTAAAATTCATTAATTAACAATATCTTTTATTTCTCTAAAATTCAATTTATCCATTTACAATTAATTATGGATTTATAATTTACTCAGCAATATTCCAATTGAATTTTATTTCAGTTTTCATTCAATAAATCCTAATTTTATATTTCTTTAAATTCCTTATTTATAAATTTCTTAATTTCTTTTTGGAACCCAATTTAATTTCTTTATAAATAAAACTCCAATTTTCTTTAAAATTATCATTCTGGGTTACAGTTTATCCAACAACATCACAATACAATTTAAATCCAAATTTGTCAATCACAATATAAACAGGCATCATTATCAATTCTAAAGATAATTACTACATGTGAGGAATCCTGTTGGATCCCTCCAACCTGTTTTCCCTGCATCCACAAATATTAGCACATCACATATATCGATTCAATTTGATAATAATTAACATATTCAGCTACACATCCAAACAAACAATCAATACTAGCTGTCTAACTTTACTAGTATCCAGATGTGAGTGAGAATAACTCACATTGAGTTTCGGCGAGCGTTCGAAATTTAAATTAAACCGGACGGTGTCCGATTTAACCTAAATTCCTACTTGCCCGAAATGGTTTTCGAACTGCACCATCGCGCAGTACGTCACTCTGCGATTCCAATGCATCCAATTTCGTATGAATCTGAGTACGTATGAGACAGTTATTAAGTTTTAAAGATTTGAATTGAATTTAAAAAGAAAATTTTCTTTTCTTTTTTTTTAAAAAAAAACAATACCAAAGGAAACGTGCCCCCCCCTTCTTCCTCTCGTACGCAAGCTCCAGCTTGTTTGAACCCAACATCACGTAGCTAGGGCACGAAATCGCCTCCACTCTACACGCAAACAACTCGATCCAATGCTTCCATTGCGAAGCCCTCAACATCCACAACACTCGCCCCAGATCCCAAGGAACTCGGTCGTCCCTAGGCGGTGCAGCAGCCCCCTAAACACGCGACGAACGCAACCCCCAAAGCTCCTCTTCGGTCAACGAAAAACGATCTCCACCGCTCGAAACGTAGAGCTCGACCAGTCCTTCCATTTCCTAGTTGGAATTTTTGAAGATCATTGCTTGGATTGAGAGATAATTGGTGACGAATTCAGGAGGGGTTTCGGCCATTGAATGCCAAAGTGGCAGCTACGAACCCAACTAGGGTTTAGTGAAAACAAGATAATATATATATTATTTTATAATATTTTAATCAACAAATATCTCAATTTCCACATATGCAAACGAACTCCAATTCTCACGTTCCGACAGGTGATTCTAAGGTTTTTCAGCGTTTCGAACACAATGGAACATGTTTCGTAAGCTAATTCGGTCGTATGTGCGAGTTACAGAATTAAACGATCAATTTTAAATTAAACCGATTCAATCGATTTCTATGCGTTTCGAGCTGCCGGGGTCAAACGACAACTCCGATTGCTACGAAAATTGAAATCCGATAATAACTAACTATTACGGATCCAATGGAACTGGTTTCGTCGAATTCCGAGACTGTGCCTCGGAAGGCTATTTTAACTCGTCTATTAAATCCAGCGATTTTCGAAATTATCGAAATCACTCAAAATTTTCACTTTTAAAATTTTATTAACTTAACAATAATTCATATAACATTTATAAGCACATTAAAAATCATTTTGGCTCATTCCGGACCAAAATCTAATTAATGGCATTTTTAATAATATTAAATTTATTTTTAAATTAATATAAAATTCCAAATATTAATTTATTAACTTTAAATTCATCTAAAATTTCCACCATGCTATTTACACTTAAATAACTCTAAATAAATCTTTAAACCTATTTTTATCACTATTTACATCCTGAATTACCTTTATCTCAATTTCGAATATTGAATTATTATTATTCAAATTCCAATTTAATTCTCGTATTTGAAATTTGAACAAAGTTTATTGTTTTAACCAAATTCTTTTAATTTAAAAATTCAAATTATAGTCCATATTCAACATTTAAAATGAATTAAATGTTCAATTTTGGCGACCCAAAATTCCGGGTCGTTACATTCCTCCCCCCTTATAAAAATTTCGTCCCCGAAATTTGCTAAGGTAGAAAATGCTCCTACACTCATTAACTTAACCCAAACCTCTTAAGTTAAAACTTATATACATTTCCCAAAATCCTTTAGCTCAAATCCAAACCAATTTCCTTTATTAACTCTAAATCTCTAATTTAACTTATAACTTTATAAGTTAATTAACTTTTCCCAAAACCCAAAAAAAAATTCTAACTCCCAAAATTTACGGAAAATTTTGGCAGAGTCTCCCCTGTACGGAGGAGCTTCTGCGACATCGCAGGATACACAAATATATATATACATCGGCCCACACGGTCGGAAACCAAAATATAACACAATAAATATATCATTTTCCCAATTATATTGCGTAGGCGTACCTTTTTAGCAAATTTTTAATAGCAAGCAGCTAATATAATGCATATACGCACTCCAACTCTCTCAAACGCCTCCCGCACCTGTGCTTACTCAAACAAATTCATCAGTTATCAAAATATGAGCAATTTAACATCATCCCCAATATAAATGTAAGCCAAACATAACTATTTACATTCCAAACCACACTTCGCATAGTTTCCTATGTAAATCCATATTTTATAACATGCACAAGGTTCATTTTCCCATGCTAACTCCAAGTTATCTCATACAAAGGATTTACATACACGGTTTGCTATGTTCCATTCATATTTATTTCAACCAATTCACATTATTTCAATATGGTTAACATATGCTTCACTAACAGAAATCTATTCTAATTCAATTCTAAATAGATTTACAAACCAACTTCATTTCCAATTTTGAAGCATTTACATTTCTCTAATAATTCATTTATATGCAACATTATTTGATTTGATTTACAATCAAATCCTTATTTCCAATTTGAAGCACTCACATTTCTTTTATGCCTATGTCCATCCAAATGCAAAATTACTTAATTAGGTTGTATTTATCTAATTAATTTAAAACCATCTTTATTTTCAGTTTGGAACAATTGCATTTCTTTTATGATTCACTGGTATTAATATACAAAATTATTTAATACAATTCTAATCTATTTCCATTTATTCAACACCAACTTAGTTGTTATTTAAACAACTCAATGTTAATATCTACAATTTCTCATGTCATTCAAGCAAAATCATCACTTCAGCCTATACCCATTTAAAATTAATTTCAGTTTAGATTTATATCATTTTTATGCAATCTTGTATGGTGCTCAATCCAAGCATTTTTATTCCATTTCAATATTTAATTCAATTCTTATTCACACTTCAAAACCATCATTTAAGTTCAAATTAATAACATCCCATTCCATTTTATTTACAGCCCAAACATTTTTGGTTTATCACACTTATTGAATTATATTTCAAATCTTATATTTCCAATTCATTATCTAATAGATTTATATGAATATCATTCCACTTACAATTCAATTTTTAAATAAACATTGGAGAAGTTATTAATTTAAAATCCATTATTTAACCATACCCCTTTTTATCTTCTTATATCAATTTTTATTTCCATTTGATTTTCAATCAATCAATTCCAATCTATTTATAAATTTGAATGCTCTTTGTTTATTTATTCAATCCATTTACAAATTTATTTTATTAACAAAGAGTCCATTTAAATTTTTTCACTCATTTGAATTTTACTTACAATTCAAAACCTTCATCATTATAGCTAATTCCATTATACATTCATACTTCCAATATTTATTACCACAATTTAAATCCCAATCCAAAATCAGGATTTTTATTTACCTTCAAATTTTGACTGACTATCAAATTCTATCCATTACAATACAAATTCCATTAATTTGTAACTTAATTCAGTCAATAACCTAATCCTTATTAGTTTTCAATCCACTTTCCTAATTCACTCTGAATTCATTTATAATATCACCATTTTCCAATCATTTCATTTAGCAAATTTAGATTTCTACCTTTCCTTTTTACTCCTTTTAAATAGAATCTAAATTTCTTTCAATATTATTTATTACTCAACTAAAATTCAATTACAATTTCATTATCATAGCAAATTTCATCTTCCCAATACATAAGTCTACTTATTTGCCAACATAAGAATATCCACATTTATGTTCTCACTTTACATTTCATTTATGGACAAAATTTAAATTTGCCACACCATTCAACTCTTTTCATTAATGAATTACAATTTCACTTCCATTCAAATGTTTAGATTTCTTATTGAAGTTCATTTCCATTTTATAATCAAAAGTTTAAATTATAGCATTCAATAACTTAAGAATATGAATTTCTTTATGTAATTATAAGCAATTTACATTTCAACTTTATATCTAATTCAATTTGATTTTTTTTTTCCATTCATTTAGATTTAATTCAATTTCAAATTCTCCAATTTAATTCTCCATATACAAGTTCAAAACTTGTTTTCTAATTTAAGTTCATTCATTTCTTTTATATCTCACTTTACCTTATCTCAATTAACATTTCTTTTGAGATTAAGTTTGAATTCACCATACCATTCAACTACTTCCATTTGTGATTATAATCTCACTTTCAATTTATAAGTTCTCCAACTTATTTATTTTAAAGCTTATATAGCTCATTTAAATCCATCTACAACGTACAATCACAATTTCAGATTCACATATATATCACTGAATTCTTAAGGTTACCAATCTTCTTTCACCTTAATTCTTTGCAAATTTTAAATTCACAGTTTCAAAATATAAGCATAACACCTGATAGCTCAGGAGTTCAATTCATTTCACAATGACCCTCAATTCCAAGGTCATCTTACATTTTAATTTAATTCAGATTAACTTTATTTAAGTCTAATTTATTTTACTTATCCAAGTAAAATTCAAATTTTCTATTTACATCAATATATTTTATTCACTTCCAATTACTTAAGTTAAATTTTAATTTCAAGATTAAAATTTTCATTTCTTCCTTCTTATTATTATCAATTTCACTTAATAAGTTCAATAGTTATTTCATTTAAATTTTACACATCATTTAAATATAATTTTCCAGAATTCAATTTACCTGGTTTTATTTCAAAACCATTTGAAATATATCAATATATATACCTATTTGGTATATCAATCAAATCTCAGATTTCCAAAACCATTTGGTTGTACCAAAACAATTTCCACCTTTGAAATTCCCAAAACAACTAATATACCGAACAAATCCAAACAATACCATAACCGAATACTAGGGAAGCAATCCATCACTTTAGAAACTCGAAAATGAATTCTAATGATGTGGCCAGCATCATCAGGATTATTTTCCAGCGACTGAAGTGAGTTCAATGCTTCTTACTTTTCTAAATTCATTTCAAAACAGTTTCCATTTAAAAATATTTCCCAAACAATATTCCAATCATTGCCTTCAAACACCTTCAAATCCCAACAAACATTTCAAACTTTCCCAGGATTTTAAATTTCCAAACCTTTATTTTTATTTTATTTAAAATCCTTTCCAAACTTCCGAGATTTAAATCCTGGTTCAACTCAAATTTAGTTATTCTTCCTTTTATATAATTTATATTTGTAGAAATTTTATTTTCACTATAACTATTTCACATTTCAGATTAAATTTTATATTCTTATTTGATTTAGGCATTAACAACCAATCATCCAAATATATATAATAATTTCAGAAAATTATTTCTTTTATATCAAAATATAATTTTGGGTAAAATTATTTCATTTACCCACTTTAAAATCAATACTATGTCGGTTTATCTTGTTTAAGAGTTTAGAAACCCCTATCGATACGGTTGTACTTCCCGTACCGACCAGAATTCATAAACACTCAACCGATAAGTCAACACAGTATAAAAACAATTTTTATATGCACTAACAAGTACGCTCTCATATCTATTATTACTCTCAACTCATTATAGAGTACTATTGACTCTGTTTAATGAGTAATTACCCCACCAAAGCCTAGGTTGTCGCCAACCTAAGCTCTGATACCAAGTGTGACGGCCGCGATTTTCCGTGCCCGAAAAATCGAACAATCTAAATGAAAGAAAGAGGTAGAAGAAGAAGAAACTAAACAATATCAGAATCTCACAGTCGCAGCGGAATAAAATATAATAGTAAATATAGATCTTTACACAAAATGAAAACTGTATCACTTTTATACATCATATCATCAGAGTGTCTCATACATCAACAATCACAAATCAGACATACCATGCAATAACAACAGCGGAATATATATATATATATAAACATATATACGTCTCGGTCTCCAGCTCCTCTCCTGCTCCATAGCAACCTAACCTGAACATATAATACTCGGTCTGACCCGAGCATTATAATGAAATAACACCCGAGTCAGTCTGGAATACCAGCTGATAATAATGCATCCAAATTGATTATTAAAGTTTCAAAAATCCTTTGAAAACAAAAGCATCTCGTAAGACCACGCCACAAATAAACATGTCGGGTTTTTACCTTACGATAGCTAAAACACTTTTTATAGAAATCCTCTGATATTATAATAGTGTCTATTTACAAATACTTATAAAATAGCCGAAATTGTTACATTCATTAAATTCCAGCTACTAGCCACCGAAGTGGGTAATACAAACAAAACTCGTACAAGGCTCGTAGGGAAAATGGATTTCCAACAATGACTAGGCACTGGGGTACCACCTGTCACAGTACGGGGCCTAGATCACCGTACCGAGGACTACTCCCTTCATCCCCTGCAACACAAGGCCGGAACCATTCCTTACTGAACAGTCCCGAACAAGATAAACCCCGTGGTTGGCGCGACCAACCACCCACTAAGCCGAAAATATATAAGGGACATCTAGACAGGGGAAATATCTTGTCCTGCTTGGGCATGACCCACCTAACCTTGCTGCATATCCCCTGATTTTCAGTCATTCCCGGTTGATGAGGCTTGAGGCTAAGCGTTACCTTTAGAACGTTTTCACTTAGAATACCCATCGTCCACCTGACGATGTTTCGCAAGCATTCATCCATACAAGTCCGTCCCGGGTTCGAACGGAACCGAAGGCACTACTCCTACTACATCCATTTTGGAAATATCCTCAGGATTAGTAGCGACTAGCCCTTGCACTTCACTGCTCCATCTTCGACTCCGAACACGTTTTTCGCACGAAACGTACAAATCGGATCGAAGTGGTTTTCGAGAAATAAATCTCGATCCCGGTCTCTTCGAAACGATCACGCATTGTCCAATATTGATAGTCGGTGATTTAACTATCAATTAATATTCACAAACATCCATATGCATCCATCACACAATAAATAATTCCCAAATTATTTATTTGCCTCAAATATCTTTACAAGATATATATTTCAAATTTCCAAATCTCGTTTGAAAACAATTCCCAAAACTCTTTCCTTACAAGGAAAATCCTTTACCATTTATTCCCAATGGAAATAACCAAGTTCAACCAATTTAGATTTAAAACAGTTAAAATACTTTATACTGAAATATACTTTAAAATATGCAAATATACTTCTAGTTATTTACTCAAAATATAATTTTAAAATATTTAAACACAACTATTTATAAGATATAACTTAATCAAAAATAAGGTTTTGGTTATACTATATTTAAAAATAGAGTTTAAAAGAAATTAATAATTTCAAACAACTTATTCCCAAAAACTAGCCTTTAAGTAAGTCCATTTGTAAAAATAATTATTAAGGCATTTGTAAAATTTACTCTTGCTAATTTATTTATAATTACTTTAAAATGGTAATTTTCAAACACTCTTTTTACAAGCTGGAATTTTAAAAACTTCCTTTTTATAAAACAGTTTAAACTCGAACTTGGGTTTTTCCCAGGAAATCTCATTTCCACTTAAATATCATAGAAATCCTTCTCACGATTTCTGTCAATTTATTTCAATTTAGTTTTATGGTTTAATAATATAAATTTATTTTCCCATTTATCAACTAATAACTTTTCTCTTTGTTAATCAATTCAGATTTACCCAATTTTCAATCTTCATTCTAAATAGATTTCAAATTTTAATTCTTTAAAATTCATTAATTAACAGTATCCTTTATTTCTCTAAAATTCAATTTATCCATTTACAATTAATTATGGATTTATAATTTACTCAGCAATATTCCAATTGAATTTTATTTCAGTTTTCATTCAATAAATCCTAATTTTATATTTCTTTAAATTCCTTATTTATAAATTTCTTAATTTCTTTTTGGAACCCAATTTAATTTCTTTATAAATAAAACTCCAATTTTCTTTAAAATTATCATTCTGGGTTACAGTTTATCCAACAACATCACAATACAATTTAAATCCAAATTTGTCAATCACAATATAAACAGGCATCATTATCAATTCTAAAGATAATTACTACATGTGAGGAATCCTGTTGGATCCCTCCAACCTGTTTTCCCTGCATCCACAAATATTAGCACATCACATATATCGATTCAATTTGATAATAATTAACATATTCAGCTACACATCCTAACAAAGAATCAATACTAGCTGTCTAACTTTACTAGTATCCAGATGTGAGTGAGAATAACTCACATTGAGTTTCGGCGAGCGTTCGAAATTTAAATTAAACCGGATGGTGTCCGATTTAACCTAAATTCCTACTTGCCCGAAATGGTTTCCGAACTGCACCATCGCGCAGTACGTCACTCTGCGATTCCAATGCATCCAATTTCGTATGAATCTGAGTACGTATGAGACAGTTATTAAGTTTTAAAGATTTGAATTGAATTTAAAAAGCAAATTTTCTTTTCTTTTTTTTTTTAAAAAAACAATACCAAAGGAAACGTGGCCCCCCCCTTCTTCCTCTCGTACGCAAGCTCCAGCTTGTTTGAACCCAACATCACGTAGCTAGGGCACGAAATCGCCTCCACTCTACACGCAAACAACTCGATCCAATGCTTCCATTGCGAAGCCCTCAACATCCACAACACTCGCCCCAGATCCCTAGGAACTCGGTCGTCCCTAGGCGGTGCAGCAGCCCCCTAAACACGCGACGAACGCAACCCCCAAAGCTCCTCTTCGGTCAACGAAAAACGATCTCCACCGCTCGAAACGTAGAGCTCGACCAGTCCTTCCATTTCCTAGTTGGAATTTTTGAAGATCATTGCTTGGATTGAGAGATAATTGGTGACGAATTCAGGAGGGGTTTCGTCCATTGAATGCCAAAGTGGCGGCTACGAACCCAACTAGGGTTTAGTGAAAACAAGATAATATATATATTATTTTATAATATTTTAATCAACAAATATCTCAATTTCCACATATGCAAACGAACTCCAATTCTCACGTTCCGACAGGTGATTCTAAGGTTTTTCAGCGTTTCGAACACAATGGAACATGTTTCGTAAGCTAATTCGGTCGTATGTGCGAGTTACAGAATTAAACGATCAATTTTAAATTAAACCGATTCAATCGATTTCTATGCGTTTCGAGCTGCCGGGGTCAAACGACAACTCCGATTGCTACGAAAATTGAAATCCGATAATAACTAACTATTCCGGATCCAATGGAACTGGTTTCGTCGAATTCCGAGACTGTGCCCCGGAAGGCTATTTTAACTCGTCTATTAAATCCAGCGATTTTCGAAATTATTGAAATCACTCAAAATTTTCACTTTTAAAATTTTATTAACTTAACAATAATTCATATAACATTTATAAGCACATTAAAAATCATTTTGGCTCATTCCGGACCAAAATCTAATTAATGGCATTTTTAATAATATTAAATTTATTTTTAAATTAATATAAAATTCCAAATATTAATTTATTAACTTTAAATTCATCTAAAATTTCCACCATGCTATTTACATTTAAATAACTCTAAATAAACCTTTAAACCTATTTTTATCACTATTTACATCCTGAATTACCTTTATCTCAATTTCGAATATTGAATTTATTATTATTCAAATTCCAATTTAATTCTCGTATTTGAAATTTGAACAAAGTTTATTGTTTTAACCAAATTATTTTAATTTAAAAATTCAAATTATAATCCATATTCAACATTTAAAATGAATTAAATGTTCAATTTTGGCGACCCAAAATTCCGGGTCGTTACATATTGCTTTATATATCAAAAAAAAAATATTTTATATAGAATCATTTAAAATCTTTATATAAGAAAATAACAAGTACGCTCTCATAAATATATTCTCAACTCATTCTTGAGTACTACAGACTCTATTAAATGAGTAATCCCCACCAGAGCCAAGTTTCTCACTTAACCTCGCTCTGATGCCAAATGTAACGACCCGAAATTTTCACACCAGAAAATTCCAGATGGTTATGAAAAAGAAGAAAAAGATAGAAGAAGAGGAACAGAAACACCAACATCTCACATTCGCAGCGGATAAAATATAATAATAAACAATAACAGTTGCAAAAGAATACTATATCTGTCGTTTACGTTTAATATACATCAGAGTTTCACATTTACACAGTCACTGAATATATACGATTATCATGCCTCAGATTAACAATAATATAAATATAGCGGATATACTCTATACGATATTTCCATCCAGCTCGCCTCCTGAGCCCCAGAATGTCCTAACCTGAAAATCTAAAATACTCAGTCTGACCCGAGCATTATACCAAAGTAACACCCGGGTCAGGCTAGAAATCAGCGTGAGTAAACCCAGCTAACATGGAATACCAAAACAATCAACTTACAAAACCCGGGGTAATTCAAACAAATTTATCCCATTTTACAATTTGCTATAGACAACACTTATTTCACATATCAATTTCCAAGTACCAAACTTAGATAAAATAATCCAATTCACTTAAATCATTTTATTTCATCGTATTGATTTCACAAATCAATTTATAAAAATTCAAAGTGGTTTCGGGTATTTCCTAATACCCGACCCCGGTCTCTTCGAAACACATGTTATCCTAACCCAAGTTATTCAAATGAAATACACAACATTTCATATCAGAGATATCAACTCATTCAAAGCAATCAATACCATTCAACCATCCATAAGCAAAGCTTAATCACTTACAAATTTAATTTAATTAATCCTGATTGAATTACCAACCTCAACCACTTAAATTTCTCCATTTAACATTAATTAGTTTCAAATCAATTAATCAACCATTCCTTCATTATTCATCTTAATTAATCGCCATGAATTAATTATCTTTCAATTTCATTCGGGTAATTAACTTTAACTAATTTCACGATATTAATTCTTCTTGACCAAAAATCAATAAGTAATCTTAATTACTTCTTGAATTAATTAACTATTTAAATTACATTAATCCTTCATTACTTATATTAATTAACTTCTCATAAGTCACTTATTATTGATTAATTCATCTTAAATAACCAATGTTTAATTACATCATTAATTATATGATTTAATGGTTTCTTATTTACATTTCAATTTATCCTAATCTAATTTACTATGTTTAATAATTAATCATTAATTAAACCACAAATATTAATCACTCTTGATTTATCTCATCCTTTAATTATCTACCTTTTTATTTAATGCATTAAATAAATCAATTTCTCCTTAATTAATCCTTTTAATTAATCTCTTGATTAATTACACAAAGCAATTATATTTTATTAATTACATTAAGTAATTACTTATCAAACCATCCATTGATTATTCTAAATTAATTACACTTAATTGATTTACTTAAAACTTGATTAATTAATTCAAACCCTTAATTACTAAATTAATTAACCCAAATCATTAAATAATTCAATTAATTAATTATTCATTTTAGTTACCCTACTAATTTGATGAATCACAAATCATTAAGCCCTCATCAACATTAAAATGAAACATTTTCTTATTTATGACTTAAGTTTAAAGCAATTTAAGACCCGAATACTTCGAGTCAACCCAATTAACTCGAGAACCAACTAAAAAAAACAAGGCCACATCATCATTAGTGCACATCCAATCAATTTAAGCATTCATCCAATTATTTAAATTTAACTATTTAAATTTAAATAAAATCCAATAGAGTGAGATTTACTCACCTTTGGTTTTTTTTTCTTAGCATCCATTCCCAAATCCAGCTTGCTTCTTCTCAAATTTTGACCTTGTACAAATATTATATGATTTTATTAATATTCGAAATAAATCGAATAATCAATTGTCATTTATTAATTTAAATCTAAACTAATAATTTGGTTTTAGACTAATAATTAAACTTTAAACAAATTCGTCATATATATATTTTTCAAACCTTAACTGTAGAAACAATTTCTTATTTTCTATAAACATATGTATTATACTTTTTTTTTCCTTACTGTAAATATAAAATCCTCAGTCATCTCAAATTAACTTCCATTTACAATTATATGTTTACTAAATATAAAATAAAAACGAACCTCACCTTCATACGAGAGCGCACGCCGCCTCCTCACGGTTTCGATCGAGGCCTTCCTGGCCGTCGCCTTCCACGCATCCACTGCGCACGCGAGCCTCCAAAAATGTCACGCGAAACCCTTACTTGCACGGCAACAGTAAACACCCTAGTCCTCACGTCGCCGTGCTCGAGTTCGCGACTGCGTCGCCACCTCGCACGCTCGAAAATCCCTAATCGACATCGCCTCTATCGTGCGCGCGTACGCGAGATCCAATTGCGGCCTGCAGTCTCCCCCCTCTCCATCCTCACGACAACGCCCTACACTATCGAGTATGAGTCGCCCCCTTTTTCTCTCTTCTTCTTTTTTTTAAAAAAAAAATGAATCGGTTTGGGATAATGAAGGAAAGAGGGGCTCGTTTCTTACCTGTTGAAAGAAGAGGGGATGGAAAAATATTTATTTGGAGGATAAGCTTCTTGAGTACGCTTTATAAAATAATATAATATTGAAAATATCTCGTTGCATAACGCGAAATTCCGAACCCCGAATCAGACATGCCGACAGACGTTTATAAGGTTTTACCTGTATTCCGAACACGATGGAACATGTTTTGGAGGCTAATTTGAACGTATGCGCGAGTTACGGAATTAAACGATCGATATTAAACTAAATCGATTAAAATTAATCTAAGCGTTTCGAGCTTCCAGGGTCAAAGGAAAACTCTGATTGCTCTGAAAATTGAAATCCGATAATAACTAACTATTAGGATCCAATGGAACTGGTTTCATCGAATTCCGAGACTGTGCCTCGGAAGGCTATTTTAAATATGATTTAAATGATAAATTAATAAAATTGAACAAATCACCCTTAATTTAAATTTCAACAATTCTATTATCTTCAATATCATCATTATAAATTTTATAAGCCTTCAAATTATTTAAACGGGCTTAGAAATTTCAGATTCAACAATTTACCCAATTTTCAATTATAAAATTCAATATTTAAACTATATAACTCAATAATTAAATTATCAAGTAAATATTAATATCTGGAAATTAAAATTAAAATTAACTTTTAAATATTTAAAATCAGTTAATTATTCCATTTTAAATTGTTAGAAATTCTGGGTCGTCACAATAAATATACTCTGTCTGATTTGAACATTGAAAGGGAAGAACACCCGGATCAGTCTGGTAAACCAGCATGAGAAACCAGATCTCAACTGAAATTATTTTAAAGTTATAAAAAATTTCTTTTATCAAAACAAAGGTATCTCGTAAGACTACACCCACACATAAACACGGGTGGGTTTTTACCTTACGATAACCAAAACATTTCATATCAAATCATGTTATAATATACTAGTGTCTAGTATACAAATAATAAAACATCATAGCCGATATTGTTACCATTATTAAATTCAAGCATACTAGGCTCTACACACAAAATGGCAGGTACATAGTGGAGAATGGATTCCATATAAATGACTAGGTGAATGGTTTACAAAGTTTAGAAATTTCTTTGACAAATTTTAGAATAGAAATCATTTTAAGGAAAAATCTATTTTCAAAATTAACATTGGCATGTCAACATCCCTCATCCCCCCATGTCGACATGGTAGCCGTAGAATTCAAATTTCAAATTTTCAAAAGAAGTGTCTATTTGTCGTAACCTTTTACGAATGGATATGACCATTGTTCTCCTATAAAATACTAGTTGTTTTCAACGAATTTTAAGTTTGTTTTTCTTCATTTATGCACTCCTTCTTCTCTACTTGAATATTCTCTTATATTTCAAATGCTTTAACAAAATTCTGCCGAAATTCTAAGTGAATCAAACTCGATCATCTCTAGTTTGATTCTCTACCACTCTCTCTCAAAGTCCTCAGTGCTATTCAGAGTTATAGGATCATTTATAATCAAAGAAGTGTATCGAGTCTCTCTCTATCAAAGTGTGCTTGGAAACGGGTTGATTATGGCCTGTAAATCAATTGGGTGTGATTATAGCCCATAAATCAATTAGGTTATATTGTAGCCTGGTTAAATCATGAGAGTTTTCCTTGGACTTGGAGACAGGAGGGTGTATCTAGCCTTGAAATCGAGCTTGTAATATCGACATTATATTTGAAAAGAAATCTACACAAGAAATTGTGTGGGACTGGATGTAGGGTAACTCCGAACAAGTATAACATTCTGGTTTGTTCTTTCCTTTACTGCTTTTATTTACTGTTTGCATCTGTGTCTAGTTCTATGATTGTTTCCGCGTTTGTGAAATTGCATCTGTATGTGTTTATTTTGAAAATTTTCAAAAATTCCATAAAATTCATTAAACACTATTCACCCCCTCTAGTGTTAATCCATCACTAAAATCCGTGATCCGCATTTCCTACATTTGGTATCAGAGCATTGGTTTTTAAAGTTTTCATAATATGATTTTGAAAAGTTTTCAAATGGCTACCAACACTAGTAATGTCAACACTATCACTAGTTCATTTGTATAGGGTCGGTCTACTACCAGACCACCACTTTTTAATGGTAGTAACTATGTATATTGCACATGTAGGATGAAAATCTATTTATAATCAATAGGATTAGACGCTTGGAATATCACACAAACTGAGTACATTGAACCCACAACTAATTTTGCATAGTGGTCTGCTGAGCAAAAGACTATTGCATAAAACAATTCCAAATCCATGAACATTCTATTCTATTCACTTGATAGGAATGAGTTTAATAGAGTGTCCATTTATAAGTCTGCACATGAGATCTGGAAAACTTTGCAAATTACTCATGAAGGAACAAGAAAAGTTAAACAGAACAAAATATCTATCATGACCGATCAATTTAAATTATTCAAGACGAATGCAAATGAGTCCATTTTAGACATGTACAGTAGGTTTCAAGACATTATGCACTCACTAATTTTATTAGGAAAGAACTTTTTTGAGGAAGATCAAGTTAGAAATTTTTTTAACTCATACACTCCGGAATGGGATCAGAAGACTCTAGAAATTGAAGAGGCGTATGATATTAGTACTCTAAAAATTGAAGAATTGATTGGGATTTGATGTCATTTGAAGTACAAATGCAAGGGAGAAGAGAAAGCAAGGCCTTAGAAAAAAAGTCAGTAGCGTTTAATGTAATAACATATGGTTCAGACTCAAATGGTGACGACGATGAAAAAATAGCCTTAATGACAAGGAATTTTAGAAGTTTTGAAATATATAAAGATGAATAATTACAAGATAAATGATCACAAGAATTCTGGAAACAATAATGAAACTGAAAACAATGGCAGTTACTACAATTGTGATGAGCCAGGCTGCTTAAAAAGCGATTGTCCGCATCCGTATAAACAGAAATTTTCTTTGAGTAATGATTTTTCAAAGAACAGAAAAAGAGCATATACTGCTACACTGGATAGTTCAGACTCATCCTCTAGTGATGAAGATCAAGAGACGAAAAATTCAAACATGTGCTCTACAGCTTTTCACGATTCTGATGATTTCAGAAATATGGATCTAAAAATAGGTACGCATTTAAATTATATTGATTAAAATTGCTTGTTTGATTGTTTGCATGTTCTAAAATTTCTTGTTGTTTGAATTTAAAATTTTGATTCTCAAAATAATATTATTTTAATAATATTGTAATATTAAAATATTAATATTAAAGTGTTATTATATTTATATTATTTCAGATAAAATATAAATTAGATTATAGGACATATATATATATATTAAATAAAATAAGAAAAATAAGTCACATGATTTAAGGGACCTATGTCGACACGACCCTACCCCATGTCAATATCCCTCCAAAAATTTGAAACTCAAATTCAAATTTAAAACTTTGAATTTTCTCCACCTTTTCACCAACTCCAAACCTCTAAAAAGGTGTCTCTTGATCAGAGAACATGGCTCTTAGATATCTATTTATCTTCTTAAATTTATCCTATCTTTTCACTTTCTTTTCAAAATTCAAACTCTCTGTCAAGCTCTCGAGCTCTCTATTTTCTTCAAAAATGGCTTCCTTAAGCACACCATCCACCATTAGACTATCCAAGGCCACCAAATGGGTTCCTCTGCAATGATCCAAAAGCTATCAAGGCTTACATAAGCTATGTAAACTTTAGAAAGGTCCATGCGGGAAAATTTGCTATCTTTCATGATTTTTCTTCCTATGAAATCAATGTTCTTTTTGAAGAGAATTAAATTCCTAGCTTAATTGATGATTCTCAAAAAGATTTTGTTTGTTATCCAAATCATGTCAAAATGTTTTATGAAAATTTAAATCATGGTTTTTATAAAGGAAATGGAGGGGAATTGTGGAGTATCATTAATGGAACGCGTATTGTTTCAAAAAGTGAGATTTTGGGTAACATTCTTGCTTGTAAGTATACGGAAATGGATCTTTCAGATTTTCAAATTGATGAACTTGATCGTGAGACATTTCATCACATTTTTGAAGGAGATGATAACTTTGAGTTTATCAATTGTAATTTCCGTCCTAAAACTAGAATTGCAAGCTTCTTTTGCAACATATCATAACTCCAACATCGGGAAATTTCAATCACCCTACTTAAAAAGTTTGTAAGGCTCTTTTTTATCCATTTTCGGGCACTATGACATTAATTGGGCGCAAGTGATTTTGGATGAACTTCATTCCAAAAAATTTACTTAGGCTTTATCTCACTCGTATTTTTAACTACTTTGATGTTGATTATAAGAAGGAGGAGTTTTTTTGTAGAAAAGTGTTTAACCATGCTAACATCTCTCTCATAAAAATTCGTTCGTGTTTCAACCATATGAAACATTAGCCAAAAAAGATGAGAGATTGGCTCATAAAGAGATGGAAGAAGATGAAGAGGAGGAGAAGGGGAAGAGATGGAAATTGGAGAAGAAGGAAAGGAGGAGGAAGAGACTTCATTGGAAAGCATCGAATACCCTATCAATCCCAACAACCCATCCAACAAAACTCTTCTCAAGAATCAAAAGATTATCGTGGAAAACCAATGGATTCTAAAAAGATCCGTTAGTAAAAAGTTGGACAAGATTTCCACAAAAATGAACAAGTTTTTTGGGAAAGTGAGTCGCAAGCTTGGATTATTATCATCATCTTTACCATCCTTTAACTAATACTAGTTTCATTTCACGTTGCATTAGTTTGTATCTTTCTTTAGTTAATATTAAGTATTGTTTATGTAATGTTAACTAAATTTTTCAATGAAAATCTTTTATTTCTGCTCATTAGCTCTAAAATATCTCTAGAATTCTTGTTATTATATTATATGAGTTTATATATATAGACTTGTATATAATATAAAAAGCAAAGAAAATTGCCAAAATTAACAGGGGCATGTTGATATCCCCCTACCCCCCCCCCCCCCCCCAAAGTCGACATGTAACGGCCGGAAAATGATTTTTGTTTTGAAATTGAAATTGACATGACTACCTTGTGTCTTTTCATTTCAAACGACTTTTTAACTCTTTAAATACATGCTTCTTCCATAAAAATGCATACTTTCAATTCACTTTATTTTCTATTGAATTTCTTCATATTTTATCAAAAAATGGCATCTCCTATTCATAATCTAAGTGAAAATCTTGAAGAAATTCTCAATTCCTTCAAAAAAATACTTACTTTTATCCTTCGCAATCAATATCACTGAGAACTAAGCCAAATGCAGATGATAAAAGAAAAAGAAAGGCATTTCGATCTCATTCGATGGATGATCTCAGTCCTCAACGAAGAAGAACTTGAAGCGACTCCAAAAGGAACTCTGAACAAAGATAATGAAGAATGGGATGCTGTAATGGCAGATTTTATCTTCGGTGAAGAAGGTTGGTTCAATTTCAAAGAAATGTTTTGATTTGACATACATGGTTCGATTTACTTTGATTTGGTTTGATTTTATTTCATTTGGTATGGTTTGGATTGATTCGAATATGGTGTCTAATATATGATTGAACTTGGTGTGGTTTGATAAGAACATGATGTATATATTGATTGATTATGTTTGAAATTTTCATATCTCTCACATTTACCTTACTATATTTTATTCATATTATTATCCGTCTCATTCATATTCTACTATACTATGCTATTATCTTATATAGTACTATAGTATAAGATTTAGGGGGAGTTATGTAGTTTAGGATTAGATTTTGTTAATGACATAGGGGAAGAACTATAAAATAGGTTAGTTAGGCTTAGATTAAGGGGGAGTTGTTGGAATACGGGGGAGTCAGAGTAGAATCGGAGTTTGGTAGAGTATATTTTATAAACATAGGTTGTCATCATCAAGGGGGGAGATTGTTAGTTCCTAAGATGATGGTTTTGATGACAACAACCTTAGGACTTGTTATAAAATACAAATACTAATATTCTTGTCTAGATAAATATGTATATGCAGGATATATATATATATATACAGGTACTGAGAATGGAGACTGTACAGTATAAAGGCTCAAGACTGACAAATTGAAGATTGAAGAAATCAAGACTGAAGACTCATGAGTATCAAGAGTTCAAGATATCAAGATGAGTAATAAAGTATAGATTTATTTAAAACTTCATAATAAAACTGTAATATTTATTAAGATTTTAATTGTGGAATGGAATCCACCTTTCGCTTTAATAGTGTGATGGAACCCATGACCTCTTTAGTGGGGTGGAACCCATGACCTTCTCTAGTGGAATGGAATCCACGAAATTTTCAATTTTTTTTTAAAACTATCTTTTTAAAGTCATCTCAATTTATTTAAATATTTTAGCATTAATTCAAAAACTATTTTTAATCATATTAATTCCAAAATCGCCTCTTGTTTTTTTAAACTATCTCTTGATTTTAATATTTTAGCTATTATATGTTTAAAGAAATCTATACTTAGTTTTTAATATTATAGATTATATATTTTAAGATTACTTTCTAGAACTCTTTTATAAATTTAAACTGTATTCAAAATGGTTTATAAAGTTTAGAAATTGTTTTGACATGTTTTAGAATAGAAATCATTTTAAAGAAAAATCTATTTTCAAAATTAACATAGGCATGTCAACATCTCTCATCCCCCCATGTTGACATGGTAGCCGTAGAATTCAAATTTCAAATTTTCAAAAGAAGGGTCAATTCGTCGTAACCTTTTGCGAATGGACATGACCGATGTTTCCTATAACTATCAGTTGCTTTCAACAAATTTTAAGTTAGTTTTTCTACATTTCTTCACTCCTTCTCTACTCAAATATTATCTTATGTTTCAAATGCTTTAACAAAACTCTACCGAAATTCTAAGTGAATCAAACTTGATCATCTCTATTTTGATTCTCTGCACTCTCTCTCAAAGATCTCGGTGCTATTCAGAGTTATAGGATCATTTGTAATCAAAGAAGTGTATCGAGTCTCACTCTATCAAAGTGTGATTGGAAACAGTGCGATTGTGGCCCATAAATCAATTGGGTGTGATTGTAGCTCGTAAATCAATTAGGTGATCTTGTAGCCTGGTTAAATCAAGAGAGTTTGCCCTGGACTCGGAGACAGGAGGGTGTATCTCGTGGCCTTGAAATTGAGGTTGTAATATCGATATTATATTTGAAAAGAAATCTGCACAAGAAATTGTATGGGACTGGATGTTGGGTAACTTCAAACCAGTATAAAATTATGGTGGTTCTTACATTTACTGCTTTTATTTATTATTTGCATCTGTGTATGGTTCTGTGATTGTCTCTGTATTTATGAAATTGCATTTGTATGTGTCTATATTGAAAAGCTTTAAAAAATTCCATAAAATCCGTTAAACACTATTCACCCCCCTCTAGCGTTAATCCAGCCTTAAGATCCATATTTCCTACATAATACAGAACACAACAATCATATGCAATCAAAAACAGTTATAACAATGATTCACAATAAAATAAACCATCCAATAATTAATATTCATCCAATTAATTCATAACTATATGAGTTTACATTATCCAATGTCATAGCTAATTTACACACTTCATTTCTCATTATCCATTCTTTATTAACATTTAATTTGTTTACTTCCAGTTCATTCACATCTCCTTCATTACATTCAATTTATTCAAATTTCAATTATTTCACTTTTAGTTTAACACCTTTCATATCAAATCATTTATGGACCATTTTATGAAATCATTTCATTTAATCTTATTTAAATTAAATTTTACTTCATTACCACTTAGTATGTTCTCTTTAATACTAATATCATTAATAAACCATTTCATAAAACCATTTAAGTTTATTATAAACATTTTATAAAATGCAACTCATGTTTATTACTACTTCATAACTTAAGTTCATATGGATTCATCGATTCACTTCATTAGTTCGTTTCGCTAATTCATATCATTAACTTATTTCATTAGTTCATTCCATTCAACTTGACTTAATTTCATTTCATAATTCAAATTTCAACTTTCTTATTTCATTAATCATTTCATAAGCTTATAATCATTTTATACAGATGTATCTTCTTTTACACAATATTATTCAAATTATAATATCTTAGAAAGTTATAACTAAATCATAAAACATCCTTTGCAAATTTATTTATTTTTATTTTACAAACAATTTGCAAAGGTATAATTTAATTTATTACCTTATATTAAGTTTATATCTAAATAGTATTTTTTCTTCTTTCCAAATTATTCATTTAACATACCTTAGAACATAAACTAAGTGTATAACATTTCTTATAACAACTTAATTTTTTTTATAAACATTTCATTATACATAATTTCAATTTGAAACATTTTTATTATTTAAGTTCAAACTTGTAACATTCCAACTTTTTAAACATTTCTGGTAAGTTTTATATATGTTTTTAGACTATAATTGAGGGTTATACAAATTTATCTTGTTCATTTTAGTTAACAGAAATGTTCAATAATTTAAACATGTTTAAATTTCCATTATCTTGAAATTTAAGAGTCATAATTTAACTTCTCATTTTCATTTAAACACTTAGCTTCAATTTCTTATTTCTCATTTGAGAAGTTTCTAACTATTCAAAAAAATTCACTTATTCCCATAACTAAAAATCAGTAATTAACAGGAACTTAAGAATTCAAATACCGGGTTTATTTCAAATCATTTTGAAATAATATATATATTCATATCTTTTATATATATCAAATCATATTTAGAAATTTTTGAATCAAAATCTGTCTATCGAACCAAATGCATAACAAAGCTACTAAGGGGTCTCCCCCACTTTGAGACTCGAAAATGAATGTTGACAATGCAGCCGTCATCATCGAATTATTTTCTAGTGATAAAAGAGGGGAGTATAGGACTTATTTGCTTTTATTCCTTTTGAAACACTTCTATTCATAAATATTTATAAATAATATTGATTATTATATCACCATCTTAGAAAATAATTTCAAAAGCACCGGGATTTAAGTTCTCAAATTCTTAACGTTTAAATCTTTTCTATTTATAAGCTATATTATAAATATACTTATACAATTCCATTACCTTATTATAAAAACAATTCGTAAATTTATATCTTTGTTATTGCAAACAATTATTATTCTAATTAGATTTCAGTTCAATCTAATTATAGAACGCTTTATGAAATAGAGTGCATAAAGTATTTTTTTAGTTTAATTCAACCAATAATCGATGACAACTAAATATTATCATCTATCATTGTGACGCCCACCTCTATACTCATACTAACCAAGGACACTACTGGGTAATGCTATCAATTAGTAAGAAGAATAAGGCTGTTGAGGAGTGACCAACTGAATAATTGATTTGAGCGAGAACCAAAATGTCAGATAATATGTCAGGCATTTCATTTCAAGAGGAAATCTGACATATCCAATCCAAACTCAAATCTGCTACACAGTGACTAAGTGGCCTTCGAAATCAATATAAAATAAGCACAACACAAAATAAGTCACAGATATTCATATCACTAAGGCAGAAACAGATATGAATATAACACATAGAAATGAAATCATAGCAGTAGTCATACAAGATGCACTACAAGCCAAAATAATAGGTACATGTACTATACAAAAGAATAAGTATACATCAAAGAGTCTATCTCGTATATGTGAAAGACTAAAACTACTACGCTAACGTAGTTAGCCAAAAGTCAGAAGATTATCCCTGTTAAGAAGTCAACTGGAAGCACCTGAAACACCATGCTCTAACCCGAGTATTATTTAAGAAGAAAAAATAATAAACGGATCGGTCTACCTATAATTATCATGAAAGATGAGATATGATAAGAGATATGACAAAAATATATGATAACAATAATCCCATACTATGATAAGTACATATTTGATAACAATAAAAATCATACAATATCTCAAGTCTCCTCAAATACCTAAAAAGAATATCATATTCTTTAGCTTATTCACTAAACCTCAAATATTGACAAAACATATCAATGCAAATCGTAAAAATTGGTGAAACATAAATTCCAGAAATAAATATTTAGAAATCCAGAAAAACACAAAGGGGAAGGCATATCATATAGGAGCATGAAAACTCACCACCATGTGTATCATAAATGTGACGCTATCCCATGGGTCGCTAACCCATTAAGCAGGTGCAACGACGTAGTACAACGATACGCCCGAGGTACCTGAAACTCAAATAAGGCAGAACAATGACGTAGTACAAAGGTACGTCCAAAGAACCTGAAACGCAAATAAGCCGGAACAATGACATAGTACAAAGGTACGCCCGATGAACCGAACTCCATGAAACGGTTAAAAGACCATGGGTCGCTAGCCTATAAATATAAGATGAAGCTCTGCAGAACGGGGTATAGTCCCCCAAGCGGACAAAGAAACATCGCATATCGCTAGTCTAAACCACAAAATGATCATCGTTGGTCAATACGTGTAAATTACATTAAGCTAGTAAATAAATGAGTTAGGCTTCATGTCCCATAAGCATTGGCTTAACTTAAATATTTACGAACAAACTGTAGATTTCCGCTCGAAAATTGTCACGAGATTTCAATCGAACAAGTCCAAGAGTTAACTGATGAAGTAAACACAAGAATTTCATACCACTTGTTTTGCTATGTCATTTAATTGGATTTCTCATGTGAGTGAGGTAAAGGTTTGTATATACTAATAGATTGAAAAATGGTTTTAAAAACGAGCTTTGTATTAGAAGTAATGTTGAAATCATTTTTGTGAAAGAGTTTGAGTATTTACTACTAGTATATAAACCTTTGTGTTTTAAAGTGACAAATCATAGAAATGATTGTAAAAACAATCTAACACCAAAAATCCACATTCGACGACGTGAGTTAAAACCATGAAAATTGATATCAAATGGATATTCTCAAAAATCTAGAAAAGAAGTCATCAAAGTCAATAATAAATGACAACAACTAACTAGATCAACAAAAATCGATAAGAAATGGAAATTCGCATAAAAACAGGAAAATTGGCAAAAATTCAACGGGACCAGACGTCTGGTTGGTTTGACCAGACGTCTGACCCGAGGCTCTGCCATTTTTTCTGTGTTCATTATTTTTTTCTCAGAAGCACCAACCAAATGTTTGGAAATTTTAACCAGACATCTGGTTGCCTAGGCTTGGGCAGAATTTGCTAAGGCCAATAATGGCCAAATTAATTCGAAGGCGATCAGACGAGCGATGGAGGCTAGGGATTTATGCCAAACAAAAACCTAGCCCTTTAGGCTCTTCGATACACCTCAAACAATATGTCCAAACATTTAAGATAGGATCTTTAAAGATTTTGACTTCAATGTACCAAAATTGGAAAATTCGCCAAACTGATTCAAATCAAAAGCAATTGAACATGAAATAGATGTTAGGAATTCATACATAACAACAATGAAAGCTATAGACATAGATATAAGTTCAAGAACTCACCTTTAAACTCAAAAACAACCATTAAGAAGCTTTAAAACAACGAAAGATCAACTCCACTTCAATCACAACTCTAGAAGATCCAATCTACGATCATATGCAAATATTTTCTAAGTTAGATTATAAGAAATTATGAAAATTGGAGAGAGATTGAGATGTAGAAGATGAAGAGGATGCTTACATAAGCTTCTCTTTTATCTTAGAACTAGAACTTGAATTCGTAAGAGAAACTAGGTCTTAGGAATTTTAGTTTCCTCTTCCCACCATTCTTCCTAGGGCCTGAGTGTTACGAATTATAATGAGTAGAATGATTAAAGAGGAGAGGAGTTAGGGTATTTGGTATAAGAGTTTGGGTTAGCTTTTTGGGTTAATGGGCTAGAACCCAACCCAAAGCACAAATGAAAATACCAAAATCCTAATCAACTCCAAACATATCGATGTTTATACTTAAACATGTTGCAAACGTCGTTTTGAACTCAACGAAAGTGGTCTCGAGTCCGAATTCTACTGTTTACAAAAGTCACATTTTGGACTTTAATTCAACTAACGATGTTATATTTAAATAAAACATTTAAATATATAACCCTAAAATATGTGGGTTGTTACAGACTCCCCTTCTTAAAGAAATTGCATCCTCGTAATATTCAAGAAGAAAATAAAGAGTAATAATTACTCTAACGCATAATAGCACCAAAGAAAATTTTGAAGTAAGAAGTTCACCTTAAGGAGCACTAGAGAGTAAGTCCGAATGTGTTCACTCGATGAATTCCTTGGATTCTCAAGAATAATCCTTAGAATTTGCGGACCATTGAACTTTCACAAGTAGAACATCTTTATTACGAGGCGTTTAACCTCTGTAGCCATGATACAAATAGGGTGTTTCTCATAAGTCAAATTAGGTGAAACTTTAATTTCTTCTATAATACCAGGCTTAAGAATAGAATCAGAATCTCTAAGGCATTTCCGTAGTTGAGAAATGTGGAATATGTCATAAATAGCAAAAAACTGAGCCAGTAATAAAAGGCGATAAGCCATAGAACCAATATGTTCGGTGATGGGAAAATTGGCCAATATATCGAAGTGCTAGTTTTCCCGAATGAGTGAAACGCACAACACCCTTCATAGGTGAAACACAAATAAATACTAAATCTCCTACAAAAATTCTAATTTCCTTTTTTAGTTATCGGCATAGGATTTTTATCTACTTTGAGCTTCTCTCATCCAATGACGAATAAGGTCAATATTTTTTGTGGAATCATGAATAAAATCTGGACCTCAAACCAGCTTCTCACCAGCTTTAAGCTAACACGAAGGAGATTGGCATGGCCTTCCGTAGAGTGCCTCAAAAGGTGTCATACCAATACTAGATTGGAAGCTATTATTGTAAGAAAACTCGACAAGAGAAACATGATCTTCCTAACTTCCACCAATATCAAGCACAAGTGCATGAAGAAGATCTCCAAGAGTTTGATTCATACACTCTATTTGTCCATTAGATTAAGGATGATAAGCGATGCTAAAAATAGGCTTCGTTCCCAAAGCTTTTTGAAGACCTTTCCAAAAACCACTAGTAAATAATGGATCACGATCGCTAACAATAGAAGTAGGAACTCCACGCAAATTAACAATTTCTTTGACATAAAGTTTGGCTAAAAGAGATACAGTCTGATTGGACCGAACAGGAACAAAATGGGCGGATTTTGTAAGTCTATCTACAATCACCCATATGCTATCATGACGTGAACGAGAATTGGAAAGACCATCCATAAAGTCCATACAAATTAGATCCCACTTCCAAACGGGAATGTCCAAAGGTTTTAATAACCCACCGGGTCTTGATGCTCAGCCTTTATGAGTTGGAAAGTTATGCAACACTTAATGAAGTTAGCAATATCCGGTTTCATTCCAACCCAATAATAAATTCGTTTGATGTTCGCATACATTTTACTACTACAGGGATGAATGATAAATTTAGAATGATGAGAATATTCTAAAATTTCTTTACGATGATCACTGATATTTGACATAATAAATCTACCAAATTTTTGAATGCTTCCACGAGCATTGATTTCAAAGTCTTTCAGACCATCAATATTATTTTTATCCCTACTACTTTGGCTAAGATGAGCCAATTCGAGATCGTGCCTTTGAGCTTCAGGGATGCAGTCTAAAAGAGAAAGATGAGCCTCAAGGCTACATAAAAAAAGAGACGAACACGAATCGGATTCATGATCTCAAATCTCAAGAGTAGAAAAGTCTCGAGATCATTCCATTCGGATATCATCATGGAAACAACCGCTTGTTGCTTATGACTAAGTGCATCGACAACACGATTTCCCTTTCCAGGAATATAAGGAATATCAAGATCATCTGAATTCGAGCTAATGTTGTTGATGCAATTTAAGCTCCTTTTGAGAAAATAAATACTTCAAAGATTTATGACCAGTGTAGAGAACAAATTTCTCTTCTAATAAATAATGATGCCAAATTCTAAGGGCGAAAACAATGGCCGCGAGCTCTGGATCGTGAGTGGCATATCTTGTATCGACAAGCTTTAATTGTCTAGAAGCAGCGATAACATGTTCCCTTTTACATGAGAATGGCACCCAAATCAATACGACTAGCATCGGTACAAACAGTGAAGTCTTGGTTACCTTGAAGAATCACAAGAATAAGAGCATCAGAATGGAGTTCTTTTAGTTTTTGAAAAGCAGTTCTATGGTAAATCATTTATTTCATGATCCTGTTTCCCAAAAAGCTAAGATATTCAAAATTATAATTAACTTATGTAATCATCTTTTTAGACAAATTTACTTATTACAAGTCAATTTACTGTGCCTGATTTCTCGTCATAGCGTTTAGAAAACTCCTACTGATAACGTTGATCAGGCGCATTGACCAGAATTCTTAAAGTACTCAATGGGCAACACAACACAAAATCATCTACTATATGATAAACATGTCTCTCAAAAATTTTACGAATATTCGTTGCTCATTTTAAGAACAAAATCCAATTATTTTTATAAATATATCTTACTAGAAAGATTTGCAATTTTAAATTGCTGTTTTCACCCATAATCAATGAATGTAAGGACGAACTCATCTAGATATTCACAGAATACTCGATTCGTAAGATGGATGAAATAAGCTGGAGGGTTCGTCAAACTGAATGACATAGCGAGCCACTCATAAGAATCATAACGAGTGTGGAATGCGGTAAGTGGAACGCTATCCCCTACAACTCGTAGCTGATGAATATCGATGGCAATGTCAAGCTGCAAAAAGACATTAGCACCACTCAATTGATTGAACATATCATCGATCCTAGGCAATGGATACTTATTTTTAATTGTTAACTCGTTAAGCTTGTGGTAATTGATGCAAAGCCTTAGAGTACCATCAGATTTCTTTAAAAAATTGCTAAAGCTCCCCAAGAAGAGGAACTAAATCGAATAAATTATTTTGCTTCCAATTCGAATAATTATTTACACATCTCCTTATTTTCCTTATTGGACATACGATAGGGAGGATGAGTAATAGGAAGAGCTCCAGGGATTAGATTAATTCTGAACCAATTGGTCGCTTATGTGGTAACCCTAAGAAAGGCTCAAAGATATCGAGAAATTCACAAACTACTTAAATAAGGGAAATAACATCTTCCTCACCATGTGGGTTTAAAGAATAAAATGATGCTACCGAATTGGAATCGAAATCATTAAGAAGAATAGAAATTTGCTTAACAGATTGAGGATGTCAAAGATGGATAGTCCTCTCGGGATATAGGATATGGGCTTCGTAACGATAAAGCCAATCCTTTCCCAAAATAAATTCCGAAACATAAGTAGCGCGTAACATGCAAATCGGATCGGAAAGCATAGGTGCATTAAATAATCTTGACATTTTTATAAAGTAAACTGAGTGTCGCGGATCCATCAAATGGATTCGCAATTCTCAGTGAAGTCGTCAAGCCCATAATATTTAAAGAAAAAAAGGTATCAATAAGTTCTTTTAATATAAAAGAATGAAATGCACCCGTATCAAAAAGAATTTGAATAGGATGATCATGAAACAAAAAAAATGCCATCAAGGACTGAATGAGAAATACCTTGATTAAGATAAGGGTTGCTAAAAGCCTGCACAACATTCAGCTTTCCCTCTTTCTTGTTTTGAGGTCTGGGACATGAAGATATGAGATGACCCGAACTTTTGCAATAGCGACAAGTAAGGGACTTCGAACATTTGTTTGCATAGTGGCCCTTGGAACCACAATTGTAGCATTCTCCATGACTAGGGCTAGGAGTCTTTGCTACCAAATTTTCCTGCTTCCCTTTCTTGTTGAGATTATGGCTTTTGAACTTAATATGCCTCTTCTTGTTGTTATGAGACTCTTCTTGGCAACTCCAACATCACTATTTGTAATGACCTTCCTTTTTAGACGTTTTAGGCAGACACATGTGTCAATTCAAACCATTAGAAGGGCAAATTTTATGGGATAAATAAGAAGAAAAAATATAGAGTCTCGCAGTGGAATGACAAAATATAATAATCAAATAAACTGTTCATGAAGCTGTTTTACAAATAACATTGATTAAACCTTTATAATATAGATCAAAGTTACATAAAACAATAATAAGTAATAAATAAATGCAGCGGAACAACATGATGCAGCGGAATAAATATAATAAATAATGATAGTACAAATCTTCGTCTTCATCCTCTAGATAAGGTCTTCAACCTTGAAATGCTCAGGCCGACCCAAGTGAATTGAAAAGACAAAACACTCGAGTCAAAACTAAAAGATCTTATGAAAGTAAAATCAGCAGTAAATAAATATGAGTGTAACGACATCAGAGATGTTTACAGGGTTTGACATCTCCTATCCAGTGTCTAACGTGAATGTAATAACTTAAGAGATGTTCGGGATTTCCATCTCTAAGGATTCGTTAAACTATCAACTATGCAGTACAATACGTTATTATAATAGTGTCTACAGTAAAGTAAAGTATTAAAATAGCATTAAGGCGTTACACATATCCCCCTTAACACATTTTTGTATATTCCCACAGTCTATATAGTACCGTAATTCCTCCATAAAATGGAGGACTATCAGAGGGCACTCCATATGTATGGTACAAACCAAACTCATAGAAAGCGCGATAGGGCATGTGAACACAGCACGAGGCAATGTCAGGGTAGATACACCAATTATAGATCCAGATTGGTGGTAATGCATAGCAGCTACTACCGCCCATCTCGGAACACACTCCCAAATCAAATCAAGGGTGGCCACCAAATCAATCACAAAGTAATCGAATGATATCGAAGAAATGTACCCGATAGTAGGAAAGACTTCACTTGGCCAGGCATGCCTCCTATTTTAGTCACATCTAAGCTGAATTACGGGAGTCAGGGTCACAAAAATACCTCATACAGAACCGTTCTCCAAACCATCCTACTTCATTTCTGGAATCTCCACCATGTACATAGTTGTTAAAGTTGTTTTCGGTATTGGCAAAGAGTACGACAATATCCGATCCCGATCTTTTTAACAACCAAATGCTTATTTCACACCAAATGGTTCTTTTACATTTCAAAATTTAATTCATACTTAATATCAAAATATCATATTTGATTTCAAACCATATCACTTTCGAAATCATATTCACTTTCAAAACCATATTCACTTTCAAAATCATCTTCACTTAAAAAATCATATTTGCTCAAGTATGTCATTTCACAAAAGGTACCAAATTTCAAATTCCAACTTAAGTTGCATCATCATTAAGGATTTAATATAAATATTTCAACTTTACGTTGTTTGCAGTTTTAGAAAATAGTTTAGTTAGTCATACATAATTTAATAGTTTAAAATAGTTTAAATAAATTGTAACAAACCCGTAAATTTTAACGGGTTTTAATAACGTAATTAACTGAATTTTTGTGAAATTTTAAGCAATTAAATTTGAAAAGAAAATTTTGATATTTGAAATACGTCTAATTAAACATATCAAATGGTAAAATTTCATTTGATAATATTGAAGTTCATTTTCTTGTGTAACTTTATTTCAATTTTAATCAGTTAATATTTGATGATAATAAAATATTTCCTAAACTCGAATATTTTTACATAATAAATTTGTAAATCATCTTCTGAGTGAGACGTCATATTTCGTTTTCTCAAATTTGGACTGCTATTGCTCCGTTTATCTTATTTTGGGCGAATTAGCATCATTTCTAGTACCAAATATCGATTTTCGATCGGATGACCGTACCACTAATATCTATATACTGTTTTGATTGTCTCATCGTGACGATCGCCTCAGTATATTTATTTCTGTGTTTTGAGATCCGAAACGCGGTAGAAACTTTAATCGGTGCGTCGTATCGGCACCAAATTTTTTGACTTATAATTTACCATGCCTTTCAAAATTTCAAACGTGCACCCCAAGGAATCAAATAGATTGCCTTAATGACTTTCCTGAAAATTAGCTTTTGGCTATTGTTATTCCATCGGTTTCAATATTTCCTCGTTTGTCTTTTCGCGTTCCATGTTTACGCTGAAACATTCCATTTATAACCTTCTGACAGCTCATTTTTTTTGCTTGTTGCTGTTCTCTTTTCTTTTTTCCATCTCCTTCCCGTCTTCACATTTTTCACGCAAACCCATTGGCCACCCCTCTTTTTCAGTTGCCATTCAACACATTAAACCTTCCATCGGCCTTAGCTCCACGTGTAACCAATCCTCCTCATCTTCTCACCATCTTCCATGGCCGAGAACACCTTCCCATGGCTACCTCTCCTCGCCATTAGCCTCTTCTACCTCCGACCGATGCAGCAGCTCCTCATCAGCCTAGCTCTGCCTCATCGACTACCCCTTAGCTTGCGTGTGTTAGTCAAGATATTATACACACGTTATATGTTTAAATATATTAGTTTTTATCTCATTTCATATAATAGTACTACGTATATATAAAGGTTATATATAAGTTCTGTTAAGTTATTTGGCTTTAGGAAAGAATGTCAGAGAAGGATTTAATTAAAGTATACAATATACATATTGTTTAAAGTATAGAATACTGTTTTGATTTCTAAGTTTACAATACTTACAGTAGCATATATATTATTATATAGTAGCTTTTGTAAGGGGATATATATATATATATATATCAATATTTATATATATATAATGTTTATAAAGTATTTTTTTTCCATGCCATTTTGCATAAATATGCAGGACACGGCCTATATATATACTTTCCATAGTAGCCTTGTTAAAGTATTATAGTTTAAAAGGTGTCCCATGTGAGTATATATATTAGTTTATATATTGTTTATAAAGTATGTATATATTTATTGCATAATCATATTATGTACGTATACTCAGTTTTATAAGTCACATATGCTAGAATTTATAAATTTATACATATTGTGCCTGTGCGTGCCCATATTAGTATGTTAGGGTATATAAGTTGTGAATTGTTAAAAATATTAATGTACTGTAAGTGTTGTTATGGGTTGGTATGTTAAGTACTAATGTGTATTGACAGAGTTTTGTTTTAAAGATTCGTATGGATGTTATAGAGCTTGTAAGTCGGTGTATATATGGGTATATTTATATATATATGTTTTACATAAGCTTTCAAATATGCTATATATATTTGTTTGTACATGAGATATTATATGTATTTTGACTTATTTGTTGTGTGTGTATATATATATATATATATATATATATATATGTATATGTATATGTATATGTATATAGTACTGTATGTGTATATATATATTATTTCATAACAGTGTTGTATTATATGAATGTTATGTCTATAAGGTCTTCTATTCAAATAGTTTGAAGTAACCAGGTTATGTTTGTTTATACAGTTATAAGTTTTTAAATTTATAAATGTTATTTGTTTAATATATAATCTAAGTTGTGTGTTAATATATATTAAGTATGTAGTATAAGTTGTTATATAGTGTGTGTGTGTGTGTGTCTATATATGTTCTGAGTTATATATTTTATAAGTTATATAAATGTATAAATTCAATTTTATAAGTATGGGATTAAATATAAATTAGAAAAAAATTATATGTTTTAAATTGATTTCATAAAAATAATATATATATTTAGTTCAACTTATATCAACTAATTATAATCGTTCTCATCGATTTCCCATTATCAGCTTTGTCCGTCGTGCCTGTTTTCTTCACCGAATCGTGTCCATCTAGCGTTGTGTAATGGCCTGTTTTTCCGTACCCTTTGAATCGAAAATAAACCACACATGTCCAACTCAAATTGTACGAATAAGCTGATCATTAAGGGTAGAAAGAAAAATAAAGACAGAACAGAACCTCACACGACTGGAATAACATATATTATTTCAATAATAATCTTTACAGCGGAAAATTTTAAATACAATATCAGAGTCTAACCAAGATTCATCTTGGACAATTATAACACCTGCCTTTACAAATGCTGACAAACAAAAAAACAAATGCACCAGAGGAAGCAGATAATAGAATATGTCCATACGATGATGAAGATCTCCAGCTCCCTCTGGAAACTCCAACCGTCTTCAACTCAACCTGAAACTACTCGGATCTGATCCGAGTATTGAAAATACCTGGATCAAGCTTGATAAACCAGCATAAGATACTCAAAATTTAAAATGACGTTTTCATCAAAATCTTGAAAAAAGGGTATCTCATAAGACCACGCCCACACATAAACACGGACGGGTTTTTATCTTATGATAACCAAAACATTTTTATATCAAAACCTTTGATATTATTTCTAATGACATCTCTTTGAAAATATTTGCAAATAAACTTATTCAAATAAGGTATCAATATCTGGACTAAGTCTAAGGTAATATGCCCGGACTGGGTCAATGGAATGTACCAAACAGTATATATGATACCAGGAAGGAGGTAGCTGAAATGTTTGCAAGTCATTACAGCTATTTTAGGAATACAATCAAAACCGTAAATCTCATATTGGGATTGGATTTCCAACATGATAGGGAACTAGTGACCTTTTCTCCAATCCACGCATAACAAACATAGTTTCCACGGTGCCTTAATCGCTTTTCTCAAACTAGTCGTTTGGAACTATACTTGCTATATTACCACTGATAACCGGTAGTTCCCTACTTTTCTCAAGCTAACCACTTTATCAAAATGGGGACAATTAATGCCTTGACGGACATATCCCCTAAAGGGCCAAACGTATTTGACACCACCGTACACACTTACTTATTTCAAATTTGCGTATGTTAGACCATATAGTACCCCTTCATAACCGGAGTGTGAGGCTCGCGAAGCTACGATCAATTTCTTCAAAGCCATGCTTTTCATACAAAACCACGCTTTGATCATAACAAGTTCCACTTTGAATGCCACATTATCTTTCCACGTCACATGACTGATTTCTAGAAAAGTATAACTTCCTGAGCTCATATGTTTCAGGAAAGGGTGTTAAGCTAAAAGAAGTTGCCTTCTCCGCCACCAACTGATATACATTTATAGAAACCACTCAAATGTGATTTAGAGTACAATGTCAGACAAACATCCATACAAGTCCGTTCTGGATCTGAACGAAACCGAAGGCACTCTCCTACTACCACTAGTAGCGAGTAGTCCTTGCAATCCGAAAAATCCCCACAACGAGGAGACCGCTGCTATAAATAACTCTATAATGGAAGCGACCCAGAGCATGTTCAACAAGCAGTCCTTACGCTATGAAGATCCACGGTCTTCACTAATCACATCTTCAACATATCTTCACTTTCGAACATAAATATTGGTTCGAAGTGGTTTTCGGATAGGAATTTCCAAATCCGACTCCGGTTCCTTCGAAGCCAGTCATCGCTTAAAAAGATGTTAAGTTCATATATGGATATCAATCATCAATCGGTTACTTCATATTTTATCAAATCAAATATCTTTCTTAGATATATTCTTTTCAATTTATTTCATTTTCTTGTCAGAGTATATGGAATCATTAAGCCTCATTTATCAAATCGTTTGATTTATTAAACTTTTCTTAAATCCTAGGAATAATTCTAAATCATTTTGTCTTTTACTTAGTAAAACCTTTCTAAATCATTCATTAAGTCTTAATCAAAGATTTTTCTCCTTAACTTTTAACTTAGGGAAAATATTCCCCTTTTATAATATCACTTTCCAAAACATCCATTTAATTCAAAGGATTATTCACTGTCCAAAATCACGAATATAATTACTTTAATAAACTTTCACATTTAACTTATCAAATTAAATTGATTTCAGATTTACAAAACGTTGTTTATAAATTCCATTTATATTTTATAAACTTCCATATATAAAATTTCTTTACTAACAAATTCCATTTATACCTCACTTGTAAGCCAAAATCCAATTATAATTTAATTACTTATAAAACTCTTATTTACAAATTCATTCCTTTCAAATCTTATTATTTATAAAATCCATTATAAATTCTTTTCTAAACTGCAATTGCAAACCCATATATAAATTTGATTACAATCCCATTTAATTTTATAAAACTCTTTCATAATTCCATAACTTTTGCTTATAAAATATCAATTTTATAAATCTTATATATAGACCATTTATAATAAATTCAAAGATTTATTTCTTTTCTTTTATCTTAGAGAAACTTAATTATCACCTTTTAGAGCATCCGTGCTTTCCTTTCGATATGTTCTACCCCTCGCCTAAGAAGAAAAAATATAGGCCAGGCAAGTTCAGGACACTGGTTGCTTCATCCCTAAGCTTAGTTAAACACCTTGTTTTATCTTTCCAGATCTCATAGATGAGACAAATGTACTAGTCGTTTCCGCATACTCTGTTTGTTATTATATTCAATCTTCTTCACTTTTTGTTTAAGTGGTATAAACAATTTCTCTTAACCATTATTCAAACTCTTATTCAAACTTCCAAATCATCTTTAAATAACTTAATTATTATTTTAAAATCATTCACAAGATATATAGGAAAGAATTTTTAGGTTTAAAATTGCATTTCAAAATTTATATCAAACTGCTGCAAAATGCCTTGCGAAAAGTGTTGCAAATAGCGTTTTAAAAGCTATATTCTACAAAATGACTTTTATATCATTTAGAAATGCATATTTTCAACTTAAATCTCTTTTAGTACATTTTAAAACATTTTTAGGATTTATTTCATATTTTCAAAATGTTTAAAATATCAAATTTTAAACTTTGGTCACTTCACTTCAGAAGCGCGATTTTTTTGGAAAATTATTTTGAACATATTTAAAATATACAAGATAAAATATTGATTTTATTCCATTATTTATTTAAACATATTTAAATGTTTATAAAACATTTCTAACTCATTTTAAAACTATTTCCCAAAGGTTTAAGCATTTCAATATACACTATTTCATTTTCAAAAGGAAAGTAATTTCCTTTGTGCTTATCAACGTATATTAATGTGACTTGGTAAAACAATTTAATAATCACATCAAACAATCAATACTTGACGATCAAAACATATATAAAAATTCATAGCAATCATAACACATCATCAAACATGTATATATAAATAGAGATGCTAAATAGAGTTTCTCACCATAAACCAAAGCGATTTAACTTCCTACCAACATTCTAATCAACCAACACTTCACTAATTAATTTCTACTCCATTAAACACTAGCAAAAAACACACTCTCCCTTACAATAGCTTGGGCGAGGCTTAAGATGGAGGTTGGCCGAAAATATAGAGAAGAAGCAATAGAGCTTTGAACTTGAATTTTCAAGATTTAGATCCGAAAAATGGGTCATCTTCTCTCTTTTTTTGACCCTCTCACTCACAAAATTTGAAAAACTTGCTAACTGAAAAGTTGTTGCAAATTCTTTTCTATTGAATTTAAAAAAAGAATCATTTGAATCCAATTTGTTTTGAGGGAGATATGATAGAATGAAGAAGAGGTATTGTCGGATTGACAAAAATGAAGCCCGAAAATACACTTCAAAGAATTGAGTTTCAGGTATAGCAAACTTCAAAACTGGAAAAATTAACCAACATAAAAGTGGTAGCCACTGGAATTTTATATGATTTTAGAAAAAGAATTTCTTAATCTGGATCTGCTTTGATCAAGTTTTGATCAAAATAAAATGACCCATTCTCTGGCTTAAAAACTGGGCTAGAAAATGCACTGAAAAGAAATGTATTTTTGATACAGTTAACTTTAGAATGTGATAAAGTGGTCAAAATGAAAGTTGTAGCCACTGGAAAAATACATGATTTGGAAAAAAATAATTTTGCATTTTGATTTGGCTTTTTAGAAGTTATGGCCGAGATAAGAAGAGGTAAAATATGAAGGAAAGAGGAGTTTGATTTGAAAAGGATGAACATTGATTTCTTTTGAATATTTTGAAAATATTTTGACACTATCTCTTTCTAATTTTTTTCTATGACTCGGAAGCCATTAAAGAGAAGAGTAATAAGATGAAGAAGCTTAATAAAAGAAGAAGAAGAAAAATATGAATGAAAGTGAAGAAGGAGGTGGGTATTTATAGAAAAAGAAAAAAGTGTCAATTTACCAAAATAACCTCTTACCAAGTTACCAAACTAACCTTACTTCAACCTACAGAAATCTCCACTTTTTCAAAACTTAACATCATCCTTTCACTTCTTACTTTATGTCTTAATCCCTTAAAGACTAAGCTAAGTAAAATAATAATTATGTTGGTTTTGATTTGATGTGATTTGATGTTTACTTTTTCTCACTTTTGTTAATTCTTACTTACTTTTACTAATGACTTCTAGAAGTTTTCTAATCTTACTTAGTAAATGTAAACATGTTTAGTGAATTAATTAATACTTACACTATTTGAATATATGTTTCTATATAATAAAATAAAGGTGCGACGACGTTGCGACAACTTTCAATCGACAAAACGTCGTTTTTTTACAAAATATTTTTATGGTCACATTTTGACGTTTTAGTTACACTATTTATTTATATAAACCAAATTTAAAAATAAATAGGTATAATGCTATTTAAAAATATAAACACTAATAAATTAATCAAGATAATATATTTTACCATTGAAACATACTTTTCTGAAATTAGCATTTTGTCACTTTTGTCGTTATAGGCAAATGTTATTATTTTTGTGTATACTTCTTATTCCAAATCTTATCTAATATTGTTTAAATAATAAAACCTTACCTATTTTACATTTAAAATCACTTTATATATTATATTTTAAAGTGGTCAAATTCTAGGTCATTACATTCTCCCCTACTTAAAAGAATTTCGTCCTCGAAATTATCCAAACAAAAGTTTACCTAAAACATTTATCTTTAAATTTAATTCTATATAATATACACAGATCATCCATATGAAATATCTTATTCGATCTCCTATTCGAATACACAGCTTCATTTTCAAACTAGTATCGATCCCCCGATCCTCCAATGCGGACTTTTATCAGGCTCTTTCCTCAGAAACCTTTACTTTCCTTGCATAGTGCTCAACTATGATAGAAAACTAAAGTACCTAACCAACATCCTCATCAATGTTCGTCGTCAAGAAATCGAGTGATATATCCTTTTTCGGACGAGTGTAAACACCTTAAAGTTATATACTCGAATATTAAGTCAACATTTGTGTGACGAAATGATCTATATATATATGTATTTATTACCTCTCAAAACTTTCATAAAAACTTTATCTTAAGCACAATCACTTTATAAATGTGCTTCTTTATATAATCCCTTTAATTATTTATTTTCAAATATTTTTATTAAAGGAAAATATCCTAAAGAAACCATTTTTCACTCAAAAGATAAATTTATCTGTATAAACAAGTCCTTCCACAATCATTTAACTTGGTATATTTCCTTTAATACTATTGTTATTTATAAATCATTCGTAAAAATATTGCTTAAATTTATTACATCTTATAACTTATGCAAATCAATCATATTTTAAAGACTTAAGTCCAAATCCTTAGTTAATGCTGGAATTCATTAATAAAATATTTTCTAGGTTATAATTTCTTTTTTGTTTATAATCACATTTATAAATTATACTTATCCAATTTCACTTACTCAGAATGTTTCACAATCCCAAAAGTTTTCCTAAATTTCTAAGCTCTGAGTTATGTATGATTCAGAAATTTCCGACTGTCCAAATCCGTCGAGAATTCCGCTTTATCTTATCAATTAGTGATTCCAATTTATCTTTAGTTTAAACACTTTTATAAAGATTACTGATCAATGATTCACATTATTTTCTCTAACTTAAGAAAATTATATAGCTCGAGTAACTCCAAAACAATCCAAGGAACTGGGTACTACCGATTGCATCTTATATCCTCTTAACAAAAAGAGTAATACTTAAGAGAAGTGTTTACTATCTGAACACATCTCTTGCCCATTTTTAGTTTATTTTCGAGCCAATCTAATTTGTTATCATAAAATACCCTTTTATATTTGAAATAATACCATTTTCAAAATCCTTTAGATATTACTTTGTAAAACCTATCTCATAAATTCATTTTATCTTATATTAATTAACTTCATTTAATTTCCACAATTCATTTACTCGAATTTAATTTATCATTTCTTAATTTATTATTTTCGAATAGGTATTAAAGATCTTAATTACCTTATCAGATTTCTTACTTATCGATTGTAACGATCCGCTATTTTGGGCCATTCGCATCCGCACATGTCGGATTTGAATAATTCAAAATACCGAATTGTTAATTTAAATTTGGCAAAATTCAGATATACAGTAAATAAATAATCACATAATCACAGACACAGATTAATAATATGCAGCGGAAGCAAAAGATAGTAGTTCATGAAGCTACTATATATATAACTGAGTTAATAAGTTACAACAGAAGTCTCGAATACAAAAGTCAAATACAATAATCGGAATATATTACTGGAATCAACTGGATATCTGAAAACTGGATAGATAGCTGGATCTGCAGGCGAAGCTCCAACTCCAAAGGTGAGTCTCAAAAGCTGAACCACTCAGTCTGACCCGAGCGTAAAGAAAAATACAAAACACTCGAGTCAGGATTAACATTCTTATATCAATAAATCCAACTCAAGTGAAATAACAATTGAAATACAAATAACTCAAAGGACGTTGGAATAACCATCCTTTAAGGATCCGTTAACTATCTACTATGTAGTAATATACGCTAAAAAGATAATGTCTATCAGTAATATGAAGTATCAAAATAGCGTTAAGGCATTACCATTATCCTCCTTAACACATTTATATAAGTGTTATAGAATATACACCACTGTAAACTTCACCATAAACTAGTGAGATATCGGGGAGTACTCCATAGGTATAACAAAACACAAATTCGTAGTGGTCACGTATATAGGGATACAAGTATGACAAGGCACATGAGGCAATACCCAAGGTAGTGAAACTACCGTTTGCCTGATCCGGACTGGTGAAAATGCATCGCCGCAATGATCGCAATACCGCGAAACAACACTCCTGAAATTCCGAGGGTGCACCAATCAATAACAGGTAATGAGTAGTTTACGAAGAAGTGTGCTCGCTTGAGGTGGCTAACCCCATTTGGCCCGGCACGGCTCCTGTTTTAGTCATTTCCAATTTGACACAAGTGTCTAGGTTATCCATTATCGTTCTCTTTCTTCAGTCATCACGTACATCATTCCAACCATTTCATTCTGGATCACACTCCGCATATAGTTATTAAAGTGGTTTTCGGTTTAGACAGAGAGTATGTCCATAACCACTCCGGTTTCTTTAATAACTTTCGTAATTATTACACCGATTGGTCGTTTAATAAATTTAAAAACCTAAAAAATTTCAATTCCCACTAGAATTTATAAATCAACATTTCATTTGTCTTTCTAAATCAATTTCCATAATTTACGTTTCAAACTTCCAATTCCATTTCAAAATCTTATAATTCAATTTCAATTTATATTTAAACAATTCAAATATTGGCTCACGATCGTATATAAGTTTCATTCTGAAATCATTTAAATTAATCTAATTTAACATTCAAATCAATTTAAATTCATTTATCGATTCCATTCAATATTCGATAAGCTATTATATCACTTAAAACAATTTCCATTTAATTTCCAATTCATTTAATCCATTACTTACGTTCAACTTCATTATATCCAAGCTTACAAATTTAATTAAATTAAATTCGTCAAATCAATTCTTTAAATTACAAGTCTTACATTTGTTTCAATAAAACGCATTTTATTTCTTGTTAATGAAATTCAATTTCATTTATTTATTTACTTAGTTACAAATTTCAAAACTCAATTAATAAAGAAACTTCGTTTCACATATTCGAGGAGTTCAATTTCACTTATAAACTTACTTAAATAATTTTTAAAAACTTAATAAATAAAGAAACCCAATTTTATTTATTAATGAAGTTCAAATTCACTTATTCAAAAGTTCAATTTCTCTTATCAAAGAATTCAAATTTTCATTTAGTTCTCAATAATTAGTTTTTATTTAATTATTACATAATTTCAAAACTTAATTAATAATTTCAAACTTAATTAATAATTTCAAACTTAATTATTAAATAATTTCAAAATTTAAATTAATCATTTCAAAAATTAAACAACGTTCTTTCATTAATTACTTTGTTAATATATCATTTCAGATTATTAAATATTAACATTACTTTTTATTAAATTTCAAATTCCAAATTCCAACTTCTATTCAAAACTTTATTATTTATTCAAATAATATCTTTATTTTATTTTTAAATCAAATTATGACCAATTGGTTTTATTTAATTCTCTATCCTAAGTCAAGTTTTATTTGGGTATTTATCATTTCAACCCGATTCCATTTCAATTCTCAAAACAAAACATAGCAAAGGGAACTTGCAGTATGATAACTGGGATGGTGTCAAAGTAAATAAACAAGCAATAACAACAATCAATAACAATCCAGTAATTTATTCAAATAATCTCGAAATAATCGTATTAATTTACATTGTTGTTTGTGCAAATTAATATAATTATTTCTAGAATCTACACTATCATTTCATGTAGATTAAATATTTTTACACTAAATATTCTATTCAATTCTACACTTGACATCAATTATTCAATTTCATACTTCATCAATTAATACAACATAAATTCAAATGGTTCAAGAGTAATTAACCATTTTTCTACATGTCAAATAATTAAACATTTAAGGGGTCATATTTTTCAAAATTAACTAATGAAATTCAACACATATGTCAAATCTTACTATCCTACGCCAATTTCAATTTCAAATTATTTACCACTTACAACATTAACAATTTCACGACCAAAGTCAACATCAAACAATCAATTATTTAACAACCAAACTGGATTATCATTTTATAAATAACAGATAATGGTGTCAGGTGTCACAGGTGAACTGATATATAAATAACAGTGTCAATAACTAACAGCAACATATTTCAATGGTCGTTTCAATTGAAATAAGATTTAATAAATAAAAGAACATTAATCGTGAGTGATTGCTCATCTTTCGAGGCTAAAGAGAGAACGGAATAAGATGAGATATGAATTCCAAAGCAATGCTAGATGGATACGGGTTCAACGGACAATCTGATAACCGAAATTTGATGAGAACCAAAAAATATAAAATTTAAAGTCCAACATTTACTCGTATTAAAATAAATTTCCCTATAGAAAACCCAATATTACAATTTAAAACACATTTATATTAAAACCAAAGATGTTTATAGGTATATACAAAATTATTATTATATTTGAACCCATATGTTTAGAATACATATCTAATATAAAATTTAAAATTAATAACTCTTATAAAATCAAAATAACTTACTTACTTATGATATATCTATAAACCCAAATAGGTTATTTGTACCTCTATATATACATATATATGTCTATATATGTATATATGTATATACATTTATTCTACCAAAATAATATACATAACTTGTAATTGTCATAGACTTACATCATAGATCAAACTAAAAGAAATCAGAGATCAAAATAGGTACCATTTCTAATATATAAATATATACCTATGTAAGGTGACAGCTCATAAAATATGATTAAAGTAATAGGTCCTTTCCCGATAAAATCTGTAACACTACTTCTTTTTAAAAAATATAATAGATGCTGCAACATATACAGAAATCCCATAAATACCCTTCCAAGATCAGATATGATAGCTCAAAAATGTAAAACAGTGAGTTATCTTACAAGTAATAATACTATCTTATATAAAACTGATCGTATATAGCTTATTATATTATATTTTTTATTATTTCAAAAACAAAAATAAAGAGGAACGAGATATATATTTATATATACGGCTTAATATATGCGTTAATATAAATTTATATATATAAAACAACACATATTGTATATATGTGTATACGCTATAACTAACATATAAAACCACAACCAATAGTGTATATTTTTATGTACAACTAATATAACCATATTAGAAATAATTTAATCTGATCAGAGCAACAGACTCAAAACTACAAAGTATAAAATCACCTATATGCAATTTATAAACAGAACTCATTTACCTAGACTTACATACCCATGCGTACTGACTGACAAAATAAATGTTTACATATGTATCCCTTAATATAAAACAAACCATATAATTAAACATATATGTACACACACCCACCCTATATTGAATTTATATACATATACAGTAAGGGAAAAATCAATGCTTATATATTATACGCAACTTAGTAATATATATAGTAACCTTTATATATAAATTTAAAACACAACTAATATATATAACTAATATACATATGCAAACACTATATATTCAACATTTAAACATATATATTTATAAACTTACCTAACCGTTCATATCTCAACTCAAGATCCATTTAAATAGAACTGAAAATGCAAGTTTAAATTAAACAGTCTTATATATATCATACAATACGTATCATACCTAGTATAAAGCACAGAAGGCTACAGGAGTTTCGAGAAAGGACGGTGGAGAAGTGCCGATGCAGCTCGGGTTGCTGCCATGGTTTTGTGCGCTCGAGAGGCAGCGATGGCCGGAGATGGGCAGCTGCGCAAGGAGTGGAGGCGGCTACAAGAGGATGAGGGGCGCCTATGTCGTACGACGTCTGGTGGGGCTTCATGCTGGGGAGGGCGCTCGCATGGGTTCAGATCTTGGTTGTGGGTTCCCGGATGGGAAAATTCGACGGATCAGGCGGCGGAGGGTGATGAAGCACGGCGGGATGGAAAGCTGACGTGGAGGCAAAACAGGTAGCGGTGGTTGGCGGGTTGCTCGGGACGAGGCTATCATGCGTTCTCACTTTCTTTCTTTTTTTTAGAATAGAAGGAGCAGAGGGTTTGAAAAGATCAAGTGGGAAGAGAATGCACAAGGTCATGGGAATATGAACTGGCAGAAACATGCGATGTAAATAATACAAGCTTTAAATTTTACACTTCTTTTTAGAAGTACTCAAGAACCCATAAAAGAAAATGAACAGCCGGATTAGAAATAGTCAAGCACGAATTTTAAAAAATATGTAAAGCAAATGTCTATTGGATTTATATAGAATGAAATGAAAGGCTACAAGAACCAATAAACACAACTAGTTACCGGTACGGTTCGTTTTACTGAGTTCGCGGCGTACCCTACTCCGAAATAGACAATCGAATACACCGTAGAGATCGGCATGACGAGACGCTCAAAACGGTATATATATATATATCAGTGATTTGATTAGATTATAAAAATTCGAAATTTCTACTAGCGGAAAATGCATGAAAAACTCAGAAAAATAAGATCGACGGGAACAAAGATGTCAGAATTTGGAAAAACGAAAAATAGCGTTTACTCAGAAGATGGTTAAGGATTTTTCTATGTAAAAATATTTAGGTTCCGAAAACATTTTATTTTCATCGATTTTTAACTGATTAGATTGAATTAAATTTACGCACGAAATACACTTTCATATTTTCGGACGAAATTTTACCAGTTGCTATGTTTAACTAGACGCATTCCAAATATCAAATTTATATTTCAAAATTTTATCGTTTAAAATTTTCCAAAATTTCAATTAAATGCGTTACTAAAACCATTACAATTTACGGGTCATTACACTCTCCCCTACTCAAAACTTTTCGTCCACGAAAAGGGAGAAGGTAGGAGAATAGAAACAACCATAACAAAATAGACTTGAATTACATAATAAACAATTAATTTAAACCATATAAAGTTCAATTTCAATTAATTTATATTTATCAATTAACTTTAAATTCAAGATAATTTATTAAGTTGATATCATTTCAATTTATTTATATTTGATACGAACGATTTCTTCAGAACAAAATTTTATTTAATTTGTCTCATTTATTATTCAATCAACTTATTATTCTATTTATCTCTATTAACCATTTTATAATTAAACTTTAAGTGTATAACCTTTATTATGAGCACTCAAATTTTTATTTACAAACATATTTTCTATTGTATATTGTCCAATTATCTTAAATTAACAATTTCAAAGATCATAAATTTGAATAGTCATTTATTATAATCATATTTTATTCGACAAATTTAATTTTTCTTTATTCCAAATTATTATTAAATTTATTCTACTTAATATATCCTATCAAATATATATTAAGTATATTTACTTTTATTATAACTACTCAAATTTGTTTAAAAATTCCTTTGATGTCATTTATATTGTATAATATTCAATTACATAATTAACTTCTGAGTAATTTGGTAAGTTATATATTTTGAAATGCAATTGAGTACTATACAAGTAAAAATTTACAATTTACTTATTTCAAGTTAAGTATTTAGTCAAAACTTTTGGCTTCATTGAAAACCACCATTAAATCAAAAATTTAAGAATTAATTTCCGATTAATTTCAACCATTTTATTACTAAAATAAATATATATAGATATACATAATATCAAATCAAATTTAAAATCTTCAATACATGTTATAAATCAAGTCATGTTTAGAAATTAAATTCAATTTATTTTTCAAACAAACCGTAGCAAAGCTACAGAATAGTCCTCCACTTCGAAACTCGAAAATAAATGTCGATGATGCGGCCGCCATAACCGAAATTATTTTCCGGCGACAAAAGAGAAGAGCTCTAATTTAATAAAAAATCATTTAAAATTCTTTGAAAACCATTTCCATTTGAAAATATTTTAAATAATATACATTTTAAAACATTAAAACCAAAATTCAAAATTATCGAAAATTAAATTCTCAAATTCTTTATTTAAATTCATTTTAAACTCTAAATAAATTTGTAAACCATGCTTATATTTTCAATCATTATGGTGGTAAAATCAATGGCTTACAATATAATAAATGAAAATCATTTTAACAATCAATTCGTTTAACTATTTAATTCCAGAAAATTTTTACTTATAAAATATAATCATATAAAATCATTTCAGTTTGAAAACAATTATGTCAGTTTAATCTGTTCAAGTGTTTTGGAAATCCTATCGATAGTGTTGATCAGACGAATCGATCGAAAACTCAAATCAACATCAACAACTCAAACAACACAATATATATTAAAACATTTTAAATATTAATTTACAAATACACTTCCTTGCTCAACAATACAAGAATGGATTTTAAAGCAAGGATAGAGATTTAAATTTGATACTCTCAGATGAAGGAGAATTCTGATTCGAAGATAAGTTCGGCACAGAATAAGATGATTAAATAACGAAATAAGATGGATAAGTTTATATAAATCGCGGGCAACCTTAACCGGGTCGACCGAGACTTCAAGAATAAGATCGATGCACAATTACGAGGTAAATCAACATTCGATCTCAAGAGATAGAATTCGGAATAACAAGAGATAGATAGCGTCGTAAACCGAGGATACGGGAATCTCCGGTAAATCAATGCCTATTGTAAAGGAGTTTCACCTCTTTTCAAATCATTCGAAGTTTGGCGAGACCGCTGATTCATAATAAAGATTATTTGAAGTGGAGTTATGGATACTCCAGAATTGAAAGAAGATGAATAGTGAGGGACATGAATGAATTTTGGAACCGCATGGAACATTTCAAAATTCAAAGGAATCGAATCAAGAAGGAGGAGTATCAAATTCGAATGAAAGTAACTCTGTACGTACATTTACTATAGATGCTGAGATTTGCCTAGAGCTACCAAAGCTCTGATACTAACTGTAACGACTCGCTATTTTGGACTATTCGCATCCGCACATGTCGGACTTGAATAATTCAAAATACCGAATTGTTAATTTAAATTTGGCAAAACTCAGATATACAGTAAATAAATAATCACAGAATCACAGACACAGAGTAATAATATGCAGCGGAAGCAAAAGATAGTAGTTCATGAAGCTACTATATATATAACTGAGTTAATAAGTTACAACAGAAGTCTCGAATACAAAAGTCAAATACAATAATCGGAATACATTACTGGAATCAACTGGATATCTGAAAACTGGATAGAGAGCTGGATCTCCAAGCGAAGCTCCAACTCCAAAGGAGAGTCTCAAAAGCTAAACCACTCAGTCTGACCCGAGCGTAAAGCAAAATACAAAACACTCGAGTCAGGATTAACATTCTTATATCAATAAATCCAACTCAAGTGAAATAACAATTGAAATACAAATAACTCAAAGGACGTTGGAATAACTATCCTCTAAGGATCCGTTAACTATCTACTATGTAGTAATATACGCTAAATACATAATGTCTATCAGTAATACAAAGTATCAAAATAGCGTTAAGGCGTTACCATTATCCCCCTTAACACATTTATATAAGTGTTATAGACTATACAGCACTGTAAACTCCACCGTAAACTAGTGGGATATCAGGGGGTCGTATATAGGGATACAAGTATGACAAGGCACATGAGGCAATACCCAAGGTAGTGAAACTACCGTTTGCCTGATCCGGACTGGTGAAAACGCATCGCCGCAACGATCGCAACACCGCGAAACAACATTCCTGAAATTCCGAGGGTGCACCAATCAATAACAAGTAATGAGTAGTTTATGAAGAAGTATGTTCGCTTGAGGTGGCTAACCCCATTTGGCCTGGCACGGCTCCTGTTTTAGTCATTTCCAATTTGACACAAGTGTCAATGTTATCCATTATCGTTCTCTTTCTTCAGTCATCATGTATATCATTCTAACCACTTCATTCTGGATCACACTTCGCGTATAGTTATTAAAGTGGTTTTTGGTTTAGACAGAGAGTATGTCCGTAACCGACTCCGGTTTCTTTAATAACTTTCGTAATTATTACACCGATTGGTCGTTTAATAAATTTCAAAACCAAAAAAATTTCAATTCCCATTAGAATTTATAAATCAACATTTCATTTGTCTTTCTAAATCAATTTCCATAATTTACGTTTCAAACTTCCAATTCCATTTCAAAATCTTATAATTCAATTTCAATTTATATTTAAACAATTCAAATATTGGTTCACGTTCGTATATAAGTTTCATTCTGAAATCATTTAAATTAACCTAATTTAAAATTCAAATCAATTTAAATTCATTTATCGATTCCATTCAATATTCGATAAGCTAATATATCACTTAAAACAATTTCCATTTAATTTCCAATTCATTTAATCCATTACTTACGTTAAACTTCATTATATCCAAGCTTACAAATTTAATTAAATTAAATTCATCAAATCAATTCTTTAAATTACAAGTCTTACATTTGTTTCAATAAAACGCATTTTATTTCTTGTTAATGAAATTCAATTTCATTTATTTATTTACTTAGTTACAACTTTCAAAACTTAATTAATAAAGAAACTTCGTTTCACATATTCGAGGAGTTCAATTTCACTTATTAACTTACTTAAATAATTTTTCAAAACTTAATAAATAAAGAAACCCAATTTTATTTATTAACGAAGTTAAAATTCACTTATTTAATAGTTCAATTTCTCTTATCAAAGAATTCAAACTTTCGTTTAAATCTCAATAATTAGTTTTTATTTAGTTATTACATAATTTCAAAACTTAATTAATAGTTTCAAACTTAATTATTAAATAATTTCAAAACTTAATTTAATCATTTCATAAATTAAACAACGTTCTTTCATTAATTACTTTGTTAATATTTCATTTCAGATTATTAAATATTAACATTACTTTTTATTAAATTTCAAATTCCAACTTCTTTTCAAAACTTTATTATTTATTCAAATAATATCTTTATTTTATTTTTAAATCAAATTATTGACCAATCGGTTTTATTTAATTCTCTATCCTAAGTCAAGTTTTATTTGGGTATTTATCATTTCAACCCGATTCCATTTCAATTCTTAAAACAAAACATAGCAAAGGGAACTTGCAGTATGATAACTGGGATGGTGTCAAATAAATAAACAAGCAATAACAACAATCAATAACAATCCAGTAATTTATTCAAATAATCTCGAAATAACCGTATTAATTTACATTGTTGTTTGTGCAAACTAATATAATTATTTCTAGAATCTGCACTATCATTTCATGTAGATTAAAGATTTTTACACTAAATATTCTATTCAATTCTACACTTGACATCAATTATTCAATTTCATACTTCATCAATTAATACAACATAAATTGAAATGGTTCAAGAGTAATTAACCATTTTTCTACATGTCAAATAATTAAACATTTAAGGGGTCATATTTTTCAAAATTAACTAATCAAATTCAACACATATGTCAAATCTAACTATCCTACGCCAATTTCAATTTCAAATTATTTACCACTTACAACATTAACAATTTCACGAGTAAAGTCAACATCAAACAATCAATTATTTAACAACCAAACTGGACTATCATTTTATAAATAACAGATAATGGTGTCAGATGTCACAGGTGAACTGATATATAAATAACAGTGTAAATAACTAACAGCAGCATATTTCAATGGTCGTTTCAATTGAAATCAGATTTAATAAATAAAAAAACATTAATCATGAGTGATTGCTCACCTTTCGAGGCTAAAGAGAGAACGGAATAAGGAGAGATATGAATTCCAAAGCAAAGTTAGGTGGATACGGGTTCAACGGACAATCTGATAACCGAAATTTGATGAGAACCAAAAATATATAAAATTTAAAGTCCAACATTTACTCGTATTAAAATAAATTTCCCTATACAAAACCCAATATTACAATTTAAAACACATTTATATTAAAATCAAAGATGTTTATAGGTATATACAAAATTATTATTATATTTGAACCCATATGTTTAAAATACATATCTAATATAAAATTTAAAATTAATAACTCTTATAAAATCAAAATAACTTACTTTCTTATGATATATCTATAAACCCAAACAGGTTATATGTACCTCTATATATACATATATATGTGTATATATGTATATATGTATATATATATATATATTCTACCAAAATAATATACATAACTTGTAATTGTTATAGACTTACATCATAGATCAAACTAAAAGAAATCAGAGATCAAAATAGGTACCATTTCTAATATATAAATATATACCTATGTAAGGTGACAGCTCATAAAATACAATTAAAGTAATAGGTCCTTTCCCGATAAAACCTGTAACACTACTTCTTTTAAAAAAAATTATAATAGATGTTGTAACATATACAGAAATCCCATAAATACCCTACCAAGATCAAATATGATAGCTCAAAAATATAAAACAGCGAGTTATCTTACAAGTAATAATACTATCTTATATAAAACTGGTCGTATATAGCTTATTATATTATATTTTTTATTATTTCAAAATCACAAAAACAGAGATAAAGAGGAACGAGATATATATTTATATATACGGCTTAATATATGCGTTAATATAAATTCATATATATATAAAACATCACATACCGTATATATGCGTATACGCTATAACTAACACATAAAACCACAACCAACAGCGTATATTTTTATGTACAACTAATATAACCATATTAGAAATACTTTACTCTGATCAGAGCAACAGACTTAAAACTACAAAGTATAAAATCACCTATATGCAATTTATAAACAGAACTCATTTACCTAGACTTACATACCCATGCGTGCAGACTGAAAAAATAAATGTTTACATATGTATCCCTTAATATAAGACAAACTGTATAATTAAACATATATGTACACACACCCAGCCTATATATTGCATTTATATACATATACAGTAAGGGAAAAATCAATACTTATATATTTTACGCAACTCAGTAATATATATAGTAACCTTTATATATAAATTTAAAACACAACTAATATATATAACTAATATACATATGCAAACACTAATATATTCAACATTTAAACATATATATTTATAAACTTACCTAACCGTTCATATCTCAACTCAAGATCCATTTAAATAGAATTGAAAATGCAAGTTTAAATTAAACAATCTTATATATATCATACAATACGTATCATACCTAGTATAAAGCACAGAAGGCTATAGGAGGAGAAAGGACGGTGGAGAAGTGCCGATGCAGCTCGGGTTGCTGCCATGGTTTTGTGCACTCGAGAGGCAGCGATGGTCGGAGATGGGCAGCTGCGCAAGGAGTGGAGGCGGCTACAAGAAGATGAGGGGCGCCTATGTCGTACGACGTCTGGTGGGGCTTCATGCTGGGGAGGGCGCTCGCATGGGTTCGGATCTTGGTTGTGGGTTCCCGGATTGGAAAGTTCGACGGATCAGGTGGCGGAGGGTGCTGAAGCACGGCGGGATGGAAAGCTGACGTGGAGGCAAAACAGGTAGCGGTGGTTGGCGGGTTGCTCGGGACGAGGCTATCATGCGTTCTCACTTTCTTTCTTTTTTTTAGAATAGAAGGAGCAGTGGGTTTGAAAAGATCAAATGGGAAGAGAATGCACAAGGTCATGGGAATATGAATTGGCAGAAGCATGCGATGTAAATAATACAAGCTTTAAATTTTACACTTCTTTTTAGAAGTACTCAAGAACCCATAAAAGAAAATGAACAGCCGGATTAGAAATAGTCAAGCACGAATTTTAAAAAATATGTAAAGCAAATGGCTATTGGATTTATATAGAATGAAATGGAAGGCTACAAGAACCAATAAACGCAACTAGTTACCGGTACGGTTTCGTTTTACTGAGTTCGCGGCGTGCCCTACTCCGAAATAGACAATCGAATATACCGTAGAGATCGGCATGATGAGACGCTCAAAATGATATATATATCAGTGATTTGATTGGATTATAAAAATTCAAAATTTCTACTAGTGGAAAATGCATGAAAAACTCAGAAAAATAAGATCGACGGGGCTAAAGATATCCGAATTTGGAAAAACGAAAAATAGCATTTACTCAGAAGATGGTTTAGAATTTTTCTATGCAAACATATTTAGGTTCTGAAAACATTTTATTTTCGTCGGTTTTTAACTGATTAGATTGAAGTAAATTAACGCACGAAATAACCTTTCGTATTTTCGGACGAAAATTTACCAGTTGCTATGTTTAACTAGACGCATTCCAAATATCAAATTTATATTTCAAAATTTTATCGTTTAAAATTTCCTAAAATTTCAATTAAATACGTTACTAAAACCGTTAAAATTTACGGGTCATTACACTCTCCCCTACTCAAAACTTTTCGTCCTCGAAAATGGAAAAGGTAGGAGAATAGAAACAACCAAAGGAAAATAAACTTGAATTACATAATAAACAATTAATTTAAACCATATAAATTTCAATTTCAATTAATTTATATTTATCAGTTGACTTTAAATTCAAGATAATTTATTAAGTTGATTTCATTTCAATTTATTTATATTTGATACGAACGATTTCTTCGAAACAAAATTTTATTTAATTTGTCTCATTTATTATTCAATCAACTTACTATTCTATTTATCTCTATTAACCATTTTATAATTAAACTTTAAGTGTATAACCTTTATTATAGCACTCAAATTTTTATTTATAAACACATTTTCTATTGTATATTATCCAATTATCTTTAATTAACAATTTCAAAGATCATAAATTTGAATAGTCATTTATTATAATCATATTTTATTCGACAAATTTAATTTTTCTTTATTCCAAATTATTATTAAATTTATTCTACTTAATATATCCTATCACATATATATTAAGTATATTTACTTTTATTATAACTACTCAAATTTGTTTAAAAATTCCTTTGATATCATTTATATTGTGTAATATTCAATTACATAATTAACTTCTGAGTAATTTGGTAAGTTATATATTTTGAAATGCAATTGAGTACTATACAAGTAAAAATTTACAATTTACTTATTTCAAGTTAAGTATTTAGTCAAAACTTTTGGCTTTATTGAAAACTACCATTAAATCGAAAATTTAAGAATTAATTTCCGATTGATTTCAACCATTTTATTACTAAAATAAATATATATAGATATACATAATATCAAATCAAATTTAAAATCTTCAATGCATATTATGAATCAAGTCATGTTTAGATATTCAATTCAATTTATTTTTCAAACAAACCGTAGCAAAGCTACAGAATAGTCTCTCCACTTCGAAATTCGAAAATAAATGTCGATGATGCGGCCGTCATAACCGAAATTATTTTCCAGCGACAAAAGAGAAGAGCTCTAATTTAATCATTTAAAATTCTTTGAAAACCATTTCCATTTGAAAATATTTTAAATTATATACATTTTAAAACTTTAAAACCAAAATTCAAAATTATCGAAAATTAAATTCTCAAATTCTTTATTTAAATTCATTTTAAACTCTAAATAAATTTATAAACCATGCTTATATTTTCAATCATTTATGTTGGTAAAATCAATGGCTTACAAAATAATAAATGAAAATCATTTTAACAATCAATTCGGTTAACTATTTAATTCCAGAAATTTTTTACTTATAAAATATAATCATATAAAATCATTTCATTTTGAAAACAATTATGTCAGTTTAATCTATTCAAGTGTTTTGGAAATCCTACCGATAGCGTTGATCAGAAGAATCGATCGAAAACCCAAATCAACGTCAACAACTCAAACAACACAATATATATTAAAACATTTTAAATATTAATTTACAAATACACTTCCTCGCTCAACAATACAAGAATGGATTTTAAAGCAAGGATAGAGATTCAAATTTGATAGTCTCAGATCAAGGAGAATTCTGATTCGAAGATAAGTTCGGCACAGAAGATAAGATGATTAAATAACGAAATAAGATGGATAAGTTTATATAAATTGCGGGCAACCTCAACCGGGTCGACCGAGACTTCAAGAATAAGATCGATGCAGAATTCCGAGGTAAATCAACAGTCGATCTCAAGAGATAGAATTCGGAATAAAAAGAGATAGATAGCGTCCTAAACCGAGGATACAGGAATCTCCGGCAAATCAATGCCTATTGTAAAGGAGTTTCACCCCTTTTCAAATCATTCGAAGTTTGGTGAGACCGCCGATTCATTATAAAGATTATTCGAAGTGGAGTTATGGATACTCCAGAATTGAAAGAAGATGAATAGTGAGGGACACGAATGAATTTTGGAACCGCAGGGAACATTTCAAAATTCAAAGGAATCGAATCAAGAAGGAGGAGTTTCAAATTCGAATGAAAGTAACTCTGTAAGTACATTTACTATAGATGCTGAGTTTTGCCTAGAGCTACCAAAGCTCTGATACCAACTGTAACGACCCTCTATTTTGGACTATTCGCATCCGCACATGTCGGACTTGAATAATTCAAAATACCGAATTGTTAATTTAAATTTGGCAAACCTCAGATATACAATAAATAAATAATCACAGAATCACAAACACAGAGTAATAATATGCAGCGGAAGCGAAAGATAGTAGTTCATGAAGCTACTATATATATAACTGAGTTAATAAGTTACAGCAGAAGTCTCGAATACAAAAGTCAAATACAATAATCGGAATACATTACTGGAATCAACTGGATATCTGAAAACTGGATAGATAGCTGGATCTCCAAGCGAAGCTCCAACTCCAAAGGTGAGTCTCAATAGCTAAACCACGCAGTATGACCCGAGCGTAAAGCAAAATACAAAGCACTCGAGTCAGGATTAACATTCTTATATCAATAAATCCAACTCAAGTGAAATAACAACTGAAATACAAATAACTCAAAGGACGTTGGAATAACCATCCTCTAAGGATCCGTTAACTATCTACTATGTAGTAATATACGCTAAATAGATAATGTCTATCAGCAATATAAAGTATCAAAATAGCGTTAAGGCGTTACCATTATCCCCCTTAACACATTTATATAAGTGTTATAGACTATACAGCACTGCAATCTCCACCGTAAACTAGTGGGATATCAGGGAGTACTCCATAGGTATAACACAAAACAAATTCGTAGTGGTCGCGTATATAGGGATAGAAGTATGACAAGGCGCATGAGGCAATACCCAAGGTAGTGAAACTACCGTTTGCCTGATCCGGACTGGTGAAAACGCATCGCCGCAATGATCGCAATAACGCGAAACAACACTTCTGAAATTCCGAGGGTGCACCAATCAATAACAAGTAATGAGTAGTTTACGAAGAAGTGTGTTCGCTTGAAGTGGCTAACCCCATTTGGCCCGGCACGGCTCCTGTTTTAGTCATTTCCAATTTGACACAAGTGTCAAGGTTATCCATTATCGTTCTCTTTCTTCAGTCATCACGTACATCATTCCAACCACTTCGTTCTGGATCACACTCCGCGTATAGTTATTAAAGTGGTTTTCGGTTTAGACAGAGAGTATGTCCATAACCGACTCCGGTTTCTTTAATAACTTTCGTAATTATTACACCGATTGGTCGTTTAATAAATTTCAAAACCAAATCAATTTCATTTCCATTAGAATTTATAAATCAACTTTTCATTTGTCTTTCTAAATCAATCTCCATAATTTACGTTTCAAACTTCCAATTCCATTTCAAAATCTTATAATTCAATTTCAATTTATATTTAAACAGTTCAAATATTGGTTCACGTTCGTATATAAGTTTCATTCTGAAATCGTTTAAATTAATCTAATTTAACATTCAAATCAATTTAAATTCATTTATCGATTCCATTCAATATTCGATAAGCTAATATATCACTTAAAACAATTTCCATTTAATTTCCAATTCATTTAATCCATTACTTACATTCAACTTCATTATATCCAAGCTTACAAATTTAATTAAATTAAATTCGTCAAATCAATTCTTTAAATTACAAGTCTTACATTTGTTTCAATAAAACGCATTTTATTTCTTGTTAATGAAATTCAATTTCATTTATTTATTTACTTAGTTACAAATTTAAAAACTCAATTAATAAAGAAACTTCGTTTCACATATTCGAGGAGTTCAATTTCACTTATTAACTTACTTAAATAATTTTTTCAAAACTTAATAAATAAAGAAACCCAATTTTATTTATTAACGAAGTTCAAATTCACTTATTCAAAAGTTCAATTTCTCTTATCAAAGAATTCAAATTTTCATTTAATTCTCAATAATTAGTTTTTATTTAATTATTACATAATTTCAAAACTTAATTAATAATTTCAAACTTAATTATTAAATAATTTCAAAACTTAATTTAATCATTCATAAATTAAACAACGTTCTTTCATTTATTACTTTGTTAATATTTCATTTCAGATTATTAAATATTAACTTTACTTTTTATTAAATTTCAAATGCCAACTTCTTTTCAAAACTTTATTATTTATTCAAATAAAATCTTTATTTTATTTTTAAATCAATTGACCAATCGGTTTTATTTAATTCTCTATCCTAAGTCAAGTTTTATTTGGGTATTTATCATTTCAACCCGATTCCATTTTAATTCTTAAAACAAAACATGGCAAAGGGAACTTGCAGTATGATAACTGGGATGGTGTCAAAGTAAATAAACAAGCAATAACAACAATCAACAACAATCCAGTAATTTATTCAAATAATCTCGAAATAATCGTATTAATTTACATTGTTGTTTGTGCAAATTAATATAATTATTTCTAGAGTCTACACTATCATTTTATGTAGATTAAAGATTTTTACACTAAATATTCTATTCAATTCTACACTTGACATCAATTATTCAATTTCATATTTCATCAATTAATACAACATAAATTCAAATGGTTCAAGAGTAATTAACCATTTTTCTATATATCAAATAATTAAACATTTAAGGGGTCATATTTTTCAAAATTAACTAATCATATTCAACACATATGTCAAATCTAACTATCCTACGCCAATTTCAATTTCAAATTATTTACCACCTACAACATTAACAATTTCACAACAAAAGTCAACATCAAACAATTAATGATTTAACAACCAAACTGGATTATCATTTTATAAATAACAGATAATGGTGTCTGATGTCACAGGTCAACTGATATATAAATAATAGTGTCAATAACTAACAGCAGCATATTTCAATGGTCGTTTCAATTGAAATCAGATTTAATAAATAAAAGAACATTAATCGTGAGTGATTGCTCACCTTTCGAGGCTAAAGAGAGAACGGAATAAGATGAGATATGAATTCCAAAGCAAAGCTAGATGGATACGGGTTCAACGGACAATCTGATAAATGAAATTTGATGAGAACCAAAAATATATAAAATTTAAGGTCCAACATTTACTCGTATTAAAATAAATTTCCCTATACAAAACCCAATATTACAATTTAAAACACATTTATATTAAAACCAAAGATGTATATAGGTATATACAAAATTATTATAATATTTTAACCCATATGTTTAGAATACATATCTAATATAAAATTTAAAATTAATAGCTCTTACAAAATCAAAATAACTTACTTTCTTATGATATATCTATAAACCCAAACATGTTATATGTACCTCTATATATACATATACATATGTATATATGTGTATATTTAAATATATTCTACCAAAATAATATACATAACTTGTAATTGTTATAGACTTACATCATAGATCAAACTAAAAGAAATCAGAGATCAAAATTGGTACCATTTCTAATATATAAATATATACCTATGTAAGGTGACAGCTCATAAAATATGATTAAAGTAATAAGTCCTTTCCCGATAAAATCTGTAACACTACTTCTTTTTAAAAAAATATAAAAGATACTGTAACATATACAGAAATCCCATAAATACCCTTCCAAGATCAAATATGATAGCTCAAAAATGTAAAACCGCGAGTTATCTTACAAGAAATAATACTATCTTATATAAAACTGGTCGTATATAGCTTATTATATTATATTTTTTATTATTTCAAAATCACAAAAACAGATAAAGTGGAACGAGATATATATTTATATATACGGCTTAATATATGCATTAATATAAATTTATATATACAAAACAGCACATACTGTATATATGCTTATACGTTATAACTAACATATAAAACCACAACCAACAGTGTATATTTTTATGTACAACTAATATAACCATATTAGAAATATTTTACTCTGCTCAGAGCAATAGACTTAAAACTACAAAGTATAAAATCACTTATATGCAATTTATAAACAGAACTCATTTACCTCGACTTACATACCCATGCGTACTGACTGAAAAAATAAATGTTTACATGTATCCCTTAATATAAAACAAACTATATAATTAAACATATATGTACACACACCCACCCTATATATTGCATTTATATACATATACAGTAAGGGAAAAATTAATACTTATATATTATACGCAACTTAGTAATATATATAGTAACCTTTATATATAAATTTAAAACACAACTAATATATATAACTAATATACATATGCAAACACTATATATTCAACATTTAAACATATATATTTATAAACTTACCTAACCGTTCATATCTCAACTCAAGATCCATTTAAATAGAACTGAAAATGCAAGTTTAAATTAAGCAATCTTATATATATATATATCATACAATACGTATCATACCTAGTATAAAGCAATGAAGGATAAAGGAGTTTTGAGAAAGGACGGTGGAGAAGTGCCGACGCAGCTTGGGTTGCTGCTATGGTTTTGTGCGCTCGAGAGGCAGCGATGGCCGGAGATGGGCAGCTGTGCACGGTTCGGAGTGGAGGCGGCTACAAGAGGATGAGGGCGCCTATGTCGTACGACGTCTGGTGGGGCTTCATGCTGGGGAGGGCGCTCGCATGGGTTCAGATCTTGGTTGTGGGTTCCCGATGGGAAAGTTCGACGGATCAGGTGGCGGAGGGTGATGAAGCACGGTGGGATGGAAAGCTGACGTGGAAGCAAAACAGGTAGCGGTGGTTGGCGGGTTGCTCGGGACGAGGCTATCATGCGTTCTCACTTTTTTTTTAGAATAGAAGGAGCAAAGGGTTTGAAAAGATCAAGTGGGAAGAGAATGCACAAGGTCATGAGAATATGAATTGGCAGAAGCATGTGATGTAAATAATACAAGCTTTAAATTTTACACTTCTTTTTAGAAGAACTCAAGAACACATAAAAGAAAATGAACAGCCGGACTAGAAATAGTCAAGCATGAATTTTTAAAAATATGTAAAGCAAATGACTATTGGATTTATATAGAATGAAATGGAAGGCTACAAAAACCAATAAACGCAACTAGTTACCGGTATGGTTTCGTTTTACTGTGTTCGCGGCGTACCCGATTCCGAAATAGACAATCGAATATACCGTTGAGATCGGAATGACGAGACGCTCAAAACGGTATATATATCAGTGATTTGATTGGATTATAAAATTCAAAATTTCTACTAGCGGAAAATGCATGAAAACTCAGAAAAATAAGATCGACGGGGCTAAAGATGTACGAATTTGAAAAAACGAAAAATAGCGTTTACTTAGAAGATGGTTTAGAATTTTTCTATGTAAAAATATTTAGGTTCCGAAAACATTTTATTTTCATTGATTTTTAACTGATTAGATTGAAGTAAATTTACGCATGAAATAAACTTTCATATTTTCGGACGAAAATTTACCAGTTGCTATGTTTAACTAGACGCATTTCAAATATCAAATTTATATTTCAAAATTTTATCGTTTAAAATTATAACGACCCGATATTTTCAACCATTCGCATCCGCACATGTCGAACTTGAATTGTTCAAAATACCGCGTCGTAAATAAATTTTTGGCAAAACTCAGAATATGCAGTAAATAAATCACAGAATCACAGACACAGAATCAGAATACTCGTAGCGGAATTTAAAAATACTTAGTGGTTAATGAAGCCACTATAAATAGTCTCAACAAATACAAATTACAAAGTCTTCCATCCCAAATATAGTTTAAATCATCAAATAAAAATCCCAAAGTCTTGATTTCATAAATAAGATAACGGACAGAAAGAAGCTAGCAACTTGAAAGGATCTACAGAAGTCCTAGCTCCGGGATGATGACTGAACTGCAACTCAGGCTGACCCGAGCATAAAATAAAACATAAACACTCGAGTCAAGACATACATACTTATATAGTGTAAGCTAATTCAAATGTACTGTAATATAGAGCAAGTAACTTAAAGGATGCTTGGGACCGCCCATCCTCTAAGGATCCGTTAAACTATTTACTATGTAGTAATATTTTCGCTATTATAATAGTGTCTATTAGTAAAATAAACTTAATTTTAAATAGCGTTAAGGGGTTACCCATATAGCCCTTAACACAAATAATGCCAATAGTCTATACAGTACCGTAATACCTCCTGATCGGGAGGCTACCAGAGGATACTCCATAGGTACGACACAAATAGAAACTCGTAGAAGGCTCGCTATGGTAGGTCACACGGCACAACTAGGCAATGCCAGGGTAGACATACCAATTGCTATCCGGACCGATGGAAACGCGCAGCGCGCAGCTGCCGCCCACCTCGAACAACACTCCCAAATCAAAGGTGCGCACCAAAAGAATCACAAGAGTAATAGAATGGCATACGAAGAAGTGCGTCCGATCAGAGGTGCTGCCTCATTAATCCGAGAATCGCTCCTGTTTTAGCCACCTTATGCCAACTCACGGGAGTCGGGTCCACGTATTTACCTTAAAGAAAACGTCACCACCATCCTACTTCATTCTGGAATCTCCACCGCGTACACGGTTGTCAAAGTGGTTTTCGGTATCGACAGAGAGTATGCCAGATATCCGATCCTGGTCTCTTTCACAACCAAACGTTATTATAACCCGTGGTTACAGCTTTTAAAATGGTATTTATACTTTGAAATCAAAATAAATTTCAAATACTTTCAATATCAAATATTGTTTGTAAACATTGGTCATTTTATAAAATACCATTTAAATCTATTCAATTTAATTAGAAATTTATTTGCCTTTTTCTCCCTTTTTAAAATTAAATTCTTCCATTTAAAACCATTCAAAGTCAATTCCTTATTTTTATCAATTACATATTAACTTCCAAAATTTAAACCCATTTCCCCAAAGATTATTTCCGTAAATTTATTTTTAAATAAATAAAATCCCAGTTTCTGTAGCACTTATGAAATGCTACCTAAAGTCTATAGGATAAAACAGTTCGTTTATAAAAGACAGCATTTAAGTGTTGTAATAGACTATTAACTTAACCATCAATTTTAAATATCCAAAATAAAACTTAATATCAATTATTTTACTTAACTAAAATCTCACTTTTAACAAAAATTCATAATTTTCCAAAATAAGATATACTCCAAAATTTTGCATAAACATTCATTTATTTAACATTGGACTCATTCAAAAATCATTATAAATAAATAAAAAAATAAAATCCTTCAAATACATTTAAACCAGAAAATTATAAACTTTCTATTTAAAAATATTTCATAAAAATATTATATAAACCACGGGTCTGTATATAGTTTCCTATCCTAGGTCAAGTGATACGGATATATATCATTTCAATCCGCAATTTACAAAAACCCCGGGTTCTATCATTTCAAACCCGCAATCCCAAGTTAAATATTTAAAATTAAACAATTAAATAAATAAATGAATAAATAATTATCGTACAGGCCTATCATTTCAGCCTATAACGATCTCAATTTACAGGGAACTTGTAGTGATGATTTAACAGTAAATAAGCATTAAATAATATAACTGCAACTATATTACAACAGATGAACAACTGATGAGGTGTCAATTTAAAATGGGGTTTAACATCATACGTTATATTACAGACAGATGACATTTAATAAATAATTTACAAATACACTTGCGATAATACACATAAATATAGGTATGTTTGTCTGGTGAGAAATACTCACATTAAAGCTGCAGAAATTTTGATTCAAAATGAAAATCCCTCGAAAAAGAATCGCACAGCGGATAACGATCAAATTTTCCCCGGATGTCACGCCTAGATTCAAGATCCAAATACCGAATACGTGACTTTAAAGATTACGGTCAAAGGAAAATTTTTGAGACAATTGGAATGAATAGAGTAAAAGAAATTTTGGTTCAGCTTTTGCTCGACTGCCTCACCCCACATCCCGACCCCAACTTCATCGGCTTGGCAATACTATTTATTATTATTATTATTATACATTTTATTATTATTATTATTATTATTATTATTTTCCCACCTACATACCCTAACTTATCTAGTTTTGAAAAATATGTATTTACACAAACCTGCATCTCTGCCTAACTATTCTTCAATGCAAACTCTCTCTGTTTCTTAATTACAACACGTCTCTGCCACTTCAATTTAAAAACATTGTCGAATTCAGAAACATTAAAATTTAAATTTTTAACCATTCTTAATTTTAAAAATCATATTCCTACTTCAGAAAAATGTTCATTTGGATACCATTTATCTTATGATTAAATAAAATAAATTTTATAAATAAAATATCCAAATTTCTATGAATCATTTGTAAGTCAGAATTTCCCAATTTTACTTAACTTGTATATATATTTCCAAATAACTTTACACTTAAAAAAATACCACTTCCTAAATAAAACTAAATTCTCATTTATTTACTTAACTTAACAATTTTATTTGAACCCAATTTCAAATTTTCAAGTTAAGTCATAAATTGAAATTTCACCTTTCCATTTGAAAACAACATTTTCAATTATTTACTTACAAAACACATCCGTTCCATAAATTTTTTTTCCTTTTTATAGTTAATATACACTAAATTTTCTTCACAACTTTATTCATTTAGACATCAATTCAACTATGATTCAAGTTAAATAAAAGTTATTCCAAAATGTTCCATTTCAATCGTCTTTCATTTTATCAATTTAAAGTACATTATTTATTATACCAAACATCTCCATTTTCGGAAATAACTTTTATTAAAATTTCTAGGTTAGATTTCAACTCCATATTAAATCAAATTTAATTATTATGTCATTTATCGTAAATAAAATCTTTAAATTCACTTTAAAACCAATTATTAACTTACAAAAAATTTAACTTAAAAAAAACAAAACACCTTTAAAATTTTAAAGCCTTAAGTCAAATTTTTAGTTAAATTACATAAATTTTATTTCAAAAATACTTAATAATTTTTAGAAAAATATTATAATATATTAACCATGGGCTTGTTCGGGATATAAGCTCGGTTATGAAAACTTAGAGGGACGTGACGTGGTGGAGAAGTAGCCGAGCAAGGCAAAAGGGAAACAAAGAACAACAAGAAGAAGAAAGTAAAACTGGAAGAAGAAAAGAAAAAGACAAAGAAAAAACCATTACCTGATTTGAAGCTCTGTACGCAAGAAGGAGATAATACAAGCTATAGGAGATGCAAAGGTATTTGGAATAGCTGGTATATATAAATGAGCTTCAGGTTTTAAAGTGGTCACAGCAGGGGAAAAATTTATAAAGTGGCAACATATCTTGATTGAGAAGCAATAAATTTCGTATTAAAACAAAGGAAGGCAGAGAGATTTATTTCCAGTTTCTTCATGTTTGAACGTTACACGAAAATTGTGATAAATGCATGCGTGATTAAAGTGGATAACAGTAAGCAATTATAATTTGCTTTGCACTGAATAGGCAACGAAATAATTTTTACAAAAATTGCTTGATCAGTTACCAGATTGGTTGCAAGATTTTTTTTTTGTTGAATGGATAAGACTGCGTGATTTATGTTTCCCCTTGATAAAAGATATTGGCAAGAACAAATTTGCAGAGAGATATATATAGTAGGCAGGTTTGAAATTATATTGTAGACCAGAAAACGTAAGAGATATATTGATAAAGGAAACGAAAATAAGGAGGCAAGTGATAAAAGATTGTGATTTCTTTCCAGTTTCTTTAGCTTGAACGGATAAGTCTGCGTGAATTTAAACTGCCAATTTATGAAAATTTGATTTCAACATTTGATACCATTTAATAGTGGCGTGATTTTGAATGCAGACCATCTAGATGATATTTAGGCAAGAGATTTGATTGTAGATTGAAGAAACGGCATCACGTTTCTTTTATATATATATATATTTATTTGAAATAGATAGGCAAATAAGGTTTGCGTGATTATAGGAACTAGAGAGATATAATCGATATGCGAGAATTTGAAAAGATAGGCAAGGTTAAATTTCAACTAAATAGTCAGAACATACAAGGCAACACTAAAATATGTTTTAAAGTTATATGGAAAAAGTAACATTTGCTATAAAACTACTGACTGATATTTTAATTCATATAGATGTTGAAATATGATTTTTAAAATACGCCAAACTGACGCAATACAAAACACCCAAGATTTATATAAAAATAAAGTTTTAAATTTATACGTTTATTACGTTACTTATACCATAAATTTTACGCGTCCTTTAAACGCGAAATCTAACAGTTCATTAATACACTAAATTCTTCAAAATCATTACTTAACAAACTTAATTGGTTTTCACATATTATATATATATATATATATATATATATATATACATATACATATACAAAATTCCTTTTGTTAAAATTCAAATGGAGTTGTCTTTTAACAAAATTAACCGTTTCACAACTTTAAATTTCCATATTTAGTATTTTAAGGAAATGATTTAAATCAAATTATATATGTATATAAATTGGGAAGTAAATTTTACTGGAAAGAGAAAAATAACGTAAGAGATATGAGTAAAGAGAAAAACACATATGAAATAGGCAAGCAGATAGGAGAACGGATACTGCGCATGACTGAGATTTAGGAGAAAAATTGTTTTTTCGAAAATTGCAAGAAATAAATTTTGTTGAATGGAAAAAAAATCTATGAAATCAAATTTTTAAAGTAATGCGTTGAATTTAGAGGCAACGTATTTGATTTGAATGCTAAAATATTCCTTCCCTCTAAAACACATGCCACTGATAAATTTACTCATTTACACTAAGGTCATATTTTTAAGAATGTGCACCATAGCCATAATATTTTATGCCGAAAATATACCGAAATAACGGATTAAAATTCTATTTCTTATATATATATACGGTATTTATTCCCTAAATTTAGGCGCCCTTTATAACGCGTAATTACCCAGTTCATTTATATAAAAAAAAAATTCGAAATTCTGACCGTGCTGAGACATGAACTCGTGACCTATCGTGAATAGCCCAGATGTCTTAACCACCTAAGCTATTAATGTTTTCTTAATTAAAACTTGATTTTGCTAGAAATTAAGTTATTTACCATCCTCGACAAAAACCCAAATTACCAAATTAAAGTTAATTCTTAACCATGTCAAAATTTCAGAGATCTTATTATTTAATTAAAAATTTGGTCAATTGTTTTTATTTTATTTTTAATCACTTTAAATAAACCCCAAAGTTTTTTTTTTAAAATACAAGTGAAAAATACTTGTAAAAAAAATTGGGCTGTTACACTCTCCCCCACTCAGAACTTTTCGTCCTCGAAAAGGAAGAAGGTAGGGGAATAGAAACAACCTGAAAGAAAACAAAATTGAAACTTAAATTAGAATCATTAATCTAAACAATAAAAATTCAATTTTAAATTAATCATTGATTTTATCTATTTATACTTAAAATTTTAACATTTATTTATTTACATATTTACTTGTATAATATCCCTACACTTAAAAAAAATCATTCATTTTTTTTTATCCAAATTTTTCACAAGGTATTATAACATTCTAATTTAAAATGTTTAATTTTAGTCCAAATTTGAAATGGTAATTTAACTTAATTTTTAAAGTAAATTTACCATTTCCCAAAATAAACTAAATTCCCCATTTAGTTTCTTCTTTATTCCAAACTATAATTAAATTTATTTTTCTCAATATTTTTCTCATCTATGTCAAATATTTTTCTCAATATCTAAACCATATAAATTCAATTTAAATTAATTAATATTCAATAATTGATTTAATTCATTTGATTTTTACATAAGTTAAATCAATCTTAACTATTTCCAAATTAATTGTCTTATTATCCAATTATTTTCTAAAATCAGAAATTTGTATAGTCATTTATAATAATCATCTTTTATTCAACAAATTTAATTCTTCTTTATTCCAGATTATTATTAAATATATTCTACTTAATATATCTTATCTCACATATTAAGTAGATTATATTTAATATATCTATTCCAATATATTTCTAAATTTCCTTTAACACCATTTGATATTGTATATTATTCAATTATTATTTTATTTCTATTTACCTCTATTTGTCTTGTTGTAACTAAAACTTTAAATGTATAACATTTATTATAACCACTCAAATTTTTATTTATAAAATTCTTTTATATTATACATTATCCAATTACATAGTTAATTTCTGAATGATTTAGGTAAGTTATATTGGCATGCAATTATACAAGTAAAATTTTCCAACTATATTATTCAAGTTTAAATATTCATTCCAAATTTTGACTTTATTTTATCATTAGAATCACCTTTTAACATAAATTTATGAATTAAATTTCCAATTAACTTCAAACCCTTTAGAGAAAAATAAATACATACATATAGCATATGTCAAATCAAATTTAAATCATATATCTAAATATATTATAAATTAAGTCATATTTAGAAATTCAAATCAATTAAATTTTTGAAGCAAAACTGCAACGTGGTCTCTTTACTTCGATACTCGAAAATGAATGTCAATGATGTTGTAGTCATCCCCGAAATTATTTTCCAGCGACAAAGAGAAGAGCACTGATTTTTAAAACTTTAAAATTCTTTGGAAACAAATTTATATTCGAAAATAATTTAAATAATAATATATCCTTTTAAGACTTTAAACACAAGGTTTGAAACTATCAGAAATTAAATTCTTAAATTCTTGTTTTAAATCCATTTCTGTTTCCAAATAAATTTATAACCATGTTTTATAGTTCAATTATTTATATAAGATAAAACCAATGGTTTACAAAACCATAAATAAAATCAAACACTATTATCTCAAAACAACTAGTTAAATTCTGAAAATTATAATTATATATATTATATTAGATTTTTCCCAAACATAGGAATAATTTTTTTCAAAACAAGGATAGAGATTCAAATTTGATGGATTCAAATCAAAGAGAATTTTGATATAAAGATAAATTGGAATCAGAAGATCCGATGGTTAAATAACAGAATGAGGAACGAGATAAGTTTATATAAATCGCGGGCAACCTTAACCGGTCCGTGACTCAAAGAATCAGATCGAATGTAGATTTATCATTCGATCCGAAGAGATAGAGTTCGGAATAACCAAAGATACTAGCATCTAAACCGAGGTTAAATATAAATCTCTGGTGAATCCATGCTAATTGTAAAGGAGTTTCACCCCTTAATTAGAATATTGGCGAGACCGCCAATTCACTATAAAGATCATCCGAAATGGAGTTATGGGATACTCCAGAAATCGAAAGAAAATGAATAGTGAGGGACACGAATGAACTTTGGAACCGCAGGGAACATTCCAAAAATTCGAAAAGGAAGAGATTCAAACTCGAATGAAAGTGATTCTGTAAATCAAATTTACCATACATTCTAAGTTTTTCCTAGAGCCAAAGCTCTGATACCAAATGTAACGACCCGATATTTTCAACCATTCGCATCCGCACATGTCGGACTTGAATTGTTCAAAATACCCCGTCGTAAATAAATTTTTGGCAAAACTCAGAATATGCAGTAAATAAATCACAGAATCACAGACACAGAATCAGAATACTCGCAGCAGAATTTAAAAATACTTAGTGGTTCATGAAGCCACTATAAATAGTCTCAACAAATACAAATTACAAAGTCTTCCATCCCAAATATAGTTTAAATCATCAAATAAAAATCCCAAAGTCTTGATTTCATAAATAAGATAACGGACAGAAAGAAGCCAGCAACTTGAAAGGATCTACAGAAGTCCTAGCTCCGGGATGATGACTGAACTGCAACTCAGGCTGACCCGAGCGTAAAATAAAACATAAACACTCGAGTCAGGACATACATACTTATATAGTGTAAGCTAATTCAAGTGTACTGTAATATAGAGCAAGTAACTTAAAGGATGCTTGGGACCGCCCATCCTCTAAGGATCCGTTAAACTATTTACTATGTAGTAATATTTTCGCTATTATAATAGTGTCTATTAGTAAAATAAACTTGCTTTTAAATAGAGTTAAGGGGTTACCCATATAGCCCTTAACACAAATAATGCCAATAGTCTATACAGTACCGTAATACCTCCTGATCGGGAGGCTACCAGAGGATACTCCATAGGTACGACACAAATAGAAACTCGTAGAAGGCTTGCTATGGTAGGTGACACGGCACAACTAGGCAATGCCAGGGTAGATATACCAATTGCTATCCGGACCGATGGAAACGCGCAGCGCGCAGCTGCCGCCCACCTCGAACAACACTCCCAAATCAAAGGTGCGCACCAAAACAATCACAAGAGTAATAGAATGGCATACGAAGAAGTGCGTCCGATCAGAGGTGCTACCTCATTAATCCGAGAATCGCTCCTGTTTTAGCCACCTTATGCAAACTCACGGGAGTCGGGTCCACGTATTTACCTTAAAGAAAACGTCACCACCATCCTACTTCATTCTGGAATCTCCACCGCGTACACGGTTGTCAAAGTGGTTTTCGGTATCGACAGAGAGTATGCCAGATATCCGATCCCGGTCTCTTTCACAACCAAACGTTATTATAACCCGTGGTTACAGCTTTTAAAATGGTATTTATACTTTGAAATCAAAATAAATTTCAAATACTTTCAATATCAAATATTGTTTGTTAACATTGGTCATTTTAAAAAATACCATTTAAATCTATTCAATTTAATTAGAAATTTATTTGCCTTTTTCTCCCTTTTTAAAATTAAATTCTTCCATTTAAAACCATTCAAAGTCAATTCCTTATTTTTATCAATTACATATTAACTTCCAAAATTTAAACCCATTTCCCCAAAGATTATTTCCATAAATTTATTTTTAAATAAATAAAATCCCAGTTTCTGTAGCACTTATGAAATGCTACCTAAAGTCTATAGGTTAAAACAGTTCATTTATAAAAGACAGCATTTAAGTGCTGTAATAGACTATTAACTTAACCATCAAGTTTTAAATATCCAAAATAAAACTTAATATCAATTATTTTACTTAACTAAAATCTCACTTTTAACAAAAATTCATAATTTTCCAAAATAAGATATACTCCAAAATTTTACATAAACATTCATTTATTTAACATTGGACTCATTCAAAAATCATTATAAATAAATAAAAAAATAAAATCCTTCAAATACATTTAAACCAGAAAATTATAAACTTTCTATTTAAAAATATTTCATAAAAATATTATATAAACCACGGGTCTGTATATAGTTTCCTATCCTAGGTCAAGTGATACGGATATATATCATTTCAATCCGCAATTTACAAAAACCTCGGGTTCTATCATTTCAAACCCGCAATCCCAAGTTAAATATTTAAAATTAAACGATTAAATAAATAAATGAATAAATAATTATCGTACAGGCCTATCATTTCAGCCTATAACGATCTCAATTTACAGGGAACTTGCAGTGATGATTTAACAGTAAATAAGCATTAAATAATATAACTGCAACTATATTACAACAGATGAACAACTGATGAGGTTTCAATTTAAAATGGGGTTTAACATCATACGTTATATTACAGACAGATGACATTTAATAAATAATTTACAAATACACTTGCGATAATACACATAAATATAGGTATGTTTGTCTGGTGAGAAATACTCACATTAAAGCTGCAGAAATTTTGATTCAAAATGAAAATCCCCCGAAAAAGAATCGCACAGCGGATAACTATCAAATTTTCCCCGGATGTCACGCCTAGATTCAAGATCCAAATACCGAATACGTGACTTTAAAGATTACGGTCAAAGCAAAAATTTTGAGACAATTGGAACGAATAGAGTAAAAGAAATTTTGGTTCAGCTTTTGCTCGACTGCCTCACCCCACATCCCGACCCCAACTTCATCGGCTTGGCAATACTATTTATTATTATTATACATTTTATTATTATTATTATTATTATTATTATTATTATTATTTTCCCACCTGCATACCCTAACTTATCTAGTTTTGAAAAATATGTATTTACACAAACCTGCGTCTCTGCCTAACTATTCTTCAATGCAAACTCTCTCTGTTTCTTAATTACAACACGTCTCTGCCACTTCAATTTAAAAATATTGTCGAATTCAGAAACATTAAAATTTAAATTTTTAACCATTCTTAATTTTAAAAATCATATTCCTACTTCAGAAAAATGTTCATTTGGATACCATTTATCTTATGATTAAATAAAATAAATTTTATAAATAAAATATCCAAATTTACTATGAATCATTTGTAAGTCAGAATTTCCCAATTTTACTTAACTTGTATATATATTTCCAAATAACTTTACACTTAAAAAAATACCACTTCCTAAATAAAACTAAATTCTCATTTATTTACTTAACTTAACAATTTTATTTGAACCCAATTTCAAATTTTCGAGTTAAGTCATAAATTGAAATTTCACCTTTCCATTTGAAAACAACATTTTCAATTATTTACTTACAAAACACATCCGTTCCATAAATTTTTTTTCCTTTTTATAGTTAATATACACTAAATTTTCTTCACAACTTTATTCATTTAGACATCAATTCAACTATGATTCAAGTTAAATAAAAGTTATTCCAAAATGTTCCATTTCAATCGTCTTTCATTTTATCAATTTAAAGTACATTATTTATTATACCAAACATATCCATTTTCGGAAATAACTTTTATTAAAATTTCTAGGTTAGATTTCAACTCCATATTAAATCAAATTTAATTATTATGTCATTTATCGTAAATAAAATCTTTAAATTCACTTTAAAACCAATTATTAACTTACAAAAAATTTAACTTAAAAAAAACAAAACACCTTTAAAATTTTAAAGCCTTAAGTCAAATTTTTAGTTAAATTACACAAATTTGATTTCAAAAATACTTAATAATTTTTAGAAAAATATTATAATATATTAACCATGGGCTTGTTCGGGATATAAGCTCGGTTATGAAAACTTAGAGGGACGTGATGTGGTGGGAAAGTAGCCGAGCAAGGCAAAAGGGAAACAGAGAACAAGAAGAAGAAGAAAGTAAAACTGGAAGAAGAAAAGAAAAAGACAAAGAAAAAACCATTACCTGATTTGAAGCTCTGTACGCAAGAAGGAGATAATACAAGCTATAGGAGATGCAAAGGTATTTGGAATAGCTGGTATATATAAATGAGCTTCAGGTTTTAAAGTGGTCACGGCAGGGGAAAAATTTATAAAGTGGCAACATATCTTGATTGAGAAGCAATAAATTTCGTATTAAAACAAAGGAAGGCAGAGAGATTTATTTCCAGTTTCTTCATGTTTGAACGTTACACGAAAATTGTGATAAATGCATGCGTGATTAAAGTGGATAACAGTAAGCAATTATAATTTGCTTTGCACTGAATAGGCAACGAAATAATGTTTACAAAAATTGCTTGACCAGTTACCAGATTGGTTGCAAGATTTCTTTTTGTTGAATGGATAAGACTGCATGATTTATGTTTCCCCTTGATAAAAGATATTGGCAAGAACAAATTTGCAGAGAGATATATGTAGTAGGCAGGTTTGAAATTATATTGTAGACCAGAAAACGTAAGAGATAAATTGATAAAGGAAACGAATATAAGGAGGCAAGTGATAAAAGATTGTGATTTCTTTCCAGTTTCTTTAGCTTGAACGGATAAGTCTGCGTGAATTTATACTGCCAATTTATGAAAATTTGATTTCAACATTTGATACCATTTAATAGTGGCGTGATTTTGAATGCAGACCATCAAGATGATATTTAGGCAAGAGATTTGATTGTAGATTGAAGAAACGGCATCACGTTTCTTTTTTTTTATATTTATTTGAAATAGATAGGCAAATAAGATTTGCGTGATTATAGGAACCAGAGAGATATAATGGGTATGCGAGAATTTGAAAAGATAGGCAAGGTTAAATTTCAACTAAATAGTCAGAACATACAAGGCAACACTAAAATATGTTTTAAAGTTATATGGAAAAAGTAACATTTGCTATAAAACTACTAACTGATATTTTAATTCATATAGATGTTGAAATATGATTTTTAAAATACGCCAAACTGACGCAATACAAAACACCCAAGATTTATATAAAAATAACGTTTTAAATTTATGCGTTTATTACGTTACTTATACCATAAATTTTACGCGTCCTTTAAACGCGAAATCCAACAGTTCATTAATACACTAAATTCTTCAAAATCATTACTTAACAAACTTAATTGGTTTTCACATATTATATATATATGTATACAAAATTCCTTTTATTAAAATTCAAATGGAGTTGTCTTTTAACAAAATTAACCGTTTCACAACTTTAAATTTCCATATTTAGTATTTTAAGGAAATGATTTAAATCAGATTATATATGTATATAAATTGGGAAGTAAATTTTACTGGAAAGAGAAAAATAACGTAAGAGATATGAGTAAAGAGAAAAACGCATATGAAATAGGCAAGCAGATAGGAGAACGGATACTGCGCATGACTGAGATTTAGGAGAAAAATTGTTATTTTGAAAATTGCAAGAAATAAATTTTGTTGAATGGAAAAAAAAATCTATGAAATCAAATTTTTAAAGTAATGCGTTGAATTTAGAGGCAACATATTTGATTTGAATGCTAAAATATTCCTTCCCTCTAAAACACATGCCACTGATAAATTTACTCATTTACACTAAGGTCATATTTTTAAGAATGTGCACCATAGCCATAATATTTTATGCCGAAAATATACCGAAATAACGGATTAAAATTCTATACGTTTTCTTATATATATATACGGTATTTATTCCCTAAATTTAGGCGCCCTTTATAACGCGTAATTACCCAGTTCATTTATATAAAAAAAAAATTCGAAATTCTGACCGTGCTGAGACATGAACTCGTGACCTATCGTGAATAGCCCAGATGTCTTAACCACCTAAGCTATTAATGTTTTCTTAATTAAAACTTGATTTTGCTAGAAATTAAGTTATTTACCATCCTCGACAAAAACCCAAATTACCAAATTAAAGCTAATTCTTAACCATGTCAAAATTTCAGAGATCTTATTATTTAATTAAAAATTTGGTCAATTGTTTTTATTTTATTTTTAATCACTTTAAATAAACCCCAAAGTTTTTTTTTTAAAATACAAGTGAAAAATACTTGTAAAAAAAATTGGGCTGTTACAAAAATTTCCCAAGATTTCAATTAAATACGTTACTAAAACTGTTAAAATTTACGGGTCGTTACATCGATTATCTTTATGAAACACATTATAGTCAAATTGTGAAATTCTAATCACAGGATGTTCATATTTAAATTTCATTAATCTTGATTTCTAACTATATAACTTTTCAAAATATATACATTATATTCAAAATATAATCCTCAGTAAAATTATTTCATTTACTAATCTTTTCAAAATCAGTGTGTCGTTTCGCCTTGTTTAAATGTTTAGGAACCCTCATCGATAACGGTGATCAAGCGTATCGATCGGAATCCATAAATCACTCAATAGATAAATCAACACAAAACAATTTATTCGTCACTAACAAATGCGCGCTCATATATAATACACTCAAACTTATTTTAGGGTGTTACTAACCCTATCTCTAATGAGTTACTCATCTTAGGGTATTACTAACCCTATCTCTGATGAGTCTTTACCCAACCAAAGCCAAGGTTCTCGCTTAACCTTCAGCTCTGATACCAAATCTAATGAACGGGTTTTTTCGGACCCGCCCGGTAGGCTTTTCAACCATCCCACTACCCTTCTGCTTTTCAACATGGGGCCACCCCTTCTATTCAACATGGAGGAGACAACATGTGGTACCTCGGATCTGCTTTTACGACAAGCCTCTCGACTATCAACCAATCCTTTCACGCTAGGGACATGTAGGGGTAAAAATCTAAGCATCGTCACTGTTCACAAAGCGAGAACCCCCTATCATACTGAACATAATTAAACAAATCCAATACCGATCCTTTGAAGCCAATCATCGCTTAAAAAGATGATAAGTTAATATATGGATATCAATCGTCAATCAATTACTTCATCTTTTATCTAATCAAATATCTTTCTTAGATATATTCTTTTCAATTTATTCCATTTTCTTATCAAGAGTATATGGAATCATTATATCAAATCGTTTGATTTATTAAACTTTTCTTAAATCCTGGAATAATTCCAAATCATTTTCTCTTTTACTTAGTAAAACCTTTCCAAATCATTCATTAAATGTTAATCAGTGATTTTTCTTCTTCACTTTTAACTCAGGGAAAATATTCCCCTTTTATAATATCACTTTCCAAAACATCCATTTAATTAGAAGGATTATTCACTATCCAAAATCGCGAATATAATTCCTTTAATAAACTTTCACATTTAACTTATCAAATTAAATTTATTTCAGATTTACAAAACGGTGTTTATAAATTCCATTTATATTTTATAAACTTCCATATATAAAATTTTCTTACTAACAAATTCCATTTATATCTCACTTATAAGTCAAAATCCAATTATAATTTAATTACTTATAAAACTTTTATTTACAAATTCATTCCTTTCAAATCTTATTATTTATAAAATTCATTATAAATTCTTTTCTAAATTCAATTGCAAACCCATATATAAATTTGATTACAATCCTATTTAGTATTTATAAAACACTTTTATAATTCCATTACTTTTGTTTATAAAATATCAATTTTATAAATTTTATATAAAGACCATTTATAATAAATTCAAAGAATTTATTTCTTTTCTTTTATCTTGGAAAAACTTAAGTATGATCTTTTAGAGCATCCGGGCTTTCCTTTCGATATGTTCCACCCCTCGCCTAAGGAGAGAAAATATAGGCCAGGTAAGTTCAGCGCACTGGTTGCTCCATCCCTAGCCTTACTTAAACACATTGTTTTATCTTTCAAGATCTCACAGATGGGACAAATGCACTAATCGTTTCCGCAAACTCGATTTGTTATTATATTCAATCTTCTTCACTTTTTGTTTAAGTGGTATACACAATTTCTCTTAACCACTTATTCAAACTCTTATTCAAACTTCCAAATAATCTTTAAATAACTTAATAATTCTTTAAAAACCATTCACAAAATATATAGAAAAGAATTTTAGGTTTAAAACTGCATTTCAAAATTTATTTCAAACTGCTGCGAAAAGCCTTCCGAAAAGTGTTGCAAATAGCGTCTTAAAAGCTATATTCTTCAAAACGACTTTTATATCATTTAGAAATCCATATTTTCAACTTAAATATCTTTTAATACATTTTAAATATTTTTAGGATTTATTTCATATTTTTAAAACATTTAAAATATCAATTTCTAAACTTTGGTCACTTTACAGCAAAAGCGTGATTTTTCTGCAAAATTTATTTGAACATATTTAAAATATGCAAGATAAAAACTTGATTTTATTCCTTTATTTCTTTAAACATATTTAAATGTTTATAAAACATTTCTAACTCATTTTAAAACTATTTTCAAAAGGTTTAAGCATTCCATATACATCATTTCATTTTCAAAAGGAAAGTAATTTTCTTTTTGCTTATCGACGTGTATTAACGTGACTTGGTAAAACAATTTAATAATCACATCAAACAATCAATACTTGATGATCAAAACATATATAAACATTCATAGAAATCATAACACATCATCAAACATGTATATATATATATAAATAGAGATGCTAAATAGAGTTTCTCACCATAAACCAAAGCGATTAACTTCCTACCAACATACTAATCAACCAACACTTCAGTAATTAATTCCTACTCCATTAAACACTAGAAAACAACACCCTCTTCCTTCCAATAGCTTATCTGAAGCTTAAGATGGAGGTTGGCCGAAAATATAGAGAAGAAGCGATAGAGCTTTGGACTTGAATTCCCAAGATTTAAATCCGAAAAATGGGTCATCTTCTCTCTTGTTTTTGACTCTCTTACTCACAAAATTTGAAAACACTTATTAACTGAAAAGTTGTTTAAAATTCTTTTCTATTGAGTCTAAATAAAAGAATCATTTGAATCCAAGTTTTTTTGAGGGAGATATGATAGAATGAAGAAGATGTATTATCGGATTGACAAAAATGAAGCCCATAAATATACTTCAAAGAATTGAGTTTCAGGTATAGCAAACTCCAAAACTGGAAAAATTGATCAATATAAAAGTTGTAGTCACTGGAATTTATATGGTTTCAGAAAAAGTATTTCTTAATTTGGATCTATTATGATTAAGCTTTGATCAAAACAATTTGACCTTTTCTCTGGCTTAAAAAATGGGCCAGGAAATGCACTAGAAATAAATGTATTTTTGATATTGTTAACTTAGAATGAGATAAAATTGTCAATATGAAAGTTCTAGCCACCGGAAAAATACATGATTTGGAAAAAAGAATTTTACATTTTGACTCTGTATTTAAGAAGTTATGGCCGAGAGAAGAAGAGGTAAAATATGAAGGAAAGAGGAGTTTGATTTGAAGAGAATGAACATTGATTTTTTTTGAATATTTTGAAAATATTTTGACATTATCTCTTTCTAATTGTTTTCTATGGCTTGAAAGCCATTAAATAGAAGAGGAAAAAAATGAAGAAGCTTGAGAAAAGAATAAGAAGAAAAATTTGAACGAAAGTGAAGAAGGAGGTGGGTATTTATAGAAATAGAAAAAAGTGGTAATTTACCAAAATAGCGTCTTACCAAATTACCAAACCAACCTTACTTCAACCTAAAGCAATCTCCACTTTTTAAAAACGTAACATCATCCTTTCACTTCTTACTTTATGTCTTAATCCCTTAAGAACTAAGCTAAATAAAATAATAATTATGTTGGTTTTGAATTTATGTGATTTGATGTTTACTTTTTCTCACGTTTGTTAATTCTTACTTACTTTTACTAATGACTTCTAGAAGTTTTCTAATCTTATTTACTAAAAGTAAACATGTTTAGTTAATTAATTAATACTTACACTATTTGAATATATGTTTCTATGTAAGAAAATAAAGGTGCGACGACGTTGCGACAACTTTTAATCGACAAAACGTCGTTTTTTTGACAAAATGTTTTACGGTCACATTTTGACGTTTTAGTTACACTATTTATTTATATAAACCAAATTTAGAAATAAATTTGTATAATGCTATTTAAAAATATAAACACTCACAAATTAATCAAGATAATTTATTTAATCATTGAAATATACTTTTTGGAAATCGGCATTTTGTCACTTTTGTCGTTATAGGCAAATGTTACTATTTTGTGTATACTCCTCTTTCCAAATCCTATCTAATATTGTTTTAACAATAAAACCTTACCTTACATTTGAAATCACTTTATATATTATATTTTAAAGTGATCAAGTTCTGGGCTGTTACATACTCCGCTACTAAAAAGAATTTCGTCCTCGAAATTACCCAAACAAAATTTTACCTAAAACATTTATCTTTAAATTTAATTCCATATAATATACATAGATCATTCATATGAAATATCTTATTCGATCTCCTATTCGAATACACAACTTCATTTTCGAACTAATATCGATCCCCTAATCCTCTAGTGCTGGCTTTTATCAGGCTCTTTGCTCAGAAACCTTTGCTTTCCTCGCATAGTGCTCAACTATGATAGAAAACTAAAGTGCCTAACCATCATCCTCATCAATGTTCGCCGTCAAGAAATCGAGTGATAAATTTTTTCGGACCAGTGTAAACACCTTGAAGTTCAATACTCGAATATTAAATCAACAATTGTGTGACGAAATGATCTACATACATGTATTTATTACCTCTCAAAACTTTCATAAAAACTTTATCTTAAGCTCAAACACTTTATAAATGTGCTTCTTTATACAATCCCTTTAATTATTTATTTCCAAATATTTTTATTAAAGGAAAATATCCTAAAGAAACCATTTTTCACTCAAAAGATAATTTATCTGTATAAAAAAGTTTTCCCACAATCTTTTAACTCATTATATTTCCTTTAATACTATTGTTATTTATAAATCATTCGTAAAAATATTACTTACTTATAACTTATGCAAATCAATCATATTTTAAAGACTTAAGTCCAAATCCTTAATTAATGCTGGAATTCATTAATAACATATTTTCTAGGTTATAATTTCCTTTTTGTTTATAATCACATTTATAAATTATACTTATCCAATTTCATTTGCTCAGAATGTTTCACAATCTTCTGCCAAAAATTTTCCTAAATTTCCTAGCTCTGAGTTATGTATGATTCAGAAAATTTCGACTATCCAAAATCGTCGAGAATTCCGCTTTATCTTATCAATTAGTGATTCCAATTTATCTTTAGTTTAAACACTTTTATAAAGATTACTAATCAATGATTCACATTATCTCTTTTGACTTGAGAAAATTATGTAGATCGAGTAACTCCAAAACAATCCAAGGAACTGGCTACTACCAATTGTATCATATATCCTCTTAACAAGAAAATTAATACTTAAGACAAGTGTTTACCATCCAAACACATCTCTTGCCCATTTTTAGTTTATTTTCGAGCCAATCGAATTTGTTATAATAAAATACCTTTTTACATTTGAAATAATACCATTTTCAAAATCCTTTAGAGATTACTTTATAAAACTTATCTTATAAATTCATTTTATATTATATTAATTAACTTCATTTAATTTCTACAATTCTTTTAATTGAATGTAAATTATCATTACTTAATTTATTATTTTGGAATAGATATTAATGATCTTAATTACCTTATCAGATATCTTACTTATCGATTATCTTTATGAAACACCTTATAGTCAAATTGTGAAATTCTAATCACAAGATGTTCATATTTAAATTTCATTAATCTTGATTTATAACTATATAACTTTTCAAAATATATACATTATATTCAAAATGTAATCCTAGGTAAAATTATTTCATTTACCAATCTTTTCAAAATCAGTGCGTCGATTCGCCTTGTTTAAATGTTTAGGAGCCCTCATCGATAACGGTGATCAGGCGCATTGATCAGAATCCATAAATCACTCAATAGATAAATCGACACAAAACAATTTAATAGTCACTAACAAATACGCGCTAATATATAACACACTCAAACACATTCTAGGGTGTTACTAACCCTATCTCTAATGAGTTACTCATCATAGGGTATTACTGACCCTATCTCTGATGAGTCTTTACCCAACCAAAGCCAAGGTTCTCGCTTAACCTTCATCTCCGATACCAAATGTAACGAACGGGTTTTTTCGGACCTGCCCCGATAGGCTTTTCAACCTCCCGCTACCCTTTTGCTTTTCAACATGGGGGCACTCCTGCTTTTCAACATGGAGGTGACAACATGTACCTCTGATCTGCTTTTACGGCAAGCCTCTCGACGATCAACCAACCCTTTCACACAAGGGATATGTAGGGGTAAGAGTCTGAGCTTCGTCACTGTTCACAAAGCGGGAACCCCCTATCATGCTGAACATAATCAAACAAATCCGATACCGGTTCCTTCGAAGCCAATCATCTCTTAAAAAGATATTAAGTTCATATATGGATATCAATCATCAATCAATTACTTCATCTTTTATCTAATCAAATATCTTTCCTAGATATATTCTTTTCAATTTATTCCATTTTCTTGTCAAGAGTATATGGAATCATTATATCAAATCGTTTGATTTATTAAACTTTTCTTAAATCCTGGAATAATTCCAAATCATTTTCTCTTTTACTTATTAAAACCTTTCCAAATCATTCATTAAATCTTAATCAAAGATTTTTCTTCCTAACTTTTAACTTAGGGAAAATATTCCTCTTTTATAATATCACTTTCTAAAACATCCATTTAATTAAAAGGATTATTCACTATACAAAATCGCGAACATAATTCCTTTAATAAACTTTCACATTTAACTTATCAAATTAAATTTATTTTAGATTTACAAAATGATGTTTATAAATTCCATTTATATTTTATAAACTTCCATGTATAAAATTTCTTTACTAACAAATTCCATTTATATCTCTCTTATAAGTCAAAATCCAATTATAATTTAATTACTTATAAAACTCTTGTTTACAAATTCATTACTTTTAAATCTTATTATTTATTAAATCCATTACAAATTCTTTTCTAAATTTCAATTGCAAACCCATATAAAATTTGATTACAATCCCATTTAATATTTATAAAACACTTTTCTAATTCCATAACTTTTGTTTATAAAATATCAATTTTATAAATCTTATATATAGACCATTTATAATAAATTCAAAGAATTTATTTCTTTACTACTGGCTTAGAAAAATTTAATTATGATCTTTTAGTGCATTCGGGCTTTCCTTTCGATATGTTCCACCCCTCGCCTAAGAAGAGAAAATATAGGCCAGGTAAGTTCAGGGCACTGGTTGCTCCATCCCTATCCTTAGTAAAACACCTTGTTTTATCTTTTCAGATCTCACAGATGGGACAAATGTACTAGTTGTTTCCGCATACTCAGTTTGTTATTATATTCAATCTTCTTCACTTTTCGTTTAAGTGGTATAAACAATTTCTCTTAAGCACTTATTCAAACTCTTATTAAAACTTCCAAATCATCTTTAAATAACTTGATTATTCTTTTAAAATCATTCACAAAATATACAAGAAAGAATTTTTTGGTTTAAAATTGCATTTCAAAAGTTATTTCAAACTGCTACGAAAAGCCTTTTGAAAAGTGTGGCAAATAGCGTTTTAAAAGCTGTATTCTTCAAAACGACTTTTATATCATTTATAAATCCATATTTTCAACTTAAATCTCTTTTAATACATTTTAAAATATTTTTAGGATTTATTTCATATTTTTAAAACATTTTTTTTTGCATCAAAATTGACCACAAACACCCAATATCGTGAAAGCACCCGTTTGTGAACACAAATCAGCAACAATCAATCTAAAACTCAGATCTAAACAACAACAACCACAATAATTCCTGAATAATAATTACAAACACAGGATTTATAGTGGTTCGGTGATCTTGCCTACGTCCACTCTGAAGCTTATGTCTTTATTGATTCACTTGATGATTTCAATCAATTACAACAGATTACAACTGACGATAGCTCTCAAATCTGATTACAACAGCGAAAATGAAGTATGGAATTTGATTCGGCAGAGTTTGGATGTTCAATGGCGGAAGCTCCCCTTTTCTGAAGGCTTCAGGGTGCTATTTATAAGCATTGGAGGCCCAGATCTCGCTCAAACTTATGGAGACTTTTTCTGGCACGTGAGTGGGCCCATGCGGCCGACCCCACCAAGTTTTGACTCGATCTGAGATCGATTCGAAGTCATTTCGAATCCATAAAAAAATGATCCAATCGAGCTGAAATTTGGCAGGAACAATCTTTACCTTGTATGGAAGCTACTGTGAAAATTTCATTGCATTTGGCTTCGTGGTTTGGGAGATATGATCGATTCGAGTTTGACGAATCTCGTTCGGCTGTCCATTTCGAATCCATCGGTTCGAATTGACTCCTTCGAATCGATTACCTCACGTGGTCTTTGTGAAAACGTGGCATGCATACTTCGCCTCGATCCGGTTTATACTCCGAGTTGACCGCTTCGAATCCATGGATTCCGCCTCGTTCATATCGTGTGCCACGACCCAGTTCGCATCAATGGATTCGAAATGGATCGATACGAATGGGATTAAGATGAGCCGGGTGGATTCGAACAGGGCAGAATTTATGGATACGAAGGAATGATCTGGCATTCTTGATGGATGCGAGGACGATCGATACGAAGCAGTGCTTGGGAACGAGACCGATCGATTCGAAGTAGGGTATATGGTGATGGATTCGAAGTGCTCCGGACTCGATGGATACAAAACAGTGCTTCTGCATGGATACGAACGTGCTCAGGGGATGCCCATCTGATTGATCCGAACCGATCGATTCGAAGTGATCAACATCACGCTATCGATCGTTTCGAACTCGATCGATTCGAAGCACGTGTAAACCAACGGATTCGAACAAGACAATTAGTGATCGATTCGAATCCATGGATTCGAAGTGAGCATCTCCCCAACTTTTCGATGGGTTCGAACGACACTCCTTGGCTAACTTGCATCGACCATATCTCGTTCATACGACCTCCAATTAACCTGAAATTTGGAATGCTGGCTCCCATGACTTTGCTTGCCGTGTCCTATCAGTTTGTAGCCTGATCCGGGCTCGAAAAAAATTCATCGATATCCATAGCGAAGTGGGATGCCACCATTCTCTGAGACGAACTGTCTCTTGTTTTCGACCAATCTTTCGGTATCGCGGATTTGCCAAAAAGCGGGATAACATTTGCCCCCCAAAATATGCCTTGCGGTAGGAAGGCGTGTTTTGTAATGCCATGATCTGGATGTTCATATCCTGTTGTTGTCCTGCAAAGGAATTTATAGTTCTATACGATCTCAAATAACGACCGTTCGGGATCGGGATACTTGAGATGAAGTGCGACCGTTCATGGTCAAGCGCCTGACTTTAAATGACGATCGTTCGGGATCGAGCCATTGGAGGTGAAGTGCGACCGTGCGCGGTCAAGTGGCGGACCTCAAATGACGACCGTTCGCGATCGAGCCATTTGAAGTGAGATGAGTTGCGCCGTTCGTGGCGAGTCGTGCCGTTCGAGGCGAATTGCGACCGTTCGCGATCGTGTGCCGTTCGAGGCGAGTTGTGACTGTTCGAAGTCGGGTGCCGTTCGTGGCGAGTTGTGATCGTTCGCGATCGTGTGCCGTTCGAGGCGAGAAAGTGTGCCCGGGAGGGCTTGGTATTACCGATACCAGGCTCATGTTCGCGTGGGTCCCTGGATCGTTTGTCAGGGTGGTTTATCGCCATCTCAGAGCATGCCTAAGGACCGTTCGCGACCCCGTACATGTGTAAGTAGCTTAGCCATTTCAGAATCATCAGAATCAAATATCTATTCGACAGATGAATTTTAAAACAGAAATATCCAAACAAACCAAGTTCAAATGTCCAAATCAACACGAAACAAAAGCAAAGCAAAGATGTCAAAGTGTAAGTTCCCACTACGAAACAGTCAATGATCATTCGGAGCATGCCTGGAGAACTTTCGCGATCTCGTACATGCGTAAATGATTTAATTGTGTTAGTGGAAGCTTACGACTTGTTCATCGTTATTTTAATTAATTGATAATCAAACGGTTCCTTGATCCAGGGTCGCCTCTAGCTGATGTAGACGGTGGTCGCTCTGGTTCCACCACCGGAGTTCGCCTCCTCACATATTGAAGGAGAATATCGTTCCTGATATGTCCTTCTACCTCGTCCTTCAGATGCCTACAATCATTAGTGTTATGACCGTTTAATTCATGAAATACACAAAACTTATCTGATCTTCTTTCGTCGGAAGTTGGATCCCTTCGCATTAGTCTATGATACGGAACTTGCTCCTTGGTATCCTGATAAATTCGTTCCAGACTCTCATTCAGCTCGGTGTAAGTGGTGAATCGCGGCTCCCTCCGTTGCCGCTTTGACCTGTCCCCGTCATTCTCAGTCTTTCTTTTACTTTTATCCTTGCCTGAGTCCTTTTCGAGAGGCTTTTTGTCATTAAGTGCATAAACTTCTATTCCCTCTCCTTCTTCTCTTTTTGCATTTGCATCCTCCAATCGTAAAAACTTTTATGCCTCATGATAGAACTCTCCTAGATCCACGGGTAGATCCTTAGTTAATGAATTTTTGAACTCTGTTCCATCAGCTATTCCGGACACAGCCGCCATCATAACCATGGATGGATCTGGTCGATCCACTGAAGCTGCTGCCGCATTGAATCGCGTCAGAAAACTCCTCAAAGTCTCTCCAGCCTTCTGTTTTAAAGTTGCCAACGTCATCACATTCTTGGGCCTTATGATGTGGACCCTGAATTGCCTCATAAATCTCTCAATTAAATCATTCCACGTTCCGATGGATCCATTCTCCAATTGTCTAAACCACAATGCTGCAATATCCGCCAAGTACAATGGAAAGCACCGGGCCATAACCTCCTCTGATGCCCCCAGCACTTCCGTATGCCTCATATACTTTGTTAGATGAACCGTGGGGTCCGTTCTCCCGTCATACATGTCCAACGATGGTAACTTGAAATCCGGTGGGTTCCTAGCTCGTCTGATTGCTGAAGTAAAAGGACTCCTATTAACATCCTCCAAATCTTTATTTACCAAACCGCCTCTCATAGCTCTTCTAACCATCTCCGCCAATCTGTCGTTGTCACCGAGATGCAATCTTCGTTCATTACTTTCAACCTGCCCCCCGAGTCCATTAGGGAATTCTGGGATTTGCCCTCTTGACTGAGCGTTCACTCCTCTGCTACTCCTAGCTTGGGTAGATGCATCTCTCTCTCTCTCAGGGATTGGATCAACATTCTCCATGTGCGCGTCCTCTAGTTCAGGTGCTACGTCGGATGGTCCTGCTCCGTTTTGAACTCCATTCGCTTCTCTATTCTGTGCTCCAAGTTTTCCTATCTGTTGGAACAAACTTTGGATCAGCTCCTCCTGTTTCTTCATCATTGTCTCCATCTCGTCCCTAGTGATGAAGATCGATGCTTGATTCGCTCCTGAAGAAGCCTCTTGACTTCCTTGGTGTTCATTTCTCTCTGGTCTTTGCCTTCTGCTCGATTGTCTCGTCATGGTTCTTAGATCTAAATCTTTAAGCCTTCGAATTCAAATTTACCTGAATTAGCAATTCTCAGTGAAAGCACCAAAATGTTTGCATCAAAATTGACCATAAACACCCAATATCGTGAAAGCACCCGTCTATGAACACAAATCAGCAACAATCAATGTAGAACTCAGATCTAAACAACAACAACCACAATAATTCCCGAATAACAATTACAAACACAGGATTTATAGTGGTTCGGCGATCTTACCTACGTCCACTCTGAAGTTTATGTCTTTATTGATTCACTTGATGATTTCAATCAATTACAACAGATTACAACTGTTGATAGCTCTCAAATCTGATTACAACAGCGATAATGAAGTATGGAATTTGATTCGGCAGAGTCTGGATGTTCAATGGTGGAAGCTCCCCTTTTCTGAAGGCTTCAGGGTGCTATTTATAGGCGTTGGGGGCACAGATCTCGCTCAAACTTAGGGAGACTTTTTCTGGCACGTGAGTGGGCCCACGCGGCTGACCCCACCAAGTTTCGACTCGATCTGAGATCGATTCGAAGTCATTTCGAATCCATCAAAAAATGATCCAATCGAGCTGAAATTTGGCAGGAACAATCTTTACCTTGTATGGAAGCTACTGTGAAAATTTCATTGCATTTGGCTTCGTCGTTTGGGAGATATGATCGATTCGAGTTTGATGAATCTCGTTCGGCTGTCCATTTCGAATCCATCGGTTCGAATTGACTCCTTCGAATCGATCACCTCACGTGGTCTTTGTGAAAACATGGCGCGCATACTTCGCCTCGATCCGGTTTATACTCCTAGTTGACCGCTTCGAATCCATGGATTCCGCCTCGTTTGTATCGTGTGCCACGACCCAGTTCGCATCAATGGATTCAAAATGGATTGATACGAAGGGGATTAAGACGAGCCGAGTGGATTCGAACAGGGCAGAATTTATGGATACGAAGGAATGATCTGGCATTCTTGATGGATGCGAGGACGATCGATACGAAGCAGTGCTTGGGCATGAGACCGATCGATTCGATGTAGGGTATATGGTGATGGATTCGAAGTGCTCCGGACTCGATGGATACGAAACAGTGCTTCTGCATGGATACGAACGTGCTCAGGGGATGCCCATCTGATGGATTCGAACCGATCGATTCGAAGTGGTCAACATCACGTTATCGATCGTTTCGAACTTGATCGATTCGAAGCACGTGTAAACCAACGGATTCGAACAAGACAATTAGTGATGGATTCGAACCCATGGATTCGAAGTGAGCATCTCCCCAACTTTTCGACGGGTTCGAACGACACTCCTTGGCTAACTTGCATCGACCATAGCTCGTTCATACGACCTCCGATTAACCTGAAATTTGGAATGCTGGCTCTCATGACTTTGCTTGCCGTGTCCTATCAGTTGTTGCCTGATCCGGGCTCGGACAAAATTCATCGATATCCATAGTGAAGTGGGATGCAACCATTCTCTGAGACGAACTGTCTCTTGTTTTCGACCAATCTTTCGGTATCGCGGCTTTGCCAAAAAGCGGGATAACACATTTAAAACATCAATTTTTAAACTTTGGTCACTTCACTTCAAAAGCGCGATTTTTTTGAAAAATTATTTTGAACATATTTAAAATATGTAAGATAAAATCTTGATTTTATTCCTTTATTTCTTTAAACATATTTAAACGTTTATAAAACATTTTTAAATCATTTTAAAACTGTAACGGCCTGATATTTTCAACCATTTGCATCCAAACATGACGAAATTGAATTGCTCAAAATACCAGATGTAAGTTTATATTTGACAAATCTTTACAATTGAATTGCTCAAAATACCAGAATCATTGACACAGAGTAATATAACAATAGTGCATCGGAAACAAAAGAATAGTAGTTCATGAAGCTACTATATATATAACAGAGTTAAACAAGATACATAGAAGTCTCGAATACAGTAGTCAAATACAAGATCAGAATGCATCATTGGAATCAACTGAATATCTGAAAGCTGGATAGATAGCTAGATCTTCAAGCGAATCCCTAACTCCAAAGGTGAGTCTCGAACACTGGTACACTCAGTCTGACCCAAGCGTGAAGCAAAACACAAAACACTCGAGTTAGGATTAACGTTCTTATATCAATAAATCCAACTCAAGTGAAATAACAACTGAAATGCAAGTAACTCAAAGGATGTTTGGGATAACCATCCTCTAAGGATCCGTTAAACTATTTATAAGTAGATAATGCCTATCAGTAATATAAAGTATCAAAATAGCGTTAAGGCGTTACCATTATCCCCCTTAACATATTTTATATAAGCGTCATAGTCTATACAGCACTGTAAACTCCACCGTAAATTAGTGGGCTATCAGGGAGTACTTCATAGGTATGACGCAAAAAAAATCGTAGTGGTCACGCATAGGGATACGAGTATGACAAGGCACATGGGGCAATACCCAGGGTAGTGATACTACCGTTTGCCTAATCCGGACTTGCGAAAACGCATCGCTACAACGATCACAACACCGTGAAACAACACTCCCAATTCAAGGGTACGCACCAATCAAAAACAAGTAATGAGTAGTTTACGAAGAAGTGTGTCAGCTAGAGGCAGCTAACCTCGCTGGCCCGGCACGGCTCCTGTTTAAGACATTTCAAATTTGACACAAGTGTCAAGGCTCTCCGTTATCTTTTCTTTCTTCAAATTCAGCAACGTCATCATTCCAATCACTTCATTCTGGATCACATTCCGCGTATAATAGTTATTAAAGTGGTTTTCGGTTTAGACAGAGAGTATGTCTCTAACCGATCCCGGACTCTTCAATAACTACGTAATTATTACATAGATTGGTCATTTTATAAACTTTCAAAATAGTTTATATTTCAAAACCAAAATATCATTGCCATTCAAAACCATATCAATACGATATCACTTCCATTTCAAAACCAAATAGGACATCATTTCCATTTTAAATATATCCATCTCAAATATATTCATTTACAAAATCTTAGTACTTTAAAGTTATAACACTTTCTAAATCAAACACTTTGGAAATCATAATACTTTGGAAATCAAAATGCTTTGGAATCATAATACTTCTCACTTAACTGTTTAAATATAAATAATAGTATATATAAAAAAATAATTTATAATTTAAAATAGTTTATATAAAAATAGTTATAATTTAAAATAGTTTATATTAAAAATAATTTATATTAAAATAGTTTATATGAAATAAACTTATAAAGTAACATATGTAAATAGTTTTAAATATAATATAAAAATACTTTATTTAATAAAATAGCTTCCTCAAATTTCACAGATCAATTCCAAATCAACACCAATCCAAAATTTCAAATTTAATCAAATCTCAAATCATCAATTTCAATTCAATTCAGTTTTCAATAAACCATTATATCGATTTCAAATACAGATTTGAACCACAAATAAACCATTTAAATTTCGATATATTCCAAAGCTTAAGATATTTCATAATCTCAAAACTAAATTTGATAATTTCGTATATATCTTAATTTAACTTTATTATTACTTAGTTTTGAAATATTCACTTAATAAATCCAATATTATATTAAATAAACCCAAATTACAAATAAACAAAATATTTCCTTCAACTTGAAATATTCTTTTAAATCGCCTTAGCCAAAATCAAGTTATAAAATTATATCCTTTAACAATCTCAAATTCAACAAGTTCCAAATCGATTTTTTTATTAAATATATTTCTTAATTAAATACAATTTCAAATCAATTTCGAATCTATCTTCTCAACCTTAACTTATAAAATCATTATAAAATCTATATTAAAATATAATTTAAATAAATACTTAACCACGTTATATTTTAATAAAATCAAACTTTTTTATTAAGCTTATTTTATATTAAAACAAGTTTATACATAGCTTAAAATCAAGAATTTAACTATGTATAAAATAATATTTATATAATATCTAAAATCAATATTTATATAAGACCATATATTTCTTTCCAAAACCATAGAAATCATTTTCAAAATATCTATATATAGACCAACGATGTCTGTATATAATTTTCTATCCTATGGTCAAGTGATACGGATATTTATCATTTCAATCCATAATTTAGATATATATGAGCATATATATATCATTTCAACCTGTAATCCCAAATTCAATGTCAATGAAAATCGCTTGGGTTTATCATTTCAACCCATGATGATTTTCTCACGTTCTACAGATCGTTCGGGTACGTATCATTTCAACCTATAGGGAATTCTATACTAACAGGGAACGTGTAGAGTGATAACATATATAATAATATAACATGCATGTATCATCGATATAAATTACAGATGATGGTATCAGATGTCACAGGTGAACAAATACAGGTAATAGCGTATATATAACAACATATATCATCGATATAAATAACAGATAATGATGTCAGATGTCACGGGTGAACAGATACAGGTAATACCATATATATAACTGTGTTAATAACTAACAGCAGCATATTTCAATTGTCGTTTCAATTGAAATCAAATTTAATAAATATAAGAACGTAAATCGTAAGTGATTGCTCACCTTCTGAGGCTAGTGAATTAGACAACAGAACGAGCTATGAATTCCCAAAGCAAATCAAGATTGGCACGAATTTGGCGAGCAAAGCTGATAAATAAAAAGTTATGAAGTCAAATCAAAACTGGATTGATGAAGAGAAACGATATTAGTGAAATTTATCTATATAACTAAATCGTATTCTAAGTTTTAAACATATATTAAATTAAATATATATGTATATATAGTTTTTTTTTTCAATTATCATAATTTTATATTAAGACCCATATAAAAAATTCAAACACATATACAATATAAATTTTGAAATTCAAACATATAATTTACATCCATATACACGTCAAAATTTAAATAGCCACATATGCATATCGTTCACAATTTATAGTTAATAAGCAATTATTCTATGCCGATTAATATATATATATATATATATATATATATATATATATCTGTGTGTGTGTGTGCGCAGATCATAAGACAAACAAAAAGATGAACAAATTAAACCAAATGTACTCAAACAAAATAGGTGTAGATTATATATATCCAAGTATCTTTGCAACTTATAACTTAAATAAAACACGCAGTTGGATAAACTACAGTCTATATCTTTGTAAATATGCAGTAAAAGCTACGGACAGTTCGAACAACTAAATGATATAAATATATATCAACATATAATATATACCCCTATTAAAACTCTACCAGCAAATGTATATGTATATAAAATACGGTACCTAATATATATACGGTAACAATGAAAACACTGCCTTTATTTTTGTACTAACAGATCAACAGAGCAATACATATACAACTATAAATAAAATAATATATAAACTAAACCCAAAATAATATATCACAATGCAACCCAACACCAACTAGATTATACTTATATATATATGAACTGCAACAAAAGTCTTATGCGCTATCTAGTTTTAACTTTAAAGAAAAATATAAATTTTCGAAGTAACAATATATATAAATTCATAAATGAACAAATAGCTAGACTAGTATATATGTATATATGATGTAAACACTTTACATAACAGCATACTAGTATATATAAATACCAACATCCAACGAATTATGGAAATATACATCACTTATACAAATATATACATATCAACGGATTAGAATTTACTTTCATTAACTTATTATATATACATGCTAATCAAATAATATATGTAATCATACACGTCAAATAACAACACTGCCATGCATATATAAACTTACAAATTTCATCTAGGATTATTGATATAAATCCAACCAACTATATAATATAATATATATATATATATACACATACGTACGTACCTATATATATCATCAGACATAAGAGGAAAACGAACGGAGAGAAAATATAAAAAGGTGCTAGGGGAGGTAACTGGATCTCGGCTGAGGAGGAAGGTGGTGATGTACGTGGCGAATGGTGATGGGTTGGAGCCAAAGCTCGGTTGCTGGGTGGAAGAGCTGCATGGTTCCGGTTGCAAGAACTAGCATGGCAACTAACTGTAAGCTGCTGTTAGATGTGTGGACGCGACCGGTGGCTCAAAGAGGAGGGCGGGAAAGGTGTGCTCGGCCGAGAAAAGTGGCAAGCTTCTTGTCGATTCAGGCGAGAGTGGGGTGGTGGTGGATCCAAGACCACGCATGTGGAGTGGGTTTGCGTTGATAGGTCGGTTGTGGATTGCGCACTGAGGAATGGGAAGAGGGGGAAGATGATGAGCTGGCGAATGAAATGTTGGAACCAGTAAATGAAATGAAATGAGCGAAAGCAATAAATGTTGGAAATAGTAAATGAAGTGAAATGAACGAAAAAAAGCTTCCATAAACCAATGAGTTCATGTTTTATGATATAAACTGTACTACCTTTTCTATAGAGATGAATAAGCACTTCGTTTATAATATAATTTTATCTCAGAGCAAAATTGGACGGACTGGAATTGTGCGAACCGAAAGAAATATTTATTGAAGAGGTGGGATGTCTATGGTCAGATAAAATTAAAGGTTTAATAATTGATGGTTAGCCTTTGACAAATGAATGGTCACACAAGGTTCTAGAGACTCGAAAACAGTACCGGTACAGAATTCGTTTCGTAATTTCACCGTCTGCCAGACGTCAAAATAGACAAATGAATATACCGCAAAGATCAGCACGACGAGACGCTCAAAATGGTATACCAATATCAGTGCTGTGATTGAATTATGAAATTTCGAATTTTCTACTAGTGGAAAATGCAGCAAAAACGCAGAAAAATAAGATCGACGAAGCTAAAGAAGTCCGAATTTGGGGAAACGAAAAATGATGTCTTAGTCAGAAGATGGTTTAGAATTTTTCTATGTAAAAATTTTCAAGTTTGAAAAACATTTTATTATCAGCAATTATTAACTGCCTTGAATTTAATAGAATTTCACAATGAAATAAACTTTCATAAAATCAGATGAAAATTTACCATCTTCTATATTTAAATATACGTATTCCAAAAATAAAATTTTAATTTCAAATTTTATTATTTAATATTTCTCCAAAATTCAATTAATACGTTATTAAAACAGTTAAAATTTACTGGTCGTTACAAAAACTATTTCCAAAAGGTTTAAGCATTCCATATACACCATTTCATTTTCAAATGGAAAGTTTGGCAGCATATTTATATAAGTTATCAATGTCAAAATGACCTGAAATTTGGTATGCGCATGGTAGAGAACTTCATCTTTCAGGGAAGAAAAGAGTCACGCAATTCAAATAAGAAATGAAAGAGATAGGCTGTCTCAAACATGGACTCAGGCCATGTTTGCAGCAACTCAAAACATAATGTGCACAATTTTCAGGTTGTGCATTGATTTTGCAGCGACGGTTTGAACACCCAAATTGCAATATTTTTCAACCAAATTTTGCAGAAACAAAGTTCAACATATAAGCTTGACTCAGAAAAAGATCCTGTAGCATTTCTTTGGCGGAGATGAAAGTTATGCATAGCCAAAGTTGGCACTTCAGACCAGAAACGAAAATAGACTACAGTGAATAAACTTTAACATAGACAGCAGATTCAAGCGATTTCTCAAGCGATTTAGCTAATATTTGTGAGATATTGTTATCACCATGCTGATTTGTTGCAAAAACTCAGATTTTTCCGCAAAGTTGAAGCTTTCAGCTTGATTGAAGCTTCTAAGAACCTATAGAAAATTTGTTACACATGCAGACAAAAAATAGAGTAAATAAGAAACCTCTTTCTCAAATTAGGGATTTGATGAAATTATAAGGTTTAGATACTGATTACCTTTAGATTTCACTCCAGATTTCGTACACGGATTTTATAAAGCATTACAAAGTATTTTTCAAACAAATTGACTTTTTAAATTATTATTTAATATTATTTTTAAGTATTAAATTAATTACTCCATAATAGGGGAATTTCAAAAGCAATTTCTAAAGCGATTTTGAAGCGTTTCTAAAACTCGTTTTCTTCAACTTAATTTCTATACAAAACACAAAATTTTGTACTTCGAGCGAAGAGGGAGGAGAATTAAATGATTGGATAAAACATGTGCTATGAACACGTGCGTTTATCTTTTCAGTTAATTTCTAATCTATTCGTTTGATCGTTTTGACCTTTGGGTCTGGTTTACCGATGAGATGAGGTAAACTTTGTACTGCTTTGAGTGTGGAATTGACAAACGGTTAGTAAACTGTTTAGTGCGAACATGTGGTATGGGACACACGTTAACACTTTTCGGGTTCCTTTTCGAGAGTTTGTGACACATGTTGCCAGTTAGTGGTGTCTAGTACTGGGCCTCCAGACCTTCGCCACTACGGTTTGTTGCCTTCGAGTTTATTGCACTAAAGTATCGCTTTGGGAGTTGGTCCATCGTCACCTCTCCAGAGATACTTGGGTTTGTCGCCTTCGGGTTTGTTGCCCTATAGTATCGCTTTTGGAGTTGGTCCTTCGTCACCGCTCGAGAGATACTTAGGTTTGTCGCCTTCGGGCTTATGGATCCTTGTTTATACAATACTGAGCACGTGCATCTTTTGTTTCATTGATATTTATATTTCCCTAGAGCATCACCTTTCGGAGTAGGTCTTTTGAACCACTCGATACATAGAGATTACCTTGTGGAAACTTGTGTTCCTTTATTGGTATTTGTTATTTGTCTTTTTGGCTTGATTTAGGATAATCATATCCTTTGTTTATTGAGTTGTGGTACTTTATAACCTTGCATGTTCATTATTATTTAGTCTGTCTAACTTATTTGTTTAGCTAGGTTGACCCGTGTATTTTTATACTCGGGTCAGACCGAGGTATTTCAGGTTAGGTACATTCGGACTTAGCCTATTCTGCTTCCACATGGACTATTCTGCTATCTTTTTTTTATGTAGTTTTTTGTGTAGTCCTTTTTGGTTGCAGCCCTGATATGTATATTCTTTTGATTCGCCTTTATACTGTGGTTGCTATACCACTTGACATGTATCATTTTGTATACTCTGTGATGTATCTGTTTATGTGTATATGTATGTGACGATCTACTGTTCTGTGATGTGGTTTACATTTGAGTTGTTATATTTTTTTCTGCTAGATCATATAGCCATTATAGTTTTGTATTAAGTATCTACTGGATATGTTGATCCACATGAAAAAATGCTACATTTATCGACGTACTCAGTGGATAGTTAAGACAAGGCTATAGATGGTCGCTCCTATGCAGCTCTATTCTCCGTATTAGCAGACGGTATTACCTTGTAATACTCTCTGCTAATGTGGGTCTCAGAGTAGGGCGTTACAGCTTGGTATCAATTGACACAAGAAATTATAAAACCTGTTTTGATTTCTTAAGGAATCATAAACTTGGTTGTAACAATTTTTATTTTCAAAACATAAAACATTTACTAATTATACAACCAAACAATCAATTCATAAAACAATAAAGTTATATACATAAGTACATCTCCTGTTAGAAAGATTTTCCAATCACATGGATGCTTTCTTTCCCCAAAATTCTTTTAGTAATTTTATTTCTTTTAAATACATCCATGAAATTCTTAGACATTAAATTTTTATTTCATTTTAACCTTTGGTTAAATACCACTTATGAATTAAATTAAATTTTCAAAATTTAATCTTTCTAATAATTCTTGCGGTAGCTACAACTTGAAGACAACGCAAGTTCTTATCATTTGCATTGAGTAGGTTTCTAACTTTCAATTGTATCACCTACTCAATATTATTTCAACAATTACTATGCTAACACACATTCATGCAATTATCAACCAAACAAGCATTTATTAAAAACAAAGCATTAAATGTGCCCAGCGAAAACGGTCACACCATTTCCGCTGCGCAACTCTAATCATTAAGGATCAAAACACATAATTTAAATCTAAGCCATCTGAGGTCTAATTTCTACTATTTCAAAAATAATGATTTTTGAAACCCTTATAATGTTTTCAAACTTATTATCCATTCTAACAAAATTTCCTTTGTGCTTATCGATGTGTATTAACGTGACTTGGTAAAAAAATTTAATAATCACATCAAACAATCAATACTTGACAATCAAAATGTATATAAACATTCATAGAAATCACAACACATCATCAAACATGTATATATATATATAGATGCTAAACAGAGTTTCACACAATAAACCAAAGCGATTAACTTCCTACCAACATTCTAATCAACCAACACTTCACTAATTAATTCCTACTCCATTAAACACTAGCAAACAACACCCTCTCCCTTTCAATAGCTTAGCTAAGGCTTAAGATGGAGGTCGGTCGAAAATATAGAGAAGAAGCGATTGAGCTTTGAACTTGATCTTCCAAGATTTAGATCCGAAAAATAGGTCATCTTCTCTCTTGTTTTTGACTCTCTTATCACAAAATTTGAAAATTTTGTTAACTGAAAAGTTGTTTAAAATTCTTTTCTATTTAATCTAAAAAAGAATCAATTGATTTCAAGTAGTTTTGAGGGAGATATGATAGAATGAAGAAGATATATTATCGGATTGACAAAAATGAAGCCCAAAAATACACTTCAAACAATTGTGTTTCGGGTATAGCGAACTTCAAAAGTGGAAAAATTGATCAACATAAAAGTTGTAGTTACTGGAATTTTATATGGTTTCAAAAAAAGAATTTCTTATTTAGATTAAAACAACATGACCTATTCTCTGGATTAAAAACTGGACCAAAAAATGCACTAGAAAGAAATGTATTTTTGATATAGTTAACTTTAGAATAAGATAAAATAGTCAGCATGAAAATTTTAGCCACTGGAAAAATACATGATTTAAAGAAAATAATTTTGCATTTTGATTCGGTTTTTAAGAAGTGATGGCCGAGAGAAGAAGAGGTAAACTATGAAGGAAAGAGGAGTTTGATTTGAAGAGGATGAACATTGATTTCTTCTGAATATTTTGGAAATATTTTGACGTTATCTCTTTTTAATTTTTTTTTCTATGGCTTGGAAGCCATTAAAGAGAAGAGGAAAAAGATGAAGAAGCTTAGAAAAAGAAGAAGAAGAAAAATGTGAATGAAAGTGAAGAAGGAGGTGGGTATTTATATAAAAAGAAAAAAGTGGTAATTTACCAAAATAACCTCTTACCAAATTACCAAACCAACCTTACTTCAACCTAAAGTAATCTCACTTCAAAGCTTAACATCATCCTTTCACTTCTTACTTTATGTCTTAATCCCTTAAGAACTAAGCTAAGTAAAATAATAATTATGTTGGTTTTGATTTGATGTGATTTGATGTTTACTTTTCTCACTTTTGTTAATTCTCACTTACTTTTATTAATGACTTCTAGAAGTTTTCTAGTCTTATTTAGTAAAAGTGAACATGTTTAGTAAATTTATTAATACTTACACTATTTGAATTTATGTTTCTATATAAGAAAATAAAGGTGCGACGACGTTGCGACAAATTTTAATCGACAAAACATCGTTTTTTGACAAAATATTTTACGGTCACATTTTTACGTTTTAGTTACACTATTTATTTATGTAAACCAAATTTAAAAATAAATTTTTATAATGCTATTTAAAAATATAAACACTCATAAGTTAATCAAGATAATTTATTTAACCATTGAAACATACTTTTTTGAAATCAGCATTTTGTCACTTTTGTCGTTATAGGCAAATGTTACTATTTTTGTGTATACTTCTCTTTCAAAATCCTATCTAATATAGTTTGAAAAATAAAACCTTACCTATTTTAAATTTAAAATAACTTCATATATTATATTTTAAAGTGGTCAAAATCTGGGCCATTACATTCTCACCTACTTAAAAGAATTTCGTCCTCGAAATTACCCAAACAAAAGTTTACCTAAAACATTTAACTTTAAATTTAATTCCATATAATATACACAGTTCATCCATATGAAATATCTTATTCGATCTCCTATTCGAATACACAACTTCGTTTCCGAACTAGTATCGATCCCCCGATCCTCTAATGCAGACTTTTATCAGGCTCTTTGCTCAGAAACCTTTGCTTTCCTTGCATAGTGCTCAACTATGATAGAAAAATAAATTACCTAACCAACGTCATCATCAATGTTCGTCGTCAAGAAATCGAATGATAAATCCTTTTTCGGACCAGTCTAAACACCTTGAAGTTCTATGCTCGAATATTGAATCAACATTTGTGTGACGAATTGATCTACATATATGTATTTATTGCCTCTCAAAACTTTTATAAAAACTTTACCTTAAGCTCAAACACTTTAGAAATGTGCTTCTTTATATAATCCCCTTAATTATTTATTTTCAAATATTTTTATCAAAGGAAAATATCCTAAAGAAACCATTTTTCACTCAAAAGATAATTTATCTGTATAAAAAAAAATTCCTACGATCTTTTAACTCGGTATATTTCCTTTAATACTATTGTTATTTATAAATCATTCGTAAAACTATTACTTAAGTTTATTACATCTTATAACTTATGCAAAATCAATCATATTTTAAAGACTTAAGTCCAAATCCTTAATTAATGCTGGAATTCATTAATAAATATTTTATAGGTTATAATATCCTTTTTGTTTATAATCATATTTATAAATTATACTTATCCAATTTCATTTACTCAGAATGTTTCACAATCTTTTACCAAAAGTTTTCCAAAATTTCTTAGCTCTGAGTTATATATGATTCAGAAATTTTCGACTGTCTAAAATCGTTGAGAATTCCGCTTTATCTTATCAATTAGTGATTCCAATTTATCTTTAGTTTAAACACTTTTATAAAGATTAATATTCAATGATTCGCATTATTTCTTCTAACTTAAGAAAATTATATGGATCGAGTAACTCCAAAACAATCCAAGGAATTGGGTACTACCAATGGCATCATATATCCTCTTAACAAGAAGAGTAATACTTAAAAGAAGTGTTTACCATCCGAACATATCTCTTGCCCATTTTTTGTTTATTTTCGAGCCAATCGAATTAGTTATCATAAAATACCTTTTCATATTTGAAATAATACCATTTTCAAAATCCTTTAGAGATTACTTTGTAAAACCTAACTTGTAAATTCATTTTATTTTATATTAATTAACTTCATTTAATTTCCACAATTCTTTTACTCGAATTTAAATTATCATTTCTTAATTTATTATTTTTGAATGGATATTAAAGTACTTAATTACCTTATCAGATTTCTTACTTATCGATTATCTTTATGAATCACCTTATAGTCAGACTGTGAAATTCTAATCATAAGATGATCATATTTAAATTTCATTAATCTTGATTTCTAACTATATAACTTTTCAAAATATATACATTATATTCAAAACATAATCCTAGGTAAAATTATTTCATTTACCAATCTTTTCAAAATCAGTGTGCTGGTTCGCCTTGTTTAAATGTTTACAAACCCTCATCGATAACTGTGATCAGGCGCATCGATCAGAATCCATAAATCACTCAATAGATAAATCAACACAAAACAATTTATTAGTCACTAACAAATACGCGCTCATATATAATACACTCAAACTCATTCTAGGGTGTTACTAACCCTTTCTCTAATGAGTTACTCATCCTAGGGTATTACTAACCCTATCTCTGATGAGTCTTTACCCAACAAAAACCAAGGTTCTCGCTTAACCTTTAGCTCTGATACCTAATGTAACGAACGGGTTTTTTGAGACCTGCCCCGGTAGGTTTTTCAACCATCCCGCTACCTTTCCGCTTTTCTACATGGGGGCACTCTTGCTTTTCAACATGGAGGTGACAACATGTGGTACCTCAAATCTGCTTTAACGGCAAACCTCTCGACTATCAACCAACCCTTTGACACAAGGGACATGTAGGGGTAAGAGTCTAAGCTTCCTCACTGTTCACAAAGCGATAACCCTCTATCATGCTGAACATAATCAAACAAATCCGATACTGGTTACTTTGAAGCCAATCATCACTTAAAATGATGTTAAGTTCACATATGGATATCAATCATCATTCAGTTACTTCATCTTTTATCTAATCAAATATCTGTCTTAGATATATTCTTTTCAGTTTATTCCATTTTCCTGTCAAGAGTATATGGAATCATTAAGCCTCGTTTATCAAAGCGTTTGATTTATTAAAATTTTATTAAATCCTAGAATAATTCCAAATCATTTTCTCTCTTACTTAGTAAAACCTTTCCAAATCATTCATTAAATCTTAATCAAAGGTTTTTCTTCTTAACTTTTAACTTAGGGAAAATATTCCCCTTTTATAGTATCACTTTCCAAAACATCCATTTAATTAAAAGGATTATTCGCTGTCCAAATCGTGAATATAATTCCTTTAATAAACTTTCACATTTTACTCGTCAAATTAAATTGATTTCAGATTTACAAAACGGTGTTTATAAATATTTATATTTTATAAACTTCCATATATAAAATTTCTTTGCTAACAAATTCCTCTCACTTATAATTCAAAATCCAATAATAATTTAATTAATTATAAAACTCTTATTTACAAATTCATTCCTTTCAAATCTTATTATTTACTAAATCCATTACAAGTTCTTTTCTAAATTTCAATTGCAAACCCATATATAAATTTGATTACAATCTCGTTTAATATTTATAGAACACTTTTATAATTCCATAACTTTTGTTTATAAAATATCAATTTTATAAATCCTATATATAGACCATTTATAATAAATTCAAAGAATTTATTTCTTTTCTTTTATCTTAGAAAAACTTAATTATGATCTTTTAGGGCATCTGGGCTTTCTTTTCGATATGTTCCACCCCTCGCCTAAGAAGAGAAAATATAAGCCAGGTAAGTTCAAGGCACTAGTTGCTCCATCCCTACCCTTAGTTAAATGCCTTGTTTTATCTTTACAGATCTCACGGATGGGACAAATGTACTAGTCATTTCCGCATACTCAGTTTGTTATTATATTTAATCTTCTTCACTTTTTGTTTAAGTGGTATAAACAATTTCTCTTAACCATTTATTCAAAATCTTATTAAAACTTTCAATTCATCTTTAAATAACTTAATTATTCTTTTAAAATCATTCATAATGTATATAGGAAAGAATTGTTAAGTTTAAAACTGCAATGCAAAAGTTATTTCAAACCACTGCGAAAAGCCTTGCGAAAAGAGTTGCAAATAGCGTTTTAAAAGCTATATTCTTCAAAAAGACTTTTATATCATTTAGAAATCCCTTTTTTAAACTTAAATCTCTTTTAATTCATTTTAAAATATTTTTAGGATTTATTTCATATTTTTAAAATATTTAAAATATCAATTTTTAAACTTTGGTCACTTTACTCCAAAAGCGCGATTTTTCTGGAAAACTATTTTGGACATATTTAAAATATACAAGATAAAATCTTGATTTTATTCCTCTATTTCTTTAAACATATTTAAATGTATGTAAAACATTTCTAACTCATTTAAAAACTATTTCCAAAAGGTTTAAGCATTCCATATACACCATTTCATTTTCAAAAGGAAAGTAATTTCCTTTGTGCTTATCGACGTGTATTAATGTGACTTGGTAAAACAATTTAATAATCACATTAAACAATCAATACTTGATGATCAAAACATATTTAAACATTCATAGCAATCATAACACATCATCAAACATGTATATGTATAAATCGATATGCTAAATAGAGTTTCTCACCATAAACCAAAGCGATTAACTTCCTACCAACATTCTAATCAACCAACACTTCACTAATTAATTCCTACTCCAATAAACACTAGCAAACAACACCCTCTCCCTTCCAATAGCTTGGCCAAGGCTTAAGATGGAGGTTGGCCAAAAATACAGAGAAGAAGCGACAGAGCTTTGAACTTGAATTCCCAAGATTTAGATCCGAAAAATGGGTCATCTTCTCTCTTGTTTTGACTCTCTTACTCACAAAATTTGAAAAACTTATTGAAAAGTTGTTGAAAATTCTTTTCTATTGAATTTAAACAAAGAACCATTTGAATCCAAGTTATTTTGAGGGAGATATGATAGAATGAAGAAGTCAGATTGACAAAAATGAAGCCCGAAAATACACTTCAAAGAATTGAGTTTCAGGTATAGCAAACTTCAATATTGGAAATATTGATCAACATAAAAGTTGTAGCCTCTAGAATTTTATATAGTCTAAAAAAATAATTTCCTAATTTGGATCAGTTATATTCATGCGTTGATCAAAACAAAATGACGTATTCTCTGGCTTAAAAACTGGGCCAGAAAATGCACTGGAAAGAAATATATTTTTAATATAGTTAATTTTAGAATAAGATAAAGTGGTCAACAAGAAAGTTGTAGCCACTAGAAAGATAAATTATTTGGAAAAAAATATTGCATTTTGATTCGATTTTAAGAAGTTATGGCCGAGAGAAGAAGAGGTAAAATATGAAGGAAAGAGGGGTTTGATTTGAAGAGGATGAACATTGATTTCTTTTTAATATTTTGGAAATATTTTGACATTGTCTCTTTATAAAAAAATTTATAGCTTGGAAGCCATTAAAGAGAAGATAAAGAATCTTAAGAAAAGAAGAAGTATAAAAATGTGAATGAAAGTGAAGAATGAGGTGGGTATTAATAAAAAAGAAAAAAAATGGTAATTTACCAAAATAACCTCTTACCAAATTACCAAACTAATATTACTTCAACCTAAAGCAATCTCCAACTTTTCAAAACTTAACATCATCCTTTCACTTCTTACTTTTTGTCTTAATCCCCTAAGAACCAAGCTAAGTAAAATAATAATTATGTTGGTTTTGATTTGATGTGATTTGATTTGATGTTTACTTTTCCTCACTTTTGTTAATTCTTACTTACTTTTACTAATGACTTCTACAAGTTTTCTAATCTTATTTAGTAAAAGTAGATATGTTTAGTGAATTAATTAATACTTACACTATTTGAATATATATTTCTATATAATAAAATAAAGGTGCGACGACGTTGCGACGACCTTTAATTGACAAAACGTCGTTTTTTTATAAAATGTTTTACGGTCACATTTTGACGTTTTAGTTACACTATTTATTTATATAAACCAAATTTAAAAATAAATTAGTATAATTCTATTTAAAAATTTAAACACTCATAAATTAATCAAGATAATTTATTCAACTATTGAAACATACTTTTCTGAAATAAGCATTTTATCACTTTTGTCGTTATAGGCAAATGTTACTATTTTTGTGTATACTTCTCTTTCAAAATCCTATCTAATATTGTTTGAATAATAAAACCTTACCTATTTTACATTTAAAATCACTTTATATATTATATTTTAAAGTGGTCAAATTCTGGGTCGTTACACGTTGTTTTGGAATTCTAGCTCAATTCTTTGCCAAATCTATCTAGCCTCGAAAGTTGAGCAATCACTCACGATTAACCTTCTTACATTTATTAAATTTGATTTCACTTGAAACTACAATTGAAAGGCTGCTAAATTGAACTGTTAATTTTATAATTGCTATATATGATATGTCATCGTCTGTATCCGTTCACCTATGGGATATGACACCATATCCTATTGTTTATATTTCATTTAATTTGTTGTTGATGATATATCTCTGTTGTTAATATGTTATATTACTATCATAGCTGTTCTCACTCTGCAAGTTCCCTATTAGTATAAAATTTCCTATGGGTTGAAATGATACATGCTCGAATGATCTGTAGAATAGGGGAAAATTGTTATGGGTTGAAATGATAAACCCAAGCGATTTTCATTTGAATTGAATTTGGGATTGCGGGTTGAAATGATATAAGCCCGTATATATTTAAATTAGGGTTTGAAAAAATAAATATCTGTATCACTTGACCATGTGATAGAAAATTATATACAGACACCATTGGCCTATATATGAATACTTTGAAAATAATTTCTATGGTTTGAAAGGAAATATAGATGGTTTTATTTAAATTTGAAAATATTATCTATATGAATACGTTTTAATATAAAATAGATTTAATAACAAGCTTTAAATATAGTAAAGTATGATTTAAGTAAAATACAATATGTTCAAGTATTTATGTAAATTTTATTTAAACTATTTATATGACGACCCAGAATTTTGAACATTTGAAATTATGATATTTAATTGATTTTAAATATTTGATAGTTCATTTAACTTGAATTTCATTTTATCAGAATGAATGTGGCAATTTAAGTTATTGAATTTATTTATTGAAGTTGGGCAACAATTGAATCTTAAATTTTAAGCCTGTTAAAATAATTTGAGGGCTTAGAAAATTCATATTGATAATACTGAAGATAATGGAAGCTTCAGAATTGGATTTGAAAATGCTTTGATCAGTTTTGAATCTATATTGTTTAAATCGATATTTAAAAATAGCCTTCCGAGGCACAGTCTTGGATTTCAACGAAACCAGTTCCATTAGATCCATAATATGGTATTATTATCGGATTTCAATTTTTGTAGCATTCAGAGTTGTCGTGTGGCCATACATTGAGCAAACGCGCTGAAATTTAAATTGAAAATTTAATGTTTTAGCTGGGTTCAGAAAGCTATCTTCTCCATACGATCAAATTTGACCTCGGAACCTTTTCCATTGCGTTCGGAATAAAGGTTTAACATTGTAAAAGCCTGATGGCTCGCCTCGACTGGAGATCGAGATTTTGGGTTGCGTTTATCGAAGCAATTTAAATTTAAATTTAATTTTTTTCACATATTTGGGGTAATTGACACGTTAAGGAGAATGCGAACACTTGGCTTCTGTTTTCTGTTCTTTTTTTACACGCATTTGTTTTATAAGAATAAATTAAAAAATAAGATGAAAGAGCCGAGCCCTCTTCTCTTAAATTGAATCTCATCTCGTTTGAAAAATGAAAGAAAATGGCGAACTTCAAAAGGAACAAAATAATATCAGTACTCATTTTCGAATCGAGCAAAATCAAAAAAGAATGTCGCACCCCTCGTTTCCCTTATTCCTAATCAAAATCGTATAATCGAGTCAAATTCGAAATCGAGCTGTGCGATTTGGAAGCAAGGATTTGAAGGCGATTGCTCGAAATCAAAAGCCAAACTACAGGGGGAATCGCGGCGCTCGATGGAGGCCACGTTAATGGTGGCGCATGTCGCAAATGGAGATCAAAATCGAGGTGGGCGCACGGGGATGCTCGTGTCAATGGCAGTAGGGCAGAGACTCGCGATGACCTCACAAGCGCAATTGGAGCTCGCGTGCGATGCCAAGTGTTCGGCATTGTTGAGGATCGTGGTGGCGACAGCATGGAGGGAGGCTTCATGGTGGTGCAAATGGTCGTATTGCAGTGCAGGCATCTCGAGTTCGCACGCGAAGTCGATTGGGTTCGGCAGTGGAGGCCGATGTCGAAGTCGATGCATGTTTGGGGACAGTAGGTATTTTCCTCGAATTGATTTAAGTTTACTTAAAATTTAGAATAATTGTTATACGGTAAAGTATAAAACTGTTTTTTATTTTCAATTTAAAATTTGCATATGTAAACAGAAAAAGTATTCCAGTGAGATTTAAATGTTTTGAATTGTAAAGACAGTTTAAAATTTAATTATTTTTTTAATTGAATCTAAAGAATCCTTGTCACTAAAAATAATTTATTAAAGGAAATTTAGTTTAAAATCAAATTGTTAGTTAATTAAATTTATCAAATAGGAAGATTTAATTTGTTCGACTAATTCGAATAATAATAAATCCTATAATGTTTGTTACAAGGTTCAAAATCGTGAAATCAAGCCGGAATGGAAAATGGATTGCAAAACGAAAGCTAAGGTAAGAGCTTCTCACTCAAAAATTGATGCTTGGTTAATTTTAAATAAATAGATTTAAAATTATTGACTGTGTGTTTGGATGATTATTATTGTCAATTGGATTGAAATAGACCCTATGCGCCGCATAATAGCGGATGATATTATATTTAAACCCATATACCGTGATATTCCACCTCGAAGTGGAATAGGTATTATATATGTATTTGGAGTGACTGAATTCTCGTATTATATAGCGGATGAGACCCTATGCGCCGCATAATAGCGGATGATATTTTATAAATCCCATATACCGCGATATTCCACCTCGAAGTGGAAGTGGTATTTAATTGTTGTGCTAACGTCTGTGGATGTAGGGAAATAGGTCAGAGGGATCCAACTGGATTCCTCAAATATTGAATTTGTTTCGTATGTCGTGTGTTGATAATCTCTGTGTGATTTATATTGTAATTGAAATCATTGTAGGCTGAAATTTAGCCGAATATATTTTTGGTATCGTAGGGTACCAAAAATAGATAAAATTGGACTTTTGAAATTTAAGCAAAAAATTTATAGTGAAATTATTTTTTTGAGAATGGGATAAATTTAAAAGAAGGAATTTTAAAAGGATAAAGTTTTATTTTTGAATCCCATTGAATAAATTCCAAATTATGGGAAAAGATTCTAATAAATGGAATTCGAGCAACATTACTAAATAGTTGAAGAATTTATTTAAAAATCGAATTTTTAAATAGTTTGGAAGAAATAAAGAGATTTATTTTAGAAGAAAATAAATTTGGGAAATCGATTTGAAATTGATTTGGTGTTTGAAAATAAATCTTTGGGAAATCAATTTGAAAATTTGATTTGGTGTTGGAAATGAATTTAGAAAATCTATTTGGAAATTGATTTGGTGTTTGGAAATAAATTTGGGATTTGATTTGGTATTTGAAATAAATTTGGAAATCAATTTGAAAATTTATTTGGTGTTGAAAGTGAATATTTGGGAATCGATATGAAAAATGTATATCGGTTGATATTTGGAAAACTAAATTCACAATGGGAATTTGTAAAGGAAAGGGAATTTTGTTTAAAAAAAACACTAGGTTATTTTTAGAAGTGGAAAGGAATTTACGGATTTGGAACGTATATTTAAAATAAATCGAGAAGGGTTTATTAATTGGTTTAAATGGACTATTTTGAAATGGAAAGCGTATTTTCCCTGGAAAGCGTATTTTCCCTGAAAAGCCAAGTATGTTTTCAAAGTAGCTTTCAAGTATAAATTAAAGTTATAGAGATGGTTTTAAAAAGAATATTTTGGAGAAATTATTTTCTTAAGTTATTTTGAAAATCTGTAAAGTAAAGATTTATTTGATTAATTATAGAAGTGATTATTTAAAGATTCAAATAATATTTGTTTTAGAAAAAGGTTATTTAAATATTTATACCCTATTTACTAATTTTATTCTAAAATTGGTTTGGACTTGAAGTTTCATATAAGATATTAGTGTAATATTTTCATAACAAATATTTAAGAAAGTGTTTTAAAATAGTTTTTATTCTAAGTATTTCCAAGTATATTTTAGATAAGTGTTTTGAATTATTTTAAAGTATTTGAACTCAGCAGACTTTCAGTGGAAATAAATAATATCGGGAATCTTATTCCGCGAGTGAAAAGTGATTGAAATTTGTTTTCAAATGGTTGAAGTGTGAAAATATATCTTGCAAAGATATTTTGAAAATAAATAACTGGGGGAAAATTATTTGAAACCCAGTAATTGTTGTGAATGTTGATTGATAGTTAAATAACCGACTATCAATATTGGCCTTTAAATGGCGTTTGAATTTCGATGCGACCGGGGGTCGGATTCCAAATGGATATTCAAAAACCACATCGAACCTTTGTGATTGTGATGGATCTTTTGTTTAAAAGGTCAAAGTGAAAATTATTGTGATTTGTTTGAAATCTGAATGTAACACTTGTTTTTAAAATAAGCGCTCGTTATTCGGATTAGCCGGGTTGTGTCATGTAACCCATTCCGAATAATGATACGACGAAATGAGATTGCATTTGAAGACGGTGTTGAAGACCGGGTATTTTCGAAAACGAAAGGATTACCTGTCGAATGTCTCTGCACCAAGTTTCTCTGGTATAGAGATTTTATCACCCTTGTGGTGGGGATTCCGGACGTGGTTAGTGAATATCCGGATTGAGAGGGCTTCTTTTGAAGTGCCTTCGGTTCCGTTCGATCCCGGAACGGATTTATATGGACGTGTATCTGACGTTACACTTTGAGATGTAAAGCTGGTTTCTATCAAATACATTTCTGTTGGTGGCGGAGAATTTATTCTCTTAGCTTAACACCCTTCTCTGAGACTTACGAGCTCAGAGGTTATGTAGATGATGGTTACTAGTGATATATTTTCAATTTGGTAATGTGGCATACGAAGTGCTGCTGATCATTTGTTGATCGAAGCATGGCTTTGTGAAAAGCGTAGCTTTGTGGACGAGCCTTCGTCGATCCTCACAACCCGGAAATGGTCGAAAAAGGAATGTCGCGGCAAGGTTTTTAGGGGTCGTGCCCCTCGGGTATGTCCATTTTCTTCTGGATAAGAGGTGATATCATGGTATGGAGCCCAGATATTTTACCTATGTTGATGCTGCAAATTTATTATACTTTGTGGTTGTTGCTTTGTGGCTGAGGAACCTCGTATAAAGGTCGGTAATGATCGACGATGGCATACTTGTGTGGTAGTTACCTATGTTATAGCTTGGTTAAAGCATGAGGTAACATCGGCCTTGTGTTAGCAGAGATCCGGTTAGGTTCTCGGGGGCGTCCATCTAGAGCCGTACCCATTTCGGTGTAGGACATTCCTTTTCTTGACCGTTGTTGGAAATCCAAAGGAACAATATGCTCCATGTATGGTTTTAGTTGTATAACCTGTAATAAAATGTGGCAGTAACCTGCTATTGAACATGGTAGCTATAGTAGGCATACGATGAAATGTGTTATGCTGGCTAAGATTAATATTATACTTTCAAAATGTTTTCTGCACTATGCACTAATAATAATATCCAAAAGTTTTTCGCGTATCAAGCATTTTGACTATCATAAGAAGAAATCTCCTCCAAGTGTGCGTTTCCATTGTGTGTGTGGCGGGAGGCCTTATGGCAGTTTCATTTTCCAAAAGCATGGCGGATTTCTTTTTATTTTCTTTGTAAAAATAATTGTTTTTAAGATCTCACACCAGTCCTATGACTGACCTGGAGTTTATTGTTCCGTTTCTAAACTCTGGGTGCCCACAATTTTCCATACGGTCAGCCTAGAGCCAGGTTATCATTATGCTGGAGCAAGTCAGTTAGAAAATTTGTTGTGGAGATCTGGGGGCAAGCTGGATGGCGAGAGTATCACTTATATTATATAGTGCCTGTTGCGTTGGGTTGGTGTAAGCCAAAATTTTCATGTAAGCAAGTTATAACAACTGCCAGTGTTGTACTGGGTCGTTGTGAACTCTGATGATGTATTATATAAACCAATATAGTGTTTTTGTTTTAAAAGATATTAATTTATCTATTATATTTGTTCCGCTACAAAATGTGAGATATTGTTATTGTTTCTGTTTCTTCTTCTACTTTCCTCTTCTTAAACCCTAACGGTTCGGTTTTCCGAGATTCGATTGTGCGGCATTTGATACAGTGGACGTATTGATGTCGATTTCGCGCGTCGTAAAAATTGGGCCTTTACAATTTATATATTTTACTTTATAAATAATTTAATATAAACTATTTTAACATACTAACCATTTTATTATATAAGCTATTTTAATATAAACTATTATATCTACTAATTATTTAATATAAATTCCTTTATTTTATAAACTATTTTATTACATACTATTATTAATATCTAAACTTTTTAAGTGGTGGAAGTTATGAATTTCAGAATATTATGATTTCCAAAGTGTTATAAATTAAAGTATTTGGTTTCGAAAATGTTATAACTTTGAAAGTTCTATGGTTTTGGAAATGTATATATATTTGAAGTGAAAATGATATCATGTTGATATGGTTTTGAAATGGATATGATATTCTAGTTTTGAAGTATAAACTGTTTTGAAGTGACCACGGTGTTATAATAATGTTTGGTTGTAAAAGAGACCGGGATCGGATATTGTCATACTCTCTGCCAATACCGAAAACCACTTTAACAATTGTGTACATGGTGGAGATTCCAGAATGAACTAGAATGGTTTGGTGACGATTATATATGGTATTTACGTAGCCCTGACTCCCATAAGTCAGCTTGATGTGGCTAAAAAAGGAGCTGTACCGGACCAAGTGAGGTCATTCCTCCGATCGGACACATTTTTTCGATACCATTCTATTGCTTTTGTGATTTGATTTGGTGCACCCTTCGATTTTAATTTGGGAGTGTGTCATGAGGTGGGCGGTAGTAGCTGCTATGCGTTACCACCAGTCTGGGAGTACAAATGGTATATCTACCCTAGCATTTCCTCGAGTGTCGTATCACATGCCCTAGTGTGCCTTCTACGATCAGTTTGTTTTGTACCATACCCGTGGAGTGCCCTTTGATAGCCCTCCAGTTTATGGAAGAATTACGGTACTGTATAGACTAGAGGAATATATAAAAATGTGTTAAGAGAGATATGAGTAACTCCTTAACGCTTTTTAATAGTTTACTTCACTATAGACATATTATAGTAGCGTATATTACTACATAGTAGATAGTTTCACGGATCCTTAGAGGATGGTTATCCCAAACATCCTTTAAGCTACTTGTATTTCAGTTGATATTTCACTTGAGTTGGATTTATTGATATAAGAATATTATTCCTGACTTGAGTGTTTTGTGTTTTGATTTACGCTCGGGTCAGACTGAGTGTCACGGCATTCGAGACTCACCTTTGGAGTTGGAGCTTCACTTGAGGATCCATCTGCGTTTATTCAGCATTCAGCTTTCCAGTTGATTTGTTCAGAGATGTCATCTGTTGTATTCGAGATCCACTGTATTTGAGATATTCTGTTGTATGTTATTTCAAACTCTGATATTTTATACAGTAGCTTCATGAACTACTATTTATTCAGTTCCGCTGCTTATTGTTATATTACTCTATGTCTGTGATTCTGTGATTGATTTATTTACTGTATATGCTGAGTTTTGCCAAATATAAATTAACAATATGATATTTTGAGCAATTCAAGTCCGACATATGCGGATGTGAATGGTTGAAAATACCAGGTCATTACAGTTGGTATCAAAGCTCTGGTTTAGGCAAAACTTAGCATATAGAATAAATTTAATTATAGAATCACCTCCGTTCGTGCTTGAATCTCTGCCTCTTTGATTCGGACTTTCCTTGAATTTTTGGAATTTTCCCCTTCGTTCTAAAGTCCATTCTTCCCTCTTCCTATCGTGCTTTTCTTGATTCTGGAATATCCCACAATCCCACTGTGATTGATTTTTATAATGAATCGGCGGTTCTGCCAATCTTAGAATGATTTTTAAAGGGGTGAAACTCCTTTACAACGAACATTGATTCACCGGAGATTTCTACACCCTTGGTTTAGACGCTGATATCTCTTCTTATATTTGAATTATTCTCTTGCGATCGAATGTTGATTTGCCTCAGAATTCTGCATCGATCATATTCTTGAAATCTCGATCGACTCGGTTAAGGTTACCCACGATTTGTATAAGTCTATCCATCTTCCTTGTTTGAAATTCAAACATTTTACCTTTCTTTTGAGTCTATCTTCATAGTTAGAATTTTCTTTGACTAAGATTCATCTAAATTTGAATTTCTATCCTTGTTTTGAAATCCAATCTGGAATCATCGAGTGAGGAATTGTATTCCTAATTAATATAAAAATATTTTATATATTGTGTTATTTGAGATGTTAAGTTTGAATTTTGGGTTTCAATAGATTCGTCTAGCTAACGCTATTGATAGGAATTCCAATACACTTGAACGGAGCAAGTTGACACGATATTGTTTTCAAAATTTGTAAATGAAACAATTTCATGTATAATTATATTATATATATAAAGGAATAATTTTCTGAAATTGGATGGTAAATAAAATTTGGTTATTGGAAATGATAATACTGGATTATCATTTATTGTTTGTAAACCATCAACTACTGTTGTATGTTACAAGAAGTTGAAATTATAAAACATGATTTACAAAAAATTAATTTGGAATTAAATGAATTTAAACTTAGGATTTGAGAATTCAAATTTTATAGGATTTTCAAGATTTTTGTTTTTAAAGTTTTGAAAGGTATTATTATTTAAAAGTATTTTTGAAAAGTAATTGTTTCAAAAGAATAATTTTAAAGGTTTTAAATTAGTACTTTTATTTTGTCGCTGGAAAATAATTTCGGTGATGACAGCCGCATCATTGACATTCATTTTCGAGTCTCAAAGTGAAGAGGCCCTTGGTAGCTTTGCTACACTTTTGTTCTAAAAAAAGAAAAATGGATTTGATTTAAATTTCTTGTGTATAAATTTATTTATAAAATATTATATATATATATATATATATATATATATATTTCAAAATAGTTTGAAGTGCAACCGAAAATTTGAATCTTAAGTCTTATATTAAGAAATGATTTCAATTATTGAAATAAAGTGAAATTTCGAATAAAGTGAATATCTAAAATGATAAATGAAATTTAACCAACTTGAAATAGTTGATTTGAACAAACTTATTTGCATAACACTAGATTTCGTTCTAATATATAACTTACCTAAATTATTCAAAAGGTTAAAAGGTTAGAGTAAATATGTAACTGATGTTATGCTTTAGTAATAAGTTGATCAAACTAAATGTTTTTTGGCTAATATAAATGTTATAAAAGGTAAATTTGTATAGTGTCTGGATACACTCTAAAACATTAATATAACTTACCTAGAAAAGTTTAAATGTAACTAGAATGTGGTTGGATAGTATACAATATGATAAGTAGTAAGATATATAAATTGGATAATAAAAAAGAAAATTTAATTGTTGAATAATATGTGGTTATAAGATGTTTATACATAGAATATATGTTTCAAATGTATATTAAGTGGAATAAATTAAATAAATAAGGGAGAATGCTGGTCAAACAATTAAATAGGAACTTAAGAATAGTGAAACTAAAATTTTAAGGGAAAGCAACTTAATTAGGGTCAAATAGATATAATAAATGAGTAAGACAAAACAAATTTTGTTGTGAAATTTTTGCAATAAACGACTAATGAATTTGAAATAAGTCAATTGGAAAATATATGGAATTGAAACCCAATGAAATGTGAACACAATAAATTTGACTGATTAAATAAAATGAATTGAAATCAATTAACTAAATACGGACCAACTCAAAAATGAATGAAATTTATACAATTTGGAATTAATGGTTGTATTCGGTATTTTATATTTTCAATCTATTTTCTTCCTGGTTGTTTTTATTCTCCTAACTCCATCATTTTCGAGGATGAAAAGTTTTGAGTGGGGGAGAGTGCTACAACCTGTAAATTTTAATGGCTTTTAATAACGTAATTAACTGAAATTTTTATGAAATTTTAAACAATTAAATTTGAAAAGAAAATTTTGATATTTGAAATACGTCTACTTAAACATAGCAGATGGCAAATTTCATTCGATAATATAGAAGTTCATTTTCTTGTGTAACTTTATTTCAATTTAAATCACCTAATATTTGATGATAATAAAATATTTTTCAAACTCGAATATTATTACATAATAAATTTGTAAATCATCTTCTGAGTGAGACGTCATACTTCATTTTCTAAAATTTGGACTGTTATTGCTTCGTTTATCTTATTTTCGGCAAATTAGCAGCATTTCTGGTACCAAATATCAATTTTTGATCGGACTAGCATACCACTAATATCTGCATATCGTTTTGATCGTCTCGTCGTAACGATCACCTTAATATATTTATTTCTGTGTTTTGAGGTCCGATACGCGACAGAAACTTTAACCGGTGCATCGTATCGGTACCAAAATTTTTGACTTATAACTTACCATGCGTTTCAAAATTTCAAACATGTAACCCAAGGAATCAAATAGATTGCCTTAATGACTTTCCCGAAAATTAGCTTTTGGTCGTTGTTATTCCATCGGTTTCAATTTTTTCCTATTTGTCTTCTTGCGTTTCTTATTTACGGTGAAACGTTCTATTTATAACCTTCTGATAGCTCTTTTTTTTGCTTGTTGTTGTTCTCTTTTCTTTTCTCCATCTCCTTCCCATCTTCACATTTTTCATGCAAACCCACCAGCCATCCCTCCTTTTATGTTGCCATTCAACACACCAACCTTCACCTGCCTTGGCTCCACGTGTAACCAATCCTTCTCATCTTCTTCGCATCTTTCATGGTCGAGACCACCTTCCCATGGCCACCTCTCCTCGCTATTAGCCTCCTCCACCTCCGACCGATGCAGCAGCTCCTCATCGGCCGAACTCTGCCTCGTCAGCTACCCCGCTGCTTGCCTGTGTTAGTCAAGGTATTATATGCATGTTATATGTTTAAAATATTAGTTGTCATCTCATTTCATATAATAGTACTGCGTATATATAATGGTTATATATATATATATATATAAGTTCTGTTAAGTTATTTGGCTTTAGGAAAGAATGTCAAATAAGGATTTATTTAAAGTATGTAATATACATATTGTTTAAAGTATAGAATACTGTTTTGATTTTTAAGTTTACAATACTTACAGTATCATATATATATTATTATATAGTAGCTTTTGTAAGGGGATATATATATATATATTAATATTCGTTTATATGTATAATTTTTATAAAGTATATTTTTTTCCATGTCGGTTTGCATAAATATGCAGGACACGGCCTATATATATGTACTTTCCATAGTAGCCTTGTTAAAGTATTATAGTTTTAAAGGTGTTCCAATGTGAATATATATTAGTTTATATATTATTTATGAAGTATGTGTATATTTATTGTATAATCATATTATGTACTTATACTCGGTTTTATAAGTTACATGTGCTAGAATTTATAAATTTATGCATATTGTGTCTATGCGTGCCCATGTTAGTATGTTAGGGTATATAAGTTGTAAATTGTTAAAAATATTAATGTACTGTAAGTGTTGTTATGGGTAGGAATGTTAAGTAATAATGTGTATTGACAGAGTTTTGTTTTAAAGATTCGTATGGATGTTATAGAGCTTCTAAGTTGGTGTATATATAGGTATATTTATATATATGTTTTATATAGGCTTTCAAATATGCTATATATATTTGTTTGTACAAGAGATATTATATGTATTTTGACTTATTTTTTGTATGTATATATATAGTACTATATATATATAATTTCATAATAGTATTGTATTATATGAATGTTATGTCTATATGGTCTTCTATTCAAATATTTTGAAGTAACCAGGTTATGTTTGTTTATACAGTTATAAGTTTATAAAGTTATAAATGATATTTGTTTAATATATAATATAAGTTGTGTGTTAATATATATTAAGTATGTAGTATAAGTTGTTATATAGTACATATACATACATACATACATATATATATATATATATATATATATGTTCTGAATTATATATTTTATAAGTTATATAAATGTATATATATTCTATTTTATAAGTATGGGATTAAATATAAATTAGAAAAAAATTATATGTTTTAAATTGATATTAGAAAAATAATATATATATTTATTTCAATTTATATCAACTAATTCTAATCGTTCTCATCGATTTCCCATTATCAGCATTGTCTATCGTGCTTGTTTTCTTCATCGAATCGTGTCCATCTAGCGTTGCTTTAGAGTTCGTAGCTCATTTCTTTGTCAAATCTATCTAGCCTCAAAAGGTGAGCAATCACTCATGATTAACGTTCTTATATTTATTAAATTTGATTTCAAGCTTGAAACGACAATTGAAATATGCTGCTAAATTGAACTGTTAATTTTATAAATGCTATATACGATATGCCATTATCTGTATCTATTAACCTGTGGGATATGACACCATATCCCGTTGTTTATATTTTATTTAATTTGTTATTGATGATATATCTCCATTGTTGATATGTTATATTATTATCATAACATTCTCACTCTACAAGTTCCCTGTTAGTATAAAATTCCCTATGTGTTGAAATGATACACACCCGAGCGATCTATAGAATAGGGGAAAATTGTTATGGGTTGAAATGATAAACCCAAGCGATTTTCATTTGAATCGAATTTGGGACTGCATGTTGAATGATATATACCCGTATATATTTAAATTACGGATTGAAATGATAAATATTCATATCACTTGACCATAGGATAAAAATTATATATAGACACCGTTGGTCTATATATAAATATTTTGAAAATGATTTCTATGGTTTGAAAGGAAATATATGTGGTTTTATTTAAATTTGAAAATATTATCTATATGAATAAGTTTTTATATAAAATATATTTAACATAAGCTTTAAATTTAGTAAAGTTTGATTTAAGTAAAATACAATATGTTCAAGTATTTATTTAAATTTTATTTAAACTATTTATATATTTTACTCTATAAATTGTTTAGCATAAACTATTTTAACATACTAACCATTTTATTATACAAACTATTTTAATATAATCTATTATGTATACTAATTATTTAATATAAACTCCTTTATTTTACAAACTATTTCATTATATACTATTATTAATATCGAAACTTTTTAAGTGGTGGAAGTTATGAATTTTAGAGTATTTTGATTTCCAAAGTATTATAAATTCAAGTATTTGGTTTCAAAAATGTTATAATTTTAAAGTGCTATGGTTTTGGAAATGTATATAATTTGAAGTGAAAATGATATCGTGTTGATATGGTTTTGAAATGGATATGATATTCTAGTTATGAAGTATAAACTGCTTTGAAATGACCACGGTGTTATAATAATGTTTGGTTGTTAAAGAGACCGAGATCGGATATTGTCATAGTCACTACCAATACCGAAAACCACTTTAACAACTGTGTACGTGGTGGAGATTCCAGAATGAAGTATGATAGTTTGGTGACGATTCTATATGGTATTTACGTAGCCCTGACCCCTGTGAGTCAGCTTGATGTGGCTAAAACAGGAGCTATACCGGGCCAAGTGAGGTCTTTCCTCCAATTGGGCACATTTCTTCGATACCATTCTATTGCTTTTGTGATTTGATTGGGTGCACCCTTCGATTTTGATTTGGGAGTGTATCATGAGATGGGAAATAGTAGCTTCTATGCGTTATCACCAGTTCGGGAGTGCAAATGGTATATCTACCCTGGCATTGCCTCGGGTACTGTGTCACGTGCCCTAGCGCGTCTTCTACGAGTTTGTTTTGTACCATACTTATGGGGTGCCCTCTGATAGCCCTCCAGTTTACGGAGGAATTACGATACTGTATAGAGTATGGGAATATATAAAAATGTGTTAAGGGGGATATGGGTAATGCCTTAACGTTATTTTAATATTTTACTTTACAATAGACATATTATAATAGCGTATATTACTACATAATAGATAGTTCCACCGATCCTTAGAGGATGGTTATTCCAAATATCCTTTAAGTTACTTGTATTTCAATTGATATTTCACTTGAGTTATATGTATTGATATAAGAATGTTAATCCTCACTCGAGTGTTTTGATTTATGCTCGGGTTAGACTGAGTGTCATAGCATTTGAGACTTATCTTTGGAGTTAGAGCTCCACTTGGAGATCCATCTGCGTTTATTCAGCTTTCAGTTTTCCAGTTGATTTTTTTAGAAATGTCATCTGTTGTATTAGAGACTTCACTGTATTTGAGATATTCTGTTGTATATTATTTCAAACTCTCATGTTTTATATAGTAGCTTCATGAACTACTATTTATTCAATTCCGCTGCTTATTGTTATATTACTTTGTGTCTGTGATTCCGTGATTGATTTATTTACTGTATATGCTTAGTTTTGCCAAATATAAATTAATAATCTTATATTTTGAGCAATTCAAGTCTAGCATGTGTGGATGCGAATGGATGAAAATACCGGGTCGTTACATAAACTAAAAATAGTTTAAATTGTAAAATATTTTAAATAGATTTAAATTTGATTTAACTAGATTTAAATTGATTTAAACAGATTAAATATAGGGTAAATAGATTTAATTAGGTTTAAATGTTTTAAATAGATAAATTATAGATTAAATATATTTAAATTTATTAAGTAGATTTTACATAGATTAAATAAACTTAAAATAGATTAACTAGATTTAAATTACATTAAATAGACTTAAATTAGACTAAATAAATTTAATTAGTTTAAAATAAGTAAAGTAGATTAAACTGGATTAAATAAGTTATAACAGATTAAAATAAATTAAATAGTTTTAATTGATTAAAATGTTTTAAATTCATAAATTAATTTACATAGATTTCAAAGTTATATCCAAACATTTTCAATAACTCAATTCCGATAAATTCATTTATATTTGACACATTAAATTGAAATTCCAATTTAAACCCTTTAAACAATTCATTAAATAAATTACAATTCCAGCATTAACACTTTGGATTATCAGAAATTATTCAGTTTGTACTATTTCAAAATGTCAGTTAATTGTTTTCAAAATTTCAAAGATTTAAAAATTATTTAATTTAACCAATCCGGTGTCCATATATAGTTTTCTACCCTAGGGTCAAGTGATACGGATATTTATCATTTCAATTTGTAATTTAAAGTTTTACAGTTATATATCATTTCAAACTTCAATTCCGAATTAAACAAAATCCATAAAATCGCTTGAGTCTATCATTTCAACCCATAATGATTTTTACCTAATCTATAGATCATTCGGGTATGTATCATTTCAACCCATAAGGAACTTGCAATATTATAATAATATAAATACAACATTCAGTCATCTAATATCAACCAATCAAACATACATCATAATCATCATCCTAATCAATCAATGAACATCAATAGATAACTGAAAATAAATACAGGTATTTAATTGGCAATTTAAATTCAATATTAAATTAAAAGACGATTAAATGCAATAAAAGTCAAGTTTAACTAGAACAATTTAAATAAACCAAACATCGATCAATAACTTTCTAATCACATCATAAATTTAATTTAACTAACATAAGATAGTTTGGTAATTGTGAGTGGGTCAAAACACTCACCTTTGATTTCAAATTTATTTGAAATCCAATTAAAGGCCCAAAATTGAACAAAACTAGCGTCAAAATGTCCGGAATTTTGATACGATCCTAAAGAATCAAGCCACGCGTGAATCCGATTTCGTATACAAAAGATATTAACACTAGAAGTTTGAAATTAAATTCAAATTAAAGTAAAAAAAAAAAGAAGGAAAGAATTAACCTCAACACCGTCCACGTCAGCACTCTTCGCTCCAGGCATCTAACCCTAATTCATGCGAGCAACGACATGCTCTTCCAGCCACCAATCAACCATCGTTCGCCTCTACACCGTCGATAACGCAGCCATGCAAAAGCACTCCGATCACCGCACCTCTACTTTCGCCTCACCCTAAGCCTCGCGGCCACGTAATTCGTCTCCATTCGAAACCAGCCACCACTAATACCTAAAACCCTAATTGAATTAATGGCGATAATCTGGCTGTTAACTCGCCAACCAACCCACATAGATAGAATCCCCTCGGTCCTCTCCACAACCAACAGATCGACGATCAGGCAAACTTGATCGACGCGCAATGAACAGCCAAGGTTAAATCATCCAATTCTTGCCAAACAGAAATCCTCAAAAATCAGACTGCAAATCTAGCTTGCGCTCGTCGAGAGCTACAAATCGATATATAATTCAATATATTTTGAGGAGTATAAAATTTTCGATTTGATTTTGATTTGCAATTGAATTTGTAATTGGTTTTGGTTTGTCTTTCATTGAAAAGGGAGAAGCAGATAGAATTGTACGTACAGAAAAATAGATTAAAAATAGTTAGGGTTTATAATAGGCTATTTATAGGCAGATCAGAAATAGAAATGAATGGACTAAATTGATTTAAAAGTAGAACGATAAACGACCCAAAAAGCCCATTTCGTTCCCGAAACGAAATTGGGTCATCCCATATATCAAAATAGATGTTTTCAATATTATTAAATTCAACGGAATAGGTTACAAGTCCAAATTCCATCGTATGAAGAAGTTAGCAAAAAATCAGCTTATTTCAAATTGTTTTCAATTGAATTTTACAAAATTGACTTCCACGCGTTTCGAGTCCGTACGATCAAACGACAAGTCTGATCGCTACAAAACTTGAAACCTTACAATAACTTACCGTTACGGATCCGATGAAACTAGTTTCATCGAAATCTGGGAAAGTGGTCGAAATGGCTATTTTCACATTAATTAAATAAATTATTATTAAATTAGATTTATCACTTCTTATATTAAAATTAATTAACAAACCAATTTTTATCATTTTGATTGCATGGACATTTATAATAATTTAAAAACAAGTTTACATATAATTCAGTGTTAAACATTTCACTAATTACAGTGTTCAATTTCAACTGAAATTAGATCCATTTAATTATAATTTATTCCAATAAATTGATTATACTTTCATTTCAATCTTTTTTTTTAATCGACCGGTATTCTACAGACACAGTTAACATTGTCTTATATTTCATTACATTAATATTCTCCAATTTTTGCCTTTTATTTGTACTAAATACTATATTTCCATTATATTGAATTTTTGTCACTTTTATTATAATTTAAAATCTCAATCAATTAATTTTCTTTCTTTCACTCTTTTTATTTCATGAATTATTTCCTTGTAAATAAAATTAACATTACTATACCTTTTATTACATTCACACTTTGAAGTTATTGTCTTAACTCACACTAATGAAATATTTATTTACATTTATTTGTAATTTACTAGTTAAATTGGTAACAAATGACAATTGTCACCATTTCTACATTTAATAACATTTGTAAGTTTATCATTTACCACCAATTGTTATAACAACTTATATCACACTACTTTTATCAATTACAATTAATTACACCGTCTTTCATTAGTTTACACCTTTTAAATTGTCAATTTCTCCTTTAATCCAGTTATCAATTAATACATGTTATTACAATTGATTTATTTACAATCTATACAAATTTAACTTTTTAATCATTTCAATTAATTGGAATTTCATTCAAAGCAACTACAAATTACCTTAAATTGATACTATCACATTTTATTCCAGTCATATTTTTATTATTACATCATAAGTTTCTATTTCTTCCCACATTGAATCACAAAACCTTATTAAATTATCCAATTTTAATTATCGAAAATTACGAGTCCTTACACTCTCCCCCACTCAAAACTTTTCGTCCCCAAAAAGGAAAAACAAGGAAAGAAGGAATTAAGAAATTAATATATCTTATCCAAAATGTTAAATTTAGAACCAACCAATTGCCAAAATTAAGTAATCTAAATAAAATATCAATTTATAAACAATTAAATCCTTTATATTCAAGTTAGAAAAAGTTTGAAAAACATTTCCAAAAATTTCTAACTCCAAAATTCACGGAAAATTTCGGCAGAGTCTCCTTTGTATGGAGAGGTCTGGAAGAAGTAATAATATCAATAATAATAAAATATATCATATTTTTCAAAATGATATATCCCAAACAATGGGAAAAACAATATAATATCGCTGTAAAACCGTACTCCAAGAATATACAAATTTGTCGGGCAAATAACGCTTATTTATGAAACCAAAAATAGTAGTAATTGCTTCCATAAACCTGTATTTCCCTTACATGATCCAAAAGATTTAATAATTTTATGTAGAAGAGAAATATCTAAGCTGTTACAACTAATAATAAAACAAATCAATACAGCCATAACAACAATCATTTGCAAACCACCAGTAAAACATTATTTCAACAAAGAAACAATCATTCATCCATTTCAACCAAAACAAATGGTTTGTTCAGGTTTAGAACTTCTAATCATATAAAATGATAAATAAAATATGAAGTAAACCATACACTCAACAGTCGTAGATAAAACTTATAGATTATTCATACATCTCTATACAAAATAGAAGTATCCTTTCCCAACCAATCCATAAGCCAAACAAACAAAGAATTCAACACATTTGTAAGTTTGCTCTATTTAACTTTTCACATCATTTATTGTTCATTTTTTTTCATACCATGATTTCTTTCATTCACGTTTTTACTTACAAAATTTTAATTTTTATTCATTCCCGTAAGGCCTTCATTACTTTACATTCTTTACTTACATAGTTATATCCATTTCAATTATTTGAATTATAAGTGGATTCATTATTGAAGTATTGTATACATTTTATTTCAGTTTACTTCACATTTATAATTTAGTTTGATTTTCTTCCCTTTTTTCATTATTTACTTTTTTCTCTTTCATATAATGTTTATTTTTATTAATTTACATTCGTTATCACTTACAAAAGTTCATTTCTTCTTTATTCATACAGTGGCATTTTTTTTTCATTTTATTACTTTACATTCATTACTTAAGTAAGTTATTTTTATTTCAATTATTGGATTATACGTTACTAGGTAAGTTTCTTTACAATTCAATTCACCATTTATATATTATTTCCCTTTCACATTCATTTATTTCCATATAAAATATTATTGAATATCAACTCCATTTCTAAGTCATTTCCAATTGTTCTCTGAAGTTATAATTATTCAACTAATATAGTACTCATTTTAATTATAAATGACTTCAATATTAATTCAAGTTTATGATTATTTACTTATAGTATTTACCCTTATCATTAAATCTGATTATGAATAGCTTAATATGTTAACTTAGGTTTATAATCGTTTTCCTTACATTATCACTTTAATTACATTTAATTAGTAGCATTTCAAACTATTAACTTCAATTCGTAACAATTTATAACATTAGAATTCTTATTTATAACAGTAAGTCCATTGAACACTTTCATTTTTTCCCAAGTTTTACTTGTATAATATTCTATTACATGTTCTATTTAACATGACAGCTTTTACATTTTGCTACGTTATATGTATAAATGTCTTTTAGAGTGTAATAGAAAGTTACACAACTTTCTCTTATTTATTTAGTTAACAAAATATTCAATGGTTACCATTTCTTATTTTCATTTCCTTTTTATTTACAGTTTACAAAATTTCAGTTTCTTATATTTTTCATTAATCATTTTAACATTAAATTTCTTATTTTCCTTTTAGAAGTTTCCAATTATTAATATAATCAAGATTTCATTCATTATAATAATTGAAACTACTAATTATCATAAAATCTAAGAACTAAACTCTGGGTTCATTTTAGTCACTTTGAAAATTATATATATATATATATATATATATATATAAAAAATTTAATTGGTTTATCAACATGGGTGTGCAGTAAAACTACTACAACTGTCTTCCCACTTCGAAACTCGAAAACGAAGGTCGATGATGCGTGTACTCATCACTGAAATTATTTTCCAACGACTAGGAGGGGGTACAAACTTATTTCATTCCAAAATTCTTTTAAACATTTCTTTCAAATCATATTGAGATATTTATCAGAAAATACTTCTAAATAATACTAATATTATCTTCCAAAATCTTTGAAAGAAATTTCAAAAATCTTGGAACTTAAGTTCTCTAATCTCAATTTATATTCATTTTATTTGTAAATCTTATTTTTCCATCAGTATTAATAAAATTTCACTACCTAACAAACAAATATACTACAACCAACTATATCATTTATAAAATTATTCATTTATATATAAAATATATGCTAGGTAAAATTATTTCATTTACCTGTATTTCAAAATCAATATCGTGTCAGTTTTCCCTGTGAAGCATTTAGAAATCTCTATCGATGCTATAGCATCCTATGTACCAACCAGAATATATAAATACAAAACGGAAAAATTAACACAATAAAAATCATTTATAACACTAACAAATAGGCTCTCTCAATATATACACTCAGCAACTCATTCTAGGGTATTACAACCCTATTTCTAAGGAGTCAGACCTCACAAAGCTAAGGTTATCGCTAAATAAAAGCTCTGATACCAACTGTAACGACCTGCCTTTTTGGACATTTAAGCAGACACACGCTTCAACTCGAACCATTCAGTAGGGCAGATTGTTATGGGGTAAATAAGAAAAAATAGAGAAAGAAAGAAAACAAATACAGAATCTCGTAGTGGAATGGCAAAATATGATAATCAAATAAACAGTTCATGATGCTGTTTTACAAATAACATTGATTAAACCTTTATAATACACATCAGAGTTACATAAAACAACAATAAGTAATAAATAAATGCAGCAGAACAACTTGATGCAGCGGAATAAATATCATAAATAATAATAGTAAAAATCATCGTATTTATCCTCCAGAAATAAGGTCTTCAACCCTGAAATGCTCAGGCTGACCCCAGCGAATTGAAAAGACAAAACACTCGAGTCAGAACTAAAAGATCTTATGGAAGTTAAATCAACATTAAATAAATATGAGTGTAACGGCGTCAGAGATGTTTACGGGATTTGACATCTCCTATCCAGTGTCTAGCTTAAGTGCAATAACTTAAGAGATGTTTGGGATTTCCATCTCATAAGGATCCGTTAAACTATCTACTATGTAGTACAATACGCTATTATAATAGTGTCTACAGTAAAGTAAAGTATTAAAATATCGTTAAGGCGCTACCCATATCCCCCTTAACACATTTTTATATATTCTTGTAGTCTATACAGTACCGTAATTCCATCGTAATCTGGAGGGCTATCTATAACATCCCGCCTTTTTGTACGTTTTAAGCAGACACACGTGCCAACTCAAACCATACAAAAGAGAGGATTGTTATTGGGGTGAATAAGAAAAGTAGAGAAAGAAAAAAAATGAAACAGAATCTCGCAGCGGAATGACAAAATATAATAATCAAATAACAGTTCATGAAGTTGTTTACAAAACATTTGATTATACTAATACAATGCAGAATAAGAGCTACACATACCAGAAATAACAAATAATAATGCAGCGGAACAGTGTGATGCAGTGGAGAAAATATAGTAAATAATAGATATAGTAAATAATAGTAGCATAAATCTTCGTCTTTGTGCTCCAGAAATAAGGTCTTCAAATCCTGAAATGCTTAGGCTGACCTGAGCGAATTGAAAAGACAAAACACTCGAGTCAGAACTAAAAAATATTGTAAGTTAAATCAACGGTAAATAAATATGAGTTGAACGGCGTCAGAGATGTTTACGGGGTTTGACATCTCCTATCCAATGTCTAATGTGAGGCAGTAACTCAAGAGATGCTTGGGATTCACATCTCCTAAGGATCCGTTAAACTATCTATTATGTAATACAATACGCTATTATAATATGATGACTACAGTAAAGTAAAGGTATTAAAACAGCGTTAAGGCGTTACATTTTCCCCCTTAACACATTTTATAATGTCAATAGTCTATAGAGTACCGTAACTTCCCGTAAACTAGGGACGCCAGAGGATACCCCATAGGTACGACATAAAACAAACTCGTAGAAGGCGTGCTAGAGTAGGTGACACGGCACAACTAGGCAATGCCAGGGTAGATAAACCAATTAAACTTCCGGACTGTTGGTAACGCATAGCCGCAACTACCGCCCAACCCGAAACATACCCCCGAGTAAAAATCGAAGGGTGGCCACCAAATAAATCAAAAATCAGAAAATAGTATCGATGGAGTGTTCCCGATCGAAGGAACGACCTTATTTGGCCCGTTAATTGCTCCTGTTTTAGCCATCTTAAGCCAATTCATGGGAGTCAGGTCCACGTATATACCTCATATAGGATCATTGCCACCATCTTACTTCATTCTGGAATCTCCACCGCGTACACAATTGTCAAAGTGGTTTTCGGTATTGGCGGAGAGTATGACAATATCCGATCCCAGTCTCTTTAACAACCAATTGCTTATTACACACCGGATGGTTCTTTTATATGTCAAAAGCCAGTTCACAATTTATGTCAAAGTATCATCTTATCAAAATCATAATACTTTCGAAATCATGTTCACTTTGAAATCATATTCACTTTCAAATCATTATTTCTTCCAAAACCATATTTCCAAAACAGGTTAAATCCTTACTTCAAAATCATCATTTTCAATTTATTATACATTTAAATCCCAACTTAGGTCATTTCATCATTTCATTATATTTCCTTTTAAACCAATGAATTTTGAATATAAACACTTCCCTTTTTCTTAGTCTGAAAATTTAGGAAATAGTTTAAATGGCTATAAATAGTTAATGTAACAACCCTGGTATTGGAGATTACTGATGACATTAAATTATAATGATAGTTATAATTTAATATGGTAAATAGAATGTAATGAAGAAAAAAATTTGGTTTAAATTGTGTATTTCAAATAAACAATACGTATGGAGTTAAATATTGGGTTTAAAATTCATTGTTTGGTATTTTGGTTAAATAAAATGGAAAATATTGGAATTTAGGTAAATTTGAATTAATAAATTTACCAAGTGATGTATTTCAACATTTAATTGTCGAAATAAATGAAGAAATAAAGTTTTAAAAACTTTATTTTGAGGTATTGGAGTGAAATTAGTCATTTACTATATTTTAATTAAGTCAATGTGATAATATTGATAATTATTGTCAATATTAGCCTTTTATTGACTATAAAAGGAAAAATATGAAGAAAACATGTCTTTTAATAAAATAAAACATGAAATATTATGCAAAAATATTATTTTGTGGTTTTAAAAGTGTTAGAATGATTTATTAAAATTTATTTGGCTAAGAGAATAAATTTGATCAAGTTATACTTTAAAAATAGTGTTTTTACACTAAAATTGTGCAAATTGTAAAATAATGTTAAAATGGGGATTTATTGTTAAAAATTATATTTTTATTGTTAAAATAAATTTTATTTTTTCACAATAACTATTTTATTTCAAAACAAATTGATCTATGTATTTTATTTGGCTTGAAAATGTAGTATTGTATGAATATAGTGTAAAATAGGTTAATATGTATACATAACCTTGCAATTCCACTAAGTATATTTTTCTCATGGGCTTATTTGGGTAGAAAATTGACCCAATAGCCTTTACAAGAACCTTCTTGCTTGAGAAAAGAAAATTACTGTACGTAGATCATTTGTCCTCCTTCTCCAAAAACATTCAGAAAGAAAAATAAGAAAGAAAAAAACAATGGCTTTCTCAAACTAAATCAAATTCCTACTCAATTTGCTGCAAAAATTCAAAGAGAAATCATATAAATCTGGAATAAAAAGGTAATCTCCATCTAATACAAAAGATTTTTCATAAAAATCTTAGAACTTGAGTTATGAATTCAGTATAATGTTTTATTTCATCTTGCATGTTCTTATTTTGCAATCTACAGGCTCTTAAAGGCCATTTCCTTTCTAAATCCATCATATTGTTGCTGAAACCTTTGCTAAATCAAGTGGTAAGAATGGTAATGGTTTCTTACAGCAAGCTAAAAAAAAAATCAATTTTTGATATCAATTTGTTGAAAGAATTGCTCAATTTATCGAATTAATTTTCTGTTTTGCTGGCTGAAAAAGCCCCATGTTTAAAAATTCGTATCTTCTTCAATTTACATTCAATGAACTTGAATTTTTGATATGTTGCAGTACTTGAATCTTTTAATGTTACTGAAAATTTTCAATGAATTTGGAGTTGTTTTGATATGGAAAACTTATGCTTGAAATTGGTCAAAAACTGATCTCTGATTTCTGGCCGAAAATACATCATTTAGAAAAATCATACTCCTTCATTTTGTAGCCAATGGACCTCCATTTTTGATATGTTGCAACATTTTGACGTTTCATTGCTTCTGGAAGTTTTCAATGAATTTTCAATTGTTTTGATCTGCTAAATTAATGCTTGAAATTGGCCAAAAACTGATCTCTGATTTCTGGCCGAAAATACATCATCTTAGAAAAATCATATCTCCTTCAATATTTAGCCAATGAGCCTCAGTTTTTGATATGTTGCAATACATGGATTGTTAATTGCTTCTGAAATTTTCATTGAATTTGCAATTGTTTGGATCTGCTAAATTAATGCTTGAAATTGGTCAAAAACTGACCTCTGTGTATTGGCCGAAAATACATCATTTTAGAAAAATTATATCTTCTTTATTTATAACTAATTGCCCCAAATTTTTGATATGTTTTAGAAGTTGGTTTGCACAATGTTTCTGCAAATTTTCATGAAATTGTGAGCTGTTTTGATATTGAAAATACTTGGTTCAAAACAGCCAAAAATCTTGTTTTTTTTTGTGCTTGTTGAAAAGAGCTATGTTTGGAAAATCAGTTGTTGAAGTATTAAAATATCGTTTGAAAGAGCCAAAAATCTAGTTTTTTTTGTGCTTGCTGAAACGATATTGTGAGAATCTAGGTTGCTTTGGTACCCCAAATTACTGTCCAAAGTGAGCCAAAAATTCAGTTGTTGGGTAGATTGTTCTTGCTCCTATTTGCGCTTTCATTAACAGTTTCACTGCAAATTCGATGATTTTAAATATTGTTCGAATAAGTTTGATGATGAATGTTTAGTATTATTATCCGATAATGGATTAGCTTGATTTTGGAAATTTTTAGAATTTAAATTTTATTTAAATTCTATTTTAATCTAAATATCGGTATTTGAAGAATTCGATGGTTTTAATTGATTTTGATTTTGAATAAGTTTCTGAAAATTATTTATAAATTGGTTAATTAAATAAATGTTTTCAAAACATTTTAAAGGGTTTTGAAGCAATTATTCATTTTTTAAAAGTATTTTATATATAGAAAATCTATTTGATAAATAGATTTTTGCTTTTAAAACTTACTTAAAAATTTCTAAAAATTGTTTAAAAATCCCGTTTTCTCTATAAAATGTTTCTAGATATATTATAGCCTAGTTAGATGATTTTTGACATATGAGAATGAGAATTAAACGATTTGGCAAAAATACGTGGTATATGACACGTGTTTTCGCCTCATCGCTTAATATCGGACTTGTACTGTCGAATCGGCTTTGAGGTACTGTTTTATGATATTTTTACCTGCCGAGGACATGAAGTGGGGTTGTTATGATGAATTGATGATGGTTGTGATGTTTAAGATGGACTTTTACTTGTCGATGAAATGAGACAAGTCTTGATGTCACTTTAAACTCATCAAAGTATGAGACATGATGAGTTGGGTGCTTTACACTCGCCAATGAGACAAGGCGGTGTATGTTTGATTTGAATTTTTTTGAATGTTTTCTAATGTGGCATCGACCGACGATTAGTAAACCAATAGGTGGGAATGTATGGTATGGGACGTACATTAACACCCATTGGGTTCCTATTCGAGATGTTGTGACACATTCAAGATGTTATTAGTACTACAAACCGAGTATAAGATTGGAATCATTACGATGTTCTTAATGTCATTACTAGATTCCAATCATCATGATGTTTTGCTCGGATTTTATGATTTGGGTGTCATCACGATATTTGACAATAGTCAATCAAGATGATCACGTTGCTTAGATGTTAATGACCCCAAGTCATCACGACGTATGGTACCAAATAATAGTAGTACTAGTCAAGATGAAAAGCACTTGCAATTTTCTATGAAGTTTCTATGTTCGATTTCACCTTTTTATGATGTTGTTATATGAATACGGCCTTAAGTATGAAATGGGCTACATTTATATTAAGCTATATGGTGATTTCGATTATGATTGCCTTTAACTCTTATTGAGTTCTTATGGTAGATTATGATGATTTGATGTTTCTTTATGAATTTATTATATGGTTCTTATTCCTTATCCACTTTATTTAGAGATGTCCTTAAGAGAAACCATATGCATGTTACTTATTGAATTCCTTTGAAATAGATAGATGAATCCCCGATGCCCCTTTCTTATAAATGATATGATGAATAACATGTCGTTCCGTTGGCAACAACGGAGTGATTCTCACCATTCCGCTTGTTATTGAGATCCTTACTACTGATAAGTTTAGCTTGTCTGACCCATGTGTTTTTCACTCGGGTCAGACCGATTTGCAGGTTAGTTTGGATTGCTCCACTTCTTGGATCAGCTTGATCGCTTTTGTTGGACTTATCATTTTGGCTTGGATGTCGTTTTGAGTCGTCTGCTTTTATGTGTCTTATTGTATATTATTTTGCGGGATGGGTGTATATGTGATTCGGTAGTCCATGCTACTTATATATGATGTATTATTATGGAGACGTATGGTGATGTATGTGTATATGTGTATATATATCTGGGTTTGATGTTCTGTGACTGATGTTTTCTATCTGCATGTATGTTACATTATTTCTGAAATGGTTCGAATCCACCATAGTGTGCATTAGTTATGGACTAAGCGTGTCTACCACTTATGAAGTAATGAAAAAAAAATCAAGACATAATTGACATGATTAGTTCTTAACTAACGTATCACTATGATGGTCGCCCGTAACCAGCCCTATTCTCTGCATTAGTATACAGGATTACTTAGTAATTCTCTTTACTAATGTAGGTCTCGGGGTGGGGCGTTACAGCTTGGTATCAAAGCAACCTAGATTCCTGCCAAATTATACTATGTTATACCATGACATGATGAATATAACATATCCAAAATTTGGAGCAATTCACTGCAAAATGGAAGAGCTATGATTTTTCAAACATAGCTCTTTTCTGCAAGCACAAATTTTTTTTTTTTGGCTGTTTTGAACCAAGTATTTTCTATATCAAAACAACTCATAATTTCATGAAAATTTTCAGAAACATTGTGCAAACCAACTTCTAAAACATATCAAAAATTTGGGGCAATTAGTTATAAAATAAAGAAGATATAATTTTTCTAAAATGATGTATTTCCGGCCAATACACAGATGTCAGTTTTTGACCAATTTCAAGCATTAATTTAGCAGATCCAAACAATTGCAAATTCAATGAAAATTTTCAGAAGCAATTAACAATCCATGTATTGCAACGTATCAAAAACTGAGGCTCATTGGCTACATATTGAAGGAGATATGATTTTTATAAAATGATGTATTTTCGGCCAGAAATCAGAGATCAGTTTTTGGCCAATTTCAAGTATTAATTTAGCAGATCAAAACAATTGAAAATTCATTGAAAATTTCCAGAAGCAATGAAACGTCAAAGTGTTGCAACATATCAAAAATTGAGGTCCATTGGCTACAAAATGAAGGAGATATGATTTTTCTAAATGATGTATTTTCGGCCAGAAATCAGAGATCAGTTTTTGGCCAATTTCAAGCATAAGTTTTCGATACAAAACAACTCCAAATTCATTGAAAATTTTCAGTAACATTAAAAAATCCAAGTACTACAACTTATCAAAAATTCAAGTTCATTGAATGTAAATTGAAGAAGATACAAATTTTTAAACATGGGGCTTTTTCAGCCAGCAAAACAGAAAATTAATTCGATAAAATGAGCAATTCTTTCAACAAATTGATATCAAAAATTGATTTTTCTTCTTCTTTAGTTTGCTGTAAGAAACCCTTACCTTTCTTACCACTTGATTTAGCAAAGGTTTCAGCAACAATATGATGGATTTAGAAAGGAAATGGCCTTCAAGAGCCTGTAGATTGCAAAATAAGAACATGCAAGATGAAATAAAACATTATAGTGAATTCATAACTCAAGTTCTAAGATTTTTATGAAAAATCTTTTGTATTAGATGGATATTACCTTTTTATTCCAGATTTAGATGATTTCTCTTTGAATTTTTGCAGCAAATTGAGTGGGAATTTGATTTAGTTTGAGGAAGCCATTGTTTTTTTCTTTCTTATTTTTCTTTCTGAATGTTTTTGGAGAAGGAGGACAAATGATCTACGTACAGTAATTTTCTTTTCTCAAGCAAGAAGGTTCTAATAAAGGCTATTGGGTCAATTTTCTACCCAAATAAGCCCATGAGAAAAATATACTTAGTGGAATTGCAAGGTTATGTATACATATTAACCTATTTTACACTATATTTATACAATACTACATTTTCAAGCCATATAAAATACATAGATCAATTTGTTTTGAAATAAAATAGTTATTGTGACAAAATAAAATTTATTTTAACAATAAAAATATAATTTTTAACAATAAATCCCCATTTTAACATTATTTTACAATTTGCACAATTTTAGTGTAAAAACACTATTTTTAAAGTATAACTTGATCAAAATTTATTCTCTTAGCCAAATAAATTTTAATAAATCATTCTAACACTTTTAAAACCACAAAATAATATTTTTGCACAATATTTCATGTTTTATTTTATTAAAAGACATGATTTCTTCATATTTTTCCATTTATATTCAATAAAAGGCTAACATTGACAATAATTATCAATATTATCACATTGACTTAATTAAAATACAGTAAATGACTAATTTCACTCCAATACCTCAAAATAAAGTTTTTAAAACTTTATTTTCATCAATTTTCATTTATTTCGACAACTAAATGTTGAAATACATCACTTGGTAAATTTATTAATTCAAATTTACCTAAATTCCAATATTCCATTTTATTTAACCAAAATACCAAACAATGAATATTAAACCCAATATTTAACTCCATACGTATTGTTTATTTGAAATACACAATTTAAACCAAATTTATTTCTTCATTACATTCAATTTACCATATTAAATTATAACAATCATTATAATTTAATATCATCAGTAATCTCCAATACCAGGGTTGTTACAGACTCCCCTCCTTAACAAAATTGCGTCCTCGCAATTTCTAGAGGAAAAGGCTGTAAACAACACTAAAGATACAATCATCGAAGGATAAAGACAAGCTCGATTTCCAAATCATTCATACTCTCAATATAGAATGGTAGAAAGAAACAAGGAAAAACTCACTGGGTTAATTCAATGGCCTAACATATGCTAATATAGTGATTAGGAAACCATCGAATTTTCCAAGCAACTCGAAAGAATTTCGAAGATCTCCCATTTTGAATCAAAACTCAATAGGATTCTCAACAAATAATCAATTGAAAATGATTGATTGCTCAAAACTCTATGAATAGCGTCGGGATCAAACCCACTCAAACCCGAATTCTAAACAATAAAGAAGATCATCAACAAATTTTTCCGCATAATATTACGGAAAGAACATCCTCATAACAAGATAAACACAATATACAAGATTGATAAATCACAAGATGGCTTCTCACAAGGCCACCCACTCGAACGACCGTGAAAAATGCACGTCGTTAATAATAGCTCAAAGATAGAATATACTCAAGAAACAAGGATATAGGCTCGAATTAACTTTTAATCCAAGATATTTAGAATTTTTAAATTTCTGCATCTTTTAAATTTTAAATCTCGATTTCCAACATTTGAAAATTTTCAAACTCTTTACTATACTACTTAGTAAGTAATTTTAAAACTCAAATTAAAAGTCCAAATTTCTTCTCTTACTTTAAAATTAATTTGCAAAGAAATTTGTAAATCCATAATAATATTCCTCAAAATAAATTAAGGGTTTAAATTCTCTTTACTCTTTCTATTAAACCACTTAAATAGTATTAAAGAAACAATCTTCAAATTCTCTTATAACTCTTCTCTTAAACATCCAATGTATATAATATAGATTCAAATATCTCAAAATAGACTTCCAATAAAGCACGACAAATATATATATATATATATATATATATATATATATATATATAATCTCATTTATATACTCATCTTTATAATTTAAAAAATAAATAAATGGCATTGCCTCGCCATTGAGTCTTTAATAAATAAATATATCTGTTGGCTGCAGAGTTGCTCGAACGATCAAAACTGCCTCGCCACTCTATTACTCGTCTCAAAAATCAATGGCTGCAATTACCATTCAAAAATAAATTTAATATTTAATGTCAAATATTATTTTCAGAATCTCAATTTTTTAAATCACAAACCATCGTGTCTGTTTGCCTCATCATAGCATTTAGGAGATTCCTATCGATAACGTTGATCAGGCGTATCGACAAGAACTCTTAACTACTTGATGGACAACCCAACACTCTCAAATTATTTCTATAAAAGTAATATTACTCTTATAAAATATATTCTCAAAATATTCTTTGTTTTTTTTAATATATCTCAAAGCTCAAATTTCTCTTTAAAACTCATATTTATATAGCTTCAAAACTCAAACCAAAGAACATTAAGAGAATGCATCGAGATATTCCTAGAATACTCGATTCTCAAAATGAACAGAAGGAAATGGAGTGTTCGTCAACTCCTACAAGATGACAAGCCGCTCACAGAAATTACCAAGACACAAGATAAGCAAGATATTCTTCTCGAAGTAGAAGAAGCACACAAACAACAAATCATTACTTCAAACAAAGTAATGCTATAAAGGATAACACCGATTGAGTATCCGAAAAAGGATAACTCAAAGAAACTGAATAATAAACTCAATCAAGCTCGAACAATCAAGGTACTCACCCATTCCTTAGTGGAAGTCCTCGTGGAAGGATCGCCGAAGGCTAACAGCAAGGAATAAGGTTAATTTAAAACTCAATTGGCCGATTGGATATCAAACCCAAATGGACTCATCAAAACTCAACAAGGCCACCTTGACTAGAATTCGAGATATGTCATCAACATCTCGATACTCAAGAGTGAATTCAAAAGCTTTGGAATCGTCACTAACATTCCAAAGTGACAGAAATAATGAACCAATCAAAATAGGAAATCTAAATATACAATAGGATCTATAAAACAAAGGATTGGACTTAATATCAAATAAGTCAATCCATCACAAATCATATGCATCTCAAGATTGTGAGTAACAAACAAATACTCACAAAAGAAACATCAAAAATAAAAATCTCAGAATGCTCACAACAAGCCAATCGCTGTAGATCCCTTCAATAGAATTCACAACTCTCAAAGGAATGCAACAAGAATTCTCAAAGAAATCAATCAGCTCCATCGATACGAATTCACTCGTATCGACAAAAATGAGAATAGAATAATCCTAAATAAGATTATTTATAAGATAAGATGACATCAAAATCTTTTATGGAATGCTATGGAATATAATTAACATTCCTAGACATATTCCTTTCTATCTACCCCAAAAGAATTAAAAAGGGACACGAATCAAAATAGGGATAGGGGAAAGGCAAGGTCAAGGTAAAACCGATCATGATTAAGGGATGATGTATATGGATGATTATATCTGATGTACGGTAGCTCGTATGTTGTTCTGTATATATTACATTATATTCTGAAACCTGGCTCTGATACCAAGCTGTAACTCCCCACCCCAAGACCCGCCTTAGCAAAGAGAATTAACAAGTAATTCCATTTACTAAACCGGAGAATAGGGCTGGTTAAGGGCGACCATCTATAATTTTGTCTTAAACATCCATTGAATACGTCGATAAATGCATTATAATTTTTCAACTCAAGTGGATCGACATACCCAGTAAATGCTTAATCCAAAACTATAGGTGGCTAACGGATCTATCAGAACAAAATACAATAACTGAATGTAAATCACATCACAGAACAGTAACCAACATCATATATATACATATACACTGATACACGTTCAGTACAATACAATATGAATACAATAAAGGTGGTACAAGACCACACAACATACATCGAATCAAATGTAAAAACATCAGAGTATGCGGAAGAAATAAACTACTCAAGAGAAAGAAGAACTGATATCCAACATCAACTTCAAGCTAAGCCCAATAGATGATACCTGAAACAACTCGGTCTGACCCGAGTGAAAACACACGGGTCAGGCTAGCTAGAACTTATCATTAGTAAAGGTGATGATAAGAGATAAGGGGAAAACCATTCCATCGTTACCAATGGAATGATATAGGTCATCAAGTTATCTCTAGAGTGATACACCAATGGTTCATCATGATTGCATAGAGGAATATTAGATGGACATGGTTTATCTAATTATATATATAACCAAATGAAATGGGTGAGGATATGGACCATAAAGTAAATCTTCATAAGATAATTAAAACTTCAAGAATCCATCATATATAAAACTCATCTAATAGAAACTTCTTAATTATTATACCTCATCTCATCGGTATAAATATAAATACATCTTAAATCCATCATTAAACTCATTATAAAGGAATCTCCATAATCATTTATACCTCATATCATTGGTATAAATATAAATATATCTTAAATCTATTATCAACACTTATCATAAAAGCATTACCATAATTTATACCTCATCTCACTGGTATAAATATATATAATGTCTCAAATCCATCTTGATAGAGCCCGAAAAGAATCCAAAACATCATATTCAAAATCAAAAATAAAACATGTATGTCAATAAGCCTTTTTCTTACATAAGGCTATACTAAAGCATCATCATCAAAATAGTGAAATCGAAACATCTAAACTTCATGGAAAACAGCACGTGCATTTACATCTGGACTAGTACTACCATTATTTGGTACCATTCATCGTGATGACTTGGGGTCACATAACATCATAACATCATGATCATCTTGATTGACTATAGTCAGAAACATCTTGATGACACCCAGTCATAAAATCCCGAGTAATAACATCGTGATGATTGGAGTCGAGTAATAACTTCATGATCATCATGATGACTCCAATCGAGTACTCGGTCTGTAGCACTAGTAACACCGTAAATGTGTATCAACTTCACGAATAGGAACCCAATAGGTATGAACGTATGGTATGGGACGTACGTTGACACCTATTGGGTTCCTATTCGAGAAGTTGATACACATTCATGATGTTACTAGTGCTACAGACCGAGTACTCGATTGGAGTCATCACGATGTTCATGAAGTTATTATTCGACTCCAATCATCACGATGTTATTACTCGGGTTTTTGTGACTGGGTGTCATCAAGATGTTTCCGACTATAGTCAATCAAGATGATCACGATGTTATGATGTTATGTGACCCCAAGTCATCACGATGAATGGTACCAAATAATGGTAGTACTAGTCAAGATATAAATGCACGTGCTGTTTTCCATGAAGTTTAGATGTTTCGATTTCACTATTTTGATGATGATGCTTTAGTATAGCCTTATGTAAGAAAAAGGCTTATTGACATACATGGTTTTATTTGTGATTTTGAATATGATGTTTTGGATTCTTTTCGGGCTCTATCAAGATGGATTTGAGACATTATATATATTTATACCAATGAGATGAGTTATAAATTATGGTAATGCTTTTATGATGAGTGTTGATAATAGATTTAAGATATATTTATATTTATACCATGATATGAGGTATAAATGATTATGGAGATTCCTTTAGTTTAATGATGGATTTAAGATGTATTTATATTTATACCGATGAGATGAGGTATAATAATTAAGAAGTTTCTATTAGATGAGTTTTATATATAATGGATTCTTGATGTTTTAATTATCTTATGAAGATTTACTTTATGGTCCATATCCTCACCCATTTCATTTGGTTATATATATAATTAGATAAACCATGCCCATCTAATATTCCTCTATGCAATCATGATGAACCATTGATGTATCACTGTAGAGATAACTTGATGACCTATATCATTCCATTGGTAACGATGGAATGGTTTTCCCCTTATCTCTTATCATTGCCTTTACTAATGATAAGTTCTAGCTAGCCTGACCCGTGTGTTTTCACTCGGGTCAGACCGAGTTGTTTTAGGTATCATCTATTGGGCTTAGCTTGAAGTTGATGTTGGATATCAGTTCTTCTTTCTCTTGAGTAGTTTATTTCTTCCGCATACTCTGATGTTTTTACATTTGATTCGATGTATGTTGTGTGGTCTTGTACCACCTTTATTGTATTCATATTGTATTGTACTGAACGTGTATCAGTGTATATGTATATATATGATGTTGGTTACTGTTCTATGATGTGATTTACATTCAGCTATTGTATTTTGTTCTGATAGATCCGTTAGCCACCTATAGTTTTGGATTAAGCATTTACTGGGTATGTCGATCCACTTGAGTTGAAAAATTATAATGCATTTATCGACGTATTCAATGGATGTTTAACACAAAATTATAGATGGTCGCCCTTAACCAGCCCTATTCTCCGGTTTAGTAAATGGAATTACTTGTTAATTCTCTTTGCTAAGGCGGGTCTTGGGGTGGGGCGTTACAGTTAAAATAGTTATAAATAGTTTGAATAAATTTTCAATAGTCAAAATACTCTAGAATGGTAAATATAGATTTAAAATAGATAAATAGGTTTAAAATGGATTAAATAAAATTAAAATAGATTAAATAGCTTAAAATTGATTAATTATATTTAATATAAGTTAAAATGGTTTAATTAGTTTTAAAATAATTTAAATGGTTTAAAATAGGTTAAATTGATTTAATATAGTTAACATAGGTTAAAATAGTTTATAAATATGAAAATCTAAAAATTTAGAATCTTAAAAATAATATAATTTAAAACAGTTTATATTTGAAAACATGAATTTGGAATTTATATCAATTTAAAACTATTTATTTCAAGAAAATCAGACCATTTCAATTTAATTTTTTTAGAATAATTCCTTTTAAGCCAATTCACATTTCAACACAAAACTTGATTTTCCAAAAAACACTTCAGTTTATGCAAATCAAATTTTACTTCAAAATATCATTTAATTCCATTCCAAAAATTAAGGATTTTAAAATTATTTAATTTAACCAATCCGATGTCCGTAAATAATTCTCTACTCTAGGGTCAAGTGATACAGATATTTATCATTTCAATCCACAATTTAAAATTTTACGGTTATATATTATTTCAAACCGCAATCCTGAAATAAATAACGTCCATAAAATCACTCGAGTCTATCATTTCAACCCATAATGATTTTTCCTTAATCTATAGATCGTTCGTGTATGTATCATTTCAACCCGTAGTGAACTTGAAGTTTATAACGATATAAAATACAACATTCATTCGTCCAATATCAACAGTCACACATCCATCACAATAACCATCCAAACTAATCAATAAATATCAATATAAAACTGATAATCAATAACAAGTATTTAACTTGCATTTTCTATTCAATAATAAATGAAATAACGATTTAATTCAAATAAATTCAAATTAACTGAGATGATGATCTAAATTAATACCAAACAGTCACAAATAAATTTATAATCACATCACAAATTTAGTTTAACAAACATAAGAAATTTTAGAAGTTGTGAGTGGGTTAAAACACTCACTTTTGAATTTAAATCGAATTTAAATTCAATTTAAAATCAAAATTCAAACTGTCTCACAATTCGTCCAACCTAGCGTCAAAATACCTAGAATTTAGATATGATCCCAATGGAGAAAACCGCGTGTGAATCCGACCTCGTACGTAGAAGTCATGACAGTTAGAACAATTGAATTTCTAATTTAAATTAAATAAAACAAAATTTTACTGCTCACTCACACAAAGCCACGTCACTTGTGTAGAACACGTCCCTCTCCCGCAATGCTCGAACCTTAGCACAGAAGCTACAACCGTCGCCTCGTCCAGAATTTTCGCCGCAAAAATATCGACCATCGCGACCATCAGAATGCACCGCATCCAAGACCACGTCATGGTGCCTCTGATGGTAATGGTGCGACCCCCTACCCAGCCTCCGATCGCTCGATGCCACCATGACTTCAATCGAAAATGAGGCGACTGGGAACCTCCAGACCAACCAACCCGTACTGATCAAACCCCCTCGACATCCTCTCCACTACTATACCACTCGATCGCCACAGAAACGAAGATCCACCGTTAAAGTACACCCTCACATATAAACAGTCAAGACAAAATCGCATAGTTTCAGCCACACAGAAACCCAAATCGAGAAACGAATCACATATTTGACTTACGCTCATCGAGAGCTTCAAATCAATATGTAAGTCAATATATTTTGAGGAGTTTAAATTTTTGATTCGAATTTGATTTGGAATTGAACAGAGAATTTTGCTTGTCTACCATTGGAATGAGGAGTTTAGAAGGAGATGTACGTATAGACAAATGGAGTTAAGAAACGACTAGGGTTTATAACGAGGTATTTATAGGTAGAGCAGAAACAGAAAGAATGGACCAGATTGATCGAACGATACACGACCTGAAAAGCCCGTTTTGACTCCAGAATGAAAATGGGTCAACCTATATATCAAAATAGATGTTTTAGAATATTTTAAACTCGATGGAATAGGTTTCAAGTCCTAATTCAATCATATGAAGAAGTTACGTTAAAATTAGCTTATTTCAAATTGATTTCAGTTAAATTGATTTCTAGGCGTTTCGAGTCCGTACGATCTAACGAGAAGTCCGATCGCAATGAAACTTGAAATTTTACAATAATTCACCGCTACGGATCCGTTGGAACTAGTTTCATCGAAATCCAAGTCAGTGGCCAAAATGGCTATTTTCACATTATTAAATTAAATTAATATTAACTCAATAAATCACTTTTTCAATTCAAATTTAATTATTTACCATTTCTATCATTTTAGATTACATAGAAATTTTTTCATCCTTACAACAAGTTTCATTATTAATTTATTATTGAATATTCCACCAATTTCAATGTTGAATTTCAATTTCCAATAATCCTATTTAGTTGAATTTTCATCCCATTATTCCATCCATTGTTGTCAAATGGATGAAATTAACATTGGTTTATGATCTATTACACTTAAGTTTAATTTCAATCAATTATTTTAATTACTTACATAATACGGAATTCAATCCATTACCATTAATCTTTTTTTTTTCATTAGTTAATTCAATATTTACATTTGTTTTCTTATATTAAATTTATAACCAAGCAAAACATTTTCATTATTCCAATCATTTGAAATTTCATTTAAATTGTTAATAGTCAGCTTGAATTAACATTATTATCTTTAATTCTAATTAATATTTTAATCATAAACCATCAATCTTTTTATTTCTTTCAATATTACATCATAAAATTTAATTACATTAACATTTTTAAATTATCGAAATCTACGGGTCGTTACACTCTCCCCCACTCAAAACTTTTCATCCCCGAAAAGGAAAAAGAAGGAAAAGAAAATTAAATAGTCAATATATCTTATTCAAAATATTAAATTATAAACAATAAATTTACAAAATAAAATAATTTAAACAAAATAAATAAATTTATAGATAATTAAATCTTATATTTTCAAGTTAATCAAAGTTTGGAAAACATTTCAAAAAAATTTCTAAGTCCAAATTTCATGAATTTTTTTGGCCGAGTCTCCTTTGTACGTAGAGGCTCGGAAAAATTATATTATAAATAAAACAATATATATCATAACCATTCAAAATAATATATCCCAACAGCGGGAAAATAATATAATGTCGCTAGAAAACAGTAATCCGAGAACGTACCTATTTGTCGGGCAAACAACACTTAATTATGAAACCAAAAGTAGTAACAATTGCTTCCATAACCTGTATTTCACTTATATAATCCAAAAAGAGTTAATAATTATATAAAATGAAATATTTAAGTTGTTTCAACAACTAACAAACATATCCACTTGCAATCACAACATACAACCATCATATGAAGTCAATAAAAATCAACCATCCATCCATAGTAAATAAAACAAGTAGTGTTCGGGTTCAAAAACTTTTAATTGTACAAAACGGAAAATAAACTACTAAGTATACCGTCTACTCAACGGCCTTAGGTAAAACTCGATAGATCATTCATACATCCTAAGCAATCAGAAGTATCTTCCCCCAAACAATTCCATTAGCCAAAACAAACAATCAATGCCAAGCACTATTTAAGTTTATTATTATTAACTTCATTCCATATCATTTACCTTACTTTAGTTTCATTTATACAATGACTATTTCATTCACTCACTTCCATTTATTTCATTACATATGTTACTCATTTACAATTACTTAATCATATGTAAATAAATTCTTAAAGTACTAATATGTTTCTTTGTAAATAAACTCACATTCATTCATTCAATACTTATTTCTATTTATTTCTAGTCATTACTTACAAATTCATTTTCATTTATCCATATAATGCCTATTTCATTTTCTTCATTTCATTCATTTCTTACATAAGTTAATTCCACTTCTCAATGATCATTTCATTAGCTTACGTTTATTCCTTACAAAATTCAATTTCGATATATTCATTCATTACATAATTTCATTTATTTACGTTCATTTATTTACGTTCATTTATTTATAGTATTCATGTTCAATTCAATTACTTAGCACATCAATTCATTAACTTAAGTTTATAATCATCCACTTACTATACTTACTTTCTGTCTCATTTTATTATAGTAATATTTCAATTATAACTTAAGTTTATAACAACTTATAACATCAAATTCTTATTTATAAAAGTAGTTCATTAAACACTTCCATTACATGGGTTTTACTTGTAAAATTTCCATTATATTATCTTATTAAACACGTCCACCCTTGGTGTGATTTCGATTCTACTGGGCATCAAAAGAAGCATAAGTATTTTGGTGAGCTTCAAGTACGAGATGTAGAGTGCATTATTGGGACATATAACTCCAAGTCTTTCTCAAATCTCCTAATTAAATTGCATAGGCGGATGAGTGGATTGTCGGTTACATACACTTTGTACTGGAGTCATGATCTTGTCGGTCTCTTCTGCTTTGATGCCCTGCCCCCAAGTCTTGTGCATATAGCAGCTGATGAGTGGTTGAATCATGCTCGTCATGTTGATACCTGAATGATTTGATCATAGTCTGAGGGGGTTGTTCTACACCCATCCTTAAGTACTTGGTTACCTGCATCATTTTCAAGTAGTTTAATTCAAGTCGGTCATATTTCACAACATAAATGAAATTGAAACGGAAATAATTCAAATGAGATCAGATTAAATCTCATTGATAAGTGAAGCAGCGTCGTATGCTCGCTATTGCACTTCGGTCCAGCCCTTCACAGTTGGAAGTCTAACGCAAATGGTTCAGTTTGATCAAAGTTCTTAATTGATAAGGTTCGGGGGTTTCCGGCCCTTTGTTTTATGGGGCTTGAACATATTGTCAGATATATCCTTTCTAGAGCAGCCTTATGGTGCTGGCGTCCGCGATAGCCATCTAAAGAAGAGGAATTTTTCGATCTGGAGTATGGAGTAGGTCCCCTCCTTATCTCGCCAAGTTGATCCTTCATCTGATTTATTTGGCCTGGATATGTTGGTGTAGTCGTCGGCAGCTATCCACCAGTTCTCTTATCAAAATCTGGAAATAAGCGCTGGTGATGAATTGATTTATGGGTATTGGCAACAACTGGCTGAGGGCTTTAGATAAATTCATTAGCTGCCAACTTCTTTATTCCCTTCAGCAATATAAGAATTAGAACTGGTATGTCTAACCATGACTGACAGTGTTCTTTGAGGAATGGGGGAAGATATCTACATGCATTCATCACTCTTGGTGGAGTCCATGCGCTATTCCCACTTCATGAGGTTGTGTCGGGAGTTGTATTTCCATAGTATACTGACATAGTCAACATATTGAATTTTCACTGGAAATTTTGCAGGTGGGATGGTGTCAATGAATAGATCTCCACTGGGGAAGATTCTCCAATTATCTTTATGACTAGGTCCATTTTATGGCTATGGGTATTGTAATACTGGTGATTGATGCATGCATGATTATCCAACGTTTGAGCGGTTGGTAATGCCGATTGGATGACAAGTTGGTTAAAATGGACTAATAGATTGGTGATTGTCCCCAACTTTCGTCCAGATAGGAGACCTATATAGGGTATTAAAGAAGTCCTCTTGAGGTTTTATGCCATGCTTTTAGTCACATGGAGGTGGAATTATTAAGATGCAGGCATTTCAAGATGGTTCAGAGGTGACCAGCTTGTTTTGAGTGGCAGAGTAGATAGTGTAGGGCAGTCGTCATATTAGCTATCATACCATAGTTGTCAATTCAGGAGTTTAAAAGCTGGTCAATTGAGGGAAGTTGCAGTCCACCTTAGAAGCATGATACATTAATCAACTCTAGTTCTTGGAATATTAGCTAGGTTCTCCAACCTCTGGGAGCACGGTTGAGTAATATTCCTTTACCCATTCCTTGAGGACAACTCAACAATTGCTTCTGTAATCCCCTACGTCCCGTTCAGTCATGGAACGATCAAAAACATAGATGGAATGTTCCTTCGTTAAATTGAGCTTTGAATTAACTATGCGGGTGCTCTGTGCCTCTTTTTAGAAAATTTAGGTCATACCCGGATTCTTTTTTCAAATTTCAATCGTTCTCAGCAATGTTTGAATGATATAAAGTGTTATCTGAGCATCGATACGAAATGCACACGGCCAGATCGATACGAAGTGGTACCTGAGGATCGATACGAAATGTAGCTGGTTAGATCGATACGAAGTGTATCTGAGGATCGATACGAAACGCATGCAGTGGGATCGATACGAAGTGGTATCTGATGATCGATACGAAATGCACGTGGCTGGATCGATACGAAAACTGATCGATATGAAAAGTGATCGATACGAAAAGTGATCGATACGAAAGTCGATCGATACGAATGTTGTTCGATATGAATGTTGATCGATATGAATGTTGATCGATACAAAATGCATGCGGCTGGATCGATACGAAAACCGATCGATACGAAAACTGATCGATATGAAAGTCGATCGATAGGAATGTTGATCGATATGAAAGTTGATCGATACGAATGTTGATTGATACGAAATGCATGTGGCTGGATCGATACGAAAACTGATTGATAGGAAAAGCGATCGACACAAAATTCGATCGATACGAAAATTAATCGATACCAAATTCGATCGATACGAAGTTTGATCGATACGAAAAGTGATCGATACGAAATTCGATCGATACGAAAATTGATCGATAGGAAATTCGATTGATACGAATACTAATCGATACGACGTTTGATCGATATGAATGTTGTCATATTTTCTGGATACAAAAACATGGATACGAAAAGCACCATATTTTCTGGATTCGAAAACATGGATACGAAAACCACCATATTTTCTGGATACGAAAACATCATATTTTCTCGATACGAAAACATGGATATGAAAAGCACCATATTTCCTGGATTCGAAAACATGGATACGATAAGCACCATATTTTTTGGATATGAAAAGCACCATATTTTTCTGGATACGGAAACATGGATGCGAAAATCATCGTATTTTCTGGATACGAAAATCATCGTATTTTCTGGATACGAAAACATGGATACGAAAATCACCATATTTTCATGGATACGAAAACATGGATGTGAAAATCATCATATTTTCTAGATACGAAAATATAGCTACGAAAATCACCATATTTTCATGGATACGAAATTCATTATAGTTTCATGGATACGAAAATATGGGTATGAAATTCATGATGAATGTAGTTCCTCTTAGATCTGGCGCAATCTTAATAGAATAGAAGGAACCACTAATTGACAGATCTGGATCTTCTTCTTAGATTTTTGCAATCCAACGAAGGTAGTAGATCCATAGAGCAGGAAAAAAGCAGGGTTTTCTCAATGAAAGCACCAAATTGTTTGTACTAAAATGGGGCGCAACACTCTTCGGATGTGTTTGAAGAGATAAAATAAAGAGAATAAATGTAAAATGAAGCAGATCTAACAAACACACCAATAAACATATAAGAAAATGCACAGAAACACACAGAATTAGAGTGGTTAGATGAATTGCCTATGTCCACTAAGAACTGATTGATATTTATTGAACTTTACTCGCAGATTACAAAAGATTACAACAGTACAACGGAAGTTTGATAATGATTTCGGCAGAGTATCAGCGTAGAAAGGACAAAAGTCCCTTTTTTGGATGCATATGGCTGCTATTTATAGGCATGGGCTAAAAATATCTCACCCAGATCTCGAGGGACCTCTTCTGGCACGTGAGTGGGCCCACATGATCGATCCCTGTCATTTGCACTCGGTCCGTGATCGATACAAATGAATTTCGTATCGATCAAGATTTGATCCAATCGAGAAGAAATTTAGCATGAACATTCCTTAGGTCGTACGTAAGACCCTGTGAAAATTTGGTGGCATTTGGACTTGTAGATCTTGAGTTATGTGATGAACGTATTTTTCTGCATTTTAAACCGTTTGTTTCATATATTTTTATTTTAATAAAGCGGTATTATACGGGTATTTGTTGTGGTTTTGCAGATTATAGATTCCGAAGTGCAACGTTGAAATTAATCGGTTGTGGCGTCCTTAGGTTCAAAAGACAAGCGGCATGAGTGCACATTTTGAGCACCAAATAAATCAAAGCAATGTCACACTTCAATTTATGCGAAATGAGTCAGTTCACATTTTCACTTCAGCATATGGGTGCAAGCAACATGGGAAACAAATCATATCTATATCTCAAGTCACGTGCTCAACCTCAAAGCAAGGAACAAATTTAATTAATTCAAGCAAGTGGGGACCAACCAATGTTCAACATATATTTTCTTCGATCAATGACGTGGCAAAGCATGCACATACTTTGATTTAGTAAATATTGGCTACATATTCTCAAGGTAGCAAACATCAATTCAAAGCAATATGGACCAATTCAAGCAATGATGTGGACGTATATATGTTCTCTTTCACCAATTCAAGCAAAGCACCAGTTCCTCCTAAAAAGTAGCAGTTGATTTTCTAGGCTGGGAAAGGCTATATATACAGCAGCATACAGCAACCAAAAAGGAGGATCTCTTATCTCCATCACTTTTTCTACTAAGTTTATTTTTATTTTTAAGCAATGTTTTTATATTCAGGCAAAGTGGATAGAACTGTTAATTAGTTTTAGCAGTTTATTTATTTTTGTTTTTGTTTTTATTTCTTTTCGATACTCATTTCAGTTAGTTAATAAATTTACTTCTTCTCTATTTCAGTTGTTTACTCTGTCATTTCCTTTTCCGCAATTTTAATTTCTGTTCTGATTTTTACAATTTTATATTTTGGTTGCAATTTCGATTAGATTCAGAATTGATTCGGAGTATATTATTGTTTTTATTTTTCTATTCAAATTCACCGTCGAATTCGTTTAACACGCCTAAGATTTAAATATGGGTTTCAATTGTTTTAAAATACAATTCCCTGTGTTCGACCTGCATACTACACGCCTGTGCGCTTGCAGAATTAATTAAAATTTGTGCTTTTCTAACCAATAGAAAAGTCGCAACAAGTTTTTGGCATCGTTGCCGGGGAGTTGCTATTTTGAAATTTTCGATTTTTCGTTTTTAAGTCTATTCGTGTTAATTTATTTGTTTTTGTATTAGTTTTCGGAAAAAAATCGTTTTTTTTTTCATTTTTCAGTTCCTTTCACCAAAGTAGCGTTTTACTTAAAAAAATCACGTTTCTGCATATTTTCAAAATCACGTTTCACATAGCCACACTTTCGGTTTCTAATCATTCAAATTCTCTCACTGCTGCATTTTTTTTCACGTTGCTTTGGTTTGTGACTCACATTACTTCATTTTCAAATTTACACATTGCTTGCATTCGTCGCATTTTAAATACGCATTTTCCTGTTAGTTTGCATGCAGTAGCTTGTTTTCACGTAACCATTTTACCGTTTCAAGTTGCATGCAGTAGCTTAGTTTTCATACTTGCATTAGTTTGTTGCTTACATTAATTCAGTTGCATTAGTTTTCACGTTTCACGTTACCATCTTTTACCAGCAGCATGCATTTTATTTTATTTTTTTTAAAGATAAGTTTCAGTTGTTTTCAACTGCACGTAAGTTTCATATTCCCATAAATCACGTAGCTTGTTTTTAGTTCACACGTAAGCTTCCTGTTTAGTTCAGTGCATTGGTTTCATGTTTAGTGATTGCTGATACTTTGTTTATTTATTTATTTATTTATTTATTATTATTATTATTTTTAGTAAAAAAGGGGTCAGTTGTTTCTGTGGTTCTCAATTTTTTTTAAAAAAACTGCACTGCATTTCGTTTCTACTTTTGCATTCAACACATTTTATTGTAGCAGCTTAGTTTTTAGTGTGCCTTTCATTAGCCGCCACGTTCAAGTGTACATATAGCACGAAAAGGGCTGCACGGAGAAAACTTTAACTCAGATAACAAACGTTAATTTCAACACAGATAGCTCAACTAAGTAAATTTCAGCCATTCAACATCAAGGATTTAGGGATCGAGCAATTACAAACGGTGGAGTTTGAATCACTAACACTACTCAGTTGCACTGGACGGATTGCTATACCCCTCTGTAAGTAATTTTCTACTCTACATGTGCCCAACTGAAAACTGTTTAAATTTACTTTGGGCTACTACACCTTGTTTTATTTATGCGTGTTTGGGCAAGAAATAATTTTAATCGTTTAGAAAGCCAAAATATCTCATTAAACAAATCAACGGAAATTTCAAATCAAACAAATATGAGCAATCACGGTTCACAACACGGTTCACATCATAGTTCACTAAAATCGTCGCCTAAATCACATGTTGGAGATCATGAATTTCACGAGAACCGACCATTATCCCTTAGAGACCGATGCTATCCAACTAGGACCGTTCAACCTTCAGTTATTTCATTTCCACCCGCCGAAGGAAATAATTTTGAGCTAAAACATTCTTTTATCCAAGGGGTACCAAAATTCACTGGGTCTGAAAATGCATATGAATTTCCTAGTGAATTTGAGTTATATGCTTCTACAACTAAAAAGCAACAACTTTCTAATGAGTCCATCAAGCTAAGGCTTATTCCATTCGCGCTTCTAGAAAGCGCGAAAAGATGGCTTAATTCTCTTCCTAAAAATTCAATTAAAAGTTGGGACAATTTCGTTACTATATTTTTGAAAAAGTTTTTTCCTTTCCACAAAACTCTTAAAATTCGAACTGAAATCAATCAATTCTCTCGGAATGAAGGAGAAACTTTTTCAAAATACTTTGAAAGGTTCAATCAACTGTTATATAGTTGCCCACATCATGCAATCCCTAAACACGTTTTGTGCCAAATCGTTTATGAAGGGCTTAACTATCAAACAAGATCCCAACTTGAATCAATGTGCGGAGGAGAATTCATGGCAAAAACAGACGAGGAAGCTTGGGAATTTTTAGAAGAGTATTCGGAAAAGGATATGCAATGGGAAACAATTCAAGTTCCAATCCATACTCCAAACAGAGGAGTACATGCCATTGACCCATCACATCTTCCAATTCGTACTCCAAACAATTTGTGTTCCAATTCGTACTCAAGAAGGAGAAGGACTACCCCACTACTACACACAAGACCAAATTAATGCTATAGCTCAAAACAGTCCATATTCATCCACATACAACCCTAACTGGAAGCATCATCCAAATTTTTCGTGGTCAAATCCTAATAATGTGGCTAATCCATCGCATATGTATCCGATGATACCAAATCCGAATTATCGAGCTCCAACATCTAATGCTCAAAATTCACAACCAACTCCTCAAACAAAACCTTCGAATCAACCATATAGGCATCCTAATTTTAATCCATCAACCCAACCTTCTCAGCCTTCACAAGAAATTGCTCGATAGGAAAAATAACTCACCAAGCAAAATGAACAAATCACTAACCAAGATGCGAGAATTGAGCAAATCACTAAACAAAATGAACAAATGTTGATAATGATGAAGGATCTCATGAAAATCAATGAGAAAGGTAAATTGCCTAGTCAAACCGAAGTGAATCCAAAGTATAACTCTCGAGGAGTAAATCTTTGTGAGGACGAAAATGTAAATCCGGTTAATGCTGTCACCACATTAAGGTCCGGAAAGAAGGTAGACAACAACGTCGGCAACCCCGACATTCTTCTTAAATCTTTCCATGTTCCAAATTCTGAAACTCAGTCGACAACCACGGTTGTCAATCAAAACGATTCTAATTCTTCATCTAAGGTTGGCAATCCCGACCACTCTTCACCTTCTGATGTTGGCAACCCCAACATTCCAACTCCCTTATCTTCACCCTCTAATATAACACCTTCTTCTTCGAATGAAAAAACTTCCGAACGAGTCTATAAACCCATTGCTCCATTTCCCCATAGACTTAACAAAAAGAAGAAGCCCGCTAATTTTGACCAAATTCTTGAAATCTTCAAACAAGTTCGAGTCAATATTCCACTTCTTGATACCATCGAGCAAATTCCGCAATATGCCAAATGTCTGAAAGAGTTATGTATTCAAAAACGTGCCACTAACGTTCCTAAGACTGCATTTCTAACTGCAAACACTAGCTCTATTCTTTCAAATCCCTCCCCAACCAAGTATAAGGACCCTGGTTGTCCTACAATCGGCTGTAAAAAAGGTAACACTCACATTAGTCATGTCTTACTCGATCTTGGAGCGAGTGTGAATCTTTTTCCTTATATTGTGTACTGTCAACTTGGAATAGGGGAATTAAAACCTACAAACATCACAATTCAACTAGCTGATCGATCTGTCAAAAAACCATTGGGTACGATTGAAGATGTTTTGATACAAATCGAGCAATTTTATTTCCCAGTCGATTTCATAGTCCTAGAGACTGCACCTGTCTCAAATCCTAATAGTCAGATTCCTTTGATATTAGGTCGTCCATTTTTAGCAACATCAAATGCTATCATAAATTGTAGGAATGGTCAACTACGACTTTCCTTTGGGCACCTAACCATTGAACTAAATATCTTCAATCTTAACAGACAACCAAGGGATTTTGAAACAGAAGAAGTTGACATGATCCAAACAATTGTAGAAAATGATTTTAGTGATATTACGGAGTCTCTTAACATGTGCCTAGATCATTTTAATTCTAATTTAAATGAAGATGAATACATTTATGAATTAAATGATATGTTCGGCTCTTCTCACAATTCACTAGAATTCAATCAGTTAATGTCTATTGAAGCCTCAAATGAAGTACGCCCTAAATTAGACCTCAAACCTCTTCCAAACGATCTTAAGTACGCATACTTGAATTCTTCGGAAAATTTCCCTGTAATCTTGGCATCCGATCTCATTAAGGACCAAGAAGAACAACTTTTGAAAATTTTAATGGAGAATAAAGAGGCAATAAGATGGGTAATCGCTGACATTAAGGGAATTAGTCCATCGATCATTGAACATCGAATACATTTAGTCGACGAGGCTAAACCAACTCGCGAAGCTCAAAGGCGATTAAACCCTAATATGAGAGAAGTGGTAAAGGAAGAAATTATCAAATGTTTAGACAATAACATTATCTACCCTATCTTTGACAGTACATGGGTAAGTCTAGTACAAGTTGTACCAAAGAAGTCTGTAATCACTATGACCACAAATGAGAATAACGAACTTGTCCCGACTAAAATCAAAACAAATGGCGTGTTTGCATCGACTATCGAAAACTTAATGCAGCAACAAGAAAAGATCATTTTCCCTTACCTTTCATTGATCAAATGCTTGAATGCTTAGCTGGTCATGAATACTATTGTTTCCTTGATGGTTACTCCGGCTATAATCAAATTCCCATTGCGTTAAAGGACCAACACAAAACGACGTTCACATGTCCCTTCGGAACTTTCGCTTATCGTCGCATGCCCTTCGGTCTTTGTAATGCTCCCGCTACCTTTCAGAGATGTATGATGAGTATATTTTCTGATATGGTGGAGGATTTCTTAGAAATATTCATGGACGATTTTTCAATCTATGGGTCATCTTTTGATCAATGCCTCCTTCGTTTAGAACGTGTCTTAAAGCGATGTAAGGAGAAATCTCTTGTTCTTAATTGGGGAAAATGTCATTTTATGGTTAAGCGAGGAATAGTCTTAGGTCATGTTGTCTCTAAAAATGGCCTAGAAGTTGACAAATCTAAAGTTGATCTTATTGTTGACCTTCCTCCTCCAAGGTTCGTAAAGGACATTCGCTCATTTCTCGGCCATGCGGGATTTTATAGGAGGTTCATTAAAGATTTTTCAAAAATTTCAAAACCTCTTTCAAATCTTCTATCTAAAGACGTCAAATTTGGCTTTTCCAATGAATGTAAAACATCTTTTGAAACCCTCAAATCGATCTTGACCACTGCACCTATCATCCAACCTCCAAATTGGACTTTGCCTTTCGAATTAATGTGTGACGCTTCTGATTATGCCATTGGAGCCATCTTAGGTCAACGAATCGATAAACTTCCTCGAGTCATCTATTATGCTAGCAAAACTCTTAACGAAGCTCAATTGAATTACTCAACCACAGAAAAAGAGTTTTTAGCAGTTATCTTTGCCCTCGATAAGTTTAGATCATATCTCGTAGGTTCTAAGGTCATAGTTTACACTGATCACGCCGCTGTGCGGTATTTACTCGTGAAAAAGGATGCCAAACCCCGCTTAATCCGTTGGATTCTCCTTCTTCAAGAGTTCGACCTAGAAATAAGGGATAAAAAGGGTTCTGAAAATGTCATAGCTGATCATCTTTCTCGTATTGTTCATGAGAACATCGATAACTCTCAAATCAATGATCATTTTCCCGATGAACAAATTCTTTCCATCTCCAGTGCACCATGGTACGCGGACATCGTAAATTATCTTGTCACAAATGAAACACCTTCCCATTGGTCAAACAAGATAAACAAAAATTTCTCTCCAATGTTCGAAACTTTTACTGGGACGATCCTTATCTCTTCAAATATTGCACCGATCAAATCATACGTAGATGTGTCCCGGAACATGAATTCCATAGCCTCCTCTCCTTTTCACATAATCAAGCATGTGGAGGACATTTTGGAGCAAAGAAAACTGCTGCCAAGGTGTTACAGTGCGGTTTTTATTGGCCTTCTCTTTTTCGTGATGCCCACGAATTTTGCTCCAAATGCACTAGATGTCAACAAAGAGGTCGTATTTCCAAACGTAACATGATGCCCCTAAACTCAATCCTTGTCATCGAAATTTTTGATGTTTGGGGCATCGATTTCATGGGTCCTTTTCCTAATTCTTTTGGAAATCTCTACATCCTACTTGCAGTAGATTACGTGTCTAAATAGGTTGAGGCCATTCCCGCCAGAACAAATGACAATAAAGTTGTCAAATTTTTGAAAGAAAACATATTTTCCCGTTTTGGCACACCTCGAGCCATTATAAGTGATAACGGTTCTCATTTTTGTAATCGTGCTTTTGAATCTCTTCTTAAGAAATACTCTATCACTCATAAACTATCTACTCCATATCATCCACAGACTAACGGTCAAGTCGAGATTTACAATAGACAAATTAAACAAATTCTTGAAAAGACGGTCAACTCCAATAGAAAAGATTAGTCATCTAAATTGATAGACGCCCTTTGGGCATTTCGCACAGCTTATAAAACCAATCTAGGAATGTCACCATACCGATTGGTCTTTGGAAAAGCATGCCATTTACCTGTTGAGCTCGAGCACCGCGCACTTTGGGTAATCATTTTGAAATAGAAAAAGCCGGATCGCATCGTAAATTACAATTGTCAGAATTAGAAGAACTAAGAAATGAAGCATATGAAAATGAAAAGATTTATAAAGAGAAAACTAAAATCTATCATGATAAATCCATACTTCGTAAGACATTCGAAGTAGGTCAGAAAGTTCTCTTATATAATTCCAGACTTCATTTATTTCCGGGCAAATTGAGATCTCGATGGACAGGTCCATATATTGTGAAAACAGTATACCCTTATGGTGCAGTTGAAATTGAAAATCCTAGGGACAGTTCCATTTCAAAGGTCAATGGACAGCGTTTAAAGCCATTTTTAGAGTTTGAACAACACGAGGACGACGAGTTCGTGGATCTTCACGAACCTAGCTATTCGGCATGAGCCACTCACTATCTTGTACATATCAGGTTATTTTTTTTTTCTATTTTACATTTGCATTTGCATTCCATTTGACAGTTGGAACACTGTCTTATTCCAGTGTGGGGGGGGGGGGGGGGGACGCATATCTCATTCTGTTTTGTTTGTTCATATTTCATAGTGTGGCATCATTTTCAAAAAAAAAATCATCTCATTATTTGTTTTCAATTTTCTTTCTCATTTCTCATTATTTTCAGGACTTCGATTTATTTTTAATTAGTCAAGACAAAGGTAAGCTGTTGAAGTCAATTGATGAATTTTTTTATGAATCACTAATTTCAAATGTAAAATATAATGAAAAGTTGAATTACAAGCGATAATAGTGAGGTTAGTATATAGGGGAATTCGTAGGTGATGGTTATGAAATCCTTTCTAAACTGTAGTCTTTGTTTTTAAAAAAAAGGGCAGATTTAAAGTACATTCGTTGACATTTCAAATCATTGAACTTAAGTGGTGCTAAGTTGATTTGCATAACTCTCTTTAGTTAATTTCAAAAAAATAAAAATAAGAAACACCTAGAGTCGATAGGTGTGCACACTTGTGAAAGTGTGTGCACTCGCCACGCTCTGTACTCTTCTCACGTAAGCCCGCAAGGCAGTGCATGGATGGTATATCTGGCCTCAGCATTCTGAGTTAGGTGCATAAATAATTAAATAAATAATCACCTAAGGATTACCGGCCTTTTCTGACATAGTCAGCGTCGGTTTGCACAATCCGCCAAGCTCTGTCCCAACTCTCACGTAAGCCCGTGAGGCAGTGCATAGGTGGTATACCTTGGTCCAAAGGATAGTTGTAAAGAAAAAAAAAAGAAAAAAAAAGAGAAGAAGAAGAAAAAAATTAGTAAAGAGAGACTAAGCTTTGAAACCCAAACACTTCTTGACTTTGTTGATTTAGCTTGTTATACAAATGGAAATGAAAAATACCATTTTGGAAAAAAAACTGTGATCAACGGTGAAGAATTTATTTCATGGCTGCACTATATTATCGACCGAAACAACTGGCCAAACAAGAATCTAATGTATGAAAACTTGAGTTATATTGAAATTTGTGATTAGTGAGGAACCAAAAATTTATAGAAGTTGACTAAAACTGATATACATTATTTTGTTGCAACTATTCTGAAGTAAAACGAGTCTCCATTTGTTTAGAATTTTGCATTCATGTAGTACATTAGAATCATCACATATTGCATTTGGATTTTGTGGGTAGTATCCGCTGAAAACCCCCACAAGACACCACTCGTCTTACTAGGGACACCTAGAGGTTTAACGGCTTGTTGCATATGCTCAATGCAATCGTGTTTCCTACGAAAAAGGTTTTAGTTAGTTTTTTTTTCTTTTCTTGTTTATTCGAGGACGAATAAAGTTCAAGTGTGGGGGTATTTGATGAACGTATTTTTCTGCATTTTAAACCGTTTGTTTCATATATTTTTATTTTAATAAAGCGGTATTATACGGGTATTTGTTGTGGTTTTGCAGATTATAGATTCCGAAGTGCAACGTTGAAATTAATCGGTTGTGGCGTCCTTACGTTCAAAAGACAAGCGGCATGAGTGCAACATTTTGAGCACCAAATAAATCAAAGCAATGTCACACTTCAATTTGTGCGAAATGAGTCAGTTCACATTTTCACTTCAGCATATGGGTGCAAGCAACATGGGAAACAAATCATATCTATATCTCAAGTCACGTGCTCAAACTCAAAGCAAGGAACAAATTTAATTAATTCAAGCAAGTGGGGGCCAACCAATGTTCAACATATATTTTCTTCAATCAATGACGTGGCAAAGCATGCACATACTTTGATTTAGTAAATATTGGCTGCATATTCTCAAGGTAGCAAACATCAATTCAAAGCAATATGGACCAATTCAAGCAATGATGGGGACGTATATATGTTCTCTTTCACCAATTCAAGTAAAGGACCAGTTCCTCCTAAAAAGTAGCAGTTGATTTTCTGGGCTGGGAAAGGCTATATATACAGCAGCATACAGCAACCAAAAAGGAGGATCTCTTATCTCCATCACTTTTTCTACTAAGTTTATTTTTATTTTTAAGCAATGTTTTTATATTCAGGCAAAGTGGATAGAACTGTTAATCAGTTTTAGCAGTATATTTTTTTTTTTTATTTCTTTTCGATACTCATTTCAGTTAGTTAATAAATTTACTTCTTCTCTATTTCAGTTGTTTACTCTGTCATTTCCTTTTCCGCAATTTTAATTTCTGTTCTGATTTTTACAATTTTATATTTTGGTTGCAATTTCGATTAGATTCGGAATTGATTCGGAGTATATTATTGTTTTTATTTTTCTATTCAAATTCACCGTCGAATTCGTTTAACACGCCTAAGATTTAAATATGGGTTTCAATTGTTTTAAAATAAAATTCTATGTGTTCGACCTGCATACTACACGCCTGTGCGCTTGCAGAATTAATTAAAATTTGTGCTTTTCTAACCAATAGAAAAGTCGCAACATTATGATCGATGCAAGTTTGTATTTCTCAACCGTGATCGATCAATATCTTGAGCATACGAACTCCGATTGACTTGAAATTTGAAACGTTGGCTTTTATAGCTTTGTTGGTCCTCTCATATCAATTGTAGCTCAATCCGGACTCTGACAAAATTTACCGGTATCCATAGTAGACCTATGTATTAACGATCTCCAGGACGAACTATCCTTGGTTTCTAGTCAAGTTCTTGGTGTCACGGTCGTGCCAAAAGGCGGGATAATAATCTTTTATTTCATTTAGAGGTTTCAAATATCAATTAGTTAAATTCCATTTCATTAATTAAAATCTCTGATTCATAGAAATTTAAGAACTAAATGTCGGGTTCCATTTCAAATCATTTAAAAACAATTGATGGATGTATATACTCATAACTTATATCCAATTATATTTAAAGAAATTTGAAATTTATATTTTTTTATCGAAATAATTCTGCAGTACAACTACTATAGTTGCCTTCCCACTTTGAAACTCGAAAATGAATGTCGATAATGCATGCACTCATCACCGAAATTATTCCCAACGATAGAGAGAGGAGTATAGAACTTATTTCTTTCCAAAATTACTTTAAAAAATTCTTTCAAATCATATTGAAATATTTATATCAAAAAATACTTCTAAATAATAATATTGTTATTATATTCCAAAATCATTCGAAAGAAATTTTCAAGAATCCCGGAATTTAGGTTCTAAATTTTCAAATTGATATTTATTTACTTACAAATTACATTTTCAACCAATATTTATAAATTTCACTACCTAATAAACAAATATATTGCCACCAGATATATCATTTATAGACTTTATTATTTTATATACAAAAATATAATAGGCAAAATTATTTCATTCACCTATATTCAAAACAATATTGTGTCGGTCTGTCCTATTAAGTGTTTAGAAATCCCTATTGATTCCATAGCGTCCTATGCACCAACCAGAATTTATAAATACAAAATGGAACAAATTAACCCAATATAAAACCTTTTATAACACTAACAAATAAGCTCTCTCATATATATTCTCTCAACGACTCGTCATAGCGTATTACTACGCTATTAATATAGAGTTAGACCCACGAAGCTAAGGTTTATAGCTAAGCCTGGCTCTGATACCAATTGTAACAGCCCTCCTTTTTGTACGTTTTAAGCAGACACACATGCCAACTCAAACCATACAAAAGAGCAGATTGTTATTGGGGTGAATAAGAAAAGTAGAGAAAGAAAAAAAAATGAAACAGAATCTCGCAGCGGAATGACAAAATATAATAATCAAATAACATTTCATGAAGCTGTTTGCAAAACATTTGATTATACTAATACAATGCAGAATCAAAGTTACGCATACCAGAGAATAATAAATAATAATGCAGCGGAACAATGTGATGCAATAGGAAAAATATAGTAAATAATAGATATAGTAAATAATAGTAGCATAAATATTTGTCCTCGTCCTCCAGAAATAAGGTCTATAAATCCTAAAATGCTCAGGCTGACCCGAGCGAAATGAAAAGACAAAACACTCAAGTCAGAATTAAAAGATCTTATGTAAGCTAAATCAACGATAAATAAATATGAGTGGAACGGTGTCAGAGATGTTTACGGGATTTGACATCTCCTATCCAGTGTCTAACGAGAGTGCGGTAACTAAAGAGATGATCGGGTTTCACATCTCCTAAGGATCCGTTAAACTATCTACTATGTAATACAATATGCTATTATAATATGTCTATAGCATAGTAAAAGTATTAAAATAGCGTTAAGGCATTACATTTTCCCCCTTAACGCATTTTATAATGTCAATAGTCTATACAGTACCGTAACTCCCCGTAAAGTGGGGCCGCCATAGGATACCCCATAGGTAAGACATAAAACAAACTCGTAGAAGGCGCGCTAGGGTAGGTGACACGGAACAACTAGGCAATGCCAGGGTAGATATACTACTTAACTTTTGGACTGTTGGTAATGCATAGCCGCAACTACCGCCTAACTCGAAACACATTCCCAAGTGAAAATCGAAGGGTGGCTACCAAATAAATCAAAATTCATAATATAGTATCGATGGAGTGTGCCTGGTGAGAGGAATGACCTCACTTGGCCCGTCAATTGCTCTGTTTCAGCGAACTTAAACCAACTCATGGGAGTCGGGTCATCGTATATACCTCATATAGGATCGTCGCCACCATCCTACTTCATTCTAGAATCTCCACCGCGTACACAGTTGTCAAAGTGGTTTTCGGTATTGGCAGAGAGTATTACAATATCTGATCCCGGTCTTTTTAACAACCAATCTCTTATTACACACCGGATGGATCTTTTATATTTCAAAATTCAATTCACAATTTATATCAAAGTATCATCTTCTCAAAATTATAATACTTTAGAAATCATATTCACTTTGAAATCATATTCACTTTCAAATCATAATTTCTTCCCAAACCATATTTCCAAAACAGGTTAAATCCTTACTTCAAAATCATCATTTTCAATTTATTATACATTTAAATCCCAACTTAGGTCATTTCATCATATTTGCTTTTAAACCAATGAATTTTGAACATAAACACTTCCCTTTTTCTTAGTTCGAAAATTTAGAAAATAGTTTAAATGGTTATAAATAGTTATAAATAGTTTGAATAAATTTTCAGTAGTCAAAATACTCTAGAATAGTAAATAGATTTAAAATAGTTAAATAAATTTAAAATAGATTAAATAAAATTAAAATAGATTAAATAGCTTTAAAATGGATAAATTAAATTTGATATAAGTTAAGATGGTTTAATTAGTTTTAAAATAATTTAAATGGTTCAAAATAGGTTAAATTGATTTAATATAGTTAATATAGGTTAAAATAGTTTATAAATCTGAAAATCTTAAAATTTAGAATCTTAAAAATAATATAATTTAAAATAGTTTATATATAAAAACATGAATTGGGAACTTATATCAATTTAAAACTATTTATTTCATTTCAACAAAATCATACCATTTCAATTTAATTTATTAAAACAATTCCTTTTAAGCCAATTCACATTTCAACACAACACTTGATTTTCCAAAAAACCCTTTAATTTGTATAAATCAAATTTTACTTCAGAATATCCTTTAATTCCATTCCAAAAATTAAGGATTTTAAAATCATTTAATTTAACCAATCCGGTGTCCGTATATAATTATCTACCCTAGGGTCAAGTGATACGGATATTTATCATTTCAATCCGCAATTTAAAATTTTGTGGTTACATATCATTTCAAACCGCAATCCCAAAATAAATAATATCCACAAAATCGCTCGAGTCTATCATTTCGACCCATAATGATTTTTCCTTAATCTATATATCATTCTCGTATGTATCGTTTCAACCCATAGTGAACTTGCAGTTTATACGATCTAAAATACAACATCCATTCATCCAATATCAAGAGTCACAGATCCATCACAATCACCATCCAAACCAATCAATAAATATAAATATAAAACTGATAATCAATAACAGTTAAACCGGCAGTTTATATTCAATAATAAATCAAATAACGATTTAATTCTAATAAATTCAAATTAACTAAGATGATGATTCAAATTAATACCAAACAGTCTTAAATAAATTCCTAATCACATCATAAATTTAATTTAACAAACATAAGAAATTTTAGAAGTTGTGAGTGGGCTAAACCACTCACCTTTAAATTTAAATCGAATTTAAATTCAATTTAAACTCAAAATTCAAACGATCTCAGAATTCGTCCAAACTAGCGTTAAAATATTCGGAATTTAGATACGATCCCAAAGGAGAAAACTGCGTGTGAATCCAACCTCGTACGTAGAAGTCATGATAGTTAGAACAATTGAATTTCTAATTTAAATTAAATAAAACAAAATTTCACTGCCCACTCACACAGAGCCACGTCACTGCTACAGAACACGTCCCTCTCCCGCAATGCTCGAACCCTAGCATAGAAGCTACAGCCGCCGCCTAGTCCAGAATTTTCGGCACAAAAACATCGACCATCGTGACCATCAGAATGCGCCGCATACAAAAACATCGACCAACCCGTACCGATCGTACCCCCTTGACATCCTCTCCACTACTATACCACTCGATCGCCACAGAATCAAAGATCCACCGTTAAACTACACCCTCGCATATGAACGGTCGAGACAAAATCGCCTAGTTTCGGCCACATAGAAACCCAAATCGAAAAACGAATCACATATTTGACTTGGGGCTTGTCGAGAGCTTCAAATCGATATATAATTCAATATATTTTGAGGAGTTTAAAATTTTGATTTGAATTTGATTTGGAATTGAACGGAGAATTTTGTTTTCCTAACATTGGAATGAGGAGTTTAGAGGAGATGTATGTACAGACAAATGGAGTTAAGAAACGACTAGGGTTTATAATGAGGTATTTATAGTAGAGTTGAAACAGAAAGAATGGACTAGATTGATTGAACGATACACGACCCAAAAAGCCCGTTTTGACTCCGGAATTAAAATGGGTCAACCTATATATCAAAATAGATGTTTTTTAATATTTAACTCAATGGAATAGGTTTCAAGTCCTAATTCAATTGTATGAAGAAGTTACGTTAAAATTAGCTTATTTTAAATTGATTTCAATTAAGTTGATTTCTAGGCCTTTCGAGTCCGTACGATCAAACGACAAGTCCGATTGATAGAAAACTTGAAATCCTACAATAATTCACCGTTATGGATCCGGTGAAACTGGTTTCATCGAAACCCGATTCAATGGCCAAAATGGCTATTTTTAAATTATTAAATTAGATTAATATTAAATCAATAAATCACTTTTTCAATTCAAATTTAATTATTTACCATTTCTACCATTTTAGATTACCTAGAAAAAAAATTATCCTTAAAACAAGTTTCTATGTTAACTTATTATTGAATATTCCAACAATTTCAATGTTAAATTTCAATTTCAATAAATCCGGTAATTATAAATTAAATTTCCAATAATCCCATTTAATTGAACTTTTATCCCATTATTCAATCCAATGTTGTCAAATGGATGAAATTAACATTGGTTCATGATCTATTTCACTTAAGTTTAATTTCAACCAATTATCTTAATTACTAACATAATACTAAATTCAATCTTTTACCATTAATCATATTTTTTTTCATTAGTTAATTCAATATTCACATTTGTTTTCTTATATTAAATTCATAACCAAGCATAACATTTTCATTATTCCAATTATTTGAAATTTCATTCAAATTGTTAATAGTCAGCTTGAATTAACGTTATTACCTTTAATTCTAATTATTATTTCATTCATAAACCATCAATCTTTTTATTTCTTCCAATATTACATCTTAGATTTTTATTAAATTAACAGTTTTAAATTATCGAAATCTACATGTCGTCTAACTATCAAAGGGCACTCCATAGGTATGGTACAAACCAAACTCGTAGAAGGCGCGATAGGGCATGTGAACACGGCACTCGAGGCAATGCCAGGGTAGATACACCAATTGCGGATCCGGACTAGTGGTAACGCATAGCAGCTACTACCGCTCACCTCGGAACACACTCCCAAATCAAATCTTGAGGGGCCACCAAATCAGTCACAAAGTAATAGAATATTATGGAAGAAATGTGCCAAATAGGAGGAATGACCTCACTTGGCACGACATGGCTCCTGTTTTAGTCACATCTAAGCTGACTCACGAGAGTCAGAATCATGTAGATACCTCATACAGAATCGTTCGCCAAACCTTCCTACTTCATTTTTGTAATCTCCATCACGTACACAGTTGTTAAAGTGCTTTTCGGTATTGGCAGAGAGTATGACAATATCTGATCCCGGTCTCTTTAACAACCAAACGCTTATTTCACACTGGATGGTTCTTTTACATTTCAAAAGTCAATTCATACTTAATATCAAAATATCATATTCGATTTCAAACCAAATCACTTTCAAAATCATATTCACTTTCAAAATCATCTTCAATTCAAAAGTCATATTTACTCAAGCATGTAATTTCATAAAAGGTATCAAATTCCAAATTCCAATTTAAGTTGTACCATCATTAAGGATTTATATAAATACTTCAACTTTACACAGTTTGCGCTTTTGGAAAATATTTTAAATACTCATACATAGTTTAATAGTTTAAAATAGTTTAGATAAATTAAAATAGTTTAATAGTAAAATATTTTAAATAGATTTAAATTTGATTTAACTAGATTTAAATTAATTAAAATAGAGTAAGTAGATTTAATCAGGTTTAAATGTTTTAAATAGATAAATTATAGATTAAATAGATTTAAATTGTATTAAGTAGATTTTAAATAGATTAAATAAATTTAAAATAGATTAAATAGATTTAAATTATATTACGTAGATTTAAAATAGATTAAATAAATTTAATTATTTTAAAATAGGTAAAATAGAATAAATTGGATTAAATGGTTATAATAGATTAAAATAAATTAAATAGTTTTGGTTGATTAAAATGGTTTAAATTCATAAATTAATTTGAATAAATTTCAAAGTCATATCCAAGCATGTTTAATAACTCAATTCCGATAAATTCATTTATATTCAACATTTTAACTAGAAATTCTAATTTAAACCCTTTGAACAATTCATTAGATAAGTTCCAATTCCAGCGTTAACACTTTGGATTATCGGAAATTATTTAGTTTATACTATTTCAAAATGCTATTTAATTGATTTCAAAATTTCAAAGATTCAAAAATCATTTAATTTAACCAATCCGGTGTCCGTATATAATTTTCTACCTTAGAGTCAAGTGATACAGATATTTTTCATTTCAATCCGTAATTAAAATTTATAAGGTTATATATCATTTCAAACTGCAATCCCGAATTAAATAAAATCCATAAAATTGCTTGAGTCTATCATTACAACCCATAATGATTTTTACCTAATCTATAGATCATTCAGCAACCGATAGGGAACTTGCAATATTATAACAATATAAAATACAACATCCAGTCATCCAATGTCAACCATTCAAACATACATCACAATCATCATCCAAATCAATCAATGAACATCAGTAAATAACTGAAAATCAATATAGGTATATATTGGCAATTTGAAATTCAATATTAAATTAAACGATGATTAAATGCAATAAAAGTCAAAAAAATTAACTAGAACAACAATTTGAATATACCAAGCATCAATCAATAATTTCCTAATCACATCATAAATTTAATTTAACAAACATAAGACAGTTTAGTAATTGTGAGTGGGTCAAAAAACTCACCTTTGATTTCAAATCGATTTGAAATCCAAATAAAGGCCCAAAATTCGACAGTCTCAGAATTCGATCAAACCAGCATTAAAATGTCCAGAAGTTCGATATGATCTTAGCGGAACAAACTGCGTTGGAATCCGAATTCGTATGCAAAAGATATTAATGTTAGAAGTTTTGAAATTAAATTCAAATTAAAATAAAAAAAGAAGTAAAGAATCAACCTCAACATCGTCCACGTTAGCTCTCTTCGTTCCAGGCATCTAACCCTAATTCACGTGAGCAGCGACATGCTCTCCTAGCTGCCAATCAACTATCGTTCGCCTCTACACCATCGACGCCACAGGCATGCCAAAGCACTCCGATCACCGCGCCTCACCCTAAGCCTCGCTGCCATAAAGCTCGTCTCCGATCGAAGCCAGCCGCCGCCAATGCCTAACCCTAATTGGATTATCGATGATGATCTGGCCATCGAATTGCCAAATAACCCACTTGGATGGACTCTCCTCGGTCCTCTCCACAACCTCGTACCAACAGATCGACGATCAGGCAAAGTTGATCGACGCACAATGAACGACTGAGGTTAAATCACCCAATTATGGCCACATAGAAACCCAAATCGAAAAATAAACTGCAGATCTAGCTTGCGCTCATCGAGAGCTTCAAATCGATATATAATTTAATATATTTTGAGGAGTTTAAAGTTTTCGATTTGATTTTGATTTGCAATTGAATTTGGAATTGATTTTGGTTTGTCTGCCATTGAAAAGAGCGAAGCAGATAGAATTTTACGTACAGACACATAAAATAAGAAATAGTTAGGGTTTATAACAAGCTATTTATAAGCAGATCAGAAATAGAAATGAATGGACTAGACTGATTTGAAAGTTGAACAATAAACGACTCGAAAAGCCGGTTTCGTTCCCGAAACGAAAATAGGTCATCCCATATATCAAAATAGATTTTTTCAATATTTTTAAATTCAATGGAGCGGATTTCAAGTCCTAATACCATCATATGAAGAAATTAGCACAAAATCAGCTTATTTCAAATTGATTTCAACTGAATTTTATAAAGTTGATTTTTCGTGCTTTTCGAATCCGTACGATCAAACGACAAGTCTGATCGCTATGAAACTTGAAACCTTACAATAACTTACAGTTACAGATTCGATAAAACTGTTTTCGTCGAAATCCGAGACAGTGACTAAAATGGCTATTTTCACATTAATTAAATAAATTCTTATTAAATTAGATTTATTACTTCTTATATTCAAATTAATTTACTAACCAATTTTTGTCATTTTGATTGCATGGACATTTATAATAATTTAAAACAAAGTTAAAAATAATTCAGTGCTAAACATTTCACTAATTACAGTGTACAATTTTAACTGAAATTAGATCTGATTAATTATAATTTAATTCCAATAAATTGATTATACTTTGATTTTAATCTTTTTATTTAATCAACCAGTATTCTATAGACATAGTTAACATTATCTTATATTTCATTACATTAATATTATCCAATTTGCATCTTTTATTTGTATTAACTACTATATTTCCATTATATTGAATTTTTGTCACTTTTATTATGATTTAAAATCTCAATCAATTAATTTATCTTTGTTTCACTTTTTAATTTCATTAATTATTGCCTTGCAAATAAAATTAACATTTCTATACATTTTATTACATTCACAATTTGCAGTTATTGTCTTAACTCACATTAATGAAACATTTATTTACATTTATTTGTAATTGATTAATTAAATTGGTGACAAATAACAACTGTCACCATTTCTACATTTGATAACATTTGTAAGTTTATCATTTACCACCAATTGTTATAACAACTTATATCACACTACTTTTATCGATTACAATTAATTACACCTTCTTTCATTAAAATTTACACCTTTTAAATTGTCAATTTCTCATTTAATCCAGTTATCAATTAATACATGTTATTACAATGATTTATTTACAATCTATACAAATTTAACTTTTAAATTGTCAGGACACGATTCTTCGTCTTCCGAAAATTCGACATCGACACTCACTTTATCGACTGCCGAGAAATCGAACGACGGAAAACCGAACACTGAGGGTTTTTAAGAAAAAGAATTTAGGAAAAGAAGAAGAGAGAAAAGAAAATAGGGATAGGGAAAAGAAGATAGAAGATTTTAAAATTTAAAGAAAAGAGAATAGAGGAAAAAGAGAACATAGAAAATAGAAAAAAACAGAAGAAAATAGAGAAAACAGAACGGAACAGAAAACAAACAGAACAACAACACAACAACATCAGAATCTCACAATTCGCAGCGGAACAACATATAATAATAAATGAATAATCCTTAAATAAAGAACTATATTAGTTATTACATTTTATACATTACATCATATCATCAGAGCATACAACATCAAACAAACAGCGGAAAAAGAAATACTATATAAACTAGTAATACGCCATGCCATCCAGCTTGCCTCCAGCAATTCCAGAATATCCAGAATATCCTGATAAACCTTACTCTTGACTGCCCGTGTGGAAATTGGTGGGCACCCAGAGTTTAGGAAGGAAAACAATAAACTTCAAGTCAGTCATGTGACTGGTGTGAGAACTCAAAACAGTTTATTTAACTTTAAAATCAAAATAGAGGAATATTTTTAATCAGTTCGCAATGCTTTTAAAAATGAGACTACCATAAGGCCTCCCGCACACACACACAATGCAAACGCAGAATCGGAGGAGATTTCTCCTTATGATAGCCAAAGATGCTTGATACGCATTTAAAATAACATTTGATATTATTACTAGTGCATAGTGTAGAAGAAATTCATTTCGAAAGTAGAATATAAATCTTAGCCAGCATAGACATTTCGAACTATGCCTACTATAGCTAACTATGTTCAATAGCAGGTTACCGCCACATTCCATAGCAGGTTATACAACTAAAACCGTACAAGTCACGTATTGTTTCTTTGGATTTCCAACAAATGGTCAGGCCAAGGAACTTCCCATTGCCACATGAGAATGCCTCTGGAAAGACATCCCCGAGAACCAAACCGGAACTCTGCCAACACAAGGCCGGGTTACCCCTAACTGGGTAACTACTGACACGAGCACGCCATTCCCCGATCGTAAACGACCTTTCTCACGGGATCCCGAAAGCCAACAACCACAAAGTAATAAATTCGTAGTAACCACATAGGTTAAATATCTGGGCTCCATACCATGATACCACCTCTATCCAGAAGGAAATGTACATACCCTAAAGGGTGCTACCCCTCATAACCTTGCCGCATCTTTCCTGTTTTGACCATTTCCGGGGTGTGAGGTTCGACGATCACGTCCACAAAAACATACTTTATACAAAAGCCATGCTTTGGGTCAACAAATGATCAACACAATGATCACCAAGATAGACGATCAAATAAACGATCCTATCACAATAATCAACACAATGATCATTTACAGCATCACTCAGCATATCACATTGCCAAATTGGGAATATATCACTGATAACTTCAACTATATAACCTCTGAGCTCGTACATCTCAGAGAAGGGTGTTAAGCTAAAAGAATAAATTCTTCGCCACCAACAGAAATATATTTGAAAGAAATCGGCTTTATATCTCAACTTGTAATGTCAGACACACAATCCATACAAGTCTGTTCCGGGCTCGAACAAAACCGAAGGCACTTACAAAGAAGTCCTTGCAATCCGGATATTCACAATCCTGATCGGATTTCCCATCACTTAGGGAGTCTCTATACCGCTGCAACTCAGTGCAGAGACAATCGACAGGTCATCCTATAGCTCTCGCAAATACCGGGTCTTCAACACCGATCTTTAATGCAATTATAACGACGTATCACATATTCGGAATGGGTTATACGACCCCATGGTCCTTTCCCGGTTAACCCGAATAGTGAGCGCTTATTCAAAAATAAGTGTAGCATTCACATTCAAACAAATCACATCAATTACCCATTCAAAGGGAAATATTGATAGTCGGTTATTGAACTATCAATGGATATGCACACATCACCAGATTCCAAATAATTTTCCAAATTATTTATTTTCCAAAATATCTTCACTAGATATATATAATTTCAATACCTCAAAAATAAATCAATATTTATTTTTAAACCAATTCCACTTCCTTTATAAATTCCTTAGCGAATTTATAATTCCAAAATATCAATGAATATTCGATTTAAATTATTCATTTCAATTTTCCTTTTCAATTTATCTTCAAAAAGATAAATTCTCAAAATGTTCACTTTATATTGGAAAACATTTCCATACTTATTTATTCATAAGTAATTCACAAATTTTATTTATTTTCAACACTTGGAAAATATTCAATATACTTCAATCGAGATTAAGTATATATTTTATTCTTTAAGGAAATCATTCACTTTAACATATTTATTTGGGCCAAAACGAATGTTACGTAAAACATTGTTACGACAACCCAAAATCACTAGTATAGGGATTCGAAATTAAAATAGATATATAAATCCCAATACTATACAAAACATTTCCTTTCAGAAATCATTTACTATAACAACAGTGTTATAGTCCACTATTTCCTTTTATTTCTCGAAAACGTCTATTTCAACAATGAATGTTGAAACTATGGTTTCGAATCTCAACACCTTTTTAAAACATCGTTAGATCGTTTTAATTCTATTTAAAACATCACATTCAAAACAATTTCTTTAACATATTATTCACTATTCAAAAACGTGAATAAACTTCGTTAACAATTTCATCCTTTTATTCATTTTAATTCAAAGGATTATTCACATTCAAAAATGTGAATATAACTCCATTAATAGGTTTCAACAATTTTCTTATCAAAATAAGTCGTTTGCGAATTTATAAAACAATGTTTATAAATTCCATTTCTATTTATTTATAAAAACTTCTTTTTTATAAATTCTTTTATTAACCTATTCCAGTTTATAACTAAATTATGAACTAAACATTCATATTATAAGTTAAATACTTATAAAACGATTATTTTACAAAATCGTTCTTTTTAAACTTCATAATTTTAAATCTTATAACTTATAAGATTTAATTATTTATCCAAAATATATTCTTTAATAACTTTATAAATTTTATAAACCTACTGCTTATAAAATTTCATTTATAACTTCACCGTTTATAATTCTATAAATTTCATTCCTTAATGAAATTCATTTTCACTTCATTCAAACACTTATAAAAACTCGTTTTATAATGTCAATATTTCAATTTATAAATATCCATTTATAAATCTCTTAATATAATTCAATTTATATTATTCTTTTAAAACGTCTTTAATCTCTTTTATTATTTCACCATTTTGATTCATAAAATAATTAAATTTTATAAATCCTATATTTAAACTTTTCACAATAAATTCTAAAATCCCGATTAAACTCTTTTATAAAATCAATAGCATCATATTCTCAAAAATCAGCTTTTAACTGTATTTCACAAAAACCATAATATTATAACTTTAAAAATTATAACGTTTATTTATTTATAATGGATCAAATCCAAAATTATTTTATACTTCAAAAATCACTTTAAAAATCATTTTAAAATCCCAAAATCTGGGTCCAATGATGTTACGCACCAAATAGTCAATCACGACTACAACGATATCATATATCAATATGAAAATCCATCAAATATCAAAATATCTGAAATTAAATAAAAACTGTTGAGGAATCCAGTTGGATCCCTCCAACCTGTTTTCCTGCATCCACAAACATTAGCACAATACCAATTTCGCTCCAGTACGAAATTATCGCGGTATATGTTCTTATTAAATATTATCCGCTTAATAACGGCGCAATAGGGTCTCATCCGCTAAACAAAAATGCGGGAAATCAACAACTGCAATATATACATATGCCAATATATATATATTGATATTATATATAATACCAATTTCACTGTTTATGAAATATTCGCGGTATATGTTTTTAATAAATAACATCCGCTTACTAACGGCGTATAATGTCTATTTTAACAATCAATATATAACAATCAACATTCAAACATGCATTTAAATATTTTAAATCTAACTATTTAAAATAAAATCGAAACTGATTCGATTGAGTGAGAAATTCTCACCTTGATTTTAAATTCCGTTTTAGCAATTTATTTCGAATAAAATTAAACGTACGTTTAATTTTACCCAAAATTCTCACTAACTCCAAACGACTCCAAACCAACTCCATCGCGTAGTGCTTGTCCATACGATTCCAAGCAACTGAGTTTGCATTTTTTCGACCTCGTATGAAAAAGTTATGAATTTTTGAAGTTACACGAGTTTATATTAACAAATTTACAACATTAACTTTATATTTACAACCTTCATCCAATCCTAGCCCTTGATCTTTGCTTCCCCACATCAGGCCCGTCCCTTTCTTTCTCTCCTCTTCACGTTTTGGCTACAGGTTACTCACGCAAGCATGAACCCATCCCTCAATCACTAGGGTTTCAATTTGCATCGCCAATACTCGACGAAATTCGATCAAACCACTTGCAAATCGAAGCTCTTCGCGAGAGCTACCACCACCATCCCCCACCTGAAGCTCGGCCACCTGTAGAGCCTTGGAATTGCGTGCGCACCTGCAGCAAACGGCCCCACATAGCTCCTCCATCGTCGCTCCAAAACCCATCATCACCGTATGGATCTCTAGCTCTCTTCATGCTCTTCGACTTCCGTGTTGAACACTTCGCGTAATTCTTTACGGATTGAGAGAGATTGAGGGGGAAAGGAAGATCATTTCTGGCCTTTGGTTGAATAAGTGGCGGCTAGGGTTAAAATTTAGGGTTTAGTTTTTTTTTTTATCAAATTATGAAGAGTGGTGGTGTATTTATAGAGTTTCGTTCGACACTATTCATCCGGAAATTCCGAACTCCGATTTACGCGCCGAAACTGACGTACCTAGGGTTTATCCCACGTTCCGGACACAATGGAACAGGTTTCGGAAGCTAATTCGGAAGTATGTGCGAGTTATGGCTGTAAACGCTCAATTTGAATTAAACCGATTTAAGCGATTTTCTAGGCGTTTTAATTTGTACAGGACAAACGGTAAATCCAATTGACTTGAAATTTGAAACCTTACAATAATATCACATTACGGATCCGATGAAACTGGTTTCGTCGAAATCCGAGACTTTTTGAAAAATGGCTATTTTAACTCGCCAAATTTAAATTAAAAATAAATCGATGCGTTTCGAGCTGCCACGATCAAACGATAGCTCCGATTGACACGAAATTTGAAATCCGGTAATAACTAACTATTACGGATCCAATGGAACTGGTTTCGTTCAATTCTGAGACTGTTCAAAAATTGACTATTTTCACTAGTCGATTTTAATATTAAAATATTCAATTTTCACAAATTAACTTTTAATTCGATTTTAAAAGTTCTAAAATATCATTCTAACTCCCATATGATAAAATAAAATTTTACAAATCATTTTCAATCATATTTAACTATATTTTCAATTATTTCCATAATTTAACGTATTAAATTATCGATTTAATTATTCAATTAAATCCAATAATTCAAATAAAAATTTATTTGACTAACAAATTCACTTATTAATATTTAAAATAAATTAAATATTCAAATTTTAATTTCTAAAAATTCTGGGTCGTTACAATCTTCCCCACTTAAAAGAATTTCGTCCTCGAAATTACAAGTAAGAAAAGTTATGGAATTTATTAATTTTCCAAAAATTCATAATTAAATTACTTACATATCTTTACTAAGTTTTCAAATCATACTTAGTTATCTTTTCAAAAACAACTACTATTGTTTAACTTTCAATTCCAAAATCAAAGTTATAGTTTTCAAAATTTTCCAATTTTCTCAAATTTTTTCTAACGCCTTATATTTTCGGAAAAATTCGCCATAGTCTCCTTTGCGCGGCTCGATCCGAAAAAAAAATGACAGTATATATATCACAAATATACATCTCATCAAGTAATGAGGCATCCCGTAGGGAAAAAAGTGTAAAAGTACGATATGTAATCCGAGATATGTACCTTATATTTTATTAGCGAGCATATACGGCTAATATAGCGCAAAAGCGAGCTCCAAATGCGAAGCAAACGCGATCCGCACCTACTAATTACTCAACAAACATCATGAGAACATGCATATATGACAAAAATCTCAATATACAACATATAGTAACATAATAACTATATATGCCAACATAGCAAATGTATATTCAACCATCAACCAACTATCATTCATAACCAATAATATTCATTCATATTCTCATTCATATACAATGAATTGGTTTTCAATTTAATCACATTTGATTCATTACGTTGGATTTTCTTACTAACATTCATTCTCAATTAGTTTATATTCACTAATTCATATTCAAGTTGGTTCACTTCCAAATCAAATTCAATTCTATTCAAATTTATTTACTTCTAATTTGAATTCAATTTACTTTAGCTTTCCATTTCATTAACACTTAATGAATTATATACAATCAACTAACAATCATATAACAATCAATGTATATTAATTACAACCAAATTCTTTTGCTTTCAATTGGTTTAATCAAATTGATTTTCATTCAATTATTCAACTTCTAATATCATTAGATTTTAATGAATTTCACTTACATTCATTATTCCATATCAATTATTTACATTTAATTGATCAACATTCAATCCATTAATTTAATTCAATTCTTATAATCCTTTTTTGCTTATACAATTATTCTTTTATTTAGATTATTCAAACAACTAAACAATCAACTTATATACACTTTAATAATTCTGAAAAATTATTCCTTCATATACAAAATATACTTAGGTAAAATTATTTCATTTACCCAATTTCAAAACAATACTGTGTCGAATTGTTATATTCAAGTGTTTAGAGATCCCTATCAACAACGTTAATTACTCGTATTAACCAGAATCTATATACCACTCAACAAACCAATCATCGCAATATAAAACAATTTTATATTCACTAACAAATACGCTCTCATAGCTATTATTACACTCAAACTCAATCTAGAGTACTACTGACTTCATCTCTAATGAGTAATACCCAACAGAACCATGGTTGTCGCTTAACCATAAGCTCTGATACCAAATGTAACGTACGGGAATTTTCGACTTCCGAAAATTCAACATCGACACTCACTTTATCGACTGCCGAGAAATCGAACGACGGAAAACCGAACACTGAGGGTTTTTAAGAAAAAGAATTTAGGAAAAGAAGAAGAGAGAAAAGAAAATAGGGATAGGGAAAAGAAGATAGAAGATTTTAAAATTTAAAGAAAAGAGAATAGAGGAAAAAGAGAACATAGAAAATAGAAAAAAACAGAAGAAAATAGAGAAAACAGAAGGGAACAGAAAACAAACAGAACAACAACACAACAACATCAGAATCTCACAATTCGCAGCGGAACAACATATAATAATAAATGAATAATCTTTAAATAAAGAACTATATCAGTTATTACATTTTATACATTACATCATATCATCAGAGCATACAACATCAAACAAACAGCGGAAAAAGAAATACTATATAAACTAGTAATACGCCATGCCATCCAGCTTGCCTCCAGCAATTCCAGAATATCCAGAATATCCTGATAAACCTTACTCTTGACTGCCCGTGTGGAAATTGGTGGGCACCCAGAGTTTAGGAAGGAAAACAATAAACTCCAAGTCAGTCATGTGACTGGTGTGAGAACTCAAAACAGTTTATTTAACTTTAAAATCAAAATAGAGGAATATTTTTAATCAGTTCGCAATGCTTTTAAAAATGAGACTACCATAAGGCCTCCCGCACACACACACAATGCAAACGCAGAATCGGAGGAGATTTCTCCTTATGATAGCCAAAGATGCTTGATACGCATTTAAAATAACATTTGATATTATTACTAGTGCATAGTGTAGAAGAAATTCATTTCGAAAGTAGAATATAAATCTTAGCCAGCATAGACATTTCGAACTATGCCTACTATAGCTAACTATGTTCAATAGCAGGTTACCGCCACATTCCATAGCAGGTTATACAACTAAAACCGTACAAGTCACGTATTGTTTCTTTGGATTTCCAACAAATGGTCAGGCCAAGGAACTTCCCATTGCCACATGAGAATGCCTCTGGAAAGACATCCCCGAGAACCAAACCGGAACTCTGCCAACACAAGGCCGGGTTACCCCTAACTGGGTAACTACTGACACGAGCACGCCATTCCCCGATCGTAAACGACCTTTCTCACGGGATCCCGAAAGCCAACAACCACAAAGTAATAAATTCGTAGTAACCACATAGGTTAAATATCTGGGCTCCATACCATGATACCACCTCTATCCAGAAGGAAATGTACATACCCTAAAGGGTGCTACCCCTCATAACCTTGCCGCATCTTTTCTGTTTTGACCATTTCCGGGGTGTGAGGTTCGACGAAGTCACGTCCACAAAAACATACTTTATACAAAAGCCATGCTTTGGGTCAACAAATGATCAACACAATGATCACCAAGATAGATGATCAAATAAACGATCCTATCACAATAATCAACACAATGATCATTTACAGCATCACTCAGCATATCACATTACCAAATTGGGAATATATCGCTGATAACTTCAACTATATAACCTCTGAGCTCGTACATCTCAGAGAAGGGTGTTAAGCTAAAAGAATAAATTCTTCGCCACCAACAGAAATATATTTGAAAGAAATCGGCTTTATATCTCAACTTGTAATGTCAGACACACAATCCATACAAGTCTGTTCCGGGCTCGAACAAAACCGAAGGCACTTACAAAGAAGTCCTTGCAATCCGGATATTCACAATCCTGATCGGATTTCCCATCACTTAGGGAGTCTCTATACCGCTGCAACTCAGTGCAGAGACAATCGACAGGTCATCCTATCGCTCTCGCAAATACCGGGTCTTCAACACCGATCTTTAATGCAATTATAACGACGTATCACATATTCGGAATGGGTTATACGACCCCATGGTCCTTTCCCGGTTAACCCGAATAGTGAGCGCTTATTCAAAAATAAGTGTAGCATTCACATTCAAACAAATCACATCAATTACCCATTCAAAGGGAAATATTGATAGTCGGTTATTGAACTATCAATGGATATGCACACATCACCAAATTCCAAATAATTTTCCAAATTATTTATTTTCCAAAATATCTTCACTAGATATATATAATTTCAATACCTCAAAAATAAATCAATATTTATTTTTAAACCAATTCCACTTCCTTTATAAATTCCTTAGCGAATTTATAATTCCAAAATATCAATGAATATTCGATTTAAATTATTCATTTCAATTTTCCTTTTCAATTTATCTTCAAAAAGATAAATTCTCAAAATGTTCACTTTATATTGGAAAACATTTCCATACTTATTTATTCATAAGTAATTCACAAATTTTATTTATTTTCAACACTTGGAAAATATTCAATATACTTCAATCGAGATTAAGTATATATTTCATTCTTTAAGGAAATCATTCACTTTAACATATTTATTTGGGCCAAAACGAATGTTACGTAAAACATTGTTACGACAACCCAAAATCACTAGTATAGGGATTCGAAATTAAAATAGATATATAAATCCCAATACTATACAAAACATTTCCTTTCGGAAATCATTTACTATAACAACAGTGTTATAGTCCACTATTTCCTTTTATTTCTCGAAAACGTCTATTTCAACAATGAATGTTGAAACTATGGTTTCGAATCTCAACACCTTTTTAAAACATTGTTAGATCGTTTTAATTCTATTTAAAACATCACATTCAAAACAATTTCTTTAACATATTATTCACTATTCAAAAACGTGAATAAACTTCGTTAACAATTTCATCCTTTTATTCATTTTAATTCAAAGGATTATTCACATTCAAAAATGTGAATATAACTCCATTAATAGGTTTCAACAATTTTCTTATCAAAATAAGTCGTTTGCGAATTTATAAAACAATGTTTATAAATTCCATTTCTATTTATTTATAAAAACTTCTTTTTTATAAATTCTTTTATTAACCTATTCCAGTTTATAACTAAATTATGAACTAAACATTCATATTATAAGTTAAATACTTATAAAACGATTATTTTACAAAATCGTTCTTTTTAAACTTCATAATTTTAAATCTTATAACTTATAAGATTTAATTATTTATCCAAAATATATTCTTTAATAACTTTATAAATTTTATAAACCTATTGCTTATAAAATTTCATTTATAACTTCACCGTTTATAATTCTATAAATTTCATTCCTTAATGAAATTCATTTTCACTTCATTCAAACACTTATAAAAACTCGTTTTATAATGTCAATATTTCAATTTATAAATATCCATTTATAAATCTCTTAATATAATTCAATTTATATTATTCTTTTAAAACGTCTTTAATCTCTTTTATTATTTCACCATTTTGATTCATAAAATAATTAAATTTTATAAATCCTATATTTAAACTTTTCACAATAAATTCTAAAATCCCGATTAAACTCTTTTATAAAATCAATAGCATCATATTCTCAAAAATCAGCTTTTAACTGTATTTCACAAAAACATAATTTTATAACTTTAAAAATTATAACGTTTATTTATTTATAATGGATCAAATCCAAAATTATTTTATACTTCAAAAATCACTTTAAAAATCATTTTAAAATCCCAAAATCTGGGTCCAATGATGTTACGCACCAAATAGTCAATCACGACTACAACGATATCATATATCAATATGAAAATCCATCAAATATCAAAATATCTGAAATTAAATAAAAACTGTTGAGGAATCCAGTTGGATCCCTCCAACCTGTTTTCCTGCATCCACAAACATTAGCACAATACCAATTTCGCTTCAGTACGAAATTATCGCGGTATATGTTCTTATTAAATATTATCCGCTTAATAACGGCGCAATAGGGTCTCATCCGCTAAACAAAAATGCGGAAAATCAACAACTGCAATATATACATATGCCAATATATATATATTGATATTATATATAATACCAATTTCACTGTTTATGAAATATTCGCGGTATATGTTTTTAATAAATAACATCCGCTTACTAACGGCGTATAATGTCTATTTTAACAATCAATATATAACAATCAACATTCAAACATGCATTCAAATATTTTAAATCTAACTATTTAAAATAAAATCAAAACTGATTCGATTGAGTGAGAAATTCTCACCTTGATTTTAAATTCCGTTTTAGCGATTTATTTCGAATAAAATTAAACGTACGTTTAATTTTACCCAAAATTCTCACTAACTCCAAACGACTCCAAACTAACTCCATCGCGTAGTGCTCGTCCATACGATTCCAACGCAACTAAGTTTGCATTTTTTCGACCTCGTATGAAAAAGTTATGAATTTTTGAAGTTACACGAGTTTATATTAACAAATTTACAACATTAACTTTATATTTACAACCTTCATCCAATCCTAGCCCTTGATCTTTGCTTCCCCACATCAGGCCCGTCCCTTTCTTTCTCTCCTCTTCACGTTTTGGCTACAGGTTACTCACGCAAGCATGAACCCATCCCTCAATCACTAGGGTTTCAATTTGCATCGCCAATACTCGACGAAATTCGATCAAACCACTTGCAAATCGAAGCTCTTCGCGAGAGCTACCACCACCATCCCCCACCTGAAGCTCGGCCACCTGTAGAGCCTTGGAATTGCGTGCGCACCTGCAGCAAACGGCCCCACATAGCTCCTCCATCGTCGCTCCAAAATCCATCATCACCGTATGGATCTCTAGCTCTCTTCATGCTCTTCGACTTCCGTGTTGAACACTTCGCGTAATTCTTTACGGATTGAGAGAGATTGAGGGGGAAAGGAAGATCATTTCTGGCCTTTGGTTGAATAAGTGGCGGCTAGGGTTAAAATTTAGGGTTTAGTTATTTTTTTTTATCAAATTATGAAGAGTGGTGGTGTATTTATAGAGTTTCGTTCGACACTATTCATCCGGAAATTCCGAACTCCGATTTACGCGCCGAAACTGACGTACCTAGGGTTTATCCCGCGTTCCGGACACAATGGAACAGGTTTCGGAAGCTAATTCGGAAGTATGTGCGAGTTATGGCTGTAAATGCTCAATTTGAATTAAACCGATTTGAGCGATTTTCTAGGCGTTTTAATTTGTACAGGACAAACGGTAAATCCAATTGACTTGAAATTTGAAACCTTACAATAATATCACATTACGGATCCGATGAAACTGGTTTCGTCGAAATCCGAGACTTTTTGAAAAATGGCTATTTTAACTCGCCAAATTTAAATTAAAAATAAATCGATGCGTTTCGAGCTGCCACGATCAAACGATAGCTCCGATTGACACGAAATTTGAAATCCGGTAATAACTAACTATTACGGATCCAATGGAACTGGTTTCGTTCAATTCTGAGACTGTTCAAAAATTGACTATTTTCACTAGTCGATTTTAATATTAAAATATTCAATTTTCACAAATTAACTTTTAATTCGATTTTAAAAGTTCTAAAATATCATTCTAACTTCCATATGATAAAATAAAATTTTACAAATCATTTTCAATCATATTTAACTATATTTTCAATTATTTCCATAATTTAACGTATTAAATTATCGATTTAATTATTCAATTAAATCCAATAATTCAAATAAAAATTTATTTGACTAACAAATTCACTTATTAATATTTAAAATAAATTAAATATTCAAATTTTAATTTCTAAAAATTCTGGGTCGTTACATAAATCATTTCAATTAATTGTAATTTCATTCAAAGCAACTATAAATTACCTTAAATTAATACTATCACATTTTATTCCAATTATATTCTTATTATTACATCACAAATTTCTATTTCTTCCAACATTAAATCACAAAATCTTATTAAATTAACCATTTTTAATTATCGAAAATTACGGGTTGTTACACTATCATTTCCTTTGTCGGCCTCTTCAAGTCGAAGAGTGATATTTACAAGCTGGTCGAAAGGCGCTTCTAATTTCAGAGGTAAAACCTTTTTTGGGTTCTTATGCAAAGCATAGATAAACCTTTGATTATTTACAAGATCCAAAAGTTATTGGACAGACATAAATACGCCATCCAAAGGAGGACCACTGGATTGACCAGCGCTAGGACTGCCAGGTCTAACCATTTCTCTTCTTTAAGAAAGAAAGAAAGAAGAGGAAAAAGGTTATTCTTAGAATGAATATCAAACAAACTTGATTGATAAAATAAGGCATCATAAAAGGAAATAGAATAAAATGGTACGAAGATACGAATTAAATCCTAAGGCATGATTCCTAAGGGAGACATAGGACAATGATCCTTATCATAATATTCTATATTGTTTCGAAGTTTGGCATTGATACCAAGCTATGACGCCCCACCTGTATACTCACACTAACTAAGGACACTACTGGGTAATGCCGTCAATTAGTACGAAGAATAAAGCTGTTTAGAGCAACTAATTGTATAATTGTTTTGAGCAAAAACCGATATGTCAGATAGTATGTCATGCACTTCATTTCAAGAGGAAATCCAACATATCCAATCCAAACTCAAATCTACTACACAGTGGCTAAGTGGCCTCCAGAATCAATATAAAATAAGCACAACACAAAATCAGTCACAGTTATTAAAATCACTAAGGCAAAAACAGATATGAATATAACACATAGAAACGAACATCATAGTAGTGGTCATACAAGATCCACTACAAGCCAAAAGAAAAGGTACATGTACTACACAAAAGAATATGTATACATCAAAGAGTCTCTATACATGAAAAATAAAAAGTACTATGCTAAAGTAGTTAGCAAAAAGTCAAAAGATAGTCCCTGCTAAGAAGTCATATGGAAAGCGCCTGAAACATCTTGGTCTGACTTGAGTATTATTTAAGAAGAAAAAATAATATACGGATCAGTATAGCTATAATTATCATGTAAGATGAGATAGAATAAGAGATGTGACAAAAATATATGATAACAATAATGCCATACCATGAGAAGTATATATTTGATAACAATGAAAATCATACAATATCTCAAGTCTCCTCAAATACCCAAAAAGAATATCATATTTTTTAGCCTATTCACCAAACCTTAAATATTGATAAAATATATCGATGCAAATCGCAAAAATTGGTGAAACATAAATTCCAGAAATCAATTTTTAGAAATCCAAAAAAAACACAAAGGGCGAGGCCTATCATAAATGGGAGCATGAAAACTCACCAACATGTGTACCATAAACATGACGCTATTCCATCGGTCGCTAACCCAAAGAGTCGGTGCGACGACGTCCTGCAACGATACCCCCAAGTAACTTGAAACTCAAATAAGCCGAAACAACAACGTAGTACAAAGGTACGTCCAATGAATCTGAAACTCAAATAAGCCGAAATAATGACGTAGTACAAAGGTACGCCCAATGAACCAAACTCCATAAAAGGTTAAGAAACCATGGGTTGCTAGCCTATAAAAATAAGACGAAGCTCTACAGAACGGGGTATAGTCCCCCATGCGAACAAAGAAACATCGCATATCGCTAGTCTTAACCACAAAACGATCATCACTGATCAATAGGTGTAAATTATACTAAGCTAGTAAATAAATGAGTTAGGCTTCATGTCCCATAATCACTGGCTTAACTTAAATATTTATGAAAAAAATTGTAGATTTCCACTCGAAAATTGTTACAAGATCTCAATCGAATAAGTCTAAGAATTAACTGACGATGTAACGCAAGTATTTCATACCACTTGTTTTTCTAAGTCGTTTAATTGGATTTCTCATACGAATGAGGTAAAGGTTTGTATATACTAATAGATTGGGAAATGGTTTTCAAAGTGAGCTTTGTATTTGAAGGAATGTTGAAATCAATTTTGTGAAAGAGTTTGAGTATTTACTACTAGTATAGAAACCTTTGTATTTTAAAGTGACAAATCATAGAAATGATTGTAAAAGCAATCTAACACCAAAAATCCACATTTGACGACGTGAGTTAAAACCATAAAAATCGATATCAAATCTTCAAATGGATATTCCAAAAAATCCAGAAAAGAAGTCATCAAAGTCGATAATAAATGACAACGACTAACCGGATCAACAAAAATCGATAGGAAATGGAAATTCGAATAAAAACAGGCAAATTGGCAAAAATTCAACAGGACCAGACGTCTGGTTGGTTTGACCAGACGTCTGACCCAAGGCTCTGCCTTTTTTCCGTATTCGTTATTTTATTTCTCAGAAGCACCAACCAGACGTTTGGAAATTTCAACTAGACGTCTGGTTTCCTAGACCTAGGTAGAATTTGCCTAGGCCTTTGATGGCGAAATTAATTCGAAGACGATCAGACGAGCGATAGAGGCTAGAGATTTATGCCAAATGAAAACCCACCCCAATAGGCTCTTCGATACACCCCAAATAACATGTCTAAACATTCTAGATATGATCTTTAAAGATTTTGACTTCAAAATACCAAAATTGGAAAATTCGCCAAACCGATTCAAATCAATAGCAATTGCACATGAAATAGATGTTAGGAATTCATACCTAAAACCAATGAAAGCTATAGACATGGATATGAGTTTAAGAACTCACCTTTAAACTCAAAAACAATAATTGAGAAACTTTAAAACAAGGAAAGATCAACTCTGCTTCAATCACAACTCTAGAAGCTTCAATCTATGATCATATGCAAATATTTCCTAAGTTAGGTTATAGGAAATTATGAAAATTGGAGAGGGATTGAGATCTAGAAGATGAAGAGGATGCTTACCTAAGCTTCTATTTGATTTTAGAACTAGAACTTGAATTCCTAAGAGAAACTAGGGCTTAGGAATTTTAGTTTCCTCTTCCCATCATTCTTCCTAGGGCTTGAGTGTTAGGAATTATTATGAGTAGAATGAATAAGGGGAAAGGAGCTAGGGTATTTGGTATAAGAGTTTGGGTTAGCTTATGTTAATGGGCTAGAACCCAACCCAAAGCCCAAATGAAAATACCAATATCCTAACCAACTCCAAATGTATCGATGTTTATACTTAAACAAGTTGTAAATGTCATTTTGAACTCAATGAAAGTAGTCTCGAGTCCGAATTCGACTGTCTACAAAAAGTCACATTTTAGACTTTAATTCAACTAATGATGCTATATTTAAATTAAACATTTAAGTATGTAGTCGTAAAATATGCGGGTTGTTACAACCAACAACCAATATTCGTTGATAATTATGCAGGTTTATGAAAGTTATCATTTTACATATAAAATATAATTTAGGTAAAATTATTTCATTTACCCGATTTTTAAAATAACACTATGTTGACTTGCCACGTTTAAGTGTTTAGAAACCCCTATCGATAACATGGCATCCCATGCACTGACCAGAATTCATAAATAACTCAACGGACAAGTAAATACAATATAAAATATTTTGTAACACTAACAAGTACATGCTCTCATACACATACACACTCATACAAACTCATTCTGGGGTATTACTACTGTATCTCTAATGAGTCCAACCCCCCCTATGCTAAGGTTATCGCTAAAAAAAGCTATGATATCAACTGTGACGACCCGCATTTCGGAAGGTTTAAGTTGAAAAAAAACCACTTATGTAAGTCAAATCAATATCACGTATAACAGTAGTGTAGTAGCTTAGAGATGTTTATGGGGTTTTACATCTCCTATCCAAAACATGCTTGCAATAACTCAAGAGATGTTACAGGATTTTACTTCTCTTAAGGATCCATCAAAATATTTATATATAGTAGAATACACTATATATGTAATGTCTAATCAGTAAATTAAATATTTTTCTTAGCATTATCACATTAACCCCCCTTAACACGTTTTTAAGTATTGACATACAGTTTGCATATAACACAACCAGTAGAATGTCAGTAGACAGTGATGCACCATGATACGACAACACTAAATCAAAATCGTAGTGGTCTCAAATAAGGATAAAAGTATGACAAGGCACGTGAGGCAATGCCCATGTAGGATACTACCAGTTTGCGTTCCCGGCTGATCGTAACATATCGCCGCAGCGACTACCGACGGTGTCCAACACTCCCAAAATCAGAGGGTGCGCACCAATCAATAACAATGTGAAGATAGTAATACAAAGGAGTGTGTCCGCTAAAGGTGGCTAACCTCGTTGGCACATGTGTGGCTCGTGTTTTAGTCATTTCAAATTGACACAAGTGTCGGGTCATCCATCAACGTTCACTTCCTTCAAATCCAGCAATGTTCATCAAATCCAACCACTTCATTCTAGAGTCTTCTACACATACACAATTGTTAAAGTGGTTCCAATATTGATAGAGGTAAGCCAATAAGAGGCTCCGGTCTCTTTAACAAACAAACTTCGTTTTACATACCGGTTGGTTCTTTTACATTTCGAAAACAATTCATACTTGATATCAAAATATCATATTCCCTTTAAAATATCATTTCATTTCAAAATATCATTTTTACTTAAAATATGTCAATTTTACATGAAAATCATTTTTGCCCAATATCCCAGTTTCACTTCCAAAATCATTTCGAATTTCAATTTAGGTTATAACTTCCATTTAACCAAATTCACATTTAAATCGATTTAAGTATAAATAGTTCCCACTTGGATGTAACGACCCATATTTTTCGATAAATAAAACTATTAATTTAATAATAATTTGAAATATTAATATTGCAAGAAATTAAAACTTATGATTTTATAATGAGAGTAATAACTAGAATGTAATGTTAGTAATGATAATTTAAGGTAATTGCTAACTATTTTAATATGATTCCAATTAACTGAAATGATTATAAAGTTATAATTGTTTATAAATTGTAAATAAGGAAATGCATTGAATGTTGAATTTATATGTAACCAATTAGAATTAGCTAATACTGAATACGAAATCAATGATGTTGTTTGAATGCTATTGATAACTATTTAATGTAATTTCAATCAATTGAAATAAATTGTAGGTTGATTTGGTTATAATTGTAAATAATGAAATAAATTAAATGATGTATTTAATGGTGAGATTATATGTAATTGATTGACATACGTTAGTATATAGTATAAAATCATTTTGGTAAGCAATTTGTAACCCTTGGTTTTCAATAATAAGATAATGGATATGAATTATTATTGTAAACGATTGTTTAATTATCTTCCCATTTATTTGTCCGTTTGTATATTGAATGGGTAACTTATGGAATTAAGACAATTGAATGTTGGATGTAATGTTAGAATCATATGTTCTCAATTGAAATAGGATTTCGGTGAATTTGGAAATCAATTTATTTGTGCATAAAATATTGGGTTTTTTCGTAAACAATTGACTTGGAATTGTGTTTAATTTATTAATGTATAATAATTTCTTTAAATTATCATTTAGTTATTTAATCCATTTAAATTAATTTAAAAATCGATAAAATTTTATATAATTGAAACAGTGAAAATAATATGTATAAAGATGATAACTACAGAATATTAATTCAATAAAATGTAAACCAATGTAAATTATATTCATAAGATAATAGTTGATTTAATAACAAGAGTGAAATAAAAAAATAAATGAATTTATTGGAATTTAAATTATAATTAACTGAAAATTTATTGCAATTGAAATTGAACGCTGAAATTGTGCAATACATATATATTGAAATTAACATGGAAAGTTTATCTAAAAAGATTACAGATTTATATGTAATAAACAATGATGATTTTTTTAATAATTTACTTTGAATTTGAGAAGTGAATAAACCAATTTAATAATAATTATTTTATTAACGTGAAAATTGCCATTATGGCCACTGTCTCGGATTTCGATGAAACCAGTTTCATTGGATACGTAACAGTGAATTACTGTAGGATTTCAAGTTTTGTAGTGATCAGACTTGTCGTTTGATCGTGCAGACTCGAAACGTGTAGAAATCAATGTAATGAAATCAATTTGAAATAAGCCGATTTTAAAAGCTAACTTCTCATACAATGGAATTAGGACTCAAAACCTATTCCATTGAGTTTAAAAATATCAAAAACATCTATTTTGATATATGGGATGATCCATTTTCGTTTCGGAAGCAAAACGGGCTTTTCGGGTCGTTATTATCGTTTCGAACCAATTCGATATGTTGTTCTTTCTTATCGGGCCTTGTCCACATAAAAGACTTTGTTTCTCAAACCCTAGCAGTCTTTCAGTTTACTCTGTACATACATCAACTTCTATCTGTTTCTCTCTTCAATGGCAGAAACAAATTCCAATTACTTACCCTAGATCAAATTCAAATTAAAATCCAAACTCCTAAAACTATATCATATTATATATCGTTGGAAAGCTCCCGACGAGCGTAATCTTATACAGTGATTGGTGTTTTGATTTAGATCATGGTTTCTCCATAAATTGGCCATTTATTCTCGGCCGTTCATATGTGGGTTTGTGATTTGACGGTGGATTTGCGACGAGAGTTCGATTGGGTTGTGTGGGAGTGTAGAGGAGGTCGAGGCAAGGCAATCTAGTAGTTTACTTTGTTCTGAAGTGGCCTCGAATCGCCAGAATCAGAGATGATTTTGAACGATGGTGGTTTGTGATTGGATACGGTGGAAGCGGCCGCTTGCTCGAATGATGGTCGGCTGGAGTTGCTCTAGCCAGCAGCGTTGGTCGATCGTGGTATGGAGGGTCGTAGGCGGCGTAAAAGTTCAAAAGGTAGTGGCGGTTGCATTAGGGTTTCGAATGAAGCTTGTTACGTGCATGTTGTTTGGAGAGAGAGCGAGCAATGTCGTGATGACGTGGCCGTTTGGAGAGGATTGGTAATTATTTTTTTATTTTATTTTATCTTTTTTTAATTTTTATCATATAGTGTTCTAACTATCATATCTTTTCCATATGAGCTCGGGTTCATGCGCGGTTTGTTCCCTTAGGATTGTATCGAAGTTTCGGACATTACAGGTTCGGACAAATTTGAGACTGTTGAATTTCGGACCTTTATGTGGATTTTATATCGACTGAAAATCAAAAGTGAGTGTTTTAACCCACTCATGAATACTAAATTATCTTATGTTAGTTAAATTAAGTTTTGATGTGACTAGAAATTGATTGGTTGTTGTTTGGTATATTTTAAATTGTCATACCAGTTAAATTTGACTTTTATTGAATTTAATTGCTATTTAATTAATATTGAATGTAAATTGCTAGTTAAATACCTGTTAATGATCATCAGTAAATTATTATTATTTATTGGTTGATGTGAATAATGATTGTGTCGTATGCTCAATTGTTGATATTTGGATGATTTGATGGATGTTATTGGTTGACATTTTGGATGATTGGATGTTTATTAATTTCTATATCTTTGCTATGCCTATCGGTTAAAATGATACATACTTGAACGATCTTATAGATTAGGTAAAATCATTATGGGTTGAAATGATAAACCCGAGCAGTTTTCAATGATTTGGAAATTTTGATTTTTGGATACGGGTTGAAATGATATGTCCAGATTATTTTTTGAATTTGTATTATTTATTGGAATTGAATTATTTGAAAGGTGTAAGTTAATTTAAACTTTGGAATTATTTTAATCAAAATGATTAAGATGTATATTCATGTTGTACACTTGATAGGAGATGGAAATCCCGTAACATCTCTGAAACCATTGCATTAATGTTTCTATTTTACTTATTTTGATTTGACTTATATAAGATTTTTTAGTTCGAACTAGAGTTTTTTGTATTTTCATTACGCTCGGGTCAATTTGATCTTTTCAATGTTTTAAAGACTATTTTCAGGAGGACGAAGACGAAGATTCAGTATACTATTGTTATTTTTTATTATTATTCCACTGCATCTTATGTTCCGCTGCATTATTTGTTTATTTCTGATATATGTATAACTCTGATTTGAATTGTAAAAGTCTAATCAAATGTTAATTGAAAAACAGCTTCCTGAAATGTTTATTTGATTATTATATTTTGTCGTTTCGCAATGAGATTCTATTTTTTGTTTTTATTTCTTTCATTTATTTTCTTATATACCTTATTAACAATCCCCCCCTTTTTAATGGTTTGAATCTGACATGTATGGTTTGTATTCTATTTAAACCGTCCAAAAAGGTGGGTCGTAACATTGGACCAGTTTGATTTTTTTAGAAAATAGTTTGAATAATTAAATAGTTAAAATAGTTTGAAATAAAAAGGTTTGAGTATTGAAAATGGTTTATATGGTAAAATAGTTTGGAAAATCAAAATAATTTAATATTTAAAAAGATAAATTTTTAAATAATTTATATTAAAATAATCTATTTTGAAAATAGTTTCAAATCAAATTGTCCCTTCCCATTTCAACAATCTGGACCTAGATCCAAATTTCAATCAGCTAATTAAATTTCAAATCTCCCAATTTAAATCACCTCAATTTCGATTTAAATTTAATTCAACTCAATTTTGATTTCAACTCGAGTTAACTTCAGTTTCCAAACAATCATTTTAACGTCAAATTCGATTCAACGATTTGATTCGATGGTTTAAATTTCAATTCAAATTTTATTTTAAACGATCTCAGTTTATATAGATTTCAAGCTAAATTTCAAAATACCGATTTAAATCACTTAAATAAAATTTAACTTTAGTGTTCAAAGGTTCAAATCTTTAAAATAATTCCATTTCGAATATTTCAATTCCGAGTCCAAATTTTGTAATATCGGTCTAAATTACTAACCAAGATAAATTTCAAAGTTTGAATATAGTTTTAATTTTTTTAAAATAATTTCAATTTTCATCATTCAAACGATTTCTCAATTATAACTTCATGTTTCAAATTGCATTCTTAAAACAATTTCTTTTAATCAAATCAAATTATTTTAACTAAAATTCCTTTAATTAAATTCTACGCGTTTCAAGCTTGCACGACTAAACAATAAGTCTGATCGCTACAAAACTTGAAATCCTATAGTAACTTAATACTATGGATCCAATGAAACTGGTTTTGTCGAAATTCGAAACACTAACCTGAAAGGCTATTTTTACACGTTAATTAAAATAAGTAATTTCCAAAATCAATTTAATCACTTTAAATTCAATTTTATATGCTAACAATTTTCATTCTTGTTTAAATAAAATTTAAATCAACTTTTAAAATCATTTTCATTCATACTAAATTCACGATTCAATTATTTAAACAATTTCCAATATTAAATTCAAACAATTTAATTATCCAATAAACACCATATTTTAAATATAGTTATTTAACTTATAAAATTTAACCTTCAAAACGAATTCAAATAATAAAACAACTACTTCCATTTTACAGTAATTCAACATTCATTATTCAATTCTTGCTATTGATTACAACACGTTAAATATATTGAAATTAATTCCAATGCAAATAATTTCCTTAAATCTTATAGAAATTATTATTTCAAAAAAATTTCAAGTTTACATTAAATAAATTACATAATAAAATATTAAATTTTCTATTTCTAACCCATTTTGTTCAATATTATATTAAATTTAATTATTTAAAATAGTTAGAAATATGAGTCATTACAATCAATTTATTAGTCATTACATCATTATTGACCAATCTCATTCCCATGCAGTAGTAAATGTAATAAAATATATATAGTATGCCATGCCCGACATAGGAAGATGCCGACATAGACACTTAACTAGTTATAAATTTCTAGTTTTGTATAGTGAAATTTCCAAATAACATTTATTTGCAAACAAGCTTCCTGCTTTGTCTTCGTAGTCTTTATTCGTATTTCCAAGAGATACATGCCTAAACCATAAACATAACCTACTCAAATGAGTATTCATGGGTATATGGAAAATAAATAAATAAAAATAGGTCAGAATAAATCCTGGTATAAGTAGATTCAACCTAAACAAACCGTCATATAGTGATACCACACAACTAAAGCATAGAATTGGTTTTCCCCTCACTATCCCAACATATAAGTTACATTATATTATGTAATTAACACTACCGAATGAGCATACATATGGCATAGGCTTAAGTTTATCTTATACTTAACATTCATTTATGAACTATGTCATATTTTTATTCAGCCATTTGCAACTCAAACATACCCTATACTTGTCATCAATAAATTACAGACTATGTCATACAATCATCAACTTCATTCACAAACATAACCTAGTCCCTTATTTAGGCATTGATCTAGAAGTTCTCATTGGCTTATTTTAATGATTATCTCCCTAAGTCTATCTATCACTAATTTATCTTTCCTTCAAACATTGTTTCCAATGGAATAACCACTCCTACTACCATGGGAGCCACCTTGACTTTCTTAGAAGGTTGAATGCAAGAACATTGAATACATTCTAGCAAGCGCCCTTACAAAGTGTCAACGACCCTCCTTATCCCAGAAACATTTTCGTTCCAAAATGTTAATTCATTTATTACTTCCATTTTGGTGTTTTGGCACCCTTCCATAATTTATTAAATTTCAAATTTTATCGGTCATGGCACCCTGCCATATGTGCATTAAAATTTTGACTTTATTAGTCTCATCACTTTGCCACATACCTATTGAATTTCTGATTTGATTAGACTTGAGACACTACTATGCAATAATCTCTTTGAGTCGGTATATCTTTATGATTTTAGTTCAATCCTTTCCTTTTGTTTATTTATCTAGAAATCCTTTAGATAAAACATCTTTATCTTTAATTTAAATGATAACACTATCATTTCCTTACTTCCCTAAACTTACTCCATTACAAAGTTCAAATAAGTTAACACACTTTTAGCTTATAAATTTTCTTTATAATTTCATTCTTATGAAATTCACGACCAATATCATGCAAATTGGCTTCCAAAATGTCATTAAAATCTTCCTTATTTTATTTAAGGAATTGATATTAACAAGCTGTCGCAGGCATAGGTTAATAGACGTTGGGTGTCAAATTTAACCAAGCTATCAGATGTTTACATTACATGGCTATCGCATGTTGACACTTTATCTAGCTATCGTACGCTGACATATACAACCTATCATAGGTTGATATTTTAATGCTATTGCAAGTTGACATCTACAGCCTATCGCATGTCAACATTTTAATTATATCGCAAGTTGACGTATCTTTTAGCTATCGCACGTTGATATTTTATTAGTTATCTCAAGTTGACATTTTACTTGGCTATTGCAAGTTGACATTAGCTATTGCAAGCTAATATTTTACTTGGCTATCATAATTTGATACCTTTACACACTTTCGCACGATACACCTTAGATCCATGCATATTGATATTACTAGTTAACCTTAGCCATCGCAAGTTGATAGATATTATTGAGCTATGGCAAGTTGACATTAGCTATGGCAAATTGATATAACAATTTGGTCATTAAGTGGAAAATGAATTGATTACCATTCAAAGTAACTACTTTACACCAAACCCAACTACATATCGAATTCTCATTAGCCATTCTGAGAAATTGTAGTTTTCTTTTTTTACAAACTGTTAATTACTTCCTTAATTAAATATCCATTTGTATTTAACTCTTTCCTTTGCTAAATAATTCATATAAATTCTAAATGGAAAAAATCTCAAAATTTCATCAAAAATCTAAATCATTATATTTTGTCTTCTACAAAAATTTCAGGTCAAAATAGTTGTTTCTAATATTTAATCTCCTAAAACTAATCATTTCCTCAACTTAGAAAATTCATATAAATTCTATATAATTTCAGAAAATTATAAAACTAAAAACGCATATTTATTTCATCATTAGAAACATTATACAAAATTTCATAACATATGGAGAAGATTAAATTGTGTTTTACCCTAATACATGACTAATTCCTAGCGATTCTATTCATAAACCATAAATAAAAGCATTTTTGTCACTAAAGAATGGTTTATCATCTTTCAAACATTCATTAAATAATGAATTCGAATCTAAACGAGTTTGGAAGGATTTTTTGAAAACTTTTACTCACCTAGTTTGATAAGAAGTTGATCAAAAGCTTTTCTTCTCCTTAAAGATGAAATCTCTTAATCATAAAACTCAATTTCCTCTTCTCCTTCCTTAAAATGGTGGCCAGTTATTCCCCTTTCTTTTGATTTTTTATGTGGAAATGTTCCTACCCATGATCTTGAGTTGGCGGCCGCTGTCTTTGCAATCAATTCATGTAGATGTTATCTTTTAGGAGAGTGGTTTAAGCTATATACGAATTATAAACCTTTGAATTATTTATTCTCCCGAAAGGATTTAAACTTGTGGCAGTAGAGGTGGATGGAATTTTTAGCATCGTATGACTTCGATATCTCGTATACTCCTAGCAAGGGCAATGTTGTAGCCGATGCCTTGAATAGGCATCATGTGACATTGAATCCCTTGTTCTTAGAGTGGAAGCATTTGAAGTTCATTTCACGTTCGATTTTTGACCATTGTCAGACATCACTCCAGGATTATTAGCAACTTTGGATATATAGTCTACATTTATGGACCGTATTGGATCGAGTTAGAAGCAAGACAAGGAGATTTAAATATTTTTGAGAGGGTTAGTAGAGGAGAGCTGTTGAGTCATTTGAGGCATTATGCAATTGACTCGAAGGGATAGTTATGGACAGATGGTAGGTTATGTGTTTCCCTCATTATGGATTTGATTGACATGGTACTAGTCGAGTCACATCGCTCTAGGATAACCACTCATCCTAATAGAGACAAAATTATCATGACATAAAGAAAGCCTTTTAATGGCCATGTATAAAGAAGCATATGGCAGAGTATGTAACTTGATGTATGACTTGTCAGAAGGCAAAGGCAAAGTAGAAGAAGACGATAGGATTATTGCAGCCGTTGGATATTCCTCGGTGGAAGTGGGAGAGTATTTCTATGGACTTCATCGATGGACTCCCTGGGAGTAAAAGAGGAAATAAGAGTAATTGGTTCATAGGCCACTGACTGACCAAATTCGCACATTTTATTCCAGTTAGGAGTGCAAGGACTACTACGTCTTTGAAGACACTACATGTAAGAGAGATTGTTAGGTTACACGGAATTAATTCCAGCATCGTTAGCGATAGAGATTCACTTTCTGCCAACAAGTTTTGGAGGAGTCTACATGAGGCTTTGGGCACCGAGTTGAGCTTGAGTACCCTTATCACCCATAGAAGGATGGATAGACGAAGAAGGTGAATCGAGTATTATAGGACTTACTCCATACGTGCATATTGAATTTGGAGGCACTTGGGAGGATCACTTGCCACTAGTGGAGTTCACTTATAACAACAATTATCAAGGGAACATTGGGATAACACCGATTAGGGCGTTATACTAAAGACTCTATAGATCACTATTATTTCGATAAGACACTATGAATATGATTATTCTTGGAACAGATATGGTAATGGAGACTACAAGAAGTTAGACTTGATCCATAGGAGGATGAAAACCACAAAGGATAGACAGAAGCCTTACGTTGACATGAGATGCACAGATTTATATTTTATAGTGGACGACATGGTCTTTGTGAAGATCTTGCCGCTTAGGCATGTTATGAGATTTGGTAATTCAAGAAAGTTAACACCGAGGTTTGTAGGGCCTTTTCCCATTACTGGTAGAGTTAGAAAGTTAGCTTATAGCGTAAAGCTTCTTTAGAAGTTAGCGGGAGTACATGATATTTTCTATGTGTCACATTTGCCAAAATGTTTACATGATACCGCGATTGTAGTCGAGTCGAGTCAGCTAGAGAGGTGGAGGTAGAGAGGGAGTCACTTGTTCAATATGCACCCATTCATATTCTCAAGCATGGTACAAAGCTTATTAAGGTCCAGTGGGGAGATGACCCAGCAAAGAGTACATGGAAGCCTGAGGAGAAGATCCAAGCTGCCCACCCACAACTCTTTCGACGATGTTTCCATTTTAGATAAATAAGCAAAGGCTACTTACGTGTTAGGTTCTAGAATATCATATAGAAAAGGACCGTTAGATGATAGGAATGGTCATAAACATGTTAATAGGACATGTTTTGGATGGTAGTTGTTAGTGGATGTATTTATTTGTTCTTGCACATGCAGGCAAATATATTATTTAGTTAGCATGCACATACAACATCATTTGTTTTATTTTATTGACTTATACGCACATGGTTGTTGCACATGGATTGAATTGTCGCATACATTTACATACATGGCATAAGCATTTGCATTTCATGAGGTCAACCAGATTAGGAGACCATCTAACTTTTGCATTAGTATACATCCATATGCATTCCACGCTTATATGTACATATTACATCAGAAATTTTACTAAGGACAATGATTGCCAATTGATGATAGATGAGTACATGGTTGTATTTATTGATTTTTGCATGCATTAGTTACATTTTTTCATCTTTGGAGATTTAGAGGACGAAACCCTTCTAAGGAGGGATAATGTATCACCCTGAAAATTTTAAGCGGAAATTTAATAAAAGAATTAAATTTAAATATAATAAGGGAAAAAATGGAATTTTTATAAATGGTCGAAATTTTCTAAGAAACTTGCACCGTTGTGTTCGTAGTGATTTTCTATAAAATTTTCATATATAACTTTTTGAAAACAGAGCTAATACGAAAAAGTTATTAATATTTTAAATTTAGGTATCAAAAATAATTAAGTAAAAAAATTTAAAAAAATATATATTTAAAAATGGAAAACTGCCGGTCAATAGGTAGATTGGGACTACCAACCGTAAGTGGTCGACCACCCTCATCTATTAGCGGTCGATCGGTCATGGTGAGGATTTCGAGTAGCCAACGACCCAAATTTTATATTGTTGATCATGTAGCTAATATTGCTTTCTATCTCTATAAATACAACCCCAAGCTAGTTCAGAAAACCCTAATCTTCTACTAAATGTCCAAACTTTGTCTCTCTACAAAATGAATTCCTCTTCTCCTCAAATCATAATTTTTTTTCAAATTAAATTAAAATAGAAGTAAAGATATTGAAGAATAGTAAATCTAACGGAGATCAAGAAAATAAAAGAGATTCTAGGCGTAATCCGGAGGGGATAGCTTTGGTTTGAGGTGAGTGGATTCATTATCAAATAGATGATTTATATACAATTAAGTTTAGTAAACTCTATTCGATCTTGATTGTTAGAAATCAAAGAAATCTTATTTAACTGAATTAGAAATTTATCGTTATTATTAGAATATGATTCATCTTTTCTAATTTAGATTCTGCTAATGTTAACTTGTAAATTAAGAAACTGATAAATCTGAGTATACCACTTTTTGTCAAGTTGATAAGAGTTGCTGTTAAACCTAGGTCAAACTGATTTACAACAAAATGGAATCGGATATGAGTTTGGATAACTATAAATGTAAGATTCACAAACTTGGGTTTACTATAATTACGGTTTGCTAATGTCACATAGTAATAAACAATTTACTGTAACAAAATGGAGGAAGACGATAATGAATAAATAAACAAACAATAATTAACGGAAGAAAATTTTAATAATAAAACTTCACGATCGGTCGACTGGCTCACTTGAGCCGGTCAACCGCTCAAGGAATAGTGTATATTATATATATATATGTGTGTGTGTGTGTGTGTATTAGTTTAAGTAAGGAAACTAGTTCCTTATGTGGCGATCCTAAGACATTGCAGGGTTGGGTAAATGGTATTTATTCAGCATGGATCGATATTCGAATGGGGCGGTTCTATTGCAATTTGCACTTACATAAGGTTCCATGGTGGACGCGCAACACTGATGATAATTCTTGATGGTATGTGCGGCCCGACACTAATGGGAGTTCCTTGGTATTTAAAGTTATGCGACGTGATGTTGTGTTGTTGATGGATCCTGGCATGATGCAATAAGTGACGTTACGTTACCATTGAGAGGTGGACACAGATGCAGTAACGATGAGACACTTCGACGAGTCGGCATTACGGGCTCCCCCTCAATGGGTAACTAGGATACAAATATTTGTGGTTGTGGGAAATGTAGTCTCATGGCAGAAATTGTAGGGAAACCTATGTTGGACTAGTTATGTTTAGGCATAGTTGTAGGAAATGTGGTCGCACGATTGAAAATTATAAGAAAACCTATGTGGAATAGTTTTAGTAGCTATTAGCAGATCATTAGTTGTCTTGAGACTCTATTAGTTGTTCGATCATATATATGAGCCTATATAAGTCATTAGTGTAGGTGTGCATTGAGCTAAACCGCTTAAATAAAGAAACAAGTAATTCACAGACACTTATAGGACACTCTAGATCACATAGAGTTTCATAAAAGTCAATTGTGTATGATCACCATATATTAATGACGCAACTCATTCACCAGACTCTTGTCTAACCTATCCCTTTTTCCTTTCTTTTTCCCCACCGTAGGAGAATAGAGCTGTAGGTGGTAGGCCCAACAATAGTACTTTAAGAGGCGAGCTTTGCATTAGAGTTGCATTTTATTTTCTATTACTCTCCATTTAATGTTTACCATATCTAGTATTTTATCAGACTATTTGATGTATTTTTATATACTATGGATTTGACTATATGCTGTTTTGGATATTTTCTAAGATGACTATTTTTAATATTTATATTTTTCTACCATCTATTATGAGGTCTGAAAGTATAGTATATCTTAGATTTTATCCTTGTATCTTAAGCCTTTAAAATGTTTAAAATCCCGACAGCTCATACTTTCTGGCACCGACGTGAGTACAAAAGTCACTCTAGACTTTGGATTGATGTGTCGGGAGGTGGGGGTTATCACAACAACTATTTATCTCAGATGCGCTTATTGATGATATATTTGAGATGTTGGCTTTATTAGTGTCTTGACCATAGATCTCATAGAAGATGTGCTATTTGTCAGTTCCCATTTCTAATGCCATTGATTCTCTGGTTATAGGTTCACCAAAATCCATGGTTTCCCTGATTGCAATATAGATTCTTCTTTGGAGTTTCTACAAGCTCTATACGAGGAAACTTGCTTTGTCCTCCTCTAAAGTGTTTCTTTCTTCTAACTTTCTAGTCCATTTTTTGCATTTATTCTAAGGCTTTTCATCTTCAACTTGGTATAAAGTGATTAGTCCTGCCTCAATATAGGAATCCTCCATGCACATGTACTTGTTGGCCTAATAGCAGGAGTCATCTAAGTTGGTGGTTGGATTTTTCTTATGTTCTTTGTAAATATATATCTTCTTGTTGATTCCAGACATAACAGCTATATGTGCAATTCATTCATCCAATAACGTATAAAAGTAGTTATGGCGTTGATTCGTACAAGATAGCTTCATAGAGTTTCTCAATCCTAGTTTCTTGATATCTATCAAGCATATTTCGTCCTCAAACTAGATGACATAGCCTCTAAACTAACTCATGAACTTTTCCTTCAGTATAGCCCGAATGCTAATGGATTCATGATCGAAATGACTAAACCACATAGTTGCTAAATCGGATAAAAAAGAGGAAAACAATGACATATTACTTCCCTTATGTTTCCAGCTTCCCCCATACACTACACGAAAATCTTTGAATTCATTGCCATGTCATCTGAGATCTTAAATTTGTAACTATCAAATGTTTGTTGTTAATATAAATTTATTAACTACACAATATTCTTATTTGGTCCTATGCCTAATGTTAACATAAGAAACAAGTTAATTGAAGTCTGTAGTAGGTTAATGGTTTGTAAACAATCTTTGCTAATCGAAAAAATTGTTCAAATAGATTTTAGGTTAAATTGATACTTGATATGGTTTTTAAACCACTTTATCCTTGTTTATTCATTTTTATTACAGATGTAGGTGCTCATCATTTAATTTCTTATATTTTTATAAAGTTTTTTAAAGTATAACTTTTATCTTGTTCACATTCAGATAATATTTTATCAAAACATTAATACGTTGACTAAAATTATTGAGTTGCCTGACAAGTTTAGCCAAGAAACAACAAATGTGGGGTCTCATCATATTTGCGGTGCATGCACGGTGGATTTGGTTGGTCACATGCACTCAGCGGCTCATTGTTCCATACACGTTTGATGGTTGGATGTTTGAATCCACATGTCATTTGTGCTACAGCTCTCATAAACTGAAGAAGGCCTGATGCTTGCGACATGGTGTGGTTGAGACACACCATAGAGATCAAACCGCCATAACCCAAGCAAGTTACCCGAATCAGTAGCAAGGGACAACCAAAAACAGTTTCAGTACATTCGGTGTTAAATAGCAATTCATCTAGAAATGGGAAAATGGTTGCAGTTCAGACCCCAAACTGGTCAAAAATGGACGTGGACATCTGCCTCTACAAACATGACACTTGCACTTGTGCATTCCAAGTAGATTTCTCTTCCTATGCATTATTTTAGTCTACCTATGAAATGGTAGTAGAAGATGAGCTATATGGCAAAAAAAATTAATTCTGGGACGCCCTTTTTACAGGTTAGTTTTGTTTGTTTTAATGTTTAGGGTGTGTAAGATGCAAGTTGCCAAATGTTGTGTATTTGTAAGGTCAAGATAAGAGGACTAAGTTGCATATACGCTATTGACCAGCAAATATGATTTTTTTTCTTGATAACCTCTTTGTGATTTGTGTTATGTAGCGTGACATAGAAGCATCGATGGAAATAACAAAATGCCTCAACATGAGCAATAGTCTTTGGTATAGTTTCCATTTTTTTTGATATACACATTTGGTTTACATTGCTTGAAAGTGAAAATAGTTCAATATTTCTAGGCTAAATGAGGTCGTACGTATAAATTTATTCTTTTTGCAACTAATAGTGTACCTTTACATTTGAAAACCTACCCCAAACTTTCATCATGTCTATTTGTTTAGAAGAAACACATTTAGGTTATTAGATTATAATGGGTAATAGGTTTAATCTATATCATAGCAGTGAAAGCCCAATGATATATAGTCTTATCATGTTATAAAATTAACAGTACGCTGATTACAACATCCAATGCCATTTGTTTTCAAATATCATGTCAGGTTGAATCATTATAAGCAAATTGTAGATGTATAAAAATTTACAATAAATTTTACTTTTTCATCATACAATAAGTTTATTTAGTTGAACTCAAATTTGCTATATTTTGGTAAATCAGTATGCACAACGTACGTTCGTATGTACACGTACCATGTACTATTTGTCTCCTAAATTAAATTTGCTCAAATCTTCAGCATGGTTGCGTTGAAAGAATTATTTAATTGAAATCAAACTTATATACAGAGATGATATCTAGCATCATACCTTTTCTTTTTACATTAATTCCCCACCAAATGAAAGAATTATTCGTATGTTGTTGTCTTTCAGATACAATTATACAAGTACACAAATTGTCAAAATAATGGCTGCGTTGCTTTGTGCCAACTTTGAATGAACGTAGAAACTTCATGGTAAAGTCTATAGGTTACAAATCAAATATTTTTATTTTTATCTTTTACACTAAATAATGCATTAAATATTTTGAAGTTCTATAAAAATCACTTATTTTATAAGACATATACAAACATGAATTAATGGAGCAGGATGGGGGTACTTGAAACGTATAAAAGACAGAGCACGCTACAAGAAAATGACCCTGTTAAAAATTACAATGTTCGCAAAATGACAATTCTAATAAAGGGTTTTTAGTAATTGGTTTTTCCTAACAGTTGTAATAAAGGGTTTTTAACAACTGGTTTTTTTGACAGTTGTAATAAAATGTTTTTAGGAACTGGTTTTTCGTGAAATGTAATTAACGTATTTTTATCAAATGGTTTTTCCGACATTTGTCATTAACGTATTTTTAACAACTGGTTTTTCTGACAGTTGTAATAAATGTATTTTTAACAACAGTTTGTTTTAGCCAGTTGTAATAGCGGTCTATAACAACTTATTAGTTTTGACCATTGTAAATATTGAATAGTTATGAATTAAGAATTAATATTAATAAATAGCTTTTAATAATTAATATTAAGTATATAATAATTAATAATTATTTTTATTAATTAATAATTAATAATATATACTTAATAATTAACATTTAATAATTAATATTCAACTATAATCAAGAAGTAATAATTAATAATAACTAATTAATAAATAGAAGTAATATTTTAATAATTAATAGTTAATAATTACTATTGAATAATTAATAACTAATATTTAGTAAGTAATAATTAAGATAAATAGTTAATAATTAATATATTTAATATAAGTTCTTAATTAATAATTACTATTAAAGCATTAATAATTAACATTTAACATTAAATATTATATATTTAAAAGTTAGTAATTAATAATTATAATTAATAATTAATAATTAGTTAAATATACATAATAATTAAACTTTAATCATTTATATTAAATTATAGTTAAAAAGTGCAAAGTAATAATTAATAATTAATAAATAAAAAGCAATAATTAATAATAACTATTAAATAATTAATATTAATATTTAATAATTAATAAGTAATATTTAAGAATCAAGAAACAATATTTAATCATTAGCATTTAATATTTAATAATTTATTTAATATTTGATGCTTCGACAGTTTTGAAATTTTCTAAAATAAATTTAGAAATATTTTATATTGCAACTTCTATATAATAAGAGCATTACTTCCATATGTATTAGGTATTTTCATTTGTAACTTTCTTCTTTGACATTTTCAGCTTTTATTTTAGCTCCAAACCAAAATTTGCAGCTCAATCCAAAAATTTTGGCTCAAAACCTGACCCGAAACTAGGAAAACCTTAACCCTAATCATAAAAAAGCAAAGCCACCTCACACATTTCTAAGCGCTTCAAAGACACGAGCTAGCCAAATTATGGCGGCTCTAAAACTTCTTCACTGAAAACTTTCTCCTCACTCTTCCCTCTTTTATTCTTAACATTCTCGTAGCTTGTTTCTCCACATTTGGGTTTGATGGGATATCGACTCTCGCGAATTCGAGAGATGTCGGCCCTTTCTATTTGAGCTGATGTTGGCTCCAGATTTGGGTCTAGTGGTAAAGGAGGGCAATGAGACTACAGACGATGTTTTTTTGCTTCTTCTTCTTGTATCACAGTAGATTTTCTTCTGCAAATCCATTTGACTAATTCGCTTTTGATGATGACGGTTTGCTGAATAGGGGAGGCTAGATTGATAACTTGAAGTTCAAGATTAGTGATTTCATTCTACAGTAATGAAGCATGGACGGCTTTTATCAGCAGCGTCTCTACCACACTACCCTTTGCCTTCATATTGATGCACCATATTTAGTGAAATGTTCTCATGTTTTTAAATGTTTATCTTAGTTGATGCTACCTTTTGTTGTGTCTGCTCCTTTTGATGATATCTTACCATGATACTGCATGAATTGTTTGTATCACATATGGTTTCAATTTATTATTTTTATTTATGTAAAAAAAGCAGATAATAACCAAAGATTGTATTAAAAATGAGCATTGATTGCTTTGTTTCATGTAATGATAACAAAATAGTGGGCATTGAATAGAATAAATATAAAGAAACGAATGCGCGAACTTGACTCTTTTACATTTTATGAAGAAGTAAATATAACATATGTTAAACTTTTTAATTTTCTTATCCTTTTAGGCAATCTAAAGTATACCTATCTTTAATCTATCAATATTTCCCATACTTAGTAATTCACTCTTTTATAAATTGTAGCAAAAACGATGTTTTTTGAACATGTACATTCTATCGTCAATGTACGGTATCAAAAACTAACCCAATATGTTCATTGTGATCTTGAAACAAGATGTAAATATGTAAATTAGTCTCCTAGGGTCATAAATATTCAGAATAGGAGTGACTCGTACATAAACCTCTTTGAATCCACTCCAAGAATTTCCAGCTCTCTACTCTACCTAGTAAGTGGCATTAGGGTTTGTGTCGCAAAGATGGTCGGGAAATGGAACAAGTTCGTCAATGTCAAATTGAGGGTAGTGTTAGATGATGAGGATTAAGAATAAATTTCATTTGGAATAGGAGTGATTGGTGGGTAGTTACGGTAATAACACTGCTAGAATCGGCCTGTATAGTGTCTAGGCTTTGCGTCGGCGAGAATCGGCTAAAAAACTCGGCCAATTCTAGCCGACGCAATATCGCATTAAAGAAGTAAAACCCGCGAGCAGTTTCTCATTTTTCTTCCCTCCCTTTTCCTGTCAAAACCCTCGTCACCCGCCGTAGCCGCCTACCGTCACCGCCGTCTCAAGTCAACATCTAACCCCCGACGCTCTTCAAAGCTCTCCGGTATCTCCTTTCTTCCCGATTTCAGTTTATTTGACGTATGATTTAAACGCTAAATTTTGAAATTAGTTTATGGTAGATTAGAAATTGATGATTGGTTGGTATTATTCGATGATATTACTGTTTTAGATTGGTTTGAAATTATAATTTTGACACTGTCGGCTTGAAATTAGGGAAATTAGGGAAAAGAGTTGATTATCAATTTGTAATTGCTGATTATTGCGTATGTGTTGATGCTAATGGTGTACATTAGTTGATGATAAAAGGTATTAGTTTATTTAGTATAAAATTACATAATCGGCAAATTAAAAATTAAAATAGTTAAACGGAAGTTAAATTACGTTGTAAAATTTCAAATTTAGTTAATAAATATTTAAATAGTTGAATGAATATTGTTAATTATAAAAGTTTTATTTTTTAAACCCTTTAGAGAATTTTTGGCCCCGTCTGACAAGTGTTGTATATTATCGTTATATAGCTGTTCGGTTTTTCACAGAATGGACATCTATATTCATCTGATACAATATTTGTCGGATTTGTTCCTGTATTGGACAAGTTATAAATACAATAAAGTATAATTACATTTTGTAAATCATATCATTTTAAACGGTTCACAAAATTTGGATAGCACTCCCGTTTTTTCTCTATGTACACGTATTTGTGTACGATACAGGGAACAAAGAGGAACTGCTACCGAAATTTTATGAACCGTTTAAAATGATATGATTTACGAATGTAATTACTTTATTGTATTTGTAATGGGAAGTAGGATGGTCGACCATCAAAGTTAAAACAATAAAGAAAAAAGCAAAAAATAAATCGAATTGATTATTTGGATTAATAAAGGATAAACTTTATTATGTTTCTAACATATATTTTCAAATCAGAAAAAATGTTCGATTATTTTCTCGACCGTAGTTGGATGTATGAAGTCAGAACTGGTATGGAAGGTTCAATAAAGAAACATTTCTGTAGCGATGTACATAAATTTATTAGATTCGCTAAATCTAATAATCGTAATAACGAAGAACTTCGTTGCCCGTGTAGTAAGTGCAAACATTTGAAGCATTGGAAAGCAGATATAGTTGAAGTACATTTGTATAAAAATGGTTTTGTGCCGAATTATTACTTGTGGGATCGTCATAGAGAACTTCTTGTACCCACACCTAATCCTGTAGTGTTCGATGACAATAATGTTTTGACAAATCCAATAGAAAATATGGTGGAAGATGCAGCACGATCAATGTTTGATCAAGATGACGATGAAGATGTAAATGTCGAAGAAGAACCGACTGTGGGAGCTAAAAAAATATATGATTTATTGGACTCTGCTAAAAGGCCGTTGTGAGATGGTTGTAAAAGTGGAACCGAATTATCAGTAACTGCCGAATAAATTACTATGAAATCAAAATTCAACCTTACAGAAGCTGGATTTAAAGCAGTTGTACAAGCAGCAAAACGACATATGCCACCCAATAATCTGATGTGCGATAGTCATTATAAAGTGAAAAAACTTATGTCCGCTTTCGGTCTGCCATACCAAAAGATAGATACATGTGTAAAAGGTTGCATGTTGTATTGGAAAGATGACGTTGAGCTTAGAAAATGCAGAATATGTAACGAAGAAAGATACAAACCAAGAAAAAAAAGGAAAGAAGTTCCATACAAGAGGATGCATTATTTACCCATCACTCCTAGACTTCAATGGTTATATGCATCTTCTGCTACAACGTGCCATATGCGATGGCACGGTGTGAGAACACCAGAAAAATGAACTTTGATACATCCATCTGATGGAGAAGCATGGAAACATTTCGATAGGACTTATCCCGTATTTGCTGCCGAAAGACGTAAAGTCAGACTCGGTTTATGTACGGATGGATTTGCACCATTCTCTCAGTTTGGTAGTAAATATTCATCATGGCCTGTTATCGTAACTCTTATAATTTACCTCCATAGATGTGTATAAAAACTTCATATATGTTTCTCACTACTGTCGTCCCTGGGCCTGATGATCCAACACAAGGAATCGATGTTTATTTACAACCATTGATCGAAGAGTTGAAAACGCTATGGAATGAAGGAGTTGAAACATACGATATTTCGAGAAAAAAGAATTTTCATATGTTCGCTTCTTTGTTGTGGACTATTAGTGATTTTCCTGCATACGGGATGCTTTCAGGTTGGAGTACGGCTGGTCGTCTAGCTTGTCCTTATTGCAGGGAAGAAACACGGGCGTTTTCGCTACGGTATGGAAAGAAAATTTCTTGGTTTGATTGTCATCGGTGTTTTCTCCATCTCAATCATACTTTTAGAAGAGATAGAAAAAGCTTTATAGCTAACAGAGAAGAGAGTATGCAACTACCGAATATTTGGTCAAGCGAAGAAATATATGAAATTGTAAAGGAGTATCCGAAGATATATGAAACTGGAGTGCAGACTGAAATTCCAGATAAATCAAACATTCATAATTAGTGCAAACAAAGTACATTTTGGGAGTTACCCTACTGGAAAGATCTCCTACTCCGATATAATATTGACGTGATGCACAACGAAAAAACGTGTTTGATAATGTGTTTAATACAGTTATGAATGTAAAGGGAAAAACAAAGGACGATTTGAATTCAAGACTTGATATAGCAAACTTTTGTAAATGTCCCGAACTTCATATGAAACCCAATGACAATAAAAAACCCAAAGCATGCTATGAGCTAGACAGTAAGCAAGTAAAACTCGTGCTAAAGTGGGTGGAAGCACTAAGATGTCCTGATGGAATTTCTTCTAATCTTCGTAGATGTGTTGACTTTAAAAACAATAAATTGAGTAGGATGAAAAGTCACGATTGCCATATCATAATGGAATATCTATTACCCGTGATTCTCAAAGAACTGTTGCCCGTAAAAGTATGAAACGTTATAACAGAATAAAGTTTGTTTTATAAACAACTTTGTTCAACGACGTTAAAAGTCGACCGTATACGTAGACTTGAAGTAGAAATTCCTATACTGCTCTGCAAGCTAGAAAAAAATATTTCCGCCAGGTTTCTTTAATGTAATGGAGCATCTATCTGTTCATCTTCCATCCGTAGCACTTCTTAGAGGTCCTGTTCAATATGGTTGGATGTATCCATTTGAGGAGTAATATTGAATATCGGCAATATTTATGTTAGTTTAAAATTAAGTTTTATATACCTAAATTTAAAATAAATTTGTAATAGGTACTTGAATCATTTGAAGAAAAAATTAGGCAAAAATCACGAGTTGAAGGTTCGATTTGCAAATCATATCTTGAAGACGAAGCTTCATTCTTTTTCTCTCATTATTTTAGTGATCATGTGAACTTATTATTTGTAAGTGTTCCTCGTAATGAAGAAGTCGTTGAACATGATTCTTCTCAAGCAATGTTATCTATTTTTAGACAATATGGCCGACATGTTGGAAAATGTGCGGAAATATGATTAGACGATAGAGGTCGCCATGTAGCACACACATATGTTCTTCTAAATTGTCCAGAAGTTGCACCATTTATCAGGTAATAATAAATTCATATATAATTCAATTATACTTACATATTAATTATACTAAAACTATTACATATTTGCAGTATATACGAATCACTGCATCCATCTGGCGATCTTAGTAAAGAATTTGCTAAATGGTTTTCAAATTACGTTTATGATCCAATAAACTGTGTCGTTGACGAAGACGACATCTTGCGATCGGACCAAATAGAAATGTCAAGACGTATCCAATATTCTTAGTCAATGGATTTAAATTCAACACCAAAGATTACGATGCCGAAAAATTGACATATAATAGCGGTGTATTTGTCAAAGGTAGTGACGATCCAGATGAGCATATATAAGATTTTTACGGCATCTTAACACAGGTTTTAGAGTTGACATATTACATACAACCAGCAGAAAAAGTTTTTTTATTCAAATGCAACTGATTTAGCAATGTTCCTGGTACTGGAATTAACGTGCATAAAGATTATAAACTTATTGAAATAAAACTTACCTCACATTACTATAAGTATGATCCTTTCGTATTGGCCAAGCAAGCGTTACAGGTTTATTTTGCTCCGTATCTGTAACATCCCAAAATTTGTTAATTTAAATTTGGTAACTTATTTGAACTTTTGGAATTTAATTTGAAAAGTTTCAAAACAAATAAAAATTTGTGTTAATTTATATGAATAAAACTTAAATTTCTTTTGATTAAAATAATAAATGTTTTAAAAATCATTTGAATTTAAATCTTGTATATATGTGAATGTATATGTGAAAATTTTATGGTAAGATCGATATATCAGACAATTCCAGAAATAAGGAAAACATAAAGCAAAACACATGAGATAATCTTAGAACTATGTAACATATGAAATACATGTAGATTGTATGTGAATTATGTATGCAAGAAGATAAAAAAACATGTACATACAAAAATTCAAATAGCATAAGTATGTAAACATAGAGGAAAACATAAGCATTAAATGCTATCTTCTCAAGCACAAATAAAGTCATTTCAAATATTTACAAAACTTTTGTCTGGTCAAAGAAGGAGGCAAAAATAAAAAATCTTATCAAATATAAAAAACAAAGAAATAAACTACACCAGAAATACCTCCCATGTACAAAGTCTTTCTTCTATATATATGTATGTATCTTCTTGTTTCATTTCGTTCATCAACTTAGCAAATCAGAGAAAAGAAAAATATAAACAACACTATTTTTACAAGTTCAAATTCAGTTCAACAACAAACAGGAAAGTGATTAGCAAGAAAATAAAAAAACTGCACTTTTTCAACACAAAAGTGTTCTTGTTCAAACTTGTTTCCAGGTGAGTAAACATTTCACTTAAAAGTTTAAAGTAATAAATGCTAGAATATGTAAATTCTAGATGATATTGTGCTACATGATTATATATATAGATGAATATCTCTATGTACGTTTCATTTATATCTGTTATATGTATGAATATGGTCATCTCTGTTGTTTTTTTTTCAAGTACAGAGTTCAATCAAGATAAAAATTTAAACTTCATTTTCACTAATCTCTGATAGGCCTTAATCTTCAAAGAAATAAGTTAGTTTAAACATAAATTATGATCTAAATTTTGTTTAAAGCTTTATAGTGAAGTTGTGACTCTGTAAAATTCAGTTTTACAGTAAAAAGTTAATTTTAGGATAAATTCGAATATTGTAAAATATTAATTCGATTATATAGCTTAAATCAACATTCAAAAACAAGATTTTTAAAACAAAAATGGTAATTTTTAGTGAAGTATTTAAGTGCAGTTCCAAGTTGAACCGAAAATGCTTTTTCACCAATTTCCATCTATCAAGGAATTACTGAATATTAAGATTTTGCTTGAAGCTTGCTTGGCCATTGTTGATTTCAGGAAAATTATCAAAAAAAATTTCTATTGCACGAATTGGTGGGACAAGTTCATTTTAGGGTTTAAGGCTCGAATTTGATGTAGTCAGGAAATGAGACTCTATTAGTTGTTCGATTATATATATATATATATATATATGAGCCTACACAAGTCGTTAGTGTAGGTGTGCATTGAGCTAAACCGCTTAAATAAAGAAACAAGTAATTAACAGACACTTATAGGACACTCTAGATCACATACAATATCATAAAAGTCAATTGTGTATGATCACCATATATTAATGACGCAACTCATTCACCAGACTCTTGTCTGACCTATCCCTTTTTTTCCTTTCTTTTTCCCCGCCGTAGGAGAATAGAGCTGTAGGTGGTAGGCCCAACAATAGTACTTTAAGAGGCGAGCTTTGCATTAGAGTTGCATTTTATTTTCTATTACTCTCCATGTAATGTTTACCATATCTAGTATTTTATCAAACCATTTGATGTATTTTTATATACTATGGATTTGACTATGTGCTGTTTTGGATATTTTATGAGATGACTATTTTTAGTATTTATATTTTTCTACCATCTGTTGTGAGGTTTGAAAGTATAGTATATCTTAGATTTTATCCTTGTATCTTAAGCCTTTGAAATGCTTAAAAATCCCGACAGCTCGTACTTTCTGGCACCAACGTGACTACAAAAGTAACCCTAGACTTTGGATTGGTGTGTCGGGAGGTGCGGGTTGTCACAACAACTCTTTATCTCAGATGCGCTTTGATGATATATTTGAGATGTTGGCTTTATTAGTGTCTTGACCATAGATCTCACGGAAGATGCGTTATTTGTTAGTTCCGATTTCTAATGCCATTAATTCTCTGGTCATAGGTTCACCAAAATCCATGGTGTCCCTGATTGCAATATAGATTCTTCTTTGGAGTTTCTACAAGCTCTGTACAAGGAAACTTGCTTTGTCCTCCTCTAAAGTGTTTCTTTCTTCTAACTTTCTAGTCCACTTTTTGCATTTATTCTAAGGCTTTTCATCTCCAACTTGGTATAAAGTGATTAGTCCTGCCTCAATATTGGAATCCTCCTTGCACATGTACTTGTTGGCCTAATAGCAGGAGTCATCTAAGTTGGTGGTTGGATTTTTCTTATGTTCTTTCTAAATATAAGTCTTCTTGTTGATTCCATACATAACAACTATATTGGCAATTCATTCATCCAATAACGTATAAAAGTAGCTATGGCGTTGATTCGTACAATATAGCTTCATAGAGTTTCTCAACCCTAGTTTCTTAATATCTATCAAGCATATTTCGTCCTCAAACTAGATGACATAGCCTCTAAACTAACTCATGGACTTTTCCTTCACTATAGCCCAAATGCTAATGGATTCATGATCGAAATGACTAAACCACATAGTTGCTAAATCGGATAAAAAAGAGGAAAACAATGACATATTACTTCCCTTATGTTTCCAGCTTCCCTCATACACTACACGAAAATGACCCCAATACAATTAGTTATTTAAAATGTTCATAAAACGACAATTGTAATAAAGGGTTTTAACAACCGGTTTTTTTTGGCAGTTGTAATAATGGTTGTTTAACAGCTGGTTTTTCCTAGTAGTTATAATAAAGGGTGTTTAACAATCGGTTTTTCCTGACAGTTGTATTAAACGTAATTTTTATAACTGGTTTTTCCTGACAGTTGTAATAAACATATTTTTAAAAACTATTTTTTTAGCCAGTAGTAATAGAGATTTATAATAACTTATTTGTTTTAACTGTTGTAAATATTGAATAATTAATAATTACTATTACATAACTAATAATCAATAAATAAATTTTAATAATTAATATTTAATATATAATAACTATTAATAAGTAAAGATTAATAATATCTACGTAATAATTAGCATCTAATAATTAACATTCAATTATAATCAAGAAGTAAAAAATTATAATTAATAAATAAGAAGTAATATTCTAATAATTAATAATTACTATTAAATAATTAACAATTCATATTTAATAAGTAATAGTTAAGACTAATATTAAATAATTAATAGTTTATAATTATTTTTAATAATTAATAATATAATATAATTAATAATTAATTAATTAATTAATTTCTAATAATAATGTATAATAATGATATATACTTAATATTTAATAATTTATAATAAATAATTTATTATATTCCATAATTCATAAATAATGATTAATTATTTAAAATTAATTTTTATTTGATAATGATTTATAATTAATATTTTTAATAATAAATAACTAATATTTTAACAATTTATAATTATTTTTAATACAATTTTTAATAATAAGGTATTGATAATAATATATACTTAATATTTAATTATAATTGATAACTCATAAACAATAATTCATAAATAATGATTAATAATTTTAAATTTATTTTTTATTATGTAATGATATATTTTTTATAATTTGTAAATTATAATGAATAATAATTTATATTTAGCAACAAATATAAGCGATTGATTGATTAGTGATACTTAAAAGTACATTTAGAAAATAAATATAAACTAATTAAAATTTTGTCATAAATTTTTCATCCTTCCGCCTTCCGTTTTTCATTCTCCCGCCTTTGGAAAGTTGTAAAAAAAATTAAGTTTTTCCTGAAATAAGACATCGCACTTAAATCTTAAATCAACAAACCCTATATCAAAATCACGTTTCCCTCATCCCAAGCTCTCTTCACCTTCTCCTCCTTATGCACGCTCCATTGACCTCTTCCTTGTCTCCAAATCCAAACACAAACTTGAATCCATCAAAATAGATTTCATTGGCGACAATCCCCTCATTGCTCCAACGGCCAACTCATCGTCGAGGTGGTGTCGAAGAACCACATCTATGATTATTCATGCTGTTATGGTTGGCGTGGAGTCATCACTCCTCCAATGCCAAGTAAGGGTGCTCGAGATGCCAGGCACCTCCATTGTTGACTTTAGATTGTTGAAGCATCGCCGCAACTTCTTAGTCGAAGACGATATGGATCTTTGATGGAAGGAGGCAACCGACGAGTCTGTTTTTGAGTTGGTCTTCTTTAGTCGCTACACCTTTCTAATTAGCCTTCCCTCACTGTTTAGTCTATTGGTAAGTTACATGTTCATAATATTTCACCTATTTGATTTATGTGAATCCTAATAGTCTATTAAATTTCAATAACCACTGCTAAAATGGTGAATATTAGAGGCTCAAAGGTAGTGGAAAAATATAAAATCAGCCTCTATTAATGCTTACTTAAGGACATAAGAGTGTACTATCCCCAAAAATTATAATGTGGGCATAAACAAGCTCCTCAAACCATGTTAGAAATAATAATTTCCAAGTGGAGGGAAGTTTATTTGGGAGGAAACGAAATATCGGCTGCAATAAAATCTTCTATCCTCAAATTGAAATCGAAAACGCTAAGCAAAATAAATCCTTGGTCATGATGTCTCCATCTTTCATGTAACGACCCGTAAACTGTTCAATAATTTTATTTGTTTTATTTATAATTTTATTTGTTATATTTATATATTTAATTGAATTTTGTGAAATTTTAAACGATAAAATTTTGAAATATAAATTTGATATTTGGAATGCATCTAGTTAAATATAGCAACTGGTAAATTTTCGTCCGAAAATATGAAAGTTTATTTCGTGCGTAAATTTACTTCAATTTAATTAGTTAAAAAGCGATGAAAATAAAATGTTTTCGGAACCTAAATATTTTTATATAGAAAAATTCTAAACCATCTTCTGAGCAAACGTCATTTTTCGTTTTTCAAAATTCAGACTTATTTAGCTCCGTCGATCTTATTTTCTTACATTTTTGTTCCATTTCCCGTCAGTAGAAAATTCGAATTTTTATAATTCAATCATAGCACTGATATCTATATACGGTTTTGATCGTCTTGTCGTGCTGACCTCCGCGGTATATTCGTATGTGTGTTTCGACGTCCGGTTGAAGGCGAAATCTGTAAAGGTTGAACCGTATCGGTACCTATATTTCAACCTTTTGAATTCTTTTTTTTGGTTCATTACCTACTGAGTCACTAGCAATTATTATTTTCTGAATTCAGCAGATGTCTTTTTACCTTTCCACATTGTTTCCAACGTTTCCTAGGTCCATTCGTTTATCCACTGTTGAGAAACCAACGGTCGGCAACTTTACTATTTTTGGAATGCATGCACTGACTTTGGTTATCTCCACTTCTATTTTATATGGCTATTCATTTTAGGTGTCTCTCCTCTCTCTTATTTTTTAGTTCTGTTTTAAGAAGAAGAAAAAATTCACTTATTTCCCTGCTTCTTCACTGTTTCAATGTTTTCAATGTTTCAATGTTTTCAAATCCTGGCGGCCGCATGAAATCTCCCTGCTTCTTCACTTATTTCATGCTTGAATAACACACTCCTCCGCGTCAGCCTCAACACCACCTCATCTCACTACTTCGGTCACCAGAAACACGGCTTCCCATCCCGCGGCCACTCCTTACACCTTCCGACACCCTCCACCTTGAGACCGCGGCCACCGAACCACCACCCCTCCTTCTGCTGTACTAAAACTCCCACACCAAAGCATGCACGTGCAACCCACAACCCTCCTCCTCCACCCTCTGGCCGAGACCTCGCCCATCTCCGATTGTCGCCTCTTCCTTCCATCCAACAACTTCACCTTCAACCTTTTGTCGCTCCCCTCCTCCGGTCTTCCTCCGCCCATGGCAGCGACAGCCGACCGAACTGCACCATTGCCCAAGCCTCCACTCAACCTCACGTGCATCCATCCAACATGAAGCCTGACAGTAGTATGTGTATCTTTATGTTCATAGTTCCAGCATATTCATATTTCCGTATATAATAATATAGAGTATAATATTTTTCATTTTACAAATTGTTGTTCATATACAATATAATTGATATATATATATAAGTATAATAATATTTTGGGTTATATAAATTTAGTTTAAGGAACATATCCTTTATAAGTTAGTAATGGATTCTAGTTTCATGTTTACAGTAACCTGTAGGTGCTTGATATGTGATGTTATACCAATTTATATGTAGAAAGGTTAACTGGGTTTAAACATTGAAACTTTTGTTCCTACGTTTTGTATAATTGTCAGTTATACTAGTTATAGATTTAAGAAAAAAGAGTACGTTTGAAAAAAAATATTTCTTTTTTCAAAAATGATGCACATACTATTCGAATTCATAGCCGTCGAGTCATTGATATATACAGTGATTATATACATATATGTTAGGCGTTTGTGTTTATTCTGCTTAGAGTTGTAATATAACTTGAGATAATAAATAGATTGGTTATTTCTGTAAACTGTACCTAATTGATATATTATCTATGTTAATATATATATATATATATATATAATTTAATAGATATAGTTACCTGCATGTTGTAGTCAGTGGTCTGCCATACTACTTGTATTTTGTTTAAGCCTGCTTTGCCACTTCATATTTTCCATAGTATAACGTCACTTATAGGTATATATAATAAATTGGCATATGTGTTTTATTTAAATAAGGAATTTAAACTTATATATGTAAATTGCTGGGTATGTGTGTGTGTATATATATATTAAGTTATATTCTTTTAATTTCAAAATATAGTATGTACGAACGTTTATATCTATGTTTTACATTTGTATATTCCTAAGAATATGGGTAGTGTTTTAAAATATAGTGTGTGTGTGTATATATATATATATATATGATTTTATAAATTGTATCTATATCAGTTCAATTGTATCATTTATCATCATCGATCCAGTTCTGATTCGATTTCGTCTATTCCTATTTATCAGCTTTGAGCGTCGATTCGTACCAATCTAACTTCGATTTGGAATTCGTGCTTGGATTCGTAACTCATCTCACTCGCATTCATCTCTAGCCTTGAAAGGTGAGCAATCATTCACGATTAATGTTCTTTTATTTATTGAATTTGATTTCAATTGAAACGACAATTGAAATATGCGACTGTTAGTTATTTACACAGTTATATGTATGATATTACCTGTATTAGTTCACCTGTAACATCTGACACCATTATCTGTTATTTATACGATGATAATCCTGTTTGGTTGATAATTGATTGTTTGTTGTTTACATTGGACGTTTAATTGTTAATGTTTAACGTGACAAAAATATGAAATTGAATTTCACGTAGGATAGAGCGACTTAGAATTGATATATATGTTGAATTTAATTAGACAAATTTGTATAATATGACCCTTAAATGTTTAATTATTCGACACGTAGAAAAATAGTTAATACCTTTGAACCATTTGAATTTATGTTGTATTAATTGATGTCAAGTGTAGAACCGTATAAATAATTAGTGTAATAATCCTTAATCTACATGAAATGATAGTGTAGATTCTAGAAATAATTATATTAATTTGCATAGGCAACAAATGTAAATTAATGTGATTATTTCGGGATTATTTGAATCAATTATTGGATTGTTATTGGTTGTTGTCATTGCTTGTTTATTTACTTTGACACCATCACAGTTCTCACACTACAAGTTCCCTTTGTTATACTTGATTTTTGAATTGAAATGGAATCGGGTTAAAATGATAAATACCCAAATGAACTTGACTTAGGATAGAGAATTAAATAAAAACCCAATTGGTCAATGATTTGATTTAAAATAAAAATAAAGATTTTATCTAAATAGATAATAATATTTGAAATGAAGTTGAAATTTGAATTTAATGAAAGGAAATGTTAATATTTAATAATCTGAAACAAAATATTAATAAAGAAATTGATGAAAGAACGTTGTTTAATAAAAAAATAATGATTGAATTATCTTTTGAAATTATGAAATAATTATGTTTGAAATTATTTAATAATTAAGTTTGAAATTATTTAATAATTAAGATTGGAACTATTTAAAAATTAGGCTTTGGAATTTATTTGATAATTTAATTTTGGAAGTATTAATTATGTTTTGAAACAATTTAATAATTAAATAAAAATGAATTATTTGAGAATTTAATAAAAATTTGAATTCTTTGATAAGAGAATTGAACTTTTGAATAAGTGAATTTGAACTACGTTAATAAATGTAATTGGGTTTCTTTATTAATTAAGTTGTGGAAATTTTAAGTAAGTTAATAAGTGAAATTGAACTTCTTGAATATGTGAAATTAAGTTTCTTTATTGAGTTTGGAAATTTGTAACTAAGTAAAATATGTGGAATTGAATTTCTTTAACAAGAAATAAAAATGTGATTTATTGAAATTAATGTAAGCCTTGTAATTTTAAGAATTGATTTGACGAATCTAATTTAATTCAATTTGAAGTTTTGATATAATGAAGTTGGAATTAAACAATTGATTTAATAAATTGGAAATTAAATAGAAATTATTTTGAATGATAAATTTACTTAATTAATATTTAATGAATCGATCAATGAATTTAAATTGATTTGAATGTTAAATTAAATTTGTTTAAATGATTTTGGAATGAAATTTATATACGAACTTGAATCAATATTTGAATTGTTTTAATTAAAATTGAAATTGAATTATAAGATTTTGAAATTGTAATTTGGAAGTTGAAACGTATATTATGGAAATTGATATAGAAAGACAAATGAAAGGATGATTTATAAATTTGAATTGAAATTGAAATTGATTTGGTTTTGAAATATATGAACGACCAATCGGTGTAATAATTACGGAAGCTATTAAAGAAACCGGAATCGGTTATGGACATACTCTCTGTCTAAACTGAAAACCACTTTAATAGCTATACGCGGACTGTGATCCGGAATGAAGTGGTTGGAATGATGTACGTGATGACTGAAGAAAGAGAACGATAATGGATATCCTTGACACTTGTGTCAAATTGGAAATGACTAAAACAGGAGCCGTGCCGGGCCAAATGGGGTTAGCTACCTTTAGCGAACACACTTCTTCGTAAACTACCCATTACTTGTTATTGATTGGTGCACCTTCGGAATTTCAGGAGTGTTGTTTCGTGGTGTTGCGATCGTTGCGGCGATGCGTTTTCACCAGTCCGGATCAGGCAAACGGTAGTTTCACTACCTTGGGTATTGCCTCATGTGCCTTGTCATACTTGTAACCCTATACACGCGACCACTACGAATTTGTTTTGTCTTATACCTATGGAGTACTCCCTGATATCCCACTAGTTTACGGTGGAGTTTACAGTGCTGTATAGACTATAACGCTTATATAAAATGTGTTAAGGGGGATAATGGTAACGTCTTAACACTATTATGATATTTTATATTACCGATAGACATTATCTATTTAGCGTATATTACTACATAGTAGATAGTTTAACGGATCCTTAGAGGACGGTTATTCCAACGTCCTTTGAGTTATTTGTATTTCAATTGTTATTTCACTTGAGTTGGATTTACTGACATAAGAGTGTTAATCCTGACTCGAGTGTTTTGTGTTTTGCTTTACGCTCGGATCAGACTGAGTGGTTCAGCTTTTGAGACTCACCTTTGGAGTTGGAGCTTCGCTTGGAGATCCAATTATCTTCCAGCTTTTAGATATTCAGTTGATTCCAGTGATGTATTCTGATATTTTATTTGACTATTATATTCGAGACTTCTGTTGTAACTTATTCACTCTGTTATATGTATATAGTAGTTTCATGAACTACTATCTTTTGCTTCCGCTGCATATTATTACTCTGTGATTCTGTGATTATTTATTTACTGTATATGTTCAGTTTTGTCAAATTTAAATTAACAATTCGGTATTTTGAATTATTCAAGTCCGACATGTGCGGATGCGAATAGTCCAAAATAGCGGGTCGTTAAAGTTGGTATCAGAGCCTTGGTAGCTCTAGGTAAAACTCAGCATATAGGGTAAATGTATTTACAGAATCACTCTCATTTGAGTCTCAATCTCTTCCTTTTGACTCGATTCCTTTGAATTTTCAGAACGTCCCTCGGTTCCAAAATTCATTCTTGTCCCTCACTATTCGTCTTCTTTTAATTCCGGAGTATCCCATAACTCCACTTCGAATGATTTTTATAATGAATCGGCGGTCTCGCCAAACTTCTAACAATTTATAAAGGGATGAAACTCCTTTATAATAGGCATTGAATTACCGAAGATTTCTATATCCTCGGTTTACGATGCTATCTATTCCCTGCTATACCTGAATTCTATCTCTTAAGATCGAATGTTGATTTACCTCGAAATTCAGCATCGATCTTATTCTTGAAGTCAAGGTCGACCCGGTTAAGGTTGCTCATGAATTAAATAAGCTTATCCATCTCCCAATTCTGCTGATTGAATTATCTTATCTTCTGCTACAAACTTATTTTTGAATCAAAAATTCTCTTTGATTTGAGTCCGTCAAAATTGAATCTCTATCCTTGCTTTGAAATCCATTATTGTATCGTTGAGCGAGGAAGTGTATTTGTAGATTAATATTAATATTAAAAATGTTTATATATTGTGTTGTTTGAGTTGTTAATGTTGATTTGGGTTTTCGATCGATTCGTCTGATCAACGTTATCGATAGGATTTCCAAAACGCTTGAGCAAAGCAAACTGACACAATATTGTTTTCAAATGTGGTAGGTAAAATAATTTTGTATGATTATATTATATATAAGTAAAAAAATTCTGAAATTAAATTGATAATGAATTTGTTGTCAGAATTAATAAATAAATGAATTTATAAAACTTAGTTATAATTTGATTCGGAATTTGAAGTGAATTTAAATTAGAATTTGAGAATTTAATTCCTGATAATTTCGAACTATGGCTTTAAAGTTTAAAATATATATTATTTGAAATATGTTCGAATAGAAAGGGTTTTCAAAGAATTTTAAATGATTAAATTTGAGCTCTTCTCTTTTGTCGCTGGAAAATAATTTCGGTGATAACGGCCGCATCATCGACATTCATTTTTGAGATTCGAAGTGGGGAGACTATTCTATAGCTTTGCTATAGTTTTGCTTTGAGAATTCAACTGATTTGGATTTCTAAAAGTATGATTTGATTTATAAAATATATTGATATATGGTTTTATATTTGATTTGATATCGATAACATATATATTTATTTATTCCTAAATAGTTTGAAGAGAATCGAAAATTTAATTCTTAAATTTTTGTTGAGAGTAATCTCAAATATAAAATGAACCAAAATTTTGAATGAATATGAAAGCTCGAGATAATGGAATTAGTGAATTTTGTTGGTACAATACCCAATTTTTTTCTAATATAACTTACCAAAATTTTCAAAACTTAACTATGTACTTGAATATTATACAACATAAGTGATATCAAAGGAATTTTTAAATAAATTGGAGTAGTTATAATAAATGTAAATATACTAAATATATTTGTGATAAGATATATTAAGTAGAATAAATTTAATAATAATTTGGAATAAAGAAGAATTAAATTTGTTGAATAAAGTATGATTATAATAAATGACTATTCAAATTTATGATCTTTGAAATTATTAATTTAAGAAAATTGGATAATATACAATATAAATTGTCTTTATAAATAAAATGTGAGCGCGTATAATAAATGTTATACACTTAAATTTTAAAATGTTTATGGAGATAAATAGAATAATAAGTTAATTGAACAATAGATGTGATTAATAAAATAAAGATTTTGTTTTGGAAGTTAATAAATTAAAATTAAATCAACTTAATGAGATATCTTGAATTAATTGAATTTAAATTTAATTTCATTTGAAAGAAACCCTTTTGTACCTAACATTAATAAATGTGAAATCAAATCAATTTAATGAAAATCTTGAATTTAAAACCAAATTGTTGAATATAAATTTATTTAAAATTGAAATTTATATGGTTTAAATTGATTGTTTTATTTTGAAATTCGAGTCTATTTTCTTCTGCTTCTTTCTGTTGTCCTACTTCCTTCCTTTTCGGGGACGAAAAGTTATGAGTAGGGGAGAATGTAACGACCCGTAAACTTTTCAATAATTTTATGTGTTTTATGTATAATTTTATTTGTTCTATTTATATATTTAATTGAATTTTGTAAAATTTTAAACGATAAAATTTTGAAATATAAATTTGATATTTGGAATGCGTCTAGTTAAATATAGCAACTGGTAAATTTTCGTCCGAAAATATGAAAGTTTATTTCGTGCGTAAATTTACTTCAATTTAATTAGTTAAAAAGCGATGAAAATAAAATGTTTTTGGAACCTAAATATTTTTACAAAGAAAAATTCTAAACCATCTTCGAGCAAACGACATTTTTCGTTTTTCAAAATTCGGACTTCTTTAGCTCCGTCGATCTTATTTTCTTGCGTTTTTATTGCATTTCCCGTCAGTAGAAAATTCGGATTTTAATAATTCAATCATAGCACTAATATCTATATACCGTATTGATCGTCTTGTCGTGCTGATCTCCGCGGTATATTCGTATGTGTGTTTCGACGTCCGGTTAATGGCGAAATCTGTAAAGGTTGAACCGTATCGGTACCTATATTTCAACCTTTTGAATTATTATTTTTTTGGTTCATTACCTACCGAGTCACTAGCAATTATTATTTTCTGAATTCAGCAGATGTCTTTTTACCTTTCCACATTGGTTCCAACGTTTCTTAGGTCCATTCGTTTATCCACTGTTAAGAAACCAACGGTCGGCAACTTTACTATTTTTGGAATGCACGCACTGACTTTGGTTATCTCCACTTCCATTTTATATGGCTATTCATTTTAGATGTCTCTCCTCTCTCTTATTTTTCAGCTCTGTTCTAAGAAGAAGATAAAATTCACTTATTTCCTTGCTTCTTCACTGTTTCAATGTTTTCAATGTTTCAATGTTTTCAGATCCTGGTGGCCGCATGAAATCTCCCTGCTTCTTCACTTATTTCATTGTTGAACTAACACACTCCTCCGCGTCAGCCTCAACACCACCTCATCTCACTACTTTAGTCACAAGAAACACGGCTTCCCATCCTGCGGCCACTCCTTACACCTTCCGACCCCCTCTGCCTTGAGACCGCGGCCACCGAACCACCACCCCTCTTTCTGCCGTACTTAAACTCCCACACCAAAGCATGCACGTGCAGCCCACAACCCCCCTCCTCCACCCTCTGGCCGAGACCACGCCCATCTCCGATTGTCGCCTCTTCCTTCCATCCAACAACTTCACCTTCAACCTTTTGTCGCTCCCCTCCTCCGGCCTTCCTCCGCACATGGCAGCGACAGCCGACCGAACTACACCATCGCCCAAGCCTCCACTCAGCCTCACGTGCATCCATCCAACATGAAGCCTGACAGTAGTATGTGTATCTTTATGTTCATAGTTCCAGCATATCCATATTTCCGTATATATTATAATATTTTGCATTTTACAAATTGTTGTTCATATACAATATAATTGATATATATAAGTATAATAATATTTTGGGTTATATAAATTTAGTTTAAGGAACTTATCCTTTATAAGTTAGTAATGGATTCTAGTTTCATGTTTACAGTAACCTATAGGTGCTTGATATGTGATGTTATACCAATTTATATGTAGAAATGTTAACTGGGTTTAAACAGTGAAACTGTTGTTCCTATGTTTTGTATAATTTTCAGTTATACTAGTTATAGATTTAAGAAAAAAGAATACGTTTGAAAAAAAATATTTTTTTTTCAAAAATGATGTACATACTGTTAGAATTCATAACCGTCGAGTCATGGATATATACAGTGATTATATACATATATGTTAGGCGTTTGTGTTTATTCTGCTTAGAGTTGTAATATAACTTGAGATAATAAATAGTTTGGTTATTTCTGTAAACTATACCTAATTGATATATTATCTATGTTAATATATATATATATAATTTAATAGATATAGTTACCTGCATGTTGTAGTCAGTGGCCTGCAATACTACTTGTATTTTGTTTAAGCCTGCTTTGCCACTTCATATTTTCCATAGTATAAAGTCACTTATAGGTGTATATATATAATATATTGGCATATGTGTTTTATTTAAATAAGGAATTTAAACTTATATATGTAAATTGCTGGGTATGTGTGTGTGTGTGTGTATATATATATATATTAAGTTATATTCTTTTAATTTTAAAATATAGTATGTACGAACGTTTATATCTATGTTTTACATTTGTATATTCTTAAGAATATGGGTAGTGTTTTAAAATATAGTGTGTGTGTGTGTGTGTGTGTATACACGATTTTGTAAATTGTATCTATATCAGTTCAATTGTATCATTTATCATCATCGATCCAGTTCTGATTCGATTTCGTCTATTCCCATTTATCAGCTTTGAGCGTCGATTCGTACAATCTAACTTCGATTTGGAATTCGTGCTTGGATTCGTAACTCATCTCACTCGCATTCATCTCTAGCCTCGAAAGGTGAGCAATCACTCACGATTAATGTTCTTTTATTTATTAAATTTGATTTCAATTGAAACGACAATTGAAATATGCGACTGTTAGTTATTTACACAGTTATATGTATGTTATTACCTGTATAAGTTCACCTGTAACATCTGACACCATTATCTGTTATTTATACGATGATAATCCTGTTTGGTTGATAATTGATTGCTTGTCGTTTACATTGGACGTTTAATTGTTAATGTTTAAAGTGAGAAAAATATGAAATTGAATTTCACGTAGGATAGAGCGACTTAGAATTGATATATATGTTGAATTTAATTAGACAAATTTGTATAATATGACCCTTAAATGTTTAATTATTCGACTAGAAAAATAGTTAATACCTTTGAACCATTTGAATTTATGTTGTATTAATTGATTAAGTATGAAATTGAATAATTGATGTCAAGTGTAGAACCGTATAAATAATTAGTGTAATAATCCTTAATCTACATGAAATGATAGTGTAGATTCTAGAAATAATTATATTAATTTGCATAGGCAACAAATGTAAATTAATACGATTATTTCGGGATTATTTGAATCAATTATTGAATTGTTCTTGGTTGTTGTCATTGCTTGTTTATTTACTTTGACACCATCCCAGTTCTCACACTGCAAGTTCCTTTTGTTATACTTGATTTTTGAATTGAAATGGAATCGGGTTGAAATGATAAATACCCAAATGAACTTGACTTAGGATAGAGAATTAAATAAAAACACAATTGGTCAATGATTTGATTTAAAATAAAAATAAAGATTTTATTTAAATAGATAATAATATTTGAAATGAAGTTGAAATTTGAATTTAATGAAAGGAAATGTTAATATTTAATAATCTGAAACAAAATATTAATAAAGAAATTGATGAAAGAACGTTGTTTAATAAAAAAATTAATGATTGAATTATGTTTTGAAATTATGAAATAATTAAGTTTGAAATTATTTAATAATTAAGTTTGGAATTATTTAATAATTAAGATTGGAACTATTTAAAAATTAGGCTTTGTAATTTATTTGATAATTAAATTTTGGAAGTATTAATGAAGTTTTGAAACTATTTAATAATTAAATAAAAATGAATTATTTGAGAATTTAATAAAAATTTGAATTCTTTGATAAGAGAAATTGAACTTTTGAATAAGTGAATTTAAACTACGTTAATAAATGTAATTGGGTTTCTTTATTAATTAAGTTGTGGAAAATTTAAGTAAGTTAATAAGTGAAATTGAACATCTTGAATATGTGAAATTAAGTTTCTTTATTGAGTTTGGAAATTTGTAACTAAGTAAAATATGTGGAATTGAATTTCTTTAAGAAGAAATAAAAATGTGATTTATTGAAATTAATGTAAGTCTTGTAATTTTAAGAATTGATTTGGCGAATCTAATTTAATTCAATTTGAAGTTTTGATATAATGAAGTTGAACTTAAATGATTGATTTAATAAATTGGAAATTAAATAAAAATTGTTTGAATGATAAATTTACTTAATGAATATTTAATGAATCGATCAATGAATTTAAATTGATTTGAATGTTAAATTAAATTTATTTAAATGATTTTAGAATGAAATTTATATACGAACTTGAATCAATATTTGAATTGTTTTAATTAAAATTGAAATTGAATTATAAGATTTTGAAATTGTAATTTGGAAGTTGAAACGTATATTATGGAAATTGATATAGAAAGACAAATGAAAGGTTGATTTATAAATTTGAAATGAAATTGAAATTGATTTGGTTTTGAAATATATAAACGACCAGTCGGTGTAATAATTACGGAAGTTATTAAAGAAACCGAAATCGGTTATGGACATACTCTCTGTCTAAACTGAAAACCACTTTAATAACTATACGCGGAGTGTGATCCAAAATGAAGTGGTTGGAATGATGTACGTGATGCCTGAAGAAAGAGAACGATAATGGATAGCCTTGACACTTGTGTCAAATTGAAAATGACTAAAATAGGAGTCGTGCCGTGCCAAATGGGGTTAGCTACCTCTAGCGAACGCACTTCTTCGTAAACTACCCATTACTTGTTATTGATTGGTGCACCCTCGGAATTTCAGGAGTGTTGTTTCGCGGTGTTGCGATCGTTGCGGCAATGCGTTTTCACCAGTCCGGATCAGGCAAACAGTAATTTCACTACCTTGGGTATTGCCTCATGTGCCTTGTTATACTTATATCCCTATATACGCGACCACTACGAATTTGTTTTGTGTTATACCTATGGAGTACTCCCTGATATCCCACTAGTTTGCGGTGGAGTTTACAGTGCTGTATAGACTATAACGCTTATATAAAATGTGTTAAGGGGGATAATGGTAACGCCTTAACACTATTTTGATATTGTATATTACCGATAGACATTATATATTTAGCGTATATTACTACATAGTAGATAGGTTAACAGATCCTTAGAGGACGGTTATTCCAACGTCCTTTGATTTATTTGTATTTCAATTGTTATTTCACTTGAGTTGGATTTATTGATATAAGAATGTTAATCCTGACTCGAGTGTTTTGTGTTTTGCTTTACGCTCGGGTCAGACTGAGTGGTTCAGCTTTTGGGACTCACCTTTGGAGTTGGAGCTTCGCTTGGAGATCCAGTTATCTTCCGGCTTTCAGATATTCAATTGATTCCAGTGATGTATTCTAATATAGTAATTTTTATTATTTTATAGTTGAAGCTATATCTCAAAGTTATAAGAAGGTTGGTGGTATAGTTGTTTAAATCATGACCATGATTGCAAGAGTTTATTTATTTTCTTATTTATAAGGTTTATGCATAATACTTTAACCCACGGGTGTATGTAGCTAGCTGAAATCTTTGAATTCATTGCCATGTCATCTGAGATCATAAATGTGTAACAATCAAATGTTTGTTGTTAATATAAATTTATCAATATTCTTATTTGGTTGTATGCCTAATGTTAACATAAGAAACAAGTTAATTGAAGTTTGTAGTAGGCTAATGGTTTGTAAACATACTTTGCTAATCGAAAATTTGTTCAAATTGATTTTAGGTTAAATTGATACTTGGTATGGTTTTTAAACCACTTTATCCATGTAAACAATCTATTCATTTTTTATTACAGATGTAGGTGCTCATCATTTAATTTCTTATATTTTTTTTAAAGTTTTTTAGAGTATAACTTTTATCTTGTTCACATTTAGATAATATTTTATCGAAACACTAATACGTTGACAAAATTATTGGGTTGCCTGACAAGTTTAGCCAAGAAACAACAAATGTAGGGTCTCATCATATTTGCGGTGCATGCACGGTGGATTTGGTTGGTCACGTGCACTCAGCGGCTCATTGTTCCATACACGTTTGATGGTTGGATGTTTGAATCCACATGTCATTTGTGCTACAGCTCTCATAAACTGAAGAAGGCCTGATGCGTGCGACATGGTGTGGTTGAGACACACCATAGAGATCAAACCGCCATAACCCAAGCAAGTTACCCGAATCAGTAACAAGGGACAACCAAAAAAAGCATCAGTACATTCGGTGTTAAATAGCAACTCATCTAGAAATGGGAAAGTGGTTGCAGTTCAGACCCCAAACTGGTCAAAAATGGACGTGGACATCTGCCTCTACAAACATGACACTTGCACTTGTGCATTCCAAGTAGATTTCTCTTCCTATGCATTATTTTAGTCTACCTATGAAATGAGACTACAGACGATGAGATGTCGACCCTTTCTATTTGAGCTGATGTTGGCTCCAGATTTGGGTCTAGTGGTAAAGGAGGGCAATGAGACTACAGACGATGTTTTTTTGCTTCTTCTTCTTGTATCACAGTAGATTTTCTTCTGCAAATCCATTTGACTAATTCGCTTTTGATGATGACGGTTTGCTGAATAGGGGAGGCTAGATTGATAACTTGAAGTTCAAGATTAGTGATTTCATTCTACAGTAATGAAGCATGGACGGCTTTTATCAGCAGCGTCTCTACCACACTACCCTTTGCCTTCATATTGATGCACCATATTTAGTGAAATGTTCTCATGTTTTTAAATGTTTATCTTAGTTGATGCTACCTTTTGTTGTGTCTGCTCCTTTTGATGATATCTTACCATGATACTGCATGAATTGTTTGTATCACATATGGTTTCAATTTATTATTTTTATTTATGTAAAAAAAGCAGATAATAACCAAAGATTGTATTAAAAATGAGCATTGATTGCTTTGTTTCATGTAATGATAACAAAATAGTGGGCATTGAATAGAATAAATATAAAGAAACGAATGCGCGAACTTGACTCTTTTACATTTTATGAAGAAGTAAATATAACATATGTTAAACTTTTTAATTTTCTTATCCTTTTAGGCAATCTAAAGTATACCTATCTTTAATCTATCAATATTTCCCATACTTAGTAATTCACTCTTTTATAAATTGTAGCAAAAACGATGTTTTTTGAACATGTACATTCTATCGTCAATGTACGGTATCAAAAACTAACCCAATATGTTCATTGTGATCTTGAAACAAGATGTAAATATGTAAATTAGTCTCCTAGGGTCATAAATATTCAGAATAGGAGTGACTCGTACATAAACCTCTTTGAATCCACTCCAAGAATTTCCAGCTCTCTACTCTACCTAGTAAGTGGCATTAGGGTTTGTGTCGCAAAGATGGTCGAGAAGTGGAACAAGTTCGTCAATGTCAAATTGAGGGTAGTGTTAGATGATGAGGATTGAGAATAAATTTCACTTGGAATAGGAGTGATTGTTGGGTAGTTACGATAATAACACTACTAGAATCGGTCTGTATAGTGTGCAGGCTTTGCGTCGACGAGAATCGGCTAAAAAACGCGGCCGATTCTAGCCGATGCAATATCGGATTGCAGAAGCAAATACCCACGGGCAGTTTCTCATTTTTCTTCCCTCCCATTTTCCCGTCAAAACCCTCCTCCTCGTCACCCGCCGCGACCGCCTGCCGTCACCGTCGTCGCAAGTCAACATCTAGCCCCCGACGCTCTTCAAAGCCCTCCGGTGTCTCCTTTCTTCCCGATTTCATTTTATTTGAGGTATGATTTATACCCTAAATTTTGAAATTAGTTGATGGTGGATTAGAAATTGATGATTGGTTGGTATTATTCGATGATATTACTATTTTAGATTGGCTTGGAAATATAATTTTGACATTTTCGGCTTGAAATTAGGAAAATTAGGGAAAAAAGTTGATTATCAATTTGTAATTGCTGATTATTGCGTATGGGTTGACGTTAATGGTGTACATTAGTTGATGATAAAAGTTATTAGTTGATTTAGTATAAAAAAATCTATTTTTACTAATTATATGTGTGAACAACTTATTTTAGTTTACATAATCGGCAAATTAAAAATTAAAATAGTTAAATTACGTTGTAAAATTTCAAATTTAGTTAATAAATATTTAAATAGTTGAATGAATATTGTTAATTATAAAAGTTTTATTTTTTAAACCCCTTAGAGAATTTTTGGCCCCGTCTGACAAGCTTTGTATATTACCGTTATATAGCTGTTCGGTTTTTCACAGAACGGACATCTATATTCATCTGATACAATATTTGTCGGATTTGTCCCTATATTGGACAAGTTACGAATACAATAAAGTATAATTGCATTTTGTAAATCATATCATTTTAAATGGTTCACAAAATTTCGATAGCACTTCCGTTTTGTTCTCTATGTACACGTATTTGTGTACGATACAGGGAACAAAGGGGAAGTGCTACCGAAATTTTGTGAACCATTTAAAATGATATGACTTACGAAATGTAATTACTTTATTGTATTTGTAATGGGAAGTAGGATGGTCGACCATCAAAGTTAAAACAATAAAGCAAAGGCAAAAAATAAATCGAATTGATTATTTGGATTAATAAACGATAAACTTTGTTGTGTTTCTAACATATATTTTCAAATCAGGAAAAATGTTCGATTATTTTCTCGATCGTAGTTGGATGCATGAAGTCGGAACTAGTATGAAAGGTTCAATAAAGAAACATTTCTGTAACAATGTACATGAATTTATTAGATTCGCTAAATCTAATAATCGTAATAATGAAGAACTTCGTTGCCCGTGTAGTAAGTGCAAACATTTGAAGCATTGGAAAGCAGATATAGTTGAAGTACATTTGTATAAAAATAGTTTTGTGTCGAATTATTACTTGTGGGATCGTCATGGAGAACTTCTTATACCCACGCCTAATCCTATAGCGTTAGATGACAATAATGTTTTGACGAATCCAATAGAAAATATGGTGGAAGAAGCAGCACGATCAATATTTCCAATGTTTGATCAAGATGACGATGAAGATGTAAATGTCGAAGAAGAATCGACTGTGGGAGCTAAAAAAAAATGATTTATTGGACTCTGCTAAAAGGCCGTTGTGGGATGGTTGTAAAAGTGAAACCGAATTATCAGTAACTGCCGAATACATTACTATGAAATCAAAATTCAACCTTACAGAAGCTGGATTTACTGAAGTTGTACAAGCAGCGAAACGACACATGCCACCCAATAATCTGATGTGTGATAGTCATTATAAAGTGAAAAAACTTATGGCCGCTTGCGGTCTGCCGTACCAAAAGATAAATACATGTGTAAAAGGTTGCATGTTGTATTGGAAAGATGACATTGAGCTTAGAAAATGCAGAATATGTAACGAAGAAAGATACAAACCAAGAAAAAAAAAGGAAAAGAAGTTCCATACAGGAGGATGCATTATTTACCCATTACTTCCAGACTTCAAAGGTTATATGCATCTTCTGCTACGGCGTGCCATATGCGATGGCACAGTGTGAGAACACCGGAAGAGGGAACTTTGATACATCCATCTGATGGAGAAGCATGGAAACATTTCGATAGGACTTATCCCGCATTTGCTGCCGAAAGCCGTAATGTCAGACTCGATTTATGTACGGATGGATTTGCACCATTCTCTCAGTTTGGTAGTAAATATTCATCATGGCCTATTATCGTAACTCATAATTTACCTCCATGGATGTGTATGAAAACTCCATATATGTTTCTCACTACTGTCGTCTCTGGGCCTGATGATCCGACACAAGGAATCGATGTTTATTTACAACCATTGATCGAAGAGTTGAAAACACTATGGAATGAAGGAGTTGAAACGTACGACATTTTGATAAAAAATAATTTTCATATGTTTGCTTCTTTGTTATGGACTATTAGTGATTTTCCTGCATACGAGATGCTTTCAGGTTGGAATACGGCTGGTCGTCTAGCTTGTCCTTATTGCATGGAAGAAACACGACGTTTTCGCTAAGGTATGGAAAGAAAATTTCTTGGTTTGATTTCCATCGATGTTTTCTCCATCTCAATCATAGTTTTAGAAGAGATAGAAAAAGCTTTATAGCTAACAGAGAAGAGAGTATGAAACTACCGAATATATGGTCAAGCGAAGAAATATATGAAATTGTAAAGGAGTATCCGAAGATACATGAAACTGGAGTGCGGATTAAAATTCCAAGTAAATCAGACATTCATAATTGGTGCAAACAAAGTATATTTTAGGAGTTACCCTACTGGAAAGATCTCCTACTCCAACATAAATTGACGTGATGTACAACGAAAAAAACGTGTTTGATAATGTGTTTAATACAGTTATGAATGTAAAGGGGAAAACAAAGGACGGTTTGAATTCAAGACTTGATATAGCAAACTTTTGTAAACGTCCTGAACTTCATATGAAACCCAATGACAATAAAAAAAACCCAAAGCATGCTATGAGCAAGACAGTAATCAAGTAAAACTCATGCTATAATGGGTGGAAGCACTAAGATGTCCTGATGGGATTTCTTCTAATCTTCGTAGATTTGTTGACTTTAAAACAATAAATTGAGTAGGATGAAAAGTCACGATTGCCATATCATGATGGAATATCTGTTGCTCGAGATTCTCAAAGAACCGTTTCCCGTAAAATTATGGAGCGTTATAACAGAATTAAGTTTGTTTTATAAACAACTTTGTTCGACGACGTTAAAATCGACCCTATACGTAGACTTGAAGTAGAAATTCCTATACTGCTCTGCAAGCTGGAAAAAATGTTTCCGTTAGGTTTCTTTAATGTAATGGAGCATCTACCTGTTCATCTTTCAACCGAAGCACTTCTTAGAGGTCCTGTTCAATATGGTTGGATGTATCCATTTGAGATGTAATATTGAATATCGGCAATATTTATGTTAGTTTAAAATTTAGTTTTATATACCTAAATTTAAAATAAATTTGTAATGGGTACTTGAATCATTTGAAGAAAATAATTAGGCAAAAATCGCGAGTTGAAGGTTCGATTTGCAAATCATATCTTGTAGAAGAAGCTTCATTCTTTTTCTCTCATTATTTTAGTGATCATGTGAACCTATCGTTTGTAAGTGTTCCTCGTAATGAAGAAGTCGTTGAACATGATTCTTCTCAAGCAATGTTATCTATTTTTAGACAACATGGCAAACATGCTGGAAAATATGTGGAAATATGGTTAGACGATAGAGATCGCCATGTAGCACACACATATGTTCTTCTAAATTGTCCAGAAGTTGCACCATTTGTCAGGTAATAATAAATTCATATATAATTCAATTATACTTACATATAATTATATTAAAACTATTACATATTTTCAGTATATACGAATCACTACATCCATCTGGCGATCTCAGTAAAGAATTTGCTAAATGGTTTTCAAATTACGTTTATGATCCAATAAACTGTGTCGTTGACGAAGGATTACGACATCTTGCGATCGGACCAAATAGAAATGTCAAGACGTATCCAATATTCTTAGTCAATGGATTTAAATTCAACACCAAAGATTACGGTGCCGGAAAATTTGACATATAATATCGGTGTATTTGTCAAAGGTAGTGACGATCCAAATGAGCATATAAAAGATTTTTACAGCATCTTGACACGGGTTTTAGAGTTGTCATATTACATACAACCTGCAGAAAAAGTTTTTTTTATTCAAATGTAACCGGTTTAGCAATGTTCCTGGTACTGGAATCAACGTGCACAAAAATTATAAACTTATTGAAATAAAACATACCTCACATTACTATAAGTATGATCCTTTCGTATTGGCCAAGCAAGCATTACAGGTTTATTTTGCTCCGTATTTGTAACATCCCAAAATTTATTAATTTAAATTTGGTAACTTATTTGAACTTTTGGAATTTAATTTGAAAAGTTTCAAAAAAAATAAAAATATGTGTTAATTTATATGAATAAAACTTCAATTTCTTTTGATTGAAATAATAAATGTTTTAAAAATCATTTGAATTTAAATCTTATATATATGTTAAAATTTTATGGTAATATGGATACATTAGACAATTCCAGAAATAAGAAAAACAGGAAGCAAAACACATGAGATAATCTTAGAACTATGTAACATATGAAATACATGTAGATTGTATGTGAATTATGTAAGCAAGAAGATAAAAAAAAACATGTACATACAAAAATTCAAATAGCATAAGTATGTAAACATAGAGGAAAACATAAGCATTAAATGCTATCTTCTCAAGCACAAATAAAGTCATTTCAAATATTTACAAAACTTTTGTCTGGTAAAAGAAGGAAGCAACAAGAAAAAATCTGATCAGATAAAAAAACAAAGAAATAAGCTACACCAGAAATACCTCCCCTGTACAAAGTCTTTCTTCCATATATATGTGTGTATCTTCTTGTTTCATTTCGTTCATCAACTAAGCAAATCAGAGAGAAGAAAAATATAAACATCACTATTATTACAAGTTCAAATTCAGTTTAACAACAAACAGGAAAGTGATTAGCAGGAAAATAAAAAAACTGCACTTTTTCAACACAAAAGTGTTCTCTGTTCAAACTTGTTTCCAGGTGAGTAAACAATTCACTTAAAAGTTTAAAGTAATAAATGCTAGAATATGTAAATTTTAGATGATATTGTGCTACATGATTATATATATATATATGAATATCTCTATGTATGTTTCATTTATATCTGTTATATGTATGAATATGGTCATCTCTGTTGTTTTTTTAAGTACAGAGTTCAATCAAGATAAAAATTTAAACTTCATTTTCACTAATCTCTGATAGGCCTTAATCTTCAAACAAATAAGTTAGTTTAAACATAAATTATGATCTAAATTTTGTTTAAAGCTTAATAGTGAAGTTATGACTGTAAAATTCAGTTTTACAGTAAAAAGTTAATTTTAGGATAAATTCGAATATTGTAAAATATTAATTCGATTATATAGCTTGAATCAACATTCAAAAACAAGATTTTTAAAACAAAAATGGTAATTTTTAGTGAAGTATTCTAAGTGCAGTTCCAAGTTGAACCGAAAATGCTTTTTCACTAATTTCCATCGATCAAGGAATTACTAAATGTTAAAATTTTGCTTGAAGCTTGCTTGGCCATTGTTGATTTCAGCAAAATTGTCAAAAAAATTTCTATTGCACGAATTGGTGGGACAAGTTCAATTTAGGGTTTGAGACTCGAATTTGATGTAGTCAGGAAACGAGACGAGCTCGTCTCCTCTGTTGGATCAAGCTTCTCGAAACTCGAGGGAATGGAAGAATAGGTTGTTGACGTGGTGTGGACGGAGTTGGAGCATCTCCGGTGGTCTGAGAAACTACGGCGAGGTGATTTTGTTGGATGGGTCGAGTGTAGTTTTTCGTATGAAATGCTAAATTTCGACCTAGTAACTTTGACGTCGAGTTGATGGTGGTAATCGAATATAGGGGTGATTCACGAATTGCCGGAGGTCGTGAAGTTCGCCAGAGGGACAGTGCGACGCCGTGCACGTGCACGATATCGTTTTGATGTCAGAAACTGGTGAGGGTGAGCGACTGGAGTTGATACTCGAGAAAAGGGATGCGTTGCTTCGGTGTGGAACTCGAGTACGTGAGCAGACTTCCTGTTATTTTAGTTTTAAACTTAAGTTTGACCTAAACTTAACTGGAAAACAAAAGAGGAAGAAGAAGAGTATGAGGAGAAGAGGAGGCTCGGGATATAGGAGGAAAAAACTGGAGTGTTTACTGGAGTGGACCCGGGGGATCTCTCGGGTTGTGTTTCAAAATACTTAGCTGAAGAAAAATTTATGTTATTTAATCTTAAACAAAGTTTAAGTACTGATGGCCTAATTAATGAGTTCATTTAAGTTTTAATTAACCAAGTAAATATTTAGGAATGTTTTTTTAAATCTTAATTAATATTTTAATTAGGTAGTTAATGTAAGGTAAGTGTTAAGGTTAATTAATATTAAAGTTTTTAAGGTTAGTAATAATTTGATTCAAAGTTATTAAAGAAGATTTTAAAATGTTAATTGAGATAAATTATTATTAACAAATTGTTTAAAAAATTAATTAAGAATGATTAATCTATGATTGTAATTAAAGATTGGTTAATTAATAATTAAGTGTCTAATTTATTTGTAATTAAGAATTGTTAATTAGATAATTAAAGTTAAGTAATTAGTAGTTAATTAATTAATAATTAGTAGTTAATTAAGATGATTAATTAAGGAATAATTAATTAACAAAGTTAATTAAGGTTTAATTAATTCCTAGTTAAGAATAACTAATCGTTGATGTAAAGTAATTAATAAAAATAAGCATGTGGTTAATTCACTTAAATCACATTCACCTTGATTTAAAATGATTAATTATTATCAAATGTTGTGTACTGGATTGATATTTCTGTTGTGATACTGTGTGATGTGAATTGTTTTGTGCTGAACTGTGATTTGTGTTTTGTTCCTGTATTTATGTGAAAACCCTTTTCCCCGTAAAACGGCATTTAAACTTCAATATGACAGGGAGTCGGATTCCAGTTAGTTATCCTAAACCCACATCGAACCCTTAATGTGAATCTTTGTAATTGATACATCCATGTGTTTTAAAAATTAAACGTTCACTATTCGGATTAGCCGGGAGAGGACCTTTGTGTCATATAACCCGTTCCGAATAGTGATACGTCGAAATGAATAGCATTTGAAGACGGTGGTGAAGACCGGGTGTCTTCGAAAACGATAGGATAACCTATCGAATGTCTCTGCATTGAGTTGCTCCGGTATAGAGATCTCCACATGTGATGGGGAGTCCGATCGGGATTGTGGATACCCGGATTTACAAGGGCTTCTTCCTTTATAGGACGAAGTGCATCGGTTCTGTTCGAACCCGGAAGAGACTTGTATGGTTGTGTGTCTGACACTATACTTTGAGATATAAAGCAGATTTCTTTCAAATACATATCTATTGGTGGTGGAGAATTTATTCTCTTAGCTTAACACCCTTCTCTGAGACGTACGAGCTCAGAGGTTATGTAGTTGAAGGTTATCAGCGATATACTCCCAATTTGGTAGTGTGGCATTCTAAGTGCTGCTGTGTGTTGATGATCGTTTGTTGATCATTTGTGATCAAAGCAGGGCTTTCGTGTAAAGCGTAGCTTTGTGAACGAGACCTCATCGGACCTCACACCCCGGAAATGGTCGAAACAGGAAAGATGCGGCAAGGTTATGAGGGTCGCACCCTTTAGGGTATGTCATTTCCTTCTGGAAAAAGGTGGTATCATGGTACGGAGCCTAGATACTTTACCAATGTGGTTGCTGCAATCTCATTTACTGTGTGGTTGTTGCTTTGTGTTAGAGGGCCCTCGGATAAAGGTCGCAAACGGCCAGGGAATGGCATAGTCGTGTAGTAGTTACCTAGTTATAGAGGTTACCCGGCTTTGTGTTGGCAAAGAACTGGTTAAGTTCTCGGGACGTCCCTCCAGAAGCATACCCATGTGGCAGTAGGAAGTTCCTTAGCCCGGCCATTAGTTGGAAAATCCAAAGGAACAATACGAGCCTCGTACGGTTTTAGTTGTATAACCTGCCACCTCAGGTGGCAGCTATAGTAGGCATAGTATAATGGCACCTATGCTTGCTAAGATTAATATTATATTTTCAAAATGTTTTCACACTATGAACTAGTAATAATATCAAAGAATTTTTCTCGTATCAAGCATATTTGACTATCATAAGAAGAAATCTCCTCCAATTCTGCGATTGCATTGTGTATGTGGCAGGAGGTCTTAGGGTAGTTTTATTTTCCAAAAAGCATACCGGATTTTCTTTTATAAATCTTGTTTTATTTGAAAGCAACTGTCTTTGTTTACTCATACCAGTCCCATGACTGACCCGGAGTTTATTGTTTCCTTCCTAAACTCTGGGTGCCCATAATTTCCACACGGGCGGCCTAGTAGCAGGTTTTCCATGTTTTAGTGTTAGCTGTAATTTGGAGGCTATCTATTTTGGAGGCTTTTGTCTTGGAGATATTTTGAAAGCTTTTGGATCTCAAGGTGCTTAGTTTTGGAAGTTTACTGTCGCTTCATTCCTTTGAAGAGTTTTGGCATATGATCACTTGTTGTTCTATTATGATGTTCTATTGGAGTTGTGATATATGTATAAGAATACTCTAATGTTGTAATGGATATTATGATGATGTTGTAACTGTGATGTAATGAATGTTATTAATTCTGTTTCTGCTGTTTTTATACTCATCTAATGTTGTTATAAGCTCCATCCGACTGGAGTTCGATGTTTGAATCTTTGGCAGTCGAATACAAGTCAGGTATTTGATGTCGATTTTCGAACATTGGATTTCGGGTCGTGACATGTGGTATCAGAGCTGAAAGTTGAGTAAGAACTTTAGCTACGGAGTATAACACATTAGATGGCTACAACACCTAGTCAAGATCCCCCAACAGCAGAAGCAACTTTATCTATTCAGCATCAGCCGAATCTGGCTGATTTATATAAGAGTTTCTCAAGGCTTGGTGGTAGGCCGTTCACCGGCAAGGAGTCGATTGTTGGTGCCCAAGCATGGATCAGATCATGTGAAAGAATCTTTAGAGGGCTAAAGTTGCAAGATGATCAGATGCGACTCATAGCTTCTTGGCAACTTCAAGAAGAGGCCTTAGCATGATGGAGACAGTCACTGTTGACGAGCCAGAAGACGAGTTCACTTGGGAGAGATTTAAAGAAGTATTTGGGAAGCGCTACATGCCATCAGCAGGGATTTCTCGAATGTACCAGGAATTCATGGACTTAAAGCAGGGGAGTTTGTCATTCGAGGAGTATCTAAACAAATTCAATGAATAATCTCGTTTTGGTCCAGAATTAGTAAACACACCTTTAAATAAGAATGAAAGGTTCGTTCGTGGGATGAATAAGAAGTTCCACGAAAGGATGACTGGCCACGTCAAAGAATCCTTTTTAGATTTGGTTAATATGGGGTACAAATATGGTACACTTGATATGCAAGAAGCCCCGATGGAGAAAGAAAATTCGAGCAATCAAAATTGAAAGAAGATGAAATTTGGAAGTAAGAAACCATGGCAGGGTAAGGAGAAAAAGAAGGGCAATCAGGGAAGCACGGCAGAGAACGTTAATTGCTTCAATTGTCTAGAAAAAGGCCACTACTCAAACAGCTGTAAGAAGCCAAAGAGAGTCAATCCGTTCAAGCGAAGCCCAGGAAATGTTATTATTGTCAGAAATTGGGACACGAAGTTAAAAACTGCCCAGTCATGAAGCAAGCTCAGACAGCCAAGGTGTATACAGTCGAAGACAAACCTGCATCTTCCAAAGCAGAAAAGGGGAAAGGAGTTCTGGAAGGTAATCTCACTATTTATGATAGCATTGTTAGAGTTCTGTTTGACACAGGCGCTACACATAGTTTTATCTCTCAGTAAGCTATTAATGAATTGAATCTTGAACCTGATTTTGTTGATGAGCCTATATGCATAAAGAATCCAGTTGGAGGTCCCGCGAACCTTTGTCTTCAATGTAGAGACGTTCCTATCTCATATTCTTATTACCAATTCCCTATCGGTCTCTTTATCCTTGATTTTAACGAGTTTGAAGTCTTACTCGAAATGGATTGGCTAGCAAAATACGAAGCCAAATTGGATTGCAATAATCGACTGATTTCTATTAAAACCAAATTTGAAGATTCCATTGAGATTTCTTGTGAGGACCCAAGTCCTAAAAGAGATGGGTTGATATATAAATTGGATTATCCCGAACCCATTCTGGAGTCCATACCCACTGTTAGAGATTTTCCAGACGTGTAACGACCCGTAAATTTTAACTGTTTTAATAATGTGATTAATTGAATTTTCGTGAAATTTTAAAAATAAATTTTTGAAATAAAAATTTAACATTTGAAATGCATCTCGTAAAACATAGAAACTGGTAAATTTTCATCCGAAAATATGAAAGTTTATTTCGTGTGAAATTTTATTTCAATTTAATCAGTTAGGAATTGGTGAAAATAAAATGTCTTCAAAACCTAAATATTTTTACATAGAAAAATTCTAAACCATCTTCTGAGCAAGTCGTTATTTTTTGATTTTCCAAATTCGGACTTCTTTAGCTCCGTCGATCTTATTTTTCGGCGTTTTTCCTGCATTTTCCACTAGTAGAAAATTTCGAATTTTGTAATTCAATCATACCACTGGTATCTGTATACCATTTTGATCGTCTCGTCGTGTTGATCTCCGTAGCATATTCAATACTGTGTTGTGAAGTCCGATATGCGACGATACCCCATAAAACGGTTAGCCGTATCGGTACACAATTGAAACGTTTTAAGCCATCTGAATTCCTTGTATCAATTCATTGTCTACCATATAAATCTAATAGTTGTTGCTTTTAATTATTTCAGAATTTGCCTGCCTGACTTTCACTCTTTCTTGTACATTAGCTGGCACATTCATTTTGGGTTGTTTTTTTTCTGACCCTTCCCACTTTTGGGTTCCGTTCTCTGCAAATAAAAAAGAAATTAATAATATGATTATACATGTTTCTATATATGCAGAGTACACTTATTCATCTTTCCTCTGAAACCTATCCCTTTGTTTTTCTTTAGTCGTTCGTCCCCTTTGAAGAAGAAAAAAAATACTGCAAGTTTCTGTGTTTGTGTATTGAGATCTAAGTTTTATTTTGTTGCTTCCTTTGTTTCTGAAGCATCGCTCACCATCTCTTTGCAAACATCAGTTTTCGCGCACCTTCGATGCTGCTCCTCCCAACCAACAGCCGCGTTAGAGCTCATGCTCGCCTCATCAACGCAGCCTTTCCATCATCTCCAGTTTGCTCATGCACCAAGAATGATCCTTTCTTTCACCGCTTATCCCACTTCCTCGTTCCACTCTCTTCTCGGCGAGCACAGCCCAGTTTGCCCCTCCTCCTCATGTGTCTTCCTCATGTCAGCCTTCGAATCCAACATGTTCACATAGGTATGCATCCCTGGGTACTATATTTGTTTGTTAAATTTTTTTTTGCATTGACTGAGTATGTAAATATAAAAATATATATATATAGTTATTTATATTATTTATGATGTACTAGTTTATTTATACGCTTATATATCAAATCTGGTACTAGTTTATTGTATAAGTTATGTATTTATAACCGGTTACATACATAATTTCTCTTGCCCAGTCTTCAAAGTCGCATATATTTATATAAAGTTGTTTGTTTTTTTATAAGTTTATTTAAGTATTATATATATGTTGCATGAAAAAAAAATTAGACGAGAAGAAATTTAAAATTTTGAACTGATATGTTGAGTAAATACATGTATAAGTTTTGAAAATTTCTTCGCGTTTATCTATATGTTTGTATGCAACATCATATAAGTTTGTTACCTTGACTGTTTATATATGTAAATATAATTCAGTTTGATGTTTTTCTTTGTCTACATATGTTGACCTATATTTTTTTTGTTGCGTCGGTCACCTTGCTACCCAGGCTTTCTTATACGCGTATACAGTATATAAGCTTACTTTTCGATATAGGTTAGCCTACAAACTTTTATACTGTATAATGTATATTTAGCACAGTATGAGTTTGTTTAACTTTATATTAGTTATACGTCAGTTTTACAAGTACTTGAGTTTGCAGAGGTATATACGTGTTCTGCCTGAGTGGTACATATTTTAACGAAGTAAGTTTACATTATTGGCATTACGTAAAATTTTATTTCCAGTTGATAAGCATACTTAATTTTATATCTATGTTAGATATCTTTATATTAAGCATAGGTCAGTTTTATATAGGTTAGTTTATATATGTATGAGTCGTGTTATTATTTTGAAATATACATATATGATATGTTATGGTATTTTGAAAGGAATAAAATATAATTGATGCAGCACATCAAGCCATACGAAGAAAGGAGTCAACGAAACATACCTCGAAGCACGAGCGGCCGCCATATGTCGCTCCGCGACCTAACTCTATCACTGACCCTTCATACATCGCTATGCGACCTAACTCCATCACCGATCAATCATACGTCGCTATGCGACCTAACTCCATCACCAATTCCCTAGGTCGCGAACGAACTGACTTATGTCGTGAGGCTTCCCTGAATCGCTACGCCCTAGGTCGCGAACGAACTGACTTATGTCGCGAGGTTTCCCTAAATCGCTCCGCCCTAGGTCGCGAATAAAATGCGAAGCCGTAGGTCGCTCCACCCTAGGTCGCTGCCGAAGTCTGACGTCGCTACTGTAGTGTGTTGAGTCACTGCTTGTTTCCTATGTCGTTGTGATGTAAGTCGCGAACAATTGTAACTCGTATATTTTTTAGGTCGTAGGTCGAATGTATTGTAACTCGTCTGTGCTGTATGTGTAGGTCGTGAGTTGGCTGTGTTGTGCTTGTGATGTAAATCGTTTGTATGTGTGTTGTAAACCCTATAAATAGGGGTGTGTTGGCATTGTAAAAGAGGGGTTGATTTTGAATAAAATTTTGAGTGCTTTGTGCCTCTTTAAAAAATGGAAATTGAGTGTGAGATCCTTTCTCCATCTTCGGTTATTCGAACGTGCTCGAATCAACGAACTTGAAGCCGATTCAGGGAATCTCATGTGCGAGATCAACGTCGAAGAATCGTAGATCTTTTAACACAGTATCGTGCACGATCAACGTGTTGGAGATAGCTAAAATCCGGTATCTCACAAGATCAATGGATTTGGGCATTTGGGTATCTTTAATCCATCGATTTATCTTGTTTCATCTAATCGTTTCATCGACTAGTTTGACATGGAATCTTCATTTCGTTGTCACCCGTTAATCCGCTACGTCAGTTTGGTATCAGAGCTAAACTTAGCCAATCATAGCTAAGCCGAACCTATTGGGAGCCGAGTTAAAGTGTTGGAGCTTGGGATCCGAGCTAGTTTGATCAAGGCCGAGAGTTAAAGTTTGATTCAGAGCCGAGAGCAGGTTCAGTGAAGGAGCCATGCATTACTTTGTATCAAAGTACGTCATTCTAGAGTTAAAGCAGAGAGTTAGATCAGTTGTTGTTTGACAAACATGCCTCCGAGACGTGCTAATCGATTTCAAAATATTGAAGATGTGTATAGAAGATAAGAAGCTGAGCAAATGGAACAACGTATTAATGAAAAGTTTGATGAAGGTATTCGAAAGTTGAAGAAATTGATGATCGATATGAATCAAAGTCAAAGGAGAAGGTCACCAGTCTCGAACCATGGAGGAAACAGAGTTTCGCCATCGGTTACGGAAGCGAGGAGGGTTTCACCACAATCTTATCGAGATAGAAGAGAATCATCAGTTTCACTGAGGTGAGAACACCATGAGTACAGAAATGAAGAGAGAAGAACTCCACGAGAGTTTGGAGATGAGCCATATCGTGATGCTGAAAGGCATAGTAGAAGAGATATGCGTGATCATAGAGATGTTGATGGTCGAGATCGATATCGAAGTACATTTTATTATGATGAAGATGGTGATAGTGGTAGTGTTCATTATCGAGATCGAGACCAAGTGCGAAATCAATATCGGGACGTAGAAGATGATCGTCGATGGGAATCGGGGATGAAAACAGAGATTCCAGAATTCAAAGGGGGAATGATAGCAGAAGAATTTTTGGATTGGTTATCAAATGTTGAAGAAATCTTTGACTTCAAGGAAGTACACGAGCATCGTAGAGTTAAGTTGGTTTCTACACGATTGAGGGAAAGAGCTATGGCATGGTGGCAACAAATTAAAATTACATGGGAAAGAATGGGAAAGTCGAAGATAGTTTCATGGGAGAAGATGAAGAAGTTGATGAAGGCTACTTTCTTGCCTTATAATTATCAGTCTCTTATGTATCAGCGCTTACAGAATTTGAGACAAGGGACAAAGTCGGTAAAGGATTATGCAGATGAGTTTTATCAACTGATTACTAGAAATGATATCATGGAGACGGAGGAACAGTTGACAGCTAGATTTGTTGGAGGATTGAGAATACAAATTCAGGATATAGTGAATATGTTTGATTCAAGATCCGTTGCTGAAGCACACCAGAAGGTTCTAGCTTGGGAGAGGCAAGGTAGAAGAGGAGGTGGTGTGTTTACAAATTCCAACAATCAAGTGAAAGGGACTAGTAACAATACGAATGTTTTCAAGGCTGTTGGAAAACCGGTTGTCAATGAAATTGCCAAGACCAAGGTCAACAACAATTTCAAGTGTTATAACTATCAAGAGTTTGGTCATAAGAGCAATGAATGTCCGAAGCCTAAGAGGCGAACGATGGTTGCTGAGGTTGAGGATGAGGATGCAGAATTAGAATGTTCCAATTCACCACAAGTTAAGGAGGAAGAAGAATTATTGTCATGAGATGAGGGTTGTAATTTGATGATGAGGAGGTCATGTTTGACACCAAAGCAAGATGATGATTCAAGTTGGCTAAGGAGTAATATTTTTCAGTCAACGTGCACTATTTTGGAAAAGGTTTGTAAGTTCATCATCGATGCAAGAAGTTGTGATAACATCATCTCTACAGAAGCTGTAAAGAAGTTGGCGTTAAAGACAGAGAAGCATCCCAAACCCTACAAGTTAGCTTGGTTGAGGAAAGGTGGGGAAGTGAAGGTTGGTCGAAGAGCTTGTGTAACTTTTTCCATCGGAACGGAGTATAAGAATGAGATTTGGTGTGATGTGGTACATATAGATGTATGTCATTTGTTGTTGGGGAGACCATGGCAATACGATAGAGCCGTACAACACGATGGTAGAACTAACTGCTATAGTTTCATGTTCGAGAGCACTAAAATCACTTTGGTTCCTAAAACGCGACAACAGAGTGAAAGCAAGTTGGAAGAAATCGAAGAACTAAAGATTCTGTTATCTTTGAAGGAGTTTGTCAAATAAGTAGATGAAGAGCCTGAAGTATTTATGTTGATTGGACGTGAATGTAGTGAAACTGTTGAAATTCCTGAGGAAATTAAGACAGTGTTGAAGGATTTTGAAGATGTATTTCCTGATGAATTACCGAAAGAATTACCACCGTTGTGAGACATACAACACCAGATTGATCTTGTTCCGAGAGCTGTGTTACCACATAGACCACATTATAGAATGAGTCCAAAGGAGCACAAAGAGTTGAGAAGTGAGGTGGAGGAGTTACTTGAACAAGGGCGCGTACAAGAAAGTTTAAGTCCTTGTGCAGTACCAGCTTTATTAGTGCCAAAGAAGGATGGAACATGGAGAATGTGTACAGATAGTCGAGCACTAAACAAGATTACATCGAGGTACATATTTCCGATGCCAAGATTGGATGACTTGTTAGACCAGTTGAATGGAGCTGCTATTTTTTCAAAGATTGATCTGAAGAGTGAGTATCATCAGATTCGTATTCGACCAGAGGATGAATGGAAGACAACATTCAAGACGTGGGAAAGGTTGTATGAATTGCTGGTCATGCAATTTGGTCTTTCGAATGCACCTAGTACTTTTATGCGAGTGATGAATCAGAACTTTTGACCGTTTATTGGAAAGTTCGTGGTGGTATACTTTGATGATATATTGATATACAGTGGAAGCACAGAAGAACATCTACAACACTTCCGGTAAGTGTTGATGATACTTCGTTAGAAGCAATTTTACGCCGCAACAAAGAAGTGCGTGTTCATGACTCGAAGTGTTTTATTTCTGGGATATGTTGTATCTAAAGGAGGAATACAGGTGGATCAGAATAAAGTTGAAGCAATCAAGGAATGGCCACAACCCAGGACGATAACAGAAGTTAGAAGTTTTCATGGTTTAGCATCATTCTACCGAAGGTTTATTCCACATTTCAGTAGCGTGATGGCACATGTTACTGATTGTATGAAGGGCAAGCAGTTTTCATGGTCGAAGGAAGCAGGATTTGCTTTTGAGCGAATCAAGGAACTTTTGACGACAGCACCAATTCTAGTTTTGTCGGATTTTCAGTTGCTATTTGAATTACATACTAATGCATCTAAAGTAGTAATTGGAGGGGTACTAAGTCAGAGGGGCCGTCCAATTGCTTAATTTAGTGAGAAGCTTTCAGGAGCAAAGATGAGATATAATACTTATGACGTGGAATTCTATGCTATCGTCCAAGCCATAGAACATCGGAGACACTATTTGTTTCATAAAGAGTTTGTGTTGTATACTGATCATGAAGCCTTGAAACATTTGCAGGGACATGATAAGATTGCAGCCAGGCATGCTTCGTGGATCGCATACTTGCAACAATTTATATTTATGGTAAAGCATAAGTCAGGAGTTACAAACTGTGTAGCAGATGCATTGAGTAGAAGGAATCATTTGTTGACTACGATGAGAGTTGAAGTGACGGGGTTTGATGTATTTCCAGAATTGTTTGTTGTAGATCCTTACTTTGCGAAGATTATAGGTGAAGTCAAGAAAGGGAAGACGGATGAGTATGTGTTGGTGGATGGTTTTCTATTTAAGGGAAATCGGTTATGTATACTAGAGTGCAGTTTGCGAATGAAGATTGTGAAAGAATTGCATGAAGAAGGTCATATGGGAAGAGATCGTACTTTGCAGTTGATTTCTCAATCATATTTTTGGCCTTCCATGAGGAAAGAAGTTGAAAGATTTGTGAAGAGATGTCACGTATGTCAAGTTTCCAAAGGGACAGCTACGAATGTAGGATTGTATATGCCATTGCCCGTGCCTACTAGACCATGGGTTGATGTTAGCATGGATTTTGTTTTGGGTTTACCAAGAAGTCAGCGAGGGAATGATTCTATATATGTTGTGGTGGATAGATTTTCGAAGATGGCACATTTCATAGCTTGTAAAAAGACCGCCAATGCAGTCAGTGTTGCTCAATTGTTCTTTAAAGAGGTTTATCCACTACATGGGCTACCTGAGACCATTATTTCTGACCGGGATACTCGATTTCTATGTCATTTTTGGTTGAGTCTGTGGAAGATGGTTGGGACTAAGTTGAATTTTAGTAGCGCCTATCATCCACAAACGGATGGGCAAATGGAAGTGGTGAACAGATCTATGGGAAACTTGTTGAGATGTCTTGTGAAGGATAATTTAAAGAGCTGGGATGTGAAACTATGTTAGGTAGAATTCGCACATAATCATGCCGTTAATCGGAGTACTGGCTTCAGTCCATTTCAAGTAGTATATTCAGCAATTCCGAAGGGACCGTTGGATTTGTCGATAGCTCCACTTCAGAAAGGGGTTGTTAAACGAGCTTATGATTTCGTGAATGAGTTGCAAGAGTGTTACAGGATTATGCATGAACGATTGCTTAAGTCAGATGAGAAGTATAAACAGCTGGCAGATAAGAAGCAAAAGAGTGTGGACTTTAAAGAGGGTGATTTTGTTTACGCAGTATTGACGAAAGATCGTTTTCCAATTGGAACTTGCAACAAATTGAAAGCTCGAAAGATTGGTCTAGTAGAAATCTTGAAGAAGATCAATGATAATGCTTATCGGTTAAGATTGCCGGATCATATCCATACTGCCGACGGTTTCAACGTCAAAAATTTGATTCCATATCATGAGAACAAACATATCGAAGGAGAGGAAAGTGTGAATTCGGGGTCGAATTCTTTTCAATCAGGGGAGGATGATGCAGCACATCAAGCCATACGAAGAAAGGAGTCAACGAAACATACCTCGAAGCGCGAACGGCCGCCATACGTCGCTCCGCGACCTAACTCTATCACTGACCCTTCATACATCGCTACACGACCTAACTCCATCACCGATCCATCATACGTCGCTACGCGACCTAACTCCATCACCAATTCCCTAAGTCGCGAATGAACTGACTTATGTCGTGAGGCTTCCCTGAATCGCTCCGCCCTAGGTCGCGAATAAAATGTGAAGCCGTAGGTCGCTGCGCCCTAGGTCGCTGCCGAAGTCTGACGTCGCTACTGTAGTGTGTTGAGTCGCTGCTTGTTTCCTATGTCGTTGTGATGTAAGTCGCGAACAATTGTAACTCGTATATTTTTTAGGTCGTAGGTCGAATGTACTGTAACTTGTCTGTGCTGTATGTGTAGGTCGTGAGTTGGCTGTGTTGTGCTTGTGATGTAAATCATTTGTATGTGTGTTGTAAACCCTATAAATAGGGGTGTGTTGGCATTGTAAAAGGGGGGTTGATTTTGAATAAAATTTTGAGTGCTTTGTGCCTCTTTAAAAATTGAAAGTTGAGTGTGAGCTCCTTTCTCCATCTTCAGTTATTCGAGCGCACTCGAATCAACAAACTTGAAGCCGATACACGAAATCTCGTGCGCGAGATCAACGACGAAGAATCGTAGATCTTTTAACACGGTATCGTGCGCGATCAACGTGTTGGAGATAGCTAAAATCTGCTATCTCGTGAGATCAACGGATTTGGGCATTTGGGTATCTTTAATCCATCGATTTATCTTGTTTCATCTAATCGTTTCATCGACTAGTTTGACACGGAATCTTCATGTCGTTGTCACCCGTTAATTCGCTGCATCAATAATATACATAAGTATTTTGTATTTTTAATAAGTATGTGTATAAGTATTTACTTCAAGTTATAATTAGAAACATATATAGGTTTGATTTTAATATGTTTTTTAATTTAAAAAAATGATTTTTTTATATTTATTATTTTAATACTTGTATTAAATTTTAAATGCTAATATATATATAATAATAATGTATATATTTTTAGTTTAGATCAAAACTGATTCAATTTGTTGTCATCAAAATTTTGTTATCAGCTTTATTCATCGAATCCGTGCCAATCTTACTTTGCTTTGGTACTCTTGCTTGAATTTGTAACTCATCTCATTCACGTTCATCTCTAGCCTCGAAAGGTGAGCAATCACTCACGATTAATGTTCTTTTATTTATTAAATTTGATTTCAATTGAAATGACAATTGAAATATACGGCTATTAGTTATTTACGCTGTTATATATATGTTATTACTTGTATCAGTTCACATGTGATATCTGACACCATTATCTATTATTTATACGATGATAATCCAGTTTGGTTGATAAATGATGGATTTTTTTATGTTGATATTGGACGTTAAATTGTTAATGTAAGAAGTGATAAATAATTTACAATTGAAATTGACGTAGGAATTAACAAATGTGAAACTGATATATCTTTTGAATTTGATTAGTTAAAATTTGTATAATTTGACCCCTTTAAATGTTAAATAAATTGACACGTAGAAATAGTGTTAACTACACCTTGAACCATTGAATGTATGTTGTATAATTGATGTAGTATGAAATTTAATAATAGACATCAAGTGAAGAACCGTATAATTATTAATGTAATAATCTTTAATCTACATGAAATGATAGTGTAGATTCTAGAAATAATTATATTAATTTGCACAATCAACAATGTAAATTAATACGATTATTTCGGGATTATTTGAATTAATTATTGGATTGTTATTTATGGTTGCTATTGCTTGCTTATTTACTTTGACATCATCCCAGTTATCACACTACAAGTTTCCTTTGTTATGCTTTGATTGTGAATTGAAATGGAATCGGGTTGAAATGATAAATAGCCAAATAAACTTTGACTTGGGATAGAGAATTAAATAAAACCCGATTGGTCAGTAATTTGATTTAAAAATAAAATAAAGATTTTATTTGGATAAATAATAAGATTTTGAAATGAAGTTGGAATTTGAATTCTAGTGAAATTTAAATGTTAATATTTAATAATCTGAAACAAAATATTAACATAGTAGTTGATGAAAGAACGTTGTTTTAAAATTTGGAATCATTAATAATTAAGTTTTGAAATTATTATTAATTAAGTTTTGAAATTATTTAATAATTAAATAAGACAGAATTATTTAATAATTAAATAAAAATTGAATTCTTTAATAAGTGAAATTGAACTTCTTAAACAAGTGAAATTAAGTTTCTTTATTAATTGAGTTTTGAAATTTGTAACTAAGTGAATAAATAAGTGAAATTGAATTTCTTTAACAAGAAATAAAATGTGATTTATTGAAATTAATGTAATACGTGTAATTTAAAGAATTTGATTTGACGAATCTAATTTAATTCAATTTGTAAGTTTTGATATAATGGAGTTGAACTTAAGTAATTAATTTAATGAATTGGAAATTAAATAGAAATTGTTTTGAATGAAAAAATTTACTTAACGAATATTGAATGAAATCGATCAATGAATTTAAATTGATTTGAATGTTAAATTAAATTAATTCAAATGATTACAGAATGAAACTTAAATATGAACTTGAATCAATATTTGAATTGTTTTAAATTAAAATTGAAATTGAATTATAAGATTTTGAAATGGTATTTTGGAAGTTATGAAATGTAAATTATGGAAATTGATTTAGAAAGACAAATGAAATGTTGGTTTACAAATTCTAATTGAAATTGAATTCGATTTGGTTTTGAAATATATTAAACGACCAATCGGTGTAATAATTACGAAATTTATTAAAGAGACTGAAATCGGTTAGGGACATACTCACTGTCTAAACCGAATACCACTTTAATAACTATACATGAAGTGTGACCCAGAATGAAGTGGTTGGAATGACGTACGTGGTGACTGAAGAAAGAGAATGATAACGGATAGCCTTGACACTTGTATCAAATTGGAAATGACTTAAACAGGAGTCGTGCCCGGCCAAATGGGGTTAGCCACCTCGAGCGAACACACTTCTACGTAAACTACTCATTACTTGTTATTGATTGGTGCGCACCCTCGAATTTTGGGAGTGTTGTTTCGCGGTGTTGCGATCGTTGCGGCGATGCGTTCTCACCAGTCCAGATCAGGCAAACGGTAGTTTCACTACCTTGGGTATTGCCTCATGTGCCTTGTCATACTTGTATCCCTATGCGCGGCCACTACGATTTGTTTTGTGTTATACCTATGGAGTACTCCTGATAGCCCACTAGTTTACGGTGGAGTTTACAGTGCTGTATAGACTATAACGCTTATATAAAATGTGTTAAGGGGGATAATGGTAACGCCTTAATACTATTTTGATACTTTATATTACTGATAGGAATTATCTACTTAGCGTACACTACTACATAGTAGATAATTTAACGGATCCTTAGAGGATGGTTATCCCAACATCCTTTGAGTTACCTATATTTCAGTTGTTATTTCACTTGAGTTGGATTTATTGATATAAGAATGTTTATCCTGACTCGAGTGTTCTGTGTTTTGCTTTACGCTCGGGTCAGGCTGAGTGTACCAGTATTCGAGACTCACCTTTGGAGTTGGAGCTTCACTTAGAGATCCGGCTATCTATCCAGCTTTCAGATATTCAGTTGATTCTAGTGATATATTCTCATTCTTGTATTTGACTATTGTATTCGAGACTTCTGTTGTAACTTATTTAACTCTGTTATATATATAGTAGCTTCATGAACTACTATCTTTTGTTTCTGCTGCATTTATTACTCTGTGTCCGTGATCATTTATTTACTATATACGTTCAGTTTTTCCAAATTTAAATTAACAATTCGGTATTTTGAATTATTCAATTTCGACATGTGCAGATGTGAATAGTCCAAAATAGCGGGTCGTTACAGTTGGTATCAGAGCTTTGGTAGCTCTAGGCACAACTTAGCATATAGGGTAAATGTATTTACAGAATCACTCTCATTCGAGTTTGAATCTCTTCCTTTTGACTCAATTCCTTTGAATTTGGAACATTCCCTGCGGTTTCAAAATTCATTCGTGTCCCTCACTATTCGTCTTCTTTTAATTCCGGAGTATCCCATAACTCCACTTCAAATAATCTTTATAATGAATCGGCAGTCTCGCCAATCTTCGAATGATCTTTATAATGAATCGGCAGTCTCGCCAATCTTTGAATAATTTGTAAATGGGAGAAACTCCTTTACAATAGACATCGATTTACCGGAGATTTCTATGTCCTCGGTTTAGATGCTAATGTCGTTTGTTATGTCAAAATCTATCTTTTGAGATCGAATGAAGATTTACCTCAGAATTCTACATTGACCTCATTCTTGAAGTAACGGTCGACCCGGTTAAGGTTGCCCGAGATTTGTGTAAGTCTATCCTCCTTTCTCTTTTGACATTTAATCATCTTATCTTCTGTATCGAACTTATCGTCAAACAGAATTCTCTTTGATTTGAGCCCATCAAATTTGAATTTGTATATTCTTTCTTTGAAATCCATTCATGCATCGTCGAACAAGGAAGTGTATTTGCAAATTAATGTTAAAAATGTTTTATATATTGTGTTGTTTGAGTTGTTGATGTTGATTTGGGTTTTCGATCGATTCGTCTAATCAATGCTATCGATAGGATTTCCAAAACACTTGAACAGAGCAAACTGACACAATAGTATTTTCGAATTTGGTGAATAAAATAGTTTTGTATGATTATATCATATATAAGTATAAATTTTCTGAAATTGAATTGATAATGAATTTGTTGTCAGAAATAATAAATAAATGAATTTATAAAACTTGGCTATAATTTGATTAGGAATTTGAAATGTATTCAAATTAAGAATTTAAGAATTCAATTTTTTCGGTGACTTCAACTTTGGCTTTTAAGTTTTAGAAGGTATATTATTTTCGAATAGAAATTATTTCCAAGAAATTTTAAAGTTTTAAATCAGTGCTTTCTTGTTTTCTCGCTGGAAAATAATTTCGGTGATGACGGCCGCATCATCGACATTCATTTTCGAGTTTCGAAGTGGAGAGACCATTCAGTAGCTTTGCTACTCTTTTGTTTGGAAATGAATTTAATTGAACTTATTAAGAATAATTTGATTTATAATATATATATTATATATATGTATATGATTATAGATTTGATTTGATATATATAGTACATGTATATTTATCTATAAAATGGTTTGAAGTGAAATCAGAAATTTAATTCTTAAATTTATGTTAAAAGATGTTTTCAACTATAAGATGAAGTCAGAAATTTTGAATAAATATCTAAAGTTAAATAATTAAATTAGAAAATTTCACTTGTATAATATTAAATTGCATTCCAAAATATATAACTTACCAAAATTATTCAGAAGTTAACTATGTAATTGAATATTATACAATATAAAATGATATCAATGGAATCCATAAATAGTCTGAGTGGTTGTAATAAGTGACAACCTATTTAATATATGTTATAAGATATATTAAGTGGAAAAAATATAATAAAAATTTTGGAATCAAGAAAATTAAATCTGTTGAATAAAATATAATTTTAACAAATGACTATTCAAATTATGATTTTAGAAATTGTTAATTGAAAATAACTGAATAATAAGATAATGAATAAATCAATATGAAGTTAGGAATAGTTAGTGAAATTAACTTAAGGAAATCAAATGGATTAAATCAAATTGTTGAATATTAGTTAATTTAAATTTAAATACATATGTTTAAATTAATTGTTTTATTTTGTTTTTTTGAAATCTATTTTGTTTCTATTCTCCTACCTCCTTCCTTTTCGAGGACGAAAAGTTTTAAGTGGGTGAGAGTGTAACGACCCGAAATTTTAACTATTTTAATAATGTGATTAATTGAATTTTCATGAAATTTTAAAAATAAAATTTTGAAATAAAAGTTTAACATTTGAAATGCATCTCGTAATACATAACAACTGGTAAATTTTCATCCGAAAATATGAAAGTTTATTTCGTGTGAAATTTTATTTTAATTTAATCGGTTTGGTGAAAATAAAATATTTTCAAAACCTAAATATTTTTACATAGAAAAATTCTAAATCATATTCTGAGCAAGACGCCATTTTTCGTTTTCCAAATTCGGACTTCTTTAGCTCCGTCGGTCTTATTTTTCTGTGTTTTTCCTGCATTTTCCGCTAGTAGAAAATTTCGAATTTTATAATTCAATCATACCACTGATATCTGTATACCATTTTGATCATCTCGTCATGTTGATCTCCGTAGCATATTCAATACTGTGTTTTGAAGTCCGATATGCGACGAAACCCCATAAAACGGTTAGCCGTATCGGTACACAATTGAAACATTTTGAGCCATCTGAATTCCTTGTGTTAATTCATTATCTACCATATAAATCTAATAGTTGTTGCTTTTAATTATTTCAGAATTTGCTAGCCTAACTTTCACGCTTCCCTGTACATTAGCTGGCACATTCATTTTGGGTTGTTTTTTTTCTGACCTTTTCCACTTTTGGGTTCCATTCTCTGCAAATAAAAAGGAATTAATAATATGATTATACATGTTTCTATATATGCAGAGTACACTTATTCATCTTTCTCACTGAAATCTATCCCTTTGTTTTTCTTTAGCCGTTTGTCCCCTTTGGAAAAATATATATATAATAATACTGCAAGTTTCTGTGTTTGTGTATTGAGATCTAAGTTTTGTTTTGTTGCTTCCTTTGTTTCTGAAGCATCGCTCACCATCTCTTTGCAAACATCAGTGGCCGCGCACCTTCGTTGCCGCTCCTCCCAACCAACTGCCGCGTCAGAGCTTATGCTCGCCTCATCAACGCAGCACTTCCATCATCTTCAGTTTGCTCATGTACCAAGACCGAGCCTTTCTTTCACCGCTTACCCCACTTCCTCGTTCCACTCTCTTCTCGGCGAGCACAACCCAGTTTGCCCCTCCTCTTCATGTGTCTTCCTCACGTCAGCCTTCGAATCCAACATGTTCACATAGGTATGCAGCCCTGGGTACTATATTTGTTTGTTAAATATATTTTTTGCTTTGACTGAATATGTAAATATATATAGTTATTTATATTATTTAAGATATACTAGTTTATTTATATGCTTATATATCAAATCTGATACTAGTTTATTGTATAAGTTATATTTTTATAACCGGTTACATACATAATTTCTCTTGCCTAGTCTTGAATGTCGCATATATTTATATAAAGTTGTTTGTTTTTTTTATAAGTTTATGTAAGTAAAAAGAAATTATTATATATATGTTGCATGAAATTTTTTTTAGACGAGAAGAAATTTAAAATTTCGAACTGATATGTTGAGTAAATACATGTATAAGTTTTGAAAATTTCTACGTGTTTATCTATATGCTTGTATGCAACATCATGTAAGTTTGTAACCTTGACTGTTTATATATGTAAATATAATTCAATTTAATGTTTTTCTTTGTCTACATATGTCGGCCTATTTTTTTTTTTTGTTGCGTCGGTCACCTTGCTACCCAGGCTTTCTTATACGAGTGTACAATATATAAGCTTACTTTTCGATATAGGTTAGCCTACAAACTTTTGTACTGTATATATTTAGCATAGTATAAGTTTGTTTAACTTTATATTAGTTGTACGTCAGTTTTACACGTACTTGAGTTTATAGAGGTGTATATGTGTTCTTCCTGAGTGGTACATATTTTAACGAAGTAAGTTTACATTATGGGCATTACGTAAAATTTTATTTCCAGTTGATAAGCATACTTAATTTTATATCTATGTTAGATATCTTTATATTAAGCATAGGTCAGTTTTATATAGGTTGGTTTATATATGTATGAGTAGTGTTATTATTTTGAAATATACATATATGATATGTTATGGTATTTTGAAAGGAATAAAGTATAATATACATAAGTATTTTGTATTTTTAATAAGTATATGTATAAGTATTTACTTCAAGTTATAATTAGAAACATATATAGGTTTGATTTTAATATGTGTTTTAATTTTAAAAAATGATTTTTTTTGTTATATATATTATTTTAATATTTGTATTAAATTTTAAATGCTGAAATATGTATAATAATAATGTATATATTTTCAGTTTAGATCAAAACTGGTTCAATTTGTTGTCATCAAAATTTTGTTATCAGCTCTATTCGTCGAATTCTTGCCAATCTTACTTTGCTTTGGAACTCGTGCTTGGATTTGTAACTCATCTTATTCACGTTCATCTCTAGCCTCGAAAGGTGAGCAATCACTCACGATTAATTTTCTTTTATTTATTAAATTTGATTTCAATTGAAATGACAATTGAAATATGCGGCTGTTAGTTATTTACACTGTTACATATGTGTTATTACTTGTATCAGTTCACATGTGACATCTGACACCATTATCTGTTATTTATACGATGATAATCCAGTTTGGTTGATAAATGATTGATTGTTTGGTGTTGATATTGGACGTTAAATTGTTAATGTAAGAAGTGACAAATAATTTACAATTGAAATTGACGTAGGAGTTAACGAATGTGAATCTGATATATGTGTTGAATTTGATTAGTTAAAATTTGTATAATTTGACCCCTTTAAATGTTAAATAAATTGACACGTAGAAATAGTGTTAACTACACCTTGAACCATTGAATGTATGTTGTATAATTGATGTAGTATGAAATTTAATAATAGACATCAATTGAAGAACCGTATAAATATTAATGAAATAATCTTTAATCTACATGAAATGATAGTGTAGATTCTAAAAATAATTATATTAATTTGCACAAAGAACAATGTAAATTAATACGATTATTTCGGGATTATTTGAATTAATTATTGGATTGTTATTGGTATTTGCTATTGCTTGTTTATTTACTTTGATACCATCCCAATTATCACACTGCAAGTTCCCTTTGCTATGCTTTGATTTGTGAATTGAAATGGAATCGGGTTGAAATGATAAATATCCAAATAAACTTTGACTTAGGATAGAGAATTAAATAAAACCCGATTGGTCAGTAATTTGATTTAAAAATAAAATAAAGATTTTATTTGAATAAATAATAAGATTTTGAAATGAAGTTGGAATTTGAATTCTAGTGAAATTTAAATGTTAATATTTAATAGTCTGAAACAAAATATTAACATAGTAGTTGATGAAAGAACGTTGTTTTAAAATTTGGAATCATTAATAATTAAGTTTTGAAATTATTATTAATTAAGTTTTGAAATTATTTAATAATTAAATAAGACTGAATTATTTAATAATTAAATAAAAATTGAATTCTTTAATAAGTGAAATTGAACTTCTTAAACAAGTGAAATTAAGTTTCTTTATTAATTGAGTTTTGAAATTTGTAACTAAATGAATAAATAAGTGAAATTGAATTTCTTTAACAAGAAATAAAATGTGATTTATTGAAATTACTGTAAGACGTGTAATTTAAAGAATTTGATTTGATGAATCTAATTTAATTCAATTTGTAAGTTTTGATATAATGGAGTTGAACTTAAGTAATTAATTTAATGAATTGGAAATTAAATAGAAATTGTTTTGAATGACAAATTTACTTAACGAATATTGAATGAAATCGATCAATGAATTTAAATTGATTTGAATGTTAAATTAAATTAATTTAAATGATTACGGAATGAAACTTATATACGAACTTGAATCAATATTTGAATTGTTTTAAATTAAATTTGAAATTGAATTATAAGATTTTGAAATGGTATTTAGGAAGTTATGAAACGTAAATTATGGAAATTGATTTAGAAAGACAAATGAAATGTTGGTTTACAAATTCTAATTGAAATTGAATTTGATTTGGTTTTGAAATATATTAAATGACCAATCGGTGTAATAATTACGAAAGTTATTGAAGAGACCGGAATCGGTTAGGGACATACTCACTGTCTAAACCGAATACCACTTTAATAACTATACGTGGAGTGTGACCCATAATGAAGTGGTTGGAATGACGTACGTGGTGACTGAAGAAAGAGAACGATAATGGATAGCCTTGATACTTGTGTCAAATTGGAAATGACTAAAACAGGAGCCGTGCTGGGCCAAATGGGGTTAGCCACCTCGGGCGAACACACTTCTTCATAAATTACTCATTACTTGTTATTGATTGGTGTGCACCCTCGAATTTTGGGAGTGTTATTTCACGGTGTTGCGATTGTTGCAGCGATACGTTCTCACCAGTCCGGATCAGGCAAACGGTAGTTTTACTACCTTGGGTATTGCCTCATGTGCCTTGTTATACTCGTATCCCTATGCGCGACCACTACGATTTGTTTTGTGTTATACCTATGGAGTACTCCCTGATAGCCCACTAGTTTACGGTGGAGTTTACAGTGTTGTATATACTATAAAGCTTATATAAAATGTGTTAAGTGGGATAATGGTAACGCCTTAACACTATTTTGATACTTTATATTACTGATAGGCATTATCTACTTAGCGTACACTACTACATAGTAGATAGTTTAACGGATCCTTAGAGGATGGTTATCCCAACGTCCTTTGAGTTACCTGTATTTCAGTTGTTATTTCACTTGAGTTGGATTCATTGATATAAGAATGTTAATCTTGACTAGAGTGTTTTGTGTTTTGCTTTACGCTCGGGTCAGACTGAGTGTACCAGTATTCGAGACTCACCTTTGGAGTTGGAGCTTCACTTGGAGATCCGGCTATCTATCCAGCTTTTAGATATTCAGTTGATTCTAGTGATATATTCTGATTCTTGTATTTGACTATTGTATTCGAGACTTCTGTTGTAACTTATTTAACTCTGTTATATATGTAGTAGCTTCATGAACTGCTATCTTTTGTTTCCGCTGCATTTATTACTCTATGTATGTGATCTGTGATTATTTATTTACTGTATATGTTTAGTTTTTCCAAATTTAAATTAACAATTCTGTATTTTGAATTATTCAAGTCCAACTTGTGCGGATGCGAATAGTCCAAAATAGCGGGTCGTTACAGGACGTGTTCGAAGAAGTAAAATCCTTACCTCCACACCGAGAAATAGAATTCAGAATCGACCTTGTACCCAATGCTCGTCCTATCGTTCACGCAAGTCGCAGGATGGCGCCCAGGGAAAGGGTTGAGTTAGCCAAGCAAACTGATGATTTGCTAAATAAAGGGTTAATTCGTCCTAGTGTTTCTGAATGGGGTTCAGCCATCGTGTTTGTTGCTAAATCGGATGGATTTTTGAGATTATGTGTGGATTACCGCGATCTCAATAAGCCGACCCTCAAGAATAATTTTCCACTACCCAGAATTGATGATCTATTTGATCAATTGCACCACGCTCATTTCTTTTCAAAGATGGATCTAGCCCGGGGTTCCATCAACTACGAATCGCCAAAGATTGTGTTCATTTGACCACTTTTAGGGGTCCTAATATGTTCTACGAATGGTTAGTCATGCCTTTCGGGCTAACTAATGCTCCAGCATACTTCGTAGATCTTATGACTCATGTGTTCTGGGAATTATTGCATAAATTTGTGCTTGTATTTATTGACGATATTTTGGTCTATTCTATGACCGAAAAGGAGCATGCCAAGCATCTTAGAATCGTTTTGGAGATAATGAGGAGGAATATTCTATTCGCAAAATTTTCCAAACGCCATTTCTGGATCAAAGAAATCAAATTTCTCGGCCATATTGTTAATTAAGAAGGAATTTCTGTTGATCCTAGCAAAATTTCTGTAATTCTTGATTGGAGGAAACCTACTACCCTAAAAGAAGTTCGAAGCTTTTTGGGTTTAGCCGGTTATTATCGGAAGTTTGTTCAGGACTTTTCTAAGATAGCTAGTCCATTGACTAAGCTAACGATGAAGAATGCAAAATTCAATTGGACTCCGAAATATGACGAAGCTTTTCAGGAGTTGAAGAAGAGATTAACCACCGCTCCTGTTCTCACTATTATCAACGGGAACTAGGGTTTATCTGTTTGTACGGATGCTTGCGGTGATGGTTTGGGTGCGGTATTAATGCAGAATTGGAAGGTAATTGCCTACGTAAGTTGACAATTACGTCCTCATGAAAGAAACTACCCAACCCATGATTTGGATCTTATCTGTTATCTTCGCTTTGAAAATATGGCGACATTATCTTCTGGGTAAAAATATTTTCAGCCTTCCTAACAATTTACGAATTTAACTTAACTTAACAATATACTTATTGAACTCTCTTTATTCTAGGTGAAAAATTCGAATTATTCACCGACCACAAATCTTTGAAATATCTCCTCACCCAGAAAGATTTAAATCTACGACAACAACATTTGTTGGAATTTCTAGCATCTTATGACCTAGATATTCTATATACGCCCGGAAAAGCCAAGCCGACGCCTTGAGTAGAACGCATGTTATTCTTGCTCACCTTGTCATTGCTCCTACTCTTCTTGAGAAAGTCGCCAGCCAACAAAAAGAAGATGACTTCCTACATCAAATTTACAAGAAAATGCATCGTGGTGAAAATACTAACTTTGAGTTCGACGACAATAAAGTTATAAGATTAAAAGGAAGAATCTGTGTCTCTAACATCCCGAAGTTGAAACGTGAAGTTTTGGACGAATGTCACAAATTCAAGCTTTGCATCAATCCAGGAGTTAACAAAATGTATCGTGATATCAAAAGAACTTTCTGGTGGAAGACGATGAAGAGGGATATATCTATATATGCGAGTCGCTGTGCTACTTGCCAACAAATCAAAAGCGATCAAAAGAAAATGTCGGGTTTACTTCAGCCTTTAGAGGTGCCCAAGTTGAAACGGGACCAAGTATCGATGGATTTCATCGACGGTTTGCCTCGTACTCGGAAAGACAATGAAGCAATTTGGGTCATTGTGGACCGTTTGACTAAGATAGCCCACTTTTTGCTAGTGAAATCTACCCACAGGGCAGCAAGTTTAGCCGAGTTATATGTGAAAGAAATTATCCGTCTCCACAGTATTCCTAGCAGTATAGTGAGTGATCGTGATCGATCTTCACTAGTAGATTTTGGGAGGCATTTCAAGACGCATTAGGAACAAAACTGAATTTCAGCACTGCTTACCACCCACAATCTGATGGGCAGACCGAGAGGATTAACCGAATCTTGGAAGACCTATTGTGTGCTTGTATACTTGATTTTGGTGGTTGTTGGGAGGACCATTTACATCTGGTCGAATTCTCATATAATAATAGCTATCAGGCCAGTATAGAGATGGCTCCTTTTGACGCTTTATATGATCGTCTGTGTCAATCACCGGCATGCTGGATTGAGGCTGGTGATAGACTCGTCCTTGGATCGGATATGATTAAAGAAGCCATGGAGAAAGTTGATTTTATATGGAAGAAATTGAGAACGGCTCAAAGTCGTCAAAAGAGTTATTATGATCGTAGAAGAAGGGATTTGGAATTCCAGATTGGAGACTCTGTCTTTCTCAAAGTATCTCCAATGCGAGGAGTATTAAGGTTTGGGAAGATTGGTAAGCTAGCACCACGATATATTGGTCCTTTTCCTATTCTGGAAAGGATCGGTTCTTTAGCCTATCGAGTGCAGTTGCCTAGCTGGTTATTTGGCGTACATGATGTATTCCACATTTCTAATCTTCGGAAGTATGTGCACGATCCAGATAGTATTATTGAAGAAGCTGCTCAGCAGGATCTTGAAATCACTCCCAATTTAACAGTTAAAAGAGAATCGATAAAGATTGTAGATCGTGAGGAAAAGCAATTGAGAACAAAGTTGTGAAACTAGTTATAGTTCAATGGAGTGGCGATCCAAAGGACTGCACTTGGGAAACTGAAGATAATATACAGAAATCATATCCCAATTGCAGAGTGGATATCTCGGCTTAAACTGGTAAGCCATTTCTCTATCCTTTTCTTAATTCGTATATTCTTTGTTGCTTTTCTTTCTCTTTCAAATTTCGAGGATGAAATTTTATTAAGGGGGGATATCTGTAACATCCCAAAATTTATTAATTTAAATTTGGTAACTTATTTGAACTTTTGAAATTTAATTTGAAAAGTTTCAAAACAAATAAAAATATGTGTTAATTTATATGAATAAAACTTCAATTTCTTTTGATTGAAATAATAAATGTTTTAAAAATCATCTGAATTTAAATCTTATATATGTGTGAATATATATGTTAAAATTTTATGGTAATATGGATACATCAGACAATTCCAGAAATAAAAAAACATAAAGAAAAACACATGAGATAATCTTAGAACTATGTAACATATGAAATACATGTTGATTGTATGTGAATTATGTATGCAAGAAGATAAAAAAAACATGTACATACAAAAATTCAAATAGCATAAGTATGTAAACATAGAGGGAAACATAAGCATTAAATGCTATCTTCTCAAGCACAAATAAAGTCATTTCAAATATTTAGGAAAATCAAAAAACTGCACCTTTTCAACACAAAAGTGTTCTCTGTTCAAACTTGTTTCCCGGTGAGTAAACATTTCACTTAAAAGTTTAAACTAATAAATGTTAGAATATGTAAATTCTAGATGATATGTGCTACATGATTATATATAGATGAATCTCTCTATGTATGTTTCATTTATATATGTTCTGTGTATGAATATGGTCATCTCTGTTGTTGTTTTTTCAAGTACAGAGTTCAATCAAGATAAAAATTTAAACTTCATTTTCACTAATCTCTGATAGGCCTTAATCTTCAAACAAATAAGTTAGTTTAATCATAAATTATGATCTAGATTTTGTTTAAAGCTTAATAGTGAAGTTGTGACTCTGTAAAATTCAGTTTTACAGTAAAAAGTCAATTTTAGGATAAATTCGAATATTGTAAAATATTAATTCGATTATATAGCTTGAATCAACATTCAAAAAATAGATTTTTAAAACAAAAATGGTAATTTTTAGTGAAATATTCTAAGTGCAGTTCCAAGTTGAAATGAAAATGCTTTTTCACCAATTTCCATCGATTAAGGAATTGTTGAATGTTAAGATTTTTCTTGAAGATTTCTTGGCCATTAATGATTTCAGGAAAATTGTCAAAAATCTTTTCTATTGCACGAATTGGTGGGACGAGTTCAATTTAGGGTTTAAGGATCGAATTTGACGTAGTCAGGAAATGAGATGAGTTTGTCTCCTCTGTTGGATTGAGCTTCTCAAAACTTGAGGGAATGGAAGAATAGGGTGTTGACGTGGTGTGGACAGAGTTGGAGCATCTCCGGTGGTCAGAGCAACTGCGGCGAGGTGATTTTGTTGGATGGGTCGAGTGCAGTTTTTCGTATGAAATGCTAATTTTCAATCTAGTAACTTTGGCATCGAGTTGATGGTGGTAATCAAATATAGGGGTGATTCGTGACTTGCCGGAGGTCGTGAAGTTCGCCAGAGGGACGGCGCGACGCCGTGCACGTGCACGATATCGTTTTGATGTCAGAAACTGGTGGGGGTGAGCGACTCGAGTTAATACTTGAGAAAAGGGATGCGTTGCTTCGGTGTGGAACTCGAGTACGTGAGCAGACTTCATGTTATTTTAGTTTTAAACTTAAGTTTGACTTAAACTTAACTGGAAAACAAACGAGGAAGAAGAAGAGTATGAGGTGAAGAGGAGACTAGGGGAATAGGAGGAAAAAACTCGAGTGTTTACTCGAGTGGTTTGGGGGATCTCTTGGGTTGGGTTTCAAAATACTTAGCTGAAGAAAAATTTATGTTATTTCATCTTAAACAAAGTTTAAGTACTGATGGCCTAATTAATGAGTTCATTTAAGTTTTAATTAACCAAGTAAATATTTAAGAATGTTTTTTTTGAATCTTAATTAATATTTTAATTCGGTAGTTAATGTAGGGTAAGTGTTAAGGTTAATTAATATTAAAGTTTTTAAGGTTAGTAATAATTTGATTCAAAGTTATTAAAGAAGATTTTAAAATGTTAATTGAGATAAATTATTATTAATAAAAATTTTAAAAAAGTAATTAAGAATGATTAATCTATAATTGTAATTAAAGATTGGTTAATTAATAATTAAGTGTCCAATTTATTTGTAATTAAGAATTGTTAATTAGATAATTAAAGTTAAGTAATTAGTAGTTAATTAATTTATAAGTAGTAGTTAATTAAGATGATTAATTAAGGAATAATTAATTAATAAAGTTAATTAAGATTTAATTAATTCCTAGTTAAGAATAACTAATCGTTGATTTAAAGTAATTAATAAGAATAAGCATGTGTTAATTCACTTAAATCGCATTCACCTTGATTGAAAATGATTAACTATTATCAAATGTTATGTACTGGATTGATATTTCTGTTGTGATACTGTGTGTTGTGAATTGTTTTGTGCCGAACTTGATTTGTGATTTGTTCCTGTATTTATGTGAAAAACCTTTTGCCCGCAAAACGACATTTAAACTTCGATGCGATAGGGAGTCGGATTCCAGTTAGTTATCTGAAACCCGCATCGAACCTTGAATGTGAATCTTTGTAATTGATACATCCACGTGTTTTAAAAATTAAGCGTTCACTATTCGAATTAGCCGGGAGAGGACCTTTGTGTCATATAACCCGTTTCGAATAGTGATACGTCGAAATGAATAGCATTTGAAGACGGTGGTGAAGACCGGGTGTCTTCGAAAACGATAGGATAACCTATCGAATGTCTCTGCACTGAGTTGCTTCTGTATAGAGATCTTCACATTTTGTGGGGAGTCCGATCGGGATTGTGGATACTCGGATTTACAAGGGCTTCTTCCTTTATTAGACGAAGTGCCTTCGTTTCTGTTCGAACCCGGAATAGACTTGTATGGTTGTGTGTCTAACACTACACTTTGAGAAATAAAGTAGATTTCTTTCAAATACATATCTGTTGGTGGCGGAGAATTTATTCCCTTAGCTTAACACCCTTCTTTGAGACGTACGAGCTCATAGGTTATGTAGCTAAAGGTTATCAGCGATATACTCCCAATTTGGTAGTGTGGCATGCTAAGTGCTGCTGTGTGTTGATGATCATTTGTGATCAAAGCAGGGCTTTCGTGTAAAGCGTAGCTTTGTGAATGAGACCTCATCGGACCTCACACCCCTGAAATGGTCGAAACAGGAAAGATGCGGCAAGGTTATGAGGCTCGCACCCTTAGGGTGTGTCATTTCCTTCTGGAAAAAGGTGGTATCATGGTATGGAACCCAGATACTTTACCTATGTGGTTGCTGCAATCTCATTTACTGTGTGGTTGTTGCTTTATGGTAGAGGGCCCTCGGATAAAGGTCGCAAACGGCCGGGGAATGGCATAGTAGTGTAGTAGTTACCTAGTTATAGAGGTAACCCGGCCTTGTGTTGGCAGAGAAGCGGTTAAGTTCTCGGGACTCCCTACAGAGGCGTACACATGTGGTAGTAGGAAGTTCCTTAGCCTGACCATTTGTTGGAAGATCCAAAGAAACAATACGAGCCTCGTACAGTTTTAGTTGTATAACCTGCCACCTCAGGTGGTAGCTATAGTAGGCATAGTATAATGGTACATATGCTAGCTAAGATTAATATTATATTTTCGAAAAGTTTTCACACTATGCACTAGTAATAATATCAAAGAATTTTTCCCGTATCAAGCATATTTGACTATCATAAGAAGAAATCTCCTCCAATTCTGCGACTGCATTGTGTGCGTGGCGGGAAGTCTTAGGGTAGTTTCATTTTCCAAAAAGCATACCGGATTTTCTTTTATAAATCTTTTTTTATTTGAAAGCATTTGTTTTTGTTTACTCATACCAGTCTCATGACTGACCCGGAGTTTATTGTTTCCTTCCTAAACTCTAAGTGCCCATAATTTCCACACGGGCAGCCTAGTAGCAGGTTTTTCGAGTTTTGGTGTTAGATGTAATTTGGAGGCTATTTCTTTTGGAGGCTTTTGTCTTGGAGATATTTTGAAAGCTTTTGGATCTCAAGGTGCTTAGTTTTGGAAGTTCATTATCGCTTCATTCCTTTGAAGACTTTTGGCATATGATCACTTGTTGTTCTATTATGATGTTCTATTGGAGTTGTGATATATGTATAAGAATACTCTGATGTTGTAATGGATATTATGATGATGTTGTATGTAATGAATGTTATTCATTCTGTTTTCGCTTTTTTTATACTCATCTAATGTTGTTATAAGCTCGATCCGACTGGAGTTCGATGTTTGAATCTTTAGCACTCGAATACAAGTGAGGTATTTGATGTCGATTTTCGAACATTGGATTTCGGGTCGTGACAGTATCCATCCTTGAAAAGAGATAAAGCGGATTGGTTGGTTGTTTTTAAAACAAAGGAAAATTTTACATTTGACGGAAATAATATTCCAGACGAAACAGCGTATCAAGCGGATCTTGAGCCAAATACTGAAGTAATAATAACCGATGACATTGATGTAGGTTTGTTGAATGATGAATCAAATGTTTTGGTAGATGCATTTGAAAGTGTTGAAGAAAACGATATAGAGTACGAGACCGAGTCTGAATCATAGAAGGACAAAGACTGATAATTTTAAATATTTTGAATTGCATGTTGTATAATGTATTTTTATGACATATGTAATATTTAGAGTCTGAATATGACATATGTAAATATTTGATTTGCATGTTGTATAATGTATTCTTATGACATATGTAATATTTAAAGTCTGAATCAAGTGGAATGTTTTATGCGATGATATGATATGATATGTTCTGATATGATATGATATGTTCTGATATGATATACGATATGTGATATGATATGTTCTGATATGATATACGATATATGTTATGATATGTTTATGACAGATATGTCTTACAGGAGACACGGCAGTAGGTTTGAGCCTTCTCCTTCTCCCAACGCAGGTGCCAGTGGCAGTGCATCGGATTTACGCCCCGTTGCCGAGTTAGTTCCGAGGACGGCAGGGTAAGTATCAAATATATTTCAAGTATGTTATTAAAATATATTGAATATGTACATCAAAATTTATACAGGGGCTTTGAGGTGGAGCCTTCAGATTTCATTTTATAAACGTCGAGACATGCGTTTATGAGTAGGATGTCCGGCTGTTGGCCACGATGGGACGACATCCCAGCGCCTGTAAAGAACGCAATATGGGCAGATTTGATGGTAATTAAGTATAAATTTTATTTGATTTGAATGTCAATATAATGTTTTTAATTCAAGTTAATTTCAATATGCAGGCTGTCGTACGTGTTGAGCCCCAGGATCTGGATGTGTTTAGAAATCATTGGAATCAAAGAATGAGAAAAAATTATAGAAACACGATAACTAAAGCAAAGAGTGCGAGAAAAAAGCCAAGTTGGATGAGCGCTGACGTATATAGTGAGTTTCTTCGGCTCTGGGATACTCCTGAATTCAAAGTAAGCTATCCACTTTCGAATTGTAATTTAAATTTTTTAAGATTTCGTATATTAGTTGCATTAATATAGTTAACCTTGTGTTTAAATGTATAGGAAATATCAGCGTGGAATCGCGAAAACAGGAATAAGATTCCTGATGTACATCGTGGTGGCTCGAAATCTTTTTAGCAACATAAAAACGAATTGGTAAATTTATAAATTGTGTTTATAAATATCTGTAACATTATTTAATCATATTGGTAACATTTTTTATTCATATGTATATTTTTAGTCTAAGAACTACAATGGCGAGCCTACGATGACTGAGTTGTTTACTGCCACACATGCTGTGGAAGAGACAGACGAGGAAGGAAATGTTTCATATAGATGGACAAACGCCAAATCTCAATCTATAATGATAAACATGCTTATCCGTAATGATAGCGTTTGATAATACTTTATTTCACAGCTAAAAAATCGTAAATTAAATTTTTTTCGTGTCGAACTTTTATTTATAATCGCAGGAGTCATATGAGGCGGAGCGGACACGTGTGGCGCAGACCACCGGACGTGATAAGTTGACTGTTGAGGAGTCAAACCATATTTGGGACGTCGTTGTAGATCCTCCTACGCGAAATAGGCGATATAGTTATGGAAATATGGAGGTAAACTGCTTCATTAACTAATATATACATTTAATATGATATGAAGCATAAATTATAACTAGATATTAACTATTTCACAGGCGATATCGTCCCAGAGGGCTTACAGGAGATCCCAGACAGAGGAGGAGATAGCTTTGTTGCGTCAGCAGGTTGCGGAGATCAATGACTGGCGGAAAAGCAATCCTTTTGCACAACAACTCGATGCGCATATCGCGGCATGCCTAGCAGAGCATGGAAGAATGCCTGGAGAGGATGCTTCTGGAGATGATGAGTAGGTAAGGTTGTGCTTGTCACATTTTTTGCGTCATTTTGTGTTGAACTTATTGTTGTTTGATGTTTGATGATGAGTAGGACAATGATATATGATTTGTTTGATAGTACTTAAATGTATTGTTGAGTATGATGTGTATTAGTAAACGTTGTGTTTGATTGATGAGTTTTTGGATATATAGTTGTTGTTTGATGGAAAATTGTAAATTTTATGCTTGATTGATGAGAGGTTGGAGTTATACCTGGGTTGGAAGATTGAATGTTGTTATAGTTCGATGGAAATTGTTTATATTATGGTTTGAGGGCGCAAACAGCAGCTGTTTACAAACAGCAGAACATAGGTTTGCGTCGGCTGGAATCGGCTTGTGTCGGCTGTTTGGTTACAAGATTGCGTCGGCTAGAATCGGCTGTGTGGTTACAGGATTGCATCGGGTAGAATCGGCTAGTTATGGCCAACAGAATTTTGAAAAAAATGGCCACGTGGATATAGCCGTCACTTCCTGACACTAAAGTGGTGACGAAACCGACGTAAAACCCGACTTGAATGTTTGGTGGTGACGTCTATTTTTGTGTTGGTTTTTAGAATCGGCCGGTGTCAGTTTTCTGCCGATGCAAATACCGATTTTCCTTGTAGTGTAAGGGGTTTGAGGTATAGGAATTAATATATTTTTATGCCGAACATATAAAACACACATTCCCCTTAATTTAAAATATATAGTGATCCTGAGTAGGCTAAGTGATCAAAGCAAGTACAACTTGGGCATTTCAGTGGTTCCATTCATACTCCTTAATCATTTTCATTAATTCCTAAAATTCTTTCTGGAAAATGTGATATGTAGTAGAAGAAGAAGTTTTCTTTGATGATGTAGGAGCATATATAGTGGCACCATATTTTTACACAACGATTCCGAATGTAATACTTACAAAGCAAAGGACTAATGTGTCATACATTTTGTAGTAGTATATTTTGAAGTTGTATTTATTTTGAAGTTTCACATATTGAATTTTGTGGATTTCGATAAGAAGAAAAAGTATGTGAATGATTTTGTTCTTATTAGTAAAACATTGGTTTCAGTTGCAAAATGAAGCAAATCTATAGGTGTGCGTTACAACAATGCATGGATTTTTTTTATTATGTATTTTTTTTAAAATGGTTGAGAACAGTTGCAAAAGACCTATTACAACTGAAAAAAAAGATTGTAAAAGACTTATTACAACAGACGAAACTATTTGCAAAATACCTATTACAACTGGAAAAAACAGTTGTAAAAGGCTTTATTACAACGATACTCTATAACGGTCCTGAATAGTTGTAAAATGTTTCGACCCTATTACAGCTTCGCATGTTAAAACTGGTGGTTACCAGTTCTAATAGGCCTATTAAAACTGAGATTGCCAGTTGCAAAATGGGTATTTTGTTGTAGTGATATTCTTAGTGTAGCACGTCAAGTGTGTTGTAAGGTTAACTTTTCCAACATATGGTTTCTTAATTGGCATCTCAAACTCTAGGGTTAATTGTATACTGGATGCTCGCAGCGAATGGACTCTGGTTCATCTAATCAACATCTGATCCCATGTTCTACTTACTTAGTACTTGATATATTGTCTTAGTGACTCACCCCTCCACTAATACAGTGCTTCCTTGGGGTTCTTAGTGGGCTACACTGTAAAATCCCCTACTTCAAAATCTAAAAATGAACGCTGTTGATGTTGAATTCATCACCAAAATTATTTTCAAGCGATAAAGCAAGATCATTATCTCTTTCACAACACTAAGTAAATAGAATAGCTAAATAATTTCATTTCATCAAATGGTTTAACATAATTCTTTACATCTTCATTAACCTTTCTCATTCCCACATAAGGGTAAAATATAAATAAAAATATAATTGTCATGCCCGACATATGAGGATGTCGACATGAGAACATAACCTATTATAAATTCTAGTTTTACAACAGTAGAGTAAAATAACTATTATTTGCAAAATAAGCCTCCTGCTTTGACTTCTACTCGTCTTTCCAAAAGTTACATGTCTAAGCTCACAAACCCAACCTACTTGAATGGGCACTAGTGAGTTTATGAGAAAAAATAAAAACTGGTCAGCTATAAAGCTCGGTATGAGTAAAACTTTTCCCTAACATACACATAGTGAGACCACGCTGCTAAAGCATGAAACGGGTTTCCCCTCACTTACACATAACGATTATATCATATAATGTAAACAATCATCACATCATGAGCATACATATAACCTCATTTTCAAATCATAAGAATACCATACACTTAACAGTCTATTATTACCCATGTCATATTTATATTCATCAATCAATTTAAGTATACTATATACTTATTGTCAAGTTGTTATGAATCATGTCATACAATCATCAGTCACTTTCACAAACATCACCTAGTCTCTTATTTAGGTATCATCATAAAATTTATCATTAACGTATTTTAGTGATTACCTCCATAGGTCCGTCTATTGCTAATTTAATCTTCACTCGAAGAAAGTCACTTTATGAAATGACCATGCATTCTACTATGGGAACCATCCTGCCAAGGGCCACCCTAACTCTCCTAAGAGGTTGAATGTAAGCATCCTAAATACATTCTAGCAAGCGTCCTTACTAAGCGTCATTAGCCTATCTTAGTCTTAAAACACTTTCGTTTCACATTGTCGATGTTATTTAAAACACTACCCTGATATTTTGGCACTCTGCCATAAATATACTTTAAAGTTTAGATATCGGAATTGAAATCTATTATGGCACACTACCACGTACCATTCAATTTTTGACATTAGTAGTCTTAGAATCCTGTCATTCAACAACTCTATGGGTAGGTATATCATCACAATCTTGGTTCGATCTTTTTCTTTCATTTATTTATTATGTACCCTACCCGTTATTTAGATTAGACATTTTTATCTTTCTTTATTTCAAAATAAGTTAACATAATTTTAATTTATAAATTTCTCTCATAATTCCATCCCTACGAAATTCTCAATTAACACTTGCAAACTGGCTTTCGAAGTGCACTAAGTATGTTCTTGTTTTACTTAGAAAATTATAATTTTCCTAGTTATCGCATACCGGCTATCGCATGTTAAGCCTAGTCATAGCAAGTTGAATTCATATAAGCCATCGCATATTGACCCTAGTTATCGCATGTTGGCTTCTACATAAGCTATCATATGTCGATCTGTTTAGGCTATCATAAGTTGAAGCTCAACTAGTTATCACAGGTTGATAGTTTATTAGCTATCGCAAGTTGAGCTCTTATAACCTGTCATAAGTTGAAAGCTCTACTAGTTGTCACACGTTGAGTCCTAAGTAACTATAGCAAGTTGACCCCTAATTGTTGTCGCAAGTTGACCATTACATTAGCTATCGCAAGTTGGACAATGCATAGCCATTATGCGTTTAGCTCTTAGGAGTCGTTGCATGTTGATAGTTTAAGTGCCACAACAAGTTGATATGTTAAGTGTTGTCGTAGGGTGATATGCACTATTGGAAGTTGATTATTATATGGGTTATCGCAAGTTGAGTTGGTATTTCTGTAATTAATTTGAAAATGTTTTATTACCATTCAAAATAATTAGTTTACAACAAACCTTGTTTTTTGTTAAATTCTAATTGGTCAATCTAAGCTTTTACATTTTTCTTTGTAGACATTATTAATTACTATACAACCCGACATTCTATGTTATTGTAATAAACATTTTTAAATAAAATTAAAATGTTCGATTTCAATTTTTGGATAATTTTATTTTAGGATTGTTGAATTAAATCTTATTTGATAAAGGATTTTGTTTTAGTAAATTGATTAATTTATAAAACCTTTTTTCAAAAATAAATTGAATTTGAATAAAATATTTTTATTGTGTTAGTGACATTTATATAATTGAAATAGATGAGAAGAAATTTTAGTTGACAGTAATATGATGAATAAATTAAGACAGTTAATCATCGTGAATTTAAATATTTTGTGTAAATAGAGAATTCAATCAAGTTGAAAATATATTCATAAATAGATGATAGGGTTATGTGTCTGTTAGTGTTAGTATTAGTGTTAGTGTGTAGTTGTGTATGTGTGATAAAAGAGATCTTAAATGCAAATAAAAGAGTTAAAATATGGATTTTACTTGCATAAGGGTTTATATGTGAATAATTATTGTCCAGAACATACCTTAATCATCTCCACTCTTCTAGACCTCTTCTTTCTGGCCCTTAGCCACTCCAAGCCAAATCTTTTTGCCCATTTTCCCTTCCTACCTTAAATTGCTTCACGCATTTAGGAGTAACAAGGAAAAACAAAATGCAAAATTAAAAAATGACTACGTGCTTCAATCAACGTCGCCAATCGCATGCATCAGGAGGAGGTTGCTCAGCATCAAGTTGGTGGTGACGAAGTGGGATCGCATGATGTCAGAGGTTGGTGGTGACCAAACGCACGTCGCGAGGAGTCGCAGCATCGATAGGAGCAGGTAGCAAGGTAGGCTGAGGTATTGTTTGGCGCGCGACTTCGGGGTAGCGTAATGGAATTGGATGTCGTAAGGGTGCAATTGTTGGCTAGTTCTGAGGTGTTGGAGCACTAGTTGTTAAGCCGAATGGAGGAGATGTTGATGGTGAAATCAAAGTAGTGGCTTAGAAAATAGAAGCAATTGCAAGCTTTATTGCTTAGTTTGGAGGCTACGTGAGGTGAGTAAATTTATTTACTCACATCTATGATCTAGCATATGTCCTTTTTCATGCTTTTAATTTATTGTACTAGAGATGAATTGATTTGAAATGATTTGAATTGGTTGAAACTGAGATGCATACCATGGTTTATTTAACTTTTGATTGTATATGGATGTTGATGCTTTGATATCTATATCCTAGTTATTCTATGGTATGAATTAGATCAATATTTGTTTCTAGAACTGATCAAAAAAGGGAAAATCGATATAAATATTGTAGAAAATATTTATGTATACGAGTATATACGCACGTCTAGGTGGACCTGCATTTGATTGCTAAACCATATTTTTACAGTGTAGCTATTACAAAAAAAAGATAATAAATTAGTGCAATGATCATTTTTCACCATTTCTAATTTTCTCAAGGACCTTAACATTGTAGCTTGCCACATCCACGTTATTTTTGTGCATAATTTAATAGCATATTCGAACAAAATATTAAGTGAATTTAAATTATCAGGTTATATATTTATCACATCAATTTATGAACCAAATTGTAGCATAAAATTAACAACTATGTTAGCAATATGGTAAAAAATTAATTTTTACAACAACTTCCATTATCAAAGTATTAAATGATTGAGGACTAAACATCTCTAACTGATAATTTTCTAAAGATTATTTCAACAAAGTCAATTGATATGAATGTGAATTGATCTCAAAAACCTACATCATCATTTCATAGAATCGTTCGTGTAAGATAGTGTTCACAGTAATAAAATGGCCCGTTTCTGTTCTTGATGTCCGACATGACAACGGCATACCCCCATTCCTAGCACCATTATGTGAATGATGAGGAAAGGAGCGGTGGCATCGGACACGCAATGTATTGACGCTAATTTTTCTGCTTTTATAAATTATTTAATAATGCTAAAACTATTAAATTTACATATTTATACTTTTCTAAAATTAATAACTTGTGCAAATAAGGTCCATTAATACTGCATTAATACTGCGAGGCATTAAAAAAAGCTACAGAAACAACATCAAACATTAGCTGCATAAACATAAACAAATAACACCATTGTACAACTTCAAAAGGTATATGGCAGTAAATGTAAGTATCAACCGATTAAATTATTAATTTTGAGTAAAATCCATATATACTAAATTCATAACATTACTATAAATTTTAATAATTTTATTAATGTTATTTATGAAACTAATACTTAAGTTTTACTGAGATTATTAGACAATTGAAGATTAATTCAAGTTTAATGAGAAGGCGGTTGGCCGACCTGCATCAAATGAATAAGCTGGAAAAAATAAGTATGGAGACTAAAAATTGAAGTTTTACAAAGATTCCAAAATTTGAGTTTTTTCTGACTAACGTTTTTCAATATTGTAGATTTAGTGTCCATTTTAACTCAATATTGTAGATTTAGTGTCCATTTTAACTCGATATTGTAGATTTAGTGTCCATTTTAACTGGTGTTGTTTTTAACAGTCTTCTATGGTAGAAAAATTATGCTAGTGGAGACTTCTTTCTCCACTAAAGCTTATAGGTTGGAGATATATTAACAAAATTGCAGTTTTAGGATAGTCTAGTAAAACTTATAAAGGAAAAAATATATTCAGAATAGTTCAAACTTCTAGTTTATTATATAAAATATGTATGTAGTTTGCTTTTTTATTTTTGAAATGTATTTATAAAACATTCATCTGTCAAAATCTAACACTTTAAGCAATGAATAATATTTATCCTAGTGTCCCATTCTAATATTCTAATGCATCGAGTCTCCTTATGCATTGTAATGCATTGTATGCACGGCTCAAACAAAAATATTGATGTCAACATTTATTCCATGACCGACGACTGTCAGAAAAACTACACATGATACTCTTCAATTTAATTCCACCTCATATATGTCAGTTTTATCTATTTATGTCTTTATCACCAGCTTGTTTTTATCACACTTGGAAGGTGCCTGGTGAGTTTACCAAACATCTACAACACATACTTTTCATAAGTCATTTAAGTGGAAATGTTTATATCTCTGGCTTTTGAATGAGCATCTATATGTATCGTCAACTTACCACTTCCTTGTAAAACATATGTTCATTATTGAAGATTAAAATACACCTAAAGAAAAATTATAAATAGCAGCAACAATAAGAAATTTGAATAAAAACAAATAACAAACAACAAATTGTGGGCATGGAAGCATTATAAGTTATATAGTGCATGCAACTTACCCTGTAACAAAGAAAAATAAAAACTAAAGAACTTAAACTAGAGCAAACCGTAAGCATATGACGTATCAAATAAAGTAATTTGCATTACAGAGATTAGACTTTCCTAGGTCTCAAAAGAGGAAATATTCCCCAATCTAGTTAAAAGCAACTAATAGTTTTTAAAAGCAGCGAAATGAAAAGTAAACCAAGAAAAGCAAAAATAAAACTGGTAGCAATAAAAAGTCCAAATAACAGCTTAAATAATAGTAGTTGAATCGTCTAAAGTTCAAATTTCACCATTTACTTCTTACATTTTTCGAGTGTTTGTGTTTAGGAAACAGTACACTATAAGAAAAAATTTCTAGGTCGCAGCTTTCTCTCATAATGAACCATTAATGTACAATTCTAACAGATTTTAGTATGATATTCATGCATCTTCTAACTCGATAGAAATCACTAAACAAACAAATGGATTTGAACAATTTGAGCATGTAGAAGGTGATGACAGTTCCCAAAATGCAACAACCGTTTATTACAAACACGATAATAATACAATAATAAAGTTCCAAGAATTGAACATAAAACACAATTACAATCCATCAAAAAGAATCCAGTATTCTAATTTCTAAAGGAATCTAATTTCATGTTCTTATTTCTGAGATCACCAATACCTTTACTTTTCCTATCTTCCCCTTTCAATTTACCAATGTCTAAAACACCATGTTCCGTTGCAAGCACCAAAAGCTTTGCTTTAATCGGTTTCTTGCCTTCAATTTATTTGCAAACTGGCTCCTTTCGCCTGCATAAATTTTTTCAGTAAAGTTGGAAAAATATTTGTCTTCAGAACTTTGTCTAATCAACTTCAAAATTAAATCAGGGAAATTTTACCTGAACACTGGAAAGTAATGCCACTTAGGATGTGATTGACACTAACCACACATTAAGAAAACTTGTTTTCATGATGTTATGCTTCGGCTGAGGTTACTAACTCCTTGTCATCGATGTGCAGTTTGGGATGGCTTTCAAGAAAAAGAGGGATTACATCTATAGTAGCTGAAAATTTCTGCAATCATACATAACACCCTATCAACATTCATTACTTGTAATCAGTAAATTGAAAGGGGAAGATAGGGAAAATTGCTTGTATTCAAATCACATACTTATATTTATATAATACATAGATATATGTTTAAAAAATTCCAAATTGCAAAACAAAAATAAGAATAACATCAAATAATGCAATCGAACATCATATATAAAAATGTGAAGCCAAAGAAGTCATCAAGATAAGAAATAGCGTACACAAATTAAAACATTAGGCAAAATAATGGACGTGCCAAAAACCTAAGGCAAAAGCAAAAGATGGTAGCCAACAAAGCTAATCAATAGTAGGGACGTATGAAATAATGCAATTCATTTCAATGCAACAACATAAGTCAAATGCGTGGGAACCAAAAGCATGCAAACAATTCAAGGCCAACTTGCCAAAAATGTGTACCAATTCAATTATCTTTCATTTCAAAGCGATAAAATACAATATGAATTTACAAAGGAAATTGTAATTAATGCCGCATCAACTAAAGAACATGCGACTCTAAAGCAAGAAAAGAAACAATGCATAGGGACGTGTGTCCTAATGCATTCAAAGAAACCAATATAAATTCAAGTCAGGGCAGGGAAGTGCGCACATTAGGAAAAGGTATGTATTATATAAATTAGGGTTTTCTGAGAGACGGAGAAAAAAATGTAGCAGGGTATGTATTATATAAATTTAAGGTTTTATGAGAGATGGAGAAAAAAATGTAGAAGAGTATTATGGAAATTTCAAAAAGATGCGGTTGATTTTATGGTCATTGAATTATTATTATTAGCAGTAGAGATTTGTTTGAAGTCTACATAATATTTTTGAAAGGGGAGCTTTCAGATTTTGCCAAGGAGTTTTAAAAGGGTTAAGATTTTAAAGAGGTTATTGTGATAATTTTAAAATTAGTTTGGCTTAAAAATAAAGATAAAAGGATAAAATAGATGTAATATTTCATATAAATTATTTTCTTTTAAGTTGTTTAATTGTTTTGGCTTAAATTATAGAAAAATAAATAAATTTAAAAGCGAATTTATATATATATATTTATTTTATTTTTTGTCATAAAATGATTTAAAAGGATTTTTTAATAAAGAAAATTTAAAATTTTATTTAAAGAAATGAGATTATTTAATTGAACTTAAATAAATGTGAAGCTCTATAAAATAATATTTTTGGGAAACGTAATGAGTTTTAAATATATTTATTGTGTGGTGAATTTTATTAATATAAACCTTTTTAAAAGGAAACTAGAAGTTTGAATTTTGTTATAGTAAGAAATTTCTATTTGGAAAATTATTTTTGGCATTATTTTCAAATAACGAAAAGAAGATGTTTGGTTTAATAAATTATTTTTCAAAAGCGATTCAAAAAATATTTGGAAGTAAATAAAGATTTTAATATTGATTTTGAAAATTGGACAATAGAGCTTGGAATTTTTTTTGGATTAAAAATTACTTTATGAATATAAATATAATTTGAATTTTGGTTTTAAAGGAATTTCAGCTTATAAACCTCCTTTGTAAATGTTTTAAGGTATTTAAGGTTAGTTTTATATTGTATGAATTGTTATGAAATGTAATTTGGTGATTTTGAAATTAAATAAGGGTTTAAAGGGAGATTTTCTTTATAATCAAATAAAGGGTTTTAAATTATTGAAGATTGGGATTGAATAAATACTTTTGGATAAAATAAGAATTTTGTAACTTAAAATCTCTTTGAAATTTTATGTTGTTTGAAATTTAATACAAAATTTTTGGGAATGAATAATTTTAATAAAACCCCCATTTAATCAATAATTGATTGAATGGTGTGCAGTTTTATATAATGAGATTTCAAATAAACGAATTAGTAATATCGAGTAGTATGGGACATTCGGTGTTGTTTTTTTCGATTATTTCTTCAACTCATGGTATAGAATATTATACATTTGTATTGAGTGTAATTTACAAGCACTTAGTGATCGAGTAACACTGAGTTGTATAGGGCACTCAAGCGATATTTATTTGATTACCTCTACAAGTGAATATCACCCTCATTTGTATTATGAGGTTAAGATTTATGTCCTCATCTAGAGGTGACTCATTTATAGAGATTAGCAGTTGAGGAGATGCTCTCTTTTGGACTCGTGAAGTCAATATTACTTATTGTTACTTTAATTAGGACTTATCCAATCAAGAGTATTCCTAGCGAATCTACATCAAAGGGTTCACACCATTATAAGGAGCGCGTGATTTGGACCTGCCAAATAGGTAGTGTCCATCCTAGCGGTTCTAACTTCGGGATCACGTCCTGGATTCGTGGTGTCAATTTGATGATTTAACGAGTTTGAGATTGAGAGACATTACACTCATTAGAGCCATTGCCTAAACGTCACTTAAGGACTATCGATCCATTACCAAGGGTAACTAAGAGTCATGACCAATGCATAGTGCAGTCTTACAGCGTGTTTATGACAGGCAGATGGATATAGGTGCATAATTCTAGGAGTAACTAAGAGACTGTAGGAAACGAGCTATGTCCATTAGCGTTTCCTGGAGTAGTGCCGCGGTACGTCAGTCTCCCATCTGGATGACTTAGCTAGATTGTTTTTAATGAGATAACTGAAGTTATCACCTTGTTAGATTTGATTATTTTATGACATTAGGGACCGGCTGCGTGCTCGTCGATCATCCGAGATAGCCTAACCTAAGATAACTACGTATCATCTTTCTGTATAATATTAGGGACTTGTTGTGTGCTTGTATGTCGTTCTCTCTTAGAGTGTTTAGCCAAGAGATATTTGCCAATGATTTGTTATATATATCTCAGTAGGTCGCTTGCCTCTCATTAGGATAGTCCATTGAGATAGATTATTATGTTTTGTTTGTGTGTTATGTCATATTTGTGTGCTACATTATGAGTCTACATATCGTATCATTTACCTATCTCTTAGGGCCATGAAGCCAAGAGCTTGGTTCTCTCATTAGGTCTGGTGATCGAGATATACATTATTAGATGTTGTATTTATATTATAGCTTGAATGTTTAGTTGATCACTAATATTAGTCTTGTACCATTTGATGTAATGATTGATGACTATTCTTTACTATGGGTGATAATATATGTGCATGTTATTGGATGATGTTGACACATTTGAGTTACTTATATATTGCCTTGAGTTACGCTGGTTTATACCGTTGTTATTACACATTGACATATATACTCCGAATATAGTCTGACGTGTGTTTTATTTATACAATACTCGGGTCGGTCCGAGACATTTCAGATTCAGGGGACGAAGTGACCACTTTGTGTTTGTGGGGCATAGTTATAGGCTAGTTTATTAGTTAACTAATGTATAATTATCTATTTATGCAGCCTTATATATGTTGACGACGTTGAGATGTATGCATTGGACATATACATTGTATTTATTTGATAGATGCGGACATTCGGTTCATTTTGTAGACCCGCTCAAACTTGTGTATATTATCTACTATATGTTATTGTTGTATTGATGTCTCTATGTTCTTTGTGATTTATGTTATACTGCATATTGTTTTATCTTGGAAACACACATGTTTCTTGCTTTATTCCAATATTGAGTACGTATAGGTAAGTAGTTTATGATTTTTGAAAAATGTATCGATGGCCCAGGAGAATATTCACATGTGATCGCCCAATATCATCCCATTCTCCGTTTTATCTGACATTATTACCTAGTAATATTGTTTGGTAGCATAGGTGTAGAAGTTTGCTATAATTATTTCTTGATTAGTTAATTACTCTAATAATTAACTCTTTTCTTTTCCAAATAATTCATATAAAACCGAAAATTAATGAGAAAAATCCGAAAAATTCAGCAAAAATCCTATTCGTTCTATTCTATTTTATGTAAAAATTTCAACTCAAAATAATTATTCTATTATTTTCAATAATTAATTTCCTGAAATTAAGAATTTCCCCAACTTAGAAAATTCAAAATAATTTCAAATAATTTTCAAATATTATGAATTAAAAATTCATTTTCATCTTATCATTATAAACATGATATTAAATTTTCAAAGCATTTGGACAGGAATAAATCATGTTTTACCCTAAAACATGACTAAATTCCTTTCATAAAAATGTTATAACATATTTAAAATAAAGTATAATCATCTAAATTTGTTTATCATCATCCAAATCGTCCATTTCATTTCAATTTCGAACCTAAACAGGTTTAGGATAGTTTTTGAGAAAATTTTACCTACCTTAGTTTAGAAAACCTTGATTTAATCTTCTTCCTTATTTAGAAATGAAAGTTTGAACCCTTTCCTCTTCTCTTGCTTACAATGGTGATTGGCCTTGATGTCTTAAGCTTTAGGTTTTATGAAATGAAGTGGAATGAGGGGAAAATGGCAAGGGAAAGCATGTTAGAAATTTTGGTTTGGGCTAATATCCCACCTTGCCCGATCTCATTAATATATTTCCCTTAATACTAAATTCTTCCCATTCAAAAATCAGATTTATTTATTCTAATGCAAACCTTAATTGCTTCAATTACCCTAAGTCCATTTGATTAACTTTATAAAGTGTCTTGCACTTAATTAATCAAATCTCTCTTAGACAATTCTTGTGATTAAATTACTTAAATTATCTTAATCGTCATTTATTAAATTATTATTATTAGTTTAATTTTTTATATTATGGTACTCCAAAATATGGTGTGTTATAGTCTCTTCCTTTTGTAAAAATTTTATCCTCCAAATTCAGATGACGACGAATATAAATTACAGTAGCACCCTAAAAATGTAAAGCCATCATCACATAAGTACACATAAGTACAACAGGTTATACTAGTAACCCACTAATGTAAATCATAAAACATAAATGCAATAGTGCAACTACTAACACATAACATAATTACACATGAATTCACTTGAGTTACTACAAGTATAAACAATAGACAAACAAAGCACGCTTCTAAATACATGAATGGCTAAAAAAAATTTAGGATAGATGTTCCTAATCCTATCCTTTATTTCCTAGGCATAGTCATCCATATCGTCACTCCACTGGACATGAAAAAGTTTAATAACTTTGTTCCTCAATTCCTCTGTATCGTGGTGCACTATCCCTTTTGGTAGTCTAATTCAAGACAAATATGGTTCTATAGACAAGTCCCATCTACTGCGCTTGATTCTACATCTTACTAGGGTCGTGCACACATTTCCTCAAATGCAATATATGAAAGACATTGTGCACACCCACTAAACTATTTGATTACTTGACCTATACACAAATTTTCCAATCTTCTCAACCATTGGAGACGGACCTACATACCTGAGAGCCTATTTCCCCACCTTCCCAAAGCGCATAACACCTCCATCGATGAAAAGTTCACGAACACATGATCGTCACTATGAACTCCAGTCCTTTCTTCTCTTATTAGTACAACTCTTCTTCCTTGATCACACAACTTTCAATCTAACACGATCAAATCTATGTTGTTCAGAATCACATGGAGTCTCACAACATTCTTCTCATATAACTTTGCTAGACTAGTTGTCGTTCTAGTCGACTTCACCAGGATAAAGTGGGCACTCTTAGTCATTCTATCGACTGTTGCCCAAATGTTATCATTTCCCATTCTTGAACTTGGCAAACCATCCCTAAAGTCCATAGAGATCGAGTCCCACTTCCAAGTTGATACTTCCAAAGGTTAAAGTAAACCTCTTGGGCTTCTGATGCTCAATTTTCACTTGTTGACATGTGAAATACGTCTTCACATATTCACCGACATCTCTCTTCATCACTTCCAAATAAAGACACTTCATGTCATGGTACATCTTCTTACCCCTAGAATGAATGGTAAACTTAGATCGATGAATGTCCTTTAAGACCTCTTTTTGAAGATCTCCCCTTGGGAACACAAAGTTTTCCTTTCTTCCTAAGCCATCCTTCTATCTCGAATCCTTTCAAATGATCCACATCTGCACCCATTCCAATCGCTCAATCCTTTCGACTAATAATGTATCCTCTCTCTACCTTGTAGCAATTCTATCCATAAGTGTCAAACGAACTTCCAGACATTCTACTGCACTAGGATCACAACTTATCCTGCTTATATCCTATAACGCACTCCCCACGATGTTAATGTCTCTAACGTCTTTCATTCCTTAATCATGACTAACACTCCATTCTACTACTATCTACTTAAAGCATTAGCAACCTTATTCTCCTTTCCCGATGTATACTCAATGTCAAAATCATATGTCACCAGAAACTCCAACCATCTTTGTTGCCTCATAATCAACTCCTTCTAGGAGAATAAACACTAAAGAGACTTATGGACCGTATAGATAATGTCTTTAAATCTTTAAAGCAATGACCACTGCTGCCAATTCCAAGTCTTGAGTCGGGTATCCGACTTCATTAGGTCTCAAATGCCTTGATACATAAGCTATCACTTACCCTTTATACATTAGTACTACACTTAAAACAGTTCTGCATCCATCTGTATACACTACCAAGCCATGATTCCCTTCTGATACACAACGGGAGCATTCATCAACAACCTCTTCAATAACTGAAATCGCCCTTCACTTCTATCAACCCATATGAAATTCTCGTTCTTCCTAGCCAGTTTAGTCAAGGATGCTGCTATACGTGAGAAATCCTTAATGAGTATATGATAATTGCCAAACTTCTCATCTGGGTAACCATTTTAGTCTCTTCTAATCATTAATTGTCACTATCTTCAATGGATTCACTACTAATCCATTCTTTGAGAAAACAAAACTAAGAAACTTAACTTTCTATCTCCAAAAATGATATTTTGAAAACTTCACCTTTAATTTGTGTTATCCTAATGTCTCTAACACCAACATAAGATGGACTTCATGGTCTCTCGCTTTCTAATAGTGTACCAAAATATCATCGATAAAGAAAAAAACAAATCTATCCAACTAATCATGAAAGATCCAGTTCATAAGTTCTACAAAGAATGTTGGAGCGTTGGTTAGTCAGAAAGGCATAACTAACTACTTACATGAACCATATCTAATTTTAAATGCGATCAAAGGATCATTATCCTCAACTACCTTCAGTTAATGGAATCCAATTGCCAAATCTAGCTCATGAATAATCTAGCTTCTGTCAAGTGGTCAAACAAGTCATCTACAATGGGCAATGGATAAAGATTCTTCTCCATCATCTCATTCAACTTCTTGTAGTTAATACAAATCCTTAGTAATATATTTTACTTTTTCATGAATATGACATATGCTCCCCACGATGAGCTACTCGGCCTAATGAAACTTTTATGCTTAATTCCACTAGCTGCTTCTTCAATTCTTCCATCACTTTAGGCGGTACTCTTCTAAGTGGTCTACGAACATGTTGTGCCCTCGGCATTAAGTCTATTCAGAATTCTATCGCTCTTTTAGGTTGTAATATCGTTATTGGCTCGATAATGTTTGCGAATTCTGAACTACAAGTACTCTAATGATCTCATCCTCCTAATTTTCTATTGCATACATCATCAATCCTGATTTCTTCACGTTACGTCCAATGCTACCATGATCCTTTCTCCACTACTTAGATTCCTTAAGGTGATAATTCTATCAGGATAAAAGATCCTAGCATCATAACACACTAATAAGTCCATACTCAAACGTACCATGTACCATAAAAAGTCAAATACATAAGGGTCGAAAGTAAACACATGTCAAAACAAATCGAACTTAAGGTCCACTACGTCTAACCCAAGAGTGGCATAACTACCGATTATATTAACTATATGCAAGGATGTAATCAAATAGGTAGTGTCTAATTCAAGCCTATCTACCAAGTCTTTCGAAACAGAAGAGTGTGTTGCACCTGTATCAAACAGAGTTCTAACTGACATACTGGAAATCAAAATGAAACATCCAAGCACAACACCTTTTCCTTTTTCCTCAACAGTCGGTCAGGTAGAAGGTCTTTCCAAAGCATACACTTTTCCCTGCTTCAATTGTAGACAAGCCTCTACTTGTGGCATGGCTATTAAAATTAAAGCATTTGCCCTCTCCTTGTTCTTCGACTGGGTACACTTAGGAGACTAGTGTCCCTTCTACCCACAGTTGAAGCAAGTAATATCTAACTCATTTAGTTTCTAAGCTCCGCCATGAGAAGCCTTTCCTTTCTTCTAATTCTTTTCGCCCTTTTGATACATTAAATCTCTTCTTCTTTCCACCTTTGGGCCAACATCAACCTTTCTCTTCTCTTGATACAAGTGGTAATATCTTGTAAAGACCCGTAAAATTTAATAAAAAATTAAGTAAATAAAATAATGTTAAAAATGAAAATTTTGTAAATTTTAGAATTTGGTCACGGAAGTTGCAGCATTGTGTCCGTGGTGATTTTTTGATTAATTTTCATACATAATATGATGAAATTGAAGTTCAAATGGAGAAGTTATGGATGTTTGAAGTTTTCAAATCAAATTTAAATATTTGAATTTAAAAGTTTGAATACTAAAATTTAACTTTAAATAATAGTTAATGTTAAGGGAGACTTAACGTTTAAGTAAACATTATTTATAAGTTGGGTAACGTATAAATTAATTAAGGAATTTAATAAATAGATAACATAAATAAGACGCAGATGGAAAGACCCTTCATAGGTAGGGTACTGGTCAACCCCTGAACCATGGCCAGTCGACTACTATGGGTCGACCTGTCAGTTGACGGGTCGACTGGTGAGGCTTTAAAGCAGCTAAGGTTTACTTATTTTAAATGGTCCAAATTTTTATTTTCTTAATCCGTCGATTCTGGTTGCTTCTCACCTCTATAATTAGACCCTTACCCCCATTTTCCTTCGTAAATGTTAACCCACCTTTTTCCATGGCAGTAGACAGAAGAAATTTACCCAACAGACTTCATGCTTATCAAGGCCATTAGTCAAGAGCGATGATTGTGGGGTCTAAAAATCAAGTGCAGGCAATGATACGAAGCAACGATCAACCCATATCAAAAGATAGATTCTTCAGAATATTCTAAGTACAGATTAGTGTCTCGCCCAAGTAGAGGATCGGTGTCTATCCCTTCCCTAGGGGATCGGTACATGTGCTCAATTTTTGTCCAAAACTAGGTGAGACCGATATAACGTGAAAAGGAAGGCCCCATGAGGATACATTTCAAATCACAAGTCGTTTGGAGTTTGTATTCGAAAGTTATGGGCAAATTACTTCACCTAAGAAAGGGATCGTATAAAAGGGATCGGTATAAAGGGGATTGGCATATTTCAGTCAAGTAAGTAAAACTCAATGGAAAACAATCAATATCTCAAATTCCATAAGTCCAGTGCATATGAAATTTTGTGAGCAAGATGTGGGGACCCTAACGATCCTATTCTAGGGATTGTGTGTCAAAAGGATGAAGAAAGAGGGATTGGCCCTCTTCCCTCTTAGGGAGCGGCTAAATCCAACTTTATAGCAAAGATCGACTAATATCTCAACATCTACACATCCAATTGATATAAAACTTGGGGGACAAGCTAAATACAACACATGGAACACCCTGCAGGGATCGCATATCATTTAGAGCAAGTTGGAGGGATCGATGCATATCCCTCTATAGGAATCGGCTATAATTAGGTTTCACAAAATATTGCAACATAGTTGATTAATAACTCAAGCTCTACTAATCCAATTGGCATAAAACTTGGAGGCTAAGCATAATACAACATGGAGAAGCTCCGCTAGGGATTGCATGGAATTTGAATGAGATTGGAGAGATCAATACCTATCCCTGTAATGCGATTGGTAGAAATAAAAATTCAAGCAATACTACTTTACGGAAAATACAATTTCTCACAAACCGTACGTCAGAATTACACGAAATAGGGGGGTAGGTAGCTAATATCATGGGCACCCCTTATGAGGATCTCAACCTATTTGGACATCTAATAAGGATCGGTACCGATTCCTATTGTGGACCCCAATGGGTTTGGAAATTTTTGGGTGGCCTCATCTTGGTCTCCCGATCCTTCTATCAAAATTTCAGCTCGATCCATGCACGTCATCCTTTATAAATATAGCATGTATGGCGTTAGAAAAAAGATCTTCTTTTTTGCTTCTCTTTATCTTCAACCAAGGCTACACTTTGCTAATTTTATTCTTGGATTTTTTATTGTAACTATAAACAAACTTCAATATAATAAAAAGGATTATTTGAGAGTGGACGTAGGTCAGAGTTAGTCGAACCATTATAAATCTTATCTCTTTTTACTTGCTTTCTGGTTATTTTAATTTTATTCTTCATGTATTTCTCTTCAAATTTCTGTAATTGGATTAGATGTTGGTACTTTTACATAATTGGGTGTTGGTGGCCAAATTGGACGCCAACATTTTGGTGCATTCATTGAGAGACCTAGCCCCCGTAGATTTGGAGTTCAATTTTGGAATCAATTAGAGAGTTTGGATTTGAAGAAATGGTGAGACAATCAGTAAGGAGACAAGTACCAAATAGGAGCCATCATGAAGGGAGCCATAAGGCATCCTCAGGTGCTGGAGATAATAAAATATCCATCTACATCACCAGAGATGAAATGGGAACAAGAATGGATGTGATGCATGAACATATGCTAAAAAGATAGGGGGAAATGATGCAGAATCTACTCCGATAGATCAAACAGGCTAGAGCCATATGAGCTGCTAGAATGCAAAACCAAGGAGTTGGAACAATAGGGACTAATAGAGCAATGAATTAAAGAGTTGAGGCGGTAAGATTCACTGGAAATCAGAATCGAGAGCATGGTGATTGATCTATTGGACAAAGGAGTGGAATAGAGCAGCCAGGGGCAGTCCCTGGCTCGGATTCCACCTTTGAAGTAGGCACCATACGTTACGTAGGGAGGGAGGAAGCGGTGCACCCTAGGCGGGAATCATCTGTTAGGGAGGAGTTCTTCTATCTTCTTTTCGTGCCTAGGCTTAACCTACCAAGCCTAGGTAGCTAGTCCCTTAAGAACCATTGGGGTCTACCCCTTCCTCAGTATATTAATTGGGCAGACTGCTTCTTGGTTCTCCTCAACCGGAACGGCAGGACTCATCCTTTGATTCAAGGTTCGTAGATGCCTTCTATTCTTTGTTCGAAAGACCCCATGGAGCTTGTTGTGAATCGAAATTTGAATGCTCGTTCAGAGGAATATGTTCCAAAATTCTCTCGTAGATTCAAGAGGCAGCTTGAACATGATGATTAGAGACTACCACTGGAAGACAATAATAGGTTTGCAGAGATGATCAAGGCATCATCATCAACTGGTAATCAATTGATCAGGATGGCATGGAATTAGTAACCAACTACGTAGTACGGTGGCTAATTCACTTACATATGTATAGGATCGAGGACAGTCCCTAGGCATGCTCTGAGATGACGATAAACGGTTGTACTCGGGTTTGTGAAATTTGTTTTTTCTTCTTGTTTGCTTCAAACTCTTGTTTTTATAGTTTTTATTTGAACTCTGGTTTATTGGTTGTATGGATTCTTATTTTATATTTTAGAAAATAGTCTTAGAAATGCTTAAATTTGGGTCAATGTAATAGATGATATAGGTCGTACTTGTGGTCCTGTTAGGACAGATGGGATAATAATCGCAAGGAATGAGTCTTTTCGTCGGGAGAACATGAAGAAAAGGACTCGTACATCATGGACTAAGTCCTCAACTAGGTGTCGAGGTCGAAGTACAAAACCCAACAAGGTCATCAGGTATGGAATGTGCCTGGCAAAGGGTAGGTCGCTTCGCTCGAATGTGATGGATAGACCTACTCAATTCATCAAGTATGGATTGTGCTCGGCAAGGTTCCGGAGAGATAAATGTCATCAGGTATGGACTATGCCTAGAAAGGGGTAGGTCGCTTCACTCAAATGCAATGGATTGACCTACTTAGGTCGTCGAGTATGGATTGTGCTCGATAAGGATTCGGAGAGATCAAGGTCATCAGGTATGGACTATGCTTGGTAAGGGGTTGGTCGCTTCGCTTGAATGCGATGGATCAGCCTACTCAGGTCATCGAGTACAAAATGTGATCAACAAGGATTTGATGAGATCAAGGATTTGGATTTGGATAACAACCATAATAGGTCATCGATTTTGATATCAGTTTCAAACAGCAGTGGATTTGTCTTTGGATGGATGCGGATTCAGATAAAACGATCCGAAGAGACTATGAAATTGGACTGGATTCTGGATTGGAAAACATAGGTATTAAAGGGTTATGGATTTCGTATTATGGATTATAGGAATTCAAAATAAACCTTCCTATCATAAGGCATGTTTTGCGGGGCAAAGTGTTCACCCTCCTTTTTCCAAGGAATTAGACAGGCAGAATTAACCCAACAAAATTCATGATTATCAAGGCTATTAGTCAAGACGTCCAAAAATCCAGTGCAGGCAATGATATTAAGAAACTATCAATCGATACTAGAAGATAGAATCTCCAGAATATTCTAAGTAGGGATTAGTGCCTTGTCTAGGCAGGGGATCGGTGCATATCCCTTCCCCTACGGGACCATTACATGTCCTCAATTTTTGTGCTAAACTAGGTGAGACCGGTACAAAGTGACAAGGAAGGCCCCATGAAGCTACATTTCAAATCTCAACTCATTTGGAGTTTTTATACGCAAGTTATAGGTAAATTACTTCACCTAAGAAAGGGATCGTATAAAAAGGGATCGGTACAAAAGGGATCACATATTTCAGCCAAGCAAGTACAACTCGATGGAAAACAATCATTATCTCAAAATCCATAAGTGCAATGCATATAAAAATTTGTGAGCAGGATGTGGTGACCTTTGGGAGCCTACCCTAGGGATCACACATCAAAAGGATGAAGAAAGAGGGATCGACCCTTTTCCCTCTTAGGAATCGACTAAATCCAGCTTTATAGCAAACATCGATCAATATCTCAACATCTACACATCTAATTAACATGAAACTTGGAGAACAAACAAATTACAACATATGCAACATCCCATAGGGATCGCATGTCATTTGAAGCAAGTTGGAGGGATCAATACCTATTCCTCCATAAGGATCGGCTATAGTCAGCCTTCACAACAAATTACAACAAAGATTGATCAATAACTCAAGTTCTACTAAACCAATTGGTGCGAAACTTGGAGACTAAGCATAATACAACATGGAGAAGCATCCTTAAGGATGGCATGGAATTTGGAAGATACTGGAGGGATCAGTACCTATCCCTCTAGAGGGATTGGTAGAAATCAGATTTCAAGCAACACTGCTTCACAGCAAATGCGATATCTCACAAACCTTACATCGCAATTGCATGAAATAAAAGGAGCAGGTAGCTAGCATCACGGGACACCCCTCATAGGTATCACAGCCCATTTGGACACATTAATAAGGATCAATATTGATCCCTATTGTGGGCTCTGATGTGCCTGAAATTTTTTGGGTGACCTCGTCTTGGTCTCCCGAACCTTCTATCAAAAATTCAGCCCGATCCGTGCATGTCTTCCCTTATAAATACAGCAGGCATGACATCAGAAAAAGGATCTTCTTTTTTGCTTCTCTTTATATTCAACCAATGCTACACTCTGCAATTTTTTTCTTGGATTTCGGATTGTAACTGTAAACAAACTTCGGTATAATAAAAAGGATTATTTGGGCATTGACGTAGGCGTAAGTTAGCCGGATCACTATAAAAATTATCTCTTTTTGCTTGCTTTCTGATTGTTTTAATTTTATTCTTCATTTATTTCTCTTCATCTTTCTATGATTAGATTGGATATTGATACTTTTACATAATTAGGTGTTGGTGGCCAATTTTGATGCCGACAATAAAATTTTGTAAGCAACGGCGAAGCTTGACAAAATCTTTCCCCTTAAGGTTTCAAAAACGGTAAATTTTTTAGTAAGTAAATCTAGTTTCTAATCTCTAATTTTAATTAATCGTTCTTATTCTTTCTTCATATTTCTAAAATCTAATCTGTATGTGTACAATCTATTTGTTTTATATTCAAAAACAGGAAAGTTCTAATAGAGAATTAGAAGCAATATAAATTAGATATCTTCTTCTCCCTTAGTTTCCAGAATCAGTTAGGATTTTCAAGTAAAAGGTTTAGATGTTTAATTCTTTTTATTCCTAGTTCTATTCCTCTAGTTTTGGATTCTAAATCTAATTTCTATGTATAATTCACTTTGTTGTATATTCCAAAAGAGGGAGATCTAGGCGTTGTGGAATCAAATGTAGTTAGGAAGCATACAATTCTCAATGAGTGGAAATATCAAGTTTTTTGTAATTGAATAGTATTTATTTATATTTGATATATGCCTTGGGAAATTTTGGTAAATGAAAATATAACATCTAAAACACCTAGAATTTCCCTAAGTAAATATCAGTGTTTACGTTTGTTGGAATTATAATTGTTTTTGGTATTAATATATTAGAATCTAATTATTTGTTTAGAATTAAATAATCCATGGTTCATTCAACCTATTTCTCCTATTTTAAATTGGAGTGTTAAAGGTTGAAAAAAGAAGAAAATAAATTAGAAATGGTGCATAAAGTATGAATTGAATTGTTTTTAGTTTGTACCGCCTATTTGTATCACCTCAATAAATAAGAAACTCCTTTCTCACTCCAAAATGATATATATAAAAGTTGAATTGAACATAGGTGATCTAATTTATGAAGATCTACTCTTTAAAACAGAGAAGGGATTCTAATTTATTAATATGAAACAAGTTGCAGGTATTCCATGTTAGTATGAATCTATTTTATTTGGCCATGGTAGTGGCACTACTTGTTGGAATTGTAGATTTATATGAGTTTAATATTTTAAAATACCTTGTAAGCGAATTATTATCGAATTATTATAAGTAATAATTAGAACTTAAATTCCACCCGTAAAAATACATGTGTATAATATTAACATATTGACCATTAAAACCAATAGTGTATTGATTATGGCGTATTGAGCATGATAATTAGCATTATTAGATCAGTTAGGTAATATTAATTTGTAGGAAGGAAGTTAGTATAAATTAGGGAGTTAATTCGTAATTAAAAGTGTAATAAGGGCATACATTATATGGCCTCAATTATTATTCGGGTAAGATGATGTTTGTATATAGTGGATATATATATATTAGTTATGACTAAGTTATAGTGATGCGAGGTTAGTCCAAAGCTACATGGAAGTTTGTCTAGTTAAATCTGGCTACCAACGGTGTGGCTTTGCGGACTAATGTGGGACACCTCTTATAATAAATAACCACAGTGGACACGAGGTAAGTGCCTATTCTATAGGGTAAACCTGCCTAGTTTATCTAGCTACCAGTACCTACAAATAATCAAACTAATGTGAGATGTCACAAGTAGGTTATGGGTATAAATTCATTTTGGATGCAGTTGGTGGAATCCTTCAGAGAGGTCCGCTTTTTGAGGTATTAAGTGGCTGGTAGGGTCCACTTCTTTCTTAGAAGAAGTATTAAGTGAGACAATAGGATTTCTTACGACGTCAGCTAGTGAGAACCATGTAGGGACCCGTCTTGGGTTAGGTATTAAATGACCAGGATCTGCCTATTTTATAGGTCTTAAACGGTTAAAGTCTACCCAATACCGAATAAAAAGGTATTAAGTCATTTTGAGAGAACCTCTCTTGTATCGTTAATGACAGTTGCGTTAGATTTTAGGAATGGTTAGGTATTAAATGATGGACTTCTGCCTATTTTATAGGTATTAAATGGTTAGGCCCTGCCTAATCCTCATAAAGGGTATTTATTGGTTCGGGTGTTTCCTCTTACATCGTAAACGCTGGTTACTTAGAGTTGTATAGGCAGGCTGGAAGAGACTTTGAGCTTACAGTTGACTTTTGTATAGTTAAACGGGAAGGGCCTTTGAGATTATAGTTGACTTTATACATATGTTATGATTTTAATATGGAAGACATATTTATTAGTTAAATAATACTACCCAAGTATAATTATGGTAAAGCTTGATATTTCTATTTCACTAAACATTTGTTGTTTTGACCCACTCCTCATTACAACAGACGTTTGAGAGAGTAATGCTGATTTGAAGGACGAAGGTGGAGTTGAAGACTCGTGGCAGTTATTTATCTATTTATGTTATTTAAGTATTTTTATTGTACACAGTTCAACCAGTTATGCTATTTTGAGATATTGTACCGTGGAGGCTTTTTGTAAACATGTTGTAATATTTAACATGTTATGTTTCTGAAATGATTTTCTTTATGAAATGAGTACTTGTTTTGATATTATATTTTATCCATTTTTTTGTAAGATTATGAAAGTATAGATAGATAGCTCTCTATACTATGTATCGTTTTAATTTTATCAACTTGACAACTTGCCTTGAGATGGGCCTAAGGTTTGACGGGCTTTTATTGGATCTTAATTATTCGGGATGAGTTGTTACAGCTGGTATCAAAGCTTAGGTTATCTAATCAATAGGGATAGGTATACATATGTGTGTGGCGTATTTATTATTTTTAGAAGTATTTTTCAGAAATCTATAATGTGTACATATGTACACACTTAATTTGATTTACTCTACAGTTTTCGACCACAAATTAGTTATGACCATATTCCAAAAGGAGGATGAGGTGGCTATGGGTTGGAAAAATGAATAGAGTAGGGAATGGATGACAAAGATAGTATTGTAAGGAACGTAAGTGGATAAGATTGTAACTCTAAAGTTAGTAGGACGATAAGTATGCAATAAGTAGGGAGTTACCATAATTTAATAAGGATATAAATGGGTTGATTAAAGTGATTGTTAGGGAAATAATGGAAACATATTAGGAAAGATTGGAAAGAATAAATAAATGTTTTTAGGAATTGTCAGGTTAGAATAATAGTCATTTATTACGGACAATCAACATTTATAGAAATAATAAATAAGCACGTTAGGCAGTAATTAATTACTATGAGGTGGTATAGTTGTAAATATCCAGAAGTAAGGGATGAAAAAAGAATAAAATGCAATAGAGAAGACAATTTTTAAGAAGTTGTTATTTTGAAACGATTTTCAAAAATCTAATTCCACGTAAAGTATTTGATAAAAATATTTTTTTGAAAACTTCCATGAAATTTTTTGAATGGATTTTCAGAAAGATTTATTGAGAAATTATTATTTTGAAAAAGTAAGGGATGCATGGAAAAACATAACTTAAATGGAAGTTGTGGAGTCAAAAGTTCTTATTAAAAGGTTTCTGGTAAAAAGGGGTTTTTCATTTTTGATACTCTTAGTTTAGAATTTTGATTGGGTTAAAAAGTTTTAGTTTAAAGATCCTTTCAATAAAGGGATTTTTCTTTTAAATGTAAAATAGAGCATAAGTTAGACTTGATGATTTTTCCTATTTCATAAATTTTGAAGTTCTTTAAAAATTATTCTTTTTAAAATGGAAATAGAAGTTGTTTAAAAGATGTAGAAGCCATTTAGCTAGAAAAAATATAAACAAAGGTAATAATGGAAGATTTGGATAGGAACAGGGTTACAAACTTATAAAATAGAAATAGTAATTGGTATTCATATATTTTCTAAAGGGAGTATGATATCGAATTATGAATCTACATTTGGGCTTGTAAGGAAATAATATGACAAGTAGAAGGAATGTTGAACTTCATTACAAAAAGGAATGTTAAGGCCTTTATAATGACGACCATTATAAAGCATATAAAGGCAGCATGAAGGCCTCAAATATCACTGCTAATATTAGTGTCCAAAAATATGCAGCATGCCGACATAGTCACAACATTGTATCAATAGCTAATGCTGACAGTATGAAGATGGATCAGTGCTAAAAATATATAATGTCATGCTTCATCAATAAAGAATCATCTATGATGTTGCATCTCGTTAATAAAGTAGAAGTCATCGAATGCCGTCAATGCCATATATTTGTGGAGTTGAATGAATAATGCTATATTCTATCAATGGAACACTTCTTTCATATAGTCAGAAGAACCAATGCCACTTTGGATTAATACCGCATCTCTCCGATGTTGCCTTGTTCTAACATCACCCTTCAATGTAATGCCGACTCATATCAATACTGCTTATCTTCAATATTGTCTATTATCATTGCGCCTGTTGTCAATGCCGCTTATTATCATTGTCATTTGTTATCAATGCCACTCCATTTCATTGCTGCTCCATATCAATGCCACTCCATATCAATGCCGCTCTATATCAATGCTATTCCATTTTAATGCGGCTACATATAAATACTACATCATATTAATGCCACCACATATAAATACTAAATCATATTAATGCCACTTCAGTTTGATGCCACCACCTATTGATGAAGAGAATCGAAGATCGTGTATGATACTCGATGGCATTAAGATTGCCGAAGGTTATGCATGCCGATGATAAGTCAGGTCGAAGGCGGCATAAAGCATTATGCCAAATCCTTCTACCCCTATAAATAGGGACCTAGGGGCGTGAAGGAAGTGGTGATGATTTCTTTCATGTCCTCTCACAATTAAACTCTTGTAACCTTAAATTAATTTAGGGAAAAATCTCCAGTTTAATTGTAACCATGCTCTATTGAAATGAACGAAAACTTGGGCATACCTATTATTGTGATCGTGCATCTTGGACATTACCAAACATGAGCATGCATATAATGAAGCTCTTTGGGCTTAAAGAAAATGCGGTACTATTCATATAAGATCACATGAACTTGGCTCCAAACTAGTGTTTATATGCATAGCCTCTATTTTGCCTCATATATATGGACATTGGTCTATGGACATAGGACTGTTTATTTAGTTCATTAACATGCCTAATGGGCTAATGCACATATTTATTACTTATCTTCTCTCTCCTTTGAATATATGACATAGGACTTTGAATGTTCTATTCCTAAAGACCTTAATGGTCTAACGCACACATTTACTACTTATCTTCACTCTCCTTTGAATATATAACATAGGACTTTGAATGTTCTATTCCTAAAGATCGAATAGATTCTCGAATTTATTATTCCAAGTGACCTTAAGGGCTCTTGAATATATTGTTTCAAGTTACCGTAAGAGATCTCGAATATTATGTTCAATGGAATCACATTTTCTTTAGAATGTGTATTATCCAAAGTTCGTGAGAATTTTAGATCCGTTTCATACTGATATCCACTCATACTTATCCTTGAATGCTATTATTCTTGATTTTATTAACATCAACTAAACCATGCTTAGTTGTAAGACGTATGAACTCAAATCAAGGATTGGCTCATCATTCATGGCTCCATGGGTGATATACCAATTTTTATTTAACATTTTAGCACTAGAAGGAGGCTTGAACTCTGTTTCCCTATCATTCTCTCCCTAATCTAATTACATGAAATTTCTTTTGTTCTTGGAAAATGGAAAATCGAGGCGAGTTAATGGTCCAAATGAAGAAGTCATACAAACGATGACATTAGAAGAAAATTTTATTCCTAACTTCAAATTAGGAAGCATCGAACCTGGACAGCCATTAGAGCCGGCACAACCTACCAATAGCGAAGCTAAAATTAAAGACCTAGAATAATAAGGGTTAATGGTGAAAGAACTTCTGGAAGGAATCCTTGCTCAAATATCCACCAAAACCACCAAGCTCACAGGGGGAGATGGGGCAGTCTCCAAGAAGGGTTTTGAATTTCTCTTTTCTTAATGAAAAAAGCAGAAGCAAACTCATTATGATTCCACAAAAGATAAGAATTCATCAGCAAGTTGAAGTGACCAAATTTTCTCTAAAGTCGTTACTAGATTACAAAGTTAAGGTAAAATACCAAGGAAGATTGGAGGAGGAGTCTAAGGAGAAATCTGGAAGTTCAACCTTCAAAGAATGCAAACCTATTAGTAGCAATTACCATAGTGATGAAGCTTATCCAAGAGACATGGCCAAGAGATGACAAAGGGTATACTTGATCCTAAGAGAAAAAGAACTCTTGACGAGAGGGTCAACAATAACCACCGAGAAGCTCCCTTCACAGATGAGATCATGTCCATCAAGATCCCGTCCTACATAAAAATTCCGTCTTTAAAATACAATAGAACCACTATCCCAGATGATCACTTGATTAACTTCAAAAGTCAGACGGACTTATACAATGCATCTAGAGGCATGCATTGTAAGCTTTTCCCAATTACTTTTCAAGGTGCAGTAGCCAAATGGTACATGTAGTATCCTGAGAAAACCATATATTCTTGAACCAATTCGATTATGAATTCTCGGTGCACTTCTGTATTTGTAAAGACCTACCAATGACTACGCTATGCTGGTTACTATCAAGCAAAGACTAGGGAAGTTACTGGGTGATTATCTAAAGAGGTTTAATACAGAGGCACTAAAAGCAAATGATATGACCGATAGGGACAAGTTGGTGGCAGTACATTTGTTGCAGATTGAGCAAACCCCACTCTGGAAGGAGCTCTATATACATGGATGAAGAGACTGACAAAACTTTCATTTTTAGGTTGAAAAATTCATTCGTATGGATGAAATATTTCATGCTAAAAGGAGAGCTTAGGCCCAAATGGAGACCGAGAAAATAAGCTATAACCATAACCATAAAAACCAAGATGGGAGGAGGTCCCTGACGCCAATCACATTGCTTTGAATAAGCAGCTATCTTACTTATTCGCAATGGAAAATGAAAATGATGATTCCCTGATCTCATACAAATTTAAGACCAATCCTGAATCAAGAAGGGGAAGACTATTATGCTTATCATAAGTCGAATGGGCATAAAACGGATGAATGCCATGTTCTGGTGAGCGTAATTCAATGCATGATTCGCTCTAGGCGCTTAAAGGAGTTTGTTAAAGATAGTCAAACTCAATCTAAAGATCCCCACCAAAGACTCCAAAACAATGCTGCCAACTTAGTGGAAAGTGATGGATAATCGGATTTCGTACCGCCCCTTAATAGGATCGACGTATGTATGAAGGACCCCATCTAGCTGGAAGTAGTAAAGAAGCTAACGACTTCTATGTTAGAGAAGCGAAGGAAGGGATTTTCTCTATTTGTGAAGAACCATCGCTTAAGGTTCCAAATTCAGATGCACAGCCTAATCATCAATCCATAAGAACTAAAAGAAGGAGTTTTACATCCACACAACAATCCACTCATGATTACTGCTCAAACTGGATTCTCTGTGGTTTCCAAAATTTTGGTGGATACAAAAAGTGCGGTCAATGTGATCTTTAAACATGCTTTCGATCAAATGGGAATTTCGGAGGAGAAGCTAGAGCCGAGCTTTGAACCCATTTTTGTTTCAACAACAAAAGATCAACTCCTTTTAGAAAAATAAGGCTTCTGGTGTAAATGGGGATTCCATCGAACTCCAGGACATTTGAGACTCTCTTTGTCATCTTGGATCAACCATCCTAGTATAATGCATTCTTTGGGAGGCCAGCTTTGGATGATGTTGATGCTTTTGTTTCACCAAAATATTTGATGGTGAAATTTTAACAAAAAATGATTGGTATACAGTAAGGGGAGAACAATTTAGCTTTCGTGAAGTGTATTTTGCCACTCTTGAGCAATATAAACGGGTTAATATTTCTTACTATGACTTAGGGAAAAATAAGTAAATGGGAAATGATACTAATAAGCCTTAGGATGAGGGTTCTTCAAACCAATCATCCAAAGCAAAAATAAATCCCATTGAGAAAACTAAGCATGTACTAAGAAAATTCAATTTCTTTGGAAAGAAAAGGAAGTGAAATGAAATAAAAATGCAGGAGGGACAAAATAGAAAGTGGTGAATTAGTCATTGAATTAGATTGTAGAGGCGATTGAGAATGATTGAAGCTACAGAAGATCTTGAGGAAGTATGCTTAGATCCAGCTGATCTGACAAAGACAATAGAAATTGGGAAGGAACTAAATAACAAACTCAAAGGGGGAGCTAATTCAATTTTTTCAATCCAGTAGAAACTTATTCACCTGGACCAATTCAAATATGATCGGAATAGATCCAATCCTATGTGTCATGCTTTTAATATAGATCCAAATATCGCACCTATCTGGTAGAAGAAAAGGCAATTTGATAAAATTTGATCCAGTGATTTAAAAGAGGAAGTCAAAAAATTGCTTAAGAATAGTTTCTTCAAAGAGGTAATTTATCCAATGTGGTTGGCCAATCGAGTGCTCGTCAAGAAATCCAACCTTAAGTGGAGAATGTGTGTTAATTTTACCGATCTAAACAAAGCATGCCCAAAGGACTGCTATCCCCATCCAAGAAAAGATCAGTTGATTGATGCAACCGGTGGCCACAAACTCTTATCTTTCATGGATGTTTATTCTAGCTACAATCAAATTCCTATGTTCAAGCCAGACGAGGAGAGCACTAGTTTCATAACAGATTGGGGAACTTATTGTCATAAGGTAATGCCTTTTGGGTTAAAGAATGCAAGCACCATATACCAGAGATTAGTAAATAGAATGTTCTAGGAGCAAATTGATCGAAATATGGAAGTACATGTGGATGATATACTAGTTAAGTCTCGTGAAGGAAGCGGCCATTTGAAAGATCTTGGAGAAATGTTTGGGGTATTGCGTAAGTATCAAATGAATCTCACCCACAGAAACGCTCTTTTGGAATCCATTCTGGGAAGTTTTTAGGATGCATTGTCAGTGCCCGAGGAATTGAAGCTAACCCTGACCAAATTCAAGCTATTACAGATATAGCAAAGCCCAAAACAAGTAAAAATTTAATAAGTCTAAACAGAAAGGTAGCGGAATTGAATAGGTTCATTTTCAAGGCCACCAACAAATGCATTCCATTCTTTGATGTAACTAAGAAAAATAAAAACTTCAAATGCGAAGAAGACTGTAAAAAAGCTTTTAAGGAGTTGAAAGACCATCTTGAAAAACTACCAATCTTGTCTACTCTTGTAGAAGGAGAGAACATTTATATTACATGGCAGTTTTTGAAGATGCAATTAGTTTTGTATTGATAAAAAGGAGAAAGGAACTCAGCTTTCAGTATAGTTTAGAAGGCTAAAAGACGCAAAGACTAGATATCTAGTTATAGACAAACTAGCATACTGCTTAATGCTTACAACACGAAAGCTAAGAACTTACTTCGAAGCACATCCAATCATGGTTTTAACCAATTTCCCTCTTAAGCAAATTTTCAATAAACCAAAAGCCTTATGAAGATTGCTAAAATAGAGGATAGAGCTTAGTCAATATGACATTAATTTCTGCCTCGAGCGGCAATCAACGGACAAGCTTAGCTAATTTTGTTAATGAGTGTACAAGTTTCATCAAAGAATGGTTAAAAATGGAAATGATTTAAATGGCAATTACTTGTAGTTGGAGCTTCAAATGAACAAGGTGCTAGAGCAAGATATGTCATTATCACATCTGATGGACATCGATTACATTATGCAATGAAATTAGGATTTTCAGCCACTAATAATGTTGCAGAGTATGAATCAATAGTCGCAAGACTCACTTTGGCCCTGTAACTGAAAATGCCTAAAATTGAATTTTTCAATGATTCCCAATTAATGATAAACCAATTTAAACAATTATACTAAACAAACGACGCCAAGTGTGATAACCCGGATTTTTGGACATCTGTTAATTGGTAATTAACTAGATTAAATTATTAGAAATACTGGTACATAAGTTTAACGAATAATTCTGATAAAAAAATATATCTGGATATAAGTATTAATCTTCTTTTATAATTATTTAATTTTGCAAAATTATTCTTTTCAAACAAATAAAATATGTGTTTCCAAATTACTATTGCTTATATATGTATATATGTAGATTGTGAATAAAGCTATGATTTAAAATTCTATATGTAAATCTTTAAAATAAATTAGATTTGAAACTCTACATTTTTAATACTAGTATATATATTTAGATATTGATTTAAAATATTTATAATCTTAGTTTAAAATTAAAATAAATATATGTAAAAAGGAAATGTATTAATAAAAATAGAAAATATAATATAAAAACATATAAAAAACAAATATAAACATAAAATGCATGCAAAATGACATTTGTATGCCAAGTAACATGCAAATTAACAAGTGCCAAATTAATTATTTTCTTTATTTTTTTAAAATAATAAAACAAGGCTTTATATATACATATCTACTCATACTCTTTCATTTCTTCTTTCATCCTTAATTTTTCTAAAAATTGAACCAGAGAAGAAAAAGTATAAAACTAAAAAGAAAATCAAACCTTAAGCTTTCAAAATGAAACCAAACAAATTCAAATTCAACTGAAGCAAGCAAGATTCAAGCTTCTAGTTTTAGATCAAAGTAAATCAACTATCAGTTCAAAATCAAGAGCAGATTTCAAATTTTCAAAACCTGTTCTCTGTTTATCAAAATCTGGTGAGTAAAACCTTAAACCTTTTAAATTAAATCATCACTATTTACTGATGCATGTGATAAATTTTAAATGTAATATTGTGAAATGCTTTGCATGGATGAATTAAAATGTGTACATGTATATAAATATAAAGTACTATGTGTGCATTTCTTTATAAGGATGACTTACCTCTGTTTGTTTTAAAAGACCAAAACAAGTTTAAAAATCAAATTATCCTTCCCCGATCTCTTTTAGGATTTGATCTCTAAATGAAATATGTTAGTTTTAGCTAGATTTGATTTTTAAAAATGTTTTTAAGTATAATTAACAAGTGGATTTACTGGGAAGAAGAAATTACAGCGATGATCATATGTAAGTCAAAAAATCGAATGTCTAAATTTCACGTTTTGATTTTATAACCTGATTGGTGATTGAAAATGATGAATTTTTATAGTAGTATCATCATTTTTAAGTTTATGGTTGATGAGAATTTTTGAGTTGAACGGAGATTGAATCTGCGTCGATTTCTCGACGATCGGTGGTGGAGGTGCATCGTGCTAGTTGCTGAAGGTAGCTGGGTATCTGGTGATCATGGGAAAAATGATCGGTGGAATTCTAGACCACCATGGTGGCCTGGCGTCGGCAATCTTGGGTTTAACGACCAGTGTTGGTCGATGTTGTTTCCGAGGGCATAGCGTCGTTGTGGGTGCATCGGGATGGATCAGTGGTGGGGGAATCGAAGCGTGGTTTCGAGATGAGGCTATGGGTTGATCGGCGAGCTCTCAGGTGGTTGTAGGCGGTGGCGCGAGAAGGATTTTGAAAATCGGTTTGGGTTCATAGGTTGCTCGTTTTGCTCGATTTTGATTTCCAGGATCGTTCATCATGTTGGGTAGTTAGGACGACTATGGGAGATGTCGACGACTTGTTGGTGGTCGCAGCATCGATCGAAGCGACGACGTTCGTTTGTGCATGTGCACGCGTGTATTTATGTGTATGATGTTGCTGTGTTGTTTCGAGCGTCTAGGAAGAAGGGGCTAGACTCGGGATTGTATCGGGTTGGATTAGAAGTGTCGCTATTGAGTAGAGGAGAGAAGTGAGAGAGAGAGGATCAGGGAAGATGGGTTTTGGCTCGAGTTCCTGATCGTGATTTCTAGGCTTGGGCTCGAGTACATTTTGAAACGATTTAACTAAATTTTTAAATGAATATCAAAGCAAGCCCAAACTAAAAGATTGTAAAGCAAATGTTTTGAACCTAATTTTTTGGATTTAGGGAATTTATATTAGGTTAATTTTGTTTAGATTAATTCCTAAGTTATTTAAAATAAAAATTAAATGATAATTAAGGGATGATTAGGGGAAATGTATTCAACTTTAATTAATCAAAGGACTTGAGTTATTTTATAAGTTAATAGTTAATTAATTCCAAACAATTAATTAAAAAAAATGGTTGTAATTAATTAATGACAATTAATCAGGATTTATAAGGAATTAATTTATTTTGTGTTAATTAAATTAATTAGAAATGGTGTGACCAAGTTATCTTGCTTATAAATGATCAAATTGTATCGAATGCTTGGATTGATTAGTGCTATAGTCTGATAATTCCTGATGTTTTGTGATATGGAATGACTGGATTGGTCTATTAATAAATATGAATCGTTTATTTAATTAAGATATCTGTGATGAATTTCTGTGTGCACATGAAATTCTGAAGTAAATTAAATTGTTGAAACTTAAACAACTTGGCTTAAGGGATGGCGTTGGATTCGAAGAGATCGAGGTCGGATATCAGCAATATCCAGAACCACTTCGATTAATAATCTATAATTCATTTTATATTTGATTTTAGAATCTAACAGGATGGAATGGAATAAATTAGGTAAACTTATCCATTTAACTAAGTAACGGTACTTAGACATTATTGTGTGAAATAAGTATTTGACTATAGAAAGATTAAAACTCATATTGGTGAACGAGTTTCCTAGGTTTTCAATAAGTTTTATAATTCAATATTTCAAGTTATACGGTTTACACACGCTGGTTTCCAGCCTGACTCGGGTGTTACTTTAATGTAATGATCGGGTCAGACCGAGTATTACAGATATTTAGGTTAGATATTCTGGAGCTCAGGAGGTGAGCTGGATGGCAGGAACGTTGGGAGTATATTCCGCTGTGTAATAGAGTTTGTATTGATTGTATTCTGGACAGGTAGTCATAACTGTCTGGATTATTATGAATGAATTGTACTTTGATATATTGTCTGTAAATTGATAGTTACAGCTTTCTTTGTATAAATGATGTTATTTGATATTATATTTCGCTCCGCTGCGATTGTGAGATTTTGTGCTATTATTTTCTGTTTCTTCTTCTATCTCTTTTCTTCTTGCCCTAACAATCTGGAATTTTCGGTTCGATTGCTCGGCACTTCTATAGTGAATGTATTAGTGTCGAATTTTCGGAGTCGAAAATTTTGGGTCGTTACACCAAGTTAGTTTTATATGTAAAGAAGGTGTAGAAAATATTGAACCAGTTTGAGGATTCTCAATGCACCAAGTACCAAGAGGAAAGAACTCCCAAGCTGATGCTTTATCTAAATTGGCAAATCCACGAGGAGAGCCAGCAATCCAGATCATTCCAGTGAGATATCAACCAAATCCCAATTTAGAGGAGAAGATGCCTGAGTCAAAAAAAGAATCGATGGTACTAACCAGTTCTCAAGCTCTAGCACAAAAGGAGGAGGAAAGGGAGAATGAAAATGAAATCCCTCAGGGGAGATTTTCCCACTCAGAGAGAGATGATCTCTTAAGAATAATAGGTTCAGAGACGGATGATCGCTATAAGAATAATTGGTTGACACCCATTATTGAATACCTTGCAAAGGAAACATTATCGACCGATAAAAAGGAGGCAAGAAGGATTAAGCATCAGGCTCCAAATTTCCTTTTGATAAATGATATAATTTATAAGAAGGGATACTCTCTTCTTTACTTAAGATTTGTGGATTTAGAAAGTGGACAAAAACTATTGAAAGAAGCCCATGAAGGATTTTGTGGGGATCATTCTAATGGAATATGACTATCTAGGAAGGTCATGAGACGAGGCTTTTATTGCCTCGAATGACTAACCATACCATTGACTATGTAAAAAGATGTAACAAGTGCCAGAAGTTCCGTAAAATCTCACATTTGCCGCCAAGCAAGTTAACTTCAATCTTATTCCCATGACCTTTCGACATATGGGGAATCAACCTAATAGGACCACTATCTATCTCCAAATGAGGAGCCATAAATGATGTAGTGGTGATTTATTATTTTACTAAGCCGGTAGAAGAAGAACCCCTACCAAATATCACATCTAGAAAAGTACGCAAGTTTGTAATCAAGAATATCATTACCAGATTAGGAATCCTGCAAAAGATAATATTTGATAACGGAACTCAATTTGAAAGTGAAGAATTCACTCAATTCTGTAATAAAAATCTAATCATTAAGAGCTTTTTATCTGTGGCTCATCCTAAGGCTAAGGGATCCATTAAGCTAGCTAATAAAACCATCAATACCATTCTCAAGAAACGATTAGATAAAGCAAAATGGAACTGGGTAGAAGAGTTACCTTTGGTATTATGGGCCTATAAAACTTCTACTAAAACAACTACAGGACATACCCTACATGGATACGAAGCAATGCTTGACATGGAAGTGACCTATCATCGAAAAATTGCTTAAGCGTTCAATCCAAATCAAGCATTGAGGAGAGAATCGTTGGATCAGATTAATGAATTGAGAGATGAGGTAGCCATACAGACAGCTGAATAACAACAAAGGATATCTAAGCATTATAATGCAAAAGTAAAAGCAAGGCCATTCCAAAAAGGATATTTGACGCTTTGAAAAGTTATGGAAAACACTAAAAACCTGACAGATGGACAATTTAGGTCAAGTTGGGAAGGACCCCTAATCATACATAATGTAATCCCACCCAGGACTTACAAATTATGCATACTTTACGGAAATGTGATAGCAATAACATGGAATGCTGAACTTTGCGACAATATTTTCCGTCAATAGATGAATAAAGAAGTTGAAATAAGAATGTCTAGTGGATTAGGAGTAAGACTCTCCTTAAACAAATGGAAAATGCCTTTAATGTCATCATTAAAGGCCTCACTAAAGAGCCTCCTAGAGGGAGGTCGGATAAGTCTTTGGTTCTATTTAAGGTAGCTACCCAAAGCACCGAAAAAGCTTTCAGTGTCGTCATCAAAGACCTCACTGAAGTGTCTCCTAAAGGGAAATAAAGTAAGTCTTTGGTCCAGCTTAAGGTAGCTACCAAGAGCGTCGGACTAGCCTTTGGTTCCATCATCAAAGGCCTCACTAAAGCGCCTCTTGGAGGGAGGTCAGATAAGTCTCTAGTTCTGCTTAAGATAGCTATCTAGAGCGTCAAACTAGCCTTCAGTGCCGTCATCAAAGGTCTCACTGAAGCATCTCCTAGAGGGAGATTGGGTAAGTCGTTGGTTTTGCTATCACCCATAGCACTAGACCAGCCTTTAGTACTGTCACCAAAGGCCTCAATAAAAGGCCTCCTAAAAGGAGATTGGGTAAGTCTACGGTTCCGTTTGATATAGTTAACCAAATGCACTGGACAATAAAACCTAATCAGCACCTAAGACGGTGATAAGGGGTTCAATCCAGGTTGAGATCATCACCTGAGATGGTGCCAATCAAATTCAAAAGAAATTCTAAAGATATCCTAAAGAACGGATAAAAAACAATCTTCTAGAGGAAGATCTGTTAAAAGTAAGCCATTTGTGCTGCGAAACATAATCAATCAATCTTCTAGAGGAAAATCTATCAAATATAAGCCGTTTATGCTCCAAAGAAAAAGAAATTTCTGAATACCAGATGGATTTCTGGTCTTCTATTATTACCAAATGGATTTCTTATCTTCTATTGTTGACTATGGATTTTTGGTCTTCTATTGTTATCAGATGGAGTTTTTGGTCTTCAATCATTTCCAGATTGATTTTTTGGCCTTTAGTTATTTTCAAATAGATTTTCTAGTTTTCTATGAATTTCTAGACTTCTATTATTACCAGATGGGTTTTTTGGTCCTTTATTATTACTAGATGGATTTCTGGCCTTCTATTTAGGTTATTGTTGCTAGATGGTTTTTTGTCTTCTATTCGGATTAGTATTGACAAATGGTTTTCTGGTCTTCTATTCGGATTAGTATTAAAAGATGATTTTATGGTCTTCCATTATTGTTAGAAGATTTTTTGGTCTTCTATTTAAATGCATCTTCTGGATCTTTCCAGATCACTTTCTAGCTTCTTACTCAGAATAATATTGCTGCCAGATGGATTTCTATCTTTTATTCATGATATTGCAAGAGAAAATTTCTGATGCTTCCTCCTATGATATTACCAGATGATCTTTTGGGCTTCCGTTTGAAAATGTATTGTTGTTTATTTGTCTCTTAAAGCAAAGTTATAATCCTAACTCATACAGATAATATGGACAATATGTACATATTTATAGCTCAATCAAATCCAAAAGGGATTGGTTGAAATTGAAATAGAGTTTAAAGTTAATAACGAAAGTTATCATTCACTTTATATTTTGTACGGAAAAAGGGATTGGAAAGAAAATCTCATAAGGAACCGAGAAAGCAAAGAAATTCTTGGTTTTACACTAAAGTGTAAAAATCTTCTTCTATACATGGGGAAAATGTTACCATATATTTTCTAAAGAAAGTATGATATCAAATTGATGAATCTAAAGTTGGGCTTCCAAGGAAACAATATGACAAGTAGAAGGAATGTCGAACTTCATTACAAGAAGAAATGTTATGGCCTTTATAATGACAACCATTACAAAGCATATAAAGGCAATATGAAGGAGTTAAATATCACCACTAATATTGGTGTTTAAAAATATAAGGCATGCGAACATAGTCACAAAATCACAATATTAGCTAATGCGGTATGAAGATAGATCAGTGCTAAAAATATATAATGCCGCGCTTTATCAATAAAGAATCATCTACAATGCCGCATGTCGTTAATAAGTTAGAAGTCATCGAATGTCGTTAATGCTTCATACTTATGAAGTTGAATGAATAATGTCGTATATCATCAATTGAACACTTCTTCCACATAGTCAGAAGAATCAATGCCGCTCCAGATTAATACCCCATCTACCCAATGTCGCCCAATTCTAATGTCATCCTTCGAAGTAATGCCACTCCTATCAATACCGCTTATCATCAATGACGCCTATTATCAACACCGTTTGTTATTAATGTCGCTTATTATCAATGCTGTCAGTCATCAACGTCGCTCCATTTCAATGCCGCTCCATATCAATGCTGCTCCATTTCAATGTTGCTCCATAGCCATGCCAATCCATATCAATGCCGCTCCATATTAATGCTGCATTATACTAACGCCGCTTCAAGTCGATGCCACCACCTATCGATGAAGAATACAGAAGATTGTCAATGATACTCGACGTCATTTTGATTGCCGAAGGTTACACATGCAGAAGATAAGTCAGGCCGAAGGTGGCATAAAGCATCATGCTAAATCCATCTACCCCTATAAATAGGGACTAGGGGCATGAAGGAAGCAATGATCATTTCTTTCTTCTTCTCTTACAATTAAACTCTTGTAACTTTAAATTGATTTGGGAGAAAAATCTCCAATTTAATTGTAACCGTGCTCTATTGAAGTGAACAAAAACCTAGACATGCATATTACTACGATTGTGCATCTAGGACATTATCAAACATGAGCATGCATTTAATGAAGCTCTTTGGGCCCAAAGAAAATGCAATACTATTCACATAGGATCATATGAACTTCACTCAAAACTAGTGTGTATATGCATAACCTCTTTTTTGCCTCACACATATGGACTATGGACATAAGGATAGTTTATTTAGTTCATTAACATGCTTTAATGGTCTAGTGCACTCATTTATTACGTATCTTCTCTCCTATGAATAATGACATAGGACTTTGAATATTCTATTCCTAAAGACAAAATGGATTCCCGAATTTATTATTCCAAGAAACCTTAATGGCTCTCAAATATTTTATTCCAAGTGACCTTAAGAGATCTCAAATATTGTGCTTAAAGGAATCTTATTTGCTTTCGAATGTGTAACATCCAAAGTTCATGAGTATTATAGATATGTTTCATAATGATATCCACTCATACTTACCCTTAAATACTAAGCTTATTCTTGATTTAATTAACACTAACTAAACGATGCATGGTCGTATCGACATATGAACTTGAATCAAAGATTGGCTCATCGTTCTTAGCTCTATGGATGTTATACCAATTTTTTGTTTAATAGTAATCTAGTTAGAGATAATCTAGGAGAGAAATGATGAGAATGAGATAGGAAAAGGATAGGATAGGAGTTTACCTTCTCTACTCCATTTTTCATTGTTTAAAGTTGTAGAAGATGCTTTTAAATATTAATTTTAAAAGGAATAAATGTTTGATTTAGAAAGTTTAAAGGGAAATCACTTTCCTTCTTTTTAGGATTAAGCAATCCTTTTTTAATTTTTTGATGGTTTGATTTCGCAATTGAATATTTGAATGTTTTGGGTTAAAGACCTTACTTTTGATGAAGTAAGTCTTTGAAGTAAAACTATTTGAGAAGGGAAATTATTTTACTAAGAAATTTTAGAATCTTTAAATTTAGCATTAAGAATATAACGGTAAATGTTCTAAAAATTATGAAAGTTGGGTCCAAATATTTTTGGAAGGTTTTGTGCAAATGTTGAATAAAAATGAAATAGATTTATGGAATAAAATAAAACATGGTGTTTATATGTTTTAAAAATTCAATTTCCCAAACTGTTTTTGGAAATTTGGAAATTCTTTTGAAAAGTATGCTTAAAAATTTTCTCTTAAGATATGGAAATTCTTTTGCAAGATTGAATTTCTAATAATGCATACTAGCGTAATATGGGTTTCTAAGTTTATATTTTATGAAGTAGCTAGAGATCACCGTTTAAGTAAGAAAGGGTCAAAGTTTTCAGAATATGAATAAAATAAGAATAGTATGTATAACTTGATCTGGAAATTTGAAATCAGTCCCAACACTTATTTGTAGAATGTTAGTAAAGTTGCTAAGAAATTACAAATCTATAATTGGGTTGTAAGTTAGGCTTCCCTTGGAATGTGAATTTCTATATTTTGATTTATTAGGAGCAGGCTCCGTGTAATTTTCTGTAAATTACCTAATTTCTCAAATGAATAAAAGTACATCATTTGAATTGACAAGGCATATACCAAAAAGGGAAAGAGAAGTATAAGATATGGATATTCTTTTCCATAGTTTACATTATCTATTTCAATAAAAAGAAAAAGGAATGATCCAACGTAATTTCAAACAAAGCAAAAATATCACTTGTGGTTAACTTATGAATTTTTTTTAATAGTAAACCTATTCGGAAGGACAGATCTATTGAAATAAAATATAGAAAGGAAAGTTCTAGTTTAGTGATTAATAATTAGAAATAAGAAACATATAAATAGTGTAATTTACAGCGGTATTCGTATTATAAAACACCCTACACCCCTTAATATACCTAAATGGACACATTAAAACGCGTGGTGCGTTGTAGGTATAACTGAAACCAACAGAGACTAAGATTCACAAGACAAAAATAGGTAAAAACAGCAGAAACTAAAATGATAACTTATTTAAAACAAAAGCTTCATAATTGCTTCCTAAACCAAATAAGTCCAAATCCAAATACAACATACATGTCTCAAAACCCAACATGTCTCATGAAATAAAAAATCGTAGTCTCAACAAAAATCGAAGTACAAATATCCCTCATAATAAGCCAGTACATAGAAAGAGCTAAAGCTTGAATAAAAGAAATACATGGTAGAAATGTAACGATACCGTTTTTAGGAAAAATTTTAATTTAGTAATTAATATAAATTGTTGGGATTAATTGTGAATCAATTTGGAAATTGAGAATAAATATATAGAAAGAGATTGTAAAATAGAATTTGTTTTGGAAATTCAAGAATAATTTTTTTATAAATGGAACTGGATTTAGACTTTATATTTTAAGAAATTAATATATATGTGTATGTTTGTTTATTAATGCATAATTAGATTTTTAATCTTTAAAGTTATGAATAAAAATGTAAATAAGAATAAATAAAAGCCTTAACATACATGTATATATAATCGGATATTTTAACTTAAGTTTAAAATAAGATTTAAGAAACGGTTTAATACAATTTCTTTTAGAATACACATGAACTAAGATTGTATAGATTTAAAAGCATAAAAACATAATAGTTCAAATTTGAATAGAATTTGATAAAAAGATTTAATATACATTTTCTTTTTAAAATTTAACATAAGATAAAAATAGTTTGTATATACATAAGGATTTAAGAATATAAAACATATGTAAATATAAAATGATAATGTACATAAACAAATAAAAACATAAACCTATGTAAAATATAAAAATTAAATGAAAATATAAACAAGGGTTTAAACATTAAAATGGGTATTTATGACATTTGTAAGATAAATAAAACATGCTTTAACAAGTGTTAATTTAATTATACCATGCAATGAACAAGTGTCAAACTTTTAATTTTCTTTTATTTTTAAAGATGATAAAATTCAAGGCTACATGTATTTCCTCTCTTACTTTCCTATCTTATTTTATTCTTCGTTTTCAAAAATCAAAAGTCTGGTAATTCATACCAGAGGAAAAAAATAATATAAAAATCAAAACAAATTCAACCACCTCAATTCTTCAACCTGAATCAAAGATCAGATTATCTCAAAAACAACAAGATCAAACAAAGCAGATAAAATTTCCAGATCAAAATCAAAACAGCGCAAATAAAAAATCAAAACCTGGAAATCAAAACTGAATCAACATCAAGCTTCAGCCTGATTCAATTGAGCATGATTCAACAGTTTCAAACTGATTCCAAACTACAGCTAATAATGCAATGATCAACTTCAACAAAACAAGGATGCAGATCAAAATCTGGCTCCAGATTTTCCACCTGGTCTCTGTTTTTATTTCCAGGTGAGTAAACTGGCACACCAAAAGCTTGAATCTGCTTACATATCTGATGTTTATGATGAATACTTGTATGTTTATTGTGAAAAGTATTTGTATAGAAGATCAATATGCCTGCATGTGATATATATGTGCAGATATGTTGTGCATATTTATTGTACAGTCATACATCTCTGTTACCAGGGTTACAAGAATTAAACCTGTTAAAAAAATTAAATTCTCTTCCTCTAATTCATTTTAGGTTTTAAGATATAAATGAAATATGTTTATATAATCAAGATCTAAACTCTAAAAATATTTTCAAGTTAAATTTAAAGAAGATATGGACTGGGTAAAGGATAAACAATGGAATTCAAAAAATGTCGAAATTCGAATGTTGCAATTGCTTGATTTACCTATACCATTCACCTCGTCTTCAAAAATCATGATTTTTAAAAGTAAAATCAGAATTTTTAGTGACTTATTGATTGAGAAATTCAAGGTTGAACGAATTTAGGTCTTTTGGCCATTGTTGTTTTTCGGCGAGATGAGGGAGGTCGGGGTCATGGCTGGAGGAAGCCTAGGTGATGGGGATTCATGGAAAAATGCTTGCCAAATTTTTAGTCGATCGTGGTGGTCGGGCGAGATGGTTTTAGGGTTTAAAATAGGTTTGTGGTCAACGTCGGAATTCGTATAGCTGCAGCGTCATCAGGAAAATGGAGGCGATCACATAGGTGGAAATCAACGCGTGGATGATCGACGAAGCTCTGGTCGGAGTCACGACGTTTCTGGTGGCCTGAGGCGACGGAACGAGGCAATTTTTGGTGATCCAGTTTTGGGTTCAGGTTGTGGCGAGTTGTTCGATTACAAGTTCGTCGTTGTTTCAAGGTGCTGGGAGTTGTTTGGGGTGAGGTGATCATCGACGACTTGTGAGTGATCTTGGTGAGGATCAGAGGTGACCAGAATGGCATGCATCGCGCACGCGTATGTGTGTATGTCTAGGCAATTTGTGATGATTGAGGAAGAAGGATATTCCTCGGGGTTGAACTCGAAGTTATACGTGTTTTGTCTCGAAGGATTTAGAGCAAGAGATTTTGCTTGGGAATGGCTCGAGATTTTGTTTGTTTTGGCTAGGGTACTTTTGAAAGGGGGAATCTTTTGTTTAGTTTTTTTTAAATAAACCTAATAATGAAATTAATAAGTTAATCAAATGTTTTTAAATTGTTAACTTAAGAGCTTAAGTTAATTTATTTGTTAATGATGATTTATTACCAAGATTTATTAATTAAAGATTTTACATGATAATTAAGTGATTAATTAAAATAAATGATTTATCTTTTAATTTATTTAAAGTTTAAGTATGTGACGACCCGCCTTTCATTCCACAGAAAGACGCATCATCAATAAGAAAAAAAGAGGTAGAAATAAAATAGATAAAAGAAAGAACTCAACAATATCAGAACCCCACAGCGGAAACGGAACAAAATATAATATATGACATAGATATTACATAGTCAATACATCAGAGTTACAAAGATTACATCAACATTTCACATTAGACAGTTACAAAGTTCTATCAAATCCATTACATTCCAATACAACAGACAAAGACTTCAACACAGCGGAATATATAGATATAGCTACGTCTAGACTCCTGCACCATGCTATCCAATATTCGTCAAGCAAAACCTGATCACTTGGCTACGTGTAAAAATTTGAGTACCTAAGAGTTTAAGAAAAACAGAAATAAACTCCGGGTCAGACATGGGTCTGGTGTGAGTAAACGGTTTAAAGTTGTTTAAGTTTTAAAATCATTTGAAAACAAAGGTATCACGTAAGACTCCCCACACATAAACATGTTTAAGTTTTTACCTTACGCTAACCAAAACATTTGATAGGAAATCCAGTAATATTATAATAGGGTCTAGGGTTTTCAAATAAACTAGAAAATAGCCGAAATTATTACATTAATTAAATTTTAGCATACATAGGTATACAATCAAATCCAAGGGCACTTATTGGAGATTGTATTCCATAAAATTGCAGGGCTACTGGGTACCGCCGGTCATAGTATGTGGCCTAGATCAACGTACCGAAAATCACCTCCGACCCCCCTGCAACACAAAGCCGGAACCATTCCTTACTAAACAGTCCCGAATAAGACAACCCCACAGTTGGCTGCAGATCCAACTGCCCACTAAGCCGAATAATAGGGACATCTAGACAGGGGAAGCTCTTATCCTACTTGAGCGCGACTCACTTAGCTTTGTTGCATCTCCCCTGTTTTAGCCATTCCCGGTTGATGAGGCTTGAGGCTACGATTACCTTTATAGAACACATTTATCTTAGAATGCTCATCGTCCACCTGACGATGTTCTTAAAGCATTCAATCCATACAAGTTCGTCCGGGTTCGAACGAAACCGAAGGCATTATCTCGTTACATTCATTTTGGAATCATCCTTAGAGTTAACGACGATAACCCTTGCACTCTGAAACTCCATCTCGATCTTTACCTTGATATGTCACGACCTATCGTTTAACTTGGATCGATGTGATTTTCGGATAATCAAATTTGATATCCGATCTCGGTCTCATCGAAATCCAAACGTATTTTAAAGGTCAAGTTGTTTAAGGTTAAACAATTCATTTCAATTCAATTTAATACTTTGAATTCACACAGTATTTAACATGGATAAATATCACACATTTATCACTGATATATCCAATATCACATCAAAGAATATCACAGCATATCATCCAATAGATATCATCGAATTCAGACATTTTACACAAACAATCATCCACAAACAGGAATTATTAATCCATATCATAACTAATTTAATCTGTTTTAAATTAAATTAATTACTTAAGAATTAATCACCTAATCCTGCTTAATCAATCATTAGTTAATTACAATTATTTAATTAATTAATCACTCCTTGATTACCTTATCAATCAATTAATTAATCTCTAATCACAAATTAATTATCCTTTAATTATCAATTAATAAACCTTAATTATTAATTAATCTCCTTCAATACAAAGTAATCAATCCTTAGTTACTTTTATAATCAATTAATTAACTAGTTAATTATCCATTAATTATTAATTAATAACCTTAATTATTAATCAATATCTCTCAGCTCAAATTAATTAATCCATAATTACTCTTATAATTAATTAATTAATCGTTAATTAACTAATTAATTATCCCTTAATTATTAATTAATAAAACTTAATTATTAATTAACAGCCTTAATTACAAATTAACTAATCCATAATTATCAATTAATTAATCCTTGATTAACAGTTAACCCATCTTTAATTAATCTTCAACTAGATTAATTATTAATTAATAACCTAATTATCAATAAATAAAACTTAATTACAAATTAAGTTCTTCTTAATTTCGGGTTAATTAATCTCTAATTACTTAATTAACTACTCCATAATTACTTAATTAATCAATCTTAATTACTTGATTTATTAATTCTTAATTACAACTTAATTACTCAATTAATTAATCTCTATTCTTTAATTAATAATCTTTAATTACAATTAATTAACCTTTAATTAATTAATTTATAACCCTTAATTATTAATTAATTAAATCAATTAATTACTCTTAATTAATTACTTAATTAATCCTTTATAATTAATTAATTAAATTAATTAATTATACTTAATTTCCTTAATTAACTTAATTAATCTCACTCGTTAAAACTTTAATTATCTTTAAGATAAAACATTTCTTATTAATGACTTTATTAACATTGACATATTTAAACCAATTTATCCTCATAATTATCATTACTCAATTAAATCATTAACTAAGTTTTCAAAAATAAAATAATCATTAACTTGATAAATTAAAGTTAACAAGACTTCCTTTAAATACTTTAAACATTATCAAGTAGTATTTTTAAAACTAGTTCAGATTTAAACTCTAAATTTTCTTTTATCAAAATCTTAAAATTTCACTTCTAATTTAAATTTAAAATAACTCTAAACATAACTTAGCAAAATTTAATTTAAAAAAAAATTAAAACTTCATAATCAATTATTAAAGAAACAATTAACATATATAAAGTAAGTTTATATACAAGTTTAAATTAGATTTAACTTTGAATTTCAAAAAAACATTGATTTTAAAACATTTAAAAACTGTTCCACACTGCTGCTTCAGGTCAAGCCCAAAGACCACTCGGGTCTATCCCCAAGTTTTCTCCCCTTTCTTCCCCTTTTTTTAAAAAATAACTTAGATTTTATTTTAAGTTAAAAACTCTACAGCTCATTCCCCTAAAACTACTCGAGTAAATCGAGTCACCCCCTCCAAAACCCAATCTCTCCTTCGAGTCAACCAGACCTAGATCACAACACTACTACTGATACAATCAACACCTCTGTGCACGTGCACCATCGGCCGAGCTCATTACGACCATCGGCGCCACTCTCGACTCGTCATCGATCATCCCTACAAGCAACCTCGACCATCCAAACTTCATCACAAGCTCGAGAACAAAATCGAGCAACACAAAAATGACTGGAACCACAACCGTCACCATAAAATGCCATCAAAAACTCACCTCCAACCACCATAGTCGTTGCACTTCTGGCATCGCAATCTCCGTCCATCCCCGAAGCCATTCTCCTTGGTCCAGTGAAGCTTGAACCACTAGAGATGAATCAGTGACCATTAACCCAACTCGACCAAATTAGGTTTAGAAACCTAAATCGCTCCGCCGCCGATGCCCCGTCGATCAGGAACCCCTCTGGATATTTTTCCTAGGCTCTCCGTACATCCTTCCACCTCTAGACAAAGCCCCGACTTCCCAGCAACTGTCGATCACCAGAGAAACTCAAAAATCCAATTTCCAGACAAACTAAAATTACACCCCTGATCCTAATTTAAAAATCATGATTTTTATCTTAATCATATTTTACAAAGAGGTTTTAAGTTATGTAATTGGATTATCAAGTTATAATACTTGATTTAACATGCATTTTAGAACTGCTACTGCATTTCTTGATTCCAGGACAAAATTCAAACTTATATTTCTTTAAATAAATTTTAAACTTAAATTTATGATTAAACAAACATATAATGTTTGGATCTCTAAGCCTATCAAAGATCAGGTGAGTGGATTTTGGATTTTTGATCAAAACTTTTATTTTCTGAACCAAGAACGGAGATGCTTAAATACAACAGGCATGCACACTTACAAACATTCATAAACACGGAGATAACTCATCTATATGCATAACTAAGCATCATTCATCTCAGACTTCACAAGCAAACAGATGTTTATTTACTTAGATTTTAATTCAAAAAGTGTTTACTCACCAGATTAAAGAGGCAGAGTCTTGAAAAGCAGAGATTTGAAAACTAAATTTGTTGATTCCTTTTTAAAACTAAAAATCTTTTGATTTAAACACTGGAACTTCATAACGTTTCTTGTGAAGATTGCTTGATATTGTACTTCAGATTTGCATTTGAAAATGAAATCTTGATCTACAAGCTTGCTTGCTTTGAAAGAAGGTTACAGGCTTTGTTTCACAGTTTTTGAACTTTGAGTTTGGGAATGTTACAGGCTGAAAACAAAGTGGTTGGCAGGGTTTTGATTTTGATTTGAGGAATTTACAGGCTTGGCTATTGATTTGGAGAGAAAATGTTTACAGGCTTGAGGAGGAATAGTTTACAGGGTTGAATTTGAACTAGAGTTGTTTTGGGTTTGAGTTGAGAAAGTTTTTAGGTTCGAAGAATATATTTTTTTACTGATTTGTTTTCTGGTTTTGGAAGAAATACTTTAACATGAATGAGTTTCTTTGAAATGAAAATAAGAAAAGAGATGAGAAAAAGAAGAGATAGGTTTATATAATGCAGATTAGGATTTATTTTAGAATTAAAGAAAATAAAAATTAATTTTGACGCTTGTTTCAAATGTTAACACTTGTCATTACCACTCTTTAATTAAACAACACGTGTATTTACAAGCTCTAATAACCTAACACTTGTAATTATTTCATTTTTTTTATTTTTAAAAGATTTTAGAAGCTTTTATATTAATTTTTCCAAATTAATAAATGCATTTCTAAACTAATAAATGCTTTCTTAATTTTATATAAATAAAATCTTTAAAAGAAAATAAAATAAACCAAATAGATTCTAAATAAAATTATATAAAATATATTTAATCCATTTGAATGTTAATATAAACCTTTTGTATTTATTTTACAATGTAATAAACACTATCTTAATTTGCATAAGTAAGTTCTTTTTAAGGAAAACAAATCCTATTTTAAATAAAAACTTATTCATATATTTTTAAATCCAAAATAACTTCAAGATATATATCCATTTAAATTAAAATTTAAATCTCAATTCAAATTCAATTTAAAATCTAATTTAAATCAACTTAAATAAATATTAATTTTAAACAAATACAAATTAACTTAAAAATAATAGCTTCATTTTAAAATCTTTTATAAAACAGCACAAATTAGATTTTATAAATAATTATTCCATTTAAAAATCTATTTATAACTATATTTGAAATCATCACATTATTAATAATTATTGTTATTTATATTTGAAAATAACAATTTTATCAATTTTAAATAATTTAATAAGTAGATTACCACATTTTAAATTCCTTGAAATTCCGGTATATCACATTCTTCCCCCTTAAAAGAATTTCGTCCCTGAAATTTAAAACAAACATAATCCAAAAACTTTTATATTATTTAAGAATTTAATCATGCATATTAACCATACGCTAGCAACCAAACAAACAACTTCATCCAAACAACTTTATTCGAACAAACAATTCATTCAAACAAATATCACTAGCTATCCGGACATAATTGTGGATAAGCCTTCCTAAAACTATCCAGAGTTTCTCAAGACAAACTTTAGAATCCTAGCTCCACAGAACCTTAACCCGCTATACCACTATGATCCAGAGCTTCCTTTCACTATGATCCACAAATACGAATCAGATATCAGATCATACTGAAAACCAGCTCAACTACTAGATCCTACTGAGCTGCAGATCCCAGCTAAGATGGATCATTCACGTATTTTCTCAGATGAGATACGTGAAAACATTGTGAATTCCAGCCATCCAAACTGGTAATTCAATCCTGTAGACCACAATCACTAATCTCCTCAAGCACTCGGAATAGACCAATACATCTTGGAGCAAATTTCCCGTCTTTCTAAATCTTATCGCTCCTTAAATCAGAAAACTTTGACAAAGACTAAATCTCCAATCTCAAATTCCATTTGTCTCTTGTCCATAAATTCTTTCTGACAATCCTGCGTTGCTCTTAATCTCTTCTAGATTAGCTCCACCTTCACAGATGCCTCACGGATCAAAACAGGTCCAAAAACAAGATGATCTCTCGACTCTACCCAACAGAATCGGAATCTTCAAGGTCTTCCATACAAAACTCCATAGGGTGCCATCTAGATACTCGCCTGACACCCAAAGGAGAATTCCATTCAATACAGATGGTCCCCCCTAAGACCCATCAAATCCAAAACATAAGCTCTCAACATTACCTCAAAAATTCTATTCAGCCTTTCCGTCTGACCATCGATCTAGGAATGATAGGCTGAACTCAAACTCAAACTCGAACGCAAAGCTGATCATAAAATCTCCCAAAATATGTTGGAGAAGATAGGATCACGGTTGCTAACGATGCTGACAGAAACACCAAGCAGTCGGCCATACTCCTTCAAGAAAAACTCAGCTAAAGATGTTGTAGTATGGGTTGCCTTAACGGGAATAAAATGGGTGCTCTTAATTAACCGGTCTTCAATTACCCATATTCCATTTCCCTCTTTGGTCCTTGGAAAACCGTTAATGAAATCCAAAGAAATCACTTCCTACTTCCACTTCGGAACTTCCCAAGGCTGCAACAAACTTGCGGTCTTCTGTTGATCTCCTTCACCTGCTGACAGATCGCGCATCCATTGACAAAAACAACAGCATCCTTCTTCAAGCTCGGCCACCAGAAGACTCTCTGACAGAACTCCTTGCCTCAAATCCTTGATATTTAGAACACAAGTCCTACAGATGATCCTCAAAGTTCCTTGGCCATCAAAATACAAAACTAGAACACTGCCCATTCTTGACTCAATCCATCCATAACAGGCACACACAACGTCCGTGTAGACCTCAAACTTGCTCGTTCCATACGAAATAACTAGAACAGGCATACTGGTTAGCCTTGCCTTCAAATCCAAGAAAGCCTCTTCACACTCGAGGTCCACCTAACTTTTCTCCTTCCCAAGTCAACTTGATTGAGTGCGAAGAAATCTTAGAAATATCCTTGACAAACTTCCTGTAGAACCCTGCCAAATCCAGAAAACTACGGTTGCTTCACTTCTAAATAGTAGCTACCCTAGCTGGATCTACAGAAATACCCTCTCCAGAAACAAAATGCCTCTTCAAAGAAATCTTGGGTCTGCTTTTCCAATTCTTCTCTCTCCTTCGGCGCCATCCTTCTACTTCGGGTCAGACATGGGCCTGGTGTGAGTAAACGGTTTAAAGTTGTTTAATTTTTAAAATCATTTGAGAACAAAGGTATCATGTAAGACTCCACACAGATAAACATGGGTAAGTTTTTACCTTACGCTAACCAAAACATTTGATATGAAATTCGGTGATATTATAATAGGGTCTAGGGTTTCAAATAAACTAGAAAATAGCCAAAATTGTTACATTTATTAAATTCCAACATACATATGTATACAATCAAATCCGAGGCCACTTATTAGAGATTGGATTCCATACAATGGCAGGGTTACTGGGGTACCGCCCATCACAATACGTGGTCTAGATCAATGTACCGAGGATTACTCCAGACCCCCTACAACACAAAGCCAGAACCATTCCTTACTGAACAGTCCCGAATAAGAAAACCCCGCAGTTGCCTGCAGATCCAACAGCCCACTAAGCCAAATAATAGGGACATCTAGACAGGGGAAGCTCTTATCCTACTTGAGCGCGACTCACTTATTGAATCACTAGTTTTGATTCATGGCAAAGCAAGTTAGAAGAAAAAGATAATTCACGACAAAAAGAAATAACCAACGGACTATGGCTATATTAAAGACTTTTAATCTATGCTTTCATTGTCTAGTATGTGTGATTGAGTATTAGAAATTTGTTAAAATCTATCCTCAAGTAGTCCGCACTTCATATTTCACATAAAAAATCAAAACAGAAGCATACTATATAAAAATGTCACAGCCAGTCGACTGGCCATAACCATCCAGTCGACTGACAGTGTACATATACATATGCACTGTTTATTTTTTAAATCTTTTTCATAGTCAGTCGACTGACCATGAACGACCAGTCGACTGACCCGAGACCAACTACCATATTTTCGAAAGGACATCTTTTACTCCGAAAGGATGCAACCCTTCTCTGAACGGAAATAGATGCTCCTCTTCATCAGAACCCTTCACCAATGGCAGTAACTCTTCAACTACTATATATGATACTCCCAAACACTTCATATTCACCGAAATTCATTCTAACTCTCTAATATTCTTCTTGTGCTCTCATACTTGCATTCAAACAGCGAACAAACATTTTTGCTGCTTTGAATCTTTAAATAAACTTTCACAATGTTCGATTCTTAGCATTACCTTCTCTTCATATCTTCACATACACTTCATATACTTGAGGATTTGATTATAGGAGGTTTGTACTATCAGAGACAAATTAGTGTTATCAAGAACACACGGTGTCAGATATTCTTTTGTATTAGTGAAGTCCACTTCTGTTGTTGAGGCGAAAATCCTGTAATGTTGTTCTGCTGTTTAGCTGTCTGTTCTGCTGCTCGGAATGTGTATGCATGTTCCTCCTGGTTAAGTGAGGATTGTTGTTTTAGTGAAATTCCATAAGGAGTCTAGGACTGGACGCAGGACAGTGCTCTGAACCAGTATAACAAATCTATGGTCCTATACACATTCATCACTTAGCTTTGCTGCATCTCCCCTGTTTTAGCCATTCCCGATTGATGAGGCTTGAGGCTACGATTACCTTTATAGAACACATCTATCTCAGAATGCTCATCGTCCACCTGACGATGTTCTTAAAGCATTCAATCCATACAAGTTCATTCTGGGATCGAACGGAGCCGAAGGCATTATCTCGTCACACTCATTTTGGAATCACCCTTAGAGTTAACGACGATAACCCTTGCACTCTGAAACTCCATCTCGATCTTCACCTTGAGATGTCACGACCTATCGTTTAACTTGGATCGAGGTGGTTTTCGGATAATCAAATTTGATACCCGATCCCGGTCTCATCGAAATCCAAATGTATCTTAAAGGTCAAGTTGTTTAAGGATAAACAATTCATTTCAATTCAATTCAATATTTTGAATTCACATAGCATTTACACAGATAAATATCACACATTTATCACTGATATATCAATATCACATCACAGAATATCACAGCATATCATCCAATAAATATCATTCAATTCAGACATTTTACACAAACAATCATCCACAAACAAGAATTATTAATCCATGTCATAATTAATTTAATCTGTTTTAAATTAAATTAATTACTTAAGAATTAATCACCTAATCCTGGTTAATCGATCATTAATTAATTACAATCATTTAATTAATTAATCACTCCATGATTGCCTTATTAATCAATTAATTAATCTCTAATCACAGATTAATTATCCTTTAATTATCAATTAATAAACCTTAATTATTAATTAATCTCCTTCAATACAAAGTAATCAATCCTTAATTACTATTATAATCAATTAATTAACTTTTAATTAGCTGATTAATTATCCATTAACTATTAATTAATAACCTTAATTATTAATCAAAATCTCTCAATGCAAATTAATTAATCCATAATTACTCTTATAATTAATTAATTAATCATTAATTAACTAATTAATTATCCCTTAATTATTAATTAATAAAAATTAATTATTAATTAATAAAAATTAATTATTAATTAACAACCTTAATTACAAATTAATTAATCCATAATTATCAGTTAATCAATCCTTCATTAACAGTTAACCCATCTTTAATTAATCTTTAATTAGATTAATTATTCTTTAATTATTGATTAATAACCTAATTATCAATAAATAAAACTTAATTACAAATTAAGTTCTTCTTAATTTCTAGTTAATTAATCTCTAATTACTTAATTAACTACGCCCTAATTACTTAATTAATCAATCTTAATTACTTGATTAATTAATACTTAATTACAACTTAATTAATCAATTAATTAATCTTTATTCATTAATTAATAATCTTTATTTAATAATCCTTAATTACAATTAATTAACCTTTAATTAATTAATTAATTTATAACCCTTAATTATTAATTATTAAATCAATTAATTACTCTTAATTAATTACTTAATTAATCATTTATAATTAATTTATTAAATTAATTATACTTAATTTCCTTAATTAACTTAATAATCTCACTCATTAAAACTTTAATTATCTTTAGGATAAAACATTATCTTATTAATGCCTTTATTAACATAACATATTTAAACCAATTTATCTTCATAATTAACATTACTTAATTAAATCATTAATTAAGTTTTCAAAAATAAAATAATCATCAACTTTATAAATTAAAGTTAACAAGACTTCCTTTAAATACTTTAAACATTATCAAGTAGTATTTTTAAAACTTGTTCCAATTTAAACTTTAAAATTTGCTTTTATCAAAATCTTAAAATTTCACTTCTAATTTAAATTTAAAATAACTCTAAACTTAACTTAGCAAAATTTAATTTAAACAAATTTTAAAACTTCAGAGTCAATTGTTAAAGAAACAATTAATATATATAAAGTAAGTTTATATAAAAGTTTAAATTAGATTTAACTTTAAATTTTAAAAAAAACGTTGATTTTAAAACATTTAAAAACTGTTTCACACTGTTGCTTCGGGTCAAGCTCGAAGACCACTCGGGTCTATCCTCGAGTTTTCTTCCCTTTCTTCCCATATTTTTAAAACAAAACTTAGATTTTATTTTAAGTTAAAAACTCTACCGCTCAATCACCTAAAACTACTCGAGTACAACTCGAGTCACCCCCTTCAAAACCCGATCTCTCCTTCGAGTCAACCAGACCTAGATCACAACACTACTACTGATACAATCAACACCTCCGTGCACATGCACCATCGGCCGAGATCATTCCGACCATCGATGCCACACTCGACTCATCATCGATCATCCCTACTAGCAACCCCGACCATCCAAACATCATCACAAGCTCGAGAACAAAATTGAGCAACATAAAAGTGACTGGAACCACAACCGTCACCAGAAAATGCCATCGAAAACTCACCTCCGACCACCAGAGTCGCTGCACTTTTGGCCTCGCAATCTCCGTCCATCCCCGAAGCCATTCTCCTTAGTCCAGTGAAGCTCGAACCACCAAAGACGAATCAGTGATCCATTAACCCAGCTCGACCAAATTAGGTTTAGAAACCTAAATCGCTTCGCCGCCGATGCCACATCGATCAGGAACCGCTCTAGATATTTATCCTAGGCTCGTCGTACATCCTTCCACCTCCAGACGAAACCCCAACCTCATAGCAACTGTCGATCACCAGAGAAACTCAAAAACCCAATTTCCAGACAAACTAAAATTACATCCCTGATCCTAATTTAAAAATCGTGATTTTTATATTAAAAATCATTCTTTATAAAGAGGTTTTAAGTTACGTAATTGGATTATCAAATTATAATACTTGATTTAACATGCACTTTAGAACTACTACCGCATTTCCTGATTCCAGGACGAAATTCAAACTTATATTGCTTTAAATAAATTTTAAACTTAAATTTATGATTAAACAAACATATAATGTTTGGATCTCTAAGCCTAACAAAGATCAGGTGAGCGGATTTTGGATTTTTGATCAAAACTTTTATTTTCTGAACCAAGAACAGAGATGCATAAATACAACAGGCATGCACACTTGCAAACATTCATAAACACAGAGATAACTCATATATATGCAAAACTAAGCATCATTCATCTCAGACTTCACAAGCAAACAGATGTTTATTTACTTAGATTTTAATTTAAAAAGTGTTTACTCACCAGATTAAAGAGGCAGAGGCTTGAAAGGCAGAGATTTGACAACTGAATTTGCTGATTCCTTTTTAAAACTGAAAAGCTTTTGATTTAAATACTGGAACTTCATAATGTTGCTTGCGAAGATTGCTTGACATTGTACTTCAGATTTGCATTTGAAAATGAAATCTAGATCTATAGGCTTGCTTGCTTTGAAAGAAGGTTACATGCTTTGTTTCATAGTTTTTGAACTTTGAGTTTGGGAATGTTACGGGCTGAAAACAAAGTGGTTGACAGGGTTTTGATTTTGATTCGAGGTAAGGAGGAATAGTTTACAGGGTTGAATTTGAACTAGAGTTGTTTTGAGTTTGAGTTGAGAAAGTTTTCAGGTTCGAAGAATTTTTTTTTTACTGATTTGTTTTCTAGTTTTGGAAGAAATAGTTTAACATGAATGAATTTCTTTGAAATGAAAATAAGAAAAGAGATGGGTAAATGAAGAGATAAGTTTATATAATGTATATTAGGATTTATTTTAGAACTAAAGAAAATAAAAATTAATTTGACACTTGTTTTAAATGTTAACACTTGTCATTGCCACTCTTTAATTAAATAACAAATGTGTTTACAAGCTCTAATAACCTAACACTTGTAATTATTTCATTTTTATTAATTCTGAAAAGATTTTAAAAGCTTTTATATTAATTTTTCCAAATTAATAAATGCATTTCTAAATTAATAAATGCTTTCTTAATTTTACAAAAAAAATCTTTAAAAGAAAATAAAATAAAACCAATTAGATTCTAAATAAAATTATATAAAATATATTTAATCCATTTAAATGTTATATAAACCTTTTGTATTATTTTACAATTTAATAAACATTATCTTGTATAAGTAAATTCTTTTTTAGGAAAATAAATCCCATTTTGAATATAAACTTACTCATATATTTTTAAATTCAAAATCATTTGAAGATATATATCCATTTAAATTAAAATTAAAATCTAAATTCAAATTCAAATTCAAATTCAAATCTAATTTAAAATCAACTTAAATAAATAATAATTTTAAGCAAACACAAATTAACTTGAAAATAATAACTTTATTTTAAAATCTTTTATAAAATAGCATAAATTAAATTTTGTAAATAATTATTCCATTTAAAAATCTATTTATAACTATATTTAAAATCATCACATTATTAACAATTATTGTTATTTATATTTGAAAATAACAATTTTATCAATTTTAAATAATTTAATAAGTAGATTATCACATTTTAAATTCCTTGAAATTCCGAGATATCACAAAGTAATTAAAAGATTAATTAATTAATGATAGAAACTAAAAAGATAATTACTTAATGGAAGTAATTTAAAAAGTTAAATACCCAAAGAATTAATTAAGGGTTAATTAGTTTATTAGTAATCAAAGATTAATTACATATTAAGTTAAGGTTGATCAATTAAGTAATTAAAGGATAATTAAATTATTAAGTAATTTATGATTGAAAGATAATTACTTAAGGTATGAAATTTAATTAGGGGATAATTAATTAATTAAAGGTAATTAATTAAGATGAATAATTAAGGATTTATTAATTAATTTCATTAATTAATATCAAATGATTTGTAATTAATTAATCAGGATTGGGTAATTAATTCATAGGTAATTATTTTATTGGAAATTAAATTGAATTGATTAAGGATTAAGCAACTAATTAATCTTGCTTATGGATGTATGGATTGTATTGAATGCCTTGAATTGATGTTACCTCTGATCTGTGATATTTTATGATGTGAATTGTTGAGCTGTGTTGAATGTAATTTATTTATCTGTGATGAATTTACATATTTATCTGTGAATCTATGAATGGAAGGTAAGCGTTATAGGATTATACCGCTTATCGATATTGTTGTGCTTGAATTGATGATGGTTGTGATATGTTACTATTGTGTGTAAAACCCCTGGACCACACCTCACTCACACAAATATAGATTTCACGGGAAATCGTGGTAGTCCCTGAGAAGATGGTTTTAATGACAACAACCTTAGAATAAAATAATAAAATAAATACTAACAATATAGTTTAGATATATATGCATATGTAGGATTTAACCATGCATGTTCCAAGAAAGAAGACTGTACAGTATAGAGATTCAAGGCTGAAGATATCAAGATTGAAGACTCATGAGTATCAAGATTATCAAGAGTTCAAGATCTCAATAATAAGTAATTTAATTAGAAATTTTGTAAAAACTCATAGAAAAGCATTGGCATCTTAAAATCCAATTTATTCATGGAATGGAATCCACTTCGAGCATGTTAAAGGGATGGAACCCTAAGTAGGATGGAACCTACGAAAAATCCAGTGGAACATTGTTTTGTATCCACTAACTTTTATTAAAATGTTTTTACAAATTATATCTTGTTTTCAAAATGACTTCAAAACCTTCCATTTAAAAGAATCAAAAACATCTATCCTGGTTTTAAAATACTTTTAGCCTCAAAATAATATTTATCTTTAAAATTAAATTATCCTTGGTTTTAAACTATCTTTTAATAATAATTTATTTAACTTTTAATATTTATACTTAGATTTAAATATAAAATTATAGTAAAATTTTATATATACCAAAATATTATTCTCTATACTTAATCATGTATTTTAACTATAGTTAAGAATATTTATAAAGTTTAAAAATAGTTTTAATACAACGTAGAAGTTATTTTAAAAGAAAAATAAAATTACAAATATTACCATAGGCCTGTCGACAACCCCTACATACCCTTGTCGACAAGGTGGCAGTTGATTTCAAAATTTTGAATTTCAAAAGAAGTGTCTATTCGTCATATCCTTTCGCGAATGGACATGGTTGTTGTTCTACTATAAATAAGGGCAGTTTTAAACGAATTTATATACATATTTTCTCTGATTTCACTCCTCCTCTTCTTCCACATTTCTTTACATATATTTTACCATTACTCTGCCAAAATCACCATTGAATCCAACTAGATCATCTCTGGTTTGATTTTCTATCACTATTTCAACAAGATCTCAGTGCTATTCAGAGTTATAGGCTTCTTTATAATAAATTGAGTGAGAAAAGGTGTAATTGTAGCCTGTGAAATCGATCAAGCGAGAAAAGTGTGATTGTAGCCTGTGAAATCAATTGGGTGAACTTGTTGCCTGTAAAATCAAGTATCTCTACCCAGAGGATTGTGAATCTGGAGCGGTGTACCTCATGGCCTTGAAATCGAGGGTGTAATTGTAAAAATTGCTTTTGAAAGGAAATCCGTACACGTGTGTGGGAGTAGATGTAGGGTAACTCCGAACCAGTATAAAATCCGGTGTGTTCTTTCTTTATTGCTTTTACTTTATTTTTGCATCTATGTTGGATTCTGTGATCATATCTGTGTCTGAATATTGCAAACATTTGTGTTCAAATTAATATAAACTCAGAAAGATTTAGTAATTCTTTAAAACACTATTCACCCTCCCCCCCTCTAGTGTTAATTCTAGCCTTAAGATCCGTAATCCGCATTTCTCACATTTGGTAACAGAGCAAGGTTTTCAAAGTTTCATAATCTGAATTTTGAAAAAATTTCAAAATGGCTACCAACACTGGTTCTATTATCCCTGTCACTAGTTCATTTGTAGAAGGTCAGTCTACTGTCAGACCACCACTTTTTAATGGCAGTAACTATGCATATTGGGCATGTAGGATGAAAATATATTTATAATCTATAGGACTAGACACTTGGAATATCACACAGACTGAATATTTTGAACCCACAACTGATTTTGCACAGTGGACTGCGGAGCAAAAGACTGTTGCACAAAACAACTCTAAAGCTATGAATATTTTGTTTTGTTCACTTGATAGGAATGAATTTAATATAGTGTCAGTTTGTAAGTCTGCATATGAAATCTGGGAAACTTTTCAAGATACTCACGAAGGAACAAGCAAAGTTAAACAAACCAAAATTTCCATGCTCACAATCCAGTTTCAATTATTTAAAATGAATTCTAATGAGTCTATTTCGGATATGTATAGTATATTTCAGAATATTGTGCACTCTCTAATATCCTTGGGAAAGGAATTTTTGGAAGAAGATCAAGTCAGAAAAATCTTGAATTCTCTTACTCCAGAATGGGATCAAAGACACTTACAATCGAAGAGGCAAATGACATCAGTACCTTAAAGATAAAGGAATTAATTGAAAATCTAATGTCGTTTGAAGTCCAAATGATTGAGAGAAGAGAAAGCAAAACATCTGAAAAGAAATCAATGGCATTCAATGCATTGACCGATGGATCAGACTCGAACAGCGACAATGATGAAGAGATAGTCTTTATGACCAAGAATTTTGGGAAATTCCTGAAATACAGAAATATAAATAATCTCAAGAGAAAAAACTATAAGTACTCTGGTAATCAGAATGTAGTGTCAAACAATATCAAATGTTTCAACTGTGACAAACCAGGCCATATCAAAAGAGACTATCCGCATCCAGATAGACAAAATCTTCTTATAAACAATGATTCTGCAAAGAAACGAAAACGTGCATTCACTGCTACTCTAGATGACTGTAACAACCCGCATATTTATCAATTGTAGATTTAAATATTTTATTTAAATATTTTATCGTTCGTCGGATTTTGGTCCGAAAAGCTACTTTTTGCAAACAGTCGAATAGGACTCCAGACCACTTCCATTGGGTTCGAAATGCTGTTTACAACTATTTTTAAGTATAAACATTGATATGTTTGGAGATAGTGGAATTTCACTACTTTTTCACTTGAGTCTTTGGATTGGGCTTTTAGCCTATTAGACCCAACCTTCACCCCTCCTCTTCATAACTTCATTTCTATTTTCCTAAGCCTTCAAGCTTCTTCAAAAATGGTGGAGGGAATGGGAAATTAAAATTCCAAAACTCAAATTCAATTGCAATCCATCTTTCAACTCCAAATTCAACAAGAAGACATTGGATTTAAGCTTCTTGCATTGGGATTGAAGAGGGATTGATTCTTGCTTGCTTTATTCTTCATTTTCATTCGTTTTTAGTGCAAAGGTGAGATTTTTATCTCACAATTCTAGCCTATAACTATATTGGACTGTTGGGAATGATTCCCTATCATTTTTGCATGCATATTAGCATTTGGTTTGGATTGGATTGGCCAAAAACTCCAATTTTTAGCGTTTTGGTGAATTTCCTGCACTTAGGTCGTTCTGACCATTTTTCTGTGTTCGGAGTTAGGTCACCCGCGACCTAACCCTTAGGTCGCTCGCGTGTTATCACGCTAGGTCGCACTGCCTTGAATTAACATCTTCGGAGTTAAGTCGTATGGACCTTAGGTCGTAGGTCGTATGGACCTTAGGTCGTAGGTCGCGTGGCTATCTTCTTTTGACCGTTAGGTCGTTAGACCTTACCTTCCTTAGATCGCAACCCTTTAGGTCGCTCGACCTATGCAACTGTTAGGTCGCGCATCACCCTAACTCGCTTGGCCTTGCCTTCGTTAAGTCGCGTGACACGTTAGGTCATGCATCACCTTAACTCACTCGACCTTGTTTAGGTTGTTAGGTCGCGAACACCTCTACGTCACTTGACCCCTTAAACTCGTAGGTCGTTCTGGCCATTTCTAACGTCTTCGGAGTTAGGTCGTATGGACCTTTGGTCGTAGGTCGTATGGACCTTAGGCCGTAGGTCGTATGGACCTTAGGTCGTAGGTCGCTTGGCCTATTTAACTCGACCTGTTTTATGCTAACCCCTTAGCTCGACCTAGCTTAGGTCGCTAGGTCGCGAACCCTGTTAGGTCGCGTGACCCAATACACTTAGGTCGTTTGACCTTATATTCTTTTAGGCCTTTACCTCGTTAGGTCGTAGGTCGCTCGACCTTATTACCTTGTTAGGTCGCGAGTCCCTTAAGTCGCTCGCCTCTTCTAACCCGCGAGTTTCTTAAGTCGTTCGTCTTCCTTAGGTCGCTCACCTGGTTGAGTCGCACCTTACCTTAGCTCGGCCATGTTAGGTCGCGAGTTTCCCTTAGGTCGCGTACCCCCTTAAGTCGCTCGACCACTAGGTCGCGAACACCTCTAGGTCGCTCGACCCCTTAATTTCTTGGGTCGTTCGAATGTTAGGTCGCTCGACCTTGTTTAAGACCTTAGGTCGTTGCCCCTTTAGATCGCTCGATCCTATCCTCCCTTAGGTCTTCACTAGGTCGTACCGTTTTGGATGGGGCGTTGCCCCCGCACCCCCACCTTGGGAGGGGAGGGTTGCCACCCCCCTGGACCTCCCCCCCTCCCCCGTAGGGGATCTTATCTGAAAAACATTTAATAGAACTTGCTTTGTTGAGATGCTGATTTGACCATTCTTCGAGACAAACTATCTTGGGCTTCTCGGTCGATTTTATGGATTTTTGAATATCTATTTCGATGGATTCTTTATCGGTTTCTTTGGATTTTATTCACGTCTTCGTATATGAATTTTTATGATTGATTGTTTCTACAATCACTTCTATGATTTGTCACTTTAAAATATGAAGGTTTCAATAGTAGTAGTAAATATTAAAACTCTTTCAACAAAATGATTTCAACTCTATTTTCAATAACAAAGCTCTTTTCTTAAACCATTTTCCAATCTACTAGTAATCTACTAGTATATACAAACCTTTACCTCACTCGTATGAGAAATTGAATTAAACGACTTAGTAAAACAAGTGGTATGAAACGCTTGTGTTTGCTTTGTCGGTTAACTCTTGGACTTGTTCGATTGAACCTTTTTGTGACAATTTTCTAGTGAAGATCTATAGTTTGTTCGTAAATATTTGAGTTAAGCAAGTGGTTATGGGACATGAAGCTAAACTTTTATATTTACTAGCTTAGTGTAATTGACACTTCTCGTTGATCATGACGATTATTTTGTGATTTAGGCTAGCAATTGTGCGATGCCTCTTTGTTTGCTTCCTGGTTAGGCTAGACACCATTTGTGTGATTCCACTCACACATACCTTTTTGCTTTTTGGTTAGCCTAGACAACATTTGTGTGATTCCACTCACACATACCTTTTTGCTTTTTGGTTAGCCTAGACAACATTTGTGTGATTCCACTCACACATACCTTTTTGTTGCGAGGTCAGGCTAGACACCATTTGTGTGATTCCATTCACACACACCTTTTTGCTTTTTGGTTAGCCTAGACCTCATTTGGGTGATTCCGACTCATCCATATGGGGTAGCTCCCCATGGTCTTCGGACCATCATGTGATAGGCCTCTTTCCCTTTTTCTATGATTTCTGGATTTCCTGTGTTGATTTCTGAAATTTATGTCATTGACTTGTTATGAGTACAAGTTTAGGGTATGATGCCCTCTTTGGATCTTTGAGAAGATTCTTGTGATATTGATTTATCTCTTATTGATTGATCTTCTGTTGATCATCATTTTCATACTTATAGTAGTATGTCAGTATGGATATTTTATGTTATGCCATATCTTTTATTTTATACCATGTCATCTGATATTTATAGCTAGACTGATCCGTTTATTATTTTCTTAAATAATACTCGGGTCAGACCGAGATGTTACAGGTGCTTCTGCTTGACTTCTCCCCGGGGTTTGCTACTCTGACTTTTGGATAACTATTTAGATTATCACTTTTTGTTGTATACACTTGAGATATAGACTCATAGTTGTATTCTTTTGTATAGCACATGTTGCTATTCTTTTGTATTATTGTGGATCTTTTTGACCACTACTCTGATGTACACTTTCATGTGTTAGTTATATATCCATATCTTCTTCCGCCTTTGTGATATGGATGTCTGTGACTGATTGTGTTATGCTTATTTCTATGTTTGTTTCCGAAGATTATTTATAGCCACCGTGTGATAGCTTTGAGTTTGTATCGGTATGTCGGACTTCCTCCTTAAATGAAATGCATGCTATACTATCTGACATAACGGTGCTCGCACAAAGAAGTTACATGGATGGTCGCTCCTCAACAGCCTTATTCTCCGTGCTAGTTGACAGCACTACATCGTAGTGTTCTTGGCTAGCGTGGGTATAGAGGTGGGGCGTCACAATGACTCAGACTCGTCTTCAAGCGATGATGATCAGAAGACAGATAATTCAAATATGTGTTTCACGGATGTTTACGACTCCGGCATATTCAGAGAAACGGACTCAGACAAAGGTACACATTTACAATACATTGGTTGAAATTGCATGCTTAGAATTGAATGTTTGATTGGTTGATTTTGAATTGGTGTGTTGTTTGAATTTTAAATTTTTTTATTTTTCTATTATTTTTTTATTTTTTAATAGTATCATGATATTTTATGGAATATGCTATAATTCTAGTAATATTCCAGATATATATAGACATTAAAAATAATATATATATATATATATATATTAGAATACTTAAGAGATATAAATCATGAAAATTCGGAGACACTTGTAACAAGGTCCCCACCATGCTGTCGACAAGGGTACAGAAATTTGAAATTCAAAATTTGAATTCAAATGTTGAATTTTCCTCCATCTTTTCACTTCATTCAAGTCTCTGAAGAGTCACCTTTGGACCAGAGAACATGTCCTTTGAGAATCTATTTATTCACTATCTCTTATCATAACTTTTTACTTTCATTTTCAGATTCAAACTCTTATTCTAAAATATCAAGCTCTCTACTCTCTACTCTGATGGCTTCTTCAAGCAACCCTTCCACAATGAGAATTTCCAAGAAGATAAAAGAGCAACTGTACAATGATCTGGAGGCTATAGAAGCATATATCAACTATGCTAACTATGGAAAAGTCCTTCCCGGGAAGTTTGCTCTATTTCAAGATTTCTCTTCTTATGAAATCGATTCTCTTTTTGCAAACAATCAGGTTCTTAGTCTTGTTGATGCTTCACAAAATGATTTTGTTTGTTATCCAAATCTTGTTAAAATTTTCTATGCAAATCTCAACCGTGGATTTTATAATGGAAATGATGATGAAATTTGGAGTAGTGTCAAAGGCACTAGAATCATTTTAAATTGTGATCTTTTGGGTACCATTCTCAATTGCAAAAGCACGGGAATGGATCTTTCTAGTTTTAATATCGATGAAAAAGATCGTGAGACATTTTATCACATTTTCGATGGAGATAACTTTGATTTCATAAATTGAAACTTTTGACCAAAAGCTAGAATTGTTAATCTTCTTTTACAACATACTTTGACCCCAAGATCGGGGAGTTTTTACAATCCAACTTCAAAAGTTTGCGAAGCACTTTTTGCTATTTTTGGAAATTATAATATTAATTGGGCACAAGTTATTTTAGATGAATTTCGTCCCAAAAATCTTGAAATGGGTGAAAACACTTTGTATCATGGAATCTATCTCACTCGAATTTTTAATAATTTTGGAGTAGAATTCAAAGGAGAAGAATTTGTTTCAAGAAAAGTTTTTAATCACTCAAACATTTCTCTAATGAAAATTCCATACATTTTTCAACCATATGAAACTCTTGCAGAAAAGGAAGAGCGTTTGGCTCATGAGGAGATGGAAGAGGAGGAAGAAGAAGAAGGGGATGAAATGGAAAGAGAAGAAGAAGAAGAAGAAGAAAGTGAAACATCCTTGGAAAGTATTGACTATCCATCTAATCCAACCAACAAAACCTTACTCGAAAATCAAAAGATCATTGTTGAGAATCAACGAACACTTAAACGATCCGTTAGAAATAAGTACGATAAAATATCATCCAAGATGAACAAGTTTTTCTCCAAAGTAAGTAAGAAGCTTGGATTATTGTAACGACCCTGGATTTTGACCCTATTTATTTTAATAAATATTTGATCTAATTAAATTTAATGTAAACTGATCATATTAAAATGAATATGATTTGGAAATATTGCCATTTATTTATATAAATTGTATTTTAAAAAGGGAATTGATTTGGAACATTCAAAAATAAATTTCTTAATAATATTTATAATAAAATTTAGCTTATATAATCGAATTAAAATACTTTACTTTGTTAACATTTGATAAATATATAGGAGTGAATAATAATGTTTAATTAAAATTTAAAATTTAGCAATATAAAATATAAGTAAAACACATGAATATGACTTAATAATTGATAGTTAAAATACAAATGGAATTGAATTATAAAAAAATAGTATAAATGTAAGTAAATCATATTGTACATAATTTAAATATTATTAGCTAAAGTACAAATACAAATAAAAATAAGTAAGTAAATTTAGGAGATATAACTTAAATGTTGATGGCTAAAATACAAAATAAAAATAAAGTCAAATGTAAAGTAAAATCTGACCATATGAATATAGACTATTCAAGCTGTAAGTTAATAAGACAAATATTTATATATAAACAAATCTTCATATACACAAGAGAAGAAACTTGACACAAATATGTACATGAGAGGATAACAAAATAAATATTGTATATAAACTATCTTCATTCACAAGCCAAGTTTGTCTGCAAAGAGTAAACTGTATATAAATATCTTCACACAGTAAACATTTTAATAAGTATGTAAACAAATTAAGCAACAAAACATTTAATGCCTATCTGTTCAAGCCCACATTTTGTCCACTAAAAATATTTAGCAAATCCTTTGCTCTACAGTAATAATATCTGTTCATATAAAACAAAACGAAGAAAGTGCTTGGCTAGTTAATACCTTCCTTAAGCTTCCAGTTCTTTTCTTATATATATGAATACAACTGGCCATTCTAGTTCGTTCAGCAGAAATATAACAAAACCTGAGAAAACAAAAATAAGATAAGAAGTAAAATCAAAATTTAAATTCAAAGCAAGAACAGGGCATCTTCAAAAGCAAAACTTCAAGACAGTTTCAAGCTTCAGATGTTCAACATCAAATTTATTCTTCATTCTGGAATTATGCAAGGTGAGTAAACTTAATTTTTAAGAGCTTTAAAGTTAATTAAACAGTTCAATCTCCATTTATAAACTGTTTGTCTATGCTCCAGTTGCATATGTTTTGAGATGCTCTGTGTTCTTTGAATTTGGTACAGGTTCCATATTTGGATCAAAACTCAAGTTATTCTTATTTAAATCATTTTTAAGCTTTGATTTCTCAACAAACAAGAAGCTAAACTTAAATTAAAGATTTTTAAAGGTTGATCCAAATCATCTTCATCAAGCAAATCACTGTAATATTGATGTACAAGTAAACCAAGTGATAATTTGTAATATTCGATTGTTGCAAAATACTGATTCAAGATTATATATTCAATTCATACTGCAAAATATGATTTTGAAAACAAAAATCAAGATTTATAGATTAATATTCAAAGAGCGGTTTGGAATTAAACTAAATTTGCATTTCTTCCTATTTCCAGTGATCGATTCAATTTCAATTAATGAAACTTGGATTTAAGCAAGCTTATCCATCCATGATCTCGGGGAAAATACGGATTAATTTTTCTATTGAGTGAAATTTGCGTACGAGACCATATTAGGGTTTTACTGGAAGTTTTGTTCTTCTCTGTAAACACGACACGTATGGCCGTACGTGTGATCGAGCTCCACGCAATTCAAGGAAGTGGAAGAGGGTTGTGTTGTCGGGGTGTGGCAAGGGTCGAGGGGCTCAGGTGGTCTCAGAGGTGATGGCGAAGTCGTTTTGTCGACAGAGGTGAGCTTCTGTTTTTCGAGCAAAGGGCATTATTTCAATTCGAGTTTCCTTGAGGTGATTCGAGATTGATTTTCGTGTCTACGTATAATTTGCGACTTTTCGACGTTGTTGGTGACTGACGGAGTTGGGTCGCGCTGTCGTGCACATGCACGGCAGCGGTGTGTTGGTGTCAGCGCCGTGAAGGGGGTCTGTCTCGAGTCAAGCACGAGTAAAAATGGAGGAAGCTTCGGGTTGAATGTTGAGTTCGAATGCAAGTTCCTGATGCTAATTGTACTTGGTTTATAACTTTAACTTACTGTAAAAAAAAGAGAAAGAGGAGAATAAGACGTAGCGTATAGAGGAGTCTAGGGGTAATCGCGTGAAGTACTCGAAGCATTACTCGAGTGAGCACAGGGTAGTTCTCAGGTTTTATTGGGAAGGTCTCGGGTCTGTTGAAATTGAACTGCGTTTATAAATATAAATAAGTGGAAATGTTTAACAAAATTAAGTTGAAATTTAATACTAGTTTAATTATGAAATTAATGTTTTACAATGTTTCTAATTCTTAGCTGCTATTTTAATTATGGAATTAATTTAAGTTAAGTATTAAGTTACTTAAAGTTGGTAGCTAATATTATAATTGATTATCAAAATTTAAAGAAGACTTTTAAATGTTTAATTAAGTTGAACAATTAATATAAATAAATTATTTTAGAAAGAAATTAAGAACAATTACTTTTAAATTGTAATTAGTGATAGATTAAATAATTGATAAAATTGTAATTAACTACTTAAGTTAATTTATAAATGATTAATAGTAATTAATCGAGTAATTTAATTAGGAATAAATAAATGGCTAAGTGAGTGATTAGCAGTTAATAAATGGGTAATTAAGTTTGATTAATAATAAGATTATTAAGTAAAGGGTTAATTAAAGTTAAATCACCTGATTAAGGAAGTAATTAATTAATAGTGTGAAATAAAATAAAATAATTAAGTAATTAAGACTTAATAATTAATTAAGAAATGATTAATTAAACAAATTGAATGGAGATAAGTAATTAACTGTTAATTAATGACTAATTAAACAGAGTTAAGTAATTAATTCTCAGGTAATTAATTTAAATTGAATTAATTACAAATGAGAATTTAAAACGATTGCTTATGGATTGTTGTGTATGTAGAATATCTGATTTGTAATAGTTATTTAATGATATTCTATGATGCTCGGTGATATGCTGTGTTATATCTATAATGATTGTGTATGATTATCTGTGATAATGTTATGTGAATTCAATTGGTGAATTTAAATTAATTAAACTGTTTAAGTTAATTAGACAACTTGGCCTTTAAAATGGCGTTTGGATTTCGATGAGACCGGGATCGGGTGTCATTTATGATTATCCGAAAACCACATCGATCCAAATAAACGATAGGTTATGGATTCTGAGATGAAGATCGAGATGATGTTTTCAGAATGCAAGGGTTATCGTTGTTGACTCTGAGGGTGATTCCAAAATGAATGTGACGAGATAATGCCTTCGGTTTCGTTCGAACCCGGAACGAACTTGTATGGATTGAATGCTTTCAGCACATCGTCAGGCGGACGATGAGCATTCTAAGAGATATGTCTTGTAAAGGTAATCGGAGCCTCAAGCCTCATCAACCGGGAATGGCTAAAATAGGGGAGGTGCAGCAAGGTTAGGTGGGTCATGCCCAAGCAGGACAAGATATTCCCCTGTCTAGATGTCCCTTTATTTCGGCTGAGTGGCGGTTGCTAGCTACAACCGTGGGGTTTATCTTGTTCAGGACTGTTCAGTAAGGAATGGTTCCGGCCTTGTGTTGTAGGGGGTCGGGAGTGATCCTCGGTACGGTGATCTAGGCCCCGTACTGTGACGGGCGGTACCCAGTAGCCCTGCCATTGTTGGAAATCCATTTTCCCTACGAGACCCTACGTTTTTTATTTGTATTACCCACTTTCGTGGCTAGTAGCTGGAATTTAATCATGTAACAATTTCGGCTATTTTTTATTTACTTGAAAACCCTAGACACTATTGTAATATCACTGGATTTCCTATGAAATGTTTTGGTTAGCGTAAGGTAAAAACTTACCCGTATTTATTTGTGGGGAGTCTTACGTGATACTTTTATTTTCAAATGTTTTTCAAAGTTAAACAACTTTAACACGTTTACTCATACCAGACCCATGTATGACCCGGAGTTTATATTTGTTTTTCATAAACTCTTGGGTACTCAAATTTTTATGAGTAGCCAAGTGATAGGTTTTGTACTTTGATTTCTGGAGGAGCTTGGAGCAGGAGTTTCCAGACGTATATAGATATCTATCGAGTTCCGTTGTGTCAGTAGTTGATGTGTACTGTATCTTTGATGTATGTAGTGACAGATGTATATATGACTGTCATATGTATTGATATTGTATAACTCTGATATATGTAAAATTATGTAATAGTTATGTGATATATTATATTTTGTTATGTTCCGCTGTGAGATTCTGATGTTGTTGTTCTTTCTTTTCTATTCTTTTCTATTTCTATCCCTTTCTTTTCTTAATGATGATACGTCTTTCTGGTAGTAGAAGGGCGGGTCGTCACAGTTAGTATCAGAGCTTAGGTTGGTGATAACCTTGGCTCTGATAGGAATTACTCATAGAATAGAGTCTGTAGTACTCTAAAATGAGTTTGAGTGTATTAATAGATATGAGCGCGTATTTGTTAGTGAATATAAATTTTTTTTATATTGTGTTGACTTATCTGTTGAGTGTTTATAGATTCTGGTCGATGTGTGGGACGTCATTTCATCGATAGGGATTTCTAAACTCTTAAACAAGGTAAACCGACACAGTATTATTTTTAAAAAGTGGGTAAATGAAATAATTTTACCCAAAATTATATTTTGACATAAAAAGAATACTTTTCTGAAATTATTATGTATATATTTGGATGTTTGGTTGTTAATACTACAATTGAATAAAAATTTAAAATTTGAATGGTTTATAACCAAATAAAATTGTCTAAGTACGGTTCAAATAAAAAGAAATATAACTAAAATTTGATTAAACCAGAATTTAAGTCTTGGAAATTTGAAAGGTGTTTAAATGAATTTAAACAAAAGGATTTGGGAATTTAAAATCTTGTGAATGTTTAAAATATTTTTTCGAAGATTGGAAGGCAATAATGGAATATTGTTTTGGAAATATTTTGAACGGAAATTGTTTTGGGAAGAATTTGTGGAAGTAAGGAAGCACTGAACTCACTTCAGTTGCTGGAAAATAGTCATGATGATGATGGCCACATCGTCAGTATTCATTTTCAAGTTTCTAAAGTGATGGATTGCTACCAGGATAGTTGGTCGTGATATTGTTTGGGGTTGTTCGGTATACAAGTTGTTTTAGAAATTTCAAAAGGGAAATTTGTTTTGGTGAAAACAAGTGTTTGGAATTTGGAAATTTGATTTGATACACCAAGTGGGTATGTGTTGTTATCATTTCAAAATGGTTTTGGAAATGAAAACCGGGAAATTGAATTCTAAGAAGTTCTAGTTAAATAATGTGAAAGGTTTAAATGAATCAACTATTGAACTTATATAGTAAAGTTGATATTAATAAGAAGAAATTGGGAATTTTAATCCGGAAATTAAAATTTAACTTAAGTAAATGAAAGTGAAGAAAATATATTTGAATTTAACCTGAGATAGGTTAAATAAATTTAAAATTGAAATTTGATTTAAATTGGATATAAAATTGGAAGGTAAAATGATTGTAATTGTGAAATGAAAATTTATACCTTAAGATAGTAAGTGTTATATATATAATCTGAAATTGTGGTTATAAGATGAAATGACTCAAATGAGTAATATAAGCTTTTAAGTAAATAAATAAGTTTTGAACTCATATATTGAGAAATAAAATTTAAAAGAATGGTAAGTAGCTGGATTTAACTAAAGTTGAGTTGGAATAAAACTAAATTTAAATGGATTCAATCGAGTTATAGATGATATTGAAAGGAATAAAATTCTTACGTAAATAAATAAATGTAAACCAAGTAAGTATTGAATTGAATTAAAATAGAATTGGTGTGAGCTGTAAACAAATCTAATTCAAGCATAAATTGAATGACCTTATTATAAATAAATTCAATAATGAATTGTTAATGTAAATTAAAATTTAAGAATGGATAAAAGAATAAACTAATCGAATAAATTAGTAAATAGTGGGGATTTGATTAAAGGAAAATCAAATCAAAGATTTAAATGGGAGTTGGTGGAATAGAATAAACTTAAGTTATTGGGGGGAACGGTTGGAAGAAAATGAATGACTTAAGTAAATTGTGAGATGGTTATTTAAAATATTGGTTGTCGAGTTTAATAAAATGGTTTGGAATCAAACTTTTTGAAATGAAAGAAAATGCAATGAAAAGATTTGTGAATAAATTAAAACGGGATGGAATCAAGTGTAAATTGAGTTGGAACCAATTCAAAATTGTTATAAAGCTTAAGTAATTATTTATTCACAATAATATTGTCGAATTGCATAAGAAAATGGATCGTTCGAAGTAAACGAGATTAGATAAAATTCTATGAATTATTAGAAGCGAAATAGGATGATTTTAAATATGAGTTTGTTTTGCTTAAATGGATTATATATAAGCGAGTAAGTTGTAAATCACTTAAACTAAAGGGAATGGTTTGAGAATTTGTTGGAAGTAATTGTAATAACGTCGAAACGTTACATATGTGCTTATGAAAATATGTAATGCTAAATAAATGTACGCCTACGCAATAAAAATAGGAAATATGAACTTTTTTTTGTTTTTCCGACCGTGTGGGTCGATATATATATATATATATATATATATATATATATATATATATATATATATATATATATTTCTCTTGTCAAATTGCAAAATCTCCTCCGTACAAATGGAGACTCTGCCAAAACTTTTCAAAAAAAAATTGGGAACTAGAAATTAAAAAAAATTATTAGCAACAAAACGATTTCAAATTGGAGATTGAAATAAATTAGTGGATGAAACTAATTTAAAATAATGATAGGAATTAGTTATAAATGGAAGATGGTCAATAAAATTCAATATTCAGAGTTGAAGATAAATTGAATTCACATGGAATTGGAAATTCAGACTTAAAATAAGAGGATATAAAGGCTAAAGTGGTAGAATAATAATATAAGAGTATATATAATGCTTATATTAAACTTAAGAAATGAATGGTGGAATTCTTAAGTAAATTTGATATTGAGAAAATTATTCCAAGTGGATAGAAATCAAAATAATGTGAATAAAAGTAAATTGATATAGTTGATAATCAATGAATTTAAATACGTAGAATGTACGTATATTATTTTATTCGCATAGCAATTTGATCCAGTTTCGAGCACAGAATTTCGAGATAGTTATATCGATCCGAGTTAGGATTTTTCACTCGATTTTCGACGACGAGCCATGGATATGGATTTTGATTGATTCTGGAAATTCTCTATCATAATTGTGGCTATGCAAGGAGAATAACAGTTTCTGATCAAGAAACCAGATATGAGTCCGCACTAGAAAGTCAGGTAGACGATACTAGTTCGGAAGTGAAATTGTGTGATCGAGCGAGCGATCAGATTTGATATTGCGTACGAATGGTATATGTACATCATACGGGCTTGAATGAATAGATATTGAAATTCTGTAAAGAAGTCAATAAAATTGGGAAAGGGTTGGTACTGCAGCTTTCAGAATTGAATTGCCAGAACGGATGTCTGGAATCCATTGTGTATTCCATATATCTCATCTAAGGGAATTTGTTCATGATTCCTCAATTGTTGTTAAACCAGTAGTTCAGGAATTTGGAAGTCGAATCAAATTTGACTGTGGTCAGGAATCCAGTTCGGATTGTTGATCATCGAGAGACAACTCTGGATAGTTTTAGGAAAGCTTATCCGGATTCATGTCCGGATAGCTAGTGATGTCTGTTAAGATAGACTGTTTGGTTGTTTGCTAGTATATGAGTGATATCTATGTTTGAATGGTTGGTATAACAGCTTCTAAATTATCTTTGTTTTAAATTTCGGGGACGAATTTCTTTTAAGGGGGGAGGAATGTAACGACCCTGGATTTTGACCCTATTTATTTTAATAAATATTTGATCTAATTGAATTTAATGTAAACTGATCATATTAAAATGAATATGATTTGGAAATATTGCCATTTATTTATATAAATTGTATTTTAAAAAGGGAATTGATTTGGAACATTCAAAATTAAATTTCTTAATAATTTTTATAATAAAATTTATATTATATAATTGAATTAAAATACTTTACTTTGTTAACATTTGATAAAAATATAGGAGTGAATAATAATGTTTAAATAAAATTTAAAAATTAGCAATATAAAATATAAATGTGAAATATAAGTAAAACACATGAATACAACTTAATAATTGATAGTTAAAATACAAATGGAAATGAATTATAAAAAAAATAGTATAAATGTAAGTAAATCATATTGTACATAATTTAAATATTGTTAGCTAAAGTACAAATACAAATACAAATAAGTACGTAAATTTATGAGATATAACTTAAATGTTGATGGATAAAATACAAAATAAAAATAAAAATAAAGTCAAATGTAAAGTAAAATCTGACCATATGAATATAGACTATTCAAGCTGTAAGTTAATAAGACAAATATTTATATATAAAGAAATCTTCATATACACAAGAGAAGAAACCTAACACAAATATGTACATGAGAGGATAACAAAATAAATATTGTATATAAACTATCTTCATTCACAAGCCAAGTTTGTCCGCAAAGAGTAAACTGTATATAATATCTTCACACGGTAAACATTTTAATAAGTATGTAAACAAATTAAGCAACAAAACATTTAATGCCTATCTGTTCAAGCCCACATTTTGTCCACTAAAAATATTTAGCAAATCCTTTGCTCTATAGTAATAATATCTGTTCATATAAAACAAAAGGAAGAAAGTGCTTGGCTAGTTAATACCTTCCTCAAGCTTCCAGTTCTTTTCTTATATATATGAATACAACTGGCCATTCTAGTTCGTTCAGCAGAAATATAATAAAACCTGAGAAAACAAAAATAAGAGAAGAAGTAAAATCAAAATTTAAATTCAAAGCAATTATAGAGCATCTTCAAAAGCAAAACTTCAAGACAGTTTCAAGCTTCAGATGTTCAACATCAAATTTATTCTTTGTTCTGGAATTATGCAAGGTGAGTAAACTTAATTTTCAAGAGTTTTAAAGTTAATTAAACAGTTCAATCTCCATTTATAAACTGTTTGTCTATGCTCTAGTTGCATATGTTTTGAGATGCTTTGTGTTCTCTGTATTTGGTACAGGTTCCATATTTGGATCAAAACTCAAGTTATTCTTATTTAAATCATTTTTAAGCTTTGATTTCTCAACAAACAAGAAGCTAAACTTAAATTAAAGATTTTTAAAGGTTGATGTAAATCATCTTCATCAAGCAAATCATTGTAATATTGATGTACAGGTAAACCAAGTGATAATTTGTAGTATTCGATTGTTGTAAAATACTGATTCAAGATTATATATTCAATTCATACTACAAAATATGATTTTTAAAACAAAAATCAAGATTTATAGATTAATATTCAAAGAGCAGTTTGGAATTAAACTAAATTTGCACTTCTTCCTATTTCAAGTGATCGATTCAATTTTAATTAATGAAACTTGGATTGAAGCAAGCTTATCCATCTATGATCTCAGGAAAAATGTGGATTAATTTTTCTGTTGAGTGAAATTTGAGTACGAGACCATATTAGGGTTTTACTAGAAGTTTTGTTCTTCTCTGTAAACACGTCGCGTACGGCCCTACGTGTGATCGAGCTCCACGCAATTCAAGGAAGTGGAAGAGGGCCGTGTTGTCGGGGTTTGGCCAAGGGTCGAGGGGCTCAGGTGGTCTCAGAGGTGATGGCGAAGTCGTTTAGTCGACAGAGGTGAGCTTCTGTTTTTCGAGCAAAGGGCATTATTTCGATTCGAGTTTCCTTGAGGTGATTCGAGATTGATTTTCGTGTCTACATATAATTTGCGACTTGTCGACGTTGTTGGTGACTGCCGAAGTTGGGTCGCGCAGCCGTGCACGTGCACGGCAGCGGTGTGTTGGTGTCAGCGCTGTGAAGGGGGTCTGTCTCGAGTCAAGCACGAGTAAAAATGGAGGAAGCTCCGGGTTGTATGTTGAGTTCGAATGCAAGTTCCTGATGCTAATTATACTTGGTTTATAACTTTAACTTACTGTAAAAAAAAGAGAAAGAGGAGAAAAAGACGTAGCGTACAGGGGAGTCTAGGGGTAATCGTGTGAAGTACTCGAAGCATTACTCGAGTGAGCACAGGGTAGTTCTCGGGTTTTATTGGGAAGGTGTCGGGTCTATTGAAATTGAACTGCTGTTTATAAATATAAATAAGAGGAAATGTTTAATAAAATTAAATTAAAATTTAATACTAGTTTAATTATGAAATTAATGTTTTACAATATTTCTAATTCTTAGCTGCTATTTTAATTATGGAATTAATTTAAATTAAGTATTAAGTTAACTAATAATTAAAGTTGGTAGTTAATACTATAATTGATTATCAAAACTTAAAGAAGACTTTTAAATGTTTAATTAAGTTGAACAATTAATATAAATAAATTATTTTAGAAAGAAATTAAGAACAATTACTTTTAAATTGTAATTAGTGATAGATTAAATAATTGATAAAATTGTAATTAACTACTTAAGTTAATTTATGAATGATTAATAGTAATTAATCGAGTAATGTAATTAGGAATAAATAAATGGCTAAGTGAGTGATTAGTAGTTAATAAATTGGTAATTAAGTTTGATTAATAATTAAGATTATTAAGTAAAGGGTTAATTAAAGTTAAATCACTTGATTAAGGAAGTAATTAATTAATAGTGTGAAATAAAATAAAATAATTAAGTAACTAAGACTTAATAATTAATTAAGAAATGATTAATTAAACAAATTGAAAGGAGATAAGTAATTAACTGTTAATTAATGACTAATTAAACAGGGTTAAGTAATTAATTCTCAGGTAATTAATTTAAATTGAATTAATTACAAATGAGAATTTAAAATTATTGCTTATGGATTGTTGTGTATGTAGAATATCTGATTTGTGATAGTTATTTAATGATATTCTGTGATGCTCAGTGATATGCTGTGTTATATCTATGATGATTGTGTATGATTATCAGTGATAATGTTATGTGAATTCAATTGTTGAATTTAAATTAATTAAACTGTTTAAGTTAATTAGACAACTTGGCCTTTAAAATTGCGTTTGGATTTCGGTGAGACCGAGATCGGGTGTCATTTATGATTATCCGAAAACCACATTGATCCAAATTAAATGATAGGTCGTGAATTCTGAGATGAAGATCGAGATGGTGTTTTCAGAATGCAAGGATTATCGTCGTTGACTCTGATGGTGATTCCAAAATGAGTGTGACGAGATAATGCCTTCGGTTTCGTTCGAACCCAGAACGAACTTGTATGGATTGAATGCTTTCAGCACATCGTCAGGCGGACGATGAGCATTCTAAGAGATATGTCCTGTAAAGGTAATTGCAGCCTCAAGCCTCATCAACTGGGAATGGCTAAAACAGGGAAGGTGCAGCAAGGTTAGGTGGGTCATGCCCAAGCAGGACAAGATATTACCCTGTCTAGATGTCCCTTTATTTCGGCTGAGTGGCGGTTGCTAGCTACAACCGCGGGGTTTACCTTGTTCGGGACTGTTCAGTAAGGAATGGTTCCGGCCTTGTGTTGTAGGGGGTCGAGAGTGATTCTCGGTACGGTCCGTACTGTGACGGGCGGTACCCCAGTAGCCCTGCCATTGTTGGAAATTCATTTTCCCTACGAGACCCTACAGTTTTGATTTGTATTACCCACTTTCGTGGCTATAGTGTAATATCACTGGATTTCCTATGAAATGTTTTGGTTAGCGTAAGGTAAAAACTTACCCGTATTTATTTGTGGGGAGTCTTACGTGATACCTTTATTTTCAAATGTTTTTCAAAGTTAAACAACTTTAACCCGTTTACTCATACCAGACCCATGTCTGACCCAGAGTTTATATTTTTTTTTCATAAACTCTTGGGTACTCAAATTATTATGAGTAGCCAAGTGATAGGTTTTGGACTTTGATTTCTGGAGGAGCTTGGAGCAGGAGTTTCCAGATGTATATAGATATCTATCTAGTTCCGTTGTGTCAGTAGTTGATGTGTACTGTATCTTTGATGTATGTAGTGACAGATGTATGTATGACTGTCATATGTATTGATATTGTATAACTCTGATATATGTAAAATTATGTAATAGTTATGTGATATATTATATTTTGTTCCGTTCCGCTGTGAGATTCGGATGTTGTTGTTCTTTCTTTTCTGTTATTTTCTATTTCTATCCCTTTCTTTTCTTAATGATGATACGTCTTTCTGGTAGTAGAAGGGCGGGTCGTCACAATTATCTTCATCTTCGTCATCCTCTAACTTGTTCTACATTTTCATGTCTTGTTGTATTAGTTTTAGTGTGTTTTAATTTGAATGTTCATGTAGTTCTTAATGTTTAATCATTGTATCGTTCTATTATGAAATGAAATTGAATTACTTTTCTATTATCTAGCTTATCCTATATCCATAATAAATGTTAGTATATTATATAAATATATATATATATATACACAATTATTTACAAAATCAAAATGAGTCGTCAAAATTAATTGACCCCTGTCAACAGCCCCCCCCCCCCCCCCCCCCCGATACCCTATCGACATGTACTGGTCCAAAATGACTTTTCAATTTAAATTTGAAATTTGAATAACTACCTTGTGTCTATTCATATCAAACGAAATTCTACACCTATAAATACATATCTCTTCCAGAATTCATCATTCAAAACCATTTCTTATCTACTTTATCTATATTTCTTCTCGCAAACTCAAAAATGGCCAATCCAATTCATAATTTGACCAAGAATCTTGAAGAAACCCTTAACTCTTTCAAAAATATTCTCTCTTTCATTCTTCATAATCAGCGACACTTAGAGTTGAGTCAAATGCAGATGATCAAGGAGCAAGAAAAGCATTTTGATGCGATACGATGGATGATTTCTTCCTTGCACAAAGATGATAATGAAGCACATTCTCCGGTCTCTCTCACCAATGAAAACGAAAATTGGGATGCCATTAAAGCAGACCCTATATTTGGACAAAAAGGATGGGTGGAAGTTCTTCGTAATGTTTGATTTATTTGATTACTTTGTTTGATTTGAATTGATTGCTTGGATTGATTTAATTTGATTTGATTTGGTGTGGATTGATAATTGGTGTGCAAAACATAATATGTATACACATTAGTTTCTTTTCTCTCTTTCCTATTGTTGTATGATCTTACTTTTGTCTTCTACGCAAATGTAAATAAAACAATATATAATTAATAAATAATTTGTGTTCTTATATTTGATTTCTCGCATTATCACTATTATAAGTATTATCAAATATGGATTCTTAGTTAGGATAATTAGTAATTTTTAGTTTTAGAATTAAGTGATGATTATTTATGATAACACTATCATTATAATCACATGTCATATAGTATTAGTTTTAGGGGAAGCTATGTAGTTTGGAGTTAGTTTTTTTGTTGATGACAAAGGGGGAGAAGTATAAAATAGGATAGTTAGGCATAGATTAAGGGGAAGTTATTAGGATAGAAGTAATATTTTATAAACAAAGGTTGTCATCGTCAAAAAGGGGAGATTGTTAGTCCCTGAGAAGATGGTTTTGATGACAACAACCTTAGAATAAGATCATAAAATAAATACTAACAATATAGTTTAGATATATATGTATATGCAGGATTTAACCATGCAGGTATCAACAATGAAGACTGTACAGTATAGAGATTCAAGACTGAAGATATTAAGATTGAAGACTCATGAGTATCAAGATTATCAAGAGTTTAAGATTTCAATAATAAGTAATTTAATTAGGAGTTTTGTTAAAACTCCTAGAAAAGCACTGGAATCTTAAAATCCAATTTATTCGTGGAATGGAATCCACTTCGAGCCTGTTAAAGGGATGAAACCCTAAGTAGGATAGAACCTACGAAAAATCTAGTGGAACATTGCTTTGTATCCACTAACTTTTATTAAAATGTTTTTACAAAATTATATCTTATTTTCAAAATGATTTCAAAACCTTCCTTTTAAAAGAATCAAAACATCTATCCTGGTTTTAAAATACTTTTAGCCTCAAAATAATCTTTATCTTGAAAATCAAATTATCCTTGGTTTTAAACTATCTTTTAATTATAATATATTTAACTTTTAATATTTATACTTAGATTTAAATATAAAATTATAGTAAAATTTTATATATACCAAAATATTATTCTCTATACTTAATTATGTATTTTAACTATAGTTAATAATATTTATAAAGTTTAAAAATAGTTTTAATACAAGATAGTAGTTATTTTCAAAAGAAAAATAAAATTACCAAATTACCATAGGCCTGTCGACAACCCCTATATACCCTTATCGACAAGGTGGCAGTTGATTTCAAAATTTTGAATTTCAAAAGAAGTGTCTATTCGTCATATCCTTTCACAAATGGACATGGCTATTGTTCTACTATAAATAGAGGCAGTTTTAAACGAATTTATATACATATTTTCTTTGATTTCACTCCTCTTCTTCTTCCACATTTCTTTACATATATTTTTACCATTACTCTGCCAAAATCACCATTGAATTTAACTAGATCATCTCTGGTTTGATTCTCTATCACTATCTCAACAAGATCTCAGTGCTATTCAGAGCTATAGGCTTCTTTGTAATAAAATGAGTGAGAAAAGGTGTGATTATAGCCTGTGAAATCAATCAAGCAAGAAAAGATGTGATTGTAGCCTGTGAAATCAATCAGGTGAACTTGTTTCCCATAGAATCAAGTATCTCTACCCAGAGGATTTCGAATCTGGAGTGGTGTACCTCATGGCCTTGAAATCGAGGGTGTAATTATAAAAATTGCTTTTGAAAGGAAATCTGTACTTGTGTGCGGGACTGGATGTAAGGTAACTCCGAACCAGTATAAAATCCAATGTGTTCTTTCCTTTATTGCTTTTACTTTATTTTTGCATCTGTGTTTGATTCTGTGATCATATCTGTGTCTGAATATTGCATACATTTGTGTTCAAATTAATATAAACTCAAAAAGATTTAGTAATTCTTTAAAACACCATTCAACCCCCCTAGTGTTAATTCTAGCCTTAAGATCCGTAATCCGCATTTCTCACAAATAGGTTAAGTCACATATATTTTGAATGTAATATTATTTTATTCAAAATGATTTTAAAAGTTGAATTTTGAATCCAAAATGGTTTGAAAATGGAGTTCGGTTGAATATGAAAGCTTTTGGAAAGGAAGTTTTTGAAATTGACATTTAATTTGAATATACTATATCTTGTTTAAGTTTTGAAATTATTTTGGAAACTATGGTTTGAAAGAGTGTACAAGTTCTACAATATATATATATATATATGGATTTTAAACCATTTTGAAGTGTATTGAATAAATTATTTTGCGAATTTAAATTTAATGCAAATAGAACTTGCCGAGTATACAGCAGTTTGCTGATTTTCCAATGTATACTTTGAAAGGCTATAACTTGAGTTAATTTAATTGGATTTTCCCAAAATGAAAAGCATTTGTTTTCAAATGATAGTAGCTTTCATGTAAAGAAAGAATTTCCGATTTTTGTTGAAAAGATTTCAAATTTGAAATTGAAATAGTTTTGAAAGCTATGAATGAATCTTTGTTAAAGATTTGGTGAACTTTGTTTTCAAACAAAAAAGGATCTCAAACATAAATCTTTTTGTTTAAATATTATGAATGAATATTTGTGAAAGATTTGGTGAACCTTGTTTTGAATTGAGAGGATCTTAAAGGTGATTCTTTTATTTAAAAGATTAAAAGTGGAAATTTGTTTTAAACCATTCAAAGGAAAGGTTTTGGGCTTAAGATTGTGACTTAACTAAGATCCTAATATATCCATATGTTTTAAAATTAAGCACTCATTATTCCATTTAGACGGGAGAGGACTTTATGTCATAACTCCCATTTCGAATAATGATACGACGAAATGGATAACATTTAAAGACCGGTGGTGAAGACCTGGTATTTTCGAGAATGAAAGGATTACCCGTCAAATATCTCTACACTGAGTCACGTCGGTATAGAGATCTCCGTATGTGTTGGGGAGTCTGATTGGGATTGTGAATATCCGAATTGCAAGGGCTTCTTTGGAAGTGCCCTCGGTTTCGTTCGAACCCGAAACGGACTTGTATCGATGTATGTCTGACATTACACTTTGAGATGTAGAGCTGGTTTCTATCAAAAACATTTCTATTTAGTGGCGGAGAATTTATTCTCTTAGCTTAACACCCTTCTCTGAGACGTACGAGCTCAGAGGTTATGTAGTTGATGATTACTAGTGATACATTCCCAATTTGGTAATGTGGCATGCTAAGTGCTGCTGATCATTTGTTGATCAAAGCATGGATTTTGTGAAAAGGTAGCTTTGTGGACGAGACCTCGTCGGAACCTCACAACCCGGAAATGGTCGAAACAGGAATGTTGCGGCAAGGTTATGAGGGTCGCGCCCTTTAGGGTATGTCCATTTCCTTCTAGATAAAAAGTGATATCATGGTATGGAGCCCAGATATTTAACTTATGTGGTTGTTGGTGTTGAGAGCTCTCGGATAAAGGTCGGTGACGACTGGGAATGGCATACTCGTGACAGTTAGTTACCTAGTCAAAGAGGTAAGCCGGCCTTGTGTTGGTGGAGATCTGGTTAGGTTCTCGTGGTATCCCTCTAGAGGCGTATTCATGTGGTGTAGGAAGTTCCTTAGCCTGACCATTTGTTGGAAATCCAATCAAACAATACGATCCCTATACGGTTTTAGTTATATAATTTGTCATTTACTTATGGTAGCGACCTGCCATTTGAATGGCAGCTATAGTAGGTATACCATAATGGTGGTATGCTGGCTAAGATTAATATTATACTTTCAAAAAAATTTCTGCACTATGTATTAATAATAATATTAAAAGCATTTTCACGTATTAAGCTTGTCTGACTATCATAAGGAGAAATCTCCTCCAATTGTGCGCTTGCATTGTGTGTGTGTGCGAAGAGGCCCTATAGTAGTTTCATTTTCCAAAAAGCATTGCAGATTTCTTCTTACTTCTTCTGTTGTTGTTTTGTTTCAAAAATAAAACTGTTTTTGTTTGCTCACACCAGTCTCATGACTGACCTGGAGTTTATTGTTCCATTTCTAAACTCTAAGTGACCACAATTTTCCACACGGGCAGCCTAGAGTTATATTTTCAGATAATCTGCTAGTAGACATAGTTTTTGGCAATCTTTGGAATCTGTGGTTTGGCGATCGCATTGTGCATCGAGTTTGCTACAAGTTCAGCATTGATGGTGGTTCAAGCTTATTGGATTGGAGTTTTTGAAGCTTTTGGGTTGAGCTATTTGGTTTTGAAGCATTGGAGATGGAGTTGCAGTATGGATGTAGGATTCTTTGGAGCCTACGTTGGTGCTACCTTTCTGCTGCTGTGTTTCCGCTGTTGTGTATTTTTGGCTCTGATGGTGTTGGGCATCTGTTGTATCATATTGTATCAGATATTGTAACCATTGTTGTATCAATGATATTTATATATTTTTCGGTTGTGTTATTGTAGTTAATGTGTTATAAGCTCCAGCGAACCAGACTCAACATTTGAATCTACGACATTCGAATATGGGTGATGTATTTGGGTGTCAATTTCGAAATGCATATTTGTGAAATCAATTTATTTAAGATGTTGAAAATAAAAGAATAGATTTATAAATGATATGGTATATATTTAAAGGAGATTTATGAGCGGTATCTTCTAGATAAAAAGGAATATCATTTTGATAAATTGGAATAAATAATTCCATTTATGAATTTATGAAAATATGTGGAATGACCCAGTTATGGGAAGTATAGGAGTTTTATAATTTTATATTGGAGTAGTGGTTATATTTTGAGTTTTTTTTATAAAAAGGGAGTTTGCAATTCCACTTAGAAATTTATAGAAGAAGTTATAAATGAATTTGGAATTTGTAAAGAGTTGCAATATGTTTGGAAATTTATGAAAAGAGGCTGTAATTATGTTATATATACATATATATATATATAAAGGAATTTATAAATGATATTTTATGAAAGGAATTATAAAATGAATTTAGAGCTTATACTTATAAAATGGTTTTATAAATTGTTTTAAAGATTAATAAGGGAGTTTTATAACATTAAAGGAGATCTTGAAATTTTGAGAAGTTTTAGAAATGATTTTGGCTATTATAAAAAGAAGTTTTATAAATGATTTTGGATATTTATAAAAGAGCTTTATAAATGGCTTTGGATATTTATAAAAAAGTTTTATAATAAACATGGAGATTTATGAAGAGTTTTATAGATGAATTTGGAATTGTAAAGGAGATGTTCGTAATGAAAAAGATTTATTGGAAGGATTTATTGAATAAATTTATAAAAGAATTGAAATTGGATTTCCCCAGATTGACCTTCTTCATTTTGGTGGTGTGGGCATTCGTTCCATCCTTAACACCGAAGGAATAGTGTTTAGGTTTATCCTTATCACCGTTTCTTTTAAAACAATATTTATTTTTATCCTTTGATATGATTTGGAAATAAGAAATCTTTCATAATGTTTTGTGAATATACTAATATCATTGAGATAAGTATATGAATATATTTTCTAAGTAGGAAAGGTATAGTGTTTTTGAGAATATACATATACCGTTGAAATAAGTATATGGATATTTTTCCAAGTATTAAAATGAGTATATATGGTTTAGGAATATATCTTTGTAAATGTGTTTTGTATAAGTATTTATGAAGTAATTTTAATTAAAGAAAGGATTAATTAAGTGGCTAACAGGTGCTTTGTGCTTAACTAACATTATTTTCTTTTAGAAACTAAATCTCTGGTTGAATTGTCTGTTATTTGATAGTTAAATAACCGATTATCAAATGTTGGCTAGTTTTAAACTACCGTTGTCGATTCGAAGAGATCAGGATTGGATATATTATCCAAAAACAAATTTGAATTGGTATAAGCATTTCGAAATAGAATATCTTAAAGATGATCGAAGGCGGAGCTCTTTGAAGTGCAAGGGGTACTTGCTACTAATCTTAGTGATGGTTCCAAAATAGATGTACTAGGAGTAGCACCTTTGGTTTGTTCATATCCTAAACAATTTGTATGGATGAATGTTGACATTGCGTTGCTGCCTGAAGAGCAGTGTTAGCACTCCAAGTTAGATTGCTATATAAAAGTTAAATGGAGCCTCAAGCCTCATCAACCGGGAATGACTAAAATTAGGGAAGATGCAACAAGACTAAGTTGGTTGCATCCATTAGGGTATTGTATTCGCCTTTGTTGATATATTTATATATGGATTTGTTTGTGCATGAGAGCTCTTGGAAAGGTTGCAAAACAACCAGGGTGATGAAATATTCGGTACTATCCAGTAATGGGTAGGTCGGTCCTGCTTCTGTAGGGAGTCCATATGTGGCTCTTAGTACATTTCTAGTGGTGTATTGTGGCAGGTGGTACCCTGCTTCCTTGTCATTGTATGAAATCCATTCTCTAGTACATGCTTTTATAGACTTAGTTGTATACCTATTATGCTGGAAGTTAATTAATATAACAATTTTGGTTATGATTCATTAGTTACTTTAAAACTTAAACACTGTTATAATATTATTGGATTTATATAGAAATGTTTTTGGTTATCGTAAGGTGAAAGCCCATCCGTGTTTATGTGCAGCGTGGTCTTGCGAGATACCATTATTTGAAAAGGATTTATAATATAAAAATCCATTTGAGATGTGCTTCTTACGCCAGTTTACCAGACTGATATGGGTGTTATTCTCATATAACACTCGAATTAGATCGAGCATATTTTTTAGATCCAGTTTGGATGCCTTGGAGCTTTAGTAGACGAGCTGGATGTCCAAGTCATATCTCTTGTATATTCTTTATTTCTACTGCATGTGTTGTTTTATTTATCAGCGTTTGTAAGGACATACTGTTATAACTATCCAGGCTGACATTAATGATTAGTGTACTCTAATTTGATGTGTGTGTATTACAATTTTTTTATAAAGATTTGCTGTATATTATATATTACACCTCACAATGTAAGATCCTGTTCTATTATTTTCTTTCTCTTTCCCCAACAATCTATCTTTCAGACACTTGGATGCTTGGCATGTGAATAGCGCGAATTGTATTAGTGTTGACTTTCGAGGGTCAAAAAGGCTGGTCAGTACATAAAACATATAGTTACTGACCAAGGTTGACACTTCCAACATCTAGTGTCCTTGTCAGTGCCGAGCATACATAATGAAATCTATACTTCCACCATTCTTACCCTTGTACCAGTACTTGTCCCTCTAAAACTATCATGTGGGTTGTAATAAGGAGAGGGTCAGAACAACATTTTGATGACTCGTAAATTACACACTTTATACGTACCTTCCGTTACATGTTATGTCCTTTTATTTTACTTAGTCGTTTAGACTCCATGTGCATGTACGATACGCTCCATCTGCTTGAGGTAGACAATAACTACATACATGTGTGTGTGTGTATAAATGTAACGACCAAAAATTTTCGAAGCCGAAAATTCCAGATAGTTATGAAAAAGAAGAAAGAGATAGAAGAAGAAGAACATAAACATCAACAACTCACAATCGCAGGGGATAAAATAGAATAATAACAGTTTACAAAAGAATACTATATCTGTCGATTACATTAATATACATCAGAGTTTTACATATTTACAGTCACTGGATATATATACAATTATCATATCTCAGATTATCAATAATATATATACAGCGTAAAACTTTATACGCTATTGCCACCCAGCTCGCCTCCTGAGCTCTAGAACGCCCCTACCTGAAAATCTGTAATACTTGGTCTGACCCGAGCATTACGCCAAGTAACACCCGGGTCAGGCTGGAAACCAGCTGAGTAAACCCAACTAACATGGAATACATGCATACAACTTATATAAACCCGGGATAACTTATATCAGTTTAACTAATTCACAATTTGCTATAGACAACACTTATTTCACATATAAATTTCTAAGTACCAAACTTAGATAAAATAATCCAATTCACTTAAATCATTTCATTCCTGCCTATTGATTTCTCAAATCAGTTTATAAAAATTCGAAATGGTTTCGGGTATCTCCCAATACCCGATCCCGACCTCTCCGAGTCTCATACCATTCTATCCTAACTTACCCAAATGATAAACACAACATTTCATATCAGAGATGTCAACTCATTCAAAGCGTCCATTACCAATCACTCATTCATAAGCAAATTTTATCGCTTCCAAATTAATTCAATTAATTCTAATTGAATTTCTAACCCTTCAATCACTTAGATTCTTTATCTGGTCAATTACTTAATTTAAATCAAATAATTCAATCATCCCGTCAATATTCATCTTAATTAATTAATCCGAATTAATTATCCTTCAATTCCATTCAAGCATCTATCCTTAATTAACTTCCCAATATTAATTATACTTAACCCAAAAATCAATAAGTAATCTCAATTTCTTCATGAACAATTTAGCTATTTTAGTTACATTAATCTTTAACTACTTATATTAACTCCACATAAGACACGAATTAATGATAAATCAATCTTAATTAATCAATCTTTAATTACGTCATTGATTATATAAATTAACGATTTCCAATTATAATTTAGTTTACCCTAATTTAAATTAATTTCATTAAACAATTAATCATTAATTAAACCACAAATATTAATCATTCTTGATTTATCTCAACCTTTAAATTAACTATCTATTTATTTACTTTTTTTAAATAAATCAATTTCCTCTTAATTAATCGTCTTAATTAATCTCTTGATTAATTACACAAAGTAATTATATTTAATTTTAATTTAATTAAGTAATTATTCATCAACCCATTCGTTGACTATTCTTAATTAATTAAACTTCGTTAATTAACTTAATCCATAATTAATTAATTCCAAGCCCTTAATTACAAAATTAATTAACCCAAATTATAAATTAATTGAACTAATTAATTATTTATTTTAACTTCACTTCAAATTTGATGAACGAGAAATCATTAAGCTCTTAACAACATTAGGGTGAAAAAATTCCCTTATTTATAACATTTAATCTAGACAATTTAAAAACCCGAACACTTCGAGTCAACCACAATTAACTTGAGAAACAACCAAATCTAAAATCACTAAATCATCAGCACACACCCAAATAGTTCAATCATTCATCCATTTATTTAAATTTAACCATTTAGATCTAAATAAATAAATAAAAAACAACAACCAGAGTGAGATTTACTCACCTTTGTTTTACTGTTTGCAATCCATTCCAACCCGCTTGTTGTTTTTTTTCCTTTCAGATTTCAAACCTTAAATAAACATTTACAATTTATTAACATTTGAATCAGTCGATCAGCCTATTACCATATATTAATTTAATTTAACTTTAACCAATTCCTTTTTTGATAAATCTACTTAGTTAATTATTTAATTAAATCAATTTTTTTTCTTTAACCAAAATATCCTTTGGTAACTAAAACAAATAAATAAGTTTAATTAAACAAATTGATCTCCATTATTTAAAAAATCAACTGGTGAATGAAAATAGGTACCTATGTAAATTTATTTTCTTCTGAAACTACTTGTACCTATAAAAAAATCTATAAATTTCAAAAGTCTAATTTTATATAAAACCCCTTAACATTCATAAAATTCCTAAAATTTTGTTTTCAAAACTATATACATATATATGCATTAAAATAAAATAAAACAGAAATGTTTAAACGTTATTGTAATATATATTTTTCGAATTAATATACATTTCTGTTTTAGATGTATATGTATATTGAAACTAAAATAAATTATAATGGAGTAAACATACCTAACTGTTAAATCCGAACCCAAGATGTCCAAACCCTAGCAACAGCTTCTCCCTCGAAATCGCGCCGCCACCGTTGCCGTCACGCGCGTCTCACGCGAAATCCTAGTTCGCCGTCTCCTGCTGTGCTCTCGCACCCGCGCCGGCCACCCCTTAATCACCTCGTCGCATCCATCGCGCGCGCATGTACGCGAGATCCGATCGTGGCCAGGAGCCTCCCCTCCCTCTCCACTCTCACGAGCACAAGACGAAGACGAGATGACGAACGATATAAGGAAAGCCATTTTAATCTCATTACCTTCGGCCATTATTTATTTTTTTATTTTTTTTATTTTATTTGCATTTGATTCTCCTCAAAGAATTCAGGGGGGAACGGGATGAAATAGATGTTGGGGGAGGCTTCCTGAATACGCGTGGTAGGTAAAAGTATCCTTCTAATTTACTTTAAATTTAAATTATATTAGAAAGCTTCAAAATATCCCGTTAATCGTCAATTAAAACTTTAAACTCTTCTTAATGAGTGCCGCTAGGCGATTATTGGGTTTTACCCGCGTCCCGAACACGATGGAACATGTTGCAGAAACTAATTCAATCATATGCGCGAGTTACAAAAGAAAACGATCAATTTAAAATTAAATTGATTAAAATAGTTTGAAGCGATTTGAGCTGCCACGGTCAAATGACAACTCCGATTGCTACGAAAATTGAAATCCGATAATAACTAACTATTACGGATCCAATGGAACTGGTTTCGTCAAATTCCGAGACTGTGCCTCGGAAGGCTATTTTTAAATTCCAATTTAAACGATATATTATTAAAATTGAACAAATTACCTTTAAATTAAATTTCAACACTTTCACTACCTTCAGTGCTATCAGTATAAATTTTATAAGCCTTCAAATTATTTTAAACAGGCTTAGAAATCCTAGATTCGGCGTTTTACCCAATTTCAAATTATATGATTCAGTATTTAAACTATATAATTCAATAATTTAATTATCAAGTAAATATTGATATCTGGAATTCAAGTTAAAATTAACTTTTAAATATTTTAAAATCAATTAACTATTCCAATTTAAATTGCTAGAAATTCCTGGTCATCACTTCCTCCCCCCTTAAAAGAATTTCGCCCCCGAAATTATGGTCCAATACCCGTTTACTTTTTCCAAAAACTCACAATTCAACATCCTACCAACTATCCTTTATTAAGACCCACTATCACCTTAAGCAACTTCCAAAACCTTCTATAGTTTCAAACAATACCCCTTTGCTCAATCATTTAAATTTCAATTTAAAACCAAATTTTGAATTATCAATATTTTCTCAAAAATTTTCTAACTCTCTAAATTTCCCAAAATTTTTGACAGCGTCTCCTTTGCGCGGCTAGCTCGATACAACTACAAAAGGCCTCTATGGGCTCCCAAATTCCAAAAGAAAACAAAAGCCAAGTGGCTACATCAAAAACTCAATCCAATTCATACAGAAATTAAAATACATGCCTTTTTGTCGGGTAATTCACGTTTATCTATTGGAACCAAATCCAATTTCCTTTCCCTTAATACCTGCATATCTTACTTAGCAATAATATCCAATCGAAACCCTACAAATCATTTTATACATTCTCTCATATAGGTTTTCATATTTACTTCTATTTAAATTCGTTTTCCCCTTTTTGATATGAATTCAACTTATTTCAATTTTGAATATTAAATTTTTGTTTTCCATTTATACCTAAGTCTTATTAGTTCCATCTACTAATCTATTTCAGTTTCATATTTAAAATCGTTTAATTACTTAACAAAAATTTTCTAACTCCCAAAATTTTCGAAAATCTTTGGCAAAGTCTTGTACGGAGGAGCTTTTGCAATTTGACAAGAGATATAAATATATATACATCGACCCATACGGTCGGAAAAAGCAAAAACGGTTCATATTTCCTATTTTTATTGCGTAGGCGTACCTTATTTAGCATTTTAAGCAAGCAGCTTATTAATTTTAGCATCTAGTGCAATCCAAACCAGCTAAACGGCTTCCCGGTACCTGTACTTACTCAATTTAAATATGTAAGTGCCATATATAGAGAATTTATTAGCATTCTACTAACTTTCAATAGCTAAACATATACATTACTAAACATCAAGCACCAAACACTTCCCATAAACAATTTATATGCTTTAAAGCTAATTCAATTTCTTTTCAACCAATTCATATGTCATTTCATTTAAGTTTTAATGGTTCACAACTCAATTTCTGGCATTCCATTGATTTATAATCCAAACAAGCTCGTATTCACTTCAAATGATTCAGAATCAAATTTATTTAATCTCTATTAACTCATAGAATTTAATTACTTTGGTTTACGCCAAACAACAATTATTGTTATACAATCTCGACGATATTCGGTTAATAAAGTATCTATTTTAGTTTATAACTATTTCAAATTAATTTCAACTCATTCTGAATTTAATTTCATTTCATTTCTAATTTATTAACCAACCATTTATTTAGCTCGACACATTCCATTCTTGTATACTTCTAACCATTCCCAAATTAATTCAATCCAAGCTTTTATTTAATAGGCTTTCACTCTTACTCGAAGCCAAGCTTCCATAAATTTTAAACTTAAGTGAATTTACTTTAATTTATTTCAACATCAAACTTAAGTTTAATTATTTGGTTCTCATTTAAATTCAGTTAGCCTGTCTCTTTTAAATTTTAATTTTAATTCACCTTCTTAATTTATCAAAATAATATCCACCCACATACTTAACTTATTTACACTTCAAATTAATATACCACCAAATTCAAGTTCAGTCTGATAATCCAATTCCAATCACAATATGATTTAGTTTTTTTATTCAATCAGACTTCATCTAATTATTATTGAATTCAGTTAACCCATTTTAAAATTTTCATTTACCTATACTTAATTCATTTTCGAATTTATTTTATTAACACAAAGCCATTCTCAATTTATTTCTATTCACTTGGGTTTTGTTTTGCAACTCAAACCATTTCTATTATAATCACTTCTCTTATATCCAATTTACTTGCAAATTTCATTAAATATGATTCAAATCACCTTTGAATTTTATTTGTAATTCAACCAACGCATTTTCAATCCATCTGTTTAGCCAAGTTAAATTTTATTAATATACTCAACCAAATAATGATTTAGCCAATTAGCTAACTTTTACTTTTTAAATCAATATTCGTTTTTATTACAAAAATCACTTCATTAAATTTTCCCGAGTTCAATTTTATTTTATAATTCCAGTTTGGAATTTCTTTTTAATTTTCCTAAAATTCCAACATCTTTATTTAAAAATTTTGGAAATGCTTTTAAATTCACATCATACTATTAAAATATCTCTTTATAAAAATACTTTTTATAACTCGATGTCTCAACCAGTCCATCCTTGTTCTCACAGAAATTCAGTCATACGTTGATCAGGCATAGGACTGAAAATCTATAAGTACTTGGTAAACCCATTTTCAACACCCAGTGAAAATACTTGAAAAAATAATTTTATTGAAAATATTGAAAACAGATTTTGAAAATAGAGGAAATAACTTTGGTGAGAATGCTCTGGAAATCATCACCCTCATCCATGGTCATAGTTAACTCGATGGTTACGTTGTCATCCCGAAAAAATCCATAGATAACTGTAGGCCTCCACGCCCCTCGATTACCCATGGAACCCACGACAGATCGCAGCTACAACTGGGGTTACGTAGCTATCATAGCAAAAACCCATATAACTGTAGGCATCAGCGCCATCGAATTTCGCTGCAAAAATGAAACTTCTCCACTCCACTTGACCATAGATCGCAGTCTACCGATGTTGCGTTGCCTTTCCGGCAAAATCAAGTGTAGACCGTTGGCACTCATCCTCCACACGATTTTCGCTATGGTCCCCAGAGTAGATCGCAGTGACATCGAGTTGCACTGTCGTCACAGCATAATCCAAATGCCCCTGTAGGCATCAGCACCCTCGACTTCCGCTACCCAATAATACTCAGGAACTAGTTTTGTCCGAACTCCTCACAGGATCAACTTTAGAACCCCCCCTTGGGGCTCAAGGCAGCGCCACCCGGTGGCACTCCTGAGAAGTTCATTTCAAGGGAGCGCCTTTTTCCCCAGAGCCATCATCAAAACATTTTATACTATACACATATAGTATCTCCAAATCATACACCTAGTATGATCTCATACAAAGCTCATTTATACGAAATCGATTATTCCAAAATCGATAATTCTCAAACTAGGCTTTCCAAATTCTCATATTGATTTTATCCAAAAATCAAAAGCCTTTCCAAATCCAAAGGTTCTCAAAACCTTTTCCAAAATCCTCATAATATCCTTTATATATATATATATATATATATATATATATATATACAGATATATATAATTTTTAAAACTTTGGATCTTTTCAAACTTGTATAAAACTCCTTTGGTACTTCAAACATTTTCAAAAACTCTTTTCTTCCGTCAATAGATTTAACAAGGGAAGATTTATCTTATATAACTATAACTTTGTTTATTCAAAACAAATATTCAAATTTGACTTCTCTTTCCAATATCAATTTCATTCAAATCCGTACGATGTACACATATCATCAGTACGCTATATCAACCCGATCGCTCATTCGATCACACAATTTCACTTCCCAACTAGTATCGTCCACCCGACTTCCTAGTGCAGACACAGATCTGGTTTCTTGATCAGAAACTATCATTCCCCTTGCATAGCTACAACTATGATAGAGAGCATCCAGAACCAATCAACAATCCATATCCAGGTTCGCCGTCGAAAATCAAGTGAAAAATCCCAACTCGGATCGATAAACTATCTCGAAATTCTGTGCTCGAATCTGGATCAAATCACTATGCAAATAGAATAATATACGTACATCCTACGTATTTATTTCCATTGATTATCAGCCAAATCAGTTTCCTTTCTACTCATATTTCCTTAAATTCCCCTTCACTATTTACAATTACCTTAGTTCCATTGAATCATCACTTCAATTCTTATCTCAGTTGGGTATTAAATCCATAACAGTTTGAACTCCGACCAGTTTATATGTTTAGAAAATAGCTTGAAAATTTTAAATATAGATAAGTAGTTGAAAAATAATTCTTAGTTTGCAACATAACTATAAAATAGGTAACTAACTGTAAAATAGTTGAGAAATAGTTGAATAGTTTCAAAATTTTTAGATAATTGCAAAATAGTTGTAAAATAGAAATTAGTTTGTGAAATAGTTGAAAAACAGTAAATAGTTTATAAAACAATTGAAAAATAGTTAAATAGCTTCAAAAATAATTGTAAAACAAGTATAAAATAATTTGGCTTTAATAAGAAAGGTTATATATATTAAATAGCTTGGAAAAATTTATTTATATTAAAACAATTTATGCTGAAAAATAGTCCAGAGTCACACTGTTCACATTCCCAACAATTCAATCTTAATTTCCACTTCCGTTTACATTGACTCAATTTCAATTTGAATAACTTCAATTTTTATTGCAATTTATTTAAACCGAATTCAACTTCAATTCTATTTAATTCAAACTCAATTCAATTGGTACAAATAGAATCTAAGTTTCAGCTTTAGCTCATCTCGAATTATATAACTTCGAGTTGAATTTTCAAAGGTTGGTTTAACTCTTTAAACCAAATTAACTTTTATTTAAAAAAAATTAATCAATTTAATTTCTGAGTTCAATTCTCAAAATTCCATTTTAAATTATCTTTACTTATGTATTTCAAGGTTCAAATAAGATTTCAATACAATTTTATTTTAAAATTTTAATTTATTATTAAATTTTATCTTCCAGTTTGAAGCTAGTTCTTAAACAAGTTTATTTTATAATTCAATTATTCATATTTAATATATTTATACAATACCATTCTCAATTTAAAGATTTTTATTAACAATAAGATGATATCATCCAATTTATTTTGAAACGTCCATCCATTTTCAATTTTTAAATCTCAAATCCGTTTTGAGATCACACAAATTCCCAATTCAAATCAACCATTTAACTTTCCAAGTTAAATTCCAATTTCATCTTGAAATTTCTAATTCAGGTTGCTTGTTCTACATTTATTTAACTTTCCCAAAGTTAAATTCCAATTTTACTTAATCCAATCAACCTCATTCAATCCTTAAACTTCACAATAATAATCTTCCCACTTAAAATAAACTTATACCACTTTGGGTTTTACATCACACTTCGGGGAAAAATCAAAACTCAATCTCTTAATGTTTATTTTAAATTATCTTTGATATCATGTATATCCATACATACATACATATTTATTTCTTGGCCCTCCCAGCCATGTTTTAAAATTTTAAACCACCCTTGGTTTTAAATTCAAATCAAATTTCCAACAACCCATTGTTTGCAACAAGTCCCAGTTATTTAAATAATACTTATTTATTATTTTTCATTACTTTTGAATTTAAAAGTTATACTCTTCTTATAAATGTACTTCATTTGACTTACTTAATAACAAATATCTCGTTATTAAATACAACAACTATTTATGATAATACCCAAGGTTATCATATCTAGATACCCATTTCCTTTTTATATTATTCTTATTTCCATAAATTCAAGATTGAATGTTAGTCGAATCCCATTTCAACTTACCTCTATTTAAAGCTTTTTAAACAATTTAATTTCTGAATTCTAATTTTAGAATTTCATTTCAATCGATTTAATTTTAATTTGGTTGTATTTCTATTACCACTTACTTTAATTCCATTTCAAGACTTCAATTTGGTTGTATTATACTGCTTCTTAATTCTACTTTCAATAATTTAACAACCAATCGCCTTAATATTTATTAGAATGAAATATTCCTTTATATATCAAAATATATTTTTATATAAAATCATTTAAAACCTTTATATAAGAAAATAACAAGTACGCTCTCATATATATATTCTCAACTCATTCTAGAGTACTACAGACTCTATTAAATGAGTAATCCCCACCAGAGCCAAGGTTCTCGCTTAACCTTTCAGCTCTGATACCAAATGTAACGACCCAAAATTTTCGAAGCCGAAAATTCCAGATAGTTATGAAAAAGAAGAAAGAGATAGAAGAAGAAGAACAGAAACATCAACAACTCACAATCGCAGCGGATAAAATAGAATAATAACAGTTTACAAAAGAATACTATATCTGTCGATTACATTAATATACATCAGAGTTTTACATATTTACAGTCGCTGAATATATACACAATTATCATATCTCAGATTATCAATAATATATATATAGCGGAAAACTCTATACGCTATTGCCACCCAGCACGCCTCCTGAGCTCCAGAACGTCCCTACCTGAAAATCTGTAATACTCGGTCTGACCCGAGCATTACACCAAGTAACACCCGGGTCAGGCTGGAAACCAGCGTGAGTAAATCCAACTAACATGGAATACATGCATACAACTTATATAAACCCGAGATAACTTATATCAGTTTAACCAATTCACAATTTGCTATAGACAACACTTATTTCACATATAAATTTCTAAGTACTAAACTTAGATAAAATAATCCAATTCACTTAAATCCTTTCATTCCTGCCTATTGATTTCTCAAATCAATTTATAAAAATTCGAAATGGTTTCGGGTATCTCCCAATACCCGATCCCGACCTCTCCGAGTCTCATACCATTCTATCCTAAGTTATCCAAATGATAAACACAACATTTCATATCAGAGATGTCAACTCATTCAAAGCGTCCATTACCAATCACTCATTCATAAGCAAATTTTATCGCTTCCAAATTAATTCAATTAATTCTAATTGAATTTCTAACCCTCCAATCACTTAGATTCTTTATCTGGTCAATTACTTAATTTAAATCAAATAATTCAATCATCCCGTCAATATTCATCTTAGTTAATCAACCCGAATTAATTATCCTTCAATTCCATTCAAGCATCTATCCTTAATTAACTTCCCAATATTAATTATACTTAACCCAAAAATCAATAAGTAATCTCAATTTCTTCATGAACAATTTAGCTATTTTAGTTACATTAATCTTCAATTACTTATATTAACTCCACATAAGACACAAATTAATGATAAATCAATCTTAAGTAATCAATCTTTAATTACGTCATTGATTATATAAATTAACGATTTCCAATTATAATTTAATTTATCCTAATCTAAATTAATTTCATTAAACAATTAATCATTAATTAAACCACAAATATTAATCATTCTTGATTTATCTCAACCTTTAAATTAACTATCTATTTATTTACTTTTTTTAAATAAATCAATTTCCTCTTAATTAATCGTCTTAATTAATATCTTGATTAATTACACAAAGTAATTATATTTAATTTTAATTTAATTAAGTAATTATTCATCAACCCATTCGTTGACTATTCTTAATTAATTAAACTTCGTTAATTAACTTAATCCATAATTAATTAATTCCAAGCCCTTAATTACAAAATTAATTAACCCAAATTATAAATTAATTGAACTAATTAATTATTTATTCTAACTTCACTTCAAATTTGATGAACCAGAAATCATTAAGCCCTTAACAACATTAGGATGAAAACATTCCCTTATTTATAACATTTAATCTAGACAATTTAAAAACCCGAACACTTCGATTCAACCACAATTAACTTGAGAAACAACCAAATCTAAAATCACTAAATCATCAGTACACACCCAAATAGTTCAATCATTCATCCATTTATTTAAATTTAACCATTTAAATCTAAATAAATAAATAAATAACAACCAGAGTGAGATTTACTCACCTTTGTTTTACTGTTTGCAATCCATTCCAACCCGCTTGTTGTTTTTTTTCCTTTCAGATTTCAAACCTTAAATAAACATTTACAATTTATTAACATTTGAATCAGTCGATCAGCCTATTACCATATATTAATTTAATTTAACTTTAACTAATTCCCTTTTTGATAAATCTACTTAGTTAATTATTTAATTAAATCAATTTTTTTTCTTTAACCAAAATATCCTTTGGTAACTAAAACAAATAAATAAGTTTAATTAAACAAATTGATCTCCATTATTTTAAAAATTCAACTGGTGAATAAAAATAGGTACCTATGTAAATTTATTTTCTTCTAAAACTACTTGTACCTATAAAACAAAATCTATAAATTTCAAAAATCTAATTTTATATAAAACCCCTTAACATTTATAAAATTCCTAAAATTTTGTTTTCAAAACTATATACATATATATGCATTAAAATAAAATAAAACAGAAATGTTTAAACTTTATTGTAATATTTTTTTTCGAATTAATATACGTTTCTGTTTTAGATGTATATGTATATTAAAACTAAAATAAATTATAATGGATTAAACATACCTAACTGTTAAATCCAAACCCAAGATGTCCAAACCCTAGCAACAGCTTCTCCCTCGAAATCGCGCCGCCACCGTTGCCGTCACGCGCGTCTCACGCGAAACCCTAGTTCTCCGTCTCCTGCTGTGCTCTCGCAACCGCGCCGGCCACCCCTTAATCACCTCGTTGCCTCCATCGCGCCCGCGTGTACGCGAGATCCGATCGTGGCCAGGAGTTTCCCCTCCCTCGCCATTCTCACGAGCACAAGACGAAGACGAGATGACGAACGATATAAGGAAAGCCATTTTTAATCTCATTACCTTCGGCCACTATTTATTTATTTATTTATTTATTTTATTTGCGTTTGATTCTCCTCAAAGAATTCAGGGGGAACGGGATGAAATAGATGTTGGGGGAGGCTTCCTAAATACGCGTGGTAGGTAAAAGTATCCTTTTAATTTACTTTAAATTTAAATTATATTAGAAAGCTTCAAAATATCCTGTTAATTGTCAATTAAAAATTTGAACTCTTCTTAATGAGTGCCGCTAGGCGATTATAGGGTTTTACCCGCGTCCCGAACACGATGGAATATGTTGCGAAAACTAATTCAATCATATGCACGAGTTACAAAAGAAAACGATCAATTTAAAATTAAATTGATTAAAATAGTTTGAAGCGTTTTGAGCTGCCACGGTCAAACGACAACTCCGATTGCTACGAAAATTGAAATCCGATAATAACTAACTATTACGGATCCAATGGAACTAGTTTCGTCAAATTCCGAGACTGTGCCTCGAAAGGCTATTTTTAAATTCCAATTTAAACGATATATTATTAAAATTGAACAAATTACCTTTAAATTAAATTTCAACACTTTCACTACCTTCAGTGCTATCAATATAAATTTTATAAGCCTTCAAATTATTTTAAACTGGCTTAGAAATCCCAGATTCAGCGTTTTACCCAATTTCAAATTATATGATTCAATATTTAAACTATATAATTCAATAATTTAATTATCAAGTAAATATTGATATCTGGAATTCAAGTTAAAATTAACTTTTAAATATTTTAAAATCAATTAACTATTCCAATTTAAATTGCTAGAAATTCTGGGTCGTCACAATATAAGTACCATAGTCCTTCTTTGGACCAAGATACTATCCGCACTAGTATCCGTTGCCCGGTACCTCGTTATGATCCATCATCAATGCAGTATCAAGACCTTGTCTTCGTGCATACCAAGAACTCTCATAGTACTAATAATGATGTCATAATTGTTAACCGTATTGTATCCATTTTTGAAAGACCTCCATAAAAGGTTATCTAGCCTAGTCCCTAATAAACAAACTAGCAAACAACTACGGTGGTGCATGACCTAAACGTGATCTATTGTAATAAGAGGTGTAGCCATTTGGACATAACCCTTTTTTTCTGCTGGCCACTGAGAATTGATGACGTTCTTGACCTATGTACAGCTCCAACTCCTTAATATGGTACCAAATACACACTGACATAGCACCGATCCTTTCTTACCTTCCTATTTAGATTGCATAACGCAATCAAGGTAATACCCAATTGTTACTTAATACCTCCTAAAAGGTTGAAGTAGACTCTACTTGTCCTTTGACACTTTAACCGTGGTGAAACTTCCTACTTGGGTATCCCTCACCTATACACGAATGTATATAATTCCATGAGTCCTACAGTTGATGTTGGAACCAGGCCAGCCGCAGTGGAAGTTATGGGTGAATTTCAAAAATTTACCCTATTGGACCTATATTGGGCATATGAAGTCTAATTTATTTAGAATATTTTTAAATTTTATTTAAATAAATCTCTTATTTTATTTAAATTTATTAATTATATGAAATTTTATTTAATTCATATTCAGTTAAATAAAAAAACTACATATATGTGCCATATACATAAACGTATGTGTGTGCACATGTAACATAATAATCCATGCAAGGTATAATATACCGGTATATAAATGTTAGGGTTTATATCGCAACAGACATGTTAGTAATCCTATATGTGTTAAATTTTTTCCAAATATATATAAACTTGTTATTTATACAGATATTGGAAACTATATATATTTGTATGTATGTATAAAGTGATGTGTGTGTATATAACTTATAGCACTAAAAGAAGACGAGGAAGGGGAAACGGCAGTACTTCGATCACCAAGGGTCGAACCTCGACTACTAGAAGGATAGGACCCCTAGAAGAAGTAGATTCTATATAGCCTCATGTCGATTTTGCATCCTTTATAGCCTCATGTCGACTTTGTATCCTTATGCAAGGATTTTTCTAATCTGCGAAGAAAGCCATTTAAGGGCATGGAATCTGTTATTGAAGTCCTAGCTTGGATTCATTATTATGAGTATATTTTTAAGGGATTAGATATTTCAAATGAGTAGAAGCGCTTTTTAGCATCTTGGCAGTTCCAAAATGAAGTGGTAGCATCATGGTGAGACTCTGTTATGGCGAATGTTCCGAAAAAGGATTTTTCTTAGAATAGATTTAAGGAGGCGTTTGAAGGTCAATTCATACCTTCAGTGGAAAAGACCCGTCTATTTAGAAATTTCTTGGATCTCAATATAGGAGATGGGTCTATATCGGAATATGAAACCAAGTTCAACGAGTTGTCGCGTTTTGGACCAAAATTCATTGACACGACCCTCGAGAAGAATGATATTTGTGATGGGGATGAGGGAGGAGTTTTAAGAGGAGATGGCTGCATACCTAAAGGGATCTTTCGTAGACCTAGTAGACATGGTTCTGCATTATAAAGTCCTCAAGAAGAAGAAGTTGTGAGAAGACCCAAGTGGTGACGGCAACGAAATGAACAAAAGAAAGTTTAACTCACAGGGGAAAAGAAGTGGAAAAGAAAGTTAAGTGGAGGAACTCAAGAGGAATGGTACAAGAATGTTACATGCAACAAGTGTAAGTGGAAGGGCCATACTCAAAAATTCTGTCAACAAGCTTGTCCTATTTCTACTATAGTTCAAAAGTTTATCGGTTCTAATTGCCTGCTTATAAAGAAGGGTTAACAAGTCAAAGTTTACGCTATAAAGGATGAACCCTCAACTTCTGAAGATGTCAAATAGAAGGGGATTTTGGAAGGTAATTTATTTGTAAATGGCATCTTAGTTCGAGTTTTATTTGACATCAGAGCTTCTCATAGCTTTATTTCTAAAGAATTGGTTGGAATATTAGGACTTACCCCTAAATTTGTAGAAATTCATATTTGTGTGTCTAACCCCATCGATGGTTTGATCAATTTATACATGGTTTGTAAAGATGTACGAGTTTCATACCTCACCCACCGCTTTTCATGCGATATGTTTGTCCTAGATTTTATGGGTTTTGATGTTTTAGTTGGTATAAATAGGTTTTCAAAGTATAGAGCTACACTTCATTGTGATAAAAGGACTATTGTATTGCCAAAAAAGAGAGAAGAGCATATTAAGGTATTGTGTGATGAGCCAAATAAGTTAATGGATAGTTTTCTTTATGCAGTGGGTTCTCCCAGGGAAAAGTTGGAATCATTATTAATTATTAGAGATTTCTCGGACGTCTTTGAAGGAGTTAATAGCCTACCCCCACATCATAAGATTGAGCTTAGTATAAACTTGACCCCTAGAAGGAAACCTTTTGTTCAGCCAAGACATAAGATGGATCCGAGGGAAAGAAGGTAGTTAATGAATCGGATGAAGGAATTGTTGAGTAAGGGTTTGACCAAGCAAAGTAAATCGAATTGGGCAGCAGCTGTGGGTTTTCTTGCTAGATTAGATGGTTACCAAGGCATTGCGTAGACTGTCATGAATGAAACAAGCAGACATTTAGAAGTAAGCATCCCTTACCCGGCATGGATGATATACTCAAACAACTGAAGGATGCTAAGGTATTCTTGCAAATGGATTTAGACACGGAATGTCACTAACTAAGGATAACTGAATATGCTATACCCTTGACGGCTTTTAGAGGACCGGATGGATTCTTTGAGTGATTGGTTATGCCTTATGGGCTAACCAAAGCACCCACTCATTTTGTAGTCATCATGGATTGAGTTTTCATAGATATACTCAATGAATTTGTGTTGATCTCAACAAATGGTGTCCTTATTTATTCCAAGACTGAGGGGAATCATAAGTTCCATTTAGAGACCGCATTAGAATCATTGAGGAAACACGATTGGAGGCTAAATTTTCTAAGTGCTATTTATGAATCTGATGTAAGGCTCCTCGGACATGTAGTGTCAGAGGATAGTATAGAAGGGCTTGCTCTGAGTCGTTGATAGATAAGTAGATGTGTGTGTTGTACTGTGTATGTACTATTTTTGTATGGATGCTTAGTATATGACTTTTGTATGGGTTTTATGATTTATAATATATGCCCTTTTGTGTTTGTTTGGGTTATCCTTGTTTGCTAATTTCAAAATGAAATTCTTTTAAGGGGTGGAGAGTGTAACGACCTAGGATTTTACCACTTTAAATATGGATATTTAAATATATTTTTAGATAATTAATTTATGGATTTCATAACTCAAATAAACTCCTTTTGAATAATAATTAATGATGGTAAAATACCTTTCAAAATTTGTTTACAAAAAAATTAGTTCAAAGAAAAAGATAAAATGTGTCCGGAAACCGTTTTCTAATTTTCGATTTTTTGGTGTCTTAAAGTTGTCGGAAAACATTGTACACATTTGTGATAACATAATCATATTTACAAATAAGTTATAATATATTTTGATAAATATGTAGATATATTTACTTAAATATAATATGGTGATATGACTTATTATGAAAATTTAAACCAATATAAAATTGTAAAATACAAGTGTTATAATATGTCATTTCTTTATAAACATAAGTACTTAAGCCATTAAATGAATGTTGGAGTATTGGAAAAGGGGGAACATGGAATTCTCAAAAATAAGAAAGGGAGGACAACGTTGTGATGTGGCATTCAAGGAAAGGAGGGTATGTACTTAAATGGCCTTTTTGTAATTCAATTATGCTAATTTGTATATATATAAGTTCATGAATTCTTACTTACATTTTTTATTTCATTTCCATTTTCTAAAACATTTCCAAGCTTGCTAAAGTTCTTTCATGGCTTTCTTAGCTTTTATAAAAATTTAAAAATCTAAGTTTTTCACTTTTAAAACTTTCAAGACCTTGCTTAAAGCCTTTTCTTTCATTTCTTCACCTCCAACCCTCCAAAACAAGTCTCACCTTCCATTTTCTCTCCATGGCCAAATCCAAAAGGCCTTAGGCTGAATACTTTTACACTCTTAAGCTCTCGTTCTTTGTTATATTCTCGTATCTTGGTGCCTAGAGTTGGATATTTCTCATAACCCAAAGATGAACACTTGACCTAAAGCTACTTGCCCAAGGTATATAGGTCCATTTATTGACACATGGGTGTCCCCACTTATAATACTCATGCTTTGAGTACAACTGAAAACTCTTCAAGTCATCAACGATTCCTTAGCACATACACTAGAGCCTAACTTTGCTCTATTTGGATACCGAACCCTTCTTGCTCAATCTATTTTCCATTATTCATGAGGAAACCTTCCACATTCCGCAATCATATGGCCCACCCCTTTACAAGCCGATATATTCAGAACTTACACCCAACACGGGCCAACATCCAACGACTATAACTTTTCACTATGTTGTTGTATCAGCATCCAACCTAATACACATGAGCTGACACCTCCAGCGTGATTTACTTGACCTCTACTTCACCTCCAAGAAGTTCCATCCCATTTGGACATAAACCAAGTCGGTACTGACCTTTCAACTCGGTGTTGATTTCTCTACTTAGCCATCCTATTGCCGAGCTTTCTTCCACTCCTTCCTTGCTTCTAGTACTCAATACCCAAATGCTTTGACCTTGAATTCTATACACAAATCAAGTCGTTATAGAACAAGTCCTCTCTTCAAAGCACCCTGCTTCGTTTTCTAGAAACAAGTTGTTATAGCCTTCAACACCTAGCCAATCACTAATCCATTATTGTAACTCCCTTAATTTTTAATGACATTATCAAGGAGATTTAATTAGATAAATTAAATAGAATAATTTAAATGTTAAGTCATAAGGGGATTGAGACTTGAATTAATTAATTAAGGTCGAGCCTAATATAAAATTAATGGGGTTTTCGTTTAATCAAATTACATATGGGTATATTACGAATTACCGTCCATAGTTTCCACCCTTATATATATTTCTTTCCTAAATTTCATCCCTTATTCACGTCATTTTGAAAACGCAAATTAAAAGAGAAAGGAACGGCCAGCCATTAAGAGGAAGAAGAAATTCAAATTAAAAGCTAGAGAATCAAGCTTAGGAAAATCAATCTAAATCCAATCTCTTTATCTAGATCAAGGTGAATAATAATTACATCTCTATTTTTTTAAATCATATGTTTTCGGATTTAAGAGTAAATTCGTTTTTATGATATATTGGATGATGATATGCTTGATTCATGATTTATTTGATTTAAACAAGATTGTTCAAAAGAATTTTTGCATGGTTTTAGGGTATAACCAAGGTCTAATGATGTTTAAATGCCATGGGAAAATTTTATATTATGAGAGACATGATTTTGGAGTTGGGTTTTAATTTTGTATAACTTTCCAAGCTATGGAAAGACTATTATGAATTTCCAAAGGAAAATATGGTTATTTGGGTTTATAAATTTATTTTGAAAAATATATGAAGAATTTGGATCTGAAATTTTGATATGTTAGATAACATGATTAAACCGAATTTCCAGACTTTCTAGGGATTTTTCCAAAGTGATTTGCTATGAGAAATAAATTATTTTAGAAGAAGGACTTCTTTGCAAAAATTGAAAGAGCTTAATTGATTAACTTAAGTATGGCTTAGAATTAGATTAGTGGCAGTTATTTTTGAAAAATAATTTGAAAAGGTTAAGACAACCAATATGGTGTTGACACGTGACAGGTTAGTTAGAGAAAAGTTTACTTTATAAAGAACTAAACCAGGTTTACGCAGAAAATAGGTTCTGCCTGCTTTAGAAAGCATCATTCGACACAGATGCCTCCTCCTTTATCTTTGTCGAAACCTACCATGCCTAAACCAATACACAAGGTACCACAAAGATGGTACGCAGTAGATTGGAGGAAGGCAGAAGGCAAGGTGTCAAAAGCATTGCTTCCGAAGGAGTCGAGACCTTGGTTTGTTTTTAAAAGAAAAGTGTCTGCCTTTGTTTTGATTTAGCCTTCGACGGAGTAGAAGCGTTTGGTTTTGAAAGAGGATTTAAAAATTTTTCGACTGGGTTGTCATTAACTTAAGATTGCTTTCGACTGGGTTCCTTACTTATGAAAGAATGTTTTAAAAGAAGGGGTTCCGACCTAGTCGATACCTTGCTACCGTTATAGCCTTTCGAAGGTGTTGAAGATATATACTATTGGAAGGTACTTTATTTTATAAGTTAGAGCCACTTCCTATAGCTTTCAAAAGGGGTTAAGGGTTTCGAAGGCCATGGTTTCGAAAGGGGTTTCGATGGGTTTCGATGCCAACCTTCTAATATTTTACCCACATGTTAAATGCTTTCAAGAGTGATGGTGCCGACGCCATCAAGTTTTTCCCAATATGGATGGTTTAGAAAGAATTGGTTTTCACTATATTCACTTTGACCCATATAATGTTTTAAGTATAAATCCAATGCTTTCGAAACGGGTATTTTCAATGATTTCGGAAGGGTTACTTCCATTAGTGTCGAAAGGGTTACTTTCAACTGGTTTCGAAGCTAAGCTTCTAAAGTTAAATGCTTATGTTTTAATATATTCGAAAGGTTTCGAAAGGTAGATTTTAAAGTATTAAAAGGGCATGAGCCTAATGTCTTGAATGCTTTCGAAGGGGTCATCCTATAAAGTCCAAAGCTAAGTTTCCAAGGTATCAAAAGGTTTTATAACCCAAACTCTATTTTTAAAGGAAAAACTCATGGTTAAATTAAAAGAGTTTTTATAATGGTTTTGAGAAGAAGCTTTCTTTGATAAAGTAATAGGTTAAAGGAATTAACCATGTTTTATATTAAACCCACGGGAGTAGTGTTGCTATATTGTTATATTGTTTTTTCTAATATGAATATATTCACTTTATAATGGACCCATAACCGCATTTTGGGGATAAAGGGTAGAAGAACCAGTTAGGTTAACCTGGTAGTGAATATAAATTGAATAAACTCTTGCATAGTAAAATTACATCCAAGAGGTCAGGAAAACCAGAATATAGGATGCTAAAATATAAATGAAAGATATCGGCAGGGGCTAGTAGGTTCTCAGTAAGCCCATGAAAACTCTGTATAGGAAAAGATATTGGTAGGGGCCAATAGGTTCATAGTTAGCCCATGAAAACTATGTATAAAGGAAGATGTGAGAAAGATAGGTTCATAATTAGCCCATGAAAACTATGTTTAAAGGAAGATGTCAGAAAGATAGGTTCATATTAAGCCCATGAAAACTATAATTGGATACTGGTAGGGGCCAATAGGTTTGTAGTTAGCCCATGAAAACTATATTCATATGAAATATTGATAGATGCCAATAGGTTCCTAGTCAAAACATAAAAACTAGGGTAAGAAGAAAGCATATTGGACTTACCAATAGGTTCCTAGTCAACCCATGAAAACTTGGATAAGAGTAAGATATTGGAGTTACTAATAGGTTCTTAGTGACCCCATGAAAACTATGCAATTGGACAGGGAGTCCTTAAGTGCTTAACCAGTTATTAGTTAGCCCATGAAAACTAATAGGTTAATAGTAATCCTAGAAACTATAACTGAGAAATATAGTCTAAAATGAATGGGGATAGGTAATCCAGAATTGATTTATTTGTTTGCATATCATCATATTATACTGTTTTGAATTGTTTTAACCATTGTGGATGTAGAAGCATAATATATAGTTTTATAAAAGGTTTTGAGATACTAGTGAGGGGAAACCCGTTCCGTTAAGCGGCATGGTCTCACTAGATATCTAAATGATTTGAGACGGTAGATTATTATTCATACCAAGCTTTATGTCTGACTCGAAGTTTATGTTTTCCCCTTGAATTCTCAAGTACTGAATTGATTTTGAGTAGTTAGGGAGTTGAGGTTTTCGAGTACCTCTTAAGATGAATAAGCTTTCATAGACATGCAGGAGGCATGATAGCTATCTAGAGTTCTCTTTTCTTTTGATTTTGTTGTGTTCTTTATAAAGGAAAAGTTGTTATATTGCCTGTATATACTCTGATCATCGATGGGTGCATCTTCATATGTCGCTCTTGAACGTATGTTGTAATAAATATATTTTCTTTGAATGTGATTTGTGAAGTAGGGATTATGTAATGAATTGAAAATGTTTTAAGATGAAATGTGATTTTGTTTGAAGTTTAAATTTTTTCCATATTCATGTGTTTTCGTGTATCAATAATCTAACACCAATGTATTTGGTCGTTGATGATTAATAACTATGGATGACCACAGCATCTGTAGCCATTAGTTTTGGGCCTCTAAGTAGGGGGATGTTGCAATTACCTTAAGAAAACTCTACTAGCAACATCCTTGCTCTACCCAAAGTCGCTGCCACCATGGACCAAACAACACATGTCAGTGCTGATCTCTCAACTCGGTGCTGACATATGTAGATAATGAATTGGAACTTGCACCTTGAACTACAATCTCTTCCAATACTCTAATGCCTCCCCTTTATGTTTTATCCAATTTCGACTAATTTTGCCTTCGAATTTTCCGACCTAACTTTTTATGCAATCACAAAAATCTAGCAAACAACATCAAATCATATCATCTAACATAGAATAAAAAGCAATCTCGTCTAATCAAACATGATATCCATCAAAATAAGATAAACAACTCAATTTCTAACATAGATATACATATAACATGAACACATAAGCATGAGAAAGGGTGATTTTTAATCAATCTAGATCATATACATAGTTTAACATGTAATTAAACTTAGAAAAAGTTTTGTGGCCAAAAATCGATTTAAAACATGTTAAATCCTATGATTCTACCATATAAACATGCATAATTTACCGAGAAGGCATAGACCACTCACCAATTACCAAATTCAACCGATATGAATATAGATCCAATCCGGACGCCAATGGAATGCACTTCAAATCAAGAAAATCGATGATCCCTGTTATCCCGCTTCTTGGCAAAGCCGTGATACCAGAAGATCGATCGACAAAAAAGGACGGTTTGGTCGTGCTTCGCTTCACTATGGATATCGATGAATTTTGTTCGAGTCCAGGTTGAGCTACAATTGATAGGATATGACAAGAAAGATCGTAGAAGTCGGTATCTCAAATTTCAAGTCAATCCGAGTTCGTGTGCTCAAGCTATCATCGATGCAAGTTGGAGGAAATAACCCTAAGTTCGAATCCATCAGGAGAGCATGAGTTCGAATCCATCGTGTTCCTCTTACTTCGAATCCATGGGATCACTCCACTTCGTATCCATCAAGTTGAAGTCCTTCGAGTCCATGAAGTCTCTCCACTTCGCCTCCATCAGAGCACATAAGTTCGTATCCATCGGCGTACGTTACTTCGCCTCCATTAGAGCATATAAGATCGAATTCATAAGACATAACCTTGGTTCGAATCCATCGAGCAAGCCTTGGTTCGAGTCCATCAGGACAGGGCCTCACTTTGAATCCATCAAGGGAAAGACCTTCGAATCCATGCAGTTGAAGAACTTCGACTCCATCCCACGACCGTCTTCGAATTCATTCAGCTGAGAAGCCTTCGTGTCGATCAACTATCGCATACCTTGATCGATACGAAGGAACATCCATTCGATCGAATCAAAGGAGCATGTCTTCGAATCCACTCCTTCAAATCCACCAAGTCAAGGTGGCTAAAATCATGGGTTCGACCCAATAAACACGGAGAAAAAGATGGATCAACCCGAGAAGCGCGCGCGCCACGTCACCAGGCACATGCTCGAGTCATCGATTCGGCCCTATCGATTCGACGGGATCGATTCGAACCAAGCGCGTCAACCGAGAATGCAACCTTGAATCGATCATAACTCGAGATCTACAAGTCCAAATGCTATGAAATTTTAACAGGAGCTTGCATGCATGTTGAAGAATGTCCACACCAAATTTCACCTCGATTGGACACTTTTTTGATCGACTCGAACTAGAGTTCGAATCGATCCTAAAGTGGGCCCGGATTTCCTGAGGCCGGGCATGTGGGCCCCCTTCACGTGCCAGAAGTGGTCTCCCCGGATTTTAGGCGAAATATCAGCCTACTAAACCTATAAATAGAGCCCATGGTCATTTAGAAAGGGGATCGGAGAATTTCTAGAGATAAAGTACGCCCGGACGCTGCCAGAATCACTCTACATCGTCATCACTGCCATTGATTTCGAATTTAAGTCTATTATCTACTGTATTTCGCTCTAGAGCACTTGTAATCTTCAAGTATTAAGCAATAAATTGATAAAACTTCATAGTGGACGTAGGCAAAACGCCGAACCACTCTAAATTCTTGTCTTCCGTGCAATTTACTTTTCTGTGACTTGGAGTTTTTGTTAGATAATCCTCATTTTCAATTTAATTTCTTCATTTATTATCTCTTCAAAAACTTCCGAAGGGTGTTGCCCAATTTCGGTGCAAACACTTTGGTGCTTTCACCGAGAGGAACCCAGTTTTTCTCCTGCTCATTGGATCTGTCATTAATATCGGATTGCATAAATCTAAGGGAGAGATCCAGACTTCAATTTTAGACTCCTTCCGTACTATTCAGATTTACCGAAATCTAGGAAAGGATTCTACACCTCAAGATGGTTAGCACAAGAACCACTTCTACTGCCGCCGACCAAGAAGGCCGAGATAGACAAAATCCCCCGCAACTCCCTCCACCCAATCAAGATGATACCGGGCACTCAGATCCATCAGGTCCGGTCACTCGACAAGAGTTCCAGACATTGCTCCAGGAACTAACCCAAAGTCGACAACAGCTGACTGAACAACTACGTGCCAATGCTGAGTTGACTAATGAACTAAACCGCCAAAGGCGTAGAAGATCCAGAAGGGACCACGCCCCTCATTCCTCCACTAAAAGCTCTGCCTCGTCTGATTACAGTGGCAGATCTACACGTCCCGGGCTGGACGGAAACCATGTGCATACTGCTGGTCACCAACAAGTATTAACCGTTGGGCAGATAAGGGTTGGCCCTTCTGCCAGTTTTCATACAGGACCCTCCTCACGAGGAGGCACCGTTCCACAACATACTACGGATAACCAAGCCACCGCCACTGCAGTTGACATAGGAGTAGATACCCGAAATCACTCCAATCAGAACTACCACCAGCAGGAACATATTCCGGGGCCATATGTCCCAGAAGACAACGAGCCAAGGAGGCAAGACATGGATCGTTGACAGCGCCCGATCCCGCCTCGCACTGTGGAACCCGACCACACTTTGGCTCGCCACCCTCCGAATATAGCAACACCTGACCTCTCAGCTATGGTACGCCAAATGATCCACGAAAGCCAGGGCTTAACAAATGACGATTGGGGAATCTCCCCAAGTCATACTCCGTTCACCGATGACATATTATATGCTGAACCTCCTCGGCGATTCAGGATGCCGACTCTCCTTATGTATGAAGGAAATTCCGACCCTAACCAACATATTCTGAAATACGAATGGTCGATGACTGCTGCAAGAGCTGATGATGCAGTAAAATGCCGTAGCTTTCCTATTTCTTTAGGAGGAATTGCGACGATATGGTTTACACGATTACCACCACGATCTATTTCTTCATTTGACCAATTGGCTACTAAATTTGTTGAACAGTTCTGCATGCACATTGCCAGGCCTAAAGATGTAAATACTTTATCTAGTGTCACTCAAGCTCCAGGAGAGACGCTCGGACGATATTTGGAAAGATTCAATGCCGCTTGTGCAGAAATCACTAACCCCAATGATAATTCAATCTTGATGGCCTTGACTAAGGGGATTGACCCCGACTCTGAATTTGGAAATTGGCTAGCTGGGAAACCTCTCGCATCGTTGGATCGTTTCTACTCCAAAGCCGCCCAATTCTTAAGGCGTGAGGATGCGAAATAATCTAGGAAGCAGGACAATGCGAGACCTGGAAATGAAGGAATTCAAAGCAATGTGGCGGTGAAACAGTCAGGGGAGAGCTCAGGAAAAGTACAGTTGAATATTCAAAACAAGCAAACCCAGCCGAGGAACGGCGATAATAGAAATAAGAAGCAGGATCAGAATCGTGGCCCGCGGCGTAGGGCGCAAATGTTTGAAAGCTATACACCGCTGAATACGTCACTGGAAAACGTGTATCTACAAACTTGTAATGCGATGCAGTATAAGAAGCCAACTCCGAAGCCATCGTCGGAGAGACAGATTCAAACGGGGAAGTTCTGTAGATTCCACAAAAGTTATGGACACAATACCAATGATTACAAGCACTTGCAAGATCTTATTGAAAAATTTATCAGGGAAAGGAAGTTAGATCAATTCGTGCGGGCACCGCAGGCTGGTGGTGTGGGCCCGTCAAACCAAAATCGTACACAAAACCAAGAGAGACAGGAGGAGCCTGCTCGTACAGGCGGGAGGTTGGTCATAAATACAGTTAGTGGTGGTTCTCATCCAACAGACCAAAGCTGGAGCGAAATGGAATCATACGCCAATTCGATCAGGCATGTGAATTTCGAGAGTTGCAGTACACTTGATGAAGGGGCTCCGGCCAAACAACAGAGGACGATGACATGACATCGTATTTAGAAACCGAGATGCTGATAAGGTCGAAGCCCCAACTATAGACCCACTAGTTATATCTGCCCAGGTTGGTCCTGCTTGGATGAAGAGGATCCTATGGGACAGTGGGAGTTCAGTAAATATCTTGTTTAAGAGAACATATGATCAAATGAAGATGGAAGCCAAAGATTTAAAGCCTTATCAATCTAGAATCCATGGCTTCGATGGAAGTGCTAATATACCCACTGGAGTGGTGGAGTTGCCAGTGGAGTTAGGAGTTGGAGAACGCCGAAGAGTCCGAATGTTACAATTTGTTGTACTAGATATCCACTCTCCATACAATGCTTTTTTAGGCCGACCGGCCCTTGCCGAATTCAGGGCAGCGATTGCCCCGTGGTGTTTAACTTTGAAATTTCCCACTGATCGTGGGATTGGGGTTATTCAGGGAGATCAGGCTGCTGGGAGAGCCTGCTATGTTGCCGAACTGAGAGAAGCGTAGAGAAAGGAGAAAGGAAAGGGCGTGGAGGAATCTCTCTGCGTCCGTTTCGCCGATGATTGACAATTAGTGCCTGGGCCTCGGCCGGGCACCACGACCAATTCCAAAAAGATCTAGACCCTAGAGACACTAAAGGTAATGATGAATCTAAAGAAAGTCAAGCTTCCCCCGCCGAACTAACAATTGACATTCCAGTTAATGATGATGATGATTCAAAAATGTTAAAAATTGGGTCTCAACTAAACCCTCAAGCGCAACGGGAATTGGTCGAATTTCTCCAAGCAAATCTAGACGTATTCGCTTGGATGCACTCTGATATGTGTGGAATCTCGTCGGATATTGCGAGCCATACCTTGAATATTGACCCACGGTATATCCCGGTCAAACAAAAAAGACGCGGTATGGATCCAGAGAGATCTGCCGCCCTCAAAGAAGAAGTTGATAAGCTAAGAGCGAATGGGTTTATCCGGGATGCTTTGTACCCGGAGTGGGTATCCAACCCTGTACTTTTCCGGAAACCGAATGGGAAATGGAGAACGTGCATCGATTACTCCGACTTAAATAAGGCTTGTCCGAAAGGCAGCTTTCCACTTTTCCGAATCGATCAACTTGTGGACTCAACGGCCGGGCACGAATTATTATCTTTCATGGACGCTTATTCTGGTTACAATCAGATACCTATGCATGTGCCCGATCAAGAACATATGAGCTTTGTAACTGACCTGGGACTATACTGCTACAGGGTCATGCCTTTCGGATTAAAGAATGTCGGAGCAACTTACCAACGCTTAGTCAATCGAATGTTTGTCAACCAGATCGGGAAAACTATGGAAGTTTATGTAGATGATATGTTGGTAAAATCGCGATACTCCACTGATCACGTCAAAGACTTAGAGTCAATGTTCAATGTCCTCCGGAGATACGGGATGAAGCTTAATCCGCTAAAATGTCATTTTGGAGTCGCATCCGGAAAATTCCTTGGGTTCATCGTCAACGCCCGAGGAATAAAGGCCAACCCCGAAAAGATTTGGGCGATCAGGAATCTTCAAACTCCAAGGACCATAAAACAGGTTCAGAGCCTTAATGGAAAGGTTGCAGCACTGAGCAGGTTCAGAGGCCAACACCGCCGATTCTTTCAAAACCTGTTGATCATGAACAGTTATACCTCTATCTGGCCGTACCTAAAAACGTAATCAGTGCCGCGTTAGTTCGGAAGGAAGATCGAGTACAGAAACCAGTCTATTATGTTAGCAAACGGTTAACCGGAGCCGAGAGAAATTATCCAAGGTTAGAAAAATTGGCATACTGCCTAGTCATCGCTTCGAGGAAGCTCCGTCCATATTTTCAGGCTCATCCCATCACCGTGTACACCGATCAGCCGTTACGACAAGTCCTCACACGACCTAAGACGTCTGGCAGGTTACTAAAATGGAACATTGAGCTGAGTCAATTCGACATCACCTATGCTCCGAGACGAGCCATACACGGTCAAGTCCTTGCAGATTTCGTTGCCGAATTCACTACTCCTGAAGACTTACCTGAAACTAGTAAATCCCCCGAATACATATGGAAGCTATATACTGATGGTGCATCCAACAATCGGTGCTCGGGCGCAGGGATAGTGCTTGAAACTCCCGAGGGCCGATCCATATGCTACGCTTTAAAGTTTGATTTCCGTGCAACCAACAATGAAGCCGAATATGAAGCTTTGCTTACTGGGTTGAAGTTGGCCGATGACCTAAGAATTATTACTGTGGAAATCTACTGTGATTCCCAGTTGGTAGTATGCCAAGTTCGGGGTGAATACCAGGCCAAAGATAGAAGATTAGCCGCTTATCTAGCCCGAGTCCGGGAAATACTTGATCAGTTCGATTATTATACCATTTTCTACATACCCCGAGAGCACAATCAGAAAGCCAATTCGTTGGCAAAGTTGGCAAGTACAGGCGAAGCTCAACACTTGGGACTCGTTCCTGTCGAGACTTTATCCTCTCTAAGCATTGATCGAGCAGAGAATGAATTCACATTTGAAGCTACTTCCAACAGAGAATCGTGGATGACCCCCTACCGAGATTACATTGAGCGTGGCATATTACCCGAGCGTCGAAGTGAGAAAAGACAAATTCTTCGAAAAGCTTCACGATTTGTCATTCAGAATGGATTTATGTATCGAAGGGGATATTCTGTTCCTCTTCTCCGGTGTATCGCACACGACGAAGTCAAACGAGTGTTACACGATGTGCACGAAGGAGAATGTGGCGATCACACTGGGGGTCAAGCACTTGCCAAGAAAATACTCCGATATGGATATTATTGGCCTACCGTAAATCGCAATGCTATGGACTATGCCAAAAAGTGTGATAAATGCCAAAAACACGCTCGAATTCCCAAAGCTCCACCTATTGAGATAACCCAAATGGTCAGCCCATGGCCATTTGCAATATGGGGAGTTGATATAATTGGTGCATTGCCTTTAGCTAAAGGTGGCGCGAAGTACACCATTGTCGCGGTTGATTACTACACCAAATGGGCTGAAGCTGAACCTCTTGCAACAATTACGACAAAGGAAGTGATCAACTTCGTGGTACGCAAGATCATCTGCCGGTTTGGTCTCCCGCATACTATTATCACCGATAATGGAGCCTAATTCAACAGTGTTGAATTCAAGAACTTCTGTCAACGATTTCACATCCACAAGAAATTATCTGTAGTAGCACACCCTCAAGAAATGGTCAAGTTGAAGTCGTCAATAAGGTTATCATGTCTATTTTGAAAAAACGACTGGAAAAAGCCGGGGGCAAGTGGGTTGATGAACTGCCTATGGCTCTATGGGCTTACCGAACGACTCACAAGACTACAACCGGACACACTCCATTTTCTCTATCCTATGGCTCTGAAGCCGTTATTCCAGTCGAATTGGAAGTTCGCTCTCATCGTGTGACGTATTATGATCCGAAAACGAATGCCATATTACTTGCTGAATCTCTGGATCCACTTGATGAGAAGCGTGAAGAAGCTGATTTGTGGGTAGCCACATATCGGGGTCGATTCGCTCGAATATACAATGCCAAGGTCCGCCCGCGAACCTTCGAACCCGGCGATCTCGTACTCAAGAGAATTTATTCGGTCCCTTCGCACATGAAGCCAAATTGGGAAGGGCCGTATGTGATTTCACAAAAGCTCGAAGATGGCACGTTCAAGTTGTCAACCATTGACGGTCTCACTTTACCGAGGGCTTGGAATAGCAAAAGTCTCCGTCGCTACTACACATGACAGGCTTAGTTTATCTATTTTTATTCAATTTCTTCTTTAGCATTTTATTTTTACATTTTGAAGTTTGAACTTGTAATAAGGCAACTGATTTTGCCATGTTTCTTTTATTTCAGCAATAAAATACCATCTCTTCGAGCCAAAAGTTGTGATTCACTGAAAATGACGTATAATATCACGATGCACGAAGAGCTAAGTTCCATCACGTGGTGGGATTTATTCAACTAGGGAGTGACTGTGATACGACCGGTCACTCACTAAGTGAAACCCGAGCTCGGCGGCAGAACACTACACCAGCATTTACAAGGATTGATACACGAAAATCCTTTTACTAACTCCAAATTCACAGAGTGCGAATTGGAGTATAAACATTCAGCAATTCGTTCCCGGAGTGCGAACGGATTCCACTTCCCAGAGTGCGAATTGGAGTATAAACATTCAGCAATTCGTTCCCGGAGTGCGAACGGACTCTAACTTCCCAGAGTGTGAATTGGAGTATAAACATTCAGCAATTCGTTCCCGGAGTGCGAACGGACTCCAACTTCCCAGAGTGCGAATTGGAGTATAAACATTCATCAACTCGTTCCCGGAGTGCGAACAGACTCCAACTTCCCAGAGTGTGAATTGGAGTATAAACATTCAGCAATTCGTTCCCGGAGTGCGAACGGACTCCAACTTCCCAGAGTGCGAATTGGAGTATAAACATTCAGCAATTCGTTCCCGGAGTACGAACGGGCTCCAACTTCCCAGAGTGCGAATTGGAGTATAAACATTCAACAATTCGTCCCGGAGTGCGAACGGACTCCAACTTCCCAGAGTGCGAATTGGAGTATAAACATTCAGCAATTCGTTCCCAGAGTGCGAACGGACTCCAAATACCCAGAGCACGAATTGGAGTATAAACATCAAATCCACTGTTCCCGGAGCGCGAACTGTGTTACGAGTATCGATAACTCTCAAATTCCCGGAGTGTGAACCGGATTATCGATCTCAAATTATCCTAAGTCCCCAGAATGTGGAAATGTGCTTAAGATTTGCAGAAAATGCGATCAACCACCAAAATTCAAATGTTGTTCCCCGAGACTAGGGGCAAAAAAAGCTAAGTGTTAATCACTAACCAAAGTGATGCTATGTCCAGAGTTCAACTCATTCATCAAATCATGACATGAAGTTATGTTTTCATACTGGCAAAAAAAAACAAACACTGCAAAACACTTAAGTAAAAGAAAGGAGCAACTTTCCATTCCATCAACCAGCAAAAACAGGTTTGATTACATGGCAAGTCAAAAGGTTTCAATTAAGTGGAGGCCGAATCCACACATATACACGGCTCTAAAAGAACAAAAGAAGAGGTAAAAGAATTGCAATTCACAACCAAATGATAAAACAAGAAGCTCACTCCTTCTTCCGGGGCTTCTTCTTCGGAGTCGAGCCGCTAGACCCACTACCCGGCTTCCTACGAGACTTTTTGCCCTTCTTTGGAACATCCTCTGGATCTAGCATAATATCAATGTCTTCCTCGGAGCTGGAAGGGATAGAGATCCTTTTGTGAGGACGAACTGAAGGCATGGGAGCGGTGACAGGTGTTTGTTCAGCAACGCTCGAGACGGTTACCGTGCCACCGGGAGAGATCACCATTAAAGAAGATAAGCTTGAAGGGGCAATGTCGCTACCAGGACCACCAACCGTTACCATCGTGGCCATCTCAGCACTTATCTCAGCTAAAATCTCTTCTTCTCGAGACAACTGAGCTGCGCTGGATACGCTGGTGGTCGTCACGACAGAACTGAAAACTGGAGCAGCTCCACTGATCGCAAATGAAGGATCAGGAATAGGGTCAAGAGAGTGACCAAGTAGCTCTTCAATCATTTGAGCATCGAATGACATCGAGCTCCCCTCTCCAATAACCCCGGCCATGGCAGCAATTGAAATCACCTCGGTGACAATAACTCCATGCGTAGGATATAGAACCGGAGGAACTGGGGGCACGAATGCGGCACTCTCAGTCACTGAACAAAGGAGAACAACAGTAATTAGTCCAGAAAATTTTCTCGAAAATCGATACTTTAAGACATGAGGGAAATAATCAAAGTACCTTCTTTACCTTGCCTTGGAGCTTGAACAGGCTCGGAGACAGTAGTCTTGCCAGAAGACAACTCCGGTTGGTCCGGGTTGTAAGCAGGAATAATTTGTGGATCAACCGTGGCGATAGCTTCGGATGAAGTCGGGATAGGGACTTCGATATTCTCACTATGACGCGCAACACCTGAACCTTCGCCGATCTCCATTTGATGGATGCCAAGTCTTTCTTTCTCAACAGAAATTATCGCCTCGTGAAGAGTTCTCCTCTCATCCTCGCTAAGCAGACGTGACTCGAGCTCAAACTCATCTAATACTCCATCCGGGCAATACATCCTCTTGTTCTCCAATAATTTCTTCTAGGCATTGTAGAGAAGCATCGAGTAATCTCCTAGCCAGGAGAGATTTCTATGCTCTAACACATTGGCATTATATGTGTCCAAGAGTTCGTCAAATTCGGCCTCCATCTTGAACCTCTCTGCCTGGACTCTCTCCTCCACCTCCGTTTCAACCTCCTTAACCCTTGCGACTGCCGCATCACGCTCAGCTCGGAGAGACACAGCTTGCTCACACGCTTCTTGCGCGGCCATATTAGCATCGTCTTTTTCCTTGTTTATATTGGCAAACTTAGCCTTTAATTCCTCTAGTTCTTTGACTGCCGCATCCCGCTCGGCCTCAACATTTTTGTATCGGTGGCCCAAGTCTTCAACTAAAGTGCAATGTGCCCGTTGCATCTTCGCCATCTCAACTAATGTCTCATCAACCTTTTTTAGCGACTCGACTTCGGCCTTACGGGAAGATTCCGCCTCAGATTGGAGTATATCAACAATACGATTCTTCTGAGCCAAGTCGGCTTCCAGTTTCTCGATAATTTTGGCTTGATCGAAGGCTACTTTTGAAGATTTAACAGTTGCTTTATACCATTCTTTGTACTGAGCATAGAAGTCGCGGGTATAGCTAAGTGTTGTGGTCACGGCGTCTTCGAGAATTCTTTTAAGATTAGGAGGAAAAATACAAGTGTCGAAGCAAATCTCCAAAAAGTCCCTTTTCAATTGAGCAAGTCTGACAGCCCCTTCACCAGATGGTTCAATAGTGGTCTCCTCCGCCACCGCGGTCGTAACAACCTCAGTTCTAGAACGATGTGGCTCGAGCCTCGAAACCTGCGAAGACGGTTGATGACGCAGAGGCTCAGAAACCTAAATATGGCTTCGGGGTGGTGGAGGAGAACGAGAAGGGGAGCGATATCTACGATCTCTGTCCAATCGCTCCTGACTAGAGTAACTACAATGATGATCCCTGGCATAATATTCCTAGCCATGATGCCTCCGTTCACGATCGCGATCGGAGTCTCCACGTCGAGATTCGTAATAAGATGAAGGGTGATGCACTCTTCGGAGTTTGTCTAGTGTAGATTGACGGCCAGACATAGCACCTGAAAAAGAGAAGCAATTCAGTTAAATACCAGGCGAAAGCAATACAATTTGTGCGGAAGTCGTGTGGTGTTATGAAAGTGTATGCAAATGTGCAAAACCCCCGACCAACCAGAAGTGTCGACTGCACTAACAGGTAAAGGCTCGCTTATTTCTAATGCTTCCCGGAGTTCATCCAACCCAGACTCGTGGTGGAGAGATACGTATTCCGGGATGGGAATGTCATCCAATCCAATAAAAATGTTTCCTGATTGACAAGGAGCAGCGTCAGAGGTAGTAATTCCGGAGATCAAACGAGATACGACTACAGACTTCAGTCTCTTAAGTTTAGGGACAACAACCTTGCCTTTTCGCTTTTCTTCTATTCGGGAAAGATCAACCGCTAACTCGGTATCGGTGGGCATCCTCTCGTCATCGCTCATTTATCTTATCACTATGCCGGGTTTTCTTTTCACCGTCTTCTTCTTTGTCTTCGAAGCCGGTTTCGCCAACCCCTCGATGACAATACTCTGGTTCATCTCAATTAAACCCAGCGTCCTTAAGTTATCATCAGTCAACACCGAGTCGATGTGCCGCAAATCACTCGGGACCTCTTGTAAACTTCGGATAACGCCTTTGTAGTGTCCACCGTCAGGCCTTGAGATGATAGCTGCAAGAAAAACGCCTGATATTAGTTCAAGTGTTAATAACGACTGTTAAAGAAGGCTTGTGCGATTTACGACACTTACGTCTAGACAGCCATCGCCTAGCAAACCCTAGAGGGCATCGAACAAAAAACCATTCAATCTTAAAATAACTGAGTCTGGTCTAGGCTCCCGTCACAATCTGGCAGTTTCTAACTGCTTCCAAAAAGGTGAAAGATGGGCTATCGCCCCTGTCTAATCTCGGTTGGCCTTGGCGGATGAAAGAGATGATCCATAAATAGAACAAAAACACTGTTCAGCAATGCGTGTCCATTGGGATGAAGTTATGAGGGGGCGATTCCAATGAACGATAACATCTCCCTGATATATTAGTTAAATGGAGGGAGAGTTCCAGCCGCACAGGCATGACGATAGAAAGCAGTATACCCCTCGGGCGGATTGTGAGGTCTGTCATCAATGCCCGGTAGCAAAACATCGTCCGGGGGTAAATTATGTTTCAAGCAGATCCGGCCTAGTAAGGCTTCAGAAATACTGGACGAAACGGAGTCGATAGGATCACCGATAAATATGGCTTCCGGCACTTCATCCGGAGCCGGCCCAACTACTTCGGGAGGAATGTTAGGGATTTGAAGTATTTCTGGAGGAGGCAAACTCTGTACTTCTTGTTGTTGAGAGCTCGAAGATTCCATAACTAACTAACTCATCAGAAAGCAACATTAAGTACGTAAAAAACCCGTTCACTCCCAATGTAAAGTGTGTGTGGTGCAGTGCAGTGTTGTGCATTACTTGGAAAAATTCAACGGAGTTAGAGAAAATTTGCAGATAGCGAAGACATCAGAGATCTGGTCGAGATGGCCGTCATCGCTGACCGCCATCACTAAACCATCCCGATGTTGACAGTTGATTCAAGTTAAAGTTTGTTGTCACAGTGATAAGTTATAGTTCCATCGACGAGCTTCGAAGGGCAATCAAGTATGCACAATAAAAGTTTAGTCCAAATATGCAGAGATAAAGCTCGTCGGAATTATGCCGCTAAATATGCGAAACTTATGGATCCATATAAGTCACTTTGAATCGATCGAAGGGACAATACTTCGAATCGATCGAAAAAATAATCCTTCGAATCGATTAGGGCCAGGTTTCAATTGTTCAAATGGACCGAAGAGATGAAGCTTCGAATCGACTCCGTTCGAATCAATGCGATTCGAATCGATGGTAACTGGAACCCTTCGAATCGATCAGCAAATCAAGCATCGCATCCATCGTCAATGAAGGCATCGAATCGATCACCAGCAGCAAAAGACAGATGAAAGACTTAAGCTTCGTATCGATCGCATAGGTAAGATGTTCGAATCCATTGCAAAGGATCGATACGAAGGACCCATCCGTGTTCCTTCTCCGGCCAGCCAAGATCGAAACGAACGAAACACGATGGAAAATATTGTTTTTTTAAATCTTCGAATCTAAGAAATTTCGTCTACCTGAATGTATGAATCGATCCGAAAGAGTTGGATATTGCCTCGACTCGAAGGAAGGAAGAGTAGTTCAGCCTTGTTCTTGAAGGACCGAGATGGATTCGAAGACGCAGGAAGACGAAGATAAAAAGTAAAAAGTGAAAGTGAGCTGAGTCCCAGGTATTTATGTGGATCCTAGAAAGGAAACGGGGCGATTCACCTTCCGGTCACTTCAACCGATCACTACCGGTCAAAACACAGGATGGATTCGAATGATCGTGTTCGAATCCGTTGCACTTCGAATCCATCAAAGCGATGTGACCACAAGGCTTCATCGATACGAAGCAATTAACGAGAGCTGACTTGAAATCGCCAAAACCTTATCGATTCGAAGCATGAGTTTCACGACCATCAGCTCACAACAATTCGAAGACTATCGATACGAATGATCACTACGAATCCATCAAAAACCATCGATGAGGGTGAACACTTCGTATCCATCAATCCAACCCGCACCAACATGAAAAACTACTTGTCAACCTTTTACATCGATTCAGGAGAGGGTCGATACAAGAGGATAATCAAAAACAATTGTCAAAACATTGTTTCGATCTCAAATTTCCAAATCGGTTTAGGAGAGAATCGATACGAAATTCAATAACAAACAAAACCGACAACGACTCGTGAACACACAATGTTAATGAGAGTCAAATTAACGTATGTGCATATATGTCAAACTAATACTCGGTTTTAAACACTTACTGGGATCAAACATTCATCTTGTTACGATTACAACAATCAACAGCTAAGCAATGTTCTCCAGCAATAAATCATATCAACGCAAGGTTACAACCTTCGACAAAGGAACAATGATTGTTCAGAGAGAAACTACAGCTTTTCAAAGCACGCCATGTTTCCACAAGATGTACTTTGGGGGGCAAATGTTATCCCGCTTCTTGGCAAAGTCGTGATACCAAAAGATCGATCGACAAAAAATGACGGTTTGGTCGTGCTTCGTTTCACTATGGATATCGATGAATTTTGTTCAAGTCCAGGTTGAGCTACAATTGATAGGATATGACAAGAAAGATAGTAGAAGTCGGTATCTCAAATTTCAAGTCAATCCGAGTTCGTGTGCTCAAGCTATCATCGATGCAAGTTGGAGGAAATAACCCTAAGTTCGAATCCATCAGGAGAGCATGAGTTCGAATCCATCGAGTTCCTCTTACTTCGAATCCATGGGATCACTCCACTTCGTATCCATCAGGTTGAAGTCCTTCGAGTCCATGAAGTCGCTCCACGTCGCCTCCATCAGAGCATAAAAGTTCGTATCCATCGGCGTACGTTACTTCTCCTCCATCAGAGCATATAAGATCGAATCCATAAGACATAACCTTGGTTCGAATCTATCGAGCAAGCCTTGGTTCGAGTCCATCAGGACAGGGCCTCACTTCGAATCCATCAAGGGAAAGACCTTCGAATCCATGCAGTTGAAGAACTTCGACTCCATCCCACAACCGTCTTCGAATTCATTCAGCTGAGAAGCCTTCGTGTCGATCAACTATCGCATACCTTGATCGATATGAAGGAACATCCATTCGATCGAATCGAAGGAGCATGTCTTCGAATCCACTCCTTCGAATCCACCAAGTCAAGGCGGCTAAAACCATGGGTTCGACCCAGTAAACACGGAGAAAAAGATGGATCAACCCAAGAAGCGCGCGCGCCACGTCACCAGGCACATGCTCGAGTCATCGATTCGGCCCTATCGATTCGAAGGGATCGATTCGAACCAAGCGCGTCAACCGAGAATGCAACCTTGAATCGATCATAACTCGAGATCTACAAGTCCAAATGCTATGAAATTTTCACAGGAGCTTGCATGCATGTTGAAGAATGTCCACACCAAATTTCACCTCGATTGGACACTTTTTTGATCGACTCGAACTAGAGTTCGAATCGATCCTAAAGTGGGCCCGGATTTCCTGAGGCCGGGCATGTGGGCCCCCCTCACATGCCAGAAGTGGTCTCCCCGGATTTTAGGCGAAATATCAGCCTCCTACACCTATAAATAGAGCCCCTGGTCATTCAGAAAGGGGATCGGAGAATTTCTAGAGATAAAGTACGCCCGGACGCTGCCAGAATCACTCTACATCGTCATCACTGCCATTGATTTCGAATTTAAGTCTATTACCTGCTGTATTTCGCTCTAGAGCACTTGTAATCTTCAAGTATTAAGCAATAAAGTGATAAAACTTCATAGTGGACGTAGGCAAAACGCCGAACCACTCTAAATTCATGTCTTCCGTGCAATTTACTTTTCTGTGACTTGGATTTTTTGTTAGACAATCCTCATTTTCAATTTAATTTCTTCATTTATTATCTCTTCAAAAACTTCCGAAGGGTGTTGCCCAATTTTGGTGCAAACAATCTCTATCTTCTTGTTGATGATCTAATCTCTAATCCACAATCTAGTTTGACGTATAGAGCAATTTGGGTGATTTTGGATGAAATTAGGATGGATCTAGGGCTGATTAGGGTTTAGACCTGATCTAGAATGAGAGAGAAAAGTTTTAACTTGACTCGTCAACCTACTATTTACAGTATTCTCTAATTAGACAAATGGGCTCAGTAATGGGCTTAATTAATTATGTACTAATCCTAGCTAACAACTTCAAAAACTTAAAATAGGCATAACATCCTAACCGTGGGTCCTTTTTTCTATTATGACAAGTTTGGGGAATGGGAAACCATCATCCTGAAGCAATGGAACTGGTTTGAGATTTTATTCAACTCCTATCAAACGTTATTGGCCAAACAAGATTTCCAGAGTCAAAACGATCACATAGGAATTTGAAAAAAAATATTAGATGTGTAAAATATCCCTAAGAATCATATACTAAATTTAGAATCATACAATCTTAAATGAATAAAATGAAAATATTTTACAATCCTCCGATACGTAAATACGGGTCATTACGAGCGAAGTTTGAAACATGACTTATGTTGTGAAGTCTGCTTGTGTATGCATGTGCAAATGTATACGAATGATTGTGCTAGCACGTCTAGGCATCACATGAGGCTAGATGGTCGGTTGGTAAGTTTTGGTGTGATTAGAAGAAGAAGGGTCACTATAGTCACTTATTGAACTCTACAGGTGTAAAAGGTGGATTTAGTGTCGAAATCAATTTTCGAATAAATAAGAAACCACTTCCAAAACGTAAACCAATGAATTTCGTAGGCGGTCCAATGGGGTGGAGGCAGCTTCAGAAGTTAGGCGGCTCATCGAGCGAGGTGACGGAGGAAACAGTGCATGAATCGGTGACTGTAAGTATCGATGGCACATGCCCTAAGCTTTACTGCCTGGGACAGGCTACCACAGGTCTATCAGCGGTAGACCATCGATGGACCGGTGGTGCACTAAACCTAGCTGTAAAGCCCTAGTTCAATGCAATTTTATCAGGGTTTCTTCCCCTTTTTTGGATGCGAGTTCATGCGGAGCTTCGGTACAACTTCAGGGAAGACTATGGGCTAATTAGGGAGGTGGAAAGTAAGGCGGAGCTTGGGATCCAGATCCAAATGTTAATTGATTCCTATGGGATCAAAAAAATGATTGTGCATGGGATCGGTATGATGATTGGTCACACGATCACGTTCAACGAGCATGTATGATCGAACGAGTAAATCCATACCTTCGGGCATTGGCCTAGGGGTACGCGTAGTTCAATGAATTGTATCGATGTTATATTAGTGACCGTACAAGGTATTACTATTGATCATACATTGTATTGGCCTTATATTAGTGGCCATGCATATTATTGGTCTTATAGTAGAGGCCATCCGTATTGATAGAAGATGACGAGATATCGGTCTTCATTTTTGATAGACATATTTAATCAAGTGACGTTATATTTGATATGTGTGTATGTATGTATGTATGTATACGTATATATATGGCATTAGTGTTCCTTTGTGGTCATGATTGAATATTTTACGGGTTATGCCCATCGTTCTCTTTTGTAGAGGCGTTATATGAATTTGGTAAGAAACCGATGATGATTAAGGGGGGATGATGACGATCATTTATGGGTGGATCATTTATCACTTATGCTCTATATGGGACATAGTGAGGTCCATATAGGTTTCAAATATTGTAATGACCCACCTTTTGGACATTTTAAATTGACAATAAAGCACACATGTCAAACTCAAACCATTCAAAAAGGGAGGATTGTTATGGGGTAAATAAGAAAAAGAAGAGAAAGAAATAAAACAAACACATAATCTCACAGCAGAATGACAAAATATAATAATCAAATAATAGTTCATGAAGCTATTTTACAAATAACATTTGATTACACTTTTACAATACAGAATCAGAGTACATACAACAGGAATAAATAAATAAATAATGCAGTGAAACAACATGATGCAGTGGAATAAATATAATAAATAATGATAGTACTAAATCTTCGTCTTCGTCCTCCAGAAAAGCAGTCTTCGACACACTGAAAACTCAGACTGACCGAAGCGAATTGAAAAGACAAAACACTCGAGTCACAACTAAAAGATCATGTGTAAGTTAAATCAACAGTAAATAAATATAAGTGTAACGGCATCAGAGATGTTTACGGGGTTTGACAACTCCTATCCAGTGTCTAACGTGAGTGCAATACTTAAGAGATGTTTGGGATTCCATCACCTAAGGATCCGTTAAACTATCTACATACATAGTACAATATGCTATTATAATAGTGTCTACAGTAAAGTAAGTATTAAATAGTGTTAAGGTGTTACCCATATCCCCCTTAATACATTTTTATATATTCCCGAAGTTTATATGGTACCTAATTCCTCCGTAAACTGGAGGATTATCATAGGGCACTCCATAGATACGGTACAAATCAAACTCGTAATGGGCAAGATAAGGCATGTGACAATGCACGCGGGGCAATACCAAGGGTAGGATACTACTATTTTCCGGATCCGTACTGGTGGTAACGCATAGCAGCTACTACCGCCCACCATGGAACACACTCCTAAAATCAAATCGAGGGGTGGCTGCCAAATCAATCACAAAGTCATAATATGGTATCGAAGAAATATGTCCAATCGAAAGTGCGACCTCACTTGCCCGACATGGCTCCTGTTTTAGCTACATCAAGCTGACCTGAGGGGGTCAGGGCGACTTTAATACCTCATACATAATAGTTTGCAAAACCATCCTACTTCATTCTGGATACTCCACCATGTGCACAGTTGTTAAAGTGGTTTTCAGTACTCATAGAGAGTATGGCAATATCTGATGCCGGTCTCTTTAACAACCAAACGCTTATTTCACACTGAATGCTTCTTTTACATTTTCGAAACCGATTCATAATTGACATCAAAATATCACATTCGATTCAAACCATATCACTTTTGAAATCATATTCACTTTCAAAATCGTATCGACAAAATAGGTTAAATCCTCATTTCAAAATCATCATATTTACTCAAATATGTTACTTCACTAGAAAATATCGTTTCAAATTCTAATTTAGGTTATAATATTATTTAACCCTATTTGCTTTTAAATCAAGGATTTAAATATAAACGCTTCCACTTTACACAGTCTGAAATTTAGAGAATAGTTTAGATAATTATAAATAGTTTAGCATAGTTTAAAATAAATTTTTAAATCGTTCAAAATACTTTAAAATAGTTTAAAAATAGATTAAACTAGTTTAAATAAATTTATGATAGTTTAAATATATTTAATATACTTTAAATAGATTTAAAATAGTTTAAAATGGGTTAATTAGTTTAAAATGGGTTAAAATAGATTAAATAGATTAAAATAAATTAAAATAGTTTAAAATGGTTTAAATACTTTAAATTACTTTAAAATAGTTTAAAGGGTTTAAAATAGATTAAACAGTTTAAATTAGATTAAAATAGTTTAATGGTTTTAAATTAGGTTAAAATAGTTTGAAAATCTTAGTAATCAAGATTTTTTAAATAATATATCTTTAAACGGTTTATATTAAATAATCAATTTGAAATTAATATAAAATTAAACTATTTCTTTCATTTCAGCACATCTGGACTATATCCAGCTTTCAAATCAACAAACTCAATTCTGTCTTTCAATTCAGATTCTCATTTAAAACCATTAAATTAATATCGATTTCAAATCCATGTTCGAACTATAAATTTAAAATATTTCAAATTTAGTAGATTTCAAAGTTTAAATATTCAAATATGTCAATAACTCAATTTCGATGAATTTCATTTATATTTGATAATACAACTTTGAAATTTCAATTTAAATCCTTTAAATAATTCATTTAACCAAATTCCAATTTCAATATTTGAAGCTTGTATTTTCGAAAGTAATTCAGTTTATATAAATCCAATTTTATTTCAAAATATCATTTGATTGAATACAAAAAATTAAGGATTTAAAACCATTTAATTTAACCAATCCAGTTTCCGTATATAATTTTCTACCCTATAGTCAAGTGATACGGATATATGTCATTTCAATCGGCAATAATTTTAATTTACAGGTATATATAATTTTAACAAGCAATCCCGAATCAACATTCAAAATCCATAAAATCGCGCTGGTTTATCATTTCAACCCATAATGATTTTTCTCTGAACTATAGATCGTTCAGGTATGTATTATTTCAACCCATAGTGATTTTCTAGCAATAACAACGGGAACTTGTAGTGTTATGATAATATAAATATAACATCCAATCATCCAATATCAACAATCAAATTTTCATTACAATCACCATTCAAATCAACCAATAAACAACAACACTTAACTGATTGTCATTAACAGGTTTTTAACAGTCAATTTACTTCAATTTAAATTGAATGGCGATTGAATTTAATAAAAGTCGGATTTTAATGAAATGACATTTTAAATATACCAAATATCAACCAATCAAATTCTAATCACATCATAAATTCAATTTAACTAATATAAGATAATTTAGTAGTTGTGAGTGGGTTAAAACACTCACCTTTGATTTTCAACGATTTAAAACTCAAATAAAGGCCCAAATTTCAATAGTCTCATAATTCGTCCAAAGTAGTTCCATAATGTTCGGAATTCCGATATGATTGCAACGGAGAAAACCATGCATGAATCTGAGCTCGTATGAAAAAGGTATTAAGATTAGAACGATTGAAATTCAAATTATAAAACAATTAAGATAATAATATAATAAATGCCATGTCATCACCTGAAATGCTCATTCGAACCCTAGCCCACGCGATTTCCTAACCGTGATCGAACTACAGCCGCCACCTACTATTAATTATCGCCGCCTCCACAATCGACTTTGACCAGATAAGACTTCGTCGGCTTTCCCCGCCCATGGCCGCGCCCAACCACCCACGTACAATCGCCTCCGGCCTTCCCACGTGACGGCATCGCCGCCAAGATTCCAAGCCATTTTCTAGCGATTTCCTCGACCTACAGCACAAACGAACACCACCCTAAGGACTTGCTTGACTCCCTCTTCCCAACACCACTTTCCGATCGTCGAGCGGATGAAGATCCACCATTGGATCGCAAAAACCTAGATTCAACGGCCGAGGCTCATCCACGATTTTTGATCAAACGATGCATCCAATTGGAAAACGAATTGTTGCAGTGGATTATGCTCGTCACGAGCTTTCCAACGATATATATTTCGATATAGTTTTAAGGAGTTTGATTTTAGATTTGAAATTGAAATTGGATTTAGGGTTTGAAATTGGAATTTATTTCTACCCTTGGAAGAAAGGAATAGGCAGATAAAATTGTACTTACATAATAACTGAATAGCTGCTGGGGTTTGAGAAACAAAAAAATCTATTTATATAAACAGGGCCGGATAAGAAGGCATGAATATATCGAATTGGTTCGAAACGACAATAACGACCCGAAAAACCTGTTCCGCTTCCGAAACGAAAATGGATCATCCCATATATCAAAACAGATGTTTACAGTATTTTTAAACTCAATGGAACAGATTTCAAGTCCTAATTCCACTATATGAAGAAGTCAGCTTTAAAATCAGCTTATTTTAAATTGAATTCATTAAATTGATTTCTACGCGTTTCGAGCCCGTACGATCAAACAACAAGTCCAATCACTACGAAACTTGAAATCCTATAATAATTCACTGTTATGGATCCGATTAAACTGGTTTCGTCGAAATCCAAGATAGTGGTCAAAATGGCTATTTTCACGTTAATTAAATAAATTAATTTAAATTTGTCTTATCACTTTTCAAATTCAAATTTTATAACTAACAAATTTTATCATTTTTGCTTACCTAGTAATTTATAGTCTTTTAAAATAAATTTTCATGCCAAATCCAATGTTAATTATTGCACTAATCACGACGTTCAATTTCAATTGCAATAATTTCAATGATTATAATTTAAATTTCAAATAAATTCATTTATTTCGATTTACATCTTATTAGTCAATCAATTATCACCTTATGGATATAATTAACATTGGTTTACATCTTATTACATTAATATTCTATAATTATCATCTTAATTTATATTAACTGCAAAATTTAAGTAGATCAATTGCAATTGATCTCCAATTTAATTTCCAACGGATTAAATAGTGAAATGGAAATTAAACAATAATTACAACTTACAATTTCACATACACTTCTATATTTATTGTTAACAACCAAAACAAGTAAATTACATACTGATTAGTTATTCTATATTAACCAATTTCCATCAATTACATACAATTCACCATTAAATACAAAATTTAATTTATTTCCTTATTTACAGTTTATATCCATATCAACTCTATAAATATTTTATCCAATATTAAATACCAAAATCTTATTAAATTTAATATTTTAATTATTGAAAATTACGGGTCATTATAAATATCTAGGGTGGTCATATATTGCTTAAGGGAAATATGTGGTACAGTGATATCTATACGGATCCAATCAATCAGAATGCGGCTTGGGGTCTATGGAATGATTACGTATTGACTCTATTTCTTTTGGACCCTCAACGAGAATCATTGGATTTTGATAAGATCTATATAGGTGTCCAATATCTAGAGTAGGTCATATATCACTTATGCTTGATATGGACTACGGTGAGATCTACATGAGTTCGATCACACTGGGTACAGCTTGGGGTATATAGTACAGTTAAGCACATACACTATTTATGTTGGACCCTACACAGGGATAATTGAATCATGGTTAATGTTCGTAGCGGATTCTACCCATCTGCAATGATGAGTATTGATTTTTACTCTCCGTCTATCAGTTACATTAGTTGGTTGATAATATTATTATGTATCTAGGATCATTGAATCACGGTTCATGTTTGTAGCGAACCATACATTGGGATCATTATATTGCTTGTTTTACATTAGTTGGTTGATAATATTGTTGTGTTTTATAGGATACGCTTATATTGTGATACTCATATTATCTCAGCATTTGTATATTGGATTACCTTATCATGGTATACCGTTACGTATCAGTTACAATTTATTAGTTATGCTGACTCATTGATTACAGGAGAAGAATAAGTTATAGTATGATTCCCTAATTTTGAGATGGGTTTACTTTACTTGTCTATGGATTGTCTGGATTATCCTCGGTTCACGTTTATGGAGATGGCATGTTGTACCTTAGTAGTTCCAATCATATATATATATATATATGTATGTATGTATGTATAGTTTTGATATATAATATTTTGAGATAATTCTTCTCACGCCAGGGTTTATGTTGTCTGTCTGTTTATGTCATGACAACTCTCGAGTACTCGATTGAGTAGTTCGAAGGTCAGATGCTTTTGGGGATATGCTATCAAGATGCGTAGCTGGAGCATTTTGGAGGCGTGGCATCGATATTAAAGATATTTATACTTGTTATTTTAGTAGTATGTGATAGACATGTATTATGTATATGAGACCTGTTGTATCATATATTATTTAGAACTCCGCCTTATTGGGAGTTGTTATATTCTGATTTTTTATATTAATATTTATTTATCAATTGCTTCCACTAGTGCGGTCCCTTATATATACTGTTTATCCTATTCTGTTCATGTTTGTTCAGTATATTATCATTTCATTGTGAGATCCTTTCAATGTCTTGGTTTAGTGTTTCATTTTGATTTAACCTTGACAATTCATCTTTTATGGTATTTGGAAGTCAGTCGTTGATGTGAAACGATAATTTTTGGGCATTACGAAGGGCAGGTTGTTACGTAGATCCTAGTATGAGTAAAACTTTACCCAATCATACACATAGTGAGACCAAGTCACCAAAGTATGGAATGGGTTTTCCTCTTACTTACATGTCACAACAACTACATGTGTAAACAATCATCGACTCATGAGCATATAGATAGCATCATTTTCATATCATATGTGTACTCTATACTTAACACTCAATTATGAACTATGTCATATTTATATTAATCCATCAATTTAAGCATACCTTATACTTCTCATCAAGTTGTTACGAACCATGTTATACAATCATCAATCACATTCACAAACATCAACTAGTCTCTTATTTATGTGTCATCGTAAAAGTTATCATTAACTTATTTCAGTGATTACCTCCCTAGGCTTGTCTATTACTAATATAATCTTCACTCAAAAAACATTACCTGATGAAATGCCAACTCATTCCACCACTGGAGCCACTTTGACTGGAGCAACCTTGACTCTCCTAAGAGGTCGAATGTAAGCACCCTAAATACATTCTAGCAAGTATCCTAATTAAGTTTATTAGCTTCTCTTAGTCGCGAATCACTGTTGTTTCATGTTGTCGATTTTTTTATAACACCACATAATGTTTTGGCACACTTCCATAAACTTATTTAAAGTTTAGGTATCAAAATTGAATCCATATTGTGGCACCCTGCCACATATCATTGAATTTTAATATTAGAAGTCTTGGGACCCTGCCATTAAACAACTCTATGAGTCGATATGTCTTTGTGATCTTGGTTAAATCCTTTTCAACCATTTATTATTGGGTACCCTACCCATTCTTCAGATAAAACATTTTTATCATTGATTTAAATGATACCCTATCTTTTCTTAGCTTCTCTAAGCTTTATTCCATTTCAAAATAAGTTTACATAATTTGTACTTGTAAATTTCTCTTGTAATTCCATCCCTATGAAATTCGTAATTAACACTTGGAAACTGGCTTCCAAAGTGCACTACGTATGTTCTTGTTTTACTTAAAAAAATTATAGCTTCCCTAACTATTGCATATTGGCTATCGCATGTCAAACCCAGCCATCGCAAGTTGAATTCTTAAAAGCCGTTGCATATTGACCCTAGTTATTGCATGTCGGCTTCTACATAAGCTGATGCATGTTGATCTCTCCAAGCTATCACAAGTTAAGCTCTTATAAGCTATCACAAGTTAATAAATTCACTTGTTGTCACATGTTGAGCCCTAAGTAACTATTGCAAGCTGGCTCCCTAATAGCCATCGCAAGTTGACTATTATATGGGTTATCGCAAGTTGAGATGGAATTTCTGTAATTAACTTGAAAACGATTTTATTACCTTTCAAAGTAATTACTTTACACCAAACCTTATTTTATGTCGAATCCTCATTGGTCAATCTAAGCTTTTATAATTTTCATTTTATAAGTTGTCAATTACTTTCTTAATCACTTAATTAATTATCTCCTGATAATTAACACTTTCCTTTGCCAAAAAATTCATACAAAATCAAAAATTAATGAGAAAAATCCCAAAAATTCATTAAAAATCTCATTCATTATATTTTATCTTATATAAAAATTTCAAGTCAAAATAATTATTCTTATCATTTTTGAAAATTAATTTTCCTAAAATTAAGCATTTCCCTAACTTAAAAAATTCATAATAATTCCAAGTACTTTCCAAAAACTACACGCTTCAAAAACCATCTTCAACGTATTATTATAAATACCAAATTAAACTTTTGTAGCATTCAAATATGAATAAATCATGTTTTACCTTAAAACATGACTAAATTCCTTTCATAAAAATCTCATAGCATATTTAAAACAATATTTAATCATCTAAACATGTTTATCATCATTCAAATCATCCAATTCATATCAATTTCGACCCCAAATAGGTTTGGAAGAGTTTTAGAGAAAATTATACCCGCCTTAGTTTATAAAACCTATATTTAATCTTCTTCCTTCTTTAGAAATGAAAGCTTGAATCCTTTTTCCTTTGTTTTCCTCTTCTCTTTCTTACAATGGTAGCTAGCCTTGATGCCTTGAGTTTTGGGTTTTAAGAAATGAAGTGGAATGAGCAGAATATGGCTAAGGCAAGCATGTTAGTGATTTTGGTTTGGGCTAATATTCCTCTTTGCATACTCTCACTAATATATTTCTCTTAATACAAAACTCTTCTCATTCAAAAATCAAATTTTTTTTCATTCTAAGGTCAACCTTAATTGCTTCAATTACCGTTGGTCCATTTAATTAACTCTGCAAAGTGTCCCACACTTATTTAATCAAATCCCTCTTAGATAATTCTTGTGATTAAATAATTTTAATTATCTTAATTATAATTTATTAAATTATTATTATTAATTTAATTTTTCATATTACGATACTTTAAAATATGGGGTATTGCATACACCATACACCCTAGTGATGGATCAACTGCATGCATGACTAATTATTCTAGGCTTGTGCAACCCCATTTCAGCAACCAAATGCTTGGTCCCAACATCAATTTCAACTTCCGGTAGACAGTGTCCCCTTTTGTTGATGTGGGAAACACCATTCCATCCGGTATCGATCTGTCAGTATCGAGCCGAATTGGTTTGGGTCTAGGCCAATTTGGTTATGTGAAAGTCTGTATCTCCATGGTGACTTCCTGCCTTGCTGGCTTTCTTGTGTCGACTGCTGGTATGTTGCCATAGAATTTCCGACTCCATTTCGATCACTTTGGAGCCGTATTGGCACCGCTTACTCCATACGCCTATGGAATATGACAATCATCTCTTGTTGATTAGGCAAAAATGATGCTTCTACTATCGCCATCTCCATCAGCACCTCTTGTTTGGTTAGATTATTGATCAGATGACTCTAACCAAACGCTGCTTCCTGGCTACTTCCATGTGTAGACTGCTCTTCTTCAAATAGCATCATTTTGGATCCATGCTTTCTAGTTAGCAACTACATGGTTTAGACTAACTTTCAGTGGAAGCACAAAAAAATTATGATATCTGTTAGCAAAATAGTTATAATTTTATTCTGAATCAGTTTGCAAAGCATAGGAAGATATACTATAAATAGAAAATAAGTGCAATAAATATAAACAATGCATATAATTTTCATAGCAGTTCGATAATGTCTTCCAAACTTCCACTCTATTCTTTGTTATGGTTCTCTGATTCAGAATTGTTACAACAATAACTGCAAATAGTCCTTTAACCGGTTTGTAAGACTCTGGACTCCCTAGACCCTACCATTTCCCATTGCTATATGGTAAATTTAATCAGTTTAGATCCGTAGTAGTGCTTTTGTATGATTCCCTACTATCCAAAGGTTCTTTAAATGCTTTGTTATCTAATATGGAAAAGTATAAGAGATCTTAGATTTCCTTACATGATGGTAATTCTAGGGATACTTTTAGGTGTATTCCTAAGGATAAGAGGCTTTGAAGTTGCTATATAGATATGGGATGTCGTCTAGATCCAGACCTTGAGGGTGGACAGAAGGCTAAGTATGTTTAGACCTAATTATAAGCAGTGCCTGTTATGGTCGACATCATTCTAGTCACTGTCGGCCATAATCCTGCCATATTGTTTTCATGATCGGTAGGTTACCATGGCTTGGATACCAAACTGATTTCACGATTAGATGTCAATACACCTCTGCCACCTAGATTATTCTGGTTAGTTCTAGTGCCTTCGATCGTGATTCTAAAACTTTATGACTTCGTGCTCTATTCCACCTCTTGTGTGTGTAACTTTGGCACTTTTCTTTATTGAGTTCCGAGTTCCATACTTACCTCTCACATAGAGGCTATACATACCTACTCCTCATACTCTCTTATGATGGAGTTTAGAAGCTAACCAAATCAAGGAATAAAGAGAGAGGGAGAGTCGGAGAGAGACGGGCGAGCACAAGAAGGCACTTAAAGAAGAAGATGAGAGTTAGCGAAGGAATAGAGCACAATATGTACTTTAGATTGGAGGTTCATTATTGAGAGACAAACAATACTATAAGCACACTTGTTAATCCATGTGGTAGACAACATTTGATATCAGCCTTTGATTATGATCAACGGCCAGTATTAGAGCTTTTATTGTATTTGGATTGCCAAAGATAATATATGGGCTCATTAGGCTTGTTTCCAGCCCACTATATTTGTATATTAATACTCTGCTCTTATAATTAAATCTGTATCAAAATATTATCAATAAAAGATGATTTTCTTCAGTTATTGCTTTTATGGTATCAGAGCTCAAGGCCAAACGGCAAAATTTTCAAAAATCATAAAATCAAAAAAAAAATTCAAAGACTTAGGCTGTGTATACTCCTCTCAGAAAAATATCATCATCGAGGAGGTATACCTTTCTCTCAATTGCATCAAGATCGGTCATATCTGTTCCATATCCACTTCCTGCCATATCAGAGGAGAAATCAGAATTACTTCATCACTTATCCCCCTGATTGCAAGATTCTTTACCGCTGTCCATCTATATTACTGCTTCTTGATGAAACAGTAATATACATTTATCATTAGCAGTATCATTTCAACCTTTTCTTGCTTTTTGGCTGCTATTTCCTAATAGCCATGCCAAAGTTTCTGTTATCTGCAACTTGCATCAAGAAACCAGGCATTTCAAGATTCTTGAATCACCATGGCTCTCGAAGAAGAAGGAACGACATCAGCCACTTCAGGGAACCAGTCCAGCAATCACCAAGATTCGAATTTGATCTTGATCAAACCTAAAAGTCAAGTTATCACAACACCGCTAGATGAAGACAACTATATCTTATGGAAATATCAAGTTGAAATAGCATTAAAAGGATACGACTTACATGAGTATATTGCTGGAACCAAGAGCATACCACCAGTCATGATAACTGACAAAGAAGACAGAATGGTTAGCAATCCAGACTACAAACATTATCAAAGACAAGACAATCTCTTATCATCGTGGCTACTATCTTCAATTAGTAAAAGCTTACTCTCACAAATGGTTGGATGCAACAGCTCTTATGAGATTTGGTCAGCAATTGAATGCATTTTTAGTTCACAATCAGCAGCAAAGGTCATGCAATATAGAAGAGAATTACAAAATGCAAGGAAAAATGATATGCCAATGAGTGAATATCTTGCCAAGATCAAGAACTTATGTGACAAATTAAAAGGGGTAGGTCATAATGTGTCTATCAGTGAGCAGATACTGGTGATAACCAATGGATTAGATCAAGATTATGAGTCCTTGATAACATACATTGCCACACAACCAACCCTACCCGATATTGAATACATCCACACTGCCTTACTTGCTCATGAGGGGAGGATTCAACAAAGGAAGTCAATGCAAGAAGAATACAGTGTCAATTATGCAGTCACATCAAGAAACAGAAATCAGAAAAATACACCAAATCAACCCAAACAAGACAATCAAGGTCAGAGAGCAGGCTATGTTCAAAGAGGAAGAGGTAGAGGAAGGAGTGGATACAATAATAAAATTAGATGTCAGATTTGTGAAAAACTTGGGCACACAGCAAACAAATGCTATTTCAGATATAAAGAGGATTTCAATGCAGGACAAACATCTCAAACCAGCAAACAACCAAGTGCAAATGTGACTCAAATTAGCAATCAATCCAGAAATAATGGAGATAATGTTACTGATGATACCCCCAAGACAAATGATTACAGCATGGATGAATGGTTTCCTGATTCTGGAGCCACAAATCACATCACAAACAACCTACAGAATTTGAATTTAGGGAACAAAGGATACACAGGTAATAAAACTGTTCTTATGGGAAATGGTGAAGCTGCAAACATAACACATGTTGGTACTGGCTATATAAAAGGTACAAGGTTACTCTATTTAAACAATTTATTAAGAGTACCAAGTATCAAGAAAAACCTTATTAGTGTTTCACAATTTGCCAGTGAAAATAAGGTATACTTTGAGTTTCACCCAAAAACATGCTTTGTTAGAGATTCATTAAATAAAAATATATTATTGCAGGGTAAGCTGGACAATGGTCTATACAAATTTAGCAATGTTCAAAACACTGATGCTGCTGATGAAAGAATTTGGTCATATAATGTTAGCTCAACAAATGACAGTAATGTAAAGTTGTTTCACGAATGGCACTGTAAATTTGGCCATCCTAGCTATGATGTAGTTAAACTGATTTTAATGCAAAATAATATTTCTATCCCAAATAAGTCTGATTTATCTGTATGTGATCATTGTCAAATGGGCAAAATGCATAAATTTCCTTTTCAAATTTCTGAAACTATATATGAAAAACCCCTTGAGTTAATCACTGCAGATTTATGGGGACCAGCACCACTGTTTTCAACACAAGGGCACAGGTATTATCTATCTCTTGTAGATGCACACACAAGACATACATGGATTTACTTTCTCAAAGCTAAATCTGACACTAGCTTTGCTATAACACAATTTATTACTCATGTTGAGAAACAATTTAATCAGTGTGTAAAGATAATACAAACAGATGGTGGGGGAGAATTTAAATCATTAAAAGAATTTTTTAACAAAAAAGGAATTCTTCACAGAACCACCTGCCCCCACACATTAGAACAAAATGGTATAGTTGAGAGAAAGCACAGACACATTGTGGAAACTGGTTTAACACTTTTGTCTCAGGCATCTCTACCTTTGAAATACTGGAGTGATGCTTTTGCTACTGCAGTATATCTTATTAATAGGATGCCGACAAAGGTGCTAAACAATATTTGCCCACATGAAAAACTCTTTAATATTAAACCAAAATATGATCATTTAAAGGTGTTTGGGTGTTTGTGTTATCCCTATCTCAGACCATACAACAAACACAAATTGAGCCTGAGATCAAGTCCATGCACTTTTATGGGATATGCACACAATCAAAAAGGATATAAGTGCATGGACAATCAAGGCAAAATTTATATTTCTAGGCATGTTGTGTTTAATCAAAATGTGTTTCCATTTACAGGTCAAAAAGGTCAGAATCATGAAGCAAATAATAACAAAATTCATGGTTTTTACATCCCAGATTTGACACAATGTGCTCAAAGAATCAATCAGACAGTGCAGGATGGTGATAAAGATGCATCCATATCCAGCACCAAATCTGGATACAGTTCAGACAATGGAAATAATAACAGCTACTCACAAATTGATTTTAACAATCAGCAAAAGGCTAGCATATCAAGTAGTAGCCAGAATAATGATCAAAGTACAAGTGTGTCTAATAGCAACCAAGCAACAGATACAACAACTAACACAAGTGACAATCAACTAGAAGATTCTCACAGACAGCAGACAGAAATAGGACACCCCATGATCACCAGATCTAAAAGTGGTATTTTTAAACCTAAACTATACATAGATCAAACACATAAGGTGGAACCAAGTTCTTATGATCAGGCTAGCAAACATGAGAAATGGAGAAAGGCAATGGATGAAGAATTAAATGCCTTAGTCAAAAATAAGACCTGGACACTTGTGCAACCACCAAAGAACAAAAACATAGTGGGATGCAGTTGGACTTATAAAATCAAGAGAGATGCAGATGGCAATATATCCAAGTATAAAGCAAGGTTGGTAGCAAAAGGATATTCACAGCAGTTTGGTTTTGATTTCACTGAAACTTTTTCCCCAGTAATCAAACCAACTACCATAAGAATTATGTTAACCTTGGCTCTTCACAAAAATTGGAAAATAAGACAGCTAGATGTTCATAATGCCTTTTTAAATGGTGAATTATGTGAAGATGTCTACATGCAACAACCAGAAGGATTCAATCATCATGCAGATAAAAATTATGTTTGCAAGTTACACAAGGCCATATATGGATTAAAGCAAGCCTCTAGAGCTGGGTACGAGAAGCTCAAAGGTACACTAACACATTTGGGTTTTAATGCTACAAATTCAGACAATTCTCTTTACTTAAAAAGGGGCAAGGATGTCAGCATATATATACTTGTGTATGTGGATGATATACTCATTACAGGAGATAATCAGCAGGAAATCAGCCATATCATAAAGCTACTAGACAAGCACTTTGCAATCAAGGACATGGGTGAATTAAAATACTTTTTAGGAATCAACATCCAAAGAAAAAACTGACAATGAATTCTTTCTGTCACAAAAGCAATACATCAATGACATTTTGGTCAGGCACAACATGGACAAAGCAAAGCCACTACCTACACCTATGACATGCAGCAAAGAGTTATCCAAAAACAAAGGCGAACCCATTGATAATGCCAAGCAATACAGAAGTATTGTTGGAGCACTTCAGTATGCAACTATTACAAGGCCGGACATATGTTTTAGTGTCAACAGGGTATGTCTGTATATGCAGAATCCCTTAAACGAGCATTGGATTGCTGTCAAGCGAATTCTTAGATACCTCAAAGGCACCAATACATATGGATTACGTTCAAAAGCTAGCAAAGATATAAATATTCATGCTTACAGTGATTCCGATTGGGCAAATGACATAGACGACAGGAAGTCCATCTCTGGATATTGCGTCTACCTGGGACCAAATCCAATTTCTTGGTGCACGAAGAAGCAAAATACCATTTCTAGAAGCAGCACTGAGGCTGAATATAGGTGTATAGCAAGTACGGTCGCTGAAATCACCTGGATCGAAACCCTAATTTGGGAATTAGGGTTCGAATCAACTCGCAAACCCATCATCTGGTGCGATAATCTCAGTGCAATCTCTCTTTCCATGAATCCAGTTCAGCATACTCGGACAAAACACATGGAGATAGATCTCCACTTCGTTCGTGAGCGAATAGGAAGCGGCAAGTTAGCCATCAACCACATACCATCTTACTATCAAAAAGCGGACTTTCTAACCAAAGCTTTATCTGCCAAAAATTTCAATCGCTTTCGCAAAGAGCTCAGGATTTACTCAGCCGACATGGAAGACAAGGAAAATATGAAACCCTAGTTTTGTTTGAGGCGGCATATTGAGAGACAAACAATACTAGAAGCACACTTGTTAATCCATGTGGTAGACAGCATTTGATATCAGCCTTTGATTATGATCAACGGCCAGTATTAGAGCTTTTATTGTATTTGGATTGCCAAAGATAATATATGGGCTCATTAGGCTTGTTTCCAGCCCATTGTATTTGTATATAAATACTCTGCTCTTGTAATTAAATCTGTATCAAAATATTATCAATAAAAGCTGATTTTCTTCAGTTATTGCTTTTATTCATAGATCGACGACGATGGCTCTAAACGATGGATTAAAAGGCAAAATTAGTGAGCAATTTCACTCAAAACCTCTCAGTTTACTAAGGTTTAAATATATTTTATTACATTTGGATTACTTATTAGTGATGTTTGGATTGAAAAATGCAGTTTTAGATTTTATGCATAATGAAGTTTTCTAATTGATTTATTAATTACATAGTGTGATGAGTAATGTAGCTTTTTAGGGGGCTGGTGAGGGTTAAGAGGGCTCCTCAATGGTAATGCTAAAGAAAATATGGGTCGTTTGCTAAGAATGGGCGATGACTGTGTATGGAGTATCACTCAATGTTTAGTGGAGGTACAATTAGCTCCATATAATGTTAAATAACAATGTAGTTAAGAGGTCCTACATTTTACTATTTGTCGATGAGCGAATCTTGCAATGAGTATGATGAGTAAGTCTTATACTCTGTTAAATGAGTGGCTATGTACATTTATAATGATCACTTAGAGTAGCGTTACTTGCACAAGAGGATGTCCATAGGTGTTATATTTGTAAGCGGTCAACTATGAGTTATTTGACCATACCTTGTAAGACAAGTGATCTTAAGTGATTTTACTTAGTTAAGTATGGACGAAAGTATATCCTTAGAGTGAATGTGTAGTAAAGAAACAACAATGTTAGTGATCCTGTAGGAATGGGTAAAGTGATGTGAGACTCCAGAAGTAGACACTACTAGAAAAACAGTATATTTCAACGCCCTTGTTCCAACGGCCGCCAACGTCTTCCAACGGCCCGTTAATTTTTTACGTAGCCGTTGGAAGCCGTTTGAATCCATTGGAAATAAGCCGTTTGCGGCCGTTGGAAGCCCGCGAGCCATCTTCTCTCTCATTCTCATCTTCCCCAAATCAAATCCCCAAATCTCCCATCTCCTACCAAACTGCCGCCGCCCCCCAAAAACCATCCAAATCACCTCCTACGCCATCTACAAGGTGCTCCGGTCCATCTCCATCCTTCTACGTCTCCAAATCAGGTTTTTTTTTTTCTATACCTAAATTTTTGTTTTTTTTGATTTATCGTTTAATTTGACTTGTGTTTGTTTCCTACTTGTTATTGTATGCATATTACATCATGCTATCCCCTAATTTTAGTTATTATCCCATAATAAACAAGTTATTACCGATCGAAAATTTTGTAATTTAGGATATTTTAATAGTTTATATATGTTGATTTGGTTAGTATGGAACGTATGTGTGTGATAGAGTTTATTGCATTTGGAATCCGTTAGAACGAATATTGGATTTGTGCGAATACAATTTTTGTATTTGTAGGAACACGTGAATTTGTAAAAAATGAATTTTGTGTACAAATTCAGTGTATAAAATGAATTTAGTACTTATGTAATAAAACGGTAAAATATAAACCAATATTAATTAAACAAATTGTATATTCAAATTTAATATAAACAAATATTTAAATCCTTAGATATTATTCGGCCCCGTCTGACAAGTGTTGTATATGATCGTTTTAGGGATATTCGTTTTTTCCATAAAACGGACAACTCTATTCATCTGATACATCATTTGTCGGATTTTTCCCAGTATTGGACAAGTTACAAACACTATAAAGTAATTATATTTCGTCAATCATATCACTTTAAACGGTTCACAAAATTTCGACGGCATTTCCTTTACGTTCCTTGACGTCAATTTAGTTCAGCGACACTGGAACTCCAGGATCGCGAAGAACTATAGGGAGACTATGTCGGAGACTAAAAAGTAGGAAAGAAGCCCAAGTGGATGAGCGCGACTGTATGGGAGAAGTGGATTGAGTGGTGGAACTCTGAGGAGTTCAAGGTAAATCTACAATAAATCTCAACAATTTTTTACCGTTTAATAAATAATTAATCATTGTAAATTTGCAGGAGGAGTCAGCTAGGAACTCGGAAAACAGGAGCAGGAATCATGTATCACACCGTGGAGGCTCCAAATCTTTCCAGCATCACCGCGAAGATTTGGTAAATTTATCTATTATCACATTTGTATATTGATCAGTTCAGTAGTTAGTTATGTACAGTTAGATTATCCAAATTATCAATTGCAGGAACGAGCTCGTGGAGGCTCTGTTGGCTTAGTGGACGTGTTTGCTCACACTCACGCGTCTAGGCAAGTAGATGAGGCTGACAATATCATATATCAGTGGGGTGATCAAGATAGGGCGACCGAGGCATATGTATGCATTTTTTAATTTCTAATACTTACACCGATAAGTTTATTAATTTCTAGCTATGAAAATAATTACATGCTACTATTTTTCAACTGAAATTGTTTTTTTTCATTATAGTCGAGGTTGCAGGAGGCACGGGCTTATGCGCTTCAGCAGTCTGGTCGTGATGCGCTGACACAGGAGGAGCAGGATAACATTTTACCGCTGTTATGGATCCGGCGCAACGGAGTAGACGTTTTGGCTTCGGGAACCTAACGGTAATTAATCCTTTTACATATGTACAAACAAATCAGCGTTTAGATATATAATGTTATAATATTTTATATGCTGAGACAACCCTTTTGCTATTATTTCTATTTGCAGGCTCGACAGGCTCGACAAGCTCAAGAAGACCAAGACAAAGAAGAAATCAAAGAGCTTAGAGCTATGGCTGAGCAGCTACGGGAGGAGAATCGTCTACGAGCCATCCAGGTGGAGCAGCTGGATCAAAAGCTTGCGTAGTATTTGCAGAATCATGGTACCCTTCCTTCGTCGTCTGGTGCTTCTGGAGGCGACGAGGATCCTTGAGGAGGTATGTTTTTGAGTATTTGTGTTTGAACAATGTATATATTGACTTGGAGATGTTTTGATGTTGATGGTGATGTTGTATATATTGATACGGAGTGGGTGAGAAATATTTTGATGGTATGTACATGGTTTATTGACATTTATTGATGGTATGTACGTTGATGGTATATTTTGTGATGTTTGATCGGTTTGGTTTGTTTATATTGGTGTTTTATTGATTTATGTGTGTTGTTTGTATTGATATTGATATATATGTGTGGAATTGATTGGAAATGGAATGGAAATTGAATGGACTGGAAATGATGTGGGTGGAAGGTAAATAGGCTTGCTGTTCTACAGCAAAATAAAACCAGTATTTCCAACGGCTTCCAACGGCTTATTGGCCATTTTATTGTAACGGCTTCTAATGGATTCCAACGGCTCCAAGCCGTTAGCGGCCGTTGGAAATTCCGTTGGATCCGTTGGAAAGCATTGGAAGGCGTGTGATTTATTCCAACGGCTATTCCAACGGCTTCCAACGGCCGCCAACGGCTAGGAGCCGTTGGAATAGCCTATTATCTTGTAGTGAGAGACATGCGTAATAGGTTGTCTGTTATGCATGAACATATGAACGAGTGGTTAATGTGGAACTATTTGATATCGGTTGTATTATAACCTAATGTTAAGTATTTTGCATATAACAAAGATATGTGTATAGTGTATTAATGTTATGCTTTAGGTGATGTTCGAGGAATATTCACAGCAGACTCATATATAAACCAAGTATTCTAATTATGTGATTTCTCAAGATACTTTTGTTCAAGGGTGGACCATGAAAAATAAGATTGGGTAGATGCGAGCTGATACTGTATCGATTGATAAAGCATAGTTGGTAATTCTTGTACTACTACTATTATTATTATGGCATATGTGATTCATATGTGATTCATGTTGTTGTAATAATTAATTGATCATATATTGGTGCTAGGTGCTTAGCATGTGAGCCTGGACTATGTGAGCCTGGACTATGTGAGCCTGGACTATGTTATTAACTTACATTATACATACATACGTGCATGCATGCATGCATACACACGCGCACACACACACACACACATATATATATATAACAACTATACATATATCACACAATGTAGCTTTTAGGTTCAATGCCACAATTTACTATTATATGACTGATAGGCATGACTTTGGTCCTCAGTTAATATTTAAACAATTTAAATATTAAAGCATGCACAGACTTTTCAAAAGCATGGTAAGGTCATAAAATTATACGCTTGTCGATCATCTAGGTAAAGTTATACTTTGCAATCATTTTAATGCTGCACTCCTATGCAACGATATTTGTGCATGTTTGTCTCTTTGTTAAAATTATGCAAATTATATATATAGGGTTAGGTCATTGGTCAAAGCCCTAATAATGACCTTAGTTCAAATGATATCAGGCTAAAAGATTTATAACTTCAAATCAAAAATCAATCACGATAGCACTAACCTTCTATATGGAATAAGATGAATTCTCACTTGAATAGTGTTTCATTTTAAGTATCTAATCCTAAACCCAACTACGGTCTTAGCACGAAGTAATATCATGTGATTAACCAGCATTATCAAGTCAAAAGATGAAGTACGGCCTTGATACACAAGATAACAGTACTCTAAAGTCAAAAGACTACTACATATCTTCACGTGAAATCCTCTATTTCGACATGGATATAACTAACTTATAGAAGACTCTCGGTGAGTCATTCAGTAGTTGATCCACAATAACAACATATAAGTAATCTTTTGTTGTCCTCAAGTTTAATGAGTAAATCAATGTCTATTGTATGAAGATTACTACGTACACTAGGCTCATGGGTGGATCGATATCCCTTTCTCAAATCACATTGACTGAAAACATTTAAAGAAAAGCATTTATTTTTATATACCCAATTCAATACTCAAGGTTACGAACAAATTCGTATGTGCAATCGATTAAAAACTTATTCTTTTATCCCGCTTTTTGGCAAAGCCGTGATACCGAAAGATTGGTCAAAAACAAAAGACAGTTCGCCTCAGAGATTGGTCGTACCTCGCTTCGCTATGGATATCGATGAATTTTGTCCGAGTCCGGATCGGGCCACAATTGATAGGGCATGACAAGAAAGACCATAGAAGCCAACGTCTCAAGTTTCAAGTCAATCTGAGTTCGTACGCTCAAGATATGATGGATTCAATTTGAGAAAGATACCCGTTGTTCATTTCGAACCCATCACCATTCGAACCCATGAACTTCGAACCCATCACTGCTTGCTACCATGTTCGAATCCACCAGCCATTGCCTGCTTCGACTCCATCACCTTCGACTCCATCACCTTCGACTCCGCCACTCATCTCCATCGGCCTCGCATCCATCGGCTTCGACTCCATCAAGTAAACCCCTAGATAGCCTTGCTTCGGATCCATCCGTGACCTAACTTCGAATCCATGGACCGAGCCTTGCTTCGACTCCATCCAAGTCACCTCGCCCCATGCCGTTTTCAAACCCAACATGTTAAAACAACTTCGAATCGATCCAAGGTGACGCATTTGGATCGATTCGAACGAATACCATTCCATCGATTCGAAGATGACCTTCGAATCCAACAACTCAAAGCCATCAGCGGCTAAGCTAACACGAGCTTGGGTCGATTCGAACCGATCAATTCGAATTGATCGATTCGAACCGATCGATTCGAATTGATCGATTCGAACGAATCAATTTCATCGGTTCGAAGCAACCAGCATGCCGAAGATCCAATCTTGAATCGATCATATCTCTCAATCCCTTGGTCCAAATGCCATGAAATTTTCACAGGAGCTTGATTATACGCTGAAGAATGTCCACGCCAAATTTCGCCTCGATTGGATGCATTTTTGATCGATTCGAACCTCACTTCGAATCGATCCCAAACTAGGCACGGATCCCGAGAACGCGGGCCTGTGGGCCCCCCGTCACGTGCCAAGCAGCCTCCCCAGGTTTTGGGCGGGATTCCAGCCTTCCACGCATATAAATAGAGCCCCTGGTCATTCAAAAAAGGGGTCAAAGATTTGGAAGAGAGAGAACAAGCCTGGACTCTGCCAGATTCAATTCTAGGTCTTTCCAACATCATTGTAATCTAGTGTGAAAGCTACACCTTGCTGTAATCTGCTGTAATCAATTGAAAATCATCAAGTGAATCAATAAAGATAAAAACCTTCAAAGTGGACGTAGGCACGAACGCTGAACCACTATAAATCCTGTGTTGTTTACTGTTATGTGTGATTTGCTGCATTTACTATCTCTTAGATCTGAGTTCTGTGTTTGTTATTGCTGGTTTGTGTTGATAAACGGGCGCTTTCATGGTATTGGGTGTTTGTGACCATTTTTGGCGCAAACATTTTGGTGCTTTCACTGAGAACTGAACTCAGGAGTTCTACCAATTGATAGTTGATTCAGAGAAAATTTGAAAGTTTAGATTTGAGAAATTATAACGAGACAATCGAGTAGAAGGCCAAGGCCAGAGAGAAGCGAACAACAAGGAAGTCAAGAGGCTTTCTCAGGAGCGAACCAACCATCGATCTTCATCACTAGGGACGAGATGGAGACTATGATGAAGAAGCAAGAGGAGTTGATTCAGAGTTTATTTCAACAGATAGGACAGCTTGGAGCACAGAATAGAGGAGCCAGTGGAGTCCAGAATGAAGCAGGACCATCCGGCGTCGCACCCGGATTAGGGGGCACACCCATGGAAAACATTGATCCAGTTTCGGAGAGAGAAAGAGGAACATCTGCGCAACACGGTAGTAGTAAAGGGGTGAACGCTCAGTCAAGGGGGCAAATCCCAGAGTTCCCTCGTGAGATCGGGGGGCAGGTTGAAAGTAGTGAACGAGGATTACATCTTGGAGACAACGACAGGTTGGCAGAGATGGTTAGGCGAGCTTTGAGAGGCGGTTTGGTGAACAAAGATTTGGAGGATGTTAATAGAAGTCCTTTTACTTCAGCAATCAGGCAAGCTAGGAACCCACCGGATTTCAAATTACCATCGCTGGATATGTATGACGGGAGAACGGACCCCACAGTCCATCTGACAAAATATATGAGGCATATGGAAGTGCTGGGGGCATCAGAGGAGGTTATGGCCCGGTGCTTTCCACTGTACTTGGCGGATATTGCGGCGTTATGGTTCAGGCAATTAGATAGTGGATCCATTGGAACATGGAATGATTTAACTGAGAGATTTATGAGGCAATTCAGGGTTCACATTACAAAACCCAAGAATGTGATGACGTTGGCGACTTTAAAACAGAAGGCTGGAGAAACATTGAGAAGTTTCCTGACACGGTTCAATGCGGCAGCAGCTTCGGTGGATCGACCGGATCCATCCGTGGTTATGATGGCGGCCGTGTCTGGAATAGCTGATGGAACGGAGTTCAAGAATTCATTAACTAAGGATCCACCTGTGGATCTGGGAGAATTCTATCATGAGGCAGAAAAGTTTTTACGATTAGAGGATGCAAATGCGGAAAGAGAAGAAGGAGATGGGATAGAAGTTTATGCACTCAAAGACGAAAAGCCCCCTAGAAGGGACTCGGACAAGGATAAAGGTAAAAGAAGGATTGAAAATGACGGAGACAGATCAAAGCGGCAACGGAGGGAGCCGCGATTCACCACCTACACTGAGCTGAATGAGAGCCTGGAACGAATTTATCAGGATACCAAAGAACAGATTCCGTATCGTAGACCAATGCGAAGGGATCCAACCTTGACGAAAGGAAATCAGATAAGTTCTGTGTATTCCATGAATTAAATGGTCATAACACTAATGATTGTAGGCACCTGAAGGACGAGGTGGAAGGGCATATCAGGAACGGTATGCTCCTTCAATATGTAAGGAGGCGAGCTCCTGTGGCGGAACCAGAACGGCCACCATCCACTTCAGCTAGAGGCGACCCTGAATCAAGGCACCGTTTGGTTATCAATTGAGTGAAATAACGATGAACAAGTTGTAAGCTTCCACTAACGCAATTAAATCATTTACACATGTGCGAGATCGCGAACGATCTCCAGGCATGCTCTGAGTGATCATTAACCATTTCGTAGTGGGAACTTACACTTTGAAATCCATGCTTTGCTTTCGTTTCATTTTGATTTGAACATTTAGACTTTGCTTGTTTGGACATTCCTGTTTTAAAACTCATCCGTTTAATAGATATTTGATTCTGATAACTCTGGAATGGCTAAGCTACTTACACATGTATGGGGTCGCGAACGATCCTTAGGCATGCTCTGAGATGGCGATGAACCGCCCTGACAAACGATCCAGGAACTCACCCGAACATGACCCTGGAATCGATAACATCAAGCCCTCCCGGGCACACTTTATCGCCTAGAACGGCATCCGACCTCGAACGGTCACAATCCGACCTCGAACGGTCACAACTCACCTCACCTCAGATGGCTTGATCGCGAACGGTAGTCACTTGAGGTCCGACACCCGACCGCGAACGGTCACAAATTCGCCTCGGACGGCACACGATCGCGAACGATCACTTTCTGCCTTGAACGGCACCGACCGCGAACGGTCATGGTTCACTAATTATGAAATCCGACCTCGAACGGTCACCACTCGCCTTAAACGGCACTTGGTCGCGAACGATCATCATTCGCCACGAACAGCAGTCGACCGCGAACGGTCCCATCTTATCATTTGCCGCGAACGACATCGACCGCGAACGGTCCTATTCCATCCTATGCCACGAACGACGCGGACCGCGAACGGTCCTGATTCACCTCAAGCAGCATACGATCCCGAACGATCGACGCATGGATTTATGCGCTCGACCGCGCACGGTTGCACTTCACCTCGAATGACTCGATCACGAACGATCGTCATTTGAAGTTAAGCGCTTGACCACGAACGGCCGCGCTTCATCCCAAATAGCTCGATCTCGAACGATCGTCATTTGAGGCCATATGAAACTATCAAGTTCTTTGCAGGTTGATGATAGGATACGAACATCCAACTCAAGGCATTACAAAACACACCTTCCTACCGCAAGGCATGTTTTGGGGGGCAAAGTGTTATCCCGCTTTTTGGCAAAGCCGCGATACCGAAAGATTGGTCAAAAACAAAAGACAGTTCGCCTCAGAGATTGGTCGTACCTCGCTTCGCTATGGATATCGGTGAATTTTGTCCGAGTCCGGATCGGTCCACAATTGATAGGGCATGACAAGAAAGACCATAGAAGCCAACGTCTCAAGTTTCAAGTCAATCCGAGTTCGTACGCTCAAGATATGATGGATTCAATTTGAGAAAGCTACCCGTTGTTCATTTCGAACCCATCACCATTCGAACCCATGAACTTCGAACCATCACTGCTTGCTACCATGTTCGAATCCACCAGCCATTGCCTGCTTCGACTCCATCACCTTCGACTCCATCACCTTCGACTCCGCCACCCATCTCCATCGGCCTCGCATCCATCGGCTTCGACTCCATCAAGTAAACCCCCAGATAGCCTTGCTTCGGATCCATCCGTGACCTAACTTCGAATCCATGGACCGAGCCTTGCTTCGACTCCATCCAAGTCACCTCGCCCCATGTCGTCTTCAAACCCAACATGTTAAAACAACTTCGAATCGATCCAAGGTGACGCATTTGGATCGATTCGAACGAATACCATTCCATCGATTCGAAGATGACCTTCGAATCCAACAACTCAAAGCCATCAGCGGCTAAGCTAACACGAGCTTGGGTCGATTCGAACCGATCAATTCGAATTGATCGATTCGAACCGATCGATTCGAACCGATCAATTCGAATTGATCGATTCGAACCGATCGATTCGAATTGATCGATTCGAACGAATCAATTTCATCGGTTCGAAGCAACCAGCATGCCGAAGATCCAATCTTGAATCGATCATATCTCTCAATCCCTTGATCCAAATGCCATGAAATTTTCACAGGAGCTTGATTATACGCTGAAGAATGTCCACGCCAAATTTTGCCTCGATTGGATGCATTTTTGATCGATTCGAACCTCACTTCGAATCGATCCCAAACTGGGCACGGATCCCGAGAACGCGGGCCTGTGGGCCCCCCGTCACGTGCCAAGCAGCCTCCCCAGGTTTTGGGCGGGATTCCAGCCTTCCACGCATATAAATAGAGCCCCTGGTCATTCAGAAAAGGGGTCGAAGATTTGGAAGAGAGAGAACAAGCCTGGACTCTGCCAGATTCAATTCTAGGTCTTTCCAACATCATTGTAATCAAGTGTGAAAGCTACACCTTGCTGTAATCTGCTGTAATCAATTGAAAATCATCAAGTGAATCAATAAAGATAAAAACCTTCAAAGTGGACGTAGGCACGAACGCCGAACCACTATAAATCCTGTGTTGTTTACTATTATCTGTGATTTGCTGCATTTACTATCTCTTAGATCTGAGTTCTGTGTTTGTTATTGCTGGTTTGTGTTGATAAACGGGCGCTTTCACGGTATTGGGTGTTTGTGACCATTTTTGACGCAAACATATTCCTAGGTATTTTATAACGTGTGTACAAAGTAATCATCAATATTCAATTTATATATACAGATATACACACATAAAATACAAGCAAAACAAAAATAAACATACTTTTATTTCGAACAAGATTTGTACGTTAGAGTTAATTATATAACCAAAATTAAATAGTCTCTTTCGGGTATATCCTCAACTCTATCGTTTGTATAATATAATATTACGTGTTGTTTTATAATTTATTAGTGTCTGTAGGGGGTGTATAGTTTGATAATAGCCTACCATGTTTAAAGCATCATTTCGACATGGGGTGGATAAAAGTTGATAAAAAGTATGATTTCGATAAATGAATTACGTCCAGATAGCGAAGTATTAAACTTGACCAAAGTTTACCACACTAAGACAATGAATATGATAATCACATATCATTTAAGCCCGTTCGATGGCCATATCTATTTGTTGTATATACCATAATTCATTCTAATCGACAAAGGGTTATCAAAAAGATTAAATTATTTTGACATGGACTTGTTGAAAATGGTGAAGGAGGAAACTTTCAAGGGAACTCCATAAAATGTTAAAGGTACTCAAAAAATTCAAAACGGGTATTAAACAATAAGTATGCCTAAAGTAACGTTATGTAACCAATGATCTGTTGTACACCTTTTCTTGTACTCTACCTAAGTTATAACATAGCTAGCTCAAACATGCAATGATCCATGAATAAGTGTGTACTTATTAACACACGGAAGCACTATAGAAAATGAAATGATATTTTAGTTATAGATTTATCATAGCACATTAAAGTGCCAATAATATACAAGTAATATGCAATCACACTATGTCTTTTCCGATCGGCATTATAAAAAGAATTTGATCATAAAAATTCATTATTAACTATTCTAATTGAATATCTTACCTAATACGTCAATTGCATCTTATTTTTTAATTCTACGACATTTGTCCAACAACTCATATACACTGTTATAAGTTAAACCCCAGATCTCTTCGTGGACCAGCACGGTTTTTCCATGCGCTGGAAGATTGGTTATGTAAACAACTTCATCTACAGTAGTAGTCATCTCATCAAATGGGAAATGAAACGCGTTTGTTTTGGGATAAAAGCATTCGGTAAAAGCGTTTATAAGAACCTTATCATTTTTTTGGGTGAACTATGTATTAAACTACAAAAATCTAAAGCTCATACCTCTTCCTTCACAAAATCATATTCATCATCCAAATCTCATGATAGATGCATTCCAACATGATTGTATTGCTTGACAATTTTAGTCGTAGGTTTTTACATCAAACAAACACTAATCAATATACAAAACAAATAGGGTTTTACATAAAATTTCCACTAAAATAAAAGATTTAATTTACTTCCAAATTTAAAATAGCAAATAATATGATCTTTATAACTAACAAGTAATGTCGGATGAAAATCATACATCCTCATTCTTCAATAGCGGATTGTTTCTTCTTTTCTTTCCTTTCACTCTACTTACCGTACGAGTCTCTTCATATATACCTGTCTCATTTTCACTTTGATCCTTCTCGCATTCTTCAAACTTTTTCAAACCCTATTTATCACCGTACTTCCCATATTTTTTCCTTCAAACCTTTTGTCTCTTTGTTATTCCCTACCATGGTTTATTCTTCCATGTTACATTTTGCATCGCTACCATCTCTACCATCCTATGTTATATTAAGCGTTAAGTGAGACAAGATGATAGGAGTTGCACTTCGCTTAACGTCGCTTAAGCGCCGCTTATGCATCACCTAAATGCTACTTAATTTATTTAGCATACATTATTAATATAAATTTATGTACAACGATTGCATTAAGTGTATTATCTATATATGCATAGACTGATCGCATAGAATTAAATTTTAATTTGAAGTTAACTTATAAATACATAGGTTGCAAAAGCATGATTTGACTTTCGTTGTTCATTACAAAGTAAGCAAGCTTATTGTACAAACTGTGCAAATTTATCAAAGAAATATAATTATATTTTAATGTAAAAACTACTTGTTGCACCCATATTTTTCAAATGTTGTCAAAGTGAAATTAATAATAACACTGAGCCTGGACGAATTGCTCTCATTTTGTAATCGAAATATGAAAAGGAAGCAAAAACAAAATTCATACAGTACTACATTAAAATCCTTGAGGGTGGAAAAATATAAAGACTGCATCTACCCATTGTTGGCACTATAGCCCGAAATGGCAACAGGATGTCGGAACCAATCTATAACCTTCGTATTCGCTTCAACTAGTAGAAACTTAGGCGTAGTTTCCAAGTATCAAAATATGAAGACTGTGCTATGGTTTCAAAAGGTGAGACTTAGAAAATTAGAACCGCGGCATAGTCCCAAAGTAACAATGAGATGTGGAAATTGTGCTATGGCCCCAAAGACAACACTAACGGTACAGAAGTGCAGCACAACCCTTTAAGCGACTATATATAAACAGGGATGTGCCAAAATCTTAAACTAACGTCTAAAAGTGGCAGGTCTGAGCCGTAATTTTGTATCAAAAGGTTATAAAGATATGTTGTCATTTGATGTTGATGTGACAGAATAGCATCACAATCTTATATTAGTACTAAACTAACAAAGAATCTACCGCCATCTTGATGTAACAAAATAATGCCGCAATTCTATAAACCCCAACCATAAACATTCGTGAGATGAGGCGATAGGAAGAGACTGCACAGCAACTAAGACCCAAACTTCATTCCACAAAGGCAAATCAAGAGGTCTGAACTTCATCCCCATGATCATTAAATATGGCTTAAGGACAAAGGTGATGGGGCAGTCCTCCAATGTTGAGAGCAGCTTATAACAGGTTCATGTAAGGTAATCACCTTCCAGAACAACAGATCAATCTCTTCTACTAAGCCATGCAACTCAAACCATCCCCAACATCGTGCTGTGCTAATATCATAGATTGGATAGTGCGGTACGGCTTCAGAGGTATTAGTGCAGTTCAAAGGCTTTACAACATCGCTATCCTAGGCATAATAAAGGCACAACACCCAAAAAAGTAAAGCGATGTTCCAAAGTGTTGATAATGATATGGCTTTCCTTGAAAAGAAGGGGTAGTTCCTCATTGTAGCTTCATCTACATGTATATGCAGTCCATAAGCTTGTTGCTTTTACAGAATCGAAAATGCACAATCTATTTAAATTAGGGTGTTCTCTCCTCAATTTCAAACATTTCCGCTTCAATTTCAAGCTTCCCGCCAAAATTAAAAATCAAACCGCTCAAATCACAATTTCCCGCTGAATGCCACATTAGCAATCTGTGCATACCAAATAAGTGGGATGGATATTTGACACGCAGTGCAATCTAACTGTAGGAATCAAGAGGGCAGAAAGATGACATTGGAAATCCACGTGATTCCTTATGTACTATAAATGAATATGGCACTATAACAGGAAAAGGGTGATTTTTTTACTTTACTCTTTTTGGATACACAAATTAAAAATTATAGTCTTTGCTTTTTTTTTGCATTAAGAAATCAAGAGAGAATGAATAAGATATTTTACCCATGGATGTAGGATTCCTTAATATTTGAACCACTTAAATTATATGTATCCTTTTTTACTACTTTAAAATCGAGGCAGATCAATTGCAAATTGATTTTTACCGCTATGAACATTTCATCTCATAATTGTATAACTATTAAAGTAACATAATTACTCCTCTTAAAGGCAATCTTAATATTACTTAATTTTGTTGATTCATAATCATGAAAGCATTTAACATCACGATTACTTCATTAAAACTATTTGGGTGTTTCTAAGATACAAAAATCTCACTAACATTTTTGGCGCTGGAAGGAGGGTTGGTTTCCCTTTCCAGCTAAATTTACCTATGCTTTCTTCAAATATCATTACAATACCATGAGTCCCATAGATTCCGCTACCCCCTATCCATGAACACCTTCACTTGTTCTCAAAAATTCGAAGAAGCCATTCATCCCCTCTATAACCAAAATCAAGGTGGAAACTTCTATAAAGCCCACCTTGAACCCTATCCTAGCTACTCTTCAAGCCTTCATAAGATGAATGAGCCAATGCATGGAGTGATTAGAGAGATCCATGGCCCAACATACTGCTCTTAGGCCAACCTCCCCTTAACCATCCATAGCTCTCCGCCATCATTCACCAACTACAATGGCTATGTAGTGCATGAGCGATAACGACATTATCAAAAATGAGAATGGTGAAGCTGACCCAAAAATCAATATCAAACTTAAAGGCAAATTCAAGATCAAATCAAAGCTCGCTAGCATCAACCCACTATTACAGAAAAGCAGCCACAAACTACTCTAGATGATGATGAAGTTACATCACTCTGTAGAGACGGTTCATCCCAAATGGACCCAAGGAAGATGAGATCCGACAGTTGAAAGCTCGTGTAGAGCAATTATCAGAACAATACCAAAGAAGAAGTAAGGGAAGAAGGATCTTCCCCATTTAGTAAAGCCATCATAGAAGAAGACTTTCCCGACAACTTCATATCCCCGTTGATTTATAAATTCGATGAACCACAAACCTAGATGACCACATCCGCACCTTTGAGTACTATGTGGATATGCTAAAGGTGCGGAGCATGGCTCAATGCAAACTCTTTCCATTTTATCTAGTTAGTGTGGCCCCTAGATGGTTTAGGAGGTACATACCAAGAGAAGTCCGCTCTTGGCAGCAACTATTTGTCGATTTTCTAAGATAGTTCAACTCGAGAAGGGAAGCTTCCCCGGATGTATACGCTGTGTTCTGCATAAAGCAAGGCGAAAATAAGAGTCTGTGCAACTTCATAAAATGCTTCAAATCCGAGGCATTTCAAATTAGGGTCACTTGTAAAGAAGCGCTACTAAAGATAGCTTATACCGGATTAGAAAGGATCATGTGGGAAAATAATAGCAGAAAGCCATGTCATAGCATGAAGGCCTTTTACGAAACGGCTAGCGGCTACACCAAAATGGAAGAGGTCGGGTCCGTAGCATAGTTTGAAAAAGCTTATGTTCCCCACAATGAGAAGAAGAGGGGCGTAGAAGGATACCATCAGCCTGCGAAGCGACGGAGGGAATTCAACTTCACAGCAAAAACTCCCCTTGCCCATACTCCTAGATAGATATACGAGATAACCAACATCAAGCTAGCCTATAATATCCCAACAAGAAAAAAAAGGTGGAGAAAAATAGAGGTGATGCATGCTATCGCTTCCATAAGGCCAACGGCCATCACACAGACAACTACCTGCACTTAAAGATGAAATAAAGAAACTAATTCAAAAACGATAATTAGGCAGCTTCTAGAAGGAAAATAATAGGGAAAGGACAAGGAACCTCACCACCAGATTCGAATGAAAACCTAGCAGGAAATCCTTCTAATCTCATAGCTTCAATCCATAGAGGACCACACATGGTAGGAAAAAGTAAGAAAGCACAAGAGCGATATTGCAAGAAGCAAAAGTAGAACAAAAACCATATTCAATGTAAGATAGAAACCTGCGCAGGACATAATTTTCACAGCAGCTGATGCCACTGGGATTGTCTTTCCATATCGAGATTCGCTCATCACAATAGTGCAAATCTCAAATTGTACCATGAAAAAGGTCTTCATTGATTCTGGGAGTTTTGTTAATGTCGTCTTCAAATCTGCATTTGACAAAATGAAGCTTCCAGTTGAAATATTGAAGCTAAGTCCAAAACTCATCTTTGGCTTCAACAACACTACAACCATTCCCATTGGATCAACACGCCTACTTATCACTATCGAACTATGCCGCTTTGTAAATCCTTCTATGTGAGCTTCCTAGCCATCGATCATCCATTGTCTTATAATGCATATTTGGAAAACCTACACTGGTTGACTTGGGGGTAATCATATCTCAGAAGAACCTGCTTATGAATTTTTATACCCCTACCAAAATAGGATCATTATGGGAGAACGGTTGTTGGCTAGAGAATTATACAATGTAAACCTCGATCCTAGCAATAATTTTTTTTTGATAATATTCCGTTGTCTTCTAAAATAATTATGATGACCATAATGAAAAAGAAATTAAGCTAATTTTAAGAAGTACTCGGCACAAGATACCAAGACTAATGCCGAAATAGGTCATCCTACGACCACGACATCGGAAAAAAAGGAAAAGAGAAAGTATATATGCATGATTGGCACAGATGAGTGTACCTCGGTATATGCAAAGTACTTTTTCGAGGAAGCTTGGAAACAAGCACACTCTGTCACCTCTCAACCTGAAGAGAAAGAAGAAAGTGAAATAGACCCAAGGTTATGGGAAAAGAGGAGAGAGTTAAAGCCAATAGGCGAACTTGAAGACGTATAAAATAATCCCAAAGACCCCACAAAGATTCTTAAAATAGGAAAAAAAATATGCGCAATAACTAGAATCGAACTAATATACTTGCTGAAGAAAATAGCAGATGTTTTGCTTGGGCACATTCAAACATGGTAGGGAAAGATCCAGCCATCATCTTCCATTCACTCGACATCGATCTCATCCAATTAGGCAAAAGCATCCGGATCGGGAATGGTACAATGCTCTATATGAAGAAGTCAAGAGGTTGAAAGAAAATTGATTCATCAGAGAAGTATACTACCTAAAGTGCATCGCACTTCCTGTTCTTATGAAGAAGCCTAATGGAAAATGGAGAATGTGCATAGACTATATCAACCGCAATAAAGTCCGCTCAAAGGATAGTTTTCCCTCACATAGAATTGACCGATTGGTAGATGCAACTAGCGGGCATGAACTGCTTTCGTTCATGGAAACATACTCATGTTCCAATCAGATAGCTATATTCGAGGCAGACCAGGTGCATGCTAGTTTTATAATGGACAAAGGTTTGTATTGCTACAAAGTTATGTGTTTGAACTCAAAAATACTGGAGTAACCTACCGAGGTTAGTTAACATGATGACTTCAGATCAAATTGGAACAAATGACGAAGTATATGTGGACGAAATGCCAGTCAAGTCAAAAGTGGTGTCAAGTAATGTACATGATCTGGAAGAAACATTTGTGGTATTAGGGAAGTATAATATGAAGTTCAATCCCTTGAAATGTACTTTTCATATTCAATCAGGGAAGTTCTTGGGATACGTAGTGAGTGCTCATGACATTGATGCAAACCCAAAGCAAATTGTGGCCATAAGGAATATGGAAGTCTCGAAAAAACCAAAAGATATCATGAGCCTAAATGGCAAAGTGGCTGCTCTAAGTAGGTTCATTTCCACATGTTCTTCGACCAAGTGAAAAAGGATGAAATTTTGAGTGACAGAGGAATGCAAAATTGCATTCCAAAATCTGAAGGACCATCCGATCAGTAGTCCTATCCTATCATACCAGTGACAAACAAGGACTTGTGTATGTTTAGCTGTAACTGATAACGTTGTTGTGTTGTAGTGGTTTGGGAGGAAGAAAGGACCTAGAGACCCATCTACTTCATAAGCAAATGTATATCAGGAGTAGAACTCAACTATTCAATTATTGAAAAGCTAGCTTAAAACCTACTTCTCATAGCAAGGCCCTACTTTCAAGCACATCCTATGAGGACTTTGATAGGTAGTGTGCATTCCTCGGGTTGGGTCGTTACTATCAAATTTCATCGTGGAATGCACACCACCTACTAAGCCCCAACCCGAGGAAGAAGCGCCCACTCCGCAGCTCTAGCACTTATTTGTGGATGGAGCATCAAACGAACAAGAGACAGGGATTGGATATGTGTTGATTACTCTAGATGAAAGAAACTATATGGAGCAGTGCAGCTTGAGTCAAAGCTACCGATAACGTGGCGGAATATGAGGCTCTCCTCACAGGCCTAAGGATGGCTCAAGTAATAAAGGTAACCCATATTAATATTCACAGTGATTCCCAATTAGTTGTGAAATAAGTGCAGGATAATTACCAAATAAAAGAGCCAACTCTAGCTAAATATGTGGAACGTTCTAAAAAATTATTGGAGCGGTCTGAAAAGTTTGATATAGAACAAATTCCATATGAGAACTACTCTTCTATTGATTCATTAGCCAAACTCGCTAGCACACAAGTAGAAAATGAAGTGAAAGCTATTCCAATAGGGCGTCAAGTTAAACCAAGCATCACTGAAGCTAACTACATACTGGTCCTAACTAGGGCTTAACGAAAAACGATCCGAGAAGCTCAAGACTAGGAAACAGAGGAAAATCGAGAGTAGTTTCCAACTATGCCTACGCCTTAATAGAGAGGAGAACTCATGGATGATCCCTATAAGACAATTCTTAATAAACAGAATCTTACCCTTATACAAAAAAAAAGCCCGAAAAATATGATATCAAGCTCCCTATTGCTCCTTTGATGGCGTATTATACAAAAGAGGTTACTCTACCCCTTATCTTAGGTGCATTTCCAAAAAAGAGGGAGTATGGGCCATGAACGAAGTACATGAAGGGTGGTGCAAGTATCATTTCGAAGGGGTCGATTTAGCAAAGAAGGTATCGAGGCATGGTTACTACTGGCATATTGCACTTCAAGATGTAAAGGAATACGTGAGAAGATGTGGTAGATGTTAAAGTTTCGCAAGTATCCTAAGCCAGCCTTCCTATAAGCTCATCCCATTAGCTAGCCCATGATTGTTTGAAGATTTAATAGGTCCACTTCCTATATCAAAGGGAGGGGAAGAGTATGTCGTAGTGGCAATAAATTACTTCACTAAGTGGGTAGAAGCAAACCTGTAGCGACCCGACTTTCCACTCCCGGAAAATCGCATCACTAATTAAGAAAGAAAGAGATAGAAGAAGAAAAGAAAGAGAAAAAAGAGAAACAACACATCAGAATCTCATAGCGGAACGATTTAAATATAATATAGAACATATACATAGTATCATATACATCAGAGTACACAACTAAACATCTCAATTTAGACAGTTATAACATTTCTGTCTAATACAATACAAGAACAATCATATAGAATATCAACACAGCGGAAACTCTAACTATATATCTACACGCTGAAGCCTCCTGCTCCAAAGCTCCTCCAGATTTCGTTAAGAGATAACCTGAATCACTTGACTACTCATATATAATATGAGTACCCAAGAGTTTAATAAAACAGAAAATAAACACTCGGGTCAGACAGGGGTCTGGTGTGAGTAAACGGTTTAAGATTGCTTAACTTTAGAAAAACCTTTGAAAGAAAAGGTATCACGTAAGACTTCCCACACATAAACATGGAAAAGTTTTTACCTTACGCTAACCAAAACATTTGATAGGAAATCCAGTGATATCATAATAGGGTCTAGGGTTTTCAAGTAAATAAGAAATAGCCGAAATTGTTACATTCATTAAATTCCAGCTACTAGCCACAAAAGTGGGTAATACAAACAAAACTGTAGGGTCTCGTAGGGAAAATGGGTTTCCATCAATGGCAGGGCTACTGGAGTACCGCCCGTCACAGTACGTGGCCTAGATCACCGTACCGAGGAGTACTCTCACTCCCCTGCAACACAAGGGCGGGACCATTCCTTACTGAACAGTCCCAAACAAGACCACCCCGTAGTTGGCTGCAGACCAACTACCCACACAGCCGAAAAATAAAGGGACTTCTAGACAGGGATATATCTTACTCTCCAATGGGAGCGACCCACGAAGCCTTGCTGCACCTCCCTTGTTTTAGCCATTCCCGGTTGATGAGGTTTGAGGTTGCGATTACCTTTATAGGACCAATTATCTTAGAATGCTCATCGTCCTCCTGACGATGTTCTGAAAGCATTCAATCCATACAAGTTCGTTCCGGGTTCGAACGAAACCGAAGGCACTATCTCGTTGCACTCATTTTGGAATCACCCTCAGAGTCAACGACCATAGCCCTTGCACTCTAATTCACCATCTCGAACCTATAAGCACTATTCCGTCAAACTCATTACGGAATCACCCATAGAGTTATACTGACGTACAGCCCTTACACCTCGAGTGTTCACTTGCTCCACTTGGATTAACGACCTACGTTTAATTGGAATCGATGTGGTTTTCGGATATCCAAATATGGAAACCCGATCCCGGTCTCACCGAAACCAAACGCCATTTTAAATGTCCAAGTTGTACGTAAGGGATTTAAACAATAGATATTTAGAAATACCACTTAACATAAATGGATGTATCATATTACACAGATAGATAAGCATCTATTATCACATGCATCTATACATATCACATAGCAGCATATAAATCACATCTCAGATATAACATATTCACATCATCACATATCAATCAATGTCATCCAACAACAACCAATATCATTAACTCATCCAATGATATATATCATCCAATCATTAATCATTCATAAACAAGTTTGATTCAAACTTGATTAATTTAATTAATCCTTAAATTAAATTAATCCTTAATTAAACACTTGGATTATCTTCAATCCAACTTCTTATTCATTAATTAATTAATTAATTAACATCACTTAATTATCCAATTCAATTAATCTTCCCTGATTAATTATCACTTAATTACTTTAACTAATTCTTACTTAATTACCATATTAATTAACCGTCTTGATTAATTACTTCCAAATTATACTAAGTAATCACCTCTTCATTACCTTCTAAATTAATCAACCTTGATTAATTATTCTTTAATTATCCTGATAATTATTCCTTAATTACCTTTAATTAATTACACCTGATTAATCACCTTTAATTAATCACATTTGATTAATTACTTTTAATTAATCATATTTAATTAATTATTTTAAATTAATCACCTATGATTAATTACATTTAGTAATTAAAACTTAATCATAAATTGATTAATTAACAATTAATTAATTATTTCCATTAATAAATGATTATTTTCATTAATTAAATTTCTTTCTTAATTAATTATTTTTTTACAAGTAATTAATCACTTAATTAATTACTCTTAATCCTTTTATTAATTAATCATTAATCAAATAATTTAAATCTTTAACTAATTATTAATTAATTGTTTAATTAATAACTAAAGTGATTAACTCTTAATCACATTCACTTAATTACTTTTCATAAAGTAATTATCCTTTACTTAATTACCTCAAATAATTAACCACTTAATTACTTAATTACTTCACCAAGGAATTATATTAAATTAACTCATAAGTGATTATTTTAATTAATCACTAATTAATTATTTAATTAATTTATTTATTTAACTTAACCATTTAGATTAATTAAATGATTCTTAATCTACTATTAAAAGATTCTTAATTAAGAAACTATTACCTTAATTAAATCATTTATTAACAAATAAAACTTGATAATTAAAAATAATTTAATCATCTCAATTATCTTTACAATATATTTATCTTTAATTAATTCAAATTCTAAATCACTAAAGATAATCCTTATTTTAATTGATCTCCAAATCTTAATTATTTAACTTAATTAAAATAAAATACTTTAGAAATCAAATTTAATTAAAACCATTGAAACATTCAAATTAAAATGTTTGGACTTTACAAAGTGATTAAATAAAATATAATACTCATTATTAAAATCCACTTATTTCATTTTTAAAACCTTTATGTTTCAGAATATAAAAATTTATTAAAACTTAACTTTGAAACCAAATTAGTTTATAAGAGAAAGCTTGTTTATATTTTTATAAACTTTAATTAAATTTTAAAAAGCAAATTCCTCTTGCTTTCAAAATCTTTAAACATTGATTTATATTATAAAACTTTACAGCAAACCAAAACTGCATTACAGACTCGAGCTACACTCGGCAAACACAGCAACAAACCCGAGTAACCCACACGAAAGTATCGCGTAAACCCCGTGCTTCCCACCTTCCTTCTTACTTCGAGTCCCACACAACAATAACACGAGTTCATCTTCGAGTCTCCTTCCCTCCTCATCCCAGAACCCATACTTCCAGATACCTCTTGCACCGTGCAACATGCACCGTCCACCTTTCCACCAGCGATCTTTGTCGCAGCTCCGGCAAGTCATCTTCGACCCCAACGTCGAGTTTCCAAACCCAGAAAAATTATTTCGATTGAAAATCGAAATATAGCACTCCAACCCAAAACTGTTCGAAGGCCATATTCCCAAACGTGACCATCCCCGGCCATCCCCTTCACCGGAAACCACACCGCTGCTACCCTAGCTCCACTTCACTCCCCCGCAACCCCAGAATCATATGTGATCGCCTCAAATAGCGTTGCGTCATCGCGGCGCCTAGATGAACACTGACAGAAAAATCAGGAAGCAAAACCCTATTCTAACAAATTCCAACCACCTCGATACATAATAAATTCCAATCTCATTTTTCCTATGATCCCCATTTCCCCCTTCACCTTCATGCTCAATCCCGAAACCCAGTTCATCGCCGTTCACCAAGAATCGGCCAAAAACCCCAAAACTAATTAACCCAGATACCTCACCAATTACTAAATTAAAAATTGTAATAATCACACTAAAATTCATAATTTTCAATTGCTATTTCACTCATGTAATCAAAACATAAAATTGATTTAATAAAATTTTGACCCAACTTACCATTTTACTGTAAATTTGAAAATTTTAAACTAGTTATTCGATTTTAAAACTTACCAACATTTTTAGATGATAAGTTAAATAATTTCAAACAACTTTTATTCATAAATCATAAGCTAACTTGGATCCAATATGAAGTTATTGATTTTAATATATATTTGCTACCTGTAAATATCACACAGAACTGTTTATTTACACAGACATCAAGCATTTTATATTTCAAACATGCAATTAGTTTAAATTCAAAAATCCAGATGAACCATCATGATTCCACAAGAACAAGATCCATTTTAAAAATTTAAATCTGTTTTTAAAATTGTATTTACTCACCTGTAAATTTTCCAGAAACAGAAGTTGTTCCAGGCTTTTGAATTCCCTTTGCATGTTGATTTTATTGCTCGATGAACCTGAATTGCATGATGAAATCGATCTAAAATTTGAAGATGATCTTTGATTTGAATATCCAGATTTTTCAGATTCTTCTCTTCTTCTTTTTTCCTGAACTTTGTTTTGCATTTGAAGACCTTATATTGATGTTGAACTTGCTTTTAAATTTCTTGTTTCAAGTTTCATTTTTATTCCCAGATCTGGTTCTCAGATTTGTATTCCTTTTTTTTTCTGAAATGAAGCTCATTTGTATTTTACAATTTAACTTTAAATTAAATTTACAAGAGAGTGACATTTGTCTATCTTATATTCTAATTAGCTTACACCTATACATACTAATTTACATTTGTCTTAACACATATTTAAAAGTTTAACAAGTGTTATTATTGTCAATTTAATGTTTAACAAAGGGTTTTAATATTTAATTAATATTTTAAATGTTATTTCTTTATTAATAATCTATTTAAGCTACATACATACATTTATGTAATGTTAGAAAATTATAAAATGCTTCCATCTTATAAAAATAAACTTTAGGCTTTCATTATCTTAAAAACAAATTCATATAGGCATTTTTTTTAAATATCTTATATTTTAATCAATTTAATTTTATCATTTGTTCATAAATTGAGAAACTTAGTTTAATTCCTTATATAAATTTTTAAAACAATTTTATCTTATTAAAAACAAAAGCTAAAATATATGTTTATAAAATAAGAAATTAACTTTATTATTTAAAATTTAAATTTCAAATATCATTTCAAAGACATTAAATCAAATTATCATTTCAAATTTCAAAACTAAATATATTCAAGTTTGAAAACTCTTGTTAAATTTAAATTAATAATTTTCCTGTTTCAAATGTATATATAAATATATACACATATTTTAAATAGAAACATTCTAACATTAAATTTATTAATTTCCATATTAAATTTTAAAACAAATTCAAATCACAATATATACATTTATATATATTACAATTTGAATATAAAGTTTTATTACATTAAAAACTTCTTATTCACCAAAATAAATATTTCCAAATCAAATTATTATAAACTTCAAAAGAATTTAATCTTGCTAATCTATACTTTGTTAAGAAAATTATTGATAGATATTTACAAATTATTATTTTCAGCCTTTGAAATAAATCTTAACGGCCAATTTATAATATAAAATGATCGAATCAATTTAATTATTAACAAAGATTATTAAATTGATATTGCTCAAAATTCCGGGTCGTCACATTCCTCCCCCTTTAAAAGAATTTCGTCCTCGAAATTTAAAAGCAAAGATAACTTAATAACCCAGTTAAAGAATTTAAATTTAAATTAGCAATCATACAATTAATCATAGCAACCAATTTACACTAATAATTTTATTTATCCAGAAAAATTCTGAATAGAACCTACTAATATTATCTAGAGTTTCCAGATACCTTCACTGGAATACTCGCTCTATAAATCTTAAGTAACTACAATACTAAAACCACGAACTTCCTCATCTGATCCTACAAATCTGAACAAGATATCAGATTAAACCCAAAACCAGTTCAACCACCAGATTCTTCTAAACTGTTGATTCTATCACTCGAAGAATCATACACATATTCCTCAGAGATATATGAAATATAATGAATTCCAGCTATCCGAACTGGCAATTCAATCCTGTAGATCAAAATCTAATCTTCAGAGAACACAGGGAAAAATTCAAAATACTTCCAGAGCGAACTCTCCAGTTTTACCCATTCTTATATCTCCTTTGATTGGATAAAACCAAATCAATATCCAAACTCTAACTGCACATTCCAGAATTTCTCAGTTCTTAACTGCACAACTCTTCAGATGCTCTGAGTCACCTCTAATATTCCTAATCAGCCTAACCCTTGCTAATTGCTTCAAGAAACAACAGCACCAACTCAAACCAAATCTCCAGATCCTACTCAACAAAATTGCTTTCCCAAAAATAATTTGCTGAAATCCAAAATACGACTCTATACCACAAGCATCGATGGACTTTGAACCTACCTCTCTTATCTGGAATAGCCAAATAGTTGTACTTGACAACCTTGCCTCCCAAAACCAGAAAATTCCTTTATACTTAAATTCCCAACTCGCTTCCGCTGCACAACTCTGATGTTGAGCAGATGAGAATGCTATCAAAGAACGCAAGCAAAATCTTTCTTCATACACTGTTCATCTAACTCATAAAAATCTTAGTGACCATTCCACTTGGTCAAAACATCTCAACAGAATCTTAACTTAGAATAAGATGATCAATCCTTCTCCAAAGAATCTTGAGCTGCCTCACCAAATCATCTCGCTCTAAGAGGCATCCCACTACAAGGTTGAACCATCAAAATTACTCCTGAATTCCAAGTTGATAAGAAAACTCAATCTCCGATTCAGGTCAACTTCTGAATCCCTCAAGACATCTGGAAAATCTCTGACTACTACCATAGCTTTCACCTCCACATGAGATGCCTCAATCTCAAACCAAAGAATATTAAAAGATTTCCCAAACTAATCGCAAGTCACTTTTGCGATTCCTCTCAGTTCTGATTCCAAAGAACTATCTCCCCAACTAGAACAGCTTTTCCTAAATAAGATAAATCTTTCCAGAATGGTTTATCTACCAGAAAATGATAGATCACTTCCAACAGATATCTCGCTCTGCTGAGCCTCCCAAAGAAATGGATAAGCTTTCACCATTTGCCTGGTCTGCTGATAGTAGAATCCCAAAGATTACTGAATCATCGAAGAAATAGATCCATGCTGCTACTTCCAAACTTCACTTCAATGATACTGCTAAGCCACAAGATCTTCCTTAACCAGAAGCTTCTTGAAACACCAAACTAACATCCAATTTTTGCCAAAAAACCTTGAAACGGGTAGACATCAATGCTCTTCCAACACCATCTAAATCTGGCTCCAAAAGAAACATCTTCAGAACCATCTATGGATACTGCATCTCATCACACAGCTATTCCTTCTTGAAGCTATCAAGATACTCTTACCTGCTTCTTCTCAGCGGACAACTCAACTCTTGGAAATCCCTGCTCACTCGTGAGCAAATCAACCTCACACTTCAAGAATATACTTCAATTCTAGAAAATACATCCTCCGGACTCAAAGAAATCCTTTCACCAATCTACAAAACTTATTCGAGACGGTATTAGGTCTACAATCTCGACAAACACCTCCAACCACAACATATAAACCTCTTCCAATAGTGGTAGTTGTGTTCCACACACTCCTACCTTATCTACCTTTATAACCTATGTGGGAAAATCCGAACAGACAACCCAACAGATTAGGTAGTTATATAAATAAATATATATATATATATATATTACAAGTACGCTCTCTCAAGATAGACACCACTCCAGAGCCTAGGTATTCACTCAACCTAACGCTCTGATACCAGCTGTAGCGACCCGACTTTCCACTCTCGGAAAATCACATCACTAATTAAGAAAGAAAGAGATAGAAGAAGAAAAGAAAGAGAAGAAAGAGAAACAACACATCAGAATCTCACAGCGGAACGATTTAAATATAATATAGAACATATACATAGTATCATATACATCAAAGTACACAACTAAACATCTCAATTTAGACAGTTATAACATTTCTGTCTAATACAATACAAGAACAATCATATAGAATATCAACACAGCGGAAACTCTAACCATATATCTACACGCGGAAGCCTCCTGCTCCAAAGCTCCTCCAGATTTCGTTAAGAGATAACCTGAATCACTTGACTACTCATATCTAATATGAGTACCCAAGAGTTTAATAAAACAGAAAATAAACACTCAGGTCAGACAGGGGTCTGGTGTGAGTAAACGGTTTAAGATTGCTTAACTTTAGAAAAACCTTTGAAAGAAAAGGTATCACGTAAGACTTCCCACACATAAACATGGAAAAGTTTATACCTTACGCTAACCAAAACATTTGATAGGAAATCCAGTGATATTATAATAGGGTCTAGGGTTTTCAAGTAAAATAGCCGAAATTGTTACATTCATTATATTCCTGCTACTAGCCACAAAAGTGGGTAATACAAACAAAACCGTAGGGTCTCGTAGGGAAAATGGGTTTCCATCAATGGCAAGGCTACTAGGGTACCGCCCGTCACAGTTCGTGGTCTAGATCACCGTACCGATGAGTACTCCCACTCCCCTGCAACACAAGGGCGGGACCATTCCTTACTGAACAGTCCCGAACAAGACCACCCCGCAGTTGGCTGCAGACCAACTGCCCACACAGCCGAAAAATAAAGGGACTTCTAGACAGGGATGTATCTTACTCTCCAGTGGGAGCGACCCACGAAGCCTTGCTGCACCTCCCCTGTTTTAGCCATTCCTGGTTGATGAGGCTTGAGGCTGCGATTACCTTTATAGGACCAATTATCTTAGAATGCTCATCGTCCTCCTGACGATGTTCTGAAAGCATTCAATCCATACAAGTTCGTTCCGGGTTCGAACGAAACCGAAGGCACTATCTCGTTGCACTCATTTTGGAATCACCCTTAGAGTCAACGACCATAGCCCTTGCACTCTAATTCACCATCTCGAACCTATAAGCACTATTCCGTCAAACTCATTACGAAATCACCCACAGAGTTATACTAACGTATAGCCCTTACACCTCGAGTCTTCACTTGCTCCACTTGGATTAACGACCTACGTTTAATTGGAATCGATGTGATTTTCGGATATCCAAATATGGAAACCCGATCCCGGTCTCACCGAAACCAAACGCCATTTCAAATGTCCAAGTTGTACTTAAGGGATTTAAACAATAGATATTTAGAAATACCACTTAACATAAATGGATGTATCATATTACACAGATAGATAAGCATCTATTATCACATGCATCTATACATATCACATAGCAGCATATAAATCACATCTCAGATATAACATATTCACATCATCACATATCAATCAATGTCATCCAACAACAACCAATATCATTAACTCATCCAATGATATATATCATCCAATCATTAATCATTCATAAACAAGTTTGATTCAAACTTGATTAATTTAATTAATCCTTAAACTAAATTAATCCTTAATTAAACACTTGGATTATCTTCAATCCAACTTCTTATTCATTAATTAATTAATTAATTAACATCACTTAATTATCCAATTCAATTAATCTTCCCTGATTAATTATCACTTAATTACCTTAAGTAATTCTTACTTAATTACCATATTAATTAACCATCCTGATTAATTACTTCCAAATTATACTAAGTAATTACCTCTTTATTACCTTCTAAATTAATCAACCTTGATTAATTATTCTTTATTATCCTGATAATTATTCCTTAATTACCTTTAATTAATTACACCTGATTAATAACCTTTAATTAATCACATTTGATTAATTACTTTTAATTAATCATATTTAATTAATTATTTTAAATTAACCACCTATGCTTAATTACTTTAATTACATTTAGTAATTAAAACTTAATCATAAATTGATTAATTAACAATTAATTAATTATTTCCATTAATAAATGATTATTTTCATTAATTAAATTTCTTTCTTAATTAATTTTTTTTTACAAGTAATTAATCACTTAATTAATTACTCTTAATCCTTTTATTAATTAATCATTAATCAAATAATTTAAATCTTTAACTAATTATTAATTAATTCTTTAATTAATAACTAAAGTGATTAACTCTTAATCACATTTACTTAATTACTTTTCATAAAGTAATTATCCTTTACTTAATTACCTCAAATAATTAACCACTTAATTACTTAATTACTTCACCAAGGAATTATATTAAATTAACTCATAAGTGATTATTTTAATTAATCACTAATTAGTTATTTAATTAATTAATTTATTTAACTTAACCATTTAGATTAATTAAATGATTCTTAATCTACTATATTAAAAGATTCTTAATTAAGAAACCATTACCTTAATTAAATCATTTATTAACAAATAAAACATGATAATTAAAAATAATTTAATCATCTCAATTATCTTTACAATATATTTATCTTTAATTAATTCAAATTCTAAATCACTAAAGATAATCCTTATTTTTAATTGATCTCTAAATCTTAATTATTTAACTTAATTAAAATAAAATACTTTAGAAATCAAATTTAATTAAAACCATTGAAACATTCAAATTAAAATGTTTGAACTTTACAAAGTGATTAAATAAAATATAATACTCATTATTAAAATCCACTTATTTCATTTTTAAAACCTTTATGTTTCGGAATATAAAAATTTATTAAAACTTAACTTTGAAACCAAATTAGTTTATAAGAGAAAGCTTGTTTATATTTTTATAAACTTTAATTAAATTTTAAAAAGCAAATTCCTCTTGCTTTCAAAATCTTTAAACATTGCTTTACATTATAAAATTTTGCAGCAAACCAAAACTGCATTACAGACTCGAGCTACACTCAGCAAACACAGCAACAAACCCGAGTAACCCACACGAAAATATCGCGTCAACCTCGTGCTTCCCACCTTCCTTCTTACTTCGAGTCCCACACAACAATAACACGAGTTCATCTTCGAGTCTCCTTCCCTCCTCATCCCAGAACCCATACTTCCAGATACCTCTTGCACCGTGCAACGTGCACCGTCCACCTTTCCACCAGCGATCTTTGTCGCAGCTCCGGCAAGTCATCTTCGACCCCAACGTCGAGTTTCCAAACCCAGAAAAATTATTTCGATTGAAAATCGAAATATAGCCCTCCAGCCCAAAACTGTTCGAAGGCCATATTCCCAAACGTGACCATCGCCGACCATCCCCTTCACCGGAAACCACACCGCTGCTACCCTAGCTCCACCTCACTCCCCCGCAACTCTAGAATCATATGTGATCGCCTCAAATAGCGTTGCGTCATCGCGGCGCCTAGATGAACACTGATAGAAAAATCAAGAAGCAAAACCCTATTCTAACAAATTCCAACCACCTCGATACATAATAAATTCCAATCTCATTTTTCCTATGATCCCCATTTTCCCCTTCACCTTCATGCTCAATCCCGAAACCCAGTTCATCGTCGTTCACCAAGAATCGGCCAAAAACCCCAAAACTAATTAACCCAGATACCTCACCAATTACTAAATTAAAAATTGTAATAATCACACTAAAATTCATAATTTTCAATTGCTATTTCACTCATGTAATCAAAACATAAAATTGATTTAATAAAATTTTGACCAACTTACCATTTTACTATAAATTTGAAAATTTTAAACTAGTTATTCGATTTTAAAACTTACAAACATTTTTAGATGATAAGTTAAATAATTTCAAACAACTTTTATTCATAAATCATAAGCTAACTTGGATCCAATATGAAGTTATTGATTTTTTTTTACTATTAAATACTTCCTAAAATGGCGACTGGCGAATTGCGAATTGCGTTTGCTCCTCCGTAACCTCCCTTCCTTCATTGCAGTACGCCGCCCCTTTCCCCTTTCACTCTCCTCTGTTTTCCCTTCGCCCTTCTTTCTTTCACGCTTTTTGTACATGCCTTCGCGTTCAGCGATTATGTCTTCAGATCTGCCTCGTGGATCTGGCGCGTTTGTGGACACAGCTCCTTCGAATCGTGTAGATGAATTGCCTCTTGCTGAGTGTGTTTCCACATTGCCAATGACTGGATTATTGTCCGATAACCCATCTTCGGTCTCGAATACACCATCTGTGCTCGGCCCAATTCCTTATACGGGTAAGTCCTCCTTGTCAGCGTTCTTAGCTGCTTCTCCCTCATCTACTTGGACGTCTTTGAAGGTGAGTCTTCCGGTTCTATCTGGTTTGGAAGTAAGTACTGTGTCACCTGTTGGACTTGACTGTAATTTGGATAAAGTGGTGGCAATGGCCGATGTAAATGATAATGAAACATGTAAATCGTGGGTGTCTTCTGATTGTGTAGTTGATGTGGGTAACAGTGTAGTAACTGGCTTGGGAGGTAATGCTAATACTGGGGCTATATTGGGTGGCACATCAAATGTTCGATGTTTTGACAATGTCAATGTTCCCAAGCCTGTGGTTTCACATGATCTGCATGTCCCTCCACTGTCTCGGCCTGCTACTAGTTGGTCATCTTTGTTTACCAAGCTACCATGTAACGCTGGTATTCACTCACCACGTCGTTTTGAAGTAGTTGAGAATGAGGGATTAATGGTTCCTCCGGTGGAAGTGATTGAGGCCGGCGTGACTTTTTGGAAAGACCATTTGGTTGGGTTCTTTCTTGATTCAAATCCTCCCTATCATGTAGTCAAGTCGAGGTGCAATATGGTATGAAAGCCTAGAGGTGGTTTGTCAGTCCATTATGATAATGAAATGTTCTTTTTTAAATTTGTGCGTAGTGATGAAAGGCAACGTATATTGGAAGCTAATCCTCTACTTATTGATGGTAAACCGTTCATAATCACAATGTGGAGTCCTTCTGTGGATCGTGCGAAGGAACAAGTTTTGTCTATTCCTGTCTTGGCCCATTTTTCTCATATTCCTTCTGTTCTCCAGCCTCTTATCGGGATTGACTGGCTTGCTGGTCTGGTTGGTAAGGTAATATGTTATGATACTAATACTGTGGCTAGAAAGAAGCTTGTTTATGCCAAAGCTCTTATTGAGATCACTCCTGACAAACCTTTGCCTATGGTATTAAAAGTCAAGCTTGATGAGAGTCATGTTGCTGAAGTCAAAGTTCGCTATAGTTGGAAACCTGAGATTTGTGATTCTTGTCCGTCCTTTGGTCATTGTGCTGTATCCTGTCCTGGCCTGGTTGTCCCCTATTATGCCCGGACGCCTCTTCCACGTCCTCCTGTTCGTGAGTGGGTTAGGAAGATTGTTGTTCCTGCTCCTCCTGAACCTTTATCTGTTGCGCCTCTAGCTCCTATATAGTCCCCCCTATTGTGGATCCACCTGCTGCCTTGTTGGAATGTGTTGCTCCTTCTGGGTCTGTGCTTGTTCTACTTCCAGCCTCTGATACTCCTCCTTCTACCCTGGAGGTGGATCCTTCTGCTACCGCTTCTGATATCATTTCCTGGTACTCGGATGAGCGTGCTTGGGTTCACTCTCCCTCTGATATGAGATATTCTCCTGAGAGGGACGTTTTCTATGCCTTTATTAGTGAGTTTGGTGGCGAGAGTAGATATCTTATGTATCATATTGTGGGCGAAGGATTGTGCCTCATTACGGATGGTGAGTTAGGGGAGGAGAACAAAAGTAAGTTTTATGATGTCACTTGGGATAGGAAATTTCTTTAATCGCCTGGTTCAGTTGGTTATGATCCTTTGTTGGCAACTCTTTTCGCTAGGTATTCGCATGATATTGGACCATCGGCGGTTGATGGACGACATAGTTCTTCCTCTTCTGAGGAAGACTAGTTTATGCTGTATTAGTAGTTTAGGCTTTTTTGTCTAACTCCTGCTCTTTATTTTATTTTCTTTTCTATCCATCTTAGTTGCTCTGTGCGTGTGCAGAGCACCTGTTCTCCCATTTTTATATACAGTGGCACGGCCCACTCTAAAGCCGGCTAGCTTTGCTAAAAAAAAAAAATATTTGCTACCTGTAAACATCACACAGAACTGTTTATTTACACAGACATCAAGCATTTTATATTTCAAACATGCAATTAGTTTAAATTCAAAAATCCAGATGAACCATCATGATTCCACAAGAACAAGATCCATTTTAAAAATTTAAATCTATTTTTAAAATTGTATTTACTCACCTGTAAATTTTCCAGAAACAGAAGCTGTTCCAGGCTTTTGAATTCCCTTTGCATGTTGATTTTATTGCTTGATGAACCTGAATTGCATGATGAAATCAATCTAAAATTTGAAGATGATCTTTGATTTGAATATCCAGATTTTTCAGATTCTTCTCTTCTTCTTTTTTCCTGAACTTTGTTTTGCATTTGAAGACCTTATATTGATGTTGAACTTGCTTTTAAATTTCTTGTTTCAAGTTTCATTTTTATTCCCAGATCTGGTTCTCAGATTTGTATTCCTTTTTTTTCTGAAATGAAGCTCATTTGTATTTTACAATTTAATTTTAAATTAAATTTACAAGAGAGTGACATTTGTCTATCTTATATTCTAATTAGCTTACACCTATACATACTAATTTACATTTGTCTTAACACATATTTAAAAGTTTAACAAGTGTTATTATTGTTAATTTAATGTTTAACAAAGGGTTTTAATATTTAATTAATATTTTAAATGTTATTTCCTTATTAATAATCTATTTAAGCTACATACATACATTTATGTAATGTTAAAAAATTATAAAATGCTTCCATCTTATAAAAATAAACTTTAGGCTTTCATTATCTTAAAAAAAATTCATATATGCATTTTTTTTAAATATCTTGTATTTTAATCAATTTAATGTTATCATTTGTTCATAAATTGAGAAACTTAGTTTAATTCCTTATATAAATTTTTAAAACAATTTTATCTTATTAAAAACAAAAGCTAAAATATATGTTTATAAAATAAGAAATTAACTTTATTATTTAAAATTTAAATTTCAAATATCATTTCAAAGACATTAAATCAAATTATCATTTCAAATTTCAAAACTAAATATATTCAAGTTTGAAAACTCTTGTTAAATTTAAATTAATAATTTTCCTATTTCAAATGTATATATAAATATATACACATATTTTAAATAGAAACATTCTAACATTAAATTTATTAATTTCCATATTAAATTTTAAAACAAATTCAAATCACAATATATACATTTATATATATTACAATTTGAATATAAAGTTTTATTACATTAAAAACTTCTTATTCACCAAAATAAATATTTCCAAATCAAAATTATTATAAACTTCAAAAGAATTTAATCTTGCTAATCTATACTTTGTTAAGAAAATTATTGATAGGTATTTACAAATTATTATTTTCAGCCTTTGAAATAAATCTTAACTGCCAATTTATAATATAAAATGATCAAATCAATTTAATTATTAACAAAGATTATTAAATTGATATTGCTCAAAATTCCGGGTCGTCACAAAACCTTTAGCTACAATCCCTGCAAAGAAGATAGTCACTTTAATAGTTACGAACATCATCACTAGATTCGGGATCCTCCATTAAATAAGTTCAGATAATAGGACCAATTTGAAAATAAGGAGTTCGCAGAGCTTTATAAAAGGAATAGAATAATAAAAAGTTTCTCTAGTCGCACATCCGTAAACAAATAGGCAGGTTGAAGCAGCAAACGAAACTATCAAGAAGTTGCTAAAGAAGAGACTACAAAAAGCTAAAGGAAAGTGGGTGAAGGAGGTGCCTTTAGTACTATGGGCTTATAGAATTTCACCCAAGTCCCCAATCGACTATACACCATTTTCCTTAGCCTACAGCTACGAAGCCATGCTCCCCATTGAAACAAAGGTCCCATCATATAGAAAGATATCATATGTGGCAGTGTAGAACAAGGAATTAAAGGAAGCTGCCCTAGACCATATTTAACAGAAAAGAGATGAGGCGGCAGTTTGATCCTCATATACAGACAAAGGATGGCAAAAAACTACAATGCTAGGCTCAGGAAGAAAAACTTCTGCAAAGTAGACCTAGTACCATGGAGGGTGGCGACCATCACCAAAGGCCCAACGGACGGGGCGTTGCGCCCAAATTGGGAAGGTCCCCTACTTGTAGCAGAAGTCTTAGCTAATGGGGCGTACTTATTATCAAAACCTAATAGAAATCTGTTCTGAGAGCATGGAATTCAGAGCAACTCGGGCCTTATTTTGTATGATCAGTGTTACTTATAAAACAACCATTGTAATAATTATGAAAAATAGTAATTTAATAAGCTAGACATAGGGATATTAGATAGCCCGAACCAGTATAAAAATCTCTTTGTGTTAATTGCACTAACATAACTAATAACATTGGTTTGTATTATACATAACCTAGCTGCTCAACCAAATAGTTACACTGGACGTAAAGATATTAGATCGCTGAACTAGTACAAAAAACAATGCATATGGATTAGAAGGTTGTAAAATACCATAAATAACGGGGCAGACCATGCCAAGCGCATGAACAAAAAACAGTCCACCCCTAATAGCAGGGCAGGTCGTGCCAAGCACACAACAAGGTGTGAATGTCAAAAACCAAGTTTAGAAAGCATTAAATGCACAAAGAGTTAATCAAGAATGGAAAGAAAAGATAATGCGTGGAATGTGGTGCAACCTACAAATCGAATACAATTCTAGAAAATACGCAAAGCTTACCGGGTAAATAGTAAAAACAAAGATCTGCTCATATTTATTAAGGTCGACTTATGCTCACCGAGATCCATGCATATTTATATATTTCCACATTTATACATGTCGGTAAAGATTAAATTATTATCATGCAAAGTTACATCAAAAGTTAAGTCTAAGGCTTTGGCTAATAAAAAAACAAACTATGCTACGGTTCTAACCCTCCCTCAAAGGAATCGTTAATTATGATGCTTTCGCAACGATGAGATCTAGGCTCCCTCAATCCAAACATTGGCAAGAACTTTTTCTCTCCCGAGAGACCGAAAATGAGCCCTTTCTGTAGTAGTTCCCCAACTCATGAAATTTGGCCTCGTAATACTTATTCAAATCTTCCTTCCACTAGAAAATAAATTAGAATCAGCCCTCGATGGAGATAAAGGACCAGCACCAAGCCTCAATGCAACATTGTAGGCCAAGGACGTAATAGGATCGTCCTCTACTATAGTTTGCTTAATGACCTGAAGAGACAACTCTTCAAGGTCGTCATTCAGTACCTTGATCTTGTCATCGTGGAAAACCTTATATGCACTTTCAGTGCCTTTCAATAATCCCTCTAGTTCGATAATCTAAATTAGAGTAAACTTGAGCCTTTCCCCAAGTCAACCATCTTCGAACATTGCCTTACAGGGAAAGGCTGAAAAATCAAATGAATCCAGGCCAATAAAGTTAAAACAAAGTGCAATCCATTAAAAACTCATAAGGAACTTACACTCTTTTCAATGGTAATAACAAATATCTTCTTTTTATAGCACTCTTATGAGCATTTACACAACCACAAGTATTCAGTAACATGATTTTACAAGAGTATTCTAGGTTATAAGTTCTTAAAATACCGTGCTAATTATAAAACGCCTATTCTAAGGCATGTTATCCATAGGTCTGTTCTGATGCAAACGATCTTCCTTGGATCACAATAGCGCCTGCCCAGTGGGCCGTCGGATCTTCCGTAGTTACCTCAAAATCTTCTTATTATAAAGGAAGTTCAGGTCAAAAGTAGGGTAGAAAAAGGAAAAAAATGTCAACGGTGCATTGTAAAGTGATCTACCCCATCTTCCTTTTAAACTTCTCCCTTCCAAGCTTCTCTATGACATTGGCAACCTAATCCTCCCAGGTACATTGATTGGTGCTGCTACGATACAAGGGGCGGCCTGAGCTTCTTGCAATAAATCTTCATGCTCGTAGGTCTTGAGCGCAACATCCTTTCTTGTTTTCATTAAACTATCAGTTAGTTAAACTTTAGTCTTTTTTGAGTTTATAGAAAAGCTACTAAAGTATTTAAGAGCATCAACTACCCACCCCTTCCTCTGTGAGCGAGGAAGCATTTCAGCCCCTGTCGCTCCATCCACTGCTTGTAGTGAGCTTCCATCTCTTTAACTTGACCGGAAGTGCACTTCCAATTTCTTCTACCACTCATCCGCCAATGAGGGGTCCATGCCTGTAGGGGAGTATAAGTCGTGTCTTAGCTAAGCCCTTCTGCTACTTCTCCACCTTCGACATCCTCTTTCTCCTCAATTTGATGGGCAGCCTAAAAAGGCATGCCTTTTATAGTCTTCTACAGCCCTTTAATTTTCGCTTCATAGACAATCCCATAAAGTGCTTCAAGCTCCTACATTGACTGTTCCAATTCAGTCACTTTGGAGTTTGCAACACCTAACTATATGCGCAACTTGACGTTATGTTGGTACTAGTGCTCAAGTGCATTCTAAGCTTCCTTGAGCTCGGAAGGGGAAAATTTTCAAGTCTCTTTCAAGCCTTTCATTAGCACATATTAAATGGAGATTCTCTTTCTCCAAGGCTACAGTAGAAGTCATGACCCCAACCTCAAACTCAGGCGCACCGGTGTCACACAAGCCATAAACAATAGGGACCGAAGGTTTATTGGACTCAAAGGTTCTGGTGGATTCAGAAGGAGGCCATTGGGGATCGACCTACTTGGTAATAATTAAAGTTTGATTTAAAAGAAGCCGAAATACACAAAGTTAAAAAACATGTCACATAAAGAACAAATTTATACGAAAAATCTAGCAAATTCACGTGCAAAAAAGTAATAATGATACATAATGCTCAATCCCTGTTTAGAATTCGAGTGAGAAGGAACCGCTCTCTATGGTACATCACCACCGACGCAGTACAAAGTCACTAAGTGCTTCTTTCTCTTTAACTATTTAGGCGATTTTAGGAAGCAACTTTTGGGTTTCCCCTCTAAGTTGCGTGAACGACCCATCTAGCCCCTTTCCATGATTACGAATCATCGCTGCACTAAGACCAAGACAATCTACGGTCTGGTTTTGGAGATTCTCCATGCTTTCCTTCATGATTTTAGTAAATGTTACTTTCTTAGAAAACTATAAAGAACAAATGAACGAAGATGACACGGTCACTCATAGCGTAGAAATAAAATAGTAATAGCGTAGAAATAAAATAGTACGATGACTAAAGAAGTTGATCATGACAAAGTTAAGTAACAAAATTCATAATATTACATGTTGCAAAGTTTAAAAAACACAAAAGTAGTAGGAATCATTTAGAATGATTAGGTAGTTACATTAGCTTAGGGGGTCGAGGTGACCTTGGTCTCCTTAGAAGGCGCAGTCCCGTCATCCTATTGGAAAGAGGTATCTTGGGAGATAGAAGGGGAAGCCTTGTCCTTCCCCAGCTCCTTATCCCACTCCGCTCTACAATAAGTATGGGCATCTTTGATCTTCTCAAAGTCCCCCATAAAGATAAGATCAACCTCAGCAGAATCATCATCCAAGCGATTAGCAAAAAATTAATGCTTAATTACAACATACATCTGATAGAACACCCAATAGGTGATCTTTGAAAGCTTGTCCTTAGTCTCCCCCAGCACCTTCTCTTTCTCCCCCAACACTTTATGTTTATGCTCCAACTCTTGACCCTTCAATGCGAAAGCCTCATCTTCCGCCTTCACCGCCTCCTTCATCTTTTTCGCTTTCTCCCATTGAACCTTGAGCTCTTCATCTAGTTTAACCTTCTCGGAAGCAACTATGTCAAAGTCTGCCTCAAGCTGCACAATAATGGCAATGGATAAGACCCGGTTGTCCTCTTCCCTCTTCCGAGCCTCGACTGCCAAAGCACTTACCTGTTACAAAACAAAGATAGATAAGCTAAAAATAGGTAAGCTAGTCACCATAAAAGAAAGAAGGAGAAGAAGGTACATATGAAGGCCAAAGACCTTTCGAGCTTAGTAACAAGCTCGAGGAAGGGGGATATAGGAAACGGTAGAGCAATAGGATAAGGTTATGGGGCAGAAGAAATATGAGATAGACCATCCAAGGTGATACGCTCCACCCCTTCGACAAGATCAATGATAACACTCTTAGACAAAGGCAAGTAATGAATGTGAGGTTCTTGGAGGGACTGAAGAGAGGGGATATGTAGAGCTTCAGAAGAAGGATGGGAAGGAGGAGAAGATGTGTGCAATTTTTTAAAAGGTTGAACAGAAGCATCAGCATCATCCTTCCCCCTCTTATTTCCTCTTTTCTCTTTCTTTTCCTTTAGTTTCTTTGATGAGAATCATCAAAAAAACACGTCGATAAGGTCACTAGCCATTTCACCTATACATAAGAATTTTTTTAAGATCAGTAACAGTCCTTACAAGGATTAAGAACAAGAAATAAGGTTTCATTCCCCAATTTATCAAATTATACCCCTAGGTTTATTTGCAGTTGTGGAAAATTCAAAAATAGAACGAGAAAATTTGTGCCTAATGCGTAAGAAATCATATTTTTGCAGTAGCGATGCAGTAAAAAACAATTTGTTTTCGTATCATCTTTACCCAAATTCAGGATAATTTGTCTATGAGATATGAATGATGTAGTAGCCTCATCGGAAAAGAGGGGATGATTGGGTTGTGGTTGGAAAACAGAAGGAAAATTATCAAGGTTCGCAATAAAGAAATATAGATCGTTCCACTTCTACGTCTTATGGGGAACAAACGTAAGAACCGACTTTTTTGTTTAAGCATAATAAAAATCCAAATTCACCCCAAAATATGTCTTAGTGGTATCAAATAAGAATTGGAGTTCTTCACACGAGGAAGGCGTGCTCTTCTCAACGTAGATGATGGATGTAGCAATTTGGAGGGTATAAGAAATAAGAGCAAGTTGAATGAGTGTGAAGCTAATGGTGGATAGCCATTTGAAGAGAATTTGGTTAGAAGGAAGATAAATCCCACATCAAATATGTTCTGGATTGATATAAATAAAGTCGTCTGAGGGTATTAGGATACGATCACGAGGCTCATGAACTCTACCTATATAACCTTCGAACCTGAATTGACCCAAAACACCCTCTATTTCCCTTAGTTCAGATACTCTAGATGGCAAAGATAGGGAAGAGACAGAAGTGGCTGTCATATCAAAAAGAATATACTTGATCGGCTATCAATAATCGCTAAAGGTTTGGGGAAACAGCAAGAAAAAAGTATACACTTACTTTGGTTTGGAAAAGGAATGATTCTTGGAGAAGACGAGATTAGCAACTAGGATTTCATTTTGTTATTGAAAGCATATAAAAGAATGAAGAAGAAGAAGATGAAAGATATATACTTACCTCGACAAAAATCTTAGCTACATAATTGGAATGATGAAGAATCCTCAAAACATCAGTTGATTAATGGTAGAAAATATTAGCACAAAAATCAGTACAGATTTTTTTAGAAGTTGAAAAGAATAAAGCGATAGCTTTTCAAAAGATCGGCCAATAAAGGAATGATATATGTGCTTGAGCACTAAATGTAAAACGGCTATAAAGAATTTTTCTTCCTCTTGAAAGGAAGGAAGAGAAATAATAGAACTGATAGGTTGTGGAAAAAAATAAGACTAGATACTAGTCCATATACATCTATGATCACTACAGACTTAGGAGGCAAATGGTACACCCAAAATTTCCAAATGTTGTCAAAGTGAAATTAATAACAGCACCGAGCGTAGACTAACTTCTCCCATGATAGGAGTCGAAATATAAAAACGAAGCAAGAACGAAATCAAAATAGTACTATGCCAAAATTCTTGAACGGTGGTAAAATATAAAGACTGCACCCACCCGTTAAACATTGCTTTGGCACTATAGCTCGAATTGACTATGGGATGTAGGAACCAATCTGCAACCTTCATACTTGCTTCAATAGATAGAACTGCAACATAGTTTCCAAGTATCAAAATATGAAGACTGCACTATGGTCCCAAAAGGCGAGACTTAGAAAGTTAGAATGAGGCATAGTCTCTAAGAAATAGTGAGATATAGAAACTGTGCTATGGCCCCAATGGTAGCACTAATGATGCAGAGTTGCAACACAATCCTTTAAACGACTATATGCAAATAAGGACACACCGCAATCTTAAACTAACGTCTAAAAGTGGCAGATCTGCATCGTAATTTTGTATTAAGAGGCTATAAGGATGTGTCACCATTTAATGTTGATGCGATAGAACAACACGGCAATCCTATATCAATATCAAATTAATAAAGAATATGCCACTGTCTTGATGTGACAAAACAATGTTGCAATTCTAAAAACATCGACCACAAACATAAAGACTCGAAAGATGAGGCGTTGAGAAGAGACTGCTCCACAACCAAGATCCAAACCTCATTCCTCAACGGCAAAACAAGAGGACCCAACTTCATCCCCAAGATCGTTAAATTTGGCTCAAGGACAAAGGCGATGGGGCAGTCCTCTAATGTTTAGAGCAGCTCAGCACAGGTTCACACAAGGCAGTCACCCTCCAAAACAACATCTTAATCTCTTCTACTAAGCCATGCAACTCAAGCCATCACTAAACACAGTGCTATGCTAATATCACAGATTGGATGGTGCAGTACAGCTTCAGAAGTGTTGATGCAGTTCAAAGGCTCTTCGACATCACTACTTCGGGCATAATGAAGGTACAAATCACAAAAAATTAATGCAAAATTTAAAGCGTTGATAATGGTATGTCTCTCCGTGAAAAGAAGGGGTGTTCCTAATTATAGCTTTATTATAACAACCTCCAATTTGAGGCCCGAAAATAAGCGCTATTGATATAGCAGTCATCCATAATGTTATTTCCCGATGACAAAATGAGATCAGTTAATTGCATCTATAACATCAAGATCGCATGAATATGAAAATTTTCAAAACATATTTCATTACTAGACTTTCACATTTATTGCATAATCTCATCGATTCCACATGCAGAGAAAATATAATAAATACAATTATATTCCAAGAGCGACATATGAAGATGTCCCCTTAGATGATCATAGTCTAACTAGTTGACAGTTATAAATTCTGTAATTACATTTATTCAAAAAAAGCATAAACTTCTAACATCGTAGTGGAAATAAACTCCTAACATTAGCTTGCTTCATGCACGTCTCTGGAAGCTTATTCTCTTACCTGAACACCCTACTCCCGATCTACTAAATTGAGTACCCAAGATGTTAAGGAGAATACAGAAACTTTGGGTCAGACTAAAAGCCAGGTGTGAATAATAATATACCATCTCAAACCAAAACGGATATTTAGTAAGACCATGCCATAAAACGAAATGAATTTTTGCCTCACTAGTACCTTTTCAAAATATGTCAATCTTAACATAAATCAGGCACCTACAACCACAATAGTTAATACAAAACATAATATGATCTATGCATGCAATATGGATAAATATGACTAGTCTGTCATTAAAGGGTTAGGCATTCCCAAAGTTTACTCACCCCATGAAATTAACAGTCTCTCAAATCATAGTTTTCCTAGGATCACTATGAAATTATTAGTTTTCACAGGCCGACTAATAACTTATCAGGCTGACTCAGACCAAAACATAACCAGATGTCCCAAAATCTCCAAATACGATTAGGAGAAAGACAAATTAAATAATACAATGAGCATATAAAGCTATGAGTTCCCTTCTGTGTGTACGTCTTTTAGGCTCACTACTGACAAAACCCTATGCACCGGAATCGCGGACCTTTACCAATCAGGGGCTATCGGCTAAAGCATAGGACGCCTGATGATCGCCTTATACCACCGACACCAATAGTATATAAATAATGCGCTGTTGTCGTGCCCGGTTGATATAGGATGATCATCACGGTTGAAATAAATCAATATAGCATATAGCCTATCGTATATCTTATGGTGCATGGACAAAATATAATATCACATATATAATAAAAGAGATGGTATATGAACATATCATCATCATCAGAGTATAATATCCATAGAGTTATACATCAATAGTAGAGTTTACATAATGGAAATAAACTCAACAGCTATCAAACAAATAGTAAGCAATCACTGCCAAGGCTCCCCAGTGTTGCATAGTGGAAAAAGTATAGACTCCATATATATGTATATAATAAGAGATAGCTCCATCCACCTTGTCCTTCGAATAGCTACTACGTCACCTAAACCTATTATCTTGTCTACTCATTTAAGAGTACCTAAGATAATATAAGAAGCAGAGCATAATAACTTGGGTCAGATAACATGTGGTGTGAGTGATAAATGAGTCTCAAAATACTAAATAGGTATATACGGTAAGGAACTAGAGTACACGAACAATACCCGACCTGTCCCTTCAACCAATGAGTTAGCATATAATACTATAATATGCTACTATATAATATCATAAAAATATACTACAAACCAGATTAATGATATCAGTCTTCTAGGAATTCCTATCTCTAATATCTACTTCTCTGATACCCATGAGTGATAAACTACTAAAGAAAGCAACTAAAGCAACCACATGATCCATCAAACAATCCTAATTATCACTCCATGTGCTCTAAATATATGATAGCTCGTATGGCCTCCTTTCTACCAAGGACTAACGGAAATCCCGTTTCTCCGCTCTTGTATCTTGCAGCCCAAAGCTATATACGTTTCTCGCAATCTAAATCTAGACAATAGACCCAAAGCTACAGGTCCAGGGTATATGGATCCTCGCTACAATCAATGGGCATTCCCACTTAGAATACCTTTGCTTCGAGTACAACAGAAAACACTCTAAGCATCAACGATTCCTTAGCGCATACACCTGAGCCCTCTTTTGCTCCATTTGGATATCAAGCCCTTCTTGTTCAATCTAGTTTCCATTATTCATGAGGAATCCTTCCACATTCCCTGATCATATGGCTCACTGCTTTTACGAGCCACAATCTTCAGAACCTACTCCTAACATGAGCCAACATCCGAAGACTCTAGCTTTTCATCATAATGTTATGTCGCTATCCAACCCTGATGCGAACGAGCCAACACATCCATCAAAATCTATAGGATCTCTACTTCACCTACCATAAGTTTCACCTTCATCAAACTCACTACGAGAAGTCGGTACCGACCTCTCATGTAGGTACTGACCTCTCCCCTTAACTAATTATTGGCCAAGTTTCTTTCTTCCTCTTCCTTGCTTCTAGTACTCCATGCCTAGTTGCTTTGACCCTGATCTCTCCATTCAAACAACTAGGTTATCACTCCAAAGCACCTACTTCAAACTCTAGAAAACAAGTCGGTATAGCCTTTAACCCTTAACCAATCACCTATCTCATGACTTGGGTCACCTTTACTAGCCTTGCTCTTGAAATCCTCAAAAACGACGACCTGTTGGAGCAAACCACAGAACTCGGTACCAGCCTCTCATGTAGGACTAACATTTAGGTTTTGTTTTGATTTTAGAAAATGAAATGAGAATGATGAAAGAGGAAGGGTTTAGGGAATGAATTGAGGAATTATGCTCATTATGCCCGTCTTATTGATCCCTTTCTACTCTATGTTTAAAACAATCTTATTAATTGATTAATTAAGGCCAGACTCAAATTAATTAACAAAACTCATTCTCCTTATCTCCTCATATTATTCTATTTAATTTATCTAGTTAAATTCTTTGAATAATGTTAAGTGAAAATTAGGGGTGTTACATTCATGTACACGTATGTCTAGTCCATGGGCCTGTTGCTTTGCAGGATCAAAAATTCATAATCTATTCAAATTTGGGTTTTCCCATCTCAGTTTCAAACATTCTCGCTTTAATTTCAAACTTCCGGCCAAAATTCAGAATCCAACCGCTTAAATTACAATTTCCTACCGAAGTCCACATTAGCAATCCGTGCATATCAAATAAGTGAATGGATGTTCGACATGTGGCATAATCAAACGGTAGAAATCAAGAGGGTGGAAGGATGACGTTGGCAATTCATGTGAACCCCTGTGTACTATAAATGAATAGGGAACTATAGTAAAAAAAAATAAAGATTTTCTACTTTACTCTTTTTATACAAACAAATCGAAAATTGTACTCACTGCCTTTTTTCATTTATACCAAGAAATCAAGAGAGAAGGAATAAGACATTTTACCCGTGGACGTAGGATTCCTTAATATTTGAACCATGTAAATTTTCTTTGTCTTTTTTTTACTGCTTTTAGTACTTTACTTTATTGTTTAACTTTGTCAGCATCAAAATCGAGGCAGATTGATTGTAGATTGATTCATACCGTCATGAACATTTCACCTTATAATTGTGTAAACATTAAAGCAACATAATTACTCCTCTTAAAGCCAATCTTAATATTACTTAATTTTGCTGATTCATAATCACTAAATTATCAGCGTTGTGGTTACTTCATTGAAAACTATTTGGGTGTTTCTAAGTTGAAAAATCTCATTAATACTGTTCATCATCTATTGGCCCAAATGATAGAAAATAAGGAAATTTTATTAGGGAATGTGGAGTTTTGGCTATAACTCTGTTTCTTTTTATTTTAAAATAATTTTTTTTACTTAGTAGTGCATAATCATTGCTTAAATTTAAGCTAAGAATAGATAAATGTCAATTAAGTGCACTTAAGTGCTCGTTACTTGATTTTATTGTTTTTTCAAAAAATTAAGCGTTGTACGTGCATTTAGCGCTTAAATGATGTTTAAGCGATGCTGAAGCACTCTTTTCATAACATAGACCATCACTGCCGCCACACCTTTGTCTAAGCTTCTCTCATGCACTACTTTCCTTCCCACCACCTTTTCCATTACTATTTTCTCCATAATTACTTTCTTTTATGTTACTTTCATTGTTATTTTTTCTTCACCACCGCTTTCCTTTCCACTACTCTCACCATTACTCTTTTCTCCACCAATACTCTCTCTTCCACAATTTACATTACCCATATCACCTTTTACGAGTACTAATTTAGTCCCTACAATTTTGTTTCTTTCCTACTTTTTCTTCTTACGATTCGAAGCGTAGGTGGTACATGCTTTGGCTTATCCACTTTAGCCAACACAAGGTTAGCACATAATGAAGATAGTTTGCTACAAAAGAATAAAAAATAGTTATAATAATTTAGAACTCAAAATACTCACAATCAACAACATACAATACATCTCGATTGCCACTATCGAAACCAATTTGGAGAGAGTATACCTAATTTAGTTCAACCTATGGCTATCGAAACTAATATAACATAACCAATCATCAAAATTTCAATGCATTATTATTGAACCAAATTATGCAATATAAATTAAAATAAATTCGACATGCGTCTACCAAATATTGCATTGTGAAGCAAACTATTACCATCAACACTGGTTTCGGTAGCCTCTAGCCAATCAACTACTCAAACCTAGATGTACTGGAAACTCAAAAAAATAAAAATTTATCTCTTCATGACTTTATCAGCAAACCGATTGTCAGTCCGGTCGGTGTGAGTGCTTGAATACTTCACTCTTGTCATTGTTGATGTTGCAACAAGGGTTTTCGTGCTTTGATTTGGTGTGGAGAAATCTAGGGTTTCGTTTAGTTTTGTTTGAGAAGTTTTATTCGCTCGAAAGAAGCATATATTAAATACTAAATAATAATATCTCTCATAAAATATTTTGTTTTGACCAAACTATTCCTAAATATTTTGTTCACTTTCATTTTTGTAGTGCAATTAGCTATCCCATTAGGAACAATATTCTTTTAGGATAGGTCTGTTAACACCCCTCGACTCTCATTTCCCACCTATGTATTTTGCAAAAAAAAAATTACACCCCATAATTTTCTTTTCATCCACATCGTTTATCAATTCTATCCTTGTTTTTCTTTTTCTTTTTCATACATTTAATTCGTTCTCTCTATTTTCTTACCTTCTCTGATTTATGAAAGTTAGAATTGGAAAATTGCATATAACTTATATCATCTATTAGAAAACTGAAAGATAAACCACTAAAAGAAAATATTTTTTCCATCGTTCCAAGTTAAAGTTTATATTAATTTTAATTTTTCAAATTGATTAAATAATATTTGGAGTTTTGTGAACGAATAAGAAAAATTCTTCAAGCTGGATTCATTGAATAAAATTAAATATAAAGATAGAATTTATATAATATTTTTTGCAATGAGAACAGAAAAAATAAAGGAAATAAACATTTATATATCTGTATGAAACATGTCATGGAAAAAATATGTATTATTACTTTTTTTTAAAGATCCAGATAATTAGGTTTTGCTTATAAACTCTAAGGAAACATGTACCTAACATAGAACACATAACTCGGGTAATTCAAAGAGATATGTACTATTAATTTTTCAGTTAGTGGAAGAAGAAAATAATGGAGATCCACCTAACAGATCTAGCCATTCCTTTATCAAAAGGACAAATTTTCAAACAAAGACCTTAGAAAAAACTAATTGCAACATTAGGTCTCACTTAAAATAGATTTCAGCAAATTCATTATAACTAGTTCAGGTTTCAACATTATAACTGAAAAACTAGAATGTGTGAGTTATACTCACCTTATTAGAGATTTTCAATGATAATGTTGAAATCTGAACTAGTAATGATGAATTTGCTGAAATCTGTAAATAGACCTTATTTTGAAAATAGCTTGCAAAAATATGGATTGCGCATGCTATTTTTTTTAACAGAAGACTTGCATATTCCGTATTTGCGCAAGCTTTATGGATATAGTTTGTGTAATCTATATTTGTGCAAGCTTTATATATTGCTTGCGCAAATATGGAATGCGTAAGCATTATTTCAGGCATCAAAATTCCAACAAGCATAGATCTGTCCCTCATTTTCCAAAACCTACTCGTCTTCTCAAAATCCTCTAAATATCCATCCCCGACCCATTATTTGCCTAAATCCAAACTTTTCAGTTACCTTATTCTCAAATAAACCTTGAAGCAACTAATTGATTTATCTATAAATGGAAGGAAACTCTTCATCCATGGTGATTAGAGGTAAAAAAATTGGTTGAAATTGATGTTAAATTAACAAGTAATTGTTGTTGATAATGTACTAAGTGTTGTTGTTGCTCTTGATGACAATTAATGGCTATGGTTGTTGTCATAGTTAAAAATGTAAATAGTAATAAATCATTCCTAAAACCTAGACGGAAAATCGATTTTTGAATGATTAACTGGTTGATGTATATATTATACAATTGCCTCCCGGACCCGAAGATAATAGTGTTCTTTATCTTTAATAGCAACATAGAAGCCAAAATGATGCGCTTATGGAGGTATTAATTTTAAACACATTGAATTATTTTTAATACAAAATGCAAATATGAATTACTAATTGCAATTCTTTGTTATAAATCAGGATGTAGAAACAGTTAAGTTTTGCGACCATTCAAGCAAGCTAAAAGAAATACACTTTAAAGATCCTAGGTTGGGACAAAACCTAAAAATTGCCGGGTTTTGGAAAGACATGCAAGCTGACTACATTCGACTAGATCATCACCTTATTACGGCATCATATGATAGATGGAGACCGAAGACAAATACTTTTCATTCAAAAGTGGGTGAAATGATGGTAACTCTACCGATGTTTACTTTCTGTTTGGTCTAGGCACAGACTGTTTTCCGATATGTTCATAAAATTTGGATATTGATTATATAGAATCTGTTGAATATGCGCTTATATGATTTTTGTTTGATGATAATAAACATATATACATTCGTTTAAATGTATTTGATAATATACTATTTTATTTTTCACAAATTAAATAAATATTTGCTGAATAAAATAAATAACATGGAATTTGAATTCAAACGAATATTTTATTCAAACAAATATTTATTACATCTTTGAATAGTACAATTTCAAGCTCTCACTATTCACTATACAACTTTGATACAAATTCAATTACATCACTATTTTACATATCATCACCTCACTACATATCACTCACACTTGTATTTATCTTCAACTTCATTCCAGTTTGAATCCAGCATCTGAGCAATCTGCAAAAATATTTACTAACGCAGTAAAATTGAAAAAGAAATATTTTTGCAATTCAAAAATAAAAGATAATATTTGAAAATATGATTTGCCTCAGTTATTTGGGTTGTTCGTCATCATTTAAATTTGAATTCATCATACACGAACAACTTGTGACATACACAGTGTATTACTGTATATGCCACAAGGCCGTGCACGCCGATATATACACTTGATTGTTTTACAGGGACAGGTACGCACAGGTCAAACCCAAATGAAAAACCGGGTTCAACTCACGTGCAATAACATTGAAAATCACGACACAAGCACAAGGTCAAATCCGAGTTTTGAAATTAGATTCACCACAAGGCGCATTGACATGAATGCAACGAAGACCAACATCAAAATGGACTGCAACAATCATGGCAGTTCACATGTCAAAAACAGTTGCAACATGGACATCACTATCAAACTGCAACAAGGCAACTAGGAATGTACAGAACACAACAGCAACAGTGAAGTTCAACATTATCAGAGAGCATATGGAAGGGTCAGGCCGAAACGAATTGCAACAGCACCAATGCAAGTAACTCATGCAATAAGACCAAACAACCAAAAAAAAAGGGACAGGCTATCAGGTGCAAACAAAAGACACAATGCAGACTCGACAATGTTCACAAATGCATATTCAAATGCCCATACTACATGAAATACATGGAGACAAAGCAACTGCCACAAGACGACAATGCAGTATACATGAATACAATTATAGGCAGCAAGTCAGTGGCAAGACACAAACTGCAGTGGACAGACCAGAGTGCAACAGGTACAAACAACAGTGAGCACACTCATATGAACAAATGCAAAGAACAGTGAAGCATGCACATAGGCCACCAGTGAAACAACTCATATACAAGCTCAATGAAGATTGCAGCAATATACAGATGAACTAAAGTATGGAACAAATGCAACTTGGACTGAATCAAACAAAGACTACAGCAAAAATCACTTCACCAAAGTAACAACATCGAGCCAGAGCTGTCAAATATCACAAAAGTCAAGGCTGCAAATGAAATGCAACACACATGCACGACTTATGGCAGTGAAACTCAAGCAAGTGGAGACAGCAACTAAATATCAACAACTCAAATGAACGCAGAGAAATGCACAGAGACCAGTTGCAAATGACAACAAACATGAAACCAGTCAATGCCGAGGCTAAACAAATCAATGACATCGAAACAATGCAGTATGGTCAGAGTGAAGATTACAAGACTGCAATGGATACAACAATGCCCAAGATAACTTGAACAAAGCTACAGGAATGCAGACAGTGGCCGAAGCCAATTTACAAAATATCGAAGTCAAAGAAGAATAATAAACATCAAAGACATAATGACCAAGTCACGTGTCAAAACGTTGATTATCAAAAATCAAGTTGTACGAAATTTATCAAGTCAGAGAAAAATTCAAGGAGTATATTACACCGTGATAGCCAAGCAAATTGACTAAGTCACGAATCAACAACGTGACCATCAGGCAACGATAATACGCAATTGACAAAGTCAAATAAATCATCATCGTTCAACAAATATCAGAGGGCCGATAGCATAAAATTGAAGAAATCAGACGAACGAGTTTTTAGGAAATTAACTCCTATATAAACCCTAATCATCACAGGCAATCGATTATGGAGTTCAATCAAGCATAACAGTATAGCATAAACGAAAATCACATACCGAATCGAAGTCGAACTCCATCAACAACAACGAAGCAGCCGAAGTGAGCAACAATCGATCAACAGTACACGCGAATAATCATCGAATCAATCAATATATTATCGGCACTTCGAAAGCCCTAAATTGGATCGAAGGGACAAGCCCTAATTTAGCTTCAAAGTGGAAACGGCCGGCATCTCCAAATAAACAAAGGAAGATAATAAAAGAGACGGGCTAGAAGATAAAAGGGGCCGGCATTTTTTTTAATAAGGGCTTTAAATTTAAAATTAGGGTTATTTCATTTTAATTGTTTTTAATTGTATTTTCTTTTTTTAAACCGTTTATTTTTCTAGTCGTGTGACTAGGGGACAAGCTACGTGGCGTAGCTTGAGAATTCGCAACTCGGTAGTTGAGTTGTGGCAGGGTTTTGAGCGTAGAGTTAGATTAGTCAATAGCGGGTATAGCGAGTTTACGTGTGTAAGCGAGGGACTATCTAATTTCTAGTAGAAACCTTGGGGGCAGCACGTAGGCAGGGTTTTGCCGAAGCTGGGTAAATTCTGTGTTGTTCTGTTTTATTCTGTTATTTATATTCTGCGACATCTGTGCTGCTATTCTGTGATCTGAATTGAAATTAATTTATAAGCTTCCGCAATTAATTCTAATAATTTATACCATCACCCTATTCACCCCCCCTCTAGGGTGTAATCGATCCTACAAGTGGTATCAGAGCTAGGAACAAAAGCCGTTTTTGTTTTAAAATTTTGATTTTACAAAAACCAATTTTTTGTTTTAAAAATTCGTGTTTCAAAAATCAATTTTTGTTTTAAAAATTCGTGTTTAAAAAAAAAAGCAGTTTTTGTTTAAAAAATTTGAATTTTAAAATGGCTTCTTTTAATAATAATTTTGAGGGTCGTTCCAATATTATTCCTTCTGTTTTCGATGGAACAGATTTTTTGAATTGGGAATTGAAAATGAATTTTATTTAAAATCTGTTAATATTAAATGTGGGGATATTATTGAAAATGGGTGTGATATAACAGATAAGAAAATTATCTCGATTAACGCTCTTTCTATGCATATAATATATTCTCATATTAATCAAGATAATTTTAATTTCATTTCTCATTGTGAAAATGCACAGGAAATCTGGAATACTTTCGATGCAGTATATGGAGCAAAAGTCAACAGCAATGAGAAGTCCTCCACAACTGACTCAGTTAAAGAGATGTGCTTAACAGGATTGGTAAATAGCAGTTGTGATGAGGATGATGAAGATGGAGCAGCCGAGCTGGCATTAATAATGAAGAAATTCAAAAGGTGGAATCACAAATACGGAAATCCAGCTCTAAATAAAAAATTAAAAAGCAGAATAATCAAAGCACTGGATAACTCGAAACAACACGGGATCATTTGCAACAAACCCGGTGATATCAAGCCCAATTATCCCCAATTTCAACTCGACAAAGAAAAGAAATCAAAACGAAGATGTTTTACAGCCACGTGGAATAAAAGCGATAGCACTGAGAGTGAGAAAGCAGATATGTGCCTTCATGGAAATATAACCGATAGCGACGATGACGAACCAAGCGAGGTATCAAAACTTACTCACTCTGAATTACTTATTTATTTTCATGAGATAAATGGCTGTTATGAACGACTTAGGGAAAAATATGCCTAACTTGAATCTCAAAAGGATACTTTGATAGAATGCAATGAACAATTTGATCAATTAGTTAAGAACTATCAACGTAGAATCCCTAAGTGTGATAAGTGTCCAACATTCGAAGAAGAAATTAAAAAATCGGAAATCAATATAAAATCACTTGAAAATGAAATTCTGATTTTAAAGGAGAATGAAAATACTAGGAGAGAGAATTCTATTAAAAAGTGCACATAGTTGTTAAACGAAAATGAATCTCTCAAATCATAAGTCCAACAATTGTCAACGACTTTAGATAAATTTTCAAAAAGTGAAAAATCGTTGAATATGCTATTAGGAAAGCAAACTGTTAATACGGTTAGACAAGGACTTGGATATAATTGTTTGAAAATTGTTGAAAGCAATATTAGTCAAGTTAATTCCATGTGCACAATTTGTAGAAAATATGGACACAATCACAATAATTGTTGGTATAGACCCAAACATGTGAAAACTATACCGATTTGGGTTCCAAAAGGCACAAATATAAAATCTCTCAAAGTTAAACAAATTTGGGTTACGAAGGGAACAATTATAAATAGTTTTGGGTCTCCACAAAATTGTTTTTCAAAATTTTCTGCCACTAACAACCATGGACCTATAAAAACAAATAGGTCACATAAATCTTTCATCGTGTAGGTGTGGTGGCAGGCTAAGGAACAACAACAGTGTACTCTGGATTTTTTGGCTGTTCCAGAAACACAACGGACGACGAAGCAAAGTTTCTTAGCCTAGTATAAAGGTGACAGAATCACAATGGACAACGACGAAAAATATTGTAAAGGTAAAAACAGGTAATGGTATGATTTGAATGATATATTAAATGTGATAATCTGCACCATATTCTGAATTAAAATCAGCCAATATTGATTTGATGAAAAGATGATGATTTTGTTTCTGACTTATTCAACATAGTTAGCCAAGTATATTCTTATGCCAAAAACACTATAATAATCTCTAGAATCTTTGAATTACTTCATATATATCAGTATGGATTAAAAATAGTGTTTTGTTGGATAATACAATTGGTTATAATACGGCTAACTCCTTATTCACGGTTTTCTGATTATTTACACGGCTTCATTTCAAATTCAAAAGAATGTTATTTAAATTGTTGTTAAAATTGAATTTGAAATTTTTGGTGCACACTTCATGTTTTGGTCTATAAAATACAATTGATGATAATTTTTGAGTGAAAGAGAAATTCAGATGCAGATTACATTGGTAATCTAGTTGATAGAAAAATTACTAGTGAAACGTGATTTTTGTTGAGACATTTAGTAACTGCATCGTGTTTCAAAGAAAATATCTGCATATTCTTCATTTCAAATAATTTTCAAATAGCAGAAAATTTTCTTTTAAATCCCCCTGGAGAAAATCATTTTTGACCATAGTTTCAGATTAGTCATTTTTGAAAAATTAATTTCGTAATTATTTTTGAATTTGTTTTTAAATGACTATTTTGACTAATCTGACTCCCTAATGTTTATCGAAAAGAAAAATAGTGATTGAAAAAGTGATGAGTGTTAATATTGATCAAATATTATAACTCGAGACGGTACAATTAATAAATTTCTTTAGAAATTTAAACAAGAGTTATAAAACTTTGTGTTGGTAAAAATTCCATGACCATCTCTATGTCTATCATATTTCTAACGACCATCACTCATCAAAATTCTATATAGTTTGTCAATATGTGGTACTTTAAACAGGAATCGTTCGTTTTTCATTTTTCACATTTAAAAAAAAATTAATAATAATAAATAAATACCAAATTATTCACTCTCATTTAAAAGTCCTCACGGTTATGCATGGGTGAATTACTTGGAATTTGTTATGTGCTTCCATGCTCATTTGAAAGTCCTCACGGTTATGCATGTATGGAACGCATATCAAAAGTTTTTTTTTAAATAAACAAGTTGATTCTAATCCCATTTAAAAGTCCTCACGGTTATGCGTGGTTAGAAGATACTTGAATTCATTTTTTTAAAAATAAAATTGGAATACTACTAATCTCATTTAAAAGTCCTAACGGTTATGAATGGTTAGTAGATATTCAAATTCCTGATATAAATATACCACAAATAGACACAACTGTATGGTTTTATATGATGACATCATTTCCATCATTCTAAAAGTGGAATATGCGCCTAACAAAACATTTCTGATTTTTGTTTGACTCTTTATCGAAATTTAATATTTATATTCAATTGAGTTTTAATGTTGGATTGATATCGATTACTTTATCTCTATTTTCTCTAACACTATTACTCTTTTGCTGATAACAAAAGGGGGAGAGAAGAGTTAAGATTTTGTCTAATAAAATCAAGCAAAGGTCAAATAATTTTCCATTTGCATATAGGCTCATTTATATATTTTTATTTGTATGCATATATGTAGGGGGAGTTTTGTGTAGAGAGGAAGCATTTAAATAGGGGGAGCAATTAGAGCATATCAATGATCAAATACATTTAACATATTCAAAATCTTAAATATATGTTTGTTATCATCAAAAGGGGGAGATTGTTGAATATGCGCTTATATGATTTTTGTTTGATGATAATAAACATATATACATTCGTTTAAATGTATTTGATAATATACTATTTTATTTTTCACAAAATAAATAAATATTTACTGAATAAAATAAATAACATGGAATTTGAATTCAAACGAATATTTTATTCAAACAAATATTTATTACATCTTTGAATAGTACAATTTCAAGCTCTCACTATTCACTATACAACTTTGATACAAATTCAATTACATCACTATTTTACATATCATCACCTCACTACATATCACTCACACTCGTATTTATCTTCAACTTCATTACAGTTTGAATCCAGCATCTGAGCAATCTGCAAAAATATTTACTAACGCAGTAAAATTGAAAAAGAAATATTTTTGCAATTCAAAAATAAAAGATAATTTTTGAAAATATGATATGCCTCAGTTATTTGGGTTGTTCGTCATCATTTAAATTTGAATTCATCATACACGAACAACTTGTGACATACACAGTGTATTACTGTATATGCCACAAGGCCGTGCACGCCGATATATACACTTGATTGTTTTACAGGGACAGGTACGCACAGGTCAAACCCAAATGAAAAACCGGGTTCAACTCACGTGCAATAACATTGAAAATCACGACACAAGCACAAGGTCAAATCCGAGTTTTGAAATTGGATTCAACACAAGGCGACATGACATGAATGCAACGAAGACCAACATCAAAATGGACTGCAACAATCATGGCAGTTCACATGTCAAAAACAGTTGCAACATGGATATCACTATCAAACTGCAACAAGGCAACTAGGAATGTACAGAACACAACAGCAACAGTGAAGTTCAACATTATCAGAGAGCATATGGAAGGGTCAGGCCGAAACGAATTGCAACAACACCAATGCAAGTAACTCATGCAACAAGACCAAACAACCAAAAAAAAGGGACAGGCTATCAGGTGCAAACAAAAGACACAATGCAGACTCGACAATGTTTACAAATGCATATTCAAATGCCCATACTACATGAAATACATGGAGACAAAGCAACTGCCACAAGACGACAATGCAGTATACATGAATACAATTATAGGCAGCAAGTCAGTGGCAAGACACAAACTGCAGTGGACAGACCAGAGTGCAACAGGTACAAACAACAGTGAGCACACTCATATGAACAAATGCAAAGAACAGTGAAGCATACACATAGGCCACCAGTGAAACAACTCATATACAAGCTCAATGAAGATTGCAGCAATATACAGATGAACTAAAGTATGGAACAAATGCAACTTGGACTGAATCAAACAAAGACTACAGCAAAAATCACTTCACCAAAGTAACAACATCGAGCCAGAGCTGTCAAATATCACAAAAGTCAAGGCTGCAAATGAAATGCAACACACATGCACGACTTATGGCAGTGAAACTCAAGCAAGTGGAGACAGCAACTAAATATCAACAACTCAAATGAACGTTGAGAAATGCACAGAGACCAGTTGCAAATGACAACAAGCATGAAACCAGTCAATGCCGAGGCTAAACAAATCAATGACATCGAAACAATGCAGTATGGTCAGAGTGAAGATTACAAGACTGCAATGGATACAACAATGCCCAAGATAACTTGAACAAAGCTACAGGAATGCAGACAGTGGCCGAAGCCAATTTACAAAATATCGAAGTCAAAGAAGAATAATAAACATCAAAGACATAATGACCAAGTCACGTGTCAAAACGTTGATTATCAAAAATCAAGTTGTACGAAATTTATCAAGTCAGAGAAAAATTCAAGCCGAGTATATTACACCGTGATAGCCAAGCAAATTGACTAAGTCACGAATCAACAACGTAACCATCAAGCAACGATAATACGCAATTGACAAAGTCAAATAAATCATCATCGTTCAACAAATATCAGAGGGCCGATAGCATAAAATTGAAGAAATCAGACGAACGAGTTTTTAGGAAATTAACTCCTATATAAACCCTAATCATCACAGGCAATCGATTATGGAGTTCAATCAAGCATAACAGTATAGCATAAAATCACATACCGAATCGAAGTCGAACTCCATCAACAACAACGAAGCAACCGAAGTGAGCAACAATCGATCAACAGTACACGCGAATAATCATCGAATCAATCAATATATTATCGGCACTTCGAAAGCCCTAAATTGGATCGAAGGGACAAGCCCTAATTTAGCTTCAAAGTGGAAACGGCCGGCATCTCCAAATAAACAAAGGAAGATAATAAAAGAGGCGGGCTAGAAGATAAAAGGGGCCGGCATTTTTTTTAATAAGGGCTTTAAATTTAAAATTAGGGTTATTTCATTTTAATTGTTTTTAATTGTATTTTCTTTTTTTAAACCGTTTATTTTTCTAGTCGTGTGACTAGGGGACAAACTACGTGGCGTAGCTTGAGAATTCGCAACTCGGTAGTTGAGTTGTGGCAGGGTTTTGAGCGTAGAGTTAGATTAGTCAATAGCGGGTATAGCGAGTTTACGTGTGTAAGCGAGGGACTATCTAATTTCTAATAGAAACCTTGGGGGCAGCACGTAGGCAGGGTTTTGCCGAAGCTGGGTAAATTCTGTGTTGTTCTGTTTTATTCTGTTATTTATATTCTGCGATATCTGTGCTGCTATTCTGTGATCTGAATTGAAATTAATTTATAAGCTTCCGAGATTAATTCTAATAATTTATACCATCACCCTATTCACCCCCCCTCTAGGGTGAAATCGATCCTACAGAATCGTGTCTAGATTTGCTTGGTATTTTTCCATCAAAAGAGGCTGTAAAGTCTAAAAGTGAGCTAGCAATGACATGGTTTAAAAGTGAATTTTCTGAACCACTAGCTGAAGGTGCGACGAATTTAGATATACTTCGTTGTAACTATGCCGTCATCTTGTACTTTTAAGTTGTCGTTTTTTCCAGATCATTCGAAAGGTAGATTGAATTTGAAATTTTTACAATTTCTGGAAGATTTAGAAAATTATGGTTACCATTCATAGGGCATTGCTGTACTTTGTTATTTGTACAATGAGTTAACAAACGTTGCTTTACAAAAAAGAAAAGTTGTAGTGGGTTCTACAACATGTTGCAAATATAGTCTTGGTCTCATATTGCTATTGGATGGCCGTCTGTAAGAATTTCTACCGATTTAGATCCGTATCTTCCATTCGGGTATAGGTGGAATTGTGTTAGCAGTTGGTGCGAAACTCCAAAAAATGTATAATTTTACCGAAATGAATTGGATTTGTTAGCAGATAACGCTGTTACTTGGGAACCATATTCTTTGTTGATGAAATTTGGGCATCCTAACATTGAGTACATGTATGCGGGTTGGATCGCTAAGAACAGACTGATTCTATTTTTGTACTTTGAATTATATGCTTTTGACCGAGTGATGAGGCAGTTTGGCTTTGACTATCAACACATTCCCGATCCCATGGTGCCATTAGACCCAGAACCCACTAGTTGGATGGACTTCTTGCAGGAAAGTATAGCTTTATGGAATTCCATAATTGACCGTGCCGAACAGGCACTAATCCTCCGACACCGCTGAGCGAGTATGGTGTTGGTATTAGCAAATAACTCACCGTTATATTTTGAAAATGTCGGCTAGGAAATTAGTTTCTTACATTCCCCTAGCTCCACTAAAGTGTGATGTGGTTAGTATTTTAATTTATAAATTTCGATTATTCATTTTTTTAAGGTCATATTCATTATTACATTGTTTTGTATTTCTCGTAGGTAAGCGAGATATATAGTGCTTTGGATGTGATCGACGCAATTAAAGATAGTCATACGGAGCCGGAGAAGGTGAAAAGTAAATGTATCGACCTACGACGTCGATACGATTCTAGGTAGAAACAAGTTAAGAAGGCCGACAAAATCTTTGTGTATTGCAAAAGAACGACCACGTACTCCAGAGGAGACACGTACAACAGTGGAGGAAGCGGAGGGAGGACAAACGACATAGGGGGAGCCAAATACAGAAATGGAGGGGACAAAAGACGTCGGAGGAGAAATTCAACGTCAATGGCCCGTTTGGAATAAAGGAGAACAAAAATTTGGGTATCTTGGTCAATCCACTCAAGAGCAAAAGGAAGAGTGGCCGCAGTGGGAGAGACAACAAGAAGAATTAATTTTTGGTCCTACTCAAAAACAAGAAATACATGTTCCAACATTTGAAGAAGGCCAAAGTTCAGCTCCAATCACGTATAAAAGAAAGAAGAAGAAGAAAAGAGACACACTTCTTGAGATGAGAAGGCTTTACGATTGAGTTTTTTCGTTGTTTGGCTGATATATCTTGTTGATGTTTCATTAGTTGGAAATGTAGTTGTTGATGCTTATGAATTTGGTGGATGGTGTATTTTGTTCAACTTAATATTGTTGATATTCAGTTGTATTATGGATGGTATATTTTATGTTGATGATATTCGATTGTATTATGACAGATTGTTGGTTGTGTTGGCATATAAATGAATATGTAATGTTGATGATATGTAATGTTGATGGGTTGTATAGAGGAGGAAGGTGCAACAGCTCTCTATCTTTTACAACAGCATAATATTACTTACGCAATTTTGAAATGTGCAAGCTATATTTGCGTATATGGTTTGCGCATTTCAAAAATGCGCAAGCTATATTCGCATATATAGTTTGCGCATTTCGAAATTGCGCAAATTATACGTAGTAATATAGCTTGTGCATTTCAGAAATGCGCGAGCTATATTTAGCTGTTGTAAAAGACATCGATCATTTCAATGAGGATAAACATGAAACCAACATATGCAATAAGAAGTTAACACAATTCTTACATTGAAAAGAAATAAACATATGCAATAAGAAATAAATACAACAACTCATACATAAGAAACAATTCAACGAGGACATGTTTTTTTCTTATTGCCAAAAGCACCACATTTGCTACATCTATTATGGCTGGATGAAGATGGTTGATCCATGAAACCTTTGATTCGAGTAGACCGCGAACATCCAGAATTTCCGCGCACTAGTGGTGGTTGTATAGTAGGACATTCGTAGACATCCCAATGTCGACTATCTGGTACATGGTGGAATAAAGGAGCATAAGCAGCGATATACGTAGCCATCGTGTATCACGTTGAGATTAAGTCAAAATACGCTCTATTCGTCCCACCCGAATCACATGAACATGATGCTAATACATAGGAGCACAGAAAATGATCTAAAGTTGGCATGTTGCACGAACAATTGGCGACATTATCATCGATATTCATCGTATAATTGAACATACGAACACCTTTCACTTGCAATTCTATAAAGCTATATCTCTCTATAGACAAGAGCCTTGATTCTTCCATTATTCTCCTTGCTAATGCTTCCCACTTCGGTGTGAGCTGTGACGTCCACTCTTCTCCTTGAGTTCGACGTTCGGAAAAGTAACGGTTCAATCGATGAAATGTACCTACAACCGAGGGTCCAACGGGCAAATTTCTAGTTCCTTTCAACACACCGTTAAAGCTTTCAGAAACATTAGTTGTCATCATATTGAATCTCATGCGGCGATCGTGACAAAGAGTCTAGCTTGATTCCTAATTTTTCAAACTTCTTTCAATCCATGCATCGGCTTCTCGATTTACGGCCTTCAAATTTTTTCAAAGTTTATTATATTTTGCAACCTCCGATGCCGTGACACATGCATGTAACAGATTTTGTAGCCCATCCGTACTAAACCCTGCTTTGTTGAAATTTACTTTAATATGGCAAATACAAAAGCAATGATGATGTTCAATTGGCCAAGCTTCTCTAAGCGCACATGGAATTCCTTTCATACGATCTGAGATAAAGGCAATACATCTGGTACGTACAGATGGAATATAATTCCATATGCAACGAATAAACCAACTCCACATTTGTCATGACTCTGTTTGCACAATAGCAAAGGCTGACGGAGAAAGATCTGGGTTTTCGTCTACACCGGTAGCTACTAGTAATGTACCCAAATACTTTCCGTACAAATGAGTGGCATCAATAAACAGTATAGATCGACAGTGGTTGAAACCATCAATAGAAGGTCTGAAAGCCCAAAAAGCACCATCAAAAAGACCACGAATATGAATAACATCGTATATGGTTCCAGGGTTGGTACATTGCTGGGATTGAAGATATTTTGGCAATTTTGTGTATGACGATTCCCGATCTCCATAAATTATTGCAACTGCTTTCTATAGTCCATGCCACGTTTGAGAATAACTCACTTTAATATGAAGCATATTTGACATTGTCTCTTGAACTGTTCTTGTAGTCATATTTGTTTCAGTTTTAATCAATGAAAGTATTTTGCTACATAAAAACTTTGATGTTGCATGTCGATGGTTTGAGTTGGCGATTGCATTTAGACTAGTGTGATTGCCGCCATATGTTGTTAGTTTCCACCAATTTTGAGATTTTCTCACCGACAGGCTAGCATGCACTCGCTAAGGACATGTTTCATTCACATCACAACGAACCATGTATTGATTTGCACGCGATTTTAGAACTTGAAAAGAAACTGAACATTTAATCATCCATTCACATAACTGTTCAACAAGCTTCTGCTTATTTTCAAAAATTAACCCAACTCGTTGTCCTTTTTGGTACATTCTCTTCCAAACAATTCCACGTCTAACTGACAATTTTCCATAATCGATTTCACCATCATTGTTGTAGTGCATGAATCATCGGCTAGGACTCTACATATGTGATTTGTTCATCTTCGGTATTTTCATCATCAGCCTGCTCAATGTCTGCATATATGATTGCATCATTGCTAACTTCCATTTGATCGATTCAAGTTCTATCTACATCATCCGCATAAGCTACTTGCATGCTATCCAATTGCACTCCGTCCTCGTTTGCAATATCAACATGATCATCATCGTTGTCCTCAGCATAACCGATTAATGCTTCTTCCCTTGCATTTATTTCGACACTACGAATACAAAAAATAATGGTAAGAGTAAATTCCATGAACGTAAGTTAAAATGCAAGTGCTAGAGTGTAATATTACTCACTTTCCCAATGCTTGCGATTGATTTGGATGTATAAAGTTATGCATCATATTTTGTTCTTGACTTGAAGATACTCCAACCATTTCGCTGTACCTATGCAATAAATTTGTAAACTCCCGGCCTTAATGACTTGTCAGATGAGAAGGATACACCGACCATTGTGTTTCTTGTAATTTTATGGTGAGTACATGCTCATCCATAGAACTTGCAGACGGATGTGTTTCTACCACATTAACATGTTCTACTTTCGCAACATATATTTCTATCACTCTCATTCCAACCGAAAACTAGAGTTTAAATCGTTGTCATCTTCCAAATCAATAGTGGATGAACCATCATCTCTAACCCATTTCATCGCTGATTTTAAATCATACTGTACATGATTGACTTTTGTCACTTCAATGCCCGTTGTTTAAGCTCTATAAAACTACAATGATTTTTTTTATTTTCGATCATTTTCGTTTTCCGCCAACGTATCTAGGTTTAGCTTCACCATCAACCAAAAATTCTCCATCATAGTAAAATATAGTTGTAACCGTTCACATTATCTACAAAATCAATTTCAAGACTGCATTCAAAATCTTGATTTTGTGACAAAATGTTGAACAAAAATTTGTTGAATTAATACCTTATTTTCCCAAGCAGATTTTGTTTCTGTTGGCAATCTTCAACCAAAAGTAGTCAAATCAATCTTCAAGCAAAAGCAAGCAAGCAAATCAATATAATAACATAACCAATATATTTCAGCAACAGAATCAAGATTATAGTTCTACATCACATTTAAACCTAAAACCACTTCATTGTTTATCCAACTGTTTTATTAGCACACAATACGGGTTAAAACAAAAACAAACAATTCGGAAATTCATATTCAAAATACTACAGTTCAACAAAAACCAAAAATTGACAATGTTCTCTTAGGCCCAAATGACTACCAAAATCTTGGTGTTTCACTGGTTTCCCTTAGTTCTTCATTCGCCGTTTTGAGATGCCTTATTTCAGCTTGGAATTCGTAGGCATACTTGACTCCTCTTTAGCACACTTGTTGATCAATCCATTTAAAATACTTACAACAATCAACTTTACGAGGATTCAGTCTTTATTCGTTGTACAAACTACAACCGAAAATCTTCGCCCGGTATTCTTTTACTTTCCATAGACAACCACTACACATATATCTCCACAATTACATGGTCATTGCCCCCATAGCATGGATGGACCAACAGGATGTAGAGGAGTCAAAATATTTCCGTCAACGCAAATTTGATGGCTGGGTTTTTCGCTAGAAACAAATTCGCGTAAACGAGCGTGTAAGAATGATGGTCCAGAATGGAATTTACGCGATATAGTTTCTAATTGTGTCTCTGGAACATAATCAGCATCAAACTTCAATATGACTTGAGCTTGCAACACCGATTTGCGCTTTAAGTACATCACAATGTTTCATTAAAATTCCATCGTCAATCTCCCAAACAATCGTGTCCACTTCAAAATAAATAATAAAACATTAACATATCAATTAGGGTTTCCAATTTACAACTAGGTTTTCCAATTTTATTAACATTACCTAATATTTCAATAGTAACAACACCATTACCTAGTACTCATCAACACTAACAACAATAGCTATTAATTTTCAACAACAAAAATTAAACATTAATTTGAACAACATTTTGAACAACATAAACTATTACCTTTTTTTGTAAAGATGAAGAAGAGTCTTCCATATAGAATTTAGCAATTATTTGGTTGAAAATGTAATTGAGAAGTTTGGATTTGGGAAAATAATGGATTGAGGATGGATTTTGAGAAGATGAAGTAGGTTTTGAAAAATGAGGGACATATCTATGCTTGCGGGAATTTTGATGCCCGAAATAATGCTTGCCATTCCATATTTGCGCAAGCAAATATATAAAGCTTGCGCAAATATGGATTGCGCAATCTATGTACATAAAAATTGCGCAAATACAGAATGAGGTCTTTTGTTAAAAAAAGAAAATAGTTTGCGCAATCCATATTTGCACCACCTATTTTCAAAATCAAGTCTATTTTAGCAATAAGTTTTCAGTAAGGCCTAATGTTGCAGTTAGTCTTTTATAGGGGCTTTATTTGAAAATTTGTATGTACACTACCGCACAAAATATCCTATCCTATCTCTTCTATCTCTACCTTCATCCTCACTGAAAACGAAGCAACCAACCAATATAGTCCTCCGATGGCGGTTCTCTCAATACAATGCTCGACAAGCTCTCCCACTCTTTTTAGTAGTACTTCTAAAACTAGAACCCTCCGCTCGTCTACTCCTCCATCAATCGTCTCCATCTCCAGTGCGTAGTCGTTACCTCATCTTTGGTCTTAGTTTCGAACCATAGTTCATTGATTTTACTTATTTTGCTCATTACATTTTTGTTTGCTTGCTTTTAGATCATATCTTGAAACATAAAGGAACGGGAATGCCTGCTCCGCTTCGTGTTTCTAATGTGGTTACTACTGAAGTTACCGCCGAAGAGGTATGACACGTTTCCAACGTGATGCATTTAAAATCTGTACACATTTGTTGATGTAATTGCTAGCACCTTGTCCTAAGAGTTTAATCAGATGTTAGCTTGAAAGGAATGGAGTTGGAATCAGAATATGAATGGAGTGATCAAGGAGAACAAATAATTGAAGCGTGTTGTTAAAAACCTTGGTCCTTGGATAAAGACCCCAAGCTTGGATAGCTCCCCTTAACCAAACTGGAAACCGTAAGAGACATTGTTTAGTAAACATAATATAAACTAAAAAATTACGCCTTTATATGGACGCTAGTGGACCTTTCAGGTTCCACAAATCCTTCATAAATTATGATAAAATTTCACATTCCAACCTTTTTATAGCATTGGCTAATGTTATATCCTATTTCTGCATCGAAGAAATATCAAGTGAAATTGCCAAAAACTGGTTTGAAGACTTATACAAGGTTTAAAGACATTTCTTTCGAAGTTTGGTTGAAAATGACAATCGAAAATACTTGAAAATGACGAAAAATACAAGTTTTACCAAACTAGAACTGATACCCAAAGCAGGCGCGGACCGACCATCCAATCCAATGTCGTGCTTTGAAGCAAAGATCTGGGTCACGCAACTCAAAACTCTGAAGTCACCCTGGGGTCAACCCTGAAGCAATTTTGCTCGAGTTCTTATTCCAGTTGTATGAACCAAGAACGCTTGAAATCACACACAAACATCTCCAACCACTTGAGAACTTCACTAAATCCCACGTGGAAGCTCCCTCGCTCGATCTAGAGCCCCAACACCCGAAAATCAGCAAGCACCAGAAGATCTGAGGTCTAACCATGTCACATGCTCAGAGGACTCGGAGTGCGGTTCGAAGCACTGACCCAAAGCATGATTTGGGTGGAGCAACATTGGAACTTCAATTCAAATTGGAGGAAACCTCCAATCGAGTCCAACTCGAGCCCAATCTCTCGGGGACCACTCAAACTTGAGCCGACCTCCTCTAGATTGCTCAAACTCGAGCTCTATCACCTCTATCCGTCCAAACTCGAGCTCTACATCCCTGGACCACTCAAATTTGATTCATCCATGCTATAATGCATAAATTCAACTCCTATGCTAGAAATATTTTAATATAGACATAAATATATATTTCCAACTCTTCAACAAGTCCCATATGCATATAAATAGACAAACATTTGAAGAAGAATGAGACTTTTTCCATCTCTCTCCAAAAAATTTTAGCTTCATGACCTTCAAACAATCATTAAAGTTTAGAAGAGCTCAAAGTCATTTTCCATCTCCTATGACATAGAAATACGTCCTCTGTACAATACTTGCACAAGAATATGAAGAAGAAGATGTTATACTTCTAGTATACCAAAACAGATAATAATCAATTATAAACTCGTCTCACAAGTTTATCAATCAGATTTCCACTACTCCGGAAGTCTGTATTTGTAAAATTAAGCAATATGTTGTAATTAAATTACAACCACAATCTAATAACTATAGTAATAATAACTATAGCGATATGTCAAACGTTATACGATTAAAGAAACAGTACAACGTAAAAACAAATATGATATATATATATATATATATATATATATATATATATATATATATATATATATATATAAATCAATTATAAACCTAACCGGTTTGAAGAAGGAAATTCCATCTGAAGCGGAAGAAATTAGAATTGGAATGGAAATGAGAATGCGATCAGGATTCTCTTCTATTTATAAATTCATTCGCATCCCTTCAAACAGTCGCGTTCGCTTGAGGGGTCGCACCCGTTGCTTTGGAACCGTTACTGTTCGTTAACGGGTCGCACCCGCCTGCTTCTTGCATCTGTTCGCCCGTGCTTTTTCAGTCAGGTTGCACTCGCTTCTGTTATTCCATGGGTCGCGCCTCTTCAGTCATTCGCGTCCGCTTCCGAACAGATCCGCACCTGTTCGTTTATGTTTTGCAGTAAAATTAGAATCATATTAGACCCAAACCCGATCCCGGTCCGGTTCGGTCGGTCGGTGGTGGTGCGCGCGTGTGTGGTGTAGATGCATGATCTCCCTCCCCACAACGAAGCATACATTTGGGTGTCCCTAGGTCCCAACCCTTTCATTGCAAAACTATTAATATGCTAGAATAGTTTTCAATTTTGGCGATGTGAGACTTATGTATATTTCCATTCAATAGGAATTCCAACAGAAGAATCTATAAAATACTTAGGCAATAATATGAAGAAGACGAAGAAGTTGATTTGTAATGTAGGAAACGTGGATGTAGACTTCGTTAACAGTTGAATCATTATAAATATTCCTTGTCTTTCTTTTTTTCTGCATTTTTACATCTTTTCTATATTTGATTTCTCTTCTCTTTCTTCTCTATTTTTATTTTACAATAACTTTAGCTGTTTTGGGAAAGATTTTTACAAATAAGAATTATTTTTCCTTTTTTTGATTTCATTTGGAAACCCCCCGTCCCCCACAAACCCCCCACCCCCATTTTGTTTTTAGTTGGATAAAGGTACTTCCTCCCTTATTTGGTTTACAAAGGAAAATGACTCTTCTCTTTGTTTGTTTTTGTTTTGGGAAAAGCTTTGTAAAGAAAATGTATTTCTTTTTAAAACTCTATTTTAAGTACTTTTTTCAAAAATAATTTCTAAGCGTCGAGAAATTTCTTAAATTTCTTCTAATAGTGTTGAGCAAATAGATGCTTCCTTACTCTCTTCTCAACCCAAGAAGGATGACAACCAATGAACTGATTAAGATGTATCATAACTAGCCCATGACCATATCATTCAAAGAGCCATATTGCAATAAATTCCTGACCAACTTAATGGTGGAATAGCCACAAAAGCTCCTAATCAACCTATTGAACCAACTACCAAAGCGAAACCAGAATGAACAGAATTTGAAAAATGAAAAATTAATCGAAATATTGTTCAAGCTCCAAACAATCAAATAAACATAGGCGGTCAGATTAACCAAGGCGTTCAAAATGCCACAAACATTCAGATTAACCAAGGCGTTCAAAATGCCACAAACATTTAGAATAAGCAAGGCATTCAAAATGAACCCCTACCACCAATCAAAATGCTAACGTGGCCCGTCAAAATCAATTTGTACTTGTTCGAGGCAACTCATATGAAGACCGATGAAATAACCTTGAAGCATTAGGTCGAGCTCAACTCGTAATATCTAAATGATATGCCCCATTTTAGCCCCGTAAAATAAATTCCTAGCTGATCAAAAATGACGTGATTCGAACATGGAGCCGTTCCTTTCGAGGTGCTACACGATCCCCAAATGAGGCGGGATTATACTCCTCTTTATTATCATGATGGAAACTACAGAAATAACCACGAAGGTAAACAAGCCCGAGTCAAGGAATCTTTTCCAATTCCTTAGCGTATTACATGTACTCTCTTAACATACTCAATCGAGAATATCTTCTTGGCAACCAAGAGCATGATTCTATTTTGAAAACCAAGACAAATGTCAAACTCAAAAAGCAAGAAAGCCTACAAGTACCACCATTACCACGAGAGTTATGAATGAGATACCAACGAGCGTCGTCATTTGAAAGATATTATCAAGAAACTAGCCCAACAGTGCAAGTTGGTGAAATATGTACACCAACCAACGTCGTTAGAAGGATCACCTTGACAGCTCCAACAATTGCCTTTAACAAATACATTAACTTCTGAGGATGGGGTCATAAAACTCCCGTTTAGTCTCCAAGCTAACCAAGTACGATTGCTTGCTTGTCAACAGTTGAATCTTGCTTGCTCTGGTACCGAGAACACCGGTGGGCACGCATAAAAGGAACCGCAACCTTAAATAGTTATAGGAAATTCATCCATCATGACTCATTTACTGCACGAAGTCCTTTGAGTCAGACTATTGAGTTTATCCTCACTCTCTGAAGGAACAAGGGGGGAGGGGGGAGTTAGAGACATAACCTTTGAATCTGACTATATACCATGCTTCACTTTGGTCTTTTTAATAGTCTATTTAAAGAACCCTTAACCTTCAAAGGAACCGTAGGAAACCGAAGGAGCAAACGACCTCGTCACTGCAATATGTTTCGCACTATGCAGGGTAATCATGCTATTGCAACATGTTCCGCAGTGTGCAGTAGATAACACGTTCCGGGCTACGCAGTGAGATAAGCATATTGTAGCATAATTTGCGTTATGCAGTAGCACCTAAATCGTTGTAACATGTTTCACACTTTGCAACGATGACCGTTAATGTAGCACATTCCACACTACGTAATAACCCCAACTTACTGTAGCATGTTTCACACTTTGCAGTAGTGCTTCCTCTATTGTAGCATGTTTCACACTACGGAACGATGACTATCATTGTAGCATGTTTCGCACTATACAGTGGTCCAAGAGCTTAAGAATCTAAGAACTTTGTTTTATTATTTTATCACGTTCCGTGCTATGCAATGGTATTCGAAGAAATACTAGAGTCGAGAACTTTTTGTTAATGTAGCAGTTACAACAATGATATTCAAAGAAATACAAAAGTTCAAGAACTTCGTACTATGTCTATAGAACGTTCCACATTATGTAGAAATATGCAAATAAATACAACTTCAATAATAAAAAAGGATTCAAACAAATGACTTTAATCGAAAAGCTTAGGACTATTAGAGACATGTGAAATTTGTGTCCTAAAAAATATGTTTCGGTGACATTAAATGAACTTTTAGAGGGCAAGTTTTATACATGATTTTTGCATAAATGAAAAATGAACTGAAAAATTATCAAAAATGGGTATGAAGATATATACAATTTTAAATATGCTTCTTCGAAGTTCAGCTGAAGATGGCACTCGAAAATGCTTAAAATGACAAACGTACAAGTTTTATCAAACTTGGATTGATACTCGAGCAATCTTCGAGATACCAAAATCTGACCTAAAGTCATGCTCTGAAGCAAAGACCTTGGTCGTGCAACTTCAAACCCTGAAGTTACCTCGAGGTGAAACCTTAGAGCAATTTCGCTTGAGTTTCTACTCGAGCCCTATGAACCAAGAGCGCTTGAAATCACATATAAGCATCTCCAATTGCTCGAGAACTTCACCAAATGCTACGTTGAAGCTCTTCCGCTCGAGCTAGAGCCCAATGCTCAAAAATCAACAAGCACCAGAAGATTCGAAGTCTGGGCTTTCACATGCTCAAAGGACCCATAGTGTGTTTCGAAGACTGACCCAGAGCATGACCCGTGTCGAACAACACCAAGACTCGAAGTCAACTTTGGGTTAACCTCCAACCAAGTCCAACTCAAGCCCTCTCTTGGAACCGCTTGAACTTGAGCCTGAACCTTCTCTAGACCGCTCAAACTCGAGATTTACCACCTCTAGCCATCCATACTTGAGCCGCACACCGTTATAATGCTCAAATTTGACTTTTCCATGTTATAACGCTCAAATTTGGTCCTTGTGCAAGAAACATTCCAAATATGGACATAATTTCATGTTCCAACTCTGCAATAAGCTCATACGCTTATATAGAGAAACATTTGAAGAAAGAAGAGGCTTTTTCCATATCTCTCTACAAAACTTTAGCTCTATAGCCTCCAAACAATCATTAAAACCGAGAAGAGCTCCAAAGATATTTTCTATCTCCTTCAACATAAAAATACCTCCTTATAATACTTGTACGAAGAAGTTAAGTTGTACTGAAACATATGGTAAAAAGAAAAGTGGATATATATGATAATAATTCCTTGTCGACTTTATTTTCTACATTTCTACATTCTTTTCTACATATGGTTTCTCTGCCATCTTTCTCTATTTTGTTCTTATTTTCTAAGATTTTCTTTTATTTTATCCGTTTGATAAAGTCAATCTAAGTAAATCTAAATATGTATATCTACACGACATTTGCATCCATTTTGACACACAATTCATTGAGGTCAATAAGATTTGATCCCAAACCTTGAGATCGATAGCTTGAAGACTTAACATTGTCTCATAAAGATCATCAACATTCCAACCTTTCACATTCTCAAACTTAATAATTGTTTAGTTACTTTTAATGAATCAGTTACTTGTTGGATCATTTTATGAAATGCTAAATATATTTACATTTTTCCACTTTGATTCACAATTGCTTTAGGATATTGACCACGACTTTCGACTATTCGTTCTTGGCCATGTATAGAATTTTGTCTGTATCGGTGAAAACACCTATCTGAAACTCAATGTATGCTTACGAATTACATGGAACATCTTCATAATTCCTGTTAAGTTATTTTTAGTCTTTAATTTAAAAACAAAAATATCATATGACTTTTCATGTAAATGAACTAATGACTTATAGTGCGCATAAATAGAAGCCATGTATTATTTATCAATTAATTAAATTAAATGTTTAGACATAACAATGTGATTACTTTCGTACGTAGTTTGTAATTCTCAATAAATAACTAATATACTTTTAGGAAACAACATAACAAGTTATAGTATGTGTATGGTCATATGAACGTACTTTTTGTTGATATAATATTTAACAAAATATACTTTATGTTGTATATACCAACTAAATTTGATTTTAGTTCTAATTTGCATATGTTTAGGCTTGTGATAAACTCTACAGCGAACACATACTTTGATGAAGCATCCATCTGTCAAACACAAACTCCGCACATTTATTACAGAATTGTTTGTTTTGGGGTTCGAACTTGTAGCCTTTGGTCATGCAGTCTAGACCACCATCCAATCGAGCCGACCATGTTGGGTACCATACACACACAAGTTAATCTTTATTTACCTTTATAAAACTCATGCAATATATTTTGCATTAAAACTATGTGGTACAAGCATGCTTTCACTAGATGCAACTATCTTTGGCCTTTGATGCTATTAATGAAGCAATTTAACATATAAATCATGTTTCATAATATCATACATGAGCAAACTTCTTTGCACCAAGACTAGCAGATTTAAAATATCAAAGTGGAAATTTCCTTTTTTTTATGGAATTATATTCTATTTAAAGTTTAAACATTTCATGTATGCTATTTTATCATGATTGATTTACATAAATTGTTAATCCCATGTGTGGCAGTGCAATTATTCATGTAAATCAATTGTAATATGGGATATCAAAATCACTTTATGAAGTTATATGATAAAACTTAAATGCCACATACTGCAGTAATCTAAGACATCATGGCTATATCGCTTTTCATTATGATTTCTTTGATGTTGGATTTTACCGTCATTTAAATCTTATATGGTTACATAGATGCACATTAAAATATATGCTATAAATAATATAAATATGTAATAATATAATATATTAGTATGTGCAAGATAATCGATCTTAGTCTTGTTTACATGTAGGGCACTTAAGCAAGTGAGAGAATATGTTGAAGCTTTTTTTACCAAATGTTTATATTAAGATAAGCAAATATATGTTTAGTTTGAGTTGAGATATCCTAGACATGTGGACGTAGGAGATATCTTCCATTGAAGTCCCACATAAAAATAAATAATGCACTCTACAACTTTTTATATACATAAAAAAAATAGATACTCATCTAGTTACATATAGCATATTGCTACCTTTTCTCAATTGCTACTTAATATAAGTAGCAGAGAACATAATTTATGCAGCATATGATTTTTATTGTTGACCGTTGTTGATTTATTATAATACAAAATCTATTAAATCAAATACTATATATCAAACTGTATTTTGCATCAAAAACCTTTTCAAACATTGGAACATTTTAATTATATATGAAAGCACATTTTTAAACATTTATTCATAATATCCTTATAATGAAATTCATAGATCTCAAACTTTATTTGCATCACATACATGTCGCCAACAATGCAATTTCGATCTAAACTTAATATGCAATAAAACCTTGAAGCATAAAACCTATTTTATGAACCCAAAAATGATAGATATAAGATTATTTTAATACATAAGCTGTTCACATTTGATATTAGATATAAGATCATTTTAATACGCAGAAAAAAGATCTCATCATTTTATATAAAACCCAAAAATGATAAAATAATGATTTAATATCTATCAATAAGATTTTATGTGTGTGTAACACAATTTTTTCTTTCTAAATAGACTAAATCACTTAACAGTATCTTTACTCGTATCTGACCATCCCAAATTGCATTATTTTAACTTGATGCATAGCTTGAATATCTTAAATCACAATAATTCATCTGCCAGCCAATTCAATGCTGAATTTAAAACTAGAATTTCAGTTTATTTATTCCAAATAAATTAAGCCCAAATCTTTGCATCAATGCAATTATGAATTGTGTGTCGCATATTGATTATTAAAGCAGAAATTTTAAAAGCATGCTAAACTTTCAAAACATATGAAGTATAAGCCAATATAGCTCTATATATTTACATAGTTTAAGCATTCTTAATGGGACAAATTTTTGATATGAGCTTATGGAAAAAAAATATTATACTAGTAGGCTTGTCTAAAAACTAATTGCAAAAACAAGCCTACTTTTATACAGAGCTTGTGTAATTTTGACATTGCGCTGGCTTTGAACCGGTTTATAGCTTGTGCAATTTCAAATTGCGTGAGCTCAAATTAAATCGCACAAGCTATAAACTAGTTTAAAGCTTGTGCAATATTAAATTGCACAACTATATAATACGTTTATTTCTACAATTAGTTTTCTGGACAAACCTATTAGCACAATAATTTTTTTTGTAAGCTCATATAATTTTTTTGTCCTTGATAACTTTCAGATGGATCACAACAAAATAACCAATTGATTCACAGCTTAGTAGGCATATGTTATTCCCACTTTATGTGGTATATGCCATGTAAAGAACATGAGATAATTATAAAATTTATGCATTGAAGGTGCTCCCGCCACAACATAAATGCATGACATCCTGTGTTATCAAAGCCATCGCCTAGGCGCCAAAAAGCGATAGGCACCGGTCTGAGGTTTTTTTTTAACCTTCTGAAGCGCCTACGATGCGTGTGGTGCTAAAAAAGTCCCAAAGGCGTCAAGGCGCTCAACTTGTGAAGCAGCAAAAAAAATGCGCCTTGTGCAACATTTGAGGAGAAATTGAAAATTCTTCATTTGGGCCTAATAGCAATCCAAAATCCAAAAGGGAAGAAAAAAGGGCTTGTTTGACTGTCAATTTGGAGCGTATTCTTAGAAAAAAAACCTCTAGTTTTCTTTTTTAATGTCGAACTCTCGAACAAAAAAAAACCCTAGTTTCGTCGACCGTCGTTGCTCGATTTTTGCCATCACCACTTCACTGTTGCCGCCGCCGCTCTTAGTTCGATTTATGCTAATCGTATGATGTATTGTTCTCAATATTGCATTTATATGACATTTTTTTAAGTCAAAAATTGAGCTTTGGTGCATTTTCCAAGTGCTATTTTTTACGCTGAACAACAACAGTTAAGCCATTATTCCCAAACAAGTTGGGATCAGATAGAGACGGAACCCAAAACTAAATGACAAAGTCAATTTAGAAGTCATAATAATAACAATAACAATAAAATTAATAAGACAAAGTCACATAAATAAATTAATAATAATAATAACTAAGTAAAATAAAAATAAGTAAATATATATATATATAAAGATAATAATAATACTAATAGTGATAATGACACTAATAGTAATATTAATCAAAGATCAAATGCTACGTCTTAGACTCATGTTCTCTAATTCTATAATCTAAAACTTATAAAACTCATAGCTCAAGGTTTCAGTACATGGATCGCCAACTTCCACGCGTTCCTGTTTGACACCAGATCTTCGGATATACTTCAGTCCTTCAAGTCCATTTTTATTACTTCCTCCCATGTCAACCTTGGTCGACCTGTATCTTTCTTTGAGCATTAGACGTGCTCTATAATACCAGCGCGTACAGGTGCCTTAGGCGGCCTCCGTTGAAGATGTACAAACCATCTTAAACGATATTGAATTAGCTTCTCCTCAATTGGTGTTACTCCAAGTTTATCACGCATATCATTATTTTTAATTCGGTCTCTTCTTGTATGACCGCAACTCCATCGCAGCATACAAATCTCTGCTACGTTTATCTTCTTGACGTGCTGGCTTTTAGTAGGCCAACATTCTGTACCATACAACATCGCAGACCTGATTGCCGTTCTGTAGAACTTCGCTTTAAGCTTCTGTGAGACTTTCCTGTCACAAAAAATGTCAGACGCTTGTCGTCATTTCATCCATCCCGCTCGAATTCTAACACCAACATCTTCATCAATCTGACCATTATACTGCAATATTGATCCTAAATATCGAAGGGATTCCTTCTTGGGAACTATTTGTCTGGCCAGAGTGACATCTCCATCCTCTGACCTGATACCGTTGAACTCACACTTCATATACTCTGTTTTAGTTCTGCTAAGCCTGCATCTCTTTGATTCTAAAGTTTTGTCTCCATATGTCCAATTGTCTATCAACTTCAATCTTACTTTCATCAGTGAGCACAACATCATCAGCAAATAACATACATCAAGGAATCTCATCCTGTATACATTTCGTAACTTCATCCATCACTAGGGCAAAAATGTAGCGGCTCAAAGTTGACCCTTGATGTAATCCTATGTTAATGGGAAAGTCACTGGTTTCACCATCGCATGTTCTGACACTAGTCATAACATCATCGTACATATCCTTGATAAGGGTAATGTACTTTATTGCGACTCTTTTCTTTTTTAGAGCCCAACACATCACCTTTCGCGGTATTTTGTCATAAGCTTTCTTCAAATCGATAAATACCATGTGAAGATCATTCTTTTGCTCCCTAAACCTCTTCATAAGTTGTCTTATCAAGAAAATTGCCTTTGTGGTCGACCTTGCAGACATGAAACCAAATTGGTTTTTTGAAACATTTGTCATTTTTCTTAATCGATGTTCAATGACTCTCTCATAGAGTTTCATTGTATGACTCATAAGCTTAATTTCTCTTTAGTTTGTGCAACATTGGATATCTTCTTTATTCTTAAAAATTAAAAGTTTTTTGGCTGAAGTAAAAAAAAAATCATTCAAAGAGCCCAAAAAGCCCTAGGAGCAAAAAAGTGCTAGGCGAGGGCCTGAGGTTTTTTGGGGTTTTTTCGCCTTGACAACTATGATGACATCAAATTACCAAAACTTACCGTTGGCGCCAAAATTGGTCACTAATACCCTGTGTAGTTAATACGCTCGGTAGATTCAAAGCGGTGAAGGTGCAAAAAATCATAGCGGGGATACAACGGGGATATAGCGGGATATAGCGGATGACTCTAAAATAGCATATTAATCTCGTACTTAATGTTTTTACAAATATATAAATGGTAATTAAATGAAAAATTATTATTCAATTGAATTATAAATAATACATAAATAATTTTAAATAAAAACATGTGCGAATATATTTTAAATAAACGAAAAACTGTTATATAACATAATTAAATTCGGTAGAATATTAGAGTATTTTCATTTCTGAAAATATATTAAAAATTAAATCAAATAAATTAGTTTCATAATTTTATAGTGTATAAATGCAAATTTTCAATTCATTTTATTAAAAAAGATATAGCGGGAATAGAAGAATATAGCGGAAATAACGGGATATAGTGGAAATAGCGAGGATTAAAGCGGAAATAGCGGGGATTAAAGCGGAAAGGCTATATTCTGAGGCTATATGGAAAAATCGTAGCGGTAGAAATCCGCTATGAGATATAGCGGGGTAATAGTGGGACATTAACTACACAGCTAACACCCGAATGTAGATGAAAGCACCAACTAACAGTCACGGTTAACAGATAGATTGTATGTAGAGAGTAATAATGTGAAAAACAGACCAAATTAAAATGGAAGCAATAAAAAACAACCGGTTTTATAGTGGTTCGGCTAACTTTGGCCTACGTCCACTCCAGTAATTTTCTTTTTATTGCTGCAACAATCGATTACAGTTACAAAGCGGTAGACTAGCCTCAGCCTTAGAACAATAGAAAGTTAGAGAGCCGAATAGAAGATCCCTTTTCTGAAGTTTTACATGCTCTATTTATAAACACGTCTAGATAATTGTTGGGCTCTCAGAATAACCTGAGCCCATCAGGGCCGAACGGCCCACGCCGAACCAAAATGCCTTGCTGAACGCACTCGTATGCCGAACGAGGTTGTCGTGCCGAACGATCCCTGATGCCGAACGATCCATCCGATGCCGAACGCTCCCTGATGCAAACAATCCATCCAATGCCGAACGCTCCCTGATGCCGAACGCTCCATCCAATGCCGAACACTTCCTGATACCGAACGATCCATCCTATGCCGAGCGATCCTTAATGCCGAACCTCCATCATGCCGAACCATGTCTGATGCCGAACCATGTTTGATGCCGGATAGTTTCTAATGCCGAGCGTCCATCATGCCGAACGATATTCTAATGCCGAGCGCTCCTGGATGCCGAGCGCTTCTGAATGTCGAGTGCTCCTGAAATGCCGAACCACCAATGAGTGCCGAGCGACCCAAATGCCGAGTGGGGCTTGTGCCGAGCGAGGGGAGAATGCGGAGCGAGGTTTGTGTCGAACGACCTTAGTCCACTGCCGAGTGAACCTCTTCTCACTCCAATGCCGAACAGCTTCTGACTTCCAGACCGAACCACATTTCCTTGACCCAAATTATAGTCAAAAATCCATCTCTGTCCAATCCAATTTCCATCTTTCAAGTGCATTGCGTCATCCATCCATCCAGTGGAATGAATCCATCGTACACCAGCCTTGACGAACGTGCAGTCGGTTAAACCCGTCTGCCCGTAGCCTTGTAAAAAGGCGGGTAACACTTGCCCTCCAAAACATGCCTTGCTGTTGGAATGTGTGTTTTGAATAATTTCGAATCTGATATCCAAAGTCTATAGCCAATTCCATTATCCATCCGGACTCGATAACCGAGGCTTAATCCAACCTTATCCATTAACCAGTAACCGAATCCATGACCTCTCCGGGTCAATATCCGAATCCGTAATCTCTCTGCGTTCTTGCCAAGCGCAATTTCCACATGACGACCGTGGTCCAGCGTCTCTGGACGTTGAGTAATGTCATGGCTTAAGTCCTAAGCCGAGTCCTGGTCATTCAGGACCCTTGTCGAGTATAGTCCATACCCGACGACCTGAAATAATAACTAATAATACATTCGTTTGGACGAAGAGACTTACCCCTTGCCGGACACAATTCATACCCGACGACCGTTTACCAAAAACCAGACAAAAATCCAATCAAAAGAAAATCCAAAATCCATATCAAACCAGAAAACAAAAAATCCATATCAAAAATGCAAACCGATATCCGAACCAGAAAGCAATCATCCAAATAAAAGTTCAAACAAAGAAACAAACAAAACCAGAAGTCCAAACAAAACCAGAAAAAAGCAAATGTCCAAGCCAAAAAAGAGAAAGAAGATTTCACAAACTAGAGTATCGTGGTTTATCATCTCAAAGCATGCCTAGGGGCCATCTCCGTCCCCGTACATGAGTAAGTGACTTGGCCGTTTGCCCGTAGTTTGCTACTTATTTTATAATATCCCAGTCAATTGATGACCAATCAACCATCATTCATGTGCCTCGCACCATCGCTGTGTGAGGTAGACGGTGGTTGCTCCTGTCCCACCGCTGCATTCCGAGCTTCGACGTATTGTCACAACTGTCCATTTCTTACATGCTCCTCAATTATGTCCTTTAAGTGCCTGCAGCTGTTGGTATCATGCCCATCCAAATCGTGGAAGAGACAATGTTTTTCTGATGCCCTGTCACGTTCGGAGGGTTCTCTCCTAGCCGGCCTTCGGTAGGAAAGGCGATTCCGTGTCTCCAAATAAATCCATTCCAGCGTCTCGTTCAATCCTATGTAGGTGGAGAATTTTGGCTCTCTCCACCATTTCCTAGCTTTTCCTAATTCGTCATCCAGCTTCCTTTTTCCTTTGTCTTTATCTCTTTCCAAGCCTCCGCTAGATGGCCCTCCATCCTCAGCCGCGCTCACCTCCTTTAACTTCATATCTGAGCACGTATCTTCCCGTCGAAGGAAACTCTCAGCTTCGTGAAAGAATTCCTTGAGATCCATTGGAGAGTCCAGTATCAGTGACACTTTGAAATCTGAATTCTCTCTAACTCCTGACACTACCGCCATTAAAACCATCGATGGATCCGGCCGATCCACCGAAGCAACATCTGCATTGAACCGAGTTAAGAAAGCTCTAAGTGATTCGTCTGTCCTCTGTTTTACCGATGTCAGCGTCATTACATTCTTTGGCCTTTTGATATGTACCTGAAACTGCTTCAGAAACATGTCCACCAACTCTGTCCATGTCCCGATAGATCCTTCTTTCAGCTGCCTGAATCACATAGCGGCTATGTCCGTTAAGAATAAAGGGAAGCATCGTGCCATAACTTCTTCCGATGCCCCAACACCTCCATATGTCTTGTATATCTCATCAAGTGATCCGTTGGATCGGCCTTACCATTGTATATTTCCACGTTAGGTAGCTTGACATCTGACGAATTCCGAGCTATCCTGATTTCACGAGTGAACGGACTCTTGTTTACTCCTTCATCTCTATTGGTCAAACATCCACGCATGGTTCGCCTGATAATCTCGGCTAATCCAGCATTGTACGTCAAGGGTTGACCCCGAGTTCCCGAGGGAATTCTGGTACATACTCTTCATCTCTTGCTGTTACATTTCTGCCAGCATCCTGTTGCGTGGTGTTAGCTGCAACCCCTCCATGAACTGGTTCGGCATTATCTGGTGATGCGTCTCCGAGTCCAGGTCCATCCGGATTGTTAGTTGTTTGCTGATTAGGGGTTGCCCCCTGCTGAACCATTCCCTCTACTTGCTGCTTGAGCGCTTCTGATCTGGCTCCATGGATCTGAGCTCCTGCATTTCCTGTTTGCGTAAATTGTCTGAGAAGAGCCCGCATCATCTCCTCTTGTCTTTTCCTCATGGCTTCCATTTTCTCTCTGGTGATGTAAATGGATGCTCCTCCTACTCCATTTCCAGAGGAAGCCTCTTGATTTCCCTCCTGATTGCTCCTTTCTATCACTTGCTTTCTTGCTGATGGTCTAGCCATGGCTTCTTCAAATCCAAGTTTCTAACTCAAAAATTCCCGAGTGCTTCAGTTCTCAGTGAAAGCACCAAAGTGTTGGCGCCAAAATTGGTCACTAATACCCGAATGTAGATGAAAGCACCAACTAACAGTTACGGTTAACATATAGATTGTATGTAGAGAGTAATAATGTGAAGAACATACCAAATTAAAATGAAAGCAATAAAGAACAACAGGTTTTATAGTGGTTCGGCTAACTCTGGCTTACGTCCACTCCAGTAATTTCCTTTTTATTGCTGTAACAATCGATTACAGTTACAAAGCGGTAGACTAGCCTTATCCTTAGAAAAATAGAAAGTTAGAGAGCCGAAGAGAAGATCCTTTTTCTGAAGCTCTACATACTCTATTTATAGACACGTCCGGGTAGTTGTTGGGCTCTCAGAATAACCTGAGCCCATCAGGGTCGAACGGCCCACGCCGAACCAAAATGCCTTGCCGAACGCACTCGTATGCCGAACGAGGTTGTCATGCTGAACGATCCCTGATGCCGAACGATCCATCCAATGCCGAACGCTCCCTAATGCCGAACAATCCATCCAATGCCGAACGCTCCCTGATGCCGAACGCTCCATCCAATGCCGAACACTCCATGATGCCGAACGATCCATCCAATGCCGAGCGATCCTTAATGTCGAACCTCCATCATGCCGAACCATGTCTGACGCCGAACCATGTTTGATGCCGGACAGTTTCTAATGCTGAGCGTCCATCATGACGAACGATCTTCTAATGCCAAGCTCTTCTAAATGTCGAGCGCTCCTGAATGCCGAGCGCTACTGAATGCTGAGTGCTCCTGGAATGCCGAACCACCACCCAAATGCCGAGCAGGGCTTGTGCCGAGCGAGGGGAGAATGCCAAGCGAGGTTTGTGCCGAACGACCTTAGTCTACCGCCGAGTGAACCTCTTCTCACTCCAATGTCGAACAGCTTCTAACTTGCAGACCGAACCACATTTCCTTGACCCAAATTATAGTCGATCCATCTCTGTCCAATCCAATTTCCATCTTTCAAGCGCATTGCGTCATCCATCCATCCAGTGGACTGAATCCATCGTACATCAGCCTTGACGAACGTGCAGTCGGTTAAGTTAAACCTGTCCGTCCGTAGCCTTGTAAAAAGGCGGGTTAACACTTACACAAAACTTTAATAAAATGATTTATTGTATTTAACTTCAAGCATTACGAGAAAACGACTATTTTCTTATGCAAAATCATATATTGGCCTACAATGATGATCATAGCCAAACATGTCTAAGTCACTTCATTTCTTTTTGTCTAAGTTAGGCCTGTTAACGGATATTTAGGATGCGGATAGTGTCATATCCGCATCCGCATTCGAAATGATTTTCGGATATCGGATATCCGCATCCGCGGATACAGACGAATATCGGATAATTATCCTATCCGCTAACGACTGGTAAATCAAGAAATATAAATATAAATTTTAAGTTTAACATACATTTTTTTCAATCCAATTGATTATTAAATTGTTAAATATAAATAAATACAGCGATAATAAATAATTTTGAGCAGTTAATAAGCATTAAATGCATATGATATAAACTATTAACTTAATAAAACAACAAAAAATATCTTTCATTATACTAAAATACACATAATTATACTATAAACTTGACAAAGACCGAACGGATAATTTTCGGATGCGGATGTCTTCGTATCCGTATCCGTTTTTTCGGATATCGGATATTATCCGCTTTTCGGATACGGATGGGGATGAATTTCGGATTTTTCGGGTATCCATTGACAGCCCTAGTCCAAGTCACTTCACTTTTTGTTCAAATCACTTTCCTTTTTCTTTGTAAGTATTCGGAATACCCCATTCATAGGTTCGAGATCCACATCCATGAATTGAAGGAAACTCCAACATCTACTAGATCTCAAGCAGGGAATAGCCTCGATGGTCGTTATCTTGGGGAAATCCTTAGCTTGCGTTGATCAAAGGTAAGCGTAAGCCTGACATATAATTACTTGTACTTGATAAAGCAACACCCACATGACAATAATCGAAATCCCATGTATTATAATATCTTTTATATTTTTGTGTATCTTGATGGATATCACAGTAGCTTTTATATAGACATTAGCAGAGCCCTAAAGGTTAATCCATCACATTCTCAAACATTATTATTGCATAATTGTCATTATTGAATCAATTAATTGTTTGCTTATTTTATTTCTAAATACGCTAGATCACTTAACAGTATCTTTACTCGTAACTAACTATCCCAAATTGTAGAATTTTAACTTCGATGCATAACTTGAATATCGTAAATCATAATAATTCATGTGCCAACCAATTCAATGCTGAATCTAAAACTAGAATTTCAGTTTATTTATTCCAAATAAATTAAGCCCAAATCTTTGCATCAATGCAACTATGAATTGTGTGTCAAATATTTATTATTAAAGCAGAAATTTTAAAAGCATGCTAAACTTTCAAAACATATGAAGTATAAGCCAATAATATAGCTCTATATTTACACACTTTAAGCATTCTCAATTGGACAAATTAGCCTGCAAAAAAAAAAAAAAAAAAAAAAAAAAAAAAATTTGTACAAATAGGTTTGTCTAAAAACTAATTGCAGAAACAAACCCACTATATAGCTTGGGTAAAAATTGCGCAGGCTTTGAACCAGTCTATAGCTTGTGCAATTTCAAATTGCGTAAGCATATATAAACTAGTTTAAAGCTTGTGCAATATTAAATTGCGCGAGCTATATAAAAAGCAGGTTTATTTTTGCAATTAGTTTTTAGACAAACATATTAGTACAATAATAGTTTTTTTATTTTTATGCAAGCTGATATCAAAAATTTGTCCTTCTTAATAACTTTCAGATTGATCGCAACAAAACAGCCGATTGATTCACAACTTAGTAACAACCAATTGATTCACAACTTAGTAAGCATATGTAGTCGACTTTATGTGGTTATGTCACGTAAAGAACGTGAGATAATTATAAAATTTATGAATTGAAGATGCTTCCACTACCACATAAATGCATGACATCAAATGACCAAAACTTACACACAACTTTAATAAAACGATTGACTTTAATCAATTTGTATTTAACTTCAAGCATTATGAGAAAACAACTGTTTTCTTATGCAAAATCATATATTGGCTTACAATGATGATCATGGCATATAATTAGTGCACTTGATAAAGCAACACCCACATGACAATAACCAAAAGCCCATGTATTATAATATCTTCTATATTTTTGTGCATCTTGATGGATATAACACTAGCCTTATATAGACATAAGTAGAGCCCTAAAGGTTGGAATGCAAAAAATTCTCATAATCCATCACATTCTCAAACTTTATTGTTGCATAATTGTCGTTATTGAATAAATTAATTGTTGGATTATTTTATGAAATGTATAATGCATTTACATTCTACCATCCGATTCATAAAAAATCAGTAGGCTAGGACAGAGGCTAGCTATGCGGTATTGTTATACCATAGCTTTATTTTATTTTTCTTATTTTTTTGAATCATTTTATGCTTTAAATTTTTGTCGTGTTACAGGATACAAAATTAGGGAGGTCAGGGTACTACTGATTTTTCAACATTGTGTTCTATGGCATTCAAATTTGTTGTTTATCTTCAAGACTTCATATTGAATTGTTCATGATAACAATATGAAAACATGTCTTACCTCAAGAATTTTCCTCGAAGACTCCTTAATAAAACAATTGAATATGATGTGGCTACTTTTTGACACATACCTAATCTAATTCTCTGAATGTATCATCCCACTCTTGCTGAATTCCGTTGGTAACATCCTTACTCTAAAAATGCTTAACAAGTCAAATAAAGCATCGCTGCGCAAAGAACTCATTCTACCATTTTTGGTTTCTTGCAACAACCACAGCCCCATTGATCTAGTAAACTCCTGACAAATATATCACCCAGCAGCAAGATAAAAGTTAAGATCAATGACATGTGAAATGTGAAGACTGGACTGCGGAATGTACCGTGAACGTCAAATTTGGAGTGCGAATTCTTCACTCTGGTTAAAATGCCAGTATTGAGTCAGCAATCCCTTCAATAAGTCAACAAAACTTCTCTGTATATTATACTGTAAATTGGTTGGTTAATGATTAAAGCGCTATTCTTAATCAAATCTGAATTCATCTATATGAACCAAAAGTACAAAATATCTAAGAAGTGACGCTCCTAATCTTTGTGAGTGACTTGTTTAAAATATTTAATTCAGGCAAAGAAAAAAGCAAAAGAAAGCCAGCGCCCAGTATATCCATTTGCAGCTATAGTTGGCCAAGATGAAATGAAGTTATGTTTATTGTTAAATGTGATTGATCCAAAAATAGGAGGTGTGATGATAATGGGTGACCGTGGTACTGGAAAATCCACCACAGTTCGTTCCTTGGTGGACCTTTTACCTGATATAAGAGTTGTAGTTGGTGACCCATTCAATTCAGATCCAGAAGATCCTGAATCAATGGGGCCGGAAGTTCGAGATCTCATTGCTCAAGGGGGAAGTCTTCCGGTTACGACCACTAAAATTACCATGGTTGATCTACCACTTGGTGCAACTGAAGACAGGTGACTCAGCATGTTCTTTGTTATTTCTGACCATGATACTATACCTCTAAAATAAACTTTAGCCATCAAAGTATCCGATTAGTTAGCATAAATGGCACCAGGAAGGAGAGATGAAAATATTTACTTATGATTAGCTTTTAAAGGTTGGATATGCAAAAATATTTCTTATTACACACTTACAATATGTATGAAAATTTTATTTTGATCCATGTAGGGACCCTTACACACCTATTTAGAAAAGTTATATTTAAACCGACAATATTTACCTTTTTCTTCCAACTTTTCACAGCGCCATTTCGATCAATTTTTAAAACAAAAACAAAGGCAGCATATTTGAATTCATAATCTTTCTATAATATTATTTATCTATATGTTTTGTATACATTTGGTTGAATAGTTGAATTTTATTGAATTGAAACCTTTTTTGAGATTTCTTTACAAAACTAATGTGATCCAATTCTAATTTCAATATTGTTTTTGAATTTCATAAGTAGACTACGATAAGCATGAACAATTTGAGTGATTCAACACACAAATACATACATATACATATGCATACGCATACATATACACATACATACATGTGTGTGGTCTGGTGAGTTTAAATTATTATCTGTTATAATAAAGAAGAGTGTATCTTTGTCATTAGTAGATTTGAACTTTTTAATTGCGCAAAAAAGCGAACATTGAGGTATATAATTAGCTCTTCTATCCCAATGGTTTTATGCTATAGGTGTCATGCCACAACTGACAGAAAATAGTTCGAGACAAAAATTCCTTTAGTTTTAACCAATATTCAAAATTCCGGTTTTTATTTCCGATCCGTCACTAAATTTTTTTATAGTTTCGATTCCGTTTTGAAAATTCAGGATATTCCGTTAAAATCCCGGTTTCAGATTTCGTTACTTTTTGGAACACTTTCATAGTTTTATGTACAAGTACGTCAATAAACACCATAATTTGTATAGTATTAGTTGTAGTCTAACAAATATAAATGTAATTGGACATGTGGTTGGGTATATTTATATTTTAACAAATTCGGTCCATCAAAAATACGTAAAACAGCCATTTTGTTTTGTTCCAGCCCAACCAACCTACTTTAAATTCGATTTTAACATTATTCATATAACGAACAAAGCCCACTTAGTCTATTTTATCAAAATGAACTATGCAATCTATTGCAGCCCTAAATTATTAGCCCTAAAAACGTTGTTTTCATCTCTCCAGCACTGAAATTTCTCTCTCCGGTCTCAATTCCCTTCTCTCCCTACTTGATTCCTCATTGCCATACCCAATTTCTCTTGCAAAAATTCCTATCTATTGCAGCCTTAACACTATACCACCATTTTCCAATGCTGGATGCTAGAAAGTGCGACATTTTTTTTTGTTTTTTTTTTGGATCAACTAATGAAACGGAATATTAACCAAATTCCAGTACGGTCACTGCCAGAACCGAACAAAAATGGCCAGAAGTCCGGCTTGCCGGCCGGAATCTCAAATCTTTGTTTTAACCACTAGCTGGATTTGTGCTAAAAGATCAAATTATTTCCTAGTTAAATTCTGAGAACCCTATTTTATTTACACTCAAATTTTTTTTGCTACACCATAAACTTATAATATTCAGCAATATAATCATAGACCTCTTATCAGTTTGGCACTTCATTTTTTTGAACATTTTATTGTACGAGCAAACCTAACAGTAGCTAGTTCTAGTATCTTTAAATTTCCATCAGCTCCACACTAACTAATTTAATTTGAATATATCTTCAGAGTATGCGGAACCATAGACATTGAAAAAGCCTTAACAGAGGGAGTCAAGGCATTTGAGCCTGGGTTACTAGCTAAAGCCAATAGAGGAATTCTCTATGTAGACGAGGTCAATCTTTTGGACGATCATTTAGTTGATGTTCTTTTAGATTCTGCAGCCTCAGGATGGAACACGGTTGAGCGTGAAGGAATTTCTATCTCACACCCTGCCCGATTCATTCTAATTGGTTCTGGAAACCCAGAAGAAGGTGAGCTTCGACCACAACTTCTTGATCGTTTTGGAATGCATGCACAGGTAGGAACAGTCAGAGATGCAGAGCTTAGAGTCAAAATTGTTGAAGAAAGAGCGAGATTTGATAAGAATCCGAAAGGATTCAGAGAATCATATAAAACAGAACAAGAGAAATTACAAGAGCAAATTGGAGCAGCAAGAAGTACACTGGGCTCTGTTCAGATAGATCGTGATTTGAGAGTGAAGATATCAAAAGTGTGTGCCGAATTGAATGTGGATGGATTGAGAGGAGATATTGTGACTAATAGAGCTGCTAAAGCTTTAGCTGCTTTGAAAGGGAGAGATCAAGTTACTCCAGAGGATATCGCAACTGTCATTCCGAATTGTTTGCGGCATCGGTTGAGGAAAGATCCTTTAGAATCAATTGATTCTGGGTTGCTTGTCATTGAGAAGTTCTATGAGGTCTTTAACTGAAGGATTTTGCTGAGGTAACTTTGTCTTTCAGCTACTCACGGACTATCTTTTTTTTTCCCCTCTTTTGTCTACTACAATGAGTTTGACTCATATTGCGTTAGTATTATAGAATTACTGAATATATGTGAATTTTCTTTGCAATGTACATTAAGCGATCATTGAATTTCTGAATATATGTGAATTTTCTTTGCAATGTACATTAAGCGATCGTTTATTTGAACCTTTTTCCATGCTCATGGATATGGAACATGCAATCTTTGTTCCTGTTGTTTTCCTCATCTAAGTCGATATATTTTCTAGTCTTTTAGGTTGGTTGGAGACTGACTTCTAATCTTGGGACATTGTCATGTCCATCTCTATTGCATGGAAGAAAGATGTCTATGCTAGCTTTTATTATGTATCCTGGCTGCATCAAGATTTTGTGAAACGATTTTTAATATAACTGGCGTAGGTAAATATGCATCAAGTTATGTCTTTGGTTAATATAATAGATGGCTGTGTTTCATAAATTGGCTACCATATATTGTGTCATATTATCCTGCAAAATATAATTACATATCTATTAAATAATAGTAAAGCAGCATTAATTGTAGGAGCTTTCTCCGCTCTTCTTGATTCTCTCTCTAGATAGTTTACTTTTAAACTTTTAATTTATCACTTTTATTCTAATAAATTCTAATGTCAAATTATAATCAAATATACACTTTTAGAATTTTCTATAATTATTCACAAATGCTTCTTAATTCTCTTTCGATATTTTACATTTAAGTACATACATTTGAATTAATTACATAATTCAAAATTTAAATAATTTAATAAACTCAGCTAATGAATATTCGATACGTCATGTAAATCATAAAATATGAACAATTTCAATAGTATACCATACTAACATCAATAAATCGATAAAACAAATGATATGTAAATCACATAGCATAAATTATATACATCAACAATAATAACTAATTTACTTTATAATTGGTTTATATCAATGAAGTTATCATGCAATAAAGTGAAAAGTTATATTTTTAGCTTTAAACATCTATATTTTAAATTTCCATGATTACTTACAAACCCTTCACAATTCTCTCCTAAAATTTTGTACTCATATCCATGTATTTTGACTAATCATGCGATATTTATTTTGAATCATTCAAATAAATTTAATTAACTAATATTTATTAATTCATCTAATAAATCTTAATATGTACTAATTAAGTGTGTATACAACATTTATATATATAAGCAAAGATAAAATTATTATTTTCATTTGTATATAAAGATATATGAATCGCACAACGTAAAATGTAAACATGAACAATAATATATATTTTAATTTACAATTCATTTATCTCAAAAAACATCATACATTGCATTACAAAATTTCATATTTTACAACCTTTGAATGATAAATTTATATTTCACAACTTGTGTGTGGAAGCATGGATTACTCTAATAAAAATTAGGTTATGAAGACATTCACATTTTCAACATGATATTAAAACTTAACCAACGCATAACTCAAATTAGCGATACAGATTTTTTTTTTTTTTTTTTTTTTGCAAATATTAAAGTTGTAAACATGACACTCCTACAACACTGTGAAATTTATGATTAATTACAAAGTTAAAAAAAGTTTACCGATTCAAATCTCAGATAATAAATAAAAGCCCATGTGCAGATGAGCTGACTGTAAGATGTTTTTCTCAACTACAATTACATACAAAGCTCTTTTCATTTCTTCCCTACTTTCTAACATGAAGCTCCATATATTTAATTAGTTAATTTGATCATTGATTTAAAATGTTTAAATATATTTAATTCTGTAACATTCATTATTTCGTTATAAATCCTTAAAAATATATATACAATATTCATATTAAGAAAAATCGAAAATTCATTTTTTTTCCATATATATATATATATATATATATATATATATATATATATATATATATATATATATATATATGAAAAATACGCGTATCACATAGCATCAACTATTTACCTATATAGTAGCAGACTATATACATAAACACACATATGTATGTATATTATGTTTGCTATTACCGAGTTAGGATAAAAAATACGACATGAATATGTGGTCAGCGACCATCTACCTTCATCTGAGCATTGCATGTCATTTTAAATTATAAATTCCTTTATTTCAATAAATTTATCATACATTACTTGAAAAAAGTTCAATTTTCAACAACAATTAATTTTAAAGATTATTTTTTAACATTATCGTGTGCAACGTACGGGTTACACACTAGTTCTATGTATAAAAGCAGAATCTTTCAAGCGTTGAGCGTATGACCCTAATAAGAGGGTAACAGTTAGATTCTTGAAAAAGGGGTGCGAACACCAATTCAAACGAGTAGATAGGTATTCAAACGAGTAGATAGCGAAGCCTAGAACCACAAGCTGGACTAGTTAAAAAGGCTAGGCAATCACTTTATCATTAGGTTTGCTTGGAATTCAATATCACAAGTCTTCAATCGGCCTAAGCAAGCCATAAGTATTTGGTCAGTCCAAGTATTTTCACAAGTGTGCAATTTGACGTCATGCAAGATCTTTAAACCAATTTGACATGACGAACCATTTTCAATTTCAGGCATAAAACCATCTACCATCGATTACTCTCTGTAGCATTATTCGAGAAATTTCCTTAAACATTTAAAAAGAGTTCAAGAAATTACCCTTTCAATCCTTTGAATATGGAATAATGTGTTATACATCTAGTATACCAAAACATAAACTAATCAATAATAAACTTGTCTCACAAGTTTACAACTCAGATTTCCACTACTCTGGAATTCTGTATTAGTTATTTTAACAATAATTATGTTGTAATTAATTACAACAACAAACTAACAACTACAGTAATAATAACTATAGTGCCAAATCAAACGTTATACTATTTAAAAAAATAGCACAACGTTTAAAGAAAACGATATTTATATATATAAATATATAAATCAACCAGAAATCTAACCAGTTGAAGAAGGAAATTACGTCTCAGGCTTGTCGTAATAATTTTCTTAAGACTTTATTTAAAGTCTCCCAAGATACAACAGATGTGATCTGCTCCAGATTGTGATGTGTATGATCTTCTATGTGATATGTAAAAGCGCACGGATTTAAGATGGTAAGAAACAAAGAGGAAGAAGAGAATGTTTAAAAAAAATTGAGTGAGAAAAGTGATCAGGTTTCCTCCTTATTTATAGCCGAATTCCCAGTGGCCACACCCTTTGAGAAACTTAGCATCCCTTCATTTGCAATGCCAAAAAGCGTTACTGTTCGCAACAGTCGCGCCTCTTCGTTTGCAACGGCCGAAAACTCTTGTGGTTCACAATAGTCGCGCCTCTTCGTTTTGCAACGGTCGAAAACTATTGCGGTTCGCAACAGTCATGCCTCTTCGTTTGCAACGGTCGGAAACTGTTGCTGTTTGCAATAGCCACACCTCTTCGTTTGAAACGGTCGAAACTGTTGCTGTTTGCAACAGTCACATCTCTTCGTCGCGTCCAATCCACTAGTCGCTTCTATTTAAATTTAAAGAGTAGAAAACCGTTCACTTCTGTACAGCAAAAATATAACACGGTTCATTCTTATTGGACCAGCACCCGACCCTGTTCGGTCGGTCGGACAGACAGACGGCGGCGCACACGTGTGTTAGTCCATGGTCATATAGATCCTCCCCCTCGCACAAAATTACCTGACCCTAAGGGCCAATATAGGGATCGAGAATACACTATATAAACAAGAATAAGGACTTATTTTTGGCGATGTGGGACATATCTCATTCACCAATTCTTTGAGAATTCTAACAATCCCCCACATGAATGACTATATATGTCTCCCCCACACAAAGTGTAATATAACACAGTTCATATGAAAATAATGCTATATCGAGGATAAGTGGATATTTCACTTTGAATATTCCCTAGTTAAAACTTATCGGATATACTTGGCTAATCGGTGAATTATTTTACCTTGAACCGTCAGCCGTTATTAACCAGACAATAAGCTTTACAAAGCATTATTTCCCTTCATATCCAATCTTTTGGTTGTGTTCATTTTGGTCCTGAATAATTTTTGGTTCTGCGAGTGTTTTTAGAGAATAAAAGCCTTTAGTATTCTCATAGAGCCGACCCAGCTCACACTAACATAGGTGATCACAACCATTAAGAGTATCCTACATATACTCCACTTGTTATTTTCAAGATATGGTCATAATTAAAAAACATTTAACCTTTAAATACTTCTGTAGGCATGCATTTATTTTTTGCACTATAGGAATGGAGTTGGACTATGTCCACGCAAATGCAGAGTTACTCAGAACTGGTTTGCCTATTGATCTTAGTCCGTGGGATCTTCAGTCGCTAGGATATGTTTTCGTATAAGATAACTCTTGGTGGTTTAGGCTTTTAAACTCATTCCCCTCGATGCGAAGTCAATTTTCTCTCTTGATAAACCTTTAGTAAATGGATCCGTTAGGTTATCATTTGTTCTCACATAATCTATGGAAATAGTTCCATTTAAGAGTAACTGCATAACTGTGTTATGCCGTCGACGAATGTGTCGTGACTTTCCATTATACACAAAGTTGTGCGCTCTTCTTAGCGCAGCTTGGTTACCACAGTGTATGCATATTGCCCGGTACAGGTTTAGGCCAAAATGGAATATCTTCTAAAAAATGACGAAGCTATTTTGCTTCTTTGCCTGCTTTATCTAAAGTGATGAACTCTGATTCCATAGTGGATCGAGCTATGCATGTTTGTTTAGTAGATTTCCATGACACTGCTGCCACTGCTAAGGTAAATACATAACCACTCGTTGATTTTGATTCCTCTGAATCAGCAATCCAGTTTGCATTACTATATCCTTCTAAGACGGCATGACATTTTCCATAATCTAAGGAATAATTTGTGGTAATTTTTAAATATCCAAGTACTCTCATTAGTGCTTTCCAGTGTTTCTTTCCTGAATTGCTTGTATACCTGCTCAGTCGACTTACTGCATAAGCTATATCTGGTCTTGTGTAATTCATGAGATACATGAGACATCCTATTACACAAGAATATTCCAGTTGCATTACACTCTCATTAGTGTTTTTATGCAGTACTTCTGATGGATTAAAAGGTTTTATTACTCCTTTAATTCCAAAATTTTGGAATTTTTCAATCACTTTGTCTACATAGTGTGGCTGAGATAATTCAATTCCATTAGGTGTTCTTAATATTTTGATACAAAATAACATCTGCAACTCCTAAGTCTTTCATATCGAAATTGCTAATTAACATATTCTTTATGGTCTCTATTACCTGAGTATTTGGACCGAATATTAACATACCGTCTACATATAAACAAATCATCACATATGATTTTCCAATTTGTTTATAATAAACATACTTATCGCATTCATTTATACAAAAACCATTTCTCATCATGACACTATCAAATTTTGCGTGTCATTGTTTTGGAGCTTATTTTAGTCGTATATTGATTTTACTAATCTACAGACTTTGTTTTCATTTTCTTTGGGAAAAAACCTTCAAGTTGCTCCACGTAGATCTCCTCATCGAGATCTCCATTTAAGAATGTTGTATTTACATCCATTTGATGAATTCTAGATTGTAGATCGATGCAATTGCTATTAGCATTCTTATAGAGGTTATTCATGTTACCGACGAATATGTATCAAAGAAGTCTACTCCTTCTTTTTGACGATATCCTTTGGCTACTAATCTGGCATTATACTTGTCGATAGAGCCATCTGCTTTCATTTTCTTCTTGAAAAACCATTTACAGCCAATAGGTTTTATTCCAGGTGGAATATCAACAATTTCTCAAGTTTTATTACTTAGAATTGAATCAATTTCATTTTGGATTGCTTCCTTCCAACATGAAGATTCAGAAGATGACATCGCTTCCTTGTACGTTTGAGGTTCGTGTTCTAACATATATGTGAAAAAATCCGAACCAAATGCCTTGGAAGTCCTAGCCCTTATGTTTCTTCTTGGTTCAACTTCCTCAATTTTCTAATGAGTTTCATCTTCATGTGAATTTCTTGATTCTTCTCTTGTCCTTTTAGGGACATTATTTCCTTCATTCCTTTGTGCGGAAAAACGTCTTCAGAGAATGAGGCATCTCTAGATTCCATGATTGTATTTACATGAATATCTTCTATATCAGACTTGAATACCAAAAATCTGTAGGCACTACTATTTTGGGCTGGCCCTAAATAGTAACAGTCTACTGTTTTTGGTCCAAGTTTGACTTTCTTGGGAGGCGGAACTGGAACTTTTGCCAAGCACCCCCACACTTTGAGTGATTTAAAACTTGGTTTGTGTCCTTTCCATAACTCATATGGAATTGTTCCTGTTTTATTGTGAGGGACTTTTTTTAATATGTGATTAGACATATTTAAGGCTTCCCCCCACAAGTTCGTCAGTAGACCAAAGGTTAAAAGCATGACATTAATCATGTCTTTTAGCGTTCTGTTCTTCCTCTAGGCTACACCATTTTGTTGTGGTGAATATGGAGCTGTTGTTTGATGAATTTTACCATTTTCGGCACAAAATTGTTCAAATGGTGATTCATATTCTCCACCTCGATCAGATCTCAATATCTTAATCTTTTTATTTAACTGATTTTCTACCTCAGCCTATAAATGATGTAATTGCTCCATCTTTACTATTCAAAAGATATACATAGCAATATCGCGTATAATCGTCAATAAACGTGATAAAGTACTTTTTCCCACCTCTTGTAGGTAATGATTTAAAATCACATAAATCTGTATGAACCAAACCTAGTGGTTCAGTGCTTTTATCAATAGATTGAAATGGTTTTTTAACCATTTTTGCTTCTACACATGTCTCACATTTGTAGTTCTTATCTACTTGGAATTTTGGATTTAATCCCAAATTTGATAATATTTTCATTTTTCAGAAATTTATGTGTCCCAATCTATCATGCCATAGTAAAATTTCATGCTCAAACAAGTAAGAAACTTCAATTTTATTAATAGCACAATCAAAGCACATAGTTTTATTGCCGATAACGGCTACATTTGCCTTAAATAGGCCATCACATAAATACCCCCTTCCGATATGTATAATCCAGCTTTGGATAGAACCATCTTGTCTGACTCGAACACCATTTTGAACCCTTTCTTTGATAGTACCGAGCCAGAGATCAGATTCTTGCGTATGTCTGGAACGTGGAGCACGTCATTCAACTTGACAATTTTTCCAGAAGTAAACTTGAGGATTACTGTGCCACTGCCTTCGATCATGAATACTGCATAATTACCCATGTAGATTTTTTCTTTCTGATCGAATTTCTGGTATGTAGAAAACATGGATTTGTCAGAGCTGACATGACGAGTAGCTCCTGTGTCCATCCACCACTGGTTAGGATTCTGAACCAAATTGCATTCAGATATAACTGCCAAGAAGTTGGACTCGTCTAGTTTCATGTTGTCTACTATGTTTGCCTCTTTGTTGCGGTCCTTTTTGAGTTGCAATCTCTAGCGGCATGTCCAACCTTTCCACAAACCCAATTCTCGCCATTGAACTTTTTGGTTCATTTGTTGTCTTTTGGTTTATTGTCTGGAGCTTTCTTTTACTTCTGGAAATTCTTCTTTTTCTTTTTGGTCTTTGACCCTTTAGCCACAAATGCCTCCTCGCTTGGTTTGTAACTCCACGGTTATCTGTCTCAATTTTTAGTCGGACTATGAGATCCTGTAAAGAGATTTTCTTTTTCTTATGCTTTAGATAGTTGCGGTAATCTCTCTATGATGGCGGCAGTTTTCCCGTAGTGGCTTCAACCAAAAATGATTCTTCAACCTTATGACCTTATGCTTCGATTTCATGAATAATGATTTGTAGTTCATGCAATTGAGCAGTCATCGGTTTGGAGTCAACCATCTTGTAGTCCATGAATTTGTCTACAATGAATTTCTTAGGACTGATATTCTGCGTTTTTTGATTCGTGGCAAGTGCATTCTAGAGTGCTTTTGATGTCTTTAGAGGCTGATATACTTTGTATAGCACCTTGCCGAGACAATTCAGAATATAGTTTCTGCATAGAAAATCGGAATGCTTCCATATATCAACATCTGATTTCTTGCCTGGTGTAGGAATCGATTCCTCATCCTCGAGATACCGTTGCAGACCGAGTGTGGTGAGATAAAATAACATTTGATTTTGCCATGTTATGAAGTCATCACCATCTCCTTTGAACAGATTAGGCCTGTTGTGAGTAGTAGCCTTTGTTGATAGTTCAACTGTTTCCATCTCAGTTGAAGCGAAAACAGAAAAGTCTTAATATGTTATACATCTAGTATACCAAAACAGAGACTAATCAATAATGAACCTGTCTCACAAGTTTACAACTCAGATTTCCACTACTTTGTAATTCTGTATTAGTTATTTTAACAATGATTATGTTGTAATTAATTACAACAACAAACTAACAACTATAGTAATAATAACTATAATGCTGAATCAAACGTTATACTATTTACAACGTATAAAGAAAACGATATATATATATATATATATATATATATATATATATATATATATATATAAATCAACTAGAAATCTAACCAGTTGAAGAAGGAAATTACGTCTGAGGCTTGTCGTAACAATTTCCTTAAGACTTTATTCAAAGTCTTCCAAGATACAACAGACGTGATTTGCTCGACATTGTGATGTGTATGATCTTCTGTGTGATATGCAAAAGCGCACGGATTGAAGATGTAAGAAACGAAGAGGAAGAATAGAATGTTCGGAAAAAATTGAGTGAGGAAAGTGATCAGGTTTCCTCCTTATTTATAGCCGAATTTCCAGTGGCTACACCCTCTAAGAAAAGTAGCATCCCTTCATTTGCAACGTCAAAAAGCGTTACTGTTCGCAACAGTCGCGCCTCTTCGTTTGCAACGGCCGAAAACTGTTGTGGTTCGCAACAGTTGCGCCTCTTCATTTTAGAACGGCCGAAAACTGTTGCGGTTCGCAACAGTCATGCCTTTTCGTTTGCAACGGTCGGAAACTGTTGTTGTTTGCAACTGTAATACCTGTTCGTTTGCAACGGTCAGAAACTGTTGCTATTTGCAACAGTCACATCTCTTCGTCGCGTCCAATCCACTAGTCGCTTCTATTTAAATTTAAACAGTAGAAAACTGTTCACTTCTGTAAAGCAAAAATATAACACGGTCCACTCTTATTGGGCCTGCACCCACACCCGACCCGGCCCGGTTCGGTCGCTCGGACGGGCGGACGGCGGCGCACGCGTATGTTAGTCCATGGCCATATAGGTCCTCCCCCTCGCACAAAATTACCTAACCCTAAGGGCCAACATAAGGATTGAGAATACACTATATAAACAAGAATAATGACTTATTTTTGGCGATGTGGGACATATCTCATTCACCAATTCTTTGAGAATTCTAACATAATGAATGTCAAAAGGAGCAAATTGAAACTTTCCTCTAAGAACAAAAGATATATAGATACAACAGAAATTAAAGCGTTATACATGTTCTCATTTTAGATGATTAATAGAATATTTGCAAATCAACTAGGGTTACATCACAATATCATATAAATTTACAACTGTATATAACAACAAAGATTTGAATAACTACAAATTAATTTTAATTTGTTGTTCTATTAGTTTCGTCTAATATGTTCAAATTGATATCCAAATGTTCAACACTTGGCATGGTCTTTAAGAAATAGTTTTTAAAGGTAAGTCTATTTTCCATGGTGCAATGAGGCTTGTGCATGGTTTTTGTCCTCAGTCGGTCTAGTCTCCTTCACATTCTGCTGAGAGGAGAAAGGACTTTGATGCTATAAATAAATGAAAACTTGCTCATCGGAAATCTTGGTAAGCTTCAATTGATGTTTACTTCACATACAAATTCACAACTTAATTGTTAAAACATCAATAAGCTTTCTTTGAAACTAGTGCATGCGGTGTGGCTTAAAAAAATTCACAAGTAAAAAGTGCTCAACATGAATGCTATGGGGCCAATAAAGTAGCTAGACATGGTTTTCTTCAAAAGGAAACACCTCAATCTTTTTGGTGCTGCTGTTTGTGGTATCAGTTTGTTTGTGGTATTAGTTTGTTTATGAGCTGATAGTGTTAAGAACACAATCATTTTATTATTGATGTTAAATTGGCCAGGGGGAATTAAAAAAATTGAGGTTAAATTTGTGAAGAAAATAATGGACCTAAATACCCTACTTATTAACCTGCATCCCTCTTTCACTCCCTCCTGTAGCCCTTTTCTACACATGACTCGGACTCCTTCCACTTGTACTACTCGTTTTATCTTTTATCTTTACTATTATTAATAATAATTCAATTAACTATATTCAATCTTGTCTTTTGGGATTTTCAATAATACCCTTTTACCCTACTTTCATTTTCTACCGCATTCCATTTCATCTCGCGCAAATTACTATTCTCAATAGGCTAGATTGGTGCACACGAAAGCCAGGCAATACTCATGCAAATATGTTGCGAAAAAAATATATACATGCCTATATTTTCACACATGTAAATATATGCGAATGTGCAAAGCAAGACAATACTGACACGAAGGCAAGTACATGGAAACACCTCATTGGAAATAAAGAAATGATCAAATACATGCAAATATATATATATATATATGTGTGTGTGTGTGTGTGTATAGACGCACGCACACCTATAACAACACTCACGAAATATATGTCAATGGACATATTACATATATATGATTACGTGAAAAAAAACATTTATAGCTTTAATTATTTCGCGAAGTATAATTGGGCGTGATTAACTGTACACGTGGCCATAAAATGAACACGAAGTATAACTGGGCGTGAAGGCTATAAAATGTATACAAGCTTTGCAAGTGTGAAGGAAAATATGTACATGCTTCACACCATGTTAAATTCGAAAGCCTGGGCGTGAAGGCTATAAAATGTACGTAGAAAAATATATTTATTTCTCCCGGCGACAGCATTCCAAACATGGGAATAAATTGGCACGATGGTTCCACGCTAAGACGGTGTGACACATCTCTATTGTTAATAAAGAGATTTCAATGAATAAGATTTTCACAGTGTCTTTCTGAAATTCTGAAAAAGCTCTATGTCAATTAACGGAATTTTACTATCGATTTGCAACTTACATCACAATTCTCTTACCAACCACCAACCAACGAAAATTCAGTGTCAATTTGCTTACAACAGAGGTCTTGTGACAAATAAAGCTTTTGCACTTATAAGTATAGATCCAACCACAACAAAAACAACTAAGCCATTATTCTCAAGCAAGTTGGGGTTGACTAGAGAAGGAACCCAAAACTAAATGACAGTCAATTGAAGTCATAATAATAACAATAACAATAATAAAATAAAGTCAATTAAGTAAATAAATTAATAATAATAATAATAACTAAGTAAAATAAAAATAAAACACGCACATATACATACATACATACATACATATATATATATATATAAATGATAATAATAATACTAATAGTGATAATGGTACTAATAGTAACATTGGTCAAAGATTAAACATTACGTTTTAGGCTCACGTTCCCTAGTTCTATAATCTAAAACTTAAAAAACTCATAGCTCATGGTTCCGGTACGTGGATCGCTAACTTCCACTCGCTCCTCGACACCAGCTCTTCGGATATACTTCAAATCTTCAAATCCTTTTTTGCTGCTTCCTCTCATATCAATCTTGGTCGACCTCTACCTCTCTTTGAGCATTCGACGCAGCCTACAATTTCAACGCGCACATGTGCCTCAGGCGGCCTCCGTTGAAGATGTCCAAACATATTAAGCGATATTGAATTAGCTTCTTCTCAATTGGCGCTACTCCAAGTTTATCACGTATATCATCATTTCTAATTCGGTCTCTTCTTCTATGACCGCAACTCCGTCGCAGCATACGCATCTCTGCTACGCTTATCTTCTGAACGTGTTGGCTTTTAGTAGTCCAGCATTCTGCACCATACAACATCGCAAACCTGATTGTCGTTCTGTAAAACTTTCCTTTAATCTTCTGTGGGAGTTTCCTGTCATAGAGAATGCCAGACGTTTGTCGCCATTTCATCCATCCCGCTCGAATTCTAAAACTAACATCTTCATCAATCTCACAATTATACTGCAATACTGGTCCTAAATATCAAAAGGATTCCTTCTTGGGAACTATTTGTTCGACCAGAGTGACATCTCCATCATCTGATCTGACATCGCTGAACTCGCACTTCATATACTCTGTTTTAGTTCTGCTAAGCATAAATCTCTTTGAATCTAAAGTTTGTCTCCACAGTTCCAATTGTCTATCAACTTCAATCATACTTTCATCAATTAGCATAACATCATCGGCAAGTAACATACCAAGGAATCTCACCTTGTACACCCTTCGCAACCTCATCCATTACTAGGGCAAAAATGTAAAAAAAATTATTAAATAAAAAGTAAACGTTTCTAACTATTTGATGCATGTACGTGTGATTTACACTAGTATCAAATAATTTTAAAACCGAAATTTATGATGTCAAGCCAATTATCCTAGTATTTTTTGATTTATGTTCTAAATATCATCTTCCATTTGAAAATTCCCAACAAACAATCTAATTCATGGAGGCTTTAATAACTGTTTCTGGAACGTGGAAAACGTGAAGTGTACAAATTATGCGATTGAGCTATATTTTATCATTACATGTTTTTCCCATCAACTTATTATCATCATTATTATGTATGAAAATCTATTTGCTCAATCTGATGTCGATGAAGTTTATTAGTATGCACACTAAATGTTTGCAGTATGTATGTAGAATGCCAACTTGGAAAAATTCGTGCACTATCACAAAATTATAGTGTAAAAAGAAATTTTAATTTGAGAAACGTTTTATAATATTGTATTTACCCATAAGCAAACTGATAGTAAAAATAGTAACTCTCATCTTTTTAATGAGAGTAGTATAAAGAATGTATTTTGGCTCAGTTTAATTAAAAAGTAAAGCTCACACTCTCCCATGAAAAAACGTAAGCCACCTTTTTTGTTGAATTTATAAAATTGTTGCTGAAATAGTGTTAGAACGATTTTTATAATTTTTTTTATAAGTCATTGTCGAATCTAATGTTTTTTGAACGTTGCATCTCAAATATTAATTTGATGCGGATTAAATTTTGAAAAATTGGTTTCAGCACATTGCCAATGTTTGCAATTCCAATGATCATTTTGGAACAACACTAATTATGCAATAAACAAATTCATTCAAACTTGTTCTTCCTTTATTATCTCAAATATATGCATGACAAACACTTTCCAAAAAACACGAAGCAAAAAAATAAAAGCCAATATGAGAGGAATTTTTTCTTTTCTTTTTCTCTCCAAAAAAATAAGTGTCGGGGAAAAATCCCTCAATATCACCTTAGAAACAAAAGTCCAACCTTGCAAAAAAAACAAATAGGACGGATTAATGGTAAGGTAAAACAAATAACAAATAGTCACCAGTTGAAATCAATCACAGGTCAACAATAAAAGAAAATAATGAAAGGGAGTGCGGATTAAGGATCCTAAGGCTAACTTAACACTAGAGGGGGAGGGGTGAATAGCGTTTAATGAATTTTAAGACTTATATGGACTAATTTAAAAATATGACATAAATAAATGCAGAACTTAATCACAGAACAATCACAGAATCAAACACAAGTGCAGAAAGTAAATAAAAAGCAGTAAAAGGAAAGAACACACCGGATTTTATATTGGTTCGGAGTTAGCCTACATCCAGTCATGTACTAAGGCAAACCACCTCATACAGATTTTTATTATACCAATGTCGTGATTACAATCCTCAATTCCTAAAGGCCTTGAGGTAGCCTCCTTTCTCACGAGTCCGGGACAAACTCTCTTGATTTACGGGACTCAAGACTACCCAGTTGATTTCCACGCACACCACGCCTTATAGAGAGACTCGATAAACTTTTAATTACAAACTGATCCTATAACTTTGAATAGCACTTTGATCTTCGAGAGAGGACAGAGAATCAAACAAGAATGAGATTCTAATTTGATTCACTTAAGAATTCGGCAGATTTCGGCACGATCTTAAAAATATGAAAATTATAGAATATGGATTTGTGGAGAAGAAGAAGTGAAGAAAATATGAAATTAGTTAGTTAAAAAATTCGTTTTTGAAGGCTATTTATAAAGCACCAACGGTCATAACCATTCGTGAAGAGATTTAAATGAATAGACACTTCTTTTGAAAATTGAAACTTTTGAATTTAACGGCCACCATATCGAAATGGGGTATCCCATGATGTAGACATCCCTAGTTTAAAAACTATGTAAAATTTGTTTTTGAAAATGGAGTTTAAAACAAGAGTTTATTTTAAAACAAAACAAATAATATTTTAAGGCTAAAATATCTTTTTGAAAATCATTTAAAAAGATAATTTTAAGGATAAAACATTTTGAAAAGCAGATTTGAAAATCATTTTGAAAAACCATCTTGAAGTAGTTTTGCAAGATTCTTCCTGCAGAATATCTCATAACATCAGGACTCGAGAACTTGTACAAAACCCAGATGTTCGTGGGTTTGTAAGCCACTTGTCATAGGTTTGTAGGCTACTTATCGTGAGTTTGTAAGCCACTAAGAAGGTAGAAATGGGTTCCAACCCAAATGAAATTCAGAATGAAGATTTTCATGCAATTGTGAAGTTTTAACAAAAACTAGACACATATCTTTGAAATCTTGACCTTGATACTCATGAGTCTTCAAACTTAATTTCTTCATTCTTGATCTTTATACTTTACAGTCTTCAATAATTAGTACATGCCTTATATATATCCCGCATAACAACATTCATATATATCTAGACAATAGTGTTAGTATATAAGTTACAATAAAATAAGTTACAAAGGTTGTTGTCATTAAAACCACTATCTCACGTTCCTAACAATCTCCCCATTTTTGATGATGACAACCTTATAAAATATACTTACCACTTTGCTCATATCATAACTCATACCATAACTCCTAACTCCCCCTTACTCCAACAACCCTCCTTACTCTAAGCCTATTATTTTATTTAACTTCTCCTCCTTTGTCATCAACAAAAATAACCTAAAAACCTTGAACTTAATAGAAAATAAGATAAACAAATATATGGCATAAGAATAATAATATACCACCCTAACTAGAATTCATGTTTCTATACATTAAAGATTTTTTTTGGAAGAACATTAATTAAGATAACGCTTATATACTAATTAGCAAACTAATATACAATCACGAAAACGAAAAAAAGACGCTTAACGAGGACCCTTAACTATTGGTGATTTATGGACCGAACAATTTGGATAGTGGAAACAAAAGTTTTCACATTGTTTGACCAAGTTCCCATTAGCTTCAAAAAGTCCTCTCTAACGCAGATCATGCCATCATTTTCATCCATATGAACATCTGGATTCGGCAAAGGATGTTCTTCTTCTTGATCCTCTTGAGGTTCTTCTAGATGCTCTTCTTCTTCAGAATCCATGGCTTGTGATGATTCTTCGATGACAATGGGATTGGCATGGTTATCCATAAGGAATTTTTGTAAATTTCTAAGGATTCTGCCTTGCCTATCTTGTTCTCTTGCCATTCGCAGTTGATTCACTTGAATCTCCATCATCACTTGAAGCAAATCTTTTATCTTCTCTTGCAATTTGATGACTCATACGTGTGTGGTTCGTTGAAAAGGACTAGAATGAGGAGAAGTGAGTGAAGAAGGTTCGTTATTACAAGAGGAAGCCATTAATTTACTGTTTTAGAAGTTTGTTACAGAGAATAGAACAGAGAAAAGGAGTAAAAGTTGATATATATAAATATATATCTTAATAACTAATTTTAGAGGGAAATTTAAATTTGAAAAATCACGACTAGTATGTCGACATAAGGGGATGGGTCATGTCGACATGCCCAGTTCAATTTCTGATTTTTTTTAAATTTTTATTAATTATTAACAATACTTGTATTATTTATAATTTATATTTCAGTTAATGAACATATACCTAATTCTCTTCTAAATTTAGTAAAGTTTTGTTCGTTTAATGGTTTGGTTAATATATCAGCAATTTGTTTTCCAGTATTAATATATTCAAAATTATGACTTCTTTACTTATATTATCTCTAAGAAAATGATGTCTAATATTAATATGTTTTGTTCTAGCATGATGAGTTGGATTCTTAGATAGGTTTATTGCACTAGTATTATCACAATAAATTGGTGATTTAGTTATAGTTAAACCAAAATCTTTTAAAGTTTGTTGCATATATATAACTTGAGAATAAGCCATAGCAGCAGATATATATTCTGCTTCAGTTGTTGACAAGGATGTAGTATTTTGCTTCTTACTAAACCAGAAAACCAGAGAATGACCTAGACAGTGACAAGTTCCACTTGTACTTTTTCGGTCTGTTTACAACCAGCGTAATCAGCATCACAATATGAAATTAAATCAAATATATCATTTTGAGGGTAAAATAAACCATAATCTAAAGTATGTTTTACATGTCTTAAAATTCTTTTAACAACTTTTAAGTGAGTTTTCTTTAGGTTGAGATTGATATCTTGCACAAAGACAGACACTATGCCTGATGTCAGGACGACTTGCTGTTATATAAAGCAACGAACCAATCATTCCTCTATACAATTTTTTATCAAAATATTTTGATTTATCTTCTTTACTTAAAGCTACATTAGTTGTCATTGGAGTTGATTCCCACCAAAAGTGGTCAATCCAAATTTATTAATTAAATCCTTGGTATATTTTTCTTGACTAATAAAAATTCCTTTATCTAATTGTTTGATTTAAAGTCGTAAGAAGAAACTTAGTTCTCCCATATGACTCATTTCAAATTCTTTAGTCATTATATCTGAAAGTTCTTTATCCATTATGTTATTAGTTGATCCAAATATTATACCATCTACATATATTTGTACTAATTGAATATCATTTTTGTTTCTTTTAATAAAAAGAATTGTATCTATTTTACCAATTTCAAAACCATATTGTAGTAAATAAGATCTTAATCTTTCATACCAGGCTCTAGGAGCTTGTTTCAGACCATATAAAGCTTTCTTTAATTTATATACATGATTTTGAAATTTATTATCTTCAAAAAGTGAAGGTTGTTCAACATAAACATCTTCTTTTACAAAACCATTTAGAAAAGCACTTTTAACATCCATTTGATATAACTTGAAATTATTGTAGTTTGCGAAAGCAAGTAGAATCCTGATAGTTTCTAGTCTTGCTACGGACACAAAGGTTTCGTCATAATCAATTCCTTCTTCTTGACAATAATATTACGCGACTAAACGAGATTTATTTCTCATGACCTTACCAAGTTCATTCATTTTATTTTTATAAACCCATTTTTTTCCAGTTATATTTTTATCCTCAGTTCTAGGAACAAGTTTCCAAACATCGTTTCTGGTGAACTGATTCAATTCTTCTTGTATCGTAAGAATCCATAAATCATCAGATGATGCTCTCTTTTGATTTTTAGATTCAATAGTTGATATAAAAGCTACATTACTCATACTATTTAGTTGATTTCTTGTTTTAACTATAGATTGAATATCTCTTAGTATATTTTCTACAGGATGATCTTTTAATAGCCTAATTCTTTTATTAGGTTGAATGATTTCACTATTAGTTCATTAGATTCGTTATTTAAAATTGTAAAATCTTCTTCATCTTCTATATGTACAGTATCTTTAAAATTTTCATCAAAAGATACATGCATTGTTTCTTCAATAATGTTAGTTCTTAAATAATAAACTCTGGATGCTTTACTTCTGTTAGAATATCCGATGAAGATACCTTTGTCGGATTTAGGTTCAAATTCATCTAAATTATTTTTTGTATGAAGAATAAAACATTTACTATCAATTTTTTTAAAATAAGCTACTATGGGTTTCTTATTGTAAAGTAATTCATATGGTGTTTTATTAGTTAATGGTCTAATTAAAATCCTATTTAATATATAACAAGCTGTAGCAACTGCTTCAGCCCGAAAGTTTTTAGGTAAGTTACTATCAGAAAGCATTGTTCTAGCACACTCTTGAATCGTTCTATTCTTACGTTCTACCACTCCGTTTTGTCGTGGAGTTCTTTGAAAAGAGAAATTATGAGCAATTCCTTTTTGATTATAGAGATTCTCAAAATTTTCATTTTCAAATTCTCCACCGTGATCACTACAAATAGTTTTTATTTTAAAAAAAAGTTGATTTTGAATTCTTTTGACAAAATTTTTAAATAATTCAAAAGCATCACTTTTAAGTTTAAGAAAAATTGTCCAAGTATATCTAGAATAATCATCTATAATTACAAAAAACGTATTTATTGTGATTAATTGATTGAACTTGAGATGGACCAAATAAATCTAAATGAAGTAATTCTAAAGGTTTAGAAGTAGAAATCATATCTTTTAATTTAAATGAACTTTTTTTAAGTTTTCCTAATTGGAAAGCATCACATATACTATCTACTTTGAAGTTTAACTTGGGAAGACCTCTAACTAAGTCAAGTTTTGATGACCTAGACAGTTTGAAATTTAAATGACTAAATCTTTTATGCCAAATCCAAGGGTCACTTGTATTAGGTAAAAGACATAAGTTATCATTAGAAATTTTCATACGAAGGATGTAAATGTTTTTTCCTAGTTCCTTCAAAGATAATATTTGACTTATTATCTTCGATGTGACATTTATCCTTTTCAAGTTTAATTTTAAATCCTTTATCACATAGTTGACTTATACTAAGCAGATTATGTTTTAAATTCCTAACTAGCAAAATAACATAAATAAGAGGGGTTTAGAACTACCGACATTGCCGATGTCACTCACACATCCTTTTGAGTTGTCTCCAAAATTGACCAATCTACCATCTTGATATATAATGTCATTGAGTATCACGGAATTTCCAGTCATATGTCTTGAACAACCACTATTAAGTATCCATTTATCTTTCTCAATTTGCACAGTTTGTCCATTGGTTGTTGATTCTTCAAAAGCAATGTAACATGTTTATTCCTGCATAACAAACCAATTTGGTAGATTACTTGATTTTTCATAAAAATTATATGCAGACTTGTGATACTTCGATGAAATGCATAAATTCAAACTAATATTAACAAAATTTCTTAAAAATGCCACTTTTAACTTTCCAAGTTTCATATTATGAAAACTATGAAAACCTATGCGTTGATACCAATTGAAAGGGAGTGTAGCTTAAGGAACTTAAGACTAACTTAACACTAGAGGGGGGTGAATAGAGTTTAATGAATTCTAAGACTTATATGGACTAATTTAAAATTATGACACAAACAAATGCAGAACTTAACCATAGAACAATCACAGAATCAAATACATGTGCAGAAAGTAAATAAAAAGCAGTAAAAGGAAAGAACACACCGGATTTTATACTGGTTCGGAGTTACCCTACATCCAGTCCTGTATCAAGGGAGACCACCTCATACAGATTTTTATTATACCAATGTCAAGATCACAATCCTCAATTTCTAAAGGCCTTGAGGTATCCTCCTGTCTCACGAGTCCGGGGCAAACTCTCTTGATTTACAGGACTCAAGATTACCTAATTGATTTTTAGGCACAACCACACCTTATATAGAGACTCGATAAACTTTTGATTACAAATTGATCCTATAATCCTGAATAGCACTTTGATCTTCGAGAGAGGGCAGAATACCAAAAAAGAATGAGATTCTAATTTGATTCACTTAAGAATTCGGTAGAATTTCGACACGATCTTAAAAATATGAAAATTATAGAATATGGATTTGTGGAGAAGAAGAAGTGAAGAAAATATGAAATTAGTTAGTTAAAAAATTCGTTTGTGAAGGCTATTTATAAAGCACCAACGGTCATAACCATTCGTGAAGAGAATTAGACGATAGACACTTCTTTTGAAAATTGAAACTTTTGAATTCAACGGCCACCATGTCGACATGGGGTATCCGATGATGTCGACATCCCTAGTTTAAAAACCATATAAAATTTGTTTTTGAAAATGGAGTTTAAAACAAGAGTTTATTTTAAAACAAAAATAAATAATATTTTAAGGCTAAAATATCTTTTTTAAAATCATTTGAAAAGATAATTTTTAAGGCTAAAACATTTTGAAAAGCAGATTTGAAAATCTTTTTGAAAAACTATTTTGAAGTAGTTTTGCAAGCTTCTTCCTGTAGAATATCTCATCACATCAGGACTCGAGAACTTGTACAAAATCAGGATGTTCGTGGGTTTGTAAGCCACTTGTCGTAGGTTTGTAAGCTACTTTTCATGGGTTTGTAAGCCACTAAGAAGGTAGAAATGTGTTCCATCCCAAATGAAATTCGGAATGAAGATTTCCATGCTATTTTGAAAGTTTAACAAAGACTAGACACATATCTTTGAAATCTTGATCTTGACACTCATGAGTCTTCAAATTTGATTTCTTCATTATTAATCTTTATACTGTACAGTCTTCAGTAATCAGTACCTGCTTATATATATCCTGCATAACAACATTCATATATATCTAGACAATAGTGTTAGTATATAAGTTATAATAAAATAAGTTACAAAGGTCGTTGTCATCAAAACCACTATCTCCAGTTCCTAATAAATAACCCATGTGATTTATAGTGGTTCTACTACCGCAAGGTAGTGTACATGATTGATAATGGAGAAAAAGAACAAGAAATACATCAGAGGATGATAATTCTACTCATGCTAATCTCTGCCTTTATATAGAGATTATTACTTGGGTTGAACTAATTGATTTATGGTCATAAAATTATTGCCCCATTAATTTTCCAATTCATAAGTTTATCCATTTGATTTTCAAGTTTCTCCCAATTTATATGCATCTGATAAGATTTATTCTTTAATCAGCTAATTAGGGAATTAATTAATTACCTCAATCTTCCAAAATGAATCTTCTTCTCATGTAGGTAATTTATTACTCTCTTTATCTATAAAAGAGGCTATATATATTTGAGTAATTATCTCAAATATATTTCAAATCTTATACAATTGGAAATACTGTATCACTGAAATCAATAATATCTTTCAAATCTTCTACAATTGGAAATATTGTGTCATCAAATATTATAATCTTCACCTTGATACTATATTTACCCGCAAGCCTATCAACTCCACCTACGTCCTCTTACTTCAAGTATCTCTCGGACAAGACAACACAGATACCTTCTCAATGAGCTTCGGCATAGCCATCACCCATTATAGTTTGTCAACGAACTCCGGTAAGGCCACCGTCCGCCAATAGAGTTGAAAGTACCCTCTTCAAGTAGGACATATCAATCTCCACAATGAAAACAAACATCTCCATCTACCAACTCACTCTCCCTCTTATCACCCTGTTGCACCTAGCACTTCATCAAGCGAATCAAGTTTGAGCAATGCTCGAACTTTGCAATGGGTAACGACTTGGTAAACATATCCGCTGCATTCTTCTCTGTATGAACCTTCTGAAAACGTATAAGCTTTTCTTCATCCATAGAGACAAGAAATGACTCTTATACCTTAATATGCTTCGTCCTTGAGCTGAAAGCCAGATTCTCAGCTAAGTGAATTGCACATTGGTTATCACAATTCACTTCTATACCTTCATACACAAAGCCCAAGTCACACAACAAACGCTTCAAGTAAAGTACCTCCTTAGCCGCTTCAACGTAGCTAAGCTCTGTCTCTGTAGTAGACAAAACCACAATCAACTGTAATTTTTCTCTCCAACTAATAGTTGTTCCACCAATGGTGAACACATAACCCGAGGTTGAATTTCTTTGATCTCTATCACCGCATATTCAGAATAACAAAATCCAACCAAGCTGAAATCTCTATCTCTACCGCCAAAGACAAGTCCATGGTCTGTAGTCCCTCTAAGATATATGAAAATATACTTCACTGCCTCCTAATACGTCTTTTCTGAATTTGACATGAATCTACTGAGCAATCCAATTTCCTCTGCAATGTCAAGCCTAGTGCAAACTATGACATACATCAGACTACCAACTGCACTCGCATAAAAGACCTTCTCCATATAATCCTTGTCCTTCTTCGAGATCCGAGAGCCTCTACTAGAAAGCTGTATATGCAAAGGCATGTGCGTGTTAATTGCCTTTGCTACTTCCATGCTAAACTGAGCAAGTACTTTTAGAATATGTTCATTTTGAGTGAGCCTCAAAAGTCCAAGTTTTCTATTTATTTGGATTTCCATACCCAAAATCTTTCTTGCTTCTCCAAGGTCTTTCATCTCAATTTCCGCCTTAAGATACAACTTCAAACTATCAATTTCAACTTTATCCTTGGAAGCAATCAACATATCATCTACATACAAAAATGACATCTAATAACCGTTCTTCAAATGCTTGAAGTACACACAAGCATCTTTGATGCTATTATCAAAACCAAGTGAAAGCATAAAAGAATCAAACCTTTTGTACCACTGTCTAGGCGATTGCTTAAGTTCATACAATGACTTATTTACCTTGCAAACCCAATTCTCTTTTCCATCTATGAAATATCCATCTGGCTGCTTCATAAAAATGGTCCCATTCAAGTCTCCATGCAAGAAAGCAATCTTCACATCAAGTTGCTTCAACTCCAAGTCATGAGCGACATCTATAGCAAGCAAAATACAGATGGTTGTGTGTCTCGTTACAGGAGAAAAAAAATCCCATCTACTCCAATCCCTTCTTCTGTGAAAACCCTTTAGCAACAAGTCCAGCCTTGTATCTTTCATCATCTTTCACCTTGAACACCCACTTGCAATCTATCGCTCGGCTTCCTTGAGGAGGTATCAAATTTCAAGTCTTGTTCTTATTCAATGGCTCCAGCTCCTCTTTCATAACGCACATCCACTTCGAACTGTCACATGACTTCACAACTTCATCAAGGTCAAGCGGCTCCTCATGAATCACATGTATCAAACTGATCACCAAGACTAAGGTTTTGCATACCACCAATCATCATACCTCTCAAGTGGCCTAATAATCCTATGACTGGCCCGAGTAGGTACAACTTCACCTAAACTCCTTTCAGGTCCACCTTGAACTGAACTTCCTCTAGTCTCATGCACATCACCAACACTACTAGAAGACACCTATGTACTACTCTGTGATGTGACATCAACAACATCTATCTTACTCTCAACAACATCAACAACTCTACTTCTAGGCTGTAAAATGGTAACTTCTTCCATCTTCTTAGGCCTACCAGAAACACATGATGTGGTAGGTAAGTATTTCTTAGGATTGAACATTACCGACTCATCAAAAGTAACGTGTAGAATGAACAGTCTTCCTATCAACAGAGTGTTATATATGATACCCTTTGATACCATCTGTGTATCCCAAGAGGATGCTCTTGTATGCTCTAGCCTCAAACTTATCATCACCTATATGGTGAAGATACACATGATAACCAAAAATACGAAAATAACCAAGGTACATGGCTTTACCTCTCTACTTCTCTTCTGGAATCTTCCCATCGATAGCTAAGCATGGAATCCGATTAATAATATGCGCCGTAGTCGATAATGCCTTAGCCCAAAAGCATCTAGATAAGCCCGTCGTTGATCTCAAGCAACATGCCTTCTTATGTAAAGTCATATTCATCCTCTTAGCAATCCTATTGGATTGCAGATCACCTGGTGCAGTGAAATGACTCTCGATGCCATGTTGTCTACAAAAGTCGAGGAACTCCCTAAAGAAAAACTCGACGCTGTTATCAGATCTCAGCACCTTCAATTAGAACCAGATTGGTTCTCAACAAGCAACTTTCAACCCTTAAATTCCCAAAACTCTCTAATTTTGCCTTCATCACATGCACCCAGACTTTTCGAGAAAAATCATCAATAAAAAAGATAAAATACTTCGCTCCCCCAATGGAAATAGTAGCAACTGATCCCCAAACATCTGTCTGCACATAATCAAGTACCTTCTCTGTTCTATGCAGTCCAAATTCAAAGGATATCTTAGTCTGGTTACTTAACACACACTCCTGACAGAAATCCAATTTGTCGAAGTCACCTTTGATCATCTTCCGTCCACTAAGAAACTCTAAGCCCTACTCAGAAATATGACCCAACCTTAGATGTCAAAGTTTATTGGCATCCAAAGCATGAAAACTATCAACTCCAACACCCAACACTCTAAGACTGTGGTCCCCTTAAGAAAATACAGATTTCGAAACACATCTCGCTTCATAAGAACAAGAGCACCATCGAAACCTTCAAACCATCATTCTCTCAAGTGACCTTGCACCCCATGGATACCAACTGCTCTAAAGAAATCAAGGACTTCCGAAGACCCATAATATATCAAACACCTATCAAAGTGCATATCACTCCGTCAAACACTCTAATCGGCATTGTACCTTCTCTCATGACTCTACAACTAGCATCATTACCCATAAGGATTGCACTTTCCTCTCTGTCGACTAAAGAACTGAAGTAATCCCTACTACGCGTCATATGAAAAGTGGCTCCCGAATCAAGCATCAAATGGTTTGATATATCAGATACCGCTGCAGATAATACATCATCAGATAAGTTTTTTCCACCGTAAATAATGAAGAACCATATTCTTGTTCCAATCTAGACAGACCTTTTTTTAATGACCTGCTTTCTTACAATGGTGACACTTTCCATCCTTAGACCTTCCTCTATAATTATTAATGGGTTTTCTAGATTTGGAACGCCCTCTAAAGTTCCAATTCTTTTCCTCCTCTCTCCTCTCTTAGCAAATAGGTCTTGACTACTACTTCCTCCTTTATCTTCATTCATCTCCTTCATTTAATCTCTCAAGTCTTCATATAGAAGACCCAACTTCACATCTTTAACGGTCAAAGTATCTCTCACAAAGATAAGGCTGTTAGCAAAACATGTGTAACACTCTGAAAGAGAACACAAGAGCATCGTAGCAATATGCTTTTCATCTACCTTCAAATCTACAGTCTTCATCACTAGATCGTCGGAGAAACCAAAATGCTCTTTGATAGAAGTACCATCTCTCATCCTCGTGGTGAAAAATATCTTCAACAAAATCAGACCGTTAGTCAAAGATTTCTTTAGATAGATATTTTCCAGCTTGGTTCAAATGGCCTTAGTAGTGGTTTCACCGTTGATCTCAGAATTAACATTTTCTCCCATAGCTGATTGCAAAGGAGTAAACGTCCATTTTTCCATCTCCTTTCCTCGGCTAAAATTTCAGCTCTCAACTCTTTTGGAGCAAACACCACAGGATGAATTTCGTTTCTCATCAGTACAGCTTCCATCCTCCATTGCCACTTCTCGAAGTTTTTATCACCATTCCACTTTTCTATTGCTAAACTAGATCCTGATTCAATGTAGGTTCCTCTAACATAGGACCTTGGTACAACTGCTGAATTCTCCTCATCTCCTGCCATAATTCTTAACGCTCTTTCTCAATCAACTTTATCGCTTTGATACCATACTATTCGGGAAAAATCCATCAAGACCGCCTTAGGAACAAAAACCCAAACTTGCGAAAAAAACAAATAGGACCGAAGTAATAATGAGGAAAAACAAACAACAGATAGTCACCAGCTAAAATCAATCATAGGTCAAACGATAAAAGAAAATAACACACGTGATTTATAATGATTCCACTACCACGTGAGGTAGTGTTCATCCGCTTGGGGAAATGAGATTTTATTACTTCTTAAGAGAAGAAAATTTTACAAGATTGATAAGAAGACGAATAAGAAATACAACCGAGAGAGATAATTCTACTCATACTAATTCTTGCATTTATATAGATATTATTACTTAGGGTTGAAGTAACTGATTTATGGTCATAAATCGGCGCCTCATTAATTCTCCTATTTATGTAAGAAACATTTATCCATTTGATTTTCTAGTTTTCCACAATTTACATGCGCATGATAAGATTTATTCTTTAATCGGATAATTACCCTCAATCTTCCAAAATGACTCTTCTTCACACGTAGGTAATTTATTACTCTTTTTAATGCTGTAAAAGAAGCAATATATATTTGAGTAATTATCTCAAATATTTTTCAACTCTTCTGCAATTGAAAATATTGTATCACCGGAATCAACAATATCTTTCAAATTTTCTGCAATTGAAACTATTGTATCACCAAATATTACAATAAGGGTAGGACCATACTTTAAAAAAAAAAAAAAAAAAAAAATCCTACTCCGAAGAGTAGAGCTAGGGAACTCAATTGCTTGCCACACTGGCCCCCTTTTTAGCTTGCCCAACGTTAGAGCTTCAATTTAAGGGCTGGACCATACTTCCACATGAGTATTTATGTTCTTCATGTTACACGCTAGTCCTATAGCTATATTAAACTAGCCAAAATTTTATCATATGCCTAATTTTTTATATATAATCATTTAAGTTAACCTTGTGCCATAAAAGCGAGTAGAAGTTGTTTTACCATTATCTTGTTAGATATTTATTCAATGTTTTTCCAGCATCTGAAGTAATGAACGTATCGGTTACATTTCTTAGCAGCGACAACATGTGCATGGTTGAAGCCAATAATTTGCTTCATGGTGTAGTAAATAACGTAGTCGCCTTTTTTGTTGTTACTGGATGACTCCAATTTGTTCTTGCTTCTATACCATTCATTGTTTACATCTTTTTTCGGGGCTGGGACATCTCTGGCTCCCCTTTGTTTCTGCCACTGAGCAATGAGCATGTGCAAGAATAATCTTCATCACATGTCGCGGTGTGTCATGCATTTGTAGTAACTTAATTCAAAGCCATAATTTGTGTCCTTTACTGTCTCAGAATAAAAAAGAAATGCTTGGGAAACAAAATATGATAGGAGTATTTTAATGTGGGTATAAACTATAAACTTAGTGTCAAAATGCTCAAGATCCTCTAGCTTAAGTTGTAAAGTCTAGACGGTGGTTTTAGTGGTGTTGGGCTCGAATCACCGAGACATCGAATGCTATTCTTGAAGAAAAGACCACTTTTATTGCAAAAAAGCCTATGAGCCAAATGAGAATGAATGGATAAAAGATGAAAAAGAAATTTGAGTTAAAATAGAATCTACAATTATTCTTAATACAAAAAGGATCTAATTTTTATAAACATTTAATGCTAAAGGTAATTTAAGTGTTACAAAAAAAAAAAATTCACCAAGGTGAAGTATTTACTCTATGCAATACACATACATATACATACGTATACATACATATATATACATATACATACATACGTATACATACATACATACATATATACATATATATACACACACACACATACATACATACATATAGAGAGAGATAAAACAATACATTAAAACCAACGGAGATAGATGTATAAAATGAAAATATGTTTTGTAAACATGGAAAATGCATACCCTCTTTGCATTTTCAAGAATCCATAGCAGTGAGTTTACCGTATCAAATGGCATGATATACTTGGTCATTTTGTGTCTAGTTGTCTACGTGTCTTATGCATCTAAGATTGTAGATCTTGCAGCTATATATGTATTATGTATACCGCAGGGAACTTTAGGCAGCTTACATTTAAATGCATAATGGTCTACACTTATTTTATTTTGCCATATTAGTCAGCTTACAGTTAAATACATAATGTTCTATACTTATTTTATTTTTTCATATAAATATCTGATTGTCACTGTGATGGGATGCACCATATGTGTGTTAACACAGGATTGTTGGTTTGTCTAGAAAATATTCACAACGAAATAAATTGTTTACTTTGGCTATTCATAAATAGTCTGCAGTTCTGTCTATACGTTTACATATTTTAGTTAACTACAGGATGTGCTCCACACATTCGGGTTGTTTCAGCAATAAGTTGTTGCATATAAGTCAATTGAGAACAGTGTTAGGTTTGTTGATAACACGAGGTATCATTTGTTATGTCTGAAGTGGTCCTACGCAGACAGACGTGATATTGTGATATGTACTTCTTTATTTCAATATAAATGAAGTTTTCTCTTCATTAGTTAGCTTTTAAGTTATATACTGGAATTCTACCTCCTAAACACACACACACAGGGAAAGAGTTAGAAACTCTTTAAATTTATTATGTTTTTAGAGTAACTATCATTTCTTTTATACGGATCATCACTCATTATGCACCCCAGAATAGTGTGCTAATATTCCACTTGTAAAAAATCGCCACCACATGTAGAAACCTTTAGCTTTCTAATAATAGGTTTCCAGCTAACTCATCATCTTAACCACATGTAGAAAACTTTTGCTTTGATGTTTGAAATCTAGATTTCCAGCTGCCTTATCGTCCTTTTAAACGGCGTATATTTGGCATTTTCTTCGTATCTTTTTCCCAATACTAGATTTTTCTTCTTCTTCAGTTAGCTATGATTAGTCTTCACTGATCTTTCACTCTTTCGTAACAACTAGTTTGGTACTGTTAGAGTAGAATTTTGACGTGCTCTTCATAATGGGTTCGTTAATTTTCTCTGGTTTGCATGAGAATTTAGCATTCATTGCTCTTGGAGATCAGTCAACTAAACTATTGTGGAACTGTACATTGACTTCAAATTTGGCGCTAAAATGAAATTGATATCTCTTTTGCTAACATAGTTATCTTTTATATTCTAATCTTATCCTACATAGTCTACCTCATTATGTTGAAAAATGTCCATAGAATGAGGGGTAAGATTTAAAGTCAGTTCGTCACATTAGTGTTCATGTGTCACAATCTTCTAATGACCGATGTATATTGAGTGGTGCCTTAATAACGCGACCAAGTTTCATCCGTTTATTTCAATCTGCAGCAATCGATGAGGATAAATGGAAAGAAGCCTGATTATATGTTAGGACATATCTATAATTCTAATCTTTAGATCTTTACTCCTATGTTTTTGACTGGAAAGTCAGCGTTGTTCTGACTCAATTTTATTGATGCTAGCAGGCGTTGAGCCTCAAATACAATCTCAAGAGATTTGACAACGTCGATTCAAGTAACACCTGGACTTTGTTGATAATCTTGTACGACCTATCTAAAAAGTGATGCTAATTATATTTGTGTTTCATGTAGGTAGCAATTTATATGTGTTGGTCATTGCTTTGGGATCCTTTTGTATTAGGCATCATGATTTCTTTTATCTTTTTGTAGGAAGTATTTTGTACATTCCGCAAATAATATGCACAATGCTGTATTTTTAGCAAATGGGTATTCCCGATCTCTTTCTTAACATTTGTTGGAAGCTAAGGTACCGTTTGGCTTTTCCTTTTTAGTTTTGGGTTTCCTTTTGAACAAAAATGCACACGACAATCGGTTTGAAAAATTGAAGTTAACATGCAAAATGAAAACAAATTTAATATGTTGTTGTTTCGGAAAATAACACAAACACAAAAAATAATCCATCCCCTTAGCTTTTCCTCCATCGTCTTAATGATTTGGAATTTTAATTCTTCTTCTCTGCTTCCCCCTAAACATAACCAAAACGCAAAATTTAAAATGAAACCAAACGCGCCCTTAGATATTTGCATCCTTTTTAGGTTTGAATGTTTCTAAGTAAAGGTGTCAATTATATCGGATTTGATGCAATCTTGTCCACGCCAATAGGTTGAGGCCTATATGTTTTGATTTTAATGAGTCCTTTTGGTTTTTTTTGAGTCGGATTTTGTTGAAGTGAAAATAAAATTTAAAATATCCTAAACCGAACCAGGTCAAGTGTTTGGTTCCATTGATTTACTTGGGTTGAGTAAATATTAATTAGTATTTATATTTCATGGTTCGTTTATCGAATTTTTTTGATAGAACTGAACCACAGTTTCATAATAGGTTGTGTTATTCATACCCTGTCCAGGAACCATCAAGTTTGAGTTTTATCCACGGTTCAAAATTCAATTTCAGGGTTTGTTCGATCATTTGAACTTTTAGAAAATTTGGTTTCATTTTGAAAATTCTAGAAATCCCTTCACAATTCTATTTTCAAAATTGGTAATTTTTGGTACTTTTTTATATAACAATCCAATAATAAATATTAAAAACAAATTGTCTTCATATGGAAATTATAAATGAAATGATTAGATAACAAATTGAGTGGTTTTAGTTTGACGTATGCTTTTGAGGGTTTTTATGTTTTGTTAATATAATTATATGGATGCTTTTGAGGTTTTTTAATAATACATTAAATGGGTTCTAAAATAATACAATTTGCGGTATTTTCTGCTATTTTTTTTGGTTAATATAATACATTAAATGGGTCAAGCACTGCAAATTGGATTCAAGCGTTTGATTTAACTGCTTGAGCATGGATTTTTTAAATAAAGTCGAAGTTGAGTTGATTGAGCTGGAAACAATAGTTTTGCACTTCTTCTATTTGTAGATGATACAATATTCAATTATTGTGAGAGATTCAAATTCATTAATATTTGTGCTATTTAAGTGTTGGTACCGGGCTTCTAGAACAGATGCAATGTAACTTTGTATGCCGTACGAAATTTTGAATCATAGTTTTGTTTGTTTATGGTTAGGGTTTGTTGTTGAATTTTGAGGAGTGATTTGGATTTTCGGAGTCAAAATTTAGTTTTGTTTTGGATTGTTCGGTTATATTTATCGGAGGACAAATTTTGCTTATAGGCTCGAGGAAATAACAATTTATGCTTCTAGACTTCAGAAAAAACTAATTAGCAAATTAGGTCTCGTTTGGTTTATACTTGCGCAAATATGGAGTGCGCAAGTTTTATTTTTTTTAAATATAACTTGCGCATTCCATAAATGCGCAAGCTTTATTTTAAAGCTTGCGCACTTATGGAATATCACACTTATGAAATGCACAAGCTAGTTTTCGATCATCAAAAAGACAGAGAGCTGAATCTATATTTCATTTCTCCTCCAAACTCAATTTTTAACAAAACACTCCCCATTCCCAACCTCCAACCCATTCCAAATCTACATCTATCAACTCTAAAACATTGCTTTTGATCTATTCCTTCAATCAACCACTAGATTAAGCATAAAATGGAAGCAAGCTCTTCTTCTTCTTTGATTAGAGGTAATTTTATTTTGATTGTAAATTGATTACTACTTTAAAAATGATTGTTGTTGTTAATGGAATTGGTAGACATGATGATGTCGATGTCAACGTGCTCTAATTGTTGGTTTATTTCTTGAAAATGCAAAAGGATATGTAGTCTTCATATAGCCAAAACCCTAATTTTGTACAAAGTTTTTGTAGTGATAAACGATCGTTGTTGTTTGTAGAATTGTTTCCCGGGCCCGAAGATAGAAGTGTTCTCTATCTTCAAGAACACCATAGAAGCCAAAACGATACATTAATGGAGGTAAATGTTTGATATTGGTAAACCAGAGAAATGCAAATATGAAGCACCAAATTTATTTATTTTATACATTTCAGGGTGTTGAAACTGTAAAGATATGCGATCATTCAAGCAAGCTCAAGGAGATCGATTTTAAAGATCCAAGATTGGAGGCAAATCTACAAATCTGCAGATTTTGGCAAGCTATGCAAATTGATAACATTCGTTTTGATCATCACCTTATTACCGCTTTATGCGATAGATGGAGGCCGGAAACAAATATGTTTCATATGAGAGTCGGGGAGAATGACAGTGACTCTAGCGGATGTGCATTTTCTTTTCGGTCTTAAAGCAGACCGTCGTCCGGTATGTTTGCAAAATTTAGATATCGATAACATCGAATTCGCTCATGACTTTCTTGGTATTTTTCCACCTAGAGAGGCGGTTAAGTCTAAAAGTGAGTTATCAATGAATTGGTTTAAAAATGAATTTTCCGAACCACTACCTGAAAGGGCGACCGATTTAGATATATTTCGCCGCACTCGTGCCGTGATACTGTATTTTTTGAGCTGCCGATTATTTCCCGATCATTCGAAAGGGAGGTTAAGCTTGAAATTTTTACCTTTTTTAGACGATTTGGCTAACTGTGGACATCATTCTTGGGGTAGTGCTGTTCTATGCTATTTGTATACTGAGTTGTCACAGGTTTCCTTGCAACATCGAAAAGTTTTAGGGGGTTCTACAACGTTGCTGCAACTATGGTCATGGTCGCATATTGCTATTGGACGACCGTCTATTAGAATTCCTACCGACTTAGATCCGTATCTTCCATTCGGGGTTAGGTGAAATTGTGCTAGGAGTTGGCGTGAGACGCCAAGAAATGTACAGTTTTACCTTAATGAGTTGGATTTGTTGGCGAATGATGCGGTTACATGGGAACCATATTCATTAGTGAATAAGTTTGGACATCCGGAAATTGAGTATGCGTTCGCCGGTTGGATTGCTAAGAGCCGACTGATTCTATTTTTAGACTTTGAGTTGTATATATGCACCCGATCGGGTTATGATACAGTTTTCCTTCGATTATCAGCACATTCCCGATCATGTCGTCCCCCTTAATCCAGAACCCACTAGCTGGACGACATTTTTGGAGAAAAGTATTGCTATTTGGCAATCAAGGATTGATCGTGCCGAACGAGCACGTGAGCCTCCGACACCTTTGAGCGAGTACGAGTATTGGTATTGGCGAATTACTCGTCGTTATATTCTTAAAAAAGGCAAGGAAGTTGGTTGCGTACACTCCCCGTGCTCCTCTAGAACGTGATGTGGTAAGTATTGTCATTTCAAAAATTTTATAGTTCAATTTGTATATTATATTGATGCATTGTTATGACTTATGATTTGTGTAAGCGGAATATACAGCGCTTTGGATGTCATGGACGAAATAGAAGAAAGTCATATGAAGCCGGACAAGGTCAAAAGTAAGTGTATTGACCTACGATGAATACTTGACACGATTTTGGGTCGGAACAAGCTAAGAAGGCCGGTCAAGCCACTGCGCATTGTAGAAGGACCACCACGTTGTACAGAGGAGACGCATAACACAGTAGCGGGTGGACAAGCCCAATGGGAGGAGGCACACGTGGAGGGGGGACTTCACAACATCCCGGTGGCGAAACTACAGCTGGATGACCCACTTGGCCCGAGGTAGAGCAGCAATACACCGGTGTAGAAACTCATGCTGACTTGCCCGTTTGGCATGAAGGAGAACAACAATTCGGATATGTTGGACAGTCGATATACAAGCATGCGCCAGAGGCGCCGCAATGGGAAATTCAACAAGAAGAACTCATTTTTGGGCCAAGCCGAAAACAAGAAATTCCATTGCCGACACCCACTCCTACATTCGAAGAAGGCCAAGGATCGGCTTCCATCGTGTACAAACGGAAGAAGAAGAAGAAGAAGAGAGACGACACCATCACTTGAGCTTATTGTTGGTCTTATTGTTGTTGTTTTTTTGGTTGGTTAAGGGGTTATTGTACGACTTGTTCAATCTATTTACTGTAAGACCTGTACGTTTCTATGTTGTTGTACGACTTATTCAATCTATTTATTTTGTCAGTTGAATCATGCTATTTGTTTTGTTTGGAGATGGTATTGTTAATGGAATGTTGTGTGCATGCTTTGGGAAGTTGAGAGTTTGCAAATTTTGGTGTAGGAGTTGGCATAGCAGCTCACTGTTTTGAACTGACCCAAAAACAGCTCGCGCAAATGTGGAATGTGCAAGCTTTATTTTCAATATAGCTTGCGCATTCCATATTTGCGCAAGATGTTTTCGGGTTATTTTAAAAACATGCTTGCGCATATATGAATTGCGCAAGCTCTATATGCGCAATCCATATATGCGCAAGCGTGTTTTTGATCCTGTCCAAGACAGGAAACTCTTTCAATACCGTACATTACACACTATCACACAAAAAGTCCTAACAACATTCTACATACCATGCAAACATCATTCGAATGACAACATCATTACATAACAAAGTCAACAACTCATACAGTAACATAGACGTTCTACTTCTATTACAATTCATCGTGGACAAGTTTTCTTCTTGTGGCCAATAATACCACATTTGATACATCTGTTATGGCCGGATGAAGATGGCGGATCCATGAAACCTTTTAATCGAGTAGATCGAGGACGACCTGAATTCCTTCGTACAGACGGTGATTGTATAATTGGACCATCGTAGACGTTCCAATGTCGACTATCTGGTACATGGTGGAATAAAGGAGCATAAGCTGTGGAATACATAGCCTTCGCGTACCACTTGAAGATTAAGTCAAAATACGCTCTATTAGCAGCACCTGAACCACGTGAACAAGCAGTTAACACATGGGAGCACGGAAAATGATCTAATATCGGCATGTTGCACGAACATTTAGCAACATTATCTTCGATATTCACTGTATAGTCAAACATATGCACATCTTTCACCTGCCATTCAACGAAGCTATATCTCTCTATAGACATGAGCCTCGATTCTTCCATTCTTCTCCGCGCTAGTGCTTCCCACCTAGGTGTGAGTTGCGACGTCCACTCTTCCCCTTGAGTTCGCCGTTCGACGAAGTAATGGTTCAGTCAATGAAACATTCATGCAACCAATGATCTAACGGGTAAATTCCTAGTTCCTTTGAGCACACCATTAAAGCTTTCAGAAATATTGGTCGTCATCATATTGAATCTTACTCCGCCGTCATGACAAAGAGCCCAGCTTGATTCCTGGTCTTTCAAACTTCTTTCAATCCACGCATTGGCATCTCGATTTACATCCTTCAACTGTTTTCGAAGATCATTATATTTTACGACCTCTGATGCCGTGGCACATGCGTGTAATAAATTTTGTAGCTCATCCGTACCAAATCCGCTTTCTTGAAATTTGCTTTAATATGGCGGATACAAAAGCGATGATGATGTTCAATTGGTCAAGCTTCTCTAAGCGCACGTGGAATTCCTTTCATACGATCCGAGATAAAGGTGATACATCTAGTATGTATGGATGGAATATAATTCCATATGCAACGAATAAACCAACTCCACGTTTGTCACGACTCTATTTGTACAATAGCAAAAGCTAAAGGAAATAACTCTTGATTTGCATCCACCCCAGTTGCTACTAGTAATGTACTCAGATACTTTCCGTATAAATGAGTGCCATCAATAGACAATATGAGTCGATAGTGGTCGAAGCCTTGAATAGAAGGTCCAAAAGCCCAAAAGGCGCCATCAAAAACACCATGACTATATATGAATAACATCATATATGGTTCCGGGGTTGGTATGTTGTAGGGCTCTAAGATATTTCGGCAATTCCGCGTATGACCAAATCGCCATAAATCATTGCAACAGTTTTCTGCAGTCCGTGTCAGGCTCGAAAATAACCCACTTTAATATGAAACATGTTGGACATTGTCTCTTGAACAGTTCTTGCAGTCATGTTTGTTTCAGCTTTAATCAACGAAAGTATTTTGCTGCATATAAACTTAGCAGTTGCCTATCGATGGTTTAAGTTGATGGTTGCATTTAAACAAGTGTGATCGCCGCCATATGTAGTTATCTTCCACCAATTTGAATTTTTTCTTACCGAAATGCTTGCATGAACACGCCACGGGCATGTTTCTTCTACATCACAGCGGACCGTGTATTGATTTGCACGCGATTTCAGAACTTGAAACGAAACTGAACATTTAATCGTCCATTCACATAACTGTTCAACAAGCTTCTGCTTACTTTCAAAAATCAACCCAACTCATGGACCTTTTTCCACACATTCTCTTCCAAAAACTTCCACGTCTAGTTGACAATTTTCCATTATTGATTTCGCCATCATTGATGCCGTGCATAAATCATCGCCTAAAGCCTCTTCATATGTGATTCGTTCTTCTTCCGCATTTACATCATCGGCCTCCTCAATGTCTGCATATATGATTGCATCATTGTTAACTTCCATTTGATGTATCCAAGTTCTATCATCATCATCCGCACAAGCAACTTTCATGTTATCCAATTGCCCACATATCTCTTGTGGAGTATCAACATGATAATCGGCACCATCGTCGTCACAACCAGTAAATGCATCTACGCCACTAGGAATACAAAAACAAACGTCATATATTTTGCATTAACGTAAGTCAAAATACAAGTGCCAACGTATAATAGTACTCACTTTTCAAATGCTTGCGACTGATTTGGATTTATAGCTTTCTGCATCATATTTTGTTCCTGACTAGAAGAGACCCCAGCCATTCCGTTGTACCTGTGAAGTAAGTTTGTAAACTCTCCACCTTGATGGCTTGAAAGATACGATGGATACGCCGACCATTGTGTTTCTTGTAACTGTGTGGTATGCATATACCCACCCCCAGAGATTACTGGCGCTTGTATTTCAACCACATTTTCATGTTGCACTCTCACAACGTAGATTTCTTTAAATCTCATCCTAATTTAAAAGGTGGAGTTCAAATCATCGTCGTCTTCCAAATCAATAGCGGATGCACCATCATCCCGAACCCATTTGACCGCTAATTTTAAATCATATATCACAGGATTTGCTTTTGTCACTTCATATGCCATTTGTTTAAGCTCTTTGAAACTACAATGATTTTTTATCGTCGATCCTTTTCGCTTTTCGTCCATATATCTAGGTTTACCTTCATCATCAACCACCAATTCGCCATCAAAGTAAAATATAGTCGGAACTTTTGACATTATCTGCAAAATAAGTTCCAATACTACAAAGTTTTTGTTCACTGACATACCTACAAACATCAATTTGATGAATTATTACCTATTTTTCTAGGTGGATTTTGCTTCCGCAGGCAATCTTTAACCAAAAGAAGTCAACTCAATCTTTAAAAAAACCCAAACAGGCAAATCAATATAACAACGCAGCCAATATATTTCATCAATAAAGTCAACAATATCAAATGCATTTCAACAACATAATAAACTATCTACCTTGCACACGTTACGGGTTACAATAAATAGAAACATTTTCGCAACAACATATTACAAATACAACGGTTCAACATAAAATCCAAATATGACAACTTAACCAACTCCCAAACATCTACCACATTCTAGGCCTTCCGCTGTTTGTCCTTAGTTCTTCATTCACACTTTTCAAACGACTTATTTCAGCTTGCAGTTCGTGTGCATACTCAAGTCCTCTTTCGCACAGGGGTTGATCAGTCCATTTAAAATAATTGCAACAATCATATTCAGAGGATTCAATCTATGTTCGCTGTACGAACTACACCCGAAAAATCTACGTTCAGCATTCTTTTCTTTTTTGCAAACAACCACTACACACATATCTCCACAATAACAGTTTGGAAATGGTCGTTGTCCCCTTGGCACGGATGGACTAACATGATATATATGCGTCAGCAAATTTCCGTCAACTGTATGTTGATGACTGGACATTTCCGCAGAAACAACTTCACGTAAACGAGCGTGTAAGGTTGATGACCCTGAATGGAATTTACGCGGTACTGGTTCGAACTGTGTTTTCAAAACATGATCGACATCAAAGTCAATGTGACTTGAACTTGCAACTCCGATTTTCCCTTCAACCTCATCAAAATGTTTCATCAATGTTTCATCGTCTATCTCATAATCATTAATGTCTACCGTCATAATAAAAAATTAAGGTGTAAATTAGGGATTTCAGTTTACTAATACTTAAATTGGATTTCCTAGTTCGTTAAACACTAACAATTACTTCAACAACAACACAATTCTCTAATAATTAACACAACTACCATCAATAACTCTTCATTTTCAACAACATCAACAATAGCAAAATTATATCTTAATGGTCAAAAACATTAATTGTTACCTTTGTTTTGTAACGATGAAGAAGATGATTCCATATATAGCTTAGCAACTATTTGGTTAATAAGGTGAATGTGGATTTGGATATGAATGAAAAATGAGTTTGGATTGAGAAATGGGGAGAGTTTGGGGAAGAAAATAGAAATGTTGAGAAATGAAATATAGATTCAGCTCTCTGTCTTTTTGATGCCCGAAAATAAGCTTGCGTATTCCATAAATGCGCAAGCTTTGAAATAAAGCTTGCGCATTTATGGAATGCGCAAGTTATATTTAAAAAAATAAAACTTGCGCACTCCATATTTGCGCAAGTTTAAACCAAACGAGACATAGTTTGCTAATTAGTTTTTTCTGAAGCCTAAAAACATAAATTGTTATTTTCTGAAGCCTAGTAGCCAAATTTGTCCTTTATCGTACTCTATTTTGACTGTCAACTCTGATTATTACCAAAAATGTCTATGGAGAGTTAATCATCTGGTCTCATCTTTTAGTCGCAATTTATTTAGGGAAGTTTTATCAAACATTTTTTAGTAAGTTTCAAAATACACTTTCATCCCTTTTCAAAACAGATTTCATAAAACACGTCTGGAAATATTTTTAGGAAAATTTGCGGTTTTTCTACACATATTTGTTGTTAAAAATGTAAATATTTTTGCAGCAAAAAACGCAAATATTTGAAAAAAAAAACCTTTAAATATTTGCTTTGAAAATTGCAAATTTTCATTGAAAATAACGTTAAGGGTGTCTTGTGCAACTTGTTTTCGAGAAAGAGCAGAAGTAGAATAAGTTTGACAACAAGAATGTGTCCCTAATTTCCACATTTATTTATTCAATAAAAATAAAAAAGTAAAAAAAATGAAGCAATGAATTTCAATGAGCATGAGGACCAAATGATTATTTCTCATGTCCATGGGGTGAGAAGCTCTTATTAGACAAATATACAATATGATTATTTTCACTTTTTAGTTCTTCGATAAACTATTTGGGGTTGTAAACATCTAAAGAATAGGTCATCAAGACCCACACTTGGAATAGTTAAGAAAGGGAATTAGTTTCTCCATTAGAACTTACAATTCCCTTTATCATCTTGTTGGTTAGTCAGATACACAAAATTTTGAGCTAATTATTTTAATTTTATTTTGCTTTTGTCCTTCTGTTTCGTATGCATTCTGAAGCAAAGTTTACGTCAAAAAATTCATATTTTGAATTTACATGCATGTGATTTTCTAAGTGGGTTTGGTTTTCTTACATGTACTAAACACCTACAATTTTCATTTTTCTTGTAGCACATATGACAAATATTCATGTTCATAATAAATGCTTTAGTGTCAGTTGAAGCCATTTATTAAATCACAAACACTATTCAGATTTGTTTCCAAGTACCATCAGTTTCATTTCAATAAGAATATGCTAATTCCAGCTCTGAAGAGTGTCACGTCTAAATGGTAACATTTATCATGAAAAACTTCCATAAATGGGTATTCACCATCCAATGGTAGCAATAAGGCACACATTGGTCAAATAATCACCATATTTCCAATTTCTATCAAGGCTTCAATATTAATTGCAACTCAGAGCGCTATTGACTGCTACACTTTTTATTTCTTATTGGTTCATGGTGCATTTAGAAAGTTTAAAGTATAGGCATGCTTTTCATTTGAATCTTGATATCTATATCTATGTCCTTTTGATGATTTTTTCCTCTCATTCTTTCTCCATTGTATTTACGACTTTATCTTTTGGCAATAATTAGTAGGACCATGAGACATTTAAGTTCACCATCATAAAATCTTTATTGAAGATCTTGATTAGTGTGGCTCCACTAGTTGGTTGGATTAGTTGGAATCCTATTAGCGAAAAATACTAGTTGATCGTAACAATTTATTTATGCGATTTTAGACCAAAAGTCCATATTCTCAAAGTCCATGCACAAAAGTCCTCATTCATAAACTCACGTAAATCAAGTTACTGTTTTGTTATTTTTTTTACCAAACCGTTCCTTCAAAAAAAACCGGTCCAACATTGAAATTAAAGACAAAAGTGATATAAATTAGCCAAAAACTAAAAATAAGATTTAATTTTCACAACTTTTTTGGAAGGGACTTCTTCTCCGTATCTTTCAATCCTGGGTGGTTGGCAAGCATTCCTTGTTTATTTATTATTTGTGATTCTTTCAGTTGTAAGTTGTAACATTGCTTTGTACTTCGTCTTTTGATTGTCTTAATATCACGGTGTACATCAAATTTCCGTAATCTTTTGTCATTTCCTGTAGATAACTTACTTGCATGGCTCCTTGATTATGATTGTTTCAGAACATAATTAACTTAACATACAGCTGTTCCAGCCAGGATTATTTTTCAGGTTAGTTAACGTAAATACTCAAACAATTAGCTTTTTCCTGGATGCTAAATATCGCGATCAAAGGCCATGTTAATTGAGCAATTATGACTGTTAGTACAAATTATATGTCTGTAGTTAAAAATAATAATTGTTATTCGTCTACAATTATTCTCTCATTTTATGAGCATGGACAACATTGGTTTCATATTGATGGATAATTGACTAATTATAATTGTATAATTTTTCTGAATTCTAAGTGTGAAGAAAATTATACCAACAGTATACCATTGAAAGGTGTAGAAACATGATTGATAATGTGAATGTTATGTGATGTGGGTTCCAGTAAAACTATCCATATACCAGCCATAATAGGTTAAATGTCAACTTGTTTAGCCATTTAAAAGAAAGAAATTTATTATCTACTATTGTCGGTTAAAACTTAAAAAGTCTGACAATGCTTGCATTTTTGTCATAAGTTCTGATTGTATGTCAGGCTGGGCTTAACATCACCCAAAAACTTGTTTTTCATCAACTTTCAAATACGCATCTTGGAAATTCTTATTTATTTCATTGAATGCTTGTTAGATCTTTGCATAGAGAGTTTTTCTGCACAAGATTCCTCATATATGTATCAATAAAAATAAATTTGTCAGCCTTAAGACTTCGATCCATCTTTTGAAACAAGGGTTGGTAAGTATAAAATATTAAACCAAGGAGGATTGAGACTTGATAGGTTGGTAATTTGGCAACATCAAAAGCGGGAAATTTGATCCTACTTTAGGCAAAGGACTGATCATTAAAGCAGCGAGTGATGCCAAAAGCTATATGCAGTCACTGTCTATGCTCAGAATGACATAAATATAAGAAAATAATTGAGGAAGAAGAGATAAAAGAGTGAAATAATAGCAGTGCTGCTTCTCTTCCTCTCTTATCATTACTTCTTTATTTTTTCCATCTCTATTATGCTATATTACAGGTTTATAGCCTGCATACTTCTTTGCCTTTGCTTCATGGCTCATTAATCTCTGTCCTTCACTGTCTCTGCTTGCTTCCATCATCCAGCTCTTCCCAGGTCCCACTCTTTCTCTCTCTTCCTTTATTTCTAACACTCTTCCAGTGTCTTGCAAATAAAATCCCATTTCTGTTCATGTTTTTTTTTTTTTAAATTTAACAGGCATTATGCTGAAGCTGTGAAAGCAAAAGCAAGTTAGTCAATCTGGATTCATGGAAGAATCAGTAAACCAGAATCAAGAAATCCAGAACTTCCTGTTAAACCACCTTCATCAGTTACAGCAACAGCCTTCTGCATCAAAAAAACCTTCAAAAATCACTGGAAAAATCGTACCCGTACATGGAGGGCACATAGTTCGTGCTACTGGTCGTAAAGACAGGCACAGTAAAGTCTGCACTGCCAAAGGCTTAAGGGACAGAAGAGTTCGGTTATCAGCTCACACTGCTATACAGTTTTACGATGTTCAGGATCGATTAGGCTACGATCGACCCAGCAAAGCAGTTGATTGGCTGATGAAGAACGCTAAAGCAGCTATCGATCAATTAGATCAACTGCCTCCTTGGAATCCCAACACCTCTTTAGATTTTCAAGAAAATTTGCATGCCAACCACGAAACTACAAATGCAAATGCAAATGCTTCTTTCCCTAGTAGCAGTCATGTTCAAGATTTACGACTATCTCTTCTGAACCCATGGAACGTGTCGGATAACAACATGTTTAGTCAACAGTCGGTTGTTGGAAATAGTGAATTTTTCACTCAAAGGGAACCCCTTCAGTCCAGTAATAGCTCTTCATTGTTTGGTTATCCGATGCAGCACTCACTATTTCATAATAATTTTAACTATCCTTCACAGTCTGTTCAAGATGTTGTTGGGTTTGGTTTCTCAGGCTTTCAGGTGCCTGTAAGAATTCAAGGTCAAGAGGAGGAGCATGATAACAGCATAGTAGATAAGCATGATTCTGGTTCTACTTCTCAGTATTGATTAATCGGGTATTTTGTTTATTTTTTGATGTGTTTTGCATGTAGTAGTTGTTACTCTTCTTGTGCTGATTGTAACTTGTTCTACTTCTGTTGAATGAATTGATTTAAATTATATTTGAAAGAATTTGATATGCATATGATTGGGAATAGTGTGAAATGATATTAAAATCTGCAGTAGATGCTGGAAGAATCGAAGGAATTTGTGTTCTTTACTGTGTGGAGGATTATTTTATTTTGCATTTGAAGAATAAAATATTTGTTGTGGTGTAAGATACATTTCAAATGAACAGTGGATGCTTCTGTTTGCAAAACAGTTGATTAAAGAAGTGAAAACGATGCATATTTCAAATGAACAGTGGATGGTATCTTTTTGCCAGCGACTTGTTTCTTATTCATTTTTATTGATCACATGCTTCTGTCTTTTTTTTTTTAAGAAATAAATATGGAAGCTTGTAAGATATCTTTCTGTTTTTGTTGGTAAAATTTATTGCTTGCTTGTTTTAAAATAGGTCGTTATTGTCTGCTGCCATTTTGCCTTTTAGGCAAAGGAATCCTGAGATATCTGCATCAACTTTTTTCATTTTTGAAATCTGAAACTGTCTGCATTCATCTTTTAACTGGTGTAGTATTTGTGCCCATTCGTATCTTTTAACTGGTGTAGTATTTGTGTCTTTAATTATTGCAGTTACCATTTCTTTCACATGTCCGTGTAATATCCATGTTAAATCAAGAAACATGGAAGACAAACTTGAATGCACAAAGCTTCATGTCGTGTATGACTTTGGTTGATGCATTTACGTTCAAGTTTTTCTGAACATGGTAATCAATGCATAAACTTGAATCCACAAAGCTCACTCAAAGTAATATTTGCTCAGAGCTGGGGGAGAGTATTTTCTTAACATGGCTTACTCGTGTTATTTGGATTTTGATTTCAACACCACATTACCGAGGTAAGTCACATTAAAAGAAAGTAACTTTCATTTTATACCTTTAAATGATCATTCAAAGCAAGCCAATTTTTTTGTATAAGCTAATTAAAAAAACAATTTAACATAACAAGTAGAAGTAGATTTAGAATAAGTCATAAAAGTAGTGTGTTTTCAGCCAGTTATGAAATGTGATAAAGCGAATAGTAAAAAAAAAACACGGTTTATTGTTTCTGATGTTGTTAGAAGAAAACTTGCTCTAGCAATAAATATGTAAATTGAATTTCTGTTTTTGAAAAACAGAAGAAAAAAAGAGAGGATAACATGCATTTTATTGACGGAAAACACAATTTGACTAGCAGTTTTTGAGAAAAAATAAAAAAATTCCATAAAATTCAATAATGATGAAAAGCTGTTGTTATTGATCAAAATTATACTTAAATAACAATTATTATCATTTATGAATGATGAAATTTGCTTTTACAATTTTTGAATTTTTTTTCTTCTTAAAAGCTCAATTCAATTCACACTTTCTGTTAGGAAAATGTACTCCGCATTTGGATTTAAGAACATAAAAACTTAATTAACATCTTTACTGGTACAACGACGCACAAATAAGGACCTCATGTGCAGAGTTGCTAATTTTTACTTTTCAAATTTGGATACGTAGTAAAGCCGTGGGCATAATAGAAAGTTGCTCCGATTATAACGACATTTGTTCTCAACAAAAAAACACAACTACATATAACTTGAAGCGTGTTTTAGTCATCACACATAATACATGTATCACGGTTACAAAGCAAATACGTATACTAGGTGGTCCAACACATGAACAACATCAATACTCGACTAAACCTTAGTAGTAAGTACGCGACAGCCCAATACCTTTGCTATTAGAAAGAATTAACTGTCCAAAAGCACGGACGGTATGAATGATCTGTCATATGCACTTCCTTTCCTGGAACAAAACATGGATACATTTTAATATTATATTACCTCTCAATAATACGTTTCTCGACTCGACACAATGTAGCGTACACGAATTATTTCAAGATTCAACAATTCAGAAATAATGCACATATATAAAACATTGCCAAATAATCCTATCAGAAGCGACGAAAGATAAATTATGAATTCTTTTCTTTCACTTTGGTCAAATTTTGCAAATTTATTATGCAAATAAGTCAGTTTATAAACTAATTATAAAAATAGTTCAGCTTACAAACCGGCCTATTTGCATAAAGTTTGCAAAATAGGGTTAGATTGAATTTTTTTTAATTATATAAACATACATACATACATACATACATATATTATATGTGTGCGCGTTTTGTGGTTTAGGTATATAATATAGTTATGATGTATCATTCTTTTGCATACATGTGTGTGTGTGTGTGTATGCATATGTATGAATGTATATGTTTATGTGTGTATGTGTAAGGAAGGTTCAATGGTACCCTTAATTTGTAAAGGAACCAGATTAGTCGAAAATATGTGAAGTATGTCGATTTTAATTTTTTCTTCATATTTTGGATTATATCGGGCCTATGAAGTCTAATAGGTTGCAATAGATCCAATTTCATTAATTTAAATAAAATCATACTTTTTTTTGACTTAGCTAATTAATGAATTTTAATAAATTAATAATTAATATAATAATGAGCATATCATTATATACTCATATATGTATTGTGCAAGTGCAACATAATAATGTGTACGTGGTTAATGCCTATGTATATAGATATTGGGATTTGCATCTGTAATGTATACATTGGCCACTTATGTATGTGATGATTGCTCAAATTAATGTTTGATATATTTAAAAAATAAACTAAATTTAATTAAAATTCGAATTTATTTATATTAAATATAAAGTATCTAATCTAACTCTGACTAAGTCTTTTAATGAAATTCAATTTTTATAATTAAAATATATAGTTAAGACTTGGTAAAACATTTTAAATTCAAATTTAGATTTTAAAATTATAAATTAAAATATCTATATTAAATTTAAATATAATAATATTATAAAGTAAGTTGACCAACTAAAATAATTTTATTGACATATATACAAATATATTTTTTGTGCGCATAAAACAATTTAACATAAGGAATTTATATATGCATATCATAAAATAAAGTATAAAATTTATATAAATGTTTTTAGCCAGAAAAAAATATATTTTTTTGAAATTAATTTACTAGTTGGTTATATATATATAATAAATTAATAATAACCAATGTATTTCAAAGTAAATTAATATATATGTATAAAATATAATTATTGTGTATAAATATATTTTAGCTAGAAAAGAATTCCTTTTTAAATGCCAAATGTATTTTAAATTTAATTAACACACACACACACACTCTTTCTTTAATAATATTAAAAGTAACTTTGTATTACATAATGATTAGGAAATATATATAATGTATTATAAAAAAAATTCGACAAGAATTTTTTTATTATTTCCAAAAGATATTTGATAATTTAATATATATATATACACACATTAATGATGAATTAAAATATTCTAGGGTATAAAAATAGTACATAATCATTTAAAAAATAATTAATTTTCTTGTAGTATTTTGAAAAAATGTTATATAAAAAAAGTATTTATGGTCGAAAATTGAATTTACATATGTTTTATTTTAAAATTTTGAATTTTAAACTTAAGTTTCATATAAGTTAATTGTTTAAATTTTTGATACATTAATATTTATAGGAGGCAATTATTATACATATAAAATTGTTATAATGGAACTAATAACATAAAAATAATTAAAATAAAAGATTATTGTAATGATCCAGAATTGTGGACACTTCGTATTTAAATATATGAACTATTTAAATATTTGAATCTTGAATTTAAGATTATTAAATTGATTTAATAATCTTGTTAACTCCTTCCAAATCATAACTAATGATGGTAAAATATTTTGAAAAAAATATCAATAATGTAGCCAAAAATCATTATATCGATAAACAGTTTTTTACTCGTAGGAAGTTGTTCAATTTTTTTTTGCATACACTTATTTTCTTAGGAATCCATAAATAATATAAGAACTTTTCAACATTTATGGAAATAAACTTTTTGGATGATGTCATGAGTGATGCCATCGAGGATATTATGAAAATAAGTTTTTAAGGAAAGACCTAACTCTTAAGTGTTATGTAAAGAGGAAGTGATATGTAGTTAGCCTTACATGACATGAGGAGGGGGGTGAGAACAAGCTTGCACAACACCATTTGAAGCTTATAAAAGGAAGGGAACACCCTTGATAATAAATCACAAAATTCACAAAGCTTGGAATGAAGTATGGAAATAAACATCGTGGAAGTGCTTAAACACTAATCCACTAATTCTTCTCTAACCTTTTCAAATCTAAACTAAATCATCTCCAATTTATTCTAAACTTTGAATGTAGGCCTAAAATATCATGGGAAGCATGAATATCAAGTCAAAGTTGAAGAAAGGTGAGAGGAAGAGGGGCTTCCAAGAGAGGCCATGAGTAATGGAAGAGGAGGGGAGGTGTTTCCTTGGTTTGAAAGTGCTGAAGGTTGGATCTCTGGACTTTTGATGATGATGGGAGGTGGTTCTTTGATTCTTGTGGCTTTGCGCATGCGTTTATCTTACATCTAAGTGAGTTATCTCACTATCTTGTTTGTATATATTGCGTATATATATGTTGTATTTAAAATATAATGTTAAAGTAACATTAACTAATTAAAGTTATAAACTTTGGACCCCTCTTACTTTTGAAAGCAAATGACAACTTTATATTGTATAACTTCACTTCTATTACCCTCTTAAACATGTGTTGTGGCCTTGACTGATATTTAAATGGTTGTTTGACTTGTGTGTTGAATTGAAGTATGCTTGAAAGTTTTTGAAGCGAGAATAGTCGTTATAAATGTATTTCGATATCCCTTAACTTTAACTTGTGTAAATTGAATATTATGATCTTAACTTAGGATAATTTGATTTGGTTATTCTCTACACATATTTTGGTTTATTAAACATTAAAAAAATGGTTTGGAAACTTACAGAAATTGTGAACCGAAGTTGTGAAAGTTGAAGCAAAAATGTGGTTATAAATACACTTTGTAAATATAGCCTATTTTCGGGAATTTTCATAAATAAATTGGAAGATTTTCTTAGGGGTTTCTTTCCATTATTTTTAAATTCCCTAAGGGTAGTACTTACTATAAAAATTTAAAGTCTTAAATCATTTGTTAAATTGCTTAAAACTAGTCGTAAAGATCGTGCATTTCAATGTTGTTTTCAATAAGGACTTTTAACAGCATTTATAAATGCTGTAGTACTTTGCTTATGGATTTAAGTGTCTAAAAATGATATTTAAATTTGCTATTTATGTATAATATTTTAATAGATGTTTTTAACCTATTTTGAAGTGTTTTAAAGTTGATTTGAAGTTTAAATATTTTTAATAATTATATATGTATTTTCAAAGTAAAGAGGTTTTATAATATAAACATATTTTTATCAAATTATAAACTATTATTTTAAGTGATATTTTAAATAGATATTTCAAAAATATTTACAAGTATTTTTAAAGTTTTGAAAAAGGTAATTGACTAGGCTTAACACTAAAAGCCGACGAGGTAGACTTCTCTTTTTTCTAAGAGTTAAGATTGATGTCGAGTATGGATGTAACAACCATGTTCTTAACTACTTCATTAATTACAGTTAATTATTGGTAATTAAGATTGATTTCGAATTTTAAATTTTATTTCAAAATTAAATTTAATTTCGGGTAATTGATTTGAATTATCAAAAGAAACGAGTTATCATTTCTTAAGATAAATTTCAATTTATTTTGAAATATTAGTTAAATCAATTATTGGAATTTTAGATATAGTGTTAATGAGGAAAATAAGTTTAGCATTGGTTAAATTTGATTTATTCTGATCATCAAATAAATTGAGATATGACAAGCACCTTTGTTCAAGTGGTTAATTGATTCGGCTTTGGTGCAGGATGTCACAAGTTCGAAACTTGCTTTCGAACGTTTATTTGACATGGGATATGTTGTCCCAATGATGTGTTGTATATAAAGTACCAGTTCAAAAAAAATAAAAATAAATTGAGATATTATTTCTTTAAGTATATCTTTTGGTTTAAAAGAGATAATATCAATAATTTGTGAATGTGAAAAATAGAGTTTTATATTTGGATTCTTGTTTCATTCTCTTTAGCATTAGTTTAATAAGGGCTAAATATATATAGCTTTGGTTATTTAAATTCAATTAATTAATGTAAGAAATAAATAAAAGCTATGTATTTGAATTAGTTCATTTTGTTGGGCCTTAAGTAATAATAAGCCCATCGGTATACCATAACTCAAAAACCTAACCTTTACCCTATTCTGCACAAACTTCCTATAAACAAAATCATTCACATTTCCTCTTCTAAACCTAAAAGAAAATGGTGAAAACAATATATGAACAAAAGCCATAGTTATATTCTTAGAAATTCAAATCAATTGCCATAAATCAAAAGGAGGATAGAAAGGGATATCTGATTTAGGGAAATTAGAGAAGAAAGATTAGAGTAAGAGCCGTAGAAGATGATTGCCAATATTCAATCTAATCGAATTCAGATCTTTCTTCATATGAATCAAGGTGATTTAACCTTCACACACCTATCTCTAAATTTCAAGTTTGCATATAATTGTTGTGTGATGAATGTTTGCGAATTTGGATGATTGTTTGTTTGTTGTTTGCTGAAAATTATTTGTGAAAATCACTGTAGTAAAACAATGATATCTTAGTGAAAAACTATCCGAAATAGCTCGATCATTTTGCAATAAAAATTTATTTCATTTAGCTTCAAATTTTCTTTTGATCACTTTATGAAATTCTGCTTTTTAGGGAGTCGAAATTGAGTTCGAAACTGATGATATAGCTCTGCTCTGTGCAATTTTCGTAGTTGAAACCTGATACTAAAATCACCATAACTTTTGATTGGTAGATTGAAATCGGATGATATTTTTTGCAATTGAAAGGTATTTTTATAAGGAGTAACTTTTATGTTTATCATTTTTGCAAATCTTCTATTTACTAAGAGTAATACGTGTTTGAAGAAGAGGTAACCTCTCTGTCCTATGTTTTAATCGTAGCTTTGTAACATAGAAATTGTTTTAGCCATAACTAATTTTCCTCTTATCTAAATTTTATAATTATTAAAGTTATGGAAAGTTTAGACCCTGTTCTACAACTTTTATGTTTTATGCTTTGCATAATTTTGAATTTTAAATGGGAAAAAGCTCGTTTTTTGTCGCTGGCTTATCAATGAAAAACAGTGTCAATAAATTTAAAATTCGATGAACTGTTTTGACCTTAATTTTTTCATTACTTATTGGAATTCGATAATTCTGGAAGTTATGGAAAGCTTAGAATTTTGTTTACAACTTTTATATTTTGATCTTTTCAAGATTTTGAGATTTAAAGGATCGAAACTACATATTTCTAAAACTCTAAAGTATGACTTGTTATATATTATAATTTGGTTATAAGCTCTTATGGTTTTTGTTTTGATAAGTTATAATTGAGATGGCTATGTACAACAAACTTGGTTTTCTAATTAGAATTTTGAACACTTGATTGATTAAATCACTTTGATGCTTGTTTTTAGATGAATGTTCAACTCATTTTAACCATTAAATTATAGTTGATTAATGAATGAGTTACGGGTTTAATTGAGAAGTTTGAAAGTTAATGCATATAGTAATTCAGAAACTAATTCTTATAGGGTAAAGTTGAATTATTTACTTTCAAAATATAGACCATATTTGGCTTATATTGTGTTGAGCCTTTAGCTAATCGAACACCATTTGGTATATCCTTTACAACTTTTGGTACAACCGCTTTTGAGCAATTAATATTTTCACTTGTGTTCTAGTGAATTTTGTGTTTTTATGAAACAAAGAATTTCAATAAACAACTAAACTGTCGGATTGGTATGTGAATTTTCATACAATTCTTTTGTTTATTTTATAATTTGTTGAATAGAGTTTGTAGTGGAAATTACTAGCTTTTGGTAAATACTTGAATTTACTTTCTGGCATGGGGCAGTTAGCTAAATTCTTGCGATTACTTGAGTGACAGCAATTGACACTTAGAGTTGTATTATCTCAAAGTGTTTGGATTTGTTTTTAGGCCATTAGATCCCTAAGAGAAGATGACTCATTTTTCATCGACCTGTGAGTCGATATATTTTATAATTGGGTAGGAAAACCTGGATAGGTTTGTGACGATGTATAATCTATATTGTTGTGGATAGATATTTACATGCATCGTGGCCTTTATTGTTTTTGATATACTACAACTCTTTAGTTATTAGGCAGTCTCGACATTATCTGTATTGTTCTGGATAAATAAATTCACTTAATCTATATTGTTCTGGATAGAGTTTATATAGGAGAATATATATATTGTCCTGGATAGATATTTCTACATTGTTCTGGGTAGCTCCTATATAAATACGTAAATCTATATGGTTCTAGATAGACTTTTATGTCATACCGTGTCGGACTAAAGAGGACTACCATTTTATTTCATTAAAGAAAGGCTTCCTTAGAGATTTTTTATAATTGGATATTTTAATATCATTTTGGGCTCTAAAGAATTTTGATTGCTATCACTATATTTAGATGATAGTCTATTATGACTTGATATGAATTTATGAATTGGTGAATTTGTTGTTATGCCTTATTATTGTTAAGTTGAACTTGGCATTTATATGTTTCTTAGGCATGTTTATTCGATATGACTTATTTTTTTATGGTTAAGTCACATGTTTTGTTAACATGCATGTGTGTATGTGTATTGTTTGAACATACATATTGGATATGACTTATTTTGCTATGGTAAGTCATATATTTTGTTAACATGCATATATATACATATATATATATATATATTGTTTGAACATATATATTAGATATGACTTATTTTGATATGGTTAAGTCATATATTCTTGTTATTAGTATCTCACCTTTTGATATTTAGAGATTGTCTGTCTCGAATGTTATTTGATGCTCAGGTCAAGCCAAGATTTTTCAGAGTACGGGTTGACTTTTGGATGATTGGGCTAGCTGGGAGACATACCTATGGGCTGTTAGTTTATCTCATTTTAGCCATTTGGACTTTGTATATTTGTGATGTATAGTTGATATTATAGAATTGTCATATATATTTCTTGAGTCTAGTGTTCCATTTTGTAAACCCAAAATTGTGTAAGTTATTAGGTTTATCCTTCTGTTGTGATCTGTGTAACTCTGACATATGTTTTCATATTTTATACTATTCTAAATATTTTAAATCGGTTTTTTTATTATTTTGTATTAATACTGTACACATCCAATTTCAGCTTGGATATTAAGAAAAGGTAGAAATGACGTGTCAGTGTTAGTATAAAGATACATTAACATTCAATCGTCCATAACAAGCGGTATTCTCCATATTAGCAGATGATATTACTTGTAATGTTCGTTCCTACTGAGTATAGTGGTGGGGTCGTTATAAAGTATATGAGCAATATAGCTCTAACCTATAAGTTTCTCTTTTGGCCGAGGAATAGTTAAGTTAGAATATCAGAAATGTGTTAATCTTGTTATTTGTCTGTATTTGAAAACAAATTAACTTTGCTTAACGCTAAAAGTTGGGCTGCCAATGAGTACTCTAAAAATCTGAAATCCATCTGTATCCGTATCCGAAAATATAAAAAATTATCCGATATCCAAAAAAAGGATACAGATATGGACATACCTATACCCGCATCTGGAAATTAACCGTTCGATTTTTATCAAGATTATAGTTATATTTTTATGTACTTTAGTATATAAAATGATTGTCATTTACTATTTAATCTAGGTTAAAAATTTTAACATTTGTATAAAAATCAAGATTAGCTGCTTAAAGTTATTTTTCTTAGCATATTTATTATTTTTTGTATTTTTAGTACTAAAATGGATTTATAATAGATCAAAATTTTCTATTTATTTGTTTAGATTTATCACTTGTGAACTAGTCGAAGAATATCCGATATCCGTTTGCATCCACGAATACAAATATCCAATATCCGAAATTGATTTCAGATACATATATGGCACTATCCGAATCCATATCCAACCATTTATAGGTCTAGCTAAAACCCACGAAGTAGACTTCTTTATTTCTAGGAGTAAAGATTGATCTTGAGTAGGGTTATGAGCAATAGAGCTCTAAGCTACTAGCTTCCCAGTTGGATGAGGAATATTTAAGTTGAGAGCGTCGAAAACGGGTTAATCGTATTGTTTTCTTACTTGTTTAAGGAAGCCTTTAATACTATATTTAATACTAAAAGCAGACGAGTAAATTTATCTATTTGTGAGATTCAAGAATAAAGTGTCTAGGCAAAGCTTTAATGCAACCAGTGCTCTAACTTACCTGTCTTCACACTTGGGCGAGAAATAGTATAAGTAGAAATATCGAAAACGAGTTAAATATTCGAACCTTTATTTGTATAAGCAATTATTTTAATTGGATAGTCGATTAATCGACCATCAAAATTAACCAAATATTTTTAATTTAGATCTTTAAAGATAAGGTTTTAAAGATGATATAAGTATGGAAATAGTTGAATTTTTTGTGACAATGTGTTAACTACATTTGTTTTAACCATTTTTATACTTATGAATGTAAATAATCTTTAAAAAGAATATTTAAAAAAAAAGCTTAAGCGAAATGGTTTTGGGTTTGTAGTGACAATGTTTAAGTAACATTAGTCTTAACCTTTTAAATGGATTTGTGAAAGTACTTCAATCCTTAAAATAGATATCTTGAAGAAAATTATAAGTAAGGAATCTTTAGAAAAAAGATAGAAAAATCAAAGGTTTTAAGTTAGAAGTTCTATTAATAATTTGTAAATATACTTATACCATTTAAGATAAGCATACAAATACTTATTAAAGTATTGAAAGAGTACAAATGAATAGTTGAGATTGATGAACAATGTTATATTAGACAAAAGAAGTTTTGCTAATAAAAGAGGTTTTAATTAACAAAAGATTAATTAGACAAAAAATGGATTAAAAGTCCCTTATGTGACTTATTTTTGCTTTGTATGACTTGATCGTGCTTTGTTTGTTTACTAATATACTTAGCACTAAAAGCCGATGAAGTAGGCTTGTCTATCTATTAAAATTAAGACCGATGTTCGTGTAGGGATATAAGCAGTAGAGCTCTAACCTACCAGCTTCACTCTTGATCGTGGGATAGCGTGAGATGAAAATATTGGAAACGTGATAAGAATACAAGACTTGGTTTCCATATGCAATCGTTCTCATTATTGTTAAATTACCAAATTTGTTGATTCTGTCTTGAAGAGACAGGGATAAGTAAGTGTTTTACTTATCGAAACCACTTGAAGACCAAGATACTTTTTCTATCTCTTGGAAGTGGATCTGTTCGAGATGCTGGAATCCGTGTGTGGTTTTGTGATTTGTTCGAGATATGGGAATCCAATTGGGGATTGTGTTCTGTTCGATTGATGAAGACTCCTATAAAAGATGACAAATGTGACTTCGAAATTGGAAATGACTAAAGGCAATGTAGGCTGCACAATTCGAGGTTTAGCTAACCTGCGATAGGATATTGTCAACTCAATATCTAGAGTATGCTTATCAATGTTGTGTGTAGGAGTTGATGGTTTTTGGTTCCTCGTGGTTCATGTTTATATTTGAGCGTGGGCCTTTATGTTTTCCTTATGGTATATTTTATCTAGAGATATACGAAGCTTGGAAGGTAACTTTCAATCCATTTGCATGGAGTTTGGATCCAACTTCTCTCGGAAGATCTCTATGGAAAATCCATTATGAAAACTTTTATTGGTATTGATTATACTCTCTAATATGCTATTGAGTGTAACTAATATAATCGTTCCAGCTATTTCCCCTTTTTTATTATTCACCTTAGACATTATCTATTATACTTTGTTCTTTTAAGGGGATAACCGCTATGGCATTCCATGCAGTCTCAAAAGTACTATATGCTAGCTACATATTTTTTGAGTTTCTCATACAAGACTTTTGTATGAAGCTTGATTTTTTGTTTTCCCTAAATTCCTCGCGTACTCTTTCGAACAGTTTGAGAAAGATAGTTTTTCATTAATGTTCTTTGGAGCTTAAGAAGAAGAGCTGGATGTTTCACCTACCATAGTATTCTTATTTCCAATGCATTACTATACTATAATGAGGATAGACAGTTAACCGTCCATAGTACTTTGGTTTTGTAAATCCAAAATTTCTATATCGGAGTAACCTTTTATGTTGTTCCTTTGATATTATATATTACCGTTCCGCTAGTGAGATTCGGGTATTGTTTTCCTTCTTCCTTGTTCTATTTCTTTTACTTTTTTATTGTACCCTAACAATTCATCTTTCTAGCACTTGAGTGTTCTTCACATGAATAACATGGATGTATTAGTGTCGGCATTCGAGAGTCGAAAAGGTGTGCTGTTACAATTTTCTTGCTGGTGATTGCCTTAGAACCACACCTTGATCAATCCGTATCTTAAATTCTAAATCAGCATTACTGTTGCAAAACATTTGATGCTTCACCATCGAATCTAGTTGTATTTTAGTTTATTGGATGTGATCGAATCATGAAAATAAAGGTCATGGCTGATGGGAATTATGGCCATGAATGGGAAGAGAGGAGCCAAAAAGTAGTTTAATATAGAGGAGGCTAAGGCTTGAATTATGTGAGTTAGAGAAAAATATCGAGAAAAATATCTGTATGTTCGTTCTTACAAATTCAAACATAAAGACCTCCCCTTTCTCCTTTTAAGGGCCGGTCATATACCCGTTCTATATGGGTAAAATTTCCATGAAACCTTTTATTAACTTATTTTATTTAAATCTAATTTATTTCCTTATCAATGTTGTATATCGATAAGCACGTATATAAAAGTTATATACACATCCAGTAAATTACTATCAATAACTCGAACAATTTCAAAGGCCATTCCATTTTTCCAAACTCGGCCTAACACAAAATTACAATACTAATTAATTTTTCAAAAATATTAATTAATTTAATTAATCTATAATTATTATAAACCAGTTAAATCAAGCGGTGTTTCAAGGACTTACTAGATTTGGTTATGAGACTCACATATGTGAGTCTAGCTAGCGATTAATATTTGAACAATTTAAAAACTAATGTTTAGACATTACCTTAGCTGGTAATGTGACCGTTTGACTTAATTCATTGCTTGCAAATCTTATCAATGAAATCTAATTTTATAAATTCAAGTGGTGCCTTTTAGTAGCAAACGTTTTACAGTAATTCTCTTCGTCAATACTATATATGGAATTTGGTTTTGATTAGAATTTGAATGTCATTAACATTTAACTTGGTTAGTCTTTAAACAAAGTTTTTGGTTCAATAATAACATTTATCATTAGCCGTACTACTCTTGCAAAAGACTTTTACTTTGAGTTGGCTACAATCGACGGCCATAATAACCCTCTATAACTAAGGAGACAAATTCTCTATTAAATAGTGTTTCACTTCTAGTGCTTCAACTTGAACCTAGTTATAGTTTTTTGATAGACACCATGCCATAATTTGACTAAATCAAAGTAGAGTATCCATATTGAAGTTCAATGGTATTCTCAGTTTGAGAGAACTGTATAATATTATCAATTTGAGATGTCCTGTTTGACCTTAGTAATTATTAACCAACACAAAATTTTCAAGTGATTCATTCCATAATTATCCGATAATTATTAGTATGTAACCCCTTGGTGCCCTGAATAGCCATGAGTAACACATTGCCTAATGTGTGCAGTGCTTTACATACTTTGGTCTTGATGGATATATCGATATCCTTTCTCGAAACATCTTGACCGAGAATATCTAAAATAATATGTTATTTTTTGATAATTTTCTCATGATTTTAACTCCTTTTAATTATTTTCACATAACATATCATCAAAGTATTTTTTAATAAATATAATTTAAAATTATTATGTAATTAATTATATCGCAATATAACATAGTATATAATAGAAATTAAATTCCTTTATTACAAACACGATTGGTTATAGAGTTAGATGTATGTAACAAATTATACAGTTTCCCCCAGGGCATACCCCTATCTCTCTCAATCTCCCACTTGCATTTGGGATCATTCATCGAATTTTAATCTTGCCATTTTGAGCAGTTTTCTCAAGATCGACCTAATTTGTCCCATAGTGAATGGGTATGTTATATTTTTTTGATTTTCTGCTCTGTTAGTATATTCTCTCTGATGCTGATAAATTGCCTTCATCTCTTGGAACTTTTTGAAGTATGTTTCTCGACTTCTAGTGAGCTCTAGGTTCTTTAGCGAACTAGATCGGGACACTATTATCATATAATAATGTCATGATATTGTCAATATTTTAGAACCACCCTTAGATCAGTTATAAACTTGTGCATATATATATATATATATTGTGGGCATTATTCAAGGCAATATACTTAACCTTTTGGTTGAATCAGCCACAACCCCTCATTTGGAACATTTCTAAGTTGAAGTTTCTAAACTAGGCTGAACATGAATTTAGGACTGACATACTATATTCGAAATCACTTATGAAATTTAACTTCAAGCACTCTTTCATAAGAAGTTCAATGTTTCTATAAACAATTCTCTAGTATTTCATAAATACTCGAGAATATCCTTAAGAATCATTTAGTGAACTTAATTGAGATTTGACACTTGCTCACTTTACCACTTACATTAGCAAAGTGGGATATAACACACAACACAACATGGTAATTTCTATTTGTCGATGCACAAGGAATCCATCTCATTTACTCCATACTAAACACTTTAATATATTGCCAATATGTATCATTTGGGGCAATCCCAACATCCTTTTACGCAGATTATAAAAGATGTCATTTTTAAATCCAATGTCGGGTACTAAATGATCAAACTAAAAGAATTTGAACACGGGTACATTGTTAACAATCATTTCAAATTCTGGTAGGTCGGTTTCATCTTTCAGATTCTAACTAGGAAAGAGCGAGGCTACAATAGCTTTGACTTCAAAGTGTGCGGCTGGACATAAATCATTTCAGCAAAGCGAGTCGTTTAGATAGAGTGCACAGATACTTGGTGCATTACCTAGTTTGGCTTCTAGAGCACCACATAGTAGCTCAGGTTCATTTGATCTTTTAGGTAGCACTTATTATTCTACATTTTTGAACGAATTATCTATTAGTGCTATGATTGATTTACCTAGGAAAACGTGATATTTTTTGGACATAGAACGGTCATATATAAAACATATTAGAAATAAGGAACTTATAAGGGTCTGGACTCTTAGACCATGGGATACATTAGCAAGAATGTTAGGGTGTTGAACAATCTAGAAAAATGTAATAAAATTTGGTCTTTTTTAAACAATATTAATATTGACATAGCCTTACTACAAGAAACTAAAAGTAAGTATCCTGATTTTCGCTTCTATAGAAGTTTAGGAGGATTTTATATTAGTAACTGGGTTTGTTTACTTGCTTAGGGTAGTTCAAGAGGTTTAATGGTGGGCTGAAAAAATAATTATGTTAAGCTAATTCAATCTGTTATTGATTTTTACTTAATGCATCTTATTTTCAAGGATCTAATGGATGATTTCTTAAATTTCTCGACTGTCTATGGGTCGCATATCAAGTTTGATAGGAGAGTTATTTGGACCAAGTGTATCGAGTTTAAATGCCTTACTGTAGTTCCTTGGGTAGTAGGAGGATTTCAATGTGACTAAATTCATAGGAAAGCGCTCGCATAGAGAAAGTGATATTTCTACCATGGATGAGTTCGACCAATTTATTATTAATAGTAGCTTAATTGAATTACCACTTAATAATATGTGGTATATTTGGTCAAACTCAGGAGAAATCCCTTCGATGGCTCTCCTCAATATTTCTTCATTAGTAAAGAAATGGAAGATAGGTTCCCCATTTTACATGCTAACGGGCTCCTAACTATGTTATTTGTTCACTGTCCTATTGTCCTATTTTGTGAGATCCACCACATAACCAATAGAAATTTTAGATTTGAAAAGATGTGAGAAATTAATTTTGCTAATCTTGTTACGAATAAATGGATTTCTATGAGTAATTATAATTTTAATGTTCTTGTAACATAACTAAAGCATTTGTTAGTAAACTTATAGGCCTAAAATTTTCTGTTATAAACTGGAACAAGGATGGTTTTGGCAACATTGGAATTAAAAATGAAATACTCTCTAGAATTTTAAATTTAAATAAATTAGAATAAACCATAACCCTAAACTTCTTCGCATAAAATGTACTTTTATGTCTTAAAAAGGGCTAGATTAAAAGCAATAACATATGAGGAAGTAATGTGGAAACAAAGGTTTGATGTCCAATGGATGGATGAAGGAGATAAGAACACTAAGTTTTTCTATAAAATAGCTAACGGGCACAAGCATCGCAATACCATGAACTCCTCTTTTATTAACAATATGGAAACTTTTGATCAAAATGAACACAATAATGCTTTTACCAATTATTACAAAGATATTTTTGGAACTGATATGGGACCTAGAATTAAAGCTAGGTGGATCGATTTATATCCTTAAAATTTCAAAATTGCTTTGGATGATCTGGATACTCCATTCTCAGAAGTGGGAACCTTCAAACCTATTAACAATATGCCTTTCGATAAATCACCTAGGCTGGATGGATTTTCTATTCTGTTTTATAATAAATTTTGCCCTTTCTTAAAATATTACTTAATTTAAACGTGTAATGAGTTTTACAATAATAATTTACAGTCGGTAAGATTTAACTTTGTTAATATAATCCTTCTTCACAATAAAGTGAGTGCGTATAACTTTAGGATTTTAGGCTTATCTCACTAATAAACTGTTCACTTAGAATTAATTCAAAGGTCCTAACTAATAGGTTAAGCACTAAAATGAATAATTTAGTTGTTCAGCATGATCCTCTTTTATAAATGTGATGCCTGGCCTCTAATGATCGAATTATCAAAAGGGGTTTACCGTACAATAACTTGAATCAAAGGGCATAGAAAGAGAAATCTCTTATAACACTAATATGGGCCAAATCATATATGCTTTAATATTTGAATACATCTGAAATATAATGTATCACGTGTCTACACAGAGCAATGTACACGAGTTCTAGAATTGAGTAGTACATATATCAGGAATACATATAAATAAATAATGACACAGTTACCGATATCACGATGGAAATGGTATTTATATATCAAAATATGTCTGATACATGGACTACTCAAATTACATCACTTTGACCTCTATATAATCCAAAAACATCCCACTTTTGATGTCTAACGTTCACAACTTCTAGAATCCTCTCAACTCCATTATCTCTCCGACTGAATCAAACTATGCTGCGGATCTTGACTTCCAGTTAATGGTTACTAAACTCAAATGTAGTACTACTAATAATATATATTATCATTGACACTCCCTACTCCCTACTCAACAAGCAAGATTTGGTGACATCTATAGATAGATATCTTGAAATCACAACACCTCATTCTGACCCGAGACATTGTCATATACATAACAAACATCGAGTCGGCAAAAAATTTGGTTGTGAGTATAATAGTGAAATAATAATAACACATAAATATGGTGTCAGGTATAAAGATGACGTATAATTCCAATACATAGATGTCACTCACGCCATACAATATCCCACTCATGATTTATTTTCATAAATCGATGATAGCACATGCGCTACGGCTCTATTCCTCGTGACTCATAGCTATAACTCTAGTTAATCGAGATTTCATAATTTATCCACATTATATGAGTTGTGATTTGCTATTTAAATTCAAATCAACATTTCAGGTCATTCATTTTATGTGGTTGACATTTTCTAGTTTTACTTATGAAAAGAATATATAAACGTCTCGTCTTGTCTATGAGTTCCAATATGATTTCACATTGATAAATATCCTCAATGGATTTACCATATGCATAGATTATCTACCTTATCAAGTCATCACGGTCTTTTTCACACATATACTTTTTATCAGATATGGTGGCCCCTACATCATCCCTTTGTTGTCTTACCCTCTCGATATCCGGAGGCATAGTAAATCTTATTGGTGTTATAGTCCACTCCCAATCTCCATCTAGTAGTGCTATTTCTCTTCGTTTTTACTACATCTCTGATAATCATTAGTTTCTTCTTTTATCCTAACAACATATCATTTAGACATAGTGACAAGGGACAAAGGAGCCACGATTTGGGTTGCGATCCTCGAATTAGTTTGCTAGGATAGATACTAGTAGTTTAGCAGCCAATACCTCATACCATTCTTGTCAAATGTTAAATTTCTTACTTTTGAAAAGATTTGATTTTTATTAACGTTAATGTTCCCAAATGACATTTTATCCCATTTTCATTAATAAATTTCATATACATGCATATCAGCATAACAAAATATCGATGTCTAAAAGTTGGTGATTCATAAAGAACCATATTTTTAATGATAGGTATTTAAATAATTGATTTAAATATTGATCATTAATTAATTAAAGGTCCAAAAATATGATTTTTCACATAATGTTGAATTAGGATTTGAGACACTTCCGTTATGTCTGGATCAACGTTGTGAATTAATAAGTATAAGCATTGCTATAATTGGAGATCGGACAATTCGATGGCTAAAATGATCTTGAAATGTACGAAATTTTCATCCTGGAGCACTATCTTAGATAGCAACGAAATATATATCATTAGAATCGAAAAAAATAAGATGATGTATGTCGACGAGTTTCGTAACGATCGGACGCCCCATGTGATCGTACAAGCTCAAAATGCATGACGGTTTATTTGAGAAATCAAATAAATAATATATTATGTTATTTAATATAAACCCTCACCTAATCACTCTCTCCCACTCTACACATTTACCATTCCATTGCCTGATAATGGCCACCACTTCCCTAAACAACTCCAAAAAAAATTAAATCGAGAGATTTACTCAACAATGAATAATAAAACCAGGCTCGTTAAGATCGTATGATAGAGAGCTTCGTGATGGCGGCAGCAAAGTGGTGTACAATGGTGGTTTAGAAGTACCAACGGAGGCCCAAGAAACCACTCGACCTCGTACATCTGTAATAGTTACAATGGTATTGTTGAAACTGGCTTGAACATGAATAACTCCTTTTGGTATTCTACGTCCAGTCTTACGTAAATTAATACGCCCATTCCTACGCGAACCAATCAACATAATCAAAATTAAAATCTAGAAAAAAATAGAAGTGATTTCTATGTAGCCGACGATCTTGGGTTACCTTTTTCCAGAGTTAGAGGTGGTGATATGCCAAACGGGGACCGCCATTGTTTTTCTCTTGTCGACGTTCACCTTCCCCCACATTTGCAGCCACTTCGATTTTCTAGGGTAGAACGTGAATTCATGGGTTACGAGGGGAGGGGCTAAAGTTGCAAATTAGCGGAGGCGTGCGGTCGTGATGCTGATGAGTCCATCGCGAAGAGGACACGAAGCAGAGTACATTGGCAAAGGCCATGCGTTGTTTCATCGGGTGGAGAGTGAGAAAGAAGGATAGAGAGGGTATGTGTGTATGTTGTGTATGCATGACGTGTACATGAAGAGGAGATTAGAGTTTAGGGAAGAAAGATTAAGGTAAAGATTAGTTAATCATAATTAGTTAATTATTTAATTAATGCCATTTCTTATAAAATTAATATCTTTTGCATATGAGGTCTGTTTTGGACGCAGCTTCTTGCATTGTGCTCGTGATGAAGAGCTCTACTAGTTAATGTTGAGGTGGTAGGATTTTATTAAGGTAAGTGATAATATCTCTCACCATATTATGATTATTAGTATAGTATTAAAGCAAAGTTTTGAGATGATTTCTAACTTTAAAACATGATTTTTATTATATTTAAACCCATATCTTACGACGTTTTGAGATGATTTCTAACCTTAAATCATGATTTTTATTATATATAAACCCATACTTTATTTTATAAAAGAATTTAAAAGTTTTTTATAATAGTTTTAAACCAAATATCACATTTTCCCTATTAACGCACTATTTTGACGATATTGCTAACTTAGGCAATTTTTGATAATAATCCAATATTGGTTGCTTTAGATGCATTGTTTGCATTGCATATGCATTATTATAGATGTAGTTAGGTTATTATAGATGTTTTTATGTTTATTGGTTGCATGTATGCTCTTTTTCTTAGCTTGGTTGAAAATGCCGATTGTAGGCGATATAATGTTAGGAAAATCTCATTAGATATAGGTTAATGCATATCGATCGAATGTACACAAGATGAGAATTCAAACGATGTGGTAGATTTTCAAGCATATCAATTGAGCATGCAAGTGATGAAAACTCAAATGGATAGGATAAGTATGTGATAGAGAATTGGGATGCATACCGACTGTTCTGAAGATGAAGGACGGTGGACTTGGATATTCACTTCAGACTTCAGAAGAGAAGTCGGGTATTTTTATTTGATTTATACCTTGTCATTTTAGCTAAGTACATGACCAAAGTGGTCATGTATCTATCACTCTGGAGTGGTCAATATCTACCATTATCGGTGATGATCGATTCAGCCAATTTTGACATAAATGATGGAGAGGCTTCTAGGAGCATGATGTGATGGTTCATTTGTTCGACATTTGATTTCAACATGATGGCTCTTCGACGAGTGGTATTGGCATTAAAGCAAGGACATGATACTTTGACAAGATGATGTGGAGTTTGACAATGATGATTCCATGATGGGAAGTGATGTATTTGATGATGTGTAGCTGTACTTCGAGATGCGGAGTAGGCGATGATGAGTTGGATTTACGGTACTGTTGGATGAAGGTTATGGGACAAATGGTGATACTAACGATGACTGTATAGAATAGTTTCCAACCACAACAACTTCAGATGGGAGTTGTAAGGATAGTTCTGGGATGATCTCTGCTATGATGACGTATGCAAAAGGTTCGTTGATATTCGTAGATTTCAAAGTGTACTCGTAAAAAAAGGGTATATGAGGATGCTCACTTGGGTTATGATGTAATGCCCTGGAACACATGATGTTTCGATCCATTTACATTGGAATGTTTATGAGGATGCAGTCTAGTTCCTGGCCTATGGAGTGACATGGATTCGAGTATCAAGAAACCAAGACTTTGAGTAGTCTTGACCAGACTCTATCGGGGTGTTCATACAAGTATCGTATATCCAATGCATTGAGTGAGTGAATGTGAGGATGGATGATATATGCTATGTTTACTTGATTGTTTATCAACCTAGGGATGTCATACGATGCATATATTATTGATGTAGATATCTAGACACCCATAGTACTTTGATGTATAGCATACCCATGATGACTATAATGTCGAGTAGCATATATTCGATGTTATATGCTAACTCTTTAGATGTAGGGACATGTCCGGTATGATTCTCCATACCTTCTATTCCTTATAGTAACCGACTTTTATAGTTTTTTAAGATTGTTTATCGCTCATACTGGACTGTTGTCTGACTTGAGGTTTTATGCTTTACTTCTTATTACCTTAGGTACTCTTAAGTAAGTAGACTCGATAACATGTGTGAATGGTACATGGAGTTCTGCATATAGACTAGCAAGAGGCGACCTTTCTTATATTTATATTTTGTGCTTATTATTACATATTGCACTGTGTGACACCATGGAGCCTTGGTAGTGTTTGACTTATTACTATTAGAGGTAGTTTATCAGTTAAGTTTATTTGTTGGTTGTATAACATCTATTACTATTTTTTATAATTGTATAACCTTGTGTACTCTGATTATATGGTTCACGTAGTTATTATTGCCTCGCCTAATTTATATCAGTGATGACTGTTATATTTCACTCAATGCGTTATGAGATATACGACAAGTTTGCTGATTGTATGATGTTTTCTTTCTCTACTCTTCTCTTTTATTATTTCCTCTTCCCTTCTACTTCTGTTCTTATCTTTCCTTTAACCAACGTCCTACATTGGTCGGATGCTCCAACAGTGCAGTATTCTACTATATGAGCATCAGGGTATAGGGTGGTCATCACATTTGATATTAGATCTTATGTTACATGGTTAACCTGAGTTAATACCGTGATCCAATAGAGATGGGATAGGAGTTATCGCCTTAGACTAGATCTAAAGAGTGTGTGTGTGTACAAGAGAGTGCATATTTGTTATATATTTTGGTATTTAAAACTATATATTAGCATATATAGTACCTAAGTTATATTGCATACAAAAGCACTATTAGAGCAATGTTTCTTTATGAGAGACCGATCATTCTTATTATGTATTAAGAAGGATTTGTCATACGAGAAATGTTGTTATTGATTCCATCTCTGGAGTAGAGGAGTGGGTAGGATCAGGGACCACTAATCCTAATTTACAGAATATGTTCGCTAAGATGGTGTGAAACATTATCTGGAACGCCTAAGTTTCTCCAAATGACTATAGTGCTCAAGTGCAAACGCCTATAGTCGACTTTGTCGAGCTATATAAAGACTACGTGAGTCTAGGAAGTAGACCATTCCTTGGAATGGAGTTGGCTATTGAAATGCTAGATGGGATGGATATTTGCAAGAAAATCTTTGATGACTTGGAGTTAGATAAAGCAATGAGGTAGAAATTGACCTCTATATAACTCCAAGGATGAGCTTGGACTAGTGGAGTGTCCTTATAGCTTCGACTTTCGAGAATCGATTTACTTGGGATTAGTTTATAGTTCACTTCAAAAAAAAATTATATCGAGTTAAGAAGTCGATGTTGTTTAGAAAGTTCGCCGACTTGAAGTAAAGCGATATGTCTATGTCGAAGAATGTGGTCGAATTCGATGTGCTATCGAAGTATGGTCTATCTTTCATTAATACTTCACTCAGAAAGAATGAAAATTTTACCATTGGGTTGAGTGATCGTCTTGGGAAGCGATTAGTTAGTCATATCGACATGAGCTTCGAGAAGTTGATTGCGAAGGCATTACAATGTAAGAGCCTGTGCATACTGTAGAAGGATTGTCCCAAATTAGCTAGGTAGGGAAAAACTATGGAGGCGTATGCATTGATTGAAATTCACATTTTGTCGAGTGCTCCATCGATGAAAGTGATGGGAAATGCCATTACCTTTTGAGGTATGCTATCCGCTTATGGCGTTTCTATATGTGTTTTATTCAATATCAAGATTTCACATTCCTTCATATCTAGTAGATAGATAGATTGGAACTAAGACCCGAGATAGTTAACCGAGCTTTAAATTACGACAAACCATATTGGGGGCTCAGCCAACCTATATATGGTTTGTCGAGACTTTGCCTTATCGATTCATGGTTGTTTGTCTATTTGTTATTGATTCATTTTGGGGTTTAACTAGGTTCGGTATTATAGTTTCGGTATAGACTGCCTGAAGGGGTACAGAATAGTGGTGGATTATGATAAGTTATTGGCGACAATAGGTATTGATGATGAGTGGAAGGTAGTGTTCAGCTAGTCACCTGATGATGAGGTAATACCAAACTATGACGCCTCACCCTGAGGCATACATTAAGAGAGTCGAGAAAAAGGTCTACAACTACACAAAAAGAGAATAAGTTGGAATCCGAGCGGTGGCATCAAAGTAAAGTCCAATAATTGGAATCTAACCTGAAACAACTCCGTCTGACCTGAGTATAAAATACACGGTCAGTCTAGCTAAAAAAATCATATTAATAAGGATAAACGATAATATGAAGCATAAGGTAAAGGGTTGGTAATTCTTCTCGAATAAGAAGAGACTATAACAAGTACATGTTCTTTAGCTTTCTTTATTTGCTCGATATCATACACAACGAGTTGTCATATGTGCTTGTAGCTAGAAAGTGTCTGAACACATTTGAGGAGGTGACCGGGTTACCACCATATATAGATTGAGTTCTGTATTTACTTGGTTAGAGGTGCTAGACTAGTAGTTATGCCTTCAAGGCATATGATGCTCAAAGAGCAAAGGAAACTAAAGGTTCGAGTGTAGGATCATATTTGAGTAGGATGCATCTATAATGTTTGCTACTAAAGCGGATGGCTCCTTGAGGTTGTTTATTGATTGCCGTAAGTTGGATGAGATGACGAATAAGCATCCACTCCCGCTTATTGATGGCTTGTTCAATCAGCTCTATGGCGCGAAGGTATTCTCTCAATTGGACTTCGTGATGGGGTTTCATCCACTGAGAGTAGCTAAGAGAGCGTGCTGATTACAGTGTTTCGTACGCCGCCTAGATTTTTAAGTGGTAGGATATGCCGTTCAGGCTAACCAATGAGTTGGCATACTTTGTTGATTTCTTGGACCGTGTTTCGAGGGATCACTTAAGTACGTTTGTGCTTGTGATTATTGTTGATACTTCGTTTACTCATGGACGAAAGAGAAGCACAAGACTTGATTGATGATTGTATTATAGGTGTTGAGGAAACATTGATTGATGGTGAGATTTTTGAAGTATCATGTTTGGAGGAGGGAAGTGAGATGCTTGGGTCATGTTGTTTCAAAGAAAGACATTTCTATGGATCCTACGAGTTACGATTGTCCAGACTTGAGCAGACCCAAGGATGCTACAGATAAGAAGATTCCTTGAATTGGCGAGATATTATGTACGTTTTACCAAGGACTTCTCAAAGGTAGCAACACCGTTAACTGATTTGACGAGAAGAATCGGACTTTTTATTTAGGATGCGAGGTGAGGACACATGTTAGTGAGTCTGGTAGAGAGGTTGAAAAGCGCACCAGTGTTACTCGTTCTGAATTGGAATGAGGAGTTGAAGTACATAAATATGCTTGTGGTACTTGACTAGGTGTCGTATTGATTTAGAAAGGTAAGGTTGTCGCATATGCTAGTCGGCAACTGAAACCGCAAGAAAGGAAATATTTGACTCTTGATTTAGAGTTGGCAACGATAATGTTTTCTTTGGAGAATAAGAGGCACTATCTATTAGGAGAGAGTTTCAGGTTGTTAATTGATCCATATAATTGAAGTACTTCTTCTTTGAGAAGGATCTTAACCTTCGCCGGCAACAATTGTTAGAGTTCTCGACCTCCTACGACTTTAACATCTTATATACACCCATGATGGATATGCATTCATTGATGCTTTGAGTGGAAGACATACTAGTTTGAGAGCGATATTTCTAGAGTGGACATTGCTTGAGTTTATTGTTGGTTTTGATTTCAGAACTCGATGTAAGCTATGGCCAAAGATGATGGCTAATTTGACTATCTGACCTACTTTGATTTAGTAGATCAATACTTGTCAGAGGCATGAAGCTAGACTAGCAGAGATTATGCGTAAGTTTGAAAAGCGAGTAATGCCTGTAGAGGTGATGCAATGTGGAATCGACCGAGATGATTGGCTCCATAAGGATGAAATATTGTTTTTTTCGATGTCATTAGGTTGAGATCGAGTGCTATGAGGGTGCTCTCATTCGAGTTAGACTATATATCCGGGTAACAATAAAATGCACCATGATACGAGGCAGACATTTTATAAAAAAGAGATGAACAAGGATGTTCGAGCGTTCATTTCGATATAAATGAATTAACGGCTATTAAATGCTGAACAGAAGAAGCAAAGTGGTTACTTCAACCGCTTGAGATTCCCGAATGAGATTGGGAATAAATATTGATGGACTACGTCTATGGAATGCCGAAGACTAGAGGAGAATGCGTTAGCATTTAATCATAGTCGATATATCGACGGAGAATGCTAAATTTATATTCTTTTAGTTTAGTTGAGCGACATCCAAATTAGTCGAGTTATATGTGGAATGGATAATGTGATTTCATTGTTTTCCAAGAGCATTGTAAGTGCCTGACATCCGTTATCCACTATTGGGTTTGGGAAGAACTTACAAGTAACGTTTAGAAATTTGGCACCAAATTGACTAGATGATATTAAGATTGAACATAAAGCTCCGAGATAGGCCTATTCATGTCGATAGATGTGATGAAACAAGTTAGGAGGAAGGCAGTGGAGTAGTAAAGATTCAGTTGGGCGAAAGCGAAGGCAATTGAACATAAGAGATAGATGAGAGCATGATGACCGCTTGTTCGCAGCTCTTCACTAAAGGAGATTTCTACTTTTTGCCATCTTTCATATTTGATGTCATATACTAGATAGTTTTGTATCTTGCATGCTAGGATATGCATGTATGTTACTTTTTGATATTTTATTTCATATGTAACTATTTAATGTTTGATTGTTGGCATTTTACATAATTGATTATACTTATATGTTTGTTAGGCATGTGGGATTGCTATGATTTGATATAGCATATTTGTTTGAGATGATTGTTTTTACATGATTTAGTCTGCTTAAATACATGATAATATTGCTATTGTGTTTAATCCCCCTTGTCGAGTACTTAATCACGTACATGGAAGCAAGTGTTGACTATTTGGATACTTACTTGTTTTATTCGCATTTAAATGATATGCTCTTTGTATAAAAGAGATACGCAAGATCTGTAGTGCAGATTTGGGTATATATGCTTGGTTGTCCTTGGAAATGAGATGCCTTGGATATGAGATGCCTCAGGTATGAGATGTATATATATCTATATTGTTTTGGGATTTTCTCGGACCTAGCCGTGCAAAGGAGACGCTGTCGAATTTTTCCGAAACATGAGGGGCTTTGAAAGCCTTTGGGTTATGGGACGTACTTGTTATTTTGGGAATTTCGAGAATGAAATCCTTTAAGGAGAGGAGAATGTAATGACCTATACTTTTAACAATATGATATTTAAATAATTGATTTAAATATTGAAATGTTAATTAATTAAAAGTTCAAAAATATGATTTTTTGCATACGGTTGAATCAGGGCTTGAGACCACTTCCATTAAGCCCAGATCGACGTTAGTAATTTAAATGAGTAGAAGCAACGCTATATTTGGAGATCGGATAATCCAATGGCCAATACGATTTCAAAATAAGCGAAATTATCATCCTGAAGCATTGTCTCAGATAGCGATGAAATTTATACCATTGGGATAGAAAAAATAAGTTGACGTATGTCGACAAGTTTCGCTGCAATCTGACACGCCATGTGATTGTACAAGCTCGAAACGTACGATGATTTATTTGAGATATCAAATAAATAGTATATTATATTATTTAACATAAACCCTCACCTAAATCCTCTCTCCCACTATTTTCCGTTTACTGTTCCAGTGCCTGATAATGGCCCCACTTCCTTAAATAACGACAAAAACTTAATTCGTGAGATTTACTGAACAATTAATCACAAAACTAGGTTCGTTTAAATTATAGGGCGGAGAGAGCTTCGTGACAGTGGTGACAAAGTGGTGTGTGATGGTGGTTGGAGTGGAGGCCATTCATAGCCAATGTGTAACGACTTGTAATTTTACCACTTTGAAAATAAAAATATTTGATAAAATAATCAGATATAGAATTTTGAAACTTAAATAATCATGTTTTATTTGATAAATAAGAATAGTGTACTTATTTTTAGAATTTGATTACAAAATCAAGAAGTTAGGATTTTCTTCAAAAGGTGACAAAAGTAGGTTTATGATAAAATGGGATAAACATTCAATGACTGTTTTAAAAGGCAAATAATTCTTTTTAAATTGTTATACAATGATAACAATTGGTTGATAAAAGTTTTATAACTATATATATATATACATACTTTTTTTATAAAGATTGATAGATTTCATTCCACTTTGACAAATCGACGTCATATTTTTACAATTGGATTTTAAAATTATTAAATATTATTTTTTATACCTTAAATAAACTTTTTTAACTATTTAAAGATGATAACAAATCGATTTCGGGTTTTCTTTACATTAATAAATACTTTGATTTAAAACTGAAAATGTGACCGACGATCGTTTTTTAGATTTTCGACCTTTCATTGTTTCGAATCATTGCAACGCTCATACACATATGTACACATGCATATACAAATTTAAAAACATCACAATTAGTCACATCAGAAAACTTCATAATATAATTAAATAAGAACACTAAAGTGTTAAGTAATAAAAAGCAAACTTACCATCACCTTTCACTTCCTTACACATACTTTCCATCTTATTAAATGCTAATTAGTTAAGGTTCTAATCTTGTCTTGGAAAGAAGGAGAAAATGTGTGGTCAAAAATGAGTTTTATTGGAATGGTATTTGGATCATTTGAAAGCAATCTTCATGTATAAATAGCCATGCACATACTCTTATTTCTACACAAATCCTTCTCCTTCTTTCTCAACTTCCATGGCTTCCATCTTCCACTAAGATACTCCAAATAAAGTAATTATTTTTTCAAACTTAATAGGATTAATTTGGCTATAATTTTCATGTACATAATTTCCTCAGAATCCAAGAGTTACTATGTCAAAATTTCAATTCTTTCAAAGTCATTTTTGGTCCAGATTTTTCAAATAAGAAAATACACTCACTTCTTTTGACCATATCTCCCAAAAACCAACTCGAAATTGAGTGATTCCTTTTTTAAACTATAGAGAAGAGAATTTTCAATTACTTTCTATTTGACAACTTCTCCAAATTGCATGAGTAATTCATCCAAAAATTAGTTGGAAGATGACCCAATTTTGGGTTTGATTTTTGTAAGTTCAATGATAATTCGAAGTTCTCCCCTAGGTGGAACTCTCCACCTCCATAACCAAACTACATCTCTACTTAATCTGGGACCTTGTTTGTTGATAATGCAAAAAAGTACCATAGTTTGTAGAGAAGGAGTTTAGAAAGCCCCGGAGCGAAAGGAATGCTGCCGAAATACCGTCAGATTCAATTCAATAAAGTCAGACAGAATGGAATGAAGGTGAGTGCCGATTTAAGAAATAAATTATGAATTGATTTTAAAATTACGTTGAACAAGTTAACATGACCGTTGATAATGATTTGAATGTAGTTGGTTAACTAATAATATTTGATGGTCGCTTAAGAAGGAAGAAGAAATACATATATATTTAACATAACAAATAAAGTAAGCTCCTTTATTTTAAATTCTATTCTTACTTGTTGCTATGATAACCATGATTATACCCTGTGATAATATGTTGATTTAACACCATGTAGTTGTACTATGGATGCTTGAATGAATTTGGTTGTATGGATGAATTTGTGATTGATAATATCAACACCTTAATTAAAGTTAGTTATGACTACATTATTAGTCATAATTAATTATAGTTGATTTGAAACCCCACATGTTTTAAAATCATGCGTGGTATACTGAGCATAGTTAAGTCTCTTTTCATATTTACTATAGAAAATAATTAATTTTGGAAAAGATTGAAATTTGATTTGGAAACGAAAAGTGGAAAATAAAGTTTTGAAATTGTTATGGAAAGGGAAGTTAGTTTTTTAAGATTTTAAAGTTAATGAATTGTAAAGTTTTAGAATATGGAAAAAGATAAATAACTTATGATTTAAGAAGTTTAAAAAAATAGAAAGTCGAATATTAAAATAATGAAATATGGAATATTTTGAAAATAAAGTGAAAATGAATTTTTAATGAATAAAATAGTAAAATATTAACTCAAAATGATTTATAAATGTTATATATATAATAAAACTCAATTTGAAGAAATTTTGGCAAATATTGAAAAACAACTCAAAATAAGGCGCGTCGCATAACAATAGTTCACGATTTCACGCCGAAAAAGCTAAATGAAGATGTTGGATAGAAATTGAGTCGGAATTCTTCGGAATAATAATTTTCTGGATCCTTATAGCCATGGTTTTCAAATGAAAGAGTAAAACCAAAATTTTTATCTTGTAGAGTTTAAGATATCACCAAATCAAATTTTCAAGAAAATCACGTTTTTGCAGTTAAGTGACCAAAGCGTAAATTCTTTAAAATAAATGTTTTTAAATGTTTAAAAATATGAAATAAATTTGATAAATATGTTCAATTTTTTTTAAAGATATTTGAATTATGAATATAGATTTTCAGTTGATAGAAAATTGTTTCAATCAAATAAGCTTTTAAAACACTATGTGTAACACTTTTCTACAACCGTTTTAACAAACTTTAGAAATATAGTTTTAAACTTAACTTAACTTCTCTTTTTCGAATCTTTTATAAATATTAAATAAAAAAATTCGTATTTTAAAGATGATTTGGAAGTTTTAATAAGAGTATAAATAAATGTTTAAGAAAAATTATTTATAACACTTAAACAATATAATTGAAATCATTTCCTTGAATGTAATAACAAACCAAGTACGCAGAAATGACTAGTACATTTATCCTGCCTTTGAGATTTAGAAAGATAAAAAAGGTGTGTAACTAAGATTAGGGATGGATCAATCAATGCCCCGAACTCACCTAGTATTTATTTTCTCTTTCTAAGTGAGGGGTGGGACAGATCGGAGGAAAAACTCGGATGCTTTAAAAAAGTTCTTAGTTAAGTTTTTCCAAAAGTAATAAATTTTCAAAGGATTGATTAAACATTATTTTTAATAGTATAAGGAATACTCTAGCCAAACTCTGCATTAAGTTTCGAGGAGGGAATTTGTACTATCCACGTGAATTTAAAAGGTGATTTCACCATTATTCTATGATGGTATGATTTGAATACGAAAATTAATCTGGGTATAATTAGTCTAATCTTTTACTCAATATAACTAGTTTGGGTTTACAGTAAACGTTGTCTTAACTAACATTTCTTTTGACCAAGTTAACACATATTTCAAAAAGGTAAAAAAATTTAGATTAGAATTTAATTTTCCTAAGTAAATAACTTGAAGATTTCCAGAGTAAAATGGGTTTTGACTTAACTAGTAAAAATGAAAAAAGGCATAACAAATCCTATACACATATATTCACGTTTTTATCGATGATTTTCAAAGTGACCGGGATCGGATCTGGGTGATATCTATCCGAAAAACCACTTCGAACCAATTTACGTTTTCGAAGTAAAACATGTTGAAGACAAAAACAATCGAAGATGAAGATCTTCACGATGTAGGGCTACTTGCCACTAGACCTTCGATGAAATTACCATATCATATATTTATAGTGGCAGTAGTGCTCTATTATGAAAATCTTCGATTTGCAAGGACAAATCGCTACTGATCCTAAGGGTGATTTCCAAACAGGATATGGTAGGAGGAGTGTCTTTACTTTGTCTTGTTCCTAGATAACTTGTATAGACAAATGTCTAACATTGAATTTTAAAATCAGATTGACTGATCTATATAAACGTATCATCTATTTGGTGGAGGATAAGGCAACTTCTCTTAGCTTAACACCCCTTCCTGAGACTTACAATTGTAAAAATCTCAATTATGACAATGTGGCATTCAAAGTGGAAAGTTGATGTTCTATGTGAAAGATAATCACTACTCAGGCCTCACACCTGAAAATGACCAAAACTGGATAGATACAGCAAGGCTATGTGGTTCGCAACCATTAGGGTATGATCATCCCCTTCTAGATATATTTCTACCTGCTATGATGTTCGAGTTTAAATTATGTGGTGTACCCTAGAGCATCCTCGGATAGGTCGTTAAAAACTAGGATGATGACATGTTCAGTACTATCTAGTAAGAGGTAGGCTGGTCTTGTGTTGGTAGAGGACCATCAGTTTGGCCTTGGTACATTCTTCTAGAGATGTATTGTTGGAAGGTAGTCCCTGACCTAGTCATTTGTTGGAAATCCATTCTCCAATACGTGCCTGTCATTTTGATTGCAGAGCCTAGTATGGTGGAATTTAATAATGGTAACAATTTCGACTATTTGAATATATTTACTTGAAAAGCGTTTTGAAAGAATGACGTTAAAAATAATATCAAATGATTGGATAAAAAGGTTTTAGTTATCATAAGGTAAAAACATGTCCGTGCTTATGTGCGGCATGGTCTTATGAGATACTCTTTCTTTTCAAAAGTGTTTTGTCATTAGTCTCTGATCTATAACACTGTCATTTAAGATTCACGTTTCTCACATTGGTTTTCTAGATTGATCTGGGTATTTTTATACTCGGTTAGATACAAGTAATTTCAGGATTAACTGAAGACGCTTGGAGTTTCTAAAGGAGAGCTAGAAATCTTCATCAACGTATGGAGTATTTTATTTTCCGTTGCATTGTGTGTTGTTTATTTTTCAGCAATTGTAAGGACAGATATTATAACTGTCCAAGATGAATCTAGGTTAGACTCTGATATATGTTTTTAACATTTTCCATTGTAAAGATTATTATTCAATAAGATATGTTACTACATTTGAGTAAGATTCTGTTCTTTCTTCTTTTCTTTCTACCTTTGACAATCTATCTTTTCCATACTTGGGATTGCGACACTTGAATACCGTGAATGTATTACTGTCAATTTCTGAGGATTAAAAAGTTAGGTTGTCAAACAATGATCAGAGTTACCTTTTGCCGGATTTAAAGGCTGAGATAGACCAAATGAGAACCGTCATTGTTTTTCTCTTTTCGACATTCACTTTCCACTAATTTGCCGTCGCTCCAATCATCTAGGGTAGAACACGACTTCACGTGTGATGAGGGAAGGGACTACATGTCACTAATTAGGGGAGGCATGTAGTCATGATGGTGATGAGTCCGTTGCGAAGAGAACACAAAGCGAAGTACGTTGGTGAAGACTATGCGTCATTTCATCGATCGAAGAGTGAGAAAAGAGGAAAGAGAGGATGTGTGTGTATTGTGTATGCACCACGTGTACAGGTAGGGGAGGTTAGAGTTTGGGGAAGGAGTAAGATAAATGATTAGTTAATTTTAATTAGTTAATTATTTAATTAATCCTATTTCTTATAAAATTCACATATTTTGCATATAAGTTCCATTTTGGATGTAGTTTCTTACATTCCGCTCGTGATGGAGAGCTCTACGACTTGATGTTGGATTAGGCAGCTTTGTTGAGGTGAGTAATACCATCTCACGCCATACTATTATTGTTAGTATAGTATTAAAACGATGTTTATAATGATTTCTAATTTTAAAACATGAATTTTATTATATTTAAACCCACGCCTTACTTTATACAAGAATTTAAAGGCGTTTCGAAATAGTTTTAAATCAAATATCACATTTTTCCTATTAATGCACATTTCAACAATATTGCTAGACTTAGGCTATTTTTGATATTAATCCCAAGCCGGTTTCTTTAGATTTATTGTATGCATTGTATGTGTGTTATTATAGACGTTTGTATGCTTGTAGGTTACATGTATGCTTGTTTGCTCAGTTTGTTTGAAAACATCGATCGTAGGCAATATAGTGTTGTGAAAATCCTATTAGATAGAGTTTACTTCATATCGATTAAATGCACACATGATGAGAACTCAAACGATATATGCATATCGATAGAGCATGCAAACGATTACAACTCGAATGGATGGGATAAGTATGTGAAAGAGAATTGGGCTACATACAGACTCGTCTGAAGATGAAGGACGATGGACTTGGATATGTGCTTCGGACTGTAGGAGAGATGCCAGACATTTTTATTTGGTTTCTACATAGCCATTTAGGCTAAGTTCACAGCCAAAGTTATCGTTATCAACTACTCTGGAGTGGTCAATACCTACCATTATTAATGATGGCCAATTTGGTCGATTTTAACGTGGATGATGGAGAGGCTTCGGGGAGCATAATGTGATGGTTCGTTCGACATTTGATATCAATGTGATGGCTCTTCGATGAGTGGTATTGGCAGTGAGGCGAGCACATGATGCTTCGACGTGATGACGTGGAGTTCGACGATGATGATTCTGTAATAGGAAGTGATGGCTTCGACGATGGATAACTATACTTTGAGATGCGAAGTTGGTGATGACAAGTCGGATTGAAGGAACTGTTGGATGAAGGTTACGGGACAAATATGATATTCTACGGCTAATGATGAATGTATAGAATAGTTCCCAATAACAAGGACTTCAAACGGGAGTTATAAGGACAGTTCTGGGATGAGCTCTACTATCGATGATGTGTCCAAAAGGATCGTTGATATTCATAGGTTTTGAAGTATACTCATAAAACAGTGGTATGTGAAGGCGCTCACTTTAGCTATGATGTATGCCCTGGATCACATGATGTTTTGATCCATTTACCTTGGACTGTTTGGGGGCGATGCCATCTAGTTCTTGGCCTACTAAGTGTCTTAGATTTGAGTACCGAGAAATCGGGACGACGAGTAGTCCTTGAATCTATGGAGGGTGTTCATATGAGTATCATATGACGAATGCACAGTGTGAGATTCTATTCTGTCTTTATTTTCTTTCTTACCCTTGAAAATCCGTCTCTTCGGCACTTGGATATATGGCATATGAATACCGAGAATGTATTAGTATCGATTTTAAATGTTTGAAGAAATTGGTCCTCACATTTGGTATTAGGGCTTAGGTTGAGCGAACACCTTGCCTTTGGTGCGGGTAAAGTCTCATCAGAGATAAGGTTAGTAACACCTTAGGATGAGTATCTCATTAAAGATAAGGCTAGTAATACTGTAGAATGAGTTTGCGAATATTATATATGAGTGCGTATATGTTAATAATATATACAAATTATTTTGGGTTAAAATATATCTTTTTGAGAAATGTGTGTGTATATATTTCGAGAAAGTTTAATTAGATATAATGATTTAAAATTTATGAAAAGGATTCTTGGAAGTGATAGCAATATAATTGGGTGATATTTTAAAGCATTTTGGGAGGATAAACCATTTTTTCATACAAAGAATTTTAAGTAGGAAAAACTATCTTTAGAAGTAGATTAAACAAAAACTTCAGTTTATTTTTTAAGTAATAGTCATACATTGGTTTGAGGAAAGCAATACCAAGCAGTTAGCAAATCTCTCTACTTAAAATAGGATATGCCTAAGTAATGATATATAAATAACTCAACATGAGAATAAGTTAGATTAGTAAATTTCCTAGTACTTATATCTAAAGGAATGTTGTTTACATTGTAGAAACCATATGGAGGAATGTACTCCAAAGAAGAGACATCAAGTGCAAATTGGGGCGAGAAGGAGAACATCGTTATCCTCTTTGGCGACGAAGAACAACCGAAATATCCCGACAATAATGTTTGGCCCCCGATTATGGGAGAGCATGCTCCATACACTTGAAGAAGTGAAGACGGGTATCCAATAGCAGGAATGCTCATATCACCTATGACTCCCAAGATGATTATAATTTCTAGTAATGACGAACCCAAGCAGGTCTCGAAAAGAATATGGATTGCAGATCTTGCTAGCTCCACACTAGAATCCATAGTAGAATCTAAAACTATAGAAGAAGAATCAAAATCCATAGAAGAAGAATCAAAATCCATAGAAGAAGAATTAGAACCTATGGAAGATCCAAATTTTGTAATATCTAGCGAACGCAACAATGTGATATGGGACTTGGACGGGGATCACGTTATTTGGCAAGAAGAATCATCCAGTTCCTGCATTAACTGGGATGAGAAGGAGGGGTATGATGAAGAAGTATCGAAAGAGGAAGAAGAAGTTGAAGTGTCCGAGAACCCTTAGGAAATTGTTGTGCATGGACTTAAAGAAATATAAGAGGGAGAGGTAATCCCAGGAGTACCAGTTGGTATGGGACATGTCCCTTGGAACCAACTATGGCTACCCTGCGTGGAGGGTGAGATGCAACCGAATGAAGATGGCAATGAGGCCGATAATGAACTAGAAAGCGATGAAGAAGGAACTGGAGAAGTTTTAATAGATATTGGATACTGGAGCATGCCATCGGCTTAAGATTCAAAGGAATGAAGGAAATGTTGAGAATGGCGATTAAGGTGAGCTCTCTCTATATGTGTGTGTGTGTATATAGTAGTGTGTAGCTGGAGGTGAAATGTTGTTTTGATCAGTATTTTGCACCCTACGTATTAGTGTTAGGAGATCTTGACCCAAATCTAAGTTGGAACGTTAAATGTAAAATTAGGGAGATATTTAATACGATATTTTGTTTCAACTTCGTATTTACATAAAAAATTTAATGAGAATTCTCGAAGAAAGAAGCAAGAAAATTTGAACGAAGAATTTTCTTTTATAAGAGGAAATGATATTATAAAATGATTCAAAGACTTGAAAACAAAATCTTTCAATAAATATTCTAGAGAAAATCAGAGATAAGAGAAATTACAATATATGTATTAAAAAAATATCATGTTTTGACTAACAAGGGAAGTCTTATCAATATGAAGGTAGTGATGAAAGTATATTATAATAAGGAAATTAAAAGATAAAATATTTTTTAAAAGAAAATGATTTCTTTTAAAAGAAGATCAAAGTATATTTTTATGGATGAATATTTTGAAGAAATAAATAATTAACGTAAATATATATTTAAACCAAAGATAAAGGTTTTATGAAATATTTTATAAAAAAAATTTTGAGAGGTTAAAAAGCATGTATGAAGTACATGGATTACTTTGTCTCGCAATTATGATTTAAGGTTCATGTACAGAACATTGAGGTGTTTAACACCGAAAAAGGATTTATCATTCGATTCTTGACGACGAATATTGATGAAGTTTTGTTGATGGATACTTGAGTTTCTATCATAGTTGAGAGCTGTGCAAGGAAAACTAAAAAGTTCGATCAGAAGGCTTGATCGGAGCCTACACTAGAGTATCGGTGGATCAATACTAGTTCGGAAGTAAAGTTGTGAATTAGAATAGAAGATTGAATTAGATATTGTATACGTATAATCAATGTACATCGTATGGGTATAAGTTTAATAGTAAATATTTTGGGCAAAACCTTTGGGTTTTTGCTTTGGGTAATTCGAGGACGAAATTCTTTTAAGGAAGGAAGTAAGTAATGACCTGTAATTTGATCACTTTAATTAAAGATATTTAAATTATCTTAAATATTCAAATATAGATTATTTTTCACAAATAATCATGTTTTGTGAAATGAATAATAATAATGAACTTATTTTGGAGAAATATTCGCGAAAATATTTCCTTTGGAAATATATTAATAAAATGACCGAAAACCATTTTATAGATAAACAACTCTATAATCATAAAACGTTGCACATGGAGCTGGATACGTACACCTATTTTTACAATTAAATAAGAATACGAAATAAAATCAACAACTTTATTTCTGAAAATGAAATGTGTTTACGACATCTCAGTGACGCCCTTATATTTAATAATTAATTTATTAAATTAAATTGAGATTTAATAAATTAATAATCATTATAATTATTCAAATAATTATATAAAAATTATGATAAATAGTTATAAAGTAATAATAAATCATTTTTAATAATTTTATAAGGATATGTATTTGATTTAAAAATATAAGAAAAATTCGTATTGCTTTATCGATATTATAGCGATTTTTGAAAATATTTGTTTTATATTTATTTGTATGGTTTTGTAATTCAAATATGACCATTTTTAATCATCTAAAATGGTAAGAAATTTGTTTTCAAATTTTGTTTATAAATATATGTATGTTAATTGATAAATGAAAATATGACTGGAAATCGGAATTAAAATTCGCAATGATTTAACATATATAAGTTATACAATGTTGTTTACGTAACTTGTACATCTTTATGTCATGCAGACATATATTAACATATACATATACATATAACAATGGTATAAAGTTAGATATATATTTACATATGGTGAATATGAAAAAATATCTAAGATATTTATAAGTTTAAAAGCAAACAACTTCTCACATCAAATCCACCTTACACCACCATCATCGTCGTCATCACCTCCACATCCTCCATCACATTGTGGGGAGGGGTTTGGGCTACCTTACATTTTAGGGTGGCAAGGAGGGGATGTCTAGGGGTAGTTTCATCCATCAACGTTATGATATTTTAGTTTTCTAAAATCCTATAAATACCCCATCCCTTCTTCATATTTTTCACACAATTCTCTTCACTTCCTTCTCTACATTATCAAGCTTATCAATGTCCTCTTATTTAACAAATTTATGAAGAAAAGTATCTCAAAAATAAATTAAATGAGTATATTATATATATAATAGTAAAATATCTCAAAACAACTTCAAAACTCCTCCCTTACCTCTTTGATGCCCATGTCTACCACTCCCCAAAGCCAAGGCCGAGCCCGCTACCAAGCAAACCCAAGTCCATGAGCATCCAAGGCCAAGGCCAAGCCCATTTATGATCAAGGAGTTCAATTTTGTGGAGTTTTATTTCGTGACAGCAAAGTTATAGCCAATTTTAAATTAGCTCGAGGAAAAATAATGGCGAGAAACCCCTAAACTATAGTTATGTATGTTATTGGATGATGTATGTTTGGATAAGATTGTTAATGATGGTTGTTTAATAAGGTTGTTGAATATATATGCAAGTCAGTTTAATACATGTTGATAAACACAAAGGAAATCACCTTTCTTTATTGAATGAAATGGGTATATGGAATGTTTAAACCTCTTAAAAATGGTTTTTAATATGATTTAGAAATTTTTTATAAACATTTAGAAGTGTTTTGGTAAAGTTTAAATGGATATTGAAAATTGAGTCAAAAATAGACATGTCGCGTAATGGTAGTTCGCGATATCACGCTGTAAAAGTCAAACGAATATATAGAATGCAATATAGTTCAGAATTTTTCGAGATAAGAAATTTTTCGAACTATTATATCCATATTTTTCAAACAAAGAAAGAAAATAGAGATTTTGATAAGTATAAATTGAAATATGAACAAAACAAGTTTTCGAAAAAATCGCAGTTTTGCACTTCGAAATCCATAAACTGATTTCTTTAAAAATGATATTTTAAAATTGTTTAAAAATATGAAATAAATTTCAAAAATCTTTTAGAAATGTTTTAAAAATGATCTGAGTAATAAAAATGAATTTCCAAATGACAGAAAAGTCGTTTTGACCAATACAGGTTAAAACCACCATTTGTAGCACCATTCACAGCACTTTTCTATGACTTTTAAAATATAGTCCTAAACGCAACAATTCCTTTTCAAATCTTTTGTAAATATTTTTAAATGAATAATAACGTATTTTAAAGGTCATTTGAAGTATTTATAAATTATTTAAAAGTGGTTAGGTAAATAATTAAAAGTTAATAAAGTATGTTAAATGATTTAGAGTCGACCAAAAAACTGGCCGCCTTATGGGTGACAAAGAGATAGTGTTTAGGATTGTGTTTGAAAAACCAGTTTTCTGCTCTCCCTGGCTACCCGGACTGGACCGATGGAGGGAACAGTAAATTTGATTTACTTGGATTAAAATTTCCTAAAGTATAAAGGATATAATTTTCCAAATATAAATAACTTCAATTTTATGGAGATAAAATTCTTATACTTGGTGTTAAATTCCAAAGAGGGAACTCGTGCTATTCATGGAATTTAAAAGGGGATTTCACCATTATTCCACTTATAGTACTGGTTGAATATGTAAATTGATATTGAGTAGGATTATATGATTTCTATAGATTGTGCTCACTTAATATTTACTAGTTTTGAATTAATATCCTTGATAACATGATTTAAACTCAATCAAAAATTTGATTTGGAATTAAGAAATCTTTGTTAAGATTTAAATAAATTATTTTCCAGAGAGAACTTTAATGATTCTGTATATACGGGAAGGAAATGTTTTCAAGATGTATATCCCTTGAAGATATTTTTGGTAAAAAGGAAGCAATAAATCAAAAGAATATTTTCTTATTTACCTAACATTTATTTATCAATGATTGGTTCGAAGGAACCAGGGTAGGATTTTGTGATTCCTATCCGAAGACCACTTTGAACCTACGTATTCGAAGTGAAGATAAGGAAATGATTTCAAAGATAAAACGTAGGACTGCTTGTCACACACCCTTGGGAGAAATTTCCCATATCATGTTATGTGACAGTATTTCTTCATTTAAGAACTTCGGTGTAAGGGCTTCTCGCTACTAATCCTAGGGTAATTCCCGACAGGATGTGGCAAGAGAGTTCCTTCGTTTTGTCTTATTCTTGTATGGACAAATGTCTGATGTTGCATTTCTAATTACATAATTGATCTCTATTGAACGCATCATCTGTTTGGTAGGAGAGAAGTAAACTACTCTTAGCTCAACACCCTTTCTTGAGACGTACGAGCTTAGGAGTTATACGTTTGTAGAAATCAGTTGTGTGATCATGGAATGGCAGTGGGTCATTCAAAGTGGAATGTGCTAGGTGAAAGGTAATCGCTTCCTCGGGCCTCATTACCCGGTAATGGCTTAAACAGGGTATGCCGTAAGGCTATGTGGTTCGCAACCATTAGTGTATGATCATCACCTTTATAGATTACTCTATATTTGTCGAGTATGTGTGTACGCCATGGGTCCCCAGATAGGTCAGTAACGACTGGGGTGATGTCATATTCGGTTTCCATCCAGGCCATGTAGGAGTGCCAATAAGGGATAAACCAGTCTTGCTAGATGCAGATGATTTTTTGTGTATCCTCAGTACATTCCTCTAAAGATATACTGTACGAAAGGTAGTCCCTTACCTACCATTTTATGTAAATTCATTCTCCAATAAGTGCTTACGGACTTGGTCGTAAACCTATTATGCCATCACATTTAACCAGTGTAACAATTTCGGCTAAGATCCATAAGTTTATTTGAGAAGTATTTTCACAGAATGTGAGTAAAAATAATATTCCCAGATTTTGCGTAGAAAATGTTTTGGTTATCATAAGGTAAAAATCTGCTCCGTGTTTATGTACGGCATGGTCTTATGAGATACCTTTGTTTTCAAAATGCATATTTTGAGTTTCTCACACCAGTCCTATGGCCGACCAGGAGATTATTTCCCATTTCTCTTAAACTCTAGGTGCCCTAATTTTCTCGGGTAGTCTAATAGTGTAACGAGACGGATTTTTCGCGCTCGAAAATCGACATCCATACTTCGTATCGTATTCGAATGCCATAGATTCGATCGTTCAAATCCGATTCGCCGGAGCTTATAACAACATTAAGTAAACAACACGGCAGAATAAAAGAATAATACATTGATATACAACTTTGATACAATATCTGATACAACAGATGATCCAATAGATATCAATATACATCAGAGATATGATACAATAAATAGCAGCGGAAAAGAAAATAGATGACATCTAGCAGCGGAACAATATAACTCTGAGGTAGTCTTCAAAAGAGAACTCCGAGAACATCAACTCCATCTCCAAGAACCAATCCAGCAATAGCTTAAACTCCCAATGACGATGCACCAAGCCAGGCAAGACTGGTGTGATCCAAATACTGAACTAACTCTAGATAATCTACTATACCTGACTATCTGAAAAACCCAAACTCTAGACTGCTCGTGTAGAAAATAATGAGCACCCAGAGTTTAGGAAAGAAACAATAAACTCCGAATCAGTCGTGGGACTGGTGTGAGCAACAAAAAGAAAATAGTTGTCTTTTAAAACATTCAACAAAAGATTTTCAAAGTCAATTCGCAATGCTTTTCAAAAATGAGACTACCATAAGGCCTCCCGCATACACACACAATGCAAACGCAGAATCGGAGGAGATTTCTCCTTATGATAGTCAAAGATGCTTGATACGCATTAAAAAGAACATTTTGATATTATTACTAGTGCATAGTGTAGAGAAAATCATTTCGAAAATAAAGATATAAATCTTAGCCAGCATAGACATTTCGAACTATGCCTACTATAGCTACCATCTAAACAGTGGTGACCACCATAAGTATATGGCAGGTTCTACAACTAAAACCGTACAGGGTTTCGTATTGGGAATTGGATTTCCAACGAATGATCAGGCCAAGGAACTTCCCATTGCCACATGAGAACGCCTCTGGAAGGACGTCCCCGAGAATCAAACCGGGTCTCTTCCAACACAAGGTCGGGTTACCCCTAACTGGGTAACTACTGACACGAGTATGCCATCCCCCGGTCCTTTGGGACCTTTAACCGAGTGCTCGTCACCAACATCACACAATCATAAATAAAGTGTTTCAACATGAGTAAGTATCTGGGCTCCATACCATGATACCACCCTTTTCCAGAAGGAAATGCACACACCCTAAAGGGAGCTACCCCTCATAACCTTGCTGCATCTTTCCTGTTTTGACCATTCCGGGGTGTGAGGCTCGACGAAGTCACGTCCACAAAGACACATTTTATACAAAAGCCGTGCTTTGGGTCAACAAATGATCATAGAAATGATCACAAAGATAAACGATCAAACAAATGATCTTATCACAAATGATCAACTAATGATCATTTCACAGCAACACTCAGCATGTCACATTACCAAATTGGGAATATATCGCTGATAACCTTCAACTACATAACCTCCGAGCTCGTATGTCTCAAAGAAGGGTGTTAAGCTAAAAGAATAAATTCTCCGCCACCAACAGAAATATATTTGAAAGAAATCATCTTTATATCTCAATTTGTAATGTCAGACATACTATCCATACAAGCCTGTTCCGGGCTCAAACAGAACCGAAGGCACTTACAAAGAAGTCCTTGCAATCCGGATATTCACTAATCACGTTCGGACTTCCCATCACATATGGAGTCTCTATACTGAAGACCAGTCGATGCAAAGACATTCGACGAGTTGTCCTTTCGCTTTCAAAAATATCCGGTCTTCAACACCGGTCTTCAAATGCTATCCATAACGACATATCACATATTCGGAATGGGATATATGACACAAAGTTCCTCTCCCGGCTAAACCGAACAGTGAGCGCAGTATTTTTAAAAACATATGGATATTGGGATTTCAATTAAGTCACAACTTAAAACCCAAAACTTTTCTTCAAATGGTTTAAACCAATTACCATTTCAAATCTTTATATTACAAAAAAGATTTATTTCAAAAAGATCAATTCATAGATTTCCAAAACAATTTCATTTCAATAGGATTAATTCGTTAAATCTTTAAATCAAAGATTTAACTCATAGCTTTCAAAATTCGATTAACTTGTTGAATCTTTAAATCAAAGATTCAACTTATAGCTTTTAAATCGTTTTCATAACTTGGAAATTTTCTTCATTTTCAAACTTGAAATTCTTTTTTTAACACAAATTGAACATTCATTTCTCATGTGAAAGCTTTTATTATTTGAAAACAAACAGTTTTCGTTTCAGAAAAATCCAATTATATTTACACGAGTTAACGCCCTTGAATTCTATTCACATCCCAAATCAATACTTTTAAAATAGTTTAACCCATATATAATTGGTATAACATTATTAATCCCTAGTTTTAAATCATAGAATTCAATTTCAAATCTTGAATTTAAGTTCAAATCAAATTATTCAACTTCATATTTTATCGAGTTATTCAAAATAAATTTCATCTATGAATTTCCATTTCAAAAGCTTTTCACTTTAAACCCAATCCATTTCCAAAACATTTGAATGCAAATATTCAAATTTAAACTATTTCAAAAATCTGTGACTTAATCGATTTCCTTTGAAATCCATATTGGTGTGTGTATAAGTGTGGTCCAAGGGTTTAACACGCTAGTGCAACATCATTTCAATCATCACAGATTAAAACATAGAAATATAGTTGATAAGCGATATAAACTATAATGCTTATCGTCTATTCACAGATTCACAGATAATAAATTACAGATAAATAAGTCACACAGCTCAAAACAAAGTATCACATATCAGGGGTATCAAACAAAACAATTATTCAGCCAAGTCCAAACATTCACAATTGAATTTATTAATCAAATAATTAATTTAAATCGGATGTACCAATTATTATTCCGGGTTAATTATCATGATTTAATTACGAATTATTTGAAATAAATCTTCATTCAAATTTTTATTAGTTAATTCTTAAATTTATTCATTAACTCAAATTCTTAATCATCATTAATTAAATTACATTCAGTAATTATTAATTAATTACTTCTCTAAGTAATTATATTTTTCAAAATTACCAAATGATATTTCTGAATTAATTAACTTAAGAAATTTAATTGAACATATTCGATTTACTCAATAAATTACATCGAGTATTTAATTTCACAATCCCCGTCATTAAGTAATTGTCTTAATAGTTTCACAGTTGATTATTATTAATTTAATCAATCAAATTTATTAATAAAATTTATCACATTGATTAATTGTTCAAATAATCTTAGTAAATGATTTTAATACTATTAAATTTCTTTAATTCCCTTTCTAAAGAAATTCACTTATATAAATCAATATTGATTATAAATCGATTCACCATTTAACACTCATTCGTTAGTGAATTTGAAACCATAAATCTATATTATTTAAAGTCACTCTTCCATATTTTATGATTTTATTTTATTTTCTCATTTACCATATAATTGAAATCAATTTTTCTTTTTAGATTTAACACACTTAAACTTATTTTAAACCCTTAAGTTTTAATACTAAATTAGATTCCAAATTCTGGAAATCTGGTTTTAAAATTTATTTCAGTTTTAAACTTTTAAATTTCAGCTCGTTTAAATCTTCCATCTACAATTTCAAATCTATTTTCTTTACAAATTTCTTCAAACATTTAGTTACTTTTGAGTTGTTTTAGCAATTTGAATTTAAACTTTATTTGTGTTCAATACTAAATTCTTAATTCAAATTGGAATTATATTTATATCTTGATTTAAACTCAGTTCAAATCCTTTCTTTATAAATTAAAATTTAATTTTAAAATCTCGACCCAGAAAACTGGTTCAGGTTTGAAACCCTGATAACACAAATTTACCCGAGTATTTGTTTAAAATTCGCTTCGAGTAAACTACTCAAATCCCCTGAGTATGCTTCGAGTCCAACCTACAGAATCTCGAGCAAAACTTCGAGTAAACACACGAGAGTTTACCCAGCTTCTTCTTCAACAACGCAACCCACAGCCAAACTCAAATCCCAACGTGCACGTGCACATGTACGCGGCGGCGCCGGGGCTCTGGCGATCGAGAACACCCCCTTCAAGTCGCAAATCACCTCAACGTTGACCACAAATCATCAAACAACCCAATTTCATTGTTGATCAAAATCGAGCATAGCTCGATAACTTCGAACCCATCACCACTCACAAAAATGCCTTGGCCTGACAACTACGATCTCCAACATCACCGCTCCCTTCGCCTACACGCTCATCCATGACCCAGACACCTCCCCTCCAAATGCGGCCGCACTCGATGCTTTGACGACGACGTGGCGATCACAAATATAAGCATCAGTAAAACTAGGGTTCCCAGGGGAAATTCGACACCGCCGCTACCTCCTACCTTGCGACTACTTCCCATTATTTTTCCCATCACCGTGGTACGCTCCTCCACCTTCACGCACGACCCCGACCACCCCAGTTCCATCAATCACCTGAATTCGATCAAAATGCCTCACACGCTCATCTCCAAACTGCTCATGAAACTCACCATTAAAAATCACCAAATTTGCCTTAAAAATCATCGTTTCGTGTAAGGATTCAAACTACAAACTTGAATCAATGTTTTATGATACTGGAAATTTCCAGAAACAAAGTCCTTTACTGTAAAAACTTGAGCTTTCATTCTATATACATTTTTATGTTATGCAATTATTTTTAAATGGCAACTCAAACTAAAACATACATATTTGTTTTTGGAAGCAAGGCTTAACATTGATCAGAGAGGAAGAAATGAAATTTTTCTTGGTGATCTGATACTTTGGAACTAAGCAGAGAGATGAACAACATAGATACACAGAGCCAATGCAACAAATTTTCAAGTAGGAAAAACTAATTGCTACTCATAGATATACCTATATATATAAGCAACAGTTTATATTTTAAAAGTATCTAAAAAGAATAAGTTACTCACAGATTCAAGAAGATGAACAAAGCTTGCTTTGTTGTTTAGATTTGCTTGCAGTTTTGAAACAGGCTTGTAAAACAAAATAAGCTGAAACCCCTCTCTCTTGATCTCTGGTTTTAAATGCAGTTGTATTTTGTTGAAGTTTTTGTTTAAGTTTTAGTTGATATTCATTTCAGTTTCTTTGCTTAGTTTGATGGAACTAGCTGAAGTGAAGAGGAAGGCTGGTGTATAAAATGTGAAGTTTACAGGCTATCTTTATTTTATTTATACAATAGGGTATGGGTGAATATGCTTGCTTGTACTTGTTTATACATATAAATGTATTTGTTTACTTCAGCCTACGTCTTTTAGCTCGGCTGAAATCTTTCTTTTACTTGGGTTTGTGGCTGACATGTTTATATGCATATATTATTTTGTTTAGTTTAAGTGTACTTAGGATCTTGCATTTATTTGTTTTGTACTTTGTTTGTTTGTTTCACTTTCACACTATACATTCTTATGTCCTTCAGCCTTGCATATCTACATGCTTACCATTTCTTTACTTTATTTTGTACTAAATTTTGTATTTTTTTTATTTAGGCTGAAATGATTTTGCATTAAATGCTTTGTCTAGTTTCGTTTGCTTACACATACTTACTTCATTTGTTTATCTACTTACCCTACAGGCTGCCTACTTATATTTTATGTTGATAAAAAAATTTCTAATGTATTTATTTAATACTTCACACAGTTTATTAATATTCCATTTGGATTTATATTTGGTAAAAGTTTTATTACTTCTTTTGTTTTCTATTTATTTCTTGAATAAATTCCTATCGTTAATATGTTGTTTAAATTTATTTTAATATGTTTACTTTGTTTATTTTATCTTTAAAGACTTCATTTTGATAATTTTCAAATCAATTTTAAAAATAAATTTCACCATTTTAAATCAAAATTAAATTAAATTATCGATTTAAAATAAATTAAAATTCGAGATCGTTACAAATAGTCAGGTTTAGTTGGAAGAATTTTGGATGGAGTTCGAAGCATGGAGTTAAAAGATTCTTCTGAAGAATGTTATCCATTTCCCCTACACACATGTATTATTGTATTCCACTTTTGTAAGGATAGATATTTATAACTGTCCATGTTTAACTTTGATAAATGTATTTAAATTTCCACTGTAAAAGATTATATGTTGAAATAATATATGCTATTCCTTTCATGTGAGATTTTGTTCTTTTTTTATTTTCTTTCTTACCCTTGAGAATTTGCCTCTCAAGCACTAGGATTTGTGGAACGTGAATACCGAGAATATATTAGTGTCGATTTTCGAGAGTCGAAGAAATGGGTCCTTGGATTTGGTATCAGAGCTTAGGTTGAGCGAACAACTAGGATTTGGTAGGGGTAAAGTCTCATAATAGATGGGGTTAGTAATACCATAGAATGAGTAACTCATTAGAGATAGGGCTAGTAATACCCTAGAATGAGTTCGAGAATATTATATATGAGCACATTTCTGTTAATACTATAGACAAATGATTTTGGTTCAAAATATATATCTTTTTGAGAAATATATCTGTCAATACTGGGATGAGATGGAGGGGAATGATGAATAAAATTCAGAAGAGGAAGAAGAATTTGACGTGTCTGAGAACCTTTGGGAAGTTGGTGTGCAAGGCCTTGAAGAAATAGAATTGGGAGAGGTAATCCCAAGAGTACCAGTTGGTATGGGACATGTCCCATAGAACCAACCATGGCTACCCTATCTGGAGGGTGGGATGCAACTGAACGAAGATAGCAATGAGGCCGATGATGAACTAGAAAGCGATGAAGGAGGAAGTGGGGAAGTTTTAATAGGTTTTGGATGCCGGAGCGCGCCAACGACTTCATATTCCTAGGAATGGAGGAGATGTTGAGTATAGTGATTAAGGGTAGCTCTATTTATCTAATATATATATAGTAGTTTGTGGCTGGGGGTGAAATGCTGTTTTGATTAGTATTTTGTACCCTATGTATCACTGTTAGGAAGTCTTGATCCAAGTCTAAGTTGGAATGTTGAATGTAAAATTATAGAGATATATAATATGATATTTTGTTTCAACTTTGTATATATATATATATATATATATATATATATAAATCTTTTAATGAGAATTCTCGAGGAAAGAAGCAAGATAATTTAAATGAAGGATTTTCTTTTATAAGAGGAAATGATATTACAAAATGGTTAAAGGACATGAAAACAAAATCTTTCAGTAAATATTCTGGAGAAAATCAAAGATAAGAGAAATTACAATATATGTATTAAAGAAATATTTAGTTTTGACTAACAAAGGAAGTTTGATCAATATGAAGATATTAAAGCTGTGAAGTTAATGCCCCACTATTATCCCGCGATAACTCTTTTATATCTCCTAGCAGATTTCTACCGCTACGATTTTTACATATAGCCCCAAATATAGCCTTTCCGCTTTAAGCCCTGCTATTTCCGTTATATCCCTTTATTCCTGCTATTTCCGCTATATCTTATTTAAAAGAAATGAATTATAAATGACATTTATACATTATAAAAATAATGAAATTAATTTATTTAATTGAATTTTTAATATATTTTCATAAATGAAAATACTATAATATTCTACTAAATTCAATTATGTTATATAATAGTTTTACGTTTATTTACAATATATTCATACATGTTTTCATTTAAAATTATTTATATATTAATTATAATTCAATTGAATGTTAATTTTTCATTTAATAACCATTTATATATTTGTAAAAATGTTTAGTACGAGTTTTATATGCTATTTTCGAGTCATCCGCTATATCCCACTATATTCTCGTTGTATCTCCGCTATGACTTTTCGCACCTCCGCCGCATTGAATCTGCCGAGCGCTTTAACTGCACAACATTAAAGAAAGCATATTATAATAGGAAAATTAAAAAATAAATTATCTTTTAAAAGAAAATATTTCTTTTAAAAGAGGATCAAAGAATATTTTTACTTATGAATATTTTGAAGAAATAAATAATTTATGTAAACATTCATTTATACCAAAGATAAAGGTTTAATGAAATATTTTATAGAAATATTTTTAAAGGGTTAATAAGCATGTAAGAAGTACGTGGATTATTTCGTCGCATAATCATGATCTAAGGTTTGAGTATAGAGTTATGAGGTGTTTTACACCGATCCAAAAAAAGATTTATCACTTGATTCTTGACGACGATTTGTGAATGAATATTTGAGTTTCTATCACAGTTGAGAGATATGTGAGGAAAAAAAAATTCTAATCCGAAGGCCTGATCGGAGTGCGCACTAGAGGATCAATACTAGTTCGGAAGTAAAGTTTTGAATTGAATAAAAGATCGAATCAGATATTTTGTATGGATGATCAATGTACATCGTATGGGTATAAGTTTAATAACAAATATTTTAGGCAAAAACTTTGGGTTTTTGTATTGGGTAATTTCGGGGATGAAATTCTTTCAGCGAGGGAAGTATGTAACGGTCCGTAATTTGATCCCTTTAATTTAAGATAGTTAAATTATCTTAAATATTCAAACATAGATTATTTTCTAGAAATAATCAAGTTATGTGAAATGTATGATAATAATGAACCTATATTGGAGAAATATTCACAAAAATATCTCCTTTGGAGCTATATCAACAAAATTAGCGAAAACCATTTTATCGATAAACAGCTCTATAATCATAAAACATCGCACATGGAGCTGGACACATACACTCATTTTCATAATTGAACAAGAATATGAAATAAAATTAATAATTTTATTTTTAAAAATAAAATGTATCTATGACATCCTGAGTGATGCCCTTATATTTAATAATTAATTTATTAAATTAAATTGAGATTTAATAACTTAATAATCATTATAATTATTCAAATAATTATTTAAAAATGATGATAATTCATTTAAATAGTTATAAGTAGTAATAAATCATTTGTAATAATTTTATAAGAATATATACTTGATTTAAAAATATAAGAAAAATTCGCATCGCTTTATCGATATAATAGTGATTTTAGAAAATATTTGTTTTATATTTATTTGCATGGTTTTATAATTCAAATATGACCATTTTTATTTGTCTAAAATGATAAGAAATTAGATTTTAAATTTTGTTTACAAATATATATATATATATATATATATATATATATATTAATAAGTGAAAATATAACCGGAAATGGAAATTAAAATTCATAACGATTTAACTTATATAAGTTATACAATGTTGTTCATGTAAACTGTACACCTTTGTAGCATGCACGCATGCATATATTAACACACACACACACACACACACACACACACATATATATATATATAACAATGGTAGAAAAGTAGAAATATATTTACATATGGTAAATATGAAAAAATATCTAAGATATTTATAAGTTATAAAAAAGAAAACATCTTCTCCCATCAAATCCACCTTACACCGCCACCATCGCCACCATTACCTCTACATCATTCATCATATGGGGAGTTGGGCTGTCATGTGTTTTAGGATGGCTAGGAGGAGATGACAAGGGGTAGTTTCGTCAATCCATGTTATGATATTTTGGTTTTCAAAAATCCTATAAATACCCCACCCGTTCTTCGTAATTTTCACATCATTTTCCTCACTTCCTTCTCCACATTATCAAGCTTATCAATGGCTTCTCATGTTAACAAACTTATAGAGCAAAATATCTCAAATTGAAATTATATCAGTATATTATATATATAGTAGTAAAATATCTCAAAACAACCTCAAAACTCCTCCCCTACCTCTTTAATACCCACGACCACCACTCCCAAAAGCCAAGGCTGAGTCCACCACCAAGCAAACCCAAGGCCATGAGCATCCACAGCCTAGGCCAAGCCCATTCAAAGTCAGGGAGTACGATTTCGTGGAGTTTTATTTCGTGACAGGGAAGCTATAGCCAATTCTAAATTTGCTCGAGGGAAAATGAAGGTGAGAAACTACAAAAACATAGTTATATATATTATTGGATGATATATATATATGTTTGTATATGATTGTTAATGATGGTTGTTTAATATTGTTGTTGAATATATATGCAAGTCACGTTAATACATGTCGATTAGCACAAAGAAAATTACCTTCCTTTATTGAATGAAAGGATGTATATGGAATGTTTAAACATCTTTAAAATGGTTTAATACGATTTAGAAATGTTTTATAAACATTTATAATTGATTTGGCAAAATTTAAATGAATGTTGAAAATTAAGTCAAAAATAGACGCGTCGCGTAACGGCGGTTCGCGATATCACGCCTCAAAAACAAATATATAGAATGGAATACAGCTCGAAATTCTTCAAGATAAGAATTTTTAGAATATTATATCTATAATTTTCAAACAAAGAAAGAAAACTGAGATTTCGATCAGTGGATTTTGAAATATGAACAAAACAAGTTTTCTGAAAAATCGGGGTTTTTACAGTTCGGAATCCATAAAGGGATTTCTTTAAAAATAATGTTTTAAATTTGTTTAAAAATATGAAATAAATTCTAAAATTATTTTAAAAATGTTTTAAAAGTGATTGAGTAATAAAAATGAATTTGCAAATGATAGAAAGGTTATTTTGATCAATATAGCTTAAAAAGCCCCATTCGCGACACTTTTCTATAACTTTTGAAATATAGTTCTAAACACAATAGTTCTTTTTCGAATCTTTTGTAAATATGTTTAAATGAATAATAATGTATTTTAAAAGTGATTTGAAGGATTTAAAAATTATTTCAAAGTTTTTAAATAAATAATTAAAAGTTAATTAGTGTGTTAAATGATTTAGAGTCGATCAAATAACTTAACCGCCTTAAGGGTGACAAAGAGATAATGTTTAGGCTTGAGTTTGGAAAATTAGTTTCCTGCTCTCCCTGGATATCCGGGCTAGCCCGATGGAGGGAATATTTAATTCGATTTACTCGGATCAGAATTTTCTAAAGTATAAAGGATATAATTTTTCAAATATAAATTACTTAGATTTTATGGAGATAATCTTCTTATACTTGGTGTTAAGTTCCGAAGAGGGAACTCATACTACTTGTGGAATTTAAAGGTGATTTCGCCGTTATTCCACCCATAGTACTGGTTGAATATAGAAATTAATATTGAGTACGATTAGATGATTTTTATAGGTTTTGCTCACTTAAAATTTATTTGTTTTGGATTTACGTCCTAGATAACATGATTTCAACTCAATAAAAAGTTTGATTTGGAATTATGAATCTTTGTTAAGATTTAAGTAAATGATTTTCCAAAGAGTGGTTTAATGATTTCGTATATACTGGAAATAATTTTTCTAGAAGATATATATCTCTTGAAGATATTTTTGATAAAAAGGAAGTAATAAATCAAAAGAATAATTTTCTATTTGCTTCACATTTCTTTTACCGATGATTAGTTCGAAGAAACCCTGGTCGGATTTGGGTGATTCCTATCCGAAGACCACTTCGAACCAATTTACATATTTGAAATTAAGATATGGAAATGATTTTGAAGATAGAATGTACGGCTACTTGTCACTAACCCTCTGGGGAAATTCCCCATATCATATTATGTGGTAGTAGTTCTTCATTTGATATCTCCAATGCAAGGGCACCTTGCTACTAATCCTATAAGTAATTCCCGATAGGATGTGGTAGGAGAGTTCCTTCGGTTTATCCTACTCCTAGATACCTTGTATGGACAAATATCTGATGTTGCGTTTCTAGTTACATAAATTGATCTCTATGAACATATCATCTGTTTGGTGACGGAAAATGCAACTTCTCTTAGCCTAACACCCTTTCTTGAGACATATGAACTCATAAGTTATGCATTTGTAGAAATCAATTGTGTGATCACGGAATGGTAGTGTGGCATTCAAAGTGGAATGTGCTATCTGAAAGGTAATCGCTATCTCTGCTCTCATCATCGGGTAATGGCTTAAACAGGGTACGCCGTAAGGCTATGTAGTTCACAACCATTAGGGTATGATTGTAACATCCCCTACATGGAGGTCGAAAACTAACGGCTGCGGATGCTGCAGTCATCCATAATTATTAATCATCGGCGATCAAATACGGTAATGTTAGATACATTGATACATAGAAACACATGAATAAGAAAAAAAATTAAAATATAAAACAAGTTCCACATTCCATTTCAAATCATTTCAAATTCATTACATAATCCTACAATCGTTAACAATGTTCTAAGAAAATATATTTATTATAACATACGCCATGGGCGACATATGAAGATGCCCTTTAGAGGATCAGAGTATATACATAGGAAATTTAACAACTTTGCCTTTACAACAACATATCGGAGTCAAAATAAAAGAGAACTCTAGATAGCTATTACGCCTCTTGCACGTCTCTGGAAGCTTATTCATCTGAAGAGGTACCTGAAAATCCCAACTCTCAAACTACTTAAAAGCAATTGAGTACCCGAGAGTTTAATGGAAAAACATAAATTTTGAGTCAGGCATATAGCCTGTTATGAATAATAATCTATCATCTCAAACCATTTGGGTATCAAGTGAGACCAAGCCACTTAGTGGAATGGGTTTTCCCCTCACTAGTATCTTAAAACCTTTATAAAACCATTTACTATGCTCCTGCATCTAGAATTCTCATTCTTATTCATTTTTGACTATCTGTCTCAGTTATAATTTCTAGGGTCACTGTTAACCTATTAATTTTCATGGGCTCACTAGCAACCTATTTAATGTTTAAGGTCTCCTTGTCCAGTTACATAGCTTTCATGGGATTACTAAGAACCTATTGGTCCTACCAATATCTTTACTATTTCGTAGGTTCTCTCTGAACCTATTGGTAACTCCAGTATCTTTTCTCTTATCCTAGTTTTCATGGGTTGACTAGGAACCTATTGACTTCTGTCAATATCTTAATCTGGATATAATTTTCATAGGTTAACTACAAATCTATTGGCCCTTGAAAATATCAAATCAAAGTTTTCATGGGCTAACTATGAACCCTTCATCCTGACATCTTCATTTATACAGAGTTTTCATAGGCTTACTATGAAATTATTGGCCCCTGCAAATATCTTTTCCTATACACAATTTTCATGGGCGTACTATGAATCTATTGGCCCCTGCCAATATCCTTAAATAATTTAAATTATATTTACCACCGGGTCAACCTAGCTGGTTTTTCTGCCCTTTCCCAAATTACCATTATGGGTTCATTACAATGTGAATATATATATATATATATATATATATATATATATATATATATATTTGAATAAGCAAACATAATAACATAACAATACCAATTTCGTGGGTTTAATATCCTTGAAATTATTTTCAAATTAAAACATAGTTAATCCCTTTAACCTAATATTTTATCAAGAAAATCTTCTTCTTAAAAGCATTTCAAAACTCTTTTACTTAGCCATGGGTTTTTCCTTTAAAACGAGTTTGGGTTATTTGTTTTGAAAAACTAAGGCTTTCGAAACCTTCAAAACCTTGCTCGACCTCACTGGATGACCTCTTTCGAAAGCATATAAATCTCTTTTCAAAACATTAGGCCCTTACCTTTCGAAACACTTTAAAACCTCTCTTTCAAAATATTTCGAATATAATGAAGTGTTACTTATTAATTCTTAGAAGCATAGCTTCGTAGCCACTAAAAGTATCCCTTTCGAAACCTTTTTAAGTATCCCTTCCGAGACCATTGGGTTTATATTTAAAAATATCACTTAGGTCAAAGTGAATATAAAGGAAAGTATCTCTTTCGAAACCATTCTTTATCATATAAAAGTATTGGAGAAAACTTGAAGGCGTGGGCACCATCCTTTCGAAAGCTTCAAATTATTTAAGCAAAATACTAAAGGATAGCATCGAAACCCCCTTTCAAAGCCATAGTCTTCGATACCGTTGGACCCTTTCGAAATCCTGCTGCCGTTCTTTTTCAAAAGTTCCAACTTTTAACTATCATTTGAAAGTTCTAACTCTTAAAACATATAATGGAAACCCCTTCGAAAGTTATTAGAAAACCACTTTTGAAAGTATATGTTTCGACTCCTTTGAAAGCTTTATAAAACAAAGGCAGGTGCTTAACTTTTTTTAAAAAACAAACAAAGGTATCAACAATATCGAAAGCAATGCTTTCGACATCATGCCTTCCTCTAATCCACTACATACCCATATTGATACCTTGTGTATTAGTTTCGGCTTAGTGGGATCTCGACTTGATTGAAGGCGGAAGCTATAGGCCGAAAGGCACTTCCAATAGAGGCGAAACCTGCTTTTCTTAGTAAAAGCTGATTAATGCTAAGTAAAGAAAATTCTATCTAACTAACCTGCCCATCTGTAAACATGTGATTGGTTGCCTTAACTTTTCAAATTATTTAACAAAATAACTACCGCTTAATTTCAGATCTAAACCAAGGTTAATTTAGAAAATAAGCCCTTCGATTAGTAAAACAATTAAATCTTTTAGGTCCTCCTTTCAAACTAATTTAACTCTCATAGTAATTCACTTAGGAAAAATTCCAAAAAATTAAAAATTCACTTTAATCATGTTATCTAACATACAAAAATTCCGAAACCAATTTCTTCTTGAAATAATCAAAATTAAATTTAAGCCTAACTTTATCATATTTTCCTTTAAAAATTCATAATAGTCTTTCCATAGCTTGGAAAATTATCAAAATTAAAACCCAACTCCAAAATCATGTTTTACATAACATAATTTTTTTTCATGGCATTCAAAGATCAATATATAATCGATTTTGCCTTAAAACCGCATAAATCCACATTTAAACAATCATGTTTAAATCAAACAAATTATAATTCAAGCATATCATCATCCAAAACATCATAAAAACGAATCTAATATTAAATCCGAAAACATATGATCATGAAACAAAATAGTGATGGTATAAATTATTATTCACCTTGATTAAGATAAGGAGATTAGATTGAGATTAAGATTTATTCCCCATCTTTAATTCCTTAGCATGATTTGAATTTCTCTTCCTTGACAATGGTCGGCTCCTCTTCTTATATTTGCATTTTAAGTTTTGTGAAAATGAAAAAAATGAACGTGAATGGGGAAATGAAACGTGAATGGTTTAAGGAACAAATATATTTAAGGGTAAGGGGTTATGTGCGGCTATTACCCTATATACCCTTGTGTAAATTAATTAAATAAAAACCCATTCTTAAGCCCATTTAGTTTGTTAAGCATGACCTCCTTATTATTTATTCAAATCTCAATCCCCTTATCACTATAATTATTACATTATTCTATTTAATTTATCTAATTAAATCTCCTGAATAATGTTATAAAAAATTAGGGGTGTTATAGGCTCCATTCCTTAAAGAATTTTGTCCTCGAAATTCAGTAAGAACTAAGTACTAAGCATAGAAATCATCTGTAACTACTCCTAACAACCATACTAATCTACCTAGCAATTATCTATATAAAGTTAATATAGACATACCCTCAAAGTAGATCATGATAAGTATCTCTAATCCTATCTTCTGTCTCCTAAGTACAGTCCTTCTTGTTGTCGCTCCACTGAACTTTCACCAACTTGACTATCTTGTCCCTCAATAATTTCTCATCTCTTGCTACAACCCGAACTGGTTGTCTAATAAAAGTCAATTTAGGCTCTACTACTAAATATTCCAACCCTATCGGAGGAATGGTAGTCTTTGGATCATGCACATACTTGCGAAGATGAGACACATTAAATACATTATGGACACCTGCCATACTGCTCGGCATCTCTACTCTGTATGCCAGCTTTCCAATCCTTTCCATGATTTGGAATGGACCAACATATCTCGGGGCTAAGTTCCTTGACTTTCCAAGCACCACACCCTCCATTGGTGACACCTTGATGAAAACCTTATCTCCAATTGAGAATTCTATGTCTTTACACCTCTTGTCTATGTAACTCTTTTGTCTGGATTGAGCTTCCTTCATCCTTTCTTGGATTAACTCAATCTTCTCCGACGCCTCCCTAATCAAATCTGGACCTAATATTAATCTATCTCTAGTCTCCAACCAACATGCTGGTGGTTTGCATAGCCTTTCATACAAACCTTCAAAAGTCACCATTCCTATACTAGTTTGATAACTATTATTATAGAAAAACTCAATCAAATGCAGGTAATCTTTCCAAGATCCACCAAAATCCAATATACAAGCTCTTAGTAAATCCTCGAGTACCTTATTGACTCTCTCTGTCTACCCATCCGTCTGAGGATGATATGCAATACTCATCTTAAGCACAGTGCCTAACACATCCTGTAGACTCTCGCTAGTGAACAAAGAATCTCTATCACTGATTATGCTACTAGGAACTCCATGTAATCTAACTATGTTCTTCATGAACAACTTAGCTAATACAGGTGCTGTCCTGTTTGACTTAACTGGAATGAAATGGGCACTCTCGGTAATCTGTCCACCATGACCCATATATTTTCATTTCCTCTATTTGATGTTGGCAACCTGACTATAAATACTATGGATATCAAATCATATTTACAAACTGGAAACTCTAGAGGTTGAAGCAATCCACTCACCTTCTGATGTTCGGCTTTCACTTGTTGATAGTTTGCGCACTGCCTAACCCACAAGCCAACATCCATCTTCATACCTTCCTAATAGAAGCTCTTCTTCGTATCTTGATACATCTTTATCCCTCTAGGATGAATCGCAAATTTGGATCGATGACATTCCCCCCCAAAAAAATTTCCTCAAGTTCTCAAGATTTGGAGCAAATAAGCATTCCTTCTTTCTCAACCATCTCCTCTGGTCAAGACTAAAGTCTTTCAGATCATCATCTCAGTTTCAACCTCAAGCCTTCTGATCTTCTCAGCTAACAATGGATCCTCCTTCTACTTAGAATCAATTCTCTCGATCAGCACTGGCCAAACTTCCAAATAGGACAACATGGCAATACTCTGACTAGAACTAGCAGTCGATCTTAACTGCACACAACAAGTAGTCAAAGCTTCTAAATCCTTCCACTATGCCAACAAAGCTAACACCACATTCCGATGTCATATGATAAGAGCAACCATACTTTATTTCCTTATCCAGGAGTATACTCTATACCAAAATCATAAGCAGCTAAAAATTCCAGGCACCTATACTATCTCATATTCAAGTCCTTTTGAGAGAATAAGTACCTTAAAGACTTATGATCTATGTATAGCTCAAATCTCTCCACTAAGAGATAATGCCTCCAAATCTTCAATGCGAAGATCACTGCAACCAACTCCAAATCATGAGTATGATATTTCACTTCATGCCGTCTAAGCTGTCGTGGAGCGTAGGCAATCACTTTACCCTTCTGCATCAACATAGCTCCTAATCCAGTTCCACATGCATCGGTATACACCACCAACACTTGGTATCCATCTGGAACTACAAATACAGATGCATTGGTCAACAAATGCTTTAAATTAAGGAATGCTCCCTCACATTTGTCGGACCAAACAAACTTCACCTCCTTTTTGGTTAGCTTAGTCAAAGGTATTGCTATCTCCGAGAGATCCATAATGAATCTCCGGTAATAGCCAACAAGTTCAAGAAAACTTCTAATCACAGTCGCCATCTTTGGTCTCTTCCAATTATTAACAGCTTCGATCTTATCTGGATCTACTGACAAACCTTTCTCCAAAACCACATGGCAATAAACTTAACTTCTTTCTTCCAAAAATGTCACTTGGAAAACTTTGCCTTTAGCTGATGCTGCCTTAGCATCTCAAGTACAACTCTAAGATGATCTTCATGCTCCTTTTCATCCTTAGAGTATACCAAAATGTCATCTACAAATACCAAAATGTCATCTATAAACACCAAAAAGAGTCTATCCAAATACTCTCAGAAGGTTCGGTTTATCAGATCCACAAAGAAAGCAGGTCCATTCGTTAACCCGAATGACATTACTAACCACTCGTACGAACCATACCTAGTCTGAAATGCTGTCAAAGGAATACTGTCCACTGCCACTCTTAACCTATGGAAACTTATCTCTAAATCCAACCGGGAAAACACTTTGGCTCCACACAACTGATCAAATAGATCATCAATTCTCGGCAAAGGATACTTATTCTTAATCATCCTCTCGTTCAACTTACGATAGTCAATACATATCCTCAACGACCCAGCTAGTTTCTTCACGATCACCGCGGCCGCTCCCCAAGCTGAACTGATTGGTCTAATAAAATTGCATCCTTCTAGATCCACTAGTTGCACCTTCAATTCCTTCATCTAAGTCGGTATCATCCTGCTAGGTGGTCTACATAAAGGTTCAGTCCTTGGCACAAGATCTATCCGAAACTCAATAGCCTGTTTCTATGGTAGTCATGTGACCGGCTCAAAGACATCTACAAACTCTCTTGCTACTCGAACCTAACTTAGTTCTTCTCCCACTTCCATTGCACTTAACCAAGCATAACCACTCCGGTCAGAATTCTCCACTTAGAATATGATTCGGTTATGACTATCTGGGTGTCTCAGTGTTATCTCCCTATCTTGGCAAAGTACCATAGCCTCATACTTTCTCAACCAATTCATACCCAAAATGATTCCAAAATCTACGAAATTGTAAACATACAGACTGCATGAAAACCTATGACCTAACAAGTCAAGGTCTAACTGGTCACATCTCATCCCCAAAGTTGCATACCCTCCCATTGGATTCACAAGCCATAAGGAAGTAACAAGGTATATTGGTTCTAAGCATAACATATCAACCAAACAATGGGATATAAATGAATGTGATGCAATGGTATCAAATAGAATCCTAACTGGTATACAATGAATAAAAAACATACCTCCCATCATAGTCTTCCCTTTTTCTCCCGCATTAGGCTTAGCAGATGATGGTCCAACAGCAAAAACCTTTCCCTTGTCTGCACTAACCTGTTTCGGACACTGATTCTTATAACGTACAACTTGGTCACAGTTGAAGCACTTCATATTTTTCTTGTTTGTAGCCTTCTTCCCCTTGCCTGGCCGGCACTCATTTTCATAATGACTCTTCTTGTCACATTTGTAGCAAACTAAATCATCATTTTCCTTCTTGGTAGCTTCTCCCTTTTGGGTTCCCTTCTTCTTAAAGAACTTTCTCTTCTTTCCTTGAGAACCCTAGGTTTCAACTGCCTTCTCTTTGGCACAAATAGCAAGCGTCTCCTCATGGAGAATTGCCATCTCCACAACCACATCAAAAGGATCACGGATGTGTGTAAGGGTCTCCCTAGCAAGCTCAAGTCTCAATCCCTTAATAAACCTCTTATTTCTCCTGATGTCTGTTTCTATAGTAGCATGTCCATATCAGGACAACTCATTAAACTTAGTATCATACTCGATTACTAACATCTCTCCCTGCACTGAGTCTATAAATTTTCTCAGCAATGATAACTTAGCAACCTCAGGTAAAAACCTCTGTTCAAATCTCCCTCTAAAATCTACCCAATTCAACTCCTCCTCCGAAACCCCGACAGTAACACTATTCCACCAATGAAGTAATGTCCCTTGCAACTGCCTAGAGGCTAACCTCCTCTTCTGCACATCATCCAAAACCAAATTAGCACAGGTTCTCTCATAATGTAAGAGCCAATCCTCAACTTCTATAACATCCTCTATTCCCGTAAATGGCTTCTCACCAAGACTGGTGTAATCTCTGCTCCGCTTAGCATAATTATTCCCAACTAGAGCCATAGGATTAGCTCCTCCAAAATTTCCAACAACACCAGCAGCAACTCCAGCTTGCATCATATTGATGAAGAACCGATGCATCGTCTACATATCTACTGGTGGATTTCCAACACCCATATTGGCATCACCATTTTGGTTAGCATTAGCCTGTCGACTCGAGTTCCTTCTGTTATTAGGTCGAACATTTCCATTGGTTGCGGTTCTTCCTCTACCGAGATTTCCTCTTCCATATCTTCTTTCCCATAAATCTGCATACGAGCCTTAGTAAGATATAAAAGAACAGTCTAAGAGAGAGGGGATTGCATACTTATATATCTATACATCAAATACAACACTATGAGAAAAAACGAATCAGATGACAGATATGCTCCGTTGTCTTAATGAATACCTATCTGTCATTTATTTTCACGTCGTCCCATTACATATCAGACCACAGATATGCACTAATGCATCAAATGAAAAAACCATACGTTGTCAGATGTTATAGTATCATTTCTAAAATTTTCTATTAGACAATATATAAATATTGACTGATATGTATATCAATTACACTTATGTCATATTTGAAAAATGAAATAATGAATCATCATTTAAACAAATATTTTATTTCAAATCAAATTCAAACACAATACAACTTTCACTATACTTACATTTTCAAATACAATACAACTTTCACTATTCTTACATTTTCAAATACAATACAACTTTCACTATCACTCTCATACATACAACTTTTCTCTACACTCTCATTTATAACATCTTTTTACTAGCACTCACTTAAACTCACTCGAGTTTATTTTTGATATTGATCTTCATTTGCTTGCTCTAGCTTCTGTCCAGCCATCTTCTATACATGTCAAATAAACAACGTAGTAAAATGGAAAAGGAAATAAACTTAAATTGCGAAAATAAAATTGAATATTAATATTGCCTCAGTTTATGAGTTTGTTTTCTCTCCATGGTTTAGACAGGGACAAATATGTATATGTGCACAGACAACATATGATATGCACAATGTATCACTATGAATATCATAAGGCTGGGCATCGATTAAATCTCACGGACTATTGTAAAGGTCAAGCCTGAAGGCTCAACAAGTGCAAATGTGCACTAGGTCAAGCCTAAGCTTCCTCGGGCTCAACTCAGGTGCATAAGGAAATGGAACTCAAATTGAAAAACCAAACTAAAGGAAGTGACATGGTTATAAATGGTAACCTCTAGTAACAAAACGTGTGTAGCAGAATTCAAAGTGGTAACACCAAAGCAATTCAAAATCTGGTTCAGAGATTTTACATGTATAAACAAGTGTAGCCAGAAATATACAAGTGCAACAAGAAATGCACACTCAGGTGCTCCAACCAGAAATATACCAGTGTAGCTAGGAAAATTCACAAAACCAAAACTAGAAATATGTGTGTATCAATTTTTCAATATAGATAAGCATGTGGCAGTATCATTTTTTCAAGGTTGGAGCAATGACAAAAACCAAAACCAAAATATACATTTATAAACCAAAACCAAAATACACAAGTATATATGAAATCACATTTCATAAAACAAGCTCGAGTGCACATATGAACATACAAATATATACAAGTGTGTACAAGTATATTAGACATGAAAAAGGCATAGAGTACAACAACTGGCCAAAGATAGCAAAACTAAAACTCACAAGATCGAGTGTACATGGCAAACCAAACCAAGAAACCAAAGTACACAAATATGTCCAAACAAGGGAAGAGAAAAGTTCAGAGTCAAGTGGTACTTCGGACCCAGGAATGGTCATAGTAAGTTCAACCAAAGTTAAGAGTGTGGTGCAAGAGTGTACAAGGCACAACAAGATTAACAAGACAAGACTACATACAAGCAGAGTTCAGGTGAAAAATCATAGCATTAATATAAGTAGTAAAAGGCAACAAGCCAGTGCGAAGCAAATAGCAAGGAATATAGTACACAATTACAGTCAACAACAACAAAATACAACAGTATAACACACATACCTGTACATATATACACATAGATATGTATATATGAACATATACTTGAGGTATCAGAGGAGTGCCATTTATAAACTCAGATAAACTTAGAGAATAATACAGGGACAATGGCTCACATAAGTCAAGGCAGGATACAAATAGTTCAGAGATGAACAATGCAACTTAAGAGTTTCAATTTGTAAAGGGTTAAACAAGAAACGTGGCATGAAAGCATCATCAATATCAAATTCAAAACCAATATAATTCGTGCCAAAAATTCAATTGAGGGTCACAAATATACGCAAGTATGTTGGAGCAATGACCAAGTCGCAAACCACATATATCGCTCAATCAAAAAATAAATGGCAGAGGAAAATTCATTTGAAATATTCAAACCGACATTCACAAATGAAAATATAAGGAACTAATCCTTATAAATTATCCCAATCATCATCGATTTAAAGTGTTCAAGTTCAAGTAAACCAACATAAATAAAATAAATTCCATACCCATTTCATCCGAACTCGACAATAAAGCGACTAGGTGAAATCAAGCAAAAAAATCGATTGATAAAGCAATTATGAAGAAGTAATTCATGCTATCCATTAATTAGAAGAGATGTCGGCTTTTGAGTTAAGGAAACCCTAATTTGAGATCGTAAAGGAATAAAGATCAGACACTTTAGGGTTCTGATTTGTTTTTGAGATAAGAAGATGGGTCGAAGACAAAAAAGGAAGACAACTTAGGGTTCAAAATCAATTTTGAGCAGAGGGAAATAAACTTTGAGAAGAAGGAAAATTTTGGGAGGGGAATATATTCTACGAAGAGGGAAATAAAATAAAGTGGAGGGAATAACTATAAAAAAATGCGGCCACTAAAATATTGAGAGGAAAATGTGTAGCCAAAACAATAAAAATTGATAACTTAAATAAGAGGACATATAAAATGTTGTCTGAATAAGTGGCTTGTTCATAGAGATTTCACAGGCTATTCAAATAATAGATGAAAGATTCTATAGCTCTTCAGACAACAAATGGTTTTGTCATGTGTTGTGTGAAAAAGTGGGATAATAGAAAATCTACCTTATATCGTGTGATCACTGTTATCTGATTCACTTTGTGGCATAGTGCAAGTACGTTACTATAGCGTTAACCCAAACCCCGATCTTATTTTCTTATTCATTGGATTATGTTTGAAAATCCTTTAGGTTTAAATTTCTTTTAAGTTTCATAAACCTATGCTTCGATACCAACAAGTAACATCCCCTACTTGAAGGCCCAAAAGTAATGGCTACGGATGCTGCAGTCATCCATAGTTATTAATCCTCAGCGACCAAATACGGTAATGTTAGATACATTGATGCACAAAAACACATGAATATGGAAAATGTTTAAAACATAAAACAAGTGCCACGTTCCATTTCAAAACATTTAAAATTCATTACGTAATCCCACAATCATTAACCACGTTTAGAAAAAAAAATTCACTACAACATATGCCAAGAGCGACATAAGAAGATGCCCCCTTGAAGGATTAGAGTATATACATAGGCAATTTAACAACTCTGCATTTACCAAACAACACAGTGGAATCAAAATAAAAGAGAACTCTAGATAGCTATCATGCCTCCTGCACGTCTCCAAAAGTTTATTCGTCTAAAGGGATACGTGAAAACCTTAACTTTTAAACTAATCAAAATCAACTTAGTACCCGAGAGTTTAAAGGGAAAACTTAAACTTCAAGTCAGACATATAACATAGTATGAATAATAATCTACCATCTCAAATCATTTAGTTATCTAGTGAGACCACGCCGCTTAGCGAAACGAGTTTTTCCCTTACGAGTATCCTAAAACATTTATAAAACCATATATTGTGCTCATGCATCCACAATGGTTAAAAGAATTCAAAACAATATGATGTTATGAAAAACAAGTTAATTAATTTAGGAGTACCCATCCCTATTCATTTTGGACTATCTGTCTCACTTATATTTTCTAGGATCATTATTAACCTATTAATTTTCATGGACTCACTAATAACCAGTTTAATGTTTCAGGACTCCTTGTCCAGTTACGTCGTTTTCATGGGATTATTAAGAACATATTGGCCACTGCCAATATCTTACTATTTGATGGGTTCTCCGTGAACCTACTGGTAACTCCAGTATCTTTTCTCTTATCCTAGTTTTCATGGGTTAACTAGGAACCTATTGACTTCTCTCAATATCTTAATCTGGATATAGTTTTCATGGGCTAACTACAAACCTATTGGCCCCTGCCAATTCAAACCATAGTTTTCATGGGCTAACTATGAACGTGTCATCCTGACATCTTCATTTATACATAGTTTTCATGGGCTTACTATGAACCTACTGATCCATGCTAATATAGTTTCTTGTACATAGTTTTTATGGGCTTACTATGAACCTATTGGCCCCTGCCAATATCTTTAATTAATTTAATTGATATTCACTACTGGATCGACCTAGCTGGTTATTCTGTCCTTTCCTAAATTACCGTTATGGGTTCATTACAATGTGAATGCGTGTGTGTGTATATATATATATATATATATATATATATATATAATTGAAGAAGCAAAATAATAACATAACAATACCACTCCTTTGGGTTTAATATCCTTGAGATTATTTTCATATGAAACATGGTTAATCCCTTTAACCTAATATTTTATCAAGGAAAGCTTCTTCTTAAAACCGTTTCAAAACTCCTTTACTTAGCCATGGGTTTTTCCTTTAAAATGAGACTGGGTTATTTGTTTTGAAAACTAAGACAGTATTTGATTTGTTATTTTTAGTTTTGGGTTTTTGTCCATACAAAAATACACATGACGCACGTATATTGCTGAAAATGACTAATTTAGAAGACGAAGTTAACATACAAAATTGAAAACAACTTTTTTTTCGTGTTTTGGAAAATAACATAAGCACGTGGAACAATCCATTCATCCATTGTACCTCTATCCATTCATCCTTCCATTCGTCTTTCTTTCATCCTCTCCATCATCACTCCATTCTTCTCATATTTGATATACATATTGAAAATCGAAAACAAAAAATTTGTTTTTAAACCGAACACTACGGAAGGCTTTCGAAATCTTCAAAACCTTGCTCTAGACCTCACTGGATAACCTCCTTCGAAAGCATATGAATCTCTTTTCAAAACATTAGGCCCCTGCCTTTCGAAACACTAAAAACATCTCTTTCGAAACCTTTCAATTATAATAAAGTATTACTTATTAATTCTTAGAAACATAGCTTCAAAACCACTGAAAGCACCCATTTCGAAACTTTTAGAAGTATCCCCTCTGAAACCATTGGGTTTATATTTAAAAATATCATTTCGGTCAAAGTTAATATAAATGAAAGTACCTCTTTTGAAACCATTTTTTATCAAATAAAAGCATTGGGGAAAACTTGATGGCGTTGGCACCATCCTTTCGAAAGCTTCAAATCATTTAAGCAAAATGCTAAAGGATAGCATCGAAACCCCCTTTCGTAGCCATTGCCTTCTAAACCCTTGGAACCGTTCGAAAGCATTTAGGAAGTGGCTTAGAACATATTTAAAACAAAAACTACCCTTCAAAAGCATTGATGACTTCAATATACTTGAAAGGCAAAAGAACGACAGCAGGGTTTCGACTACGTCGGAACCCCTACTTTAGAAAGCATTATTTTCAAATAAAGAAACTCATTTGAAAGCTCTTAGTTTCAAAACATAAAATGGCAACCCCTTCGAAAGCTATTAGAAAACTCGTTTCGAAAGTATATATTTCGACTCCTTCGAAAGCTTTAATAAAACAAAGGCAGGCGCTTAACTTTTTTTTAAAACAAACAAAGCTATCGACCCTATTGGAAGCAATGCTTTCGACATCATGCCTTCCGCATTCCTCCAATCCACTACGTACCCATGTTGATACCTCGTGTACTGGTATCGGCTTAGCGGGGTTTCGACTTGATTGAAGGAGGAAGCTATAGGCCAAATGGCACTTCTAATAGAGGCGGTACCTTCTTTTCTGAGTAAAAGCTGATTAATGTCAATTAAAGCAAATTCTATCTAACTAACCTACCCATTAATGTCAATTAAAACAAATTCTATCTAATTAACTAACCTACCCATGTGTAAACGTGCGATTGGTTGCCACAACTTTTCAAAATTTTATTAAAATAATTGACACTTAATTTCAGACCTAAACCAAGATTAATTTAGCAAAAAAGCCATTTCATTAGTAAAACAATTAAATCATTTAGGTCCTCCTTTCAAACTAATTTAATTCTCATAGTAATTAACTTAGTAAAAATCCCTAAAAATTACATAAATTCACTTTAATCGTGTTATCTAACATACAAAAATTTCACACCCAATTTCTTCCTGAAATAATCGAAATTAAATCTAAACCCAATTTTTTCATATTTTCCTTTGAAAATTTATAATAATCTTTCCATAGCTTGAAAAATTATTAAAATTAAAACATAACTTCAAAATCATGTTTTACATAACATAAATTTTTCCATGGCATTCAACGATCATTTACAATTGGTTTTTTCCTAAAACCATATAAATCCACATTTCAACAATCTTGTTTAAATCAAACAAATTAAAATTCAAGCATATCATCATCCAAAATATCATAAAAATGAATTTAATCTTAAATTAGGAAACATATGATTATGAAACAAAATAGAGATGGTTTAAACTATTATTCATCTTGATTAAGATAAGGAGATTGGATTGAGATTAAGATTTATTCCCCTTCTTTAATTCCTTAGCTTGATTTGAATTTTTCTTCCTTAACAATGTCCAACTCCTTTTCTTATAATTTTCTTTTTGAGTTTTGTGAAAATGAGAAACATGAACGTGAATGGGAAAATGAAACTTGAAGGGTAAGGGGTTATGTGCAGCTATTTCCCAATATACCCTTGTGTAAATTAATTTACCAATTCTTAAGTCCATTTAATTTGTTAAGCACAACCTCCTTATTATTTATTCAAATAACAATCCATTATCATTCTAATTATTACATTATTCTATTTAATTTATCTAATTAAATCTCCTGAATAATGTTATCAAAAATTAGAGTTGTTACAATGATCATCACCTTTCTAGATTACTCTCTATATATCGAGCATGTGGTGTATGCTATGGGACCCCGGATAGGTCGGCAAGGACGGGGGTGATGTCATATTCGATTTCTATCTAGGCTATGTATGGGTGCCAAATAATGATAGACCGGCCTTACCATATGCGGAGGATTGCTTGCGTATCTTCAATACATTCCTCTAGGATGTACTGTATGGAAGGTAGTCCCTTACCTACCATTATATGGAAGTCCATTCTCCAATAAGTGCCTAAGAACTTGGTTGTAAACCTATTATGCCGCTAAATTTAACCAATGTAACAATTTCGGTTAAGATTCATAAGTTTATTTGAAAAGTATTCTCAAGGAATGTTATTAAAAATAATATTCCCATATATTGCGTAGAAAATGTTTTGATTATCATAAGGTAAAAATTCATTCCGTGATTATGTGTGTAGTGGTCTTATGAGATACCTTTGTTTTCATAATGCGTATTTTGAGTTTATCACACAAATCCCATGGCTGACCCGGAGTTTATTTCCATCTTCCCTTAAACTCTAGGTGCCTAATTTTCGTGAGCAGCCTAGTAGTCAGCTTTAGTTCTAAGAAATCTGGATTGAGCTCGAAGCATGCAGTTAGAAGATTATTCCAAAGATTGTTATCCGTTTCTACCACACTTGTGTATTATTGTATTCCGCATTTGTAAGGATGATATTTATAACTATCTATGTTTAAATCTAATAAATATATTTTAAAAATTCCGCTGTAAAGATTATATGTTGAAATAATATATGTTATACCATTCGTGTGAGATTTTTTCTGTCTTTTTTCTTTCTTACCCTTGAGAATTCGCCTTTCCGGCGCTTGGATTTATGGCATGTGAATTCCGAGGATGTATTAATTTCGGTTTTCGATGGTCGAAGAAATGGTTCCTCACATTTTGGTACAAAAATCTTAGTCAATGGTACTCATTAAGAATCTCTTTCTTCAGCTGGCTATAATGGGAATGTTTTAGAATCATTTCACTTCATAATTTACTTATTTGATTTATTGGGACCGGTTATCATTTAGAAAAATCTTGATTCAAACACGCTAGAATCTTAAAGCTATTTAGTTTTACCATTCGTCGTTACTTTTCTAATTTATAGATCTTAGGAAATAATAATTTCAGTGCCTTTCACTCTACTCAAGATCTTCAACTCAATTCTTAATTTCTTAATTTGGGTTAAGACATCTACCGAATGTTTGGATACCCAGAATTTAATTCAAACCCGTGTTTGGTTGCTTTCTAAATGGTAGATTCACAACTGATCAAGTTACAAAAAATTTTGACCACTAGAATTTATCTAATCTCATTTTCTCAAGATGCCATAGCTTTTAGAGAATAATTAATATTTGATGCTCCAAATGCGATAAAAAATCAATATGTGTAATCAAAATTGAAAAGCAATCATCAACTTTCCTTAAAGTAATCGAGTTCAACGCAACTCGAATCCGTTCATTCTAAGAACATTACATTCTATTTAGATTGTTGTAATGTTAAAGTACCTCGTTCTAGTTTTAAAAATCCCCGTCGATAACGCTGATTAGATGAATCGACTAGAATTCATATCTACTTAATGGTTAAGTTGGCACAATCAAATTCCTAATATTATTCTTTTTCCTATAAAACAAAATTACATAATCCCATGTGGTTTATCTCGGGAAAACCACTGGCTTCTACTTTCTTGTAGGGAAGTTGGTTCATAACCTTTCAATTTATAAATCTCTTTTAGAAACCCATATTCTAAACTTAACTTATGAAAACAAAACTACTAAAATGCATCCATTTATACATAGACTTAAACAATTTGTTATGCACAACTAGAAGCTAATCTATTAGTTTTCATTACGCACTCTGATCACTACTGGATCTTTCTATTCAAATTCATTTCGCCATAGCTGTAACATTTCTTTAATTGATCATATTTTCTTTTTATGTACTTAGTTGCATAACGACCCTTGTTTCCACAATTGTAACATTCCGTCTGAGATTTATCCATCAATCTCTTCTATTCAGGTTGTCTTAATTGAATAGCTTTCTTCAGCTCAGTCTTCGTTGGTTGTAAAAGCTTCTTATTCTTCTTAGACTTCTAATTGTTCTTTTGAAAGAATGATCACTTTTTTTGCTAGGGTTTTTGAGTAATTTGTCCACCTAAGACTGAATTCCACTCATCCACAATTTCATATCTCGATGTCATATCAAATATCTCTTCGAATGGACATCTTAATTGAGTGAGTAATTTATCTTTCAACTCATCATTAAGTCAAAGATTAAACTTTTCATTCTTCTTCAATGGTGAACCAATCGATGCTGGTCCATACTTCAAAAAAGCATTAAATTTATTTATATGCTCAATCACCGATAAATTCTTTTGGGTTAGATCTATGAATTTCCAAAGCAGAGTTGCCTTTATGGGTTCAAGAATAAAATTGACTTATCTTTACTGCTATGTTATTTCTTCTTCTGGTATTATTGCCATAATGGCATCATACATGTCTAAAGCACTAGATTGTAACTAGCAAGATGCCAACCTCCTTTTCTCTTAGTATGTTAATCCCAAATAATTAAAAATTATTTTGATATGCTCTCAACCAAGTACGCACATCCATCACTGGAATGGCTTTCCACCTAGACATGTATAGTCATTATAGAGCTTTGTGAATTCCATTCTAGGATTCAGATTCGGTGCTCTGGCAATGCCCATATCTTGAATATACCTCATCACTTCCATCCATTGGTCCGTAGTTAATATGACATTGGGATTCATTGATCTACTTCTTTGACAATTGGGTGATCCAGAAGATACACCTGCTCTACGTCTGCCAAGCCCAATCATTTTCTAATAACCAACATTTATCACTTTTTAAAGATAAATATTTTTAGTTATTCAGTATTTGTTTCAAAATTTTCACTTAAAAATACGCATATATCATAAATATGTACATAAATTCTATTCCAGTGTTCTTCCCTCGGAACACTAATCTTAACTTGTATATTGTACACCCAAGTTAGTCCCAACCCTATTCACATTACACTAATTGATTAACAACCTATGTCCGACCTTTCTATGGTCAATTTTGTTTCGGTCAGTAATGCCCTTATGTTGATTTACATAATTCTAGCATAACCTCATCTCTGATACCATTATGCTATGCCCTGAATCGAATGATTGAGTTAACAGAGGGAGTTGACCGTCTGATAGATCAAATCAAAAGACACAGAAGGAGAAATCTCTCATACAAACTATTATGGGTTAATACAGATATGTGTCAACGCCCTACTGTGTGACAACCTACACGTCCCGATCCACTGATCCAAAGCATATGGTGACTTTCAGACACACGTTGGTGAGAAGAAGATAGAGCTATCGGGTTTATAAAACATTACTAAGACTAAGAATATACTAATATAATTTAAGACATTCTACACTTATAGATCTCACAGTGGAAGGCAATAAAATATAAATACAGAAAATAACCATCAAAGAAAATATCTCAACACATAGTCTTAGAAATAATACATAGTCAAATCCAGAAACATAGAAATATAATATATAATCTAAAAAAAACTTAGTACTAAATACGATAATTGTTTTTTTTGGCAAGGCCGACGGGGTTAATTGGTCCCCGACCAATTTATTACTCACAAAAGCAAAAGGTACAATATGGAAAACAAAGAATACAGAGAAACTTTAAGGAACACTCACACAAGGAATACATAGACACACAAAGTCAGAGACACACAAACACATACTAAGACAAAAATGAGCACTAGAAATGCAGGTACATGTCAATACCGGGATCTTGAATAAACAGCATATCCAAGGAGCTCTTCACTTCATGCCTAATCCAAAGACTGAATGACACAGCAGACTTACTCTTGCTAGCATCAAAATTCTTATATTACGTTCATTCCATACAGCATAAATGAAACTTTTTAAAGCCACAGTGAAAATTCGCTTACACTGGTTCTTACCCTTTGTCTTGTTTTGAATTCTGTTCCACTCAACATTGCTATCAGGAGAAGGAGAACCACCTTCAATGCAAGCCATGATTTCATTCCAACTGTTCAGCACTATGTCACAATTAAAAAATAAGTGTTTAGCATTCTCTTCGTAGATACCACAGAAGGGACACATCACAGCAATGCTCATTCCCTTGCTAGCCAATTTAACCCTAGTTAGTAGAGCATCCTTCAGAACCTTCCAAAGTATCATATTATGTTTCATACTACTATCTTTACTCCATACAGTTTTCCACCAAGGCCAGCACAGAATGTCACTGTTACATTGTATTCTCTCATAAACTTCACCAACTTTAAACACATTATTCTTTTCTCCCCAAACAATTCTAGCATAGGTAGGCTGCATAGGAGTAAAGTTTTTTATCTTATCCCAAATATTTTGCAAACGTTGATTGGAAGAATTCCTGCCACCACCCTGAAAACTGTAAAGAACATCCATAACCTTAGCAGAGAGATGAATACCAGATTGCATTATATCATTGTAAGACAGTTTTCTTTTTAATATGTACCCCTTGTCTAGCCAAGGGTCTTCCCAGAAGCTAGTCTTATAGATAGGATCAGTATTCATTTGAATCAGAGGGAGGATAGTGTCCCTTAGTTTGAAAATGCACTGCCAAGTCCAGCTTAAGTTTTGTGGTTTGTTCATACTCCATAAGTTTTTGCCTTTGATTACATTAATTTCAGACCAGGTAGTCCAAATGCTAGCAATATTATTGAAATAAGTGTCAAAATGTTTGGCAAAGGCAGTTTTGTTCCACTGCTTGAGATTGAAAAGACCAAGTCCTCCTTTATTTAAAGGTGCCTCGAGAGAATTGAAATTAACAGGAGCAAGATATCTGCCCACAGTCCTGCCAGTCCAAAAGAATTTCATGATTGCACTTCTGATCATTTTAATAAGCTTGAAGGGAAGAACAAACATCCTGGCCCAGTACACTTGCATTGCAAATATGATAGGTTTGATTAGTGTAAGTCTTCCTGCTTGGCTAAGCTTTCTGGTGGTCCACAAATTCATTCTAGCAGTAATTCTTTGATATAAAGGAAGACACTGAGTAATAGTAATCTTGGAAGAAGATAGAGGCAAACCAAGGTAAGAATCAGTGGCCAAGCTTAGAGTTAATCCAGAGATACTGACTAATTGAGAAATTTGCTGCACACTCACACCAGCTACAGATATAGAAGATTTTTGAATATTCACCTTAAGACCAGTCATGTTGTAAAAATGATTGAGAGTATTCATAATTTCCTGCACAGTGTCAAGTTCAGGAGCACAAAACAAAATAAGATCATCAGCAAACATTAGTGTAGAAATCTGAGGAGTAGCACATTTAGGGTGAAGCCTAATTTTTTCAAGTTGAATGGCATCATTTATCATTCTAGTAAGTAGCTCCATAACTAGAATAAAAATATAAGCAGAGAGAGGATCCCCTTGCCTTATACCCTGTTTGCTTCCAAAAAATCCCTTCATCACACCATTGATGTTGATGGAGTAGGTTGTAGTAGACATACATTCATAAACCCATGCAACAAAATGTGGAGGGAAATTCATAAATCCCATTATGCGTACAATGCTATCCCACTGCAGCATATCAAAGGCCTTCATGATATCAAGTTTCATCATAGCTTTAGGGGCAGAATTTTTATTATTGTAGCCTTTTAGTAATTCATGAGCAAGTAGAATGTTATCAAGAATACTTCTGCCAGGCAGGAAGGCAGCTTGGTTGCTAGAAATAATAGTGGGAAGGACTAATCTTAGTCTAGAGGCTATAATTTTCGAGATACACTTATAAATAGTGTTACAACAGGATATAGGACGATAGTCTTTAACATGCAAAGCATTCTTGATCTTGGGCACTAATTGTTACATTGTACGCATAGTTGTTACATGAAGAGAAATATAAAATGATAAGCAACTCCCATGCCGAGCACATGCTAATATCGGGCCTATCACTTACTACATATCCTTCTCTGGTGGGGGAAAGAGAAAGCAAAGGAGTCGGTCAAACAAAAGTCTAGTGAATGAGTACATTGTTAATATATGGCAATCACAGGCAATTGACTTTAGTAATACTCCATATGACCTAGAATGTCCTACAAGTATCTGTGAATTACTTATTTCACTGTCCTAAGGGGTTTAGCTTAATACACAATTACAATAATGACTTGTGCAGGCTCAAACTTACGTGAAACAACTAATTGAACCTCAAGACAACAAATGATCAGCAAATAGCTACTGAAATTATTCCAACATGAGGGTTACCTACAATTCTTTAACATGGGACTAAGTTTCCCATGCTATGACTATAGGCATCATATCAACCGTGGAACTATGTTTCACACAACTACGATTACACGTATCCTAGTAACGCATCGAGGTGGAGCCCCTAATGCCAACTCATCGAGGTAGCTTATCGTCACTCTACCCATGTCAATCTCTCAATGGTAACATAACGCCTTCTATTACACCACACTGGAACCCATCAATAACACAACATTACATCGTGTCACCTTGAATACCAAGGAATTCCCATTATCTCTGAACCACACACTTCTTCAGGCATCATCGTTAGTATTGTGTGTCCACCGTAGAGCTACATATGAGTGCAATTAGTGATAGAATCTCCAAAGTCGAATAGCAACACTTCTAGATAAATAGCATCTACCCAGTCCTGCAATGTCCTAGTGCCTCCACATAAGGAACTAGCTTCGCTACTTACACACACGCGCGCACACACACACAGATATATATATATATATATATATATATATATATATATATATATATATATATATATATGCCAATATTTTTATTTATGACCTGGGCCTTAAGCCGAGGTTCATACTGCGCTCAGAAGATGCTGATTGGTCGACCGGTGGTACCGGAGCGGTCGACCACTTATAATCGACCTGATTCGGTGAGCGGTCGACCGGTCATCGTTGTTTAACATTTTTTTATTACAGAGTATCACTTCTTAATGATTATCATTCCCAATTTTCTATTACAGTAAACTTGTAAACTAAATTACAGTCAATGTGAATCTACAATTTGTACTTGTCAAATTTCCATATCCACTTTCAATTTATAGTAATCGGTTTAACCTAGGATTAATGTCAACATCAACAGGTTATATCAATTCTTACCAATTTGACAAAAGGGGTATATACTGGTTTATAAATTTCTTAATTTACAGGTTAAAATCACTTTATATTTACTGTCTTAGATCTAAATTGAGAAGATTCCCAATTCCTAATTTTTAAATTTTAAATAATCTAAATTTAATAGGGTATACCAAAATTAACTACATATAAATCATCTAACTAATAGTGAATCCACTCACCTCAAATCAAAGCTGTCCTTTTTTCCTTTCGCACCTGAAATCACCCCTGTTTGGTATAGATCTTCTCTTGATTTAATTTCTCTTCTCCTCCTCAGGATTTTTGATTTAATTTTTGTTTTGAAGAATTTGGTTCAAATTGAAAAGAATTTGACAGAGTTTGGACGTACTAAATAAAAATTATGAATTAGGATTTTGATTAATGTTGTATTTATAGAGAGTGCAAACTAACCTGGACCGTTTACAATGTATGATCAAAGCTGAAAAATACATGATCAAATCCAGGTCGTTAGCCTAACTAACGCTAGCTGTTTATCGTCGACCGCTTACCTTAGGGTGGTCACGCACTAGTGGTCGACCGGTCAGGATAATGCTGTTGATCGATGGAGCTTTCAAATTTTAAAATATTTATTTCCTTAATTTTTTATTTAATTATTTCTGATTCCAAAATTCAATACATTTATAACTCCTTCACACTAGCTTCGAGTTCAAAACGTTATATATGAAATTGATTAAAAATTCGCTAAGAACACACGGTGCAAGTTTCATAGCCAAATTCGAAGGTTTGTGAATTTTTTTTTCTCTTATTATATTTGAATTTATCTTTTATTAAATTTTCAGTTAGATTTTCAAGGTGTTACATTCTCACCCTTAAAAGGATTTCATCCTCGAAATCCCTAAGGATGGGAAAATGTAACTTGTATAGAAATCAATACTACAACCATCTACTCATCGATCAACCACTAGCACTAATTGTCCTTAGTTTAAATTCTAATGTAATATGTACGTGTAGGCATGGAATGCATATAAACCTATACTAATGCAAAGTTTAGGTGGTCCCCTGATTCAGTTGATCTCTTGAAATGCAAGTGCTTATGTCATGCATCCAATATGTAAATATATTAGCAATTCTTTATGTTTGTCCAACCATTCAATCCATATGCAAAAACCATATGCATAAAACTCAATGGAATAAAATAAGTGATGGTATGAGCGTATGCTAACTCAAGAGTATATGTATTTGCCTAACTGTACAAAGATCAATTTTATAAATACATCCATTAGCATCCATCGTCCAAACATGTCCTAATGACACATTTGCAACCATACTTAACATCCAATTATCTCCATCTATGGGGTATACTGAGCTAAAACTTAAACGTATCAATGATTTATACTTATCTAACTAAAATGGAAACGTACCAGAAAAGAGTTCTGAATGGGTTATTCGGTCTTCTCTTCAGGCTACCATATATTCTCAACTGGGTCGTCCCCCACTAGATTCTAACCAGTTTAATTATTTTATTGCGGAGTAGCTTTGTCCAATGCCCAATAATGCAGGTAGGTGCGTAGCAAACAAGTGAATCACTTATCCACTTCAACTTCTTCTAATCTTTATAGTTAAAGCGCTTAGTGATTCTATAGCAGTGGAGGTGCAAAAAGTTATAGAGGAGATATAATGGAAAATAACGGAGGTGCAAAAGGCTTCGTTAAATATAAAACCAAATATTTAAAGTTATTCTCATTCACATATCATTTGTGTAGGAAAAGAAAATATTTTTTAATCTTATATAACACACCGAATAATATCATGGTTTATGCAGACACATTTAATGATTAAAATATATTTCCAATTTATATTGAGCATTTATATTTTAAAATTAGGTATTTATCCTAACTTTCTTGATTTTGTTTAAAAGAGAACTAATCAAATCAATCTTTGTATATTAATGTTGTTGAAGCGGGTGCTAAAAAGCCTTGATTTAGTGGATGAAGTGGAAAATAGCGGGACTTAAAACGAATCTACTGTTTAGCGCTAAATTGAAATAACGTAGCGGTCGAAGAGCGTTATGTGCTATAGTGGGATTTTACAAGGCTTTAGTAGGGCTTCAATGCACAACTCCTAACGGACATGGTTCGACCACAGTAATTGTATCTGATAAACACTTTCGCAGGTGTGACACATGAAAAACATCATGAACTCCCGCCAACTTTCGAGGAAGCTCCGCTTCATAAGCTAACTCCCATACTTTGTCCAACATCGAATAAGGCCCTACAACTCACGGTGCTAATTTTTTCGAACTACCGACCCAATAATGTATTTAAGAGGAAAGATGCTCACACATACCATGTCACCCCTATAGACTTCAACTCCGTATATCTCTTGTAAGTATGTGATTTCTGCCTATTCTTAGTAGTCTTCGTCCGTTCACGGAAAGCTATTTAATAAAGAGTCGAGACAAAAAGATCGCATTCACTCTTCCACTTTCCCGAGTACTCCATAGTGGATTATTCTTTCGACCACACTTATCATCTTTACTATTGGCATGTAACTTCAATCTACATGTAAGTGCAGAGGCAACCCTTTACAATCCTTGCTACCAACTCAAATAAAATGGTTTTGACATGCACCGTAGTAGATAACTTGGTCATAATTATGCTCCAACGGGACTGTATCCCTATGCTATCCTCAATACACATGCACACTGCCTTAAATCATCCAGTAGTATTACGGATCACTTCTTCTTTTAGATACTAAGGTAAGACAACCTAAAAGTGGACGGTGTCCCTACCCATAGTATTTCCTACTTAGCTCTTTTTTTATTTCTCCATTTCACCCAAGGATATCCAAACCTAGCAAGTTATTAAATTGTTGAAAATAACATAACTTCTTTTACACTTTGATTCGACTTTAGCCATCCATTTCGTTTTTGATTGGTTTCCGCCCTCCTTCAACAATAGTGGTACCTACATATCACATTTATAGTCTGCAGGGATTTATCCTAAGTTCTACAAGCAAGTAAATACTCAAATAATTTTTTAGGGTAAACTTGGTCAATTTTCCTAGGTTTAACAATAAAAATCCTAAATCTAAGTGTAGTCTTAAATTAAAATTGAGATTGTAACCTAAATTTGTTTTAGCATTGATAGAGTCGCCTAAGTGATGTGTTGTTCATGTCCAACTATTATGCAACACAAAATATGCATCCTAAGTTAGTCTTTCATGAACTTTCTTTAAATAAAAAGTCTTCCTCCAATCCAGAGGATGATTGAAAAGAAATCTATTACCTTTCCTTCAAATCACTACACCAAAAGTATTTTTGTTGGTGCACAAATAATAACACTAGCATAAATTACGGTAGCGTTTTAGATAACACCACTAAAAAACACGCAACTAAAAGTCTAGGACTTTCCATTGCGTTTTCATAAACGCTACCAACAAGCATCCTTTTGCAGCGTTTTAAAAACGCAATTTTTTTTATCGTTGCTCTGTATAAACACTACTAAAATGTATTATTAACGCTACTATGAATTATTATAGTAGCATTTTTGTCTGCCACCTTATATATTTTGGTAGCGTTTAACAAACGTGCTCTAAAACGTTTACTTTTTATGCATTTTTTCCTCACTGTGATAACTCGTTCAGTTTCCACTTCATTTTGTCCATAACATATATATACATATATATTATAGTAATAATTAACATATTTCAGCATGAAACAAACAATCACGCATGTAATTATCACATTTCAACAACCAAGAAAAACATTAATCATACAAAGAAATACGATATACAAACAATTCGATACAAAATATTTTAAATAAAATAACCACTCACATAAAATTCATAACCGTAAATAGAGAAGTTTGCACAACTAGTGCTAACAAAATGTTAATGCACCGAGTGTTGTGCATGTTGACTGAATTATTTCCACCGATCATCCATGTGCAACCTACACGTCAAGTCCTAACTCATGCTCACCCTGTACGCCTTCAGTTCATGCAGTACGCATATTTCTTTTGGTATAGTTCTATTGTGTTACGCATATTACCTTCTTTCCACTACATCCATCTCCATACCTGTTCCAATATAAATCCTTGTATATGTATATACATACTTATATATGTATGTATATGTATGTTTATGTATGTATATGTACCTATCTATATATATGTATATGTATGATTTTAAACCAAAATTACTAAACAAAATCCGAAATAGGTTAGAGTCACTTTCTTTTGTAATTGTTAGGATTTGATATAGAGAAGAGGAAGAGAGATTAAACGTTAAAAAAAGAAATAGACTACATTGTATTGCTTGATTGTTAAACGACAGAAAATACAAAGCTTTAAATAGAAAAATAAAATAACTAACTACTTTCTAAACTTAAGCCACTAATTTATTTCTTGACCAATAAACTAGGAAGACTTATTCCTAAACATGTGCTTACTTTAACACCCTCCCTTAAACTGAATGTGCTAATATTCAGTTTACAACACAATTTCTTCATCGTCTTGTACAGACGAACTCGGTCACAACTCTCATATCTATCTGGTTGGGCATGCTCAACTGTTTTACTTTGATTGGTACTTTAACCATCAACAAATACTTTTGGTTTCTTCTAAGGAATCCACTGACCTCTCCATTCGGGTCATCCCTGATACTGCTGTATCTATCATCTCCCAAACAAGTGAGAACCGTAGCTCTTCTTCCTTACTTGTTGGATGACATAAAACCAAATCTTCCTCACTCAGCCTACTTCTATTAGGCATATCATCAAACAGTTCTCGAGCGCTCACCATAAATGTCCAACCTCATAACCGACATCGTCTTCTTTACTATCCATCACTCACACACAAGCCAGCTTCTGCATCAATGGCCTCGGTCTCTTCTACATCAATAATTCTCGTTTCTAATCTAAAAAACACTCTCTGTTATCTCTCCCATAACCTCAAAACTTCCTTGCTCCACACTGTTAAACTGCCATATCTCCATGCTGCCATTCTCTCTATTTCATCTCCACCTTTAACACTTCAACAAACCAATACCATCCAAACATTACATTCATACATCCCCTTTGCAGACTACTCCTCCACCAGACTGCTACTACAACAACTTTCCTAAACTGCTACACTGCTTCAACCATGCTTGCATTCAACTCCACAACCCCACACATCAATCACAAACAGAAACACGGCATCCAATAAACCTTCAACATTCCTCTATCAGACTACAACTCACCACACTACAAGTGCTTCACCTCTGCATATACAACCTACCTGCCAATTCACCTTCAGCAAACCACCATACTTCACCTTCAAACTCCAGCGACCACAGCAGTTCAACTGCAAACAACCCCCTCATCATATTCAATCATCATCATCAACCCCCAATTAGGCCACAATCAGCCAATCATCATCACCATCCCACCAAAAGTGACCATCTCCAAACAAAAACTGCCATACAAAACTGCACCTCAGCAATCACATCAGACTATTCCTCCATAACTTTCACTATTCAAATTGCTGACCAAAACTTCACTACTGATCAAACGCAACCACTGCCTACGACTACAACATACAACATTGCCTCATCACCTGAACTACGACCATAACTTCCCACTGCCTCAACATGGCAGCTGCCTTCATACCACCTGAGACAACCACACTTTCCAAATTGCCACCGACGCTCAGTTGCCACCATTCACAACAGCGATCCTTCCTCCAACCTTCTACAACTCCTCCTGCAAACTTCACACACTACCACAACACCTTTCCTTTATATAATAAAAAAAATGACAATGTTTTTGCTCACTGATCACCGTAGTTGTCACCATAATATCCTCTGCCTTTCCATCTGCAGTAACCACTGATTTGCTTCAAGCCTCTAGAATCGGCAAGCATTCAACAACAACCATAACTTTGCTACACAAGTCTGCCTAAACCACAACAAATCCCAAGCCCAACACTATATTTTGCTGCTGTCTATTCATCTGCCATCATCCACGTACCCTACTGCCAGCAACCATCTGCTACCAATTGCTACATCCTTCAACCACCATAAAATACCGCTATATCGCCACAAAGAAACCATGCAGCAGAAAACGTCTCCAGAAATCTCAACAGTGTTCCCCCTGACCCGCTTCTTCAACATTCCACCATAGTCCAACTGCATATACTAAAACTGTACCGCCTACCTATGGCCAGACAACCCACAACCAGTCTTACTGCTATCAAACGAGGCACTCTAACCACTCAACTCCATCACGAACATCACGAACCACCTGCAACTCAACCACAAATCCAAACACCAGCAATCGAATTCCTCCACCAGCGACCTCAAATCGAAACCCACAGTAGACAATCGCGACCTCCTTCCCTCTCCAAATCCATCCACTTCAAACCCGCTAGTGACCTCGTCAACACTCCATCCAATTAAGTCATCGTCACTTCCCACAGTAACTTCAAATCCGGATTCCAAGACACGAGGACGCGACCACTAATTTGAACCAAAATCGAAACAATCTCACCACCTTAACCTAATCGTTGAACTCCCCAAACAGCCACCGCCCTCAATCACAATCACGACATCATCGCGATCGATCCATGGTGTTGATTTGATTTTTGGATAGAAGATTTTGTTTGAGGCTAATTTTCTTTCGGGGTTTTTTTTTTCCTTAACTCTCGCTCATTTATTTTTTATCTCCTCTCAATAACTCCTCTCTCTCTTGCCTAGCTCTGATAACATGTTAGGATTTGATATAGAGAAGAGGAAGAGAGATTAAACATTAAAAAAGAAATAGACTACATTGTATTGCTTGATTGTTAAACGATAGAAAATGCAAAGCTTTAAATGGAAAAGTAAAATAACTAACTACTTCCTAAACTTAAGCCACCGATTTATTTCTTGACCAATATACTAGGAAGACTTATTCCTAAACATGTGCTAACTTTGACAGCAATACTAGAAACAAAATAATTGATAGCATGGGAAATACCACAAAACAAATATATTTAACTTTAGTGTGTGTATTATTATGGCCTAAACAACAAAATTCCTGCCACAAGCCTATATGTCTTAAGACCCACATAAAAATGGGAGAAAATAAACCAACCACAAACTCGCCTTTGCTACGAGTCCTTGTAGTTCAAGTAATATTTGCACTTTCATATTAACCTAATTGTACCTCTTTGCGCATTTGAAACCTGTCGTGCTGATGGACACATGAAAATAAATACTAACAGTGTCATTTTCAATACGAACAAAATTATAACATGCTTTACTGACGTGAAGGGAAACAAATTATAAAGACAGTCTATTGAGTCATGATTATTTGGTCATTGGAGATGCCATGACAAGAATAAGAAATCTAAACACGTTATAGACCAATTAACAGATATTATTGTTCACTTCTATTCGTACCACTCATGGTTGTCATATCTGAATAATATACTTTCATCCAACAAAATGTAAAGGTAAAATAGGCTATGGGTCAAGAAAACGTATTGGGCTTGTCTGTATTCACTACTGAGCACCCAAAGTATACATAATGACAGCCTAACTGGTAACCGGTGAAGCATTACCCCCTAAATATTGAGAGTTCAGCAGCTTTTGTTTATCTTCCAACATCGGCAAATTTCCAAATCCATATAACTATTTAATTACTTGCACATGATTTTACTTCTTTTTGAAAATAAGACACTTTCCTATATAATAAGTGGAGGCAATTTGTAAGAAAAAAAAAGTGTAAGAATGGAGCTAATTTTCATAATTTCACTGAGCAGTACAACTTGGAAAAAGACAGACTAAATCAGTAATGGTAATAACCATGATAAAAAAAATTAGCAACTAGCAAATGCATGAAGGATAAATGTAATGTGATTGAAAAAGAAAATGACATTTCTTATTTATGTTCAACTTATTCTAGTTATGGAGGGTAAATCGTTTTCTACCAATAATTGTAGGTAATTAGTTATAATAACTACTAGAATGTTTCAAAATATTCTTACTGCAACTGTATAAATATTTCCTAAATAGTCCATAGTATCATGTACATTATATGGAGAACCGAAATGAGAGCTGAAGTTTCAGTCTTCAAAGGCTAATTAGCAATATTTCACTTGATATTTGGATTCAGGATCTTCATCGTCATCTTAGCATCATGTACCACAACTTTACGAAACATCTAAGTTGTTGATCCAACAATTTTCCAGATATATGACATCCCTTATCTTCATCTCATGTCCCAAATCAAAAGCATAAACCAGATAGTATACAATATATTGACAGCTCCTTAGTGACCAGAAAGGGATTAGAAACGTTTTAGCTAACAGGTTAATTAGTCTCTATATTAATAAATAGCCCAACATCGTCGAGTTGTTTACAATTTATAGTCACTCTATTATAACGAAGTTTATCTGAATTCTTGAATGAAGAAAATAACACTTACCTAATTATAAATTATAACAATTTATAATATAAACTTCAATATATATATATATATATATATATATATATATATATATATATATATTTATTGTTATTCTCACCTGAAAAGATATTTCTTAATAAAATAAAATAGTACTTAGCCTTCAATATAAACTTCAACCTAAAAATAAAATAGTATGAAATATATTTACCGGGACAGAAGGATCATGGCTGTTAAACCAACTGCATGAATAAATTCAGTAAGCACCTTTACACTGCAAAAATAGAATTTATTATTGCTTCTCAAGGGGAATCTAATGTCTCCAGCTACGTACGTAAATTAATATGCAGACATGTGTGAATGTGTGTAAATGAATATTAACCTGCAAATGGCTTGGGAAAAACATGCAATGACACCAACTGCACGGCAAGCAGCTGACCTAACCAACAGAACTTCGTCATTCAATCTAATATATGAAGCATGCAACGTTTACTGCTAATGATATAGTGTACTCCGCAACAATATGTGTCCACTTGTGAAGAGATGTCTGCAAAAGATTTCAGAAGGAACCTCCCTATTGTTTATTTAGTGGCAGCTAGGGAAAATGCCATTTCAAAATTTTAAATTTCAAACTATTGATATCGATAGTTTTAAGGGAAAAGTATGAGTTAACAGAGCCATCTTATATGTGCAACGCGGGATGTAGCAAATTCTTGTTTTTCCATGCTTAAAGAGTAGAAAACTGCTGAAGTCATTGCTGCAAAACAAGTGAGCGCAGTAGCCCTCACCTAGAAAGTATCAACGCACCAACTTCAGAACAAGAAACGTAGAAATGTTATAATAAAATACCTGTAATCTAAACTTCTAACAAATATAAATTAATGATTTTTGTTCCACATATTTCGACATTACATGAAAAACTAAGCAGACAAAATGATATATGAATACAAAACAAAACAAGTGTTATAGTACATCAACCAGCAGACATAATGCCTTATTATGAATTCATTACAGCATACGAAATCTGTGGAGTGATAAAGCATCTCTGTTTGCAACATTGACTCGTCTTAAGACTGACTTGAATGATGGCTAAGCATGAATCCAGTTAATTATTTGATAACCAATAAGAAGCTTGCTACTGGATGCCAGAGTGTGTGTGGGTGGGGCGTGGGTGGGGGATCTAAATTGATAAGATCGTTTCACTCTGTATTAATTTTCAACTACTTCCAATGTTACTGCCACAGCATAGAAAGTTAAGGCAGATCTAAGCTCTGATATTCACATTTACTTATCTATCGTAGCCAGCAGTACATTTAATATTGCACCATGCATTAAAATCACTCCAAAAAAAGTATAGTTAAACACTGAGGTTTAAAAACTGAAATTCATCGGTCTTTAGTTAAAAACTAATGTAAGACTGAAAATTTCAGTTTTTAGTTTTGCGTACTAAAGACTGAAGTTCAGTCCGTAATTTGGCCGAAAAAATCAGAACTATTAAAAACCAAATTTTTAATCTTTAATCCATGTTTACTCAGTAATAAAATAAACTAAAACCTAACGTTAAGATTTTTTTTTTCTTTGAATCGGATGGTCAAATATAACGGTCCATGAGAATGTATTTGAAACTGCCCAAAACGGACACTTAATTTATATTAAAATTAATTTTAACAAATTTATATTAAAATTAATTTACTGTTAAATACCCCTAAGTTACTTCATTATCTCCTTGAAATAGGATCACATTTATTGGACTTCTTCACAATCCAGGTTACTTCCCCAACCACTTTCCCACTAATGCAGAAATGAGTTATAACCCATCTCTTCTACTCCTTCCTCACCAAAAAAGCACATCACTAAAACTATTTTCTGCTAATCCTATTCAAATATGCAGTTATGCAAAGCTATTTCAGATCCCTAACCTTATCACAGGTCTTGAAGAAATGGGAAAGTGAAAGAGTCACACCGCACATAACCAGTTTTACAAAGCCAATATTAGAAATGACATCAAGAAAACGAAGATGCACGGACAAACTTCAACCAAAGGATGGACCCTAAGTATTTGAGGAATCCGAGGTAAGACGAAGATTGTTGAGTCCGGATCTGAGCAGGAGTCGGATGGGAAATGAAGAATCAGTTCAGAGTTTGCTTTGTTTTATCATGAATCTAGTTACACCTATGTTTCGCAAATGTTATTCGTACCGATTTTGTTTATGTTTACTTTCGTGACAATTCCATCCGATTTGGTATATCTGTAACAACTCCACCCTGGTTAACATGGTATTGAGTGACAAAAATTCGAACTGCGGCAAGGATGGTTAGAGTGCGGCCATAAGTTCATCAGAGAAAGTTACTGACCAAAGCAGCAGCTTGGAGGAGTCAATGGCAGGGGATGGTCAGGCTTGAGGAAGAAGAAATATGATGGTGTCACTCGTGCATGCGCGCACGTGCACAGAAGAGCTGCAGTGATAATTTTGCAATTAAGTTGGACTGTGTCTTTTGATTCTTTTGTGTGAGTTGTATTTAGATTAGCTGGTGGTGAGTTGGCAAATTATAGCCGTTATATATAACCTTATATATAGGCAAGCATCTAAAATTAGTAAGTATGCATCAATAAAGAAACACTTCATTTTATTTTCACTTTGTTACATCTGCTTCTTCTACTTTTCTTTATTACAAAACTCTCTTCTTTGTTACAACTCTTATTTTTATTTTACAATCTTTTTCTTGTCTCTAATCTAAACTCCGACCCTTCATTCTTCTGCACTTCCTCTTCTAATTGCATCTTCTTCTCTGATTCAACCCACTGCTTCTTACGTCACTGGCATTTCTACCACCTCTATCTATCTTCTTCATTCTTCATCTTTCAAGCTTTAATTACTAGCATCATCCTACTGTCTACCTTTTTACCATCTCATTGTCTTCATGTCTGAATCACCACAGCCTGGACATAACACGGTGGTATCAGAGTCTCTGGCTGGACTAACCTCTGACAACCAGTCCACTTCCAACAGCAATCATAATTTGAAATTTGACATGTTTATCCAAGAACAAGAAGAGGCATGAAAGAGAAAGAAGAAATCAACAACCAAAATTCTCTTGCCTAAAGGAAATTAGAAGCTACAATACAAATCTTGGAGACTGGCAACCAGAAATTGGATCAAACCACACAAAATCTGGATCATGCAACAAGGAAATATGCACCAAATTTGAGAGTATGCATAATGTTCTTTCTGCTTTAGCGCAAGACATCCAACAGTTAACGCTTCAGTCTGCTACCCATCACCATCCCAATACAACTGCCAATATACATGGAGTTCTTGCATCTAATCTTCATCAACTGCCACCATCTCAACAAAACTCAAGAAATACTTCATCTTCCCTGTAACGACCCGTAATTTTGGTTATTTTAAATTATTAAATTTAATGTAATTATTGGATAAATATGGGTAGAAATAAAATTTAATGATATATTAATATTGGTTTATTGGATAATTAATTGTTTAAAATTTAATATAGGAAATTATGTGAATAATCTAATTCTTGATTTAAAATGATGAAAATGGCATCGAAAATTGATGTAAATTTTATTTAAATATATGAATGAAGATGGTTAATATTTAAAATTAGATCTAAATGTGGATAATTAAAAATTGAAAATTTTATATTTTAATTAACGAGTAAAAATAGTTATTTTGGCAACTGTCTCGGATTCGACCAAACCAATTTCATCGGATCCATAATAGTGAGTTATTGTAGGATTTCAAGTTTCGTAGCGATCAGACTTGTCGTTTGGCCTTGCGAGCTTGAAACGTGTAAAAATCAATTTAAGAAATTTGATGAATAAATTGACTTTGAAAAGCTATCTTCCACATATGATCAAATTAGGCTTCGAAACTAGTTCCACTGCGTTCGAAATAGGGGTAAAACGTTATAAACGTCAGGCAGCACGTCTCGATTGCAGTTCGGACGATTTTGGACCTAACTATATAAATACGCACGCAAATCGAGACAGATTTATTATTATTTTAATTTCTGAAACCCTAGCCTTCACTTTCTATTAATGGCTGAAAATTCATCATCTTCTCCTTTCGATATCTCTCAATCCGTTCAACGAAATCGAAAACTTACAAAAGAGAAAACGTAGAACTCGACGAGCTCTACACATCCAACGGTAGATTTGCGGCGTAGTGTCACGAAATCGCCAGGATTTGGCTTTAAAGTTGGCACATTTATTGGGTTGTTCATGATGATCGACGGCGGCATAGGCCTTGCGCCTGCTGGCGGAGGAGGTTGGGGCGAGTCGTGCTTTGTCGTTGGATCACAGTCCGATCGTATCTCGTGGCATGCGTGCTTGAAAATCTTGGTTGCGTGATGGGTTACAGGCGCTGGTGAATGAACATGAGGAGATGGTAAGATATGTTATTTATTTATTTATTAATGTTTATGTTAATTATTATATAAATATTATCGATATTAATAAAATCACAACTTTTGCATACGAGTTCGGATTCACACACGGTTTTCTCCATTGCGATCGTATCAAAATTCTAGACATTATGAAACTAGTTTGGCTGCATTTCGAAACCGTTCAAATTTAGGCCTTTATTTGGATTTTAAATCGTCGAATTGAAGGTGTGTGTTTATAAGCTCACAATTGATTAAAATAATTTTTATGTTAGTAAAATTCTACCGTGAAGTGATTTAGATTTATTGATGGTTGTTTGATAGATTTAATTGACATTTAAATGGACATCTGGATTTAATTGATAAAATTTGAATTGACAGTTAAATTGAATTAGAATTTAATTGCAAGTAAAATACCCGATATTGATAATTATGAAATTGTTGTAAATTTTATTGACTATTTGGATGATTGGTTGTGATGGATGCTATTGGTTGGTATTTAGATGTTTATTTATTTTGATATATCATGTTATCATGTTGTATATTGTTTACGGTATATAAAACTATAAATTGAATCATTTTGAATAAATTAAGAAATAGATTGAAATGACATATACCTATAGTATTTATTTTGAATTGAAATGATATATATCCATTCCTGAAATTAAATTGAAATAATTGGTTAACTTAGACATAGGATAGAAAATTATATACAGCTACCAGGTTGGTCAAATTAAATGATTTTAAAATTTTTATTTGGAATTATTTAAATGATTTGATTTAAAAAAAAACTCGAATTTATGGAAATCGAATAATTTTCAAACTGGAGCTTGAAATGTTGAAATTTAAATTTGTTAAACGAAATTGTCTAATAATCAAATTAAATATTTTGAAGTTAAAATTGAAAAATGATTTGAATTTTAGAAATCGATTTGTTTTAAAGATTTGATTTTTATTCGAACTTTGAATATTGCTAAGTAAAAGTGATATAAAACGATATTTCAAAATTAAGCTCGAAATTTAATTGTATATGAAGATTTGGATTTTAAAGTGGATATTTAAGGAAAAATTGATTTAAATGTTTTGAATCGATATTTAGAAATAGAACCCGAAATGGATATAAATTGGAAATGGTTTTAATTTGAAATTGGAATTTAAATTAATTTGAAATTGGAATTGAAATTAATTTGAAATTGGATTTGAAATTAATTTAGAATTGAAATTGAAATTCATTTTGAATTGGGATTGAAATTTATTTGGAATCGAAGTAAAATTCGACTTGAAATCGAAATTGAATTGATTAAATCGAAACCGAAATTTGAAACTGATTTGAATTGGAAATTTGGAAAGTGAACTGGTTTGACTTTAAAATCAATATTTTTAAATGAATATTTTTAGCATAAACGGTTTAAAATCTGTATTCTTTAAATATTCAAATTATGTTGATTTTTCAAACTATTTTACTATATAAACCAATTTTATTATTCAAATTATTTTCTATTAAACTATTTTAACTATTTAACTATTTTAAAAATATTTAAACTATTTTCTAAAAAATTCAAACTGGTTAAAGGGTGAAATGTTACATTTAAATCTTGGATTTAAATGTGAATTGGGTTAAAGTGAAGTTATAATCTAAATTGTGATTCGAATCAAATTTTGAAATGAAATCAGTATATCGAATTGCATTGATATTTTGAAGTAAAATATGATTTTTTAAGCGAATATAATGATTTCGAAATGGATATTGATTTTTTTTTTTTGTAAATTTGATGATTTTAAAATAGATTTGATTTTGAAGCAAATTTGATATTTTGATATTAAGTACGAATTGTTTTCAAAATATAATAGTACGAACCGATGTGTAAATAACGATTGGTTGTTAAAGAGACCGGAGCCTCTTTTTGGCATAATCTCTGTCAATATTGGAACCACTTTGAGAACTGTGTACGCGGTGGATGATATCCGGAATGTAGTGGTTGAATTGGCGACGTTTACTTGAAGGAAGTAAGAGAACGATGATGGATAACCTTGACACTCGTGTCATAATTAAAATGACTAAAATATGAGCCTATGTCTGGCCATTGAGGTTAGCTATCTCTAGCGACGTTGATCTCTCGTATTACAATTATGATTTCGTATTCGATGGGTGCACCTATTGTCGGTTGGATTGATTGTAGCAGTCGGCCACGGATGGGTTACGACCAACTAGAAAGGACCGGTAGAATGCTACCTTGGGCATTGTCTCACATACCTTATCATATTTATCCATATACGAGCGCATTAAGACTTCGGTTTTGAACCTATAAAAATGTGTTAAGGTGGATCAATGTGAACCTTAATGCTATTTTGATATTTATTTTACTGATAAACATTATTTATGCGTATATTATTATATATAAATAGTTTAACGGATCCTTAGGAGATGGAAAATCCCGTAACATCTCTTAAGTTATTGTACTCATTTTAGTGATATTGATTTGACTTACATAAGAGTATTTTAGTCCTGACTCGATGTTTTGTATTTTGATTATGCTCGGGCCAGTCCTGGGTTTTTTCAGCGTATTGAAAATTATTCTTTGGAGGACGAAGACGAAGATTTGATATATTACTATTATTATTATTTCTTTATTCATGTTATCCTGTTATATTGATTATTATCCATGATATATATATATATATATATATATATATATATATATATATGTAACTCTAATAAATGTGTACAGATTATAATTAAATGTTTATTAACAGCTTCATGAACTGTTTATTTGAGTATTATATTTTATTTATTCCGTTGTGAGATTATGTGTTTATTTTCTTCTTGTTTCCTTATTTTTCAAATTTTACCCATTGACTAGTGTGTTACCCATGCGTTGCATACGTTAATACCGTAAAAATTCAATTCTAAATGTATTGTTAAAAACGGACGTTTTATGCACTATATGGTGATTTTTTTGAGATATATGGTAAATTAAAATTGTCACTTATATACGTATGTGTGTATTTAAATATACATATATACATATACATATATTTGTGTGTGTGAGCGTGCGTGCACAGTGATTTGCATTGTTTTACATTTTGAATGGAAAAGCAAAATTTTGTAAGCTTGATATAAATGAGTGATTTTTTATTTATTATCATTTAGTATTAAGTATATTTTGATCAAGTATTGATTAAATACATTTTTTGAGTTGACTAAAAGATTGGATTTGTTATTTTTCTTCTTTTAGATAAACGATTACAGGTATCTTTTGATATTAAATCTAATTGTTAATATTAAATACATGTGATTAATTGATACATGTGATTAATGTATGAACGATGAATTTCAAATGTTTCTTACAAAATTTGTGATAATATCTAGTACTGAAAGTGTTATAACAATGTACCTGTATAATTTATGCATTTGAAAATCTTACAACAAATATTTAATCATAGATCAAAAGAAATGGAAAACCAAATCGGCCTTGAAACATTAAAAATGTAATTTTATTTTAGTGCGACCATAAAATTATTCTAGTTCTACCGATTCACTATTGTAGTTTTTACCCACTCTTTCATACCACAATAATTTTCCTTTGTGGTAAAGCATTATTACAATCGAACATTTATCTAAGATAAAGAAATCAAGTGCACATTCAATAATGAAAATGAGTGAAATGTAAATAAATATAGGATATACTTGATATGACAAAGTCAACATAAGTGAATATTAATGTAAAGAGAATAAGATGAATAAGAATTCTACTTTGTAAATGATTTTAATGCGAAATACCCGTAAAAAATTGAGTATAGCAAAGTACATACTTTTTTATTTATATTATTATTTATCATTGTTACTCATGCTTTGCACATAATAATGTTCCTTTTTTGGAATATTAAATTGAATGTATTATAGAAACATAAAAATTAATTTAAAGTTCATATATTGTTTTAAATCATGTCTTTTAGTTATTGAGTATAGTTTGTTAGTTTATAATGAAATACCGGTATTATAAGAAAATAATTATGTGAAGATGAATGTTAAATAGCATAAAAGAACTAAGGATCTTATAAATAATCATAGAAATTATAAGCTACATGGATTTGAATGTTAGATAATAGTAAACAACTAAGAGGAGAATTGTAAAAACTATAATTATTGGACTTTAAAGCAAACTAATGGAGAAGAATTGTTAATGATTATATAAATTACAAACTTTAGAGATAATAACGTAAAGTGGAATAGAATTACTGTTAGATCATATGGAATTGAACATAAAAGAATGGGAGAGAATTAAAGATAAATTCAGGGAGATTTGGAACTTTCTTTACCTTACAGCATGATTCAAATACAACATAATTCAAATAAGGTTTGAAATTTCAAACTAAGCTTAGTATCTACAAAACATTATTCCTCGAGCATCAACCAATTAAAAATAATATTAAAAGTGTGGAAAAGCGATGACAAAATACCTTCCGATAAGGACAGTCAAGGGAAACTTTATCTAAGCATGATTGAAAATATTCAGTCAATGTAAGCATGAAAATAGTTTCCAAGTTAGCTGGTTTAATGATGAGAATTCATAAAGGGAGAAGTATATTATTGTTCTCAATCTCAAAAATCATAATCTGCATGAATGCACGAAAATCAGCCTTGAAAATGTGAGGAATGGTGATTTAATAATCAAAGGTGAAGATCCACATGGAAGAAACCAAAACAATTTAAAATTTTACAATAGTGAAAGAAAAAGTAATCTTTGAAAATGATGTCAAGGGCTAATCTAAATGAATGGTTTAATTAATGAAGGACAATAGAAATAAATTTTGTAGAAGAATTTACAGTTGCATGAAGAAAACAATATTTTGAAGAAGAGAAGCCATGAACTTTTTTAATTGAAATTTTCTAAAAGTTAAAATAAATAATATACTTAAAATGCCCATGTTTCACTTTTCACAATTCTTATGTTTGGATTGCTCTAAAAATTACAAAGCAACATCCTCATAGTTTAAAACTTAATATTTTCTATTCACTCGAGAATGCAAACCTAATAATGCAATGATAATGTGTTATTGTGTACCTCAAAAAGGATACCTAGGTTATTAATCTAAAAGAAAAGCATAGCGAAGTATCTAAAATGAATTTTCTTACCTTATGACCAAGTGAATTTTAGGAATTCATTTCAAAATTTGAACACAATCAAGCTAAAATGAAAAGCACTTCCATCGACAGTGTAATGAATTTTCTTACCTTATAACCAAATGAATTAGGCTTTATGAATAAGCCAAATATTTATTTTATTTTATCTTATCATCATAATTATAATAAATCGTAATTCAACGAATGGTTTTTGCCAATTTAGAATTTAATCATCATTCGAGGAATAAACAAACATAAATTTACATTTCATTTCAGTAGACTACAGCAGCTGGTGGAGGGATTGAGGCAAGCTATAAGGCAGTGGTACATAATTAGCAAAAGGTATCAGCATGTGGCAGATAGGTGGCAAGGTAGGATGCAACACCATAGGAACCGTCGAATTGAGGCAGCATGGTTTGGTAGAAGATCGAGGTCGGTGAATTAAGGTCATGTTATTAGGTAGGTGGTGGCCGACGATTAGCGAATTGAGATCGCGAAACCTTATAAATTGAAAGGCGATTAAAGAAAATTTAGTTTTCTCTTAGCTGGCCTTAGTTACATATGTGGCATGTTTGGGCTTAGACCGGGCCTATTTGCAAAACAGTAAGGAAGGAGGATGAAGAAATATGCAATTGCTTAAACGAATTGATAAGGAAGGGACGTGGTAAACGATGGAGAATATAATTGTAACATCCCGCCTTTTCGCACACTTTAAACCGACACACGTGCCAATTCAAAGCATACGCAAGGGCGGATTGTTATGGGGTAAATAAGAAAAACAGAGAAGAAATAAAAACAAAACAGAATCTCACAGCGGAAGGATAAAATATAATAACAAATATACAGTTCATAAACAGTTTACAAAAGCTTGATTCTTCTTTTACAATAAATATCAGAGTTACACATACCAATACAAGCAATGCAGTGGAATAGAAAGAGTGTGGTGTAATACTATATATAAAATAATACTGATTCTTCGTCTTCGTCCTCCAAAGCTAAAATCTGCTATCCTGAAACGCTCGGACTGACCCGAGCGAATTTGAAAAGACAAAAACACCCGAGTCAGACTAGAATATCTTATGTGAGTTAAATAAACAGAAATAAATATGAGTACAGTAACTCAAGAGATGTTCGGGATTTACATCTCCTAAGGATCCGTTAAACTATTTACTATGTAGTATATTGCGCTATTACAATAGTGTCTATTTATAAAATAAACTTACTTTTTAATAGCGTTAAGGAGTGACCCAATATTCCCCTTAACACAAATAATGCCAATAGTCTATACAGTACCGTAATACCTCCTGATCGGGAGGCTACCAGAGGATACTCCATAGGTACGACACAAATAGAAACTCGTAGTAAAGGCTCGGTATGGTAGGTGACACGGCACAACTAGGCAATTCCAGGGTAGATATACCAATTGCTATCCAGGCTGGTGGAAACGCGTAGCCGCAGTTACCGCCCACCTCGGACTAACTCCCCAAAATCAAAATATAGAAGTGGCCACTGAATCAATCCAAGTCAAAGTATAATATCGAAGAGGAGCGTCCGATCAGAGGAATGACCTCATTGGCCTGAGAATCGCTCCTGTTTTAGCCACCTTATGCCAACTCACGGGAGTTGGGTCCACGTATTTACCTTACAGGAAACGTCGCCACCACCTACTTCATTCTGGAATCTCCACCGCGTACACGGTTAGTCAAAGTGGTTTTCGGTATCGACAGAGAGTATGTCCATATCCGATCCCGGTCTCTTTGCCAACCAATCGTTATTATAACACCGCGGTTATTTAAAACAGTTTATACTTTAAAACCAGAATATAATCCCTTTCAAAACCATAATATTAAGATATCATTTCTTCTTTAAAAACACAAACAATTTATTTTCATATTATTTTATAAAAGCCCAAATCAATGATATCGTTTCCCAAATAAAATTTTCCTTTCCAAAAATTATGTCACTTTTTTTTATTATTTAATATCCCATGTAACCAATATTTTGTTTGTAACTTTCAACATAATTCTTCGAAAATCCATAGTATTTTAAAACCATTATTTTCAAAACTAAATGGTTTGGATATTCAACGGAATGCGAATTAAAAAGGTTTAACTTTACTGTTGTTTTATAAAGAATAAATTACATGGCTTTCCAAATATTTCTTGTTTTAAAGTTAAACCAAAATCCAAAATATTACTTCAAGTTCCAAAACCATTTCAATTTTATATATATTTATATCCATTTTTGAGCATTAATATTTCAACTAAAGTTGGATTTTTATCCTTTCAAAATCAATATTCTATTAATTAATCTTGACCATTCACATAAAATCCATAATTAATAAGACTTCAATTTCTAGTAAAATATATATATATATATATATATATATATATAGAATTTTTCCACTTCAAATTATACTAGAATATCCATTTCTATTTATTTTGGGAAAATCCAATTACAAATATCATATCTTAAAATTTCCAACTTTACATTTAAACATAGGATATAAATTTACCAAACTCCATTTTCTAAATTTCTTCCATTTTCAATAAAGAAATTTGTATTCCTTTTAATTTCAAAATTTCAACTTCATAGGTATATAAATATGGAATAAAATATTTATACAATATAAATTTAAGATTTATAGACCGTATTCAATCCAAACCATAGAAATTACATTTAAAATAGTTATATATAGACCGCGGTGCCTGTATATAGTTTTCTATCCTATGGTCAAGTGATACGGATATTTATCATTTCAATCCGCAATTTAAAAAAAATAAAACTGCGGTTGTATATCATTTCAAACCGCAATCCCGAATGAAATGTAAATGCATACTAACTTGCAGTTTAATGATATCCAAATAAAACATTCATTCAACAACACATCCATCATCCAATCACAACATCGATCAATATCAATCAATAACAATTATATATATGATCATATATAACAGGTGATAACTGGCAGTTTATTCAAATTAAATTTTATCAACTATTAATCTAACAATTTATATTCAGTGATAATTGACATAACTGTTAACTAGCAGTTCATATGCAAACAAAAATTTCTAACAGCCAATTAACACGCAATAAATCAATTAAATTAACAGTTACATTCAATAAAATGCAATTCAACAGATATGAATGAAATAACATGCCAAAAGCTCATAAATAAATTTCTATTCATTTCTAAAATTTATTTAACAAACATAAAAGCTTCTAGTAGTTGTGAGTGGGTTAAAACACTCACCTTTTGAATTTAAATCGAATTCAAACCCGATTTAAACCCAAAAATTCGCCCGTCTCAGAATTCGTCCAAACCAGCGTCATCAAGTCCGGAATTTAATTACGATCCTAATAAAAAAAATTTCGCGTGAATCCGACTTCGTATGAGAAAGTTATGGCGAAAAATGGTGATTGAAATCAAAATTAAATATAAACAAAAGTGGCACATATTTCACTCACAATATAATATTTGACACGTCACCCTCTTCTTCCCAGTAACCCACGACCGCACACTCACGCACATACCAGCAGTCAACGCAGCAGCCGCCTAAACATGAAACCCTATTGAAATTTTTGCCGCAAATCTGACCGTCGAAACGCCAAACTAACCACATAGATGCGATCTCCATCGTCCACTCTACAAAACCCAGAAACAGTTTCTCCATCCGACGAAGTTTTGCGCGACGATGATGAACGGTTTTGGGGCTGTTTGAATTTATTCTGGATGTACGAAAGCTCCAATTGAAAAACGAATTTCACCAGTATATTACGCGTATCGAATACTTCAACATATATTTTTTCTGGAATTTTCTGAAATTTTTGAGTTTTGACTTTTGATTTTGAACTGTGGATGGATCCGGAATTGGATCTGAGATGTATACATTTGGGGAAGAGAAAAGAGTGAAGAAATGAACGTACAGCAAAAGAATAGAGACTAGGGTTTATAGCTGTATATTTATAGATAGGCTAGAGGTAGGGTAGCTAGACTGGATACGCGAACGTGCGTGACAAACCATGGTCCAAAAAGCCCGCTATGCCTCCGGAGCCAAATTTGTTAAAACTATATATCCAAATAGGTGTTTTAAAATATTCTGAACGCGATGGAAAAAGTTTCGCGACCAAATTCGATCGTATGAAGAAGTTAAAAAAAAACAAAAATTTCAAATTGATTTCAAAATGCGTAAATTTCAAGACGTTTCGAGTCCGTACGATCAAACGACAAGTCCGATCGCAACGAAACTTGAAACATTATTATAATTCACCGTTACGGATCCGATGAAACTGGTTTCGTCGAAATCCGAGTCCGTGACAAAAATGGCCATTTTTAATATTTATTAAATAAATTAAAATAAATCATAAAATCCAAATTTTCTTTCAACTTTAAATATTGGCCAAATTTCATTACTTATATAATCCAATCAATTCCAAATAATTTAGCAAGCTTGGATGTGAACTAAAATTTATAAGTATATAAATTTCGCAGTGTTAACCTCTGCGTTTTCTTATTATTTGGGAATTATCAATTTTATTCGCAAAACCCAATTATTAAATCATATACTTATACTCTCATCTTAAATCTAATTAAATAAATACTTGATTTCTATTATCCAACTCAAAATATATCAATTATTCTCCAACTACATAGTTAACGTTTCTTTTATATATCACTGTGGTAATATTTCAAAATGTTCATCTTTTGTTTGCATAAATTACTGTATTTAGATAAAATTGTAATTTTGGTAACTTATCACATAAATAAACTTAAAACCTCAACTAATACATTCCACCTTTGTTTCATCTTATTCATTCACTCATCAATATTCCGTACTAACTACAAAATTTAGTGTATTCCTTTAAATTGATCAAAATAAGACTTATCAACTAATAGAAAGATTTACGTACAAAATTTATTGTCATACATCTAATTTACAAGCCTATACTTAATTATTATCCTATAATACGTTTTACGTTACTATAATGTTCATTCTTCCGTTCCTACGTTTCTATAAATTTATTTAACGCAACACTTAATCTACACCTATTGCGATGTTTCAAATTTACTTGATTGAACAATTTCTTTACTCAAAATAGTTGTTGTAAACTCTTAATTCCACATTTATAAGTGTATTATTATTTTCACTCAAATATTATACATATATATAGAGTATTGGGTTTTTATTTAATCATCATTTATCATATATATTAATTAATTAAATTCAATATTTAAGTCTGACTAAATTTATTCCCCAAATACACATTTACCTTTCTCAACCAATAAATATAACCAATCAAATTCTCATTTTATTGAACCTTGGTCAATTCCACACGTTAAATTTTACTTAAAGTCTCAATTAATTAATTTACCTCGGTTTCATTACCTTATTACCTTATATGCATAATTGACATTGTTATATCTTCCATTACATCAATAATTTACCATTTCATCTTACCATTTATTTACGTATCCTTTTATTGCACTGATTGAAATAAATTCACTTATTAAATTCCCAATTCCACCCTTCTATTCAAACCGAGTATCATGCTATGATAATATTTTACGTTGGTTACACTGAAAAAAATCAACTTTTTATCGTTATCAATTAAACATACATTAATTGCACAAATTAAAGGAATTAATTGCCATTTATCCAATTAAATTTTTCATACATCAATCTATTTCATCTAAATCCTTACCTATGAATATTGCAACCTTTAATTCCATTAAATACCAATTAACCCAAATTATTTCATTTATTCTAAGTCATATTACTAAAAAATTCATCATAATAAACTTAAAATCTATACGTTTATTGATTTATTTCTATTTGTCTTATGTTAAATTCTAAATTTAGTAAGACAACCTAAAGTACTCCATTCAATCGACAGTCCCTTCCAATTGTTAATACGTACTTAAATTTCTACAGTTGCCTTCCATCTGCACTTCCGTTACTATGATAAAATTTAGTAACGTTTATGCCATCAATCCATCATAATTACTTACCCTTAATTGAGTTTGATTTCCAAATAAATTTGCTGACCCTTAATTAGACAATTTATAAAAGTTTGTCATCATACCTATAGTTCTACGCTTATGCTATGTCTTAAATTTCAATAAATTTATAAATTTTGAGATGTTCATTAGGGTTTACAAATTTATTGACTTGCAATAACAGGGTTTCTTAATCTATTCAATTTATCGTTCACAATCTTTTATTGCATTAAATTGGTTTAATATTCCCATATTAAATTTTATGTCCAGGTAAGAATTTTTCTTTCTTTCTCTACTTAATTCATTTGAATTTTATTCAAATGTCTTTAAATAGGTTTCTAAGTCACTTCTATATAATTTATTCTAGCCTTCATTTTAATATTTATCCACCACCTTTATTCTTTCAACTAAAATAAATTACAAAATCCTATTAAACAAACAATTTCAAATGGTCGAACTTTACGGGTCGTTACAATAATGATCGAATAAGTTTTACTAATTCTATCTGAATTAGTTAAAAGGTCTAGAATTTTGAAAGATAATAAAAATCTAGGATTAAGGAGACATGGTTAAGGGAGAGAATTAAGGAGAAGCTTCTATTTTCTTCTGCTTTACTATTATTTAATAGATTAATAGATTACCTACGTTCCGGATTGTTTAAGCCTGACATGTATGGATTATTGTCGATTTAAACCTTACGAAATGTAGATCGTCACAATTGATATCAGAGCGGAGGTTTAGCGATAACCTTGGGTTTGTGAGGTTTGACTCATTAAAGCTAGGGTAGTAATACCATAGTATGAGTCTGTTTGAGTATATATGTATGAGAGAGCGTACTTGTTAGTGCTATAAAATATTTTATATTGTGTTTACATATCCGTTGAGTTGTTTATAAATTCTGGTCGGTGTGCGGGACACCATGTTATCGATAGGGTTTTTAAACACTTAAACGAGACAAGTCGATATAATATTGTGTTAAAATCGGGTAAATGAAATAATTTTTATCTAATTATATTTTATACATATAAAATGATAATTTTATTGAATGGTAGTTGTTAAGAGATGTAATATTTAATTATCATCAATTATAGGTTGAAATAAAATAGAAACAAATACTTAATGAATTTTATTTTACGAAACATTTGATAATTAAATTGGATTGAAATCAATTAAAATAAGAAGCAGTTAAGATGACCAAATTGTAGATTAATGGAATATTTTGGTAATAAGGTAAGGAAATTTGTATAAGTATATTTATAATATAGCTTTTATATAGAAATGATTTTAAAAATTGAAAATTTTAGAATTTAAAATCCTTTTGTTTTCGAAATTGTTTTTGAGGACTTTGAAATTAATATTAATATTATTTGAAAGAGTTTTGACTAGAAAAATATTTTGAAAATATTTTTGAAAGAAAAAAGCATTAAACTAGCTTTAGTCACTGGGAAATAATTCTAAGAATGACTGCAGCATCGCCAGTATTCATTTTTGAGTTTTTGAGTGAAAATTGCTACCAAAAGAAATTTATTTTTCGATTAAAACAAGTTTTGTTTGTGAAAATTATTTTAAGTATGATTTAAATAAATATATGAAAATAGTTTTGAACTTATAATTGAAAATAGTAGGAATGAGTTTATAACTTATAAATTTAAAATAGTATAGAAAAGAAATAAGATACAACTTATAAATTTGAATAGGAAAATAAACTGAATTCGAAATGGTTATTATTTGGTTAAGCAAACAAAGGAAAATTTTGAATTCAAGATACAAATAAAATAATTGGCTTACCATTGTTAAATTAAATGGAGTTAGTAAAATTAAGTAAATAAAATATAGTTTAACGTGTGAAAGCTTAAATAAAAATGAATTGCATTTGAAATAAAGTAGATAAAATAATAAAATTAAATTTTGAATGAATAAATTGTATAACTTATAGATTTGAGAATTAATAAGCTAAAATCAAAGTTAAATTTGTTGAATGTGAATGATAAGAAAATTTAACTTGAATAAGATTAAATAAAATGAGTAATGGATTAAAATAAAATGAAGTTTAACTTAATATATTAAATAAAATTGAATTAGATTTTAAATAAACTAGATAAATTAGTAAAGTGAATTAATTTCATTTAAGCTATAAAATGAATTAATCAAATGAATATAAACTTGAATTTTAAAACGAAATGTAATTTAAGTGTGAAGAAAAATTAAAGTGACCAATTGGATTAATTTTAAAATTTGATGAAAATAAGTTAATTACAAATGAAGTGTGTGTTAATAAATTGTGTGTTAGCTAATTGCATATGGAAGTAACTTAAGATAATTTAATGAAATAAACTGTGAAAAAATATTATTAATATAAATTGAGTTATAAAGTAAAATTTTACTATAGTAAATTAATAATATGAATTTGAATAGATGAAGTGAATCGATTAATTAATAATAACTTAAGATATGAAGTAATAATAATTAAAGTGAGTTGTGTTGTATAAATATTTATAATAGACTTAGATAATTTATAATTGATGTTAGTATAAAAAGAAAAGAGGAGAGAGAATATACTAAGTGGAAATAAATTTAACTTAACAAGGTTAAATGGAATAATTGTATAAAATGGTCCATAAATGAATTTGTATGAAACGTTGTTAAAATTAAAGTGAATTTTTTTTTGGCAAGGCCGACGGTTTTATAGTGGACCGACCACTATTTATTACGAACGTAATAAAGTTGAAGTACAGGAGTAAGGTAGAGGCACCCTAGCTACTATGAATGAGAAATATAAGTACAGCACAGGAGTATGACAGATATGTCACAACTACTAGTTATATATAACAAAGCTAGTTCTCCTCCGCAGAGGAAGAATCTCCAATGTCCTCCAAAACCGTGGAAGAATCCAGAGAACCACCCCCATGTAGTCCAATATAGGGGCGAAAATGAACAGCAAGAGAAGGATCATAACAGTCAATGTCAGAAGAGTATATAAAAGATCTATCCCATGCAGTATCAGCTAGAAGAACAGAATTAATCTCAGCATACGAACCATCCATGTCAAGAACCAAGGAATCACCAGTAATACTATAATAAAGGCATCGAAGATCCAATAATTCATCAGATACATATCTAAAGTATGTGTCATCAACAGGGTTGAATCGCATATCAGAACGACATTCAACCCAACAGTGTTCAGACTCAGCCCAAACAACGCACGGCGAAGTGAGAACCGGCTCAGCAGGGAGAACAGAAGGAACATCATCAGGTTCTGGGGAAGCAGGATGCACTACGGAAAGGGAAGGACCAGAGTGAACCAGAGAGGCTTTGGGTACCCATTTTCTTAGCGGAGGCCGAGGCAGAGGGATCTTAGGAGCAGCAGCATGAACAACAGATCGCGTGTAGGCTGTGGCGATATGGCCAAAAGAATGACAGGAGGAACAAATGTCAGGGACCCGAAAATTTTGGAATTTGACAAATTAAATTTAATGAATCAAATGTAAATGAAATAAATTTGAATAAATTGAAAGAAAGCCAAATTATGCATGTGGTTAAGCATTTGGATAAGCAAAAAGAAATCAATGGAATGTAAACAAATTAAAAGTGGATGAAATAAATATAAATAATTGAAACAATCGATTGAATCTTAATACATTAAATTGTAATCAATCAAATGTGAATGTAATGAATATTAGTTTATTGAATGAAATATGGATTGAAACCAAATTAGTTGAACGTAAATTAATTAAAACGAATGAATTGAATATAAATCCATTGTATGATTAACGAAATGAATATTAATTAGTGAATGTGAATCGATTTAAAATATATGGAATGTGTATTGAATTAAATTACTTAAGTGTAATTAATTATATGAATTATTGAAATGAAATAATGGAAGTGAAGAAGAAAAAAAAGAATGTAACTATAAACGAGTGTAAATTAATAGAATGTAAATTCATTAATGTTGACAAGTGCATGCAAATCAATTGGAAGTAAATAAATAGAATGAAAAATCAATGGAACGTGAGTCTAATTGAATAAAAGTTGGTTGAATGCAAATAAATTGAATCGAGCAAATTAAATGTTAATAAAAATTTGAATGTTAATAAGAATGAGAGTGTATAAATTAAATATTGACATTGAAAATGTAAATTGTGATAGTTATGAATTAAATTGAATGAATATTCATTTGTCGGATGATTTTTTTGTTGTAAATCCTTATTTAATTATTTTAAGTGCATATGATGGTCGTATGGTTGCAAATTTTTGCTCGTCCCTGAGATTTGGATTTAGAATGCATGTTTTATACTTATTAGAACTTATACGTGTTCTACATCTTATTATAAGTGATTAATATTCCAAAATAAGTTGATATAGGTACATACGAAGACTGTTTGGACGTATACACGGACTATTATATGCTTTGCTTGCTTAATACGAGCGAACTTACTCGTATTATTGATAATAAGGTACGTATCTCGAATTACATACCGCGATTTTATAATTTTGCCTTTCGGGATGCCTCATCATTGAGATGAGATGTATATTTGATATATATGGGTTATATTTGTGTTATATATTGAATTGTAAAAAATTTCCGATTGAGTCGCGCAAAGGAGACTTTGTCGAAATTTTCCGTAAATCCGAGAGTTAGAAAAAATATAAGGTTTTAAAAATTTTACGACTTGTTTTTATATATAAGTTATATTTTCCGTAAACCGATAACAGAATGGCGTAATAAAAGCGTAGTAAAGATTTTCTAATAAGATTTTAAAGTTATAAGTGATTATTTGAATAAAATCTATTGTATGTTATATTCTTTACTTAACGCCTTTTCGAGTACGAAAAGTTTTGAGTGAGGGAGTATGTAACGACCGGTATTTTTGGCTATTTTAAATTATTAAATTTTATTGGATAAATATGGGTAGTAATAAAATTTAATGATTTATTAATATTGGTTTATTGGATAATTAAATTGTTTAAAATTTAATATTGGAAATTATTTGAATAATTTAATTCTTGATTTAAGAAGATGAAAATGGCATCATAAATTGATGTAAATTTTATTTAAATATGAATGAGGATGGTTAACATTTAAAATTAGATTTAAATGTGAATAACTAAAAATTGGAAATTTTATATTTTAATTAACGAGTAAAAATAGTTATTTTGGCAACTGTCTCGAATTTCGACGAAACCAGTGTCATCGGATCCGTAATAGTGAGTTATTGTAGGATTTCAAGTTTAGTAGCGATCGGACTTGTTGTTTGGTCGTGCGAGCTTGAAATGTGTAGAAATCAATTTAATAAATTAGATAAAATAAATTGACTTTGAAAAGCTATCTCCCACATACGATCAAATTAAGCCACGAAACTAGTTCCATTGCATTTGAAATGGGGGTAAAACATTATAAACGCCAGGCGGCACGCCTCGATTGGAGTGCGGACGATTTTGGACCTAACTATATAAATACGCACACAAATCGAGATAGTTTTATTATTATTTTAATTTCTGAAACCCTAGCCGTCACTTTCTTTTAATGGCTGAAAATTCACCATCTTCTCCTCTCGATATCTCTCAGTTCGTTCAAAGAAATCGAAAACTTCCAAAAGAGAAAACGTAGAGCTCGACGAGCTCTACACATCGAACGGTAGATTTGCGGCGTAGCGTCTCGAAATCGTCAGGATTTGGCTTTGAAGTCCGCGTGTTTATTGGGTTTTTTAATTGGCGGCGGCATAGGCCTTGCGCTTGCTGGCGGAGGCGGAGGAGGTTGGGGCGAGTCGGGCTTTGCCGTTGGATCGAAGTCCGATCGTATCTCTTTGGCATGCGTGCTTGAAAATCTTGGTTGTGTGATGGGTTATAGGCACTGGTGAACGAACGTGAGGAGATGGTAAGATATATTATTTATTTATTAATGTTTATGTTAATTATTATATAAATTTTATCGATATTAATAAAATCATAACTTTTGCATACGAGCTCGGATTCATGCACGGTTTTCTCCATTGCGACCGTATCGAAATTCTGGACATTACGGAACTAGTTTGGCTGCATTCCGAGACTATTCAACTACCGAGTTGGTTAAATTAAATGATTTTAAAATTTTGATTTGAAATTATTTAAATGATTTGATTTAGAAAAAATCCAATTTATGAAAATCAAATTATATTCGAATTGGAGCTTGAAATGTTGAAATTTAAATTTGGTAAACGAAATTGTCTAATAATCAAATTTGAGATTTTGAAGTTAAAATTGAAATATGATTTGAATTTCAGAAATCGATTTGTTTTAAAGATGGGATTTTTATTAGAACTTTGAATATTGCTAAGTAAAAGTGTTATAAAACGATATTTCGAAATTAAGCTTCGAATTTTATTATATTTGAAGATTTGGATTTTAAAGTGGATATTTAATAAAAATTGATTTAAGTGTTTTGAATCAATATTTTAGAAATCGAACTCGAAATGGATATAAATTGGAAATGGTTTCAATTTGAAATTGGAAATTATAATTTGAAATTGGAATTGAAATTAACTTGAAAGTGGATTTGAAATTAATTTAGAATTGAAATTGAAATTCATTTGAAATTGGGTTTGAAATTTATTTGGAATCGAAGTAAAATTCGACTTGAAATCGAAACTAAATCGATTAAATCGAAACGGAAATTTGGAACTGATTTGAATTGGAAATTTGGAAAGTGAGCTGGTTTGACTTTAAAATTAATTTTTTTAAATGAATATTTTTGGCATAAACGGTTTAAAATCTGTATTCTTTAAATATTCAAACTTTGTTCATTTTTAAACTATTTTACTATATAAACCATTTTTATTACTCAAATTATTTCCTATTACACTATTTTAAAACTATTTAAACTATTTTCTAAAAAATTCAAACTGGTTAAAGGGTGAAATGTTACATTTAAATCTTGGATTTAAATGTGAATTGGGTTAAAGTGAAGTTATAATCTAAATTGTAATTCGAATCAAATTTTGAAATGAAATCAATATATCAAGTTGAATTGACATTTTGAAGTAAAATATGATTTTTGAAGCGAATATAATGATTTCGAAATGGATATTGATTTTTCTGAGTACATATGATGATTTCGAAATGGATTTGATTTTGAAGCGAATATGATATTTTGATATCAAGTACGAATTATTTTCGAAGTATAAAAGTACCAACCGATGTGTAAATGACAATTGGTTGTTAAAGAGACCGGGGCCTCTTATTGGCATACTCTCTGTGAGTATTGGAACCACTTTGACAACTGTGTACGTGGTGGATGATATGCAGAATATAGTGGTTGAATTGTCGACATTTATTGGAATGAAGTTAGAGAACGATGATGGATAGCCTTGACACTCGTATCATAATTAAAATGACTGAAACATGAGCATATGTCTAGCCATTAAGGTTAGCTACCTCTAGCGACATTGATCCCTCGTATTACTATTGTGATTTCATATTCGATAAGTGCACCTATTGTCGGTTGTATTGATTGTCACGGTCGGCCATGGATGGGTTACGACCAGCTATAAAGGGTAAACTGGTAGAATCCTACCTTGGGTATTGCCTCACGTGCCTTATCATATTTATCCATATATGAGTCCATTACGACTTTGGTTTTGAACCTATAAAAATGTGCTAAGGTGGATCAATGTAAAGCCTTAACGCTATTTTGATATTTAGTTATGCGTATACTATTGTATATAAATAGTTTAACAGACCTCTAGGAGATGAAAAATCATGTAACATCTCTTAAGTTATTGTGCTAATTTATTGACATTGAATTGACTTACATAAGAGTATATTTGTCCTGACTCAAGTATTTTGTCTTTTGATTACGCTCGGGTCAGTCCTGAGTTTTTTCAACGTATTGAAGATTATGCTCTGGAGGACGGAGATAAAGATTTGATATATTACTATTATTACTATTATTATTTATTGCTATCCTGTTGTATTGATTATTATCCATGATGTATATATATAACTCTAATAAATGTGTGCAGAATATAATTAAATGTTTATTAAACAACTTCATGAACTGTTTATTTGAGTATTATATTTTCTTTGTTCCGCTCTGAGATACTGTGTTTGTTTCGCTCTGAGATTCTATGAATTATTTTCGATTTAAACCTTCCGAAATGTGGATCATCATATTCCCCATTGATGAACCCCACCAATCACCCAGTAATGACTAGTCTTCCTCCTCAGAGACAACATGATAATAAAATACCTTTAAACCCAATCTGTTTAAATCCATATAGACATGCTCACCACATAAAGAATGATTTAGAGAAAATCATCAAGGAATTACTAGAAAATGGCATCATAAGGCACAACAACAGTTCATATTCTTCTCATGTACTATAGTTATGGTACGAAAAAAAGATAGCGCTTGGAGGTTGTGCATTGACTGCCGAAGCCTGAACTACAATCAAAGATAAGTTTATCATTCCTTTAATTGATGATTTATTCGATGAGCTGCATGGATCAAAAGACTTTACTAAATTAGACCTTAAATCAAGTTATTATCAAATTAGAATGAATGAGGATAACATACATAAAAAGGCTTTTAAAACTCATGATGGACACTACGAGTATATAGTAATGCCTTTTGGGTTAGTTAATGCACCATCAATTTTTCAATCACTTATGAATGACATCTTTAGACCTTACTTAAGAAAATTCATACTGGTTTTCTTTAATGATATACTAATATACATCTGAACCATGTCTGAGCCTATACAAAATATTGGCTTGACATTTCAGGAATTGAAGCAAAATCAGCTGGTAATTAAATTATCCAAATGCAGCTTTGCCAAAAAATCACTTGAGTATATAAGCCACATTATTTCAGAACTAGGGGTAGTTGTTGATCCTAACAAAGTCAAGGCAGTGATCGATTGGCCACTACCAAAGAACATAAAGGCTTTAAGGGGAATTCCCGGTCTAACTGGGTATTATAGAAAGTTTATTAAGGCGTATGGTCTCATTGCAAAACCTCTGCCAGATATGTTAAGGAAAAACTCCTTTATGTGCTCTACTGAAGCCAAAGATGCTTTTGATCAACTCAAGCAGTGTTTGCCTAATCCTACTGTCCTTGCAATGCCAGATTTTTCACAATCATTCACTCTTGAATGTGATGCCAGTGGATTAGGAGTGGGAGCAGTGCTACAACAAAACAAAAAACCAATACCTAATTTAAGCAAGGCATTGCATGGTCGAAATTTAGCCTTATCTACCCATGAAAAGGAGCTAATGCCCATCATTATTACTACAAAAAATGGTCACAATGCCTTATGGGGAGGCAATTCATTATAAAACAGATCATTGGAGCCTCAACTATTTGTTATCACAAAGGCTTCACAATGGTGTGCAAAACAAATGGCTAACAAAGCTCCACGGATTTGATTATATAGTTGAGTATTGTAGGATCGATTTCACCATAGAGGGGGAGGGGGTGAATAGGGTGATGGTATTAATTATAAAAATTAATTGTTGAAGCTTATAAAATTATTTCAACACAGATCACAGATTAATAGCAGCACAGAAAAATAGCAGAATAATAAAATGCAGAAATAGAACGACAGTGGTAACGTACAGCTGCAAACAATTGCAAGCACACGAAATCAGAAGTCAAGGCCGAAGATAATACAAAATCATGAATCAGAAAATCAATTGACGAATTCAAGTTACGGAGAAAAGTTGAAGCCGTGAACAATTGATTGTAATCAATATGAACAGGTCAAATTCGAAATCGTGGTGGCCAAAATAATTGACCGAGTTAAACATCAATACCGTGAGGAGCAAGCATCAAATATACGAATTTGATTAAGTCAGTAAAATCATCAACATCAAAAATTAATCGAATGGCCGAAAATAAAACTTTGAACAAATCAGACGAACGCAACTAAAGGAGATCGAACTCCTATATAAACTACAATCATCATCGGCATATATCCATCGAGTTCAAGTACGAAAACACTAAAGCACAAAAGCATAAATTACATACCGAAGAAAGGAAAGAACTCGATCAACGAAGCAGCCGAAGTGAGCAACAAGGAAAACGATCGATCAAGGCTACACGCGAATAACCACCGAATCGATCAACATAAAGTCGGCTCTTCGCAAAGCCATAATTTGGATCAAGGACGAAAGCCCTAATTGTAATCGGAAAAAAGAAGCCGCCATTATATCAAAAGGAACGGAGCAAATAAAAAAGGATCGGGTCGAATTACAAAAGGGGCCGGCTTATTTTTTCTTAAGAGCTTTCTTTTTATAAGATAAAGGGCTTTTATTTTAAATTAGGGTTATTTTATTATTTTTTTAATTTGTAATTTCTTTTTAAACCGTTTAAATTTCTAATCGTGTGACTAGGGGACAAACTACGTGGCATAGTTTGAGAATCCGCAACTCAGTGGCTGAGTTGTGGTAGGGTTTTGAGCGTAGAGTTAGGTTTAGTCGATAGTAGGTGTCGCGAGTTTACGTATGTAAGCGTCTGACTAACTAATTTCTAGTAGAAACCTTGGGGGCAGCACGTAGGCAGAGTTTTGCCGAAGGTGGGTAAATTCTATGTTGTTCTGTTTCTGTTATTTATATTCTGCGATATCTGTGCTGCTATTATTCTACTGTGAACTGTGTTGAAATTATTTTATAAGCTTCCGCAATTAATTTTTATAATTTATACCATCACCCTATTCACCCCCATCTAGGGTGAAATCGATCCTACAAGTGGTATCAGAGCTAGGAATAGAAGTCAACTTTTGTATTAAAAACTCGTTTTTCAAAAATCGGTTTTTGTTTTAAAAATTTGAATTTTAAAAAATGGCTTCTTTTAATAATACTTTTGTTGAGGGTCGTTCCAATATTATAACTTCTATTTTCGATGGAACAGTTTTTTTGAATTGGAAATTGAAAATGGAATTTTATTTAAAATCTGTTAATGTTAAATGTTGGGATATTGTTGAAAACGGGTATGATATAACAGATAAGAAAATTATCTCGATTAACGCTCTTGCTATGCATATATTATTATTCTCATATTAATCAAGATAATTTTAATTTCATCTCTCATTGTGAAAATGCACAGGAAATCTGGAATACTTTCGATGCAATATATGGTGCAAAAGTCAACAACAATGAGAAGTCCTTCACAACCGACTCAGTTAAAGAAATGTGCTTAACAGGATTGGTAAAAAGCAGTTGTGATGAGGATGATGATGATGGAGCAGCTGAACTGACATTAATAATGAAGAAATTCAAAAGGTGGAACCACAAATATGGAAATCCAGCTCTAAATCAAGAATTAAAAAGCAGAATAATCAAAGCACTAGACAATTCGGAAGAACACGGGATCATTTGCAACAAACTCCGTGATATCAAGCCCAATTATCCCTGATTTCAACGCGATTTTGAAAAGAAATCAAAACGGAGAAATGCTATAGCCACGTGGAATACAAGTGATGAAGATAATCTAAGTACTAGCAGTGAGAGTGAGAAAGCAGATATGTGCCTTCATGGAAATATAACTGATAGCGACGATGATGAGCCAAGCGAGGTATCAAAACTCACTAACTCTGAATTACTTATTTATTTCCACGAAGTAAATGGCTGTTTTGAACGACTTAGGGAGAAATATGCTAAACTTGAATCACAAAAAGTTACTTTGATAGAATTAAATGAACAACTTGACCAATTAGTTAAAACCTATCAAAGTAGGATCCATAAGTGTGATAAGTGTCCAATATTTGAAGAAGAAATTAAAAAATCAGAAATTAAAATGAAATCGCTTGAAAATGAAATTATGATTTTGAAAGAAAGTGAAAATATTAGGAGAGAGAATTCTATTAAAAAGTGCACACAATTGTTAAATGAAAATGAATCTCTCAAAATACTAGTCCAACAATTGTCAACCACTTTAGATCAATTTTCAAAAAGTGAAAAATCATTGAATATGCTATTAGGAAAGCAAACTGTTAATACGGTTAGACAAGGACTTGGATATAATCAATCTAAAAATGTTGAAAGCGATATTAATCAAGAAAATTCCATGTTCACAATTTGTAGAAAATTTGGACACAGTCATAATAGTTGTAGGTATAGACCCAAACACGTGAAAACTATACCAATTTGGGTTCCAAAAGGCACAAATATAAAATCTCTCAAAGTTAAACAAATTTGGGTGTCGAAAGGAACATATATAAATAGTTTTGGGTCTTCACAAAATTATTTTTCAAAATAATCTGCCACTAACAACCATGGACCTATAAAAACAAATAGGTCACAAAAATCTTTCATCGTGTAGGTGTGGTGGCAGGCTAAGGAACAACAATAGTGCTACTTGGATTCTGGTTGTTCCGAGAGCACACCGAGCAACAAAGAAAAGTTCCTAGCCTAGTACAAAGGTGACAGAATCACAATGGACAACAACAAAAAATATCGTAAAGGTAAAATAGGTAATGGTATATTTATTTGAACGATATATTAAATGTGCTAATCTTCACCGTATTCTGAATTAAATCAGCCAATAATGTGATGATGAAAAGATGTTGATTTTGATTCTGACTTATTTAAAATAGTTGGCCAATTATATTCTTATGCCAAAAACACTATACAAATCTCTAGATTTTTTGAATTACTTCATATATTAGTTCAGATTAAAAATAGTGTTTTGTTGGATGATAATACAATTGGTTATAATATGGCTAACTCTATATTCACGGTTATCGATTATTTACACGGCTTCAATTCAAATTCAAAAGAATGTCATTTAAATTGTTGTTAAAATTGAGTTTGGAATTTTTGGTGTACACTTCATGGTTTCGTCGATCAAATTCAATTAATGATAATTTTGAGTGAAAGAGAAATTCAGATGCAGATTACACTGGTAATCTAGTTGATAGAAAAATTCTAGTGAAACGTGATTTTCGTTAAGACATTTAGTAACTGCATCGTTTTTCAAAGAAAATATCTGCATATTTTTCATTTCAAATAATTTTCAAATAGCAGAAAATTTTCTTATAAAACCCCCTTAAGAAAATCATTTTTGACCATATTTTCATATTAGTCATTTTGAAAAATTGATTTCATAATTATTTTTGAATTTGATTTCAAATGACTATTTTGACTAATCTGACTCTCTAATAATTATCGAAAAGAAAAATAGTGATTGAAAAAGTGATGAGTGTTGATATTTATCATATATTATGACCCAGGACGGTATAATTAGTAAATTTCTTTAGAAATTTAAACAAGAGTTATAAAACTTTTGTTGGTAAAAATTCCATGACCATCTCTATTTCTATCATATTTCTAACAACCATCACTCATCAAAATTCTATATAGTTTGTCGATATGTGGTACTTTAAACAGGAATCATTCGTTTTTCATTTTACATTTTTTTTAAAAAAAAAATTAATAATAAATAAATACCAAAGTATTCACTCTCATTTAAAAGTCCTCACGGTTATGCATGGGTGAATTACTTGGAATTTGTTATGTGCTTTCATGCTCATTTAAAAGTCCTCATGGTTATGCATGTATGAAACGCATATCAAAAGTTGATTTTTAAAATAAACAAGTTGATTCTAATCCCATTTAAAAGTTCTCACGGTTATGCGTGGTTAGAAGATACTTGAATTCATTTTTTTAAAATAAAATTAGAATACTACTAATCTCATTTAAAAGTCCTAACGGTTATGCATGGTTAGTACATATTCAAATTCCTGATATAAATATACCACAAATAGAAACAACTGTATGGTTTATATGATGACATCATTTCCATCATTCTAAAAGTGGAATATGCGCCAAACAAAATATTTATGATTTTTATTTGATTTTTTATTGAAATTTAATATTTATATTCAATTGAATTTTAATGTTGGATTAATATCAATCACTTAATCTTTATTTTCTCTAACACTATTACTCTTTTGCTGATAACAAAAGAGGGAGAGAAAAGTAAAGATTTTGTCAAATAAAATCAAGCAAAAGTCAAATAATTTTCTATTTGCATCTAGGTTCATTTGCATATTTTTATTTGTATGCATATATGTAGGAGGAGCTTTGTGTAGAGAGGAAGCATTTAAATAGGGGGAGCAATTAGAGCATATCAATGATCAAATACATTTAACATATTCAAAATCTTAAATATATGTTTGTTATCATCATAAGGGGGAGATTGTTGAATATGCGATTATATGATTTTTGTTTGATGATAATAAACATATATATATTCGTTTAAATGTATTTGTTAATGTACTATTTTATTTTTCATAGATTAAATAAATATTTGCTGAACAAAATTAAGTAACACAGAATTTGAATTCAAACAGAAATTTTATTCAAACAAATATTTATTACAATTTTGAATAGTACAAATTCAAGCTCTCGCTATACATATACAATTCTGATTACAATACATCACAATTTCATAATTATATTTAACCTCACTACAGATCACTCATTCACTCAATTCGTATTTTATCTTCAACTTCATTCCAGTTAGAATCCAACATCTGAGCAACCTGCAAAAATATTCACTAACGCAGTAAAATTAAAAAAGAAATATTTTTGCAATATAAAATAAAATATGGATTTTGAAAATATTATTTGCCTCAGTTATTTGGGTTGTTCGTTATTATTTAACTTTGAATTCATCATACACGAACAGCTTGTGACATACACAGTGTATCGCTGTATATGCCACAAGGCCGTGCATACCGATATATACACTTGATAAATTTACAGGGACAGGTGAGCACAGGTCAAACCCAAATTATCGGATTCAACTCAAGTGCAATGAAATAATGTCACAACTTTCAGCACAAGGTCAAATCTGAGCTTAAGTTGGATTCAACTCAGGTAAAATTTTGAAAAATAAACAAAATGCAAAGGTCAAGTCACTGCTATCATGACTCAACTCAATGCAACAACCAAAGTCAAGGCAACATGAAGTCTGCAACTCAAACTGCAAGTCCAAACCAATGCACAATGCACTAAGCAAATGACAGAGTTAGTTCAAACATGTATTAAAAAGCATGTACAGGGTAAACAGCAAACCACTGACAGTCAACTACAAGTCCAGCTACGACCAAGATCACATGGTCAGTGAGAACAGATCAAAAGACCATATGGCAATATGCATCAGGTTAGAGCATGCAAGCACAGCCTCAAACCAGAGACGATCAAAGACAGAGAAAACAAGTCTACACAGGATACTGCAACTTGAACATCAAAATACAAACCTCAACTAAGCACATGCATCAGTAATGCCAGCGATCAAGCGTACAAGCATATACCGAACCAACATATCAAGCAACAGTCAACCGGCCAGAGTGTACATGAGGATAAGTGCAGACACTACATGAGCAATCAAGTGCACCAAAGGGATATACAGTGACGACATACAAAAATGACCAAACAGCAAGGCACAGAAACATGATCAAACTTAATGTAACAAGACTCAAGTCAGTAAATAGTTCAATGGTAAAGATGAATGCAGACATACACCTATATACATACATGAACGTATGTATACAAATGATCAATACAACATGAATAAGATAACAACTACAATACATGGAAATGTCCAAGCAATATGCATCAACCATCAGGTTAGAACCACTGACCATACAACATGGCTCAACAACATAAATGCACAAGCATACAAATATACAATGCAAAGAAGGGTGCAGTGAAGACTGTAGGTCATGGCTACAACAACTATTTTTTTTAAGAACGACAATGGCAACGTACAGCTGCAAACAATTGCAAGCACACGAAATCAGAAGTCAAGGCTGAAGATAATACAAAATCATGAATCACAAAATCAATTGACGAATTCAAATTACAGAGAAAAGTTGAAGCCGTGAACAACTGATTGTAATCAATATGAACAGGTCAAATTCGAAATCATGGTGGCCAAAATAATTGACCGAGTTAAACATCAATACCGTGAGGAGCAAGCATCAAATATACGAATTTGATTAAGTCAGTAAAATCATCAACATCAAAAATTAATCGAATGGCCGAAAGTAAAACTTTGAACAAATCAGATGAACGCAACTAAAGGAGATCGAACTCCTATATAAACTACAATCATCATCGGCATATATCCATCGAGTTCAAGTACGAAAACACTAAAGCACAAAAGCATAAATTACATACCGAAGCAAGGAAAGAACTCGATCAACGAAGCAACCGAAGTGAGCAACAAGGAAAACGATCGATCAAGGCTACACGCGAATAATCACCGAATCGATCAACATAAAGTCAGCTCTTCGCAAAGCCCTAATTTGGATCAAGGACGAAAGCCCTAATTGTAATCAAAAAAAAAAGCCGCCATTATTTCAAAAGGAACGGAGCAAATAAAAAAAGGATCGGGTCGAATTACAAAAGGGGCCGGCTTATTTTTTCTTAAGAGCTTTCATTTTATAAAATAAAGGGCTTTATTTTAAATTAGGGTTATTTTAATTTTAAATTGTTTTTTAATTTGTAATTTCTTTTTAAACCGTTTAAATTTCTAGTCGTGTGACTAGGGGACAAACTACGTGACATAGTTTGAGAATTCGCAACTCAGTGGCTGAGTTGTGGCAGGGTTTTGAGCGTAGAGTTAGGTTTAGTCGATAGCAGGTGTCGCGAGTTTACGTGTGTAAGCTTCTGACTAACTAATTTCTAGTAGAACCTTGGGGGCAGCATGTAGGCAGGGTTTTGCCGAAGCTGAGTAAATTCTGTGTTGTTCTGTTTCTGTTATTTATATTCTGCGATATCTGTGCTGCTATTATTCTACTGTGAACTGTGTTGAAATTATTTTATAAGCTTCCGCAATTAATTTTTATAATTTATACCATCACCCTGTTCACCCCCCCTCTAGGGTGAAATCGATCTTACAAGTATAAAAGTGGAAAGGAAAATATAGTGGTTGATGCTTTATCCATGAAGGAGGACATGCAAGTACAAGAAGTATCTGTGGTACAGACACCATGGTTGGATGAATTAAAAGACACATTACTAAACTCAGCATGGTACCAACAACAAATGACCAAAATACAGAACGGGCAGCTACAGGAAGGCAAGTACAAGCTAGCAAATAACCTAATCTTCTATAAAGGAAATTTTTTAATGGACCATCACTTGGCAACACTGTTGCACACTCTCATAGCTGAACATCATTCCACTCCTTTAGGGGGCCACTCAAGAATCAAGGGTACCTTAAAAAAATTGAGACAAGTACTTTAAAAAATCTGAAAAGTGCTATTGAATACTTTGTAAAATCTTGTGATGTCTGTCAGAGAAATAAAGGGGAAATGTACACTTGCCTAGCCTACTGCATCCCCTACCTATTCCTGAACAAGTATGGGAAGATATTTCTAAGGATTTTATAACATGTCTTCCAAAAAGTCACAAGCACACTGTTATTCTTGTAGTAGTAGATAGGTTGAGCAAATATGCTCATTTCTTTTCCCTTTGCCATCCATACACAGCAAAAGAAGCGGCTAAGGTATATTTTAATGGGTATTCAAATTACATGGCCTACCAAAATCAATAGTAGGTGGCAGGGATGCTATGTTCACTAGCAACTTCTGTCGGGAGATTTTTAAATTACAAGGCGGCAAGTTGAAAAAGAGTTCTTCTTACCACTCACAAAGTGATGGGCAAACAGAGATCATAAACAAAATTCTTAAGCGATATTTGCGATGTTTTGTATGTCATAGGCCGCATGAGTTGAGTGATTGGCTATCTCTAGCCGAATACTGGTATAACACAACCTGGAAGTCATCGACCAATATGACCCCCTTCAAGGCAGTGTATGGGATAAATCCTACAAATTTACTCACTTATGTTCCTAATACGGCCAAAGTTGAGCAAGTAGAAGAATTTTTATTTAGTAGAGACATCACCTTAGAATTTTTAAAAGATAGCTTGAAGTTGGCGCAAGATAGGATGAAGAGATATGCAGATTTAAAAAGGACTGACATGGAGTATCAAGTTGATGACGGTTTTTCTTAAAGCTAGAGCCTTATAGGAAAATAACTGCTAGAAATCAAAGAACACACAAATTGTCTCCCAAGTATTACGGGACTTATCAAATAGAAGAAAGAATTGGGATAGTAGCTTACAATTTAAAACTGCCTGCTCATGTCAAGAGTCGTCATATATTTCATGTTTCTCAACTTAAAAAAAGATTGGAAATGGGATAATAATTCAGGAGGATGCTCCTAGTTTCGAAGAAGAAATAGTAATACAACTAGAAAGGATCTTGGATTGAAGAATTGTGCCTCGAAACAATGAAGCAGTGGTACAAAATTTAGTAAAATGAAAAGGCAAGCCTGAAGAAGAAGCAACTTGGAGGGATCACTGGCCGACTATTAGACGCTTTCCCACTTTAGAGCTTGAGGCAAGGTCGATTTTTGAAGAGGAAGGGAGATGTAATAAATCCACCCTAGTTAACATGGTATTGAGTGACAAAAATTCGAACTGTGTCAAGGACGGTTAGAGTGCAGCCATAAGTTCATCAGAGAAAATTACTGACCAAAGCAGCAGCTTGGAGGAGTCAATGGCAGGGGATGGTCGGGCTTGAGGAAGAAGAAATATGATGGTGTCACTCGTGCATATGTGCACGTGCACAGAAGAGCTACAGTGATAATTTTGCAATTAAGTTGGACTGTGTCTTTGATTCTTTTGTGTGATTTGTATTTAGATTAGCTGGAAGTGAGTTGGCAAACTATAGCCATTATATATAACCTTATATATAGGCAAGCATGTAAAATTATAAAGTATGCATGAATAAAGAAATACTTCATTTTATTTTCAATTTGTTACATCTTATTCTTCTACTTTTCTTTATTACAAAATTCTCTTCTTTATTACAACTCTTATTTTTATTTTACAATCTTTTTCTTGTCTTTAATCTAAACTCTGATCCTCGTTCTTCTGCACTTCCTCTTCTAACTGCATCTTCTTCTCTGATTCAACCCACTGCTTCTTACCTCACTGACATTTATACCTTCTCTGTCTATCTTTCTCATTCTTTATCTTTCAAGCTATAATTACTAGCATCATCCTACTATCTACCTTTTTACCATCCTATTGACAGCCTGGACATAACACTATCTATCTAGTTTATCTTCTATTTGGGATTGATTTTTGATTCATTATACTATCTTATCACTTTGCTGATTTTCTTTATTAGAAGATTATACTATTACCATTTCATCAATCATTGTGTGCTTTTTGTGATATTGTTGGTTTCCATCTTTGAAGTAATCTTTAATGCAACTAGCAACGATTATCTGGTTACGTGTACAGGTAATTAATTATGCTGCTATGTTCCTATTAGCAAACTGTTATTGTTAATTAATCTTTATATTGTAGCTTCCATGTTATTTAAGGCATTAAAATATAGAGTTGTTGAATTAAAGTTCTTTTTATATTTTTAAGTTCTCAATTGTAACTCTTGTGGCTAATTTCCACTTTATATGGCCTGTCATTTCATAATAATGTGCATAATGGATAAAAGCTATTCCTATTATTCACTGATCACTTTTTTCTCCTTTTTTGATGTAAAAGATCAAGCGAAAGAAACAGTTACAATGCATGTGAAAATGAATTGAACTTTTAAGTAAATAAACATGAAAATGAATTGAGAAAAATATTTGTTAATTTTAATCTCTGTGGTGGCATGTAAATAGCAACATAAATGAATACATTTGCCTTGTGATCTAATTAATTCCAATAAGAATGTAACAAATATACATACACAAAAGTCCCTGCAATTTATATATAAATGTAAATTTGTAATCCATTTACATTACATGTCCAAAGTTACGATGATGAGCTGAATGTCAGATTCAATTTGAAAAATATAATTACTACCTCCTTACACGATTTGTTTATATATATATATATATATATATATATATATATATATATATTGACGCAGCGGATATTACGGATGACGACGAAATGAAGATTTCGTGTCAAACTAATCGAAGAACGATTAGATGAAGCAATATCAATCAACGGATTGAAAGATACCGAATACCCAAATTCGTTGATCTCCAAAGATACCGAATTCTAGCTATCCCTAACACGTTGATCATGCACGATACCATGTTAAAAGATCTATGATTCTTCGACGTTGATCTCGCGCATGAGATTCCGTGAATCGGCTTCAAATCCGTTGATTCGAGCTCACTCGAATACCGCAAATGGAGAAAGGAGCTCACACTCAACTTCTAATTTCAAAGAGGCACAAAGCACTCAAACAAAGTTTTATTCAAAATCAACCAATTTATAAATGACCCAACATCCCTATTTATAGGGTTACAACACAACACTACACAGCCTTTACCGACCAAACATAGGTCGCGACCTACGACCTAAGACAGCACGACACAACAACATAAAGGAATTACACCTCAAACGACCTAACAAAATACCAACAACATACGACCTAATTACAACTCACACGACCTACGATTTAACAATTCACAACATACAACAGGTCCTTGCGACCTACGACTCAACATTCAAACGGCTTATATCAATCTACAAATAGAACCCACGCGACCTACGACTTAAACAGAGCTGCATCAGGGAGCTTCAGTGACTTGAAGCGATCGACATAAGAGAACTGCGGCATAAGATGGTAGTTTAGCTTCAACGATATAAGGAAAATTGCTTCATGCGACTTAAGGCCTGAGCGACCTAACTTAGGTCGTAGCTCGTCGAACTCTTAGCTCGAAAGGTCGGAGCGACCTAATGAAATATGCACCGGCTTCCTTAACTCGCTAGGTCGGCCCACGCAGCTTGCATATGACTTAGGACTTGGTGCGCTAGGTCGGTGGAACGGTCTAGACTCTAAGTTGTTAGGTCGCGGACAACTTAAAATACTCGAGCGACCTAAAGCTTCTCGACCTAAGCAGAGGGGTAATCTGGAGCGAGATAAGGGCAATGCGGCTTCATTTGTTAGCTCGCTTTCATGACTTGTTAGCGACCTAAGGGTGTGATCTGGCCTTAACTCGCTAGGTCACTTGAGCGAGCTAAAACTTAATTTGACAGTAGTAGTTTGCGCTGCATCATCCTCCCCCGGTTGACTGAAATTCGACCTCGAATTTGCACCTTCCTTTTCTACAACAAGTTCATTCCCATGATACGGAACCAAGTATTTGACATTGAAAACATCAGAAGTATGAACATTATCCGGCAACCTCAACTGATACGCATTCTCATTTATCTTCTTCAAGATTTCCATTGGACCAATTTTTCGAGCTTTCAACTTGTTGTAAGTTCCCACTGGAAAACGATCTTTCGTTAAAACGGCGTAAACCAAATCATCTTCTTTGAAGTTCACACTCCTTCGTTTCTTATCTGTCAATTGTTTGTACTTCTCATTTGATGCAAGCAATCGTTCATGAACAGTTCTGTGACACTCCTGCAGCTCATTCACAAAATCACAAGCTCGCTTAAGGACTCCCTTCTAATATGGCACGTTCGTCAAATCCAACGGTCCCTTTGGAATTGCTGAATAAACAACTTGAAACGGACTGAAACCAGTACTCCGATTAACAGCGTGATTATGTGCAAACTCTGCTTGACACAACTTCATATCCCAGCTCTTCAAATTATCTTTCACAAGACATCTTAACAAGTTTCCCAATGATCTATTCACCACTTCTGTTTGCCCATCTGTTTGCGGATGATAGGCGCTGCTAAAATTCAGCTTCGTTCCAACCATCTTCCACAAACTCATCCAAAAATGACTTAAGAATCGAGTGTCCCTGTCAGAAACAATGGTCTCAGGCAACCCATGCAATCGATAAATTTCTTTAAAGAATAACCGGGCAACCCGGATTGCATCAGCGGTCTTTTTACAGGCCATGAGATGTGACATTTTCGAAAATCTATCTACCACCACATATATGGAATCATTTCCTCGCTGAGTTCTTGGCAAACCCAAAACGAAATCCATGATGATATCAACCCATGACCTGGTAGGCACAGGTAATAACATATATAATCCGCATTCGTAGCTGTTCCCTTGGAAACTTGACATATGTGACATCTCTCCACAAATCTTTCAACTTCTTTTCTCATGGAAGGCCAAAAATAAGATTGAGAAATCAACTGCAATGTACGATCTCTACCTACATGGCCTTCTTCATGTAACTCCTTTACAATCTTCATTCGCAAACTTCCTTCGGGTATACATAATTGATTTTCCTTGAACAGAAAACCATCCACCAAAACATACTCATCCATCTTCCCTTTATTGACTTTGTCTACAAACTTCGCAAAGTAAGTATCATCAACAAGCAATTCTGGAAACGTATCAAACCCCGTCACTTCAACCTTCATCGTAGTCAATAAATGTTTCCTCCTGCTCAATGCATCTGCAACACGGTTTGTAACTCCCGATTTATGTTTCACAACAAATGTAAATTGCTGCAATTAAGCAATCCACGATGCATGCCTAGCCGAAGTTTTCTCCTGCCCTTGCAGATGTTTCAAAGCTTCATGATCCATATAAAGAACAAACTCCTTCTGAAACAGATAATGTCTCCAGTGTTTCATGACTTGCACAATAGCATAGAATTCTACATCATAAGTATTATATCTCATCTTGGCTCCCAAAAGCTTCTCACTGAAATATGCAATTGGTCGACCCCTCCGACTTAACACTCCTCCAATCCCGACTTTAGATGCGTCTGTATGTAGCTCAAACAACATCTGAAAATCCGGCAGTACCAGAATGGGTGCTGTCGTCAAAAGTGTCTTGATCTTCTCAAAAGCTAACTCTGCTTCCTCTGTCCACACGAACTTCTTTCCTTTCATGCAATCGGTTACAGGTGCCATCACACTGCTAAAATGTGGAATGAATCTTCGATAAAAAGGTACCAACCCATGAAAGCTCCTCACTTCAGTAATTGTCTTGGGTTGTGGCCAACTCCTGACAGCTTCCACTTTGCTTTCATCCACTTGAATACCTTCCTTCGACAGAACATATCCCAGAAACAAAACACTGTGCGTCATGAACACGCATTTCTTCGCTGCTGCATAGAATTGCTCCTGTCGTAGAATAAACAACACTTCTCGCAAATGCTGGATATGCTCTTCCATACTCCCACTATAGATCAAAATATCGTCAAAGTAAACTACTACGAACTTCCCAATAAATGGTCTGAAAATCTGGTTCATCACTCTCATAAAAGTACTAGGAGCATTTGACAAGCCAAATGGCATAACCAGCCATTCGTATAGACCTTCCCTAGTTTTAAAAGCAGTCTTCCACTCATCACCCGGTCTAATACGAATCTGATGGTATCCACTTTTCAAGTCAATCTTTGAGAACACAACAGCCCCACTCAACTGATCAATCAAATCATCGAACCTCAGTATAGGAAACCTGTATCTCACAGTGATCTTGTTTAGAGCCCGACTGTCCGTACACATTCTCCACGAACCATCCTTCTTCGGTACTAATAAGGCTGGCACTGCACAAGGATTCAAGCTCTCCTGAACACGCCCTTGTTCTAACAACTCCTCCACCTGCCTTCTCAGTTCCTCATGCTCCTTAGGACTCATCATGTAATGTGGCCTGTGAGGTAATACCGCCCCTGGCACAAGATCAATCTGATGTTGAATATCTCTCAACGGTTGTAACTCCTTTGGCAACTCTTCAGAAAACACATCTCTGAATTCTTCCAATACTGGTTTGACTTCCTCTGGAACTTCAACCTCCTTACTACTTTCACGTCCGATCAACAAAAACATTTCAGGCTCATCCTCCACTTCCTTGACAAATTCCTTCAAAGATAACAAGGTCTTTAGTTTTTCAATCTCCTCCAACTTGCTTTCTTCTTGTTGTCATTTCTTAGGAACCAAAGTGATTTTAGTGCCCTCGAACATGTAACTGTAGCTGTTAGTACGACCATCATGTTGCACAGCTCTATCATACTGCCACGGTCTCCCCAACAATAGATGACATACATCCATATCCACAACATCACACCAAATTTCATCTTTGTATTGCTTCCCAATCGAAAAATTTACACAAGCTCTTCGATTAACCTTCACTTCACCATCTTTCCTCAACCATGCTAATTTGTAAGGTTTAGGATGCTTCTCAGTCTTTAATTCCAACTTCTTTACACCCTCTGTAGAAATGATATTGTCATAACTTCCCGCATCAATAACAAATTTGTACACCCTTCCCAAGATAGTACACGTAAATTTGCACACCCTTCCCAAGATAGTACACGTTGACTGAAAGATGTTACTCCTCAACCAACTTGAATCATCATCTTTCTTTGGTGTCAAACAAGATCTCCTCATCATCAAATTACGTCCCTCGTCTCCCGACAATAATTCTTCCTCCTCAGCTTGTGGCGAATTGGAACATTCTACTTCTGTATCCTCATCCTCAACCTCAGCAACTATCGCTCGCTTCTTAGGCTTTGGACATTCATTGCTCTTGTGACCAAACTCCTGGCAATTAAAGCATTTGATACCACTACTGGCCTTGGTCTTAGCAACTTCATTGACAACTGGTTTTGCAACAGCCTTGGAAACATTCGCATTGCTAATAGCCCCTTTCACTTGATTGTTGGAATTTGTAAACACACCACCACCTCTTCTGCCTTGCTTCTCCCAAGTAACTCCTTATGGTGTGCTTCTGCAACAGATCTCGGATCAAACATATTCACCATATCCTGGATCTGCATTCTCAAACCTCCAACAAACCTAGCAGTCAACTGTTCCTCTGTCTCCATGATATCATTCCTCTCAATCAATTGATAAAATTCATCTGCATAACCATTCACCGACTTTGTTCCCTGTCTCAAGTTCTGCAATCGCTGATACATAAGAGACTGATAATTATAAGGCAAGAAAGTAGCCTTCATCAACTTCTTCATCTTCTCCCATGACTCAATCTTTGACTTCCCCATTCTCTCCCGTGTAAGTTTAGTTTGCTGCCACCATGCTAAAGCTCTCCCCCTCAACCTTGTAGCAACCAACTTAACTCTACGATGCTTAGGAACTTCTTTGAAGTCAAAAATTTCTTCAACATTAGATAACCAATCCAAGAATTCTTCAGC